>CM057456.1:27390000-33207500 GCA_016271365.2 Neoceratodus forsteri
TCTATGCCTATACACCAATAATGCAATATCTACACTTTAAAGCAATATATTCACACTAAATCAATAAATGTTTAACAGTTGCATTTGTTCTTTATTTCATGTATTAATTTTTATGGTTTCTGATATGTACTTGTTATCGTTGCATAATTTCCATCAGTTTTCCCCATTTATTTTGAAAGGTTTGGTTACTGCCCCCGAGACCGTGTGCTAGTTTTTCTAGACTAAGAGATTCAATCAATTCTGCTTGCTATTCTTTCAACAATGGTTCTCCGCTATCTAGCCATACTCTAAGTATGATGTTTTTTTTCTGCCCTTGCCAGCATATTTATAATGTTTTGCTCACCATTAGAAAGCCCATTTCCTTCTTTAAAGTATCCCAAAATACAAGTCTGAAAACTACTTATTTCTAGGCGTTTTCTAATTTTATCTCACAGTTGCATTATATTAGAGCATTCCCAAAATGTATAGGTTATAGCGGCTTAATTTTTACCACATTATCCACATCTTGACTCTCCTTTTATACCCATCTTTTACTTTGTTATTTTGGGGGGGGGGCGCACATTGATTGGTTATTATTTTGTACTACATTTCTCTATAACCGACTAATGGGAAAGTCCCATGTAGCGCTCCAATTCCAATAGCTTGTATCCTTTTTAACATTTTACTCTACCTTGAGCCATTTCACGAGTAGACTCTCTAACCTTCCCTGGAATGAGCCTGTAAAGTGTTAATATGCTTGGCACCATTTTTAATGTCCATTAAAAAGGTCTTCTGAGCTTGCATTTCTATCTGCCTCCCAAATATATTTGACAGCACTATTTTAATCTTTTCATGGGTCTCTACTTTCACTGGCCATCTCAAATTTATTCAAAAATTCTTGGTCACTTAGAAGTTTGTAGCCAACTAAAATGTTCTTAATTGAGATTACCTCGTTCTCTCCACTGTTCTGTCTCTAAATACTTCCCTCTAGTTGTCAGGTTCAGGTTTCCCCAGTGGTTGTTCTACTGATTTGCCAAGTGATAGGTTTAGTCACCAATATTTGCTATACACTTTTCGTAGTTTCCCTTAATATACATTGTTAATACTTTTTTTTTAACGTAACACAGTATATTTATGTTGTCTTCTTGTAGGGCTTTCTTTCAATATTTAACCATTCTGGTGTTTAGCCCGCGTTCTTTTTATTTTTCAGCCAGCATGCTGCCTGCAATGCCTGGCATGCCGAGTAGTAGTTTTGGAAATCAAGCATTTTTAGATCTCTTTCTCTTTGGCGCTTGTCTTTTTTTTTTTGTATTCCAAATGAATTTATTATATTTTGGATCATTAGAAACCAGCTTTTTGACACTGAGATAGGAGACACTGTAAATATATCCTAGTCGGTTTCATAAGTTCATGGCAACTTCATTTTCTTCAATTTTGACTTTTAGCCCTTTTAAAGTAAACTTCAAAAGATCTGCTTATGGGCTTTATTGCCCATTATCTTATGCCTATGCTAGTCATCTCCCGCATAAAGTTTAATTTTTCTCTTAGTCCATTTAGGAAGGGAAGGGATCGTACATTTTGCTGAACTGACTGCTACCTGATCCCTCCTACTTCCCTGTTCGCCATCCCCATCCCCAGACATTAAGAGGTCTAATCAGGGATAGTGGGGGATGCAGCCTACTGTAGGCTATGGGTGGCATTTTCAAAACTTCTTTTATATGTTAAAGCAACATGTTATACAAAGGAAAGCCACCACTCAACTAAAAGGGTTTCTATTAGTTCAGCGGTGGCTTTTATTTATATAAAACTCTGCTTTAACATCTAAAGAAAACTCCCAAGTTTTGAAAATGTCCCCTACAGACTACAAAAGGGGGCGTGTCCCCATGCTCTCCCAGGTTCGACATAAGACATCTGAGCGTGGGGGTGAGGCTGGCAGACACGGAAGTGGAAGGGATCAGGTGGCAGTCAGTTCAGCGGGATGAATGATCCCCTTCCTTTCCTAAATAAACCAAGAAAAAAATATTAACTTTCTGTAAGAAATGACCAGTGCAGCCATAAGGTGATGGGCTACAGGGCCCATAAACAGATCAAATAATGTTGGAAATTTCCTTTAAACTTATCCATCACTTTTCCTGACATTTTTCTTTATTGTAATGCCAAGGTAATTTTTTTTAGGCTCCCATTTAAATTCCCATTCTGTTATGTCTCTTTTGAAGCAACCCTTTTAGTGACAACTGACACAGTGTATGCTGGAACGCTGTTACAGTCAGAAATCCATCACTTTTGAAACATGTATACTGTACTAGCTAAATCAGCTAGTTTATTATGCTGTACTAGCTACATAGCTAGTGCAGCATAACAACTTAGAATGGGGTTGTGCATGAGCAGTGCTCGATCTTCCCCCTACTCGGCAGCGGTCACGGCGGTGAGAGTTAGCCCCTTGGAGAGAAAAACACAAAACAAAAAAAAACCCCACAAAAGTAAGCGGAAATTATTTTACTATGGTGATGGTGTAAACATACACTATAAAAAACAATGGATGACTAATGATTGGTAACAAGCCACGTTAGTACATCTTGAGGTTCCCATGGCGACCTAACCTCTCGAGCTGTGCTCTCAAGGTTCAAATGGTTGCCATAGAAACCTCTCAAACTAACTGGCTTGTTACCAATAGTTATCCATCCATTATTCTCTCTGTTTTATCCTTATTCATTTTGAACCCTGAGATTCACCCAAACCTCTTTACACATGGTTGTACAGTATATTTGGGGATAGACTGTAATTGGTCAGTAATTGTTAAACGTATGTCATCTGCAAAATGTGAGCTTATAGAAAATTTTCCCTGTCTATATGTATTCTTTTTGTATGTGGGTCTTCAGTTAATTTCTGAGTCAGAGGGTGTGCTGACATTATAACCAATAAAGGAGAAAGTGGGCATCCTTGTTTTGTACCTCTTTCTATTCTAAACTATTCTGACATTATCTCATTTGTCATCACAGCTGCACTAGGTTTTCTGTACCAGATTTTGATCCATCTTATGAATTCTTCAGGAAAGGAAGTTTTTCAATGCCCATGCCCTACCACGTGTGGTTGTGTTCCTTTCCACTCCCTGAATTTCCATTTGCCCATGACTACATGATAGGCAGTTTTACACATCAAGTCAGCAAGTAGCTAGAAAAAAAAATAAAGACCAACCATGTGCCATGGTGCTGCTGTGCAATTCACCCTCTTTGCCCTTCTGCCAGACTCAGTGCAGTCATGATGCGACTCTGCTCTGTGTTGAAGTCAAAGCCAGGCAGTGTTAAAACTTCAAAAGTATTTTTGTTAAAAAAAAAAAAAAAAAAAGAGCAAAGTGCGAAACCGAGAGTCTGAGACGGATGACCCAACTCAAGAGAAGCCAACCATTCTTTGACACTCTTGCTGTTGTCAACTCCTGTTCTGGCTCGGTGACGTCGTGGCTGGGCTCAGCCTCGTCGGCCTTCTCAGTCATCTGTGTGGCACCACGGCCTCCAGGTGACCACTCAACCTCCCCTGGTCCAATAGTCTTGGGCCACATAATGCCATGCCATGTTGGTCAGTCACGGTCCATGGAGGGTGGGGTACCAAAAAACTCCTCCACTCTGGGAGGAGTAGCAGTAAGTGCCAGTGCCTGCCTGGTTGCTCCTCGCTCATTACTGCAAATAATGTGCCCTGATGCCCCCGTTCTGTTCAGCAGCATGGGGGCAGATGATGACACAGCTACGCCACAGGCCACAAGAGCTTCAGAAGCTAGTAGAGGTCAGCATCAAGGAAGAAGAAGAAGAAACAGAATGTGCATCAGTACACCTGCCATCGTCCTCTCCAGGCCACAGCCAGCAAGACCACCTCATCACCATCTAATCGCCCTCTCCACTGAACTGGTAGGACTGGAGTCTCAGAACTTCAGATTCAGAAGCCAACTTTATTAATTACTGAGAGATGTGAACAGAAGATAAAATGATCATATTTTATACTGTAGCAGTGGTGGTGGGCAGTGGGCACTGGCACCGTGTGTGTGTGTGTGTGTGTGTGTGTGTGTGTGTCTCTATCTCACTGTGCAGGCTGTGCTGTTGTATACCCTTCTACTCTGCCTGCCAATCAATATCCATACTTTTGTTGCGGCCAGCCATTCTTGAAGAGGTTATTTACCGTTTTTTATAGGCAAAATTTAGTTAAAATTGGTTTATGTATGGATATTTTAATTTTTTACAATGCATTACACCGTGATATTGATTAACCACGTACGCACACCATGATTATCATACTGTCAAAATTTCATACTGTGACATTCCAAGAAAAGATACTCCCAGTCCACTATGTTATATGCTTTCTCCACATCTGTTGACATCAGGGCCATGGGGAAGTGTACTTCTGCTCTATTAAATGGAAGATTTCTCTGACATTGTCAGACACCAACCTTCCTTTCATAAATCCTACTTGTTATGGGCCTATGAGGTTTCACCATTATTCCCTCTGTACTATTAGGTAGGTCATTTTTAGTGGCTAACATAAAAAAAAAAAAAAAAAAAAATTGTAGATTGCAGACCCAAGGCCAGTGTGATTTCTAAGTCCTGAAATTGGGTTTGCTGATGAGGGAAAATATAGCACCTCCCTTACAGCTACGTAGTTCTTTATAAGGACATGCTCAGTCCTCTCTCCTCCATGACCAATTCTGGCCTGTTAAATTTTGTAACACAATATTTATTTTGAATGTGTACAGATAGGAGTTTTTTTAATTTCAAAATATTACATTACTGGTATTGTAAGAATATGCTGCATTTGTGTGCCAACGGCAACAATGTATATACACAATTAAAGCAGCATTATGGAACACTGTGTCCCATAAGGTCAGGCAGCTGTGTTTGTTGCGTGTTTGTTCACCTTAGCCGCAAGAACAAGTGATGTTCAACAACGGGGTTTCCAAAACAGCTGGGAATACTGCTAATACTGCTGAAAACCTGGGACTGGCCATATTAAAAAGGAGTAATCCTTGATTGCAAATCTAAACAAATGCTAAAGCAAACTCAAAATTGAGAAAGAAGGGTATCTTACAAGTCAGGAGAAAAAGGGCAATCTTGTTCTCCATAACTATGTAGCTGTAAAGTACGGACTCTGCTGCTGTATCAGTCCCTTAGGACCCTCTTGATAAATGGGTGTAGGGCTATTTTTTTCCATTTTCAATGGAAAACACAGGTAAAAAAGGAATCTGTAATTTTTAAACCAGCACTTGGGAGTCAATTTTTTTGCCCTCAATTGGAGAAAAAAAAAAAAACCAAAACACACACACATTCAGATTTTACAAACTAGAAATGGCCATTTTCGAGAACAGAAAATCACTGGCTCTATAGGGTTTTCACCTAAATGAGGCAATCATGGTGTATCATAGTCTAAATAAATGAAATAGAATAACAATGCAAAATATAAAATCTTTGTTGTAACATGCACTACTGCCTCAAAGGATTTGTACAAAATCAAAAATTAGGCAGTGTGAGTTAACCGTGTCTGTAAACCCTGAAGTGCAATGATTTTCTTAGCATGTCTGAGGAAAAATCCCTAGGTCTGTCATTTTCTATCCAGACCATAGACTCATCTATTATTTAGCTACAGTACTCACAATTCTGAATCAACTGCATTTATATATTCTTGAGTAGCCTTCCATAAACAAGATAATGCATTACTAATAAACAAAAATTAAAACAATCCCTGGATAAACATGTACAATATTTGCCTGGATAAAGATTTTGATTGATTGAAAAAGCACCTTTTAGGACCACAATATTGTGCTGTTCACACTGTAGATAGAGAGTGATCTTTATTTTATCTAGCCCTGCTATTACCACCAATGTGCCCAATATCAAAATCAGGATAAGAAAATGTCACGCAGTACTTTTATGATCTTTTGCAATGGCTCAATTGGTAGTTCTCTTTCCCCTGGGCCAACAGATCATGTGTTCAAGTCCCAGATGAGAGAGTTGGGTGAATACCCAATGACAGTAATGCAGTGCAGAGCTAGAAATTTAGTGATGGTAGAAAAAGACCTGAAGTCCAATTAGTCTGTCCAATGTTACTTCCCGTTGCCCCATCGACTTACAGCCAGACAGGGTCTATCCACTTGAGCAACTCCACTATTGTCCTAACCTCCTGTTTTATTACCAAGCCCCTGAATCCACTCCACCCATCCTTAATCCCAAGTAGAGCCCCAGCCTGTACCACCCCCTTCGGTCTATTCCACTGATCATGACTCTCTCTGTAATGCACTTTCTAACATCCTTCTTAAAGATCAATGGCAACCGTTTTACACATTGTAAAAAAAAATAAAATAAAAAAGCCTAAAAAGGCCTTAATTGCGGTCCCAGTGTTATAAGTAGTGTTTCCTGAAAGTTACATGCTATTTGGTTTTGTGGTTTGCTTTAAAGCAGCACTTGTTAACTTGTTCTGCACTAGCTGAAAACAGTCAGGCTGTTTCTGTCCCTCTGACTGAGCCTGGGTGAGTGATGACATCATATGGGACTAGGCTACAGCTTCAGCAGTGTAAGTACCTGCTTGACTGACGAGCTGTTAACTTCCTAATTAGAACAATCTGTGAGGTAATTGTTTGCTTTCCAGGGTTTTTACAAACTCAGTCTCTGCTGCTTGTTCAGATGAATTAGCAGAAAATCCACATTTTGTTCTTCTAAAGAGCTGCTCATTTGAGTTGCAGTGCTGAATTGAAGTGGTATGCATTTGAGAAATCTTCTTATCTGTATTACGGCTGCTGCCAGTCCTTTATCAAAACTCTTTCTCTAACTATAACACTGGGTTGTTTATTTAATGGATATAAAATAAGTCTAAAGTTTGTTAGTTCATACAAGTAGTTGTCTTTTTAATGTAGTCTCAAATAAGTCCATGTAAGAACATAATTTCCTCTCATGACAAACGGGTACCTTCCACACTGCTATTTCAGGCACATGTACTATATGAACTATTAAATTTGAGTTCTTTGATGGTCTATGAAGTAAAATACATCATGCAAATGTATAACTAGAAACACTTCATGGCATCCTGATGCCCCCATCTCCTGCCTACAGTTGAGGCAGCAGCACTCTGCTGCCCTATGTCACCTGCCCCACATGCACTCTGTCTCCTGCCCCAAATTCGAGGATGCTGCACCCTGCTGCCCCCCCCCTCTCTCGTCCCATAGAGTCAGGACTGCTGCACCCTGTTGCCTCATGTCCTGCCTAAACAATCAGGGCCTCAGCACCCTGCTGCCCCCTGCCTGAAAAGTTGAGGTTACTGCACCCTACTGTGGCCCTTTGTCCCTCACCCCCTTAATCAGAGCCACCGCAACCTGTTGCCCCTGTTCCTGTCACCATAGTCAGGGCTGCTGTGCACTTCTATACCCTAGAATCCCATGCCCCCTGCTTCCACATTTGGGGCTGCTGCACCATGATGCCCATGCCACCAGAGGCGGGGCTTTTACTGCACTCTACTACCTACATCCATTTTCCCAAATGGACAGGGCTGCTGCATCTTGCTCATCCCATCTCACAGTCAGGGCTGCTGTGCCCTGCTGCCCTCCCCCAATGTTCTGCCTCACAATCAAGGCTTCTTCACCATGCTGTAGTCCGTCTCCTGCAACCACAGCCAGAGTTGCTGCACCCTGTTCCTGTTTACACAGTCAGCGCTGATGTACCCTCTTGCACTCTACAACCCAACTCCTCTACAGCCCCATGACTCCAGTTAGGGTTGCTGCCCCCTTGCACAAGTCAGATATGTTTGCTGCACTGCCAAAAACGGAAAAATGCTTTCATCGTGTGTTATGGGGGTGAAGGACAGAGGGCATTAGGGTGCAAAAGTCCCAACTGTTTGGTCAGGAGACAAAGGTGGCATTAGGGTACAGCAGCCAAAGCTGTGGGACAGGATGCAGCAGCCACACCTGGGTGGAACCGACAACTATGGGGGCAGAGGACAGGGGGCAGCAAATGTCCCAGCTCTTGTGGCAAGTGGTAACATGGTGCACCAGCCCTAACTGTAGAGGCAAGGGGTTCTAGGGCACAGCAGACCACAGCAGCCCGGCCTGAGTAGTCCGGAAGAGGGTGCAACAGTCCTGGCTATGGTAGTAGGGAACTGGACAGCATGGTGCAGAAGCCTTGACTGTGGAGCAGGACACAGGGGGACATCGGAGTACAGCAACCCTGATTGTGGGATGGGGTGCTCATGGTGCAGCAGCCCTGCTCATTTGGGACACTGGATGTAGATAACAAGGTGAATCAAAAGCTCCACCTCTGGTGGCATGGGGGCAGCATAGTGCAGCAGCCCCAACTGTAGAGGTAAGATACAATGGACCTTTGGGTGTAGCAGAGCTCAGCAGCCCTGACAGTCAAGACAAGAACAAGGGGCAACAGGGTGCGATGTCCCCAACTGTGGGTTTGCGGGACAGTGGATAGCAGGTTGCAACAACCCCAACTGTTCTGGCATGGAGAAGCACAGTGCAGCAGCCCTGACTGTTCAGGCTGATGGAGAGCAACAGGCTGCAGCAACCCCAACTGTGTGGGAGAAGACGGTGGGCAGCAGGGTGCAGCGGCCTTGAATGTGGGGGCAAGAGACAGCGGGCTTGTGGGGGCAGAGGACAGGGCATCAGAGACAGCTGCCTCAACTATGGTGCAGGAGACAAGGGGCATCAGGATGCTATATACTTTCTAGTTACACACATTATGTATTTTCACACAGAAACCAAAGAACTGAAAATTGTGAGTTCATATTGTACGTGTGATTGTGACGTGAAATTGCTGAAGGAATTAAGGGGGAGAAGACTTTCTTTCACTATATAAGTGAGAAAAGGGACAAAAAGGAAGGGATTGTTAGGCTTAAGAAAGAGGTGGAGTGGGTGGAGGATAATGGAGGAAAAGCAGAGATACTAAATGAATACTTCTGTTCTGTCTTCACCATGGAGATGGATGGAACAGTGCCTTCAGGAGGGAAAAGAGAAGCGGGGGGGAGGAAACAGACATAGTGATAGAGAAGGGTAGAGTGAGGGAGGGTCTGCTGGCATTGAAAGTGGACAAATCACCAGGCCCGGACAGAGTACATCCAAGGGTACTAAAGGAACTGGCTGAGGAGCTGGCAGGGCCACTAGCAGACCTATTTAATAGTACACTAGAGTCAGGCGTGGTACTACAGGACTGGAGAACAGCACATGTAGTGCCCCTTCACAAAAGTGGTCCCAAGGATGATCCAGGGAATTACAGACCAGTCAGTCTGACCTCCACTGTGGGAAAGTTCATGGAGACCATACTAAAGGAAAGGTTGGTGGCATATCTAGAGGAGCATGGTCTCCAGGATGAGAGGCAGCATGGGTTCATGGGGGGAGAGATCGTGTCAAACAAATCTGATTGACTTCTTTGACTGTGTCACTAAGACAGTAGACAGGGGCCAAGCAGTAGACATCCTCTATCTTGATTTCAGCAAGGCCTTTGACTCTGTGCCCCACAAAAGGTTGACTAGGAAGTTGGTGGATCTTGGAGTTGGGGAGAAGATGGCCAGATGGGTGGAAAACTGGCTGAGGGACAGAACCCAGAGGGTGGTGGTGGGGGGAGAGTTATCTGGCACCAGAGATGTAACCAGTGGGGTCCCACAGGGCTCTGTGCTTGGGCCAGTGTTTTTCAATGTCTTCATCAATGATATTGGGGATGGCATTAAAGGCAAAATGTGCCTATTCGCAGATGACACCAAGCTCTATGGGAGAGTGGACACAGCTGAAGGGATAAGGGACCTACAGGAAGGTCTGGAAAAGCTAGGGAGGTGGTCCAGGATCTGGTAGCTTGGCTTTAATGCCAAGAAATGCAAAGTTATGCATACTGAAGCCAAGAATCCCAGGACAGAGTATTACCTGGGAGGAGTCCGTGTAGCTGCATAAAAGGAGGAGAAGGACCTGCGAGTGATCAGTAGTGACCTGAAGCACTCCACGCAGTGCAAGAAAGCAGCAGCAAAGGCAAACAAGATGCTGGGATGCATAGCTGGGGGGGGGGGGATCAGTAGTAGGAGAGCGGAGCTTATACTGCCCTTGTACAGGTCACTGGTAAGGCCGCATCTAGAGTATGGAGTTCAGTACTGGTGCCCACACCACAAAAAGGACATTAACGTGCTAGTGAAGGTACAGAGGAGGGCTACAAAGATGATAGCTGGTCAGCAGTGCAAGGCATATGAGGTTGAGGGCACTAAACATGTACTCCCTGGAAGACAGGAAAGGGGGGGGACATGATTGGGACATTCAAATACTTGAAAGGGATAAATAATATTGATAAGGAAAGTCTTTTTAAGCTGAGTGGCAACCATATCACGAGGGGGCACAGTCTTAAGCTGGAGGGTGGGAGGTTTAGGAGGGATGTCAAGAAGCACTTCTTCACAGAAAGGGTGGTGGACACCTGGAATGCGCTGCCGGAAGAGGTCATCTCATTAAAGACAGTGAGCAGCTTTAAGAGAGGCTGGGATAGGCACAGGGGGAAGACAGGAATCATGGGTTGGGAGGATGGGAGGAGGGGAGGAGGGAGGGCAGGAACATGAGCTCAAGCTGTGGACCCTGCAATACGAGCAGACTTGATAGACCAGGTGGCCGCCTTCTGCTGGCTTGTTCGTATGTGCCTGAAATAGAGCATGGAAGGCACCTGTTTGTCAATCTGCGAGGAAGAAAAATGTTTCTTACATGTACCCATTTACTGAGGCTACATCAAACTACTTGTATGAATTAACAAACTTTAGATTTATTTTATATCCATTAAAAAAAAAGTTATATAACTAGGAAAAAAAAAACAGTTTTAATGAGAAAGAACTGGCAGCATCTGTGATAGAGATGAGCAGATTTCTCAAATGCATACCAATTCAATTCAGCACTGAAACTCAAACAATCAGCTTTTTAGAAGGACAAAATGTGAATTTTCAGGTAATTCATCTGAACAAACACCAAAGACTGAGTTTGTAAAAACCCTGGACAGTAAACAATTACCTCACAGATTGTTCTAATTGGGAAGTTAACAGCCAGTCAGTCAAGCAGGTACTTACACTGCCGAACCTGTAGCCTGGTCCCATATGATGTCATCCCTCTCCCAGGCTCAGTCAGAGGGACAGAAACAGCCTGACTCTTTTCAGTTAGTGCAGAACAGGTTATTAAATGTTGATTTAAAGAAAACTGCAAAACCAAATAACATGAAATTTTTAGGAAACACTACTCATAACACAGGGACTTGAATGCAGATGTTTTTAGGCTTTTTTTAAACAAATGTGTAAACAGACTGCCATTGATCTTTAAACCTACAGTACCTCCCACCCAGTCTCTACTCATGCCCTCTTGTCACCACATTTATGTTCCACGTGAACAGATCCTCACTGTCAACATATACCGCTCAGGGGATGGCATTTAAAGAGCAGCTTTAAAAATGACAAAGTAAGACATAATTCAGGTTATATTTTACATTAGTTTTAGATTTCTCTCACCTTAGTTTTTAGCATTGCTGATACTGTCATGAAACTAGGATGTTTGTTCCTGAAGAGTTCATTTGCTTGCATTACTTATTCCCCAGCAGCAGTCATAATACTTGGCTTGTGACATAACCGTGATCATACCTCTCAACCTCCTGCCTCATAAATCAGGGACAAGGCTTAAAAAAAAAAAAAAATCAGGGACAAAGGACCAAAATCAGGGACACATCTTCAAAATTGGGGATATCAACACAGGAAGCTGGTAGAATAAGGGACTTAGTGTAAAATGCATTTTCTAAGGAAGAACATGTCTGTAACTTTAAGGTTTGACATTATTTTGTTCTTACAACTCCCACTGTTTGGTCACGGAAAGACAATATTTAGGAGGAACAGAGTAAAAATTTGAGGCAAAATCAGGGACAGCTGAGAGGTATGACCGTGATTCCCATAGCAGGTTGCAACAAAACATCCAAGGCTTATGACTTCAAGTGGAGGATAAGTAGGGCTACTGATTTCCGATATGCAATGAGAGAAAAAAATGGGGGCCCGACATAGAATGTCTTTTTTTTTTTTTTTTTTTTAAAAACAGCATTTGGGAGTAATTTTTCATGAAAACAACAATTTTCACCACTGTATCATGCAAAGAACTCCACTTCGCAGCAGCTTTGTGCAAAATGGAATCGATCATTTTTGAAAACAGAAAATCATTAGCCCTTAATAAACAGTCGAAGCCGATAAACTACAAGGTGTAAAGATACTGTTTTCATGCAAATGGCCTCAGTAATAAAGAGCAGGGAGCTGAGAACTATAGAAACTAAATAAAACATAAGCCGAGCTGTATCTAAATAGAATAATACATAGCTCCTATTTTCTCCCTCTCCTAAGGTCATGTACACCCTCCCAAGGCAACATACCCCCCCCCATGGCAATATCCAACACCAGCACTTAGTCTCCAACCTCCCTACCTACCAGCACTTTCTTCTTCACCCCTCTCTTTTCCCACCCTCACACTATCCCACCCCTTACGTTCAACCTCGCCCCTACCGCCTACCATACCCCCTTCCACCCTATATCCTCCAACCTCCCTTAGGCCTCCCTAATTCCCTCCCCCAGTGCATCACCTCTCACCCCCACCCACCTCTGTGGCCCCATCCCAACCTTCTCCCCTACTTTAACAAGGCCCACCTGGGCGGCTCTTTAAACGACCATCCTCCACTAACCGCCACCTTCTCTTCCCCACACTCGATTCTACCTGTGACCCAGTTCCTGCCTCCTCTACCTCTACCTTCCTTCCTCGCTATTCATACTACCCCCCTTACCTCCCACTCATACTTCTAGTGTTACAGCTTTTTACAGCATTACAAATCTGATTGCTCTACATTGTCGAAGTTTTTTGTAACTCTGTTGTAAAAAATCTGAAATGTTATATAGTTCTCTATGTGTTTACTTTGTACTCTATGACGTGGAACCTTTGTAAACGAGCTTGTAGCTCAAAGATGTTAATTTGTTAATTCAAGATGCAAATAAATAAATAAAAATAATGTTTTTCAGTATTCCAACCAAGGTGTTAAAAACTCTTTAAGCACCATCTTTTGAATGAGAAGTAAAAATGAGGTCCCTTTTGCCAGCTTCTGCTAACTGTCCAGGAGGATGTGAAAGATCCTATGGAATTATATGAAAGAGTAGAGCAATACTCCCAACATTCATGTAACATTCCAGTCAACCTCGGCACAGTGTGACCTATGCAGCTAAACAGCACCCCAAGGGTAAACAGAAAATGACGACAAAAAAAGAATCAAGGTCCATCCAGTGTGGATAGTAGGGAGCCTCCAGAAGCTGCAGATGTCCATCTGACAATAGTGTGTGTGTGTGTGTGTGTGTGTGTGTGTGTGTGTGTGTGTCGCGCATGCATCTCTCTCTCTAGTTTGAGGGAATTTAGTGCTATTTCTGTGCATTGCTTTGTCCTTAACAATTACATTCTAATTCAGGAGACATGCAACTAGAAAGGAGCCAGCCCACCAGTGCAGCAGTAGTGGTGCCGCTTGCGACACCAATGACCAGGGTTTGGGAATAAGCCCAGAGCATCAGAGGGTCTGCCTGGGGGCGCGGGAGAAGACCAAGTATCTGACAGACAGCTCTCCTCCTCCTCCGAGGGAAAGTCATGGTGCCAGGCAATAGTCAACCACCTGCAATAGCCGAGGGTTGATGTACTTGGCACTGGTGCAGTGTTGTCCAGACATCACTGCACATCCACTCCAATGAAGGAAAACACAAGTTAGAAAACCTCCTTGGCCGCACATCATGATGCCAGAACCTGCTTCAGCCCTGCTGCTGCCGAACCAGGGCAGACCTGCCTAGAACTGGATTAGCATCTTGGTCCTCTGTCTCTCTTCAGAGGGGGAAGCCACAGTGTCCCAGGGACAGCTGGCACATAAGACCCCAGGGAAGTGATATGGAACGTTGGAGGGGTCCTCTGAAAAATGATATGGTGTACATCCTCACCAACCATGGGAAGCAAAAACAGAATTGGGGGGACTAGAAACAAACCCTGTATTAAACTGAATAGGGAGTTTTAAGGAGGCAGCTGCAGCAATGAGGTTTCTAAGGCTTTTTAACCCTCAAACTAGGTCCCCCCAGTAACAAGGTCTGCACAGGACAGCTGATCGCTAGATCCAGCTAAGCCTCACTTAGAAAGCTGGATTGCTAGGGCTGCCATGTCCTCTTTGCAATAAGTTCTACAATTGCCTATGCCTGTGTATATGGGATGCAGCAGAGTGCACAATAGCTGTTGAGCTACATAAAGTCACTGCTCTAGAAAAGTCCAACATATTGCCTGTAAAAGTGCTCATAGACAAAATCATGTATGAAAAAGTGTTACATGAAATGACCTACTTTCCCTTTATGATAAGACCTTTAAGTGAGTTTATGACTTGAGAAAATTTTGAAATGTAATATTTAGACAATTCAGTTAGTATTTTATATATTGTCTGCATTTCTCTTCCCTTCATTCTTTACTACAATGTTAACTTGCATGTGAGGCGACATGATATAGACCTACTGTATAGTTTCTACATGAGATAACAGAGTGGACCACATGAATTCATTCACAATGAGTGCAGACAAATTCATTCACAAGAAACGCAGACACAGGTCCAACGGGTGATTCTATAAAACTGGTAGGATGAAGGTTCAGAAAGGATATCCGGAAGTATTTCTTCATAGAGGGAGTGGTGGTGAAGAGGAAAAGGCTGCCAAGGGAAGTGGCCTGTGGCAAAACAGTAGAGGAATTTCAGCACCGGTGGGATAGATGTATGGGGATAATTTAAGTGTGTTTGTGGATAGAAGTAAAAGTGACCAGTTAGGATGCACACAACTTCCAGGCAGGAATGGCCAGACTGGCTGGGTTGTAAGGCCTTTCTCTGCCATCATTGTCTATGTTTCTATGTAAACAAGATCCTTGCACCTTAGACTTCATCTGTACTGGATGCTTAATCCTTTCTGAAGTCATAATCCTCTGTGACATCACAGTCTGACTGAAAAAAAATTAGATTATGATAATACAAACAGAGAATTCCGACTTCAGCAAAGAATTAAATCAATCCTAGAGCACAAGGATCCAATTTCCATTTTGATGAACCTAGTAATGAAGACAAAAAAAGAACAGAAGTACAAAAAGTCTATATAGGCAGAATTGTTTCTCAGTATCACAGCATCACAGCATGCTTTTCAAAGTTACCCCCGTAGTAAGAAACTCACTTTAAAAAGCAGATTATCTGCTTCAGTGTTGAATTTCATGCACATATTCTTTTCAACAATTACACTATACTACAAAACACCAATCTCTCTCTAGTCGTTCCAAAATTTGTTGGTTCATTTCCCCACTTCTCCATGCAGTCTGTATAGAAATATTTCATCTGGGTTTTCTACTTTTAACACTGCACTTGTAACATCATAGTGTGTATAATGACATACTGATGTCACCGACCGGGATTGTGAGGTTAGCTGGGGACAAATGTTTTTGAAAGACAGTGGAATAAGCACTTGCTATTTAAAAGAGCAACTCTGCAGTTTAGTGGGCACTTTCATAAACATAATTTGTTAACTATAACAATTTTTTTTTTTTTTTTTTATATTTTCAGTTATTCTTGCCAAGGATTATAATACCTCTTGGTAACTTATCCAAAAGTCTGTGATAAAATCCTTTGACTGTTCCAAACTAACCTCACAGTGCCATTATTTGTGACATCATAGTATCTGCCATGTCACTAGACTGATGCCACAAGCGGTAATTAGGATATCAGTTTTAATGTCACAAGTGGTAACTGGGAGGTCAGTTGGAGAAAGTCAGATGCTTTTTGAAAGCTAGTAAATCAAGTCATGCAGGATCTGAAATATTTAACAAACCAATAACTGAAGGAAGTAAAAAAGCTACTGTAGAACACTAAAGGCTACTATCAGGTACCCTCCCCCCACGTGCCAAACAGCATAAGCATAAATAAAGTGCCGTTTACTATGTGGGTGGTATTCTACATGAGTAACTCCCCCCACCCTGAGCAGCCTTACTGCTATTATAAAATGTGACAAGGTGCTGAGCTCTTTTACAGTTTAAAAATGAAAAAAAAATTACTGGCAGCCCCTATGTCTTCACCGTTATATTATACACCGGCAGGGTGTGCGTGACCTATTTAAATACCATTTGGTCTTGGTCAATCAGAAGACTGGGTTTCTGGATGCAGTTATACAATGTGAAATATTTAAAAGACTGATAATGGGATAATTAAACATTTTATTTTAGTAGATACACACTTTATAAAGTATATGAATAAAAAATAAAGCAGTCTGTGCTAGGGATGTCATAAAATGGCGATATATTGAGAAAGTTACTATTTACAATAATTTATCATTGTAACAAAAAAAATATTGCGTTTATCATGCAGCACAATATACTGTGATAAAGTGTATTAAGGTGCTGCTTCGACAGCATGTCCCTCTCTGGATGAAAACATAAATCTCAATTCCCCATCTTCTTTCAATCAGATTTTTGCCATTTTTCCTAAAATTAGAAATGCCGCAGACTATCGTAATATTACATATATCATGATAAACATTTCATTATTTTGACAACCCTAGTCTGCGCACTTAAACACATACAACTGGTAACCTAAATAGTATTTTAAGCGGTCTAGTGAGACTTTTACCCCATAGAAGTGGTTAACAGTTATTTCCCTGTATACACAACTGAGACTAAAACTAACAGTAACCATTCAAATGCATTATATAAAATAAACAGGCAACTGTTGTATACTCATGAAATAAACCATCGAGGGGAGCTCATGAGGTAATAACTGGTACTCACTTTTTGGGCATTACCACATGACTCTCCTTGATGCTGTATTTTCTTGTACACCATAATAACCTATCTAACACTGTACTGCAATATCTGAGGGTGGGTGCTGCTCTGCTGTCCTTTTAACAGAGACATTAAATTGAGGTCCCTTCTGCCCATCTCTAGTCACTGTACAGCTGGAAGTTAAAGATCCCATGGCACTTGTTGAAGAAGAGTAAGGAAGTTTCCCTGCTGTCATGACTAACATTCACCCCATCAATAAAACAGGTCCATGTAACTCAACCCCAGAACACACCTGGAAACAAGCTATCACAGCTTAGTGTGCCTTTTCTGGTCACAAATTACAAATAAAATAAAGTAAATAGTATATCTATATAGACACAGATATAGAAAAAGTACTATATTCCTTCTTTTTTTGTTTTGTGTTTTTTTTTTTTTATGCTCCTGTTGGTTCTGGCTATCAGTTACAGTTGATGGCCTGGATTTGATCATACAGTAAAACTGATTTTTGCCTCCCTGGATGAAGAACTTCTGCAATAACTGTGTCCAATATTCTGAAACCTCTTTGTGATGGAAGACAGGCTTATATAATCCTGTCTTGCTGAACTATAATGTTGGCAAATGCTGGGTATCCTTCCCGGGACACAACAGAAAGGAATCAAAGAGTGACAAACTCAGTAAGGTTGTGTCATCCAGAATAAAAAGAAAAAGTTACTAATTGGTAGGATTCAACCCCATAATTTCTGACTGACTAAATGAGCCTCTGTGCTATGCTACTGCATTTTGACTGGGTCAGTATGCACTGGGTTTTAAGGAAATGTACAAGCATATAAGCATGACAACTGATGGAGAAATTAAAGATTCTGTATTGGGAGGGCTGCGTGGAAGCACTTGGTTAATGAAAAGAACCAAACCAAAAATAAAACACTGAAAAGTAAAATCGCAACATGCAAGCAATAAGTTGATTTTGTAATAAGAAAACAAAAATCACACAGAAATTTAGCACTCACTACAACAAAAGATTGTTAAAAGGAAATCACAGGCTACAGCAAGAAAGCAAAAAAAGTCCCTTTGCTCCCCATGGCAAAGTCAACACTCCTCCACAAAAACAGGAAACTCCCCAAATCCTCACTACAGCCTTTTCTCCAAAAAGCACACAGTTTAGCTATAAACACCACTTCATTACTGTAAAAAAATAAAATAAAAGGCACACGGAGCTCTATTGACTATTAAAAAAATAACATACATGCATCGTTAATCACCATTTTAGCTTGTTTGTGTGTTTGAGTCTACGGGTTACACTGTTTAAGATCTGCTCATTTCCGAACAGAACTATTCCACCTGTTAGCATCAAATCCTTCCCATCAGTTATCTTAACTGTAAACGATCCCTGTCAGATCAGAAAGAGATAAATAGAATTGAGTCATGCCTAAAAAGTGGGCAAGTACAGTGGTCTTGTAAAAATTAATAACACCTTACTCTACAGCAAGAATCAAGGTGTCAGGGCCCCATTTTCAAATGATATTTTGCAACAGGCATAGAATGGGAAAAACCCTTTTAAAAATATGGCCCTGCTAGGTGGCCACTTTGGATGAGAACCAGCCTGGGTTGGGTGGAGTTGTATACTGTCCACACACAACTTGACTCAACCAGAACAATCTACAGTTTTACAGGGGGTTGGGTTTATAAAATAAAATGTCTTTACAGAATTTCATCTGGAACAAATAGAAAATGATTATTATTTTGTTAACATTTTAAAATTCAGAAACAAAACAATGAATGTTGTTAAGATTCTAATTAAAAGATATAACTTACCCAAAAGGGCGCTGAATGAATGCAGGGTGAATCTGCTGAACTCCAAAGGCAAAACCTTTAAAGAAAAAAAATATATATCACATTCAGCACTTTTAGAGTGATCACTCATATAACTGTTGTAAAACATAGCTATCCACAATTTCCAAAAGCTTAATTTTAGCTTTTTTGCCTTGATTGCTCATTCTGCACTTACTTCTGTAGTAACTGTGTTCTGTGACCGCATTTTATTGTAATGGCCAACTGTGTCTGTTCTGCATATTTTGTATCCCCTGTACCCTCCCTCCAGGTCGTACCTGGAAATGAGCCACGGCTCAGTGCACCTTTCTCACATAAATAAGTAAATACATACATACATACAGCAAGCCCATAAATGCTTTTAACAAAAAAAAAAAAAAAAAAGCCAGCTTGTTTGGAGGTTTATAAACAAGATTGTTTAAAAACAACCACCTTCAACTTTGTTTTTCTGCTGTGTGCCAAACTGTATGCAATAAGACATGCCAGGGTGTGCAATTATGGGTCAATAATCGCACACTTAATGTTGTGTTAGGCATGAGGCACTTGTGCCAAGTAGCTTTAAACACTCAAGAGGAACGCGAGATTACTGACCATAATTATATATCCCTGAAATCAGAGACAGCGCTAGATAGGGCAAAAAGGGAAAAAGTTGCAGCTTGCCCAGAAATGACCCACTTTCCACAGGACAGTGGGTCCAAAGTGGTGCACCTGTCTCTAACAATAGCTGAAAGATGGAAAACTAAACAATAGAAAAGTATTTTCACTCAACAAATTTAAGCTTTTGTACTAGTGAAATTTCTACTTACGATTAGGTTTGGACCCAGTTGTTTCTCATTTTGACCCACATGTTTTACACCTATGGGTCTAATTTGACCCATGTTCTAAAACCCCTAGCGCTGTCACTGCCTGAAATGTCTTACTATACTTATACATAGGTTCCACTTAAATATATTTGTTTTAAAAAAGGGGAGTTATAACTTTAAAAAAAATATACTATGTATTACATATGAGCAGGAGACAAAAGCAGTTCTGGATGAGGTATACGGATGGGTATTGTAGTCAAACTTGGCATATACAAGCTACACAAGTACAGAAGTATAATTTCTGCCAGATAATTATATTCTTCAATTTGCCTTTTAATCAATCAAGTGACTAGAATGTTGTTATTCTTACCCATGTTACAAATTTGCTTATAACATGGGTAATAACTTTCTAGACACCAGATTGATTGGAGACAAATACAAGAGTGTAATTATCTGGCCACAATTACACTTCTGTACTTGTGTAGCCTGTGTACCAGGTGTGGCTACAGTATCAATACCTCTTAGTATCAACACCTCTTAACTGGAACGGTTTTGGTCTTCAGAGCATAGTTCATACAGAAACACTGTTGTATTACAAAACAAAAAACTGAATTAAAATTTTTTTTTTTTTTTTTAAGTAGAACCTATCTTAGGCTTGACACGTCAGGACATGTTAATTATGGTCACTAAATACATTTTCCTCGTGTATTTCAAGGCACTTGGTACAAGTACCTCGTGCCTAACAGAGTGTGCGATCACTGACCAGTAATTACACACCTGGTTTGTCCTATTACATACATGACAAGTTATCCCCATGCTTCTGCAAGGTACTGTACCATTATGTGTTACTGTTAAGTTTGGTTACATATATGTCATATTGTTAGTGTCCCCCCATGTCATGCGTACTACTTTCCAATCTTCAGGTTTTGAAATGCAATAGGCCTTTCTTCCTCTCACCTGGTTGCATTATCCTCGGTTTTGCTCCCAAGTATGCCAAGTTCACATTGGCCTTTCTGCCATCTATGATAGGGTTAGGATCCTTGCAGGCCCTTTCTGCAGCAGCTCTGTCAGCCATGGTGACCTTAACAACACAATTTTACATTTTAAACTGCAAGACTTCCAAACACACAGATGAAAAAGGAACCACATTCTGTCTCTGTTGTAGAAAACTGTTTAAATAAAACAGGCTGGCAATATACTAGCTTAAAACTAATGCTGACAACAGCCCTAGGTGCACAAAAAACAGTTCACAATGTATGGAATGTATCTGATGTATAGCCCCATCTGTACAATAAACGATGAAATAACAAATCTTGAGCTCTGTGCATATTAGATAAACAATGTTACACCATGCTTGGACCTTACTTTAATATCACTTACTCTATAGCAGCCTTGCCATACCACAAAACCGGTATTTTATGAACAATTAAAGAATGCCATTTAACAGTAGAACAGACTGTAAACAACTAACAGAATTGCAGTAACTTTCGACCCCACTACTGTAACTGGGTTAAGCAGGCAGCAATACTGAATGATTCAGCAGATCTTGAATACATTTTCAGTCTATGATCCAGGAGAGCAAACTAGGGTGCCTTTTCGACCCAAGTGCCAGCCAGGACGAGCACCGAACCTGTTTCCCTGTCTAACTATGCATAGTCTGTTTTGCTTTAGGCTATTTCCAGTTATACCTGTCTCGATCTCTACCCGCCCCCTTCCCCAACCTCCCTATTAAAACTTCTACCAAGAGAAATTGTGTTACATCACTTGGCTTGTCTTCTCTTTAATTTCACCCCCCCCTTTTTTTTTTTTATCTAAGGTTTTTCTTCTCTATTTCTCCTCGTGGGAGTCATGCCCCATCCATTAGGCCTTACAGACAAAAAGTAACTGTGCGTTGCCCCGACTTACAAATCCATATCCCCGGGACTTGCCCGTCTGTCTGTCAGTGATGACCACGGCCTCCTCGATCTCCCCGAACACTTCGAAATATTTCCGCAGGCTCGAGTCTGTTGTGTGGTAGGGAAGCCCCCCGACGAAGATTTTAGTGTAGGTAGTATCCTTCTGTGTAGTGTGCATCTTCAGCAACAAACAAGACTAGTGCAAAAAAAGAGAGAAAGGAACAAAAAAACTAAACAAAAAGAAACAAGCAAACTCCCTCGGTCGATAGTGCAATCAGTTTATCCTTCGGCGACTGGCACGCGAACTCGAAATCATCAGCAGCAGACAGAGAGCCGCGTGTGGAGGGAGACCGTTGGAACTTTGAGGTAGATGGAAGTTGAGAATCGTCAGTCTCCAACAACAAACGAGGTGAGGTAACACTCGCTGCGCGTCGCGCCTGTTGAAACTGACTCGCCTCTCGTTTCACCACTCCTCTAAATGACATTTCTTTGGTGAAAACTCCTCCCCAGAGCGAACGGGGAGGGCTGGGGTTTGGCTTGTAAACGCCTCCCCGCTGCGAGGGGTTGCCACCTCCCAGCTCCTGTGCACAAACTGAGGCGGAGATGAAGAAGAGAGCTGTTCCACTGTGCTGAGTACACAATCAGTTGGTGCTCTTCTAAACCAGCGTGTTTTTTTTTTATTTTCAACATCTTTTATCAAGAATAGTGTGGTTGTTCCTCTCTGGCCCTGGGACTTTAAAAATTATTACAGGCCATGTTTTGTATCATGGGGCGGAGCTTGCTATCCTTCACAAAGTCACCACAATGTCATTTGTCTCAAACGAAGTTTAATAAGCATGCATGCGCTTTTCCTCTTATCGGTAAATACGGTCATGGGATGCAGTCTTTCGGTCGTTCCAACGAGAAGAAAAATACTTGGCTATTAACTTATGTGTTTAGGGGCCCAGAGAGATGTTGAAAAGTAGTTTTTTCAGAAACTCTATATTATGCTTCTGTAGATGGAGTAACATTATTTCATTTCAGGCAATGAGTGGTGCAATTGCTGTTGAGCTCGTTTTTTGCCTTTAGGCTGTATTTACTGTGGCATTTTACTCAGAAAGACTATTTTCTATGTCAACAAAGAACTAAAGCTATTCATGTCACGAAGTTGACCCCCACAGTCTCCAGACTGGGGCGTCGTCTAAACAGCTGCCTGCCTTCAACAGCTGCAAAGGACACCACTGCTGCTTTTTGGTTGCTCATGAGCAGGGATGCCAGGTGGCTAGTACCTTTACCCCTAGAGACCAAGTACATCACTTCTTATCTCTCAAACTCATGTCTCCCAGCTGCTAGCAAAACATCATGCTGCTATGCCAACAAGTAACATTATAGCTGGAATACTTGTTTGAAAATATCCCATTGCAAGTGGGTAAAAGTGTATGCTGGTGACAGATAGATAGACGGCTAGAATGAATACATGGATGAAGATATAGCCTGATAGGAGCCATATCATGTATTTCAGAGTAAAACACTACAACTAAAGCGGTATGCTTTTCAATTTTTATTTTTTTATTTAGTTTTTGTTGACCGGGTAAGTGCACTAGACAAATCCTGCCTATTTTCAGGCACGACCCGGGGGAGGGGGGATACAGATGAATGCCAACTGACCTTGAAGCAGATTAAGCTGTTGGTGGTATTTTTTTTTTTTTTTAGTGAATTAAAGCTGTATATCTCCCAATTAAAAAATGGTAGACCTGCAGCATACCTCCCAATAAGAGTAGTATACCTCCCACTTAAAGCTCCGGAAAGACTGCATAGGATGGGGAAAAATTACAAACCTGAGTAAAAAAATGCAGTAAGGGAAATACATAACAAAAACCACCCCCTATTCAAACAGCCATGTCCCTTGACGCTCTACTCCCAAACCTGAGGAAAACAACATAGGGAAACACACACCAGAACCCCCACCCCATTTTACTCACCAAACAGCCATGTCCCTTGATACTCCTCTCCTCACCGAATCCTCCATGCTCCAGCCGACAGGTCCATTGATGCTCAGATGTATCCTCAAATGCCATGTCCTCCATGCTGCAGCCACCATTGCCACTGACTTCACTGGTCCTTCAAAACAGGCCCTGCTGAGCTGAAAGACACCATTCCAGACTGCTGATGCCATGCACATCCCTACTGCAGTCAGCATACCATGCTCCCACCCACAAAACCTCCACACGTCATGAGCTCACTAATTAACTGAGGGATGACCGGTCACAGACATGCCCTCTTTTATAGAGGAACCCAACACTATGGAAAAGCAAAAGTGCCAAAATAGTGCCCATAACTGGAGCGCCATTACATTATGGAAAGGGATCAAAACAGTGGCAGCAATCAGAAAAATTGCCTTGACTACAGAACAGAAGCCAACTTCATATTCAAGGTACTAAAAACAAACCATCCTGATGTATTATAAAAAATGAATGATGGGTAAGGCTGGTGTACTTGGAACTATACCCATCTTGGGTGCTAATGAGATAATAAGGTCACTTACCCTTCTGGCTTGTGACCTGATTATCTCATTAGTCCCCTTGACGGGTATATTTTCTTGTACACCACACATACCCAATATTTATTCTATATATAATACCTAGATGGGACTTGTGTCCCATTGAAAAGCCCAACTATTTCCCTGTATATCATGTCAATTAATGTCATATACCATGATTATTAAAGTCATGTACCATGGCTGACCATGGTACATGACTTTATTGGGCATGATACATGACTGTGCCACTGAAGCTTCATTCTTCTGCCCCAAGAACTGTGGTGTGCTGCATTTTTTTTTAAATGGGGGTGGGGGTGGGGGTCTGGTAATCATGGTAGACAACAGTGCAAACTAAAACTAAACAGAAAGTATGTGGACATAGCATACCCTCCAAGCCTTCCATGCAACTGCTGCCAGTGCTGAACACAACAGGACACCTTTACCAGCTCAAACCCAACCACACATCACTCCCTACCACCATACTGACTGGAACCATGCTCCCGACCATCATGCTGACCAGAACTGCACTGCTGACCAGCATGCCGACCAGAACCACACTCAAATCCTGTCCTGAACAGAACACACTTAGGGACTGACTGCCATAGCCACACCTCCTCATTGAAGAGGACCCGTCACTATGGAAAAGCATGAGGGACAAAATGAAGCAAGGCAGTTCCGGAAATTATCACAAATGTGATCTAAACATAAGAAACCATCCTAATTTATTAAATAAATGCTCATGGGTTATAGAGCTAATTAGCCCCCCTCAATGGTATATTTCCCCATACACCACAATTACTTAGTATTTATTCTCTCTCTCTCTCGCTCTCTCTCTCTCTCTATCTGTCACAAGATGTATTTATATACAGCTATGTTCCTGACCTCTGGAAGACTGCCAGGATTACCCCAGTCTTCAAAAAGGATGACCGCAAAAACCCCTCCAGCTATGGGCCGATTGCCATATTATTGGTCCTCAGCAAAATCCTTGAGAAGATCATAGCCTCCCAAACCATAGACTTTCTTGATAAACATGACTTTCTTATGACTACGCAGCATGGTTTCTGCAAAGGTCATAGCACTACCACCACATTACTCAAATTTACATCTGATACCCTCTCCGCCATGGATTCTGGTTTCCTAACTGGTGCTCTTTTCATAGACATGACGAAAGCTTTTGATTTGGTCGACCATCCTATCCTCCTTACTGCTCTTAGATCCCTAGGTTTTTCACCAAACACCACTGCTTGGTTTGGTAGCTACCTATCAGATCGGACCCAACAAGTTAAATTCAACTCCACCTTGTCTGACTTTGCTACCATAAACATTGGTGTGCCACAAGGTTCTGTTCTTGGTCCTCTGCTCTTCTCCATTTTTAGAAACAGTATTACCTCCTACTCTATCCACTCTGCCTCCTTGCTATATGCTGATGATATTGTCCTTTATACTAGTGCCAAAAGCATTACGGACATCAACCTACGTCTTTCTGCTGACTTTCAACATACTCAGCAGTGGCTTTTCAGCCATAAACTTGTCTTGAATGAATCTAGGACTCAAGCCATGCTATTTGGCTCTAAAGCCAAACTCAAACTCTCTCAACCCACCTTCTGTGTCACTACCTTAAAAGGGTCCCAGGTAGAAGTGGTACCCTCTTTCAAATACCTTGGTCTCTTACTTGACTCAACTCTTTCCTTTGATCTCCACATGCAACAATCCTGTAAGCTGGCTAACATTAAACTGTGTATGGCCTACCGATCTAGCTATATGCTTACTCCCTCAACTAGGCTCGCCATCGCTTGTGGCATACTCCTTCCGTCACTTACCTATGGGGTTGTAGTATTTGCCTCAGCGGGTAAAATCAGTCTTCATAAGTGGGATGTCACTTACAACAATATATGTAGATATGCGTCCTCTTCACATTGGTTGAAACACCACTGCCTCCTATACGCTGAACTTGGATGGCTTTCTCCTAATGCCTCAAGAGACTTTACATATGGCACTGTCATCGATAACATCATCTGTAACCAAACTCCGAAGCCCTTGTCGGAATTCTTTCTCATCCAGCCATCTATATATGGTCTTCGCTCGACTGCTAATGCCCCTGTTCTCATCCCTTGACACCACTCTGCCAAAGGTGCTAGCACCTTCTCCTGTCATGCCCCCTATTACTGGAACTCTCTCCCAATATCAATAAGGCTAGCACCATCCCATGCCTCTTTCAAGAAATTGCTTCATGATCATCTTGCTGTTTCCTGCTTCAAACCCCCCTAGCTCTCTCCTGATCTATGCACCCACTCACTTCAACAGACAAGCATTCTCTCACCTCAACTGGCACACACTGTACTTCCTTTAGTTGCCTCCTTGTTCCTAACTCAGTATACCATGTCCCCTTCCCCTCTGCCTTTTTTTCTCTCCTATCCTATCCTCCTTCCCCTTTATTGCTTTCCCACAAAAGTCATTTCCCTACTTTACTTAACATCCTCTTAACACAATTATACTATTTATCTGTTTTCCTAATATCTTGACCCCAGCTTCTCTTCCTGAACTACTGGTAACTGGTTTTTATTTTTGTACTTGGTCTTTTATTTCATTCTATGTTATATATTATTGTTTTCAATTTGTACTCTTTACTTTTGGCCCACATTGTATTATTACTGTCTATGCTGTCACCGTATAGTATTTGTTTCTGCCTCTGTTAATCAAATGTTTTGTCTCTATAAACTTCCGGGTTGTGCCTGAAAATAGTCATTGCTATGGCTAGTGCATCTTACCTGGTCAACAAAAACTAACTAAATAAATAAATAAATATGGGATAGTCCATGGTCCTAATGAAAATATCACTGATATTCTTCTGAATGCAGTTTGACCTTATGACTTCACATGTAGCAAAGCAATGAATGGTGTCAAAAGGTCAAACTGCATGAGGAAAAATAGTGATATTTTCATTAGGGCATGGGATCATAATGCTAAACACAAAAACAGTGCGGCAGTAAATGCCACAGACAAAATAGCGTGCACCGAAAGAAGGTGGGGGGAAATGACCGTAACACAAACAGCGCACCCCATTACAAATAATGGGACTTCGACTCCCACACTTCTAGGACTTTAAATAACAAACTCTGAGGGGGTGTGGACTTGGGGGACGAGGGGAAACTCGAGGGAGAAAAAATTAAACCAAAAGAAAAGTCACAACACTAGCAGACCTGGGGGAAACCGAACCATGGTCCCAGGTCTCCAACCCTGCCGTTTGCTGGTGCCTTAGCCACTCCACACAGGAGCAGCTCGACCAGGCACCACGCATGGTAACTTGATCACTTGCATATGTCAACGCAGAGCAACAGGGGTAGCAGTAATTCCCTACCGCTGTTAAACCCCTTGAGCTCTGAATGTTTCTGCATTTTACACATCGAGGTTATTGCCGCACTGCTGTTGTAGCGCTATATTGACCCGGTACCTTCATTAGGTACATGGCATATTTGGTTTATGCAGTTCCTTTTATTGTACTATGGAAAGAAAAAATACTAAGTCCTGATCATTCAGTGGCCACCTTCAACAGTGACGTTATCACAGCAAAACATCACTGAATGAAGTAGTTCCATCGTCAGTCAATACCAATCATTTGCTCTGTACCACCATTATCACTGTGGACCCACTGTGTGGGTACATGGCTAAATTCTCTATTACCACTAGAGGATAAATTACCTTGATGATAAATGTGATATTCTCACTGTAGGTCTGACTGTCCTCAAAATATCAAAACTATTTGCCAAAATGTATCCTAGGGTTCAACTTAACACAACAACAGTAGGGAAATTTGGTGTTAGGGTTTCCAACCCTAACTCTCCTCCTACAAAGCAGCAAAAGGACAACACCACACAAGCAACCACAGATACTCATCGTCAGGGAAGACAAACAACATACAGCTGTTTCCAGATGACACAAATGCAATAGCACTGATGTGCT
This sequence comes from Neoceratodus forsteri, assembly GCA_016271365.2. Classification (NCBI taxonomy): domain Eukaryota; kingdom Metazoa; phylum Chordata; order Ceratodontiformes; family Ceratodontidae; genus Neoceratodus; species Neoceratodus forsteri. The sequence goes on from CM057456.1 coordinate 27,417,805, forward strand.
ACTTCATGGATTTGTATCTGCGACATGCACACAGCAACCACAAACACTCACTTATCACTGCAGATACAAATCCACAATACTCAAATCACTGCACTGCTTCTGTATGCAGAAACACAGGCCCCTGCAGACACAGATACAAATTCATGATACCCAAATTACAGGAGTTCTTTTGTCTGCAAAAGCGCACGACCCTGTGTGGGCAGCACGTCTGTAGCCTCAGGTACTCATGCACACTGTAAGACATACACACACTTGGTGGGCTACATTTCTGCAACCACAGGCATTAAATGCACACTGACCTCTGGCTGCAGAAATGCAGACGTCATAAAATCCATCATACCAAAATTGCAACACTACTTCTCAGGCCCCTGAGGGGCCTGCGCCTCTTCAACCACAGGTGTAAGACATGCACAGTGACTTCTGGCTTCAGAAGGGCAGGCTCCTGTGGAGCCTGCAGTTATACAGACAGAAGTACTGTCACAATGTGGGTATAATGGTGTCAGCAGCAGATGTACTCAATGTACTTATACATCTTGGAACTAACGCCCTGGCAGGCTGAACAGTGGAAGAGACCAAGCATAACTTCATTAAGCTGGGGGAAAGGCTGAAGGCTCGAACAACCTCTGTGGCATTTTCAGAAGTCCTCCCAGTGTGGGGCAAGGGGGATCGCATGGACAAAATCAGAAACAACAAGATCGAAGAATTCAATGCCTGGTTAAAGGAATGGTGTCACGAAAAAGGATATTTCTTAATAGGAGCATGGGGGCGCTTCTGGGAGAGGAAGTTTTTCAGGTTTGATGGATTTCACCTAACCAAGTAAGGGGTGAGTGTGTTGGGGCAGAAATTCAATGTCCACCTCGACCATTTAAACTAGTTGATAGGAACGTAATCATTGCTCCCCCACAAGCAGGATTCTCTCTCCCACTACCTAGGGGATCACATAGGGAAAAGAAGGAGACTACAAGGGACCAGAAAGGGAGCCATGTAACTGCAGACCATCAGGAGAAAATAAAGGAAGGCAGGAAATGCAAGGAGGCTAGATGCTGGAAAGGAATAAGCATCAATGTCAGAAGCCTGGGTAACAAAATGAGTGACCTGCAGGCAATGATGGCAGAGTCCCGGGTAGACCTGGTGGCCGATGCAGAAACGTGGGCCTCAGAGAAGAATAGGACATCTCAGTCCCAGGCTATGCCCTCTTAAGGCAGGATAGGACGGGAGGTGGGGGGAGGGGTTGCACTATATGTACATGATAGAATAAATACCACCCAGTCAATATAGGTAAAAAGGAGGGTGTGGAATCCCTGTGAGTGCAACTCAGCTCAGCAAAGGGGGAGCAGATCGACTTAGGAATAGTACACAGGCCTCTGGGGCAGGCTGAGGATAGGGATGAGGAACTTATTGGGTATATCAAGGGTGTAACACGGAAGGGGAATGTAGTGGTAGTTGGTGACCTGAACTTGTCTGATGTGGACTGGGGCATCCCAGTTGCAGGTACTTCTAGAAATCAAAAGGTGGTCGAGGCCCTACAAGACTGCCTACTCACTCAACTAGTCAATGCTCCAACTAGACTGGATACCATCCTAGATGTGGGCCTTACAAATTCGGAAGTATTCAAGGTTGCAGGTATTGGGGAGCTGCTGGCCAGCAGTGACCGCAAAACAGTATGGTTTGAATTGGACCTAGGGTAGAAAAATCTCATTCCAGGACAGAAGTCTTAAACTTTAGGGGAGATGATTTGACTCCTTGAAGAAACTAGTCAGGGGCAAATTAACAAGGATCCATGAGCATTTTGAGGCAGAAGTCATATGGGTCTGGGTCAAAATTGCCATATTGGAAGCTACCAAAATGTGCATAAGGACAGAGATGAAAAAGAACAAGCATAAAAACCCCATATGGTTCACAAACCAGATTAGGGCAGCTATCAGGACCAAAAGGGAGGCATTTAACAACTTTAAAAGAACAAAGCAAAAACAGTAAGAGTTGTTGCCTAGAACATGGTACTCTCAGTCCTTACAGGGCATTAGGGCACCAGCATTACATCGCCGGGACACCACAACACCGATTTCTGGTTTCGCCACCCACTCCCCGAGGTCTTCCGCCTGGAGCTAGAATAATTATTAAGTGGGGTGTGGGGGGGGTGCAGCCCTCCCCTCAAAAAGAGAGGTCAACGAAATCAGTGGTTGGTGCAGTGATGACTGGGCACACTACCGCTGGCGCCCTGATGTGGTGGAACTGCTTTCAGTACACAAAGTCCGAACACCAACAGCAAACTGTGGCACACACTTACGCTGAAAAGAACTGCATCAGGCATCAAATGATGCTTAGATCTATCACGAAGTCAGTAGGCATCATTAACTCCATGGTGCAATTCCCCGTGCTGAGATACTTTTTTCCTGGGTTGTTGTGGCAGTGGTGAAGATACCTTTTGCTGACTTCATTAATAAAAACATTTAAGCATTATTTGGACAACTTTAAAAGAACTCAGGGAGAAAACGAATGGAAAGTGTTATATACAGAAACATAAAGATGCCAAAAATATGGTGAGAACAGCTATGACTGCAGCTGAACCTTGACTGGCAGAGGGGGTTAAAACTGGAAATAAACACTTTTTTCATTATATATAGGTAAAAAGGAAGAAAAGGGGAGGGATAATTAAAGATGGAAACAGAACTGTGAAGGAGGATAAACAGAAGGCCACTGTTCTAAATAACCTTTTTTACTCAGTATTCACAAAGGAACACAATGGCACTATGCCGGACAGCAGTATCAAGGCAGCTGAGGGGGTCCCACGAATGGAAGCACCATCAATCACCTCCAACAGAGTCAGAGAGGCTATGTAGAAACTCAGGGAGGATGAATTACCAGGGCCGGATGTAATACACCAGAGAGTGCTGAAGGAGCTGGCAGGAGAATTGGCAGATCCCTTGGCACATTTGTCCAACAGCTCAGTTCAGTCAGGAGTAGTGCCTAGAGACTGGAAAACTGAAGACCTGATACCTCTTCACAAGGGAGGGAGCAGGGAGGAGGCTGGAAACTACCGACCAGTTAGCTTTAAATCGGTAGTAGGTAAGCTAATGGAAACCTTAATAAAGCAGGACCTAGTAGAGTACCTAGAGAAGTAAAATCTTCAGGATGACCAGCAGCATGGAGTAATGGCAGGTAGGTAATTCCAGATGAACCTGATTACATTTTTTGACTGGGTGACTAGGAAATTAGACAGGGGTCACCCAGTGGATCTACTCTACTTCAACTTCAGTGAGGCCTTTGACTCAGTGCCACACAGCCGCCTGCTGAAAAAATTGGAGGACCTCGGCATAGCCAAACGCATAATCAAGTGCGTAGGAAATTGGCTTAAGGATACAAAACAGAGGATGGTAGTCAATGGAGAGAAGTCAGAGGAGGGGGAAGTCACCAGTGACGTTCCCCAGGGCTCAGTGATGGGGCCAGTCCTGTTTAATACATTTATCAGTGACATCAGCATAGGTATCTAGGGCAAAATTGCCCTATTCGTGGGCGATACCGAGCTAGGCATAAGGTTGGACTGCAAAGAGGCAGTTAGGGACCTTCAGAAAAACCTGCAGAGGCTGGAAAATTGGTCAAAAATCTGGCAGCTAGGGTTCAATGCAAAAAAGTGCAAAGTGATGCATCTAGGTAAAGGGAATCCGAGTACAACATGCTGTCTTAACGGGGTTCAGCTCAGTATCTCACAGGAAGAAAGGGACCTAGGAGTTATCATTTCCAATACCCTCAAACATGCCAGCCAATGCAACACAGCTTACAGCAAGGCAAACAGAATGCTAGGGTGCATAGGGAGAGATTTTGACAGCAGGAGCAAGGAGGTGATTCTACCTCTATACAGGTCCATGGTAAGGCCTCATCTGGAGTACTGTGTCCAGTTTTGGAGTCCACATCTTAAGAAGGATAGGAACAGGCTGGAAGTCACCCAGAGAAGGGCAACTAAGATGATACAGGGCTTCCAAGGGCTCTCCTATGAAGGGCGTTTAGAAGCTTTGAACATATTCTCACTGGAGACTAGGAGGAAGTGGGGGACATGATAGAGACATACAAGTTTCTGAGAGGAATAAACAAGGTGCCCTCCTCAAATCTGTTCATCAGGGTAAACAACTCCAGTACCAGAGGACACGAGTGAAAGCTGAGGGGAGGGAGCTTCAGGAAGGAGCTCAGAAACATTATTTTACAGAAAGGGTAGTGGAACCATGAAATAGGCTGCCCACCGAAGTGGTGAAAGCAAAGACAGTGATATCATTCATGCTGGGGTGGTATAGGGCAACAGCTCAAATAAAAACAGTGGGATCAGTAGGGGGCATTAAATAGTGGAAGAGTTAGGTCCTGGGGTTTAAAAAGATCTCAGGAATTCACAGGCAGACTACGTGGACCCTTGGCCTCCTTCTGCCATCACTTTCTATGTTTCTATATAGAAATTGTTCAAGGGGGTAGCAGTTTTTCAGTTATGCAAATGCATATATAGAAAAGCATGCACTACTGGATCATGCTATCTAGTGAGGTAGCTCATACAGCATGCATGAGTACAGCAGAGCCAACCACGATACAACACAATAACTTGCAGTAAATGACATGTCATAAAATATTGTAGTAAAAAAAGGGGGGTTCAATTCCATTGAATTACAGTGTTCCCTGCAGCATACTACAGCATTTTGTGATATACTGCGGCATTACTGCATTGCATCCTGGCTGATGCCACTGCACCTCTGGCTGCCGACGCACAGGTTCTGTGGTGCCTTCTATGTACAGTAGGGCTGGGCCCCCATGGGGCCTGTGCTTCTGCAGCCACACAGACTCTTGCACGCAGTACAGCATACGCATACAGGGCTTGTGCTTATGCAGCTGCAGGTACAAATCTGTAACAGTGCTACTGCATTTGTGTTATCTCGAAATAATTGTATGTTGTTTGTCTTTGCTGATGATGGCTGGTCATAGTTACTTGTGTGGTGTTGTCCCTTTGCTGCTCTGGGAGGTGGGGAGTTAGGGGTGGAAATCCTAAGGTTATATTTCCCTACTTTTGTTGTGTTAAAACTCTAACTATTGCATTAATGCAGTTTTCTGCAATGCATTTCCTTTTTTTTTTTTGAGATAGTGGAATCGTATCCTCCTTCAAGCAGGTCCCTTTGCAACCTGCATGAACAGATCTGTCTGGCTTCCATGTGGCTACAGATGAAGATGTGTCCTTTGGACCTTCTGCCAAGTGAGGAGTCCATCTGGCTGTGGATGTTCAGGGCTCTCTGGGTCCTGTGCTTCTGTATGGCTACAGATGCAGATGTGCAGGGTCCTTTCAGCCCTGTGCCCAATGTGGAGTCCATCAAGCTGCAGAAGAACAGGGCCCTGTTGTCCCTGTGCTTCTGTATGGCTACAGATACAGACACACAGTGCCCTCCGGCTCCTGTGCCAAGTGAGGAGTTCATCTGGTTGTGCAACTACAGCTAAATGTGGAGTCCATCAGGCTGCAGAAGTACAGAGCTCTCTTGGACCTGCACTTCCATGTGACTACAAATGCAGACATGCAGGACTCTCTGGGCCTTGCACTAAGTGAAGAGTCTCTCTGGGTGCAGAAGAACAGGGTCCTGTGGACCCTGCACTTCCACGCCAAGTGATGAGTCCATCTAGCTGTGAAGCACAGGGCCGTCTGGGCCCTGCACTTCTGTGCGGCTATAGATAGAGATGTGCAGGGCCCTTCCTTCATAACTTCATTGTTTTTTAATATTTTGACCTCAAATTTTATGACTCCACCTCATGAACTAGTCAGCAGAAATTTTTCAAATCCTGCCTAGAGGTGAATGACCGCAAAATCACTTTTTGGACCGGGTTTGAAAAATTTCACCTTCCTAGTTCATGAGGTGTGCTCAAAAATGGTCATGTTGAAAATTTTGGGTAAATATCTTTTAGAAACATAGACATTGACAGCAGATAAGGACCACTTGGCCCACCTAGTCTGCCCATTTTCTCTACCTACTGCCGAACCGCAGACCTTACTTGATCTCCAGCTTTACCCTCTCATTCCTATTGCTAGGGTTCCCCTATGCCTATTCCATGCATTCTTGAATTCCCCTACTGTTTTTGCCCCCACCTCCTCCGCTGGGAGGCTGTTCCACGCATCCACCACCCTTTTTGTGAAAAAATACTTCTTCACATTATCCCTGAGTCTACCCCCCCAAGCTTCATGTCATGCCCCCTTGTTCTTGAAAACCTTTTTTTCTGGAAATGCCCTTGTTATAAACTAAAGCTGTTTTTCTATACAAAGACAAAGTTTTTTTTTGTAAGCAGATTTTCTTCTTTTGTATGGTCTCATGAAAGAAAAAATCTCATGAAAGATGCTCACGAAAGAAGAATCCACCTCACAAAAGAAGAGACAAAAGAAGAAATCTCATGAAAGAAGATCATGAAAGAACAATCTCACCTCATAAAAGGAGGAATTGTTTCATGAGCTTCTTTTCATACAAAAGAAGATCATGAAACAAGGAAGCTCATGAAAGAAAATCATGAAACAAGAAATTTCTATTTTTGTGAGATTCATCTCTTCCTTTGTGAGCCAAGGTTCTACTTTTCTGAGACTCTCAAAAGAAGAATTTTGGCTCATGAAAGAAGAAACAGAAGCCCACAATAAGCCTTTCACCTAGGATTTTAGGGATGCCCCTTAACCATATTTTGAGGTCATTATTCGAAAAAGAAACTCCAGAATCGAGCTACATGGGTCCTGTTTAGCTAGATTCATATGTGTGTTTTTCTCCAGTACATTACTTTTATGGGTTTTCAATTTTTTTTATTGAAAAATAAAAACAAGATGGCTGCCACATGAAAGAAGATTTTTTTCTCACAAAAGAAGAATTTTGACTTATGAAAGACAAATTTTCTTTCATGAGATAGAACATTTTTTTTTGTATTGAATGTATAAATGCAAGACCCTACTGAGTGTGCTCAGAACTGAGATATCAAATCCTTATAAATTGGGAGCAGATTATTATTGTTTTGCCAAACCAAAAATAGCCTCTTTTTTGGGTGAGCCCCCTCTAGTCTGAGCATTTTAGAATAAAATTCCAAACTATCTGGGCTGTAGGTGAGAGCAAAAAAATAGCCAAAATCCCTGACATTTTTACATTTTCACTATCCGGATCTCAGAATCTGGCATCCAACCATCACGAAACTTGCCTAATGAAGAGACCTTGCCCCAGACCACACATGCAAAATTTCATGGAGATCTGTTGAATGGGTTTAACATTAAACACCCTAACTCAACCTTAAATATAGGGTTGCTACTATGCCCCTCTAATATACAGCATATGTTTTGACATAACTTAGCAGATAAAAACTGTTATCTCAGGCATCATGAAAATCTAATAATAACTGGTGAGCAAGTTTTTCTATGGGCTCAACCAGTTATTGTTTTCCATAATAACCATCTGGTTATTACGAGAGACATGCACTGCCTCACACACTAATACTACAAGCCTGTCTTCACAGCTGCACAGCTGCTGACACATTCACTTCCCCCTGCGGTTGAGAGAATCATCGTGCTTGACATTTCAAAGCAAAGGCAACTCGACAACTAGCTGAAAACATTGTAATTTAGTTATAAACTCACACTAAAAATAATTTTCAACAGAAAAGGGTGTTAAGAAATCTCACATTTCTTGATTCTGCTGTGAAGTAGCAGGTACAAAGTAAAATTCATGTACAAAATGGAAATTGCCACTACATAACATTCTGACATTCTGAAAAGTGGTTATTTCAGGTGTTCCACTTAAGTTATTTTCAATAAATTCATTTGAAAGTGAAAACTCTGATTAAAGTCTAATGTTTGCCACAACTTATACTACCCTGGAGTCTCACTGTACATTGCTTAGGTTTTTATAGTTTCTGGCTGGAAAAAATTGCTACACCAGTAGTTATAAAAACTCATGCTGGGCTAGAATGATTACTTGAATTTAATACACACTCTTGGTGTATGGTGCTGGATAAATGCCTCGAGCTTCACTCTCCAACTTTATGTAGCATCACACACCTCAGGTGTGTATTAAATTCTCATAATACACTCTGGTCCATACATGATTCTCTGTCTTTGAAACTAGTAGTAAAAGTACTGAAAGTTGGTAGTGATCTGATTGAGTATGGAATAGTATTCCATAAGGAAGCTGCTAGGTAACCAAATAATTTTTGTTCTATGTTTAAACAGTGCATGAGGATAGCCAGCAAATTATTTGTTGTTGAGCAAGAACATGACAAACATAATTAAGTTAATTGCTCAGACAAACCAAGTGGTGTCATTTTCTTGTTTGTTTTTGTAGGATTTTAAACATGAATTCGGCAAGAATCCATTGTATTCTATTTGCAGGCTATAACTAATTAAGTTATTTAGTTATGGCAGTGGTGGGATCTTGTCCCCAAAGAAGTCACAGATTTGGTCACTTCTAAGTAAAGATGTTGCTTCTTTACTAGGACTGTACTTGGAGTAGCTTTGTTCCTGTTCATATAATTAACATCGCCAAATGAACATGTTTCTTGCACATATTTAGCAATATATACAGCCCTAAGAGCACTTTCATGCCTTTTCATATTTATGGTAGCTATTTATCGTTGTGTTTTGGAGTGCCATTACAGTCCTTATATTCATACAGAAGTAATATATTTGTCTGTTTAATATCACGTACAGTAAGTATGTATTCCCAAGTAGTAAAATGCTGCTGTGTCAACATATAGTGATGTCCAAAATTCCAGTGAATATCTGTTAATTCAATCTAAAAAGATTCTCATTGTTTACTCTAAAATAGTGTGCCTATTCACACTGGATTTTACCTTGTCATAGGTACTTCTTCCTACACAAAAAAAGGATTAGGTGACCTTCATTTTCTGATTTTAGTTTCTCTAAAAGGTGTTGAAAAGCAAACACAATCGTCAATTTTAGGAATCAAAGTAAGTTTTTGTCTATATGTGAGTGTATGCTGTCTAAGAATCTTAAAAATACAAGGTGCTGCATCAGCATGTGGTCTGACAACTAAACAAAAGGATAGTATTAAATGTACACTGAAAATAGAGTTAGAATCGATGTTTCAAACATAGGCCTTCTAAAAGAAAAAATCAGCAAAAAAAAAAACTTAGCTTTTTTCTCTTTTAGATAAATTCTGAAGAAAACCTATGGTTGAAATGTCAATTCTAGCTCTATTTTCAGCATGCATTTATTACCATTTTGTTTTGTAATCTTAATGAATGTCACTATAGTAGCTTTCAGCATGTTATACCTCATAGTTAATAACATTTCTCTTTTCCTTGCTAAAAGCGAATGTATTTGCTATAATCTGTTAAACATATATAACAAACAAAAAAGATTGCTCACTTTCTAAGTTAAGTTAATTTAATCCACAATGATAAAGTTAACTTTATATTTACTTTATATTTACAAGAGTTGTAACTTTGGCACTCATCACTTTATGAATCAAGCATCAGCCTGGCAGCATGTCTGCTTAGCAGTGCTGTTAGTGGCTAAACAATCCCCTTTGATAGTCCTGAGCTGAGGGATAAGTTGGTTGCAACCAGTCAGCACTCAGGAATGTATGATGTCATTAGCTGATCATATCGTCACTTCCAGGTGCCTGTCCTCATCAGAGAAACCTGCTGTAGCTAGGTAACAATCTTGTGTTACCCACCGGTGCCTTGTATGGGGCCAATCTACAGAGACATGCTGCAGGGGCATGCTACTCATCCCCAGTAGCCAAGAAGGTTTTTTTTAATTTAATTTTTTGTTTGTTTTATGTTCATGACAGTGATAACAGAGCCTTTTAAGCACTTCCAACTAAGCATGAATCAGTAGTGGAGTGCAGTTACATCCACTGAACTCACAAAAAGCAGGGTTATTCTGGACATCACAATATCATTAGAACAGCACAGGGTGTAGCCAAGAAGTTTTAACATGATTTTTAAATTAGGTTTATGTCTATTGCTGTTGGAAACTGGCAGCTCCAAGACAAAATTGAAAGCCTTAGTCACACCACGAACAAGGCCCCTGTCAGCAATCCCCTGTCCATTGCAAGATGGACCATGTCCGTGGCCCTGATCAAAGTCCCATGATCTTTCCTGGACCTGTGCTACTCAATACACAACAAATGGTTCTGATAGAGATACTAAGTTAGTTGAATATGAACAAATCTTTCCTGCAATTTGGCAAGAGCTGACAGAATGGAAATTGGTGTATAATTATCAAGTAGAACTATCTTCTGAAGAGACAGCATGAAAGCTGTTTCCAAATTTCTGGAATGAGTTGAATCTCAAAGGACAAATTCAGTATTCTGGTGATGGGTAATGCAGCCAGTTTAAGAAATTTAGGAACAAGTTCATCACTTCCTAGGAACTTATCAGTTTTTATGGAACAAAGAAGGTGACAAATCTTTATTACAGAAACCCTTTTAAAATAAAGTTTTGGCCACTTTAGATAAACAAACTGAGGACTCAGATCATTTATAAAAACAATTGGGTTAGTGGACTGCCTATACTTACCTAGGTTATAAAAAATGTTTGTTAAACAAATTGGAAATATCCTTGGGATTTGATACCTTAGTGCCATAATTTTCCATAGTTATAGTTGCTGAGTTAGACATGGATTAGTAAGTGACGTAACACACTGCCAGAACTTTTTGTATACTTAAATTTTGTGTTTGTTAATTCACTTTTAACATGAATCAGTTTTTATACTAATTTCTAAGGCATCTGCATGATATGCAGTCAGAATGTAAATTTTTCTTTTTAAATGTTTTCCTCACCTTGTCCCTAGCTTTAGTTTCCTTAAATAAATCATTTTTATCTAGCATGAATTGTGCTTTGTGACAGGAGCATGTGTGTTTAGCACCTTTAAAATTTCATAAGATAAAAGTGCAAGGCTATGTCAACATCTGGTACGCAATCCAAAAAGGACCTGCCAGTTAGGTCTAAATCCATTAAAAACTTGTCAAGTACAAAATTTGTACAACTGCTAAAAAAATCTTTTGGTGTTGAAGATAAGATTGACCAATTATACCACAGGCAAAAAATAATGGCATGGTCACTGACAGAGTCTGTAGCAAACCTCATAAATGGACTCTGTCAGCTTTACTGACCATTATCCAATCCAAAAGAGTATATTTACCTGTCTTATTATTTAACTTAGTAGGGACATCTGTTACTTGTTTAGGATAATAATCATCAATTAAGTTTTTACAGCCCTGTATTATTTAACCAGTTCAAAGTTCAAATTTAGGTCTCCTAGTATTAACTTGTTTCCTCCTAATGTAGTTGTCACTTTGAAACATCTTTTAAACCATCTATACCAATATTGGGGGGATTATAAATACAACAAATGTCCAGTTTTCTTAAACCCATAGAAAGTTGAGTTGTGGCCCATTCACATACTCTGTTGGCAGAGTGTGACTGATAGCAGTCTGTTCTGCCATCACACTACCATGAACATAAAATAAGATCCCTCCACCTTTTTGTCTTTAATATTCAATTTTTTCTATATACCACAATATTAGTTAATGCTTTTGTTATCTTTTATTGATGGTTTTAACCAACGTTCAGTAATTGCTAACACATGCAGATTATACTTGATGACAAGTGCTTCCACTTCAGCCAATTTAGAAATTACATACAGTAAAAGTCAGGCACACAGAACTGGAAAAATAAAAGAGCCAAGATTGGGTAGGATTAAAAAAAAAACTATTACTTAAAATAGTAAGGCATACTGGCACCCATGGTGTTGGGTGCCAGTATACCTTACAATTTTAAATAAAAAATAGTTTGTGTTAATCACAAGCACTTTAACATATTAACAATCTTATTTATCCAAAAACATATGCCTGTGTAAACAGAACATGACCTGATCTGACTGAAGATATATTTCTTTTCATTCAGGGTCAATGATTATAAGATATCCTAACATTGGGCTTTTTTGAAGGTAAATATGATATATTCAGTCAGGTTATGTCATATCCCCTATATATAAGAGATATGCCATGGCCCTAATGAAAACTTCACTGATATATTTCCTAAGTGCAGTTTGCTCTTATGTTATCAACAGTGGTGAATACTCGAGTAATGTCAAAGGGTAAAACTACACAAGATAAAATATCAGTGACATTTTCATCAGGGACACCATTTAATTTATGCCATGCCTTTTATTATACAATGGCAAGAAATAATCTTGGCCATCTTAAATAGTTATTCCAGAACAACCTCACTGTATGATGGAGAGCCACACTTGTAACCTCCATATCACTCTGCATCTCCATTGCCACTATGGGATAAATAGACCTAGAGTGAGAATAACACTGATATTTGTTGTTTTTATTGTCACAGGTATGGCATTGTTTATATATATTTGCAAAAAACTATGCAATGCAGATATTACGGTTAAAGACCGCAAAGCACACAAAGTGGGGAAATGAAACGCATTTGGTTTTAGGTCTCCAGAGTATTGGCAAATCAGTGGCAGGGTCTTCCTTGGGGTTGTCAACCCTAATGCCCACCCCTTCCCCAGCCCATAGCCTTTTGTCCAAAGCACAAGATACATCTCCAAGCCAGTGCCTTATAGTGGTACACTCTATAAAGGTAGAGAAGTATGGCTTACCACATGTGGCAAATAGAATCTGACCTAGGTTTCTTCACACAGGGCCCTGCCCTGTAGGCCCTGTGTGAAGAAAAAAGGACATGTCTGACCTTCTGTGCTTGGGGAAAGGGATGGGCATTAAGGTTGACAACCACAAAGAAGACCCCACCATTGATTTGCCAGTATTCCACTAACGGCCTTCAGAACACAAAAAGCTAAATACAAAGAAATTTCTCTTTACAAGAAGGCTATATGCCAGAAAAAAAGAGGGGGGGGGGAGAGCCATGGAGCCGAACAGCAGAGTGGAATTACTCCAGACAAGTAGTAAGTGCAATCACTTTAACAGAGTTTTTTTAAGCTTTGCCCTGAGTGTTGGTCAACTGTCTGTTTTAGCAGTCTTTCAAGAGAGAGCAGAGTCTGTCTAACAGATGCAGCTGACAAGATGGCAGTTTTGTTATGGCTGTAGCGTACACAAAGAAAAATATTTTTTTACTTTGGAATGACAGTCTTCCACTCTGTGAGGAGAGATCTGAGACTACCAACAGGCACAAGGAAAGACTGGAGGCTGTGTAGTGTGAAGCTGTCAAATTGGTGGTTGCTGTACTGGGCTGCGGTTTGCACGAGGAAAAAGTGTTTTTACAACTTCAGATTGTTTGACTAACACCTACACCATAATAGCCAGCTATCAATCAATCAAGCAATCAATCAAATCAATCAGTCAATCAAGCTTTATTTAATTAAGTGCATTCCACCCTCCCTGCTTGACAAAGTCTTTGCGGCTCCTGTACTTCCCTTTACTCTCTGAACCCCACCCCCTCCAATACTCCCTGCCTTATCCTAGTTCTCTTTTCACTCTCCTCTCCTCTCTCCATCTTTTTCCCGTCCTCTTTCCTCTCCTCTTCTCTCCCCATCCATCTTATCACCTACCTCACTCGCTCAACCTCACACCTAATCTCTTGCTCCCCTCCTCTCTTACACCACTGTTCCCCCTTTTCCCTCCTCCTCTACCCCAAACTTTGCTGTGTTTCCTGCTACTAAGCCCACACCCTTTGCTTCTTCTGCCCCTCTGTTAGCACCTGCAAGAACACAACCTCACGTGTTACTGCCCCAGGCATACTGTGTATAGTGACTGGTGCTCTGTTTTAAACTGCATCCTTTACTTAATTCTCATTTTTGTAACTTGACAAAGCCTTTGGCAATTCATGTATTATAACCATTTTGCAGTGTTTACCTGTGTATTAATTTGCATGTCGTGTCTTAACTTGTATATTGTCCATGACATGGAACCTTGGTAAAAGAGCCCTGTTTGCTCAAAGGTGTTATCTGACAGCTCAATAAATAAATAAAATAAATAAAAGTTCTCTATTGTGATTTAATGCGCTTTACATAATTCTAAAATTTTAAAAATATACTACAGACCAAACAAAACATACAAATAAATACAGATATTAATTCATGGTAAAAACATATTAACTACTCATAAAAGTTTGGTTAAATAAAAAGGTCTTGAGCTCCCATTTGAAGATGTCAACTATTTGGCTCTCTCTAGGCTCAGCCACGTACAGAGTTACGGTGAAACATGGTTATAACGCATGTTTGAAAGTGGTGCCAGTCCAGTTAATAAACTGCCTACTCAGTAATTGTGTGTATATATAGTGAATATGCAATAGGCTGATTCAAAACATGCAATTTATCTTCCCATGTGAAGGAACAGGACCATAACTCATGAGGTGCAGTGCGACAAGTGAGATATGAAAGTCTGCCCCCTCACAAGTGATGATAAACTGCATATTTTGAGTCAGGCCATTGCATATTCAATTTATACAACAACAGTTTACTAGATATCTAAGCAGGAAAAAAAGCTGGCACCAGACCTACAACTCATGCACTAAATTATTTATCAAAGTGCGGATTGCAATAATATTAGACTGCAATAATGTTAGTGCAAAATACAAAATAATTTACTGTGGCATGGAAACAAGAAGATGCTCGCAGGTCAAAAACCGCTCCACTGGTTTAACTAAGAAATCTTCATCAGATTTTATTCTATGGCATGGTGGAGAGTGGACATTTAGAATGCAGCTCTGCTCCCCCTCCCTTGTTACTTGGTTTTAAACAATAAAAACAAGGAAACACGCTTAAGTAAGTTTTTAAGTACATTTTCAAGGAACAAAGATATTCTGCCAATGCAGTACGATACAGAGGAGTTCCTTTTGACTGAGATGGTATTAAGCTGACGATTTTAAACCAGAGTTTAGTCAGCAGACTTCTGTTGAACACTGTTATCCTAAATGAACACACTTATTCAGCTTCCTAATAAATTACAGCATCGGGCAAATTTCTATTAAAAATGGAGATTGAATTAGTTGAAGAGTCCATTATGGACACTACACAAATCACACAGACTCAGTCCTCTCAGTCAGCAATGAACAGTAACAGTTCACAGCTTTCTACAATGTCTGACTAAAAACCTCCTAAATGGTCATTACTGGAAGTAGCTAATTCTAATACAGATGAATCTACAAAATGCCAACAGCTGACCACTCAACATTTGGATTTTTTTATGACAGAGTTTAACACAATTAAACAGACAATTGCTGACTTTAACTTTGGATTGAAGGAAGTCACTACACAGGTTCAGCACCAGAGAACAAGAATTTCAGTTGTGGAAGCAAGGATAAGCAGCTTAGAGGACACAATGATAAAGGAGTCTAAAGAAAAAGTTTCAAACACAAGGGCAATCAGTAAACTCACAGAAAAAAAATAAAGGACCTTGAAGCAAGGAGAGAAACAATCTGAGGTTTGTGGGTTTACCCGAAGATGTGAAGGGGCAAAGTATCATAGACTATATTAACAAACTTCTGATCCATCTTTCTGCCCCCCCCCCGGCCAGCCCAGGCTACATTATTGAAAGAGCACACAGATCTCTTCATCCCAAACCTGGCAATCATGTAAAATCAAGAGCATTTATTTATACATTTATGAACTTCCAGCAGATAGTTTACCTGCAAGGAATGCTGAGAAACAAACTGGGACTTTACCATGAAACCTACAAAATTAAACTGCTTAATGTCTTGCCGACAAAGTTGTTGAAAAGAAAAGAGGCTTTCTTGCCTTTGAAGACAGTGTTATGTGAAGCAAAAATATAATTTACTACATCCAACTATTTTCAAGGTTTGGCTCCCTGAATTTGCCAAGACTTACCCCAGTTATGAGTCGGTGAAGTCTGGTGTATGAAAGGACCTTCCAAAACTATTTGGAAACTTTGACTTTAATCTTATCCTGCAACTATCTTTTGAAAATCTGAATGTGCTTTCTCAGCTGGGGAGAGTCTTAGTTCATGGGTCAAATGAAAGGAAGTAATGCAAGATTTTCTTTTCCTGAAATTCTTTTTCTTATTGCCTATTGCTTTTGGAGACGGGAAGGGGAGTATCCTGGCTGCTTCACCGACCCTCCCTCACAGCGGATGAGGAGACTCGCTGGGCATGTCAAACGGTTAGAAGTTTTAGTCATAATTGACCTCCTCAGATCTGCTACCATGGTAATTAATGGTTAAAAAGCATTTGGAAGAGGAGTGTTTTTTTTGATTTGCAATTTAGATGTATGGCTATGACTCTCTCCCACCCATTAAGATTTGGCAGTGTTTCAATGCAGGGCTGTTTCTACTTATCTTATTTTATATGGGGAACTTTTACTAATTATAAATCTTTATTCACATTTCTCTCCTTGATCGTTTTTGTTCTACAGGAACTGAGTTCCAAGCATAATGTTGAGATTGTTTGACATGCTATGAACTGCTCAGGAAGCCTATATCTAAAAATAAAATGGTTCTTCATTTTATCATTCTCTTGGTTAAGATATGTAGGTAGAAGTGGTTTGTTTTGTGGGGTCTGTGGAATTTTGGCTTTTTTGGCCAATTTCTTATCACTGGTTTTAACAGTGGTTTATTTTTTAAAATTTTAAGTCAGTCAGGCATGGACTGTGCTCATGCATCTAATTCACCTTTCATTTCCTCTGTGCATGACCACCAGAGGTAAACAAAAGATAAACCATGGCGGTGTCTATGTAAGTGAATACCACGGCTGATTTAAACTCAGGCCCTTAGTCTGTTCCAATTATTAGTGTTATATTTATTTTATTACTCAGTTTTGATTAACTCTGTTATTGTGCTCCAGCGATATTGCCCTAACTACTAGTAGACTCTGTGGCAGCATTCATAAACTAATTTTTAAGTTATCGTTACAGGAAGGGTTCTGTTATAATTATACTGGGTAATAGAGTAATCAAAATGGAAAATTAAAATCATTTTTTTAAGTTGAGGTGGCACCTGAACCTACATACAGAGGATCTTTTAGTATTTTTACACAATTTTTTTGTCTGATAGCTAACATAATATAACAAACATAATACCTGTTAATGTGATTGCTGTTGTTACTTAGGTAATTTTTTTAAACACCTTCACTTTATTCTGTAGACTAGTAAGAAGTAGTAGTAGTAGTAGTAGTAAAAATCATTATTTTTAGACAAGAATGGAAGGAATAACAATTCATTAGGACTGAGGTCCTGTAATTTATTTACAGATACTTGTTTCAAAGTAAAAACAATTATTCAAAAAGCACATAAATTATATAAACTTGCATTCATAAAAAAGACTGTTTAATGTACAGTATTACAGGTGTTAGCTTGTACAATTTATTTCAGTTTTATTATTTGATGAATCAAATAGGATTTAGATTACCCATGAGATAGTTTTTATTCATCAGGCAATATGGTTCTAAACAAATCACCTACAATTAATTAATATAATTTTATTATAAGATAAGTTGGCAGGTATACACCTCAATATTTCTTGGCCTTACTTTGAACTTTTTAATGATAGTTACTTATGTCGTTTTACTAAATTACCACTGAATATTTTAGTATGTTTTTCCGGGTATGGGAGGTCTCGAACTATAGAAGTAATGAACAAAGAATGGGATGTATATAGAGGGGGTAGAGGGTTGGTTTGTTCAGGATACCTGCTGTAACACAAGGGTGGAGCCTTTTTGTTCTATTTGTTTTTTTCTAAATCTATTTAATCTGAACTTACTCTAATCCCACTATATCTTCTTATTTCTTTTCACCTGGAAATGAGAAAAGCTTGAAGGAACCAAAAATAACTATCTAGTATGTATGAGAATATTTTTGTCACTAATTGATATATTGATTTCACAATGACAAATGTAATTAATTTTTTAACATGGTATGTCAAAGGGTTAAATGAAAAAGTAAAAAGGTACCATGTTTTGAGGAATCTAAAGAAGATAGAAGCTGGCATACTGTTTCTACAAGAGGCACATTTACAATTTATGGATATAGACTTAATGAGGAGGGAGTGGGTTGGACAAGTGTGTGGTACTGGTGGTAATAATAAAAAAGCAGGGGTTTTAGTATTAATATCCAGTAAGATTCATTTTCATTTAATTAATTCAGTGGGGGATCCTAAAGGTTATTTTCTCACTGTATACGGCCTCTTAAACAGAGTTAACACAACTCTCATATGTGCATACGGCCCAAGTAGTGGTACACATGACATTTTCTCATTAATACAGGATAAAATTATACCCCATTTAAATAGTAGGATCATTCTGGCAGGTGATATGAATAGTATAATTGACCCAATGTTAGACAAGACTAATACATTGTACAGATTAGCCAAATCAGATAAAGACCTTAGAAATGTAACAAACAATGTAAACCTCACAGATGCATAGAGGTTAACTAATCCAAATATTAAAGAGTTCACTTTTTGGTCAAAATGTCTACAAGTGAGGATTAAGAATATACCACATTTATATCCCAGTCTCTAGTATTCAAGACATTGTCAAATCCCAGATTTATAGTATGGTTATATCAGCTCATACCGTACGCTGGTTTCTGTTATAATGTATTGGAACAGCATATCCTCTAAAAACACTAAGTGGAAAATAAAAAAAAGAAATATTGGAAGATCAAACTTACTTTGATGGTTTAACTCAAGACTTTAAAGAATTGTTCTTATTAAATAAACTGGGAGATACCCAATGGATTACTATCTGGGAAGCCCTCAAATATTTTGCTAGAGGTTGTTTAATTAGTCTGTCAGCCAAAGATAAGAAACATACAGCCACTGAGAGAACTAAAAGATTGGAGGAGTTAAAAAGATTGGAAGGAGAACTTGAAAAAACATATGGATTCAGTGATCTAAAACTAAATCAGAGTTCAATGAAATTTTAAGAAAGGGAGCTGACTTTGCAATAAGACAATCTAAAATTAATTATGTCTCCATGAACCCCAAAGAACACAAATTGCTTGCCATAAGACTGAAGCAGAATACTGCAAAAAGAACATTACTTGCCCTAAAAGCCAATGGAAAGGTAGTGACAGAAGCTGAAAAAAATAAATAGCATTTTCATGGAATACTATATAGAACTCTGCAAAAAACAAGCTGACATTTCCTTCTTACAGGACAGTGAAGATGTTCAGTCAAATTTAAATATGCCCAAAGTGTCCCCATCAGATTCTAATAGTCTAAAGAGACAACTTAGTGAGCAAGACATAAAAGAAGCTATTAAAATATGGCAAGCAATAAGGCTCTAGGACCTGATGGCTTTTCTGTTCATTTTTATAAGAAATTTATAAATATGTTAGCTCCTATATTACTTAAGGTTTTAAATGAAGCAAAGACAGAGAGACAACTACCTTTACCTATGCAACAAAGTATAATAACTTTAATTCCCAAACCTGGTAAGGACGAATTCTCTTGCAAAAACTACTGGCCCATTTTTCTCATAAACACTGATGTGAACATTTTGGCTAAAGTGTTATCAAATAAACTTATGCCAGTAATGTAAAACCTAACTGGTTTTGAACAAATGGGTTTTCTGAGGCAGAGGCAGGCATCTGACAACATTCTAAAATCTTTCATCTAATGGAGAAAGCAAGGAAAACAAAACACTCCATGGCTTTACTAGTATTAGATGCAGAGAAAGCCTTCAATAGGATTGAATGGAGACATTTATTCAATTGTTTGCATATTCATGGATTTCCTACAGAATTCATTTATTGGTTAAAAAATTATTTATGATAAATCATCTGCATATGTCACTATGAATGGAGTAATGTCACCTTTCTTCCCACGACATAGGGGTACAATGCAAAGGAGTCTGCTTTCCCATTACTACTTAACCTATCACTTATCATTTCAACAATAAAGTTAAATAGTGAAGAACAAGTGAAGGGTATTAAGATGGGAAATACAGAACATAAATACTTCTTATATGCAGATGCCATTATTTGGTTTGTCTCTGATCCAGTTAAGTCCATTCAAAATATTTTTAAAATCATTAACAATTACAGTACATTTTCTGGTTGTAAATTATATTTAGAAAAATCACAGTTTTTATCCCAAAGTGGAGGTACTGCTAAGCATGAAATTACAGATTTAGGGTTACTCTGGGTGGAAGATTCATTTGAGTATCTTGGTATATGATTATTTAAAGACAAAAAACTTCAGCTCATAATTTATCAGAATTTTCAGAGTAAACTAGAAGTTGATCTAAAAAATGGCATAAGAGTCCACTAGGACTTTCGGGCAGGATAGACTCAATTAAAAAGATGGTATTGCCAAGAGCTTTACATGTCTTTGGCATGGTACCTATTCACATTTCTAAAAAATGGTTTATAACTGTCCAAAACATGATTAACACATTTATATGGTCCTTTAAAAAACATAGACAAACTTATTTTAAAATCACTGGGTCTAAAAACTCGGGGGGGGGGGGGACTGAAATCTCTTTACTCCAGTTTGTATTTTATTGCAGTGAAATTACAACATTTAGTTTATTGGTATATACACTAAACCTAGACAGTAACTTCCCTTTTTGGCTCAGAATAATGAAAGAGATAATGGAGGAAGAAAACACTAAGTTAGTTTCACTCTGGTTCACCAAACCTAAAAAAAAAACCTAAAATACTGTAATGTTAGAATCACTCAAGCCTTCAAACCAATTTGAAAATATGTTAGGTTTGGAATTACGTAAATCACTGGCTTAACTAATAAATGGTAATCCTAACATACCATTTAATAAGACACTTTCCTTGAATATCTGTGAAAATAAGGGCTTAAAAACACTAAAAGATTTCTTTGTAGATGGAAAACTCAGAAGTGTGGAGGATATACTAAAGGAATTTCACATACACATTGAAGAAACAACAATGAATACAATTATTAATCTCATACAGTGTCTGGAAGCATCAGGAACGACTGGTAGTCTGATGAACCAGAATACTTCTAATCTTCTTACACTACTAAGGATGAAATCATCCATTTCAGGATTTTATTACTTCTTAGTCTCATCCTTGGCAGGAGAGACCTCAGAAAGTATAAACAGATAGGCACAAAGACTAGGCAATAAGGTGTTAAGCTGGGATTGGAAAAAAAATGGGCTTTTCTTTGAAAGATTACACTGAGATGAGTTGTAAGATAATTCAATATAAACTTCTGAATAACTTGTTCTTTCCTCAGAGAACTTCTAAAATGAAAATTACAAATGAAGATAAATACCCAAAGTGTGGTTTATCAAATGTTTTCGGAATGTCCAGAAATTTAAAAGTTATGGGAAAAGACCAAAACTTTCTCTAAGGATTTGCCTCAAGTATTTAAGTACTTTAATATCAATGCATGTCTATTAGGGAACTTCTTTGATCTACCCCAATTTATTTGCTTCCTATAATTTCTAAATTCATAGAGAAAATTATTTTATCTCTGCTTGCTGAATATCTGACTAATTACAAGATTCTGTCCAATTTTCAGTCAGGCTTTAGACCCAAATCTTCCATGCAAACAGCACTGGTTGATTTTCATGATTCTGTCTTTAGGGCTCTGGACAAAAGGTTTTTTGTGGGCTCTGTTTTCATTGATTTGTCTAAAGCGTTTGACATAATTAATCACTCTTTGCTTCTACCTCATCTATCCTCCTATGTTTTTCCTTTGAGTGTCACCAATTGCTTCCTCCTACTTTAATGGGAGATCTCATTCTGTCTCTTGGAATGGCTGCCTCTCTGCTCCTTTTCCAATTTCCACTGGGGTCCCTCAGGGGTCTATAGTTGATCCTATTTTATTCAATCTGTTTGTAGACATTCTACCTTCTGTTGTGGATCACTCAGACTTTCTGCTGTTGACACAGTTCTTTTTTTATGCTCACAAATCTTTACCTTTTCTTTCTTCAACTCTCCAGGGTGATTTTGACAACATTGTGAAATGGTTCTCTGATAACCTATTACTCTTAAACAGCAAAAAGACTCAAGTAATGTTATTTGGGTCTCAGCATTCTCTCTTATCAGCAAATTCCTCTTTTTCAATTTTTTTAAATAACCACCCACTTGAACTTGTGAAGGAATTTAAATACCTCGGCCTTATTTTTAATTCCTCTTTGATCTTTAAAACATACATTGACAAAACAGTTTAAAAAGTCCGTCAATGTCTGGGGTGCTTAAAACATACCAGGCATTGTTTATCAAGCTCAGATCATAAACTCATTATTGGGCAAGCCATTCTTCTCATCTTTGATTATGGGGATACTATTTACCACCATGCCTCTGCTTTACATCTCTTTCCCTTAAATACCATTTGCTACCAGTTGCTTCATTTCATCCTAAAATCAAAATGGGATGAACATCATTGCACTTTATTGCACCAGTTAAGCTGGTTGTCACCTTCCTCCAGCCACACTTTTCATTGGCCACCCCTTATATACAAAACTCTAAATAATCAGATGTCTGCTTACTTAACTTAAAGACTAAGTACTCCTCACAAATATAGCCTCAGAGGTGTGCCTTACTGTGGGCTTTCCTTTCCTAAATTTGATAAGGTGGATCTCATTATGGCTGACCAGAAGAAAGCAGAGGGTGATGATAAAGGGGAACTATTTGGAATGGAGGGGGGTGTTTAGTGGAGTTCTGCAGGGCTCCATGTTGGGGCCTGTGTTGTTTAACAGTCTGATTACATCCCTTACTTGTACCAACACAGCATGGTTAGTAAAATTTGCAGATGGTATAAAAATTGGGGCCTTGGTGACAAATGGTAGGGATGCAAAATTGTTCCAAGATAATGTAGATCAGCTAACGACAGGAGCAAGGAGGAACAAATTGCAGTTTAATCTGGAAAAGTGCAAGATAATGCACATGGGCAAAAATAATCAAAGATTCAAATATAACATTATACTGGAGTTCATACTGGAGGAATAAGAAAGTCAAATGGCATAGCCCATATAGTCTTTCTCCACAATTCAGTGGTAGTGACAATTGCCACCAACTTCATCAAGGAACTTATCCAATCTTTTTTTAAAAAGACTTAAACTTTCCGCTTCTACCACCTCTTGAGGTAGTCCATTCCACATCCTTATTGCTCTACACTTAAAGCCCCTCCTTCTTTGTTCAGTCCTACTCAATTCCTCTCTCAGTTGCTTATCATGCCCTCTCAATTGATATGTTTTTTCCTTAAACACCAATCCCAACTCAGATCTAAGATCCTCATTTTTCAGGGACTTATATAATACCAATAAGTCCCCCCCCCTTGCCCTTCTACTCTCCAATGACCACAATCCCAACCTTACCAATCTGTCCTCATATGACTTACCCTCACAACCCAAAATCAATCTAGTAAGGGATCTCACTGGTCTTTCCATTCATTTAATATCCCTCACCAGTAATGGGCCGGCCACAGTAGAGCAATAATCCAAAACAGGCCTAACCAGAGACCTGTACAATGGCATCAATACCTCACCACTTCTTGAATGAAAACCTCTCCTTATGCAACCTGCAATCTGCATTGCTTTATTTGATGTTTTTCTGCTGTTGACCCCATTCTCTAAATCATTTTGGACATAAATTCCCAAATCCTTCTCAAATTCTGAAACCCTAAGCTTCAGATCATGCATATAATAGGTCTGTTTAATACTGTGTCTACCTAAATACATGATTATGCATTTGTCCTTATTGAAGATCATCCCATTCTTTTTTGCCCTATCTGCAATATAGATTAAATCCTGCCCAAATATGAGTCTCTCGTTGAACGTATCCACTACAGCTCCTATTTTAACATCGACAGCAAATTTTGTTAACTTATTTTTACTAGATAGTTTCAGATCGCGTATAAAAATACAGAACAACACTGGGCCCAACACCGACCCCTGGGGAACTCCACTCCACACCCTCATTGGTTCAGATAAATGTCCCTGTATCTTTACCTGCTGCTGTCTATTTTTTTAGCCACTGTTCAACCCATCTTACAATGATCATATCTATATCCATATCAATATGTTTTTTTATTATTTTGTAATGTGGAACCGTATCAAAGGCTCGACTAAAATCAAGCATTACCACATCCACATTTTTTCCATCATCAACACATTTGCTGATATACTCACAAAATGTTATTAAGTTTGTTTCACATGACCTATTGGGCATAAAACCATGCTGATTCTTATCTATAATACCCTTACTTAACATACTTTCAGAGATAGCCTCACTCAGTGCCCCTTCTATAATCTTCCCCACCACCGAGGTCAAGCTCACCGGTCGATAATTCGCTGCTTCACTCCTTATCCCTTTGTTGTATATTGGCACCACGTGTGCCAACCTCCACCCCTTGGGCACCACACCCTCCTTCAAAGATTTTTATCCCAATTTAGTAATAATAGGTATCAAAACATCACCCAACTCCTTCAAAAAGTGTGGGTGAGTCCCACCTGGTCCTGCTGCCCTGTCCAACTTTAATCTCATTACTCTTTTTAACACCCTGTCCTTGGTTATTATAGTTTGTGGATCTTGATTACATATACCTATATTACGCTCATCCATGCCACCAGTATTTTTCCTAAATACAGCCCCAAAACATCTGCCAAATTAATTTGCCACATCTATATGCTCAGACGTCATCGCTCCATTATTATTCAATGGTCCCACTGTAATTCTTCCTCCCTTACTACTATTCACATAGGCATATAAGCTTTTTTGAGGAAAATGAACTTCAGCATACAACTGTTGAAAGAGATTTGGGAATTTGGGTTAACAACAAATTAAGCTCATCGGATCACTGCTCAAATATTGTTGGGAAAGGCCATGGGATCCTGGCAGCAATCAGAAAGTACTATGAAATGTTCCTGGACAAATGTCCTGGTAATCCACGGGTAATGTATACATTTTAGAATTAGTCCTTTGCTGTGCTGCCTCTCCTGATGTGTTTCACAAGACGAGACTCTTTCCTTCCCCAAAGCTTGAGGGATGGGGGGGGGCACAAAATGAAAAATGTCACACTTGTAGACAGGTCTTTATTTTTCAAATTCTTATTTTTTTATTTTATTTTTTGGCCCAAATCCTCTATGTTTCACCAATAAATATTGGCTTCCTCAGGAGGTGCCTTTACAAACATCTTAATTGGTACTCCAAATAATTATTTCTTTCTTTTGAATTAACTGTTTCCATAATGAATCCTTATTTCCAGCATTAATTTTTTGCCTTTTCAATGCTTTTATAAGCCCCTTGTTGCTCATGGCCTTCCTCTCTTATCAACTCTGTGCTTCGTTACTGATTCCATTTCAAAATTTGAAATAGAATAAGAATTTGAAAAATAAAGACCTGTCTACAAGTGTGACATTTTTCATTTTGCGTCCCCTCATCCCTCAAGTTTTGGGGAAGGAAAGAGCAATTAGAAAGAACATAAAGAGCAGAGATAGAGAGGTGGTGATCCCACTCTATATGTCCCTGGTGCACCCGCATCTGGAGTATTGCTCCCAGTTCTGGGCACCCCATCGAAAGATAGATATGAAGTGATTAGAGGGGATTCAGAGATGAGCAACCAAATTGGTGAACAACATCAGTATGCTTTCATACCAGGAGAGACTGGAGCACCTGGGGCTTTATTCTCTACAATACAGAAGGCACAGGGGTGAAATGTGCCTTGTGTTTAAGGCCCACAGTGATCTGTATTTATAGGAAAGTACAGGACTAAAAGCAAGACCGGATTCTATACCAATAAGGGGACACTGTAAAATGTTAGAGGGGAACATCACAGGACTAATCATAGAGGAATGTGGTTCTCACAGAGAGTGGTGACAAAGTGGAATGCTTTACTACCGGATGTGGTAACGTAAGACCATGACCCACTTTAAGAAATTACCAGATGAACACTATAGGTCCCCCTGTCAAGTAATTAATTTTTAAGGGTTCAGGTCTAAAAAGGCTTACGCTATTGACCTGTAAAATTCCTATGATTTCTATGATGATACACACTTTGGTAAAGAATGTTTCTCATATGGGACCCATTTCTCTTGGAACAATTTGTCTCATCAACTTAGAGACTCACCCTCCCTTGGAATTTTTAAACATGGTTTGAAAAGATTACTGCTGCAGGAACAATCCATTTGAAATTGTTAATAGCTACCTCTATTTATTTTTATCTTTGTCATTTTTTATAGTTATGACTTGGGATGTTCTGTAAACAAGACTTGTTTCTCATAGAACTTAACCTGTATTTTTATGCAACTTTTAAATAAATTAAAAAACCTGCATTAACTAGAGAAGACAAATACACTCTTGCTTTAATTTCCATGGTAGCTAAAAGTGTGATCCTTCAAAGTCTGAATAGATAAAAGGGTTCTATGATGCCAGTTTGACAACACTTTTGTCGACCGGCATCACAGCAATGGGATTTATGTTGACCGCAGGTTGCGGTCAACACATAAATCTAATATGTTCCGGTCCTGTGTTTCTATCAGGGGGCTTTGCCTCCTGCACCCCCCCATACTTTAGATTATCAACTCCAGTCGGAGCTGATTCGAGGAGGGGATGCAGGACTGGGAGACAGTGTGCCCCTGTCCTCAGGCACACCAACGTAGCTACCTGTTGGCCAAGTGTCGATTTTGCCGACAGCAAGATATCTCGCTGTGTTGGTGTCGCAGTTGGGTCGGCATACCAATAAAAGTGCTCCTACATTTAATGAGTGGAGGACTGAACTTATAGAAACCCCTAGAACAGAAAAACTAGCAAGAGGATTAAAAGGAGACAATAACACCTTCACAAAAAATTGGGGTACTTTATTCACCCTACTTATTGGACAAAATATTTCTTGATGTTTTTTCAATTTATACACAATTTAATTGTAATAAGTATATGTTCACATAGAGGTTTGCTTGCTTTTTTTAAAGGATTCAGTCTAAACAGTGTAATACTGTCAGTCAAAGGCATTCAAGTGTAGATTTCTTTTCTTTCTTAGACTACTCTTTCAGTGTCTTCTTATGATTCTTTTCTTTTGATAAACCTTAAGTGGGAAAAGAGATCCAAAATCAAATGGGGGAAAGAGAGATAGACAAGCTAGGGTAGGATCTTTCTCAATTTTCAAAATATATATATTTATTCTCCCTTTAATATAATGGGAGCTAGTATTGGATTGTTTTAATTATAATATAATGTTAGGTTTTTGATATAGCTGTAAAAAATTAAGTTATTTATGCCATTGTATTAATACTTTATGAATGTGTTAGTTTATATGATATATTAAAACATGTTAGTTATGTATTTTTATTAGTTGTATAGTTGAATAGTATGAGCTACAGTATGGTGTTATTGTATTTATTTAGTGTTAGTACTATACATGTTGTATAACTGCATCTTTAAGTATTATATGGTATGATTGTTGAATGTTAATTTTTAAATTCTAATAAAATCTAATTGAGAAAAAAAGAATGCTTCATTAGGAGTCCCAGATGTTGCTTGACTCTTCCCTATGTACACAATAAATTAGAAAGACAGTGCTACAAAGTGCAAACCTACAAGCAAGTGATCCAGTGCTATACTATAAACATTCAGTGAAAAACCTGGCTAGAGGTAGGAGAACTTATAAGCATATATGAGCCAAGCAATTTTGGACCAACTTACAGACTATCTCACCAAATATAACCTCCTCACCAAAGAGCAACATGGTTTCTGTCAGGGGCATAGCACTTCCATGGCCCTTCTTTAATTTTTCAGTTTTATCCACTCCTCCCTAGACAATGGGCGGCTGGTTGGCTTGGTCTTCCTTGATTTGTCAAAGGCCTTTGACACTGTCAATCACATGCTCCTCATCTTCACTCTCTCCCACCTTGGCCTCTCCCAGGAGGCCACGGCCTGGTTTTCCGACTACCTATCGAATCGCTCCCAGTGGGTCAAAATATGCAGTACCCTCTCCAACCCCCTCCCAGTCCTCTCCAGTGTACCCAGGGATCAATCCTAGGACCCATTCTGTTTAGCCTTTTCCTCAACACCTTATCAAATGCCTGCTCTGAGAAAATCCTCCTATATGCAGATGACGCTGTCCTCTATGCCTTCCATACATACCCCACCTCCCTTCAACAATCCCTCCAGAAGTCCTTCTGTGAAGCTGAATCCTGGTTTGTCAGCCACAGGCTCATTCTGAATCAAAAAAAGGCCAAAGTTATGCTGTTTTCCCATCACCAAAGCAGGTACAAGGGTACTCCACTCCACATCTGCAACAAACGCCTTCACCCCCTCGAGCAGGGGAACACCTTTAACTACTTGGGTATCAGCCTCGACTCTGCTCTCACCTTCCATGATCATATCCACCTCCTCCGCACCACTGTCAACTCTTGAATTGGCCTACTCTATCATCACAGAGATTGCCTCCCCCCTGTTGCCCTCCAACTAGCTATCTTGTCCTCTGTCTTGTCCCTCATTGACTATGGGATCCTGATCTATGGGACTGCTGACAGCACTTCCCTTCACAGACTCAAAGTCTCCTTAAACAAGGCTTGTTGCCTTGCCACAGGGAGCCCCAGACTCACCCATACCTGCACACTCCACAGCCAAGCCAACTGGCTCAACTTCAAGGATAGGCTGAAGTATCAAACTTGCCTCCTCACCAGGAAGATATCCTGCAGCCTTACAGCTCCTAGCCTTACCCCTCTCATCCAACCAGCCCCCACTACAGTGGCCACCTGCAGCTCATCCAAGCCTACCATACTAGTTCCGCATCTCAAAACTACCCTAGGTCAGCGTTCTTTCTCCTATAGAGCACCCACTGGCTAAATTCCCTACCCAACTCCATCACCCAAGAACCCAAACTAGGACACTTCAAATCATTAATCCGTGCCCACCTCCTTACCACCCATCCCTGTAACTTCCCCTAATCAGGCTACCCCCAACTATCTCCCCCCTCATTGCTCCTTCTCTTCCTTCACTGACAATGGATGTCGGTCCTGCCAGACTACCTACCTAGACAGGACAACCTGTGGTTCTAAGTGGTCTCCACCATTATATGCAACTAAGATTTACGTTCTGAGTTTGCTTGTACTTTGACTACCTTTTTTGTATTTTATCTTGCATGACCTTGTTGCCTAAGTGTTGCATAATCTCTAGAAATTGTCTGTAAAGTTTTGTCCTTCTCTGACGTGGAGCCTTTCTAAAGGAGTCTCTAACTCAAAGGATTATAATTTCGATACTGTTCTAATAAATAAATAAAAGCAACATCCGGGACTTTTGATGAAGCTTTCTTAGTGAAACCAGTCAGACTACTATTTTTATCCTGAGAGTGTCTTCTTGTTTCTACACCACAGAGAGTTATTTTGTATTTTGCACCAATCTTATTGCAATCTGCACTTTAATAAATATTTTGGTGCAAGAGTTAGAGGTCTGTGACTGGCTTTTTTTTGTTTGAATGTGTTGCTTGTAGCCGAGCATGGACTGCAGCAATAGAGCAACTTCCTGGTTTCCAGTTTACTAGTTATGTCTTTTAACTCTGCTGTTTGTACAAAAATGTTACTGTTTTTCATTGATTTCAACTGCTGCCTTCAGTGCTGCACGTGTCTATTGTGATGTTATCAGCACTGTGAAAGCTGCTCTTTGTTTGGATTAGTATATATTGTGACATACCCAACTTTTCAAGACAATATCTTGCTGTTTTGGGTCAAGTTAACACCTTTTATGTTGCTGTTTATCAGTGCACGCCTGTTGTATAACTATATTCAGTATGTATGCAACAGGAGTGGGGGTAATGAAATGAAAAGATATAAGTGATCTCTTGGCTGGTGACAATAGTAACAGCAAGATTTACATTTTTTTACTGTTACTGTTGTCACAATGGATATCTTGCAGGTCAATGGTATTTTCGAGATGTCTTTTGGCTAATCAAGAGTGTCATTTCAAGACATCTTTAAATTCGAGAACTGTGGAGCATAGCTGAGCAGTTCTGAAATGCAAAAATGTTTCGAGGTCATGCTCTTGATTAGCCAAGAGACATCTCAAAAGCACCCTTCACACGTCATAGGTTTAAACTTTTTTTTTCAGGTTTCCTTACCTGATGTTGACTCCCAGGCATTACTGTGCTCCAGTTTTAGCAAATTGTGGCTATTGAAGTTCCCAAGGTCCCAAAGGTTCTTCTGCCACCAGGACTCACCCATTCAGCAAAGTGCTATTCAAACCCCAGGAAATCTTACTGTATTCTGACTAATGCAGTATGGTATCACCATAGGACTGCCTTGGAGCCGAAATGGTTAATAGAATCTATGCAAATGATGGACTGTTAGGCTCGAGCTCGGTTTTCAAACCACTGTACCTGGTTGCACTTCTTTCAACTGTCAGATTCTTGACTCTGCTTGCCTCAGTAAGATGTCTCTGGAGAGCTCTCTTTCACTTGCTTGAAAACTTTGTTTTTTGTCAGTTTTTATAAAGTACTGTTTATTTCTTTTGATTTTAAAGCACTGTTCTTAGTGTGCAAGTAGATTTAGTTAGATTTAACTTCTTTTAGGATAAGTTGTCTGGTTCCTTTTTGGTTCACATAACTGGGAATTAACTGATGTTTCTTCTACTTTCTGAAGTAAATTTCAGTTTAAATTAAATATTCCGACTCAGGAAGTGTCGGTTACCATTTAGTTGTTGTTTACCAGGGTAACTCATGGTTCTTATCAGTTGGCATTAAACCCAAAAAAAAAAGAGAGAGAGAGAGAGATAGGTTTTTCTTTTCTGGTTATGTCACAGAAAACCAAGAAAAGAACTGGACCTACAGGTTTCCAGCATTGCACTGAGTGCAGGGAACCT
The DNA here is from genome assembly GCA_016271365.2 of Neoceratodus forsteri. NCBI lineage: Eukaryota > Metazoa > Chordata > Ceratodontiformes > Ceratodontidae > Neoceratodus > Neoceratodus forsteri. The sequence continues at coordinate 27,448,520 of CM057456.1, forward strand.
TTTGCAAATGCTGATCCTCATTTAATCTGTGTCTTCTGCCTTGGGTTTGAACACCTCAAGACAGACTGTGAGATTTGTAAAAATTTTCCGCAGTCAACAGTTGAGAGGCAGTTAAAAAGACTGCAGGAAAAAATATCTGAGAAGGTTGTTGACCCAGCCATAGATAAACTGGTTCCTCCTCAAGAAGAACTGGAGGCGCTTCCCTTTGAATGGGGTGAAAGTTCCTCAAGTAAAAAATGAACTGCTGACACAGCCACTGAACCGGCTACTGTGGGCAAAAAGAAAAAGAGAGAAAAGCACACTGGGCAGGAACTGCAACTGAGGAATGCTGCGTCTCTGACCTCTGAGGAGATCGCTAACACAATCAGAATTATTCAGTCCTTACAGTCCAGAACTCCAGTTCTGGTTGAGAAACGACTACTGCCGCAGGCAATGGTTCAAACCCCCAGTTCAACCCAGGTTCCCAGTTCCTTTGACTCTGGTTGTGACCGTTATGGGGAAGAAGAGGAGGAGGAGGAAGAAGAAGAAGAAGATGAGGGCTATGGAGAGCCCATTGAACTAGACATCGCCCCAGATCCTCACCATCCTGATTCCCCTGACATGAAGCAGGTCGCTCAGACCCTTGACCTCCCCACTTAGGAGTCTACCGAGGAGGAGGAAGAACAGGACTACATGGAGATGATGGATGTCCCAGCATCAAAGAGACTGCTGCTGCCCATCCACAAATCTATCAAGAAACATACCTTAAAGATCCTGCAGACACCCACTTCAGTACCTCCAGTGGACAAAAAGGTGGAAAAAAAATACTGGGTTGCCAAAGGAGGAGCAGAATTCCTGTTTGGGCACACTAGCCATGAGGGGATGATGCAGGCTGCAGCTTGTGACAAAGCTGGCATCCCACTGGCCTCTCACCTTCCATATAAGGATTCTAGGAAGGTGGATTCTGTGGTAAAGAAGGTGTACCTTGGGTCATCCCTTGCCATTAGGAAGGCCTCCTCAATGTCTTATGTTGCTAGATACCAGAAAACTCTTTGGAGTACGGTACTGGAGATTGCTAAGGTTGTCCCATCTCCCATGGCAGCTGACAGCTGACTTGGAGGAGGCTGCAAAGAGAGGTGTTGAAGCTGCCAAAACACAATTCAGAATGGCAGTTGATGCCAGTGACACTGCAACCAGGCAAATGGCACAGTCAGTGTCCCTCAGAAGGTTTGCCTGGCTCAGAACCACCAATCTGACTCAGGATACCCAGACCAAGGCTTTAGATTTTCCCTGTGACCCCACATCTCTGTTTAGGGAACAAACAGAAGCATATATGAAGAAAACCTACCGGGTCATAATGTCACATGCTTAATAGCGTACAACATTATGGCTAAACTGCTACAGCATAGGCTGTAACCGCTAATGGTGCAATACCGCTTATACTGCTGTACGCCGTATTGCACCAGTAGCGTCTTTCCAGGCAGAGGATATGACCTCTGCCGGGAGTGGGTTCTGCCAAACAGCTGCCGTGGCTCACAGGACTGAGCCACAGAAGCAGGAACCCAGGCGCTGCATCTGTGACCGGGTTTGATTCCCGGTCTGAGAATCTTTTAATTTTTACACTTTTGTGCGCTCCCCAAGTTGACCCCCCCGGAGTTGAGAATCTTTAGTGGGGGGGTCATTGAGAGCAGGGGGCAGAGCCCCCTTCAGAAAGAAGACTTGTGCCTCATGGCAGAAATCATGCTGAATTGGCAGTGCGAATTTGCTATGAGGCATAATGTCTTGTGACATTATGACCCCGTGCCTGAAGAAAATGGATGAGTACAGGGCTGCCTACAAGAGTGCTAAAGCAAAAGAAAGGGCATCCACACCCCAAAAACACCAGAGTAGAGGTGGCAGGGGCAGGGCTCATTACAGGACCTTTTTCCAGCCTTAAGCTTCCCCCAGTATCAGTAACAGAGGGGTACTTCAGAGGCAGGGCAGAAGGGGCAGTGGTCGCACTAGTCCCAGCACACAGCCAACAGCCCAGGCAAAGCAGACACCCTGAGGTGTCTGTTCGGGTTGCTTCCCCAATCCCAGTAAGGGGCAGGCTGGCCCACTACCTCCAGGAGTGGCAAAATATCACCACAGACAGGTGGGTCCTGAAGGTAGTGGGCCAGGGTCTGGCCCTCAGCTTCAAGTTCATGCCAAAGCTGAGGGCAAGGGTTTTCAGACCTTTCTCCCCATCAGAAACAGCTCAGCTCTGCTACAAGAGGAAGTAGCCAATTTCTTGTTACTGGAGGCAGTAGAACCAGTCCCCTTGGCACAGAGGGGAAAGATTTGTACTCAAGATACTTCCTCACAACAAAGAAAACAGGGGAGTGGCGACCCATTCTGGATCTCAGAGATCTAAACAGACATTTGTCAAAACCAAAGTTCAAGATGGTAACTCTGGCCACCATCTTCCCAACACTAAGACAGAGAGATTGGTTGGCATCATGAAAAAAAGCTTTTTTTCGTGATTTCTTTGGTGTTTGGCTCCAGTTTCATCCATTGGTGGCCGCCTTTTTGTACATACAGATTGGTTGGCATCCCTGGACTTAAAGGACACTTGCTTTCACATTCCTATCAGGCAATCCCACAGAAAGTACCTCAGGTTCAGATTGTCATCAGGCCATTTTCAATTCAAGGCAATGCCATTTGGATTGACCTCTGCCCCAAGAGTGTTCACAAAATGTCTGGCTGTGGTTGTGGTGTACCTAAGGAGGCAGGGGGTAACAGTATTTCCCTACTTGGATGACTGGCTAATCGTAGGTCAGTCATCTCATCAAGTCAGGGAGGCACTGGCAGTCACACAGGATACCTTGCAGTCTTTGGGGTTCCTGGTACATCTAAAGAAGTTAGTGCTGGAACCAGTTCAGCTCCTGAAGTTCATAAGGGAGGACTTTCCTCCCACAAAGAAGAGTAGCCAGCCTGGTGCAGATAGCCAGTTCCTTCAAGATGCACATTCCAAGACCAGCAAGGCATTTTCTGCAGCTGCTAGGCCACATGGCAGCATCCACAGCAACAGTGTCAGGTGCCAGGTTCCAGATGAGGGACATTCAGTTTCACCTCAGAGCTCACTGGCAACAAAAGAGGTATTCACTGTCCAAGCTAGTGCTTGTTACAGGAGTCTTCCTTCAGGCACTGCAGTGGTGCAGTGGTGGCAGGACAAGGCCAACCTCAGACAAGATGTGCCATTCCTGCAGCAGCCCCCTTCACTGGTGCTAACCACAGATGCATCACTCCTAGGATGGGGGGCACATCTGGGGGAGCATATCGGACATGGCACATGGCTCAAACAGGAATCACTGCTGCACATCAACCTGTTGAAACTCAGAGCAGTCTTCCTGGGTATCCAGTCCTTTGCCAGCCTAATAAAAGGTGAGGTGGTGCAGGTAAGGACAGACAACACAACCACCATGTACTACATAAACAAAAAATGGGACATAAGGTCAACTCCTCTGTGCAGAGGCCATGAAAATTTGGAGCCTGGCATACTCCCTAAAGGTCTCCCTCTCAGCAGTCCACCTTCCAGGGAAGGACAATGTCTTAGCAGATGCCCTCAGCAGAATCAATCCAAACAACCACGAGTGGTCACTGAACAAGCAGGTCCTGGAGGTGGTCTTCAAGAGATGGAGCACTCCAGAGGTGGACCTTTTCGCAGCCCCAGACAACCATCCATTACCTCAGTTCTGCTGCAGACCTCCTGTGAAGGGCACAATCCCTCTGGATGCACTGTTACTGGATTGGACAGGGAAGTTCCTATATTCCTTCCCTCTTTTCCCTCTGTTACTAAGGGTACTGAACAAGCTCAGGTCCCAGCCAGCAACAATGGTCCTCGTTGCTCCCGATTAGGCCAGGCAGCCCTGGTATTCACTGATTCTGTCCATGTAGGTAACCAAGCCAGTCAGCCTCCCCAGGAGGCACAACCTACTGACCTTTTCCCAGGGCAGAATCATGTACCCCAACATTCAGTCCTTCAGGCTCAAGGCCTGGCTCTTGAGGACTTAGAGTATGCAAACTTACACCTTTCAGAAGGGGTGATGGAGATACTCAGGGTAACTAGAAAGCCTTCTACTAGGAAAACCTATGCTTCCAAGTGGAAGAGGTTTTCCATCTGGTGTCAGGGAAGGGACATAGATCACAATCAGGCCAGATTGTCAGTAGTCCGGGATTACTTAACCCATCTTCACTCTCAAGGCTTAAGAGTGTCTACCCTTAAGGTGCACCTGGCAGCTGTTTCAGCTTACCTGTCAGCTGGAAAAGGGTTGTCCATGGCCTCCAACCCAGTGTTCAGAAAGTTTTTTAAGGGATTGCTGCATATACATCCCCCACACAGGGAGCCTACGCCAATGTGGGATCTTAATATATGTATTGCCCAGCTTATGCAGACCCCCTTTTAGCCCATCTCCTCAGCAGAACTCAAGTATGTAACATGGAAAACAGTGTTCCTAGTGACTGTTACCTCTGCCAGGAGGATTAGCAAGTTCCAGATACTATCCACAGAGCCTGGCTACATTGCAGTCCATAGGGACAAGGTTGTGCTAAGGACTAATAGGAAATTTCTTCCCAAGGTGGTATCCAAATTCCACCTCAACCAGTCCATTACTTGTCTTTTTTACTGACCATTCCTCTACAGGGGAATGTAGACTGCATAGCTTGGATGTTAAGAGAGCTATCAGCTACTATCTTGATCACACAAAGGGCCACAGGCAGGACCATACTCAACTCTTCCTTACCTATGGAGAAGTGGGGAAGGGAAAAACTGGCCACCAAAAGGTCTACTGCAAGATGGATTGTTGCTTGCATTCAGTTCTGCTACAACAAGGTGGGCAAGCAGCCACCTGTAGGCCTCATGGCCCATTCGACCAGGGGTACAGCTGCTTCCTTAGCAGCTGCTAGGGATGTTCCCCTTGATGGAAATCTGCAAAGCAGCTACCTGGAAAACTGTCCACACATTTGCCAAGCCTTACTGCTTGGATGTTCAGGCCAGAGGGGGTGCGAGGTTTGGCACAGCAGTCCTGCAGAGCATGTTTCCTAAATAGATTCTGTACCCACCTCCAATGGCACTGCTTGGGTAGCCTGCATTAGTTAAAATACAGTAAGATTTCCTTGGGTTTGAAGAAAAAATTACTTACCATAGTAATTTTGTTTCTTCCAAGGGAATCTTACTGTATTCTGAGCTCCCTCCCTACGTCCCCTGCTAGAACCTGAGGGTCACTGCAGTCCAGCTGTACATATACTGTTGCAAACCTGTTGGTATAGTATTCTTTCTTGGACATCTGTGACTTTAGTCTTAGGGATGCTCTTCTGTTTTTTGAGGGGAGTGGCTTTTTAAGAGTAAGGGGGGATTTAGTTTGTTAGAATAGTAGTAGTAGTACAGTTGGATAGTTCACTGTGCATGCTTCGTATGAATCTGACGGTTGAAAGAAGTGCAACCAGGGACAACGGTTTGAAAACCGAGCTCAAGCCTAGCATTCCATCATTTGCATAGGTTCTATTAACCATTTCAGCTCCGGGGCAGTCCTATGGTGAGACCATACTGCATTAGTCAGAATACAGTAACATTCCCTTGGAAGAAACAAGATTACTATGGTAAGTACTGCAATTTTTTCTCATGATTGCTAGAGTTCTTCCCCTCGAAAATTAAAAAAAGCCCTAGTTTAGGTAGAATTATTTACTTTTTTACTTTATACAACATTTGGTGATAGACACTGTGCATGCTGGCAAGTCTCATCTCTCTAATCTTTGATGAAAGTCTTTTACTAAACATTTCCAGTTCATTCTTTGCATGTCACTCAGTAGCCGGGGTTAGCAGAGAACAGAGTTTACAGCTTGTTTTTTTGAACAGTTCCGTTACTTTTTCTATTTTGCTTATTTGGTCCCTTTAAGGTACGGTTACTATTGGGACAGTACTGTTTGAATCGAGAAGGAAGGGAGGCCGTTCTTTGATATTGATCAGTATGTGAGTATGATAAAAAACTGGAAGTGTTTAACAGCAATGTACAGATAGCTAAATGGTTATGCAACTTTTCAAAGGGGATTATTTGTTTTGCAGTGATATATATGTTTTCTATGGAGAACAGTTTTAGAATAGTTGCTAGTGGTTTAAAAAAGAAGAATTTAGAATGTTGCTAGGCATACAGGCTGCAGCTCATGAAGACTCTTGGTTGTATAAAAGGTCTTCACGTGCTGCAGCTTCCATTAGTCACGCTCATGGAAATGAAAAAAAAAAAATGCTTTACCTGGGCTAGAATGGTCTCCCATTTTGTCTGGCAGGGCAATAGACCTTGTGTTACTTTTTCAGTTTTACAGCATCCGAAGTCCAAGGGGGGGCGCTCCAATCTGCCATACTTTAGGCGTAGTGGAGAGCTGCCCATATACATATAATTTACCTTTGGTCTCTCAGGTCCTACTCAGCTTTGTGGAAGGATATAGCATTTTCTCTTAATGACCTTTATAACCTGGATAATTATTTGTTTGCATGTCCAATGGGCAGCCTTTCTATGGCTGGTGTCACCAGGTACACTGGAGTTCCACTTCTTCAGTGGAATAAACTTTTTAAGAACTCCACTTTAAACTCCTTATTGTTTTCCTGTTTTTTTTTTTACTTATTTATTTCCTCAGCTGGGGGGGGGGTTGTGCCTTTGGTTTGATCCCCCTTTGAGCCAGCCTTCATGGCTGCTGCCCCGGATGCAGCCAGAGCTCAGACCTCCCCACCATAGCCCTCCCAGGCTGCATCACAGCGGGTTATTACCCCACCACTGCAAAGGCCTGGAGGGCAGGCCCAGGAGGGAGCTAACTTCGGCGTGTCCATGGCGGCACCATTGGGGCAGCCTTCATGCTGCTGAGGGTATTTCTTGGTTTCCTCCCCTGCGGGGGTGTGTGCAATGATGCCAATGGAGGGAGTGTGCATGCGTCCACATGCGCTCCTCCCAGGCATCTGCCCCATCTCCTCCCCTCGTCTGCAGCATTGATGCACTGCCCCCAGTCTCCACCTGGGGCCAGTCGAGTGCTGACCACTCTATGTCCCCCCTTCCCGGAGAAGGAGAGCAGTCCTTTGGATGCTCAATCCTTCTGCAACCCTGCCAACCCCTGGCGGCTCGTGCTCGTTCCCAAACATGGGTCGCTGGTGTAGCATGAGGTCAGGTGTCCGGTGTCTCAGCCCTCAGCACCACCAGGCCGGCTATTGTTTTACCGTTGAGCAGTGCCATATGACCAAGAACCCCCCCCCAAATGGATTCCTTGTTTCGCAATTGGAGTAGACAAAGACCTACTTGCATATTTCAGTTTCCTTCCCCTCAAAGGTTAATCCCATTTAATGATTTGTGCTCTACATATGGTTTACGCCCTGGAGACTACATTCATTATCTCCAGATTAGCTCATATCTGAAGGGTAGGGAATGGGAGGCTACTTGTTTGCTCTCTCCAATGCCAGGTCTACTCCAATTATTCATGGCAGCTCAAAAAGGGGAATTTCATGGTCACTTAATTGGTAACTTTTACAGGGATTTGTTGAGTTAGACACTTCCACTTCTATGGCTCCCATTTTGGAGAGGTGGAACATGGAAGTGTCACTTTCCATCTTTCAATCCCAGTGGGAACATTTTGCAAATTCGGCAATTATGGTCACATATTCCTATTAGTGGTGTGTATTTGCATGGAAATGCTGTTCGCTCTATTTTAGAACTCCTAAAATCCCAGCACAATTTATTTGAACTGAATATAGGAAGTGCTAGAGGGGATGTGGGGTACGGAATGTGGGCCACATGCACGTTTTCTGGAACTGCTCTGTCCTGGCAGAGTTTGGGGTGTCTTTACAGCTCCAGTTTCTAACCCTGTTTGATAAGCCTGGATTTCTGACTCCAGAGTTGGTCCTGTTGACCATTCCTCATGAAGGGGTTGGCATTTCTGGCAGCTCCATCCTCCTTTCCTGTGTCTTAGCCACCAAAAAGGCAATCACCAGACTATGGCTTCAGGTCATGCATCCTACAGTTCTCCAGTGGAGACTAATAATTAATTCCATGTATCGTGTATAAAGCCTGACATCCACTCTTTGGGTTAGGGAATCCCAGTTTATGGATAAAGGGCAGAGGTGGGTGACATATATTATGGAACATGATATTTGTTTTGTATTTAACAAAATCCCTTTTATGGTTTCGGGGTTGAGCGTTTCCTATGTCTTAAAGTGGGAACGTTGATATTTCCCAAAATCAATTATATCTACTTATTATAAAGTGGCTATGTTTGCAATTGTCTTCCAGATTGTCACTGATAACATATTGGATTGTCTGTTCCACCCCCACAGTCCTTTTCCTTTTTGTTTTGTTTTCTAATTCTGATGGCTTGTGTTATACCAGTCAATTAGGCACAACCATGTATAGCTTTTTGTTGAATATTATTTTGTCTAGCTATTCACCTGTTGTTTGTATATGTGTCAAGTCTGTATCCAAAGTTAATAAACTTCAAATATAAAAGAAGTGCTTTATAATGAAGGTTAGTATTATCACAATGGAATACTGAATCAATCAGAGTGCAACTTTTGCAACACTAATGACATCACAGTTGCCTAATGCAGCACTGTAGCCAGCAGTTGAAATCAAAGAGAAACAGGTAAATCTTCAATTTAACAGCAGATTTAAAAGTTAAATGCGATGTGCACTGCACTGCCATGTTGTGAGACACAAGGATGTATGGTATACCACTGAGTCAGTGTGTGTGTGTGTTTGCATGTGTGTGTATGTGTGTTAGTCACAAAGCATCTGCATCATCATCACACAAAGTAAACCATACCTACAGTGGACTTCATACTGTAAGTGGCCCAGTGGGCCACTCATGAAGCTGTTGCATGGTTAACCCAAGTGCACCAGATAAATAGTAGACTTTGAGAGTGCCCCTGTGGGACACTCACAAAGCAACTGCATGGTCGCACAAAGTACACAAGGGACAAGACCTGTAGCGGACTTCATGAGTCACGACAGAGTTGCACAGTCACACAGTCTGTGCTCCATGGTCACACAAAGTGTGCAAAACCAATTGCAGACTTTGTTAGTGGCCCACAGAAAACAGCTACATCATCACACAAACTGCATCAGATCTGTAGTTGACTTTGCAAATGTCACACACCAGCAGTAAGTGTAGTGCCCATCATGGAGAGTAACTGTATTCCTCCTCCTATATTTTTTATTTATTAGGTTAAAACATATGTATAAAATCTGTATTGGCCTTGGCATTCAATTCAATGGAGTTGACAGGGGTGGTGCATGGGAGTGGGTGGCGTTAGCCCTAACTCCTCATTTCCTTACTTTTGCTGCTTTAAACCCCCTAACTTGTGCATTAATGTACTTTTTTGTAATGAAGTTCCTGTTTTTTTAGATAGCTATAGTATCTTAGTGCATACATCGCGCAAGGCCCTGTGCGAAGCATGAGGTCAGTCATAACTGTCTGTCACAAAGCAACTGCATGAGGACATGCACTAACCAAGACCTGTTGTTTGCTTCACAAGTAGCCCTGTATTTTGTTTAACCCTAACACCCACACCCCTCCCCCAGCACCTAGCCTCATGACCCAAGGCCAAGCTACAGATCTGGGGCCATGCACAGGGGTATGCTGCTTCAGACAACAGGTCTGGGGCCCAGTACGAAGAAAGTTATGACTGATCTCCTGCTCAAAGAAATGTATTTGCGATCTCTAGCTTCACACAGGACCCACAAGAACCTGCACAAAATAAAGTTATGATTGATCTTCTACAGGCCATGTGGAAAGAAAATTATGCAAGATCTTATGCTGGCCCTGTGAAAAAAAAGTTATGACTAATCCTACAGGCCCTACGTGTAGCAGCAGACTTGTGGGGTATAGCCCTAGACTTATAGCTTGAAGAAGCAGATCCATGGGGCATTCCTCAGACCTGTAGCTTGGTCCTGATTCATAAGGTTAGAAGTTAGGGGAGGGTGGTAGGCATTAGGGTTGAAAAAACCCTAGTGCCACATTTCACTGCTTTTGTGGCTTTGGAACCATGTGGATGCATTAATGTAGTTTTTCTTCAATGAATATACAGTAGCATATTACACCTATAGTTAGGGTTGTGTTGGTGTTTTTGTTAAAACTCTTTTATTTTCAGCAGCTTATAACAGCTGTCTTACACCATAAGATTTTCAAATGTGGCATGGACCATTAGATATAGGGTCTAATTTTCTGCCAGATTTGTTAGGAATCTGTTCAGCAGTTTTTGAATTAAAGAGTGCAAAATGGAAATAAAAATGTTCAGTTTGGGATGGGGTTTAGAGCCAGCAGTGGCAAGTTTCTCGAGTTCCTTACATTGAGCTCTTAATTGTAATAAATTTATAATTTTCTGACACCCAGACTTAATCCAATCTGTATAGAGTGATAAGTTTTAACAGGCTGTGTTATATTTTCATGAAATTGGGCACTATGGTTCATCCTAAGACAACGCTGATGCAAGATTTAGCCCTGCTGAGTGGAGGTTCTCCCAAACCCGTGAAGCAGCCAGAGCCCAGTCAACTACCAGCAGGCCAGCCGACAACCTCTCTGGACTTCCTCCAGCAGGCTTTGATGATCTTAACTAGGTTGGTCTAGAAATTGGACCAGAAGCTTGAATGTTTCTTGCAAAACCTAGTGAGGCAAGAGGCAATGGGTGATTCTGTGATGGAACTGGTTTCCACCAGCAAGCAAGGTGATGGCAGCCATGGCCACTACGGCAAAAGAGCAACTTGCTCTCAAAACTGCAGTGTACAGCTTGAGAATGCCATTTGGACAGCCAACATTAGAATTTTGGGGCTACCTGAGAAGATTGTGGATAATGATCTGAAAGCATTCTTGGGTTGTTGGATTCCAGAAGTGATGGGTTTTGAGGACTTTTCTATGCTCTAAGTATACTGGATTACACCTTATCAAGCACAGGTAGTGCAGGAGAATCCCAGAATGATGCTGATGGTAGTGACCACATCCGGGGAGAGGGACTAGATTTTAACAGCAGTGAGAGCTAAGGGTCCCATTTTACTTGATTTTTATTTTTATTTGTATACGGGTAAGTACACTGGGATACAATCCCTTTTACAGGTATGACCCGTGGTCGATCAAGATACGTACAAAGACAACATAAAACAAATGAGACATAATACATATCATAATTAATAGACATATAAATTCTATGTCAAAAACATTAGTATAAAAACTCTAATACAATTTAACTATTGTGCAAAAAATCCATATCACAGGAACTGTAGTTTCATATCTAATATAGCAATCAGAAGAATATCAATCTGAGTAGCATCTACATTTAAATAAATTCTTGAAGTGTGTTCTTAGGGCTATTGTAAAAGACCTATAACTACCGATGCCTCTTATGTGTACTGGAGTGTCATTCCATATTTTAGGTGCACAGTATGCAAATGATTGCTGTCTGCTTGAGGTATACATAAATGGCATTTTTAACATTGATAAATCCCCTGATGATCTAGTATGTGATTTAAAACTAAGAGTCACAAGCTGATTTTTTAATTTTAAAGGTATCCCTGATTGTTGTGTTTTATAAACAAATTTGGATAGTACAAACTTATAATAATGTTCAACTGATAACCATCCAAGATTCTCCAGTATAGTGCAATGATGTACACTATTGGGTATTAATAATGCAAATCTTCCTATTTTGTATAGCAATACCGATTTTTGCCTTGCTGTGCTATGAGGAGCATTATCCACCACTATTGAGGCATAATTCAGAATAGGCAGCAAATATTGGTTAGCTATAGCCAAACATGCCTCGTCTGTCAAACAACTACGCAACCTATATAATAAAGCTATTTTAGAATGCATTTTAGTTTTAATAACATGTATATGTGACTCATACGTTAATGCTGAATTTAAGACTACCCCCAAATACTTAAAGCTGCTTACATTCTCGTATAAAACCCCATCTAACGACTCAACTTGTAAACCATAACCAGCAGCCGTTAGCTTAATAGGAGAACCAAATACCATGGTTTTTGTTTTTTGCTTATTTAGTAATAATTTATTACTTATCAGCCAATTTTGCCTTATTTTAAGTTCCTTAGTCAGAGTTACATTAAGTTCTGACAGCGTTTCCCCATGACTAAAGACAACAGCATCGTCTGCATACATAACAACATGGGCATCCTTAATAGATGAAGTAACTGAGTCAAAAAATAAAACTGGCCCCAATATGAGCCTTGTGGGACTCCACACTTAACCAAAGCCTTATCAGATAAACTACTGCCAATCTTTACCATCTGAAACCTGTCTGAAAGATAATTTGATATCCAAGACAATACTGGAGTCCCCATCCCTATACAACTAAGTCTCTCAAAAGAGAATGATCCACCAAATCGAATGCCTTGGTCAAGTCCACGAATGTGGCCCACTTCAGGCATCCCCTCTCCATATCCTCATGGACTGCACTCATGAACATGACCAAGGCACTCTCAACACCCCTCCCTTTTCTAAAGCCGTGCTGGCATTGCGATAATAAACCATGTGCTTCCACATAGCAGACAATTGCCTAAACACTATCTTTTCCTGTTATTAAGCTAAAGCCAATAGAATAGAGATTGGTCTATAATTTATAAATTCACTAGTTGAACCTGCCTTGTGAACTGGAATTACATAAGAATGTTTCCACAGATCAGGTATTTCACCCAAACAAAAAGAGAAGTTAAAAATCAAACTAACAGGATATGCTATCTCTGCTGCAGCTAAATGTAACAGTTTAGGAGACAGACCATCAAAGTCACAGGATTTATCTATCTTAAGTTGTTTCAGAAGTTTGAACACCTCTGAGTACGTGACTACCTTTAAATAAAATTTCGGGTTATCCATACAAATCCCTGTGTTATCATCAGCTAAGCCTGGTTTATGTTGGCTCTGTAGTGGTCCAGGTTAGTAAACAATACATTGAATTCATTTGCCACTGTTAGGGGATCCACTAGTTTTTCTCCACCCTTATTCATATGAAACTTTGATTCAAGTCGAGGATCAATCATATTATTAATGGTTTTCCAAAATTGTGCACTGTTTGTCAATCCCGCAGTCTGCTGTTGGCTCAGATATTGAGCCTTAGCTTTCCTAATCTCAACCTTACATCTATTCCTTAAACACCTGTAATTCTGTAAATTTACATCTGTTTGATTTGCCATATAATATTTCCACAATTTGTCCCATTCTTTCATTAGTTTAAATAGAGGAGATGTTAACCATTTAGATTTTTTACCTCTAACACGTCTTCTAATGAATGGAGCATACATATCCAGTACCCTAGTAAATTCTGTGATAAAGTAATGCAAAGCACAGTTAACATCAGGGATTATCTCGAGAAAAGACCAATCTATATTCTGTAGGCCATCTCTAAAACCAGAAACATCAAAACCAGAAAAGTTTCTGAACTCAGAGATCATAGGCTTTATTGTAGGTCTGTATGAATGTTTCCAGAGACAGAATACAGGGTGGTGATCACTAAGCGAATCTGAAATCAAACCACACCTATAAATGTGATTTACTTTGTTTGTGAGAAGCCAATCAAGCACCATGTGCTTATTTGTTTTTAGATTTAATCTTGTGGGGATGTTGAAGACCAGTACATGATAAGACATCTATCAGCCTAGGTACTCCATTCCCAGACCAATTAGAATTAAAATCTCCCAACACAATGATTTCACCCACAGTGTTAAGGGTTAACGACTCAGAAAACTCCTGTAGGCCCTCTGTACTTACTTTTGGGGGTATATACACACAACACATAGTCAGTTTCTTAACCATACCAATGGCAATTTGAATGGACAAAAGTTCACAGTATTTAAGAGAATTAGTTACCATATCAATCTCATATACAGTATAATTATCCCTAACATAAAATAAGACTCCACCTGCCTTTCCTGTCAATCTATCTTTTCTGTGAACTGTATAACCATGGATATTGATTTGGTCATTAGTGATTTGTGCATGTAACCATGTTTCACTAATTGCCAAAACATCGGCTGATAATTTGTTACCCATGCCTCAACCTCTTGAAATTTTGAAATAAGGCTGCGGACATTAAAATGCATAATACGCATACCGTTACCAACAGTAGTAAAGTAATCTGAGTCCGCTAGGTCATTACACAGCGGACCGGGGTTACATTCAATGTCCCCAGCTCTTAATAGCAGATTAGCCTTTGTTATTTCCACTACCAGAAATAACATCCCCATCAACCCCTTAGATGACCTCATCTCATACTACAGAAGAATAAAGTGTTGGTCTTCCCCAATACTTCCTATGTGACCCCACCAGAAGAAAATCCTTTGATGGAGTTAAGTGGAAAATCTGAGAAATGAACATTCAAACACCATGAAGTCTTGCTATATTAGGACTTATTGCAGTTAGCCACTGCACTTGAACTGCCCCGGAGAGGAAAGAGTTAACTCCAGAGAATCTGGAGTTCTAAAGCGCGAGGGCGCTATACCAAAGCTCTATCTGGGCAGTTTCAAATGAAACTGTCAGATTCTTTATATCTGCTCACTGAACAGTCGCCCGGAGATCAGCTCCTTCAGCTCGGTTCATTCCTCGGTCAAGCGAGTATTTTCGGTTCATTTGAACTGGCAAAAGTAATTATTTTACCGCATTTCGGTTAAAGGTCTATCTGGTAAACCGTAAGTACAAAATGTAAAGTCTGTGTGGAAATTTAGTTATCGGTTCGGTTTTGAACCGATCGGTTTGCTTATTTTAACGTTTAAAGTTTTGGGCTTTTAGAGTGCGGTACCCGGTTCTTATTGGTTCTAAAAAACCTTTGATTTTAAATAGGGTTTTTCAAATACCCGTGAAACGGTTAGGAACCCGATAAGGGTGTCTTGCCTGGCACTGACCATAAAAGGCAAGTTTTTGGTTAGCTGGCATTATGTCTGAGAAACCCAAAAGAAAAACCGGCCCACTGGTTTTCAACACTGTGATGCTGTGGGGAAGCCTTTGCCAAGGCTGACCCACACACCACTTGTGTTTATTGTCTGGGGCTGACCACTCTCCGTCAGACTGCCAGGTGTTTAAAATTTCCTGCAGCCACCCTGAAAGAGATAGGCCGCCCAGGGAACTATTGCACAAAAGTCCACTGACCCGATGGCCAGCCCGGTCCAGTACCCACTGGACCAGAGGGAGTGCCCTTGACCAGGGCTAGACTTCCTCGGCAAAAGGATGGTTCAGAGGAACCAGTTTAAAAAAAAAAATGAATATGACAGAGAAATCAGTAGGTTTGGAGTCCAAGATTGTCTCTCCAACTGCTGCAGAAGTAGTTGCTTACACAGATTGTCCAGTCACTGTTTCTAGGTCCTGTCGAACCATCTACAGTTGGTAAAAGGTGGCTCGTTCAGTTCCAGTGGTTCAGGTTTATGATATTGAGGAATTGTTATGAATCACAGGAATGGGAGGAGGAAATTTGATCAATACATGTGTGGCTGGTATGGTCTGGACATGCCCACTTAAGCAGACATTTTCTCCAGACAGACTTTTAGAATCTCCTCCTTTTCTGTCTGAGTCCTTTTCTCAGTTTATGTTTTACAAAAAGCTTGCAGAATCCCCCCAGCTTCCTTTAGAGGAGGCTATGGATGAGTAAAGGGGAGCCTGATTATGTAGGAATGATGGGCTAGGAGGTTGTCTTTCCTTTGCATAAGTCATTTAGGAAGTAAACAACAAAGATTTTATAAGATTCCTCTTTCTGTCCCTCCTGAAGATAAAAATGGACAGAAGGTGTATTTCGTCAGGCTCTGTTACAGACTTCCTCACTGAGCAGTGTAGTCATGTAGGTGTGGTACAAGCTGCAGCCTGTGTCAAGGTTAGTTCCCTGGCTCACATCCTCCTGAATAGGATTCCAGGAGGATTGATGCCATGACAAGAAAAACAGTATATGGCAGCTCTGTGGGACCCAGACAGGCAAGTTGTATGGCTTATGTGGCTAGATTTCGAAATCTAGGTGGGACTTAGTATTGCAGTTAGCCAAGCAGGCCCATGGCCAGCTGGCTAGCGGTTGGAACAGGTGGCTGCTAATGGCACTGAAGCCTCTAAGTTCAGGTTCATACTGCTGTTGGTGTTAATCTTGTTTTCTCTAGGTCATGACGACTTCTGTAGCTTTCCGTAGGGTTGGCATGGCTCAGATGCACTAATCTGTCCCAAGATACTCTGTCAAAGTCTATGGATTTGTTTCTTGTTGTGGGTAATTCTCTGTTTGAGGAACAAACAGAAAGCTATATGAAAACAGGGATGATTACCTACAAAGTGCCCAGGTAGAGGCTCAGGCCTCCTCTGCTTTCGCCAGAGGGGTCTCTTCAGAGGCAGAGATAGACGGGCACAAGTAAACCGGCCCTCCCCTTAGCCTAAGACTATTGCGCCAAGCAGGCACCCTGATGGGGTGCCCAGGCCGATTCTCCTATACCAGTGGGCAGGTTGGTTTTTATTTCAGCCAGAATTGGGTGTTCCTAACTCGGACAAGTGGTTCTGGAAGTATAGGTCTGGTTCTCAGCTTCAAACAGTTTCCAAAGATGAGAACCAGACAGGTCCACCTGCAAACCTTCTCGAATCCCTTGCTTTGGGAGCAGAGGTTTCTTCCTCTGAACTGCAAAGCAGTAGAAGGGTCCCCTGCCACTGGGGCAAGGGGCTGACTCATGATACTTTCTTACCCATAGAAGGCAGGAGATTGGCGCCCATCTCAGATTTAATGTACCTGAACAAGCATCTTTTGAAAACAAAGTTAAAATGTTAACTCTGGCTGAGGCCAGGGGACTGGCTAGCTTTCCTGGACCTCAAGGATGCCTATTTTTTCATGTTTTGATCAGGCCTTCTCACTGAAAGTACCTCAGGTTACCTCAGGCCACTACAGTTCAGGCAATGCCCTTGCCTTACCTCTGCGCCAAGGGTATTGAAATTCTAGCTGTGGTAGTGGCTTTTAAGAAGGCAAGGGATTGCTTTGTTTCTTTCCTGGATGACTGGCTCTTAGTGGGTCAGTCTCCGGATCAAGTAAAATCCCACTTGCAAGTCACCCAGCAGCTTCTCACCTTTCTGGGATTCCTGCTGAATTTACCAAAGTCTGCTCTCCTAACCAGTTCAGGTACTAACTTTCATAGGGGCAGAGTTGAACACAAAGTTAGCCAGGCATTTCTCCTCTGAAAGGGTAGGCAGTCTCTTTGCTCTGGCATCTTCCATTACTCCTCAAGTAGCCTCTTGACCAGCATAGCATTTGCTACAACTACTAGGGCACATGGCTGCTTCCACAGCTGTAGTGCAGGGAGCAAGATTCCAGATGAGGACATTTAGTTCCATCTGAGGGCCTATTGGTCCCAAAGGAGGGATTCCTTCCAAATTGGTTCTAGTGATCCAACCCTGATCCTGGCCTTACACTGGTGGCAGGATCAAAGCAAATAAAACTAGGGATCCTCCTCATTCCCTCACCACGGATGCTCCTGTGTTGAGGTGAGGAGCTCGCTTAGGCGACCTGTCCACGAGGGAGTGTGGTCTCCTAGGAATCTCTGCTCCACATCAATTTTTGGAACTCAGAGCTGTCTTCTAGCTCTTAGGAGTTTTCAGCTTCTGTCCAGAACAAGGTAGTTCAAGTCAGGACAGACAACACCACAATAATGTGGCATCAACAGGCAGGGGGCACTCGGTCATCAGCCTTGTGCACTGAAGCAATGAAGTGGTGGTCTCTGGCACTCCCTGAACACCTCCCTGATAGCAGTTCACCTCCAGGGAAGGACAATGCCCTGGCAGATGCCCTCAGCAGGATTCTCAGGGCCATCACGATTGGGCTCTGAATCCTCAGGTGCTGGGTTCAGTCCTTGCCAGATGGGGCTCATTTTCAGATAGATCTTTTCGCAGCCCCAGATAACCACTAACTTTCTCTGTTTTGTTGAGGCCTCCAGTGCTGGGATCAGCCCCCCTGGACGCTTTTCACTTGGATTGGAAAGGGAAGTTTCTGTACACCTTTCCTCTTTTCCCTTTCTTTCAGGGTACTAGTAAAATCAGATCTCAGCCCTGCAAAGCGATTCTGATTGTTCCAAACTGGGCCAGACAGCCCTGGTACCCATTGTCTCTGTCTTGACAGTCCACCTACCTGAGCTTGCCCAGAGTCCACGACTTACTGGCCTTTGCACAAGGGAGAGTGTGGTATCCAACCTCAAATTCCTCCTTCTCAAGGCAGCTCTTGAGGAGTTAGAATTTGTTGATTTACACCTTTTCAAGGTGTCGCAATATTTTAAAGGCTTCAAGGAAGTTTTTCACTGGGGCCACTTACAATTCTAGCGGAACAGGTTTTCAGTCTGGCATTGAGAAGCAGATTATACCACAGTCTGCTTATCTGCCCATTTTCTGGACTTTTTGGTCCATTTTAAATTCTTTAGGTCTTGGGCCAGCTACCTTAAGGGTTCCTCTGGCAGCTGTCTCTGTTTTTCTGCAAGCAGGAAGCCTGCTTCCTTTCTTCTCAACCTGTGTTTTCAAGTTTTTAAGGGGTTGCTTCACACCAACCCTCCTTTTCGGAACTAGTTCCTGCATGGAGCCTGAATGTTTGCATTGCTCAGTTAATGCAAACCCCTTTGACCCTCTGTCCCAGCAGAGCTCAAGCTTCTCACTTGAAAATGTTTTTTTTGGTGGTTTCACTTCTGCCAGACGATAAGTGAACTACAGGCCCTGGCAGTGGAAGAAGATTTTCTCCCCACAGGGATAAGACAGTCCCTAGGACTAACACAGGGTTTGTCCTAAGTGGTTTCAGGTTTCCACCTGAACCAACCCATCTCTCTCCAGGATTTTTCACTGAGCATTCTTCCTCAGGTGAGAGGAGACTGCACAGCTTGACGTCAAAAGAGCCTTATGCTAGTATTTGTAACACACCAAGGGTCACAGGTCGAACTCTCCAACTCTTCCTTACCTAGGGCGAGGTTGGCAAAGGAACTTGCCACTAAGAGGACAATTGCAAGGTGGATTGTCTCTTGTATCCATTTTTGTTATCAAAGACTAGGTAGGAGAGCCCCTCAGGACTGAGGGCTCACTCCACCAGGTGTACAGCTGCATCTCTAGCGGCTGCTAGAGATATTCCATTCTGGAAATCTGTCTGAGCTGTTACTTGGAAGACAGTTCACACTTTTACTAAGTATTATTCCTGGATTTCTGTCCAGGAGAGATGTTGTTTTGGCACAGCTGTGCTTCAGAGCCTATTTCCTAAGTAGGTTCTGACCCTCCTCCATGGAGGTACTGCTGTGTAATCTGCATAGTCCTAATATAGCAAGACTTATGGTGTTTGAAGAAAAATTACCACCTTAGTAATTGCTTTTCTTCTCATGGAGTCTTTACATATTAGGGACCACCTCCAACCTGGCCCTCTCAGAACTTCTACTGGGGTGGGGTGGCAAATTAGTGCAAGCACTGTGTCATGCCATTGTAGTTCTTCCCTTCACCCTCTTTTATTTAGGGTTAGGAACTAGGGTTTTCTGTGTTGAGTGATTTGTTGGCCCCTTCCTGGACTTGAGTCTTTGGGGAAGGGGGTCCTAATAGTGCTTGTCAGGGGAAAACTAATAATACCATTATTCATTCTTATTATTGTTATTGTTGTTCCTATTGTTGTTTATATTGTTGTTATTACTACTAGTAGGTAGCCATTTGCTAGTGTAGAGCTTCCACACAGACTTGTTGCTTAGTGTTAGCTTCAGAAGATCTGACAGTTTCATTTGAAACTGCCCAGATAGAGCTTTGGAAGCGTCTTCAGTGCTTTAGAACTCAGATTCTCTGAGTTAACTCTTTCCTCGGGCAGTTCAAGTGCAGTGGCTAACTGCAATAAGTCCTAATATAGCAAGACTCCATGAGAAGAAAAGCAATTACTAAGGTGAGTAATTTTTTCTTCTTTACTTCCTGTGATTTTCAGCCACCAAGCACTTCAGCAATGGGAGGAGAAGTTACATGTTCACGGAGGAGAAAGAAGCAGGAGCCAATGTCAAGAAATTGGACTCTAGACAGGCAGTGGAGACCAGTAAAGTGATCCCATCCTATGGGAGTGACTGAGCTCTCTTAAGATACTGTATTTAAAGCTGTTTCCCTCATGTTGCTCTGACTTGTACCCACTTTTGACTCTGGACTTTATTGTTCCTTCATTGTTCTGGTGAGTGTTGGGCTGTGGATCATAGACATTGGCCATTCATGGTTTGTCTACTGCATGGGAAGAAATCAATTTTTTCGAATTGGAGAATTGATTGAACTGTTGAACAATCTGTAGGACATTGGGTATTAATTGCACATTTGCTTGTTGCACGTAGTTTGAATTTGTCTGAGTACCATATCAGAAATGTAAAAATGTGTCTCTATGTTCACCCTACTTAAAAAAAATAAAAGATGTTAAAATGACAGACCTTCAGGCAGTTGCAATCCTTCCTTCACTTTCATGTGAAGTGGAGGGGGTAATCATTGTCCTTGATGGTATGGGTACAACTGCCTACAAGTAAACTGATTTTGGGGCAAGCTGTTTCATATTTGTGGGCTCCAAGATGCACACTGTAGAGGTTCAACTGGCAGGTGAGGTTGTGGTAGGTGGTCATGGCAAGGAAACCTGCATGACATCAGCTGCAATAGCCCATTCTGGAGTGACTTCCATTTGACCTGATAGGTACATAGTTCATTGCTAACCAGCAAGTAATTGCTGGTATCGGAGTAGTGGCTGTAGAGATCCAGAGAAACAATATATTACCCTAAATTGTTGCTTTTTAATAAGCACATTCTTTTTGGTTACCCAATATTAATTTTTCGGTGCTCAAATGGTGCTTGAGGTTACTGTATTCTTCTTTCTTTTAAGCAGTAACATAACAAAATAGACAGAGAAGGGTCAGTAAAAATTTTGTATGTTAATTATATGGGAAAACTAGAAAATAACATGTTTATTCTAAAAAAGCATTTTAATTTCAAGTAGGGAATAAGCTAATGAGGTAGATAAACTCTAAGGGCTACAGATCTTGTTTTAGTGGGAATTTCTTCAGCAAAAAAAATTATGGAGATAAGAAATCTATAGAAGATAGATGAAATACAAACAAATTATATCTAAATATTAAGTTTTCCAAAGTTTTCCCAAAGGTGTCAGCTGCTCTTTAAATTTCCAGCCCTAACTATTCCAAAATGATCTTATTTGAAAGAAACTGTATTTGGAAACGTCTAACTTTGGAAGTGGGGGCTTAAAACTTATTTTCTGTAGTGCTCCACATTCTCAATGGGTATTCATTATAGTTGGGTATTGTGTATCCCTACTAGGGGAAATGGCACAACCCAAAGCTTTAGAATGGTGGGCATATGAGGATTCCGGGCAGCAGCATCTCTCCAGTTTAAACTACCAGCATAGGAGAAAGATGTTTTCAAGCTTCCATAAGAAAAACTTAAGCCTTAGGGCTGCAATTCTGCATAGCTGGTTGGGGCTATCTGAAGAAGAAGAATCTGCATTTATATAGCGCTTTTCTTACAACCAAAGTGCTTTACAAACAATGCTAGACTGGTAGTGAAGTGACCAAATGTGTGGTGGCAGCCATATCGCACATCATCACCCACACACAGCCTGGATAATTGCATGAACCGGCTTATGGGAAGGGGAATGTTGGCCAGGACACCAGGAATGTTCCCTACTCTTTGTGAAGAGTGCCCTGGGTTCTTTTACTTCCACCTGGACACCCACCAGGATGGGTAGAAGGGACCTCAGTTTAACATCTCATCCGAAGGACGGCACACCCCAGCAGTACAGCACCCCCCAATACTGCACTCAGATGCCAGCAATTTTTAGGTGCAAGTCCAATCCCGATGTGGGGCGAGAATCCATGACCTTCTGGTCCAGAGGCGCATGTGCTACCAACTGAGCCACGCTGACACCTCTGGTGACAGGGAGCACTCCTAAATTAAAATAATGCCTGTTAAGCTGCAGCTTTCAAATTGGCTAACCTGCTTCCCCATTTTCCACACTCTATGTTGGATTTGGGGCCAAGTCTGCCACATTTATTTCAGGGGTGTGTATAATGTCTGAGGTCTCCAATTTAAAAAAAGGTGCCTCAGGTACCTGTCTTATTCTGTTTTTTTTGTTTTTTTTAGTCAGGGCTCTTCTGGTGGCTCCCCTCTGTCTCTGGGTGTCGCTCCCCTTCCCTTCCTCAGTGTTCAGGGTTTATTTTAGCTTGTTTTTTCACCTGTTAAATGCCCTGTCTTGTTTTTGTGAAAAAGGTTATCCTCTTGGATTTTTGCTGTTTGGCTCCAGTCACACCTTTCCCTTAAGTGCCCTCTGTGGCAGAGAAACAAAAAAAACAACAGGTTGCTGCTGTGAGAGTATAGTTTTCTCTGTTTCTCTAGCCTCTCCAGTCTTGTTGGAAGAGAGCTCTGTGTTAAGTGACCCCAAGTGGTGTTTTTTATTTCAGATATTGGATAAAAGGGAACTGCTCTTTTAAATGGCTTTGCCCTTTTAAGTAGTCTCTTTCTGCAGCATAGCCCAATATATAGGCTATTTATGCTGCACTCTAGCTGGCTGTTGGAAGGAGAGTTATGTTTTCTTCATGTGTAGTCTATCGTTATTTGAGGCTTTTAGCCTCCATTGTCCTGCAGTGGGTTTATTGGCTCTCCTGAGCCACCAGGTTTTTCAGCCACACGTTTCTTCAGTTGGGCACGCACAGTGTTTTTCAAGATTAGGTCTTCCATTATACAACATGCCATCCATGTGCCCATAGTGTGCGAGTGCCCTCCTTGAATATAACAACGTCACACATAGCATTGTGACGTCATGCACGTACCTGTGTGAGAGCGCATGCACGTCTATGCTTTTCCCAGCAGTTAGAGCGTGGCTGTCATTATGGACTCTTTTATAACTCTTGGAGCAACTGCGGACATTTCAATGTCTGCACTACAGGTCAGACTCTTGTTTTTTCTCTTATATTTTTTCAGAATTATTAGACCTGACAAGGAGCATGTTTTTCCAATATTACTGCACAGGGCAGCAGGCACTGTAGTATAGTGGTTAAGACTCTGGATTTTATCCCGGAGTCCTGGGTTTGAATCCCACAGCCACCAGTGAATATTGTCAGTTTTTAAATATGATGATTTTAAAGTCTCTGAGCAAAGGAGGGAGAGCTGGTTGGTGTGCTATTAGCCCATGATGTCTCAGTAATTCCTGCAACTGAGCACACTTTTTTTTCTACTTTAGCCCAGTCATTGTGGGCTGTATTGTCTGGCATAATGGTTTATCGGAGCCCTCTGTGAATGGCATCCAAGAGTCCTGGGGCTGTTTTCTGCAGCCTTATCCTACATATTGCAGGGCTCTGAGCAAGTCACCTAGCAACCACGATGCTCCAGGGTCACCACCCAGGTCAGGCTTACCACTACTACTACTGAATATAAATGTTAGATAAACAGCCTTTTTTAAGAGTTATTCTATCTTGGCACCATAACATATCAGAGACCTACTATTTCCAGACATGTAAGACCTGCAAAGAGTAATGGAGCCCTTTTTCATGGGTTCCTTTTGTCTGCTTTTGTGCTTTTATCAGATAATATGTCTATTATGTCTCATTCCCCCCTGTCAGTCTTCTGAGTCAGGGGAGCACCTGGTTTACCAGTGGCAAACAGGATTGTGTAAATTTTGTTTTGAGATTATTGCTCGTAGGAGAGCTCTTGAGCCCTGATGTCCTACAGAGCATCCCATCAGACACACCTGGCCCCAAAACTGGTCCCCTTAGGTCAGGTGCACTGCAACATGAACAGGACTGCAGTCTTCTTTGAATAAGCAGGCAGACTCCGAGCCTGACCATCTAAAGGGTCAGGAATAGGATATTGGGGCCTTGGGGAAAACCCTGACCATAGGAACCACTTTATGATGACGGGGATGAAGCCCCTGAGGAGGCGGAGCAAAGGGAGTGGATAGCGGTGAAGAGGGTTTCTATCTCTTCCCTGTTTTGATACCAAAATGTTTGCCCTACCTAATAGCTCAGTTGTATGCGTCCTTGCAGCTAAAGGAAGTACTACCCATGGAGGCAGAACCCCCACAAAAAAAGGGATCCTCATCTGGCAGATAAAGCGACTCATAATTCAAAAACACTTTTATCCTTGGAGGGTGATGCCCTAAACGCATTTGCATGACCAGCGAGTGGTTGCTGTGCACAGAGGGGCCGTGCCACTGACAATGCAAACTGTGCACCTCCTATACCACAGTGTTGTTGCCAGAGTCTTAAACTTGTGGGTTTCAGCCCTGGGCAGGCTTGTCTCTCTGGGTGGGGAGAGTAAACTTTTTACAACTGGTTTAATTTGCCTCCATCTTTAGGAAATGTCATGGTGTAAAGTTTATGTATGTCTTCCCACTCCACCTATGGCATTGTGTGGGTGATGCAAAGCGTGTGACTCAACCATTGGATGGCTGAGCAGGCTTCGAAGTCCAAGTTGTTCCCACCACTCTTCAGGGAGTTTTTGCTCTTTGGCTCTGGCCTGGATGAAATTTTGAAGGATATCTAGGATGGAACGGATCCTACTCACATTACTAAAGTATTAATAACAGAGGCGCCCTTGCCTGAAGTTGCATCAAATGCCCAGGGTAAAGAAAAAATGAGCACCTCACTCTGAAGGTACGCGGGCACATTTCTGCCTTTTCTTCCTTGGTGACAGCTGGGCCCAGATAATCTCAGTGCTTGAGTTTTGGGATTCTACCTTAAGGTATACAATATTAAAAATAAAATTCAAACAACATGAAGTCTTGCTATATTATAGACATTAGCAGTTTGATCCAGCTCTAGAACTGCCCCGGAGTGAAATGGTTAAAACCATTCCAAAATAGAATTTTGGCACGAGAGCAGCTCTATCTGTGTCATTTCAAACTTGAACTGTCAGATTCTTTACTCCGCCTCAGTGAACAGTCGCTCCAGAGATTTCTCCTTCTGCTCGGTTCATTTCTCGGTTTAAAAAGTGTTTTCTCGGTTGGATTTAACCGAGAATAGTTTTATTTTAACTGCAAAACCGTTCGGTTCAAGCTCTATCTGTGGTAACCGTAAGTAAATGAAGGTTTTGTCTGTGTGGAACTTGTAAGTTATCGGTTCGGTTTTGAACCGATCAGTGAGTTTAAAACTCATTTAAAACTAAAAGTTACTATTTTAGAGTGCGGTTCCCGGTTCTTATCGGTTCTAAAAAAAACGGATTTATTGCGGTTTTCCAATACCCGTGACACGGTAGGAACCACTGACAGGTGTTCCTGTCTGGCACTGCCGTGTAGGTAAGTGGCAAAGTTTTTGGTTAGGCTGGCATTATGTCTGAGAAACCAAAAGAAAAACTGGGCCCACTTGGTTTCAACACTGTGATGCTTGTGGGAAGTCTTTGCCAAGGCTGACCCACACCACATGTGTTTATTGTCTGGGGTTTGACCACCTCCAGTCAGACTGCCAGGTATGTAAGAATTTCCTGCAGCCACCCTGGAAAAAGATTGGGCAGGCTCAGGGAACGAGAGGCAAAAAGTCCGCTGACCCGATGGACAGCCCGGTTCGGTGCCAACCGAACCAGAGGGAGTGCCCTCTGACCAGGGCCAGACTTCTCGGGCAAAGAAAAGCTGGTTCTGAGGAACCAATTCCAGTAAAGAAAACAAGAAAATCAGCAGGTCTGGAGTCCAAAATTCTTCTCCAACTGCTGCAGAGATAGCAAAAGCCATACAAATTGTCCAGTCACTGTCTCAGGGTCCATCCGAACCACCACTATCTGGTAAAGGTCGGTTCGTCTGGTCCCAGTGGTTCAGGATTATGATATTGAGGAATTTTATGAACCAGAGGAGGGAGGAGGATTATGAACAGTATGAATGTGGCTGGGAAGGTCTGGTGTGCCCATTGAACGGATATCTCCCCAGACAGACCTTTAGAATCTCCCCTATGCTGTCTGAGTCCCCATCTCATTTATGTTTTATAAAAGTTGCTGAAACCCTCCAGCTTCCTTTAGAAGAGGCTGTGGATGAGCAAGAGGAGCCTGATTTTGTAGAAATGATGGATATTCCAGAGTCTAGGAGATTGTCTATTCCTTTACATAAGTCTTTTAGGAAACAAACAATTAAAATTTTAAAAGCTCCTAATTCTGTGCCTCCTGTAGATAAAAAGATGGACAGAAGGTACACATTGTCAGGCCCTGATACAGAATTCCTTTCTCAGCAATGCAGTCATGTTGTGGTAGTTCAGGCTGCTGCCTGTGATAAAGCTAATATTCCCTTGGCTTCACATTCTCCTGACAAGGATTCCAGGAAGATTGATGCCATGGCAAAAACAGTATATGGCAGCTCTCTGGGACTCAGGCAAGCAAATTATGTAGCCTAGTAGCTAGGTATCCAGAAATCTAGATAGGATACTGTTATGCAATTGGCCAAACAGACCCATGGCCAGCTGGCTAGTGAACTAGAACAGGTGGCTGCTGATGGCATTGAAGCCTCTAAGGTTCAGTTTCATGCTGCTGTGGATGTTAATGATGTTTCCTCTGGGGTCATGGCCACATCTGTAGCTTTTAAGTAGGTTGGCCTGGCTCAGGTGTACTAGTTTGTCACAGGATACCCAGACTAAGGCTATGGATTTTCCTGTGGTGGGAAATTCTCTGTTTGGAGAGCAGACAGAGAACTACATGAAGAAGATGGATGAATATGGACTACTTACAAGAGTGCCCAGGCTAAGGAGCGGCAAGCCACTCCTCAAAGGCATGCCCCCAGGGGTGAGGGTAGGCCTTTTCACAGGCCTTTCTACCAGACTCAGGCCTCCTCTGCCTATGCTCAGAGGGGTCAGAGGCAGCTCAGACGAGGGTGGGCAGACCTGCTCCCACCCCAACCTAAGCTCCTGCTGAAACAGGCACCCTGATGGGGTGCCCAGGGCCGATTCTCCTGTACCAGTGGGGGCAGGCTGGCTTACTTCAGTCAGGAATGGGCTTCTTTAACCTCAGACAAGTGGGTTCTGGAAGTAGTAAGCCAGGGTCTGGTTCTCAGCTCAAAAGTTTCCCAAGTTGAGAAGCAGACTTTTCTACCTGCAAGTGCTTCAGAGACCCTCGCTCTGGAAACAGAGGTCTCATCCCTGTTAGCTCTCAGAGCAGTAGAAAGGTTCCTCCCTGCATCAGGGCAGGGGTCTGTATTCAGATACTCCTTACCCCAAAAAGACAGGAGTGTGGGCCCATTTTAGATCTCAGATATCTGAACAAGCATCTTTTGAAACCAAAGTTCAAAATGGTAACTCTGGCAATGATTTTACCTTCCCTAAGGCCAGGGGACTGGCTAGCCTCCCTGGACCTCAAGGATGCCTATTTTCATGTCCTAATCAGAAGATCCCATCGAAAGTACCTCAGATTCGAACTGCCTCAGGTCATTACCAGTTCAGAGCAATGCCCTCGGCCTTACCTCTGCTCCAAGGGTATTCACAAAGTGTCTAGCAGTGGCAGTGGCCCACTTAGGAGGCAGAGGATTGCTGTTTTCCCTCATCTAGACGACTGGCTCATTGTAGGTCAGTCCCCAGAACAGGTAAAATCTCACCTGCAGGTCACCCAGCAGCTTCTCACCTCCTGGGTTTTCTGCTAAACCTACCAAAATGTCGGTTCTGGAACCAGTCCAGGTACTCACCTTTATAGGGGCAGAATTGGACACAAAGCTAGCCAGAGCCTTTCTTCCCCCAGAAAGGGTAAGGAATTTAGTGGCTCTGGCCTCTTCCTTCACTCTGCAGGTCTCTCGACCAGCAAGACACTTTCTGCAGCTCCTGGGGCACATGGCTGCATCCACAGCTGTTGTGCAGGGAGCCAGATTTCAGATGAGAGACATTCAGTTTCACTTGAGAACCTTTTGGTCTCAGAGAAGAGACCCCTTTCCAAGTTGGTCCCAGTGACTCAAACCTTGATCCTAGCTCTTCAGTGGTGGCAGGAACAGAGCAATTTAAGGCGGGGTCCCTTCATTTCCCTTCTCTCCCGACTTGACTCTCACTACAGATGCTTCCCTTCTGGGTTGGAGCCCACATGGGCAACCTTTCCACTCAGGCAGTTTGGTCCCCCAGGAAACTCTGCTCCACATCAATTTGCTGGAACTCAGAGCTGTCTTTTTAGCTCTTCAAGCTTTTCTGCATCTGTCCATGACAGGGTGATACAAGTCAGAACAGACAACACCACAGCAATGTGGTACATCAACAAGCAGGGCACTCGGTCTTCGGCCTTGTGCACCGAGGCAATGAAGTTGTGGTCTCTGGCCTATTCCCTGAACACTTCCCTCATAGCAGTTCATCTTCCAGGGAAGGACAATGTCCTAGCTGGATGCCCTCAGTCAGGATTTCCCAGGGCCACTCGAATGGTCCCTGGATCCTCGAGTGCTGGGGATAGTTTTTGCCAGGTGGGGCATCCTCAGACAGATCTTTTGCAGCTCCAGACAATCACAAACTTCCTCTGTTCTGTTGCAGACCTCCAGTGCTGGGCTCAGTTCCCTGGATGCCTTCTTCTGGATTGGGAGGAAGTTCCTCTATGCTTTCCCTTCCTCTCCTATTCAAAGTACTAGTCAAAATCAGATCTCAGCCTTGCAGGGTGATTCTGATTGCCCGGATTGGCCAGGCAGCCCTGGTACCCACTCCTTCTGTCTCTGACAGTCCATCTTCCCAGTGCCTCCCAGGAATCACAATCTGTTGACTTGTGCCCAGGGAAGGGTTTGGTATCCGGACCTCAATCCCTCAACCTCAAGGCCTGGCTCTTGAGGAGTTAGAGTTTGCTGATTTACACCTCTCTCAGGGTGTTCTTGAGATCCTAAAGGCTTCCAGAAAGCCTTCCACTAGGGCTACTTATAGTTCTAAATGGAAAAGGTTTTCCATTTGGTGTGCTGGGAAAAATATTTCCCCAGAATCTGCTGAATTGCCCATTTTGTTAGATTACTGGTACATCTTAATTCCTTTGGTCTCAGACCAGCTACCCTGAGAGTTCATTTGGCAGCTGTGTCTGCTTTTGTGTCAGCAGGAAAGTCATCCCTCTTCCTCTCATCCTGTGTTTTCCAAGTTTTTAAGGGATTACTCCAATCTAATCCTCCTTCGGGAACCGCCCTGCTTGGGACCTTAATGTTTGCATTGCCCAGTTAATGCAACCCCTTTGAACCTCTGTCTTCTGCAGAGCTTAGGTACCTAACTTGAAAACTGTTTTTCTAGTGGCTATCACTTCTGCCAGACGCATAAGTGAATTGTAAGCCTTGTCAGTGGAGACTGACTTTATTTCTTTCCACAGGGATAAGGTAGTCCTTAGGACTAATAGGAAGTTTTTGCCTAAGGTGGTTTCAGATTTCCATCTTAATCAATCTATCTCCCTTCCAGTATTTTTTTACTGATCACTCCTCTTCGGGTGAGAGGAGGTTGCACAGCCTGGATGTTAAGAGAGCTCTTAGTTATTATATAGAGCGTACCAAAGGTCACAGGTTCTAATCCCTCCAACTTTTCCTTACCTATGGTGAAGTTGGGAAAGGCAAACCTGCCACTAAGAGATCAATAGCCAGGTGGATTGTCTCTTGTATCCAATTTTGTTATCAGAAAGTGGGCAGAGCCCCCGTTTGTGGGCTCATTCTACCAGGGGTACAGCTGCGTCTCTAGCTGCTGCCAGAGATATCCCTTTATTAGAAATTTGCCAGGCTGCTACTTGGAAAACAGTATACACTTTTACCAAGCATTACCCCTGGATGTCCAGGCCAGGAGAGATGCTCGGTTGGCACAGCTGTTCTTCAGAGCCTATTCCTAAGTAGGTTCTGCCCTCCTCCATGGAGGTACTGCTGTGTATTCTGCTAATGTCTATAATATAGCAAGACTTCATGTTGTTTGAAGAAAAATTACTCACCTTAGTAATGTTGTTTCTTTTAATGGAGTGTTCATATATTATAGACCTCCCCCAACCTGCCCCTCTCAGAACCTCTACTTGGTGGGTGCGGGCAAATCTTAGTGTGGGCACTACTTATGTCCTGTTAGCATTTTGTCCACTTTGGGACTTTGGGGTGTGTATGTACGCGTGTGTGTGTTTATTATACTTATGTTCCATTTTCATATTATTAGAATGGTGTTAGTATTTCTGGTCCCTGACTTGAGTCTTGGGTGTTCGGACCATCAATGGTTGTTATTATTTAGGTAGCCATTTGGCTGAGTGTAGGTTACAGCTTCCACACAGACCTTAGTGAGTTTGGCTGGTAAAGATCTGACAGTTCAGGTTTGAAATGACACAGATAGAGCTGCTCTCGTGCCAAATTCTATTTTGGAATGGTTTTAACCATTTCACTCCGGGGCAGTTCTAGAGCTGGATCAAACTGCTAATGTCTATAATATAGCAAGACTCCATTAGAAGAAACAACATTACTAAGGTGAGTAATTTTTTCATCCCAGCCCAGTGGTGTAGTGGAAAGGTCTATGGCCTGATACACAAGAGCTTGAGACTTAGAATCCACATAAGGTTCTTTCAGTTCTTTAAAAAGAAAACAATTCCCCTCAAGGTGCTTTTTGTTTTCTGTCATTCCCAGTTCTGAATTAGCCATGAAGAGGCAAGAGTGTCAGAGACTGGGCCCATCTTACTCAAGCAGGGCGATTTTGCGGGAGTCTCTCAGCAAGCAAGGCCGGGGCTCCTACTCGAATCTGAGCTGTCCAACCAGGGAATTCCTAGGTTCATAGATCTGAAGGATTTTTATTTTATTTATTGAATTCTAGGATTACAAATACCAAAGGTTCATTTACAAAGGTTCTGCATCAGAGTACAAAAATGAGCAATACAAGCAGAATGAGACAAAGAATACATGAATTAACAAAAGTAGTAATTTGTCATAACATTTTACAAGTTTGAACAGGATTGTGGGGGCAAATGGGGGGAAGACAACAAGTTAGTAAGAGGCAGTCAGTAATAAGAGTTTGTCACATAGTGCAGGTTTCAATGCCAAGTGCTAGGGGGAACAAGAGATGGAAAAAGAGAGGGAGGAAAAAAATTGAAAAGGAAAGGGAAGAGGGGGTGAGAGAAAGGGTAGATAAAGGAAGTTAGGAAAATGAGCAGAGAGGAAGGGGGGAAATGAGAAGTAGGGGCAGAGAGGGAGGGGAGTAGGAGCAGCCTAGGCAGTGCAATCACAATTGCTAAGATTAGAGAGGATGGGAATCCCCATATGACCATCCACCAGGTTCTCAGTCCTATGACCACTCCAGTACAGGGTGCTCCTATTTGGCTGGCATCACTTCACAGAGTATTCTTATGGTGTCATAGTACTGATATATTGCCTCTATCAAGGGGGCCGATTGCTGCTTTGAGCACTGTTTTGAGTCATTAACTAGGAAGTCAGGGACCAGACTCAGGAGGTGTTTGAGTCTCACAGCTAGATAGTGATTCCAGAATAGAGCTGTCACGAAAGTTTTTCTCTCGCCAGATAGGAAGGAGTCCTTCTGAAGAGAGTTTCAGTCGCTGAGCAGTCAATCATCAACTTCACTTCTCTCCTGCTTCAGATTCTGGGTCTCAGCTTGACAGACATAAACCTAGACTGTGGGCTCACCTTTCTACGCAGCCCTGCTCATAGTTTTCTCTCAGACTGGGCCCCGATTGTGGAGCCAGGATCAAACTCTCACCACACTTGGAGCACTCTGCTTGGTGGGTGAGTTTGGACTATTTGAGCAAGGGGTTTTCCTTGGAAGTTCCCCATGCAGTGAATTCTGCCTTCTTATTCAGCTTTTCAATTGGAGGGCAATCCTGAACCACTTCCCATCCAAGGGAATTGATCAGTGCAGGAACAATTCCTACACATTAACGTTCTGGGCATGAGAGTGGTCCACCTCAATCTCTCTCTATTTCAGGTCTGGGGCAATCAGAAACCATGCAAATGTTTATCCAGGGCAGTGGATGTTGAGACCGTATGTGGTTGACCTTCTGTACCAAAGGCATGGTCATTTTCAGATTTGGCCATTTGCCTCCTATTACAATGCTCACATTTGGTGGTTCTTCAGCCATTTCAGTGTCCACAGGCAGAAGCAATGGACACCCTGCCACAGGAGTGGTCCTTCCATGGCTTGTCATGTGGCTCCTGAAACAGAGTCACCTAAACTAGTCTTTCCAGGATGGTAATGGATACCCTGAGGACTGCCAGGTGAAATACCATGCCAGCAGCAGCATTTTGTCCACGTATGAACCTTTTGCGACCTTGCCCAGGTATATAATACTTGGCTTTTCTGAGCTCATGTCCTGCAAAAACAAACAAAAAAAGGGCCTTAGATCTTGGCCACAATGAGAAGTCAGGTGTTGACCCATGGAGCCTCCTTGGGTATTCCCTAGGGTCTACTAAGAGTTGTTTTCCCTTTATGTGAGTTCTCAGCAGGGTTGAACTGTGTTACAATTTCTGGTTCTCCACAGGACCTGAGTCTGACTCCGAATGCTTTTATAAGGAGTTTCTCGAACTGCTTTGTAATTACTGCTGGGCAGTCTGTCATACTGCATGTGTTTTCTTAGTTGAGGCTGTGCTCAGCCAGGAGGTTTGGCGAGTTCCAGACCCTCTTCCACAAAGAGCTCTACCCTATCAGGCATATGGACAAGGTGATGCTCAAATTGGTTCCATCCTTCATCCCAAAGATTCCTGTCCTTCCAGGTGATCCAGCAAACTGCCTCTATGTGTCTGTCTGCAAGCATCTCTTCCTCTGGAGAGGCAGGGGCACAAGTTGAATTGCGGCAAGCCACTAGAGCTTTCCTTAGATGGACTGCTAAGTTTCGTTTTTCTAATAGGTTGTTTGCCTTTCAAAAAAAAAAAACAACTCCTAAGGCCACTTAGCTAAGTGGATGAGGGCTAGCATTGCCAAGGCTTATGTTGCAGTAATAGCAGAGGCCTCTGACCCTCTCCGGGCTCTTTTCTCATCAGGGGTATGTCTTCTACTGGGCAAAGAAACATGAGGCATCTGTTTTAGAGTTGTGTAAGGCAGACACATGGTCCTCTGTCCTTGCTTTCTCTCATTGCTACAGTTGCATGTTCAAACTTCTGCAGATGTGGCCTTTGGTCATAGAAATTTGCAGGCAGTAGTTAGCAGGTAAATTCTTTTTACCATATGTGGTTGACGTATGTGGCAATATTCTCCCCACCCAGTCTCTTCCTGGGTACTGCTTATTAAAATCCAAGTGTAATGAATACCCATTGACAATGTGGAGCATAGAAAGAAGAAATCATACTTACCATCATTTCCTTTTCTGTTAGCTCCAACATTGTCAATGGGGCCCTCCCAAGAGCTTTCCTCCTGTGTCAGAATATTGTCCGAAACATCAGCATGGGAATGTCCTTGTATTGTTATAAACTCTGTTTTGCAAGCCTATCTGGACATTTCTTAGTTTACCAGCTGTGCCTGTGTTTGTTTTTTAAAAAAGAAATACACAATAGTAATAAGGAAAGCACTTCCACATCAGAATGTTGACCACTGCTATACAGCTTCTACAGATTCAAGTTTGATGCTAGCCAGAGGGATTTCCTTTGTTGCAGGTGAGTGCTTGCAATGCTTGCAGTCTTGTCATTGCTATTCTGGTTTCTTTCCAATTGCCACTCTTTGGACCATGCAACACATGAACAGTAGAATACTTCTGAGCAATCATTTTCCTTAACGGTCAAGTTTCCACTTCCTTGGGCCGTGCAACATGTGAACGGTAGAGACACACTTTCAGTGTTCACCTTTCTCAGTGGTCAAGGTAGGCTACTGTTTACTATGTTTGTGTTTTTCTAGTAGATTCATTTCAGTACAAACAGTTAATTATGCAATCTAGTGTCAAGTCGAATTATATTGCATTTATTTCATGTTTGAAGGCACTGTGAGGATAATAATAACTGGAGAGCTGTTGCTGTCTGGGATCCTCATATACCCATCATTCTAAAGCTTTGAGCTGTGCAATTTCCCCTAGTAGGGGTACATAGTACCCAAGTGTAATGAATACCCATTGACAATGTTGGAGCTAACAGAAAAAGAAATTTCAGTAAGTGTGAAGAAATTTCTGTTTTTAATGAAAATTTGGAGTCAGAGCCATAGGAATCAATCATATGCATACAATATTGGTGCGTCAATACTATTATATATATATATATATATATATATATATATCTCAATAATATTTCAAACTAGTTTTTGAGAATATTATCAATGCTTCTTTTTTAATTCTGATACAGCCAGAAAAAGCGCCCCAAATTTCTAATCCCTGGAATCCCTCAGTTATGGCTTCACTCTTAGCATCAACTCCATGGAGACAGATGCTCTGGAGACAGACTCTATTCTAATAGTAGAATTTAGAACAGGTGTTTGCAAAACTATGCAGTTACCTTCCACTCTGCCAGATGTCAAACTTTTTTCTCTGCCCAGAGAAAACAATTGCCCTGCTTCTGGCTCCTTTACCACTGGATCTCCAACTGCTTATCTATTTTAAAAACTAGAAAAGAATGTGTTTATTCTTAGACAAAAAACAACCACTAGTATCTTCCGACCATTTGTTTGAAACTACATTTTGAAAGTTGTAAGAATTGAACAGTTGTTACATGGTTTTCCGGTGTTGTTACATGCATATACAGTACATGTCACAATAATATGTTAAAAATAACAGTACTTTAAAAATGCAGTGAACCATTTTATGTTTTGTTTTCTATATTGCCATATGGTCATTGTAGTGATATATTAATGATATATGTACTTAGCTGACTCCAAGCTTTCATTTTAAAAAAATTGTCTCTAGCCCTAACGGTTCCAAAGTTATCACATTTTAAAGAAAACAACTTGAAATGTCTAATTCAAACCCCAGGAATCACTCAGTTTGCTTAAACTAATGCAGCCAGCCTCCTGTGTTGAACTGCCATGGAGAGAATGGAATGTATGTAAATGATAGAACTCTCAACTGGCTCATGCCAATTTCAAATTGCTGTCCCCTAGTAACTGCTACATTCTGATCAACGCTCAGATTCATTTCTCCGCCTGCCAATTTAGAAGCCTCAGAGAGCTCTTCTCAACTTTCTTAAAACAACTTTCTTTTTCTTGAAGTTATGTTTTTATTAATTTATTTGTCAATTGTTCCCCCTTCACAGGTTAGTTAGCTTAGTTTTAGTGGGTTTTATTTTTATTTTGCAGTTCTTCGGTGGTTCTGCGGAACCAAGGGGAACCATGGTTTCCAGTGGTTTTCACAACAAAAATTGTTTTTGTTGACAGCGTTCTGGTTCCTTGCTAGATTCCATAACGTTATTTCATTCTTTCTATATTTTTGGGTTTGATCACGGTTTCTTTCCTGTCAGGAACCAAGCATTTCTTTCGGCTCCCTGTGTATTTACTTCTGTGGGGGAATCAATCGCTTTTTGGGTATTGCTGCCCTATATTGTGTTTGGTCTAGGAACCGACCGTTTTTCCTTGGGATAGTTCTGTTGTGCCTGACATCCATGTCATAGGCATCTAAACAAAAGAAAATGACAGGACCTACTGGATTTAAAAACTATATAAGCTGTAGTCAAATTGTATCTAAAGCTGATAGGCATGATTTGTGCATTGTGTGTTTGGGGCCCAGTCATATTTTTCTAACTATGAAATCTGTAAAATGTTTTGTC
Source organism: Neoceratodus forsteri (assembly GCA_016271365.2). Classification (NCBI taxonomy): domain Eukaryota; kingdom Metazoa; phylum Chordata; order Ceratodontiformes; family Ceratodontidae; genus Neoceratodus; species Neoceratodus forsteri. The sequence goes on from CM057456.1 coordinate 27,484,071, forward strand.
CTAAAACTTTAAAAAAGAGGGCTAAAAAGCTGGAGGAAATGGCCACTCCTACCTCTTCCTCGAAATCTACAGATGAGGCTTCCTCCTCAAAAGGAAAAACAAAAGAGCCAGTTGATGCAAAAATCCATGGATAAACCTGACTCTTCTAAGGCTAAGAGACTGGTGGAACTGGCTACTGAACCAGTTCCAGCTAAAAGAAAACATAAAGAAAAACATGTCACTGTACCTCCTGCTGAAAAACCAAAGGAGCTCTCAGCAGACAGACCAACAATGCCTTCGGCTGAGGACATTGCCAAGGCCTTGCAAATCTTATAGGCCTTCCAGACTGTCGGTCTCTTGGCTCCTCCATCGGTTCCAGCAGTTCCTGCCTCAGTTCCTTCCACCCAGGAACCAGCATACCTACATGAGGAACCAGAGGAGGAGGAAGAGGAGGAGGAAAAGGCAAGAGAGCCCATCGAGCCTGAAGTCTCCCCAGAACAAGACTTCGGTTCCCCTCCCTGGGGACTGGAGGATTATTAGTCTCATAATTCCTTTATGAGACAAATGGTGGATACCCTTAATTTCTCCATCCAGGAAATGGTGGAGGATGAGGAAGAAGCGGATTTTCTAGACATGATTGGTCTCACCCCCACTAAGAGACTCCTATTGCCTATACACAAGTCTCTGAGAAAGACTGTATTAAAATTCTGCAGACCCCCACCTCTGTGCTAGGGGTAGACAGAAAGGTTGACAAAAAGTATCAGCTAGGCAGATCTAATGCTGATTTCATTTTTACCCGTCCTGACTATGAGGGGGTGGTACAGGCTGCCGCATGTGACAAAGCCAGGGCACCCTTGGCATCCCACCCTCTTGGCAAGGATTCCAGGAAGATTGATGCCATGGGGAAAAAAGGGGCACTTGTCAGCCTCCCTCCTAGTGAGACAAGCCAATTATATGGCTTATGCAGCCCAATACCAGAAAGCCCTATGGTCTACTGTACTAGCCATGACAGATAATATATCTGGGGATGTGGCAGTGGACTTAGCTGAGATGGCCAGAACAGCACTGGATGCCACAAAATACCAGTTTCATATGCTGTCGATGCAAGTGATACTGCTGCCAGGCTTATGGCCCTTACTGTCTCTATGAGGCAGTTTGCATGGCTCAGGACTACAAACATGTCTCAAGTCACCCATACTAAGGCCATGGATTTCCCCTGTGAGAAAAATTCACTTTTTGGGGACAAAACAGAGGCCTATATGAAAAAAGTGGAGAAGTATAAAACCACTTACAGAAGTAATTCTGCAAGGGATAGACCTTCCACTTCCTACAGGTCCCAATACAGGGGAGGCAGGGGTAGGGGATCCTACTCTAGGCCTATTTTCCAGGCCCAAGTTATGCCAGACTACCAGCAGACCAGGGGATACTTTAGAGGTAGAGACAGAAGGACCATGAGAAGGTCCGAACCAGCACCTCAGGCCAAGGCCCAGCCCAAGCAGAACCCCTGATGTGCTTGTACAGGTTGCCTCTCCTCTCCTCTACCAGTAGGAGGCAGGCTGGCTCACTTCCTCCAAGCATGGCATACCATCACCACAGACAAGTGGGTCTTGGAGGCAGTGAGCCAAGGGCTATATCTAAGTTTCAAATCACTCCCCAAGCTGAGAAGCAGAAATTTTGCTCCTGCAACCCCAGCAGAAAAGACTCTTCTGGAGTTAGAAGTGGCCAACCTACTGCTCATCAGAGTAGTGAAGCCTGTCCCCCTATCTCAGAGGGGCAAGGGCTTCTATTCCAGGTGTTTCCTCACCCAGAAGAAACATTTTGACTGGCGACCCATCCTGGATCTCAGACTCTTGAACAAGCACTTGTCAAAGCGGAGGTTCATAATGGTCACTCTGGCCATGATTGTCCAGACTCTACAGCAAGGGGACTGGCTGGCATCCTTGGAGCTCAAGGTCACCTATTTTCACATACCAATCCAACCCAGCCACAGAAAGTACCTGAGGTTCAGATTGCCCTCAGGCCACTATCAGTTTGCAGCCATGCCTTTTGGCCTAACCTCAGCCCCCAGGTCATTCGCCAAGTGCCTAGCTGTAGTAGTGGCCCACTTGAGAAGGCAAGGGGTTATGGTATTCCCTTACCTGGATGACTGGCTAGTCATAGGACAGTCCCCTCAACACATCAGAGACTCTCTTGCTCTTGCTTGGAGCACATTAGAATCTCTGGGATTCCTGATAAATGCCCAGAAGCCTCAAATGGAACCCGTGCAGGTCCTGGACTTCATAGGGGCAGAGCTGGACACCATGCAAGGAAGAGCATTCCTTCCCCAGGACAGGGTAAACAGTATCCTGCAGCTGGCAGGATCCTTCCAGCTAAGCAGACTCAGGCCAGCAAGACACTTTCTGCAACTACTGGGCCACTTGGCAGCAGCCATGGCTGTGGTTACAGGTTCAAGATTCCAAATGAGAGATATCCAGTTCCACCTAAGGGCTTATTGGCCCCAAAGGAGGGATCCTGTAGCCAAGTTGGTGTCTGTCAAACAAACCCTGCTACAGGCTCTACAATGGTGGCTAGAGAGGGAGAACCTCAGGGAAGGAACTCCCTTTCGAAAGCAAGATCCATCAGTAGTGCTTACCACAGATGCCTCTCTCGGGATGGGGGGCACACATGCTCGACCTCACAGCCAGTGGCACATGGTCCCCCCAAGAATCACTTCTGCACATCAATCTGTTAGAGCTCAGGGCAGTTTATGTGGCTCTTCAGTCATTCACTCCTCAGCTGAAGGAGAAGGTAGTGCAGGTCAGAACAGACAACACTACCACCATGTACAGTAGCCCCTCACTATAGTGAACAAACTGCAGTCCATAATGTGAGTTCTTTATAGCTTCTCATTCATTATATTGAGGGATGCTATAAGTCTACCAGAGCATTAAATGCAATTGCAGAAAAGCATCCCTCCCAACCTGATCGTTCACTCCTCCAAGCTGCTGCTTAGTTTTACACTAAGACTACTGTTTATAAGAGATGGCGTTTAAGTCAGCTTTAAGTAACAACTCTGCTTACTTTTGCTGCTCACATCTATGACTCTGCTCAGCTGTCTGACTCTGCTTGCATTTCTTTCAGTCAGCGATGGTCATCCACCCATCCAACTGCTCACACTCTCTGGCTGCTGGTTTCACTATACAATTAAATATTTAGCCATCTTAACTCCATATTTCTAAAAGTTGGACACTATGGGGTCTGGTACATAGAACCAGTAGTGGTGTGATATAGTTTAGCCATCACACTGCCCACACACCCGACCGACTGAGCTGGCAGCACCCGGCCGACCAAACTGACAGCATGTAGTTTGTGGATCGGAAGGTTAAACATGGTTTACCATACAAGTTGCTCAGTATCCTGATTACTGTCTGCATGGTAATCTGACCTGTATGTAGAGTCACTGGGGGCTGATTGCGGAGGCTCACTAGGTCCAAATGAAGAAGCGTAAAAGATCAGTTGTGCTGTAATTATGTGGCTACCACACTGCCTGTTCTCTCGACCACATTAAACACAGTCAGTTCAAAGCTTGAATACTTTTACTGTATTTAGGTGTCCAGATTAAGATTACTTATAGCTTGTGAACCAGAGGGACTTGAGGGTTGGTTTGCAGAGAGAGGTCATGAAGCCATGATCAGCAAGGGATTGGAATCATCAGACTGGATTACATTTGAGAGCCACAGGGAGCATTTGCTATAGCTGAGTTTTTGCTACAGCAGGGTTCGCTATAGCGAGGGGCTACTGTATTACATCAACAAGCAAGGAGGCCCCAGGTCCACCTTGCTGTGCACAGATGCCATGAAGGTTTGGAACCTGGCTTACTCCCTGCATGTGTCGCTGTCTGCCATCCACCTACCAGGAAAGGACAACATTCTGGTGGACTCCCTCAACAGAATCACCCAGAACCACCACGAGTTGTCCCTGAATACATGGTACTTCAGTCAGTATTCAGAAGGTAGGGCGCACACCAGAGATAGATCTCTTTGCCTCCACAGACAACCATCAGCTGCCATAGTTCTGTTGACCTCCAGCCAAGGGAACTGTGCCAGTGGATGCCCTGACACTGGATTGGTCAGGCAGATTCCTTTATGCCTTTCCTCCTTTTCCCCTGCTGCTCAGAACTCTGATGAAACGCAGGTCACAATCAGCAACAATGATTCTAGTGGCACCAGATTGGGCAAGACAGCCTTGGTACTCCCTCCTGCTAGCCCTGTCCATATCGCAGTCAGTTCACCTTTCTCAGAGGTACAATCTCCTGACATCCTCTCAGGGTGGGATTCTGTACCCCAATCTCAAGTCCCTCCACCTGAAGGCTTGGCTCTTAAAGACTTAGAATTTGCCAGCCAGCACCTGTCTGAGGAGGTTCTGAGTGTACTGAAGGGCTCTCGGAAACCCTCAACCAGGATGGTGCCCATAGCTGGTTCACATCTAACCTGTTATTGGTTAATGAGAAAAAAAAAAACAAATCCATGCTATTCACATCCAAACCCAACCTCGCCAAAATTCATAGTTCAGACTCCTCCCTCTGAATACTATCCCCTGAGAGTCTGGTCATTGTTGATGTTCCCTCCTTCAAATACCTGGGGGTAACACTCAATCTGGCACTAATCTTCTCTGATCACATCAACAATGTGGTTCGCAGGGTCAATCAAAAACTAGGGGTCGCATACCTGCTATGCAACTTACTAACCCCAGAGGCTCAATTAGCTATAGTTCAGGGTAACCTACTTCCTATCATTGACTACTGCTCCCCCATCTATTCCTGTGCATCCTTTGCTCTCAGAACTAGGTTCACGTCCATCTATAATAGCACTTGCTGCTTTGCTCTCTTGGCACCTTTCTCAACCCATCACTGCGAATCTCTATAGTACCCTAGGCTGGCTACCCCTCCAAGTCCAATTTGACTTTGCTCTCAGCTGTATTGTGGACAACACTGTCAGGGGTGGTAATGTGTCCCCTCTCTCTTCCTTAATCAAGGTCAGAACCCTACCCAGGAGACTGCGCTTGTCCACTGTCCCTTCTCTTGAGGTACCACGAGTCTCCACCAACAAGAGAGAGAAAGCCTTATCAGTCACAGCCCCATCTCTGTGGAACGGGATCCCTGCACCACTTTGCTCATTGAGCACACATATAGCCTTCAAATCCCTCTTTAAAACCTGACTGATGGATAGTACCTGCTGCTCCTGCCCACCTGGGTAGCACCTCCTCTCGCACACAGTTAAACTACCACCGCACTATCGTGACTCCTGGTGGGGTTTTTCATCTACTCTCACTGTCTTAGTCCCTGTTCTCTCTTCTTTTCTCTGACTCTCTGTGTCTCTTGAAGATGTGTTGTATTGGGGGGGGGGGGAGCAGGACTGTTTTTTCCATTTTATGTTATGAGTCAGTAAGCCTACCGGTAATTTATCAGCCTTACCCTGTATATCAGCTTTCAATATTTCTGTATTGTAAATCAGTTGATTTCAGTGTTTTGTACCTTTATTGTTCCTTTAATTGTACTTTTGTTTACCTTGCCATCTTGTATGGCCTGGGTCATGCCTGAAAACGGTCTCTCGGATCGGTGCACTTACCCGGTAACCAAAGACATAAATAAATAAATAAATAAATACTTATGCTTCCAAATGAAAGAGGTTTTCTATCTGGTGTGGAACAGAAGTATCAGTCCCTCTGGGGCTGAGCTGTCTGTCCTTTTGGATGGGTCTATGTGATAATGGCGATCGCAGAAAGGTGATTGCTGTAAGGGCAAATGTACGTCGAAGAAAATCCATTTCACCGATGTACACTCCTGGCACATGGCGAAAAGGCACTGGGAACTTGATTTTTTTTGTTTATGCAGGAGGCTGTGCCCACTGCACCCCCCCCCCCACTAAAGATTTTCAACTCCGGGGGGTGCATGTCGGGGGGGTGAAAAATAAAAAACATTTATTTTCTCAGACTGGAGCAAAAATCCTGATGTGCCCAGCATCGAACCCGGCACCCTCCCAACCATAGCCTGCCATGAATCCACCGTGCCATATGGCCAGCTCAGCATCCCACTGTCACGCTACACCTCACAAACCTCCCTCCTTCCTCCACGTGTGGTGCTCGCCTCCCAGGTGTGCGTATACATATAATGACAGTATGTAGCCATACCGCATTGCTCCCCCCTGTCCACTAGCCCTGAGAACAGGTGCCGCTATTGAGCCGCCCTTTTTGTAAGAACTCAACATCGGTCGCACTTCTCGCGGGATACCGTTTTGGACTACCTAACCCGTCTGCATTCTCTGGGCCTTCGGCCCTCTATCCTGAAGGTGCACTTGGCTGCAACTTCAGCATATATTTCATCTGGTAAAGACAGGTTAATGGCATCTCATCCTGTCTTCAGGAAGTTTTTTAAAGGTCTTATCCACCTTCACTCTCCCCTTAGGGAGCTGGTTCCTGCTTAGGATCTTAATATTTGTATTGCCAGGTTCATGGAGCCCCCCTTTGAACCTATGGCAACTGCAGATTTGAAGAATGTCACCTGGAAGGCTGTTTTCCTGGTAGCCGTTACTTCAGCTAGGCAAGTAAGTGAACTACAGGCCCTGTGCAGAGAACTGAACTGCATCTCCTTCCACAGGTATAAAGTTGTGCTCAGGACAAATAGGAAATTTCTTTCTAAGGTGGTTTCAGATTCCCATTTGAATCAGTCCATCACATTGCCCGTCTTCTTCACTGCCAACTCCAGCTCAGGTGAGCAGAAATTGCATAGTCTGGATGTCAAAAGGGCACTCAGCCACTACCTTGACAGAACCAAGGCATCCAGGCTGAGGTATACCCAGTTGTTCCTCACTTATGGGGAAGAGGGTAAGGGAAAGCCGGCTTCCAGAAGAACCATTGCACACTGGATAGTAGCCTGTATACAGTTATGCTACATTAAGATTGGTAAGCAGTCCCGCCCCCAAACCCCGGGCATCAGGGTACATTCTACCAGGGGCATAGCTGCATCAGTAGCTGCAGCAAGGGATATCCCCTTACTGGAAATTTGCAAAGCAGCTACATGGAAAATTGTCCACACTTTCACCAAGCACTACTGCTTGGACATACGGTCCAGAAGTGATGCCAGATTTGGCACAGCAGTTCTAGACAACCTTTTTTCAAAATAAGTGCTGTACTCAACCTCCAAAGGTACTGCTTGGTAGTCTGCATTAGTTTAAGCACACTAAGTGATTCCTGAGGTTTGAAGAAACAATTACTTACCATAGTAATTGTGTTTCTTCCAAGGGAACACTCAGTATGCTTAAGGCTCCCACCGTGCCTCCCCTCTCCTACCAGAACCAGGAAAAAGGGATATCTTGTTTCTGCATCCCTGCTGGTCACTGGCTATTTATATTTATTCCAGTTAATTGTTGAGTTTTAAACCAATTGGTACTTATTGTTATTCCTTCAGGGACTGTGTTTTTGGGGTATTATTAAGGTGGGGTTAAGGTTAAATAGTATAGCTAGTAAGAGAGTCTTTACCCTGTTAGGCTTCGTAATGAATCTGAGCATTGATCAGAACACAGCAGTTACTAGGGGGCAGCAGTTTGAAATTGGCACAAGCCAATGAGAGTTCCATCATTTACATACATTCCATTCTCTACATGGCAGTTCAACACAGGAGGCTGACTGCATTAGTTTAAGCATACTGAGTGATCCCCTGGAAGAAACAAAATTAGTATGGTAAGCAATTTTTTCTTCTGGAACCGTTGGGGCTAGAAACTAAATTTTTTTTTTAAATGAAAGCTTGGAGTCTAGCTGTAGGAAATTGTGCTGTTATTAGGTCATTATTCTGTAACAGTAGTAATTACATTATCAATATAAAAAACAGGCAGATCTTGCTTCAAGAGGGCTCTTGCAGTAGGTACTAACATGTAGGACTAAGCTGCCAGGCACCAGGACCACATGGAAAATTTCTAGTTAGCAGTGTCTGACAGGGGACCACCCCCCCCCCGGCATTACATGACCGACGCCAGCATGACACTATATAGGGAACGATCCCCATGCCCACCCTCCAGTTCTTTCCTGCCGTCGACCTGTGCACGTTGGACCTCGCTGAGAACGTTACTTCTGTCGATGCCATTTTGGATGAGTATATCTCACTTCATTTATTGAATAAATTGCTAAACTTAACTTTCATATTTTTCTCACAGAGTGTATAGTTACATTTTTCGTGTATGTCATCTCCGACAACCGAAGGAAAATAAGTGCGGCTCCTGCAGGACTCAGCTCCCCCATAAGGACGGCCATTCCCTCTGCCTTTTTTGTCTGGGCCCAGACCACAAGGCCGAGGAGTATGATATTTGCCAGGGTTTCAACCAGGCCACTCGGAAACGCCATCAGCAGTCCCTGGAAGCCCACGTTTTAAAGTTGATAATGGCTTCCATGGAGAAGGAGCTGAAGAAACTCAGGAGCTCTTCTTCCTCACCAGAGGGCCATTGTAAGAAGAAGGACAAGGTGAGACATCGGGACTGGACAGAGTCCCCTACAAGGCTGCTACACCCTCCTGGTGTCACAGCCAAGGAGGTAATTTTCCCCTCGGGGAAGACACCTTCGTCCACGGCTGTTTCTATGGGACCAGCACAGCCGTCGGCCCCCCTGTCAGGTTCAGGCTTGGGCCTCATGGGAGCCTCCAGGGGAAAGGAGGCACCCGTGTCCTCTGTGTCGCTCAAGATTAAGTGGCTTAGTGGCTCTAGTGGGACTGGTAAGTCAAGCACCGGCTCCTCCGACGCTCGCATGGATCACGCTGATAAGCCGGCCGTCAGCTCCTCTGACAGCTGCACAGCGCCAGTCCCTCCATCAAGCCCTGACAACAGGCCTGCAATCGAGGTACTGGATCAGCTGACATCTGACCCGCAGCTGACACTGGAGTTTCCTCTGGTCTCCCCCCCTCCACTGCCAGTGGAGGTTCCTCCGGTTTCCCTGCTATCTGGGGATCAGGAGGAGGAGATGGTCCACCATCAGGGATTATTCCTCCCCCAATGCCAGAGCCACAAAAGATGCCTGAGGCACAGCCGGATCTGACGAAGGCTGCGCCAGTCCCTCTTGGCCCGTTGACCCCTCAGGGGCCGACGCCTGACCCGATGCCAACACATTCGGGGCCCTTGGGACTTCCTCCCCCAACTCCGGACCTCCCATCAGGGCCTTCTGCTCCCCCATTGGGGCCTCCTCTGGAACCTTCGGCCCCGCCATCAGGCCCAATCCCAGGGCCGATGCTGGGCCCACCGGGCAACTTCCCAGGTTACCTGATGCCGGCTCTGTGACACCACAATACCCAATGCCAGGGTATCTGATGCCGCAATACCCGACACCGGGATACCCTTCGCCAGGGTTCCCAATGCCAGGGTATCCATCGCCAGGATTCAACTACCCCTACTATACAGGATATCCAGGGTATGTTAACCCTCTGTCTCCACTCCCACCACCACCGCAGCCTCAAGTTGACCTTCAGGCAATGCTGCAGTCCTGGTGGACTGAGGCAAAATCACAGCCCACATCAGAGCTTAAGAAACGACAGCCCTCTTCGGTCCCGACGCCGGCCCCTAGGGCTCCGCCACCTACACCCATCCTGCCATCAGCCCCCTGGCAGACAACATTGGGCAGAACAGTAGAGCTACCAGCTCACCTATGAACCACTGAGTTTATGCAACCTGTAGACATCCCCAGACTGGCGGACTTCGCCTTACCAGGGCTCAGTTCAACTGATGACAGCCATCCATCGGATTCAGACAGTGACTCCGCTCATTCTGGCTCTGACTATGAATCTCCGACGCCAGATGACCCAAAACTCAAAGAGTCAGTGAAATCTCCACTTGAGGACCTCTCCTTTATGGAACTCCTCAGAAAAATCCAGGCGGCGTATGACTGGCACATAGAAGCACAGGATCCCCAGAGACAAAGACTGGTTGAACACTTAGAATTGTCAGATCTGTCCCCTTCCCTCATCCTGCCCTGGATAGGGCCGCATGAGGATTTGGCTTCTACGATTTGGAAACAGCCAGCCTCCCTAGCACCTGTGGCTAGAAAGGAAGACAGGCTTTATCATACCGCAGAGGGAAAAGACCATCTGAGCATTCACCCTAAGGCAGACTCAGTGGTCATCAGTGCCACCCATGACAGGTCAGCAGAACTGAAACATCTTAGCACTTCTCCACCAGACAAGAAATCTAAGGTCATTGACCAGTATGGAAAGAAGGTCTACTCCTCTTCCACCTTAGCTGTCAGGGCACTGAACTACATGGCTCACATAGGGGTCTACCAGAAATCTGTTCTAGGCCAACTAGAGTCCAAGATTGACTCTCTTCAGGACTCCCAGTTAAAGGAGGAGATGGCAGGCTTGGTCAGGTCAGCCAGGTCGGCTAGCAGACACACCCTGAGGGTCACTTATGATGCAGTGGATGCTTCCGCTATGGGAACAGCCACTGCCATCAGCTTGAGGAGACATGCATGGCTGAGAATTTCAGGTCTCACTCCAGAGGTCCAGACAGTCATCCAAGATGCCCCCTTTCGGGGCCCGGTCTTGTTCAAAGGGGACGTTAAAGACATAATTACTGATTTACAGGACACGGGCAAAGCCTTGTGCTCTGTCCAGTTCATGTATAAACCCCCTCAGAAACAGAGGCAGCAGCAATGTCGCCAGCAAAAGTAGTCTCAGAACCAATGCCAGAATAAACGTTGGGCCTCTTGGACAGGCATGCCCCCCCCCAGCCAAGTCCCATAGATCCCGGGAGCTGCAGCCTCCACACTCTCCTCCATCTCCTGACTTCATGGACTCCCTCCCCCCTCTGGAGAGAGTCACAGAGGAACTGATAGGGGGAAGATTTGCCAACCACCTACCGGGATGGGAGGACATCACCACAGACTCGTGGGTATTCCAGCTGGTGGCTCAAGGCCACACAAAAGAGTTCCTAGAAAGACCTCCCACAGATCCTCCAGATCACTCCTTCTATCCCCAAAGCCACATCCCTTTGGTGAAAGAGGAAATAAGCTCCCTGCTAGCAAAAGCAGCAATACAGCCAGTTCCCACAAATCAGCAGGGAAAAGGGTTCTACTCGCACTTCTTCCTGGTGCCCAAGAAGACAGGCGATCTCAGGCCCATTCTGGATCTGAGCTTCTAAATCTCTTTGTGGAATACAAGAGATTCAGGATGGTGTCTCTATCAAGCTTGTTGCCCCTCTCACAGAAGGGCCATTGACTCTGTGCACTGGATATGAAGGATGCTTACCTACATATCCCTATTTTTCCACCACACCACAAGTTTCTCAGATTCTGTTTTCTGGGAGAGCATTTTCAGTTCAAAGTTCTTCCCTTCGGCTTTTCATTGGCACCGAAAATGTTCACGAAATGTCTGTCAGTGGTGGCAGCAGAACTGCGAGTACAGGTGTTCTCGTATCTCAACGATTGGCTTCTGTTGGCACCATTGAGGGACAGTTTGGTCAGGTCCCTGACCATGTCTCTGGACCTTTTTCATCAGGTGGGCATTATGGTAAACTGTCCCAAATCCCACCTTTCTCCTACTCAGCAGCTCCAGTTTATTGGGGTAATTTTGGATGTGGTCCAGGGCAAGGCATTCCTGCCATCAGACAGGATGGAAACCCTGCAAAGATGGGCACATTTAGTAGCCTCACAGAGAAAGACGTCAGCAAGATCAATTCTTTGCCTCCTCGATCTTATGGATACAGCCATCCTTACAGTCCCCCTGCCAGACTTTACATGAGAGTCACACAATGGATTCTCAGAGTACAATGGGACCTGAGATCTGATGATCTGAATCACGAGATCCTGATCTCTGAGACGATGATTCGGGACCTGCTGTGGTGGCAGCACCAGGACAACCTTACTCAAGGTGTCTCATTCTGCACAGACCTTCCATCTCAGACCCTGACGACAGATGCCTCCAGGTCAGGTTGGGGAGTCCACCTGAGTGCTCACAAGATGCAAGGCTCTTGGTCTGACAACGAACTCACTCTCCACATCAATGTGCTGGAAATGAGGGCAGTTCTGAATGTGTTATGAGCTTTCCAGCACTTACTTCAGCCGGGAGAGCTTATGATCCAGACAGACAACATGTACATTGTCTGGTACATGAACAAACAAGGTGGTACAAGCTTGTACCCCCTCTGTCACGAAGCAGTGAAGGTATGATACTGGGCAGTCAGCCACAACCTTCATCTGACAGCCGTACACGTCCCAGGCATTCAAAATGTCCTGGCAGACGTGCTCTGTTGCACTCAAGCCAAAGCCCACGAGTGGGAACTGAGACAGTCAGTGATAGACAACATCTTCGAGAGGTGGGGAAAACCAGACCTAGATCTGTTTGCATCCCCATCCAATGCGAAACTACCAGTTTTCTGCTCTCTCGCTCGCTGCAGGGCATGGTGTTTTCTGGCAAAACACGCTGTCTCTATACTAGAAGGGGAGGTTCATGTATGCCTTCCCTCCACTTCCTCTGCTGCAGAGAGTTCTGTTGAAGCTGCAGGCAGAATGGGCACGAATGATTCTGATCGGTCCCTTCTGGCCTAGGCAGATTTGTTTCTCTCTACTCCAGCAACTATCAGTGGATTCTCCAATACCACTGCCAGTTTTTCAAGACTTATTGACACAGGAACAGGGGATCCTAGTCCATCCAGGCCTCAGATCCCTACACCTGCATGCGTGGCACCTAATGACATAGCTGCTGCTTGCTTTGGGGTGTCCCCGAGGGTAGCGCAGGTTCTAGTGGAGGTCAGAAAGCCATCCACCAGAGCTATTTATGCCATGAAGTGGGAGAGATTTTCCATATGGGCCACTTCAAAAGGGTTGGAACCTTTCATGTGCCCTGTCCCAAAGGTCCTGGATTACCTTCTGTACCTCTCGGACTTGGGGCTTAGTTATTCGACCTTAAAGGTCCACTTATCTGCCATTTCTGCCTACCACATCCCTGAGGGAGGCAAAACTTTGGCTCAACTGGAAGTCTCCAAGACTTTCTTGAAGGGGATCCTTCATTTGAAACCCCCAGTCAGGAGCCCTGCTCCTCTTTGGGATCTGAACTTCATTTTGGAACAGCTCACGTGGTCACCATTTGAACCAGCAGCGAGTTGCGGCATGCGCTACCTTTCTTGGAAAGCGCTCTTCTTAGTTGCTATTACTTCTGCTCGAAGAATTTCTGAGCTTCAGGCCCTGATGTGTAAGGAGCCATATTTGATTTTTAACAGTGACCGACCGGGTGGCTCTGTGTACAAATCCTAAGTTCTTGCCTAAGGTGGTTTCAGAGCACACCTTAAATCAAACTCTCAAGTTTCCAGTGTATTACCCTGAATATTCCAATCAGGGTGAAGCAATCCTACACACACTAGATGTACACAGGATTCTTCGTTACTACATGAACAGGATGGAGCCAGTCCATCACACTGACCAGTTGTTTGTTTCCTTTGTGCTCAAAAGAGAGGGCGTGGTGGTTTCAAAGCAGTGTTTGTCAAAGTGGTTGGCAAACTGCATAATCTTTTGTTACCAGAAGTATAACAAACCCCTTCCGGGGGAAGTTAAGAGTCATTCAACAAGAGGCATGCTGCTTCTAGTGCTTGTTTCTGGAATGTCTCAGCTGCAGATATTTGTGAGGCTGCCACTTGGAGTTCTGTCCACACTTTCACTAAACACTACAGTTTGGACATTGCTTCTAGGTGCAGAGCAGGCTTTGGCTTAACTATTCTTCAGGGTCTTTTATCTTAAGCCACTGTTTACTGCAGACTTGTTCCTACCTCCCATGTCTCAGACTTGTCTGAATTTGAATGCTTGGGACTCAGTCCTACATGTTAGTACCTACTGCAAGAGCCCTCTCAAAGTAAGATAGTACAGTTACATAAGAACTTACCATAACAGTAGCTCTTCGAGAGAAGCTCTTGCAGTAGGTATTGCTTTCTGTCCCACCTTCCCCTTGGGTTTCTTCTTCTTCTTTTTCTCCTGGCATAGCCTTTTAGCTCCAAGAGTCCACTCCTAACTTCTGTTGAACCTTTCTTGGTCTCCAGTGGGAGAACTGGAGGGTGGGCGTGGGGACTGCTCCCTATATAGTGTCACGCTGACGTTAGCCACGATACCGGGGGGGGGGGTTCCCCACCAGACACTGCTAACTAGAAATTTTTCGTGTGGTCCTGGTGCCTGGTGGCTTAGTCCTACATGTTAGTACCTACTGCAAGAGCCTCTCTCAAAGATCTACTGTTACAGTAAGTTCTTATGTAACTGTACTTTTTCTTTAGCTATATCGATATAGATAGTTACATCACGAAATAACTGTTTTGTAAAATAAATGATACTGAAATACTTTTTCCATAATGATAAAGTGCATTGATATACTTTTTTAATATCGACATGGAAAATTTCATGAGGTTTTAAAAAATAAAAAAAAAGTTGCAGTTTTTTTGAATTTTGGTATTAGTCCCCATGATTTAATTGGTATCTATATGTGTAATACTACTCGTAAACTTTCATCTTATACCTTAAATCATGTGGCTAAGATTTCACTGTCCTCCCCAGCAGTACCAATTCAAGCACCAGGAATCCCTCACTATACTTAACAACTGCAAATCATTCCTTGGGCCTAGAATTTTATGCTAATTATTGAATCTTAGAATGAAATTCAAAACTTTGAACTGTTGTCATGCTCGTGCCCAATCTCCAACGTTAGATTTAGTTCTCCGTCAGAGAAAGAAGTCGCCCCGAAGTCGTCTCCAGCCTTCAGCACTATTTACTGGTTATGTTTTTTTCTTATTACTGAGTTTCTAGTGTTTTAATGTTATTATTGGGCTCTGGTGAATTTTTCTTGTTTTTCGTCGGTTCCCAGGAACTGGAGAAAAGGCCTCTGAGTCGTGGTTCCCACTTTCTGGGACCTGCGTTAGTTAAAAAAAATGAAAGGGTTGCTTTATTTTGTTAACTGCTTTGTGGTTTTCTCTTTTCTCATCCTGGTTCCTCCTTTATCGGAACTGAGACACTATTGCTTGTTTTATTTTTTTTCCCTTATAAAAACAGTATTCTTTAGTGGTTTTCCTTTTTTCAAGGAACTGAACTGCAATCTTTCACTTTTGGGAACCAAAGCATTTTGGATCATCGGGGATTGGCATGACTGACACTCACATAATGAGAACAAGAGCTACAGGCTTTAGAAACTGTAAAACTTGTTTTCAGTTCCTGGCTAAGGCAGGCTGCCATGAGCTGTGTTTGAGGGACCTGGGTCCAGATGATGACTTTGTCAGTTGTGAACACTGTATTAAGGTTTGCCCTAAAACACAAAAGAAAAGAACTAAAAAACTAGAAGATATGATGGCTTTGCAGTCTGCTTCTATGTCACCTAAAGGCTCAGAAGAAGGTCCCACCTCTCAAAGTAAGCCGAAGGACAAGGCTGCTAAATATGTTTCAGAGGTCAGGGTGCCTGAATGGGGGAACCCTGATTCCAGTAAGAGTAAGAGAGCCTCTGAGCAGACACCGGAAACAGTGCCTGCCATTAAAAAACACAGAGAAAAGCATGTCGCTGTCCCTCCTCCTGAAGAGATGTCAGTGGATAAAACTAAAATGCCTTCAATAGATGGCATGACTGAAGCATGGCAGTTCCTCCAGGCCTTCCAGGCTGTGGGGACCTTCATGGGTATGCCTGTTCCCCCTTCCCAGGCTCCAGTGCCTGTGCAGGAGGACGCTGAGTTTTATTATGATGAGGAGGATGAAGAAGGGGAATCCATAGAACCTGAGGGTTCCCCTGAGCAGGAATTTGGTTCTCCTCATGCACCTGACAGTTTTACCTCACACTACTCTTTTCAAACAACATGAAGTCTTGCTATATTATAGACATTAGCAGTTTGTTCCAGCTCTAGAACTGCCCCGGAGTGAAATGGTTAAAACCATTCCAAAATAGAATTTTGGCACGAGAGCAGCTCTATCTGTATCATTTCAAACCTGAACTGTCAGATTCTTTACTCTGCCTCAGTGAACAGTCGCTCCAGAGATTTCTCCTTCTGCTCGGTTCATTTCTCGGTTTAAAAAGTGTTTTCTCGGTTGGATTTAACCGAGAATAGTTTTATTTTAACCGCAAAACCGTTCGGTTCAAGCTCTATCTGTGGTAACCGTAAAGTAAATGAAGGTTTTGTCTGTGTGGAACTTGTAAGTTATCGGTTCGGTTTTGAACCGATCAGTGGATTTAAAACTCATTTAAAACTAAAAGTTACTATTTTAGAGTCGGTTCCGGTTCTTATCGGTTCTAAAAACCGGATTTATTCCGTTTTTCCAATACGATGACACGTTAGGAACCGATAAGGGTGTCTCGCCTGATACCGCCGTTAAAAGGGCAAGTTTTTGGTTAGGCTGGCATTATGTCTGGAGAAAACCCAAAAGAAAAACCGGCCCACTGGGTTTCAACACTGTGATGTTGTGGGGAAGTCTTTGCCAAGGCTGACCCACTCACCATGTGTTTATTGTCTGGGGTTTGACCACCTCCAGTCAGACTGCCAGGTATGTAAGAATTTCCTGCAGCCACCCTGGAAAAAGATTGGGCAGGCTCAGGGACGAGGCCAAAAGTCCGCTGACCTGGATGGCCAGCCGGTTCGGTGCCAACCGAACCAGAGGAATGCCCTCTGACCAGGGCCAGACTTCCTCGGGCAAAGAAAAGCTGGTTCTGAGGAACCAATTCCAGTAAAGAAAACAAGAAAATCAGCAGGTCTGAGTCCAAAATTCCTTCTCCAACTGCTGCAGAGATGAAAAAGCCATACAAATTGTCCAGTCACTGTCTCAGGGTCCGTCCGAACCACCACTATCTGGTAAAGGTCGGTTCGTCCGGTCCCAGTGGTTCAGGATTATGATATTGAGGAATTTTATGAACCAGAGGAGGGAGGATTATGAACAGTATGAATGTGGCTGGGAAGGTCTGGGTGTGCCCATTGAACGGACATCTCCCCAGACAGACCTTTAGAATCTCCCCTATGCTGTCTGAGTCCCCATCTCATTTTATGTTTTATAAAAGTTGCTGAAACCCTCCAGCTTCCTTTAGAAGAGGCTGTGGATGAGCAAGAGGAGCCTGATTTTGTAGAAATGATGGATATTCAGAGTCTAGGAGATTGTCTATTCCTTTACATAAGTCTTTTAGGAAACAAACAATTAAAATTTTAAAAGCTCCTAATTCTGTGCCTCCTGTAGATAAAAAGATGGACAGAAGGTATACATTGTCAGGCCCTGATACAGAATTCCTTTCTCAGCAATGCAGTCATGTTGTGGTAGTTCAGGCTGCTGCTGTGATAAAGCTAATATTCCCTTGGCTTCACATCCTCCTGACAAGGATTCCAGGAAGATTGATGCCATGGCAAAAAAACAGTATATGGCAGCCTCTCTGGGACTCAGGCAAGCAAATTATATGGCTTATGTAGCTAGGTATCAGAAATCTAGATGGGATACTGTTATGCAATTGGCCAAGCAGGCCCATGGCCAGCTGGCTAGTGAACTAGAACAGGTGGCTGCTGATGGCATTGAAGCCTCTAAGGTTCAGTTTCATGCTGCTGTGGATGTTAATGATGTTTCCTCTAGGGTCATGGCCACATCTGTAGCTTTTTGTAGGTTGGCTTGGCTCAGGTGTACTAGTTTGTCACAGGATACCCAGACTAAGGCTATGGATTTTCCTGTGGTGGGAAATTCTCTGTTTGGAAACAGACAGAAATTACATGAAAGATGGATGAATATAGGACTACTTACAAGGGTGCCCAGGCTAAGGGCGTAAGCCACTCCTCAAGGCATGCCTCCAGGGTTAGGGTGAGGCCTTTCACAGGCCTTTCTACCAGACTCAGGCCTCCTCTGCCTATGCTCAGAGGGGCTTCTGAGGCAGGGCAGGCAGAGGTGGGCAGACCTGCTCCCACCCCAGCCTAAGCTCCTCTGGAAATAGGCACCCTGATGGGGTGCCCAGGGCCGATCTCCTGTACCAGTGGGGGCAGGCTGGCTTACTTCAGTCAGAATTGGGCTTCTTTAACCTCAGACAAGTGGGTTCTGGAAGTAGTAAGCCAGGGTCTGGTTCTCAGCTTCAAAAAGTTTCCCAAGTTGAGAAGCAGACTTTTCTACAAATGCTTCAGAGACCCTCGCTCTGGAAACAGAGGTCTCATCCCTGTTAGCTCTCAGAGCAGTGAAAGGGTTCCTCCTGCATCAGGGCAGGGTCTGTATTCAGATACTTCCTTACCCCAAAAAGACAGGAGAATGGTGGCCCATTTTAGATCTCAGATATCTGAACAAGCATCTTTTGAAACCAAAGTTCAAAATGGTAACTCTGGCAATGATTTTACCTACCCTAAGGCCAGGGGACTGGCTAGCCTCCCTGGACCTCAAGGATGCCTATTTCCATGTCCTAATCAGAAGATCCCATCGAAAGTACCTCAGATTCGAACTGCCCTCAGGTCATTACCAGTTCAGAGCAATGCCCTTCGGCCTTACCTCTGCTCCAAGGGTATTCACAAAGTGTCTAGCAGTGGCAGTGGCCCACTTAAGGAGGCAGAGGATTGCTGTTTTTCCCTATCTAGACGACTGGCTCATTGTAGGCCAGTCCCCAGAACAGGTAACATCTCACCTGCAGGTCACCCAGCAGCTTCTCACCTCCCTGGGTTTTCTGCTAAACCTGCCAAAGTCGGTTCTGGAACCAGTCCAGGTACTCACCTTTATAGGGGCAGAATTGGACACAAAGCTAGCCAGAGCCTTTCTTCCCCCAGAAAGGGTAAGGAATTTAGTGGCTCTGGCCTCTTCCTTCACTCTGCAGGTCTCTCTCGACCAGCAAGACACTTTCTGCAGCTCCTGGGACACATGGCTGCATCCACAGCTGTTGTGCAGGGAGCCAGATTTCAGATGAGAGACATTCAGTTTCACTTGAGAACCTTTTGGTCTCAGAGAAGAGACCCCTTTCAAGTTGGTCCCAGTGACTCAAACCTTGATCCTAGCTCTCCAGTGGTGGCAGGATCAGAGCAATTTAGAACGGGGTCCCCTTCATTTCCCTTCTCACGACTTGACTCTCACTACAGATGCTTCCCTTCTGGGTTGGGGAGCCCACATGGGCGACCTTTCCACTCAGGGAGTCTGGTCCCCCCAGGAATCTCTGCTCCACATCAATTTGCTGGAACTCAGAGCTGTCTTTTTAGCTCTTCAAGCTTTTCTGCATCTGTCCACGACACGGTGATACAAGTCAGAACAGACAACACCACAACAATGTGGTACATCAACAAACAGGGGGGCACTCGGTCTTCGGCCTTGTGCACCGAGGCAATGAAGTTGTGGTCTCTGGCCTATTCCCTGAACACTTCCCTCATAGCAGTTCATCTTCCAGGGAAGGACAATGTCCTAGAGGATGCCCTCAGCAGGATTTCCCAGGGCCATCACGAATGGTCTCTGGATCCTCAAGTGCTGGGGATAGTTTTTGCCAGGTGGGGCATCCCTCAGATAGATCTTTTTGCAGCCCCAGACAATCACAAACTTCCTCTGTTCTGTTGCAGGCCTCCAGTGCTGGGCTCAGTTCCCCTGGATGTCCTTCTTCTGGATTGGGAGGGGAAGTTCCTCTATGCTTTCCCCCCCTTTCCTCTCCTATTCAAAGTACTAGTCAAAATCAGATCTCAGCCTTGCAGGGTGATTCTGATTGCCCCGGATTGGGCCAGGCAGCCCTGGTACCCACTCCTTCTGTCTCTGACAGTCCATCTTCCCTGTGCCTCCCCAGGAATCACAATCTGTTGACTTGTGCCCAGGGAAGTGTTTGGTATCTGGACCTCAAATCCCTCAACCTCAAGGCCTGGCTCATGAGGAGTTAGAGTTGCTGATTTACACCTCTCTCAGGGTGTTCTTGAGATCCTAAAGGCTTCCAGAAAGCCTTCCACTAGAGACTACTTATAGTTCTAAATGGAAAAGGTTTCCATTTGGTGTGCTGGGAAAATATTTCCCAGAATCTGCTGAATTGCCCATTTGTTAGATTACATGGTACATCTTAATTCCTTGGTCTCAGACCAGCTACCCTGAGAGTTCATTTGGCAGCAGCTGTGTCTGCTTTTGTGTCAACAGGAAAGTCATCCCCTCTTCCTCTCATCCTGTGTTTTCCAAGTTTTTAAGGGATTACTCCATACTAATCCTCCTTTAGGAACCGGCCCTGCTTGGGACCTTAATGTTTGCATTGCCCAGTTAATGCAACCCCTTTTGAACCTCTGTCTTCTGCAGAGCTTAAGTTCCTAACTTGGAAAACGTTTTTTCTAGTGGCTATCACTCTGCCAAACGCATAAGTGAATTGCAAGCCCTTGTCAGTGGAGACTGACTTATTTCTTTCCACAGGGATAAGGTAGTCCTTAGGACTAATAGGAAGTTTTTGCCTAAGGTGGTTTCAGATTTCCATCTTAATCAATCTATCTCCCTTCAGTATTTTCACTGATCCTCCTCTTCGGGTGAGAGGAGGTTGCACAGCCTGGATGTTAAGAGAGCTCTTAGTTATTTTATAGAGCGTACCAAAGGTCTGAGTTGAATCCTCAACTTTTCCTTACCTTTGGTGAAGTTGGGAAAAGGCAAACCTGCCACTAAGAGATCAATAGCCAGGTGGATTGTCTCTTTATCCAATTTTGTTATCAGAAAGTGGGCAGAGCCCCAGTTTGAGGGCTCATTCTCAGGGGTACAGCTGCGTCTCTAGCTGCTGCCAGAGATATCCCTTTATTAGAGATTTGCCAGGCTGCTACTTGGAAAGCGGTACACACTTTTACAAGCATTACTCCCTGGATGTCCAGGCCGGGAGAGATGCTCGTTTGGCACAGCTGTTCTTCAGAGCCTATTCCTAAGTAGGTTCTGTCCCTCCTCCATGGAGGTACTGCTGTGTATTCTGCTAATGTCTATAATATAGCAAGACTTCAAGTTGTTTGAAGAAAAAATTACTCACCTTAGTAATGTTGTTTCTTCTAATGGAGTCTTGCTATATTATAGACCACCCCCCCAACCTGCCCCTCTCAGAACCTCTACTTGGTGGGGTGCGGGCAACTTAGTGTGGGCACTACTTATATCCTGTTAGCATTTTGTCCACTTTGGGACTTTTGGGGTGTGTATGTGTACGCGTGTGTGTGTTTTATTATACTTATGTTCCATTTTCATATTATTAGAATGGTGTTAGTATTTCTGGTCCCCTGACTTGAGTCTTGGGTGTTGGGACCATCAATGGTTGTTATTATTTAGGTAGCCATTTGGCTAGTGTAGGTTACAGCTTCCACACAGACCTTAGTGAGTTTGGCTGGTAAAGATCTGACAGTTCAGGTTTGAAATGACACAGATAGAGCTGCTCTCGTGCCAAAATTCTATTTTGGAATGGTTTTAACCATTTCACTCCGGGGCAGTTCTAGAGCTGGAACAAACTGCTAATGTTTATAATATAGCAAGACTCCATTAGAAGAAACAACATTACTAAGGTGAGTAATTTTTTCTTGTGAGTCAAATGGTCAATGCCCTCAATCTCTCTATGCAAGAGACTGCCGAGTATAAGGATGAGGTAGAATTCCTAGACGTGATGGGCTTAGTTTCCACTAAGAGATTGTCACCGCCCATCCACAAATCCCTAAAACAAAGCTGCCTGCAAAATTTTGGCAGCACCTGCTTCAGCTGCTGGGATTGACAAGAAAATAGAAAAGAAGTATCAGGTGGACAAGCTGGGTGCAGAGTACCCCTATTCCCACCCTGACCCTGAGGGAGTTGTCCAGACTGCAGCCTGTGACAAAACCAAAGTCCCTTTCTCCTCTTAGCCCCCAGAGAAGGACTCCAGAAAGCTTGACAGTATGGGCAAGACGGTCTATATGTCAGCTTTCTTGCTTTTAAGGCCAGCAATTTACATAGCTTACACTGCTCAGTACCAAAAGTCCTCTGTTTTGGCTATGAGTGAAAAGGCCTCAGCTGACTTGGCTCAGGACCTGGCAGACACAGCAAGGACTGCCATGGATGCCACCAAGTGCCAGTTCCACATGACAGTGGGTGCTAATGACACTGCTTCAAGGGTCATGGCACTTGCAGTTTCCCTGAGGAGGTTTGCATGGCCACGTATCACAAATCTCTCTCAGGACACACAGACAAAGGCTATGGATTTCCCTTGTGAGGGAATTACCTTTTTTGGTGACAAAGCAGGCCTATATGAAGAAGGTGGAGACCACTCACAAGAGCAACACTGAGTACAAAAGTTAATCAAAAATTGGATATCCTATTCAAAATGAAGAAATATTTTTCTGAAGATATTAGAAAGTCTATTGCCATGGGAATACTCTTGCCCCACTTTGGTTATGTCGCAAGTCTTTATTATAGGCTTTCAGGTGGAGAGGTTAAAGTGCTAACTGTGACCTGTAATAATGTCTGCCGGTTTGTTTTGGATTGTCCCTTTCAATCTCACCATTGTTTAATGTAATCCAAGCTTGGCTGGCTAGCGTTAAATAATAAGATTACATGTTATTTTGGCTGTCAAGTTTTCAGATCAATTTTTTTAAATACTAAGTACCCATTATCAGATTTGGTAGACGTTAGGCTCCCTCCCTGTAACTTGTTCTCTTATAGTGGCATTATTCTAACAAATGCTTCCTTTCAAACTAAGGTGGGTACAAGGTCTTTCTCAGTGTCAGCCCCTCAATTTTGGAATGCACTGCCCCTTGAAGTCTGCTCTTCCACTTCTCTTTTAAATTTTAAGAATAAATTTAGGGCTTACTTGAATTCAATGGAGTCATGTATTTGTTTTGCCTAAATATAAATTATAGTGATTTCTTTGTTGTTCCTGTTTTCTTTCCTGTCGGAACTGACAATGGGCTTGTCCCAGCGTCCTTACCCAGTTAACAAATAAAAAATGAAATGAAAAAAATGAAAGAAGAAGGCCTCCACTTCCAGCAGGCCTTACAGAAGGGGAGGTAAGGGTAAGAGATATTTTTCCCAAGCTGTCTTTGCCTTTGACTATTCCCAACACAGGGGATTATTCAAAGACAGAGGCAGAAGGGGTTCCAGGCGTGTGGACTCTGCTTCAGCACCCAAAGTCCAAGTGAATCAAAACCCTTGACGAGTTTATTCAGGTCACCCAACCATTCCCAGTGGGAGAAAGGCTGGTTCACTATTTCCAGGAGTGGAAAAAATTACCAGAGAAAAGTGGGTCCTGGAAATAGTGAGTCAGGGTTTGGCTCTGCAGTTCAAAAAATTTCCAAAGCTGCAGTTTCACAGAGTCTTCATTCCTCCTGTACCAACAGAAAAGCTCCTGTTGGAGTTAGAGGTAAAGAGGTTGGTGCAAGCAAATGCACTGGAGGAAGTTCCTCCCTCACAGCTGGGAAAGGGTCTTTACTCCAGATACCTCTTGACCCACAAGAGAAATGGGGAGTGGTGGCCCATTTTAAATTTGAGATATCTGAACAAACATTTAAAAGAGGAAAAGTTCAAGATGGTAACCATGGGATCAGTAATTCCATCACTGCAGCAAGGGGATTGGCTGGAGTCACTGGATCTGAATGGATACTTACTGTCACATATCAGTCAGGCCCATGCACAGAGATTCAGGGTAGGGAGCTACCACTACAAGTTTGCAGCCTTACCCTTTGGCATATCCTTGGCTCCTAGAGTGTTCATGAAGTGTCTGGCCATAGTGGCAGCACATCTAAGAAGACAAAGGATGGTGGTTTTCCCTATGTGGACTATGAGCTTTTTTCCAAAAAATCACACCAGAAGGTCAAGGCCTCCCTCCTTCTCTCCCAGCACACTCTGGAGGGCTTGGCATTTCAGATAAACTCCCAAAATTCCCAGACAGAACTGGTACAGGTTCTGGACTTTATAGATGCAGAACTGGATGCTCACCAGGGGAGAGCATTCCTTCCTCATGAAAGAGTGGCAAGCCTGATTTTTGTTGCAGAGTCTTTCAAGGTGGGGCAACCCAGGCCTGCAAGAGACTTCCTTTGGCTGTTGGGACACATGGCCTTGTCTACAGCAGTAGTCCCAGAAGCAAGGCTCCAAATGAGGAACATCCAATACCACTTGGGATCACATTGGTCTCAAAGGCAAGACCCATTGTCAGAACTGGTGGCTATCACAAAGTCCCTGTTAAGGGCACTAGAGTGGTGGAAAGAGGAAAGCAATCTTGGAGTGAGGGTTTCCTTGCTCCAGCAACCTCCCTCAGTGACACTTGCCACACACACCTTCCTTCTGGGCTGGGGTGCCCATCTGGAGGATTTAACCATAAGTGGAGTGTGGACCTCTCTGGAGTTTCAGGAGCACATAAACCTCCTGGAGCTCAGAGCTGCTTATCTCTCAGTGCAGGCTTTTTCTTCTCACATCAGGGGTCAGTCCATTCAGATCAGAACAGACAACACTACTACAGTGTATTACATAAACAAACTGGGGGGGGGGCAAGATCTTCAAAGTTACCCACAGAAGCAATGAAGATTTGGAATCTGGCCTGTTCTCTAGGGGTGCAGCTGTCAGCAGTTCACCTGCCAGGGAAGGACAATGTTTAGCAGCATAGAAGAAAGCACTCCAGGCAGCCATACATTGACTGCAGACCCAGGCTTCAAATTCTGTAAATTAGATTTTATTTAAGCATGTGACATCCCCGTTGAAGGCCTTATTGTGGGGATGAGGCGCTGGGGTATGCTGCCTTGTCATGGAGCTCTGCTTTATGCATAAATGAAATCTAATTTGCAGAATTTGAAGCCTATGTCTGCAGTCAATATATGGTTGTCTGGAAGTGCTTTCTTCTATGCTTGTGCTACATGTCTTGGTGAGCACACCATTTTCTAAGCATCATGGAATGATCCTGAAGCGCACCAATGTTTCTGTGTCTTCAAGAATAATGTGAAGGCAGACTTCCTGAGTCAACTCACCCAGGGGCATCATGAATGGACCCTTTACAAACAGGTGCAGGCCACAGTGTTCAGAAGGTGGGGTACTCCACAGAGGGATCTGTTCGCATCATGAGAGAACCACTACGTTCCCCTGTTCTGCTACAGACCTTCCTTAGTAGGGACAGTCCCAATAAATGCCCTCATCCTCAGTTGGACTGGGAAGTTTCTTTATGCCTTCCCCCCCATTTTCACATTTACTGGGGGTGTTGCTGAAGCTAAGGGAAGAGTCTGCAACCATGATCCTGATAGAACCAGATAGGGCCAGGCAGATTTGGTATTTGCTGCTCCTGTCCCTCTCTATCAAGCACCCTATCAGCCTTCCCCTGTGATACAATCTGCTGACCTTATGTTAATGCAAGATAACATTCTTAGATCTGAGATCTCTTCATCTCACGGCATGGTGCTTAAAGAGCTAGAGTACTCTGGGATGAATCTTTCTGAAAAAGTTTTGTAGGTGTTTATTTTGGGTTTTTGGTGGTCAGCTAGCTAGTTTTAGTGGCCACTGCTCACCATAGCTTCAGAAATTAATCTAACATTGGAGAGTGGGCGCGAGCAGGACCAAAGTGTAGTTTTGAATTTCTTTCTAAGATTCTATAATTAGCATAACATTCTAGGCTCCAGGGCAGGAATGATTTGCAGTTGTTAAGCATAGTGAGGGATCCCTTGGAAGAATCATTACTACGATGAGTAATTTTTTCTTCTGCCTCACCTTTGCAGCCAAAGGCTGAAAACACGTTGGAAGATAATAATAGTTAATTCAAGTTTTAAGTGTTTTATCAGTTTTACTCCTACTCTGCAATTCATTATGGTATTTTTATTTTAAATACTGGTCCTTCTGGCTCTTGTTTTGAGCCCTGGGAACTGGAGACCACCTTTTTGGCTACTTTTTTACTTTTAGCTACTTTTGCTATTTTTTAACACTTACCTGCATTCTTTGGTAAATGATCCTTTTTTTTGAAGTTGCGCTACTTAGAAATGGAAGGGCTTTTACCTTCCCTTTCAGTCATTGCCCTTTCACCCTAATTCCTGTACAGGAAGCCACAGTTTGACCTTTGGCACAGTTTTGGGGAGCTAGAGAGTCCTAGGTGATTCACAGACTAAAATAACTTTTATAACTTGTTTTTAGCTCCTGGCAAAGGCAGACTATCACAAGATCAATGTAAACTGGCTGGGATCAGATCGCAACTGAACAAACAAGCAACCAGGAAAGCATATTCCTCTAAATGGAAGAGATTTTTCTTGTTAGTTTACCCCAGAAAAATAATCTCAAGAGTGGCAGCGATACCTGCAATCTTGGAATACTTAATACACATGCAGTCCTTAGGCCTAACATCATCAACACTGAAGGCACACTTGGCAGAAGTGTCAGCTTACATATCAGCAGGCACAGGAAAGTCACTGGTCTCTCAACCCATTTTCAAAAAAGGTTTTTTTTAAAGCCTCAGTCACTTGTACCCACCAGTAAGAGACACAGTCCAACAATGGGACCTCAGTGTCTGTCTTGCCCAGCTCATGGAGACTTCATTCGAGCCCATGTACACTGTTGACCTGAAGTTTGTCACATGGAAAACCATATTTCTGATTGCTGGACCTCTTCTAGACAGTGAGTGAACTGCAAACCCTCTGCATAGAGTCAAGTTGCATAATATTCGACATAGATAAAGTAGTCCATAGAACCAATAGGAAATTCCTGTCTAAGGTGGTGTCTGAATTATGAGTGAAACCACAGTGAGGGATCCCTGAGAAGAAACAACATTACAGTCCTATGAGGAGTAAGTTTTTCACATAGGGCGAGGTGAGATTTTCAAATGGCTGTGCTCATTTTTCAGACATGACCATGTGACATCTGCCCAGATAGTTGGACCATCTAAAAGGAAGTGTAACTTTTGGGTGTGATTGCTGCAACTTGCACCCTTACAATGATGGCTGAGTCATTCTTTGCCGTGGATCAGGTGACGTGCCGCAAATGAGTCAGGATGTTTGAAAATCTGACACAAGAGTCCTAGCAAATTTGCCTGGGTGTAACACGTCCAGATGCTGGGATCTTTAAACTGCTGGACACAGCACTTGCATCTGTATTCCAGATAATACAGATACATGTGCTGTGTCCAGCAGTGTGAAAATCCCAGTCATTCTATTGTTACTATATTTTTGTATCACTAGACTGTATCAATGCTATTTTTTTTGTATTGATACATAAAAGTATATGATGTTTTTAAAAACGTATACTTTTTCCTTTTCTGAACTTTAATTATATAATTAGAAATGGTGTAGTTTGCAACTTAATTTTCATTCATCTTAACCCTTTAATCATGTTGCTAACGTTTCAGTCTCCTGACTAGAAACCCTAAAACTTCCTAGATTTCACAGGCTTTACCTGTGAAACTGCTGGAAGATGATTTGTGGCATTGACTGCTATATGTGCTCTGCAGTTACTTTTAATTTTATATTGATATACAAATGCAATTCCCCCCAAAGGTTATATAATTAGGAATGATACTTTCTAAACCTTAGCAAAGCTAAAGTGGTGATAATTTTGTGCTGTACCATTTCAGTATTTTTGCGGGTCAAGCAATGTGATAAAAGCTGTAAAAAAAAAAAGTAAGGAAAAAAAATCTACTTTTTCAGCTAGATGTCTCCCGCAGATAGAGAAAAAGTGAAGCACAGTTAAATGATGAAACTTACAGGTTAGTTAGATGTCCCATCTGAGAATAGATCCTTTTGTAGATTTCATGAGATGACAGTAATTGTTTTTGAGTAATTAACAATAACTGTTAATACATGCTCTGGTGAACAAAATATCTGAACAAAACACATTGATTTTTGTTTATGTTTAGTGTTCTACACAGGCAAAAGTTTTAAAGTAGTTAACTTCATAATTTCATAAAGTACTTAAAAGTTGAGGTTTATATTTTTGTGGTCATGAGGTGAGGGTTTAATGTATCCCACATTACTTTTTGTATTTATAAAATATTGCCAATTACTTATATAGTATTATACCGTGGACCTCGAACAAGAAGCAATCACAACAGCAGGCTGACACCTTACCTCCGTTGTAAATCCTCTGATAACCAACGCAAAAGGTGCCAGCCAACCACATGTTTAAAAAAAATCTGACCCCGAAATCACGGAACTGCAACCACCATCTTGTTTCCCCGCTAAACGGGGATCCCAAAACAACACTTCTGTATATCTCAAAAAATAGTAACAAAACACTGTGCAAGCCTGAATAAGTAAGCATAAACAGACTTCTTTTACTGTCTCCCTGCAACCACTTTCCACCTGACTCACCTCTAAATTATGTTTTCTCACCATTCGACTCGGCTCCGTTCTGTTGCAGACACACTCTCTCTGTCTCTCTCTCGTACACTCCCTGTCTACTTTTGAAATCTCACTCTATCAATGGCACCAGAAAAAAGAAAAACAAAAGCAGTAAAAAAATTCCCCCGACTGCAAAACATTTTCCCGACTCCATTTTAAAAACGCAGACACTAACCCGGAAGCTGTACAATGGCAACAAGTAACAACTGACAACATGCCACACAATCAACAGGGCACTGTTTTTTTCAGTGGTCTAACAAATACACACAAATTAAATGAAAATGAAATGGAAAACCTAAAAAAAACACTTTTATTGTAGTGTATAAAAAAAAAAAGGTATAATCGCAATAAGCCACTCGGAGGATATGGGTTATGGGGAGATTTACCATGGCTGGTGAGGATTTACTAACTCGGCAGCACCTCATGGACAAACAACGCCAGCCATGGTAAATCCCCCCATAACCCACACCCCCTCATGGCTTATTGCTTAATTATTTAAACAGAAAACTGCCTCATGATACTAGTAAAATTGTTGAGCGAGAATAGTTTTTTGAATCGCCACTCAGACATGTCCATTTGCTCTATTATCATTCTGGATGATTTTAAAACCCACAAGAAGCTTGATAGTTTGAAAATAGCCACACTTCTTGATGGTTATAAAACACTCAAGTTTACTAATTCAGTTATATTTCGTGATGGTTTAAAAACAGTCAAGCTGCTCAATGGTTTTAAAACATTTCCAGATGCTCGTTGGTTTTGAAACACTTGAGCTGCTCAGTAGTTTTAAAAAAACTGTTGAGTTGCTTAGTGGTTTCAAAACATTGCAACTGCTCCATGGTTTGAGAACAATCGAGTCGATCAACACTTTTACATTGCTTGAGCTGCTCGATGGTTTTAAACACTCAAGCTTACACTTTTAATTATAAACTCTAACAGATTGGCAAAGACAACAGATTTCAACAGATTTGGTTTCATGAATAAAACATTATTCTATGTTATTCAATAACTAAATATAACTTACTGAAAATTAAATAAAAAGTGCAATTTAATTTTCCACAAATAATAATAAAACATATTAAAGTAATGACAATTTTCGTACTATAAAATGTGATTTAATTTTACAACATAACATTTGTAATAACACAAATATTTGAGTAAAGTATATACAATATTCTGTTCATTGGTGAAATATTTTTTGGGGACTTGAAACTGGGGAGGATGGATAATGGGATGTGTGTGGGGTATGGATGAATGTGGATTAGTGAGATATGGATATGATTGAAAGGGGTGGTGCTGATCCAGAGACAGTGGATGTTCCTTCCTGTATGGTTGCAGAAATAGGCTTTATCCAACAGTCTGGAAGAGAACACGTTCTTGTTTCACTTCTTGTCTCATCTCCATCAATCTGTTGCACACAGTGCCTGTTTCTGCTGAAGTGGTCCTCACGTGCCACAAGATCCTTCATCATCTAACCAAGTACCGTGTTAATAAGCTATATACTTTACTTATTAGAAAACAAAGGTATAAAGTGGTTGTCTTAAAATGTAAGAATATTCATGGCAGAAACTATGTTAATGCTATCTCCCAACCCCTTCACCATCTTCTATCCTTGTGCCCCAAGACCAAGCTACAGGTCTGATACCACACCACACCACACCACACCGCACCACACAGGTGTGCTGTTTCATGTGAGACCCTGCATGTTGTGTGGTAACTAGTACAGTTATGCCAAAGTTAAATGTTTATTGGTGCATCACCCTCTTAACAGCACTATTCAAACAACATGAAGTCTTGCTATATTATGATAGTAGCAGTTTGTCCCACCACTAGAACTGCTCCGGAGGTGAAATGGTTAATACCATTCCAAAATAGAACTTTGAGCACGAGCTCTAAGAAGCAGCTCTATCTGTGTAATTTCAAACCTGAACTGTCAGATTCTTTACTCCGCCTCAGTGAACAGTCGCTCCGGAGATTTCTCCTACTGCTCGGTTCATTTCTCGGTTTAAACAGTGTTTTCTCAGTTCGATTCAACCAAGAATAGTTTATTTTAACCGCAAAACCGTTAGGTTCAAACTCTGTCTGTGGTAATCGTAAGTAAATTAAAGGTTTTGTCTGTGTGGAACTTGTAAGTTTATCGGTTTGGTTTTGAACCGATCAGCTGGGTTTAAAACTTATTAACTTTAAAGTTTAACATTTTAGAGTGTGGTTCCCGGTTCTTATCGGTTCTAAAAAAACCGGATTTTATACGGTTTTCCAATACCCGTGATATCGGTTAGGGAACCGATAAGGGTGTCTGCCTGGCACTGCTACTTAAAGGGCAAGTTTTTTCTGGTTAGGCTGGCATCATGTCTGAGAAACCCAAAAGAAAAACCGGCCCACTGGGTTTCAACACTGTGATGTCTGTGGGAAGTCTTTGCCAAGGCTGACCCACACCCACATGTGTCTATTGTCTGAGGTTTGACCACCTCCAGTCAGACTGCCAGATATGTAAAATTTCCTGCAGCCACCCTGGAAAGAGATTGGGCAGGCTCAGGGGCGAGAGGCCAAAAAGTCCGCTGACCCGGATGGCCAGCCCGGTTCGGTGCCAACCGAACCGGAGGGAGTGCCCTCTGACCAGGGCGAGACTTCCTCAGGCAAAAGAAAAGCTGGTTCTGAGGAACCAATTCCAGTAAAGAAAACAAGAAAGTCAGCAGGTTTGGAGTCAAAACCCCTCTCCAACTGCTGTAGAGATAGCAAAAGCCATACAAATTGTCCAGTCACTGTCTCATGTTCCGTCCGAACCGCCACTATCTGGCAAAAGGTCGGTTCGTCCGGTTCCAGTGGTTCAGGAATATGATGTTGAGGAATTTTATGAACCAGAGGAGGGGGAGGATGATTATGAACAGTATGAATGTGGCTGGGAAGGTCTGGGTGTGCCCATTGAACTGGACATTTCCCCAGACAGACCTCTAGAATCTCCCCCTATGCTATCTGAGTCCCCATCTCATTTTATGTTTTACAAAAAAGTTGCTGAAACCCTCCAGCTTCCCTTGGAAGAAGCTGTGGATGAGCAAGAGGAGCCTGATTTTGTAGAAATGATGGATATTCCAGAGTCTAGGAGATTGTCTATTCCTTTGCATAAGTCTTTTAGGAAGCAAACAATAAAATTTAAAAGCTCCTAATTCTGTGCCTCCTGTAGATAAAAGATGGACAGAAGGTACACATTGTCAGGTCCTGATACAGAATTCCTTTCTCAGCAATGCAGTCATGTTGGGGTAGTTCAGGCTGCAGCCTGTGATAAAGCTAATATCCCCCTGGCTTCACATCCTCCTGACAAGGATTCCAGGAAGATTGATGCCATGGTGAAAAAACAGTATATGGCAGCCTCTCTGGGACTCAGGCAAGCAAATTATATGGCTTATGTAGCTAGGTATCAGAAATCTAGATGGGATACTCTTATGGAATTAGCTAAGCAAGCCCATGGCCAGCTGGCTGCTGAACTAGAACAGGTGGCTGCTGATGGCATTGAGGCTTCTAAGGTACAGTTTCATGCTGCTGTGGATGTTAATGATGTTTCCTCTAGGGTCATGCCACATCTGTAGCTTTTACGTAGGTTGGCCTGGCTCAGGTGTACTAGTCTGTCACAGGATACCCAGACTAAGGCTATGGATTTTCCTGTGGTGGGAAATTCTCTGTTTGGGAGCAGACAGAGAATTACATGAAAAGATGGATGAATATGGGACTACTTACAAAAGTGCCCAAGCTAAGGAGGCAAGCCACTCCTCAGAGGCATACCCCAGGGTAGGGTAGGCCTTTTCACAGGCCTTTACCAGACTCAGGCCTCCTCTGCCTATGCTCAGAGGGGCTTCTTCAGAGGCAGAGGCAGGCGAGGGGTGGGCAGGCCTGCTCCACCCCTCAGCCTAAAGCACCTGCTAAGCAAGCACCCTGATGGGGTGCCCAGGGCCGATTCTCCTTTACGGTGGGGCAGGCTGGCTTACTTCAGTCAGAACTGGGCTTCTTTAACCTCAGACAAGTGGGTTCTGGAAGTAGTAAGCCAGGGTCTGGTTCTCAGCTTCAAAGTTTCCAGTTGAGAACCAGACTTTTTCTACCTGCAAGTGCTTCAGAGACCTTTGCTCTGGAAGCAGAGGTCTCAACCCTGTTGGCTCTCAGAGCAGTGGAAGGGTTCCTCCCCTGCACCAGGGCAGGGGTCTGTATTCCAGATACTTCCTTACCCCAAAAAAGACAGGAGAATGGTGGCCCATATTAGACCTCAGATATCTGAACAAGCATCTTTTGAAACCAAAGTTCAAAATGGTAACTCTGGCGATGATTTTACCCTCCCTAAGGCCAGGGGACGGGTTAGCCTCCCTGGACCTCAAGGATGCCTATTTCCACGTCCTAATCAGAAGCTCCCATCGAAAGTACCTCAGATTCGAACTACCCTCAGGTCATTACCAGTTCAGAGCAATGCCCTTCGGCCTTACCTCTGCCCCAAGGGTATTCACAAAGTGTCTAGCAGTGGCAGTGGCTCACTTAAGGAGGCAAAGTATTGCTGTTTTTCCCTATCTAGACGATTGGCTCATTGTAGGCCAGTCCCCAGAACAGGTAAAATCTCACCTGCAAGTTACCCAGCAGCTTCTCACCTCCCTGGGCTTTCTGCTAAATCTACCAAAGTCAGTTCTGGAACCAGTCCAGGTACTCACCTTTATAGGGGCAGAGTTGGACACAAAGCTAGCCAGAGCTTTTCTTCCCTTAGAAAGGGTGGCAATTTAGTGACTCTGGCCTCCTCCTTCACCCTGCAGGTCTCTCGACCAGCAAGACACTTTCTGCAGCTCCTGGGACACATGGCTGCATCCACAGCTGTTGTGCAGGGAGCCAGATTTCAGATGAGAGACATTCAGTTTCACTTGAGAACCTATTGGTCTCAGAGAAGAGACCCCCTTTCCAAGTTGGTTCCAGTGACTCAAACCTTGATCCAGGCCCTCCAGTGGTGGCAGGATCAGAGCAATTTAAGATTGGGGGTCCCCTTCATTCCCCCTGCTCACAATTTGACTCTCACTACAGATGCTTCCCTTCTGGGTTTGGGAGCCCACATGGGCGACCTTTCCACTCAGGGAGTCTGGTCCCCCCAGGAATCTCTGCTCCACATCAATTTGCTGGAACTCAGAGCTGTCTTTTTAGCTCTTCAAGCTTTTTCTGCATCTGTCCACTACGGTGATACAAGTCAGAACAGACAACACCACAACAATGTGGTACATCAACAAACAGGGGGCACTCGGTCTTGACCTTGTGCACGAGGCAATGAAGTTGTGGTCTCTGGCCTATCCTGAACACTTCCTCATAGCAGTTCATCTTCAGGGAAGGACAATGTCCTAGCGGATGCTCTCAGCAGGATTTCCCAGGGCCATCACGAATGGTCCCTGGATCCTCAAGTGCTGGGGATAGTCTTTTGCCAGATGGGGCACCCTCAGATAGATCTTTTGCAGCCCCAGACAATCACAAACTTCCTCTGTTCTGTTGCAGGCCTCCAGTGTTGGGCTCAGTCCCCCTGGATGCCCTTCTCCTGGATTGGGAGGGGAAGTTTCTTTATGCTTTCCCTCCCTTCCCTCTCCTATTCAAAGTATTAGTCAAAATCAGATCTCAGCCTTGCAGGGTGATTCTGATTGCCAAGGCCACTGATTTACGGTGATTAAAACAATTAAATTCCGTTTTCAAGGCTTAAGATTCCGGAATTTCACCGGTGATTGTTACTCTAATTTCCGGATTTTACCGGGATTCTGTTATCATTCTTTTAGTATGTGCGTAAATAATCAGAATTAAAGAAGGCTTAATATACAGAGCATTAAATAAAGCAAACTGAAAATAGTACAGGAAGGAATTAAAAGGAAAACAGACTTTTTTATAGATTTACTGATCTGATAGAAAATGCCAGATTCCATGAAATCTTCGTTTTTAACGGTTTTCAGGCAGCCCTAATTCTGGAATTTTACCGGATTTTCCGGTAAAAACCGAAAAACAGTGGCCTTGCTGATTGCCCTGGATTGGGCCAGGAAGCCCTGGTACCCACTCCTTCTGTCACTGACAATCCATCTTCCCCTTTGCCTCCCCAGGATTCACAACCTGTTAACTTGTGCCCAGGGAAGGGTTTGGTATCCGGACCTCAAATCCCTCAACCTCAAGGCCTGGCTCTTGAGGAGTTAGAGTTGCTGATTTACACCTCTCTCAAGGTGTTCTTGAAATCTAAAGGCTTCCAGAAAGCCTTCCACTAGAACTACTTATAGTTCTAAATGGAAAGGTTTTCCATTTGGTGTGCTAGGAAAAATATTTCCCCAGAATCTGCTGATTTGCCCATTGTATTAGATTACATGGTCCATCTTAATTCCTTGGGTCTCAGACCAGCTACCCTGAGAGTCCATTTGGCAGCTGTATCTGCTTTTGTGTCAGCAGGAAAGTCATCCCTCTTTCCACTCACCCTGTGTTTTCCAAGTTTTTAAGGATTACTCCATACTAATCCACCCTTTGAAACCGGCCCTGCCTGGACCTTAATGTTTGTATTGCCCAGTTAATGCAACCTTTTGAACCTCTGTTTTCTGCAGAGCTTAAGTATCTAACTTGGAAAACTGTTTTTCTGTGGTACTATCACTTCTGCTAGATGCATAATGAGTTGCAAACCTTGTCAGTGGAAACTGACTTTTCTTTCCACAGGGATAAGGTAGTCCTTAGGACTAATAGGAAGTTTTACCTAAGGTGGTTTCAGATTTCCATCTTAACCAATCTATCTCCCTTCCAGTATTTTTCACTGATCACTCCTCTTCTGGTGAGAGGAGGTTGCACAGCCTGGATGTTAAAGAGCTCTTAGTTACTATATAGAGCGTACCAAAGGTCATAGGTTCGAATTCCTCCAACTTTTCCTTACCTATGTTGGGAAAGGCAAACCTGCCACTAAGAGATCAATAGCCAGGTGGATTGTCTCTTGTATCCAATTTTGTTATCAGAAACTGGGCAGAGATCCCCCCTCTGGCTTGAGGGCTCATTCTACCAGGGGTACAGCTGCGTCTCTAGCTGCTGCCAGAGACATCCCTATATTAGAGATATGCCAGGCTGCTGCTTGGAAAACGGTACACACTTTTACCAAGCGTTACTCCCTGGATGTCCAGGCCAGAGAGATGCTCGGTTTGGCACAGCTGTTCTTCAGAGCCTATTCCTAAGTAGGTTCTGCCCTCCTCCATGGAGGTACTGCTGTGTAATCTGCTACTGTCATAATATAGCAAGACTTCATGTTGTTTGAAGAAAAATTACTCACCTTAGTAATGTTGTTTCTTCTAATGGAGTCTTGCTATAATATAACCTCCCAACCTGCCCCTCTCAGAACTTCTGCTTGGGTGTGATGCGGGCAACAGTGTGGGCACTATTTGTTATGCCCTTAGCGTTTCTCCCTTTGGGAGTTTGGGGTGTGTGTTTTATTATACTGTTGTTTTATTCTCATGTTGTTAGAATTGTGTTAGTAGTTCTGGTCCCCTGACTTGAGTCTTGGGTGTTGGGACCAGCAATGGTTGTTAATATTTAGGTAGCCATTTGGCTAGTGTAGGTTACAGCTTCCACACAGACCTTAGTGAGTTTTTGCTCGTAAAGATCTTACAGTTCAGGTTTGAAATTACACAGATAGAGCTGCTTCTTAGAGCTCGTGCTCAAAAGTTCTATTTTGGAATGGTATTAACCATTTCACTTCCGGAGCAGTTCTAGTGGTGGGACAAACTGCTACTGTCATAATATAGCAAGACTCCATTAGAAGAAACAACATTACTAAGGTGAGTAATTTTTTCTTTTGTGCCATAAATGGCAAACTAGGGTATGAACCATGTGCTCATAAGTTGCCTCATACCGCTCTTGCAGGCTGTTGTATCAAATAATACATGTTCAACAAATGTAACATTATTTGTATAGATCCTGGTATAGGTCCTACACAAAATACATTACAGGTGTGTAACATTAATAATACATAATAGAAGATCCACACAGTACTAAGTGATGAGAAGTACAAGTCTATACTACATTCACTGCTTTAGGTACAGTATGCAAAACCATGCAAATATATTTATTTAAAATGCATATCACAGTATAGACAGAGCCTGTACTGGGCCCACACTGAATAGCATACAAGTGTACACAACTTGTTCTGAGTGTTGTATGGACAACACAGTGTTATGTAAAGTTAGTGTTTGTAACAAGTTAGTATTTTTACACAAGCCTCACAATACTTTATGCAAATCATACCACACTTTGTTCACTTTGTGTTTTTGCTACTCAGATAGTTGCATAAACATAGTTTTAAAAAAACCCAATATATAATATATATTCATGTAAAAAAAAACTACGTTAATACATTAGCTAGGGTTGCACCTAGTCCTAATGCCACAAAGTATGTAAATGTGCTGTTAGGGAACCCTAACTCCCATCCCCATCCCTTATCCCATACCCACATGACTGAAGGCCAAGCTACAGGTCCAGGGCCATGCATCAGTGGTCTAGTACCTCATACAGGGCCAGCACATTTAAAATGTGTAAATAGTGGTCTTAGTAAGTTGAGATATGGAGGTGTGTGGCTTGATGTGCTGGACTTGAACATGTACACTCCAAGAAAAGGAAGGAATGGGGTGACATGATCGAAACATACAAGTACCTGCACAGGATAAATAGAGTGGACACCAATTAACTTTTTTCCTTGAGCTCAAATATGGGGACAAAGGAGGAACTCACACCCATGGGGGGGGGAGATTAAAGCAGGACATCTACAAGCACTATTTTATGGAAAGAGTGGTGGACAAGTGGAACAAGCTGCTGGAGGCAGTGGTACAGGCCAAATGAGTGAGCAGCTTCAGGAAAGAAGTGTGCAGGCATATGGGATGCATTAGAAAATGGGTGATAGGGAAACAGGCAGGAAGGCCAGTAGAACCAGTTTAGAGTAATTAGGAAGGGCTGGCAGACTGGATGAACTAATGGGCTTTTTTCTGCCATCATTGTCTATGTATGTATCGTGAGTCTTGGTAAATCAGTGGTGTGGTGTTCATCAGGGTTTTCAACCCTAATGGCCACCTTCTCCTCCAGCCCTTAGCCTCATGATCTAAGCACTGGGGCAGAATCTGAGTCCAAACTTGCTTTGTGCAGGGCCATGTGGGCCTTGCTCAGAACAAGACATGCATCCTAACTTGTTTCACTTAGGGTCCTTGCAACATGAGTACTAACTTGCATTAACTTTGTTAACTTCTCTTGACCATTTTGTTGCTTTATTGTCTTAGTGTTGGACTTAGAAACATTTTTTCTCATTGCAATTCTTTTTGTTTCTGAAAAATTAAATCCAGAAATGTTCATGGTTCTGTTTTTTTCATGTTTTCTAGTTTTTTTTTCTCATAACTTGGCCATTTTCTCCATTGTAATCCCACATGTTCAAGGTGGCCATATCACCACCCCACCTCATGAACATCACAGTATCACCTTCTTAATGTGCCCTGAAATGTGTTTTAGGGGTTCACCCCCAAAAATGCATTTCAGAATGGGTTTAAAAAATAACACTTATGTGTTTGTAAGATACGGTCACTCTGAAAACATGGGGTAAAAATGGCTAAGTTATGAGTAAAAGTAAAAACCAAAATGAGGACAAAAAAAATAAGTCCGATACTTTTTCAAACAGTTTTTTTCCACAGTTTATTTCTTCATTTGCAGGTAGAGCAGCGTGTCAGGAAATATTGAGGAATCATACTGGGGGACTTGGAGGATTCATAACGAGGAAGGAAGTCATGGTACTGGTCAGGGGGCAGGAGGGTGGGCTTGGGTGCTAGAGGATGGGCATGGGTGAGGGGTCATTTTGAATGGGTTGGGTGAAAGGGGATACCATGGTGGGATTGGGCACCCACCACTGCTATATTGAGTGATCAATGGATCCTGTGCAAGGGGTACAGGAATGGGTGCTAGAGGGTAGGCAAACATTAGGGAGTAGTTTTGAACGGGCTGGGTTGGAGGGGGTTACTGATATTGGGATTGGGCACCTATCACCAGTAAGCTCTTTAAAACAGCTGGTTCAGGGGATGGGGGATACTTGTGGGGGAGAGGAGGAAGGTAGTGGGACTGCTAGAGGGTGGGCAAAGAAGAAGGATTTATTTTGAAGATTTCAGGTGAGAGGGGGAATATGCAGTTGGGGCATTGTTTTGTTAATCTTTTTTTCTGCAGGTAGGGAAGTGTGAGAGGGGATATTGAGGAATTGCAGCAGTGAACCTTGAGGAGTCACAACAAGGGATCAAAATGGTGCTTGTGTGGGGAGGAGGGTGGTAGGGGTGCTAGAGTGTGCACAAGGATGGGGTTTTTAATTGTAAATGGATTGTGTGGGAGGGGGAATACCTATGGTGAGATTGCGTACTCGCTGTCAGTAACTGGACCTAAAGGATCGTGGCAAGGTATCATGCAAAACATGGGTGCCATTGGAGGGGGAGGGTGGCGTGGATGCTAGAGGGTGGGCAAGAATGAGGGGATTTACTTTCAACACATCAGGCAAAAGAGGAGTTAGTGGTGGGATTGGACCCCCACCATTAGTAAATATTGTTAAAGTCAGTGGATACCAGTAGTGGGATTGAGTAACTGCCACCATTAATACACATAAACTGACTGGTGATGGAGGGAGGAGGAGGGTGGCATAGGTACTACAGAGTGGGTTAGAGTGAGAGGATTTACCATCAGTCGGTCAGGCAGAAGGAGGGATGAAGTATATGCACACTTGTTACAGAGCGAGTGGGTAAACCTATTGAAACTACAAACACATTTTCTTGCTTGATATAACAATTAAAAAATGTAGTTTTAAGCCCCCCCAAATGAAAAATCATCCTGATACCTTACACACCCAGTTAAATTTCAGCCCACTCCTCAAACTATTCAAGAGATTTTAATGTGCAAAGGTTTTTCCTTTTTTTTTTTTTACTGGGTACTTGACTGCTGTTTCACCAGCTGCAGCATTCCAAGCTTTGCTCCTCAAGGGCTTGACTCCACTCTCTTTTAAAGCTTATTTAGAGATGAGTACCTGGGCAGCCAAGCCTGAAGCACTGGTCAGTAAGTCTTCCATTTCCTCAGGGTTATTCTGCATTGCCATCATTCTTTTGACCCATGCTTTGGCCCATAGCACCTCCCCAGGTGTGTAGTCCTTCCATGAAGGGCTTCTGTAGTCATTATGCCAGCTCTGCAATACCTTCAGTAGGAGGGAAAAGGAGAGACAATCCTCCCTGTATTTGGAGCAACATGTTTGAGGTCCTCTTCCAGAAATAATAAGTAATTCTAACCCCAGGAATCCCTAACTTGATGTTTATACTAAGTATCATCTTCCCACAGAGAGTGATTCCTCAGAGACAGAGCCTTATGCTAATGAGGGAACAACAGAATCAATGTTCAATCTCTGCACTGTGGTCATACTCCACTCTAGTTTCCAATAGCAGATTTGTTTCTCTGCTGAAGAAAGCACAGTCGCTCCGAAGTCAGCTCCAGTATTTCTGGCCTCCAGATGCTTTTGCAGCAGGCACAACCTCTTGCCACCATCCAAGGGACTATGGGTTCATTTCTATTCACTCAGACCTGAGGGCTGTCTGTTTTGCAAGGAGAGGCAGGCATAACTTCATATGCAACAAAAGGTTTTATTATGGAGAAGTGCAAGTGTCATGACAAGATTCTCACAAACTGGACCACTGGAGATACGGTATCAGGCAGTTAACTTTATAGATAACGTCAAGAATTCTGAACTCCAAAAGGTTATTGTATTATATTAGGATCTTTGTGGACTTAAAGTCTTCACTGTTTATTCATACTTCTGGGTTCAAGTCAGAGGTGCTAGGACCCTGCGGGAGCCAAAAATGTTCAGGTGGGCCGGTGCTGTGGTAGGACTGTACATGTGCAGCACCACAAGATTAGCTCATGCCTGTGTAAGCTAGCTCAGCATTGACCCTCCATCCACCTCAGTTCCTTTTTTCCCACTGTCAAGTGCACTTCAGTGGCAATGTCGCTCGCCAGCTGGGAGTCAGACCTTCATGTCTATACAACAGCAGCATTAGTTTGTTCAGTTTAGTTTTAGTATTATCATTCTTTGCTATTTTAAAAAGAAGACAGAAGCTTTTCTCTCAGCCCTGCCCATCGAAGGAGTCGACCATGGATAGTTATGGTGACAGTAGGGAGGCTTCTTTGGAAGGTTGCTCTGGCAGCTGGGCTGTGTCCGGTCCTCCACCCTCTCAGGAGGGAGGTGAGTGTCCAACCATGAACAATCTGGTGTTCGGGTGGAAGGACAGTCCTGCCATAGACACAAAAGGAAGTGGGCCCATTCCTGATCTAGGTCAGGGACTCAGCGCTGCTCGGCCTCGAGTTCTTCCTCAACCTGTCAGAAGAAGAAGAAGCGGTACCACTCAAGGCTGCCCACTGATATGTCTGCTAGGGAGTCTGCTGTAGTCAAGAGCGGTAGGCCTACCCCGACCTCTCCTGGTTCCCCAGTGGTCTCTGCTGTTGACGGCCTGGACTCTCGACACCGGAGTCTCTCTCTGTCCTCTTGTGGGGTTTCCAGTGGGCAATTCCATCACTGAGCCACTTTTATGGAGCAGTGGGTACAACATCTGTCTTGTCTGCCCTTTCCAGCAGACCCGGTTCTGGGGCCCTCAGGTCTTGGGACCACTGGGCCATGGTCAAGGCCTTCAGGACAGGATGTGCATTCAGTGTCAGTGATGGAACCCCTTCCCTCCCCAATACCGGTGCCACCGATGCTGGTTCCATGTGCCCTCCCCTCTGTTTCCTCGCAGGGGCCATCACCGGTACCACTCACTTCCCCCTCTTTTTCCAGGTCTGTCAATCTTCCATGAGTGCCGTTACCAGGTTCTTCGGTGCTGTGTGCAGCCCCGGGGTCCTCAGTGCCAAGACCTAAGTTGGTACTGGTGTCGCCCATCTATCTCTTGCCTAGGCTGGGTTTCAGCCTTGCAGGGGCAACTCCTGACTTATCCAAAGCAGATTTCGAACATGACAAGTCCGATCCTGACTTTATCATTTCTGAAAATGGTGACAATGACTCATTCTACAGCTTGGATGAGAAGCCCTCTCTCCCAGCTGAGCCCCTGGTTGAAGACCTTTTCTTCCGGTCTCTTCTTAAGAACATGGGAGCAACACTGGCTCTCCAGACTTCTTCTGTAGACCCAGGAA
This sequence comes from Neoceratodus forsteri, assembly GCA_016271365.2. Taxonomy (NCBI): domain Eukaryota; kingdom Metazoa; phylum Chordata; order Ceratodontiformes; family Ceratodontidae; genus Neoceratodus; species Neoceratodus forsteri. The sequence goes on from CM057456.1 coordinate 27,525,437, forward strand.
GGCTGTTGGGCCTTGAGTTCCTTCATATTCCTAGTGTACCAAAGAGTTTTACATCTCTGTGGTTCCTCCTTCCTTTGAGACTTTGTCTGAAACAGTGTGGGAGAGGCCTGCTCTTATTCCTTCTGTGGCCAAGTCCACAGACAGGAAATATGTCCCTCCCAAGGAGATAACCTTCTTAGCATCGCAACTCATCACAGACACTTTGGTTGTCCTCACTGAGAATGACAAGGCTGCTCTCCCTCAGGAGACGTCAGCACATCTTATTAATAAGGAATCTCATAAAATTGATACCTTGGGGAAATGGGCATTTGCTGCCGCATCTCTGGGCATGTGTATCAACAGTTATCAGGGGCCTTTCTCCCAATATAAGTACATCCTTTGGAACTCTCTCAAATCTGTAGTAGAGAATCTCCCGGAGTTCGACTCCAAAAGGGAGCTTCTGCAGACCATTACCCGGGGCATAGACTCCAATAGCCATCCGCTTAAAGCTTCTATGGATGCCTATGACACTGCCTCTAGGGCAGCTGCAGCTGGAATCTGTATCAGATGGCACTCCTGGCTTAGAACATCAGGATTTTCTTCTGATGCTCAACAACAGGTCATGAATGTCCCTTTCGATGGTTCTTATCTGTTTGGCCCTCAGGTAGAGCAAGCTCTAGAGGCCACTCAGAAAACCAGAACTGCTATTAAAACAGTCAGGCTAGCTCCTTCAGCTCCCTAAAGAGGCAGGAACCATCAACCTTTTTGCAGCAGGCAGTCCTTTCAAGGAAGAGGCTGAGGAGCCCCAGGCAGACACCAGCCTCCTTAACTGCAAAAGAAAATGCAGCATAAGACGCAAGGGCCAAAAGTGCCCAGTGCTGCCCTCTTAAACAGGTCTCTCCTCAGCTGCCCGAAGTGGACTTCTTGTCAGTGGTTTGTTATTGTCTGACTTAGTTCTATAGCCAATGGCAGTCTATCACAACAGACAAAGGGTCCTCTGGATTATCTGGGAAGGGCACTCTCTCAACCTTTTGGAGATTCCCTTCAATTGTCCACCCAAGCAGCAGCATAATCTATCCACTGCACAGTTAGACCTTCTCACTTCAGAGATTCAGGGCCTCCTTCAAAACAGGGCAGTGGAAGTAGTTCCCTGGGAAGAATGGTACATGGGATTCTACTCCCATTATTTTCTGGTTCCAAAGAAGACAGGCAGCATGTGCCCCATTCTAGTCCTCAGAAAGCTGAACAAGTTTTTGTTTCAGAAGTTCAAGATGGTCTCCTTGGGGACACTCCTACCACTTCTCCAACAGCATGACTGGTTGGCATCCCTGGATATGCAGGATGCCTACCAGCATGCTCCAATACACCCAAGACACTGCAAGTACCTCCATTTTGTGGCTTTGGGTCAGCATTACTAATTCAGAGTCCTGCCCTTAAGGCTCTCCTCGGAACCTCGAATCTTTACTAAGTGTTTCACAGTTCTCATGGCACACCTCTGAAATCTCATTGTTCAAGTCTTTCCCTACGTAGACGACTGGCTTCTGGCAAGCCCATCAAGGCAGGAGACTCAGGAGGTAGTCTCCACATTGTCTTAGTTTCTCACCTCCATGGGGTCTCTGCTGAACCTGGAGAAGTCGCAGCTTCAAACCTCTCAGCAGCTCCTATTCATAGAGGCTCTCCTAGACACTTGCAAGATGAGGTCGTTTCTCCTGGAGAACAGAAGGAATGACACTCTTCAGATGGCTTGCTTCATCAGAGAAAACAACCCTGTATGAGCTCACTCCATGTAATGGATGTTGGGTCTCATGGCTTCTTCCATTTTCACAGTGCCCCAGGCTCAATTGCACATGAGGACCACTCAGTGGATGATCAGCACATGGTCCCCAACAGCATATCCACAGTTTTACTCCATCAAGGTGACAGAACCTCTGAAGAGATCACTTGCATGGTGGATTCAGGAGGGCAACCATCATCAGGGTCTTCCCTTTGCCCTACCGGAGTTTCAGATTACCATCACCATGGATGCATTTCTGCTCAGCTGGGAGGCTCAATGCCAAGACTTCCATACTCAAGGTGTGTGAATCCAGGAGGAGTCTCATCTGCACATCAATGTTCTGGAGATGAGAGTGGTCCTGTATGCTGTTCGGGCCATAGAAGAAGTTCTCTGTCACAAACTAATTCTGCTTCAGACAGACAACAAGGCAGTGATGTACTACATCAACAAACAGGGTGAAGTGCACTCCTACCCCTTGTGCAGGAAAGCCATAAGCGTATGGGAATGGTACCTCAAACACAGTATTTTGATTCAGGCATTCTGTCTACCAGGAACTTAAAACAATCTGGTGGATCACCTCAGCAGGACAGAGGTGGACCCTCACGAATGGCTGCTTGCACCAAATATTGTGCAATCACTCTTCGATGAGTGGGGCAGTCCAGATGTGGACCTTTTTGCATCCCCACTCAATGCAGAAAATGCAAAAGGAGGGTAAATTGAGGTGGAGTAAAGAAAGGAACAGGGTGGAGGGTAGTGTCACTAAATATGAGGAGCCTGGGAAACAAAGCAGCCAAGTTCCAGGCTCTCTTGGCAGTGGGGCAGGTGGACATTGCGGCCATTACAGAAACTTGGGCCAACCAGTACCGGGACTGGGATATGATGATCACCGGATACAAGCTGTTCAGGAAAGACAGGGCAAACAGGAAAGGGGGGGGTGGCAATCTATGTAAAGGAAGGAATAAGGTGCATAAGGAAAGAGGGGGAGGAAGGTGGGACAGAGGCTCTGTGGATGCAGTTTCAGGATCCAAGGGGCAGGGTGCTGAGGTTCAGGGTGGTCTATAGGGCACCAACTCAAGGGGAGGAGCTGGACAGGGAGTTGGCAGATCAGGTAAGGAGGGTTTGCAGGAAGAGGAACCCAGTGGTGGTGGGGGACTTCAACCTACCAGGGTGGACTGGAGCACACCAACCACCACAAGTGCTAGGGAGCAGGTTATACTTGGAAATTTCAGGATAGCTTTCTGGTGCAGCTGGTGCATGAGCCAACTAGGTTGGGAAGGACTCTGTACCTTGTACTATCAAATGAGGAAGCTGTAAGGGACCTAGAGGTTGAGGACTCTCTGGCTTGGAATGACCACCACTCTGTGTGGTTCACACTCAGTATAGGGACACAAATGGGGGGTTTGGTTACCACGGTGATTGATTTTAGAGGGGCAGACTACAATAAGATGAGGGAAATTCTGATAAACCATCTGGAGGGAATCCAACCAACCATGGATGCTAAGCAGAAATGGTGTATCATTAAGGCAGGGCTGGCGGAAGCCACTGGGACATGTACTAGGGTACAAAATAAGAAGGGGAAGGGCAAAAAAGCCCAGTTGACTGAACAAAGAGGTGATGGAGGGGGGTGAGAGTCAAGAGGAGAGTTTTTCAGAGATTCAAGAGATCAGGGAGAGGGGAAGATGCGGAGAAGTATACAAAGATGTCCAGGGAGGTTACAAGACTAGTCAGAGCTGCCAAGGCAGCCAGAGAGCTAAGCTTGGCACAGGATATTAAGGACAGGAAGAAGGACTTCTTTAGATACATTGGGGAGAGAAGGAAGAACAGGGACCAGATAGTGAGAATTAGGAAGGACGGGGGTGGGTAGAGAAGGGGGAGGAGCAGACAGAGGCACTAAATGAGTACTTCTGCTTTGTATTCACAGTAGAGAGGGGGGTCGTATACTACATGGGAGTGGTGGAGTGGGCAGGGGAGGGGAGGGGGTGACTGATGGGGAAATTATAGAGGCCAGGGTACTGGAAGGACTGAGGGGCACTGCGGGTGGACAAGACACCAGGGCCTGATGGCATTCACCCTAGGGTACTCAAGGAACTGGCAGGGTGCCTGGCAGGACCACTGGCTGACCTTTTCAACACCTCTCTGAACACAGGATGCGTGCCACAAGACTGGAGACTGGCCCATGTGGTACCCATTCACAAAGGAGGCCAAAAGGATGATCCAGGTAACTACAGACCGGTGAGCCTCACATCAATTGTGGGGAAGCTCATGGAGACAATCCATAAAGAGAGACTGGTGACACTTTTAGATGACAATGGTCTCCAGGACAAGCAACAACATGGCTTGTCTCAGGCAAGTCCTGCCAGACAAACCTGATTGAGTACTACAGTTGGGTGACCATGGAACTGGACAGGGGGCATGCAGTGGATGTCCTGTACTTGGACTTCAGCAAGGCCTTCAATTCCATGCCACATGGGAGGCTAGAGGGAAGCTGGAAAATATTGGGGTGGGTACTAAGATGGTCAAATGGATCACTAATTAGCTCAAGAGCAGGCAGCAAAGGGTGGTGGTGGAGGGGAAACTCTCATTGCCAGGGGCAGTAACAAGCGGGGTGCCACAGGGATTGGTACTGTGACTAGTGCTCTTTGGGATATTCATAGCAGCTATCTCACTTGGGACCCAGAGTAAGATCAGTCTGTTCGCAGATGATACCAAGATGGGAGCTGTGGTGGATGACATTGAGGGATGCAGGGGAATGCAGGGAGACCTGAATAAACTACAGAAGGGTTCAGAAAAATGGCAGTTGGAGTTCAATGCCAAGAAGTGGAAGGTATTGCACTTCAAGCTAAGAACCAGAGGAGGAGCTACCAGCTGGGAGGGGTACAGTTGGGGAACACTGAGGAGGAAAAGACCTGGGGGTGATTATAACTGGGAATATGAACAACTTGGCTCAATGCAGGAGAGCAGCAACCAAAGCCAACAAGATGCTGGGTTGTATAGCAAGGGGGATCTTCTCTAGGAGTAGGGAGGTGATCCTTCCCTTGTACAGGTCACTGGCCAGACCTCACCTGGAATACTGCATGTAGTACTGGTGCCCATTCCTGAAGAAAAACATCAGGCTGTTGGAAGGGGTGCAGCGCAGAGTGACTAAGATGATCCAGGGTCTGGAGGGGAATCCCTACGAAGAAAGGCTGAACAGGCTTAACATGTATTCCTTGGAGGAGAGGAGGGATAGGGGAGACATGATCAAGACCATTAAGTATTTGAAGGGGATAAACAAGGTGAATACAGGAAAGATATTCTAGATCAGAAGGGGGAGGGATACTCGAGGGCACCAACTGAGGTTGGAAGGGGGGAAAATTCAGGAGGGAAATCTGGAGACATTATTTCACGGAGAGGGTGTTGGACAAGTGGAACACTCTACCTGAGGAGGTGGTTTCCTATAGGATGGTGGGCTGCTTCAAGAGGGATTGGGACACAGTGGGGGAGAATGGCTGTGGGGAGGAGGAGGTGGGGTAGCTGCAAGTTGAGGGGTTAACTGCACAATCGAGCAGACTCAATAGACTATGTGGCCTGTTTCTGCTGGTATTTTGTATGTTCATATGTTCATAAAACTGCCTCTATTCTGCTCCAGAAATCCAGAACCTGGTGTTTTCTGTCAGGATGCATTCAGACTGCGGTGGACACGATGCTTTCTGTACGCATTTCCTCCTGTACCCCTAATTCAGAGGGTGCTTCTCAAATTAGAGACTCGGGGGGCAAGATGATCCTAATTGCACCATACTGGGCTCAACAGATCTGGTTTCCATTGATCAACAAGTTGTCAGAAGGTCCTCCAAGACAGCTGCCTCAATGAACGGACCTCCTGACACAGGGAACCCTGTTCCACCTCAACCTGCACTCTTTTCATCTCCATGCCTGGCTCCTGAGGAGATAGAAGTGGGCAGGTTCAAGGTTTCTCAGAGAATCTTGCATGTTCTCTTAGCGGCGCGTAAGCCCTCCACCAGGAAGACTTACACCACTAAGTTGAAGCACTTCTTGCTATGGTGTGCTAAGATCTCTTTAGATCCATTTCAGTGCCCACCAAATAAAGTGTTGGAATACCTGTTAGACCTTTTGGATGCAGGACTACAGTATTAGATGGTAAAGGTACACCTCTGCATGCTTTCTGCCTATTATGAGCCAGTCCAGAATATGTCTCTGGCTCAGCTGCCTTTGTTCAAGAGATTCCTCAAAGGCATTCTGCGCACAAGGCCCCCAATTAAGAAGCCAGTTGCCACCTAGTATATTAATCTCATGCTAGATATGCTCACTCATAAACCCTTTGAGCCTCTAGCCCCATGTGATTTGAAGTTTCTGACCTGGAAGACCGCTTTTCTGGTGGCTATCACTTCCGCTTGCAGGGTCTGTGAAATACATGCCTTGGTCATGGACCCTCGGTATACTGTCTTTCATAAAGACAAGGTGGTTCTTCATACTCATCCTAACTTCCTACCCAAAGTGGTTTTGGAATTCCACCTCTACCAGCTGTTGGTTCTCCCCACTTATTTCTCTAATTTCCAAAGAGAAGGTGAGCTCACCCTTCATTCCCTGGATGTTAATAGAGCCTTATGATTCTATATCGATAGGACTGTGCACAGCCATCAAACAAAGCAACTCTTTGTGTCCTTCAGTGCAGCCCGGCTAGGTCAGCCGGTATCCATCAGGTGCATCTCTGCTTGGATAGTGGCATGCCTTCACCATTGCTATTCTATAGCGCAGGTCAAGTTGGAAGGCCAGGTACGCACCCACTCAGCTAGGGTGGTTGCTGCATCCTTGGTAGAGATATACTCTGTTCCTATTGCTGATATTTGCAAAGTGGCTACTTGGAACTCAACTTTGTGAAGCACTATGCCGTAGATGTCCATGCCAGACAGCATGCTTCCTTTGGCTGGACAATCCTTAACAGAATTCTGTCCTGAGTGAGCTCTGTCTCCTGCCACCCTGCTCAGGGGATTGGTTTAGCTTGGTACTCTAAGCCAGAAGTATGAGTAAACTGTGAAGACTTTAAGTCCAGGAAGATATCAAAATTACATACAGTGGAATCAGCCACAATGAAGCGTAGTAACATGCAAGGTGAGGCAAGGCAAATTTTATTTAAAAAAGGCGCCCATCCCAGAGGCTCTTGGCGCCGAACAAATTCAAATTGCAGTAATGACATGTCAAAAGGCTTAATTGCCATTGACTTACAATGACCCCTGCAGTAAATTTTGTAGCATTTCTGCTTTGCATCCTGGCTGTCACATCTGTACCTACCTTAATTCTTGATCTTCTTGGACAAGTCTTCACTGTTTATTCATATGCCCACCCACCATCCCTCAGGCTCACTCATTCTGTTCCTGGTCTTCACGCCCTCATTGGTTGGGCTGTGACAATGCTGTTTTAAATTGACCCTTCTTATACAGGTCCAAGAGGGCTATCTTATGCCCTTGTTAGGTTAGGTATTTATTTAGTTGTATTTACACTGCACCTCCTCAGTAAAAAAAGATACTGGGGCAGTTGGAAGGTTGACGCTGAGGTAGCCTACACGGTACAAACTAATCTCGTGGTGCTGTGCATACATTGTCTTACCAAGGTGCTGGCCATCCTGAAGATTTTGGGCTCCCGTAGGGTCCTAGCACCTCTGGCTTGAACCCAGAAGAATGACTAAACGGTGAAGACTTGTCCAAGAAGATCAAAAATTACGGTAAGTGTGTAATTTTCATTTCTACCACTGATATAGTGGGGGAGCAGTTTACACGGGCTATTTGCCTTTATCTGCTCCATTGTCACTAGTATTAAGTCTAGTATACTCTAAACAGTTTTCAAGACTGATAGACGCTATGGGCCAGATTTTCAAAGGCCCTTAGATCAATGTAGGGTGCGTCAAACAACCACCTTACATCAGATGCAGGTGCACCAAACATTGTGCACCATATTTTGCAAGAAAAGTGTTCTCTGTGGAAAAGTCCCCCAAACTGATGCAAGAGGACCACTGCATCAAAGAAATGATGCAAGGGACAAGAATGACGCAAGCTATGTAAAAAGAAATGGTGTAAGTTGAGTCAAAAAAATGACTCAAGGAATGAGAATGAGACAGGCTGATTCAAAAAATGGTGCAAGTTGAGTCAAAAAAATAACTCAAGGAATGAGAATGAGACTGGTTGAGTCAAAAAAAGGTGCAAGTTGAGTCAAAAATTACTCAAGGAACGAGAATGATGCAAGCTGAGTAAAAAAAATGACGTAAAGGATGAGGATGGCGCAAGCTGAGTCAATAAATACAGCAGATGGAATGGCCAAGGCTAAGCCCTCAAAACATTTTAAACTAGTCCTGCAGAGGAATATTGGCCCTTAATAGTACATAGTCAGGTCTGCCCCTGGTCATGGGCCTCTTTATATGCTCTAGTGTACCTTAGACCAGCTCTGGCTGGTCTAACAGTGACATGCATCTTAGGCACAAGGACAGGACTCACATTCTTTAAAAATCCCAAATAAGGGAATGTGTATCATTTCAGTGATGCAGACATCCCTTGCGACATGGCACAGGCATTTTTTTGATGAAAGCATGGCACAAGCCAGTCTGGCGCATGCAGACCTGTTTTTGACACAAGCATCATTTGAAAATCAGAATTGAGGCACGTTTTGACACATCCTGCTCCTTATGTCAGTTGTTTTTGATGCAATCACCCTGTGTTATTCTCTGGCCTTTGAAAATCCAGCCCTATGACATCTATGGAGCTCTGAAGCTAACATGAGAATGCAAAGGTTCTGTCACTGTAATATTAAAGAATTCAAGACTCTACAATAGTGGCATAGGATTCTAAACTCCATAGCAGTGACAAACAATTCAAAACTCTATAGCAGTAGCAAAGAATTTTAAAATATATAGCAGTGGCAAAGAATTCTAAACTTTATAGCAGTGACAAAGAATTCTAAACTCTGTAGCAGTGACAAAGAATTCTAAACTCAAAGTAATGTCTGATTAACTTCCATTGCAGCTGTAAAGGGTGACCTGTTAGTCAACTCTCTAGGCAAAGTGATGCACCAAGAAAGGGGCTTCCAGGGAACAAATGCACCAAAGTAGGATGGTGGGGGGGGGGGGGACTGATGGAATGCCTGTATGCACACCTTAATTCTCAAGGTGTAGTCCAAATGGCTGCCTGTGAGGGATAAAGTTCCCTTTTCTGCATATTCCCCTGAGAAGGACTTCAGAGAATTGGATACAATGGTCTAGAAAGTTTATACATCAATTTCCCACTCAGCAAGCAGGCAGCTTACTCAGCTCATATCACCCTTTACCAGAAGGCACTGTGGAATACAATGGTGGCATTAGCTGATAAGGCTGATGGTGAACTGGTACAGGACGTGACTGCCGCAGCAAAGTCAATCCTGGATGCCACCAAATATCACTTCCACACTGCTGAGGACACTAATGACACTGCTTCAAGGGTCTTAACTCATGCAGTGTCATTGAGGCAATTCACCTGGCTAAGGGCAGTCATCCTTTCCCACAACACTCAGACCAAGGCCATGGACTTCCAGTTTGAAGGGAATTCACTTTTTCACACAAAACAGAGGCCTACATGAACAAACTCTGACCAGAGCAGATAGGGCTGCAGTTGAGGAATTTAGGGTAAATATATTGTAAATTACCAAAGTTGCAAGCCTACATTTGCAAAATGCAACATAGGCTCATAAATGTGTTGTTTGGTAATATTTTTCTATCAAATTTTCAACATAGCCTTTTTATGACCTTGCCTCATGAAGATGGGCAGACAAAATGTTCAACTCCTGGCTTAAAGATGATTTTGTGTAGGGACTGCGAAATCAACTTTCAGTACGCAAAAACAAGTTTTAGGCAGGAGTTGAAAAATTACAGCTGTCACATTCATGAGGTGCTATAAAGAAAGGGCTAAGTTGAAAATTTAGGGTAAAAATATTGAATATTACCGAACTTATGAGCCTGCATTTGCAAAATTCAACGTAGGCTACTAACTTTGTTGTTATATTTTCACACCAAATTTCCAACATAGCCTTCTTATGACCCCACCTCATGGACAAGGGCAGACAAAAATTTCAGCTCCTGGCAAAAAGGTGATTTTGCGCAGGGACCGCTAAATCACCTTTCAAAATGTAAAAAAAGATATTGGCCAGGATTTGAAAAATGACAGCTCTCACATTCATGAGGTGTTGTAAAGATATGGCTATGTTCACAAAATTCTATGTAGGCTCATAACTTGGTTGTTTTTTAATATTTTTGCACCAACTTTTCAACATAGCCTTCTTATGACTCCACCTCATGAACAAGGGCAGAGAAAATGTTCAGCTCCTGCCCAACAGGTGATTTCACGCAGGGACCGTGAAATCACCTTTTAGGACTGATAATGACAGTGACATTGTTCATGAGGTGGGGTCCCTAAGAAGGCATGTTGAAAATTTTGATCGAAAATATGTAAAAATGCCGAAGTTGTGGCACTAAGTTCATAACCCAATTGAACTACATTGAACTGCATACCTTTGTCTTCAGTTCACGGTCCGGCTTTGAAAAGTGAAAACCTGTCTGCGGTCCAGAAAGGATTACGGTGTTGGACCCCCGATGGATAAGTAAGGGCTTGGGGGGTTACAGGGTTGTGGGTGCTGAGTGGGAGGGTTAGGTGGGGGGTAAGGAATGGCCGCAAAAGTCATCGATGGACCTTTTTTTTTTAGGTGACACACACACACAAAAAGCAGGACCAAGGATCCCCGATTGCGACACTGGGGAATTGAACACCCCCAGTGTCGCAGTTCTGTTTCTGGGTGTGTGTGTGTGATGGTGGGTCCTGGGTGGGGTCAGGTGGGGGAGAAAAATTAGTTTTGAAAAGAAAAAGGACCAGAATCTAGGAGACAACAGTCGCGAACATCTGGGATTGGGCACCCAGTGTCATTGCTATGTTTCTGAGGGGGTGGGTTGGTGGGTGCTGAGAGGAAGGGTCAGGTGGGGGGAAGTGTTATAATAAAAAAAAAAAAATAAAATAGGCAGTCATGGCAGAACACCGCCCACTCCACCGTGACCATGATGGCCGCCGCACGCTACTGTGCATGAGCAACTGCAAGCGCATGCGCAGTGGAGTGTGGTGGACAGAGGCAGGAAGGGCTCCAAGCATGCTGCAGCAGCAACACCCCCTTAGCTTCAGCCAAAATTTAAAAAAAAACTGACAATTCTACCCAGGTCACCCAACCATTGCCAGTGGTGGGGGCTGGCTCACTTCTTCCAAGAATGGCTTAACATTATCACAGACAAGTGGGTTCTGGAGATAGTGGGTGAGGGGTTGTTCCTGCAGTTCAAAAAATTCCCCAAACTGCAGAAACAAAAGTTATCCAGCTCACTCCCCCCCAGAAAGAATTTTGCTGGAACTGGAAGTAAACAGGCTACTACAAGCAAAAGCAGTGAAAAAAGTCCCTGCCTCACAGTAGGGCAAGGGTCTATTTTCAAGGTACTTCCTGACCCAAAAGAAAAATGAAGAGCGGTGACCCATTTTAGACCTCAGATATCTGAACAAGCATGTGAAAATGAAATATTCAAGATGGTCACTCTGGGCACAGTGATACCATCCTTACAGTTAAGACATTGGCTGGGGTCACCTGATCTGAAAGATAACTACTTTCACATTCCAGTCAGACCTACCCACAGGAAACTGTCAGTATCAGTTTGTGTCCCTCTTCTTTGGTCTCACTTCAGCACCAAGGGTTTTCACAAAGTTCTTAGTCTTTGTGGCAGCACACCAGAGAAGGCAACATTAGGTGCCTTTTCCCTACCTGGACTACTGGCTGGTCTCAGAAAAAAAAAAAAGAACAAGAGACAAGATGCTTTATTCAGAACGTAAAAAAGCATCTTGCAAAAACTGGGGTCTTGATAAAGTTGCAGAAGTCTGAAACAGAACCTGTGCAGGTGTTGGGCTTCATAGGTGCAGAACTGGACACCCTGTAGGAGAAAGCCTTCCTGCCTCAGGGAAGGGTAGCAACTCTGATCGCCACAGCAGAATTCTTCACAGTAGGCCAGCCAAGGCCTGCATGGGATTTTCTACAGTTACTGGGTCACATGACTGTATCTACAGGTGTGGTTCCATGGGCCAGGGTTCAGATGAGGGACATCCAGTACCATTTTAGAGACATCCACTCTTACTCATACTCCCTCTGCTCTAGGGATCCTTACACCTTCTCCCTTTCCCACCCACGCTCCTCTGCTGGGCAGTTTGCTTTCTCCTATCATCTCCCCTCCCTCTGGAATGTGGTCTCCTCCTCCCTCTGTCCCAGCCCTTAGACACTGGCTAAGACTTCTTCCTTCTCCCTCCTGCTCCTTCAACCCTCCATTTGACCCTTCCTCTCATGACCTCCCCTCCTCCAAATACCCCTGTCATGATTTTGGCTCTTACCAGTGAACCGAAACTGTCTCTTTTGACTTGTCTGCACTGCCAAAGCACTGTCACTTCCTTCAGGAGACACCATTGCACTTTGACTTGTTCTCAACGATAAAATAACAAGGCCATGTTTTTTGGATCCAGAAAGCTGGGTTCCAACCAAAGTGAACTCTTGCAGATCTCCACCTCTTCAGGTACCCCATTGGAGGCGGTAGACACGATAACATTTTTTGGTGTTTGGCAAGACCAGGAGCTCTTCTTTAAGACCCACATCGAATGCATCTCTCTCTCTCTCTCTCTCTGTTCATTTCTGAAAAGCTAGAGCTGCTATGTAGGCCCAAATTCTACCTTACTAATGAAGGCCAAGGGGGGGGTGGAGGAAGGAAGCAGGGTAAATCATACTGTTCACCCCCACAGGATAATGTAGCCAGCAGAGAGGATCTAATGTTACAAAAGAACCAGGAAAGACTGGACTTGGCTATGGGGGGGAGGAGAGGAGGTGCAAGGGGAAAGAGGGGAGGTTCGGAGGAGGGTTTGCAGGAAATGGAGGGCCATGTGTGTGAATGCCCATAGCCTGGCAAATAAAATCCCAGACCTGGTGGCCTTGATGGCAGAGGCTGACCTGGACATCAGCTATTACTGAGACATGGTATAATGGGAACCATGACTGGCACATAGCTATACCAGGTTATACTTTATTCAGGAAAGACAGGGAGGGGAAAAAAGGGAGATGGGGTGGCTCTTTCTGTCAAGGAGGGTATAAAGGTGATGGAAGCACAAGGAATGCAGGGGGAGGCAGAGGCACTGTGGGTCACCCTGGAGATGGCCAATGGCATAGTCATTCACACAAGCATGATCTACAGACCAACAGCACAAGGGGAGGAAATGGACAGGGATCTACTGGAAGCCATCCATATGATGGCAGCTAAAGGGGAGGTGCTGCTGGTAGGTGACTTCCGTCTCCTGGATGTTGACTGGAGCATCCAAGTGGCTGCCACAGCCAGGGACAGGGACATCCTGGACTCCCTACAAGGAGCGTGCCTCAAGCAGCTAGTGCTTGAGCTAACCTGGGAGGGAGTGATTTTGAACCTGTACTAACCAATGAGGACAGAATTACAGATGTCAGGGTGGGTGAACACCTGTGGTCCAGTGATCATTGCACAGTGTGGTTCGATGTGAGTACTGTAACAGGGTCAAACCACACAAAAGCGAAGGTCCTGGACTTCAGGAGGGCAGACTTTGCTAGGATGGGGGTATGTCTTTGGAATGCCCTAGCAGAGGGGGAGAAATGCAGGGGAGTTTAGGAACAGTGGGCCCATCTAAAAGGAGCCATAGTGGACCTTTGTGTTCTGCAAATAAAGAAAGGCAAGAGAAAAAGAAAACCGCTGTGGTTCTCAATAGAAGTGGCTGAGAAAGTAAGGGCAAAAAAGTTGGCTTTCAGGAAATATAAGGAAACACAGGAGGAAGAGGACTGGGCAGTGTATCTAGAGAAGCAAAGGGAGGCAGAAAAAGTGGTCAGGAGTGCAAAGGTGCAGAAAGAGGGGAGAAAAAGCAAAAGAAGTGAAAAAGGGAGACAAGACTTTCTAAAGGTATGTTAGTAAAAGGAGAAAGACCAGGGGGAGGATTGTAAGGCTAAAAAGGGAGGAAAGAGAGGGTGTGGAAGGAGACCAGGAAAAAGCATCAATCCTGAACAAATATTTCTGTTCAGTTTTCAAAGAATAAGAAGAAGAAGGGGAGGGACCACTGCTAAGAAACAGGATTTTGAAGGGAGGTGGACACAAATCCGTTTACAGAGGAGAGAGTCTTAAAGGAACTCCCAAAACTGAAGGTGGACAAAGCAATGGGACCAGACAGGATACACCCTAGAATTTTAAAGGAGTTAAGGGAGGAGCTGACAGCACCACTGGCAGCCCTGTTCAACAAGTCACTGGATATGGGAGTCATTCAAGTGGACTGGAGAAGGGCAGATGTAGTCCCTCTCTACAAAAGTGGGAGCAGAGAGAAGGCTGGAAACTATAGACCTGTCAGCCTGACCTCGGTGGTAGGGAAAATTATGGAATCGCTGCTAAAAGAAAGGATAGTAGAGCATCTTGAATCCAGCAGAGCACAAGATCCAAGTCAGCATGGATTCACATCAGGGATGTCATGTCAAACAAATCTGATAGATTTTTTTGACTGGGTGACCAGGGAAGTGGATCGGGGGGAGCAGTGGATGTGACCTACCTGGGCTTCAGCAAGGCATTTGACACCGTTCCACATAGGAGGCTTGTGAACAAACTGGGCAGCCTGGGATTGGGTCACAAGGTGGTTAACTGGGTTGGAAATTGGTTGAGGTATAGAACACAAAGGGTGGTGGTAAACGGAGCTAAATCTGAGGAAGGGAGGGTGACCAGTGGGTGCCACAAGGATCAGTTCTTGGGCCAGTCCTGTTTAATATTTTCATTGGTAACATTGTGGAGGGGCTGGAAGGGAAGGTACACCTCTTTGCAGATGACACCAAGATCTACAATAGTGTGGACAATCCAGGAGGGGTGTAAAAAATGAGGAAGGACCTAACTAAACTGGAGGAATGATTCAGAGTGTGGCAGTTAAGATTCAATGTGAGGAAGTGCAAAATCATGCACTTGGGGCGCAGGAACCCAGAGGAGGATTACATGATGGGTGGGAAGTCATTATTGACCACCAAACAGGAAAGAGATCTGGGGGGGTGATCATATCTGATGACTTAAAGGTGGCCAAACATGTGCCAAGGCTGTGGGGAAAGCCAGTGGGATGCTGGGGTGCATAGGGAGAGGTAACACCAGCAGAAGAAAAGAGGTGGTGATGCCACTGTAGAAGTCATTGGTGAGATCTCATTTGGAGTACTGTGTCCAGTTCTGGAGGCCACATCTCTGAAAGGACATAGGCAGGGTAGAGGCAGTTCAAAGAAGGGCGGTCTGCACCAAAGGTCATACAAGGAGAGACTGGAGGCACTCAATATGTATACCCTGGAGGAGAGGAGAGAGAGGGGAGACATGATAGAGACCTTCAAATACCTAAATGGAATAAATAAGGTACAGGAGGACAACATCTTTCAAAATAGGAGTTACTCTGGAATAAGAGGGCATGACATGAACTTGGAAGGGAGTAGACTAAGGGACAATGTGAGAAAGTACTTCTTCACAGAAAGGGTGGTGGGGACATGGAACAGCCTCCCAGCAGATGGGCTGGGGCAAAGTCGGTGGGGAAATTCAAAACTGCATTGGACAGACATAGGGGAACCCTATCGATTCAAAAGAGGAGGTAAAGCCAGAGATAAAGTAGGATCTGCCACTTTTTTAGTATGTAGGGAAAAAGGGCAGACTGGATGGGCCTATTGGTCTTTATATATCTTAAAAACTTATTTATTTGACTTAGCTTTCCCTAAGTTTGGCTAATTTTACTGTAATTTTATTGTATTAATCTGTTTTAACTTTGTTTATTTGATATTTGTTTACTGTCTGTACAGCACTTTGGTTATGAAAAGCGCTTTAAAAATAAAATTAATTTGATTTGATTTGATATCTTCTGTCAAATTCTATTTTTCTACGTTTCTAAGGCCAACAGTCTATAGTCAGCAGTGTCCTTCTCCCTATTGTATTGGGCTCCACTTGTCTCCTCCCTGGTGGGTGCAGAACTACCAAAGCTTAAAACTCTGTACCACAGAATTGGCAGGATTGTGTCTGGAGCAGGGACTAGAGAACATCATTGAGATGACCTTGCCTCCCTTAACTGGCCCCCACTTGAAGAGCGCCTCTACAACCCAACCCTTTGTCTGCCCTACGAGACGTTAATGAACTGCCTTCCCAGTCCCAGTGATGTACTGTTCTGGAAGCCCATGAGAAGGTGTCTATGCTTCTCCTCACTATCCCTGCTTGAGGTCCCCAGGACATGAACCACTTTCAGCCAGCAGTCCTTTTCACACAAAGCTCCATTATTCTGGAATGAGCTTCTTGCTCCTATCAAGGAAAGCCATACATGTCAGTCCTTCAAGGGACAACTAAGAAGGTGCCCTTCTAAGCACAACTATACCTGCTTCTGATTAGTCAGTCTCTGCCTACGCTGAGCTAAGCTACTGCTATATCCTGGAACCTAATGTGATGAACTGTTTACTGGAGTGTTGCACAAATGTATTTTGTCCTATTGAACTATATGCATGAACTGTTATAAACTGTTATACCAACTGTAGAGTGATGACTGTTGTACCAGCTGTTACTACCATTGTTCACACTGACTGTAGTCCTTTTGTATCTGACATTGTATCATGTGAATGCCATTTATTGCGTGTAACTTATCCTGGGTTGCACCTGAAAAATGGACATAAGTCTCAGTGAGCTTACCCAGGTATCAAAATCCAATAAATAAACTTTTATCAGCTCTTGTCTACATTGTAAGCTGCCATGTAAGCTAATTTTATGGTCCCCTCTATTTGTCATGGCATTTTTTACCTGCGTGTTCGGTATTGCACTTTATAATTTGTCATTCCAACCACATTTTACTGGCTTGATGTAACTTTGTTATTCTGTACTCCTCTTTCTGTCTCCCCTGGTTTGCACCTGGAAATAAGCTTCTGCTCAGTGTGCCTTTTCCAGTTACCAGTTTTTAAATAAATCAATTAATTAAGAGACCACTGGTCTCAAAGATGGGACTCTCTCCATCTAGTGCTAGTCATAAACACACTCATTAGGTCGCTAGAGTGGTGGAAGGATGAAAGCAATCTCAGAGAGGGCATTCCCTTGCTCCAGCAATCCCCAACAAGTATACTCACAACAGATGCTTCACTCCTAAGGTGGGGCGGCCACCTGGGGGACCTCACAGTAAGTGTCATTTGGATCCCACAGGAGACCAAAGAATACATCAGTCTCCTGGAACTCGGCAGTGTTTCTGGCAATGCAAACTTTCTCCTCCCAGCTACAAGGTCAGTCTGTCCAGATCAGAACAGACAGCACCATGACAATGTACTACATAAACAAACAGGGAGGTACAAGATCTCAAGACTGTATACAGAGGAAATGAGGATCTGGGACCTGGCTTACTCCCTAGATCTCTGCAGCACATGTGCCAGGCAAAGAAAATGTCCTGGCAGACTCCATAAGCAGAATCAGCCAGAGAAACCACAAATGGACCCTGAACCAGCAGGTTCTGGCCATGGTCTTCAGAAGATGGGGCACTCCAGAAATAGACCTGTTTGCATCCTGGGAGGACAACCCGCTCCCGAAGTTTTGTTGCAGGTCATCAGCCAAAGGCACAGTCCAGTTAGCCTTGAAGTGGACAGGGAGGTTCCTGTATGCCTTCCTACCATTACTACTCATGCAGAGAGTACTCCTAAAGCTCAGGGGAAAGCTACCAACAAGGATCCTAATAGCCCCAGACTGGGTCAGACAGGCTTGGTACGCAGTGATCCTGGCTCTGTCCAGCAAGAATCCAATCAACTTGCCAATGAGTTAAGACCTGCTGATCCTATCTCAGAGCATAACATTTCCAGACCCTAGGACATTATGTCTGAGGGCATGGTTCTTGAAGAGCTAGAGTATTCTGTGCTGAATCTATCAGAAGAGGTCCTGAGAGTGCTTAAGTTTCCCAGGAAACTAGCAACCAGGAAAGCTTACTTCTCTAAATGAAAAAGATTCCATACTGTTGCACTCTCAGAAAGATAATCCCAATACAGGCAGGGTTGCCTGCAGTCCTGGACCACCTGGTACACTTGTAGGCCTCAGTTACCTATACCTACCTTTGAGGGACCCATTCCGTCCATGGGACCTGAATATCTGTCTTACCCAGCTGATGGAGGCCCAGTTTTGAGCCTATGGATACTGCTGATTTAAAATATGTCACATGGAAAGCCATTTTCCTGATCTGCCATGACATCTGCTAGGAAGGTAAGCGAGCTGCAAACCTTCTGCACAGAACCGCACAACATAATCTTCCACATGGACAAGGTAGTCCTTAGAACCAATAGGAAGTTCCACCTAAGGTGGTATCAGAATTCTACCTGAACCAGTCAGTTGCCCTTTCTGTAGAAGTTCTACCTTGAATACTCCAGCCCAGTTGTGCAGACATTATACAGCCTAGGTCTGATATGAGTACTTGGCATCTACCTGGACCAGACAAAGGATGTCAGGCCTCTGGGCACTCAGTTTTTTTTGGGAAAAGTAACCTGCAACCAAGAAAGTTACCAAAAGCCGCAAAAGCGGAAACAGGAATCAGGGAACTACACACCAGTCAGCCTGACCTCAGTAGTGGGGAAGATCATGGAAACACTACTGAAGGAAAGAATAGTGGAACAGCTGGTTGTCAATGGTCTACAGGACCCAAGGCAACATGGTTTTACCGGGGGGGAGGTCATGCCAGACTAACCTCATTGAATTTTTTGACTGGGTGATGAGGGAGGTGGATTCGGGGGGGCAGTGGACAGAGGAATAATTTTAGTGTCAAGGTTGGGGGGGGGGCAATGTTACTGTCAAGCAGCCTTGGATTGTGAGTGCTATGCTACCCACAAAAAGTAAATAATCTATGGAAAAATACCATTATTTCTATCAACATATGTTTGAAAGCTAATACATACAGGGAAAACACTGAAGACACTGTGAGAGACCATATGCTGACTGGCACAGCCCGCCTCTCACCTCCTTGGCTAGCCACCAAATGGGAAGACATTGAGCTTGCATCCAATGTACAGTACAGGCTGCATGTCCATCTCCTGTATTGTACAGGGAAGGTGGACTGTGTACTATACAGGGTGCGTGGTCACTGTACAGTACGCAGGCTGCACTCTCTCTGTATAGTACATGATCCATCTGTACTCCCTGTACAATACAGGAGATGCATGCATGCCATGTAATGTACATTGGACATGTGCTCCATGTGCTCCCATTCGGTGGCCAACTGAGAAGGTGAGAGGTGGGCTGTGCTGGTTGCCATATGGTCTCCTGCCACACCAGCTCATTAGGTAAGGGTGGGTTGGTCGCCAATTCAACCCATGTTTTAAACTCCCTAGTGCTGTCACTGGCTGCTTGCTCCTCTTTATTGTGTTTAAAGCAGCAGTTACTGCTGCTTTAAACATATCCTGGAAGTCAAAACGGCTACATATAGAAACTTTCAAGTACCTCAAGGGAATAAACAAAGTCCAAGAGGGGAGCATCTTTCAGAAAAAGAGATGTGCAAGAACAAGGTGACACAATTTGAAGATAGAGGGGAGACAGCTAAGGGGCAGCGTGAGGAATTATTTTTTCATGGAGAGGGTGGTGGACACATGGAACTGCCTTCCTGATGGTGTCGTGGGGTCAAAAACAGTGGGGGAATTCAAGAAAGCATGGGACAGACATGAGGCAATTATAGTGGTGGGTTAAAGGAAGTAGGCTGTTGGTTAACTAGAATCGGCAGCATATCCAATAGGTAGGAAAATGGGCAGACTAGGTGGGCCAAGCAGTCCTTATCTGAGTATCAAAGTCTTATGTTTCACCTACACTGAGCAGTTTTTTTGTTTGCAAAACAAAAAATGAAATACCCCCACCTTTCAAGCCCTCCAACAGTGTCTACATCATTTCATCCACAGTCCACTCCCCTGCAGGGTTTGATTTAATTTAAATTACTTTAACTCTGGTAACATAACACAGAAGAAAACACTGAAATTGCATGTTAGGCTAACCTTATAACTGCCCAGCCCCCTCCTCCACACCCACCCAGCCAGCACAGCACAGCACATCAGCCCCTACCAAAGCAGACATAATCAGATTCAGTCAGCTGTACCAAACCACTTCGACAACAAAGTTGTCAAAGGATTTGACAGTGACAACAGTTTGCCGACAGTGATCACATTGCCGCGGTAACGTTTTGAGGACCGCAACAGCGTGACGTAAGATTTAGTGTTTTTGGGAGGGCTCTGCCACCGGCCCCCTGGAATTATAGATTCTTAACTCCAGAGGGAGCAGATGTCAGGGGAGCGCGTCGAACACCGGCAGTAGGCATCTCGGAGATTCATTGCGACAATCCATTCAATAATGTGGTTGTTGAATGAGTTGTGTCACTGTGAGGGGTTCGTTGTAACTGCGTCACTGTTACAATGGTACACTGGCTCAGTCAGAGTCAGGAGGCACACAGGAGAGATGCTAGACAGCACAGCATTGACTGACTATAGACAGTAGACAGGACCAACACAGCACAACAGAGAAGACCACCAATAAACACAATAATTAAAATTAAACACCACCTACCCTTGCCTTCTTGCACACTAGAGCTATGTTAGCTCAAGTTGAGAAGCCAATCATGCTGTTTTTCTGTGCTGGTGGTCACTGGTAGAGGCATAGAGCCACTGTCCCACTCCTCTCCAGACACACCACACTACAGGAAGAGAGAATGCTTTGCAGACTGCAGCAGGCTTCTTTTCCCAGGCACTCCCTAACCCTGACTGGCACCAAATTAAATGGCCAATAGTGTGTGGTCTCTGCCAGCTCAGAACTGCCCTGACTGTGCAGACTGGAATTCCCTTTCTCCACCTCCTCTGTTTATTACAGCAGTTTTGTGCATAGCGTCCCCCTCGTCATGAGTATTGCTGTTGCTGCCCCCCAATCACTACTCATCCCACTCATGACCCATCGCTGCAGCACCACCAGTAACCAGACTCAGTCCTACCAGCTAGTTGCTGCTTGCAGTCATGCCTCATAATCAGTCTGCTGTCCTCTCCTCTCTGTTCCAAAGTTTCTAGCGTCTGTGTCCAGGCAGAAAGTTCCACAGGCTCACTCAGAGCAATCCAACACTCCAACTGACCAACCGAAATTCAGTCACTCGCAGCAGGTGGGCCCCACCCTGCTGCACCACTGCCTGGCTGACTCCCGAGTCTCACATGAAGCAGGCAACTTGAGGCATTGGGCATGCAAAGTGGTGTAGGTAGCTCCTGAATGAGGCAGGCAGATGTGGCAGCATTCAGAAAGGTAGACAGGAGGGAAGGGATGCACCAAACATGACAGCACCATGGTCTTGATGCCAGCTCATCCTGACTCCTCGCTCGCTGTTGGCGGCAGTGCATGTTTACACTACTTCCAGGTGCGGTGACTGTGGTCTGTCACTTTCTCCCTTCTTGCCACAACTCAGTCCTGCTCCTCCCAGTTCCAGTCAGGCCAGTTTGTGAAACAATGTCCCCGTCTGTCATCCTCACTCGCCTCTCTGTCACTCTCATAATTCTCACCAGTGAAACCCAGACCCCCCACCACAGTAGGCTCCATGGTCCCTCATAGCCCACAGCAGGCAGCAGCAGCAAAGTAAGGAGGGCTGAATGTTGTCAGTTAAATGTTATTTCACTGTTCTTAAATATTTTCCACCTGATGTCTGCCTTATATTTGGTGTTTTTCAAAATTCTTTTTAAAAATTGTCAGAAATATTTTGTGGCTATTTAACTAGTTTTAGTAGCCACAGCTCCCTCTGGCTATGGAAACAAATCTGCCATTGGGAGTCAGAGTGGAGCATGACCACAGTGCAGAGTCTGAACCTTTATTCTAAAATTCCATCATTAGCATAAGGTTCAGTCTCTGGGGCATCACTCTTTGCAGGGAAGATGATGCTTGATGTAAACACAGTGAATGATTCCTGAGAAGAAACAACATTTCTACGGTAAGTTTTTCTGTAACACTCCACATTGTCAATGGGTAGTAAGTACAGATGGGTATTGTGCACCCCTACTAGGGGAAATGGCACAGCCCAAAGGCTGAATCAACTTTAGAATGTTGGGCACATGAGGATTCTGGACAACAGCAACTCTCCATTCTTAGCTGTGGCATCGAAGGGGAAATATCTCTCAAGCTTCTCTGAAGAACAAATCAGCTTCTAGGCCTTGGGGCTACAATTCTGCCTGGCAGGTTGGGGCTACCTGGTAACAGGGAGCACCCCTAAATTAAAAGTTTGCCTGTTAAGCTGTGGCTTTCAGATTGGCTAGACTGCTCTCCCCATTTCCATTACCTGCGTTTGGTTTGGAGGCTACATCTGCCACTCTATTTCAGGGATGTGTATTTTCTGAGGCCTCCGATTTCTATATAAACAAGCATTTGTCAATGCCAAATGTTGTCTCACTGGCATTGGCATTGGTAGTGCAGGAGTTAGAGATGCATAATAGGAATGGCAGTGAAGTATTGAACTGACACCAACCTCACCCCCACTCTGCAGAGACTGACAGGTGTTGGAATGTGCCTTTGGGTCGTCAGCTATAATGCTCATGCCATTTTACCTCACCCTACCCTGTAGACACTGACAAGTGTCATAGTGTGCTTTGGGGTCTTTGGGCTTTATACTTACCCCATTCCATAAGGAAATACGCTGAGACGGGTGTGGCTTAGGAGAATGTGGGTGAACTTTAGGGCTGAACACTCCAAGGCACACCTCGATGCCTGTCACTGGCTGCAGGGTGGGGGTTGGGGTGGAATGGCGTGAGCATTACTGCCAATGATCCAAAGTCACACCCCTGACACCTGTCAGTCTCTACAGGGTGAGATGTTACAGTTGGAAACCCTAACGTCATAGGCGTTGTTGGTATTTTCACTCCAAATTTTCAGCATAGGCTTTTTGCTACCCCACCTCATGAAGAGCGGCACAATCAGTTTGTTAGCTGAAAGGTGGTTTTGCATAGCAGCTATGCCATTTGGCGACACAGGGACGAAAACACATTTTGGGCAGGATGTGAAAAATGACAACTGTATTGTTCATGAGGAGGTGTGAAAAAATGACAACGTTTAAAATCTGGAGTGAAAATATGAAAAATTGGTGAAGTCATGAGCATGCATAGGAACTGCGCAACACACGTCCGTAACGCAATTATTTCTGGGATTTTTTTAGCCACATTTTCAACATAGGCATTTTGGGACCTTCCCTCATGAACAGTGGTGCTGTGATTTGGTTAATCTGTCCCAAAAGTTGATTTCCCACAGCGACCATGCCATTGTGTGCCACAAGTGCGGAAACACATTTTGGGCAGGCTATGAAAAATGACAGCTGTACTGTTCATAAGGAGATGTGAAAAAGTTCCAGTGTTGAAAATCTGGCATGAAAATATTGCAAATGTGTGACGTTACAAGGGTGCGTGGAAACTGCGAAATGTACGCTTGTAATACAGTCATTTTATGGACTTTCGTCACCAAATTTTCAACATAGACATTTTAGGACCTCTGCTCATGAACAGTGTCACCATCATTTTCTCAAACTGTCCCAAAAACTGATTTCGCACAGTAACCGTGCTATTCTGCACCAGACATGCGAAAACACATTTTGGCCAGGATATGTAAAATGACAGCTATACTGTTCATAAGAGGGTGTGAAAAAATGCCAATTTTGAAAATCTGGAGTGAAAATATTACAAATTCACGAAGTTACAAGTGTATGTGGAAACTGAGCAATGCACATTCGTAAAACAGTCATTTTTCGGATTTTTTTCACCAAATTTGCAACATAGGCTTTTGAGAGCCCACCTCATGAACAGTGGCACTGTCATTTCATTAATCGGTCCTGAAAGGTGATTCCGTGCAGTGACTGTGAAATCACCTTTCGGGACAGAATAAGGCAATGACAGTGACTGAATTCATGAGGAGGGGTTCCAAGATCCCCATGTTGAAAATTTGGTGCCACAATTCCCTAAAATGCCCGAGATATGCACCCAAGTTGAAAAAACCCTATTTATGCCATTATACAGGTTACTAGCATTTCTTCAGTTCGCGGTTGGCTTTGAAGAGTGCAGACATGTTCTCGGTCCACTGAAGATCGTCGTGCCAGACTCCGGAGGTAAGTATGGGGTGGGTGTGTGTGGGGAGGCAGGGTGCGCAGAGGGTGGGCGCAGGTTGGGGAAGGAGCAGGACAGACTGCAAGGGACCGTTTTCTTCTTTTACAGGGAAACAAACAAACAAAAAAAACATTGTGGGACATTTAACAGGGGGCATTTGGCACACTGGGGAAGGCTCCCAGCGTGTCACCTGAGTGTTGGGGGGCTAGCCGATGGGGGATTGGGCACCCCCATTGGCACATAGTGAAGGGAGGGCAAGAGATGAGGGGGATTGGGTGCCCCCCTTGGCACAGAACAAATGGGGGGGTCATTATGCTGATGGGGAGTGGGCTTCCCCGTTGGCACATGAACTGAATGATGGCATGCCAACAGGGGGATTGGGCATCCCTGAAGTCAGCTCTCTGCATGGCGACAGTCAGTGCTGCTGTGTTTCTTGAAGGGCTTCACCAGGGAAGGCACGTAGGGAGGGCGTGTTTTGGTGCCGCTGCATGACGATCTTGGCTGTCATTGCAGCAGACCTTTTGTTTGATGTGCTCGCCACATTATGTATTCCTGGTGTGGTGCCTGCATGCTGGCTTATTGGGGAATGAGGGACGCACCTACTAATGCATGCCCTGCATTCACCCAACAGTGACCGAGCCTCCAAATCTGCCACTAATACAATATGTTGGCTGGTGCGCAAGCGCGAGCCAACATAAAAAGAGGTGCTGCAGGTAAGTACCAGTTTATTTTTTTAAGGGTTTTAGTCAGGGGCACTCCTGGGGGCTCATCTCCATCTCTGGGCATTGGTCCCCCCTCCTCAGGTTTTTAGGTACTGTTGTGTTGATATTTGTGCCTGTTAGGTGTTCTTTGCCCCCCTTTTGTAGGGACATTCACTTTGTGATTTGACTCTCTGCCTTACTGGTACTCTGCCCCTTTAATTCTCCTCATAAAGGAAAGACAGTTTTCTCCTGTGAGAGCTGTTAGATTTTGGCTGCTTTCAGCATTTTTTGATGGGCTGGCTATCCAATTTTTCTGCCGTTCAGGTGGTTTGGTGGTGTTTGGGACTCCATTGAGCTATGCATCTTTTCTGCCATTTTCCTGCTACTCTGAGTCTTTTGGGCATGAGCTCATTCCATTAACGGCTTTTTGCATGCCTTACTGAGCAGTTTACATGCTTGTGTTCTGCTCATGCACTCCACCAGCATGCTGACATCACGCATGGCATTGTGACGTAGTGCATCGCATGAGCATGTTCTGAGAGAGTGTGCACATGTCTGCACTTCCACAGTGCTAGATGCGGTGGCTCTGCTTCTACTGCTTTTTTCCCTGTCACTGTAAGTTTTAGTGGCTGAGAGGCATCCTTTTTTGCAGGCTTCTCTCTTTTTTCCCCACAGTCAGAGGTGGATATCATGCAGTAGTATTATATTTCTCATTTGGGGGATAAGCTTCATTTGTTCAAACCTTAGACACCTGCTGGACAACTGTTCTTGGTACCATGGCTTATCGAAGATCTCTAATTCTGAAAAGATGTAAGACCTGCAAAAGGGTAATGCAACCCTCTTCTATAGGTTCCTATTTTTCCATTGTGTTTCTCATGCTAATATATTGCTTATGGTCCCCCCCCAGTTGGACCTCTGAACTGGGGGTTGGTGCACCTGGTGTACCAGCTGGCAGTGGCAAAGCAAAATTGTGTTAATCTTTTTTTTTTTCTATTTTTGCTCTTTCACTGCCCCAGTCTGTCCTCTCTCTCAGAGCCCCCAAGCACCATCACATTCCACTGCGAGGACCAAGGAGTCTGCTCCTACACTGCACTGCTCCATTGTTTCCAGAGTCCCCGGTTAATCCCCCCAGGTGGGGAGAGGAAGGTTCCCCACTTACCTCCCTTGAACTTCAGAGGAGCGTGCACAGTGAAGTCTGCCCCCAGTTTCTCCATGGATGCATAGTGCAGAGAGCTCATTGCCAGGACCGGCTGAGGTGTTTTTCCTTGTTTCATCTCCCACTCCTCTGCCAGTGTCAGTGCTCGGGGAGGACCAATGAGGCAGAGGCGCACTGAGATGCCCTCCGCTCAGGTCCTCAGCCAATGTCAGCCCCTCCCTTGTTCTCTGCTTCCCCGACCATGCCGCCAATACCTGTGGTCACCCAGGAGATGGCAGTATTGCGGCGGGGCTAGCCATTAATCTTTCTTATTGCTCTTAGGAGAGCTTTTGGGCCCCGACGTTCTGCATGACATCCCATCAGACACACCTGACCCCAAACTGGGACCCTTAGATCGGGGGGTGCCCACATCGGCATATCAAGGTGCATTGCAGCAGGACAAAGCTGCGGATATAGATGTGCAGGCAGACCCCAACCCTGACCATATAGAGGGTCAGGATGAAGATATCGTGGATCTTGGGGAAAATCCTGACCATAGGAAGCTACTTGATGTTGAGGAGGATGAACCCTCTGAGGAGGAGGAGGAAGGGGAGTGGCTGGACCTGAAGAGGAGAATTCCTATCATATGAACATATGAAGAAGGCAGCAGGAGAAGGTCATTTGGTCTATCTAGTCTGCTCATATGGTTAATGATGGGATCGCCCCTATGGTTAATGATAAAAACACTGTAGACCTGATGTAATGAAACTGTTTCTACCCTGTTGATTACTACTAATTCCTGTTTTCTCCTCATATATTGCCTACTTCCTGACCTGTACCAACTATTGTCTAATGTACCCCTCTGACTATGTATGCACTCTCTGTAACTGAGTTATTGTATTTCACTAGAATCCTCACCTAATGTAAAGTGGTTGTTGTAATTAACCCCAGGTCGCCCCTGAAAAAGGGATCTCTGGTCTCAGAGGGCCTATCTGGTTACCAAAATCTAAATAAATAAATAAATATTGCAGGGTACACAGCTTGAGCTACTGTCTCTGCCCTCTCTCCCCACACCTCCCATCCTCCTTACTCATGATCCTTACCTTCCCCTATGCCTATCCCAGCCTCTCTTAAAGCTGCCCACTGTCTTCAACGAGGTTACCTCTTCCGGCAGCACATTCCAAATGGCCACCACCCTCTTTGTGAAGAAGTGCTTCCTGATCTCCCTCCTAAACCACCCACTCTCCAGCTTAAGACTGTGACCCCTCGTTTTATGGTTGCCACTCAGTTTAAAGAGACTCTCCTTATCCACCTTATTTATCCCTTTCAAGTACCTGGAGATCCCAATCATGTCCCCTCTCTTTCTCCTGTCTCCCAGGGAGTACATGCTCAGTACCCTCAACTTCTCCTCATATGCCTTTCCCTGCTTACCCGCTATCATCTTTGTAGCCCTCCTCTGGACCTTCTCCAGCAGATTAATGTCCTTTTTGAGGTGTGGGCACCAGTACTGAATCCCATGCTCAAGATGACGCCTTATCAGTAACCTGTACAAGGGCAGTATAACCTCCTCTCTCCTACTACAGATTCACCTAGATATGCATCCTAGCAACTTGTTTGCCTTTGCTGTTGCTTTCTTGTACTGCATGGAGTGCTTCAGGTCACTAGTGATCATCACTCCCAGGTCCTTCTCCTCCTCTGATGCAGATATTTGGACTCCACCCAGGTAGTACTCTGTCCTGGGATTCTTGGCTCCAATATGCATAACTTTGCATTTCTTGGCATTGCGATCAAGCTGCCAGATGCCGGACCCCCTCCCCAGCTTTTCCAGATCATCTTGTAGGTCCTGTATCCCTTCAGCTGTGTCCACTCTCTCTCAGAGCTTGGTGCCATCCATGAATAGGCACATTTTGCCCTTAATGCCATCCCCAATGTCATTGATGAAGACACTGAACAACACCAGCCCCAGCACCAAGCCCTGCGGAATCCCCACTAGTTACCTCTTTGGTGCCAGATAACTCTCCCCCCCACAACCACCCTCTGGGTTCTGTCCCTCAGCCAGTTTTCCACCCATCTGGCCATCTCTTCCCCAAACCTGAGATCCACCAACTTCCTGATTAACCTTTTATGGGGCACAGAGCCAAAGGCCTTGTTGAAATCTAGATAGAGGATGTCTACCGCTTGGCCCTGACTACTGTCTTAGTGACACTGTCAAAGAAGTCAATCAGATTTGTTTGACATGATCTCCCCCCATGAACCCATGCTGCCTTGCATCCTGGAGACCATGCTCCTCTAAATATTCCACCAACCTTTCTTTTAGTATGGTCTCCATGAGCTTGCCCACAATGGAGGTCAGACTGACTGGTCTGTAATTCCCTGGGTCATCCTTAGGACCGCTTTTGTGAAGGGGCACTACATGTGCTGTTCTCCAGTACTGCGGTACCATGTCTGACTATAGCAAACTATTAAATAGGTCTGCCAGTGACCCTGACAGCTCCTCAGCCAGTTCTTTAGCACCCTTGGATGTACTCTGTCTGGGCCTGGTGATTTGTCCACCTTCAATGCTAGCAGCCCCTCCCTCACTCTGTCCTGCTGTATCACTACATCTGTGTTCCCCTCCCCCCTGCTCCTCTTTTCCCTCCTGAAGGCACTGGTCCTTCCTTCTCCCTGGTGCAGACAGAACAGAAGCATTCATTTAGTATCTCTGCTTTTCCCCCATTGTCCTCTACCCACTCCTCCCCTTTCTGAAGCCTAACAATCCCTTCCTTCTTGCCCCTTTTCTCTCTTATATGGTGAAAGAAAGCCTTCTTCCCCTTCTTAATTCCTTCAGCTATCTGCAACTCCTTCTGTGCCTTTGCTCATTGGACTTCCTTACTTGCCTCACTAGCTAACCTTACTTAATTTTCCCTATCCACCTCTCTCTTGGTCTTCCTGAATTTTCTATAGGCCAACCTCTTTTCCCTTACTGCCTGAGAAACCCCAGAACTGAACCAGCTGGACTCTTTGGCCCTTGTATTCTTCCCCCTGAGCCTAACGCACTCATCTGTGGCAACCAGTATTCCTTCTTTAATGATGGACCACCTTTGGTCCACCCCCATATCTGCTCTGATGCCCACCAGGTGACTCCTTAGCACTATCCCTCCCCTGTTTGATATGAAGTATTTTTCCTATCTGGTAACTGAGGTATGTAAGTCCTTAAAGCTCAACGAGGTGCAGTCCATGGAGGCAATGGATGTCAGTCCTATCCTGTCCGCGTCCAACTCCGCTCCAAAGTGTTTTCCGAGCTTTATTCACTGCGACCAAATTATTGAACAGGAATGGGCAGGTGCAGACCAAAGAGAATGTCTGCCAAAGCCTAAGGCATGGTATATCCCTTTTTTGGAGGAAAATACTTGCAAGTAGGAAACCCCTCCTCTGGCAGATAAGGGAGTTCATAATTCCATCAAACACACCAATACTCCTATTGAAGGGTCCTTGGCCTTAATGGATTCGCATGACAAGTGAATAGATGCTGCATGCAGAAGAGCCTTTGCCTCCAACGGTGCAAACATGCGCACCTTCTGTGCCTCCTTTATTGTTGCCAGAGCCTTAAACTTACAGGTTACAACCCTGGGCAGCTTCACTTCCCCAGATTCATGGGGGGGAGCATTTGGAAGTTGGTATCCATGGCCTCCACCTTCTTAGGGGATGCCACAGTGGAAAACTTGTGCATGTCAGCTGTGAACCCTGGGACATTGTAATAACAAGTTCTTTTCCATGCAGGATGCAGGTGGAAGGCCTGAGAAATGGGACTGTCCCGGTAGAACCAGGACAGTTGGTAACCATACCAGAAGGACAAGTGAGTGGCTGCCTGTTGGGATGAACAAATGCCATTGTATGTGGACTGCTGAGCAGTGGTCAGAGTGACACTTCCCTTTGTTGTGACACTTTTCTCACCCTGGAGGAGCACATCACCTCTATGATTATCTTAGCCTCCTGTAATCCAAAGTAGTGAAACATGAGTACCTCAGTCAGTTTTTGAATGTAGACCCCACCAGCTGCACTCCATTAAACCATCTGCATTACCAGTCTTTACATTTAAAGGGGGCATCTTATACTTTAATTTCCTCAGATAGTGAACTCACTGCAGTGTTGACAATAATGATGTAAATCATCACAGGAGGTGTTTGATGTCCTGCTTGTGCCACAAAATCTAAACTGGCAGAAAAACAGACATCAGCCTCCACAGTGTTGCATGTGGTAAGGGCTTCAGTGGTGCAAATATAGGACACACAGCTGCCATAGCTCAAGTCTTCACATTAACTGAAGTAGATGGTTATTTTGGGTCAGACATCAGAGGACCAAATATAAACTGTTAAGCAATGGTCTTGTCCTGTGACTGTGTCATAGAGTAAATATGTTTATTCTTGTTTTTAGTGCCCTGGATTTACATAGCTGTTCTTTTAGTAAAATAAGAGTAGTGGCAACCTAGATGCAATGTAAATTACTATTTAGCTGTTTAACCCAAAGAAGTAACATAGGAACAAGAATGAAATCAAATACATAATAGACTAGACTGGGGAAGGCAGTGTGGCTAAGTGATTAGTGCAAGGGTAGTTCACGGATGACATTGAGCACAGTAGACGCACAGGCTTGAGCTCTGTGACAGCTCCCCCAACTGTCAAAATTAGTGAATGGTTTAAAAACAGCTAACAATGTGTAATTTTCATTAAAATTGTTGTTTGTGCTGATTAGTGCTTATCTTAGCAGGCTTGTTATATTTTAATTAATTTATTTTATTGTTTTTTCAGCTCACAGTAACATCACTTCAAACCCCAGGAATCCTTCATTATGCCTAACTATATGCAATAAGCCCAGCAAGTGAAGCTGCCCTGGAGCGCGTGGATAGAATTTGGAATGAAATTCAAACCTCTGCCCTCTAGGTGTCACTGCGTTCTGCAGCCTAACGTCAGAGCTCTTTCTCCACCCGCAGAAGCAAGTTGTCTGAAAGACCTCTCTTCAGCAACTTGCTCCCTATAACGATGGCATGAACAACTGTCTTTATTTAGTTTTAGGGTCTGCCCTCTTAGTTTTGTAGTTTTAATGTTTTTTTTTTCTCTCTTTTTCTTAGATTTTATTTTGGTGCAAGTTCAATGGTTAGCTGTGGTCCCTAGAACTGGAGAGTTCTGGGGTTAGTGCTGTCAATAGTGCTGTTATTGGTATTTTACTTAAATTATTTAATTCTTTCAGGGATGTCTAGTGTCATCTTGTTTCTGCTTTTTGGGACCTGAGACACAAGCAATTTCTGGGTATCTGCACTGGGACCTAGAAGCAAGTTGCATTTTGTGTTCCACAGCACTCCAGTAGCTTATTCATTTTATTTCTGCCTAGGTCTACAGTAACCCTTTCTGGCTGTTTTTACTCTGTATTCTGTGTACTTGCCATTGAGACCCAGATGCAAGTCTGCATCCCACGGCTCTATAGTAGCTTATTTATTTCTTCTGTTTATTTTAAAAGTAACTCTTTCTGACAGTTTTTTCTGTATGCCCTGATTTTTGCCATTGGGACCTAGATACAAGTCACATTCTGCGTTCCATGAATCTCAGTACTGTTATTACAAAATAAAAAAGGGGGAGAGAAACATAGAAACATAGAATTTGATGGCAGATAAGGACCGTTTGGCCCACCTAGTCTGCCCATTTCCCTATGTAATGGATAAGCTGCAGATCCTAGTTAACCAACAGCCTACTTCATCCTACCCCCACTAGAATTGCCTTATGCATGTCCCATGCATTCTTGAATTCCTCCACTGTTTTTGACTCTATGACTTCCTCAGGAAGGCTGTTCCATGCATCTACAACCCTCTGTGTGAATAAATACTTCCTCACATTACCTCTGAGCCATCCCCCCTCTATCTTCAAATTGTGTCCCCTTGTTCTTGCACATCTCTTTTTCTGAAAGATGCTACCATCTTAGACTTTGTTGATTCCCTTGAGGTATTTGAAAGTTTCTATCATGTCTGCCCTCTCCCTTCTTTCCTCAAGGCTATACATCTTAAGCTCCTTTAGTCTTTCTTCATATGTCTTCTGGTGCAGACCCTGCATCATTTTGGTTGCCCTCCTCTGGACAGCCTTCAGCCTGTCTATGTCTTTGTGGAGATGGGGTCTCCAGAACTGTACACAGTACTCCAGATGTGGTCTTACCAACTGTCTGTACAGAGGGCCAACAACTTCTTGTTTTCTACTGATGATGCCTCTCCCTATGCATCCCAGTACCTCCCCCCAGCCCTCTTTACTGCCTTCTCACATTGCTGGCTCACCTTTAGGTCATCTGATATGACTACCTCCAGGTCCCTTTCCATTTTTGTTGTTGTCAGTATCTCACCCCCATTGTGTACTCTTCCCCTGGGTTTTTGTTTCCCAGGTGCATTACTTTGCACTTCTTTGCATTGAATCTAAGCTGCCATACATTTGACCATTCCTCCAACCTTGCCAAGTCCCTTTTCATCCTTTCCACCCCACCTTGCGTATCAACCCTGTTGCAGATCTTTGTGTCATCTGCAAAGAGACATACTTTCCCTTCCAGTCCCTTTGCAATGTCACTTATAAAGACATTAAAAAGGACCGGCCCCAGTACTGAACCCTGCGGTACCCCACTAGTAATCCTGCTTTCTTAACTGTGGACTCCATTTATTGCTACACTCTGTGTCCTGTTGTCCAGCCAGTGTTTTACCCAGGCTACCATCCTGGGACCCACTCTCAGGCTGGCTAATTTGTTTATTAATCTTTTGTGCGGGACTGTGTCAAATGCCTTGCTAAAGTCTAGGTAGGTCATGTCCACAGCACCTCCCTGGTCTACTACTTTGGTCACCTAGTCAAACAAATCAATTAGATTTGTTTGACATGACCTTCCTGCTGTGAATCCATGCTGGCTTGGGTCCTGTGTCCCACTGACCTCTAGGTACTCAACAGTTCTTTCCTTCAGAAGTGATTCCATAATTTTACCTACCACTGAGGTCAAACTGATAGGTCTGTAGTTTACTGCCTCTGTCTTGCTCCTACTTTTGTGAAGGGGAATCACATCAGCCCTTCTCCAGTCCTTAAGTACCACACCATCCTCCCATGATTTATTAAAAAGTGTAGTCAGTGGTGTTACTAGTTCTTCCCTTAGTTCTTTTTGAATTCTAGGGTGAATTCCATCAGGCCCCATTGCTTTATCCACCTTCAGTTTTTAGAGTTCTTTCAGAACCCTTTCTTCTGTGAAAGGACTAATATCAACCCCCTATTCAGAGTGCTTCTATTGACTGGATTAGGTATCTCCCGGTTGGAGCTGAACTGTGTGCTCTTTTCCCTCAGGGATTTTTTCTGTTCTGTGTCTGACCTGACTTGTGGCATATCAGATAGATCCTAACAGAAGAGGGGATCTCTGGTTTCTACAATTTTGTCTTTATAATTGCATTTTTTCTAGTGACCATGAATGTGCATAAGTTGCTTGTTCCCAGTTAAAGGGTTTTTCAAATGTGATGTCTCAAGTTGTCAAAACAAAATAAAACAAACATTTGTCAATGCTGAATGTTTGCTTGCTGGCATTGGCATTGGTAGTGTAGAAGTTACAGAGCTGCATAATAGAAATGGCAGTGAAGTATTGAACTGAAGCCAACCCCACCACCACCCTGCAGACAGTGACAGGCATTGGGGTGTGCCTTTGGGTCGTCAGGCATAACGGCCACGCCATTTCACCACACCCTACCCTGCAGACACTGACAAGTGTCACGGTGTGCTTTGGGGCCTTTTGGTCTTGCGCGCACCCCATTCCATCAGGAAATACGTGAGATGGTGTGGTATAGGAGAATGGGGTGAACTTTAGGGAAAGAGTCCAAGGCATACCTCGATGCCTCTCACTGGCTGCAGGGTGGAAATGGTATGAGCATTACAGGCAAGAATCCCAAGTCACACTCCTGATGCCTGTCATTCTCTACAGGGTGGGGCGTTATGGTTGGAAACCCTAACACCTCAGGCATTCATTGGTATTTTCACTCCTAATTTTCAACATGGTTTTTTTGTGACCC
The DNA here is from genome assembly GCA_016271365.2 of Neoceratodus forsteri. Lineage (NCBI taxonomy): Eukaryota > Metazoa > Chordata > Ceratodontiformes > Ceratodontidae > Neoceratodus > Neoceratodus forsteri. The sequence continues at coordinate 27,559,255 of CM057456.1, forward strand.
CCACCTCATGAACAGTGGCAATATCAGTTTGTTAGCTGAAGCTGCTTATGCACAGCGACTACGGCATTTAGCACCACAGGTGCAAAAACACATTCCGAACAGGATGTGAAAAATGACAGCTGTACTGTTCATGGGGAGGTGTAAAAAATGGCAATGTTGCAAATCTGCAGTAAAAATAAAAAAAAAAATGGTGAAGTCATGAGTGTGCATAGAAACTGTGCAGCACACACCCGTAATGTAATTAGTTTGGGGATTTTTACAGCAGATTGTCAACACAGGCATTTTGGGACCTCCGATCATGAACAGTGTCTCTGTGATTTTCTTTATCTGTCCCGAACAATGATTTCCCACAGCGACCACGCATCTCTGCGCTGAAAGTGTGAAAACACATTTCGGCCTATTGTGAAAAATGACAGCTGTACTGTTCATAAGGAAGTGTGGAAAAATGCCACTGGTGAAAATCTGGACTGAAAATATTACAAAGTCATGAACTTATGAGGTGCGTGGAAACTGCCAATGCTCACTCGTAAAACAGTCATTTTATGGACTTTTGTCACCAAATTTTCAATATAGCAATTTTAAGACCTCTGCTCATGAACAGTGTAACTGTGATTTCCTTAATCTGTCCCAAACATTGCTTTCGCACACCGACTGCACTGTTTATTTATTTATTTTATTTAGCTTTTGTTTACCGGGTAGGTACACTAGACAAGTAGTAAGCCTATTTTCAGGAACGACCCGGGAGAGCACAAAACATACAGTATACATACATGGCAACATTGGACAAACAGCATGATACAGTAAAAAACAGCTATAACAACGCTTGTATAAGGGCAGAGATACTGCCACACATAGTACAAATTGTTACAGGACATAGATAGACATTAGAATCACTGAACCATTGTGCGCTACATGGGCGGAAACACATTTTGGGCAACATGTGAAAAATGGCAGCTGTACTGTTCATAAGGAAGTGTAATAAAATGGGAATGTGGAAAATCTGGAGTGAAAATATTGAAAATTCGCAAACTTACGAGCATGCATAGGAACTGCGCAACGCACGCTCGTAAAACAGTCATTTTTAGGAAATTTTTCACCAAATTTTCAACGTAGCCATTTTAAGATCTCTGCTCATGAACAGTGTCACTGTGATTTTCTTAATGTGTCCCAAAAATTGATTTCACACACCGACTGCGCCATTGTGCGCTACATGGGCGGAAACACATTTTGGGCAAGATGTGAAAAATGACAGCTGTACTGCTCATAAGGAAGTGTAATAAAATGGCAATATTGAAAATCTGGAGTGAAAATATTGAAAATTCATGAACTTATGAGGGTGCGTAGGAACTGCACAATGCACGCTCGTAAAACAGTCATTTTTAGGAATTTTCCCACCAAATTTTCAAAATAGGCTTTTTGAGAGCCCCCCTTATGAACAGTGGCAGTGTCGTTTCGTTACTCAGTCCCAAAAGGTGATTTCGTGCAGTGACTGTGAAATCACCTTCAGGCCGATTAACACCATGACAGTGACAGCATTCATGAGAAGGGTCCCAAAACCCCATGTTGAAAATTTGGTGCAAAATCCAAAAATGCCTGAGATATGCTGCAAAGTTGAAAAAACCTATCTATCCCATTATACAGCTTACTGGCATTTCCTCAGTTCACGGTCGGCTTTGAAGAGTGCAGATGTGTTCCGGTCCACGAAGATCGCGCGCCTGAGTCCGGAGGTAAGTATGGGGTGAGGGGTGTGGGGAGGCGGGGTGCGCAGTGGGTGAGGCGGGTGAGGGGCAGACACAGCGAGGGACCGTTTTCGCATTTCAGGTTTTAAATGAGAGACGGCGCGGGGCGTTTGCCACACTGGGGTGGGCTCCCAGCGTGGCACAGAGGGCGGCTGGTGGGGGCGTGGAGCTGGCGGGTTGGGCACCCTGTCAGCGATAGCATGTGTTGCCATGCTGGGTGGGCTCCCAGCGTGGCACCCTGTACTCTGGGGGACCAGTGGAGCCGACGGAGTTGTGCACCCCGTCGGCTATCATGTAACCACACTGGGGTGGGCACCCAGCGTGGCATAAGGAACTCTGTTTTGGTGGGCGCGAGCACAGCTGGCCAGGGGATTAGGCACCTGTTGGCTACACAGTGTGTGCGTGGGGCGAGAGGCCTTGATATGCGTGCCTGTGTGTGTGTGTGTGTAGGGGGAGTGCACATGAGCAGATGATATCTTATCGCTGCTCACTGAAGCGTAGCTCCCCCTTTCAACTGTACGCCACTGCATTTTGGAGCTGTCATAGACAGCTCAGCAGGCATTGGAGAACTGCGGCCGCACCTGAAAACACACTGCCTGAATTAGAAGAGGGCTGCCAACCCTCCGAAAACTCGGATGATGGCACTATGTTTCTTGCACATGCGTGCAAGCAAACATAAAAGGGGAGAAAGCTGGATTAGATTATAGCCCTCTCTATCCATCTCTGACTCCCTGAACCCACAGACAAAGGTCCATTCCATTCCAAGTCTGCAAGACCCTCCAAGAACCACCTAAAAACAAACAAGAAACAAGTCACTGCCCCGCCTGTTGAAATGCAAAAGGAGACACCAGTAGATAAAATAAAACAAAAAGAGAAACATGTCAATGCCCCTCCTGCTGAAAAGTAAAAGGAGACGCCAGTAGACAAAATAAAACATAAACCCAAACAGGGCACTGCCCCTCCTACTGAACAGCAAAAGGAGATACCAGTGAACTAAAAACATAAAAGAAAAATGTCAGTGCCCCTACTGTTGGAAGGCAAAAGGAAATAGCAGTGGACAAAATAAAAAACATGAACAGAAGCATGTCACTGCATCTCCTGCTGAAGAGCAAGGAGACGCCAGTGGACAAAATGAAAAATGCCCTATCAGGAGGACATGATAGAAAGGTTTTACAACCTATCCAGGCTTTTTTCAAACCATGGGAGCCCTTATGAGCTTACTGGTTCCTCCTCATCCTCGGCCCCTCTCCTCTCCTGGGGCCAGTGGACCAAGGTGATATTTGTATTACGAGGAAAAGCATGAATAAGGAGAACCAATCGATTGGACAGTTTTCCTGACTGAGAGTTCAGTCCCGATCCATGAGAACAGGAGAATTTTTACTCAAGCTATGCCTTTGTGAAACAAATGGCTAGTACTCTTGCACTCTCCACGCGGGTTTCCGGAGAGTATGAGGAAGAGTGTGATTTGTAGACATGATGGGAATGACTCCCACTAAAAGGTTGCTCTAACTGGTGTATATAAATCACTAAAGAAGGCAACCTGCAACTGCTTCAGCCCTCTACGTCCATTTCAGGGTTGACAAGAAAATAGAAAATAAGTACCAGCTAGAAAAATGCAATGCTGAGTACCTCTGTACACAGTTCAAAAGGTGTCCTAAACTCAGAGGCCCAGATATTCAAACTGCTCCCAAAAAGTGTGCAACAGCAGGAGCAAGCGCAAGTCCACTGCGCCCATGCACAAGAAGCACGATATTCAAAAACTGCGCAGGCCAAGATGCGCCTACAGCCGATGACTGAATATCGCATCACCTGCGCCATAGCACAACTAGGGAGGTGAAGCTGAGCATATCTGATGCGCCATAGCGCAACAAGGGATGTTCAGCTGAGCAGTCCAGATGCACCATAGTGCAACCAGGGATGCCCCCAGCAGCAGGGCAGCAATGCAACAGTACAACCAGGGACGCAAGGGCCCACCACCCATGCCACAGATGGGCAGAGGAACACACAGCAGAACAGACATCGTCCCCCACACCCCATGCACTGCACAACCGGGGGAGAGCTGGAATAACTACCGACCCATGGATACCAGCAGCCAACCCACAGCCGGGCCATGGTGCCACAGCACACCCCCTGGCAAGCTGTGAACGGCACACAAGGATGGCTGACCACCCCATACCACACCATCCCACCAATGCAGAGCACACCCTGCACCATGATCCCCATACACCCTGCCCAGGAGTAGCACCCAACAGTGCAGGACACCCCATGCATGCCACCACCCCCACTGTGACAATGCAACCCTGTGCACCATGGAGCCATGCAAGGCAGCCCCACCATGGGCACCCTGCAGCGGGAAGAAGCAGACAGCGATGCAACAGATGCATACACAGTGCCGCCCTACATGTTCCCCCCAAGGTACAGCTGAGAGACCGACCATGCGTCAGCACATGAGGTACCCCACATGTGACAGGGCATGCCCCGGACCCCACCTTCAGCGGTACAGCACCCTGCACACCCTCCCAAGGACACATTCCGTCCCAGCACTGGCCACAACAGCCAGCACAGACACGCACAGTGTAGCATGGAGGCATGCACCACACAGGATGCAACACAGTGCATGGACAAACACCCATCCATACCCAAGGGCACAGCAACACAGGGACACAGTAGCGGGTCAACCAAGCCACTGGTGTGTGGTCACCGCTGACGTGTACACACGGCCAGCACCCCTACATTGCACAGGTGTGCCAGCCACCCTGCGCAGGCAACATGAAGCTGTATGCCACCAGCATGTTGCCGGAACACAAGTGACAGACACTGGAGCACATCCCCTGCAACAGACACAAGCGACAGCATGGATGGTGGACAACAACAGCGGAGGCCACAGTGCCACCGGAGGCAGACGTGCACCATACTGGTGATGGCAGTCAACCTGGCATTGTGCCGGGTACAGTTGTTATCCAGCATGGACAGCCACCACTGACACACCAGCAGACCGTGCATATCACAGACATGCAAGGGTGTCAGCTGCACAGGCCATGGATGGTCTGACAGGGGTGCCATGCACACAGTGCAGGCCCCGTGGACCACTGCACACAGGCATCCAGTGCACAGAGTACAACACACAAACCACAGACAGTGACTGATCCCCCTGCCGACACCATAGGTAGTTCACCTCTGCACACACACACACACACACACACGCCCATGCGTGCACCACCCCTGATGCCATGCACACCACTGCAGCTGAGCACCTGTAACCCGCTGCAAATCAGAGACCACCACAGTTGTTATAACAAAATGTATATATTGAAACAGTGTAAAGTCAAACTATTTACAACTATATAAAAGAGTGGGGGAAGGGCCACATAACAAGTGGGGGCAGCTAAGGGGCAGGGGTGAACATATGGAAGAAGGAAGAAGGGGTGTGAGGGTGGGTCAAAGGGGGGAAGGTGGTAGTCGGGGCATGGGGACTTCACTGGCCGCCCTGGTCCTCTTCTTCCTGGTGCCGATGAGAGCTCCACCTCCTCCTCCTGACCCCGTGGCGGTGTATTCGGCACAGGAGCTCTAATGTCTCCCTCCCAACCCGCAACAGCTCTTGAATGTCCTGCTGGATCTGCAAGAGTCTCTGGCAACCTAGGACGAGGGAGCAGAGTCAATAGGTGTGACTGTCCATCTCCCTGCAGCCCACCCATTGTGCATGGCATACAGCCATGTGACACGCCCCATGATGGTGTGCGACCACCCACAGTGACCATGTCCACAAGACCCACCCACCCAGGAAGCCACAGCCATGTGGACCACTGCACACACCCACCACCCATGTCCTGCACAGCACCACCATGGGCGTACAGTGACTTGGTTATGCAGTGTGAAGGCAGTGCCACAGCCATGTGCCTGGTGCACGCATGGGCCACCATTGATGCACTCCCAGACATGCAGTGCCACTGGACAGTGCTGACTGTAACAAGTTGCGTGCATGGCAGTGGTGTCAATGGATGGTGGCCATGCCCCACTGCCCGCCCAGTTATACAGCATGCAATAGTAATCATGGATGTAAGGCACTCACCATCAGCAGGCTGGTCCATGCGCCATGGACCACCTTCATCCCTCCTGTCCCTCTGCTCCAACATGCAGCACCTCTCTCCCTGTTGCGCCACCGCTCTTCTGGCCCTAAGATGCAAACATGGAGAGAGGAACATTAGTACAATCCGTAGCAATGTTCCCTGCCCCCATGTGTGTGCAATCCCACACAGCCAGACCCACCCACCCCACACCCCAATACCACCACCACGGCCAATACTGGACACCCCCATGTGCCGGACACATGCAACCGTGATACCTGTATGGACGATAAAAGTGTATGGATGTTGCACCTACCTGCCTGTGGCACCGTGCCCCTCCTGGCACGTGCCTGCAGGCAGGCAAGCAGGTCTGGGTCCCTGTGCCTCAGGTCCCAATAACGGTGGCGGCACTGCTCCGCCTTCCGCCCCATACCGGTGGCCTCCTCCAGGGCGTCGGCCAACTCGTGCCATACCACACTCCTGGCCCTGTCCAGGGGTGCCTCCCCAAACAAAGCCCCAACATGGGGCTCAACTATGGCCACAATGTTTGCGAGCTCGATCTGGCTCCACACTACAGCACGACTCCGCGCCATCTCTGCTGCCCGGTTCAAGCAAAATGGCGCTCTGCAGAGCGGTCCTGCCACTTGCAGATGCTGCGCAGTACAGCGCTGTCATTCCCTATTGCACTGTCACCGAACAGCACGATAGTGGTGCACCCATGCCTGACACATGGTGCCTAGGGGGCAAAGGTCGGGCACAGGGTCAAGGGTCTCTGGCGCACAGACAGCCACAGCGTGATTGGAACCCAACGTGTGTAGCGTGATTGGGTGCCTATGTGCCACCTCCTGTAGTGGCCTACAGTGCTGTTGCCCCAGTGCACCTACGACGCCCCAGTGCCACAGCGCCATATAGGTGAACAGCACCCTAGTGCCACTGGCACAATGGTGGCCGTGCCATGCATTGCCTCCTGCGCACAGCACATCAGCAGTGCAGCAGGTGCCTGCATCATCAACCCGGGCATGCGCAGTTAGGTATGCCCTGCGCATGTCACAGAACTGCACCCTTGGCTTAGCACATTCAACACAATTGCGCAAAGCGCAACAGCGCGATATTCAGCCGGCATATGCAAATCATCTAATCAGCCATTCAATGGCGCAGTCACTGCATTTGCATCCACTTAAAGATGTGCCTCGCCTCATTTGCATGGGTTGCGCTATAAAAGTGCGACATTGGGCTACACTGGCCATAGTCGGTTACTGCAGTCTACTGCAATGAGTTGCATGCTGTTTGGGAGTGTGGACTGTGGTGTTTGGGACATGCATGGGACTGCACAGTCACAGGTAACACCTGTCATTCTCACAGGATGAATCATGACCGAGCGTGTTGTGGAGGAAGAGGAACAGAGTTGTGGGAGGAAGAGGAGGCCAAATTTTACTAAGGCCGAGACAGATGCCCTGTTCGAGGCCTACCTCGACCAGAAACCCTTCTCAGTGGATGCCAGGGAACACCACAGGCCTGTGCTGCTGCATGGGAGGAGGTGGCACGTGCTATAAACCTGCATGGCAGCCACCAGCGCTCCGTGCAGGAGTGCAGAAAGAAGATGGGTACAGACAGGCAGAGGATTAAAGAGAAGGTGGCTGCCATCAGGGCAGCATGGTCTGCGACTGGTGGGGGACAGCAGAGGTGCTATGTCTGACCCCACAGGAAGAGCGGGTTGTTGGCAGCATGCAGCGTTGCACCACTGAGGGTGTGCCGTGTGGTGGATTCCAGACGGGTGGTAGCCCATCACTGCATGGTAGGTCATGGTCTGTCTATTGGGGGGGGACAGGGTAGGTCACATGCAATAACACTGCTTTTTTTCCCTTACAGCTCCTGAGCATCTGCATGGGTCAGCGGCGGTGGGCTTCTCCACTGAGGCCAGTCACATGGAGATGGAGGAGGGCCCATCCACCTCCACAGGAATACAGGGGTCAGGGTGACAGTGGGCCCGCCTTACATCTGGACTGATGTTGGTGGAGCAGGTGCGGAGGAGGCCCTGCCCATGTCCCAGCATGCCAGCGTCCATGGATGCCAGCATGCTGAGACTCGGGCTGGTGCCGGATCCATCACCGATGATGATGGAGCTAACGTCATGGGCAGTGACACATGTGTGCCACAGGATGGCCACACAGCAGGTGACATCACGGCCATGGCTGTGGGTGGTGCCACCGTGGAGGACTGCATGTCATCACAGTCCCAGCCTGTGCCTGTCTGCACCAGTGGGGCAGCACTGGTGTGTGTCCAGGACAGTGGGACTGTTGCTGCCACTGCGGCGGCACCATTGAGCCTTGGGGAGCGGCAGCTGGAGGGGCAGCATCAGCAGTCGGCCAATGGCCATGGGGGTACAGTGTCAGGGGGTGGTGTCATTGCACCGCCTGTGGACATGCCCAGGCCTGGCCCCGGTGTGCAGTGCCCACCCTCAAGGGGTGATGAGCATCAGGGCCACAAACACCCTGAGGGACAGCATGCCGATCAGGCAGATGACCTCTTGGATGAGCACATCCACATTCTGCAAGCATCAGTCAATCAGCAGATGCGGCTTGTGACGGCGGTGGATGCACTGAGTGCAGCTCTGCGCCAGGCAGAGGAACGTCGCAGCAGAGACACCACTCTGCTCCTGGCAGGGATGGACCAGTTGCGGGAGGATGTGACCACTGCCATTGACAGGCAGACACAGGCATTCACAGCTGTCATGGCCACAATGGCCACACAGTTATTTGCCTATGCGTCGCAGACACCACGCAGTGCAATGTCCACCCCCCATTCCCGGCATCGTGCGACACCATCCTTGTTGACACTGGGTTCACCTGTGGGCATCCTGAGCACGCCTGGCGCAGGCATGTTCGGTGTGCTGCAGACCCCTGCGCGAGCACGGTTGAGTTCACGCAGTGGAACCCCTAGGGGACTGTCGGTGCCACCCCATGAGGCCAGTGGTCAGCCTGTCACTGCTGGTGGGTCTTGGCGGGGCCGCCCACGCATCCATGGTGGGTGTGGCACTGTGGCACGTGACTGACCTGTCTCCCAGCGTGGCTACTGTCTGAGGCTGCCCTGTGTGCATTGTGTTGTTCAGCGGGCAATGCACGGATGGGTACCCAGCCCTGCATGCACACACACAGTCCATCTGCACACCCTCCTGGCTGCTGTCCGCAGTTGCATGTGCATGATGATGTCTGCATTGCACTGTACACCACTGCGCAATGGTGCCCAGCGTCTGACACATGGACAATGACAGGCAGTGGGCGTGGTGGTCTGTGGACATGTGTGTGGCTAGGGGTGGCGGTCTGGGTCTGCATGCCTCCTACCCTTTGTGCATGTCTGGTGAGGTGTGTGCGTGTGTGTGTGTGTGTGTGTGTGTGTGTGTGTGTGTGTGTGTGTATATGACCGTGTGCCATGTTAGACCTCGCCCATCCCTGGCGGTGTGTGCGATTCCATGCCTGGCCACTTCCCTTGACGGCATGCACCCCTGGTGTGTGTCCATGCGTGTTTGTGGGTTGTGCCTTTGCCACTGGTGGTTGCACATGGCCCCATGACTTACCTGGGTTGGCTTAAGTGCTCCTCTGTGATGGTGTCCTGGTGCAGCTGTGCCAGCTGGAGCAGTTGGGGGTCCCGTCGCCCAAGGGGGGGCTGCCCATCACCATCGTCACCGGCGTCCTCATCGTCCCCATTGCTGTCCCCCTTTTTGACCTGTACGGGTTATTCCACATTCGTTGGGCCATGTTGTGCAGGATGCAACAGGCCAGGAATAGCCCGCAGGCCTTTGAGGGGCTGTACTGTAGGGCACTGCCGGAGGTGTCCAGGCAACAGAAACGTGCTTCAGCATCCCGAACATCCGCTCGATGACATTGCGTGTGGTGGCATGTGCCTCATTGTAGCGTTGCTGCAATGGGTTCGGGGGCCACTGGTATGGTGTGAGCAGCCAGGGACAGAGTGGGTATCCACTGTCACCTGTGTGTAGAGGGTGGAGGTTAGTTTGGTGATCAGCATCGCTCTGCCTCGGGCCATGTAGGCCACTACCCATGTCACCTCTGACCATACACCTCCCAAGCTCTATGTTTGTCCGTGTGGTTTGCATACTCACCCACTAAGTGGCCAGTGGGGATGTCCCCACTCTCGAATCTGTGGCACAGTGCCGACTGGTGCCAGATGAAGGCATCATGTGCTCTCCCAGGGTGCGTGGCACAGACATTGATTATGCACCCCCTGGCATCGCACACCACCTGGCAGTTGATGCTAGCATAGCCCTTCTGATTGATATATGCGGCCCCCTCAGGGCCAGGTGGTGTGTGGATGGCCACATGGGTGCAGTCTATTGCCCCTAGCACACCAGGCACACGTGCTACCCTGTGGAACTCCTGTATGTTTGCTGTGCACTCCGCCGGTGTGCTGGGGAAATGGATGTACTCTGCAGCATGTGGCAGCAGTGCGCTGTGGAATTGGGTGAGGTGGCATGATGTGGCCGACTGGGTTATGCCTGTGGTGTCCCCTGTTGGTCTCTGGAAGGTACCCATGGCAAGCAAGCACATGCAAGCTGTCACTTTAGTCTCCACTGACAGAGCATGGCTCCGTCGTGTGGGTGCCTGCATCACATCACTGCACAGGTCACAGAGCCACCTCAGAATTGCCCAATTCAGGTGGTACCGGCCCACAATCTCAGTATCGCTGTACAGCTCGAAGCTGGTGGGGGCTCAGTACTATCTGTTGGGGGCATACCGCTGATGGGCCCTTCCATGGCCGCGCCCCCCTGCTATCTGCCTTCTCACCCCCCTCATTACTGCCTCCATCTGGATGGTGGCACTGGCCATGTCCCTGGCTTATGTTCACCCCCCCCCGGCAGCTGTTTCTGTGTTCCCACCGCTGTCCTGGCTGCTACTTCCTCTGCACCGGGACCACCTTCCTATGGTGGCCTCTGTGCTGTGTGGCACTTCCCCCTCCTGCACTGGCTGTGGCGCCCCACACCTTCCCTGTGCCTCTGTGTTCAGGGTGCCCTTTCCCTGGCCTGCCCTGTGTGTCCCTCCTGCCCTGTTTGTGTGGCTAGAGTTCAGCCTCATGTGCCTTCCCTGTAGCACTCTTACACCTCTCCCTTGTTCCTTTTTATTTTGGCTCCTTTCCGCTATCGCGCAACTTCCGCTTGCTCCTCTATTGAGCATGGCGCATGTTGTTGAATATCACACTGCACCATTTATGCATGGTTCCTCCCCCTTCAGTTGCACATACATTCATTATCATTGCGCTATTGCTCAGCATGATTTGGGGGGTGCATCTGCCTCCCGCTGAATATCACAGAATGGCGCATTTTTGGACTTGCGCTGGAGCAACCCTATTGCGCATGGCGCAACCCTTTTGAATATCTGGGCCAGAGTTTCTTGGAAATGGTTCTTTCTTCATGCATCCCCTGATGTGTCCTTAATAACTTCAGATTATGGGGAGTGGGGTCACTTTAAATCTTCACACGAATCAAGCAAAACATGTTTTTCAGAAGTCTTTTTTATTGATGCTTATTTTTCTGTGCCCTGACATTTCGCACTGTATTTATGGTGCTTTTTCAAAGGGCTTTATACTTTCTGCAAATAATTCAAAAGGTAGTTTTTAGAATAATAATAATACATTTTCAGTAAATCAAAGTAATTCATTTTTGACATTGTTTCCACATTGAGAAAATACTGTATTTACCAAGCTCTCGACTGTGTTTCTTTGTAAAAATTATTTTTAAGCACCTGCACTATACACTCACTTGCTCAGCTTAAAACCTATAAGAATTTAACTTATGATTCATTATTCATGCTAATACATTTTATGTCACCACCACCATATTATAATTAACTATTTAATGTTACTATTGTTTTCAGTTACCCTTCGTTCAGAAGATGATTATTTTAAATAATGATTAATTCTGAGTGCTTCCTTTCTTCTGAAAGCTCAAACTATAATGAAAATATGAAGTAAAAAATGTTTTCATTGTTAGGAATATTTTCGGTGTTCCCACCACCATTGGTGTTTCACCTAATGCTTTTGTCTACTGCTGTGAAGCTTGTCACTTTCTAAGACAATGCCACAGTTTTGTTTCTGTAATCTGTGAACATGTATACAATGGGCATTTCCTGCAAACAAAGCAACCTGAGTCAGTATTTCTTTCAGATTAAATGCAAGCTCTCTAGTCTTGTTATAACTGAGCTGTCATTTGTTAACTTATTTCGTTACCTGCAATGATTCTGAGTAAGCGTTTCTAGCAGCGCTATGGCTGACTAGTCAGCATGATATTCTTACTGCATAGTGAGTAGCTTCACTATACCTGTTGAGCCTGCTTGTCCATGTGGCCTGTTAAGATAGAAATTACAGGTCTTGCACACTGTGGTGTGGGAATGCAGTTGCCTAGCAACTAACCACATCCAGGAAAACCTAGTTGCGGCTTTTGGGCGAACAGGCTCATAATATTTGGTGAAAAACATGGATGTGAGGTTTAATTCTTAATGATACAAAGTCAGTTAGTGTGTATATATACTGTATAGCTGAGATCTGATTGGCAATTGAGATTTTCGTGCATTTCTGTGTTTGCATTACCATTGCATTATAAGACTCAGAGATCATGGGGTGGGGGGATACTAATAAACTGCATCTCATTTTTAACAGTATTATTTTTTAAAACCATATACTATGAATAAATTCACTATTTCAGGGAAAAACAAAACAAGACAAAACAAAAGGGGGGTGGGAGCTGGGGTGGATAAGGTGAAGACTAAAATGTTGTTGGCATGTTTAAACCTTTTCCCCAAGTGTTTTACATTAGGATATCTTTGCCATAACTTAGACATTATGGACACACCCCTCTCTACACTCACAACTCCATGCTGTACCATACTTCACCAACATGCCTGCCAATTAACGTCTGTATTCATGCCTGTTGTGTCTTGTAGGGCCGGTAATTGAAATATCCATTTCATTTCTGATTTGTCTATTTTTTTCTGATAATCCCCTCCCCTTCCCTTTCTGGTGGGTAAATTGCTTCAAGACCCCAGAAGTGCAGGGAAGCCCCTGTGTGTCCTACATGTTTAAAATGCATTGTGACCTGTGATTTTTCATCCTGTCTGCAAATGTCACCTTTGAGTTCTTGAATTCTGACTTTTAAACTTCTGGTTGTTTGGCCTACATAAATCATGTCACAGGGACACTGCAATACATATATAACCCATTGTGTTGTACAATTTATAGGTTCCCTAATGTGGAAGATTTTTCCTGTATGTGGATGTTTGTACTTATTCTTTTTACTTGTGTGCCCAGAGGCCAAACATTTTCCACAGGATGTCATATTTGGCTGGAGGGGTCCTAAAAATAGCTGTTCACCTTGTTGTGGTGGTTTGTAAAATTGTGATTTAACCAATTTGTCTTGGAGTGTCTGTGCTTTTTTTGCCGCTACTATTGGATGTTGAATAAGGGCTTGTGCAACAGTATTTTCAGCACTAACCAAATGCCAATGTTTGCGTATGATCTTTTTATATTTCAGGAAATTTATGACTGTACAGTATGTGGTGGCAAAATTTAGTTTTTCTGGAGTTGCCCTGGGCTCCCTGTCAGCTAGTAGATCTTCTCTGGTTCTTGCCATTATTTTCATTCCTGCTTGTTGAATGGTTTTTCGTCCACAACCCCTGTGTTGAAATCTATCAATCATTTATTTTTTATTCCTTTCAAATTCTTTATCTGTAGTACAGTTACATCATACTCAAACCAGCTGGGAATAAGGGATGCTTGTTTTCAGTTTTGGTTTGTGGAAACTTGTTCCATGTAACAGCGTGTATCTGTCAGTTTCCTTTCTACAGAAACTTGTTTCTAGAACCTGATTGTTCTTGATGATCCATAAATCTGAATATGGAATCCTCTCCCTACTATAGGTGATAGTGAATTTTAAGTTGTTGTCAGCTTGATTTAGATATTGGTGTGAATCTTTAAGTTCCTCCTCAGTGCCTAGCCAAATAAAAAAACAAATCATCAATGTAACAATACCATGTTAGTATTTTATCACTATATCTGTTTGCCGTATGCTTTAGTACATGGGTTTGCTCAAATTAATACATGTAAGAGTTGACATATGCTGGAGTTATTGTGCTCCCATAGTTGTACTTTGTGTTTGTAAAAATAATTTACCATCAAATTCAAAGTAGTTTTTCTGTAAAACTATTTCAGCCAGTTCTTGTAGTACAAGCATTTTAGGTTTAACAGTATCTGGTCTTAAAATCAAGCATTTTACTCATTATAGCTATACCCTCAAGATTGGTAATCGAGATATAGAGGTCTGCTACATCTGCTGTAACTAAATAGCAATCTAGTGGGACTCCCTGTTCTGATATTGTCCTTAACTTGCTAATAATGTCAGTTACATCTCTGATGTATGTGGAAGTTTGTTCCACGGTGGGTTTTGCTGGTTGTGATGAGCTGCTAGGCAACTATATTCCTGCACCACGGTGCGCGAGACCTGTAATTTCTATCTTAACAGGCCACATGGACGAGCAGGCTCAAGAGGTATAGTGAAGCTACTCACTACGCAGTAAGAATATCGTGCTGAGTAGTCAGCCATAGTGCTACTAGAAATGTTTACTCTCAGAATCATTGCAGGTAACGAAATGAGTTAACAAATGACAGCTCAGTTATAATAAGACTAGAGAGCTCACATTTAATCTGAAAGAAATACTGACTCAGGTTGCTTTGTTTGCAGGAAATGCCCATTGTATACATGCTTATAGATTACAAAAACAAAACTGTGGCATTGTCTTAGAAAGTGACAAACTTCACAGCTACGGGGTTAGTCAATCTTTAGAACGGTAGATAAAAGCATTTGGTAAAACACTAATGGTGGTGGGAGCACTGAAAATATTCCTAATAATATTTTTTTTTACTTCATATTTTCTTTATAGTTTGAGCTTTCAGAAGAAAGGAAGCACTCAGAATTAATCATTATTTAAAATAATCTTCTTCTGAACGAAGGGTAATTGAAAACATTAGTAACATTAAATAGTTAATTATAATATTATGGTGGTGGTAACATAAAATGTATTAGCATGAATAGTGAATCATAAGTTGTATTCTTATAGGTTTTAAGGTGAGTAAGCAAGTGTATATTGCAGGTGCTTAAAAATAATTTTTACAAAGAAACAGTCGAATGCTTGGTAAATACAGTATTTTCTCAATGTGGAAACAATGTTAAAAATGAATTTCTTTGATTTACTTAAAATGTGTTATCAATATTCTAAAAACTACCTTTTGAATTATTTGCAGAAAGCATAAAGCCCTTTGAAAAAGCACTTAAATACAGTGCGAGACGTCAGGGCACAGAAAAATAAGCATCAATAAAAAAAGACTTCTGAAAAACATTTTTTGCTTGAATCGTGTGAAGATTTAAAGTGACCCCACTCCCCATAATCTAAAGTACCTCTATACACACACCCTGATCATGAGGTCATGGTCCAACTAGCTGCAACTGTTTAGTACCAGAAAGTACTCTGGAATGTGGTTCTGGCCCTGTATGACAAATCCATGGGGATCATGTTCAGTGCTTATCAGATACTACTAGGACTCCCTGGAAGCCACCAAGTAGCTGCTCCATTTGGAAGTGGACACAAATGACATTACTCCTAGGGCAATGGCCCATGCTGTCTCCCTAAGGAGATTTTCTTGGCTAAGAACAACTAATTGATGGCATGATGCCCTGACAAAAAAACATGTTTTTTTTCCCATATAAGAATAACTACCACTTTGGAGATAAAAACAGAGGTTAATGAAGCAGAACGAGTGTGTCTTTCCCAGTGGGGGAAAGGCCTTTAAGCAAGGTAGTTCCTCACACCCAAGAAACATGATAAGTGGAGATCCATTCTGGACCTTAGTTTTTTCTGAACAAGTATCTTAAAATAAAAAAATAAGAAACAATTCAGGATGGCCAGTCTATCCACAGCTAGTCCATCCCTCTAACGGGGAGACTGACTGGCATCCCAGGACCTGAAAATCACATAATTTCACATACCAATCAGGCCCAGTCACAGAAGATACCTGCAGTTCAGGCTTCAGCCTGTCAGCCACTCCCAAAGTATTCACAAAGTGCTTGGCTGTCATGACAGTGCACCGCACCTCAGAAGTCAGGGATTGATGGTCTCCTCTTACTTATATGACCGGTTGGTCATGGGAAAGCCACTCCAACATGTTAAGGGCTCACTCCTTTTGGCTCAAAGCATCATAGAAGGATTAGGTTTCCTCATAAACATGCAAAAGTCTCAGCAGACACAATACAGATACTGGCGTTCATATGAGCAGAACTGGATGCCCTGTAGGGCAAGCCATTTCAATATGAGAAAAGGAGGGGAAACCTTGTGAAGATGGTCAGTTCTAACCCCAGGTAGCCTTCAATACCATTGACTCTAGCAGTCAGCCTCCTGGACTGCACTGCCCCGGAGATGAATGGAACTTATGCTAATAGTGGAACACTGATTGGCTCGTGCCACCATTCAAACCTGCTGCCCTGTCAACTGTCTATAAGTGTTCTAAAACACTCAGATTTCTTTTTCTGCCTGCCTAGTTGGTCACCTTGGAGACTGCTCCTCAGCGTTACTGAGAGAACTTGGATTTTGTCTAAAATCACAAGTATTATTTTTATATAACCATAGAAGTTGACGGCAGATAAGGACCGCAAGGCCCATCCAGTCTGCCCATTTTTTCTACCTTATGAATGTGCCATAGGCCTTTACTCTGTCAATGGCCTATCTAATCATACTCCTCTGTATTGCTCCCTTATGCATATCCCATGCCTGTTTGAAGCCCTGCTCTGCATTCATATCCACCACTTCCTGAGGTAGGTCATTCCATGCATCCACCACCTTTTCTGTGAAAAAGAACTTCCTCACATTACCACTTAATCAGCCTCCCTCTAATCTCATGCTGTGTCCTCTTGTCCTGCTATTTTTCTAATATTGAAACATGTTAGACTCTTTCACCTTGTTAATGCCCTTAAGATGTTTGAATGTTTTGATCATATTACCTCTTTGCTCCCTTTGCTCTAGGGTATACATATTGAGCTCAGTTAATCTGTCCTCATATGTTTTCTGATGCAGTCCCTGCACCATTTTGGTTGCCCTTCTCGGGACTACCTCCATTTTGTTACTGTCCTTGTACAGGTGTGGCCTCCAGTACTGCAAGCAGTACTCCAGATGGGGCCTAACCAGTGTCTTGTAAAGAGGGATCTTTACCTCCATCTTATGACTTGTGATACCTCCTACTAATACACCCCAATATTCCTCTGGCCTTACCTACTGCTTTAGTGGTCTGTTTGGATGATTTCAGGTCATCTGTGATGATGATGCCCAAGTCTCTTTCTTCACTTGTGATTGCTAGCAACTCCCCTCCAAACCTATAGGTAGCTTCAGGGTTTCTCTTCCTTATGTGCATGATCTTGCACTTCTTTGCGTTAAACCCCAGTTGCCACTCTTCTGACCATTTTTCCAGTTTATCCAGATCAATTCTCATTCTGCACACCCCATCTGGATCATCTACTCTGTTGCAGATCTTGGTGTCATCTGCAAAGAGACAAACCTTACCCTCCAGTCCATCTGCAATGTCACTGATGAAGATATTGAAGAAGATTGGCCCCAGAACTGATCCCTGAGGTACCCAGCTTGTGACTTGTATCTCTTCTGACTGTATACAGTTTACCAACACTCTCTGTTTTATGCCCGCCAACCAGTTTGCCACCCAGTTGACCGACCTCTGACCCACCTTGAGCCTACCCAGTTTATTACTCAATCTTCTGTGTGGAACAGTATTGAAAGCTTTGCTGAAGTCAAGGTAGGTGACATCAACTGCACCTCCTTGGTCCACCACTCTGGTTACCCAGTCAGAAAAATCTATGAGATAAGCTTGACAGGATCTTCCTGTTGTAAACTCACGCTGTCTTGGATCCTGTGCTCATATGGATTCCAGGTGTTGCACTAACCTTTCCCTAAGGAGTGCCTCCATAATCTTGCCACTACTGAGGTAAGACTAACTGGTCTGTAGTTCCCTCCCTCCTCCCTGCTGTCACTCTTGTGGAGCGGGATCACATGAGCCCTTCTCCAGTCTTCTGGGAGCTCTCCTGTGCTCAGAGACTCACTAAACAGTTCTGATAATGGCTCTGCTAGTTCCACCCTTAGTTCTTTTAGTACCCTGGGATGTATACCATCAGGTCCTATTGCCTCGTCCACCCTGAGCTTAGTGAGGTCTTGTAGGACCCTTTCTTTTGTGAAGGGACGTGTGCACGTCTCTCTCCCCCTGTGTCCATGGTGCTGAGCTGTGGGACCTGCCCTACCTTCTCCTTTTACTTCATTTCTGCTGCCAGTTACAGTTTTTAGTTAGTTTTAGTGTTTTTTAATGTTTTTTTTAGTTAGTTTTGCAGTTCCTCTTTGGTTCCTAGTAACTGGTGAGGAACTGTCTTAGTTTTGTTCATTTTAGCATTAAATCGCTATTTCTTTAGTTTAACTAGTGTTCGTTTATTTATTCTTGGTCTGGTCTAATTTGGTTATTTTTTCTGGTTTTTTTTCATTGTTTCCTTGGTTGAGGAACCGACTGCGAGCTATTTAGTTAGTGCACTTGTGGTAAATCCCCGGTTACTTCTCGGTTTAGTAAACGAGTATAAATTTTAAGTCCTGTTTTCTTAGCTTACTGTAGCAATGTCTGATAAACCAAAGAAAAAGACCGGACCTATTGGATTTAAAAATGGTGTTAAATGCCAGGAAATATTTGCCAAAGCTGACAAGCAAGATCTTTGTTTGTTTTGTCTTGGGGTTGAACACTTCGAGTCTGAGTGTGAAATATGTAAAAGTTTTCCTGAGAAAACTGGGAAAACATAAAAAGCGTCTTGAAGAGAAAACTTCCACAGGTTTGGTTTCAGATCCTAAGGATCTGACTGCTGACAAAAAGATGTCTAAAGATGTCTGTTCAAACGCCCCCAAAAAAGGCGAGACATCTGGACTGAAAAGACCGGGAGAACTGGTAAAGGATTCACCTCCTTTGAAAAAGTTGGATAAGAAAAAGAACACTGGTTCCTCTGCTGAAAAACAACGGGGTTCCCAGTGATTCCAGGCAATATGCCAACTTCTGACCAGGTTACACAGGCCCTCCAGATCTTAGAGGCCTTGCAGACTGGACTGGCACCAGTTAACCAGCAACTGGTTTGTTATCCAGCATCCATGACTATGTCCTCTACAGAGGCTATGGATCCCTCCTGGGATGATTTTGGGGAGGAGTATGAGGAAGATGAACCAATCAAACCAGAAATTTCCCTGGAACGTGGGTTCGAATTCCTCCCCCCCACCGGGCAACTGAAGACTTCTCCTCGCATTTTACCTTTGTGAGGCAGATGGTCGAAGCTCTGGACCTCACTCCTTATGAACCTGAACAGGATGAGGAGAAGGAGGAGGTGCAATTCATGGACATGATGGGGCTAACACCCACAAGAAAGGTGTTATTGCCCATTAACAAGTGTTTTAAAAAACAAGTTGTCAAGATTCTCAAGTCCCCAAACCCTATTTTGCCTGTGGACAAGAAGGCTGACAAAAAATATCAGCTTGACCCACTGGGGGCAGAGTTTCTATTATCACACCCAGACCCTGAAGGGGTGGTACAAACAGGAGCCCGTGATAAGGCTAAAGTACCCCTGGCTACACATCCACTGGAAAAAGATTCCAGAAAGCTGGATGGGATGGCCAAGAAAGGATACCTGGTGACCTCTCTGGGTATCAGGGAAGCTAATTACATGGGCTATGCAGCCCAAAATAAAAAATACTCTGTGGAATTCAGCCATGGCCATTGCTGACAAGGCACCACCAAGCCTGCAAGCTGACCTTGTTGAAACAGCCAGGTGTGGCCAGGAAGCCACAAAATATCAGTTTCATATAGCTGTTGACATGAATGACAACACAGCCAGATAGATGGCTTTGTCCATAGCCCTCAGGAGATTTGCCTGGCTCAGGGCAACCAGCCTTACCCAGGACACTCAAAACAAGGCTATGGACTTCCCTGTGGAGAACAATGCCCTCTTTGGACCCAAAACAGAGGAGTATATGAAAAAAGTGGAGGAATATGAGGCCACTTACAAAAGCAACTCTGCCAGAGAGAAGGCGTCTACTTCATACAGGCTCTATGGAAGGGGAGGTAGAGGTAAGGGTTACACATGACCCTTCTACCAGGCACAACCTACTCCTAGCTACCCACAGTGAGGGTACTATAGGGGTAGGGGTTGCAGAGGCTCCAGAAGGGGAGAACAGTCCCTTCAGCCTACCACACAGTCTAAGCAGAACCCCTAATGTGTTAGTCAAGGTTTCCTCCCCAACTCCGGTTTGGGGCAGACTAACCCACTACTTCCAAAACTGGAAATCCATCACCACAGACAAGTGGGCATTGGAGGTGGTGGGTCAAGGACTGTTTCTCAGTTTCAAAACCTACCCCAGGTTAAGACCAAGACTTTTCAGGTGTCCAGACCCAACAGAAAGGAAACTGCTGGAAAAAGATGTTTCTTCACTGCTGGCAGCAAAGGCAGTAGAACCTGTTCCCTCTTCTCAAAGGGGAAGAGGTTTGTACCTGGATACTTCCTAACCTCAAAGAAAAATGGGGAGTGGTGACCCATACTGGATCTGAGATCCCTAAACAGGCATCTCATAAAGCCAAAGTTCTGGATAGTTACCTTGGCAATGATCTTACCCGTGTTACAACAAGGAGACTGGCTTGCATCACTGGACCTCAAGGATGCCTACTTCCACACCCCCATAAGGGAATCCCACAGAAAGTACCTGAGGTTTAGACTACCATCAGGTCACTACCAATTTGCAGCTCTGCCTTTCAGCCTGACCTCTGCTCCAAGGGTATTTACAAAGTGCTTGGCAGCAGTAGTGGCACATCTGAGAAGACAGGGCATATTGGTTCCCATATTTGGACAACTGGTTAGTAGTGGGAAAAACCCCACAACAGGTAAGAGATGCTTTGAGTCTCACACAAGAGATGTTGGAGTCTCTGGGATTCCTCATAAATGTCCAAAAGTCTGTACTACAACCTGTTCAGGTACTGCATTTCACAGGAGCAGAACTGGACACTGTATGGGGCAGGGCTTTCCTTCTCCAGGATGGGGCAGACAGTAGAGTGAAAATTCCAGGGTCTTTTGTCCTAAATAGGCCAAGACCAGCAAGACATTTCCTGCAATTGCTGGGACACATGGCTGCAGCCACAAGCACAGTGCAGGGGTGTCATTTTCAGATGAGAGACATCCAATTCCACCTAAGGGCCCATTGGTGCCAAAAAAGGGACCCTCTTTCAAAGTTGGTGCCAGTGTCAGGGACTCTGATACAGGCCCTGTAATGGTGGCAGGACAAAAGCGACCTGAGGGAGGCAGTACCATTTGAGATTCAGGCTCCTATCATGGTACTCACAACAGATTCTTCCCTGCTAGGGTGGGGGGCTTATCTGGAAGAACTCACAGTGCATGGCACTTGGTACTGCATGGAGTCACTGCTACACATAAATCTATTGGAACTCAGGGCAGTGCTTCAAACAACATGAAGTCTTGCTGTATTCAGACATAATGCAGTTAGCCCCAGCACTTGAACTGCCCCGAAGAGGAAAGAATTAACTCTATGCAGAAGCATAGAACGTTGAGCTCGAGCTCAGTTTTCAAACCTCTGTCTGTGGTACTTCCCAGTGTAACCGTCAGCTTCTTTACTCCGCCTAACAGTGCAGTCGCTCTGGAGATTTCCTCTGCTCGGTTCGGTAAAAGAAAAATAAAGCATTCGGTTTAAACCGCATATTTTTGTTATTTTCGGATTTTCAGCCTCTGTCTACAGTGTAGGTAGTATGCAGATAGGTAGTGACTGTGTTTTATTTTACTAAAAAGAGTGGAAATTGTCTTTCTTCGATTTCTTTCCAGTCGGTCCGGTTTGGAACCAACTTTGTAAAATTTTTCTCTCTTTCTGGGATTAGTGTGGTGTTCCGGTACCGATCAGTTTCAAAAGAACTGGACTTTTGCTGGTTCTTTTAAAAAGCCCGTGACACGGTTTGTAACCGATCGGTTGCTTTATTACCTGGCTTGAACGCTTCTATAGGGTAATTTGTTAGGTTGGCCATGTCTGACAGTGCAAAACCCAAGAAGAAAATCGTCCCACTGCTCTCAACATCATTGAGTGTGGGAGGCCTTTGCTAAGGCCAACCCCACCTCATCTGTGTTTATTGTCTAGGGTTTGACCACCTCAAGTCAGACTGCCAAATCTGTAAGAACTTTCCTAAAACCACTCTAGATAAAAGACTGAGTAGGCTGAAGGAAAGGGAGGCCGAGAAGTCCGTAGATCCAGATGGCCAGCCCGGTTCAATTGCAGCTGGACCTGAGGAGGTATCTACTGACCTAGGCGATACCTCCTTGTGCAAAAGGAAAGCCGACCCTGAGGGGTCGGTTCTGTCAAAGAAAAAGCGCAAGTCTGCCGGTTCAGATCCTGTATCCCACTCTCCAACTGCGGACTAAATAGCCAAAGCGATTAGTATTGTCCAATCACTTAGACCGGTTCCATCTGAACCGATACCACCGGTTCGGCGCTCAGTTTGGTCGGATCCTTCTCCTCTGGATTATGACCCAGATGCTTATTATGAGGAGTGGGAGGGAGATGAAGACTATCCTGATGATGACGATGAAGGGGGTCTGGATGTTCCCATTGAACCGGACATCTCCCTAGACATGCCCTCAGGTGTCTCTCCTCCCAGGCTCTCTGAGTCCCCTTCACACTTTTTGTTCTACAAAAAAGTGTCACAAACCCTGCAGCTTCCCTTGGTTGAAGCAGCAGAGGAGGATGAAGAGCCTGATTTTGTGGAAATGATGGACATCCCAGAGTCCAAAAAGCTGTCTATCTCTCTTCATAAATCTTTGAGGAAACAGACACACACAAAATTTTACAAACCCCTAATTCAATACCTCCTGTGGATAAGAGAATGGACAGGAGGTATTCGTTATCAGGCTCAGCTGTGGAGTTCCTTTATAGTCATTGTAGCCATGTTGGGGTAGTGCAGGCTGCAGCCTGTGACAGGGCTAACATTCCTTTGGCTTCACCCCCCCCCAGGATAAAGACTCCAGGAAAGTGGATGCCATGGCCAAAAAACAGTATTTGGCATCCTCTTTGGGACTCAGGCAGGCTACTTATATGGCCTACACAGCCAGGTACCAGAAATCCAGATGGGACACGGTTCTCAAACTGGCTAAACAGGCCTCTCCTCAGCGAGCCAAGGAGCTGGAGGTGGTGGCTGCTGATGGAACTGAGGTATCCAAAATGCAATTTCATGCTGCTGTGGACTCCAGTGATGTGGCGTCTAGAGTCATGACTACATCTGTGTCTCTCAGAAGACATGCTTGGCTCAGATGTACTAGCCTTTCACAGGATACCCAGACTAAGGCCATGGACTTTCCTGTAGTAGGTAACTCTCTGTTTGGGGAGCAGACAGAGGCTTACATGAAGAAAATGGATGAATATAGGACCATGTACAGGAGTGCACAGGCCAAGGAAAGACAGGCCACTCCGCACAAGCAGCAGTCTAGGGGCAGGGGGCAGGCTCTTTCAAAGGCCTTTTTACCAAGCCCAGGCCTCCTCTTCTTTCCCACAGAGGGGGTTCTTCAGAGGGAGGGGGTAGGAGGGGGATGAGCAGGGCTGCTCCCTCCTCCTCCTCTCAGTCTAAGGCTTCTGTGAAGCAGACACCCTGATGTGTCAGCCCGGGTCGACTCCCCATTTCCAGTAGGAGGCAGGCTGGCTTACTACTTTCAGGCTGGAAGTCTGTGACCTCAGACAAGTGGGTCTTGGAAGTAGTAAGCCAGGGACTGGCCCTCAACTTCAAAAAATTTCTAAAAAGAAGGGCCAAGTCTTTTCCACCTGCATCAGTCTCAGAAACCCTTACCCTAGAGGCAGAGGTTTCCTCCTCTCTTCTTGCTCTCAGAGCTATAGAGAAGGTTCCTACTCAGCACAAGAGAAAAGGACTGTATTCCAGGTGCTTCCTTACCCCGAAGAAAACAGGGGAGTGGTGACCCATCCTAGACCTAAGGTATCTGAACAAACACATTTCAAAGCCCAAATTCAAAATGGTAACTCTGGGAATAATCCTTCCCTCTTTAAGGCCAGGGGATTGGCTAGCATCTCTTGACCTCAAGGATGCCTGCTTCCATATTCCTATCAGGTGCTCCCACAGAAAATACCTCAGGTTCGAGTTGCCTTCAGGCCATTACCAATTCAGAGCCATGCCATTCGGTCTAACATCAGCTCCAAGGGTGTTCACAAAGTGCCTTGCAGTAGTGGTGGCTTACCTCAGAAGACAGGGTATCACCATCTTTCCGTATCTGGATGACTGGCTGTTAGTGGGTCAGTCTCATTTACAGGTCAAGTCAGCTCTTCAAACTACCCAGGACCTATTCAGCTCCTTGGGTTTTCTTCTCAATCTTCCAAAGTCTGTACTCGAACCAGTTCAACTTCTCACCTTTATAGGCATAGAGTTGGACACTGTACAAGCAAAAGCCTTCCTTCCCCTGGCAAGGGTAAAGTCCCTAGTGGATCTCGCTTCCTCCTTTCGACCTCGGGTCTCCTGCCCAGCAAGACAGTTCCTCCAGCTCCTGGGCCCCATGGCAGCTTCCACGGCAGTGGTGCAGGGAGCAAGGTTCCAGATGAGGGACATTCAGTTTTAATCTGAGGTCTTTTTGGTCTCAAAAGAAGGATTCACTTACCAAACTGATTCCAGTGACTCAGACTCTGGTCCAAGCTCTCCAGTGGTGGCTGGACCAGTACAACCTCAGACAAGAGGTTCCATTTCTCCCTCAAGTCCCATCAGTAGTTTTAACTATGGATGCTTCTCTCCTAGGGTGGGGAGCCCACCTGGGAGCTCTGACAGCTCAAGGGCTCTGGTCTCCACAGGAGTCTCTCCTTCATATCAATCTCCTGGAACTCAGGGCAGTTTTCCTAGCCCTGCAGAGCTTCTCGGATTCAGTCAAGGGCAAGATGGTCCAAGTCAGAACAGACAACACCACCACAATGTGGTACTTCAACAAGCAGGGAGGCACTCGGTCCTCAGCCCTGTGCACAGAAGCCATGAAGCTGTGGTCTCTGGCCTATTCTCTTCAGACTTCTCTGGTAGCAGTTCACCTTCCAGGAAAGGACAACATACTAGCAGATGCTCTGAGCAGAATTTCACAGGGACACTATGAATGGTCCCTGGATCCTCACATACTGAAGGTCATCTTTTCCAGGTGGGGCACTCCAGAGATAGATCTCTTTGCAGCACTGGACAATCATCAACTTCCTCTGTTTTGTTGCAGACCTCCAGTCCTGGATACGGTTCCCCAGGATGCTCTCTTTTTGGACTGGAAGGGCAGGTTTCTCTATGCCTTCCCTCCCTTCCCTCTGCTGTTCAGAGTTCTGATCAAGATCAGGACTCAACCCTGCACAGTGATACTTGGTGGTTTCAGATTGGGCCAGACAGCCTTGGTATCCTCTACTGCTGTCCTTGTCAGTGTCACGTCCCCTGTCTCTGCCCAGGACATACAATCTCCTGTCCTCCTCCCAGGGGCGGATCTGGTACCCCAATCTCCACTCTCTCCATCTTAAGGCCTGGCTCTTGAAGAGTTAGAATATGCAGCTCTACATCTTTCTCAGGGAGATCTGGATATTCTGAAGGTCTCTAGGAAACCTTCCACTAGAAAAACTTACAACTCCAAATGGAAAAGGTTCAGTATTTGGTGCTCTCAGAAAGGCATCCTGCCTGATTCTGCAGACATTTCCACAACCTTAGACTATCTAGTTCATCTCAATGGTTTAGGCCTTAGGCCTGCCACTCTGAAGGTTCATCTAGCACCTGTCTCTGCATTCCTCTCAGCAGGGAAGGGCTCTTCAAACAACATGAAGTCTTGCTATATTATGACAATGCAGTTTGTCCCACCATTAGAACTGCTCCGGAGGTGAAAGAGTTAACTTCCATGCAGAGCATGGAACTTAGAGCACGAGCTCGGTTAAAGAAGCTCTGTTAGGGTGGTTTCAAACCGAAACCGTCAGATTTTTACCTACCACTGAACAGTCGCTCCGAGATTCCTCCTGCTGCTCGGTTCATTTCTCGGTTTAAAGCGCCTTTTCTTGGTTGAATTTAACCGCGATATTATTTATTTTAACCGCAAAACCGATTGGTTCAAGCTCTGTCTATGGTATTGTAAGTAATAGATAGGTTTTCTGTGTGGAACTTGAAAATGTTTATCGGTTCGGTTTGAACCGATCGAATTGTATTTAAACTTGGTTTTAAAGCCTTTTAAGGCTTGTTAGAGTGCGGTTCCCGGTTCTTATCGGTTCTAAAAAAAACGGATTTCATTACGGTTTTTTCCACGACCTGTGACAGGGTTGGGAACCGATAAGGGTGTCTTGCCTGGCACTGCCATCAAAAGGGCAAGTTTTTGGTTAGGCTGGCATTATGTCTGAGAAACCCAAAAGAAAAACCGGGCCCACTGGGTTTCAACACTGTAGTGTCTGTGGGGAAGCCTTTGCCAAGGCTGACCCACACACCACATGTGTTTATTGTCTGGGGTTTGACCACCTCAATGTAGACTGCCAGATTTGCAAGAATTTCCCTGCAGCCACCCTAGATAAGAGAGTTGGTAGGCTTAGGAACGAGAGGCCAAAAGTCCGCTGACCTGATGGCCAGCCCAGTTCGGTGCCAGCCGAACGGAGGGAGTGCCTCTGACCAGGGCCAGACTTCCTCGGCAACGTAAAGCTGACTCTGAGGGCCAGTTCCAGCAAAGAGAACTAGAAAGTCAGCAGGTGTGGAGTCCAAAATTCCTTCTACAACTGCAGAGATAGCCAGGGCAATACAGATTGTCCAGTCACTGTCCTCGGTTCCTCCGAACCGCCACTATCTGGCAAAAGGTCGGTTCGGTCGGTTCCACCGGTTCAAGAATATGATATAGATGAGTTTTATGAACCAGAGGAGGGGGAGGATGATTATGATCAGTGTGAATGTGACTTTGAAAGTCTGGATGTGCCCATTGAACCGGACATCTCCCCAGACAGACCTTTAGGTGAATTTCCCCCTAGGCTTTCTGAGTCCCCTTCTCATTTTTTGTTTTATAAAAAAGTTGCTGAGACCCTCCAGCTTCCTTTAGAGGAGGCTTTGGATGAGCAAGAGGAGCCTGACTATGTAGAGATGATGGATATCCCAGAGTCCAGGAGATTGTCCATCTCTTTACATAAATCTTTTAGGAAACAAACAATAAAAATGTTAAAGCTCCTAATTCTGTGCCTCCTGTAGATAAAAGATGGACAGGAGGTACACTTTGTCAGGTCCTGATACAGATTTTTTCACAGCAATGCAGTCATGTTAGTAGTTCAGGCTGCAGCCTGTGATAAAGCTAATATTCCCTGGCTTCACATCCTCCTGACAAGGACTCCAGGAAGATTGACGCCATGGCCAAAAAAACAATAATGGCAGCATCTTTGGGACTCAGACAAGCAAACTATATGGCTTATGTTGCGAGATACCAGAAATCTAGATGGGATACTGTCATGGCCTTAGCCTACCAGGTCCCTGGCCAGCTTGCAAAGGAGCTGGAGCAGGTGGCTCTTGATGGTATTGAGGCATCTAAGGTGCAATTCCATGCTGCAGTGGATTCTAATGATGTATCCTCTAGAGTCATGGCTACATCTGTGGCTTTTCGTAGATTGGCCTGGCTCAGGTTTACTACTTTGTCACAGGATACCCAGCCTAAGGCTATGGATTTTCCTGTGGTGGGAAATTCTCTGTTTGGGGAGCAGACAGAGAATTATATGAAGAAAATGGATGAATATAGAACCACTTATAGGAGTGCACAAGCCAAGGAACGGCAAGCCACTCCTCAGAGGCAGCCCCCCAGGGGTAGGGGCAGGCCTTTTCACTGGCCTTTTTACCAGACCCAGGCCCCTCCTTCAGCCTATGCTCAGAGGGGGTTCTTCAGAGGGAGAGGCAGATGGGGTACGAGCAGGCCTGCTCCCACCACTCAGCCTAAAGCCCCTGCCAAACAGGCACCCTGATGGGATGCCCAGGGTCGGCTCTCCATTACCTGTAGGGGGCAGGCTGGCTTACTTCGTCCAGGACTGGGAGTCTTTAACATCAGACAGGTGGGTCCTGGAAGTAGTGAGCCAGGGTCTGGTTCTCAGCTTCAAAAAATTTCCAAAGATGAGAGCCAGATCTTTTCCACCTGCAAACCCTTTAGAGACTCTTGCTTTGGAAACAGAAGTCTCAACCCTCCTGGCTCTCAGAGCTGTAGAAAGGGTTTCTCCCACACCAGGGCAGGGTCTGTACTCCAGGTACTTCCTTACCCAAAAAGACAGGAGAGTGGCAGCCTATCCTGGATCTAAGATATCTGAACAAGCACCTTTTAAAACCAAAATTCAAAATGGTGACTCTGGGAATGATTTTACCTCCCTAAGGCCAGGGGACTGGCTAGCTTCCCTGGACCTCAAGGATGCCTTACTTCCATGTTCTTATCAGAAGCTCCCATCGAAAGTACCTCAGATTCGAACTGCCTCAGGCCATTATCAGTTCAGAGCAATGCCCTTCGGCCTCACCTCTGCCCCAAGGGTGTTCACAAAATGTCTGGCAGTAGCAGTTGCTCATCTAAGAAGGCAAAGATTGCCATTTTTCCCTACCTGGACGACTGGCTCATTGTGGGTCAGTCTCCAGACCAGGTCAAATCACACCTGCTAGTTACCCAGCAGCTGCTTACCTCTCTGGGCTTTCTTCTCAATCTTCAAAAAGTCAGTTTTGGAACCTGTTCAGGTACTCACCTTTATAGGCGCAGAACTGGACACAAAGCAGGCCAGAGCCTTCCTTCCCTGGAAAGGGTAAGGACCTCGTGGCCCTGGCCTCGCTCCTCACTCTGCAGGTCTCGACCAGCAGGCATTTCCTGCAGCTCCTAGGACACATGGCTGCTTCCACAGCTGTAGTGCAAGGAGCAAGATTTCAGATGAGGGACATTTAGTTCCATTTGAGAGCTTTCTGGTCTCAAAGAAGAGACCCCTATCCAAGTTAATCCCAGTGACTCGAACCCTGATCCAGGTCCTTCAGTGGTGGCAGGATCACAGCAATCTGAGACAAGGGTGCCTTTCATCCCTCTGTCCCACCCTTGACCCTTACTACAGATGCATCCTCTTGGGATGGGAGCTCACATAGGCGACCTCTCCACCCAGGGGTTATGGTCCCTCAGGAATCTCTGTTCCACATCAATCTGTTGGAACTCAGAGCTGTTTTTCTAGCACTTCAGGTTTTTCTGCATCTGTTCAGAACAAGGTGGTACAGGTCAGAACAGACAACACCACTACAATGTGGTACATCAACAAACAGGGGCACTCGGTCTTCGGCCTTGTGCACCGAGGCAATGAAGTTGTGGTCTCTGGCTTATTCCCTGAACACTTCCCTCATAGCAGTTCACCTCCCAGGCAAGGACAATGTCCTGGCAGATGCTCTCAGCAGGATTTCCCAGGGCCATCACGAATGGTCACTGGATCCCCTAGTACTGGGGATAGTTTTTGCCAGATGGGGCACCCCTCAGATAGATATTTTTGCAGCCCCAGACAATCATCAACTTCCACTTTTTTGTTGCAGGCCCCCAGTGTTGGGCTCAGTCCCCCTGGATGCCTTTCTCCTCGATTGGGAAGGGAAGTTCCTCTATGCCTTTCCCCTTCCTCTCCTGTTCAAAGTACTAGTCAAAATCAGGTCTCAGCCCTGCAAGATGATCCTGATTGCTCCAGACTGGGCCAGGCAGCCCTGGTACCCACTCCTTCTGTCCTTAGCAGTCCATCTTCCCCTGTGTCTCCCCAGGAACCACAATCTGTTAACCTGTGCTCAGGGGAGAGTTTGGTATCCGAATCTCAAATCCCTCAACCTCAAGGCCTGGCTCTTGAGCAGTTAGAGTTTGCTGATCTACAACTTTCTCAAAGTGTTCTCGAAATCCTGAAAGCTGCTAGGAAGCCTTCCACCAGGGCTACCTATAACTCCAAGTGGAAAAGGTTTTCCATATGGTGTTCTGGGAAGCATATTTCCCCGGAATCTGCTGATTTACCCGCTGTATTGGATTATATGGTCCATCTTAATTCTTTGGGACTGAGACCAGCTACCCTGAAAGTGCACTTGGCAGCTGTCTCTGCCTTCATTTCAGCAGGGAAGCCTCTTCTTTTCTGCTCATCCTGTATTTTCCAAGTTTTTAAGGATTGCTTCATACCAATCCTCCATTCAGGGGCCCTGCCCCTGCTTGGGATCTTAATGTTTGCATTGCTCAGCTGATGCAACCCCTTTGAGCCTCTGTCTTCGGCAGAGCTTAAGTATTTGACTTGGAAACTGTATTTAGTAGCCATCACTTCTGCCAGGCGATAAGTGAGTTACAGGCTTTATCAGTGGAGACTGACTTTATTTCCTTTCACAGGATAAGGTAGTCCTCAGGAAACAGGAAGTTTTTGCCTAAGGTGGTTTCGGATTTCACCTTAACCAATCTATTTCACTTCCAGTGTTCTTCACTGACCATTCCTCCTCTGGTGAGAGGAGGCTGCACAGCTTAGATGTTAAGAGGGCCCTAAGTTACTACATAGAGCGTACCAAGGGTCATAGGTTTGACTCCTCAACTTTTTCTCACTTATGGTGAGGTTGGGAAAGGAGACCTGCCACTAAGAGATCCATTGCCAGGTGGATCGTCTCTTGTATCCAATCTTGCTATCAAAAGCTTGGTAAGGATCCCCCCTCAGGCCTGAGGGCTCACTCTACCAGAAGTACAACTGCATCTCTAGCTGCTGCTAGAGACATCCCTATCTTGGAGATATGTCAAGCAGCTACTTGGAAAACAGTACACACCTTCACCAAGCATTACTCCCTGGATATCCAGGCCAGGAGGGCAACTCAGTTTGGCACAACGTGCTTCAGAGCCTATTCCTAAGTAGTTCTGTCCCTCCTCCATGAAGTACTGCTGTGTAGTCTGCATCTGTCATAATATAGCAAGACTTCATGTTGTTTGAAGAAAAATTACTCACCTTAGTAATGTTGTTTCTTCTAATGGAGTCTTGCTATATTATGACCTCCCCCCCAGCCTGCCCCTCTCAGAACTTCTACTTCGGGTATGGGGTGGGCAGTCCACTGTTGGCATTTATTGATGCCCCCTTTTATGTTTGGGTGTTGTGTTTTATTTAGTTATTTTATCTTATTTTTCTGGTCCCCTGACTTGAGTCTTGGTGTTGGGACCAGGAAAATGTGTGAATATTTTAGTAGCTAGTTGGCTAGTGTAGGTTACAGCTTCCACACAGAGCCTTAGTGAGTTTTGCTCGTAAAGATCTGATGGTTTCGGTTTGAAACCACCCTAACAGAGCTTCTTTAACTGAGCTCGCGCTCTAAGTACCATGCTCTGCATGGAAGTTAACTCTTTCACCTCCGGAGCAGTTCTAATGGTGGGACAAACTGCATCTGTCATAATATAGCAAGACTCCATTAGAAGAAACAACATTACTAAGGTGAGTAATTTTTTCTTCCCTGGCATCTCATCCTGTTTTCAGAAAGTTTTTCAAAGGTCTGGTTCACATTAACCCTTCCTCTAGGGAGCCCACTCCGCCTTGGGATCTTAATGTCTGCATAGCTCAGCTAATGCAGCCACCCTTTAAACCTCTGGCTTCGGCCAAATTGAAGTACTTGACCTGGAAAACTGTGTTCCTGGTAGCTATTACTTCTGCCAGGGAGATTAGTGAGTTACAGGCTCTGTCAGTGGAACCTGACTTCATCTCCTTCCATAGCGACAAACTAGTCCTCAGAACCAATAGGAGGTTCTTGCCCAAATTGTTTTCAGATTTTCATCTGAATCAGTCTGTATCTCTCCCTGTGTTTTTCGCTGACCATTCTTCTTCAGGTGAAAGAAGGTTACACAGTCTGGACGTTAAGAGGGCCCTTAGCTACTACATTGAGCATACTAAGACACATAGAAATGACTGTCTTCAATTGTTTCTCACTTATGGTGAAGTGGGAAAGGGTAAGCCTTCCACTAAGAGAACTATTGCCAGGTGGATTGTTTCTTGTATACAATTTTGTTATGACAAGTTGGGTAGAATGCCCCCTTCAGGCCTGAGGGCTCACTTGACCAGGGGTACAGCTGCTTCTCTAGCTGCAGCCAGATATATACCTTTGTTAGAGATCTGTAAAGCAGCCACCTGGAAAACAGTACATACTTTCACCAAGCATTACTCCCTGGACATCCAGGCTAGGAGTGATGCTAGGTTTGGTACAGCAGTACTGCAGAGCCTCTTCCCAAAGTAGGTTCTGCATTCCCTTCTCCATAGGGAACTGCTTGGTAGTCTACATTATGTCTGAATACAGCAAGATTTCATGTTGTTTGAAGAAAAATTACTCACCATAGTAATGTTGTTTCTTCTAATGGAGTCTTGCTGTATTCAGACCTCCCGCCTCCCCTCTCAGAACCTGGTTTTGGGAAGTGGGCTGGCAGGTACAGTGTTGCACCTCAGGGGTGTACCTTGTACCCTCCCTCTTGGGTGGGGTAGATGTTATTATTATTATTTTTTCTGGTGTTTTACTAAATATTGTCACTACCTTTCCTTCTTGGGTTCTCGACTTGAGTCTTTTGGGGCCCAAGAAGATATATGTTGCCCTTTTGCTAAATATGAACAATTTCCATACTTTAGTTACTAGTTAGTTAGCTCGTAAGAATCTGACAGTTACACTGAGAAGTACCACAGACAGAAGTTTGAAAACCGAGCCCGAGCTCAACATTCTATGCTTCTGCATAGAGTTAACTCTTTTCTCTCTAGGGCAGTTCAAGCGCTGGGGCTAACTGCATTATGTCTGAATACAGCAAGACTCCATTAGAAGAAACAACATTACTATGGTGAGTAATTTTTTCTTCTAGCACTTCAGTCTTTTAAATCACTGATAAAGGAAAAGGTGGTACAGGTCAGAACAGACAACAACACCACCACTATGTATTACATCAACAAGCAGGGAGGGACAAGATCTGACCTACTCTGCATGGAAGCAATGAAAATCTGGGACCTGGCATACTCTCTACAAGTGTCCCTGGTGGCAGTGCACCTTCCAGAAAAGGACAATACTTTGGCAGATGCCCCAAGCAGAATCAGCCAGAACCACCACAAATGGTGTCTCAACAGACAGGTGCTGGAGATAGTGTTCAGAAGATGGATCACTCCAGAGATGGATCTCTTCATCTCAGAAGAGAATTATCAGTTGCAAAATTTTGTTGCAGATCACCAGCCAAGGGGTCAGTCCCGGTGGATGCCATGGTGCTGAATTGGACAGAGAAAACCCTGTATGCATTTCCTCCATTTCCCTTGTTGCTCAGGGTCCTGATCAAGCTCAGGTCCCAGTCAGCCACTGATTCTGATAGCTCCAGACTGGACCAAGTGGTCTTGGTACTCACTGCTGCTTTCCCTGTCAGTGGCACAACCAATACACCTCCCACACAGACACAATCTCTTGACATCCTCTCAGCGCAGGATTCTGTACCCAAACCGCAGGTCTCTCAGACTCAAGGCATGGCTCTTAAAGACCTAGAGTATGCTGATTTATACCTCTCATAGGATATTTTACAGGTGCTCAGGGGTTCTAGGAAACACTGAACTAGGAAAACCTATACTTCCAAGTGGAAGAGATTTTCCATCTGGTGTGCTTCAAAAGAGGTGGTTCCCACAGAGGCAGGGTTGTCAGTCATGCTGGAGTGCCTGACACACCTAAATACTCTGGGACATCAGCCAGCTACACTCAAAGTCCATCTGGCATCTGTTTCTGCATAACTATCAGCTGGTAAGAGAGCTTCCTTAGCAGCTAACCCTATTTTTATAAAATTCTTTAAAGGGTTGGCCCATCTGCATCCCCCTCGCAGGGAGCCAGCTGTGCCCTGGAACCTAAATATTTGTATTGCCAAGCTCAGGGAGCCTCCATTTGAGCCATTGGCCAATGCTCATCTGAAAATTGTCACTTGGAAGACTATCTTCTTAGTAGCTATCACATCTGCAAGAAGGATAAGTGAGTTACAAGCTCTGTGTCTGGAACAAGACTACATTTCATTCCACAGAGACAAGGTGGTGCTCAGCACTAACAGGAAATTCCTTCATAAAGTAGTTTCTGACTTCCACTTGAATCAATCTATTACTTTGTCAGTTTCCTTCAGGAGCACTCTAACTCTGGAGAGTGTAGATTGCATAGTCTTGATGTAAAGGTATGTACAGATTTCCATGTGGCTGCTTTGCAGATTTCCAACAAGGGACATTCAGTCCAGGAGTGATACCAGGTTTTGCACAGCAGTGCTACAGAGTATGTTTCCTAAGTGAAGCTCTGGACCCTCCTCCAAAAGTACTGCTTTATAGTCTGCTAGAGTTAATATTGAAGAATATCTGGGGTTAGAAGAAAACAATTACCCACCATAGTAATCTTCTTTCTTCCAGGGTATTCTTCAATGTCATTAACTCTCCCACCCTACCTCCCCTTCTAGAACCAATCAGTATATGAGTACAGGTAGTACTGTGTGTTTGTTGGCCTTTCACTGGTACAAAATCTTTTTTAAATCATATGGCACAGTTTCTATTTTCATTGGTCTTTTTGGACATTGCCAGTTGGCTTAAGGGAACAAATAAATGGGGGTTTGATAAAATCAAAATGTTATTTTATTGTCGACTGTTAGGATAGCATAGTATAAGACTTAGGTACAGGCTTATTCAAAATCTGAGCATTTTAGAACGCTTATAGTTGACAGGGCAGCAGGTTTGAATGGTGGCATTAGCCAATCAGTGTTCCACTATTAGCATAAGTTCCATTCATCTCTGGGGCAGTGCAATCCAGGAGGCCGACTGCTAGAGTTAATGATATTGAAGAATACTCTGGAAGAAAGAAGATTACTTCGGTGAGTAATATTTTCTTCCTTTGCTATAGGTTAGCCCAAGCCAGCAAGGCAATTCCTTCAGCTTTTAGGGCATATGACCTCCACCGTAGCAGTGGTTCGAGGAGTTAGATTTCAGATAAGGGACATTGAATACCACTTGCAGGCACATTGATCCCACAAGTGACCCTCTCTCTCCAAACTGGTGTCTGTCAGAAACATCCTATTACAGGCCTTGGATTGATGGAAAAACAAGGACAACCCCAGAGAAGGGTACCCTTTTTCAGGTAGATGCTCCTACAGTTGTCCTGACAACAATTGCTTCCATGTTGGGCTGGGATGCCCACCTGGGAGACTAACAGTAAATGGGGTATAGTTTCCTCAGGAGTCCAGGGAGCATATAAATCTGCTGGAGCTATGGGCAGTGTTTCTAGTTCTCACCACAGGTCTAGGGTCACCCTGTCCAGATCATGACAGGCAACACCTTCACCATGTATTACATCAGCAAGCAGGGAGGCACAAGGTCCCCGAAGCTGTACACAGAAGCCATGAATCTCTGGAGTCTGGCTTACTCACTAAATGTGCACCTGTCTGCAATCCACCTTCCAGAGAAGGACAATGTTCTGGTGGATTCCCTCAGCGGGATCTGCCAGGTCCCTCACAAATGATCTCTGAACAAACAGGTGTTGGCCACAATCTTCAGGAGATGGGCACACCAGAGTTTGATCTGTTCACATCCAAAGACAATTTTCATCTCTCTCTCTCTCTCTCTCTCTCCACTGTTGCAGGCCTCCAGCAATGGGTACAGTCCCCATGGGGGTCTCTGTTCCTGGATCGGTCAGGGAAGTTTTCTTTATTTTTCCCTGTTGTTTTAAAGGGTACCTAAACAAGCAGTTTTTTAAAAATGCAAACTCCAAAATCTGGCTTCATGGCGAGGCAAAGTAAAGGCTGTTGTTTACATTTATGCTAAAACTGTATTTATGTAAATAACATAAATGCAGTTTCATAGCTTTTGAAAAATGCAAACATCAGCCTTTCATTTTCAAAAACCAGCCTTGGTTTCTCCCTAAGATGTCTGCCAAGTGTGTTAAGTGATGAGTCATGATGACATTATCGGAGCCAGAGACAGAGACCCACATACATACCTCTCAACTGTCACACATTACGAGGTACGTCACTCATTTTAACCCTCAGAAATCCTTTGTCCCACATCAAGGTAGTGATATTCCACATTTCTCACAGAGGTTTTAAAGCAGAAATTCATAATTATCTATTGTGTTTAATTATCAGAAAACATTATGAACACTAGTGCACTGATAGCCATAGTGTTCTGAGCTTGCAGTGCCGTGTTTGATGATATGTCCCACATTTTGCTCATTTGTCACACATCTTGTCACACATTTTGGTGAAGAAAGGTTGAGAGGTATGCCCACATATATTCCTATAGTGATAACTAGTTCTTTTTTCCCTCTGTTTTGAATTGTTGTACCTGAATGATCAACACCATGTGTTAACTCGTTGACTATTTTGATCAGTACACATGTTAGGCTATGATTTTGTTCATTTTGTTTACTTTAACTTGTGAAAATGTTTTGCAATCCTGCTGACTTTCTCTTTGGCAAACTGCAGTACAGTACAACACTTCAAATACCTGATGATCTAGTGGTTATGTGATGCCCTGAATTTTGTTTTTGTATTAACCAGGAGAGACATACTAAGCTGAAAGCTTGTTTACAGGTGTGGCCTGGGAGCACAAGGAAGTTTAGCAACTTGCTCAGGTTGATACAGCAAAGTACCAGTCTGGTTCAATTCCAAAGCTCATGCTCTCTTGTTAATTCACAAATAAGGCTTTCTTTTTCCACATGAATCCCCTGCACCTAGCCTGCCTTCTGTTGAACACCCACCATCCATACCCTGTCCTTAGTACTGCCTGGGGCTGCATATGTGCTTACGGTCTCATGAAGAGAATTATCACACCTCAGATTGTAATCTTGTACCTCAGAGAGTTGTGCACACCTATACCGATATGCATCATCAGCTGGCACTGTTAAAAAATGCCTCCCAAATCACTCTCCAGTCCACTTTCTCAATGTTTGACTTCTGCTCCCACAGTAAACATTGAGTGGATCACCACCATTCTGCACAGTAAAGGTAGTATGTAAAATTCCCCTGTTGTGTTTTTTCCTGCCTCATTAACCAACAACTAGGTCTTTCTGGAGGGCCAAGCAATAAAGCATCATGACCATTCAGAAAAACTGCTTTCAGACAACATGAAGTCTTGCTGTATTCTGACATATGCAGTTAGCCCCAGCACTTGAACTGGTCTGGAGAGGAAAGAGTTAAATTCTATGCAGAGCATAGAACGTTGAGCTCGAGCTCAGTTCAAACCTCTGTCTGCTGCACTTTGAAGTGTAACCATCAGATTCTTTACTCCGACTAACTGAACAGTGGCTCCGGAGATTTCTCCTCTGCTCATGGTTCTCGGTCAGTTAAAGTCGTCGGTTTTACCAATAAATTCTTTGTTTTTTTGGTTCAGATCCCTGTCTGTGATACAGTAAGTATGTAGGTAGTGGACTAGATTTGGAAAAACTTGTGGAAATTGTAAACTTTATGTAATTCAACCGGTTTGGACGAACCGGCTGTTGTGTAGAGTGTGTCTCATTGTAAATTTAGTGTGTGTATCGGTTTAAAAAAAAACGTGTTTTTGTGTTTTTTTCAAATACCCGTGGCACGGTTAGAAACCGATAGGGGTGCCTTGCCTGGCTGAAGCTGAGTAAAGGGTAAGTTTGTTTTGATTAAGTATGGCTACGTCTGAGAAACCCAAAAGAAAAACCGGGCCCACTGGGTTTCAACAGTGCAGTGTGTGTGTGGGGAGGCCTTTGCTAAGGCTGATCCTCACACCACTTGTGTTTATTGTCTGGGGTTTGACCACCTCGATTCAGACTGCCAAATCTGTAAGAATTTCTTTAAAGCCACTCTGGATAAAAGATTGGACAGGCTTAGGGAAAAGGAGGCCGAGAAGTCCGCTGAACTGGATGGCCAGCCCGGTTTGGTTCCGACTGAATCAGAAAGAGTGCCCTCTCATCAGGGCGAGACTCCTTCCGGCAAAAGGAGAGCCAATTCCGAGGGATCGATTCCGTCAAAAAGAAAAAGAAAAGATAAATTGGCTGGTTTGGATTCAGAACTGCACCATCCGACCGTCGAAGAAATTGCCCGAGCAATTCGCATAGTGGAATCGCTCTGTTCGGTTCCGACCGATCCAGCGCCTTCTGGCAGGCATTCGGTTTGGTCAGTTCC
This sequence comes from Neoceratodus forsteri, assembly GCA_016271365.2. NCBI lineage: Eukaryota > Metazoa > Chordata > Ceratodontiformes > Ceratodontidae > Neoceratodus > Neoceratodus forsteri. The sequence goes on from CM057456.1 coordinate 27,597,300, forward strand.
TCCGGTTCAAGATTATACCCCTGAAGATTTTTATGAACCGGACCTGGAGGGGGATGATGATTATGATGATGATGAAGGTGATGATGAAGATGATGACAGAATAGAAGATTTGGATGAGCCCATAGAACTGGACATCTCCCCAGACAGGCCTTCTGGTGTTTCCCCTCCTAGGCTTTCTGAGTCCCCTTCCCATTTTATGTTTTACAGGAAAGTGGCAGAAACCCTCCAGCTCCCTATGGAGGAAGCTATTGAGGAACAAGAGGAGTCTGACTTTGAGGAGATGTTGGACATTCCAGAGTCCAAGAGGTTGTCTATTCCCCTTCACAAGCTTTTTGGGAAACAGATACAAAAGCTGTTAAAAACTCCAAATTCATTACCTCCTGTGGACAGATGGATGGACAAGAGGTACATGCTGTCAGGCTAAGGTACGGAGTGCTTGTACCAGCAATGCAGCCATGTTGGGGTCGTGCAGGCTGCAGTCTGTGATAAGGCTAACATACCCTTGGCTTCACACACCCCCAGATAAAGACTCCAGGAAGCTGGATGCCATGGCAAAGAAACAGTACATGGCATCCTCCTTAGGACTCAGTCAGGCTAATTACATGGCCTATACAGCCAGGTACCGAAGTCCAGGTGGGACACTGTACTGGCACTGGCTAAGCAGGCCTCCCCCCAGCTTGCCAAGGAGCTGGAGGAGGTGGCTGCTAATGGGACTGAGGCATCAAAGATCCAATTTCGTGCTGCTGTAGACTCCAATGATGTATCATCTAGAGTCATAGCTACATCTGTGGCTCTTCGGAGACTAGCTTGGCTCAGGTGTACTAGCCTATCTCAGGACACCCAGGCTAAGGCTATGGATTTCCCCTGTAGTTAATAATTCTCTGTTTGGGGAGCAGACAGAGAATTACATGAAAAAGATGGATGAATACAGGACCACCTACAGGAGTGTACAGGCCAAGGAAAGGCAGACAACTCCTCAAAGGCAGCAAGCTAGGGGCAGGGGCAGGCTTTTTCATAGGCCTTTCTACCAAGCACAGGCCTCCTCTCCTTTTTCCCAGAGGGGGTTCTTCAGAGGGAGAGGCAGAAGGGGGATGAGCAGGGCTGCATCCACCTCTCAGCCTAAGGCTCCTGCCAAGCAGACACCCTGATGTGTCAGCCCGGGTCAACCTCCATTCCTGTAGGAGGCAGGCTGGCTTATTACTTCCAGGACTGGAAGTCTGTTACCTCAGACAAGTGGGTCTTGGAGGTAGTAAGCCAGGGACTGGCTCTCAGCTTCAAAAGGTTTCCAAAGCTGAGAGCCAGATCTTTTCCACCTGCAAACATCTTTGAAATCATTGCCCTAGAGGCAGAGGTTTCATTTCTTCTGGCCTTAAGGGCCATAGAGAGAGTTCCTACAATCCACAAGAGATAAGGTCTGTACTCCAGGACTTCCTTACCCTGAAGAAAACAGGGGAGTGGTGGCCCATCCTAGACTTAAGATACCTGAACAAGCATCTACTAAAACCAAAGTTAAAGATGGTGACTCTGGGAATAATTATTCCCTCTCTAAGGCCAGGGGACTGGCTAGCCTCCCTGGACCTAAAGGATGCCTACTTTCACATTCCCATCAGGTGCTCCCACAGAAAGTACCTCAGGTTCGAACTGCCTTCAGGCCATTACCAGTTCAAAGCAATGTCCTTCCGCCTAACATCAGCTCCAAGGGTGTTCACAAAATGCCTAGCAGTAGTAGTGGCATTCCTAAGGAGAAAAAATATCTCCATATTCCCATACCTGGACGACTGGCTCATAGTGGGTCAGTCTCCAGACCAAGTCAAGTCAGATTTGAAAGTGACCCAGCAAGTGCTCACTTCTCTAGGATTCTTTCTCAATCTTCACAAGTCAGTTCTCGAGCCAGTACAACTTTTGACCTTAGCATTTCTCCCCTTGTTAAGGGTAAATAAAGGCCATCATACAGCTGGCTTCTTCTCACCCCAGGAATTCTTTAGCATCTATTGAGAGGTGCAGTATGCCAGCTGGGTTCAGCTGCCCCGGAGAGGAGGAGTCAATGCAAATTAGGAAGGCATTGGCCAATCTGGATACAGTTAGAGCACAGTGCTGCCTGCAGTCAGCGTGAGGGATCTCAGAACTTTTTCTCCGCTGAACTGGCAAAACTGCCCTGGAGCTCTTCTCTTCAGAGATCTTCCTGTGCCATTTTCTTTCTTTTTGAGTTCTGCTTTTAAGGTATGTTGTATATTTTCTTCATTTTATCTATTTTTACCGCATCTGCGTTGGGTTCCACGCAGTTGCAGAATTTTTCTTGTTTTTCCTGCTTCAGCGTTTTTTTCTGAAGTAAAATTCACCCACGTGTGTGATAAATTGCTTCATTTTTATTTAATTAGTCAGTTTTTACTATTTATCGGTGGTTTTTAACGCTTTTGCACTAAAATCATTGATTTGTTTTTTTTGTGCGCGTGCGCAATTTTCCATTGCGCACCAGCGCAAATTCTTGGAACCCTTTTTTCTCTATTTAAATTCAAAATATTTGATATTTGAAGGGTAATCCCCTCTCTTTTGGGGTGAGACCCTCTTGTTTGCTGTGCAGCAGGCTTTGTTGACAAGAGGTGTGGAGGTGGTACTGTTTTTTCCTCTTTGTGAAAAAAAAATATCTTGAAAGTTGATTTTGAATTGTTTAAGCTTTGTCCTAACTGTTACTATTTGGACTTTCAGTCTACCTCCCCCTCCTCTAAAAGTGCTGAGGAGGGTTCCTCAAGTTAACAGAAAAAGAAATGACAAGTTCTCTTGGGACTTCTATTATTACAAGTCTGGTTCTATTGTAGTTGTTTTCTGTCCGAGCCTTTAATTTGAAGATAGGCAGGGTGCCCACTTCCCTGCACAAAGATAGAGTTTAATCTCCTCTGATCCTCCCTCCTGAAGGACTTAGGGAGTCTTCAGGGGTTGATAAAATTATGCCCTCTGCAACTGAATTTTTGAGAGCTTGGCAATTGTTCCAGACTTTATATTTCTGGGCGTGTTCTTGGCTCCTTCCGGTCCGAGTATTCCTCTCCATGTTAATCCTTACGCCCAAGGATATTATTATTAGTAGTAATTTAGGAGAGGTTTTTTCCTTCATGAACTGTCTCGGGGCCCACTAATTCCAGTCGGTAACCCTGAGGTTGATTCATCTTATGGTATAATGAGGCATTTATATTCAACCGGTGGACTCTCTGGACTTTTCCCTCCAGGACGACACAGATAAAGAGGTGGAGGATGACGACTTCGTAGATCTGGTGGTAGTTCTCCTCCAAACAAGTTGACAACTCTCTGAAGACACCTACAGGTAGGTTCTGGAAACACCTCCTTCTTTTTCGGGGTTGACAGAAGCATTCAGAAGAAATACCAGCTCGGTAAGTGCTCTGCTGTTTTTATCTGTACACTTTCAGATTAAAGAGAGTAAGTGCAAGCAGTGGCCTGCTTCACAGCTTTGTGCCACTGTCTGATTTCCCTCCAGAGATAGACTCTAGATAATCATATGCCATGTGTAAAAGGTTTTATGTAATGCCTCCTACCTTTGTGGCATACGCTATTATATATTTAAGAGTTGTTTGATGTCTCCTATCCTTGCCATAGTGCTACAGCCCAGGAGCACTAGTCACAAGGAGGTTTGCTGAAATACCCAAGTGGCATATGATAACATTGTGCTCTCATAGCCTTAACTCATAATGTTACAGTTTCTGGAGTCTTGGCGTAGGTCATTTCCCTCAGGCTTGTCTGTCTGAAAAGTTCCGACCTTTAGGGTTATGTTTTTGTGCAAATTTTGGTTATTCTTTATGGCAAACTAAAGCTGACAGGCACGTTTGGATGAGTTTAACTCTCCTAGTACTCAGTTAAAGATAAGCGTTCCTTTTCCAGAAGTCTTAGGATATAGGGGCTTCGGGTAAGAATTTTTCTCCCTTTAATCCTTTTTTTCCCTACGCCAACACATTAGGAAATTTCCAAATGTGAAGTTTTCCAGGGGTTTAGGCAGGAATGCTTTTTCATTCCTGTTAATCCCTTTTTTCTTCAGTTACTTTTCTTTTTGGTTCTAATTTTTACTCCTTCGGTTGGTGTAAAAAGAAATAAATAAATAAAAACAGATAGATGTATGCAGATATTAACATATAAATATATACAGTGTATATATATATATATATATATATATATGTACATGATAAGTAAAATAAATAACTAAAGATTACCTCCAAGTGCTGCATTCTCTGTTTTTCTCCATTAGCATGTCAGCAGTAGGAACTAGAGCACTAGAACCTCGTGAGGTTCAAAGTCGTGAAAGAGTTCCCTTCTTCTTGGGAATTGGACCTTTTTTAAGGCTATTACCTGAATTTTAAAGGAAAATAGGGAACAGAAAATCACTATCAATTTTCAGAAACTGGAGTCAGGGTGCTTACTTGACTCAGGTCTTTCTATTGCAAATGCAGGGGATTTTCTTGTTTCCCTCGATACATTCTATGTTCTCAGTTCCCTAGTCTGGGTTTTTTTCTCAGGCGGCTACCAGTTCAAACACCATGAAGTCTTGCTATATTATGACTAATGCAGTTAGCCACTGCACTTGAACTGCCCCGGAGAGGAAAGAGTTAACTCCAGGGAGTCTGGAGTTCTACAGCGCGAGAGCGCTTATGCCAAAGTTTCATCTGGGCAGTTTCAAATGAAACTGTCAGATTCTTTACTCCGCTCACTGAACAGTCGCCCGGAGATCAGGTCCTTCAGCTCGGTTCATTTTTCGTTCAAGCGAGTATTTTCGTTCATTTGAACCGCAAAAAGTATTTATTTTACCATTTCGTTAAAAGCTCTATCTGGTAAACCATAAGTACAAAAATTAAAGTCTGTGTGGAAATTCAATTATCGGTTCGGTTTTGAACCGATCGGTTTGCTGAAATTAACATTTTAAAGTGTTGGTTGGGCTTTTAGAGTGCGGTTCCCAGTTCTTATCGGTTCTAAAAAAACCTTGCTTTGAAATTAGGTTTTTTCCAATACCCGTGACATGGTTAGGAACCGATAAGGGTGTCTTGCCTGGCACTGCCATCAAAAGGGCAAGTTTTTGGTTAGGCTGGCATTATGTCTGAGAAACCCAAAAGAAAAACCGGGCCCACTGGGTTTCAACACTGTGATGTCTGTGGGGAAGCCTTTGCCAAGGCTGACCCACACACCACTTGTGTTTATTGTCTGGGGGCTGACCACCTCCTGTCAGACTGCCAGGTGTGTAAAAATTTCCCTGCAGCCACCCTGGAAAAGAGATTGGGCCGGGCTCAGGGAACGAGAGGCCAAAAAGTCAGCTGACCCAGATGGCCAGCCCGGTCCAGCACCCACTGGACCAGAGGGAGTGCCCTCTGACCAGGGTGAGACTTCCTCGGGCCAAAGGAAGGCTGGTTCAGAGGAACCAGTCCCAGTGAAAAAGACAAAGAAATCAGTAGGTTTGGAGTCCAAAATTGTCTCTCCAACTGCTGCAGAAATAGCTAAAGCATACAGATTGTCCAGTCACTGTCTCAGGGTCCTGTCGAACCACCAACAGTTGGTAAAGGGTTGGTTCATTCAGTTCCAGTGGTTCAGGAGTATGATGTTGAGGAATTTTATGAACCACAGGAGGGGGAGAAGGAATTTGATCAATATATATGTGGCTGGGAGGGTCTGGATGTGCCCATTGAACCGGACATTTCTCCAGACAGACCTTTAGAATCTCCTCCTATTCTGTCTGAGTCTCCTTCTCATTTTATGTTTTACAAAAAGGTTGCAGAAACCCTCCAGTTTCCTTTAGAGGAGGCTGTGGATGAGCAAGAGGAGCCTGATTATGTAGAAATGATGGATATACCAGAGTCTAGGAGGTTGTCTATTCCTTTGCATAAGTCATTTAGGAAGCAAACAACAAAGATTTTAAAAAATCCTCATTCTGTCCCTCCTGTAGATAAAAAATGGACAGAAGGTATATTTGTCAGGCTCTGATACAGACTTCCTCACTGAGCAGTGTAGTCATGTAGGTGTGGTTCAAGCTGCAGCCTGTGACAGTTAATATTCCCTGGCCTCACATCCTCCTGATAAGGATTCCGGAAGATTGATGCCATGGTGAAAAAACAGTATATGGCAGCTTCTTTGGGACTCAGGCAGGCAAATTATATGGTTTATGTAGCTAGATATCAGAAATCTAGATGGGACACAGTATTGCAGTTAGCCAAGCAGGCACATGGCCAGCTGGCTAGTGAGTTGGAACAGGTGGCTGCTGATGGCATTGAAGCCTCTAAAGTTCAATTTCATACTGCTGTTGATGTTAATGATGTTTCCTCAAGGGTCATGGCCACTTCTGTAGCTTTCCGTAGGTTGGCATGGCTCAGATGCACTAATCTGTCCCAAGATACTCAGTCAAAGGCTATGGATTTTCCTGTAGTGGTAATTCTCTGTTTGGGGTACAAACAGAAAACTATATGAAAAGATGGATGAATACAGAACTACCTACAAAGTGCCCAGGCTAAGGAGAGGCATGCCACTCCACAGAGGCACGCTCCCAGAGGTAGGGGCAGGCCTTTCCACAGGCCTTTTTACCAATCTCAGGCCTTCTCTGCGTTTGCACAGAGGGGTTTCTTCAGAGGCAGAGGTAGACGGGGCACAAGTAAACCGTCCCCCTTCCCTCAGCCTAAGGCTACTGCCAAGCAGGCACCCTGATGGGGTGCCCAGGGCCGATTCTCCTGTACCAGTGGGGGGCAGGTTGGTTTATTTCAGCCAGAACTGGGTGTCCCTAACTTCGGACAGATGGGTTCTGGAGGTAATAAGCCAGGGTCTGGTTCTCAGCTTCAAACAGTTTCCAAAGATGAGAGCCAGACATTTTCCACCTGCAAATCCTACAGAAGCCCTTGCTTTGGAAGCAGAGGTTTCTTCTCTTCTGGACTGCAAAGCAGTAGAAAGGGTCCCTCCTTGCCATCAGGGCAAGGGGCTGTACTCAAGATACTTTCTTACCCCAAAAAAGACAGGAGAATGGTGGCCCATCCTAGATTTAAGGTACCTGAACAAGCATCTTTTGAAACCAAAGTTCAAAATGTTAACTCTGGCAATGATTTTTGTCTTCCCTGAGGCCAGGGACTGGCTGACTTCCTGGACCTCAAGGATGCCTATTTCATGTTCTGATCAGGCCTCTCACCGAAAGTACCTCAGGTTCGAACTGCCCTCAGGCCACTACCAGTTCAGGGCAATGCCCTTTGGCCTTACCTCTGCACCAAGGGTATTCACAAAATGTCTAGCTGTGTAGTGGCTCATTTAAGAAGGCAAGGGATTGCTGTGTTTCCACCTGGACGACTGGCTCATAGTGGGTCAGTCCCAGATCAGGTAAAATCCCACTTGCAAGTCACCCAGCAGCTTCTCACTTCCTGGGATTCCTGCTGAATTTACCAAAGTCAGTTCTGGAACCAGTTCAGGTACTAACTTTCATAGGTGCAGAATTGAACACAAAGTTAGCCAGGGCATTTCTTCCCTCGGAAAGGGTAGGCAGGCTCATTGCCCTGGCATCCTCCTTTACCCTGTGGGTTTCTCGACCAGCAAAGCATTTTCTGCAACTCCTAGGGCACATGGCTGCTTCCACAGCGGTAGTGCAAGGGGCAAGATTCCAGATGAGGGACATTCAGTTCCATTTGAGGGCCTATTGGTCTCAAAGGAGGGACCCCCTTTCCAAATTGGTTCCAGTGACCCAAACTCTGATCCTGGCTCTACACTGGTGGCAGGATCAAAGCAACCCAAACAAGGGTTCCTTTCATTCTCATCTCCCACCCTCACCCTCACCATGGATGTCTCCCTGTTAGGGTGGGAGCTCACTTGGCGACCTGGCCACTCAGGAGTGTGGTCTCTCAGGAATCTCTGCTCCACATCAACCTTTTGGAACTCAGAGCTGTCTTTCTAGCTCTTCAGGCATTTTCAGCTTCTGTCCAGAACAAAGTAGTTCAAGTCAGGACAGACAACACCACAACAATGTGGTACATCAACAAGCAAGGGGGCACTCGGTCTTCAGCCTTGTGCACCGAAGCAATGACGTTGTGGTCTCTGGCTTACTCCCTGAACACCTCCCTGATAGCAGTTCACCTTCCAGGGAAGGACAATGTCCTGGCGGATGCCCTCAGCAGGATTTCTCAGGGCCATCACGAATGGGCTCTGAATCCTCAGGTGCTGGGGTCGGTCTTTGCCAGATGGGCACCCCTCAGATAGATCTTTCGCACCCCAGACAACCACCAACTTCCTCTGTTTTGTTGCAGCCCCAGTGCTGGGCTCAGTCCCCTGGACGCTTTCAGTTGGATTGGAAAGGGAAGTTCCTGTATGCCTTCCCCTTCCTCTTCTTTTCAGGGTACTAGTAAAATCAGATCTCAGCCCTGCAAAGTGATTCTGATTGCCCTAGATTGGGCCAGACAGCCCTGGTACCCACTGCTTCTGTCCTGACAGTCCACTCCTGCCCTGAGCTTGCCCAGAGTCCATGACTTGCTGGCCTGTGCACAGGGAGAGTGTGGTATCCAGACCTCAAATCCCTCCATCTCAAGGCATGGCTCTTGGAGGAGTTAGAATTTGCTGACTTACACCTTCTCAAGGTGTTCTGGATATTTAAAGCATTCAAGGAAACCTTCCACTAGGCCACTTACAATTCTAAGTGGAAAGGTTTTCCATCTGGTGCTCTGAGAAGCAGATTATCCCAGAATCTGCTGATCTGCCATTTTACTGGACTATTTGGTCCATTTAAATTCCTTAGGTCTTAGGCCAGCTACCTTAAAGGTTCATCTGGCAGCTGTCTCTGTTTTTGTGTCAGCAGGAAGCCTGTTCCCTTCTTCTCACCCTGTGTTTTCCAAGTTTTTAAGGGGTTACCACTAACCCTCCTTTTCGAGAACCAGCTCCGCCTGGGACCTGAATGTTTGCATTGCTCAGTTAATGCAACCTCTCTTGAGCCTCTGTCCTCAGCAGAGCTCAAGTTTCTAACTTGGAAAACTGTTTTCTTAGTGCTATTACTTCTGCCAGATGCATAAGTGAACTACAGGCCCTGTCAGTGGAAGAAGATTTTATCTCTTTCCACAGAGATAAGGTAGTCCTCAGGACTAACAGAAAGTTTTTGCCTCAAAGTGGTTTCAGATTTCACCTGAACCAATCCATATCTCTTCCAGTATTTTTCACTGAGCATTCTTCCTCAGGTGAGAGGAGACTGCACAGCTTGGACATCAAAAGAGCCTTAAGCTACTATTTGAACGCACTAGGGTCACAGGTTCGAATCCTCCAACTCCTTCCTTACCTATGGCGAGGTTGGCAAAGGAAACCTGCCACTAAGAGGACAATTGCAAGGTGGATTGTCCTTGTATCCAATTTTGTTATCAAAAACTAGGTAGAGAACCCCCCTCAGGACTGAGGGCTCACTCCACCAGGTGTACAGCTGCATCTCTAGTGGCTGCTAGATATTCCCATTCTGAAATCTGTCAAGCTGCTACTTGGAAAACAGTTCACACTTTGCCAAGCATTATTCCCTGGATATTCAGTCCAGGAGAGAGATGCTCGTTTTGGCACAGCTGTGCTTCAGAGCCTATTTCTAAGTAGGTTCTGACCCTCCTCCATGGAGGTACTGCTGTGTATTCTGCATTAGTCATAATATAGCAAGACTTCATGGTGTTTGGAAGGAAAATTACTCACCTTAGTAATTGCTTTTCTTCCTCATGGAGTTCACATATTACACCACCCTCCTCCTGCCCTCTCAGAACTTCTACTTGGTAGGGGTGGCAAATTAGTGCAAGCACTGTGTCATGCCATTGTAGTTTTTTTCCTTACCTTCTTTATTTAGGTTAGGGAACTAGGTTATTTTATTTAGGTAGATATTGGCCCTTCCTGGACTTGAGTCTTTGGGGAAGGGGGTCCTAATGGTGCTTGTCAGGGGTAACTAATAATACTATTATTCATTGTTATTATTGTTATTGTTGTTTATATTGTTGTTTTTCTACTAGTAGGTAGCCATTTGGCTAGTGTAGAGCTTTCCACACAGACTTGTTGCTTAGTATTAGCTTCAGAAAGATCTGACAGTTTCATTTGAAACTGCCCAGATAGAGCTTTGGCATAAGCGCTCTCGCGCTGTAGAACTCCAGACTCCCTGGAGTTAACTCTTTCCTCTCCTGGGTAGTTCAAGTGCAGTGGCTAACTGCATTAGTCATAATATAGCAAGACTCCATGAGAAGAAAAGCAATTACTAAGGTGAGTAATTTTTTATTTTCTTCCATGCCATTTAGACTGACTCCAGAGTTTTCTCAGATATGGAGGAAAAATCAAGCTATTCTCCAGGTATCTGGATAGGTTGGCGGTTCTCACCTGAACACAGAGAATCTGTCACTAAGGATGTCCCAGTTCCCATCTCACTGGAAACAGGCGACCATCACACCGGTACACAAAAGTGGAGACAAATCACTGCACTCCAACTACAGACCTATCTCCATCCTCCCTCTATTGTCTAAGGTCCTGGAGTGCATCGTCTCAGACCAACTAGTCAAGTACCTGGAAAAATACAACATCCAGTGTCCTGAGCAACATGGTTTCTGAAAAGCACAGTACCACCACTGCACTATTAGAATTCACGGCTTCATCCATACCACTCGATCAAGGAAACTGTGTAGGGGCAGTATTCATCGACCTTACAAAAGCCTTTGATACTGTGAATCACCCACTCCTACTCAAGCAATTATCAAACATTGGGCTCTCCAATGAAGCACTGCTCTGGTTTTCTAGCTACCTTGGGGAGAGGGTCCAGCGGGTTAGGATTGCCAGTGTCACCTCAGAAGAAAAGCCAGTCCTTTCAGGGGTCCCACAGGGGTCCATCCTGGGGCCACTACTCTTCAGCCTCTTCCTCAATGACCTTCCCAGTGTCTGCCACCAGAAATTACTGCTCTACACCGACGACGCAGTCATGTTCACCAACCACCAAAATGCAGAGCTCCTTGAGAAACAATTACAGCTTGAATTCATGTGCATCGAAGAATGGTTCAAGTCACACAAACTGGTCATGAACTACAGCAAAACAAAGGTTATGACCTTCTTCAATGCCAGGAGCAAGTACAAATCCCATGACCTCACCATCCTAAACCAAACAGGGACCTTACTTGAACACGTCCTGATTTTAAATACCAGATGTCACATTGGACAGCTCATTCTCCTACCATCGGCACACATAGATTCTGTTGCCAAGCCACCAACATCCGTATAGGCCTGCTCTACAGGCACAAACACTGCATGACTCCGGACACTCTCCGGTTGGCTATCAACAGCTCTGTCACCTCCATCATTGATTACGGGCTAGCAATTTATGGCGCTGCCTCCACCTCTGCCCTCTGCAGAATTACAGTTGCACTCAACAAAGCATGCAGGCTGCTAACTGGGGCTGACCGACTTACACACACTTGTGACCTGTACACTCAGGCAGGATGGCTTCCTCTCATCAGCTGGATACAGTATCAAACTTGCCTCTTAGCCAAAAAAGTCCTCCTCGGGGTCATGCCCCTGGGCATTGAAAAGCTCCTCATTGACCACCACAGCACCCAGCGAACTAGAAGTTCACAACAACTAACTTTCCTTGTCCCCAGATGCCGGACTACCATGGGCCAGAGGGCCTTTGCCCACAGAGCACCACAGTGGTACAATACTCTCAACAAATAAACTCTTACTGCTGCTGTTGCCCTTTTAAGAGACAACTCAACTTCATCTCATTTCAACTAGTCGTTGTGACTGCCTCGCCAATCAGGGCTCACTGCCCTCCACTTCAGTCTTGACAGCTACCTCTCCTGCCTTGCCCCTTCTACCTGCTCTACCCCTGCCCCTCACCCTTCCTCCGGGCATTTCTGACTTATCCCTCCCTCCTCCCTTTAGAGCTCTTCCCCTCACCTCTACCTCCGACAATGGCCTTCCTGCCTGCATACCCCTTCCCTCTCACCTGCAGTGCTTAATTCTAAGATTGCCTTTGGCTGGTATGTCATGCTACCTAACATTTGGCACATTTTGAATTACTGGAATTTCCTAAGCCTCAGTCTCTTACTTCTTTTTATTGTGTAACTATGTATTATTATGTTGACCTTTGTATGTATGTATACCCCCATTCCTTTGACGTGGAACCTTTGTAAACGAGCAGTTCTTGCTCAAAGGTATTTGTAATCCTAGATTTCAATAAAATAAAATAAAAAAAAAATCCCTGGTTTCCCTTCTCAGAGGCTTGGCTGTCCTTAGCCAATTCTCCTTGACTTTGGTTTTCAAGCCCTGAGTCTGACATGCTATTTCATAAAGTCTTGGGTTTCTTTGTACCTACTAGAAAAAAGTTTCCTAACCATCTAAATCTCGGCAACATTTAGGGGGCAATGTTCATCTCTTATCAGGGGAAGTTCGTTCCCTGTATATGGTGCATAGTTTTGTCACTAGAGTCCCAGGGACTAGACCTCTAGATCAGATTCCAAATAAGAGAATTTTTGTGAAGCCTGTACCCTAATACAGGCTGGATTAGTAAGAAACAGTGAACTTCATCTCCCTTCAAATCTTCGGTACAGATGCTTCTTTCCGGTGGGTGCTTCCCTTTGGGGGGGTTCCATCATTGGGTCTTGGTTTCTGAGAGAGTCCTTCTTTTATCAGTCCCTGCAATTTCAGAGCATCTCTATCAGTCCTGCTTTGTTTCAGTCCAGAGGTCATTTAGTTCAGAGAGGACTGGATGATTTTCCTGCCCTGTATCACACCAACGTGCTTTTGGGCCACAATGCTTCCAATCTCTCTGCAATAGCTATGAGTTTTGATCTCTAGTTGGCTTCTTTGGAGGTGTCTTAGTCTCTCTTCCATCTATTGGGCAAGGACAACACTTTGGCATAGTCAGGGCCGCCACAAGTGGACTCTTTGGCAGATCCTCTAAGCCGCATTAGTCAGGGCCACCACAAGTGAGCCCTCAGCACACAAGTCCTAGCCACATCATTCAGGGGGTAGGTCAGGTCCAGATCTGAATTTTCACCTCCAGCCTGAACCACCAGTTTTTTCTTTTTTCCTGTTGCAGGCCCCAGCTTGGGGTCCTTCCAATGGACTTTCTCATCTCAAGACTGGTCGAAGAAGTGTTCTCTCTCCCATATATCCCTTGTTTCCTAAGTACCTTTCTAGTTAAGGAATCAGCCACCATGATCCCGGTGGCTCTGGACAACCTTGGTACTATCTGATAAAAAATGTTTCAGTTAAAAAGCCTTCTGGCTGCTTTCATTTTCACAGGCTACTTCCTTTCTTCCACAGGAGTAGTGTTTTTCTCAGCTCCCGGTCTTTCCTCCTCAAGCCCTGGTTCTTGAGAGGTTGATATCCTAGAGTCCCTGTATCCAAACAAGGCCTGGAAAGTCCCCCCCCCCAAAAAAAAGTTTTAATACAGTACCACAAAACCTTAGTTTCTTAGTGGAAGCGGTTTTTCCCCTTGGTACAAGGACAAGAGCCTAGAGTTTTTCAACCCTCTTTCCTCTGATGACTGGACTATTTAGTTCATATCCAAGCATTTCTGTCTTGTACAGGAACTAGTTTGGTCTTTGTGACTTGTTTCCTGTAAAAATATAAAGGTTTTTATTTTCTTACCTACAGTAGGACAGTAGGCCTCTTTTTGGGGAGTACACCTAGCGATTTCTCAGACCTTTTCAAAGAATTCCACAAGGGACTGTTTCACTTCCAGACCCTTCTAGGGACCGGCGTTTTTTTCTATGGAACACAAATCTCTATATATTCAAGTTCATGGGGTGTCCCTTGAACCTGTGACAATTCTGTCCTGACTCAAGTAACATCGAAGACAACCTTTCTGCTTGTCTTTTCCTCTGTCAGATGGATTTTCAGAGTTTCAGGTTTCTTTTAGGCCTTATCTTCTCAGTGCCTTAAAGAACAATTTAGTCCTCTGGGCGGATAGGAAATTCTTCTTCCAAGTGTATACCATTTCCACCTTCATTGACCCTCTTTCTCTGCCTGTACTGCTCTCAGGCAAGTCCTGTCTAGGCTATCTCAAGCTGCTTGGATGGGGCATGAATTTTCCTGCCAGTCTGTGTCAGCGGTCTTAGCGGTTCAGGTACTATCATTATCACCCCTTCCTTTCCTGCGTTTTGCAGAAAAGGAGAAACCAGTGACCAAGAGTATTTTCCCACGGGACTGTTTTCCCGTATTTCGGGTCTGGTACAGCAAGGCTGACATTCATCCCTTCTCGTGCTTAGGGCTTACTTCCTGTGGAACAGCTGCCTCCTTGGCAGTGTTCAAGGCTATATCCTTACTAGAAGTGTGCTGATCACTTATTTGAAATTTGCTTCTCACATTCAAAAAGATCTTTTCTTGGATGTGTAGTTGGATGATGCCAAATTTGGCAGGACGATACTTCAGAGCCTCTTCTTAAAATAGGTTTCTGTGCCCTCCTCCCAACTACACTGCTTTGAAGTCTGCACCTGTCAATAGATGCTAAAGAATTCCTGGGGTGAGAAGAAACAATTACTCACTGAAGTAATATTACTTCTTCCAGGGAATTCTTTAGCATTATTGGCACTCCCACCCTTCCTCCACTGGAAACCTTGTCTAAAGGCTCTGTTAGGGGATTTAGCCAAATTTGACTTCTGTCATTCATTCGTGTAGAAAAAAATATATATATATTTTTCATAATAGTGGGTTAGAATATATGGTGGGTTATTGCTAACAGTTTTTTTGCCTGTAGCAGGCACAGTTTTTGCTCTTTTTCAACTCTGAAATGTGTTCTGAGGTCCCTCAGGCTGACTGCAGGCAGCACTCTATTGTAACTGTATCCTGATTGGCCAGTGCCTTCCTCATTTGCATTGACTCCTCCTTTCCGGGGAAGCAGAACCCAGCTAGCATACTGCACCTGTCAATAACGCTAAAGAATACCCTGGAAGAAGAAATATTACTTCGGTGAGTAATTGTTTCTTCTTTATGCCTTTTGGTTTCTCGACCAGCAAGGCACTTCCTTCAGCTTCTGGGCCTCATGGCAGCTTCCAGTGCAGTGGTCCAAGGGACCATATTTCAGATGAGATTCAGTTTCACCTGAGGGCCTTTTGGTCTCAGAAAAAAGATCCTCTAACCAAACTTATTCCAGTGACTCAGACCCTGATCCAGGCTCTTCAATGGTGGCAGGATCAGGACAATCTCAGGCAAGGAGTCTCATTCATCACTCAGTCTCATTCTGTGGTTCTAACCACAGATGCTTCTCTCCTGGGGTGGAGAGCTCACCTGGGGACTCTGACAGTCCAGGGAGTCTGGTCCACTCAGGAGTCTCTTCTCCACATAAATCTTCTGTAACTCAGGGCAGTTTACCTGGCTCTGCAAGCCTTCTCACAGTCAGTACAGAGCAAGGTGGTTCAGGTCAGGACAGACAACACCACCACAATGTGGTATATCAACAAGCAGGGAGGCAATCAGTCTACGGCCTTGTGCACGGAAGCCATGAGATTATGGTCCCTGGCTTATTCTTTACAGACTTCTCTGGTAGCAGTCCACCTCCCAGGAAAGCACAATGTGCTAACAGATGCATTGAGCAGGATCTCCCTGGGCCATCACGAATGGTCTCTGGATCCCCTAGTGTTAAAACTAATTTTTTCAAGGTGGGACACCCCAGAGATAGATCTCTTTGCAGCCCCAGACAATCATCAACTTCCTCTCTTCTGTTGCAAACTCTCAGTCTTGGTCTCAGTCCCTCTGGATGCTCTGATTCTGGACTGGGAAGGAAAATTTCTGTATGCCTTCCCTCCTTTTCTTCTACTACTCAAGGTTCTGGTCAAGATAAGATCACCGTCTTGCAAAGAGATCCTGATTGCTCCAGATTGGGCCAGGCAGCCTTGGTAGCCCCTGTTGCTGTCCCTAGCAGTCCATCTTCCCCTTTGTCTGCCCAGGAATCACAACCTGCTAACCTCCTGTTGGGGGAGGATCTGGTATCCCAACCTCAGGCCCCTTAATCTCAAGGCATGGCTCTTGAAGAGTTAGAATATGCAGGTTTGCATCTCTCTCAAGGGGTTCTGGACATTCTCAAAGCCTCTCGAAAACCTTCTACCAGAAAAGCTTATAATTCCAAATGGAAGAGATTCAGCATTTGGTGTTCCAAGAAGCATATGACCCCAGATACTGCTGACTTTTTCATAGTTCTGGACTATATGGTTTATCTTAATGGCCTAGGCCTCAGACCAGCTACCTTCAAGGTACTCTTGTCAGCTGTTTCTGCTTTTTTGTCAGTGGGAAAACCCTCATCGCTGGCATCTCATCCTGTTTTCTGTAAATTTTTCAAGGGATTGCTTCATACTAACCCCCCCTTTAGGAATCCTACTCCTGCTTAGGACCTTAATATTTGCATTGCTCAGCTTATGCAGCCCCCTTTTGAGACTTTGTCCTCAGCAGAGCTTAAGTACTTGACTTAGAAAACTGTGTTCCTGGTAGCTATTACCTCTGCCAGACGTATCAGTGAGTTACAAGCTCTGTCAGTGGAGCCTGATTTTATCTCTTTCCATAGAGATAAGATAGTCCTTAGAACCAATAGAAGGTTCTTACCTAAAGTGGTTTCAGATTTTCATATGAACCAATCCATGTCTCTTCCTGCTTTCTTCACTGATCATTCTTCTTCAGGAGAGAGAAGGTTACACAGTTTAGATGTTAAAAGGGCCCTTAGCTACTACACTGAGTGTACTAAGGCACTCAGGATGGACTCTCTCCAGTTGTTCCTCACTTATGGGGAAGTGGGGAAGGGCAAACCTGCCACTAAGAGAATTATTGCCAGGTGGATTGTCTCTTGTATACAATTCTGCTATGAAAAGCTAGGCAAAATACCACCCTCAGGCCTGAGGGCTCATTCGACTAGAGGTACAGCTGCTTCCCTGGCTGCTGCCAGGGATATTCCCTTACTAGAGATATGCAAAGCAGCCACCTGGAAAACAGTCCATACATTCACCAAGCATTACTCTCTGGATATCCAGGCTAAGAGTGATGTTAGGTTTGGTACAGCAGTACTGCAGAGCCTATTCCCAAAAATAGGTTTGATTCCCTCCTCCATGGGAGTACTGCTTGGTAGTCTGCATATGTCAGAATACAGCAAGACTTCATGTTGTTCGAAGAAAAAATTACTCACCTTAGTAATTCTGTTTCTTCTAATGGAGTCTTGCTGTATTCTGACCTCCCTTCCTGCCTCCCCTCTCAGAACCTGTTTTTTGGGAAGTGAGCTGGCAGGAGTAGTGTTGCACTTCAGGGGTGCATTTGGGCACTCCCTCTTTTTAGAGAGGGCAAGTGGGTTATTTTTTGTTGTTTTGATAGTCATAAGTTGTTCACTACCTAGTTTTCATTTTGGATTTCTCGACTTGAGTCTTTTGGGGATCCAAAAATATTTGGTTGCCACTTGGCTAGTAAGTTTTTTACAATTTCCACATAGTGGGGTTAGTTAGTTAGTATTAGCTCATAAGAATCTGATGGTTACATTTCAAAGTGCAGCAGACAGAGGTTTGAACCGAGCTTGAGCTCAACGTTCAATGCCCTGCATAGAATTTAACTCTTTCCTCTCCAGAGCAGTTCAAGTGCTGAGGCTAACTGCATATGTCAGAATACAGCAAGACTCCATTAGAAGAAACACAATTACTAAGGTGAGTAATGTTTTCGTTCATGCCCTCATAAGGGCTGCACTTACAATGGATAACAATATTATTAGCAGGAGAGACATACTAATACCTTGAGCGAATCCACCCAACTTCCAGTGTCAGTCTACTCCTTTACCTGTGATCTGCAGAACCCCGCAGAACAGTTCCCAGCAATTCTTCTCCAATACTTTTCTGTGCCCTTCTCCACAATGCGAGTTGGCTGGCTACCTCCCTTCCAAATCTTGAATGAGCTATACATAACTCCCTCAATACTGTTCTAACAAATGTTAGCACCCCCCCACCCAAGGGTAATCTCCCTGCACTGAATTCCATTAACAGTTTAGGTGCAGCCCTGCTGCTCTGGGTATTTGTCATCATTGTCTACTTTCATCCACAGTCAGGTAGTGATCACGATGCTGGCAGCCCCACATTTTAGATCTCACAGTGATCTGCTCAACGTCCTCTGTCTTGTCTTCAGCTAACCTGAATATAGCTGTACCCTGCTGGAATGGCCTCTTCAGTCCCTCTCTGGCATTCATTCATTCTTCTCACCTGCTCCCCACAACAAAAACTGGTGAGTTCACTACCCTTCCACATCATGAATGTGGTTAGTACAGTCTCCCATGTTATTTTTACATATTATTAATAAACACGATCTTCTGGTGAGACAGGTTGATAGCAGCATGGCACAAGAGGAAAAATAGGCTTCCCTACCCATATATGATCTAAGTCACCTATGATTAGGCACTATTAAATGACATGCATAATGATATGCACACCCATCATCTAATAGTGCACAATCAAATGTAGCTTAGATCTTTTAAGGATAGGAAAGTCCATCATTCCCCTTGTTTCCTGCTGCTATCAGGCAGACTTACTGGAAAGATATGTTTATATTTGATATGTCAAAAAAAAAAACAGGGACTGTACTACTTGCATTCATGATGCAGAAGGGTGATGAGCTCACCAGTTTTTGGTGTGAGGTGGAGTAATGAAGAATGAATACCACAGGGGGACTGAGATGGCCACTCCTGCAAGGTACTGCTATATTCAGGGAAGGGGAAGACAGAAGAGAAGAAATATGAGCAAATCACTGTGAGAAATAAGATGTAGGGCTGCCAGCACCACAATCGTTACCTGACCCCATTGTCCTGGCCAACATTCCCCTTCCCATAAAACCAGTTCATGCAATTGTCCAAGGCCGTGTGTGGGTATTAATGTGTGAATTGGCTGCCACTACACATTCAGTCACTTCACTACCAGTCTAGTATTGCTTGTAAAGCACTTTGGGATACAATGTGTATGAAAACCACTATATGAATGCTGCTTCTTATTATTATTATTATTATTTCCCATGGAAAAAGAAGACAAGACAAGTATATATTTGATTTTTGAGAAAGTATGAACTCTAACATTGGGCTGCACAAGAACTTGGCTACAAAAAAATGGTGGATCTAGGGGGTGGTGAAGGGTGTGGCTTCAACCCCCTCCCCACACACACACATTGTAACATACTAGCTTGCTGCTGCTGCATTTCACTTTGTTGAAGAAGTCTGATTTATTGATTGTAAAAATGTTTACATTCAAACTATGGATTACATTTGTAGGTTCTGTCAATGATGTACTAGAAAAGAATAATAGCAGAAAATGTTAAGGTTTAATAAAAATGTTAAAAAGTGCATAAGTGCATATTAAGTATGCATACCACCCCAGCACCTCCATTGTAGCATCCTGGATCCGCCATAACCACTAGACCACCAGGTTATTGAAGATTTGTATTGCACTGTGATTTGCCACAGAGACAGTCAGTTGGATTAAAACACAATTTCAGCATGTTAAAGTAAACAAAATGAACAGAACCATAGCCTAACGTGTATTATACAAAATAATGCACATGTTTTGACCATTTGGGTGAAACAATTCTATACAAAGGGAAAAAAAGAACTAGTTAGCACTATAGAGAGCCATATATCTCTCTGACTTTAGCTCCAATGATGTCATCACATAACACATTTGGTGGCCATTTTAGGAAGCAGGTAAGACAGTTTCTTTAAAATTGGAAGGCTGATTTTACAATTTTCAAATGCTCTGGAATCACATTTAGGTAAATTATATAAATGTATGTAACCCCCAGGGGGCGCTACCCGTGGGGCTACTACCCCTGCCTGCCTCCCCGGAGACAGGGTAAGAGCCAGATCTGTTGGCGGGTGCTTCCACCCAGAGGTCGGGGTTGATGCTGTTGAGATTGTCTCGGTCACAGCCCTCTGGGCTACTGCACCCCCCTGTTGTCCCGCTAATGGCTCACATGAAGTACAAGCAATACTTTTCCCCAGTACACTTGCCGCCCCCCGGCTGGCACCTCTCAGCTCGCTCCGAAGACACCCTGTAAAATAAGGTGCAGTTATATCACAGTCACTAGAAGTAGTTCACCCTAAATGCACAAACTAGCCAGAGTGTAGTTGCAAAACAGACAATCTGATTTATTTTAGGGGGGAAGTAACAAGGACAGGGGCAAGATCAAGTTGATTAGCTTATCACTATACTTATCTACCTAGGGCTCTGTGCACAGGCCTGACCCTAATGTTTACCGTCCCTGGGTACCCAAGCCCTAATGGCTAGTCCACCATGGCAGCTGGTTGGGGCCCTGACACAGATAACCTTTAAAACAATACTAGTAAAAGTCAGAATGGACAAGAGAACCAGTTAGTCAGTCAGCAGTATAATGGAACAACTGGAAAACACAGCTGCAACTTATCAGGGAGCTACCCTGATTCAGTACTCATGACTCCAGCAACTAACGGATGCTGCACCACTGACAGGGCTAAGCCTGAATTTCACCAGCCTCCTCACACACTTTTATGGCAAATCCAGAGGGGTACCACACCAGGCAGCAGCTTCCAAGGATCACCCGACTCTCAGCCGGCTACCGTGCTGCAACAGCGGCTTCCACTTTCCCGAGGACCAAGCGCGATTCAGCAGATTCTCTAAACCTCAATAACAGGTAGAGCCTGGTGGGTAGCTGGGCTGGCACCAGCCTCCTCTGACCGCATGTAGCGGATTCAGTCCATCTCCCTCAACGGTGGACAAATGGCCAATGCAGGCCTTCACGTGCTTCCCGAGC
Organism: Neoceratodus forsteri; assembly: GCA_016271365.2. Taxonomy (NCBI): domain Eukaryota; kingdom Metazoa; phylum Chordata; order Ceratodontiformes; family Ceratodontidae; genus Neoceratodus; species Neoceratodus forsteri. The sequence goes on from CM057456.1 coordinate 27,618,033, forward strand.
GAACGCTCCACTCGCGCAGAAGCACAGAGCTCCTCTCTTCTCACCAGCCACAACGCATCTGCTCCTTCTCAGCCGGGGGCTATCCTTCCAGTACGGGCGCTACCCGATTCGATTGGCTGGCGTCACCTGCCAGTCAGTCACTCCTGCTCTCAGAGGTGCGAAAAAGCGCCATCGCCCATAATGCCTTTCTCAAATGGCAAGTGGTTCCCCCATTGGTCAGCCGGCTCAAAGGAGTCCCGAGATACTGATTGGGCCAATTCGGCAGTTCAGGCCCAAAATGGAGGAGACAACTGAAACAGTCCTCACTGCAAAGGAAGGCAGGTTAGAACAACTACATTATTATTACCAATTTATGTCATTTCCAGCAGACAATCGCATCCCCCCAGCAAAACCCCCTCTAAGCCATTAGTGACCCCAAAACGAGCTACTTTGCAGTGGCCCGGACGGGACTCGGGCATACAACCCACAGCCCTCTCCCATTTCAATTTATCACGACTGCAACAGGAAGTCCTTAAAGAAACAAAACCGGAGGCTTCAAAACGCTCCTTGCTTCCCGTTTAAATGGCTTTATGCCGATCACTGGCCAGGCATGGAGCAGGAAAGCGAGCCCCGAGGAAGCTTTTTAGGAACCCCCCTTTGCAAGGGGGTTACATGTAGTTTTAGCATTAATGAATATAGCAGCCTTTCCTTTAGTCGCCTGCGGAGTCAGATTTTTGAATAGTTTGTTGTCAAAATGTTGTTTAGGTATCCTTTAAGTTCTTCTGAAGCTGAGGAATCATCCTGCAACTATGATTCATGTTGTTTTTTTTTATTTCTTTTTATTATATAGAGGTGACAGATAGAAATATAGTTAATACAGTCATTGACATACAGACAAAACATCATAGTTTAAATACATATACTTCTTGACTAATAGTCTTAATACTGATAAACCATTCTGTTGTCTTCCCCTCAAGCAGGTGGTCATTCAGTAAATGACTGAGAGTTAACTGTAAAGACACATAGCTCTCAGATAATTTTTAAAATGAGATTTCCCCGGGGTAATGGATCAGTCCTCAAAAGAAGTGCCCGCATCCCCAAACCAAGTAGGTCCCCATCGCTCCCAAAGGTCCTGTATGATGGTGTATGGAGCGGCTCAGGGGACAAAGTCAGGGTCACACCCAGAAAAGTATATTACCCATGGCCTCCACAATGGTTCAAACACTAATTGTCTGTTATGGAGCGTGGCTGAAAGGGATTCCATATAATAAATGTTGGCCACCAGCCCCCTCCACTCTTTAATTGTAGGAATAACAGGGGATCGCCAACGCCTTGTTATGGCCTTTTTGTCTGCCAGGATATAAATGGGTAGCAGGGTCCAGTGCCAAGATGGGTTATGAGGAAGGAAAATAGAGAGCAATACCATCTCTATTATGAGTTCAAGCATCTCTCCCAGGCAATCTGGAATTTCTTGTTGTAAAGAACACCAAAAGGGCATTAATTGGGAGCATGACCAAAAAACGTGGCTGTGATCTGTGAAGTCACAAGAACATTCCCGCCAACATTTCCCAAATGAAGGTGGAAGATATTTGGTTAATGTAGCTGGAGAATGAAAAAAGTGACTTCGACATGTCCATGCGAATTCACGCCACTTGGTAGCATGTGTAACTTTGCATGCCTGGGGGAATGCCTGAAGCCATTCCTGTTCTGAAATATCTAAATCTAGGTCCCTGCACCAGCTATTCAAAATTGAAACTGAGGAGTCGCCCATCCCCTTCCTTAAAATTTTATAAAGAAAACCCACCTGGTAGGGCCACAACTGACCTTTAATATTATCCTCCAGATATTTCCAGGCCATAGGTATTGGCTCCGGTAATTTAGAAGTGACATCTTTTTGCTGCAGGAGATAATTCCTCACCTGGGTGTATCTAAAATGGTCATTGGTGAGGCCAGATTTAGTTTGTAAAGTTTCAAATGGGATAATGCCGGATGGGGAGAGAAATTGTTTGAAAAATTGAAGCCCCAGCTGTCTCCATCTGGAAAAGGTATGATCAAGGGATGCCAGCAGAAATTGATCATCCTCTGAAATATGCGTACAGAAAATGAAAAGTTCTGTAGAGCCCTTCTGTTGTTTTAGCTTATACCATAATTTTAAAATTTGAGCTGTAAAGAGGGTGAAGTCTTGTAGGGGGTAGCTTGGCTGCTGAAGCTAGCATCACCTTAGTGATATCATATAAATCATTTATGGTGAATTCCAAATCTTTCCAAGGAGACTGATAAGTTGGTGATGTCCACAAGGACAGTATTTTTAAAAAGGCCTATAGTGCATAGAACTTCAAATTTGGAAGGTTAGCCCCCCCCCCCAAGGAGAGTGGAAGCTGTAGAAGAGACATTCTAAGTCTCGGCTTCTGCCCATTCCAGATAAAATTGGATATGTGTTTGTCCCAAGATTTAAAATAAAAACTAGAGGGAAAGGTGGGGACATTTTGGAATAAATATAATAATTTTGGGAGGACTATCATGCGAATGGTCTCAATTCTTTGAAAAAAGTTCAGTGGTAACTGAGACCAAGAGGACAAATCCGTTTGGATCTGAATGGATAAAGGTTCATAGTTTAGCAGTTCCAGGTTGTCTAAATCTTTTGGAATAATTATTCCCAAATATTTAAATTTGGTTTTATACCATTTTATAGGGTATTTGTCTTTAAGAGCTTGGGAGGGGGTTAAAAATAATGGAATCAGGTCTGTTTTTGCTATATTTAGCTGGAAGCCCGAAACTTTTTTAAAATCCTCCAGCAGTTCCCATAAAGCAGGGAGAGAAGTATCAGGAGATAGAGCAGTTACCAGAATATCATCAGTGAACAAAGCCACCTTATGTTCTGTTTGACCCACTGGGACCCCCTCTATTCGACCATTCCCTCTAGTTGTCTCTGCCAAAGGCTCAATATATAAAGTGAACAATAAAGGGGATAAAGGACTTCCCTGTCTTGTGCCTCTTTGAATATGGATTGATTGGGATAGGGAACCATTAACCCAGATGTAGGTGCTTGACTGGAAATATATATTTTTCAGGCAGGTAATGAAAGAATTTGGAAAGGAATATTTAGACAAGGTGGCCGATAGGTATTCCCAACTTACCCTGTAGAACGCTTTGTCAGCATCTAAGCTAATAATGGTGGATGGGATCTTCCTTGCATGGATGTGTTCTAGGAGTAGTAAAAGACGGCATAAATTATCTGAAGTATTTCTTTGTTTTATAAAACCTGATTGCACAGGCGCCAGGTTGTATGGGCCCGTGGGGCATTGGCCCCATCAATATTTATTGAGCTGGGCTGAGCCCCAGCAATATTTTCCAGTGCTGCTGCCTGCCTTGACTTTTTCCCCCTTAATTGTGGCTCACTGTGCGTGCGTGCGGTGCGTACCCTCTGCTGCAGTGCTGCTGTAAGTCAGTGACTTGTGTCCGGCTGCCGGCATGATTCTCCCCATTTAATTTGCTGGCGGCGGGCACGGCACATTATTTAAAATTTGCGCCTTTTGCTTGTCAACCCCCCCCACCCAATCATTACGTGACACTCTGTCTGCAAGTCCGACTGCTTAAGTTCTGGTTGGTTTGCAGCCGGTGTCATTTTTCAATTTGCCAGCATTGCCGGCATTTGCCGCACTGTGATTGGCCAGGGGGAGGATGTATTCGGCGCCATAATCGTGCATTTTGGTGTTGTGAGGTGGTATGCTGGGTTGGGGATGGGAGAGATATGATGACCACGATGACAAGAGAGTGATTGCGATGGGCCGGCACCGGTCAACAAAGCAAGCAACAGCAAGCAACCTTTCGGCTTCTACTGGCCAGATTTGGAGTCGGGTCATCATGGTGCATCGGTGACAGTCAGGAATCCAGGTCTCTGGGAAGAGAGAAGAGCAGCCAGCAGCAGACGAGAGGTGAGGTGGTGCTGGTGTCTTGTCTGGTCGGTGTGTGGTGGTCCAGGGGGCCGCCGGTGTGATTCCGGTCCGAGAGGGAGAGGGCCCACTGAGGTGATTGGCGAGCGAGCAGGTACAGCTGCCAGCATCAAGAGCCATGACATGGCCACGGTGCTGCCTGCAAACTTGGGACTGTAACTTACAGTAAGCGTAAACTAATGTCAGCCATTAGTTACAGAGAGACTTATTATTCAGAAAATGCATTTTACTGTAATTCCCTACAGCACCCTGACATGATATATATATATTTTTTTTAAGCATGTCCTCCCTGATTTATGAGACAAGGGGTTAAGAGAGATGTAAGTGATTAATTTTATTATTGTCATGTTAAGTAGCACTGACTGAAGTGGAGGTGCAGACTGCTGTTCCAGTCAGAAAGGGGCAAAGGTTTATTTATTTAATTTATTTATTTTTAGTGAGGTGGTAGAACAAATTTGGGGTTTGGAGGTCTGGTGACATCAACCGAAAACTGTAATCCTCGAATATGTGTTTTTTTTTTTGGGGGTGGAGGTGGTAGGCATTAAACTTTCGGGCATTGATGGGTTAGAACTAAAATTAACTTTACAAGCAGATTCTCGTCCCTCCTGCAGTGCTTCAAGGAGCGAAGGAATCAACTGTTTGTTGTGGCCAAATCTCATTATCTGATGAAAAGAGAACCTGATAAACATTTATTGACCCAGGCAGGGAATCGGGCATTAACAAGGAGGAACACTTGGAGAACAAGCAGTTTTATAGGACATCTGAAGCTTAGCCTCTGCCCACTCACATCTCCTGATCATCTAATTCGGGAAATACTTGAAGTTTGGGCAGCCAGTGGTCTGTTAGGGGTGAACTGATTTTGCATTTTTTCTGTACAACGTGGACATTGTATGATGCATCCCTTTGCCTCCCTTGCTAGACCATATAGCCTACTGTTTGCCTCTATATCTATGTAGTGCAGACTCATGGTCTTGGACCAAATGTGGTGGCCATAACAAGCTGGAGTGTGAGAACTTGGAATACATCCATGTTTCTCTAATCATGTCATCTTTAAGATCTGATAAATATAATCTTCCAGTGATTTAATGAGCTAAGATGCCCTACCCAGAAATGGCTGTCATATAAATGTTTTATATTTTGAAATTGAAATTCTGGTTGCCCCAGATGGGTTGGAATAGGTAAGGGGTTTTGCTTTTTGAAGGTTATGAGGTTATGTTGCAGCTTACTGAGTTCCCAGTTGGCGTGTGCATAGGTGTCCTACGGTGTTTACAGAATTAATGAATTTCCTTCTTGGTGGAGATGGTGGGGGGGGGGAGAGAAGAGAACAAGTGCCGAGTTACTGCAGTGCCTGCATTGGAAAGTGGAGAAAATCTGTGTCTGACCAATTGATTTCTTTATAGCTTGTTCATAAGGGTTCCTTTCAGCTTCTGGGTGGGGTCTGGACAAGTGTGTGTGTGTGGGGTAATTTTTATTGTAATGGTTTAAAGAGGTGTGGCTGACCAAACCTTTGATTTTATTTCGTGTTCAGTTTATTTGGGGGGTTGCTGCTGGGAGAGGTGTCTGATGAGTTTAAAAAAGGGGGTATTTTAATGGTTAAAGTGCCAAACTGGCTAGAGAAAGAGCACTGTGAGAGGACTGAATTTAATATTTGACTACAAAGTTCTTGCCCAGTACTAGTAACAGGATGGTGGAAACTGGGTGGGGGGCAGTGCACAAACTGGATACAAGCATTGTGAATATTCAATTAGAAAATGTCCTGTGCTGAAGTCTACTTTGACTAGTAGAATGTATGGTCTGTTTCTGCTGGCACATTCGTATATTCATATTCCTGGGAACCATTTAGTTACCCTCCTCTGGACTGCCTCCATACTGTATGTTATTGAGGAGATGGGGTCTCCAGAAGTTTTATACTGGTGGTGCCTCTCCCTATGCATTCCAGTATTCCTGCAAACCTTCTTACTGCCTTCTCACATTGCTTGGCTACCATTGGGTCATCTGGTGTGACTACAGGTCCCTTTCCATTTTTGTTCTTGGTACCCCCCCCCCCGCAATGTGTACTCTTCACCTGAGTTTTTGTTTCCTAGGTGCATAATGTTGCACTTCTTTGCAGTGAATCTAGTTTAGAGTTTGTGAAAATGTCTTTAAGCTCTACAGAGCTCATCACTCCTGGCTGCCTGAAATTTTGGTCATGGTCCAGCAATCTCTGCAAAAGGGGCTAACAATAAGAATGCGAACTCCTCTTCCTTATACAAAAATATTGGGCTCTAGAGCTCATCCTGTGTGGCCACTTCAATCTTTGCTCATCCAGACTTCAGCCTGCAGCAAAAACTAAGGGAAATAAAGACTGAACTCCTCCATTTTGCCAGGCTCCTGTAAATCTGTGTTTGAGACCCTGTGTGGCTGCCTGCATTTTGTACAGTGAGTCTCATAGTCCAACTGCAGCTGAGCAAATGCCTGATGCATTTTTATTTCTGGCCTATTGTTGTGTATAGATTGTTTTTCTACATTTGCTTTATGGGTCAAAACAGGTGTGTGGATTAGGATGCTGAAGTAATCTTATGTCCTGTATTATCTGTAGATATTTTTCTGTAACTAAGTCATAGTACTACAAATCCTTGGCTCCTACAGGGTTTTTTGTGTCCAGCCCTGTGATCTAGCTACAGGGGGTCTGTCACAGTTTAAACAAGATAGGCAATCATGGTTTAAGTACACCAGCTTGTGAGCTAGGGATAAAGTTTTCATCCAGAGCCAAATACTGTGTAACATTGGGCAAGTCACAGTAAAATCCTAGGCTAGTCCACCTAGATACATATTCAGGGTTCATTTCAGACATTTATCTTGATGGAATAATTGAGCCATTGAATAGAAAAAGTAAGGGTCAAATGAAAAAACTAATGGGCAGGGCTTGTATTTGCATGAGTAAAATGGTGGTCAGTACCCTGACCCTGGCTATCCTCAGGTAAGGAATATATTACTAGTATGTTGTGAGCCACATGGATGGTAACTGTCCTGACAACCAGGAGTGATAGAGAGATGACAGATGATTTCTTGAGCTTTACAGTTAACCACAAAATGAACCACAGTAATCCAGGGCTTCTCTGAGCCTAGCTTCCCCCAGATCCCTAATATCTGGCTGGCTGATGGCTGCAGGGTAAAATCATGCTTCAGTTCTGTATGTGAGGTTAGCAAAATGTTGACATTAGTCTGGCCTATGTTAAGATGACAGGTGATGGCTGCAATCAATGTATGTATCAGTTAAAATGAATATCAGCATTTTGCTAAACTCACAGACAGAATAGTATTATGTATTCACCCTATAGCCAGACACCATCATTTTAGAACAAGGGGGTAGAGTAGAGCTAAGATAAGATTTATGCAGCATCAAAATAAGCCAGGAAATGCACCACAGAGCATCTAGCAAGAGTAACAGTCTATTAAAGAAAAAAAAAAACACCACTTGAGAAAATCCTGGTTGGGGCCTACCAGCAGCCAAATCCCTATTATCTGACTGGCTACAGGGTGAATAAATACTTCTGTTCTGTACCTAAGGAAGAAAATGCTAACATTCATTGCCTGGCCTATGTCAAGCTAGCAGGTGACAGCTGCAGACAATAAGTATATCACTTGTACGACAATCAGCTTTTTGCTAACCTCATGTAAAGAATACAAGTATATAGTGTATAGTGGAATGTTGTTCTGTATAGAATTCCATCCCTTTCAAAATGCTGTTCTACCAGAGTTCCAAGGTCATGGAATGCTATTCTACCCTACTGTGGTAGAACAGCATTCTAGAACCTCTAGAGACTGCATGAGTCAGTTTCATTTTGAAAGCAAAAGAACTCACAAAACACATTTTTCACACAGTACTATACACTTTAAAAAAATACAGGATGAGCAACTCTATGCACAACCAGTGTGTTTTGCCACCTTAGGGTTGTGATTCCTATAGACCTCTCGAGCTTCGCTCTCGAGGTCAGAGGGAATCAGAATCCCTCTGTGGCAGAACACACTGGTTCTGCATAGTTACCCATCCAGTATTCTCTATGTATTCAACCTGTAGCCAGACAATGCATAAGTTTAGAGCAAAGGGTAGAGGAGAGCTAAGATAGGAGTTATTTAGCTTCACAATAAGCCAGAAAATGCACCACAGAGCATCTAGAACCCATGGGCTTCTGGGGGCACCCCCGGCTTTTTTGAAGAAGCCAGACTCCAAAAAGAGAACCTCCTTGTAAAAATCCTGCCAACGGCCTTGGGGTACATTACCAGGGCTCTGATATTTATGCCTGTCTTGAACTGGAGCACAGGTCACTTTCCATGAGCTGCCACTGTGGTCTTTACCTATTTCATATTGGTCCCCAGTCACATCTTTCCACCATGAAAACTGGCTAGCCCTGGAAGCTAAATATTAAAGTTTGAGATCTGGAAGTTGAAGACACTCTTGTGGTTTACTGGGAGTCATTTTGCTATATGATCTCATGCCAGTCATTCCATTCCATAAAACATTCTAAGTGTGGATTACTGCCAGACAGAATACTGTAAGGGGAGTTGCTGCCCATGGCAAATGTTTGCTGCTCTTTGTAAATCTAGTCCATGCACTTGCTAGAGACAGTGATTTATTCAAACCTCACTGTCTATAATTCAGCCCTGTCTGCTAAAGTGTGCTCCACCTTTTGATGCACAGAACAGAATAATTAGACAAGAATGAAGTGACCTTTGGAAAACCTTTTTCTATTTCCAGGTCAAAAGCAGACTAGGTCTACAGAGCTGCAGCTCTCTTGAATCTGGTTGCCTTGGTTACATAACAACTAGCTACCAAATCAAGTAGGCATTACTACAGGTGTGGTATTCTATGTAGGAATATTTGAGGTCTACTGTTGTATCTGGGGATAGGGGCTTAACACGCAGACCCCCACATTATGATACAATGTGCTGTGCTCCCATAGATCCCTGGTGGTCGTGGGGTTTGATCTCTGACCCCCAGCCCATGGGTGTAGGGCCTTGACCCCTAGAACCCCAGTGTTTCACCTCTGACCCTGGGCCAGGGGGTTGGGTTTGACCTCTGACCCCTGGGCCCCACCAAAAATTTTATAAACCCGGCTCCTATGCCTGATTGGTCATGGTGGACTAACTGAATGAGAATAGGTTCCAGCCTTTTGGCCCACATGGCCGTAAATATTTTATAGTCCACATTTAATATTGAGATTGGGCGATATGATGATGGGAGGGCGGGGTCCTTTTCAGGCTTCAGTAAGGGAGACAGGACTGTGTAGTTCTATGAAGGGGGGTCTCTCCCTCCATCACTGCATGGCACGCTAATAAGAAACCGGGGAGCAATTGGTGGATAAAAGTTTTGTACCACTCCAGGCCAAAGCCATCTGGGCCTGGGCATTTTAGAGGCTTTAAATGTTTGACCTGAAAAAATATCTCTTCGGAACTAATGAGGTGTTTTATAAGTTCCTTTTGGGAATCGGTTATTTTGGGTAGATGAAGCTTATTTAAAAAATCAGATATAAGGTCTTCCAGGTTCTGAGGAGGATGGGGGGCAGTATATAGGGCTTCGTAGGGTTGTGTGAAGGCCTGTCTAATTTGCTCTTCTTTGTAGGTGGGGATGCCTGAGGTAGGAGACTTTATTTTTAAGATGGTAGAGGCCCTTTTATTTGCTCTTAATTTCCAAGCCAAAACTCTGGCACCTCTGGCCCCTCCTTCATAGTTATAGTGACGTAAGTAATTCAGGCTCTGGAGGGTCCTATAGTCTATTATCTTTTGTATATCTTGCTTTATAGATCTAATATGGCACTGGAGGGCCATATCACCTTCACGATATAACATTTGGTACAATGCAAGAAGGTCTGTTAAGATATTTAGTCTTGCATTTACTTCTTTTTGTTTGTGGGAAGAGTATTCCAACATCTCCCTGCGCAATACCACCTTTAAAGCATCCCATTGAGTGGGGTAGGAGACCTCTGGAGAGGAGTTGTCTTGTATTGCCTGTGGGATACGTTGCTTAAAATGGCCTAAGAATTTTTGATCTCTTAACAGAGAATTATTGAACCCCCAGAACCTGAGTTTCTTCTGTTTTCCCAAGTTAATCTCAAGAATTAAAGGGCTGTAATCGGACAAAACACTTGGTTCAATTAAAATGTCTTGTACCAGGGTAAGGTGTTCTCCTGTGACAAAAAAATAGTCTAGGTTTGAATATGTGCTATGCCTCCCAGAGAAAAAAGTAGATCCTGGGGCTGATGGAAAGATTTTCCTCCAGGTGTCCTCTATGCTCAAAAAAGATAAATTCCCCTTTAAGTATTTGGCAGCTTAAGAAAGCCTTTGTGGTTTGGGATTCGAGGAATCTAGTTTGGGTGGAAAGAGATATTGAAATCCCCCACCTATTATCAAAATACCCCTGAGCCTCTCCATCACCCTTTGCAAAAAGGTCCTTATTATAGGGATCAAAGTCTGTTCAGGAAGTTAAATATTAACTAAGGTTACTGTCTGGGAATATAGCGTTCCTGTAAGGATTACATACCGGCCTTGAGGATCTGAAAAAGTGTCCTGGATTTCTAATGGCATAGAAGCAGGAACTAAAATTGCTGTTCCCCTCTTATGCCCGCTCGGGTGAGAGGCTGCCAGGACATGGTAGTGCCCACTCCAGTGTAGCTTTGAGTGTTCTAGAGTAGAGAGGTGGGACTCTTGTAAAAAATAAAGCTCTGCTTTCTGTTTACCCAAATGTTGCATAATTTTGTATCATTTGATAGGAAAATGCAGGCCATTCAGATTTTGAGAAAAATTTTTTTAACGGTACATTAACCATGATCCTAGGGAAGGGGTACTCTTAATGTATCCCTGGCAGAGAGTCCGGAACTGAAAGGCCTCATGAAAATGGTCAAAATTGTGATCCAAGCATCCTACATCTTGCCAGGGGTCCAATAGGACCAATTCCAGAGCTCCCAGAAAGAGTGGCATGCCTGCTCCACATGATACTTCGGTCCCTACCACCGCTAGCCAAGAGGGGTTGCATATATCTCTTAGTATGCAGTGTGTCACCATCCTTTTTTAAGTTTACCAAAAGAACCAAAAATAACAATAACAGTCTCATTTTCAACCTAAAACAACAGTTAACAACTAGTCTCCTATAAGAAAAAACTATATATAGGCATTCTTCTATTAGTGGGGGAGATTTATCCATCTCCAACGCAGGTCCCAGGATAAAGGTAATCCCTTCTTCCTAGGTAAGTGGGGGATGACCCATCAAATGTGGGTCTAAACCCACTTGAGAGAGTGCTCCCTCTCTAGGAACAAGCCTACCATAGGGGCTGCTCCTGTGGTGGTGGGACGTAGACTTAGTGCAGACTTCAAACCATAGGCTAACCTGCATGATCGAGGGGAAGGCGCCTCCTCCCCAAGTGAGTGAGAGTTTTATCCCCTTCAGGTGAGCAAGAACAAATGAACTTGTGGTATGAAGATAGACAGAGAACTGTCTCAGTGTTTCATCTAGAGGACGTATCATATCCGAGAAAAATCCTTGATAAACCACAGGATCAACATCCCCACTCTTTATGCCTTGTTCTAGATCTTAATTACCCAATGTGGGGAAATACCCTTCCCTTGCCTCTCAAGATTTAACCTTAAGGGCTTCCAGAGTTCCCAAATTAAAAGGCATCTGTAAGAATATGACATCCCCAAAATAAAAAGGACATATGGAGGTCCAAACCAAACCGGACCAAGCCCACTAGGAAACTGCCCTCCTTGGTCTGAAATAAGGGCTCTAAATTATATAGGGGGTGACATCTCTCAGATACATGTGGATTGAGAGTGATTGGGGAGACTCCCAAAGGACACCTCTCGAGCCAAGCAATCCAGAAGCTACAGAATGTGGTAAAATGGCAAACTCCAGCTCCCAAATCCCAGTCCCCCTGTCCCCTCCCCCCCAAGTGCAAAAGCAAAACATTTATTATCATCTCCACTATAGAAAGTAATTCAAGTATAACACAGTCCCAGACCATAGTCTCTGCTGGTTCATTTAAGCTATTGACTGCAAAGGAAATAAAATGTCTGTAATCAGGGCAAATTATTTAGATGGACTAGTTGCCTGGGATGGCCGGGTGTTAATCTGACTGGGTTCATGCTATAGAAAGCTCTATGTAGGCAAGGAGGATGGGAGAGGGAGTTTGCTTAGTTGTGAGCCTTCGGTCTCAGAGGAGGGGGAAGGAGGAGTCAGTGTGCTGCTCCACACTGAGCGAGGGGAGAGCAAAGCACTCCACAGGCTGCCCCGTTGGGCCAGATCTGTATTAGAGGCCTTCATTAAATCTTAATGGGGTAATGACCTTTGCTGGAACAATTGCTCGCTCTCAACCCTTAAACCCATATATGTGGCCGATCTCCCTCCCCGCCCTTCGAGTCGGGCTCAAACGTTACCTCTCTTATGGATTTGTCAGCTCAGTCCACTTGTAGAGTCGGATTCCTTAAAAAATGTACTATCCAGTAATTTCTGCAATTTTTGGTTGCCGATCTCTGGTCGAGCAGCCTCCTGGGACGTTGGTCTTGAAGATATCTGCCAGTCCCTCACAGTCAATTTGGGACCATTATTGGAGATTATCCCTCACTGGAGCAGGTCAGATTTAGCCTCAGTTGCACAGCAGTAGGTGGCAGGGCCATTGGGGAATTGAACAGTCAGCTTTGCTGGATAGAGAGTCTGAAATTTTAAGTTTTTAGCTCGTAAAAGGGGAAACAAAAGGGAGTACTCCCTTCTCAAGCGCTGAGTAGCAGGGGCATAATCATTATCAAATATGATGCGATGATCACCCAGCATCACTTTTTGTTTGAGCCAAGCTTTTGCCAGCAGTTGATCTTTTTGAAAAAAGCTGGTGAATCAAAATTGCAAATGATCTTGGTCTGGGTTTTGGTTTTGTAGGCCAGGGACCATGCGCCCGATGAGCCCTCTCAGTGTCTATCTGGTAGTCTGGGCCCAAATCCAGGGTCAAACATAGGAGATAGTCAGCAAAGGCAATAAGGTCTTTTCCCTCCCCTCCTTCCGGAATCCCATACAGCCTTATGTTTGTTCGTCAGCCCCTATTCTCCATATCCTCTTGTCTCATTGAAAGATGTAATTGCTCCTCAGCCAAAGTATAGATGGCTCATTCTAGAATAGTTATTTTACTAACATTCTCAGAAATCTGGGCATCCCCCTCAGCAACCCACAATTGTAAATCCCCCAAATCAGTGTGAATCTTCTTCAGGGCATCTCGCATCTTGGTCTGGAACTCCGAAATGGCCGAAAGAATTGCGCCGAAGTGTAAGGTTTCTTGCATTGGTTTCTTTTTGTCTCCCCTTTTCCCCCCATTTAATGTCTGATTGGGGAGCTGTGCAAGAAGGCATCTTGGTGTCTGGTAGGCTGCTATGCTCAGCCTCTGGTAGATCCTGTAGGGGCTGGTAGCGGTTTCTCTCTTGCCGTGCCATGCCCCAAGGGGGAAGACTGGTTGCTCTGGTGTCTCTCCCGAGGTAAGCGTAGATTAGTGCTACAATTTTGGTTTATATTTAAGTTCTACAGCAGGAGAGAGATGCTGTTTTTAGTGGTGGTTCGGAGGAGCTCAGAACCCTGCGTGTTCACGCCGCCATGTCTCCACCAGAAGTCCAGTTCCTGTTGCTCGAGTTCTTCTGAAGCTGAGGAATCATCCTGCAACTATGATTCAGACTGCCCTGGATTGGGTCAGACAACCTTGGTATGCCCTACTCCTGGCCATGTCCACCAAACAGCCCATTCGTCTTCCCCGAGACACAACCTGCTAATCACATCCCAGTGAAGAAGCATTTTTTTCTGAACCTCAAGTCCCTGCACCTCAAAGCCTAGTTCTTATAGAGCTAGACTACTCTGATTTTCATTTCTCTGACCAAGTTCTCCAGGACCTCAAAGTGTCAAAAAACAAACAAACATGCTATTAGGAAAATATATGCTTCCAAATGGGAAAGGTGCCCTCCAGGCAGACCTGCCCACCACTCTTGGACTACCTCCTGCACATACAAACCTTAGGCCTCAGACCTCCTACCCTAAGTGTTCACTTGGTGGCTATTTCTGCTTATGCATCAGCAGGTTAGCAGAAAACAGTGACTTTTTACACCATTTTTAAGCGGTTCTTAAGGACCTTTGCATCATTATTCCTCTGTTAGGGAACCTGTCCCTCCCTGGGATCTGAACATCTTTATAGCCAAGCTCATGGAATCTTCTTTTGAGTCCATGGCCACTGTAGATTTGAAATTTGTCACTTAGAAGACAATTTTCCTGGTAACCATCACTTCAGCCAGAAGGGTGTGCAAGGTACAAGCCCTCTGCACCAACCCTAACTATATCATTTTCCACATGAATAAGGTAGTTCTTAGGACTAACAGAACATTTCTTCCAAAGGTGGTGTCCAGGTTTCACCTGAACCAGTCCATCACCCTTCCTGTGTTCTTTACAGAGACTTCTAGCACTGATGAACACAAGCTGTACAGCCTGGATATTAAGAGGTCTCTGAGATACTACCTGGAGCATACTAAAGACCATAGGTCTTCCCATACTCAGTTGTTCCTCACATATGGTGAAGTGGGAAAGGGCAACCTAGCCTCAAAGAGGACTGTTGCCCACTGGATCATTGCCTGCATCCAATTCTGTTACTCTAAAGTTGTCAAACAGCCACCTCACGGTCTCAGGGCACACTCCACTCGCAGCACTGCTGCCTCCGTAGCAGCAGCTAGAGATGTTCCCTTGCTGGAAATCTGTAAAGCAGCTACATGGAAAACAGTTCACACTTTTACAAAGCACTATTGCTGGGATGTACAATCCTGAAAGGATGCCAGGTTTGGCACTGCTGTACTGCAGCACCTTTTCCCCACATAGGTTCTGTACCCAGCCTCCCAAGATACTGCTTTGTAGTCTGCAAATGGTTAATCATAATGAGTAATTCCTGGGGTTTGAAGAAAAAATTACCATAGTAATATTGTTTCTTTCAGGGCATCCCTCATTATGCTTAAATCTCCCACCCTACCTCCCCTTCCAGAACCAGGAAAAGGTTCCACAATAATCAATTTGTATTCCTCTTTTACTTGCTTGAGCAATACTTGTTTGTTCATTCACAAATCAAAAGCACACAAAAACATTTTCTTTGATTTTTTTTGGTTTCTACACTTGGCCCTCTGGGCCATCTCTTTGTGTTTTGTTTTAGCTTTAGAAAGAGTATGACAGTGGGTGGGGGTCTCCTTGGGTTAGGCTATCAAAGGATCTGATGTTAGGCTACAGAACACAGCGACACCTGGAGGGCAGAGGTTTGAATTTTGTTCCAAATTCTATCAATGCGCTCCAGGGCAGCTTTACCTGCTTGGCTCACAGCATATAGTTAAGCATAATGAGGAATCCCCTGGAAGAACCAATATTACTATGGTAAGAAATTTTTTTCTTCCAGATCTGAACTGCAGCTTGAGTCGTCAATGGCTGAGCTTCCTCATACAGCAGTAAAGAGCGATTGAGGCAATCACTGATTTGGAACATATGCAAGCTTATACTGGACTATATATCATAACCTCACAATGTCTGATGCTACATCATCAGAGTGCATAGATCTTAACCCATTGATATGCTCCCTCGTTGAGGAAAGTAACATTATTTAAATAACACACAGAAGAGTAATTTTACCAGCTAATGCTCTTACACCTGAGCATTTCGAAACTGTTGATGGCAGGTACATCAACATTTAAACTATCATTAAATGAACTTGTTTTTAACTTAAGGGTGCTTAACCAGGAGGTTTGTAGTCATAAGATCAGACTGGGAGATGTAGAAACTAGAGTTAGCAGCCTGGAAGACTTAGCAAACAAAGAAGCACATGAGAGGCTGGCTAATACCATGATTATTACCATGCTTCAGGAGAAAGTTGAGGAACTTGAGAGTTATAATAGAAGAAATAATTCGAGAGTTGTTGGCCTTAAGGAAGGGACTGAAATAAAAATGTATCCGTATTGAATAAGATTACCTCAGCTGATCCAGTTTATAGCCTACACAAATGATGACTGCTCTGATTGGAGTGTAAACATTAATGCTCTACTCATGACCTTTTTGACGATTAAGAGAAAACATTGCATAAGGTAGCTGTTTGCCAACGGGTGAGCTGCTTGATTTCAAATCTTAGCATTAGACATGCAGCAGTGCATGAGTTTGCCAAAAGCTTTTTTTTAGCAGTGTGTTGTTTCTACAGGGCAGGCCTGGACGACTGCAACACCAAGCAGCTTATGCTCCTCCCATCAAGGTTGGCCAAATCAGTCACTCCCTCTGAACCCCCCCCCACTACTCCCCAAGCCAGTGGTGGTAGTAGAGGTAAGTTATTTACATACTAGCTCAACCTGTTTGAACAGAAAATATAATTAACAGCACCATTTGGCCATGTGTTCATTCATGCAGGCTATCATTCTGGGGAGACCAGGCTGCAAAGGGATGGCCATGATGAAGTGAACATCTTCTATAAAATACTGGTTAGTTAAAAAACATATGAATGCTGTTTAGTGATGCAGTCTCACATTTGTGTTAGAGCCAGTGGAAAAATTGAAATCCTTAAAGATAGCTGGGAGATCTTTCCTCAAACCAGTGGCTTGTAGGCTGCTTTCACACTATACCCTTAGATTTGTGGGATAAAAGAGATTATATTTCATGCCAGTTTCCCTCAGTTCTTCTTAATTGGGAAGAAAGCATCCCTCTTCTGGATGACCTCCGGAAGGAGGTTGCTGAAAAGTTTGATTTTACATTCCTCATATGATATGGATTTTCTGTCTCTCAGTGCCCTTTGTACATGTAGCTTGTGTTGAAAATTAAGGAATTTAAAACCAAAGATCTGGGCCTTTCATTATGGTTCAGCTTCATTTTTAGGGACCTATGAGCCCTTTCAGTAATGCATGAATTGCAGTCAGGAGGTGGACCTACCATAGCAAGTAACATTTTATTAGTGTTTTTTAGTTTATAGTTTATTGTTCAACATTCTTGTCATTGCAAGTAGAAAAAGTTTCATAGAAAAGTCAAAAGTTTTAAAAACAATTACAATCATAAATAACATTAACACAGTTACAAACTTACCACAGCATCAGTTGGAACATACAGAGTCTATTCTTCATAAATACTTATTTACCTTCCTACCTGGCCATCATGCAATATGGTATTGCTTAAAGTAGTTGCTATTCTAGGGTGCCATCAGTTAAGTTTGTTTTCACATATTAAGTTATGATAATGCATTATAAATAATACAATTATTTATTTGAAATCTTGGATTAATACTTTTGAGGACAAGCTCGTTACATAGGTTCCACATCAGGGTAAACAAACAATAGGAATGTAGTACAGATAAGGGAGAAGCAGATATCAACTTCAATTGTACAGTAATGGTTATAACTAGTAAAGTCACAGTCGTAGGCTATGTACAAATAGCCAGATTCAGTTACGATAACATAAGCATTATTACAAGGCTGTGAACAAATAGCCAAAGTCAGTTACAATAACATAGGTATTATTACATAGAAAGCAGGACAGGAAACAGACAAGAAAGGAACTAGAGGAGGAGGAGGAGGAGGAGGAAAAGACGAGCGGGAAAAGCTCAGTGGGCTAAATCTGACTGAAAGAGACCAGTTCCTCTGGCTGGAAGTTTCTAGATGTGGAGTGAAGGCAGAGGGGAGAGTGCAGGTTATTGGGCCTGTGTGTGGAAAGGGAGGAGGATGCACAAATAAAATTAGGTGTGAGAGGTTAAATCATCCATCAGAACCAAATGCTGGGTTATTCAGAAATACACCATACAAGAGTGGCGCGGAGCTTTTGATGTTAAATACTCCCAGAGGTCACATCAGGAGTTTACAATTAATGTTATAGAATAGTAAGAAGGTCTTGTGCATTGTTATACCAGTATGAGTAGTGTTAAGTAGATGTTTCCATTTACTTAGATTTTTGTACATATTGTTTTCTACTTTAACTGTTAGTAAAAATAGTGCAAGGTTAGTTAAGATTTTCAGAATTAAAGAGTATGTCTAAAATGTATTTGGTTGGGATATATAAAGAAGTCAAATAAGTGCCTAGGTATTTTTCTCTGGGGTATTTATACCATGTACAGTGTAAAACAACATGCAGGAGATCTTCTTGAAGTGCACTAAAACAGTTTACTGATAGATTTTAGTCCATGTTGTACCTGGCCTCCAACATTTTGCTTGGGAATACTTCAAATCTGTATTGTGTAAGTGTATTTCTATGTTCTGGTATTCAGACAGCTTGCAGATAGAATTTATTTATTTATTTTTTTGTTTATCCTTTTTCTCCCCTTGGTCCGGTCTGCCTACCTTGACGTCCTGGCATCCCTTCGGTCTTCAGGCCGCCATCTCGGAGATCCCCCTCCAGCTCCCACTCAGGTCTCGCAGCCACTACCCCCGCAGCTTGCTCCCCGCGGCGGGGCAGTGGAGAGTCCCCCCATGCTCTGCCACTGACATAGGATCCAGTAATGTGCTGCTCACCTTCTGAGCTGAACGGTCCTCCCCCTGAGATGGCCATCAAGCTGCCACGACTGGAGCCATTTTTTCCACTTTTCTGTCCCCGGCGTGAGCCTGAGGCATGCAATGATGCCAATGGAGGGAGGCGTGCACGCATCCGCACGTGCTCCCTCCTGGCATCGTGCCCCAAGCCCACCCCTTGCGTGCAGTGCCAACGCACTGATCCCCAGCCTCCGCCAGAGGTCACTAATGCACCGACAGCTTGAGGTCCCCCCTCCTCTGAGAGGCAGAGCAGTCCACAGACGCTCAATCCCACTCCGCCCCTGCTGACCCCTGGCAGCCCAAGTCCGTTCCCGAACCCGGATCGCCAGCGTGGAATGAGGTGTGGCATCCAGCACCTCAACCCTCAGCACCACTGGGCCAGCGCAGATAGAATTTAAACAAATGTTCTTTTGTATTGCTTATGAGCCATCTTGATACTTTAAAGTTTGCGATATCAATGAGATCATGTTGTTTTGCTTTATTTTGAACTTTCTTCATTATGATTTTGGTGTAAGGTCCCTCCAAAATGGTTATAAATGCCTAACAATTGTTACATTTATGACAGCAACCCCAGTCTTTGCAGATGGAATGGGTTACACCTAAGCAGATGAGGGAACAACATACTAGGAAAACAAATTTGATCTTTCATAAACTAGTCTTTAAACTGACAAAATGGGGGGACTTCGGCTTTCTACTAGACAATAGTATCCCCCCAAAAAACACACTCTGTGACTCATGAGGTCTGTAGAATACTTGCAACTAACTCCAGGAGTTTAAACATGTCCAAAATCTCTGAACTTGAGGCCTTGATGATCAGACGCCAACTAAACATAGTTGCTGTCTCTGAAACCTGGTGGGACGACTCTAGTGATTGGCTCAAAGAGATCTTGGGGTTTAAACTATACCACACAAGCAGGAAAGACAGAAGGGGTGGTGGAGTCTGTATTTACGTTAACAACACCATTGATTGTCACCAGTTTTTCCCCACGTCTGATGATCAGCAGATTGAGAGTCTGTGGGTTCAAATTCAACTCAATAAAAATAGACCTAAAATAATTATAGGGAACTTTTACAGACTGCCTAATTCATTGACTGACTATAACAATGCTCTAAATGATGAGATTATTTCAGCATCAGAGGTGGGGGACACAGTGATATTTGGAGATTTCAACTACCCTGGTATCAACTGGAAAACACTAACAGGATCCAGCTTCCAGGAATGTGCATTCATTGACTCAGTGGCTTCAGTAGGACTATGCCAATTAGTGTCTTCCCCAACAAGAGGAGATAATATATTGGATTTAGTCCTGACTAATATTCAAAACCAACTGTCTGGGGTATCCACAAAATGCCCCCTAGGAGAAAGTGATCACATGGTAATTATGTGCTACATAAATTCATTTATAACATGGGTACAAAAATCCTGCATTCTAACCCCAGGAATTCTTCAATATGCCTCTAATGTTGAACTGCCTTGAGAATGGAACTTATGCAAATGATGGAACACTCATTGGCTCATGCCAGCTTTCAAACTGCTGCCCTTACCAACTGCTGTGTTCTATAACGCTCAGATTTCATTCTCTGCCTGCTAGTCAAGATGCCTCGGAGATCTCTCATCACAAGTCACAAGTTATGAAATTTGATGCTTTTCATGTCCAAAAACAAGTAACTTTTAATTTTATTTCATCTGTTGCCTTCACTTTTTCTTTTTATAGTTAGCACTAGGTTAGTTTATTGTCTTTTAAACTTAGTTTTGTGGTTCCTCCTTGGTTCTGTGAAACCATCGAGAAACCGATGTTTCTGTTAGTTTTATTCATATTCTCTGCTAATTTTATATATATTTTTACTGTTGTTTTTTTGTATCTAAACCGATATTTCATGGTTCCTGTTCGGATCACGGTCTTTTTTTCTCAGGGAAATCAACTGCGAATATCCGAGAGTGTGTGGTGTTAACCGCTGCTTGGGTAAAGTTTATTTACATAACTGCAGTTAGTTTTGAGTTAAACTAAAGCAAATAGAACCATAATGTCAATAAGGGGGCATGGTTTGGCCACCAACAAGATGGAAGCCTAATCTCTGAGCTCGCTCTGGGTTCGGCACCTTTGGAGCTCCGGCATCAAGACTCACAGGTCGATCCAGTCCATAGTTACTGCTTTCATAAAGGTAACCCCCCACTTGCCTACCGGCACTTGCTAGAAGTTAAATAGATGCGGTTTTGCATCCGTAACTAGCGCTGATCCCGAGTAGTGTAACGGGTACTAGGCCATGCAGGCCTGACCAACACTGTGACGGAACAACAGTCAGTGGAACGATCGGGTAAATGGGGTCTGTTTTCCTAACCCCCTACATTTACCAGCTGAAGCTATCAGGTACTTGCCTTCCCTTGCCAATCTGCCTGACCTTTTCATGGCTTCTCAAGGTGACAAAGCTAGTGGGACCCACTATCCCAGCCACCTCCAAAGGAGCCCTCAGTTAATGAATCCTTGCAGTACATAACACGCATGCTGGAGACCGTATTAAACAAAGTTGATGATATCAACTTACACTATCAGGTATGGTTGCTGAGGTTCGAAACTTACAGGACCGCGTGAACGTCTCCAAACAGCGGATGAAGTCATGTGAACAACAACAATCCAAACTACTACTCCATTTGCAATTACAGGACGTAAAAACGGCATTGTTATGGGATAGATTGGAGGACCTAGAGAACAGAGCCAGATGCAATAATTTGCATATTATTGGTATTCCAGAGGGGGCTGATGGGCAGAATATGGAGAGGTTCTTAAATGAATCCCTGCCTGTAATGCTGGGTGAGAGATGGAGGGGACAGATGGACGTGGAGAGAGCGCACAGGATAACAACTAGGAGGGACAAGAACTCTTCTCTGCCAAGACCTGTCATCGCATACTTTCTTCGTTATACAACTAAGGAAAAAATTTTAAGGGCTGCAAGAGACTTAGGGGAAGTATGGTGGCAGGGGATCCCGGTTTCTTTCTTTAGAGACTTTGCTCATGAGATGGCAAACAAACGAAGGGCCTTCACACCACTCAAGAAATTTCTGTACAATTTCAACTTTCACTTCAAATTCAAGGGGCTCACCAGATTGCTTGTGACAAAGGATGGCAGAGAACTCCTGGCCGATCATCCATTAGCTGTAGAAAAGTGGGTCGCTAAATTCTGGCCAGATCTACCTCTCCTGACTACATATCCCAGGAGGCTCTGGGAACCCAACTTGCCGAAAGGGAACTATGTAGACAGGCACAGACAGCCAGATTGCAGTAATGAGGATGGATGTGCAGCACTACAACATGATACCCCAGTAACCAGGGGCCCTCCCGACTGTTCTAAGCTGCGACCAGTCACAGTTCCACTCTCCTCATCTAAAGATAACCCCACATTGCCTCAACGGATGTCGACGCCCTACATTAGACAGCGACATAGAGCTAGAAGTGGGAATCATCTGCCCCAGGATGCTTCTATGACAGCCCCTCCAGCAAAAATGTCTCGAGAAGACAGAACTTCCCCTCCTCGCAGTGCTCAGTCTGCCGCTATTGATTCCTCTGATATGGACACTACTACAGGCATGGATTGGGCTGATATTTTGGAAGCTTCACTTGTGGAAGCAGTGGACATTTTGACTCTTGTCAGGCCGGGTCTGATCTCGTATGCTGCTACAGTGATTAAGGATATCGCTGGGACTGTGCCCTCTCCCTCTTTGAGAGCTGAACAAGCTGAAAATATTCCTGGCTGAATTTAAACTGTTTTCTGGTTTGGGTTACGGTTTGCTAGATGTTGTAATTAAGCTATGGGGTTGATTTAATCATACTCTGTCCTGCGCCCATACCCAGATGGATATCTGGGTGGCGGTTTTCTAAAGTCATTGTTACCCCAGCTTACGTAGCATAACTAGCTATGTCCTCCTTTTAGCTCCCACACTTCTCCATGTTGCTGGTTTAACCTGTAACAGCAGCTGCATTAAAGTTAGCGTACATGGGGGCACGACAGGGTAGCACCTATATCCCATGATGCATGGTTGCAGTGTTGGTATGGGACCTCAACCTTGTAGGCAAGGTGGTTACCCTCCCTTCCCCTTCTAACCCCTTCCCGTATCCCATAGGTCCCCCTCTAGGGTCCTCCCCCCTTTTTTCCCTTTCCTTTCCTTTCCTTTCCTGTGGGTCAGACACCTGACCTCAAGCATGCTAGACCCTCAGAGGACTCGAATCCACTTAGTTCCAATCCCTCCTAAATAGTAGGGTCTGAGAGCTTGTGAAGCTGAGGCTAAAGTTTTAAGCTAGCCTCTTTCACTGGCAGCCTCGATCCTATAGCACTGTTACGCAGTGTTATATTACAATCAGTTAGAGTTGTTTAGTAGCTTGGTTTTTGTAGCTAGTTGTGATATCTCTTAACTTCTGCTTCTCAGATAATCATTACTGTGTACATTGTTTGTATTTGGTCATAACCGCTTTTGTGTGTTTGTTCCACTGCAGCTGCCCCTGTGAGGTGTGTATCTTCCTTTATTCTCTGAGCCTTTCCTCCTTCTCATCTGGCAGCCTATGCTAATACAGGTACTCCCAGGATGGTCAGTGTGGTGAGTTATATCCCAGGTGCAATCCTCACATTTTCAGTAAGTACACGCCTTCTATTGTTACAATTTCCATGTGCCCCATTACACAACTTCGACTAGCCACACCAGTCATCAACCGTGGTGGTTACCTGGAATGTTAATGGTTTGAACCATCCCATTAAATGAACTAGGGTGCTCCAACACCTTCATTCTCTGCATACAGATATCGCCTTACTTCAAGAAACCCATCTTTTAAAGAAGGCAGTTCCATGGCTAAAGAAATCTTGGGTGGGTACCGTCTGTGCCAGTTTGGCTACCTCCAAGACAAGAGGGGTAGCCATTCTTATCCGGTGTGCCTCGAGTTGGACCGTGGAGGAATCCAAACACGATCCACAAGGTAGATGGGTCGTTGCTAAACTTTCTTCCTCTGGGGGGAAATTGATTATCTGCAACTTGTATGCCCTCAACACAGACCATACAGAATTTTTTTCCATCAATTAGCCAGGCTATTTCCTCGGTATCCAGTGCCAATGGCACCCTTCCTCTAATAGTGGGTGGAGACTACAATATGGTATTAGATGTATTTCTGGGCAAGTCAAAGCCTACTCCCCAAGCTAGGTCTAAGGCCAGCTTGGCCCTTCACAAACTACGAGAGGAATGGGGCTTAACGGACCTCTGGTGTAGAGATAATCCCTCTGGATGGGATTATACCTTCTATTCCCAGGTACATTCTACATATAGTCACATAGACTTCTTCCTTGCTAACACAGCAGCTGCCCAAAATGTTCTTAAAACCACAATTGGGAACATTCTTATCTCCGACCATGCCCCAGTGATTACCTCCTATACACTAGGGGACAATCCAAAACAGGTACTCCGTGGAGATGCAACCTTTTGTTATTAAAGGACCCAGAGTTTCACAAAACAATTTCCCAAACCACCAAGGAGTACTTTGCCATCAATGCAAACTGTGGCATCTCCACGGGTACGGTCTGGGAAGCGTTTAAAGCAGTCCTTGGAGGCCGCATAATCACTTTCTCTGCCACTAAAAATAAGGCACGCAAAGCTAAGTTAGCTCAGTGGCAAGCAGAATTGGAAGGACTAGAGTCCCGTTTCAAAGCTCTGCTTGCCTCTCAGAGGGACAACTCCTTATTCGGCGCATTGTGGGCCTTAAGTACCAAATTAATGCCATGCTGAATCAAAAGGCCGAGTGGCTTCTATTGCGATCAAAGCATGCATACTGGGATGGGGGTGAAAAGAGTGGCAGATTATTAGCATTTCGACTTCGGAAACAACAAGCCGCCACCTGCATTCATGCTCTCCGTAACACATCCGGCAAGATTGTGCATACTCCCCAAGACATCAACGACACCATGAAGGCGTTTTATCAGACCTTATATAAGTTGCAGTCTGATGTTTTCCCATCATCCTTAGAACAGGAATTGGATAAATTTTGCCAACAGTTTGATGTACCAGGGCTTACCCCATTACAGGTGTCCACATTAGATGCCCCCCCCAGCTCCAATAGAGCTACATCAAGCTTTGTCCCAAATGGCCAAAGGAAAGGCTTCTGGACCAGATGGCATGACGATTGAGCTATATCAAACATTGGTACAAGATATATCTCAGCCGCTACTCCTTGCACTTCAGGAAGCTCACACAAATGGTACATTCCCCCCATCTATGAAAGAGGATCTCATTACCCTTCTACCAAAAAAGTCTAATGATCCTCTGGATTGCACAAATTTATGGCCGATTTCATTATTTTTGGTAGACACAAAGATCTTGGCCAAGATCCTAGCCACCAAGATGCTGGAGGTGCTCCCGACTATCATTTATCCTGCCCAGGTTGGCTTCATGAAGGGCAAATCGGGGGCAGACAACACTAGGCTCCTTCTTAATTTAAAATGGATAGCCTCCTGTTCCTCAGTCCCAATGGCTGCATTGGCAATAGACTTTACTAAAGCCTTTGACTCCGTTGAGTGGCAGTACTTACACCAAGTCTTAAAAAGATATGGCTTTGGTCTGGTGTTTTGTCAGTGGGTGTCAACACTTTACGGATCCCCGATGGCTAGGATTTTGACCAACATGACCATTTCCATGCCTTTCCCACTACACAGGGGCACCCGACAGGGATGACCCTTATCCCCTCTTCTTTTTTTGGTAGCTTTGGACCCCTTATTTGGTCTCTTATCGTGTCACAAGATATTACTGGCATCGAGGTTGCTGGGAAATCCTACTTGGTGGCTTATGCTGATGATTTGTGAGATTGCCCACCTCCAGGCTGAACTGGCAAGGACTAAGGAGGCCTCCCCCACCCAAAGAGCACCACTGCCACAACCACTGCCTCAGAGGTTGGCAAGTATGAAGAGCAGTTGGACCACAGTGGGTTCTGGGAGGGTGCAGGTGGTGGACCAGAGGCAAAGCCCCCTAGTTGTACCTCTACACAAATCATACGCCAGTCTGGCAGAGCAAGGTTTCTCTATGATGGCACCTCAGTGGAGACCAAGAAGAATGCTGAGGACATCCACAAGGGAGACCCACAAAGGGTGGCAAGGACACCACAGGGGAAGGAAACAGCTTCTGAGAGGGACTCAATTGTTAGGGGGTAGAACTGGGGAAGGGAGAGGAGAGGGAAGTAAGGTGCCTGCCTGGTGCCATGGCTTGGAGGGACAAGACGTGAATCCTCATGATTGCAGAAGCAGCATCACAGGAGAGGGAACTAGATATCATTGTCCACCTTGGGACAAATGACCTAGCTAGGCATGGAATCAGGGCAGTGCAGGATGAATTTGTGGAGTTGGGGAAGGGCCTCAGACAGGTAACAAGCATGGTTACCTTCTCAGAGGTGCTGCCAGTTCATGGTAGGGGTGAGGCTAGGGTATTGCACACCATGCAGTTTAATGAATGGTTGCAAAACTGGTGCAGAGCACAGGGCTTTGGCTTTATTGGGGACTGGGGTACACCTGGATAGATGAAGGTCTATACTGGCATGATGGTCTGCATCTGTCCATGAAGGGAACCAAGCTCCTAAGTGACAGGTTTAAATGCTTCCTTGGCAAGCTTTTAAACTAGCCAAGGGGGGAGGTGCTGATAAGAGGCAGGAAATTTCAAGCCTCCCCCCACAAAATATGGCAGGTAGTAAGGTAAACACTGAGGTACAGAGCTCAACAGAGGGCAGGACAGGGGTAAATGGAAAAATAGACAAGGGCAAAAAGAGCAGGATGGGGGAAAAAAGGATAAAGCCAACATTAAATGGAGGGCAATGAGTACCAATGCCCGTAGTCTGGGAAACAAGCTTCCTGAGCTAGTAGCCCTGATGGAAGATGAAAAATTGGATATTGTGGCAGTCATGGAAACATGGTACACAGAGAACCATGACTGGATGTCAACATACTGGGGTACACAGTCTACAGAAGGGACAGGAGGGTAAAAGGAGGTGGAGTAGCTCTATACATAGGGAAGGGATCAAAGCTACAGAACTGAAAAGTAAAGGGGAGGACAAGAGGCACTATGGGTCACCTTGGAGACAGGGAATGGCATCACAATCTGCACAGGGGTTGTATACAGACCCCCGTCTCAAGGGGAGGAAACGGACAAGAAAATGATAGAGGACATTCTCAAAATGGCTGAAAAAGGGGAGATACTGTTGATGGGGGACCTGAATATGCCAGATGTTAACTGGATGACATGTACTGCAGCCACAGCCAAGAGCAGGGTCATTCTCGATGCCCTGCAGGGGGTAGGCCTTAGACAGCTAGTGTTGGAACCCACTTGGGAGGGAGCAATACTAGACCTGGTACTCTCAAATGGAGAGAGGATCGCAAATTTAGAAGCCAGTAGACATCTGGGAACAAGTGACCACCACACAGTGTGCTTCACAATAAGCACAACCAAGGAGACAAGCCATACAAAAACAAGGATACTGGACTTTAGAAGGGCCGACTTTGGCAAAATGGGTGAATACCTGAGGAATGCACTAGCAAATGGCCAAAAAGGAGGGGTGGAAGAACAAAGGAGAAAAATCAAAACTGCTATCATAGAGGCAACAAGCCTTTGTGTGAAACATAAAGAAAACAAAGCAGAGTAAAAAACCACTATGGTTCTCAAAAGAGGTGGCAGGGAAGGTTAAGGAGAAAAAGGTTGCATTCAAAAATATAAGGAATCACAGAAGGAGCACGACAGGGAACTGTATCAATTAAAGCAGAAAGAAGTGGGGAAGGCAGTCAGAATAGCAAAGGCCCAAACCAAGAAAAAAATAGCCAACTCAGTTAAGAAGGGGGATAAAACCTTTTATAGGTACATTAGGGAGCATAGAAAGGTTAAGGGAGGAATAGTGACGATTAATAAAGGAGAGGGGAGGTGGGCAGAGGGAGACAGTGAAAAGGCAGAGATACTGAATGAATACTTTTGCACAGTATTCACAAAAGAAGATGAGGAGCTGTTACCTAAACCAGACAATAGAAGCACTCTGGGTAGGGGGGTTGACACCAGTCCATTTACAGAAGAAAGCATCCTGAAAGAACTCCTAAAACTCAAGGTGGACAAAGCAATGGGGCCTGATGGGATTCACCCCAGAATCCTAAAAGAACTAAGGGAGGACCTAGTGACACCACTGACCACACTTTTTTAACAAATCATGGGAGGATGGGGTGGTACCTTTGGACTGGAGGAGGGCAGATGTGATTCCCCTTCATAAAAGTGGGAGCAAGACAGAAGCAGGAAACTACAGACCTGTAAGTTTGACCTCAGTGGTAGGGAAAATGATGGAATCACTTCTGAAAGAAAAAACTGTTGAGTACCTAGAGGTCAGCGGGGCACAGGACCCAAAGCAGCATGGATTTACAGCAGGAAGGTCATGTCAGATGAATCTAATTGATTTCTTTGACTAGGTGACCAAAGTAATAGACCAGGGAGGGGCTGTGGATATGGCCTACCTAGACTTTAGCAAGGCATTTGGCACAGTCCCGCACAAAAGACTAATAATCAAGTTAGCCAGCCTGGGAGTGGGTTCCAGGGTGGTAGCCTGGGTATCAAACTGGCTGCACAACAGGACACAGAAGGTAATAGTGAATGGAACACATTCCGAAGAAAGAGGGGTTACTAGTGGAGTATCTCAAGGCTCAGTACTGGGTCCAGTCCTCGTTAACATCTTTATAGGTGACATTGCAGAGGGTCTGGAAGGAAAGATATGCCTCTTTGCAGATGACACAAAGATCTGTAACAGAGTTGATACACAAGGGGGGGGGTAGAAAGGTTGAGAAGGGACTTGGCAAGGTTGGAGGAATGGTCAGACATATGGCAACTTAGATTCAATGCAAAGAAGTGCAAAGTAATGCACCTGGGAAACAAAAACTCAGAAGAAGAGTTCACAATAGCAGGGGAGGTACTAACAATAACAAAAATGGAAAGGGACTTGGGGGTAGTCATATCAGATGACCTAAAGGCGGGTAAGCAATGTGAGAAGTCAGTAAGGAGAGCCAGGGGGATACTGGGATGCATAGGAAGGGGCATCACAAGTAGAAAAATGGAAGTGGGTATCCCTCTGTACAGACAGTTGGTGAGACCCCATCTGGAATACTGTGTGCAGTTTTGGAGACCCCATCTATGCAAGGACATAGACAGGATGGAAGCAGTCCAGAGGAGGGCAACTAAAATGGTACAGGGTCTGCATCAAAAACCATATGAAGAGAGACTGAGAGAGCTTAATATGTATACCCTTGATGAAAGGAGGGACAGGGGTACATGATAGAAACTTTAAGTACCTCAAGGGAATCAACAAAGTCCAGGAGGTAGCATCTTTCAGAAAAAGAGATGTGTAAGAACAAGGGGGCACAATTTAAAAATAGAGGGGGGACGGCTCAGGGGTAATGTGAGGAATTTTTTTTTCACGGAGAGTGGTGGATGCATGGAACCACCTTCCTGGGG
The DNA here is from genome assembly GCA_016271365.2 of Neoceratodus forsteri. NCBI lineage: Eukaryota > Metazoa > Chordata > Ceratodontiformes > Ceratodontidae > Neoceratodus > Neoceratodus forsteri. Next base: position 27,646,977 of record CM057456.1, read on the forward strand.
AGGTTGTAGGTCTAAAACAGTGGGGGAATTCAAACATGCATGGGACAGACATAAGGCAATTGTAGTGGGGGGTTGCAGGAAGTAGGCTGTTGGTTAACTAGAATCTGCAGCTTATCCAATAGTAAGGGAAATGGGCAGACTGGGTGGGCCAAGCGGTCCTTATCTGCCGACAAAGTCTATGTTTCTATGTTTCTACCTCTTTCTCATCCAGAGCAGGCGACACGGCATATTTTACCCTTACTACAGACATTTTCAACTTTATCGGGACTTTGTGCTAACCAGAGAAAAACACTCTTGGCCCCGCTGAACTCAGCCTGTACTAAAAGTTGCTTACGGGGAACTGAGTTTCTCTGGGCAATGCAGGGTTTTTCTTATATAAGCATAACCATTCCTTTCAAATGGTCTGACCTAGAGCCAGCCAATGTCTCGCCGTTTCTATCTCAAATGACTGCAGAGATAGAGAGATGGAAAAGGCTTCAGTTATCATTGCCTGGAAAGGTGGCAGCGGTTCGTATGCTCTTACTGCAGCGAATCATGTACATCTTTAAAAATCTCCCAATACAACTTTTGCCTAAACTCTTTGCTTCACTTGAAATTCAAGTGTCTAGGTACTTGTGGGAAGGGAAATCTCCCAGATGGAACAAGAGTAAACTGAGAGCACATTGGTCCAAAGGGGGGCTGGGTTCTCCTTGGTTTCAAGGATATCATCTGTCATGCACTGCTGCTATGGCTACTAGGTGGTTTGTTCCCAGTCCAATACCCCTCCCACTTTGGGTTCAACTGCAATCCGATCTAGTGGCGGATACAAATCTGCACTTGTTATTACACCCCCGGAGTCGGAACTGGCGCACGTTCCCCCCACCTTAATAGCTGAAACCAAACGGGCTTGGCACTCGCTTATGACTTCAGCTCATACACCTCTGGATGCCCAAGCACCTCCATGGCTCTATACCCCTTTGTGGCATAACCAGGCCTTGGCACTTGGTGACACTCCCATACATTGGCCCACATGGGAAGCCCAGGGCATCTGCTATATACAGGACCTTTGCATTCCTGGCTCCTCGGTATTGATGTCCTTTGAACAAGTCCGATATAAATTTCATCTCCCGAGCAACGACCTTTGGAAATTTCTTCAATTACGCAGTGCTATACTAGCCAATAGGGCCCGTATGTGTTCAGATTCCACATGGAATTGGCTAGCTCACAGGCACAAATCCCCCTCATCTGGGGGCCTTATTGGAAGATTTTATAAGACCTGGAGAGATGCCCAGGTAGACCCCTCAGTTGCATGCCATCTGAAATGGATGGCTATCCTGAATACCCATATATCTGAGGACTCTTGGAAGCATTACTTCCGAGATTGTCATTATACTTACTGTATATGGACACCAAGAGCCGTTTTTTGCAGCTTAAGATACTGCTGCTTTGGTATCGTACACCTTCATCTCTATATTCCCACGGCTTTTCACAAAATTCTAACTGTTGGTGCTGTCAACATCCTGGGGCACATCTACTTCATATTCTGTGGACATGCCCTTTGCTTTCACACTTCTGGGCATTTATAACTCAGGACTGCTCTACAATACTGGGCCTCCATCTTAGCCCTTCTGATCCCAAACTCCTTTTAGGAGATACTACCTCCCTAGCTGCTTTAACTCGACCTCAGAAGCAATGGGTTGTACTTGCACTTGTGGAGGCTAAACGACTTGTACTCATGTATTGGCATAGACCTACTCCTCCGACTCGCCCCAAATGGCATGAGGCACTAGCTAGATTAGCCACACTAGAACGCCTGTCTTGTACTCACCTAGGTCGTATGGACCAATATACTGCCAGATGGGAAGCCTATCTCCAATCATCTCTTTGTAAAACTCCTAATCTAGGCTGTAACCCCTCCTCTTTGACTACATGATATTTCATTTCTATGTACCATTATTCCGGTTCCTATCTGTCTCTAACACCTGAATTTAGTGGAACTCCACCCTAGTACATTGGGTAGTCTCTCCTTTGTTAAGTTGCATCCTAGCTGGGCTCATATAAGAATATATTAAAGCATGTGTTTTGTGAATATACTTACACACTATTATGGCAATGTAATAGTTGCTGGTTGAATATAGCTGCATGTGGAACATGTTACCTACTTATGAGTATGTAGGTATGTGACACTATACTTATGTATGGGCCAAAACAAAATAAAAATCTGTCTATGGTAAAAAAGAACCATAATGTCAATAAAAAGAAATATTAAAAGTAGAAACACGGAAGTCTTATTACCTTTATACTTATCATACGTTAGACCCTTGCTGGATTATTGTAGTCAGGTATGGTCCCCTATACAAAAACTGAAACAAGCAAACTAGAGAGGGTCCAACAACGTGATACAAAAATAATAGCAGCCATAAAACACAATACTTATTCTGAAAGATTGAATAAACTAGGATTACATAGTTTAGAAACAAGGAGGCAAAGAGAGGACATATTGCTTTATTACGATATCATAAACGACCTATTATTAATGACGGAATTAAATATTGAACTTAAAGAAGATCACCTCTACGTAAGAGGTCACCCATTACAAGTTAGAATTAGAAGATTTAAAACAAACAAACAAACAAAAGAAAACACTTTTATACAATGCACACAGCTAAAGTTCAAAAGCAATTTAGATAAATACATCTCTACAGGTGGAAACATGCATTACTACATTCGTGTTAAGGAGCTAGCTGTGGGCTTCAGCCTTTTTTTGCTCTATAAACTAAGTGAAACCCTTCCTTTTAGTGGGTTTCTAGTATGTCAGATAAACCTAAAAAGAAAGACGGCCCTACCAGTTTCAAGAACTGCACACAGTGTGGGGAGATTTTTGCCAAGGCAGACAGACATGAGTTGTGTTTGGTCTGTCTTTGGGAATCTCATTTTATAGCAAAGTGTGATATCTGTAAAATCTTTCTGCCTAATACTATGGAAAAAAGACAGGAAAGGTACAAGAAAAAGATGGCATCTCTTGAGTTTCTTGGGGATAAGGGCTCTGATCAGCCTGTTCCTGCCACTGAGACAAATAAAAATTGTGGGCCTGAACTGTCTACTCCAAGTAAAGGAGAGCCATCAAAAACAAAGTGAGCCTGCAAAGCAGCTGACAAACCAGAACCAGCAAAGAAGAAACAAAAAAACAAGCACACAGAATCCCCTGCTGGAAAGCCTAAGGGGACTTCTGTTGAAAAAACGGCGATGCCTACAACTGAGGCTATTGTACAAGCCTTAAAGGTCATTCAGGCTTTGCAGGCTGCTACTTCTCAGGGACTGGTATCAGTTCCGGTTCAGCAGGTACCAGTAAATCCCTTGGTTCAGCCTTCAGTTCAGCAACTGATAGCATCGGCTGGGGTTCCGGTTCCTGACACTCAGGAACAGTATGGGGATTATGAAGAGTATGATGAGGATGAGGAAGGGGAACCTATTGAACCAGAGGTCTCCCCTGACCAGGAATTTGAATCCCCTCCCAGATTACCTGAAGATTTCTCCTCACACTACACATTTGTAAAACAAATGATAGATGCTTTGGATCTAATTACCAATGAGTTGGTAGAGGATGAAGAGGAGGTGGAGTTTCTGGATCTCATGGGACTAACTCCCACCAAGAAATTGCTGTTAACAATCAATCAGTTCCTTTAAAAGCACATCCTCAAAATTCTGCAAACTCAAAACTCTGTTCCACTCTTGGATAAGAGAGCTGATAGAAAATATCAGCTAGATAGGTCAGGGGCAGAATTTTTATTGTCTCACCCTGACCATGAGGGGGTGGTAGAGACTGTAGCCTGTGACAGGGCCAGGGTGCATTTGGCATCACATCCTCCTGATAAAGATTCACAAAAAATTGACAGCGTGGCCAAAAAAGGTTACCTGTCAGCATCTTTGTCCATTAGACAGGCAAATTACATGGTCTATGCACCCCAATATCAAAGTCCCTTGGCCGTCTGTTATGGCGGTGGCAGACAAGGCCCTAGCTGGATTGGCAGCTAACCTAACTACGACAGCCAGGTTCAACTTAGAGGCTTCTATGTACTAGTTCCAGATGGCAGTATATACTAATGACACTGCTGCCAGATGGATGGCTCTTACATTGCCCTTAGAAGGTTTGCTTGGCTGACAGCTACTAATTTGTCACAGGACACACAAACAAGGCCATGGACTTTCTCTGTGAGAACAACTCACTTTTTGGGGACAAGACAGAAGCCTACATGAAGAAGCTGAATGAATACAAGACCACCTACAAGAGCAACTCGGCCAAAGAAAAGCCTTTACTTCATACAGGCCTTATGGAAAGGGGTAGAGGTAAGTCCACTTATGGCAGACCTTTCTTTCAGGCACAAGCCTCACAGCAGTACCAACAGTATCCTCAGCAGACAGGATACTTCAGAGGACGGGGCAGAAGGGGATCTAGGCGAGGGAACCAGTCTAAGCAGGCTCAACCCCAGCCTAAACAGAACCCCTGATGTGGTAGCCCAGGTCGCCTCCCCTGTACCAGTAGGGGGCAGGCTGGCTCACTACTTCCAGGCATGGAAGAACATCACCACAGACAAGTGGGTCTTAGAAGTAGTGAGTCAGGGCTTGACCTACAGTTTCAAATCCTTCCCAACATTAAGAACAAGAATATTCCAGCCATCTTCCACCTCAGAAATGAAGCTGTTAGAGAAGGAAGTAGCAAATTTGTTGCTGTCAAAGGCAGTAGAACCAGTTCCTCCACAGCAAAGGGGAAAAGGATTCTACTCAAGGTACTTCCTGACCCAGAAGAAAAATGGGGAGTGGCAACCCATTCTAGACCTAAGATTACTGAACAAGCACTTGACAAAGCCAAAATTCAAAATGGTAACCTTAGCTATGATTCTGCTAACCCTCCAGAAGGGAGATTGGTTAGCATCCCTAGATCTAAAGATGCATACTTCCATAGCCCCATAAGAGTCAATGCAGGGGCACCCGCCTTTCTACTTTAGAGCTATCTCTCAGACTTAAAATAAAAAGCACCTGCTCAAAGTGCTTGGAAAGTCCAGATTTAGTGGTGACTCCCTGGATCTGAAACTCCTAGCCCTCACCATTGACGAAGTCCTGACCCCGCTCTCCAAAATCCTTAACAGATCCCTCATGCTCTCATAGTTCCCCCAAATATGGAAATCCGTGATGGTGACACCTATCCACAAAAGTGGTGATAAATCTATTACTAGCAACTATAGACCCATCTCTATACTCCCCCCCCCCCAAAAGCCCTGGAGAGAATAGTTACAGGCCAGCTTGCTGATTACCTTGCAAAATACAATCTTCAATGCACTGAGCAGTATGGCTTTCGCAAGAGGCACAGCACCACCACTGCTCTCCTCAGTTTCACCTCATATATCCACAACGCCCTGGACCTGGGTCATCTTGTCTGTGCCACCTTCATCAATTTGACAAAGGCATTCAAACAACTTGAAGTCTTGCTGTATTTTGACTAATGCAGTTAGCCCCAGCCTTTAAACTGCCCTGGAGAACAAAGGGTTAAACTTTCTATGCAGAGCATAGAATGCTGAGCTTGAGCTCAGTTGATGTCTCTGTCTGTTTCCCTTTGAAATCCAACCGTCAGATTCTTTACTCTGACTCACTGAACAGTCGCTCCGGAGATTTCTCCTGCAGCTCAGTTCGAAAGTCGGTTGAAGTGTCGGTTTACTGTCGGTTTTTAACCAAAATTTATTTCTGCATAGTCGGTTCAGTCTCTGTCTGTGGTACCGTGAGTACTAGATAGGTTTTGTACTGTTTTTCTGTGTGGAACTTGTAAAAGTGTGGATTGGTTCGGCTGAACCGATTATTTGTTGATTCTTGTATCTTACTTTAGTGTGTGGTTACCGGTCCTTATCGGTTCTAAAAAAAAAACATGTTTGGTACGTTTTTTTCACCATGTCCGAGAAACCCAGAAAAAAAACGGGCCCACTGGGTTTCAACACTGCAGTGAGTGTGGGGAGGTCTTTGCTAAGGCCGATCCCCACACCAACTGTCTTTATTGTCAGGGGTTTGAACACCTCGATTCAGACTGCCAAATTTGTAAAAATTTTCCCAAATCTACCCTTGAAAAGAGATTAGGTAGACTGAGGGAAAAGGAGGCCGAGAAGTCCGCTGACCCGGATGGCCAACCCGGTTCGGTTCCGACCGAACCAGAAGGAGTGCCCTCTGACCAGGGCGATACTTCTTCGGGCAAAAGGAGAGACGATCCCGAGGGTTTGGTTCTGACAAAAAGTAAACGCAAAGAGAAATTGTCCAGTTCAGATCCAGAAGCCCATGTTCCAACCACCGAGGAAATAGCCAGAGTGATTCGGATTGTGGAATCGCTTCGGCTGGTTCAGACCGATCCGGCACCTTTTGGCATGGGCTCGGTTCGGTCTGTTCCCCCGGTTCACGATCATGCCCCTGAAGAATTTTATGAACCGGAGTTTGAGGAGGAGGGAGAGTTTGAAGATGATGATGATGATGGTGAAAGTCTGGATGTGCCTGTGGAACCGGACATCTCCCCAGACAGACCTTCAAGTGTATCCCCTCCTAAGCTTTCTGAGTCCCCTTCCCACTTTATGTTCTACAGAAAGGTGGCTGAGAGCCTCCAGCTTCCTATGGAGGAGGCAATGGAGGATCAAGAGGAGCCTGATTTTGTGGAAATGATGGACATCCCACAGTCCAGGAGACTGTCTATTCCCCTTCACAAATCTTTTGGGAAGCAGACACAAAAAATCCTGAAGTCTCCTAATTCTATACCTCCTGTTGATAGAAGAATGGACAAGAGGTATACACTATCAGGCTCAGATACAGAGTTTTTATATCAGCAATGCAGCCATGTTGGAGTTGTGCAGGCTGCTGCCTGTGATAAGACAAACATTCCCTTGGCTTCACACCCCCCAGACAAAGACTCCAGGAAGATTGATGCCATGGCAAAAAAGCAGTACGTGGCATCTTCCTTGGGACTCAGGCAGGTAAATTATATGGCCTATATAGTCAGGTACCAGAAGTCCAGATGGGACACTGTACTGGCACTGGCTAAGCAGGCCTCCCCCCAGCTAGCCAAGGAGCTGGAGGAGGTGGCTGCAGATGGGATTGAGGTATCAAAAATTCAGTTTCATGCTGCTGTGGACTCCAATGATGTGTCATCAAGAGTCATGGCTACATCTGTGGCTCTTCAGAGAATGGCTTGGCTCAGATGTACTAGCCTCTCACAGGATACCCAGGCTAAGGCCATGGATTTCCCTGTAGTGGGTAATTCTCTGTTTGGGGAGCTGACAGAGAATTACTTGAAGAAAATGGCTGAGTACAGGACCACTTACAGGAGTGCTCAGGCCAAAGAGAGGCAGGCAACTCCTCAAAGGCAGCAGTCTAGGGACAGGGACAGGCCTTTTCATAGGCCTTTTTACCAAGCACTTTTCCCTTTTCACAGAGGGGGTTCTTCAGAGGGAGAGGCAGAAGGGGGATGATCAGGGCTGCATCCACTCCTCAGTCTAAGGCCCCTGACAAGCAGACACCCTGATGGGCCTGCCCGTGTCGACTCTCCTATTCCAGTAGGGGGCAGGCTGACTTACTTCGTCCAGGACTGGATGTCTATTACATCAGACAAGTGGGTCCTGGAAGTAGTAGGCCAGGGACTGGTTCTCAGCTTCAAAAAATTTCCGAAGATGAAAGCCAGATCTTCTCCACCTGCAGATCTCTCAGAAACCCTTGCCCTAGAGGCAGAGGTTTCATCTCTGCTGGCTTTAAGAGAAATAGAGAGAGTACCTACCCTACACTGGGGCAAAGGTCTGTACTCCAGGTACTTCTTACCCCCAAAAAAGACAGGAGAGTGGCGACCCATCCTAGGCTTAAGATACCTAAACAAACATCTTTTAAAACCAAAGTTGAAGATGGTAACTCTGGGAATAATCCTTCCCTCTCTAAGGCCAGGGGACTGGCTAGACTCCCTGGACCTCAAAGATGCATATTTTCACATTCCCATCAGGTGCTCCCACAGAAAGTACCTCAGGTTGGAGTTGCCCTCAGGCCACTATCAGTTCAGAGCAATGCCCTTTGGCCTAACTTCAGCCCCAAGGGTCTTCACAAAGTGCCTGGCAGTAGTAGTTGCCTTTCTAAGGAGGCAAAAGATTTCCATTTTTCCATATCTGGACGATTGGCCAATAGTGGGCAAGTCTCCAGACCAAGTCAAGTCAGACCTGCAAGTGACCCAGCAAGTGCTCACTTCTCTAGGATTTCTTCGCAACCTTCCCAAGACAGTTCTTGAGCCAGTCCAGCTTCTTACCTTTATTGGGGCAGAGCTGGATACGGTCAAAGCAAGTGCCTTTCTTCCCTTGGAAAGGGCAAGGGTTCTTATAGAACTAGCCTCTTCCTTCAGCCTTCGGGATCTGGACCTGCAAAGCATTTCCTCCAGCTCCTGGGCCACATGGCAGCTTCTACAGCAGTGGTCCAAGGGGCAAGATTCCAGATGCGGGACATTCCGTTCCATCTGAGGGCTTTTTTTTCTCAGAGGAAGGATTCCCTTATCAAACTGATTCCAGTGACTCTGACCTTGATCCAAACCCTTCAATGGTGGCAGGATCAGGACAATTTAAGGCAAGGGGTCCCATTTGCCACTCAGTCTCATTCAGTGGTCCTTACCAAGGATGCTTCCCTTCTGGGCTGGGGAGCCGATTTGGGGGCCTTCACTGCCCAGGGACTGTGGTCCTCTCAGGAATCCCTTCTCCATATCAATCTCCTAGAACTCAGGGCAGTTTTTCTGGCCCTGCAAGCTTTCTTTCAGTCAGTACAGAACAAGGTGGTTCAGGTCAGAACAGACAACACCATCACCATGTGGTACATGAACAAGCAGGGAGGCACTCGGTCTATGACCTTGTGCACAGAAGCCATGAAGTTGTGGTCCCTGGCTTATTCCCTGCAGACTTCTCTGATAGCAGTTCACCTTCCAGGAAAGAACAATGTGCTAGCAGATGCACTGAGCAGGATCTCACAGAGCCATCACGAATGGTCCCTGGACCCTCTGGTATTGAAGGTGATTTTTTTCAAGGTGGGGCACTCCAGAGATAGATCTTTCTGCAACCCCAGGCAATCACCAACTTCCTCTCTTTTGCTGCAGACCCCCAGTCTTGGGTTCAGTCCTCCTGGATGCTCTTATTCTGAACTGGGAAGGGAAATTTCTGTATGTCTTCCCTCTTCAAGGTTTTAGTCAAGATAAGGTCACAGCCTTGCAAAGTGATTCTGATTGCTCCAGACTGGGCCAGACAACCCTGGTATCCCCTGTTGCTATCCCTAGCAGTCCATCTTCCCCTGTCTCTTCCCAGGAATTACAACCTGTTAACCTCTCTCAGGGGAGGATTTGGTACCCCAATCTTCAGTCTCTCAATCTCAAGGCATGGCTCTTGAAGAGTTAGAGTTTGCAGATCTGCATCTATCTCAGGGGGTTCTGGATATTCTCAAAGCTTCTCAAAAGCCCTCCACCAGAAAGACTTATAACTCTAAATGGAAGAGATTCAGAATTTGGTGTTCCAAGAAACATATTTCTCCAGATACTGCTGAATTGCCTACAGTTCTGGATTATATGGTCCATCTTAATGGCCTAGGCCTCAGACCAGCTACTCTCAAGGTACACTTGTCAGCTGTTTCTGCTTTTCTATCAGTGGGGAAGTCTTCCTCACTATCATCCCATCCTGTATTCTGTAAATTTTTTAAAGGATTGCTTCGTACCAATCCTCCCTTTAGAGACCCTGCCCCTGCCTGGGATTTAAATGTTTGCATTGCTCAACTTATGCAACCTTCTTTTGAGCCTATGTCCTCAGCAGAGCTTAAGTACTTGACTTGGAAAATTGTGTTTTTGGTAGCCATTATCTCTGCCAGATGTATCAGTGAATTGCAAGCCCTGTCAGTGGAACCTGATTTTATCTCCTTTCACAGGGATAAAGTGGTCCTTAGAACCAATAGAAGGTTCTTGCCCAAAGTGGTTTCAGATTTCCAGTTGAATCAGTCTATGTCTCTTCCTGTTTTCTTCACTGATCATTCTTCCTCAGGAGAGAGGAGGCTACACAGTTTAGATGTTAAAAGAGCCCTTAGCTACTACATAGAGCATACCAAGGGTCACAGGTTTGATTCCCTTCAGTTGTTCCTCACTTATGTAGAACTGAGAAAGGGCAAACCTGCCACCAAGAGAACTATTGCCAGGTGGATTGTGTTTTGTATACAATTCTGCTATGAGAAACTGGGAAAGATTTCACCCTCAGGCCTGAGGGCTCACTCTACAAGAGGTACAGCTGCTTCCCTGGCTGCTGCCAGGGATATCCCTCTCTTAGAAATTTGTCAAGCAGCCACCTGGAAAACAGTCCATACCTTTACCAAGCATTACTCTCTGGATATCCAGGCTAGGAGTGATGCTCGGTTTGGCACAGCAGTACTTCAAAGCCTATTCCCAAAATAGGTTCTGTCCCTCCTCCATGGAGGTACTGCTTGGTAGTCTGCATTAGTCAGAATACAGCAAGACTTCAAGTTGTTTGAAGAAAAAATTACTCACCTTAGTAATTATGTTTCTTCTATTGGAGTCTTGCTATATTCTGACCTCCCCCACCTCCCCTCTCAGAACCTGTTTTTTGGGAAGTGGGTGGGCAGGTGCAGTGTTGCACCTCAGGGGTGCTCCTTTACATCCTCTGCTTTTTTTGTTTGGGTGTTTATTTTGTTGTTATTCTTATTTGAATTGTTTTTTTTGTTTTAGGTTTCCTAACTTGAGTCTTCCTTTGGGAATCCAAAACCTTTTGTTGCCAGTTGGCTAGTAGAAATTTTATAATTTCCACATAGGATAGCTAGTGAGTTTTTGCTCGTAAGAATCTGACAGTTGGATTTCAAAGGGAAACAGACAGAGACATCAACCGAGCTCGAGCTCAGCATTCTATGCTCTGCATAGAAAGTTCAACCCTTTGTTCTCTGGGGCAGTTTAAAGACTTTTGCTAACTGCATTAGTCAGAATACAGCAAGACTCCAATAGAAGAAACATAATTACTAAGGTGAGTATTTTTTTCTTTGATACCGTAACCCACTCACTGTTGATTGAACAATTATCCTGCTTAGGACTTTCAGGTGATGCTACACGGTGGTTCCAAAGCTACCTCAGTGATTGAACCCAACAGGTTAGAATTGGTGAATCCCTCTCAACATCCTTACCGGTACGATCTGGAGTCCCACAGGGATCGATTTTGGGTCCCATGCTTTTCAGTATTTTTTTAAACAATCTTCCTACCTCCTGCCCTGATAGAATTCTTCTATATGCGGATGATGCAGTGGTCTTTACCTCCCACCCTGATCCGTCCCTTCTTCAGTTGCAACTGCAAGTTTCATGGAGGTTGAGACATGGTTTAAATCCTATGAACTCATTCTTAATTACAAAAAAAAAAAAAACTATGATATTCTATGGTACCCACAACAAACACAAAAACAAAGGCCTATCTATCATACCCAGTGACAGAGTGATGCTGGAGCAAGTCCACTTGTTCAAATACCTAGGGGTGACCCTTGACTTCACTCTAGCATACTCTGAACACATCAATAATATTGCCAAATTAGTGAATACCTGGATTGGTCTGTTGTACAGACATAGAAACTGCCTCACGGCTGAAGCCCTAAGGATTGCAATTCAGAGCTCAAGTACCTCAATAATTGACTATGGGTTAGTGATTTGTGGAACTACCACCAATACTGCACTTTGACGCATTACCATAGCATTAAACAAGGCCTGTCATCTCCTGACCTCTGCCCCCCCGCCTTACCCACGCCTGCAATATCTATGAACAAGCTAACTGGCTCCAACTCTGGCAGACTTTGCTACCAAACATGCATCCTAGCCAAAAAAGCCACATTGGACCTACTACCTTTAGGGATTATGACTCTGCCGATCTTCCATGGAGATTCCTGCCAAACCAGAAGCTCAGAAAGACTTCCTTTTTCTGTCCCCCACAGACGTACTGCTCGAGGACGACGCTCCTTCGCATCCAGAGCATCATCCTGGTACAACTCACTTCCTCCAAAAGTTACTAATAATACCTCTTTGGGCACTTTTAAGCACAATCTCCATCAATACCTCATCGCCAAGGCCTCCTGTGATTGCTTCTCCTAACCTAACCCTCTCCTCCTCTTTCTTGCCTTCCAATACTGTCTTTTTTCCCTCTCTCACCTTTCACTCTTCCTTCTCCTTGCCTCCTCTGCCTCTTTCACCCATTTCCTCTCATTTCACCTCCTCCTCTTCCCTTCCCTCCTCCATTTCCCCCATGCCAATGCTCTCTAGTCTCTCTCTCCCCATCTACCTCACCTCTACCGCCTTTTGCGTCTGCCCTTCTAACCTATTCCACCTGTAACTGCCTGTTCCCCTTATCTGTTCACCTCCCTGATTTTGTTTTTATTAAATATGTGACCTGATGTGTATTTGCCAACCAATTATGTGTACCTGACCATGCCTCTGGCTGCCTTGATTTCTCTTAATTGTATGATGTATCCTGATTGTGTTTTGTCTTCTCGTCATCTAACATGGAACCTTTGTAAAAGAGTCTTGGCTGAAAGGTGTTATCCGAAATCTTAATAAATAAATAAATAAATAAATACATACATACATACATAAATAAATCAGTCACATAACAAATTAAAAGGAAGAAGGCTTACTTCTATCTTTGAAACAATAACAACCCTGAAAGTAATAGTAGATACAAGAACTCAAATCACCAAAGAAACTGGTTAAAGCTGATAAATAAAAAATCTAATTTAAAATTGCCCACACAAAGGATAACAATAAAACCTTTTACTCCTATGTCAACAGCAAAAATAATGTATATAGAGATTTGGGCTCTATTACTGTGAACAACATATTAATAATGGACAAAAACAAAATGGCAACTGTCTTTAATGACTATTTTTGTTCAGTTTATAACCCCAAAAACGCATCAAGGATTTTAGATGACAAGGAATCGCTAAAAGCTTTCTTCATCAAAGAGGATATCATTGCTTCAATTAAAAAATTAAAAACCAAACACTTCTCCTGGGCCAGACAATATTAAGCCTAGGATTCTACTTGAGACAGCAAAGATTGTGTCATATCTCAATTCTATTCTATTCTATTCTATTCAACAAGTCTATAGATTATGGCGAAGTTCCGTCAGATTGGAAAAAATCAGTGGTAATACCTGTATTTAAACAAACTCTGGTCAGAGCTGATATAGCTCTGGACAGTGTTTGGGATGCTTTTACCCATTATTTGTAATGAGTTTGCACAATGCAGATCTGCTGAGAGGCAGTTTCAATGTGGTCTTCCTTTTACACATTTTTACAATGTATTTTCCTAGAACATGCCTGCTGATTGCTATATATTTAGCCTGGACAGTTCACAGAAGAAATGGCATCTTATTTTTAGGTGGTGGAGCACTGGTAGTAGGACACTGGAATGTGTCATACATAGGCACGAGCTCTGTGTGGGTGATAATGCCCAGTGGCCATACATCTCAGGTGCTCGAATGCGGATCCATCATCCTGGTGCCATTGCACTGCTCAGAGTGAGTGACAGCTGATGCTGTACCCACCTACACAGGTCCCGGAACAGGCATGTTATAGCTGACCTCCCATTCATTTGTACAATCGGGGAACCACAGATGCACTATCCATAGCCCGGAGCGTACACTGCAAATGACATTGCAGGATACTGCACCCCATGGCACCCAGGGTACCTCAGCAGTCCGGAGGATGGCATATTACACAAGAGAATGGGGGAGAGTGTAGGCCTGCAGTGGTGTATGACAGCAGGAAGATACAGCATCGACAAGACATGCATTGGAGGTATGTCAATTTTCTCTTATGGTTTGTCAGGGACATATATATGGCTGCATACACTGGTGGGTCCACAGCTTACATAGTGCTCCAATGCACGGTACAGCCACTTGGGTCATTCTGGAGTGCAGGTCCCCAAACCGGGTACAGTGCAGTCAGTGGCTGGCCATGGCAGGGTGTGGAGGGCAGTGCCAGTTTCCGCAACAGGTCGGGTATGGGGGAACAGGGGTGTCTACATAGCGAGGCAGTGGGTGGGGGTTCTCTATGTTATGGATATGGACCATGGTTTCCTCTGGTGCAACTGGGTCTGGGGGGGCCCTACACTATAGAGTGCTTTAGGGATGGAGTTGGATGCATTGGGGATAGGAGGGAGTACCTCTAGTCCACCAGGGCTACCAGGCTGCTGTGCACCTGGGTGCACCTTTGCAGCCTGCCTGTGGGTGGCTGGCCAGGTTAGGCCAGCTATTCATGGCCTGTGGGCCTCACTGCTCTGGACTGCAAGGAGCACATTCTCACTGAGTATGCCGCAGTGCAACATGTGCATGGGAATGCACCCTCGACTTGCATGGCATACTATTTGTGTGCACCCTGGCTCATTCCCTTATGGCAGGCACATCCCACACATTTGAATATCACGCTATGGTGCATTGTTGGATTTGTGTGGCACATCTCTCTTTTTTGCTGGGGTGCACCATGCATCTCCTTTAAATATGGATGCCCTGGACTAGGCTACCCTGAAGAACTACATTATCAAAATGGTAAAATCATGACCCCACTGAAAACAAGATATTGCATCTAATCTGAGACAGCCTGAGTAAATACAGTGCAAAAATGTATAAATGAAGATCCCTATGACAATGAGATGTAGCATCTCCCCTTCGCTATCCAGCATACAAAATATAGGATAAGAAATATTTAAAGGAAATCTACTCTAAACTGAACTTCACTGTGTTCAATGACATAAACAAACAGTTTATTTTTTTATAACATTATTAGAATGCAGTATTTATTTTGAATGCTGTGACCATGAGTATGGTGTGTGTGTGTGTTTACTGTAGCTCAATATATTTTTTTCTCCTAAAAAGCATAGTAGAAAAGAAAATGCCTACAGATTGCTACATATTCACTGAATAGTAGTTCACTGAAGACCTGGCATATGTCTGAGACAGTGTCTTTAGAGGTTAAAAAAATGTCAATTATAGATGTGCTGGGGAAATGGTGATATTTATGAGGTATGAATCTTTCTTGAAAGACAATACATTCCCAAGTGAAACTTTAGTAAGACACTGTTTAAATGCTTAGTATTTAAATGTGCAAGTTGTTGAATTCTGAAGGGGCAAACAAATCTCCAGTTTAATAGGCAACCAATATTTAACAAATATTTAACAAGCTGTTTCAGTTTCCTAATGGCATCTGATAAGCAGCTTGGAGTTATGTCTCCAACATTCTTAACAGAAAAAAGGGAGTAATTTATTTCAGTTGGCATGGAAGGATACATTGAAAAGTCCAAAACATGTGTTCCACGATACTCCATTTTCCAGCTACAGATAGCAAGATGGCTGTAGGCTCCACCCACAGCCATAAAAAGGAAATAGAGGACAAGTAGAAAATTATCGACCTATCAGTCTCATATCTGTTCTTAGCAAAACTATGGACATGCTGGTTAAGATCAAGATAGAGCAAGAAACAACTTCATTGGGGCTTTCCAATATTCATCAGCATGGGTTTACTGCAGGCCATTCATGCACCACGAATCTGATCTCTTCTTACAACAGCATCAGCAGCAGCTTATATAACAATATATAGCAACAATATACCTGTAGATATCATCTTGCTTGATTTTGGTAAGGCCTTTGACAAAGTAACTCACCACGAATTAACTGAAAAGCTTACAAACTTTGGACTTAGCATTGCTCTGGTCAGACAGCTCAACAGTTCACTATCTCAGAGAACACAGAGGGTATAGGTTAGGGGATGACTCTCTGACACTGGGGTGGTCAGTAGTGGGGTCCTGCAGGGATCGGTTCTTGGCCCTACCTTGTTTAATATCTTTATAAGTGATTTTAGTAACATTATATGCAATTCTCTAAGTAAATTTGCTGCCAATACTAAAATTGGAGGGGAAGTAGATACCCCATGCTAAGCACCAAATTCTGGCAAAGAACCTTGAACTTATTGAGAGCTGGGCTAAGATAAATAAAATGACTCTAAATCAAAATAAATGTGTAATACTTAACCTGGGGAAAAATAATCCCAACTACAGCTATGTTTTAAATAGTAAAACTCTAAAATCTGGGGTTAACGAAAGACACCTGGGAATCACTCTCAACAACAAGTTCACCTCATCTGAGCACTGTAAAAAAATTACCCACACATCGAACATGATATTAAATAATATAAAGCGCTCATTCAATAATAAAAGCGAACACTGCATCATCCTTTTTTACAGAACATACATCAGACTGCATTTAGATTTCTGCTGTCCCTTTTGGAGTCCTTATCTTAGGCAGGACATTAATCTGATTGACAGGGTGCAGCACAGAGCCACCAAACTAATACCAAGTTTAAGGAACTTGTCTTATCAAGATAGATTAATAAAAATGGGCTTATTTAGCCTTGAAGATAGAAGATAGAAAGAGCAGGGGAGATCTACTACACTTGTATAAAATGCTCCAAGATCAGGATCTATCAGCGCAATGTGGGCCCCAGTTTTCAGACTACAAGGTTAATTTGAGAAGTCATAATAAACAACTCTTGATTCCTAAAGCCAGTACTTCAAACAGAGATAATTATTTCTGTGTCAGAGCAGCAAAATTATGAAATTAGCTTCCACAAGACATAGTAAAGTCTAGAGATGTTCAAGAATTCAAAGTTAAACCGACAAACACTTAAATGGGATTATGGGTAGGGACTAATTTACCCACAAAGCTGTGGAAGACATTCCTGATGGGCTCATGCCTCCTTATGTCTATAATAATATAGTAAAATGTTAATTTTCAGGGATGTACTGTGAAATGGTGGGCACACTATTGGTAAAGGTGATTGGTGGCAATAACTTTCTTGAGATTCAGGGGGTTCTGAAATTGCATACTATTCTGTAAATACTACATCATTATTTGAAGTGTCTGAAGACCCTTTGCAAAATTTTGAGTTTCTGCTATTTTGTCTTGCTACTTGAGGTACTGGCAGTTTGAGAATGCTCAGAATTTAGAAGGATGTGTTTGACCAGAAGCAGTTCATGTGTTAAAACTTGAGCATGCACAGCAGCAATGTTTACTTCTGAAACCCAAGATGGCACTGAAGATCAGGGGATAAATGAGCATTTTACAACTCCCTAGTTAAAAAGGAATACTAATCCAAGGATCTGAATGTGTGAGTCTAAAACTTTATCAAATACATAGAAATTGACAACCACAGCACTGTTTCTCACTTATGGGGTATTACAGTTAACAGAAGCTCACTTGCCTGCAGTTTTAATATGCACTGGGTTTTGTTACAAAAGTACTTATCCTGGCCATCATGATGAAGTGACCTCAAAGAAAAGAGAGAACAATATATACATGTTTATTCATGGTATTTTCTTAAAAAAACCAAAAAGCTTTTTTAGGCAGTAAGAGTTAAACAAATATGCCTTTTCCCACTTTGAATATGTCTGACGTTATCGATGGGGTTATCTTTGATTACTTGCTATGCAAACAGAACAAAGTTGTATTTACTTGTGACTTCTAGCAGTGGTTTTATTCACTTCATTTTGTCTTGGGGAAATCAGCAGCTATGCTGCACCACAATTCTTACCAATAAAATTGAGTAGCAAGTATGTCTCATGGATGCATCCACTCAGAGTGTTACAAAATTGCTGTATGTGAAATAATTCAGTATACTGTGGTACTAAGTGGGTAATAGACTGTAATTCTTGCTTTTATTGTGCATGTACCTGGGCTAATAGAAATGTTATTTTTCTGTGAGGACTAGTTTCAGAGATAGTGTGCCTGGATTACTCAAGGTCCTTTGCCCATAATACTATCAGGTTACACTGGATTTTTTTCACACACTTTCTCTGTCTTTTGGTTTCCATCAAGGCTTCCATATAATATTTAAAAAAAAGAAAAGAGATACTGAACTTCAACGTAATCTAGCAACTCATCAGCCCAGTATATTTTGATAATGACCCTAAGCAAATACATGTGTAATAACTATTGCTGGGGATGAGGGCCAATGTAAAATACCTTGTTGATTATTGGTGTAATGCTATAAAGGTGCTAAACAATAACTGATAAGGGTTATTCATGAGCATGAAGAATTTAACGTAAGGCTATATAATAGACGCACAGTCACACTCTTATAGCTAGGGTTGAATAAGCAGTTTAATGTTAAACCCCAAATTTTGCATGTTAATAACTTTGCAACCGTTCAACAGATTTGCACAAAATTTAGAATGCGCTGTCCCATGAGGTAGATCTTTTGATATGCCAAGTTGCGTTTTGATCGGATTTGTGGTTTCATGCAGTGATGCGCCACAAAACACATTTTTTTTGCCCATTTTTGCTGATTTTTGCCCATCACAGCGTGGCCACACTGTTTAGAATTTGGTTCTGAAATTTTAAGGGTAGAAAGAGGATGCCCCAAAGAACAATCCAGCATTGGTTTGGTGAACACATATTAATCTGTTCCAAAGTTATTTAATTTTGAACTTTTGGGTTCTGAGCATGTTCAGTTCAGTCTTTGGAATATATGTATGTTTTGCAAAAGAGGATTCGGTTCATGATCAAGCATTTTGTCACCTTGCGAGGAAAAACTCCCCTTTCATGAGCTGCCATCTTGTTTTTCTTTTTTCAGAGAAACAAAATGTTGTAACTTGCCCCACAGATGTGTTGTGTGGTAATTGAAGCATGGATTTTGTTCAGGGTGACACCCTCTACAAACCCATGGCTTTGGTTTACTTTGTTTCTGTGAAAAAACATCTATTTTTAATTTAAAAAATCCTTGTTCATCACTCACTTCCAATCCTTGTTCACAAGGTGACAAAATCCTTGATCATGATTTCTGGACCAGATGGCCCTATCTTGTGAATAAGAATTGGTTCACAAACAGGAATTTTGTCAGCTCACGAAAGGGGAATGGTTTTTTGAATCCCCTTTTCCAAGCTGTCAAAATCCCCTTTCGCGAGCCGATCCTTGTTCATGAGCTGACAGAATTCTTGATTGTGATTTCTGGACCAGATGGCCCTATCTTGCAAACAAGAATTGGCTCACAAACAGGGATTTTGTCACCTCATGAAAGGGGATTGACTCGCGAAAGGGGATTTCAGCAGTTCGTGAAAGGGGATTATTTTTTTAAATCCTTTCACCAGCTGTCAAAATCCCCTTTTGTGAGCTGTCAAAATCCATTTTTGTGAGCCAATCCCTTTTTGTGAGGTGACAAAATTCTTGTTCGTGAGATTAGGACCAGATGGCCAAAATCTGGCGATCAAGGAATTCTCATGAATGGGGATTTTGACAGCTCACAAATGGGGATTCACCTCGCAAACAGAGATTTTGACACCTCACAAACAAGGAATTTAAACGATTTCCCAGTGCACTGCTAATAAACTGTTTCGTCTTTTGGCTTGAAATTTGCAGGGCACAAAGGGGGTGTCCCACAAATATGAATTATGCTGTTTAGGTGCAAAAAGTTTCATTGGTTCCATAGCTATGCATTACAAAGCTGAGATATTTCCCATAGAATAACACTACGGTGCCCGCAGCACCTTTCAATGCCCGTAACTCGGAAATTATTCGAGATACAGATTTTTCACTCCAGGCAGCTTAATTCACCTTTAGGTGACTAAGCACACATGGAGATTTCAATGTCATGATTTCTATTGCAGTGGAATTTCTTTCTTAGCTGCTACGGTTACTGAGATATTGGCAAATTAGTGTTACAAGGGTTCCTTTTCAGCCCTATAGGGCTGCTGTATGGCTCCATAGTTATGTGTAAGTGAGAGCACAAGGCCCATAGGGCCCGCACTCCCACATACACATATCATTATGCAAAAATGGGCAGCTTGAAGGGAGCACGGGGCCGAAGGGTCCGCACTCCCACCAACATATACCAGTTACCAGTTACATTACACTTTCTCAAAAAGTAAGGAAATTCATGGCAAAAAACTTCATTAATGCATCAGTTAGGGTTGAAGCAACAAAAGTATGCAAATGAGATGTTAGGGTTGAGCCCCTAACCCCCACTCTATCACCCCACCCCATCCTCCACACACCAGCAGGTATCCGGGGTGTGGCTTGTGTTCATTAGGCCTAACTCTCACCCCATTCTCCTGTACTGTATGATGTCAGCCTGTTTACACATGGAATGGGGGTGAGAGTTGGGCCTAACGACCCCATGGCACACACCTATTGGTGTGTGGAGGATGGAGGGTGGGGTGGTAGGGTGGGGGGTTAGGGACTCAACCGTAACATCTCATTTCCATACGTTTGTTGCTTCAACCCTAACTGATGCATTAATGAAGTTTTTGCAATATGTGTGTATATATATATATATATATATATATATATGCTAGAATGATTCAATAACAGGATACAAGGGATCTTTTTTATTCTTTGATAACCGGGTTAGGTCCACTAGGCACAAGTGCCTTCTTTCAGGGGTGACCTGGGAGCACTGGGCAGTTAAGTGACTTGGTCAGAGTCACACAGTATGCAAGTGGAGACTGTGAAAATCAAACTCAGGTCTGGTCTGCTGGATGTACCAAGCTTGTTCACACCTCATTCTTCTAACCTCTAGGCTACACAGCCAGGTCTTATTTCAACAGTTAAGATATATTCTGATTAGTGCTGCAGAAAACCATCATATTAATAACAGATACTGTGTGTAGGGGTCTGCTTAGAAAGTTTAGCTTTGTTGCCTTTTTTTTTGCACCCCCAGCTCTGAGCCAGCCTCTCCCTCAGGCCTTCCTAAGCCCTTTGCTGCCACACTGCCTCAATACAGCCACCCATTACCCCATATTGCAGCCCCCCGGGTAACCCAGATGTAACCCTTCACTGGATGGGTCCCTCTCCTCTGAGGGGAAGGCACTGGTGGGGCAACCAGCACAATTCTTGGCCTGGGTGCTGCTGGAGTGGTTTGTGCACTGCTTGAGGTCTCATGGAAATGGGAGCTGGTGACCGTCATCTGGTTGGTCACTCTGTTCTCATTTGCTCCCTGGGGGCATGGCATGCCACTAACGTCAGGCATACCCTGACATTCACCATGCCCCATTCATTAGTGGGACCCCCACATGTTGCCATGCCCCCAGCCTCCACCAGGGGTCAGCAAGTGCTGGGTAACTTCCCTGCCCTCCCCCTGAGAGAAGGTGAGCAGTCATCTGATGCTCAAGCCCTCTCTCCCCGCCCGTCCCTCCAGTACCAAAGTCCATTCCCAAACCGGAGTTGCTGGCATCACAAGCAGAAATCCAACCACTGTGCTGACAGGCCATTGTTGCTTTGTTAATGGGATTATGGAGTATAGGATACTTCATTGTTTAACAGGCACTAGTGTGCATAAAGGCAATTAAAGAGACAATAGTTTGGCTCTATAGTTAAAAGTATTTTTTATTGAATAAAATGACTGTGGGTTTGCTGCAAACCATCCTCTGTGGCCTTGAGAAAGCCCACAATCATGCAAATGAAATGGTGGCAGATGCTGGTTGGGTGAGTTTTTGAGCACTTTGTTCAATAAAAAAATACTTTTAAATATAGAGCCAAATTATGGTCTCTTTGATTGCCTTTATGCACACCAGTGCCTGTTAGCCACTTTTTTGCTTTTTCTAGACCATGTTGTTGGTATGCTCCAGGCATGAACTCCCTTAGCCACTTTTTTCCTTTTTTGATACTTCATTTTTTTGTAATAAGAGGGCTGCCTATTATGGACTTTTCTATATAATTCTTTCGCTAATCCTTTTTCCATTCTCTTATGCTGTGCATTGTTATCTTTATCATCACCTACACGTACATATGGATGGCTGAGGCATATTGGAAACATACTGGTGAGCAAAAACTTCTCAGTGTTATCCTCTTTGCTAGCTTAAATGGGGGACTTAATCAAGCATCAGTTTATAATACTGAGACACAACTAATATATAGCTATAGATAAAAACCTCAGATTTATTACATGGGATGTAAGGCGATTAAATACTCAAACAAAATGCTATAAAGTGCTTAGGTACCTTAAGAAGCTTGATGTTAATATTGCCTGTCTACAGGAAACATTTCTCAAGGAAAAGGATATAGATTTGATGAGAAGAGAATGGATAGGTAAAGTTTATGGGGCAATCAACTCAACCAACAGAACAGGAACCCTAATCTTGGTAGCTAGGGACATGAGGTTTGATGCAGAAGAAACTATCGTGGACCCAATGGGTACTATGTAATTGTAAACAAAGTACTAGAGAGTTCCAAAATAACCCTGGTGGGTGTTTACAGTAATTAGAATGGTACTCATGAAATCTTTACAGATATTTCTCAAAAACTACAACTCCATTCTCAAACAAAACTCATGATTATGAGGGATACCAACTGCACTCTTAATCCACTTCTGAACAGATCAGGTAGTAACTATACTTTAACCAACTCAGACAAGGATTTAAAACATTTCTTAAAAAATATGAGCCTAGTTTATACCTAGAAGATCTACAATGGGGATAACAGAGAATATACATACTAGTTGCCTGTGTATAAGTACGGTTCAAGGATTGATAAAATTCTTAAATGTTCTGATTTAGCACAGGATCTGGCCATAGTGTAAATTACTCCTGATGTAATTTCAGATCATTCCTCAGTTGTCATGCATCTGAAAAATGAAATAATACTCAGGAAACAAGGCAGGTGGAAATAAATAGTTTTATTCCATGAAAAGAAGATAATAGGAAAAAGTAAAAATCAGATTGAACAGTTTTTCATCTTAAATAATCCAAAAGACATGTCATGTTCAACAACATGGGACACTTTCTAATACACCTGGCTTTGTTTCCTTATTTGTTTGTCTGGAGAGGAAACAAAAGAGAAAAACACTAAATTAAATATCAAACTCATAGAAATAGAAAACTTAGAAAAACAACTAACAAGGGACAACCGAATACATTTGGAAAAATAATCTAAAGCAAGGCTGAAATATGATAAAATACTGTAGTTAGGGAGGATGCAGAATTTACCATGCGTAAAGCAAACTTATGATACGTGGATAGTGGACCTAAAGCAAAAAAGCAACTAGCTTTCAGACTAAAACAGAATATCAATACAACCCAAATAGCAAGTATCTCAAATCCAAATACAGGCCAGCTAGTGTCTGATCACAAGATCTAAATGGGATATTTAAGGAATACTTTGCAAACCTGAACAAAAGCCCCAGTGTTGATACAACTACAGAGGTCAGGGAATATTGTGAGGGATTAAACATCCCACAAATTCAACCAGAGGTAATGACATCAGTTGGTACCCAAATCACAGCTGATGAAATAGAAAGAGCCATTGCATCTCTCAACATAAATAAATCCTCAGGTCGGATGGTTTTACAATGAACTTTTACCAAACTTTTAAAGCTCATCTTATCCAAAAACTGGCAGAAATATTTAACAATGCTTTGGACAGGGCTACTCTCCCACCATCACTTAAACAGGGAATTATTACATTGATTTCCAAACAATATAAAAATCAGAGACTTTGTAAGAATTTGAGACTGATTTCACTAATTAACTCTGATAATAAAATACTAGCTAAGGTGCTCACGTCTGGACTGGAAGTATGCATCCACACATTGATAGGGCTGATGCAAGTGGGTTTCCTAAAGGGTAGACATTCAGCAGATATTATGAGAAACATTCTTCACCTGGTAAAACATGCAGAGAAATCCAACATCCCAATGACTTAACTGTCAATAGATGCAGGAAAAAGCTTTTGATATAATATCTTGGAAACTTATCTTTAATATATTGTATGGTTTCCCTGAAACCTACAGTATAGCTTTGTATGGTTTCCCTGAAACCTATATACGATGGATCTGCTTGCTATATAAAAACCCAAAGGCATCTGTTATTACTAATGGAAATGCCTCCAAGTAATTTTCCATATATAGAGGGACAAAGCAAATATGCTCCCATCCCCCCTTTTTTTCATTTTATCCTTAGACCCACTGGTGGGAAAACTAAACAATGACCCAAAGGTACAGAGAATAAATTATAATGGTTCCAATTACACATGTCACTTTATGCAAATGAGTTGTTACTTTCTATCCAAAACCCTGTTTCGCATTCCAAAACTAATGAAGCAATTTGGTCTTCTGTCTGAATACCGTATGCATAAAGAAAAAAATCAGTTTTATCTCTGAATGGCCTGTGTCTCAACCTTGGTATTGGATGGGCAAACAATCATATTGATTATTTGGGAGTCAGAATTTATAAGGACTATAACAGGACCATCTCTACAAATTTATCTAGTCTTAAACTTAAAACTGAAAAAAAGCTTGACAGGGTGGAACAAACTTCTCATTGGTTATTGGACCAGACTAGATGTGATTAAAATGAATATCCTCCCCCATATTATGCATACACTAAGCATGACTCTGAAAAAATCCCCAAATCATGGTTTGTATAAATTCAATCACTTTTAAATGCATTTAAATTCCTATGCACCAATAAAAAGGTTAGGCACTTATATGAGTTTCTGACTGAACCAAAAGACTGGTGGATTTAAAGCTCCAAACATACATTTCTATTTTCCAGCAAATAGGATCTTCCAATCCTTTAAGTGGGTGATGAAGAAAGAGAAAGATTCACACACACACACACCAAAATGGATAGATATTAAAAAATCTGACATTAAAAAAAGAGGATAAGACTTTGGAGCTCTTTTCTTTGTGAAACCAAAGACGAATGTTAAAAAATGTCATTATCTCAGACTCGTTAAGACAGTTGCACCAGGCAGTGGTCATACTCAAACTCTAACTTGAGAAATCAGTTTTCTAGCCTTTATGTGGGAATCCAAACATTACCAATAGTGATCAAGTACTAAGAAATGATAAATGGACAAGTAAGGGTATCCTACATGTTAACAACATTAGACTTGGGTATGCAATTAAAAGTTTTGAAAATATTAGAAACAATTTTAATCTGGATTGGGTTGGGGACAAACAGGTTTTTGTATTACAAAAATGTATGCTAGTAATGGGGATATAATCAAATCTGATGAAAGTACAGTGGTATTTATGTCCATCTGTAGACTCAAACTAACTATCTCGATGCTTTATAATCTATTCATTAGGGCTAAATGGTGTGATGACAGGGATGTCGTAGAATGATGGTCTAGGCTACTAGGTGTGGACTCAAACTCTTGGAACTGGGAAGAAATCTGGAGAACAGTTACTCAAATGTCTGTCTCAATCACAGAACTATACAATATAAAACCCTGCATAACCTATGTTTTACACCTGTTCATTTATGCAAAATGGGGAAAAAGAAAATCATGGGTGAATTAAATGAAGGAACCTAAGGCAAACTTAATACATATGTTCTGGAGCTGCAAAAACACCCAACTCATATGGAATAAACTCATAAAATATTTAGGAAACAATTCACACATTGCTAAAAACATTTCATTGCACTCATGTATACTCAGGAAATTCTCAGATACTGTAGTATGGATTTGCATTTTCAAGATATGCCCCGAAACCCTGACTGTGGCAAATATGGGTGCACCAGGGACCCTGCACCTAATTTTGTAAGAATCAGAGTCCCAGCACCAAACCCCCCAAATTTGCTGCAAGCCATCCTCTGTGCCACACAACCAACATATAAATGCCATAGGCAGCAGTACTTTCGAGCAGCAGTGGCGACCATGGCAGGGACCCACCAGCCATGAATTGGATGGCTGGCAGGGCCTGTGAAGGGCTGACTGGGGCTACTTGGGGGCTGGGGGGTGATGGACCCAGAATGGGAAGGGCATGGTAGCCTCAGTGCCAGGGATTGGGGTACAGTCATGTGACTGGCAGCAGTGGGAGCCCTGGATCTTATCTGTGTCAATCTTCACCATTCATCACATTTGGGGTATATGGCCAGAGGTCATGACCCTGCGGAAGCTTTTTTTTTTTGGATGGACAGAGTCGACACACCATCAGCACTGCCATCGAGGCTGATGCACTGCATGGCACTCACAGGTTGGCTGTTAGGTTCTGTTGGCTCCGCACTCCTGCCAGTTCTTCATCTCCCGCCGTTGAGGTCACCTCATGGAACGCTAAGAAGAGATTGAGGCCTACCTGCTTTGAAGTTCGACTCGTCACGTTATTTTCACCTCGTGCTGAAGTTCATAGGTTTCTCCTGCTGGTTCTGTTTGCCATACTCGACTCTCGCCAGTAAGACCTTTCCAATTATTCTATTTTCTGTGACGTGGAGTCTGTTTTTGGTGTTTTTTTCTAC
Organism: Neoceratodus forsteri; assembly: GCA_016271365.2. Classification (NCBI taxonomy): domain Eukaryota; kingdom Metazoa; phylum Chordata; order Ceratodontiformes; family Ceratodontidae; genus Neoceratodus; species Neoceratodus forsteri. The sequence goes on from CM057456.1 coordinate 27,673,246, forward strand.
GTAGGTCATGTCTCGGTCGCAGGGCAAGAAATCTTCCAGGACGGGTTAGCCCCCCATGCGACGGTGCCCATGCAGCCAAAACTATTTAGTCACTGACCAGTACGACCATTGCCTTACATGACTTGGCCCGCTTCATGACATGGATTCCTGCAATGCCTGTTTCTCCATGGATCGGAGAGTAATCAAACAACACGCGTGGAAAGTGGGGTGGGCTCCGCCGACTTTCGGGGGTCTGGTTCGCACTCATCGGGCCAAGCCACGTTCTCTCAGCCTTTCCTCTGAGTTCTCTCCCGGTTCTATATGAACTGAGGAGGAGGGAGCCTCAGCTTTTCCCAGCCTAGCCATGGCCGAGGCTCCTCCCATGGTGCAGGAGGCCCAGTCTGTTCCCTCCGGGGGACGGATGGGAGGCACCATTATGGCAATCACCCCTTCAGGGATGAAGGCTCCTCTGGTGTTGGACCTGCAGCTTGGAAGACCTGGGTTGGTGCCATCCTCGACGCCATCAGTCGGTGCCGTTTTGGGCCTCAGCGCCTTTTGCAGTGCCATGGGCCCTGACAGCACTGGCCAGTCGCTCGGCGCCGTGGCTGCTGTCAGCACTGTTTGTGGCATTGATAATGCTAGCAGCACCATCAGAGTTTCCATGGTGTTGTCTTCAACTTCCTCTTACCTTGACACCATCCACGGCGCTGAGGTTGAGCACGGTGCTGTGTCTTCCTCAGGAGTCATTCGCAGCTCTGAGTGAGCTCACGGTGCCATGGGGGTTCCGTATCTTGGCGCCGTTCATGGTGCCAAGACTGCTGTTAGTGCCGTTGTCAGTGCCACTTCTGCCCTTGGCTTCACTTGCAGCTCCGTGGAGCCAGGCGGCTTTCATTCTTGGCGGGTACTTGATAAGGACTCATTGAGCCAGCGTCAGCGCCGTCTCTGTCTCCGGAGCTGTTTGCAGTGCTGTGGGGTTGGACTGCGCTGTGTCAGGTTCTGACACCGGATTACTGCCCTTGTTGGAGCTGTGCCTCCTTCTGCCACCGTTCATGGTGCTGAGAGGGGCATTGGAACTGTCTCAGGTGCAGTCTCCTTTTCTGGTGCCCTTATGGTCAAGATGGTGCAGAGCGCCCACCCACTGTCTGGCACAGGACTTTGGATTCCACTTCTTCGGAGGAGGAGTCAGATTCTGGGTCAGACAGGCAGTCTGGCTTCTCAGAGCTAGTTGCTCAGGTGGGCACTCTAGTAGTATCCTCGATGGGCTGTGACGAGCCCCTCTCTGAGGACCGGATAGTGGCTACCATGGCCAGGGTCAGGGGTGCTGACCAGCAGGGAGTGGTGCAGGTCACTATTGCTCTGCAGCCTGGCCTCAGAGGGTTAGCTGACCCCTCAGTGGTGGTACCCCCTCAAGTGGTGTGCCTAGATCACCCAACTTTGGTGCTGATTGGAGCACTCACAGGAGGGGAGGGCAGTGCTCCTTGGATAACTCCTTCGGGGGATGACCAGGGTTGCCAGCTGCCTAGGCTGGCTCTTTCAAGGAGGAGGGCACTCTCAGATTCCGAAGGGTCGAGGGGTGTGAGTTCTATTTGGCAGCCTTTTTCAGGAACCCACCCAGGCTTTTGGAGGAGCTGTAGTGCGGCTCTACGCTCTTCCCCCTCGGTTTCTTTGAGAGGGTCCCATTCTTTGGAGGTAGGGGACTGTCCTTCTGGATCTACACGTCCCCGGTCTCCTCACAGGGGGGATTCTTCCAGGTGCAGCCAAGGCAGTTCTGAAATGGTTGTTCAGCTGTTGGCTGTGGAGTCTTCCAGAGCTCCTTCTTCTCCTGGAGCTCTTGGTCCACTCCCTAGCCCAGGCAGAGGTCAGTCAACTTCTCTTCTCGGTTCTGTCCCCATCCCTCTGCTGCATTCCTCTGTGCTCCCTGGTATACTTGGTTCTTCTGGGTCTCTCACCTGGGAGCAGTTCAGAGCCATGGCTGCTCAGTTCCCTGCTTATGTCAGGGCCATGAACAGACAGGTTTTTCAACCTCCCCCTGAGCAGCCATGCTCCGAACAGCCTAGGTCCTCTGACTCCTCATCCCCCTCTTCTGGGGGAGAGGAGTCTTCTGTCCACATTTCTCCAGCTGCTGATCTCGAAGAGTATCAGTGATTCCTTGTGAGGATGTTGGAGGACCTGTGTATCACCCCTCCCACTCAAAGCAATCCAGAGCACTCGATGCACGCCTTTTTAGGCGATTTTGGTGAAGACACCCTTGTGGTGCCTCCCTGGCCTGCTCCCTTTAGGGAGGCGTCGTTGCTTTTCTGGCAGAGACCTTTCTCTGGAGTTCCTGCCCCCAGGGATCTCTGCCAGTGGTATTGCCCCCCAAGAGTCTCCAGGTTCCATGCCTCATCCTCAGTCAGGATTGATGCAGCTGGACACTCCCGATGGGCTTCGTGCCCTTCACCATGATTGGCCCCCAGATCAAGACTCTTTGGATTTTGACTTCTGGGGTAGGAGAACTTTCTACTCGGCATGGTTGCTGCTTTCTATTGCAGCACATCAGACCCACCACGCAACCTATGACAGGTTCCTGTGGTCAAGGCTCGGTCAGCTCCTAGCCTCTATGCCTGACATGGAGCAAACCAGACAAGCCATTGCACTCTCTGCACATGGCCTGGAGTTAGCAAGGCACCAAGCGAGGGCATCATACGATGCCAATGAGGTAGCTACCAGGGTCATAGGAACAGCAATCTGCACTAGGTGGATGGCATGGCTGCGTCTTTCCTGGTTGTCACCCTTGGCCCGGCGTGGGTGATTAACTCTGCTCACCAGAGAACCTATCTCTTTTCCCATAGAGTGAGACGGCGTTTGTTGGGGCAACTTCCTTCTCCCTCTGGGGGGTCCCCATCTTTCTTTCCCCACTCTCGGGCCTCTCCAGGCCCCGAAGGTTCTCCCTCTTAGTGTGTCACCCACTGAGAGCTAATGGACTCTGTCCCTTAGGGTTACAAGAGAAACCCCCTTCAGGGGGGCTCATCACTCACCCAAATGTGATGAATGTTGAAGACTGACACAGATAAGATATGAAAATTATGTACCTACCGTAATTATGATCTTTCTGTGTGTCTTCATCACAATCCCGCCCTCGATCCCCCTGGGGCCTCAGTCTCTGGGTCCCCCTCCTTCTCTGTGCCCAGCCTCACCCCCCTCCTTTCTCTTGGTAGGAGTGGGGTGAACAAGGGAACATCGGGGGATATTGTTTCTAGAGGGAGAGTGGTCAGTGTGGGGGGCACGCCTTCTCCAGTGCTCTAGCTCCACTCCTGTGGGGTGGGAGTTGGCAGTTGCCCTCCATTCTCTCCTTCTCCTTGGTTCCTGTCCATCTTTAATTTTCCTTGTCCAGTGGACATAGCATTTAAAAAAAAAAAGAAAGAAAAAACTGTATTTCTTTCACCAAAAAAACCCTTTTTTCTCTGAGAGGGGGAGAATTTCCTGTGTCCTGTCTTTCTTCCAGAATAGCCGTTTTCTGCTTTGGAGTTTTTGCCAGTGATTCCGTGCCTTGAATTCTGGCAATGAGCCCTTTGGCTACTCCTTGCAGTTCCTATACAATCTGGAGATAAGTCAAGGTCTGGGGTATGGTTGTCACCTTTCTCCTCCCCCGCTCATGCTTATCCTAAATCCTTCATCTCCCCTTTTTCCTATTTCCAGAGATTGGGGCCCCTACCCAATCCCCTTAGACTTCCTTCTTATTCTGTCCTCTCAGTTGTTATTTCTCCTTTATGTTGTATATCTTTTTCTTTATCTGTCCCTTGGACTTTCTTGTCCCACCCTCCCAACCCTTTTCCTCACCTCTCCGGTGACTCAGAACTGGCAGGAGGGCAGAGCTGACAGCACCTAACGGCCAACCCGTGAGCACCATGCAGTGCGTCGGCCTTGAGGGCGGCGCCGATGGTTCATCGAATCCGTCCATCCAAAAAAAAAAGCTCCTGCGGGGTCATGACCTCCGGCCATATACCCCAAATGTTATGAATGGTGAATATACACAGAAAGATCATAATTACAGTAGGTATGTAATTTTCATATATCACCAGCTATGGCACCTCCACTGCTGGGACACTTGGTTGGGTGCATGGGAGCCACAGATGTCCACTGGCAGCAGCTGTAATGGGGGAGGCATGGACCATTTCCTACCCTTCCTTGGCACCTGGAATGGTGCAGGTGTCATTAGACCACCTCTTGGCTAGTCTAACTCCAGCAGCCCATGTGGACTGTGTGTGGGTTTCTGGAATGCCACTTAAGGGGATGCGGCAGCCAGGATGTGGTGCAAGCCCCCTACCATCATGGCACAGACGTGCAGCTGGTGCAAGGCCTGTGCAAGATAGTCTGGTGCAGGGGTCCCTGAGGCTGCCAAAGCCTCCTTAGAAAATCTTGAGTGCCACAAAGTGTGATTCAAGGTGCCCCTTGCATCACTTTCTTTTGACACAAGGTCCTTCCATTAGAACTCAGATATTTGAAAATCTGGCCCAAGATGTCTATTTCCCCTAATAGGTGTAGTTACAAAAATATCATATTGAAATACTGGACAAAGGAAATCACCCCTCTTTTTACAAAGTGGAAAAGATGTCTAATAGAGACACTGAAACTAGAAAAAATAGCTTATGGTTTCAATGGAACGTTAAACACATTTAATAAAATGTGGGTTCTTTTCTTGATTTCATTATCAGAATGGGCAATCCAGATGATTTATCTGCAGGTACCTTCCTAGGACAGCAATCCTGTACCCCGGATGTATTTTCACAGGTAAACTATTACTTATTGCTTTGGTGATTCACCTTCTAATTCCTTTCCTTTCTTCCACCATCCAGCTAAGGATAGTGTCTAATCTCTACATGCTGCACTTCTCTTTAGCCTTAGCTCTCTTATTTATGGGTAATATGGTAGTTTCTCTTCATTTCTTTTCTTTCTAATAAAGGAAGGTGGCAGTAGTTCATAATATACTTGATATACTGTTGTTTAAGGTTCTTATTTTTAGCAAGATTATAACTCTAAGAATGTTAATAGTAATGTTTTTGTTATTCTTCAAATATGCTGGGTTTGGCCGGCCCAGTGGCATGAAGAGCTGAGGCATCCTGCCTTAGCTCCTACCTCGTCGGTGACCTGTGTTCATGGTGCAAGCAGGTTGCTGGGGGTCAGCTGGGGAGGAGGAGGATTGAGCATCCCAGGGACAGCTCTCCTTCTCCAGGGAGGGGGGGGGGGCGATCAGTGGTCAGTGCATGCCTGGTCCCTAGAAGAGGCTGGGGGCTGGCACAATGATGCTGTCCATGGTGGTCAGAGGTGGGGCAGACACCCAACGGGACTGCACGGCACCATCATTGGTGTCATTGCATGATTTACCTCTGGTGGGAGGAAAAACATGAAAAAAGATCTCCGATGGCTGGATGAAGGAGGGGGTTACAGGTCCCACTCCCTGACCAGCAGCAGCACTAACTGGAACTGGATCTGGTCTTCAGTGGGGGCTTGGGGTACCCTTGCCGACCCTGCCAGGGGCAGCAAGCCCTGGGGGAAGATGGTTGGCATTGGCCAGTGGACGTCATGGGGGACGGGGCTGGGGCTCCCTCCCAAATGTGGGCTGTTGGAGAAGGGGAGCAAGAGAGTGTAAAAAAAAAAAAAAACATGCTGGGTTTGTGCTACAGTATAGACCACTTAGACATTTTTTTTTTAATTTTTTTCCTTTTCTTCTTTTCAGTTAATTGCTAGTAACGTTGTATCTTTATTACTATGTTGTCTTTGAGTTTGTTTTGTATGGATGTAAATTATATGTAAAATGTTTAATAAAAACTTACTGACAAAAAAAAAGTGGTTAGAACACAGGACTGGGAAGTAGAAGAGCCCATATTCAAATCCCAACATAGCCAGTGATGTACTGTACTGCTGTGTTCGCTCTTCAGCTAATCACCTTGACCTCCCTGTGCTGTAGTCCTCCAAGCTCTAAAACTGCGTTGAAATACGATCCTTCTGAAAACAAGATATTGCATCTCTGTTAAGCTACCCTGAATAAATGGTATCCCGTGACAATAACGACTACAAAATCGCGACTCGCAAAATAGTAAATAAATAATAGCTACTGTGAAATAGGCGACACTGCAAAATAGCGAGAGTACTTTAATAGCGAAAACACCTGCCACCGATTGCCCAACATTAGCGACTTCACAACAATCACGACTGTGCACTCAATTGCCTACCAACTCACAACAACAGGATAAACTGCATAATCTACTCACTCAGCAGCCAACGAATCCACCATTGCAATCTAGTCAGTAGTCTCAACCCGTAGCAGAACTGGAGCAGGGGAGATAGGTCACAGGTCACAGGTCAAAGTTCATAACAACAGCATAAAATGCATAAAATGCGTAATCTATTCACTCAGCAGCCAACTAAGCAACCATTGCATTGGAACTAAGCAACTAGATGCACAATCTACTCACTAGTCTCAACCCTTAGCAGCCATTGCACTAGAACTGGAGCAGGGGGAAAGGTTCGTGGTCACAGGTCAAAGTGCACAGCACTATGTCAGACGTCAAAATAGCGATTCTGTATATAATTCTTTTAATTAGCGCTGTTCAGCACTTATTCCTTTAAAAGTTTGACATTCAGTGCAGTCTTCGGCGCTGTTTTCCATTCACTGCAGTCTTCATTGCTGTTTTGCATTCAGTGTAATCATTGATTCAGACCTGGTACTGGAAATTGTACGCAAGTTCTCTAAGATACTCATACCTACTCCTTACTGAGTACTGACTGACAATTGAAACCATTCTCTCATTCGAATCCTTATACTTTCTTTTTTTCATACCAGTACCTGCCCCAGACACCATCTGCTCCAGTTTCATTTCAGTTAATCTCTGTTCCTGTTTCAGACACCGAATCAATTTCCAAATGCTGGGATGGCAGGCTCCTATGCGGCTGTTGAAACCACGGTGCCATCCCTCAACTGCATTATTTGTTCTGGCTAGACCCCTAGAGGTGGCATCAAAGCAATTCCATTGCTCATGTTTGAAAATCGCTGTTCTTCTTCCTGATCATCCCCTAGGTTTACCAACCCACTCAGCTTCAAAGTACTCCATTAATGGCTTTAGTACTTCTGCATTATGTACAAAAAATTCCCATTCTTTCATTTGATCAAAGGTATCAATTAAATCTGCAGTGGGCACAAAAGCGAGCAAAAGCAGCATATGTAAATGAAGTGAGAAGTCTGGATTCGAGTAGTACCTTTCATGTATTGCTGGGAACTTTTGTATTTTTCTCCATATTGCCTGTGCAAAATGAAAAAAACATCCATGTACTTGACATCGGTGGTGGGCAAGGTGATGGAGGGCATTGTCAAGGAGAGGCTGGCGGGGACCTGGATAAATCAGGGTGCCTGGACGATAAACAGCATGGATTCATCCCAGGGAAATCATGTCAGACAAACCTGGTGGAGTTCTATGACTGGGTGACAAGTGCCTTGGACCTGGGTAGACCAGTGGATGTCTTCTTTCTAGACTTCAGCAAGACATTTGACTCTGTTCCTCACGTGGGCCTGTTGGATAAGCTAAGAGAAATGGGGGTGGGAAACCAGATGATCAGATGGATAGGCAATTGGCTCCAGGACCGGACCCAGAGGGTCGTAGTTGGTGGGATAGTCTCATCCCCAAGGAGGGTCATTAGCGGGGTCCCACAGGGATCAGTCCTTGGGCCCCTTCTGTTCAACACCTACCTATCTGACATAAGGACAGGAATCAGGAGTGAGATGAGTCTCTTTGCAGATGACTCGAAACTGGGGGCGGTGGTGGATGGGGAGGAGGGAGGTGGCCCTGCAGGGGGACCTGGAGGTTCTGGAAAGATGGTCTAGAAAGTGGAAGCTGAGGTTCAATGCAGGGAAATGCAAGTTACTCCCACCTGGGGGCAGAAACCCAGGCCAAGTGTACACCCTGGGGAAATACTACAAGTCTCAATGGCTGAGAGGGACCTGGGGTGGTGGTGGATGTCAAGATGAACAACTCTGAGACTTGTAGGAGGCAGCAGCCAAGGCCAACAGGATGCTGGGATGCATCACTAGGGGATCACCTCCAGAAGGAGGAAGTGATACTCCCTCTGTATAACTGCTTGGTGAGGCCACACCTGGAGTACTGCATGCAGTTTTGGAGGCCACACTTAAAGAGGGACATTAACCTCCTGGAGAGGGTCCAGAGGAGGGCAACCAAAATGATTTGGGGCTTGGGGGACAGGACCTATGAGGAGAGGCTCGAAGAGCTAAATATGTACACATTGGAAGAGAGAAGGGACCGGGGGGACATGATAGAGGTCTTCAGGTACATGAAGAGGGTAAATGGGGGAGGAACAGTCAGGGTGCTTCGAAGGAAGGAGGAAGGGCCACTAGAGGGCATGGGTGGAAGCTGGAGGGAGGAAGATTCAGGGAGAAAGAAGGAGATGCTACTTCACTGAGAGGGTGGTGGAGCCATGGAATGCACTGCCTAGGGGGCTGGTGGAGGCAGAGACAGTGGAGGGGTTCAAGAGGGGGTGGAACATACAGGGGAAGGGTTCTGGAAGCAAAATCCAATGCAGCAAGAATATCCAGAACTGGGAAGGGAGAAGCCAGAGAAGGCGAGGGGGACAGCAAGGTCAGCACCCAGGGTGGGGGCTGACCAAACGAGCAGACACGAAAGACCGTTAGGCCTATTCTGCTGGCATTTTAGTATGTTAGTACTTCTGTTTCTGGAAATACTGTTTGAAATGCACACCAGAAGGACTTCTCGAAGTCCATCATAGCAGTCTCTGGCTTTAAGCAGGGGCACAATTCATCTATTTTTGTGAAAACCCTAGTATATGCTGCTGCTGTTCGACTACACATCAATACATATACAGCTGTTACAACTTGGCCTGCCTTGATGCAATGTATTGTGTAGAGTTGGTCAAATAATAATGAACAGGACTTAAATGTTCCATCAATAAACCAGTCTGTACTGTCTTCCAACATTTTTAAATTTGAAGCAGTAGCAAATATGAGCAATCTATCCCTCTCATGTCCACTATCAAACAAGAGGAAAGGCTCCCCAGCTAAGGTTTCCATGAACATGTAGGAGGCAGTATAGCGCAGTGGTTTAAGGCTCTGAGCTGCAAAACTGGTGACATCCAGCAGGCTAAACCTGGGTTTGAATCCCACAGCTTCCACCTGCATACTGTGTGACCCTGAGCAAGTCACTTAACTTCCCTGTGCTCCCAGGTCGCTCCTGTACAAAAGCTTTCAGCCTAGTGTGCTATTCCTGGTTAAACATCTAAATACATTTAAAAAAAAACTCAGGAGGTATCTGTAGCTCCTTAACTGAAGCAGGGGTGGCAGGGCACCCACGTTCCACCTGTCTGATTCATTGTATGGTATGTTTCATAAGTGGAACAGCTGGCAGGTGGCCTGACACAGCATCAGGGGCAGTAGTTGTACATTGTACCAGAACCTGTGTTGTGGTCTCAACACTAGATCTGGCCCTCTCTAGCACATCAGCCATTATCCTCCTCACTCCCACATCGCCAGTATCAGGGACATGCGTGTGATCCTTTATCCTTGCCAACACTTTAGTGCCCGAAGTATGTAACCTTGAAAGGCAGCTATACTTATGTGCATCTACACAATGCCAATAAACTTTATCAGCCTTCTCCTTCTCCTTTCTGAAAGTATAGCCCCCATAAACAGCCAAGGGCTTACCTTTCTGGCTGGTGACCAACTCGAACTCCATGCTGCAATGTCAAATAGTAAATGCCAAATGGAAACTGATACAACACATGTACCTTTAAGATAATCAAGGTCTGGTCAGGTGGGAGTTGACAACTGCATTGTGGGTACAAGGAAATACTTTTTGTAAACGAGAAAAGGATGATCATGGGTCGGTAAGTATTCAAAATCATGAACAGAGCTATTTTGACCGTAGCGCTCTATTTTATGCACTAATATGCTTCTGCACTATTATTACACTCGCGATTCTGACATCGCTGTTATTGCAGTCACTGTTTAAGAGTCACAATTTTCACATGGAACCGAATAAATAACCACAAATATTTTTTTATTTAGTTGTTTAACCAGGTATTCTATTTAACAATAGACATGCCCAAAATCCAACCCTCAGTCTAAAGTACTGAGTGTTCTTGACTATAGTAATCCAGTGTAGCCACTGGTCTCTCATCTCCTTGTATACTGTGAGACTGTATACTCTAAATAGCTGGATGTGTGGCAGTGCATGGTGGAGAACTGTTGCTTGGTGATGTACAGTTTATTTTTGTATTATAAATGGATTTCAAGCAGTCAGCAAATTAAAGAGGAGCTCTGGTCAGCAGCAAAAGGTATAGTTGGTATCATCAGAACTCAATTACAAAACATTCAAAAATATTTGAATTCGGAGTAATTATTTTTAGTAAGGGCATCAAAATGAAAACTGGATCTTTGTCCTTTACTTTTTAAATAATTACTGGTCGATAAGTTTATCAATTAGTGTGCCAGCAATATCTTACTTCATAATAACTGGGTCAGTGCCGAAATATACAACACTTGTTATTACAGAGCTCTGTAATACATGGTTTTCAGTGTGTTACCATGTAAGTCAACAAGGCAGTTTTCATGCAGTAGTCTATGTTTAAAATAAGTCTTATTCAGGTATGACAATTGGCCCAGTAGTTATACAAATCTGCATTGTATTAAAAAGAATTGTTTATATTACCCATTTAAAGGCACATTAGAGTGTTTTCACTGCATCCACAAGTATGTTCACAGTAGGCATGGATTCAAACTACCACTTTTGCTGTTACCTGACATTGAAAAGCCTGTCATACACAGAAAAGGGAAAAGTGTCATAAGACACAAAAAGGGTATACTACAGTCATCATATTGTAACACAGTCTGATGCCTTTTTAAAGACAACCATGACAGTGTGATTCAGTATCTCGAGTGATAACAATAGAAACAAGTTCACTGAGGATCAATAAAAACATTGAAAGCATGATAAAGTAAGAAGTAAGCCAGCAATTATATAAAATAAAATATGGAAAGTTGTGTATCACTCATTTTTTCACATACCGTCAGTATGTGATGCCTAGTTAAACCCCACATACAGTACTTCACTCATGTTTAACTGGGCATCACACACCAAGGGTGTGTGAAACAAACTCACTGTACACAACTCATACAGTACTGTATATTTTACAGCTGAATTTGAGTCTGGAGTTGGTTGTGATGTCCTGCTTTTAGCACCAGTCTGTTGCTCTAGAAATGGCAATGATGTCACAAGCAGGATGTTATGACATCAGTTCCAGAATAAGGTCCAGCTGTAGATGAGCTGTAAGGGAAGGACTCTTGCTCTCATGTAAATACCCTCTGTAATGAAGAATGCAGTGGTTTGAAATGCAAGGTTTGTTTTGAATATAGAGGCAGCTGAGTTCTGCTGATGCCAACTGTGACTGTTTTTTGTTCTGCAGGCTGATCCCTCCCCCTTAAAGAGATGATATCACCAATCTATATAATAACAGTAAATTCAAAATTTAGAACAGTAGAACTCTAATAAGCATTACACCAAGAGTCAGATTTCTACGTTATTTCACTTACAGTAAAAGTGCCAAGCCTTTTTGTAAACCCTGATTTTTTTCTGTCTGTTAAAAAAGGCTGGACTCAGTGAAGGGACGCTGAGGATGTCATGTAGTCATCAGCTGAGGAGGCACTCATAGTCTAGTCTTCATTACCAGTAACACTGTGTGGCCCCTGAGTATGACCACTAGCTCTTCCAGATTTTCTGCCACAATTTTCAGGAGGGATACAGGCAACAGATTTTGGAAGTGCTGCACATTTTGGGAGAGGAATAAAGCCAAGAGTTTGGGAGGGATGTGGGGTGCTAGTTTTGGGAGGGTTGTAGAGTGTAAATTCTGGGAGGGGTACAGGTCACAAATTACAAGAAAGCTGAGGGGAAAATTTTGGGAGGGATGCAAATTTTAGAAGAGGAACCAGACACAAATTTTGGGAAGGGTTGCAGAGTGAAAACTTAAGGAGGGGTGTAAGATAGCAATTTCATGAGAGATATGAGGTGCCAATTTCAGGAGGGGTGTGGGGCATAAATTTTGGGAAGATGCAAGTCACAAATTTCAGGTGGGATATAGGGGACTCATTTTTAGAAAGGAATAGGGCACACATTTTGGGAGGGGGTGTGAGGTGGGAATTTCTGGGGCGAGGTGCACATTTTGGGAACAGAGCAGGCTGCAAATTTTGGAAGGGGAAACAAAGCTCAAATTTTGTAAGGGGTGCACATTTTGGGAGGGGATTGGGATGCACAATTTGGGAGGAAAGTGGGGTGCAAATTTTAGGAGGGATACAAATTGTGTGAGGAAAATAGGGCATACATTTTGGGAGACATTTGGGTGCTATTTTTTGAAGTTTTAAGGGGTACAAAGTTCAGTAGGATGCATGGTGCAGGGATATGGGGTACACATCTCATAAGGTTTATGGTCAAAACAGTAGGGAGGGATATGAGGTGCCAAATTCAGGAGAACTGTGGGGTGTACAATGTGGCAGGACCTCAAGTCCCAAATTTTGGGTGATTTTGGGGTACATATTTTTGAAGGTGTGTAAGGTGAACATTTCTGGAGTGGCACAGGGCACAATGTTCAGAAGGGGTGAAAGGTGCAAATTCTGTGAGTGGTGGTGGAAAGCCTGTATGAACCAGTGGTCATAAAGTGTGTCAGTAAGGATTAGGCTGTGAGTGTCCTAGTTGACATCACATGACATCAGCAGCTCTTCACTGAAACCGGCCTTTTAAATAGACGGTTAAATCAGGGTTACAGGAGTTACCAACAACTTGCAACTTTCAAACATATAAATCTGAATTTTGGCATGCTAATTATTGGGGAATCTGCTGGCCCTAATTTTAAGTTTAGAGCTTTCGGCAGTATTGCCCGGTATAGAAACTGGCATCAGGAAGAAAATATAATTTGGAGCAAAACTGCAAGACTTAAACTAAACCCCCCAAATAATTGCCTGCTTTGCTTCAAGAATTTTTATTTTTTTATTGTTTTTATTGGCCTAATTATAATAAAATGGGCTCAAGTGGCACACTGGGTTGGGTCCAGTTCCAAAAGTGGCTGCTATCGATGCAGGGGACTTGCAGTAGGTTGTTTGACGCAAGTGCTGACTTGCGTCAAACTTGGTATTCCAGAAGCTGATGCTACACCCTGACACAGCAATGTTAGACCATCTCCCTGATGGTCTAAAATTGCATCCATGGGGGTACCCTCACTATGTGGTTTGTGCCAATCATTTGGCACAAACTGCCATAAAGCGAGAAAACTATCGCATCTGTGTCAACCCTTCTGGAACGTTGCAGAGTTGCGTCGAAGGGCTTTGACGCAGTTGCATCAAACTTTGTGGTGGATGCAGGGCATGTCGCAAGTCCTGTGCCCACTTTCTGGAATCAGGCCCATGTGTCTTGGCATTACAAGCAAAGGGTCAGAAGTTTGAGTTCAGCCAAGAACAAGTTTCTGACTTTCATGGGATAGGCACAAAGGAGTCTTAGCTGGGAAGCATGGGGGGAGCTGGAGATTGAGTAGGGTCTGCGGTGACAGTATAGGCAGGGTCAAATTATTGGACTAGGTGGGCCAAGTGGTCCTTATCTGCCATAAAATTCTATGTTTCTATTCTATGTTTTTATGTTTCTAAAAGGATTGCTTGACGTAATGCAATTGTTCCATTCTGCTGTTTTTTTGCCAAGTGAAAGCACATCAGAACCTCTTTTGTGTACAGTCACAAATAGCTTCAGTGACATCATCCTTTCATCTCTGTGAAGAACAGGGTACAGTGTAAGCACATTTAGTGTCAGTAAATGACAGCAGCTATAGAGTGTAACCAACAGGGAAGGGTGCTATATCAGCTAGTTAGCAGTACAAAAAGGAAAATGAGAGCTGGGTAGAGGCAACATCTTCTGCTTCTGCATTAGCTTGATGTGTTTATTTTAGTTTTAATATTTTTGTGGTGCATTTGTGAGATATGTTGTAGGGAACTGAAAAGTAGTAGGAGAGTGGTGTACAGCCAGTGGCCCCATGACGACAGAATCAGCCACAGGAACTTCCGTGAGGATTGGCATCAGATCAGGGATACTGCAAGTGTCGATGCTGCTGACCCACAGTGGTACTGCTCTCTCCTTGTGAATGGCATATGCCGCTGGGGTCAGCAGAACTGAGATCTAAAGTATTCTCAGTTTGATGCAGAGCCTCACTGAAGTCATGATATAGGGGATATGACATGACCTGAGTGAAGATAAATACACTATTTTCAGTCAGGCCATGTCTGTTCTGTTTATAAAACATATGTTTTGGGTAGTGGTGAATCCAGAGGGGTGCGAAGGGGCAGGTGCACCCCCATTGTAATTCACTTGCTTGCTCCTTCTGCATGTGTTTATGATAATAGTTAAATGACTTATCTGGTTGATCCTGCCATTTTGTGACATTTAAAATAACGTATCTGGTTGATCCTGCCATTTTCTGATGTTTAAATAACCTATCTGGTTGATTCTGCCATTTTGTTCATCTTTTCCCATAGAAGGACTTTCACTTTTCATGCTCTCATGTAGCATGACCCAGCGGTATCCATTGGGGTAAATAACATGCTAGCAGACACTTTAAGTGAGGCAACTTCTCTTCAAAAAGTAAGTCAAACAGGTTTTGCAGCTGAAGTTTACTTTGATTTATGTAAAAAGATGCTGTCAGCTGCAGAGAGAGGGGAGCGAGGGCAGAGTGAGTGAGTCAGTGGCTTCCGAAAAGTAGACTCAAGCATGAGTGTGTGTTACTATCGCAACAGTCGCTCGGGTTTGTGTCTACTTTAGTGAAGACGCCACATCACTCTCCTGCCCTTGCGCTCCTCTCTCTACAGTTTCCAGCATTGTTTTACACAAACCGAAGTAAACTTTAGCTGGAAACCCCATTTTACTTACTTTTTGAAGAGTAGGTGCCCTACTGAAAGTGTCTGCTAGCACTTCATTTACCCAAATAGACATCGCTCGGTCACGCTACATGACAGCATGAAAAGTGAAAGTCATCCAAAAGGAAAACAGTGACAAAATGGCAGGATCAACCAGATAAGTTATTTAAATAAATATTTGTTTAAAAAATTATGGCAGGATCAACCAGATGCCAGAGGTGCATGGGGGGTTGGGGTTGCTTGCAGGTCATAAAGTGAGAGCCACGCAACAGTT
This sequence comes from Neoceratodus forsteri, assembly GCA_016271365.2. Classification (NCBI taxonomy): domain Eukaryota; kingdom Metazoa; phylum Chordata; order Ceratodontiformes; family Ceratodontidae; genus Neoceratodus; species Neoceratodus forsteri. Next base: position 27,688,446 of record CM057456.1, read on the forward strand.
TGCCTTGCAGGAATAATGCTAATCAAACTGAAATAGCTTCACATTGTAAGAATAAAGTATAGGAACATGGAGATATCCCACTAAGATGTACAGGAACATGGAGATATCAGTGTGACGTATAGGAATCAAATCAAATCAAATCATCAAAACATTCTTTATTTATAAAAAGTGCTATTCTGAAACCAAAGCGCTTACACATAAAACCATAAAAATGAAAATTTTTCTTTTTTAAGAACAATATCCAGCTCAATGTAAATAAATAATAAACTGAAAACATGCAATAAAAGTCATGCAACAGAATTTGGGAACGCCTGGCTAAATAAATAAGTCTTTAGTGCTGTTTTGAAGTTTTGGATGGTCAGGCACTCTCGAACCCAACGAGGTAGAGAATTCCACAGGGTAGGGGCTACAAAAGCAAAGGACTGAGCTCCAGATGTCTTTAAATGCACCCTGGGAATCTCCAGCATTTCCTTGTCGGAGTAACAGAGGGGGCAGTAAGGATGGAGGAACATGGTGATATCATAGATATCTCCACTGCCTGCCTCAATTACTACTTTTTATCCCTGCATATATTCCAAAACATATCATATGTTGTATAAACATAGATACATAGACAATAATGGCAGTAAAAGGCTCTTGGCCCATCCAGTCTGCCCACCCTATTTAATTACATTCATAAAAATACCACCAACAGCTTAATCTGGTTCAAGGTCAGTTGGCATTCATCTGTATCCCCCTTCCTGGGGTCGTGCCTGAAAATAGGCAGAATATGTCTAGTGCACTTACCCGGTCAACAAAAACAAAATAAATAAAAAGAAAATAAAATTATTCTGCTTTGCCCTAGTAGAAATCCTCTCCTTTTTTACTGCCCCCCCTTTTTCTGATGAAACCCCACCTGTCTGTCCCATCCCTACATGAAGCTGCTGATTGACTTGGCCTGTACAAGTTCTTCTGGTAGCTTATTCCACTTATCCACTACCCTTTCATGAAGAAGTGCTTCTGGACATCGTTTTTTGAATCTTCCCCTGCTAGCTTTAGGGAATTGCCTCTCGCCCCTCTCTTTGAAGTCAAGGAGAAGAGTTCCTTCGGACCTACTCTATTTGTCCCATGCAGGTACATTACTTATAGGTCTGAATCATGATATCCCTTTCCTTCTGTTTCTCCAGGGTGTACATGTTTAAGTCATACATCCTGTCCTTGTATGTCAAATCCCCAAAGTCATGCACCATCTTAGTTGAAGTGAAGTGCCAAATTTGATTTTACTAATCTTCTGTGGTGAATTTTTGTGGTTCCTTTCTTGTGAGGGAACCAACCATAAATTTGACTTTTTTCTTCTGGAACTGTGTTTTTTCAACCTCCTTATGGCTGGGCAAGTCAGAGAGGCCTAAAAAGAGAATGAGGCTGACTGGGTTTAAAAACTGTATGAAGTGCTTTCAGATTTTGACTAAAGCTGAAGGCACGATTATGTCTAGAAGATGGGCGAAGTGCTAAGGAGCCACCTGGCGGACATCAGAGTCCAGTGAGTTAAGGCACAGAAGGAGTTGTAGATAGCTGAAGGAATTAATAATGGGGAGAAGACCGTCTTTCACTATATAAGTGAGAAAAGGGACAAGAAGGATGGGATTGTTAGGCATAAGAAAGGGGAGGAGTGGGCGGAGGATAATGGAGGAAAAATAGAGATACTAAATGAATACTTCTGTTCTGTCTTCACCAGGGAGAAGGATGGACCAGTGTCTTCAGGAGGGAGAAGAGGAGTGGGGGGGAACAGATGTAGTGATAGAGGAGGATAGGGTGACGAAGGGGCCACTAGCATTGAAGGTGGACAAATCGCCAGGCCCAGAGAGAGTATATCCAAGGGTACTAAGGGAACTGGCTGAGGAGCTGGTAGGTCTATTTAATAGTTCACCGGAGTCAGGTGTGGTACTGCAGGACTGGAGAAGAGCACATGTGGTGCCCCTCCATTAAAGTGGTCCTAAGAATGGCCCAGGGAATTACAGACCAGTCAGTCTGACTTCAATAGTGTGCAAGTTCATGGAGCACATACTTAAGGAGAGGTTGGTAGCTTATCTAGAGAAGCATGGTCTCCTGGATGTGAGGCAGCATGGGTTCATGGGGGTGGGGAGAGATCATATCAAGTGAATCTGATTGACTTCTTTTACTGGGCCACTAAGATAGTAGACAGAGGCCAGGCAGCAGACATCCTTTATTTGGATTTCAGCAAGGCCTTTCACTCTGTGCCTCATAAAAAGTTGATCAGGAAGTTGGAGGGTCTTGGGGTTGGGGAGAAGATGACCAAATGGGTGGAAAACTGGCTGAGGGACAGAACCCTGAGGGTGTTTGTGGGGGGGAAGAGTTATCTGGCACCAAAGAGATCACCAGTGGGGTCCCGCAGAGTTCGGTTATGGGGCCAGTGTTGTTCAATGTCTTCATCAGTGACATTGGGAATGGCATTAAGGGCAAAATGTGCCTATTTGCAGATGACACCAAGCTCTGCGGGAGAGTGGACACAGCTGAAAGGATACAGTACTTACAGGATGATCTGGAAAAGCTGGAGAGGTGGTCCAGGATCTGGCAGCTTGGCTTTAATGCCAAGAAATGCAAAGTTATGCACATCAGAGCCAAGAATCCCAGGACAGAGTACTACCTTGGTGGAGTCCAGGTATCTGCATCAGAGGAGGAAAAGGACCTGGGAGTGACGATCACTAGTGACCTGAAGCACTCCACACAGTTCAAGAAAGCAGCAGCAAGCGCAAACAAGATGCTGGGATGCATAGCTAGGGGAATCAGTAGTAGTTGAGAGGAGGTTATACTGCCCTTGTACAGATCAATGGTGAGGCCACATATAGAGTATGGAGTTCAGTACTGGTGTCCACACCTCAGAAAGGACATTAACCTGCTCGAGAAGGTCCAGAGAAGGGCTACAAAGATGATAGTGGGTCAGCAGGGTAAGGCATGCGAGGAGAGTTTGAGGGCACTGAACATGGAGGACAGGAGATGGGGCATGATTGAGACTTTCAAGTACTTAAAAGGGATAAATAAGGTGGATAAGGAGGGTCTCTTTAAGCTAAGTGGCAACCATAACACAAGGGGGCACAGTCTTAAGCTGGGGAGGGTAGGTTTACGAGGGAGGTCAGGAAGCACTTCTTCACGGGGAAGGTGGTAGACACTTGAAATGTGCTGCTGGAAGAGGTGGCCTTGTTGAAGATGATGGGCAGCTTCAAGAGAGGCTGGGATAGGCATAGGAGGAAGGTGAGGCTCATGGGTAGGGATGTAAGGCAAGGCAAGGCAAAATTTATTTAAAAGATGCCCAATCCCAGAGGCTCTGGGCGCCGTACAAACTTTAAAACAAACATTTGAACATAATAAATATATAACTTATACATAATAAATACAAATCTAACAAGAACCAAAACCTTAACTATAAATGTTCATCTAGACATTAAATGCTTTAGAAAAAAGAAAAGCCTTCAACTGGGCCTTAAAAATATCTACTGACGAAGCTTCTCTGACCATGGTCGGCAAGGAATTCCACAGAACAGGGGCTGAGGCGCTAAATGCTCTATCGCCAGCGGATTTCAACCTAGTTCTGGGAATGGCCAGGAAGCAGTCACTGGAGGAATGAAGAGGGTGCGCGGAGAAGGCAGGTGACAGAAGGTCTGACAGGTTACCAGGGCCCTGCCCATGTAGGGCCTTATAGGTGAGAAGACCCACCTTAAAGAGGACTCTCCATCTGACTGGCAGCCAGTGCAATCCACGCAAAACCGGTGTAATATGACAGAACTTTTGCTGCCCAGTCAACAGCCGGGCAGCTGCGTCTTGCACCAGCTGCAATCTGTGGAGAGATCCTCCTGTGACCCCGAGATAGAGCGCATTACAGTAATCAAGCCTAGATGTGACTAAGGCATGTATCAAGGTAGGGAGGTCCAGAGGCGGAACAAGGGGCTTAATCCTGGCAATGTTTCTGAGATGGTAAAAACAGGTACGAACCACGGAGGATATCTGAGCCTCCATGGTTAAGTCTCTGTCCAAAATCACGCCAAGATTTCACACCCAAGAGGAGGCCTTCAATGGCACAGTTCCAAGAACAAGCCCAGTTTCTGTGTCAGAGACCATCCTATCATGGACTCTGTTTGACTCCACTACCAATACCTCTGTCTTATCGGGGTTCAGCCGCAACCAACTGGAGGCCATCCAGTTGTTTATCTCGGTCAGACAGATGTTTAGCACATCTACTGCATTTGATGTTCCTGGGGCAAAGGAAAAATACAGCTGAGTATCATCAGTGTAGCAATGAAAACTCAAGCCATACTTCCTAATGATCCCACCCAGAGGCAACATATACACTGCGAACAGCATTGGAGCCAGTACTGATCCTTGAGGAACTCCACAAAGAAGGAGGCTGGGTGTAGATGAGAAATTTCCCATCATAACCCGCTGCCTTCTGTTGGTAAGAAAGGACTCAAACCATTTGATGACTTTACCGGTGTAAGAATATACTCACCCACAAGTACATAACGTACATAAGGTACGTCATCACTACAAAGCTTACCCACATGCGCATGATGTACCCAAGGTGCATCATGATTACTTGTATGCTCATGCCATGCAGATGACACACAAGTATATAACCCACAATCATAAGTGGGGATACTTACATGCACACCCACATCTAATAAGTGGGAATACTAACATCCACACAATATAGAGGATAACATATGGTCATCGGGGCATAACCACACTATGCTTGTCGTTGAGTTCGAGCTCGAGAGGTTTAACTGTGCTGCCATGGGAACCACAAGATGGCAAACTTAGAGTGATTAAGTCCTGATGACCATACATTGTCTTTTATAGTGTATTGTCATCAGCAAAACAACAACAGCAAAACAACAACAACAAAAAAAGATGTTTTTAAATCTCTGCAGCTCAATTTCAAAAGACTGTTCACTTACTTTGCTGGACAGGAGGAAGGCGATGAGTATGTCAAGCTCTTTGACAGGAATGGCTGAGATGTTACGCTGCTCCCCTGTATCTGCGAGGTACGATTTGAACAACTGCACATCGGATTCAGTTTTACTCAATATACGTTTGTAACGCTGCTCCTCGATGAATGCTTGCCAGTCACTCGTATCGGGTTTAGAATAGATTGCTGCCGCCCTTTATTTTCTGCATTAGTTTAATGACAGTTTGTGTTTCAGTTTTTAAACATGGGAATGTTTGGCTGCTATGGGGGTCATGGCAACAACTCCAAGTGGTGGTTCTAGTCTGTTACACCATCGATGTGATGCAGTGACAGCAATATAACAACAGCATGACATGACATTCATGGTGTAACAACACTATAAAAAGATGATTTGGGGGGGATAACAGCATTCTACCATACATTATACACACATCTATAAGTGGGGCATCTCACACACAAACAGACATAACGTGGTGACATCTCACACAGACATATCAGTTACACCATGGAGCTAGGGACACACACACACACACACACACATATAGAATTGGGTGTGAAACACATTACATATAGAGCTAGGGATGCACACACATAGCTAGGGAACATCTACATAAGTTTAGAAACAGAGAAACATAGAAGTTGATGGCAGATAAGGACCTCAAGGCCCATCCAGTCTGCCCATTTCTTTTTCTACCCTATAAATGTGCCATCGGCCTTAGCTCTGACAATGGCCTATTTATTCATACTCATCTGTATTGCTCCCTTATGCCTATCCCATGCCTATTTGAAGCCCTGTACTGTATTCATATCCACCACTTCCTAAGGTAGGCCGTTCCATGCATCCACCACCCTTTCTGTGAAAAAGAACTTCCTCACATTACCCCTTAATTGGCCTCCCTCTAATCTCATGCTGTGTCCTCTTGTCCTGCTATTTTTGTTATATTGAAACATGTTAGACTCTTTCACCTTGTTAATGCCCTTAAGGTGTTTGAATGTTTCGATCATATCACCTCTCTCCCTCCTTTGCTCTAGGGTATACATATTGAGCTCCATTAATCTGTCTTCATATGTTTTCTGATGCAGTCCCAGCACTATTTTGGTTGCCCTTCTCTGGACTGCCTCAATTTGGTTAATGTCCTTGTGAAGGTGTGGCCTCCAGTACTGCGTGCAGTACTCCAGATGGGGCCTAACCAGTGTCTTGTAAAGAGGGATTATTACCTCCCTCTTCCAACTTGTGATACTCCTACTAATACACCCCAACATCCCCCTGGCCTTACCTACTGCTTTAGTGGTCTGCTTGGGTGATTTCAGGTCATCAGTGAGGATGATGCCCAAGTCTCTTTCTTCCCTTGTGACTGCCAGCCACTCCCCTCCCAGCCTATAGGTGGCTTCAGGGTTTCTCTTCCCTATGTGCATGATCTTACACTTCTTTGCATTAAACCCCAGTTGCCACTCTTCTGACCATTTTGCCAGTTTATCCAGATCTCTTCTCATTCTGCCCACCCCATCTGGATCATCTACTCTGTTGCAGATCTTGGTGTCATCTGCAAACAGACAAACCTTACCCTCCAGTCCATCTGCAATGTCACTGATGAAGATATTGAAGAGGGCTGGCCCCAGGACTGATCCCTGAGGTACCCCATTTGTGACTTGCGTCTCTTCTGACTGTATACCATTTACCACCACTCTCTGTTTTCTGCCCCGTCAACCAGTTTGCCACCCAGCTGACCAACCTTTGACCCACCCCTAGCCTACCCAGCTTATTAATCAATCTTCTATGTGGAACGGTACCAAAAGCTTTGCTGAAGTCAAGATAGGTGACATAAACTACTCCCCCTTGGTTCACCACTCTGGTTACCCAGTCAAAGAAATCTATGAGATTAGTTTGACATGACCTTCCTTTTCTAAACCCATGCTGTCTTGGATACTGTGCTCCTATGGATTCCAGGTGTTGCATGATCCTTTCCTTAAGGAGTGCCTCCATAATCTTGCCCACTACTGATGTAAGACTGACTGGTCTGTAGTTCCCTGCCTCCTCCCTGCTACCATTCTTGTGGAGCGGGTTCACATGAGCCCTTCTCCAGTCTTCTGGTACCTCTCCTGTGCTCAGAGACTCACTAAACAGTTCTGATAATGGCTCTGCTAGTTCCACCCTTAGCTCCTTTAGTACCCTGGGATGTATGCCATCAGGTCCCATTGCCTTGTCCACTCTGAGCTTATTGAGCTCTTGTAGGACCCTTTCTTTTGTGAAGGGACTAGTTCATGCCTCTCTCCCCCCTGTATCCATGGTGCTGAGCTGTGGGCCCTGCCCTACCTTCTCTTCAGTAAATACTGAGCAGAAGTATCTATTTAGGACAGATGCTTTTATGTGGTCCTCCTCTTCACACACACCCTTATCTCCTTTGATCATATCAATACCCTCTCAGGACTTTCTCCTTTCACTAATGTATCTATAAAAAGTCTTGCCACCTTCTTTTACTGTTTGTGCTAGTGTTTCCTCGGTTTGGACCTTTGCCTGCCTTACTGCCTTCCCTGCTTCCCTTAGGGAAGTTTGGTATGCCTCCCTATCTCCATCCCACTGCGTTTCCTTATATTTCCTGAAGGCCAGCCTTTTGGCTCTGACCTTTTCTGCTACTGTTTTTGAGAACCAAAGTGATTTCTGTCTTCTTTTGCACTTCCTTTTCTCTCTAACACAATGGGATGTTGTGTCAAATATTGCAGCCTTAATGCTTGCCCACTTTACCTGTACCCCCTCACTTGTATTTCTTTTTGCCAGGGCTAGCTTAACTCTTTTGGCCATCTTATCATATTCAGCTCCTCTGAAGTCCCATATTTTTGCCTTGGAATGGGATGATTTAGTTCTAGTGGCCAAATTGAACCATACCATGTGATGGTCACTGGCCCCCAGGTGACCTTCTACCTGGAGATCTGTGATCCTTTCCCTGTTAGTCAGTACTAGATCTAGGATAGCCCTGTCTCTTGTGGGTTGTTGTACCAGTTGTTTGAGGCCCTCCTCCTGCAGGGAATCCACCGTGTGTCTAGTTCTAGCAGATGTTCCTGCTGGTATTGACCAATCTGTATCTGGCATGTTGAAGTCTCCCATTATCAGAACCTCCCCTTTAGCTGTCATGTTTTGTTTATCTTCTAACAGTAATATGTCTATGTCCTCCCCCTGGTCTGGGGGCCTGTAGACAACCCCAGTTCGTATGGCTGCCCCATTTCCTGTTTCCAGGGTGGCCCACAGTTCTTCTGGCTCCTTATGTGTATTCTAAATTTCTGTAGCTTTGATATTTTCATTGACACACAGGGCCACTCCACCCCCCCTTTTTGCACCTCGTCTCTTCTGAACAGTACGTAGTCAGGTACTGAAGTCTCCCAAGTGTGGTTACTGGTAAACCATGTCTCACTAATTGCTACTATGTCCAGTTTAGCCTCTGTCATTATTGCCTGCAGGTCTGGGATCTTGTTTCCCAAACTGTGAGCATTTGTGTACATGATTTTCTATTGACCAGATTTTGGTGTGTTAGTTGAGGTCTGGCATGTCCCCTGTGCATCGTATGGGGAGCCGGACCTTTTTCCTTACCTGGTAATGCAAATGAACTGCAAACATGCTGAACTCCTGTTTGATCTCTAGCTGAGGGGGGAGCAGTGTTCTTCCCATTCGACGTATGGGGTGCTGCACCCCTCTCCCCATTTGCTAGTTTAAATATTGTGCAAATACTTCAAACTTCTGCCTTTAGTATAGGTTTACATACACATAAGGCTAGGTGATTCTTTATATTTGCATAAACCCTAGATACAAGCTATGAAACTGCACTGCTTCTGAAGCATGACCTTTACCCTACATTTGATTCTGCAGGGTAGAGAACAAAACACCATGAATGATATGCTAGGCTAGAACTGCACTGCTATTTTGCTGTGATAATGTCAGAAATATAAGGATTGATGTACCCGGGAGCACCCTCCACAGCTAAGGTGTCGTGCAACCACAGCAATAATTTATAAATGGACCTTTCAAAGAACATGATGATACATTACAAGAATGTTTCATCCATAAGAACACGTCATCGACATAAGCGTATTCTTATGAGTAGAATGCTACATTGTAGCATTCATAAGGGCAACTGAGATAATGCTTTGCTGCCTCCCAATTGACCAATAGAAGTAATAGTGTGATCATAACATGCACATGAGCTGGCTATCTATCACCAGACTAAGATCTTATCAGGGTATGAAACCTCTTTCCTCATGCTCCCTCTCAGAGGAAATCACAGGCAGACCCTGTATGACACTACAGTGTTCGAGAGAACCAGACTCCCAGGTGTGTATGTTACATAATTAGTATGCAATGTATAATGACTGTCTTATAGGCAAGCTGGTAGGACAATAAAAGAACCTTATGTTGCTTTTATAGCCACTTCTGTTTCTTTTCATTAGTCTTGCTTTAGTCCTAGAATCTGTAGGAGGGGTATTGTATGCTTTGTTATAGTGTAGTGATCTCCTGACGTTCCCCAAAGGGCTACGTTTCCCTGCAGGTAACTAAGGATTTGTTAGATCATAATAATGAAGTCAGAGGGTATCCAACAGAGCCCAGAAAAATACGCAACATAATTGGTGACTGCAGCAGGACTAGCACAGGATTTAGAGGCAGAAGCAGTTTTTCCTGCAGTGATGCAAACTGCTCAGAGAGTAAGGGGTGGATTGGTACACTTTTTACTTCTATTAGAGAGCAGGATATGGAAGGTGCTCTCAAAATGGCCATTAAAAATAGAACAGCTAGTAGTATTAGTTCAGAGCTTAGACTAAATAGTTCTAACCTTTTGACTTTGTATGGAAAATGGGGTGTTTTTGCTTCCAATGCCCATGCACACAGTGCCCCAATGCAGTATCTGCGCCCACTGTATTCGGATACTAAATATGCAATGAGGGAAAAACAGACTCATAGAGGGTTAATTGTTTCAGATTTGTGTTCCAGGATTCAGGCACTAGAGACTGAGAATTTATCCCTGAAGCAAGACTGTAGCCAAGCAACCAGAGAGATATGTAGGAATGTAGAATGTTGTTGGGAAAGGTATGGGAAAAGTTTGCAATTCGAAAGGATCATGTATATACCCTTTTTGTATGTATTCCCCATTGATCCTGTGTCATCAGAGGATGAAAAAATAATCAATGATGAGCCCAAAGGCCATCCCACTCGGGGTGTCAGAAACCCCAGGCATGATGCCAGAGAGGAAAGGGAACTCCCATCCCTCCGTAGCGCATGAGTCCTGGTAGATCTCCACCCCAATCCCAGTCACCAGAAAGCCCCCACCTCCAGAACAAACTGTAAAAGAAAAATGATGTTAGTAAAGGGCAAACTAGCCATGTAAAATATAGAATGCATTTGAAAAGGGTTATGTAAATGTTTTGCCGTATGTGCTGTTTATCAACCTTGAAATTTTGAATGTCATATGCTACATAATTTCTTACATAACTGTCCTATGCAATCTTTAAAAACTAAACTGTACTTCTCTCTCTCTCTCTCTTCTAAAAAGCGACTAGCCAGTCGAACTATGCTTTCTGTTTCTTTACTGAAAAATTATTTTCTAGCTCATGAGCCTGATAAGCTCAGAGCAAAACAAAAATACACTATACATACACTATAAGCTGTAAAAAATGTTTTTTTCTTTCTTGTTTTATCTAAATGTTCTGAAAACTAGCAGTTTTCAAAAGTGCCATGTAAATATGCAGAGAAAAGTTGAAGAAGCTTGTATGATTTTACAGCATCAAGGTTATATGTGAGCTAGTTAAGATTAAGTCCATGCAGGAGGGCTCAGCTGTCTCAGCTGCTGTTTAATATGTATATTGTTTTTATAAATCTTGTCCCTAGAAAGGTATGGGGAGAATCCTTATTCACAAATTGTTTCGTTTTCTATAATTGGATTTGTTTAGAGAAAGAATTGGATTGGTTGGTTTATGTGCAAGAAATGAAAGTGCTTAAAGGATGATGTAATTGGTTTGAGCTGTACATGAAAAGAGTTAGCGATGGTCTGGTGTATGACTCAGGAAGAGGAAGTCTGTGCAAGGAACTTTCAGTTTGAGTGTGGTTTGATAGCAGCTTGAGATGCCTTTGTTGGTTTAAAAAAAGTTGTTTTTTGCTTCTTCTCCTTTCAAAAAGTAAAATGTGTTTACTTTTTTTTTAATATGGCTGATACGTCACCTTAACACCATGTCATCAGTCATGGCAGCTAGCCAGGCCAGGAGCCATGACTAACTAACTGGTAACACAACTGTGTTCTCTCGCACCCTTCATTATCCTAAGCCAAAGCTTTCAAAGTTTATTTTTTTAATGCTATTATAAGTAGTTTTTCCTGTATTTTGTTTTGTATAGTCAACATGTAAACAAAGCATTATGTTTTAAAACAAAAAGGCACAGTCTCTTTTAATAAGCTACTTTATTTTACAATTTACTATACAATGTTATTTTTTTTGTTAAAATACAGTGTTTACCATGAGAAGCATAATCCTCCTATGAACTTTTAGTATAACGCAGTTATCAACAGCACTCAAATACAAACCTGGTAACTTCGATTTGAATCCCTCCAGCCCCACTTGCACAATGTGTGACCTTTGGCAAGTCATTTGACCCCCTTATATTCCCATACCACATACCCCAAAATCTCGGACATGGTGTACCTGTCCTGGCTAAACAATTTTCTTTTTCCCTTTTATGCAAGTGTTTCAAAAACACACATTAACTAGTGATTTTTGAAATTTTACTTTTTTTTTTAGAAAAGCATAAGCTTCATGCTTGCACTCACCACAATTTTTTTGGGAGGTTCAGCCCCAGTACCACATGATTCCCTTGCAAGGCAAGGCAATCAGAGGGGGAGACATGGCTTTTCTAATGCTCCAGCATCCAAAACAAGCCGCTTACTTTGACAGCTCACAGGAAAAATAAAGCAAGGTCACTTGCTATGCAGTTTTAACTGCTAAAAGGAAAAAATTATACAACAGTTTTTTTTTTTTTACAAATTCACTTACCTACTGTGCCCTTGAGATACACCAAGGGCATACAATCTAGGAATTACATCCAGGATCAATAGAGAGATTCTCCTAATCATGTTAACTTGTTTTAACATTTTTTTTGTTACGGGTAAGGTGTGATTCACTTAATATGTAAATAAAATGTGTGTGATTTTGTGTGACTCAGCTGAGACTGTATTTTGTAGATTAAGACCAAGAGAAAAAGGGATGCCTTTCTATCTGTGTTTTGATTTTGTGTGATTTTATTTGATTTTTAGGAATCAAGTAAGGTGTGGCAGGCAGCCACAACACCTTCTACCCTGCCAGTGGCACAGTTGGTAGGGGTAGCCGAAGGTATACATCAGTATAAGGCTAATGCAGTAACATTTTAAAAATCAATGCTAATCTATCACAGAGAGGCCTTGCTATTTGTGTTGTGTTTTCTTTCTCTATCAGAAGAAAAGGGTCCCTCTAGCCAGGGACTGAATCAAGACATAAGACCCACCCCTCTGGGGAGGGAGGGAGGGGAGCAATAACACTGAACACCCTACAAACCTTTTCTAGTAATGTATGGAGTAAGCTACATTAAAATGTAATGCTATTGAAAATTTGAAAAACATTGGGATATTCTAGCGCCACCCGATCAGTATCTATTCTGCATACACCATTTAAGGTGCTGACCAATTGGCAAATAAGATTGCCAACACTTTTGTGGTTTAATGTCCACACCCCTATTGTCAATAAAGTGTCATTTGACCTCTACATAAAACTGTTACAGAATTTACATTGCTCCAGCATTGGCCAATCCACACAAAATCCTTTCGTTACTACAATAACCGAGCTGCCTCTTTCACCAAAGTAGGAGCTCGGGGAGTGTGGAAATATGAATCATGCTCACTTCCAGTGCAACACCTATGGTGGCTGCAAACAACAAAACCAAAGTCCCTCTGGACCTGACTGAGCCATAGCTGGCAGATCCAGAAATAAAGAAAGTATATCAATATCTCTCCAAAGCCACTGAAAAGAAACATCTACAAATAATTCATTTGTTGTTTACAGTTTGTTTGTTTTTTGTTAGACATAGACAAGCTCCACCTAATGGTACCCTGTCTATACACTAGGCCCAAGCGCAACACACAGGTTTATAAACACACACACTGCACTCATAAACCCAAATTTGTGTGCTCAGTTTCCAAATGGTACTATTAGACAGCATTGTGCACTTCATTCCATTGCTAGCACTGTCATGTTTCCAACTGTGGTTCCCCTAACAGAGGAAGAACCCACCCAATGTCCAATGCAGGAACACAGACCAACTAGTGGTCTGTTTACATTATCACTCCCAGGTTCCCTTGTAAATAATGTGCACTTTATGCACATCCCCATGATTTTAAATCACACCAACTATAATATGGCAGAATTTTGATTCTGCTACAGTACTAACACTTCTAGGTTTCATAGTGCCATGTTACTGAACTTATTTTCATCATTCCAGATACATACTCAAGATCCAGTAGCAGGGCCCCACACACTGAATACCTAGGAGCATTTAAGCCAAAAAGAACAAAGCCAACTGAGAAATGGTGCCATGCAAATCAGTTGAAGCTGTTTAAAGGTTTTTAAGTATACAACTGTATGACCCCTTCCTCACTAATTGGGGAAGGGACATGTATTTTTAACAGATGGCCTGTTTTCTGTATTTAGATATCAAAAATACTAAATGCCAAATTCCATGGATGGAAGGCAATTCTGGGTAGGCCTATTCCACACCTACCTACTTATGACCCTGTTGCCATGCTTGGGCCAAGGAGGTCCAATCCAAGAACCTGACCAAAGGGAGATGTCTGTTCCAGTATCATGAGACCATTCCCAGATGACTACACCTTGGAAGGAGACCCTGACCAGAAGGATACGGTTCCACCCCTGGAACCGGGACGAGATCAGGTCCATTTCCAGTTCCTGTCCAGATGAAGTCAATCCCAGGCCCTGATCCAGAAGCTCCAAAGAAAGATCCAGATCACCCCAGAAAGGAAAGAAGATTGCCCCACTTCATCTTTTTGGTTAATGCCTTGACCTCCAGCCATCCATCCTATGCCCCTTTTAAAGTTTTGGTTATGAAATCTTATTACACAACACATGAAGGTTCTGATGTCAGTCTACAAGTTGATGTGCCTGCTCTTAACCCCCTTGTTTTGCAGCTGGACATTATGTGGTGTATTTACTGATTCTAATGTACTTTTAAAATGGTAAATCTCTTAAAGTGGGCCACCTTCACAAAGGAACTTTTAAAGGTTGTCCAAACACTCAAATCTCTTCTAATGGAACTTTAACAATCCAAAATGTACACTTACAACACGCTGGACTCTATAACATTACTGTTATGGACAATTCCAGTTTTTGCCTTTGTTTTCACAACATCTCAATGAAGAGACTTTGTCAGCTGGACACTATTCTTGCTGAATCTACTGTATTTACCTTACTATAATTTCCAAAACTGTTTCTGAAAAATCATGAAACTTGCCCTCTTGAACCCTGCCCAAAAAGTGGCCTAACTGCTGTTTCTTTTCCAGGTGTATTAATGATTTAAATTGCATGCATGTGCCTGTAATTTAAAATTTATTTAACTAGAACATGGCTGAATTTGGCCATTGCTCCAAACAGTTCTAAATTTCATACAATAATGCTACTTGACATTATGGCAACATTTCAAACACGAGCTCAAGACCCTGTAGCAGGGCAGTATTCTACAGAACACCATGGGGTGTTCAGACCTAAACGTGGAAAAAGAGGGTTAGGTCTTCTTGGTGTGACAGTCATTTTAGGGTCTGCCACAGGCATTTTTGGAACTTTTTTTTTTTTTTTGAAATTTAAAGCTTTATTGGTTTTACATAAAGAAAACATCAGGTACATAATACCAACACTATAGCCATACAAAACTCAACAACGTCTGTCAACAGAGATTGATAGGAACAAGTGCCAAGATCCCCCATCCTCCCCTCCCCCCCCAGGAAGGTGCCACCTCCCACCCCAGGTAAGACCTGAGGAGCTAAGAGTTATGCCATGGGATATACCCATTGATAAGAGCTTAATCGCACAAGGGCATCTCAAACTAGGTTCATCAGGGGATCTTAGGCAAAGGTTCAGTGGAGATACAAGCGCAGACAACTTGCCCACTTTTCTGAAAGGTTGACATAGTCTGCCTGGAGCTGGCTATTAATCTTTCCATCTTAAAACACATGGAAATTTCTTCCAACCATTCACTGTAGGTGAGGACTACTTGGTCTAGCCAGTGTCTAAGTACTAGCCTTCTTTTAACTGCCATCGAAATTATGGCCATGTGAAATTTCCTTTCTTTACAGTTAATGTTCGAGTACAGACCCAAAACACAAACTTCAACTGTGAATAGATCCTCCAGACCCAGAATCGGGTCTAAACTATTACGAATTGAGTGCCATAATGGGGCAACTTTGATGCACGACCAGAATATGTGCAATAGATTCCCCACTTCTATGCCACATCTAATACATTTATCAGATGTAGATCTACCAAATCTAACCATTTTCAATGGTGTATAGTACATATTGTTTAAAATATAGAATTGGGTAAGTCTATTCCTATCTAGTGTGAGGAATTTGTACACATCACTCCAAATTTGAGTCCGGGAGAGGGAAGAATCTGAGATAAGAGGGGCCCATGTTTTGGAACCAGCTAGAGGATCAGGAAACTTTGTAGTTAGCAAATAGTTGTATAGTCTAGCTACACAATTGGAGTTATTAACACAAGCTTTAAGTTGCTCCAAGAAAGGCCTAACTTGAGAGGGTGATTTCACCAGTCCAAAGTTTTTGCCAATCAGATGCCTTAATTGATAAATCTTGAAAATACTTTGGGGCGGCAATCCCCATTTTGCAAGTATGTCATCAGAGGAGCCCAGGGATCCTTGGAAATAAAGGTCCTCTACCAAGCAATCTTGAATTTGTGGAAGCCAGGTCAACGGTATCATATGCCCACCTATTCTAATGTTCGGGTTAAGGACTATTGGTTGGGCTAGATCCTTCAGTAAACAAAATTTTAGAACAGTTCCCATATTGGGTTAAAACTTTAACAGACACCCCTATCACTGAGTCCCGGAGGGTCTCCGGTAGGGAGGAAGAACTGTAATAAAAGATATGATGGGGGGAGATGTTATGTTCCTCCATTAGTTTGAGCTCCAGCTCTAACCATGTGGGTATATAGCCCTCACTCGGAGGTCTAATCCACCTACCAAGTTTAGCTAGGTGACTGACCCAATAATAAAACTCGAAATTAGGCAGACGGAGGCCTCCCTTGTCCTTGGGTAAACAGAGCTTCATGAAAGCTCGTCTAGGTTGTTTTGCACCCCAAACAAATCTGTTTATTTTTGAATGAATTTTCTGAAAGTAAGATTTAGGAAGCCAAATATTGAGAAGGTTCAGGGGGTAGAAAATGCGTGGCAGTATGTTCATTTTAATGATATTGATACGCCCTCCTATAGCAAGGGGAAGAT
This sequence comes from Neoceratodus forsteri, assembly GCA_016271365.2. Taxonomy (NCBI): domain Eukaryota; kingdom Metazoa; phylum Chordata; order Ceratodontiformes; family Ceratodontidae; genus Neoceratodus; species Neoceratodus forsteri. The sequence goes on from CM057456.1 coordinate 27,704,933, forward strand.
TATCCCACCTGTTAAGATCTTTTTGAATTCTGTCCATCAGGAACTGGTTTATTTATTTGGAATTGGGCTGATTTGGCCAAAATTGGGAGGCATGCTAAATTATTTAATAGTAAATTAAACCAGGATGTAATACAGCATATGCTATACAGTATTGCCAGTCTTGCACAAGATGAAAGGTTCACCACATATAACATGCACTCTGTTGCTAGGATTTTCAAGTGAACCAAACACAGGTTAACACAGTTAGTACACTTTAATAATAGGGAGGCTGGACAACACCACAGAGATAGGGAAATCCTTTGCTCTGCTTAAGGAAGCTTTGCACTCACTCTTACGAGATTTAGAAACTGGTAAGATCCCAAATCTCATTAATGACAGATGTATTGCCAAGTGGTATTGCCCCCACTGTGACAGTATAGCATGTACTACGAAGTGCATAAATCATACGGTCATATTTGCCATTGCCACTGCTAGAAACCTTGGTTATGTTACAGTGCACCCCAACCAGAACCCCTGCTATAGCAGGCATGACTGTGAGATAAAAAATACAATGTTTGTCACATTTACTGTTTCACTGCCTATATTTGGTAAGGATACTGCAGTATTTAATAAACGGATACAAGTACAATCACTTGGGCACTTGGAAGAAGACATCTTTCGCAAATGAATAAAGCTGTCAGATCTCCTTGTTCATTACCATCCCCTGAATGCCTGGGTAGCCCCCCATACAGACTGATGCACTAGGAATTGCTACCACTACCTGTGCAGGTGTGATGTCTTTACCATGGTCACACCTGTGTGCAGATATGAACCAGACTTCAGAGAAGGGTCATCTATTGACCAAGTTGATATGAACTTTGATGCAACTGATGGAAACCAGCACACTGTTTCCTCGCCAGCCAGCACTGGTACCCACAACAATGTTAATACCTGGGCTACAAGACATAAAAGCAAGCCTGAGGTAGGGGCAATCCCTGACTTCGGCAAAAAAACCTATCTTCAGACATCTCTTGAATGAAGACTTCACTCAAGACTCCAATCAAGCACAGCAGCAATGTTTTCATCAAGGCTGCTAGAATTCCATTTTCTACTAAACTCACAAACTCCTCAATTTTGTGCCACATCAGACCTAACAAATGGCTTGTACCTGAAGTTCTAGTATCATACAAGTCTGAAGGTTTATACTGTGTGGTTACTAATCAAAAGTCATTTGTTTATAATACCATGAAATGCAATGTGACAAACACCCAATTCAAACACCATGAAGTCTTGCTATATTATGACTAATGCAGTTAGCCACTGCACTTGAACTGCCCTGGAGAGGAAAGAGGTAACTCCAGGGAGTCTGGAGTTCTACAGCGCAATAGCGCTTATGCCAAAGCTCTATCTGGGCAGTTTCAAATGAAACTGTCAGATTCTTTACTCCGCTTCACTGAACAGTCGCTCCGGAGATCAGCTCCTTCAGCTCGGTTCATTTCTCGGTTCAAGCGAGTATTTTTGGTTCATTTGAACCGGCACAAAGTATTTATTTTACCGCATTTCGGCTAAAAGCTCTATCTGGTAAACCGTAGTACAAAAATTAAAGTCTGTGTGGAAATTCAATTATCGGTTCGGTTTTGAACCGATCGGTTTGCTGAAATTAACGTTTTAAAGTGTTGGTTGGGCTTTTAGAGTGCGGTTCCCAGTTCTTATCGGTTCTAAAAAAACCTTGCTTTGAAATTAGGTTTTTTCAAATACCCGTGACACGATTAGGAACCGATAAGGGTGTCTTGCCTGGCACTGCCATCAAAAGGGCAAGTTTTTGGTTAGGCTGGCATTATGTCTGAGAAACCCAAAAGAAAAACTGGGCCCACTGGGTTTCAACACTGTGATGTCTGTGGTGAAGCCTTTGCCAAGGCTGACCCACACACCACTTGTGTTTATTGTCTGGGGGCTGACCACCTCCTGTCAGACTGCCAGGTGTGTAAAAATTTCCCTGCAGCCACCCTGGAAAAGAGATTGGGCCGGCTCAGGGAACGAGAGGCCAAAAAGTCCACTGACCCAGATGGCCAGCCCAGTCCAGCACCCACTGGACCAGAGGGAGTGCCTCTGACCAGGCTAGACTTCCTCGGGAAAAGGGAAGGCTGGTTCAGAGGAACCAGTCCCAGTGAAAAGACAAAAGAAATCAGTAGGTTTGGGTCCAAATTGTCTCTCCAACTGCTGCAGAAATAGCTAAAGCCATACAGATTGTCCAGTCACTGTCTCAGGGTCCTGTCGAACCACCAACAGTTGGTAAAGGTTGGTTCGTTCAGTTCCAGTGGTTCAGGAGTATGATGTTGAGGAATTTTATGAACCACAGGAGGGGGAGGAGGAATTTGATCAATATATATGTGGCTGGGAGGGTCTGGACGTGCCCATTGAACCGGACATTTCTCCAGACAGACCTTTAGAATCTCCTCCTATTCTGTCTGAGTCCCCTTCTCATTTTATGTTTTACAAAAAGGTTGCAGAAACCCTCCAGCTTCCTTTAGAGGAGGCTGTGGATGAGCAAGAGGAGCCTGATTATGTAGAAATGATGGATATACCAGAGTCTAGGAGGTTGTCTATTCCTTTGCATAAGTCATTTAGGAAGCAAACAACAAAGATTTTAAAAAATCCTCATTCTGTCCCTCCTGTAGATAAAAAAATGGACAGAAGGTATACTTTGTCAGGCTCTGATACAGACTTCCTCACTGAGCAGTGTAGTCATGTAGGTGTGGTTCAAGCTACAGCCTGTGACACATTCCCTGGCCTCACATCCTCCTGATAAGGATTCCAGGAAGATTGATGCCATGGCGAAAACAGTATATGGCAGCTTCTTTGGGACTCAGGCAGGCAAATTATATGGCTTATGTAGCTAGATATCAGAAATCTAGATGGGACACAGTATTGTAGTTAGCCAAGCAGGCACATGGCCAGCTGGCTAGTGAGTTGAACAGGTGGCTGCTGATGACATTGAAGCCTCTAAAGTTCAATTTCATACTGCTGTTGATGTTAATCATGTTTCCTCTAGGGTCATGGCCACTTCTGTAGCTTTCCAGAGGTTGGCATGGCTCAGATGCACTAATCTGTCCCAAGATACTCAGTCAAAGGCTATGGATTTTCCTGTAGTGGGTAATTCTCTGTTAGGGTACAGACAGAAAACTATATGAAAAGATGGATGAATACAGAACTACCTACAAAAGTGCCCAGGCTAAGGAGAGGCATGCCACTCCACAGAGGCACGCCCCAGAGGTAGGGGCAGGCTCTTCCACAGGCCTTTTACCAATTCAGGCCTCCTCTGTGTTTGCACAGAGGGGTTTCTTCAGAGGCAGAGGTAGACGGGGCACAAGTAAACCATCCCCCTTCCCTCAGCCTAAGGCTACTGCCAAGCAGGCACCCTGATGGGGTGCCCAGGGCCGATTCTCCTGTACCAGTGGGGGGCAGGTTGGTTTATTTAGCCAGAACTGGGTGTCCCTAACTTCAGACAGATGGGTTCTGGAGGTAATAAGCCAGGGTCTGGTTCTCAGCTTCAAACAGTTTCCAAAGATGAGAGCCAGACATTTTCCACCTGCAAATCCTACAGAAGCCCTTGCTTTGGAAGCAGAGGTTTCTTCTATTCTGGACTGCAAAGCAGTAGAAAGGGTCCCTCCTTGCCATCAGGGCAAGGGGCTGTACTCAAGATACTTTCTTTCCCCAAAAAAGACAGGAGAATGGTGGCCCATCCTAGATTTAAGGTACCTGAACAAGCATCTTTTGAAACCAAAGTTCAAAATGTTAACTCTGGCAATGATTTTGCCTTCCTGAGGCCAGGGACTGGCTGACTTCCTGACCTCAAAGATGCCTATTTTCATGTTCTGATCAGGCCTTCTCACCGAAAGTACCTCAGTTCGAACTGCCCTCAGGCCACTACCAGTTCAGGGCAATGCCTTCGCCTTACTTCTGCGCCAAGGGTATTCACAAAATGTCTAGCTGTGGTAGTGGCTCATTTAAGAAGGCAAGGGATTGCTGTGTTTCCCTACCTGGATGACTGGCTCATAGTGGGTCAGTTCCCAGATCAGGTAAAATCCCACTTGCAAGTCACCCAGCAGCTTCTCACTTCCCTGGGATTCCTGCTGAATTTACCAAAGTCAGTTCTGGAACCAGTTCAGGTACTAACTTTCATAGGTGCAGAATTGAACACAAAGTTAGCCAGGACATTTCTTCCCTCGGAAAGGGTAGGCAGGCTCATTGCCCTGGCATCCTCCTTTACCCTGCGGGTTTCTCGACCAGCAAAGCATTTTCTGCAACTCCTAGGGCACATGGCTGCTTCCACAGTGGTAGTGCAAGGAGCAAGATTCAGATGAGGACATTCAGTTCCATTTGAGGGCCTATTGGTCTCAAGGAGGGACCCCTTTCCAAATTGGTTCCAGTGACCCAAACTCTGATCCTGGCTCTACACTGGTGGCAGGATCAAAGCAATCTAAAACAAGGGGTTCCTTTCATTCGTCTCCCACTCCCTCACCCTCACCACGGATGCCTCCTGTTAGGGGGGAGCTCACTTGGGCGACCTGTCCACTCAGGGAGTGTGGTCTCCTCAGGAATCTCTGCTCCACATCAACCTTTTGGAACTCAGAGTTGTCTTTCTAGCTCTTTAGGCATTTTCAGCTTCTGTCCAGAACAAAGTAGTTCAAGTCAGGACAGACAACACCACAACAATGTGGTACATCAACAAGCAAGGGGGCACTTGGTCTTCAGCCTTGTGCACCGAAGCAATGAAGTTGTAGTCTCTGGCTTGCTCCCTGAACACCTCCCTGATAGCAGTTCACCTTCCAGGGAAGGACAATGTCCTGGTGGATGCCCTCAGCAGGATTTCTCAGGGCCATCATGAGTGGGCTCTGAATCCTCAGGTGCTGGGGTCGGTCTTTGCCAGATGGGGCACCCCTCAGATAGATCTTTTCGCAGCCCCAGACAACCACCAACTTCCTCTGTTTTGTTGCAGGCCCCAGTGCTGGGCTCAGTCCCCCTGGATGCCTTTCAGTTGGATTGGAAAGGGAAGTTCCTGTATGCCTTTCCCCCCTTTCCTCTTCTTTTCAGGGTACTAGTAAAAATCAGATCTCAGCCCTGCAAAGTGATTCTGATTGCCCTAGATTGGGCCAGACAGCCCTGGTACCCACTGCTTCTGTCCTTGACAGTCCACCCTGCCCTGATCTTGCCCAGAGTCCACGACTTGCTGGCCTGTGCACAGGGGAGACTGTGGTATCCGGACCTCAAATCCCTCCATCTCAAGGCATGGCTCTTGAGGAGTTAGAATTTGCTGACTTACACCTTTCTCAAGGTGTTCTGGATATTTTAAAGGCTTCAAGGAAACCTTCCACTAGGGCCACTTACAATTCTAAGTGGAAAAGGTTTTCCATCTGGTGCTCTGAGAAGCAGATTATCCCAGAATCTGCTGATCTGCCCATTTTACTGGACTATTTGGTCCATTTAAATTCCTTAGGCCTTAGGCCAGCAACCTTAAAGGTTCATCTGGCAGCTGTCTCTGTTTTTGTGTCAGCAGGGAAGCCTGCTTCCCTTTCTCCTCACCCTGTGTTTTCCAAGTTTTTTAAGGGGTTACTTCACACTAACCCTCCTTTTCGAGAACCAGCTCCCACCTGGGACCTGAATGTTTGCATTGCTCAGTTAATGCAACCTCCCTTTGAGCCTCTGTCCTCAGCAGAGCTCAAGTTTCTAACTTGGAAAACTGTTTTCCTAGTGGCTATCACTTCTGCCAGATGCATAAGTGAACTACAGGCCCTGTCAGTGGAAGAAGATTTTATCTCTTTCCACAGAGATAAGGTAGTCCTCAGGACTAACAGAAAGTTTTTGCCTAAAGTGGTTTCAGATTTCCACCTGAACCAATCCATCTCTTCCAGTATTTTTCACTGAGCATTCTTCCTCAGGTGAGAGGAGACTGCACAGCTTGGATGTCAAAAGAGCCTTAAGCTACTATTTGGAAAGCACCAAGGGTCACAGGTTCAAATCCCTCCAACTCTTCCTTACCTATGGCGAGGGTGGCAAAGGGAAACCTGCCACTAAGAGGACAATTGCAAGGTGGATTGTCTCTTGTATCCAATTTTGTTATCAAAAACTAGGTAGAGAACCCCCCTCAGGACTGAGGGCTCACTCCACCAGGGGTACAGCTGCATCTCTAGCAGCTGCTAGAGATATTCCCATTCTGGAAATCTGTCAAGCTGCTACTTGGAAAACAGTTCACACTTTTACCAAGCATTATTCCCTGGCTATTCAGTCAGGAGAGATGCTCGTTTTGGCACAGCTGTGCTTCAGAGCCTATTTCCTAAGTAGGTTCTGACCCTCCTCCATGAGGTACTCTGGTATTCTGCATTAGTTATAATATAGCAAGACTTCATGGTGTTTGAAGAAAAATTACTCACCTTAGTAATTGCTTTTCTTCTCATGGAGTCTTGCTATATTATGACCACCTCCCTCCTGCCCCTCTCAGAACTTCTACTTGGGTAGGGGTGGCAAATTAGTGCAAGCACTGTGTCATGCCATTGTAGTTTTTTTCCCTTACCTTCTTTTATTTAGGGTTAGGGAACTAGGTTTTTTAATTTAGGTATATATTGGCCCCCTTCCTGGATTTGAGTCTTTGGGGGAAGGGGGGGTCCTAATGGTGCTTGTCAGGGGAGTAACTAATAATAATATTATTCATTGTTATTATTGTTATTGTTGTTTATATTGTTGTTTTTTCTACTAGTAGGTAGCCATTTGGCTAGTGTAGAGCTTTCCACACAGACTTGTTGCTTAGTATTAGCTTCGTAAAGATCTGACAGTTTCATTTGAAACTGCCCAGATAGAGCTTTTAGCATAAGCGCTCTCGCGCTGTAGAACTCCAGACTCCCTTGAGTTAACTCTTTCCTCTCCGGGGCAGTTCAAGTGCAGTGGCTAACTGCATTAGTCATAATATAGCAAGACTCCATGAGAAGAAAAGCAATTACTAAGGTGAGTATTTTTTTCCTTCTGCTTTATACCCCATGAATGCACTGTCATAGGCCATACAGTCATTACCCCAGTGCCCCTACCTAGTCTATCCACTCTTCTCTCTTTCTTTCTTTCTTTCTTTCTTTCTTTCTTTCTTTCTTTCTTTCTTTCTTTCTTTCTTTCTTTCTTTCTTTCTTTCTTTCCTTCCTTCCTTTCTTTCTTTCTTTCTTTCTCTTTTCTTCTTCTTTCTTCTGTGTTACCTGTATGCTTGCAGGTAACAAGGGGGAAGTATAAGAATATGCTCACCCACAAGCACATGATGTATGCAAGGTATGTCATCACTACAAAGCTTACCCACATGCGCATGATGTACACAAGGTGTGTCATGATTATCTGTATGCTCATGCCATACAGATGACACACAAGTACAGAACCCACAGCCATAAGTGGTGATACTGATATGCACACCCATGTCTAATAAGTGGGAATACTAACATCCACATAATACACACATCTATAAGTGGGGCATCTCACACACAAACAGACATAATGAGGTAATGTCTCACACAGACTTATCAGTTACACCTCAGAGCTAGGGACACACACACGCACACACATACACACACACACACACACACACACACATAGAATTGGGGGTGAAACACATTACATATAGAGCTAGGGATGCACACACATAGCTAGGGAACATCTACATAAGTTTAGTATAGGTTTACATACACATAAGGCTAGCTGACTCTTTATTTTTCATAGAACCTGGATACAAGCTACAAAACTGCACTGCTTCTGAAGCATCACTTTTACCCTACATATGATTCTGCAGAGTAGAGAACAAAACACCACAAATGATATGCTAGACTAGAACTGCATTGCTATTTTGCTGTGATAATGTCAGAAATATAATGATTTATGTATCCGGCAGTGCCCTCTACAGCTAAGGTGTCATGTGCAACCACAACAATAATTTATAAATGGACCTTTCAGAGAGCATGATGATACATTGCAAGAATGTTTCATTCATAACACTTCATTGACATAAGTGTATTCTTATGAGTAGAATGCTACATTGTAGCATTTAAAAGTGCAACTGAGATAATACTCTGCTGCCCCCCAAATTGACCTATAGAAGTAATAGTAAATGTGATCATCACACACAGGAGCTGGCTATTTATCACCACACTAAGATCTTAACAGGGTATAAAACCCCTTTTCTCATGCTCCCTCTTGGAGGAAATTGCAGGCAGACCCTGCACGACATTGCAGTGTTTGAGAGAACCAGACTCCTGGGCACATACATTACATAATTAGTATGCAATGTATAATGACTGTCCTATAGGCAAGCTGGTAGGACAAAGAAAGAATCTTATGCTGCTTTTATAACCGCTTCTGTTTCTTTTTATTATTCTTTCTTTAGTCCTAGAATCTGTAAGAGGGGTATTGTATGTCTACTTCCAAGGTATAGTGATCTCCTGATGTTTCCCAAAGGGCTACATTTCCCTGCAGGTAGCTAAGGGTTTGTTAGATCATGATAACAAAGTCAGAGGGTGTACAACAGAGTCCAGCAAAATACCCAACAGGGAGGATGTAAAGGATGGGAGGAATGGAGATGGGAGCAAGGTCAGTGGCTCAAGCTCTGGACCCTACAATATGAGCAGACTAGATAGACCAGATGGCCTTCTTCTGCTGGCTTCTTCATATGTTCGTATGTCTTGGCCCTAGCCATTTTGCTGTGACTTGTGTAGTAAATTCTGCTTAAAACAGTTAAAAAGAGGGCTAAGAAGTTAGAGGATATGGCTTTCCCCACCTCTACATCACCGAAGCCTTCCAAGGAGGCCTCCTCCACTTATTCCAAACCTAAGGACCTAAAGAGTCCTCTGAGCCCAAAACCTCTGATAAAGAAGACTCCTGTAAATCAAAAAGGTTTACAGAGCAGGTTGCCAATCCAGTTCCTGCAAAGAAAAAACATAAGGAAAAATATGTTGCTGCATCTCCTGCTGAAAAAAAAACAAAGGAGCTCTCAGCTGACAAGCCTGCAATGCCCTCTGTGGAGGACATAGCTAAGGCCTTGCAAGTTCTCCAGGCCTTCCAGTCCATTGGTTCCCTTTTGGGCACCCCAGTTCTTTCCCAGATTCTGGTCCAGACTTCAGTTCCTTGACCAGGAACTGGAGTATTTCTATGAGGAACAGGAGGAAGAGGGTAAGGAAGGGGACTGTATTGAGCCAGAGGCTTCTCCTGAGCAGGATTTTGGCTCCCCTCCTCTTGGCCAAGAGGACTACTCATCTCACTATGCTTTCATGAGGCATATGGTGGATACCCTTGACCTCTCCACCCAAGAGACAGTGGAGCATGAGGATGAGGATGAGGATGAGTTCCATGACATGATGGGGTTAGTGCCTACTAAGTGGTTACTATTACCCATCCACAAGTCCCTCAGGAAGACATCTCTCAAGAACCTGCAGGCCCCCAACTCTATTTAGGGGATTCAACAGGGAAACAGACAAAATGTATCAGCTGGCTAGATCAAATGTTGACTACCTCTTTACTCATCCAGATCATGAGTGGGCAGTCCAGGCTGCAGCTTTTGACAAGGCCAGGGTCCCTCCTTCTTCACATCCCCCTGATAAAGACTCCAGAAAATTGGCCAGCATGGCTAAGAAAGGGTATCTGGAAGCCTCCTTCCTCCTCAGGCAGGCTACCTACAGTACATGACCTATGCATCCCAGTACCAAAAGGCCCTCTGGTCATCAGTTTTGGCTATGAGTGACAAAATTACAGGTGAGGTGGCACTTGATCTGGCCTAGACTGGGTAGCTTTGGATGCAACCAAGCATCAGTTCCACATGGCAGTGAATGCCAGTGATACCTCCTTAGGTTCATGGCCAAGCAGTCTCCATGAGGAGATTCACCTGGCTTAGAATCACTAATCTTTCTCAAGACACTCAGGCCAAGGCCATGGATTTTCCTTATGAGAACAACTCACTCTTTGGTGACAAAACAGGCTTATATGAAAAAGGTGGAGGAATACAAGACCACCTATAGAAGCAACACAGCTAAGCAGAAACCCTCCACTTCCTATAGAACTCAGGGAAGGGGAGGTAGGAGTAGAGGGCACTATCCTAGGCCCCTTTTCAGGCTCAGGCATCCCTTGACTACCAGCAGCCTAGAGGTTATTTCAGGGGCAGAGACAGAAGGCCCTCCAGACAGACTGACCTGGCATCAGCTACCAGGACCCAGTCCAAACAAACCCCCTGATGTGCAGGTACAGGTTGCCACCCCACCCCTAGTGGGAGGCAGGATGGCTCACTTCTTCCAAGTGAGCAGACCCCCTGATGAGCAGGTTCAGGCCACCACTCCACTCCCAGTAGGAGGCAGGATGGTTTACTTCTTCCAAGTGTGGGAAACTATTACCACAGACAAGTGGGTCTTGGAGGTAGTGAGACATGGTCTCTCATTGAATTTCAAGTAATTCCCCAAGTTGCAGGGTCACAGAAGTTTCAAGCTTGCAACCTCAGCAAAGAAAGCTCTTCTAGAGCTAGAGGTCAAGAAGCTCCTGCAGATGAATGCAGTGGAGATTGTTCCCATGCCACTGTGGCGAAAATGGTTCTACTCAAGATACTTCCTTACCAAGAAGAAAAATGAAGAATGGTGGCCTGTCCTGGATCTCAGACTGCTAAAGAAGCACCAAAGCTCAAATTCAAGATGGTCTCCTTGGACATAGTCATCCCTTCCCTGCAGCAAGGAAACTGATTGGCCTTGCTGGACCTGAGGGATGCATATTTCCACATTCCAATCAGGCCCAGTCACAGAAAGTATCTGAGGTTCAGGTTACCCTCAGATCATTACCAGTTCTCAGCCCTTCCCTTCAGTTTCTCATTGGTCCCCAGGGTGTTCACAAAGTGCCTAGTAGTAGTGGTGACTCACCTCACGAGACTAGGGGTCACAGTGTTCCCTTACCTGGATGACTGGCTAGACATCAGAAGTCCTACCAGCAGGTCAAGGCCTCTGTCAGCCTAGCACAGGGCACCCTGGAATCCTTGGGGTTTCTTACAAACTCTCAGAAATCTCAGACAGAACACGTACAGGTCATGGAGTTTATAGGAGCAGAGTTAAACACCCTGCAGAGAAAGGCATTTGTGCCACAAGACAGAGTGGACAGTATTCTTGCTATGGCAAATTCATCATCCCTAGGGTAGCCAAGACCAGCAAGACATTTCTTGCAACTTTTGGGCCACATGGCTGACAACATAGCAGTGGTCTCCAGTGCCAGGTTCCAAATGAGGGACATACAGTTTCATCTGAGATCCCTTTGGTCACAGAAAAGGGACCCTCTCTCCAAACTGGGTCCACTCACAAAACCATTCCTACAGGCCTTCGAGTGGTGAAAGGAAAGGGACAAACTCAGAGAGGGATTGCCTTTCCAACAGCAGGTTCCCACGGTCCTTCTCACAATGTATGCATCCCCTTAAGGTGGAGAGCACATCTGGATGACCTTACAGTAAGTGGTACTTGGTTACTCCAGGAGTCAAGCCTGAATATCAACCTGTTAGAGCTCAGGGCAGTCTTTCTCACCTTACAGGCATTTGCCCCTCAGATCCAGGGCAAATTAGTACAGGTCAGAACAGATGACAACACCACAGTGTACTACAACAACAAGCAGAGTGGCACTAGATACACTAAGCTGTGCACAGAGGCTATAAGAATCTGGAATCTGGCCTAATCCACACAGGTCACCCTGTCTGCAGTCCACCTCTCAGGGAAGGACAACATTCTAGCAGATTCTCTCAGCACAATCAGTTAGAACCACCACAAGTGATCCTTAAACAAATAGGTACTGGACACCATCTTCAGGAGGTGAGGGATCCTGGAAATAGACTTCTTTGCTTCCAGGGAGAATCACCAGCTACCCCTATCTTGTTGCAGGGCTCTAGCACTGGGCATAGTACTCTTTGATGACCTTGCTCTGGATTGAACAGGGAAGTCTTCCTGGTAACCATCACTGCTGCTTGGAGGGTATGTGAGCTGCAAGCCCTTTGCACAGACCCTAATTACATTGCTTTCCACAGAGACAAGGTAGTCCTCCAGACCAATAGAAAGTTCCTCCCTAAGGTGGTCTTGGAGTTCCACCTAAACCAATCCATCACCCTCCCTTTGATTTTCACAGCCAAGTCCAGCTCAGGTGAGTTGCAGCTACATAGCCTGGATGTCCAGAGGGCACATAGCCACTATCTTGAGCATACTAAGGCTTTCAGATCAGACCACTCACAGCTGTTCCTGACATATGGTGAAGTGGGCAAGGGTAGGCCAGCATCGAAGAGGACAATTGCATGGATAGTCTCTTGCATAAAGTTCTGTTACAGCAAAGCTGACAAGCAGCCTCCTCAGGGCCTCAGAGCTCATTCCACTTGTGGAAGAGCTGCATCAGTGGCAGCAGCAAGGGGTGTTTCCTTGTAGGAAATCTGTACAGCAGCTACTTGGAATACTGTACACACCTTCACAAAGCACTACTGTTTGGACACACAGTTCAGGAGTGATGCCAGGTTTGACACTGCAGTATTGCAGAGTCTTTTCCCTAAGCAAGTTCTGTACTTGACCTCCAAAGATACTGCTTGGTAGTCCATTATTGTTATGCATACTGATGGGGTTTGAAGAAAAAATTACCATAGTAATGTTGTTTCTTCCAGGGGATCCTTCAGTATGCTTAAACCTCCCACCCTACCTCCCCTTCCAGAACCAGAAAAAGTTCTGCATCCTCCATTCATATCCTCTTTTACCACTTAGAGCAACACTTATGGGGGCTGGGGATGTTCATTTTGGGTTATTCTTAATATTTGCTAGGTTTCACAGTGGAAACCAGTCTGTCTGTGTTTCTCCTAAAGCAATACACTTCCCACACCCTTAGAGTATTTTTTTCTATAGTACAAAATAGATGGGGGGGGGGGTTAGACCCCATTAAGGCTTCTAATTGAATCTGAACAGTTTAGAACGCAGCAGCAATTAGGGGCAGACATTTGAATTATTGGCATGAGACAATAATGAGTTCCATCATTTACATACATCCCAATCTCTCTGGGGCAACTCAACATAGGAGGCTAACTGCTATAGTTAAGCATGCTGAGGCATACCTGGAAGAAACAACATTACTATGGTAAGTAATTTTTCCTTACTGGAAAACCCTTTACTTTTCAGAAATATAAGACTGAAGAGGGGTAATCGAACCATGTCCCTTGGGTCCCCATTGCCCATTGTGTTTTTGTTTCAAGTTAATATGTCTCCTATGGTTCCCCCCCCCAGTCAAACCTCTGAGCAGGGGAGGTGCACCTGGTGTACCATTTGGTAGTGCCATTTGGCAGTGGCAAGCAGAATTGTGTAATGCCTTATTATTGCTCTTAGGAGAGCTTTTGGAACCCCAGTGTTCCACAGGACTTCCCATCAGTCACTCCCAACCCCAAATTGGGCCTCTTGGGTCAGGAGGGGGCCCAGACAGGCACATCCAGGTGTGCTGCAGCAGGACAGGGCTGCAATTTTCAGATACACATGCAGACCTTGACCCTGACAATACAGAGGGTCAGGATGAGGGTATTGGGGATCTTGGGCAAAATCCTGACCAAAAGAAGTTACTCAGTGAGAAGGAGGAGGATGAATCCTCTGATGATGAGGAGGAAGGGGAGTGTTAGGAGCTGAAAAGGAGTTTCCTATCCCTCCCATGGCTGATGCCAAGTCCCTGTCCTATCTGATTATTGAAGCGTGTAGGTCATTACCACTCCAGGAGGTGCAATCCATAGAGGAACCCTATCCTGTCTGTGCCCTCCTCTACTCTACTGTGTCTTCCAAACATATTCTCTGGGACCAAGTTATTAAACGGGCTTACTCAGGTGCAGACCAAAGCAATTATCTGCTGAAATTTAAGGTACACTGTTCCTCTTCCTTTTGGAAGGAAATTCTGGCAAATGGAAAATCCTTCCTCTGGCAAACAATGCAGTTCATATTTCAGTCATACACTCCATTTTTCCTATTGAAGGGTCCTTGGCCTTGACAGATTTGTATGACAAGCAAGTAATGCTGCGTGCAGAAGAGCCTTCACCTTCTATGGTGCAATCCTACGTACGTCCTGTGCCTTCTTCTGGTTGTCAGAGCCTAAAATTTGTGAGTTATGACACTGGACAACTTTGTACCACCCGATTCGAAGCATTTTGCAGTTGGTATCCATGGCTTCCACTTTCTTAGGGTATGCCAAGGTGCAACACATATCAGCTCACTCAGCCTCTCATATTGTGTTAGGTTTGTGAAGTGTGTGGCTTTTGCTTGGTTAGCTGGTCAGGCTTTGAAGACCATACTGTTTATCTTAGTTATCAAAGGTGGCTTGTTGTTTGATTCTGGCCTGGTTGATATTGTGAAGGCTATCCAGTGTAAAAGAGCCACTTTTCCTGTGTCAAGCAACAGGCATGGGTAGCAGAAGAGCCCTCATCTGATAATGCAATGCAGGCACTGGGTGAAAAGAGGGCACCTCACAATGAGGGTACATGGGCTCACTTCTGCCTCCCTTTCCCTTTGTGGAAGATGGCAATTTTTTTATTCAGATGGGCCCAGACAATATCAGAAGCTTGCATGTGGAAATTAACACAGACCCTGGACCACCTCTGTCAGATTAGGGCAGTTGTTCCGGTGCCTCCTAGTGAGCATGTCCAGGGATTTTTCTTGATCTGTTTTGGGGTTCCCAAGAAGTCAAAGGGTTCTCACCCCATTGATCCTTTAGCATCAATAACTGATTGCAGTAAGCTGACCCTATAGCACTGCCCCAGAGGTGGAGTCATGAATATGCATGAATTGAATTGGCCAATAGGAAAAGAGCAAGAGGGTGTGCTGTCTGGAGTCTTCCCAGAGGGCATCAATATTTTTTCTCTGCTGACTGAGAGGTGCTGTCTCTTCAAAAGAAAAAGCTCTTTTTGACTTTTTTTGAAGGTAATTTCTTGTGCTGTTCTGTGAGTAATTTGTCTTTTTTTATTTGGTTTGTTTTTCTTTGCAGTTCCCGTTCGGTTCCCGGGAACCACGTTTTTCCCTTTCTCTCTGGTTCCCCGCTTACTTTCCTGAGGTAAATTTTCAACACGTCTTCTGGTTTGCGATGGTTCCTTACTTTAAAATTGTAGTGGTTCCCTTTTTTCATTGGGAACTGCTATTTCCTTAGTTTCCCTTGTGTTTTTTGTTTACTTTTAATCACGGTTTCAACTGCGAGGGAACCAACTGTTGCATTTGAATATTCTCTGTTGGAAACCGATTTTTCTCAGTGTTCTGATGAATTTGGCACGTCAGAGCACCCAAAAAAGAGAACTGGGCCCACAGGTTTTAAAAATTGTAACAAGTGTAGCAGAATTTTAGCTAAAGCTGACACTCACGACCTGTGTCTTCAGTGTTTGGGTCCAGCATAATTTTGTACTCTTGCTCAAACATTTGTCCCAAAACTCTAAGAAATAGAGCAAAAAGACTGAGGATGAGGGCTGCCAAGGCATCTGACGAGGGGCCTGCTTGAACTAAGGGTGCTGATGAAGTGCCCCTTAAAACCAAAAATAATTCTTGTAAAGGTACTGATGAAGTGCCACCCAAAGACAAAAATGGCAGCAAGGGTGCTGATGGGGCACATGGTAAATCTAAGACTGCCAAGTGCACCTATGAGGTGCCAGCCAAGAGAAAACCTGATCAGGCTACTGAAGAAGTGCCTGCAAAAAAGATGCATAAGGAAAAACATACCACTGCCACTCTCCATGGAGAATCATCAATGGGCAAGAAACATAAAGAGAAAACTAAGAATATTGAACTGTAGGGCCAAAATCCCACTGGCATACATGGAGAGTTGCCCTTGGTTGAGGAAATGGCTAAAGCTTGGCATTTGTACCAGACTCTACAGAGCATGGGGCCCATATTTCAAACCCCTGCAGCTGCCAGTTTGCCCTCTAGTGCAGTTCCCTCAGATGCAGGTGACTTTCCAGGGGAGGATGAGGACTATTATGGTGATGATGATGGTGCAGGGAAAAGTCCCTTAGAAACCTGATCCCAATTTTGGGGCATTCCCTAGTGATCAGGAGGATGCTTCCTCTATGATAACAGTTCTACAGCATATGGTGGATACCCTGGATCTTCCCTCACAGGATTCCACCCAGGATGATGAGGAGGATGAGGATTATAGGGACATGATGGGCCTCCCTCCTCCAAAGAAAATTGTGCTCCCCATCTATAGGGCTTTTAAAAAGAATACTATGAAGCTCCTCCAGACTCCCACCTCTCTGGCTGGAGTAGATAAAAAGATAGACAAAAAATATCAGCTTTCTAAACTGGACACTGATTTTCTGTATATACACCCCAGTCATGAAGGGGTGGTACAACAGGCTGCTTGCGACAAGACTAATGCACCTCTTTCTTCTGAGAAGGAATCTAGGTGCCTGGACTTCATGGCTAACAAATACTATACTTTTGCATCTCTTCTTTTATGCCCTTCCTCCTTTATGGCCTATACAGCCAAATACCAGAAGGTCCTCTGGAGTTCTATCATAGCCATTGCTCAGCACAAGCCAGACACAAGGGTGCAAGACATTTTGGAAACAGTAAAGACTGCTAGCACCCAAACAGCACAGAAAAGAGGGGCTAGGGTTAGGGTTACTTCCCTAGACCTTTCTTTCCTTATCCCATGCCAGACTACTCTCAGATGAGAGGCATCTTCAGAGGTAGCGGCAGAAGAGGACAGAGAAGGGGTACCTCCACCCCTACTATTTCTTCTCAGACTAAGCCCTGATTCCAGTGTCCAGGTCATATCCCCTCTACCAGTAGGGGGCAGGATCTCCCACTAACTCCAGTTTTGGACCCTCATAACCTCAGACAAGAGGGTCCTGGAGGTAGTGGAAAAGGGCCTGTCCCGTCAGTTGAAGAAATTCTGATCTCTCAGGGGCTCTTTCCTGTCAAAGCCCCAGTCTCCTACAGATAAACTTCTTCTGGAGCTGGAAGTCAAAAAACTGCTCTCAGCAAAAGCAATAGAGAAAGTTTCTGTCTCTGAGAGGGGCAGAGGTCTCTATTCCAGATACTTCCTAGCAAAGAAGAAAAATGGGATTGGCGACCAATCCTCAACCTCAGACATCTGAACAAGCACTTACTCAAATCAAAATTCAAAATGGTTACTCTCTCAACAGTGATTCATTCACTTCAGAAAGGGGACTGGCTAGTCTCCCTAGACTTAAAGGATGCCTATTTTCATATTCCAATAAGGCAGTCCCACAGAAAATTCCTGAGGTTCAGTCTGCCATCAGGTCACTACCAGTTTTCAGCTATGCCTTTTGGCCATTCTGCAGCCCCAAGGGTATTCACCAAGTGCCTGGTCATGGTGGCAGCTTGCCTCAGAAAGCAGGGCATTTACCCATACCTAGATGACTGGCTCCTGGTGGACAGCTCTCCCCTGCAGGTGCAAGAAGACCTCACCATTACAAAGACAACTCTGCAGTCTCTGGGGTTCCTCATCAACACAGAGAAGTCCCACCTGTCTCCAACTCAGACCCTCACTTTTAATGTGGCAGAGTTAGACACTCAGCAAAGCAGAACCTTCTTACCTGCAGAAAGGATTCAAACCTTTCTGAATCTGGCAAACTCCTTTGTCCTGAATCAGCCCAGACCTCCCAGGCATTTTCTAAAGCTCCTGGGGTACATGACGTCTATGACTGCCATTGTTCCAGGATTCAGGTTCCAAATGAGGGACATACAGTACCACCTTCGGGCTCACTGGTCCCAAAAAATACATTCACTGTCCCAGCTGATTCCAGTCACAAAATCCTTTCTTCAGGCCTTGGACTGGTGGAAAGACCCTTCCAATCTGTCAGTGGGAGTTCCCTTCCAGCAACCTCCTCCCACAAAATTTATTACCACAGATGCTTCCCTCCTGGGTTGGGGAGCTCACCTGGACAGCTTTTCTGTCAGTGGCATTTAGTCTCCCAAGCAGTCAGCAAGTCACATCAACTTTCTGGAACTCAGGGCTGTCTTTCTGGCTCTGAAATCCTTCACCCCACACCTAAAGGGTCGTTCAGTGCAAATCAGTATGGACAACACCACTACAATGTTCTACATCAACAAGCAGAGTGGCACAAGGTCCTCAGCACTTTGTACAGAAGCAATGAGAATCTGGTCACTGGCCTATTCTCTCAACATCAGCCTGTCAGCCATACACCTTCCAGGCAATGACAATACCTTGACAGATACTCACAGTCGAATCAACCAAGTACACAACGAATGGACTCTGAACAAGCAGGTCCTTGCTACAGTCTTCAGAAGATGGGACACACGAGAAATAGATCTGTTTGCCTCTCACCTCAATCACCAGCTTCCTCTGTACTGCTGTAGGCCTCCAGCCCTGGGGACTCTCCCCCTAGATGCCCTAACTCTGGATTGGTCAGGGAAGTTCCTTTATGCCTTCCCTCCATTTCTCCTAAAACACAGGGTGCTTCTGAAACTGAAATCTCCTCAGATAGGGGTGACTTATCCCCATCTACAGTCTCTTCACCTCAAAGCCTGGCTCTTGAGAAGTTAAGAGTTCCCAGTATGCCAGTATCCAAAACAAGTCCGTAGCATCCTGAGAATGGCTAAGAAGCCCAGGACTAGGAAAACTTATTCAATTCAAGCTTTATTTTTATAGTACCTTTCCAAACCAAGGTGCTGTACATAAAATCAAGTATACAAATATACATAAGATTAAAAACAATGAAACAAATTATCAATATTTTGGGAAGGCTAAATCAAACAAATAGGTTTTTAACTCAATTTTAAACCTATCAATGGTCAGGCATTCTCTCAACTGACAAGGTAGAGAATTCCACAGGGTTGGAGCCAAGAAAGAGAAAGCTCGAGAACCAGATGTCTTCAGTTGTACCCTGGGAATCTCCAGCAATCCCTCATCAGTGGAATGGAGAGGGTGGAGGGGGAAGTAGGATACAAGGAGATCTTGCAGGTAGCTGGGTCCCTAATCATGTAGGGCTTTGAAGGCTAGCAAACCAACCTCAAAGGTGATCAGCCACTGAAAAGGCAGCCAGTGCAGTTCACAGAGCACAGGCATAATATGACTGGTCCTAGAAGTCCCAGTCAAAAGCTTGGCTGCCGCATTCTGCATCAGCTGCAGGTGGCGAATATCAACCCCTGGTAGCCCTAGGTAGAGGGAATTACAGTAATCAAGATGGGTGGTGACAAAGGCATGGACCAATGTTGGAAGATCATCTGGAGGAACCAGGTGTTTCACCCAGGCAATATTCTTAAGATGATAAAAAGATGACTTAATGACTGCTGAAACTTGAGGCTTTAGAGTCAAACCATCATCAAAAATAACCCCCAAGTTTCTCATGTGGTCTGAGGTAGTGAGCTGTATACCACCAGGCAATAAACCTGATGGTTGTCCAGCCCCCAAACCCACCCCCAGACAACCTGGGTCCACTACCAGCACTTCAGTCTTATCTGAATTCAGTCTCAACCAACTGGAGCTCATCCAAGTTCTGATTTCAGCAAGGCAATTATTTAGCATGGAAGATGCATCATTCTTTCTGGGCAGAAAGGACATATACAACTGAGTATCATCTGCATAGTAGTGAAAACTCAGACTGTATCACCTGATGATATCTTCCAATGGCAGCATGTACACTGCAAACAACATGGGGGCCAAAATGGAGCCCTGTGGCAGCTCACAGAGCAGGGAGTGAGACCCAGAGAAATAAATTCCAGTGACAACTCTCTGAGACCTGCCCATGAGGAAAGAATGGAACCATTTAAGGACTGTACCAGACAGCCCACAAAAAAGTGGCAGGCGCTCCAATAGCACCCCATGGTCTACAGTGTCAAATGCAGCAGAGAGATAAAGAAGGACCAGAATGGTCCGAGCCTTTTGATCTCTAGCCATTAGGAGATCATTCAATACCCTGACAAGAGCAGTTTCTGTACTATGCTTCTTCTTGAAATCAGACTGGAGAGAGTCATAGACATTGTGTGTTGTAAGATGATAATCCAATTGCAGCACAACCACCTTTTCAATAATCTTACCAACAAATGGCAGGTTAGAGATAGGCCAGTAGTTAGCTAGACAGTCTGGATCCTGGGAGGATTTCTTAAGGATTGATTGAACGACCGCCTCCTTGAGGGGGTCAGGAAAGACCCCACTCTCCAAGGACTTCCACACAATTTCAGCAAGGATCGGGCAGATAATATCTACACATCCTACTAAAAGGGGTGTAGGGCCCGGATCCAAACTACAACTGGTTGGGCACAATGTTTGGATGGTCTTTACAATGTCCATGAATTCTGGCAGGTAAAGGTCTGACCAGACAGACCGAATGCTTGCCACCTCCTGTCGATCACTGCAATCCCTCATAGGAGAGGCCGGACCGATGCCAGACCTAATACTAGCAACCTTATCTGTGAAAAATCGAACAACCTCCTCGCATCCTAGCTGAGAAAAAGCTTCTCTGGGCTGGAGACAGATTGGATTGCACAATCTGTCAACAGTCCGGAAAAGCTGAGATGGTTGATTTTGCACAGCAGAAATCTCCCTGGATAGGAATTCTGTCTTCTTACAGGTGATTTCTGATTGATAGATATCATAATGTGCCATCAACCTAAGCCTGTCAGCATCATGGCTGGACCTCCTCCAGGCTCTCTCCATCCTTCGATCAACTTGCTTCAACTCCTTCAAGGAGCCATCAAACCAAGGGCTCCTTGGGTGAATGGTGAGAGGTTGAACACAAACAGGAGCAATCTTGTCCAGAGCACCTCCCACAACCTTATTATAGGCTAATACAAGATCATCTGGACTCATGCATTCACTTGACAAGCCCGATAGGTCCAGCATCACTGATAGGTCACTGGGGTTAACCCCCCTTAAAGGGCGATACTGAACCATCTCTGTAGGGGCAGACCTATTGGGGGACCCTGAAGCTGAATCGTATGGTGTGATGGTCAGACCAGCTGACTGGTTCCACCCCCAGATCAGCTATCTCCATACCCAAAAGGAAGATCAGATCCAATGAGTGACCCCCTACATAGGTCGAGGAGGTAACTACCTGTGTAAGACCCAGCGTCGGCATCAGCTGGAGGAGATTTTGACCAAAATGCGAGAGTTCATCATCAACCCAGGCATTGAAGTACCCCAGAACTATCCCTCTGGGGGACCTCAACACCATGCCGATGATGAAGTCTGCTATCTCCTGCAGGAATTCTCCATCTCCTGGTGGATGGTAGATGAGGAGAATCCCACAGCCTACACCCTCTCCCAGGATATATTTGAAGGATCTGGTACTTCCCAATGGCACATCCACAAGACCCAGCTCAGTTTTAAACATAATGGCCACACCCCCACCCCTATGATCCAACCTTGGACGGTGTATCACTGAGAACCCGGCTGGAGTTGCTGAAGCCAATATAGGACCTGCATTTTCATCCAACCAGGTCTTGGTGATGCAAGCCAAATCAGTTGTTCCAACAAGATCAGCTATAATAGCTGTCTTGTTTTTAATAGATCTGGCATTGCATAACACCGCCAAGGCAGGATGAGCCATCAGGTAAGACCTCGGTACCTGCCTGCTAATGTTGGAGCCCTTGGGTATGGAGACAAGACAAGGAAAACCTCTTTCCTGGCTCCATTTCACCCCAGGGCATCTCCTGGACCCCTCGACTCCAATCTGCCTTCCCCTTTCCTGTCCCCCACCAGGTCCAGATCTCCCCCTTCTTTTACACCCCTTAAGTATGTCCACGGTACAACACCTAAAATAGGTGTCAGATGATAAGGGGGACATTCAAAGGGACGCAATTCCCTGAGCCTGGTAGGGGAATAGTGCCTGACCATCACTAAACCTCTCTAACACATCACAATAAACACAAATAAAAACCAAATAAACTAAAATAAAAACCCAACCCAAAGCAAATTAACTCAATAGTACAAAAAAATCCCACCCCACCCCTAATTTAAAATCCAGAAACTAACAATCCAAAAAAGGATTACAACAAGCACAACTCTAAATAAACTTAATTATTAGTGTCCACTAAAATATATTATAAATAAACAATAAACTATAAAATAATATCCCTACCAAAAATAAACAAAGATAAAATAAAATTACCCCCCAACACAAATACTAAAAACAAAATTAAAATAAACCCTTCTAGCCCTGTGTGGATATTTCAGCCCAACACTCGGTTCTCAGAAAAACAGTACAAAAAATTAAAATCAGTTTAGTAATGTTCAGACTCTCAGGCTCTCTCACAGCCTGAGAGTACTAAAGGTCAAGGCACTCTCACTGCCTTAGTTGAAGATCCAATAATTCTCTCACTTTGAGCATGAAAGACACAGTAAGTAAAGTTTGTACACCCAAGTCCTCTCACCACCAGGGAGTACCAAACTGAAGACACTCTCACTACCTCAGGTAAAAAAGTCAGAAATTAGCCGTAGTTCTGGAGCAGAATGAAGGACTTGCTGGCAAAATATATTCCAGAACGATAAAATCCACGCTTCGGGACCCGTGTCTGCGAGGGCCGGCCACTAAAAATAACCACTCTGCTATTACGGCAGTCTGCTTAAACAAGCCCACCAGCTAGGCTGGCAGAAAACCTAGACAGACCGCACACCTTCCGGTCAGCTCCCTGACCCAATCAGCCCGACTCGACCAAGCAGGGCAGAATTCAGCAGCCAGGTCCCCACAAAATACAGGGTCCCCAATCCAAGCAGGGAGGAACTGAAGTTCAATTGAGCAATTAAACAGACCATTCTGAGAGCATAATTCCACAGGCAAAGGTTCCAAACTCCACCATCCAACTGGGCAAACCGTCCCGAGAATGCAGTCTCCACTGGGCTCCACTCCATCAAGCAGGTCCAAATTCAAGAAGCACTCCTCTCTTGAGAATCAGTCATCCTCATTGTTTCTCCCAACTCCTGCACATAGACTGCCATGACCACTGCTATTGGTCAAGGCGGCAGCGGAGCAAAAACTAGACTGCCGCAGTACACATCTAAAGACCGTCACCAGTCGTCCCGGCAATGCCCCGACAAGCACAAATCCCTCAGCCTCCCCGGCGCATCCAACTTGGCAGAAAGCACTTACAGACAACTGAACAGACCGAACAGAAAGCGGGACAGAGCAAAAGGCTGGAACCTCTCAGAATCCGAACCAGACGGGAACGAAAAACCTCTGAAATAGACAAGAGGAAAATGGGTGAAAACAAAACGAATGACCAAAAACAATAGAAATGGCAAGTGAACAAGCAAAGTGCAGAGCAGGCTTGCACCTCATTTCATGGCACATGCCCAGCACGGCGGCCATCATGCATCTTACCACTATTACCAGGACGATGACCATGACTTATGCAGCCAAGTGGAAAAGGTTTTCTTTCTGGTGCAAGGGGAAGCATTTTAATCCCCTGAGAGCTTCAGTCCCCAAATATTCTGGATAATTTGGCTCACTTACAGGCTTCAAGCCTCATTCCTGAAACTACACCTAGCTGCAATCTCTGCTTATCTGTCCATAGGCAAGAAGCAGACTATCATTTCTTTGGCTGTTTTCAAAAAGTTCTTCAAAGGTCTTCTGCACCTTCAGCCTCCAATCAGGGAACCTATCCCTCCTTGGGACCTTAACTTATGTATTGCCCGGCTCACGGAGCCACCCTTTGAGCACATGGCTACAGCCTATCTGAAATATGTCACTTGGAAGACTGTCGTCCTAGTGGCCATCACCTCTGCCAGGAGAATTTCACAGTTGCAAGCACTCTGCACAGAGTCCAACTACAGTATCCCTCACAGGGACACACCAAGCTGTTTAGGGACTCCACTACCCAGCTTTTCCTCACCTATGGGGAGGTGGGTAGAGGAAGGCCAGCCACTAAGAGAACTATCTCTTGTTGGATAGTTTCTTGTATTCATTTTTGCTATGACAAGGCTGGCAAACAGCCCCCCTGAGGGTCTCAGGGCTCACTCTACCGGGGCACTGCTGCCACAGTGGCAGCTGCAAGGGGCATTGCCTTGCTTGATGTCTGTAAAGCAGCCACTTGGAAGACTGTACACACATTCACAAAACACTATTGCCTGGACATACAGTCTAGATCTGATGCCAAATTTGGCA
Organism: Neoceratodus forsteri; assembly: GCA_016271365.2. NCBI lineage: Eukaryota > Metazoa > Chordata > Ceratodontiformes > Ceratodontidae > Neoceratodus > Neoceratodus forsteri. The sequence goes on from CM057456.1 coordinate 27,729,021, forward strand.
GAGCGGTGCTGCAGAGCCTCGTCACTAAGTAGGTTCTGTTCCCACCTCCCAACTACACTGCTTTTCAGTCTACACTCAGTTACTGATGCTAAAAGACCCCTGGGGTGAGAAGAAAAAAAAATACTCACCTTAGTAATATTGTTTCTCCCAAAGTGTCCTTTAGCATCAATAAGATCCCACCCTTCTCCCCTGGAAACCTACCTGAAGAGGACTCTGCTCCTTTTGGTAGCCAGATTTGTTCTGGATGTTTTTATTCACCTTTTCAGCAAAGTTTTCTCTTTTTGTGGTTCTATTTTTACTTTATGCCCTTGCATGATTTTTAAATCCTGTTGGTTCACACTATAGTGGGAAAGTTCCCATTCAACTTTTGAAAAAATTCTGATGCCCTCTGGGCAGACTCCAGACAGCACACTCTCCAGCTCTTTTCCTATTGACCAGTTCAATTCATAAATATTCATGACTCCACCTCCGGGGCAGTGCTACAGGGTCAGCTTACTGCAATTAGTTACTGATGCTAAAGGACACCTTGGAAGAAACAATATTACTAAGATGAGTATTTTTTTTCCTTCTGTCCTGGACCTGAAATACCTTACAGTTTGTTTGCTACACATCCTTTAAGATGGGGTCCATATGTTTAATCATCCGAGCTGTCCAACCGGGGGATTATCTAACCTCCATAGATCTGAGGAATGTGTATCTCCGCATCTGTATCCAATGATCTCTCAGAGGTCCCTCAGATTCTTGGGCCTGGGACAGCACTTCCTGTACAAGGAGCTCCCATTTGAGCTGGCAACAGGCCCCACATGGCTGGGTGGACCAGGGAAAGGTCTTGCTCTCACCTGCCAGGGAGAAGACTGTATTGACACAGGTCCAGTGGCTGAGGAGCCAATGGTCAACTTCAGCTCACTGCCTGCCACAGATTCTAGGCCTCATAACAGTGGCGATAAAACTAGTCTTGTGGACTTGCCTTCACATGTGGCTCCTTCAGATGGAGTTACTGTTAGCTTGGTATCCGACCTCAGAGGATTATCAGGCCAGCATCCCACTCTCACTACAACTGAGGCAGTCTCTGAGTTGGTTGGTGAGTTTGGAGAATCTGAGCTAGGGTCCCACTTGGAAGTCTCCCTCAGACATGACTCTGGCATCCGATGTCAGTCTATAAGGTGGGGAGGCAGTCCTAGACCAGTTTCCATTCAGGGGACTTGGTCAGCGCAGGAATAGCACCTTTACATAATTGTTCTGTAGAGGAGGGTGGTGCACCTCGCTCTCTTTCTTTTTCATTCTTTACCCATAATGGGCAAACTCACTGAAGGTGAAACTGGTGTCATTTCTCAAGGTGAATGGCCTCTAGGATGGGCAGCAGCATGGGTTTGTCTTGGGGAAATCTTTTCAGACCAATCTAATAGAGTATTATGACTGGATAACAAGTGAGCTGGATAAGGGCCATGCAGTGGACATCCTATATGTGGACTTCAGCAAGGCCTGTGGTTCAGTGCCTGATGGGCAGCTGGGGGGAAACTGAAATCCATGGGGGTGAGGGCAAAGCTGGTTAACTGGATTGTGAACTGGCTGAAGGGGAGGCAGCAGTGGGTGGTGGTGGTGAGGAGAATCTCTAATCACCTAGGCCAGTGATGAGTGGAGTGCCACAAGGCTCTGTGCTGGGTCCGGTGTTGTTTGGGCTATTCATATCGGATATCTCATACTGAGCTGAGAGCAGGATCAGTCTGTTCACAGATGACACTAAAATGGGGGCAGTACTGGATGAAGTTGACAGGTGGAAACAAATACAGGGGGACCTAACCAAACTGGAGGAGTGGTCAGCGAAGTGGTAGCTGGACTTCAATGTGAAGACGTGCAAGGTTATGTACTTCAGGGCCAAGAACCCAAGGAGGGAATATTGGTTGGGGAGTGTGAGGCTGGGGATCACCGAGGAAGAGAAGGACTTAGGGATGATAGTAACGAAGAGCATGAACAACTCTGCTCAGTGCAGGAAAGCTGTAGCTAAGGCTAATAGAATGCTGGGGTGTACTGCAAGGGGATTCTCATCCAGGCATAGGGAAGTGAGCCTGCCCCTCTACAGGTCCTTGGTCAGGCCACACTTGAAGTACTGCATGCAGTACTGGTGTTCATATCTGAGGAAGGATATTAGACTGCTAGAAGGGGTGCAGTGAAGGGGGACAAAAATTATATGGGGGATGGAAGGCAAAACCTATGAGGACAAGCTGAGGGATCTGAGTTTGTACACCCTGGATTAGAGGAGGGATGGGGGGATATGATTGAAACATTCAAGTACTTGAAAGGGATCAACAAATCTAGCGCTGATGGGTTATTTAAGCTGAGGAAGGGAAGGGACATGAGAGGACACAGGCTAAGATTGGAAGGGGGCAGATTTAGGAGCGAGATGAGGAGACATTACTTCACGGAGAGGGTGGTGTTGAAATGGAATGCCCTGCCAGAGGGGGTGATTTCATGTAAAATGGTGGGTAGTTTTAAAAGGACATGGGACATGGGGGAGAGTCTGGGTAAGTAGTGATGAGAACTTCCTGGAGGTGTGAGGGTGGATTGGGTGGGGCAGCTGAACTCTAGGGGGGCTAACTGCACACTCGAGCAGACTTAATAGAGCATGAGGCCTGTTTCTTCTGGCAGATTTGTATGTTCGTGTGTGTGTGTAAAGTCAGGTGCAGTCAAGAGCCGTGAAAATGTCAGACAACACTGTCACAGTGGCATACCTCAACTCTCTAGGTGGCACTAGAGCAAGGAGGTACTGAAAGAAGCCACTGATCGCATGCTGTGGGCAGATGAGACTCTCTCTTGCTCTCTCTGTCTGCACTCTTCTTAGCAGGGGAGTCGATCCTTCAAGTCATTTGGCTAAGCCGTGAACATATTCTTCCAGGAGAGTGAAAGTTGAACTGGAGGTGTTCGACCTTCTCTGTCAAAGGTGAGGTCACTCCTAGATCAATCTGTTCACCTCTAGCCTTAATGTACACATTCAATGCTTCTTCATCCGCTAAAGGTGTCCACAGAAGGAGGCAGTGGATGCCCTGTCACAGGAGTGGAGCTTCGAGAGAGCATACACCTTCCATCTGCCTCATCTTCCCAAGATCATATGCAAAATAGGGCACTCAAAGATGAAGCTTCTTCTAGGGCCGGCCTGGTGGTGCTGAGGGTTGAGGTGTTGGATGCCATACCTCATGCCACGCTGGTGACATGAGTTCAGGAACGAGCTCGGGAGCCGGGGGTTGGCAGAGGAGGGAGAGGATCGAGCATCCGATGGATTGCTCTCCTTTCCCTGGGGAGGAATACAGGGCATCTCCGGTGCAGCAGGAACCCCTGGTGGAGACCAGAGGCACTTCTAGCACCTGGAGCAACTAAGGAGGGAGCAGCATGGCAGATGCTTATGGCAACAGCCGTGCAGGCGTCATTGCATGTCCGCGCTCCTCAGGAGAAAAATACATAGAAAATCCCCTGTCTCAGGGATAGGTGAAGGCTCCTCCAGTGCCCACGACCTCACTCCCACAGTCGGGCCTCCTCTACCAGGGTCTCCTCTCTGACTGCAGCCCAGTGCATTAGATTATAGATAGAGTGCCAGGGCGAAAGGCAACCTCACCTCGGGGGGTTCAGAGCCAGGGGATCTGCTGGGCTGGAGCAGATCTGGTGGGAGGCTTCAGACAGGGAGGTAGAGTCACAGGGTGAGCGAGGTAGCTGGAGAGAGTTCCCTGGGACAGGAGCAGAAATAGAGTCCAAAAAAAAAAAGATGAAGCTTCTTCTAATAGCCCTGGAGTGGCCCTGAAGACCATGGTTCTCTGACTTGACCCTAACTCAGTGTGCACCCTTTTGCCTTCCAGTGCAGAGGGCCTTCTCTCTCAAGGTCCCATTCTGCATCCAAATCTGGGAGTGATGCAGCTTGTGGCCTGGCTCATGAAAGGAAGAGACTCCTAAAACTACGTTTCTCTAAAAAGCTGGTGGACACACTGTTGGTTGCCAGAAAGAATTCCACATCGGCAGCTTATGCTTGCATATGGAACACCTTTTTGATTTGGGCCAGGGATAAAAATATCTGGCTTTTCAGGCCGTGGTCCTGCAAATTTGGGATTTCCTGCAGGAAGGAGAGGAAAAAGGTTTGGTCTTGAGCAGCACCCTGAAAGGTCATGTGTCGGCCCTTGGAGCATCCTTGGGTATATCCCTAGGGATTAAATGAGAGGTTATTCATTTTCTGCGGGCTGTCAGCAGGAGTCAGAATATGTTCCAATTCCAGGTTCCTCCATGGGATCTGGATCTGGTCCTGAATGCTCTCTGTAAAGAACCTTTTGTAACATCTTTGCCTGTACCATTGGACGTGCTGTCTTACAAGGTTTGTTTTTGGTTGCTATGTGCTCAGTCAGGAGGACTGGTGAATTCCAGGCCTTGTCTTGCAAAGAACCATGCCTTGTCATGCATACGAACAAGGTGGTACTCAGAATAGCCCTGTCCTTCATCCCTAAGGTTCCACGGCCTTCCATGTAATCCATGAAATCTGTCTTCCATCTTTCTGTCCGCAACCTTCTCACACACAGAAGGAGTGGTACAAGTTGGATTTGCGATGGGCCATTAGGCCATATCTTAGTTGGACTGCTGAGTTCTGCCCTTCAGATAGATGTTTTGTCCTTTTCAAGGTGGCCAAATGCACAAAAAAAAAAGCTTCCAGAGGTCACCCTAGGTAGGTAGGTGAGGGCTTGCAATGCCAAGGCTTATGTTGCAGTTAAGAAGAGGCCTCTGGCCCTCATCAGGGTTCACTCCATCAGGGCTATGTCCACTTCTGGGTGGAAAGACATGAGGCAACTGTTTTAGAGTTGTATAAGGAAGCTACGTGGCCCTCCATCCACACATTCACCAAACACTAGTTTAGATATTCAAAGTTCTGCAGATGTGGCCTTTGGTTGCAGGGTTTTGCAGGCAGCAGTTGGCAGATAAATTAGTTTCCTGTTCATGGTTGACGTATGGGACAATATTCTCCCCCCACCCTATCTTTCTGGGTATTGATTCTTAGAACCCAGTTGTATTGAATACCCATTGATAATGTGGAGTGCTACAGTAAGAACAAATTTCTTCATACTTATCATAATTTCCTTTTCTGTTAGCTCCTACATTGTCAATAATTTAATCAATCTTTATTTAACCAGGTAAAACACCATTGAGATGCACTCATTTACAAGGTGGACCCAGGCAACACAATTGTAAATATAAACAGACAGGGCCATCAGAGAGAAACAGTTACAAGTCTTCATGAGGAAAAACATAAAACAAAGCAGAAGTAGGTACTGACTAAATTATACAGTGATCAATCTATACAGCACTCAATAAACTCTCCAGACGTAACCTAAATATAGTATATACAATAAGATAAAACACTTATATACAATTGTATACAATAGAAACCGATAGGAGAAGGCTTAGATGGCTAGGAAGCTAGTCAGCAGAGACAGTGAGGCCTACCCGGAGCCTTGCTCCCAGGGGAGAATATTGTCCAGTATGTCAGCTTCGGAATGTCCATTTGTTCTGTTATAACCTCTGTTTTGTACATGTGTCTGGACCCCTGAGGTACCTCACTGGTCACTTCTCTCACCTCTGAAAACTCCTCATTGACTTCCACACTTTGTGTTCTACTGCTCAGCCAGCTCTCTACCCAATTCACCCTCTTTTCCTCTACCCCAAGGTCCCTAATCATTTTGACCAACCTCCTGCGGAGAACTGGGTCAAAGGCCTTGCTGAAATCAAGGTATTGTCTACTAATTGCCTACCCTTAATTTGCTGCTGTGGTAATTCAGTTGAAAAACTCAACCAGATTAATCTGGCAAGACCATCTCCTTATGAATCCATGCTGTCTGGGGTCCTATAGCCCATTCCCTTCTAGAAAGTCCACCAAATCCTCCTCTTTAGAGACTCCATGAGCTTCCCCACTACAGATGTCAAGCTGACTGTCCTATAGTTCCCAGCCTCATCCCTTTTTCGCACCCTTGTACAACAGAACCACATTCGCTGCCCTCCAGTCTCTAGGGACCACCCCCATGGCTATCAAGTTATTGAAAATGTCTGCTGGAGGCCCTGATATAGCACTTGCTATTTAGCATACTTAGCTATTTAACCCTTAGCATCTTCAGGTGTAAGCCGTCAGGTCCCATAGATTTCTCTACTTTCAACCCTGCTAGCTTTTCCAACACCCTTTTCTCTCTTATCTGGGCCTTTGCCTCAGTGTCTTTGCTCCCTCCATTCCCAACCTCACAATCTGGCAGTGGCTCAATTTCCTTCTTAAAAAAATACTAAACAAAAATCATTATTCAGTATTTCTGCCTTCATCTTATCCCCCTCCTCCCACACTTCATTGCTCTTAGGTCTCACTATATCCCTTCTTCTGGATATACCAGAAGAATGTCTTATCCTCTTAGAAACATATGATTTGTTGGCAGATGAGAGCCAATTGGCCCACCAAGCCTGCCCATTTTGTCCCTGCTTATACTGTCACTGCAGACCCTACCTAATCTCTGGCATTTCCCTTCCAACTTTCCTACCAAAATACCAAGATTCATGTGTGCCTATCCGATGCATGCTTGAAGCCCATCACTGTTTTTGTCCCCATCACCTCAGTTGGAGGACTGTTCCAGGCATCCATCACTCTTTCAGTGGAGAAGTACTTCCTCACATCCCTCCTAAATTCCCCTTTCCAGATTCATTGCATGCCCCCTTGTTCTTGTGCACCTTCTCTTCTGAAAAATACTCCCCCTCTTTTACCTTCATCACTAAGATACTTATAGGTCTCTATCATGTCCCCCCTCTCCATCCTCTCTTCTGTTGTGTACATACAGGTGCGGCCATAGATATGTTCAGATATTTCCAGGTATTTTGTGATATATCTAAAGAGATTTTCTCTGGTGGCCCATACAGTTTATTTATTTATTTTATTGCTTGGAAACACACCTTTGAGCAAGATACTCATTTGCAAAGGTTCTTAGTCAAACAGTACAGTTACAATACTTTTTGATATTTCACAAGAACAGATTATCAAGGGCACTGACAGCATAGATTTGGTTACATAACATCATGGTACAAATATCAAGATAACACATAAACATACATTAGGTTACATAACATTAAGGTACAATGATCTAGTAACACTTGAGTGGGTCTGTAGCTCACAGTAAAGAAAGTGCTGAAGCTTTAGTAGCAGCCACTCATGGCATTGTCTGAGGGTAGATCTGTGTACTTTTATGGCACGTGGAGTCAGTAGGGTAGCAGGTATGTGTGAGGTCAGAGAGAAGGGAGTCAGTAGGGTAGCAGGTATGTGTGAGGTCAGAGACCGGAGAGTTTAGATGCTGATGACTTGTATTCGTATAGTAAAGGAAAAATAATAGGAGTCCGTTACCACTTTATGGGGACAAAGGTTTGAAGGTGGTTTTTATATGAATAAATGGTGCTAAAGAAGATGGGGTTGGGGAACCGTCTCAAAAATTTGGGCAATTACCATTAGGTGGCCAAATTCAAGATGGCCACTAAAAATCTCTAAAATGGCATATTTTAGCTCATAGTTGTTGTATAAAGCTCTATTTGGTGACTAAACGGTGGTTTTGAGGGTCAAGAAGAAAACATTACTTACCATAGTAATCTTATTTTTTCTAAGGGCATCTTACTGTATTCTGACAAATGCAGTATGGTCTCACCATAGGACTGCCCCGGAGCCGAAATGGTTACTAGAACCTATGCTAATAGTGGAATGTTAGGCTTAAGCTCATTTTCTGATCACTATCCCTGGTTGCACTTCCTGCAACCGTCAGATAATTATGAAGCATGCAGAAGCTAAATACCAACTATCTAAACTAAATTTACTACCCCTAAATACCCCTATTAGGGGAACAGAAACTCCAAACAACAGGAGGCATCTCTAAGACTCAAGTCAACAGATGCCCAAAAAACTATTAGGTACCCACAGGTTTCCAACATCAGTGATACAGGAGTGAGCAGAGCCCTGGAGGTCCTAGCAGGGGAGGAAGGGTTGGAGCTCAGAATACAGTAAGATTCCCTTAGAAGAAACAAGATTACTATGGTAAGTAATGTTTTCTTCAAGCCCCAGGAAACCTTACTGTATTCTGACAAATGCAGACTACCCAAGCAGTACCTTTGGAGGTGGGCAGAGGACCTAGTTAGGAAACAGGCTCTGCAGAACTGCTGTGCCAAACCTGGCATCACTCCTGGCCTGGGTTCCCAGGCAGTAGTGCTTGGTAAATGTGTGAACTGTTTTCCAGGTAGTTGCATTACAGATTTCCAGAAGAGGAATGTCTCTGAAAGCTGCTATAGATGCAGCAGTTCCTCTAGTAGAATGGGCCCTAAGGCATTGTGGTGGCTGCTTACCCACTTTGTCATAACAGAATTGGATACATGAGACAATCCATCTCACCATGGATCTCTTTGTGGCAGGTCTACCCTTGTCAACCTCTCCCTAGGTCAGAAAGAGCTGGGTTCTATCCCTTCTGTGACCTTTTGTGTGCTCTGGGTAGTAACCAATAGCCCTCTTGACATCCAAGCTGTATAGTCTATGTTCACCTGAGGAGGAATGATCAGTAAAAAAGACTGGCAGGGTGATGGACTGATTAATGTGAAAGTCAGATACCACTTTAGGGAGAAATTTATTATTTGTCCTGAGTACCACATTGTCCCTATGGAAAGCCACATAACTGGGCTCCATGGACAAAGCCTGAATCTCACTAATCCTTCTGGCAGAAGTAATGGCCACTAAAAACACAGCCTTCCAAGTCACATACTTAAGGTCAGCTGATGACATGGGCTCAAAAGGAGGCTGCATAAGCTGTGTTATGCAAATGTTTAAGTCCCACACAGGGGTAGGGACTCTATGAGGAGGGTGCAAATGCAGTAACCCCTTAAAAAACATTTGGAACACTGCATTAGAGGCAAAAGAGGATGGCTTACCTGCTGACTGGTAAGCAGACACTGCCATCAAATGTACCTTCAGAGTAGAGGTCCTGAGGCCTAGGGAATGAAGATGGGTGAGATAGTCAAGAACTACTGATAGGCCAGCCTGGGTATGGTCTAAGCTTTTGTCCCTACACCAGAAAGAAAATATTTTCCACTTAGAAGTATAGGTTTTTCTGGTAGCAAGTTTTCTAGATACTCTAAGGACCTCCATTACCCCTTCTGAGAGATTCAAATTTGCATACTCTAGGTCCTCAAGGATCAGGCTTTGAGTCTGGGGGATCGAAGGTTGGGGTAGAGGATCCTGCCCTGGGAGGAGGTAAGCAAATTGTGCCTCCTGGGTAGGCAGACTGGCTTGGCTACTGAGAGGCTTTTGGGGGGTAGGAGCCTTATCCTTAGCAGTAGCACTCTGGTATGCTGCTTTGTATTCATCCATCTTCCTCATGTAAGCCTCAGTCTGCTGTCCGAACAGAGACGAAGGCTCACATGGGAAGTCCATGGCTTTGGACTGAGTATCTTGTGTAAGATTGGTAGTCCATAGCCAAGCAAATCTCCTGAGAGACACTGAGGAAGCCATCGGCCTGGCTGCAGTGTCATTGCTATCCACCGCCATTCTGAATTGGACCTTGGAGGCCTCTACCCCTCTCTTGGCAGTTTCCTCCAGGTCTGCTACCAGTGGTGTTGGCACAGATTTTGTCATCTCCAGCACAGTGTCCAAGAGTGTCCTTTGGTACCTGGCAACATAAGCTATGTATGAAGCCTGCCTAATTGCCAGGGAGGAACCCAAATATTGCTTCTTTGCAACAGAATCCAGCTTTCTGGAATCTTTGTCAGGAGGGTGTGATGCTACCGGAATGCCTGCTTTATCACAGGCTGCTGTCTGTACCACACCCTCAAGGCTAGGGTGACCGAACAGGAACTCAGCCCCACACTTAGCCACCCAATATTTCCTATCCACCTTTCTATCAGCTGGTGGAATAGAGGTTGGGGTATGCAGGATTTTCAGAACCTGCTTCTTCAGGGACTTGTGGATGGGCAGTAAAACTCTTTTAGAAGCCTGAACATCCATCATATCTCTATAGTCCTGTTCCTCCTCCTCTGCATCAGTTGATTCCTGTGTGGGGAGGTAAAGGGAATGAGCCACCTGTTTAACAAATTTAAAATGAGAGGTAAAGTCTTCGGTTCCCTTGTCAGGGGAGTCAGGACTATGAGGATCAGGTGAAATATTTGGATCAATGGGTTCACCATAGTCCTCATCCTCATCATTGTCATCATCATCATCACACTCCTCAGCACAAGTGTCCAACTCGGGTTCCAAGGAACCAGGAACTGGAGTGGAACTTGAGGCATCCAAACGTGGTCGCTTCAGAACCTGAACCAGGGTTACCAGTTGAAGCAACTGAATTATTCTAATAGCATTTGCTATTTCCTCAGCAGTTGGAACCGGGGTACTCGGTTGCGGTTCAACTACTGAATGCTTTTCTTTTCCTTTTCCTGCGGCTGCCAGGTTAGCGGCAGGGTCAGCAGGTCTCTTTTTGGCCAAAGAACTGTCACCCTTGTCAGAGGGCTGATCCTCTGGTTCTTTTTGGCCAGAAATCGGTTTGTCTGCAGCCGGTTCAGCAGCCTTCTCAGACATCTTTTTTTATTGCAGTTATTTTAAGCGCCTCTCAAGCGTCGACTGAGGGAAGGTTTTACAGATATTGCAAACCCCTTTGAGGTGGTCAAACCCCAAGCAAAACACACAAATAAGATAAGGATCTGCTTTTGCGAACGGTTCCCCACACTCTGTACAATGTTGGAAACCTGTGGGGCCCGTTCGCTTCTTGGTCTGTGACATTGATTGGTTGTAAAAAAAATGAACTAGACCGAGAATTACCCCAGTAAATTTAAACTATGAAAAATCACTTTACCGGATGGTAACCAGTACATTTAACTTAAATAAAGACATAAAATAATATCGGTTCCTTCCCGGTTGGAAGAACCGAGGAGGAACCAAAAAGACTTACCAAAACTACACTAATCTAACTAATTCTACCCGTGACCAAGGACAGTGCTTCATGAAAAAAAGTAAACAGACTTCAAAATAAACCAAGAAAATAATCTCTTCAGTTAAAGTGAAGGAGAGCTCTCCAGAGACATCTTACTGAGGCAAGCAGAGTAAAGAATCTGACGGTTGCAGGAAGTGCAACCAGGGACAGTGATTTGAAAACCGAGCTTGAGCCTAACATTCCACTATTTGCATAGGTTCTATTAACCATTTCAGCTCTGGGCAGTGCTATGGTGAGACGATACTGCATTTGTCAGAATACAATAAGATTTCCTGGGGTTTGAAATTCATTTCTTATAATAAAAATGTTCTGTTTTTAATCCAAAGACACCGTGACAACATGTTCTCAAATTTCCGCAATAATGGCTGCTTAATTCCAAGTCTCCCCCAAAAAAACTTGAAGTTTGTGTTTCAAAACTTAAGTATATAATGCATATAATTTTTCAGTGTCAGAAAAAAAAGCCAACTTTTGTTTTCACAAAATTTAGTTTTGCACAGTTAGTAACATTTTAATTGAAAAGTTCTAGCTTGGTAACATTAGTTGGATTGTACAATTATCTAATATCCATAATGTTGGAAGCCTTATTGCTGTTGTAACATTCTCCAATTAATGTTTGAAGTGCTGTCTTCATTTGAGCATGCCCAAAATATCCTACTCATTTTCTTTTTCCATGTTATTCTCAGAGTCATTATCAGAATCATAGTCTTATCAGATTTTGTATCGTCTTTTCCAGCTGTTGAGATGCTCTCTTGTGCTACAATATCCCTGAGGCTCTTTGGTAGAGGTCCCTTTGTGTATTGGAGAGGTTGACATTTCCCTTCAGTCAGAGTCCAGCCATGGTCCAGTGGTGATGGTGGAGCATGAGGCTTGTCATAGTTGAGCAGGATGTACACCTAGTAGTTTACTCACTTCACCTTCAAACCATGTGAATCATGATCAAGAGGTATTCTCTTGGTTGGCTTTCTCTTCATTTTGGCACACTTTGATACCTGAGCCCCAGCTAGCATCTTGCTGATACTATCTCAACAGACAAACCTGATAGTGAACTTCATCATGTTGTCCAGAATATTTGTTGTCACTGGGAGACTCTTTCCAACACCTGACAACAACCTATGTGATACTTCATATTTCAGTGCACTTTGGAATACTGATGTCTTTCCATGTCCAAAGAACCATGAGTCTGCATCTGCTCCTGTGTGTATATGAAGAGGTACAATGACTTGAGTAGCTTCTTTGAACACACTGCCTTGCAGTCAAATATGTCCTTCTTCATCTCCAAGCTGAGAACACCGTCAACCTGGTGTGATACATGACAGCTTGCACTACTACATCAGTGTCTTCTGCATCAAGTTCAACAATGTCCTTTACTCCATTCTTCCTCAGTTATGAGTATAGATACAGAAGTATCATGTCTGCTTCTATGTGGTGACACTGGAACTATTTAATTTGCACATGTTCATCCTCAGAGGACAGATCCAAGCAGTTGCTCCTTAAAGAATATAGAAATCGGATGGCTGGATGTTAAATCACCCTTCAGGAATTGCTGAATATGTGTTTTGTTCCTGGGTTTTTGAACATGTTGTGGAACTGATTTAAAGCTGGCAGCTTATCATATCGCTTTTGATATATATATATATATATATATATATATATATATATATATATATATATATTCTGCATCCCTCCTGTGTAGGATCTGCATGTTGCCCTATGTGCATGCTCACTGGGTTTTTTTGCCCCTTCTCACCTTGGATGCCTGTCTTCTGGAGGGTCTTATGCTCACTCTGTCCTGCCCCGGTACCTCTCAGGGAGTCACCAGATCCACCCCATGCTGCCTTAGCCTACTCCCCTGGGCAAGGAAGAGGGAGTCCCTGGTACTTCCCCCTTCAGTCCATCTGAGTGTGTGTCGGGCGATCTGGTCTTACTTCCACCAAGAGCCGGGTTATGGAATCTGGGAGCTAGACCCCCCATCTACACCAGCATCCAAGAGTCCATTTTTCCTTGTTTCTGATGCCATCCCCATGGATGTTGGCATGCAGAGGGAACCTAGGGGTGGAGTACATAGAGATGTGCTAGCGCTCCGACTCCTGGCCAACGTCCTCCCTTCCTTGCAGACTGTCTCACTGCACCACCACCCGTGGTCACCCAGGTGGCAGTGTAGCAGTGGAACAGGCAACCCATCCTCCCCAAGAGAAGGAGAGCAGCCTATGGGTACTCAATCCTTCTCCCCCAGGGCTGACCCTCCAGCTGCCCGAGTCCATTCCCAAACCCAGGTCTCTGGTGCCGTAAGCAGTAGCCCTACCGCTGCACCAGTGGGTCAGCCCATGTTCACTGTTTTTGATGCTCATCTCCAAGTCATATGGATCATTCACAAAGATGACTTCAGAAGCTTTGGGGTGTTGAGCCAGGTCAAGTGCAAATATCTTATGAACACAATCTGCCCATGTGAAATCAGTCTCATCAGCTTTTCTCTATCCTCTGCAGAAGGAGTGGCAAGCCTCCAAATGAATCCCATGTCTACCAGGGCAATGTAGCTACTGACAGGGTATAGTGGAACCAGGTCCAGCTTTTCAGCTTTTTGCACTTTGACCATAGTTCCATTAGGACTGACCATTGAGAGACATTCATCTGTCACACAATGTTCCATTATTTATGACAGGTCAAATTTCTCCTTGTACTTTTGAGCAAGAGAGATTACTTCTGCCATGGCATTGTTTTCCATTACATTAGTCTTCATTACAATGTTTTTTGTTCCTTCTCTGATAATAGGTTGTCTACTGAAGTTGTACCTTGAGTTTCTGTGAACTGTTGCATCATATGATTTCTTAGTAGTTAACATCTGCTCCTGAAATAATTTGTTCACTAGTGATTCACCATCCTCATGTGCTGTTTCAAAATCCTGGACAAGTTTTTCTGATGTAATCATTCCAGATTAGAGAGTTCCTCAGAGTAGGCTTTGTAAGGTCAAAAGTATCACAGTCAAATTCTGTGACGCAACTATCGATATCCTGTACTGCCCATTCATCTGCTCTGAGTCAGGTGGTTGAACTCTCACTGTGGCATTGAGAGGGTGTCTTTATGTTTGTGATAGCACACAGAGAGACTCTAACTTTATTTATAAAGTTTGCATTTCGAGTGTGAGTTAGCAGCATCTTCTCATTCTTCAAAATTCTCATCCAACCAGCTTTCATCTTTGAGCCTTTTTCCACTGTCATTTCTATCCATAGATCCAGTGGCAAGCAAAAGTAGGGGTTCCCTGTCATTGATTGTGTGAATAAACCATCACACATGTACTTGACTTTCTCCTCAGGCAGACAGCTAATCTCTAGCCAGAATTCAACGAATCATCTCCCATACTTGTCATTGTCATGTACTTGTAGTCATGGCAACATCAGTGTGAGTGATGCCTTGAATGCCTTCCAGTCTTGAGTTCTTAATGCATGGATATTCATCATCAGTATTTCAGTCATGTACATGAGACTGAGCCAGTACTTTGCCATTGAACTACCAGAATTTTCAACCATTTTGAATGCTTTCACAACAAATGAAGATAACTCTTGATCAGCCTCTAGTTCATCACAGATCATCTTGAGCTCTTCTGGTGTGTTTGTGGAGAGATGTCTTAATTTTTTCAGCTTTTCTTGTAGCTCTGGAAACAAGTGGAGACCATCACTAAGTCCTTTTTGAATTATTCTGTGAGTCAATACCTCGTACATCAGTCAAAGACATCTGATGCTTCTCTTATAATATTTTCCATGCAGTGCTTTGTCAACTGAACCCTCTGTAATCACACTAGCTGCAAAAAGAATGTCAGATAAACCAGATCCTTTGAATCACTTGTTGATTGCTGATATGAAAAAACACTGCACATGACATGGACCTAGGAATGGAAGGATGAGTTCAAACTGTGTAGGACTCTCATTTTTCAACTAAACAATCAGAGCGTAGACTGGCTGGTCTCCAACCAGTTGAATGAAAGGCATAAATTTATTTTTCACTACAGTGAGTATGCAACACCTCACCTCACGTACTACTGACTTGTTGGGTGGCTTGGGCAATGTGAGGTAGTAGTAGTATGCCTTGCTCTTTGTAGCCAACTTCTGGATATTGGCTTGAAATCCAGTAAATGCTCAAATCATCTGGCTTTCTGCTGGAACCTCTTTCCCATTGCTATCAAGATGAGCCAAAGAATGGACCATTTCTTGAATCTTTTGGTCCCAAGTGCTTTGTAGTGAGATATCAACTTCAGCTTGAACTGATGGTAGGCCATGTTTGACCATCTTGTAAGGCTGAACTCTGTGTTGTTCTGCACTGATATTTTTCATCTCAAGAGACTTTGCCATGGCCAGTTTAGGACAATTCTGAGTAAAAACTTTAGTAGCAATATCCTCTGGTTGAACAAGCATCATGTTTGTGTGATGGGATGTATCCGTGCCATTCAATGTGTCATCCTGAAAGTCATCATTGTCTAGAATGATAGTTCCAGGAAAATCACTGGCAAGCTCTTCAGGACAGCTGTCATTCTTCTCAATCTCAAACTTGGCCCATGTAGCATACAGATTAAGAACATCCTGGTAGCTTATTCCAAGTGATAATTTCTTCATCATGTCTATAATCTCACGACTTCAAGTCAGGTCATGAATCATCATTGTTAAGTTAACCTTTAAGGAAATGTGTTTTTCCATGATGAATGAAAATAACAGTGATGACAAGACTGCAATCTCTGGATCCTAACAGGCATCAC
The DNA here is from genome assembly GCA_016271365.2 of Neoceratodus forsteri. NCBI lineage: Eukaryota > Metazoa > Chordata > Ceratodontiformes > Ceratodontidae > Neoceratodus > Neoceratodus forsteri. Next base: position 27,744,771 of record CM057456.1, read on the forward strand.
TGAAGTCACTAGCAGCAGGGTTCTTTAGCCAGGTGAGAAACTTTCATAACTCAGGATTATGTTCTTCAGTGTTCTCAAGCTCATCAGTATGTGAAGGCCAGCTCATGCCTGTATCACATGATAACTTATCTTTCAAGCTCCTGGCAATGGTATTCAGTAATTGTTCATCACTTACTCCCCATGAGTAGATGGCTGTTCCAACATAACTTCCACCTGAAGATGTGTCATACACTATGGTACTTTCGTTTTTGTGGACACAATCATGAAATCCAATCCTGTTTGCAAACTCCTTTTGAATCATCTGCTTAATTGTGCTTGATTGTGTTGTACTTGTATCATAACTGAAATTCCTCAACAGGTTATTGTAGTCCATCAGTAGCCCTTGTAATGTTCTTGGCTCATTCATATCCAATACAACTGTCTGTACATGTTTGAAGAACATTTCTCAAACTTCTGCAAGACGAACCTGTTGTAAGTGAAGATTTGAATTAATGTTATTGTCCTGGTGATATATTGCAGAGACATACTTTTTCCAGCAGGAGCGATGATACCAATGATGCCCTCCTACACTTCCAAAGCACGTTCCTCAATGTTTAGGACACTCATGCCCCACTGTGTTACTCAAGGGTACATGGCAACCAACTACCATGGATCACCCAAGAACTTATAGCATGGTAAAACACCCGCGACAAAGCCTGGAAAGTAAATAAATCTTCATGCCTCCCACAAGATCTCACCTCATTCTGCATGCTTCGCAACAGGTGTACCAGACTAACTCAGCTAGCTAAGTCAGATTACTTCAGCTCCACCCTCCAGTCTAACTTAAACAGTCCATCCAAATTCTGGAAGGTCATACACTCCCTGTTCTTGCCACCTGCTGCCAATCCCTCTCTGTTCCTAAATGTAAACAACACCCTCCTCTCGGATCCAAGTGCAGTCACTACTGAGTTCGACTTGTAGTTCTCCACATGTGCATTTACTCTCCTCTCTTCCCTGCCCACCCCTGCACCACACTCTCCCACAACAGATCCAAAGAACACGCATTGGCCTCCCACCTTCTCCTTCAAAGATATCTCACCATCTGAAACCCTAAATGCCCTACTAACTCTCAACCCAAAGAAAGGAAAATCCCCTGATGGGTTGGACCCCAAACTCCTCTTCCTTTCCGCCCCATCATAGCAACCCCACTTGCCAACCTCCTAAACCATTCCTTCACAACTGCTGCAGTCCCCCAGTCTTGGAAGTACACCGTCATCATTCCCCTCCCTAAAGGGGGTGCCCCCACCTCCATCTCAAACTACCACCTTATCTCTCTCCTCCCAGCACTAGCAAAACTACAAGAACACCTTGTGCTCTCCCAACTTACCACCTTTCTCTTTGACTTCAATTTCTTCACTCCATTCCAATTGGGATTCAGGAAGGGCCACTCCACTGCCTTTTCCCTGACAAGACTCACTGACACTGTTCTCTCTGGAATGGATAGAGGGCTCATCACTTCGGCCATCTTTATAGACCTTGCTAAAGCATTTGACACCATCTCCCAACCCCTACTGTTATCATGCCTCTCGGATTCTGGCCTCTCCATTTCAGCCACCAACTAGTTCAGTGTCTACTTCACAGGTAGAACTCAATCAGTTAGAATTGCAGATGCTACCTCCTCCCCCCTCCCCATGACAACCGGTATCCCCCAGGGGATCAGTACTCGGTCTCATGCTGTTCTCTGTTTTCCTAAATGACCTGCCACTAACCTTCTCAACTTCATCGATCCATATGTATGCAGATGACACTGGACTATTCTCCTCTGGCTTGTCCCCGGTACAGGTAGCATCCGACCTCCAGTCTGACTTCAACCAAGTTCAGCTCTGGTTCAGTTCCCACCAGCTCTTCCTCATTGTTAAAAAAAACAGTCACCATGACCATCAGCACAAAGCAATGACTGTCCAAGCTCTCTTCCCTCCTCTCCTTCCACACCCTGGATGGGACAATACCGGAGGACATTACTTCCTTCTGCTACTTAGGGGTATGACTCGACCATCACCTATCCTTCTCTGAGCATATCATCGCTGTCTTGAAAAAACTTTGTCCCCAGCTTGGGGCCCTTTACAAAAACCACAGTAGCCTCCTAGTAACTGTGCAGTGGGAGCTAGTCCAGAAGACGATACTTCTATCCTTCAACTACTGTGACATAGTCTACAGTGCCGCTCCCAAGTCTACATTGTCAAAACTAGACTCCCTTTTCAACACCTTCTGCTGCTTTGCCCTTAATGCCACCCCATACCACTGTCACCTCTACCGTTCTCTTGCATTTCCATCCCTCAAAAATTGCTGCCTACAGCATTGCATTAAATGTACCTCTAAATTTTGGCTTGTGCCCTCTAGTCATACCTTACCTCCATACTATAGTCAGCCACCTCCCCTACTCATGCCCTTGGATCCCTTGACTCCCACCAATTATTAATCCCCAGGCAGAGGACCTCCACTGGCCAAGTGGCCTTCTTACACCACTTCCCTCATCTCTGAAATACACTCCCTACACAAATTTGCCACTCCTCCTCCTCTGCGCACTCTCTATCTACTGCCTTGGAAAATTACTACACAGTAAATTGTTCCTGCATTGATAGCTTCAAGAGCATGCCCCTCAGTTCCCCCCACCCACCATGATTGCCTGACCAGCAGTACCTAGCCCACGCTACAAATGCTGGCCTATTAGTCCAACTACTGCACTTATTGGCTCATGTTTCTAGTGAGCCCTATTTTCATACTTGTTTTTATGTATAAACTGCCCCTGTGTTTGTATCCCTGTACTGTTGTACCTAATGTATCAAATCAAAATCAAATCAAATCAAATCAACTTTATTTTTGTAGTGCCTTTCAAAACCAAGGTGCTGCATATAAAACCAGATACATCAAATATAAATAAAATTAAATAAGCATTTAAAATGATCATCCATAACTAGGGAAGGCTAGGTTAAATAAATATGTCTTTAACTCAGTTTTAAAGCTACCGATGGTTGGGCATTCTCTCGACCAATGAGATAGAGAATTCCACATGGTTGGAGCTGAAAAAGAGAATGCATGACAACCAGATGTCTTCAAATGTACCCTGGGAATCTCCAGCAATCCTTCATCGGTGGATCGGAGAGGACGGAGGGGGCAGTAGGGGATCTTGCAGGTAACCGGGTCCCTGATCATGTAGGGCTTTAAAGGTTAGCAAGCCAACCTTAAAGGTGATCTGCCACTGAATAGGCAGCCAGTGCAGTTCATGGAGCACAGGTGTAATATGACTGGTTCTAGAAGTCCCAGTCAATAGCCTGGCTGCCGTGTTCTGCACCAGCTGCAGGCGGCAGATATCAACCCCTGGTAGCCCTAGGTAGAGGGAATTGCAGTAATCAAGATGGGTAGTGACAAAGGCATGGACCAATGTTGGAAGATCATCTGGAGGAGCCAGGTGTTTCACCCCGGGCGGTATTCCTCAGATGATAAAAAGAGGATTTGATGACAGCTGACACCTGAGATTTTAATCCAAAGTTGTTATCCTGTTATCTGTATTCTGACTAAATGTAACCCCTGCTACTGTATAACTTGTTAAATGTATGTCTCTTACTAACCTGCATGTTATCCTCTCCTCTGTATCCCTCCCCCCAGGTTGCACCAGGAGACAAGCATTTATTGCTTAGTATGCCTTTGTGGTGAAACATTTCAATAAATAAATAAATCTCAGTGGCAAAAGGATCTGTTGTACAGTCAATTACAGCTAAGATATGGTCACGCATTGTAGCATCTTCTAGGTACACTGTGTGAGCCTTGAACATGTGTCATGCATCCATTTGTTGGAGAAGACACCACTTGTCTCGGACAGGATGTTTTTTGTCTTCTGGCATAATGCACCAGATGCAGAGATCCTTGTCCTGTAGAGGACCACTACATGAAAATCTAGCAGAAGGGCCAGGAGCATTTTCAGGGGAACTGCCATGCTCAGATTGGGATAGGATTTCTTGCATCTGCTGTTTCTCTTTCCTAGTTTTGGCATGCTGAAGCCATCTTTTACCTGTGAATCCAGTCTTACACAATTTGTGAAAAAGCATGCTAGCTGAACCATCATCCCAGTTTACTTTCTCAAAAACACTTCCATATTTATCCTACCCCCTCCATTCTAGTGCTAGACTTTTCAGTTTGTTCCATGGATCAATTGGATAGTCACTTTTGTCTTCATTACATCTTTATCATGTAACCACCCAGTCCCCTGGGATTACTAGAATCCCATCAGTGTTAGACTAGCAAGGCAGTGGGCAGCTGGTAGAGAGTTTATTAGAAGCTCTCTACAGAACTCTCATTATAGTATATGGTTAGGGTTTGTTGTAGATGGAAAATGATGGTTTTCCAAATCCTGTTGTAGGACAGTTCAAAGGTCAAAAGTTATTGTACTACCGTTCTGATGTCACATCGATAGTACAACAACTTTTAAGACATTTTCTGCAATTTGACTGGTACAATCTACGCTGTCAAGGAAAAAATAAAACAAACATGGCGACGCGACTTAGTGAGTGCTGAGCTGTGTACTGCGGTAGTTCAGACATGGTCAGGAACTCTCGCATTTTTAAAAATAAAGTAGACCCTCATTGTCTTGACATGGAGAACCTCACAAGGCTCTGTGTCACAGAAGTGAATCGCTGTTTTTTTATTTTATTTTTAAACTAGATGAAGCCGAACTGAGAGCGGGACGAGCTGAAGTGAGAGGGAGATGAGCCAGAGTGGGAGCAGGAGCAGCATGACATAACGAAGGTAGTAACCATCAACTGGGGGGAGACACAAGCCAGAAACCATATACTATATAAAATAGTGGATGGTTAACCATCCATAACTATGGCTGTGTTTCCATCTCGGTTGTCGAACACATCATGGAGACCTCTCGAGCTTCGCTCTCAAGGTCTCCATGATGTCATCAACAACCTCGATGGAAACATAGCCTTGTTGTGGATGGTCACCAATCCACTATTCTATATGTTTACCTAGCTAGCCTGAGTGAGATGTGAGTGAGGAAATTTAGAACTCTCACAGCAGTCTGAGTCACAGTGGAATCAGCTGCTAGGGGAACAGTTTAGAATGGTGGATTCAGTCAGTGCAGTCTGAGTGTGGGAGCAGTGAGAGAGGAGCTACCAGTGTGGAGGTGCCTGCCAGCCTACCCTGAGGCTGGTTGAAGGACCTCTGGTCATTTTTCTCACCCCAGTGTGTGAGAAAACAGCAGTAACACAAGAAGTGGTGGAGACCTGTAGTTCTGAGACCCCAGTGGGTTACATCTGTGAGAACTGATGGGACTGTGAGATCCAGTGGGTCCAAGGAGCAATCTCCCAAGGGACTGGAAGATTGTCTAGTTGCCCAGATCAGAGACAGAGATAGTCTCAGTAAAAGCTACTGGAAAAGGGAAGTAGTGTTTCTTCTATGGTCCATGTATGTAATAAAGGGACAAACAAACTGTGAGTACAGCAACATGGAAATGTTTAAGAGGGAGTTGTCTGGTGGTGTATGTACCCAGAGATAAGGCTAGAGTACATCACTCAGGGCCCCAGTATGACCACAAATATGTGTTGAATGTAGATTTAAAATGTGTGGATGCCTTTAACAATCCAAGGGGGTTGAAGGATCTGGTTTATGTAACCTGGATGGAATAGCAGAGGCAGGCTGGGGTGAGGGTGGGCAGATCCTAATCTAAAACTCCAGTCAGGGCTAACTGATTACCAGAAGGGCACAAGTGTACCCTGCAGATGATAAATAAGCCCATTGTGTCAGAAGGAATGTAATGTTTTAAGTGTGTGGAAACTCCCATGTTATAGACACGTGTAGGAAATGTAAGTCCATGAGGTCCCTAGAAAAGAGGGATTGACTATTCATAGTTCTGTGGAAGAGAAAATGTAAGAAAAGCCTAAACTATTTGTTTTGAAGTAAGAGCTCCTGTACAATGTGTGTTCTGTAAAGTACAATACCATCCTGGGGACCACCCCTTTCTGTTTCCATCTGTGTCAGAATAAAGCCATACTATACAATCCCATTTCTAGTAGAGGACATTCCATCTGTGCTTCGCAGTGTGAAATTGTTTATGGCCCCCCTCAGATAGGAGACATTGACTAACCCTAGCACCTCTTTCCCAGAACTCAGTGTAAATATAAATGTTATTTTGCTCTCTAACCCCTGACCTCTTAGATGCCAAGCCAGGTATTTGCCCCAGTGCCAGAGGTGATGCCTATTGTTATGCCAACTTGTGGTTTGATGCCTTGTCTGTGTACAAGTTAGGGGGGTCCTGGTTGCAAGATGCTGCTCTCAGCCATAGTAAGGGTTGAAAAATTGAGAGGTCATCTGAAGATCTTGGGGGAGAGGAAAACATTTGCCATGCCAGTGCAAATGTTGAGGGTATGTCTAATGTCTTTTCTGTCTGGTGGCAGTCCACCATAACAGAAGCCATTGTGAAGAAAGTTAAAAATGTGCCAAGGAAAATGCCATCCAAAGATTTGCTGCTTGTGTTTGCTGTGGAGAAAAAGTGCTGTTTGAGTGCTTGTGGAAACTCTGATGCCAAGGACTGCTGTGTTGCACAATGTGTGCCCTGTTAAACAAAGTGCTTAAAAACTAATAAAAGTAAAGATTTCAAAGATCTGAGTAACTGTGGACAAAGAGAATATTTGTGCCCAAGTTTAGTGAAAGCTTCAAGTGTTTGTGAGCTAAACTGGTGGAGTTGCTAGAGGAATTGTACAAAAAACTGTGCCAAAATTGCCTAACAGTGCTTCATCCTGTCGAAATTCCAAGCTGTGGAAAAAACAGTTTGATTTGCTGTTTAAATTTGCCTGCTTGGTGATTGTCATGAAGGAGAGTGAACAGAAGAGAGAGAGAGAGAGCAGCTCATTTGCATGGCATCGTGTGACTTGTCCTCACAACCAGGTCCCACCTATTGCCTGGAGTTTCTGCTCATAGGGAGTGTTTGAGGAGGATAGAGCAAGGAGCGTGTGAGAAGTTCAGACCAGCAGCAGCAGTAGTGAATGTTGCATTGTTGAACTTTGGAGTTTGCTTTTAAAAACTTTCAAAAACCAGTAAATCGGGCTTCTCCTGTCTAGCGACTTCAGTGGTGAGCGGTCGTGAGTGTGCGTGGTGCCAACCCTTGGGCTGAACAGCCCAACCAACTACAACTGTCCTCAAATTGGCAGGAAGGCCGCAAAAACCATTGCGAGAACCAGCTACTTTCTGTGAGTACAAACTAATGGCAGTACAAGCAATAGACTATGGGCACTGTGTGTGCAAAGTAAAAGCTCTGGTGCAAAAGTCAGCAAAGTTTGAGTAAAGCAAGTAAACTGAGGACAAAGGACTGAGCAAAGTAGCTGTAGCTAGTAGCAAGCAAACAAGCTGTGTTTTGACTGGGCAGTACTAAGCAAAGTCGCTAAGAAAATGTGTACAAATTTAAAAGACTGTGTTGTTTTTCCTGAGTCAAGTTGCAAGGTTGTGCATAGTAAAAGCAAATTGCTATGGCAGAGAACCAAATGCAGCCAGAGCAGTGTGTGTATAATGCAGAAAAGCTTCAGTGGCCATGTTGAGGTGTAGTCCAAAGAAATATAAACAAACAACGAGGCGCCATGTTGGGGCCGGACTCTAATGGCACAAACAACTATAGAATGTGCAAAAGTTTGGAAAAAGAAAAAAAAATGCAATTCAGGCAACAGTTTCAGCACAACAAATGAGAGACATTTTCAGTACAAAGCGGTCCAAACCGGTGTGCTAAGAGCACAGAGAGCAGATCAGTAACCTTGGACTTGTGTATTATTTTTGCAGAGCAAAATGGCTAGCAAAAAGACATGGTATCCCCTCCACACCAGGATTTGTATTGCCCAGCAAGAAGGAGAACTAGGGCAATATGAAAGATTGTACAGATGGCAAGGCAAGGCAAAATTTATTTAAGATGCCTAATCCTGGAGGCTTTGGGTGCCGCACAAATATATGAACACATATTTCAAACATATATTGATAAAACACAGAAATTGTTAAAAAATAAAATAATCCATATAAACATTAAACAAATAGCAAATTCTCAGCATCTATACTCAAATCAGTGCTTGTAGATTAATATTAATCTGAAAAAGCCTGTGCAAATAGGAGGGCCTTAAGGCCAGTCTTGAAAACCTCCAAAGTGGGGTCCCCCTTAACCCCAGAGGGGAACGAATTCCACAGGGCCGGGGCGGTGACACTAAAAGCCCTGTTGCCAGCCGATTTTAGCTTCAACCTGGGAATCGCTAGGGGTCCTCTACAGGAGGAGCAGAGGGGGCGAGTCGAGACAGAAGGTATGAGAAGGTCTAACAGGTAACCAGGGCCCTGACCATGTAGGGTCTTATAGGTGAGAAGCCCCACCTTAAAGAGGATCCTCTACCTGACTGGCAGCCAGTGCAGATCATGCAGTACAGGTGTAATATGACAAAACTTCAATTGCCCAGTAATCAATCCAGCAGCTGCATTCTGCACTAGCTGCAGTTTGCAGAGAGATCCTCCCATGACCACGAGGTAGAGCGCACTACAGTAGTCAAGCCTTGGTATAACTAAGGCATACATCAAAGTGGGGAGGTCCAGAGGCAGAACAGGGGGTTTTATCCTGGCGACATTTCTAAGATGGAAAAACAGGAGCGGACAACGGAGCATATCTGTGCCTCCATAGTCAAACTCCTATCAAGAATGATGTCAAGATTACGTACCCTAGAGGAGGCCTTCAATGAAACAGAGCCCAAAACAAGTCCAGTCTCTGAGTCAGAGGTCAACCTACCACGCGCTGTGTTCGACTCCACCACCAATACCTCTGTCTTATCGGGGTTCAGTTGCAACCAGCTGGAGGCCATCCAGTCATTGATCTCAGCAAAGCAGCTGTTTAGCACATCCATGGCATTAGATGTTCCAGGGGCAAAGGATAAATATAGCTGGGTATCATCAGCATAGCAATGAAAACCCAAACCATATTTCCTAATGATAACTCCCAGGGGCCGCATATATACTGCGAACAACATTGGGGCTAAGACCTATCCCTGACGCACACCACAAGAAAGGAGACATGGGGTGGAGGAGAAATTGCCCATCACAACCCATTTCCTTCTATTGGTTAAAAATGACTCAAACCAGCAGATGACAGTACCGGTGAGTCTGCAGAGTTCCCTGAGATGGTTAAGCAACACACAATGGTCCACAGTATCAAATGCTGAAGAGAGATCAAGGAGAACACAAACTGTCCTGTCCTCTCGATCTCTAGCCCTGAGAAGATCATTCTGCACTCACACAAGTGCAGTTTCAGTGCTATGCCTTGCCTGAAACCCTTACTGGAACTGTTCATACAGCTCATGGGTTACGAGGTGCTCCTCCAACTGAAGTGCCACTACCTTCTCCACAACCTTCGCCAAAAAGGGAAGATTGGAGATAGGTCGGTAATTTGCCCTGACCTCCGGGTCCAAAGATGGTTTCTTTAAGAGTGGTTTCACCAACACCTCCTTCAAGGCATCAGGGAAGACCCCCTCAGACAAGGAGCACTGGACAATCAGAGAAAACACCAGGCCAATAATGTTGATGCATCTCATCAAGAAACACGTCGGTACCGGATCCAGTTCACAAAAGGTGTGCTTCAGATTGGTCCCCACCTCAATAACCTCACTTGCCCCCACTGGGTTAAACTCTCCCCAACCAGACAGAGTGCATTTAGAACACATTTGGTGACCACTGCCAGCTATAGCATTGCTGACTGGAGAAACCCCCCGCCAGATACCGGACACTTTGTCCGAGAAAAAATGAGCAAATTCCTTGCATTCAGCATTTGAAAAAACCTTCTTCAGCTGCAGACAGGCAGGATGAAGTAGTCTGTCCACAGTCTGAAAAAGTATAGCTGGTTGGTTCCTCCTGGCAGCAATCTCCCTGGACAGGAACACTGCCTTCTTATGGTTGATTGCCCCTGATATGCATTATAATGCACACGCAGGGTCAGTTTGTCCTCCTCCAGGCCAGACTTTCTCCAGCAGTGCTCCAACCTCCGACCCTTTCTCTTCAACTCCCTGAGGTCCCCATCAAACCATGGGGACTTCAGGTAGGAAGATCTGGGTTGTACACGAAGATGTGTGAGGGAGTCAATGGCGTGGATAGCACTCTATTATAAGAGTCCACCACGACACCAATGCCTCTGATGCATGCATTACCCACATCAGATAGATTAGCTGCCACCAAAAAACTGTCTGGGGTCAATCCCTGCAAAGGGTGACAGCTCATCATCTCTGTAGGTGGAGGGCATCCAGTGGGAGCCCCGAACATGAACTGCACCGTGCAATGAACAGACCAAACTACCCGATTAATCCTAAGATTATTTATCTCAAGCCCCAGTGAGAACACCAGGTCCAGTGTGTGGCTGTCCAGGTGTGTTGCAGCTGAAACAGTTTGTAACAGGCCCAAAGTTGACATAGTCTGAAGGAGGTTATGACCAAGCCGAGAAGATTCATCGTCGGCTCAAACATTGAAATCCCCCAGCACAATACATCCGGGGGCTCCCAATGTTTCACTGGTGACAAATTCGGCAATCTCCTGCAGGAAGTTCCCCGCTGCCCCAGAGGGGTGATAAGCAAGGAAAATCCTTCAACCAGGGACCTGACCCCCACAAACGGCCACATACTCAAAAGAACCGGAGCTCTCACTGGGTGCACAGTGAAGCCCAAGTCGGATCTAAAGCAGATGGCTACACCACCACCCTACATTCCCCTCTGGGGCAGTGCACTATGGTATACCTTGGGGGGGGGATGGCAGTCTCAAAAACCGGACCCACATCATCCCCAACCCAGGTCTCCAGGATGCAAGCCAGATCAACCAAGGAAATCAAGTCCGCAATAAGTGTGGTGTTGTTCCTGATCGATCTGGCATCGCAAAGCACTGCCCTCAGGGGATTCATGGGTAAGGCAGCCCCTCGGGTTACCTGAACTCTCGGTCTGGTGGATTCCCTGGAGACAGACACCAAACATGTCTGGCCTCTCTCCTGTGTCCGTCACAATCCAGGGCACCTTCTAGTCCTAACTATCTCAATCCTGCCACTCTCCACTGCGCATGGAGCTCCCCTCCACCCAAGATCACCCTGGCCTCTCCAAATCCCCACCTCCCGGCAGCATCTTACTGTGGTATCTGATACTGAGAGACCGGTGAAGGGCTGTAAATCACATAGGAGAGATGATCCATACACTATCCTACTCCCACGGCCCCTGTAAACAACCCTTATACATAACCGATTTCAGGAATAATTGCTACTACAGCCCACTAAATAGGTTTAAAACAACTCCTACCTTTAACAATACACAGATATTTAAAGTACAAACTTAACCTAAGTTACCTAAGATGGCAAAACACTGCATGTATCCACCCCAAAAAACAATAACATATAAATGCTAAAGTGTTTTATCTCTGTGGAATGGCAAATGTGAAGGAGTACCAGCCAATGTTGCACTTCTTAACTTTCCAGTAAATGTATGTGTGATCTGCATGAGAACTGGGAGAGACGCTTTAATAATGCCACACTACAAAGACTGTAGGCAGCAATATGGATGTGTGTAGAAAGTAGCAATGTGCAAGCCAAGGCCAAAGCTATATGTCTGGCTCTGACGTGAACTATGTGTGAGGGCCCAACCTTTGCATTACAGAGAGAAACTACATGCAGTCAGGAAGATCCAGAGGAGTTAGTGAAATATTTTTTTGAGGGTGTCACAGAGCGACTTGCAGTGGCAAGTAGAAATGGTCTTTTCAACCCCAGAAATGGTTGAAAGGGACCTGCCAGAGACTGAGTCAGTAGATCTGTGGGCAGGCAGCAGGCCCAGGTTCAAGTTTAATCGGTGAAGATGAAATAGAAGATGCCTTACATTGGGAGGCAACTGCCTCGAAACATAGTGAGGAGTGGACTGTGTCTGGGTCTGAAACAGCTATCAGCTCCTGGGCAGAGCATGTAGAGCAAGCAGAAATAGAGCAAGTTAATAAGGCAACTGGTAATGAGCATGGGCTACCAGTGGCTCTAACTGCAAGTGAGCCCCAAGAAACTGTACAGGGCTTAAGAGAAGCTGTAGCAAGTATAGGGATGGACTGCTTTTTCCCTGTTTGGAATGTCCAAAACTGGCTTGACCAGGTCTGGCTGCCCCCAAGTCAGACCGCTGGTTTGAGTCTGCCCAAAAGCAGCAAACAGAAATGTCTGATCAGACGCAGGGATGAGGCAGAGTATGGACTAAAATATCCATTTTTCCAAGATGGATGTGGGAAGCCATTGAGGACCATAGAGAGGAATGGTTGTGGGAAGAAGCCAGAGCTACCATTAAGCCCCAAGTGTGTAAGTTTGTGGGGAATCAAACTCTGTTATGACAGGCTGAAGTTTTGAAGACTAGGTCACACCCTCCACCTAGATTCAGTCTGAATAATTGACAGAGCTGATCATGAAACAGTCCACACAAAAAGACTTGTCCATCCCGATAAGACAATAGTTTATGGTCCTCATCCTGAGCGGTACTACCCCTGAGTGCTACTACCAGCATTTTGCTGGCTTGAAAGATAGCCACACCAGAAGCAGTGCAACATGGCTGGTTCACCACTAAACTCTGCAGGCAATCGACTGAAGAAGGAAATCTGAAGGCCAGAGTCAGCATCCCGCCACTGGGAGCAACATGTCAGTGTCCAGCCACTGGGAGCAATACATCAATGTCCTGCCACTTGAAGCCAGTTTCTGTGAGAAAAGTCTCCTGCCAAGTGCCAAGAGGGGAGGCCAACATGGGTTTCTTCTGTCCTGGTGAATCCAGCTTGAACTCTATCTGCAGCAGCCAGGTCCAGAGGTGGCATGGAGGAGCTTGTTCTGAAGATTTGTCTTCAGCCAAGGTGAAGAAGAGATCCAGATCAGATCCAAAGAGGTGATGCAGCTAGTCAACCTGCACGTCTGACATGGTAGGATACAATCTCCTCTTACTTTTTATGTTTTTGACTGTGCCCACTTAAAGAGAAGATGCCCTTTAAACTGTTTGGTTGATGGGACATCTGGATCTGGACTACAGTTTAGCAGGCCTCAAGCCTGTTGCAAGAACAGTTTTCAGAAGGCTTCGGTCTATAAAAGACTATTCTTGAGTACGAGTGCCGTGTGCACTCAGGACTCTTCTCCTTAGAGCCAGAACATTGTAGGGACCCCCCCACAAATGTTTTGTATGTGTTTATTTTGGTACTTTTATACTGCCTTTTGTAGAAAAACCCTTTAAAAATCTTTTGGGATTGGATAGTATCTTGCTGGTGGGAAGTATGGTCACTGGTTTTTTTGCAGGATGTGTTTTTGGAATGTTTTCTTTTGTAGGTGCACCTGAGAGAAAAAAAGAAGACAAGAAGAGGATGCTCAGGGCTCAACAAAGCCCTCCTTTTAGAGTGTTTGGGGTTTTAGAAATGTATAACTAGAGAATGTTAAACATTTTTCTGCTTTTCAGGTTTACAGTGTGTAGTACTGGGGTCTGGGAAATGCATAGCAATGTCTTATGTATGTTTCTAAAGCACTACAGTTTTAAAGGTGAAATGTGTGTGGGTATAGGTAACCCATAGGTAGCATAGGTTAGATAGCTTTTCCTTAGAGGGCTAGGGGGATAGACGGGCTGTAGGTCCTAACTCGAGTACAGGCCTTCAGTGTTGTTCTGTAAGGGCATGCTTCAGGCAGACTCTTGGAGCCACTGAAAGAGTCCCAAGATAGTTGTTAGGCAGAGCTGAAGTTCCTTCAGCAGGCCTCTGTTCTCTGTCTCTGCGCCTTGGCATAGGTAGGGGTGAGCCTGGCCACCTTGACTCAGCGGGCACCCAGAGGTAGGATGGCCTGTGTTGCAGACCAAAGCCTTGCTGTGGACAGCAAGGATCATCTGTTGGTAGTGAGTGTAACCACCCAGTCCCCTGGGGTTACTAGAATCCTACCAGTGTTAGACTAGGAAGGTAGTGGGCAACTGGTAGAGAGTTTATTAGAAGCTCTCTACAGACCTCTCATTACTTTCCTAGCTAGCCTGAGTGAGAAATGAGTGAGGTCATTTAGAACTCTGGCAGCAGCCTGAGTCACAGTGGAATCAGCTGCTAGGGGAACAGTTTAGAATGTTGAATTCAGTCAGTGCAGTCTGAGTGTGGAAGCAGTAGAGAGAGGAGCTCCCAGTGTGGGTGCCTGCCAGCCTGCCTAAGGCTGGGTTAAGGACCTCTGGTCATTTTTCTCACCCCAGTGTGTAAGACAACAGCAGTACCACAGGGGTGGTGGAGACCAGCGGTTCTACTTATGTGAGAATTGAAGGGTCTGTGAGATCCAGTGGGTCCAAGGGGCAATCCCCTGAGGGACTGGAAGATTGTCCAGCTGCCCAGATCAGAGACAGAGAGATAGTCTCAGTAAAAGCTACTGGAAAAGGGAAGAATTGTGTTTCTTCTATGGTCCAGGTCTGTAATTAAGGGACAAACAAACCATGAGTACAGCAACATAGAAATGTTTAAGAGGGAGTCGTCTGGTGGTGTATGTGCCCAGAGATAAGGCTAGAGTACACCACGCAGGGCCCCAGTATGACCACAAATATGTGCTGAATGTAGATTTAAAATGTGTGGATACCTTTAGCAATCCGAGGGGGTTGAAGGATCTGGTTTGTATAACCTGGATGGAATGACAGAGGTTGGGTGGGGTGAGGGTTTGCAGACCCTCATCTAAAACTTCAGTCAGGGATAACTGATTACCAGAAGGGCACAAGGTTACCCTGCGGATGTTAACTAAACCCATCATGTTAGGAGGAATGTAATGTTTTAAGTATGTGGAAACCCCCATGTTATAGACACTTGCAGGAAATGTAAGTCCATGAGGTCCCTAGAAAAAAGGGATGGACTGTTTGTAGTTCTGTGGAAGATAAAATGTAAGAAAAGCCTAAACTATTTGTTCTGGAGAAGGAAGAGCTTCTGTGTAATGTGTGTTCTGTAAAGTACAGTATCAACCTGTGGGACTACCCCTTTCTGTTTCCATCTGTGTCAGAATAAAACCACACTATACAATCCCATTTCTAGTAGAGGACATTCCATCAGTGCTTCGCAGTGTGAAATTGTTTATGGGCCCCCTCAGATAGGAGACATAGCCTAGCTCTATCACCTCTCTCCCAGAACTCAGTATAAATATAAATGTTATTTTGCTCTCTAACCCCCCAACCTCTTAGATGTTGAGCCGGGTATTTGCCCCAGTGCCAGGGGTGATGCCTATTGTTATGCCAATTTGTGGTTCGATGCCTTGTCTGTGTACAAGTTTGGGGGGGTCCTGCTTGCAAGATGCCACTCTTGTTCAGGGTAAGGGTTGCAATCACATAATATACACAGTTCTTTAATCATCTCAACTTGACTCCTCTTCTTTCCTCTCGACTGTTGTACTGATTTTATCAAGGGTGTCGACAGCTTTCCAATCACGAATCACAGAACTTCATTTGGACACACCTGAGAAAAGATGAAATATATATATATATAGATATATACAGTATATACAGGGATTCAGATAAGTGGAGTTTAGACATATTTTACGTCCAGAAATGTGTGCAAAACATCCAAAAATAGATAGCTTGGAGTAATTGACGTCCTTGTATAAGAACCCTGTTAAGGGCTGACATCTGTTTCTTTCTACTGTGGACGTATTTTCTTCTTTTTTTTTTTTAATTTAACCACTCGTCTAACAAAGACACACTTTTGAAACTCAATTTGCATTGACTTCTATATATTTCAGGTGTGATGTGAAGGGGTTAAACTGAACTAAAATTATTTGCAACCCTGCTAATCAGCTTCAGCAAGGAGGAGTGTGTTTTATCTATGTTCTGTGGCAATCTCCAACTCAGAGAGCGGAAAGATTTACAACTTGCCATGACATGACTCTGTGCTGGTGGACCAGTGTGTGAATCAGTTTATTTCTACAAAAGAAGAGAAATGAGAAGCCTGTTGTTTTGTGTGTATCCCTTGTTCTGCTTCTAACAAGTTCAACACTACCGAGCTTCCCACATTACATTGACCTGGCTGGTCTCCATCACTGGACTTAGGCTCATCAGTGTCTGGAGAGGATAAAAGTAAGTTTTTTTTTGTTTTGTTAGTTATTAGAGAACCAGGAAAAATGAGAGCTGCCTATATCTGACATGGATAAGAGAGGGTGTAGTAGCAGTTGTATGGTTGATCTGGCCTGGCACTGTATAGCCTGGAGGTGAGAGTAACAAGCTGACCTATAAATGAACTTGGTACATCCAGCAGACCTGGGTTTGATTCCCACAAACTTCACTTGCATACTGTGTGACTCTGAGCAAGTCACATAATCTCCCCAGTGCTCCCCGCTCACCCCTGAAAACAGGCACTTGTGCCTAGCAGGCCTTACCTGGTTACCAAAGAATAAAAAAAAACGTACTTGCTCCCGCCCATTCCAGGGATGGTCTGTTTTGGGGATGTGGGTATGACAGTTGGGCAGGTTTGCTTGGGTGGGGTAGGGGCTTGCACATTGGTGCCGAGGCTGGCTGTGTTTGCTTGGGGGAGGGGACTGGCTGTGCTGGTGCCAAGGGCATCAGTATTCACTTGGGTATTGCAAGGGGGTTGGCAGTGTTGGTATGAGGTGGGCTATTTGTTTGGGTTGGTGGGGTGGGTTGGGGTGACTGGCCATGTAGGGGCTGGATCCATCAGTGTTTGCTTGGATTTGTTGCGGTGCTGGTGGTGTTGGTTCCTGGGTTGGTTGTGTTTACTTGGGTGGGGTGGGGTTGGCAGGGTTGGTGCCAGGACTGTGTTCACTTGGGTGTGGGGTGGTTGGGGGGTGGGGGGAGACTGGCTGTATTGTTGTTCAGGGGCTGTTTATGTTGCTGCACTGGCTGAGGGGCTGGCTTTGGTTATTTCAGGGGAGCGGGATGCTTTGATGGAGGGAGATTCACTGGGGAATGGGAACTCATTAGCCATATTCTTTCAGAGAGAGAGAGTGTATGTGTGTGTGTGCGTATTTATGTTGGTAGAGCTGAGCGGTCTGTGTGTGGGTTTGGGGAGCAGGCTGTGTGTGTCTTGGTGGTTATTGTAGGAGAAGCTGGTTGAATGTGTGGGGAACTGGCCATGTTGGCAGTGGAAGGGACCAGGCATATGTGTGGGGAGCTGACCATGTTGGTGGAGGCAGGCATGTTGCAGGAGATGGCCATGGCATTCGGGGGCGAGGGTGCCAGACATGGGGACCTGACCATGTTGGTGCCTTAAATTGGTGGTGAAAGGTTATTTTTGGCTTACAAAATATTAACAAAGCATACCATCTTGACTGCACTTTGGGAAGTATGTTTATATATATTTTTTGTGTGTAGGGGGGCAACAGGTTGAAAGGCTGCAAGATGGCTGGTGTGTCCAGGGGGGCCCCTGTGATCTTAGGCGGCTCCATATACTGTGCTGTATTACAGAGGGTATGGGGTGTGTGTGTGTGTGTGTGTGTGTGTGTGTGTGTGTGGTGCAATGGACCTGACCATTTAGGTGAGTTGGCTATGAGGAATGAGGGTGGAGTGGACTGTGTGTTGGTTTGGGGAGCAGGCTGTGTGTGTCTTCATGGGGGATGGTGGTTATTATAGGAGAAGCCGGGTGTATGTGTGGGAAACTGGCAATGTTGGCAGTGAAAGGGACCAGACATATGTGTGGGGAGCTGACCATGTTGGTGGGGGTGGGCATGTTGCAGGAGTTGGCCATGGTATTCAGTGGTGAGGGTGCCAACCATGGGGACCTGACCATGTTGGTGCCTTAAACTGGTGGTTAAAGGTCCTTTTGTGGTGAATTTCCCATTTAAGTGGGTGGTGATACTCCACAACATGCTGTTAATTAAGCATGAGCAACAAACAAAAACAAAACTGTAACAAGTTTGTTTGACTTGATGTGTTGGTTGCATAATTGCATTCATGCTTTGTATCTTGCTTGCCATCATCAACATGTAATAACACAACAAATGAGATCTGATATCAAAACATCTGTCAGCTTTAATACGAAGGTGATATCTGTGTGTTAGTGATGGTGTATGACCACCATACTTTGAATGTAGCAGGCATCTGACTGCAAGCAACTTAACACAAAATTGATGGAGGTTACTTGGAACTGCAAGAACAATTCATGAAATAAACACGTACTGTAAGTAACTGATTTACTGTGAACATTTTCCATTCCGAGACTCATTCAGAAATGTATTTCTGTGGATGTGCCATGGATGAAGTTACAGTGAGGTATTCAGAAAGCCTATGACTTCAAAAACTATAGGACTTGGATTATTTCAACTTCTAAAATTTGTTGGCTGACTTCCAAAAGTTGACAGCTGGAAATAATTTGACTCCAGTAAAACTGAAAAGTCCCTTTGAGTCTTCTCAGTTTGAAGCTTTCTTTCAAGACCTAGAGCTACCCTCACTAGGTGAGACTCAGGTTGAATTGCTTAAGGCCTCCCTGACCCTTAAGGAGATTTATGGTGCTATAGATTCTCTTGCTCCTGACAAATCTCCTGGCCCAGATGACTTTTCTCCAAACTTTTACAAGAAATTCAAGGAGTTACTTGCCTGTGCCTTTTAGACATATTTCAATATGTTGGATTTGTTGCTCACGGCTGTCATTATAGTGGTTCTCACTAAGCCAGGTAGCGATCACTTGCTAGTGGCCAATTATAGGCCTATATCTCTAATTAATTTAGATAATAAAATACTGGCAAAAATTTTGGCCACCTGGCTAAACTCTGTCTGGGACTGCCTTCTCAGTAGAGAGCAGGTGAGATTTATCTCAGGGAGAATGGCTGCAGATCACCTGTGGAAACCGTTGCATCTTATTTCCACGTCCAGGAACTCCCTTATTCCATCAGTTCTGGCCTCCCTGGACATGTAAAAACATTTGATAGAGTGTTTTGGGACTATTTATTTCATTTGGTACCTAGATATGGTATTCCTCCTGTATTCCTTTGTTGGATTAAAGTACTTTACACCCATCTCTCAGCGTGCATCCTCCATTATGGGGTACTCTCTGAGCCCTTTTCACTGCGGCAGGGTATGCGCCAGGGCTGCCCTCTTTCTCCATATTTATTCAGTTTATATCTTGAGCCACTGATTAGAAAAATTAATCTTTCCCCCCACGTTCAAGGCATCTCTTTTGGTTCCTGTCAATGTAAACTGTCTGTGTATGCAGACGACATTCTCCTTCATATATCCTCTCCTGCTACATCTTTACCCATGGTGTTAGATATTATTTCCCAGTTTGGTGCTATTTCCAACTATAAATTGAACCAATCTAAAACCAAGGTTATGCCCCTAAACACTATTGCCACCAGGGCTTGTACTGAGCATTTAGGATTTCTCTGGGTCAAGGACAAGCTCCACTACCTGGGGATATACCTTAGCACTGACCCGACTAAATTAAAACAATTTAACATTGACCGATTGTTAACACAAATCTAGGTTTATCTGGATTGTTGGTCTATTACCCCTATCCTTGTGGGGCCATTTGAGCATTCTTAAACTGAATATTCTCCCCAGGTTACTATATCCTTTTATACTGCTTAACCCAAAGCTACCCAAAGCTTGGTTTCTCCATATCGACAGGATTTTTTCCAAATTTCTTTGGCAGGGGAAACCCCCTCAGAGAGCCTTAGGTAAACTAATATGGTCAAAGGAGGCTGGAGGTCTTAAAGCCCCCAATGTGTACCTCTGTTACCTGTCTTTACATTATTCTAGATACCTGACTTGGTTTCATTCAACCCCCATTGCAGCTGACCCAGTCTATGTCCCTCATTGGTTAGACATTGAAAGGTTCCTATGTTCCTCATATGGCTTAGACCCCTGGGTCCTGCTGTATGTGCCCTTTAAGAAAGTTCTGGGCTCTTTAAAAGCTACCCCAATCAGTAACTCCCTTTATTCCCACAAGCAGCTATGTCTTCTGTTAAACCTAAATCCCAGTCAGGACATCTCTCAACCCATTCTTCAAAACTCTAATTTGAAAATTGCCGGGAAGACCCTGACCCATCAGACTTTGCCTTTTCTTGACTCCCTCTTGGTAGAGCATTTTTTGTAGGATGGCAAACTTCTTACCCACTCCAAAGCCCAACTTAAATTTGCCTGGCCTCCGTCCCTGTCTTTTAAATACTACCAGATTAGGCACATGCTCCTACATCATTTTGGAACTGGTTGATGGTCTAGGTTTTATGGGGACCGAGTGCTTTCCTGGGTCTCAGCTGTGCCCACTTCTCATGTTGTCGCCTTCTATCATGCGTGGTTATGGGAAGCCTTCACTGAGAGTGAACCTGATTTTTTCTATGTTTGGGACTGATCCCTTTCCTCCTTCAGGGTCCTCGTGATTGGACACACATTTGGAAGACCATTTATAAGCACATCAAATGGGATCAGTACTGCTTCATGCAATTCCAAATCTCACATAATATGTTTTATACCCTGATAAGGTTATGCCATATGGGCAAGTTGGCCTTGGACTAATGTACCGGGTGCCAGAAAGACACCGGTACCCTTCTCCACATTCTCTGATTATGTGAAAAGGTCAGGCCTTTGTACATTAAACAGCATCTGGATCCTTTGTTAGGGTTGGACCAAGTGTTTACGCCTGAGATTTGCATCCTGGGGGATTATCACGGTGGCCCAATTGGTAATCAGATATCACACATTGCTTTAATAGCGGCATGTGCTAAAAAAGTCATACTGAGGCATTGGTGCAACCAACTTATTTCTAGTTACAGAGAAAGGTACCAAGAAATACCTTTTGCCCTCCAGGCTGAACGTACCATAACAAATATATCTGGTCACAGGACGAAATTACATCGAGTCTGGGAACCTGACCCAATGTGATGGAAAGCACCGAGCATTCAAGGATGGTGCTACATACTGCTAGAAGCATGAATCATCAAAAAAATGAGCACCCATCGATGCAGGACAAAGGTAAGCACGACGGAATAATGTGCAAAAAACATTTATTGTACACTACGGCAATACGAATATAAAAACAAGTAGCCGGAATGGCCAGTGGACAAACACTTACATTTCACCCAGTGACCTACTGGGCTTCATCAGAGTTATGGCACTGTTCTCATTTACTTTATATATACTGTACATACATCAATTTAAATAATTCACTTATCCAATCAATTAATTTTATGAAAATGCACGTGTTTCTGTATGCTTGACTAAAAACAGCCTATTGCAAATTACAGAACAATCAATGTGATAGTTAATAGTACTTTACCACAAATTTACTAATTTACATCTAAAATGAATGAGAACACCATTTTAACAACTACATATTTGTTTCAAAACGCTAGCTGGTTGATGGTACTCTTTTGCAGAACCCCTATAAATACATCAATCCATTATAAAATATTCTGGTGCAAGATACACTTTAAATAAATAATGCACTGAATTTACAAGTGCATTTTACCCTTACTCTAACCTTCACACATTTTAGGTACAAGTCAGCCCCTAAACTTATTCAAAAAAGCTGACAAATCAATATTATCATTAAGTCCTTTACCTTTTCTGGCTCCTAATTTAAAGATCCAAAAACTTTCACGTTGACCTATTAGTTTATGAACATCTCCCAACCCGGCACCAACTTTGACCTATTCTATGCCAATGAAGGAAAAAATATGTTGGCCAGATCTACTTTTAATAAGATGTTTAACTATGGCATAACTAATGTCATTTTTTTGTACAGCCCTTACATGTTCCCCAATTCTAGTTCTGAACTGTCTAACAGTTCTCCCCATATGATAAGCCCCACACAAACATATTAAGAGATAAACTATACCAGTACTATAACAAGCAATAAAATCCTGGATATAAATTTCTGTGCCTGCCACAGGATGAATAAAACTTTTATATGGTTGTACGTATATACAGTGCGCACATTTGCCACACCTAAAGGTACCACCTGGAAGGGGGGCTAATGTAGTCTGATTAGGAGACACTTGTTTGGGCATAGCATTATACACTACTATATCTTTGATGTTCTTTGCCTTTCTAAAAATTACTTTAGGACCCTGTGCTGTCACCTGTTCAAGTTTTGGTTCTAACTCTAAAATAGGCCAATTATTGGTTACTATTTCTTTTATTAAATGCGCCCTACTGGAGAACATTGTTACAAAGGGGAAAAAATATTTATTTTCTTTTTTACATTTCTCTTCCTTGTCTATGAACATATCACTATGATCCATATTCTCAACTTTGTGGACTGCTGTCGCTATACTGTGGGTATTGTACCCCCTCCCTTTAAACCTAACAATTTGTACTCCCCTCTTCTGTACAAACTGTTCATGTTCTGTACAATTCTGTAAAGTTCTCACTAACTGTCCTTTAGGGATATTAAATTTAACATGTGGTGGGTGAATGCTCTCATAATGTAACAGACTATTTCGATCTCTAACTTTTTGATACAATGTAGTGCAGACCCCCCCCCATCATTTCTATAGATCTTCAAGTCCAAAAAGTTAACCTCTGTTTGGTGTATTTCATATTTAAATTTCAAACAGGAGCTAGTACTTTCCATCCACTTAACAAATTCTGCAAAGTCTGAATCAGTTCCCCTCCATATAAACAAAATATCAATAAAGGGCCGCCACAAATCCAGATAAGAAATGTATGGATTTGTGGTGGTGCCGTACTGATGCTTGAGTTGCCAAAAACCCACATACAGGTTCGCATAACTGGGTGCCATGGTGGCTCCCGTGGCAGTACCCCGTACCTGTAAAAAAGTTTCATCTTGAAACGTGAACACATTCTTAGTCAGCACTTCACTAGTCAATTTTACCATAAAAGAGGTAGGACACATCACTTGTTGATGTTATGTCCTAGTAGTACAACAATATTCAATAGCTTCCAAACCCTCTTGATGAGGGATAACCGTATATAGCAGTGTTACGTCTATGGTAGCAAAAAAAACAATCTTGATCCATATCTAAATCCTCCATGAGATTGATAACTTCTGTACAGTCTCTTAGATAAGATCTTAATTGTTTAACTAAAGGTTGTAAGTGCTGATCTAAAAACATGGACAATGGTTGAGTTAACCACCCTTTCCCCGATATGATGGGGCATCCTGGGGGGTTACACAAACTTTTGTGTATTTTGGGTAACATGTACAGTATATGATAGGAACCACTGGGTGTTGTACTACCATGGCTCTATACTCTGCATCTGTCATACACCCTTTCAAAAATGCCAAATTAAGGGTTCGAACTCTTTCTTCTTTAAAAGTTTGCACAATACTTCTCTGTACTTTTCTATAGAATGTGTTGTCATTAATCTAATGTTCCACCTCTAAAATATACTCTTGTTTGTCAAGGATTACAATGGCCCCACCTTTATCTGCAGGTCTAATAACTATCTCATCATTTTTACTCAGATTTTTTAATGCCAACTGTTCCCCTCTGTGCAATTGTGACTATATTCCCCTTGTTGCCTTTCATTTTCTCAAAAATCCAGTTCACACTTCTTGCAAAAAAGGGAAACAGTTGGATTAAGATTTGGACAGTATTATGATCTCAGGGTAAAACCTCTCAGTTCCATAGGAGGGTTTCTGCATTAATCTTAACCCATTAGGGATTCGGTTCACAGACAGGTAAGCTTCTAAAGTTGTTTTGTACCAAAACATTCTCCGACCCTTCAATACAAGTTTCTCCAGTTTCCTATATGTAGTTTTAATGTCTGACTCACCTGTACTCATAGGTTTCTGTGCACCTTGATTAAGAAGGGGATTCCCATCACCAGCTGCTTGAAAAATCAACTCCTCAAAGCCTCCGGCCATCATGTTTGGTGTGAGTGTGGACATCTCAGGTGTTTCACCTTGGCTCATTGTGTTGATGTAGAAAAACCTGTTCCTGCTGTTTCAAACTTCCTCTAACAGCAAAATATTTTGGGTCTTCCCGGAGACAAATTTCTATGTCCAGGGAAAATCAGCTTGTCTTCCACCGCCAATCCAATTTAAAAGTTAACACTCGAATAAAGTCCCACACATCAAAATTCGATATCGCTTAAGCCACAGACCAAAAAGATGATTGCTTATGTCAGTAGCTTCTTGTTTGGTCAAAAAGGTACAACTAGCCCATGCAAAGTTGTAAAAATATGTTCTTGCTCGTGCTAATAATAAACAATAACAAGATGCAACGTGATGGAAAGCACCGAGCATTCAAGGATGGTGCTGCATACTGCTAGAAGCATGAAACATCAAAAAAATGAGCACCCATCAATGCAGGACAAAAGTAAGCACAATGGAATAATGTGCAAAAAACATTTATTGTGCACTATGGCAATGTGAATATAAAAACAAGTAGCCAGAATGGCTGGGGGCTTGGCGTGGCGGAAGAGCCAGGAAAAACTTTTGATTACTCAATGTATGTTCAATATATTGTCTGTGGGGACTGAAAGGTTGTCATCTGTGAGTGAAAATCTAATAGATGAGCAAATATGTGATGCTACATGTACACCTATAGTTAATTTGTCCCATGTCTCTCTGACTGCTGAAGAAGTTTCTGTTTTAAGTAAGGGTCTGACTTTCTGTCCAACAACTGATATTGATTGGTTTAAAGTCTGTGTCAATCTGTATAAATTTGCACGGAACTTGACATTTAAATGCTTGTATGGACAGGATGATAGTTGCCCCCCCCCCACTACTGGTTTTACCCCGAGATCAGAATACTGTCCAAATCTTAATCCAACTGTTTCCCTTTTTTGCAAAAAGTGTGAACTGGATTTTGAGAAAATGAAAGGCAACACCTTACAACAAGGGGAATATAGTCACAATTGCACAGAGGGGGAACAGTTGGCATTAAAATGTCTGAGTAAAAATGATGAGATAGTTATTAGACCTGCAGATAAAGGTGGGGCCATTGTAATCCTTGACAAACAAGAGTATATTTTAGAGGTGGAACATCAGGTTAATGACAACACATTCTATAGAAATGTACAGAGAAGTATTGTGCAAACTTTTAAAGAAGAAATAGATCGAACCCTTAATTTGGCATTTTTTGAAAGGGTATGTGACAGATGCAGAGTATAGAGCCATGGTAGTACAACACCCAGTGGTTCCTATCAAATACATGTTACCCAAAATACACAAAAGTTTGTGTAACCCCCCAGGACGCCCCATTATATCGGAGAAAGGGTGGTTAACTCAACCATTGTCTATGTTTTTAGATCAGCACTTACAACCTTTAGTTAAACAATTAAGATCTTATCTAAGAGACTGTACAGAAGTTATCAATCTCATGGAGGATTTAGATATGGATCAAGATTGTTTTTTTGCTACCATAGACGTAACATTGTTATATACGGTTATCCCTCATCAAGAGGGTTTGGAAGCTATTGAATATTTTTGTAATACTAGGACAGAAGATCAACAAGTGAAGTGTCCTACCTCTTTTTTGGTAAAATTGACTAGTGAAGTGCTGACTAAGAATGTGTTCACGTTTCAAGATAAAACTTTTTTACAGGTACAGGGTACTGCCATGGGAGCCACCATGGCACCCAGTTATGCAAACCTGTATGTGGGTTTTCGGGAACTCAAGCATCTTATGCGCCGCCACAAATCTATACATTTCTTGTCTGGGTTTGTGGCGGCACTTTATTGATGATATTTTGGTTATATGGAGGGGAACAGTTTCAGAGTTTGCAGAATTTGTTAAATGGATGGAAAGTACTAGCTCCTGTTTGAAATTTAAATATGAAATACACCAAACAGAGATTAACTTTTTGGACTTGAAGTTCTATAGAAATGACAGGGGGGAAGTCTTCACTACATCGTATCAAAAAGTTACAGATTGAAATAGTCTGTTACGTTATGAGAGCTGTCACCCACCACATGTTAAATTTAATATCCCTAAAGGACAGTTAGTGAGAACTTTACAGAATTGTACAGAACATGAACAGTTTGTACAGAAGAGGGGAGTACAAATTGCTAGGTTTAAAGAGAGGGGGTACAATACCCACAGTATAGCGACAGCAGTCCACAAAGTTGAGAATATGGATTGTAGTGATATGTTCATAGACAAGGAAGAGAAATGTAAAAAGAAAATAAATATTTTTGGCCCTTTGTAACAATGTTCTCCAGTAGGGCGCATTTAATAAAAGAAATAGTAACCAATAATTGGCCTATTTTACAGTTAGAACCAAAACTTGAACAGGTGACAGCACAGGGTCCTAAAGTAATTTTAGAAAGGCAAGAACATCAAAGATATAGTAGTGCATAATGCTATGCCCAAACAAGTGTCTCCAATCAGACTACATTAGCCCCCCTTCCAGGTGGTACCTTTAGGTGTGGCAAATGTGCGCACTGTAAATATGTACAACCATATAAAAGTTTTATACATCCTGTGGCAGGCACGGAAATTTATATCTGGGATTTTATTGCTTGTTATAGTACTGGTATAGTTTATCTATTAATATGTTCATGTGGGGCTTATTATGTGTGGAGAACTGTTAGACAGTTCAGAACTAGAATTGGGGAACATGTAAGGGCTGTACAAAAAAATGACATTAGTTATGCCATAGTTAAACATCTTAATGAAAGTAGATCTGGCCAACATATTTTTTCCTTCATTGGTATAGAACAGGTCAAAGTTGGTGCCGGGGTGGGGGGGGGGAGATGTTCATAAACTAATAGGCCAACGTGAAAGTTTTTGGATCTTTAAATTAGGAGCCAGAAAAGGTAAAGGACTTAATGATAATATTGATTTGTCAGCTTTTTTGAATAAGTTTAGGGACTGACTTGTACCTAAAATGTATGAAGGTTAGATTAAGGGTAAAATGCACTTATAAATTCAGTGCATTATTTATTTAAAGTATATCTTGCACCAGATTATTTTATAATGGATTGATGTACTTATAGGGGTTCTGCAAAAGAGTACCATCAACCAGCTAGCGTTTTGAAACAAATATGTAGTTGTTAAAATGGTGTTTCCATTCATTTTAGATGTAAATTAGTAAATTTGTGGTAAAGTACTATTAACTATCACATTAATTATTCTGTAATTTGTAATAGGCTGACTTTAGTCAAGCATACAGAAACACGTGCATTTTCATAAAATTTAATTGATTGGATAAGTGAATTATTTAAATTGATGTAAGTATGTATAGAGTAAATGAGAACAGTGCCATAACTCTGATGAAGCCCAGTAGGTCACTGGGCGAAATGTAAGTGTTTGTCCGCAGGCCATTCCGGCTACTTGTTTTTATATTCGCATTGCCGTGTTGCACAATAAATGTTTTTTGCACATTATTCCGTTGTGCTTACTTTTGTCCTGCATTGATGGGTGCTCATTTTTTTGATGCTTCATGAGTTTGGGAACCCCTTTATACTTTGTTAACACTCAAGGCTGGCTTAGGCCTAGTTCTCTGGAGCTCCTATGCTCTACCATATTAGAGCAGGGTAGATTGGGTCTTACAGGTGCAGTATGTGGATGATACCTCTTCTCCATTGGATCTGACATTTCCCAGTGACATAATATCAAGCAAGGTCAGATGCTTTGCTATCTGGGATTCTTTAATTCTTGACATGGGTACACTCAGGATTAGATTAGTCTCCAGGGGCAAGGGGGAGGTATGGGGGGCTTGGGGAGGTGAATTGGGATTTTGTAGGGGTACAGTTAGGTAGATGCACTGTATCAAGGTTGTCCAGATAGTTATATCTCTTTGCTTCACCAGTGTGACCCAATATATTGTTTCCTTTTTTATATGCTTGTTAGTGTATTGTCTTCAAACATATTGTGCTGGATCTTGTTTGTCTCTGTAATCCTGACTTAGTGACCTTAATAAAGTTTGGTAAATTTGAAAAAACAAAACAAAACGGAAATGACTTCCAAATTTCAACCCAGGGAAGTATTTGACTTCCACCAAAAAAAAGAAAATTATCTGAAGCCATATATATACGTATATATATATGTATATGTATATGTATATGTATATATCTATATACATATAGATATATATATATATATATATATATAGCTTCAAAAATAACTTTTTGTTGTAAGAAATTAATTCCTTGACCCTCAAAACCCCATTTAGACACCAAATACAGCTTTATATGATAACTATGAACTGAGATATGCCATTTTAGAGATTTTTCTGTAGCATTCCACATTGTCAATGGGTAATCATAACAACTGGGTATAGTGTACTCCTACCAGGGGAGTGGCACAGCCCAAACTTCAGAATGTTGGGCATATGAGTATTCCATGCTGCAGTAGCTCCACAGTTCAGCCTGTGCAATTTGAAGGGGACAGAACTACTTTTTCTCTTCTCTCAAGAATTTCAGGTTTCAAGATTTCAAGATTTCACTTGGGGCTGCAATTCTGCCATGCAGGTTGGGGCTGCCTGTTTCAGCGAGCACTCCTAAATTAAAATTGTGCTTGTTAAGCTGCAGCTTTCAAATTGAATAACCTGCCTTTTTCTCATTCCCTGTTTGGACTGGGAGCCACTTCTGCCTTACTAGGGTGCTTTAATGGTCTCTATTAAAAAATAAAAGGTGTCACATGTAGGTACAATTTTATTTTTTGGGAGTGTAGGGTCTCTGGGGGGGTCCTTTGGCTCTAGCATTGGTTCCTTTTGATCCCCCTCCCCAAGCCTCAGGTTATGTGTTTGGTACTTTTATGCAGCTAATGTGTGAATTTGGTACTTTTTAGAGGTGTTCTGGTGATTTTTCACCACAAACCTCTGTTTCTGTGTTTGAAAGGCCACCGTTACGTATAGCCTCACGCTCCTTCTTCAGTTAGGCTTCCTGCCATTCACAGTGCTAATGGCAAGGCAAGGTAAATTTTATTTGAAAGACGCCCATCCCGGAGGCTCTGGGTGCCGTACATATTAAAAAAGATTCCATATGCATACAAATATAAAAATAAATAATACACTTATAAACATCAGTACACATCATTAGATTTAAAATAATACCTTCAGCAGCAGTAATAAACTCAAAAGAAGCCAAAATTATTTTAAATATCAAGTTCAGAAATTGGGTCAGGGATATACAACACAGTCTGGGAAGGCCTGATTATATAAGAAGGCCTTAAGGTTGGCCTTGAACACCTCAACAGAAGGGGCCTCCCTAACAGCTGGAGCACGCAAATTCCACAGGATGGGGCGGTGACACTAAATGCTCTGTCGCCAGCTGTCTTCAAACTCATCCTTGGAATCGCAAGGAGGCCTGTAGAGAAGGAGGAGCGGAGGGGGTGGACAGAGACAGCAGGAGTGAGAAGATCCTTCCGGTAACCAGCACCCAGGCCATGTAGGGCCTTGAAGGTGAGCAGATCCACCTTAAAGAGGACCCTCCACCTGACCAGCAGCCAGTGCAGTTGATGCAGCACCAGGGCGATATGACAGTACTTAGACTGTCCCATCAGCAATTTAGTCACTGGATTCTGTACCAGCTGCAGTCGGTGCAGGGTACCCCCAGAGACCCTGAGATAGAGCACATTACAGTAGTCAAGCCTGGATGTCACGAAGGCATGCACCAAGGTGGGGAGGTCCAGAGACGGCACTAGGGGCTTTATCCTGGCAATATTCCTCAGATGGTAAAAACTAGAGTGGATAATGGACACCACCTGTAACTCAAGTGACAATCCACTGTCAAGAATAATGCCAAGATCACGCATCCTAGACGAGGCCTTCAAGGGTACAGAGCCAAGAAAAAGCCCTGTCTGTGCACCAGAGGCCAACCTATCATGACCTCTGTTTGACTCCAGTACCTCTGTCTTATTGGGGTTCAGTTGCAACCAGCTGGAGGCCATCCAATCATTGATCTCAGCGAGGCAGCTGTTAAGCACTTCCACTATGCCAGATGTTCCAGGGGCAAAGGAAAGATTCAGCTGGGTATCATCAGCATAACAATGAAAACCCAGACTGTACTTCCTAGTGATCTCTCCCAGGGGCAGCATGTACACAGCGAACAACATTGGTGACAAGACCAAACCCTGGGGAACGCCGCATGACAGGAGAGCAGGGGAGGATGAGAAATTCCCCATCACAGCCCTCTGCCTCCTGTTAGATAAAAAAGACTCAAACCAGCAGATGACAGTGCCGGCGAGTCCACAGAAATCCCTTAGGCGGTCAAGTAACAATCGATGGTCCACCCTATTAAATGCTGAAGAAAGATTGAGGAGAACTAGAATTGTCCCCTTCCCTCAATCTTTAGCCCTAAGGAGGTCATTGTGCACCTGAACAAGTGCAGATTCAGGGCTATGCTTCCTACAAAACCCAGACTGGAGAGGCTCATATAAATCATGGGCCACAAGATGCTCCTCCAGCTGAAGTGCCACCACCTTCTCCACAATCTTACCCAAAAACAGAAGATTGGAGATGGGACGGTAATTTGCCTTGATGTCAGGGTCCAAGGATAATTTTTTCAGAAGGGGTCTCACCAATGCCTCCCTCAAGACATCAGGAAAGACCCCCTCAGACAAGGAACACCAGACAATCAAGGCAAACACCAGGCCAATGGAGTCAACACATCCCATTAAGAAATGAGTTGGCACCGAGTCCAGTTCACAAAAAGTGTGCTGAAGCTTGGAAGCAATCTCAGTGACCTCAGCTGCCTCCACCAGTTTAAACTCACCCCAACCAGGCAGAGTGCTCTCTGCACGCCCATTGCGACCACTGTCGGCCAACCTCTGGCCCACTGGTGGAACTCCCTACCTGATGGCGGACACCCTGTCTGAGAAGAACCGAGCAAACTCCTCACATAATGCATCTGAAAAGGCTACCTTAGGCTGTAGACAGGAAGGATGGAGAAGCCTGTCCACAGTCTGAAAGAACACAGTTGGTCAGTTCCTTCCAGCAGCAATCTCTCTGGACAGGAACTTTGCCTTCTTATAGTTGATTGCCCCCCTGGTATGCACCATAGTGCACACGCAGGGCCAGTTTATCCACCTCCAGACCGGACCTCTGCCAGCAGCACTCTAATCTCCGACCCAAGGTCTTCATCACCTTGAGCTCCCCATCAAACCAAGGGGACCTCAAGTGAGAAGACCTGGGTCATACACAGACTGGTGCGAGGGAGCAGAGTGCATCAGACAACACCTTATTATAGGCATCAACTGCCACACCCGCACCCCCAATGCATGCACTGCCCAAACTAGATAGATCAGCCACCACCAAAAAACCCTCCTGGGTCAACCTCCTTAAAGGATGGTGGCTGACCATCTCAGCAGGGGGAGGGCTCTCGGGGGGTGCCCCGAATGAAAACTTCACCCGTGCAATGATCAGACCACATGACCCGATCAATCCTGAGACTATTAATCTCAAGCCCCAGTAAGAACACCAGGTCCAATGTGTGACCACCCTGATGGGTCATGGAGGGAAATCCTTGTGCAAGGCCCAGAGATGACATCATCTGGAGGAAGTTATAACCAAGCCGAGATGATTTGTCATCGGCCCAAACATTGAAGTCCCCCAGCACTAAACATCTGGGGGTCTCCAATGTTTCACTGATGATGAAATCGGCCACCTCCTGCAGAAAATCTCCCACTGCCCCAGAAGGGCGATAAATAAGGAGAATCCGGCAACCTGCGCCCGGACCCCCATGAATGGCCACACACTCAAATGAATGTGGTGTTCTCCCTGGGTGCAAGATGAAGCCAAGTTCAGATCTAAAACAGATGGCTACCCCCCCAACCCTGCATTCCACTCTGGGGCAGTGCACTATGGTATAACCAGACAGGATGGTGGCCTCTAAAACTGGGCCAGCATCATCACCAATCCAGGTCTCCATAATGCAAGCCAGATCGGCCAAAGAAACCAAGTCCGTTATAATTGTGGTCTTGTTTCTGACAGATCTGGCATTGCAAAGCACTGCCCTCAGGGGACTGGTGGACAGTGCAGCCCCTCTAGTTACCTGCCCACTCGGTCTGGTGGGAACCCTGGCAACGGGAACTAAACACGTCTGGCCTCTCCCTAGAACCCGTCTAACTCCTGGGCGCTTTCTACACCCCACTACCTCAATCCTGCCACCCCCCACTGTGCACGGGGCACCCCAGCCTGATCGAATCATCCGGCTCCTCCCTATTCCAGCCTCCCTACTTAGTTGTTGTAGCAGACACTGGGAGGCTAATAAAGGGCTGTTGATCGAACAGCTGGGATGCCCCATACACTATTCTTGCCCGCCCCAGGCCCTCATACCTTCCCCGACACATCCCTCCTGACTACGTAATCCTGGCCCCAAAAACAACCAACCCACAACTACAACACAACACACACCACTCTCTATATAAATCTAAACCACACACTCTCCACACACCATACACAATCACACCATCTTTATCAACAATAACACCCCCAAAAAAATAACCAAATCCCAATGACCCCAACTAAACAACAGCCCCTTAAAAAAAATCAAAACAAATAAAGCAAATTTTTTAAAATAAACCCACCTCCCAAAGCCCAAAACCAACTCCCCTAACCCCAACTAAATAATATGAACAAATGAATACATTTCTTTGGCAGGAAAGGAAAATATTGCTGTAAAAGAGAGAAGTCGTTATAAAATTCTCTCAGGAATAGGTTTTTAATTCTGACGAGCTCTCACCTCTCCGGAAGAGAAATCTATCCCCTGAGTCTGTCTCTCACATAGACCAGGACACAGTCACCAGTTAGTTAAAAGAAAACATAGTTAAAAAGAGATACTCTCACTCTCCCACCAGTTCCTTGTGGTCTCAAAAAAGAATAATAGGGGATAAGAGGGTCTGACCATCCACCATCAGGAGCCAGAATCAAGATGTCACTCCTTTGCTTCTCACAATGAAAGTCTTCCTCCCTGAGAAACAGCCATACCTCAGCCAACCCAGGGATAAGCCGGGGCACTCTAACATGGGTAGTCAGGGTGGTGTCTCGACCGCACACCAATCCCATTGGTGCTGTGCAATCCCCATTGAATTGCATTGCGCAAGTGCACATTGCACAAGTGCACACACATCCACGCAAGCTCGCTAATATGTGTGCGCACCCGTCAGGAGCATGCATGCTCATTCTAGCACTTTTTAGCATGCCAATACAGGATTACAGTTTGCCTTGCTGATTTTAGTCCATCAAGCAATAGGGCTAATAATTATTATATTATTATAGCTTACATACATCCAGCAGTCCTGGGTTAGATTCCCACAACCCCCGTTTGTAGCCCAACAAGCAATAGGGCTAGTAATTATTACATTATTATGGCTTATACATTCAGCAGTCTGGGTTTGATTCCCATGACCTCCACTTACGTGATGTGTGACTGTGAGCAAGGTTTTTTAAGACAACACTGTAAACTCTCAATTGTTATTTGGCACAATTATATTTCTCTTCGGCACCATGACTTATTGGAGACCATTAATCAAGAAACGATGTAAGTCCTGCAACAAGGGTGATGAGGCTCTCCCCCATGGGATCCTTTTGCCCTTATTGTGTTGCTCATCATCCGCCAGCCGGTTCTCCGGCCTGGGGAGGGGGAGCACCTGGTTCTTAATTAGTAGTGGCAACAGAATTGCAAGCTATTACCTTTGTGGCTCCGGAGTGAGCCTGAGCCCTGATGTCCCACAGGACATCCATGCAGATATATGCGATCCCAGTAGGGCCCCTCATGTCTGGAGAGGGGCCATCCAGGCACCTCCAGGTGCAGCACAGCAAGCTTAGGCTGCGATAACTGATGTGCAGGCAGACCCCGACCCAACTTAATTGAAGGCCAGGATTATGATTACGGGGATCTTGGGGAAGTTCCTGACTTTACCTTAATTTTTTTTAAAAAGAGTCCGAATCAGGGATGTTTTTCTCCCCTGTTTCACAATAAACTCTTGCCTTTTTGGATAGCTGAGGCATGTAGTCCTTTACAGCTCAGGAGGTACAGTCTGTGGAGATGGGGGATGTCAGTCCGTCTCTGTCTGCATCTTCATCGGCTACTACGTGATCAAAATTATTGAGCAACATTGGGCAGGCGTGGATCAGAAAAGTGTCTTCCCAACCATGCCATGGATTTTCCTTTTTAAGGAAAATGTCTCGCAGGTGGGAAGCTCCTCCACTGGAAGACAAGGCCATTTGTATTTCTGGAAAGACATCGCCCTGCCTACAGAAGGCTCTAACCATAACAGTCTTTCATGTTAAATGGGTGAACACCGCATGCAAGAGGGGTTTTGCCTTTATCAGCACACAACAGTTGTACATCTTATGCTTCTTATATTGGCCAGAGCCTTCAACATATGGGTTACTACCCTGGCCATTTTTGTTCTGCTTTTCTGAAGGGGCAAGCCTTTTTTGCAATTCATGGCCATGGTTCCAACTTCTAGGTGGTTATTCACTGGAGAATTTCATGTCTGACTGCTCAGCCTACTTCATTGTTTTCGACCATGAGGGCCATGTAGCTTGTCATTGGGCCTGGTCAAGCTTTATAAGCTAACCTGTTTAACACCTCCTTGAGGGAGGCCTATGGTTTCATTCCACTGTGGATACTATTAAAAAAAATGCAGTGAAAGGGGTTTTCTTTGGTGTCAAACAATTGTGCAAGATTACCATAACCCAATGGGGTTCTTGTAACAGCCAGCGCAGACAGTTCCAAGAGGAGTTCTGTTCCTTCAAAAATTGGCCCTGGGAATGGAGGAGCCTACTCAGGTAACCAGGTGACAGTATCAGAGGAGCAATGGCCAAGCATGTGCAGGAGGCCCAGCACCGCAAGCATGGTTCCTCACTAGAGAGCATGCGTCCCTTCCCTGACTACTTCTCTTGGTGATAGATCAGAGGAGTTTTCCTCAAAATGGACCAGAACAATGTCAGACACCTTATTAGTGGTTACTTCTCCACCCCAGTTTTCAAGGGTGGCAGGAAGGCCAGATGTCATCAGAGCTCCTGGCTCTCTATCAGTGAGTTCAGGGATCCTGTTCATTTTGTTTTATGGTCCCTGGAAAGCTAAGGAGTTGCCAAGCCTTTTCTTAAATTCAAGATCCTGAACAAATTTGTGCTCCACTACCTTTCCAGATGCAGCACCGGAGGTCAATTACCAGGCTGCTCAGTCAAGGGGTTTCTTAATCCCAAATACATCTGATGGTTGCCTGCTGCCACATTGCCTACGTAAGTCCTACTCAGAGCATCTCATGTTTTGATACTGGATCAATCCTCAAGCATAGGGCGTGTTTTTGCCCAAGCATCAACCCTTCTGAGCTCCTTGAAGGTGTTGGTAGTCCTGGTGGTTTAATGACTATCCTGATTGATTGACTTGCTTATTCATGCACTGACTTTGTCCTTAGCAAGAGGTCGGTACTCAGCACTCTAGATATGCCAGAGTCACATGGCTAAGGGGGAACAAGGAGAAGAGCTCTCCCAAGCTGTCTCAGACTTTGGATGTCTGGTGGTAATTTTTCGGCACACAATCAGGAAAGGTTTTGTAGCCTTTTTTCCTGGAAGGTGACTTTTGTCAGAAGTCCACTGGCTCATTGAAGTTTGGACCTCAGTATAGGCATCGACAGTTAATCCCATGGGCCCACTTCCAGATGCAGCCTATTCAATGAGTTTACTGTAGGCCTGGGATCCCTCACTGGAGGATTATCAGCCAGTTTTCTTTTTAACCCTTAGCTTCCTCACTCCCAGAGTTAGTGAGTGGATATACAAGATCTGAACAAGTTCCACTAGAACTTTCAGAGTTAATTCTCACAACAAATGTCAGCTTAGATGGATGGGGGGGCAGGTCAGAGCCATTTTCCCACTCAGGGAACTTGTTCAGTCTATAAACAGCGTCTCCACATCAGTGTTCAGGAGATGGAGAAGGTCTGCCTAACTTCCCTTAGTTTTCATCCATGATGCTAAACATGGTGTGCATTTGTACATAACCATTAAGGCAGGGGAGATGTTTTGAGAGGTCGCCAACCTCTCGAAAGTTCACCTGGCAGGGGTGTCGAACCTTCAGGTGGACTGGTTAAGCTTCAAAATTTTATCCCATGGAATAGAGGTTGAACCAGAGGTTTTTGAGCTCCTGTGCAACCAGTTTGGTTGACCTCAGATCAATCTGTTCTCATCCAGCCGTAATGCTTGGATCCGAAAAGGTTCTTCAGTCTTTTCGGTGCCCACAGTCGGGGGCAGTGGTGGGGGCAGTGGTTGCTGTGCCTCAAGAGTGGACCTTCAGCAGGGCATATTTTTCCTCTACTAACTATTTTTCCAAAGTTTACAGAGAGAATAAAAAATGGAAATAAAAAGTACTCTGGAGGGAGCTGCCTTATGTTAGCTGCTGAGTGGCCGAGAATACTGTAGTTCTCGGACTTAGCGAATCTTACTCAGCAAGCATGCTTACACCTTCTGGTATTTATTGACCTGCTCAGGCTCTTCTCCTTCCACCCCAAAAAATCCAGGAATGATGCAACTCACACCCTGGCTACTGAGAGGAGGTGGCCCTTCTGTATACTAAAAATAAATATATAAATTGCAAAAAACTTCATTAATGCATCAGTTAGGATTGAAGTGACAAAAGTAGGGAAATGAGACATTAGGACTGAGGCCCTAACACCCCCCCATCTAACTCCACACCCACCCTCCACAGACCAACAGGCATCAGGGTGTGCCTTGGGGTCATCGGGCTTAACTCTCACCCCATTCTATGTGTAAGAAATTTGACATGGTACAGTATAGGAGAATGGGGTAAGAGTTAGGCCTGATGACCCCAAGACACACCACAATGCCTGTTGGTCTGTGGAGGGTGGGTGTGGGGTGGTCTGGTGGGGTTGGATGGGGGGTGTTATGGGCTCAACCTTAATATCTCATTTCCCTGCTTTTGTTACTTCAACTCTAAATGATGCATTAACAAAGTTTTTTGCAATTTATTTCCTCACTTTTTGAGATAGTATAATAATATCTTTATTTTACTGTGGGAGCACAGGGTCCTTTGGATCCTGCACTTCCATCCCTCCACAGATGCACATATGTATCTAGCTGTGAAAACACAGGGGTCTCTGGCCCCTGCACTTCCACACATTAAGTTACAAGCAGGAGTAGCAAAATTACAATAAATAGTCATAACTGTGCCATCTTAAATAATTTTCCCCCCAAATGTTCAACATAACCTTCTTATCACCTCACTGCATGTACCCAGTACAGAAAACTTTCAAATCCCTGTCAAAATTTAATTCTGCCCAACTGTAATGCTGTTTTGTGCCACAGGTGCGGAAAAACATTTTTGGCAAGATTTGAAACATTACAGCTGTACTATTCATGAGGTGGTGTGAAAAACTGGTAATGTTGAAAATCTGAAGTGAAAATGTGAAAAAATGGCTAAGTTATGAGCATGTGTAGAAACTGCACAATGCACGCTCGTAACAAGGTCATTTTTTGGAATTTTTAACCAAATTTTCAACATGGGCTTTTTGGGACCTCCCTTCATGAACAGTGGCAATATGATTTTGTTAATCCATTCCAAAAGTTGATTTTGCTCAGCGACTGTGCCATTCTGCACCACAGGTGCAAAAACACATTTCAAGCAGGGTATGAAAAATGACAGCTCAACTGATCATAAGGAGATGTGAAAAAATGGCAATATTGAAAATCTGGAGTGAAAATATTAAAGATTGGAGAATGCACGCTAGTAATGCAGTCATTTTGGGGGAATTTTTTCACCCAATTTGAAACATGGGCTTTTTGGGACTCCATCTCATGAACAGTGGCACTGTTGTTTTGTTACTTAGTCCTGAAAGATGATTTCTGCACAGCAACCACAAAATCACCTTCAGGACTGACTAACAATATGACAGTGTCAGTGTTCATGAGGTGGGGTCCCAAGAACCCCATGTTGAAAATTTGGGGATAAAATTCCCAAAAATGGCTGAGATATCGACATAAGTTGAAAACCCCATTGACTGCCATTATACAGCATTTACCTTGATTCTTCAGTTTGCGGTTTGGTTTTGAAGAGTGCAGATGTGTCCCGGTCCTCAGACGATGACAGCGCTCAACCTCCGGAAGTAAAGGAGGGGTGCAGGGAGGTGGGTGCACAGAGGGAGGGTGGGGATGGAGGAGAGGGAGTGGGGAGGTGACAAGGGACCATTTTCTTTTCTTCAGGTGAAAAAAAAAGATGCCAGGGGACAGTTTTCTTTATTTAACAGTTTTTTTAAGAAAAGCACATTTGGGCACTCTGTGGTGGGCTCCCAGTGTGCCACATTAGTGAGGAGGGATACATGCCGACACGGGGTTGAGCACCCCGATGTCAGCAATGGATGTTTGCGGCTTGGAGGGGGGGCATCCGACACTGGGAGTGGGCATCCCAGTGTCAGAAACAGAAATTAATTAAATATAAAGCAATTATTTTGGCACACTGCAGTGGGCTTCCAGTGTGCCAAGGAAGTGGAGTGGGGGAATACATGCCGACATGAGGATTGAGCACCCTGATGTCGGCAGACCATAGAGGGGCAGTTCTGCATTGAAAATTTTGATTCAGGACTCTGCATCAAAAAAAAGAAGACATCGGGGGACTGTTTTCTTTTTTCAGCTACAAAAAAATTGAAAAAATTAAAAACAAAATGGGAGGCATCACAACATTTTGTTTTCTCCCCTCGCTAAGCGAGAAAACAAAATGGCAGGTGATGAAGAAGGATTTTTCTTGCGAAAAGGGATTTTGTGAGATTTCTGAATCTCTCTTCGTAATCCCTCTTCATGAGCCATTCACGACCAGGAGTCCTTGATCAAAACTGTGCATCTAGCCCTAAGACTAAAATGAGCATGCTCAGATACCAAAACCTCAAAATTTTATATCTTTGGAACAGATAAATATTTTTTCACCAAACCAATGCTGGATTGTTCCTTAGGATAACCTCCTTCTACCCTGACAATTTCAGGCCAAAATTCCAAATGGTGTGCGCTCCATGAGATGTTGAATAATGACCCTGCCATTTGCAAAAAAAAAAAAAAAAGCGAAAAATTTGTTTTCAAACAACATGAAGACTTGCTGTATTCTGACTTGTGCAGTTAGCCCCAGCCTTTAAACTGCCCCGGAGAACAATGGGTTAACTTTTCCATGCATGGCATAGAATGTTCATCTCAAGCTCGGTTGATGTCTCTGCCTGTTGTAATTCAAACTGCAACCATCAGATTCTTTACTCCGCCTCACTGAACAGTCGCTCCGGAGTTTTCTCCTGCAGCTCGGTTCGAAGTCGGTTGAAGTGTCGGTTTGCGGTGAGTTTTCTACCAAAATTTTGTTTCCGCATAGTTGGTTCAAGTCTCTGTCTGTGGTACCATGAGTACTAGATAGGTTTTGTTCTGTTTTCTTTGTGGAACTTGTAAAAAGTGTGGATCGGTTCTGCTGAACCGATCATTCAGGTAAATTTTGTATTTTACTTTAGTGTGTGGTTAGTGATCCGCATCTGTTCTAAAAAAAATGGGTTTTAGTATGTTGTTTTCCAAGACCCATGACATGGTCAGGAACCGATAGGGTAGTCTTGCCTGGTGGTTGCCGGAAAAAGGTTAAGTTTGGTTAGGTTGGCCATGTCTGAGAAACCCAAGAAAAAAACTGGGCCCACTGGGTTTCAACACTGCAGTGTGTGTGGGGAGGTCTTTGCTAAGGCCGATCCCCACACCACCTGTGTTTATTGTCTGGAGTTTGACCACCTCAATTCAGACTGCCAAATTTGTAAAAATTTTCCCAAATCTACCCTTGAAAACAGATTAGGTAAACTGAGGGAAAGGGAGGCTGAGAAGTCTGCTGACCCGGATGGCCAGCCCGGTTCGGTTCCGACCGAACCAGAAGGAGTGCCCTCTGACCAGGGCGATACTTCTTCGGGCAAAAGGAGAGCCGATTCCGAGGAATCGGTTCCGACAAAAAGAAAATGCAAAGACAACTCGACCAGTTCGGATCCAGAATCTCATACTCCAACCACCGAAGAAATAGCTAAAGCGATTCATATTGTGGAATCGCTGCCCGGTTCTGACTGATCCGGCACCCTTTGGCAGGGGCTCGGTTCGGTCAGTTCCCCCGGTTCAGGATTATACCCTGGAAGAATTTTATGAACCGGAGTTTGAAGAGGAGGGAGAGTTGGAAGATAATTATGGTGACGGTGAAAGTCTGGATGTGCCTATTGACCCGGACATCTCCCCAGACAGACCTTCAGGTGTTTCTCCTCCTAGGCTTTCTGAGTCCCCTTCACACTTCGTGTTTTACAGGAAGGTGACTGATACCCTCCAGCTTCCTGTGGAGGAGGCAGTGGAGGATCAGGAGGAGCCTGACTATGTAGAGATGATGGACATCCCAGAGTCCAGGAGACTGTCTATTCCCCACCACAAATCTTTTGGGAAACAGACACAAAAAATTCTGAAGTTTCCCAATTCCATACCTCTTGTGGATAGAAGAATAGACAAGAGGTATACTCTTTCAGGCTCAGATACGGAGTTCCTTTATCAGCAATGCAGCCATGTTTGGGTTGTACAGGCTGCTGTCTGTGATAAGGCAAGCATCCCCTTGGCATCACACCCCCCCAGACAAGGACTCCAGGAAGATTGATGCCATGGCAAAGAAGCAGTACATGGCATCTTCCTTGGGACTCAGGCAGGTGAATTATATGGCCTATGCAGCCAGGTACCAGAAGTCCAGGTGGGACACTGCACTGGCACTGGCTAAACAGGCTTCCCCCCAGCTTGCCAAGGAGCTGGAGGAGGTGGCTGCAGATGGGATTGAGGCATCAAAAGTTCAGTTTCATGCTGCTGTGGACTCCAATGATGTATCATCAAGAGTCATGGCTAATCCGTGGCTCTTCGGAAAATGGCTTGGCTCAGATGTACTAGCCTCTCACAGGATACCCAGGCTAAGGCCATGGATTTTCCTGTAGTGGGTAATTTTCTCTGTTTGGGGAGCAGACAGAGAATTACATGAAGAAAATGGACGAATACAGGACCACTTACAGGAGTGCTTATGCCAAGGAAAGGCAGGCAACTCCTCAAAGGCAGCAGTCCAGGGACAGGGGCAGGCCTTTTCAAAGGCCTTTTTACCAAGCACAGGCCTCTTATTCCTTTTCACAGAGGGGGGTCTTCAGAGGGAGAGGTAGAAGGGGGATGAGCAGGCCTGCATCCACCCCTCAGCCTAAAGCCCCTGCCAAGCAGACACCCTGATGGGTCTGCCTGGGTCAATTCTCCTATCCCAGTAGGGGGCAGGCTGGCTTACTTTGTCCAGGACTGGATGTCTGTTACATCAGACAAGTGGGTCCTGGAAGTAGTAAGCCAGGGACTGGTTCTCAGCTTCAAAAAATTTCCAAAGATGAGAGCCAGATCTTTTCCACCTGCAAATCTTTCAGAGACCCTTGCCCTAGAGGCAGAGGTTTCTTCTCTCCTAGCTCTAAGAGCTATAGAGAGAGTACCTACCCTACACTGGGGCAAAGGACTGTACTCCAGATATTTCCTAACCCCAAAAACGACAGGAGAGTAGCAACCCATCCTGGACTTCAGATACCTGAACAAACATCTTTTAAAGCCAAAGTTCAAGATGATAACTCTGGGAATTATCCTTCCCTCTCTAAGGCCAGGGGACTGGCTAGCCTCCCTGGACCTCAAAGATGCCTACTTTCACATTCCCATCAGGTGCTCCCACAGAAAGTACCTCAGGTTTGAGTTGCCCTCAGGCCACTATCAGTTCAGAGCAATGCCCTTTGGCCTAACCTCAGCCCCAAGGGTCTTCACAAAGTGCCCGGCAGTAGTTGTTGCCATCCTAAGAAGACAAAATATTTCCATTTTTCCATATTTGGATGACTGGCCAGTCCCCAGACCAAGTCAAGTCACACCCGCAAGTGACCCAGCAAGTGGTCACTTCTTTAGGATTTCTTCTCAACCTACCAAAGTCAGTTCTCAAACCAGTGCAGCTCCTCACCTTCATAGGGGCAGAGCTGGATATGGTAAAAGCAAGAGCCTTCCTTCCCCTGGAGAGGGCAAGAGCTCTCATGGAGCTGGCCTCTTCATTCAACCTTCAGGTGTCTCGACCAGCAAGACATTTCCTTTGGCTCTTGGGCCACATGGCAGCTTCTACAGCAGTGGTCCAAGGCACAAGATTCCAGATGAGGGACATTCAGTTCCACTTAAGAGCTTTTTGGTCCCAAAGAAAGGATTCCCTTACCAAACTAATCCCAGTGACTCAAACTCTGATCCAAGCCCTGCAATGGTGACAGGATCAGAACAATTTGAGGCAAGGGATTCCATTTGCCACTCAGTCTCATTCAGTGGTCCTTACCACAGATGCTTCCCTGCTGGGCTGGGGAGCCCATTTGGGGGACCTCACCACCCAGGGACTGTGGTTGCCTCAGGAATCTCTTCCACACAACAATCTCTTGGAACTCAGGGCAGTGTTTCTGGCACTGCAAGCTTTTTCCAAATTAGTACAGAACAAGGTGGTTCAGGTAAGAACAGACAACACCACCACCATGTGGCACATCAACAAGCAAGGAGGCACTCGGTCTATGGCCTTGTGCACAGAAGCAATGATGTTGTGGTCCCTGGCTTATTCCCTGCAAACCTCTCTGATGGCAGTTCACCTTCCAGGGAAGGACAATGTCCTAGCAGATGCACAGAGCAGAATATCTCAGGGCTATCACGAAATGGGCCCTGGATCCTCTGGTGTTGAAGGTGATTTTCTCAAGATGGGGCACTCCAGAGATAGATCTTTTTGCAGCCCCAGACAATCACCAACTTCCTCTCTTTTGTTGCAGACACCCAGTCTTGGGCTCAGTCCCCCTGGATGCTCTGATTCTGAACTGGGAAGGGAAATTTCTGTATGCTTTCCCCCCCCCTTCCCTATCCTGTGCAAAGTGTTAGTCAAGATAAGGTCACAACCTTGCAAAGTGATTCTGATTGCTCCAGAATGTGCCAGGCAGCCATGGTATCCCTTGTTGCTGTCCCTAGCAGTCCATCTTTCCCTGTCTCTTCCCAGGAATTACAACCTGTTAACATCCTCTCAGGGGGAGGATTTGGTACCCCAATCTTCAGTCTCTCAATCTCAAGGCTTGGATCTTGGAGAGTTAGAGTTTGCAGATCTGCATCTTTCCCAAGGGGTTCTGGATATCCTCAAGGCTTCTCGAAAGTCTTCCACCAGAAAGACTTACAACTCCAAATGGAAAAGGTTCAGCATTTGGTGTTCTAAGAAGAGTATTTCTCCAGACACTGCTGAATTGCCTACGGTTCTGGATTATATGGTCCATCTCAATGGCCTAGGCCTCAGACCAGCTGCTCTCAAGGTACACTTGTCAGCTGTTTCTGCTTTCCTGTCAGTAGGCAAGTATTCCTCACTGTCATCCCACCCTGTATTCTGTAAGTTTTTCAAGGGATTGCTTCACACCAATCCCCCCTTTAGGGATCCTGCTCCTGCTTGGGATCTTAATGTTTGCATTGCTCAGCTTATGCAACCCCCTTTTGAATCTTTGTCCTCAGCAGAGCTTAAGTACTTGACTTGGAAAACTGTGTTTTTGGTAGCCATTACTTCTGTTAGATGTATCAGTGAATTGCAAGCCCTGTCAGTGGAACCTGATTTCATCTCCTTTCACAGAGATAAAGTGGTCCTTAGAACTAACAGAAATTTCTTGCCTAAAGTGGTTTCAGATTTTCACCTGAATCAGTCTATTTCTCTCCCTGTTTTCTTCACTGGTCATTCTTCCTTGGGAGAGAGGAGGCTACACAGTTTGGATGTTAAAAGAGCCCTTAGCTACTACATAGAGCATACCAAGGGTCACAGATTTGACTCCCCTTCAGTTGTTCCTCACTTATGTAGAAGTTGGGAAGGGTAAACCTGCCACCAAGAGATCTATTGCCAGGTGGATTGTGTCTTGTATACAATTCTGCTATGAAAAACTGGATAAAACTCCACCCTCAGGCCTGAGGGCTTATTCCACAAGAGGTACAGTGGCTTCCCTGGCTGCTGCCAGGGATATCCCTCTTTTAGAAATTTGTCAAGCAGCCACCTGGAAAACAGTCCATACTTTTACCAAGCATTACTCTCTGGATATCCAGGCTAGGAGTGATGCTCGGTTTGGCACAGCAGTACTTCAGAGCCTATTCCCAAAGTAGGTTCTGTCCCTCCTCCATGGAGGTACTGCTTGGTAGTCTGCACTAGTCAGAATGTAGCAAGACTTCATGTTGTTTGAAGAAAAAATTACTCACCTTAGTAATTATGTTTCTTCTAGTGGAGTCTTGCTGTATTCTGACCTTTCCCTGCCTCCCCTCTCAGAACCTATATTTTTGGGGATGTGGGTGGGCAGGTACAGTGTTGGCACCCTAGGGGTGCCCCTTTACACCCTCTGTTTCTCATGGGGTGAGTAGTTATTTCATTTGATTGTTTTTTGTGTTTTGGTTTCCTGAGTTGAGTCTTCCTTTGAGAACCCAAAACATTATTTTTCTACCAGTTGGCTAGTAAAATTTTACAGTTTCCACACAGAACACCTAGTGAGTTTTGCTCGTAAAGATTTGATGGTTGCAGTTCGAATTACAACAGGCAGAGACATCAACTGAACTCGAGATGAACATTCTATGCCATGCATAGAAAAGTTAACCCATTGTTCTCTGGGGCAGTTTAAAGGCTGGGGCTAACTGCACTAGTTAGAATACAGCAAGACTCCACTAGAAGAAACATAATTACTAAGGTGAGTAATTTTTTATTTTGACCCTTTGCTGC
Organism: Neoceratodus forsteri; assembly: GCA_016271365.2. Classification (NCBI taxonomy): domain Eukaryota; kingdom Metazoa; phylum Chordata; order Ceratodontiformes; family Ceratodontidae; genus Neoceratodus; species Neoceratodus forsteri. Next base: position 27,789,387 of record CM057456.1, read on the forward strand.
ACATAACCCACAAATCTGATCAAAATGCAGCTTGGAAAAATCAAGAGATATACCACCCAAGACTGTGTATTCTAAATTTAGTGCAAATCCGTTGAACAGTTGCGAAGTTAATAACATGTAAATTTGGGGTTTAAAAATAAACTGCCTGCATATATATATATATATATATATATATACAGTATATATAAGTATATATTTATTGCAAAAAACTCTGTTTTACAAAACCAGTTAGGGTTTCCATTACACCTTTAAAAGTATGGAAATTCAATATTAGGGTTAATACATGTATCAGCACAACACCACCAATCTCTGCAAACATTAGAAACAAAACAGTTATTTGATATATCCCTTGGCGTCCTTCCACCTAACTCGTACATCATACAAATATATTGTTCTATACCACATGATTAACAGCTCAAATGGTGTATGAGTAAAACGGAGTGTTTTTTTGCAATGAATTTCCCTACTTTTTGAGATAGGTGTATAGCAAAATTGCAACAAATATTCATAAGTTTGTCATTTTTTTCACATTGTGACCCCATATTTTCAATATAGTTTTCTTATCACCCCACCTCATAACCCCCATACTGTAGGTGAACATTTTAATCCATGGCAAAATGCCATTCTGTGCCACAGCTATGGAATCACATTTTGGACAGGATGTGAGAAATGACAGCTGTACTATTCATGAGGTGCTGTGAAGAAATGGCTATGTTCAAACTTTGGAGTGAAAATATAAATGATTGGCAGTTACATGCATGCGTAGGAAAATGTAATTGATTACATGTAACTCAGGCATTCTTTGTTACTTTTGCTCCAAAATTTCAACATTGCCTTTTTGGGACCCTACATGATAAACACTGGCACTGTCATTTTGTTACTCAATCCCGAAAGGTGATTTTGCACATCGACTGAACCATTCTGTGCCACAGGTGCAAAAGCACATTTTGGGCAGGATGTGAGAAATGCAGCTGTACTGTTCATGAGGTGGTGTGAAAAGCGGCTATGTTGAAAACTTGGAATGAAAGTATAAAATGGCAAAGTTACACACGTGCAAAGGAAAATTTCAACTATCATGCATAACTTGGGCATTTTTGGGTATTTTTGCACCAGATTTTCCATATGGGCTTTTTGGGAACCCACCTCATGCACAATGGTATTTCCATTTCATTACTCAGTCCCAAAAGGTGATTTCTTTCAGCCACAGTGAAATCATCTTTCAGGACAGAGTAACAAAATGAAAGTGCCAGTGTTCATGAGGTGGAGTCCCAAAAAGTCCATGTTGAAAATTTGGTTCATGCTAGAGGGTGTAGACAGAATGAGGAGGGACCTGCAGAAGCTTGACAAATAATCAAGGGCTTGGCAGTTGAAATTCAATGCAAAGAAGTCCAAGATAATGCATATGGGGCACAAAAACCCTGGAACAACATATCAGTTGGGGGATGAGGATACAGCATGCTCCAAGCAGGAAAGGGACCTTGGGGTTATCATCTCTGATGACCTCAAGGTAGGGAAACAGTGCGACAAGGCAGCAGGTAAAGCAAAAAGGATGCTGGGATGCATAGGAAGGGGCATCACCAGCAGGAAAAGGGAGGTGATAATTTCAATATACAAGACACTAGTGAGGCCCCACCTGGAGTACAATGTGCAGTTCTGGAGACCTTACCTATGTAAGGACATAAACAGGGTAGAGAAGGTTCAGAGGAGGGCAACAAAGATGGTACAGGGATTGCATTGCAAGTCCTATGAGGGCAGGCTGAAGGACCTGAATATGTACTCCCTGGAGGAGAGGAGGGAGAGAGGTGATGTGATAGAGACATACAAGTACCTTACTGGGAGAAACAGGGTGCAGGAACACACTATTTTCCAGTGAAAAAGATGTTCCAGAACTAGAGAACATGGGATGAAGTTGGAGGGAGGGAAATTCAGATGAAACATGAAGAAGAATTTCTTCACAGAAAGGGTGGTGGACAAGTGGAACACCCTGCCAGTGGAGGTGGTGGGGTCTGAAACAATCACTGGATTTAAGAATGCATGAGATAGACATAAGGACATTCTGGAGGTCAGGGGTAAGGGGCAAGAACAGATTTCTAGAAAAACATAACGTGAACTTACAAGCTCAACTGGGCAGACTGGGTGGGCCATAGACCCTTATCTGCCAACAGTGTCCATGTCTATATGTAAAATACCTACAAATGGCTGAGATATTAACATACAGTATGTTCAAAATGCCATTGACCACCTCTATATGGCACTTACCTTTATTCTTCAGTTCGCTGTTCGACTTTGAAGAGTGCAGATGTGTCCCAGTCCACAGAAGATGACAGCCGCCAACCTTGGTTGGTAAATATAGGGCAAGAGGGTGTGGGGTGGTTGGTTGCTCAGTGGGAGGGTCGGGATGTGAGAGGGGGATGGGGAAACAATGAGAGACCTTTTTTACAGGAGTTTAAAAAAGATGTTGTGGACTGTTTTCTTTTTTCACAGGAACAGTAGAACTATTTCTCAGAGCACTGGGGGTGGGTTCCCCAGTGTCTCACACTGCTCTAGGGGTACAACATAACTGGGTACACTATGTACACTGGGTGTGGGCTCCCTAGAGTCACACACTGCTGGTGGGGGGTGAGTGTAGTGCTGACATGGGGATTGGGCACCCCGCTGTTGGCAAAACCATTACACGCATATTTCAGGACACTGGGAGTGGGTTCCCCAGTGCCCCATGGTGGGTGGAGGGGTGCTTTATCTGGGACACTGGGAGTGAGCTCTGCAGTGTCCTACTGTGCTGGTGGTGGTGGTGGGGGGGAGGAATAAGATATTGAAATAGCAAAAAGCACAAAAGACAGTAGCTCAATGGTGCAAAACCTTTAGCCTTCAAGCATGAGGTGCACTTACCAGGTTGTTAAACTCAGTTGAAAAGCACTGAGCTGGAAAACCAGCAAAAAGGTCAGCACTTCATTCAGTCCTATAGTAAGTTTAAATCTCAGTTCACATCGTTGCAGAAAATAAAGCCTGGCAGATCACCCCAGAGTGGAGATTATGTTTAAAAAAAAACTCTAGGGGGTTTATTCAGCCTAGGTTGGGGCTCTGGGGGCTGTAAAATAGTCAGGGTTGGCTGACTGTTGGTTCCTGTTCCCCTGCTGTGTTGGTTCTGTCTGCCAAAAGGGATTTAGTACTGCAAAACAGCATCCTAGTTCAGTGCAGAACCCCTTGCCATAGGGCTCATACAAAGCAGAATCCGAGTTCAAAGCAGAATCCAAGTCCAAAGCAGAATCCTAGTTCGAAGCAGAATCCTAGGTTAAAGCACAATCTCGGTTCAAATCAGAATCCTGTGTTGTGTGGGACATCTGTTTTTCCCCATAGGAAATAATGGGAAATCAACATGTCATAATTTGGAAAAAATTTATATTTTCCCACCAAATCTTCAAAATGCACATTTGTGAGGCAAAGGCTTTTTAATCTGAAAATGTCATCCCAGAAGCTAAAGCCATTTCCGAGATACAGGTGGACAATAAAGTGTCAACTCCCAAACCTTTATTTTTAACACTCTGTATCTCAGAAATGGCTAAAGCTATTAAGAAAAAACTTAACATTTTCAAACACCTCCCCAGGGTAATTATCCGTGCCAAATTTTGTAGAAATCACTTTAACCATTACAAAGTTATTAAGGTCAATAAATTGCCCTTTAACATTAATAAACAAACAGCGAAACCATCAAAATCAGTTTTTTCTTCCAACACTATGTGTCTCAGAAACCAAACAAGGGATTCAAATCAAATTTGTCAGGTCAAGAGACCTGTGCCCTAGGCAGATGCTTGTCAAATTTCCTTCAAATCTGTTGGAGTGTTGCAAAGTTGTTCAGGTACAAATTATGCAAAACTGGATGACAGTGTGTGAAAATCACTTTCACTTCTACATCTATTTTCTCCCATAGGAAATAATGGCAAATTCAAGATTTAATAACCTTGGAATGGATTACTATTGTTTTACCAAACCTTCAAAAGGCACATCTGTGAGGCCAAGGCTTTCTACCCTGAAAATTTCAGCCCAGCACCTAAAGCTGTTTCTGAGATACAGGTGGCCGAAAAAACAACAAAAACCAGGGACACCTCTGCATTTTCAACACTTTATGTCGCAAAACTCTCAAAAGGAATTCAAACCAAATTTGGTACATCAACAGACCTACCCCAGCAGATGATGCAAGTCAAATTTCAGGAAAATCTTTGAAACTAATTTAAAGTTATTAACCAGGAAAAATTGCCCTTTAACATTAAACACTTCGACAAACCCCAATTATAATCTCTCTTTTTTTTTTATATATATATATATATATATATATATTCATTGCAAAAAAACATTGTTACTGCATCAGTTAGGGTTGAAACAACAAAAGTAGGGAAATGAAGCATTAGGGTTGACTCCTTTACACCTCCCCCATGGCCTACCACCCCACCCCAACCCTACCCACCACAGACCAACAGGTGACGGGGTGTGCCTTGGAGTCATCGGCCCAAATGAAACAAGCCTAGAGTTGTTTTGTTTTAAGAGAGAGAGTGAATATATATTACTGATTATGAATATTAGAATTCAGCTTTTCAAAGTAAATCCACTAGGTGGTACGGCAGTTCTTTTCCTACTTGGCTACCTGTTGTTACTTTCACCAAAATGGAGAGGCAGGAGGCACGATTCAAGAAAAGGACCAGTTTATTAAGCAAGGGATCACAGGGAAGGCAACAGGAGTAAACGGGCGCAACAACATTCAGCTCTGTCTAAAATATTTTACTAGTGACCTAAGGGCCATATACTGTATCTCTAATCTGTACGAGGATATAAGCATGTGGGTTCAATAACAGACACCAGTCATCAAATAAAGTGCATAAAAAACACTGGTGTTGCGTTTATCATTTTATTTTACAAAATGAAAAAGGAAAAAATAACTGTTCAAAATATTTACAGAAAAGAAATAAATGGGTGTTCAAACTTTCACACCAAAACAAAAGAAAAACAACAACTCAGGCAAGTCTTCCTTCAGACTCCCTCTCTTCTCTGCATATACAATATTCTGTACATAGATACATAGATACATAGACAGTGTCGGCAGATAAGGGCTTATGGTCCGCCCAGTCTGCCCATTTGAGCTTGTAAGTTCAGTTTGTTTTCCTAGAAGTCTGTTGCCCCTTACCCCTGACCTCCAGAATTCCTTTATGTCTATCCCATGCATTCTTAAATCCCGTGATTGATACAAGGCTGTATGTAGACTGTCACACCTCCTCTCTCCTTGCTTGGTCAGAAGGTACTGACCAATACCTCCCTTTCTGGGCCCTTAGTGGGCAGGTTTTATACTAGAATAATTATGACATCACTAACATGTGACTAACAATTATACCAGACAAAACTTATCCCTGTACTCTGGAACTTAAGGTTAGATTTTAAACTCTGTAAGTATAAAGCTTACTATGTCTTTTTTTCCACATGACATAAGTAATGCTGGATGAGTACTATTTTAACTTAGAGGAACCTTTATTAGTAGTAAAAGCATCATCAGAAACTTTTTAGCTCTTCCCATTTCAGTGACATCACCATTAGTCTTTCTATAAATACAGTCACTTTCAGGGCTGCCAGCCCTGTAGAAGACCGTAACCTGCCTTCTCCTAGGTAAGAAACCCACATATAACATTCAAAAAGAGTGTTTTTCTCTAGAGAACTCCAACCTTCACAGGATAAACAGAGCAGGGGCGCGCTCCCTCTCCAGTTACTCTGCAAAGATATAGTAGCTCTGAAATAGAAACCTTTTCTTAATTATTTTCATTTTTAATGTTTGCTCAGGAAACTGTTTAATACTTACTATAGCTGTACATGTAACATTCATATAAGGGAACAGCCTCCTTTATCTCTCAGCAGTATGCTATATGCAGCATCTATGCTTAAGCTGCACATTATCTGCTTTATTTCCTCTGTTTCAGCTTCCAGATGGCTTTAACATTTCAGCCGTCGGTTAAACATTTCAGGATACACACTCCGACTGGACTTTTTTGGCTTCCTTTACTTTAGAAACACAAGCTTAGCTCACAGTAAACCCAAACGTGGCTTTGTTAAGTCTGCACTAAGTCTGCACTCTCTTTGCAACTGCCAGCACGTATTTAAACAGTGTCCTTTATTTTATTTCAGAGACAGAGCGAGTGCTGCAACAGCAAATGCAGGGTCTGTTTATTATCACCCTAGCAACAGCCAAATGCTCGCTTTCTATTTGCAGTGCCTCACTTGTTTCTGTATACTGCTAAACTCTGGAGGCACGGGGTCAAAATGCCGCAAGGCAGAATGCCGTCCAACTTAATCGCATTGCGCGATTTATTTATAACTTTTGATCTGTGGGGGGCTCCACCACCCACATCCCTCGTTATGGGGGCTGCACTCCCCTGGACCCCCACAACTTAGGATTCTAACTCCGGGTGTGTCCAACATGGAGAGCGACAGGTCCGAGTTCACAAGATAATGCCGCACGCTATTGCGTACAACATTATGACCCGGTAGGAACAGGTATTTGGGAGGTCTACAGCTTACTTCGGAAATATTGCTGCATGAATGTGTGTAATCTGTCCTCACGATCGTGCACACACTACTCTCACAATCGTGCACACACTCCTGAGCGACAGTGCGATCGTGTGCACTATCGCTATTTAAAATGGAAAATTGCTTGGCTTTTTTTTTATTTTGTATTCAGTAACACTCTGTTTTGTTTGACTACATTAAAACAACAAGTTGGACATACCAGGAAGTGCTCTAAGAATATAGGGACTCTGCTTTCTTGGGGAAGACTTCAATGTTTGCAGACTTGGACTATTATTAAAATGTTTGGCTTTTTAAGAGCTAATGTGGCTGTATTAGGCTATGAAGGTTGCTAATAAAGGGGATAGTACAGAAAAGGGGTTAGAAATGTCAGGTTGGCCACCCTGACAAGAAATTAAGGTTAGGCAAGAATAGAATAAGAAATTATTATGCATTTTAATTGTCTCATTCTGCCACGGAGGAGAACTGTAAGAAGAAATCTGTAACAGCTATGCTATAAGAGCATCTCTAACTCTAAAATCATCAAATCAGCTGTAACAGCTACTCTGTAAGAGCGTCCTTATTTCTAAATCCCTATAAGAGGGCGACTCTATGGCAAAACTAGCAAGATTAGCAAACTGGCTGTAACAGCTACATTATAAGAGCGTCTTATGCAAAACCTTCTAACTCACCCCCGAGGTGCACCTCTTGCTAAGGCCTATTACCTGGAGTACTCCACACTATGAATTACACTGCATACTATAGCAAGAGTCTGTATGTATTACTGATGGCAGTTCATGCATGGTCGTACATTCTCTGTCGTCAAGAAGAGAACAGAACCAAAGAAATTGGTGTAACAAGTCAGCTTGAGTGGCTGGTCAGTGCGACTCTGGGGACTTCTTGGGAAACTAGGGGAATACAGAGAGGATTTTTGAATAGACCACGAGTTTCTCAGCCACACCCCACCTCTCTAGGGTTGCCGGAATGCAAGAATAGACACCAAGATTTCTTTGGCTAAGAACCCACTGAGGGCCGCTGGAATTGATGCACAAAGGATCCGGCCACAGTCCACTGGTGGACAGCTAAATTGAAACAACCAATACAATGGCTCCCTCATGACAGCCTGCTTCTGGACTGCCAAGTAAGGAAGATGATGCAGAACACCAGCTACAGCCTGCTTCTGGACTGCTGGGTGAAGAAGGTGATGCAGACCACCCTGCCACAGCCCACTTCTGGACTGCTGGGTGAAGAAGACAATGCAGACCACCCTGCCACAGCCCGCTTCTGGACTGCTGGGTGAAGAAGACGATGGGAGGACCCCACAGAAATCAGGAATCTTGATGAAGAAGTCTCTTGACATTGAAGAGTGGCAGAGTTCTGAGCACCAAAGCCAGATGAGCCAAGGGTGAATGTAAAACAATAAACAGAGCATCAAAGTATGACAGAGTTCTGGGCTCCAAGGCTGGATGAGCCAAGGGTGAACATAAAACAATAAAAAGCGTTGACTCGGGGAACTGGAACAGAAGATATGTATGGCACTCTGGTGCAAATTACAAAATAAGAAAATGGACAGCAGATTCTGCACTGGGCCAAGTTGTACACTGGGAGCTGTTAGAGGAAAACAACAAACATGAAGTTGCAACAGTGCGAATATGACTCGGTTCTTCTCCTCAAGTACTGCTGTAGATTGATTCTGGAATACACTGATGAAATGTCTCTGAAGTCTTGCTGAAGACTGATCTGAACACACACAGGTAAAAAATCTCTGAAGGGTTGCTGAAGACTGATTCAGAAGCACACTAGCACAAGATGTTGGCACAATGCAATAACAAGTCACAGTTCCAACATATCACAGTTCCAACCTTTTGCTCAGTGTCACAGTCTCTGAATGCACAGTCTACAGTGAATAACAGGCACTTGATTGCTTCTATCTGGTCACTTTATTGATGAAGCCCTAGCTAGCTGTGGAACTAACTGCTGTGGGTTCCTGTAACTAAATGGGCTCTCCTGCTACTGCAGGTACACTGGTGGCTGAATCCTGGGTGGCTTTCTTGGACTGTGAGTTATACTAATAGGGTGGGCCTAAATGTCTAGCTAAACCCCTTAACACCTGTGGGCTTAAATGGCTAGCTAACCCCCTTGACAAGCGATCAGGCCTACTGTGGCTGGACCCCTTTAAATACTAAGACCCTCTTGGCTAGGCCCCATTAAATAACTTGGGCCTGATTGCCCCTTTAAATAACTCATTGCACCTGGTTTGCCCTTTTAAATAAACATTTAGGCCTGACTCACCCCTTTAAGTGCTGGGCCTACTGGCTTGCTGGACCCCCTTTTAATCTCTCTGGGCCTTGTGGCTGGGCCCCCTGAAGCTAAAGACTTTGACATGGCCTCCTTAAATTGTGGGCCTCCTGTGAGTGGCCCCCTCTAAACTGTGAGCCTACTAGCTGGATCCCTCTAGGTGCACATGGCCTTGTTGCTCCTCTAAACATACAGGGCCTGGATGTTGCTCCTTTAAACTGTTCTAGGCCTATTGTGGCTGGACCCCTCTAAATATGCCTTGGCCAGAACAAGGCCTTTCTGCCACTCACCTCCATTCACCCCATTTTATCCCACCTCCTACTGACTAGGCAGGGACTTTACTGTGGACCTGCTGCCCTGGATTCCACCCCTGGACGTTGCTACGCTGATAAATATAAATTTATTTAAATGTTGGTCCCTCAACTGGCCCCTTTTTTGACCATTGGCTGATTTCTCAAACACCCTGAGTGCGTAAACAATTATTTTCCCTTTTGTTTTAAAAAAAAACTTCAGGTGGTCATCACCTGGCTGTTGGTGCTGCTGCTGATTTATCACCCCGGCCCGGGGTGAAGGCTGCTGGATCGTGAGACTGGGAGGTACTGCTGGCAGTGTGAGGGAATTGCTGCACGCACTGGGTGGATGACTGGGGGACCTCACAGGACCTCACAACACCCAAAGGCTGCTTCCTGGACATGGCTCTTCTCAAGCCACCAATGGGGAACTGGAGAAACATTTAAACATAAAAAAAAAAAAATGGGGCTAAACAGAGCCCACACCCTGCTCTGGACAGGATGGAGGGGACTGCAGCAGAGACTAAAACTGCCACACACTACAGCGGGACCCGATGCTGGCAAGGAAGGATGAGAGGTGGACCACATGTAAGCCCTTTTGCTATACTTCCTGACATGTGTCCCCTCTCCCCCTCACACCCTGGCCAACACACATCTCTTTTCTTCTTTTCTTCGTCAGGGTGCCTGAGAACACTCGCCCGACCGCTGCTGCCACCAATCACTGAACAACAACTGACTTTTTTCAAGACGGCCATTACTGGCCACACAGAACCCTCCCTGGCATTTGGGACACCGAGTCCCTAGCAACCAGGGAGGCAAGCAGCTGCCCAGCATGAGCTGGGATAAGGGGATGACAGATGCTCATGCCAGTGCTGGGCAGACTGCAGCACAAGTAAAAAACAAATGTTTCAAAACTGCAGGGGTTTCTACACTGCATTGCCCCCACCCTGTCACCTAAACTAATGGAGCACCTGTACAAGGGAGACTGGAGACCTCTGGGGAACTGCTGAGGAACCCCAACTTTGGGGTATTACATTAACTTTCACCCCATTCCATGTGTAACAAAGCTCACATGATACAGTATAGGAGAATGGGGTGAGAGGCCTGATGACCCCAAGGCACACCCCATCACCTGTTGGTCTGTGGTGGGTTGGGGAGGGATGGGGTGGTAGGGCATGGGGGTGTTAGGATATGAATCCTAGTGCCTCATTTCCCAACTTTTGTCACTTTAACACTAACTGATGCATTACTGAAGTTTTTTGCAATGAATTTCTACTTTTTGGAAAAGTGTAATGTAACTGGTATGTATTAGTGGGAGTGCGGGCCCTCTGGGCCCTCCGCTCCCTTCAAGCTACCTATTGTTGCATAATGATATGCATCTGTGAGGGCCTGCACTCCCACTTACACATAACTACAGAGCCATACAGCAGCCCTATAGGGCTGAAAAGGAACCATTGTAACACTAATTTGCCAATTATCTCAGTAACCATAGCAGCTACGAAAAGAATTCCATGCAGTTGTAAGCATGACTTCAAAACCTCCATGTGTGCTTAGTTATTAAGCTGCCTGGAACGAAAAATCCGTATCTCGAATAGTTTCTGAGATACGGGCACCAAAAGGCACTGCGGGTGCCACAGTGTTATCATATGGGAAATATCTCAACTTCATAATGGCATAGCTATGGAACTGATGAAAATTGTTGCACCTAAACAGCACAATTCACATCTCTGGGACACCCCCTTTATACCCTGCAAATTTCAAGCCAGTTGTTCTTTGGGGAAACCTCCTCTACCCTGACAATTTCAGACTAAAATTCCAAATGGTGTGGCTGCAGCGTGATCGGCAAAAATCTGCAAAAATGGACAAAAAAAAGTGAAAAACGCATTTTGTGGTGCTTCGCTGTATGAAAATCACAAATCTGACCATATCAAGAGATCTACCATCCAAGACTGCACATTCTGAATTTTGTGCAAATCTGTTTAACGGTTGCAAAGTTATTAATGTGCAAAATCTGGGGTTTAACATTAAACTGCTTACTCAAGCCTAACTATAGAGGCACAACCGTGCCCCTATAATATATTTCCCTGAGAAAACTACCTGACTCCTTGAGATATAAAAACATATAATACTGACACGGTCATGCCAGTATAGTTAGGGTGAAACTGCACTTCTATGTTAAAGTCCAAACTTTGAACCTTAATAACTTTGGAACTGTTCAATGGATGTGCATAACATTTGACATACAGGATCTCTAGGGGTGGGTCTCTTTACTTGCCCAATTTTGTGGGAATCCATTGAGTGGTCTCTGAGATATAAAGTGCAGACAAAACAGAAAAATCAGGTTTTTTTTTAGCATTTCGCTGTCATCCTGGATCTCAGAAACAGCTTTAGGTTTTGGTCTGAAATTTCCAGGGAAGAAAGCCTTTGGGACACAGATGTGCCTTTTGAAGGTTTGGTGAAAAAATATTAGTAATAATAATAATAATAATCTTTATTTTTAATGCGTCTTTCAAAAAATCAAGGCGCAGAACAATCTTTAAAATACATCCAAATAACACATCATAATAAAAATCAGTAGAATAAATAATATCAACATCATAATAAATAATAAAATCAGATTGGTTCAGTATCCTTCCCAAATGTTTTTAACCACAGAAAGGATTTCAATGCCTGTTTAAAGCCCCCCATCTTCGTGCACTCTCTAATCCAACAGGGTAGAGAATTCCAGAGGGTCAGTGCCGCGAATACAAAGGCCTGGGCACCGGAAGATTTCAAAACTACCCTCGGAATCTCTATCAACCCCTCGTTGGCTGAGCAGAGCAGTCACTCTGGGATGTAAGGAACCAGAAGCTCTTTCAGGTAGTCAGGGCCCAGACCGTGCAGGGCTTTGTAAGTCAACAAACCCACTTTAAAGGAGATCCGCCACTGAACAGTTAGCCAGTGCAGGCCCCGCAGCACCGGAGTAGTATGGGAGGAACAAGGCGTCCCAGTTAACAACCGGGCTGCGGAGTTCTGCACCAGCTGCAAGCGGCGGATATCAACCCCTGGGAGCCCAAAGTAGAGGGAATTGCAGTAGTCCAAACGCAAGGTCACAAAGGCGTGGATCAACGTAGGTAGGTCTCCAGACAGAACAAGGTGCTTGATCCTAGCGATATTCCTAAGATGATAAATGGGTAACTTAATGACAGCCGACACTTGTGCACGCAGTGTCAGCCGGTCGTCAAGAATTACCCCTAGGTCGCGCACCTGTTCAGAGATAGGAAGCTCAACCGCCCCCAGGAATAAACCTGAGGGATGGTTTGTCCCCCACCCCCCCATCCGGTGACCAGGATCCACGACCATCACCTCCGTCTTTCCAGAATTCAGCTTCAGCCAGCTGGACCTCATCCATCCTTGGATTTCATCGCGGCAATTATTAAACACCAAGAGTGCTCCATTAATCTGTTCAAAAGTTATGACATTTTAAATGTTCCCGTTATTTCCTATGGGAAAATTTATATGTCAGGGATGAAAAATATATTTTTCGCACAATTCAAGTACTTTGCACAAAATACCAGCCTCTTTTCACAAAGCCGTGTTGTGTCAGCCATTTTGTTTGCTGCTTAGTGATGATCTTGAAGTACAGAACATTTAAAAAAGAAAAAAAAGCATCAGAACACAGCTAAAGGGGAGTCCTTCAGGTGTATTCTAAAGTTCTTTTTTTTGTTTTAAACTGGTCCCAAACAAGTTTTTTTTTGTCAGGTGCCAGCTTACAGAGAACAGCTTGTAACCCATTCTCTGTATGAGAAGAGCGGTATTTTTTTGACTTCTGCAGCCACAGCGGAAACTCATGCTGCCAGCTGCAGAATCAAGGAAGACCTGCTTTATTTGCACCAGCACAGGGTGCCCGATCCCTGTGTCAGTATGTATTCTCCCCACACACACACACACACACACTTACTTGGCATGCTGGGAGCCCACCCCAGTGTGCCCTACATTATTTTCAACCCTGTAAAATAAAGAAAACCGTCCTCCAGCATCTTTTCTTTAATGCAGAATCCTGCATCAAAATTTGCAATATTTTCGATGCAGCATCTCAAACTATTCTGCCCCCCTTCCTATTTTTCACACCGACATTGGGTGCCCAATACCCGTGTCAGTGTGTATCCCCCCTTCCAGTATTGTAACACACTGGGAGCCCACCTCAGTGTGCCAAGATAAATGGTGTTTTTTTTTAAACTTTCCGACACCGGGATACCCACTCCTGGTGTCGGATGCCCCCCAGCCCACTTTTTTTGCTGACGGGGTGCCCAACTCCTGTCAGCATCATGATCCCCCAACTCATGTGGCTCACTGGGAGCCCACCCCCAGTGTGCCCAAATTTATTTTTTTGCAGGTTTACTTATAAATAAAGAAAACTGTCCCCTGACATCTTTTTTTTTCACCTGCAGGAAAGAAAACGGTCTCTTGTCATCTCCCTACTCCCCCCTCCCACATCACCACCCTCCCTCTGTGCACCCACCTTCCCACACCCCCTGCATCCCATACTTACCTCTGGAGATTGGGAGCAGCAATCTTCTCTGGGCCGGGGACAAGTCTGCACTCTTCAAAGCTGAACTGCAATCTGAGGAATCAAGGTAAGCTGTATAATGGGAGTCAATGGGGAATTTCAACTTCTGTCTCAGCCAATTTTAGGAATTTTGCCCCCAAATTTTCAACATGGGGTTCTTTGGACCCCACCTCGTGAACACTGACACTGTCATTTTGTTTCTCGGACCCGAAGAGTGATTTTGCGGTCGCTGCACGGAATCATCTTTTGGGACTGATTAATGAAACAACAGTGCCACTGTTCATGAGGTGGGGTCCCCAAAAGCCCATGATGCAAATTTAGTGAAAAAATTCCTAAAAATGACTGCGTTACGATAATGTGTTGCGTAGTTTCTACTCATGCTCGTAACTTCGCCAATTTTTTTATATTTTCACTCCGGATTTTCAACATTGCCATTTTTTCACACCTTCTTATGAACAGTACAGCTGTCATTTTTCACATCCTGCCCCAAACATGTTTCCACACCTGTGGTGCAGAATGGCATGGTTGCCGTGCAAAATCAACTTTTGGGATGGATTAACAAAATCATAGTTGCACTGCTCATGAGGGGAGGTCCCAAGAAGCCCATGTTGAAAATGTGGTGAACAAATTCCAAAAAATGACCGCGTTACGAGTGTGCATTGCACAGTTTATACGCGCGCTCGTAACTTCACCAATTTTTCATATTTTCACTCCAGATTTTGAACATTGCCATTTTTCCACACCACCTCATGAACAGTATAACTATAATTTTTCAGACCCTGCCAAAAATGTTTTCCCGCACTTCTGGTGCAAAACATTACTGATGCGCAGAATTACATTTCGATAGTGATTTGAAACTTTTTTTTTACCAGGGGAGAGACACACTAAGCTGAAAACTCGTTTATGGGTGAGACCTGGGAGCATAAAGAAGTTAAGTGACTTACTTAGGATCACACAGTATGCAAGTGGAGGCCATGGGATTCAAACCCAGGTCTCCAGGTTTGCAGCTCAGAGCCTTAAACCACAGTGCTATACAGTACTGCCTCTTTTCTGTATTGGGTACATGTGGTGAGGTGATAAGAAGGATCTGTTGAACATTTGGGGTGAAAATTATTTAAGATGGCATAGTTATGCCTATTTGATGCAATTTCTCTACGCCTGCTCATAACTTTATGTGTGGAGGTGCAGGGGCCACAGATCCCTGTGTTTCTACAGCTACACACATATGTGCATCTGTGGAAGGATTGGAGCACAGGGTCCAAAGGATCCTGCAGTCCCACTGTGACACATGGATACTGCTGTACTATCTTAATGGAGGGATGCGGACCCTGTGCTCCCACCATACTATCTGGATGGAGGGTTAGACCCTGCACTCCCACTATGACATATGGATACTGTTGTGCTATCTCAATGGAGGGATGGACCCTGCGGAACATGGAACAAACAAGCAGGGGCAAGAGTTTGGGCTCTTCAGAGAACTGCAAAATCTCAAAGCAGGATAAGGGAAAGTTGCCAGATAAGGGGGGAGATTACAAACATCAGTCTAGGCCACTTGACAGAATTCTAAGGTGCCCCCTTCCTCTGGAAAAGTACTTAAAAATAATGAAGAATTAGAAGCAATGCATTAAAGATCAAAAGCAATAATATTATCCATTGTGTAGTCCATGCACTTTGCTTGAAAGACATTCTCTCTGGAAGCACTAGGAACCAATGAATGTATTCAATATAAAAATGAAGCCTGTCTATTCGGGAGCCAAGCAGGCAACAATGAAACCAAGAAAGGATTGAGTCCTTCCGACTGGGAGACAAGATAACCAGGGGTGAGGAAGAGCAAAAGTCTCAGCCATTCTAGTCCAGGACAAAAGCATAAATAAAGTCAGAAAGTCCTTTATCTATTACCTTGACCTGTGTGGGGTAGTCAGCCAAAGGTTGTTGGTGAAATTGGTGACATGGGGGTGTCCCGAATGGGAGAGTCGAGCCAGACCAAGGCCCCAAGATGACACTGTGTCCCACTGTCCCATAGAAGTGCTTCTCAGTCTCTCATATTGAGGGTGGGAAGATGCTATACTTGTTTAAATGAGGAAGACAGTGAAGGATACCAGCCAAATCTATGCAGATATCTATGGATATCCCTCTCCACTCCCCCTCGGGTGTCTCTCTTGCCCAGAGTCAGGAGGATATACCTTGATCTGGATTACCAGAGGAATAATGACTGTCACTAGAGTTTTCAGTGCTCAAGCTACTAATAGGTAGTGTCAGTGCTGGGAAGGGAGGCACAAAGATAGGCCTGGCCGAGCTTCAGTCGTCCCACCTCTAGGACCCCTCCCCTCATTATGTAAATGACTGAAATGTAGCATGGACAACTCATGAAGTAGTGGGGTAATATTCTGTGGACAATCGGTGCACTGAGGAGGGTTCTTTTGTAAGATGAAAGTGGGGTGGGATGTGAGAGCCTCCGGAACCCCAGCCTGCACCCTCCACAAAACAGAGACAATCTCAGTAATTTAGTTATTCATGGTTAGGCAAAAAATGTTCAGGGTCCCCTTTCAGGTAGTGGCATCTCACATGGCCCAGGGCAGTGCAGTGGATCTTTACCAAAGTGTCTTGGGTATGTTGATGTTGGTCTGCATCAGGAGTTATACTGTGGGAGGATGATCGGGCAGTCTGTGTTCGTGGGCACTGAGTGCTCTTCTGGGGAAGGTGTTGCCCTCTCTCTGCCAGGGACTGGGTCACATCTGCAGTGGAGTCAAAGATTTGTTGTCCCTCAGGGAATTGAATGGTTATCCTGGCTGGAGCAGGGGTATAATATTTCAGCTTATTCTCCCTGAGCAGATGCATTAAAGGAAGTATTCCCTCCATTTCCTCATGGTGTGAGGTGCATAGTGGTTGTCCAGAAAGATTTTTGTTGTGCCATAATAAAGGTGTTTTTGTGCCCAGGCTTTCTGTAAAATGAGCTCCTTAGCATGGTAATTTAGGAAGTGAACCAGCACTGAGCAAGAGCAGGCACCTGGGGAACAAGGTTTAGGCCCCAGAGCCCTGTGTGTTTTGTCTATGTTCAGAGCAAAATCTGCAACCAGGGATAGGGCAATATGAAAAAAAGCATCCATGAACTCCAGCATATCGGTCCCTTTGGAGTCCTTGAGGAGACCATACACACTGATGTTTTGGCACTTAGCAGGATTTTCAGCATCTTCCTGGCAGTTTACAATCTCTCCCTCAGTCTCAGCCAGCTGAAGTGGGGCAATTTCAAGTTCCACCACGTGGTCAGAGTTTGTAGCAGTTTGGTGTTCTGTGGTGTCAACTCTGGAAGTTAGTGCATCAAAGCCGGATCATACTGATGACAGAGACTCGCTGAACTCTACAAACTTAGCTCGGAAGGCTTCTAGCTCAGACAGAAATGTATCCAGCTTTCTGCCCTTTTGTTTCTTCTGTGAATGCTATGCATCTGTGGGTTGGGGCTGGGCCACCATCGAGAGCTCCAACATGACTGAATCAGAGCACTCCACCTTGAAGCCATCGCTATCCGTTTGCAGGATATCAAAGTTATTTCTGGAGAGTTTCATAAGTTGCTAGGTACCTCTCCTTTGTAGTGGTAAAAGCACTGCTGAGTGAAAAGCAGTTTGTATGAGATTTTAATTTTCCGGAGAGTGAGAGCTCCTTTTCAAGCTGCCATTTGTCTGATGACCTCACTGGAAGTCTCCTTGATGAAACTTTTTAAATAAATGTAAATAAATGTTTTACTACCAAGCAGAGTCTTAAGGAGTGCCCTAAAATCCTCACCATGCAAAAATTAAAATAAGCAAGGGAGCTCCTGCTGAGCAAAATATGTACACCAAGACACGAGTTTCCCCTGAGCCATACCTGGCCCCATGCCAAGGAGTGATGCAGGCTAGTGTGTGCAACATCTAAATGGGAGGAGATTTTTCAGTCTACATTAAATATATGTCACCCTACTGGATCAGCTAATATCCCAGAATGCATATATAGTTACCTAGAATTTGTCAGCATAAAAGGACCACTTAGCCCACCCAATCTGCCCAGATGGTAGCTGCCTAGTCTGTCTCCACAGAGCCTAACTGTTCTCCAGTGACCCTCCCTCCTCCCTGCCCTTTTACTTATATTCCCATATGTCTATCCCATGCATGCTTGAAGCCCCCTACTGTTTTCACCTTCACCACTTCTGCTGGCAGTCTGTTACAGGTGTTTGCCACACATTCAGTGAAGTAGTACTGTACTTCCTCACATCTTACTTAAACTCCCCCACCCCTCCATCTTCATCGCATGCCCTCTGGTCCTGGTACTTTTTTTCATTTGAAAGAGATTCCCCTCCTGCACCCTGTTCACCCCTGTGAGGTACTTGTAGGTCTCTATCATGTCCCCTCTCACTCTCCTGTCATCCAGGGTGTACATATTGAGATCCCTCAGTCTCTCCTCATAGAGCTTTTGGTGCATTTCCTGCACTATTTTAGTTGCCCTCCTCTGGACTGCCTGCACCCTGTCTATGCCCTTTCTGAGGAGCAGCCTCCAGAACTGGACACAATACTCCAGGTGGGGTCTCACCAGCTAGCAATATAGAGGTAACACCATCTCTCCTGCTGGAGATACCTCTCCCTATGCATCTCAGCATCAAACTGGCCCTACCCACTGCTTTGTCACACTGTCCTGCCACTTTGAAGTCCTCAGATATGCTACCCTCAAGGTCTCTTTCCTGCATAATGACTGTCAGTACCTCCACCATCCTATACTCAGCTCCTGGATTCCCATGCCCTAGGTGCATGATTTTGAAATGTTTGTCATTGAACCCCAACTGCCATGCTGTTGACCACTCCTTGAGTTTCCCAAAATCCCTTCACATTCTCTTCACCCCCCTCCTAAGTGTCCACCCTATTACAGACTTTGTTGTCATCTGCAAAATGGCATACCTTCCCTTCCAGTTCTTCTGCAATGTCACTTATGAAGACATTGAAGTGAATCACTCCCAGTACTGAGCCCTGTGGCACCCTGCTGGTCACACTCCTATCATTAGATTGAGTGCTGTTAACCACCATCTTCTGTCTCCTATCCGTTAACCAGTTTCTAACCCAGTTCTCTACCTTGGATCCCACCTCTAGGCTGCTTAATTTCTTTATCAGTTTTCTGTGTGGCACAGTGTCGAAGGTTTTGCCAAAGTCCATATAGGCCACGTTCCTTGCCCTCCCCTGAACTATTTCCCTGATCACCCACTCGAAGAAGTCAATCAGATTTGTCTGGCATGACACCCCCCCATCCACGAATCCATGATGCCTGTTGTTTTGCAGCCCATTGGATTCAAGATACTCTTCCAACCTTTCCTTTAACATGGTTTTCATTAACTTTCCCACCACTGAGATTAGACTGAGTGGCCTATAGTTGTTAGCCTCCTCCCTGCTGCCACTGTTATGTAAAGGGACCACATAAGATTCCAGAGAGCTGTTGAATAAAGCCATCAGTGGGGCAGCTGGCACCTCCCAGAGTTCCTTTAGTACCCTTGGGTTGTATCCCATCAGTCCCATAGCCTTTTCCACTTTCAGAGCTGCAAGTCCCTTCAAGACTTATTCCTCTGAAAATGGACTTGTGTCCCCCATCCCAGCTTTGTTCTTACTGCTCCCTGGTGGTCTGTCCCTTCTTCCTCCATTGTGACGACTGAGCAGAAGTATCTGTGCAAGATGTCTGCTTTTTCTTGGTCCTCTTCTGTGCAGTCCCTCTGCATCCCTCTCTATCCTCACTATCTCTCCCCTTGCTTTCACTTATGTACCTGAAGAAAGTCCCATCCCCTTTAGCTACCCCCTTGGTATCATTTCCTCTGTCTGCACCTTTGCTCTCCTCACTGCCTTCCCTGCTTCCCATTATTTTACTTCATACACTTCCCTTTTTTTCCTCCCTCAGCATTTTCTTATAGCTTCTGAATGACATACTTTTTTAACTCACTGCCTTGGCCACTTCCTTAGAGAATCATAATGGTCTATTTTGCCTTTTGCTTTTACTCACTTCCATTATGCACACGTTAGTTGCCTTAATTATGCTGTCCCTTAATTTTTCCCACTGTACTTCTACTACTCCCTAGCAACCTCCTCCCCCCAACAAGGCAGCTTCTGAGGCAGCTTCCCATTTCTTTAAAATCTGCCTCTAGCTGGCCCAGTAGTGATGAGGGTTGAGGTGCTGGACACCACACCTCGTGCCCCGCTGGTGACCCCGGTTCGGGAACGAGCCTGTATCACCACTGGTCAGTGGGGGGGATGGCCAGGAGATGGATTGAGTGGCTGCCAGGCAGCTCTCCTCTCCCGGGTGGGGACCCAGTCATGACCGCTGCAGGGCTGCCCCCAGATGGAGGCCCAAGAGTAGTGCAGATGGGAGTGGCAAAAGTCAGGAGGGTGCCACGGATCACTGCATACCTCCACACTCACCCAAGCAGCCGTGGCCAGGGGAGGGGAAGGGAGATAAAGTGAAACTAAAGCTGGCAGGCTCCATGATGGGCCCCGTAGCACCCATGTCCACCCCCTCCCGGAGTCTAGATGTTGGTCTCTGAGGAGAGGAAAAGTCGATGCCCTTCACCTTGGCCTTGCCATGGAAGGGCAAAATGGGGGACCTTCCAGAATGGTCAGGCATGAGAGAGTCGGGGGACCGGAGAACAAACCCCTCCAAGGGAGTGGCCAGAGTTGCCTACCAGCCCTGCCAGACGGGGAAAAAAAATATATATAGAAAAAAAAAATCTGCTCTCCTAAAGTCCAAGGACCCTCATCCTCATGTGGTTTGCCTCTTGTTCCAGTCTTAATGTTAAACCACACTCTATGATAATCACTGGTACCTAGGGGACTGCCCATTCTGATGTCTGCAATGCTGTCCCTGTTTGTAAGCACCAGATCCAGCACTGCCCCGTCCTTAGTGGGTTCATTGACTAGCTGCCTGAGAAAAGCCCCTTATTAGCAGTCAAGGGAGTTCTGCTCAGGAGGTCCATATGCAATGAGGGAAGAGGGTAACTAATTAAATTTATATTTTTTGCTTTCTGAAACATGATCAGATAAAGGGGTCATTTCAAGAAAATTAGCAAGCCATTTCATATGATAAAATAAATAATATACTGCACATCACAGACATCACTCTCCATTAACTATAACTAGCTGTTTCTACTCGTACATTGTGCTCTGACCTCAGGAAGAGTCCTAGTTTTTAACAGATCCTTCTATAGAGACCATGGATGAAAGGACTAGGTAAAAGAGAACAGAGATACATAGAATGTCGTATAGTACATAAAAAGGATCTCTCAGGATTCATAACTGTTACCATTCCATCACTTGTAACACAATACTAAGCAAGTCCCTTAAAGAAATTACTTAAAATCCTCTTTCTATTTCAATTCAACAATAGTCCTGCATTTTAATTAAAAATCCATTTTGTATCTTTCAGGAATAGGATTTTTTATCCTGTCTTCTCCTCTTTGGAGTGATAATGGTTGGACTTGGTCAGTTGACAGGAATTTTAGTTCAGAGGGGTCCCTGGAGAGAGGCACTTACTGGCATTGTGACAATGGGTCTGTTTTCTTATCCCATCTAAGTTAATAAAACTTTCAAATGTTACTGACAGCTGGCAGCTTCTGTATTTTCTCTCTCAGTGTGAGTGCACTGTTTCGGTTTTGACGTTTGTTTATTGAGGGGTGCTTCCCCTTTGGTAGCACCACCAGCCAGCACTGGAGAGAATGGGCCAACTCTTGGTTTGTTTTTGGGACCCTGTTTTGGCTACTACAGCAGTGATAAACAGTGGCATTTTTCAATTTGTGATTAACAATGGCCCTAATATTCTCCTAGTTTCTACTCTTCAAGGAATGAATAGTGTGTCCAACATACAATTTTTTTTTTATTTACATGTTTTTCTCCCCGTGCACTGGGGGCAGGAACTCCACCCTGAGCCACCTGCCCGCAAGCCTGACCACTGCCAACCAACCCCGAGACCGCCCCCCCAAGGCTTGCCCCTGTGGCGGGGCCAGGAAGGGAGTTTCCCTCCTCCCTGGAGCACAATCCAAATCTGGGGAGGTGGCGGTGGTGGCGGTGGATTAGCAGAATGGGGTGAGGCTTCATAAAGCCCCTGGTCACCATTTTCCATTTTCTGGTGACCTCCTCCCTCTTGACGGACGACCGTGTGTGTGTGTGTGTGGGTATGCGTACACCGTGATTGCCGGTTGCCTGTCCTCCTAGCCTACACCTCCCCTAGCCTCCACCAGAGGGCAGCTGACAGGCAGGATGACAATCCTTCCCTCCCCAAGAGAAGAGAGCAGTCCTCTGGATGCTCGATTGTCTCTGTCTCGTCTCTGATGACCCTCGATGGCCCGGGCTCATTCCCGAACACGGTTCGTCGGTGTGATGCGAGGTATGGTGTCCAGCACCTCAACCTCCAGTGCCACTGATCCAGCCCACTAGCATACAATTTATTATGTAGAAACATAGAAATATAGAAGATGACAGCAAAAAAGGAAAAAGACAGATGGTACATCAGTCTGCCCATATTACGCCATCATACCCCAGGACTTATTTTCTCTGTGGGGTCTTTGCTTATATTGTCCTCTTTTTGTTTTCCATGTTTTCCCCTTCCGTGTCCCACTAAGTAGCTACTATACCCTTGACTCTTTCCCAGCCATGTTTGAAGCCAAATAAGGTTTTAGCATCCATCACCTCTGCTGGCAGACCATTCCATGGTTCAGCCACTCTTTCTGTAAAATAATACTTCATCACATCATTTTTAAACCTTCCCCTCATTAATCTCCTTTTGTGACCCCATGTCCTAGCTTCTCTGTTCCTGGTAGACAGTTCCTGACAGTCCACCTTGTTAATTCCTTTCAAGAACTTGAAGGTCTCTACAGTATCATATCCCCTCTCTGTCTTCTGGTTTTGAGTCAATACATGTTCATCGCCCTTAGATGATCCTCATAGAGTCTGCCCTCCTGACCTTGAATCATCTTGTTCATCCTGCTTTGTACCTTCTCTAGCCTGTCCCTGTCCTTTTTTAGGTGGTGACTCCAGAACTAGGCACAGCATTCCAGATGTGGCCTCACCAGTGACCTATACAGTGGTAACAGTACCTCCTGCTTTCTACTGTCGAACCCTGTCCCAATGCACCCCAGCATCCTGTTAGCCTTGCTGAGACCTTGTTTACACTGGTGATTTATTTAAAGAGCTAGTAGAACCAAACCAGACAGACAGGAAAATTATACAACTAACATCAGGTAAACAATCTTTTAATTAACTAAAGGGAAAAGAAAAAGTACCTCAGATATAGTTGATTGCTTTTAAAAACTAGTATTAGTTTTAGGCAATATACTAGCTGTTTAAGGGAGTCACTAATGATGACTCCCAGGTCGCTTTCCTCTGATTTTGTGTCCAGCTTGACCTCCCTCTTCCAATACTCTCTTCTGGGTTTTTTGTTCCCCAAGTGCATCACTTTGCACCTTTTAGTACTGAATCTCATCTGACAGATTTTGGACCTGTGACCCCCTCACGGGGCTTACAGCCCTTGTGAACCCCACTGTATGCTGGTAGGGAGTTTTGGTGCACTAGAAAATTTGGTGCTTGCCAGTAGGGGGCAGCACCATTTGTGAGTATATAAGGTTAGGCAGGAGGGGGGAGAGAGGGGGAGAGAGGCTATCTTGGCAGTTGAAAGCAGGGCAGTCTCTAGAGGGGTCCCCACCCCCAGCTTTAGGCAGGTCAGCCTACAGCGGCGGTGCACTGGTCCACTTTGGGCTTTGTGGGAGGGAACGAGTCAGGCAGTAGCGGTCATTGGGGTTCCAGGGATATTCAATCGTTCACCCCGGTAGAAGGCAGAAGAGGTGGGAGATCTGTGGAGACACTGTAAGACTGGAAAGCCAGTAGGAGTTGGGGACTCTGGACTCTGTTGCGATATGGAGCACTGGGCCAGTGGGGTTCTTTTGCGGTGGTGGCAGGGCCACAACACGGGCTGGCGATTGGTGGCAGCACCGGCGTGCTCTTTACCCATGTGGCACATTGGCCCAGTTAGGAGGCTGAAAGGGAGGAATCTGTCCTGGGATTTGATGGGGCCTGTCATGCCCGTGTCTGGGGCATACTCCGGGATCTGCCATGCCCACGTCTGGGGTGGATCTTTGGGCCATTAATGGGCAGGTTTTCTCGGGACACTGGGGAAAAGGTATGGTAGCCACTGCACTGTTTTGATTTGAGCTGCTCAGCTCCAGTGGGTAACACTTGAAGTGGAAGCTTGGATAAATCTTGGGGCACCTTAAACAGATACAGAAGGGAATGGAGGCACAAAATTTATACTTTTGGGAGCACCCGTGGAGGCTATGCCGCTCATCGCCCCAGGGACTGTTCTCCCTGGTGGCACTAGAGGAGAAAATTATTCCCCTGCAGAGGAAACAAGTGAAAATAAGAAGGGTTTCTGTGGAAGAAGCTGGATACTCACGTAAAGTGCAGGCTGTATTAGCTAGATCTGAAATTGCTGTGTAATCTGCTGTTTCACTGATTGTGTAAAAATCATGCCTAAGAGCTGCCAATGTCTTCTCTCTTGTTATCCAACATTGTTTAGCCCCATGGAGCTGTGTTTACAGGTTAGAGAAGTTTAGCTCCTGGGCCCAGAAATCATTACGGTGTCCCAGGAAACACATTTTCTTGCTTGGCTGATCTGGTGTCCCTTTGGTGATTGTATCAACACCTCAAATGAATTAACTGTTTTAGCATTTTCTATTTATTCAAGAGCTGATCAGTTTCTTCATAGCCATTTGAAGGGTCTGTAGATTAATTTCATCTCGGTCCTGGGTCCTGGAGCGGTGAGAAAGGTGAGATTGGAAGCTCCATTTTTCCAGTGTTCCTGCTGGGGGCTTGAAAAGCTGGCATCCCTGGGTTTCAGAGGCACTCTGCAAGTGCGAAGATTTCTAAAGCTAGGGCATCTTCATCTAATATGTTTTCTATCTGGGATATCTGCATTTTTTTATCATCGTGGAGATGTTCAGGATGGCACTTGTGGTCTGTAGCTCCTTCCTTATTCTTCCACCAGGTACCCCTAAACAGGGGGAAGACATGCTTACAGACCAATTTTCCACCCTCTTCAAGTCCCTCCACATTGTCAACCCTACCTCAGAGTTTAATGTCATCTGCTAATAGACACAATCTGCCCTGGGTTCCCTCTCCTATGTCGCTGGTGAACATATTGAAGAGGACTAGGCCTAGAACAGATCCCTGTGGTGCTCTGCTGGTGACCTCTCATTCCTCTGAACTGACCCCATTCACCACAACTCTCTGCTACCTCCCCTCCAACCAGCTCCCTACCTACCTTACTATTTCCTCAGCTGTTCCCAGATCCCCCAGCTTCTTCAGCAGCCTTTGGCGTGGCACCTGGTCAATTGCCTTGCTGAAGCTGAAGTAGAGTAAATCTACTGCATGCCCCTTATCAAGTACCCTGGTTACCCACTGTCAAAGAAGATTATCAGGTTGGTTTCACAAGACTTCCCTGCCATGAACCTGTATTGCTTACCATCCTGGAGCCCGTTCTTCTCCAGGTATTCTACAAGGTCCTCCTTGACTAGTGTTTTCAACAGCTTCCCTATAATGGAGATAAGGTTGACTATTCTATAGTTTTCCAGCTGCTCCTTGTCACCTCCCTTGTGCTGTGGAACCACATCTGCCATCCTCCAGTCCCTAGGAACCACCCCTTGCTGCATAGACTTATTGAATAGCCCTGCCAGGAGTTTGGCTAACACCAGTGGCAGTTTTCTTAGTACCCTTGGATGCATCTCATCCGGCCCCTGAGTCCTGTTTACCTTCAGGGGTGCTAGGCCTTGTTTGACTCTTTTGCAGTAAATTTCTGCAGTTTCATTTTCAGGATGCCTCCATATGCTGCCTTTATGCAGCTCTCCAACAAGGGACTGCTGCTCTACCTAGTGAATACCGAGCAGAAGTCATTGTTTAATATGGTTGCTTTCTGCCCATCCTTCTGTATAACCCTGCAACTCTTCATTAGCCTGACAATCACTCTCTCTGTCTTTCTTTTTTTCCCTTATATAGTTAGAGAACTGTTATTCCCCATTCTTGACCGCCTCCACAGTACACAGTTCTGTGTTCGCCTTTGTGATCCTGACTGTTCTCTTGGCTTCTCTAGTTTTCTCCTGGTACTTACCCCATTCTCCATCCGACTGCTTCTCTTTGTACCTAATAAAGGCCCTCTTTTTGGCCCATACTACCTTCCTGACCCTTTCAGAAAACCAAATTGGTCTCTTATAGCTGTTTCTCTTTGTAACTGTTCTTGTGCAGGTTTTTGTTGCTTCAAGAATAGCCCATTTTTATAACCCTCCATTTTTCTTCCACTCCTCTGATGCTGTCCACTGCCAATGAACCTACCCAGTACTATTTTCCTCATATGGTTGAACTCCACCTTCCTGTAGCCTAGCACTTGAGCCATAAACAAGGGCTTACCGATGCCCAGGCTGACCTCAGACCATATAATATTGTGGTCAATGGACCCCAGAGCTTCTCCAACCCATACTCCACCTACTCTTTCTGAGTTGGTGAGTACCACATCCAGAATAGCTGATTGTCTAGTGGGATCCCTGAACTTCTGTACGGGTACACCATACTGCATAGACTACAAGTTAGGTTTTGTAATCCATGTGGCAGGGTAATCCAAAAGAACTCATGGTGAGAGGGTGCACTGCTGTTTAAATAGTTTGTGAATACTTGCAAATATTACATTTCTTGCACTTAAAATACCCTTATGGTTTCTAAGTTACCAAGGAAGCTGGGTATTGTGTGAGTGAGGGCTATGGACAAGCTAGTCTTCTATATTTTGTCTCTTCTTAATGCCACCCCTCGAGTACTGCCAATGCCTGCCAAAAGTGATACTCTCTTTCCTGTGTTCAAAAAAAATGCTATTGTTTTGTCATAATCTTATGAAACTGCAAGACTCTGATGTTGTGTGTGATGAGTTACAAATGTAACTCTGTCTTGACCATCTGTTGTTTTTTTCTTTGGTGACTGTAAAGTTTCTCTTTGTACCTTGCAGACCCTATTACAGGCCTGCTTGGGCTAACTGAGACCTCACCATCAGCATGCTGTTCAAATTCTATAAGATTTGAGCAGTGTCCTAAAAAACTGACCATAAGGCATGCTGTTGACCAGGTCCTTGGGATGGGTGCTATCTGCCCTCAATACACTATTGCCCAAAGTTTTTTTTTTTTTTGGTAAACAGCTGGCTGCACCACATTTTCATCATTTACACTAAAAGTGACATGTAAGAAATGGGTCCACTGCCTGTTCTCATTTGCAGTAAACTTCTAGGATACAATGTTCACATTTAGCCACTGTCCAGATTTTATTAACCTATATATTTCTCCCCATACCAGACACAAATTATGTCCTTTATAAATCAAAAACACTTCATAATGTGTCTGAGATTGGCGTTATTGTTATTGAATACTACTGTGTCATCTGTGTGCTCCCACCACCCCAAAAAGTATTATTGTATGGCAACACAACCTTTGTCGCTTCTGCTGGTCCTTGGAGTGGCAAGTAACAGTTGTCCTCAAAAATAATTTTAAAGTAGGATATACAGTACTCCAATCACCCCAGCAGGAATTTCGTTGTGGCATTCCTCATGCGCTCTGACAACTTAGTGCAATCTTTAACTGCTTCTGTACCCAGGTGATGCTCTATACCAGTACAGAGTGCTGTTACATCAGTTGTGATCCAGCTACATTCCTGTCTCCATTCCATCCCTTTCATTTTGCATATTATATCCTTTGAGTTATGTAGCTATGATGGTATATTCACGACTAAGTGGCATAAATGAAAATTCACAAATCTGGAAAGGCTTTCACTGAATGACCCAATGCCCAAGACAACAGATCATCCGCTGGGCTTTGTAAAGGATCTGTGGACATTGGGAATTATGTAAACGGTAGGGCAGACTGGAAAATCGCACCTCGAATATTGTGCCTCTACAGTACTGTGCCATCTGAAATGTGAGCCCTTATCAATCAGTTTGTCCACTTTCATCTTCAATGTTGCTGTTGAACTGAAAGTGAGAATTCTATAGCATATTTTATATGACAAGTGCCTTTCCTCGTTAACATAATGACTTCTGTTCAGTACTACAGCATTACCATCCTTGTCAGAGGAGTTTATTATGATATCTTCCATTTTACTGAGATCTCTCAGGGATAAGAGATACAGATCATATCCTTTTCCTAAATCAAGCAATTGCTACTAAAGTTTAAGCTCACCTTTTTCTTTTTGCTATATGAATAAAAATGCATTTTGTATCAAGTCCATTTTCTAACACTTTATTAATTCAGATATGTGACAATCAAAAACTGAGTCATGTGTATGTTCTTTGACACAATCTTTTTTTCCATGAAAACAAGCACTTTCATTAGATCAATGTACTGTTTTTTTGTCATATGATAAATGCTATTTTTTTGTTGTTGTTGATGTTGTGCAATGTGTGACTGCCCAAATCACTCCAATGTATTTAAATGCAGGTATGTACTACAGAGCATGGCCTGATCATACTGTGGCTGTGCTTCTCATTGCCATTTGAGAGACCCATATTTAATTCTGACTTTGATTCTCCAGTACCAGGCTTGCAGAGTTCTAGCACTCCCACAGAGGTGCAGTTCTGGGGGGGGGGACATGAGACCCATCGTAATTACACCACTACACAGTGGCTGTTTTATGAATGGAACTGAACATTAGTCCTTACAGGTAATTATGAAGTGGTGGCTCCCAGCTGGCAATGGGGACAGGAGAATATGGTGGTGAAAAATGATGTACTGGATAAAGGAACGGGGAGCCCTATTCCCTCCAGACCAATGTCCTTTAATCCATAGTCATTGCCTCAGGGAGGGGGTTGTACTGAGGCATACGCCCATTCTCTGGGACCCATGCCAGAGAGGTGGAAGGATGAGCCTACTCTGGCCCTGGGACTACCACCAAAAATAGAAAAAGGCAATATAATACCCAACAGGAAAGAAAATCTATATAAACTGTGTCAATATGGACTACCTAGGCTTACCTTTATCATTGATAGAAAATTCCTGAAAAAGATCTATGATCAAAATGTCCATTTTGATTTTATTTTCAGTTTTCAGCATGCATTTACTCTAACCCTAACAGAGTTTTTTTTTTTTACAGTCACACACTGCTGCAGTACTCTGCTTTATTTTTCGTTTTCACATTTTGTGTGAGTATGGAGTTTATTAATAAACTTGCCCTAGCAGTATGCAGACATGTTTTAAAGGATCCCTGATGTTAAAGCACAGTGCGTCACTGATGATAAGACATGAATGGCCATCTCTCATGGTAATTTAAATAATGTATGAATGTGTTCCCACAGAGACAATTAGAAAACTACAGCCGCGTGTCACATAGGGAACATAATAGCAGGGCTTGTTAAATAGAAAAGAAGACCAAAGGCTATCACTTACTACTAGATGTTTTCATTCAGACTTAATTTTTCTAGGTGCTGTCAAATGTAGGGCAGACAGCCTGCCAGCTTACCAAATGCTACAAGCTACTGAATGAGGCAATTTGATCATAATTGTATCGTGTGCCTCTTCATTTATTTATAAACACCATATGCCTATCATGTCCAAGAGCAGTGGGCGTAATACAGTCACACATCAAATTACTAAACAGAACAAAGGTACGTGATTGTGTTGCACTCTGTTTATTCTTACCAGCCTTACATTGTTGAGTGCTAGAAAAGATGGAATACAGTACTTTAAACAGGGTGCCTAATACAGTGACATTGTTATTGGCAGGAACCTGAAGGTCCAGATCTGCAGCTCTATTTTCAATCCTGTGGGACATAAACATATGGTCCTGGAGTTACTGAATTACAAAACTAAACTGGAGCTGCCATTAGAAGTTATATTTGTGCTAAAAATGCAGTTATATTCCACCACTGACATGGTGTCTTAATATTAGAAAAATGTTAACAATTGCTATGGAAAGTTGTCAAGTCTCATCCAAGTTCCACTATTGTGAAGATTAACAAAAGGGAGGATTTAGTTATATTCAGAGTAAAGCTACATCATGATGTGATGGTTCTAAAAATTGCAGTTGGGATGAATTACAGTCACATATTACAGGGAGACCTAAAGCAAGGAGAGAACAGAGCAGTTAACCAGCACTGAATATGGTTTATATTAATTTAATACTTAAGTTGGAAGTGTGGATGGGTAGGTAGAAATATATGCTTTTCAGTCAGTGTTTTGAAGCAGTTCTTTAAATTTCATTAACTTTTATTATAAAAAGGGTCTGAGAAATGGAGCTTTCTGATTGGCTGCAAACATTCTAACAGCCTTATGTTAATCTTTTATTAACATACATGTAGAGCTTAGCCATATGCTGAACAAGGTTTAACACTGTTTAAAACATTTTTTTATTATAATAGCAATAAGGCACTTCCAGGGATTATGTTAATGCTCAGTTAATCACCCTCTAGGGGCATGTGGCACTCGGCTGCACCTCGTGCCACAGTACACACCTAGAAGGTGATTAACAGACCATTAACATAACCCTTGGTCATGCCTTATTGCTTAAAAATAGTCCATGTGTGGAAACTAGCTGAGTAGAATATTTCAGGCTCTTGTGGGTTGAGTGGTTAATTAAGACCTGAGAAGCAGTTGTGCTATTGGCAAGGTGCTGAATGAAGGAGATTTAAGGGGCTAGTTAGCTGGAGACCCTATGCTGGGAGACTGCAGGTGAGAAGAGGAAAAAGAGCAACTAGCCAGCACTGAATAAGATATTTTATTTACTGCTCCAACTGGCAGTGTGGGTGGGTGGATAAGTAGAAAGAAGTGCTTATCAGTGTTTGCTTTCAATGGCTGCTTGTAGCAGAGGGGAGCATGGGCTGAATGTAGGCCCAGTAGGAGGGGTCCTATATACAGTAGGTGCTCAGAGGCAAGGAGTGAAGGGGAGTTACTTCCAGGTTCTGAGGCACTAGGAAGTATGGCACTTAGCCTAATACATGCATCAGGTGCCAATTAATATATTAATGTCCATGACAGGAGATGAATAATGATTTAAAGGGACACTACCCATATGTTTACTGTACATGCTGGCAAACTGTCTCTGTTGAATGACATCCTCACCCATGATAGCCACACAATCTCAGATTAAGATCATGGCACAAGTTTCGAGCTGCAGCCTAAATGTGTTTACTTGCTATAAATGCAATGAAACAGTATTAAATGGCACAATGCAAGGTAAGCAGGCACATCAGTGTAAAGGGCAGCCTGTTAATTAATGTCCGATGGAAACTATTTCTGCAAATGTTTTTGTGACCCCTGGGTCACTGTGTCTGGGTTGACACCCCTGTCTGGTCTGTACAGGGCCCACCTGGTTGAGGGGATTGGGTTTGTTCTTTCTCATGTGGTAGGGCAGTTCATCCCACCCAGAAGAGAATAAGTGGGCCAGATGTTGTGTGCAGTACTACCCCCAGGGATGCAATACCTACCCACTTCCCTACAGTACATGACTGGACCACCCCCTAAGACTGATAAGACCATTGTTACCTTCACCAATAAACACTTCAATCAGGCTACACAAAGTGGGTACATGCACAGAACACAAATTAACAGTGCTTTTATGTAAGAAAACAGCCTGGAATCTGGAGGAAAAGAGGGGGTTAGGCAGTTGCAAGTCACCTTGAGCACTCCCACCCTCTCAGATGCCACAAGGTCTTGAAGCACCTACTCAGTCGAGGGGCACAAAATCATGGAATACACTACACAGGATGTGGTAAACTCTTCAGCTGGTACCAGTACTAAAACTATGATTTCAAGTACAACACAAGACCAGTGACTCTGGGTACGCAGGAATTACACTAAAGTGCTGGTACAGGCCTGGTGGCTACATTGCCAGGGTTCTTATGGTGGTGTACTTGATGAAATTTAGCAAGCTTGAAATTAAAGCCCCCAACAGGCCATAGTGTGCTGTCACAATTTAAAGAACTCAAAACTCCAACTGTTTGTAAGACCCAACGTTGTAATCCAAAATGAAAGTTACTGTAATCCAAAGAAGCACAAAGCCCCAGCCAGCAACAACAGCACTCTTGTGTCCCACAGATGCTGAAAATCAGTTGAGGTGAGAACCAGCACCAAGCAGCAGGTTGGGCAACAATCAGGACAAGGCCTCAGAGGCCTGGAGATGAAGACACTTTGCACTTGCTCTAGATGACTTGCAGTAACTTAGCTCTTCTGGCTCACATCTCTCAGGACACAGCCCTTCTTGCTCAGCTCTCAGTCACAGGAGCACTAAACAGTGACTTCCCAGTCCCAAGGAGCTCAGACCCCAAGAGCAACCACCATGGTCCAACACCTGTCCAGATCAAGATTACCCACATACTCTTGGCATGTGCCCCATGGCTCCCTGTTCCCCAACCCACCCCTTTAGATAAGGGCTAGCAGACCCATTACCTGGCTCCAAAGCAACCTGGATAGGATGCATATCTCTGACACCAATTCTTCAGCTCCACAGCTTTCTTAGAAACATAGAAACGTAGAAGATTGTTGGCAGATAAGGACCGCTTGGCCCACTCAGTCTGTCCATTTTTCCCTACCTACAGTATCACTACAGACCCCACTTGATCTCCGGCTCTTTTTCCCTTCCCCTATTCCTTTCCACTAAGATTCCCTGATGCCTAGCTCATGCATTCTTGAACCCCACCACTGTTTTTGGCCTCCACCAGCTTGGCTGGTAGGCTGTTCCAGGAATCCATGACTCTTTCTGTGAAGAAGTACCTCCTCACTTCTTTCTTGAATCTACCCCCTCTAACCTCATAGCATGGCTCCTTGTTCTTGTGCACCTTTTTCTGAAAAATTCTTTCCTCCTGTATGTTATTTACCCCTTGTGGTATTTATTTATTGAATTTTGGTGAATGGGTAGGCCCACTGAGACTAGAAGTCCCTTTTTCAGGGGTGGCCCGGGGGGATACAGATGATAACCAACTGAAATTAGACCAGATTAAGCTGTTAGTGGTATATTTAGTGAATGGGGGAAATTTGGCCAGGACACCAGGAAGATCCCTACTCTTGTCAATAGGGAGCATCAGACCATCTATCATGATGGCCTAACGGAAGTTGGTGCTGTTGGACGGATCATGCTACTGCTCTTTCTTCCCCCGAGGACTGTACCACAGTGCGCTACAGCAGAACATGGATGATTCTCCTGGACATTTCTGAGGTACAATCAACACCCATGCCCACTTCTCTGATGCTCCCTGAAGTTTCTTGACTTGGGACTTCTGCTGCCGTGCCTTCCGATCAGTTCGACCTGATCCTTACGAAAATGGAATATATTGCAATATATTGAAAAATATGCATTAATGTATGTCAATACAATGATAAATACATTGTCCCAATGTAATATATTATACAATTATATTATGAAATGTATTTTTAAATATACTGACATAATATGTTTCTAACCCATAGAATGCAAAAATATGTCACTATATTGAGAAATACATTGACTCATTGAAATATAATACACAGCATATTTCAGTATACAGTATAATGAAACCACATATTCTGCCTCATGCATTACTTGAAAGCATGTCAATCTATTTAGTAACACATTGTCTGAAATATAGTATTAGTATATTTCAAAATATATACTGTATTCTTTGTATGCCATGTATATTTTTTATATATGTTACATATATTTTATATGTTGCATATATTTTATACATTACATATATTTTTTATGTGCTTTTATAAATGCTTAGTTTCGTCCCATATGTATATTTGCATAACTAATTTGCATATTTCAAAAATATAGTTTATCAGCCGAAATAATGATAATTTCTAGTTTTACAATACTTTCAAATTTACAAAACTCTGCCACTGCCAGCACCTATTATACCCCAGTCTAATACTACCACAGTGCCTTCAGGAGGGCCCTCTCAGACTCTCTCTTCTACCACTGATCCTCTACTACCTCCTTATGATGCATCAAGTCCAAAGTTATCTGTTGCTGAGGGATAGGTTACTACCTCCCCTCACCTGCCTGCACACCCCTCGGGAATCTCCATGACTGTCTGGAGCCTGATTAAAGCTCTCCAAATGGCGGGCTGGATCATTGGCTGAGATGGGCATTCTTGGATTCCAGACCTGGCACTGTTGCCAACCTATCAAATTGATACCTGTGAGATGCTCGCCCATGAGGGGGTTAGAGACTTGCCCACCAGCTGCTCGCCTGCCTTCTGTACAATGGGACCAGGGATCCAGTGCCCCTCAGGCTTCACCTCTACTATTTTCTGAACCCATCTCCTCAGAGATACCAGGAGTTTCTGTTTCAATCCCCAGATGGTTAATTCAACCCCCCCATTTTGCCTGAGACTTCCACTGATTCCCTTTTAAACTTTCTGATCTTTTTGCTGCCCAGCCAGCTCCAGCACCCTGCCATAATGTGATTTGCCTCAAGTATGTTGGAACAGATGAAATCCCTCCAGACCATTCCTTTTTGGTTGAAAAACTCCTAATGAAGTTCTTGGGGTTTGTGCCTGTGGATATCTTTGCAATTATACACGTTTCTGGTTCATCTTTTATGATGTCAGCTTCCAGCTCCATTCTTCTCTGGATCATTTTTGGACTAAATATAATCTCTTGCAATATTCAAATCTCTGGTTATCTTTCCAGGCTCTCCCCCTTACCAGACCAACTCCTGCATTGTCACAGTGAAGTTTCTCAGTGAAGGAATGGATGTTCACAATGTCACCTACTGGTTAAAGCAGTGATGTGAGGTGCTAGGCAGCCCAAACTCAATCTTGGATAAGTGTGGTATCTGGACACTGGCTGGAAATATAAAGTTTAGCTCCAGGACACTGACTCTGGTCTGTCCCATCTTCCCAACAGTTTCTTCCTGGGCTGTGACAGAGGAGTTTGTTTCTATCCGGGCCAGCCAAAAGCCTGTTTCAAGTGCACTGCTGTCTCTCACCTCAGTAATATCTGTGACCAGAGACTCTGTAGCCTTTGCCTGGAACATGGCCACATTGCTGTACAATACACCAATAAGGTGAAATGCAATCTGTGTTGCCTGGAAGATTGTTCTTTCCTTACCTGTCCTTGGGCGTAATAAATCAGATGTAACCCATCAGACTGACTGGCTCCAAGTAGTATGACTATCCTGTGATAGTCTGATTTCACCAGATCCATGCCTGGCTTCCTTGGAGGCTCTGTTCCCCTCGTTGCCTGCTTTGGACCAATCTGAGCTGATTATTTTCTCCTCAGTTCCCAGCCAGTCCTTTGTGGAACCTACTCCTGCTGCCCCAATCATGATATGCTCATCTTCTGTTTCTGTCGAAGAAATTCCTGCTCCGAAGATGTCTCCTGACCTTATGGATGCTGCCTCTATGCCTCTCCCTCTTTCCCTTACTGAAGTCCCTCGTAGACATTCTCTTCGGAACAGACCCCCCCCCCATGTTGTCCACAATAGATTCAGCCCCATTGTTTCTTCAAGAAACTGGGGTGATACCGATGCAGACATTGATTCAGATGTCTCCTCTTCGATGTCCATTGGTCCTTTTGGTTCTCCGGATATGGAGGACGAAGGCCCGAAATTGACAAAGACCTAGAAAATGGAAAGATGGTCGTTCTCCAGGATCTAAAGTTAAAATTAAAAAGAAGCATACC
Source organism: Neoceratodus forsteri (assembly GCA_016271365.2). Taxonomy (NCBI): domain Eukaryota; kingdom Metazoa; phylum Chordata; order Ceratodontiformes; family Ceratodontidae; genus Neoceratodus; species Neoceratodus forsteri. The sequence goes on from CM057456.1 coordinate 27,824,731, forward strand.
CAGCCTCCTTAGGTATGGATATGAGGTGCCTTTTGGGGTGGACTTTCCCCATTTCTTCCTAGCATGAGAGTCACCGCACTCAGTGTCAACAGCATTTTCAGCCTAATTCGCAGGAAAGTTACTCTCCAGGTTCTACATGACTCCCATGCTAACTTTGAGTTTTTTACAGGATACCAGGCTACGTTCTTTAACAGACATTGCTACCACCCAACGATTTTGGACTTCTGGTATTTTGTATTTTTCATTGGGGTCTGATACATGCTCAGTGGTGGCTATTTTGTTTAACCATATTTCTCCTTTACTTTCTAGGGTACCCGATGTACAACCAGGTTGGGCTCTATTTCTTGACTGTACCATTGACCAGACTGCTTTTCGTCTAATTGTTATTTATGCTCTGCAATCGAAATTTGAGAGGGTTTCTTTGTTTAAGTTGTTCAGCCTTACCACTGTACCTCCAAAATTATATTTATTGGTGGAGACTTCAATTGCCTCTTCAGCTCCGAGATAGAGGAGATAAGACGTCTAAGTTATTTTGTGATTCATTATGTCTACAGGCTGTATGCAAGGACTTCCACCTGGTCGATGCATTTCATGCTCTCCACCCAGTTGGGGGTTTTATGTACCACTGGGCTCAGGTTTTGACCCAAATTGATTTTATTTTTGTCCCCTGTCAGTGCCTCATTCTGGAGGCTGCTACTGGTCCAGTGGAAACTTCGGACCACCTTTTAGTTAATTGTACAATTTCAGCCATCCTGACCCTAGTGACTGGAAAGTCTAACTGGCAGTTAAATAACATAGTCCTGTTAGACACTTCCTTTCAGTGTGCGCTTCAGTCCCTTTTTTGGGCTTGTACAACAATCCAACATCTTTATGAATGCATCCCTTTGGTGGGACCATACAAAACTGGCTTTTTGTGCCCTCGCTAGGTGCTACTCCAAATCAGCTAGCAGAATGGCTTATCATACCTATCTTGACTTACGACACACTCTCTTTAAATTGATTTCACTACGAGTTGAGAAGGGTGTGTTCCTTCATGCCCAGATCTGATCTGTCCAGGACCGGATGAAGTCCTTTCAATATGACAGTGACAATTCTTATGTTTGAACAGACTTATGGTACTCAAAGTCGACATTTGACAGGGGATATATTCCAGAGCTGTTTTCATATAGTTTCCAAATGAAAGATGGACTCTTTAATTGACACCAGTGGTGTAGAATATACCTGACGTGATGGTATATTGAAGGTGGTTCAGGACTTCTTATGGGATACAGTGGGAACCCGATTTCCTATTGACGTTTTGGCTGCTCCATTTTTGCATCTTGCACCTGCCACAGGTAACGCCACCTGATAATATATTTTTCACTAGCCTGATTGCAGAAGGTGAAGTCCTTACAGCCATCTATTCCTTATGTAAATGTGTGTCTCCAGAGACAGATGGCTTAACGTCTGAATTTTATCAATCATTTCCTTTGCTCTTTGCCCCTATTCTTACTTTTGTTTTTAATTCATTTTTAGCACATTTGTCTTTTTCAGGTTCAATTACTGAAGCCCTCCAGATTTTTTTATTTAAATCCAGTGATCGACACCGTTTCTCAAATTGGAGACCGATTTGTCTCCTTAACACAGACACGTGGATCTTAACTAAGATTTTCTGTGTTAGATTAGCTCAGATTTTTCCTCACATAATTCATCCAATGCAGTCCTGTTCCATCCCTAGCCGTAGCATTCAAGATAACTTATTGCTGATTCATGAACTAACTGCTTCTTGTCATGTTCAAAATGTGTGACCTTTTTTTGTTTGTATTAGACCAGGCTAAGGCCTTTGATAGAATCCCTCATGACTATCTATTTTTAGTACTGAGCAAATATGGATTCTCCCTCCAGTTGATTCATCGGCTCTGACTTCTGTACTTCCATTCCAAGTTAATACCCTCCGTTAATGGCTGACTTGGTTCTAGTCTTGGTTTGCTCAGAGGAGTGTATCAAGGGTGCCCGTTGAGCCCCATTCTCTACATACTTACTTTAGACCCTTTGATGCAAGCAATTTCTGGGACTCCCCAGATTCAGGAAATCCCACATTCCCTTTCCTCATCAGACATAAAAATTTCGGATTATGCTGATGACATCTGTTTATTTATTCAGGATATCTCCTCAGGTGAAAACACCTTGCGGTTGATTTCTGATATTGCATTGTAGTCCGAATACAGTATTTTTTTCATTTACAATTTATGGATTTTTTTCCCCATTTTATCACTGGCTCCTAGGACCCCCACGCATACTGGGTACCAGCTCACCCCCTTCCACCCCACTCCTGGCAATTGCCTGCCACCCCTCTACCTACGCTACCTATCGGACCTCCACCTGGAAGGGCAAGCAACCTCCATGGGAGAGGAGAACTGCCTTTTGGATGCTTGATCCTGCTTCCTCCCTCCCCCTGTGCCTGCTCCCTGATGATCCTAGATGATTCCCGAGCCTAGGTCACCAGTGTGATGTGAGGTAAGGTGTCCAGCACCTCAGTCGTTAGTCCCAGCAGGCCGGATCCAGTATTAATATCTCAAAATGTTGTGTGGTTCTGATTAGAGTTCATGCAGTAATTCCTCCCTCCATTGGAAACATCACAGTCACATTGGAACCTATCAAAATTCTTGGTATTTTCTTTGGCAGCTCGAATTTACCAGCTTCAAACTGGGATCAAGCCATAGAACTTGGGCCTACCCGGTGGCCAAATGTAAATCCTGGCAATTGTCTAAAAATAAGCAGGTTGGGGTTCTTAAGACTTTTTTGCTTCTGATTTTTCTTTATGTCAGTGCTATCTACCCTCTCCCATTTCATTTAGAAACTCATTTGTATAGTGTATTTTTTATGAGGGTATGAGGCTATTGGCTCAATCAGATTAAATGGGATGTTCTGTACCTCCCGTATGATAAGGGTGGATTAGACATGGTGAAGCCTATGATTTTTGTTTATAGTATTTTTTTTTTCATTATAACATTATTCCTTGGTTTTTAGGATAAGCTTCTGCTTGGAAAGATTTGGCTGCAGATTGGATGGAGCCCCTTCATTTGGAATGGCAGATGCCTAAGCCCATGTCTTGATGTTGCACCATTTTCCCAGACTTCTTGAAGCCCTTTCTGACTTTTATCACTTGTCGCCATTTGTCTTGGGATCTCATTCACACTCAACATAGAAAGGTATTTTACAAGGTTTTACTTCCTACTGAGACTGACATTTTGCCTGGAGTTTCACCATTCATCCATCAACAGGCTTTAGGGTATCTGAATACAGCACATTTTCTGCCACATTATTGGGATGTGACTTGACTTTGTTGCCATGGAAAATTGAATGTTAAAGGTAATTTTAAGCACAAGAGCAGCACAGAAAGATTTTGCCCCAGGGATAGTTGCATGGCTACGATTGAAACCATTCAACACATATTTTGATTGTCTGTTTATAGTTCAATTTTGGCCACTTTTGAATGTCTCTTGGGCCGACCCCTTTTGTCTGTCCCTTTCATATGATATCCTAACTTATAGCACCGTTGGGGTTTCATTGTCTTGATATGATCCTTCTGTGCTGCTCCTGATTCTTTCTTGTCTTAAGGTAATAATTTGGAGAGTGCAGTATAAATTGATCCTACAACAAGAAGTATTGGACCATGCTACACTTTTGCGGATGGTGACGTCCGACCTCTGGACCCTTTGTGTGACTGAATGTCCCAGACTTTCTGCAGCTGAATGGATTCATCGATGGAAGTATTGTCTCTTGGCTCTGTTTTGATTGTATTTCAGCACTTTTCTCCCTACCTGGATTCTGCCTCACCTTTTTTCTTCTCTTTTTTCATTTGTTGTCATTCCTCATTTAGTTGTTACTGTTGTTCTCATTTATCATTTCTCTTTTCTTACCTTTGTTTCATTGATGTTTTCCTTCCTTTTTTTTCTAGTTGATTTTGTTGTATATCCTAAATGCACATAATTGGTTGCACCATTATTAATTGCTTTTGTTTCAATAAGCAGTTCCTCTTTTATTTTTGAGAAGTGCTATGGGATCTTTAACATCCACCTGAACAACCACCAGAACAGGCAGATGGAACCTTGGTTTAATGTCTTATCTAAAAGACAGCACCTCAGGACTGCAACATCCCCCTCATGATGCACTACAATGTCAGTATTGGGATTCACCCAAGTGCTAGTGTGGGGCAAGAGCTCACAACTTTTTGATCTTCCAGCCTCAGAGGCAAGTGTGCAACCTGCTGAGCCACTGGCACTGATTTAAAGGTCTTTATCACATCTCCCCTCTCCCTCTTCTCTTCCACGGAGTACATATTGAGTTCCTTTAGTCTCTTGTAGTAGGACTTTTGATGCAGACCCTGTACCATTTTAGTTGCCCTCCTCTGGACTGCCTCCACTCTATGTCCTTCGAGAGATGTGGCCTCAAGAACTGTACACACTATTCTAGGTGAGGTCTTTCAGTGATCTATGCAGAGGCAGCACCACCTCTCTCCTTCTGCTGGTGATACCGCTTCCTATGCATCACAGCATTCCACTAGCCTTCCAAACTGCCTTGTTGCAATGCCTGGCCACTTTTAAGTCATCAGGGATTATTACCCCCAGGTCTCTCTCCTGCTTGGTGGCTGTCAATAACACTCCCTCCATTTCGTACTCTGCTTCTGGGTTTCTGTGTGTTGTAAATGTCAAGGTGGGAGGCCACCTAGGGACCAGTTATCATGTACAGTGTGGTTCAGTATAAGGATGGCTGTGGAATCAAACCACACAAGGGTGAGAGTCCTGGACTTCAGAAGGGCAGATTTCATAAAGATGGGTAAATGCTTCAGGGAAGACCTGGTGGGGGGTGACCTGGGTGGGGTGGGTGAACAGTGGGAGAAGATAAAAGGGGGCATAGCGAAAGCAACAAACCTCTGTGTCAAACAAGTGAGTAAATGTAAGAGGAAAAAGGGACAATTATGGTTCTCAAAAGAGGTGGGTGAAAAGGTAAAGGCTGAAAGGGTAATTTAAAAAAATATAAGGAGACGCAGAGGCAGAAGGATAGGGAGGTGCATCAGGAGAAACAGAGAAGTGAGGAAAGCAGTAAGGTGCACAAAGGCACAAACTGAAAAGAGAATAGCCCAAGCAATAACAAAAGGGGACATATTTTAGGTAAGTACTGTAAGTGAAAAGAGGACGACCAGGAGAGAGAGATTGTAAGGTTAAAAAGGGATGGGGGGGAAATTACAGTGCAGAGGGGAACCAGGAAAAGGCAGACATCCTGAACAAATACTTCTATTCAGTGTTCACAGTAAAAAGAGAAGGGGAAGGGCCACACAAAAGTAAAATAAGCTTTGAAGGGAGGGAGGTGGACACTGGTAATTTTTCAGAGGAGAGAGCCCTAATGGAATTCTCTAACCTGAAAGTGGACAAAGCAATGAGACCAGATGGGATACATCCTAGGGAATTGAGGGAGCTCTGTGAGGTTCTAGTTGCAACTCTGACAGTCCTATTTAACAGCTCATTGGAAACAAGAGTGGCTGAAGAGGACTGGAGGAAGCTTGAGATGTAGTCCACTTCATAAAAGTGATAGCAGGGAGGAGGCTGGCAGTTATGGAGCAATCAGCCTGACATTGGTAGTGGGAAAGATAATGGAATCACTGCTGAAGGAAAGGATTGTGGAATATCTTGAATTCAGTAGGTTACAAGACCTGAGACAGCATAGATTCACGGGTGAGAGGTCATGTCAAATGAATCTGATTGATTTCTTTGAATGACTAACCAAGGAATTAGAGGAGAGTAGAGCAGTGGATGTGGCCTACCTAGATTTCAGTAAGGCAGCCAGCATTATTCCACATAGAAGAGTATTAAGCTAGCTGAATAGCTTAGAAGTGGGTCCAAAAGTGGTAAACTGGGTAAGAAATTGGTTAGTTGGCTAGGCAACAGAGGGTGGTGGTGAACGGAGTTCTCTCCAAGAAGGGAAAGGTGACCAGTGGGTGCCTCAGGGATCAGTGTTGGGACCAGTCCTCTTTAATGTCATTATAAGGGACACTGCAGAGGAGATGGAGGGGAAGGTGAGTCTCTTTGCGGATGACACCAAAATCTGCAATAGGGTGGACACACCAGCAGGGATGGAAAGGATGAGCACAGACCTGAGAAAATGTGAGAAGTAATCAAGAGTATGGCAGCTGGGTTTCAATGCAAAAAAGTGCAACATAATGCACTCGGGTGTCCTTGTTAGTGAGTAGCAGGTCCAGTATTGCCCCATCACATGTGGGTTTACAGACTAGTTGCCTGAGGAGCACCTCCCACAGGGATTCCAGAATGTCCCTGCTTCTAGCTGAAGCCGCAGCTGGGAGGCTTCAGTTTACACCTGACAGATTGAAGTCCTCTACTAAAAGCACTTCCCCCTTCAAACCCCAGGAATCCCTCACTGTGCCTAGTGTTGCAATCAGCCTGTAGGTCTGAGCTGCCCCAGAAAGTGGAATTTTATGTAAATTGTGGAACTGTACAAAGAAATTCAAATCTCTGATACATGGTGGCATTCTAACCTGCCCTCCAAAGTCAGACTTATTTTTCCTCCTGAGGAAGAAGTTGTCCTGAAGAGCTCCCTTCATCTTGCTTCAAGTTTGAATGGTTTTATTTTATTATTTCCAAGTGTTTCATTTTCTCTCTTCATTTCTTTGCTATTTTAGTGAGTTTAGCATAGGGTTTTTTTTCTTTATTATTTTAGCGTCTTTCTCCAATTCCCTGGTGGTTTCCAGCAACTGGAGAAAAAAAAAAACATTTTAGTTGCATTTTTTTGTTTTTTTTTCAACTGCGCAAAATGATTTGGTCATCTCCCTTGTAGTATTATATTTGCTTCTTTTTCTGCATTTTGAAACTGTTTTCTCCTTAGTTTCCCAATCTCCAGGAACCAAGGTGTTGGCTTTTTTTAGAATCTCTAAAAAAAAGATGTTTTATTAGCAGTACGTTTTTCTTTAGGAATCGAACCGCAGTCTTCGTTTTTTCACTGTTGGGAACCATTTTTCCAGGGGTCTTGTCATGTTTGTCATGTCTGACAAGCCCAAAAAGAAAACAGGACCTACGGGTTTAAAAAATTGCTTAAAATGTTTCAATCTCTTGGCTGAGGTGGACTGCTACAAGTTGTGTTTAAGGTGCCTGGTTCCTGAGCACTCTTTTTCTGATTGTGAGCTTTGCAGTAAGTTTTGCCCTAAAACTGTTAAGAAAAAGGCCAAGAAATTAAAAATCATAATAGCGTCTCAATATGCCTATACATCACCAAAGCACACTGATGAGGGCTTTTCCTCTCACAGTAAGCAAAAGGAAAGGCCTGCTAAAGATGTCCCATAGTCTAGGGCTCCTGAAAAAGGGAACCATAATGTATGCAAACATAAAAGGCCCTCAGAGCAGGTTCTGGAAATGGTTCTTGCTAAGAAAAAAAAAAGAAACACATGCCCCTACCCATCCTGCTGAAGAAAGAAAGGAGCCATCAGTGGACAGACCTAAAATGCCCTCTGTGGAGGACATAGCTAAGGCCTGGCAGTTTTTTGAGGCCTTCAAGCCATGGGATCACTTAAGGACATGTTGGTTCCCCCATTCCTCTGCCCATCCTGTATTCCCGGTATCTCTGTCGCTTTTATGCTTTCCTTCACATAAAATACCACACTCCTCCTTTCCTTCCCACACTCTCCTTCCTGAACACAGTATGGTCTGGTATGGCCATGTCCCAGTTATGGTTTGCAGTGCAGCATGACTGGGTAATGACCCAGGCTGGTATCTGCCATGATGGCCTCTAGGTCCAGAATCTTATTTCCTAGACTTCTAGCAGTCAGACATGGGGCCTACCAGATTTTGTTACCACTCTGATTATTACCTCTCTTTTTTACTTTTTGCCCACCCTCCTTCCCCTCTATTTTTAATATTCAAGTTTCCATTTCCCTTCATTTCTACCACCCTGCTTTCTTTATTAATTTGCACCCAGAGGTACTTATCTCCCCTCAGGTACTCTTTACTTCCTACTTTAGCCTGTGGAGGGGGCAGTTACTGCCTCCTTCATTTCTTCTGCCATCCCCCTCAGCTAGTTTAAATGTTCACCAAAGTAAGATAGAAACATAGAAACATAAATTGTGTTGGCATGAAAGGACCTTTAGCCCCATCCAGTCTGCCCCTTTTTCCTACCTATTCCATCACCACTCATCCTAGTTAGTCATAGGTGTCATTTCCTCCCCTGTTCCTCTACCTAATATGTCCCTGTGCCTATCCCACAGATACCTGAAGCTCCCCACAGTCTTTGCCCCCACTACCTCCTCTGGCAGGCTGTTCCAGTCTTCCACCACTCTTTCCGTGAAGAAGTATTTCCGCACATCTCTCCTAAACTTTCCCCTCTTAGCATCATTGCACGCTCCATTGTTCTAGTGCCTTCCTTTCTCTGAAATAAACCCCACATTTGCACCTTGTCCACGCCTGTGAGGTAGTTGTATCTTTCAGTCATGTCCCCCCTCACTATCCTCCCTTCTAGGGAGTACATGTTGAGTCCCTGCAGCCTTTCCTCATATAGCTGCTCATACAGCCCCCTCACCATTATGGTTGCCCTTCTCTGTACCACCTTCACCTTTTCAATGTTCTTGTGGATGGTAGCACCACCTCCATCCTCCTACTAGAAATCCCTCTCCCAATGCACCCTAGCATCCTTCTAGTCTTTCCCACTGCTTTGTTACACTGCCCAGTTACCTTGAGGGCATCAGATATGATGACCCTATGTCTCTTTTTTGCTGTACTCCCCCAATTGTATACACAGCCCCTGGGTTCTGCAGCCCAAAGTGCATAACCTTGCACTTTCAAACCCCAGGAATCCCTCACTATGCTCACTGTTCCAATTAGTCTGTAGAACTGAGCTGCCACAGAGAGTGGAATTTTATGTAAATTATGGAACTGTGGAATGCAAATTCAAATCTCTGCCATGTGGTGGTGTTCTACCCTGCTCTCCAATGTCAGATTTATTTCTCTGCCTGAGGAAGAAGTCGACCCAAAGAACTCTTTTCGCCCTGCTTCAAATTGAATGGTTTATTTTATTATTTTTTTCCAAGTATTTTGTTATTCTCTCATATCTCTACTGTTTTAATTAGTTTAGCATAGTTTAGGGGTTTCTGTTTTATTTTAGCGTCTTTTTCCAGTTTCCTAGCGGTTCCGTAGAACCAGAGGAAAAAACCTTTTAGTTGTGTTTTTTCTTCTTTTTTTAACAGTGCAAAACTACTTTGTCTCTCCTTGTATTGCAATATTTGTTTAATTTCTGCATTTTGAATCTGTTTTTCATCTCAGTTCCCCAATCTCCAGGAAATGAGCTACATTTGTGTTTTTCAAATCTCTTTAAAAAAAAAGGGAAAAAAGAGACATTGCTTGGCATTCCATCTCCACCCACTCTAGCTCCTCTGACTGTCTGTCCATTTTATCAGGGCTATAACCAGGAATTTCAAATTTGTATACAGAGCTGCCACACTGCTAACCCCACCATCATTGTCCCCCCAACAACACCACAGCATTTAATCTGTGGTGTATACTCTAAAAATACTTTAAATATGAAATGAAAAGATGTAACCTCTCCATAGTAGTGCGTTTCCTTCGCTATCTAGAAAAGGAGCACATTCTCTATACTACCTGGCAACAGAAATCAGTTTTTTTTCCCTAGATCAACAAATATATGTTGATAATGATTACTCAACGGCCATTATGACACAACACAAAAAATACATCACAATTTTGAGAGTCCTGAAACAACAAAACATGAAGTTCTGTGCTCCCCTACTCAGCATGCATGATGGTATTTTTCACTATGGATACACAGCACTACAAATCCACCGAAGCAGCAATTGTGGACAGGGCCCAACACGATAGCTCAGTCAAGGCCCCAACACAGCCAGCTCTGCAGAGGTCTTTTTCTCATCTAAATTAGTGCAGAAGGCCTGGTCTAAGGTGGGCAAGCAAACTCCTAAGACCCAGAAATGTCAGCAAGCTGCAAAGGCTATCCAGGAGATTATCAGCCACCATATGGACGCTGGACTTCCCTCAGCGGAGCACCCAGCAACTTCAGCGGCTGAATCTTAAAAATCCCAGTTCTCCTACCACCAGGTTGGTGGCTGCCATTCTCTGTTTGTTCTGCTTCCCCTACCCCTAGGTCCCTCTTACCTTACCCCGGCTGAATCCAATGAGTGCTGTTCCTGTTTTTATTTAAAATACTTGGTGTCAGGGTGGCTTCCCCCAAAAAACACATGTGGTAACTACTGGCTGGATACTTGGACCCTCATTCCCCCCCTTTCCTGATTAGTTATGTTATCTGGTGGCACTTGCCCAGCAGTCAAGCAACCTGCAGTGGCAGACTTTTGAATGATATTTAGCTGCATGGTCAGTGTCAGCCCCTCCAGACACTTGGGGGTCCTGGGACACTGTTGCCGAAGCCATTACAAGTGAGCTCACCCCATGTCCCTCCCTAACTCAGATCCTACAGGTTCACTAGTGGAGCGGTTTCGTGGCTGCAGGTGTGCCACTTGCAGTGTTAACAAGCACCAGAAGAGAGAGATGCTGTTAACTTGGCTGCACTTACTAGCAAATCAATCCCTGCTGTACATACTCAGGGGGACAGTTGGCTGCCTGGTGAGTGCAAGCTAAATTTACCTGGTTTGGGAGCCATGGGGGGATTGGATGCACCGAAGTACATGGGAATCATCTGTGGATGCTACAATAAAATTTACTACAAGTTGAGCCTTTTGTGGTGCGCTGTATTTTTTTTTGTTTTACATGAATTTGTTCCGTTCAATACAGATGCACCGCAGCATTTTCCGGGTAGCACACGGCTTGTGAGTGTCTGTGTCTGGAGGGGGGCTTCAGTCACCCACAGGAATCATAAACAGCACCTCACTACCTATGAAATATATAAACTTGGTACCTTGTTTATGCCTTCTGAATCTGTCAGGGCTCTGCCTGGTGATGTAGGGTGAGAGTGGATGCCTGGTTGTACCTGGGGCCAGGGCAGCTGACTCCAAGACAGACTGCCACTCTCAACAAAATTTGAGCCACTTGGATGTTTCTATTGAATTAACAGCCATAGGACTCTCACAGCCTTTGTTTTTTCAGCTTTTTACTTCTGGAAACGTTTCTCACCTCGGGACCTTATCAAGTTATGGGGTTTTGTGCTTCACTCATGGACAGGATACTGAGTTGATGTGCTTATTTGCTCCTGTGTTTTTTTTTTAGCGACTGTATTGGGCTACTGGCTACGTGGCTTGGAGTACCTTGTGAACTTCATGGCCTGGACCTGTTTCTTTATGCGGGCTCAATAACAAATTAATTTCAATAATGAATAAAAGCCATTTGTAAATAGTATCTATCCCATATCAGGCACCTCTCCCACAAGCAGGAAGACCCTCTGCACATACTTTACCGCCTGACTGGCTCCTCTTACATTTTCTATTTTTAGGGTCCTTAAGCACTCAGTGCAATAACATCATTATTTTTAATGCACCACTGGCAGTACAGGTGAATCCCAAGTTCCAACATCCCCCCCTTGTTTGCTCCCTCTCTCCCTCCCTTCAGTCGAGTCCCAACTTTGAAGTTCGACTTACCTGAAGTTGGAAAAGCTTTTCAAGACTGGAGTCACAGGAGTCAACAGGAGAGTAAGAAAATTTTGTCTGGGGCTCGACTCCGTGCTCTTCTAATCCCCCAGGACTTAATGACTATGCCACTGTTGCTGTCACTGTAAAATCCAAACTTTCAAAGTTCCAAACAAGTTTCTGTCTGGCTGCTGTCTGTTGCAATCTCTCTCCTCCACCTGAGTCTGCTGTTGCCACTGATCACTATTCCAAAAGTCTCTTTGACTAGTCTGATACTGCATGAAGTTCCAGTGCAAATACCACTGCTGCCACCAGTGCTGGTCCATCCAGATCCTCATAAGAAAACAGAAATGCAGGAACTGAAAAGCTGAAACCCTCCCTTTTTATTCCTACTACTACTAATGCACGTTTGAAAAGCCCGCGTATCCAACCGCACCCCTCAATCAGTGGCAGTCAAAAGAATTGTGGAGGGCTTGGTTGGTAGTTATTCGGCTTGTTAGCCATTGTTTTTCTCAGCTGCCAGTCATGCTCCCAATGCTAGCACAAGCGCCTACTGCCAACCCACTCCCACCCTCTAAAGCAGACAGCCCAGAAATCACAGTTTAGGATCCTGTATGGTAGCAAGGAGTCTGCAAACTAAAAACCAGCCTATGTAGCAGCTTGGGGAAAACTTCCAAAATGCTACCCCCAGTTTGAAAATTTGTACACAGTAGCACACGTCTGCCAACATCCGTGCATTTTATGTGGTGTCACCCCCTCTTCCTATCCTAGCTTGTCCTGTGAGGAGAGCTCCAAGTCACCGGTTGACTGATTTCCTGACCACTGTACTCTCACCAAAGGGGGTGGTGTGCAACCTCATGCCCAGGCCTCAATTCACCAGTGCCTTTACTCATATGTAAAAACCTTCAACTAGGCCCTGAAAATAAAAGCCCATTAAATTAAACAAAGTACTGTAAGTAAATCATTTAATGTTATTTACACTCATGAGCCCCTCCTTACACACATACACAAATTAAAAAAATTCAAGTACTGTTCAGAGTTTCCATTGCTTGTGTTTCTTTGATGACCATGAAAAATCTCCCTCCTATCCCTACCAATTTGCCAGAGAACTCCCTGCTCCTTACCTTGCAACAGATTATATAGTGTATGGTAGAACGCTGTTGAGCATGGAAATCCATGCTCTCAACAGCGTTGTTATGCTGCACTAGCTACGTCATCGTAACTGTTTTGCTGCACTAGCTACGTAGCTAGTGCAACGTAACACTGAGAAGGTGGGTGCGCATGCATGGAAGTGGGGTGCGCATGCGCGATTGGGTGACTGGCGATGCGCTAACAATGGCCGCAGCAGTGAAATGGGCTGGAGGAACAGAAAACTACACCGGAATCTGAAGAAAAGTAAGGGCAGTCTTTTTATGAGTGACCATACACTATAAAAAACTGTGTATGATCGCTCATACACAACTAGGGTATTTTTCAACTCTCGAGCTGTGCTCTCGAGGTCTCCAGTTATCATGGAAACCTCTCGAGTGAAAAATACCCTTGTTATGTATGAGCGATCATACACAATCCTCTATATTGAGGTTCTAGCTCCCCTTGAGGCCTGTGTGTCTGTGTGTGCATGCCAGTGGAACACTGAAGAATTTTGAATTAATGTATTCCATGTTACCATTCTATGTGTGTGTGTGTTGAGGGCAGAGTTCTACTACTAGAATAATGCAGAGCTTTGAATTCTTCTACTCCAAGGTAAACAATCACACAATGTGCAGTATCAAATGTGTAGAAAGACAGATTTATTTATTTTAAAGTTCATGACGAGCAGAAGCTTGTTTTCAGGTGCGACCCGGGGGAGGGGGAACAAAGGACAAAATACAGCAGTGAAAAATCATAGAAACAAGATACAGAGAATTGTACAAAAGAAAATACAAGGAGTGCTATATACAAAAGAGGAGTGACTAATAAATATAAAGCAGTTATAACACAAGGCAGTATTTACAAGGCTATGTACAAACAACATTTACAAAGGATATATAGAGTAAGATGGAGCAAGAGGGCAGGGGAAAGACAGAACTGAAAGGGTTTTAGGGAGATCAGATGCAAGAAGTAGTGGGGGCTGGCTTGAGGAGGCGCTTGAGGGCAGAGAAGGTGGGAGAGAGATGAATTTTGAGGGGGACACTATTCCAGAGGGAGGGAAGTCGATAAGAGAAGGAAAGTTTGCCAGCTGAGGTCCGTAGACGTGGGAGGGAAAAAGTCTGGGCACAGGTTGACCACGAGTTGTAGGGTGAGGGAGTGGCCTGACAGGTGAAAAAACATCTGTGGAGGGACCATTTTACATTATTTAGCAACATTTTATTATATTTTTGTGGGTTTTAAAACTTTTATAATGTTCTTTTTTTTAAGTTGCCTGTGGGCCCATTTTATATAAATATTAAGACATTTCAAGGACATTGGTTGTACTAGGTTTACCCCATGGGCAGGGGCTGAAGGCACTTGGCTTCGCCTCATGCCTACAACATCCCTGACCATGGGGTAAACCTAGTACAACCAGCACCCTGTCATGCCTTACTGCTTAAGTAATAAGTACAGTAGGTGACAGAGGCTGCCTTCTTGAAACAAATGGGATCATGCCACACACAAGGAAAGCAGTTATAATAGTCTGTAATGTGGCTCTCCCTTCATCCACAGCAAGGTCACTCAAAATGTGGATCTGCCATTCCAGGGCAGAAGATCAGGAGACATGACTTGCACTAGGCAAGATGTGTTTTTACTTGTTTCTTCCACTCCACTCCACTCCACTCCAATCCAATCCACTCTAGAGGGAGAAATGCATTTCCCTCATTCCTGTTGTAGTATCTGTGAAGGGTACATCCTCCTGATACATGCACATTCGGTGGGGCATCACTAAGCTACTAGGGGTACTAGCATTCTGGAGTCTCTCAATCCATCCCACCTCACCACCAAGCATGTGACCACCGCAACATCTGAAATCCATCCATGCCTAGACAGGAGGTGGGCTTTAGAGTCAAGCCCTAGGCTCTGGTACAAGGCAGTATAATATAGAATTAAAAGACAGAAGGCAGCTTTTATTGGGCCCTGGTTGGCCACATGTTCCCTAGGGTAGGTATGGCAGAAGAGTGCTGTAGCGCTGGGTATTCACATCTGCCTGTACTGGTAATGGATAATGGTTATAAAAAGAGAAAAACATGCAAGAACTGGAAATAGTAACTACCAACAAAGGAGGGACCAGGGTATGGAAAATGTTGCCACACCTAAGGATGATGTGCTTCAGTTTTGGGTGTGCATGTCTGTTGCAGTAGTCCAGTTAAAGCTGTTCTCTGACCCCTAACTGCAAAACATCCTGAGTTTTGCGGAGTTTCCTGAGACCCCTTTCATTATTGAATTTAGGCTTATTTTCAAGATTTATACTACTACATGCACAGACACATATCAGACTAGTAGAATTATATGTACTGTACGTACACATTAAAACCAAAACAGCACTCTTGTCTAGAATCCCTGGCTGTTTTCTTAACACTCCTTAGTTCTTTACCCTTGAAACCAGATATTGAAACTAGATACACTCGTGAATAAAACAACACGTTTCTGATGCTGCCAAACTCAAAAGACATAACAATACTTGATGCTAATATATGGTTTATTAATTAGTGATAGCTTCATTTAAATGCCACAACTTCAAAGAGGGATTAGCAGTCTGAAGGATTTCCTTCCTAAGGTTTATAAACCTGGGACTGGAATACATTTACCAGTGTTATTATTTGCCCAGCATGCTTTGTTTTTGAAAGCAAACCTATTTCAGCAATTTCCTACTTCAATTACAGCATAAATAAATGTACTTGAAAACAAATATCAAGAGTTATTTCCCTAGAAAATTACCTTTCAAGTTACAGTCCAATGGATGGAAGTAACAGTCTTTGTGGACCTCTCCAAAATGTTTGACTTGGTCAACCACAGCATCCTCCTTGGCAAACTTATGAGCCTGAGTTGGTCCCCCGCCACCACCGCCTGGTTCTGCGATTACCTCTCTGTCAGCTCCCAGTCTGTACTGGAGGTACTACCTCTACTGCCATGTCTCTCTCCACTGGAGTCCCCCAGGGATCAATTCTTGGGCTCATTCTTTTCTCCGTCTGTGTAAACTCCCTCCCCAAGGACAGTCTCTCTTCCTACCTTCACTATATGCCGACGACCTCATCCTGTACCATAGCGATAAGTCCCTGGCTAACCTGTCTGCTATGGTCACTATCAATTACTGCAGTGCCTACAACTGGTTCACTACTAACAGACCGCTGGTTAACGCCAAGAAGACCAAGGCCATGGTCTTTGGCTCCAAGTCCAGACTAACTAAGCTAGCCCATGACCCTAACACTCCTAGGGCCAGATATTCAAAACTTTGCACTGGGCAAAAACCATTTGCACAGGTTTAGCGCAGGATTAGCGTGGGTTTGCTATATTCAAAAGGCCAAATAGCGCACGCAAACTGCATTAGTGCCAGGCAAAATCATAATGTATGCAAGGGGCAAACTGAGGGTGTGTGTACATGAATACAGGCGCAATGCTATTTTCAGCAACTAGCACTGCACAAAGTGGTTTTGCGTGACTTAGCGCGGTGCACATTCCCGCCCAGGAAAAGGTAGTCTTAGCTTTGCGCGACATATTGACTTTGCACGGCTTTTGTGCGGCTTTGCTTGGCCCTAACAAATAAATATGACACATAGACAAAGCCAGACATAGAGGAAACATGCTGCTCACTGATGGCATCACAATGAAGCCATCATCTGCCACCTGTCCCAACCATGTCAGGCAGTAAGTGGTGACCCTGCCGCATGTGGACAGCATGGCAGTGTGGCCATACAGCACACACCTGCGGACCACTCTTCTGTGGACACCAACAGATGCGAGCACACACATGCAGTACTGTGGGCATGGAGGATATTGAGGTGAGAGTGTACGGGTGGCCAGGCTGTGCCACAGATCAGGTGTGGCCACAAGGCTGGGACACATCACACAATGCACATGGGCCAGTATTGGGAATACCCCAACACCTTTGTGCCTTTCTGATAATATATGCCCCCGCCACATACCGCACAGCTGTACAACTGCCACAGCACACAAAGTTGGACATGTATATGTCACTGTGAGCATCCCATGCCAGAGGTGCAGCATCTGTGGGTCACACAACAGCGTAACAGTAATGTCCACTGTCAGTAAACACCTGCATGTTGGGCCTGTCACTGTGTAAAGTGCAGTCAGCAGTACTGCCCTACACACCATAGGCAGTGCTGTGCCCACACACTACTGGCACCCTTGCTTCTGTAGTGTGTGTTGTGTACTGTAGCATGACTTACAGTGTGACAGTTGCATACAGCACCACCACCATCTGTGCTTATGCTGTGTTTTGTCCCCAGGGGTACAATATTCTATGCTATGCTGTACTGTTTACATGTAGCCTACAGCTATCATCATGCTCTGCCAGACTGACCTACAGGTGGAGCTGTGGGACCCTGCAGTAATGCTGGGCAAACTGCATGCAAATCAGGGCATAATGAGATGCTAATCTGGATGTTTGCCCAGAGACTACCTGAGTAGGCTCATTTGCATGTCATTTTTGAATATGGCAAAGTTTAGCACTGGGTAAACATGTTTGCACTGGGCTAATGGTTTAGCCCTGCGCTAAACCTGCGGAGATGTGTTAGTGCTGCGCAAGCAGTTCCGGGAATATTGTACAGTTTTGAACACTGTAGTTTCACATGCGCTGCTGCCCACAGCTGTAATGGGTCCACACATTTGCTGGCACACACATTTGCCACATAGTTTACATCTACCCACCTTCACATCACTGTGCACTGTGTTGCTGTTGTGGTTTGCACTTCCTGGTTGCTATATTCAGAGCTGTCTTATTCCAGGGCTAAGTTTGCCCTGCACTCCCAGCCCAGTTTGCCCGGCCTCATTCCCATACTATATTCAGAGGCTGTTTGCCCCGGGCTATTCCTTTTTAATATAGCTTGCTTTGTGCTCCGGGCTAAGTTTACCCACCAGGCAGTGTTGATTTAGCCCTGAGGCAAAGTTTTCAATATCTGGCCCTTAGTGTTCTAGCTCCTGATGGTTTCCCCCTTGAGACAGTTAACTCCTTTAAATACCATAGCATCACTGTTGACCCTGCCCTGACCTTCTCTGACCATATTGAGCTTATAACCCGACGCATAAATTAGAAACTAGGGACTGGCTACTGATTAGCTAACTACCTAAACCTAGAAGCCCGACTTGCCATCACCCAGTGCAACCTCCTCCCCCCTTTTGGACTACAGATCCCCCAATTTTTCTCAAATCTCTTCCACTAGCCTAGTAAGATTAAACACTACCTATAACAATATCTGTAGATTCACTCTTCTGGCATTTTACACCACCCATCACTGCACCCTCTATCAGCTCCTAGGAGGCCCCCCCCCACAAGTATTGACTATCTCTTGAGATGTATCGTACACAAGGCCATCAGAGAATACGTTTCCCCTCCCTCCTCCTTGTTCTGACTCAAAATGCATAGCTGAGACCTCCCCTACTCCTGTCGTCTCTTGCTGGAATGCCCACAAGTCCCCACCTGCATGGGTCAAAAAGCCTTCTCTTCCACTGCCTCTACCTTGTGGAACAGCTTTTCATCCCCCCAAGGGCCCTGGACTCCCACCTGCAATTCTGCTCCCTCCTCAAGACGCATCTTATGACCACTCTTACCTGCTCATGCTCCCCATGGTGAATGTCATGTAATGAGGTTCTTCATTCTCCCTCCCCCCTTTTGTTAGGCCCCTAACTTGGCGATATATTGTGTCTATTGGCATTTAGATCACTGCCTTGTCATGGATATATTTTCCCTTCACTGGTCCACATGAATTGTACTACTTGTAATTTGTATTTGTTCTCTGTATCCACCCCCCCACCCCATTTTCTCTGGGCTTTTTACCAGCTTTGTATAACCATCATGTTTATTTATTGCCCAGTGCATTGTATTATTGCTCTGCATTATACCGGAAATTTGTACTGTGTTCTCCTGTGCCATCTCCATGGCCTGGGGCATCCCTGAAAACAGTCCTTGAATCAGTGCACCTACCCCGACAACAAATGAATAAGTGTAATCCTGCGCCAGGTATCTGAGGGCTACACTACCTCTGCCTTAGCTGGCCACACCAAGGTTGAGGGGCCTGGGTTCTTACTGTACTTTAAACTGTTTTTTTCCCAAGAATAACATAAGTGTGCAGTGCCTCCACCCAGAGTATACTTACATGGGCTAGAATAAAACCTGGTACAACCCTCTGGGATGCTGTACCCACCCACATTATAACGTTTTAACATTTTGAATTATTGACTCTCTCTAATAATATGCTCACACACAGAGGTCATGCAAAAACAACAACAACAATTTATTTACATGGGGAGAGGGTTAGGATGGGTAAAATGGAATCAGAGGTTAAGCTATTTACAGTTGATTGGCATTGGTTTAGAATGGCATGAAATCACAATAATTATTTTGCATTTTACCCTTGCACCCACCAACCTTTGAGGCATTCAGATTGTGTTCTGGCTATCTAGCAAACTAGCTGCATTAGACATTTAGATAACACATGCCCTCTGTCCACACTGGTACCAGTTCCAGACTATTATAGAACCCCGCAATTGTATATATTTAACCTGGGTACCCAGTACTTAAAGTTCTTAAAGGTGCAGACCTGTTATATGATGCAGCTGCAATGGCCAGCTGTTGGGGCCCTTGGAAGAAAAAACAGATTACTCATATCTTTAACTTTCAGACACATTATCCTGACTATTGCTTGCAGTACTTAACCCTTTTGGATTTAGAAAGCTTAACTTTAGATGCTGAACTTGGCAACACTTTAAACTATTTACACGTCCCTCCAATTAACAGGGCTGGTCCCTGTGTACTCGCAGTTTAGAAGTCATCATAGGTAGGTCAAATCAGGCTGTACCAAGTAGGATTGGATGATCGCAGCAAGAGGGCTCTGACTCTGGAGGCTGAGATGCTGGATAGATGCTTACAGCCAGGGACCAAAACCTTCTGCAGAATGTTGTAGCTGTTGCAGATGGAAAAACACCTTTAGCTTCTTTTGTAGTGCTCCTCTCTGGGCTGAAATCACCTTCTGGATCAGACCAGGCTGGGACTGGGGCCGGCACACTTCAGACCCCATGTCTAGGCTATACCTCTCAGGGAAAGCGAATATGGCAGCGCCCAAGGCAGCACACTACCAGGCTGTCTCCTGGGCTGATCTGAGATGGATGCGTTGCATTCAGTACATTTATCAGTCACATATTTATGTTTGCTCACAGTCACTTCAAACATGGGCCACCATGGCCCTTTGAACTCTTAGGTACAGACTTTCACAAGGATGGGTGCTTGCTCCCTGATGCTAGGGTGACCTGGCTGCTTACAGTCCATACAAGACCAATTTGTCTTTATAATGCGCTTTAACACAGACAGAGCTTGAGGCACGGCTCCCCACCATCTAGTACACTTTGACTTGGTAGCTCAAATAATTGCTGTAACTTCTCTCAAGCACAAATCACAACTACCAGTCCCTTGTGGCTTTGCTGGCATCAGCAGCTCCAACTTGGACATTTAGACATTTTCTGGCATCCCAGGCACTGTTAGGAAAAGCTCTGCATGGTTAGAGAACTCCCCTTCCCATCCTGTAGCACTTTACACAGTCACAAAACAGCTTTTCACAAATCACTGGACCCTTATCTGGTCACTTGCTCACTTCTCCACCCATTTCTTTTCTTTGCTTAAATGCAGGGAGTAGACAGACAGTCACTCTCTAAACTTTCTGGGCTATGCTGCCCCTTACAGATCTCTCAAAACTTGCATTTGTAAGTAGAGATTTACTCACTCAAGAAGATTCTCATTACTTTCCTGTTCTAAAAGTTAGAGGCATTCTTCAGCACTCTCACTGCTAAGACAGAAGCATTTATTGCAGCTCTTTCACAACTGCAGGTGGATGTTGGTTTCTTTTCTACATTTTCCTAATGTGGGAAGGAACTAGTAGCCCTGGAGGACAATCTCTGGCAACTCCCAGGCTAATGACTTTTGCTGCTGGCAGCCACTCTTTCTCTGACAGAGGTAGAAGCCCCCGTTCACTGTGGAGGGGCCTTTGCTAAACTGACTAGGCCCATTTTCTATAGCTTGGGGCCTGAGCCACCTCCCTGTGGAGGGAATCCCACTGAACTCTTAACTAGGCCCAGTTTTTGGAGCAGAGGGCCTCCCTGTGGGGGGCCCACAAAGGAATTGAGCTCAGCCTGAAAATCCATAGGTTTTATGGAGTCCTTCCGAGGCTCCCAATTGGCTGAGTCCACTTGTGTGTCCAAAGACGATTGGCTGAAATCACTTGTCAGTCCACAAAATGAATATTCATTAGCCTCACTCGATGCTCAATAGGCTCCCTGTTTTGGCACCTGAATTAGGTCTCTGCATTTTCCCCACAAGCCTTTAGCAATATCTCAAAAGTCTCTGGCACTGTCCCAACAATCCTTTCACAGAAATCCTGGCTTTCCAATTGGTTGCTGCTGCTGCTTCACAAATGTGACTGTTAAACTAACAGTCCCCTTGCAGATCATTGCAGTCCCAAAGTTCTGGTGCAGCCAGGTAAAATATATTTTTATTTTCATAGCCCCATAGTTCAATAGTCCCTTCTGTGCCTTGGTAAACGCTGCCCAAAATAAACACTTTGTTTCAGTCTTTAGCCTGTCACTGCTGGCAAAATATAGTACCCCTAGGCAGCCGACAGGCATTCTACCTGAGTCCCAATGTTCACACTTTGGGCAGCCAGAATATTTATTTTATTTACATTGCTATCCCACTAATTCTTAACCTCTTTAGTATCCTAGGCAGTGTGGCCAGTTTTTTACATTTAAATACAGATCTGCACAGCCAGCAACAGCTAAAACTTACAGCCCCTAGTGAAAAGGCAGACTCGCTCATGAATATTTATACACCCTCATTAATATTCAAGACACCAAGCCTGTATCTCCAACGTGCAGGATGCTTTTTTTTTACAGTTTTTTTTAGTGACTCCCTCCGGTCCAGTCCGAGTCACTGGCCCCCACCCTGCACCTTACGGGGACCGGGACTGACTGCAAGTGTGGTTGGAAATCAGGGTGCACCTGTGCACCTTTATTTACAATAAATGGCTCCTCTTGTGCCTGTAACAGGTCTTTGATCCCTCTGTGGCCTTACAGGGACCTGGACCATGCAAGAGACAACAGTTTTTGCTGCAAGTGTGGGCCAGAAACATTGGGGCTAAACGGGGACTCCAGAGCACATAACTGGACAAGGGGCCAGTGAAAGATCAGAGGCCCAACAGTCAGAGACACCTGCAGGCATCAGGAGGTGCTCCACATACGGGAGCAGATGGGAGCAATGGGCAATAAGGTAAACCCCCATTTGGGGAGACATTCCATAAATAAATAAATAAAATAAAATCTGACTACTGGTTTTGCAGTTTGCCATGGTGTTCCCTTGCTCTTTTGTCCTAGGTTGCTTAGGGATACACACTACTGGCAGTAGCATAGCTGCAAGCTTCTCTACAGCATTTCAACTTTGCTGGTGCTGATCACCAATTTGGCAGTGACATGTGTTCCATAATGTTTAGGTTAGAATGCTGTGTGGTCCTCCCTCCAGACTCCCCTCCTTCCCCATACCTGGCAGGTTGACATTTGGAAACATGCTGTGGTATAACATAGAAACATAAAAAATGATGGCAGAAAAAGACTCTTGGTCCATCTAATCTGCCATATACCTTAACCTACCCCGAGATCTAGTGTCTATACAGGGTTTTTGTATCGATCTTAACCCTTCACTCCAGTGCTGGAATTCAGATTGAGGACTCCTGGATCATCTGCAGAGGAAGCATCTGTCACATGCTAGTTATAGCTAGTCAATAAAGTGCATTTTTAGGAAACAACAAAACAAAGATTCATCTCTCAGATTCAACCCACAAACCCTGAGTCCCAAAGGCAGGAGCTCTGCCTGTCAGCAAATGTAAATTTCTAAATCCAGTAGTCTGGAGAGTCTTTCTTATAGCATGTTCCCTATTACTGCAGGAGGATTTTCCCATATAATAAGGGAGATAGAGCTATGCTGGAGAGAATCCAAAAAAGAGCTACCAGAGGAATAAGTAATATGGCAGGCAAGACTTAATAAAGAGCGATTGGATTCATTAATCTTGTTTACCTTGGAATACCAGAGAAAAAGGCGAGATATGTGTTTAATACACAAAGCATGGTCAGAGAATGATTTGTGGGACAATCTGGGCCTCAAAGCCTCTGACAAAGTGTATAACACAAGGTCAAATCCCATGCAATTGAAAGCTAGACAGACAAAACTAGTAAAATCCAGGAAATGACTTAATCAGAGAGTGGTTTTTGAAAGGAACAGATTGCTCCTGGAGGTGGTGACATGTGAAACTACAGAGGCATTCAAACATGAACTTGATAAATTCTATAAAGGGGAAAATGTTTTACTTAGGGAACACAGTGGACGCAAGTCTTCTGGCTCTGAAATATTCCTGTGACTCCTATGACTCCTATGGTCCAGTCATGGCTCATCAGAAAACAATTAATCCTCAGTTCCTCAAAGAACATTGCCAGGCTATTTGGATCACTAGTCAGAATTCGGTCCTGCTCTACACCCCTCTCCATCCTTTGTAGGGATGGGTCCCCCAATTTCACAGTGACAGATTTCAAATATGTTGGGGTCACCCTAAAATCAGGCCTGAATTCTCACTCTATATTGCTCAGTCTTGTAAAGCAGTCAACTGTAGGTTTGCAATTGCATACCGTGCCAAAAACTCTGTTATATCAAAGATGAGGCTTGCAACTGCCCAGGGGCATCCTCCTCTCCCGCCTGCAATATGGTCAGATTATCTATTCCCATGCCTCCAAATCAGCACTTAACAAGTGGGAGGTGTCCTGTAATAATTTCTGCCATTTCTTCCTGTCCTCCCCATGCCTCACACATTGTTGCTCCCTGTATGCCTCCCTGGGTTGGATTTCCCCCTTGGAGGTCCATTTACACTTCCTGGGCTACTTTATTGATAAATTGCTTAAGTCTCCAGCCTGACCCATTCCCCTTCTTCCAGCACCAAAATAAGTCTACTCCCTTAGGTCTGGAGATTCAGCTTTTTTACATGTCCCAAAATGTGCATCCAAGTTGAGGGAGCAGGCCTTCTCTGTCCTTGCATCATAATTCTGGAAGTCCCTTCCCCTTGAAATTAGGAGTATATCCCCATATAGGCTCTCTAAAAGTGCCCTATATAGGAGGCATCTGCTGAGTTCATCATCCTATCACTGTGCTGAATAGACCACCGTTGATTGTTCCTTGTTATGGCCCCTCAACCTGTACTCTTGATTCCATGTTTTTACTTGCCATTTGAAAAGGTCAAGGACCCTGTTTTTTTCTGCTCTCACAGAAATACAGTACAGCATAAATCCTGGAATCCTGATTGGTTTCTGGATTTTGGATTCTTCCACCTGTGCCCCATGGAAATTGTGTATCACTGCACAGAATCCCCAAGATTTAAGCATGTTAAAAGGGATGCTGCTCTGCTGCATATTCTTTCTGCTGCTTATAGAATCAGTAAGAAAACCACCCAGCTACTTTGTTGTAATAACCCATGCTTCAGTTTAATCACTCATGCTTCCCTCTAACCTTTAGATCAGCTGAGGACTGCTCTTCACCCTGAAAGCACAGTTTTCATTTAGTATGTGCCTAAACTTCTTTTATTGTTTGTATGACACTGGATGATATAGAAAAAAAAAGCTAACTGTGTGGGGGGTGAGAATTCTGGTAACGTCATCCACCTAATGACAGCTTACTGTATTTGCTAGCTCGTGACAGGGAGCTAACATATAAACTACTGTAGATGACTTAGAAGGTCGTAGTCAGAGGCAAAACATAAGATTGTATGAGGTCCTGGAAGATGCTGACAAAGTTGCCAAGAATACAATTGTTTTTATCCAAACTCTACTCCAAGAAACCCTGTATCTTTCAGATGACTTTGATCTCAGCATGGATTGGGCCCACAGATTGTTAGGCCCTAAGCCCACAGACATGGGAACCCAACCCAGATAATTTTTCATCAAGCTTTCTAGTTATGCCACAAAACAACTCAGCAAAAGGGCCTGGCAACACAGAGACTTCTGTTACAAAAACTCAAGGCTTTCAATAGATAATGCTTATACTACAGCAGTACAGGAATGCAGATGCACCTTATGGCAAGTCCTGAAATAACTGAAGGCAAGAGACATCAAAGCGCAGATATTATTTCCAACCAGACTACGCCTGGCGACCCCCATGGGACCCCAAACCTTTGATGAGCTGCTGGAAGCATTTACATATCTGGAAAAGCTTAGAATTTAGCTTCCCTCACTGGCAAATGAGCAGCTTGAAAGAGATCTACTGCAGTCATCCTGGAGGCCACTCAAGGAGGCCATACTACTGGAACAGAAATATTGTCAAACAGGCCCATAAACCTTCGTGTTGATATTGGTTCCATGCTCTGGAACTGTGGTGGAACCTTTGATCTGGGCCATAGCTCCTCATGATCCTGAGATCCTCCAGTGGAACCATTGACAGCTTCTCTGGGTTGCCCCACAGTCAGGGAACAATTATCTCTCCTAACATGGCATACAGTGCCCTCATGCAAGCTTCCATGGACACTAAGAAGTTTCTAATCCTACTCTCATTTCCCCAGAACCAGAGCCACACACTGTGAGTACTGACTTGAATAATGTTATTGATCAACCAGGGTGGGGGTGGGAGAGGGTCACGCAGCTTCACTAGATACCGGTCTCACTTCAGAGGTACATGTTTAACTCGCATAACAGGCCCATGAACATGTGGCCTATCCTCTAATGCCACATGGTGGCCGAGGACTCCAAGATTGACTGATTGAACTACTGCTCTCATCCATTACAATGAAGAAGGAGTAGTACAATGACTTACCTAGAAACCAGAAACCTGATTCCTATCTTAAGAGGCTACAACCATTTAGGCCATCTTCAGTTACTGTACCCCGTACTGACCCTGACGTTTCTTATGGTACTTAGGCTAGACTCTGAAGCCCTTTGTTAAGGGATCCAAGGGGTCGCACCCCATGTGAAACAATTATTGCTCAGCATGTCATGAGAGGGAATACAGGGCATAAATGATGTCCTTTATTGAAGTGAGACTGCCATTTAGTCTCCCTAAGTCCACAAATATCTACACAAAAAGCGGAAGCCTGTTTCGCAAACTGCTGTATCAGTTACCTGTGCACTTGCTAAGTTTTAAAGTTGAGACCTGATGCCTGTTTATAAGTATGCATATTTACTTGGGTAATGGCACTGTTGCTAAATGCTCAGCTCACAGTGAAAGGCTAGATTTGGGGTCATGCAAACACTATTAAAAATGTTAATGCATCTGGTACAAGGTTATCTATGGGGAGAGGGATCCGAGGATAATGGCTATAATGTCACTGACTGTCTCTGCATATACCCTTACATGAACTCAGATCCACAAATTAAATAATTAGTTAACCCTATAGTAATACTGTAGTCTGTCTTAATAGCATAAAATATGTAACCTTATTAAGCAGGAATCTAGGGGATGGGGGGATGGAGAGAGAAGAATGAATGAATGGAACATGTGGTGCTTATTTCTACAGGGCATCACTTGAAACCAGTTGAAAGAACACCCAACCAGGTTAAAGATTCTCTTGCCCTACCAGTCCTGCCTTATCTGCATTGGGGTGGAACAGATGAGATATCCACTCTGTGACCACTCTTAAACCCAAGCAGCCCACCTGCTCACCATGACGCAGGCTCACAAGCTCTGTTTGGAAAAGACCCCAAGATCACAAAGTACTGAAGTGGGCCTTTATCTGTTCAAAGGCAACCACATGGACACATGACTGGTACCTATATTGGGGGAAGGGGGAGATTGGATCAGATATAATCTATAACTTCCTCTGTCAAAATGGTGATGTCTGGTCAACTTATAGGCTTCTGTCTCATTTATCTGAGTGCAGGGAATTTTTTTTTTCTCTCCACATCAGAAGGAAAATTGTGTCACACGAGCGACACACCACAAGCATGGAGATTTCTCCCTGCTTGACCTTGGAAGTCAAGATGGAGGGGCAAGGACTTCTGGTTCCGGTGTGCCTGGGTGAACATGCAGATTGTGAGGCTCCTGCCTAAATCAAACTAAAAGAGCACTAAATATACTTTAAAACACTGAACTAAGGTATTACCTGTGGTTAAATTGTTCCAGCTAGTGCTCATCCTATGAAAATGGCAAAACACAACCGTAATCGGTTCCAGCCCTTCGCAGAAATGAACGACGCCGAGGACTGTCTGTCTGATGAAGGTGATCCGCAGTTTAGGTCTGCTCCGGGATCGGACTTAAAAAAATCTGCTACCTCGCTGAAAACAAAAGGCTCTAAAAAGTCCCTAGAGCCCAACACTCAAACTATACTGCAAGTGATCATGGACTTCAGAGGAGAAGATCATGAATAGCTAAAAGATATAAAAACCAAGTTGGGCACCTTACAGGGCCAAGTGGCAGAGACAGATCTCCAGATTTCTCTGAATTCAACAAGGCTGGACGAACTTGAGGAGACAGTTGGAACTCTTGTGGCTGAACAGTTGGCTATTTCTATTCGACAAGAGGATGCTGAAAATCAGGGATGAAGGAGGACTATCTGGATTTTTGGTCTTCTTGAAGATGAGGAGGGGAACAATCCTAGGGCCTTTGCTGACTATTTATTGCATCTGGTGCTCAGCTTAGAACCAGTTTTCCAGCTTGATGTCAAGAGGGCTCACCGAGCTCTTGGCTCTAAACCCTCCCGCCCTGAGGCAAGGCCGCACTCCTTTGTCATATGATTGCTCAGCTACCAAAATAAAGAGGTTCTCCTAAGAAAGGCCTGGCAAAAGGACAAAGTGATGTGGGGACAACAACGCCTACTATTTGATAATGATTATGCCCCCCCCCCCGCACCCAGAAACAACGTCAGAATCACAGCCCTTTCTTTCCTACACTATTATCCCAAAAAATATGTTTCCGCACTCCCTATCCAACCAAATTAACAGTTTTTCTCCCCTCTGGCCAACATACCTATAACTCAGCATCAGAAGCTACAGCAGATCTTCTAACCAGGGCATTATCACAGACAAGATAGCGGAGGCTGTGAAATCTTGACAGGGACAGACGGACCAAACAGAACATTCAAAGCAACTTCATACACCAACTATGCTACTCGATGTCATTTTGAGGAGATTGCAACACTACAGGAAATCCTACCATGCCTACTTGAACTGTTCTTCAAGATTGGTAGCTATGCATATTTTGTTGCTTTGGGGACTGTCCCTCTCCTGTGGAGGTGAGGGTGGGGGGGTGAGGGATGAGGTGGGATGCTGTCAAGGTGTGGGTGGGGGCGTCTCTAAACATCTCAGGCAACAAATAATCCTCAATTTTTAAAATCCCCACTCTGTAATTTGGTTTTAGGTTGCCATGTGGACTTTTTCTAGTCCTCTGATGGTGGGATGGATCCCAGGCTAGAGAACTTACTCATGGAGACTATTGCTCCCTTTTACCAGCATTATTTCTGGCAGCATCTCATCCTCTCTGGAGCCCCTCTGCCCACCCTTTTAGCCTGCTGAATCTGATGGCTGGGCTGGCCTGCTGCGGGGGGGGGGGATCCCTAATGGAGGGCATGCCTAATTCAAGGGCTGCAAGCACAGGACTAGTGGAAAAGTGTTCCTGGAGGGTTCTAAGACTGTAGTGACTTTGTTTTCCTTTCCACTCTTACCATTTTGAAAGTCCTCAGTTTAATGCTTCTACAATGACTTTATGCTTTGAGAAGGGATTGACTGTTATAGTAGACTAAGGAGGACTCCTCAAGCCTTCTGCTTTTACTTGTCTAATGGACTCCCTGCTACTCATTCTCTGCATTTAACCGGATTAAATCGATGAACTAAAGGGCTTGGTTCCCATGTGCTTGAACTATGGAGGGGGAAGGGTCATATGATGGATTATGGGGCAATTGTTGTGATCTGTTACTAGGTGGTTATTACTTGCAGTGATCCCATACAGTTATTAAGGGACCTGAATTTAAAAGTCTAAATAATTTTCTTGCTTTTGATTTTTCCTTTGGTCCAGAACTGCACACCCTCTCCATAGCAATTTCATAGGTTTATAATGCCAGTCTGACATAAGGGCTATAGTTGGACAGCCTCCTCAGACATATGTGTGGTAAATGACTCATGTTGTACCAGTACCACTCTGGAGTGGTATTTATTCTGCTCCATTAGGGGCTTTATTGCTAATTCTGGGGATTTTAATTCCTGGGTTTGGTTATGAAGCCCCACATCCCTCTCCTACTTCCTTAGGAAATCAGGACAGGATGTTTCAGTGGGAGCTCAGAACGAGCACCTCCCACTTGGGGGTTTTATTGTATATAGTTCTTGTCATGGTTAACAGGGTTACCTGTAGTTATGGTTCATATGTTTCAATTGTGGGTCACTTAACCCAGGGATTTCAGAGTTCTTTTAGGGGGGTTGGAGATTCTTTAATAACTCTCTTCTGGTTTCTAGATCTCTGACAAGCTGCTCTATGGGCTAACTACTTTTATTTCTATTTACATCCTACTCCTGTCATTTCTAGATCATTTTTGTACATTTTATCATATAGACTATTGAAAGGTGTGGGGGGAGGGGGGAAATACACTTATGTCGAGACATTTTGTTAAACAAGTATGCTTTATTGTTATACATTTTACAAAGCAGTCGGTGAATAGCTTTTTTTAGACAGCTGGATAGTGGCCTCTGGAGGAGTCTGGTCTGGGCCCATGCATCTTCATTTATCCTAGGGGAAAAATGAATACAAATTAAAACTCTAATGGCCCAATATGATGTCTGTTAACCCAGTAAAAACTACATCACAAAATATCAATGGTCTCCATGACCTCATTAAAAGAGCCCATCTTATGCAATACCTTAACAAACATACATCTGACCTTATTTTTCTCCAGGATACTCACCTTTCTGACACCGAGCATGTTAAATTAAATTGGGGGAACAGGTACCGGGTTGTTGCATCATCACATCCGAGGGGCAGAAAGAGAGGGGCGGCCATTTCAATCCCACAAACTACTCCCTTGAATGTACTACAAATGCATATTGGCACCCAGGGTAGATACATGATAGTCAAGGGGTTACTATATGGCCAGAAGGTCACTTTGGCCAGTGTCTACTTCCCTCCCCAGACAAAATTCTCCATTCTGAGGGGATTTATATCAACCATGCTGGGCCTTTTCCATGGCCAGTTGATTTTGGGGGTGACCTCAATTTAACTCTATCTCCCCATATAGATTGCTCTAATCAACAGAGACATAGGAACTCTACAACCACTAAGCAGTTTAAAAATACTGTGGATCACCTAGGCTTAGTTGATGTATGGAGACGCTTATTCCCCTTTGCACCTGGTTACACCTATTACTCACCCAGGTTTAAGTCGTATTCCCGATTAGATTATTTTACGACAACCTGTGAACACTCATCATCGATCCAAGACATTTCTATAGGCCCAAAAATATTGTCTGACCATCACCCCTTGACCTTGAAGTTGGATATGGGAAGAGAAAAGAAAAAGACCCATGGAGACTGAACTCGTTAACCCTAGCAGATAGGGAATTTCAGGAGGAAATTAAAATTAGAATTCCTCAGTTATTTTCTGAGAATGTGTCCCCTGACATTACTGAAGCAATTCAATGGGATGCCATGAAGGCAACAATCCGAAGGGAGATCATAGCATATACAACTAAAAAGAATAAAGAGAGGGAGGCTAGATACTGACAGTTATTGGAGAAATTACTCTACTACGAGATGCTCTATAGAGATAGCGACACCGATCTACAAAAATTAATTAGGGACACCAAGGCTGCACTGCAGAAGATCATGGATAACAAAGTACAGCAATCCCTAGTTTATCTTAGACAAACAGTTAATGAGAGTGGCCCAAGGGGGATTAGGAAACTGGCCCAGAAACTTTGACCTAGGAAACGCTCTGCCACTATTCTTAAGCTTAAAAATCCTACCACTGGTAAAGCTTATCATGCAGATAGCCATATTTTACAGGCTTTTGCCGAATACTATGCCAAACTATATACCTCTAACCTGTCCCCCACTCCACCTGCTACTTCATCTTTTTTAAAACAAGCTAACCTTACAACACTGTCCCCCCTTCAGATTCACTCATTGGAATCCCCCATCTCCCAGTTGGAAATCATAGAGGTAATTAAAAAATAAATCTGGGTGGTGTCCAGGCCCGGACGGCTACACATCCGAGTGGTACAAGATGTTTACAAAGGAACTAACCCCCAGGTTGCATTCTCTCTATATTGAAATAACTAGGGGTGGTCTACCTCCACCATCTTGGGATTTAGCAACAATTTCCCCCATACCTAAACCACATAAGGACCCTTCAGACCCTGGCTCCTACCACCTTATTTCTATTTTAAATGTAGATAATACAAATTTTCACTGCTATTTGGGCTTCTAGGCTAGAATGAATTATCGCAAAGACTATACCCCCCCCGATCAGTCTGGCTTTATTAAGAATAGGAGCACAGCAGATAATATTCGAAGGACATCAAGTTCTGCAGGAATATGTCCGTACTAGAAAAATCCCATCTGTATTTATCAGCCTTGACACTGAAAAGG
Source organism: Neoceratodus forsteri (assembly GCA_016271365.2). Lineage (NCBI taxonomy): Eukaryota > Metazoa > Chordata > Ceratodontiformes > Ceratodontidae > Neoceratodus > Neoceratodus forsteri. The sequence goes on from CM057456.1 coordinate 27,856,088, forward strand.
CCTTTGACCGTGTCTCATGGTCCTTTCTGTGGGACACCCTTGAGGCCTTCAGTTTTCCCTCTTCATTCATAGCCTGCATAACTAACCTCTATAGATCCCCAAGGGCCTATGTTTGAGTCAATGGTGTCCTGTCTAACCCACTTCCACTGGGCAGAGGAATGAGACAGGGGTACCCCCTGTCTCCTTACCTCTTTGCATTGTATCTTGAACCGTTGGCGTGCATATTGAGGGCAATGACCTTGGTCGAGGGCATCCCAATTGGTCAACAGGAACACAAACTTAATATGATTGCGGACGACATATTGTGAACCTTATTGTCCCTGACAGTGTCAATTCCTGAGTCATGGAATATACTAAGGCAATTCGAAAGGATAGCCAGATTTAAGTTAAATGATGCCAAAATGGAAATTTTAGCTTTCATTTTAACCCCCTTCCCCAACAGCTTAAAAAGGACTACCCTTTCAAGTGGTGGAGCACTAAAATAAAATACTTGGGTCTCCAAGTTCCCTTAGATCCAGAGGTCATGGAAACAATAAATTATGAACCCCTAACAATATTAATTCATTTGGATCTGGATAAGTGGTCCAGTGTTTTTCTTCCTTTTCATCAATGACTAGATATTATCCAAACTAACATTCTTCCCAGACTTCTATATTTGATCCAGAATATCCCCTTTTTTCCCCTTGAAATAATACTTCATGTCTTGGGATTGATTAATATCAGGCTTTGTTTGGGGGGAGGGCCATCCAAGGATCAAGTTATCAGTCCTTAAATTATCCTTGGCCAAAGGGGGCTTTAATCTCCCGGACTTTAACCTGTATGCCGAGGCAACATTCCTTAGAATAATATTATGGTGGTTGACGGAACCCTATACGACCCCCTGGAAGAGTATTGAGTTTCATTTAAACAATCTCTTTGATATTAAGAAGATTCTGTTTTTCTCTGATGAGAGATCAGTGCCACCAGGGGCCCTTACGACCATGGTGGCTCAAATATATAAACTGTAGAGGGGTATGAGAAGGTCTGGCCCAACCCGTACAACATATGAGTATTGTAAATTAGTCTCTGTGGATGAAGCTTTTGCCCCTATTCATATGGACTCTGCCTTTTCCACTTGAAGATGGTTGGGGCTCTCTCATATCTTTCGATTTCTTTCCCCCCAAGGGATCCTCCCTTTGGAAAGTTACAGTCCCATTATAACCTGCATTGTTCGGACTTATTCTGCTACTTCCAGGTTCATAACCATATTCTACGAAATAGGATTATTCAGATTAAAATGCCCACCCTGACTCTGGAATTTTTGAAACTCTTTTTAGAAGCTATTAGTGGGAACTTGGGAAAACATATCATAGGCACCATATATAAGGGGTTGAGGAATGAGCAACAAGAGTCCACTGCCTCCATCTTATAAGAATGGAATAGGAACTTATCCTTAGAAATATCTATGGAGACATGGCTGGATTAAGCCTTGAAGGTGGTTAAAACCTCCTTTTCTCCTTTATGGAGGGAGTTTGCGTGGAAATGCTGCTCTCACTATTTCTGAGCCCCTGTGGTTCTCCTTAAATTCCTTCCAGACAAATATGGGGTTTGTTGGAGAGTTTGTGGTTGCCCTCAGGCTTTCTTGGGTCACATTTCTTGGCTACACCCTAAATTGTTGCCTTTTTGGTTCACCCTACAGATGGACCTCACTGCTTTGTTCGGTCAGCCATTTGAACTAACTGCTGAAAAGAACTTATTGGGGATTTTTCCTGACCACACTCCTCAATGGGTAAACACACTCTTGCCTATATGACAAAGAACCTTTGTGCACAAGCACTGAGGCAATGGTTACCCCATAGGGCATTGACTGGGAAGCCAAGTTTCAAAGAAATACAGAATCACACATGGCATCATAAAGCAAAGCATCATGGGCTGCATATGCAAATCACCACAGAATATTATGCTGGTTCAACTTTAAGCAGAAATGCATGGTGCTGAAAGGCCTCTCACATAGTTTGCAAAGTGTGCCAACAGAAGACACAGGCACGTTTCATCCTACCAGGACTCATTAGTGTGCCTCGTCTGTTTGACACCCCAGTGGAACAGCTACCCTAAGATGGTCTATCTGGGTTATGTTGTAGTGAACCCAATTAAAACAAAAAACAAGTTAAAAGACAAAGAACCTCTGTGCACAAGCATTGAGACAATGGTCACCCTTAAGGGTATTGACTGGTAAGCCAAGTTTCAAAGAAATACAAAATCACACATGCCCTCATAACACAAAGCATCATGGGCTGCATATGCAAATCACCACAGAATATTATGCTGGTTCAACTTTAAGCAGAAATGCATAGTGCCTAAAGGTCTCTCACTCAGTTTGCAAGGTGTGCCAACAGAAGACACAGACACATGTTTCATCCTACCAGGACTCATCAGTGTGCCTTGTCTATTTGACACCCCAGTGGAATGAACCTGCTACCCTAAGATGGTCTATCTGGGTTATGGTGTGGTGAACCCAATTAAAACAAAAAACAAGTCAAAAGACAAGGAACCTCTGTGCGTAAGCACTGAGGCAATGGTTATATGCCTATATGCCTTCTCGCAGTGAAGAAATCTATAACTAGATGATGGATGTCAGAGCAGATACCAACAGTTGAAGAGTGGAGATCTCTTATGTCTGACTTATATCACCTTGAGAGTTTTAATGCAAAAATCCAGAATAAAAGTCCATCTTACATGTCAAAATGGCAGGGATGGATACTTCATTACTTGTCAGTTGACCCCACTTTTTGCCCTTAAACTATTAATATGGTTGGGACTTAATAAAATTACAACAGTAAATAAAACAAAGGGAGTGGTGACATGTGGGAGAATTTTTTTTTTTTAGTATTATTTCAAAGTTAGGACCTATTTAATTCAGTAGCTCTATTCAAGGATCCTAATATTAAATAGAGTATGGGCTAAATCATATTGCCAAGCCAGAGACGTGCCACTGTCTGAGAATAATACAGATCTCATGGAGATGGACTTTGTTTAATATACCAGACTTAATCTGGAGAACGGACTTTGAATACATAGGACTTGTCCCCTTACGGATAAATGCCTCTACCTTCTGCTACATGCTGTTGTGTATTGATATAGCTATTTCATCATACTGTACCTTCCTCTTGACATATGTGTAAAATATAAGTATAATCAATAAAAAGAAATTACAAAAAAAAGATGGAGGGGCAAAGGAAGGAAATGCCCCAGGTTTCCAAAAATTTATCTTAGTACTCTGCGCCCTTAAGCAAACATTATTAAAATTCATGTCTGAAGAGTTGACAAGGTGTACAGTATTGCAGCAAATAATTCTCATTCAAGGTTTGGTAAGATGTTTCTGGTTTTAAATGCTTGTCTTATTAGTTGTTACATGTGGTTTGTTATATTTACTGTTTTTATACTTGTTATAACTGTTCAGGGTACATATAGTAATTTAGCTCGGCAATTTTGTCAAACAATTTTCTTAGAAGTAGTCAGATTTGAGTCAGATGGAAGGATTTAAGATGCCAAACTTATGTTAAGTACCTTAACCGAGGTTTTATCATATAATGTAAATGACATAAACAACCCAGTAAAAAGAAAACAACAACTTAAATACCTTAAAACTGAGAGGAGTGATATAATGCTCTTATAAGAAACACACCTGTCCCCATCTGAAGCTCTAAAACTTAAGAAATGGGGATACCCCAAAACCTCCCATGCATCACTTGACCAGGAGAAACAATGAGGGGTCATGTTATTGATTTCAGCTCCCCTTCCATTTAAAGAATCGGAGGTGGTGGTGGAGCCAGGGGCCAGATTTCTGATGGTTATGGGGCTCCATTCAAGACACTCCTGTCACTTTAATCAATGTTTATACCCCGCCAGCTTCCCGTTACACCTTCTATTCAAACCTGCTCAAGCAAGTAGTTGAATGGATGAAAGGAACTCTTCTTATGGGAGAGGACTGCAATCTAATATTAAATAGAACATTAGACATGACCTCCCAGATTCTGAACATGAACAACAGAGTGACTAAGAACTTTAGGTTACTCCGGCAAGAATTGGGGCAAGAGACTGTATGATGAGCCAAGTACCCAGCAGCAAGAAATTATACTTGCTACACCCCCAATTCAAAACATATTCAAGGTTAGACACTTGTTTTACTAACAAAAGAGATGTGACCCAATTCATCTCAGTGTGGATGGGGACATCAGTCCTATCAGACCATCAACCAGTCTTCCTTGAGGTGGACCTCCGTCTACCTTTGAAGAGGACCCATTGGAGACTGAACATCTCCCTCCTCCTGGATCCCACAATTGTAAAGGAGTTAAAGTCAACATTACAAATGGTAGTTGATCATAACGATAAACTGGACACAACCCCACAAATACTGTGAGATACAATTAAAACAATTCTGCAAGGGAAATCAATTTCCTGTGCAGTTCATAGGAAGAGAGAGAGACAAAAGAAATTAACAGAGCTTATGAATACACTTCAGGAACTCGAATTTAAACAAAAGCAAAACTGGGATAAACAGATGGACGTTGAAATAAAGCAGTTAAAACTTAAAATTCAAGACTTACAAAAGGTGGAGGTTGAGAAAACCCTCCAATATCTAAAACACAGAAATTATGAGGGCGGAGACAGAGCTACTAAATTCCTAGCATACCGACTTAGGCAATGCGCTGCCAAAACAGCTATTACAAAATTTCAGCACTCCAACATTAGGCAGATGGTCCACAGGAGTAAGTAAATTGCAAGTGTCTTTGTCTCATATTATCAAACCCTTTATAGTCCATATCAGAAAACTACCCAACGAGCCAAACATAACCATCTCCAAGTCCTAAATCTTCCCAAAACTAGCACTCAAACAGGGCATTAAATGATGTACTGTGATATGAGTGTGTTTTATTGAGCAGCTCAATAAAAGTGACTCAATAAAACCGCTCGTAGGAAGAGCGACTGCTGCAGAATAGCAAGGAGTAGGTTAGAATGAGTGTAGCTGTGAGCTGTACTCGCTACACTCGCTAGATGGAGATAAGTGGAGTGGTTTGGCCATGCTGGCCATTTGGCATAGTGGCTAGCGCCACTGCCAATGGAACTGAAGGATCTGGGTTCGGGTGCAGGACAGAATTTTTTTCGTCCTTATATTTTTTTTTTGTTCTAAAATACCCGAATTTGTAATCCTTAAGTTGGGGGGGTATGGGTGTAGCCCCATAAAATGTTTGTTTTTTTATTTTTTTGTTGGAAAAGTTAGCGACCATTGCTGTTTGTGGCAGTCGCTCTGCTGTTCGTTGCCCCTTTGACGTCGGGCAGCTTTTGTGGTGCTCTTTTTGTTTGGCAAGATATACTGCTCACCCTTATCACATAAAACCCAACAAACTAGCTGCCCCTATCACCCAACCCAAAATATTAACAATGGTTAGCGACCTTAAAACATGAAAATGCCCAGGCTTGGATGGCTTTATTGCAGAATTTTACAACGCACTTAAGAATGAAGTAACCTCAATCGAATCATGTTTTTAATGAGGTTGGTGGAGGAGATGGCCCTGCCACCCTCTTGGAACTATGCCAGCATAATAGTTTTGCCCAAGGATGGAAAGGACCCATCTTTATATAGCTCATACAGGCCAATATCCCTCCTCAATATCAACTACAAAATATTTACTTTGATAATATCAGAGAGAATTATCACTTTACTCATTAATATCATACACCTAGACCAGACAGGCTTTATTACAGCAGGCAGGCTCCAGGTAATGTTAAGAAGAATGATAAATGTGATTGAGATCATCAGTTGTGATCAGTTGTGTTATGAGTCTGGATGCCAAGAAAGCCTTTGACAAGGTGGTATGGAGCTTCTTCTTCCTTATTTTGGAGGCCTTCCGCTTTCTCCACAGATTTATAGAAGGGGTACGAACCCTCTATGCCTCTCCCCAAGCATATGTACATGTAAATAGGGGACTTTCAACCAGGTTTAACCCTCACAGAGGGACGCGGCAGGGGTGCTCCCTTCTGCCTCTCTTATTCGCCCTTTACATCAAGCCCTTGGCAAAGCACATTAGGGATAACAACATAGTTGAGGGGATAGAAGTAAGGGGTGTCACACAAAACATATCCCTATAAGCAGATGATGTGCTTTTATACTTAACCAACCCCGAGTCGATTCTTTAAACCTTCGGACAACATGCAGGATATTCGCTAAACAAAACAAAAACTGAACTGCTTAGATTCCACTACAAGCCTTCGACATCTATAACACAGTTGCTGCCATTAAAATGGAATGCAACACAGATTAAATGCCTTGGAATTCAAATTCTCAAAACCCAACCCAAACTGTTTGAGGCAAATTGTGACCCTCTTACTAAGAGGGTACAGGCTGACATAAACAGATGTACCCTCTTTAACGTCCTGATGTATTCACAGATCCACTCGATGATAATGAACATTCTCCTTCGATACCTGTTTCTGTTTCAATGCATCACCTTTGTGACTTAGCACCTGGACTACTACAACTCCCTTTACCTAAGGCTTCCAGGGGTTTATATCCGCCGCTTGTGGCTAGTGCAAAACGTGGCAGCCAGGTTGTTGATGGGGACTCCTTGTTCAAGTCACATCTCACCTGTGCTGTGTGAGCTGCATTGGCTGTCAATACAGTGGTGGATCACCTTCAAGGTTGGGTTACTGACCTATAAAACCCTACACAGACAGGGTCCGGGCTACCTGCAAGAGCTCCTGATTCCTTACTGCCACATCCGACCACTCCACTCAGCTGATATGGGGTTGCTAGAGGTTCCCAGGGTATGGCTGAAAACTTTGGGTTCATGAGCTTTTATGCATGTGGTCCCCACCTTGTGGAACTCTCTATCTCACCATATTCAAGAGTGCCAGACCATGGAGAGCTTTAAGATGGCCTTAAAGACCCACTTGTTTCAGCTTGCTTTCGGGAACTTGATATAGTGACTGTGTTTCATTGAGTACAATGTGTACAGTGCTTTGATATCTGTGAATTGCACTATAAAAATAAAGATTATTATTATTATTATCCCAATCATAATCCCTAAAATTTGATTCCCGAACTGGCAAAAAATCCTCTCTAAGTACATCTGGAACACAAAACACCCAAGACTCAAATATAATCTACTACAGGTCGCCAAAACATCTCGGAGTAAGCAATACCAGAGCTGGAAGCTACTATCTAGCAGTGCACCTTAAAACAACACTCCTGCTGGTCATTCCCGACTACACGGTCAGTTGGAAATTGATTGAACAAAGGGAGCAGAGGAGCACACCTCTGGGTGCGAGAGCTGTAGATCTCTCTTATAAAAAGAAAAACAGAGATGTAACCCTGTTCACTGTTCGCAACACCCTGAGGGGTGTCTACAGAGTATGGGGAAAAATTTAATTTAGGGCACCTAGTTTGGCCCTTTCAATGGTTCGCATGGAACGACTCCTTCTGACCATCCCACATGGATTTAGCTTTCAGATGTTGGGCTCACTTAGATCTCTGCTCCCCACTTCAAATTATGAGAGAGGGAAACATTTTAGATTTTCAAACTACAAAGCAAACATTCCACTTCTCAAATTCTGATCAGTTTATGTACTTGCAATTGCAGGCATATATAATCGATCAAAGCATCACGGTGCCAGATAATCCACTGGCTAGGCCCCTGTTCTATGCTATGGAGGTGATACTAAAACAAGAAATTACAAAGGGGTATATTTCTGCTCTATATAAGGCCCTTAGACTTCTACTCAGTGACCACACCTTCTCTACAAAACAAAAATGGGTACAAGAAAATAATTTAGAACTCACAGACATGGACTGGATTGCAATCTTTAAATCAGGCATGAAGACCACTAGCTCTCATTTATGGCAAGAGTTTGCCTGGAAGATCAGAACCTGATTTTTCTACACCCGTTATTCAAGGAAAAATGGAACGAACACTCCTCCCAAGCTTGTTGAAGAAAATGCACAGAGATGTGGACACATCACTCTCACATCTTCTGGGCGTATCCTTCCCTGTCACAATTCTGGCAACAGATTATTGCCACACTACAAAACCTACTCTTCATTAATACAACACTTACTATATCGCATACAGTCTTGGGCCTCCCACCAGCTGAAGTCAAGGGCCCTGATAAGATATATCTCTGGAATATCTTAGTGACTTCTACATATGAGGCCATAATGTGTAAATGGATTCAAGAGGAGCTACCAACATACCAGCAATGGCTGGAAATAATACAACAAATGCAAAGTATGCAAGAATTAACTTACAAGATAAATCTCAGATCCTCTAGTTTTGTGAGGAGATGGGTGTACTGGGCATTATATAATGATCCTCATCAGGCACCCTAAACCCAAACCCTAGTGAGGGAAAGATGGTAGAGGAGGTTGAAGGGTGAGGAGAGGCTCCTGTGACATCTCTCACCAACATAGTTACAGAAAAACACATCTCTGGTATTTGCTGGGTTGTTGTGCCAAGTCTAACTTCTGTGCATTCTGTGTATCAATCACATATACAGTAATAGTAATATGACAAATGCTTACTTTGACTTACTTAATCTTGTATAAGTTATGAATTTTGTACCCTAGTTGTTCAATAAAGATGAAAAAAAACTATGGGGGAAGGGAAAGTCATGTTTAAAGTTTTACTGCTCCTGCATCTAATCCTTCATTCAATCAGCTGATGTGACTGTTCGCCAACTTGAAAGTAAAGCAACCTGAAAATAAATTTTTTTGTGTAGAAAAAGTATATGCCTAAACCTTTGTCACACTAGATGATTTAAAACAACAGCAAAAAAAAAAAAAGTATCAGCCCACTTAGGGAATCGGGCTGGGCAGCAGGAGTGGGGGGGCAGGTTTAAAGTTTGACAGCTCTGCAGCTAACCTTTTGATCAGCTGATGCAACTGCTCTCCATATGGTCAGTAAAGTTTTTGTGCAGGAAAAAAAGCAGGTGCCTGAGCTATTTTTATACTGCATGATTAAAACCAAAAAAAAGCTTAGCATCAGCACACTTGAAGAATCGGGGGGGGGGGGTCGCTCAGGTGTCCTTAACTGCATTTATTTAAATGTGTCTCTGGGAAGGTGAATTGTTAGTCTTGCTGAACTAGAACGCTCAAGCTATGTTTGCTGATCTGGGTGTCTTTGTACAGGATCAGACCACCTGGAGGTGGTCTTACAGCACTGTGTGGTCACCCACATCATCAAGGCAGCCCCCATTTCCCCCTGAGGTATGCCCCCCCCACAGGTCAGCACATGGTACCTCTGCATCATGCTCTAAACCTCACCAACCCAGGGTAGGGAAGTCTAAATTGGCTCTGCTCACAAACCCAGATCTGCCACTTGCCAATGTTGCACACTACCAGCCTGTGCCTCTATATTGTTTTTCATTTTGGTAGTTTTTTTTTAAGCTGGGTGGGTGGATGAGCTGAGCTGCTGATGGTGTAAGTGCTGGCAGTTCTCCATGCCACTGTCATTAGTTGTGTGCCCCTGAATTTGCTGCATGACCTGGGTGCTGTTGCTACCCTACCTGCCACTGCCTGATGCCAGCACGGGTGGAGGGGGTGCTGCAACAGCATTAATGCCAGACTGCACACTCAGAGGCACACAGCAGATAAGGTGCCAGATACTATGCTATGCCAATGGGCAGAGTGGGGCTGCTGTTGCTTGATCTTCCAGGAACTAATCTTCACCATTTACTCATACTAATGGGTCTACCCAGAGGCACAGGACCCCACAGCTAGAGCTAGAAATTTTCAGGAGGGCTGGCACGAAAGCAAGCCATGTGCATGCACGGTGCCGTGAGAGTGGTGAATAGTCAAATCACAGAATAAGAACACCATTAAAACAAAGACAGTAAACACTCCATTTTAATTTCAAAGATTTAGAAATAGTTCTGCTTTTACCCACCAAAAGCATCAGCTGAAGGAAGCATCTCACTTAGCTAGCAAGCAGGTGCACTATACACACTTGAAAACTGGTACTGCAACGTGGTTGAAAGGACCACTTTATTGCTCATTTCTAATTTGCACCCTTTTGTGCTTTACACAAAGGACTTTCAAGTCTGTCCCTGCATTAGTGCACAGGTCAGTGCTCTAGCACAGGGGAAAGGGCAGGGATCAGAAGGTTTGGCAACCCAAATATCTAAAGAACTGCAAAGCAGTTCCTCAAGGTGTTACAGCCTTGCGACCCAGGACATCCGTTACAGCAGCAGAAATAATCAGGCATTGCATAGCGCATCTGAACAATGCAGAGAAAGGGAATTGGCTAAGGATTGGGATCCACTGGACACCAGGAAAGCTCCTGAATAAGTGGGGTAATGTCGGGGATGCTAGACAACCAGGAAAGACATTTGAGGGATGGCATAATTAGGTGCAGACATGCCCATCAAGCAGGCACTAAGGTAGAGGGCAAGGGGTGGAGGATGGATTTGATGGTAGTTTTGTGTGCCTCGGCATGGGCCATAGTATGACACCATACTTCTGATACCATGCCATGGGCTGACTCCTGTGGCACTAACATCTGAATTAGCGGTTTAATTTATTTATTGCAAAAATATGGGCCAGGAAAAGCACATTGAGCCAAAGCTAATTTCCAGGTGCATCCTGGGAGCAAAAGGAGATTAGGTGACTTGCTTGGCATTTCACAGTATGCAAGTGGCAGTTGTGGGATTCAAACTCAGGTCAACTGGGTCTCCAATATCAGGCTACTGTCTGATCAAGAGGGATAGGGAGGGGAGGAGTGGTTCTTCATTACGTGAGGGAGGGAGGGAATCATGGCAACGGGAATACAGGGGAACCTGGAGAAAAAGGAAGGGCTGGAGTTACTGTGGGTCACTCTGGAGACAGGAGCTGGGGCCACTACCCATACATGGGGTAGTATACAGCACAGGGAGAGGAGTTGGATGAGGCACTAGGGGAAGCCGTCATCAGACAGTGGGGGAAATACCCAGGGATGACAATCTGAATTTGAGAAAGGTGTGGTTCACAAAGCTGAATGCTTTAGTAAGATCAATAAAGTCAGATTCAGTACACGTTCCCTTATCCATGGCCATTTGAAAATCATTAGTGAATTGGATGAGCACTGTGGTAATGCTATGAGCCTGAGTAAACCCATGTTGGCCAGAGGACAACAGGTTATGTTTGTGAAGGGGATCTGTAACTTGGCAGGCCACCAGCTTTTCAAGCAGTTTACTAAGAACAGGCAGGACTGCAATAGGTCAATAGTTCTCTCTGCCTTTTTGAATATGGGGTGGTCTTGCAGTAGCAACTTTCCAGCTTTTAAGAGCAGCAGCTGCAGTGAGGGACAAATTAAATAATCTGGTAACTGGGGATGCTAGAAGGGAGGCAGCAATCCTAAATAGCCTAGGCTCTAGTCCATCAGAGCCAATGCTTTCACAAGTGGAGATACTGTAGCTTTAGGGGTTGCAGGACCTCACTGCAAGTAACAGCTTGGAGGTACAACTGCAGGAGAGTAGGACAACCAGGTGGGGAAGTATACTCTGGGGAGCATGACATATGAACCTGGTTAAATATGAGAAATAGGCATTAAAAGTGTTGGCGATAGTGTCAGAATTATTACAGTTAGAACCATTTATCATTATGGCAGACAATATATGACTTTTACCATTACCCGTAGGCCCCATGATGTGGGTACAGAAGCTCCTGGAGTCACTAGCAGAGGCCTGCAGGAGCTCCTTACAGTATTTGTACTTAGCCAAAAGAATTCCTTTATTACAGTCATTCCTTAAGGGCTGGTATTCCAGCTAATCAGAGTGAAGTGATGTGGCCTTAAATTTAGCTCATCTATCCCTAGCCTCCAACAAGCAGAGCAGTTCACTATGAAGCCACGTAGTGGCCTTCCCTCTCACCCTCCAGCTGATGAATGGAATGTGTTTCTTCTGAAGGGATTGGAAAGTAGAGGTAAAGTAGGAGAGGGCTTCATCAACACCATTGGAGCAATATAGCCGGGACCAGGTGAAGATCAACAAGGAAGGCAACCTGATCAAACCTGGAGAAATCCCAAGGGCAGGAGGGAGAGTGAGCATTCCATACACAAAAGACCGGGGTGTGGTCACTAATTACATCAGAGAGAGTGCCTGCAGTAACAATCCTATCTTTCCTGTTAGACATAACCCAATCTATGAGGGAGTGGTTACCCTCCTTTGGTAGACAGTCTAGTTGGGTCAGTGGTAAGTTGAGAAAGGTGAATTTTACTTATGAGCAACTCAAAAGATTCAGAGTTTTCATTATGCCAGTCCAGATTAATATCACTCATTAAAATTATTTCATTCTTCCCAATAATGGAGGACAGGTAATCAATTAATGCAGATAGGCCAGCCCTACCACCCTTGTGAGGATTGTATACACACACTATGTGAATTTTCTTAGTATCCCCTAGGAATAATAGGGAGTAAAATACTGCACAAGAGGATAGGATGTCACCAGGCAGTGCAGTCAGGTGTAAGGGATTCTTACAGTAAAGGATTATGCCCACACCCCTTTTTGGTAGAGGGGTGAGCAGTTTGTATCCTGCCAGGGAGCAAACTGAATCAGTTACTGAGGGTTTGAGCCATGGTTCAGTAACACCAAGTATATCTGGATTGTAAGGAGTAACCCAGGCTTCAAGTTCATAAAATTTAGCCATAAGGCTCCGAATATTAAGACGAGCCACCTTGAGACCCTTAGTATTAAACCAAAGGGAGTTTTTTTGTGAACTTGATTGAAAGATGGGCTGGTATTGGTTTCAGTGTCTCTTGACCGGGTTATTGAAAGAGTTAGGTGCCATAGGTAAGCTAGATCAGCAGCCTGGGGATCAAGAAGTGGCTAATGAAAAGCATATTTAGTGAGGTTCATATTAAGACAAACAGGTGCCAAAGCATAAATGCTTGGGTTTGAAGTACCACGTTAGACTTGGGTGGGAGGCTGAGCCAAACAAAGAGTTAGAGAATTGAAAGCCCTGGGATTGTCTGGTAGGCAGCAAATGATGGTAATCAGCAGCAGGAACTAGGAAATCAACAACAGCCATGAGACTTACAAGAGTAAAACTAGTTAAAACAAACTCTAGCAAGAGCCAATACGGCTGCAAAATAATGGTACTATGGGCAGTGAGAAATGTGTAAACTAGCAATTGTTGCACTAACAACTGAGCCACCTAACTGCACCTTCTAATTGCTGTAATACACACAAACTGATTAATACATACACATATATATGCATATATTTTGAAGTGTAGCATAGCATTGCACTGTCTACACATAGTTTTACAGTTTAAAAAAAAAAAACATCAAGGGACCATATTCTTCTTTTCAGGCTCCGAGGAACATCGGATGATGCGGGGTTTCCACTAGACAACTCATTTAAATCAGCAATGACATGCATAAGGCTGCAACTGATCTAGATAGTGGGGGAACATGGACTAACAATTTTTGCATTAACCACTGAGCAACCTAACTGCAATTTCTAATTGTTGTGATATACATACACACTGACTTATACATATACACGTATATGCATATATATTTCAGTATAACATAGCAGTGCACTGTCTACAAACACAGAGCACTGCCACGCACACATACACTGCCTTATATGGCGTTTACTTACTTATACATCTAACCATAACTTTTACTGTATTTAGGATAAGCACTGTGTTTTTCACTTACTCATTGTACTAATCTATGGCATGCCAGGTTAACTTAGGTAGTGGACCAGGGAGGTGCAGTGGCAGAAAGCCCTTAGACACTGTCCACTAAATAAGGCTGATTAACATTTGGGGAGTTTGGTGGTTCTCCTTGATGGCCCCACCCTGGGGGATGATCCAGGGTATACTTTGGGAGGCAGAAGGTAAGTCCCACCAAACTATCCAGGGGTGTGGAATGATGGTACATTTTCTGAGATGGCAACCACTGTGGTGGGAGTGCCATTTTCTACACCATTAGCATGCAGTTTCCTGAGTTAACTGTCCTGGCTTTCCCAAATGATCTTACTGTTAATAGCTGTCTGTGCTTTCCTGCCTGTACATCAGCTCTGTAGCTCTGCATATCTATTCTCTATAATGTGTTGTAGCTAGTGCTGTATGATATAAAATGTGAAAATAGAGTTAAAAAAAAGAAGCAGGATTACTCGACCTGCTCTACTGGTCATCCCAGATGCTCTGCAGCATTTTTCCAACCTTCTGGACTGCAGTTGTGCAGTGCTTGTCATGCTTCAGCTCCTTGACAGTTATGACCCCCAGCTTATTTTCCTCCTCCATTTGGAAAATGTTCTCCATCCACAAGGGAGTGATCCACCCTGGCCTGCTCTAGACTCCAGCCTATAGGTTTTCTATGGAAAGATTGAATGGCAGTGGGCCCAGCACCAAGGGATGCCACGGAGTACCCCTCACCAGTTGGAATAGTGCCCATACACCACAGCCCTCTGCTTCCTGCCCCGAAGCCAGTTAGTAATACCCCTTGTGTTTGACTCTCATATAACTCAGTGCTGTACTTTGTCCGGAAGCTTATCCTGCACCAGTGTCAAACAACTTACTGAAGTCCAAATAGACTAAGCCCTCATAAAGTTATGCTGAGGGTGTCATAATCTTGGCCCCAATCAAGTGATCTATTATTCTGTCCTTGATAATGAATTCAAGGACCTTGCCGCTGTCATGGATTGCACTTAGGGGAGGGCACTGTGAGCTCAGTGGACCCAACCCCCAGTACTGGGTTTGTGACAGTCACTAGCACTGATGTCCAGCCTTTCCCCTCTGTTGAAAATGGGGACTACAAGTGGCCACTTTCCAGTCCTCCAGCACTGCACCTGTATGGGCAGACTTATGAAAGACTGCTTTTCTTCAAAAAAACCAAAAGAACATTTATAGCACCAGTGCAGTGGAGATTTTTTCCAAAAAGCTAGTTTCAGCTACAGCTAATAAAAATATTAGCGGAAGCGTGGACAACAGCCAAGCCGAGAGCATCTCCTCCTTGTAGCTCTACAGCTCTCAAGACGAGAAAGCAATATCAATTTCTTTTATATACAATTCTCGTTATCCTAATAGCAACCGGAGCACTCAACGAGATGTCTGGAGCCTGCAGATACAAAAATTTCCCCGGGGACGCACCGACAGCTGCAATTATGGTGTGCGGGAATAAGGAGGCTGCAAATTCGGAAGGAACCTGCCTGAAGAACCTGGGGATGGGTGGCAGTAAAGAGCAACACCTAGGTGGTGGGGATCGTGACACGGCCCAACCGTCCAATACGGCTTTACTCCGTGCAATCCAGAGTCTGGACAAAAAAGTAGAGAAATATAGTAGTGAATTGAAGCAACTGAATACAAAAGTGGCAGTTCTATTTGAGGACACTAAAGGGGCTACTAGAATGGCTGAAAAGGCAATGGATGTCTCTACCGGACTCACCAAGGAAAGTGGCTTGCTATGATGGCGGCTGGAGAATTTAGAGAATGCTGCCCGCTCTTCCAACATTCAAATTTTGGGGCTGCCAGAGAATGTAGAAGGAGATAATCCACGCCTTTACTTAAAAACTATGTTGACTCAATTACTGAATATGGCAGAAGATTTCTCCATCAGAAAGTTGTATCGCATCTCCCTACGTGGTGGGCAGCCCAGGGCAGCTATCGGTGAAGCTATTCCCAGAACACTTTTGTTGGAATTGGGATCGTCGGAACAAAGAGACTTGATTTTAAATAAAGCTAAACAACTTAGCCCCCTACAATGGCAGGAAACTCATCTGCACATATTTCCTGACCTAAGTTACACGACTAGATCCAGAAGAAAGGAATTTGATGGTGTGAGGTCTCGTCTTCGCCCCCTGGGCATACACCACGTTTTGCTTATGCCTGCAAGTCTGAGAGCCGTTTATGGAAGAAAAGTATATCAATTCTCGGATCCCACTGATGTGGCCAAGCTACTGGTAAAGCTGGAAACCCAGTTCTCCACTAAAGGAGACGATTCTCTATTGGAGGAAGACACAGAGGATTAAAAATCAGTCTTATCTGGGATTTACTTCTCTACCTCATGAAGGGAGACTGGTAACTATAAGACTGCTCCGTTTGGATTTTTCTCTTGACTTAATGTTGAGACTTCATGTTTTTTATAGTGGGTAACAACTAAAGGGCAGTTCATAAGTAAAACCAGTCCTCATGGTAATTTAGAAGGGGAGGGTTTTTTTTGTGATGAGCTTTCTCGGGCTGTCTGGGAATTAAATTTTATTAAAAAAAAAACCAAAAAAAAACCCCAAAGGATGCTTGGGCTGAAGACTGCATAGGTCTTACTAAATACTAACAGACTTTTTGGTTTTTATGAAAAAGATGTGCTTACTTTCTTGCACAATTTTGTATTGCTTTTTTTCTTGAAAGTTTTCTTTTCAGGTTTTAAGGATGCAGATGCAAACTGAATTTAGTTTACGAACTTGGATTGGGACACTTAATCCTATCTAGAGGGATGAAAGCTGTGTTAACAGAAAATTGCTCATGGTTAAATCTGGTCAGTACGTTACATTGTGATTGGATAACATATTGAATCAGTTTCTATACTAACAAAAGTAGAGTTGGAATTATTTAGATCACCCTCAGGTGTAGTGACAATGTACAGGGGCTATTTACTGATGTTGTTACTGTAAAAATGAAGGCCTGGATATTCAAACTGCACCCAAAAAGTGCGCAATAGCAGGAGCAAGCACAAGTCTATTGCGCCCATGCGCAACAGACGTGATATTCAAAAAAGGAGCAAGCCAAATTGCGCCTACAGCCAACGTCTGAATATCGCACAACCTGCGCCATAGCGCAACTAGGGAGGGGAAGCTGAGCAGATATGATGCGCTATGGCGTAACAAGGGATGTCCAGCTGAGCTGTCCAGAGGTGCCATAGTGCAAGCAGGGAGCCCCCAGCTGCAGAGCAATGTAACTATACAACCAGGGAGGTAGGGACCCACCACCCATGCCACAGATGGGCACAGGGACACACAGCAGAACTGACATCGTCCCCCCACACCCCAAGCACCGCACAACTGGGGGAGGGCTGGAAAAACCACCGGCCCATGGATACAAGCAAACAACCCACAGCCGGGCCATGGTGCCCCATCACACCCACCGCAAGCTGAGACTGCCACACAAGGAGGGCGGACCACCCTGTGCCACACCATCCCCCTGCACAGCATACCCTGCACCGTGACCCCAGACACCCCTCCATGAGCAGTGACCACCACTGCAGTAAACCCCATGCATACCACCACCCCCACTGTGACACTGCAACCTTGTGCACCACAGAACCATACAAGCCAGCCCCACCATGAGCACCCAGCACTGGGTGGCAGCACATGGCAATGCAACAACGGCAGACACAGTGCCAATGTGCACAATCCCCCTGAGGCACAGCTGAGAGACCGACCATGCATCAGCACAAGAGGTACCCCACATGGGACAGGGCATGCCCCTGATACCACCACCAGTGATATAGCACCCTGCACAGTAGTCCAGTGACACACCCCGACCCACCACTGGCCACAACAGCCAGCACAGACACCCACAGTGGTGCGTGGAAGCATGCACCACACCGGATGCAACACAGTGCAGGGACAAACACCCACCCATACCCAAGGGGACAATAACACAGGGGTGCAATAGCGTGGCAACCAATCCCCCAGTGTGGGCCCATGGAAATGGTGTACACACAGCCTGCAGCCCTCCATGGCACAGGAGTGCCAGCCACCCTGCGCAAGCACTGTGGACTCATATGCCACCATCATATGCCTGGAGCACAAGTCACAGACAGTGGTGCACATCCCCTGCAACACACACAAGCCACAGCATGGAGGTGGGACAACAACCACGGAGGCCACAGTGTCACCTGAGGCAAACATGCACCCCACCAGTGACAGGAGGCAACCCAGCATTGTGACGGGTACAGTGGCTGCCCTGCATGGACAGCCACCAGTGACATGGCAGCAGACCTTGCAGGTCACAGACATGCAAGGGTTTCAGATGCACAGGCCATGGATGGGTTGACAGGGGCACCATGGACACAGAGCATGTACCATGGACCACTGCACACAGTAATCCAATGCACAGGGAACAACACACACACCACAGACACCGACTGATAGCTACTCCCACACCATAGTCACTTCCCCACAGACATACACACATACCCATGACTGCACCACCCCAGACGCCATGCACACCACTGCAGCTGAGCACCTATAGCCCGCTGCAAATCAGAGACCACCACAGTATTCATATCAAAATAGTTGTATTGAAACATATCAAAAATAACTATATACAGAACAATGTACAAACGTAGGGGGGAGGGACATAAACAGGTAGGGGTGGATAAGGGGCAGGGGTGAACATATGGGAGAGGGAAGAAGGGGTGTGAGGGTGGGTCAAAGGGGGGAAGGTGGTAGTCGGGGCATGGGGACATTAACGGCCACCCAGGTCCTCCTCCTCCTGGTGCTGATGTCTGCTCCTCCTTCTCCTCCTGACCCCATGGTGGTTTATTTGATGGAGGAGCTGCAGAGTCTCTCTGGCCACCTGGAGCAGCTCATTAATGGACTGCTGAATTTGCAGGAGCCTCCAGTCACCTAGGACGAGGGAGCAGAGTCAATAGGTGTGACTGTCCATCCCCCTGCAGCCCACCCATTGTGCATGGCATACAGCCATGTGCCACGCCCCTGTGATGGTGTGTGACCACCCACAGTGACCGTGTCCACAAGACCTACCCACCCAGGCAGCCACAGCCATGTGGACCACTGCACACACCCACCGCCCATGTCCTGCACAGCACCACCATGGCCGTACAGTAACGTGGCTATGCGGTGTGAAGGCAGTGCCACAGCCATGTGCCTGGTGCACGCATGGATCACCACTGACGCACTCCCAGACATGCAGTGCCACTGGACAGTGCTGACTGTCACAAGCCATGTACATGACAGTGGTGTCCATGGATGGTGGCCATGGCCTGCTGCCCACCCTGTTACACAGCATGCAATAGTAATCATGGAGTTATGGCACTCACCCTCATCGGGCCGGTCAGGTCAGCGGTGATGGTCCCCGTCCTGTCTGGATGCTCTGTCCTCCTCCCCCCTCCGCTGCTCCTCCCTCATCCGGTGACGCTCATCCATGCCTGTGGGGGAAGCAAGGAGAGAAGAACATCAGTACAATCCCGAAGCAAAGTCCCCCTGCCCCAATGTGTGTGCCCACCCACCCAGCCAGACCCACCCACCCCACACCCTGTAAACACCACCACAGCCAACCCTAGACTAGCCCTCCCCTATGTGCTGGACACATACAACACTGTTACCCATGTGGACAATACAAGTGCATAGCCGGATCACCCACCTGGACGTGGCACCGTGCCCCTCCTGTCACGCGACCGCAGATGGGCTAGTAGGTCCAGCTCCCTCCTCCTGAGGTCCCCATAGCAGTGCCTGCACTGCTCCATGGTCCTCCTCCATCTGGTGGCCTCTTCCAGGTCAGTGGCCACCTCCTGCGAGACCTGGGTCCTGGTCCTGTCCAGTGGCTCCTCCCCTAACAGAGGCCCATGGTGTGGCTCCTCCAATAGCCACAAGGTTGGCCACCTCTATGGCAGTCCACTGTGGGGCTTCTTCTGTGCCATCTCAATGGCATAGTAGGCAATAGCGCTCCTGCACGGGGTACCCACGCGCAATGCTGCGCGGGTACAGCGCTGTTATCTCTATCGCACTGTTACCAAACAGCACGATAGAGGTGCGGGCAAAGTCAGGCACAGGGTCAAGGGTCTCTGGCGCAAAGGCCACGCACAGCGCCATCGGACGACTATGCGTGTAGCGTGATTGGTTGCCTGTTTGCCAGCACCACAGCGGACTATCGGGCAGTTGTGCCATTGCGCCTATGGAGGCCCATTGTCACAGCGCCATGTAGTGACCTTCGCTATAGCGCCACTGGCACAATGGTGGCTGTGCCCTGCATTGACCATCGTGCACAGCACATCATCAGCATGGCAGATGCCAGCGTCAGCAGCCTGGGCATGTGCAGTGAGGTGTACTACGCATGCCACGGAACTGTGCCATTGGCTCAGCACATTCAACACAATTGCGCAAAGCACAAAAGCGCGATATTCAGCCGCCATATGCAAATCATCTGATCAGCCATTCAATGGCGCAGCACCGCGATTTGCATCTAATTAAAGTTGCTCCTCACCTAATTTGCATGCATTGCACCATAAAAGTGCGACAAAGTGCTGCAGTGGCCATAGTCGGTTACTGCAGTTTATTGGTGAGTTGCATGCTGTGTGGGAGTGTGGACTGTGGATTCAGGGACATGCTTTGGACTGCACAGTCACAGGTAACCTCTGCCATCCTTACATGCTGAATAATGACCGAGCAAGTTCTGGGTGAGGAGGACAACAGTGGTGGGTGGAGGAGGAGGCCCAATTTCACGACGGCCGAGACCGAGGCAGTTTTCGAGGCCTACCTGGATCAGGAGCCACTGCTCAGTGGACGGCAGGGCACCCATCCGGCCCATGCTGCTGCATGGGAGGAGGCGGCATGTGCCATGAACCTGCATGGCAGCCACCAGCACTCCGTGCAGGAGTGTAAGAAGAAGATGGGTACTGACAGGAGGATGGTGAAGGAGAAGGTGGCTGCCATCAGGGTGGCACGTGCTGCAACAGGTGGGGGACAGCCGGAGGTGGTGCAGCTTACACCAGCAGAGGACAGGCTTGCTCCAAGCATGCGCTGCAGTGCCATAGAGGGAGTTCTGGGTGGTGGCTTCCAGACGGGTGGTGGCCCATCTCTGCATGGTAAGCCATGGTCTGCCTTGGGGGGGGACTGGGTAGGTAACACGCATTAACGTGACTTTGCTTTCCCTTACAGATCCTGAGTGTCTGCATGGGTCAACGTTGCTGGGCCTGTCCACTGAGGACAGTTGGCCAGAGTCAGAGTTTGGACCATCCACCTCCACAGGTTTCTGTGGATCGGCACGACAGTGGGGCTGCCTGGTTGTCCACACTGATGTCGTTGAGACAGGTGTGGGGAAAGCCCTTCCTGTGTCTCAGCGTTCTGGCGTCCAAGGATGCCAGCACGCTGTGGCTGTGGCTGGGGCAGAGACATGCACCAGTGATGAAGACACGACCATCATGGGCAGTGACACGTGTGTGCCACGGAATGGACACACAGCAGGTCAGCTTGCACCCATGGCTCTGGCTGGTGCCGCCGTGTGGGCCAGCGTGTCAGCACAGTCCCAGGCTGTGCCTGTCAGCACCAGTGGGGCAGCACCGGTGTCTGGTCAGGACAGTGGGACTGTTGCAGCCCCTGTGGTGGCACTACTGAGCCCTTGGGCGCAGCAGTTGGAGGGGCGGAAGCAGCAGTCGCCCACCGGGACTGGGGGTTCAGGGTTCAGTGGCAGCGTCTGTGCACCACCTGTGGACTTGCCCATACCTGGTCCTGGTGTGCAGCACCCACCCTCAAGGGGTGCTGAACATCAGGCCCGTGCACACCCTGAGGGACAGGATGCCGAGCAGGCAGATGACCTCTTGGACGAGCACACCCGCCTACTGCAGGCATCGGTCCAGCAGCAGATGCGGCTTGCAACGTCCGTGGAGGCACTGTGTGTGGCTCTGCAGTGGGCAGAGAAGTGTTGCAACAGGGACACCGATAGGATCCTGTCACGGATGGACCATTTGTGGGAGGATGTGAACGCTGCGATTGACAGGCATGCACAGGCGTGCATTGCTGTCAGGGCCACAATGGGCACACAGTCAGGTGCCCATGCGTTGCTCACACCACGCAGTGCACTATCCACTCCCTGTTCCCGGCGTCATGCGACACTCACCCTGTCGATGCCGCGTTCAGCTGTGGGCATCCCGAGCACTCCTGGTGCAGACATGTTCGATGTGCTGCAGACCCCTGCGCAGGCACGGTCATGTTCGCGCAGTTGAACCCCTGGGGACCATCGGTGCCACCCCATGAGGCCTGTGGTCAGCCTGCCAGTGATGGCGGGTCTTGGCGGGGCTGTCCATGCATGCAAGGTGGCCGTGGCACTGTGCCACGAGACTGACCTGTCTCCCAGTGCAGGCACTGTCTGGTGCTGCCCTGTGTGCATTGTGTGTTTCAGTGGGCAGTGCACAGGTGGATGCCCAGCCCTGCACGCAGACACACGGTCCACCTGCACACCCTCCCAGCTGCTGTCCACAGGTATGTGTGCATGATGATGCCTGCATTGCGCTGTACGCCAAAGTGCGATGGTGCCCAGCATCTGACACATGCACATGGACAGACAGTGGACGTGGTGGCCTGTGGACATGTGTGTTGCTAGGGTTGGCATTCTGGCTCGGTGTTCCTCCTGCCCTCTGTGCATGTTTGGTGCATTGTGTGTGTGCATGTGTGTGTGTCCATCCATATGGCGTGTTGATGTTCACCCATCCCTGGTTGTGTGTGTGTGCTTCTGTGCCCTGCCACATCCCTTGCCAGCATGCACCCCGGTTGTTTCCATGCGTGTTTGTGGGTTGTGCCTTAGCCACTGGTGGTTGCGCATGGCACCATGACTTACCTGGGTTGGCTGAAGTGCTCCTCTGTGATGGTGTCCCGGTGCAGCTGTGCCAGCTGGATCAGTTGGGGGTCTCGTTGGCCAAGGGGGTGCTGCCCATCACCATCGTCACCGGCATCCCCATCATCCCCATCACTGTCCCCGTCTTCGACCTGTACGGCTATCCCACATTCTTTGACCATGTTGTGCAGGATGCAACAGGCCAGGAATATCCCACAGGCCTTTGAGGGGCTGTACTGTAGGGCACCGCCAGAGGTGTCCAGGCAATGGAAACGTGCCTTCAGCATCCCGAACACCCGCTCAATGACATTGCGTGTGGTGGCATGTGCCTCATTGTAGCGTTGCTGCGATGGGGTCATGGGCCGCTGGTAGGGTGTGAGCAGCCAGGGACGGAGTGGGTATCCACTGTCATCTGTGTGCAGAGGGTGAAGGTTAGTTTCATGTTCAGCTTCCGCCTGCCCCAACCCTGTAGGCCACACCAATGGCACCTCTGGCCATGCCCCCCCAGGCCCGCGATATGTCCATTTGGTTTGCATACTCACCCACTAGGTGTCCTGTGGGGATGTCCCCACTCTCAAATCGGTGGCACAGTGCTGACTGGTGCCAGATGTATGAATCGTGTGCTCCCCCAGGGTGTGTGGCACAGACATTGATGATGCGCCCACTGGCGTCGCACACCACCTGGCAGTTGGTGCTGGAATAGTCCTTGCGGTTCATGTATGCGGTCTCCTCCTCACCAGGTGGTGTGCGTATGGCCACATGGGTGCAGTCTATTGCCCCTAGCATGCCAGGCATACGTGATACCCTGTAGAACTCTTGAATGTTTGCTGTGTGCTGTGCCGCAGTGCTGGGGAAATGGATGTACTCCTCAGCATGTGGCAGCAGTGCGCTGAGGAATTGGGTGAGGTTGCGTGACATGGCTGACTGGGTTATGCCTGTGGTGTCCCCAGTTGGTCTCTGGAAGGTACCCGTGGCGAACAAGCACATGCAGGCTGTTACCTTTGTCTCCACTGACAGGGCATGACTCCGTCGTGTGGGTGCCTGCATCACATCACTGCACAGCTCACAGAGCCACCTCAATATTTCCCTGTTCAGGCGGTACTGGCCCACAATCTCGGTATCTGTATACAGCTCAAAGCTGGTGCGGGCTCGGTACTGCCTGTTGGGGGCATACCGCTGACGGGCCCTTCCATGGCCACGTCCCCCTGCCACCCACCTTCTCACCGCCCTCATTACGGCCTCCATGTGGAAGGTGGCACTGGCCATGTCCCTGGCTTGCGTTCGCCCCCCAGCAGCTGTTGCTTTGTTCCCCCTGCTGTCCTGACTGCTACCTCCCTGCACCGGTACACCTGTCTGTGTTGGCCTCTGGAATGTGTGGCTCCACACACCTTCCCTGTGCCTCTCTTCTGCTGTTAGTTTTCCTGGCCTGCCCTCTTTATGACACTTTCCCTGTCCCTGCTCTCCCTCCTGCCTCATGTGGCTTCCTGTGGCGTTCTTGCCCTCTTCCTTGCTCCCTTTTATTTTGCTCATTTAGCATGCCAAACATACCAACTTTCACTGTTGCGCATTGCGCAAGTCTTTGAACATCACACCGCCTTTTATGCATGGTTCCTCCCCCTTTGGTTGCGCATGCCTTCATTATCATTGCGTTGTTGCTCAGCATGTTTTCGGTGGCGCAACTGCCTCCTGCTGAATATCGCAGAATGGCACAATTTCGGACTTGCGTGAGCGCAACCCTATTACGCTTGGCTCAACTCTTTTGAATATCCAGGCTGAAGTGTTTGTTTGTGCAAGCTTAGCTCTCTCTGCAACGCCTGCCTGGTTGGATGCATATGTAATGTTTTATTACTTAATCTGTAATAAAATATAAGTACAAAAAAAGAAAAAAATATTATCAAAATTTTCAGATCTGCTTTTCTAGGTACCTCCTATGCAGAACACCATGATTTTTTTTATATTCTTAGTCCCAACCCTAGCCAGGTCTACAACACAATTTCTAAGCCAAATGTGGCGGCTGTCTTTTTTCTTGAGAAAAAATACATTAAACATTTATAGAATATTCAAATTTTGGAACCTGAAAATGTTACCACCAAATAAAACTGGAAGAGGCCTGGAATCTTTTATATTGAAAAAACAGGTAGTGTTGAATTATTTGCCCAGTTTCATTGCACTGTTTCTTTAAACAATTTACTACAGTCAAAACGAAACCAAATGTAAAATGATATTAAAATAAAACCAGGGTGCCTGATACATCCCTCAACAAGAAATGTGGCATTAGACTACAGAACCCTAACTGGTACACACACTTTAGGCATGTAAACATAACTTTCTATTCTGATTGTTCCTTGAACATGAGTATTCCATGATCACCAAAACACTCAGTTAATGCATGTGCACTGTTTCGAGGACAGAACTATTATTCAATAACAGAGCTCCATCAAGAATATAACATGCCTAGGACAAGCAAGGCTAGCTATAGATCTGAATCTAACACCAAGCTGAATGGCTTTTTGGACATTATAAGGCACTCCAGAGTTTTTGCAGTGTCATATGTGTAGCTGTACTGTAACTACCACTTACTGTACACAATGAGGTCTATGTACAAAGGGTATGATCACCTACATACTGCATATCCGTGGCCGTAGGCAACCCTAAGTCAGAATGCTGCCAACAAGAGGTCCAGTGGACCCCCAGTGGCATTCACAGTTGGGGCATGCACCCCTTGTGCACTCCATCCCCTGGTCAATCGTGCAGCTATGTGCCACAGCTAGTCTGGGTGTGTCGGGGGGGCCATGCCTGCACGATACGTTATTCGCTAAGGCACAGAGAGCTGGGCAAGGGGTGCACAGGATATGGTAGCACAGAGTCTGCTGTATCTGCTGCATGTCCTTCCCAGTGAAGCCCTCAAGCTGTGGGAGACCCCCCCCCCAATGGTGCTTTCCCAGCCCTCTGGTTAGAAAGGGAGGGCTGGGGGCAGTCATTTGGGCATTCACCAACATTGTAACCTTTTGTGCTCTTGCATCTTCCTGGAATCCTTTGCTTGCACTGGAGCAGGGGATCCACTTTGGGACACAGGATGAGCATTTGATTGTATGCCCACCTGTGTCCCTCGATCTGCCCCCACGCAGCTACATGCTGGGGGAACAGGGCCATGGACAGGTGCCCTGTGGAGGCATGTGGCTGTGCATACCATGCACTCTGTAACTGTCAGCATGGTGTGGAGCTACACGGGCTGGGTACGTACAAATTTTGAGTACCTGACACACAATAGTGCATAGCCCCTATTGTGCATATGGTCTCTCTGAAAGAACTACCACACTGCAGATGTTTTTTTAAGGATATTACTGGAACTGGAGTCTCTTTTGAGAGATCAGTTGGAGGAGGAGTGATCCCTACATCTACGTGCCCTTTGGTTTGGGAAGTATTTTGTTGGGGTCCCTTTTGCTCTCCTTTCCAGCTGTACAGTTTGCACTGATGCTAAGGCTGGCTCTGCCCACTCAGTTCCACCTTTTCGATTCACTTCCATTTTTTTTCTTCTCTGGAAGTTCTACTAATCTCCATTTTATTCACTTTACTTGGGACTTATCCAGTACCTACATCAATGCTGTCTCACTCTAGGCTTCTCCCCGTGTCAGAGTCCAAAGAATTGGATATTTCTATGTCCTATTTGGACCATCTTCATGTTTTGTCCATATACAGTGTTTGATTTGGGAATTTATAAAGGGGAAGGTGTGGAAAGGCAAGAGTGAACATTTTATAAAAAGAAGATAGCAAATGAGTTGGCCTGGTGGCTCGGTGGTAGCAGTACCTTTTGTCACACCGGCATCCCAGATTCGGGACTGGACTCAGGTCACACTGGGGTCGACTGGTGGGGGACAGGATTGAACATCCCATGGACTGCTCTCCTGTCCTGGGGAGGGGTATCTGGCCATGCCACTCATTGGCTGCCACCAAGGGGAGGACTGGTGGTAGAGTTGGAGAAGCGATATGAAGGGAGGGCCACTGTCACTTCCACTGATTGGGGGCCTCCTCCAGAGCAGTCTGGATTGTGCTGGTAGGGGCCTGGCCATCCCCAACTGTCCCACCATGATGAGTAGTTCATGGCAGAATTCTAGAGGAGAGGTAAGCCCTTGAGATAGTGAAGTGGCAGGGCTGGGTGGACTGAAGCTCAATAGGGGCTGGCTGGAGCAAGAAGGATAAATGCCTCTATGAAAAAAAAAAAAAGAAGACAGCAAATGGCCGTGTTGGGTACGTGCACCTCTCCACACCGTTCCAAAAATCCACCATTACTATGGGTGTATGAGTGCCTTATTGTTCTGTGCCTTCTTGTGTCCTTTTAACAGGTGTTTTGCTCCAAACTGCAGTTTACTAAAAGTACCACATTCAAAAGGACACACCAACACCATAGATTAAAGCCGATAGTCAAATATCATTTCTGATATCATAACAATATTGTAGTTATAAACAGCAAAATGAAACAGAAAACAACATTACTATTGATGTAAGTTTCAGGAACTAGATTTCAGAATGATAAATAGTTCCTCTTCAGATATTTTCCATCTGTGGCTCCTTTAGGAGAAACTACAGGATGTCGATTTCTCTCTGGAATCATCAGTGTAAAGTAAGCTACTGTAATTGCTGCACACTTTTCCCTAAATTTAATGCCAGAGGCTACACTACACCCATCAATGGTGTAGCTAGACAAATACAGGGAACAAATAAAATGTGTCAGCCAGAACCCTTTGGTGCCTCTTTGCCCCCCACCACATTGTAGACATGCTGTATTTGTTACCAATACTCCTTGTACATGCCATATTGTACTTCAGGAACTGCATAATAAGAGCAACAAATACACCTCCCTTTAGTTTTATGCATTTAGCATTATGTTTAATTCAGAGTACAATAATCATATTATAACACCAGTAGGGGTGGATATCAAACAGTAGGAGTAACCAAAATCAATGAACAGGGCCAAGAATGCCCTCCCCAAATCAACTTGTAAGCCATGGCTTACCTGGTGTATGGGTTCCTACACCCATGCATGCACACACATATGCAAGCATACCAAAATGCTGGACATTGAAAGATGCATGCTGTAAATTACTTGTCTGAAATGTGTCTCTTACATGGGCTGCTGGAGTTTCCATTCATCTACAACTCCCTAATCATACACCTTGCTCTTTCCAGCTCCCTTACACAATAAAAACTTGTGGTGATCAGCACTGCACTTAAAAACAACAAAGGGAAGGGCTTAATCTCTGCCACCTGGTGATGCTGCAACATGTGGCGAAACAAATAGCATTAGATGTGTAAGCCCCCCTCCCACCAAGGTCTAGGGGTATCCAGGTGTTAGCTTGGTCAGAAGGGGGTACTTACAGCCACAAAAAAACAGTCCAAAAAACCAAAATATGCTAATTATCTTGTTCTTTTGTTGTAGCAAGATGGCTTGGCATGATGAGCAGCAGGTACGTTTCATTGCTTCAGTGGGCTAACTGCAGGAGGCAATGTTCATTAAACAGGCACCACTTTCACAGTTTTAATTTAATTTAGTCTTTGGTAACCGGGTTTAAGTCAATTAAATTCAAGGTCCACTCCAGAATCAAAAGTGCAAACTGATTTAGTAAGAAACAAGAAATTTGAAAAACCACTTCATGGAGCATGGAGGTAACAAATACGGTGGGGGCACTTCACTGGCATAAACCTGACATTCCTTCCACAACAATCTCTTTTTCCAACATATTGATTTATGGCTTGCAGACCTTCCCTTGAGCCAAAAAGGCTACATTCCTAACAGCAGCATTAGATGTGGGCCAAAACAGGCCACCCTTAGAGGTAGTTCAATACTGGCATGCTTCATACTCATATTCCTTCCCTTCATATTTTTCCTTAACACAGGCACTTGCTTAATTTCACTTCTCTTAGTCTTTTTTTTATATATACTCTCTTTATTCACCCGATACCCGTGGAACTCTCTTCAGCTGCCAAGCTATGCCTGACTCTACCTCCCTGTCTGAAACTCACCAGAACCAGGCAAATCAAGTCCAGTGAATCCCGTGACTCTGAGCCCCCTGGGGTAGGGCCACTCACCCTGGCACTCTATCTACAATCTAAGGTGCCACAGCTGGAGTTGGAGGGTGCTCTGGATGGTAAGTCCGATGGCGGGAGTGTGGCCAGGAAATAGGCGGCACCTTCATCTATCCACGGGTCGGGGGGTTTTCCTGCTTGTTCTCCTTCCCCCTACCAGCCCAGCAGTGCAGTGTACTCCAGCGTGGCACATGCATGCTCCCACGCATGCCCGCAGGAGAGCCACTGTGGCTGATTCCCTGTTTCTGGATCCTGACTACTGATGTGACCCCCAGTCACCACTGAGAGTCGCCAAACAGTGAATCGTGTCCTCCCTCCCTCCCTCCCAGGAAAGAAGAGCAGTCCTCTGGACGCTTGATCCTTTCCTACCCCACTGACCCCCGATGGCCTGAGTCCGTTCCTGAACCCGGGCCCCCGGTGTGGCACGAGGTGTGGCATCCAGCGCCTCAACCCTCAGCACCACTGGGCCGGCTCCGCTTCTCTTAGTCTTAGCAATACTTAAACTGATGCAGCAATTGTGACAGCATGAGACATTTCTACTGTCCCAATCCCTTCTTACTTTACCTTGTTACAAAACAAGGGGTTACTTTGAAAACACAAGTGGTTGCCTTTGAACCACAGGGAGCTACATCTCTTAATCGGAGGTCTTAACTTTCACCACGGTGTTCCTTTAGCAAGAACCGAATCACTGAAGACCTTCCAGATACCCAATTGCTGATGCCATGTGCCTGCAGCTGGGCTCTTCCAGGTGATTATACATACCCCTGGCCTGTCCAGTAACTCTAGGCACTGTCTGCTCATGCAGTGATTTCAATTTCTGGGCTGCCTTCACTCAGCGGACTGCTTGCTGTGCCACACGGAGCACCTGGATGGCCTACCACCCCCACCGGGGTCCCAACCAACCATACCCCACATGGATCTTTTCCTGCCTCCACAGGCTGCACTGCCTGAGAGCTTAAACACTGTAGTAGCCACCAACCAGGGGAAAAGGGGTAGACTGCCAGCACTACACCCTCAACAGTCCAGGCTGCCACCTCTAAACTGCTCCCTAGGCCCCATCTGCCAGAACAGGCCCACCCACAGAAACACTAACTGGCTCTACAAGGTGCATTCGCCCACAGGCAAGATTACTTAGATAACAGAGCCCCCATCGGTGCTTACAATACCAAGGTGCCAGAGATCACTTGGCAGGCCTCCATCTTTCTTGCTTCTACGGGCTCTGGCTCCCAGCAGCATCAATGAGACCCAGCTGGTGCTCCACTGCTCCCTTTCACTTACTGCCTGAACCACCACATCTCATTATGTGGGTCTTCGAGGGAGGAGGGCCAGAGAGGCCTGCGGCCTACCCCAGCCCCACCACAGCCCTCCGGCCGAACTTGCAGGATGAATCCCTACTTCTCTCTCTCCTCTCCTCCCTGGTCCTCTCCATATTCTGGTGCCAGATTCTCTTTTCATCCCCTAAGGATGGGGCCCCCTGCTGGCAGCAAGGAAGCCCACACCCTAGACCCACAGGCACTATTGCTCTCTCGGCCCAGCTACACAAATGTCTAACAACTAAGCTCTCAGAAGGTGCTTCCCTCCACTAAAAACGTTCACCTCCTGGTGAACGCTGACCAGGCCAAACCACCGACACCCCCAGGGGAGAGATATGCACACTCTCCCTTCCCCCAAGAGCCAGGACACCAATAGACACACCACCAGGGCAATGGGAATTCATATACTTTAAACAGGACCTTACTTAACCTACACTGTAACATCTAACCAGGTAAACTGATGACCCACCCACAGGTTCCCATGGTCGAACTACCAGGTACTGCAGTGGGGTCTGCTGACAGGAAGGGAAACAATCAACACCCCCTCCTTTGAAATGCGCAACTAGAACATTGTAACACTAAACTGCACAGCAATACGTAATTTTCTTTTCAAGCCAAGGACACTTTATATTACACTGTCCCCAAATAGAGCAAATGGAAAGATTTTAATAAGCTTCAGTGCAATCGCTAACCATTTACACTCAGTCACACACTTAATCCCACACAGAATCCCACAAACACCTTTCACTCTGACCACATCAACCAAACATACCTCATCACAACAGTACAACTTGGAGGGCATATTCCAGTCCAGCACCTCTGAGCAAACATTTCTTTTTAAATAGTAAACATTATTGGTCAGCAAATTATGAGACAATAATGTTTATCTAACTTACTGGGGAGCCAACCCTGGGTAATTTTAAACATTATAACAGTAACAAAAAGGGTTGATCTTACCCAGTATCCAGCAGTGGGAGTTCATGACATCCGTCTTGCCCTAAGAAATCCAGGCTAGCTTGCAGCATAGATGGTTACAGTCTACGGCACATTGCATCTCTGGGAATCACCTCAGGCTAGCAGAATTTAGGGTCTGACTTGGTGATCTCCTCACCAGAAAAGTCTTGGGAAACGATGTAGTACTTGATCTATCACCTATCCTCTTCCTGCACCAGGGCAAAAGTCTTGAAAAGGGTCACTCCAGTCCAAATCGGAAAGGAACACATTCTCTTCACTTAGTGAATAGCTCTACTGTGCACAGCCATTTGAATGTCAAAGCTGAAATCCGTGTAGGCCAAAATGCGGTCCAATGCCCCGTGAAACATCCAAGCTTCCCAGTTCTCCTCAATAATGCCCCAGATCTTCTCCGACAGATAGGGGCACTTGGTACCAGGATACTCCTTTTGAATGCACTCCCTCATCCAACTTTCTATGCTAGACCACTTAAACAGGCTGATGTGTTGGTCCTGCAGCAGTATCTTTCTGCAGCCAGCTGCCCAAGACATAGCATACTACCCTTGGGTCCGAGGGCTCTAGGGCCTCCATCCTTCACCATTTAGTTTTACAAAGTTCAGACAGATGCAAAGGGGCCACTGCCAAGCTACCAGGCGGTAGGTGGTACGGTCTCAGGATGTCCTCCTTAATACAGGAATTAGCAAATTATCAAACTCCATTGCCTTGGGGCTGGATGGAGGTGTAGAGGCCATGGCTCCCTCTTCTGAACCAGAAGTGCAAACCTTCAGTAAGTCTGCCACCTTTGCATAAGGGGGGGGTCCTGAGATGGGTTAGTAGTAGTAGTAGTGGTAGTAAATCTTTTTTATTCATCAGAATAAGGGAAATACGTTCAATTGAGCATAGCTCATTTTCAATGAAGTCCCAAGTATTAGAACAACAAACATAAGTTACAGTATAAAAAAGATATACAAGTCAAACATTATAAATAAGACATACAAAATATCTAAGAACACGAACAATCAAGAATTAACAAGCATCACATTGACTACAATGAGAAAGACTACTAGACCAGATCAGGCACCACTTATTCAAGTCAGACAGATGAATCAGTTGACTAGATCCACATAAATTTAATGGGATTTTGTTCCATAGAGCAGCTCCTCTGTAAGAACAGATGACCTGCCCATGTTCAAACTACATATAACAGTGGAATATTGCATACCCTGGGCTGATCTCAAATTGTCTTTCACACATCTAAGTGGGAATAGCTCAAGAATATAAGCGGGGACCCCGTTTTTCCAGGTTTTAAACATAAATTGAAGACGATGTAAATTCCTGTAAGCAGAGGGTTTTGACCAGTTTACATTGTTATACAATATGCACCTATGGGTTCTATAGGGCACCTCCAAAACAAAGTGGGTCACTCTGAGAAACATAAGGTCCACTCTGTTCAACAGGGAGCTGGAGGCCCCACCATATAGGAGGTCCCCATAGTCTAAGACAGGCATTAATAAGGAATTTATTACATTTAAATGAATATCCCTGGACATGTACTTTTTAAATCTATAGAAAGCCCCCAATTTCCTGTTCAATCCCACTAACATATTATTTATATGGAGATTCCAAGTCAGGTTGCAGTCTAACCAAAGACTTAAATATTTAGAATGGTCTACCTCCTTTATGTCAATACTATCTAAAGCTGTGATAGTCAGACGTGGATTCTGTTCTTTGGACTGTTTATTCCTAAACAGGAGGACCTGGGTTTTCTTTGAATTTAATGTTAAAAGATGCCTATTGAAAAATTCCTGAACATGGTCAAATGCAAGCTGAAGTTTGGATCCGATCAAATCTGAGGTTTGACCCTTTACATAGATTATTGTGTCATCTGCATATAGATGATATTTAATATCTGGTAGATCAAATTTGAGTTCGTTAATATAGATGTTCAATAGCAAAGGCCCTTAAATTGACATCTGCAGGACACCAGAGGGCACATTCACCAATTTTGATTTAAATGGGCCAATTTCCACAAATTGTCTTCTCTCACCTAAGTATGAGGAGAACCAATTAACAACCTGGGTGGTCAAACCAATCTGGCTGAGCCTAGACAGGAGCACTCAATGGTTTAAAGTGTCGAAAGCTTTAGAAAGATCTATAAACAAAGCCCCTACCATTAGTCTCCTGACCAGGCTCAGCTGCAGATCAGTGACCACCTTAACCGATGCAGTATGGGTGCTCTGTTGAGACTGAAAACCGGATTGGTAAACAGACATCTTTTTGTTTAAATCCAAATATTCTCTCAGTTGATTGGAGATAATTCTCTCAAGAACCTTAGAAATCTGCAGCAGGAGCGAGACGGGGCCTATAATTGCCCAGCTCGCCTCTGTCTCCAGACTTAAATATAGGCTTCACTCTTGCAAAGCTTCCATCCCTCGGGGAATTCACTCCAAGAGCAAGATAAACTGAAGATAAGAACCAATGATTCTGCTATACAAGGTACAGCACACTTTGGCAGTCTAGCAGGAATCCCATCAAAACCAATTGCCTTAGATGTATTCAGCCTCAAAAGTTCAGTTCTCACCTCCTCAGGTGAAATAAGTTTGAATCTGAGTACATCAGGATCCCAATTTCCAGGAATCTTGACACCCACATTTACTATGTGATCCAGGTGTACATTCTTATCAGGTACAGAAAGACCCACCTTACTACAATATATAATAAATGTATCCACAAGTTCCTCCCCAAGTGTGAATTCAACTCCATCAACCATAATTTTATCTACAATGGACTGTTTATTTTTTTCTATTAAATCAGAAATGGTCCTCCAGAATTGTCTTGGATTCTGCTTATGGTTGATATCCAATTTTGTTTTAACATACTCATGTTTAGCTAGCCTAATTTTGGTTGTATAAGCATTACGAGCTTGTCTGTATAAGGTCCAATCGTTGTCCTTCATAGACTTTTTGACAATTTCCCATTTTCAGTCTCTATTTTTCCTAGCTTTATATAAATCAGTGTTAAACCAAGTATTTCCTTTATATTTGGTCTTCCTAACTTTCACTGGTGCATGTTTGTCACAAACTTTTAAACACTCATCTAAGAAATAATCCCATGCGTCCAATGCTGTGGGAATTAAATTCAACCTTGACCACTTTACATTTTCTAAGTCTAACATAAATGATATGTAGTCAAATCATTTAAAGTTCCTCCAATACACCCTATAACCTGGATCGGGTAAAGTAATACTAGTTCTAGTAGCACAGATTAATTGGTGATCTGAAAATGATTCGGATAATACCCCATATGTCATATAGTATTGAGGAGAATTAGTAAACATAAGATCCAGGGTCGTAGATTTCTTAGGGTCTCGATGATTAATTCTCATGGGTTCTGTAATTAATTGAGTTAACCCCAGATCAGCTTGGAAGTCAATTAAAGCATGTATTGGTTCAATTCC
The DNA here is from genome assembly GCA_016271365.2 of Neoceratodus forsteri. NCBI lineage: Eukaryota > Metazoa > Chordata > Ceratodontiformes > Ceratodontidae > Neoceratodus > Neoceratodus forsteri. The sequence goes on from CM057456.1 coordinate 27,890,422, forward strand.
TAACCAATTAACGTAAAAATCTCCTGTTAAAAATAACTCATGAGAATGTTTATATTTTACCATCAATTCCTGTAATACATTAAAGGCCTTAACATCCAATTTAGGGGGTTCATAAATTCCCATTAAAAATGGGTTTTCTGTGAGGCACTATAATCTCGATAGCAAGAGTTTCTATATCACAATATGGAATAAAACATGAGATTTTATTAGTGGTTAAACTACCTTCAACGTATATCACAATTCCTCCCCCCTTCTTATTCCTATCTTTTCTAAAACTCTGGTAGTTAACTAAGTCAATAGAGTCGTCAGAAACTCTATCACTCAACCAAGTCTCCATTATAATAATAATCCCTGTTTTAATAACTGCAGATGCCTCCAGATCCATCACCTTTGACTCCACTGCCAAAAAGCTGCTGCCAGGGTGGGCTAACCTGGGACTTACCAATTGCTGCTCCCTTCCAGGGCCTCTTCCGCTGCCACTGGAAGTGGTGGAATCAGTTTGTAGGGAAAAGCTGGGCAGATGTCTGTCATCCTTCCCCACAGATTTATCCAGTTTCCTCCAGAGCTTGCTCCATTTTCTCCCAGGTCTCTACACTGGCCAAGGTGTCTGAGCTGTCCACACAAGTTGGGGTTCCACACCAACCCCATCCCTCCACAAAGGGCAATGAGGATTCACTTGGGTAGGGCACTGCTCTGTTGGAAAACCAAATACAAATTTTCAGCTGAATGAGTCTCCCATCAATAGTGTGGCACACCACACACACATCCATGGTGGTACTTTTTTCCATTATATCCCAAGTCCAGGCTAGCAGGGATACAGGGATGGTCACCTTGTGTTCTTCTGGCACCCCCTCCATGGCACAGATCTTTTTTGGCTACAACACACACTTTGAATACTCCTCCAAGAACCCTCTCTCATAATGGTGCCTGCTCTTTGCTAGAAAGTCTCAAGCACCAAAACTCCAGTAGCCATCAGCCAATTAGAGCAAGATATTTGCATACCCCCCAATTTAGGGGGTTCATAAATTCCCATTAAAAAAATGGGTTTTCTGTGAGGCACTATAATCTCGATAGCAAGAGTTTCTATACCACAGTCTGGAATAAAACATGAGATTTTATTAGTGGTTAAACTACCTTCAACATATATCACAATTCCTCCCCTCTTCTTATTCCTATCTTTTCTAAAACTCTGGTAGTTAACTAAGTCAATAAAGTCATCAGAAACTCTATCACTCAACCAAGTCTCCATTATAGTAATAATCCCTATTTTAGTAACTGCAGATGCCTCCAGATCCATTGCCTTTGACTCCACTGCCAAAAAGCTGCTGCCAGGGTGAGCTAAGCTGGGACTTACCAATAGCTGCTCCCTTCCAGGGCCTCTTCTGCTGCCACTGGAAGCGGTGGAATCAGTTTGTAGGGAAAAGCTGGGCAGACGTTTGTCGTCCTTCCCCACAGATTTATCCAGTTTCCTCCAGAGCTTGCTCCATTTCCTCCCAGGTCTCTACATTGGCCAAGGTTTCTGAGCTGTCCACACAAGTAGGGGTTTCACGCCAACCCCATCCCTCCACATAGGGCAATAAGGATTCACTTGGGTAGGGCACTGCTCTGTTTGAAAACCTAATACAAATTGGCAGCCGAATGAGTCTCCCATCAATAGTTGTGGCACACCACACACACATCCATGGTGGTACTTTTTTCCATTATATCCCAAGTCCAGGCTAGCAGGGATACAGGGATGGTCACCCTGTGCTCTTCTGGCACCCCCTCCATGACACAGATTTTTTTTGGCTACAACACACACTTTGAATACTCCTCCAAGAACCCTCTCTCAATAATGGTGCCTGCTCTTTGCTAGAAAGTCTCAAGCATCAGCACTCCTGTAGCCATCAGCCAATCAGAGCAAGATATTTGCATACCAGTGGTTTTAGTCACCTGCATGTCTATGTGCAACCCCCCCATGAAGCTTGGCACCAGTCCAGAAAATGGTGACCCTCCTCTGCAAGTTTATTCTCTGCTAGCCTGAAAGCCCACCTGCAGCTCCCAAACAATAGACCAGGCACAAAACATGCTTCCCAGCACTTTCACAAACCCGGCGAGCCACCACATTGTAAGCCCCCCTCCCAAGGTCTAGGGGTATCCAGGTGGTAACTTGGTGGGAGGGGGGTACTTATAGTCATGAAAACACAGTCTAAGAAACAGAATATGCTCATTACCTGGTTCTCTTGTTGTAGCGAGATGGCTTTGCATGATGAGGAGCAGGTATGTTTCATTTCAGTGGGCTAACTGCAGGAGGCAATGTTCATTAAACAGTCACAACTTTCACAGTTTAAGTCAATTAAATTCAAGGTCCACTCCAGAATCAAAAGTGCAAACTGATTTAATATGAAACAAGAAATCTGAAAAAACACTCCTTGGAGCGTGGGGGTAACAAATATGGTGGAAGCACTTCACTGGTAAAAGTCTGACATTTCTTCTGCACCAATCTCTTTTTCCAACAGACTGATTCATGGCTTGCAGACCTTCTCTTGAGATGAACAGGCTACATTCCTGACAGCAGCATTAGACATGAGCCGAAACAGGCCACCCTTAGAGGTAGTTTAATACTGGCATACTTCCTATTCATATTTCTTCCCTTCATTCGTTTCCTTAACACAGACACTTGCTTACTTTCACTTCTCTTAGTCTCACCAATGCTTAAACTGCTGCAGCAATTGTGACAGCATGAGACATTTCTACTGCCCCAATCCCTTCTTACTTTACCTTGTTACAAAACAGGGTTAATTTGAAAACACAAGGGGTTGCTTTTGAACCACAGGGAACTACTTCTCTTAATGAGAGGTCTTAACTTTCACCACGGTGTTTCTTTAGCAAGAACTGAACCATTGAAGACCTTCCAGATACCCAATCGCTGATGCCACGTGCCTGCAGCTGGCCTCTTACAGGCATTTATACGTACCCCTGGCCTGTCCAGTAACTCCAGACACTGTCCGCTTATGCAACAATTTCAATTTCTGGTCTGCCTTCATCCAGGGGGACTACTTGCTGTGCTACACAGAGCACCCAGATGTCCTGCCACCCCACTGGGGTCCCAAACAACCATACCCCACATGGATCTTTTCCTTCCTCCATGGGCTGCACCCCCTGAGACCCCAAACACTCTAGCGGCCACTGACCAGGATAAAAGGGGTAGACTGCCACCACCACACCCTCAGCAATCCAGACTGCAACCTCTGAACTGTGCCCCAGGCTCCATCTGCCAGAGCAGGCCCACCCACAGAAACAGTAACTTGCTCTACAGGGCACACTTACCACGGGCGAGATTACTTAGAGAACAGGGCCCCCATCGGTGCTTACCCTATCAAGGTGCCAGAGATCATTTGGCAGACCACCATCCTGCTTGCTTTTATGGGCTCTGGCTCCCAACAGCACCAACATCATCCAGCTGGTGCTCCACTGCTCCCTTTCACTTACTGCCTTAATTGCCGCATCTCATTATGCAGGTCTTTGAGGGAGGCGGGCCAGGGTGGCAAGTAGACCACCCAGGCCCTGCTGTGGTCCTCTGGTCGAACTTGCAGGCTGAACCCCGACTCCTCTCTCTCTCCTTCTCTCCTCCCTGGTCCTTTCTTTATTCTAGTGCCAACCCCTCTTTTTATCCCCTAAGGATGGGACCCATGCTGGCAGCAAGCCAGCCCATACCCTGGACCCACAGGCACCATTGCTGTCTCAGCCCAGCTACACAAGTTTTTAACTAGTAGGCTAGCTCCCAGAGGATGCTTTCATATGGACTGAAAAATTAATATCCAAGGTGATCCAAATGAGGCTGATAGTGGTGTCTCAGATAACATTGTGTCAACTTCCATCTGAAGTTGTGGCTAGTACTGTGGATACAATCTACAAAAATCTAATCCTAAATGGATTAAATGACTGAGGAAGTGTACTGAATGCACTAAATTCTTGTACTTAACCAACAAAAAGCCACCTGATGGCTTGAAGCAGTAGTGCTATGAACCAGTTTTTATGTATTTACATTGGAACACTCAAGCTATGAGTGGTTCCATTAAAAATAAATCATTTTAACTATTATTTTTTTTCATACTTTACAGGATCGACTCACCTCTCAGTCAGCACAGACACTTGCCAGGACAGCCATTTGCAAACAGAGTGCATCATGCTTATAATAGGAGTTAAAATGTTAACCATAATGCAATTCGTTTGCCCAGTTGCATAGCTTCATTTATGTTGTGGTGCAGTGTGCGTTCATAGATATAGCAAACAGTGACTATGTAAAAATGACTGCAGCAGTAATGCCATCAAACTGCAGTGCTACTTCTAGCTCTGATACAAAGTGCGCCCTTTTCCATTACCAGCTCAGCTATCTCCCACCGCTGTTGTCACACTGTTCATGTTCAGTGAATCTAAGCTGTGAATGAACCATATGAGCGAGCGAGTCAACGGGAGTGAGGCTTTTTTATTGAAAGAAAAAAAAAGCCGCACTTGAGTTGACTCACTCACTCATAACATTTCTTTTGATTTCAGCTGACTGGCTCAGAGGCTCTATGTAAAATAGACTTACAGTACTCTGGGATTCTGGTCTAAGACTGCACCCTGCAGGCAGCAATACTACTACGTGCCTACCTATAATATCTCTTCCTACCAAAAATAACTTTTGCCAAATTTATTCTGAATCTCCAGGTCTGTAAGCAGACATGACACAAATTTTTCTGGTTCTGTTTAGCACCACTAGAGTTGACCCCACCTATGCTAGGGTGTGTTTTCAGCAGTTTCCATTGGTGACATTGGAGGTGGGTGTACCAAATAGCTCTGAATAACAAAATATTTGTTTTTTTGAATCAGAATAATTGTACAACAAATAATGTTTTTCAAATATATTTGCTTCAATGGACATGCGCACCCCACGTCTCGGGGAAGAAATGGACAAGGAAATGCTAGAAGGCATCCTTAGAATGGTAGAGAAAGGGGAGATATTGTTGATGGGAGCTCTGAATATGCCAGATGTTAAATGGAGCACATTTGCTGCAGCCGCATCCAAGAGCAGGACTATTCTCGATGCCCTACGGGGGCATGCCTCAGACAACTAGTGTTGGAACCCACTCAGGAAGGAGCAGTCTTAGCCCTGGTACTCTCAAATGGGGATGGAAAGAGGATCTTGAATTTAGAAGTGGGTAGCCATCTGGGAACAAGTGACCACCAAACAGTGTGGGTCACGATAAACACCACCGTTGAATCAAACCTTACAAAAGTGAGGGTACTGGACTTTAGTAAAGCTGACTTTGGCAAAATGGGAGCATGCCTAAGGAATGCATTAGCAAATGGGCAGGAAGGAGGAGTGGAGGAACAATGGGGAAAAATCAAAACTACCATCACAGAGGCAACAAACCTTTGTGTGAAGCACATAAACAAAACAAAATGAAGGAAAAACCACTATGGTTCTCAAAAGAGGTGGTGGGGAAGGTTAGGGAGAAAAAGATAGCATCCAGGAAGTATAAGGAATCACAGAAGGAGCAGGACAGAGAATTGTATCAGTTGAGGCAGAAGGAAACGAGGAAGGCATTCAGAATAGCAAAGGCCCAAACCAAGGAAAGGATAACCAACTCAGTTAAGAAGGGGATAAAACCTTTTATAGATACTTCAGGGTGAAGAAAGACCAAGGGAGGGATAGTGAGGCTTAATAAAAAGAGGAGGGTGGGGGTGGGCAGAGGGTGACAGTGTAAAGGCAGAAATACTGAGCGAATACTTTTGCTCAGTATTCACAAAAGAAGAGGAGGAGGGGGAGGTACCTAAACCAAACAATAGAAGCACTCTGGATAGAGGAGTCAATACCAGTCCATTCACAGAAGAAAGGGTCCTGAAATAACTCTTAAAACTCAAGGTGGACAAAGCAATGGGGGCTGACGGGATTCACCCCAGAATTCTAAAAGAACTAAGGGGAGACCTAGTGACACCACTGACTACCCTTTTTAACAAATCATGGGAGGATGGGGTGGTACCTGAGGACTGGAGAAGGGTGGATGTGATTCTCCTTCACAAAAGTGGGAGCAAGGCAGAGGCAGGAAGCTACAGACCTGTTAGTTTGACCTCAGTGATAGGGAAAATGACGGAATCACTTCTGAAAGAAAGAATTGCTGAGTACCAAGAGGCCAGCGGGGCACAAGACCCAAAGCAGCATGGATTCACAGTGGGAAGGTCATGTCAGATGAATCTAACAGATTTCTTTGAATGGGTAACCAAAGTAGTAGACCAGGGAGGGGCTGTGGATATTGCCTACCTAGACTTTTCCAAGGCATTTGACACAGTCCCACACAAAAGATTACAAGATAGCCAGCCTGGGAGTAGGTCCCAAGGTGGTAGCCTGGGTAAGAGATTGGCTGGACAACAGGACGTAGAGGGTAATAGTAAACAGAGTCCACTCCGAAGAAAGGAGGGTTACTAGTGGGGTACCGCAGGGTTCAGTACTGGGACCAGTTCTCCTTAATGTCTTTTTAGGTGACATTGCAGAGGGGCTAGAAGGAAAGGTATGCCTGTTTACAGACAACACAAAGATCTGTAACAGGGTTGATATACCGGGAAGTGCAAAATAGTGCACCTGTGAAACAAAAATGCAGGGGAAGAGTACACAAGGGGAGTGGTGGTACTAACAACAACAAAAATGGAAAGGGACCTGGGGGTAGTCATATCTGACTATCTAAACGTAAGCAAACAATGTGAAAAGGCAGTAAGGTGGGCTAAGGGGATGCTAGGATGCACAGGGAGAGGCATCACCAGTAGAAAACAAGAAGTTGTTATCCCTCTGTACAGACAGTTGGTGAGACCCCATCTGGATACTGCATGCAGTTCTGGAGACACCATCTCTGCAAGAACGTAGACAGGATGGAGGCAGTCCAGAGTAGGGGGAACTAAAATGGTGCAGGGTCTGCACCAGAATCCATATGAAAAGAGATTAAAGCAGCATAATATGTATATCCTTGAGGAAAGGATGGAGAGGGGGGACAGGATAGAAACTTTCAAGTGCCTCAACGGAATCAACAAAGTCCAAGAGGGTAGCAACTTTCAGAATAAGAGATGAGCAAGAATAAGGGGGCACAATTTGAAGATAGAGGGGGGGGGGACAGCTCAGGGTAACGTGAGGAAGTATTTTTTCACAGAGAGAGGGTGGTGGACCCATGGAACAGCCTTTCTGAGGAGATAGTGGGGTCAAAAACAGTGGGGGGGAATTCAAGAATGCATGGGACAGACATAAGGCAATTCTAGTGGGTGTAGGAGGAAGTAGGCTGTTGGTTAACTAGAATCTGCAGCTTATCCAATAGGTAGGGAAATGGGCAGACTGGGTGGGTCAAGCGGTCCTTATCTGCAGTCAAAGTGTATGTTTCTATGTTACCCCAGATGGGTGGGTGTAACATATTGCTGGCCTCAAATAATATACAAGAAGTGATTGGGGCACTGCATCCTCAGTACAGTTCTCTGCACTCACTAGACCGACATCATTCTCGTGTAATCAAGCAAGAAATTTTTTTATAACTCCAATGTTTTAAAAATGCATGATATATGTGCTTGCTCTCCTTACTGCAAACACATTTCTCAGTTTAGATCTTTCATTCTCCTTAGCTTTCATGCAAGAAGCAAACTGGACACCTCTAAAAGTACAGTACCGCCATTGAAAGAGACCACAGCAGGCATTCTGATGCATTGCAGGAATCGAAATCAAGCCTGCAGAACACAACAATGTGACATGCATAACACAAATCATACCTATACAAAAAATAACAAAAACCACTATCAGTTTGCAACTAAAGTGACTGTTCCTTTGTAAAATGTGCACAACAGCTTTCCTATTTCCCACAGAGAACTCGTGATCGAGCATACACAACCGATAACAAAAGTGCACCAGTGAATTGTGGGAGGTTTATGCCAGAAAACAAACATGGCAGAGGGTAATTAATTTGTGTGAATTAATATGAAATTTTAATGAAAATATATATTCAGATATGATTTGATAGCAAATGCATTAGAGAACTGAGAACCGGCTGTCATATTGAATCAAACACACAGGTCAGAGAATAACCTATATTTCAGAAGGATGTTCATTGCACTGCTGCTTTAACGGTATCATTGCAGTGTACCAAACTGACCACGTGGGATGTCACACATTAGATGTCAGAGGCAATGCTAAGCATATGTCTTGAATACTTCCTTTCTCAGGAGAGTGTGAACTCCTGTCATTACACAACTGTCTCCTGGTGGCTTGGGGGGAGAGATTTGTTTTGGGCAAGAATACATCTCCAGACATTGGGGATGAAATGCTGTCCCTCACATGTAGCAGGACACAGATATGTTATGTGGTGCTACCAGTGAGTGTCAGTCAGAGTGTGGTTAATAGGTGTGGTCCCAGATCACTGCTGACTGACCAGGAAGGTCCGCTGCTTTGGCCTATGCCAAAGTAGGAGTAGGTCTGTTTCACCCATAAAAGCAAGTCTAGGACAGTACATGCAGGGACAGGCAATGGATATCCAGAAGCCAGCTGTGACTTCTCCAGTAGGCATGTGTTCCAAGGTTTGTGGTCAGGTTAAAGAAGAGCATAATCCACTGGGTAAGAAGGGAATAATAACATAACTTAGAAGGGTTCTAAATGTTCATGTAAGGATGGCAAGATGCCAGTTAAAATGGCCTGAATGGGACTTGTGCCCTTTAAAACTGTCACTTTTGCTGGCTTCATGGTGCCGAGTGATGGTGGATCACTTTGGCATGCTATTGAACCGGGTTCACGGCCTGAGCTTGGAATATCAGGAGTGGAGGCTGGCAAGGAGGGTGCAAGAGCGTCCTTTGGATGCTGTCCTGATGGGGGGAGGGGCAGTTGCCGCATCACTGTTCAGTGACTCCTGGTGGTGGCCAGTGGAGGTGCCGGAGACAGCATGGGTGACCACATGATGCTATCTGGCACCCCACCAGGTCAGCTGTGTGTGCGCACCAATGGGCAGAAGGGTGGGCAGAGACACAGAACAGGGAAAATTGCCACTTCAGTATGCCGGATGATGGCCTCTCTGTCCCACCCCACTCCTGGACCCTCCTCCGGCACACTCAACAGCCAGTCCCCCTCTAGCACCCATAGCAACATTCCTCTAATAGTCTGTAGCATGGCCTCCAGCGGGGACAAGCCAGCCACTTGGAGATGGACAGTGCAGGAGCTCTCAGGAGTTGATCTGCAATGATGGACAGGGGAGGCCCCTGACAGGGATATGCTGGCCCCTAGAGGTGACAAGAGGTCAGGACCGGGATGCGTGGCCCAATGGAGTGATGTCAAGAGGGGCATGTCTAGTTGGTAACAGAGGTGGCATTACAGGGCACAAAGGAGAGGGGTGTCAAAGAGCGAGTAGGGTGCAAAAAAAAAACCTCACTTTTGAGGCAACTTTGAAAAACATGGTATCTAGACACAGTTTAGTTTACATTTTAAATATTACCTGTATCCTCTTCTCTTTGTTCTTCAGTACTAGGTTACTCTACATGTAAACAGGATCCTTGTCCTCTATACTTCATCTGTTTGTCTCTGTGGTAAACTTCAGATATCTCTCCTTACTGGACAATGAGTGAGATTTCTTGTATTCCTGGAATGCCATCCTCTTCGCTGCACTGCCTCCCTTACTTGCCTTATAAAGCAAGCCAGTCTTTTTCTCTTTATGTTCATCCCAATCTGTTTGTCACCCCTTAGCTACTTCTGTTACCCTGTTTCTTATAAACACCCACTTTTTTCAACCCCTCAATCTGTAGGTACTCATCTAGGCTTGCCATGAGATCTTCCATCTTTCTGAAGTTGGCCTTCCAGAGGTCCAGCATCACTGTCCTACTGTTCTGCCTCTGTGCTCTTAGTATGAAGTCAAAACACACTGTGAAATGGTCACTCATTCTGAGTGGCTCCTCCAACAAAAGTTCTCCACAATTGCCTTTGGGCAGGATCATATACAGTATGCTTCCTTTCCTAGTGTATTTCTCTACATGCTGGGTCAGAAAGCAGTCCTGTAGGAGATAACCCGCACCTGACTCCTGGCGCTCCATTTACCGAGATGCTCCAGCTGACATCAGGTAAGTTGAAGTCCCCCACCAGTGCCATTCCCCCGATTGCCCTCCTTATTTCCACCCCAATTCTTTATATATCTTGTCTGTCTGGGTGGGTGGTAATATAGATCACCCCCATTTGGATCATTTGCCCTTTCTCTGAGGACAGTTGGACCTAAAGGGTTTCTGCATGCCCCCCCCCATTTCCCAATCTTCTGTAGCCCTGATGTTATCTATTATATACAAGGCAATCCCCCTCCACCCCTGTCTTTTCCCCTGTCCCTCCTGAACATTACATAGCCTGGGACTGTAAGGTCCCATTCAATATTTAACATGGCCCAGGTTTCTGTAACTGCTACAATGCCTGGATTGTCCTCCCCATTAAATACAGGAGATAACACATCTTGTTACCAAGACTCCTGGCACTCAGGCTTTCTACCCTCTGGGACTTTCCCCCTTTCCACGCCTGGATAGTCCTACCCCATCCTAGTGCTGTTTTTGTGCCCTCCGTGCATGCCATCCTCCTTCCCTTATGCCCCCCTCCTCCTCCTCCCTTTGATCAGAGCTCTATATAGGGCTTTCCACATGTCCCTGCCCTCTCCTCCCTTCTCCCAGGAGTACTTGCCATATCACCCTATTGTAAACCAGCCCCATGATTTACGTTTTCCCAAGCCTTCCATGCTACCAGTCCGAACGGCACATGATAAATTCATCAAGAGGTTGCCCCAAGGCTCTTGTCCCATCCCTGTTGGGATGCAGACCATCTGCCTTTCACAGCCTCCTGTCCTCTCAGAAGTTACCCCATCCTCCCATGTAATGAAACCCTTGTGCTGCACCCCAGCCCTTTAACCACTCGTTAAATGTGGTGATTTTGAGCTTCCACCCCTTTCCCATGTACTGTAAGCACTTCTGAGACTGCTACTCACCTCCCCATGCCCTTGAGTTTTTCTCTAATGACCTTGGCATTATCCTTTGCCTCCCTTAAGGTGTTTCCTGCCAGGTCATTTGTTCCCACATAGATTGTGATGTCTGACATCCCCTTACATCTCTGACTGCACCCCACTGTTTTGCTCCACAACCTTTCAGTAGTCATCCTGGGGGACAGCTGATCACCCTCTCCTTATTGTCCCTCACATGGACCACCAGCTCTGCCTCTCTCACAACAGAGTCCCCACCCCCTCATCAGTACCCTTCTCTCATTGGGATTTTCCTGTCCACTCCCATTCATCTCAGATTTGCCACATCATACAAATAAAAAAAAAACAGTAACAATAATAAATTATCCATAGACAGTAAGCAAAACAAACAAAAGTGAGTTCCCAGAAAGCAAACTCTTCAGGTTCACCCATCACCATACACTTCTGTAAACTATAGAACTTCAAACCCTTTTTGAATGCCACCACCTAGGGTGACCTGCTAAGCTAGTTTGGTGATAAGTTCCAGATTGTAGGAGCTGCCACTAAGAAAGCTCTCTCTCTGTATTGTTTAAGGTGAGCTCTTGGGATGGAAACTAGATTCTCCTTAGTGGAACGGAGGGGGCAACATGGAGGATAAAAAGTCAAGAGAAACAGCCGGCCCGGTGGCATGGAGGGCTGAGGCACTGAATGCCTTACCTCCTGCCATGCTGATGAACTGTGTTTGGGAACAAACACGGGTTGCCAGGAGTTGGCAAAGTGGGATAGGATTGAATGTCCCAGGGACTGCTCTCCTCTCCTGGGGAGAGGTGATCAGACATCTCAGTCTTTGACTGCCACTGGGTGGAGGCCTGGTGGTAGTGCAGTTAGGCGAGCTGCTCAAATGGCAGGGCTACAGTTCTGCAGAATGTGTGCACCTCCACTTGTACGTACTGATGTGTCTCCACAGCACAAGTCAGTGGGAGAATATGGAAAACTGGGGACAGCAGGCCTCACAAAGCCCTGCTGATTCCCCCATGACCCACGCTGCCACTCAACAGCCAGGAGAGATCTGGATTTGTTGACCATTGGGAGGATGGCCCTCCCCCTCCAGGCTGGCCATAGGGGCATCTATGGGGGACTTGCCCCCTTGCTGCAGTTGGGAGAAGTGAGCATCAGCAGTTGGGGGGGGGATATGGCTGAGACCCTGCCCGCTTGCCCCTGGAGGAAAAAAAAAGCAGTCACAAGTTCTCTGAAGTAGCCCAAGCCCAGTTTGTGTAGGGCTGTGCAGAGTAACAAAATGATCTTTACAATGGTGCACTACCAAATTATTAGCCAGTGCAGAAAGTACAGCTGCCAACGGATAGCACCTCATCAGCTGTAGGAGAACAAGAATCCTGTTTCCATACAAATGAACCTATTAATGAAAAATTAAAGGAAAAACATAACATATATATATATATATATATATATATATATATATATATATATATATGTATATATAAGTTGAATTGTGCCTAAATATACCGGGCCCAATTCTGCTAGAAGGTAAAAAGTGCAAAGTGGAAACAGTAAGTGAAAATGTGCAGCCATTTGAGAGACGTCATCACAGCATGCAAAAAGATCTGTGCATAGGGTACAAAAGAGTTGCAAATGCTAATGCTAGCAAATTCAAAGTGCCAATAGATGTACATCACAGTCACTTTGCACTGATCAGCTAATGTACCATTCTCAAGTCAAATATGCAAATGAGGTCTAAAATGCCAACTAGGGCAGTCCACAATTTATATCAACCCAAACCCTCATTAAAATGTTATTGTGATCCACTAACATGATATTGCCTGTCACAGCTGAACCTGGCTAAGTTTAATATTTAACAGTTAAAAGTTATAATTGTTGTTACACTAAAACAATTACAGCTTAATCTGGTTCAAGATCAGTTGGCATTCATCTGTATCCCCCTCCCCCGGGTCGTGCCTGAAAATAGGCAGGATTTGTCTAGTGCAATTACCCGGTCAACAAAAACTAAATAAATAAAAATGTATGTAGGGTGTTGTCAGTTCTTGCTTCTGTGTTTTTGTCTCTTTTTTGAGGCTCTCTGTCCTTTTCTTGGTTTCTGAACGGTTTTGATGACTGTGATTTTAACAGTTTTTTATTTGGCTCCCAAAGACTGTGGCCAAATTTTGGTAGAAATATATTTAAAACCTGCAATCTGTTCCCAACAACTGGGGCTGAAATGGTTACAAGTTTGTTTTACTGCTTTGAAATAAGGTGCAACAGTTTACAAAAAAAAAAAGGAGGCAGTTCTATTTGTGGCAATTTTCTCACTTTACAGCAAACAATTGCGCCATGTGTCATTGCAGCAAGGCAGACCTTTGGTCTCCTCCTACCATCAAATTCTAGGTTTTTATGTGGTTTTCAGTTGTGTTGCAAGTAGCGCAGTTGTGCTAAGAACATGACAGAGCTCTTTGAAAATTCAGCCCCTGGGATCCGATCCTCGGTTCCAAAGTGATAGGAAGTGCAACATCTGCCTTACAACTGTTAAATGCTAATGTTGATCTTGTAACTTGAATGTAACGTGAACATGACTTTTCCCCCTTCCCCCACCTCACCCTTCCCTCTCCTTTCCCCTATTTCTTTCACGTAAGTACTTGTTTACTTATTAACCCGGCACTTATTATTGTCACTCTTTCTACTTATTATGTGCAGCACTGTTGTAACACTGCTTGTAACACCTGCCTTACAACTGTATGTTAATGTTGATCTTGTAACTTGAATGTTTAATGTTTCACTCCTATTGTACCCCTTCCCCCCAGGTCACACCGGGAGACGAGCAACTTGTCACTCAGTGTGCCTTCATGCTGAGACATTTCAATCAATAAATAAATAAATAAAAGTGCAAAGCGCAGGTGCAAATGAGCACAGGGTGGAACAGAAGAGCTGAGAATGCCACAGGTAAATCCAGGTGCTGAGTAAATTGACTTTACAATAAAATAAAAAGCTAAACACTCCAGCAGGACAGTAGACAAAAGCTTTAATACCTAAAATGCTTTTCAAGCTTTTGTCTAATTTCCTGCTGCAGAGCTCAGTTTTTTTGTTTTTTGGTTTGTTTTGCTGCAAATGTGTACCAAGCCTCTGGGATGCTATACACAGTGATTTGAGTGACAAAAGCCACCAGGTACAAAAGGGCTGTGTATATGGAATAAATAACAACTGCAGAACATTAGCAAATGCAAAGTACCTATAGAACTAGGTCACGGCTTTGACTGATCAGCTAGTCTCCTATTCTGAGCGATAAAGATGCTAATGAAGTCTAAAATGCAGAAAGAGTAATCTACAGTTTGAATTGTTCCAAGTCCCAAAACAGCATTACTGACAGGAATCAACACAGGTTCACTAGGAGCAAGTCATGCCAAATGAACTTAATAGAGTTTTTCAGCTCAGTGACACAATTGGTGGATATGGGTCAGGGAATCAATATTTTGTACCTGGGCATCAGCAAGATCTATGATTTAGTACTGCATAGAAGGCTACTACAGAATGTAGGGAACATAGGACTAGAGGAAGAGCTAACTAGGTGGCTTGGATATTGATTAACAGATAGGACTCAGGGCCCAATCTCCGATGTGCTGAGATATGCATGATTCATTCATATCCTGGCTTAGAGCTCTGCTTTCAGAGGCTAGTCCACACTGGATGGCTTCCACAGCTCCCCACCTGTTGCTCTCCAGAACCGCAGAGCTTTGGTAGGGGCTAATCCAGGTGGCAGACCTGTCCTGGACACTGGGCATCCAATCGACTGTGTGTTTTGGCCCTTCACTGGATCCCTCGCTCCACACAGAGCAGTTATACCCATGCTAAGAGTAATGGAAGCGCCCCTGTGCAGAGTTTGCATGTGGGAGAACAATGTGATACATGGATGCCCAAAAGACAAAGGTTTCATAAATTTAATGGCAGCATGTGTCAGGTTGCAAATGTCAGTACTGTGTTCTTGGATCCTGCCTCTTGGAATAATACCCAAATAAATTAGAATCTGAAATGTAACACTACGCTTGTTGTGTATGTGGTCTGGTGTACTTACCCAAATAATATGTTGGGCACACTATCCGACCACTTTAGAGGAGGCCCCAGGAACATATCAGAGCCATTCAAAACCTTGATACTGTGAATGCACTGAGATGCCCATTTCATGGCACATCATAATGGAGATCCAGCAGGGTTGCAGTTTATGACAATAGATCATGTCTTATCACTTAAATGGGTTGCAACAGAAGCCAGCCCAGTGACATGGAGGGCTGAAGCATTGCGCCTTACCTCCTGCCACACTGACAACCCATGTTTGGTGAGGAGCACAGGTTGCTGTGGGTCAGCTGTGGGGGGGGGGCTGGGTGAGGATCGAGTGACTGCCAGGCAGCTCTCCTCTCCCAGATCGGGGAGGTTGGTTCTCCCAGTCTTAGACTGCCACTGTGTGGAGGCATGGTGTTGATGCAGGTGTCAGAGGAGGGCCAGGTGCTAGGCCAGGGGTGGAAGGAGTGGAGTCATCTCGGGCCAAAATGTGTGTGCGCACCTTGTCTGGGGCTTTGGGGAACTGGGGGGGTGGGAAAACTGGGGCTTGGGACTTAATGAAGCCCTCTTAGCCAGCGCTGATGGTTCACCCAAGGCTCGGAGGACTGAGGGCCGGATGTCTCGGGATGGCCACGGTGCTGAGAAGGACAGGTCGATAAAGTCGCCCAGCCTGCCAGAAGGAGCACAAAGGAAAATATGGGAAAAAAAATATGTTGCAACAGGGTATGTATTGCACAGAAAGAGACACATTGGATTTTTAGACTAAATACAAAGGTACCGAATGAACTGAAGGACAAGTTGGACTACACCCCTTTTCTGTAATCATTACCACTTACATGCAATTGTTGATTAACATCCAGTATGGAAATTGTCAAAAATATTTAGGGTCCTTGACCTTATTATTTGGTGGGTCGGAAACTGTTTACTGTATGTTACTAATTTATTTTCATTCATCTTTTCCTAGCTTAGATTGTTAGATATCTGATGCATGGACTCAATACAAACAGAGGAAGATCATTTATAAACGCAGTTGAAAGATTACTTATTCTTTCCTCCTTCTCAGTCTTTCCCTGTAATGTTTATGTTTGCATGTGCATGTGTGTGTGTGCAGCACACATTTTGTTACAAAGAACCACATTTCAGAGGTGTGTCACTGTTGGGTCCAATGTAGCTCAAGCTACAGTGGGCTCAACAGTGACAAGCCAATGATCAGCCAGGCTGATCATGACACTGGTCAGTGCTTGTGGTGTGGAAACATCTTGTAGTTGAAAGGATATAGCCTAGAGGTTAAAGTAACGAACTGTGGTGAATGAGCTTGCTACATCCAGCAGACCTGGGTTTGATTCCCACAACCTCCACTTGCGTATTGTGTGACTCTGGGCAAGTCACTTAACCACCCCAGTGCTCCTGGGTCACCCCTGAAAACAGGCACTTGTACCTAGTTGGCCTTACCTGGTTACCAATAGAATGAAAAAAAAAATAAAATAAAAAGATCGAAGTGCTCCTATGAGAGAGTGCCTCAGTGCTCTCAGTGCTTTCATCTGCATGAAGCAGCCCAACAAACAGCTGAGTAGCCTCACAATCAACTCCGAGCTCCCCACCACTGCCGCACTGATGCTGTAGAAATGTCTACCTGGGGCCCATCCGACAGACTAGTAAATCTGTGGCAGGTTCATGTTCAAGTGTCCTGTAGAGAGAGAGTTAGAGAGACAGAGAACACAATCATGGGGCAGACTCATTTAAGTTGGTACTTTAGTCTGCATGCTTGCTACACGCCTCTAAAAGGCTGCAAACTGAGCAAAGACAAAAAAAACTGTCTGATGTGTACAGTCTGCACAGAAGAGGGTCAGACTATTAAAATATTACCATGCCTGGGGCTGCTACTATGAGGAAGAAGCTCATGGTTGTAGGAGATGGTGGGTGTAGAAAATCTTGCCTCCTCTTCGCCTTTAGCAAATACATGTTTCCTGAGGTCTATGTGCCCACGGCTTTTGATACATATGTGACAGTCATTGCAGGCGCTGGATAGTCAGTGGAGCTGACTCTTTGGGACACTGCAGGGTAACAATCGACTCCGCCCTTTGTCCTACCCTGAGACCAATGTCATCTTGATGTGCTTTTCTGTAGACAGTCCAAATTTTCTGGACAAAGTCCCAGTGAACTGGATACCAGAGATTAAACATTTCTTCCCCTACTTGCCTGTAGTTCTAGTGGCCAATAAAAAGGACCTGAGGACTGATGAGAAACTCTGAAACGAACTGGATAAGATTAAGCAGTTCCCACTGAGGTCCAAAGACAGAAGGGCCATGGCACAAAATATGGGGGCTTATTACTACTTGGAGTGTTCAGCCAAAACCAGAGAAAGCATCAGACAAGTCTTTGAAAACACCACAATGGATTCATTGCATAGATGGCACAAACCAAGAAATGAATGCATGAGCTGCTGCCTGCTGTGTTGATCAGTGTGAGGAAGCTGACAGCTGTTCATACTTTACACTGACATGATGTTGAGACTAAGTACTTGCACATAGAAGGGGTCTTTCTCCTAACTTTCCTACCTCTCAAGCTTTCATTTCTTACATGTGCCATGCCCCTAGGTTGTGTGGAAGGGACACAGTAACAAAAGGTGCAACACATTATCAAATCCTGGAGACAGTGGACCTGATTCTAAGACATATGGCACAACTAGATGGCAAATGTGAGTTGCAACATATGCCGCTATGCCAGGCACTCTGTGCCAGATTCCAGAAGAGGCAGGGTCCCTGGCACCTGTACTCTGTGACTTGCGGCATCTCCAGCAGTAAACCACAGGAAGGGTGCACCTAATCTGGGTGCTGCAAGCCGCTGACCAAGCCCAATGACAGGGTGCAGCCCCCCCAGCCCCAAGCCCCAAAACATGCCCGCAAGCACCAGTGGGCCTTGGGGGGGGTGTTGCCAGAAACACACTTGCACCGGGGGATCACTGCAGCGCAGTACCGGGGAGCCGCGTGGTGGATCCTGATATTGCCAGGGGTGGGGGGACTACTATGCGGTGGGGGGATCAGGGTGGCATGGCAGTGTGCGGTATGGGGCCATGTGGGAGGGGGTATCGGCCAGTTGGGCACAGCGGAAGCATCTTACACCAGCACAGAACTGGACTAACCCCGCAGTACCGCAGTGCCTCCTGGAATGGCGTTGAGGGGTTATAGTAGTTGCTCTTCTGGAATTGGGCGTAGCTGCTGCCGTAACCCACCCTTTCCACCATGCCATAAGGGCCTTGGGTGGCGGAAGTCCTCCTTGGCAGGCCACCTCTTGGGATCCCGGTCTGAGGAACCCATAGCGCAAAGTGCGACTTATGCCATATGTGTTGGCACATGTCACACTGCGCCACAGTGTACCCGTCTTATAATCAGGCCCAGAGTGCGGAAGTAAGCCAACTGGCACAAGCTCTACTACTAACAGAAATTAAAGATTAAGATCCAGTTTGGGTTTACTTGCCATTTGCCTAATAATTTATATTCTTGCAGACCAACTGGATGGAGAGTTGATAATTGATAATGCAATTTTAATTGTGATAGGGGTTGAAAGTTCTGAATAATTCAATAATTGTATGTGTTTTAAACAACTGCTTCCCACTTCTGTCCACCTCATGACTGTCCCTGGTGCCCTGTCTATAAAAAGTAACTCCCTCCCACTGCTGTACATCCCACTCACCTCCTGATTGTCTCCCAGTACTCCGTCCATGAAAAGCAACTCCCTCCCTCTGCCAAGTACCACGACCACCTCCTGATTGTCCCCCAGTGCCCCATCCATGAAAAGCAACTCCTTTCCACTGCCAAATATCCTGCCCCCCTACCTATTATCCCCCAGTGCCCCATCCATGAAAAGCAACTCCCTCCAACTGCCAAGTATCCCACCGACCTCCCAATTCTTCCCCATGTACTGTCAATGATAAGCAATTGCTTCCCACTGCCAAGTATCCTGTCCACCTCCCAACTGTCCCTGGTGCTCTGTCCATGAAAAGCAACTCCCTCCCACTGCTACGTGTCCTGCCCACCTCCCGATTGTCCTCTGGAGCCATGTCCCTGAAAATCAACTCCCTCCCACAGCCAAGTACCCCACCCACATCCAAATTATTCCCCATATACTGTCCATGAAAAGCAACTCCTCCCACTGCCAAGTATCCAGCCCACCTCTTGATTGTCCCTCAGTGCCCCATCCATGAAAATCAACTCCCTCCTACAGCCAAGTATCCCACCCACATTCAAATTATTCCCCATATACTGTCCATGAAAAGCAACTCCTCCCACTGCCAAGTATCCAGCCCACCTCTTGATTGTCCCCCAGTGCCCCGTCCATGAAAACCAACTCCTTCCAACTCCCAAGCATCCCACGTGCCTCCTGATTGTCCCCCAGTGCCCTGTCTATGAAAAGCAACTGCTTCTTGCTGCCAAGTATCCCACCCACCTCTCGATTGTCCCCCCTGTGCCCTGTCTATGAAAAGCAACCCCCTCCCACTGCTAAGTGTCCCACCCACTGCCCGACTGTCCCCTGTTGCCCCATTCATGAAAAGCAACTCCCTCCTACTGGCAGTGCCAAGTATTCTGCCCACATCCCTATTCTTCCCAATGCACTGTCTGTAGAAAAGCAACTCCCTCCAACTGTCAAGTATCCCGCCCATCTCCTGATTGTTCCCTGGTGCCCCACCCATGAAAAGCAACTCCCTCCCACTGCTAAGTATCCCGCCCACCTCCAGATTATCCCCAGTTTCCCGTCCATGAAAAGCAACTCCCTCCAGCTGCCAAGTATCCCACCCACCTCTCAATTCTTCCCCATGTACAGTCCATGATAAACAACTACTTCCCACTGCCAAGTGTCCTGTCCACCTCCTGACTGTTCCTGGTGACCCATCCATGAAAAGCAACTCCTTCCCACTGCCATGTATACCACCCATCTCCCAGTTGTCCCCGATACTCTGTCCATGAAAGGTAACTCCTACCCACTGCTAAGTGTCCCGCCCACCTCCCAATTGTCCTTTAGTGCCCAGTCCATGAAAAGCAACTATTTCCTACTGCCAAGAATCCCACCCACCTCCAAATTCTTCACCATGTACTATCCACGAAAGGCATATCCTCCCATTGCCATATATCCTGTCCACCTCTCAACTGTCCCACAGAGACCCTCCATGAAAAGCAACTCCTTCCAACTGCCAGTTCTCCTGCCCACCTCCAGATTGTCCCCAGTGTCCCTTCCAAGAAAAACAGCTCTTTCCCATTGCCAAGTATCTCGACCAACTCCTGATTGTCCCCCAGTGCCCTGTCTATAAAAAGCAACTCCTTCCCACTGCCAAGTATCCTACCCATTTCCCGATTATCCGCTAGCGCCTGTCAATGAAAACCAACTCCCTCCAACTGCCAAGTATCCCACCCACCTAAATTACCAGGAAAGTGCACACAAGGAAAAGTGGTGCTTAAAGAACAAACTAGACATGTAAATTGCAAGTTCCAAGCACATGCAAAGCCCAAAAAGAAGGACGCTTCATCCAGAAAAAAGGGTTTTACTTAAAAACTCCATTTTAATATATACAAATACATACAAAACACCAAACCCCATCTGACATGTTTTGGGCAAAAGCCCTTTATCAAAGACTGGGGAACAAATATCACATTGTATTTTAATACACTCATCATTAGTGTCATATGTGTACCACCACCCAATGGTAGGAAAAATCCAATTAAGTAAACTGACCCTTTCTCCTTTAACTTTATTAGTACTTAATTGGGCTTTTCATTAGCTCAAAAAGACATAATATTAAAATCATGTAGAACTATTTAAATGAGACAAAACTCTGTTCCCTCTATAAAACAGTATTAATAGATGTCTGAATTTGATTATATCTATAAAGACACATCTCATAATATAATAAATTCCAAAATATTGAGTTCATATAGCTACAAAGTACTCTTTTAATGTGAAAATAAAGAAAGAAAAGGAAAAAGTAAACACAAGCACAAAAAATACCGATGGGGGGAGAAGAGAGAGGTGCTAAATAAATTGACGTAAAAAATATTTTTACTGAAAACTTCATGTCACAGAAGGCAATTTTAAGCAAGGGATACAAATATTTATGTAAACAACATCTATCTAGGAAACCAGGGAATAGTCCAATGTATGAGTGTGTTGAAAAAGGTAAATATTACATTGTTCAACTTGAACCGGGTCTTAGTTCATCGCTATTTCTTATACTGTCTTTGTTTAAGATAAGATTGGATGTCCAAATGGGTATTGAGGCCAGAATATACAGTACTTTTAAGGTTTAAAATACAAACCTTTTCCCTGATTAGTAATAAATGTTCATAACCACCCCCTTGGATTCCTATGAACTTTATCAATAGCTAAAAAGTTAAAAAAATGTTGCAAATGGTCCAAGCTTTCATATACATGCTGCGCCGTAGCGTAAGTGAGGTCCATTTTATTTATAGCTCTCAAATGTTCCCCCAATTTTTCTTTAAACTTGAGTTTTATTTTTCCCACATAGAAAGCTTGGCAGATACCAATTGCTAAGTATATAACCCCCTCAGTATCACAGGATAGAAGTTGTCTTATTTCAAATTCCTGTGGGGCGTTATATGAAGATAAATTTTTCCCTTGTTTTATGCATTTTTAATTTACACATCTTTTGCACTGAAAGCAACCCTTAGACTTATTTAACCATGTTTCAGATCGTTTACTTATGAAGTGACTGTGCACCAGCATGTCTTTTAAAATTGGCACTCTTCTATAACACATCTTAATTGTTTCTTTGCTTATTGCTACAAGACCCAGTTCTATGGTAAGAACAAACTAGTATTTCTGCAAAATGTTTTCAAATTCCCTTGCCTGTGCTGAGAAATTTGTAACAAAACAAAAAACACTCACAGTCTCTTGTTTACTTTCTCGATCCTCTAACAAGCTTAAACTATCCTGTATTTCTGCCTTATTTTTTGCTTGTTCCACTTTGTTTCTGCTATATCCTTGTTCCACCAATCTTGTGGTCCATTCCCCAGCCCCTCTCTGAAAATCCTGTTCAACAGTGCAATGACGCCTAGTTCTCAAAAATTGCCCATACAGAATATTTTGAGCCACATGAGATGGATGGCAACTATTAGCCATTAAAATTGTATTACCATCTGTGGGCTTCCTATATATGTCACTTTCCAAACCACCTTCCTCATTTCTTTTTATCAAAGTGTCTAAATATGGTATCTCAGTTTTACTACTTTTAAAAGTAAATCTGAGATGCCAATTAGTGCTGTGAAAAAAAAACTACAAATTCCTGAAACTCTTTATGGTTCCCTGCCAGACAATTAGGATATCATCTATATATCTTTTCCATAGAACCAAGTTAGCCATATAAAATTAAATTGTGGATTATATATAACTTGTTGTTCTCAATATCCAACATACAGATTAGCAACCGAGGGGGCACATGTGAACCCCATAGCTGTCCCTTGAATCTGCAAAAAAGTTTCTTTGTTAAAAGTAAAGACATTTTGTTTTAATACAAACTCTAATAATTTCAAAATGAAGTCCATGGGTGGGAATCCTGTTGCAGTTCTGTTATTCAGATAAAAAGCAGCCAAATCAGGTGCCCCGTCAAGAGGGACATTGGTATATAATAATTCTATGTCCATGGTAATCAGTATCATGTCTGGTTGCAATTTAATATTTTTATTGAAATTCAATACTTCCTTTGTGTCTTTAATATATGATGGTAGTTCTGCTACAATTGGTTTCAGAAAAGTGTCACAAAAAATTGAGAGGGGTTCCGTGAGTGAACCAATCCCGATGACTATCGTGCGACCTGGTGGGTTGAGTAAGATCTTATGAATCTTAGGCAGAATATAAAAAGTAGCCTTGACTGGGTAAGGGGTGGTGAGAAATTCTTTCGTTTTTAAATCAATGACTCCTCTCTTGTATGCATTTTCTAAATATTCATCCACGCTGAACTTAAAGTCTGGTAGAGGATCTTCACTGAGTTTCTTATAGAAAATCTAATTTCCCAGTTGTCTATT
This sequence comes from Neoceratodus forsteri, assembly GCA_016271365.2. NCBI lineage: Eukaryota > Metazoa > Chordata > Ceratodontiformes > Ceratodontidae > Neoceratodus > Neoceratodus forsteri. Next base: position 27,913,478 of record CM057456.1, read on the forward strand.
TGCTTCAGTTAAATACATGTCTGTATCAAGTAAAACCACTGCTCCTCCTTTATCTGCTGGTTTTATTATTAGATTGCTGTCCCATTGTAGTGTTGTAATTACTTCTCTCTTATGCTTGATGATTTTAGTGTAGTGTTCAAAGTGGGAAGGTCAAGAAATATTTTTCTAAATCATTAATGACCAGCACTTTGTAGGTTTTGACTGTAGTACAAGTAGGTGCACAAAACATGGAGGCATTCCTAAAAACAGGAGCTGTGGTCACAGTATCACTAGCCATTCCCTCTGTATCTTGTCTATGAAAAAATGCCTGTAGATTTAATTTGCAGCAGTTCAGTTCGACATCCACTAGAGTTTCAACTCGATTCATTGTCACTGTTGGTGAAAAACCTAAACCCTTTTTTAAGAGATTTATCTCTGATTCTGTTAAAGTGTGTCGTGAGAGGTTTACAATTTGTTTAACGCTTACCTCCTCTGTCGACCTCATCCTTGTCCCCTCGTTCTCCTCTGGTTGTATTTGCCTTTGTTGTATGGGCAATATTGATGCATTAGTTTGTAATGTTCTTCCTCGTCGCCTCTTTCCCCATCATATAGTTCTTTTCTTCTTCCTTGTTGATAATCTCCCATTTGTTCCTGGAGGTGCGTACTCCTCCGTGGTTGAGATAAGAGCTGAAAGGTACGTTCCTGCACAGGATGCTGGTATCCTTGATGTTGCTGGTGTAGTTGTTGTCTCTCTCTCTCTTTGAAAAGGGTGCCCTCTACCAGAGTTGTCTTCTTCAGACATACCCGTTTTTGTTTCATATTCAAAGGAAACATTCTTTTTGGTTTTCAGGATGCCTTTTCTGATACTTAGTTTAGTCCTATTAAAAATTTCTCCCCTTTCTCAGTTGTGCTTGTCTCTAATAAATGTAGTGATTTTTAGCAGTTTCAAATCTCTATCTAATTTAAAAATAGAGTCTCATAGTTTGTTGTTGATTCTTTCAAAATCAATATGTTTTGCAAACTTCAAGACCTCCTGTTCTTGTAATTTTAAATCTTCTTTTAGTTTTTCCTCCTTCTCTTTTCCATACTTAATAATCAGTTCCATTAATTTCAGACTTGCTTCTATTAAAATTGTTTGCCATTCTTTTAAAAATTGGCATTCTCTGTACCACATTCTGGATTCTTTATTAAACAGAGACCTCTCTGGTCTTTTGACCTCCACATATGCTGCCAGATAAGTATTGTTCCAGTCTAGATGTCTCAACTGTTGGGTCAATTTTTCTAGAGTTTTAAATGCTGTAGTTTTACATGTCTAGTTTGTTCTTTAAGCACCACTTTTCCTTGTACGCACTCTCTTGGTAACTTACTTTAGTTGGAGTGACACGCACAGGTTATGGTAAAATAAAATTGGCAGTTGCAACAATCAGAACTTCAGTATTAAGGAACTGTATTTAGCCTATTTTACCACATAAAAGCCAGAAAGTATACACTATAACAAAACAACAACTTTTTACATATTCCTCATAAAACGGGACCCTGCAACAGACAGAAATGGCAACCAGGAGTAGAACTCTGGACAGGACACCAAATCTACTTTTTACATAACCTGAAAGACAAACAAATGAGAACCCACTTGCCTATATGAAACAGATTCTTGCAACAGCAGTTGCGGCGAACCCATTTTTGGAAGAGGATATAGAAAATCGAATGATTCATGATACAATACCAGAGGTAACATCTTTAACTACAGCATTTAAAACTCTAGAAAAATTGGCCCACCAGTTGAGACATCTATACTGGAACAATACTAATTTAGCAGCCTATGTGGAGGTCAAGAGAGTCCCAAGAGGTCTCCGTTTAAAAAAGAATCCAGCATGTGGTACAAAGAATGCCAATTTTTTAAAAGAATGGGAAACAATTTCAATAGAAGCAAGTCTGAAATTAACGGAACTGATTATTAAGTATGGAAAAGAGAAGACGGCAAAACTAAAAGAAGATTTAAAATTACAAGAACAGGAGGTCTAGAAGTTTGCAAAACATATTGATTTTGAAAGAATCAACAACAAACTACGAGACTCTATTTTTAAATTAGATAGAGATTTGAAACTGCTAAAAAACACTAAATTTATTAGAGACAAGCGCAACTGGGAAGGGGGAGACATTTTTAATTGGACTAAACCAAGTACCAGAAAAGGCATCCTGAAAAATAAAAAGAATGTTTCCTTTGAATATGAAACAGAAACGAGTATGTCTGAAGAGGAAGACTCTGGTAGAGGGGGTCCTTTTCAAAGAGAGGGACAACAACTAGACCCGCAACATCAAGGATACCAGCATCCTGTGCAGGAACGTACCTTCCAGCCCTTACCTCAACCACGGAGGAGTATGAGCCTCCAGGAATGAATGAGAGATTATCAAAAAAGAAGAAAAGAACTATACAACGAGGAAAGCGGCGATGAGGAAGAACATTAGAAACTAATGCATCAATATCGCCCATACAATAGAGGCAAATACAACCAGAGGAGAATGAGGGGACAAGGATGAGGTTGACAGAGGAGGTAAGCGTTAAACAAATTGTAAACCTCTAATGACACACTTTAACAGAATCAGAGATAAATCTCTTAAAAAAGGGTGTAGGTTTTTCACCAACCGTGATGATGAATTGAGTTGAAATTCTAGTGGATGTCGAACTGAATTACCACAAATTAAATCTACAGACATTTTTTCATAGACAAGATACAGAGGGAATGGCTAGTGATAATGTGACCACAGCTTCTGTTTTTAGGAATGCCTTCATGTTTTGTGCACCTACTTGTACTGCAGTCAAAACCTATAAAGTGCTGGTCATTAATGATTTAGAAAAATATTTCTTGACCTTCCCACTTTGAAAACTACACTAAAATCATCAAGAATAAGACAGAAGTAATTACAACACTACAAGGGGACAACAATCTAATAATAAAACTAGCAGATAAAGGAGGAGCAGTGGTTTTACTTGATATAGACATGTATTTAACTGAAGCAAATAGACAACTGGGAAATTAGATTTTCTATTAAACAAAAAAGCTCAGTGAAGATCCTCTACCAGACTTTTAAGTTCAGCATGGATGAATATTTAGAAAATGCATACAAGAGAGGAGTCATTGATTTAAAAATGAAAGAATTTCTCACTACCCCTTACCCAGTCAAGGCTACTTTTTATATTCTGCCTAAAATTCATAAGACCTTACTCAACCCACCAGGTCGCCCGATAGTCAGTGGGATTGGTTCACTCACGGAACCCCTTTCAATTTTTTGTGACACTTTACTGAAACCAATTGTAGCAGAAATACCTTCATATATTAAAGATATGAAGGAAGTATTGAATTTAATTGAAAATATTAAATTGCAACCAGACATGATACTGATTACCATGGACACAGAATCATTGTATACCAATGTCCCCCATGAGGGGGAACTTGATTCAGCTGCTTTTTATCTGAATAACAGAACTGCAACAAGGTTCCCACCCATGGACTTCATTTTGAAATTATTAGAGTTTGCACTAAAACAAAATGTCTTTACTTTTAACAAAGAAACTTTTTTGCAGATTCAAGGGACAGCTATGGGGCCCACATATGCCCCCTAAATTGCTAATCTGTATGTTGGATATTGGGAACAACAAGTTATATATAATCCACAATTTAATTCTTATATGGCTAACTTGGTACTAAGGAAAAGATATATAGACAATATCCTAATTGTCTGGCAGGGAACCATAAAGAGCTTTCAGAAATTTGTAGTTGTTTTACACAGCCCTAATTGGCATCTCAAACTTACTTTTAAAAGTAGTAAAACTGAGATACCATATTTAGACATTTCGATAAAAAGAAATGAGGAAGGTGGTTTGGAAAGTGACATACAGTATATAGGAAGCCCACAGATGGTAATACAATTTTAATGGCTAATAGTTGTCATCTGTCTCATGTGGCTCAAATTATTCCGTACGGGCAAGTTTTGAGAACTAGGCGTAATTGTTCTGTTGAACAGGATTTTCAGAGAGGGGATGGGGAACTGACCACAAGATTGGTGGAACAAGGATATAGTAGAAACAAAGTGGAACAAGCGAAAAATAAGGCAGAAATACAGGATAGATTAAGCTTGTTAGAGGATTGAGAAAGTAAACGAGAGTCTGTGAGTGTTTTTTGTTTTGTTGCAAATTTATCAGCACAGGCAAGGGAACTTGAAAACATTTTGCAGAAATACCAGTACATTCTTACCATAGAACTGGGTCTTGTAGCAATAAGCAAAGAAAAAATTAAGATGTGTTATAGAGGAGTGCCAACTTTAAAAGATATGCTGGTGCACAGTCACTTCATAAGTAAACAATCTGAAACATGGTTAAATAAGTCTTAGGGTTGCTTTCAGTGCAAAAGATGCGTAAATTGAAAATACATTAAACAAGGGAAAAATTTCTCTTCATATAACGCCCCACAGGAATGTGAAATAAGACAACTTCTAGTCTGTGATACTGAGAGGGTTATATACTTAGCAATTTGTACCTGCCAAGCTTTCTATGTGGGAAAAACAAAATGCAAGTTTAAAGAAAGAGTGGGGGAACATTTGAGAGCTATAAATAAAATTGACCTCACTTGAGCTACGGCACAGCATGTATATGAAAGCTCGGACCATTTGCAATATTTCTTTAACTTTTTAGCCATTGATAAAGTTCATAGGAATCCAAGGGGGTGGTTATGAACATTTATTGCTAATCAGGGAAAATTTTTTGATTTTAAACCTTAAAAGTACTGTGTATCCTGGCCTCAACACCCATTTGGACATCTAACCTTATCTTAAACAAAGACAGTATAAGAAATAGCGATGAACTAAGACCTGGTTCAATTTTGAACATTGTAATATTTACCTTTTTCAACACACGCATACGTTGGAATACTCCCTGGTTTCTTAGATAGATGTTGTTTACATAAATATTTGTATCCCTTGCTTAAAATTGCCTTCTGTGATACGAAGTTTTCAGTAAAAATATTTTTTACGTCAATTTATTTAGTGCCTCTCTCTTCTCCCCCCATCGGTATTTTTTGTGCTTGTGTTTACTTTTTCCTTTCCTTTCTTTATTTTCACATTAAAAGAGTACTTTTTAGCTATAAGAACTCAATATTTTGGAATGTATTATATTATGAGATGTGTCTTTATAGATATAATCAAATTCAGACATCTATTAATACTGTTTTATAGAGGGAACAGAGTTTTGTCTCATTTAAATAGTTCTACATGATTTTAATATTATGTCTTTTTCAGCTAATGAAAAGCCCAGTTAAGTACTGATAAAGTTAAAGGAGAAAGGGTCAGTTTACTTAATTGGATTTTTCCTACCATTGGGTGGTGGTACACATATGACACTAATGATGAGTATATTAAAATACGATGTGATGTTTGTCCCCCAGTCTTTGATAAAGGGCTTCTGCCCAAAACATGTCAGAGGGGGTTTGGTGTTTTGTATGTATTTTTATATATTAAAATGGAGTTTTTAAGTAAAACCCTTTTTTTCTGGATGAAGCATCCTTCTTTATGGACTTTGTATGTACCTGGAACTTGCAATTTACATGTCCTACCCACCTCTCGATTGTCCTCCAGTGCTCCATCCATGAAAAGGAAATACTTCCCTCTGCCAAGTACCCTGCCCACTTCCCAATTGTCCCCCAGTGCCCAGTCCTTGATAAGCAGCTCCTTCCCACTGCTAAATATCCTGTCCACCTCTTGATTGTCCCCAGTGCCCCATCCATGAAAAGCAACTGCTTCCTACTGCTAAGTATCCCTCTTACCTCCCGATTGTCCTCTAGTGCCCCGTCCATGAAAAGCAACTCCCTCCAACTGCCAAGTATCCCACCCACCTCTCAATTATGCTTCAAGTGCCCCATCCATGAAAAGCAACTCCTTCCCACTGCCAACTATCCTGCCCATCTCCCGATTGTCTCCCAGTACCTAGTCCTTGAAAAGCAACTCATTCCCACTGCCAAGTAGCCTGCCTACCTCCTTATTGTCTCCCAGTGCTCTGTCCATGAAAAGCAACTCCTTCCCACTGCCAAGTATCCTACCTACCTCCCTCCCAATTATCACCAGTGCCCTGTCCATGAAAAGCAACTCCCTCCAGCTGCCATGTATCCCACCCACCTCCCAATTCCTCCTCATGTACTGTCCATGATAAGCAACTGATTCCCACTACTAAGTATCCTGTCCACCTCCCGGCTGCTTCTGGTGCCCCATCAATGAAAAGCAATTCCTTCCCACTACCAAATATCCCACCCACCTCATAATTGTCCCCTGACACTTCATCCATGAACAGCAACTCCTTCCCACTGCCAAGTACCCTGCCCACCTCTCAATTGTACACCAGTGTCTAGTCCTTGGAAAACAACTCCTTCCCACTGTCAAGTAGCCCACCCACTTCCCGATTGTCCTACAGTGCCATGTCCATGATAAGCAAATATTTCCCACTGCCAAATATCCTGCTCACCTCTCAATATTACCCAGTGCCCCATCCATTAAAAGCAACTCCCTCCAGGTACCAAGTATCCGACCCACCTCCCAATACTTCCCCTTGTAATGTCCGTGAAAGGCAACTACTTTCACTGCCAAGTATCCCACCCACCTCTCAATTGTCCTCCAGTGCCCCATCCATGAAAAGCAACTCCTTCCCATTGCCAAGTATCCTGAACACCTCCCGATTGTCCCCCAGTGCCCAGCCCTTGAAAAGCAACATCCCAGTGCCCAGTCCTTGAAAAGCAACTCCTTCCCACTGCAAAGTGTTCTGCCCTGCTCCAGATTGTCCCCCAGTGTCCCGTCCATGAAAAGCAGCTCTTTCCCATTTCCAAGCATCATGACCACCTCCAGATTGTCCCCCAGTGCCCTGTCCATGAAAATCAACTCTCTCCTACTAGCAAGTATCCCACCCACCTCCAAATTCTTCCCATGTACTGTCCATGAAAAGCAACTCCTCCCACTGCCAAGTATCCCGCCCACCTCTCGATTGTCCCCCAGTGCCCCATCCATGAAAACAAACTCCTTCTAACTGCCAAGTATCCCACACACCTTCTGATTGTCCCCCAGTGCCCTGTCTATGAAAAGCAACTCCTTCCTGCTGTCAAGTATCCCACGCACCTCTCAATTGTCCCCCGGTGCAACGTCTATGAAAAGCAACTCCCTCTCACTTGTAAGGGTCCCACCCACCTCTCAATTATCCCTTATTGCCCTGTCCATGAAAAGCAACTCCCTCCTATTGCTAGTGCCAAGTATCCAGCTCACCTCTTCATTCATTCCAATGCACTGTCTGTAGAAAAGTAACTCCCTCCCACTGTCAAGTATCACGCCTACCTCCTGATTGTCCCCAGTTCCCCATCCATGAAAAGAAACTCCCTCCAGCTGCCAAGAATCCCACCCAATTTCCAATTGTTCCCCATGTAATGTCCATGATAAGCAACTACTTCCCACTTCCAAGTATCCTGCCCACCTCCCGATTGTCCCCCAGTGACTAGTCCTTGAAAAGCAACTCCTTCCCACTGCCAAGTAGACTGCCCATCTCCTGATTGTCCTGAAGTGCTCTGTCCATGAAAAGCAACTGCCTCCAGCTGCCAAGTATCCTACTCACCTCCCAATTCTTCCCCATGTTCTGTCCATGATAAGCAACTACTTCCTACTGTCAAGTATCCTGTCCACCTCCTGACTGTTCCTGGTGACTCGTCCATGAAAAGCAACTCCTTCCCACTGCTAAGTATTCCTCCTACCTCCTGATTATCCCCTAGTACCCTATCCATGAAAAGCAACTCCCTCCAACTGCCAAGTATCCCACCCACCTCTCAATTGTCCTCCAAGTACCCCATCCATGAAAAGCAACTCCTTCTCACTGTCAAGTATCCTGCCTACCTCCCAATTGTCCCTCAGTGCCTAGTCCTTGAAAAGCAATTCCTTCCCACTGCCAAGTAGCCTGCCCACCTCCCGATAGTCTCCCAGTGCTCTGTCCATGAAAAGCAACTCCTTCCCACCACCAAGTAGCCCGCCCACCTCCCAATTGTCCCCAGTACTCTGCCCATGAAAAGCAACTCCTTCCCACTGCCAAGTATCCCACCCACCTCCTGATTATCCCCAGTGCCCTGTCCATGAAAAGCAACTCCCTCCAGCTGCCATGTATCCTACCCATCTCCCAATTCTTCCCCATGTACTGTCCATGATAAGCAACTGTTTCCCACTGCCAAGTATCCTGTCCGTATCCTGACTGTTCCTGGTTCCCCTATTCATGAAAAGCAACTCTTTCCCACTGCCACATATCCTACCCACCTCCCAATTGTCCCCTGACACTTCATCCATGAACAGCAACTCCTTCCCACTGTGAAGTACCCTGTCCACTTCCCGATTGTCCCCCAGTGCATAGTCCTTGAAAAGCAACTCCTTCCCACTGCCAAGTATCCCACCCACATTTCAATAATCCCCATTGCCCCATCCATTGAAAGCAACTCCATCCAGTTACCAAGTATCCCATCTCCTCCCAATTCTTCCCCTTGAACAATCCATGAAAGGCAACTCTTGTCACTGCCAAGTATCCCACCCTCCTATCAATTGTCCTCCAGTGCCCCATACAAGAATAGCAACTCCTTCCCACTGCCAAGTATCCTGCCCACCTCCCGATTGTCCCCCAGTGCCTAGTACTTGAAAAGCAACCCCTTCCCACTGCCAAGTAGACTGCCCACCTCCTGATTGTCCCGTAGTGCTCTGTCCATGAAAAGCAACTGCCTCCAGCTGCCAAGTATCCCACTCACTTTCCAGTTCTTCCCCATGTACTATCCATGATAAGCAACTACTTCCTACTGTCAAGTATCCTTCCACCTCCTGACTGTTCCTGGTGAATCATCCATGAAAAGCAGCTCTTTCCCACTGCTAAGTATCCCTCCTACCTCTCGATTATCCCCTAGTGCCCCATCCATGGAAAGCAACTCCCTCCAACTGCCAAGTATCCCACCCACCTCTCAATTGTCCTTCAAGTGCCCTGTCCATGAAAAGCAACTCCTTCTCACTGTCAAGTATCCTGCCCACCTCCCGATTGTCCCCCAGTGCCCAGTCCTTGAAAAGCAACTTCCTCCCAATGTGAAGTGTCCTGCCCACCTCCAGATTGTCCCCCAGTGTCCTGCCCATGAAAAGCAGCTCTTTCTCACTGTCAAGTATCCTGACCACCTCCTGATTGTCTCCCAGTGCCCTGTCCATGAAAAGCAACTCCTTCCCACTGCCAAGTATACCACCCACTTCCTGATTGTCCTCTGGTGCCCTGTCCATGAAAATCAACTCCCTCCTACAACCAAGTATCCCACCCACCTCCAAATTCTTCCCCATGTACTGTCCATGAAAAGTAACTCCTCCCACTGCCAAGTATCCCACCCACCTCTCGATTGGCCCCCAGTGCCCCTTCCATGAAAACCAACTCCTTTCAACTGCCAAGTATCCCACGCACCTCCCGATTGACCCCAAGTGCCCTGTCCATGAAAAGCAACTCCTTCCTGCTGCCAATTGTCCCTGGTGCCCCGTCTATGAAAAGCAACTTCCTCCCACTGCTAAGTGTTCCACCCACCTCCCGATTGTCCCCTGTTGCCCCGTCCATGAAAAGCAACTCCCTCCTACTGCCACTGCCAAGTATCCGACCCACCTCTCAATTGTTCTCCAAGTGCCTCATCCATGAAAAGCAACTCCTTCCTACTGCTAAGTTCTCTGCGCACATCCTGATTGTACCCCAGTGAGTAGTCCTTGAAAGGCAACTCCTTCCCACTGCCAAGTAGCCCACCCACCTCCCAATTATACCCCAGTGCTCTGTCCATGAAAAATAACTCCTTCCCACTGCCAAGTATCCCACCAACCTCCTGATCATCCCCAGTGCACCAGCTATGAAAAGCAACTCCCTCCAGCTGCCATGTATCCCACCCAACTCCCAATTCTTCCTCATGTACTGTCCATGATAAGCAACTGCTTCCCAATGCCAAGTATCCTGTCCAACTCCAACTGTACCAGGTCCCCCATCCATGAAAAGCAACTTCTTCCCATTGTCACACATCCCACCCACCTCCCAATTTTCCCGACCCTCCATCCGTGAACAGCAACTCCCTCCCACTGCCAAGTACCTTGTCCCCCAGTGCCTAGTCCTTGAAAAGCAACTCCTTCCCACTGCCAAGTAACACACCCACCTCCTGATTGTCCCCCAGTGCCCCGTCCATGAAAAGCAACTCCTTCCCACTGCCAAGTGTCCTGCTCAACTTCTGATTGGCCCGTGCCTAGTCCTTGAAAAGCCACTCCTTCCCACTGCCAAGTATCCCGCCCACCTCCCAATTGTCCCCTAGTGCACCGTCCATGAAAAGCAACTCCCTCCAACTGCCAAATATGTTACCCACCTCTCGATTGTCCTCCAGTGCCCCATCCATGAAAAGCAATTCCTTCCCACTGCCAGTTATCCTGCCCACCTCCCAATTGTCCCCCAGTGCCCAGTCCTTGATAAGTAACTCTTTCCCAATGCCATTTATCATGCTCACCTCTCAATTGTTCCCCAGTACCCCATCCATGAAAAGCAACTCCTTCCCAGTGCCAAGTTTCCTGCCCACCTGATGATTCTCCCCCAGTGCCCAGTCTTTAATTAGTGACTCCTTCACACTGTCAAGTATCCTGCCCACCTCTCAATTGTCCCAGTGCCCCATCCATGAAAAGCAACTTCCTCCAGCTGTGAAGTACCCCACCCACCTCTTAATTGTCCTCCAGTGCCTTGTCATGAAAAGCAACTCCTTCCCACTGCCAAGTATCCTGCCAGCATCCCGATTGTCCCTTAATGCCAAGTCATTGAAAAACAAATTCTTCCCACTGTCAGGTATCCTGCCCACCTCTCAATTGTCCCGCATTGCCCCATCCATGAAAAGCAACTCCTTCCCACTTCTAAGTATCCCGCCAACTTCCCAATTGTCTCCAGTGACCAGTCCATAAAAAGCAACTCCATCCCTCTGCCAAGTATAATAACCACCTCCTGATTGTCCTCAAGTGCCCCGCCCATGAAAAGCAACTCCCTCCCACTGCCAAGTATCCTGCCCACTTCCCAATTGTCCCATGGTGCCCCATACATGAAAAGCAACTCCCTCGTACTGCCAAGTATCTTGCCCACCTCCTGATTGTCCCTTAGTGCTCTGTCCATGAAAAGCAACTCCCCCCTCTGCCAAGAATCTCACCCACCTCTCGATTGTCCTCCAGTGCACCAACCACGAAAAGCAACTCCTTCCCACTGCTAAGTATCCTGCCTACATCTTGATTGTCCCGTAGTGCTCCACCTACGAAAAGCATCTCCTTCCAACTGCGAAGTATCCCACCCACCTCTCAATTGTCCTCCAATGCCCCATCCATGAAAAGCAAATCCTTCCCACTGCTAAGTATCCCGCCCACCTCTCGATTGTCCCCTAGTGCCCTGTCCATGAAAAGCAACTCCTTCCTACTGCCAAGTATCCCACCTACCTTTTGAATTTCCTCCAGTGCCCTGTCCTTGAAAAGCAACTGCTTCCCTCTGCCAAGTATTCTGCCAGCATCCCGATTGTCCCCAGTGCCAAGTCCTTGTAAAGCAACTCCTTCCCACTGCCAAGTATCCTGTACACCTCTCAATTGTCACCCATTGCCCCATCCATGAAAAGCAACTCCTTCCCACTGCCAAGTATCCCAACCACCTCCTGATCATCCGTCAGTGCCCCATCCATGAAAAGCAACTCACTCCCACTGCCAAGCACACCGCCCACTTCCCAATTGTTCCCAGGTCCCCCATCCATGAAAAGCAACTCCCTCCCACTGCCAAGTATCCTGCCCACTTCCCAATTGTTGCCCAGTGGTCTGTCCATGGAAAACAAATCCCTTCCACTGCCAAGAATCCCACCCACCTCTCGATTGTCCTCCAGTGCCCCATCCATGAAAAGCAACTCCTTCCCACTGCCAAGTATCCTGACCACATCTCGAGTATCCCCAGTACCAAGTCCTTGAAAAGCAACTCCTTCCCACTGCCAAGTATCCTGCCGACCTCTCAATTGTCCCCCATTGCCCCATCCATGAACAGCAACTCCTTCCCACTTCTAAGTATACTGCCAACCTCCCGATTGTCTCCAGTGCCAGTCCATAAAAAGCAACTCCTTCCCACTGCCAAGTATCCCAACCACCTCTTGATTGTCCTCCAATGCTCTCTCCATGATGAGCAACTCCCTTCCCCTACCAAATATCCCACCCACCTTCAGATTGTTCCCCAGTGCTCTGTCCATGAAAAGCAACTCCCTCCCACTGCAAAGAATCCCACCCACCTCTCAATTGTTCTCCAGTGCCCCATCCATGAAAAACAACTCCTTCCCACTGTCAAGTATCCTTCCTACCTCCCGATTGTCCCCTAATGCCCCATCCATGAAAAGCAACTCCCTCCAACTGCCAAGTATCCCACCCACCTCTCAATTGTCCTCCAAGTGTCCTGTCCATGAAAAGCAACTTCTTTCCACTGCCAAGTATCCTGCCCACCTCCAGATTTCCCCCAGTGCCTAGTCCTTTAAAAGCAACTCATTCCCATTGCCAAGTAGCCCGTCCACCTCCCAATTGTCCCCAGTGCTCTGTTCATAAACACAACTCCTTCCCACTGCCAATTATGCCACCCAACTCCCAATTATCCCCAGTGCCCCAACCATCAAAAGCAACTCCCTCCAGCTGCTGTGTATCCCACCCACCTCCCAGTTCTTCCTCATGTACTGTCCATGATAAGCAACTTCTTCCCACTGCCGAGTAGCCTGTCCACCTCCTGACTGTACCTGGTACCCCATCGATGAAAAGCAACTCCTTCCCACTGCCATGTATCCCTCCCACCTCCAAATTGTCCTCTGACACTCCATCTGTGAACAGCAACACTTTCCCACTGCCAAGTACCCTGCCCACTTTCCGATTGTCCCCCTGTGCCTTGTCCTTGAAAAGCAACTCCTTCCCACTGCCAAGTAGTCCACCCACCTCTCGATTGTCCCCCAGTGCCCCGTCCATGAAAAGCAACTCCTTCCCACTGCCAAGTATCCTGCTCAACTCCTGATTGTCCCCCAGTGCCCCATCCTTGAAAAGCAACTCCTTCCCACTGCCCCACCACCTCCCAATTGTCCCCCAGTGCCTTGTCCATGAATAGCAACTCCTTCCCACTGCCAAGTATCCTGCCCCCCTCCCGATTGTCCCCTAGTGCCCTGCCCATGAAAAGCAGCTCCCTCCAATTGACAAGTATCCCACCCACCTCTCAATTGTCCTCTGGTGCCCAATCCATGAAGAGTAACTCCTTCAGACTGCAAGGTATCCTGCTCATCTTCCGATTGTCCACCAGTGCCCAGTCCTTGAAAAGCAACTCCTTCCCACTGCTAGGTATCACAACCACCTCCTGATTGTTCCCAGTGCCCTCTCCTTGAAGAGACACTCCTTCCCACTGACAAGTATCCCACCCACCTCTCGATTGTCCCCTAGTGTCCCATCCATGAAAAGCAACTCCCTCCAACTGCCAAGTATGTCACCCACCTCTCAGTTCTGCTCCAGTGCCCCATCCATGAAAAGCAACTCCTTCCCACTACCTAATATCCTGCCCACCTCCTGATTGTCCCCCAGTGCCCAGTCCTTGACAAGCAATTGCTTCCCACTGCCAAGTATTCTGCCCCTTTTGATTGTTTCCCAGTGCCCCACCCATGAAAAGCAACTCCCTCCAACTGCAAAGTATCCCACCCACCTCTCAATTGTCCTCCAGTGCCCTGTCCATGAAAAGCAACTCCTTCCCACTGCCAAGTATCCCACCCACCTCTCGACTGTCCTCCAGTGCCCCGGCTATGAAAAGCAACTCTTTCCCACTGTCAAGTATCCTGCAAGCATCCTGATTGTCTCCCAGTGCCAAGTCTTTGAAAAGCAACTCCTTCCCACTGCCAAGTATCCTGCCAGCATCTCGATTGTCTCCCAGTGCCAAGTCCTTGAAAAGCAACTCCTTCCCACTCTCAAGTATCCTGCCCACCTCTCAATTGTCCCCCATTGCCCCATCCATGAAAAGCAACTCCTTCCCACTTCTAAGTATCCCACCAACCTCCCAATTGTTTCCAGTGCCCAGTCCATAAAAAGCAACTCCTTCCCACTGCCAAGTATCCCAACCACCTCCTGATTGTCCTCCAGTGCCCCATCCATGAAAAGCAACTCCCTCCCACTGCCAAATATCCCACCCACTTCCCAATTGTCCACTGGTGCCCCGTCCATGAAAAGTAACTCCCTGCCAGCATCTTGATTGTCTGCCAGTGTCAAGTCCTTGAAAAGCAACTCCTTCCCACTGCCAAAAATCCCATTCACCTCTCGATTGTCCCCTAGTGTTGTTTTGATATATATATATGTCTTTGTATTTGAGGTATTGTATTTATTTTAAACTCATGTCTGCCTTTACAGTGCCCAGTCTCTGGGATAGGGTACTAGATAAATACAATGTTACTTACTTCTGTCTGAATTTTAATTGTGTGTTTTAAAGGTACAGCTTTGATTTGTATACGGTAGGGGCTGAAAAGTACACTTACCTACCTATGAATATATCAAGGGTAAATTTCATAATATTTAGTGATCAAGTGGCTACAGGACCAACCCTTATCTTTCTGTGGTTGTGATAGCTTCATGTAATTTGCAGGACCTTTGCTATTGGTAGACAGTTATACTGGAAATAACCCCCCCTTTTTTTTTACAAAAATATATATATATACACATATATATATACACACACACACACATGTGTATATTTCTGTGCGTGTTGGGGGAAGGTGTTTTTGTGTGAGTGTGTATATATTAACCTACTACATAGTGTGCAGTTGCTTTCTAATATACACACGTCAGGTGTGTTGTGAGATTCATTGCAAAGCCAAGTGCCTTTAATCACCTGAAAGTGGGTACTGTATGTCAGACAGCTACCACACATCCTGAAGTGTGTTATGGGTGTGAAATAAATATATACTAAAAAAAAGACAAACACAAAAGGTGCTGTCATGTGGGTGTTGAGGAATAACACAGGACTATGTGATGCGTGTGCACCAATGGTACAGTAAGACTGTATACATATATTCATTGCAAAAAACTGCATTAATGCACCAGCTAGGGTTCAACTTAAAGCAAAAAAAGTAGAGAAATGTGGTGTTAGGGTTTTCAACTCTAGCTTCCCATCCCCTAAGAAATAAAAGGAGAAACCCACACAACCAACCACAGACAGCCATCATCAGATAAAATAAGCAACATACAACTGTTTCCAGATGACACAAACGCAGTAGCACTGATGTGCTACCTTTGTGGATTTGTATCTGCAGCATGTGTACCACAAGACATATACACTCACTTGTCACTGCAGATAGAAATCCATGATACTCAAATCACAACAGTGCTTCTGTGTGCAAAAGCACAGGCCCCTGCAGCCAGAGTTATAAATCTATGATGCCCAAATTACAACAGTCATTTTTACTGCAGAACTGCAGGCCTGTAAGGGGGCCAGTGCTTCTGTAGCCTTAGGTACTCATGCACACTGTAAGACATACACATACTTGACGGGGCCTGTGCTTCTGCAGCTGCAGCTGTAAAACATATACACCAACCTCTGGCTGCAGAAGCGTGGCAGACACAAAATCCATGATACCGAAATTGCAACAGCACTTCTGTCTGTAGAAGCATAGGCCCCTGAGGGGCCTGCACCTCTTCAGCCACAGGCGTAAGACATAACACTGACTTCTGGCTGTGGGCCTGCCGCCATGCAGATGGAAGTACTGTTGCAATGTAGATATCATGGCTTCAGCAGTGAATCTAGAAATTGTTCAATGACTAGCAGGTTTTCAGATACAAGAATTACAACAGTACTTCCTGCAAAAGCACAGGCTCCTGAGGGGCCTGCACCTCTTCAGCCATAGATGTACAACATACACACCAACTTGTGCCTGCAGAAGCACAAGCCCCTGTGGGACCTGCCTCTGTGCTGATAGAAGTACTGTTGCAATGTGAGTATCATGGTTTCAGCAGTAGATCTAGAAATTGTTCAAAGTGAAGGCAGTTTTTCAGTTAGAAAATCATGCATTTGTGGATCATGCTATCTAGCAAGGTACCTTGTACAGTGTGCATGAGTACCTCTTTCTGCAGAGGTGCAGGCCCATTGGGCCTTCAGTCTGCAGAACACACTGTACAACATACACACCCAGGTGTGGCTGCATGGGGGGAGGGCAGATCGCCAATGGACCATTTCTTTTTTCATTGTATTTAACTAGGACAGCACATTCAGGTTAGAAAAATAAGATGAACGAAGGACAGTTTTCTTTATTGTAAGGGAGCGGTATCTGATCTAGCGATTGGGTACATGTCAGGATGATCTTTGGTGGCACCAGGGGTTGGCACCCCGGTGCCACTATGTACATTAAATTAAAGGAAGGGGTGGGTGACCTGGAGGGGAGGGGGTAAGAGAAGTGGTACTGGGTCTGGGCATCCCAGTCCATTTACTAGTAAAAAAAAAATTGGGAAGGGGCATGTGACCTGGAGGGGAGGGGGGAGAAAGAAGCAGCAGGGATGGGTACCCCAGTCTGCTTAAGAAAAATATAAAAAACAATATAAAAACAGATAGATAGATAGATAGATAGATAGATAGATAGATAGATAGTGGGCTGCAGTTCACTACAGCACACAGCACTGCTCAGCTGAGCATATCTCTATTTATATATGTAAGCAATAGTGCATGAGAGGGTATGTGATTATAAGTTGGTAATCACATGCCTCTCGAGGGTGTTGTTAGGCATGATGCGCTTGTGCCAAGTGCCTTCAAACACTTGAGAGAGAAGTGTGATTATTGACCATAATCACACATCCTTCAAGTGTTTTATTGTACTTGAAACATGTGTAACAAAAATCACAGCAAGTAATTTTTCTTACAAACTTTACAAAGTAATAAGATATCTGGATGGGGAGCTATAAGTAAAACAAAAAAGAGGTTATTTTTCTGACCATGCCGCTTCTGTAGTTCCCTCAATCTCCCCAGCACTTCTGGCTCCTTAAATATCTCAGCTGGAATAAAGTCTAAGTGAAGGATGGAGCTGACTGTTTTTTTATGTTCGTGCTTGCACTTGCACAAAGTGAACATGTAGCTATGATAGTGGATTTTGAAAGGTGTGTCACTGTCAGTCCAATGCAGGGCAGTCTGCAAGGGCTCGACAGTGTCAGATCAATCATCAGTCAAGTTGATCATTACACCCTCATGGGCTTGCTGGACAAAAACTGTGTTAAGTTAAAAAAAGGGCCACCCAAATCATAGAGCGTCTCTTTCCTTTGATCTGCATAACATCACTTAGCAACCATAGCACCATGATCAGCCTCCTCTGGTCCTCCCTCAATGTAAAAACATCCTTCCCACCCTCTGTTAAATAACTCTCCCACCTCCCATTGCTTCCCCTTTCCTTCTAAATTTCCTGACACTGGGATGCCCCATCCCTGGCATTGGCTAGTACCCCCACTCTGCCCATTTGCATTGTGTGACACTGGGGAGTCCACCCACAGTGCCTCCAAACATAACACTGACACTGGGGTGCCCAATCCTCAGTGTTGGTACCTGAAAAAAAATCATCCCTCTTAGTCTTTTATTTTTTATTTTTATACACAGTGTGAAAAATGGTCCATTAATGTCTGCTGCTACTGCTGCCGTTACCCACCCACCACCCACCACCTCACACCCCCTACCTTTACTTACCTACCAGGGTCCAACCCCAAAATCCTCTGTGGACTTGAGACATGTCTTCACTCTTCAACACCGGATTGGGAACTGAGGAAATCAGGTAAGCGGTTCAATGTATTTCAATGCATTTTGAACTTGTACTCATAACCTGGTCATTTTTAATATTTTCCCCCAAATTTTCAACATGGCCTTTTTGGGATCCCACCTCATGAAGAGGAGTGCTGTAATAAAAATTAGATACTGCCTCTCAGCTGGCTTATCCTGGGTAAATATAATCTAAAAATGTGTAAAAGCAAGACACCACTGACAATAAGATGCTGCATTTCATCTGTTCTATCCTGAGTGAATATTTAATGAAAATTTAAAAAAGCAGGACCCCAGTATAGCAGAGAGACTCCACTGAACTGTGCATTTATGCTACTCTATCTTGGGACATTGTAAAAAGCTGGAATCCACTGAAAATGTAATTTGCCTTTCAGCTGAGCTATCCTGGATAAATAGGTTATAAAAATGGGTAAAAGCAGAGCCACATCGAAAATGAGATATTTCATTATAGATTGAGAGCCTGTTCCTGACCAAGCAGAACTCCCCTTTCCTCTGTGCATGAGACACTATTATTCTGTTAAGAGTGTCTTACACGCAGCTGCCCTGGAAATGGGCAGGTTTGAGGCAGTTTTTTTTTTTAATTAATGTAATACTGATCAAGCTCAATCAATAATATATTACCATCGCCAAGACCCTTCTTAAAGTTGTAAGAGTGGTCTTAGGTACATTCTTCGGGTATCAGAACCTCTCATCTTCGGTTCATGGTTCTCATGCCCTATAAATGCATGTGAGACCACGCTAACAACTGTAACAGTGGTCTTGGTGGTGGTACGAACATAAACTGAAAACAAGATAGCATCTGAGCTGTGCCGTCCTGGGTAAATACAGTACAAAAATGTGTCAAAGCAGGACCCCATTGAAATATATTGCATCTCAGCTGGGTTATCCTGGGTAAATATATTGCAAAACTATGTTAAAACAGGACCTGACAACAGAACCCCACTGAGTTGCATCTAAAATTATCTGTTCTAGAAAAATACATTATGAAAGCAGGACTACACTAAAAAATGAGACATTGCATTTCACCTCTATTACCCTGAGTAAATGCAGTATAAAACTGTGTAAAATCAGGACCGCATTACAAATGACTTATTACATTTCATCTAGTCTATCTTTAGTAAACATGTAGTAAAAATGTGTACAAGCAAGACCTGGTACAACAGCAATGCAAGTGACAAGCATTTGGCACTGACAAATACTTCTTTCCATTAGAATCTACTGCCCTAATAAAATGTTGTTTCTTAGGTCTGAATCATTGTCTACTGCTATTCTGTTTAGAGTATAAGTGCTTGCTAGGAGGGCATTGTTCAGCCATAGGGTGGGCCCATCAGTGGCGTGACCGTACTGGGGTGGTGGCTAGGTACAGTGCCCCGGGAACTCTACCATATTGTCACCAGGCCCACTATATTCTTTCTCTGGGTGGAGGCATTCAAACTATGCAACTTTCAATAGATATGACCCCCTCACACACACGTATCAGTGGACATCATGAAACCAGTAGTCACCATGCAATCTATAGTGACACAATGTCATTGTAAGGTTGTAGTACCTTTTACCTCTTAGGTATCCAAGTGGCACTACTATGAGGGCACTTTATACTCCTTTACAAGGGATAGGCCTTTGCTATTGTTCCATCCCTTGATGAAGTATTAGTTGTTACAAGAAACATTTCAGGGAGCCTCTGCCTTGGTGGTGTTCAGCCAGGTATGCCATGAGAACTGTTGTTCTGAGTACTACTAGCACTTGAATAAATACATATCATTGCATTTAGCTGATCAAGTGAATCATTTTTTTTTCGGGTATAGGAGCATGCACAGTGTTTCTTGTTTGCCTTTACCAGTTATTTCTGTGCTGTAGCACTTCTTGTGGAGGGGTTGTGGGATAACAGATGGACCAGACACCAAACTTCAGGTTCAACACACAATCTCTGTGTGTTGTTTATTCAAAATACAGCAAAGAAGCTTCAGCAATAGCATATTACTTCTTCAGTACATCAGTTTGCAGCAATGGACTATGTATGTCCTTTCTCTGCACTTAGCCAGCACCTGCTGACACTGATCTCTGATCTAAATATTTTCAGCGAAAACCCTTCATCCCTATGTGGGCCTTGTTTGCTTGGGTAGTGGGGGCTCAAAAAGAAGAAAAAAAAAACAACAAAACAAGCTATAGACAAAGAACCTCAATGCAGAATCACTGAAAAAAAAGGTTACACCAAAGGGCATTGGCAACAAATCAAGTTTCAAAGTAATACAACATCATACATACTTCCATAATGCAAAGTGTCATTGAATATATGCAAATCACCATGACATTTCAGACTTGTTCAATTTACAGCAATTTGCATGCATTTTAAATAGCAGCACAACTAACTTAATTTCTGTAATAGTCACTTAGTACTTTTTATCATTATCAAAAACACCTACTGCCATGGTATTTTCAACATTTACAGGTTTCATAATCATAAGGTATATACATCAAAGTATTTTATGACATAGTGCTATTACATACTAAATCCAAAAATAATAAACACAACCTGCTTTACATATACGTTTGGAGGTCACCACAATAACCTCCCTGTACGAGGACCTGAGAGGGAAAAGGAAAATTAAAGAGGACACTATAGCATATCCAAGAAAGGAAAGGGGTGTCCATAGGTGGCCAACCTTATGGAATAGAAATTGTAAAGAATAGGTTAGGCTACGAAATAGAAGAACTGTTGCAACAGATTTAAGAAAAGGTCGTTCATCAAGAGCGGCAGGAGCTCCCTGTCACACTTCTGTCTGTCCTACTGTAAGAGCATACTTTTTCTGTTTGGCTTGATTGTGAGATATGGTAGTCCTCGAAGAACTGCTGTGTCCCTTAAATGAAACACATTGTATTACAAAAATGGAATCTAGAGGTGACAGTGACCCCCGGCCCTTGATTGTTTTGTGAATGGTGCCTCCGACCCCTTGTTTGCCACATCCCAAGCATGCATGGTGCTCTATGTTTGGCCTTGGAATCAGGTGTGTAGTAGGCACACAAGCCCTTTCAGAATGCTGTGGGTTGCCCCAAACATGCAGACTGGGAACCCCATGGACCCACAAGGCACTTTGCACTCAGTGACTGGTATGTGGATCAGGCCCTAAGACAGTAGTCCTAAATAAAAAGTTCTCTAAAACTGGTGGGTTCACAAGTGGGGGGGGGTCACAGGGGTTTGTCCGGGGGCAACTACTTTTTAGCATGTTTATTGAGTAGACTGCAGTTTTTGTTTTTTTTATTTATACTTTATCGCTCCTGCACAGAACTGACAGGTAGCTTTGGCCCTTCCTCAGAGGGACTCAATCTCAGACTCGAATGTGTCAGGTCATCATGGACCCCATCGGCTCCCGGCCTTTTTCCACTTTTCTCCTCTGGGCACCCAAACTGTGCAATGAGTGAGGCAGCTATCCCCACTTCCGTGGAAACAGCCATACACCCTGGACATGTGCCCTCCCCTCTTCTGGGTGACATGTCTGTGCCGATACCCAGCCACTGCTGGGTGTCAGTCTACAGTGCACTGCAGTGTCCCCCCCTCCCTGAGGAAGGAGGGCTATCTATGGACGCTCAATCCTTTCCTCCCCCTGCTGACCCCTGAGTGACCTGAGTTCATTCTTGAACCCAGATTGCCAGTGTGGAGTGAAGTGTGGCATCCAGCACCTCAACCCTCAGTGCCACCAGGCTGACTGCAGTTTCTGGAAGATGGCACCTGCACGCTACTATGGCTGAGGAGGAGCTGAGGGAGCAGGATCTGTTGAGGCACATTTTATTAATATAACAGGTACACCACTGTTACCTGTGTAACAGATCTTTCCAGGCAATCTTGTGCTTGCAACTTCTTGTGGCAGCATTTTTCCCTTTCTGTTTTTCTTTTACTCCAGCAGGAAAAAGACCTGAAGCCGGGACCTGACATGGATCCAAAGGACATGGTGGCAAGTCGGATGACCGGGGGAAAGAAGGGTCTTTGGGAAGGCTTTAAACATAGGAGGCAACACTACAGTATGACAAACTGAGGATTTCTCAGCATACATAACTCCGATGGAATACAAGGATGTTTTTACTCAACCATGATGCCGAATTCATGAGAACATACTCTTTTGTTAAACTTCTCAACTTTTGATGGATTCTAAAAGTTAAGTTAAGGTGCTCGCTCTAAAGGGAAAAGATATCAGATTCTTAAACACCTCCAATTACTTCTCTGTCAAATTGCCTTTCTCCAGGAGACCCACCTTCTGGTTACGGAAAAGCTACTTTTCTGAAGACTGATGGTCGGTCAGGTATTTGCGGCTGGAGACTCCACCACCCAGAGAGGGGTAGTAATGTTAATTGTTAAGGGAACCAACTTTCAAATAATCCAATGTATAGAGAATCCTTGGGGACAGCACCTGCTTCTGTGAGGGCAGCTGGACCACTCCGAGGTCCTTTTGGGATGTATATATGGTCCCAATACTGCATCTTCTGAATTTTTCTCTGAGCTGATTAATTTTTTATCCCCTTATTGCTTTTATTTTGGCCGGTGACTGGAATGTGACTCTCACGTCAAACCTCGATAGGTCTGGTCACTGATTCCAAGGTCTCTCTCCTGCCCAACACTCACTACATGTGCTGATGGAAATGGGAGGACTTTGTGATCCATGGAGGGTACTTTACCCTTCTGACCAGACTTGTATCTTTTATTTCCCTGTACACAAATCCTCTTCATGATTGGATTACTTCCTGATTAGTACTACTATTTTGCCAGGAGTAGATAATGGAGGGGTCACTTCTAGAGTTCTCTCAGACCACTCACCTATATGGTTAGAGTGCTCCCTTTTACTGAATATTACTTGAGATAAAGTCTGGAAACTAAACATCAAACTACTAAAAGACCCTACTGTCTTATCCAGAATACGAACTCTTATCACTCAATTTTTGAAACATAACATGGGGTCCATTCCTAACACAGACAAAATATGGAGCTCCCTTAAATGTGTATTGTGAGGGGAGTTCATCAGAATGGCTTCTACCAAAAAAATAAATATGAAGCCTCCCTGCATCTTCTTCTGGAACAGATAAAGACTTTGAAAAATAGTCCAACTTTGGAATCCTCTGAAGAGGAGCAGGTGACCCTAACTCTTTTGAGAAATCGATATGCGGAGAGTTTGAGGAAATGAGCCGAATATGCGCTCCTGAAAACCCACTTGACATATATGGACCAGGGGAATAAAGCAGGTCACTTACTAGCCTTACATTTGAAACAGCAGGAAGCTTCCAGCGTGGTTCAATCGATTATTTCCCCTGGTGATGGTACTCTCAAAACATCCCCTAAAGAAATTGCCCAGGAATTTGATCTTTTCTGTTGTCAACTGTATAGCCCGCCATCTAACCCTCCCTCGTTAACTGCAACCCAAAATTACCTGAATTTAGTACAGCTTCCTACGTTAACCCTAGAACAACAATCTTTTCTTGTCTGTCCTATTTCCATTCAGTAAAATTCATATTGCTATCCAATCCCTTTCCTCCGACAAAGCTCCTGGGCCAGATGGTTTCCCTTCTAATTTTTACAAAGTACTGGCAAACAACTTAGCTCTTATTCTCCACCAGCTCTTCTCCTGTTTTTGTAATAAAGGTCTCTCAGATTTCTCCCTTCTGGAAGCTCTTATAATTGTATTACCCATGCCCAATAAACCTTCAGACAAAGTAATTAACTATTGTCCCATCTCTCTCATGAATTACAATCTGAAAATTTTGCAAAAATTCTGGCTAGCAGAATGATGCAAATTTGGGAAGGATTGATTGGTCCAGAGCAGGTGGGTTTTATGAGGGGTAGGTCCTTGACTGACCACTTAAGGAAATTGACCCACATCTTTTCCGTGTCCAGGGAGGCCAATCAACCTATGGCATTGGTTTTCCTGGATGCAGAAAAAGCATTTGATAGGGTTTATTGCCCCTTCTTATTCTTAGTTTTAAAGAAATTTGGATTCCCTTCATCTTGTATACAATGGATTCGAATACCGTACACCAAACCTCATGCTAGAGTTTACTGCAATGGAATGTTATCTGCAGGCTTCACTCTTTCTTCAGGCACCCACCAGGGATGTCCCCTATTTCCCTTGCTTTTCAATCTTTATTTGGAACCCCTAATACATTTGCTTAAGTCTTCACCCTCCATTCAAGGAATTCCTATAGGCACATTGGATCTCAGACTCTCTGCGTATGCAGATGACATTTTGTTGCACTTGTCAAACCCTGTTACCTCCATCCTGAATGCCTTGAATATTATTTCTGAATTTGGTAAATTTTCCAATTATAAGCTTAACCTCGACAAAACAATTATAATGCCTTTGAATTCCAGAGTATTCCCCCTCTGACTTTGTGCATCTGGGAATGGTTTGGGAATCTGAATGAAAGTATCTTGGCATTATACTTTCCCGAGATACACCTTAATTAAAAAAATTAATCTAGACCACTTGGTCAATGCCCCTCAACAGGACCTTCATAGATGGAGCTCTCTCCCCCATCCCTCATCTCTAGAAGCCCGTATCAATATTATTACAATGAATGTGCTGCCCCGTGTTGTTTACCCCTTAAACATGTTAAACCTCTTCCTCCCTGCTATGTAGTTCAGGAGACTACACACTATTATTTCCCAATTTTTATGGAAAGGAAAAACTCCTCGTAGAGATTACACCAGATTAGGAGCACCAAAGCACCTTGGGGGACTCTTCCGGCCCAATTTTTGTATATGCTATCTGACAAGCCACATTTCCAAATATACTAGATGGCCCAAACCTCCTACATTACCTGGAATAGCTAAATACATACTACTATGGCTTCAGATAGAAAGATATCAAATTGCAGAGGCTGGTCTCTCTCCCAAAAGTCTCTTCTTTGTGTCTTCCAAAAATCTTCCTTCCCAGATTAAAGGTACGGTCATCTATACTTCAGTAAAAATCCACACCCAATTATGCAGAGCCATGCATTATAATAACCTGATGGACATCTCCCAATCATTTTGTCATAACCTTAACTTTACAATAGGAGGTAACACACTGTCTCCCCTGAGGATGCCTTGGTTAAAAGACAAGATGGTGTCTGATCATATAGAGGAAGGCTGGGTGCCTGGCAGTCAAGAACTCCTAACTCATCTCAACCTACCAAATGTGCAGATATTCCAAATATACCAACCCCAGCATATGCTGATTCATTGGTTTGGTGCAACAGCATGGGATATTGACCAGAAAGAATTTCTTTCTTTACTCCAGATTCACTCCTGGTAACCCCATTGGGTATCCCAGTTTGTTTTCCTTTTGTCTTCTACATTGTTTCCCCATGCCATGGTCCATTCGGGGTACTGGTCATCTGCACTTCCTAATACAGCATCCCACTGGGAACGTATATGGACAGACGTATATCTTTATCTGACCAATGATAAATTATGTCTCACCCAATTTTAAATATTGCATAATATCTACTTCACCCCTGTCCATCTACTAAAGATGGGTAAGCTCCCTTCTTCTACATGTTCCAGGTATAACCAGGCAGAAGGCTCCCTTTTACATAGTTTGTGGGAGTGCCCCAAAGTGGCCTCCCATGGAAGAAGATTAAATCATTAGCAGATCCCTTACTTGGGATAGAAAATCATTTTTCCCCTGACATTTGTTTAGTGGGAGATTTTTCCAAGATTCAAGTTAGAGAAAGGAGATATTTAATGTCTCTAATATCTCTCTCAGTGAAACGGCTGGTACTCCATCACTAGACGGATCAGAAGGAGATTACCTACCCTGAATGGCTCAATGAAATGATTGTCTAACCTGCACATTGAAAAGATGATAGCCAGCTTAAATAACCATTTGAAAGCATACAATAAAAAATGGGGTAAGCTAGAGACCCTCCTGTCTATCCAATCTAACCCTTAGACGAGCCTTCAAAGTATTAGTGAATTTCTTAGTCACACATGAATACCATCTTTATTGCCTTACTCAGCAATTAATTTATGGGCTATATATGTCTGTCCTATAATTCTAAAGTGATTTGACTATGTTGTATAAATTCTCACTTGACTTGTGGTATGGCGGGAGGGGAGAGGTATGCATATTGTTTGTTCATTGTTGGTATGTATGTTTGTACATGATCTGCTGTTTGGAAACTTCAATAAAGCATATTAAATAAAAAAAAAGTTATGTTAAGGACCTGAGGGCCAGATATTCAAAGCCTAGTGCCAGGTGCAAAGCCGTTGTGCTGGACTAGCACCGACTTTGCATCCGACTGCAATATTTAAAAAGATGGTTAGCGCCGGCACTAGGTGTTAGCGCCGATGCTAAACCATAGTGTATGCAGGGGAGGGACAGAGGGAGGGCACTGAATGCCAGCGCACGGCATATTCAAAGGATAGCGCCCGTTCACAGGCATGTGCTTGCGACCTACTATAGCGTGGTGCTAGTTACCATAAAAAAAGCTGCTGGTAATGCAAGCGCTAATGGCAGCAGTGCCTCCCCATCGCGAACCCCAACCCCATGTCATGTCCAGTGATAGCAACACATATCCTGGTGTTCTTGTGCTCCCCCACTCCCCAGCATGATCCCTGACCCCGTTCCATGAAAGAATACATCATTTTCCCTGGTGTTCTAGTGGTCCCCCCAACCCTGCAGCATGATCCCTGACCCCCATTCCATGAAAGAATACATCCATTTCCCTGGTGTTCTAGTGGTTCCCCCCCCCAGTATGATCCCTGACCCCCAGTAGCCCCAAAAAGACAGCAATACCTGGTGGTCCAGTGGTCCCCCTCACTCAGACATACATCGCCCGTCCCCCTGTACACTGAATAGGTATGGCGCCGGTGACTGGCACTGCCCTCCTCTCACTCTCCTCTCAGAGTTCCTGCTGCTTCCAGCCTTCAATTCCATGCCGACCAACAGGGGACGCTGTGGGTATGCCTTGGCCTGCAGCATCTAGCCTGTACTTCCATTCCGACCAACAGGTGGAGCTGTCTGCTCCATGCAGTAGCACCAGGCAAACTGCATGGTAATGTATGCTAAGCAGCAGTTAATGGGATGCAAATGTACCTGTTTGTCCACGGATTACCTAAGTAGGCTAATTTGCATGGGAGCTTTGAATATGGCTCCCGTTTGCCCCGGGCTAAGTGGTTTGCCCCGGGCTAATGTGTTAGCACTGTGCAATCTGTTTAGCCTGGGTAAACTACATGTCAGCATAGCACAGTTCTGCAGTGTGTGGCTTGCTTTGTTGTGTGCAGGTGTTGTGGGTCTTCTCAGTGCAATCACATACAATGTTCTCCACCTGCAACACTGGCTTGCTCCAGTTGCTGCAGTTGCAGTGTACACTTCCTTGTTGCTATATATTCAGTGCTGTCTTATACCTGGGTTATGTTTGACCTGCACTCCCAGACCAGTTTGGCCGGCTTCCTTCGCATGCTATATGCAGCAGAGTTAGCACCGGGTTATTCCTTTTGAATATGGCAGGCGATTTGGCCTGGGCAATGTTTGCTCACCAGGCAGTGCTACTTGAGGCTCAGGGAAATTGTTTGAATATCTGGGCCAGAGATTCCTGAAATAACCCAGAAATTTTAAAATCTAGAAAGACAGGGTTTGAATGCGGGGGCTCTGTTGTTCTTTTGCAATGAGTAGTTACCATGAATCAGGCCTTTACAGTTTTAACTTTTTACATAGGACACTAAAGGTGGAATGCACTAATTTGATTTAAAAATACTTCTAAATATTTTTTAAATCACCACAGAGCTTCTTATTCTTTACGCCACTTGGTCAGATGACCGGGTTCTACTTAGGGTGCACATGTAGCATTTCTCTTTAGTACGCCATCCTCAAGCCTTACAAGAAGCTCTGTGTGCAGCAGCGAATTTATAGACCACAGCTATACCTAGCTCCTTTGCAGTTATTTGCATCTTTTTCCTTTTTTTCTAGCAAAAGGATTGTCTCCCGAGGTCTGACCTTTTTTTTGGGGGGAATTTTGATAGGATTTTGATTGCGCATAGGATTAGGTACAGAGGAAAATGCATTCATAGCTCTGTTATCTTGCTTGCTTCTTTGTGCACAAATTCATCATGCAAAAAGTAAGTGATTTGGAAACATTTTTACTCTAAAACTATTTTCTTAATTTTTTTTTTGTTAGCAGAATTAAATTGTTAAAACTCCTGAAGGGTGATTGAAACAAATGGAATGATTTTATAATATCTGGTACTGATAGCAAAAGAAGGGGAAGGGCAGTTAAAGAACGAAGGTATTGTTAAAAATCAAATTAATACATTTTAGAGCTGCTCTTATATTCCTCTGCTCTTTTTCTATCGTATTTAAATTCATCAAAGTGACCACCCAACAGTCTTCAGGAAACACATCTGCGAAAGCACCAACCCTAAAACCAAATTTGGAACTAGTGTCGGAGGACTGCCTGTGGCTTTTTGATGCCCCCTCGCTGCCTGTGAGGATTGTTTCTATTGAACTATTGGGCTGCTGTGAAACTGGTATCCCTGGGCTGGAAGATCTTGTCCCCGAGTGAATAGACAACATAGTCTTCTGAAACAATACTGCTTCGGAAAGAGAAAGGAGAAAAGACAAGAAAACCTTGCCCACAGAACTAGTGGAACTTCTTTGTTACAAAGTGGTAATTACAAACAACAATAGTAAGCACTTCATAAGTACTTTTAAGGACTTCTGCTTTGAACAACATCAGTGCTGCTTTTTATTTGATCTTATTGCTTCTTTTTTTTTTCATACTTTATTTTTAGCATTTTATCATTTAACTTGACATTATAGATTACATATAGTGAACAGACCATATAACATTATTCCACTGGCGGGATTAGCCCCTTAATCAAAGGATAAGAAGAAAACTTGCATTCACTATATTTTGTTACATCATTAGAGGGTAACTATGTATGTAATCCAAATACAAATCCCTCAGTTGCTGTGTTTTAGAGTCCAAGAGCAACATGGCTATTTCGAGAATGAAGGATAGTCCATCAGTGTCCAGCCTGATAAAGGAAACATGTCCCAAAAGGAACTAGTGTTGCCATGTGTCCGTCTGAATGTAAACAATCATTTCCAGATTAAAATTCTACAGCAGATTTAAGTTACAGCTTATATTTCAAAATATTTCCAAACCCCATCTTTCTTTAGTACCCAACAAAGATATTATTTAAGCTATAAGATGCTGGTAACAGATTAAACAACTTAAAATCTCCCTTCACCAAAATTAGGATCAACCCCCCCTCAATACAATAACCTTAGAGATATTGCGGGGTCTAAACATTTAGAAACAGTCAACCCCTTTTTAATCCCCTGTATTATGAAGCTGATAACAGAATAGGCTAAACAGTACAGTGCAGTGGTGTTCTAAATGGCACTAATTACTTAGCTGATACAAGGGTACGTGTGGTGGTTAGTCCTGCAGAAAAGTCCCACTATTTCAAGTGTCCCCAAACATCTCCTCACTCTCGACATCCTCTCTTGAGCTCTTGGAAGCAGCCACCAGATGGGTGGCCCATTTGCCGGCCTCCACTGGATCTGAAAACAGAAACACTTTTCCCTGGTAAATAATCTGGAGCCTCACTGGAAATATGACGGTATGTGTTACTCCCGCTTCCTACAAGCTTCGTCGCACCGAGTCGAACTTCTTACGTCATTGTCTGGTCAAGTAGCTGATATCTGGAAAGATGTAAACTTGGCTGTCATCTTGCATGAGGGGGCTAGCTCACCGACCACTCCTTAAAATTCGATTGTGGGTGCCAACTCAAGGTGTCACTACCATTAGAATATGAGGATTCTCCGAGTTCTGGGATCGGCCTCTGGTTGTAATGCGATATACTATCTGGATGTCCCAGGAGACATCATCCCCTTTGGGCAACAATTTTTCAGATAGCCATTCCTGTATAGACATTATTGGATGGTCTCCCTCACTACCCTCGGGTAGACCGATGATCCGGATGTTCCCTGCACGAGCCTGGTTCTCTAGGGCCTCAAGCCTAGCTCTAAGATGCTGGTTCTCTTTAACCATGAGGGCACTAGTAGTCAGATGAGCATTAGTTTGTTTCTGAATGTCCTGCACCTCTTTTTTAAGTCCATCCACAGCATTCTCAACCACCAGAACTCTATTGTTGAAATCGTCTACTTTCTGGCTTAAGGTTGACACTGAGGTTATTAAATTCTGTAGCTTCTGACCCAGTGATGCCATAGTTTCCGCGGAACTAGGCTCTGCTTCGGCCTGTTGGACTGAAAAAGATTGCAAGGCTCCACCAGTTCCCTTGCTTCTCTCTCCTCCAACTTGAGATTTTTCCTTCTTGGGGTTGCCTATTTCCCCTCAGTCGATGGCGTTCTTTCTGTTAGTTGCTTTAATAAGTCGATCCAGCAATCCAAAATAGGGGATATAAGCTATTTTTAAAAAATATTTGCAGAGCTGGTAAAATCTGCTGCTGTTCAGCTCAGGGCTCGACAGAGCCCCCCTCAATCTTATTGCTTCTTGAAATTGTATTTTTATTTTATATTGCAAGTGTTATACAGTATGTGTATCTTAAACTTTTCAGGGAAGGAAATCGGTGTAACCACTAGAGGTCAGTTAACCAGAGGAAATTCTGCACCACCTTCTGAAAAAATTCAGAAAACCAAGGCTAAGCACCAAGGCAAAGGAAAAAAATTAAATGAGGGCAAGTTTAAAAAACTAACAAAGAGCCTAAGTGTAAGTGATAGCCATAACCAGGAACAGTGCCACACTGGAAAACAAAATAAGACAAAGCAATCCAAAATTGACAAATGTCTTTGTACGTCTACCCCTCAACTTCATAGAGCAGGCATAGGTTCTAACCACAGCTCAGTAGTAAGTGGGAACTCTCTTCAGATTAATTCCCCCTGTGAGATGAAAACCAGCATCAGTAACAACTGATAGCAAAAAGAAACATAAGAAGTTTCAGCAAACCCAAAGTAAGCCTGAAGATGGCATATCTCAGCATACCCCTGCCAAGTTTGAATGGGAACCATTCCCCAAATCAATTGCTAAATTAGATTATTGTCCATTTTCCCTAGAAAGATCCCCCTCTTTAAGACAGGAAAGCAGTTTTTCAAACAATAATAATGGAGAGATCAGGGGCAAGATATTCAAAACTTAGCCCCAGGGTAACATTAGCACTACATGGCATGCTAAATTAGTCCAGAACCATTTGCATGCTATATTCAAAGGAATAGCCCCGGGACTAAAGCAGATGAATATAGCATGCAAATAAAGCTGTGCAAACAGGACAGGGAGTGCAGTGCAATAATAGCCTGACAAATAAGACAGCTCTGAATATAGCATCCGGGAAGTGCAAACCACAACAGCAACCCAGTGCACACAGACATGGAGGAAGGCAAAGGTGAACTATGTAGCCAATGTGTGTGCTAGCAAAGAAGCGGATGCACTAAAGCTGCAAACAGTGCAAGCCAAATACTGAAGAACTGTGTTATGGTTCAGACAGGTTTTCATGACTCGAATACATCTATGCAGCACTTGTGGAGTGCTAACATGTTTGCTCGGTGCTAGGATGTTTGCCCTGGGCAAATATTTGTTATATTCAAAAGTGACATGCAAATGAGCCTACTTAGGCCGTCCATGGGCAGACATCCATATTAGCATCTCATTATGGCCTGATTTGCATGTAGATTGCCCAGCACTTTTGCAGGGTCCCACATCTTCACCAGTAGGTCAGTCTGGAAGTATAGGAGCAGACTGGGTCTGCTCACAACTCCACCTGTCAGTCTCGAAGAGCATGGTGGTAGCTGCAGGCTACATTTGTACACAGCTGCATAGACTATTGTGCCCCAGGGGACTACACAGCACAGGCACAGGTGGTGGTGCTGCATGCAATAGTCAAACTGTAGTTCCTGCTACAGTGCATAGTAGACACTACAGTAACAAGGCGGCCGGTAGTGTGAGGGACACAGCAATGTCTATGTTGTGTAGGGCATCAATGACTGCAGCACTCCACACAGTGACAGGCCCATCTGGCAGGTGTGTTCTGACAGTGGATATTACTGTCATGCTGTCATGTGACCCATAGACACTGCACCCCTGGCAATGGATACTCCCAGTGACATATACATGGTTGGCAGTGTGTGCTGTGGTGTCTGTGCAGATGTGCGGTATGTGGCCCGATGTGGTTTGTGATCTGAGAGATGTCCATTTTGTTGGATTTTTTTTTTGCTTTGTTTTATTTATATGTTTCCTGACAGTTTTTATTGTTTTTTCCTTTTTTCCCTTTGTTTTCTTAAGCTTTTGCATTCCTCTCCTTCTTTTCTTTTACTAAGCTGCCCCAATCAGTTAAAGAATTAGTTGGTACATTTTTTTAGTCATTTAGTGGGCCTTTAGTCATAGAATCTACTTCTGTACCTACTGGTAATTCGAATATGACTAATTCTCTAAAGAGGTTTCTTATCAATGGCTCATGGTGTGCCAATGTTAATTTAATTGTAGTAACTTCATCTCACAGTATATATAGTTGTTATAATAATAATAATACATTAGCCATATGAGGATCTTTTAATGCATGTATCAATCTGGGTGTGAAAGGAGTCAGGTAATTTGCCACCAATTCTGAAATGCTCTCTTATTGATTCAAAATACTGTAGATTATTTGGGGACAGCTATTCAAAACTTTGCTCTGGGAACAAACTCTTTGTGCCAGGTTTGCACAAGTTCCCTATATTCAAAAGGCCAAATAGCGCAGGCAAACTGCATTAGCATCGGGCAAAAGTATAATGTATGCAATGTGCAAAGAGAGGGTGTGTGTACATGTATACAGGTGCTATGCTATATTCAGTGCATTAGCGCCACACAAAGTGTGTTTGCATGACTTTGCGCAACACTTTGCATGGTACAAATTACCACCCAGGAAAAGATAGGTTTAACTCTGGGCAAACCAAGAATGAGGGGTGTGGACACAGCAGCAACAGGGAACAAAGTTGTACGCAGCCAGTGAGGAGCAGTGTGGGTGGTCAGGCACCCTGGGCCACTCCATATGGACAGGCAGTCAAACTGTGGAATACAATGCAGTAATAGTGCTTAGAAGCCAAACATCCTGTCATTGATAGAACTGAGCTGAAACAGCACTTGCAGCAGAAATGGTTTGCAATGTGATACTATGTTGCACATTGTGACTTGTGAGTTGTTGTTGATAATGTGTATTTAGTGTGCTCTGTATCGTCTCAGCCACACATGTAGTGGCTCTGGGTGGTTACTGACAATGTGCCTTAGCCCAGTGTGCATACCCAGACAACAAGGTGATACATAAACATAGAAAGAAACCAGACATGGAAGAAGCATGCTGCACATGGATGGCACCTCCTATGTTGCCATCATCTGGCACTGGTCCCAACCATGCCAAGCATTATTGGGTCCTCAGCACCCAGTAGACACCATGGCGGTCTGTCCATACAGCACACACCTCCAGTCCCCCCATTGGGGTACTCCAATGCAATCCAGCACACACACATGCAGCACTGGAGGCATGGAGGGTGTTGAGGGGAGGGTGTACAGGTGGCCAGACTGCACCACATACTGGGTGCTGCCACAAGGCTGGGGCCATCCTTGCAGTGCAAATGGTCCAGTGTAGGGAATACCCCAACACCAGTGTGCCTGTCTGATGGTATGTGCCCCCCCAGCCACATACCGTACATCTGTACAGACACCACAGCACACACAGCCAGCCATGTATATGTCACTGTGAGTATCCGATGCCAGCGGTGCAGTGTACATGGGTCGCACAACAGTATAACTGTAATGTCCACTCTTAGTACACACCTGCAAGATGGGCCTGTCACTGCGTAAAGTGCAGCAGTCATTGATGCCCTACAAACCATAGGCATTGCTGTGTCCCTCACTCTACTGGCCCACTTGTTACTGTAGTGTCTGCTGTGCACTGTAGCAGGAACTACAGTTTGACTACTGCATGCAGCAACACCACCTTTGCCTGTGCTGTGTAGTCCTTTGGGGCACAATATTCTATGCAGTTCTGTACAAATGTAGCCTGCAGCTACCACCAAGCACTTCCAGACTGATCTACAGGTGGAGCTGTGGGCAGACCCAGCCAGCCCCTATACTTCCAGACTGACCTACAGGTGAAGCTGTGGGATCCTGCAATAGCGCTGGGCAAACTGCATGCAAATCAGGACATAATGAGATGCTAATCTGGATGTTTGCCCACAGACTGCCTAAGTAGGCTCATTTGCATGTCACTTTTGAATATAGCAAATCTTTGCCTTAGGCAAACATGACAGCGCTGGGGAAATGGCTTAGCTCCTCACAAAACATGTGCAAATGTGTCTGTGCTGCACAAACATTTTGGAAACATGGTATATTTCTGCAGAATTTCACATGCACTGGTGCTTGCAGCTTGAATGAATCCACTTCTTTGCTAGCGCACACATTGGCCACATAGTTCACCTTTACCTTCCTTCATGTCTGCTATGCACTAGGCTGCTGTTGTGGTTTTCACTTCTTGGTTGCTACTGTATATTCAAGCTGTCTTATTTCCCAGACTATTTTTGCACTGCACTCCCAGCCCAGTTTGCCCAGCTTCCTTAGCATACTATAATCAGCAGGTTTATCACCGGGACTATCCCTTTTGAATATAGCAGGCTATTGGTGCCGGGCTAATTTAGCACGTTGGGCAGTGCTAATTTAGCCCCGGGGCAAAGTTTTGAATATCTGGCCCTATGCTGGCTAAAAATCATGTGATGACTTTTTTTAGGTGCATATTTCCTAGCTGGTGAAAAATGAATTGAATTGTCAAAAATTTGTTTTTGCTGAAAGTGATTTTTAACCTTGTATTTTGTATTGATTTTTTAAATGACTTAAAAATCGGTCAAATAAAGCTTTGTAACTGAAACTGAACACGTTTATTAGCCACATCTGGCTGGGTTACAGGATAAAAAACTTTGTAAACGACTCAACCCTCTGTGACCACGTGGATAATGTGGAGGAATGAGCAGCATGAAAAGGCATGTGGAAAGGTTGGAGCAGTGGTCTCGAAGTTGGCATACTTCAATGCCAAAAAATGTAAAATGATGTGATGTACATTGGTGAAAAAAAAACTGAAGATGGAATACTGCATCAATGAGGTCAAGGTAGGGCATTCCAAGGAGGAAAGGGAGCTGGGGATGATACTTAGCAATAGTTCAAAAGCATCTTCCCAATGTAGTACAGTAAATAGGATACAGGGTTGCATGACACATGAAGTAACTAGTAGCAGAAGGAAAGTGATATTGCCACTGTGGAAGGTCATTAGTTAGACCACACTTGGAATACTGCACGCAGTTTTGGAACCCACATCTGAGGAAGGACAGGGAGAAGTTTGAGACTGTCCTGGGGAAGTCTATGAAAATGATTCGGGGGCAATAGAGTAGAACCTATGAGGACAGACTGGACAGTCTCAATGTGTATTCTCTGGAGGACAGGAGAGAAAGAGGAATATAGTAGAAACATACAAATAAATGCAGGGATATAACAGGGTGGACTCTAGGGTGTTTTTTGAGGAACAGCACAATCATCAGGGGGCACAACCTTAAGCAAGAAAGGGACAATTCAAGAAAGATGTCAGGAATTATTTTTTCACTGAGGGGGTGGTGATTGGTTTAATCGTCTACCTAGTAATGTGATCAACACCTGGGCTGTATTAGGGTTCAAAACACAGTGAGTCATCATCAAAGAAGTTATAAGAACCATGAGGGAGGCAGGGGACAGGGAGGACATTACCGGAGCACATTAATTCGTATAGGACATCAGGGCAAACTTGATGGACATGTAGACTTTTTCTGTCCGTAACTACCTATGTACAGTATCTGTGTAATAAAAATGGAATTTTGAAACCTGCATAATTACTAAATCCATTATTCTTCAACACTGTAAAGTGACATGGCTGGACAGCATCACAAAATAGAGGGGAAACATTATAGATTGTTTTAATTTGCAGTGAATTAGAATGAATCCCATAAATTAGACATCTCACAGCTTGGAAAGCACATGTGTACTTTGGTATTTGGACTTCATTTCTCCTTCGTCATGAGATGGCCTTATGGACTGTAATTCATGCACATAGGAGGCAGTGTGGTTCAATGTTCAGAGCAGCAGGTTGGGAACAATGAAATTACAGGTTCAAACCTGGCTAGAGTCAGATACTCACTAAGTAACCTTGGGCAAGTCATTTATTTATGTATTTATCTAAAAGTGTTTCACCAGATAAACAGAGAGACACAAAAACAATGTCATTTACAGATGTGACCCATGGAAAGGGGGGAGCAGCAATATAGACACACACGCATATATAATAGTAGCACCACTATAGTTAGAGTAGTGCAGGGGTTTTTATGTTAAACCTCAAATTTTGCTCTTTACTATCTTTGCAACCATTCAATGGATTTGTACAAGCATTTTGCATGCATGGTCTTGTAGGGGTTCTCTTGACATGCCAGGTTTCATTCTGGTTGGATGTGCAGATTCTGAGCTGTGCATAGTGAAAAAATGCAAAAATCGCCAAATTTTGTGGGGGGTGGGGTTTGTCATCACTCTGGGCCCAGATGGCTTGGAATTTTGATCTGATATTTTCAGGGTAAAAAGAGCTTGCCCCAAAGATGTGCCTTCACTGATCTGGTGAAAAATATTAATCCATTCCAAAGTTATTAAATTTTAAAATTTCAGGTTCTGAGCATACTCAGTCAGCCTTAAAAAAAATTGCTGTATAAATGATTATTCATGAATGCCTAGAGTCACCTCATAGCTCATGAATAATAATCAACTTATTTGTATACCCATTTTTTAAAGCTGGAAGAATTAGATGATTGGGTGAAAACTACAAGCTATCCCTCCTTGGAAAGCCTGGTCTGTTCAAAAATCACTGCTTACAACAATTTCTTTTTGGTTTCACTTGTTTACATTGCAAGAAGAGTGGTTCCTTATGTGCCCCACATCTTAAAAAATGTCAGTGTAAACCTAGCTCATGAATACTCATGAGCTTATTTGCGTACCCTTTCCTTAAAATTGAGAGAATTAATAAAACTGGCTAGATATTTCTGTACTCACTACAGAAATAGGAGACTACTTTTCTCAGTAAAGACATCATGTCAGCTATATACTGTATGCACAATACCTCATTTTGAAAATAAACATCTGAGATCTTATAGTGTTGTAACCACTACATAAATAGGAGACTTGCCCCTCCCAGTAAGGAAAATAGAGGACAAATTCATATTGTACCCACAATGCTTTGTTTAGCACATTTACCTATTAGGCATTATACTGCAGTCACCACTACTAAAATAGAAGACTGCACCTCTGAGTAAGAAACATTTAAGTAAACCTTATAATTTATAAAAAATCTTTCATTTCTGTTTGTAAATCAGTGTATTGGCTGGTAGTTGGTAACCAATTAATGTCAGTGGTCCAGCTAGTTGCACACTCTCCTCTGAGGCTGGGAGATCAGAAGATTGTGGGTTGAATTCTCACACCAGGCACTAGGAGTAAAATCCCAGTACTGACACTGTAGTGGATTATGAGGGGGATGCTGCACTTCTGAGGTGCCATCTTTAGGATGAGACATTGACCCAAGGACCTGTCTGTCTGTTCTGGTGGTTGTTCAGATGGATGTTAAAGATCTCCTGGTACTTCGCAGAAAGAGTAGGGGGATTTTTATTGAAGCAAAAACCAAACTGATACAGGCATATACTGTGAAATAAGACATTACTGGGGGAAACAATAAAATAAAGGAAGAACAAAGCAAAAAAAAGCTCTCTAACTGCATAGAATCTATATACAAAGAAAAAAGAAATACAAAGCCAAAGCAGGCGGAGAAATTTAAAACAATAAAGGGTAATTAGTACCGTATGTACAAAAAAATCATAGAAACGAGATGCAGGAGTCCCATAACCTTTGAAACTCCTGGTGTGGGCAAGACCACGTATCTCTATCAGATACCTTGTAGAATTCTGACTGTTCATTTGCAAACAGTTCCTGGTGGGAAACCAACTTTTGTTGGAGGACCCACAAGCATCGTGCCTGCCAAAGGTAATACTTACATAAAGCCAGCAAAATTTGCAAGGTGAGTGAAGCCATACTTGGGAAAATATACCCAACGCCAAATCCTGATATGTAGGGGAGAGAAAACGAGGGTCGCTCCATTGAGCCATGGCATAAGACCAACATTTTCGTGCATAAGGGCATTCTAAAAAAGGGGGTGCTCTTGGGTTTTAAAATGGGGCCACAGCCAGCCCGAAGATAATAATGGTCAGTGACTGGCTTATACTTGTGAGAATTGCGGACACCCAATTTGTTGTGACTACTACTGAGCCAAAACAAATCTCAGATGAATGGGGGCAGTTGGGGATTAGTCAGTTGTCTCAGAACAGTGTTCATGGCTGGCACTGGACAGTACGGGAAGGTAAAATCCATACTGAAATGTTCCACCAAGATATAATGATATAGCGATTTCCTGTTCGCTGTCAACACTGCACCATGTGTGAGCTTCCATTTTTTTAATTTTCAGGAAACACACAATCATATAAGTAGGTACAAATGTGGTATACATCCACCCATATCTTCAAAACAGGGGCCCAAAGAGATGGGGCTTGTCTTAGAACAAGAGAAATATTTGTAGAAAGGAAAATACTAAAGAAAAACACAAGGGGATGCAACATGTCAAGCCCACCTTTGTGTTCTGTTTGGTGCGTAATGTCCCTCCTGACCAGATTAAGTCTGCTCCCCAAAACTGCTCTGAAGAAAACACTGTAAAGCCTGGTCTTGAGACAGGGGTGGGACAGACATAACTAACAAACAAAAAAACTGGTACCAAGAAAGTCTTGATCAGCAAAATTCTCTTTAACTTTGACAAACGGGCCTCATTCCATTTACACACTTTAGTTAAAGCTTTTTGTATGCAAGCGTCCCAATTTACAACATCCATGTCTGAAGCACCATGCATTATTCCCACGATTTTGATGTCGGTAGTCAGGATGAGGATAGAGGCAATATCTGAAGGATGGGTAAGTGACATCCAACCCAACAGGTATCCTCTAATTGTAGCATAATGAATACTAGAGGAGGACAAATCTGAATATGCATTGAATAATCAGTGCAATGCTGGCCCTTCAGTCTTGGAGCTACAGAAGTCAACTATGTCATCAGCGTAAGCCTGACTTGGGGGGGGGCAGCAGAGTCAGGTGCAAGCCCCATAAGGGAGTACAATTATGAATATGCCTTAGGAGAGGGTCCAGACAAAAAAACATACAAAAGAGGGCTCAGAGGTCAACCCTGAAGAATCCCTCTCCACAGTGCACAGGGAAGTACCAGCCATCCATTAATTAAAGGGCAGACCATTGTTTGACTATACAGACAATGGAGCCAGCCCACAATCGTCAAAGGCAGCCCAAAAAAGTGCAAGACCCAAAAAAGGTAATCATGTGAGGCCCTGTTGAAGGCCTTCTCCTGATCCAAGCTACACACAAAGCCATCCAGCTTGCGCTCCACTCCATGGACAAAAAGTTCCCTCAGGGTAAGCAGGTTATCCTGAATTCATCTTTGGGGTATGGAGCAAGTTTGAAATGGGCTAATCAAATAGGTGGCTACCCTGCCCAAGTGGGCTGCCAGGACCCAGACTCTTGTAGTCCACATTCAGAAGACTCAATGGTCTCCAATTATGAAGGTCAGCTCTATCTCCTTTCTTAAAAATGTAAACGAGTATAGCCTGGGACAGGGAAGCAGGAAAAATACTGCAGGTGAGGTGGTCATTAAAAAATGCTGCCAGCACAGGTATCAAGGCTTCCTTAAAACTCTTATTGAATTCAGGGCTCAAACCATCTGGGCCAGGTGCCATGTTATTTCTGAGAGAGAAAATACCCCAGAGTACCTCAGTCGCAAAAATGAGGGCCACCAAGGACCAAGCATCAGCCACCAGAATGGCCAAGTAAACCAGATTGGAGAGAAAAGACCAATCCAACTGTGTCTGGGGGCGAGGAAAGAAGATTTCGTAAACTCAGAAGCCACTCTAGAAATGGCTTGACCTGTTTGAACTACTTGACCAGTACTATCATATAGCGACCTCATAGTTCTACTCTCTGCCCAGCGTCTGCAATCAGTAAAGGGGTTAAAGGTTTGTAAACAGCATTGCATACCAAAACACATTTCTTGTTTCAGAGATTGCGCATGATCATATTGCAACTTTTTCATAGCTGCCTGTATGGAACAGATTTGGGAACTAAAGTCTCTCCCTGTTAGCTCAGCTGTTAAGAAAACTTTCTGCAACTGGTCCTTCAGAGACAATTTCCTAAGATAGGTACCAGTCACCTTAGAACCGGTATACTGCTTAAACAATGACCGAAAGTCAATCTTACTATCAATCCACCAATCAGCCAAAGTGCCGTTCAGACAGTGCACTGAAGCATGAGCCAACCACAGGGACGCCCACTTATCTAACAAAGTGTAATCATGTAATAGGGCCATATTCAGTCTCCAAGGGCCTTTACCATGTGTTGGGGCACCAGACCAGGTCAAGGTACAGGTCAGCAACATATGATTGGAATAGTCCATGCCATTAGTGTGTGCAGCTACCACCATCATGAGTTGTGAGACAAAAAGGTAATCAATTCGTGTAGACAATGCCCCACAAAAATACATCTGTCCCACCGTATGATGCAAAACTCTGTAGGCAACCTTGAGGGTAGCAGTCTAAAGTATTAAATTCAAGCTATCTGAGTCAGAAAAGAGCTTATCTGTCTGCAGGCCTCTATCTACCCTGGTCAAACCACAATTAAAGTCCTCCCCACACCACCAAGTGAGAAGTATGTAAAAAGGATTAAATTGACTGAAACAATTACATTCTGTCAGCCTTGGACTGTGAAACATATACAATGATAAGTCGTAGCCTACCCTGCTGAAAAGTGATATCTAGGACCAAAGCACAACCTGGAAATATATCAACCAATCTGGAAACACTAATGTCCAAGGTATTATACGGAATCCCCACCCCATTACAGCAATCTGCACCTATCTACCAAAATGAGGGGCCCTTCATCCAGAGGCCTTAGTCAATTCAAACCTCATTTTCATACGAGTGTCCTGCAGAAAAATCACCTGAGCTGCTAAAGCCTGCAGGGATGTGAACGTCAACAGCCTTTTACCATAACTCTTCATACTGTTAACATTAATAGTTGCTACTTGCAGGGACCCCATCAAAAAAAGGGAGAAAAGGAGCGACATAACAAAACTCATTTGGGAACATTCTGAGACCTTGTTCGTCATCTGTCCTCCAGTTGGGGGTCTGGTCAAGAGCAGCTTGCTCCACATCAGAAGAATAATCCATTTAGGACGAGGGGACTGAGGAGGCCTTTGAGTCACCATCCTTGATATTCGTATTACCCCACATTACTGGTTTAGTTAGAACTCCAGACCTATTCTTGTGGATCAAAGCTGCTGCACCCCATTTCCCCTACAGTGGGGGGTGTTGAGGCATCCAGATCTCCACCTCTTCCCTTTGTGGAGGACCGGGACAAAGTTGTCCGGGGTTGGAGGAGGGGGAATGGTAGTCACAGGAAGAGGGGTGTCAGTCTGCAGTGAAAGGGGCAACTCCTCCCCAGGGTCAAACTCAGACTGAAGCATCTCAAGGCTCCCCTTCTGTGCATCAGGGGTGGGAAACTCAGCAGGGGAAGTGGAGGGTTAAAACATCTATAGAACTGGGTGGGCCTCAAGCAAGGGGAGGGATTCCTGTGAGGGCACCTGTAGAACAGGAGGTGTCGGAGCCAGGGTAGTAGCAGGGTCTGAGGCCATAAACTGATGCTGTGCTTGGGAGACAATGTTCTCTTTAGAAACAGCAGATCCCTTATTGTGGAATGCCCAGGGGTACCTGGCATAAGTATAGCTTCGTATGTTACACAAATTACAGCAAAATCTGTTTGTGCAATCTTTAGCCAGGCATCCAAACACAAGGCAATGGCTGCAACAAATACTGTCGCAGGCACTGCTGAAGTGGGTGAGGGAACCACACTTAAAATAGTCTTGGGTTGTCCCTGATAGAACAACGTGCCCCTGTCCCTACCCAAATAAAATGTACAAGGTAAATGCAATATCCCAATATCAGATTGATTCAATTTGACCCAGATTTACCACCCCCCAGTCCATATCTGTTCAGACTCAATTAGAGAATCTGGACGGTCCAGGATCTGGCAAAAGCGATGTAACCAACTTAAAATATCTGCAATGTTCACCCCTTTGTTGCAAAAGAGCACTGTAACAGTACGTATTGTAGGTCTAGTAAAGGGAACAGTGAGGAAAGCAG
This sequence comes from Neoceratodus forsteri, assembly GCA_016271365.2. Taxonomy (NCBI): domain Eukaryota; kingdom Metazoa; phylum Chordata; order Ceratodontiformes; family Ceratodontidae; genus Neoceratodus; species Neoceratodus forsteri. Next base: position 27,955,639 of record CM057456.1, read on the forward strand.
TCCACAATGGTGTATCCTTATGGGCATTATAATGAGCCCAAAACATTTCAAGCCCAGCAATCAGTTTAAAGCTAATATCAGAGCTGGAGTCTCCCACATTAATCAAAGCATAAATGTCTGAAACACAAAACAAGCAGGAATCCTAAAGCAGCTTCCTGGTCACATACCTACGATTGGGCATATGATCCAAGCCCCCTTTATAGATCAAGCGTACTATGTTCTTTCAGGGGGCAGGTTCCCATGAGCCTGAAATAAGGCAGAAAACTGTTTTGGCATGTCAAATGGTGACACAAGTTGTTCTGGGGTAGGGAGCACCAGCATGCAAACCTGAAGCCTCCTGGGGATGAGCAATAGGATTGGATGTCCTCAGAAGATCCATAGTGGCAGGAGGAAGGTGATCTGGTGAGTCAGCAATGGAGTCAGGTTCTACAGGCCCATGTCTAGGCAAAGGACAGTCAGGAAGTCCAGGACATGGGGCAAAACCGATTGCTGAGGTGTCCTGTGGCCTCTCAGCGGGAAGTACTGGGGTTGCCTGCAGACTGTCAGGCAGGGAAACTTTAGGAAGGGACAATGGTGAGTCAGAAACTGAAGCCTGATGTTTTCTGACCTCCAGGTCCTTAACATTAGGGATCCTTGTCCCAGAGTCTGTGGAAATCCAACTCACAGTTACTAGGGCTCTCTCCGATGTCCAGGGCTCCCCAAGTATACAGTCAGTTCCATGCTGCTTGCACCGAGGTGTACATGCCTCTGGCACAACAAAACGTTCCTGGAAAACAGTAGCTGGGGTAGCAACTGCATCTGCCACTTCATCCATTGGCACAGCCACCGACCGAGTTACAGACACCTCCTGGGGGGGGGACCATTAAACGTACCTCCTTCAAGAAGCGACACTCCTCCACCCAAAGTTGGGCCATCAGGTTAGCCTTCCTTGTATCATGTTGCATCCAAATTTCCCATTCCTGCTGCATAGGAGAGGCAGCGTTTGAGTCACCCACCTCCGCAGACAGAGAGCAGAGCTACAAACATCCGTGGCTCAGTCCATGGACCTTGATGTTGCATCAATCACCTCCAAGGAATCGGTGGCTGAGGATGAGGCAAAATCCTCAGTCACTACACACAGTGGGATTGCTGCATCTTCCACCATGGCGGCTGCCATCTTGCAACAGTGGTCAAGGGGTCCCCCTACTGGCAAGAGTAGTGGAAGTTTTTATTAAAACCAAAACACACTTTTTTCCAAAACCAAAACAAATCACACAGCCATTATGATATCCATATTATCTACACAATTCCAGTAAAATTTTTCCACAGCTCTCTTGCTTTCTCTTCTCCCCATAATTTACATTCATCTTGAAAAATTTTATCTACTTCATCTTGAAACTTAAAAAAAAAATCCTGTACAGTCAAATCCTTATTCTGCAAAAATATTGAGCATCTATTTTGCTGTATAGACCATTCAAAAACTGCCAAAATAACATAGACTGTATTTTTATTAACTTGTTCCCATTCTTTTGTTAACTGACCATAAATCAAAATCTCATATGTCATATTTTTAAAACATTGCATCCCCCAATAACTGGCTACCATACCCCAAAAAGGTTTAATAAAATCACAATTAAAAAAATAAATAATGCATACTTTCCTATTTTGTCCCACAATCTCTTTCTCCACATATTCTTTCCTCCATTCTTTTATGTTTATGGTTACCTCTCATGTTTAACTTCCCAAGACTACACATCCATACTACGTCTTTCATTTTTTCCGGAATTCTTTTTTCTAATGTAACAGCTAAAATTTCCTGCTCTTTTATTCCTTTTTCTACCTTAAAAACTTGTTTTTCCCAGAAATTCCTCTCCGTAATTCCTTTATACATCTGTTTCCTGTTACCCCTAATAAGAACATCCACTGTTACCCCCCACTGGGTTAAATACTTCCTTACAATTTCCATATACAGTATATTGGCCACACTTTACCTCCTGCTATATTCCTTTTCTTCCCAATACATTTAATGAAAGGTACATTCCATTGCTGTGTTAACCAAGACCAAGCTTTGTTCTCACCTTTTATTAATGGTACAATATTTGAAAACACAAAAATATTAATATAAAAAAAAATTGGATTTATCATGTTTAAACCCCCATCTTTTATGGTTCTATACATTATCCCGCTTTTAATAGGATTTAACTTGCTACCCCACAATAACTGAAAAAAAAAAGACTTTGAATTTTGGATTGCATTTGAAACGGTACTGGAAAAATGTATGCTAAAAATAAAAATATTGGGACAATAAATGTTTTTAATAAGTAAATTATTTTCTCTCGCATCATACTCCATTGGTTCCATTTATGTACTTTTATTTGGGCTATTTGATACTTTTCTTCCCAGTTTTGTTGTATTGCATCATCTCCTCCAAATCTTATTCCCAGCATCTTAATTCTTCCTTCTGCTATCTCCAAATCTTCTCTTTTCTTTGTCTCCACTGCCCCCAAAGGATACATTCTACTTTCCCCTTTATTTATCTTAATCCATGTACATTGGCTATACTTCTCTACTGTCTCTATTAACTTATCCCCTGAACTCTGATCTTTTACTAAAACTAAGCAATCATCTGCATAAGCACTTGTTTTATTCAGTTCCCTATTTTGCCATACAATACTTTTAATCTCTTTCTCCACCTCTGTTCTCCTCAGAAGTGGCTCTAGACAAAATACATATAATAGGGGACTTAATGGGCACCCTTGCTGAACCCCATTCCTTATATACATTGAAGTCCCTAGATGCCCATTAACCATAGGACAAATTTATGCTTCCTTATATATTGTTTTTATTAGACTAATTAATTCTGTTGGAATTTTAAACTTTTCTAAGGTATCGCATATATACTGATGCTCTATAACATCAAATGCGGTTTCTTGATCCAAGGCATACACACACCCTTGCAAAGACTCTTCCTGTCCTTTATTTATGACTTCTCTAATATAAATTACATTTTGTTGTATGCTCCGTCCTGGAATAGCACATGTTTGAGACAGCATTATCAGTTTCTCTGAAAAAAGTCCTTAAACTATTATTTATTACCTTTGCTAAACTTTTGTAATCTGAAGTCAATAAACTAATGGGCCCCAATTTTTAAGTTGTGTTTTTTTCTCCTTTTTTATGCAAAAAAAATCATTATTCCTTTTTTCATGCTTTCTGCCAAATTGTCTCCATTCATTATACCATTGTATACTCTTGTTAAAATGGGAGCTATTTGTTTTTCCAAAATTGTACAGGACATATTCAGAATCCCATCCACCCCAGGTGCCATGTTATTTGACAAAGAGTTTATTGCCTCTTTCACTTCTTCTTTTATTTCCCCCTTTATCATCACTGCCTCACCTTCCTCCAACTCTGGCATCTCAATTGTCTGAAAAAAATCCTCACTTTTCCTACTTCTTTGTTGCTGGTATTTTTTTCTTCAAAAACTCTTGTACCGTACATTTAATATTTTCTATCGCTGTATGTATCCTCCCTTTTCCATCTTGTAATTTATACATAATTCAATTTTCTATTCTTTCTTTCTTTACTACTATCATAAGGACTTGTATGATATTTTGTTCCCTGTGTGCTACTTTTTTGTTCCATAATTAAAGATGTGACTCTATTATATTGGTAATCTTTCATTTTAACCTTAATTTCTTCAATTTGTTTAGATTCATCCACCTTATCTTTAACCTGCCTCATCATAAATTTATATAATCTAGCCCTTAATTTTAAAACACTTCCCATAATTTGTTGCCTCTGCTTTCTGCCCTTCCTCGATCATATATTGTTTGATTTCATTTTTAGTATCTTCCCACCATTCTGTTCCACTATCATATAATTCCATAACTGTTAACTTATCTTCCAGCATTATTTTAATCTTTTTCTTTACAAGTATCTTCTTGTAGCTTAGCTGTATTCATCCTCCAATAGCTTTTTCCTATTCTCATCCTATTCCCCAAGTTAATTTTAACTTCTACTGCCATATGATCTGATGTCTCAATCGGTATACTCCTAATATCAACTACCTCCACTTTTTTTGTACCATCCAGAAATCTATACGAGTAGAATGTGAACTCTTGAAATATGTGTGTTCTCCTTTTTTCCCTTTTGACTTATATCTATCCTCCATCCCAGCTTTATCTAACATTCTTTTCAAGTGAGTCGTAGCACAAAAAATGTTTGATGCTGCCCTCCCCCAATCTTCCCTAGATAACCCACAGTTAAAGTCCCCCCACACCACAAGTTTTGAAGTATGCAAATAAACCTCTATTTGATCCATTAGCATATTCCTTTCTTTTTTCCTTTGTGGATTATAAATTACAATAGTTTTCACAGAATTCTTTTTTAAGATAACATCAACAATCATAGCTCTTCCAGGTACCAAATCTATTACTTTTAAAATTTGAACATCATGAGAAGAGAAAGCTACCCCCACCCCTGTACACCTATCTATCCTAAAGGACCATAAGGATGGTCTCCATGTCCAGTCTTTTTGAGTTTGCTGAATTTCATCTATAGTGTATAACCTTGTGTCTTGGAATACATGTAAGTCACTTTTCAAGTCATATAGCATTTTAAAATTTACCAGCCTCCTCCTCCTTCTATTTTTAATACTGTTTGTATTATGAGTGAGGCATTTAAACTTCCCATTTTGTTTCCCCCTCACTGTCACCCTACCTCTTTAGATTGTCTCCTTTTCTTTGACACCTGTGTATCTGCTGTGTCTCCATCTTCCTCTCCCGCACCTTCGGAAAGATCTGTGTTGGACCAGTCAGAGCCCTCCTCCATAGTGGACCATACCTTGTCTTGTAATAAGGTATATTTATTTGTTAACTCTACACCTTCACAATCTTTTTCCTAATGAAATTATCTGTTTTGCTGTACTCTCATTCTTGTTTTTAGATCTTGTAACCATAGTAAATCCAGTTTCTTTTTCTGTCTTCCCTTCCATTTTAAAAGTCCCTGTTTTTCCTTTTGTTTCTTTTTGTTCTGGTATTACCAACCCTTTAGTCCGAGGCTGTACCTTTTTTCCTTTTTCCATGTCCTCTTTGATAATGGTTTCCCTTATTACCTTATCTTGCTTCTCTTTCTCTTTCTCTTTCTGTGCCACAGCCAGGTAGACATCTTGTTCTGCCCTTTCTCCAGTTTCTGGGCTGTTATGGGAGGCCTAGGAACATTTTACAAAGGTATGCCCTTCCTCTTCACACAAACTACATTTAACTTGGTTTGTGCATTCTGCCCCAAAATGCCCAACAACCCCACATAGGCCACACTTGACTTTACCACAGACATTACTTAAGTGACCTTGCTCTCCATATTTATAGCAGGCCAGCACCTGGCCTGCATAAAAAACTATACCTCTATCTTGGCCTAGAAAGAAACAGTTTGGCAAATGTTGAATTTCCCAATCTACTTGTTTAAGTGTTAATTTATATTTCCATCCACCTATCCACAGACTATTTTCATCCAAAATCGGTTCCAGCGGCCCATGCATTACACCCCTCTGCTTAATCCAGAAATTAATGTCGACCACATTAATGCCTTCATTTCAAAATAACATGGTCACCATCTTAAAAGCAGGTTTTGATAAGGGAATAACCGAGAAATCCTTCGATAAATCTGTATATTTCATTTACTGATATCATTTCCAAAAGCGGTCCAACCTTCCTCCATGTTTAAAACTTATGTCAAATTCTGTTCTTCCTGGTACATGAATAAGGGCATCTATTTCATATGGATAAAACTTCATTTTATTCATTTAGAGTTCTTTCCTGAATAAAAATTCTATTTGGCATATCCTCAGAGGGTCTTCTAAATCTCAGGCGTACCACGTTTCTTCTTTTAGCTTGCTGCAGTTTTGTATCTTTAGGAAATAATCTATCTTTAGTATTCCCACCCCAGGGTTTCTCCTTCTGGCCTTCCCCTTCCTCCTGCATTTCTTTATCTGTTAATATTGTTTTCTGCTCCATATATGACTCTTCGTTATCACTATTAAGTCCATCAAACATTATCTGTTTTGTTTTATCTGCCTCTGATGTTACATCTTTCTGTTTTTTAGCTTCATCAGCTTTTTCCCCAAATTTACTTTCTACATCCCTTGTGTCTTTTTTTTTTTTTTACTAATTCCTGATGTACTGGGCCTGTTCGGATCCCACCCAGACCCATCATCCTTTCTTTTCCAACCTGCTTGTAATAAAGCTTCTGTTACCCATTCAGGTGTGTCTGCAAAGTCTCTAAAAGTTCTCCCTTCTGTATCTGAAACCTCCTTTTTTTCTCCTTCATTGTTGCCTAATGGGCCCTTTTTTTCCATGGCTTCCTCAATATCTTCAAAATCTGTGTTTTCTTTATTTGTTTAAGCTCTTTCTTTACTTTCTGTCTTGCTTTCTACAGTCCTTTTCAGGCCAAGTCATTTCCGACTTTCTTTCACCTTTCATTTCTGGGCTGACACTTTCACTTGTATTTTTCCCGACTCAGCAGGTGTGGCTTGCTTTGATACTGCCACATCATTGCTTCTCAGTTTAACCTGACAGGAGTCTGGCCTATTTTCTTCGCTTTCCACAACAGAAATATCTAGCTGTATGAGACCTCCTGTTTCTTTACTCATTTGCTAATTATTTTCAAAAACTTTTTTTACTCACGCTTGTAACATCTCCTCCCTCCGTCTCCATGGAAGACGTTTTCTCTTGTAATTCCTTCTTTTTCCTTTCCAGCTCCTCACTTCGATCTTCTTGATCCATAAAAGTGTCCGAACTCATTTTCTGGCCTATAGTGGTATACAAGACAGGGCAGGAGGCCCTCTCCCCTGCTACATCAGCACTTCCTCCTCCTCTGCTGTCCGGCTCCAAACTGTGCTCCTCCACTCTGCTCTTAGGAAGTCAAGCCCCCTGCTGGCAAAGTAGGGGAATTTCCCCAGTGTTCTAGTCAAATTTCCCCGTTCACTAAAAATATCACCAACAGCTTAATCTGGTTCAATTTCAGTTGGTTACCATCTATATCAACCCCCCCCCCACCAAGATGAGGCTGAAAATAGGCAGAATTGCCTAGTTCTCCTTTTACCGGTCAGCAAAAACTAACTAAACTAAACTAACATACTGATGTAACCATTATCAAAATAAGAATTAGCTGATTTAACAAAAATAGACTACTTTATGCCCAAATGCAGTTACAATAATACATTATAATGTTTTTGAAAACAGTTTTATGATTATTTTTTTTAATTTTACAGCTCTAACAATTTTTCTACACATGTTATAATTTATGATGGAACTCATGTGTAATTTAGTGATTGCCCTATAGATGGCAGGAGGGCTCAGTTCTAGCCAGGGTAAATGTATAATTCATAATGGAACACATGTGGAATTCAGTGACTATCCTACATATGGCAGTAGTTAGCATTAAATTTGCACTATAATATATTTGCAACTGTTCAATGGATTTGCACAAAATGTGTATGCATGGTCTCATGGGGTAGATCTCTTGACGTGCCAAGTTTTGTTCTTGTAGGCAGTGCGGATTTTGAGATGCAGATAGTGAAAAAAGTAAAAAATATCACTGTTCTTTTTTCTTTTTGTCATTGCCTTGCACCCGGATGGTTTGGATTTTGTTCTGAAATGTTCAGGGTAGAAAGGGCTTGGCCCACAGATGTGCTTTTTGCTGGTTTTAATCCATTCCAAAGTTATTATTAGGCATTTGTAAATCTCACAACACACCACCTATCGTGCATTATTGCTTAAATGGAACTCATGTGTAATTCAGGGACTGCCATACAGATGGCAGGAGTGATCAGTTCTAGCTGAATAAGTGTATAATTTAAAATGGAACTCATGTGTAATTAAGCGACTGCCCTACAGATGGCAGGAGGGATCAGTTCTAGTAGGTAAGTGTATAATTTATAATGTAGCTCATGTGCAATTCAGCAACTGTCCTACAGATGGCAGTAGTGAATGTTAAATTGGGCTAGGGTCCAGGCAGTAAGAGGGACAGCTCTACCCATCCTGGACTATGGTAATCTGGTATATGGCGCAGCCTCTGAACCCAGCCTGCACAGGGTCCATACTACCCTCAACAAAGCATGTCGCTTTGTTTTAGGTGCAGATCACCTTACGCACACATGCAACCTTTATATTGGGATATGAAGGCTTCCTCTCATGGACCAAATCAAGCTCCACTCCTGCCTTCTAGGGAAGAAAGCCTTTCTAGGTCTTGCACCCCCCTCCCTACAAGTCTTATTCCGTCTGGTCCCAGCTGAGCACTCCACAAGAAGTGTTACAAGACATGCCCTAGCAGTATCTTTCAGAAGAACTGCCTTAAAGAGGAACTTCAGTGATGGTCCAAAAAATTACAGCTTGTAGTCATTATATGCAGTATTAGACTTGAAAGGGTGTGTGCATTTGTGATTTTTGGCCAGGATTTACTCTGCCTTCCATCATTTGGATTTGTTTTTTGAGCCCTGCTGCACTTGCCTTTGCTGTTCAGCAGCTGGGCAGCTAGCTCCTGATGATATCATTGTAGGATAGGAGAGTGACTCACACTGTGCAGTACCATGCAGTTGCAACAATGTTGTGAGGGAAACCTACCAGTACTCAGTATACATACTGTGTTCCCCCTCCTCCAAGACACCCTGCTAGCAATGCATTATGCCAAAATACACATGCCTTGTCAGTATGTTGTTGTTTTTTTTTGTGAAATTGACTCTGCCCTACAGTGATGTCAGCAGTACAACCCTAGGTCCACAGAAACAACAGGCTTGCTATAGAAGCCCTGGTACACCCTGCAGTTTTTAGCAGCTCAGAATGCAAAAAACTAACTGCAGCAGACAGTAATGAAATACAATTCCAGAATCGAAGCAAAAAGGGGTAATTTATGCATGGAAGTCAAAAGGACAGGTGAAGGTCCTCTTTAAGGAGGTGAGCCTTTGCAGTAAGGGCCCTCACCTAGCTAAATGAGCTCCACCAGGCCACTACTAGCCTTACTCGCCTTGGCCAGTTCAAATCTGAAATTCAGAAGTCCATCTCTCCTCCAGTACAATGTTGTTGTAAAGAACACCCCAGCCATTTCTAGCCCTTTCGATGCCCATGACACAATATGGCTTGGCTGAGGCGACCCGTGGCTCATAAGAATCTCTTGCTAATCCCCACCTACCCGCCCCTTGGTCCCCCATTCCCCCACCCCCTCACCCACTTAGCCCTCCTGACTCTTCATACCCCCTCCACACCCTTAGCCCCCTTGACCCTTAAGCTTGCACCCACCATTGTGCTCTCGCCCTCACTCATCTAGCCTGTAGCCTACTCTCCCTTGATGGCTGTACTTGTCGGTGGTCACATTAATTGTTCCCTCCGGGAACCTATCTAAGCTCTATAGCTGCATCCTGGGAATTCTCATACTTTGTACATAGTTGGAATCTACACTTTATTCACCTAATCTGTTATGGGACTTTGTTCCTCCGTATTATGTAATTAAGTAATGGCTTTTGCAGTGTATACTGTCTCTCCCCATCCTTCTATTTGTAATGCTGTTTAGCCTTTTTAATGACGTGTAACTGACAATGCCTTCTAGCTGCTTCTGTTTTTCTCCACTGTCCATGTACTTGATGTTCCCTCAGCCTCTGTTCGACAAGGATCCTTTGTAAATGAGCTTTTAGCTCAAAGGTTGTAATTCCGATTTTACAATAAAAAAACAACAAATAAATACATGTTGCACTTTAATATCTTTGCAACCATTCAACAGATTTGCACAACATTTTGCACATGCAGTCTCTTTGGGTAGATTTCTTGATGTCCCAAGTTTTGTTTTGATCAGATGTGCAGATTCCATGATGCAGATAGCGAAAAACATAAAAAATTGCTGTTTTTTGCTGCTTTTTTGTCATCGCCTTGCACCCAGATGGTTTGGAATTTTGGTCTGAAATTTTCAAGATAGAAACAGCTTGGCCCACAGAGGTACCTTTCACTGGTTTGGTGAAAACATATTAATCTGTTCCAAAGTTATTAAATTTTAACATTTTGGGTTCTGATCAGGCTCAGTAAGGACTTTAAAATAGCTGTATAAAGGGGTGTGGTGGCTTGGATGCCTAGAGTTGCCTCATAGCTTACGAATACCTGATTTTTTAAATTGAGGTAATTAGAAAAATCGGGTGAAAACTACAAGTTATCCCTCTCTGGGAAGTGTGGTCTGTTTAGAATCACTGTTTACAACAATTTCTTTTTGGTTTCACCTGTACACATTGCAAGATGAACAGTTCCTTTTGTGCCCCATGTTTTCAAAAATGTCACTGTAACTGTAGTTCATGAATAATCATGAGCTTATTTGCATACCTGTTTTTTTTTTAAATTGAGGGAATCTGAAAAATCAGGTGAAAACTACAAGCTGTCCCTCTTTGGGAAGTGTGAATTGTTTTGAAACCTGGGCTACAAATCAGTATGTTAAACATTAGAGTTACAGAAGGAAAGTATTCATTGTCTAACTTGTGTTAAAATGGCTCCATGTGGTAACGGCAAGGATTAAACAGTGAAAGTCAAAATGGCGACTCCATATGAACGACTGCAATTATGGCGCATATAATAAACAGCGACCGATCAGAATAGCAAAAATGCACCCTATATACTGTATACACCAGGTAAACAGGCCACTAATTGTACAGACCTTTTCTGTCAGCTATAGCAAGGGGTTACTGTACTTGCTACTATTACACTACTGCATTAACTCTCTAAGGTTTGGAATTCAGGCACTAGAAAAGCTACCCGATTATTATTATTTAAACTGTGTCATATTTCATCAAATTGTTCATTTCTGTAAGGAGTTCTTGTTCCTATCAGTGGGGGCTCCACCCCCATACCCCCCAAGCCCCCCACTATCTCTAGGATTACTACTCTGAGGTGCTCCTTGACAAGGGTAGGTTAACACCTTGGAAAAGCCATTTCCACCCTGTTGCTGTTATTTAGTGGTCGCCGTAAATGGTTTCGCTGTAAAGACTTCGCCATTAATGTGTTGCCCCTATTTAGTCGCCATATTGACTTGTTACCGTTAAAATAGATATTAGAGTATTGATTTTGTTTTCACGTGAACTGAAAAATCTCAGACAATTCAATGGCTTAGAAATCGGTAAAGTTTAAAAAAAGACTTTTGGCAATACAGAGAAATAGGAAAGTATTATTGGCTGTTTTAGTTTGGATCTGTCTTAATTTAGCATAAGAGAACACTGGGACAGTGATATAAAAGGAGGCAATGTAGTGTGGTGGCTAAGGCTCTGGGGTATGATCCTGGAGACCTTGGTTTGAATTACATAGCTCCCAATGAATATGGTCAGAAGTTTTTTTTTTTTTTTGTATTTAACTCATGGATTTAAAAAAACCTAATTACAGAAAAACACTCATGCGGTCATAAAACCGAATTACAGAAAAAGTAGTATCTCCCTAATCACCCAGTATCCTTAGCATAATTTAACTCCTTTCTAGCTATTTCTGAGCCCTCCTCTCTGATACCCAACCTTTCAACCATATCCCAAGGGAACTTTATTTACCTTCTCCAAAAATCCATCACCAGGATTCAAACCCCTGACCCTTCACACTCTACTTGGGGACTCTAACCTCTAAGCCACCCTGTTGGCCACACTTTTGTCTAACTTTTTCCACTCTGTAAACCTCATCTTAGCCACACCTCATTTTATGCATAATTTAGTATAAGTATAATTTAGCCACTTCTACTAGCATTTACCAAGCCCTCATATTTCATCCGCCCTATAGTGTAGCCCTCCAGGGTCACCTATTTATCCTCCTTACAGTACTGTTGTAGGATTTGAACCCCTGACCCACTGCACTATTCCAGTAGCCCTTCTAATTAATCCTGAGGCTATAGCTGGTACTGCACTTGTTGCCACCCCTGGTCCTAACAGGACAAAGTAGCTGCAGACATCCCAAGTTCTCATGGATATATAACCCAATCCTCCTGGACCATGGGCCCACTTTACATTTGGCTCATTTTCACACTAGTCCCAGTAAGTCCACCCCTCATGCACAGTGAAGTCAATCTTATTGGAAACTAACTAAATGGCCTACTGATGCACCATCAACAGTGCCACAAAATCACATCCACTCCAGTGTTCCCAGACTTCGATACAAAGTTGTACTTGCATAAGTGGCAATTAGCTCAGGACTACACAGCTTATCCCCTCACTCCTGTGACTTTAAGGCCCTGTACACATCAGGCTAGTTAAAACGTTTTAAGGCACTTAAAATGTTTTAATTAGCACAAACACGGCACCCATCCGCATTTAACTATGGCTTCAAAGTGTGTTAGGAAACCATGCTTAAACCCTGCTGGAAGCTAGTCTTAAGTTCGTTTTAAAAAATGGTTTGATGAGGGGAAAGCATGTTACCTTATAGTGTGGACGGGCGAGCGATTCTTATTCCATGACCGTGCCATGTTGGGTGCTTTGGTCCTCCAGTCTCACCAGAAAGTTCCCGCTGATCAATCCCATAGTGCAGCTGCAGTGAGGCTATAGAGTGTTCCTATACAGCAGAGCATCTAGTGGTGGGAAATACAGTGCTCGTGGAGGTTGACAGATGAACCGTCTGCAGCTGGTAGCAGGATTTATTGCATTTTCACCTGACACAATCAGCCTGTTTGCTGAATCTTCATTTATTAGTTAATTAGTGCTAGTGCTTCCCTGCATAGTGCACTTCCAGATGATTATAGCACAAGTGTGGTATTTCACAATGAGTGACCATTCTGTAAGCTGGACAGAGGATGCCACTAAACTTCTAATTGAATACTGGTCCCAGGAGTGGGTTCAGGAGGAGTTGGCCAACTATCGCAGAAACAACAACATTTTTCAAAAAATAGCAGACTTCATACTAGAGAATGGCATAGAAAGGTCTGCAAAGCAATGGATGGAAAAGATAAAGCAGCTTAAAGTGAAATATCACAAAGTTAAAGACAACAACAGGTGATCTGGTGGCATGAGGATCACCTGCCCTTTCTTTGATGAACTTGACAGAATTCTTGGTACTCTGCCAACCTCAAACCCTTCATTTTTCCTTGAGGGAGCATCTGTTGAGCCACCATGTCCAGCTGTTGAAGAAAAGTACCCAGTTCCAGAACCCCTGCAGTCAGGTATATGCAGTATGATGCCACACATGTATCACAGATCACTGTAGTCTCTCCACTCACAGATACACACCCTACAGTCACAGAAGTCTATGTGTAATGCATCGTCACTGTGGCGGAATCTGCAGACATGATGTTGTGCACTGTTTTGACTGCACACACTCTTCTCCATTCATATCCATGCTGCCCTTAATGACATAACAGAGTTGTGTTGTTGCTGTGGCTGGTGATGGGGGGGTTAACTGCACAGAAAGCGTCTCCGCATGGAACTGCATTTCCTGGCACTTAAGATACAGCTGTCATCAGACATATTTTCTTTGAAATGAATTTACATTACAAAATGTCATTTGTTTTGTAGACCATGAGGGTTGTCAGGCATCATCAGTGGAGGAGTCTTCTGCTACCATCCATGAGCCATCTGATGATACCCTAGATGTATTAGAAGAAGAAGAACCTGGATGCAGCCATGCATTACCACCATCAGCTGTCTCATCAGGTAAGAGAACCTGCAGCAGTAAGCCTCTTTTCAATCTATGAAAGAGACAGGCAAAAATGCATGAGATAGTTGAGTCAGTGTTTGAACCAACACGTAAAATGTTGATTGAGAAGCACAATCAGTTGCTGCAACAAGAGAAAAAAAGGGCTAGGTAAGATAGAGAGATGGAGGAAAGGCTGAGAACACTGGAGATGAAACATGCTGCCTCATTGTTCCATAGCATAATGGCAATGTTTGTACCTCTGGCTGCACAGCAACCAATGCAGATGCAAGTTGCAGCTGCCACAGTCCATGCCAACGCCATGCAATCACCATCCCCTTTTACTGTAATGACCTCGGGAAATACTTCTACTGCCCATCCTTTTAACACTAGAGGGGTACTGTATCAGCAACCGAATGTCATGCAGGACAGTCAACCTATCAACAATAATATGACTCCCGCACATGATAATGTTGGTTATGTGGGCCGTACTGTTCCCCAACATACTGCTGCTGATGATTGTAGACCAAACAGTACTCACGTGCAGTCATACAGTGAGCAACTGATTTCTGATGATTTCACCTGGACAAGTCTGTGACATCTCAACTGTTATGCTCCATAAAACAGCAAACAAACACAGTGTGTGCAACTGATGAGCAGATCCTTGTTGTGTTTCACTTGTTTTATGAGTGCTCCTCATGTGCCCAGATGTTGTTGTATTTCTGTTTGTTTGCTGTTTCATGGACATGACACTGTTTTGCCTTACCCCTTACAGGTTCACCTGGCTGTATACATCAATATGTGTTACAGCACCAGTTGTCACTTGCCATGTGTCACACTGTTTGTTATGGCCAAGAAACACGTGTTTCACTTGTGAAAGTGAAATGTATCAATATTTGTTTGTGGTACTGTTGTCCAAGGCACAATTTCAAATCGTCAATAATAGTAGTGCATGATTTAATAAAGACTTTAAAGACAGAAAACGTTTAAGAAACTTTAATGCTGTCAATTAACATCAGAAACTGCTATTCAGTGTTACAAATCAATTTAATAATATGAAAAGGGTTACTATCGTTGAGATAATGAACTGCTGCTGGCAATACCAGAGAATAAATATAGTTCAACTGCTGCTCCATTGACTGGTGCAGCAACATTTAGGTTTGCACCATGCATTGTAAGGAAAGTTTATGTCATTCATGAATTATATATACATAGTGTTTAAGGTTGTAAACTAGTGGTAGTTTCAGAACTACAAAAGTATCTTCAGTACTGCTGTTCCTTTCAATTGTTACCGCCATGTATTTTTATTGAACGGAACATATTTTTAAAGACCCTCTTGAGTGTCATTCGTGAATTCAATATGCACAGTTCATAACAGTTTTTTTAAAATCTGCTACTTGCAGAAGTACAACTTCTTATTGAAGTACTGTTGTTTCCTTTCATGGGACAACAACATTTGTTATTGAACAGTAACAATGTTTGTTTGCAAATAAAACCAAATATATTTTCAGAAACAAACTGCTTCGTACTTTGTACTACATATATCATAACTGCATTCTGAGCAACAGAGATTGCTGTGTGAGGTGGGGTTGGTCGGTTCTATTAATAAATGCAGCACAATACTAATATTGGTTGTGTGACATAGCATTAGCAGGGTTAGTATTGGTACACTGCAGTTGTTACCTTACTGCAATTACTAGAGTGTGAGTAACATGACATTATCCACCTGAGCAATATGTTAATGCACATCTGGCACTGCAACAAAATAAGCACACAGGGCAGCAAGGATCAAGACTGCCTGTCTTGTTTGCGATGCAACTGTTACATCATATGCCTGCCGATGTTCAATGTCAGGTTGAGGAACAACACCACCATCTGTGTCAGCCAACCACCCAGAGTTGAACAACTCCCCCTTACTCTCACATATATTGTGCAGCACACAGCATGCAGCAATAATGTATGGAATGTTCTCCAGGCTGAAACTGCTTCTTTTTTGGAGACAACATCATCTGCCTTTCAATCTCCCAAAGGCGCATTCAACTACCATACGTGTCTTACTCAGCCTGTGATTAAAGTTCCTCTTACCGGGGTCTGTATAATCAGCATATGACTTCATAAACCGTGGTAGGAGGGAATATGCAGGATCACCCAGAATCAAAGCAGGCACCATCACACCATTTATTTCCCGATCACTGTTTGGAAAAAGATCTCCATGCTGCCCTCTACAATACAGGTCGCTGTTTTTAAGTACTCTGGCATCATGAACTTTACCAGGCCAACCAACATTTATGTCAATGAATCTGTAACAGTAATCAACAACTGCCTGCATCACCATGGAATAGTAGCACTTCCTGTTGTAGTTTTCTGTTGCATTACCAGGTGGGCATAAAATGGGAAAATGAGTGCCATCAACAGCACCGATGCATTGGGGAAACACCCATTCTTTATCAGAACCTGTCATTATATCATCAAGGTTTTGAATGACAATCACTTTGGGTAGGAAGACTTGCACAATGGCATGACACACTTCATTTATGATCTCACCCACTGTGGAGCGTCAGACCCCGAACAGATGTCCGATTGTACGGTACTCAACATTTGTAGCTAGACACCATAGGGTGATCACAACACGCTTACTAACTGACACTGCTTGCCAAAATCTTGTATTGCTATGTGCAATGTAAGGTGACAGCTCATCACATAGCAATGTGAATGTCCCTTTACTCAGACGGAAGTTAGATATCCACTGCTCATCATTCTAGTGGGTCAACACAACATCATTCCACCAAGATGAGGAATGATCCACACACCATACATGCCTATGTAGGGAATTAGTGACATACCCAGCAGTCAGAATGCTCTGCATGACAGCTAGTGATTTGATAATGTGCAGCCATCTCATTCTGGAATGGTCTGTGCTAAGCAATGATCTCTGCCTCATCTCAGAAGTTTTCCTCTCAAGAGCAAGTGGTAACAGAGTCTGATGAGCTGCCAGCAAGCATAATATCAGACTATATATGTCCCCTCTGCAGAACACCATGTCTAAACAACTGATCACCAAGGTGATACTTGACGTGGATCATGTGACAGGGTGAACTGCTTGCTGGGACAGGCTGTCACCATTTAACATTCAGCAGTTTGTTGGCCAATTAATATAATGCTGTAGCATAAATTAGCACCCACTACTGATGCACTAATGAGCAAACACACACTAAAAGAAACACTTCCTGAATGGCAATTTGAGTAGTTTGTTTACAATATTGCTGAAATGCAGGCTGGGAGTAACACAATAGATGCATCCTGGGTTGAATGCCACACCACAAGCGTGCTACAGTCGGGGTGGATTACTGGGTTTGAAAATGTTACTCACTGCCAATGCAGATGGGAGTCAACCATGCTACAACCGAGTTCAAACTCGGTGGAAAATAATGTGGATGGGCTGCTGTGGTGAGTTTGAAAACGTTTTAAAAATATTTTTTAAAACGGTGCAAATCATCATCCCTAATGTATACAGGGCCTTAATACGATCACAGTCTCTAATAAAAACAGAAAAGAATGTGCAAAAGTCCAAAACCACATGCAGACATTAAAACAACTAAAATGGCAAGCAATAAGAATGGCATGGCTACTACTGCTCCTGTCAGGCAATGTCCATCCCAACCCTGGACCCGCTCCACTAACACCTGAACCCTTAAAGAAGCACAGTGGTATAACAGAAGCCTCCATTAACATCTGCAGTCTCATGGCTAAGTTTGACTCGCTACAAGTTTGGGTAGCCCAACATAAACCAGACGTGCGCTCAGTGGCTGAAACATGGCTGACACCTAGTGTTACAGATATGGCTATCCAGCTGGAGGGGTACACCTCTTTTAGGTTGGACAGTATTGGTAATCGAGGTGGCATATGTGTCATATATATCAAGGACACCATCCAGAGTTGAGTCCTACCTTATCTTGCCACAAGCAATAATGTACAAGTACTGGCAATAAAACTACTACTAGGTGCTCGCGGTAAAGGATTAACACTTGTCTCTGTCTACATTCCCCCAAAAGAGCAGTCTAGCATATTTCAAGTACTCATAGACTACACCTCCAACCTGCGCCACAACTCAGAGGTACTAGTGTTAGGGGATTTCAATATAAACTGGCTATCCTCTGAGGCAGCACCCTACAAGGATGCGATCTCCTCAATATACATGGCCCAATTAGTGAACTCTCCCACATGAACAAGTTATCATACTGGAACAAGTACGCTGCTAGACTGGATGATTACCAACTGACCAGAGAGAATAACCCACTCAGCTGTCCTCCCTGACTCCATCAGCGATCACTACTCTATCCTCTGCATCTGGTCGAATATGCCCCCCAGAGCCCCAGCTAAAAACTCACATCTAGAGTGCTAAAGAAAGGGCAACTTGCTTCACTTAAAGTGCACCTCAGTCAGCAAGACTGGACAGAACTATACGCTGCAAATGACGCTGATGAAGCACTTACCATTTCATCAAGACCTTCAATACGGCATGCAACATATATGCACCCTGCTCTATGTGAAAGTTTGTGGGGCTTGTAAGTCCTGCATCACTCCACCCCTCATCGAACTAATGAAGCACAGAGACAACCTCTGGCATAAAGCTAGAAGCACTGGCTCTCAAACAGATAATCAGAACTATAAAACCACCTGAAAAAGATGTACCTAGACTATTCGTCAACAGAAAAGCCATTTCTTCAAAAATGAGCAGGCTAACTCCTGGGGGGACAGCCACAAGTTCTGAGACAATATCAGGACTCTAACAAGGAAACCAAACAAGACACCACCAATCATGCTAAATCTTGAAGAAACCACAACCCACGACCCCAAAATCATAGCAAACACCTTTAATAAGGCATTTACTGACTTAAGTGGTGTACTTTACCCCTGATTCCCTAGACTCTCCAAGTGGCACAAATCTAAATAACAGGCAGAATACCCATACTGGCACTGCCCCACCTTTCTACTTCAAAATGATCTCTCAAGCCAAAGCCAAAAAACACCTTTTACAAGTTTTAGGAAAAACTAGAATAAGTGGTGACACGCTTAACCTCAAGCCCATTGCTCTCACACTTGATGTGCTACTGTCACTTCTTGCCAGAATTATAAATCTCTCACTTATAACTGATAAATTCCCACAGCTATGGAAAGCAGCGGTGGTCACCCCTGTTTTTAAAAGTGGTGACAGGGCTAGTCACAACAATTACCATCTGATCTCCATACTCCCTCCACTCTTAAAAGCGCTGGAGCGTATTGTCTATAACCAGCTTGTCAACTACCTCAACAAATACCAGTTGCAATGCCCGGAACAGCATGGTTTCAGGAAACAGCATAGTACTACAACAGCGCTGGTGGTGTTAACAGGCTTCATTCATGCTGCACTTGATCGGGGGCTTATGGTGGGGGCAACCTACACAGACCTCATTAAGGCCTTCAACACGGTCAATCATGAACTGCTGCTGACCCAACTAACCTGCACTGGGTTGTCACCTGAATCAGTGGGGTGGTTCCAGAGCTACCTGTCTGGGAGAACACAAGAAGTAAAAATCATTGCTACCCTCTATGAAAGTCTGAATGTCAACTCGGGGTCCCCCAAGGTTCAATCTTGGGCCCCCTGCTCTTTAGCCTGTTCCTAAACTGCCTCCCTCTAGTGTGCCAGGATAAGGTCCTACTGTTCACTGATGATGCGGTACACTACACCAGCCACACAGACCCAGAAGCATTAGAAAAGCGAATGCAGGTTAATTTCTCTTTAGTTGAGGCCTGGTTTCTTGATTCAAAGCTCTTGCTTAATTATAAGACCAAGACAATGCTGTTTACCTCTCCTCACAACCGGCAGAGATCCCATCTATTAAAAATAGTAAACTACCAAAACGCCTCACTACAAATGGTCCAAAGTTTGAAATATCTTGGGGTTACTCTAGACTGGTCCCTCACATTTTCACAGCACACTGACCTTGTAGACAAGGCTGCAAATGTTAAAACTGTTCACCTATTTAGGCACAAACATTGCCTAACTGATGAGGCATTAAAACTCGTTGGGCTGGATATTCAAACTGCGCCATTCATAGGCACAAGCCCTTGCGCTGCGCAAAATAGTTACGCAGGGGTGTGTCCGGGGTGATATTCAAAGGAGTTGCGCTACTGAGCAACTCCTTTGAATATCACCCCCCAACCACAGCCACTGTGCATGGTGCAGTGGAACTTGCGCCACTGCAAGTTGACAGAGTGGAGCATTCAACTTGCGGTGGCGCAAGTACCATTGCGCCATGCGCAAAATCCGATATTCAAAGGTGACATGCAAATGGGGCTATAAGTCATGCAAGGTGCAGGGGGTCCATTTGCATCTGATTATGGCCCCATTTGCATGCCATTAGCATGCAGGTGCTCCGATCCCGAGGACTTGCGCCTGGCGCCCTGCCAGGCAGCAGCCGTCGAGGACGGCAGCTCCCTGCAGCCCGATCGCGGGCAAAACAGTGTAGAATCCCCCACTGGCCCAATCATGGGCATGTTAATTCCCCAACAGCCCGATCGCGGGCAGTAGTTTGTAAACCCCCCTCGAAATCATCCCTGGTGGTCCAGTGGACGAAAAGCCCGATCGCGGGCAGTAGTGTAGAATCCCCCTCCGAATTCAGCCCTGGTGGTCTAGTGGCACATCCCAATCGCGGGATGTAAATGCTGCACAAATCCCCCAACATTGCCCTGGTGGCTGTGTCCCCCCCCCCCACCCACGAAGCCCCACCACCCGCTCCCCACAGCGGCGGGCGGCAGCATCCCTCCGCCTGCCGCCCTGCCACCCGCCGACTGATAGCCGGTGGGTTGCCGCCATTGGTGCAGAGAAAGAGCCAATAGGGCGTGCACCGCACCTACATGACAGTAAAGTTTTCTCGACTTTCATATGCGGTATGGGCTACACATCAAGCTTTCTCTGCACCAATGGTACGTCGGGCTATCGCTCGGCGAACCAAGCGACAGCCGGAGAATTCCAAATAATGAAGCCGAAACAATGGGTCGTGAATGAAAGGAAAATGACACCGCAAAGCTATGTCAGAATTATCCCGCATCCGAAAGTAACAGTAGGCCAGAGCTGAACTCCGGAGAACACTACCCCACTATCGACTTTTCAACCACAGGACCCGAGGAAGATTCGAAACACTACACTACTCGAGATAAATCCACTGAACCACAAGGGATGCGTTGGGGGCCACATACTGCCGTGATCGGGCTGGTGAGAGGATTAAACTATGCCAGCGATCGAGACGTGAAGGTGGTGGGATTTAGGGTCAGCTGCCCATGATCGGGCTCGGGGGCACAGGGACTGGGTTGGGGGCCAGCCACAGGTGGCAGCTGCTGTGTTGCGCCATGCAATGCAGCAGCTCACCTGTGGTGGCCCTCAACAAGCCTTTTTTGGCTCAAAGTTGTGCAGGCGCAGGTTGGGGTTGCGCCTGCACAGCTCTGCACAACCCTGCTGAATGTCGGGCTGTGCAGTTTATGCATGATTCCTCCCCTCCAGTTCAGCATGCATTCATTTGCATTGCGCTGTTGCTCAGCATGTTTTCTGTGGCGCAACTGCCTCCTGCTGAATATGGCAGAATGGGCAAGTTCGGGACTTAGCTGGCGCCTTATTGCGCCTTTGTACAACCCTTTTGAATATCCGGCCCGTTGTGTGCAGCTCGGTCTTATCTGTGATTGACTATGGCCTTGTAGTCTATAGTGTGGCAACTGAAACAGCTCTAAATGGAATAAAGCTGGCCCTAAACAAAGCCTGTAGGCTTATCATAAATGCACCACACCTTAAACACACCTGCAATCTCTATTCCCAGTCTTGGTGGTTATATCTGCACTGTAGAACTCAATACCAGGTCTGCCTGCTGGCTAAAAAGTCCACCCTAGGTCTAACACCGCTTGGCATTCAGAGTTTCCTCTGCCCCACCAACAAGGCTAGACTTACCAGAGGGACTAATAGTCAGCCACTAAAAGTCCCTTTCCGCTGTACCTCCTAGGGTCAGCGTTCTTTTGAGTATCATGCACCCGCTTGGCTCAACTCGCTACTTGATGACCTGCTGGCAGAATCTAAACTTGACCCCTTCAAAACTAAGCTTTATACCCACCTAGCAACAATTAGTGGGTGTGGTTGTAACTTCTAAATTGCACAAGCCAACTCCTATCTTCTTTATGTTCATTATAGCACTTACAATCTCCCCTATCCAACTGCCTTGTTATCCTCTCTCCTCTACCGTCCCACTCTGCCTTCATCCTCCATTCCATTCCTCATCTGTTTCCCACCTCCCCCCACCTAATCTTCCCCCCCTCCTCCCACCATGTCCTCCCACTCCAAAACTCTATGGAATTTTCCCCTTCCAGCAAACCAATGACAAAGCCCTTTGGCTGCTCCCGTTTTCTCCACCTATTCTCCCTTATACCTTCCTCACCTACTTAACACTCTTTCATCACCCAGCCTCTGTTGCTACCAGTTTCTCTCTCCATAGTAAGCTACCTTTCCATTTTGTTTACCCCTCACAACGTACTTATTGCTTAATGTGATTGAATTCTGTAATTCTAGTTACAAAAGAGTTGAACATCATTTTGGTATCCAATGAAATTTTGTAACCACTGTTTGTATTGTTTTGCTGTATTTGTGTTGTTTGCTGTTGACATGGAACCCCCTGTAAGCGTACTTATAGCTCATAGGTATTAATCCGAGAACTGAATAAATAAATATAATCTCAAGAAGCAAGGAAATTCATTGCAAAAAAACTTTGTTAATACAGTAGTTAGGGTTAAAGCAACAACAGTAGGTAAATGTAGCATATGGATTTCTAATCCTAACACTCCACCCCACCCTGCAGGCAGCAACAGATGTGGGTGTGCCTTGCAGTTGCCAACCCTAACGCTCACCCCATTCACATATACTGTACCATCTCAGTTTACTTATGAGTGAGTGTTAGGGTTGACAACTCCAAGACACACCCCACGTCTATTGCTGCCTGCAGTGTAGGGTGGGGTTGGAAACCTTAACTTTTGTTGCTATAATCCTAACTAGTGCATTAACAAAGTTTTTATATATATATATACAGTATATATATATATATATACACATACAGTATACATACAACAATATGCAAAAATATACGGTATACTGTATAAATTATGTGCAGGATTACAACAATCACAGGTCTAGTCTGTAAAGCAAGGACAGATGCACACAAAATAGCTTCCTCCCAGTGCACCAGTTCACCTTACTGAGGAAATGGGTAGAAGCAGGACCCCACTGAAAAAAATGTGGTGTTTCTTAGCTGGGTTAACCTGCATAAAATAATTTGTAAAATAAAATAACAAAAAAAAAATATTGATCCTCACCCCTCTAGACTTCTTCTTTTTTAAAACTCATCTTTATTGTAAACAATGAATTACATTACAGGAGCAGTCATTGCATTGTTCTGTACAAAACAAACAACATTCCCCCCACAGGGTTACCCGGCCATTAAGTACATAGAACATAATTGTAATTTCTTGATATTTGAGCCCCTCCGGGAGAAATTTTCCCCTGCAGTGTAGGTAAAACAATGTCTATTCTTCTATATGTGAGCCACCCCTTAGGCGTGGCATTGCCATGTCAAGAGTTAAACTCTCTTTAAGAGGGATAACCCAAAGACTTCAAGTTTGAACTCAGACTCAACAGGAGTCAACATTCAAAAAGACCATATTGCTGTCTAAATTTTCTTTTACCCTTGAAAGTGTCACTGTCAGCAAGGATCAGGCCAGGCCCGATCTATGTGTTCACAAAATGGAGGTGGTGGGCTCGCAAGGAGTGCGGCCGAGGCAACACCCACATCCCTCCCCAAATTAATGCAGCTCTCCTTCCACCCCTCTACCATAGCCCTAGGTGATAGGAAGGGCCATATCTTCCTCTGTGGGTTCTCTGTCCTGATTCCACCTTAACCACTGTTCCTTGTGTTTGTCTGTGGTAAGCGTAGCTTAGCCATCATTTCCTCCAGTCTCTGAATGTTCAACACCCTGGCTATCCAGGAGTCATACGAGGGAGGGGGACCTTTGAGCCAATTCACCATCGCTTCCTTATGGACAGCTAGACAGAGGGACTGGAGCCGACTCTGTTGCCTGTTGTTTCCAGTCCCCTGTGTTTTGAATCCCAGAAACATTTTACTGAAGTTGAAGGGGATAGGGGACTCCCATATTCTGTTTAGGTATTGATGAATTTTGTCCTGAAATCCACGATCCTGGAGCAGGCCCAAAAAATGTGGAGGTGGGTTCCTACCTGACTTCACCCCCTCCAACACAGATCTGAATTACCCCTCCAAAAGTGTTTGGTGAATGAGGGGGTATGGAAAAACCTAGCCATGCACTTGCAGTGGACTTCCCTCCATCTAGGTGATGCTGTTCTTTTCCACCCCCTTTCCCATGCCAGGTTCCAGTTTTCTACTGGGATTGGCATCCCTGCTTCTCCTTCCCATTTCAGCTGCAGGCTCTCCATGTGTGGGCTATTGCTGCCCTGGAGTACCTCGTAAACTCCTGAAATCAGTTTGCCCCTCCCAACCAGGAGAACTGCCCAGTACATGAAATCCTCTAGCTGAGTGAGGTCCCTACTTATTTTGAGGATCATATGATTTAAAAAACAGGTAATGTCTTACCTCAGAAACCTATGGAAGTCGGTTCTGGGCAATGCAAACTTTCCCTGGAGATCTGCAAAGGAGACTACAGTATTGTTGTGGATCAGAATCTGGAAGTGAACCAGTGCATGGTATTCCACCTGAGGAACCCTGAGTCCATTCATGGGGGGGGGCGCAAAGTGAGGATCTCCAATTATGGGGGTGAGAAGGCCTGGTCCCTCTGGGGTTTGTGTCTGTCTCCTGGCCTTCAGCAGGGATTTCAGTGTAAATTTAGTCCATGGGTTCGTTAATCTCTTCCAGAGCTCCGGTGTAAGGGGTCATGGGTGAGTGCTGAAAGATAGATGAGTTGGACCTGATGGGCCTCCACTTCCAGCCATCCGGTATCCCTTCTCTGCTATACCCATTACACAATTGGAGCCTACTGGGCAGCGATGTGGTATAGTTTGAGGTCCGGTATGGCCAATCCCTCCCTTTCCCTCAGCTGAGTGAGCTAGTTACTACTGATCCTCTGCTTGTCATTCTGCCACAAGAAAGCTAGTAGAGAAGTGTTCACCCATTTCCAAAAGGAATCCGGTATTCTAACTGGGAGGGCCTGAAAGAGAAACAGGAAATGAGGGAGCATGTTCATTTTGATGGTTTCGATCCCCCCCCCCCGGGAGGGAGGAAGCAGCTCCCAACATGAGAGATCAGCCTGGATCTCTGCCTATAGTTTTCATATTTTAATTTAAAAGAGATGGCGTGGGAGAGATCTCATGCCCAGGTATCGTCACAGTATTAGCAGTAGCCCATCTGAGGGAAAATTCCTCATGACCTCCCGGGGTAAGGTTCCTCCTATCATGATTGCTTCCGATTTCTCCAGGTTCACTTAATATCCAGAAATTTGTCCATATTGCTCCAATTCCCATCTAAGGGCTGGTAGGGATGTACTGGGAGAGGTTAGGAAAAAGAGGGAGTCATCGGTGTACAGGGATATTTTATGGGACTTTTTGCCGGCCCATATGCCACATATAGTATCATTGCACCGAACTGCCTCTGTGAGGGGCTCAATACAGAGCGCAAACAGTAGGGGAGACAGTGGGGATCCTTGCCTCATACCTCTAGTTAGGTGAAACCTATCCATTGTGATTCCATTCACCCTGACCATGGCTTGGGGGGAAGCAAATAAGGTTTTTACTCCCTCTCTAAATTTAGGGCCCAGTCCCATTTCTTCAATGGTTCTGTGTAGGAACCTCCAGTCCACCCAGTCAAAGGCCTTCTTTGCATTCATGAATACTGCCAATATAGGTTCATGGGAGTGCTATTGACAGCTGATAAGTTTCAGGATATGTTGTATGTTGCCATGAATCAGACGCCTGTTGACAAAACCTGTTTGATCTGGGTGGACTAGACTCCCCACAGAGCCCTGTAGCCTACATGCCAGTATAGAAGTATAAATCTTCTGGTCCACATTAAGTGGTGAAATTGACCTATACAAACCACACACTGTGGGGTCCATCCCCCTTTTGTGGATGACCGAAATCTGTGCATATTGCCAGCTAGGGGGTGCCCCCTCTCCCTCCTGTACCCCTCTACATACCAGGGCGAGTGGGAGTGAGAACTCCTCCCTCAGAGTCTTATAAAGATCCATTGCAGGCCCATCTGGGCCTGGAGCTTTCCCAGATTTTAACCCCATTATTGTGCCAGTGACCTCTTCCTGGGAGATCAGTGTCTCCAGGCTCTCCATCTCTTACTGGGAGAGTTGGTTGAGTTTGACTCTGGCAAAGAAGTCCTCCAGCTTCCCATGGCAGTCCCCAATCGGCTTCTGGAGGTAACATTTTTTATAGAAGTCTTGGAACTGTTGGGCTATTCTCTCTGGATCCGAGACAAACTGGGTTGTGCGTGTGTTGGACCTCAGTCGGAGGACCATTCTGCCAGCAGCCTCTTTTTGAAGCTGCCAGGCTAGAAACCTCTCTGCTCGGTTGCCCACCTCATAGAACCTCTGTCGAGAATAATGCAGCTGGCTTTCTACCTTATCATCCAGAAGCTTACTGAGCTTCTTTCTGCTTTCCTCTAGCTTGGCCCATACATTTTCATTGAGGACAATTTTGTATTCTGCCTCTAAATCAAAAAGTTAAGACTCAAGGTCTGTTAACTCTTTCTGATTGGCTTTTTTGAGACCGTAGGCACAGCTGATAGTCTTGCTTGTAATGACTGCCTTCAGTCGATCCCACCACATAGCCAATGGGAAATCCTGGACAGGCCAAATATTCCCTTATGGTCTCCTTCACCATGTCTTTATATTTCTCCCTGTTAAGAAGCGAGACGTTTAGTCTCCACTGGGAGTTTCTGACTTTGAAGGATGCCCAAACTTTCATCACCATACCATGATCTGACATGGTTTTTGGTAGGATTTTGACAAACTCTACCTTGTGGAGATAGTCAGATGATACGAAAATTAGATCTAATCTCGAGTAGGCCTGGTGCGGGGCTGACCAACAGGTATAGTCTCGCATCCTCTGGTGGAGGTGATGCCAGACCGCCATCAGACCGAACTCTTGGGACAGTCGCATGAAGCTCCTGGCAGCCCTGGATGGAGGACCTGATGTGGTTCCAGACTTACCCAATACCAGATTGAGAATCATGTTGAAGTCCCCCCCCCCAATAATGGAGAGATTCCTATGGGGAGGTATTGCTTTTATTAAGGTCTCCCTTAGAAAGAGACTGTTCACCAGATCTTGGTTTGGGGCATAAATGTTAAACATAGTGCATGGGATCTCCCTATACTTCCCTCTGAGCACTAGAAATCTCCCCTTTGTACCTTGCTGCATGTCTATCAACTCAAATGGACAATCTTTGTGAATCAGGGTGGCCACTCCTCTCCTATGTGGGTGTTCAGTGAAGTGGGCATAGTATACTTGTCCCACCCGTGCTCTCTTCAATTTGGCACTGTCCACTGCATCAAGATGAGTCTCCTGCAGGAAGGCTATCTCTGTTTTAATTCTCTTTAATTCATTAAGAACCCTGGTTCTCTTTATAGGACTGCCTAGGCCCCTAACATTGTAAGTAGTAATGTTTCCCTCAGCCATTCTCCCTGTGAACTGCCCCTGGCCCTTTAGTGCCAACACCACATGGTCTAACAAACATTTCTGTAAATATATGAATCTAATTCACCAAATATGTACAAACAACCTGTGCTTCTATTGGGTAAAGGGCACCCTATCTGCCTGCCAGCTGACCCAAGTCAGACAGGTTGATGCACCCTAACTAGGGACCTTGCGCTAAACATGTGCTTCTGAATTACTCCACACTGTGTGTGTATCTCAGCAACTCTAATCATCTCTCCCACCTATGAGTTCATATCCCTAGGATCCCCCAAGGGTTGCATTGTGAGCATCCTTTGTCTACCCCAAATGGCCAGGCCCAGGGACCAGGTCAGCTGTAGTCCCCCGGCCTGGGGTCCCTTGTTGCCCATCAGGGCCTTTTCTGGGTATTGGAGCTTCCTTTCCTTTTTTCCATCCTCCTCCCCCAGAATCCTGTCTGGTCTGCCCCCCCCCCCATGAACATGCATCTTGCAGTTCTCTGGCATGGTTCCCAAGGGCCACAGATCCCTCCCTCTCTTATCATCACTCCAGATAAACAACATATATAATCAATACAACATACATTAAATCCTATAGGTACAGCCAGCATTTTATCTCTACCAAGATGCACCATTTTATCAGAATTGCAACAAATCATATGTTGAGGCTAGAGAGTGGCAGTTGCCCGTTTGCTACAGCTCAACTGGATCCAAGCAGCCCCTGTCCAGCGACTCCAGCCCCATCCCTCTGTGGAGTCTCTATGTGGTACATGTCCTCTGCTTAATATTGACCCTGGAGTAGCTCCAATTGAACTTAATACAAGGCTCCCCTGATACAGCCCCATCCGACCCCTGGGTTCCTGCTCTCACCAACCTCATCAGAGTGACCTGGTCCCACAGCAAAACTCCTGGGCCTGAATTCTGGCCTTCTTGTGTGGTATCCAGGGGTTGGACTGGGAAAGACTCCATTACCCTTCAATTTCCAACACTCTTAGCATGCTATGGTATCCTGGTCTGTCCCCTTCTCCAACCACTCAACCCTCTCAATGCCAAGGTGGGTCCTCTGGTGGCCCTCTCCACATGAGGCAAACCTCACCCCCCCTCCCCAGAGAAGTCTGCAGCCACCTGAGAGCTTCCCAGCACTCCCTGATTTTGTCTCATCATTTGGTGGTCAGGGAGCACTCTGTTGGCTGTCCAACTCTTACCCAAGGACCCAGTCTGATCCACCCCTGCACCTCACTTCAGGTCTTCTTTGCAGTAGCCAGGGATTGGAGTGGGAAAGACCCTATTAGACTTCAATTCCCAGCACTTTGGCATAACTCAGTTTCCTGCTCTACTCCCATAACCAAAATGCTCAACCCCCTTCCCATTAGTGCAGGTTCTGTGCTGGTGGTCCACTCTGTATGAGGCACCCCCCCTTGGAGAAGCCCACAGCCATGTGGGAGTCCCCCAGCACTCTATGTTTTGTATCTCCTCGTTTGGTAATAGGGGCATCCCTTAGCCATAAAACTCCCGGGCTTAATCCTCCCCTCCAAGGACATGGCTCGACCTGCTCCCAGGCCCAACTTCAGGCCTTTTGTGCTGTAACCGGGGATTGGACCAGGAAAGGCTTCACCATGCTTCACTCCCCAACAATCATAGCCTGTAGTAGTATCCCGGTCCTTCCCCCTAGCCAGTTGCTGAACTTTCTGTCCACTAATGTGGGCCCTCTGCTGGCCTTCTCCTCATGAGGCCATTGCCCCCCCCACTCCCCTTGCTGCCCCAGATCTGAAATAAGCAGGCAATAGCCTGTGTCTTACCTTCATCTGGTGTCTTAGGCCATGTGATCTGCACCTCTCTGTAGCCCACTGAGGTCCTGGGGGTCAGGCTAAGGGAACAGCCGAGTTCATCCGGCGGTTGGAGGGAGAGAGCACCACGGGGGTATATGTCATCTTGAAGCCTGCTTATACTTGTGTCATCCACTGATCCATAGAGATCCCACATCTGCCCCGCTGGAGGGAGGTTGCCACCAGCCCAGTCACTGAGACCCAGGAGATCTGCAGAGAGGGGGGAACAGACTGAAAAACAAAAGGAGGGAGAGAGAAAAAAAAACAGAACTAAACAGTGGAACCCTCTTATAATGGAAACATTTGTGCAAGCAGGTTTTGTCCATTATAAGGGGTGTCCGTTATATCCTAAAGTGTTAAAATGTAACTCTCCTCTACCACAGCTCACTCACAAGAGTTAAAATCAGAACATGCAGCCTCCTCTGCCAACCAAGGGTATGGGGAACTGCTATTTGTAGCTAATTGGGAACTGAGTGGTAAACAAGACTGGAAAGAATTTGCTGTACAGTACCTGTGCTGATTGGGGGATCAAGGACCTGGGCAGTAAATATGATCAGATGACAGTTAGTAGGTAGTTTGCACCATGTAACAGGGGCACAGAGGAGCTCACAGTGTCTGCTATACAAGGGCTGCAGAGTATGGTATAAAGGTGATTTTTAACATTAGAGACATAGCTTTTGGCTTCTGGCAAGGCAGATTACATACTAACATACTAAAATGCCAGCAGAATAGGCCTAATGGTCTTTCGTGTCTGCTCGTTTGGTCAGCCCCCACCCTGGGTGCTGACCTTGCTGTCCCCCTCACCTTCTCTGGCTTCTCCCTTCCCAGTTCTGGATATTCTTGCTGCATTGTATTTTGCTTCCTGAACCCTTCCCCTGTACCTGTCCCACCCCCTCTTGAACCCCTCCACTGTCTCTGCCTCCACCAGCCCCCTAGGTAGTGCATTCCATGGCTCTACCACCCTCTCAGTGGTAGCACCTCCTCCTTTCTCCCTGAATCTTCCCCCTCCAGCTTCCACCCATGCCCTCTAGTGGCCCCTTCCTCCTTCCTTCAGAGCACCCTCACTGTTCCTCCCTATTTACCCTCTTCATGTACCTGAAGACCTCTATCATGTCCCCGGTCCTTCTCTCTTCCAAAGTGTACATATTTAGCTCTTGAGCCTCTCCTCATAGGTCCTGTCCCCAAGCCCCAAATCATTTTGGTTGCCCTCCTCTGGACCCTCTCCAGGAGGTTAATGTCCCTCTTTAAGTGTGGCCTCCAAAACTGCACGCAGTACTCCGGGTGCGGCCTCACCAAGCAGTTATACAGGGGGAGTATCACTTCCCTCCTTCTGGAGGTGATCCCCCTAGCGATGCATCCCAGCATCCTGTTGGCCTTGGCTGCTGCCCTTCTACAAGTCTCCAGATTCATCCGTTATATGTGGGCGTCTGCTATAAGGGTGTCTGTTATAAGTGGGTTCCACTGTATTAGTTTTCTTCACACTTCTGACGAACCCTAATCCCAAAATAGATGTGATCTGGCCTCTGGCCCCCCCTCAGCCTTGCACCAAGAAGTTCCTCCCCAGTCCCATCACCTCCCATACTGATTAAGTAGATACATATGAATTAAACAGCAATTGAATATCCAAAGGCTCCATGAAGTCCTCTATAAATGCAGTCCCATTCTGGTGTTTTCGTTCAACATCGATTCCTGTCCTGCAGTTTCCACTAGAGCAACGTTATCAGATTAGGCCATTGAAGAAGCCCAATTACTTCAGCCTACAGCAACAAGCTGGAAAGTCCCGTTCAAGTGTCCAGGCACCTGTTGGAGCTTTGCTGACTGGGAGAGCTGGAGTGCTGCGTGGACTTAGCATGGCCGGGACTCCAATCTTCTGGTGTGTCAGTGGAGCATCCCCTTTTCCTAACGCTGGTCACCCTGGTCCAAGACTCCCCCTGTAGAAAGTACATCAGAGTTGCAGGGCTTGGGCAGGTTAGAAGAGCTGGGGGGGGGCATGCCAAGCTTCAGGAGTGTGGGTTTCACCTGAATGAGGGTCTGATAGAATTATGGGCCCTCAGGAAGAAAAAGTTGAGTTGTGCTGGTGCAATCAGTTGCCTTTTGATATTACTGGTAGTGAAATGCTTTTTTATGTCCAGTAGTGCTCATATTTTCTTTTGGGTGATCAGGGTGAAGTCATGGTTAAAGAACAGTCATTTATCCACAAATGTAATCTCCCTCTTTGCCCAAGCCAATTGCAGAACCATGGCCTTCACTCTGTAATCCAGAAATCTGAGCACAATTGATCTCAGTGTTGCCTTGGGGCCATTTTTTTTTTTTTTGCCAGTGCTCTATGTGCATGCACAATGTGGAGGGGTTGATCAATTGGTAGGCCCAAAATTTCTTTTAAGAAGGACTCCAGGAAGTCTTCCATCTTACCTTTTTCAGTTTCCTCTGGTAATCCGTAGTTCCGGAGATTGCCACTCCTGGAGCAGAGCTCCAGGTCGGCCAGCTTGTTGGTGAGCTATTTTCTCCCTTTTGAGGAGGAATCGAATAGCTATGTCATGTTGTTCCACTACTGTTGCAGTGTCCATAAGTCCTGACTCAAGGTCTGCCATATGCTGAGTCACCTTGGCCAGACCTTTAGTGGTGTCCAGTACTGTTTTCTCCACTTTAGCAAGTGTTTCATTGATTTTTCCCAACTCTTTGATGAGTCTGCAGGATGTAATGGTGAACTCCTCCTTGGTGTCCTCTTCACTTGTTTCTCTGGATGAGTACTGAGAGGCCATGGCCTTTCTTCTTCTATGGGTCCTGGTGTCTCTGGGCTCTGCTATCATGGTGTGTTTGAGAAATTTAAGCAGGTTGTCCTTAGGTCTCGCTTTTGCCGGCATCCCTTTGCTCCTTACCCCTTTTACCACTTACATTGCTCAGGGATGATTTTAAGGGACTAGAGAGAGACTCAGAAGCAATTTAAAATCCCCAGGTGACAGAACTCATCAATTCACAGCCTCATGTCTCGAAGGCGGAACCGGAAGACCCTTGTAGACTTTTATCAAAATTTTACCTTACTGAAGCAGCTTATTTATATACTGTAGGATATAATCTTATCTACTATATACTCTGTATAATTATGCTAAGGATTTACTATTAGTTCCCAGTGATACTGTGAGACCAGCATCAGGGCATTTGTTTCATTTCGTCTGATATGTACTCCACCATCAAGGGTGCCCCAAATACATCTGGGTATAAAAAACAAAAAAAAACCTTTTGTCAGTTGCCAGCACTACCAAAGTGAATACTGAATAGACTGACTGGCACTCAACTTAACTGAGGTACCTACGGAAGTATAACTCCATCACCAAGCATCAGAGAATAGTGGTAAATTTAAGCAGCTGTACCACTCCCCATCCAGGCCCCTGCACTTCACAGCAATAGATAGGACCTGGGACATGACTTTAAAGTTGTCTGAATACCATGAGTGGCAGCTGACAGGAACTACATCCAAATAATAATTATTGTAATTAATTTACTGTATGTTGCTTACTTCTAGGGCAAGTTCCAACCCATTCAAAGCCCACTATAGGTTATATAACACATGTGTAGCAAAACACAATAAAACATCAAAAAAAAGTTCTAGTTGGGATTGATTACAGTCTGAAACCAGTGCCTAACATTCTCAGTCACACACACTGTGTTGCAGATGAGTGTATGTAACAGAAAATTGCACAGCACATAGTACACAACTGCTGCAACCAAATGTACTTTCATTTTGATTGTCTGTGCTACTACCATCCAACCATAGTTCTGTTGTGAGTAATTATAAACAAACTCTGGTCAGAGCCAACATGGCTGCTTCACAGTGGTGAGCCGAGTCAAACAGTACTCAGAGCTCCCGCTGATGCCATACTTGCGGTACTTGCACAGGCATGGTAACTGATAACTGTGCATGTGCGAGAAAGAGCCAACCATGCCCAAGCTAGCCACCATGACAACTGTACACATGGGTGATTACCACTGGTGCTCACACATGCACAATGAATTCACTGTGGCCATCTTGAGCATGGCGGGTTCTTGGGGAAAGGATGAGTGTCCAAAAAAAGTGTGCCCACCAAGAGGAGGGACTAGTGTGGCCACAGAGGGGGAGGATGATGGAGAAACAATGCTACAGCACTGACCGCAGCACTGTGGAAGGCCACAAAAACACCTTAAACTTAACCTTACCATTGGCTTGTGTGTATTCAAGTCTTTGATTGGACATATGTTGAAGGACAAGTGTAACTGCTATGCTTGAACCTGCTCACTGTAATCATGTATATTCTCTCTGACTCCTGGCACTTTAATTCTTCTCCTATCCCCCACTTCCCCTCTGGCCCAGTTTGCTTCCAACCCCTCTATTCCCCTCATCTAGCACTAGTACCAAGTACTTGTATATCATCCACCCCCCGTGTCTCCCACTTCGATGCTTCTTAGTTTTCTGCATTCTTCATCCCCTCCCTTCCCCCACACCTACTCTCCTTTCCCCCTCTTGTTATATTTCTGTAACCTGTATTACTTTTTCCACTTTTGACCATTCGCTATTGCTATAAAATCCCTTGACCTTGCACTGTGTTCTCTTTTATTGTTCCAATTTACTTTTTTTCTCCTATCATTTTTCATAATTGTTGTACTCAACTAGCTTTACCTGTATAGGCAACTGTATTAGACTTGGAAACATTTTGCTATTCAGTATTGTACCTAGTTAACTTCCTTTTGTCTGCTTTTCTTGTATATGGTATCTCAGCTGTATTTGTATTGTACCACTGTAACTGTTCTGTATTTTGTATTGTACTTAAGTCCCCCCAGGACCTCTTCACAAATGAGTTGTCTCAATGGTGTTATCCTGGTAAAATAAACTTGGAACTGAATTAAATTGAAATGAAAGTGCCTGAAACTGATCATTTGCTTCCAAAGTCCCTTTTCTCCTCTCCGAGCAAAACGTCTGCAGGGCTCCACCCATTCAGCCATATAAATAAAGCACAGGTACACAACTTCAGAACATGATATCATAACAACCCACACATCCTTCGGTCTTGTGGTTTATGTGGTATCACACAGCGTGAGTGTGTAAAAAAACTTGTTACACACTGTTGCTTATACATTAATCTATCATCCAGCCCCAGCAACCTTACCCAGACTTGATTTTGCCATGGCCACTAGGCTGCTTGAACCAATTCATACCCTGCATTCACTACCCAAATATTCACTGTGATGCCTCCACCCAGTTCTATTTTAACACTGTTCCATTAAGCCAGGTGTCTCACTTGAAGTACTGAGCATGGTACTTTACTGTAGCTTGTGGCTCTCTGCTTTGCCCTTTTGGTACCTGACCTGGCTGCAGCAACAATCTAAGTAGCATTGATCTAGTCATTAGCTATGTATCTATTCAGGGTGTATAACAGCAGCAGCGGCATGTTGAGGCCATGAACATTGATTCAACAATGCTCAGCCAGAGCCCACTAAGAGCCAGGAGAAAAATCAAGCAAGGGTGATGCTATCTTTTCAATCTTGCTAAGCAAACAAACTAACAGTGGGCTGACTCATCACACTCAGCAGCTGACATATGAAGTGGGGGTAGAACATGACAAAAGCCTCAGAGGAGCACACACAAAAATAAAGCAAGAGAACACAATAGTGGGCTTAGAGCTTTGAAATGCAGTCTTTCAGTGCTACCAAAAAGCAGTTACCATAGCAGTAAATATTCTCAGAAGTTGTTCAGATTGCATCAGAAACACAAGAGATTATGGGGGCCTGTGATACCCCCAGCCTCTTGCCTATTTTGGGAAGGCTGCATGGCACCATATTGAAATGGGCCCCTCCTTTTCTTTTCCTGACCCCATATTGAAAATGTTATTTTACAAGGCTCTCTCCATAAGTGCACAATATTGACCCATTTTTAAATTCCTGGCTTGTGTTTATGTAGCCTCTGTCTGGTGAATCGTAGTTCTATATGTCTTTATAATGACCTTTTGTGTCCAAGATGCAAAAAATAAGAATATCTACAAAGTCCATGAACTTCCTCTGTCCCATTTAACAAAAAGCTTTTCTCTTCCTATTCTGTCTCTTCCTCTTTCATAACGCTATCCTTTTCTCTTCTTCATCACCTTTCATCTCACTCATGTCTAAAGTATCTTCCCATAGTCTTGCTTGTTCTTCCTAGGTCTTCATCTCAGCCTCTGTAGGAACATTTGTATAATTTTACAAACTGGAGCATTAAGATAATGACCATAAGTTAATCTTCACATGCATTGTAATCCATTGCTCGATAAAATACAATGATTTAATGTATGTATATATCAAGATTATTGATTTCATTTGTATGATATTTTTTTTAATCAAGATACTTTTAAACCATCTTGAAAATCATTAACATACTTATGTGAAGAAAGTTCCATATGTCATTATATCTATAGCTAGTAGAATCATAATAATGCACTTTAATTTGTATGATTTCTACACTGAAATACTTTTGCAAATGGATGCACTTTTTGCCATTAAGTGAACTTTATTGAATTATACAAGAACAAAGAGATAACACAACAAACAAACAAACATTCAAGGAAGAACACAATACATTATCCATTCAAACAAAAAACCCCAACAGTAGAACAAGAACGACCCAACCCCTTCCCCCCAAAACAATCCTTGGCCATGCCAGATACTGGTCTGATATTACAGACAACAAGAACCAGAGGAAAGGACCCCCAAATTGTCCCCTTTACCAGATCCACTCGACAATAGTATACTGTATAAAAGAACCATAACAATTCAATAGAGACCTACAATCAAGTTAGCAACAATACTGTACGTAATAACTCCCAATGGGCTTTATAGGTATGACATACAGCATATCGAAGGAGGAGGCAATAGATCTCTCCACATTAAGAGCCTGTAATATTTCTGCCACCCATTCCAAATGAGAAAGTGGAGTAGGGTCTAACCAATGATGTAAAATTAAGAGTTTAGCCACTGCCACAATTAGTGCCATATGTGCCTTTCTGGGCCCCCAAAGAGAACTGTAATCACCTAAAATACAAGTCTCTGAGGTAAAAGCCTCTTGGAGGCCCAGAAGAGGATCCAACCCAGAATGAACAGACTCCCAAAAAGGACGAATATGAGGACACAGCCATGACATATGAAATAAATTACCATCCTTGCTACCACATCGAGGACATTGTGGAGAGATCTGTTTCCCCATCTGATACAGCTTCATCAGAGAGTAATAAAAGTTGTGAAGAACATTGAATTGATGGAGTTGCAATCTGTCTCGCTTAATGTATTTATAAACATTACATCAGATGCAGAACCAGTAGTCCACTGACTGATCAATCCCCAAAGCATTAGCCCAATAAAAGGCCATGGGAGAAGCAGCATCCCAAATATATTGACCAATTGCTTTATACAGATGAGAAACTGATTGCAGTTGTCAGCACACAGTCGACAACTGCTCAAAAAAAAAAGGCCAGCTGTGTTAGACCAAGGAGGGCAGCCCAGAAATTGAGACAAACAATGCTGTAGCTGACAAAACTGAAAGAATTTGCTGGAAGGCATACCAAATGTCTCCCGAAACAAGGCAAATGTAGGAACAGCATCACCAGGCAAGAATCCCTCCAAACTATGTAGTGGAAGCCAACTCCACTGAAAGGCCTCCAATGGTTTCTGATCTATATGTATGCTGAGGTTCCCAACCAAAGGTTGACCGAAGTCCTGATCATACTGTAATTTCAAATGTCTGCACAGTTGTGAACGGGCCTATAAGGACCAGCCAATCAGGGTCTGGCAAAGCCCATGAGGGAACCTCAAGGGGGGGAAGATAAAGTAATGAAGAAGGACAAAGATGGTGTTGGGCCCAAAGCTCCCTCTCAAGAAGTAACCCAGAATGAACATAACCAGACAGTTCCTCAGGTCCCTGTAAAAGGTTCCACTGGAAATACTTAGCCTCACATAGTGCAAAATAATAACGCAAAAAAATTGGGGAATGTAGCCCCCTATATTTCCTAGGATGAGACAATTTGTCATAGACCCACCTCGGAGGCTTATCAAGCCATAGAAAAGTTGACAGCAATGAATGAAGGGTCTTAAACCAGGTAAAAGTGAGAACAACATTTAACAAACCCATTGGATATAATAACTGAGGAAAAATATTCATCATTATAATGCTAGCTTTCCCCACAGCATCAGAGGCAGGGCTCTCCACCTAGTTAAATCCTGCTTCATTTGAGATAAAAGGGAATCAATGTTGAGAACCTTCAGAGCTGTAACCTCTCAAACAAGTTTATTACCTAAATATGTAATGGAACAGGAGTCCCATTGAAGACCAAGGTTTACAAAATCCTGTTTATGAATAGATGAACATACATATGAACATACAAATTTGCCAGCAGAAACAGGCCTCATGGTCTATCAAGTCTGCTTGAGTGTGCAGCTAGCATCCTGACCTTGCAGCTGCCCCTCCCCCTTCACAATACCCCCCACCCTGTTCCATCCCCTTTTGAATCCCCCCACTGTTTTACCAGACACCACCTCCTCTGGCAGAGTGTTCCATTCTGCCACAACCCTCTCTGTGAAAAAGTGTCTCCTCATATGCAGGGAGAGTGGGAACACAACTGTTTTAGCAAGATTCAATGCGTATCCAGAAAAAGTACCAAAGAGATGAATCACCCGGAGAGCCACTCGCACTGAGGGCAATGGATCTGCAAGATGCAGGAGAATATCATCTGCGTAAAAAGAGAGAGTCAATTCCAAGCAGCCTAGAGAAATACCTCATATATGAAGGTTAAGCATAATTTTACAGATCAGTGGTTCAATATATAAATTAAAAAGGAAGTGGGATAAGGCACAGTCCTGTCTCATGCCCAGAGAGAGGGGAAAAGGTCAGAAAGAACACCACTACATAAAATACGTGCAGCTGGGTTTTGGTATAAAATATGCAACTACTGAACAAAGGAAGACGGAAACCCATAATGACCTAAAAGTGAAAATAAGTAAGAGCACGAAACACTATCAAATACTTTTTCCCTGTCCAGGGAGACCAGCACAGCATCTGTCCCAGTTTCCCTGGATGCAGAAATTAAATGTACAATTTTTCTAACATGATTGCTCACTAATCTCCCTGCCATGAAACCCACCTGTTCCAGCACAATATGCCCAGACCAAACTTTACCCAGAGGGGCAGCCAGTACCTTGGCCAAGATCTTCATGTCCACATTGATCAATGAAACTGGTCTGTAATTATCAGGGTGAGTGTCATCTTTACCGGGCTTGGGTAACAGAACTATGCAGACCTCCTGGAGGGGAGATTCTTGAAGCTCATGGGAATGTAAGTAATTGAAAAGATCAGTCAATAAAAGGGCAACTTCAGCTATAAAAAGTTTATAAAAGTTGACTGTGAAGCTGTCTGGACCAAGAACTTTGTCAGATGGAAGAGAGGAAATAGCCTCCCATATCTCCTCCTCCCGAATAGGGTCCCCAGGCCACTCTGCAATTCATCAGAAAACTGAGGCAGGGGAACCTCAGCAAAAGAGGCTGAAAAACCTTGATCCATGTCTTCTGTCAATGAGTCCTCCCCATAAAGGGAAGCATAACAATCAAATATCGTGGCCATATGCTGGGAATTCACTGAAAGAGAAGCTGTGACTGGATTCTGCACAGCACGGATCCAGTGAGCTGACGTTTGCTGGCAAAGCTGCAAGGCCAGGAGACTACCAGTTTTTTCACCTTGGCCCACATATGTGGCTTTCACCTTTGTGATAGAACATTCTGCAAGGTCCAATAGATGACTAGAATATTGGGCACATAATTGTGAGAAGCAAAGACACGTCTCTTCTGAAGAAGAAGACAATAACTGCCACTCTAAGTCACGAATATCATGAAGCAATGTGGAAGCCAAAGCATCATGGGTCCTCTTTTGAGTGGTGGCCAGTCTAATAAGCTCACCACGCTACTGACACTTCAGGGAACCCTGTAAACGGTTGATAGCCAAGATCAAGCCAAGGTTCTTCTGCAAAGAAAAATGAATAAACATCTTTATACGGTCCACCAAACCAGACTCATGCAACAATTGGCTATTTAAGGACCATGTTGTCTCTATTGGAGGCAGGGAGCACCTCTAAAGCCATCGAGAGGGGCACATGGTCTGAAAGTACCATGGCTTCAATCTGACAAGAGTACAACATTGGGACCTGTTGCCAACTAATCAGAAAAAAATCAACAATAGAAAATGAATTATGGATGAGAGAGTGAAAAGTGTACTCTCGGTCCAATGGTTGCAAAAGATGCCAGGGATCTACAAGGTCCAACTGATCAATAAACTCTTGAATAGCCCACTGAGCCAGCGACAGCATCGCTCCTGGTTTATGGGACCAATCTAACTCATTGTTGAATACCGGATTCCAATTCCCATCAATAATCATTGATAGCTGAACACAGGGAGCAAGGGCTGCCGCCAATTCTGGAAAAAAGCAGGACAATCCACATTTGGGTCAAAAGACGAACCCAAAAGGACCTCTGTAGATCCCAGGCCGCCATGCACAAAGATGTAACAACC
This sequence comes from Neoceratodus forsteri, assembly GCA_016271365.2. Taxonomy (NCBI): domain Eukaryota; kingdom Metazoa; phylum Chordata; order Ceratodontiformes; family Ceratodontidae; genus Neoceratodus; species Neoceratodus forsteri. The sequence continues at coordinate 27,995,334 of CM057456.1, forward strand.
TGTGGAATCCCCGACTTCATTAAAAAAAAGCAAAGAGAACAGATCTTGCAACCAATATAACCACCCTCTGTTGATGGGAGCTGTTCCCTGTGCCAAAAGCTTGTCTGACCCACTCTCTTCTGCAAAGAGAAATGTGATGGGAAGGCAGATGTGTCTCCTGCAGGAAAACAAGATGTGCCTATAATTTATTCAAATGCCATGAAACACTCCAAGGTGTACTCATACAGTAAACATTGAGAATACCACCCGCAGAAGTGCCCCCCCAAAATATTAACACTGTACCCCAGACCGGACCGGTATGGCCGAGAACCTCCCCATCAAAATATACCTGAAAAAAGTAACCCCAAAACAACACACAGCAGCAAACAACAATAACATTTAAATAACAAGACATTATAAAAAGTACTCTACCAGGACCCAGATGCCCACACCTATCCATCCAGTCCGTGATAGGCCAACAGTTAACAACCCCCACCCAGCCCACCCTAAAAATACCTGTCTGTACAGAAACAAACCCTGACTGGAATCCAAGACGATACCCCCATGAATAAAATGAACAACAGCAACACAAAAAAGGGAGGGGGGAGACAAACTGAAATGAAACTGGAAAAAACAACCATTAAATCAGCCGCAGACAGAAACAAAAAGGGACAACAATTAAATTAAAGACAAACTAAACAGTAGGAACATCAGGTAAACTAAAAACAAACTAAACAGCAAACATGCTGAGGCATTGTTAAATACAGAACCCCCAGAAAGAAACTGAGGAAACAACAAGAACTCTACCCCTATAAAAGAAAACGGAAACCATCAACAGCACATAATGATATATAAAAATGTCCAGGCTGAAGACTGAATGCAGAACTGCAGTGAAGCAGGTGCAGTCCTCTATCCACATCTGATGTCATCCAACCAGGGACTGAGGAGCACCATATTAACTGTGCAGTAAAAAAAGGATGAGATCAGTAACATGGGCAGTAAAACAAACAGAACAGAATAAAACACAGTCACTATGGCCTGCCATTAAACCCCCATTAGTAAAGTATAAATCCAAAACCGACCTAGCGGGGTCTGGGGAATAAAAGAAATGAATTGTGAAGCAAATTCCACCACTCAGGGAAAACGCAATACAGTAAACACCAAACTCAAAACACTAATAACTTAAAGTCTGGTTCTAGTGAATCTGATGAAAGAACTCCAGAAAGTAGCCAAAACATTCAGGGCAGAACAAAGTGCAATTCCAATGCTAAACAACTGGACTCATCCAGCCGAACAATCTACTCCTAGGCAGCACTAGAACAGGGTGACCCATCACAGCATGTCCTGAAAACAAAAGAACTACTAATGCTGGATGGGTTTCAGCTTACAGAACATATTGGGGGAAAGAGCAGGTAGACTGTGGACTCAAAACGTTTGGCTCCGTCATCCATGAATACCTCCAAACGAGCTAGGTAGAGCATGTGGTGCTTGATCTGAGCTGCCCAGAGCTTAGTTGTCAAGGGACAATACTCTGCCCTCCATTGTCTCACCTGAAGGGTCAGATTTTGGACAAGATGAAGGCAATGAACTTCCCATTCCAGCGATTGCAGTGAGAGGACCTTTTGTACAATATGCACCCAGGTCAATCAATTAAGTAGGTGAAAAATTAAGAGACAAGGCCAATCACCTGGGGCAGGCTTAGGACACAGGGCTCTGTGTGCTCACTCCACCAATAGACTAGACCACTGGGGGATGGACCTGCAATTTTCACACATAGTTTTTGAATAAAGTCCACTGCATTAGGACCCTCCTCGGTTTTGGCAGACCCCCCAAAAAAACAAATTATTGCAGTGGTTTCTCCCTTCTAAGTCCTCAACCTTTTCTTCCAGACGGGCTACCATACGCCGCAGAGTAACCACTTCGGGCTCAAGCCTTGATTGCCTGTCCTCCATAGAGCTAATCCTCGCCTTGGAGTCGGACACTCATGTGGATAAATCCCATAGTGCAGGTTTGAAAGATCTAAAATTGGCGATTAAAGCAAGAACAGCCTCTTTGATTGAGTTAAGCTCAACAAAGAATTTTTCAGTCGTAAGGTCTGAAGGAGCAGGGGTGGGAGGTGACGAGGAAGAATCACTTTGCCTAGGCCACTTGGGTTCCAAAGTTAATGGTACAAGCGGTTGAGCTGACCCTGTAGTATCATGCATGGAGTCATCCATCCTGGTCTCTTCTTAAGTCCCTGACATACTACTACATGCTACAACCAGACAAAACTAAAAGTGGAGGGATGAGCAGACACAATAAAGCCACCGGTTTGAGGATGAAAAAATAAAATTAAAAAGAGGGGCCGATGGAGCACACATGGAGAACTGTTACTCCCAAGAACACATCACGTGACCTCTAAGAAGAATGATATTCTTGACAGTCATGGATATCAGTGATATAATGTTTCTCTGGTGGGAAGATAGATAATGTGCATTGTCAAAAATCCAATATATATGTGTTGAAGTTTACACTATTGTGTATATTAGGAAGTTTCTCTACGGAAGCAAATACACATTTATACATCTATACAAACACATATTTAAAAACAGAATATGTAAGTATGTATATATATTATATATATTTATATATATACACACACACACACACACACACACACACACATATATATATATATATATAGAGGCAAAACTCCATTTAATGCGTTATTAGGTTGTTCACATAGTGAGAAATTCGGTGTTAGGTTGAAACCTCTGATTCTTCAGCCCACCCTCCACTGGCAGTGGGTGCGCATTAGTCATCAGCCCCAACTCTCACCCCATCACATTTGTAAAGCAGCAGAAGTATAGGAGAATGTGGTGAGAGTTAGGACCGACTACTCCAATGCACACCCCAATGCTGGTTGGGGGGGTGGGCTGGGGGGTCCAAGGGGGGGGCTTTCAACCCTAGCACCGAATTTCCTCACATTTGTCACTGTGGAACAACCCTAACTGATGCATTAAACAGAGTTTTTTGCCTCTAATTTCCCTTCTTTTTGAGACTGAGGATGATAAATAGTGAATGGATTGTGGTGGCGGGAGCACAGGGCCCTTTGGGCCCCGCGCTCCCACCACGTGATGTCTTGTCACATAGTAACAGGAACAGCAAGTGGGTCAATAACACTGCTTATTTTCCACTTGCCTACACCAACAAACTGTCAGTCATGTGGATTGACATACAGTTCTAACCAATCCCACATGAAACTGTCCCCCAGATGTGGCCAATGTAAATCCTGCTTTAAGATTCAAAGCTCTGCTCCTGCTGCCATCTTATTTCCCTGCTTAGCCGAAGGCAGTAACAGTAAATCACAATCTGCCATTGTTATCATTATAGCCTGCCGGCAGTACACTAGGAGCCAGATATTCAAAACTTTGCACCAGGCAAAAAACGTTTGCGCAGATTTAGTGCGGGATTAGCGCAGGTCTGCTATATTCAAAAGGCCAAATAGCACATGCAAACTGCATTAGCACTGGGCAAAATCATAATGTATGCAAGGGGCAAACTGACATGAATACAGGCGCAATGCTATATTCAGCGACTAGCGCCGTGCAAAGTGGTTTTGCACGACTAAGCGCGATACTTAGCACGGTGCACATTACTCCCCAGGAAAAGGTAGTCTTAACCCTGGGCAATCAGCTTTGTGCGGTGTTTGTGTTGCTTTGCGCAAGCCTAACAAATAAATATGACACATAGACAAAGCCAAACACAGAGGAAACATGCTGCAAACTGATGGCATCACAATGATGCCATCATCTGCCACCAGTCCCAGCCATGCCAGGCAATAAGTGGTGACCCTGCCACCAGTTGACAGCATGGTAGTGTGGCCATACAGCACACACCTGTGGACCACTCTTCTGTGGACACCAACAGATGCCAGCACACACATGCAGCACTGTGGGCATGGAGGATGTTGAGGGGAGAGTGTATGGGTGGCCAGGCTGTGCCACAGACCAGGTGTGGCCACAAGGCTGGGACACATCATGCAGTGCACATGGGCCAGTATTGGGCATACCCCAACACCAGTGTGCCTTTCTGATAATATATGCCCCCCCCGGCCATGTACCGCACAGCTGTACAACTGCCACAGCACACAAAGCTGGACATGTATATGTCACTGTGAGCATCCCATGCCAGAGGTGCAGCATCTGTGGGTCACACAACAGTGTAACTGTAATGTCCACTGTCAGTAAATACCTGCAGGTTGGGCATCTCACTGTGTATAGTGCAGTCATCATCACTGCCATACACACCATAGGCATTGATGTGTCCACACACTACTGGCCCCCTTGCTACTGTAGTGTCTGCTGTACACTGTAGCATGACCTACAGTGTGACAGTTGCATGCAGCACCACCACCATCTGTGCCTATGCTGTGTTGTCCCAGTACAGCTGCAGGCAGCAGTGCACGTGAAAGTACAGTGTTCGAAACTGTATAATATTCCCCAAACTGTTTGCGCAGCGCTAACACGTTTGCACGGGTTTAGCGCAGAGCTAAACTGTTAGCCCGGTGCAAACTACATGCAAATCAGGGCATAATGAGATGCTAATCTGGATGTTTGCCCAGAGACTACCTAGGCAGGCTCATTTGCATGTCACTTATGAATATGGCAAAGTTTAGCGCCGGGCAAACGTGTTTGCACCGGGCTAATGGTTTAGCCCTGCACTAAACCCGTACTAACGTGTAAGAGCTGCGCAAACAGTTCGGGGAATATTTTACAGTTTTGCACACTGTACCTCCACATACGATGCTGCCTGTAGCTGTACTGGGTCCACGCATTTGCTGGCAGACACATTGGCCACATAGTTCACCTCTACCTACCTTCACATCACTTTGCACTGTGTTGCTGTTGTGGTTTGCACTTCCTGGTTGCCATATTCAGAGCTGTCTTATTCCAGGGCGAAGTTTGCCCTGCACTCCCAGCCCAGTTTTCCCGGCCTCATTCCCATGCTATATTCAGAAGCTGTTTGCCCTGGGCTATTCCTTTTGAATATGGCTTGCTTTGTACTTCGGGCTAAGTTTGCCCGGCGGGTAGTGCTAATTTGGCCCCGGGGCAAAGTTTTGAATATCTGGCCCTCGATATCTTGGGCATTGCAAAAGAATGACAAACAGCTTTTTCAGTCTCCATCAGCACCAGCTGCCTACACTCTAATCACTGTGTTTTAATCACTGAAACATTTTAAAACTCCCTTTTCACTGCTGATGTTAAATGTGTCTGCCCTTACCTGATCTCTGGGTCGGTGTGTCGGCAGCGTGTCAGCATTCCTGTGGACAGGGCAATTGAATGACTCACATCTCACATTTAAAACTAAGTATTTTACTTGAAATAGTTAAGCATCAAATAAAAAACAAAACCTGTAGTCTGCTCATTTACTTCCTGGTTTCATGGCATGTCACCATCTGTGATGATGCAAGCACATGTTAGCATAGGAGAGTCGGTGTTACAGTACTAGATGCTAACACAAAATATTCCTAACAGTCTCCTGTATTTTGATGACCGGCTGCATGTCACAGTCACTGTAATTTTATTTATTTATGTTCTCAGTATTTCGACCGGCTAGCCAACCAACCGCATGTTGCAACCACTTGCTCAGTCACACTGCATGTCTCAATGGTTCCCTTGGCACAACATCACTGCCTCGCTGAAAAAAAAACTTTACAAGGTAATGTAAAGTTTTGAAAGCCAGAGGGTGAAGGACCAGCCTGCACAACACTTTGCAGGCTGATGCCACACACTTGCTCAAGTTTTAAAAGTTAGGTAAAAAGAATGGGGAGGGACAGTTCCACCTCTCTCTTGCTCTCTCTCTCTCTCTCTCTCTCTCTCTCTATGCAGTTCTCTGACCTGCTACCCGTACATATAACTTTGGAGGGGGGGGGGTCCATACTTTCTGAGGAGGCATCCAGCCTGCAGATTTCAAGGAGAACAGCTTGCTCCTCTTTTTCTACAGTTTCTGAACACAGACCATTGTATACATAGAGCATACGATAGCCTGTGTTCAAATATGCCATTCATTTCCATTCATGAGTGGGCAGGACTGTCATAACTCACTTGTGGCTTCACCACTTGTGAGTTATGGTCCCGCCCACTCATGAATGGAAATAAATGGCATATTTGAACACAGGCTATCGTATATTTTCTATCTATCCATCTATATATATATATATATATATATATATATATATATATATATATATATATATATATATAGATAAATCTTTAAAAAAGCAAAATATATAGAATAATGCACGGGCAAGTGTGGTTAATGAGGATTTTATGCACGCCCGAGGGGTTTATTAGGGTATCGCACACCAAGGGTGTGCATAAAATCCTCATTTAAACACACTTCCCATGTTTTACTTTTTATATTTATTGGGTGATATTGTTTATCACCAGATTGAAATATGATGGGGGTGAGGGAGGTAAAGAGAACAAAAAAATCTTTATTTCCTTAAGAAGTTGCAGGCAGACAGCACTCTTCTTGTGCTGATGCCAACTCACCGCCCCAACCCGGGGTGAAGAAGACTGCTTTGTGAGGTGAGAGGTGGTGGCAGAGGGAGAGACTTGCAGGCAAGGGAGCAGATGGCAAAAGGGGCTTTAGAATGCCCAATGCTTCAGCGCACTCTTCTGGGACTGACGCTCTGCACAGATGCGGCTCTTCAGCATGTCACCACTAGGGGACTGGAAAGATTTACTTAAAAAAAAAAAAAAAACGAGCAGCAAAATAACAAAACAGAGGAAGAGCCCACACCGTTGTACCGGAGGAAGCAGGAAGTACCACACCACTTTCAAATCGCCGCACCGAAGAACAAGAGTCAGACCACAGGTAGGCTGTTAAGTACTGTTATTGACCTGTGTCCCCTCTCTCCCTCACAGCACCGTGGTGATTGGACTTCTCTTTACTGGTTGATATTGTTTATCACCCGCTGACAAAGAGAAGTGTTTGTAGCAGTTAGAGGTGCTTGGACAAACTCCTTTATTCATAGCTCATTATTCACTAAGGATCATTAAGGAGCTAGGAGGTTGGTAAAGCCCATAATTGCTCCTGTGAGCTAATATCTGTAGCAGTGAAATTTACGTTCTGATAAAATGAGATTATCAAATCATTTTTTAAATTTCTCCTTATTTTTACTGGTGATAACTTCGAGTGGTCGGTTGTTCCAGGAATTAATAATTCTATGTGTATAAAAGTATTTGTGGTTCAGATGGGTAAACTGTTTACCAGTTAATTGCAGTGGATGACCTCTAGTAGAATGAATATTACATTTAAATTCAAAACCTAGTTCTGTCAGAAGAAAAGGATCCTGCATGATATACATGAAGAGCAGGTCCCCCCTAAGACGTCATGTGGCCAAGGGCATTAATTTAAGGTAGCTGAGTCTATTTTCATATGACATGAAATAGAGCCCCTTTATCTGATTAGTGTATTTCCATTGTATGTGTGAATAACAGAGTTTGCCAGCCACTGCCAGCGGGTGATAAACAATATCAACCAGTAAAATTAACTTGTATAAGCATATGCCAAATAATTAATTTTATTGTAGCAGACCAACTCCCAGAATACTTCCACCACCCTCTCTGTGAAGAAGTATTTCCTCACATTCCCTCTGAGCCTCTCCCCTCCAGCTTCATAGCATGACACCTTGTCCTTGAGTCTGTCTTTCTGTGGCAAATGATACCTTCCTATACCTTATTAATACCCTTTAGGTACTTGAATATTTCTATCATATCCCCCCTTCCTGTCTTTCCTCCAGCGAGTACGTATTCAGTTCTCTCAGTTTCCCCTTGTAGGGCTTTTGCTGCATTCTCTGCAACATTTTGGTTGCCTGCCTCTGTACCACCTCCACCCTATATTTGTCCTTGCAGAGGTGGGGCCTCCAGAACTTTACTGTACACATGTAGTAGCTGAGCGCACACTTTCTACCAACCTCAGTATGGCACTGTGCTCAACGTACTCATGCTAGGCATCACTAAGCAGTGTTGCCATTCTGGTCTTATTCTTTTTTTTATAGTACATTTTTTTCACCGTCCAGGTTGGCCCAAGCTCCGTAGAGCTTATCACCCCGTGGGATATGTTTTTTTTTCATGGTTCCTTTTATGTGACTGCATGACTCCCCTAATCCTCACCCCTGAGGACACCGGCGAACAGGACCGAAGCCCAGACGGTAAGCCGTGCTGAGACACAGCTTCTGTCAATCACCTGACAGCACCCTCCCCTCCTGACACCGTCCGATTGTCGGACTGATGCCTAACCCTTCCCAGAAGTGGAGAGTTGTCAATCGGCGACTCAGTCCAGCTTACCCTGGCTCATTCCCGAACCCGGGTCACTGGTGTAGTGTGAGGTGTGGCATCCAGCGCCTCAACCCTCAGAGCCACTGGGTTGGCCCATTCTAGTCGTATTCTAACTCTGTGCAACACCCTCTTTATGTAGTCCAGATGATGCCCGAATGGTAAAGTGAGGGACAGCCTTCAGCTATGTGGCAATAATTAGTATGATGGCAATGGAGAATTGTTTGTAGCCATATTGGTCTTTCTGCAAAAAGATGAACAAAGTGGCTGATTTGATACCTTTTACTAGGCCAACAAGAGGTTTACAAAACACAAGTTTTCAGGTTACACAGAGCCCTTCATTATTTAATTATTTATTTAAGAGATTAACCAGGCAGGCATGCTGAGTGGGGGACGCTTGTTTCCAGATGCCACCTGGGGCGCATTATGCAATGGCAGTTTCTTAAAAACAAACCAAAAAAAAAAACTTAAATACATTGGGTGATAAAAAACACTTTTAAACATGGATGTGACAGTTCTGTTGATAAGAAAGTAAATGGATATGTGCAGACAGGGTTGGACTGGGGTACCAAGAACCCACCTGGGAAATCAATAGTGAAGGGCACACTTTCATTTGATGCATTAGCCCTATGCTTGCATCTTAAATTTACTTGCAGTGCCCAAACAATGCCATTTAATTAGAAAATAGATGATGGCCAGCCGCTTGCGGTGCCGACATCCCGAGTTCAGTGACGGACTCAGGAATTGGAGGCCAGCTGGGGAGGATTGGTGTCCTGGAGACCACTCTCCTTCTCCTGGGGGAGGAGGGGAGAGTGTCCGGTGCTTTACGGACCCCTGGCAGAGGCTGGGGGTACTGTTGCCAGTGCCGTTATCTAAGGTGGGGCGGGCTGCTGCTGGATGTCATTGCACATCCTGCACCCCCAGGGATCTACACCTCAGTACTGATGCTGCCTCCCTCTATGACACTCCATGCTCCTCACCAACCACTCCCTGACCCTGCCAGCAATAGGTAGATGTGTGTCCACCAGTGCATCCTGGTCCTATGGTCCCCCCCTGGGGAACAAGCAAGGGGGCTCCTCCAGTAGAGGATTCCTGCTGGAATCCCAATTTAAAGTCTGCAGGTCCTGGTGGGGGCAAGCCTGGGATCGCTTGCCACAGGTAAGTCCGGGGACAATCAGAGTTCAAGGTAGTGGGGGCTGAGCCTGGGAGGTGCGGCACATAAACAAAGCATACTAAATTGCAAAAAAAAAAAAAAGAAAGAAAATGGATGATAAATGCAAAGATTTTCAGAGTTCAGAAGGTGGCCAGGTACCAAATGGCTGGGGGGTGGCACCTGGAAATGTCCAGGTTTCCGGGAGGGCCAGTCCAACTCTGTGTGCAGAGATAACAACAACAACAACAAAAAAAGTAAGAAAAAAAAAAAAGAACAATCTTTGAAATCCAAGCTGGCAACAGAAATTTATGTCTTTAATTCAACATCGACATAAATTTAACAGTTGTTGTAGCACCACCTTGTGGACATGTGCAGATATTTCTACCTCTGAATGCCAACTACTGCTATTAATGCTTCTGGCTGTTATTTGGTTAAGCCTGACATCTGCAGGAGAAAAGCCAAACACACTAGAGCCTCAAGCTGTTGACAGAACACACTGAACTGTTAAATGATACGCTGCATTCTCAGGAAATACATTATAGTTACAGACGCTGTATAAAGTTACTTTTAAAAGGTTACTAGTTACTTTCACACATTTGTAATAACTTACAGTACTTAGAAACACAGAAACATAAAATCTTATGGCAGGTAAAACTGCCCATTTTCCCTACCTGCATTGTCACTGCAGACCCTACTTGATCTACAGCTCTTTCTCCCTCCCCGCTTTCTATCCAGTAGGATTCCCTTTTGCCTATCCCATGCATTCTTGAACCCCACCACTGTTTTTGCCCCCACCACCTACTCAGAAAGGCTGTTCTAAGAATCCATCACTCTTTCTGTGAAGAAGTACTTCCTCCCATCTCTTCTGAATCTATCACCCTTGCAGCTTCATATCATAGTGAAACAAACAGGATGGCCGTCCTCGAGTAGCTGCAGGGGGGTGCAGGATCGGGGTGGCTAACCTCACATACTATCCAAAACAACAAAACGATTCTGCACTCTGAGGGCTAGTACTTGTGTAACAAACAACACTTGAACTCCAAAGTCGACTGCTGTGTAGGTTTATTAACAAAACTCTAAACAAGTGTTGCTCCAAGAGAAACAGTCGCCTGGGAGAAGCTGCCCCAGCGCTTTGCCAGTCAAGGCTTCATCAGGGGGCCACCAACTTTAGAGTTCAGGAGCCAGATTCACAAAACTTTGCAATTCTAGTCTTATTCTAATTATAATACTATAGAGTACGCGCTCATTCATAGCTCAGTCGGCAGACAGCCATGGAGGTGAGAGGAGGGCTGTGTTGCTCTCTGAACAGGAGTCAGGATGGGGGGAGTGGGGTGGAGAGATTACTTGAGAGGGTGGGACCTTTAGATCACCAGGGATTCCTGGGTGTTTTCAGTGGATGGGGATTGGGAACTGGGAGGGAACACTAGACTATGAGGGAATTTGGTTCATAAGGGGATGATGATCAGACATCGGGGAAGGGGGGAGGGACCATTAGAGTACCAGGTAATATATTTTTTTTGATACGGGGGTGGCGAATGGTGGTCGGGGAGGAGGGAAGGACACTAGACTACCAGGAAGTGTTTTTTATTAATGTGGGGACAGCAATCGGTGACTGGGGTGGGGGGAGGAACACTAGACTACCAGGGAATAGGGTTTTTTGAATTTGAGATGGCGATCGGCAGTTGGGGTGGAAGAGGGCATCACTACACTATGGAAACATATTATTACATATCGGGTCAGCGATTGGGGGAGGGCTCCACTACACTATGGAAAGATATTATTACATACTGGGTTGGCAATCAGGGTGGGGGTGGGCATCACTACCCTATGGAAACATATTATTACATATTGGGTCTGCGATCAGAGCAGGGGAGGAAACCACTACACAATGGAAACATATTACTACACATTGGGTCAGCAATTGGGGAGGGGGAGAGCATCACTACACTATGAAAAACTATATTCACATATCAGGTGGGCGACTGAAGGACGGGGGTGGCACTAGACCACCATGGAATGTGGCTGCGTGGGTCATGGGCTGGTGGGGGTCAGGCTAAGCCACCCGTGGGCCATGCAAATGGGCCCATAATAGGCATGCTAATGGCCAGTAGTGCCTTGCATGCCCAATGGACTCATTTGCATGGCTACCTTAGTGAACAGAGACTTAGCACATGTGCGCTATTGTTGCTGGCCCATTCTCTTGGCTGGCTGTGGAGGCAGTGTTACTGAGGTTCCTGGTGTTTTTCCTGGGTTACTGCTGCCCTCACCTGTCCCTATTCACAATCAAATAGCCGACCGCACTATCTGACTGAACAGCAGGATTGCCCGCCAGTGCAACTGTAGTACCCCAAAGTTAGAAGCACTGCAAAAGACCGGGGGATGTCTCCCTGATATAAATTTATTTTTTTCTTTCTCCCTTCCTCCTCTCCTAGTTCTCCTCCCCTCATCTGTGTAGTTCCACTGACCCCTCCCAGTCCCTTTGTCTGAGTTTGCACCGTTCAGCACTGGGAAGAGGTGTTGGGGGCAGGAGACCCTCCCTGCAGGGCTTGTGTTGCCCAATCCTCTGGCTAGAAGCCAGGGCCTCCCCGCGCTACAAAAGGGCTGGGGAGTGGTCAACGGGGACAGTCAGCAGCACAGTCGGGAGGGTGGAGGATGCGGGGAGCATGGATGGAAGAAAACGGAAAGTACCTGCACTGGGTCTGTAGCTTCCCTGGTGTTGCTCCCCTCCAGCTTCTGTCCATGTATGGTGGTGGCAGAAGCAGGGTTGGTCAGGGGGAGTTTGGCTCCACGATGTGACCTGTCCTCCCCAGGCAGAGCCCTAAAGAGAAGGGGGGGGTGAAGACAAGTGCCGGCGGACCGGATGGTGCAGCAGAAAACCTGCCTGGCTGGAAAATGTGTCCTGGACCATCCAGTTCCACCCAACAGCCACTACAATGCCCATAGAGAAGCCGGGTGGGAATGCAGCTCCCTGGCCAGGTTTCCTGCCTCCTCCCAGCAGCACTGTAGTCCTGGGCATTGGCATTGAGTGGGCCGAGTTTTTAATTATACTCATGCCATGGGCGCTAGAGAAGTGGGGAAGGGAGGGAACAGAAAGCTAAAGATACAGAGTGACCAAAAAGAATTCTTAAAGGGCCAGTGGCCTAGTGAGGAAAAGGGGGGGCACAGTGGGCTCCTTAGGTGAGGTACCACTCAGGAGTGGGGAAGGGGAAGCAACGGACAGGGGAACAGGGGAAATGTGGGCCACAATCCCAATTTACAAATTCAGAGCACCACTGGTGCTAGAGGGGCACCATGTGGTAGCGGCCCCTGGAAGAGAGAAAGAGAGAGATGGGCAGCCAGCCTTTGTTCTGTTGTGGTGCCATTCTGCACTCGGGCAGGGCCAGAGACAGAGGCACATAGCCATCCCTGGGAAGGGAGGCTCCGGACATGAGGGCTCAGGCCTATACAGAGGTCAGTTAGTGGGCAGGGCTGAACAAGGCCCTACACAAGTGCAGTGGCACAGTTGGCATTAATGAGGGAAGTGGGTTCAGGACGGGGAGCCCCATATGCCCTACCACATGGGTGGTTATGACCATTAGGGAAGGGGGCTGGTTCCACAGGAAAAGCCCAAGCAGAAAACCAACCTTACAGGTGCAGCACCCTTTTGTGGAGGGGGAGTGGTCTAGTGGCCCTTGGTTGCCCACAGTAAAGGTTGTTAGAGCACCACCCTAACTGGATTGTGCTGTTGCCTGCCCAGCACCCCCTAGAGACTGTATTTCCTACAAAAACTAAACTGCCTGTTTAAAAAAATCCAAACTGTTGGCTTGCTACTGAATTGTGTTATTGAATTGCGCCTTGGTGTCCTGGAAGTCCAGCTTCACCTCTGTTGCCCAGACCAGCTTAGCCAGAGCTGGATGTGGACCCAGGGAGGTCCCCAGCCCATCCACTATCTGCAGCAGAACCACCTCCAGTGACATCAGCCTGTGTCAAAGTCTCACCACAAGTGTTCCAGCATCAGTCCTGTGACGGTAAGTGGTAGAGAGCCACTAGTGAGGTATCCAGTAGTGAGTCAGCTTAGGAGCCACCCCAGCTCAAGCTTGAGGGACCACAGTTAATGTTGTGCATGCCCTTTTCTTATTTTGCCGGCCGTCCATAAGTGTGCACGTACCCATGTCGCTCCATAGAGGCCGCCCAAAGATCGCACTGTCAGCAATCTTCTAAATAAGAGGTCATCTGTGTGCCAGGGAACTGCCAGTGATCATTGCTGCGGATCATCCAGAGAACCATCGGCTGACCAGAAGTCTTCACCTTCTTTCCAGGAGCCACAGAGGATTGCCACGTTTCCCCTCGTCCAGCTAGCAGAGTTCTTCTTTGTGTTTTGTTCATCCACGAGGTGCCCCATTATGGCCTGCTTGTAACAAGAGTTTGTGGGGTCAATGTCCACCTGCTGATCAGCCAACGCATAGGAAAGCCCAAGCTTGCTTCATTAGTTGTTTCATCACCTCAGACAAGTGCACGTAGGACTTGAACTAAAAGGGGTTAGCCCCCTGTTCTCGGTTTGACAAATTGTTGGTCCTGACTGTATTGTGTTGTTGTTTACTTTTATTATCCTGTAGCATTGTAGAAAACAGTTATCTTGTTTTTATTGTCCCTGGTAAATAAACCCCTTGCATCTTGGTCACTGAGTAAGCTTCCTGCCTCTCCTTCCAGATTCATCTGGCTTGTCCTAAGATTATTAGGGAACCTTCCAGCTTGCCACACAACCACAAAGTGTAGTGCAAACATTTGCACAGCACTTTGCCTTTTTTAGTGAATCCTGCCCCATGTGTTGTTTGTTACACAAGTACTAGTCCTCAGAGTGCAGAAATTGTTTTGTTGTTTTGCTCAGCTTCATAACATGTCCGCTTGTTTTTGGGCACCTTTTTTGTCTGAAAAATACTTCCCCCCTGTACCTTATTTACACCTGTGAGTAATTTAAAGGTCTTTATCATATCTCCCTTTCCTTCCTCTCTTACAGGTTGTACGTGTTGAGGTCCTTTAGTCTCTCCTTATAGGGATTTTCATTAATACCCTGCATAATTTTAGTTGCCCTTTTCTGGACCGCCTCCACTCTGTTTATGTTCTTCCAGAGATGTGTTCTCCAGAGCTGGACACAGTACTCAAGGTGGCATCTTACCAGCGATCTATACAGGGACAAGAACACCTCCCTCTTTCTGTTGGTGATACCCCTTCATATGCACCCCAGCATCCTACTAGCCCTTCTGACTGTTTTCTTGTACTGCCTGGCCACCTTTAGATCATCCAATATGATTACCCCTAGATATCGTTTCTGCCCTGTTGTCATCAATACCAGTCCATCCACTGTGTACTAGACCCCTGGATTTCTGTGACTGAAGTGCATTATTTCGCACTTTTTCACATTAAAACCCAGCTACCATACCCTTGACCACCCCTTAAGATTTCTCATATCTCTGCTCATCCTTTCCACACACACCCTGGTGTGTCCACCCTGTTGCAATTCCCTTCCAGCTCCTCTGCAATGTCACTTATAAAGACGTTAAAGAGGACTGGTCTCAGCACTGATCCCTGAGGTACCTCACTGGTCACCCTCCCTCCCTTGAAGCAAACTCGTTTACCACCACCCTGTTACTTATTGCCTAACCAATTTCTTACCCTGTTTACCTATTTTCACCCACCCATAAGCTACCCAGCTTGCTCACTAGTCTGCTGTGTGGAATGGTGTCAAAACCCTTACTGAAATCCAGGTAGACCACATCCATCTCTCCTCCTTGCTCTAATTCCTTGGTTGTCTAGTCAAAGAAATCTATCAGATTTGTCTGACATGACCTCCCCCTTGAATCCACATTGCCTTGGGTCCAGTAACCCATTGGATTCAAGCTATTCCATAATCTTTTTCTTCAGCAGTGTTTTTATCAACTTTCCCACCACCAATGTCAGACTGACTGACCTGTAATTTCCAGACTTTTCCCTGCTACCACTTTTATGAAGTAGAACTACATCTGCCCTCCTCCAGTCCTACAGAACCACTCCTGTTTCCAATGAGCTGTTCTCTCCCCAACGACTGACTTCCCATTTTCCGCCTGGAGGAGGAGATGAAATACCTTGATATGGGTTTCCTCTCCCCCTCTATGCAATTGATAAAGAAACAGCTTTTTCCCTTAGGTCTGGGGAATATTTTGACAGATGTATATATTCAACCTTGGAATGAAGTTAAAAATAAGGTTGTATTTAGAATTAGAGATTTTGATATACAAAATAAATATTCTTGTTTGGACCAGCTTAAATGCTTTGGTTGGTACAAACAATTAAAAAATACTAATCTTATTGAGCCTTATCTACAGCTCTTGACCAAACCTAATGAGAGATGTTTGCTATGCAGATTTAGAATGGAACTGTATAATTCCAATTATATACATTATTTGCAAAAAAGACCTGATGTTTCAACTCCTTATTGTAGATGTGGGAATCTTCAACCAGATGATTTAAAACATGTAATCTTATTCTGTCCCCTTTTTACTATTAGCAGAGATAGATGTCTGAGAGAAATTTTAGGTAATTCATATTTACCACCAAATATGATTTTATATAATCTGTTTAACTCAAATGATGACCTTAAACTAAAGGCCCTAGTGGACTTTTTGGGGTCCTTACATATTTAGATTTATAATGTCTTTAATTGACTGTTGGTGTAAGACTATGTATTTCTGATGATTAACTTGGTTGGCATATCTGATATGTATCTTGGATTTTTCGCCTTGGCCTCATGGTATATAACCATGAAATGATATGTACTGCATCCTTGCACTTTTTAGATAGAGTTGTCTAAAGGATTACTTCTTTGGAATATGTTTTTAGATGCTAAAATAGTCTTGTTGTGATATGTATTTATTGCCATATTTGATTTTGTATTGTACATTGAAATTATATTTTTATATCGATCAATAAACCAAACTGAACTGAACTGAACAATGAGCTGTTAAATAGTACTGTCACAGGTGCAGCCAATACCTCCCTGAGCTCCCTCAATACCCTTGGATGCATCCCATTTGGCCCCACAACTTTGTCCACTTTCAGATTAGTGAGTCCCTTCAGGACACACCTCTGAAAACAGACTAGTGTCTCCCTCCCTCCCTACCTCCTTCCAATACGCGTACTACTTTTTGCGGCCCCACCTTTTCTTTCCTGTGTGAACACTGAACAAACATATTTGTTCTGGACATCTTCCTTTTTCTGGTCCCCCTCTGTTGCCTCCTTCCCTTTTGAAACGTACAACTATAAGCCCTCCCTTAGTCTTCCTCTTCTCCCTTAAATACCTCAAATACATTTCTTCCCCTTTCAATAGCACCCGGGCTATTCTTTCTTTGGTTTGTGCCTTTGAGCTCTTTTCTGCTTTTCCTGCTTCCCTATGCTTTTCCTGACACACCTCCTTATCCTCCTCCCTCTGCATATCCTTGTTTCTTCTGAATGCAACCCTTTTAGACTTTACTCCTTCTGCCACCTCTTTTGAGAACCATAGTGGTCTTATTTTCCTCTTGCTTTTGCTCATTTGCTTGATGCAGTGGTGTGTGTTGCTTTCACTATGCCCCCTTTTAGCTTGGTCTTCAGTTCCTCCACCCCCAGGTCATCTCCCCCCGCCAGGTCATCCCTGAGGCATTCATCCATCTTTATAAAATCTGCCCTTCTGAAGGCCAGGACCCTTCCCTGTGCATGGCTTGATTCTGTGGCTGTCCTTATATTGAACCACATCATACAGTGATCACTAGTCCCCAGGTGACTTTCCACCCTGACGTCTTCAACACTGTCCCTGTTCATGAGCACCAGGTGTATTGCCCCATCACAAGTGGGCTCACTGACTAGTTGCCTGACTTGTAAAGCACTTTGAATCTCAATGAAAAAGAGCACTTTATGAAATAAAATTGATTGATTGATTGATTGATTGAGGTTCCTCTCCTCTTGGGACCTCCCTATTTTCTACTTTAGCTTGTGTGTGTGTGGGGGGGGGGCAGTTTCCCTGATTTCTTCTATCACCCCTTGGCTAGTTAAAATGTTTATCAAAGTAACATTTAAACCATCCACTGAGGACTGCGGTTACCCCCCTGGATGGGCCCTCATCTTGCCAGGTGGGTCCCCAGTCCCCAGTGTAGCTGAACCCCTCCTCTCTGCACCATTCCTTCAGCAATGAGTTGAAGGCCCTGGTGCAGCAAACCATCTACACCCCCCCTGTTATAGACAGGCAGCACCTCAGCGAAAGCTACTGAGCATGCCACCTATTTAAGACCATTCCCCAGTTCCCTAATCTCCCCCTACACTGTCCCAGTCCCATCCCTAGCCAAGTTATTTGTCCCCAGTTGGACAATGAGATCCAGTTCCCCCTACCTACCTGCTGCCCTAGTGATCCCTAGGATGCATTTCCCATCCCTCCAGGCCATGGCATCATATTCAACTGATGGCCCCTGTGAAATTAAAAATCAAATACAAGGGGACACAGAGAGTCTCTTTCGACGTTGACCAGGTTTCTGAATTTATTAGGAAGCAGTATGAAGACACCCAGAAGGGCACAGAAACTTGTTCACCAACAATGTCTGAAGAGGAAATGATGACTCTTTGAACATTAACTCTGCGGTGGAAAAATGATTAAATAAAATGAGTTAAATGATTGTTTAAATAGTTATTAGAATTACTTTTGTTGAATTTCGTCGAATGCGGTATTATTTGGGGGATCATATGGGCTAAGTAAATGTGAAGACTGCACTGAAAATTACATAAATTAAGCAACATATTAAATTTTTTGTTAAATAGGTGTTCAGTGGGTTAATCTTTCTTATAGTTGTTACTATATATCTGAATACAGAATAGCAATATTGTTAAGATAGGAGTATTTACCTGGAACATAAAGATGTTAAGATTTATTTGACTTGTCTCTTTCCCCCTCATGATATGGTCTGGACACACCTTATATATTAAAAGTACAAAATATCAAGGGGAATGTTTTAGTTCTATGCTCTTTTTTGTGGAATGTGCATCTAAATATATGAATTTAAAATCTGAAAACTGATAAAAATGAAGTATAAAAAGTAACTGTACTAGTAATGCATATTAGTTTTTCCATAACTTTGTATTACCTTAGTTTATTTTTCAATTTTTGTTTATTGCTTTTATGTAAAAACAATTACACAAATTACGTCTGCATTCAGAATCAGCGTATTAAAGAAGCATACATAGATCCCATGCACAAATACATCACTGCAGATTTTGAAAACTATATGTGATTTTATAAACGTGATTGGTGGAAAATCATATTTCTTATAAGAAGCTTCATAAGCAATGCCAGTCTGCCAATACAGCAGTGGTACCCCTCATAAGTAACCTTACATCAATCAATATAGCAATTTAGCTGTTTACTTCCTTTGCAAGTACAGTGTGTTAAGCAGTGTTTTTAAACTTGAGCTAGAACTCCCCATGTTATTTACCACCAACTCTAACTTATCGTATTTTAAAAATATAAACTTCCTCTGAAAGAACACATCAGAACCAGATCGTATGAATTGTAAATTATAGTCAAACGCATCAATAAGCAAGTGGCCCTGCGTCAGCTTAATGTCCAAACGCCATCTGGTGGCTAGTAAAGTCCCAAGTAGACGGGCTGCACCGAGCTCTATAAGAAAAATAGAAAGTCCAACAAAGCCACCTGGCACTTGCCTGCTGCCCAGGAAAATGGAGATTTTGCTACATAATTGCTGCCATCATGAGGGTTGCCGTGGGTACAAGAGGGCTTTCTTTTCAGAGGCTCAGTGCTGCCAGTTGATACTGAGAAGAAGAAGCGCAGCTCTGCAGCCTCATTGAATAGTGCCTTGCCAATACCAGCAACAAAAGTGGAACTCAGATCTTAACCTTAGCACGAGAAATGATGTTTAAAACAGAATCTTCCAGGTGATTGTTTGTATTGCAGTAAAGTGACTATGATATATTTGCAGAGTCATATAAGAAACTATGGCACAATCACCCGTACAGCAACTTGCTCAATATACTTTTATTTTCACTAATATTTTTAAGCTCACAGGAGTTTAAGCGGTAAGAGCTCATGTTGTTTAAAAACAGTGGGAACTGAGTCCAAGATTCTTTCATAACCATACATTTCAATAGATATGCTTTCTATTCAGAGGTGTTCCTACCATTTGAATACATTAGGGGCTTGAGCCCACCCCCAAAATTCCTAACCAACAGGCGGTGGGTCTAGGGGCCACCAGATTCCCAGAAGCTTTGGGGGTTTTGATGCTCTTGGTGCATTCTGAGGCTTAATCTATACCCCCATGCATTATAACTCTGCCATGCATTTTGTAAAGAATGTAAGGTATTTTTTTAGTGAAAAGGTCAAAAAATAAATCTTCCCTGTTTCAATCTTCACCATTCATCACTGGTGGGTTTAGGTGGAGGGGTTAGGACCCTATGGGAATCGGGTTACCACCTGTCCCAATTTTCGCAGGACAGTCCTGATTTGGGCAACTGTGACCTGCAAAAAAAAACATGAAAAATACTACATGTGCCCTGACATTATAATAGAAAAAAATATTTTCTGACTTTCCTCCAAATGTTGCCAAAAAATATAATACCCTAACTAAAATATCTAAAAATTATAACAAATACTAGAAACAACTAAGAAACTACAACACTTAGTCTTAATTCTGATTATTTAGAGAAAACAAGTCTGTTGCATTGGTTGAGGTTACATATTGTCCTGCGAAAAATCCGGTTTCAGTAAGAAATGTCCCACTTTGGGCTTCTTAAAAGGTGGTAACCCTATGCAGCGGGAAGCTTATAGCTTTAAGCTTTTTTTAATTTCCTAAGGAGGAGGGGCCAATGGAGATGGTGCAGCCTTTGAGGCCGACGTATTAAGTGGTGCTCGTGGGTTGACCAGTAACCAACATTGGCCCCTCCCCCACCTCAGTTCTTCTTTTCCCGCCATTGAGGTGCATCACCCTGTGGGAGCTGAGCTGCCAATTTGTCTACGCTATCAGAAAGCAAAATTCTACCAAAGTTCTGCCGCCACCACTGCTGCTCGATGCCGTAGTCTTCAAAAATGCTAAAACTGTTCTTTTATTTATTTTTCTATTTAGTTGTTTTCTACAGTACTGAGTCTGTTCTTTCATTATATTTTTAGTTGGTCCAAGCGATTATGTCTGGTTCAGGGCCTAGTTCAGAATCTAAGGTGGGGCATGCTGTTATGCGTTGGTGCCCCTGTGACAAGCCGATGACCATGTTGGACTGCCTTGATCTCTGTCTTTCCTACCGGGGTCCCCAGCATGACATGGACAACTGCAACGCCTGCTTCTCCATGGACCTCCAGGTCCTTGAGGTGCACACGATGAAGGTGGGTTGGGATCCTCCCACCTTCAGAGGGCAGTGTCAGTCCTGGGACACCAAGGCCAGGACTTTGGGCCCTTCCCCCAGGTCTCCCTCTGGTACTATACCTACCGAGGGGGAGCAGGCATCTGCTAGTTCCAGTCTCACTGAGATGGGAGGCCTGTGTGAGGGGGTTAGGTGGACAGTTGGCCCCTCCAGGGGGGGTTGGCTGAGCATCCCTCAGAGTCTGCCACTTTTGGAGGCATGGACACCCCCGGTGTTGCAGTCATAGCTGTACATTGGGCCCAAGCTGGTGGAGTCCTCGGTGCCACCTGTTGGTGCTGCTTTGGCTCCTGATTCCTCCCTTGGGGTGGATGAGCAAGGCAGTGCCACTCTCGGTGCTAGGTCCCCTTCCGGTGCAGCCCACGAGACCAGGAGAGGGAGGGTTTCTGGGTTAGCTTCTCTGGTTGTCTCCCTGAAGTCCTCGTTGGAGGAGGAGGATGATTACGATGACCCAGAGTGGCTGCCCAATTCTCAGGAGTCCTGTAGCTCTTCTACGGCTAGCCGTTAGGTCTCCGGTGTAATTGGATCAGTCACCTCTCTAGCTGGGCTTGCCCTTAGGGCTGACTCCTCCGTGTCCTCCAGTGCTGCTTATGGTGCTGGGGACACCTCCAGTGCTGATTCCAGCACTGGGGAGGGGTTCTGCACTGACGGAGGCGCTATTTTTATTTTTTTTATTTTATTTATTAAACTCTAGGATTACTAGTACCTTTGAGCAGGAGCTGCTCATTTACAAAGGTTCCACGTCAAAGGAAGGGGGAAACATACATACAAAGGTTGGTAAAGGTATACAGGCATAATACAGACATGGTTGACATTGTTTTGAGGCTGTAAAACACTTTAGAGATAAAAGATATTACTAGAGAGCAACATAAAAAGGCAGATAGATGATGTAACAGAGTGAGGGAATTAAAAAGCAAAGGGACTATTAGCCTGATATTGAATAGGAGGGTGTCAGAGAGAAGTAGGCAGGCCGAGGGGCCTTTGTCTTAAGGTGGGAGAGGGATGGAGGGAGGGGATCAGGTACAGGGGAATAATAAAATAAGGTTTGAAGAGTGGAGGAAGAGTGTGGGAGGGGGAAAGGGGGAGGAGGGTGGAGGGAGGGGAAGGAAATGGGTCACAAAAAAAGACAGATGCCAGTGAGAGTATGTTGGAGTCTGGTGCCAATCCTGCTACTGGGTCTGGTTCCAGTGCCGTGCGTGGTGCTGGGTTGTATTCCAGAGCTGGGGTGGATTCTGGGATAGGTTCTGGCACCTTCTCTGGTGCTGGGGTTATTTTAGAGCTCATTACCTCGGGTAATGGGGGCCAACCGAGGAGCAGGTCCCTGTCTGGGGAGGTGGGCCTGGGAAGGTCAAGGTTGGCATGCAGGCACTCTTCCAGAGCTGCCGGTGGCTCTGGGAGGAGCTGCAGTGTGGACCCTTCACTCATCTGCTCACCGGATCAAGTAGGTTCTGCAGCAGGTGGGGCCATGGGCCACTCTCCAGGGACAGACTGGCTCTGATTGCCCCATCGTGGGGTCCTTGCCCATGGGCACCACTTTAGCCACCCCGTCTGGTTGGGTGACCTACAGTGGGTGAGCTGTACAGCCCCCCGGGAGGGGTCCTCTGCATGTTCTCATAGTCCTAGTCCTGCTCTGGGTCGTTAGACCTCTCCTCAACTGTAGGATCCTCTGCCTCCTCCCCCTCTTCTACCAGGCTTCTGGGGCTCTTCAGGGCCAATGACCTGGGAGCAATTCAGGGTGTTGGCGGCTGCTTTCCTCAGTACCTCAGAGCCCTAGATGAGGTCATTTTTAGACCCGAGCCTCCAGCTGCCCCTGACTCTGAACCAGGCTCCTCTGCCTCCTCGTCTTCCTCCCTTGAGGAAGAAGATCTCTCTGTCCACCTGTCCTCAGATGCTGATATCAACAGCTATTAACAATTCCTGTCAGGGATGCTAGGAAAGCTACACATCTCGCACTTTGCAAGCTGCAATCCTGACTATGTGATGCACACTTTCCTTGGGGAGTTCAATGCCGAAAACATTGTCATCCCTCTGTGGCCTGTCCCTTTCATGGAGACATCGCATTAGGTCTGGCAACATCCTTCTGCCCCTTCTCCAGCCCTGAGGGACTGTCAACACAGGTATTGCGCACCCCTGGGGTCCCAGGTGCTATGCCCCACCCCTCTTCAGGAGTGGAGCTCCTGGATACCCCTTTTGAGCATTGTCGTCCAAGGCACGACCACCCCCCAGACTCTGACTTGGCTGAATTTAACCGCTGGGGTAGAAGAGTTTTCTCATTGGCGTACCTCCTTTTGTGCATCTTGGCACACCAGGCTGCCTATGCTAGGCACCTGTGGACGGTGCTGGGACAACCCCTGGTAACCTTGCCTGACACAGAGGTGACCAGGCAAGCCATTTGCCTTTCTGTCCAGGGTCTGGAGCTAGCGAGACACCAGGCAAGGGCATCCTGTGATGCCAATGAGGTAGCTTCCAGGCTCGCAGTAACTGCAGTCTGCATTAGGTGGATGGTGTGGTTTTGCCTTTCTAGGTTATCACCCCTGGCCGTGCATAGGGTGATTGCCTCTCCTTTCCAAGGGGCCCATTTTTACTCCCGTAGGGTGAGGCAAGAATTGTTGGGGTGCCTTCCTTCTCTCAGGCAGCAGGAGTCTCAGCTTCACTCTGACCAGTCTCAGGCCTCACCAGGCCTGTAAGGGGCCCCTTCCTCTCTGTGTTTCTCCCCCACAGGAGGCTGAGGAAAGATTCAGCCCTCAGGGAAGTGCCAGCACCACAGTTGTGGTGCTTGGTACTCACCCACCAGTGATGAATGGTGAAGATTGATACAGGAAAGATATGAAAATTATGTATCTACCGTAATTCTTGATCTTCCTGTATATCTTCACCATTCATCACTGCTACCCAACCACCATCCCCTCTTGGGTCCCAGTCTCCTGGACAATGCCACCTCCCTGCTTGCCTTCTCCCTAACTGAGGCCAGTTGTGGGTGTAATCCCACTGGCACCTCCAAGTTCCCTGACACTTTACCTGAAGCACCAGGGAGCCACCTCTGGGGAGAGAACAAGCAGGGGCTCTTGCCCTCTTTGTAATAGGGGCTCCTCAGGGCCCCTCACAACTTTGATGGTGACTCTCTGTGGAGGGTGCATTAGCCAGGGGTGCCCTAATTTTTGGGGTACTCTATGACTCTTCTTCCTAGGTAGGAGGTTCAAGCTTGCCCTTATTCTTGGGTCCCTGTCTTCATTGCTGGGGCTCCAGGGACCTTCTATCCACTTCTTGGAGCCTTAGCTTGCTCAACTTTTCTTCTCCACGGGTAACCAACTTCAGGATTCCCATGGGGCAGGGTCCCCTTGGGGTGGGTCCTGTCCCCACCTCTTCTTGCAATGAGAGAGAGGAAGTGAGAGATCTTATGGACCCCTTCTCTTTTCTCTGGTGGACCAGGAGGGTGATTTCCTGTGTGGCTTGACACTGGCATCCTGTGATGCTTCTCATGCCTGTAAGGTTCAATATAACGAGGTATGCCTCGGCATCCTGTGGTTTCTTCTAGCCTTCAGCCCACTGGAACCTGGGAAGCTTGTCCTGTGGTCTCTTCTCTCCTGCTTTGGGGTTCCCCACCCCCCAAAAAAAGAGAAAGAGCAGATGGGTCCCCCTTTTGATCCACTGGGAGACCTCCATTGGGCCCTCCCTTTTTGGGGTAAAGTTCTCTCTCTCTCTCTCTCTCCCCCTCTTTTCTCCATACTTTCTTTGCTTTTCCCTTTCCCCCTCCCATCTTCTTAACCCCCCCTTTGGTCTGCCCGGTGATTGGGGCCCCCTCTTCCAGACATCCTAGAGTCCTACCCCGCCTCTTGTGGCCAGCTAATTCCTTTTTCAGTTTATATCCTTTCCTTTTACTATCCCTTGGGCTACCTTGCCCTGCCCTCCTCTCTTTTTCCTCTGTCTCTAGTTTTCCTCTCCAGTGAGCAGAACTGAGGTGATGGAGGGGCCGGTGACGGTTACTGACCAACCCACGAGCGCCACGTAGTATGTCAACCTTGAAGGTGGCACCGTCCCTGATGTTGGCTCCTCCTCCTTAGGAAGCTAAAAAAAGCTCAAAGCTATAAGCTTCCCATAGGGTCCTAGCACCTCCAGTGATGAATGGTGAAGATATACAAGAAGATAAAGAATTACAGTAGGTAAGTAATTTTCATTTTTTACCTTGTTGGTCATCATGAGATGTTTTTTAACTCAATTTTCTTCCCTACAATATAGTGTATTTCAGTCCTGCTGCTACAGCTTCTTAGATATATTCCTGGACAGGCTGTGTGTGGATCACTTCCCTATGCTCAGCAGGCCGAACTGTATATGTGGCTGGTAGCACTGGGTAATACCTCAGATTTAGGTGCTAAGAGGATGAGTGCACAATAAGTCAAACACACACAGTCACTTTTTTTTAATTTTTATTGTTTGGCAACCACGTAAGGCCTGCTGTGTACAAGGCCAATTTACAGAGGCAACTTGACAGCCCAGGAGGTTATATAACTTGCTCAGGGTCACACAGTATGAAAAAGGAAGTTGTGGGACTCAAACCTTGGTCTTCTGGATGTAACATGCTCTTATACAGCTTGTTCTCTAACCTATAGCACATAACTCCATCCTTTGCTACACTATACATACAGGCCCAGATATTCAGACTGCGCCGGGCAGTGGCGCAAGCCTGACGCATAGCGCCAACTGGGCTGCAGGAGGTCAGGACCAGGTGATATTCATGATGCACCATGGTGCAGCACCGTTGAATATGGCAAGGTCAGCGCACATACTGTGCATGGTGCAGTGGCACTGCACCAGCGCAAGCCACAGATAGGGAGCACGGGGATGCACCTGCGCAAGTGCAGTTGCGCTAGGCGCATCACCTGTGATATTCAGCCGGGGGCATGTAAATGAGTCCATTATATATGCAAAATGCAAATGGGTCCATTTGCATGTCATTATGGCCCCATTTGCATGCCTTGTGCAGGACAGCCCGGCGACTTGTGCCTGGCACCCTGCACAGCATGACGTGGGCAGTGGGGGTCCCGGGGCTTCCCCTGCCCCGTAGCCGCGATCGTGGTAAAACACCATAGGGCACGTCCCCAGTAGTCTAGTGGTACCCCACTCCCTCCCGTGTCCCTGATCGCCCATACATGACTGTAGTAAAATCTCTGGTAGTCTAGTGGCACCCCCCTCCTTCCCGTTGCCACGATCACCAGTTAATACCATAGGAAATCCCTGGTAGTCCAACGGTACCCTCTGCCCCTAGCCCTGATCACGGTACCGCACCGTATGTATATTCCCTGGCAGCCCTTTCAATATCCCACCGGGGTGCAATGCAGGGTTGCGCCAGTGCAACTCTGTTGTGCCAGGCACAACCCCTTTGAATATCCGGGCCACAGAATTTAGGAATAAAACCAATGCTATTGTCAAGTCTTCATAAAACATCTATAGCTCAGCTGGTATTATTAAGAATTGAATTACTAGTGACAATTAAATTCATTGTTCAGTTTTCCGTCAGGTATGTCATTTCTCCACCTCAGTCTATAGGCACTTTTACATGCAGTGCCTTGTAATGGAACATGTGTTACAGACTTGCTGTTCCGATACAAAAACTGTGTGTGCAAGCAACCCACTGTGCAACGAAAGTGAGCGCTCACCTCAAAACGTGTTCCCTGCTTGTGTGGGTTCGCCGGCTTCTGTTCCGTTGTGCCCTGGCATGTAAAAGCAGCTTTCCATTCGTTTCAGCGAATGGCTAGATATGCAAAGCAAAATGCCCATATTTGCTAACATTAAAAAAATTATCACCACAATGTAGAATTTGTTCAGGGAGGATTTTCCCTAATGAATTCTGTTGAAAACAGTTTAAAAATCATCCCTGTTGATTTGTGCTCCTTAATACATGTTGCTAAGTTAGAGGTTGTGTAAGTTACCTTTCTCCACTTAACTTTGGATGATTTTTCTCATTTTCAACAGAATTCGTTATGGGAAAATGTCCATAAAGGAATTCTGCATAGAAGTTGATTTTTTTTAATGTTATCAAGGCAGAATGCTGCCCAGAGTTTTGTTAATGTGCTGCGATGTCAAGGGACACTGGATGGCTGGAAACACAGCCAAAACGCAGGAAGAGACAAACAACCGAAATACCACTGCCGTGTACAAGTGGCACAGGAGCGCAGCGGGTGGAGCATTACAGAAGTGTGACACAACCAAGCGGCACAAGTCAGCGCCATGTAAAAGTGCCTTATATGAGCTTACACCACAGATTGCGGTTTGCTTGCTAAATAGTAATCAGATGTCCCTAATGGCCACTGGCCAGGTCATCCCTGGATTGGCTTCCTACTCTTTCCCTCCTACACAGCTCAGCAGCAGACTTTTTACTTCATTTTTTTGTTAGAAATATATTAAATTGCCATAGAAAAATAGAAAATGTTGACAGAAAAAGACCATTGGTCCATTCTGTCTGCCCTGTGTTATCCTGATCCCCCCCAGGGCCTAATGTCTAGTCAGGGTTAATTAGGTCCACATAATTTTTTGTCCTTGGTCTCTCACACAGTTGAAACAAGTATTACCTTTGTAAAAGATGACAAATTCAATATTTCAAACTCAAAATTTCACATCTGCAGCTGCTCTGTGAGAAGTATCTCTGTCTCTGTCTCTCTCTCTCTTTATCTCATCTTACAGAGACTACTGTATATTGCTATAATTCTTTTACCTTTATTCTTTTCCCCTTTTCAGTCCTGGCATGTAGCCTCCCCCTTCCATCAGAAGTTAAAGCAATCCCCCCAACCGGGCCAAAGTTCCAAACCAAACTGGAGGTCAGGTTATTTATTATAAATATTTTCACAATCATATCAGAAATACTTTTGTGACTCTTCCTGAGCAATAAGCTTTAGCCATGGGTTTTCATATTCATCATAAACAACGCACATACTGTGTGCAGCTGGAGTAGCTCCGCGTGAGCAGTATGCAAGGATAGACCAGAGCAGAGGGAGGAGAGCTCATCTGATAACCTAGTGATGATTGAGTGAGTGGGGGGCAGTGGGGTTCAGTATGGGCTGCTGTCACTAATAAGCAATATAATATTCACCCGTAGCGAGGTGAGGTGAGGTGAGACACTCCCCCACTTTGCTGTTGCGGCTGAGGGTTTTCAGGTTTTGTTCAAAGTGAAAACATCCAAGGCTGAATGCTCCCCATGACTGATGAAAGGTGAGAGTTGAGACTTTTGCTAAAACAAATAAGGGGATGAAGTGATTTAAAGCACAGTGACCAGAACTTTAAAACCTGCATTATTTTCAGCGTGCTGCAGCTATTTATGTAGTGTATTCCTAAGTAAGCAATTACACCCTCCAGGGTGGGCGGTATTGGGCAATACTGGACTGCCCAGGGGCATAATGAGGCCTGACACCACAGGCGGAGGGCTTTATAGCCCTGAAAGGTCCAGTATTTCCCATACCGTCCACCCTGGAGGGTATTATTGCACTTAGAAAATGGGCTATAGGTGACATTGTCTCAAAAACATATACAAATAACAATATGTATATATAAAACACAAATAAAAAAGAAAATAATTGAAATTGCCTTTTCTGATAAAGTAGTTCATGTACTGGTAGAATGACCAGTGGAGGCGTTGCTGTTTTACCTGAATACTTTCTTTTTTATGAGCACCTCTTCCAGCTTATGCTTGCTTGCTGCTGTGTCTGTGTTCTCCCTTCACACACAGACACACACACACACACACGTGGGCTCCTGGATCTGCAAGGTTTCCTGTACTTTACAGGGATTTGGGGCCATCTACAACCATACATTTTTTTTATTTATATGAGCGCCGAGTCTGGGTAGGGGAATGTAGCATGATCACTATGCCGTTGTTTTACTTTTTCATCAGGTTTGAAATGTGGCCCAAGTCTCCAATGGCAGTTTCAAAGCCACAGTTACTTGAGATGGATCGTGATCTACTGTGCACTTCAGGAAAGTGATTTAATTAAAAAAAAAGACAAAGTTTTCTGTTATTTCCTCCACTTGCTGGAGTACCCAGAATGCGACTATGTGTGATGGGGTTGCTTTCAGCCAGTCAGCAATGTAAATACAGTTTACACATTTTCTAATGGCTGTTTTGTCTTCCCCTTGCCTGTGGTAGTCCATGGTCATGAAACCAAAAAGCAACAGCGTGCATAAAACAGAAGACGCTTTAAGACTTAGCTTGAGTCACTGTGTGTGTTCTTTAATTTGTTCTCCATTTGTTTGTTTCACAGCCAGTAAGAATACTGACTTGCAGCTGCCAGCCTGACACCCAGCATCATGACATCAGACCGCCAAGGTCCAGCAAACACACACGTCTGAGTGAAATATGTTTAAAAAAGTAAATAAAAAAAGAATTTTGTAAGCACTGACAGGGAGAAAACTGATGGCAGCTAGGGTTGTCAGAACTAGTTCGAGCAAGATACGAACCCATCTCGAACCCTGGTGTTCGAGTTCTAATTTAGGACTCGAACACTAGAGGGTTCGCAAAAGGGTTTGAATCTTTGTAAAAAAATGTTATTTTTCAGTTTTCTGGTAAGCGCATCCCTCCCAAGTCCCGAATGCAAAACTTCAGCCCCCAATTGAAAAAAATCTTACTTGAGTAAAGTTTCGCTTCCGTGTTCCGTTCCCACATCCCGATGCAGTTACTGACACTGTTCTTGTGGGGGGACATTGTGAGATGCGCCTGCGTAGTGCGTACCCTTGATCCCAGACTGGCAGCCAGTCACCGTCATCACCACCACCTGACCAACTGCTCTGCGGTCATGTGGTGCTCACACCAGCACGGTATTTAAGTCGCGCATGAGTGACTGCGTTCACTGTTCATTAAAGGAGTTGCATCATTCTGCTGTGCCTGATTGCGTTGCGACGAGTCCGACTGCGAGTTGCGAACAAACTCGTGGGCTGGCATTTAAAAAAAAAAAGTGACGACTTGCTTTCCCTCCAGCTACTCAGTAAAACAAAATAAAAAATCTAAAGTGTGGGTGGTGGACAGTGGACACTGGGTGAAAAGGAAAGCAAGGGAGGGTAGGAAAAAACGGTGGGGTGAGGGTCTCTCTCGCTGTGTGCCATGTGGGATATTATATCTACTAGCTGACTGCCTGCATTGGAATGCTTAGTCTCTAGTTGCCAAACTACTATATTTGATGAATTTTCTGATCCTCCTGATCTGTTTAAGATTAACTACTCAATATCTCTGTCTAGTGGGATTTGTCGTGGAGACAGAGCACCCTGGCTGGGGGGGAGGGGTGAAGAAAATCAGATTTTGAGAGAAAACAAAGTTAAATGAGTGAATGTGAACAGTGAACTTTTATTGAATTGAATTGTTTAAAGTCAAGTCCTACAACCAAGTATCAGGAGGGATGACACTGCTGCTGTGTTCCCTTCCCTTTGACTGCACTATACCCTAGTTATTACAGTGTGTGTTTTGTGGTGGTATTATCCTTAAATACATTTTTTTACTGTTGGGAGGAGAGACAGAAATATCTCCTGTGATCAGGCCATCACCCTGCTGCTGTGTGCCCTTTGACTGCACTGTACCCTAGTACCCAGTGTGTGTTATCGTGAGAGACCCAGTGGCTAGTTTTCTGGTGGCATTATTCTTAAATACATGACAAGTTGTCAACGAAGCCTAAAAATATATTTCCCTGTTGGGAGGAAGACAGAAGCCCAGTGGCCAGTTTTGTAGTGGCATTATCCTTAAATACATGACAGAAGCCTAAAAATATGTTTCCCTGTTGGGATGAGAGACAGAAAAATCTATTTCCTGGGTTTGTGTATGTAGCTCCGTCTCTTGTGGTCAGCCCATCACCATGCTGCTGTGTGCCCCTTGACTGCACTGTACCTTACCCAGTGTGTGTTACCGTGTGAAGCCCAGTGGGCAGTTGTGTGGTGACATTATCCTTAAATACACAACAGAAGTCAAAAAATATATTTCCCTGTTGGGAGAAGAGACAGAAAAATCTCTTTCCTCGGTTTGTGTGTGTAACTCCGTCTCTTGTGGTCATTCCATCACCCTGCTGTGCACCCTTGACTGCTATGCTTATGCCTTTGCCCAGCAGCCCAATCATTCTGTAAGCCTTGAACCTTTAGTTGCAAACTGTCATATTCTTCAATTACTTTCAGTCCACTGCATCACAGAGTCACATAGCCAAAATACAATTTTGGAGTTGTAGCCAGTGATCATAGATCACATTGCTTTCTTACACAGGAATTGTGTGGGTGTATTCCCTGCAGTATACTGGTTCTGTTATGGCTGACACCAACATAGATGAAGCATCTAGTGCTGGTGTTGGAGCAGGTGTTGGTGGTAGTGGTAATCTTGGTGCTAGCAAAAATAAGCAAAATGTTTCACGTGATAAAAATTCAACAAACAGCAAAAGAGCAACAGTGAAGTGTGGTAAAGGGGGACCTTTTAAGAAAACCTGTACAGCTGCTGGGGTCACATGGAGAGGCACCATAAGGTATGCCATTCATGCTGTTAAGATCTCTGTGACTAGCAGCAATAATGCAAGTGACAGTGAGTCCCTCTCTGACTCAGACAGTAGCTCTTTGTCTCAGTCCGACACTGTTGTGTCTCACGACGAATCATTACTTCCTCAACAAAGTGAAATGAGCAAGTCTGCTGACAATGAATCAGGTAGTGCACTTGCAAATACATCCAGCACTGTTGGCAATAAAAGGACATATCCATTGAATCCACCACTTCTGTGTTGGCCAGCAATGAAAATCCATCAGAGTCTTCTGCCCACTCTTCTAGCACCAAGGAGCATGTCCCACTCCCAGGTTCTGTTAGGACAGGTGAAAAGACACAAACAGTCTTTAGCTATCTTCTAGCACTCGAACAAAATCTGTCACATCTGAGGTGTGGAATTATTTCTCTGTCAGTAAAACTGATCCATGCAGAGCAATTTGTTCCCTGTGTAAATAGAGTGTAAGCCGTGGTAAAGTTGTGTCATGCCTTGGCACTACAGCTCTTAAACGCCATCTGAAAAAGAATTCAGTTTTGCTTGATCATCCAAAACCCATGTCCTCCATCTTCCAGACCACACGTGAGAAGGGTCAGGAATCTGAAATGGATACTGAATTGTCTGAACTTGATGTGGGCAGAACCACTCCCAGCCCTAGGATCACTGTTACCACCAATGCCAGCACCATTAGTACCAGTTGCACATCCAGTGATGGCACTGAATGTATAAGTCCTAGTCCACCATCTCCACGTCCATCTGCCCATCGAAGCACGGTGTATAATAAACCAGCAGGGACATGTTGTAAACAGCTAACACTGTCTCAGGCATTTGAAAGGAAGAATACCTTTACTAGAAATCATCCAAAGACCCTTCATCTTAATCACCGAATTGGTGAACTGTTAGCAGACCCTTCTCCCATACTCTTTGGTAGATCACGACGATTTAGGGAGCTCATGACATTAGCAGAGCTCACACAATGTTCCTCATCGAAGGTACTTTTCCTATGTTGAAATACCAAACATTTATCAGGCTTCAAAAGCGACAGTGATGCTTGCACTTAAAACTACGGAGGTGGGGTTATTCATGTCACAACAGATATGTGGACCAGCACTCAAAACATAGATTACATGTCCCTTACCGCTCATTGGTCACATTTTCTTGTGCTTCTTCAAAACAAAGACACCCCAAAGATGGCGCTGCTGCATATAAAGAAGTTTGGGCAAAGTCATACTGCTGCAAACATCTTGCAGGAACTAAATGACCTCCTTGAAGAATGGGTTTATTCTCACGGTCTAAAATGTGGCTTCATAGTAAGTGACAATGGAGCCAACATCTTGAAAGCAGTACAGGATGGAGGATTTCTGCATGCTTCTTGCTTTGCACATTGCTTACACTTAATTGTCACGGGATTTTTCAGCAACGAAACACAAGTGGATGGTATGATTGCTGTTTGCAAAAAAATTGTGACTCACTTTTCACATTCAACCAAGGCTATCACGGACATTGTCCGAACTGCAAAAACACAAGCTGCCCCAGCAAAGCTGATTCAAAATGTTTCCACTCTGGAACTCAACGCTTATATGCTGCAGCGCTCTTGGGGCAAAAAGCAAGCTGTACATGAGTATTGCTCCAGTTACATTATTGGAGATGGCATTATGCTGTCTGTGCTGCAGTGGAAATTAATGGAGACAGTGTGCTGTATCCTAGCTCCTTTGAGACAGCTACAAGGGACATGTCTTCTGAAGGCGCATCTGTGAGTCAGGTTATCCCACTCATAATGCTCATTTCACATCATCTTAGTGTTCTAAATCTACAAATAGAAAAAGACAGATCTGAAGCGCAGACAACATGTCGCCTGTATCATGGGAATCTCGTAAAGAGAATGAGCGGCGCTTCAAAACCAATGACAAATTAGTTGCAATGGCGAAATCAAAACACTACATCCTTGCAACTCTCTTAGATCCCAGGTTCAAGGCTATACATCTTCCAAAACAGATGATATAGAGCAGTACAAATGTATGTTGCTAGATGAGCTGCAGCACTCACAGGAGTCAAACACAGACACGCAAGTACCCTCAGGTTGTCATCACCACAACATGCAGGTTCATCTTCACAAAGGGATATAGAACTGGAAAAGTCACCAAACATTAACAGTAGTTGTTCCACAACTGCCACTTCTTCAACCCTTAGTAGCAAGCTAAATCTGTGGCAAAACCTTTCCCAAATTGCTGCCATACCAGCTTATTCTGATTCCTCTTCTGAGCGGTCTCTGTCCATCATGGTAGACAGTTACCTGCAAGAACTGCCTATTCCTATTGATGCATGCCTTTTGAATACTGGAGATCAAAAAGTCAATTTGGACAGAGTTGTATGATGAAGCCTGTAAATATCTTGGTTGTCCTGCAACAAGTGTCTCTTCAGAACGCATGTTTAGTACAGCTGGCAATATTGAGACAGACACCAGAAATAGGTTGCTGCCAGAAAATGTACACGGTTAACTTTTATTAAAGTTAATAAGTCAAGATTTTCATATCCCTACAAGAGTATACAAACTGATCCTGAAGTGATTGATGTTGTGGATGTTGATGGTGATGACAACTCAGATGGTGGTGGCTGTTAAATACTTGTGACGTGAGTCTCTGCACCAAAATGAAATTTTTCAGAATGTGATGACTTTGGTTGTCGTCTCTCTCCTTTCTCGATCTACTACCTTGGACTATATACCCACCAAAACTTTCACCATTTCATGGCAAACTGCTTTGTAGCTAGGGTCTAAACTAAAGTCAACAAGTTTATATACAGGGCAATTTTAACATCAGAGGGAACAGGCCCAAATTTGGGATAACGTGACACGTCAATCCTTTCTGTATCATATTATTTATAGTTAAAGTGCAAACATGTATTTTGGATTTACCTTCTGTGACTTTGTGGTGCATCAGTATGGGCTGGGACAGAGCGGTCTATTTTCAATTTTAAAGAGGACAAAACAATGAGTTCTAATTGGTAGCTGTTTATTATTTTTTCAATTACAGAAATGTTAGCCATAAACGAAAAAAGTATGCTAGTACATGGGTGAGGGTTGTGGGTTGGTTTTAACATGGGTGTAAGGGTGGCATGGGTGTTACTGCACAGATTAGGGTGGTGGAAGAAAAGTGGAATGGGTGATGAGGTGAAAGGTGGGCGTTGTTTTAGTTCTTTCATTTACAGATTCGTGATCAGCTGGGGATGATGAGGAAAAAAATGATGACAGACCGAACCTACTGTACACATAATATATATTCTTATTAAATACATTGCAAACTGCTGCCACCTAGCACAATTGTCCTGTCCCCTTTAAAAAAAGAATAAAGGAATCAGAAATAAAAGAAAATCTGCATCAGCAGTTTTCACAGAATGTGACGTATCATAGTGTTTTTGCTTTATAAGTAGTGATAATTTGATACATAATGGGGTTGACAGACGCTGTCCCTTAAACATCACATGCCAACTGCTGCAGCTACATTAAATGTTCCTTAGTATGTGGTGAGGAAACCATTTTTTTTATTCATGTGACTGAAATACAGATTTTATTGAAGTATCAGCTGCAAAAATGCATCATCTTAGAAAGTTGTAAGTATTACTTCAATTTGCCAACAAAATGTTGTTATATGTATGCATTACCTTAGAAAATTGCATGCATTTTGCCAGCAACAATGACTGGCATATTTTTTTATTCAAATGTCTTGACTGACTACGTTATGACATAATATGTTTTGCAACAGTTCCACATGCTGCTGCTGTAGTACTTAGCTTAACTTTGTTATAAAAGCTATCTTTTAAACATAGCAACTTTTGATTTACTCATTTAAAACAGAAAGCAGCAAATAGCTGAAATTAGGTAATATCAGTTATTTTTCTCATAATTCATGACGATGAGTATATATAGCTGAGTACATAAATGGCTAATGTGCCTCTTTCTTTCACTAAGGAATTATGATGCAGCTGCAGCAGAAAACTTATAACATATGGGTGGGTGGGTGGGCCTGTTACGTATAAGTTGCTGGCTTTAGCAAACAGAAGAAACCATAGATAAACCTAGTTGTAATTCCTATCAATGTCACACAAGATAATTTCTCTCCCCCTTATATTGAACAGTTTTTCCTTTACATGTATTTTATTACTATCTTTGTTACTGGCAGCACAATAAAAAAATAGGGTTCGAGTTCTAAAAAGTTCTAAAAAAGATTAGAACCCTAGAACTTTTTCAAAAGTTCTAGACTAGAACTAGAACCCAGAACTTCAGAGGGTTCTGACAACCCTAATGGCAGCATGGCAAAGGTCTGTAAGTCAGACAGAGATGATCTCCCCGTCTCGTTTTCTCACCTGCACATGTTCTCTCTCTCTCTCTCTCTCAGAGAGCTTATCTTAAACAGACAGTCACGCATGGTGCACTACACTACACTACAGACTTTAGAGTGCTGCTGACGAGTCACACAGCTGATCAGAGCCGTGGGGCAGCTAGGCTTCTTCAGTGCACAAAAGAAAAAAAACAAGTGTCTCACAAACCATTCGGGGCTACAGCTGTTACAGAGCTGCAGCCCTGAGTGCCCAACCCTAGTGATGCCCCTGTTTCTATCACCAACAGTATTGCCAAAAAAACAGCAGTGAATAAATCTTAAGCACTAACGCGTGTATGCTTGGTTAAGCAACCAATGACGAGGAGTTTAAAACAGTAGCAAATTTTAATATTGCATTCCCTCACAACACTCCAGCTAGAATGAGAGCTGCAGTACTCAGTAACACCACAAAATATTTCCCAAACAGAACTGCTGCAGACCCATATGTGATGCTGCCATTAGTTTAAGATTTTCTTGTAAACCTTCTTAAGTCATCGAGGTTCTGATAATGGGAGACTTCAACATGCCAGATACAGATTGATCAATACCAGTAGGAACATCTGCCAGAACTAGACACATAATGGATTCCTTGCATGGGGAAGGGCCTCAAACAACTGGTACAACAACCCACAAGAGACAGGGTTATCCTAGATCTAGTACTGACTAACAGGGAAAGGATCACAGATCTCCAGGTAGAAGGTTACCTGGGGGGCCAGTGACCATCACATGGTATGGTTCAATTTAGCCACTAGAACTAAATCATCCCATTCCAAGGCAAAAATATGGGACTTCAGAGGAGCTGACATTGATAAGGTGACCAACAGAGTTAAGCTAGCCCTGGCAAGAAGAAATACAGGTGAAAGGGTATAGGCAAGTGGGCAAGCATTAAGGATGCAATACTTGAAGCAACATCCCATTGTGTTAGAGACAAAAGGAAGTGCAAAAGAAGAAGGAAACCACTTTGGTTCTCAAAAACAGTAGCAGAAAAGGTCAAAGTCAAAAGGCTGGCCTTCAGGAAATATAAGGGAATGCAGCAGGACGAAGATAGGGAGGCATACCAAACTTCCCTAAGGGAAACAGGGAAGGCAGTAAAGCAGGCAAAGACCCAAACCGAGGAAACACTAGCACGAACAGTAAAAGAAGGGGACAAGACTTTCTATAGATACATTAGTGAAAGGAGAAAGTCCGGAGGGGGTATTGCTAAGATCAAAGGGGATAAGAGGGAGTGTGAGGAGAAGGACCATGGAAAGGCATCTATCCTAAATAGATACTTTTGCTCAACATTTACTGAGGAGAAGGTGGGGCAGGGCCCACAGCTCAGCACCATGGACACAGGGGGGAGGGAGGTGTGCACTAGTCGCTTCACAAAAGAAAGGGTCCTACAAGAGCTCGCTAAGCTCAGGGTGGACAAGGCAATGGGACCTGATGGCATACATTCCAGGGTACTAAAGGAGCTAAGGGTGGAACTAGCACATCCATTATCAGAACTGTTTAGTGAGTCTCCAAGCACAGGAGAGGTACCAGAAGACTGGAGAAGGGCTCATGTGATCCTGCTCCACAAGAGTGGTAGCAGGGAGGAGGCAGAGAACTACAGACCAGTCAGTCTTACTTCAGTAGTGGGCAAGATTATGGAGGCACTCCTTAAGGAAAGGATAGTGCAACACCTGGAATCCATAGGAGCACAGGATCCAAGACAGCATGGGTTTGCAACAGGAAGGTCCTCTCAAACTAATTTCATAGATTTCTTTGACTGGGTAACCAGAGTGGTGGAACAAGGGGGAGTAGTTGATGTCACCTACCTTGACTTCAGCAATGCTTTTGATACTGTTCCATCCAGAAGATTGATTAACAAGCTGGGTAGGCTTGGGGTGGGTCAGAAGTAGGTCAACTGGGTGGCAAACTGGTTGACGGGCAGAAAACAGAGCATGGTGGTAAATGGTATTCAGTCAGAAGAGATGCAAGTCACAAGTGGGTTACCTCAGGGATCAGTCCTGGGGCTAGTCCTCTTCAATATCTTCATCAGTAACATTGCAGATAGACTGGAGGGTAAGGTTTGTCTGTTTGCAGATGACACCAAGATCTGCAACAGAGTAGATGATCCAGACGGGGTGGGCAGAATGAGAAGCGATCTGGATAAACTGTCAAAATGGTCGGAAGAGTGGCAACTGGGGTTTAATGCAAAGACGTGAAAGATCATGCACATAGGGAAGAGAAACCCTGAAACCACCTATAGGTTGGGAGGGGAGTTGCTGGCAGTCACAAGGGAAGAAACAGACTTGGGCATCATCATCACAGATGACCTGAAATCATCCAAGCAGACCACTAAAGCAGCAGGTAAGGCTAGGGGGATGTTGGGGTGTATTAGCAGGGGTATCACAAGAGGAGGTTGAAGGAGTTGAACATGTACTCACTGGAGGAGAGGAGGGCCAGGGGTGACATGATTGAAACCTTTAAATCCATGAAAAGAATAAACAAGACGGGTACAGAGGGGCTGTTCAAAGTAAGGGAGGGGAGGGCCACCTGGGGCCATGATATGAGACTGGAGGGAGGAAGGTTCAGGAGGGAGATGAGGAGACACTTTTTTACAGAGAGGGTGGTGGCTGGGTGGACTGCATTACCTGCAGAGGTGGTATCCAGTAGAACAGTGGACTGCTTCAAAAGGAGATGGGACAGGACAAGGGGGAGGGTTAATGAAGGGGAAGGGTGGAAGGGAGGGGCAGCTGCAGAATAAGGGGTGCTAGCTGCACATTCGAGCAGACTTGATAGACCTCTAGGCCTTTATCTGCTGGCAAATTTTCATGATGTTCGTAAGCCGTAAGCGGGAGGTAATAATCCCTCTTTACAAGACACTGGTTAGGCCCCATCTGGAGTACTGTGTGCAGTACTGGAAGCCACACCTTCACAAGGACTTTAACAAAATGGAGGCAGTCCAGAGAAGGGCAACCAAAATGGTGTAGGGACTGCATCAGAAAACATATGAGGACAGATTAACGGAGCTCAATATGTATACCCTAGAGACTAGAGCAAAGGAGGGAGAGAGGTGATATGGTTGAAACATTCAAACACCTTAAGGGCATTAACAAGGTGAAAAAGTCTAACATGTTTCAATATAAGAAAAATAGCAGGACAAGAGGATACAGCATGAGATTAGAGGGAGGCCGATAAAAGGGTAATGTGAGGAAGTTATTTTTCACAGAAAGGGTGGTGGATGCATGGAACGGCCTACCTCAGGAAGTGGTGGATATGAATACAGTGCAGGGCTTCAAACAGGCATGGGATAGGCATAAGGGAGCAATACAGATGAGTATAAATAGATATGCCATATGTTTCTATGTGTACAATAAGAAGTAAGGAATACGGCTTCTTGAAATACGAGATTATTGTGCATATGTGGTGTTTGAAATGTTTTCAGATATTAAATCAAAAAAGTTATAAGGTTGAATAGTAAGCATGGGCAATACACACTATGGAAAGAAAACCTTTTTTTGCGGGTTTGAAATTAATAATGCCATTCTGAATAATATGGTTTGTCCCAGCACTATAAGAAAAGCACACACCATGGGTAAATATACACCCTTTAACTGAAACAAGAATTCACATGGTAGTTCATGCATTAAAGGTGCAATAAAAATGTGCTAGATGTTTCAAAGCTAAATGTATGCACTGAAGGCCGTACAAATTGTGCCACAGGTGTTCATATAACTAAATTTCAGGCAAGCTGATTGTAAAGCTTAGACTGAAGGTGGTGCATATTTTATCCGTGGCAATCAAAGATACATTAGGACTATGAAACACATTTCTAACTGGTAGATGTCTAGGAGCATATGTAGGAACAACAAGGATAGTTAGGATTCTGGCCTCACTTTTACCATATATGTCTTGGCAGATGTAGATCAAAAGCAGCTGAAAATAAAAGAGTACTCCACAGGGCTCACAGTTGTGTGTAACTGTTAAATAATAAGCAAAACATTAATGAAAGATACATATGCTTGCTTTACATGATATTTAGGAACCCAAAAATCAGGGACTCAACACAGAAATAACAAGCATTTGTCAAGTTTAAAGTTTGAGTGCACGCTGTGTGTGGCAGGCATGCGGAGTGAGATGAGTAATTTGTGGTGCATCCTGACTTCCCACTAGCTGAAGATCTGTGCCTGTGCTGCAGTTTAAAACTTTCAGGCTAACCTACTTGTACAGATGCAGTGCAGGAGCCCATCAGGTCGCAACACACACATAAACCTCTTGTGAGAGAAGGCTTGCCAGCCCACCACACGGTGCTGTGTGTGCACCAGAACACTGCTCTGTCCCTCGCCAGGCTGGGACCAGTGCCACATGCTGCAGTGCCTTTCCCCCAGCCTCAGCCCATTCAGCCGACTTACTGAGCATGCACCTGAACTCAGGTCACTGGCATAGAAAGGCAACGTGATCCCCAATGGGCCAACGGCAGTCCTGCAAATGATGTTACTTTATCATTTTTTTTGTAAAGAGTTTTGACCCCAAAATTTCAAAATACTCTTTATACGAACATACAAAGTAGTCAGCAGAAGAAGGCCATTTGGTCTATCAAGTCTGCTCGTGTTGCAAGGTCCACAGATTGAGCTACTGTCCCTGCCCCCTCTCCCCACTCCTCCCATCCTCCCTACCCATGACCCTTACTCTCCCCTATATCTGTCCCAGTCTCTCTTAAAGCTGCCCATTGTGTTCAACAAGATTACCTCTTCTGGCAGCGCATTCCAAGTATCCACCACCCTCTCTGTGAAGAAGTGCTTTCTGACCTACCTCCTAAATCTCCCACCCTCCAGCTTAAGACTGTGCCCCCTTGTGTTATGGTTGTCACTCAGCTTAAAGAGACTCTCCTTATCAACCTTATTTATCCCTTTCAAGTATCGGAAGGTCCCAGTCATGTCCCCTCTCTCTCGTGTCTTCCAGGGAGTACATGTTCAGTGCCCTCAACCTCTCCTCATATGCCTTACCCTGCTGACCAGCCATCATCTTTGTAGCCCTCCTCCAGACCTTCTCCAGCAGATTAATATCCTTTTTGAGGTGTGGGCATCAGTACTGAACTCCATACTCTAGATGCGGCCTTACCAGTGACCTGTACAAGGGCAGTATAACCTCCTCTCTCCTACTACTTATCCCCCTAGATATGCATCCCAGCATCTTGTTTGCCTTTGCTGCTGCTTTCTTGCACTGTGTGGAGTGCTTCAGGTCATTAGTGATCATCACTCCCAGGTCCTTCTCCTCCTTTGATGCAGATACTCGGACTCCACCCAGGTAGTACTCTGTCCTAAGATTCTTGGCTCCAATATGCATAACTTTGCATTTCTTGGCATTGAAGCCAAGTTGCCAGATCCTGGACCACCTCCCTAGCTTTTCCACATCTTCCTGCAGGTCCTGTATCCCTTCAGCTGTGTCCACTCTCCCACAGAGCTTGGTGTCATCTGTGAATAGGCACATTTTGCCCTTAATGCCTTCTGCAATGTCACTGATGAAGACATTGAACAACACCGGCCCCAGCACTGAGCCCTGCGGGACCCCACTGGTTACCTGTCTTGTGCCAGATAACTCTTTCCCTCACAACCACCCTCTGGGTTCTGTCCTTCAGCCAGTTTTCCACCCATCGGGCCATCTTTTCCTCAAGTCTGAGATCCACCAACTTCCTGATCAACCTTTTGTGGGGCACAGAGTAAAAGGCTTTGCTGAAATCAAGATAGAGGATGTCTACCGCTTGGCCCCTGTCTACTGTCTTAGTGACACAGTCAAAGAAGTCAATCAGATTTGTTTGACATGATCTCCCCCCATGAACCCATGCTCCTCTAGATATTCCACCAACCTTTCCTTTCATATGGTCTCCATGAGCTTGCCCACAATGGAGGTCAGACTGACTGGTCTGTAATTCCCTGGATCATCCTTGGGACCACTTTTGTGGAGCAGCATTAAATGTGCTGTTCTCCAGTCCTGCAGTACTATGCCTGTCTCTAGTGAACTATTAGTGCCCTTATAAAATACTTCCCAAGTTTAAAATCCCCTCTCTTTCCTTCCAGGGTCTGAGGTCTGGTTAATGAACCTTTCTGCCCTCCCCAGCTTCTGACTGAGCCAATGCCGAATTCCACAAGTGCAGGTATGATTTCCCAAGCAAGGTACTTGGCCAGATTTTGAACTTGGCATGATTCCTGTGTAGTCCTGTGTGCTGCTGCT
Organism: Neoceratodus forsteri; assembly: GCA_016271365.2. Lineage (NCBI taxonomy): Eukaryota > Metazoa > Chordata > Ceratodontiformes > Ceratodontidae > Neoceratodus > Neoceratodus forsteri. The sequence goes on from CM057456.1 coordinate 28,037,251, forward strand.
GCTCTTTGAGCATTTTTCACTCGCCCACCCACCCACCCACCTACCTTACCTTAATTAAATACTACTCTAAATCCCTCCTCTGGTCTTTTTTAACTGGCCCCAGAAGTGTGAAGGCATGTCTGCACTCCAGAATGCTTAGAGATCCCACCTCCTGCATTTCAAGCCACCCCCTTCTCCCTGAAGGCACGCCTAGCCTGCTGTGAGTGTACCCTGGACCCCAAACTTAAACTAATTTCTACATTCTTTTAAATATTCTTCTGCCCTCCTTTCTGGAAGAACTCCTCTCTTCCCATTGGTTCTTCTCTCCTGTTTAGTAGCACTAACCCTTTAGTACAACAAACGCCACCAGCCTGCATATTAGAGCCCCCGACTCAAACCTGGTACCCTGTACACCAAAGTCTGTAGCTCTACCACTGCACCACTGGGACTCCTCTCATGATGTGTGATCAACACTCCTCCTTATACTCCCAGACACCAGAACACCCTACCCATGGCCAGCCCTGCCCACCACATTATGCTTATAACACTACTACTACTGATCCTGCCTCGCTCCACCCTCAAGCACCCCACCCCACCCCACCCAAGTACCAGACCCACTGCTCCCCAAGACTTACACCACTGCCACAACTCCTCCACAAAGTCCATTCCAGTATCGCCCCTCCCCTCCCCCCAAACATATTCTACTGCTTCTGCCCCACACAAACTGAGCATGGCAGGCAATTGGCTCTGCCATCCTGACCCCACGGTCACTCGACATATCATGCATGGGGAGCACACACAGTCCATACCTCTCCACAGCTGGACACATTAACAAGCATATGCCTCTCCTCAGAGTTATCTCTCTCCTCCTACTTCTATCTGGAAACATACACCCAAACCTGGGACCCAGATCCTACAACACACAGAAACAGACACCAGCCACTGGCCTCCACACTGGGTCCGTGAATATCTGCAGTATACTGAAAAAAAACACTGCACTCCAATGCTGGATTACAAGGCACCAACCAGACATCCTAACCCTGGTTGAAACCTGGCTATCCAAGTCCACCCCTGACTCAGCTGTCTCCTTCCCTAGCTACTCACTCTTTAGACTGGACAGAGTGGGCAAATGAGGTGGTGAGTGTGCAATTTACATTAAGCACACCCAACTGGCCCAGGCACTACTCCACCAGCGTTAGAACACGGAGTGCAAGCGTTATCACTGAAAATCTCCCCTGACTCATTAAAGGCCCCCCTTATAGCCACTGTAGCCTATCTCCCACCCCGCAAACAAACACAAGCACTCCAGTCACTAATACAGTACCTTGCCAGTCTCCCCCCACAAATCAGAACACATACTACTAGGGGATCTCAACATAAACTGGCTCAGCAAAGCAGCCACCTCTGCCTCGAATGTGCTCACAGCCCTTGACCTACATCAGTTGGTGACTAAACTAACTAGGTGTAACCCAGCCACGGGCACACACACCTTGCTGGATGTCATCCTCACCAACCGTCCACACAAATTCAAGGTCACTGAAGTCCTACCAAACTCCCTCAGTGACCACTCCCCGGTAATCTGCTCATGGTCAGGTCAGCAACCTGCACCACCCCTAACCACGACACTCCGATGCCAACTTCGCTCAGGCAAACTCTCTGACTTTAAACAGCACCTTACTCAGTGGGACTGGTCCCCAATATACCATGTCCACAGCATTGATGCTGTGCTCAGCTACTTCTAGGACTCCTTCACCCATGCCTGTGACATCTTTGCCCCTATAAAAAAGGCAAGCATCAAAAAACAGAGCACACCATGGATAACTCCATCCCTCCTCCAACAGCTCAAAAGCTGTGATAACCTTTGGCACAGGGCCAATGAATCAGGCAAACCTGCCGACAGGCAGGCATACAGAGCTGCTCAGAACAGCTGCAACTGGGCTATTCGAAAGGCAAAAGCCGAACACTACCAAGCCACCCTAAGCGCCTCCTGGGACAACATAAAGCCCCTTAATGGAAAAACACACACGCTGCCCCCATCCCAAATCGCATCTAAGGGACTGGTCACCACAGACCCTAAGGAGATTGCCAACACACTCAATGACAACTTTACTGACTTAAGCAGCGTTCTCCCCCCAAACTTCTTTGACCCAGTACCTGCTCCCGATTCCACCACCACCCATGGACATCTTTCTATATCTGGGCTATCTTCATCACGGAACAAGGCATTACCTAGCCAAAGCTCTGAATAGTACTAGCCCCCATGAATGACCCAATTGACATCAAACCCCTCAGTCTGGCACTGGACGTGCTGATTACCCCACTCACTGGCCTCCTAAACTGCTCCCCATGCCTTGGTCAGTTTCCCACAGCCTGGAAGAATGCAATTGTTACACCAATCCACAAAGGCAGTGAGCCCCTAACACCGGGAAACTACAGACCAATCTCCATTCTCTCCCCCTGTCCAAAACGCTAGAAAAAGTTGTGGTGGATCAACTAACTGACTACCTTAAAACTCGTGACGTACTCTGCAAAGAACAGCATGGGTTCTGTGCTGGGCATAGTACCACCAAGGCCCTGCTAGAATACTCAAACTACATACATACTGTTCTTGATAGAGGGCACATCGTAGGGGTCATGTTCATAGACCTATCCAAGGCCTTTGACATGGTCAGTCACCCCCTCCTACTACACTCTCTCCTAATGGTGTTCTCATAAGGGCCCTTGGACTTGTTTACTAGTTCCCTCTCTTCTAGGTCCCAGTGTGTGCGGATAAATAACAGTCTCCTGCTCACGTTCCATCCACTCGGGAGTCCCACAGGGATCCTTTCTAGAGTCCCTGCTTTTTAGCATATTCTTGAACACAATTCCCACTGCCTGCCCCAAAAAGATCCTCCTTTATGCGGACGACGTCGTCATCTGTGCCTCCCACACAAACCCAACCAACCTTCAGGCCTCACTCCAGAATGCATTCAGCCAAGCTGAACTCTGGTTTGCCAAGCATAGACTAGTCATGAACTTGAAAAAAACAAGACTCTGCTTTTCGCACATCACCAAAGCAAAGTAAAAAATGCCCAATTGCATATTCAAGCTCAGTCACTCTATACCCTGGAGCAGGTCTCGTCCTATAAATTTCTAGGGGTTATCTTTGACTCTGCCCTCTCCTTCCACGCACACATCAACACCCTCACATCTGCAACCAATGCACGCATTGGTCTCCTTTATCACCATAAGGACTACCTTATGCCAGAAGTCCTGAGACTAGCCACAACCTCCTCAGTAATGTCTCTGATCGACTATGGGTTGCTGGTCTATGCTGCTGCAGATGCAACAGCTATCAGTAAAATAAAAGTGGTCATTAACAAAGCCTGCAGACCCTTAACTGCTGCAGACTGCATGATACACACATGCATGCTCTATTCCATTGCCCAGATCCTGAACTTTGACGAGAGGGTCCACTACCAGTCCTGCCTCTTGACCAAAAAATCCCTCCTTGGCTTGACCCCCCAGGCCTATCTGCCTCTCTAATTTCCTCTTCCCCCACAGTGTACACACACAGCTCTACCAAAGCTGCACTGGCCATTCCCAGAGTCAGAACCATACTCACCCAGAGGTCTTTTCTGGTCAGGGCTCCCTCCTACTTCAATGCCCTCCCACCATCAAAAACTTGGTCCCTTTAAAAAGGCACTCAAGACCCACCTCCTTGCCACCCGCACCTGCACCTGCACACTATAAGTCCACCACCAGTGCCTTCACCAGCCACTCAGAACGGCCACACGACCTCTTTCACAGTCAATGGCCTGCAATTCTTACTCAGGCACTCGTACAAAGTTTCCCGACAGACTGCTCTAGAATTTGCACTACCTGCCTCCCCTAACTTACCAGTTTACTCAGCTTCAGCCAACCATAGTTGGCATATGCACTATACCCCGATTCACTCTTTGGCTACTAACTGACCTCTTACTGTTAGATTTATTCTGTGCACTGTCAACAGCCACAACAATGTATTAGACATCCTTGTAAACTGGTCAGGACATCCTTGTGAAATGGTCATGCTGTAACCGGAAGTTAAAGTGCCCTTGCACTATACCCTGTATCGTACTGTTTACTGTGTTGCCCATAGCCTACAGCCTCAACTCTGTATTAGACATCTCAGTATACTGTTTCATGCTGTAACCTTGCCATCAAACTGCCCTGGCATTGTATATTGTAGCGTACTGTCTATTGTATTTACCTATGTCTGTATTGTGTATTGACGTGGAGCCTTTGGAAATGAGTCTCTGACTCAAAGGTTGTAATTCCAAAATTTTAAATAAATAAGAATAAATAAATAAAATTAAATAGGTCTGCCAGTGGCACTGCCAGCTCCTCAGCCAGTTCCTTTAGTACCCTTGGATGTACTCTGTCCGGGCCTGGTGATTTGTCCATCTTCAATGCCAACAGCCCCTCCCTCACTCTATCCTCCTCTATCACTACATCTGTATTTCCCTTCCCCTCCCCAATCCTCTTTTCCCTCCTGAAGGCACTGGTCCATCCTTCTCCCTGGTGAAGACTGAACAGAAGTATTCATTTAGTATCTCTGCTTTTCCCCCATTATCCTCCACTTACCCCACCCTTTTCTTAAGCCTAACAATCCTTTCCTTCTTGTCCCTTTTCTCACTTATACAGTGAAAGAAAGCCTTCTCCCCTTCTTAATTCCTTCACCTAACTGCAGCTCCTTCTGTGCCTTTGCTTGGCTGACTTTCTTACTTGCCTCACTAGCCAACCTTAGGTAGTTTTCCCTAGCTACCTCTCTCGGTCTTCCTGAATTTTCTATAGGCCAACCTCTTTTCCCTTACTGCCTGGGCAACCCCATATATATATATTTATATATATATATATATATATATATATATATAACCCCCCCCCAAACATGGCAGGTGTTATTTATAATATAATGGATGAAACGTATTTCGAGCCACAAGTAAGAAATCATATGCTGGCCAGGATTTGAAAAAAGACAGCTGTTACGTTCATGAGGTGGTGTGAAAAAAAATGCCTATGTTGAAAATTTGGAGTCAAAATATTGAAAATTACCAAAGTTATGAGCAAGCATAGAAAAGTGTAATTGTACCTTCATAACTTTGTTGTTTTTAAATATTCTTATCCAAATTTTCAACATAGTCTTCTTGTGGCCCTACCTCATGAACCTGGTAGGTGAAAATGTTCAGATTCTGACTGAAATGTCATTTAGTGCCACAGGTGTGAAAACACATTTTGGCTAAGGCTCTGAAAAACAGCAGTTGTCATGTTCATGAGGTGGTGTGGAAAAATGGCTACATTGAAAATATGGGGTCAGATAAAATGCAATACTTTATTTCAGTTTTTCAAAAATACATCTGACTGTCCCCAACTGACCTCAGAATGGCTGTTAGTGACATCACAGTTAATCATCATGGTACGCGCTATGATGCCATAAATAAATGAATCACAGGGTCAGTTGGGGCAGTCAAATGCTTTTTGTACACACTTCTATGACTGGTTACCAAGATGTGTATCAACGCAGAAAGAAAAACTGAACATTAAAACCTGTATTCTCTAAAGAATTATAATAGCACTCATGTTTATGAAAATACTAGAGTGCAGAGCTGTTTTTTAATGGCTGACATTTTTCTGTGTTTCAAATACCTGTTATTCAGAAATGGAAGAACCCGTTTCATGGGGGACAGAAGAGATCTCTGAGGCAACCTTAGGAACAGTTGAGGAATATGGCCATTGGACAGTTTGTCTGTCCCCATTTGGGAGATGAGAAGTTAAAAGGACCACATTATGAGGGGCATGACTGATTTTACCCCTGAGAATTGCTCTGTCTCACATTTGTCCCTTGTGGAAAAGGCACTGCCCATTCAGAGAAAGTGTTGTAAACTCAGAGTTCAGGCAGAGATTCATAACACTACATATTGTTACAACAAATAAGCTTGTCTCCACAGAGTTCAGAGCTTGTATGTCCATTTTTTTGATTTGTGCCCCACATTTCTGAGGGCCAGTGTCCCACATTTCAGTGATCGCGCAACACACTTTACTCATTCTGGGTAACTGCCAACAAACTAGACAATTTCTTTACTGAATTGCTTAAAAGTATGCATTTCCAATGAAATGACAATAAAGACAAGATTTGCGATCCAGTTTTCTTTTCCCCATGATTTGATGCACAGCACAATCATCACCAGCTGGCTTGGTACATTTGCACCCCTTAATGGTAGAAACACAAAGTCACTCAATCTGAATCCAGTCTCCACAGTTCTCTTTTCTGGGGTTTTCTATAAACTCCTTAAATCCACCTCAGCTATAAGCAGAGACACTGGAAAATTGTACCAGCATTTTTTTTTGCAGACTCCACAATTTTCACCATTCTCCACAAAACACTGACATGTTCTGCAATTTCTTGCAGATTTTTAGTTTTTACATTGAACTGTGTAAAAAATATTAACATTTTTAATAAAATACTCTCAAATATATTGACAATTTTGCATGCAGACCTGGGTCTGGCCAAAACAATGAAGTGCAAGGTAGGGGAAGGGTTTTATATAACACTGTTTCTTTTGAATCCTTGTCTTGTTTGGTTTCAAAATCCACTGGCCAAGCATAAGTATGCATGGTTTGTGTTGAAGCACTCTATCAGAAAGCTTTCTGTTGCACAGAGACTGAAACAGAAGATGGGAGAAAAGGTGCAAATTATCCCATTCACCTAAACGGGGTGCTAACTATGAAGCCTTTTTGAAAGTGATGTGGCAGGTTTTTCCTTGTGAGCATACTTTCATTCAGACTAGTTTGGATTCAAACAGCTGAGGATTTTGGATGGCTCTGCTGATTATACAGTAAACTTGAATAAGCTAGTTGGTAACAGTGATCCTGCGCTTTGCAATCTACAACCTAGATGCTCACATGCAAGGACTACAATAAAAACCCAACTAAAGTCTGAAAACAAGCTTATAAAACATATGTAGTAGTAGTAAAAATGTTTATTTTTATACAGGATAGCAAACTTTAGGTCATAGACCTATTTTCAAAGTTGTCCTGTGTCAAGAACAAATTACATTCAATATAACATGCAAAAATTCAGACTACATAAAACAACTAATAAATAATTTTTGACATTATACAAGACAAAAATCTTCAATCAGACCAACAACTAACACATTTATCCACATTTTAAAAACAAGTACATTCATCATAAAATACAGTGCTCAATCCTAATTTAAACTGAGATAGTTTAGTTGCTTTCCTTAATTCAGGGGGAATATTATTCCAAATATTCGCAGTCTGAGCCTCAAATGTCATAGTACCATATGTTGTATTAGTTTTTGGGAAAGTGTAACCTCTATGCTTTACATCCCTTAAAAGATATGGATAATATTTACTAACAGAAGACAATTCCATGTTTCCATCAATCATCCCATTTACTATTTTATAGATAAATACTGAATATTGTTTTTCAAATCGTACTGATAAACTGTCCCAGTTTAGGTCTTTATACAAAATGCAATGATGAGTATTATAGCTACAGTTCAGGGCAAATCTTGCCAATCGATTATATGATATGACTAATTTATTTAAATGTGTTTGACCCGCAAAATTATACACCATATTTCCATATTCTAATACAGGCATTATTAATTGATTTGCAATTAACCTCCGGGTTTGTAGATTTAATATCCTTGAAGACCTACGTAATGCCCCTATCTTATTATTAATTTTCTTTATTGTATTATTAATATGAGGTGAAAAAGATAAAGTATAATCAATCTCTACACCTAAATATTTACATTGATCTGTGATTATCAATTTTTTCCCATTCCTCATTAGTATTTCCCTATCTCTGATCTGTTTTTATTAACCTTTGTTTTTTTATTGAAAAAACATAACATGAGTTTTTTTTATCACTTATCACTAATTTAGAGCTGGAAAACCAATCCTGTAGAACATCAAAATCCATTTGTAATTTAACCATCATTTCATTTTGAGATTTGGCTGATGCTAAAAGTACTGTATCATCTGCATACAACCTGATTTGTGTATTATTTATTTTGGTAGGTAATTCATTAATATGTAACAAAAACAATAATGGCCCCAAAATTGAACCTTGAGGGACACCTCTTAGTATACTACCTACTTCAGAAAATTGACCATTTATTACTACTTGCTGTTTTCTTTGACTCAAATATGATTTAAACCATAATAATGACCTAGGAGCTATACCAACCCACTCCATCCTCTCATACAATAAATGGTGGTCGACCAAATCAAAGGCTTTGGACAGGTCAACAAACATCGCACCCATGGACTCTCCCTTATCCAAGGCCACTGCCACTTTATCAACAAAGTCCATGAGCGCAGTGCAAGTTGAATAACCTGCCCTAAAGCCATGTTGGTATTTAGTCAATTTTGAATATTTTTCTAAGTAACTATACAACTGGCCAAACACCATTCATTCCATTAACTTAGAGAGGATGGAGAGGATTGCTATTGGTCTATAGTTTGAGGGGTCATTTGAATCCCCCCCCTTAAGTATAGTTACTTTTTGGCTATTTTCCAGATAGAGGGAAAAACATTTTCCATTAAACTTTGATTAAATAAATCAGTCAGTATTGGTGATAAGACTTCAACTGCATCTTTAATAAATTTCCCTTCAATATTGTCCATACCATATGATTTATTTTTATTTAATTTTAAGATCTCCCACCTAACTTCCAAGATTTTTATTTTTTTAAAATAAAAAAGAGGACAATTTTCATTATTAGTTTCTTTATTTACTAAATCTGTTTGTACTTGTGAACCAACTGGGATGGTAATATCAGGCAATGTTAAGACATATTTATTCAACAACTGGGCTGTTTTCTTTGAGTCAAGGAGCTCACCCTTATTATTAGACATTTTTATACAAGACTTTGCTCTCAAAGGGTTTTCCAATCCTTTTATCATATTCCAGTATTGTTTAGGATCATGAGTTGTCTCAATTTTAATGTTATAAAATTTTTTTCTTGCAGATCTAATTAACCTTTTGCATTCATTTCGCTTAATTTTGAAATTAACCCAGTCTTCCTCCCTTTTTGTTTTATTTGCTCTTTTCCAGATTCTATCTCTGATATGAATTTTCTTTTTAAAATATTTGTTTATCCATGGAAGATGCTTTTTCTTTGTTTTAGTTTTTTTAAATGGTGCATGCCTATTACAGGCCTCTAAATAAGTTTTTGAAAATTCTTCAACCGCCAAATTTACATCTGGAATTAAATTTAATCTTCCCCACTCTATACAATTTAAATCATAAACAAAATTATTTGTGTGATAGTTCTTAAAGTTTCTTTTTAGGGTAATTTTTCTTCCTCAATTATTTGATTTAAATCTTTTACAGCACAATATACTGGATTATGATCCCCCAAATTTGGAGGTAAAATCAAACATTTTTCGACATGAAAGCTCCTAGAGAGAAAAATCAAGTCCAAAATACTCACCTGACTTTTAACCCCGCTTTTCCTAGTACTTTGATTTATTATTTGATTGACATTTAGCATCTCAAAACTTTTCCAATTTTAATCCCCTTGGCTTGCCCCAAGCAGGGTTGAAATCATCAATTAGTATTAAATCTTTACCATCTGACACTAATGCTAATTTAGATGCCAATAATTCAAACTTGGTAGTATTTACTTTTGGAGGGGAATGTACTATACTAATTAAGAGCTGCAATCTTTCAAATTTAACACAAAGACATTCAATTCCCTCTAAATTACCCTGAAAAACAATTTCTCCCAAACCCAGTTTCTCTGTGATATATAAAAGAACCCCACCACCACTCTTTCCCCTATCTAATCTAAAAAGATTATAACCATCCATTAATATTTCCTTATCCTGTATGTTTTGAGATAACCATGTTTCAATTAGTCCTATCACGTCTGGTTCATAACTTTGAGTCCATATTTTTTTTTTCAAATATAGTCTTTATTAAAGACTTTATCATTTTATAGTTACACTGCACATCTTTTACAAAGCATTATTTATACAGGGTTACAGTTCATATAGAGTTATTATACCATACATTAATTAAGTAACATTCTCTTACTCAAGGTATTCAGGCCTTTTTCCCAGGTCTAGTCTGCCCTTCTCGATTAACACCCATTATCTCTCTCCAAGATCTCACTTCCTCTAGCCCTTCCCTCACAACCCTCTCCAACTCCAACTCCCCTGGTGTATATTTTCAGGAATACTTTCCCTGCCCTCTAGTAGTGAATTGTGTTCCATATTATGACAGTATCCTTATATCTTGAGAATTGAACCCTATGCCTGATATGGTAAATCTAATTTTATTAGTAAGTAATAAGAGCCACTAGGGTATAAAGTGTGGGTCTTTCATCATAATATATGCTATCCATCTTCTCCACTTTAGAGAACATAGTTCTGGTTTGCCATTTAAATTATGTGATAGTCTCTCAGACCTATATATAAAGTTAACTGTCTCCCTCCAGTCTGAAAGTGTAGGTATCAATGTTGTTAGCTAATGCTTAGTGATAGCCTTCTTCGCTGCTAAAAGGCAAATTCACAGCAGATACTGGCACTGGGGGTCTTGCAACTCTTGAGGAAAGACATGCAGGATAAAGAAGTCCCCTGTGAGGAGAGGCCTATGCCCAAAGAGTTCCTCAAATTCCTCACAGAAGCCCTGTAAAAAGGGTTGTAGCTTTGAGCAAGACCATAGGATATGGGAATGATGGGCATTAGCCTCTCCACATTGGTGCCAACTAGTTGTGGAGCCTGATTCACCGAAGTGTGAGGTTATTGCTGGGGTATGAAAAAATCTTACTAGCAGTTGCCATGAGAACAGTCTCCATGCATGTGAGTAGGTAATTCTTGATGAAATACGGCATATTGTGCCCCACTGTTGTGGTGTTATTTGGGTACCCAACTCAGCACTCCATTTCTCCCTTAATGCCATTGTGTTTCCGCCTGTTGCTTCCATCAGGGATTTATATAGGGTTGAGATGGGATGTGATAACTTTTGGGATTTTAATGTTTGTTGGAATAAATGAATCATATGTGGGTATTGCCCCGGAGTGCAGACAGTCGGGGTGAGCGCCTCAAAATAATGGCGTAATTGTAGGTAGCAGAAAAAATCTGATTGGTGGAGATGAAATTCTCGCCTGATTTCCCCAAACTCCTTAAAAAAGGGTCCCATCTGGAACTATGAGAGTTTTGTAAGATGGGTATGTCTCCAATTATGAAATGTGTGGTCAGTTACAGCTGGGGGGAAATTTTCCAACAACTCTATCGGGCAGAGCATCACCAGAAAAGAGGTAATCCCCAGAGATTTATGCACTGGGTACCAGGCTCTGATCTGGTGTATGATCCAAGGGTTTTGAGTCAGTTGGTTTAGTGATGGTGGGTTTTTATAGATAATGAGCCTTAGATAGTCCCTTTGGGGTAATACACTTTCCTCGATCTCCCTCCATCGGTCCAGTGATAATCCAGCCAAGCGTTGGAGTATGAAGGACAGATGCGAGGCCCAGTAGTACAATTTAAGATTTGGGAGTGCTAGTCCTCCTTGCATTTTAGGAAGAAAGAGAGTCTTCATTTTGATTCTGGGACGTCTTCCCGCCCAAATAAATTCTGAAATGGCCTTATTCCAAACACGGAATAGGTTATTCGATAGATTAAGTGGGACATTTTGAAAGAGGTAAAGGGCCCTTGGGAGAATCACCATCCTCACTACGTCAATTCGCTGCATCACATTTAGTGGAAGGACACTCCATCTATCGAGATCTTGCTTCATCTGTGCCATGAAGGGATGATAGTTGTTACTGTTACTCAGAGCATCTTCCGCTCTATGGGAAAGATATATTCCTAAATATTTCATCTTGGAGAGTCCCCATCGAAATGGGTAGTTACCCTTTAGTGACTCGGGGGGCATGTAGTGAAAGGTAAGGGCATCAGTCTTGCTGGTGTTAAGCCTATAGCCCGAGTGTGCTCCAAATTCCTCCAGAATTTGGAAGACCATAGGGATGGACTGTGAAGGGTTAGTAAAGAATAATAGGACGTCATCCGCATAGAGGGCTATACGGTTTTCTGTGCCATCTATACTCATGCCCGATATCCCAGGTACTAACCTAATTGCCTGGGCCAAGGGCTCTATAAAAATAGTGAAAAGACCGGGGGACAAGGGACACCCCTGTCGTGTTCCCCTGAAGAGGGGGAAGTTCTCAGAATGTTGACCTGAAATTTTTACGCAGGCCCGTGGACAGGAGTATATATTCTGAAGTGTGGCCATAAAAGGAGTCGGAAACCCCATCACCATCATAGTGGCAAAAAGAAAGGGCCACGACACCCAGTCAAAGGCCTTCTCAGCATCTAGGCTGAGAAGGACCGATGGATCATCCTGGGATTGCATTTCATGCACCAGGTGCAGGGCTCTGCGGGTGTTGTCCGAGTTTGATCTGGAGCTTACAAAGCCTGTTTGATTGAGGCCTATCAGAGTGGGCAGGATCCTATCCACCCTTTGGGCCAGAATAGACATAAAATATTTATAGTCTGTATTAAGCACCGAAATTGGTCTATATGAGCCACACTGTAAAAGGTCCTTATCTGGTTTGGGGATGAGTAAAATTGTTGCATATGCCCAGCTGGGGGGAGGGGTTTCCCCTGAGAGAACCTTGTTAAAGGCACCCAGGAGGAGTTTGTTAATTAACTGTGTTATGCCCTTGTAGAACTCTGCCCCATATCCATCTGGACCAGGGGCTTTTTGAGTTTTGGACCCAGAGATGGCCAGCATCAGCTCTTCCAGGGCAATATGCATCATTAAGCTGTTTTGCTTTTCAAGATTAAGTTTGGGTAAACCTAGGGCCGATAAAAGGTGTTGGTCAGTGTGGGGTCTGTCATATGGTCTGTAGTGTAGAGGGCTCTAAAGTATTGGCAAAAAACTTAAGATATATTTTAAGCTTGGTATGGGGTAATCCTGTATTGGGGTCCTTTATTACTGTGATGGTGGACATTTTACATTGTTGACGCAGGCCATATGCCAAAAGGCAAGAGGCTCGGGGGTCAATCTCGCCATATCGCTGATGCAAGTATGCCAATGCCACTTCCGTTTGTTGGAGGCACAAAGCGTCTAAGTCCTTCTTAGTCTGCTTAATCTGAGTGACAACCGTATGGTTGCCCTGCTGATGTGCTAGCTGTAGGAACTGCAGCTTCTGTTCAAGCTGTGTTTGTCTTTCTTTCTGTTCTTTCGCTAGCGTGGCTGTATATTTTATCAGATGATCCCTCAGGACTGCCTTCAGGGTATCCCATTGAATGGTAGATGAGGTTTCTTGGGAGGAATTGTCCTGAATAATTTCCATGATTTTCTCACTGAGAAAATCCTCGAACCATTCACTTTTCATATGGGTTGGGTTAAATCTCCATCTAGTACTGCTCTTCTCTAAACTCAGATCCCATGTGGTAATTAGTGGAGCGTGGTCTGAGTGTACTATAATTCCCAGTGTTGCGTCAATCAGTGAACCGAGGTTTTCCCTCTGTGTATAGCAGTGATCTATTCTTGTATATGTCCCATGGACCGCAGAGTAGTAGGAATACCCCCTATCCCTAGGATGCAGAGAACGCCAGGCATCCAGCCATCCCACCTCCCCCACAAATTGTTTAAAATATTTGTGTGAGGCCTGTTGCCTGCTGCCCTGATTCCTAGTGGTGTCTAAGGATGGGCTTGGGGCAATATTGAAATCCCCCACTAGAATTAGAGTCCCCCTGGTCATCTCAGCCACCTTGTCCAGCAGGAAGCGGATTGTGGGTGAGTTTGAGGATGGAGGGAGATAGATATTGGCCAAGGTCACTTCTTGTTCATGTAAAGTCCCTTGGACTATTATTAACCGACCAGCCAGATCTGCCCATTCCCTCACTTTCTGGAAGAGAGTGTGTGCCGAGATTAGTATGGCGACCCTCCCTTCTCCTACCGCTAGGCATTGCCGATGAGAAGACCTGTGCATAGCCCCTTCCCTGGAGTTTCCCATGTTCCACAGAAGTCAAATGGGTTTCCTGCATATAAACAATTTCAGCATTGGATTTCTTCACTAGCGAAATAATTCTAGACCTCTTTATCGGGCTACTCAGACCATTCACATTCAGCGAGTATACCTTCAGATGTTTGTGAGCCATTTATCAAACAGATATAAATCTGGTATATTAAACCATTTAGCACATTGCATCTGCACTGTAACCTCTATCTGGTTTGTTAAAGCCTTGTGACTGCTTACTACCTTCCATAAGTACTTCCCTTGACAAGGGGGATTTAAGATTATTTTATCTAACCAGTAGCCCGTAATAAAAACTGTGGGCTTAAACAGGTAACCTTTCTATCAAAAACTATAGCTAATTCCAACAGAATGATTAGCTTTAAGGAATACATAACAACCCTGTAAAGGGCAAAAACTCTGTACACTGGCCAGATGCAAAATGAGGCCAGGAGCATAAGGGAGGTGGAGGGATACAGGATTATTAGGCCCTGATGCCTCCTGCTCCAAACAGGTGCGAAAGGACCTCCAAGGGGCAGCTGAAGGATGTTATCCAGCTGTAGGGCAATTGCAATTATGCAGAAAAGGAGGGCACCCCCAAAAACAGAGGTGATAGCCCTTGAGCTCTTGGGAAAAATCCCATATAGAGCTTGCCCTATGGTCAGACGTATCCATATTTTGTGGTGAACCCTCCCCCCACCCAAGCCGACCCATCTGAAATGCAAGTAGAGAGAATCACCAGTAAAAACAGCTTAGTTGACTGCAATCAGTGAACGATGTCTAAGGGAGCAAGTACTTTAAATAAAAACAAGCATTTATAGCGACCACTAGGGGGCGCACCTTAATTAATAATATGAATAAACTTCGGTGGTCATATAAACAGCTCCCCCCTACCCAAGTAAGTGGATGGGGACTAACAAAATCACATAATAGTGGCTTCCTTAGCAAATAATAAACATCTAGTCCTTATAGTTTAGTCCATCTGTGAGAGAGGGAAACGAGTTAATCCATCGAATTAGGTGACATCAAGCAAGCAGAAGGGTATCAGGGGTTTATAGCGATTAATCAAGGAGACCCCAACAGTCATATAAGGAACCCCAGTTATCATGCTGGGGAAGTACCCCACTCATCCGAAAGGGCCCCCGTGGTCCGGAGGCAGTGTGAAATCCCACGTAAACATAAGTGGTTTCAACATCTTCCCTATAAGGAGCGAGTGAAGACAGATAAGTACTCACCCGTGTCTGAATGTAACTTGTGGTCACATTAGTGAATGGGCATCAAGCCTTATTGTGTTGCCAAGTGACCTGCCAGTTACCATTGCCCAGGTAGGCTAGGGACAATCGCCAGCAGGAGGGGAAGAGCGTCAAAATGATCAGACGAAAATCTTTAGTGAGCACCTCTCCGCATGGCATCAACTGGGAGGACGTCTGATTTCCCTCCCCCCCGAAACTCCAACGTGGGTCAGGTACGTCAAAGTAAAGTGGATCAAGATTATACTTACAGGGCATCGATAGGGAGACTACTGCACAGCCAAAGTATAGAATAGGCTGGCAAGGCTACCCCGTGTGACCTGAGCGCACTGACCCGGAATGAGTGGAGGCCTTGCCACGGAGGATACAGGAGGTAAAGGGAGGGGGAGTCCCAAAAGAGCAAATATGCCCTATACAAAATAGATTCAGGTGGAGTTTTGATCAAGTCTCCATTTCAGCTTGGGGGTCATCATTTTGAGAGGGTCCCTCAGCCTCATCTTGCAGATGCATGGCCTTCTTGTTTAACCTGGCTGGATCACCATAGTGTCAGAGTAAAGTGGAGATGTCTGTGCGGAGGTTTGTCTGAGAGGATCCAGGATGGGAGGTTCCCTTTCGCGCAATGGACCAGGCAGAGGTGAGTAAGTCCTTCTCTAGTTTCTCTTTGAAGAGGGGAGGTGTGGCAATTCCTAGGGTCTTAAGATATGAAGAGGCCCATTTTCAGTGAAGACCTTAAGCCTCACAGAGTGGAGAATTTGGGCTTTGAGGTTTTTCATCCAAAACTGTTTTAAAATTGCCCACAGGGTTCTTCTGGCATCTTGTACTGCCGCCGTATGGTCACTGTCGATGGAAATTCGGTGACCGGAAAATGTTAAGGTACCTCGCTGCCAGGCTTTCTGCAACAGCTCTTCCTTGGCTCTGTACAGGGTTAGTTTAGCTATAATGGAACGGGGTCTCGCATCCACATCCGGGGCTTGGGTCCGAGGGATCTATGCGCACGATCCATAGACAGGTCGAACTCCAGAGGAAGATCAAGGAGGTCCCGGAGAAATTTTTGCAAGAATTCGGTTACAGTTGGGAATTTATCTTCCGAACCCTCGGGAACCCCAAAGATCCTTATGATCTGCCTCCTGTTTCTGCCCTCCAGGTCATCCAGACGGTGCGTGAGCTCGCGATCTCTAGCTAAGAGATATAAGAGTAACCTGTCTTGTCTGTCAGACTGCTTGGAGATTTGTGATGTACACAGCTCTAATTGCTCCATTTTGTGGTTGATATTATTAATATCAGCTTTGAGATCAGTCAAAGTCTGGTCGATCTTAGAGACCATGTGAGCCATTTTCCGGATTGTCGGAGTGAGGTTGGAGTGAGTTTCTTCACCATGCAGGCCAGGATGCAGTAGGCCCTCCATTGCTTCCTGGGTTTCCAAGCCTTCCGCTCTCTCATTCTGGATCAAATCTTTCAATTTTTGTGATGGTGTAGCCAGGAGTTTCCCCAGTTTATTTCTCTTCTGTTTTGCAGGGGAAGACATCCTGAGATTAGGTGATTCAGTTGGATTACTGTCGGCTGGGGAGCGAAGCACTAAGGCTAAGCAGCCATTACTTCGCTGACTTCACCGGAAGTCCCTTTAGTCCATATTTGAAATTCATGCATCTTGTTTATAACACTTCTTGTGTTTCAAGTGAAATTTTTTTATTTTGTTTATTGACTCCTTTGGGGCCGGGATTTATCTCCACATCACCTGCAAGCAGTATTACTATGCTACAAACAAATGGTGTAGTTAATTTTAAGTGGGATTTTCTAGGTGAAAAACATCGGATTCTAACCTGATTAAATAATCTCCACTGCCTAGAGAATCCATTTCTTCTGGTTCTATGAATAAGTTCAGAACCCGATGACATAAATAAATGCCACAACATATTTTTTTTCTTGCTGTCTTGCAGGTGATGGAGTGACACCCGATCCCAACAGTCAGTCTTCTTCCATTGATTAATAAGTATCACAATTAGGACACAGTACATTACATATTTCTGCATGGTTAATAATTAAAACAATCGAAATTCAGTATAACATACATATATATATATATATATATATATATATATATATATATAGTATATATATATATATATATATATATACACAGTATATATATATATGGAGGAGCCTGCAAGGTATCGCAGCAGGTGGGGCTTTGTCTGGAGGCACGGCCTGAGACACCTGAACAGTAGGTACCCAGGTAGGACCACCCAGAAGGGGCTGGGGGGATAGGTTCCCAGGGGGGAGGGAGCTTGTGGCCAGGGACAGGGAGGAGCCAGGCCCCTTAAGAGTGGCTGCACAGGAGGAATTCTTCCTTATTTCTCCTTGTCCCAGGTTGCAAGCAGAATAAGGAAACCCGGATCAGCACACACCAGCTGCACCAGAGGTAAGGCTTGGTCTGGGGCCTACAGGCCGCATGGCCTAAGCTAAGCATGTTGGAGCTGGTGGCTTCCACCTTGCTGGTTTAGGGCAATGTAACAAATTGTACTGATGTTGGGGAATGAGATAATTTAGCAGCTTAGTCATTCCTGCTGTCCTCTGTAGTTTTCATAAATAGGGTTAGCACCTTTTAGGAAGCCCAAAGTGGGACATTTCTGACCGAAACATGATTGATTGCAGGACACTATGTAATCTCAATCAATGCAACAGACTTGTTTTCTCGAAATAATCAGAATTAAGACTATGTGTTGTAGTTTTTAGTCAGGATCGGCAAGCTAGAGGTAAGGGTGGGGGAGGGCCTGCAGCTGCATGGCCGGGTGAGGGGAGACCAGGCTTTGTCCTAGGTCTGAGATATCTTGTAGGCCCCTCCAGCAGCTCAGCTGGAAGAAAGAAGCAAATGGTTGTTGTGAGGTATTTGAAAGCCAAAAGAATGTAACATTTACATACAGCACTAATGTTTGTAATCATTACACATACCTCTACTAAAAGCTACAGAAGGTAAAAAAAAAAAAAAGCCTCCACCCAGGTTAAAATTGTGATTTTCTATTAAAAGTTAACTCTGGCTGATGAAGAAGGTCAATACTAGTATCAAATGCTTTCTGTTGGTTTGATGCATATAACAAAAAGAACTCCCAGTGGGGAAAGTAGTAGAAGAGACTAGAATCTCATCAGGGGAACTTTGCTACTGAGGATATTAATCAATCACTTTGTGGTCCTGGATGCCACAAGAAACACAGATGCTTTACAGGACAGGCTACTGTTGCAGATTATTTAATTACAGAAAAGAATGGGGTGGGGGCAGCCGAGAGGCCGGATAGCCGGACAGTTTATCTAAATAATCAGAATTAGGACTGTGTTGTAGTTTTTAGCTGTTTCTAGTGTTTCTTAGCAATTTAAAGTAATTTGGTTAAGGTAATTTATTGTCATAGCACCAACAACAAGCAAGAGGTGAGGGCTTGGATTGGGCCTGTAGACCGCATGGCCTGGTGGGGGATCAGGCCTAGAGCCTAGGTCTGGGATACCTCGCAGGCCCCTCCAGCTGGCCAACTGTAAGAAGAAAGCAAGTTGTTTATTGGGAGATAGTTAGGGTAAAAGTTCACTGGGCTACCACTTTTAGAATCAAGCAATTCATGTGCTGGCTGCAGCCTGGAGGTGGGGTAAGTGGCATTTGGGGTAGTTACTGTACCATTCCTGGGCGCAGACTTAGGGGTTTTCTCAGAGTTTAATGGTGGAGCCTCCATAACCTTGGGATATCAGTTACTCAGTAAGATTGAAAGCAGTTCTTGAATGCCAGCAGGATAATAGCATCACACCCTAACAAAGAAAGGAAGGGGTTGCAATGAGTCGGAAATTACAACCTGTAAGTGCTTACTACACCTAATTGATTGCTCAGTAAGTTTAGTGTGTTTAGAAACATTATGTTATGGGTTTATGTTGGGCATTGTGAGTCTGATGGTTTGCTAAGATTAAAATTATTTGAGTGTTTTTCACAGGCCCTTCTGGCATAAAGCGTGGGCCTGACTAACTTCATTATGGGGCTCCTAGGTTGCCAGGAGCAAGTACTAGCTACTAGCCAGGCAGGTAATGTAAAAAAAAAGGGGGGGTTAAAATGTCCCACGGTCAATGACCCATGTTGGTGGCAGCAGCGCCAGCTTAAGCACTACAAGGGGTGAGTGGCCGTGACTTGTTTGTTTGCAGGCATATCGTGAAGATGAATGGAGATCTCGAACAGCAGCTAGCTGCCCTTGTACGAGGCAAGGGTAAGGCATGGTGGGAGGTACTGATCAGGGAGCAGGGTGAAATTGGGAGAGCAGGACCTTCGGGGCTGCTGCCCCCACCAGAACTCAAGAACCCAGAGGAGGCCAACCCGGGGAAGCAGCCGGAGAACCTGGCACCGCTGACCCTGCCTGCTGAACCTGTGTCTCCGGTGGGGGTGCCGGGCAGATCCGGGCAAGAGCCAGAGAAGCTGAAGCCCAGTCCAGATGAGACACTGGTGCACCCTCCTCCTCCTCCTCCTCAGAAAAAAGCACGAAGGAAGAGGGCTGATCAAGGAGAAGCAACAGCGGACCAAATAGCGGGTATGCAAGAGTTGGATCAGCGTCAGCTGAGGAGTTGAGGGCTCTACTTAGGAGTGGTGGTGCCCCCAACAGGAACAGGGGGCGCCAGTCGAAATGGGGCAGAGAGTAGGAGGCCATGGAAAAGGTGCTGGTAGGGCACAGGAAGGAAACGGAGGCATCGGCAACCATAAGCCTGGGTCTGCCGAGGGGCCTTCCAGCGGGCCAGCCAGCACCGCCTCAGGCAAGCTTGCGGACTCGTGAGCAATTGGGGCAGGGTCAACCTGTCCTGCCTCAAGCAAACTCCTCAGCAGGGAGTACCGGGCCATGGGTCCCACAGCAGCCAGCCCTCGGGGGTTGGGTCAGCCAACCAGTGGGAGGGCTCGGGGGTGTGGCCACGGCGATACCCCAAGGGTGGGGGGAGCCTAACATGTGGCCTCTGGCGGGAAACCCGGGTTAATCAGGTGTGGAGCAGAAGCTTGACCGGTTGCTGGAATTACTGTCGGACCCGAATAGGGCACGGCAAGGAGTGGTCCAGGTGGCCCCAGCCGTAGCAAGGATCGGGGACACCGGAGCAGGAGTGGCATCTGTGCCACCACCAAGGCCAGAGCAAGGGTCAGTGAGCTTTCTATCCCTGGTGGAGCCCATTGGGTTGCACTTGCCAGACAAGGTGAGGCAACAGATAATCAACAGAGAATACGTTGATATCTTTGCCCTTCTGAACCGGCCAAAAGAGCCAGAAAAAGAAAAAAAAGACAAGAAGGGGGACGGGAGTCAAACAGAAAAGGAAAGCAACTGTGCGGTGGACGTGGGAGAACTGGGCCACAGGGTTCACAGTTTACGCAGGGATCCTTACCCAGGGCAGCCTGGTGAAAGCTGACAAATTGTGGGTATACTTTAATAGAATAATGACCATGTACGCTAGTAAGCCAGGTGGGGGGTGGTTAGAATGTGATGAGGAGTATCGGAGGAGAAAACAGATGGACACAGCATGATCGTGGGCGGTCTTGGACCTCTTGCTGCTGTGGACGATCGATTTGGGGGCAGGGGCTCAACACACAGACAGTGGTTTCCTGGTGAGGTGCCCCCCCGTCACCGAAAAAAGGTTATCAATGGGATAATGAGGAAAAAGGGGGGGCAGGAAAGGGTGTTGTTTCAACTACAACCAGGGATCATGCAAGACCGAGCGTTGTTGATACAAGCACAAGTGTATAGCGTGCAGGAAACCACACTCATTTCAACAGTGTGGGAAGGTGACAGGGGCAGGGAAGGCAGACAATTTTTGCCCCTTTCAGAAGGGAGGGAAAAAGGCTGCCAACACTGGTCAAGGCCAAAATTATTGAAGGGTGGTTGGTCAACTACCCAGACAGGGTGGCCGCTCGCTCTTTGGCAGATGGTTTCAGGGAGGGGTTCCATATACCTTACCAAGGTCCAAGGAGGGCATACGAGGCTGACAGCCTACGTTCTGCCAAGGAGCAACTGGAGGTCATGCGGGGAAAGCTACGGAAAGAGCTGGCCGCAGGTCGGATCAGCGGCCCCTTCTCCTCTCTCCCTTGCCCACGGTTCAGGGTGTCACCCATTGGTCTAGTTCCCAAGAAGGTGCCAGGTGAGTTCAGAATGATAAACCACCTGTCATACCTGGAAGGGGAGTCAGTCAACACCTACATCGACCCAGTCGACACCGCGGTGTATTACACATTGTTCGACAGGGCAGTGGAGGTGGTGCGTCAGGCGGGCCAGGGGGGCATTGCTGGGGAAGGCTGATATAGAATCAGCATTCCGGCTGTTGCTGGTGTTCCCGGCAGATAGGGAGCTACTGGGCATGAAATTTGATGGGTACTACTATATGGACAACTGCATGCCCATGGAGTGTGCAGTGGCATGTGCGGTTTTTGAGCAATTCAGCACATTCCTGCACTAGGTCATGGCACAGAAAGCCAAAGTCAACCACATGGTTCATTATTTGGATGACTTTCTGTTTGTGAGGAGGGTTGGCTCAGGGCAATATGCGCCTATCATGGTGGCATTCCATGAGGTGTGCACCGAGCTGGGTGTACCATTAGCCCAGGACAAGATGGAAGGGCCATGCACAAGGCTTTCCTTCCTGGGGATTGAGATTCACACAAGGGAGCAAGTGTTCCGGCTCCCCCAAGACAAGCTGGCGGCCTTGCCCACCCAGCTGGATGCGGTGATGAGGGAGTGGAAAGTCACATTACAGGCGCTCCAACAACTAGTGAGCCATCTCAATTTCACCTGCCGGGTAATGCCCATGGGCAGGACATTCATGAGGCGCCTGGCAGGTGTTGGGGTGGGCTGTACAAAACCGCACCATAGAATCCGGGTCACAGAGGCAATGCAGGTGGACCTAGGCATTTGGCAGACATTTCTGCAATGCTTCAATGGGGTGTCGATGTGGCCGGTGCTGGTGTCCAGGTAAAGAATTAGAACTCTTCACAGATACCTTGGGGGGCTTGGGCTTTGGGGCTTACCTGCAAGGAAAGTGGTGTGCAAGGCAGTGGCTTCCAGAGTGGATCAGACAAGGCATTACAAAACAGGTAATGGTGATGGAATTTTTCCCCATTGTCATGGCATTTGTGATCTGAGGGGATGTGCTGCAGGGCAAGCACATCACATTCAGGTCGGACAACACTGGAGTGGTGTATGCCATCAACAAACAGTTGGAGGGCAAGGGCCCAATGGGCAACCTCATGCGGGTGTTTGTCCTCAAGTGTCTGATGTTGAATATTACCTTTAGGGCAGTGCATGTACCAGGTATTGAAAATGGCATCGCTGATGCTTTTTTTCATTTACAGTGGCAGAGGTTCCAAGAATTAGCACCAACAGCAGACCAACAGCCCAGGGAAGTCCCGCCATTCCTATGGGGGTTGATAACCCAGAGGTCTGGGAGTTGATTGAGAAGGCCCTTGCACTCAGGATGCATATAGAGTACCAGAGGGGAGTCAGCTGTTTTTTGGAGGTCCAACATACTCAAGAGTGGGCAACGACATGGCCGATCCTAGTTGCACAGCTGTGTGAATACATGCTGATCAAAAAACGTGCCGGGGTCACCGGGCAACAGTCGAACAGCACATTGCTGGCATTGCCTGGTTCCAGAAAGTCAAGGGCTTCCCTGACTGTACAAGGGCATTTGCCCTTAGAAAGATGCTGGGAGGTTGGGCACGGGCAATCCTGAGGGGTACAGACAACAGATGACCTATCAGCCCTGCCATGTTCAAGCAGATCTGGGACAAGTTGCCTAAGGTATGCTCATCCCCTGATGAGACAAGGCTGTTCTGGACAGTGTACTTGGTAGCGTTTTGCAGGGCATTCTGGGTGTCGGAGCTTGTGCAGCCTAGCAAGGCTACTGGGAGACCAGTAGCGCTGGCAGAGGCGGACGTGGAGGTCACAATGTCTGGAGTCTTTGTCCGCATCCGTAAAAACAAGACCAATCAGCTTGTCCATGGGCGGTGGTGCCAGCTAGGGGCAACCCACAGGGTCCAGTGGGATGTGGGAGCATGGGTACAGGATTATATAACTCAGCTCCTGGCAATGGGGGGGGCCTTCTTCCGTCATGGAGAGGGTGGCCCCCTAACAGTGTACCAGTTTAGGCACATGTTGCAAAAGACCTTGCGACAGCTGGGCATCCCAGCAGAACACTACAACACACACTCCATAGGATTGGAGCAGCATCACATGCCAGGGTGGAGGGCTTAGCAGATGGGGCAATACAAGCGCTGGGTAGATGGAAGTCACAGACTTTTGAAAGGTACATAAGGCCACACATGTTATAACTCTCTTTTGCTTTGTTTGGCAGGTGTTGCGGCCCGAGCAGAGCAGATCTGAATTTGTGGCCACTCATACATCCATTGGGAGGCCCGCAGGGTGAGGCAGTATCCCGGAGGAAAGAACCTGTTCCTAGCACCCAAGAGGGCAGAGGTGCATTGGTTGGGGCAGTGTGGGATGCGATGGAATGAGTTGATCGCAACACTGCAAGCAAAAGCTCAAGAGAGGAGGCAGCCAGATGTTTTAGTCCTTCACTTGGGAGGAAATGATCTGGGGGTTATGTATGCAAGGGCGCTTAAGGAGATGGTCAGGCAGGACCTGGCAAGAGTGAAGCAATGGTGGCTCTAGGTGCATATAATTTGGTCAGACATGGTACAGCGGCAGCACGCCCGGAACATTAGGGCAATAGAGAAGGTGTGCCAGCTGAAGAACGCTGCCATGAGATCAATTATGGATTCCATGGGGGGGTCTATAAGAGCCTAATCTGTATAGCAGAGATGGTGTACATCTATCAGAGAAAGGATTAGACTTGTTTTTGAATGACATACAATGGGCAGTGGTGAGAGTATTGGCGTGAGGTACTTGTGGGGAGTGAGTGGTGAAACTCACCTTATGGCAGCTTGGTAGTCTTGGAACGCTGTAGAGGGGGTAACAAGGGATCACGTGTCTTGACCAGCCAGATCTCCCTGAGGCTGACAGGAGGGCAGGCCTAATGGATGGCGTCCAGAGGGCACCCTCTTCGGGCAGGGTCCCATGGCATGGTGGATCCTCTGATGGGGGAGAAGCTAGCCACAGTCGGTCACAGAGCCACCCCTTATGCCCCGGAGGCTGTTGTCCCTCATGGGGTCCAGGTTGATGGTAAGGCAGCCCTCTTCTGGGAGGGAGGGTTGACCATCAACGATCTAGTACTCCATGGGGAGCTAGATTCCTTCCAAAGCTACCTAGCTGTGCACAACATGCTAGCAATTGTATATATGGACAATTGGTTTTATCAATAAATACATGGCTGTGGCCATTTCTCCAAAGCCTGTTATTGTGTCAGTTTGTTCAGGTGAAGAAGGCATATGCCCTAAAAAAACAATGGAGGAGCCTGCAAGGTATCGCAGCAGGTGGGGCTTTGCTTGGGGGCAGGGCCTGAGACACCTGAACAGTAGGGACCCAGGTAGGACCACCCAGAAGGGGCTGGTGGGGGGAATAGGTTCCCAGAGGGAGGGAGCTTGTGGCCAGGGACAGGGAGGAGCCAGGCCTCTTAAGAGGGACTGCACAGGAGGAATTCTTCCTCATTCCTCCTTGTCCCAGGTTGCATCCCACCCAAACCTCACCCTCGTAAAAGCAGGGGGGAACGTGAGGGGGTACAGGGAACTTGCTGTCCCACTTAGGGGGATCACCTTAGGGGTTGAGAAGGAATTTCCAGTTTTTTTCCCACTGGATTTTCTGTTTTTTTGCCTTCTCCAGCAAGGGGGGGAGTTATTCTAGTTAGAGTAGGCTAGGGAGCAGATAGGTAGGTGTCACAGTCATGAACATTGTAAATGTGGTGGCTTGGTAGTCTTGGAATGCTGTGGAGGGGGTAACAGGGGATCATGTGTCTTGACCAGCCAGATCTTTCTGAGGCTGACAGGAGGGCGGGCCTGATGGATGGCGTCTGGAGGGCACCCTCTTCGGACAGGGTCCCGCGGCATGGCGGATCCTCTGACGAGGGAGGAGCTAGCCGCAGCTGGTCACAGAGCCATCCCTCACGCCCCGGAGGCTGTTGTCCCTTGCGCGGTCCGGGTTGATGGTAAGGCGGCCCTCTCCTGGGAGGCAGGGTCGACCATCAATGATCTTGTGTTCCATGGGCAGCTAGATTCCTTCCAAGGCTACCTAGCTGCGCACAGCATGCTAGCAATTGTATATATGGACAATTGGTTTTATCAATAAATACATGGCTGTGGTCATTTCTCCAAAGCCCGTTGTGTCAGTTTGTTCAGGTGAAGAAGGCATATGTCCTCAAAAGACAATAAAATATATGGATCTGAACATTTATCTTTAACTAAACAAAATCATTGCAGCCACAGTAAAACAAAGGTAAATTACAGTGCATCCTGACTACTGTATGATGCAGTAAAAATATATTGGTATTTTTTGATAACTGGGTAAGACCCACTAGGCACAAGTGCCTGTTTTCAGGAGCAACCCATGAGCACTGAGGAGGTTAAATGACTTCTTCAGAGTCACACGGTATGCAGTTGGAGGTTGTGGGAATCAAACCCAGGTCTGCTAGATGTCCCCAGCTCATTCACAGTTTGTTACTCTAACCTCTAGACTATACTGTCAGACCCAATAACCCCCAGATTTAATGTTTAAATATGTGATTTCAAAAATAGTGTACAGTACCTACAGTGGAAATTGTCTGCACCCGCAGCTTTGGTCTGCCTCAGCACTTCCAACTCCTGACCTGCCAAATTACGTTTTTGCCCAAGCACTTGCCTCCCACTCCTTTTGCCCTAGCACTTGCCTCCCACCCCCTACCCCTTGGCTCTTTTCTTTCCCTCTGCCCTTCCTATCCCAGCTCCCACTGCCCCTCCCTACCTCACCCTAACAGTCTGCATCTGCCTCTCTCTTCTGCAGGATGCTGGCGTACTCATGTACTATGCCTTAGCACAATTTGTGTAACTGTTTGTCATTGCAACCCATGTACTGTTGAATTTTTGTGCTCTGTGGCCCAGATATTCAAACTGCGCTAGGCTGTGGTGCAAGCCTGAAGCATGATTCAACAACTGCGCCAGGCCGAGGCGATATTCAACAGGAGCTACGTCATGGCTCAGCATCATTGAATATCGCACCCTGGCCACCCGCAGTGCGCATGGCGCAGTGGCACTGCACCAGCACAAGTGGCCAGAGTGGAGCAGGGGGATGCTGAGGCACAACTACCGTGATATTCAAAAGTGCACATGCAAATGGGGCCATAATGTATGCAAGGCACAAATGGGTCCATTTGCATGTCATTATGACCCCATTTGCATGCAGGTGCGCCAATCCCCAACGACTTGCTCCTGCCTCCTGCCAGACAGCAGTCATTGGAGACTGACGCCGCCTGCAGCACGGCAATGTGCCCCACAGCCTGATCGTGGGCATTAGTAAAATAAAAATGATTCCAATAACCCTGGTGATCTGGTGGACTGCTGTCTGCCCGATCGCGGGCTTGAGTAAAATAAAAATGACTCCAATAACCCTGGTGGTCCAGTGGACCACTGTCTGCCCGATCGCGGGCTTGAGTAAAAATTAAAAGATTGCTATATCCCTGGTGGTCCAGTGGAATGCTGTCTGCCTGATCGCGGGCTTGAGTAAAAATAAAAGATTCCTATATCCCTGGTGGTCAATGGACCGCTGTCTGCCGATTGCGGGCTTGAGTAAATATAAAGATTCCTATATCCCTGGTGGTCAGTGGACCCCCCTCCCCACCGCCCATGATCCCCGCCCTCCCCCCCAGTCAGCGGCACAAACTCTTGCCGCCTGCCGCCCGCCGACCAGCACCATCGGTAGGGCTGTGCCCGATGGTCCACAGTGTGAACCAATGGGCGTACCTTCCGTACAGTATTCCAGAGATGTGAATGGACCCTTCACATATCTGGAATGTGGATCTGTTACAGGCTACTGCGCCCTATTGGCTCACGCTGTGGACCAATGGGCGTGCAGCCGATGGTGTCAGCCAGTGGGCGCAGGTGGTGGTGCTGCCACCCACCGCTGACCGGGGAGCGGCGGTGGGGACTCAGTGTATGTGGTGGGGAGGGGGTCCACTGACCACCAGGGATATAGGATTTCTTTTTTATTACTTTGCCCACGATCGGGCAGACAATGATCTACTGACCATCAGGGATATTGGACCTTATTCTTTAACTGATGCCCGCGATCGGGCATGGAGGGGCTTACACATGGAGGTGCAGTTGAGCTCAGGTGGCACCCACAGGTGACAGCTGCTGTGTTGCGTCAGCAGTACAGCAGCTCACCTGTGGAGTGGCTACCATTCTCCTTTTTTTTGCTCAACTTTGTGTAAGCGCCAAGTAGAGAGTGCATGCGTAGCTCAGCACATCCGGGCTGAATATCGAGCTGTGCAGAGTATGCATGGGCACGCCACCCCCCACCTGCGCCTGCATACATTACTGATGCGTTCCGGCGCATCAGGATTTGTGCCCGGTGCAATTCCCGTTTGAATATCGTGCCATGGCGCATCAGTTGGTTGCGCATGGCACAACACTGTTGCGCCATGCGCAACCCTTTTGAATATCTGGGCCTGTATGTATAATTACTGTAACTTTATTGTGTCTGCTTGTGTTAATGTATCTGACGTGGAACCTCTCAACAAGCATTGGCTCACAGGTGTCATCTAGGATTTCAATAAATAAAAAATATTATGAACGTTAAACACTTTAACAACATTTTACTAAAACTCAGTTATTCGCCACGCTGTCTCTTTATTTTTTCTTGTACCAAAGTGGGTGAACAGCTGGCAGAGCACTGTAAACTGCTGTTGATCAGGCTTCAATATTCTACATCCAGAAACAGAAAAATGTGTTTATTCTGGATTTATTTAATATTGATTTGCTGTGGTTCACTTTCTAGACTCTGTTTAGCACTGTATGAGGCAGATATTTTTAAATTTTGGAAAATAGGCAAAGCTTACGATAGCTTATCAGATTGGTATTCATTTTAGGAAGATAAGCTTTTCTTTATGTTTAAAACATATTCAAGTGTCAGTGTATTCATTTAGCAGTTTATACTGACTAATACATGCTGTAGAAAACAGTAAAGATTCATTGTGAAGCACTCAGGTTCTATAGTAGAACTCCTGCAATTCCCCGAAATTTTTACAAAAAGCTCTGCAATTTTGGGTAATCTTTTCCGAAATTTTCCAGTGGCCCTGGCTTAAAGCAGGAGAAGGAAGAGAAAAAAAAATCAGCGAGGAGGCAACTGCAGATCAGAGGGATGTGGGGATCAGAGAGTCAATGCAAGCAGGCAGGAAGCTGTGTTACTTTTCAACTGACACAGGACAAGTGAGGAAGGGGGACACCATGGGGCTGGGCAGCCAGCAGTCAGAAGCTTGGGACTGAAGCAGTGGAAGAGAGTGTCGGATTGTTTACCCAGCTGGATCAGATTTGACTTGGAGTACTTTTTTGTTAATACCCCATACCAAACCCTTTTACAAGTGAACTCAGAAGCCAGCACTCCTATGCAGGCATGCTATTCCCAGCTAGGAGGGCAGGCTGTACAAGGACCTGTCCTCAGTGAACAGCATGGCTCTTTGCCAGACCCTATGGCACTAGCTCTCCGACCTAGTGTGGCACACATGCTCTCTCTTCCAGGAGCTGGAGAACAACATCAAAACTGGCAGCCAGCAGCAGGTCTAGGCACTGCAGGGTAGGATCAGTCAAATCCAGCTGGATGTCATTGGCAGCCTGGATCTGAATCAGAAGGCAGTGTCTGAGCACCCAAGCCACACTATCCATTGCTACATTGCGAGGGAAGGGGAGAAACTTTTGGTTCATGAATTGATATGCAACCTTG
Source organism: Neoceratodus forsteri (assembly GCA_016271365.2). Classification (NCBI taxonomy): domain Eukaryota; kingdom Metazoa; phylum Chordata; order Ceratodontiformes; family Ceratodontidae; genus Neoceratodus; species Neoceratodus forsteri. The sequence continues at coordinate 28,066,351 of CM057456.1, forward strand.
GCATCTGGGATGACACTGTTTATAATGGTGCACTGACTATGTTGCTGCTTTGAAAGCAGTGTTTTTTCCTGGTTTGTTGTTGGTTAAACCTACCCCAAAATATGCTGCAATGAGGAAGAGGACATTCTTAAAAGTGTAGCCTAGTGCTGCTGGCAACAGCTTTGGTGCATCGGTACAAGTCACAAACATAATATGATTTGCAGGACTGATGGGAACAGGATACAACCTAAGGGGTGGAGTGTGTCATTTTAGGTATTTGCAGAGACAGATGCTGAAGGGAAAAGTCTCAGATTTGGTATACCCAATGCTAGCATGGGAGGGATGGCAGCTCAAAGTAGCCTTTCACTGTATGCCAATGATTAGCCTTTTGTCCTGCTGATCAGGTTTCCAATCCTAGCTACAGAACCACAGTGCTTTATAGTCCCCCCAAACACACACTCCATGCCAAACTGGAGAAGGGTAGCCACTTGTGACTGCTCTGTTGGTACTGGGGTCAGCAGTTCTTTCTGTAAAGGCTGTCTCTTACACGACCACCAGACATGGAGGAGGTGAGGAGCAGGCTGATAATGACGCTGCTGAGCTGAATGATGAGGGGCATCCTGCAGATGAAGGAAGGCAGCCGCCATCTGATAGGTGTGGCTGCCTCTTCTCAATTACACAAACTTTCTGCCCATCAACCGGCAGATCAGCATCTGATCAGCCTTGCTGATCATAGGGGCTGTCACTGCCGAGCCCCTTACAGCCTGAGCTGCATTGGGCCTGGCACATCTATGAAATACTGTTAATTGTACCAAAATCTTTGCTGCACACACACGGAAACATAAGAAAATGGAGACACAGTTTGAATGAGCAAATGATCAGCTAAAGTGTGAGGGGGAAACAGAGAGAGAGGTTGGAATAATAATGATTAAAAAAACAGTGGCTGAATCTGCAAGACTCTCCTGATAGAACTCCAGATAATGAAAGTGGAGTCAGTCAGGAGACTAGTTATGGCCCAGTAGATGTTGGAGGTATTCTAATAAAAAAGAAGTGGCTGAATTTTCAAAATTTTCCCCAGCTGGACTCCAGGTAGTAAAAGTGAAGTCTGTCGGGAGATAAGGATAGGGTTTGGTGGGACTTTGGGGGGTTCTAATAAATAAAGCAAGTGGTTGGTTCTGCAAGATTCTCCTGACCAACATCCAGATAGCGGAAGTGGAGTCAGTAGGGAGATAAGTATGCAGTTCCGTAGGAGGCTGGGGGGGGGTCTAGAATAGACTACCTCAAGAGTTAGTTGACAGTGAAACATTAGGCTCCTTAAGAAATGTATTGATAAGTGGTTGTCTGCAAATATTCATTGGGTATAATTTTCCACCTCTGTGGGGGACAATCTCGATGGGCCTTGGCTGTCTTTTTTCTATAGATACCTAGTCATACTTAGTCATAATAAAAACAACAACAACATTATCTCCCAACCAGGTTACAGCATGGCTGAGTATGACACCATTCAGCTCACTTATAGCAGCCGCTCGTCCTTTCAATTACAAGAAGTTTCTACCCTACAAGCACAGATCAGTTTCATCATCAGCCTGGCTGATAATTGGTTTGCCACTGTTGAGCCCACTGCAGCTTGAGCTGCCTTGGACCTGACAGTACACACCTCTGAATTCCCATTCTTGTAACAAGATGTGTGCTGCACATACACAAGCAAACATAAAAATGGATGGACAAAAATCCTCCTACATGAGGAAAAAAAGAGCCTCCACTTCCTACAGATCCTATGGAAGGGGAGGCAGGGGAATGGGCTATTACTACAGGCCCTACTCTAGCTATGAATACCCAGTGCCAGTGCTCCAGATAAGGTAAGTACCAGCCTATTTTACTCACCATTTTTAAGGAAATACTCTTCTAATTTTTTTAAAGGTGTACAAATACTCACCCCCACACCTGAAAATGCTCCATGCCCAGCAAAAGAACATTTTGTAACACTATTATTGCTTCAAAAAGAGCATTTTCTACAATTAAAAGCACTTTTACTCACCAAAATGTCATTTTTACTCACATGCTTTAAAAAAATGGGGAGTAAATTACTCTTCCCTGACAAAATTATCTGGAGCCCTGCCCAGTACAGAGGGTATCAAGCAGCGGTAGAGGCAGAAGAGGTGCAAGACATGCTGCTACACCAGCACCCAAGCCACATAATAAACAAAACCCCAGGTAGCTCAGGTCGACATTCATTCATTCATTCATTGCCAGTGGGAGATGACTGACACATTATTCCCAGGAGTGGAAAAATATTACCACAGACAAGTGGCTCCTGGAAGTAGTGTGTCAGGGCCTGTTTCTCCAATTTCAGAGGTTTCCAAAATTCTAAGATACCAAGAATTTTCTCAGCCCACACTCCAGAGAAAAAAAAAGAAAACTCAGTGTAGCTGGAAGTGAAAAATCTGTTAAAAGCAAATGCAGTAGAGAAGGTCCCTACCTCCCAGTGGGGAAAGGGCCCTTTTTACCAGGTATTTCCTAATCATAAAAAAAAAAAGAAAAATTCAAGATGGTGACACTGGGCTCAGTGTTCCCATCCTTGCAAACAGGAGACTTGTTAAGTTATTTGGACCTAAAAGATGCTGAATTTTATGTCCCACTAAGGTCACTCCACAGAAAGTATCTGAGGTTCAGGCTGAGAAGCAGACAGTACCAGTTTTCTGCCCTACCTTTGGTCTAATCTCAGCACCAAGGGTGTTCACAAAGTGCCTAACTGCAGTGGCAGCTCACTTGAGAAGGAAAGGTCTACTGGGGTTTTCCTACCTAGACAACTGGCTAATAGAAGGAAAAGCAAAAAAAGAAACCATGCACTCCATCTCACTGGTAAGGAACACACTGGAAAAAATGGGTTTCCTTTTAAATGTACAGATATCCCCATTAGAACCATGCAAAGTATTGGAATTCATTAAGGCAGCAATGGACACCCTGCAGGGGAAAGCATACCTTCACACAAACAGGGTGGAAAACATAATTACATGTGCAAATTCATTCCAAGCAGGTCACAGAAAACTACAAGGGATTTGTCTGCATCTCTTAGGCCACATGTCATCAGCCACAACTGTAGTGCCCTGGGATCACCTGTAACTGAGGGATGTCCAGTACCATTTAAAAAGGGCACTGGTTCCAAAGAACAGACCCCGTGAATCACCCAGCACCGGTCACAAAAACAGCCTGTGCAAGCATTAGAGTGGTGGAAGGAAAAACAGAACCTCAAAAGGGTATTCCCTTCCTTCAGTGGTCCCCAAAATACTTACAACAGATGCCTCCCTACTGGGATGGGGAGGACACCTGGGAGACAACACTGTAAGTGGAGTCTGGAACGTGCAACAGGGCATGGGGGGATGTAAACCTGTTGGAACTCAGGGCAGTGTTTTTTGCTGTGTAGTCCTCTGTCCTGCTGCAAGGCCAGACAGTGCAGTTAAATACAGACAGGAGGCACCAGAGGCACCAAATCTTCAAAGCTCTGCACAGGGACAATGAGGATATGGAACCTGGTATACTCCCTGGATGTCAACGCATCTGAAGTTCACCTGCTTAGCAAAGGCAATATCTTGGCAAACTCAACAGGATGAGCGGCATTCAAACATATGGTTGCCTACGCACCTCAGATACGCGGCATGTAGGCAACACTTTTGGTTGTACATAGGGCCCATTATGAATTAGAATTAAAATTTCTCACTGACTCCCACTTTGCTGAAACTCTAGCTGCTACTGCTCTTTACATTGTAGCATTTTAAAATATATGGACACATACAGAGTCAACCCCTGGTAAGGTGTATTGCATTTTTTCAAACCACTCATTATTCATTAATATATAAATCCAACCCCCAGCTTGTTTTAATAACCAGATTTGAACTGTCTAGCCTGCTGCCTACACCCACATTCATGTATAAAGAATCAAATCCATTTTTTTATACAATTTAATCACCATCGGATCCCTTTACAGCCAGAATCAGCTTGCACAACATGACAACAACAACAAACCCTATACTTCTTATCCCCTTCTTACCTTGCACTTCATTTTAAAGTTCCTGCAGAGTTAAGTCTTGGCTGTGTATTTCTAGTATTACTCCTGTGATCAAGTGTCTGAAGTTGGAGTCTTGATTTGTGGAGGACTACTTTTTTTTGGTTCAGATGGTCCCTCCCTGGCATCTGCTCCATTCACTGTCAAATGTGATTGATGAGATGTTTATTGCCCTGCTGCTGCCACAATAAATAAGAGGGCCTGGAAGGGTAGGCCTTAAATTACCCAGCCAAAGACCCAAAAATAGCATTCCCTATGCTACAAATCCTATTGCCAGCGGGATTTAAAAAAAACACTTCACGTTGATCGGTGCTACAATTCAACCACCCTACTCTTTCATCACATCTCAGATGGCAGCCAGACTCACCCAATCAAGTAATTCTGCTTGAGTGCCAACAGCTTCTCTTCCAGCATGTTAATGTTATGAAACCCTGCAACAGCCTGCCTACGATGGGGATAGAGAGTGAGAAAACTACAGTGAGTTGTTCTCTAGTCACCATCTCAGCAGAGAGGGACTGGGAGCGAAATGGGGGAGAGCACTCCAGTAAAAAGTGTGATACCATTAAGAGGACTAGAATATTATGACTTCAACTGGAAAACATTGTGGGTGTGACGCTGTGAGGCTTGAGCAAGATGGCCTCTCTAGAGTTAAGCTCTGCATAACAGGTTCCTTGGGTCACTTTATAAGTCATATTTTTGATTTGACGTTTGATTTGAAATGCCCCTATGAGATTTCTGAAGCTCCATAGGTCACCATGGTGAAATCACAGAAGAAGAAATACAGCAGGAGGGAGAAAAAAGCAAGTTACTTCAGCAGCTCCTGGTCAGGAGGCAGATACTGCAGATCAAACTTTTGGAATATGTGTTAAAGTATAATGTGCTCACTTTTGACAAAAAACTGTTTTTGCAAATAAAGGGGACAGCAATGGGGACCACTTTTGCCCCATTGGTAGCCAATCTGTATGTGGGGCTTTTGGAGAATCAGTTTGATTTGAATGGAATGGAAAGCCAACATGTAGATAAAATGATTTTCTGGGGTCGTTATATTGACGACGTGCTATTAATTGGGTGGGGCACAGAATCAGAATTAGAAGAGTTCATTGATTTTTTACATAGTACAAACAAACATTTTAAATTTACATACAGAAGGAGCTCTGATTCAATTAACTTTCTGGATATGACATTACAAAAAAATAATGTGGGAGGGGTTGAGACTGATTTGTTCAGGAAAAATGTGGATGCCAACAATCTTTGTTTTCTTCTAGTTGCCATCCACTGCACATTAGAAAAAATATTCTGATGGGTCAGTTCCTCCAGACTAAACGTAATTGGAGTGCCGAGGTGGCTTTCCATAAGGAAGCTGACCATCTCACAACTAGATTACAAATGAGAGGCTACAGGAATCAAAACATCCAACAGGCAAGAGATACTGTGGAACAGCAGAATGGGAATGCCACGTTACAAGACAAAATACAGGTAGAAAATGATAGAAACAAGTTTAACTTTGTGATGACTTATTCTACACGTGCTCATCTGGTTAGTAGCATATTGGATAAACATTGGGGTGTCCTAGCTAGTGATCCTGCTTTTAAAGATTTAGTGGAAACACCACCTCAGATGTCTTATAGAAGGGCCCCCACTTTGAAAAATAAGCTTGTACACAGTCACTACATTGATAGGAAAACACCCACGTGGTTGGAACAGAAAAAGGGCTGTGTGCGATGTAAGAATTGCCTGTATTGTGATTATGTAAAAACATGTGAAACTTTTACAAGTGTGAATGCAAATGAAGTATTCGAGATCGGGCAACTCAAAACATGTAATAGAATGGTGGTGATGTATTTAGCACCATGTTCTCATAATGCCTTCCATGTAGGAAAAACTACTTGTCCTTTCAAACAAAAGTTGGGGCGAACATATGAGCACTATTGAGCATAGTGACCCGCTATATGCAACAGCAGCTCATATTGCAGAAGCTGAAAATAAAGCAGGACATCATCTGAGCTTTGCTGTCATAGACAAAGTATGTAAAAATCCTAGAGGCGGTCATTTTAATAATCTACTGCCTAAGAGAGACCTTTCGGATTTTTAAATTACGTGCAATGAAGAGACCAGGCTTGAATACAGGTTTTGATTTAAAGCCTTATTTAGAAAGAAAAGAAAATATATAGTTATGTATTGTATTACATGACCAGAAATATATAAAATCGTTTGACTCTGGCTTTATGTTAAGGATGAACAATTTTATGTTTTAACCCCCCTCCCACCCTTCTTTTTTTTAAGCTGTTTGTTTTAGTGAAGTTTTTACTTTCACAATCAAACAAGAAGTTAATACGTGTGTTCTTAATTGATTGACTGTTTTTATTCAGTGTTCACATGTATGTTTTCTATCAATGAATTTGAAGTTCTCAGTTGTGATGTCATAGTGTGTCAGTTAACATTTCAGTATTTATGGGAGGTTTTAGATGTTGTACATTAGCCTTTGATAAAGGATTGCCATAATCCGAAATGTGTTAGGCGTGTACAAGACTGTGAGTCTGTTCTTCCACAATAAATGTTTTTTATATATGTTTACGCTGTGGAGTCTTCATAATTTTTGACTGGTGTATGCCCAGCTACCTAGCAGAGGAGACACTTCAAACTTTGGGTATCAGAATCAACAGACTGATGCTGGCCTGGACCTAACTCTGCAGCAGATGGTATATATATATATACACACACACACACACGCACACACACCTATTTGTAATATGTAGGATTAGCAGAGTAAAATGCAGTATAGTGTTATGTGTTTCTATAACATATATTCTAACAGGAACTATGTGCTAGGTAGCCCAGATAGGCTTAGTATTGCTTTGTACAGGCCACATGACTCAGTTCTAATTATACAGCTAACACATCTTTTTTTTTTATCATAAAGCATTTTTATTGTTATTTTGGTATTAACTGCCAGTCTGAGACACATTGCAAGTTGCAAACATCCAGTAATGTTACAATACATCCACAGAGAAATAACAGGATATAAAAGTAAAACTCACTAAATAGCAAGAGCTATTTATAAATACTAGGGTAAATGTTCTCAGTTCCGACTGACCGTCTACTGTAAGCAGCTTTAAGCTGAATATTCACCATGGTAGATTCCATATACTTAGGAGATACAGTAGGTGCCAGATAAGAAATAAGAAGTAGGACACAGGAGGTATAAAGAAAGGGCCCTATTATCTTGGGAGTATTTATAGTAGTACGATTCTAAGTTCTAAGTTCTGTAGATTAATTATTCCCACCTTTCATCAGTTGAGCATGGATCCTCTAACTAGGAGGGTTACAGGGAAGGGTTAGTGGTGCCTTACACAATGATGAGTTGAGATACGCTCCCCATTTTTTGTAGTACAGTGACAGTTGGCCTTTACTAGCATAAGTAAGTCTTTCAAAAATGACTAGCCGTGCCAGGGCAGAGTACCAGAGGGCAGTGGTTGGTGGGGAGGATTGCCACCATTGCATCAGTAAGAGTCATTTAGCTTCCAATAAAGCTACCAGGACCCAATTCCTAAGTTGTGGACTGAGTTGCTGTAGAGGTGTAATGTCCCCTAGGAGGAGCATAGGATTGCTAAGGTCTATGGGTTGCCCTAATACCCCTGAACAGTCCATGGCCACTGCAGACCAGAAAGGGGCCAATGCTGGGCATTGCCACAGAAGATGTTGAATGGTTGCTGGGCTACCATGGCATCTCCAACAATCCGCATGGGGGATAATACCCCATTTGTGTAGGGTGGCTGGTGTACGATACCAACAAAGGAGAATTATGAGTTGGATTAATTGACTCTTAGCATCTGTGTATACAGTGTGTGCTAGCCGGAGACAATGAGACCAGGTCTGTGGTAAAATGGGGCTTTGTAGGTCCTGGCTCCAGGCCATCCTACATGATTCAGTGCAATCAGATTGAGCTTCTCGCCATGTGCTATAGAATTTGCCAACTAGCCCTTGGGAGGAGGGTTTTAGGTGTAGTGTAGACAGCCAGTGCCATTTTTGATCTGTTGCATAGAATCCTCAGAGTGACTGTATTGCCTTACGAAGCTGCAGATATTTCCAAAAGTCTTGGGAAGGGGCGAGTAGTGGGTTCTAAGCATATTAGAAGATGACATAAAGCGTGATCGAATTGGAGTGAGCACATATCCTGGACTGTGTGTATCCCTTTCTTATCCCAGGTGAGCCAATTAAGGGACTGAGCATCCACCTATAAAAGCCGATTCTGCCATAATGGCAAATACCTAAGAGGTGTGACGAAGGCTTGCTTCTTGGTTTTGGCTGCTGCCATGAGTCGAGACCACTCTTTTTGGGTTTCAGCAATAACTGGTGTGAGTTTGTTTGCAGGTGGGGAAATATTAGTCAATAACAAACTAAGGGGGATACCTTGTAAAAGCTAAGTTTCTAGTTGGACCCATAAAGCTGGTGAGAAAGAAGTTGGGACAAACCGTCTCGTGGCCTGGGCTGATGGAAAAGACCAATGGTAACCTTGCAGCCATGGAATTCCAAGGCCACCCCTAGACCAATGGGCTCTCAATTTATGGGTGCTCCAATGCAGTTTTTCACCGTCCCAAAGATAATATGAGATTAATTTTTCTAAAGAGTGAAAGACTTGGGGATGGGTAGGTTATTGAGGAGATATGTCACTCTGGGTACAAAAAGCATGCAAATAGCTCCTGCCTTACCCAGAAGAGAAAGATTAAGTCTGCGCCAGCGTGATATCTTTATTTCTAGCTGGGTTATAAGGGGGGAGAAGTTTTTAGTTTCAATTTGTTTCCAGTCAAAGGGTATGTGTATCCCCAGGTAAGATAAGTTATTAGGAGCATAGGCCAGTCCCAAATCCTGCAGGCAGTCTTTGGAACAGGCTGCGTTCAAGGGGATGACTTGGGTTTTACTAGTGTTAATATGCAACCTGGATGCTTGTTCGTAGGTGTGTAGTATCTTCAGGACCAGTGGAAGGGATTCCTGAGGATGGGATAATGTGAGGAGAAGGTCATCTGCGTAGGCAGCAGTTAAGTATGAGTGTTCCCCCACCTGTATACCCTCAACCTCTCTAGTGTGCTGTAATTTCTGAATGATGGGGTCTAGTGCCACCAGGAACAGTAAAGGGGAAAGCGGGCATCCTTGCCGTGTTCCACGGTACAAGGGAAAAGGGGATGAAATGTCTTTATTAGTTAGCATTCTAGCTAGTGGTTGGTTATAGAGTAACCAAATCCATTGCCTGAAGTAAGGACCGAAACCATATTTTGTAAGGATTGCATGTAGATATGGCCATTCAACAGAATCAAAGGCTTTCGAGAAGTTTACTGCCATAGCTGCCATAGGGGCAGGAGAATGCATGGCCAACCATTTAAGATTGAGGACCAATCTTATGTTGTCTGCTACGGCCCTGCCTTTAGTGAATCCAACCTGAGATGGATATATTATGGAGGGTAATACCTCCATTAGTCAGTTGGCAAGTATCTTAGCGGCGATCTTAGTGTCCACGAATATAAGGAAGATAGGGCGATAGTTGGCACAGTCTAGTAAGTCGTTAGTCTTTTTGGGGAGAAGGGTTATTAATGCCTCTCTCATGGTAGGTGGTAGCACTCTGATCTCGTGGGCCTCTTGAAGAACTTCCATGAGCGGACCACTAATTTCGGGACTCAGAAGTTGGTACAGTTCCGTAGTCATGCTGTCCGGTCCTGGGGACTTGCCCTTAGTGAGCTGGGACAGAGCTAGGTTTAATACCGTCTCAGTGAAGGGCTTGTCTAGTGCGGACTTCATACTATCCGTCAGTTGGGGGATTTTGGCAATGGAACAGAATTCTTCCAACTGCTGTTCCAGCTGTGTCTGTTCTGTAGATAAGTGTGATTGGTACAATTGCTGATAGTACCATTTCATGCACTCATTAATCTGGGTTGGGTTAGAGACTACTTCTCCCTTATGGTTCTTAAGGGCATGGATACGAGAGGCGGCTTGTTGCTTCTTTAACTGGAAGGCCAGTAATTTGCCTCCCCATCCCCATTTTCTAATAACTGTGTTTAGTCCTTACCATCAGCCATTCCGTTTGTTGTTGGAGCAATGAATTTATTCGGTATTTAAGGCCCACTAGTTCTCGAAGTGCCATTTGATCAGAATGCCCTATTGCAGAAACTTTAAATTTAGCTTCTAGGGTGGACAGTTTGGCCTGTAGGCGGTTGAGTATGGCCTTTCTGGCCTTATTTCTTTGGGCCATGAAGTTTATTATTATATGACCCTGTAGGACCGCCTTAAAGGCTTCCCATATGGTGGAGGCTGAGGTATCCGAAGTCTTATTATTGGAGAAGTGTTCCCTGGCTGAGTTCTTGACATGGCCTGAAATAATTGGTCTCTCATCAGCAACGGGTTACACTGCCACCTGGTGCCTAAGCCTTTTTGTCCTCCGGGTACATAGATACAGGAGACTGGAGCACGGTCAGATACTATAATATTATCTATTTGGGAGGCCACAATGTCCTGAGCAGTGGGAGAATTGGCTAGCCAAAAATCTATTCAGCTATAGGTTGAATGTACCGCGGAGAGAAAGGAGTAGTCCCTTCCCGATGGGTGGTCTCTCCTCCAGGTATCTATCATGCTCCATTCTTTCCTTATATCTTGCAGTATATGCAATGCTTTTGGATGTGAGTGCGGAGTGGGTTTGGATTTATCTAGAAATCTGTCAAGGGTTAAATTGAAGTCCCACCTATCATGATAGGTATATTGGGAGAGTCTGCCGTTAGTGATTCAATCGCTTGATTAAGGTCGAGGAAGAAGTCTGGGGAGTCATTATTAGGACCATATATGTTGGCCAGGAGAACTTTCCCCAGGGTAGGAAAATCTGACTACTAGCCACTGGCCTTGAGCATCTGCAACTACCTTATCTTCTGTCCAGGAACATGACTTCCAGACCAAGATTGCTACCCCTTTAGATTTAGTTTTTGCTCAGCTGGCTATGGCTGACCCCACCCACAACGTTTTAAGCCACCCTACAGTTCTTGCAGTGAGATGCGTCTCTTGAATAAGCGCTATATCCGCCTGCAAGGAGTGTAAGTGCTTAAGAACTATTGAACGCTTAGTTGGGTGGTTGAGGCCCTTAACATTCCAGGATATAAGCTTGATCCTTCCTTTATGTTGTACCATCATTACTTCCTAAGTCTGAACAGGAGATTTGTACTCACCCTCAGAGTCCAGAAATAAGAGTTAACACTGGAGAGACAGGTAGAAGAATTAGTTGAAGAGTGAGGTTCTGATGAGTCAGCCAGAGAGTGGTTATAGTAAGTATATCCTAGTAATACGAAGGAGTAAACAGATGACAAGTGTCAATAAACAACAATGATATTATGCAGTTACAATTACAGTGGCGGTGATAAAGGTTCCGCCTCTAATGTATAGATCTAACAATGTATTTTAATAAACACCAATAATCAAAAATGCAAAAGCAGTAGAAATAACTTTAGCAACTCGCTAAAGGTAATATGGTGTGCGCACAAAGGTATTAATCATACAGCCGTGCTCACCAAGTACCTAGAGTAGGGGAATTTAGTATTATACCTGGTAAATATCTCCGGTCTCCATCCCCAGCTTATTGAAACTTCTATATTAGATGCTTCCCCACTTCTAAGCAATGTGGGGCATCCAGAGATATCGGGTGTAAGGGGGGGAGGGAGTGGTGGGGGGATATGGACTATGCCAATATAACAGGAGATGCTATATTGTAATCCCAAAGTTGAGATAACACTATCGCAGTTATTAAGTTATACAAGGGAGTGAAGTACCCTCTATGGCCAATATCTTGCTCTGGGCTGCTAGAATGAGGCAGGACTTCATTCAGAGTTAGCCTGTGCCCTTCCCATAGAGCCTAAACAGGATACCCTATCCTTCAGAGTGGCTGTTTCTTTGGCATCCCCTAGAGATTATGTTTAAATGTTCCTTCACATAGTCAGCAGGTGAAGGAGTATCAGTCCTTTACAATAGTACTGCGACTTTAAACAGGACCTTTCAAAACCCAGTTTCCATGTCCTACAGAGAGATCACAGAAGATCCAGGGGAGGGTTTTCATTCCGGTGGTCCAGAATCTCTCAAAGTGCTTGGAGAAGCAGTGGGGCATGCCGTGTCTCTGGAGACCACTTCTACAAATGACAGGAGCCCCGGTTTGACTGGCATTGTTCCAATATGACCATCCACTTCTGGTGATAGATCTGCCCATGATTGCTCTTCTAAAATTTCCATGATGAGGTCGTCTGGTATATCCTCATGCAGGAACATTGTACTAGGTAGCACTTCGTCTTCACCTTCCTTGGTTTGTTTAGCAGGAGGCGCCATTCCAGGGTCTTCGTAGGCTGAGTCTGGATCACTCTGAGAGCGCTGGCATGCCCTTACAGTCTGGCCCAAGCCCCGCTGTTGTCTAGGGGAAAAGGGAGCCACATCTTGATGTTGTTGAGCAGGCCCCTGATTATTTACAGGTTCAGTATGCGTTGCCAGCTAATAAGACCTGGGGGTCGAGGAACTGTCCGTCCAAAATCTCGGTCCTCTGGAGCTCTGCCATCGGGATTTTTGTTCCCCCTGCTGTAATCATGCTGCCCTGAGATCCACAGTCTTCTGGGTGATGTAGTTCTCAGCGGTAGCCTAGGCCAGAATTTAGCGATCCAGGCCTCAACCGCTCATGGTGTCTCCGCTTTTATATCTCTGCCTTTGTGAAACACATGCAGGTAGGTGAGATTGTGGAATCCATACTAAAAGCCGAGCTGTGCTAGGAATTTCTTAATTTGTATGAATGCTTTCCTGCGAGCTACAGCTTCTGCCGAGAAGTCCCGAAAAAAGGCTATTTTGGCTCCCCGCCACACAATGCCTCCTTTGTCTCGGGCTGCTCTGAGTACTCTTTCTTTAGTTGAGTATCTACAGTAAGTAAATATGCTATGATAGGGTGTGGTGTTGAGTTGGTAGAGCGAGAACCTCCAGGGATCCAGTGCGCCTTTTCTACCTCCACTGGGCCGTGCCATCTTTCCCCCAGCATTGCAGGAATCTCCTCATTAAGAAAGCGCTCAGTGTTCTGACCTTCTGACCCCTCAGGTATGCCCAAAATCCTGATATTATTGCGCCTCCCTCGATTTTCTTGGTTTTAAGCTCTCCTCCATAACAGCGCTAATTTGTTGTCTTGTTCCTGCAAGCACCTCAGGATAGTCGACTGACCATATTCAGGCTCTTCTGTTTTTTGTTCTACCACGTTCATTTTATCAGTTAGGGTTTGTACCTCCATAACTGTGCTAGCCAGCGTGGTTGAGATGGTATCCACCCTTGATAACAGTGTCTCTAGTAGAGTGGTGATGTGCTGCAGTGAGCTGCCGACATCTATTTGCAAGGAGGAGAGCTCCGTGAGTGATGCCATAGGCCCAGTTGGGGAGTGCTTGGCAGCTTCCATTCCGAAGTTAGTTCATATAGCCTTATTTGTGTAGCCAAAAAAGAGTCAACAGATACGTCAAGTATTTAATAGAGCTGTTGGTCCCCTTGCATGATGTAGTAGAAGTCCACGCCAGCGTTTTTAGCACAGAGACCGTGGGGGCTAAAGGCAGTCTCGGGTCTTTCCTGGGAGTACCTGCATCACGATAGGGCCGGTGCTAAATGCTATTTACCGGGTCTGGAGTGTAAAAATGCCCACTTTAACTTGTTCTGGATAGTCTATTGCTGCTCGTCCATATTGAAGAGGGTTAGCATCTCTCTGTATGGTGGCATATTCGGACAGATTGACTCAGCTGGGGATTGAGCTGAAGGATTAAATGGCCATATTCCTCGGCGTCCAAGCTACCCTCCCCCCCCCACAGCTAACACATCTTTATTTTTGTGCACGCTAAGCATCTCTGTATTGTAACACAGAACTGGCCTTTACAATCCTTACCCGTGCCATGATGCAAGTCTCAGAACTGGCATCAGCTAGTACATCATGTGATTTGCCATTGTTAGCCCGCACGATTATGTGGTGGTGTTAGAGCGCCACCTACTGCCATAATTAGGTACACTGCCAAATTAGCATTATTATATATGACTATTCTAGAGTTCTAACATTACAGAGGTCAGCACAATGCTTTTCTCGCTATTTACATATGTGCAACTGTCCACTACTGTGCACCAATAGAAACACTGAATTTGCCATCTATCCTCTTGGAAGGTTCTGTAACTTAGTAATGGGCTTTGCTTCTCAGCAGTATAAGATAGTGTGTTTTTCTGTTTTTCTCTGAGTTTTGTTTTGTATCATGATGCAACTGGAGATTTTCTAACTCCCAGCAGGCATGCTGTATTATGTATAATCTGGAATAAATCTCAGGCATCTGGCTGTATTACTGCCAACAGGTATAGAACCCTGAAAAACAACAAATGGTGACTACGAGCAGCACCTGTTTGGTCAGAACTAAATCAATATGCCATAAGAGATATCCAGCAAACAGATTTGGGATCACACCAGGTAGACCTGTGTCCATTGTTTGATACACGGGGCGGACCTCTGTATCCAGTGCATATGTTTGTTTTATTGCAAGATTCAAAAGTGAAACCGATGAGCTTCAAATTTTCAGTTAGTACAGAGAAAGATGGCCATGACTACTGAGCTCAAGTTAGATGCTTTAGAAATTCTGTATTCCCAGGGAAGGTAGAATGCTTTGCTGGTAGAAAAGGTTATTTCTGCTTTGTACCAAAAAAAACTGGAGTCTAAATCCAATGAGGCGGGTAAGTTACAGAATAAACTTGAACATGTGTAAATGATGTAACTGCTGCTTTGTACCAGAAATTGAGATCTCAGTCAAATGAGATGTCTAAGTTACAGGATGAGATTAGAAGGGTAAAAGCTGAATACTGTGCAGAAAAGAATGTCCGTTCTGTGTACAAGGATGCTTGTGAATGGCACTTCAATGAAAATGCCCTGTTAAAAAGCAAGACTTAAAATGTGGAACAAGAGAAATATTCAGTGGAGGCTGCATTTTCTGACTCATACCACGCTCTGAGACAGGAAAATGCGATGTTACAACAGGCATTTGCAGAAGCTCTACAGCTCTGTAAAAAAAATTGAGGAGATGGATTGCTTAGCAGAGGAAGTTGCTAGACTGCAAGAAGAGAATGCCAGATCACATCAGGATAAGAATGTGCTTGTGAATGAGTCTTGAGACAGTGATTGTGTACAGTTGAAACAAGAAGTTGAAAAATGTCAAGATGTCGTCAAAGAACAACATGTACACATTTACTGTATGATGTCACTGCCTCTCAATCGGCTTTATCACAGACCAAGGTCAGTGAAGAGCCAGAGTGAGATAGTGTCACAGAGTGCGAGAAGCAGATAGCAAAATTGCAACCACAACTTCTGGTTAAGAGGGACCAGAAAAAGCAGTGCCAGCTGCCACACTGTCAGAATCATTGTCTTTGGCTAATGAAAGTAAAACCGACAGCCAGCTTTGGGATGTTAAAAAAACTAGTCCAAGGGCAGGAGCAGACCTGGGATCCGGGGGAGCGAAGGCTATTACCCCCAAAAAAACAAAATGTACTTCAACCAGTGGTTGCACAAGACGTGCCTTCTTTTCAGTATTCAAAAGACTGAAAATTTGATACACTGAGTACTGTTGGTTTAAATGTCTGCTGCAGTATGCAATGTGAAATGAAA
The DNA here is from genome assembly GCA_016271365.2 of Neoceratodus forsteri. Classification (NCBI taxonomy): domain Eukaryota; kingdom Metazoa; phylum Chordata; order Ceratodontiformes; family Ceratodontidae; genus Neoceratodus; species Neoceratodus forsteri. The sequence continues at coordinate 28,082,058 of CM057456.1, forward strand.
TGTTCTTTTTTTTTATCTTCCCTCTCTCTCACTCTCTCTCTCTCTGTTAAAGAGGCTTCAAAAGCCAAGGTCGTGTCTAGCAGTTGCTGAGAGTAGCTTACATAAACAAAATTAACCTCTCTTTTGCAAATGTACTTTTGTAAAACCTTAAAAATAATTATGCTAGTCTGAAAGGAACGTATATATCATGTTTTTTCATGTGCAGAGAGTGTATGAAGAAGTTGAAAAGATGCCATGCAAATGTGTGTGGGTAGAAAAGGTTTGCAAAGGATCTGAAAGAAGGATTCATGACATGGTGCAGTTTAAGTGTTTTGTTTCAGTGCCCTGTGTTCTGATGTATTGTACTTTGGAATGAACGTAAGAACATAAGAAAGTTACCAGCTGAAGGAGACCACTTGGCCTATCTAGTCTGCTCATGTATTTGATGAGTCCCGGCTTTTCACCAGTGCATCATGCCCCCCCCCCGGACCCCCTTCCCCCCATCCCTGCCTCTGCGCCCTTGCTTCCCTCTGTGCTCGTCCCATGCCTTTTTAAAAGCTCCAACCATCCTAACCTCAACCACTTCCCCCGGAAGCTCATTCCAGGCCATCACCACCCTTTCCGTAAAGAAATGCTTCCTCACATCTCTCCTGTATCTCTCCCCCTCCAGCTTGAGACTATGCCCCCTTGAAATGGTGTTCCCACTTTTGTTGAAGAAACCCTTGCACTCAACTTTATTTAAACCCTTCAAGTATTTGAAGGTCTTGATCATGTCCCCCCTCAGCCTTTTTTCTTCCAGGGAGTACATTCCCAGTGTTTTCAGCCTATCCTCGTATGACCTATCCTGTTGTCCCCTGATCATCTTAGTTGCCCTCCTCTGCACCCCCTCTAGCAGGTTGATGTCCTTTTTTGGGTGTGGGTTCCAAAACCTCACTCCGTACTCCAAGTGCGGCCTCACCAGTGACCTGTACAAGGGCATGATTACCTCGCTGTTCCTGCTGCTAATCCCCCTTGCTTTACATCCCAGCATTCTGTTTGCTTTTGCCACTGCCTTTTTGCATTGAGATGCTTGCTTCAGGTCTCTTGTAATTACAACCCCCAGGTCCTTTTCGTCCTCCATCCTGGCTATCTGCACTTTTCCTAAGTAGTACCCAGCCTGTGGGTTTTTTGCCCTGATGTGCATCACTTTGCACTTTTTGGCATTCAGCCCCAGACCATCTCTCCAGTCTGGCCAAGTCCTGCCTCAGCTCCTGTATCCCTTCCTGTGTATCCACCGTACCACAGAGCTTGGTGCCATCTGTGAACAAGCACATTTTGCCCTGGATTCCCTCTCCTATGTCTCTTATGAAGACATTAAATAGTATTGGATCCAATACTAACCCCTGTGGAACCCCACTGGTGACTTCTTCTGCTCTCAAGGATTCTCCTCCTACTACCACCCTCTCTGTTCTTCCTCTCAACCAATTTTCAACCCATCTTGCTACTCTTCCCCCACACCCCTAGGCCCCTCAGTTTTCTGATTAGCCTCCTGTGAGGCATTGAATCGAAGGCTTTGCTAAAGTCTAGATACATGATGTCCACTGCCTTCCCCCGTCCACTGCCTTTGTGACCCAGTCAAAGAACTCCACTATGTTTGTTTGGCACGATCTGCCCAACACGAACAGGTGACGTGTGTTGTCCTGTAGGCCACTGACCTCCATATGCCTCACCAGCCCCTCCTTTATTATTGACTCTATTAGCTTACACACTATTGAGGTCAGACTGACTGATCTATAGTTCCACGGGTCCTCTCTTGGTCCACTTTTGTGTAGTGGCACCACGTGCACAGTTCTCCAGTCTTCTGGCACTACCCCTGCATCCAGGGAGCTGTTAAACAGAACTGCTAGTGGGCCTGCCAGTTCATCGGCCAACTCTCTCAGCACTCTGGGATGTATCTCATCCAGCCCCAGAGACTTATTTACCTTCAGTGCCATCAGTCCCTCCCTTACCCTCGCGATCCCTATGGTCCCAATTGGGTCACCCCCATCACCCTCCTCTATTTTTCCTATTTCTGGCATTGGTCCCTCTTTCTCTCTTGTGAAGGCAGAGCAGAAGTACTGGTTTAATACTTCTGCCTTGGACCTGTCCTCTGTGACCCACTCATCCTCATGCTTGAGTCTGACTATGCCATCCTTTTTGTCCCTCTCTTCTCTCATAGAAACATAGAATCTGATGGCAGATAAGGACCGCTTGGCCCACCTAGTCTGCCTATTTCCCTACCTAACGGATAAGCTGCAGATCCTAGTTAACCAACAGCCTACTTCCTCTTACCCCACACTAGAATTGCCTTATGTCTGTCCCATGCATTCTTGAATTCCCCCACTATTTTTGACTTTACGACCTCCTCAGGAAGGCTGTTCCATGCATCTACAACCCTCTCTGTGAAGAAATACTTCCTCACATTACCTCTGAGCCGTCCCCCTTCTATCTTCAAATTGTTGCCCCCCTTGTTCTTGCACATCTCTTTTTCTGAAGATGCTACCTCTTGGACTTTGTTGATTGCCTTGAGGGTATTTGAACGTTTCTGTCATGTCCCCCCTCTCCCTCCTTTCTTCAATGCTATACATCTTAGCTCCCTTTTAGTCTTTCTCCATATGTCTTCTGGTGCAGACCCTGCACCATTTTGGTTGCCCTCCTCTGGACAGCCTCCTCCCTGTCTATGTCTTTGGGGAGATGGGGTCTCCAGAACTGTACACAGTACTCCAGATGTGGTCTTACCAACTGTCTGTACAGAGGGCCAACAACTTCCTGTTTTCTACTGGTGATGCCTCTCCCTATGCATCCCAGTATCCCCCCAGCCCTCCTTACTGCCTTCTCACTTTGCTTATGTAGTTAAAAAGGCTTTTTCACCCTTCTTTATTCCTTGAGTTATCTATAGCTCTTTCTGTGCTTTGACGCACTGAATCTCCTTACTTGCTAACTTTGCCAGCCTCCAGAATTCCTCTATGTCCTTCTCCCTAGCTGTTCTTTTGCTTTTCTTGTATGCTGCCATGTTTTGCGTTATTAATTGTTAAACCTCCCTGTTGAACCAGCTTGGTATTTTGGCCCCTCTTTTCTTGCCCCTCATTTTCGTGTAATTGCTCGATGCCTTATGAATGGCCTTCTTGATGTTGTCCTATAGTCTCTCCAACCCTATTCCCTCCTCTGTGCTCCCCAGGTCCTCCCTTGTCATTTCCCTCATTTAGTTAAAGTTTGCTTTTTTGAAATTCAGAATCCTAGTCTTGGATAGGATTTCTTCCCTGCCCATGTCTATACTGAACAACACTGTGCTGTGGTCGCTTCCACCCATGGGTTCCTTCACTTCGACCCCACTGATGTGCTCCCTGTCAGTGAGCACCAGGTCCAGGAGTGCCTCTCCTCTGGTGGGACAGGACCCCTCACTAGCTGTGTCAGGAAGCCATCTTGAATTGCATTTAGTATTACCTGGCTTCTTGCACAAGATGTGGCAGGAGTGCCCCAATCTACTTTGGGCAGGTTGAAGTCCCTTGTCACTACCACCTCCCCTCTCCTGCTGCCTTCCTCAGTTGTGTACACAGCTCTTCATCCATCCTTTCTCCCTGATTTGGTGGTCTGTATATGACCCCCAACTTGATTTTTCTTCCCCTGCTGCTCTGGAGTTGCAGCCGCAGTGCCTCAACGTTCACCCCTTCCTGCTCCTCTTCCCTTGTGCACATTATTCCCTCCCTGATATAAGCCACCACCCCCCCCCGTTCCCGTTGTTCTATCTTTTCTAAACAGCTTATACCCTAGGATTGATAGATCCCAGCCATAATGTGCTGTGGCCCAGGTCTCTGTAATAGTTGCTATATCCACCTCACCTTCTGCCAGGAGGGCCTGCATCTCTGCCATTTTGTTCCCAATACTGTGTGCATTTAGTGAGATGACCGTCCACTTAGTTCCCCCGTGCCCCTATCTTTTGTGTTAATTTTAATATCCATCACTTCCCCATCTTCCTCCTCCCCTCCTCTCTTTCCCTTTCTGACTGCTCTATCCCCTCCTTTCCTGATTTTATCTACTATTTGGGGGTGTGGTTGTCTGGCCTCCCCGGCTTCTCCTCCCCTCTTAGCAGTTTAAACCCAGCTCTCTTGCCGTGTAGATTCCCAATCTGCCTTTTAAAATCTTCTTACCCTCCCAGCTCAGGTGAAGTCTGTCACTGCTGTATTGACTTTTATCTGACCATATAGCCTCCCTTTTCCCTATAAAACCATAACCCTCCTCCCTACACCAGATCTCCAGCCATACGTTGAATTCATCTACTCTCTTCTTTCTAGTGGTGCTAGCCTTAAGGATGGGAATGATTTCTGAAAATGCCATCATGCTCATGGATTCCCTGCATGTCCTTGCTATGTTCCTAAATCTCTCCTGCACTACCTCCACCTCCTCTCACTGTAGGTCATTGGTGCCAATGTGCAACACCAGGTCTGACTTGCTTCCCTGATTGCTCAGCAGCTCCTTTACCTCTAGAGGAGTATTCTCTGCCACCAACCCTGGCACACTGGTTACCATTGTCCTGTTCTGGGAGTCCTCCCCTCTTCCCCATTTAATACCCCTAATGATGGAATCTCCAATAACTATTATTTTGCTACACTTGGTGTGTCTCTCCCCAGCCCCTTTTTCTTTTTGTATGATGCCGTTACCTCTTTCCTCCAATACCCCTCCGCCTTCTGTCCTGCTTTTTGTATCTATTACAATGCCTCTCCCCCCTCCTCATCCCCTTGTGGATGTTCACCCCCCTTGTTCCTAGCTTTCCTAGGGCCCTTAGACCCCTCCTTATCACCTAGGTTGCCTATGTCTACCCTCTTCCTTGTTCCTCCCCTGTGTCTTAGTGTTCTGCTTCCTGTCATCTCCCCCTCTACCCCTTGGCTGAATCTGGTAATTGTTTTCCCCTCCACCCTTACCCCTAGTCCCTCTTTGCCCTTTGCTGGTGGCACTTCCTTCCCTCCCCATTCCTCTGTCCCCTGGCCTCAATCTTCTAGCACCATGTAATTGTTTGTAACTGGCATGTTAAAGATTGTGCCTTCCTGTGGTCCCCTAGGAGCCCTTAGGGTATGTTTCCCCTGCCCTCTCATCTCTGATTTTTTCACTGCTATCCCGCCTTTCTCCTCAGTTCCTTCATTGTGCATCATATTGCCAATAGACTCCCCTCTGCTGCTTGCCCGAGTCTCTTCTGCCCCCCCCAGCACCTTGTGCGACTGTTTGGTTCTGCCCTCTCTTCTCCTTCATTTATTTCCTGTGTTCCTTGCCCACCTGTCCCCATCAAGCTCCTGAACTTATTGGTAAGCCAACTAATCTCCCTTTGTAATGTGTCAAATCTCCAGCACACTGGGCTTCCCCCTACATTCCATAGTGTCTCCATAAATACTGCCATTCCACAGTTGTTGCACTCCACTATCCTCCCCCTGCTCCTCTGCTTGTGTAACCATTTACTCCCCCACCTCCCTGCGCTAGCTCTGTCCCTGCCGTAGTTTCTTCAGTGGCGCACCATTTGGACTGTGCCAGCTCTCTGATTGGCCAGCACTTATACCCTTGTTACTCTTGAAATCAAGACAGTTCAGAATGCATTTAATGTTTTACATTTGGTAGTAAAAAGATGAGGCTTCCTTTACTTTATTAATGTGCTTGTTTAAAGCTCATTATAGATTGTTTGTTTTAAAAGCAGCAGGCTTTTCAAATGCCATATTGCAAGCAGTATAAATTTAAACTGAACAGAGTGGTGCTCCACACTATCCCAAAACCAAGGTTTGGGTTAATTTTCTGTAAAAAGATTTTCTCTGGAACAAAAAAAAAATGAATGCCACTAACAAGGGCGTGCCTAATTGAAACAAGCTTACATCAGCATTCCCTGACTCAGATGAACCATGGTGCAACATAGTACTTAAAGGCACTGCAGTTACAAACCTAAAGACTGGGTTTAAATCCCACCAGCCACCACTTAGAAACATAGAAACAGAATTTGACGGCAGATAAGGACCGCTTGGCCCACTTAGTCTGCCCATTTCCCTACCTAACGCATAGACTGCACATCCTAGTTAACCAACAGCCTATTTCCTCCTACCCACCACTAGAATTACCTTATGTCTGTCCCATGCATTCTTGAATTCTCCCACTGTTTTTGAGTCTACTACCTCCTCAGGAAGGCTGTTCCATATATCCCCAACCCTCTCTGTGAAGAAATTCTTCCTCACATTACCTTTGAGCTGTCCCCCCTCTATCTTCAAATTGTGCCCCCTTGTTCTTGCACATCTCTTTTTCTGAAAGATCTTGGACTCTATTGATTCCCTTGATGTACTTGAAAGTTTCTATCATGTCCCCCTCTCCCTCCCAGGGGACAAATGAAACAATTCTGGGGAGATTTTTCCCATGCAATTTCAAAGTATACAAATAATTTCATTTGTACTTTGTTCTAAACATAACGTTTTAGGAATAATAAACTCCGACTGCGTCCACAATTGCAGACTCTGGGAGAAGGCTTTTCTATAGTTTACCAGAGAAGCATAAGCGTGGGTGCTCATGTTAAACTTTCTTTGTTACTAACCAGATGTGACTCAACATGGAAAATAAAAGAGTCACAGAAAAACCATGCCAGGGAATACAACTGTATGGCATTGATCAGGATCTCATGGAGAGGGGATACCCTTCCTCTCTGTTTTTGTTTTCTTTGTTCTTATTAATTTTATTTGGTTTTCAGGAATCAAGCAACGTGTGGCTGACAGCCACAGTACTGTCAGCAGCAGATGTTAAACAATACTCCCAAAAGCATACATCTGTATAAAATTAATGCATCAGCATTTTAAAGGGTCAACACTAATCTGCTACAGAGGGACAGGCCGAAATAGGCCCACCCCCTTATTTTCCCTTTTTGTTTTTCAGGAATATCAAGAAATCCATTGAAGATAAAATAGTTCCTATTCACAGGGACTACCTCACTTGAAGTAATAAGACCTACTCCTCCAGAAGGGGAGGGGAAACAACTACAAAGGGCATACGTACCATCCTCAGCCCTCTGGTAATATACAGTATGAATCAAATAACGGTAGGCCAATTTCAATGTAATGTTGTTACTCCTAATGGCAACTAGTGTCACTCCTTCAGTATCTGTTCAGCATACACCCTTTAAGGTGATGATTGGTTGGCATATGACATTTCCAAAACGCTTCTGGTTAAATGTCCACACCCCTACTGTCAATAGAGTGTCATCTGACACCTGTGCAAAACTGTTACAGGTAAATTTGGTGGGAATTTACTAATTTGTTGCTTAAAGTTTGGACTAGGCCCAACAAAAGTCCAAAATGTACTTTAATATTCTAAACCAGCTCAGATCATCTGTTTGTTAAGTGCAAATGCAAAGCCACACAAAACCTTTTTAACAGGTGGCTTAATGCCAACCAGCACCAGCCTGGTGCAAGGGCCCTAGGCCCTCAATAAGTAATCAGCTGAGCTGGGGGTGAGCTGTGTACCTTCACCTATTATCTTTTTATTGTTTGTCTTTTCAGATCTGTTACCTTGTCCTGACGATGCAAAATAATGCTTTCCATTGGCCACAAGGGCAATGGGTACAAATAACTGCTTTTTCCAAGCACGAATGACTTCCCCATAATTTCTCAGTTCTAAAGGATGGCATATCCAGGAAAGGCTCTGCAGATCCTAATGATATTGCCTGGTTAAAAGAAACAGGCAGGCCCCTTTTCAAGTCAACAAAAACAGAGTGGTGGGCTACTCAAATGATTCTCTTTTAATAAACAACATATTTCAACCAAATCAAAGGACATGGACTTTTAAAATAGAACTGCAAGCCTCCTTGAACACTATGGGGCTCCACAAACTTAACTGTATACCCACCCTCTGCAACTCATACCAATACTGTGCTCACCAAAAACTATTTACACATATTCTGAGAACATTACTTTTCCACAACAACCATCTAAATACCCTAAGCTGGAACCAAGTCCAGCTACCTACCAAACTGACTACAATTTCCATTCCTGGACTCTGAATACAAATTTTCAGTTTAAATATGTTTTTGATGTTTAAAAATGCATTTTCTGCAATATGCCCAATATGAATATTGTTCATTGCAAAAATGTTTATGTTTTATGCTATTATGTTGTTCAATATACTTGCAGCTTATCAAATATAAGCTCAAAACCCTGTAAGCTGAGCAGAAAACTGCTCCACATCCAGGGATGTTTCACTTTACATGCCCTCCGGGGGATTCGAGTGTAACAGGCCTGGTGGGGAGTGTATTAGACCCATTTGGGATCAACTCTGTCAATTTAAAATAAGGGGAAATACACAACTTGGAAAACAAAGGAAGCATGTAGTGAGAGCGACTTCCCTGCCCTGACCCCCCACAAAGCGACAGACCCGACTCAATCGCAACCACAGCACCCGGCAGACCACAGCACACAGCTCCCAGAGTGTCAATGGGTCTGTGCTGCCCGTGGGGGCTCAGATCTTGTCTCATTGTGGTGTTTTCCCTGCTGCTGCCAACTTGTGTATCCTGGGTGTGGGGTCTGATCCTGGGCTGCACTCGGTCTGTGGTGTGTTGTTCGTATGCCGTGCTGCCTGTCCCTACCATGTGTTGCTGCTGTGAGGCTCTCTGCAGTTGCATGCTGGGGAATGTCTGTTGCCCTCACTGCACTGTCGGGGGGTCGCTCTTGGCAGTTCGCACTTGAAGGTGTTTGCGTATGGTGCATCGCTGAGCGGACGGTCATGGCAGTGTCCATTGGGGTGTGCGGTGCCATGTGTCACTGTTCTGCCATTCAGGCTGGTGCATGTCGGGGTTTCCTGTGTTGGTTCAACTGTGTCACTGTGGGGGATGTGGGTGCAGTTGCCGTGACTTCTCTGTGGTGCTTCTAAAAACAAATTAGTTGTTTTCACAAGCTAAAAATGTTCTAAAGCCTCCCAACAACAACCAAAATCTAAAAAAGCTTCCATGCCCTGCACCCCATGGATGCCCGCTTCTTTCCAGCAGGTTATGTGCCACCACCAAACCCAAACAGAGGGTCAGCATTGCTGTCCCATCCAGACTGATTACTCTACAATGAGACTAAGATGTCTATTTAAATGCCATGGTGGTGGCCCCCAATCTTCCTTACGAATAGAATGACAGACTGATAGCAATGGTAAACAAATTCCAGTGGCCCACCTAGCTAAAGGCACCTGTCAAGGTTGGCCCAACACCCGAATTTCTCCCAGTGGTACCCTGTCTATCTGCCAGGCCCATTCCCAACACACAGGTCTGTATAATCTCACAGCACTCATGAATCCCAATTTCTGTGCCAAATTTTCCAATGAAACTAACAGAAAATACTGTGCAGACCACTCAGTTGCTAGCACCACCATGTTTCTAACCGTTGTTCCTCCCATAGAGGAAGAGCCTACTAAATGTCCAACACAGGAGTCCACACCAGCCAGTGGTCTGGTTGCATCTTCATTCCCTGGTACCCTTGTAAATAATGTGCAGTTTATGCACATGCCCTTAGTATTAAATCTAACCAACTGGAATATGGCAGAACTTGGATTCTGCTCCATAACTAATACATCCAAATTTCATAGTGTTATGTTACTAGACTTACTTTCAGCATACCAGACACATACACAAGATCCAGTAGCAGGTCCCCACACTACAGAGTACTCCGGTTTATTCAGAACTGGTATGTCTATTTGGAACCGAGCAGACCTTGCTACCATCAAAAGCCAAACATTAAAGTTCCAGATAAATATAGGCCAAGATGTCACCTAGTGTTACATTGTGTAGATGGCATACAACAAGAAGAAAGGTTCACCATCTATAATATGTATGATATTGCACTTTCATTTCATAAGATAGGCCTAGACAGGCCAGACAGCAACACATAGACAGGGAAACTATGTTTTAATCACTGTCACCGCCTCTTCCGAGACCTGGAAGCAGGATGTGTCCCTGACATTGTCATGGACTCACAGATGGCCAAATGGCATTGCCTTCATTATTGGACCTTGGCCTGCACCTCTGAGTGCATGGCCAATGCCACCACTTTTTCTCTTATAATTGCCAGGAAATTAGGTTATATCACACCACACCACACCACAATCAAGACATTGCTAATAACCTTGTCATTTTTCCATCCAAGATAGCTAGGTATATTTCATAAACTGTGTTTCTACCAGTGTTTTACAAGTTAACAGCTTTCAATAGAGTGGTACGTGTAAGATCTTCAAGCAACACATCGACTTTTCTTCACTGCTGGTGTTTTCCAAGCCTGGCTGGCACCTCATACAGACTGATTGTTCTATTATGGACTGTCAATAATTGTGCAAGGGGTGTGATCCTTTTCCAAAAAAAAAAAAAACTATGCCACAGTCTGTGTGACTACTCCATTGAAAGCCTCAATTAACAATATGCAAGTGCACCTCCTGCCAAGACCTCTGCAGATCCAGCCATCCAGCCCAACAGCAGCCAAAAACATGGATATTAACTTTCTTACCTTACTGATGTTTCATCTTCATCTAAAAGTCTGCGTAGCTCCATATGCCATGTGGGGTTAAAACCTTTCTGCAAATGACATTTTGCATGTAACTACGCAAATTTATGGTTACTCACCTGAACTTTATGGACTGGTCATACACATTTAATAATGACCTATATGCAAAAAACATTATCAACAGATTCTTCAATCAACAAAAATGTCCATTACGCCTTGCCAGCCAGGTAGTCAATGCCTCCATCACCTGCCTTATCCCACTCTCAAAGTGACATCTTGCTCAAGTCAAGTTCACATAAATTTACAATGTTATGTAATGTTATTTTATGTTGTAAAAAGCATTCGATACTGTTCTTATAAACCAGGTTGTGTGGTAACAAACATCAATAACTTTTCTTATACAGATATCAATTGTGGTGGTGACATACCTGGATTCTGCTTTGTGCCTTATAAACAAACCATTCTTGATCAGTCTGGGATTACCCTTAACCCACTCCTGAATGGGACAATTTTGAGAGTGATCCTTACTATCTATGTATTTTATAGACTGATAATTACAAGTTTTTTTAAGTGCATATGTAGACATTCACCCTAAAACTTAAATTCTCATACATAGATAACATACTCATCTTACATATGGTATCAGCAATACTATTCAGAAAGCTGATACACAATTGAATATTTTAATGCTTGATGGTGATTTACATCTTGTTTTAACTCATACACTGCTAAAATTTTGTTTAAGGCCTTACCATCTTGCAGGCTCTCTAGATTCGTATTTGTACCATTTGCTGCCTATGCATACCCTCAGACATCATCACAGACAGCTATGATGTCCATTCTATCCTCACTCATTGTCTTGTGTTGCCAGTTTAGCAGGCAACAAGTGGGGGGATATGTTGGCCTGGACCTATCCCTGCAGCAGACGGGTATATATATATATATATATATATATATATATATACACACACATATCTATTTGTAATATGTAGAATGTAGTATAGTATTATGTGTTTCTATAACATATATAGTCTAATAGCAGCTATGTGCTATGTAGCCCAAATAGGCATAGTATTGCTTTGTACATGCCACATGATGCAGTTGTAATTATACAGCTAATACATCTTCATTTTTGTGCAAGCTAAGCATCTCTGTATTGTAACACAGAACCAGCCTTTACAATCCTTATCAGTGTCATGACTCAAGTCTCAGAACTGGCATCAGCTAAGACATCATGTGATATGTCATTGTTAGTCAGCATGATTATGTGGTGGTATTAGAGCGCCACCTACTGCCACAATTAGGTACACTGCCATAGTTAGCATTATAATATATATGTGTAACTCCCTCCCCCCCCACTGGCCCCTTATTTAACTAGTAGGCACACCTCCCACACTTTTTCTGTCTAGGGGAAAAGAGAGGGGTGGGGGTACAAAGCAATTGCAACAGAAACACAAAGTGTGTACAAGACACAAACAGACCTATACCACAACTCAGGTCCTGAGGAGAGAACTTTTGCTGAGGGCTATGTTAGGTTTGCACTTTTGGACAGGGGTACCCAGTAAATCCACACAAGAAGCAGTAACTAGATTGTCCATACCAGGTTGGGATTCTAGAATGTGGCTTTATTCTGAAACAAAGTTGGAACACAAAAGCAAAGATGGACCCCCAAGGATTTACACTTTGAAGCACTAGACAATGCAGAACACATCTGTAGAAAAACAGAAACTGAACTTCCCATATAGCATAGGATTAAATGGTACTAGCCATGATGAAAACATACACAATTCTCCTGGATGTGGCACTAGGCCATAAATTAGAACAGTTCCCATATGGCATAGGATTTAAAGTAGAAATTGTGGCACACTGGCCACAATGGAGCACACTAGGGCTCAAAACTAGCAAAACCCACATACAAGGGATAAACTTTATCTTCAGGCACTGGCCACATGCACTGAAAGAAACAAGCGCCCTTACAGAACCTGAAGTGCTGAACTGGTCACTTCAGATGGGGGGTTGCTCACCTTTTGCTTCCTTATCCATACCCAGCCATTCTTTCAGAGTTACACCTCAACAGATAATGAACAGTAGAAATTATGCTTTCTTTAAATGTTTAGCACACTTTAGCATTAGAAAACACCACAAGGGGTGTAAAATTAAAGTTCTGAACAAAGTGTCTGGTCACACATGGGACATCCACTGTTGTCAGCAAACTTTAAAACAAACTTCTTGAGAACAGAATCACAGAAATAGGTGAATGGGTCCCTTTATCAGAGTGTCACGCCACAGAAAACAAGGCAGGTACATATCCTGGGTAACTTTCAGACAGAATCTACTCACAGTGTGTACACCAAAGGCAGCTTAAAAATGTTCTAGGTTGGATCAGAGGATTGCCCCTCAAAACCTCTGCAGTCCCCCTCATACCACTGGGAATGAGGGCATCAGGAAGTCCTGGAGATGGTTTCCACCACTTCACAAGTCACGCAAAAGCTGTTCTAAGACTAGGTTGAGAAATACAGACTCTCCTCACTCCTCCAGCTGTTCACTCTCTGAGCTGCTACTGGAACTCACTCCAGCTCAAACGGAACTACTCTCAGAATTCTAAACTCCCCACACTCACAACAAGCTGTGGCTTATGTTGCTGCGAGAGTTCTAAATGACATCAGCTCTCTACTCTCAGCTGAGACCAAGTAAACAGAGAGGGGCAGGTGAAAATCCATTTAACTAGATATTCACCAGCTGCCTCCCCTACCTAACACTGACACTGATGGGATTCTAGTAACCAAGGGGAACCTACATATGACTATTCTATTGTTCTAACATTACTGAGGTCAGCACAATGCTTATCACTATTTATGTATGTGTAACTGTTGACTACTGTGCACCAACAGAAACAATGGATTTGCCATCTACCCTCTTGGAAGGTTCTATAACTTAGTAACGGGCTTTGCTTATCAGCAGTATAAGATTGTGTGTTTTTCTGTTTTTCTCTGAGTTTTGTTTTGTATCATGATGTAACTGGGGATTTTCTAACCCCCAGCAGACATGCTGTGTTATGTATAATCTGGAATAAATCTCAGGCTTCTGGCTGTATTACTGCCAACAGGTATAGAACCCTGCAAAACAACCCTGATCTCAATAGAAGTAGGTCTAGCTGACACATTTGACATGCTTACCAATCTCATTGTCACTCTAGAGACATCTATGGACTCAATAAAAATGGAAACAAAAGATGCTACTAAGAGGTCAGAATCAGCAATGGGGATTACAGCTAATATAATCAAAGAAAAGATCCACCTCCACAACAGGCTCAAGACATTGGAGAACCAAGCCAGGTGAGCGAATCTCTGTATTATCAGGATGCCTGTGGGATGTGATGGAGATAATTTGCTCCTCTTCCTGAAAGAGTGGTTCAAACAGCAGTCTGGGGATGAGGTACATGATAGGCCTTAAAGCCTGCAGAAGGCCTATCAAGTTACCCCCAGAGGGAAGCCAGATGCATCCCAGGCCACTGTGGTAATCACCGACAGTGTTGGTACCAGGGATTTTCTATTGGGGCTATCCCATTGCAAGAAAATGCTTCTACAGGATGGGCAACAGAGCCATATTTACCCAAACATCAGCTTTTCCACCAAGAAACAAAATAAAAGATTCTATGGGGTCTGAGCTATGCTGTGAGAGGCCAAAATAATGCTCGGCATGGAGTTCCTGACGTGACTGCCGATTGTGCATCATGGTAAAGTTTTCTTGTCTAAGTATTAGTTTAGATAGAGGTATTCCAGTGGATGTTGTATTCCTTGACTTCAAAAAGGCATTTGATAAAGTTTCACATAATCTATTGGTTATGAAACTGATCAAGTTGGGAATTAATGGTTATACTGTTAAATGGGTCGAAGCCTGGTTGAAAGACAGAAGCCAGAGTGTAAGAATAGGGAATACAATTTCTACTGGTATTTTAGTAACAAGTGGAGTGCCACAGGGTTCAGTTCGGGGTCCTACATTGTTTGGTTTATTTATTGGGGATCTGCAATTGGGAGTTTCTTGTCAGATAAGCAGATTTGCAGATGACACTAAAATTTCAGCAGAAGTGGATTCGGAAATAAAAATCAACCTATTAAAAAAGATTTATTGATTATTGAAAAATGGGCAAAATATAACAACATGTGTTTCAATACTGACAAGTGCCTGGTTATGCATTTGGGCAAAAAGAACCCCAATGTTGACTATATATTATGTGGGAACCAAATCAGGATGGGATGCTATGAACAAGATTTGGGCATAATAGTAAATAATAAATTTGATTGGAATAACCAGTGTAACAAAGTAATTCAAACAGGTAATCGATTATTAATGCGATTAAAAAAGTATTTATAACGCAAAATAAAGAATATATAATAACATTGTATAAATCATATATTAGACCACATACAGATTATGCTGTTTCCTTTTGGGCACCATATCTGGAAAAAGATAAAAAAATGATAGAAAGTTTACAGAGAAGAATGATTAATACCAGAAATAAAATCCTTACCATATCAAGACAGGGTAAAAACATTGGGATTATATGATTTACAAACAAGATGTGATAGAGGGGATCTGCTGTTATTGTTTAATATTCTAAATGATGAACATCTTATGAAACTAAGTGGATTAACATATTTGGATAAAGTATATGGATTAAGATGTATTAACAGGCAAATTAAAATACCAAAGGCAACTACCAACAAGCGGAAATATTTTTTTACAGTGAGAGCCGTGGTACTTTGGAATTCTTTGCCACAGTATATAGTTGAGCAGACATCATGGAATCAGTTTAAAGTGAAATTAGATAGGCTACTGTTGGGTAGTTAAAAATAATTTCCCCCACTACTGTGGGGAAAGTGGTCCCGATGGGCCTAGTGCCTGCTTCCACTTTTTAAAACTGAGAGTAATACCAAGAGTAACAATCTGGTAGATACACTGAAATGGGCTTTCCTGACTAGGGTACCGAATTCTCCTCAGTTTGTTCAGAGTGACCAGGTATCACCAGGCCCCTTGGTTGATCAAGCCACCCGGCTGAAGATTAAGACATTTAATATTATGTTACTGAAGGTTTTACTCTACATTAGTTTGGAGATACATGGACTTTAGAAAAACTGTTATGATTTTAATCACTGTGCTTCCCCATAGCTCGAGGGAGTTATTAGTATTCCAGTTTGGTTATGCCACATTGTTGGTTAATCTGCGTTAGTATATTAACTTTCACTATGATCTTATACTCTGTACTTTTAAGCCCCTAAAGGTGTTTTATCCTATCTTGCTATGAAGAGGTTAATATATTACAGAGGTTCACACTATGGTGTGCAAAATTGGAATAGCATGACATTTATCTTTTTGATTCCAGTAGGAGGTCAAAGACTGAGATGGACATAAATATTAGTTTTATTCTGCTTGCACTCGTTCAGCTCTTCAACTCATAAATACTGCTATAATGTCAAATCAAATAAACATGTTTTAATAATGTCATGTTCTTTTTCCCTCCACTGACATATCTTTATGTCAAATAATGCCCCCTACTGTTTATAATAAAAGAAGTGGTGCCCTCATCGTAATGACAATATTATTACATGTTCTATGTCTGGAAATTTGTACTGTATGCGATTTGGTAAAATGATAAACATATTGATTTAAATAAAAAAAAAAACTTGCAAACATTGTTTCTGTGTCCTAGATTTAAAAATAAAGAAAGCAAACCCCAACAAAAAGCAACTGTTCATCTTAATAGGAAATATGTATATTTTATTTCAAGCAAAAGATTTTTGGATATTGGTGTTACTCCAAAAGACAATTGAATGTGCTTTAAAAATATATATCATGGAGTGTCAAAGGTTTTGATACATTATGATACAAGAGGTTGGGGCACTGTCTGTGAGTGTGCCCGCCAGCAAGTCACTTGACCTCACTATGCTACTCTGCTATAATGTTAAGCGGGCTGCAATGACATCCACTGAATGGCCACTCACATTTGGGGTGCTATGCTACACTGTCCCAGCGTTGATAAAAAATACCTTGCTTGCTTCAATTTACAGAAAATAACTTGCACAGAGGATTGGAGCTTTTTTCAGCCACAGTTTGTGTCTTTAGGTTTCATTTTTTTTTGTGAGGGGCAAGATCAGAATTAAAAGAGCCATGCTTTTTTTAGCACTGGGACATACACATTTTATTGATATTTACAGGCTCTGTTGTGCATTATGATTATAAGAACTTCAAAATTCATACAATTGCTTGGAAGATTCTTAATTAAGAAGAGGGCAGTCAACTTCATTCCAATGGGAAAGAGCTAAAGTCAACATTTAGTTTTGCTCAGAGCATTAATCAGAGCACTATATCTAAGATAACTGGCAGGCTTAGAGCCAGAATCCAGAGGGAGAGGATGCAAGGAATGCCAAATTAATGAAAGACACCTGGGGAGTTTAGTGGACAGCAGTCTGGCTGCTTGCAAAAGTACCGTACAAAGTCTGTTAGAGTGTTACGTCTTAGTGGGTGATCACGATATACTTCTCAACCCCTTATTGTGAAAGGGATGGGTCTGCTGACCCCCATGAACCCACTGGGTCTGCTGCCTATGCTCTCCAGGTAAGTGTCTATACATTATTTACATAATGGTGGTTAATTGGTAATGAAGGGACAGTATCTGTCACAGGTGAAATGTTAGAAAGCAGTAGTCACAAAGGGGGTGGTTAACAAGTGGAATACAACTAACAGAAATGAAACTCAAAATCATAGGGTCCTATGCATGAATGGATGGGAATTACATGCAAAATGCTCGTAACCTGCCCCCACTGCTCTGCACCCCTGCACAGGCATGGGCAAGCTGGTATTCATGGCTGCCAGCCACTTGTCTGCACTCCTGCCACCTCGGTGCACAGTTGCATGGTGGAGGATCATGGCAGTGTGGGGGCAGAGCACGGGACACCTGTGGCCATCCAATAGGATGTCCAGCCTGGGTACACTAGTGGATCCCCATTACAAGTTGGCAGGGGGTCCTGGAACAGCGCACACTGTATATTACATACTAACATACTAAAATGCCAGCAGAATAGGCCTAACAGTCTTTCGCATCTGCTTGTTTGGTCAGCCTCCACCCTGGGAGCTGACCTTGCTGCCCCCCTCACCTTCTCTGGCTTCTCCCTTCCCAGTTCCGGATATTCTTGCTGCATTGGATTTTGCTTCCAGAACTCTTCCCCTGTACCTGTCCCACCCCCTCTTGAACCCATCCACTGTCTCTGCCTCCACCAGCCCCCTAGGCAGCGCATTCCATGGTTCCACCACCCTCTCAGTGAAGTAGCACCTCCTCCTTTCTCCCCTGAGTCTTCCCCCCTCCAGCTTCCATGCCCTCTAGTGGCCCCCTCCTCCTTCCTTCAAAGCACCTTGACTGTTCCTCCCTTATTTACCCCCTTCATGTACCTGAAGACCTCTATCATGTCCCCCCGGTCCCTTCTCTCTTCCAATGTGTACATATTTAGCTCTTCGAGCCTCTCCTCATAGGTCCTGTCCCCCAAGCCCCAAATCATTTTGGTTGCCCTCCTCTGGACCCTCTCCAGGAGTTTAATGTCCCTCTTTAAGTGTGGCCTTCAAAACTGCACGCAGTACTTGAGGTGTGGCCTCACCAAGCAGTTATACAGAAGGAGTATCACGTCCCTCCTTCTGGAGGTGATCCCCCTAGCGATGCATCCTAGCATCCCATTGGCCTTGGTTGCTGCCCTCCTACAAGTCTCCAAGTTGTTCATCTTGACATCCACCACCACCCCCAGGTCCCTCTCAGCCATTGATACTTGTAGCATTTCCCTTCCCAGGGTGTATACTTGGCCCAGGTTTCTGGCCCCCAGGTGCAGTACCTTGCATTTCCCTGCATTGAACCTCAGCTTCCACTTTCTAGACCATCTTTCCAGAGCCTTCAGGTCCCCCTGTAGGGCCACCCTTCCCTCCTCCCCATCCACCACTGCCCCCAGTTTTGAGTTATCCACAAAGAGACTCATCTCACTCCTGATACCTGTCCTTATGTCAGAGACGTAGCTGTTGAACAGGAGGGGCCCAAGGACTGATCCCTGTGGGACCCCACTAATGACCTTCCTTGGGGATGAGACTACCCCGCCAATTATGACCCTCTGGGTCCGGTCTTGGAGCCAATTGCCTATCCATCTGATCATCTGGTTCCCAACCCTCATTTCTCCCAGCTTATCCAACAGGCCCAGGTGAGGAACAGAGTCAAATGCCTTGCTGAAGTCTAGAAAGAGGATATTGAATAAACAATGGGGAGTTTGCCTGAACAGCCACCCCTGACCCTCTCAGGTGGCCTGGCAGGCTGTGGCAGCTGTGTGCTGGGGGATCCCCTTGCCGCCGCACCATGCCTAATGGGTCTCATGGGTCCAATAGTCAGCCAATAAAAAAAATTATTATCTCCAGCCAGCGATGCTGTCTCAGAGATTAGAATGGTGATGACAGAATCAGAACTCATTTCAAATGCTGCTGTGTGCTGTTGCTCCCTCTAGTGTTCTAATGTCAGATTTGTGCTGGAGCAGATAGGAGTAGTGGTAATTTGTCTAAATACTAAGCTATAAGCTAAAGCTAAATAGTTAAAGAAAACAGACTTGTAATAGGGGATTTTTAAGTTAAACAATAAGTTCTTTAATAATTATTCAAACATAAACTGTATTAACATATTAAATTGCTCAAGCAAAATGAATAGTTAAAAAACAACATTAAATAGTGAACCTTTTTCTGATTAAGTTCTAGAAGGGCAGGTAGAGATGGGATTTTACTGGCTCACTATTGGACCCATGAAATGAAACATCATTACTATGTTGAGTATTTTTTTTTTCTTCTAACAACATAAGTCCAATAGTGATGTCATACAGAAACTGCAGACTACATAGCAGTACCTCGGGAGGCTGGGAAGTCTGGAACCTATTTCAAGAAAAGGTTCTGTAAGACTGCAGTCACAAACTTTGCATCTCTTCTTGACAGAATGTTCAGAAAGTAATGCTTTGTAAATGTGAAAACAGTTTTTCAGTTAGCTGCCTTGCATATGTCTGCTAATGGAATGCCCCTTGAGGCGGCCACTAATGCTCTTGTGCCCCCTGTGGCATTTGCTCTGAAAGGAAAGGGAAAGGGAAAATTGTTTAACCAGGAAAGGCACACTAAGCCAAAGCTTGTTTCCAGGTGCAACCTGGGAGCACAAGGCAGTTAAGTGACTTGCTTAGGGTCACACAGTATGCAAGTGGGAGCTGTGGGATTCTCCAGGCTTGTAGCTCAGTGCCCTAAACCACAACGCTATTCTGCCTTTGAGACCTATGGGGGGCTGGTTTTCAGCTTCTTCACAACAGAACAGGATGCATGAGGCCAGCCATCTGAAGATGGTCTTTCTTGCTGCAGGTTTGCCCTTTCCAACCTCACCATAAGTGATAAACAGCCAGCAGCTGTCTGCCTTTTTTTTGTGCTTAGACAGAGACCTGTTTTCAGGCAAATGATTATCAGCTGTGCTTTGTATCATAATGCATCATTGTACAAATGGGGGAAAGCAGTCCCTAACATTATACCTAATGCTATTTGTGTGCCCTCTCAGTGAATATGAATTAACTCAAATCCCATTTTGAGTATATAAATGGGTGCCATAGTTTAAGAAAGGTTTCTTCCTTCCCTTCTCTTATATAAAAGATCCTTTCCATATTGGCACAGTCTATGAGGCGATTAAGCCATGCCTAATAATTTGGAGAAGAGGTGTCCCTCCAGTGTAAAAGTATGACTTTTTCTTGCTACCACTAATGCTAATGATATATAGAAATTTAATTCCATATTAATTTGGAGGGAGGAGACTAGGCCAAGCAGAAGAATCCCTGGGTCAACGGGAACATTCCTTTCCATAATTTCGGATAACATTTCTCTAAATTTATCCCAATAGAGTTTCAGTAGATGGTAAGAAATAAACATATGTAATATTGTGCCCTTTTTCTCATTACAACGTTGACAAAGATCTGATAAATTTGAGTTGCATTTATTTAATTTACTGGGTGTGAAATATAGCCTGTGTACTATATTGAACTTGAATTTGTTTTAATTTACTGTTTCTAGAAACTAATTCTGGAGAACCCATCATTTCTATCCATTTGTCATCATGGATTTCCTCTGCGAGGTCCCTCTGCCAAGAATTCTGTAATTGCATAAGATTGAGGTTTTTAGCTTCTAGAAGAAGTCTATGTATTTTTGTCAAAGTTTTATGGGTGTCCATGTTATTTCTTAATAACAAATCCAGAGGAAATGTCAGTAAGGTGCCCATGACTGGCAGTATTTTCCTGACAACGTCTCTAAGTTGTAGAAAGCCTAATAAACTTCCTACCAGTAGATCAAATTCATCTCAAATAGAGTCAAATTATCTCAAAATACCATTTTGGAAGCATTGGCTCAAAGTGACCAGTCCTTTTCTTCTTCAGCTTTGGAATATTTTGTTTTTATAAGAGAATTTAAAATCATTGTTTGATTGCAGTGGAAAAAAGAGTGATAGGCATTCTTTAATTCCTAAAAAAAAGGATGAGCCTCTTTCCATATTTTAGAGGTGGATTTAATTGTTGTTAAGCTATTCTTACATAAATTATTATTATCTAAATTTACATATAATGCATGTACCAGAATATCAAATGGTGTAAAATATCTTTCTATATGAGACCAGCTAGATAAGGAGTTTATATGATTGGCCCTTAGGAACCAATCTAGAGCTTGTTATAACTGAGCAGCTATATAGTATAATTTAAAATGTGATACTCCTAGCCCTCCTTGCGATAAAGGTGGATAAAGCTTTACCAAGCAAGCTCGGGGTCTTTTACCTTGTCACAGAAATTGTCTGATCATCTTAACTATTCTGATGAAGAAGTTTCTATCTAACGTGAAGGGTAACATCTGGAAAAGAAAGAAGAGTCTGGGCAAAACATTCATCTTTAACATATTTACTCTACCTAATATTGTCAATGGTAAATTAAACCATTTCTCCAGATCTACTTTAATACTGTTAATTAATTTTGAATAATTTAGCTCCAAAATTCTATTTAGATCATCAGATAACGCTACTCCCAGGTCCCTTATTTCTTTTTTGATTTTTGCATCTCTTAAATAACCAAGGATAGGGGGTCATTTTCTTCTGTATTCCAATACAAACATTCAGATTTCCCCCAGTTGACTTTATATCCCAATAAACTGCTGAACAAATTGATTAAATCAAACAAATATTTACTTGTGAGTATGGGGTTATTTAAATATACTAACACATTGTCTGCATTCAGTGATATAACATACTTTTCTCCATCTACTTACAGCCCCTTTATATGTTCATTCGGTGTGACTGCTACTGCTAAAGATTCAAAAAAACAAAAAGCAAACAAAAGAAGTGAAAGGGGGCAACCCTGTCTCATGCCCCGTACAGCTGTATGAGATCCAATGTGTTGTCATTAGTCTTGACTCTTGCGTTGGCTTTGTCATATATCATACTGACCCATTCAAGAACCAATCCCCTATATTCATCATGGACAGACAGGTCTTCAGAAAACCCAGTGTACTTGATTGAATGTCTTCTAGGCATCCAATAATAGGATCATGATTTTCTTTTCTTTAGCTAGTTCTGTAATATTGTTTATTCAGTTCTAGGATTGCAATTACCTTTGAGCCGAGTCTCTTTTACAAAGGTTCCACATCAGAGGCAAGTAAGTACAGAGGACAGAAGTGAAAATGCAATGGTCAAAGTAATACAACAATAAGTAACTACAGACAAATTCGGTTAAGGTTAAGGTGGATAGACTTGCTGGATGGCACAAATAGTTTAGCCAGAGATCAAGGTGAGGCCTTGGTTTAGTGACAGCAGGAGAAGGTAACAGATACAAGGGGGTAGAACAGGGTTGGGGCACTAGGATGCAGCCGAGGCATTTGTCAGACAAAGATGGGGAGAAGTGCCGTAACAAGGGGGTGGGGAGGAGGAAAGTGTAGAGGGGCAGATAGGATATAAGTGCATCAGTGCAGTACAGAGTGGCTGAAAGGGGGAGTGATAAGAAGCAATATCAGATGCCGGAGATGATGTCAGCTCAGATTAGGTGAGGCAGTCGCAGGAGCTGGAGGCAGTAAGGTGGAGCAGTAGTATTGTTTTAAAGATACCAAAAGTTGGAGCTAGAGAGATGGTGGGGCTGAGGCTATTCAGCCAGAGTGGAGCTTTGTAGGTGAAGGAACATTGACCCTGTGTGGTGCGACAGCGGGGGACTTGCAGGAATTGCATTTTTAATCCCCTGGTGATCCACATGCTGTTGCTGTAGTTGTGAAGCAGGCCTGTGACCCCAGGGGGTGCAAGGCTGGGAATAACTTTCTTTGCCATAGTGCAGGTGAGATACTTAATGTGATTTGAAAGCTGAAGCCAGCCAGTTTTAGCATAAAGATAGCAGGTGTGGGTGAGACGGTGGGCCCCAGTGATAAGCCGACATGCCTTGTTGAGGGCTGTTGATATACATCTGAGGGTAGTCGATGTGGCTGAGCCATAGATGATGAGACCAAAATCAATAATTGAGACCACAGAACTCAGAACGGCAATCTTCAGTGCATCAGGGGTAAGATGTTGTCTGTGTCTGTAGAGTAGACCAATGCGGGTATTAGCAGCTTTTGCCACATTGTCAACATGCGCCCCATAGGAGAGGTTGGAGTCATGCAGTATCCCAAGGTATTTGAGGGAAAGAGCCTGTTCGAGGGTATTCCCTTGCGAGGTGGAGATAGCCAGGGGGTGTAACTTATGCTGATTGTGGGAGCTGCAGAAGAGCATAGACTTGTTTTTTTTGTGGTTAAGGAGAAGTTTGTGATTAGAGAACCATGACTCAATGGTACTGAAATCAAATTGGAGACTAAGTTGTAATGACGTAGGATCTTTGTGAGAGGAAAAGACAACTGCGTCGTCGGCATATAGGATGATTTTCTCTGGGCAAGATTGTGGTAGGGAATTTAGAAAGAGGCTAAAGAGGAGTGGGCCCAGTATCGAACCCTGGGGGACACCAGAGTGAACTGGCAAGGTATCAGAAAGAGCATTGGCAATTTTCACTCTTTGTGGCCAGTTTTCAAGGTAGCTTTTGAACCATAGGGCTGAGTCAGGAGAGAGACCAGTATTCAGAAGTTGGTCAACCAGCAGCCGATGGTGGACAGTATCGAAAGCCTTGGAGAGGTCGATAGAGACTGCCCCAGTAAGTAGGCCCTTATCGAGAGGACTATGCACAGCTCCAATGAATTCAAGGAGAGCAGAGGAGGTGCTGTGACCCTTTCTGAAACCGTGTTGTTGTGTGCACAGTAAATTGTATTTGTCCAGATGGTTGGTTAGTTGGTCTGCTATGATGCGTTGGAGTGCCTTGGAGAGTGGGGGCAGTATAGAGATCGGACGATAGTTTGAGTGGCTAGTCTTGTCACCACTTTTGTGAACTGGAGTCATGGTGGCAATTTTCCATCTGTCTGGGAATTGACTGGAGCAGAGAGAGAGAGATTCAGAATTTTAGTTAAAGGATGAAGAACAACCTCAAGAGTAAGTGACAGTAGCTTAAGGTCCAAGTTGTCACCACTAGTTCTGGATTTAGAGATGGCAGCAGTAATGTAGCTGTACGCTTTGTTCATCTTGACCTCCCGAAAGTAGAAATGAGGGTGAATAGCCTGAGCAAGGTGGGTGTTAGAGAAGGTGACGTCTTCTTCAAAAAAATCAGTGGGGAGAACGGCACTAAGGTCAGTAAATGCTGTATTAAAGGTGTTAGCAATGACCATGGGGTCAAGGGTAGTGATCCCATCAACAATAAGCATGGCTGGAGAGTTTTTAGGTGGTTTCCCTGTGATTTCCTTGATTTTGTCCCAGAAGGCATGTCCGTTTCCCCAGGTGTTGGTGAGTGCATCCTTGTAAAAGGAACTTTTCGTGAGCCGGATGGCTTTAGTACAGGCATTATGGGCTTGTTTGTATTTTTGTATGTCAGATTGCTTGCCTGTGGCTTTGGCCACTGCCCAGAGATGGTCCCTTGATTTCAGCTGTGAAAGGAGCTTGGCATTGATCCAGGGGTTACAGAGTGTTTTAGCTTTATGTTTTTTAACAGGAGCAAAGAGGTCACAGGCCTTGTTGAAAGTGGCGATGAAGAAGTCAAGGGCCATGTTTACATTCGTCATTTTGTAAATGGGTTGCCAGTCTTGCAGTTTCAGGTAATGTTTAAGATGGGTAAGTTGTCCACGTGGGAGGACCCTACTATAGATGATTTGGGGTGGGGCTTGAGAAATTTGTTGCACCATTCACAAATGACTGGGGAGTGGTCGCTGAGGGAATCCAGGAGAATGGTGGTACGAGAGATCCTGGAGGGGTGGCTGGTAAGTACCCAGTCCAGGAAGGTACTAGTGTCAGATTTATAGTTTGTCCTAGTAGGGGGGGGCAACCATTTGTGTGAGGTTTGCAGCAGCTATGGTATCTTTATGTGCTCCTACATCTGATACTAGCCAATTTATGTTGAAGTCTCCTAACAGGATAAGTTCAGAGCCAGGAGGTTGGGAGCTGATGAACTTGAGAACATCATTGAGACCATTAACCTGATCCCGGGGTGGGATGTATACGGAGACAATTGTGTGGGCTTTATGTTTGGGTCCGAGGAGTATTTTTATAGGTAGGATCTGGGCCGAGGAGTCAGGCATCAGACTTGCAATGAGGTGCCCCATAAGAGTGTCTTTGATATAGATGGCACAGCCTCCTCCTTTCTTAGAGACACAATCCAATCTGAAAATATTGTAGCCCTGTAAGGTTATTGCCAGATCCGGAACTTTTGGTGTCAACCATGTTTCAACAACTGCTAGGACATCAGGGTTATGTTATCTTATGAAGGATTGAAGAGCATCAAACTTAGACAGCAGGCAGCAGATGTTTAGAGTTGCGAGAAGAGGAGCACTGGCAGTTGATCTGTAGCTTGGGCTGCATGGTCCAGGGTTTGGATGGATGTTGGCTGAGATCAGTAGGAGGAGGAGTAGAAGTTTTAAAGAGCATAGGCGTTGCTCCTTAAAGGATAATTTATGACGTTGTTTTATGAAAGAGTAGCAGGTATGTTCCAGTCGGCAGCCCCAGTGAGATGCAATGTGCTGCAGAGTGGATAAACTGGCCCACAGACCAGGCATAGTGGCTTTTAGCAGCATCCATGTATTGACAAAAGGTGGGCCATGAGGAGGACTGAGCGAGTAGTGGAGAGTTCCTTGGGAGCAGCAGGATATGACTAAGTAGCTAGTAGGGGGGAAGGGGCAGAGGTGGCAGGGGCCAGGAAGGGAGAAAAGGGGAGGCAGAGCAAGGAGGGAGAGGAGAGGTAAGAGGAGGAGAGTGCCTGCATGGCAGGAATTGTTGCACAAGTGGCTGGGGGGACAGCTGGGGACTGAGACAAAAAGTGGGTAGTCTGGAGAACAGAGGGAGGAGGCTTTAAGGAGTTGGTGGAGAGAGAGCTGAGTTTAGGCAGGCACTGTATGGGACGAGAAGGAGGTGGGGGAAAGCGAGTAGGGCCCAATACAGGTGAACCAATGGCCTAGAGGGACAGAGAGAGAACAAGGAGGGGTGGGGTTTAGGCATATTTAATTGAGGTAGGAGGGGGGTGGGCGAAAAATGTCTGCAAAATCAATGAATTTCTATGGGTGCGGAGCCCGGCAAGCAGAGCAAAGGCAGAGAGATACAGGGAGCCAATCAGTAGCAGCGCAGGCAGCGGGAGTCCAATCGGGGAGCAAGGCAGAGAGCACTAGTCCAATTGTAGCTGCCCACAGCTTCCCCAACCCCAGGCAGTATTCTTACCTTGCGGAGCTGGAGCTCAGAGGTGGGCAGGGGTGGCAGCTTGTGTGGCTGGCTTCAGGAGCCGGGGCCACGCTGAAAAATGAACATGGCGGCCCAGTCAGGGGCTTCCTCATATTAGATGAGAGACATCACCCTGGATTAAAACTGATCTGGTCAGGGTGAAGTACAGTGTGTATCAGTCCTCCAATTCTATTTGATAATATTTTAGTTATGATTTTATAGTTGACATTTGTTAAAGAAATAGGTCCATAAGAACCACAGTTTAATGAATCATTATCTTTTTTTTAATAATAATGTAATGGCCACCTCCTTCATAGTGGATGGTAAGCTTCCACTCTTTTCTATGTTTCTAAAAACGTCAAGAAGGAGGGGGGACAACATATCTTGAAATCTTTTATAGAATTCTATAGTAAAGCCATCTGGGCCTGGAGCTTTGCCATTTTTAAAGTCTCTTATAGTAAGTAAGATTTTTAGAAGGTCAGTAGATTTGTTTAGTATAATCTTCTCAGTTTCATTAAATGTTTTTAGGGTAAACTATTCGAAAAGGTGTTGATTTGTTTTTGTTCAGACACATATCGGACGCATATAACTTAGCATAATAATTCTGAAAATGTTGATTTATCTACAAATGGCTTTTCGTAATTTCTCTCGTGTCTAGCATTATATTATTAATGGCAGATCTGTTTTTTTGCACTGTATTTCATATGCCAATAATTTATCTGTCTAATCTGAGAAGAAATAATAATTTGATCTTGATGTTTCAAAAGCGTTCTCTGCTTTATGTGTTAATGCTCTATTATATTCTTCTCCAATTTTTTTTTTGAATACTCTGTTTATTAAGAAGAATTTCTCTTTGACACAATACACATATAAGATAAACTTCAACAAACAAAAAAAATACATATAAACAGACAAACCTTCCTACCACATAAAAAAAAAAGAAGGTACATTTCCTATATTGACACATAACAAGTTATCATGCGCCATCCTTTAACTCATTCAGATTAACTTATTCGAATTAACTCATTTAATACAACTCATTTGGATGCAATCGAGTGTGCAATATCATCCATACTACCATGTATATTCAGGTGTTAACCCACATCGTAGGATGTCCTTCCCTATTGTTTCATTCTGCGCACAGTATCAGTATCAGTGCCCAAGGGTGCGCTTCTAAGAGTAGCAGGTCCTCAACCCAGTGAGAGAGAAAAGTTGTTCTGACGTCTAAATGTTAAGCCCTGCACGAAGCATCAAATTTTCAGACACACTCAGGGATGCCAGAAAGGGAGCCCACTCCCTTAGGAACCACTCCTCTTTATCTCTCACAACCCAAGTAAGGCTTTCTAGAGCGAGCGAGCGGATGACCATTTTCCACCATTCCACTACTGTGGGCCCATTCCCGGTGACCCAAGCGTTCTGTATACAGTGCCTCGCTATTACGAATACGACTTTTGCCCATCTCAGTAATGGCAACCACTCCTCCTCCTCTCCTTCCACTACTTCCACTCCAAACAGGCAAGTAAGTGGGTCCCGCCTTAGCCTTCCCCCTGCCACCTTGTTCACCTCCTGCACTACCTCCCCCCAGCACTTTACCAGTACCGGACATGCCCAGAAATAATGGAAGAAGGTGCCCAAACCTTTATTGCACCTCCGGCACATAGGTGACACTGTGGGATGGACTCTGTGTACCGCCACTGGAGGCCAATATATCCTATGCAGGAATTTATAAAATGCCTCCTTGAACTTGTTACATACCATGATCCCTTCCGGCATTCCTAAGACCGTTCTCCAATTCTGCTCCGAGATTTGTTGCCCTAAATCCTTCTCCCACAAAGCCCTCGTGGCCTCCGTCAGATCTGGTAAATTCTGTTTGTCCTGCATAGCCACTTTTCCAATAAATCCTTTAGGATCTCTCTTAGCCTGACTTACCATCTGCTCTATCCTATTCAGATGTAATCCTCCATTATCTCCCACGTCCAGTTTTCCAACAAATGCTTTCACCTGCAGGTACCGGAACAATTGAGATGCCCCCAACCTCATATCTCTCTTTATCCTAGCAAACTCACATAATTCCCCTTTCTCCACCAAAGTCCCTATATGTGTGACTCCTCCCCTCTCCCATTCTACAAACCCCTTATCTTCCATCTCAGGTATGAAAAGGGGTTCCGTGCTAATGGGAGTAGCACAGTCTCCCTCCGAGTCAACCCCTTCCTCTTCCACAGGCGGTCCCAAGCCTCTAATGTTTCCCTAACTAATGGATTCCCACTCCCCGAAGTCCTATATGCTCGCAAACCCCTGCTATGAAGGTAGGTTGTGAGCCTTCCTGGGATCCTCTCCTGCTCCAATCCTACCCAACTGGCCACGTCTGGTCTATGCACCCAGTCTGCTATACCTCTAAGCTGCACTGCCCTATAATAAGTGCCTAGGTCTGGGAAATTTAGGCCCCCCTTAGTCCTATCCGCCTTAAGTCTTTTCAGACTGATTCTGGGCTTCTTACCTTGCCATATAAATTCAGAGAATCCTTTCTCTAGTCGTTTCACATCCCTCATTGTCAACCTCAGCTGAAGCATTTGCATAGGATATAGAATGCGGGGCATAATATTCATTTTTATGAGATTGATCCTTCCTATCCAGGACACAGGGAGCGGCATCCAGCGCTTGAGGTCTGCCAGGATCATTTTTATCAGGGGATAATAATTCAACCTATATAGCTCCTCCCATCTCCACCCTATCCGTACCCCCAAATACTTAAAATCTGTTTGAGCCACCTTAAATCCCAGTCGCCGCACCTCTTGATTCACATCTGGAAATCCCATGATTTCAGATTTCTTAATATTGATTTTGTATCCAGAGAAACTGGCAAACCATCCAATGATATCTATTAGGTGCTCCATGGAGCTGTGCAGATCTCCTAAAAACAACAACATACCATCGGCGTATAACGCCACTTTGTGCTCCCTCCCCTCCACATCTCTAACCCCTATCACCCCCACATGTTGACGTATAGCCACCGCAAAAGGTTCAATCACCAGGGTTAACAACAGGGGACAATAACCCCTGCCTCGTACCCCTCCCCAGGGAGAACTTCTCGGACAGGCATCCATTGACCATGACTCACGCACTCGGCTTATCATACATAGCTTTAATCCAGCCTATAAACTAGTCACCCAGACCAAACCGGGCCATCACTTCAAAAAGATATTCCCACTCCACCCTATCAAACACTTTTTCAGCATCCATTGCGATCACTCCCATCCCTCCTCTGTTCTGACCCGCCCGCCATATGACATTTAACAATCTCCTCACATTATGGTAGGACTGACGCCCCTTAATAAACCCGGTCTGGTCTGGGTGAACCACCCTGGCAAAACATTTTCTAGCCTGATGGCCAAGACCTTGGCCAGGATTTTCATATCCACATTAAGAAGAGAAAAAGGCCGGTATGCCATGCAATCCGACTCATTCTGTCCCCCCTTATGTATCAAGCAAATATTTGCCTCGTAGCAAGAATCAGGTAGCTCCGGGATTCCGCCCTCCTCCCTTTCCCTAAATACCTCACACAAGGTATCTGCCAACTGTCCCCCTAAAATCCTGTAATACTCAACAGGGAACCCATCCGGTCCACAGGCCTTACCCTCCTGTAGCTTCTGTATAGCTCCTAAAATTTCTGTTCTTGAGATGAACTGGCCTAGCAGCTCCCTCTGTTCATCCGTGACCTTTTGCAGGGGCACCTCATCTAAAAACTCCCACATGCATTCTTCCTTCCCACTATGCTCTGCTCCATACAATCTCTCATAATAACTCCTGAAGCAGTCTGCTATGTCCCTCGAATTATTTTATTTTATTTATTTAGTTTTTGTTAACCGGGTAGGTGCACTAGCCATAAAATGACTATTTTCAGGCACGACCCGGGAGAGTACAACAAAAGGAGAACAGTTGAACAACAGCAACATGGGTACAATAGTTCAAATAGAGGAACAGTACAGCAGTGCTACAAAAATACAATGGGTAGAAACAACAAAAATAATGGCAAGCATTATACAGATAATGGCAGTAAGATATATAATAAGTGCAGAAACCATGGACCGACCTGTGGAGTGAAAGGGTTAATAAGATAGTAAGGTTATATAGAGAGAAATGTGAGGAATGTTCAAATATAACAAGAAAGACTGACAGAAGGAAGGTCAGGGTGGTAATTGGCAAAACAGTGGATGGTCAGCAACAAGGTTCAAGAAGGAAGAGAGCTAGTAGTCAAGAAGTTATTTACAAAGAGAAGGAAAAATATGGGGAGGAGAAGAGGAGACAGTCTTGGAGCTGGATTAGAGCAGGGGTGACATTACTGGTAAGTCTCAGGAGCTTCAGGTTGGGTCAAAGCATGTACAAGCATCAGCTAAGGATAGATAACGATGATATTCACTTTTAAATCCAAAGTGAGACTGAGACAGCCGGAGGTTGAGTGGAAGAGCATTCCATAGCCTTGGAGCAGAGAATTGGAAGGCCCCTGTGCCTTTAGTCGTCCGACATCTCGGAACAGACCTGTAAATTTGACCTCAGTGGTAGGAAAAATGATGGAATCACTTCTGAAAGAAAGAATTGTTGAGTACCTAGAGGCCAGCGGGGCACAGGACCCAAAGCAACATGGATTTACAGCAGAAAGGTCATGTCAGACTAATCTAATTGATTTCTTGACTGGGTGACCAAAGTAATAGACCAGGAGGGGCTGTGGATATGGCCTACCTAGACTTTAGCAAGGCATTTGACACAGTCCGCACAAAAGATTAATAATCAAGTTAGCCAACCTGGGAGTGGGTCCCAGGGTGGTAGCCTGGTAGCGAACTGGCTGCACAACAGACACAGAAGGTAATAGTGAATGGAACACATTCAAGAAAGGGGGTTACTAGTGGAGTACCCTTGAGCTCAAGTACTGGGTCCAATCCCTTTAACATCTTTATAAGTGACATTGCAGAGGGTCTGAGGAAAGGCATGCTCTTTGCAGATGACACAAAGATCTGTAACAGAGTTGATACACAAGAGGGGTAGAAAAGATGAGAAGGACTTGGCAAGGTTGGAGAAATGGTCAGACATATGGCAACTTAGATTCAATGCAAAGAAGTGCAAGTAATGCACCTGGGAAATAAAACCCAGGAGAAGAGTACACAATAGCAGGAGGTACTAACAACAACAAAAATGGAAAGGGACCTAGGAGTAGTCATATCAGATGACCTAAAGGTGGGTAAGCAATGTGAAAAGTCAGTAAGGAGAGCCTAGGGGGATACTGGGATGCATAGGAAGGGCATCACAAGTAGAAAAGGAAGTGGTTATCCCTCTATACAGACAGTTGGTGAGGCCCCATCTGGAGTACTGTGTGCAGTTTTGAGACCTCATCTACGCAAGGACATAGACAGGATGGAAGAGTACAGAGGAGGGCAACTAAATGGTGCAGGTCTACATCAGAAACCATATGAAGAGAGACTGAGAGAGCTTAATATGTATACCCTGATGAAAGGAGGGACGGGGACATGATAGAAACCTTCAAGTACCTCAAGGGAATCAACAAAGTCCAGGAGGGTAGCATCTTTCAGAAAAAGAGATGTATAAGAACAAGGGGGCACAGTTTAAAGATAGAGGGGATGGCTCAGGGGTAATGTGAGGAAATTCTTTTTCACGGAGAGAGTGGTGGATACATGGAACAGCCTTCCTGAGGAGGTCGTTGGGTCTAAAACAGTGGGGGAATTCAAACATGCATGGGACAGACACAAAGCAATTATAGTGGGGGGTTGCAGGAAGCAAGCTGTTGGTTAACTAGAATCTGCAGCTTATCCAGTAGGTAGGGAAATGGGCAGACTGGGTGGGCCAAGTGGTCCTTATCTGCCATCAAAGTCTATGTTTCTATGTTTCTATAACATAGAGCAAGGATTTGTCAGCTGATCGCAGGCCATGGGAGGATGGTTGAGGGACCAGCAACGCCGCCAGCTGGGACGGGTTTTTTTCCCGGATGATCGAATCCATTAGTGATCCAAGGTAGTATTGTCCACTGGCAGAGGGTGAGAGCCAATTCAGATCCTTATAAAGAAGGCAGTGATGTTTGAGTCGAGGTGACTAAGAGGCAAATCGGCATATATTGTTATAAGTTACATCCCATTTTAGTAGGGAGGTTTTATGGGCAGAGGTAAGAATATAGGCACCAAAGGTAAGGGTTGGGAGCAGAATACCTCGGCGATCAAGCACTTGGCTAGGGTGTAAGCATGTAGCTCTGCTTTGTAAGCTACTCCTAGTTTCGAGTTTACAGCTTTGAATGAGGACTGAATGTGAAGATTAAAATCCAGGGACTGGTCCAGGAGGATCCCAAGGTACTTGAAGGAAGTAACATTTTCAAGTGGAAATCCTTCTGGGTGAAGAACCTCCAGCAAATTAGAACAGGTCTTAATCTTGTGCAGAACCTAGAGCATGGCTTTCATTTTCTTTCATTTAGTACAAGCTTACGGTCTAGTAGCCAGTCTAAGACCTTATTGAAGTCTGAAGTAAGTGATGTGTTTATGCAGGCAATACTAGAAGAACTAGTGTAGATGATCAGGTCATCAGCGTAGAGAATAGCTGAGCAGGATTCCAGGACCTCAGCTGCACTGCTGATAAAAATTGAGAACAGAAGGGGCCCAAGGATAGAGCCCTGGGGGACCCCAAGGTTGATAGTAGACATGTTGGACAGGGAGGAGTTAAATTTGACAGCTTGCGACCTGTTTGACAGGTAGCTACAGAACCAGTCCACAACAGGGGTAGAGAAATGGAATTTATGGAGAGTGGAGAGAAACAGGAGATGGTCAACAAGGTCGAAAGCCTTAATGAGGTCAATGAAGATGGCACCTGTGAGTTTTCCAGACTCCATGTTGGACAGAATATCAGTAGTTAGTTGAAGAAGAGCCGTGGTGGTGCTATGACCTTTCTGAAACCATGCTGAGTGTCTGAGAGGAGATTGTAGTGTAAGGTAGTCAATGGTCTGTGATGCAACTATTTTCTAGGATCTTGTTAAGGACAGAGAATTGCTATAGGTCTGTAATTGGCCATGTCCTTTGGGTCACCTTTTTTTAAAGACAGGCGTTACTTTTGCAGATTTCCATAGGTCTGGCACAGTGCTATGGATAAGGGATAAAGTGTAGATTCTGGCAATCGGAGAGGCAATGAGTGGAGCAGCCAGCTTAAGAAGACGAGGTTCCAGTGAGTCAGAACCAGAGCTGGTATTGGCAGATATGGATCTCAGTAATTTCAGAACTTCCGCTCTTGATATAGCCTTGAAATAGAATGGTGGCGCTGGAGGAGCATCATACGATAGGGCAGTATGGTTGTCTGATGGTAGTGTGGTAGGTAGATTGGAGTGCAATCCACTAGGTTGTAAAGCCAAGGTATAGTATGAAAGATCAGAGAAAGATTGTTAAAACTGTTTGAGATGGTCCTAGGGTCATTACAATGTGCCCCATTTATGATCATTTCATCAGGAGTGACCGATTGCGAGGTACCGAGAAATGTTTTGACATGGTCCCAAAATTTCCTCGGGTCGCAGGCTGAGCTTTGTAGAAGGTCCTTGCAGTATTTGCTTTTAGCAACTCTAACTTGTCTCTTACATCTGTTCTTTAGTTCATGATAGACAATAAGATCTGACTGTAGGCCAGTTTGTTTGTAGAGAATCCAAAGCTTGTCCCTCTGGCGCAGATTAGCAAGAAGGTCTTTATGCAGCCACCTCGTCTGTTTTCCTCTCACCCTCCTAGTAGTCTTGGGGGCATGTTTATATTGAATGGTAAGAAATTCATTTATGAATATCTGTAGAGCAACCTCCACATCCTTTGTTTGAGAGATACCTGCCCAGTCGATATTGGAGACATCATAGAGAAATGCATCCTGGTCAATATGAGCTAGATTTGTAAACGGATTAGTCTTGATGGAGGAGATGGAGGCGCAACCACAGATATGGATGCAAAAGTGGGTGAGTGGTCTGTTAGTGCATCTGCAAGGATTCCTGCTTTTGACACATGTTCCATACGGTTAACCATCACCCAGTCTAGGAGTGTACCTGTTTGATGGATGACGTGGCTCTAGTTGCTTCCGAGATCAACTGGTGAAAATTATAACTAAGCGTGAGTGATTGTAAGGATATTTGAGCTGACCTAACCAATTGAGGTTAAGATCACCTAGGATGACAGCCTCATTATGATTTACAGTCTGGGAGGTGATGTCAAGGAGTTCTTGAAGACCTACTATTCCCCAGCAGGTGGATTATAGGCACAGATAATATGAAGCTTCTTTTCCCCAATACAATAGTTGCCTGTATGAATTCGCACACTGCGGAGAGGCAGATGCTGGGACAATAGAGATGTTGAGGTGGTTTTTGAAGAATAGGCAACTCCACCTCCATGCTTGGATGAGGATCTATCCTACCGAACAGAGAGTAGTTAGGCAAGGAGCATACTCATCAGGTATTCGGTTTTAGCCAAGTTTCTGTGAGACAG
Organism: Neoceratodus forsteri; assembly: GCA_016271365.2. Classification (NCBI taxonomy): domain Eukaryota; kingdom Metazoa; phylum Chordata; order Ceratodontiformes; family Ceratodontidae; genus Neoceratodus; species Neoceratodus forsteri. The sequence continues at coordinate 28,116,875 of CM057456.1, forward strand.
AGTACATCAGATTGTAGAGTTTCACCCAGGCCTCGAGTTCCGATGGTGACAGGTAAGACTTCTGATATTGATATGGGCAATTAATAATCCTTTCTGGACATGCCAGATAACTCATTTGGGGAAAAGAAACAGGTAGGTGGACCTGGATTTAATTTGACGTCCCCAGATAGCAGAATAATGATCATGGCTAGGAACCAGAGCCTTGCACAGTGGCAGGTTAGGGTGAAAGCACATCTCCATGGCAGCTTCCTCCTGGCATGTAGAGGGTAATAGATGCTGCCTCTAACAAGGAGGATAGGGTTAAGTTGCAGATCAGACTTTGTCTTTGCAATCAAGTTAGAGAAAATATAGTTGCGGTAAGCCTCTGAGGAGTCTTTTGCCATTTGGTTACATGGGAGAGCCCATGTGCAGTGTCCAGGCTGAGTAAAAGGACAATGACAAGAGTGCCCACAGCAGACTATACTTCGCCATAGTGTTACTATTTCACTGAGTAGGAAGGCTAGTGGTATACTGAGACAGAGGATTAGCTCTTAGGATAAAGAGATAGCGTGGTGTAATTAAGACAGCCAAGGGTGACCGTGTTCCACCATTTTAACCCTTGGTCAAATTAGAGATAGAGCAAAACAACTATGTTTCCTCGTTAGCTTAGCAATTATTTAGAAGAAGTGGATCAGAAAAGCAGAAAGTAAAGCCCCACAAAGGTTAATTGGGAAAGCAGACCAGCCGGAGGCTCTACTTGTGGTAAAGATTACAGTGAGGAAATGAAGACCTATTCAAGATATGTTAGACGGCATCCCTAGTGGCGGAATTTTATATGGAACCAATGGGAGACTAGACAGATAGCAGTAGTGTTTGGCAAGAGTCAATATAAAGCAGAGGGCACCAAAGCCCAGAGACTGATGATCCGACAGAGAAAAGGCAGCGCCAAACAGTGGCTAAGCAGAGAGCAGCAGTCCAATTAGAGGAGGGTGGTAGCAGGTGGCCGCCTATCAAACCTGCACAGTGCTAGCCCGGACACTTAACTGGATTTGAAGGTGTCCTGTTCGTCAGGACGATAGAGGTACGGGCAGCTGGCAAGGATTAGCCACGCCGCTCACTGGGAGCACGATCGGGCACAGTGGATCTATTTTAAGATATAAAATGTAGGTTAAGATAGGAAGTTATTAGCTAGGGCAGGGGGTACCAAGGCAACTTGAAAAATACTCGGGGTAGCAAGAGAGGAAGCCCAGGTATGGAACTGCACAGTAGATAGCAGAGCAGGAACTAAACAATGCTGATAAGCAAGCAGCTGGTGAAAATAGGAAGATGACTTTAAAGTCAAGACAGAACAAGTGTTAGGCCTAATAGCTGCACTCTGTATCTTTAAGAGGAGTTGCAATATTAGAGAGAGGGGAGGATGAACATTGCTAGGGTGGTGCCGAGGGGAGGGAGAGTATTTAATAAAGGCTGGAGGTGGGGATTGTGGGATGGGAGGTGGGCGAAAATTCAAGCAGCAAGGAGACAGAAAGTGAAAGAGAAATTGAATTATTTGCAGGGCAAAGCTATAACTCTGACCCAAATGGAATCTGGTCTAAACAGAAAAACTGTATCACTTTAAACTTACTTTCTGATCCAGGGTAGCTTACCACTGGACCTTAAAACAAAGAGAGCTGTAATATTTACAATCTACAAACCTGCAGCCCTAAATGAACTTGCACTTCAAACTACCCTTAGAGTGCAAAATTGCTGTAAACAGGCTTAGGTTCAGCTTAGTTAGGATTTACAAGACAATTTGGAGAGACTTAACAAGTACCACAATCAGAATATAACATTAGCTTAAGGTCCAGAGAGGAAACAGCAGTAGCAAAGAATTAAAGAACTGCAGCAGCCGTCAGCAGGCAGAGTCAATAGTTCTGGACAGTCCAGTTTCTGCAGCGTACCTTCAGTCTGGTGATCAGCGGCAGTGCAGCAGAAGGCAGCCGGCAGACAGAAGGGTCCGCCCTGCCGTGCTTGAAGCAGCAGACGCACTCGCGTTGGCGGTGAAGCTCGTCTGGTGATCAGCGGTCAGTGCAGCGAGAAGGCAGCTGGCGGATAGCAACCGCCTGCCGCTTGAAGCAGCAGACGACCGCGTCAAGGATGAAGCTCGGTCTGGTGATCAGCGGCAGTGCAGCGAGTGAAGGCAGCTGGCGGACAGAAGGGGTCCGCCCGGCTGCTTGAAGCAGCAGACGCACCCGTGTCAAGGGTGAAGCTTCGGTCTGGTGATCAGCGGGCAGTGCAGCGAGGAAGGCAGCCGGCGGACAGAAGGGGTCCGCCTGCCTGTTTGAAGCAGCAGACGACCTCGTGGCGGGTGAAGCTTCGGTCTGGTGATCAGCGGGCAGTGCAGCGAGGAGGGCAGCCGGCGGACAGAAGGGGTCCGCCTGGCTGCTTAAAGCAGCAGATGCACCCGTGTCAAGGGTGAACCTGTCCCGCCGCTCCCTTAATCCTCAAAATCCGCGTAGGGCACCTACCCCCTTTCATTAATCGCACTAGCATTGGACCCGCCCTATTCCCCCATTCAAACACCCTTCTTTGACAATAAAACCATGCCTTCCCAGCCTCCTCCCTTAATAGCGTGTTAAGAGCCTCCCTCACTGTTACCAAAGCTCTAGCAGCTTCTCCCTTTTCTCCTCCACCTACCCGCTTCTCCAGTGTTTTCACTTGCCCTCCAGTTCCTCCTCTACTCCTATTCTGTTTCTTGATTTTGGCCACATAGGCTATATAGCCCCTCATAAAGGCCTTCCCTCCTCCAGAGGGTAGTACTAGAAATCTCATTCGTAGAATTCGTCTCCATGTATAGCTTCCACTGTTCTTCTAGATATTTCTTAAATGCCCGATCCTTAACCAGATAGGTAGGGAACTTCCAGGCACTCTGCCTATTCTCCGCCCCTCTCCCATATAGTTTTAAGATAACCATAGCATGATCTGAGATAAAGATAGGACTGTGGGTTATCTCTTCAATCCTATCCATCCAGCCTCTAGGCAAGAAGATATAGTCCAAACGGGACCAAGTTTTATGGGGGTTGGAGTAGAATGTATATTCTCTCGCACTGGGATTAACCGCTCTCCAGCTATCCACCATATCCAGGTCTGCCATCCCGACCAACCATTGGCACACAGCTTCCGACACCCGCCCCTTCCCAGCTGAGTGATCCATGGACACAATCCATGGTCCAATTAAAGTCCCCCCCACTAGAATAAGCCCAGAGAATTGCTCCCTAACAAGCAGGCCCACTAAAGAGGTATAAAACTGCGGGTCATGCACTGCCGGCACATATATGCATCCAAACGTGAGTGCCTCCCCTCACCACGTTCCTGTAACAAAAATATATCGGCCCTCCTTTGGGTCTCTTACCACCCTCTTCACATCAAACAGCAATCCCTTATGCAAGAGTATTGCTACTCCCCGCTTATGAGAGGAGTAAGAGGCTGCAAAGCACCTTCCCACCCAGTTCCGTGCTAATTTAGTGTGCTCTAAATCCATAAGGTGGGTCTCTTGTAACATCGCCACCTGTGCCCCCCTCCGCCTCAGTGCGGTCAAGAGCGCAGCCCTCTTCGCTGGGCTCCTTATACCTTTTACGTTCCAGGAAATAATGTTAAGATTTACTGCAGCCCCCATTTCTCCATCCTTGTCTTTCCAAGTTCCTGCCACTTCTCCTTCATAATGCCCCTACCCCCTTGCCTCTTAACATAGCATTTGAGAGCAGGCTTGCATATTACCTTCAGTTTCCATTCACTCGACTGCATCCAAAGAAAAAGAAAGAGAAGACATAAGCAAACATCTACAATACCCACAACAATCATCTTAACAGTGATAACAATTTTAACTCTATAACTCTGACATAACTCCTTCCACCCACCCCCTCCCTCCCTCCTGACCCTTTTCCACCCCACCTCATTCAACCTTCCCACAACAATTCCTCCAGTTACACTAATTGCTAACATAGCACAAGTGTTTATCCTAGAGAAATAAGCGTACAAATAGAAATGCACTCCTCCACAAGTGAGATACGTGTCCCGCCGTTCCCCCCAACAGCCAAGTTCCCTTCCTCTTAGAATCCCCCCCTCCCTACAGCCCCAACAGAGTGGCTACAAAGTCCCAAATCACCTGTCTCCCATCGTCCCTCTCCCTCACTCCCCCTTTATTACATGGTTGAGCATTCCCTCTCCACTTCTCTCCCCCAATCCCTACGTCCTTCCCAACTTCCTCCATGACCCCCCCTCACTACCGTTCCCTGCATCCTAGTCTATTTATCTCCCAGGGAATCGAATGCTTTTACCGCCTTATCTAAAAGTAGCTGATGCTCACACCCACCCCATTCGCATTCATGATCGTTTGTTTCATCAGCAGCACTCTCTCTCCCTTCTGGGAATACCGGTGTGACATCTTACCCTGAAAGGAAGCAGGGAACCCCCCCCTGCACTTCGAACTGATTCGTCCCCTACCTGTCAGCTATATCCCCACACTATCCGCATCCCCCCCAGCCACCTTCCCCTAAGTGCACACTCTCCATGCCTCTCTCCCCTCTTCTACTTTTGTCTGGTAGTGCAGGCATTGCGTGCCCACTCCTACCTCGTACAAGTCAGTCTGCATTCCACCCCCTTGTTCCTCCACCGGGCTCCTCTCGTCATCTAAAGGAGCAGTAGCAGACATGGCAACACACACGCAGCATCTCGATGCATCTAGCCCAGACCCTCACCTCATACAGTCTAGTAAAATATCTCCGAGATTTGTCCTCACCCCCCCCCCTAATCACACCTGGCTTCCCCCTCTGCCCCTCCTCCATCCTTCCTACCCCCGCCCTCTCCTCCTGAGCTCATCTGTGCCCCCCCCCAAATTCCCACTTAACACAAGTAATTATAGAGGTGAGGAGACAGGAAGAAACACAGCATAATTGAGACATGGGATACCATTTAGGACGTGAGAGCCAGGCCGCGCCATCTAATTACACGCGCTAGGCCCGCCCTCGCTCCTACCTTGCAGGACCAGTCCATAGCTTCATGGCCTCTCTCTCTCCAGTCCTTCGAGTAGGTTTTCCATGTTGACCACCTTCAGAGAAATAATAAAAAGGGAACAAGGCACCTCCCACATCCAGCTTCTCTCCGCTGCTTAAATAAAGTCAACAGCATCCGGGCTGGCGGCCAATTCTCCGACCTCATGGGTCTCCTAAACAAGTACAGTGCAACAGTGCCAACAGTTCAACCAGGAAGCCATATTACTATTATGAACAAGAAAAAACTGATATCCCTGACACTCCATCAGAGACAAGTTCCAGCCATCTCAGGTCTCCGCCTTCTCCCAGCTCGCTGGCAGTCTCTCAGCTCATCCTTCTCCTTAGTCCCTTCAGAAACTCCTCTGCTTTACTGAGCTCCCAAAAAGAATATGTTCGCCCCTTCATGTTTAGTTTTAAGCGTAGCGGGGTATACCAGGAAGTTTTCAATCTTTAAATTCCTCAGCTGGGTCATGAGATTATTGAACGTCTTCCTCCTCTTTAGTAATCGCGCTGAGTAATCCTGGGACAAAAACAGCCTGTAGCCTTCAAAGCTTAAGGACCCCTTCTCCCGGTATTCTCTCAGGAATGCCTCCTGATCTTGGAAATTGTGGAAACACATGATGATCTGGCGGGGAGGCTTATCCGCCGGTGGCCGTGGCATAACCGCTCTATGCACCCTCTCCATTTTCACCCGACCATTTTTCACAGCAACCCCTAACAACTCTGGCAGTACCCTGCTGCAGAAATCCAAGGCATCCTTCCCTTCCAGCCCCTCTGGCAGGTCTCTCAGGTGCAAATTTAGCCACCGGTGATAGTTTTCTTGATAGTCGAATGCCTCCTTAAATTCCTCCAGCTCCTTCTGCAGTGCCCGCACCTGCCCAAGGACTATCAGCACCTCATCCTCCAGTCTAGAAATCCTTTCCTCTGCCTCTGTTAATCTGGCTCCATGCTGTGCTTGCTGTTCCAGGATCTCCTGCAGCCTGCCATCCAGTTTATCTTCCAACTTTGTCAAATGTGGCTCCAGGGCTGCAATCACTTGCCCCGTCACCTCCTTTCCCAGTGCTGTGACCTCCATGACGGCAAACCAGGCCTGCGTTCTTCCCCCGAGGCTGCTGCACCCTTCTTCCCGGTTTTCCCGGTCGTCCGCTGATTTTTTGAGAGAATGGGGGTTAAATATTCCTCCATCATAACCTCCTCCATTCATCAACACAATTTTCGCCGCTCTAGGGTGAGTTATTCTTTGACTTTTGCCTTTTATTAACGGCTATTCGGGACGGAGCTGGCGGGAAACACGACCGCTCAGTTAGCTGCTCATTAGCGCCCCCTCTTCTCCAATTTTTAATGTTTTAAGTAAATTGGATTCAGAGACAGAATCATTAAATCCGGCTTCTGCTACTAGCAAATCATGTTCTAAAGTATTTATTTTTACTAACTGTTTTTTTAAATACTGTATAAGAAATTATCCACTCTCTTAAATAAGTTTTTAACACCTCCCATAATATTGACACTGTAGTATCCCATGTTATTAATATTAAGAAATCCCACTATAGTGTCCTTCGGTTTATTTTTAAAATCCAGTCCTTCAATAACATGTTGTTGAATCTCCAATAGTAATTTCTCAGATTATTATCTGTAATAGACTTTTTTTGAGAAGCGCAACGGAGCCTGATCTGAAAGCTAAATTGTATCATATTTTATATTGATAATTCTATAAAAAAGGTAATCTGATACAGAATAAAAATCAATTCTGGAGGAAGAATTGTGAATGATACAGAAAAAAGGGAACCTATTTCAGGTTGAGTATTTATATCGGAATGGAATGAACCAATTTCAGGTCCTCCATAAACCCCTTAATAATCTTAACTGAGCCAGATTTGGATTCTTTTGAACCACTTGATCTATCCTGATTGTTCAGTATAATGTTAAAATCACCTCTTATAATATAGGGTTTAGAAAGATTTGTTAAAGTAATGAAAACGTCAGTGGAAAAGTTGGTATCATCTTCATTGTGGGTATTAATACTGCCTAAAATACAGCAGTCAGCACCAGAATTTAACGTGGCCATTACATATCTGCCATTTTTATCATTTTTATATTCACACTATCATAATTAAGGCATTTTTTAAATATGATAGCGACCCCTCTGGAACTGTTCAAATGAGAAGCATGTATACTATGACCTCTGAAAAGATTACATATATATTTAAAATCAGTGTCCTGAAAGTGAACTTCGTGTAACAACATGCAATTTGCCTGAATGTGATTAGTATATTGTACATTTTGTTCTGATTTTTACTCTGTCTTTAGCACCCTTGACATTCCAACATAAAAATGTAAGTTGTGTTGCCATTAGGATTCGCTTTTTAAATTTATTTTATTAATGAGTCGTATATAACAGTTTACAAATAGGGCACAAATAACATCAAACCAGATCACACAAACACCCGAATTTTGTTTTGCCTGAACAGATTTTTGTCTATTAACCCTATCATCCTCCCAAACTACCCTTGCTAGTTATGCCTAACCCCTGACTCATACTTATTGAGGAATTGACCCTCCCTCTCAGACTATCTACAGACAGTCAGTAAAACTGAATATTTGAACAAAAAAAGGGCAGGCTCTGCAAAAACCCTAGTAGGCTGGCTATTATATTTCCTCAATAACTTGTGCTCTTGTGATTATATATAAGTGTAGATATATTTAAACTCTAGCCAATAGCCAATTTATTAATTCATCCCCTTTTTCAATTATTTGTTTTTGCCACTCTGTTTTCTGCTTTCCCCCAGTTTTTCATGAGTTAACAGGAATTAGAAACATAGAAACATAGAATTTGATGGCAGATAAGGACCGCTTGGCCCACCCAGTCTGCCCATTTTCCTACCTAATGGATAAGCTGCAGATCCTAGCTAACCAACAGACTACTTCTTCCAACCTCCACCCCCTAGAATTGCCTTATGTCTGTCCCATGCATTCTTGAATTCCACCACTGTTTTTGACTCCACAACCTCCTCAGGAAGGCTGTTCCATGCATCCACAACTCTCTCCATGAAAAAATACTTCCTCACATTACCTCTGAACCATCCCCCCTCTAGCTTCAAATTGTGCCCCCTTGTTCTTACACACCTCTTTTTCTGAAAGATGCTACCCTCTTGGACTTTGTTGATTCCCTTGAGGTATTTGAAAGTTTCAGTCATGTCCCTACTCTTCTCAAGGCTATACATATTAAGATCCTTAAGTCTCTCTTGATATGCCTTCTGGTGCAGACCCTGCACCATTTTAGTTGCTCTCCTCTGGACTGCCTCAATCCTGTCTATGTCTTTGTGGAGATTGGGTCTACAGAACTGCACACAGTACTCCAGATGGGGTCTCACCAGCTGTCCGTACAGAGGGATAACAACTTCTTGTTTTCTACTGGTGATGCCTCTCCCTATGCATCCCAGTATCCCACCAGCCCTACTTACTGCCCTCTCACATTGCTTGCTCACCTTTAGGTCATCTGATATGACTACCCCCAGGTCCCTTTCCATTTTTGTTGGTATTAGTATCTCACCCCCCCATTGTGTACTCTTCCACCGGTTTTTGTTTCCCAGGTGCATTACTTTGCACTTCTTAGCATTGAATCTAAGCTGCCATACATTTGACCATTCCTCCAACCTTGCCAAGTCCCTTCTCATCCTTTCCACCCCACCTTGTATATCAACTCTGTTGCAGATCTTTGTGACGTCTGCAAAGAGACATACTTTTCCTTCTAGTCCCTCTGCAATGTCACTTATAAAGACATTAAAGAGGACTGGTCCTAGTACTGAACCTTGCAGTACCCCACTAGTAACCCCCCTTTCTTCAGAGTGGACTCCATTTAGTATTACCCTCTGTGTCCTGTTCTCCAGCCAATCTTTTACCGTGGCTACCATTTTGGGACCCACTCCCAGGCTGGTCAACTTGTATATTAATCTTTTGTGTGGGACTGTGTCAAATGCCTTGCTAAAGTCTAGGTAATCCATGTCTACAGCCCCTCCCTGATCTATTACTTTGGTCACCCAGTCAAAGTCTATTAGATTCGTCTGACATGACCTTCCTGCAATGAATCCATGCTGCCTTGGGTCCTGCACTCCTCTGGCCTCTAGGTACTCAACAATTCTTTCCTTTAGAAGTGATTCCATCATTTAGCATGAGAACTTTATTCAGGTCAAAACGACTTTGTAATTATAGCTTAGCCTTCAGAAGGCTGTAAAGACAGTGTGGTCTTATGTACTGTGAGGGCTTTTGTTGCACCAGCATGTTAGACTCCTTCTTCATAATATATCATATTTCAGTGTTCAATGGTCCCCACTGGCAGCGCCATCTCTACTACATCTCACCTGCTCACGATCTGCCGCACTGGTCAGCCCCTCATACCACCACATGCCATCTGTCGCCTGAGGAATGAATGAGCTGTACTGTAATGAAAGCAGTACAGCTCATTCATTCTCAGTCAGCGGCCAGCCATGGTGGTGTGAGGAGGGCTGAGCCAGTCACCGACCCGATTCGAGCAGATGAGTGGATACGGGAAGGCACTGCCGGGTAGGGGGATCACTAGACTCACTAGGGAAATATGATATATTATGGGAATGGGGTCTGGAAACATGCTGGGGTGGGGGAACCACTAGACTACCAGGATAATTATGATATATTACATAAAACAGGGGTTGGGAAATGTACTGGGGTGGGGGAACCACTAGACTACCAGGATAATTATGATATATTACATGACATGGGGGTCAGAAAACGTGCTGGGGGGTGGGGGGAACCACTAGACTACCAGGGTGTGCAACAGGCACACATGGCAACAGGAACCATGATGGCATGGCAGACTGCCTGACCCAGCCACTCTGCCCAGGTCCCTAATGAATGGATATGCTGCACGCCCTACATAATCTACAGCCTATGTCCTCCCACCCCCACCAGGCGTGCCTTATGCTTGTCACATGCATTCATGGATCCCCCCACTGTGTTCCACCAACACCTGCTGTGGGGTGCCTATGTTGCTGGGGAGGCATCTACAAGGGCATATATGGCCAGTGGACGTGTGTGTGACTATCTCTCTCTCCATCCCTCTCTCTCCATATATATATATATATATATATATGTGTGTGTGTGTGTGTATCATTTGTATATCTTGTTGTGTGTCACATGGTTATCACTCTCTCCCTGTGTCTCTCTCTCTCTCTTATATATATGTATATATATATATATATATATATATACATGTACAGTGTGTTGTACAACTTGCAGTGCTGCATGGGCAGGATGTCTGCTCTGTTTGTGCCTGCCAGCACACAGTTCCTGCTGCTTCCAGCCTGTACTTCCCTGCCGACCAACAGAGGATGCTGTGGGCATGCCTCGGCCTGCTGCATCCAGCCTGTACCACCATTCCAACCAATAGGTGGCGCAGTGTGCTCCATGCAGAAGCACTGGGCTAACTGCATGGTAATGTATGCTAAGCAGCGGTTAATGAGATGCAAATGTACCTGTTTGCCCACAGATTACCTAAGTAGGCTCATTTGCATGGGAGCTTTGAATATAACTCCCATTTGCCCTGGGCTAACCAGCTTGCACCGGGCTAATGTGCTAGCACTGTGCAATCAGGTTCGCATGGGCAAACCTCACTTCAGCATAGCACAGTTCTACAGCATGTGGCTTACATTGTTGTTTGCAGTAGATGTGAGACATCTCTGTGCAATCACACACAATGTTCTCCACCTGCAACACTGGCTTTCTCCAGGGTCTAATGAGCTGCAGTGGCAGTGTGCACTTCCCTGTTGCTATATTCAATGCTGCCTTATTCCTGGGCTATTTTTGCCCTGCACTCCAAGCTCTGTTTGCCCAGCTTCCTTTGTTTGCTATATTCAGCTGGTTTTGCTCTGGGCTATTCCTTTTGAATATAGCTTGCTTTTTGCTCTGGGCTAAGTTTGCCTGCTGGGCAGTGCTAATTTAGCCCTGGAGCACAGTTTTGAATATCTAGCCCTATTTGTTTTTACCAGTTGTTCTAAAGATGGCTGAGTAGATACAGGGCCATGCAAAGCAGACTCCTTTTCCCCCATGGCCATAGCAGCAGATAGGAAGAGTTCCATTGAACTGTGGAACGGCAGTCTAGTTTGTAATTTCCTTGTGGATTCAATAGCTGGTACCAGTTTGGCAATGACCATTTTTTTAGGTTTTACAGCACTTCCAGTACAGCAGCTGATAGTAGCAGTTGCAGGACAGTAAGCTCCATGACAGGTCACAAACAGTCTTCACCACAGCATTGCTGACCCTGCTCCATTTCACGCCCAACTTGCATTTTTACCTTTGAACTTACAGTTGGAAGCTTTCTGGTTTCTTTTTGTGGTGCCTAGGATGGCAGAGCAAGTGCTAGATGAAATGACATGACAAAATGTTTTTACCAGTGAGCCCAGAGCTGCCACAACCACTGAAATGCCACAGACTGGATTTTGGAGCTACCATCCTCTTGCCTGTCTTGGAACAACCCATGGAACAAGCACCTGACTCCTATGTGCAGGCGTTTGCTGTTATAAAATTGATCTTGTGTCAGTCTGGTGGTGCTGAGGGTTCAGGCATTGGACACCACACTTCACACCACTCCAGTGACCCATGTTTGGGAGTAAGCACAGGCCACTGGGGGTCAGCAGGGGAGGAGAAGGATCGAGTGTCCCATGGACAGCTCTCTGTCTCTGGGGAGGAGGGTGATCAGCTCTTGGTGCATGTCTGGCCCATAGCCGAGGCTGGGGGTTGGCACACTGACACTGCCGACAAGGGGACAGAGGTGGGCAGACACCTGAGAGGATGCGCACGGCAGCATGTGTGGTACCATCACTGGCGTCATTGTATGCTTTGCCACTGTGGGAGAAACTGTAGGAAAAAGAAGAGACTCTTGGCTGGATGATGGAGGGAGCTCACAGGTCCTGCCCCCGAATAGCCACAGTGCTGACCGACACTGTATCCAGTTTTCAGTGGGGATGGGGGTTCCCCTGCTGACCCCACTGGGGAGGGCATGCCCTGGGGATAAGAGGTCAGTGTTGGCTGGTGGATGTCGGGAGACTGGACTGGGGTTCCTTCCCAATCACGGGCAAAGAGCAAGGAGGGAAAGAAAGTGTAAAAAAAATAAATTTGATCTTGTCGGAGCTGGTCTCAGATGTAAAATCTATCCGCCTGTCCGTGAAATCTCTCTCAACCAGGGTCGGGGATGTGGAGGCCCGGGTCAGCTCTCTAGAAGACCAGGCATAGATGGAAGAATGGGACATTATCACCTTAAGGCAGAGAATGGTGAAATTGGAGGGCAAAAATGATGATTTAGAAAACATGAGCTGCCGGAACAATCTGCTCCTGATCAGCATCCCGGAAAGTGCTGAGGGCTCAAACCTGGTACAGTTTGTCAATGACCTCTTTTGCCAGTTGGCTGGGCCACCACCCTCTGGGCAAGGCTATGCCACTGAGCATGCCCATAGAACTCTATGCCCGGCCCCACAGCCTGGTGAGTGACCTTGAGCTTTAATCTGCTGGCTGTTGAATTTCCAGGATAAAATTAAAATTCAGCAAGCTGCCAGATCCCACCCTGCTTTACATTGGCAACAACATCACTATTACATTTTTAATGACTTAACTCAACGTGTTCATGAAAAACAGAGAGCCTATAAGGATATTAAATGGTGGCTCCACCAGGGTGGCATTAAGTTTCGGGTGCAGTTTCCTGCAAAACTAATTTTGTCACTCCTGCACAACACATTTAGTTTTGATTTAGCAGATGCCACCATGGAACATCTCCCTTGCCTGTACCCCGATTTATTTGTTCACTCCAAGCAGTAACCCTGGTCTGAGAAAATGGCTTTAATGCAATATGGTGCCTGGCTGTGTGCCTGATTGCCTTTCTCCGGCGTTTTATTTTCCTTCACACATAGCTCCTATGTAAACAGTCACAGGACTAGCTTCCTATTGACTATTCCTGATGAAACCCTTGGGGTTGTTCCTTAGCAAGTTATTCCTTTCTGTGGATCTCCATAGTAACCTGTTTATTTTAATGGGGACTTATTGAAATTATTTTCTTGGTCACCTTTGGACTCTTTTCCCCTTGGATTGGAGCATTGATGAATTGTTTGTGGACAGTGGCACGGGGTGTCATTATTTGTGGGATTTAAGCTGGTTAGCTATCTTCTGGAATCACAGGGTGAGTTTATATATTGGTTCATTGTTATTTGTTTGATGTCTCTGTAGTTGTTACTATTGTATTGGACCCTTTGAATGGCTTATTAATTTCTCTGCCCTGTGTGGGTTTCAGGCTGTTTAATGATGTAACTGTCTCGAACATTTGCTACAGGCCAGACAGCTTGTTTTTTTCAAAACTGCTCCTTGATGGTTTCTTCGTTTCTTTGCCTTCTTCACTAAATTGGTGATTTAATCTCTATGGACCGCTTCGTTATTCTGGACTGTTGGGACATACTTAACTGGGTTCACCATTTGTTTGCCACTGTGCCATTTATTGTTTACTGTTACTGGTTACACTTTGTTAGTATAAGAACTTGTTACTTGTATTGCCGTGTGTTGGGCTGGGATTCTTCTTTCTAACAGGACCCACAAGCATGTAATGGTTCACATAACTTGACCTTATTATTATTGTCTTTTGCTTGGGGTTTGTGTTTTTGTTTTCCTCCTCCACACTCGTCATGTCTCCGGTTATTATTGTATTGGGTATTTTTCCTCACACTTTTACATTTTGTGTGAGGTTTATAGGGTTCAGAGTGGGCCTAAACATATGCCTGTCCCTATGTGGGGGGTGGATTCTGTATTTATTTACTATGGTTAAGCACTTTCCCTTACATTCCACAGGACTTCTTCCCTGGCCTGGGTACCCCTCAGCTGTCCCTGCCTTATTTTTTCATTTGTTGTGTTTTTGGGCGACTGGCTGGGTGATGCTGGGAGCCTCTAGACTGCTGTCTCTACCTGCCCTCCTAGCTGGGGGGGGGCTTTTTACTGCCATTTTGTTTTGTGACCCAAGTCAGACCATGACTGTGATAGCTGTCTTATGGCTGCACTTCGGTCACGAATGGGGGTGGGGGTTATGGGCTCGGATCCAGGGAAGGCACCTGTGTTGGAGGTTTCTTTGTTTGTGGGGTAATGTTTTGAGTATGGAGGGATGGCTTGGTGCCTTGGATATAGGCAAGGAACTATTTCTAAGGCCTCTCTTAGATAGTCCTGTAATACTAGTTCTCCTGTTTATATTGCTTGGACGCACTTGCTTTTCCAGTCCGGTACCTCATGCCATTCATTGGCTTGTCAGCTCTTCTTTGGAACCCAGATTCCTAAATTCTTCTCACCCTTTTCTACTGTGGTAGATACTATGGTTGGTTACTCTTTAATTACTTGGAATGTAAAGGGGGGCCAATTGTCCTCAAAAACATTCCAGTATCCTGACTCACCTCCATCGATATAGCCCCTCCATTGCTTTTCTACAGGAAATCCACCTTCTTTCAGTTGATTTTCCGTTATTCTGCTGCAATTGGGTGGGCTAAGTTTACGGTGTAGAGGTGGACAAAAAACAGGTGAGAGTGGCGATTCTTATAGGCAGGAAGGTTGCTTTTCAAATGTACCAGATGGAGACAGACCTGCAGGGCAGATATGATGTGGTGAAGGGCACCTTGGACTGGACTGATTTACTTTTAGTTTCCTTTTATGGTCCTTCTATGGATCAACCTCAAATTTTTGTTAACCTCTTGTTGCAATTGGCCAAATGGCCGACTCTACCCTTTATTTTAGCTGGTGATTGGAATGCTCCCATCAATGGGGACTTGGACAGGTCTGGCCGATCCACTTATCTGTTGACTCCTAATCAAAGGGTCCTCCAGGAAGTGATCAATGCCTACATCCTGATAGACCCTTGGAAGACCCTTCATCCTACCCCCAAGGACTATACCTTGGCTTTTTTTTACTTCCCTCATAGGACCTATTCTAGGATAGATTCCTTTCTAGTCATCCTGACCTCAGTGGTGGGAAAAGTAACGGAGTCACTCATAAAAGAGAGGATTATGTTATTTATTGAATCTAGTGGCACACAAGACCCAAGACAGCATGGGTTTACAACAGGAAGGTCTTGTCAAACAAATCTAATTGATTTCTTTGACTGGGTCACCAGAGAGGTAGATCAGGGTGGGGCAGTGGATGTGGCCTACCTGGATTTCAGCAAGACACACATAAAAGGTTTCTACATAAGCTGGACAGTCTGGCACTGGGCACAAATGTGGTAAGCTGGATTAGAAATTGGCTGAGTGGCAGGACCCAGAGAGTGATCATAAATGAAGAACAATCTGTGGAGAGGGAGGTGACCAGTGAGGTGCCACAGTGATCGGTGCTGGGGTAATCTCTCTTTAATGTATTTATAAGCAACATTGCAGAGGGTTTGGAAGGAAAAGTATGCCTGTTTGCAGATGACACAAAGATCTGCAACATTGTAGACACTCCAGAGGGGGTGGACACAATGAGAAAGGACACTAGCATGCTAGAGGAGTGGTCAAGGGTGTGGCAGCTTGGATTCAACACAAAGAAGTGTAAAATCATGCACTTGGGGCACAGAAATCTGGGGGAGGAATACAGGATGGGGGAAGGAGGTACTGGCCGCCACACAGCAGGAATGGGACTTGGGGGTAATCATTTCAGACGACCTAAAGGTGAACAAGCAATATGAGAAGGCTGTGGGGAAGGCCAGCAGGATGTTGGGGTGCATAGGGAGAGGTATCACCAGCAGAAAAAAGGATGTGGTTATGCCACTGTACGGATCACTGGTGAGACCACAGCAGGAGTACTGTGTCCAGTTCTGGAGACCACATCTCTGGAAGGACATTAACAGGATGGGGGCAGTCCAGAGGAGGGCTACAAAGATGGTACAGGGGCTGCATGAGAAAAACTAAGAGCAGAGGCTGAGGGAACTCAGTATTTACTCCTTGGAGGAGAGGAGTGAGAGGGGAGAAATGATTGAAACATTCAAGTACCTCAAGGGTATAAACAAGGTGAGTGAGGGTAGCATCTTTCAAAAAAGGGATATATAAGAACAAGGGGCCATAACATGAAAATGGAGGGGGGTATGCTTAAGGGCAACATGAGAAAGTACTTTTTCTCAGAAAGAGTCATGGATGCTTGGAACTGCCTCCCAGAGGAGGTCATAGGAGCAAAATCAGTTACAGAATTCAAAAATGCATGGGATAGAAACAAAGGTACCCTAGTAACAGGAAGGAAAGGATAAATCAAGGGTCATTTAGGGTCTTTGATTTTGAAAACAGATAGGGAAATGGGCAGACTGTTTGGGCCAGACAGTCCTTATCTGCCATCAACTTCTATGTTTCTGCATTTACTTACTCGAACACTTCTGCCAAGGTTAGTGTCAGCTGACATTCTCCCTAGGGTCATTTCTTATCACTCCCCAGTTCAGGTCTGTTTGTTCCTGAGGCCCTTCGAGATGACAGACAAAACCTGGAGGATGAATGATTCTTTGCTCCTGGATCATTAGTTTGTTAACCATTTGTGGGAGTTCACAATCCGCCTTTTGGTAGAAAACCAGAGAACGGTCTTGTGGGGGGGGCCGGGTTATGGTCTGGGAGGCTTACAGATGCACCGTTCATGGGGAAATAATTTGAGTGGCTATGACTATCAAGCAGCAAAAACAGACTAAAACTGCTGAGCTCTTGCAACAGATATGATCCTTGGAATTGCAGCTAGCATTGGCTGGCTCTGAACAACTCACTTTACAGCTTAATTCTGTCAGGGATCAATGCCATGAGTTGAACAGGGCTCAGGCTGAGTTAGCCTTATTTAAGGCCATGGCTTCTTATAGTTCCACAGGGGAATGAGCAAGGAAACTTCTGACCCTTAGTTTTAAACACCAGGAGGAATAAAATATTTGAGTAAACCTGGGAGCCTGGAAATTGTTGCACAACCCCAGCAGATTGCTGAAGAATTTCAGCTTTATTACAATAAACTTTATGGTCTTTGGGGCTTTGGAATTGACTTGGAGGCCATGGATGTTTATCTAGATCAGACACCCTTGCCCTGCCTGTCAGAGGATGCCCAAGCCCTTCAAGCACAACCCCTTTCCCTCACAGAGCTTCAGGCAGCCTTGACTACCTTGACCTCAGACAAGGCCCCTGGCCCAGGCAGTTTTTCTGTTTCATTTTACAAGGCCCTTTCCAATGAGCTCCTTCCTCATTTGTTTCAGGCTTACAGGGAAGCTTATGAAGCGGGGGAGCTGGATGCCTCCTTTCAAGAGGCTTTCATCACAGTTCTTCTGAAACCCAGACAGGACCCCACAAAGGTCGCTATCAACCAATTTCTTTATTGAATGTTGCCTTAAAGATTCTTGCTAAAGCACTTGCCCTTCATCTGCAGTGAGTTTGTTCTGATCTAATTGGCCCCAAGCAGGTGGGGTTCGGACCATCTACGAAAGCTACAATATATAATTTCTGCATCTAGGGAGAGCAGAGACCCTGTGATCCTGGTTTCCTTGGACATGGAAAAAGCTTTTCACAGGGTCTCCTGGCAATATCTTTTTTGAATTTTGATCAGATTTGCTATTCTAGAGGCCTTCGTTCAACGGGTCCATTTGTTATACTCGCACCCCACTGCTGGTGTCCATTGTAATGGTGTTTTCTCTTCCCACTTCCCTCTTAAAAACAGGACTCGTCAAGGCTGCCCCCTTTCTCATTTGTTATTTAACCTTTGTTTGGAACCTCTGGTATGGCATTTACAGTCCCACTCTTCTATAACAGGTGTCACCTTAGGATCTAGCCAATACAAGATTTCAGTATACGCTGATGATATACTTTTACATTTATCCAATCCTGTGAATTCACTTAAGTCAGCCTTGGAAGAACTCCAACAGTTCAGTGCCCTCTCCCTTTAAAAATTAGACCATGAGAAAACCCACGTACTTCCCTTGAAAGCTTTTGTTCACAAGGCTGACTTTGTGTCCATGGGGTTTGGCTGGATGACCAAGGATATCACCTACTTGGGGGTATAAAATTAACCACCTCTTCGTCTCAGTTATTCCAAAAGAATTTGATGGGCTTGCTGTGTACAATCAGGGCTGACTTAGACCATTGGGCTGGGCTTCCTCTGATGTTATGGGGTGGAGTGTGTATACTCAAGATGAATATCCTTCCTCATATTCTTTACCCCATGAATATGCTAACTGTCTGACTGCCTCTGAAGTGGTTCCAAGACCTCCATGCACTGGTTTCCAACTTTATATGGTAAGGCCACAGGCCAAGACTTTGGCAGCTTAAACTTGCTGCTCCTGAATCTGACAGGGGTTTGAGTGTGCCTGATTTCCTGGGTTATTGCCACACTGCTCAGGGAGCTAAATGTTTTTTGGTGGGTCACCCCAAGGGATGCACATCCTTTCTCTTATAGTCCACAGTGGTGGATTACTGAGGATGACCTTTGTTGACAACAGGGTCTTAAACTGCAAGCACTCCTTTATACCACTTCAAACTTTTTTACCCTAGTCCTTAAAGGATACCCTGGTAGGTATCTCCATTTTTATTTACAATCAGTTGCAACATCTCCTAAAATTCCCTCTCAATAACCCTGTGGATAAACCCAAACTTTACCCTTTTAAGCAAACCCCTTCGTAAAGACACTTGGCAAGCCCAGGGTATAGATCAGGTCTCCCACCTCCATCAGGTACACACATTTATTTATTTATTTATTAGCTTTTGGTAACCAGGTAAGTGCACTAGGCAACAAACTGGCCTATTTTCAGGCACGACCCGGGAGTGTACAAACTTGAGAATACAGTAATGACAACAGTATGGTGCAATAACATCAACCATTAGGAACAATGATTACATTCAGACTAACAATAAATTGGAAGTAGATGTTACAGACATTAATACAAAAGTGCAGATAATAGTAACAACAATAGCACCAATTCAGAGTAGGATAGACCTGTGGTGTAAACACACTCGTTCAAGTCATCTAGCCAAGCTGAGGGGAAAGGAAAAAACACAAATAGACAAAGTAATAAATGTTAGACAATTACAGCTAATGGCATGATAACCATTGTGATGACTCAGTAGATTACATGCAGTCACAGCTGCTGAGAGCATATAGGTGTGAGAACAACGAATGCTTAAAAGAAAGGTGGGAAGAGGAGTTCTTAATATGAGGGGGGAGTGAATTCCATAACCTAGGAGCAATATAGGAAAAAGCTTGTTCACCCATTTTAGTTGCACAGGGCTGGATGGAGAACATTGGGATGGAGGAGGACCTAAGGGAGTGGGAGTGAGGTGCTGGGGTAAGCATAACACCCAGAGAGGCCGGATGAGGTGTTCTGGTAAGGAAGTCAACAAAACACCCTAGGGCATATGACCAGAGGGCTTTGAGAGACAACAGTTTAAGGCAGCATAGAGTAGGCAGTGATGAGTTAGGTGAGGAGCAGATAAGGTGAATCTACAGATATTGTTGTAAGAGGTGTCCCACTTGTGGAGGATGCTGGCATTGGCAAGAAAGAGAACTGGGAGGGCATAAAGGAGTTGAGGAAGAAGAACACCTCTTGCTACTGAGATCCTGGCTGCTGGGGTGAGTGAGTGGCACACTCGATAGGCCACACCAATTTTAGCATTGACTGAATGATATGCTTCATTGAAATGTGCCACAAAATCCAGAGCTAGGTCAAGCGTAACCCTGAGGTATTTGAAAGTTAAGGAGTTAGTGATTGCCGTGCCATCCTGGAAGTGGACCAGTAGCTTAGGGGACTCAGTGGAAACTTTTTAGAGGACCCAAAAAGCATGACCTGAGTCTTTGCTAAGTTTAAGATTTGATGGTTAGCTGAAAACCAGGATTGAAGGGACTGAAATTCATGAGAAAGATTTTGATTGATGTCCACGATAGACTTAGAGGCATAGTAAAGCACTAGGTCATCAGCATACATGAGCATGCTGCTGTGAGGAGAAGGAATAGGGATGTAATTGAGGAAGAGAGAAAAAAGTAGGGAACCAAGGATTGAACCCTGCGGAATGCTACAGGTGATAGGGACAGGGGAGGAGAGAACCTTACAGAAGGAGACAGCCTGAGAGTGATTATCCAGGTAGCTACCAAACCAGGATAGAGTAGAGTCAGAGGCTCCTAAAGCTTGCAGCCTAGTTAGTAGAAGTGGGTGATGAACCATGTCAAATGCTTTCGAGAGGTCAATGAAAACAGCTCCTGTGAGTAACCCCTTATCCGTGTTACCTTTGACATCACTTGTATACTGGGTCAGAGCAGTGTTAGTGCTGTGCCCAGCCCTAAAGATATGTTGAATAGGGGATTGAAGATTGAAATTGAGAAGGTAGTCAGAGACCTGACAATGGACAAGTGTTTTAGAGCAGCTTGCTGAGCGTGAGGAGAAGTGAGATGGAGCAGTAGTTGGACATGAGTTTTGCATCCTCTTTCTTAAATACAGGTAAGGTTCTAGCCATTTTCCAAACTGAGTGGACTGAGGCAGAACAGATAGAGAGGTTAAAGAGTCTGGTTATGGGCTCAGCAAACCAAGCAGCAAACTGACTAAGAATCCCAGGATGGATACCATCAGGGCCTGTGCTACCGCTAGCAGAAATAGTTTTGAGTAACTTCAGGACTTCATGGTGGGAGACAGGTGCCAGGTCAAGAGTAGGGGGAGCGGGGGCACATGGAGATGTGGCAGACCGACTGGTGGGGAGCAAGGAGAGAGTAGGTGTTGGAAGAGCGGAACAGAGGGAGTTGAAGGCATTAGCAATGGTGAGTAGGTGGTTACAGTGGGTATCATTTGTACACATATCTTTCCGGGCCAGAGGCTTATTATTCCCCAGAATTTCCTTGATTTGAGACCAGTCACGTTTTGGGTGGGAGGCGGAGGAGCTAAGGAGATTCCTGTAGTATGTGCTTTTTGCCAGGCGAATCTCCTTTTTGCAGGTGTTCCATAGGGCTCTGTAGGCTTCAAAGTCAGTTGCTGGGAGGAGGACTTCCAGATAGACCAAAGTTTATCCCTATGCTGCAGAAGATGGAGTAGTGGACACTTGAGCCATTTGGTGACTTTCCTTTTTACCCTTCTTGTGGAGACCGGGATGTGTTTGTTTTGTAGTGAGATTAGGGTAGAGTTTAAATATCCCATTGCATAGTTAATATCATCTGTACAGTATAGGGGAGACCAGTCAACTAGGTTTAGATCCTGAAGGAACGCTTCTGTGTTGAGGTTAGAGAGGTTGGAAAAAGTTACAACTTTCAAGGAGAAGGGGGTGGTGTCCCATATGCAGTAAACCAGGCAATGATGACTTATGGTGTCCAGGAGTACCCCTGCAGAGGGGAAGAACTCCTTCCTATTTGTCAGGATCCAGTCCAAGAGAGTGCTGCAGGCACCATGGTGGGAGATCCTAGTGGGATCCTGAATAAGCTGAGTTAGATTGGCCTTGCTTATCAAGGACGATAAGAGGGAGGAGCTAGGTCCAGCCCAGTCTAGGTTAAAATCCCCTAGGCAAAGTATGTCATTTTTCCCTGTCACGGATAGCAAGTGATCCATGAACTCATCAAGCCCTAACCTTGAGTGCCTTGGAGGTATATATATGCAGAAAATATGGTGTTTTTTGATGCCCCCGAGCAGTAGAAGGGAATGGAGAACCTCACAGTTGGCGAGAGGAGGATCATGTATTATGGTTACATTCAGGTGAGCCTTGTAGTAAAGTGCCAGGCCTCCACCTCCTTTGGCACTACAGCGATCTTCCCAAAGCAAGTTATATCCCTGGAGAGAGCACAGGGAGTCAGTAATGGAAGGCTTCAGCCATGTTTCAGATATGACTAGGATATCAGGGTTATTAGCGCACGCCCACGCCTCGACTTTAGGAAGGTTAGCTGAGAGACTCCTGATAATAAGTTGTGCAAAGGTGAGGCCCAATGATTGTGGCAAGCAGTGAGAAGGGTGAGACTGGGTGGAATTTGTAGGAATGGTAGGACCTGGATAGGTCTCAACATCCCCGGCCAGGGTAAAGGATAGGATGATTATCCATATTGAAGCAATGACATATGCCCTAGTGGCTCAGTCAGGGGAGATAGAGAACCTCAGCTGGATATATCTAATTAATAACCCCAGGTGCTTGTAGTAGAGCCTAGATGGAGGAGATGGATTAAGCGTGGGGTCAGATAGAAGGTTGGAAAAGCAGAAATTGTCCATTGAGCAAACTGAGGTAGATGGAGTAATCTCAGCAGGACCAGTGAGAACTGCTAGTAAACAGCATAAAAGTGAAAGACTGTGAGGTGTATAAAGCTGTAAAATGCATGATTAGATAAGTGTATGAGCAAGGGGTAGATTGGGAGGAGGGAGTTGACATGTAGATAAATAGGAATGAAGGGTAAAGGAAAGAAGAGTGTCTCAGTAAGAACTGAAAGCAGAGAAGGATAAGCAAGTTTCTGTTGATGGATGCAACGTCTGGTGGCCAAAGGATATGATGTGCAAATGAGAAACCAGAGAGACAGAGAAAAAATAAAATGTCTTGCAAGAGGCTCCTATATAGAAGTAACACTGGCTAAGGGTGGGAGGGTATTGGGGGTGGGAAGCAGTAATGAAGCGACTGCGGGGAGTTGCCAGTGCTGGGTCTAGCACCCTTCCAGCATGGTGCGCAGTTCACCATACCTGAAGTAGTTTCAGGGGGTTGGGGAGGGCTGCTGCAACACTGCCCTCATGACTTCTGGAGCTTGGGACACTCGATAAATCCTCAAATCTGCAGAGAGAGAAGAGGTATGGCACTTACATACAATCCAAGGTAACAGTGCTTGTAAATTATCATGCGAAGTGAGGTAAAAGTAAATTGGCTCTGATGGGGCACACAAGGACTTATTTACACTCCATAGGAGGTCTGTCTCACTTAGTTCAGTTTATTGTTAGACTTTAATGAATGGAATTTAGACTTTGGCTCTGATTAAAATGTGATTCCAAACTGGAGCAGGCTATGCACAAGTACAGGAGACAAGGACAGTTATTTCTCAATTTTATTTTTTTTTTGAATTGCACACCGAGTTAAACTACGAGACTTGGCCAGATTAAGAGAGGTGCCTAACTGTGGTGCAGGTTATGCACAAGCCCAAGAAACAAAGATTATTAATTTACTTTTCAAAAACAGCCCCCAGGAGAAACAAGCACAGGTAGTTAAGCGTACCTCAATTTAAGACCAAGTTGAAACAACCCCAGCAAGTTAAAATACAGACGCAGTCATGTTACAACTTCCAGATTACAGACAGAATGGAGCACATCCAAACAGTCAAGCCAAGCATTATTCTGGGGGTTTACGGCACACAGATAAAAAGACTATATGAGGCTACTTGGAGTTTCAAATTAAGGAACCATGTGGAGAGTGCTAAAATATATTAAAGTTAATAGTTGCACCTTAAGGTACCAAGTCTAAAATGCTGAAAATCCCTTAAAAGTACACCGCAGAATCAGCATTTAAAAACTCTCTCCACTGTTGTGATGACAGAAATGCATTCAGAATTCAAATTTAAAATGGCGCCAAACATTGCCAGTGCTGGGTCTAGCACCCTTCCAGCATGATGCGCAGTTCGCCGTACCTGAAGTAGTTTTGGGGGGGGTTGGGAAGGGTTGCTTCAACACTGCCCACATGACCTCCAGAGCTTGGGACCCTCGGCGGATCCTCAAATCTGAAGTAGTTTCAGGGCGTGGGGGAAGGTTGCTTCAACACTACCCTCACGACCTCCGGAGCTTGGGACCCTCAGCGGATCCTCAAATCTGAAGTAGTTTTGGGGGGTTGGGGAGGGCTGCTCCAACACTGTCCTCATGACCTCCGGAGCTTGGGACCCTCAGCAGATCCTCAAATCTGAAGTAGTTTCAGGGGTGGAGGAGGGCTGCTCCAACACTTCCCTCATGACCTACAGAGCTTAGGACCCTAGGTGGATCCTCAGATTGGCCCCTTTTCCTGTTCTCCAACAGTTCTATGGTTTGGACTCTGGATTATTTATGTTATTGTCAATTGCATCACTTATTACAGGGAGTATTAGGGTCTGTACCTCCTTCAGAGTCATCTGGTCTCATCTTGGCCAAGCTCGATCAGGTTAGTGTGGCTCATCATGCTATTTCTATGTTTTATCGAGTCTTCCAACAAGCTTGGCCTTTTAGATATGGTTCACTCTCTAAATACTGGCCTGAGACACAGGCTTGGGGGACTGGATACTCAGCAATGTTGTGAGGTGTGGTAGAATCTGCACCATTATCTCAAATATGATGGTCATCGTTTTATTCAATTTAAGATTGCTCAAGCTATTTACAATACTCCTGCCAGTTTATGCAAGTGGGGGCTGAGGACCTCGCCGCCCTGTACCAGATGTAATAGGGGAGAGGGTTCCCTTTTTCACATTCTTTGGTATTGTCCAAAAGCCCAACCTTTGTGACATCACAAATGTGCCACTTTGGACCCAACACTGGGCTTAACTGAGACCTTTTCACCCCAGCGGTGTATTTTGGGAGTGGACCTCCATCTTCTCACAGGGGCCAGCCGCTATTATTTTGCATTAATCACTATGGCTGTGAAAAAAATCATCTTCTGGCACTGGATCGATCAGCTTGTCCCATCCTTTGCTAAATAGCATCTGGAAGTTCTGGATATTTTAAGAGCTGAACATATGATGGCTTGCATGAGACAATGTTTCTCAGCCTACTTTAAGTGCTGGGCCCCCTTGAATGAACGGTTGTCCACTCTGGGGTATCAAACTGCTCCCTAGTATTTTGGCCATCCATTAACCTGCCTATCTGTCTGTTTCCCTTCCTGTTCCAGGGCCCGATGTATGGGGGAGGGGTGGTATGGGTGGGCAGGAGGGGTAGCACATTTATTTGTTTTGGCTTATTTTCATTGTTTTTCTGCTTGAGGTTGCTTGTATTTGTTACAGAAACCCAATAAAGTTAATTAAATTTAAAAACAAAGGTTTTACAGCCATAAGGGGGTCAATAGTTACAGTTTGTACAACCTATGCTGAATTGTTCCTTACCTCTGGCCGTTCAGGAGACACGTTTTCAGTAGCCGGGGCGATCTGGTCTGCAGCATTGGGAATGAACAATTTCAGCAAGATCTTTCACTGTGATGTCTTTAAAACACCAACATTTTTTTGATATTCTACAGGAAGTCGCTCCGAAACAAAAGGTAAAATGCAATTTGTGATGGCCAGAGAAAAAGACAAGAGCAAGAAAAACCAGATAAATGAAAGTAGACTTAGCATATTAGTCTGATGAAGAGATCCATCAGCCTGCTAAATACCTCACTCCTGGCATGCATGCTCAGAAGACCATCTTGGATCCACCTCTCCATGTGGCTAAGGCCACTTTCCCAACAGCTGCTGTCTGTCCTGATGTTTTTTTGTTCTGTCAGGATAGTAGACGAGTGCTCTCTTGACATCTAAGCAATGCAATTTCTGTTCTCCCAAATGGGAATATTCTGGGAATAGTACAGGTAACATAACTGCCTTGTTCACATGAAACTGTTATACCACTTTTGGAAGGAATTTTCTGTGAGTCCCGAGAACCATCTCATCCCTGTGCATAATGGTGTAGTTTAGTTCTGTGCACAGGGCTTGAAGCTCACTGAGCCTTCTGGAAGAGGTCATGGCTATGAGGAAAATAAAATTTTCCAGATTACAAACTTCAGGTCCATAGAGGCCATAGGCTCAAAAGGAGCATGTACCAGCTGTGCCAGGAAGATACTCAAATCCCAGGGAAGTACTGGTTCCCTGACTAGGGTTGGAAGTGAAGCAGGCCTTTGAAAAAGCTCTTGAACACAGGATGAGAGGTCAGAGATTTACTTTTCCTCTCAGATAAGAAAGCTGATACTGCTGCAAGGTGAACTTTCAGTGATAAGTTTCTTAGTCCATTTGAGTGCAAGTGCTGCAGGTACTCAAACACCAGGGGAAAATCAGTTTGTAGAGAGTTTACTCTCTTTTCTGAACACCATAATGAAAATCTTTTCCATTGCGAGGAGCCAGATTTTCTTGCGGATGGTTTTCTTGAACCTTTTCAGAATAAGCAAAACTTTGCCTGAAAGATTCATGTCTGAATATTCTGGGTCTTCAAGAGCCATGCCTTCAGTCTCAATTTTCTGAGGTTTTGGAATGTCACCCTGTCCTGTGACAGAGTCAGGAGGTTGTGTCACATGGACATTGAGATAAGGTTCTTGCATGAAAGGGGCAGCTGGAGAGAGTCCCATGGCTGTCTTGCCCAATCTGGCACTACTAGAATCATTGTGGATGACTCCCTCCTCAGTTTACACTGGACTCTGTGTATCAGAGGGACTGGCAGGTGGAAAACAAGGATATTTACCTTCCAGTTGAGAGTAAGTGCATCCTGGGGCAGGGTCCCCTTGTGGGGTGATCTGCAGCAAAACAGTAGTAGCTTTGAGTTTCCCATGAGTGAGACGAAAACAAGTCTACCTCTTGTGTTCCCCATCTCCTAAAAGAATGTATGCTTTCATCATTTATGGTTTCTCTGGCTTATCCTGCTTAGGGAGTCTGCCAGCACACTGTCCCTCCCATGGCAGATGTACTGCTGCAAAGGGAGTAAGGCAGATTCCAGATTCTCACTGCTTTTGTACAGAGCTTTCAGGACCTTGTACCACCCTGTTTGTTAATGTAGTACATCATGGTAGTACTGTCTTTTCTTATCAGAACTGACTACTCCTGCAGCAGAGCTGAAAAGGACTGCATTGACAGGAGTACTACCCTTGGCGTTAGAAGTTTTATATGTTCCTGTTATGCTAGCTGAGATGAGATACTACTTACTGTTTGTTATTCCGGGTGCCCTGCCCTTCCTATCAGAGAGACATTTGTTGTCAGTGTGAGAGTTGTGGACACTTTCTGAAAAAGAATACATTCTCTGTGGTTGCCCACTTCTTTCCACTGATCTAGAGCCATGACCAGATTGTTTGCGACTAGTACTAGTTGACTTAGTGGATTTGACTTCTGGTGCAAGTGCCTCTTTAAGTAGCAGACAGCGCACATCTCTCAGCTGTACATGACCCCAAAACATGGCACCACAGCTGTTACTACTGACATGTGGCACAACAGTTGCAAGAAGTCCCTTGCTGGCCTTGGTTTGCCTGGCTTGAAGGACCTTGTACAGGATAGCAGGCTTTCCACTCTTGGTTGTGGAAGAATGCTGTGGTATCTAACTCTGGCCCTATGAACACAAGTACTTCACTGGGTTCTAGCTGGGATTTTTCTAGATTCAGGAGGAATCCCAGGTTTTACAGGGAATTTCTGACCAGTACCAACGAGCTCATTGCTTCCTTTCTTCACCTGCCTATGACCGACCAGTCATCCAGGTAGGGATTCACTACTATACCTTTTCTTCATGGGTATGCAGCTACTGCTGCTAGGCACTTTGTGAACACCCTTGGAGCTGAGGGCAGACCAAAAGGTAGTGTTGTGAATTAGTTCTGGTCATTTTCTAGCCTGAACCTCAGATATTATCTGTGAGAGGGTCTTACGGGGAAGTGAAAATAAGCATCTTTTAGATCCAGCAATCCCAGCCACTCTCCTTTTTGCAGTGATGGTATAACTGTTCTCATTGTTGTTATTTTGAACTTTTCCTTTTTTATGTACCTGTTTGGGAACCTTAAGTCCAGAATGGGCTGCCAATACCCATTTTCTTGTTTGTGAGTACCTCAAGGGAATCAACAAAGTCCAAGAGGGTAGCATCTTTCAGAAAAAGAGATGTACAAGAACAGGGGGGGCACAATATGAAGATAGAGGGGGGATGGCTCAGAGGTAATGTGAGGAAGTATTTTTTCATGGAGAGGGTTGTGCATACATGGAACAGCCTTTCTGAGGAGGTAGTGGAGTCAAAAAAGTGGGGGAATTCAAGAATGCATGGGACAGACATAAGGCAATTCTAGTGGGGGAGTAGGAGGAAGTTGGCTGTTGGTTAACTAGGATCTGCAGCTTATTCATTAGGTAGGGAAATGGGCAGACTAGGTGGGCCAAGTGGTCCTTATCTGCTGTCAAATTCTATATTTCTACGTGAGAAAGTATCTTGAGAATAGGCCTCTTGCCCACTGAAAAGGAAGGACTTTTTCCATAGCTTTCATTGTTAACATCTTTACCTCCAATTCTAGTGGGATTTTATCCTGAGGCTGGAGTGGAGGAAAGATTTTTGGCCTTTTTAGTTTTGGAAAGCTTGTGAACTGAAATGCTAGACCCTGACTCACTACATCCAGCATCCACCTGTCTGTAGTGAAGGATTTACACTCTTGGAAGTAATGAGTCAGGCAGCTTCCTACTGGTGAAAGGTCTATGATGGTCTGCACAGAGCAGCCAGGGATTTTGTTTCTCTTGTGGCTTAGTGGCAGGTGGCTGTCTCTGCCTGACACCTCTCCTGCCTCTGCCTCTTGGCCAGTTCCTGGCCTGAAGGAAGTAGAAGCTCTCTCCTTCTGGGTCAGATTTTTGTAGGCTGCCCTTTGTACATCAACCTTCTTGATATAGGTGCATGTCTTATCACCAAAGAGGGACGTTCCCTCAAAGGGGAAGTCCATAGCTTTGTTCTTCATGTCCTCTGAAAAGATGGTTGCTCTTAGCCAAGCAAATATTATAAGAGCTATTGCAAGCCATTGGCAATGTCACCAGCCACTTTTTAGAGCATCTGGACAGTGCTCAGAGGGCTTTTTGGTATTCTGCAGTGTAAGTCATATATGCTGCTTGCCTTATCTGCAAGATTGCTGAGGGGTACACTTTTCTTGCCATATAGTCCGGTTATTTAGAAGCCTTTTCTGGTGGCACTGCTGATGGTGACACCTTAGATTTTTTACATGCAGCTGTCAGGAGCTAAATTTGGGTGTTCCGAATCCTACTAGTGGCTTTTTTAGGGATCTGTGGATGGGTACTTTAAGCCTTTTGTTTCCCATAGAGTTTTTTTCCGTGGATCTGGGTGGCTATGGCTCCCCACAGGGGAGCTCATTGCTCTGACCCTGATTCCCCTCACCCGACCTCCCGGAAATCCTCCATGTGTTACCTCTCGTGAATAGGCCGGGGAGAGGAGTGCTGTCTTCTCCTCCCCGGATAGCCAACATCCAGACCCTGGGGCTTGGCGCAGGCATGGTCGGGGCCATCACAGAGCCTGCCAGCTCCATTTTTTCATTTTACTCCCATCCCCTCTCCCTGTCCAATGGTGAACATCGGCAACGTGCCATCGCTAGAGGGTGATCAGCAGATGGGATGCCACTTTAAGCCTTTTTGATGAGTTCAGTCCAAGCATACTCATTAATTCTGCCCCCTCAATATCCCACTCAGTGTTAGTGGAGGGGATATCTACAGTCTTCACAATATGCCTTACAAAGGAGGAGTATGAGATAAAACCCTCATTGACTCTGGCTGGTTAACCAAAGTCATGTTCAGGGGTTGTCTCCAGCTCTGTAGGATCCTTTATCCTCCTCTTCCTCCTCCTCCAGCACAGGCTCAAAGAATGCCAGAGGCTGGGGCAGGAGGAAGAATAGTGGCCAAGTTTCCCATTGTTTGAAAGACCTGAAAAAAACTGCCACATTTTAGTGATGTCCTCAGCTCAGGGCATAGCTCTCTTTTCTACTACTGGCTTCTGGTCCCATTTAAGGAGAGGTGCAGACAGATGCTTTTCTTTTTGGGTTTTTGTCTTTGTTGGTGTTGGTGGCACCAGCGCATCTGTAGCTTTTTCCTTTTTGCTCTTTTTAGCATCAAGGTTCCCCCTATCAAGCACCTTGTGCTCTTTATCTGAGCTCGATGATGGCTTTGTGGCTTCTTCTGTCTCTGATCAGAGACTGCTGTTTTTCTGTCACCTTTTTGTTTGTTTTGAGGAGTGGTACTTCAAGATGAGAGCTTGCCACCATCTGAAATAACTCCCTCTACATTTTGTAGTTCTTTTAGGACAGCTCTTAGTTAATTGTGTCGCAGATTGAGACCCTGTGAGCTTTGCCCTCTTCTTTTGAGTTTTTGGGCAAAACAGTTTACACAATTCATAATTAAAATAATTGTGGCCAGGGACCAATTAGTTGAAACAATGGTTGTTGCTGTCTGCCTTCACCAAGATCTTTTTACAGGATTCACACTTTATAAATCCTGTAGATCCTGCTCTTCTTTTTAGGCTTTTCCATCATGTGAATTGACTGAAAAAATGCCTAAAAAATATTATTGATTCCTTAGAAAGATAAAAAGCACAAACCACTTTATAAATTTAAGTAAAATAAGTGGTAGGTTTTTTTTTTTTTACTTTTTAATTGAAAAAGGGGTTAACATAATAGAGCATGAACCACACTGAAAGACTCTTCTCTGGTTCCAGAAACCATTGGGAACTGAAAAAACACTTCATTTACAAAAAAAAAAAAATAGTAATGATATGTAATCTCTAACTAATGCAAATACAGAGAATTTAAACTAAAAATGATAAGGAGTTTTTAGGTGATAAAAAATAAAGGACTTGGCCAATGGACTTGGAGAGGACTCTGAGGTGATTGTTCTCTTCAGTGGAGAAAACAAATCTGACAATATAACAGTAGAGGGCACAGCAACACAGCAGCAGCAGCATTTGAATGTAGTTCTATCATCACCATTCTTTTTTTTTTTGCATCTCCCGTGATATATTTTTCACGCTTTTTAGTTTGTGGGGGAAAAAAAACCAAGATGGTAGCTCATGAAAAAGGAATTTTTTGTGGTGAAAAAGGATTGGCCCATCTCAAAAAAGAATCCTTTTTCATGAGCCAAATCCGTTGTTGAATCTTTTACTTCTACCCTGGAGAGTGATCTTCCCATAGGAAATGATGGGAACTTAAAAAATTGAATAACTTTGCAACAGATTAATATTTTTTCACCAAACAAAGCACGGCAGTTCTGTTACCCAAGTTGTTTCTACCATAACAAAATAACATCAAAATTTTACACCATCTGGACACAAGGCGATAAGGAAAAAACTTAAAAAAGTGGTGACTTTTAAGGTTTTTGCACTATCCAGGTCTCAGAATCCTCACAGTCAACTAGAACAAAACTTGCCATGTCAAGAGATCTAACCCATATGACAGTGCATACCAAATTTTGTACAAATCCATTGATTGGTTGCAAAGTTATTAAAGTGCAAAATTTGAGGTTTAGCATTAAGCAGGCTACTCGGCCCTAGTTATAGGGGCATGACCGTGCCCCTATAATACATATATAATACATACAGTATGTATTAATTCATATCATAACAAATATGTTTTTAGTGGGACACTTATTAACAATTCAAAATGTTTTATTTTATTGAAAAAATAGACACGCCACAGATGACAAAAGTGTAGTATTTCAGCTGAACTTAACATTATAGAATTTGAATTCTGCTAGCAAGAGAAACACTTAGAAACATAAGATATTTGTAGATCCTTTTTGGGCCCAGTTTTTAAAGCTGAGGTTTATGCCATGCAAAGTCCTTTTCCTCAGCACTAATCTGGATAAAGCACAAAGTGTGCTATTTATAAAAAGCTTAGAGCACATTTTGGTTCCATAAACCTTGATTATAAATATCCCTTAGCCTAGACAGCAGGACAAACCAAGGCCCTAACAGTTGCTTGGGAACTAAGTACACCCCCTGCTGGTCACTTTAATGTATCACACTCAGTAGAAACAATAGGCCGCAATGGAACAAAACAGCAGTTAGGGTGTCCCAACAGTGTTTATGCTGTAACTGCTGTTGCACTAAGTCGCTTTCTTTAACTGTCTACATGCAAATTACCTCAGTCCCCAGGGGGTCCCAACAGAAACAATAGTATCTCATTATGGGCTCATTACAGCTGAGGAGTAATACTTGGCCTCCTAGATTGTGAGGAGGCTTTACATCCTGTTTAGATCCCCATATAGTCCAGATTTGTAGTTCTGTTTGGCTGTTTTTTTTTTTTTAGCTTTTTGTTGCAAGTCTGCAACATGTTTACCTAATGTAATGCAGCTGATAGGCAACATACCATCTCCAGTGGTGTTGTGATCCTATCCAGTTCCACTGCTGGGTGTACTGCAGCACTGAGAAGGGAAATGATGTGCTCAAGGTCACACAGTGAGTCTTCTTCTCTGTGGGGTTGGACCACGTGCAAAATAACTCACCGGTAGTTTGTTGTCACCTTCCATAACAAAGTGCCCACTTTTGGTTATACACATCCTCCCTGGTAGTCTAATGGCCCACCTCTATTCCACCACAGTAATTTGTAATGACCGCTACATGCCCCCTGGCCCCAGATGGTGACTGGCACTCACCTTACACTCACGTCTGCTGCTGGCTACCATCTACATCCCCAAAGATTACCACAGAGGGTTGAAAATAAAGCTCATTCACCACATGTTCACATTTTCAAATATATTCTTTATTTTTCAGTCAGTTAATTCTCTATTGCCAACACTTTGTGCTAGTGTGCTTCTTAAGTGGAACTGTACATTGTAAACATCTGTACCATAATAACCTTTAAATCTCACAAGTTCATGTTTCATCTTCACTTATTATAATCTCACATATATTTTTCATTGCATTTTGTTTTTTCGTTATTTTTATCCCCTAATTATCTAAGATTGTATTTCACAAGATGACCCAATATCCATATAAATAGGAAACTACTTATACAAATAGTAATTAAAACAATCACATTTATGTTTTTTCTTATATTAATCCCAATACTTATTAGGTAAATAAACTGATACATTACAGTTTTTGTATATTACATTATGGGGTTTCCACTGAAAGTCTGAGAATGCTGTTGCAACAACATAGAGAATACTGGATGGCCAACTATGCACAACCATTGTGTTACAATAATTTACCAGATACAAATGTGTATGTTTTGTGATTATTTTCCAGGTCTGTGTGCACTTTGTTGTGTGCGTGTGTCTGTTTTGTACATGGCTGTCATTCTGCAGTGTATCACTCAGCTTGAAGTCGCTTTTGTGCTACAGTACTCCCTTCTCTGTCAGGGTTTTGGTGGTGCTCTAATTGCAGTCATTATTTTTCCTGTCACAGCAGAGTGGGTGAACTGGTAATAATAAGTGAAGATGAAACATGAAACTGTGAGATTTATATGTAATTATGGTACACATGTTTACGTGTACAGTTCTCATGAGGAAGTGCACTAGCACAAAAGGTTGCCAATAGAGAATTAGCTGACTGTGAAAAATGAAGACTATATTTAAAAATGTGGATATGTGGTGAGTGAGCCTCATTTCCAATCCTCTGTGGTAATCTTTGGATACACTGTTGGAACAGGCTCCTCCCTGCTATTTTTTTTATAACTACAGATTTGGGACCTCACTGGCTGACACCAGTTCCATCTATGTCCCACAAGTGCAGTCAATACAGGTATCCAGTCACATGATCAAGACTGTACACAAGCAAGTGAAATATTGATTGTATGACTAGATGCATGAATTGACTTCTATTGCATGATGTGGGCAGAGACTAGCAGCAGAGGTGAGCGGAGAGTGAGTTGCCGGCTGCAGTCTTGAGGCTGAGGAGTTGGGGAGACTGTCACAAATTATTGCACCAGGAGGGAATGGGCCACAAGGCTACCAAGGAAACATTGTCAATTGTATACCAGGCACCGGGTGGTGATGGGGGGAAGGGGCTACTAGATTACCAGACAGGAGGTGTAGAATCAAAATGGGGAGTTTGGAAGCGGGAGCCACTAGATTATCAGGGAGACATTTTTATTTACTAAAGTTTTTTCCTCCTTTTAACGCTTAGCTCATTATGCTTGTTTATATATTTATATATTTTTTATTGTAAATTGATCCATATTACTCAGGTATCTGTAAAGCACCTAGAGTCACAATGAGATAGTGTGATCTAACAAATTAATAAACTAACTATAAACTACTTGTTGTTTGGATAGCAGGCACTGAGTTATGAAGGGGGGGCATGCTCAGTCCCATGGTTTTAACAACACACCATCATTAACATGTTAATAAACCATGGTTCCTGGAAACATTAACTAGCACTGCACTGCCAGTCTGTTAGCACTTCCAGGAACCATTTAAAATGTCAGTGTGCCCGGTATTCATTGAGGAACCCCTCATTTACACAGAGGCATTGATGTCTTTAGCGCCAATGGGCTAACAGCTGAAGAATGCACTAAGTGGCTTTTTAAAAATAGCAGCAGCCAGGTGAACAGGCTGCCAGCCACATGATTAACACTTTCTGTGGCACTAATCCTGTTAGTGCAATGCTCAAGTTTTTAAAAATTGGCCCTTTATCTCTTACAAACATGTTTTCTATTAGTTTTAGGACAAGACTTTTTTTATTAGTACTTGTTTTCTTGACAGATCAATCTAAGAAAAGAATGGTTTCCTTCTTGAAGCCCTTTATATAAGAGAAGGGCAATTTTTGTATTGGGATGTTCAAAGGGACCTGAATGTGACTCCCAGTGAAACTCTGGGTCTGAGTATAGCTGTACAGGTTTTGTGGGTGCTCCTGTTATAATGTGTGTTTACTCTTGTCAAATTGTCATATATATTCTAAATTGCTTCAATAGTTTATATTTTTGTTGTTGTTGAAGGTATTCTTAAGTGGGTAGTCTGGTAGCTATTGACTCATTGCTATTTTTCATGATTTAGCAATTTATTTAACATTATCTTATTTTATGATCCTTTTATAATCCCTTTATTAAGATTAATTTTACTGTATATGTATGATTATGCTTTTCTTTAAATGTGCAAGGCTGTACTTGAACCATCTAGTGGTCGATTTATGTGAGCGCCATTCATCTTTGAAGAGGTTTACATATAAAATACTGGTCCTTCAGTCTTGTGGCTTGTAATGTCCCTAGTGTCATTGACACAATTACCCACCTTGCTGTTCACAGGAACACATACGTGATCCTGTTAGTTTACATTTCATTTCCTCAACCTGAAAAACAGATATAACCAATATATTTTGAATAAACACAGCCATTGTGGGCCCCATACTCAAAAGGTTAGTGCACTGCTAAACATGTTAGTGACTGCTAACCGGGTTTTGCACAACTGGATGGGGGCCATATTCATAGCCCCCAGTGTGTGGCAGAAAATACCATTGCATCCATGTGAATGAGACATCCCTCTTGCATACAGGGAGCAGTGGTATATTCAGAGGTTTTGGAAGTGCTTAACAGCTGCCATCACAGGACTGTTTAATGCTTTCAAAACTCTACCCTTATCTCAGAGTATAGTGGTGCATAGACACCAGACCCAGCCACCCTCCTCCGGCCAAGTGTTGGGTAGCGCACTGACAAGAGCTATCAGTCCTTGCTAGTGTCCCCTGCCCCCGATCACCAGTCCATGCTTTATAAAAGTTATTCCCACTTCCTGGTTGTCTAGTAGCCCCCCCATCCAATCACTGTAGAACCCCCTTCCTGGTCCAGAGACTCAGCACCCGCCTCCTCCACCCCAGATGTCACCTGACTCAACCATCAGGAAGCATACAATCATCATCTGCTTGCCAGTCAGCGATGGTGACCAGTACAGCTTTTCTGTTCACCACTTGAGCTGGCCAACATCTGAGTGACAGGAAACAAGCATGTACATACTGTGGAATACCTTCAGTATGTGTGCACTCATTCCCTGTCACTCAGATGGTGGCCGGCTGAAGTGGTGAGAAGATGGACTGTGCTGGTTGCTGTTTCTGGCAGGCAGGCAGGCAGAGAAACATTATATGCTTCCTAAAGGATGAGTCAGGTGACATCAGAGGTGGAGCTAAGTGAGTGGGTAGGCAGGGAAGGGGTTCTGCAGTGATTGGAGGTGGGGAGCCCACTAGACTACCAGTAGGTGTGAATAACCTTTTCACAGCTTAGACTAATGATTGGCTGGGTAGGGGGGCACTAGACTATCAGGGAGTGGGAATAACCTTTATATAGTTTAGACTGGTGATCAGGGTGGGGGCAAAAAGTCTACCAGAGAGTTGGAATACCTTTTACACAGCCTGGGCTGATAATATGGGGGGTAGTCATGGCTCTGCATAATGCCTGTGAGTAATTATGTGAGCATTGTGCAGAGCTGCTAATGATCTCATAATTGCATGCAAATGGCCCCTTAGCACCTTGCATGCCATATTCACACATTAGCATGCTGGCGGCTGAATATGGCTCACAGTAGCAATGGTGCTATCCTATTCAGGACAAGTGTTAATGCTGCACATAGTCACTGGCTGTGGGGCTAACATAACCCTATAATTAGAGAGGCAGCCAGGTCTGGGCGGGGCATGCTACCTGTCTGAATATTGCCCCTAGACTAATGAGTGTGCAGCACAAATGGTCAGCTCTGAATATGGGGACCAAAGTGTTTGATTTTTTTTAGAGATAACCTGACACCTGACTGAGACAATGACTGCACTGCACGTAGAACAGAAACAAACACGTGGCTGCAGTTTGTCATTCTCAGCCTGTACTGAATCACTGTAGATGTAAAAGTCTGTCCAGATGGCAATTTTTGTTCTGGCATAGCCTTTTCAGTTGGCCCTGCACAAAGAATTGCATACCCATGATGCCTTGGACTGGGTTTGAGGCTTTAAAGTGTATGCATGTAATTTGGAGAGAAGCACAGAAACCAAGCTCATTGAACTATGATTATGATAGAGTAGTATGCCAAAGATCTACCAACAGTGCAAAGAATGGTACTGGCAAATCAACCAAATGTACAGAATAGACAAAATTACATACAGTACCAAAGATGAATCAGTATCCAAGCCTTTCAAAATAATTGTACAGCTTAGGCCTTGTGCTGTACATAGGTATCTGGGTATCAAATGTCCAGACTTAGTTCCATAAGAGGTGTTTACCCACTAGCATGGCCTACGGCTTACATTAGAGGTACAGACCTTACACAGACACCTGTACAAAGTCATCTGTCTGTTTCGCACACCATCTAAGCTCTCTATTGCAACAAGCTCATGCACTGTAATAATGTCAGTGCTGTTTCTCTGCCAACCATTCTCATTGTTATAGTTTCAAAGTTGATAACTTACGATTCTGTATTATTAAAATTCTGAATGCGTACGCCCCATCAGTATGGTTGTAGCTCATTGTTGTTCTATTCAAAGCACACCCCACCTTCTCTACAGAGGTGGGTCTGGTAAAGATGGCTGCGACCCAGGTTCAGAAGCAGACTTGGGCCACTCAGAGCTGTTTGAAGAGGGAGGACAGAGCATCCCAAGGATCGCTGTCCTCCCACAGGGTGGACAGATATTGGGTCCTGCTACTTTACTGCCATCTGGTGGGGGCCAGGTGACAGCACAGTGGGTGCAGCTTCAAGGGGACAGTGGCAACCGCTGGAGGTTGCCCATGCATGCGTGTCATCACATGTACTGTATGTGTGTGCGTTAAACCAGAGGAGAAAATCCTTGGTTCATCAGAGCAATGCCAGCATTCACCACAGGCCTACAAAATGCATGGCTGACAAGCTAGGCCATCCCCCAGATCTATAGCTCTGGGTAAGTGGTGGATAACCAGTAAATCCCTGAGAAGGTAAGTTACGGGACTGGGTAAGTGCAGTCAAGAGATGGCAAATCGGGGACTGGAGGGAAAAGAAGATGGTATTTCTATTAATTTTAAATACATTTTAAATCAAAAGGAAAACTGAATTAAGTATATTATTCAGTGGTTAGAAGACTCGATGTTCAGAGAGCTTAACTGAATGTTGGGTACACTCTGCCAAGGGTGCTGTATATAGACTATCTAACATCATTATCCAGCTTCCCGCACTTTAGGTAAAATAACTTGGGCTTTAAATAAGATGTTGCTTACTCGTTTACTCCAAGCCAGAATCAATTATTGCTGTTATACTCAACACAATATGCAAAAGGTAATTTGATGTGTGATGTGTTTTTGAGGTTTGTAACCTGTTTAAATGCCAAGGCTGTTGGTTCTATTGTTGAATAGACCTAGTGTAGTTTCTGTAGGATACACCAACAGTGTAAAGGTTCTACAAGGAAGAATGCAGAAGAATTATTGCTGAAATACTGGCTCAGATTGGCAGAGGATTGATAATTGATTACAGCTGTTCTGTAGTTAATGGATGAATAATCTTCAGGTTTTCTGCATACCAGTCAGACGATGCTGAGCACTGTTGTATAATGTAATAGCACAAATATAATTTATTACCATAAAAGAATAGTTAACTGCACTTATGAACTGAAACTGTTTGGCAAGAAGAGCTGATCTACCACCTGAGAAGACTCTGATATGATACTGTACTTTGAAATAGTGTTCTGCAGAGAAAAGTGCTGAAGGGGATCATATATCTTATGAAAGTAAACTGCGCTACTTAGAAAAAGTCATTCGTTTCATCTGATGCTCTGTTATTTGGATTGTTGTAGGTAGTGTCTGATTCTAATTCAGTATTGTCATCCTCATCCTCATCCTCCAAGTTGCCTTGGCTTTCTTCCTGAGGCACTATAAATGTTACAGTAGTTTTTTCTTTCTCTAGCTGTTTCTGCTCTTCTGGGTCTGTTTCCTCTAGAAGGTGGTTTTCAGTTTCCTCTCTCTCTCCAACTGGAGAATACCTTTCATCTTGTACTTTGGATACACGGTAGTGGGACATTACGGTCACTGGTCTCTCACTCCGTAGTCTTTGTTTTAGTTCCTCTTCTTTAATCTGTTTGGAGAAATACCACACTATGAGAAAAAGGCTTGTGATCTTATCATTCAATATCTTCTTAATAAAGATTTTTATAAGTTCTACAGACTCCGCGAAGCAGCTCAAGCAGATGGCTGTGTGCTGACATGGAATGCATACATAGTAACACAGTAAATTAAGGCTGGGAGGGACACTAGAGTCATCAAGTTGACATGCCCAGCTTCATAATTGGGGATCAACAAGAATGCTGTGTAACTACCAAATTATAAAGATTTCACATCTACACTACTATCCAGTGTACCCTGTGATTCCCTTGGTAAGCAGAAAGCTGTCCAGTCTTACCTTGAAGGCCTGTACTGTCTTCATATCCACTGTTTCCACTGGTAGGCTGCCCCATAGGTTAATCACCCTCTAGAAAAAGAAGTTCCTCCTACCACTACCCCATAATTTGCCACCCTCAAGCTTCTGGTAGAGTCCCTGCATCCTGCTGAAGCACATCCAATCAAACATTTCCATCAATACTAGTCAGTATGCGGAAGACTGAGATCATGTACCCCATAAGCCTCCTTTTCTCTAAGGTGAGCTTTTTTTTATTGTGTTTCTTCCACCTTCTGCCCCTGGTCTTGGTGGCATACCCCAGCCCCATCGCCAACTGGTCTCATGGACATATGGTTAACCACCACTTACACAGAGCGATACTGGCAGGTGGCCTGCCACATAGGGTCAAGTGGTGCCTGCAGGGAATGCCAAGTGAGCTGGGGTTGTATCCTCCATTTTAATCCCTGGGGCATCTGTGTAACATGTACGCATGTGGATGCTGCATCAGCACACCCCAACCAGCATCTCCAGGCCTCATCAGTGCTGCCACTTGACCTCCATCTGGTGGCAGGCAAGTGGCGGGACTCAGAAACCCTCCTCCAAGAGAGAGGAGTACCATTTTTGGATTCTCAATCCTCGTGATTCATTTTCCAAACCTGCCACCAT
Organism: Neoceratodus forsteri; assembly: GCA_016271365.2. Lineage (NCBI taxonomy): Eukaryota > Metazoa > Chordata > Ceratodontiformes > Ceratodontidae > Neoceratodus > Neoceratodus forsteri. Next base: position 28,156,462 of record CM057456.1, read on the forward strand.
AACATATTCTTCTGAACAATTACCTGAAAAACCCTTTCAATTAAAGAAAAAAAAATATGAAAAACCAAAAAGGCACAACAAAGTTCCAACCAACAGCACATAAATTCCAGTTCCACATCAAATTGCACGCTTCCTTACAGGATGACATGAAACAAATGTGTGTGGACTTGGCACCACAAAAATAGTGCAAGAAACTTCAAAGGACCATATTTATTCCTATTTTTTTTTTGTCTGTCTCTTTGGAAAATGAATCATGATATTAAAAAATTAATATTGATAAATGTGCAGAGGGGATTGTTAAGATGAAACAAATATGATGTAATTATTTTTTTCTTTCTTTTTTGTAAGACATAGAATATAATAATAATACAGCTCAGTCTTCTCTTCCCCTCTCTCAGATCAAAAATAATTATTCTATCTCTTTTTGGACCTGTACCAGATTGGCAGTGATGAAACAAGTCATCCACATGGGACACCTTCTCTATATCAAGCTCTACCTATTTCTAAAAAGACTGACAGTGATGAAACAGGTCATCTCTATAGGACACCTTTTCTATGTCCAGTTCTACCTATTTCTAAGAGTACCCATTTATTTGTATTCAGTTGTTGTTACCATAGGGGTGTTCAGATTTGCTTCTTTCACCCAGAGGTAAGCGGAAACCTAGGCTATCTCTGTTGATGTATGGGGGGGGCAAGGGAGGGAGTGGGGTATACAGAAATACATTAATGGTAAGAAAGTAGGTGGCACTTGGGGGGTAGAGCACAGGGTGATCAGTTTCTGTATATATATATCCATGCTACTATAGTTAGGGTTGCACAGCCGATTCTATGTCAAAGCCAAACTTTTGCACTGCAATAACTTTGCAACCATTGGACTGTTTTGTACGAAAGTTTTCAAGTGCTGTCCGGTACCATAAATCTATTGATGTGACAAGTTTTGTTCCGGTCAGATGTGCGGTTGTGGATCTGCACAGTGTCACAAAATGTGAAAATTACCATTTCGGTGCAAATGCTTTGCCACACTGCATCTTTGAAATGACTGGGGAACTGGTCTAAAATTATTAGGGTATATGGGGTCTGTGTCGCAGATGCGCCTTTTGAAGATTTGGTGTAAAAATATTAATACGTTCAAAAGTTATTAAACTTGTACATTTACCATTATAACCTAAGGGAAAAAAACATATGTTCAATGTGAAAGCAGGTTTTGCTGCCTTGAAAGCACTTTTTGCTGCCTCAAATGGAAAAGGTAGTGCCGTGCTGCCACCATCTTGTTTTCAGTTAGCAACAGGGAAAAAACACTGTAATTCAAAAAATACTGCTCCTTGGTTAACACCAACAGTTGTATTTACCTAACTGGGGCCCGAGGAACGTAATTCTGGCCTTAGTTTTTGTAAATAATGGCCAGAAATATGTTTTTTTCACTCTGCCATTGGTGGTGTCGCAAATTTGTGGCACTATTTTTGCAAAACTGCCACAAATTGTGGCAGTTTTTGTGCAACTAATGGCACTGTTGCACAGAAACTGCTGCAGTTTGTGGCACTGTTTCACAAAAACTGCTGCAAATTTGTGGAGCAACTTGAATTAAAAAAACAAAAACAAATCAGCCCCTCTGAACAACCTAAATATTTCCTGGCCATTTAAAAAAAAATAAAATAAGGCCAGAATCAGACTCCTCAGCCCCTGTTTAGGTAAACACTTGTTGGTGTTTACCCAAAAAATAAACCCTTTTTCCCTGTTTTAGTGAGTTTAAGGGGAAGGGGGCTGTGGAATGTTAATTCATATAAAAAAAAAATATATATATACTGTATATATATTGTTTTTCCAATTGTTTAACCAGGAGTGACACACTAAGCTGAAAGCTTGTTTACAGGTGCAACCTGGGAACACAGGGGAGTCAAGTGACTTGCTCAGGGTCACACAATATGCAAGTGGGGGGCTGTGAGATTCAAACCCAGGTCTCCAGAGTTGCAGCTCAGAGCCTTAAACCACTGTGCTATACTGCTTCCCAGTGGAGTGCCTGATCCCAGTGTCAGCACTGTAAGCCCTATCCTCTAGTGTGGGGACACTGGAGAGCCCATTCCCTGTGTTCCAAAAAATGTTTGTTCTGAATTTGCCAACAGCGGGGTGCCCAATTCCCCTGTCAGCAATGTAAGCCCCCCCAGCCAGTGTGGGACACTGGAGAGCCCACTCCCAGTGTCCAGAAACATGTATTTTTCCATATTTGCTGACAGGGGCATGCCCAATCCTCTTGTCAGCACTGGAAGCCCCCACTAGTGTGGGACACAGGGGAGCCCACTCCCAGTGTCCCCCAATATAAACTACTGCACTCCCCACCAGCAGTGTGGGTCACTGGGGAGCCCATCCCCAGTGTCCCCAAAGATGGTCAAGTTTAAATCTGTAAAAAAGGAAACAGTCCCACAACATTTTTTTATCATGGAAAAAAGAAAACGGGCCCTCGTCATCTCCCCCCAACCACCTCCCACATCCCGACCCTCCCATTGAGCGCCCACCACCCCACACACACCCCTTGCCTGATACTTACCAATGGAAGTCAGCAGCTGTCATCTTCTGTGGACCAGGACATATCTGCACTCTTCAAAGGCAAACCGCGAACTCAAGAATCAACGTAAGTGCCTTATAATGGCTGTTAATGGCTTTTTGACTTATGTTGATATCTTGGCCATTGTAAGGTATTTTTTCAATAAATTTTCAGTGTAGGCTTTTTGGGACCCTACCTCATGAACACTGTCACTGTTGTTTCATTTATCGGGCCTGGAAGGTGATTTCATGGTCACTGTACAAAATCACCTTTCAGGACCAAGTAATGAAATGACAACACCAGTGTTCATGAGGTGGGGTTCCAAATATCCCATGTTGAAAATTTGGAGCAAAAACACCAAAAAACACCTGAGTAATGCAGGTTCACTGAAATATTTCGACACATGCATGCAACTTCGACAATTTTTCATAGTTTGACTCCAAATTTTCAACATTGCCATTATTTCACACCATCTCATGAACAGTGAGTACAGTTGTCATTTCTTACATCCTGCCTGAAACATGCTTCCACACCTGTGGCGTAGAATGGCATTTTGCCACAGATTAAGAAATTTTCACTTACGGGGTTTATGAGGTTGGGTGATAAGATTATGTATATTTGGGGTTAAAATATGAAAAATTGACAAAGTTATAATGATTCATTGCAATTTTGCTACGCCTGCTCATAACTACTGAAATGTTCAATATTTTGACCACAGATTTACAACATAGCCTTCTTATTACCCCACTTCATGTATGTCACAGCTGTAGTTTTTCAAATCCTGGCCAAAATGTGTTTCTGCACCTGTGGTGCAGAATGGAGTTGCAATTGCACAAAATTATGTTTTGGCTGGGATTTGTACATTTTCTGTACCAGGTACCTGTTCTGGGGTAATCAGATGGCTGTGGTGACAATTTGCTTAGGCATCTACAGAGGGATGGGTGTGTGGGGGCTGAAGGACCCTGTACTCCCACATTAAAATAAGGGAAATCACAGCATGGGAGATGAAGATTAATTACAACGTCTCTACACTTATGGATAGATGGTAGCACAGGGCCATAAACAACTATGGCTATGGTGATACTTTCACAAAAAGTAAGGAAATTCATTGCAGAAAACTCTGTTAATGCATCAGTTAGGGTTCCTATTACAGCAGCAAAAATATGGAAATTTGGTGTCAGGCTTTCCATCCTAACACCTATTTCATCTTCAATCAATCTCTACCATCCCACCCTCCGCACACCAATAGGGTGTCAGGGTGTGTCTTGGGGTCATCGACCCTAACGCTCACATCATTCTCCTATGCTGTACCATCTCAACTTCCTTACACATGGAATTGGGTGAACGTTAGGATCAATGACCTCAAGACACACCCTGATGCCTATTGGTGTGTGGAAGGTGGGGGTGGGGTGGTAGGATTGGTTTGGGGGTGGAATGGGGTGTTATGGCAGGGAACCCAAACACCAAATTTCCATACTTTTGTCACTGTAATAGGAACCCTAACTGATGCATTAACGGAGGTATATATATATATATATATATATATATATATATATATATATATATATGTACTGTATATATATATATATATATATATATATATAGAGAGAGAGAGAATATGAGTAGTATAGGAATATATGAGAATTTACACACGACGGTGGGATGCTCCATAAACCCCGAGGGCGATGCCCTAGGGGTTTATATAGCATCCCACGCCGAGGATTTGTGTAAAATTCTCATAAATAACCACCTGCCTATTACTTTATTTTTTATAATTGCTGGTCAGCAATTTTTTCCCACATTGATGCTGCTTGTCTGTGATTCACTGACACACACACACACACACACACACACACACACTCTCTGTCACACTGTCACTCACACACACACACACACACACAGCATCTTTATTAGAAAAAGATTGTTGTTTGTTAGGCATCTTTTTCGTTTTTACAACTGTTTCTTTGTGCTTTGCTTGATTTTAGTTTCACTTGCTGCAACAGCGCTTCCCTCTGTTAAGTGCTTAGGAGCCGTTCCAGTGCAGTGCTCTGTTTCGGAGGCATTTCTTGGGCTGTACGGGTTATGGACAGCAGGATCAACTAGATAAGAGGTTTTGAAACAAAACAAGAGGTTGTAAAAGAAAACAGGATGTCCGGTGTGATGGTTGATCTGTGGCAGCTCCTCGGTAAGCGGGACGAGAGCGCCATATTTATTAGTGTGTTTAGCCCACCCATGAGAAGCGGAGAGAGCCAATCAGGATGTGGCTCTAGTTTGATTGAAGTGGCATGTGTTTGCCGTTATAACCCGCAGGTTATAATGGCTAATTATAACTGGTTCAGCCTATGGAAAAAATTGCTGACCAGTAATTATATATATATAAATTTATTTTTTTGCTGTATAAAAACTAGAGTGTATTGTACTGAATGAACAAGCAATGGGGAGGGAAGAAAAATATCACAAAGTAGAAGGGACCGAAACATTTAAAAAGTCAAAATCTGTTAGACAAGCTTCAGGTGTGTATTACCATTCATGCTATTTAGGATGTGCCTATGAGATTTGTTGTTTGACATTTGGCTTTAATACATATAAATGAAGTTAGGAATTTTATCATGAAACATTAAAGGTACAAGGGAAAGACAAAAGGCAACACAAATATTAAATTTTGTTGCTCAGAAGGGGGCAGACATTTTGCTTATGCAAGAGACCATCTAAATGATAAAGAGGCAGATTTCCACACAAAAATTGGGGAGACAGTAGGGTTGCAAATTTTAATACCTCATCAAAAGGAGTGGAGATCTTTGTAAGGAAAAAACAATCAATAACTTTTAGCAAGTCAATTATAGATCCAAACAGCAGATATATGAAGACAGAAATACACTAGATGGGACTTTTGTGCTAGCAAATGTGTATGCTCCCAACATTAGTGATAAAAAATTTCTGAATAATTTATTTTTGAACTTGGCCACTTTTGATGGTCTGTACACAAAAAGAGATTTCAATTTAGCATTACATTGCAGATGAAACAAATGCTCCTGATTTACAGATTGGGGCCCGGATATTCAAACTGCGCCATTCTGAGAAGCAAGCCCTTGCGCCGCTCAAAATAGTTGCGCGAGGGTGGGAGTTTGGTTATTCAAAAGAGTTATGCTTATTGAGCAACCCTTTGAATATCACCTCCCAGCCACAGCCACTGTGCATGGCGCAGTGGAACTTGCGCCACCGCAAGTTGTCAGAGTTGAGTATTAAACTTGTGGTGGCGGAAGTACCATTGCGCCATGCGCAAATTTCCGATATTCAAAAGGTGACATGCAAATGGGGCCATAATTCATGCAAGACGCAGGGGGGGCCATTTGCATGTGATTATGGCCCCATTTGCATGCCATTAACATGTAGGTGCACCGATCCCGAGGACTTGCGCCTGGCCGCCCTGCCAGGCAGCAGCTATCGAACCAATCGCATTTCGAGTACCGCCGATCGCGGGCACCGTGAACACCGCTTACGATAATGCTCGATCGCGGCAGAGTGAACTTTCAGCCAACAAGCTTCCCACGCCCGGATACGGTGAACGTAACAACTTTCAACTCGGTCATTTCGGTTCAGTGATCAGACCGATCGCTGGCAGACGTTCAGTGACACCCCTAAACATCTCCCTGGTGTGCCAGGTTTCATTCTCTGCTATTCTCAGTTTCACCACCTGCGCAGTCGGTGGTGGCAGATCCCACCCGCTGGCCGCCTCGGCCATCTCATTGTCCAGTACAGATCAGAAGAGCTGGGCGTAGCCTATATCAGAGATGACAGTCCAGATTTTTGAATGGGTTCATTCACAAATCTGACTGTCAGTATTGGCATGCACGCCCATTGGCTCTAGCTCTGCACCACTGGCGGCAGCCCTACCGACAGTCAGGCCGAAGGGGCGGGGTGGCAGGCGGGTGGATGCTGCCGCCACCGCGCCGGGAAGTGGGGAGGTAGGGGCTTTGTGGGTGGGTGTGGGTGGGGGGCACTAGACACCAGGGAGATGTTTGGGGGTTGTCACTGGACATTCTGCCCGCGATCGGGCATTACGGTCCACTGGACCACCAGGAGATATTCGGCTTGGGGGTTGTTTTACGCCTGCCCGCGATCAGGCATTGGGAGCTGTTTGGGCAGGGGTTTCATGATACTTTCTGCCCATGATCGGGCATTGGGAGATGTGGCGGGGGTTGTTTTTACATTCTGCCCACGATCGGGCTGGTGGGGGGGCACAGGGACTGAGTTGGGGGCCAGCCACGGGTGGCAGCTGCTGTGTTGTGCCCTGCAATACAGCAGCTCACCTGTGGGTTGCCCTCAACTTGATCCTTTTTTGGCTCAAAGTTGTGCAGGCGCAGGTTGGGGGTTGCGCATGCACAACTCTGCACAACCCGACTGAATATCGGGTTGCGCAGTTTATGCATGGTTCCTCCCCCTCCTGTTGAGCATGCATTCATTTGCATTGCGCTGTTGCTCAACCTGTTTTCAGTGGCGCAACTGCCTCCTGCTGAATATCGCAGAATGGCGCAATGTAGGACTTGCGCATGCGCAACCCTGTTGCGCATGGCGCAACCCTTTTGAATATCTGGGCCCTAATGTCTAGCACTAGGAAACAACTTAAGGGATTTATGAAAGATAAAATGAATAGACATTTGGAGAGACTTAAACCTGGATAGCTATATATATATATATTCTTTTTTCTTAACATCCCATCAGTGCAACACAAGAATATAATATTTTATCTTCTCACAACTTCTCACACATTGCACTAAAACAATACAATACAGTGTAACAAATAGAATAGATAGGTAATTGTGTATTACAAGGCTATAATTAATGGTCTCCGTTTTCTTGTATTGCGAAAACCGTGTGATAAATGCCGTAACACCTGAGTAGGTGTTACGGCATTCACGCGTTCTGTTCCACAACAAAGCGCTCGAGGAAACTAAATATAGCACATTCAAACTGTCCCTCTAACTTCAACTGCCACTAAGAAAAAAAGAATTACCTCCATCCCAGATAGCCAGCAGCAGCCTCACATCACCGATAAGTTTAAAAAAAATGTTGCTTATTCTAAACAGCTGGATGAAACTTATCCAGTTAACACTTAAACGATGATCCCTAACCTCTCTCCTTTCAACTCTAACCTTTCCACAGGTCAAACGATAATACCATTCAACCAGGAAATGAAACGAAGGATCTCCATACCGGACTTGTGGCCAGTTCCTTTTATCGTTAATGAAATTAAATGTTATCTTAATGTTTAGGTGAAACGTTTAACCACAATTCTGTTCTCCTCACACAAATAAAACCTTTTATCTGCAAGTTAAGCACAGCGACTTTTTTTCAGAAGCGGATCCCTTCAATTATATAAAATAAAATATGGGAGAAGTGTGTCAAACTCAATTTAACACACCCTCGTTGTTGGATGGCACTCACTAAGCCCTCGGGCTTCGCCCTCGGGTTTATGTGCCATCAACAACTTGAGTGTGTTAAAGTCACTACCTCCCCATACTTCATCCTATATATAATTACACTACGAGGTTCTGGGGACATGTGAACCTTGTGAACATGTAAAACTCAATTCTTATTTGGTAAAGTTTAATATTCTTACTACCAATCTGGATTTAGAAAAGGGTTTAATACAACCAATGTAGTATCAGAAGTAACTGATGATATCTTTACTTCTTTTAGTTTACGTAATAGCACACCTGTTAGAATTCATTGAATGTTTTCCATACCATTGATCACATTATCTTGTTAAATAGGGTAAAAAATATAGGCTTAGGATTTGTTGTACTCACATGGTTTCAATCTTCTTTGTCCTTTCATCAACATTATGTAAAGGCAGGTGACTTTAAATCAGATATGTTAACAGCTAATCGAGGGGTTCCACAGGGCTCAGTCCTTGGACCCCTTTTATTTCTGACTTATGTTAATGAACTTCCAAAACACTATTCTTTATCAACTGGCATTTACTTATATGCAGATGATACTATTCTGTATATAAGCCACAAGGATTTAAACATAGCAGTTAAAAAAGGCAGCAGGATTTTAACAAAATATAGGATGCATTACTGGATTTGAGGTTATTTTTTTTTTTTTTTTTTTTCCCTCTGGTCACCAGCCCCATAGGAACTCCCTCGGGCATGGCCAACCACCAGTCATGCTTTCTCCTACCCAGCCTGAGACCCTCCCAGATCAGGCTTCTCCTTCGGAGCGCCATCCTTCACTTCAGCCCTGCCAACCCCCCAGCTTCTCCCCCCCTGAGGTGGGGCCACCACCACCTTATCTTGGTGCTCTATGAAATCTAGACAGCAGGCAACATGAGAAGGATGACATTTTAGAGGTCCTGATTAGGCAGGGTACGGTGGTGGGCATGGGTGCCGACTGCAGGACCTGTCATTGTCCTCCCAGGTGCCAGGATTTTTACTTTGTTCTTTGGCCCCTGGAAGTGTGGATGTGCAATGATGTCTGGCATGTGATGGGCACGCTCCTACAGAATGTCCACCATCACCCCCCATCCCAAGTGTCCCCCAGCTGCAGCACCCCCAGTCTCCACTGGGAGCCACTAGTTGCTGAGGATCCACAACCCCCCTCCCAGAGAGGATAGCAGTCCTCTGGACTCTCAATCCTCTCCTCCCCAGCTGATCCCTGGCGCTCCAAGTTTACTCCAGGATCCGGGTTGCCAGCATTGTGCGAGGAAAGGTGAATGCCTCAGCCCTCAGCGCCACCGGGCCACTGAGGTTATTATAAAATGTAAAAAAATAAAACAATGGTTGATTTTTTTTTTAAATCTGAAGACACTTCCCACTTTAAATTTATGTAGTGTAATAGCACTAAAATTGCTAAGACCCTTAACTATAGATATTAGGGAATTATTTTGGATGCTCAACTTACATTTAAACCCCATATTTCAAGCATTTCATCTAAGTTAAAATGGTTATTGGCTTTTTTTAATTCAGAATAAATCCCATTTTAGTTTTCCTCTAAGAAAACTTTTAGTTAACTTCTTGTTTTTGTCAGTTATTGATTATGGAGATTATATATATATAGAAACACAACTAAATCAGTATTAGAAGCTCTTGACCCCCTTTATCATTGAGCACTAAGATTTATTTCTGATTTGCCCTGGAATACTCACCAGTGCCATCTTTATTCTGCTGTGGGATGGGGTCATTAATAAATATTAGACAACATTGGTATTTATTTGTATATAATTTTGGTTTAGGTAAACCTCCACTTTTTCTTCTGAATTCATTACGTGACTAGCAGACATAAAAATAAAATCTTAGGTTATGCATATTACCAAAGTTTGCTACCCCTAGAACTCGTTCAAAAATCTGTGATCATGTCTTATCGGTTTCTGTATCTTAGACTTGGGAAGAACTCAAGAAAATATTTTAAATGGGTGCCCTGATTCTTATCTCTTGATTTAAATTTCTTATTGCAGGGTCTTTTCAGGAACAATGTGAATATTTTGGCTGAATACATGCATCTTTTATCAAATTGTTAATAGGAATTATATTACACAATGTGTTTGTCTACATTACCTGTTTTATATTGTTGTGTAACATTGTTTTTGTAAGCTTTTTATGTATGGACGCAATTGTAAATGAGAGTTTCTGTCAATTTATCTTCCAATAAAAATTGATGATGATGATGATGACGATGATGAACCTCGAAAAAAGGGTCCAGCAGGCCTCCAGAACATGTGAAATTGCCAGCAGAAAAAATCTCACAGGTCTAACAAGTTTGCCTGATTGTGCAGCTGTCAGTTTAATACCACTGCATCTGCCCCCCACAACCAATCCCATTCCCCTATCCCCTCTCCCAGTCCTTTCCCCCACTGTGTTTTTGTCTATACTAGCCCTGCCCCTGACTCTACCCCAACCCCACTTAAAACTATCCACTGCCCTCAATTAAATTAACTCCTCCGACAGTACGCTCCAACCTCCAACCACTCTCTCTGTGAAGTAGTGCCTCCTCATTTCTCTACTGAACCTTCCCCCTTTCAACTTCAGACTGTGCCCCCTAGTGACTCTACCCACTTTCAGTGGAACAATCCTCCCACTCTTACTTTGTTTATGCCTTTCTAGTGCTTAAAGGTATCTGCCATGTCCCCCCCTTACCCTTCTCTCCTCCAGCAAGTACATGCTGAGCTCCCTCAATCTTTCCTCATAAAGCATCTCCCCTAGCCCCATGATCATTCCTGTAGCCCTATGCTGCACCCCCTCCAGTAATCTTACATGCTTCTTGAGGTATGAACACCAGTACTGTACACAGTACTCCAAGTCTGGCCTCACCAGTGATTTATACAAGGGCAGGATGACCTCTTTCTTTCTAGAGGTGATCCCTCTGGCAATGCACCCCAGCATCCGATTTGTCCTTGCTGCCACCCTCCTACACTGTGCTGTTACCATCATGTCCACTGAGACTAGCATCCCCAGGTCCTTCTCCTCCTCTAAAGCTGCTAGCTGCTCTCCACCAGCCAGTAGCTGGTCCTGGGATTTCTGGTTCCAAGGTGCATGACCTTGCACTTCTTAGCATTAAACCCCAACTGCCACTCCTTTGACCAGTGTTTGAGTTCAACTAGATCCTCCCTGAGTGCCTGGCTCTCTTCCTTACTGTCCACTTTTGCACAAATCTTAGTGTCATCAGCAAACAGGCTGATCTTATTCTTGACCCCCTCTACAATACCTCCAGTGAAGACATTGAACAAAACAGGGCCCAGCTCTGAACCCTGTGGTACACCACTAGTTACTTGCCTTGGCATGGATGTTTCCCCCCTGACAACTACCCTCTGTTGTCCGCCCTGAAGCCAGCTCTCAACCCACCCAACCAGTTTTTCCCCCAACCCGTGTCCCTCAGTTTGCTCAGTAACCTCCCATGCAGTACTGTGTCAAAAGCCTTGCTGAAGTCCAGATACAGGACATCCACAGCATGGCCTTTGTCAACTGCCCTAGTGACCCAATCAAAGAAGTCAATTAGGTTAGTCTGGCACGATCTTCCCGAGACAAACCCATGCTGTCTCTTATTCTGTAGACCATTACTATTGAGAAAGGTTATCAACCTTTCCTTCAGAATGGTCTCCATCAACTTCCTCACTATAGAAGTCAAGCTCTAGTCTGTAATTGCCCGGTTCATCCTTGGGCCCACTCTTCTGGAGGGGGCACCACGGCCATCCTCCAGTCTCTGGGTACATTCCCCATCTCCAAGGAGGTGTTGAATAGGTCTGTTAGAGGGCCTGCCAACACCTCTGCCAGCTCCTTTAGGACCCTGGGGTGAACACTGTCCTGTCCTGGTGCCTTGTCCACCCGCAAGGCTTTAAGGCCCTTCAGAACTCTATGCTCTGAATGACTCCATCTGTTATCTCTGCCCCTCTCCACCTTTCCCCCTTTCCCTTGTGGTACTGGGTCATCCCTTTCTCTCGTGAAAACCTAGCAGAAGTCTGCCTGGTCTTCCCCTTTTTCTGCCTATCCCCTCTCCCTTTTGATTATAACAATGTCATCCCTACAACTCCTCTTCTCCCTTATGTATTTAAAGAACTCCTTTCCCCCTCTCTGATCCCCGAAGCCAATTTCAGCTCCTTTGCTGCCTTGGCTGCACTGACTGCCCTGCTCACCTCCTTAGATGCCTTAGTGAACACCTCCCTGTCCTCCTCCTGCCCAGATTTTTTGAACCTAATGAAGGCCAATCCTTTTTCCCTCACCTTCTTCTCCACTTCCTTGCTGAGCCAGCTGGTTTTTATTTACTTGGACTGCCTTCTCTGAGACTTGGCACACATATTCATGGCCTCATTTAGTCCTTTCCTAATGATTGTTCAGTTCTGTTCAGCATCCATCCCAGGGCTAATTCCAGCTACATACCCCTCTAGGATGCTGTCTATTCTGGCAAAATCTGCCTTCATGAAGTCTAACACTCCTGTCCTGGTCTTAACTGACTCCCTCCCTGTGTTGAGGAGGAACCACACTGAGCAGTTTTTGCTTCCTGCTAGAGGGTCCTGTACTACCATATCCTGGACCTGGTCTCCATTTGTTAGCACAATGTCCAGTGTGTTCCCCTCCCTAGTAGGTTCCATCTCTCCCTGCACTAGGTAGCTGTCCTAGATAGCCTCCAGCAGTACCTGTTCCCTGGTGTTTGTTGTAGTTACTATCCATCAGTCAATCCCACATAGGTTGAAATCGCCCACTATAACTGTACTCCCTTTGCCGCTGACCTTCGGATTTGCTTCACCAGCTCCCTAGCCATCTCCTGACTTTGTGAGAATGGCCTGTACTCCACCTCCATCCTGAGCTGCTTACCTTTGGGACTTTGGAACAATACCCATACAGCTTCTCACCTTCCCTCTTCCCCCTCCCTGGTACACAGTATCCCCTCCCTAACATAATAGCCACCCCTCCCCCTCTTCCCTCCTCTTGGTCCCTGTGGTACACCTTGTATCCTGGGATCATGAGATCCCAGTCATAGTATTGGGTGGCCCATGTTTCTGAGATGGCGGCAATATCTACCTTCCCTTTCACCATCACAGCCTGGAACTGTGCCACCTTGTTTGCCAAGCTCCTTGCATTGAAGAATACAACAATCCACCTTGTTTTATGCCCCTTCCCTCCCCATCCCTCCCACCTACACTTCCGCCTTCTTAAATTCCCCTCATTCTCTTCCTCCCTCTCTGGGGTGGGGGGGGCCTTCCAGTCACCCCTGGAAGGTGACTCCCTCTTGCTGTCTGACTCAGCCCCCCCCCAGTTTAGATCTATTTTGTTTTTAATGTAATTCTCCAGCCCCTGTTACAATGTCCTTGTACCCTCGATGTTGAGATGCAGCCTATCCTTGGCCTAGAGCCCCTTATTATCCCATGTCTCACCCCACTCTCCTACTACCCTGTACCCATTTCCACACACCGCCCCTCCAGCCAACTATTAAACTCCTGTATTTTTATCTTCCTAGTGGTGCTTGCCCTAGGTACCGGAAGTACCTCTGAGAATGTCACTGAACTTTCCAACCAATTGCAGATATTCCCCACCTCCCTGAACCTCTCCTTCACTTCATCCACTGTACTGCCCTCTAGGTCATTTGTTCCAAGATGCACTATGATCTGAGGCTTTCCTCCCACCTTCTTCACACATTTCTGAAAGGCAAGGCAAGGCAAGGCAATGCAAATTTTATTTTTCTGGCACCAATCCCAGAGGCTCTGGGCACCGTACAATCCAATACAAACAATTAAGACATATGAATAGCATTCAATAAATACTTAAAAGACAATAAAATGAGAGTTTAATATCAACAGAATTTTACAGAAGACCCCCAATTCCACCAGTCCCTCCCTCTCTCGGCATCCTCCTACCACCCAGTCTCTGTAAAAAAGCCCCAAAAGGTTTACAATCCTTCCACATAACTCAAAAGCCATACAGTATTCACAGTATTGCCAGTAAAAGTGTAACTTAGTTCCCTCTGCTCCGTCCAGACTCCTGACCGTTCGGCTGCGTTCCTGTCTCTGACAGACAATCAAAATGGCACTCCCCTTATATGTCCGTGACCCCAGCTGACTGATTGGCTCTGCTGAGTCATGTGATCACTGTCTGCCTCTTCCACCAGTCCTCCCTCACCCCCCGGCATCCTAACACCACCCAGTCCCCATAAAACAGCCCCAAAAAGTTTACAATCCTCCCAACATCACCCAAAAGCCAGACAGTATTCACAGTAGTGCCAGTAAAAGTGTAAGTTAGCTTCCCTCTGCTTCATCCGGACTTCTGCTTGTTTAGCTGTGTCCCCTCTCTCCTCTCTTGAGATAGAATTATTGTCAAGTATTACACAGTTCCCTATTTGTTATATTTTGTAATACATGGAACCGAGAAAGAGAACAAGCAAACATAGAAACATAGTAACAAAGCATGTGACAACAGGTATGGACTGCCTCGGCCCACCTAGTCTGCTCATTTCACTTCCTACCTAAAACTGCAGATCCTAATTGATCTGCAGCTTACCGTTTCTTTCCTACCACTAGGGTGGCCTTCTGTGTATCCCATGTACTCTTGAACTCACCCACTGTGTTTTTGCCACCACAACCTCTACAGGGAGGCTGTTCCATGCATCTGCCACCCTTTCTATGAAAAAGTACTTCCTCACGTTACCCCTGAGTCTCCCCCCCACCCGCAAACCTCATATTGTGACCTCTTGCTCTTGCACATCTCTTCTTTTGGAAGATGCTGCCCTCCTGTACCTTGTTTATCCCCTTGAGATATTTGAATGTCTCTATCATATCCCCCCCCCTCTCCCTCCTTACCTCTGGAGTATACATATTCAGGTCTTTCAGCCTTTCCTCATATGGCTTATGGTACATTCCCATCATCATTTTTGTTGCCCTTCTCAGGACCACCTCCATTCGGTCTATGTCCTTCTGGAGATGTGGCCTCCAGAACGGAACACTGTATTCCAGATGTAGCCTCACCAAGTGTCTGTACAGTGATGTCCTCACCACCTCCTGTTTTCTACTGGTGATGGCTCACCCTATGCACCCCAGTATCCCTTCGGCCCTCCCCACTGCCTTTTCACACTGTTTGGCTACTTTTAGGTCATCCATTATGAGTACCCCCAGATCCTTTTCCAGTTTTGTTGTCATTAGTAATCTACCCCCCCACATTTGTGTATTCCTCTCTCCAAGACTCCTGTGCCTCATGTGCATGACTTTGCACTTCTTTGAATTGAATTTAAGCTGCCTCACTCTTGACCGCTCCTTCAACTTGCTTAGGTCTCTTCTCATTTTTTTCCGCTCTGTCTGGAGTGTTCACCCTATTGCAGATCTTGGTGTCCTCTGCAGAGAGGCTTACCTTCCCTTCTAGTCCCTCCACAGTGTTGCTAATGAAGACATTGAGGAGGACAGGCCCTAGCACTGAGGTTTGCAGCACCCTGCTGGTCACTCCCTCCTTCCCTCCCTCCCTGGACTGAACTTTAATCACCACTCTCTGTGTCCTGTTGCTCAGCCTATGTCTAACCCAATTTACCACCTTAGGTCCCACTCCCATACTACCCAATTTGTTTACTGACCTGTGTTGGACGGTGTCAAATGTCTTGCCAAAATCTAGGTAGACCATGTCTACCACCCCTCCCTGATCAACCACCCTGGTTACCCAGTCAAATAAATCTTTCAGATTTGTTTGACAAGATCTGCCTGCTGTGACACCATGTTGCCTTGGGTCTTCTGCCCCACTGTCCGCAAGATATGTCACTGTCTTTTCCTTCAGCATGGATTCCTCGCCCCGCTAACCACACTTCTAAACTGGTCCCTCTGCCTCAGTCAATTCCCTGCAAAACGGAAAGCTGCCATCATTACCCCATCCACAAAAGTGGTGACCACACTGAGGCTGGGAACTACCACCCCATCTTCATCCCCCCCCAAGGCCTTGGAGAGGATAATATCAGACCAACTCACTGACCACCTCACCGAATACAACCTCTTATGTCAAGAACAGCATGGCTTCCACAAATCTCACAGCACCACATCTGCCCTGCTGGAATTCTCATCGGTCCTGCACTCAGCCCTTGATAAAGGACACATAGCTGGCGCGGTCTTTGTCGGCTTGTCAAAAGCCTTTGACACCATGAACCACTCCCTCCTCTTGTCTGTCCTACCCGGCTCTGGTCTCTACAATGATGCCACCAACTGGTTCGCCCACTATCTCACTGACAGATCTCAACAGGTTAAGACTGGCATCACTCTCTCCTCCCGCCTGCCTGTCAGGTCAGGTGTCCCCCAGGGCTCAATACTCGGGCCCTTTCTCCTTAGCCTGTTTTTAAGTACCCTTCCTGGAGCTTGCCCTTGGGGTGTACTCCTTTACGCGGATGATGCAGTCCTCTTCTCCACACACTCTGACCCACTGAGCTTCAGTTATCCCTCCAGACCGCCTTCTCTGCTGCTGAATCATGGTTTTCAGAACAACGCCTAGTTCTGAACTATAAGAAAACTATGGTCATGATGTTCGCTCACCATCAAAACAAACACAAAAACCATCCCCTACATATCGTTAACTTCCAGTCTCAGCCCCTTGTACAGGTTGACACCTTCAAATACCTCGGCATTACCTTGGACTCCTCCCTCAACTACCATGAGCACATCCATCTCCTCAGCTTGGTTGTCAACATCAGAATTGGTCTTCTTCACTGGCACAAGCACTGCCTGGCCCCTGAGGCCCTCTGTCTGGTTATCTCCTCCTCTATTCTCTCCCTCATAGACTATGGTATACTGCTCTACAGTGCAGCAGACGCTACTGCCCTAGCCCGAATAAGAGTTGCCCTGAACAAAGCCTGTCACTTACTGCTGGGCTGTGACCACTCGACACATACCTGCTCCCTCTACAGTCTTTCCAGGTGGCTCAACTTTGATGACAGGCTTAAGTATCAAACTTGCCTCCTCACTAAAAAGATCTCCTTAGGGCAATGGTTCTTAGACTTTGTCACAGTGAGCCTCCCTAAATCCATGGAAAAGATTTTGAGCCTCCGCCAAAAACTGAAATATTTTGGGCTTCCTCAAACAAAAATAACATACTATACTTTGCGCAGTACACCATGAATAAATTGAAACCCCTTTGAGTACTTGGCTCACATTCAGTTCTTTGTCTTATATTGATGTGGAACCTTTGAAAAAGAACTTCCGTGCTCAAAGGTATTATCTGAATAACAAATAAAATAAACAAATATTATTATTCAGCTTATTGTACCCCCCCCACAGACACATAGGCCAGGCTACTTGCTCTGCTAATTTCATTCTTGAACCATTGTTGCCCCTTGTTGCAGTACCTTCATGGGTCAGACTACTTTCTGTGTTTCCTCTCTATATGAAATTACCTTCCTACATACTTTGCCTCACCACCTCCTTCCCTGCTCCTAAGCAACTTCTCTGGGATTACTTTGCTCCTTCCTGCTATTGCTCTTAGCACTTCTGTGCTCAGCCCTTGTATTTGGGCTGTTCTGCCATCAGTCTACAAATCAATCAATTACCACCATGCATTATTAGTTTGTTGTTCATATTTGTTTACACTTGATCATTGTGTGCATCTTGATTGTTTTGCAGTTACCTTTTGAAATTTATTTGCTCCCTACCCTTCCCCGAGTACACCTGAAATGAGCCTTGGCTCATTCACCTTTCCTTGTCACCTGTTAGTAAATAAGTACATAGAATTCACCTCCTATTAGTCTCTTTCAGTTTGTTTCATCTCTTCACACAAAATACATAACACTCAAAATTTAAATACAGCACTTTTTCAGACTTGCTTGAGCCTCCCCTGGAACAGGTTGGGGCCTCCCCAAGGAGGCTGGCCTCACCATTTTAGAACCCCTGCCTTAGGACTACCCCCAGGTCTTTCCGCCCTGCTTCAACCTTCCTCTCTCCAAAAAACCACAGGCAGCTCATCTAAATCCCACTTCCTTGTCCCCCGGGGTCACACCTCACTTTTCCAAAGGTCTTTCACCTACAGAGCCCCTCTCTGATCAAACACCCTCCCTATTACTGTTGCGGCTGAACCTAAGCTTGGCCGCTACAAATCCCTCCTCAGAGAACACCTCCCATCCTCTTGTTCCTGCGAGTGCTACTAACTCTGCTGACCCTGTCCCTCCCCTAATCCTCCCCCCCAACAATTTTCCCCCCACTCAAGACAATGGATTCTTATCCTGCTCTTTTACTGCTGGCCCTACCAGTTTAGCTCATCATTTTTACCTGCTGACATTAAAGCTTGGGTTCCCCTGCCTAGTTTTATGTTTACCGCTTAGCTATTATGTTTGCGCACCATTGTACTATCTCTGTTTATCATTTATGTATAACACCTGATTATTGTATGACATAAGGCTGCTGTGTCTGTATTGTCCACTTTGTACTTCTCTGTAGATTATTCCCTGTATTATCCTGTCTAATTTGTGCCTGTACTGACATGGAACCTATGTAAATGAGACTGACTAAAACACCCATGTAGGGAACTTTGCCCCCCACACCCCCCATAACTATTATAATCAACTCCAAGTCTGAGTTGATTCGGGGAGGCCATGTTAGACCCCCAGAAAGCACTGCCGGTGTCCCGTGCTGACATTACAGAGACCTGGCGCTGTTATCGCTGTAATGTCAGTCGCTGTAGAATTATCACCATAGTGACGGCATACCAAGTTATTGTTGGAGGTGCAGTATCTGCAATTAAATGCTTACACAGTGCTGTTAATATGAGGAATTTGCGTTTTCAATGTACTTTGGTGATGGTTTTAGCACTATTTATTCATATTCTAAGTTGTGCATTTTGTTAATGGTAAGGGAATATGGATTTGCCTTTAAAAGTGTAACATGTGACCACTTGTAAGTCACTTGACCTGCTATCTAAGAGTGTCCACACTAGGGGGCATTATCTTTGAGAAAGCCCACGGTTGGGTGAAACATAAGAAGTTTTTTTCTGTGTCCTGATTGTCCTTGCACTTTGCTGCTGTTAAGTAAAGACCATGACTTTTTTTCTATTATACCCTGTCTCGGGTGTTTATTGAGAGTGTATGGCGAGTGCTGTAACTTGTCCTTATCAGAATGAATATGATATAAGGCAGAAAGAAACATAATGTCCAGAGCATAATATTATACTGTAGGAGGTTAACCAGATAAGATCATGCCATTACAGTTACAGAATGAAAAACAGGAAAGAAACATATTTGAGATTAAGGACTATACTAACAAACATATTACTAACCCAGCCAAAATTAACTCAGTATTCTCAGACTATTACTCCAAACTCTACATCACAGAAAGACAAAAGTACCCAGATGCAATTAATAATTTCTCCGTAACTTAAAAAAACCCAACCCACTCTGAAAAATCAAGTAAATAGTTTAGAACAGGATACAACTAAGGAAGAAATTCAATCAACAATAAAATAAATCCCTTCCGGCAAAGTTCCTGGTATGATGGACTTCCTTCAGAATTTTATAAGCAGTATTTTCATTTACTTATCGGCCCTTTGTAGACATTATTCAACCACTGCATGCAAACTGACAAACTTCCACCTTCCTTGTATGAAGCCACAATTTAGGTATTTCCCCCAAAAATAAAGTTCCAAGTCAGGTAACATCCCTATAGACCTACTGTATTTCTCTCTTAAATTCTTACATGAAGACGCTAGCAAAACTTTTAGCAACCAGATTGGATTGGTTGCCTCTTCCATGGTACACCTGGACCAAAATGGCTTTATAAAAGGAAGAAAACTTGGAGCTAACATCAGGTAGATCATAAATGTATTAAACTAAAAATATTCAGACCACACAATGATTATAGCTTTTAATGTGGAAAAAGCATTCATTAGAGTGGAATAGGACCACGTCTTTGCTGTATCTGATAAATTTGACTTTGGACCCCAAATTATTAACTGGCTCAAAATATCCTATCACTCTCCAAAAGTGAAGGTTCAAACTAATCGAAATTTATCAGCAGATTTTTATCTAACAAGGGGCACATGACAGGGTGCCCCTTGTCACCGCTGCTATTTTTGATTGCTATAGAACCACTTGCTATAGCCATATGAACTAATAAAACCATAAAGGGAATATGTATTTATTTATTTATTTATTGAAATGTTTCACCAGGAAGCACACTGAGCAACAGGATGCTCGTCTCCCGGTTTGCACCTGGGGGGAAGAGGAACATGAGGCTAATATACATAGATTTGGAGCACTAACAAAGATTTACATGTAGATTACATTCAAATAACAGTGACTAAACTGTAATGATGCAATGCGACTGCAGGGTGCTAACAGTTTAGAACTAGATAGGTACAGTGATAACAGTTTAGAACTTGGTAGATACAACAGAACAACATGACATTATGGTAAACTATACATGTCCCATAACTGGGAAGCTTGATTATGGCTGAGTGGAGTTCTAGTAGTTGAATCTAGGGCAGTCTAGTAGGGAGTCACACAGACAGTACAAGTTAGCAAGGTAAGGCAACAGTACGAGTTAGCTAAGGTAAGACAGAAGTGCAAATTTGTATAGAAGTGCAAAAAGATTAGGGTTAGCCATAGCTAAGTCTAATAAATGGAGGAGGGTGAAGTGGGGTGAATTGGGGAGGGGGAGGGGAAAGGGGGTGAGAGGCAATTAAGATTCATGTCTTACAGGAAAGTAAGAACCCAGCCAGAGGTCAATTTAAGCAAGGGTAGAGGAGTTAGGACCCTAGGAGAGCTGAGAATCTCTTCAGGGGACAGGCAATAGAGGAGTGGGGGGTGGGAGGAAGAGGGAGTAGGAGGAGGAGAGAGGTCTGCTGGGGCCTGGCCTCTCCAGGATGCTGAGAACTCTACCTGCACAAGGCAAAGGTGGAGCACATTATGAGAGAAGCAGTCTGTTGGGCAGTGAGGGTGAGACAGAGGCTTAACTCATTCTGGCTAGTTCCAACTGTTGAGAACCCTGCCAGAGTATGGTGCAAGGGAAGCATTAGGCGACTTTGTAGGGGAAGTGGGGGTGTGGTGAGGGTAAATAGAGAAAGGGGGGAGAAAGGTAAGGGCTTACCAAGAGCAAGACCCTAGGGAAGCTGATAATCCCTTCAGGAGACAGACGATGCACCTGGAAACGAACCTCGGCTCAGTGTGCCATTTCCGGTCACCAATTTTAAATAAATAAATAATAAATAAATAAATAAAATGGAGGAGGAGGGAGAAGGAGAGAGGACTGTTGGGGCCTGACCACTCCAATATGCTGAGAACCCTGCCTGCACATGGCAGAGGTGGAGAACGATAGGAGGGAAGCAGGCTAAAGGCAGTAAGGGAGAATATGCTTTGGGATGCTGGCATCCCGATAAGGTTTGTGGAAGGCCAGAAGAGAGGTTTTGATGAAAGAGGAGTGGGGCCAAGTCACAGAAGGAGCCCTTACAGGATCCAGAGTAACCATACAGGGGGATATGGATGGCAGGAGACTTTTTTTGGTGTGGGGGAGGGAATGGTGGGTGGAGGGTGGAGTTGGGACTAGCTCTCAATGAAAATTTGGGTGCAAAGAAACACAGTCGGAGAGCAAGGGAGGCCAGTAGGGGAAAGAGTTGGGGAAAAGGGAGGATAGCTGGAAAATTGGGGGTGGGGCACAGGGTCAAGTAGGGGTAATGGCAGGGGGTAGAGCTAGAGGAGGGAATTAGGGAGGGTCATGGCAGGAACAGCTAGGAGAAAGGTAGTTATTGAGGGTAGTGCTGATGGAGTAGGAGGAGAATGAGTGATGGATTTGGTGGGGGGGGGATTCCAGATTTTTGGGAGGCGGTGAGAGTACCCAGATTGGCCGATAAGGGTGGATCTACGGAGGACAACCAGGGAGCAGGAGTCGACTGATCTAAAGGAGTGGGAGGAATAGTCACAGAACATCAAGAACATAAAATATGCCTGTATGCCATTCACACTTTTCCATACATATCAGATCCACAAACATGCCTAAATCTTATTGAAGAAATTGGAAAGGCCTCAGGCTATAAGGTAATTATGATTACAATTGAAATAATATTCATTAATAGAGAACGTGACATTCTGCTACAGGAATTTAGAGATAAAGTGACAGACCAAATCAAATACCTGGGTGTAAAAACAACCAAAGAGACACAGAAATTATTTAATAAAAAATTACCTGCCTTTACTAAAGCAATCGAGCAAGACTTAGAAAAATAGAAAAAAAGCCTTTAACACTTATTGGCAGAGGTAATGTTATAAAATGAATATCCTTCCGTGAGCCCTATCCTGTTTTTTTAGTATATTATATTGGTTTTCAAAATAAAACACAAAACAGGACCCAAGACAGCATGGATTCACAGCAGGAAGGCCATGTCGGACGAATCCAATCGATTTCTTTCACTGGGTGACCATAGTAGACCAGAGAGGGGCTGTGGACATGGCCTACCTAGACTTTAGCAAGGTATTTGACACATTCCCACACAAAAGATTAATAAACAAATTAGCCAGCCTGGGAGTGGGTCCCAGGGTGGTAGCCTGGGTAAAAGATTGGCTGGACAACAGGACACAGAGGGTAATAGTAAATGGAGTCCACAGTGAAGAAAAGGGGGTTACTAGTGGGGTAACGCAGGGTTCAGTACTGGGGCTGGTATAAGTGACATTGCAGAGGGACTGGAAGGAAAAGTATGTCTCTTTGCAGATGACACAAAGATCTGTAACAGAGTTGATACACAAGGTGGGGTGGAAAGAATGACAAGGGACTTGGCAAGGTTGGAGGAATGGTCAAAAGTATGGCAGCTTAGATTCAATGCAAAGAAGTGTAAAGTAATGCACCTGGGAAACAAAAACGAAGGGGAAGAGTACACAATGGGGGGGGGGGGGGAGATACTGACAACAACAAAAATGGAAAGGGACCTGGGGGTAGTTATATCAGATGACCTAAAGGATGGCAAGCAATGTGAGAAGGCAGTAAGGAGGGCTGGGGAGATACTGGGATGCATAGCGAGAGGTATCACCAGTAGAAAACAGGAAGTTGTTGTCCCTCTGTACAGACAGTTGGTGAGACCACATCTGGAATACTGTGTGCAGTTCTGGAGAACCCATCTCCACAAAGACATAGACAGGGTGGAGGCTGTCCAGAGGAGGGCAATCAAAATGGCACAGGGTCTGCAGTAGAAGACATATGAAGAAAGACTAAAAGATGTATAGCCTCGAGGAAAAGAGGGAGAGGGGGGATACGATAGAAACTTTCAAGTACCTCAAGGGAATCAACAAAGTTCAAGAGGGTAGCATCTTTCAGAAATGGAGATGTGCAAGAACAAGAGGGTACAATTTGAAGATAGAGGGGGGATGGCTCAGAGGTAATGTGAGGAAGTATTTCTTCATGGAGAGGGTTGTAAATGCATGGAACAGCCTTCCTGAGGAGGTTGTGGAGTCAAAAACACCTTTTCACATTGCTTGGCCACCTGTTTACCCCCAGGTTCCTTTCCAGTTTTGTTGTTGTTAGTATCCCCCCTCCCTCTGCCCATTTTGTATTGCTCTTCAGGATTCCTGTGGCCCAAGTGCATGACTTTGCACTTTTTTGTATTGAATTTAAGCTGCCACACTCTTAACCACTCCTCCAATTTGCCTAGGTCTCTTCTCATTTTTTTCTACCCCATCTGGAGTGTCTACCTTATTGCAGATCTTGGTGTCATCCACAAAGAGGCTTCCCTTCCAACCCCACCACAATGTCACTAATGAAGACATTGAAGAGGACCGGCCCTAGAACTGAGCCCTGTGGCACCCTATTTGTCACTCCCCTCTCCTGAGATTGAACTCCATTTACCACCACTCTCTGTGTCCTGTTGCTCAGCCAATTTCAGATCTAGTGTACTACCTTGGGACCTACTCCCAGACTGCGCAACTTGTTTACTAGCCTCTTGTGTGGGACGGTGTCAAATGCCTTGCTAAAATCTAGATAGGCCATGGCTACCAACCCTCCCTGATCAACTACCCTGGTTACCAAGTTAAAGAAATCTTTCAGAATTGTTTGACAAGATCTACCTGCTGTGAGTCCATGTTGCCTCAGGTCTTGTGCCCCACTAGCCTTCAGGTATGCCACTAACCTTTCCTTCAGCATGGATTCCATTATTTTCCCCACCACTGAGGTCAAGCTGACTGGCCTGTAATTCCAGCCTCCACCTTGTTCCCACTTTGTGTAGTGGTACCACATTTGCCCTCCTCCATTCCTTTGGAACCACTCCCTCCTGCAGTGTTCTGTTGAACAGGGCTTTCAGTGGTGCCCCTAGTACTTCCCTGAGTTCTTTCAGCATTCTGGGATGCATCCCATCTTGTCCCATTGCCTTGTCCACTTTCAATTTCAAGAGTTCCTTTGGGACTCTCCCCTTGAATGGACTGATGTCCACCTCCCCACCCCCCTGTGTGTGTTTCTACCCCCTAATTTTGGTCCCTCCCCTTCCTCTTCCTTTGTAAATACTGAGCAGAAGTATTTGTTTAGAATTTCTGCTTTTTCTAGATCCCCCTCTGCACACTCACCCCCCATTCAACCTCACAATCCCTCCATTGTTTTTTTCCTTTCCTTGATATACCTAAAGAAGGTTTTGTCACCTTCTTTTACTGATTTTACTATCCTTTCTTCAGTTTGCACCTTTGCATACCTAACTGCCTTCCCCGCCGTCTTCTACTTTGCCTGATACATTTTTTTGTCTTCCTCCTCTGTGTTTCTGTGTACTTTCTGAATGCCTGTCCCCCCCCTCCAACCTTCCCTGCCTCTTTTGAAAACCATATTGTTTTTTCTTTCTTTTTGCTTTGTTTACTAGCTTTGCACAGGGGTCTGTTGTCTCTGCTATGGCTCCTTTAACTTTCTCCCACTGTTCCTCCACTCCCCCACACTCCCCCTTCGCCAGGATTCTCCGGAAGTGCTCCCTCATTTTTGCAAAGTCTGCCCCCTTGAAGTCCAGGACCTTTACTTTTTTTTTTGTTAGTCCTTTTTTCCCCCTGGTTGACACACATTCGGCCACCATCCTGGTGCACCCCGACTCCCATGAAGACCCACACCCCAGTCATACTCCCATGGTGGGGTGGCAGTGAGCCCCTGTACTCACTGCCATTTACAGATCCAGTCTTTCTGGGGTGACACCCTCAGAGCCAAGCGTGTCCCAGGACTGCCATCAAGCCACGTAACCACATTTTTCCATTGTTCTGTTTTTTTTCTCCTCGGGGGTGGTGTGTGCAATGATGCCAGCGGAGGCAATGTGCACGCTCCTGTGCATGCTCCTCCAGGCATCTGCCCCATCCCGGCCTACCTTGTCAGTGGTCGCGTTCTGCCCCCCAGCCAGGTGCCAGGTGTTTGCTGATTACCGGTGCCCCCCTCCCTGGAGAAGGAGAGCAATCCCTGAGATGCTCAATCCTTCTCCTCCCTTGCTGACCCCTGGTGGCCCATGCTCATTCCCGAACACAGGTCACCAGCGTGGTGCGAGGTGTGGCATCCAGCACCTCAACCCTCAGAGTCACCAGTCCGGCAGTACCTGTACTTTTGAGTGGCTTGACTGTACTACTGTCTTCACCTTAAACCACACTGTATGGTGATCACTGTTCCTCCACTCCCCCTCATTCCCCCTTCACCAGGGTTCTCTGGAGGTGCTCCCCCATTTTTGAAAAGTCTGCCCTCTTGAAGTCCAGGACCTTTACTTTTGAGTGGCTTGACTCTGCTACTGTCTTCACCTTAAACCACATCATATAGTATTCACTGGACCCTAGATGGCTGCCCACTGATAGATCCGTTATTCTGTCACCATTTGTGAGAACCAGGTCTAGTATTGTTCCCTCCCATGTGGGCTCCTTTACCAACTGTCTGAGGCACGCACCTTCAGGGCATCCAAGATGTCTCTGCTCCTGGTAGTGGCTACTGCATATGTATTTCAGTTAACATCTGGTATGTTTAGGTCCCCCGCCAGCAACACCTCCCCTTTCTCTGCCATTCTGTGTATGGTTTCCACTAATATGCTGTCTATTTCTTCCCCCTGTGCTGGAGATCTGTAGATAACTCCAGTGCAGATGGTGGTGCCATTTCCCATCTCTAATGTGAGCCATAGTGCCTCTCCCCCTTCCTGTCTTCCCCCTAACTCTGTTGCCTAGATCTCCTCTCTGATGTACATAGCCACCCCTTTTTGCCCTTCCTGTCTCTCCTGAAGCTTGTGTACCCTGGTATGGTAACATCCCAGTTATTGCTTCCTGTGTACCATGTTTCAGTGTCTGTGACAATGTCTAGATCTTCCTCCACCAGACATGTAGCAGGGCTTTAGTTGATATCCCTCAACTGGATCAAAGGTACAGTACTTCTCTATGGATAACCATTGTGGGCTAGAGCAGAGTTGATCTGTATTCTCCCTTGACCCTAGTCACTGTAGGTATTTGTTACTTTGAAGTGCCAGGTAGTAGATAAAACAATTTGGAAACCTCAAACCCCTGGCCACTTTAGGGACCGCTAATTTATGATATGCTTGCCTGACAGTTTTTTCTTGCTATATAAATTTTGAAATGAAGCAGTGCAGTTACTTAAACCATTTCATGGGTATAACTTAGTTCATCATTCCCATGGGGCACAAGATTCATGGCAGTAGATTCAGTTAAATAATACTTATTTTCCCCATAACGTGATTGGGAGGCTACACTATCTCTCTAAGTCTCGTTTGAGTTGGTGCAATAGTTTGTCTAAATTCTGTGACCTCATTTGCCTCTGGGATCTGCTCAAATAGATGCCTAGGTATTTTAAGTTATTGGCCTTCCATGCTAAACCTACTTCTTCAACTTCATGCCGCTGTGCCTTATAATTCAGTGACATAACTTCTGTTTTCTTAATGTTCAGTTTACAGTTGGTGATGGTACTCAGCTGTTGGATCACCTCCAGAACTGCAGACATAGATGTCCCCAGATGCACCACATGAAGAAGAATGTCTGTGTAGACAGAGAGTTTGTATTGGGTTATTCCAATAGGAATACCCTGGATAGCCTGTGTATTCTTGATCTTGCATACAAGAGGCTCTAAAAATAAATTAAACAATAAGGATGATAAGGGGCATCCCTGCCTGGCAGTGTCTTTGTGAAGTATGAAAGTGCTTGACCGTATTCCATTGCAAGTGATCTTGTCTCTTGACTGGAGATACAGGGTCCTGATCAATTCCAGGTACTCCTCAGGAATATTAAACCTACTACAGTGAGTGTTTTAAACAGGTAAGTGCATGATATCCTGTCAAAGACGTTCTCTGCATCCAGGGACACCAGAAGCGCTGGATCTGGACTCTCTCAGGACACGGAAATTAAATGAGCCAATTTTCTAAGATTATTTATTTATTTATGTATGTATGTCTTTGATAACTGGGTGGGTGCACTGATCCAATGGATCGTTTTTAGGCACGACCCGATCAGTAGAGTCCCTGCCAGGCTCAAAGCCTGCCTGTTCTTGGCTGATTAGTGTGCCCCATACTAAATTAAGGCAGGTTGCCAGAATTTTAGCTAGAATTATCATATCTATGTTTATCAAAGATATGGGTCTGTAATTCCCAATCTTCATGGGGTCTCATTCAGGTTTTGATAATACAGTAATGAGCGTCTCCATTAAGGAGTAATCCAAGATGCTGTGCTCATTCATATATTGATAAAAGGTAAGTAAGATAATTGATTCGGTCAGTGCTAGTGTTTTGTAAAAATTAGGCGAGTAGCCATCAGGTCCTTGAACCTTGTCTGCATTTAATGCCTAAATAGCTGCTACTACCTCTGTGGCTGAAATTGGGGCTTTCAGGCTTTTGGCTTGAGTCTCTGTTAATTGGGGAACCTCTGCTTCTGCCATGAAGCTCTCTATAACATGATCTGATGGCACAGGAGTTGCTTTCCAAACTATATAAGTTGCTATAAAATTGGTACGCTTCAGTAGCAGTGTCCCAGGGCTTGGTGAGTATCTCCCCCCGATCAGTAGTACTGTACTGGATTATTCTTGCCATTTCTTGCTTCCTAAGACATAATGCCATTATTTCTCCCACCTTTTCCCCCGGTCAAAGTATTTCACATTTCAGCTCTGCCCTCTCCCTAATTATTTCCCCATATTTGGCCCTCAGGCTATTCAGTTGGAGCCACGTATCATCGTCAGTGCATGGTGGGAGTGTTTTTTCAAATTTCCTAATATTTTAGAATAGGCATGTAGCCTCTCGTTCCCTCGATTTTTTTTTCCGAATTGTGGTTATATGGATGATTTTCCCTGAGGCCACATTTAAGGCCACCCACAGCAGTGATGATAGTGACCATATATAGGTGACTGTCATTCTGTTGACCCATGTGACGTTGCTATCATCGTGGGCGACTGTAGGGGGATGGCGAACGTTGGGACTGTGAGGTTAGGGTGGGTGACAGGAAGGGAGGGTGGGCGACAGGACATGAGGATGGGGAACAGGATGTGACCCTGTGGTGACCCTGCTTCCGCCGAGCCAACTATGTGGTGGTTAGGGTGGTTGACTCCGGCCAGACGGGTCCTGGGTTCAGGACTGGGGCGGGTGTTCCTTTTGCGCTTCCCGCGGCTGCGGAACTTAGATTTTTTGACTGGATGTTCCCCACTCCCGACATGCACCCCTGAGTTGAGAATCTTTATTTATGGTGTGGGGGGGGGGGTACAGCCCCATGCATGCCCAATTCCCAGTAGCCTTTTTCTGCATATCGCTGAAAATGTTTTCGATGATAATGTAGGTCGCTATAATCGCAATCGCCTTGGTGCAGTTGCTATTATCACATAGAACCCATCAGCTTGAGGCATGGACTCTTTATTAGTGGCTGAAAATTCAGTAATATAATTCGTAATGCGTTTGACAGTGTCCTTAGATTTTAGAATTTGATTATTGATCCTCCACAGTTGATTCTCCACAGTTTATCTGTCTCAGTGGCGTGTGTGAAGTTGTGTTGTAGGCCTATTGGGTGCTGGTTGGATAGGACCTTAGCTGAATGTTCAAATACATATATCCCATGCACATCTTCTGCCCCCACTGGAAAGACGTCCAGCCTTGAAACTGTTTGGTGTGGAATGGAATGAAATGTATGTTCTCTCTAAGTGGGATGGAGCATCCTCCAGGGATTTACTAGTTCCAGAGTATCCATATGTTCCATGAGGGCTCATTGACCGGATGTTAAGTCCTTTTCTCTGACCTGTCCATGTCTGTGTTGCAGACAACATTCCGGTACCCTGCTAGCATGGTTGGAATATTGGCGCACGCTGCCATGGCTGCTAGTAAAACCATAAAAAATTGGGGATCATCTTTATTAGGGCCATAAATGGAACCTAGCACCACATCCCTCTGCCCCAACAACCCTTTGTGGAGAATAAAATGCCCTGCTAAATCTGTAACCTCTTGCAGTAACTTAAATTGTATTTTACAGGCAAATAATATGGCCACTTCTCTTTTTGTAATGCCATCTCCAGTGCCATAGCACTGACCTACCAACCCACTCACTCCGAAATAATGGATTTTGATCTGATTTGAGGTGTGTTTCTTGTACAAACACAACTTCAGCCTGTAATTCTTTTAAGTTTCGTAATACTTTGTACCTTTTCTCTTTGGTCAGCACCCCTTTTATATTCCACATGAAATATTTGATAGGGTTACTCGTAGAAAAGCATTTTTCAGATATGTTGACAGCCACACCCAACCATATTACAAACCAGAGTGAGTACACCTGGATAAGTGAGTATAGTACCAGTTCCTCGACCTCCCCCTACACCTACATGAACACAACAGTAACAAATGCACATCACGCAGCTATAGAACACAGAACTTTACGTAGCACCTTAGTGGTGCTATCTGAGCTCCCTCTTGATAAAAGAGGACCATTCCACTCCTATGTCCTCTTTTGAAAAAATCTTCTGGTCCAAGTGGTGCTCTCCCACTGAGGTGGGGAGGCCAAGCTCAGAGCCCCTTTCATGTGGCATAAACTGAATCAGGACTAACTATAGTGTGTCTGCCCATGAACTAAAAGGTTGCATTTGGGATTCAGGAATTATGCTTTTGAGGGGGACCCTGACTAAAGAGTACCTTATATTACCACACAGTAGTAAGGTGTATACTCAGTCGCATCCCCAGTTTGCATCTCTACCCTCCAATACATGCTTGTATAGGCATTTTAATGCCAGAAGCTGAACTAATCAGCAACCTTATTTGACCCCTATACAAAATCCCCCATGCACAAGCCACCCAAAGTACCTGCAGGGCAACCATATTGAAACAATTGTGTTTTGTAAACAAGGCAAGATCAAGTCAAACACCATCAACTCTGATATAAAACACCCCTGCATTCCCACCAGTGGGATGCAGCTTGTCTACAGCTAGAACTGAATGGCTTGCTTCTGTGTCCAGCGACGACCATACCAAACTGAGATGTAGAGCCTGGTCCTTCCCTGACTCCCTTCTCCAGCCTTATCATGTAGAAATTATGAACAATGGGTGTAGGTTGACCCTCTCAGATCATATATAGCTGACAGTAAATAACCTGTCCAATGTTGTCACAGTTTGATAGTTCCACCCTGGACATGGCAGTACAAAAGTAAGAGTAATAATTCAAACCAATGCCACAACTAAGTCGGGGGGGTTCAGGGCTCAGTGAATGCAACTAAACATGCCAAATGGCTGGTACGACATAGCTTCCCTGGAACACAGAAAGAGGTGAAGTTTCAGTACTTTTTGCCAACAGCCAAATGTATCAATG
Source organism: Neoceratodus forsteri (assembly GCA_016271365.2). Taxonomy (NCBI): domain Eukaryota; kingdom Metazoa; phylum Chordata; order Ceratodontiformes; family Ceratodontidae; genus Neoceratodus; species Neoceratodus forsteri. The sequence goes on from CM057456.1 coordinate 28,187,186, forward strand.
ATGGCAGGGTGAACCTGATCTCAACAATCCACCCTTCCTGGCAGTTTGGGAGCAGAAAACAGGTCAGAAAATATGGTGGGCAGTCCCTCCAAGGCTTCTTGTGCACTGTTAAATTGGTGGGTGCCTGTGTTTGTCATTATGAGGAGCCTTGCTGTGTAGAGCATTCTAAATTGGTTGCCAGTCGCTGTTAATTTGGAATTTATTGCTCTGTATTCCAATTGTAATTGTCACATTTGCAGGGTAAGATTGTTAAAGACATAGTATCCTTTTGATTCCCAAAACAACACCTTTTTCTTTCTGGCATTAGCTTGAATGTGATTTTCTTCTTGAAAGTTAAGCATTTTAAAAATGATGTGTTGAGGGCATTGATTGGGACCAGGCATGGGTCGAAGGGAATGATGGGCCATCTCAAAAACAATGCGTTCCATAAGGTGAAGGGCCTGCAACATCCACACATATTTTCTGGACTAACATGAGTATATCTACACAGTCCATTTGCTATGGAATCCCCACCAACACCAAGCTGTTCCTTCTGTTATGACCCTCTTGGTCTTCTATAATGGGCTTCTAATTTAGTCAGCTTGCGTTTAAGACTATCATCTCCATTTCCTCACGAGCCCACCAATCCTCCACAGAGCTGATGCAGGCTTCTGTATCTCCAACCCGGCGTGCCAGTACATCCAGTTCCAGTTGGATGGATTTTACTCCCCACTGACAGTTCAAGGGTGGCCTCCTTGATCGAGCTCAGTTCTTTGAAGGACTTTTCTGTCTTGCCCTGCACCACCAGAATCTCCCATGGGGCCAACGGGGAGGAGGAAGGTTTGTGTCACTTTGCGTCCTGTATTCATTCTGGTAGTGGAGGTGGTGTGTGGAGCTTTGGAGGATCAGGCCGGGCTTCCCTCTCTTTTTCTCATCAGTAGAATTTGACCCAGGTCCCTAAGTTCCTCATTAAGTGCCATGTTCAATATGCTGTCAGCTAAGCAACAAGTATTTTATCCCAATTAAGTTTTAGAATGTATATTTTTATCTTTAATCTAAGCAGGAAGCTCCAAGCACCAGACCACGCATCTGCACTAGTTGAACAGCATCACGTGACTCAATTATAATTTTGATATAACAGGGTAAATGGAGAAGCATGATCCCTAAACTGTATAATCTCGTGGGTTCTTTTTCAGCTATTGTAAGAAGTCAGAGTGGAGGTTAACGTTGGACATGTTTTACATGATTTATTATAGTACCCTGAATACAAAATGCTTTTAATATTTTGGTATTCATGAAAATATTGTTCCATAGATTTGTTTATTGTTTGTTCAATTGAAAACCAGCCCTGAATTTGAGAAAATTGACAGGCTAAATAAGACTATCTGAAATTGGGTAGGCCTAGGCCTCCCATTTACTTACTAAGTCATAGTTTACTCAAACTGAGGCAGGGTTGTTTGTCTTTTCACGGTAAATTAGAGACAATAGTCTTTCTTTTCTTTAAAAAATTTCCAATTTACCAAACTAGGGAGTGAGACACACACACAAAGATCATGAACTGTGCTAAAGAGTAAAGACTGTTCCATGCAGAGCATGGTGCATATACCACCACAGTAGCAGACTAATGATGTCATGGCTACAAGTGATGCCTAATGTTTCACCCGGGCACTGCCATGCTTCATCATTCTCCCTATTCTCCCTGGTGACTTCCTCTAGGTATATGATCAGGTTGGTTTGGCATGACTTGCCCCTCATAAAGCCATGCAGAGTGAGGGTAAGAACATTGGCCTCAAGTATGCAAACCATTATTATGTCCTTGATAATGCTTTCTAGGACCTTGCACAACACTGAAGTCAGACTGACAGGCCAGTAGTTGCTTGGATCCAACCTTGTCACCTTCTTGAACATGGAGACGGCTTGGCCACTTTCTAGTCCTCTGGCATCACATCAGTAGAGACAGACTCATAAAAGATTACAAGAAGGAAGCCCCAACAATTGCTCTGCCCCTTGGGATTTGCTTGGCTTGATCTTTGCCAAGTAGTCAGCTACCAGGGCATGCAGGGTGTCTGCAGGTTGCAACATGGTTACCTTCGATGCCATGAGCCCACCAATGAGCACCCTCCCCCCTTGGGGCCCTTTGGTGAACCCCAAAGTAAGGTATTCATTCAACATCTCCACCATCGACCCTGGCTCTCACACAGGTTACTCTCCCTTGTTTTCAGAAGCCCAATCGCCTCCCTCACCTCCCTCTTTTATTTTGGTAATGGACAAGGGTTCTGGTGGTATCTGCATCTCCTACTGCTATCCTGATTTCCAGACACTGTTTGACTTCCGTAATCTATAGACCATCTTTTTGTATAGGATCAATTGCCTTAGGTCCCTGATGATCCAGGAGTACACTACTTGGACCTTTTCCCTTGATTCTTTACAAGGATGCAGACCTATGCATGCATGTACAGTATGTATGTATGTTTGCATGTGTGTGTGTATATATATATATATATATATATATATACACACACACACATGTGTGTGTGCCGGGGCAATGGTGGAGATGCTGAATATAACACACACACACACACACACACACACACACACACACACACGAACATACATACGTACTATACATGTTGAATGAACCCCCGATGTACACGTAGTGCATCCAAAAGCACATACCTTACCCCTTTCTGTTGGACCTCTCAGGCACAGTGAATCTTTAGCTCTCAGGCTCCAACCTATCTAAATGGCATCCCTCAAGACATCTTCAATGAATTAAAACTAGGCCCCTTTAAGCTTAAAATCCAGCAGCACCTCACCCCCCTTGCCAGTTGTGACTAGTCTCCCTATCTTACTTGGTGACCACTCTTTCTTTCTCCTTTCTACCTCTCTACCTATTATCCTCTATCCCTAACTGGTTTCACCTAATACCGCTTCAAATCCCTCCTCTCCATCAGTTTTCCTCATCCCTTGTCACCTAGTCCTGCCTCTCCCTTGCCCACCCCCCTGTTCATCTTCCACCTCTGTCTCACCTCTGTTTGTCTCACCCTCTCTCTACCCTGGGTTGTTCCACCCTCCCTCCCCGCACCTGACCTACTCCTCAGGTCAGTTCCCTCCTATGCCAGACCCAGTCTGTTAAACCGTAATTGTTATTGCACCAACAAAGTCTTTCAGTGACTACTTATGATTGTTGTACTGCTTGTGATTCCATTTAAAATGTTGTACTTTGTAACTATGATCTCAACTGTAACTGTCTTCTACATATGTAACTTCCGGCCATGCTTGGCTTGATATTATCTCTGTTGATGTGGAACCTTTGTAAAAGAACCTCTGGTTCAACGGTGTTAATCCTAGAAATTAATCAATCAATGAAACTAATATATAAATATATATATATATAGTATATATATATATATATATATATATATACAGTGAAGCCCACCAGAATGAAGATGCAGTGCTGCAGAATTCTGCAGTTGAGTTACTGTAGCAAACAATGCAATTTCAATGGGATTTAATCCCTTTTGTCATGCAGTAAACCTGTGACACTGCGCTTCATCCAGGCGGGCTTCATATATATATATATATATATATATATATATATATATATATATATATATATATATATACATATACAGTATATATATTTATACATTTTATACAGGTAACTTACAAAACATCACATTCCAAACACTGAGAGGGAGAGAGAGAGAGAGAGAGAGATGTTTGCAGGGAAATGGAAAATCCAGCTCACTGAAGACACTTCTCAGATCTCGGACACATAAATAAAGGATAATATTACTAGTACTACTATTAAATGCAATAATGATTATTATTATTATTATTAAAGGAAAAAGAAATTGGGCCTGACAGAATTCACCTAAAGATACTAAAGGAACTGAGCACAGTGCTAGCCAACCCTCTGTCAACACTATATAGCACCTCATTGGACATGGGAATGCTTCCAAAGGACTGGAGGAGGGCCCAATGTGGTCCTACTGCACAAGAGCTGTAGCAGGGAGGAGGCTAGCAAGTACAAAGAAACAGAAACATACATTTTGTCAGCAGAAAAGGACCTTTAGACCCATCCAGTCTGCCCCTTGCCCCTGCCTATTATGTCACCACTGACCCTGGTCGATCATAGATGTCACTCCCTCCCCACCGTTCCTCTACCTAATATGCTCCTGTGCCTGTTCCACGCATGCTTGAAGCTCACCACAGTTTTTGCCCTGCTACCTCTTCTGACAGGCTATTCCAGTCATCCACTATCCTTCCTGTGAAGAAGTATTTCTACACATCTTTCCTAAACTTCCTCCTCCTAGCTTCATTGCGTGCTCCCTTGTTCTAGTGCCTTCCTTTCCTGAAATAGACCCTCCACTTGCACCTTGTTAACTCTTGTGAGGTTTTAGTCATGTCTCCTCTCACTCTCCTCTCTTCCAGGAAGTACATGTTGAGTTCCTCCAGCCTTTCATCTTATGGCTTCTCATGCAACCCCCTCACCATTTTGGTTGCACTCCTCTGTAGTGCCTCCACCCTTTCAATGTCCTTGCAGAGGTGTGGCCTCCAGAACTGGATACAGTACTACAGGTGGGGTCTCACCTGTGAGCAATACAATGGCAGCACCACCTCCCTCCTCCTGCTAGAAATCCCTCTCACAGTACACCCCCTCATCCTACTAGTCTTTCCCATTGCTTTGTCACACTGGCCAGCTACCCTGAGGTCATCATATATGATGACCCCCAGGTCTCTTTCTTGCCTGGTGACTGTAAGCTCCAATCCCCCAATCATGTACACAGCCCCTGGGTTCCACAGCCCTAAGTCTATAACCTTGCACTTTTTCACATCGAAACCCAGCTGCCACACTCTAGACCATTCCTTAAGCTTTCTCAGATCTATTTGCGCCCCATCCCTTCCTGAGTGTCAACCCTGTTGCAGATTTTTGTATCATCTGTAAAGAGACACACCTTGCCCTCAAACTCCTGTGCAGTCACACTTATGAAAACATTGAAGGGGACCGGTCCCAGCACCGAACCCTGTGGCACCCCACTAGTCACTCTCTTGTCATCTGAATGGATACAGTTTACCACCACCCTTTGCCTCCTGACCCTTAACCAGTTTGATAACCAGCTTGCCACTTTCTCCCCCACCCCAGGCTGCTTAGTTTCTCAACTAGCCTCCTGAGCGGCACAGTGTCAAAAGCCTTGCTGAAATCCAGATAGACAATGTACAGTCCTCTCCCTTGATCCACCTTTCTGATAACCCAGTCAAAGAAATTTATCAGATTAGTTTGACATGACCCCAACCCCCCATGAAACCATGCTACCGGTGATCCTGCATCCCTTTTTCCTCCAGGTGTTCCATGAGCCTCTCCTTCAGTAGTTCCTCCATTAACTTCCCCACCAGGTGAACAACAACATCCACCTCCCTCCCAAACCCCTCTTTCCTGGTGATCTACAAGATTCACTCTACAGTCCTCCCTGCCAAAGCACCTGGATTGCATTGCACTGTACCAACTTGTCCCTCCCTTCCTTTGCCTCCAGCTTAATACCCCTGAGTATGGAGTCCCCCACCAGCAACTGGCTTCTTGGCTGGGGGACTTTCCCACCCTTCCTAGAGTCTACTCCCTTGAGGACCCCCACCTTCTCCCTTACTCCTGCCTCGGGTGCCTCCTCTTAGCTTCCGCATCCTGCCAGAATGGTGAAGCAATTATGCAGTGGTAAGATCTGAGAGGTGCTCTCCCTCCTTCCTCCTCCCACTCTCCTGGAGCTCACCATGGTCCAGCTACACTGCCTCCTTGATGGCACCCTTTGAGGGAGTGAAAGCAAACTAGGTGGCCCCAGGTGGGGCAAATGGTGCCCTGTACTCGTGCCAGTTCAGCCCAGAGTCCAGCAACCTCAGCACTCAGTCCCGAGAGGTGTCTGCATATGCAGCAACACCTCAGTCTCCAAAACATGCCTCTGAAGATTGCAGCCCCTCACCCATTACACTGTACCACTCCCATGCCTGATGATTTGTTTATCCTCCTGACTTTTATTTTCCTGCATTTCCCTTGCCTTTAGGCTTCCCCTATCACTAATCCCCTTCTTGGCTTCCCCTTTACCTTTACCTTCCAAGTCTGTTCAACCCCTTACCCTAGCTAGGGTTTTCACCAGTAAGTCTCACATTAGTGGTGGGGAAATTAATGAAGTCCCTGCTGAAGAAAGGACTGCTGGAATACCTGGATGCAAATGGGCTGCAGGACAACCAACAGCAAGACTTCACAGGGTGGAGGTCATGTCAAACAAATTTCATAGATTTCTTTGACTGGGTAACTACATAGGTGGGTCAGGGGAGGGCAGTGGATGTGATCTATCTGGACTCCAGTAAGGCCATTGGCACTGTACCACACAGGAGGCTGATAAAGAAATGTAGCATCCTGGGGTTGGGAGAAGGTGATCTTCTGGGTATCTAATTGGTTGAAAGATAGAAGGCAGAGGGTGGTATTAAATGGCAGTCATTCACTCGGATGAGAGAGTGGCCAGTGAAGTACCACAAGGATTGGTACTGGGTCCTGTACTCTTCAATGTCTTCAGAAGTGACAGGGCTGAGGAATGGATGGTAGGTGTGTCTCTTTGCAGATGACACAAAAATCTGCAATAGGGTGGACACCCAGTAGGGGGTGGAGAGAATGCAAAGGGATCTGGGGAAATTAGAGGAGAGGTCTAAGGAGTAGCAGTTGGGTTTTAATGCCAAAAAGTGCAGCTGTGGAGGGGTGGGACCCGGGGGGCTGTGTATACGATGAGGGGGGTAATTACAGTTACTAAGCAAGAGGGGGACCATGGGGTGATGATATCTGATGTTCTCAAAGTGGCAGGGTGGTGTAACAAGGCAGTAGGCAAGGCTAGCCAGATGCTGTAGTGCATAGGAAGGGGGATTTCTAGCAGGAGACTGGAGGAGGTGTTGCCTCGGTATCACTCAGTTGTGAGACCCCACCTGTTGTGGAGGCCACACCTCTGCAAGGGCATCAGTATGGTGGAAGGGGTCCAGAAGAGGGCTACCAAAATGGTGCAGGAGTTGTACAAGAAACCATGTGTGAAGGGGCTGTGGGAGCTCAACATGTACTCCCTGGAGGAGAAGAGAGTCAGAGGGGATATGATTGAGACCTATAAGTGCCTCACATGACTGAACAAGGTGCGGGAGTGTCCCTCTCATGGGAGGAGGAGCACCAGAACACAGGGGCATGTTATGAAGCTTGAGGGGGCGAAGGTTAAGAGGGATGTGAGGAAATTCTTTTTCACAGAAAGCGTTGTGGATGCCTGAAACAGCCTGCTGGAAGAGGTGGTAAGGGTGAAGACATTGGGGGCTTCAAATATGCATGGGATAGGCACATTTGTATAATAAGTAGGAGTAAGGGAGGAGGGAGGGACACCTGTGACCAAATAGGGTCCAGGGTGTAGTAACAGGCAGGGAAAATAGGGGAGACTAGATGTGCCTACCTACCAGTCAAGTTCTGCCAACACACATTCTATTTTTATTAGAGGAATTAAGGAAAAAGGGACAAATCAGACTTGATTGCAAAAATGGTGTTGTGAACTACAAGAGCCATAACAGCTGCTGGGAAAAATAAGAGTGAAGGGGCATGTGAAGGGGACTAAGGTATTGCTACATAGAGCTCTATGTCATATAAAAGTGTTTCTGATGAAGAAATAAACCATGCCTGCTGTTAAACATTATTTTATGTTTCTAAATCCCTAGTGTACATGACGGAGAGACTTCACCAGACTAAGGAGGGACAGGATATTTTTGACATAGACTAGTATCAGGTACTATACTGCAAATACTCCCATGTGGTTAGTTTTTGGTGCTAAGAATAGGCAAGAAAGGGAACTCAGCTTATATGTGAGCTCAACCTGTCTTTGGGGTTTACAAGAGTTAATCATTTTTGCAACTACAAACCTGATTTTGTGTCCAGCTTTGGCCAGAAAAAAACAAGAACAGATTGTTTGCCCAATGTTGGTAACAAAATTTGATTTTAGCATTCAGCTGAGTCACAGAATTAGAATTGTTGTAAAACTGACAAGGTAAAAGAGGGGTCCAATTGCATGAAAGGTTTACTTCTATGCAAGTATGTATGGTATGCCCCTTTTAATCAGAGATGGTTGAGCGGTCCGAGTCATTATATGTCTTGTAAATGATCTATATGAATGTGCTGATACTCCAGGGTCAGCAAATGTCTTTCTGGTTTATCAAGACAGACAACTTGGTTATCTCACATCTGGTAGCAAAATGCTTTGCTATTTCATAATTCCACCCTAAATACCATCCTTCAGTGTGTGAGGAGCTTTTTAATTACATAATACCGTAGGTTTTCAAGTAGGCAAGAGCTCGCTCACTTTCACAGCCAGCAGCATTCAATGAGGATGAAACCTTATCAATTCATGTGTGCACCCCTTCCTAGCACTAAGACATAAGCAGATCACTTTAATAAAGGATCCACATGGACATTTTTCGTCAGTAACTCAAAATGCAAACGCTTCACTTGTCAGAATTAGCTGTACAATTGCTTAGTATTTTTACCAAAATGCATCAGATAGTACCCAGTTTTATTATGCCCTTTTTACAGTTTACATATTAGGAATTGCTTGAGATTTCTTAAAAATGCATATTTAAGGATATTTGAGGATGAAATAAAAAAATTAAGTAGAAAACATGAATTATTTGTATTTTATTATGTTTTATTTGTATATGATATACATGTGTTTTTAGACAAAACATCCAGATGGAAAAATATATTGTTTGTGTGTTGCCTCTGCATTTACTGCTGTCCAGTATCTGCCAATTCAAAGAGCCATGTTAGGATAATCAAAGTTCTTGAATTCACACTGAATGATTTACTGTGCTTCTTGGACATGTCCAAAGGTACTGTGCATTATGTTTTGTAATTTCAGAAGTATCTGCCATGATGGATGTTTGCCACTAGGTTCCCAGAAATAGAAGGGACCCACCCTGTTCACACTTCCAGTATCCAGGCTACTACATGAGAGCTAACAGTGGAACACCTAACCCATATCCCCCTATTTGCTAGATGTAATCTCTGCAACTGCTGGTTCTTTCAAACCTGCAAAGATCCATAGAAACAGGTCTGCTTCATATTCATTTAACTGCTTCGCTTCAAAGGCATCACTGGTGTTGTTAAAGAAAAACAGTAATATAGGGATAACAAAGACCAAAAGTCCATGAAGCCTGCCCTGCTACCCTACTGTATATTATTCTGATTTTAACCACCCTCAGAGTTTTCCCTACCTCCTCCCACCCTCTTGCTTCTGATAACTCCCTTGAAGATATCTCATTGTGTTTTGAGCCCTAATACAGTCCCAGCACTGACACTGCTGGGCAGACTAATCCATGCATCCACTAACGCTCCATGAAAATGTGTTTTCTGGGGTGAGATATTCAAAACTTAGCTGGGGCACCGGCCCAGTGGCATTGAGGGCTGAGGCGCTGGGCGCCTTACCTCAAGGCATGCCGGTGACCCGTGTTCAGGAATGAGCTCTGGTCATCGGGGGTTGGTGGGGAGGAGAAGGATTGAGTGTCCACAGGACTGCTGTCCTTCTCCGGGTTGTGGGGACACTAGCTGTTGGCACTCCACTGGCCCCTAGCGGCTGCTGGGGGGCAGCGCACCAATGCTATAGCTGAAGGGGAGGAGACAGGCAGATGCTTGGTGAGAGCACGTGCAGTAGCATGCGCACTCTCATCGCAGGCGTCATTGCACGCTCTGCCTCCTCACAAGGGGAGAAAAGCAGAAAAAAGCTCCAGCTGGATGACATGGTCCCCGCAGCGCGCCACCTCTGAGCAGGCACGTCCCTGGCATGGATCTGTTTGGGGTGAGTTGAGCCGCTCCCCACCACCCTGCCATGAAGGGTAAGTCGTGGGGTGCACAAGGGAGGGGGTCTAACCATCGGGGGAAGGCACGCTGGGGGCAACTGAAGGAGAGGCTGGGAGCTCGGAAGAAATAATACATCAAAAAAAAAAAAAACTTAGCCAGGGCACTAAGAGGTGTTTGCACATGCTAACCAAGTTTTGCATCCAATTTGTGGGTGGGGTCTATACTCAGACACCTCCACAGCATGGGCAAAATCCGTTAGTGCTCAAGCGCTTAGTTACTGCCGTGCCCATGCAAATGAAGAAGTCCCCCCCCCCACATGCAGGTGCAGTGGGAGATTCACAGGTTTGAACAGGTGGTAAATACCACCCAAACAGGCACAAGTTATGACTTTTAGAAATTCTGACTTAATGGTGGGCAATGGTACTGTAGGTGGCCAGTATGTTCCTTTTAATCAAAGATGGTTGAGCGGGCTGAGTTTTTATATGTCTTGCAAATGATCTACATGAATATGCTTATGCTCCAGAGCCAGCACATGGCTTTCTGATATATCATAAATCAGCTGTTCGGAATGCATCTGAGACAAATGCAATGGCAAAACATTACCAGACAGCGAAACATGGATCGCCTGCTAGTTTAAAAGTTGTTGGGATTGAAAAAGTAGAGCTGGGCCCTCAAGGGGGAGACTTTGCCAAAAAATTAGATCAATGGAAATGATATTGGATTTTTTCTCTGTAAACCTTGATTCCCAAAGGCTTAATGAAGAACTGCCACTACAGTGCTATCTTTGACTTTCTAATATGTTTTGTGTATTTCTATTCTGAATGAATTGTGTGACTATATATCTTTATCTGGGTTATTAGGTATTCAATAGATTCTGTGTGTTTGTGATGATGAGGACTTCCCACTTTATGAATATGTAAGTATATAGGGATTAAACATGGGTGTGTGGGAAGAGCAAATCAACTCTGAGGAAGCCTACAGGCAAAATGTCAGCTGATTGGCAGGGTGTGTCACATGACTGCACACCCACTTCCATGCTGTCCTAGGTTTGCTGCGGATACACCAGGTTGGTGTCGGCATGTCTTTTATTTTAATTCTGTTGAATGTTCACAGTTCTATTTATTTGTCTGCACTTTTTGGCTGCGGTTTTAGAGCACATCCTGAATAAATATTTATTGACACAGCGACTGGTAAGCTGTTCTTTCTAATTGACTTAATTTGTTAAGCTCTTGGTCAGTGCAATAGCACTGGTGTGAGTTCTTTGAAACTCTCCCACCCCTCCACTCCCCATCCCTGACACCAGCCTGTTGCATTGAAGGGGTTCATGACAAGACCGCTAAAGGAAAGACAACGTGGTTGCTAATTGCACAGGCAAAACTCCAACATCCAAAAACGAGCTCCACAAAGACAGCACACAGTAATGACAGCACAGAAATTCAGTTTGGGGCAAGTTTACAACTGCCAACTCAGGGGGCTTAAAAGGCAGAGGCGGCATTTACAATTGCCAACTCTTGGAGAGGTGAAAGTCGGGGGGAGTGCTATAATATCCTAATGCTATTATTTACAGGTTGCTGTTTTCACCAGTGCTGTTTTCTCAGAACAAATTTCACTGTGCTGTTATTCCAATGATGTTTTGATGGTATACCCATTGATGCATGCCTTGGTGTCTTGTGGCATCCCCCTCCCTCCAATCCCCATCCTCTAACCTGTAGCATAATTCCCTGTTGTATAGTGGCACCCCCCCCCAATAATTCTTATCCGCATCATTGGTTACAGAATCGCTGGTGTCTAATGGCATTCACCATTCATCTGCTGCCACATTCCCAGGTTTTTCCTGGTGTCCAGTAGATCCTCCCACCCCTGAGCACCTGGCCCAGAAGATTGCCTATATTCCCTGACATCTAGTGACCCCCCTGCACCACCCACACCAGGCATGCCACGCTGACACTCCCCCTTACCTCAGTTGTTGGGTCACACGGATCCAATATGGTGACTGGCACAGCCCTCCTCTCACCATCTCGACCATCCACATGCAATGACAGGGAGAAGGACAGAGCTGCTGGAGAACTCAAGTCATATACTTGTTTTGCTAAGATGTACATTCTTTTTCTAAAAGATGGTCGGTACCACTGATGTGACTTATAACTAGTGCTCTCTACACATTAGCTATCAAACCTTGCCCTTGGTTTTAGTGCCACTCTGGGGAATGTTTGGCAGACAATAGGGTTAGAACTTACTGGTATTCCCCCAGGAGTACCACTCAAGCATACAGCCACTTTGCAGTTTCATCTATGAGATGCTCTGTTTGCCAGAATGGTGGACCTAGAGGTAGGATACCAGATTTATGTTTCTGGTACACTGTTGATCTTCTTAATTTCTGCCACTGCACAGTGTGATGTGGAACTGTATCTAGCAGTCCCTGCACTTAAAAGTTAACGTGATGCATTTTTTTTCTTGCACTAAATTGGTACTGGTCATCTCTTATACAGAGAATGTGCATCTTAGCAAACAAAGTATATGACTTGACTGCTCCAGCAACTCTGTCCTTCTCCCTGTCATAGCATACAGCGTCCATGAAAGGTGGTGAGAGGAGGGCTGTGCCAGTCACTGTATCGAATCCATGCAGTATTGGAGACTGTGGTAAGGGGGAGTTGTAGGGTGGTGCACCCATGGCGGGTGGTAGGGGTGCACTAGACATCAGGGAATATGTGCTCTCTTCTGGGATGGGTGCTTGGGAGTGGGAGGGTCCACTGGACACCAGGGAAAACCTGGGAATGCAGCAGTGGACAAGCAGTAGGTGGGGGTGCCACTAGACCCCAGGGACTATGTAACCAATGATGGGGATGGAGATTGGTAGTCGGTGGGGCCACTAGACACCAGGGAATAATGCTACAGGGACAGGGATCAGAGGATGGGGGTGCAACTGGATACCAGGGTGGAGGTGTACCTTGGGGGGACGGGCATTCGAGTGTGGGGTGACTGCTTGCTGCCATGCCACATGTGGCAGGCAGCCGCAGGAGGGGTGCAAACCTGCCATTACATCCAATACAAATGAGGTCATAATGGGCATGCATATGGCCCTTAGTGCCTTGCATGCCCAAAGGGCTCATCTACATGGTGCCAGCTGAATATCACATCAGGGGCTCCTGGTGCTATCAGATCTGGGAGTGCAGTTCCCTACACTTCCCTCTGAGCTGCATACAGCCCAAATCCCTGTCCGGGCAGTGCTACTTGACTTAGCACTGTGCCGACATGCCCTATATTCGGTGGGATAGTGCCAGTGTGCTATCCGACTGAATATAGCATCCTCAGGATCATGGGCATGGGCAAGCACAGCACAAACCTTTGTGCTCTGCTTTTGACTATATTCTAGTATCAGGCCCCTGATGTCTTTTCTGATTCCTCCCTTCCAACTTGATGTTGTGCCCCCTGGTGGGCGTACTGTTCCTCAATTTAAACATGCGTAATTCACCTGGCTGTACCCTTGTATGTATTTGTATGTGCCTATCATATCCCCATTCCGTATTGTTCTCTAGAGAATACATATTGAGACTTTCCACTCTGTCCTCATAGGACCTTCCCTGCTCTCCCTGGATCATTTTTGTTGCCCTTCGCTGTACAGTTTCCGGTCTATCTCTGTCCTATTGCAGAGGAGGGCTCCAATACACAATACTCTAGGTGAGGTCTAAGCAATGACCTGTTTAGTGGCTGTATGACCTCCTTCCTGCAACTGGTGAACCCCGCATAATGAAGCCCTACATCCTGTTAGCCACCTCATACCACATTGAGAAGAGGTTTTTAGGCTATTGCTAATTATGACTCCTAGGTCCCATTCCTCCTGTGAGTGTTTCACCATCATCCTTCTGATGCAATAATTTTTTTATTTTTATTTTATTTTATTTAAACAGCAGTTTGGAAAACCTTTGAGCCATAGGCTCATTTACAAAGGTACCCTGTCACAGTAAGACAAACCAAAATACACAGTATAGCAGTACAACACATAGGTATAACAGTAAATTAAGACATAGATACAAACAAGCTGGTACAGGTAGGATGGATGCAAACAATACCAGAGTTATGTTGTCCTTAGCAGCTTAGTAATAAGCTTTGTCATAAGTATTGAGTACGGCTTTGACTAGTGGCAGTTACAGCATCGGGTGTTAATAAGGTGGTTACGTAAGGAAGTTTTGAAGCACGATATAGTTGGAGCTTCGGAGATGGAGGGGGGCAGTGTGTAATAATTATACCATAAATACAAAAAATGGAATGAACATTTTGACCCACCCCTTCATCTTGAAAATATTTATTATTTATACCAGAGCCTAGATCTAGAGCCATAGGAGGGACTCCAGCCAATTTAGAAAAATGATGCTGTAGGTACTACAACAGTGACTATCCACACAGAACTGAACTCTTGGGGGAATTTACGGTACTGCCAAAACAATTCCAGGTGCTCAGTTTGTTACTTGAATTTTTCTGTACAGATTTAGGCAATCTAACATGAAATACTAAAATCCATTCACATAGGTGCTCCAAATTTTGAAAATGCAATAGGCAAATAGTGGAAAACAATTTTTCTTCATCCCTTGTTCAAAAGGCAAATCAAGGAAGCCCAATTTTCACAAACATTAGCATGGTGATAGAGCTTGTCATGAACTAGGGAATGCAGTTTGAACTATGAAATTCTTGAGAAAACTAGTAACTATTTTCTCCAGATTTTATGTATATTTATGATATGTCACAGACTGGGATGCAAGTTTAAGGCTAAATCAGCAAAACTTCTATTGTGCAGCGGTGAAGGAGTTGGGCTTTGGAATTGAAGGTTAATGTAGTATTATGTAGGTAGCACTGCCACCCTGTGGACATTCATGGTCATTAGCACCTTGTTTTTGTTATCAAGGGGGATGTAGTATTATGTAGGTGGCACTGCCACTCTGTGGACATTCATGGACACTGCATCCTAATATGAACAGTTGTGATGTAATAGCTGCAGACTGAGCATGTGCAGAACAGATTAAATAACGATGGCTACCTGATTGCATTGCCTGAAAACATTAACGAGGTCAGTTCCTGTAATGGCTAGAATTTTCATGTACATTTAAATTATTAAACTCTATGTTTCTTACTTTGTGATATACACATCTTAATTCTGGTAATATATTTTATGGAGTAAATCAAGAGTTTGCTGTGGCCAATAATGTCTGTGTTGCTTCAGTTGTTAGGGTGTACTATACAGTACATGCAGTGAAGTCCCCATAGTGCCGAACTACAGTGCATTTATCACTCTGATATAATTTCTTAATAAAATTAACTACACTTGACTGAAACTCAATACATGCATAAACAGGCTAGTGAACAAAAGACCAAGATTTTGAATCTGGTCAGAAAGCCTTGCTATGTATTTACCCTCTTGTCAAACTCCAAGGGCCAGATATTCAAATGTTAGCACCGGCACTAACAGGTTTTTACCTGCACATAATAGCCCCAGTGTCCAGTGGTACTCACGCCCCCACCTCGTAAATGCCAGTTGACAAATGGACCAGCGAACACTGGCAGTCCAGCAGCCCCCCACCATCCCCCACCTGCACCCAGACCACCACTCATCCAACCCCCTTATCAGCAAGCCAGAGATGTGTGGTGACTCCCAATACAGTGAATGGCACAGCCCTCCTATCACCTCCTCATCTGGCCACCATATGGGATGCCCGTGATTGCATGTACAGTATACTGTATACTGTACACATGCTCAATGTCAGCCCATATGGTGACCTAACTAGTGAAAGGAGGTCTGTGCCAGTCACCTATCAGAGTCAACACACATCCCACAACTTACTGAAAATGAGGGTTGAATGGAAGGTGGTCAGGTGCAGGCAGAAGGGGTGAGGAGGCTGCTGGACCACCAGTGTTCACCGGTCTGTTTGTCAACTGGCATTCAGCAGGTGTGGCGTGGGTACCACTGGACACCAGGGCTATTATAGGTAATGTGGGATAGAAGATCTGGATGAGAAGGTGCCACTAACCACAAGGGATAGGGCATAATATACAGGACAGGGAACCAGCGGGTGGGGGGTGCCACTGGACACCAGGGATGGGGTGAGATATATGGGATGATGCTCGGAGGATGGGGGGGTGCCACTAGACACCAGGAAACCATTGACACTAACCGGGACAAGTGATTGAAGGGAGAGGGGATGCCACACTAAGCGGGATGGGTGATTAGAGGGTGTGGGATCCTACTGGACCTAGGGAACGTTTGATGGAATCAGGATGTTTTTTTTTGGGGGTGGGGGTACAACTAGAAACCAGGGGTGACATAGCAAGTGCCCACAGGATGGGCACAAATAAGTTGCCACATCCCATGTAGATGGGCCCATAATGGGCATGCTAATGTCCCCTTAACTTCTTGCATGCTCAATGGGCTCATCTGCATGGTGCAGCTGAATATTGTACCACCATGGTTCCCAGCGTTATCTGGTCCCAAGATGCAATTCCCAATGGGCTGCATATAGCCCAGGTCCATGTTGAGCAGCGCAGATTGACTTAGTGCTGTGCTGACATTTGGCTAATATTCAGCCAGGTAGCGCTGGTCCTCTATCCCATTGAATATGGCAACCTCTGGGTTGGGCGCAGGTGCAATGCAAACCTTTGTGTCCCGCTTGTGCCCGTGTTTGAACATCTGTCCCAAGAAGACTAGGATTTGAATCTTAAGTCATCATACAATCTCATATTTAAAGTAAGCGATAAGGGTCTGAATCCTAACAGTAACTTTCACATTTATTTTCTAATATATTCACTAGCGTGGTGATTCTTGGTGGCATGAGTTATTCTGCACTATGTAGAAATGTTCCCCGAGAAGTCCTTTTGGAGGAACCCCTGACAGGAACTGCCTGGATTTGAATCTGGGGGGGGGGGGCCTGGAGTCTTTGCTTTCTGTCTTGTTATTTAGCTACTGTACCACAGGAACTGCCAATCACTTCAGTGCAGTTTGGTGGTGATCAGTTTCTGACAGTGAGCACAGAAACACAAACACAGAATTTGTCAGCTTAGCCCACCCGGTTTGCCCAAGTGTTTCCTACCTATTCCAGCTACGCAAACCCTATCTGGTTTCTGGTGACTCTCTCCCATCCCTACCTCTCTTCTAATGTTTATCCCATGGATGCTTGAAGCTCCCCACTGTTTTATCCTCCACCACTTCTGCTGGCAGTCTGTTCCAGGCATCTACCACCTGAACTTAACACCCTTTAGTGTATATTTACTACTGCAACGACACGCTGCCATGGATCAGCACTGCAGTGAAATCTGAGGTTAAAAGGAACTAATGCACGAAAATCAAAATATTTACACATATACCATGTACGCATATTAAAAAATGGGTGCATGCCTCAAGGATGACCTGGAGGGGATTGCTTGGGTGGGGTACAGGAACAGTGGGCCAAATTAAGGGATGGCATAGTAAAGGCAACTAACCTTTGCGTGAAAAAAGTGAGCAAAAACAGGAGGAAAAAGGGACCACTATGGTTCTCGAGGTAAATGGCTGTGAAGGCAAAGGCTAAAAGGGTGGCATTCAGGAGGTACAAGGAGACACAGAGGGAAGAGAATATGGAGGTGTACTGGGAAAAACAGGGAAGCAGGGAAGGTGGTGAGGGGTGCAAAGGCACAAACAGAAGATAGGAGGATAGCCAAAGAGGTAGCTAAAGGGGATAAAAATCTTTTTTTTAGATATATAAGTGAAAAGAGTAAGATAAGGGGTGGGGTTGTGAGGTTAAGAAAAGCAGGGAGAGACCATGCAGAGGAGGATCAGAAAAAAGCAGATATACTGAACAGATACTTCTGCTGAGTCTTCACAGTGGATGGAGAGGGGGACAGACTACATAAAAGCAGCAGGAATACTGGGGGGGGGGGGGAGGTGGACATAAGTCCACTCACAGAAGAAAGAGTCCCTAGAGGACTTGTAAATCTGAAAGTAGATATGGCTCTGGGGCCTGACAGGCTACACCCAAGCATGCTTAGGGAGGTATTGGCTACACCTCTGACAGTCCTACTCAGCAACTCACTGGAAACAGGAGTGGTTCCAGAGAACTGGAGGAGAGCAGATGTAGTCCTGGTGGGGAAGTTAATGCAGACAATTGTAAAAAGAAGGCTAGTGGAGTATCTTGAATGCAGTGGGTTACAAGACCTGAGGCTGCACAGATTCATGGGGGGTCATTTCAGATGAACCTGATACATTTCTTCGACTAGATGATCAGAAAAATAGATCATGGTGGGGCATGGACATGGCCTACTTAGACTTCAGCAAGGCCTTTGACACTATACCACATAGGAGGCTTATAACAAAGCTGGGCAGTTTGGGGGTGGGACTGAAGGTGGTAAGCTGGGTATGGAACTGGTTGACGGACTGGTGACAGAGGGTGGTGGTAAACAGCACTCACTCTAATGAGGGGAGAATGACCAGCAGGACACCTTAGGGCATGGTACTGGGACCAGTCTTCTTTAATGTCTTTAAAAGTGACAGTGTGGAAGAGCTTAAAGGGAAAGTATGCCTCTTTGCAGATGATACCAAAATCTGCAATACGGAAGATACTCCGGAGTGGGGTGGAAAGAATGAGTAGAGACCTAAGAAAACTCTAGGAGTTGTCGAGGGTATGGCATCTCGACTTCAGTGTGAAAAAGTTTAAAATCATGCACTTTGGGCACAGAAAACCAGTAACAGTATGTAAAACGGGGGAGGTATAGAGAGTCACAGAGCAGGAAAGAGATCTTGGGGTTATCATACAGTATGTGAAGACCTCAAGGTGGCGAAGCAGTGCGACAAGGCAGTTGGCAAGGTCAGTGGGATACTGGGGTGCATTGGGAGAGAAATCACCAGCAGGAGAGAGGAGGTGTTACCAGTTCAGTCATTGCACTGTGTTCAGTTCTGCAGACCACATCTCAGGAAGGACATAGACAAGGTAGAGGCTGTCTGGACGAGGGCAGTTAAAATGATGCAGGAGCTGCATCATAAGCCCTACAAGGAAAGACTGAGGGATCTCAATAATATATGTACACCCTAGAAGAGAGGAGGGAGAGGGTGGACAGGATAAAGACATAAGTACCTCACGGGATGAATAAAGTACAGGAGGGGAGTTTTTGAGAACAAGAGGGCATGCAATGAAGCTAGAAGGAGGGAATGGATGTGAGGAAGTACATTTTCACTGAATGAGTGGTGGACACCTTGAACAGTCTTCCAGTGGAGGTGGTGGGAGTGAAAGTAGTGGTGGGCTTCAAGCATGCATGGAACAGGCACAAAGGAATCTTGGTAGGAAAGTGTGTGGGGGGTAGCCAGAGATCAGGTAGGGTCTGTGGTGACTGTACAGGCAGTGACAAAATGGGCAAAATGGGTGGGCCAAGCAGTCCTTATCTGCTAACAAATTCTACGTTTCTATGTTTACAATATACTATAAGTGGTGAAAAGAAGGAATGTATCAGTATGTGAAATCTCTTTTTTTTCCTTTGGTAACTAGATAAGGCCCACTAAGCACAAGTGCTGTTTTCAGGGGCGACCCAGGAGCACTGGGGAAGTTAAATGACTTGCTCAGAATTACACAATATGCAGACAGAGGTTGTGGGACTCAGACTCAGGTTTTCTGGATGTACCAAGCTCTTTTCCTGCTCATTACTCTAGCCTCTAGGCTATACTGCTATGCCCAAAACTCCTCGCTCACACTCCGGTGCCCTAACCTAGAGACTATGCTGGTTGCTGGTTGGCAAGGTTGTGGTTAGAAATATGTCTTGTACAAACTGATCCCAGATCAGTCCATCTGGGAAAGGAAAGAGGAAAGAGAATCTGATCTGAGCCAAGTCGAGCATTTATAGATAGAATGATCCCACAGGACTTGACCTGAGATCAATTTCTCTTTTCTTATTCCCCTTTACCTTTCACAGTTGAACTGATCTGAGATCAGTTTGCGTAAGACACCTGTTTAACCACAGCCCTCCCAAGTTCCAACAGTCAGCATAGGGCACAGGGCTGTGAACTAGGAAATCTGGGCTTCAGTCCTAGCAATGTTGTGTTATAATAGTGAATATGCACTTGACTAAAGGGACATAAATGCAAGAAAGAATAGCTGCTCACTCTTAGAAACTGAACTCAGAGCATGTCCATTCATCTAAACTGGCTCTTTCCTCTTCTAGAAATCATATCTTTGTACACCCAACCTGTTCTCTAATTAGGCTGCTTTTGCACATTGCAAACATTTTTTGATCAGATTTACAATACAGCAGCTGAAATAGAATACAAATGATATATGTGGGTCTAAACACAAGGCCCTGCATAAACACAAAATGGACTGCTGGCACAGAACACAGTATCTGCTAGTCTGTGATAAAGAGGAACACTTCGGGAACCATACAGGCACAGTACCTTTCTTCTTTCCTCGGCTGCTTTCATTTTGTTTTCAATATCTTCCATCGTTATACTGTGTTGTTCCTCCTTGGTTTTCAGTTTCTCCAGCCTTGCAGGTGGTTTTCTTAATGGCTTGTCAGATGACTCCATCTGCAGAACATGTATCCTGCTGTTTAATAAATTTGGAATGTATCATTTTCAATCATTTTAACTATTATGACATTATTTGGAATACTGGGCCTTACACCATTACACTCAGGACCAAGCAGTTGTGAAAATGCCAGTAAACCAGCTACCTTTGGTATGAGAATAAAAAGCTCACGACAAAACTGATGGCCTGCTCCCCCAAGCATTTTACATTTTTTCTCTTTAATGGGGGTAATTTCAATTTTGGCACCAGTGCAAACTATATGACTGTCATCATTTGTGAGGGAGCAGGACATTCATAACTCATGCGTGGCTCTGTCACTCATGAGTTATGGTCCCGTCCCCTGCCACCTGACAGTAAATTTTGTCCCCTAGAGTTCATCAAATTCGGGCTAGCCTGTTGGCACTGCAGTTGGGCTACCATATGCAACACCAGCAACCCCCAATACAGGAACTAACTCAGGTCATCAAGGGTCGGCCAGGGAAAAGAAGTCTGAACATTCCAGATGACATTCTCCTCCCCTAAGAGGGGGACGGTCTGCAAAAACCTTGCTACTACACTGCCACTTGGGTGACCACAGATGATACTGCAGCAGAAGCCCTTTGTGGGACGGGCAGATGTCTGCCAGGCTCCAAAACAATATGCTTCAGTATGCACACACTTGGCTCACTTTGCATGCAGATGTCCATGGGGGGCTGGGACCAGAACATGGAAAAATCTACTGAACTCCAGTGGGATGATGGTGGCATACTTGGGCCCAGGTCCCCACATTTGCCACCCCCACAGGAAGGTCTCTAGACAAGGGGAACTGCTACTTCACCAGGCAGTGGCCAGGCCCGGTGAGCCCCACCCTTGAGGGGACATGCCAGTGGGGGGGGTCAGAAGGTAAGTGCCAGAGAATGAGGGTAGAGGGCTGGGCGGTTCCCATGAGAAGGGTCCACTCTAGGAAACTAGGGGACATGAACAATAACATTTTTTTTTAAAAGTTCATCTGATTTTGCTACTTGTTGAAGTTAAATCCTGTTTGCAACATCATAGTTTGTTGTAGTGGAAAAGATTATGATGTTACAGACAGAGGATTCGGACTTCTACAAAGGATTAAACAACAAGAGAACATTCATTAGAGGGAACAAGGATCTGTTTTTTATGTTCAGGAACCTGGTAATGAAGAATGCAAAGAACAGAAATACAGGCAATTTATAAAATACAAGACGAATTTAACTGTGTCAAAAGATTTTTCCAGCTGGCCCGATGGCACTGATGGGTGAGGCGCTGACAGGCGCCTTACCTCGCGTCACTCTGGCGACCTGAGTTTGGCAACAAGCTTGGGTTGCTGGTGACTGGTGGGGGAGAAGGGTGGAAGCAGGATTGAGCTAGCCACCAGGTAGCTCTCCCTTTCAGAGGTCAGGGTGGTACGCTATCCACATCTCATCTGACATCTGGCATAGGCCAGGTGCCAGAGCAAGGATGTAGGAAGGCTGACATAATGTCAGGTGAAGAGATGAGGAAGTGAGCCAGGAGCACATGCACACCTCCACACACATGTGCTCACCACATGCCATGGCTCTGGGCTAGGGAGAAAAGTACAGTGGAAAATGGAAGGCACAGTGGGGATGAATGAAGCCGGCGGACCACAACCCCACCCGCCACAGCACCAGAGCCTGCAGCAACGACTGGCCCTCCCCCTCCTGACCCTGCCATGGGGGAAATCCATAGGGTACTGAGCCATAAGGAAAGCCAGGAGACTGTGGACAGTGGAAGGGCGGTGGTGACACCGGCAGAAGGGAGCCTACCCCACTATGGCCTAGGAGTATATACACAGGATAGAGAAAAAAGAAAAGGTTTTCAAAGTTTTCCCAGAAGTGACAAACTCGCTTGAAGTGTGGTTATGACAAATATGTATCAGAAATAAAATGTCATTTCTTATGTATGTATGGCATTGACCTCAAAAAATACTTTTTATCTTTCTCTATTCTATTGATGACCATTCAGTATGGCCACCATGATGGGCTGACCGTCTGCAGCAGCGTTTTGTTGCAGTAGAGATTATTTATTCATTTATTTTTAAATTATTTGAGTTTATCCTGTATTATCTGTAGCTTGCAGTGAGTAGTAGTGTAGTAGATTAGGGCTTTTTTAGTGAGGCAGAAAGCCCATATTTTAATTATTTTATCACCCCTGGTTTGCCCTGTGACTGTGTTCTGCCCTAGCAGGAAATACAGAAACATAGAGATTGGCAGATAAGGACCTTTGGCCCACCTAGTTTGCCCTATTACCACTAACAATTGCACTCTATCATGCACTGCTGGAATTAGGTTGTACGCCCTCCCCCCCCCCGACTACCAGCAATCCTCTATGCCTATCCCAAACATGTTTAAAACCTGTAATTATTTCTGCCCCCACCACCTCCACTGGCAGGCTCATCCACTTGTTCACCACCCTCTCTGTGAAGAAGTATTTCCTCATGTTTCCTCTGAACCTCCCACCCTCCAGTTTCGTCTTGTGCCCCCTCGTCCTTGAGCATCTTTTTCTTTAGAATATAGTATTCTTCTGTTCCTTATTCTTCCCTGTGAGGTACTTAAATGTCTCAATCATATCCCCCCCTCCCTCCTCTCTCTCCTCCAGGGAGTACATCTTTAATTCCCTCAGCCTATCCTCGTAGGGCTTGTGATGTAGTCCCTGCACCATTTTGGTCGCCCTCTTCTGAACCGCCTCCACCTTATTTATGTCCTTACGTAGATGACGCCTCTATAACTGGACACAGTATTCAAGGTGCGGTCTCACTAATGTCCTGTATAGTGGAATCATTACCTCCCTTTTTACAGCTGTGTGGATGGAGCTCTGTAGATGTTATGCCATCATAGTAGGTTTACTACAGCACTGTGGAAATACACGTGACTGGACTGCGGTGTGCTTCCACAGTGCTCTGGAGAACGTCCATTGGTGCTGTTTATGCATCCCTTCCCCTCCGCAGGTCGCATAAACACACCCTCTTCACCGGGGTCTATGTTTTGTTCCGCAACTGTGGAAGTGACGGCCACTGTGCTCAAGGTGGTGGCATCAACTCAAACTGTACATGCGGGAGTATCGAGCATGTGCAGTTCTGTCAGTGCCACTATCTTGGAAATGGGAGACT
The DNA here is from genome assembly GCA_016271365.2 of Neoceratodus forsteri. NCBI lineage: Eukaryota > Metazoa > Chordata > Ceratodontiformes > Ceratodontidae > Neoceratodus > Neoceratodus forsteri. The sequence goes on from CM057456.1 coordinate 28,210,692, forward strand.
CTGGTGCAGCGAGGGCTCAGAGTATTCTTTCACTCTCTCTCACCACACTCTCGCCACTCTGGGCAGCCATATTGACTCTGACCAGAGTTTGTTCTGCTGGTGATTCCCCTGCCTATGCACCCCAGCATCCTGCCCAGCATCCTGTTTGCCTTTCCTGCTGCCTTGTCCTGCTGCCTACCTACCTTGAGGTAATTGGAGATGATCATCCCCAGGTCTCTTTCTTGCTTGCAGTATGTTATTTCTTCCTCCCTGGCCCCTCAGTTGATATGTAGCTCCTGGGTTTTTGTGCCTTATGCACATTACCGTGCACTTTTTTGCATTGAAACCTAGCTGCCAATCCCTTGACCATTCCTCCAGCTTCCTTAGATCTCCCTTCATTCTATCCACTCCCCCTAGCGTGTCCACCATATTGTAGAGCTTAGTGTCATCAGCAAACAGGCAAATTTCCCTTCCAGATCCTCTGCAATGTCACTGATAAAGACATTGAAGAGGACTGGACCAAGCACTGATCCCTGTGGTACCCCACTGGTCACTTTACCCTCTGCAGAGTGAATGCCATTTACCACCACCCTCTGGGTCCTATTATCCAGCCAATTCTTCACCCTCTTCATTACCTTCTTTCCCACCCCCGTGCTCCCCAGCTTGTTTAATAGGAGTACTGCTTCTGTAGTCCTGTTTCTTGTGGCATCCTCCATCCTGTTTCTATGTTGCCAACCTGAAAGCTGGCTTTGACTGTCATGGCTTTGTTGAGCTCTGTTGTGGTCAGAGCTCTCTGTGAATCCTGCAGTTTGTGTTGCAGCTTTAGAATGCTGCTAGGAGCTGCAGGGAATTTGTGTCTTTTGGCATCCTGCCAAAAACACATGCTTTTTAATCTGGCTGTTCTCCAGCTGGGCTTCTTATACTATCATCTTTTAGCACAAGCCTGGGTAGGTCTTCAATGGTTTTATGACTGGGAAACCAGAGTTGTCAGCAATATTGTGACCAGCCTCTGGCTGAAAGACTTGATGAGCATTATATATAAACATAGGAACATAGAATTTGATTTGATGGCAGATAAGGACCACTTGGCCCACCTAGTCTGCCCATTTTCCCTACCTACTGTAACACCACAGACCCTATTTGATCTCTGGTTTTAACCCCCCCCATTCCTTACCACTAAGGTAGCATTATGCCTATCCCATGCATTCTTTAATCCTTTTGCCTATGGCCATACCACCCTGAAAGCATCTGATCTCATCTGATCTTGGAAGTGAAGCAGATTTGGGCCTGGTTTGTACATGGATGGGAGACAGCCTGGGAATACTAGGTGCTATAGGCTTTGGTTGATTGTCCCCAACTACTGCCTTCTAGGTGAATACGGAGGAGACTGAAATGATTGCTGCTCACTCTGTTGCTGAGGAGAAGCTACAGAAGTAGGGTTACAGGAAAGCATTTTATGTCATTTTAGCAGGTATGCCACTGTTGCCATTGTTTAAGATCCTTTAACCTTTCCACCCAGCTTGTGTGGTCATTCTATCTTGTGGTTATGCTTTGTGTGTCTCTGTTTCCCACAGGAGGAAGGCTGCCTGGACAGTGGATGTGCCGGAGTTGAGTGGTGAGCAAAGGAGCCTTTCGGGGGGGGAAGGGCTGAAAGCTTCCAGAAATATCACATATATAGTGGACCACTGGTCTGCTGGATTAGCAATTTCTGTCCCGAGCAAGAATCACCAGTCAGACAATATCAACAATATTGACAGGCTACTGATTCTGATCTCAATGGAACAAGGAAACAGAGAAAAGTATTGTAAATGGTGCTTTGGAGTGTATTGGGGCACTGACATTTGTTTGTGGCAATTGGGGTTTCTGTTGTATTGACATCTATAAGATTTGTGAGCTGTTATTTTAGTTTTTTTTTTGCTTTTACGTCTGCCTATCATTTTTACTCATTTTATTCTATTCTGTTTTGGTGCTGTGCTCTCTCATCAGGAACTTTTCACTGTAGGAATGATGAGTTAAGACGTTGTTTTGGGAGAGTATGATTATATGGACAGATATGGGTATATACAGGAACAATCCATATGACTGATATAAAATAACATTTTTAAAAGGTACTTCTTAGTTTTGAATTTTGCGCCAGTTGGATCACGTGGGACGGAGTCCTGATATTAGGGTGCATGTGCTGGCATCCAAGGTGCTCAGGTGTTGGACACAATAATGGAAGCCAGTTAGCCAGAACAGTATGGGCATACTTTTTGTTTTTCTTTTACTACATTTTGAATTGTTATTAAAATTTTTTTTAAATAAGTCCTACATCAAGCTGTCTGTATTTACGAGTAGTTGAGCATTATTGGGGAGTAATTCTGAAAGTTGCTCAGAACAGAAATTTTAATCATTAGGATGGACAAACATATTGAGTGTTTTTAGTTAGCCTTAATCTTGATATTTATATATTTTGATTTTTTTGTTTAGCTATATGCAAAGTAGCGTTTATGAGCGATGTGCAAAGAAGCAACTAAAAATGTTTATGATTAGTACATCTTATCTGTGAATATGCTTGTGGAAGACAACAGACAGTCATTCATTTTATTTTTCTGTGAATATTGGTTATAGTTGCAGTGCAAGACTATATAGGTCTCGTGCTGCAGCCATTACTATTTATTATTTACATTGTCTTTACTAAACTTCATCTATTATATTAGATTTGATTCTTATTGTTTTGTTTTATTCTATTCTATTTATTATTAGTACTTGTCTGTGCAGCATTAGAACAGACAAGCTATCAGATGTGGAGGGCTCCATAACGTACTCTGGGAAGTGCATACGTAAGACTTAAGCTTTATCTAAATGTAACCCCTAGATGGCGCTATCCCAGGGGCTACTACCCCTGCCTGATTTGCCACTAACAGGTTGAGGAGCCTGGATCCAATGGCGGGTGCCTCCACCCAGAGGTCAGGGTTTGCAATAGTTAAACTAACTTGGTCACAGCCCTCTGGGACACTGCAACCCTTTCTTCCCACTAGTGGCCCACACAATATATCAGAATTACCTTCACAGTATACACTTACCCCAGGACTGGTTCCGGCACTGGGACCTCCTGTGAAATGAGATACAGTGCAACAATCACAGTACAGTACTTTAACATAGACAAATACCTCAGGCAGTATAACTTTGCTGAAACAAGCAGCTCTGATTTATTTGGGGGATATAACAAGGACAGGGAAATCAGGTTAATTAGCTTATCACTCTAATAATCTACCTATGGCTCTGTGCACAGGCCTATCCCTATCAGTTACTGTCCCTGGGTACCCAAGCCCTAGTGGCTAGTCCAAACCGTGGCAGCTGGTAGGGGCCCTTTCACACAGAGAAAAGGAAAATTAAACAGTCAGCAGTACAGTAATTCCATTTGGATTTAATGTGGCAATTCAACAGGGAGCGACCCTGAATTAGTACTCACGACCTCCAAATAAGATAGGGTCCTTCAATATCAGCAGGGCTACTCTTGAGCTCCAAGTGACTCTTCACACATTTATATGGTAAAAAAAATAGAGAGTACTATACCAGGCAGGCTGCTTCTCTATCCCGATCGAATTACTGCACAATACCGGGAGAACACACAGCAGATTCAGTTCCTGACAGACGAGTGCAATTCAATAATTTCTCCAGTCTTCTACAGGGTGAGCCTGGTTTCTACTCTTCAGAGATCCTTTGATTCTTTTCACGGGACGGATTCAGTCCTAACAAGCAGTTACACAAGCTGCAGACCGGAACTCTGGGCCTTACACGTTTTTGACTAAAACTGCAGACTGAAAAGCACAGGGCTCCTTCCTTCTTCACTGCCAAAGCTCAACTGAAACTCCAACCGACAAAACCGGCACTTCCTTTGAGTTCCTCCCAGTTCTTGACTGGATTGGCTGTCACTCACAATAGACTGCTGCTGTTGGTCCAAAAGGCACTGAAGTCTAAACTACATCTCCCAGAGTCACTGCCCATACAATCCTCTTGTGGCTGGCTCAGATTATGAGTCAAGTTCTGATTCGTCCAAGGCACCATTTTAGAGCTAGCTTACCCCACACTGATTGGTCCAGTTCAGCAGTTCAAAACCAGAATGGGGAACTAGGCAGACACTGTTCTGACTGCAAAAGAAAGCAGGTTAGACAAACTGTAATTTCATTATCACTCTAAATGGTTTCTGGCAAACAGTTACATCTTTCAGATAGGTTCCCTTTGCACTCCTAGTGACTGCAAAATGGAGTGAATTGGCAGCAGCTTGGTGGTACTCAATCAAAGAAACACACAGTCCCCATACAAACTAATTATGTCTGCAAGCAGACAGCTCTTAAAGAGACAGTACCAGAGGTTCTAAAAACACTCACTGATAAATGGCTTAAACGCCAAACACCATTCAGGCTTGGAGCATTCAAGCAAGCTCCTGGAAGTCTTTTGGGAACCCCCATTTGCAGGGGGGTTACATAAAGAGGACCGGAAAGCTCAGAACTGGCCAGACATTTCGATTAAAAACCACATGGAGATCATTCTGCACCAGCAATATCCCCAGAACCATATGCATGAGGGTGTGGACTCATTAGAAAATTGGACCCAGAGACCTTCTGAAGGAGTTCTAATGAGAGGCTATCTACTTCAAATAAAGCTGACTGTTAAAATCCAGGCAGAGACAATTAATCATTTTCCAAAACAGAGTGTCCTATTAGAATAAGGAGCCAAGGACATAGTGAAGCCTTGTATTTAAGGCAATGTGCAGCTCATAAGTTAGAAAGTGAAGTCAAAGGGAGTGGAGACAGTAACATCATGCAGTAAGAATAATGTGTATGACTGTGCTAATATGTATTCTTTTGCACATACTGTATCAGCAACTGCTGCTAAATGACTGTTAAACAGCTTTTGCTGTTCTACACACGAGGAGTACTTGTTGCTCAGTTTAATCTTACTAATGACTGAAAATTGTTCTACAGACTTTACAGATTATTTTTGCCACCAACCAATTATTTAAGAACAAAGAAGGTTCTTCAAGACCATATTTTAAGTTGTAACGCTTCTTAGATTTTTCTTTTAGCGCAGCTACACTTTTGATAATTGGGTTGCTTCTGATACTGCTCTAAGGACTGATTGAGGACTTTAATGATGTGCATTCAAATGACAATATTGAATACATTTGGTGTATAGGATGCATATTTTTACATCTGTATTTATCTTCTATGTATTTCTACTTACAAATATTGCTATCCATTACTGGACTGTTGCAGTCTTTTCAACAGCACTTTTATCCTATGAAACCCTGTTTAGGCATCTTGATGGGGGCTCCTTTGGGCTCAATTAATAATTATTATACTGTACTATGATTTTCAGGATAAACTGCTATAAATTTTAGCTTGACGCAATTCATATTATTACTTGGTTCCTTACCATGGTAGTGATCAGGGCTTCAGATAACAGTATTTTGGACGTATTTTACATTCAGAAATTTGTCAAAAATGTCCAAAAATAGACTGTTTGGAGTCATTTCCATCCACATGTAGCATCTAGGTTTAAGGGCTGACATCCACATTTTCTGCTGTGGAGATCATTTCAGCAGCAGCTGGCAACAATTATTTTCATTTCACTGCTTGGGCCTCCTTTCTGATCCACACCACTGACAAAACATTTGCAACTGTGTGGATTTTCTGTAATGGATGCCAGATCTGCCCCCCCCCCCCCCATACACTGTGGCCTTACAAATCTGGAGAAGAGACATTTGTTGTCTATTTTATTACCTAAAGATATTTTTGTAATGTAAAGTAACATCATCCCCCTGCCCCATGAATGATGACCTGTACATACCCATAGCAATAGCAGCATTTCAGGGGAACTGAAGGGGAATCTGCTGGTCAGATCAGTTCATCTGGAGTGGAGACTGGCACACAGTGACACAGACAGCAATACAGTTACATAGTTACTGTAGTTATCAGGACTGATGCAGCATCTCATTTTCTGTGTGGACCTGTTTCTTTCTACCTGGCACATAGCTTGCGGACTAAAGCACAGGGAAATGAAATGACTCATCCAGTGTCACCGTGTGAGTCACTGTTTGTGCTGAGAGTTGGTCCTGGGATTTGCTGTTTTAGAATTCAGTGGTCTGACCACTAAATCACAGGGTATTCTCAAATAGACAAACTGCATGGTATAATTTGAGGACTTTACCCTCCTAGAGCACAGCCTTTTAGTTTAACTACAGTTACCCCCACCTCACAACTACATTAAAAGTTTTATTCTTGAGATGGGAACTCTTATTTGGTACACATTTCATGCTTTCACCCTCTTACTGTTCTCTTGTGTTTGCTTGTCTGACTTCTATTGCTAATACCTTAACAGTAATACTGTACCTGTTTGCACAGCATGCTATATGTATTCATACTGTATATGCATTTGAAGCAGAAGGCTGATGTGATAGACCTAGAGTCCTTTCTAGAAACACAAAATTAAACTGTAGAAAAAAATGGCTGCGGCATGGCACTAGAGGGCTTGTGGTAGACACAGGCTGTCATATCCCCTTAAATTGTATTCAGAGAACCCTCCCAGAGGGCAATGTTCCAAGTACTGTTAGACCAGCCAAAAGCAGGCATAACGGTACTTAGACACCTTCCAGGAGGGTTGGCAACTGTGCACCACTGTGTCACCCCCCCATGCAATATGTATAAAATCACAAAACATCCCTGGTGATCCAGTGGTTCCTACCTCCCCAGCACTGATGGGTTTGCAATTCATTGTTATTATTATAATAAAAGAACAACCCTGGTAATCTAGTGGTCCCCTCTCCCAAGCCATGATTGGTCCATAATTTGTTAATATTACAGATAGGAAATAAATCCCTGCTGATCTAGTGGCCTCCCCATCCTCTACCCTGGCAGGTAGTACCCACCACCCTGCTCCCCTACCCAGTCTGAACCCCAATCCAGCAACCGGGACAGCCCTCCACACACCACCACCATGGCTGCCGGATGAACTGTCAGAGCACCTACTGTATACAGTATGTACTATATATTAGGGACCAATTGGGGCTTGGGGTGGGACCACTAGATCACCAGAGTTGTTCTTTTATTATAATGATAACGACTTATGGACCCATTGGGGTTAGGGGGTGGAGAACCAGTACCTTCCATGTCTGCAGACTGCCCGACAGCTTGCGGCATATTTTGTGGTTGCACCCTCAGTTTGCCGTACTACTACTGATGCTGCAAGCTGCAGGACGCAGGCTCTGGGACCCTGTCAGATAATGAATCAGGTGCAAGGTCCCTGATGCAGGGGCTGTTAGTGCAAGCTGCCATTGTCACAGCTTGTATCCGACCTTTGAAAATCCAGCCCACATTCCAAAACACAACAAGCCTAAAAGACAGTTGAAAATGAATTCTTTATTACAATGTTCTATAAAGTTTGTTGTTAACTAAGCACCCCACTTTAATGTATATTTCATAATTAAAGCAGCAGCACCTTTTCTCTGTGGGACAGAGGTGTACTGAGTGGAAGTCGCTTGTAATGTGGGACAGATAAGTGCTACAGTATAGTATATTGTACAGCGTACTGTGCACTAGGCTAAAGTCGGCAAATTTCCCATCCACATGAGGCTTTAGGAATTGTATATAGCACTATTCTCACAGGTGACAAATCCTAGCCTCATATAACACAGAAAATAATATTTTCTACTTCTTTCTGTAACTACTAACACTTTATTTGTCTGAAGCAATTCATGTGAATTGATATTTGCATGTACAGTTTCTACTAAAGAGCGGATGTTAACCTTGGATGCATTCAGCTACACATTTGAAGCTGACTAATTAGTAACCTGACTAGCAAGGGCAAGAAAAGACCCACACAAAGGACTAGGATAGCAGACAGAAGAAACACATATCCCTCAGCTCCACACAGCACACACTGAAGTAAATGCTTGGGACAGATGACTGCTAGAACTTAAGTTTGAATCAGTATTGTGGAAATAATAGATAAGAAAGAAAGAAAGAGAGCAGCATAAGAGAAAAAGAGAGAGAAATAAACAGTGTGTGATAGGATTACCACCTATCCTGATTTTCACTGGATAGTCCTGATTTGTGAAGCTGTGTTCTGCAAAAAACGTAAAAAATACTATGGGCTTGATTCTCAAAAAGAGCTAGGATTGGTGCAAGCTGTGGCAAACAGCAGCTTGCACTGAAGCCTGGTGTGCAAGGGACCCTGTACCAGATTCTGGTACAGAAGGGGTCCCAGCACCTATATCCCCACACTTGCGGCAACCCCTCCTGTGCGGCAAAAACCTGGCGCACAGGAAGAGTCTGCCGCAGGCCCCTTGTGGCAAATGCAAGCAGTCCCCACCATCCCCAATCCCTAAGTACAGTAAATAAAACCCCTTCCCTGTTGGTCTACTGTCTCCCCAAACCCCAATGCTGCCTGTATTATTTAAGTAATAAAATGTCCCCCTTCCTGATCCCTGATGCCGCCGGTATTAACAATCAATAACATGTCCCCTCTCATGGTGGTATAGTGGCCCCCCTCCCCAATCCCCAATGCTGCTAGATTCTTTAATTAATAATATACCCCCTCTCCCCAACTCCTGATGCTGCCCCTGTTAATAATTAATAACATATTTCCCCTCATGGCGATATAGTGGCCCTCACCCTAGCAGGTAGTGCCCACCACCCCACTTCCCCAATCCTGAATCAGAACCTGCGACCAGCACAGCCCACCTCTCACCTTACTGAGCACATATTGCACTGTGTACAGTGCTGTACACTTTACAATAGGTGCTCAGTGACAGTTCAGTCGGTGGCTGGAAGTGGAGGTGAGAAGTGGGCTATGCCAGTCACCCACTCTGATTTGGGATTGGGGGAGTGGGGTGGTGGGCACTACCTGCTGGGGTGGGGTCCACTATACCACCACAAAGGGGACATGTTATGAATTAGTAGGGGTGGCATCAGGAACTAGGGAGAGGGGGCATATTATTAATTAAAGAATATGGCAGCATCGGGGATCGGGGAGAAGGGGCATTTTATTAATTAGCAATACGGCCACCATCAGGGATCCGGGAAGGGGGCCACTGGATCACCAGGACAGGGTGATTTGTAATTATTAATAAAATGGGCAGAATTGGGGGGGCACTAGACTACCAGGGATTTATTATATATAAAGGAGGGATCGGTGCTGGGGTGGGGTGGGTGCGACACATTGCTGCATGGTGCTCATCTCACCCAGAGGGGAGAATTTCTAAGTACCCTTAGACCAGCCCTGGCTGGTCTAAGGGTACTTAGAAATTCACCCTGGCTGGTCTAAGGGTACTTAGAAATTCACCCTCTGAGTGAGACTTGTGAATACCGATTGTGGAGCTGTGGCAGCCTGCGTCTGCTGCAAGCCCCTAGCCCCATGTCGTAGCCCATTTCTGGGCACACGGTGGCACAAGCCCTGTTTGGGACAGGCAGCCTGCGGCTGATGCAGGCTACTTTTTTAAATAGCTCAGGAGGCAGTATCTGATGCAAGGTGCCACTTGCGCCATTTACTGTATGTTTGGTGCAGGTACCTTGCGTCAATCTCAGGGCTTTGAGAATCGATCCCTACATGTCCTAACCTTATACTGTAGAATGAAATGGCCAGAGCCCCCTAATTAGCCTTCCAACCTAAATATATATTGTAGTGTCAACCTGCACACATGATGTCCTGGATAAAAGGCACATGGATAGATTTCAGAATTTCACTTGTATGCTTTGATCTTTGATGAGAACCCACTGCTCAGTTGCAGCGTAAGGGAGAAATTGGAATTTCGTACCATAATTACAGTGTTCTGTAGTGTTTCACTGCATGTTGTATTTAAACTTGATTTGCAAAAAAATCTGTCATCTGCCTAGATACAGTACCTAGTGATCAGGATTTATTTGCAAGTGGAGTAGAAATTATGTGACAGTACAGTATGCTAAATGGCTGCTTTGTATCTGACCAAGGCACAACTGTGGACGGCTGCATAAAATGGAGAAGCATGTTGGTCAGAACACGGGGGTTTGCCCTGATTATGGTGGATGTTAGAGATCCCCTTGGCATTATGCAAACTGGTAGAAGAAATCTTCCACAGACATTGTTTCTACAAAACAAAAATCTGTCTCTTGGCACTGTGTAAGGTGTTGACTGGGTTTTTAAAAATATCTCACTGGGAGGGTCAATGAAGGGTAAGAGAGAATGGGATTTACTGGGATGAGTGAGGGGAGGTGAAGGGGTGCCATTTACCCCTATTTGTAGTATGCTAAACTCCTAGACCAAGGACCTGAAATGTCAAAGCAAACAAGACCATTGAAAACCAGGTCCAGTGAGTCCACTGTGTGTTGGGATGGGGGGAGGGCTGGGAGTATACAGTAGTTGTTGTATGAGAAGGAAAAAAAATCACACCACCCTCTGAGTTAGATAATGCTGCCTTAATTCTGTTCTAAACCCTCCTCCTTTCTCAACTTCATCCTATGTCTGTTTGTTCTCTTTTCCTGGTTTAAAGCAAAAACCAGTTTGAGTCTACCTTTTTTGCATTCATTTGTCTTTGCGCAAGGAATGTCTTGGGACAATACAGCATCTGAGAGGTGTGTCACTGGCAAGCCAATTACAGCTGAAACTGCAATGGGGTTGGCAGTGTACACCAATGACCCGGCACTCTGGTCATGACACAAGTTCAGCTTTGCTGGCGTGGTGCTTTGTCTAGTTGAAAAAAAATAACCGCTCCGATGGGAGAGCTTCATTTCTTTCTGTAGCCGTAACATGTGCATTAGAGTGAACATAAATGCACAACGCTGGAGTTACGGCTGCTGTACTCTCTCTCTCTCTCTCTCTCCCCGTCCTTACTCTTCTGACCCCCCAAAAGGCTTTAACATTAGCCATGGTGCAGGTGTGGCTTTCTCTCCTAGGCCTTGCTTTTCTGCCCCCCCCCCACTTCAACATTAGTCGCAGTGTGGTTTTCTCTCAAAGCCAGCATTGGGGTGCCCCAATCCCATGTCGGAAATAAACCCTCCCACATACCACAACTAGGGGCACTGGGGAGCCCACTCCCAGTGTCCCAGTTATTTTTTCCTGCTCCCTTGCCATCCAGGACACTGGGGAGCCCACTTCCAGTGTTCCCATATCGGCACCCCCCCAACAGTCCGGGATGCTGGGGAGCCCACTTCCAGTGTCCCCATCTTCATTCCCCACCAATAGTCTGGGACACTGGGCAACCACTCTCAATGTCCCCATATCTATACCCCCCAGTAGTCCAGGATACTGGGGAGCCCACTCCCAGTGTCCCCAAAAATCCTTTGCAAATGTACCAGTAAAAAAAAACTGCCCGACATCTTTTTTTTTACCTGAAAAGAAGAAAACAGTCCCACATCATCTCCCCAATTTGACCCTTCCTCTGTACACCTACCTACCTGCACCCTCCCCCTTACCTTACCTTATACTTACCCTCTGAGGTCGGCAGCTGTTACCTACTGTGGACCAGAACACATCTGCGCTCTTCAAAACCGAACTGCGAACTGAGAAATTAAGGTAAGCGCTGTATAGTGGCCGTCAGTGGGGTTTTCAACTTATGTTGATATCTCAGCCATTTTTAAGAATTGTGACCCCAAATTTTCAACATGGGGTTCACGGGACCCCACCTCATGAACACAGGTGCTGTCATTTCAATACTCAGTCCCAAAAGATGATTTCACGGTTGCTGCACGGAATTAATGGGAGGCAGTATAGTGCAGTGGTTTAAGGCTCTAAGCTGCAAATCTGGAGACCTGGGTTTGAATCCCACAGCCCCCACTTGCATACTGTGTGACCCTGAGTAAGCACTTAACTTCCCTGTGTTCCCAGGTCACACCTGTAAACAAGCTTTCAGCTTAGTGTGACACTCCTGGTTAAACAATTGGAAAAAATAATTACCTTTCAGGACCAAGTAACAAAATGACAGTGCCAGTGTTCATGAGGGGAGGTCCCAAAAAGCACATGTTAAAAATTTGGTGCAAAAAATTCCCAAAATGGCTGCGTTATGAGGATGCATTGGGTAGTTTCTACACAGACTCATAAGTTTGCCAATTTTTATTATTTTCACTCCAGATTTTCAACATTGCCATGTTTACACACCTCCTTATGAACAATACAGCTGTCATTTTTCACATCCTACCTGAAACATGTTTTTGCACCTGTAGTGCAGAATAGTGCAGTTGCTGTGCAAAATCAACTCTCAGGATGGATTAACAAAAGTATAGTGCCACTGTTCATGAGGTGGGTTCTGAAAAAGGCCACCTTGAAAATTTGGTGGAAAAATAAAAAAAAAAATGTCGCGGTACGTGTGTGCATTGTGCAGTTCCTAAGCAGGTGCATAACTCTGCCAATTTTTAATATTTTCACTCTGAATTTTCAACATAAAACATTTTATAATAACTGGTCAGGAATTTCTCTCAGTGTACTGACCAGATTGATATTTTCCATAACAACCAGCTGGTTGTTAAGACATTCATGAGCCATGCCAATCAAACAGTGCTGCTGCCTCAGTGGCCAACATTCCATGTGTGGGCGGGTCAAACAGTCTCACAAAAGCTGGGCTGGAGAAGAATTGCTGGCCCGTTATTATAAAAAATAAAAGATGGGAAGGGTGTGCATATGAGAATTTAATGCACACCCTCATTGTGGGATGCTTTGATAAATCCCTCAGGCTTCGCCCTCAGGGTTTATGTAGCATCCCACAACTTGGGTGTGCATTAAATTCTCATATCACACCCTTCCCCATCCATTATTCTCTATATCACACCACCGCATGAAAAGTACATCTGTCATTATTCACATCTTGCCTAAAATGTGTTTTCGCTCCTCTGGTGCAGGATTGCACAGTCACTGTGCAAAATCACCTTTCAGGACTGATTAAGAAAATTACAGTGCCAGTGTTCATGAGGTGGGGTGCCAAAAAGCCCATGTTGAAAATGTGGTGGAAAAAATCCTAAAAATGGCCATGTTACGCAGGTTGATTGAAATTTTCCTACACACGCGTGTAACTTTGGTACTTTCCAATATTTTCACTTCAAATTTTCAACACATCCATTTTTCTACACCACCTCATGAACAGCGTAGCTTTCATTTATCACATCCTGCCTAAAATGTGTTTTCACACCTGTGGCTAGGATCGGCACAGTTGCTGCACAAAATCACCTTTCGGGCTTGAGTAACGAAATGATAGTGTCACTGTTCATGAGGTTGGGTGGATGTGCTAGGTGTTATTTATCAGTCTGAAGAAACTGTCAGAAAAAAGGGAAAAAAATCTGAGAGGGGCCTTAATTCGGGCAAAGAAAAATGAACACTAAAATTGGCTAACAGATGTGCTAATAAGAAAAACTGTAATTACTAACATACTACTAACATACTAAAATGCCAGCAGAATAGGCCTAATGGTCTTTTGTGTCTGCTCGTTTGGTCAGCCCCCACCCTGGAAGCTGACCTTGCTGCCCCCCTCCCTCTCTGGCTTCTCCCTTCCCAGTCCCGGATATTCTCGCTACACTGGTTTTTGCTTCCAGAACCCTTCCCCTGTACCTGTCCCACCCCCTCTTGAACCCCTTCACCATTTCTGCCTCCACCAGCCCCCTGGGCAGTGCATTCTATGGCTCCACCACCCTCTCAGTGAAGTAGCACCTCCTCCTTTCTCCCCTGACTCTCCCCTCCAGCTTCCACCCATGCCCTCTAGTTGCCCCCCTTCCTTCCTTCAGAGCACCCTGACTGCTCCTCTCCTATTTACCCCCTTCAAGTACCTGAAGACCTCTATCATGTCCCCCCGGTTCCTTCTCTCTTCCAATGTGTACATATTTAGCTCTCCGAGCCTCTCCCCATAGGTCCTATCCCCCAAGCCCCAAATCATTTTGGTTGCCCTCCTCTGGACCCTCTCCAGGAGTTCAATGTCCCTCTTTAAATGTGGCCTCCAAAACTGCATGCAGTACTCGAGGTGCTGCCTCACCAAGCAGTTATACATTGGGATTATCACTTCTCTCCTTCTGGAGGTGAGCCCCCTAGTGATGCATCCAAGCATCCTGTTGGCCTTTGCCGCTGCCCTCCTACAAGTCTCTGAGTTGTTTGTCTAGACATCCACCACCAACCCCAGGTCCCTCTCAGCCATCGAGACTTGTAGCATTCCCCCTTCCCGGGTGTACATTTGGCCTGGGTTTCTGGCTCCCAGGTGCAGTACCTTGCATTTCCCTGCATTGAACCTCAGCTTCCGCTTTTGGGACCACCTTTCCAGAGCCTCCAGGTCCCCCTGTAGGGCCACCCTTCCCTCCTCCCCATCCACCACCATCCCCAGTTTTGAGTCATCCGCAAAGAGACTCATCTCACTCCTGATACCCTTCCTTATGTCAAAGATGTAGGCGTTGAACAGAATGGGCCCAAGGAGTGATCCCTGAGGGACTCCACTAATGACCCTCTTTGGGGATGAGACTATCCTTCCAACCACAACCCTTTGGGTCCGGTTCTGGAGCCAATTGCCTATCCATCTCAGCATCTGGTTCCCCAACCCCATTTCTCCCAGCTGATCCAACAGGCCCCTGTGAGGAACAGAGTCAAATGCCTTGCTGAAGTCAAGAAAGAGGATGTGCACTGGTCTACCCAGGTCCAAGGCACTCGTCACCCAGTCATAGAACTCCACAAGGTTTGTCTGACACGATTTCCCCGGGATGAATCCAGAAAACTCTTCTCAACATAAAATTACAGAGCACTTGAAATTGGTTAATGAGTTATAGCATTATAATCTATTTGGTTTAAGATCCAATAAGTCTGATTCTAAGCTTTTAATATCAAGCTCCTAAATTAAATCTAGGTTGTTGCTTTTTTGATAGACAGATTGCATCTTGCCCACTAGAGAATCTTCCTTACTTAAAATCTCCTAATTTGAAGCAATTTCCAATTGATTTGGCAGTCCCCCAGACACATAATAGTAGTATCCATGATTCTTCTAGGCAATTAGACAGCTTGGATAATAGCATTTTAAATCTCCCAGATCCTGCCCCCCCCCAATGAATCTGAGAGACCTATTAAGTCTAAGAGCCAGAATTCAGTTGTGGCTGAAGTTATTTCTGTTTTACACAGTACCATTGTAGGCTTCAAAATGTAGATAAATCAAGATAGTTAGATTCAGAGGTTGGGATTCTTTATGTTTTGCAAGATAAAAATGGTAATCTCACTAGTGATGACGCTTTATCAGAAATTTTGAAGGCGTCCATTTTACTGGATAACAAAATTGAACCACTTCCATATTTCCTCTTATACCTTACTGAAGACATCATTAATGTTATGTCCAACCCCAATGCAGCAAATCTTGTGCTAATGGAACAATTGGTTATCATGTGTGCAGAACTAGATACAATTAGAGAAGATCTGGCTATTAATGGGGCTAGAATGGGTGACATAGACAATTTCAGCAAAAATATGCCTCAAATAATAGTTCCTCTGAAATAAGAGTGGATCACATTGAATCAAATGCAGGCCCTGGTATGAGACCTGCTTTTAGTTCTGTTATCATTGCAGATTCCTATTCTAATGACCCTCCCAATACAAAGTGTTCTTTAAAAAGGAAAACGAGGAAGAAAGGTGGCAGAAGGGGAAATAAATCTTATACTGGTCCTATTAGTACCCTTATTATGGAGAACAACCTCATAGAAGATCTAGGTTGTCCTTGTGTCAAAAATCCCTCTAGGAAAAAAAATGGGTTAGTGAGGATAAGGAAGGCAAAGAAAAAAGATACCCCTTTATATGGTGTCAAAAACAACTGCTCTTTGGCCTCAAAATTGCAAGCTACTTGTGCAGACAAATTTATAACTAGTAAAGAAAATGGTCAGGCTCTGACGGGGAAGGTCACTAGTGTAGATTCCATACACATAAGGCCTCAGGGACATTTGACTAATGAGTCCCCTAACCGTGTTTGTAAAACCTCTCGGAAAGAAAAAAGCTGTCCATATTGAAGAGGAAAATATTGTGTTTCTTAGTATCATCCTCATTCTTTGGGCTCATTTTCCCTGGTACAGGAGTTTGGAATGCTAAGGCTTTATGGCTATGATATGAACGATTGAATGAATATGGGGGAGACCTTTTAGAGACTATTGTGTCTCATTTTTGTTTCAAGCTGGATGTTCAGTTAGACGCTGGTGACATTATCCAGGACCAGTTCATAAAAGATGATGCAGAGAGAGATTGTGTTCACATTACCTTTGTAAATCATAGAATTGCCAACTATCTTTGGATTAATAGTCATCATTTGGAGAGGGAGAGTCCTATCTTAGCTTATATAAATAGAAAAATGCTCCCTGTACTTCTGTGGCATCTTTAGTGTACTCTGAACCTTTCTCTCTGGGCATTTTCAGCCTAAAAAACCTAGGAGGGAAACAGATTCTAAACTAACACCATATTTAAGCTTTCTTTTTGTCAACTATTTGTAAATTTCTCTAGGCTATGGTGGTATTATTAAGACCAAGAGAAGAGAGGATCATGATAGTCCTCGGGTAGATGTTTTACTCAAATCTCATCTAATTGCAGATAGGGTATTAGATAAGTGCCATATAATTACTGGTGACCCCCTTTGATACATTGATTAGCATTGTCTTTCAAATGCAGTAATAATTGGGTTGCCCACTTATTATGGCATTTTGTTTAACTTGCGCTTTAGCTCCATAGCGCTCTTTAGAATCTATGAGCGGGAAAGACGCTCTTGAGATGGATGGTAGCAAGAACAGTCTGATCTCGCAGGTGGTAGTGGAAAGATGCAGCAAACCAACTTGCAGCAAAATTAAAAGTTTACTGGAGGCTGTCAGTCTCCAATCACCAGTTCCTGCACTTGTTGTTTTGCTCCCTCCTTGCGGGCTGTGTCATAGCGTTGCGAAAGGGAGAGCATAGCAGAGATATCAAGTCTGCTGCTTACGCTACCATTTTTGGCTCCAGCTGCAGCAGTCAGGGATGGTGTGTGTGTGTGTGTGTGTGTGTGTGTGTGTGTGCATTCACTAAAGGCAGAACACTCTTCAATCACTTTCTTTGGCATTAACTCCTTACACCAGTAATTATAAAATAAAACACACATAGAGGACTGTGTGTCTGTGAAGTTTTTTTAATTTTATTTTATTTATTTATTAAACTCTAGGATTACAAGTACCTTTGAGCAAGGACTGCTCATTTACAAAGGTTCCACATCAGAGGAGGTGGGTAACATAGATACAAAGGTAGACAATGGTTTACACTCTTAACACATATTACAGTTACAGTCATAAATTGTTGCTTGATTTCAGAGGGCAGCTTAAATAAGGTTTCAGAGTAGCAAAGCCAAAACAGAAATGATAGGAAGGACAGATTGTGTGTGCAGGATAGTGGGGGAACCGGAAGAGGTAGGCAGGCAGAGGTGCCTCTGTCGGAGTGAAGGGTGGAAGGATGAGGTGTAAGTGGAATTATGGGAGAAGGGGCAGATGCCTATAGGGTGCAGTAGTGGAGGGAGGTGGCATGAAAGACTGGGAAAGGGCAGGAGTGAGGCAGTGGGGGGGCAAGAGTAGGGCAGGAGGGCAGGTGCCATGAGGCAGTTATCTGTTAAAGGTTACTGGTCGCAGTTCAGAGACAATGAGGGAGAATGGAGAGCCAGATTTAGAAGAGGCAGTTGCATTGAGAGGTTGAGGTGAGATAGTGTTGGAGATTCCTTTTGAAGGGTCCAAGCAAAGCAGATGTCAGAAAAAGTGCTTCCTTATTGAGGGTGTTGTATCACTGTGGCACCCTGTGCGTAAATGCCCACTGGCCCATTGTGGTCCTGCACCTGGGAATCTGGAAGATTGACTGTTGGGTGCTACGTGTATGCTGAGTACTGTTGTGGGCGGTAAGGAGCTTTTCAACCCCTGGAGGCATGAGCCCGAGGAGTACCTGTCTGGATAACAGGCAAGTCTGGTATTGAATTTGACTGTATAAGGGGAGCCAACCTGCCTGGACGTACAGGTCACAGGTGTGTGTTTGACGTGAAGCACCCATTAGTAGTCTGAGGGCTTTGTTGAGTGATACTGAGATCCTGCGGAGGGCAGTTGTAGAGGCAGACCCATAGATGGCAAGACCATAGTCTAAGATGGAAGTGACAGAGCTGTGAATAGCCATTCTACGGGCATCTGTAGTCATACAGTGCTTGTGTTGTAGTATCCATGTTTGGAGGTTATCCAGCTTGTTAATGAGGCTACAGGCGTTTATGGAGGCGATGGTGAGGGACCCTTCCCTCCTGTTCGGTGGATGTGCCATCCGACCAGCTGGTCCTGGGTTGGGATGAACATTACCAGAGAGCAGGAAAAGCATAAGGACGATTCTCAGGAGATAGGCTTTGAGCATATTGCATAACATCTTGTTTGCTATTCTTCTGTGCCTCCTGATGCCAGTGGGCCGTGGGTAACCAGTTTGATTGTGGGTTACTAGCATTTGATGGAGGTACACCAGGGGGCTGGCTGCATTAAGTTTAAGAAGGTATCCAATGTGCCATATTGGGGTACAGGGGACCGAGGCATTGACATTATACAAACCCGTCGTCATTCCTGATGTGTCGTGCATGTCGTCTGGAAGAGCTTGCTGTAGGAGAGGTTGATTCGGGGTTGGAACAGGGAAACATGGGCAGTGCAGTACAATCACTACTGCTATTAGCAGCGACTTAATAGACCAGTTTAGGCAGGGCATGATCACTTTCCTGTGTGAGTACAGTAACTGTTGTGGGCAGCACTAGCTGCAATGAGTGCAAGCTGCTTGTGAGGAGAAGGAGTGGCTAAGCAGCAGGGACTGACCCAATGGGAGAAGATTTCCCAGAGTGGGAGTGGTGGGAGAGTATTTAAAGGTGGCCTCGGAGGGGGTGGGATGAAAATACCGAGTATAGAAAAAGCTAGGAGAGCTAGAATGCTGTAGAAAGAAGGTGCTCCAATACCCCTTGGTGTATGATGACCCAATAAACCTCTCAAGCTTTGCTGTCGAGGTTTATGGGTCATCATGCACCTCAGGTGTGTAAAAAAACATCATAACACACAGTCACCTATGCATGAGTGTCTATATCTTGGATAATCTTGGCATATATGTAGTAAACAGCTTAGTGTGTGATCCTGCATTTTTCTATAAAAAAACAGCACAGGCTGGAACAAATGATCACCTCAGAATGTGCCCCCACTGCCAATAGATTTCAGGCCCTGTCTGCGTATCAGTGACTACTTGTGGTCCATTTTGTTGTCAAAGGGGGCAATTCTTCTTTGATTAACTCTGCTCTGGAGGACCCTATCTGCCATTTGCTATTTTGGAATATTGCAGGTATTTGTGCTAAATGGTCAGATCAAGAATGGATGAGTTTTGTCTCTTCACATTTGATACTCTGCTTCAAAGAAACATGGCACCTACAAGAGTCCAAAAGTTTCTAAAATAATTTTGAATTTTTTCATGTCCCAGCTAAAAAAGATAATAGATCTGGCAGGGCATCAGGTGGCCTAGAGTGTTTTGTGATAATATGCAGTTCACTGTCAGATTATTGAAATCAGCTGACTTTTGTTTAGCTCTCTCCGTATCATTTTTAAATTTTAATTTTTTGCTTTTGAATCTGTTTATTCCCCTAACTCATCAAAATTTGCAGTAAGTAACCCATGGGATGCTTTAGGTGATTTTTTTGAGGATATACTGTATATTTATAGTTTCTTGATATTCCTATTTTGATAGTGGGGGACTTCAATGCCAGAACTGGGTCTTTTCATGGGCTGTTGGATAATTCAGTTTTGGATACAATTTGCCATATATATTCCCTACCTAATTGGCCATCTAAAGACCATAAAATTAATACAGCTGCAATTGGCCTTATTAGATTTATGCAGGAATTTAATTTCTAGCTTTTGAATGGTCAATTGCCTGGAGATAAGGAGGGTCACTTGACTTATTTTGCTCCAGCTGGAGCTTCTGTCATTGATTTTGCCGTCTGGGAGAGGTCTGTGGAGGCCTGGTCCTACTTAAAGATTATCAATAGGTCTGAGCGTGACCATTTCCCATTGGCCCTTTGTTAGGCAGAGGGTTTGTCTCTCTTGTCTTCTTTTTGCGGGATTACCTCTCCTGGTAATCTATCTGTGTATCTGGAAATTAGAAATAGAAGAAGAGTTACAGTAAGTGGTCTGAACAAATATCAACTGAAGTAACCTCAGTTGTTATGGTTTATGTACAGACCTGGGCCCATTTTAATTTGAAGTATGTCTCCCCAGACGACTTAATATAATTTTTTGAAAAATGTATTTGTCAATCTATGTAGGATACTTTATTTCTCTCCTAGACTTATGAAAAATAGGAATGTTTGATGGTTTGATCAAGCTTGTCATCAGGAAAAAGCTAAGTTACTATCTGTGGTAATGGCAACTAAAGTTAATCTGTCTAGAGATCACTGTCGATTTCTAAATTATGAGAGAAAAGAGTACAAGAACTTTTTGTCCACCAAAAAGTGAGAGTTCTATTGTAAACAATGAAAACTCATGCTTAAAATCATAGATAGAAATGACATCAAAGCTTTTTGGTCCATGGTGGCAAAAAGCACTTCTAATTTATCCTATACAATTGACACTTTTATCTCTTCAAAAACTTGGGTAGGACATTTCTCCTCCAGTTTTTTAACCTCCATTTTGAATATGCTGCCACTTCCCCTGTATATTATCCAAGTTCTCATACTAGGTTCTCATACTAGGTGATAGAATGGAAGAAGGCTTACAGCCCATATATACTGTTCCCCACAATAGTGGGTCTACTGTATATAGTTTTATCAACCAAAATTCAATTGTCCAATTGATTTTTAAAGCTATTTTTGGAACTATTATCCACTATATTTTCAGGCAATTTGTTCCACAATCTCCCTGTTCTATTCAGGAATGAGAAATGCCTGTTATTATTTCTAGCTGTTTATATCCTGACCTGTTATTTGTGCCCCCTAAGACCTGAGGGCTTGTCCTGAAATGCAATTCTCATCTCTCTCATTAATCCTGAATCATTCACAAATTTATAAAAGGTCAGCTACTCTCCTCTAGTTCTTCTTTGCTATAAGGAAAACAGCCCTGTTTTCTGAAGTCTAACTGATAACTTTTTGTTTTAAGGGATCCCATTAATTTTGTAAATCGCCTCTGGACCCTTTCCACGCTGTCAGATTCATTCTGAGTATATGGACTCCAGAGCTGGGATGCATAATCCAAGTGGGGTCTCGTTTATGTTTTGTACAGTGGCAATATACATGCAATACTTTTATTTATGAAACTCCTTTTAATATTTTTAACATAAGGTTAGTTTTCCTAATTACATTAGTTCTATGATCCTTGAAATTTAACTTATTGTCCACCAATACTCCACAGTCCCTTTCCAGTTCACTGATCCATAAGCCTGTCCCATTTAATGTATATGGTTGAAGTACTTTATGTATCCTCAGACGCATTATTGCACATTTATTCCTTTTTGTATTTATCAGGTGTCTGAGTCCATTTCCTCCTTGAAGAAAGAAAAAGACCCAAATCCAGATTCAATTCCGGCTAAGGTTCATCTACAGGCTCCATTAATATGGGCAGATTTTTTCATCCTCTTTTTAAATAAATGCCCAATAGAAGACTTTGCTCCTTATTCATGGAAAGGTGCTCTGACTGTGCCAATTTTGAAGAAAGGTAGCAAAGCTGACCCTAAAATATACTGACCAAATAGTCTCTTAGACATCTCAGGAAAAATCTTCTCCAAGAATATTTTTATATGTTTGCATAAGGAGATTACAAAGTCTGATGGATTGTCCCCCCTACAATTTGATTTTAAGGAAAACTGCTCTACCTTAAACAACTGTTTTATTTTGCACCATCTATAGTAGAAATATTGTTGAATACATGGACAAAAATTGTATGTGGCTTCTGCCTTTGACTCTATTAATGGAAGCAAACTTTGGCAGATTATGTTAGAAAAAAGCATTGATTACTCACTTATTTCAGTGATTTCACAACCATACAGTGATACGTGGGCTAAGGTCAGACTAGGTCTGTCAGGGGATACATCAGATACATTTTTAATTAATAGGGGAGCCCATCGAGGTTGCTTGTTGGCTCCCACTTTAACATCTATAATGATAATTTATTGCTGGCACTGGGTAGAATTCACTCTCAGTCCCTGCTCTGGCCTATTCTGATGATCTACTTTTAATTTCTCTTTCACACTGTGAACTTCAAAAAACTTAAACTGTTTACTTAAAGAAGCACATAGTCTAAGTCTCTCGATTAATAATCATAAAAGCCAAGTCTTGGTCTTTGGCAAAGTAAATTTTACTATCAGAAGTAGATTGCATGGGGGGGGGGGGTACCACTATTCAGACTGTTAAAAATTATGTTTATTTAGGACTGAATTTTTCGCTGAATGGATCACGGTATACTCATATGAGTAATGCTTTACTTAAAGCTGAAAACACTGCTCTGGTCCTAAAGAAGTTTAATTATAAATATGGTGGTTACTCTACCAGACCACTAATTCAAGCTATTTCCTCTAAACTCAACTCAAAGATTCTCTTTGGTTCAGAAATTTGGGCCCCATACATGACCTTGGATTGTAAAAGAATTACACCTCAGCTTATCAAGTCCTTTCTTGTTCTTAATAAATCCCAACCTGCACATTATCTTAGGGCTGAATTGAGTCGGGACAGTTATAAAATCTTGACAGACTCACTTATTTTGGAGTCTGGATAAAGTGTACGACAGACCTTCCTTCTGTAGCTGTCTTGAAGAAAATATTAAGTGGGATCAACTTGGTTGCAAGAAATCTCCTTGGTTATACAATGTGTATGGTCTCTTAGAATATTACCAGTTGCTCTATCTCCTTAAATATTATATGAAAGGGATCACTATTAGTTTAAAATATAAAAAATACATAAAGAATAAAATATGTTCCTTTAATCAGAATTCAGATTAAAATAATATTCTGAACTCTAGATGTTCTCCTTGGTATGCTGTTAATGCAGCTAGATTTGGTTTCAGATATTACTTAAATGTGATATTGGAACAAAAAAAAAGAAATGCCATTATGTGTTACACATTTGAAATATTCCCCAGTTATATTCTCTATGCAAAGTTTACTAACATTCCAAATGCTTAAGAAACTGTACTTGTCAAATGGGAGGTGCTGAAAATCAGAAACATGTTGTATTGAAATGCTATTGGTATTTGAAAGTATGCAAAACTTGGACAGGTAGCATTTTTTCAGCGTTAACAGCTGTCCCGGAAAAGCCTTTAAATTTCCTCTTCTATGTTGAAGATCCAGCTACTAAAAATCTAGCTAATTTTTTCTACATTGTTAGAAAAATTAGGACGAATATGCCATTTATTTTTTAGGATGTTTCTTATTCAACTTTTTGCATTGGTGTTTATTTATATGTGTATGTGTGTAATCTGTAATGGCATTATGCTGATCAATAAAGCTTTTTGAACTGAATTGAATGGGACTGAATCCCATTACAGTTTTTGTCCCTACCACCTCTGCTGGGAGGCTGTTCCAGGCATCCACCACTGTTTCTGTGAAGAAGTACTTCCTCAAATCTCCCCTGAGTCTACCCCCCCCCAACTTCATAGCATGACTCCTTGTTCATGGGCATCTTTTGTCTGAAACATGCCTCCTTCTGGAACCTTATTTACATCCATGATGTATTTGAAAGTCTCTATCATCTCCCCCCTCCCTCCTTTCCTCCAGGGTGTACATATTGAGGTCCTTTAGTCTCTCCTCAGAGGGCTTTTGATGCAGACCCTGCACCATTTTAGTTGCCTTCTTCTGGACTGCCTCTGCTCTGTCTGTGTCCTTCCAGAGATGTGGTCTCCAGAACTGGACACAGTAGTCTAGATGAGGTCTCACCAGTGACCTATACAGCAGTATCACTGCCTCCTCTTTCTGCTGGTGTTGCCCATCTCTATGTACCCTACCATCCCACTAGCTCTCCCCACTGTCTTGTCACACTGTTGGCCACCTTTAGGTCATTAGATATGATGACCCCCCAGGTCTCTTTCCTATTTGGTGGTTGTCAGTACCACTTCCCCCATTTTGTACTCCACCCCTGGGTTTCTGTGCCCCAAGTGCATGATTTTGTAATTCTCCACATTGAAACCTAGTTGCTACACTCTTAACCACTCCTCAGGTTTTTTTGGATCTCTATTCAGTCCCCCCCCTCCGAGTGTCAACCCTACTGCAGATCTTAGTGTCATCTGCAGAAAGGCATATCTTCCTTTCTAGACCCTTTGCAATGTTAGTAATAAAGACATTAAAGAGGACCGGTCCCAGTACTGATCCTTGTGGCACCCCACTGGTCACTCTCCCTTCCTCAGAGTTAACTTCGTTTACCACCACCCTCTGTTGCCTATCCCCCACCAATTCCTTACCCAGTTTGCCACCTTTGGACCCACCCCTAGGCTGCCCAGCTTGATTATGAGTCTTCTACATTGAATGGTGTCGACTGCCTTACTGAAATCTAGGTAGGCCACATCCACCGCTCCACCCTAATCTAATTCCCTGATCACCCAGTCAAAGAAATCTATCAGATTTGTTTGACATGATCTTCCCCTAGTGAATCCATGCTGCCTCAGATCTTATAAGCCACTGGATTCAAGATATTCCACAATCATTTCTTTTAGTAGTGATTCCATTAATTTCCCCACCACCAAAGTCAGGCTGACTGGCCTGTAATTGCCAGCCTTCTCCCTGCTACCACTTTTGTGGTGGGACTACATATGCCCTCCTCCAGTCCTTTTGAACCACTCCCATCTCCATTGAGTGGTTAAACAGGATGGTCAGAGGTACAACCAGAACCTCTCTGAGCTCCCTCAGTATCCTTGGATGTATCCCATCTATCCCCATTGCCTTGTCCACTTTCAGATTTGTGAGTTTCTTCAGGACTCTCTCCTCTGTAAATGTACTAGTGCCTACCTTGCTTCCTTCGAGGCTTCTGTCCTTTATTTGTGATCCCTCGCTTTCCCCTTTCTCTGTGAACACTGTACAAAAGTATTTGTTCAGGATGCCTGCATTTTTCTTGTCCACCTCCAGACACTCCCCCCTTCCCTCCTTAACCGTATAATCCCTCCGCTGATCTTTCTCTTTTTGCTTACATACCTGAAAAATGTCTTGTCCCCTTTCATTACTGACTGGGCTATTGTCTTCTCTATTTGTTCCTTTGTGCTCCTGACTGCTTCCCCTGCCTCCCTCTGGTTCTCCTGACACACCACCATATCCTCATCCCTCTGTGTCTCCTTATATCTCCTGAATGCTAATATTTTTGCCCTTCCCTTCCCAGCCATGTCTTTTGAAAACCATAGTGGTCTCTTTTTCCTCTTGCCATTGCTTACTTGCCTGACACAGAGGTTTGTTGGCTTCACTATCCCCATTTTAGTTTCACCCACTGTTCCTCCACTCCACCTAAGTCCTGCCCCTGCCAGGGCATCCCTGAGGCATTCCCCCACCTTTGTAAAATTGGCCCTCCTGAAGTCCAGGACCCTTGTTCTTGTGTTATTTGATTCTGTCACAGCTGTTGCCCTTTGTTCCTGTGGATGTTCATTAGGAATACGCCTGTGATCCATGAATCAAAAGCACCCACTTCCATGAATTGACAGTTGTCATTCTTTGAGGTGTGAAGATCATTGTGGATTATTGTTAACCTTAAAATACTGTAGGCTTGATGGCCTGGGTCTCAGCTATAAGCTTGTGATCTTCCTTAGCCAGGATTCTGGTAGGCTCCACCTCGGGGAAGTTGTTTTGTTCCTGACTGTTCATCTGTGTGCTTGGACTTAACTGTCTTGTTAGATCTCACCCTTGAAGGTTTAGTCGGTGAGAGGGACTAGCTGGCTGGGTTGAGTGCAGTAACAGTGTGCCAGGTGTAGGAACAGTGAACTCTGAAGTAATCCAAGCTCTGTGGTCCTGGTGAGAGCTTGTACCTTGAGGGGTATGATGAAATCCATGGTGCATGTCTTTGTGACATTCAGGCTGGACTATTATAATGCTCTTTATCTTGATCTGGAGGTCTGATGTGCCACTTGCAGCTGGTGCAGAATACCACAACTAGACTGATTACTGGAGTCCTTTGCTGTGAGCATATCTCTCTGGCTCTGTGGACATTTCACTGGCTGCCTGTGAGGTGGTGCATCTCCTTCAAGATAGGTTTGTTAACACACAGAGCCCTACACGATCTGTGTTCTGACTACCTTAAAGAGCTCCTGTATCTATATGCTCCTGGTTGCCCTCTCTGCTCTTCAGAGGTGGGCCTTTTGAAGGTCCCCAGATCATGTTTAAAATTATCTGAGAATCTTGCTTTTACTGTGGCTGCTCCTCTTCTCTGGAATCAGATGCTGCAAGAGCTTCAGGAGGCTCCCCTAGTTGACAGCTTTAAGCGTGGTTTAAAGTCTATCTGTTCATAAGACCTTACCCTACTATATCCTAACTGGTTTATATATGTGGTATAGTTTATTGTATTTAAGTGTTGCTGTTGTTGCTTGCATTTTCTTGTTATGTAGGGCACCCAGAGCCTGTGGGATTGGGTGCCTAAGAAATAAATATGTTACTACTACTACTACTAGTACAGGTACTACTACTACTACTACTATAAGGGTGCAGTATGCATATATATGAAACCCCAACAAACAGAAGGGAGAAAGAAATACATTTCTCAGTTGGGATTTTAGCCCAGTCCACTCAAAATACTGTTCCATTGTGCTACCAGCTGTGCCACAAAGGCAATTGGAAACCTGGGACTCCCAGAAGCACCTTACTTTTTTCACTAATGCACAACCTGGTGCTACACAGATAAATATTTATTCACAAAAGGGCAGTGTGCATATATACAGGGCTGTGCCAATGACTGTATGGGTCCCCCTGCACAATATTTTGTGGGGCCCTACCTCCCCACCAATCAGCACAATATAACCATTAGCGCATATAAAATATTTATAGTGTACACTATATCAGTCCTGCTGAGCATCTGTAGTTTGTCCATGATGCCCCCTTTCCATAGCTGGCACCATGATCAAGAAATTGCAAGTTTCCCTTCTTCTCCTGAAAACATTGGCACCCAGGTCAGATGTTTTGAGTAATGGGCCCTATTGCTTCGTTCCTCTGTTCTTTCCCTACCCCTACCAACATTCAAATCTGCAGCACAGACTCCACTGCTGCCACTATTGACAGCGCCAATTTTAAATGGATAAACAATGTACTAAAAGAAAGTTGCAAGCTTGTCTGCAACAATAAACGGTTTTCATAATGCTGACTTGTGAGGCAGTGGGCTCCCTCACAGTGTGGGCCCTACTTCAGTTGCATCTCTTGCACCTCCCTGGTCATGGCCCTGCATTTACAGTATATGGAAACCCAAGAAACGTAGGTGAGAAAGAAAGAAATGCTTTAAATGGGATTTGAACCCAGGCCACCCAAAATACCATTCTGTTGCACTATCAGCTGCACCACCAAGCAAATGGAAAGCGGGGAGTACCAGAAGCACCTTACTCTTTCTCTAATGCACAGCCTAGTGCTGCACTAATAAATACATTTTAGTTCACAAGGGTGTGGTGTACCTGTATATGGAGCTCATCTGCACACATGTGGTTATACAATGAGACAGAGGCTGAGGGCAGATCATGTTAAAATGTGGAAAAGAAGATGGGGCCAAGAATGGAGCCCTGAGGGGCACTGACCTAATAGGCAGAGGGGTTGGGAGAATATGGTTTCATAAAAAGTTTGGGAGACCTTGTGCCTCTCCTCCCAACTGGAAATTTGAAGGAAGTAAGGAAATCGCAGAGGGACAATTGGGGGGCAAGGGATGGACAGGAGCAATCAGGGGGCCAGTTGAAGAGTGGTCTGTACAAATGCGAGGAGTCTAGGTAACAAGTTATCCGAGCATCAGGCATTAATGGCGGAAGGAAGGGTGGACGTAGCTGCCGTCATGGAGACATGGGCCACTCAGTATCATGGCTGGGACTTAATAATCCCAGGATACAGACTATACAGGAGGGATTGAAAGACTGGAAAGGGAGGAGGGGTGGCTTTATTCATTAGGGAGGGGACAGAGTGTAGTAGGAAAGAAGGAGAGGAGGGAAATGTGGAGATATTGTGGATTACCATACAGGATGCAAAGGGCAGGAGGGTTAGTCTGGGAGTGGTTTACAGACCACCATCTCTGCCTGAGGAACTTGACAGGGGACTAGTGGTTAACCTAATAACTCACTGTGGTAGGGGCAGAATGATGGTGGTAGGTGACTTCAACCTGCCAGGGGTTGACTGGAGTACAATGACTTCCACTAGTGCTAGGGAACAACGGATATTGGATGAATTTCAGAATGTATTGCTGATATAACAGGTGGTAGAACCAACCAGGGAGGGGAACATTTTGGACCTGGTATTGGCAGATGGTGACCAGGTATGGGATGTGGTGGTAGAGGACCCACTAGTGGGGAGTGACCACTGTACGGTGTGGTTCTCCCTTGATCTGGGGAGGGAGGGAATTCTTACCAAAATGAGGGTAGATGACTTTAGGAGTGCGTACTTCAGAAGGATGTTGGATACAGAAGCCAGAAGGATGACAGCCATGCTTGAGGGGCACATAACGACAATCAGCCCAGACATGTATATGGAAAAGCAAATGTGCCATCTTGAAGTTGGGCATGATAGAGGCCACAAAAGGTGGCACAAAGACCTGCAGTAAGAAAGCAAGGTCCAGAAAACCCAGTTGGTGGACCAGCGAGGTGCAGGACAATAATAATAATAAGCTTTATTTTTTAGGTGCCTTTCAAAAACCAAGGTGCTGAACAAATTAAACACACCATTCTGCAGGGGAACAGTAGAGTGGGTGGGGGTTGATGGGGGGGATAATGGATAGTGAGATTCCTTGCAGACAGACAAGGCACCGGGGCTGGATGAAATCCCCCCCAGAGTCCTGATGGAATTGGCAGAGGTCCTGGCAGCACCTCTGTTAGAGCTGTTCAACACCTCCCTTCAATCAGGATATGTATCACTGAACTAGAGGACGGCACATGTGATGCCCCTCCATAAGAGGAGCCCAGGGAAGAGCCTGGAAATTACAGACCAGTCAGCTTTACATCCATGGTGGGGAAATTAATGGAGACCATCTTAAAAGAGAGGCTGGTGCCATTACTGGAAGTAAATGGCCTTCAGGACATCCGGGCAACATGGGTTCATCCAGGGGAGGTCTTGTCAAACTAACCTGGTCAAATTTTTTGACTGGGTGACAAAAGCTCTAGGTGGAGGTTGGCCTGTTGATGTCCTGTATCTGGACTTCAGCAAGGCATTTGACTCTGTGCTGCATGGGAGACTGATGGGCAAACTAAGGAACCTGGGGGTAGGGGTGAAGCTGGTACAGCGGATAGGGAACTGGCTGAGCAACAGACGGCAGATGGTGGTGGTAATGGGGAATTCTCATCACCCAGGAAGGTCACTAGTGGGGTCCAGCAAGGATCGGTTTTGGGTCCACTGCTATTTAATGCTTTCATAGCAGATATAGTGGAGGGAGTTAAAAGCAAGATGAGTCTGTTCACCGACTACTCCAAACTAGGTACAGTGGTGGACAGTGAGGAAGGGAGGAGGGTACTCCAGGAAGATCTTAAAAGACTTGGACAGTAGTCAAACAAATGGCAGCTGGGGTTCAATACTAGAAAGTGCAGTGTACTGCATTTTGAGTCCAGAGACCTAGGATACAGATTATTCTGCCATTGTACAGATCATTGGTGAGGCCACACTTGGAGTTCTGTGTGAAGTTCTGGTGCCCATACATAAAGAGGGATGTCAGGCTCCTGGAGGGAGTCCAGAGGTGGACATCCAAAATGATTCAGGGGAGCCAGCCCAGTGGTGCTGAGAGTTGAGGTGCTGGATGCCACACCTTATGCCACAGCGGTGGTCTAGGTTCAGGAACGGACCTGGGCCATCACAGGTCAGCAGGGGAGGGAGAGGATTGAGCATCAAGAGGACTGCTCTCCTCTCCCAAGGTGGGTTGTTGGGGTTTCCCAGCACAGTAGTGGCCTCTGGTAGAGACCAGGGGTGGCACTAGCATCCTGACGTAGAAGGAGGTAGGATGACGGCAGGTCCCAGTGGCAAGAGGCAAGGTATAGCTGCGCAGGAAGCCATTGCACACTGCATCCAAATGAGGAAACTACAGCAGGAAAAAACCCTGCCTCAGTGGTAGGTGACAGTGGGATTGGTGGCCGGCCCCATGCCCAGTGCCAGGCTCTACCGCCCCGTGCTCCTGGTCTTCCTCCTCCTCCCCAGTCACTCTGCTAGATTCTAGATAGAGGGCCAGGAGGAGAAGATGGCGGCCCCACCCCCTGGAGGCTCAGAGCCAGAGGGTTGTGTGGCCGGGTGAAGCTGGAGGGAGAAGGGTCCAACCGGAGAGTGCAGTGTCGGAGGCTTCAGGAGGGCAGCAGAGCTGATGCTGAGCATCCACACTTGACAGAAGTCCACCGAGGTAGGAGATAAATAAAGTAAAAAAAAAAAGATGATTCAGGGAATGGGGAAGAACTCCTATGGGGAGAGACTAAGAGAACTCAGAGAGCTGTGGGTTCAGTTCCCACACCTGGCACTTGGGTTACTATCCCAATACTGACACTGTAGTGCAGCATGGGGGGGGGGGTGCTGCACTTCATGAGGTGCCATCTTTCAGTTGAGAAGTTAAACCGAGGTCCCATCTGCCTGGATTGGTGGTAGTTCAGGTGGATGTTGAAGATCCCATGGCAGTTATCAAAAAAGAGTAGGGGAATTTTATTGAACATTTTGTATTTCATTACAGTACATACATCAATAATAAATCATCAAAACATATAAAGTAAGAACATATGAAAACAAATAAACACAAAAAAAAAATAAACTGACTTTGTCACATAAATCAGCATTATTTGGAGTTTTTCCCCTAGTCATTTTTAATACTTAATTACACCATTCTATACAGTTAGCCCATAAATGCTTCACTTTCTCTGGTGAAAATCTAGCTATGTCATACTGCATTGTTTTGGCTAAGGCTAGTTTGAGATTCTGAAGCAGTTCTGTATAATGTACCTTCTTTTGTTGTAAAATCCATAAACAACGTGATTGCCATATAAAGTACTTAATAAGAATAAAGACAATATAAATTGTATCAGCATGATATTTGCTAAAGGAACTATCAACTGGACCATATATTACAGTGGGGTATTCTACCGTTAAAAACTGTGGTCCCTTAAAGTGTTCAGCTAAGATACTCCAAAAAGGCCTTATATATGCACGTTAAAAATAGGTGTTCCTGAGTTTCTGTTATCTGAAGACATGTTTCCCTTGGGCAATTTCTTTTGTTTATCTGTTTATGTTTGCTGTTGCCTTTTACGCTTAATCTGCCATAATTACACAACCAAGTGCAGTCCCATGCATATGGTGGGATTCTGTTGTTTGATGGTTCTTGCAACACAAAACTTCAGGGAAATTAATCTCAGATGTTCATTCAGAATCTAATATACTGTTTATATACTGATTTCCTATCATTTAATAGGACATGCTGGGGAGAAATCACCCATTTTATTAAGCTTTTTATCATTTCCAGTCCATATTGAGGGCTTCTATTTTATTTAATAGTCTACCGTGTCTATTTTCCCATCCAGGAAGGCAAGGCTTTAGCCAGTATTCTACTAAACCTTTCTATGAAATGACCCCAGGTTTCATAGCCTGCCTGAAGTTATAAGAGATAAATAAGCTTATATAAAAAGCAACTGGATTTATCATCCCTACTCCTCCTCTCTTAATTGGGCGATATGTGATTTCCCTCTTAATTGGGTTTAATCGTGACCCCCATAAAGCCTGAAAAAAAATATACTTAACAAGTTCATAAATCTACTATGCGGAGGTTGATAAATGTAATTCAATACACAAATACCGGGAGCAACAAGGTCTTTATTAATACTATCACTCTTTATTTGATAACTGTTGACCTTTCCAGGTGTTAACTAGATGTGTAGCTCTTGTTAGGTTTTTGTCCCAGTTGTGTATACACATATCTCCTGGTCCCAAGTCTATCCCTAAGATTGGGATTGGTTGGTCTGAAATTGTAACTCCTATTACCTGTCCTGAAGGGGGCACTGGCATTTTACCTGTGGTTACACCTTTACTTTTCCCCTAAGTTGATCTGGGATCCTGAGATTCTTGAGTATTTGTCTAAAGTATTAACTAACTCCATTTCTGATACCGTGGTGGGGACTACAAGGACCATATCGTCTGCATAGGATAATATCTTAATGACTGGGGCCTGGTGTATTACCTCTAAACCAATAATACTTGCATTATTCTCTATTTGCCTAATCAGAATATCTATGGTAAATACATATAATATAGGGCTTAGGGGACACCCTTGCCTTACTCCTTTCTGTATTAAAAGTCTTTTCCCTAGCCACCCATTCATATTCGGGATACCATATGCCTTTTTGTACATTTGCTGAATCCAATTCACAAATGTATTAGGTATCTCATATGCTTTAAGGACTGTAAATAAAAAAGCTATGTGACAACCTGTCGAAAGCTTTCTCCTGGTCCAAAGTTAATAGGAACCCTTCTAAAGTCCCTGCTTCTTCTCTGGAAAATAATTCTCTTAAAATTATGAGATTGTCCTGTTGTTTCCTTCCAGGAACAGCACATGTTTGTAGTGGACTAATCAAATAATTTGATATTTTCAGAACTCTATTTAAAAGGATTTTACTTAGAATTTTCAGATCTGTATTTAGTAAACTTAGTGGACGCTAGTTTTTCAAGTTATTTTTCTCGTCTTTCTTATGTAACAAAATTAAAATTGCTTCTTACATGGATTCACTATAAGATGAAGTGTCTAAGACAGTATTATAGACATTTACCAATATAGGAACTAATTCTTACCTAAATGTTCTATAAAAACCTGTTCCGAGACCATCTGTCCCAGGAGCAGTATTTGGAGCTAAACTAGAAATAGCCATTGATACTTCTTCTGAAGTTACTTTCATGACTAACTGGCCTTTATCTACTTGCTGTACCTGTGGTAAGTCTAGAGAATGTAATATTCTACTCGCATCCTCTACCTCCTGTAAGCATCCACATTCTTCAGTAGCATATACCTCAACTGTTTGTAATAGTTCTTGAGGAGAACGTACCAAGATCTCTTCAGGGGAGAATAGTTCTGTGATGATTTTATTATCCACTCTTTTCTGGCATTCTTTGTACAGATCTAATGAACCTTTTGTTACCTTCATTCCAAACTTCAATTCTTGGTTTAGTGTTTGAGCTCTATTGTTTGAATATCTACCATTTTTTGTTTAGTACTTTTTATCTGCTCACTATAGTCTTGGTTTGTTTGTGAAGCTTGTGAAATTAAATGTTGCAGTTGATATCTTAGCTGTAAATATTTCAAATATTTTTTCTGGGCTATGTAATAGGCCCTGTTCAGAAAAAAATCCTGCCACCCTTTTTTTGTATCCTCCCACCATTCTATGAGGTTGTCAAATAAATCAATAACAGACAGGCGAGCTGTCCATTCTCTTTTCCATTTATGCTGTATGTATGGGTCCTCTAAAATATTTTCATTTAACTTCCATTGATTTTTTCTGCATCTAGGGGTATTTTCCCATTGAACCTGCACTACTGCTATTACATGGTCATAAAATTCATTTGGATATGTTCTTGCCTGTGTGATTTCCAGAGATTTAGATGCAAAAATAAAATCAATTCTAGTTTTCAAGGTTCCTTTAAAATATGTATAACCACCCTCTGTATTACATGTTCTATATACATCCACCAAGTTGGCAGTTTGAACTATCTGTTTAAGGGTTTGTGAGTCACAGAATAATTTGTTTGTCCTTAAACCTCTATCCTGGGTGGAAAGCCCACAATTGAAATCCCCAATCAACAACAGTAATCTAGATGTATGCAGATATGGTTGTATTTCTTTGAATAAGGCAACCCTTTGAGCTTTTGTTTGAGGGGCATAAGTGACTATCAACTGAAATCTTTCTGAAAAAGAGGACATATCTAATAATAAAGCTCTACCCAGGTGTATATTGATTAATCTGGAAACTTTCAGAAAGGGATTTGAAAAGAGAATGCCTATGCCATCACACGTGTCTACCTGTGGACTAATATGAGGGTCCTGGAGTCCAAGCTCGTGAGGCTTGCTGGAGCTCGTAATGTGATTTCAGTCTTGTGTCCTGAATACATAGTATATCAAATTTACTTCCCTGCAGAAAATATAATGCTCCCGTACATTTCCTATCACTCTTAATATTGTTAATATTTAATGTAGCTATTAACAGAGAGTGCATAGGTATATAAAAACATAAGGTCTTAGTTCCTTATCTCTTCAAGAAACCTTTGAGTTTTTCCTCTGCCTGTTCCTTTGAGCTATGGGGTCTATCACTCCCCCTGCTGTGTCCGTAGTGGACTACTGAGGAGGTGTCTGTACCCTCTACTTCAGAGTCCCCATCAGTAGGGATGTAAATTTGTCATGGCAGTCATACACATCATGGATTCCATGACGTTTGGACTTTATTCAGGACTTCCATGACTTTCACTATTGTCATCAAAATATAGCAATGATGACAGTGCCATGAAGTTTACTAATGATTTCATGAACAACTAATGAGTAATTAAAACCTCATCCATGACAAACTTACATCCTTACCCATCAGTACCTTCTGTTGCCAAAATTGTGTACTTATTTCCAGCTGGAATAGGGGCTGACACAGAATCAGTTATGAGAACTGATTTCCCCTATCTGGTTCTTTTTTTTTGTAGGAACTTTTTTATAGGGTGGTTCCTTCTGCCCTGGTTGGGGAAGGGCATTTCCATCTCCATATTTTCTTGTTCAGCTACCTGATTCGGTTCCTGATCTGAGGTCTCAACTATTTGGGGCTCTACAGCAGGATTTTCATCTGGCTGAGGGGTAGTGCCTTCTGATGTGGGGGCTACAATCTGGTTTCTCGTATTTCTGTTGTCTTGCTCTGCAGTTCTTTTTGCTTATTGGTGCTGGGCTATGTTAATCAGGCCCTCGTGATGGGCAATCATCCCTGTTGTGGGAGGCCCATGGACACCTCCCATAAGCATGACCTGTTTGTTCACAGAGATTACATTTGAAAAGGTTCAGGCATGCTGAAACTTTATGATCAAATTCTAGACAATGGTTACAGCGAGAAGAATCACATGCTGAGCTAAGATGTGCTCTTGATCCATATTTAAAGCAGGATTTGGGTTGTCCTACATAAAATATGGAACCTTGATCTTTTCCTAAATAAAAGATACTGGGAAGATGGACTAGGACTGTATTTGTGGTAAATAGTTTTATTTTGATCCACCAACTTCCACCCCAAATCTGTTCACTATCAAGATTTGGTATAGGTTTCCCCATTATTTCACACCTTTGCCTCAACCAAAACATAATATTCTCTATATTCACCCCCTCATTCTTAAAGAGGACTGTAATGGTTTTGATTAATGGCTTGGTCAATGGTATTACATGAAATGGTATTCATACAGGTTTGTTTTTAAGAGTCTGGTACTGGGCCCAAAACCGGTCTAAGCTTGAGACAGCCTTAAAACTAACATCATAATTCCCATTGTCAAGTCCAATTAGGGTGAATATTTCAGAGGAAAAGAACTTCATAGAAGTCTTTAGCAAAGTTTTGGCTATGTAAAGCCTATCGGGGGGTTTCAAACCCGCCTTTATACAATAGTCACACCGCATTGCGCTTAGGTGTTGGTTCACCCTTATTTGAAAAAAGGTCAGTTAGCTTGAAGAGAGGAGCTAAAGAAGGCCCCGTAGGGTTACTATTTAGATCATTTTCAGATGGACCTAAATGCAAAGGTTCTACCTCCCCTCTAACTGGCACATTCCCTTCTAAACCAGTTTCTTTCTGCAGAATCATATTCTCACTATTTTGTAAATTAGAGTCATTATCAAAAATATTTGAGTTAACAGAAAAGTCATTACCCCGGGGTATGTTGGAGCTCATTGTTGCATCATTGTTGGTGGCCACATCTGCTGGAGTGGAGTCCTGTGATGATCAAAAAGTAGGGGCTCTTGGATCTGGAAACCATTTCCCAGATTGTCCCTGAGTCCATCCTGCTTGTGCTAGTGTGTTCTCTGGTGTCCAAGTATCGAAATTAATTTCTGAATCAATTGAAGGGAGCAAGCCCATGGTTATGTGGGGGAAGAGCTCCTCCCCCACATCCTACATAAACCAAGCAGCAGACTTCTGCTCTACGTAGCGCAAGTCACACTCACAGCACTCGCTGGCATGCTCTGGGGCACGGTTGCTGCTTCTGTTCATCCTCAGCTGTGCCCCCCACTCCCGTCCTGCTTGTTCCCACTGTTGCTCCCTCTCATCTCCGTTTCCCTTCCCCTCCTGCCTGTTGCCCTGTTGTTTGTTCGTTTTCTTCTGTTTCTTTGGAGGGGTTCTGCTGCCATGCTTATACTCCTCAGCCCCCCCTTCTGTCCTCTGCTCATTAGCCACTGCTGCACTTACTCTCCTGCTGCCTCTACCTTGGCTGTTTGTCTTGCTGTTCTCACCCTTTGCAACCACCACCCCATGCCGCTGCTCAGTTTGTCATCTTCCGTTCGCTCCGTCTGCCTTGCCACCATCATTGTTGAATACTCCACATTGCCTCTCCATTCCAGCTGCATACCTGCTCGCCAAGGACCATGCTACGGCACCATGCCTCTCTTCTACTTTATATGAGGCACTAGGGTTCTATCCATTGTGGGACTTCATCATACCAGAGGAACGCACTGAGCTGGCTCCCTGCACTGCCATTTGTCAGCGTTTGCAGCATCGCTGCGGATCCAGTCTGCTAGTCATTTTCCTGCCTTGTACTGACTCACCTTCCTTGACTTGGTTTCCTCATACGCTCCATCGTTTCTTGCCCTACTCGATTCTTGCAAGGTTTCCCACTGCTGTATGCGTTCCCTACCTGCTGGCTTCATATTGGCTCTCTGCCAGTACTAAAGAACTTGCTATGTTTTTGAACAGCAGATAATACTGACTGTCTTCAGCTGCAGCTCTACTCCCCATTGCCATATATCTCACAGCTCATTCACCCGCATGTACATTTAAGTTGTCACTAGATGGCTAATAATTCAGTTGTCCTTCTAGCTTCCACTACTTGGATTACAGAATTGCATACTACGCTGCAATGGTTCAAGGTACCATACTGGTTTCAGGATCTTCCCAACCTTCTACCAATAGCAATGCATGCCTTGTCATGTCTACCTCATTCATGCCTCATCGCAGCTCAGCCGTCCCACCTGGATTCCCATCGCTATTTGAACTGCTTCCTACATTGCTGTGCTCACTGCTTCTATCTATTACCTTGCTCTCGGCTGAACTACGTGGGGTCCAACCCCCGCATCCTAACCTTCGGGGAACTTAGCTGCTGCTTTTATTGGCCTTCCCTAATTGCTATACATCTTGATATGCTGGTTTACCTATCAGGACTCCTGCTAACTTACCATGTGCAAGTCTCCACTTGCTTACACAGCTGTTATTCCTTGCTTCCGCAGTCCATTTTACATGCATACTTCCCTCCCTTCAGCCTGGGATTCTGCTGCGCTCAATCTGCGTTTGATCTTGCAAAGTCTCAGCATTCCATGGTCATTCAATCTCAACACGCCGTGCTCTTTCAGCTCACCAGCTTCAGCTCACATGATTACCAGCTGACCTACGAGGTCCGGCTGACCTTCGAGGAGTCTGCTGAGCATGCTAGCTTCCATCAGGCTAGCTACTTCTCTCCTTACCTTACCGACTTTCCTACAAAGGGTCCACCTGTACCTGCTAGCTTACATAGGTCTAGCTGCCTCCTTGCTCACCTTACTAGCTGACGTCTGTGGGGTCCAGCTGCATCATGCTTGCCTACTTCTATGACCTGCTTCACCCCCTTCAGGCCAAGGGTGCACTACTTCTACTCCACCCGCCTCGCAGCTCGTGGCCTAAAGATTCACTTGTTCTCTATACGCCTTCCTACTGCCGTGGCAGCCAGCCCAGGAGTTCCTTAATATTGATGCACATTTTGAAGTTTCGACATTCCTCATCTATTCTTTGGACGCTTTTGCCTGCTTCCCTGCTACTACATCTGCATCATACAGCTTGCTTACTACTACAGCTTATACAGGTTCACTTCTTTGCCTTATTTGCTTATGTTACCTGCTTCACCCTCCAGGGCTTTGGGGTCCTTATGACTAACCTGCCGTTCCAATCTACTGCGTTCCTCA
This sequence comes from Neoceratodus forsteri, assembly GCA_016271365.2. NCBI lineage: Eukaryota > Metazoa > Chordata > Ceratodontiformes > Ceratodontidae > Neoceratodus > Neoceratodus forsteri. The sequence continues at coordinate 28,248,916 of CM057456.1, forward strand.
TGAACTGGCATCCTTCTAACCTATGTTTACTTATTTACTGCGATATTTACATACCAGGACGTGACCCTCTGCAATGCCTGCAGTTCAACATTTCCATTGCATTATCTACCACTGCTCTGCAACCTGCCTCGGCCCGTGGGGCCGGAGGTTAGCCATCGCATTTTGTCAGACCTGTGCCCCTCTGGGCTTGGAGATCCTTTGTTCCTATGTTTTATTGCACCATACTCACCTGTTTCTTCGACCTGCCTTCGCCCATCGGGCTGGGAGGTTTTCCTACTGATCGCCTGCTTCTACGACCTGCCTTCTCCCATTGGGCTGGGAAGTTTACCTACTTCTGCTCTACTTCTGCCTTGCCCCAGCTCGGGACCTGGAGATTCACATTCTATTATATGCCTACCTGCTGCCGTGTCAGCCAGCTGGAAGCTCCTTTACTATGGATTCGCATCTGGACGTTTCTTCATTCATCATCTATTCTTGGATGCTTTGCCCTGCTGCTTCAGCTGTGTGGAATTGCTGCTGCTTCACTCTTTCCTGGACACTTAGGTGAGCTTCCCCTGAAGACCTTCACTATCCTGATTTATGCTCTACTGCTTCTTGGACCCTGTGACAACGCTACTTCATTCGACTCAGCCTCTTTAGTTATCGCCATCCAGGACTCCTAAGCTTGTCTATTCAGGACTTGTCAGGATATTCTTCATAAGTCAATTCTAGCTAAGGCATCTGACTAACTCACAATTACAATCTACTGTGCTCCTCGCAAGTTGGAACTACATCTGACCTACTTCTACATTTACTACATTCTCTACCTACTTAATGCTTGCTTCCTCTCTCTGGATTTGAGGTTCCTACTGCTCCTTCCTCCCTATTAAGTGGCAAGTCCCAGTTCTTGTGCTTCATAGCCACGGCCTTCATTTGCTAACCTTACCATGCATAACTTGACTCAACAATTCTCTTTCTGACGTGGATGCTGAGCCTTGATTCCTGGATCTCCTCTGCGAAGTCGTCCTCACCTGCTGGAGTGCTTCACCACCTGTGACTCTTTGCTTCACACTGCTCATGGACTCTCGAACTTGGGATTTACTGGATGGATGCTTGCTCTATTCATCTGACATGTCACAACTCCATACGTCTTCAGTTCTCCGTTTCTCTGGACTGGGTTCTCCATTTTGGGGTTTGGATTAGCCGATTAGATTATTTAGGATTACTGTCCTTTAGTATGCCCAGAAGGATGGGCTGGTCATTAGCCATGGGTCCTCAGAGGTTTCCCCCTAAGGGGGATTTTCCTCTCCTGCATGCTACTGGTCACACTCTCCGGAGTTGGAGGACGTGATCATCTACTCATATTATTGGGGCTGTATTCCTGCTCGACTCCTTCATTAGTCAGATACAGAACAATCGTTGATATAATTTTCTTTTGTGGGGTCTTATAATACTAGACAAGCTTCCTCCCTACAGGTGGGATACAGAGAAAAGCCAAAACCGTCAAATAATAACAAATGATTCTCAGTTCAAGCATCTAAGCACACTGCTCATACTATCCGAATCATACATACTATAATCATTGACTTGATCATGTTCATGCTGAAGTACCTAAGCACAAATCATTCCATACTACTAGTACCTAGCAACCATTATCTACTTAACACCTGGCCTCTGTATCCAACAACCATCTACATCATCCAGCTACAGTATGAAACATAAGCACTGAGCTATGAACCACACATAATTGAAGGGCGCAAGCCCGTGGTTATGTGGACGAAGAGTTCCTTCCCCACATCCTTCATAAACCAAGCAGCAGACTTCTGCTCTGCTTAGAGTGAGTCACACTCACCCACCATTCTCCCCTGACACCTCCTCCTTCTGCAGCACTCTTATCCCACCAGGGGGGTCTCATAATACTAGACAAGCTTCCTCCCTACAGGTGAGATACAGAGAAAAACCAAAACCATCAAATAATAACAAACAATTCTCAGTTCAAACATCCAAGCTCATTGCTCATACTATCCAATTCATATGTACTACAATCATTGACTTGATCATGTTCATGCTGAAGTACCTAAGCACAAATCATCCCATACTACTAGTACCTAGCAACCATTGTCTACTTAACAACTGGCCTCTGTATCCAACAACCATCTACATCATCCAGCTACAGTATGTAATATAAGCACTGAGCTATGAACCACACATAATATTCATTCTTGTGCCCCAGTCTTTTGTTAAATGTCTCTCTTTAAAAAGAAAAGTTTTTCTTCCATGATCCCTGGCATTGTTGTAGGACCAGTCACTTTCCCGACCCCTAAACAATGTTTGGGGGGTCTATTTCTGGCTTTCTTAGGACTTGGAGTCTTACTAGAGACCTCCGGTGGCTCTAGGTATGGGTTTGCATTGACCTCTTTACTGCCAACCACTGTTACAGAATCCGTAGTTTAAACAGGATCCCTAACTCCCGCAGGCCACTCTCCGAGCATCGGGTGACTCAGTGGCGATTTGATAGCTGTCTGTGAGCTCTCTACTTCTTCTTCAGCCTCTAACACCATTATTTCAGCTTACAAACTCTGCATTTTTGCAAGTAATTTGTTCTTTTCTTTTAATAATTTTTCTCTCTCTTGAACAAATGTGAAGCAATACCTGCAGCTGAGTAGCTTTTCTTTACAGGCTGTATACAATCCATGGTTTTGGTCAGAATTTCTTGATCCGATTCTACTTGACTAGATTCAACTTCAGTGAAATGCTGGGGATCCATGGCTATTTCCGCATCTAATATCTCTTGTGAAGAGAATGTAGACCTTGAAATCGGGCATCCTCCTTGCAACACAACCTGCTCCCCTGCCACATCTTCACTTCCTCCTCCTCCTGTGTCCGGTTGCAAACTGGGTCCCTCCATCCTGTCCACAGGAAGTGACAGCACCCCTGCAGGCAGAGAAGAGGAATTTCCCCGGTGTCCTGGCCAGATTTCCCCCATTCACTGGAAATACCACAGACAGCTTAATCTGGTTCAGTCTCACTTGGTAGTCATCTGTGTGGGATTGTGAAGGGGACAGGGCAGCTGCAAAGTGGGGTGCTAGTTGCACACTCGATCAGACTTGATAGACCATGTGGCCTGTATCTGCTGGCAAGTAGTAAGTAAGTAAGTAAGCTCAACATGTGCTCCCTGGAGGATAGAAGGGACAGAGAAGATATGATCAAGACCTTGAAGTACTTGAAGGGCATAAACAAAGCTAGTACTGAGGGTATGTTTACACTGAAGGGGGAAGGGATCATGAGTGGACATAGACTGAAACTGGTGGTGGTGGGGGAAGTTCAGAGGGGAACCGAGGAAGCATTACTTCATGGAAAAGGTGGTGGTGGTGGCTTGGAATATGCTGCCTGAGGAGGCGATCTCACTGGATCTTGCTGGATTCAGTGGGGAGTTTTAAGAAGGGATGGGATCAGTTCATGGGCAGGGTACAAGTAGGGAAAGAATTGACCAGGGTGGTGAATTCATGGAGGGAATAACTTGGTGGGAGCGATGGAAAGGGGAAGGGAGGGCAGCCGCAGTTGTCTGAACTGTGAGCTGCATTTTCAAGCAGACGAGATAGACCTTGAGGTCTAATTCTGCTGGCACTGTCCTATGTTCATATGTCTCAAACTGGACTAACTGGTGCTGGTCAGAAAAGTAGTAATGGAACCACCCAACCACCAGGTCAGGCAGTTCTGCTTGCTGAGCTAGTTGGATGCTGGGGTGCATGGGGGAGTCATCGGCAGCAGGAGGAGGAAGGTGGTGTTGCCATTGTATCACTCGCTGGTGAGACCCTACCTGTATTATTGTGTCCAGTTCTGGAGACACACTTCAGACAGGACATAGACAGTGTGGAGGTAGTCCAGAGGAGGGAAAATAAAATGGTGGAGGTGTTGCACCAAAAGCCAATGAGGAGAGACTGAGAAATCTCAACATGTACACCCTATTAGAGGGGAGAGTGAGAAAGAGCATGGTACAGAGCTACAAGTATCTTATAGGGGCCAAAAAGGTACAGGAGGGGAGTCTCTTTCAAATGAGAAACACCACCCAGACCAGGGGGGCATATGATGAAGCTAGAGGGGAGAGTTTAAGAGGGATGTGAGGACAGAATGCTGAGGCTGTTTCCATCTGTTAGCCCAGCTAAGAACTGCACAGTTTTGTCTACCTTGTAATTGTGCTGCAGTACTGTTGTGAAGTTACCCTCAAGTGCCTAGCTAATTTGCTGGTAACCAGGCAAATGAGGAAGTGAAATCTACAAAGAGCATCATCAGAGGAGGAGGGGCTGCACCACATAAAGCTCGTGCTGCAAAGTACTGTTCCAGGTAACGCTGAGGCTGTTTCCATCTCTTAGCCCAGCTAAGAACTGCACAGTTTTGTCTACCTTGTAATTGTGCTGCAATACTCTTGTGAAGTTACCCTCAAGTGCCTAGCTAATTTGCTGGTAACCGGGCAAACGAGGAAGTGAAATCTACAAAGAGCATCATCAGAGGAGGAGGAGGGGCTGCACCACATAAAGCTCGTCGCTGCAAAGTACTGTTCCAGGTAACGCTGAGGCTGTTTCCATCTCTTAGCCCAGCTAAGAACTGCACAGTTTTGTCTACCTTGTAATTGTGCTGCAATACTCTTGTGAAGTTACCCTCAAGTGCCTAGCTAATTTGCTGGTAACCGGGCAACCAGGAAGTGAAATCTACAAAGAGCAACATCAGAGGAGGAGGAGGGGCTGCACCACATAAAGCTCGCACTGCAAAGTACTCTTCCAGGTAACGCTGAGGCTGTTTCCATCTCTTAGCCCAGCTAAGAACTGCACAGCTTTGTCTACCTTGTAATTGTGCTGCAGTACTGTTGTGAAGTTACCCTCAAGTGCCTAGCTAATTTGCCGGTAACCGGGCAAATGAGGAAGTGAAATCTACAAAAAGCGGCCATCAGAGGAGGAGGGCCGTTCACATAAGCTTGGCGCCTGCACAAGCGTGAGCGTGAGTGGTGCGAGCGACACTTGGCAACAGAAAGAAGGGATTTTAAAAGAGCTCTGCAGACACCAGAAGGATATTTTATAAGGTTTAGTAATGCTTTTGGGGTATATCTGTTAAATTGGGACAGCCTGGCCTATAGATATTTTTGAATTGTTTAGGTCACAGTACTTTTGAGGGCTTTATGATATAAATAAAAGTATAGTACTTTTATTTAGTTAACTTATTGAATAGTGAGTTTTATAAGTTGAGCTACAAGATTAGTGCTTTTCTTTGATTTTTAAGTTAAATTGAAAAATCAAGTAAAAATATGAAGAGCACCTTTATTAAACTGATGGGTCTGTTGGTGGGTATTATATGCTTAATGCAATTTTGTGGATTAGCTACATCTGATTCTGCAGAGAATAGAACTGGTGTGTATCTGAACCTCTGTCAACCTAGAATAGGGCAATTAAGAACAAAAAACTTAAGAGGGAGAAATCCCTTTAAACTGATTAGACAGCAGATTCAGAACACTCTTAGGTTTGTTCCCTATAGAAGACTGTCCTCAACAGACCAGGGGCCCTCTAGTTCTTTGTGGGGATATTGAAACAAACCCAGGGCCTGAGGATGGGGCCATAAAGTTAGTGTTAGCTAGAAGCTTAATCAAAAAAATGGACCTCCTCAGAGCTTGGGTTGAATTGGAAAAGCCAGATATTGCTATTTTAACAGAAACTTGGTTAAAAAAAGATATCCTTCAATCTGAAATTGAACTTAATGATTTTTATTGTTATAGACAAGATCAAGGGTCACAAGGGAGGGGTTATAATTTATACTAGATATAACTTGGGCCTTTCAGAGGTAATATATACAGGGAAAATAGAAGGAATTGAATGCCTGTTGTTAAAATTCCATACAATTAATCTGATTGTGGGAGTTGTTTATTCTCCACCTAAGATTAATACTATGTCTTTTGATAAATTCTCACATAACATTATGGAATGTATAGGCCAAACATATTGATGGGTGATTTTAATGCTGCTTGGGGATGTCCAAGGGGTCGGGTCTTGGAAAATTCTATGAAATGTTTAAACCTGGTGCAGATAATTGACATACCTACAAGGAAAGGGAAATTAACAAGTAAAGGTAGTATATTGGACTTGTGTTTTGTTTCTCCAGAATTGACTGTAGTGAATAAAGGAGTTGGGGAACCAAACTTGGGGTATCATAATGTAATTAGATGTGTTACAAATTTGGGAATTAAAAAAGTTCCAATAATAAAATCTTCGATAGAGTATAAAAGAAGTTATGCAAAATTTAATAAGCAGTTATTCCGAAAGCATTTACAGGGATTACCATGGCATAGAATTTTCCTAATACCCGACCTGAATTTAGCTGTGCAGGAATTCACATTTATGTTTATTGAGGCATGTGACCAGTTTGCACCTTGGAAAAAAAGTTAACCAGAAACAAAATCATTTGCCCTGGGTGACTCCAATTATAAAGAAGTTAATTAGAACAAAAAATCAACTTTGGAAAAAAGCGAACAAAACTTTGAAATCTGAGGTATGGGATAGTTTTAAAAAAATAAGAAATAGGGTGGCTCAGGAAATTAGGAAATCAAAGGCCACTTACTATAAACAAAGGATTAATGAATCAACAGATCCTAAGAAATATTGGTCCTTGATAAAAAATCTTACTAATCCCGTCAAAAATCAAAAAGAAATAAAACTTAGTCATGATGGATTTGTTTTTGAAGCGGAAAAAGTGGCGGAAATACTAAATCATTATTTTATTGAACTTCCTGAATTGGTTTTGGGAATTGAAACTAATATGAATAGTGCTCTATATATGGACTTAGACAAATAATTTGGTAATTGGAAGGAAAACCAAGTACCAATGTTTTGGTTTAAAATAGTGACAACTTCAGAAGTACATAATATAATAAATAATTTAAAGATAAATAAGGCTTGTGGTCCTGATAAGATAGAAAATAGACTCCTAAAGGAAGCTCTACAAGAAATATCACCTATTTTGAGGGATATTTTTAATTGGAGTCTAAGGGAGGGATTGTATCCATCAATATGGAAGCAGGCAAGAATAATTCCAATTGACAAGGGGGGTGACTCAATGGCCACATCAAATTATCGTCCTATAGCACTATTGTCAACAGTTTCAAAAGTTTTGGAGAAAATTGTTCATGGACAGTTAATGAAATATTTGGAAAAATATCAGAAAATAACCCCGTTTCAGTCAGGCTTCAGACAGGATAGGTCCACAGCTACCGCACTCGTGGACTTCCTAGATTTAGTAGCTACTCCCTTGGGGGAGGGGAAGTCGGTGGGTGCGGTATACGTGGACCTATCAAAAGTTTTTGATTTAGTGAATCATTGGTACTCTGATAAAAAAATTGAAGTACATGGGAGTGGAGGAAGAATCTTGTAGATGGTTTGCATCATATTTAGATAAGAGATCTCAATTTGTTATAGTAGATGGTCATAAGTCTGGTTTGGGTTATGTGGCAAGGGGGGTACCACAGGGTTCAATCCTGGGGCCTCTCTTGTTCTTGGTTTATCTAAATGATTTACCAAAGTTGATAAAAAGTCCACAAGTTAGTATCTATGCAGATGATTCAGTTCTGATTGCATCAGGTAGTAATTCAGATGAAATAGCACAAAAATTACAGGGAGATTTTTTAGTAATGCAGAAGTTCTTTTCATTGCTTGGACTCCTGATAAATAGTAAAAAGACACAAACAATGTATTTTGGTAATGAGAAGAAAAATAAAACAATTTCAAAAATAATAATTAAGACCCAGGAAGGAAAAATTTTAGAGCAAACACAAGTTGATAAATACTTGGGTATTCAAGTTGATCAAAATTTAAATTTTGATCAACATGTAATAGAACTAATTAAAAAAAAAATTCAAAATTAGGGATAATGAGACATATCTCAAATTGTTTAACAAAAGAAATGCGATTAAATATAGCAAACCAATTAATACTACCAGTGATTGATTATGGGAGTCATATTTACAGACATACTTAAAAAAAAACAGTTACATAATTTGGATGTTCTTTATAATAAAATACTGTAGCTAGATTTGTATTAACATGTGCATTGGTACTCACCATTGTGAGATGTACACTGAATTAGGCTGGAATACATTACATCAGAGAGCAGAGAAAAATTGGTTAAACCAGATAAAAGGATTATTTAAAAATAATTCACAGTATCATTTGACAAGTAAATTATTAAAGCCTGACCACGGATTAAACTTGCGGAAACAAGGTGCTAGATATTTTTTGGTCCCAAAAACCAAAAATAGTTTTAGTAACATGACTCTTCAATATAAAGTTTCAGCTAGTTGGAATCGACTTCCCCCTTTTCTCAGAGACCCAGATTTGTCTTTATTAGAATATAGAACTGCAGTAAATCATGAACTGCGTTTTAGATGTTTGTGCAATAGGTAGTTACAAATAACATTATGCAAGCTGTTTGATTAGTAAGTCGGATTTGTGGTATATATTGTATGAATGGTATGTGTAATAGAATGTATTGTATTTTGTAATTTTGTAATCATTTAAATTTTGTACAACACAGGATTGCCTTGTAAACAGGGATTCTTTGAACCCTAATGGCAAAATTTCTGTATAAATAAAATTTTTACTACTACTACTACTACTAGAAGTGGTGGAGGCAAAAACAGTGGGGGGCTTCAAGCATGTATGAGACAGACATAGGGAAATATTGGTGAATGGACAGGGAGGAGGGAGGGTTGCCGGGAACCAGTTAGGGTCTGGGGGAGATGGCCTAGGCAGGAAACATCTGGGCAGACTTGGTCTGAGAGGGCCAAGCTGTCCTTTTCTGCCAGCAGATTCTATGTTTCTATGGTTTTATAATGAATCAAGTAGTATAAGTACAGTACTTGGCCTGTAAAGAGTCACCTTGTCCAAGTGGTCAGGCTTAATTTACACTTCAACTGAACTATGAAAAGTAAGCACTCCTTTTTAATTTATGGTAAGGAAAAGGAATGCAAATAAGAAAATAGAAGAAAAGCTTAAAGGTGATGTGTAAAGTAAATACTGCAGCCTGCTCCTGTCCCACATACCTTTCTATGGTGCAGCGACAGTCTGTGGCTGCTATGATGAACATTATTAGAACAAACTGTATATTTTAAAACACCGCCAAAACTTTTCAGCGAAAAACAGAAGGGCAGCGCAGGTCCCGATTGAGCGGGCACAGGTTTTCATGGGTATTCCATCCATTTAGTAACATAGAAACCATAGAAACATAGACTTTGAGGGCAGATAAGGACCACTTGGCCCACCCAGTCTGCCCATTTCCCTACCTATTGGATAAGCTGCAGATTCTAGTTAACCAATAGCCTACTTCCTGCAACCCCCCACTATAATTGCCTTATGTCTGTCCCATGCATGTTTGAATTCCCCCACTGTTTTAGACCCAACAACCTCTCCAGGAAGGCGGTTCCATCGTCCACCACTCTCTCTGTGAAAAGAATTTCCTCACATTACCCCTGAGCCATCCCCTCTTACTTTAAACTGTGCCCCTTGTTCTTACACATCTCTTTTCTGAAAGATGTTACCCTCCTGGACTTTGTTGATTCCCTTGAGGTACTTGAAAGTTTCTATCATGTCCCCCTGTCCCTCCTTTCATCAAGGGTATACATATTAAGCTCTCTCAGTCTCTCTTCATATGGTTTCTGATGCAGACCCTGCACCATTTTAGTTGCCCTCCTCTGGACTGCTTCCATCCTGTCTTATGTCCTTGTGTAGATGGAGTCTCCAAAACTGCATGCAGTACTCCAGATGGGGTCTCACCAACTGTCTGTATAGAGGATAACCACTTCCCTTTTCTACTTGTGATGCCCTCCTATGCATCCCAGTATCCCCTAGCTCTCCTTACTGACTTCTCACATTGCTTACCCACCTTTAGGTCATCTGATATGACTACACCAGATCCCTTTCCATTATTGTTGTCGTTAGTACCTCCCTGCTATGTGTACTCTTCTCCTGGATTTTTATTTCCCAGGTGCATTACTTTGCACTTCTTTGCATTGAATCTAAGATGCCATATGTCTGACCATTCCTCCAACTTTGCCAAGTCCCTTCTCATCCTTTCTACCCCCCCTTGTGTATCAACTCTGTTACAGATCTTTGTGTCATCTGCAAAGAGGCATACCTTTCCTTCCAGACCATCTGCAATGTCACCTATTAAAGACGTTAAAGAGGACTGGACCCAGTACTGAGCCCTGAGGTACTCCACTAGTAACCCTCCTTTCTTCAGAATGTGTTCCATTCACTATTACCTTCTGTGTCCTGTTGTGCAGCCAGTTTGCTACTCAGGCTAACACCCTGGGACCCACTCCCAGGCTGGCTAACTTGATTATTAATCTTTTGTGCGGGACTGTGTCAAATGCCTTGCTAAAGTCAAGGTAGGCCATATCCACAGCCCCTCCCTGGTCAATTACTTTGGTCACCCAGTCAAAGAAATCGATTAGATTCATCTGACATGACCTTCCTGCTGTGAATCCATGCTGCTTTGGGTCCTGCCCCGCTGGCCTCTAGGTACTCAACAATTCTTTCTTTAGAAGTGATTCCATCATTTTCCCCACCACTGAGGTCAAACTAACAGGTCTGTAGTTTCCTGCTTCTGCCTTGCTCCCACTTTTGTGAAGGGAATCACATCTGCCCTCCTCCAGTCCTCAGGTACCACCCCATCTTCCCATGATTTGTTAAAAAGTGTGGTTAGTGGTGTCACTAGGTCCTCCCTTAGCTCTTTTAGGATTCTAGGGTAAATCCCGTCAGGCCCCATTGCTTTGTCCACCTTGAGTTTTAGGAGTTCTTTCAGTAATCTTTCTTCTGTAAATGGACTGGCATCAACCCCACTATCCAGAGTGTTTCTACCGTTTGGTTTAGGTAACTCCTCCTCTTCTTCTTTTGTGAATACTGAGCAAAAGTATTCATTCAGTATCTCTGCCTTTTCACTGTCTCCCTCTGCCCACCACCCCTCTCCTTTATTAATCTTCACTATCCCTCCCTTAACCTTTCTATGCTCCCTAATGTACCTATAAAAGGTTTTATCCCCCTTCTTAACTGAGTTGGCTATCTTTTCCTTGATTTGGGCCTTGCTTTTCTGACTGCCTTCCCACTTCTTTTCTGCTTTAATTGATACAGTTCCCGTCGTGGCCTCGCCTGTGATTTCTTATACTTTTTGAATGCAGCCTTTTCTCCTTAACCTTCCTGACACCTCTTTTGAGAACCATAGTGTTTTTATTCCGCTTTGTTTTCTTTATTTGTTTCACACAAAGGCTTGTTGCCTCCATGATGGCAGTTTTGATTTTCTCCATTGTTCTTCCACCCTCCTTTCTGGCCATTTGCTAATGCATTCCTCAGGTATTCACCCATTATGCCAAAGTCAGCCTTTCTAAAGTCCAGTATCCTTGTCTTTGTATGCTTGTCTCCTATAGTTGTGTTTATTATGAAGCACACTGTGCAGTGGTCACTTGTTCCCAGATGTCTACTGACTCTAAATTTGTGATCCTCTCCATTTGAGAGTACCAGGTCTAATATTGCTCTCTCCCGAGGGTTCCACCATCTAGCTGTCTAAGGCATGCCCCTGTAGGGCATCGAGAATGACCCTGCTCTTGGATGTGGCTGCAGTCCATGTCACCCAGTTAACATCTGGCATATTCAGGTCCCCCATCAACAGTATCTCCCCTTTTTCAGCCATTTTGAGAATGCCCTCTATCATTTTCTTGTCCATTTCCTCCCCTTGAGATGAGTGTCTGTATATAACCCCTGTGCGGATTGTGATGCCATTCCCTGTCTCCAAGGTGACCCAGAGTTCCTCTTGTCCTCCCACTTTACTTTTTAGTTCTGTAGCTTTGATCCCTTCCCTTATGTAGAGAGCTACTCCACCTCCTCTTTTACCCTCCCTGTCCCTTCTGTAGATTGTGTACCCTGGTATGTCTACATCCCAGTCATGGTTCTCCGTGTACCATGTTTCTGTGACTGCCACAATATCCAAGTATTCCTCTTCTATCAGGGCTACTAGCTCTGGAAGCTTGTTTCCCAGACTATGGGCATTGGTACTCATTGCCCTCCATTTAATGTTGGCTTTATCCTTTTTTTACCCCATCCCTGCTCTTATTGCCCTTGTCCATTTTTCTATTTACCCCTGTCCTGCCCTCTGTCAAGCTCTGTACCTCAGTGTTTACCCTACTACCTGCCATGTTTTGTGGGGGGAGGCTTGAAGTTTCCTGTTTCCTATCAGCACCTCCCCCCTTGGCTAGTTTAAAAGCTTGCCAAAGAAGCCTTTAAACCTGTCACCTAGGAGCGTGTTTCCCTTCCTGGACAGATGCAGACCATCATGCCAGTATAGACCTTCATCTCTCCAGGTGGACCCCCAGTCCCCAATGAAGCCAAAGCCTGTGCTCTGCCAAGTTTTCAACCATTCATTAAACTGCATGGTGTGCAGTACCTTAGCCTCACCCCTGCCATAGACTGGCAGCACCTCTGAGAAGGTTACCATGCTTGCTACCTGTCTGAGGCCCCTCCCCAACTCAAAAATTCATCCTGCACTGCACTGATCTCATGCCTAGCTAGGTCATTTGTCCTGAGGTGGACAATGATATCTAGTTTCCTCTCCTGTGATGCTGCTTCTGCAATCCTGAGGATTTGCTTCTTGTCCCTCCAAGCCATGGCACCAGGTAGGCACTTTACTTCCCTCTCCTCTCCCTTCCCCAGGTCTACACCCCTAACAATTGACATGGTAAACACCACTGCTCTCAATGTAGCAGCAGTAGTGGCAGCTAAATATTATTTTATTGCTTCTACCGGGGTCTTGATACCTAAAATAATACTTGCAGCAATGACCTGTCCAGGTGTTAAATAATAACAGTAGAGTCCCTTACAACAGGTCAACTAAGACCTGCAAGGGACTTCCTTCAATTACTAGGATGCATGGCCACATCCACAGCTGTGGTTCCATGGCCAGGTTCCACGTGTTTTCTGTTTTTAATTATAGTGCATTTCTTTTTTTTCCCCATTGAAATGAATGGGAGAGGCTGCATCATGTGAATACCCCTTATGGGATCCGCATGTTATCCCAACATACATTTGTCCAACGAACAATTTCCTGACACCAATTACCAGATAAGCATAACTTCCTGGTGAAAATATTACCACCAGTCATTTACCCGACAGTGCCTATTACAGGATTACAACATCACACTCACAATTGCTTCCTGTATATGCATAAATACCTTTGAACTAAAAGAGCTTTTGCATGTAGCCCGATGTGGCTCAGTTTGCTTATATATCAGTTTATATAAGCAAAATATATTTATCTGAGCTACACTCCTGGCATTTACAATGTCGGGCGAACATGAGTCGGGAAATCGTACTAGACCCCCTCTTATACAGTCAAGAGGTATTCACACACTAAACACCAACACTGGCCACAGCATTGTAGATTTTTTTTTTGTTTCAACCTCAGTCACCATGTAGTGCACAACTGATGTCTGTGCAGTTCACATCAACTAATAGTATCACATGATCTGCACATTACGACAATGTTTTAATGTATTTGCAAAGATGTCTCAGGATGACACTCTTGATTGGCCAACAGACATCTCAAACAACCATTTGACTTATAAAACAATTGAATATATAATGACAATGTAATGGATTGATATTCACTAAGAATTTGAGGTTTGTAGATGAAAACAAATTTTCTAAATATGGAGACTGTTTTCTATGTAGGTTCAGGGTGTTGGGTAGGCCTGCAGTTGGAGCCTGGGCTTTTTCATTTCTGACATGATCTCAATAATAACAGTGTCCTTTGAACAATCTACAGTATAAAGGAACTATTTTTCAAAGCAGTTGCTGCTAAGTAGATTCAACCACAGTCATAACATCAACCCACATTGTGGAGGAACACAGGTGGTTTGGCTAATGTGTTTTCTGAGGACTAGGAACAGGAAACTATTTAAACCTCATCATCAATGAAGGGTCCCAGCAAAATCTCATTTTAACCACAGGAATTACTCACTGAATGTTTACACTTTATGCAATCATCTCAGCTGAGAGTGATACCCTGGAGATAGAATTTATGCAAATTTTAGAATTTGAAATGTAGGTTCAGACTCTGCATCCATGCTCCACTCTGGCTGTTGCTCAGATCTGTTTCTCTGCCGGAAGGAAGCAGCTGTCCCACAGTGAACTGTGGTAACAGCTGGATCTCCAGTCACGCTTTGTTCATTTGTAATTTATTTGAGAAGTGTACTTTAGTTAGTTTTTTGATTTCTCTTCATTAGCTAGGTTCTTTTAATTATTATGGTCTCTCTGGTTCTTGATTACCAAGAATCGGAGACTATTCTAGCTGGCTACTGTTTTATTTTCTGTTATTTTTTGACAAACTAAACCAATTTTCAAGAGCTAGTATACTGTGTAAAATTAGTATTAGATTTTAAAAGCAGCCAACCATCATCTCTCATATCTGATGTATTTTTTCTTTTCTCTTTGTTTAATCAGAATATTATTTGCCTGGCATTAGTAGGTGTGATGTGTGGAACAGCACTATGCCTGGCAGCTAACATATCCAGTTCTACTGCCCCCACTACATCATTAGCATTCTGACCTCTCTGACTGTGACATCACTGCTGCTTAGGAACAGCCATTCAGTGATTGCCAGGTCATTCACCTGCGATGTCACTATCAGTGAGATCACAATGCTGATCATGCAGTGAGGGGCGATAGAGACAGATATGTCAGCTGCCAGACTAAGAGCTGTTCTACACATCCAGCAAACATTATCACATAGAAGACCTTCTAATGATCAAAAGAAAAAAGGAAAATACTTCAGAAATAAAAAGTTACAACTGACTACTTAAATTTGTATTATTTTCCTGTCTGCCTGTTTTGGCTCCACTAGCTCTTTAATTTAGTGACTGGTTTAGTATTTTGAACTACATGAGTTACAGAAAATGGAGCACTGTCACTTTCTGTTTCTGTTTGTGCTCTTTCACCTTAATTAATTGGTTCCTGTTACAGGAACTTTGATTTGACCTTTGGCACAATTATTCTTAGCAAAAGAGCAGTTTTTACTATTTGGCTGTTGTACAGCATTTTGGGAAATCTTTTTTATTGTTATTAATATTATTATTATTAAAGGTTCTCTCATATTGGTATGTCAGAGAGACCTTGTGTTTCCAGCTCCTGGTAAGGCAGACTGTCACAAGCTTTGTTTAAAGTATAAGGAAAGGTAGTCGGGCATCACAGAATGACTGACATCCAAAACTTGTAAGTTAAGTTATGTTGTCTATATTTATTATCACAAATTCATAGTTAAATAAATAGCAGCAAAGCTTAAACCACAAAGCAGTTTGTTATTTGTTTAACTATGGATTTTTAATAATAAATATGGACAGCGTAACTTAACTTACAAGTTTCGGATGTCAGTCATTCTGTGATGCCTGGCTACCTTTCCTTAAACAATTTGCATTATGTCTGGGCTCCAGAAGGATTTCTCTAGTAGCCACCTCCTTTAGCAAATTTTGTTTAAAGTATCTAGGTCCATAACACAACATTGTAAATTGTAAGACCTGTCAGACGTTTTGCCCAAAAGTCTCATTAAAAGGGTAAACAATTGTAGAAAGAAGCATACCTTCTCAATGTGCCTCTGTGTCACCTAAAAATAGTTAAAAGGCTCTGGGTGTTCCCGACCATGGTGGAAAGTATGCATGAGTCCATGACCTCATGTGCAGCAGAAAACAAAGTGAATGAAAGGTGGCAAGAAAAAAGATAAAGCTGCACAGCCACCAGAAAGGCTTCGTAAAGATGGTTGAGATATCAGGGAATAGGAAAGGGGAAACCCTGAATCCAGTGATGGCAAAAATAAGCATAAATGAGCCTCAGAGCAGACACTAGAAACAGTGTCTGCCAAAAGGAAATTTAAAGGAAATATGTCACTACCACTTCTCCTGAAAGGAGAAATGAGCAGGCAGATGGCACAGATAAAATGCCTTGATCAGCTGGCCTGGTGGCACTGAGGCGCTGGACGCCACACCTCATTTCCATGCCAGTGACCCATGTTTGGGAGTGGACTCGGGTCACTGGGGGTCAGCTAAGAAGGAGCGGATCGAGCATTTGATGGACTGCTCTCCTCTCCTGGGGAGGGAGGGAGGGCAGTCCATTCTGCAGTTCTGGTGGCTCCCAGTGGAGACTGGGATCATCGCAGCTAGCAGGGGCATGTACATGGGGTATGGGGGTGTCAGCGGATGTCCTGCACTTGGGTGCAGGAGCATGTCTGTCACACACTGGATGTCATTGCATGTCCATGCCCTTGGAGACATGGAAAATCAGAATGACCCTGGAACCTGAGAAGGCAAAGGTGGGACCCGTGGATGGCACCCATGTTCAATGCTGGATCCTTCTGACCGACCTCTGGCTCTCACCCTCCCTCCGGCTGCCTTCTAGATTCTAAACAGAATTACAGAGGAGTCGGCAGTCCCAGTCTGGGGGACTCAGAGCCAGGGGGGTTGGTTAGGTTGGGGAGAGGCACAAGAGCAGCCCGGAATGGAGGTTGGGTCGGAGGATTTGAGGCAGAGCGGGAGAATGCCGGTCCCAGTATGTCCACGCTGGAGAGAGTCCTATGAGGCCAGTGAGAAGAGGGCAAAAATAGAGTTGAAAAAAAAAAGCCTTAATTAGAAGGCAGTTTTTCCAGGCAGTCCAAGTCATAGGAGATTTGAATAAGGTACCTGCCCCTCCCCCACCCTGAGTTGGGCTTCAACCTATCTGTCTGCGAAGAAGAGGAGGATGAAAAATATTATGTGCACATGGAGGACTGGAGGGTGCAGCTGAACAAGATTTCAAACCTCCTCCAAGGCATAACGAGGACTATTCATCACTTTCATTTGTCAGACAAATGGCTGATACCCTCAAAATCCCCACACTAGAAACAGCGGAGGATGAAGAGGATGCT
Organism: Neoceratodus forsteri; assembly: GCA_016271365.2. Lineage (NCBI taxonomy): Eukaryota > Metazoa > Chordata > Ceratodontiformes > Ceratodontidae > Neoceratodus > Neoceratodus forsteri. Next base: position 28,265,869 of record CM057456.1, read on the forward strand.
GATTTTATGGGCATGTTGGGAGTAGCTCCACCAAGAAGGATGTTACTTCCCAAATGTACCACAGGCTGCTGCTTGTGAAAGAGCAAAGAACACTCTATCTGTGCAGCCCCCTGAAAAGGACTCAAAAAAATTGGATATTATGGCCAAAAAGGTTTATGCAACAGCTTCCCTGCTTATCAGTCAGGCAACTTATTCAGAACATATAGCACAGTACTGGAAAACACTCTGGTACACAATTCTGTCTGTAGCAGAAAGAGCAAATGATGAATTAGTACAGGACCTGATTGTCACAGCAAGATCAGCTCCAGATGCCCGAATGTATTATATCCATACCCCAGTGAATACTAATGGTACTGCTGCTAGAGTTTTAGCTCATGCAGTGTCCTTAAGAAAGTTTATCAGGCTTAGGACTACTACCCTTTCTCAGGATGCTCAAAACAAGCCTATGGATTTTTCCTTTGATGGAAATTCATTATTTGCTGTCAAAACAGAGGCCTACATAAAAAAGTGGATGAGTACAAAACGACTTTTAAAACTAACAATGTGATGGAAAAGACCTCTACCTCCTACAGATCCTACAGGATGGGAGTCAGAGCTAGGAGATATTTCTCAAGAGCCTATGTCTCTTATGCCCTCATCAGTACCAGCTTCAAAGAGGTTACTATAGAGGAAGGGGGAAAAGAACATCCAGGCATAATGCTGCAACTCCAGTGTCTAAGCCCCAGCCAAAACAAAACCACTGACAATTTTGCCCAGGTCACCTATCCATTACCAGTGGGAGGAAGACTGGAACACTGATTCCAGGAATGGATGAACATTACCACAGACAACTGGGTATTGGAAATAGTGGGCCGGAGGTTGTGTCCGCAGTTCAAATACTTTCCAAAACTGCAAAAACACAGAAGTTTTCAAGCTCAGTCTCCCACAGAAAGATGTCTGCTGGAACTGGAAGTAAAATAAAAAAATGTTAAAAGTTGTAGAAAAAGACCCTGCCTTCCAGAGGGGCAAAGGCCTATTCTCAAGATGCTTCCTGGCCCACAAGAAAAATAGGGAGTGACGACCCATTTTAGATCTCAGGTTTCTGAACAAGCATTTGAATAAAAGAAAAATTCAAGATGGTCACACCAGAGACAGTGATGCCATCTGCAGCGGGTCATTGGCTGGGATTCCTGAATCTGAAAGATGCCTATGTTCGTATCTCAGTCAGACAGTCCCACAGAAATATTTCAGATTCAAGCTGGGGAACTACCAATACCAGTTCATATCTCTCCGATTTCACCTCAGGCACATGACTTTTCACAAAGTGCCTGGGTATGGTGGCAGCACATCTGAGAAAACAAGGCATGGTGGTTTTCCCCTACCTGGATGACTGCCTGGTCTCAGGGAAAACAGAACAAAAGACAAAGTACTCGGTTCATTTGGTAAAGCACCTTGCAGAATCTGGGATTCTTGATAAACCTGCAGACGTCGCAGCCAGAGCCTGTTCAAGAATTGGACTTAATAAGAGCAGAGCTAAATACCCTGCTGGGAAAAGTTTTCCTCCCACAGGCCAGAGCTGCAGATTTGATTGCAAAAGCAGTCTTTCACAGCAGGTCACCTAAGACCAGCAAGAGACTTCCTGTAGTTATTAGGGAACATGGCCGCATCCATAGCTGTGGTTCCGTGGGGCAGGTTCCAAAAGAAAGATATTCAGTACCACTTAAGAGAGAACTGGTCTCAAAAATGGAATCCATATTTAAAGATAATATCAGTGACAAAGACACTAGTGAAATCATCAGAGTGGTGGAAGGAAGAAAGTAACCTCAAGGAGGGCATTCCCTTCCTTCAGCAATCACCAACAAGTATTGTTACTATAGATGCCTCACTCCTGGGGTGGGATGCCCACCTGTAGGACCTCATGGTGAGCGGTGGTTCCATGTCATAACAGTGAAGATTCAACAGCAACTGACACAGGAGCGAGTGCTAATTGCCGAAAACAAAAGCGGCAATCAGCTCTATGCCGAATACAACATCGGTCAAAATCCAAACAACAAAATAGCCTGCATTTTATGCGGGGATTTCTACCCCCCACCCCCACAACCCCCAAACTAAGGATTCTCAACTCCAGGGTGGGTGGACACTGGGGGAGGGAAGAAAACATGGAAGGGGCAACTGTTGCGGGAAGGAGAACCCACAGGTGGGGAAACAACCTGGGAGGAATGGGAGCTATGTAAAAAAAAAATAAAGTACCTGGCAACACCAAAAATCAAAATCAGTAGATGGCAGCTGAGTCCCTAACCCGGGACCATGCATACTGTGGGCAGTGATTGTAACCATCACGCCAGGCAGCCAGCTTGACAGCAGCCTGCTCACACCCACTGCCTAACCTCCTGCTGCCACACTCGCTAATCCCCTCAACACTCGCTATTCTATCCATGTACCTTGCTATCCATTCATACTCGCTCACATTGCGGGCACACAAACTGAGTCACTCATTTTTAGTCACTCAGTTTGCTTCACCCATATCACTGGATACCGTGAGGGGCACATAAAGCCCACAGGTGTCACTGGAACACAGCCTCCTGAAGTTCAGAGCAGTGTTGCTAACAATGCACTCTTTCTCCTCCCTGCTACATGGTCAGTCTGTCCAGATCAGGACATACAACACCACAACAATGTGCTACATAGACAAGCAGGGAGGAACAAGATCTTTGAAACTGGGCAAAGAGGCAAGAGGATCTGAGACCTGGCATATTTCTTAGAAGCAAAGATATCTGCATTGCATCTGTCAGGCAAAGACACTGTCCTAGCGGATTCTCTAAGCAGAATCGGCCAGTGAAATCATGAATGGGCCTTAAACCAGCAGGTTATGACTACAGTGTTCAGAAGATGGGACACTTGCGATACAGACCTGTTCACATCTTGGGAGAACTACCAGCTCCCACAAAGTTTGTTGCAGAACACCAGCAAGAGGGACAGTCTCAGAGGATACCTTGGTACTGAACTTGACAGGGAAGCTTCTGTATGCCTGCCCACCATTTCACTCATTCAGAAAGTACTCCTGAAACTCAGGAGAGAACCTGCAACAGTGATCCTCTGGCTCCAGCCGAGGACAGACAGGACTGGTACTCAATGCTTCTGGTCCTGTACAACAAGGTGTCAGCGTGGCTCAGTTGGTAGCGCATCTGCCTCTGTACCAGAAGATCATGGGTTCTCATCCCACACTGGGATTGGCGCATACCTAAAAAATGCTGGCATCCAAGTGTAGTATTGGCCGGTGCTGTACTGCTAGGGTGTGCCGTCCTTCGGATGAGACGTTAAATGGAGGTCCCTTCTACCCATCCTGGTGCTGTCCTGGTGGGTGTCCAGGTGGAAGTAAAAAAAACCAGGGCATTCTTCACAAAGGGCAGGGGACATTCCCAATGTCCTGGCCAACATTCCCCTTCCCATAAAACTGGTTCATGCAGTTGTCCAGGCTATATGTGGGTGTTGGCATGTGATATGGCCGCCACTACACATTCAGTCACTACACTACACTGCCAGTCTAGCACTGCTTGTAAAAATGCTTTGGGATACACTGTGTATGAAAAGCACTACATAAATGCTGATTCTTCTTCTTCAAGAGTTAAATCAGCCTGCCACTCAATCACAATCTGTTGGCTTTGTCCCAGGGCAGAACAACATTCCCAAACCTCAGGACCCTAGACCTGAGGGAATGGCGCTTGAGGGGTTAGAACTTTCTGTACTAGATCTTTCAGAGGAAGCCATGAAGGTGCTTAGGGTTTCAAGGAAACCCACTAACAGGAAAGGATATTCCTTTATGTGGAAAAGGTTTTTTTTTTAATCAAATTTTATTAAGATTTTTTAGTACATAAAATACACATACAGAATATAACAAAGCATATTGCAAGCACCAGACAGACAGACAATACTTTATAATAAACATAGATACAAAGAAGTACCACTATACACCATACCAAAAGAAAAAACTAAAACCCAAAAGACAAAACAGGGGAATGGGGGGCTACACACCTTTGAAATTTATTGACTCTAATCTGTCGTACCCTGCTCATTAATGAAATAAACAGAAAGTTTATTTGTTAAAAAAGGGGGATAGAGTGGAGTATCTCATTATGAATATCAAATCAGTCACCAAGACAGCAAGTATCACTTGGCCCACCAGACTGGGCCAATAGGAGTATTTCCTAGGCATATCTGGCTAGTATATCTAAAACATTTACCAGTTCTTTCTCTGCTTGGTAATGGAAAAAAGGGAGCCACCGACTCTTGAACTTATCTTTACAGAGATGGATTTTGGCCGTAAATTCCTCCTTATCTAAGATTGCCACACAGATCTTATACCAGACATCTATAGTAGGAATGTCAGCGGTCAGCCAACAGTGGGTAATAGCTTTAAGAGCTGAAGCCACAACAATATTATATAGGTACTGTTGGGCCTTAGTTTGTATTTTATGGGGTACACCCCCAGGATCCAATTCACAGGATCCCCTGGGAGATCTTCACGAAAGATTTTTGCCAAGATTACCAAAAGCTGCTGCCAAAAAGCTTGGAGCCTGGGTATGTCCAAAATATGTGGGCATGCATTCCCCTGTCCCCACAACCCCACCAACAGAGCTCTGAGGGATGATTGCCATAACGTTTGGAGATTACTGGAGTGTAGAAAAAATGAACTACAATTTTCCACCAAAATTCTCTCCAGGAGTTCGAAGCTGTAGTGGAGTGGACAGCCTGCCACGCCTTCACCCAGTCGGAGTCCTCCAGCTCCATCCCCAGCTCCATCTTCCAAATGTGTTTAAGTTTAGCCAAAGAGTCTTTCTCAAGGGTTGCAAACAAAAGAATCAGTCTTGAAATCAGGCCTCTGGATGTTCGGAAGGGGATTTCTTGAAGCAACATGTCCGAAATAGGATTACTATTGAGACCACTACCCTGTCCCCTTAGTTTATCTTTTTCTAGTAGAAAATGATGAAGTTACAGATATCTGAATAGATCCTGAGGGGAGAGCCTGAATTCTGCTGAGAGTTGTTGGAAGGATTTGAGGGTGTCTCCTACATACATCTGGCCTATCCTAACCAAACCTCTCCATGCCCGTCTTCCAAAGCCCATGTCCCATCCTAGAGGGGCGAAATCCAGACATGCCCTGATCGGGGTGTTCCCGCTTATTTGCAGGGTGAGCCCAAGCCTCCTATTCAGGTCTAACCAAGCATTCTTGATAACTTCAGTCCAGGGGTTACATGTTCGTAGGAGTGAGACTTCTTTCTGGTCCATCAAAACCAAATCACCAATATCACCCATAGAAGAGGGGGGTCTCTCAATCTCAACCCAAAGAGAATGCCCTTCCTTTGGTAAAGTAGAAGCCAGCGGATGAATCTGGGATGCCCAATAATATTTCTTGAAGTCTGGGAGACCTAATCCTCTTCTCTCCTTGGGTATAGTCAAGACATCCCACCTCACCCTCGGACGTCCACCAGCCCTAATGAATTTAGAGAGCGAAGACTTTAAGGACTTCCAAAAGGTGTCCAGAGGCTTAAAAGGGAGGGACTGAAAAAGAAAAAGGAAGTGAGGAAGGACATTCATCCACACACTATCAATACGTCCCATTAAAGAAAGGGGAAGTTCACTCCCATCTCCCAAGATCCGCCTGCACAGTCTGGAGAAGCTTTAAGTGATTAATAGTATATAATTTGAACACATCCTTGGGGACCCAAATACCCAAATATTTAAGGCTGCCCTTTAACCATCTATAATTGCCAATAACTGGAAGTGTATCCCCCGGGACTTTTCCTAAAGGCATCAATTCGGTTTTGGATTCATTAATTTTAAAGCCAGAGACTTTCCCAAAGTTCCCAAGCAATAAGTTAATCAGAGAAATCTGACCAACCGGATCTTCAATATATAGAAGAGTATCATCTGCATAAAAGGAGATTCGAATTTCTACCCCCTCGTACTTTAACACCCTTGTATGATTCCAGTTGTCTAATAAGGGCTGCTAGCGGCTCCATACACAGGGCAAATAATGGGGGGGAGAGAAGGCACCCCTGTCTGGTACCTCTACTTATTCGTATCTTGTCAGACATAACCCTGTTCACCTTGACTTGCCCATGGGTCTCTATACAAATTTGCAATCCAACAATGAAACTTGTCCCCAAACCCAAATTTCTGCAGAGTGCGGTCCAGGAAAACCCAGTCGAGGTGGTCAAATGCCTTCTCCGCATCGAGAGACATCACCACCCAGAGAGGCCAGGGAGGGGATGCTCCTGAGGAGACAGCATTAAGTAGAAGCCTGATGTTATCTTGGATATGCCTCCCAGGAATGAAACCAGTCTGGTCTTCATGTATCAGGTCTGGGATAAAGCTCTGAAGACGAGACCTCAAATTTTTTCAAACATTTTTGCATCCTGGTTAATCAGGGAAATGGGTCGGTAGCTCTCACAGGCTGTCAGATCCTTAGCAGGTTTAGGCAGGAGAGTGACCACTGCCTCCCCCCAAGAGAGGTGGAGTTGCACCGTCCTCATGAGCAACATTACAAACCCTAGTTAACAATGGGACTAGATCCGACAAAAAATATTGTTAAAATTCAGCTGTGAAACTGTCCAGTCTGGGGGCCTTCCTCTGTTGAGGGATTTGATGACCTTTTTCATCTCAGCCTCCAGGATATTGGCTTCTAAGCTAAGTTTCTGAGACTCCTCTAACCTTGGAAGGGAGGTTTGTTGCAGGAAATCTTCCACTAAAGTAGAGTGGTTGGGGATATCTCTTGACTGTATAATTTAGTGAAATACGCACAGAATTCCTCTGCATTATAGGCTGGGTTAGTCAGGCCTGGCCCTGGGCCAGGGGTCTTTATTCAGGGAATATACCTGTCTGCCTCTTGCTTTCTCAAGAGTAAGGCTAACAAATGAGATACCCTCCCTCCCGTCTCATAATATCTTTGCTTGGTGTATCCGAGATAGTTTTCTGTTTTCCTTTTCATTTCTACATTATATAATTCCCTAGTCTCCTTAAGTTTCAACAGAGTATCCGGGTTTTTAGTTCTCTTGTGGTCCCTCTCCAATCTGATAATATCGTCTAGCAGACCTTCTACTTTAGCTTTATGACTTCTGTTCTTATGGGAAGCATAACTAATGATTCTACCCCTAAGAACTGACTTTAAGCCATCCCAGATAAAATGGATATGAGTGTCTTCCTTCCTGTTTTCCCTGATATAAAACTGAATGGTCTTCCTCATTTGGTCCACAAAAATGTTATCATTCAACAGTCCTGAATCAAATCTCCAAGACCCCTTGTTTCGAGTATCAGACCATTGGAGCGTGGCACTGATCATTGCATGATCTCTAAAAGTAACTGGATGGATAACCACATCCAACATATTGTGGGCATTCACCTTTTGCGTATAAAACCTGTTGAGCCTGGAGCCCGGAGGACTCAGAGTGAAAAATGAAGTCCTGGGTGTCTGGGTTCTGAAGTCTCCAAGGTTCTGTAAGGCCTCCCTCGGTGATCAGGGACCTCAATAGCCTGGAGCTGGAAGCTCCCCCCAACCCCACCCCTTCACATTCCTGTCTAAGTCAGGATTCTCAATGCAATTCCAATCTCCTGCAAGAATAACGCAGCCAGGAGAAAGGGAAGCCACCCTGGCAAATAGGTGATGGAAGAAGGCTCCTGTTGGCGGGGTTGGGGCATAAACAGAGGCAGTATGAAGTGGCTGACCCATATATTCCCGATATTATCACAAATCTACCCGAGCCCTCCACTTGAGTCTTACAAACCTTGAAGGGGAGGCCTCTCTTGATCAGGACAGTGACTCCTGACCTGGAGGCATCTGGGTAACAGTCAGAGTAAACTGACCCAACCCACATTCTTTTTAACTTGACATGTTCTAATGGGGAGAGTTTTGTCTCATGTAGGCAAGCCAGGTCGCATTTCACCGGGTCCAACTCTTGGAGGACTCTTGCCCGCTTAACTACCCCATTAATGCCTTTAACATTAATAGAAGTAATCTTAAGAGCCATCATAATGTAAATGTAAATATATTATATACCACAGTTGTCTTCCCCTTTTGTGTTTAAACCCATTAAGAGTAAATCCAACAGTGAAAAGGTGTGCACAAATAACCAGTACAAGACATACACATACAAAGCAACACATACAGAATTTAAAAATTAAAATGTATATTCCAAGAACAAAGATCTGGGTGTAACTACCCAGTGGGATCTTAACTGCAGGTCGAGGACTTTATAAAAAAAAAAAAACAAGGGGGGGTATCAGTTACTTCACTGGATCCCTAAGCTCTACAGAGCATAACCCTGAGGGAAGGTTTGGGAACCTCAGGGAGCAAAGGCACTAGGCCTAAGAATAGGAGCCAAGCGTAAGTATATGCTAAGAGGTGAGCTCCCAGTCAATCTCGAAGCCCAGACCCTCTCCTAGTTTGTGTCTTCTGGCTTGTTCGATGGCCAGGGCAGAAAACCTCAGACAACTGCTTAATAAGTATACAATGAATCCTTAATAGGTCGCTAATTCAAACTATAGCTATAAAGCATTATATTGTAGAAACAGATCCACACCTTATTTCAGCTCTCCCTACCAACCTTACTCTAAGTGAGGGAAGATTTAGAGGGAGATACTTAAAGGGAGAAAAAAAATCATTATATTCTCCCCCACACAGTAAAATAAAAAATCACTGGGCTAGATTGCTTACAATTAATTGCTCCCCCCAACCCCAGGACACTGGGATAGAGACAACATGTCCCCCCCATCCCCCTAGGCCAAGAGGAGCAACGATCAAGCCAGTCCCTGGAGTATAACAACTGAATAGCCTGAGGGGCTGAACCCCTTACATGAAAAATGTGGACCCTCGCAAGGCACGTGTCAAGTTGGGAGGAGCATTGTCAGCCCGCATATAAAGCCCAGGTTAGGCCCCCTATTAAACAAGACCATGAGAGGAAGGTCCAGATACCCCTGATTAAACATTCTAGGTAGGATTAGCACCAAAAGTTCAAGTGGTGTTGTGCCCACAAGGAATTTCCTTGCTAACCCCCCACCCACCTTTCAGTTCTGCATCTCTACCCCATAAACAATAATGGAGATATCATTTACAATGCACTGAAGCATTACATTATAGGAATCTAGAAATAAAAGATGTCATATCAGGCAGAGAAAATCAACATATAGGTGCCCAAGGGTGCTTATCTTAAGTCCAGTCCGAGTCCCATCAACAGGAAATGAGGGCCACTGGGGGAGGCATCTCTCAGCTGGAACAGAAGGGCTATGTAACTGCCAAAGAGCCCCTCAGGAAATCAACACCTCGCCAACTTCTGGGCCCCTCCCAATGAAAAGGGATTGTTCTGTTTCTTCTGTTACTCTAGTGAAAATGGGGAGTTAAAGCCATCCAGTTCCAGGGGTAATCCCTCAGTGGAAAAACAATCAGGTAGAGCTTTAATTATGTTCATTGTGTCTGATAAACCAATTTAACCAAGCATCACTCGTGCACCGGTGCAGTTAGAATCCCGAGCAATGAAGAAGGCTGATCTGCAAACCTCGCAGAGATCTTCAGGTCTTCTTTTTCTGGAGCCACTTAGAAATGTCTGCATGTAAAGGCAGCAAAGCATCCCCACATCTCCCTAGGTGTTTTCTGGAGCCTGGGGCCACCACCCAGAGCAATTCTTCAATTTTCTGCTCAGCCTGTTCCTCCTTAGTATCAGGTATTGGAATGTCTATCACAGTAAGGTAGGGGGTAGCTGCCAGCAGGGAGTCAAATACTTTTAACCCTTCCTTATCTTGAATCCAGAGCTTCGTAGGGTATCTCAGATAGGCCTTACATCCTTTTTCTCTCAAGATTTTCACCACAGACAGGATTCGCTTCCTCTTAGCCAACATTAAAGGAGGATAATCTTGGTCTAGGTATATTTTCTGGCCATCTAGATTTAAATCTCGTTTAGCCCAAGCCAGCCTAAGTATTTTTTCTTTTGTAATGTAACACAAGAACTTAACGATGACTGACCTGGGGGACCACCTTGTTTAGGTTTTGGTGTGATGGCGCGGTGGGCGTGCTCAATATCTAGACTGAAATCCTCCCCTAGGTTCAGTTCTTTTTTGAACCATGAGTCCAGAAAATCCTCCATACTGGGGGGCTCCACACTCTCTGAGATGCCAAAAATCCGAAGATTATTTTGGCTGGCCCTTGCCTCTGCATCTTCAGCCCACAAAGTCAATTCTCTCTCTCTTATGGAGATACGCAAGCGATCTCCCATATGCCATGTGTTCTCCCTGCAAGGTCTCCATGTGGGTTTCCACAACTGCAGTTCTAGACTAATTTTTTAAAATCTCTCTGGATGCCTGGGGGCGCTGTGGAGCCCTGAACGGAACAGCAGCAGATTTTACCAGCTCTGCAAATATTTTTTTAAAATAGTTTATATCCCCTATTTTGGATTGCTGGATTGACTTATTAAAGCGATTAACAGAAAGAGCGCCATCGACTGAGGGGAAATGGGCAACAACAAGAAGGAAAAATCTCAAGGTGGAGGAGAGAGAAGCAAGGGAACTGGTGGGGCCTTGAGATCTTTTTCAGTCCAACAGGCTGAAGCAGAGCCTAGTTCCACAGAAACTATGGCATCACTGGGTCAAAAGCTACAGAATTTAATAACCTCAGTGTCAATCTTAAGCCAGAAAGTAGACGATTTTAACAATAGTGTTCTGGTGGTTGAGAATGCTGTGGAAGTACTTAAAAAAGAAGTGCAGGACATTCGGAAACAAACTGATGCTCATTCGACTACTAGTGCCCTCATGGTTAAAGAGAACCAGCATCTTAGAGCTAGGCTTGAGGCCCTAGAGAACCAGGCTCGTGCAGGGAACATTCGGATCATCGGTCTACCCGAGGGTAGTGAGGGAGACCATCCGATAATGTTTATACAGGAATGGCTATCTGAAAAATTGTTGCCTGAAGGGGATGATGTCTCCTGGGACATCCAAAAAATATATTGCATTACACCCAGAGGCCGATCCCAGAACTCAGAGGATCCTCGTACTCTAATGGTAGTGACACCCAGAGTTGGCACCGGTGATTGAATTTTAAGGAGTGCTCGGTGAGCTAGCCCCCCTCATGCAAGATGACAGCCAAGTTTACATCTTTCTGGATATCAGCTACTCGACCAGACAACGACGTAAGAAGTTCGACTCGGTGCTTGCGGGAAGCGGGAGTAACACATACCGTCATATTTCCAGCGAGGCTCCAGATTACTTACCAGGGAAAAGTGTTTCTGTTTTCAGATCCAGTGAAGGCCCGGCAAATGGGCCACCCATCTGGTGGCTGCTTCCAAGAGCTCAAGAGAGGATGTCGAGAGCGAGGCGATGTTTGGGGACACTTGAAATAGTGGGACTTTTCTGCAGGACTAACCACCACATGTACCCTTGTATCAGCTAAGTAATTAGTGCCATTTAGAACACCACTGCACTGTACTGTTTAGCCTATTCTGTTATCAGCTTCATAATACAGGGGATGAGAAAGGGGTTGTCTGTTTCTAAATTGTTTGACCCTGCAATATCTCTAAGGTTATTGTATTGAGGGGGGTTGATCCTAATTTTGGTGAACGTTGAATTTTAAGTTGTTTAATCTGTTACCAGCATTTTATAGATTAAATAATATCTTTGTTGGGTGCTAAAGAAAGATGGGGTTTGGAAATATTTCAAAATATAAGCTGTAACTTAAATCTGTTGTAGAATTTTAATCTGGAAATGATTGTTTACATTTAGGCGGACACATGGCAACACTAGTCCCTTTTGGGACATGTTTCCTTTATTAGGCTGGACACTGATGGACTATCCTTCATTCTCGAAATAGCCATGTTGCTCTTGGACTCTAAAACACAGCAACTGAGGGATTTGTATTTGGATTACATACATAGTTACCCTCTAATGATGCAACAAAATATAGTGAATGCAAGTTTTCTCCTTATCCTTTGATTAAGGGGCTAATCCCCCAGTGGAATAATGTTATATGGTCTGTTCACTATATGTAGTCTATAATGTCATGTTAAATTATAAAATGCTAAAAATAAAGTATAAATAAAATCTCTCTGGATGCCTGAGATTCTAGCATCTATGTGGTGGAGAATTTTTAATATACGGTGCCCGTTGGCTTTTGTAAAAGTGGATGACGCTTCAGACCCCAATCCATCCGATTCATCCCCTGAGGCCAGGGTGACTGAAGACCATGAAAGCACCAAGCTAGTAGGCCTCTGCAATTCTCTATCCATGGATGCACTTCTGCTGGCAACAGGGGGTCTCTTTTTCGTGCGCCCCATGATAGCTGGTGTGGAAAAATGCAGAATAATCCAATTTGTGACCAGTTTGGCACATGATGGAGACTGATATCTCAAGAGTAAATTGCCTGAGGTAACAGAGCACTGCCTTAGACTGCCGTCAATCACGTGATGTCACCGGAAGTCCCGGCCGTGGAAAAGGTTTTTTTGCTGGTGTGCGTGAGCCCAGGAAGATAAACCCAATAGAGGCATGGTTGCCTATAACCCTGGAATACCTAGCACACCTACAGTCATTAGGCCTACAGTCTTCAACCTTAAATGGGCACTTGGCAGTAGTATCAGCACACATATCAGCTGGCAAGAGAGGTCTTTGGCCTCACAACCCATTTTCAAAAGGCTTGAGCCATTTGTACCCATCGGTGAGGGACTCTGTCCCACCTTGGGACTTCAATATATGCCTTGACTATCTTATGGAGGCACACTTCGAGCCTTTGGAAACTACTGACTTGAAATATGTCACATGAAAGACCGTATTACTGCCTGCAGTGACCTCTACTAAGAGAATAAGCAGGGACCCTGGTTTTCCATTTTTATCAGTAACACCGGTAACAATCACGGAATCCTGCTTGGTTTGCAGATTTTGAATTCTTGTACCGGTGCCTCACGGAAATTGCATGTCACTGCACAGAATCTCTAAGATTTCAGCATTTTTTTAAATTTTTTTTAATTTTCTCTTTCTATGTCCCCTTCTCACAGCATCAGTCTCCACTTTTCAGGCTGGGTATCCCTTAGCTTCACCCCCAGTTAATGCTCAGGAGCTCCTGTGGTCCTGCCCCTATTCTGCCTGGGTTGTACCCCCACCAGGTGGAAAGGGAAGGAACCCCAGGACCCATCCACACTCCCTTAGTGTGTGTCTGGCAGCTCAGTGGGTCACTCATGGAGCCTGATTTGAAGTCTGGGGCACCTGGGTCCCTTCTGCCAGTGGCCAATGTGGGGTGATTGTTCCTGGTTTTCTGGTCTCTGTCCCTGAGGGCACTGGCACTAGAGGAGATCCAAGGAGGTAGGTCACATACAAACATGCCACTGCTCCAGATCCTGGCTAGGGTCCTCCCCTCCTGATCACTTTGCAGCACCATTGCATCACCACCCGTGGTCACACAGGTGGTGGTAAAGCAGCAGTACCTGCAGCCCACCCTCCCTCTAGGAGGAGAGCAGTCCCCCAGGTGCTCGATCCTACTCCTCTGGCCAGACCTCCAGCAACCCAAGTTCACTTCTGACCCTGGGTCGCTGGCATTGCAAGCAATAGTGCTACCGCAGCGCCAGCAGGCCAACCCAGATTTCAGCATCTTAAAATGAATGATGCTGTGCTTTGTATTCTTTCTGCTTTGCTGCATACAGAGTCAGTAAGGCAATCACCCACACTGCTTTGTTGTAATCAGCCATTCAGTTTAACCACCCATGCCTAGTGGTTAGAGTAACAAGCAGTGAATGAACTGGGTACATCCAGCAGACTTGGGTTTGATTCTCACAACCTCCACTTGCATACTGTGTGACTCCAAGCAAGTCACTTAACCTCCCCAGTTCTTCTAGGTCACTCCTGAAAACAGACAGTCCTGCCTAGTGGGCCTTACCTGCTTTACAAAGAATATAAAAAAAATACCAATATATGTTTACTACATCATAGACTAGTAGTCAGGGTACCATGTAATTCACCTGAGTTTTACTTGGGCTGAAATGATTTTGTATAGGTAAAGATAAATGTTTAGATCCATTTTATGTGTTTTATAAGCTTGTTTTTAGATTTTAGTCAGGTGTTTATTGTATTCTTTGCATATAAGCAGCTAGGTTGCAGATTGCTAAATGCAGGATCACTGTTACCAACTAGCTTATTCAAGTTTATAACCAGTAGGGCCATCCACAATCCTCAGTTGTTTGAATGAAAACTAGTCTGAATGAAAGTATGTTCACAAAGAAGAAACTGCCTTACTACTTATGAAAATACTTCACATTTAGCACCCCATTTAGGTGAATTGGATAATTTGCAGCCTTTCTCCCACCTACTGTTTCAGTCTCTGTGACAACGAAAGGTTTTCTGATAGACTGCTTCAACAAAAAGCAAATGTTAAGTATTTAAGTGTACTTATGTTTGGCCAATGGATTTTGAAAGCACAGTCAATGACGTACAGAAGGTAAGACCCCAGGGGCTGTATGATGCTGGTGGGCAGAGTAGTGCTCAATTCACATCTGAACAAAGACATGAAAACTGGGAGACACGCTTTTCATGGACACCAAGGGGAAAAAAAAGCATCCACGTGTCTGGTAGATGCATAAATCCATTTGAACGTCCTCCACTAATCACTTGTGGATTTTTTAGGTGAAGAAACTTTATTTCAAAGAAGCAAATTCAAGCAGTTTTTTAACCCCTGGCCATTCACTCCTTCAGGCCTGCCAAGGCCCCCTACCATCACTGCTGAGTGCCGACCACCATCCACTGCCCCTTTCTGATGTGCTACCAGGCAACCCAAAGTAACCCTTCATTGAGTGGGCCCCTACCCCTGTGGGAGGCTACCAGGGGAGGAGAATTGCCCTAAAGAGCTTCCAGTGCATCCTGGGCATGGCAGGGGTCAAAACAGACACATGTCTGGGGATTCTGGCTTATGGAGGGACCAACAGCTGTCCTTCGGTTGGGTCAGTGGGTGTTTTCCCATTTTCTTGGGAGCGTGACAGGCCACATGATGTCAAGGCACAAGCCGACGTCTGTTACGCTACCTCTTGCAGTGAGGGCTGACATATTGTTGTGCATCTGGCCTCCACCAGGGGCCA
The DNA here is from genome assembly GCA_016271365.2 of Neoceratodus forsteri. Lineage (NCBI taxonomy): Eukaryota > Metazoa > Chordata > Ceratodontiformes > Ceratodontidae > Neoceratodus > Neoceratodus forsteri. The sequence continues at coordinate 28,280,940 of CM057456.1, forward strand.
GCAAATGTTGAGCCATGAACCCACCCTCCCTTCCAGTAGAAGGTGAGTGGTCGTTGAACACTCAAGCCTTCACCCACCAGCTGGCCCTCCAACACCCAAGTCTGTTCTCTAACCCTGGTCAGCAGTATCACTGGCAGAAATCCAATTCAGGCAGTTAAATTATAGATAGGAAAAAACAAAGGTAGTCCACCTTAGCGGTGATGGTTCAGATTAATTCACATCTGAGTTCTAACTAGCAAAGAGACCAAGTCATTTGTAACTTGTGCATGTGGGGTGTGGGTGCTGAAGAAAGAGGATCATAGTGCTGTCACTACTGCCATCACCCCAGAGGGATGTGGACTGCATTGTTGCTACTGTCATCACACCGAAGGGGTGGGGGCTGTAGTGCTTCTGCCATCATCACTGGTGGATGGGAATGTAGTACTGCTGCTGTCCCACCTGAGGGATGGGGGCCATAGTGCTGATACTGCCATCACACCTGAGGAATGGTGAATGTAGTACTGCTGCCATCACACCTAAGGGATGGGGGCCACAGTGCTGCTGCTTCTGTCACACCTTAGGGAGGGAGGTTATAGTGCTTTTGCTGCTGCCATCACACCAAAGGGATGGGGGTCGTAGTGCTGTTGGTGCTGCCATCGTACCTGAGGGATGGGGCCGTAGAGCGGCTTCCATTACACCTTAGGGATGGGGGCTGTAGTGTTGCTGCTGCCATCACATCTTGTACCTAAAATAACTTTCAATTGGTACAAGGATGGAAGGATGTGTAATAGTGGAAATCAAAATTGCTAAAATGCATGTTAGCAGAGTTAAAAATTGTTAAATAAAGTACACAAAACCAAACACCGGTAAAAGCGGATTTTGGCTTAACAGACACTGGTGACAATATCATTTTTTACAATGTGCAAAATGGAATATGCCCTTTCTCAATCCCGGTAAACCAGTGTCCCTCAGAATAAGTGAGGGGGCATGGCCATGTATGTGAAGACTCACATTAATGTTACACCATGTACAAAATGTGTGAAGTCCAACACAGAATCCCTTTGGGTGACTGTACAGGGACTGACAGATAGAAAACTATTTGTAGGCTTATATTACAGAGCCCCTGGTTCCAACAGGGAATTGGACAGTACGTTAGAGGCTGAAATGTCAGAAATGGCACTAGAAGGTGACATTCTAGTTTTAGGGGATTTTAATCACCCTGAGATTAATTGGGGCCATATAAACAAATTGAACCACAGAAATAATTGCTTTTTGGACATGTTAAATACAGCGGGCCTAAGTCAGTTAATTTATAAGCCCACATGGGGCACCAATGTTCTGAATCTTGTAATTATTAATAGGGAAGATATTGTGAGTAAAATAAAGATAAGGTAAAATCTAAGCAACAGTGACTGCAATATAATCAAGTTTGCCTTAAAGAAAAGCATCAATCATGGAATTAGGGGATCCACCATTGTGAGAAACTATAGGAAAGCTAACTTTGAAAAAAATTAAGCAAAATCTATCAAAATGGGATTGGAAAAAGGATTTAGAGGGATCAAGTGTTAATAATATGTAGTTATCACTTAAGAAAAAACTGTTAAGTGTTGGAGGAACTGTATGTTCCCAATATAAAATTGTACAACAGAAGGGGCAAGAGACCGATGCGATGTACCAATGAAGTATTAAGGTTGAGTGCACAAAAAAAGAAAGCATTTGTAAGAACAAAAGCAGATGGAACACAAGTTAAAAAAGAATGTTACAGAAATGTATTAAAAAAACCTAAAAAAAACTTATTAGGGTGGAGAGAAGCAAGGTGGAATTTAAACTATCACATAAGAAGGATAACGGCAAGAGTTTCTTTGCTTACATTAATACCCAAAGCAGACAGAGAAATAATTTGGGACCTATATCCGTAAATGGCAAAGAACTCTAGCACTCCAGGGAAATGGGCATTTAATGAATACTTCAGTACAGTCTATGAAGGGAGTGATGGTAGGAAAGTTAAGCTTAAAGAAACAAACAACAAAGACTTAAACTTAAAAGTTAATGCCACAGAAATAAAGGATTTACTAAACCAAATTAAGGTTAATAAATCAGCAGGCCCAGACCAGATTTGCCCAAGACTGGTAAAGTAAACAGTGGAGTTAATTCAATATCCTTTAGCCACAATTATTAATGCTTCCTTCAAAACTGGTGAGGTATCTGATGACTGGAGGCAAGCTACAGTCATCCCTCTCTACAAGAAGGGAAATAAGTCAGAAATGTTGAATTATAGACCAGTCAGTTTAACATCAATACTGGGTAAATTAGCCGAAACATTGCTAAAAACCAAAATAGAAGAGAACCTCAGGATATTGGGTTATGAAGACAGTAATCAACATGGCTTTAAGAAAAATAGGAGATGTAACACAAATCTGCTTTGCTTTTATGAATATATAAATAAGAATGTGATTAATAACATACCTACAGATATCATATACTTAGATTTCCAGAAAGCATTCAATAAGGCACCTCACAATGGCCTAATATGGAAGATGGTGGAAATAGGTATCGATGGTAGAATAGTGAGTTGGACCCAGAAATGGGTGGATAGCAGAACGCAAAGAGTGAGAGTCTTGGGGGAATATTCAAATCCTATTACTGTGTCTAGCGGAGTACCACAGGAGTCGGTATTGGGCCCTGTTCTATTTTCTTTGTTTATAAGTGACCTCCATCTTAACATACACAATAAAATATCTAAATGTGCGGATGATATCAAGTTAGGTAGTTCTGTTGCTACAGTAAACCAACAATGAGATGAAAAGAGACTTAGAAAAGATTGAAGAGTGGTCACTTAGGCAAAAATATGGGACTTCAGAGGAGCTGACTTTGATAAGATGGCCAACAGAGTTAAGCTAGCTCTGGCAGAAAGAAACACAGGTGAGGGGGTACTGGCAAAGTGGGCAAGCATTAAGGATGCAATACTTGAAGCAACATCCCATTGTGTTAGACAGAAAAGGAAGTGCAAAAGAAGAAGGAAACCACTTTGGTTCTCAAATACAGTAGCAGAAAAGGTCAGAGCCAAAAGGCTGGCCTTCAGGAAATATAAGGAAACACAGCGGATGAAGATATGGAGGCATACCAAACTGCCCTAAGGGAAGCAGGGAAGGCAGTAAGGCAGGCAAAGTCCCAAACTGAGGAAACACTAGCACTAACAGTAAAGAAGGTGACAAGACTTTCTATAGATACATTAGTGAAAGGAGAAAGTCCAGAGGGCTATTACAGCTTAATGGAGAAAAGGGAGCATGTGAGGAGGAGGACCATGTAAAAGCATCTATCCTAAATAGATACTTTTGCTCAGTATTTACTGAAGAGAAGGTAGGGCAGGGCCCACAGCTCAGCACCATGGACACAGGGGGAGGGAGGTGAGCACTACTCCCTTCACAAAAGAAAGGGTCCTACAAGAGCTTGCTAAGCTCAGGGTGGACAAGGCAATGGGACCTGATGGCATACATCCCAGGGTACTTAAGGAGCTAAAGGTGGAACTAGCAGAGCCATTAGCAGAACTGTTTAGTGAGTCTCTGAGCACAGGAGAGGTCCCAGAAGACTGGAGAAGGGCTCATGTGATCCCGCTCCACAAGGGTGGTAGCAGGGAGGAGGCAGGGAAGTACAGACCAGTCAGTCTTACCTCAGTAGTGGGCAAGATTATGGAGGCACTCCTTAAGGAAAGGATAGTGCAACACCTGGAATCCATAGGGCACAGGATCCAAGACAGCATGGGTTTACAAAAGGAAGGTCCTGTCAAACTAATCTCATAGATTTCTTTGACTGGGTAACCAGAGTGGTGGACCAAGGGGAGCAGTTGATGTCGCCTACCTTGACTTCAGCAAAGCTTTTGACACTGTTCCACATAGAAGATTGATAAATAAGCTGGGTAGGCTTGGGGTGGGTAGTTGGTCAACCTTGTGGCAAACTGGTTGACGGGCAGAAAACAGAGAGTGGTGGTAAATGGTATACAGTCAGAAGAGATGCAAGTCACAAGTGGGTACCTCAGGGATCAGTCCTGGGGCCAGTCCCTTCAACATCTTCATTAGTGACCTTGCAGATGGACTAGAGGGTAAGGTTTGTCTGTTTGCAGATGACACCAAGATCTGCAACAGAGTAGATGATCCAGATGGGGTGGGAAGAATGAGAAGAGATCTGGATAAACTAGCAAAATGGTCAGAAGAGTGGCAACTGGGATTTAATGCAAAGAGTGCAAGATTATGCACATAGGAAGAGAAACCCTGAAGCCACCTATAGGCTGGGAGGAGTTGCTAGCAGTCACAAAGGAAGAAAGAGACTTGGGCATCATCATCACTGATGACCTGAAATCATCCAAGCAGACCTCTAAAGCAGTAGGTAAGGCTAGGGGCGTTAGGGTGTATTACTAGGGGTATCACAAGTGTCAAGAGGGAGGTAATAATCCTCTTTACAAGACACTGGTTTGGCCCCATCTGGAGTACGTGCAGTATTGGAGGCCACACCTTCACAAGGATCGTTAACCAAATTGAGGCAGTCCAGAGAAGGGCAACCAAAATGGTGCAGGGACTGCATCAGAAGACATATGAGGACAGATTAACAGAGCTCAATATGTATACCCTTGAGCAAAGGAGGAGAGAGTGATATGATTGAGGCATTCAAACACCTTAAGGGCATTAACAAGGTGAAAGAGTCTAACATGTTTAAATATAAGAAAATAGCAGGACAAGAGGACACAGCATGAGATTAGAGGGGGGCCGATTAAGTGGGAATGTGAGGAAATTCTTTTTCACAGAAAGGGTGGTGGATGCATGGAATGGCCTAGCTCAAGAAGTGGTGGCTATGAATACAGTACAGGGCTTCAAACAGGCATGGGATAGGCATAAGGGAGCAATACAAATGATTATGAATAGATAGGCCACTGACAGAGCAAAGGCCAATGGCACATTTATAAGGTAGAAAAAGAAATGGGCAGACTGGATGGGCCTTGCGGTCCTTATCTGCTGTCAACTTCTATGTTTCTATGTTTTTAAAATGCCTTTTAGCATTAACAAATGTACTGTGATGCATATGGATAAACTTAATATCCAACAACATTACACGTTAAATGGTCTGGAAGTAAAAGTAAGTATACTGGAGAAGGACTGTGGAGCTTTTGTGGACCGTTTGATGAATTTCAGTGATCACAGGTCAGCTGTAATTAGGAGAACTAATTTTATCATTAAGAATATAAAGAGAAGTTTTGTTAACAAAAGTGCGGGTTGCCTGTTACCCTTGTACAAAACATATATAAGACCTCATGTAGATTATGGGTCACAACTTTGGAACCCATACACAGTAGATGAAATTGATAGAATAGAGAAGTTTCAGAAGCATTTAGAAAATCTTTAAGAAATTACAGCTATAGACAGAGTGTTAAAAACAGGCCTGTTTTCTCTGCAACAACGAAGAATTAGAGGGGACATACTGGCAATGTATAAGATCATAAATGTTGCAAGTTTAAGGAATGAAATTGGGATTACACACCAGGAGAAACCAATAAGTTTGAGGGGACACAAAAGACAGATCAAGTTAGACTGCTAAAATAACAGTAGACACTTCTCATTCATTAATAGAACTGGAAGGTTATGGAATAAATTGCTTGTTAATACTATAGACTGCTGTACAATAACAGCCTCTAAAAACTAGTGGATAAATGGTTAATGGAAAATTCTGTTACATGATTCACTAATGTGGGGAATGGTAAATATGGGCTAATCAGCCTTCCTCCATTCTACAACCCAGCATAAGAACTGCAAGCCCTCTGCACAGAGACAAATTACATAATCTGTCACAAGGATAAGGCAATTCTTACAACTGTAAGCCCCCCATCCCCGTCTAGATGTGTACGGATGGTAAAGGTGGGAGGGGGGCACTGTACAAGCAAGGCAGACCCAGTTGAGACATTAGAAATAGCTCATTACCTGGTTCATGCTGACAGTGTCTGGAAGTCACAAGAATAGGAAAGCAGGCATCATCTTAGTTCAGATCCTACCAGCCTGGGGGAGCAATATTAGTTAGCAGGCAAACCAGCACACGTACACTGAGGAAGTTCATTGTCCTGTCGTAATCAAAAGTGCAAAAACAATGTAATTAACTTTGAACAGTAACAACCACTCCATAGAGCTGGGGAGCACTTCACACTGAGGTTTTCCTTTGCAGACAAATCTAGAAAGTCTACTGCAGCTTTCTCTTGAGCTAACAGACTGATTCATTTCATGCTAAATTCCTGGCAGCACTTTAGGGGCCAAATTAGGCCACCCCGTGAGGTAGTGTACTATTCCACACTATCATCTCACATATTGTTCCTCAACTTTATTCCCCCAATAGTTATGGCCACTTAATCGAAGTTCTCTACTTTGAATTCCATTCTTTTACTGGACATAGGGTTTAGAACAGCATGAGATGTTTCTACTATCCCAAACCCCTTTATTTTCTCTATTTTCCTTTCACTATGCCTGGCCATACAGTTTCTCCACCAGGGAGCTGACAAAACAAGGAGCACACCCTTTTCTCATAAGGGCTTACTTTGTTAATTTCATTCAATGTTCTCTTTAGCAAGAATTGAACCCCAGAGACCCTTTCAGACATCCAATCACTGATTCCAATGCATGGCAGTTGGGCCTTATTCCAGGAAGTTGTGGGTATCCCCAGCTTTTCCCAGTAATGCCCGGCATTTTCTGCTCATGCAGCAATTCCAACCTCTGAACTCACTCATCAGGTGGACTGCTTCTAGTGCCATACCAGAGCACCCAACAGGCTGCCAACCTGCCGGGGTCCCAAACATCACTCCCCCAAATGGACTTTCTCTGCCTCCACAGGCTGCTCAGCTAAGATGTCCCAACTCTGTAGAGGCCACCAGCCTGGGGAATAGGGGTAGTTCTGTCACCACTACACCCATAACTGCTCAGGCTGCCACTTCTGAGTCGCGCCCCAGACTCCATTGCTATAGTGGGACCACTCTCAGGATACTTACTGACTCACTGCTGAACTCACCCACGGGCACAATTTCTTTGAGCTACAGGCCCCATCGGTGCTTACCCTACCAAGGTGCCGAAGTTCACTTGGTGGGCCTCCGTTTCTCTTTCTTGTATCCTGGGCTCCAGCTCCCAATTGCACCAACAGGCCCCTGTCTTTGCTCCACTGGTCCCCATTACTTATTATGGGTCTTTGAGGGTGGTGGGCTGGGGTGGCAAGCGGCCCATCCCGGCCCTGCCACGGCCCTCCAACTGAACTTGTGGGCCAACCCCCCCCTGCCTCTCTTTTCTTGGATCTCCCCCCTTGGTCCAGTCCCTGGCACCAAAAAACCATCTCTTTTATATCCCATGGGAGGGGCCCCCTGCTAGCAGCAAGCATGCTCTACATCCCAGACTTGCAGGCATCACAACTCCCAATTCCTCCCTAACTACACATAGCACTCAGAAATTTACTGTAACTAGTAAGTACCCCAGAGGGTGCTTAGACAACTAACAGAAAATTCCTATCTAAGGTGGTGCCTGAATTCCACCTGAATCAGTCAGTGAACTACCCATACCCCCACCCCATGCTTTTTCAACAGCATTCTAGTTCAGGTGAGGAAAAGTTGCATAGCCTGAACTTAAAGTGAGTCTGAACTATCTACATGGATCAGACAAAAGAGATCAGGTCCCAGAGTACCCAGATTTATTTTACCTGTGGTGAGGCTTGCAAAGGCAAACCAGCTACAAAGAAAGCTATATCTCACTGGATAGTCTATTGCATTCAGTTCTGCTATAAAAAAAAAAGTTGCAGAAATGCCACCAAGAGGCTTAAGGGCACACTCCACATGGGGTACCTCTGCCTCTGTGGCATCCTTAGGGGCCATCTCATTGTTAGACATTTGCAAAGCAGCTACATGGAAAACAATGCACACCTTCACAAAGCACTACTGTTTTGACATACAGCCCAGATGGAATGCCTGCTTTGGAACTGTTGTCTTGCAGAACCTTTTTCCTAACCAGGTTCCAGACTCAGCCTCCCAAGGCACTGCTACTGAGTCTGTATAAAGTGTAAATATTAAGTGAGTGGTACCTTTACTCTCCATAGTAAGGTTGTTTCTTCTTAAGGGATCACTCACTATGTTTTACACTCCAAAACCCTGCCTCCCATTCCAGAACCTGGAAGAGGTTCACACAAGAATCAGTTCCTTTTTTATAAAGGTTGCTTGAGCATTATTATTGCAGTTCCTACAGTTTTAGACTTGTTAAGTTGTTGTTTATATGGCACATTTTCACAAGTCTGCTTCAATTTGTTTGGTGTTTTTGACATTTTATGAAAGTTTTTCTCATAATGTTTGGTAGCCTTTTAGGTAGTTTCACTAGCTGCTGCTCCACTCGGGCATGGAAACAGATCTGAGCAATGATTAGAGTGGAATGCGAATGCCGAATTTGTGCCTACATTCTAAATTCTAACATTTCCATTGGTTCTCTCTCCAGGCTGTCACTCTCAGCCAAGATGACTGCAAAATGTGTAAACATAGTGAGTGATCCAGAAGAAACATTAGTACGGCAAGTAATTTTTATGTTTGCCATGTGTGCATGTGCAGCGAACAGCTATAAGAGTGGCTTTTGAGGGGTGTGACACCATCAGTCCAATGCAGAGCTGTCTGCAAGAGGCTTATCAGTGTGACACCAATCATCAGCCAGGCTGATCATGACAGTGTTCTGGCTTGCTGGGTGAAAACGTAATGTATTTCAAAGTAAAGAGCCAACCCAATCTCACAGTAGGTCGGCTCTTTCCTTTGATGACTGAGTCATCTCTTTCCTTTGACCTACATAACGTCGTCATGATCAGCCTGCTGAAAATGGAAAACTGTTCATCAATGCCTGTTGCTGCCTAACTGTAACTGCCCCCCCCAAGCCCAGGTGCCCAATCCCCTGTTCCAGCTGCTACTCCCCTACCCTGCTCATTTTTATCTCTGCAACACCAGGGATCCCACTCTTGGTGCTGCCAAACATAACACTGACACAGGGGGTGCCCAATCTGCCAGTGTCTCAACCTGAAATAAAGAAAACCACTATTGTATTTTTTTTTTAATACACCTTGTGAAAAAGAAAACTGTTCATTGATGTCTGTTGCTGCCACTGCCATAACTGTCCCCCCCCACCAGCCAACCTTCTGGTATGGGGTGCCCAATCCCCCATGCCAGCTTCTACTCCCCACACTGCCTATTTTGGTTCTGCAACACTGGGGAGCCCACCCCTGGTACTGCCAAATATAACACTGACACTAGGGGTGCCCAATCTCCCAGTGTTGTCACCTGAAATAAAGAAAACTGTCCCTTATAGTTTTTTTTAAATAAACCCTGTAAAAAAGGAAAACATCCATTGATGTCTGTTGCCACTGTTACCATCCCCACAGCCGACCCTCCTAGTTTTACTTCTGGAGCCCAACTCTGGTGCTACCAAACGTAACACTGACACTGCAGATGCCCAGTTCCCTAGTGTCGTGACCTGAAATAAAGAAAACCAGCCCTCATAGTTTTTTTAAATAAACCCTGTAAACATGAAAACTGTCCATTGATGTTTGTTTCGACCATTACTGTCCCCCCATCTGATCCTCCCACTCAGCACCCACAACAACACTACACCCCAAGTCCTTACTTACCCACTGGGATACAATGCCATAATGCTCTCTGGACCACAGACATGTCTTCAGTCTTGAATGTTGGACCTCGAACTGAGGAAATCAGGTATATGTTTCAATGTATTTCAATGGGGTTTTGAACTTAGTGGCATAGTTTGGCCATTTTTGAATATGTTTCCCCAATTTTTCAACATGCCTTTTTTGGGACCCTACTTCATGAACAATGGCAGTGAAATTAGACAAATCTGTCCTGAAAGGTGATTTCATGGTCACTGCATGAAATCAACTTTTGGGCATGAGTTGAACATTTTCTCTTCCATTGTTCATGAGGTGGGGTCATAAGAAGGCTATGTTGAAAATTTGGGGTAAAAAAATGTTAATAAAACACCAACGTTATGCACCTATGTTGACATTTTCGAATGCTGTCTCCTAACTTTAGTAATTAAGCAATAATGCATGACAGGGTATGTGTCTTGCTGGTATAACATCCCACCTTGGGTAGTTGAAGCATGAGGCCACAGGCCGAGTGCGTTCAACACCCAAAAAGTGACATTATCCCTGCACCACACACACACACACACACACACACCCTGGAGTGCATTATTGCTATTAGACAATGACTCAGTGCATTAAATAATATGGAAAAGATTGAAAAAATAAAAATTAAGGCAGCCTTACTGTATTTTTGTAGTGTGGTAGCACACTTTTTTTAAAAAAAGTTCCTTTTTTAACCCTAGGTGCTGCTGTTTTGTAGGAGTAGGAGTAGGTTTGTTCTTTAGCCCAGCTGTAGATCAGTGCTCCCCCCACACACACACACGTGTCTGTGTTTTAGGTCTTCCTCTTTCTCTGTAGGTGTCTTTTCTTTTTTGGGGTGGGGTATCTCTGGTTTTGCTCGTTACTTTTATTCAGGTGTCCTGTTGCCTTTGCTGGTACCAGATTATAGAACGGAGCTGATCGCTGACTGACTTGTGGGGACCAAGAGACTTGTGGTTTACATGTCAATATATATTATCAGTAAAGTCACTCTGTTCCCCTGTTTTTTTTTTCCATAGATAATTCCTTTTGTTGTAAACTGCTGGCCAAAACCACCTCAGCATGCTGCTTTTGACAGAAATGGATGGCACAGCATGTGCCTGACATAAAGGGTAGCGAGACAGACATTAGGCATTGCAATAGGCAGCAGTGGGTTCTTCTTCAATATGCACAGTGGGAACACATGTTTGCGAGAGAAATTAATTTTCTGTTAAAAGGGCTCTCCACTCACTTGTGCTTCTGTGTTTGTGGCTGTTTGGGGTTTAGGAGTCAGAGAACAGTGAAGTCGGCTGGTGAGGAGCGGTGATTACTGCAGCAGGATGTAACATGGAGTCGGGCACAGGACAGAGTAATTTCTTTTTATTTTGGTGCAGTCAGGTGTGCCTGACCTTGATACAGTGATGTTATACTGGGATAACATTACTGTTCAAGGTGGCAACTGACCAATCAGAGCCAAGTTTCTTTTCTTGCCATTATATAATTTTCAATATTGTGACCCAAAATTTTCAACATAGCCATTTCTTCACAGTACCTCATGAAACAATTACTTACCATAGTAATGTTTCTTCAAATGGAGTTTTGCTGTATTCTGACTATATGCATTTCAGTCTTTCCATATCTAGACAACTGGCAGTTAGCCCTGGCACTTGAGCTGCTCCATAGAGGAAAGGGTTAGCTCTATGCAGGAGCATAGAACATTGAGCTCCAGCTTGGTTTTCAAACCTCTGTCTCTGGTACATATAAGTGTAACCATCAGATTCTTACGAGCACTATACTAAGTAACTAATAGCTATAGAAATTGTTTTAATTTTAGTCCATATGTAACAAATGCTTGGGTCCAAAAAGACTCAAGCTGAGAACCCAAGAAGAACCATATGTAGATAGTGAAAATGCAATAACAATCATATAAAACAAAGAGACCCCACCTGGCCAGGAAGGGTACAAAGGTACACCTCTGGGATGCAACACTGTACCTGCCAACCCGCATCCCAAAAGACTAGGTTCTGAGAGGGGAGGCAGGGAAGGAGGTCAGAATACAGCAAGACTCCATTAGAAGAAACAACATTATTATGGTAAGTAATTTTTCTTCAAATAACATGAAGTCTTGCTGTATTCTGACTATATGCAGACTGCCAAGCAGTTCTCCCCTGGAGGAGGGAATAACAGAACCTTACTTTGGGAACAGGCTCTGCAGTACTGCTGTGCAAACCTAGCATCACACCTAGTCCAGTTGTCCAGAGAGTAATGCTTGGTGAATGTATGGACTGTTTTCCAGGTGGCTACTTTACAGATTTCCACCAAGGGAATATCCCTAGCTGCTGCCAGGAAGCAGTAGTACCCCTAGTCAAGTGAGCCCTCAGGCCTGAGGGGGGCTCTTTCCCCAATTTTGAATAGCAGAATTGGATACAGGAGACAATTCACCTGGCATTAGATGTTTTAGTGGCAGGTCTACCTTTTCCTACTTCTCCTTAAGTAAGAAATAACTGGGTACAATCATTCCTATGGGCTTTAGTATGCTCTTTATAATAGATAAGTGTCCTTTTTACATCCAGACTGTATAACCTTCTCTCCCCTGTGGAAGAATGCTCAGTGAAAAACATAGGCAAAGACATAGACTGATTCAGATGAAAATTCGAAACCACTTTAGAAAGAAACTTTCTATTTGTACTAAAGACCACCTTATCCCTATGGAAGGAAATGAAGTCAGGTTCAACTGACAGAGTCTGCAGTTCACTGATTCTCCTGGCAGAGGTAATGGCTATCAGGAAGACAGTCTTCCAAGTGAAGTACTTAAGCTCAGCTGAGGTTAAAAGTTCAAAGGGGGCTTCATAAGCTGTGCAATACAGACATTCAAGTCCCAAGCAGGAGTAGAATCTCTGAAGGGAGGGTTGATGTGAACCAGACCTTTGAAAAACTTACTAAAAACAGGGTGAGATGCCAGAGAAGATCCCGTCCCTGCAGAAAGAAAAGCAGAGACAGCTGCCAAATGCACGTTAAGGGTAGCAGGCCTAAGACCTAAGCTATTAAGATGAACCAGATAATCCAGGGCTGTAGCAATGCTCACAGGGCCTGGTTGCATGTGTCTCTCTCAGAACACCAAATACTGAATCTTTTCCATTTAGAATTGTAAGTTTTTCTCGTGGAATGTTTTCTGGAAACCTTAAGGATATCCATTACCCCTTGTGAAAGATGCAGACCTGCATACTCTAATTCTTCAAGAGCCAAGCCTTGAGCCTGACAGATTGAAGATTGGGATACCAAATCCTCCCCAGAAAGGAGGTCAGAAGGTCATACCTCCTGGGCAGAAACAGGGGAATTGAGACTGTCAGGGACAGCAGCAGAGGATACCATGGTTTTCTGGCCCAATCTGGAGCCACTAGGATCACTGTGCAGGGTTGAGGCCTGATCTTGATCAGCACTCTGAATATCAGTGGAAAAGGCAGGAAGACATAAAGAAACCTGCTTGTCCAGTCTAACAGAAGAGCATCTAGGGGAACAGTCTCCAGAACTGGGGGTCTGCAGTAGAAAAGGGGAAGTTGATGATTGCCTGGGGCCGTAATGAGACATATCTGTGGAGTGCCCCATCTCCTAAAAATTACCTGAAGGACCTGAGAATTCAGGGACCAATCATGGTGACCCTGAGATATCCTGCTTAGAGCATCTGCCAGCACATTGTCCTTCCCTGGAAGGTGAACTGCTGTTAGAGAAGTTGGAAGAGAATAGGCTAGTGACCATACATTCATAGCTTCCATGCACAAGGCCGTAGACCAAGTGCCTCCCTGCTTGTTTATATACCACATTGTAGTGGTGTTGTCTGTCCTGATTTTCACCACTTTCCCTTTGACTGATTCTGAGAATGCCTGATGGGCTAGATACACAGCTCTGAGATCCAGCAGATTGATGTGAAGGAGAGACTCCTACTGTGACCAAGTACCCTGTGTGGTGAGAGTCCTTAGGTGGGCTCCCCAACCCAGGATAGAGGCATCTGTGGTCAGAACCACTGAAGGTGCTTGACTGAGAAATGTCTGAGATTGTCCTGATCCAACCACCACTGGAGGGCTTGAACAAGAGTCTGAGTCACTGGAATCAGTTTGGTGAGAGAATCCTTTTTCTGAGACTAAAAATATCTTAAATGGAACTGAATGTCCCTCATATGGAACCTAGCTCCTTGAACCACTGCAGTAGAAGCTGCCATGTGGCCTAGGAGCTGAAGAAAATGCCTAGCTGGATGAGATACCAGAGGTCAGAAAGAAGAAGCCAGATCTGTAAGGGCCTTTATCCTTGCACATGGGAGGAAGACCCTTGCCTGAATAGTATCCAGCTCTATCCCTATAAAGGTAAGGAGCTGTACTGGTTCAATAACTGACTTGGATAGACTGAGAAGGAAACCCAGAGAACTTCGAAGATTCTGGGTGACCACTAGAGCTGACTTGACTTGGTCTGAAGACTGGCCTACAATAAGCCAGTCGTCTAGATATGGAAAGACTGACATGCATATAGTCAGAATACAGCAGGACTTGTTTTTTGAAAGCTGTCATTTTTCAAACCCTGGCCAAACTGTAAGAAACAGAAGAAGCAGTAACACAAAGGACAGAAATAAACGTCACTAGCTGGAGGGTGCACTTACCCTGGTATAATTCACAATGTAGACACAAAAGCCCATTAAAGAGCAGGGTGGGTCAGCACTCCTTGTAGCCCATCTGCATTGAATTAATCATCCAAACTGTGTTTCAGAATATATTCCAATGTGTCAAAGACAGGCACAGAACCAAAAGTTAATTATCAGTAAGAGTTTATTAAATGGTTCAAAAGTAAGCAGCTTACAGGTATCTCACTTCAGGAACCAGGAAAAACTTTAAACAGCACGGCAAATTGGACAATATATTCCAAGACTGTAAATGTTCACAAACTCACCACCGCTTCCATTGATTCACAGACTACATCGTTACTACCTTGCCACACCTGAATGAGCTCCCCAGTTCACAATCTTGGCCAAAATGTGTTTGTGTCCCGAAAGGTGATTTTGTGGTTGCCGTGTGAAATCACCTTTTGGGCAGGAGTTGAAACTTTTCTCCACCCTTGTTCATGAGGCAGGGTCATAAGAAGGCTATGCTGAAAATCTGGGGTAAAAATATTAAAAAACAACAAAGTTATGACCCTATGTTGAAATTTTTGAACACAGGCTTGTAACTTTGGTAATTTTCAATATTTTGACCCCAAATTTTCAACATAACCATTTCTTCACAGCATCTTATGAATGTGACAACTGTCAATTTTCAAATCCTGGCCAAAATGTAGTTTTGCACTTGTGGTGTGAAATCACCTTTTTGGCAGTATTTGAAAATGTTCTATGCCCTTGTTCATGAGGTGGGCTCAGAAGAAGGCTATGTGGGGTCATAAGAAGGCTATGTTGAAAATTTGGAGTAAAAAATATGAGAAAACAACAAAGTTATGAGTCTACATTGCAATTTTTCAATGCACACTTGTAACTGTGGTAATTTGCAATATTTTGACCCCAATTTTTCAACATAGCCATTTTTTCACACCACCTCATGAATGTGACTGCTGTCATTTCAAAAATTATGTTTCAACCATTGTTTTATAAATGACACCTGTCATGCTCAGAAGGAGTGGTCAAAAAATATGTTCAAAATTATGAGGAAACAAATTGTTTCAGCATTTACTCAGACATTTATTTTTTTGTAGATTTTGACCCCTAATGTTCATCATATTACCCCACCTCTTGAACATGGCAGGTGTCATTTTTCAAATCTGCTCTGAAACTTGATTCCACAGTTGCACAGCGAAATCATCTTCCAGATGGAATTTTAAAAATGTCACCTATCTTGATCATAACATCAGGTCATAAAAAGACTGTTAGACATTTTAGGTCAAAATGTGGGAGCCCTCTTAAAAGAAGATATTGCCTCTCAGCTGCCCTATCTTGAGTAGCTACAAATTAACAATGTGTTAAAGCAGGACACCACTGAATATGAGACATTGCAACTAATTTGCTCTATATACAGTAAAAATGTGAACAAGCAAGACCCGGTACACCAGCAATACTAGTGGCTAACATTCTGCATTAACAAATGTTTGGTTCTTTTATGATAGATCCTGCTGCCATCCATAAGTTTCAATAGGAACTGGAACTTTTTATTTCTGACATGATTATTATAATAGTTCTGTCCTCAGACCAGCCATAAAATGTCTACACTTTGCTTCCAAGGCAATAGAAGATTTTTTAACTTATATATATATTTACTGGTTCACCTGAATGACAAATCCACTGATATATACAGCACTACTGTAGTATAAAGCGTGAAGGAACAACTGCTAAAAACTAATAAAATCATGGCACTAAAGTTATTAGCTCAGATACAATAAAGCATAGGAGTAAAATTAAGGGGACTATGGTGAATAAGCTCAGTATTGAAGGAATGATAAATGCTTTATTAAAGAGAAATAAAAGTGACGGTTTGAAAATGTCCTTGTTGTACATAAGGTCCTCTTGTGGCTACCCAAAGAGCCATAATCACGAAGCTGTGGAAATGGAGCCAACCAGGATATGAACCTGAAAAGCAATATTTTACTTCTTCTATAACTCTGAATCAACATACGAATAACAGAGAACATGGCAAATGGATTCCTAGGTGGTGCACTTCTCCCCTTCCTCTCCAGCTATCATTGTATTGTACAAAGAGAGCGGTCACAATGGTTCTCATTAGAGGTGTAAAGGTTGCCTCAGCTTCACATCCAAATCGGCTTCTGCCAAGTGCCAAGGTCACAATATATCCCCACATTTTTCCATACTTACATGCATGCTACTGGTGATACACTCAGTTCTTTCTGTCTCTGTTACCCTTGCCCACCATTGGGTCAGTGAGGGGGGCTTAGGGATCAGCCAAGTAAAAGTAATGCACTGGAGTGCTGCTATTCGCATAATTTGGCCTAGTTTTCAAATAGCACTACTGCAGGATAATAATGCAGGGAAACCCAAGAACAAGTCCAAAAAAGAGAAAGGAAAGGAAAGGAGATGCCAGTTAAGTTCTGGATCGCAACATGAGCTGAGTGTCAAAAGTCCTAAAGAATCGGGCACTCCCAAAAGATATGGTAGTGGGTACCCCAAGCACCTCCACAGGTAGGCCAGCAAGCATCTGTGCAGCTAGCATGGAAGTGCTTTGTAAGAACTGGGGTTCAGAAAAAGTGGATGAGTACCTTCCAATTAAGCTCCCATCAAGTTGGAGATGCAGGAATCTGCCAGCCCAAACGGAGGTGGTGTGACCATTGATCTGGGGGAATCTGAGTTCCACTTTCATGCTCCCATTTAAGCATTACATTGTCTAATGGGGGAACAGCTGGTTCTAAAAAGATTTTGTATAGTTCAACAAGGTAGCAGATTTTGGTCCACAGCCTGACAACATGATAAAGGAAATCCTCTAAGCTGGTGCATTCCCCTCCACAGCAAAGAAAAGTGTCCTGATGACATTATAAAATGCTGAACTTGTAGAAAATGCATATGATCCTCACTGCAGAGGGAATAAGTGTCTTGTAGCCTGGAGAATGGAAGGCAATCCTGTTCATCCATGCATTGTCTAAATGTGATAAGAGCATGTGCTTCCCAATAGGTGAACCCTGGGTCCAGTCTTGGGGGGAGAAACAAGTCCTTATGCCATATTAGAGAGATGGTCCAACAGTGTTAGGGGTATGAGTTCATTTTCTGAGGCATAGAGGATAGAGGATACTCAAAGAGTGCCTGATCTAGGGGTTTTGAATCTTGGGGCCAGAGGCGAGGGGGAATTACACTCATCGGTAAGGTCCACAAAGCCCAATTAGGCAAGAAAGCAGCCTCAATCTGATACCAGCCTGAATCATCATGTTTTTTAGCCTAGGTGCTCAGTTGGCACCCTGGACTGCCAAATAATAGAAAGTAAAGCTGGGATGAGTCAGCCCCCCCAACCGTCGAGGGATCTGTAGGGTCATTTTTGAATGGCAGGGTTGCTTTCCAGACCACACAAAGCTCTGCACAGCTTTATGTAAGTTATTCCAATAGTATTTGGTAATAGGTATGAGTAAGGTCTGGAATAAAAATAAAAGGCGGGGGAGTACATTCATTTTGATTGTTTGTACTCTACTGTAGAGAGTTAAGTGTAGAAGTGTCCAGCAAGCCAAGTCCACCAGGAGGCTACTGAATAATTTAAGATAATTATTCTTAAAAAGTGATGAGGTGTCCTTGGATATTTGAATGTCTAAGTAACGGAACATATTTTTCCTCTCCCACACAAAGGGTCAAGAGTATCTAAATTCCACAGGGGCTGTACCACTGAGTACCATTGCGTCTGGTTTAGTACAATACATTTTATAGCCTGCAAGAGTGCCAAATTCTTTTAGAGTGTGTAGTAGGTGATGTAGGGAAGACTGCAGTTCACTAAGGAAAAATAGCAAGAATCATCGGCATATAGTGCCAATTTTTGCTCAGCCCCCCCAGCCATGACTCATTTGATATGGATATTTTGGCAGATGGTAATTGCCAGGGGGTCAAGTGATAGGGCACAAAAGCAAGGGAGACAAAGGGCAACCCCACCTGGTGCCCCTCCTCAGGGATATACAGTTGGAGAAGAAGCCATTTACCTTGATCCAGGCTTCCGGCGATGTATAAAGGGAAGCAGCAGCTCTAACAAATTTTGGGCCCAATTCAAACCTTTGCAGGGTAGCAGTCATAAAAGCCCAGTCCACCCTGTTGAAGGCTTTTTCAGCATCCACTCTGATCACCAATTGGAAGGATGGTTTAGCATGTTGGGCCATAATGATGTTGAGCAATCTGCGGATATTACCTTGAAGGAATTGACCAGAGATAAAAACTGTCTGGTCTCTATGTATTAAAGAGTAAATACACGACTGAGACAATCAGCAGGGACACAAGTGAAAATGTTTAGGTCTACTGGGAGTAAAGAGATTGGTCTGTAGGAACCACACTCCTCTGAATCTTTACCAGGCTTTAATATGACTGAAATTTGCCCAAGGTTCCACAAGGGGGACCCTCTTCTCTCCCTCAAGCACCTCATTGTATACTGCTGTCAGGAATTCTAATATTGTAGGGGCAAAGAACTTGTAGAATTCAGACACATTCCCATATGTTCCAGGGGTCTTACCATTTTTTTACTGTTTAATCTTGACTATGGTTTCAGCACCAGAGATGGGGGTGTCAAGCTGAGCCAGGGATGGGATGTGGTCTAGGTAAGTATCTACTGATATTTTGTCTGTGTGGTCTGGATGTCCTTTGGAGTTATAAAGTGAGGAGTAATATTGGGCAAAGATTTGGGAGATAGATGCTGGACAGGTGGTGGAGGAGCGAGTTAGTGGATCTCAAAGATGGACCACTGCCCTACTGGCCACCTCTTTTCGGAGTTGGCACATTAACAGCTTGCCAGCATGATTGCCTTGCTCTTAATAATTTTGTTTAGAATAACAAAGTTGTCCCTCAATTTGGGTGTCTAATAACTTGTTTAGACAGTTTTTTTCTATGTCCAACTGTTGCTTTACTATTTCATCTAAGGACACCGGGTGTCGAAATTCCAGGTCTGCTATTTTCCATCCCGGATGAACCTAGCTTGAATACGTGCTTTCTTGACATGTGTGGGGTATTGGATAGCCTCTCCTCGGAGATAACTCTTAAGAGTGCCCCACCATATGCCTGCCTCATATCATTTGATGGGTTACTTTGCAGAAATGTTTGCATGGCAGACTTTATTAATTAAGTCTTGGAACTCAGTATGATTGGGCAGG
Source organism: Neoceratodus forsteri (assembly GCA_016271365.2). NCBI lineage: Eukaryota > Metazoa > Chordata > Ceratodontiformes > Ceratodontidae > Neoceratodus > Neoceratodus forsteri. Next base: position 28,300,383 of record CM057456.1, read on the forward strand.
CTAACATTAAGATGTCAGATAGATTCTGATGGTGTTGGGGGGGTATCTAGTTGAACCCGAATCGGCGCATGGTCTGATAGAGTGACTGAACATATGGACACACTGTGTAATCTAGATGCCCATTTTGCTGAGATTAAGAAAAAATCTGTTCTGGAGTAGGTGTTATATCTTGGGCATAGTACAGTATGTGTAATCTCTTCCATAGGGGTGGAGGAAGCGCCAGCCTTCAATTAGGCCAATCTTGTCACATAGTCTGGAGAGTAATTTCCCTGTCCTAGAAACCCCTTTTGTCCCTGAGCCAGCCCAATCCATTGCTGGATTCTTAACTACACTGAAGTCCCCACCCCACCATCACCACTATCAAGCTCTGCCAGTCCACCACTGTGCCCCTAGGACTCTAGTAAGGAAAGTCATATGTTCTGGTTCCACATTAGGTGCATAGATATTAAGGAGGGTGCAACTCTGTCCTCTGTATTCACCTAGCAGATGAAGACATCTCCCCTCAGGATCATGATTCACCCTCCGTATAGTGAATGGGGCATTACAGCATATCAAAATGGTGACCCCTCTAAAATGGGGATGTGCCTCATAGTGCAAAGTGTAAACCTCCCCCACCCATCCATTGTGCAGCTTTAAGTGCTTCTGAGGGGTTAAGTGGGTCTCCTGAGGGAATGCAATAGTCACTTGCTGACGCTGTAGTTCTTGCAGTATATGGGCAAATTTAACTGGACTATTTATGCCTCTCACATTCAAAGAAACTATATTGAAGTCTGACATGGAAGGCTAAGTAACAAAATCTCCCGGTCAGCTGGGGGGGTGATGGGTGTGCACTGTCACAACTGCACTCTGCAGGTCAGGCCCTCTGCTGCCACGGTGCCAACCTCCAAGTGCAGTATTGTGAACAGGTAAGAGAACAGGGTAACCTTCCTGTCTGCTTGTGGGTCCGAACCACTTCTGGTCTCAAGTTCTGGGGGGATTCAAACTGTGAATCTTATGCTAGCGTATCCAAATGTACAGGCTCAGATAATTTGCTCTTCAGGGGGATGCCAGATATCTTTCACCTAAGGGCACCTAACCAGGTATCTAAAATGAACTTTTAAAATTCTATAAAAGACCTTAGGTATATTCTTACCTTCCCAGTTTGGTAACACCATCAAGCTTCGAAACAGTTTTGTCAGTCTTAACCCTCCATACGTCACATGCAAAAGAAAGAACTTGGAAGACCCAGGCAGTATCTTTCAAATGAAAGGTTTACTTAAAAATGGATAACAATATGTAAAATGTAAACACAGAACACTATATCAAAAAGCATACAATCATTTAAAAGAAAACAAAGAAAACTACAGACAAACTCCTACCAACATACAGAGACTTTTTCTATCTAATGTATTACCTCTATAGTGCTTATAGTTAGATGTGGTTTCTTAAGAGCCCAAAAACAAATGTCACCAAGATCAGACACAAGTCCTAGGTTAAACTGTGTCTCTCTCATGCACCCCTTCCATGAGCTCATCCAGCTCCTCCTTTTAGAATATAAAAAATATACAAACAATGATCTTCATGTCAAGAGATATTTTAAATACTGTGACTTCAGCAAAAACTCATTCCCTAAATTATGACAGTCTTTAATTTTCCAGTTCCTTCTCCCCGTGCATTTCAAAGGGGTTTTATAGCTTTTTAGCACAGTTGATAGTAAATGTTCTTCCTCTTAAGACATCATAAAAGTGTATGATCTCCATCCTCTGGCACTCTCACAAAGTCACATTTCATTTCTACTTCAAAGAGCCTAGGGATATCATAAAAAGTTAATAAAATGCCATTCTGAAGTAAGTCAGTTAATTAAATGGTTCCTGCTTGACTGAATCCTGGGGGGGGGCGGTCACCCATGGCACAGCTGCCTTATGTGAAACAATCACACACTACATTTTTATATTACAAATATCTTAGAACAATCATAACCAGCTAGCGAAGCGTCACATGCACCACCAAGAAAAAAACAGTTAGCAACTTGAGAAAAACAGCAATTAACAATAAACAAAACCAGCTGAAACACATTATATAACAATAAGTCATAGTCCTTCAAGGTGAAGATATCAAACCCACACCCACTGAAATATCATATGATGGGGTGTGGAGACAAGTAGACACTATCTATGACCCCTTAGGTCTAGATCATTCTATCACCCTATTAGGGGAGAAATCAGACTTGGACAGACTCCTACACTCAAGAAAATGGGGAGTATCTATATAGCAGTGGAACAGAAACTCTGCAACTGGAAATGAAAAACATTCTGTCCCAGCCAGTACAATGGGAGAAGACAAAGCTAGCAACTAAGTGAGAGCACTACTACCACCCTGCCAGAGGAAGTGGTGGGGGCTGAAACAATCACGGGATTTAAGAATGCATGGGATAGACATAAAGGAATTCTAGAGGTCAGGGGTAAGGGGAAACAGACTTCTAGGAAAACAAACTGAACTTACAAGCTCAAATGGGCAGACTGGGTGGGCCATAGGCCCTTATCTGCCGACACTGTCTATGTATCTATGTATCTGAAGAGAGGGATGAACACACACAGTGTGAGCTATCAACAGTTTCCCCTCTGGGAGAAATGATTCCAAAGGGGAAAGGAGCCCAACACTGTAAGCCAGAGAAGGGGAGACAAAGGCCCAACCCACCCCACCCACCTAGAAGGCCCAAAGCAAGTACCACCAGAGACCATCCACCTTAAATGTTGGACCACCTGTAGACTGAGGCAAGGAGTAGAAAGAAAAAAATATAATAGTGAACAAGTACAAGAAAGACAAGGCATGGTGCTTGTAGAAGTTTCTTCAGGACAGGTACCTGCTGCCCCACAGGACCAGTGCAGAAGGTAAAGGAAATCATAGCCTTGAAGCCAAAGGATGTCAGTTATAATTATATTATAAGCCACCACTGGACAAGAGACCCCTACGGGTCATCTGGCTCAGTCACCTAGGCTGAAAAGGTTGCAAATCACTTGGCTTTCTTTGTACCAAGAACTTGCAGGTAACATCCCTTGAGAGACTTCAAACTGTTGGCTTTCGCTACTCCAGTCAAATCGAGGCAGCATCATCCATTTAAGGGCACTTCCCTCCCTGCCGCAGCAAATTAGGAGGAAGTAAGTACCCACATGTGTTCCAGTTTTCAAAGTGCACAAGGTCTATTCTGAATGCCAGCCTGTCCTATAGTAGAAAACCATATGAATAATCAGAAAAAAAGCACAAAGAGAAAAGCAAGGGTCTCTGACTAAGGCTTATACTGCAGTCACATACAGTGCACTCTGGCCCCCTCCGGATGGTCCTCCATAGGAGAGAGAGCCTCCAAGTCCCCCCATCCCCCCATGCCATGGAAAAATACATGTTTAGCCCTTACCTCATATCCACTCGTCTACCTCATCGGAACAGGTCTTGAAATGTACTGTTTCTACAAGTGCAAACACAACAAATACAAATGATATTGCTGGCCCATTGGCGCAGCAGTTAGATTTCCACTTGTGACACTGGTGACCCAGGTTTGGGAACAGACTTGGATGCCAGAGGGCCAGCCGGGGGGAGAAGGCTTGAGTGTCTGACGGCTGCTTGCCTTCTCCTGGGGGGGGAGGGGGTCTCGCAGACCAGGATTTTCTGGACCCTGACAGAGGCAGCGGGAGCAGCACTGCATTGGGCTCCACTGAAGAGGAGCAGGACAGACGTCAGCATACGTCGTGACGTCAGTAGCACACCACACTCCTGGAGCTGAAAATGGTGAAAATGGCACCCTGACCAACCAGATGATGGCTGTTGAACCCTCATCACCACAGAGCCCCGGACAGTCTGGATCGACACCAGCAGCACTCAGGCAAACTGGTTACTCCTACCAGGAGCTTGCTCCCTGTGAGGGAGGACCCACCTGATGATGGGATATTTCAGGTTATCCAGAGGGGCTGCCGATATGGGGCAGCAGATGGCGGCGAGGGTGGTGAGTGGTGCACAGGTCCTAGGTGGCCTGAAGGAGTGGCCAGCCGGGGTGCAGGGGAGGAGCATAAAAGAAAATATATAAATGATCTCCCGAGTGTGATTCTGGATAGCATGCCCCTACAAATCAGACATAGAGCCATTAATGTTGGCACAAAAGGATCCAGGATCACTATGTATAGTGGAAATCAAACAGACCTTAACAGTATATGGTGCAGTCAGGTTGAATTAGACTGAGTCAGGGAGGCCCTGAGTGATGTTTGTAGTGGTCCCAGTATGGAACTTTGCTGATCAGTCATCAGGGGTATTTTTGCAGACACCAAGGCCCACAGGGCAGAAGAGGTCGAGTCACCAAGCTTCCCCAAATTTCTTGTTCCAGCAATTTGCCAATCCCGAGATCTGAGCTCTCCCTGCTGTTGAGAGTTGGCATTGATTGTCACTTCAATGCCGAGGGAGTGGAGAAACTCTGTAGCTCCTGCCAGGTCCAGGAAATGTCTGGGGCCATTCGCTGTATTGATTGTAAGGTGAGCGGGATACTCCGTGTATGCCTGATGACCTGCTTGTTTCAAGTGTTTCACTACAGCAAATACCTCCTTGCACCTCTGCGTCATTTGTGCGGTATAATTGTGATAAAAAAATTATTTTGTCCCCAAAGATTAGGTTTTTTTGCCACGCCATCTATAGTAGATCCTTCTTGATGCAAAAGTCCAGAAAAGCAAGGACTATAGAATGGGGGTGGGCTTCTGAATCCTTGGGGCAAAGAATGAGGGAGCGATGAGCACAGACAATATTGAGCGTCTTATCTGCAGGTAAGCTCAAAATCTCTTTAAGAAAGGAATCCATGAAGATCAACATATTGCCTGTCTCAGTACCCTCTGGGATGCCGTGCACTCTAATGTTATTCCTGTGGTTCTGATTTTCTAGTTCTTCCAATTTAAGAAAATAGAGTTGTTCTCTGCCATGTAAGTCCAGTAGTGCAAAGCTGTGTATGTCCGTGGTGTTACAGTATTCCAAAACATATTGTTCTAAGGCCCCTGTCCTGCATTCCAGGAGATTTATATCCTTACAGTCCTCAGAGACCTTAGCTTCCAAACATTGCAGGGTTGTACTGATTTCTTGCAGGGTGATGCAGAATTTCTTGGAGGTTAAAGCACAATCTATTTCTTCAGTGGCACAGGTTGATGGGGTCGGAGCTGGAGTATAGCCCAGGGAGCGTGATGCAGCCTGCTGGGAGCCATCAAGTTTGTGTTTGGTTGGTTTGTTGGAGGTTACTGGAGGTTGTTCTTTTCCGCACTGCCTGGTAGACATTAGGTGTTATTTTTCATTTCAGGAGCAGGATTGCCAAAAGTGGAGGTTGATCACTGCGGGCTGGTTTTTGGCTGAGACGGAGCTCCTGAACTACACTGCCATCAAGATGGTTTGGGAAACGGAAGTCGCAGTAGAAGATTTAAATGTGAAATTACACCAGGATTTTCACTGCAGAGTTCAGGTACCATCTTAAAGGGAGAAGAACTGAGACTGCCATTATTTATTTTTTGATAAGTTTAACCAGGAAGTACATACTGAGCTGACGACAGCTCATTTTCAGATGAGTCCTGGGGAAGAGGGGTGAGGAGAATGCTAACAATAAAACTATGAGGTAAAATACAAAATACAAAAATTACAAGCTGATTCATACTATTACAGGCAAAATAGCAAATGAAGCAACTAGAAAAATAAAATAGTCTCAAAATATACAGGAGAACAAAAATAATAACAGGAATTATAAGTCAAGAGAATAGAGAAGAAGAGGAAGGATTGGAGGCAGCTGCAGGAGGGACAACAACGGTTAGAGAGAAGAGATTTTAGGGAGGAAGGGGACGAGACAGAACAAAAAGAAAGAAGAAGAGAGGAACAAAGATTAGGAAAACAGTAAGAAAAAGCAGATTGGCCAACAATAGATTTTCTAGAAGGAATAGTGAAGTAAAGAAGAGTTACAAAGAGAGTGTGAGGAAGAGGAAGAGGGATAAGAAGGGCTATGAAATAGGAGGGAAGGGAACCAGACCCGAATTTGGACAGAAAAGAGACACAATGGGAAAGGCACCTAGCATCAAGAGAGGGGAGAGAAAGAGCTGTGTGAGGAGCGCAGAGGTGAGTACAAGAGGGGCAGTCTAAAGCATAGCGGCAGAAAGCATGAAAGAGGGGGTCCAGTCTGGCAAGAGAGGTTTTTGGGGCACTACTGTAGACTAAATCACCATAGTCAAAGATTGGAAGGATCCTTTTTAGTACAATTTCCCAGTGGGCAGGGAGCAGAACACAGACTTTGTTCCTATACAAGGCACAAAGCTTAGGATGAAGCTTGTGGTGAATTGTATCAATGTGCACAGAGAAATCAAGATGATGGTCAAGGTAGACCCTGAAATACTTAAAGGAGGGAATGTCTTCAATTTTAGCACTATATTAGAGGAGAAGAAAGTGTGGCAAGCCTCTGACGAGTACCAAAAGTTATAGAGGCTGTTTTTTGGCATTAAGAGATAGTTGGTTAAAAACTATGTTCTCAAACTATGTAGTCAGGAGGTATGGTCATGGGAGAGGAGCCAGATGCAAAGAGAACTGTGCCACCAGCATTCATATGAATGATGCAGAGGAACAGATGGTCGGTAGGTAATTTAGGAATACAGAAATACATTAAGAAGTTACAATATCAAGTTTTAAGTATCACAATATTTGTGTAAACAATTTAATCATATATTAATTATCACAATAATTTGCAGTGTTTACATTCTAGGAAAAAGAGTGAAAATCTGATTGTGGGGAGATGGGGAATCTCAGCTGCAGCCAGAGGGACAACACTGCCTGATCAATGGAGGTCAGAAAGTCAAAATGGTTTATCATGGTATTTTGCCACATACTGAGGTAGATTGATTCAGTTTCATTTTTTTTTTATTTAAAATCTGGTAAGTCCATGAATTGTGACCCATTTCAGGGGGGACCAGAACATAGAAAACATACAACCATAGTGACAGAAAAAAGGTAAAATATTAATAAGCACAGCTGGCCAAATAGCACAGCGGTACAATTACCGCTTGCCATCCAGATGACCCAGGTTCATGACCCGAGCCCAGAATGACTGGTGCCAACTAGCGAGGTGGGGTTTGGGTGTCCATTGGACACCTCCCACCTCGGGGAGGGAGGGCACCTCCTTCCATTGTATGACCGCTCCCTGGTGACCCAGGGGGAGGGGGTTGTCGTGCGGGAAGGAACAAGTAGTCCCTCTGAGGTAGCCTTATGTCAGCACATACCCACTCATCTGACAGGTGTCATGGAAGTGCCACATGCCCAAAGAGGGGCCTGCAGGGGAGCACCAAGGTAGGGCGGGGCTCACCCACCTTTTCTGACAGCCCTGATAGGCATCACGCCAAGGTCACCTCTCAGGATCACACCCTGGGGTGTGATAAGGGGATGCTCTAGTAGAGGAATAAACCCCCCAGCAGCACCGAGCAGATGAAGCCATCCCACCCCCTTCCCCATGCCACAGTTGGGTCTCCTTCACTCCTTCCACACCTTGCCGGCTCCAGCCCATGTGCCCCCAATTGTTGAGTGAAGTCCTATATGTTCCTCCTAGCTTGAGTGGAACTGAGGGGTCCTGCCCATGGGGAACAAGCCATGGGTTACAGTTGGGGTAGCCAGAAGATTGTCGAGAAAAGGCTGGTGTTGGGTTGGATCATCGAGGGGGACATCACGTGGTGGGTAGAAGGCTTGGGCAGGTGGCATGAGGTCCCAACAGCTGGTGAGATGAAAAAGGGGGACAAAAAGAGAACATAAAAAAAATATATTAATAAGCACAATACTGTACATACATGCATAATACTCCAACCTTCAAAACATTTACAATCAGATTCATGGAGGGAAAAGTAGCACATGATAAATAAAGAGACCACTATTGTTTCTGCAGTACCACAAGAAGCAACAGGAGTACTGCTAACAAGCATGGTAATTATGTTCATGAATCATGTGGTGCAGTTTTATAAATGGCATATTAGTATTCATGAGGTCATTAGCTGGGCTGCAGAAGATGACATCACAAGACTACCACATAGAAGTCTGCAGTAGTGCAAGCACCATATGATTTTGAATGGGCAAAGGGCACCCAGTATTTGTCATTAAAAGCACAGTCATCCAGTATGCAGTAGTCTATTTCCTGGTCCACCAGGGCTGTACTATCTTGTGTGGTCTCTTGACTTCCTTACTCAGGAACTGGAAGGATGCAGGTTCAAACCCTGCTAGAGCCATATTATCACTGTGTGACCTGGGACAAATCACTTAACCTCCCAGTGTTCCAGACCACAGAGTAGTGGAAATCGGTAGAGGCAGGACCTACTGTAAACAATATGTTGCATCTCAGTTGGGCTATTCAAACCCCAGAAATCCCTCACTTATGCGATCAAGCCACTCTGGAGCATTTAGAATTTTATTCTAATTATGGAACTTAGAATGAAATTCAAACTCTGCTGTGTAGTCACGCTCACCCCTGCACTCTAGCATCAGATTTATTTCCGTGCCTGAAGAAAGCAGTTACCCAGAAGTCTACTATTCACTTCTGGCTGGTTTCCACTTTATTATTTTAATATTTATAAGTTTTTAACTTTCTTAGTTATTTTGTCGATACTCTGTGTTCGTTAGGGTTGTTTTGTGTTGATTTCTATATACATTACTACTTTTCTCCAGTTCCACATTTTTTCTCAGGAACCAGAGAAGGCCATTTTTTGCATAGGTCCTGCTTTTAGGGAACTGCTTTATTTTTTCAATTTTATACGTTTTTGATTATCTAAATTAAAGCCACTTTGTGGTTTCTTTTGGTATTATTCTCAGTTCCTCGTTTTATGGGAACTGACGTGACAGTAGACTAATTTTACCTAACAAAACATCGTTTATGTGTTTTTTGATAGTGATTTGTTTTTAAAAGGAACTGAAGCAAAGTTCTATTTAAACCTTTTTTTACATACTACCAGGTTTTGAACAGTTCAAAAAATTCTTCTGCTGGAAACCACTATGTCTTCCCAGGGTCATCAGTGTTTGGCACAACTGACAGATCCAAAAATAGGATGGCACCTACAGGCTTTAAAAATTGTAAGGTGTGTTTTCAACACCTGGGAAAGGCAGACGCCAAGAGTTGTGTTTAAAGGGTCTGGGTCCAGACTACGATTTTCTCAGTTTTAAACTTTGTATTAAGTTTTGCCCTAGAACACAAAGGAAAAGGGCTACAAAATTAGAAGACCTCATGGCTTCTTAGTCTGCCTCCATGTCAACTAAAGGCTCAGATGAAGATCAAGCCTCTCTAAGAAAGCAGCAGTCCCTGTCACAGGGGACAGAAAAGAAAAATAATGCTGCTACAGATGGGTTAGAAATCAGGGCGTCTGAAAGGAGGAACTTGAAATCCAGAAAAAATTAAAGGAGCCTTAGAGAAGACACCAGAAATGCTGCCTGCCAGGGCAAAAACAAAAAGAAAAACATGTTGCTGTCTCTCCTCCTGAAGAAGGAAAGAAGCAGCCAGTGAACACAAATAAAATGTCCTCAGTAGAGGATGGTGGGAACAGGCGAGGTATGGTGGACACATGAAGGTGACTGTTGTAGTAGAGCAACACCCCCCCCCCCCGCTTTTTCCCATCACAATCCTATATCACCACATTATACCCAGGAATGGCACACACAGAATCCGGGGTGATAGGCTTTAGCCACATTTCTGTGACCCCCCCAGTATGTCTGGTTTATATGAAGCAACCCAGGCCGAGAGCTCAGTGAAGTTAGGCAGAAGGCTACAAACATCCAAGTGAAAGTTTTATGCCTTTGAAGTAAGCCATGCAGGGTGGAAAGTGGGCTGAAAGATAGTCGAGGAAGTAGCAGGCCCAGGGTTAAGTTCTATATCTCCGGCCAGGATGATAAGCAGAAGTAGAATTAAAACAAGGCAAGGCAACACATTTAGTTTCTTATTGGACTTAGGTTTAAGAATGCAATGTTTGATAAGGCTGGTAGTATATGAGAGAGTCTTCTATTTCAGACATCAAGTAGGGCAAAGACTCAACTGTCTAGCAGCTCTCAGATTAGAGAAGGCATAGTCATCTTCTGATGTGTAGAGTTTGGAATCCGCGGGGGGTCACAGGTAGAGAAAGAGATGCCATTATAAGTAGCACTACTAGCTGGGAGATGGCAGTACAGGCTAAATGAGGCCAGACTGCAGCCTTAGGGCCTGTAACAGCAGGGTAATTGTCCAGGAACGACATAGTGGTACAACACCCAATGAATAAGGGAAGGCAATTAACATGTAATGCTACAAACAGATTAGGTGGGGGATCCTAACTAGACAGTTTAGACCACAAGGCCCAGATAACCTACAGTTTGCAGCTAGTCAAATGTCCCAGATTATTTCATTGCCAGACCAAGGGAGGAACACATTATTGCATGATACAGAAAAAAACTAACCCCCTCTGTGAAGAACAAACTGGGAATTCCACACCGAGTTAGTGTGGTGACACTATGGGCATGAGAGTGAAGCTTCAATGTCCTTATGATGTTACCACACTAACAAGGTGTGAAGTTAACAGATAGTTCTTCACAGAGTTTTTTTTATTGTATACAATACAAAAGCTGCTGGTTTCCTATTTAAGTGCTTTTCTGCTTGTTACTGTGGTGCCATTTTTAGACAGCGCTTGAGAAGTTGGCCTGAGTTTCAGCTGCCTTAATCAGCTTGTTCTCCCAGCCATCTCTGGTCGACTGGAGACAATTCTCAAAAGGGCAGCTGAGTGGAGAAGTAATTCACATTCTAAGCCATTTCTTGAAATGTTGTAAAGTGCTATCATTTTCTGAAAATGCTGAGGAAACAGGCTGATAGTGTATTAGGGCAAAGTATGTATACTCGGATCTGGTTTCTGCAGATCGGTTGGCAGATACACATGTGCAGAAGGGATGTCGTTGTCAGTGTCTGGATGATGGAAATAATTGGTATAGGTAAATCCAGATCGCCGGACCCAGGCCAGACCAAAACAATAAAAACCAGATGGGGCGCAGCTTGCATGGTCAGGCTGTTTACGTATGGATGAAATCTAGACCACCAGACTTGGATTTGGCCAAAATGGCAAAAGGTCTTGTCCAGGTCAAATAGTCCAGATTACACCCATACACTTACCTAGGTGAAATCTGGAGCAGCCAGTCCAGTTTTTACTGTTTTGGTCTGTTTTTGACTGGTTAGGTCTGGAGATTCATATTTTACCAAGTCTCAGGATAATTAATGGACTGCTAGAACCTTTGTATAGTAAAGTTTTTTGCCTGCATGTAACTACTGTTTTATTTGTGAGGTCTGTTGAGGGGAGGCCATCATCTACTGTAAGCAGCAATGTTTTGTATTTGAATACCAAGACTTACAATGGCACTTTAACAGAGATAGAGCCTCCATGCTGATGGTGCCTGATTGGCACTTTTCCAGCATTATTAGGGTAAGCGATTGTTAAGTCCTATAATGCCTTTTTTTGTTTAGTTTTGTTATGGTTATCTTCATGTGGCTGGTAAACCATGTTCAGGCTATGACTATTTAAGCAAGAAACCATGACAGGGTGTGGGTCAAGCCGAGTGGTCAAATCCTGGTCAGCCATGGTAAATCCCAGTATAACCCACACCCTGGAGTGGTTTATTGTGATTATACAATGTTCCCCCTTTACTGCTATAAAAAAAAAGATGAAAGAAAAATATTGTTTTTTGTTACTCTTTAAACCATTTTTCTCTCATTTATTATTGCACTACAGAAAATAGTCCCCTGTTGGTAGGTACAGCAATAATCCCCCCATGCCCCATGAGATATTTAAGCATTCACACACAGAGAGCAAAAACACTGCAGTTAAGCTCCCATATGAAATTACAGGATAAAATTCCCCATGGAATTACAAATAAAATTACAAGTCTGTCTGTGAGCACTGCAACATCTGTGACAACTATGACAATGAGATGGCAGACTCACAGACTGGCGGTACACGGCGAGGTCCTGGAGCTGGACTGTGAACCAGGTTTCAATTGAGGAAGGATGGGAGGGAGTCAGTGTAAAGAGACTGTTTTTTGAATGGCTGCATGGTGAGCGTTCTGAGCGGTACTTGAAATTGTTGTTGCCGTACTTGACAGTCTGCTTCCAGGGATAAGCGTGCCTGGTGGAGTGTTCCATTTTTTTAGTTCTTTGTACTGGAAAGGGAATGTTTTTTTTTTGTTTTGTTTTGTTTTAATGGGGGACATGTGGCAATTTATTGTTAACAGTTCTGTAGTTCACAGTAGAGTTACAGAGGTAGGAGGGAGTGTGGAGTGATTTGTGGTCCATGAAGTGTGACTGTTGGCGTGTGGGAAGTAAAAATGCAACCTATTTGAATGGTTCATAGAAACATAGAAACACAGACTTTGATGGCAGATAAGGACCGCTGGGCCACCTAGTCTGTTCATTTCCCTACCTATTGGATAAACTGCAGATTCTAGTTAACCAACAGCCTACTTCCTCCTACCACCCACTATAATTGCTTTATGTCTGTCCCATGCATTCTTGAATTCCTCCACTGTTTTTGACCCCACAACCTCCTCAGGAAGGCAGTTCCATGGTCCACCACCCTCTGTGAAAAAATACTTCCACACGCTGTCTCTGAATCAGACTTCTATCTCCAAATTGTGCCCCTTATTCTTGCACATCTCTTTTTCTGAAAGATTCTCCCCGTGGACTTATGCTCCCCTCTTGGACTTTGTTTGATTCCTTAGAGGTACTTGAAAGTTTCTATCATGTCCCCCCCTCTCCCTGCTTTCTGCAAGGGTATACATATTAAGCTCTTTTAGTCTCTCTTCATATGGCATCTAGTGATGGAGTTAGGCTACACCTTCACCTGTGACTGATGGACCACTTTTCTGTCTCCTTATTTCCTAACTACCAAAACTTCTGTTGTACAACAGTTAACACTTTTCTCTTTGTTTTTCTTTTTTTTATCCCCTACCCTAGGCTGGCCACCTAGTGTAGCTCTCACTATTCCTACTAAACTTCCTACTAGTTCTCTCTTTTCATTCCTCTTCCATTTCCATCTGGATTGATGCCAAACACCCGGAGAGGTGTTATGTAAAGTGCATAAGTGCATTTTGTGTATAAAAAAACATGAAGGCTATTTTAAATAGGAATAAATACAGTTAATAAAGCCTTTTTAAATAAAAAGGATTCAGAAGTCATATAAAACAATAATAATTTCATGATTAGTACAGTAATAAGAAATCCTTAAAGTGTTTTCCATAAATTCGCACTATAAGCCTGTTACTGTATGAGGTTCTATGCATAAAAGTGCTTAGTCACTGTGGATCAGAGATATAGAGAGTCAATGTCTGTGGAGATATACACTGTGGCCCAGATATTCAGAAGGGTTGCATCCCAGCGTGATATTCGAATGGGGATTAAGCCTGGCACAAATCCCGATGCACCTGAGCGCATCAATAATGTATGCTTTGGGGGGGGGTGTGCCCATGCATACTCCGCACATCCCGATATTCAGCCCGGGATGTGCTGAGTCCATGCATGCACAACCCCTACTTGCGCTGTACACAGGTGAGCCCCCCAAAAAAAGGAGCAACAGCTGGCCACCCACAGGTGAGCTGCCATATTGCAGGGCACAACACGGCAGCTGCCACCTGTGGGTGGCCACCCGAGTTCCAGCTGCACCTTTGTGGTAGCACCCCCCATGCCCGATCATGGGCATACATAGTAAAAGGATAGTCCAATATCCCTGGTGGTCCAGTGGACCACTCACAGCCCGATCGCGGGCATATGTATTAATTCAAAAGCCCAATATCCCTGGTGGTACAGTGGACCACTCACAGCCCGATCACGGGCATATGTATTAATTTAAAAGTCCAATATCCCTGGTGGTCCAGTGGACTGCTTGCAGCCCGATAGCAGGCATCAGTAAGACATAATGCCACAGCAACCCAACCCTGGTGGTCTAGCAGTACCCCTCCCCCACCCCTCCCACTGAGCCCCACCACCCCTCTCCCCTGGTCCAGTGGCAGGCGGGGAGCTCCCACCTGCTTGCACGCCCGCCGCCCGCGAACTGACACCCATACAGTAGGGCTATGCGCCCATTGTGGTCCCAGTGTGAGCCAATGGGCGTGCAACTCTCCGATACTACACAGTCAGATATGTGAATGGATCCATTCCATATCTGACTGTGTAGTATGGTACAGGCTGCACTCCCATTGGCCCACGCTCTGGACCAATGGGCATACAGCCCTACCATATGGTGTCAGTCGGTGGGCGGTGGGGCAGCAAGTGGGTGGGGAGCTGCCACCCGCCACTGATCTGGGGGAGTGGGACAGTGGTGCTCAGTGGGCGGGTGGGGAGTGAGGTACTGCTTGACCACCAGGGTTGGGTTGCTGTAGCATTAATATTTTACTGACGCCCGCGATCAGGCTGCAAGCAGTCCACTGGACCACCAGGGATATGGGATGATTATTTTTATACTTAAGCCCGTGATTGGGCTGCGAGCAGTCCACTGGACCACCAGAGATATGGGACAATTATTTTTATACTTAGGCCTGTGATTGGGCTGCGAGCGATCCACTGGACCACTAGGGATATGGGATGACTATATTTATACTTAAACCTGTGATCGGGTGTGAAGCAGTCCACTGGACCACCAGGGATATTGGATGGTTAATTTTAATACTTAAGCCCATGAACGGGCATGAAGCGGTCCACTGGACCACCAGGGATATTGGACATGTATGATAGTCTATGTATGCCCATGATCAGGCAGTGGGGCACTTTTCCGCAATGTGCAGGGGGCATTGGTCCCCGACAGCTGCAGCCTGACAGGGTACCAGGTGCAAGTCACCGGGGATTGGCACACCTGCATGCAAACCGAGCCATAGTGACATGCAAATGGCCAAATTTGCACCTTGCATGCATTATGGCCCCATTTGAATGTGCACTTTTGAATATTGTGGTTGTTGCACCTAGCACAATGGAACTTGTGCTAGCGCATCCCCTGCTCCACTCTGGCCACTTGCGCTGGTGCAGTACCACTGCACCAAGCACACTACGGGTGGCCAGGGTGCGATATTCAGCAATGCTGTGCCATGGCACAGCTCCGCTGAATATCACCTTGTCAACACCCCTGTGCAGCCCAGTTGCGCTGTGCCCAGGCTTGCACCACAGCCTGGTGCAGTCTGAATATCCATGCCTATACCTTTAACTGAACCAGGAAGTCCCCTGAAACAACCCCCCCTTGGTTTTGAAACAACATGTCCAGATATCTAAATAGAAAGGGCTCAGTTAGGTGAACCCACCAAAAGATATAAAACCCTTTACACTGAGTTCACTTCCATTCAGTCCAGTAGGACTCAGCCCTGAGAGAGGAGGAGAGAGGTTGTGTTTGTGCAGACAAGCTATTGAATGCAGATGAGAAGGGTCTTACGAGCGCTAAGATCCAGGACTGTATTATGGGAGAAACTCCTGATGTTAAGTAGTGATTTTCTTTGCAATTTTTTTGTTTTCATTTATTTTTCTAACTTTTGAACAATAAATATCACACCACAGTGTGTTTTAAGCCTGCAGATTTGCCTTGTCTGAAGTTTATTCCCACACACTGTGACACTTCTGTTGCAGACCCTGCACCATTTTAGTTGCCCTCCTCTGGACTGTCTCCATCCTGTCTATGTCATTGCGGAGGTGGGTTCTCCAGAACTGCACTTAGTACTCCAGATGGGGTATCACCAACTGTCTGCACAGAGAGATAAGAACTTCCTGTTTTCTACTGGTGATGCCTTTCCCTGTGCATCCCAATATCCCCTCCAGCCCTCCTTACTGCCTTCTCACATTGCTTGTTGCTGGTTCAGAGTGGGAATGGCTGGTCCTGTGAACTGTGCATTTCAGTGAGTGAGGATCTCGCCGTCCATGTCCATCTTTGCCAGTCCATGGTAGAGTAATTTCAGGGTGGGGGGTTGCTGTGGCTGACTGGTGGCTGGTGCCTTTTTCCATTGGTGTATCGTATAATTAACCACGGGTAAAAGGTGCCACTCAGCCAACCAGATTAAAGAATTACTAGACCCCATTGTATAATTTTGTTTAACGGTTGGGCTGTTCATGCTAACTATGCTCCATAGAGAGCCTAACACAGTAAACAGCTCCACTGCAACAGTGTGTCTGGTAGCAAGCAGCAAAAGCAAACAAACTCTGGCCAGAGCCGATAGGGCTACAGGTGAGGAATTTGGTGCAAAAATATTGAAAATTATCAAAGTTATGAGCCTTTGTTAGCAAAATGTAATGTAGGCTCCTAAATTTGTTGTTCTGTAATATTTGTACACCAAATTTTCAACATAGCTTTGTTATGACCCTGCCTCATGAAGAAGGGTCAAGCAACTGTTCAAATACTGCCTGAAAGGTGATTTCATGCAGGTACTGCGAAATCAGCTTACCAGATGCAAATACCATTGAACAGGAGTTGAAAAACGGCAGCTGTCACATTCATGAGGTGTTGTAAAGAAATGGCTATGTTGAAATCTGGGTTAAAATATTGAATATTACCAAACTTATGAGCCTGCATTTGCAAAATTTAACATAGACTAATAACTTTTTTGTTTTAAATATTTTTACATCAAATTGAGAACATAGTCTTCTTATGACCCCACTTTATGAACAATTGTAGAGAAAATTTTCAACTGCTGGCTGAAAGGTGATTTCATGCAGGGACTGCAAAATCAACTTCTGGGAGGAACGTGAAATCACATTTTGGAATGTAAAAAAAGCATTTTGGCCAGGATTTGAAAAATGACAGCTGTCACATTCAAGAGATGCTATAAAGACATGGCTATGCTGTAAATTTGAGGTAAAAATACTGAAAATTACCAAAGTTATGAGCCTGCATTTGCAAAATTCAACGTTGGCTCATGACGTTATTGTTTTTTTATTATTTTTACACCAAATTTTCAACATAACCTTCTTATGACCCCACCTCATGAACAAGGGTAGAGAAAACTTACAGTTCCTGCCCCAAAGGTAATTTCATGCAGAGACAGCAAAATCACCTTTCAGGACACATCTGCCTGATGACAGTTCAATTGTTCATGAGGTAGGATCCAAAGAAGGCATGTTGACAATTTGGGCCAAAAATATACAGAAATGCCCAAGTTATGCCACTAAGTTCAAAACCCCTTTGAAAGACATTGAGGTGCATACCTACTTCTTCAGTTTATGGTCTGGCTTTGAAGTATGAAGACGTGTCTGCGGTCCAGAGAGGACTACGGCATTGGACTCCCAATCAGTAAGTAAGGGCTTTGTGGGAGGGGTGCTGAGTAGGAAGGTCAGGTGGGGCAGTTACAGCTGCAAGACCATTTTATTTTTACAGGGTTTTACATTAAAAAAACACACAAAGGATACCTCAGAGCGACACAAGGTGGGGTGAGGTGGTGGGTGCTGAGAGGGAGGGTTGAGTGGGGGGAAATATCAATATATATTAAAAAAAGGAAAAGAAATAACTGTGCATGCATGGTATTGGGATGGTCACTGTAAAAAAAAAAACAAATATGAAGATTCCTCATCGAGACACTGGGGAGTTGGACACTGTGACAGGGTTGAATAGAACCCTGTCCAAGTTGTTATGGAGAGTTTGAATGCAGGGATCTGTTCTGTTCTCTTCTTTCCTGTCTCTTGTCTGTCTGGTTGCACAACCAAATTTTTCTGTGAGACCTATGATTTGATCACCCCGCCAGTCTCGCAATTATTTGCCTCTCACTATCTCTCAGTCTTCACCTGCTGTTTTTTTTCTTTTTACTCCCTTGCATATCTGCTGGTATAAAAATATATGTAAATCATTACGTGGAAATGTAACTGATATTGGGATCCCTTTGTTTAGAAATTATGCAGTGTTAACTTTTGAAATGTATATAATTATAGTTTGAGATGATCGTGAAAAGCTATTGGAAACTCAAGAGGTTACCTGAGAGCAATTTTTAATCCTTTTGCAGAAGAGCTGTGGAAAAGGGGGGCCCTGTTCTGGGACATTGTGTTCTAGTAGCACCTGCCTAATACTTACAAGGACATTTTAGAAAAACAGGATGCTTGTTAAGAAGGGGGGTTATTGCAAGGACTTATAAAAAGACAGAGTTGCAATGGCTTGCAGATGGACACACAGAGATTGATGGAAAACTTTGATGAATCTGCTGTTTATTCTTCCTTTGTAAATAGTTATTCTGAATAAGTTTATTTTTTTATGTTACTGCTAGTGTAAATAAAAATTTTTTTGTGAATTTTACAACTGCTCCTGGTTTTTCCTATGCTTCCTGACCTGTGCCTCAATGACAGATGGTGTCAGCCTAAGTGGGATTTATGCTGTGCATACTCTAAGCCAGGAGTTTTGTGCGTGGGTACTGGACCTAGTACCAGGGAAGCACAGAGAAAGGTATGGATTCTGCAGCAGCAAGTCCAGGAGTGGTTACCCTGAGAATAGCAGCCAAACTAGCAGAGACAGAAGTCCAAGCTGAGATTGTACAGCCAGCACAAGTTATGGTAATAGAACAGGCCATGAAAGAACCTGAAAGCCTGATGAACTTTTTCAAATGGTGGGCTATACAACAAAAGGAGATGGAGAAGCAGAGGAGAGAAGAGATGCAGTGACAGGAGCATCAGATGAGAGAAGAGATGCAGCGACAGGAGCAGCGATGGCTGGATGCCTTGCAAGCTATCAAAGGCAGAGGATCTGGCACAGTTCCAGACAGCAACAAAACACAAGCAATTTAAAAGCCATTAAACTTATGAAGTCGTGTCCCTCAGATGATATTGAGGCATACCCGACAACTTTTGAAAGAGTTGCCACATATTGCCATTGGCCAAAGCAGCAATGGACAATCAGACTGATACCCTGCCTGACAGGGAAAGTCCAACTTGTAAACAGCAATATGGACACTACACAGTCAGAAAACTATGACCTGGTGAAAAGCAAAATCCTGAAAAGGTATGACATCTCAGGAGAGACCTAAAGGCAGAGATTTCGATCTGTGAAGTACAACTTTGTCGACAATCCTTGAGAAGCCTTCACCCGACTCAGATAACTTCTGATAAAATGACTCCAAGCAGAAGGCAAACCAGTCCCACAGATCATCAACACATTTGCCATGGAGCAATTCATTAACATCCTGCCTACAGATGTGCAGCTTTGGGTAAAGGAACACCGACCAGAAACTGGGGAAAAGGCTGTTTCTTTGGCTGAGAACTACCAAATAGCCAGACAAATGAAACAGCAGTGAGGTAACAGCCAAGCACTGGTAAGACATTATTTTTCCTATTTAAACTCCAAGTATGATCAGAACTCTGGTATGGGTAACAAATATGTGCCCAAAGACATTATTTGCTATAACTGTAATAAGCCAGGTCATTTTGCAAGAAATTGCCATAAGAAGAGTGACACTGGAGCAGATTTTCCATTAGCAAATTGGGACAAGTACTTAATAGATGTGAAGGTGGGGGATAAGACTGTAAAGGGACTCATTGATTCGGGAAGCAGACAGACCCTAGTGCATGTTGAAGTGTTGGGAAAACACTGTGCAAAATGACCAGGTACTGGTGCCATCTGCATCCATGGGGACACTCAATACTATCTCACTACCCAAGTGACTCTGACCATTAAGGGTGTGTCACATCAAATGAAAGTGGGGGTAGTACCTAAGTTACCTGCACCTGTGATTATTGGAAATGACTTTCCAGGATTTTCTGAGTTAATCAAAGAAGGAGTAAATCCTGATGTTTCAGTAGCTGTGGTGACAAGAGCTCAGGCAAAGAACATTTCAGACAGTGGGGACACTTTTCCTTTCAGTGACTTTGGTTTGGACGTGTTTGAGCACAGCTCCAAGATCTGGAAATCGAGAAAAGAAAGTTGATGCCTGAAGAAACTTTGGTATCAAATAACTGATGGACATAAGAGGTTAACATATGAAAATGCTGAAACTAAACTGATTACCGATTGTGATTTTATTTCAGAACAAGCTGACAATGTTTCTCTCCAGGGTTATTTTAAGCAGCTGAGGGTGAAACCAAAACAGGGTGGACCAATGTTTAAAAAATTTAATGGTTTACTGTACAGAGTTTGGGTTTAACCTCAGACACAGGAAGAGACAGAACAACTGGTTATACCACAAATGTATTGAACAGAGTTATTACAGATAGCACATGATATTCCAATGGCTGGTCACTCAGGGAGGGATTACACCCTTGCCAGATTGCTGTATAGATTTTGCTGGCCTGAAATTCATGAAGATGTTGCTACCTGTTGTAATTCCTGTGCTGCATGTCAGAAAGTAGCCCCAGTCAGTAGAAAAGACTAGGTGCCCCTGATGCCCCTGGTAACCCTACCCTTGATAGATGTGCCTTTTGAGAGAATTGTAATAGATGTGTTTGGTCCTTAAGACAAAAGTAAAAAGGGTAATAGATTTATCCTGGTAGTATGCGACTATGCTACTCAACATCCAGAAGTAGTTCCAATGCGTACTGTCACAGCTTCAAAAGTGGCAGCAGAGCTTGCAAAAAACTTCAGCAGAGTAGGCATACCTAAAGAAATTATTACTGATCAAGGTAGTAATTTTGGTTTTGCATTACTTAAGGAGCTGTACAGACTTCTAGGTATCACTGCCATAAGAACCTCCCCCCATCACCCTCAGACAGACAGCCTTGTTGAGTGTGTTATCCAAATCCTAAAACACATGTTAAAAAGGTTTGTAAAAGGGGAAGGGAAAGATTGGGACCAATACTTGCCTTACCTACTTTTTGCTTAAAGAGAAGTGCCACAGGCATCAACAGGGTTTTCACCATTTGAAATGATGTATTGAAGGCAGCCAAGAGGGCCACTGGATGTGATAAAAGAAATGTGGGAAGATAACACCACTCAGAAACAATCTATAGCATCTTATATGTGTGCCCTAAGAAAGAAGCTGGCAAAATATGTTGAAATTGCCCATAGTAATGAGGAACAGGCCCAAAGCCAGCAGAAGATATATTATGACCATGGGGTAAAAGACAAAGTTTTTGAGCCAGAAGAAAAGGTTTTGTTACTGTTACCCACAACAGAAAATAAACTGTTAATGAAGTGGCAAGGGCCTTATAAAGTGTTTAGATGTACTGGCACTGTTAACTATGAGACTGAGACCCCTGACAGGAAAAATTCTACTAAGATATACCATGCTAACCTCCGCAAGAAATGGGTTGCAAAAATGCCAAAAGCTGCTTTGCTAGTTTTACCAGAAACCAATAAAGAAAATATTGATGTAGCCTTGTGATAGACTGGAACAAACTGTAAATGCTGATGCTGTAAAGGTGAATGTTTCCTTAACCTCAGAATAAACTGCAGACATTCGTAATGTGTTAAAGACATTTAACTGTACTTTTACCACAGTACCAGGGCGAGCAAAAGGGGTTGAGCACGTAATAGTGCCAAGGAATGCTTGTCCTATTAGATGAAAGATGTACAGGTTACCAGAGTGGTTAAGAGCTGATATGGTTAAGGAAATACAAAAAATGAAAGAATTGGATATCATAGAGGAGTCGAGGAATGATTAGTCATCTCCAATGGTAATTATAAACAAAAAAGAAGGGAGTGTTAGAATCTGCCTTGATTTTAGGAAACTTAATCAGGTGTCAGAATTTGACAGTTATCCTATGTCCAGAATAGATGATTTGGTGGACAGACTGGAGAGTGCAAAGTATATCAGTACCGTCAGTCTCACCAAGGGTTACTGGCAAATCCCTTTAGCTTAAGAATCCAGAGACAAAACTGCATTTGCCACTCCTGTTGGATTCTATCAGTTCACCACCATGCCATTTGGTTTACACGGTGCGCCAACTACATTTCAGTGGTACATGGATGTAATTTTATCCCCTCACACTGGTTATTGTGCTGAATACCTGGATGATGTTGTGGTGTACAGTCCTGACTGGAAAAACCACCTGGAACACCTACGAGCAGTTATCCAAGCCATCAAAAATACAGATCTGACTGTTAATTCTGACAAATGTGCATTGGGCATGCAGAAGACCCGATATTTGGACTATGTGTTGGGAAATGGAGATGTTAAGCCAGAAACATCTAAAATAGAAGCTGTAGCTAACAGCCCTGTTCCTAAAAAAAAATATGTCAGGTAATTTTTAAGGCTGGCTGGTTATTATTGAGATTTGTCAACAACTTTGCTGAGTTAACTACTTTCCTCATGGAACTAATGAAAAAAACGGTACCCAAATAATGTGACATGGTCCCTATAGTGTAATGAAGCTTTTCAGGCCATTAAGGCTGCATTATATTCAGCCCACATTTTAAGAAGCACAGACTTTGAGAAACCATTTTTGTTACAAACAGATGCATCAGAGGTAGATCTAGGTGCAGTCCTGAGACAAAATATAGATGGGACAGAACATCCTATTCTATACATAAGTAGGAAGTTGCATGACAGAGAGAAAAGGTCCTCCACTATTTAAAAAGGAATGTTTAGCAGCAAAGTGGGTCATGGAGTCCCTTAAGTTTTATTTGCTAGGAACTGACTTTATACTTATAACAGACCACAATCCTCTCTGTTGGCTTAACCAAATGAAAGATAAAAATTCCAGAATCACAAGGTGGTATCTGGCACTACAGCCATTTAAATTCATGGTGATACACAAATCTGGTAAAGAGAATAGCAATGCTGATTTTCTGTCAAGATATGGATCAGAAATAGAGGGTTCTGAAGGTTGAAAAACAAAGGTACATGTTTAAAATTTACTGTTTGCTGTACTGTTATAGAAAAAATGGATAATGCACACATGCTTCATTTCTGAAAGTTAGAAGCTTATATTATTAGAGAATTAATAAAAAGTTTTGGAAACCTGTTTGATAAAACAGATTCCGTCTTAAGGAGGGGGTGTATGTGACAGGGTTGAATAGGACGCTGTCCCAGTTGTTACAGTGAGTTTGAATACAAGGAGCTGTTCTGTTCTCTTCTTTTCTGTCTCTTGTCTGTCTGGTTGCACAATCACATTTTTCTGTGAGACCTAGGATCTGATCACCCTGACAGTCTCGCAATTATTTGCCTCTCACTATCTCTCAGTCTTCACTTGCTGTTTTTGTGTTTTCCTCCCTTGCATATCTGCTGGTATAAAAATATATGCAAATCATAATGTGGAAATGTAACTGATATTGGTATCCCTTTGTTTAGAGATTATATAGTGTTAACTTTTGAAATGTATATAATTATAGTTTGAGATGATTACAAAAAGCTATTGGAAATGCAAGAGGTTACCTGAGAGCAATTTTTAATCCTTTTGCAGAAGAGCTGTGGAAAAGGGGGCCTCTGTTCTGGGACACTGTGTCCTAGCAGCACCTGCCTGATACTTACAAGGACATTTTAGGAAAAAGAGGATGCTTGTTAAGAAGGGGGATTGTTGCAAGGACTTATAAAAAGACAGAGCTGCAGTGGCTTGCAGAGGGACACACAGAGATTGAAGGAAAACTCTGATTAATCTACAGTTTATTCTTCCTTTGTAAATAATTATTCTGAACAAGTTTATTTTTTTGTTACTGCTAGTGTAAATAATTCATTTTTGAGAATTTTGCAACTGTTCCTGTTTTTTTCTATGCTTTCTGACCTGTGCCTCGATGACAGGCACCCCATTGTCACTGTTATGTTTCTGGGGGTGGGGTGTGGGTGGTGAGTGCTGAGAGGAAGGGTCGGGGGGATAGTGCAGTGCTACTTTCTTGCTGACAGTAAGCAGAGTGCTTCAAGGTCATAGAGGTGACTGTGTTGACATTGCAACATGTTGGTGGATCGCAAAGAATGCAAGGAATGCCGAGTCCTTTTTTGAAAGCAATAGGTCTGCAGGGCTCCACCCACTGCAGCCCTAAAAATACATATACCAGCACCTTTGTACTGCTAAAACACTTTATTCAGAAACACATCCCCATCCCCCTGATAACACATTGAGTGCGAAACTGGTCGGGGTTTTGTAACAACCCGAACTACAGATGGTATTTGTAACTTTGTTTGTATTTAAATAAAGTGTTTAAGCAGTACAGTGGGGCTAGTATTTGTGATTTTGCTCCACAGAGAGCACATACTTTAGAATGAAACAAGTCACAATTACAGTAGTTCTTTTTTGTCCATGTTGCAGCATGCAGCTTATTAGTGCAAAAAATTGCATTTTGTTTAGTAATGAGTTTTAGGTTTGTAGTAAGTTTTGCTATCCCTACGTGTGGTATTGAAAAATGTTAGATGCTAGTTATAACTATACTAGTCCCTAGCATAATTTCATACCATACTGTATAGTCTTGCATATAGATTTAATATATTGTTGTGTTAAAGAAATCTAATGAAAATAAAATTCAAAAATACATGAAATCTGATAAACATAAAATAAAAAAGAAAAATAATTCAGCCCCTGCCATGTGTGAAGGCCTGGGTCCACCCATGCACCTTCACTTCCCAGTTATGGCTTGCGTGTTCCCTACTGGTGGTGGCAACCTGGTGGAGCTCCTTCACAAGGGGGAAAGTCATGGAGAACTGGAGGCAAAAGGATGGATGGGGTAGGTGAAGGGTGTAAATAAAAAAATAATATGATCACCTACCATAACATCATATGCTTCTCCATTTCTCACAAGCTTAGGCTGACTTTGGAGGATCCCCTGCAGCATTAGTTCTTCTAGGATGTCAGATGACTGCTGCCTCTCTTGTAATGGGTCATTTTTCCTTATTAATCCACTGTTACTTTGTGGCAACTCTAAAAAAACAAAAGCTCTCATTTTATGCACAGTGATATGAGATAGTTTATTGTCACTAATAGCCTGAAAAACTAAAGAAAATTTAAGAGAAACTGAGGTCAAAAATTTGATGCAAAGGAAAATATAATGCTGTATGCCAGAAAGAGGGCATTATTCTTTGGCACTGTATCTTCTTCACTGCTAATTTAGAACAATTGCACTAAAAATGTGTTGTTTTATGGATTTGCATCCTGAGCTTAGAATGTTGTTATGGGCCAACAAATTCATGCCCCCAGTTCCATTAGACTTCCTCCTTCCCATGCAACTGCCTTCCTAGTAACACCACTAGCCTCCAATCCACTCCACCAGGTATCCCTGGGTATGTCATCATCCAGGTAGAGTCTCTGATTCCTGATTTGAATGGTCTTTTGTACTGCTGGTGTTTCTGCTCTTTGCTTACACCTCAGGATAGGGGAGTAGGAGGGACCCATGGTCTGGGTGGTCAGTGGACATGATGGCCTCATCTGCCATGAGAGGCTTTTTCCCACATTTTTTCCCCTTCCACAAGGATGCAGGGGATCTCTGATGCCAGCATGTCTCCTCTGCCCTTCACTTTTTTGAATGTCCTGCCACCTAGGGATCCCCAAGGTGGCAGTCTCACAACAGGCAATGTAAGCCTCCAGCCCCAGAGGACATTCCATGCTAGCATACTCAGTTCTTATCTTGCCGGCCTGCTGTGATGTCCCTAACTTGGAGTGTGAGCCAGGGTAGCTAGTATGACAAGTCGCTCCCCAGTTGCTGTGCCATTGCGACAGCCCCCAAAATAGTAATTCTAACTGAAACTGTCATATGCTTGCCATTGTGTTTAATATTATGACATATGATACTAGTGGTAATGGTTAATGTCAATGCTGTGGCACTTATTAATTAACAACATCAGCATTATCCTACAGACTGGCCTGTTACCACAGTAACCAACTTGTTGGATCACTATACAACAAAGCATTGCTTATTACTGCTAGTTAAGAATTAGTCTCATAGGAGTTACTATAAACTATACAGCATCATAGTAAACTGGGTAGGCAACTAGCTAAAGGGGAGGCAGAAGGTGGGTTGTAGTCAATGGGGTCAAGTCAAGTGAGAGGAAGGTCATGAGATGGGTACCACAGGGATCTGTTTTGGGGCCAGTCCTTTTCAGTATGTTCATTAATGACATTGGTGAGGATATCTGGGGCAGGCTGTGTCTCTTCATAGATGACACTAAGCTCTGTGGGAGGGTGGATAGCAATGAGGGAATCAGGGGAATGCAGCATGGCGTACGAAAGCTAGAGGTCTAAAGTTTTGGCAGTTGAAATTCAACACCGAAAAGTGCAAGGTGATGTACCTAGGGAACAAGACCCCAGGACAGAGTGCTGGATGGGTGGGTGTGAGGCTTAGCACTATGACTGAGGGGTGGGACCTTGGCGGCATCATCAGTGACTCCCTCAAACAATCCAGTTGGTGCGACAAGGCATATAGCAAAGCGAGTAGGATGCTGCGATGTATCGGGAGGGGTACTAATAGCAGAAGGGAAGAGGTAGTACTTCCCCTATATAGATCCTTAGTGAAGCCACAACTGGAGTACTGTGCCCAGTTCTGGAGTCCTCACTCCATGAAGATTAGAGATATGCTAGAAATAGTACAGCACAGGGTAACAAAAATGATTTAGGACTAACAGGGCATATCCTGTGAGGAGCACCTCAAGGCACTGAACATGTGTTTGCTGAAGACCAGAAGAGAGGGGGGAGATATGACAAGGACCTTCAAGTTCCTAAAAGGAATTAATAAGGTGAACTGCAGGGAAATATTTAGCTTGAATATTAGTTCACGGTCATGGAAATTGACAGGAGGAAGGCTCAGAAGCGACAAGAGGAAAAAGTGTTTTACTGAAAGGGTGGTGGGGTCATGGAACACTTTGCTTGCAGAGTAGTGGGTGCTAGAATTGTTTGTTGGTTCAAGCACAGCTGAGATAGAATGAAGGGTATAGTGGCTGCTTGGGGTGTCAGAAGCTGAGATGGGAATGGGGGGAATGATGGGGAGGGCTAAGACCCTCAAGAGGCAGTAGGTCTAAAGGCTAAATAGGGAACACGGGCAGACTGGATAGACCATTTGACTTTTTCTGCCTGTTTTTCTATATATCTGAGAATTGATCACAGTGTGGTATATAAAAGATGGAATACCAACAGAACAATGAGTCAGCTGATATCATAACCCAATTAATATTTTGTCAGCATAAATAAATAACTCAATAAAGTTTTAAAAGGTTTACAATAAGCAAATATTGAACTCTGCAGAGATCAATACCTAGATTTATTGACTTGAGGTAAATATTTGCTGGCCTGAAGCCAAGGTCAATATTTACCTCAAGGGACAATAAACCTTTATATAAACTCAGTGATCATTATGTTGTGTTATGTAAGTAACAACACATGGTAAAGTGTAAGTTAAGCTAACACACCCCAGGGTGGGTGTAACCAACCACCATGGGGGAAGGGGATTAAGTAAGCATTAAACCATGATGAAGTGGGCTTCTACTAGAGAATTAATGCATGGGGGGGGGCGGTTGTGGCAGAGGCCAAAGGCTGAGTGCCTATAACCACCCACCCATGAATTAATTCCCCAGTAGAAGCCTTCTTCAGAGTGGCTTAATGCGCTTGTAACATGGCAAGTGTTGATGAGATATGATGTTGATTTGAATTATTGAAAAGAAAGACAAACAATGGTTGAATAAGTTGAATCATTTTACTGTATGTGACTGAACTACATCATTACAGAACTACAGAACTCATATTTATTAATATAGTCATGTTGGAAAATTAACAGCACATATATTAAACAGTGAATACTAGTCTAACAGATTTCTCTTGGTTTTTATGAAATTATAAATGGTAGATTTCTGTGTAGACCAATGAGGAGGACCACAGCATTTATTTCGACACCTTCTGCATTCTGCTGTGTTGCTTGGTTCAATGGTGTTTTGGATATCTTAAGACGGCATCTGTTATTTAGCCCACGGCTCGCTTACAACACAAAATGCATGTGTGACAGAACGTCAGTCATGGCGCAACACGTAGGATGCAAATGGACACTAATATATTTACTATCTATTTTTTAATCAGACTTTTCTTTACCACCGTAATAATTAAAGTTACTAGTTTCATGGATCTTCTGGCTACTATTAACACTGATTCTTTACAGCATAAACACTCACAGTAGATGTCTCAATCAGAATGTTGATGTCATTACTCTGCTTCTCTCCACTTGTCTCTGCATCTGTTTATTGTCCCAAGTATCTCAAGTGCACCCATTCCTGACCCAAACCCAATTACAGTATCTGGAAGAGATCAGATTAGTTATGTGACAGTTCTCTTCTCTCTCTCTCTCTCTCTCTCTCTCTCTCTCTCTCTCTCTCTCTCTCTCTCTCTCTCTGTCTCTGTCTCTCTCTCTCTCTCTCTCTCACCCCTGTTTCTCCATCTCTCTCTGTCTCTCTCTCTCTCTCTCTCTCTCACCCCTGTTTCTCCATCCCAGACAGGTCGAACTGTGTTTGCTCTCTCCCCTCACCCCTTTCTTATCTGACTTTCATACCTGTTCATTCCTTGCCCCTCTAGTGCTCTATACCATCCCCTGGTACCAGTATCTCAAATGCAATGTGCTCACCTGATATGTCTCCAGATTCACCTGAAAAGATGAAGGGGACAGAGGTAGGAGACAAAACAAAAGCACAGCAATGAGGCTGCCTGATGACATGCTGTGTGCTGACTACTAGGGTTCTGGACCAGACGTGCAAGCTGATCAGGTGGCCTGAGAGGACTGGCACTGAGTTTTGGCTGCCACAGCACCCCATGTGGTAGATCAGTGAGTCTGCTGAAGGGTCTGTTTGTGTGCAAGGCCTGTCAGGCCTGCCAAGAAGGATGTATGGGAGGAACTGCCAGGAGCAGAAAGGGATAGAAACACACACTGATCAGAGGTCCTTACGCACCCACAGTCAGTCTCACCTCCTATGGGTCTCTGACAATGGCTCTTCCTACTTCCTTATTGGCCTGTTTTGGTATGGGACACTGGCAGGGGAAGTAGGTGGCTAAATTGAGGACATTACTGTGACGTGCCACTGTCAGGCAAAATGAGAGAGAGAGAGAGAGAGAGAGAGAGAGTGGGCATTATTTCATCTATTATTTCTGCACGGTCATACAGGAGCAGGCGAGGAAACACATGAGGGTGGGGCTGTATGGGCAAACCCTAAAAACTACTGCAGGGTACTTACTGATTGGGGAATAACCTCTTAGCTCTTTTTCATGCTTATTCTACCAGTACCGCATGGCACTGAGCTGACACAATTGGTGCCAACAGAATAAATGCAAAAATGCAGTGTTTTGCATTATTACTATTAAAACGGATGTCTAGGTACATACTGTAGATGCGCCCCCAGCTTAGCCCATCATTCAGGTCATCAGAGGGCTGACTATGAGGAACACTAAGAATATTGTTTCACTGGCATGGCGGGCGGAGGGTGGCATGATCAACCAGACAAAAACTAATACAGTACAACAAAACAGTAAGTGGCTTAAAAAGATATCTTAGGCATTTTGCTTAATGGTAGCCTCTAGGTTTCACCACATTACTGCATGGGAGCTGAGAGTCCCCCCTTAAGTGAAAATAACACTAAAACTGTAAAGCAGCACTTCATGTTATCATGGGCATGATGTACCTATACCTTTTAATTCCCTTTTAGATCAAGCTTTTTCTCATGTCTTTTCCCTATTTTGAGCATGCTTTAGCATTTAAATATATCTGCCACAGAGGTTTTCATCAATGTTTGTACACTCATAGTTCAGCATCACTTTTCTTGTGACTCAGATGGACTAGCATGCAGCAGACAATGCTCCTTGACATTGCAGAGCACTGGGGATATCAAAACAAACTACAGGCCACAAAACTTAGTCTCTAACATAGTTAACATAAAATGAAATATGGCACCATATAAACAGAGTGGGAAACAAAAAAATGAACAGCTGGGCTCTACACTGGGGATGAAAAGAAGTACAAAATTGAGTATATTAATTTTTTTGACATGCACCCCCCACCATCACCACCACCACCACCACCAAGCATGGGGGCTTACCCTTCAGCTCAGCTGGAGAGCAGGAAGGAAGACAGAGAGAGAGAAAGAGAGAGAGAAGTGATCTACCACACACAACTGCTGTGGCATCCACTAGCGAGTACCAGAGCACAGTGACAGGCTGCTACCACCCTGAAGGCTCAGAAACCTAGACGTGTGGGTCAGTGCAGACACATAGTGCCCTAATCAACAGGAGGACAGCCATTTCTCCACCTGCATCACCATCGCAGATGACTGCACGAGAACGAAAAAGGAGAACAGGACACCTGAAAAGAGGTGCTGGAGGTGGACTATGATGGCTATTTAGGCTGAATCTAATATCTCTTTACCCCCATCCAGTAGCCCAACTATAGGGATAATTTTTCTTTAATACTGATAGCAGTCTTCCCCTTCAGGTCAGCGACCTCCTACTCCCAATATTACTTACTGACAACCCAGCATCCTGCAGAGCCTGGTCCCTGGGCCAAGACCCCTCTCCTTGATGAACTCATCTCACATGGGAGGAATTCACAGTGTGGGGTCTCAGAGTGCCAGGCCATCATCCTGATGGTGCTTGAAGGGAATTTTTTTTCCATTAGTCACATCCTAGAGGGACTGTAACACTCATGAGTGTGCCTTTGGCTCTTCCACCTCTCATCATACTGACACTTCACTAGCCTCTTACAGCTCTTGCAGGTCTCCCCTCTGGAGGCTAAAACACCATGGCTGCCCAGAAGCAAGCCCTCAAATTCACTTCCAAGCTCAGGTCACCCCTCTGGCAGTGTGATGTACTGCCATCGGGCCACTCTGCAGTCCCACTCATAGGTCATTCCATGTGCCCCTCCCCCATTTTGCCGGGGCAAAATACTCGGAGCCTTTTTTTAAAGGGAAGGGTTGTTTTCTCAATTTTTTGTCACAGCCGGATTCTCGCTGTACTTAAACTGGATACTTAATATCCAATGTGTCACATTGGATGGCTGTAGATACACTGGTATCCAGGGTTATCTTTTTGGATTGATAGTCCCATTTTCCAAACTATCAGATAATTGAGAGACTGTTCTCTGGGGAAACATTCATTTTATTTTAAAAGATCTTTTACAAGCCTCAGAATGTTCATGGAGCAATTAGGTTGTTCTGCCTGCAGATGCTCTTATCATGAAACACATTTTCCACTGTTAATGCCATTTTTGTCAAAGCTACCTGTACAGCTTCAATAGAAACACCCACACATTTGCTCTCTCTGTTTTCTGTGACTGACTATAGGAAAAAATAATGATAACCATGCACATGTTTAACTCGCCTGTATCTAGTCTGGAGGGTGGTATGTTGTCGTCACCCCAAGGAGTTTGCCGTGTACCTGCCACTGTCCCAGGCAGATGTTCCACTGCTGGTGCATCTTCCAGCCCCAACCCACTGTCCATTGTGCTCTTAGATACAGCGGATCCATCCCGAGCATTAGGAGTTGTGGTCGATTCAGAAGGGATGACCTTAACCTGCAATCAAAAAGAATGAGACGTGGTCAGTGACAGAGTAGTGCTAAACAACATTGTTCTGGTCTACCTACAGAATTAGTTTTGCAATAACGTATCACATTATATGCTTTAACTATCACTGCTTGTAACATGGCACAAATGTGAGAACAGTGAGGAGCAACAGGGATAGGACAGAAGGCGTCATGTGGTACAGGAGCAACACGGCATTATGACACGATAATGCCGTGTTGCTTCTGAACTACAGAAAGCAGCCACTAGAATGAAATTAGCACTGTTTGCAGTTCTCACCACTAAAAAATAAGAGCAACACATTGTGGGAAGAGCAAGACAGTAGTATAGATAGGCAGGGGGAGAAATAGAAGCAAGGAACATAGCTAGTCATAGAAAGATGGATGTAGTGAGTGTGACATCCGGCAACGCATTGAACTGTAACAGTTTCACCGTCCACGGAACGGTAAACTTAAACTATGGAGGAGGAATGACACCCAGACGATACCACAGACACGGGATAGGTCAGAAAAGGTAAAGAAACCAGTAGTGGGGAAGAGAAAGCGAGCAGGATAGAAATAGAAATTCGAGTGAGGAAATGATGCTGCCCATATGCAAATCAAACATGCACACACTGTGTAAAGAGCGAAACCGGCAGAATCAGAGTCATCCTAACTCAGATATTAATTAGAGACCCATACAGAAATCGTTCAAATGTGCAGCAATTGTAAACAAACAAACAACAGTTTAGTGGATCGAAAAACAAGAATAACCACATATGTACAGTATGTAACAGAGTACTGTTGAAAAATGTGAATGTAACATTAAAAATCACAGCAGACCATATCACTCTCCTAGTCTTTTCTGTTGTATGAGTAGCAAGATGTGTAGTCTATAGTAAGCATAGTGATGTCCATGTTACAAGCTCATTAATCCCCACTGAAGGTGACATCTAATGGGGAGTTAATGCATGGTTGGACCGTTGTATGCCTCGGCCTCCGGCCTCATGCCACAACGGTCCCAACCATGCATTAACTCCCCATTAGATGCCACCTTCATCGGTGATTAATGCTTACTTGTACTGTGTACTGTATGTGTAGCCAGGGATCTTAGAAAGACACCAGATATTTTAACTTTGCAAAACTATTTACCTTTGGAAAGTCCTGTAATGAAAATCATCGAGTCAGAAGAAAACAGACCTACTTTTTGAACTCAAGTTATAAAATGGATAACAGGAAGTCTACAACTGGATTAGCTGAGAAGATTTAGAATAAAGGGCTGCATGTTACTTCAAAGCCTAGTGCACTTTCTTACATTTAAAAGCAGGTCATACTAATTAAATTAAAATTAAACAATAAATCCTAACATGGGGAACTAAACAAGAAGATGCCTGACTACAACAATAGTTCATCATCCCGGCCATAGGCCAGGGCTCTTAACATACAACTTAGGTCAATTATTCCATTAGTGTAGCCAAACAAAAGTCAGTACCATATACTGTATGTAGCATTATATAAATGTACGCTCTAATCCCTAGTGTGGACTATTGGTGGCCTCCAAAAGTCTACCTGGTGCAGGGCCTGGCCTTAAGGTGGTGTGTTTTATAGGATATAAAGGTCCTTGAAGAGAATAGATTAGAGGGGTAGGGAATGTGGGAGAAGAAGAGTGCCGAAGTGCGATTCACAGCGAAACCTTGCTAATTCGATCTTAACCGCAAGTCTGGCTATGACTGACAATGGGGGGACATGTCAGACTTGGGTAGCAGGAATATGAATTCTGAGTCTAGGTATGGCTCAAGACAACCATTGGGTCTGGTCTCAGGGAAGCTGGCCTGCTCATGACAATAAGATGAAACCAGAGTGATAGTGAGGGGCCTGTAGGAGGTACGCTCTCTCAATGGGTTCATCCAGATGGCTATACCACTGCCCCACATCTGATTCTGTGAAAATGAAGATCAGCAGCTCCAGTTTTCTTCTTTGGACCTGGCATATATATGCTGTAAGTTATCTCCCCTTATCCAGGAGTTCAGATATAAATGAGCCAGCCAAGGTTGATGCAGAGAACTAGAAAGTGAATGCCCAATTCCCATGAATTCCCATAGAACCAGGAAGTGAACTAGGAAGTGAATGTCCAATTTCCGTGAATGCCCATAGAACCTCATCTATAGTTCAGTAGATAACAACCCAGGAGGTAAGGGAGGAGTGAATCAAGAGTATAGAGATGTACTGGGTGCCTCTGATGCCACATTTCAGAACTCCGAGTGGTAGAGGGGTTCACGTTCAAGCCTATCTGGCACAAGGAATATGTGTTGGGCATTAACACTTGTGCTGGGAATGAGAGGGTTATGGACTACCTAGACTTTAACATAAAAATACCCTTACTGAATATTTCTATCCCCATAGTGAGAGCAGAGGTAGTGAGGCACTCATCGAGTGTCTCACATTGAAGGCTACCCTTGGCTTTGGGTGTTCTTCACTAAAGCTGTGAGTCATTGTCCCTAGGGAGTCATTATGAATCTCCAAGGTACAGTGATCCTTAGTTACTCTGATGTGGAGAAAGGGCACACCGAAATACCATCATGTCATCTGTGTGTTTTTTATTCATTGCAACTTAAATTCAGTGTGCCCTGTTTAAACTGTATCTGCCTACTGTAGTGAAGTGACTCAACTGTGCTGAGGAATGCACCGATGATTACAGTGTACATCAGGGAACTGTTGTTTAACAAAGTTTTAAACTAGTAGCCATAAGCACAGAGTGTGCAGCCATAAATACAGCCACAGAATTTATACCAGCAGCACCAAACCCCTACCTGGGAATAGGAGGAGCCAAGTGCAGTCATACCTACTGTACATTTCCTGAGGAGCAGCACCTCTAGGTAATGCTGGAAAGGAGTTACATTGGCAGGAAGCACCAGGTCATTTAAAAATTAACTTTTACAACCATGAACTCAAGGTCCTCTGGCCAAAAGACAGCCCCCCCCCCCCATCTCCCTTGGGACATCTGTTGTTTGTGCCAGGGCTTAGCCACTCCTTGTGGACAGGGGTTGCAAAAAGTTAAGAAATGTCATTCAGTCTATCGTAATATCTGGTTTATGATTTGATGAATATGTCTGAGTGCAAATTGATACTGAACACTCAGAAGTTAATTAAGTTAAGCAAATTGTAGCATGTTACTAACTAGCAAAAACAATACCACTGTTAATAGATATAGATAAAATATGTAAGCAATAACACACAACAGTGTTCTGAAATAAACCCCAGTTCTGGGTGTTGCAGACACAAAGTGAAGCCAATTGGCTTCAAGCACCCAGAACTGTGATTTATTCAAACAACATGAAGTCTTGCTGTATTCTGACAGTAGCAGTGAGTCCCAACCTTCGAACTGCCCCGGAGATGAAAGAGTTAACTTTCTATGCCAGGCATGGAACGCTGAGCTCGAGCTCGGTTGAGACTCTGTCTGTTGCTGTTTAAACTCAAACCGTCAGATTTCCTTTAATTCTACCACTGGAACAGTCGCTTCCAGAGCTTTTCCTTCTGCTCGGTCTGTCTTTGTCGGTTAAAGTACCGCTTTTCTCGGTTTTCACTGAATTTAAACCAGAACTCTGTCGTTCAGTCTCTGTCTGTGGTATTTGTGAGTACTAGATAGGTTATATTTTATTCTATTCTGTGTGGAACTTGTAAATGGTTCATCGGTTCGGTTTGAACCGATCAAGTTGTTACAAAATCTTAATTTGTACTTTTAGAGTGTGGTTACCGGTTCTTATCGGTTCTAAAAAAAACGGATTTTACTACGTTTTTCCACGACCCGTGACACAGTCAGAAACCGATAAGAGGGTCTTGCCTGGCGGATTGCCATTAAAAGGGTAAGTTTGGTTAGGACTGGCACAATGTCTGAGAAACCCAAAAGAAAAACCGGGCTCACTGGGTTTCAACACTGTAGTGTGTGTGGGGAAGTCTTTGCTAAGGCTGACCCCCACACCACCTGTGTTTATTGTCTGGGGTTTGACCACCTCAATGCAGACTGCCAGATTTGTAAAAATTTCCCTGCAGCTACCCTGGAAAAGAGAGTTGGTAGGCTCAGGGAAAGGGAGGCCAAAAGTCCACTGAACTGATGACAGCCCGGTTCGGCCTCAAACCGAATCAGGAGTGCCCCTCTGACCAGGGTGTGAGTCTTCTTCGCAGCAAAAAAGGAGAGCCGATTCTGAGGAGTCGGTTCCAGCTAAGAGAACTAGAAAAGAAAAATCAGCTGGTGTGGAGCCAAAACTTTCCTCTCCAACCGCTGAAGAAATAGCCAAAGCGATCGAAATCGTGCAGTCGCTTTCCCTGGTTCCTACCGAACCGGCACCATCGGGCAGGCGCTCAGTTCGGCCGGTTCCACCGGTTCAAGAGTATGATTTAGAGGAATTTTATGAACCGGAGAAGGAGGAAGAGGAGTGTGAGGAAAGTGAATGTGGTTTTGAAAGTCTGGATGTGCCTATTGACCCGGACATCTCCCCAGACAGACCTTCAGGAGTGTCTCCTCCTAGGCTTTCTGAGTCCCCCTCCCATTTCATGTTTTATAAAAAGGTGGCTGAAACCCTCCAGCTTCCTATGGAAGAAGCTGTGGATGACCAGGAGGAGCCTGACTATGTAGAAATGATGGATATCCCAGAGTCAGGAGGCTGTCTATTCCTTACACAAATCTTTTGGGAAAC
Source organism: Neoceratodus forsteri (assembly GCA_016271365.2). Lineage (NCBI taxonomy): Eukaryota > Metazoa > Chordata > Ceratodontiformes > Ceratodontidae > Neoceratodus > Neoceratodus forsteri. Next base: position 28,336,410 of record CM057456.1, read on the forward strand.
AGACAGTTAAGATTTTAAAGACTCCTAACACTATACCTCCTGTGGATAAAAGAATGGACAAGAGGTATACATTGTCAGGCTCAGATACGGAGTTCCTTACACAACAATGCAGCCATGTTGGGGTAGTGCAGGCTGCAGCCTATGATAAGGCAAATATTTCCTTGGCGTCACACCCACCGGACAAGGACTCCAGGAGGATTGATGCCATGGCAAAGAAACAGTACATGGCAGCATCCTTGACTCAGACAGGCCAATTATATGGCCTTATACTGCTAGGTATCAAAATCCAGATGGGACACTGTTAGGCTTTAGCAAAACAGGTCCCTGGGCCAGCTTGCCAAGGAGTTGGAGCAGGTGGCTGCTGATGGTATTGAGGCATCCAAGGTGCAATTCCATGCTGCAGTGGACTCCAATGATGTATCATCTAGAGTCATGGCTACATCTGTGGCACTTTGAAGAATGGCTTGGCTCAGATGTACTAGCCTGTCACAGGATACCCAGACTAAGGCCATGGATTTTCTCAGTTGTGGGTAATTCTCTGTTTGGGAGCAGACAGAGAATTACATGAAGAAAATGGACGAATATAGGACCACCTATAGGAGTGCACAGGCCAAGGAAAGGCAGGCCACTTCTCAAAGGCAGCATCCCAGGGGCAGGGGCAGGCCTTTCCATAGGCCTTTCTACCAAGCCCAGGCCTCCTCTTCTGCTTATGCCCAGAGGGGGTTCTTTAGAGGGAGAGGCAGACGGGGTACAAGCAGGCCTGCTTCCACCCCTCATCCCAAAGCCCCTGCCAAACAGGCACCCTGATGGGGTTGCCAGGGCCGATTCTCAACCACCTGTAGGGAGCAGGCTGGCTTACTTTGTCCAGGACTGGGAGTATCTGACATCAGACAAATGGGTCCTGGAAGTAGTAAGCCAGGGACTGGTTCTCAGCTTCAAAAAGTTTCCAAAGATGAGAACCAGATCCTTTCCACCTGCAAATCCCTCAGAGACACTTGCCCTAGAGGCAGAGGTCTCTTCCCTCCTAGCTCTCAGAGCTGTGGAGAGGGTTTCACCCCTACACCAGGGCAAAGGGTTGTACTCCAGGTACTTTCTTACCCCAAAAAAGACAGGAGAATGGCGGCCCATCCTGGATCTCAGATACTTAAACAAGCACCTTTTAAAACCAAAATTCAAAATGGTGACTCTGGGAATTATTCTACCCTCTCTAAGGCCAGGGGACTGGCTAGTGTCCCTGGACCTCAAGGATGCCTGCTTCCATATTCTCATCAGAAGCTCCCATCGAAAGTACCTCAGGTTCGAGCTGCCCTCAGGCCATTACCAGTTCAGAGCAATGCCCTTTGGTCTGACCTCTGCTCCAAGGGTATTCACAAAATGCCTGAGAGTGGTAGTTACTTCTTTAAGAAGGCAAAGGATTGCCATCTTCCCTTACCTGGACGACTGGCTCATAGTAGGCCAGTCCCCAGACCAAGTCAAGTTACACTTACAGATAACTCAGCAACTGCTCACCTCTTTGGGTTTCCTTCTGAATCTTTCAAAGTTAGTTCTAGAGCCTGTCCAGCTCCTCACCTTCATAGGCGCAGAGCTAGACACAGAAAAGGCCAGAGCTTTCCTTCCCCTAGACAGGGCAAGGACCCTTGTCTCTCTGGCCTCCTCATTCACCCTGCAGGTGTCTCGACCAACAAGGCATTTTCTACAGCTCCTGGGGCACGTGGCTGCTTCCACAGCAGTAGTGCAGGGAGCAAGATTTCAGATGAGGGACATTCAGTTCCATTTGAGAGCCTTCTGGTCTCAAAGGAAGGACCCTCTGACCAAATTGATCCCAGTCACTCGAACCCTGATCCAGGCCCTACAGTGGTGGCAGGATCAGAACAATCTGAGACGAGGGGTTCCCTTTGTCACTCAGTCTCACTCCTTAATCCTTACTACAGATGCCTCCCTCTTGGGGTGGGGGGCTCACATGGGCGACCTGACCACCCAGGGGTTGTGTCCCTCAGGAATCTCTGCTTCACATCAATCTGTTGGAACTCAGAGCAGTATTTCTAGCACTCAAGCTTTTTCCAAATCTGTTCAGAACAAAGTTATCCAGGTCAGAACAGACACCACCACCACAATGTGGTACATCAACAAGCAAGGAGGCACTCGGTCCACGGCCTGTGCACAGAAGCAATGAAGTTGTGGTCTCTGGCTTACTCCCTGAACACCTCCCTCACGGCAGTTCACCTCCCAGGCAAGGACAATGTCCTGAAGATGCTCAGCAGGATATCCCAGGGCCATCATGAATGGTCACTGGATCCCTGGTCTTGGAGGTGATATTTTCCAGATGGGGCACCCGCAGATAGATCTTTTGCAGCCCCAGACAATCACCAACTTCCCTTTTTGCTGCAGACCCCAGTGTTGGGCTCAGTCCCCTGGATGCCTTAGTTCTCAGTTGGGAAGGGAAGTTCCGCTGTTTCCCCTTCCTCTCCTGTTCAAGTGTGCTAGTCAAAATCAGATCTCAACTGCAAGATGATCCTGATTGCTCCAGACTGGGCCAGACAGCCCTGGTATCCACTCCTACTATCCTTAGCCAGTCCATCTTCCCCTGTGTCTTCCCAGGAATTACAACCTGTTAACCTGTGCTCAGGGTAGGGTTTGGTACCCGGATCTCAAATCTCTCAATCTCAAGGCCTGGCTCTTGAAGAGTTAGAGTTTGCTGATTTACACCTCTCCCAAGGTGTAATGGATATTCTGAAGGCCTCTAGGAAACCTTCCACCAGGGCTACTTATAATTCCAAATGGAAAAGATTTTCTATTTGGTGCTCTGGGAAGCATATTTCCCCAGAGTCTGCTGATCTGCCCACAGTCCTTGATTATATGGTCCCATTTAAATAGCTTGGGGCTGAGACCAGCTACACTGAAGGTGCACCTGGCAGCTGTTTCTGCTTTTATTTCAGCAGGTAAGCCCTCTTCTCTTTCAGCTCACCCTGTATTCTCCAAGTTTTTCAAGGGATTGCTTCATACCAACCCTTCATTCAGGGACCCTGCCCCTGCTTGGGACCTTAATGTTTGCATTGCTCAGCTTATGCAACCCCCTTTTGAGCCTTTGTCTTCAGCAGAGCTTAAGTACTTGACTTGGAAAACTGTGTTTCTGGTAGCCATCACTTCTGCCAGACGCATAAGTGAATTACAAGCTTTGTCAGTGGAGCCTGATTTTATCTCCTTTCATGGAGATAAGGTGGTCCTCAGGACTAACAGGAAGTTCTTGCCTAAGGTGGTTTCAGATTTCCACCTTAATCAATCTATGTATCTTCCTGTGTACTTCACTGACCATTCCTCCTCTGGCGAGAGGAGGCTGCACAGTTTAGATGTGAAAAGAGCCCTTAGCTACTACATAGAGCATACCAAGGGTCACAGGTTTGACTCCCTCCAACTGTTCCTCACTTATGGCGAGGTTGGTAAAGGGAAACCTGCCACTAAAAGATCCATTGCCAGGTGGATTGTCTCTTGTATCCAATTTTGTTATGAAAAACTGGTAAGGTTCCACCCTCAGGCCTGAGGGCTCACTCTACCAGAGGTACAGCTGCTTCCCTGGCTGCTGCCAGGGACATCCCTATTCTAGAGATATGTCAAGCAGCTACTTGGAAAACAGTTCACACTTTTACCAAGCATTACTCCCAGGATATCCAGGCTAGGAGTGATGCTCGGTTTGACACAGCTGTGCTTCAGAGCCTATTCCCTAAGTAGGTTCTGTCCCTCCTCCATGGAGGTACTGCTTTGTAGTCTGCTACTGTCAGAATACAGCAAGACTTCATGTTGTTTGAAGACAAAATTACTCACCTTAGTAATGTTGTTTCTTCTAATGGAGTCTTGCTGTATTCTGACCTACCCCCGCCTGCCCCTCTCAGAACCTCTGTTTTTGGGATGTGGGTGGGCAGTGCAGTGTTGGCACTCAGTAGGTGCTCACCTTGTTGTTTTCACCCCTTTTCTTGGGGTGAGTGGGTGTTGTGTTTTTCATTTTTTGGGTCTCCTGACTTGAGTCTTTGTTTTGGGACCAAAAAATGTGTTTTATGTTTAGTAGCCAGTTGGCTAGTGTAGGTTTACAGCTTCCACACAGGACCTTAGTGAGTTTAGCTCGTAAAGATCTGATGGTTTGAGTTTAAACAGCAACAGACAGAGTCTCAACCGAGCTCGAGCTCAGCATTCCATGCCTGGCATGGAAAGTTAACTCTTTCATCTCCGGGGCAGTTCAAAGGTTGGGACTCACTGCTACTGTCAGAATACAGCAAGACTCCATTAGAAGAAACAACATTACTAAGGTGAGTAATTTTTTCTTCCAGCACATCCCACAAACCCTATAGGTATGATATTGTGCTTATAAAATGGGACTTAGGTATGTTATAGAAAAGTGAGAAAGGGGAATAAAATATATGAGATTAGCAGAGTTGTTTTGATTGGTGCTTCCACTTAGTGGAGGGGAAAATGTAGTGCTATAGTCTTGTTGCATATGTTGTTACATATACCTTAGCAAGCATGCTTAACACACACACCCAGCTGCCAGAAATTCTTTCAGCTGCTGCATACTTAAGCAATAAGGCACAACAGGGTGTGAGTTATTGTGCAATAACATCACACCATGGGTGGCTGAAACATGAGGCTACAGGTCAAGTACGTTCAAGACCTGAGAAGTGATGTTATTACACAATAATACATATCCCTGGAGTGCCTTGTTGCTATTATACAATGGTTAATTTACTAAAATAGAAAAAAAAATTAAAAAAATGTTTAAAATAGTTTTTTCCCCTTTATTTATTTATTTTTTGCAATTACACTTTTTTAACCCCTGCATTCCCGAGCCGAGACCATCAGCCCGGTCATGGACTCCGGCTGCGGCAACTCACATTCTAGCCATCCTCCCTTGAGCCCCCTGGCTTTCCCCCCAGGGTGGGGTTACGGCACTTTGACCAAGGGTGCCATGAACTTGGGAGAGGCAGGAGTCGGTCTGAGCACCTAATGCAGCTGGAGCAGGCTTCATTGTGCCAGCGGGTGCAGGAGTGTTTTTTCTCTCCTTGCTTTGTTGCGCAGGAGGCAGGGACGTACAATGATGACCTGTGTCTGCCCTGCCTCCAAAGTGCTGCTGAGCGCAGGTCGCTGTGGTACCCCTGGCCTCCGCCAAGGGACCGTCAAGCGCCGGACAGTGTCCCCACCCACCCCCGGAGAAGGACAGCAGTCCCTGGAACACTTCATCCTTCTCCCTCGGCCGACCCTCCAGCGAACCAAGTCCATTCCTGAACCCGGGTTGCCGGCTTCGCAAGCGGAAATCCAACCGCTGCGCCAGCGGGCCGGCTTTATTTTCTGATGTGCAAGTATATCTTAAAAAAAAAATCCACAATTTCTTATTTCTCCACCAGGTGGTGCTGCTGGTACATACTGCCTGATTTCTCTGTCTCACCAGCTGTTATGGTGTGTGCTCTGTGTTTTTCCAAAGCTTTCTTGTTGTTACGATGTCCTCCCCACCATCTACCCATCCGTTTTAGAGGACAACATCTCTTGAGTATATGCAGAGTGACCTTGAATTTAAACACTGTGGCCATTTTTAACTGCGGCTCACAACATTGGAAAGTGCAGTGCTGAACCATTCTCACTCTTGCAGGACTGCGGGAATGAAAACTGCTGTTTCGGCTTTGCTATGGAAATGTCTGAGCGGGGCTGAGGTGAGACTGGCAATAACAATTATTTATTTGGTTATTTATTTATTCATTAAATACAACAAGCTGAATGGAGCGGCGGAAGAGTGAGACAGTGCTGATGCCAAAGTGGAGCGCAGTACAACATTGGCAAGTTGAGGAAGAGTGGAACAATGCTGATCATTGTTAATGCTGTGAAAAGACATGTTTTCTTTTAACTGCTACCTAACTAGAGTTTTTTCTTGAGGGGTGATTTGTGTAGAGGACGACAGCAATCAGAGGATGTGTATACTAACAGGGAAGTATGAAGCTGTGTCTGATCGCACTTTGTAGCCAAAGCTGTTTACAGCAGCAGTAACTTGTGGAGCAGTGGGCTGATTTCTGATTGTGTTAATTGGTCATGTGTGTACCTGGACTTCATACAGTGATGCTATTGTCAGATAACATCACTGTTCCAGGGGCTCACTGACCAATCAGATTACAGGAAATATTCTTGCCTTTGCATAATGTACAGTACCTGTTTGATGATGTAATCTGTTAATTTATTGCTCATAGACACAGAAAAGGGAGCAGTGTAGCACTGGATGCCAGAGCTGCTGAGCCATATGAGGTTTTCCGTCAGTCGGCAGTTCAGTGAGTTTAGAAAGATGCATGGGTGAGCAGTGGGTGTTACTATAGCAATGGTCTTGAGGACACCTATCCAACCTTGTTGAGTTTCTGACAGACAGAAAGCTTCAATAGAGTCACCAGCTGTGGCATCCAGTACTACAACTCTCCAGCTTCAGGTTGGTGCAAACACAAAAACATAGAATCTGATGGCAGAAAAGGACTGCTAGGTCCACCCAGTCTGCCTATATTCCATAGACACTACAAACACCATAGACCCTTTTTGATCGCTGGCTTTATTCTCTCTTTCCTATTGCTAGGGTTCCCCTATGCCCATCCCATACATTTTTAAATCCCCCTACCAAATTTGCTACCACCACCTCTACTGGGAGGCTGTTCCAGGCATCCACCACCCTTTCCTTAAAAAAATACTTCCTCATGTTACTCCTTAGTCTGTCCCCTTCCAGCCTCATGTCATGACCCCTTGTTCTAGAAAATCTCCTTTTGTAAAAAATGCTACCCTCCTGCACCTTGTTTATGCCTCTGAGATATTTGAAGATCTCTATCATATTCCCTCCCCCCCCACCTCTCTTCCAGGGTATACATATTTATGTCCTCCTGTCTCTCCTCATATGACTTATGGTGCAGGCCTTTTACCATTTTTGTTGCCTTTCTCTGAACTGCCTCTATTCTGTCTATGTCCTTTTGGAGATGCAGCCTCCAGAACTGGACACAGTACTCCAGATGAGGGTTCGCTAATGATTTGTACAGTTGTATAACCACCTCCTTTCTTCTGCTGTTGATGCCTCTCCCAGTGCACCCCATTATCCCACTGGTTCTCCCCACCACCTTGGCACCTTCTTTGACCACCTTCAGATCATCAGATATGATAACCCCTGGATCCCATTCCTGTTTGGTAGCCGTCAGTATCCCCCCCCCCATCATGTAATCATCCCCTGGGTTCCTGTGTGTATGATTTTGCATTGAATCTTAACTGCCGCAGTCTTGACCATTCCTCTAATTTATCTAGGTCCCTCCTCATTTTATCCACTCCCCCAGGAGTGTCCACCCTGTTGCAGATTTTAGTGTCATCTGTAAAGAGGCAAACCCTCCCTTCCAGCCCTTCTGTAATGTTACTTATGAAGACATTAAATAGGACTGGCCCAAGAATTGATCCCTGTGGCACCCCTCTGGACACCTTCCTTTCTTTGGATTGAGCTCCATTTACCACCACCCTCTGTGTTCTATCCTTCAATCAATTTCTAACCTAGTTTACCATCTCAGAAACCATTCCCAGGCTGCCCGGCTTGTTTACAAGCCTCTTGTGTGGAATGGTGTCGAAGGCCTAGCGGAAATCTAGGTAGGCCACATCCACTGCTCCCCCCGATCCACCTCCCTGCTCATCCAGTCAAAGGAATCTATCAGATTTGTCTGACATGACTTCCCCCTGTGAATCCATGTTGCCTCAGATCCTGTGCACCGCTGGCTTCTAGATGTTCCACAATCATTTTTTTAGCAGTGATTCCATAATTTTTCTCATCACCGAGGTAAGGCTGACTGGTCTATAGTTTCCAGCCTCCTTCCTGCCCCCACTTTTGTGAATAGGGAGTACATCTTCCCTCCTCCAGTCCCCAGGAACCACCCCTGTATCCAGTGATTGATTTAACAGGACTGGCAGTAGTGCTGCCAGCACCTCCATAAGCTCTTTTAATATTCTAGGATGTATCCCGTCTGGTCACATTACCTTGTCTACTTTCAGGTTAGTGAGTTCCTTTAGGACTCTTTCCTCCGTAAATGGAACGGTGTCTACCTACCTTCCATTTCTGCTCCTGTCAGCTAATTGTGGTCCCTCTCCTTCCCTTTCTTCAGTGGAAACTGAGTAAAAATATTTGTTCAGGATTGTTGCTATTCCAGGTCCCCTTCTGCGTACTTCCCTTCTTCCCCCTTAAGCCTTACAATCCCACCCCTGATCTTTCTCCTTTCACTAATGTACCTATAAAAAGTCTTGTCCCTTTTCTTTACTGCCTGTGCTATTTTTTCCTCTGTTTTCACTTTTGCGCTCCTGACTGCTATTCCTGTCTCCCTCTGTTTCTCCAGATATACTACCCTGTCCTCCTCCTTCTGCATTTCCTTGTACTTCCTGAAAGCCAACTTTTTCGCTCTTACCTTCCTGGTACTTCCCTTGAGAACCATAGTGATTTTCTTTTTCTCTTGCCTAACACAGAAGTTTGTTGCCTTTGCTATGGCTCCTTTTAGATGGGCCCACTGTTCCTCCCCAGTCCTCCTACCCTGCCAGCGCTTTCCTGAGACATACCCTCAGCTTTGCCAAATCTGCCCTCCTGAAGTCCAGGGTTGGTGCTCACCCCTAGGCTGGCTACACCTCTATATCTAAGTACAAATCCAAAAAGTGGGGAAGCGCTCTGAGGTTGTGAATAAGCATACACCTACTTTATATGGGTATACCCCCTGTACACCGACACCAACACAGCAATCTACATCACTGTCGACTAAATCAACAAAGACAGGTGCACACTGTCTTCCAGTCCTGTGCCCCCTCCCCGAATCAACTCCGAAGACCCCTGATAGAAACAAGGACCAAGAGTGATATGGGAATTATGTCAACTGCAACTTGCAGTTAACATACATAGTTACATAAACAGTGTCAGCAGATAAGGGCCTATGGCCCACCCAGTCTGCCCATTTGAGCTTGTAAATTCAGTTTATGTTTTCCTAGAAGTATGTTGCCCCTTACCCCTGACCTCCAGAATTCCTTTATGTCTATCCCATGCATTCTTAAATCCTGTGATTGTTTCAGCCCCCACCACTTCCTCTGGCAGGGTGTTCCACTTGTCCACCACCCGTTCTGTGAAGAAATTCTTCCTCACATTTCCTCTGAATCATCCGCCCTCCAACTTCATCCCATGCCCTCTAGTCCTGGAACATCTTTTTCACTTAAAAATAGTGTATTCCTGCACCCTGTTCCTCCCTGTAAGATACTTGTGTGTCTCTATCATATCCCCTCTCTCCCTCCTCTTCTCCAGGGAGTACATGTTCAGTTCCTTCAACCTGTCCTCATAGGACTTGTGATGCAATCCATGTACCATCTATGTTGCCCTCCTCTGAACCTTCTCTACCCCGTCTATGTCCTTACGTAGGTAAGGTCTCCAGAACTATACACTGAACTCCAGGTGGGGCCTCACTAGTGTCTTGTATATTGGAATTATGACCTCCCTTTTCCGATGCTGTGATGCCGGTTGACAAAATTGTTGTGAAACCGGCATCGTAGAGCCCTTTATGTGTACTTGAAACATGTACACTGCATCTCCAAAGGAATCAATCCCAATTCCATTGTTGTTCAAAACAAACTTGATTTTATTGTGGAGCAGTCCCGCCAAATACGTTCTGAACAAAATTCAATGCCTGGCTGGGCTACTCACTTATATATAGCTTAAAAGTGCAATCAATGCTACGGTGCAAAAACAGTGCAAATACTTTAAAGTGCAGAACATTGCCAAAACTATTGCACAACATATCACATCCTCCTATGGCTACCAGCTGTTACTCTCTTCCCTGGCACTTTGCCTTACACAAAGGCGTCATCAAAGGAGTGCCTTTAAAGTATTTGCACTGTTTTTGCACCATAGCACTGACTGCACTTTTACGCTATACAGTATTTACATGAGCAGCCCAGCTGAATTGTGTTCAGAGAACATACTGTATTTGGATGGACTGCTCCACAACAAAATCAGGTTTGTTTGAACTACAATGAAACTGATTGATTCCTTTGGAAATGCAGTCTACACTTTTGAAGTGCATATAAAGTAGATGTATGTTTATTCACAACCTCTGAGTGCTCTCCACTTTATGGATTTGTGCATCCACTACTACACCTGTCTCACAATGGCTCAGAGCAAGAAATTACCAAATTACTCCATCAGACAGGTACAGTATATAGCAAATTGACAGGAAACAGATGGTTTGGTACAGCTGGATGATGGGTTGAAGATGAAGGGAATTTTTCTCTGTACTTATACTGGTTAAAGGATGGAAGAAGGCAGTAATATACCCATTACCACTGTTCCCCACATCAGCGGGTCCGTGTCAATCCCTTGTTTAAAATAAGGCTATCTACAGGATCTCCTTTTTGAAGATATTCAGTGAAGCACTTTATATCACTTGATTTGGCAACCTATTCCATAACCTTCCTGTCTTATTGAGATAAAAATTATATCTGTTATTTCTATTTATTTTGTCAGTTCTAATTTGACATTTATGTCCCCTTAATCCTACGGGTTTATCCATAACCAAGATGTTCAATTTGGGAGTGCGCGTCCATGGAGGAATTTAAACAGGCCCTGAAGACCCATTTGTGGTGTCAAGTGTATATGACTTGATGTTATTTTATTGTTTTTATGAACTAGTATTTATTGCATGTGTGTGTTATTATACTGTTTATTAGAATTTTTGTTAAAGCGCCTTGATTTTTAAAAAGATGTGATATAAATAAATATTATTATTAATATTAATTCCTCCTTCAGTTATACAGCTCTCATCTCATTATTTTGTACAATAGCAGCAGATCTCCTCTCATTCTTCTCTGTCCCAGTGAAAAGAGGCCCAGCCTTTTTAGTCTATCAGTATAACTATAGTCTTTTATTGCAGTAATCATTTTAGTGTACCTCCTCTGGACTCTCTCCAATCTATTAATTTCTCCCCTAGCATTCGGATTCCATAATGAAGATCCATAGTCTGTGTGTGGTCAAACGTGCGTCTTGTATAATGATAGCATACATTCACTACTTTTATTCACAAAGCTCCTTTTTGTATTTTTAATTGTCAAGTTGGCCTTTTGTATCACCTCCGTATGTTGTTGTTTGAAGTTTAAATCACTGTCAGTTTTGATTTCACAATTTTTTTCCATTTGAACTGATTTTAAAGGTTTGTTTTGCCTGCCGAAAGAAGTGCCAAACTGTGCTTTGTGCTGAATTAAACCATGGTTGTGAATCAATCAGATTGCAGTATTATCAGAACCCATTTTACTTAAAAAAATATTATTTTAAATGTATAATTAGGTGAAATATTGGGGTAATTGAGGAATCAATTATAAACATGGATTTGTAAATATAATTTAAGTAATATGATGCAAAAAAAATATATGGTTTTGTGACAGGAAGATTGCATCACACCAACCTAACTGTATTTTTTGATTGGGTCATTAAGGAACTGGAGAAAGGGCAAGAAGCAGATCTGCTTTATTTTAACTTTAGTAAACCATTTGACTCACTGCTGTACAGGAGGCTGGGAAAAAAGCCATGGAACCTAGGAGTGGAGGGGGACTACTCATACGGGTGGGAAACTGGTTAGGAAACAAAATTCAGAGGGTGGTAGTAAACAGTGTTACATCAGGGGACATGATGGTCACTAGCGGGGTACTATAAGGGTCAGTCCTGGGACCTGTCCTATTAAATGATCATATGCCATATGGGGAGGGCATCCAAGGCAACAGGTGTCTTTCTTTGTAGATGGCGCAAAACTCTGCAGTAGGGTGGGCAGTGAGGAGCGGGTATGGAAACGTCGGAAGGATCTGGAAAACCTAGAGATGGTCAAAAATTTGGGAATTGAGGTTTAATGGCAAAAGAATGCAAGGTTATGCATTTAGGAAATAAAACCCCACATACAAAGTACTGGATGGGACGCACTCAACTAACAACTACAACAGTGGAGAGAGACTTGGGATTTCTCATTAGTGATACACTTAAACACACTAGCCAACATAAAAAGCTTATATCAAAGCATCCAGGATGATGAGATGTATTGGGGGTGGGGTTTGATAGTAGGACGGAGGAAAGTACAATTACGTAAGAACTTACCGTAACAGTAGATCTTCGACAGGAGCTCTTGCAGTAGGTTACACCATTAGGACTAAAGCCAGCAGGTGCCAGGACTACACAGAAAACTTCTAGCTAACAGTCTATATCAGGGGACTGCCCCCTGATGTCACCTATGGTATAAAAGGGGTGGTCCCCCAGCACCACCTCAGCTCTCCTGCCGGAGACCCCAACAAACATAATAAATGGAGAACCGAGGCATTCCCCTGAGTCTAGAAAACTGAAAGAGGGAGACCTGTCACCAGGGGGATGGAGGAAGAGAAAGCAGTACCTGTTGCAAGAGCTCCTCTCGAAGATCTACTGTTATGGTAAGTTCTTAGGTAACTGTACTGTCTCACTTTGAGGGGGCTCCTGCAGCAGGTTACATAATTAGGACTGAGTCCCAAGCAGTAAAAGGACTGACCCAAGTCAGTTGGGAGGAGGTAGAGGTCAGAGTAAAGCTCTCAAGGGAGCAGGCCTGCAGGACAACAAAACCTGCCCTGTGCCAAGAGGCAATGTCCAGACACCGTAATTCCAGATGAAAGTGTGGACATATCTCCAAGTGGCTATTGCACAAATGTTGGCAATGGACACATGTCTGAAAGACACAAAGCAAGCAGCTACACCCTTGGTAGAATGGCCTTTAAGCAGGCTGGGTAAAGGCTTGTCATACTTATGGTAGCAATAAACAGTGCAATTAACCAAGCATTTGGATAAACACTGCTTAGAAACTAAAGCCCCTTCTTTTCTCAGGGTGAAAGAAACAATTGATCAGTTTTTTTGATGGCTCGGGTGCGGTCCAAATAATAATGAAGCACCCGGTGAACATCCAGAGTATGTAGTAAGGCCTCCCCGGAGTTCAAATACTCTGGTTAATACACAGAAAGGTGGCTGTCTCGATTCAGAGTAAACTCAGATACCACCTTAGGAAGGAACTTAGGACTGGTTCTTAAGGACACCATATCCTTGTGAAAAACTAATTAAGGCTCTTTACACGTCAGAGCCTGGCGCGCAGAAATCCCTCAAGCAGAAGTAATGGCAACTAAAAATAATGCATTCCATGACAGAAAGAGAAGCTCGCAACTTGCGGCATTTGACAGGGTGAGTCCTGTCTGGGGTGGATGCCCATGTGTGCTGTGTCCTGGGCCCCCCGTCCATTCTTTCGCTTTTTGTTTCTGGAGGAAGTCCTCTCATGCTGGAAATGAAAATGAAATACATTTGCTGTATGCTTGTCTATTTTAGGGTGTCACATTTAATGATTTTATGGAAAGAAAAAGAAAAAGATGCGATGAGTTCCAAGGGTTGGCAGGAGAAGAAAGAATAAGAAGATGCGCCCTCGTTTTCCTGTTCCCCTTGCAAACCCAGTGGAACCCTCATGGACTTACTATCTTATTAAAACTATCTTTTGAGATTAAACAAAATGGAAATATAATACAAAGAAGGATTAAACTGTACCTGCTGAATAGTATTCCATGACCTGTTAAAGGGCTGGCAGCCCATGAAATTAGTCAATTTATGATATTTTCAAGTGGTGATGTCACAGACTGAAAGAGGAGCTTAGCCTCATTAAGACTAATCTGATATTCAGACTGTGACAAAACCCCCTTAACATAAAATCCCCTTAACCAAGAAAAGAGGAGTTGAGTCTAGGCTAGAAAAGATAACATGTACGAATATCTATGTATTTACTGTTTGACGGGGAACTCCTGAGAATAAGAGGTTTATACTGGTTTTAGCAAAAAGGGGTGGATCACCTGATGGTGATGTCATCCATGAAAGGTATAAAAACCCACCACTTGGAATAACAAAGACTGATAGGGGAATCAGTTGAATACTGACTACCAAGTGAGGAGGACCTCAGAAGTGTGTGCTTGTTTCCCCACTGTTCTGTTTGCAAAGGCTGAAGCTAAGCCTCAGGAATTTTCCAAATTAGAAAGTTTGCTGGATACTGAGCATTGAATAACCTTTTGCTTTCTGTATGTTTATTATTTTTAGTTTTTTCATTTTCTGATTTGAATAAAATAATGCATGTTTGTGTTTTTATGCACCTGACTTCTGGTTTGTTGTGTCTGTTATCCCACACTTTCACACAGCAGGCTCAAAGGGAGGCAACGTAAGCTTCTCTAGGATAGACAACAGATTCCATGGAGGAAACAGGTCCCTTATGGGAGGTTTCAGATGCAAAATACCCCGCAAGAAGGTATGGGATAGGTTAAGCTGGGCAAGGATCTTGCCCCCAATAGGTGCATGGTACACAGAGATGGCTGAAAGGTGCACCTTAATGGATGAGTAACTCAGGCCTGAGTTAGACAAGGAAAGGAGATACTCTAGAACAAGATTTTCTGGACCAGGGATCCAGTTGATGGGCTGAGGCCCTTATGCAGAACCGCTTCCACTTCATAACATAAGCGGATCAAGTAGAGGGCTTTCTGGCAGCCACAAGAACCTCTGACACCTGGGGGAAACCCCAAAACAGGTGATGGCTAAGTCCGCAGGAGTCATGCATGAAGGTGTAGAGACCGTAGATCTGGATGGATCATGGTGCCCTGCTCCTGTGAGAGCAGGTCAGAACACAGAGGCAGGGGAATTAGGGGTTCCACTGCAATCTGTTGGAGAAGTGGAAACCAAATCTGATGTGGCCAGAATTGGGCTATCAGAATCACCTTTGGCCCTTCTGACTGCAACTTGAGCAGAACTCTCTGCAGCAATGGAAAGGGAAGGAAGGCATACAAAAATCTCCCTGTCCAAGACAGGGACAATGCATCTCACCAGAAAACACCAGGCCCTGGATCTAGTGAGCAGAAATTGGGTAGTTTTGTATTGGATGGGAACGCAAATAGGTCCAGCTCTGGGTGGCCACACCTGTCGAAGAGATTGTTGACCACTGAGGGAAGAAGTTCCTATTCATGAACCTCGGACTAGGAATGGCTTTGACTGTTGGCCAACGTGTTTTGAACGCCTGGAACATGCACAGCCATCAGACTCAGGTGATGCTGTGTATGGCCCCATGCCAAACTCTCATGGCCTCTCTGCAGAGGAGGTAAAAATGCGTGCCCCCTTGTTTGTTTATATAAAAGATCATGGACATGTTTTCCATCTGGATCAAGAGAGGACCCGGGAGTAGATGCATCCAAAAGACTTGGAGAGCATACAGAATCATTCACATCTCTAGAACATTGATGTGGAGATGCTGTTCCAAGGGAAACCAGGCCCCTTGTGTCTGATGGTCATGTCTGTAGTCATAATCTGTTGCGGTGACTCTGACTGGAAGGGAACCCCCTTGAAAAGGTTAGAAGGATTCAGCTACCACATCATTGTCTGTCTAACTGAGTTGGAAACCAATACTGGGAGGTCCAAGTCATCTGAACGCTGGTCCCATTGGACCCAAAGGTTCCATTGGGCCACTCTCATGTACAGTTGAGCCAAGGGTACTGTTGCAATGGTCACTGCCATATGTTCCAGCAGTCTTAAAACCATTCTGGCTGGGACCTCACAAGATGATGAGACCAGTTCAGCCTGAGTCTGAAGGCATTCTGCCCTGTCTGGTGGAAGATAGGCCTTGCCTTGCCCGGTGTCCAAGATCTCCCCTATGTACTGGAGTCTTTGGATTCACCAAGTGGAGGATTTTGGAAGATTGAGTGCTATTCCCAGATCCCAAAGCAGTGAAAAGGGGTGTACCAACCGCATAACAAAACCGCTAGAATGAAACCATCACAGCGACAGAATTTGATAGAAAGCATCAGGTCACTGTGATGGTCCCCAATGGCACCGGCACTACATCGCCCGGTGTTTCGCCCCCTCTCCGAGACATCTCTGACTAGGAGTTGTATATTTAGAAACTGGGGTGTGTGGGGTGGAGCCCCTAACATGGGCGGTTGGGGGAAGGAAACACACACATACATCCCCGACAATACAATGCCAACACTCGGCATTATGTCTGTCGCTGTCAGGGATGTCAGCAATGCAGATGTCGCCTCACTATAGGTAAACTGGGAAAAGTGGCCATCATGGTTCTGAGCAATTTCTCCTTGGTAGGAGCTGTCAGAAGCCAGTCATCTAGGTAAGGGAAGACATAATGGCCTTCCCTCCATAAGGCAGCTGCCATTACTGCGAGGCATTTTGTGAAGACTCGTGGAGCCAAGGACAAGCCAAAGGGCAGGGCCCAAAACTAGTAGTGATTTCACTGGAAGCGGAAGTGCAGAAACCTCCTGTGGGGTGGAAATACCAAGATGTGAAGGCAAGTGTCCTGCATGTCCAGGGAGCTGAGCCAATCCCTCTGATGGAGCAAGGGAGGAAGGCCAGGAAGAGTGACCATCCTGAACCTTTTGTATTTTTAAATTTGTTCAGATGGCTGAGGTCTAGAATGGGGCACAGATCTCCTGTTTTCTTTGGAACCAGGAAGAAATGTGAGTAGAATCCCTTCCTGCATTGTGCTAGTGGAACAGGTTCAATGGCCTGTTTTCTCAGAAGTGCTTGTATCTCGTCCTGGAGCAGATCAAGATGGGCCTGGAGGTAATGAGAGGCAGCTGAAGGATTGTCCAGAGGAACCTCCAACAATTCTAGGGTATGTCCTTGTTCTACTAACTGTAGAACCCACTGGTCCAAGGTTATTCTACTCCAACCCTCTCTGTAGAGAGAGAAATTACCCCCCACCACCTCCCCAGGGATTCTGCTGGAGGAGAGGGGTAGGGTAAGGAGTCAGGCAGAGGAACCGGGGACAGGCAACACTGCCTGTGAGGTTCTAGGAGCTCTGAGCACCGAACCTCCTGTGACTTTGGAAGTAGCCTTCCTCTAAAGACACCCCTGGACTGCTGGCCTCTAGGTTGCTGTTTGGGGTTGCGATGAAAAGGCTGTCAATGGAAAGACTTAGGCTGAGACCTATATAGGGTATGAACTGATCTGATACACTTACCCAACTTTTGGAGGCGAGTGATTATATTTTGAGAATCCTCACCAAACAAGATGGGGCCTCTAAAGGGAGCGCCCAGGATCTTGGACTGGACATCTGTGGCAAACCTGGAAACCCTAAGCCACGAGTGGAGGTGTAGGCAGATTTCCATAGCTGTGACCCAACCTGCAGAGTCTGCAGTATCATAGGAGGCTCTGAGGACATGCATCCCCACAACAGAGCCCGACTTGAGAAGGTGCAACAGTTCAGCCTTCCCAGGGAGATCTGGATGAGCCTGTGCCACCTCAAAAGCCTTTTCCCATGGGGCATTCTGATATTGGACCATGTGAGCAAGGAACTTTAGGGAACAGATGGCACTAGTGGCTGAGCAATAGACCTTTTTGCAAAAATAGTCTATCTGCCTAGAGTCCTTATCAAGGGGCTAAGTGCTGAGGTGCCAAGGTCATTTGGAACAATCATGGGCTGCATTGATAATGACCAAATCAACCTCTGGGTACTCCCCATAGAAGGGTTCCTTCTTTGGAGTGTTGTACAAGTGATCCGCCTTTTTGGACGTTGCAGGTGTAGAGGATGGGAGTTTCCAAGCTGCCTTATTGATATCTTTAAAGGAGTCTATAAAAGGGGGAACCACTAGAGGCAAGGACTCCTTCTTGTGAAGGAATGCAGCTAGCCGATGATTCTCAGGGTCCACATCCTCCTTGTCCCAGCCCATGAGGGCCTGGATGTGCCTCATCACATCCATGAAAGTCGGGTCATCAGGGAGAGACCACGGAGCATCCTTGGGCTCCTCTGGCTCTGATGGGATGTCTAAATTGCCAGAGTCATCATATGATGAGGAATATCTCACTGAGTAATCCAAATCCATTGAGAGAGAGGGTGAGCACCGAGACTTGTGCTTGTGAGGCCCTAGAGTGACCGGTGTCAGGCCTTGCAGGAGGTGTAGGCTCTCTAGGATCCAGAATCGAAGCCATCTTCAGAGGAGGCTGATCCTTAATAGGATTGGGAGTTGGGGGCTCCTTCGGGGTGTCCTTGAAGAATGCTACCAGGCCATCAAAAGAGCATTAATCTCTGCAGGTGGAAAATGGGGGGAGGTCATAGGAACCAGCTTTTGTGGGGTAGGCTTGGAAGGCCCCAGCATCAGTTCATCTGGCTGTTTTAACCCTGGCGTCAGCTGTACTGGCATCGGGTTAACCATCGTTGGATCACGAGGTCGAGAACCCCCTGGCGTCAGTCCCACTGGGGTCGAAAGATCGGACGTTGGTCCCCCTGGTGTTGACTGTGTGATGACAGGTCCGGCCAGTGACTGTGGGAGATTTGGGGACAATGGCGGTGGCAGCAGTGAGGATGGAGCCAGAGAGGCCGGCACTGATGGAACCAGTGTCAGCTGACTCTGGCCTGGAGTGGCAGCTGGCATTGACTGGGAAGCAGAAGCTTCAATAGGGGAGCTAACTCCTGAATGGGGCAGCGTCATTACCCTCTCGGGGAGGAGACCACATGCCCTGGGTGTTGTGAGCTGGCATCCATCCCAGGCTTCGGAACCAACTTCTCAGATGTCTTAACTGGGAGGGCAATGGGCAAAAATCCACCACCCGGAGAGGACCCGGTTGAGCCACCTGACTGAACACCCATGTTCAGAATGGGCCTGAGCTTCAGGGACTGAGAAGCTGAGGTTGAAGACCCAAGCCCCAAAGAACCACTGCCTGAGATGGATAGGAGAGTGGGTGGTTTGACCACTGGCAACTCAGATGAAAGGAGGGCTGACAACATGGAGGGGGTTGACCTCCCACAGGAGGAAGACCCATGATTGGAACCCGACATGCGCGAGGACCTGGAACGGGAAGCTGACTGGGGTTTCTCACTGTGCTTCTCCCAGTGTTTGTGCTTTCCCAGTGACTTTTTTGGCTCCTTTGACGATGAAGTAGTGGAGGCCCTGCAGGCTGAGGAAGATGAGGTACTCTGGTGAAGCTCCTTCTCCATTGTTCGAAGCTTTTGCTGTAGCAGTAAGGATTCCAAGGTGTTCTGGTGGTGAAGACGGGTGTGTTGGTTGAACTCTTGGTAGTGCTGGCAGGCCTTAATGTTGTGCTCCTGGCCTAGGCAGAGCAAGCATGCCAAATGGCCATCCTTGTGGGGCAGCTGCTTGCCAAAAGCTCACTTTGTTCGCCGCTGTTCAGTAGATGAGCAAGGAGAAGAAAACATGCACAAAGATATACTGAAAAGGAAGAAAAATTGGTAAAAAAAATAAAGCACGGACAATGCGGTTAAAATGGCAGTCGACTAGAGCAGAAGGCATCCATGGAGGTCTGACTTGCACGAGTCGACAACAGGAAAAGAACTGAGGTGGTGCTGGGGGACCACCCCTTTAATACCATAGGCGACGTTGGGGGCAGGCTGACGTCAGGGGGTGGTCCCCTGCTATAGACTGCCAGCTAGAATTTTTCTGTGGGGTCCTGGCACCTGCTGGCTTCAGTCCTAATGGTGTATCCTGCTGCAAGATCCCACTTGAAGTGAGATGTAATATTATCCCATATGGCTCATTGATGAGGCCTCACCTGGAATGTTGTGCCTTGTTTTGGAAGCCATATCTAAGAAAAAGCACTGGTAATTTGGAGGTAGTACAACGAAGGGCCACACAAATGATTTATGATCAGTAAGACAAAACTTATAAAGAAAGGTTAAAATCACAAAGCATGTACTCACTTGAGAACAGAAGAAAGTGAGGGGACATGATTGAAACCTTTATGTTTGTAAGAGGAATAAACAGAGTAAAGGTACAGGGTATGTGTATTAAAAACAAAAGTTGCAGTTACAAGAGGACACAATTGGAAATTGATAGGTGGTAAATTAAAAAAAGATGTGAGAAGGTTTTCGTTTACTGAAAGGGTGGTGGAGTCATGGAACAAACTGCCAAAGGAAGTAGTAGATGTAAGAACATGGAATAAGTTCAAACATAGCTGAGACAAAACAAAAGGGACTACAAAAGGGACTTGAATGCCCAAGAACAGGACATAGAAAAGGAAAGGACACAGAAGGTAGGGGGAGGGATGAGGGGATTAGCCAACCATGACATTAGGTCCATAGATTAGGTAGTCAAAAATTTGGGCAGACCTAATGGACCATTGGTCTGTTGATGATTTCTATGTTTCTAATGTTTTCTGTTTATTATGCTTAAATATTTCAGACTGTAAAAAACTAGTGTTTATTTGCACTGTATGTTTCAAAAACAACAGCAAATCTTACAATTGCTATATTTGTGACATTACAGTTTCTTGTTCTTCAAAGGTCATCAGCATCAACACTACTATACTGAGAGGTTAGAAAACCTTCTTTAAAGGTGCTAGGAAACAATGTTCAATATGTGTACCTTTGAATACCACCCCACTCCGTGTTGCTATGCTTTGGGTATTTTGTCTGTTACGAAATTACCTTGATTACTTTTTGCTGCCACTGCAACTGCTTTGTATTCTCTGTCTGCAGTGTTTATTGTTTTCAGTGTCTTGGTTTCCTGGACATTCTGCATTGTGGGCTCACGGGTCAGTGATAATCACTCAGCAGTTCAGAATGGTGAAACTGACATCATGGAACCATGGGAAACCGTCAGTAGTAAACAGTGGAAATGGAGAATATTAGAAAGACTTAAAGGAAATTTGTGCTAATTGGCAGCTGTTTGTGAAGTTCTCATCTCAGAAATGACATGCATTCCCTAAATTATCCCTATTTAACTGTACCTGAATAAAAAGTGATAAAAAAAACGTTTTTTGCATTGTTTTGTTTTTTATGGGTAGCATTATGTTACCGTTCTTTTGCTGGAACCTGTAATTTGGAGGTTTTACTATGTCACAGTTTGTGTACAGAATGCTAATTATGAGCTGTTGACCTATCAGAACTATGCTTAGAAGTCTGTGCACAAACTGTGACATAGTTAAAACTCCAAATTACTGGTTCCATTAAGGGAACTGTAACAGAATGCTGTCCATAAAAACAAAACAATGCAAAATACAGTTTTTCGTATCACTTTTTATTCAGGTACAGTTAAATATAAATAATTTAGAGGAATGCATATCATTTCTGAGACTGAGAACTTTATAAACAGCTGCCATTTGGAAATGATTTCCTGTCCTCTTTAATGACAGTACAAAAGTAATAAAAAACACTATTTAACAAAAAAAATGAACGAGCAAAATATATCAGAACACTGAATAGGAAGATGCAATAAGTAGGGTGTTGATTTTTTGATTGAAACATTTTATTAAGTTTACATCATACAGATGGCAAGGGACATGGCCTTATGAGATATAGCTAATTTAAATCAGGTCCCTTGATGTAAGAGAATACAAGAGTGGAAGCTGTAATATACTGCACAATATAATAGGTTAAAGGTGCTAAAACACCAAGGACATACAAAAATAAATTACAACAAAATCAAAAGTACAACATTATGAGTCTTACAAACAGGTGATATTTCCCAGTAATAATGGTTACATAGAAACATAGAACACAGATAGTGGTGGCAGGAAAAACTCAAGGGCCAATCAGTAACTGTATCAAAGGCTTTGCTGAAGTTGAAATAAAACGCATCGCCTGCCTGTCCCCTGTTCACTGCCCTGGTGAGCCAGTCAAGGAATACTATCAGGCTGATCTTCCTGCCGAAAACCAATGCTACTCACTGTCCTGCTGCCAGTTAGTTTCCAGGTATTCCACAATTTTCTCTTCACTATGGTCTCTGGAAACTTACCAACAATCAAGGTAAGGCTAACAGGCTGATCTTACCTGGGTTCTCCTGATCTCCACCTTTGTGTAGAGTTATCACATCTGCAGCTCTCCAGTTCCCCAGAACCACCTCTCTTTACAGGAGCACCTGAACAGAATCATCATGGGTGCTGCCAATTCCATCCCCAGTTACTTCAGTACTCTTAGATGTAAACCGTTGGAACTTGGTGCTCTGTCTATCCTAAGGGCTGCAAGCTCTTTCTGCACTCTGTCTTCTGTAATCTGTGCTAGATCCATTCCTCTCACACCCCTTGAGGAAGCCTTTACACCACTTTCTGGTAGTGACCCTATGTCCTCAACCGTCAATAAAGAACAAAAATAGTTGTTCAGTAAATTTGCCATTTGTATATCATTCTCCCCTCAACTCCCCCCTTCTTGAACTTTATAATCCCCCCTCAAATTCTTCTTTTTCCTGATGTACTTTACCTGAAAAACTCTTTAACTCCCCCTTTTACCCCTCCACTCTTCTTAATTCCATTTCAGCCATTGATTCCCTATCCATTCTCCATGCCTCTTTCAGTTTCCTTTGGTGATCCTCTCACTCTTCTTCACCTTGTGTGTCATTATGCAACCTGAAAACAAGCCTTTTGGCCATCACCACCCCGCCCATCCCCTTGGAAAAAAAAGTTTTCTTAGTGCTTGTTCCTCCAATCTTTTCTCAAATTCTCAACTAAGAAAAGACAGACAGACTAGAGACAGTGCAGCGTAGGGCAGCCAAAATGATTCAGGGCCAACAGGGCAGATCACATGAGGATCAGTTTAGGGAACTGGACATGTACTTACTGGAGGCTGGAAGGGAGAGGGGCAAATGGTACAGGCTTTCAAGTTCCTATAGAAGGAATTAACAGGGTGAACTGTGAGGAACTGTTCAGCAGAACTAACTAGTCAAAAACACAGGGACATGAGTGGAAGTTGGTACTGGAAAGGTTCAGAAAGCTGAAGAGGAAGTAAGCAAAAGTAGTATATATAAATAGAATAACTGCTAGAAAAGTGTAGAGTACAAAAAATTAATGTTGTAAAAAGGGGCTAATGACCTCATAAGCCATGAGCCTGAAGGGTAAGTGAGGCACTTTGGTTAATATCCCAATACTGACACTGCAGTGCAGCATGAGGGGGGTGCTGCACTCCTGAGGTGCCGTCTTTTGGATGAGACATTAAACCGAGGTCCCATCTGCCTGTTCTGGTGGTAGCTCAGGTGGATGTTAAAGATCCCATGGCACTTCTTGAAAAGAGTAGGGGAATTTCCCTGGTGCCCTGGCCGAATTTCCCCCCATTCACTAAAATACCACCAACAGGTTAATCTGGTTCAAAGTCAGTTGGCAGGTATCTGTATCTCCTTCCCCCGGGTCATGCCTGAAAATAGGCAGAATTTGTCTAGTGCACTTACCCGCTCAACAAAAACTAAATAAATAAATGTATAGGTTATATTTCAGGTTATACTTTGGATTCTGAGACAGGATTTAGACAAAATTGTCCTAGCTTGGCCCGGCTCAAAATTAGATTAAAAAACCTTTGTAATGTCCATTGTTCATCCACCCAGTTAGTCCTTTTTTGAGTGCTTCATTGCTACTGGTATTAATTAACTCCACTGGGAGATTGTTCCACAGTTTGACCACCCTTTGGGTAAAAAATTATTTCCTGTTTCTTGTCCTGAAATGTATTGGTCTTATTTGCTTGTTATGCCTTCTTAGTGCATATAATTCTTGCCATTCCATGAAATTTAATTCATCCATTAGTTCCCTACCTTCATAAATTGGGAATAATAATAATAAATCTCCCCCATGTGCCTCTGCTTCAGGCTATGTAACCCCAAGTCCCTAATCTTTCCTAATAGGTTTTATTTTCTAACCCATGGATCATCTTTGTTGCCTTATGTTGTAGTTTTTTCTATTTTGATGTTATCATGCATAGTCAGACCTCCCCATACTTGTTACCTGAAGTTTATAAGTGGTCTTACATAACTACACTATAGTGACAGTATCGCCTTTCATGACCTCTGTGAAAACTGTCTCCTATTAGTATTTAGTAAATGGTTTGCTTTATTGTGCACTGAATTGACATGTTTCCTATTCTTTAAATCATTTGCAATTTGCAATCCTTCTCACTGTTACTCATAGTTTATTCCCATTTATATAGTAATCAGATTGTATATTATTTCTTCCTAAGTGCATTACTGAGCATTTGCCACAATTAAATTCCGTATTCCATGCTTTAGTCCATGACACCATTTTATTCAGATCCTGCTGTAGGGCTTCTGCTTTCGTACATGTGTTAACTCTCTCTCCCAGTTTAGTATCATCTGCAGACTTATTGCAGAAGTTGTTTATGCCGATATCTAGGTCCTGTATGAAGATTCCAAACAATACAGGGCTCAGTATCAAACTATGCGGAACCCCACTAGTCACACTGCCCTCTGATGAGATGTTGCCCTTCACCCTCACCCTCTGTCTTCTCTCCTCCAACCAAGTCTTTATCCAGTTGCTAATTTTTTACTTAACCCATCTAACATTTTTGTGATTGATTTTCCATACTACACAACATCAAAGGCCTTGCTGAAATCCAAAAAGATAGCATCCACAGAATTGTCCTCATCTAATTCCCTACTAATACATCAATAAAATGTTAACAGATTAGTTACACAGTATCTGCTTGTTTAAATCCATGCTGTAATTTGTCTGATACACCTTTGTTTTTATAGTCTTTGTCCAATCTGACCTTAATACATTTCTCCAATATCTTTCTAGCTGTTGAGGTCAGACTAATGGACCTGTAATTTGTTGGTGATTGCCTATCCCACTTTTAAACAGTGGCACTATGTCAACTATTCTCCAGTCTTTGGGCATATTAAGATAGAGTGTAAATGTAAGTTAGAGTTGATGATATCTTGATGGTTAGTTCCTTCAAGAGTCTTGGTGTTATTCAATCAGGCCCTGCTGCTTTGTCAACCCTTAAAGATCAACTGCAGCTATATTATAAACATATTACCAGGTACTGAACTGCCAGAACCTTGAGGAAAATGATGTTATTCTTGCTTGAATTGAATCAGCACTCACCCAAGGTTCCGCTAGCTGGTCAAAAAATGTCTGAGAGATTTTCTGAGAAACCATCAAATAGGAGAGTATTAAAATAGTATCTGAGCATGACAAATGGCAATTTCTTCATGTCACATGTCATAAATAAGGTCTGGTTGTCCTTATGTTAGGGAAAAGGAGTAAAGTTTGTAATATGTTTATAATATAGCTGCAGTTGATCTTTAATGTTCCTAGATGTTCCATAACTTATTCATTACTAATTTCCTCCATTGGTTCCCTTATATCGTGAATTTCTGCTATATTTCCTTTTTGCTGGAATACTGAGCAGAAATATCTGTTTAGTTCCTCTGCAATTTCAATATATTTAGAGACTACGGTGTTCTAATGTTTAGGGGTCCTATGTTAGCTTCCCATTTTGGAATTAATGTAACCATAAAAAGCTTTGATATTCTGTTTATCTGTTGCTAACCTAATTCATATTTTCTCTTAGCTTTCCTCACTTCCGGTTTTAGTAGTCCAGTATGCTCCTTTTAATTTTACTTTATTTCCCCGACAAGGATACTCTTTTGCTTGTTTATATAGTCTCTTTTTTCCTTACATATTTTCTCCAACTTTTTGTTAAACCATGGCGGTATTTTCCCAGTTTTGTCATATAACCTCTTTGTTGTTATGTACTTATTCATTAAATGTATTTGCTTGTTTTTAAATATATCCCAGCACTCGGTTGTATTTTTTATTAAGCATCTCACTCTTCCAATCCCATGTATTTAGCTCTTCTCTCATAAGGTTGTAACTTCCCTCATTATATTTATATATCATCGTTCTGCCCTTATTCTGAACAATATTTGTACATATATTTACTTCTATCATGGCATGGTCAGATGAACATAGTGGTTCTCTAACTTAATATTTCATCTAATTCTGGCAATTAGTAAGAACTAAGCCTAGTGTATTTAAACCTTTAGTAGGTGTCCTGCTTAGCTGTCTTGGACTACAATCCCTTATTGTGCACAAAAACTAATTCTTGTTTATTCCTGTGACCTCTTCTTTTTCCCAATTAATGTCAGGTTGATTGAAATCTCCTGATATTACTGTATAACCTTTTTCTGAATTTTTCTTTATTTCTTCTAAGTATAAATTAAATATTTCTTTATTGATGTTAGGTGGAATATAACAATTACCTATTATTAAACTAAACAGCTTATTCTTACCCATGATGATTCCAAACACTTATCCTGAGGATTATTGCTTAGATTTTCCACATTTAAATGATCCTAAAGCTATAAGGAAATCCCTCATCCCCTTCTGTTTTCCCGTCTTTATGAATCAGCTGATGACCTTGTATTGATTGGTTCCAAGTATCCTCAGGGTCCCACCATATTTCAAGTTATGGCTGTCATAGCTGGCTTTTCTTTTGTTAGTAAAATTCTGAAGCTGTTGATTTTGTTAACTTAACTTCTTCCATTTAACAAGATCATGTTTAGATTTTATAATCAATTTTCGTTTTACAAATACGCTTGTGTTTATGTTCATTTCTATCTATCTCCTCACCCCCATTCTCATGTTTAAATACTTTTTATTTTTTATTTACACAGATACATAGACAGTGTTGGCAGATAAGGGCCTACAGCCTACCCAGTCTGCCCATTTGAGCTTGTAAGTTCACTTTGTTTTCCTAGAAGTCTGTTGCCCCTTAACCCTGACCTCCAGAATTTCTTTATTTCTATCCCATGAATTCTTAAATCCCGTGATTGTTTCAGCCCCCACCACTTCCTCTGGCAGGGTGTTCCACTTGTCCACCACCCGTTCTGTGAAGAAATTCTTCCTCATGTTTCCTCTGAATTGTCCTCCCTCCAAGTTCATCCCATGCCCTCTAGTTCTGGAACATCTTTTTCACTTAAAAATAGTATATTCCTGCACCCTGTTCCTCACTGTAAGATACTTGTATGTCTCTATCATATTCCCTCTCTCCCTCCTCTCCTCCAGGGAGTACATATTCAATTCCTTCAACCTGTCTTCATAGAACTTGTGATGCAATCCATGTACCATCATTGTTGCCCTCCTCTGAACCCTCTCTACCCTGTCTATGTCCTTGCATAAGTAAGGTCTCCAGAACTGTACACTGTACTCCAGGTGGGGCCTCACTAGTGTCTTGTATAGTGGAATTATGACCTCCCTTTTCCTGCTGGTGATGCCCCTGCCTATGCATCCCAGCATCCTATTTGCTTTACCTGCTGCCTTGTCACACTGTTTCTCCACCTTGAGGCCATCAGAGATGATAACCCCAAGATCCCTTTCCAGCATGGTGTATGCTATATCCTCATCCCCCTAACTGATATATTGTGCCAGGGTTTTTGTGCCCCATATGCATTACCTTGCACTTCTTTGCATTTTATATATTCATTTGTTTACCAGGTTGTTGCACTGATCTGAAGACATTTTTCAGGTATGACACAGGGAAGAAACTGGCACAAACAGTATAAAAATACAGTGAAAGAACAGTATGGATCATATAGGGAACATAACAGTGTAGGTCAAGCTAACAGAGAAAATATAAGACAAACAATACCAGCTATATCAACAATTGAGCATACCAAGGTATATAACATTTAGGTAGACAGGGTAAGGTTGCTCCATCATTCAACAATAGGAATAACAATAGAATTCAGGGTTGGAGAGGAGAGTGGAGCACTAGAAGGGGGAGGAGGTAATGGTGGGTCGCAAGTAAGGTGTAGCCCTGCCAGAAGCCTGTGGGCAGACACAGATCATGGAGGACAGAACGTTAATTCTTAACAGGGAATTTAGATTTAGAGGGAGGTCAGGAGAATGTAGGAAGGAGGTGAGGTTGTTCCATAGTGAGGGTCCAGCTGTGGAAAAGGGTCTTAGGCTCATCCTCGTAGTTATGTTAGGGCATTCTAGTTGAAGGTGGGAAGACTGACGTAGATTGCAACAGTGGGTTCTGGGCTGGATAAGAAGGGACAGTGGAGAGTAGGAGGGATTGTGCAAGGTATCAGCAGTGGTCTGGGTCAGCAGGTAGGAGCATCGCGCTTGTGGAGGGAGCCAGTTAAGGGACTGGTAAAGAGAGCAGTGGTGATTAAGAAGAGGGGTGTGAAGGGCAAGGTGGCATATTCCATTGCAGGTAATGTCCAGGTGGTCCATGTTGATAATGGAGATGAGGGAGTACACCAGGCATCCATAGTCAAGGAGGGGGAGGAGGTTGCCATGGGCAATAGCAAGCTGGGCTTCTGGCGAGAGGTGATCGATCATGCGATAGCACAGCCCTATCTTCTGGTTGATGCACCTGATCAGTGAGGCAGTGTGGTCAGTGTAGGTTAGGGATGGGTCCAGGATTACCCCCAGATACTTGAAGGTGGGAACAGTGTCAAGGGGAGATCCATCTGGGGATTTGACAGTGAGAAGGTCGCCATTGTGAGAAAGGGCAGAGAGTTTCGGTTTGGAGCCAAAAAGCATGACCTTTGTTTTGGCAGCATTGACCAACAGTTTGTTGGTGGAGAACCAACAATGTGCCTTGCAGAAATCAACAATAAGAGTGGGGGATAGTGAGGAGGGGGAAGGGTCACTTTGGTATAGTATTAAGTTATCGGTGTACAGGAATGATTTACAGGATAGGCTCCCCGACGGGAGAGTCAATGAAGAATTATTTATTTATTTATTTATTTTTAAACATTCTATTTATTTGCGCTCATCGAATCCAGTAAGAGACACAGCAGGTAATACCACCATGAATACAATGTAAATAGTGATATCCAATATCTCCACTTAGAGTAGATGATAACACAATATCAGTTCTCCAAATAGGAGGAGTCTACAGATAAAGAATGTTAAAACTTGGTAGTGCCTACCACCGCTCCCATTAACATTACTGAACAATTATAGATATAAACAAACAAAGCAATCTACAAATGTGTAAGCAACCACCCCCCCCACACTAGCAGGCAAGAGGAGGGGGGAGGAGGAAGGAAACCCTAAGCTGTAAGTTTATCCGCTCTGGCTTAAACGATCAGGGGTAATAGACAAGCCATGTGTGGAAAAACTTCATGATCCTTACACATTAATCTGTAGTTTAAAGTAAAATGTGAAGTGTGAAGGGGCTAAAGGGTAGGGAAAAAATGAGCAATCAAAAATGGTCTCTTCAAGACTTAGGATTCTGACTGGTGCCAAGGTCGCCAGATCTCCAACAACTTGTCCGGCTGTAATCGAAGGGCTGCTGAGATTCTCTCCATTAATTCTATGTCAGAAATTTTAGACTTCCATTGAGAAAATGTGGGTATCCGTGGGGACAGCCAGTTTAATGTGATGTATTAAGGTGGCTATTCGCAGCATCTGAAATAACTTAATTACAGATCTGGATTGGATACCTTCTGCTAGGCTCAGACAGCCCAGCACCAGGCTAATGAAGGTAAATGGTAGGGGTAGGTTGAAAATCATCTGTAAATGGGCATGCATTTGCTGCCAAAATGGCTTCAAGTGTGGACAACCCCAGAAAATATGGAAATGAGAACCCAACTGGCTGCACCCTCTCCAGCACAGTACTGAATGGGTGGGAAGGAAGTGTTGTGTTATTGTGGGGGTGTGGAAATATCTCACTATTATTTTCCAGTACTACTCCCTCGAAACAGGTGATGCCATGGTGGCTCAGCCTCTCTGGAAACAGGAGTTCCACTCAGCTGGGGATATAGAGATGTTGGAATCTTGTTCCCATTTTAAGTGAATGCCTTTGGTTGATTGAGGGGCCAATTCCAACAAAAACTTATATAGAGCGGATTATCGGTCTGATCTTAACCTTTAACCTAGCCCACTAGTAAAAAATATCCTCTAACTGTGATTGGGGTTGTTGCAGTTGCCTGAGATGCAATTGCTGAAAAATAAAATGTCTGACCTGAAGAAAGCAGAAGTGATCTTCCTTCTGAAGCCCATACTTCTGCTGGAGCTGCTGAAAGGACATAGAAGTGTCCCCATAAAGAAAGTGCATAAATCGGTAAGGCCACGGGCATCCCAGTATCGGTAGTGCCCATCCAATGTAGAGGCATGAACTCTACATGATGTCTAATAAGAGAGAGAGGTCCTAAGCTATTAGGCATTCTGTCCATTTTCCGCAGTTTAAGCAGAATTTTGACTGTGTGCCTAATCCATGGATTGGTGATCTGACTAAACGTGTGATGGGAAATGATACCCATGGGGAGGGTCCAAAGAGGATAATCAGGAAGATCCTGAAGTTCTTGGTCATACCAGCCTGCCTCCTTGCTTTGTTTAAGCCATGTGAGGATCCAAGGGCCCTAGGCTGCCCAATAATAGTTTTGGATATCTGGGAGTCCGAGCCCACCCTTCTCACGAGAAAGGCTTGGCAGACAGTGTGCAATCCTGGGCTTACCCTGCCATAAAAATGTTGTCAATGCTTTTGTTAGGTCCAGCCAATAAGATTTAGGGACAAATATGGGGAGTATTTGAAATAAAAATAACCAACAAGGAAGGATGTTCATTTTTGTTGTATGTACCCTACCGGACAGTGTAAGGGGGAGAAGGTTCCAATGGGCGACATCTTGCTTTATGGCCTGCAGTAGCCTCTGGTGACTCTCTTGAAACAGTTTACAGGTGTCAGCCAGGACCTGAATACCCAGGTATCGGAAACTATTCTTTTTTGCCCATGCAAAAGGGAATCTTTCCTTGAATCCCTTGGGAGAGGATCCACTTAAAAGCATGGCCTCCGATTTAGGTAGATTAACTTTATACCCTGCCAACACTCCAAAAACTCTGCAGGATTTCAAGCAATAGGAAATGAAGAGTTGTTAGGTGCTTAATTAAAGCTATTAGCCAGTATTTTGGCCCCTTTATTATTTCAGTGCATTTTATCCTTTAAAACAGTTCTGTAGCCCCACAAGATAGCATTATTTTGTTACTATACATCCATTTGCCTGTTTGGGGAATGAACCCAAACTGTCTGAAAATCTGTTTTTATGAATTGCTTTTATAATCTGTTTTTCCCGGTGGTGGTGTGTGGGGGTGGGGTGGGGCTTAAACTGTTGTTATGTAAGTGTGTTGTTTCTAAAATGTAAAATGTGCTTTTAGGGAGGTGAACTCAAACTGTTAAGAAGTTTGTCACTGTCATACCGACTAGTATATATGTTATTTTATGTTAATATCACCCAACAGTTAGCACTTCTGCATAGCACTTCTGTTCCTTCAACTGGATTCCTACCCATTGGATTTTCTCATTTTTATTCCTTTTTATTGCATTTGTCAGAACTGTTCAATTGCTTTTATGGTACTGTTGTGGTCTTTGTACAGAATTCCTCCTTAATCGTACATTTGTGCCTTTCCTTGAACCATGCAATGTCACCAATACATTGTCTTGTACCTCGTTGTATTACATTATCCTTGGCAGGACTTGATTGTTTTAGTTGATCTTAAAGATTATTAATTTTATGCTCCAGTGGAGACCATTGTGCTTCTGCCTTCATTGGTCCAGCTGCCCACTCACACATCATTGTTCTGTCTGTGTCTGTCATGTGCCCTCTGACAACATGTATCCCTGCAGATTCTTCCCCACTTTGGGATAATATCAGTATCTCCCTGGATCCAGGCTACCATAATGGCCCAGTGATAACATGCCGTGATGCCATGTAGATGGCCTGGATTCAGCAGCAGGCTCAGGTTTCTTGTATTGAGATGCAGGCCAGGTCAAGGTAGCTGCTGCATGGTAGTGCACCTCCACTGGGGAAGGTTGGTGGTGGATTCCAGCACTGCAGTAACCCCTGCTGCTGAGCAAGGGAGCTGACTCCTGCCATGTTGACATGCTGTACATGCACTACGTCAGGCACTGCAGGCTGTGCCTACATCAGGGAGGTTAGAGGGGCTTAGCGGGGAAGAAAAACTTTACCTGCCATTGGCACGAAGGCCGACACACTCAGACCCCACCATAAAGTCATCTGCTCACTACCAGATCTGGATC
Organism: Neoceratodus forsteri; assembly: GCA_016271365.2. NCBI lineage: Eukaryota > Metazoa > Chordata > Ceratodontiformes > Ceratodontidae > Neoceratodus > Neoceratodus forsteri. The sequence continues at coordinate 28,368,227 of CM057456.1, forward strand.
TATGCTGGGCAGGATGGCCTTCCTTGTTCCTGAATCCCTGGCATAGAGGAAAAGCCATGGGAAACAGAGGAATTGGATAGGTGAGTGTGTTGATAGGGCTGGGTGGTTGCCTCAGGCTGGAATATGGAATACCCCTAAGGGGTGAATTGCAGCTGACCAGGGTTAAAATCTCTAGAGAAAAACACATATTTCTGGATCCAATTCATCAGCCACAGGGATGCCGGAGGAGATAACAGGCCATTGGTACAAGGGTAGGCTATAAGGCATTATCCTGCCTGCTCCGCTGTATTCTTGTTTTATATATTTATGCTTTATAACTCCCTTGCCATTTGACGTGGACAGGGCTTCCTTCTGCTCACTATCTTATGGCTCATGTTCATGACTGTCAGGCTGTCCAGCTGACACTGCTGCACTTCCAGGTCCCCACAGCATGCCCCACCTGCAGCACTTTTTCACTTAAGAAACCAGATTCAGCTGGGGGCAGATGATGAGGCCAGTAGGGGCGGAGTCCAGAAACAGCCCACTGGGGTGGTCTTCATCTGCCCATACAGGACTTGCCCATTTTTCTGATTTTTCTCCCCTCCTTTGGTGTTACTGAAATATGTCACTCCTGATGTAATAGTGCCTGGTGGCACCCCTACCTTGGCATGCGTACACGTGTTAATTCTTCATGCCACCTGTATTGTCAGGGAGCAGTCAGGTGGTTAGATTGGCAATCATCCCTTCTCCTGGCAGCTGATAGTCTGAGTGGATGCTAGGATGCTCCTTTATCCCCCTGTCAGTCTGTTCCTGCTGTCACTCAGAGCCAGTTGATCCCCCACTGCATTTTAACTGTTATACTGTAGCTCCACCCACCTTCCCAGTGTGCACTGCCTTGTTTATGCTGTGCCTGGGAGAGCAGAATGCCATGTAGTTATCTACAACATCTTATAAAATAGGTTGGAAATGTACTGCTTCTCAATTGGCTAAATAAGTTCTGAAACCCATGTGTTAATCCGCCAGAAATGCACAGGTTGTAACAAGTTCAAGCAAAGAAATTTGGAATTTGGGCCAGTCACATACAGAATTCATGAGTTACTTCACTCATCCCTGACTGACATTAGAAACATGGCTACCATCTTTGCTCACTGAAAACCTTCAACAAGGCCCTAAGAAGTAAAACTCCCTTACAACTTTATTCCTGGTATTTCTTTGGTGACCATGATAAATCCCCCTTCTATCCTTACCACCTTGTCAGGGCAATCTCTACTGCTTACAGTGCTTCAGATATGATTGAGACCATGGGCTTGTTTCTCAAAAGTCAGCACAAGCTGCACCAATGGCAGCTTATGTTAACTCTTAGTGCACCAGGGACCCTGCACCTGATTCTCTATCAGATAGGGTCCCAGCGGTAAAGTTCAGCAGCTTGCGGAAAATGTGGTTGTGCACCAAAGAGAGGGCACAACCAAGAGGTTTGTCGCAAGCTGCTGGCGCAGTCAGGTGGCACTTAGATAAATACAGTCCCTGGTGGTCTAGTTGTCCCCCCATCCCTGATCCCCTTATAAATATTTTTGCTGATCCACATGTGGAGACATAAATTCCCCGGTGGCTACTGGTCCCTCCCGCTCCCCGTAAAAATAAAATAATTTCCATCCGATTCCCGTGTGAAGAACTAAATCTCTGTCCATGGTGGCTAGTGGTCCCCCCATCTTCAATCCCATTATAATGTAAATAATTCACGTACCTGGTGGCCTAGTGCACCCCCAAGCCCCAATGCCCCAATTTGCCCATATAAGACATGCTATATGTTTGTATTGGTCTAGTGGCCCCCCCCACTCCAGCAGGCAGTGCCCCACCACCCTGCTACCCCATCCCAATCTTGAGCTGGTCACGGGCACAGCCCACCGCTCACCCCCACAGCCTGCCACTGACTGAGCTCTCAGTGAGCACATACTGTATACAGTATACCATACGCACTCATTGATTGACATTGCTTGACAGAGCTCAGGGATTCTGGGGCATAATGAGGCCCGACACCCAATACTGCCCACTCTCTCAGGTATTATTGCTTCCGTTAACAAGGGTATATAACTTGAAGACACAATGATCTGACTTAGATTCTGCACTCTGTCTCCAAGAATGAAGGCCCCTTCTCTCAGTGTTAAATTGCATATTCTGAGCCATGGAAGCTGTTGGCAGAGGAAAGGCCTGCGGCCCAGCCCTAGCTATCTAATGTGGATTATGAAGGCCCTAGTGGCTCTCACTCCTCCTTACCCTGTCCCTTCTGCCACCATCATCACCAGCCCCATGCATTGGCCCACCCATGTTTGAACCCTCCCTTACTGATTTTGCACAAACTACCTCCTTTGGGTAGTCTGTTCCACCCCTCTATCACCCTCTCTGTTAAGAAATGTTTTCTGACATCCCTCATATGTTTCTCACCTTTCTCACCTACCAGCTTTATTGAGTGTCTCCTGGTACTTGTGATGCCACTCAGCATGAACAACTCTCTGCTCTCTGCTTTATCCCACAGAGGTATTTGTACATCTGTCTCAAGCACCCTCCCCCCTTGCCTCCAGTGTGACCATTTTGGGATCTTTCAACCTTTCCATGTTCAGTAAGTGGTATCCTGCTGACCCTGGATCATATTGGTTAACCTCCTCTTCATCACCTCCACCCTGTCTTTGTCTTTCTTCAAATGTGGGCCCCAGAACTGCACACAGTACTCCAGGTGAGAACAGCCCAGGGACCTGTACAGTGTCACAATCACCAGCGTCACATAACTGCATATGATAGCTATATAGACAGAGACTGTAGATAAATACCATAGATAGCTAGATAGATAGATAGATAGATAGATAGATAGATAGATAGATAGATAGATAGATAGATAGATAGATAGATAGATAGAAAGACAGACAGTCTAGGATTACATGTAAGGTGGTATTGGGGTTGGGGAAACAGTATCACCATATTAGTAGACAGCCATGCCATTCTTTATAAGTGGACCTGATGCAGCTGTCCACACTGCTCCATACCTGACATTATTCCAATCCAGACATCTATACACTATATTATACATACATATGTGTCTGTCTGTAGCTATATTCCAAAAAAGTACACTATTACACATATTTATACAATGTTATGTTAGGGTTGCTAAACAAACCTTATAAAGAAATGTAAAGTCAGGGTTACAGATACAGTGCATGGGTGAGCGTGCCATTGTGTCTGTCTATCTGTCTGTCTATCTGTCACTTAAACTGCTAAACACAGTATTAAAAGCAACCACTTTTTTGTTTCAAATGAACTAAACTTTTGAAGAACCTTTAAATGTCAATGTTTTGCGATGTCTGTGAATTTTGTTTTTACTTGAACTAAGGAAGTTCACAGACTTTACCTTTGCTAAACAAACCTTATAAAGAAATGTAAAGTCAGGGTTAAAAAGATACAGTGCATGGGTGAGCTTGCCATTGTGTGTCTGTCTGTCTGTCTGGCTGGCTGGCTGTCTATCTATCACTTAAACTGCTGAACACAGTATTAAAAGCAACCACTTTTTTGTTTCAAATGAACTAAACTTTTGAAGAACCTTTACATTTCAATGCTTTGCAATGTCTGTGAATTTTGTTTTTACTTGAACTAAGGAAGTTCACAAACTTTACCTTTGTTTTTTCTTCCCATCCATTCTTTTTAGATTCAATTAGAGGCTGAACTGCCACTGCTCTAGAACTTCCGCAGCCCATCGCAGCAAAATGAGCTTGAACTGTGTGAAGAGAGCTCTACTTTTGTTGTCTAGTAATTTTTACCTAACAGCATTCTTATACAGTGCAGGGGGCAGCAAATGATTGGTGTTGCTAAGAGCACCGGCGATGCCATGGGCTGTTGCTACAATAAATGACATCACTAAACCTGGCAGGCAGTGTTTACCACAGTCTACAGTATGATGCAGACGTGTTGCTTTTAAAGCAATCATAATAGCTGTTATGCATGGAATTTGGAGGATACTGTTACTGCCAGAACAGTTTCACCTTGGAGCCTGGTAACATTTTACTGTGGACGATTATTAGGTTTTGCTAGGGTTTAGTTGCATTTGGAAGATAACTGTTGTTAGCTCACCTCTCCAGAAATAATAAATTTGCAAACCATTTAGATTTTAAAGGATATTTGGTACACAGGAGTTCCAAAAACAGGTGATCAGATGGTAGAATGTTTTTAATGCCAGCGGTCCCAATTACAAAAATATTTTTGAAATGATTGTAAAACAGGGCTTCCAGCTGTACAGCTTTCAAAGATTTTAAAGGAAAATGAAGCAGTATACAGCAAAACTGTAATCATTAAATTGCATTGCTTTTTTGAGAAAACAGACAAATACAGGTTCTACAGTGAATAATGCAGTTTACTGGATAATCACCTTGGAGTTACTGGAAAAATGACAAACTGATCTGTTAGCTTTTATGAGACCATACAGTATTATCTAACTGGAAGCCATATATTACACCAGAAGAAACAAATCTATCTAGTTTAATTTATTAAATACCACGTGCTACTTAACCAGATGCAATGCACCGAGGCCTAGAGGTGCAGACCAATGGGCTTCTTATTGTATGTCATAAATGGATCTAATGAAATATTTCATACTGTGTCAAGTTGCTATTTATCCTTTTCTTATGTTTTGGAGAGCACAGAAGAGTAAGGATGTGTGATGGAAGGTATCAGATGTTGCAGTACCAAGTTGCAAATGTTATAGAAAATTATTATATATACTGAAGTAAAATCAAACATCACTAAATGTATAGCACAGCCCAGCATGGTGGTGCCAGGCATACAATGATGTGATTGGGCTGGCAATATAGCCTAGCGGTTTGAGGAACGAGGTGTGAATGAGCTTGATACATCCAGCAGACCAGACCTGAGTTTGATTCTCACAACCTCCACTTGCATACTATGTGACTCTGAGCAAGTCACTTAACCGCCCAGTGCTCCCAGGTCACCCCTGAAAACAGGCACGTGTGCCTAGTGGGCCTTACCCGGTTACCAAAGACTAAAATAAAAAAAAAAAAAAAAAATTACATGCAGGAGACATGGGTTCTGGTAATGATCCTGACACCCTCCAAGGGTCTGAGGAGTCTCAGGTGCACAGCAGCACATTCTGGGCTCAGTTCTCAAAGGGCCCTTAGATTGACACAAGCTGTGACAAAAGGCAGCTTGTATCAAAGTCAGGTGCACCAGGGACCCTGCGCCTGATTCTCTATCAGGCAGGCCCCTGGTGGCAAAGTCCTGTGGTTTGCAGCAACCACAGCAGTCTGCCAAACAGATGGTGTATCCAGAAGGTTTGCTGCAAATGGGGGGGGGGGGTGGCCATGTGCCACTCTAGGAGGTATCTGGTGATCTAGCAAACCCCATAGTATTATAATAACCATTCCCTGGTGGTCTAGCTGGCTCCCTGCCTGATCCTATTATCAGTAGTATATTCCCTCCGGTGGTCTAGTGGACCCCCGCCCAATCCCTGTATCTGTAACATATTGGTACACTGGTAGTCTAGCATCCCCCCCCCCGCCTGATCCCATTATCAGTAGTATATTCCTTCCTTGGTGGTCTAGTGGACCCCTCGCCCAATCACCGGATCTGTAACATATTGGTACTCTGGTGATCTAGTGGCCTCCACTCGCCTGATCCCATTAACAGTATAATATAGTTTCCCTGGTAGTCTAGCAGACTCCCACCCCCCAACCAATCCTGTATCATTATAATATTTGTGCCCTGGTGGTCTAGTGGACCCTTCCCACCCAGTCTAATAATCGGCATAGTAGTTTTCCTTGGTGGGCTAGCAGATCCCCTGCCTGACCCCCGTATTAGTCCAATATTGGTTACCTGGTGGTCTAGTGGAACCCCACCACCCCACTCCCCCATCACATTCAGGAGCTGGCAACTGGCACAGCCCTCCTTATCCCACCGTGGCCAGCTGACGACTGAACAGCAAGGAATGAATACTGTATACAGTACATGCTCTTTGATTGACAGCTCTGTAAGTTAATGAGCATGTACTGTATACAGTATGTGCTCCTTGCTGTTTGTTCAGTGGCTGGCTGCATTGGGGAGAAGAGGACTGTGCCAGTCACTGACTCATGAATGGGATGGGGGGAGTGGGGTGGTAGGGCACCGCCTGCTGGGTAGGGGGGATAAGGGTCCACTAGACCACCAGGGAACCAATATTGGACTGATGTGAGGATCAGGCGGGGAGTCCACTAGACCACTGGGGAAAACTATTATACTGATTATGGGGTCAGGTGGGCGGGGGCACTGGACCACCAGGGAATAATATTATACGAATAATGGGATCAAGCGCGGGGATCCACTAGACCACCAGGGCACAAATATTATACTGATATGGGGATCGGGCAGGGGGGTCCATTAGACCACCAGAGACCTGTTTTACTGACAACGGGATCAGGGCTGGGTAGGGGGACCCTGGCACTTTGCCGCACATTGCTCAACTTTCCCAAAGGGCACATTTCTAAGTACTCTTAGACCAGCCCTGGCTGGTCTAACGTTATTTAGAGAGTTGCCCTCTGGGAGAGTTTTGAGAATCCCAGTTTAGGGGATATGGCAGCTTGCATCTTCTGCATGCCCCCTAGTACCATTCTGCAGCTCATTTTGTGGCACATGGACAGTGCAAGCCCCCTTTGATGCACACAGCCTGTGGTTGGTGCAGGCTGTGTTTTTGAATCATTCCTGGTGCATCATTTGGCGCAAGGAGCACTTTACGCCAACCGATCCAAGGGAAACAGAAGTTCACAGTGAAGGAAGGCAGCACCTCCAGCTGCAACAAAGAGATGAATCCTAGAACAGTCCAGGAGGAGTGGACTTTTAAGACCTAATGGGTGAGTGATGTAGTTGCTCCACCCATTGAACCTCAGGTTTAAAGCCTTCCCATTGTATGAACTTAACCTGCCACCCTTACTAAAAGTGATTAAAGGAGACTGTGAGAAGTGGCGAGAACTGCTGTTAACAGTCCTGCACAGGTTAATAGTATTAACATGTGTATTTTCCCTAAGTAACTATACGTTATGCAGGCTTTACCGATTAAAATTCCTCTGACATTTTTCAAACAATTGAACTGCATTCTCCACTTTTTCTTATGGAGGGGCAAACCTGCACAGATGGTTGTTTTCCAGGATGTACTAGAGTAGGGGGATATGGCACTATCCAATATGACAACTTATTACTGGACAGCATAACACTCCTTCCTGGCCTTGGCCATTGGACAGGAAGTCCCTCAGTGGAGGTAGATGTAGGAGGCCGCACTTGGAAGAGAGTGCTTATTAGGAAGAATGCTACACCCCGGTTTGAATGAAGCCTCCCACTCAAAGATCTAGAATGCATTCTCCAGAACCACGCTGCAGAGCTGGAAGTTGATTCATAAATTTATTAACACCCCACCCAAAGTGATTTCCCCATGGCTAACTTAACCAGTGCCTTTAATGGTCAAGTGAGGTATATGCTATTTGTGCATCAGAGGCTCCTGCAGTACAAGAAAAGAAGTCTCATTAAGGTGGGAACTATGTCTGAAGGGGAAACACTGTCCTCAAAATATGACTTACCTGCTACCTCCTTCTTTGTGTACATATGTACATGAGGCTTGCTTGAAAAACAAGGATGCTTAATTTAGTTGTCCCTACTTCCTCTCCCATAGAACATATTATGTGTGCCCCTTAGCTGGGCTCCAGATCCATCTCAACCTTGTATAGGCTGATCGGTGGGGGCTCAGAGGCAGAAAGACACAGTCACATGGTGTGTATATCTGGGCCCTGAAGTTACTCTGGCCATTTGGAAGATAGCAGTTGTCAATGCAAAATCCTGTACATGCTCAAACAGACTTAGGTGGGTTCAATAAATTATAATGTCATACGTTGAGTACACTACTCCCCACATAGGATGAATAGGTTGAATCCTATGGTTGACCAAAACTGTCTTAAATGTAAAACTCAAGTGTGTACTTTTAATCACATTGTCTGTGGTTGTCCTCTGGTGCAAAGGTTTTGAGATGAGATTCACAAAATTATGCAGCAAACATTACAAACTAAACTACTTTCCTCAAGTTTGGAATTTACACAGGGGGCTGACTCCAGGGCAGACAGGAAAAACACAACACCCAACTGTGGCAGCTTGCATTGATAAATGTCAGGAAAACTGAAAACCATCACTCAGTGCTGGATTAGCACAGAACCCCCACCAAGAAATCATTGGATTAACAATGTATTAGACTGCATGAGGCTGGAGAGAGCTCAATATCTGGCAAATAGGAAAGAAAATACATTTAAGCAAATGTGGACCCCACTGAGTGAAGCACTGGAGAAAGAGGTTATAATGTCCTGACAATCTAAAACCCTAGGAGAGCAATAAAAAGCAATAGGGTGATATTATAATTTTAACACTGATATACTGGAATGCCTGGTACAAATCAGTAGTAAAAATGCTTGTGGGGTTATACTGTACCTGTCAATGATTGTTAACCTTAGTACATAAACTGCCCCATCCTACCACCCCATCTCTCCCCTTCTCCTTCTCTCCTATCACTCCTGCTGCCTCCCTCAAGGCTCTGTTGGCTCTTAACCCTCTCAAGGGCAGGAACCCTGATGGGCTCATCTGCAGACTCCTCCATCTCTCCTCCCCTGCCATTGCTCTACCAGTCATCTCCCCTCTCAACCTCTCTTTCTTCCTTGCCTCTGTCCCCGACTCCTGGAAACAGGCCACTGTCATATCCTTCCTAAAGGAGGTAACTCCTCCTGTCCTGGTAACTTCTGCCCTGTTTCCCTGCTTCCCACTTTAGCTAAACTACAACAACACTCTCCCCCTTACTTGGCTCTTCCTCTTATTTCACCCCATTTCAGTCTGGCTTCCATAAATTCCACTCCATCTCCTCCTCCTCCCTTCTCCGGCTTACTGACTCCATTCTCAGGCATGGATCAGGGCCTTATCACCTCTGCCATCTTTGTCGACTTGGCCAGAGCCTTCAACACTGTAGCCCACCCCCTTCTCCTTGACAAGCTTAAGGCAGGGGGGCTCTCTGACTCCTCTACCAATTGGTTCCAGTCCTGCCTTGAGGGTAGATCTCAATCTGCTAGAATTGGATTCTTTATCCCCTCCACTTCCAGTCATCATTTGTGTACAACAAGGGTCCATTCTTGGCCCAATATTCTTTTCAGTCTTCCTGAGTGACCTCCCCACTGCCTGCTCCACTGCATCCATCCACATGTGCGCAGATGCTACTGTACTATTTACCTCTGGGTCTTCCCCTCTGATCCGATGACCAGGCTTCAGTTGTACTTCAACAACGTTCAGCAGTGGTTCCAGTCAAATCAGTTATCCCTCACTGCCAAGAAAATGATTTCCCTGACATTCAGTACTAGGCAGAAGCTCACTAGGCTTACCGCCCTCCCCTCCTTCCACACCTTAGATGGGGCCTCAGTCATGATGTTTCCTTATTTAAGTACCTCGGGATCTGGCTTGACCAGCACCTTGACTTTTCAGGGCATCTGGATGACATCTACAATAAACTTCACTATAAACTTGGTACATTATACATGAATAGAGGTTGCATTCCTCTTCCTGCTTATTGAGCTATTGTCCTGAAAATGATTCTCCCCATCTTCGACTATGGTGACATTGTCTGCAGTGCTGGTCGTAAGACCACCCTAGCTCGACTGGATTCCCTCTTTCTCTTCTTCTGTCAGTTTGCTTTGGACTGTCCACCCCGCATGCATCTTTTCGACCTATATTCCTCCCTCTCCCTCTCCTCCCTCAAAGCCAGACACCTAGCTCATTTCACCTTCTTTATCTCTAAATAATGGCTAGGCTCTCCCCCCTTATCCTCTCTCCTTTCTCCACCCTCCATCTTCCCCTTACACCCTTCACAACTCTATCATTCCCTTGCACTCCCTTCAAGGAGTTCGACCATGTCAGTGCGACATGAATCTGGTTGCTGTCAATCACAGGGCCAGAAACATGTCACCCGCAAGGACCGTGGCCCCACATTTTGCTGCAAACACGCATTTTATTTGCTTTTACCACAGCCCTCCTACACTGCTCTGAGTTGTTCATTTTGGCATCCACAACCACCCCAAGATACTTTTCTCCAACCGAAACCTGCAGTTTCTCCCCCACCCAAAAAGTAGTCATGAGCTGGGTTTCTAAGCCCCAAGTGGAGGACACTGCATTTCTTGGCATTAAGCCTCAGTTTCCAGATGCGTGACCACCTCTCCAAGGTCTTCAGGTTCCCTGTAGGGCTCTTCTACCCTTCTCCTCATCCACCACCACCCCCAGATTCGAGTCATCAGCAAAAAGGCTTATCTCATTCCTGATGCTATCCCTGATAGTACCGTAGGAAGGGTGGGGCGGGTGGTGCGGCCGCCCCGGGCGCATGCCTCCGAGGGGCGCAGATTTCAGGTGAAGCTCACTGCCTGTTTCAGATGCCCAGCTATGCTTAAGCTTTACATTTTATGTTTTTTTTCTGTAATTACTAATTCAGTCAGCAGGGGCGCATCTGTGGAAAAACCAGCAAGCCGGTGGGGGGGAGTCACATGGTCGCGCCCCTGCACAGACAAAAAAATCATGTGGTGGTAAGAGTCTGTGGGTAGGCCAGCGCCGCCAATACAGTATAAAAGATACGGGTGCCAGCCCTCCCGCCTACCCGCTACCCAGCTGCGCAGTGGTTAATATTCTGGCTGCACACTACTTGAGACCAGGTAACCAATGACATGTGAGTGTTATTATTATTTTAAATAAACGTCCCACTTATCATAAAGCTGAAAAGGAGAGGGCTAAATTTGGCTCAACTGCAATTGCTGCTAGTGCTTACATGTCTGGGCATCCTGAAATGCCAATGACTCCACTCCACAATGCAATTTACAGCACTTCTTTCAAGTATTATTCCCCATGCCGCAGGACAGGTTTAATCCAATTTTTTCATGATGCTCACTCTCTGTACTTCATTTCAAATCCCCCCCAATCTTTAATTGAATGACTGCTAGAGCAGAAGAAGAAAAAAAAAAGAAAAGCGAGTGAATGTCCCCAACTGTTGTTTGAGCACTGTGCTGTTTAAAATGGGACACTGGAAATTCTAAAGACTGACACTTTCCCAACATTCCGTCGCCATCCGTCTTACCCGCTTCCATGAGTTCTCCCCCTGCCTCCCCCACTCCCGGCTGCTGTACCTGTCTCCAGACCTGGCAGACCATATGCTCTTTTGCAGGCTGAAACTACAATACAAAAAAAATAAAGAAATTGCATTAGCCATCAGATCTTCTCTCCGTGACGGTCATTCCTGTCTCTGAATATGTCAGCTCACTCAATACCCTGCGGTTTTGTAGCGCTGGTGCTCAAAGTAAAAAAAAATAAATAAAAGCAAAAAAACAGAATGCAGTCCTTGTTCTTAGTGTGTGGAGACTATCTCCAGTGGAGAGGGGCAAATGATACAAATCTTTATTGGAGGGGTTGTGCATAAGCTCTGAAAGCTCATAACTCAGGACAGATTAAAAATTACAGCTACAGAGGCCATCTAAGGACAAATGCCCAAAGTAAAAAAAAAAAAAATGCATCCAGATGATGAAGGTGGATGAACTATTTTATCTCAAATAACAAGATTTTACTTTTTTATTATTTAAGCTTAATAGTTATAATTTAAACAAACGTAAAACAGAGAGTGCCATTTTATATGCACAATAAGACACTCCGGGGTGTGCGTTAGACAGTTCTAATGCATGGCTAGGGGCCTAGATGCACCTGGCCTGTGGTCTCATGCCCATCACTATGCCCCTTTGCCGTGCGTTAGAATTGTCTAATCCACACTCCGTCATGTCTTATTGCTTACATGGCGTCAGTTGTCCCTGTTGCTGATAGAAGAAGAGTGATCTGGAATGGGCCCTTTCTGATGAGGTGCAGGTAAAAATTGGGGAAGAGGGAATGGCGGATAATGTGATGGAGTCCCCCCATGAGGGGTTTGGTACCTCTATGTGGAGCAGCGCCACTGGGATAGCGAAGAGACTTAAGTAGATGGCACCCTAGTGGTCTTGCATATTTGATATAAAGCAGTCAGACCTGGAAAGGGTGGATCCCAGCAAGAAGTTACCAGACAAATACCACTAGATGTGAGAATCACCCCTCGGCTATGGTCTGCCCCCATCTCTGGGTATGGAGGAGGCAGCAAATGGTGGGTTGTCACAGCATGAGGGCTCATCCAGAATTCGACATTGTGATGAGCTGTCAAGAGATCTGCACAATTTGGGCCTAGTGACGTGCATGTAACGAGCAAGAGCAAAAGAGTACTGCACTATATAGCGACCCAGTGTGATCTTAGGTGGTTAGCAGCGGGCATAGGTTAAGTTTGTAGAGCAACCTTAGGACACGCACTCTAGCATGTGTGACTGCGTTAATAGGATTCTAATGAGTGGGGGGGGGGAGAGGGGAATTAGTATGGGAGTTGTGGAGAGATGTGGGAGCAAATATAGTTCAGGTCGGGTCAAAGCAGAAACAGCCTGAATTCAGGTTAACATTAGACCTGAGGGCCCATTTAAATTATGAGATCTTGGGGAGACTGTCAATGCTGACAGGGAGTTTGTTATGTTAATGGTCTGTTAATAACCCACTAGGGGTGTAATGTGGCACAAGGCATAGCTGAGTGCTACATGCCCATAGAGGGTGATTACCCGTCCATTAACATAACCCCTGGGAGTGCCTTATTGCCATTATCATAAAAATGTTTTTCAAATAGTGTTAAACCAGAGTCTCACACTCTCACACCTCAGATTCTATGGGAGTCAAATTTTCCCTGAAATTAGGGGTGGGGAACATCTAACAAAAGTATGTTTTTCCTTCAAGAAAAGACCCAAAACTCACCACAGAGCATGTAAACAGCCCAGAGCTTCTGGGGGCCTTGCGGCCCCAGACCCTCGACTATTTTGTTTTGGGGGGGTGCAAAATTAGTCTTTTGCACAGGGCACCAAAATGCCTTCCTACATCTCTGGTCCAAGATGTAAGCATTAAACAGAAGTGGACCCAGCACCAACCCTTGTGGGACCCTGCCAATGGCCCCTTCTAGGAGATGATACCTTCCCCCAACCACTACCCTCTGAAATCTCCCAGTAAGCCAGTTTCATATCCACCTAACCATCCTCCCCCCCCCCATTCCCCCATTCCCCCCAGCTTGTCCAGCAATCCAGGTTGTGGCACCGAATCAAATGCCTTGCTGAAGTCCAGAAAGAGGACATCCTCCAGCCTGCCCTGGTCCAGCACCTTTGTCACCCAATTGTAGAACTCCACAAGGTTAGTTTAACACAATCTGCCTTGAACGAAGCCATGTTGGTTATCATCCATATGGCCCCATGTCTCCAGAAACACCTCCAGCCTTTCTTTGAAGCTGGCCTCCATCATTTTGTCCACCACAGATGTCAGGCTGACAGTCCTGGAGTTATCCGGCTCCACCCATGAGCCACCTTTGTGGATAGGCACGACATGAGCCATCCTCTAATCCTGAGGCACCCACCCCGTCTGAAGGGAGGAGTTAAAAAGGTCCACTAGAGGTGCAGCAAGGACATCTGCCATCTCCTTTAGCACCCTGGAATGAAGGCTATCCGGGCCCGGTGCCTTATCTGTTTTCAAGGACTTAAGGGCTTCTCTCTCACCCTACCAACAGGAATTTCAACATCCATGACCTCCCCCCGTCCTCATTTCTAGCCCAACTCCCCCTGTAAGGTGTTGACCCACCATCATCCCTAGTGAAGATCGAGGCAAAGTATTCGTTAATTACCTCCACCTGCTCCCCGGCGTCCTCAGTCCAACCACTCCCTGACCTCAGTCTGCTAATCTGCACCTTCACCTTCCTTCTTTCCCTAATGTACCTAAAGAACCCTTTTTCCCCACATCTGATCCCCTGTGCCAACCTTAGCTCCATCCTCGCCTTGGCCAATCTCACCACCCTGGTTTCCTTTTTTGGATATCATATCATGCTCTCTCCTGTCGATGACCCCACGCAAGTGTTTGTATTGTCTATAGGCAGCTCTTTTCTCCCTCACCACCTCCTGGACCTCCCAGACTTGTGCTGACCTTCATGCAGGCCTTGGTAGCTTCCAGGAGCCCTCTTTTTATAGTTTCCCACTTGCTCTCTGTATCCATGTCTGATCCCCTTCAAATACCCCTTGAGGATCCCCTCCATGCCCTTAAAGTCCACACCCCTAAAGTCAACCACCACCATTTTGGTGTGACTTTCCCCTCCCCCCAGGTCCAGAGGAAATCAAACGGTGGCATGATCACGCCCTGCCAGCAGGTCCTCTACCACTAGGTTCCTAACCAGGTCGCAATTTGACAGGACCACATCCAGGATTCAACCATCCCTCTTTGGGTCAGCCACCAGTTGGGAAAGTAATGTGTCCTGGAAGACGTCCACAGGTGCTGCTCCCTCAACAATGAGGATCACATAGTTCCCCTATCAACCCCTTGCATGTTAAGGTCACCCAGCACCATAGTTCTACTCTCCCCATGACCACAGTGATCCCTAAGATTTGCCACCAGACCCTCTTCAAGTTCTTCTGCCTGCATAGGCAGCCTGTACACCACCCCCAGATGTACCCTCTTACCTCCAGATGCCTGTAAGGTGACCCATAACACCTCTACGTTTTCCTCTGCCCCCTCAACCCTGCTTATATCGATGCTGTGCTACCCCACCTCCCCTGCCCACAGCCTTGTCCTTCCTGAACACTGTATACCCCATCAGATTCAGGTCCCAATCATGCCAAGGAGAGGCCCAAGTTTCAGTGACTGCCGCCACATCCACCTCCCCTGCAGTAAGCAATGCCTGAAGCTTGGGCATTTTAGTACCCATGCTCCTGACGTTGATCAGGACCACTCTCCATCCTTGCCCCTTACCCACACCCATCCCCCCAACCTGAGACCCACCATTTAACTACCTGCTCCCACTCCCTTGCGCACAGTCATGTGCCCCGGTTGACACCCTCCCTCCCACAGGAAGAGGCTGATCCTCCATGATGTGCCTGCTATCAGTGGCCTCAAACCCAGCCCTCCCTCTCACAAGTTTAAACCCCACCTAGCTTCGATGAACTCGGCCAGTTTTAGTTTCAAATCCCCCACATTTAAGTGAAGCCTATCCCTAGCATACATTCCCTTGTTCTCCCAAGTTGCATCCCAATCCCCCACCAACCCGTACCCCCTCACCACACACCATGGTCTGAGCCATTCATTAACCTCCCTGATTTTCTGTTTGTTTCAAATGCTAGCTCTAGGCACTGGTAGAACCTCCGAGAAGGAGACCGTGCACTCTACAGCATGACACATCCAGGCTAGCTCCCGGAACCTTGCCTGTATCTCCTCCACACTATTTCCCTCTATGTCATTATTGCCCAGGTGCACTAACATGTTAGGGGATCCACCACATTCCTTCACCAAAGAATAGACCAAGTGCTTGGTCTTGTGCACAGACAAGCCAGATATACTCTTGACCCTGGCAGCACAGTCATTCCCCCCACTCCTCCCTTCCCACTTAATACCCCTGATCATGGAGTTCCCCAGCAGGAGCACTTTAACCTCCTCCTTCCCCTTAAGCCTACCTCCTTCCTCCGCCACCCCCACCCCCATCCCACTATCTCTCATTTCTCTGGCCTCCCAACAGTTTGATTTCCATCAGCTGCCTCCCCCCCCAATTCCAGCTATTTCTTTTGTCCGGCTGTTCCTCTCCTAGCTCCCTCGCTCCAACCCACCACTCTGATCTGTCCCAGCAATGCACCCGTTATCTTGTGGCCCCTTCCTGATGTTCAGGGGATCTTGCTTCTACCCCCTCGTCATCCTTGTTTCTGCTATCCCCCACACTTAATCCCTGCTGGCCCCTTTTGCCCTGGGCTCCATGCTTTCTCCTCACTGTCCCCTCCTCCTCCCTACCCAGACACTCCCTACTCACAGCACCCCTTTCCATGCTATCTCTGGCACCTCTGTTAATCCCGGTGCCAATGCCCCCAACCCCCTCCTCCTTTTCATCCTCCTTCCTCCCACTACTGATGGTGCCCCCCACACCATCTGTAGGTACATGCGTCCCATGTACTGAAACCCCACCCTCCAAGGTGCCTACTAGAGGCAAGTACCGATTTGAGACCGGGATCCCCCCAGCAGATTGCTTTCCAGTGATCCCTTCCTGTGAGGTAAGCCCCCTTGCCGTGGTCCTTGGAGGCCCTTTGTCCTTCTGTCGATAGCCCCCACTCTCTGCTATCCTTCCCTCTCCTCCTTGTCCAGTCTCCTCGATCTCTCCCCCTCTGTTTCTGCCATGAGGGCGGGTCAGACCTAGTGTTAGTGCTGTTGGCCCCCATCCTCTCGTACCTGCATTTATAGGCACCCTTCCCCCGACCATCTGTAGGTATGTGCCTCTCATCACCTGCACTCATGCTCTTCACCCACCTATCTAGTTCACGCCTGAGTCTACGCAGCTCAGTCTCCAAACCCATTAACCTAGCACATATAGGACAGTGCCCTAGTTGCCACAGTGTACTCATGGCCATTGCAGCTCGACAGCCATTGCAACCCACCTGCCTGCTTCCCCTCCATCCTGTAACTGAAGTCTCCCCTTCTAGTAGTGACCCCAGCCAGTCCAGCTACCCCTATCAGCCACCCCATGATGTGCATCCCACCCCCTATACCATTTGTAACCAACGTTCTATTGGCCTAAACACTGATCTTCTGCCCAGGCTATCCACTAGCCCAGGGCATCTGACATCAGGATTACAAAGTGTTGGTAGATGGGTGGACTAGTTAAATTAGGTAGGAAAACATAGCAGACTAGATGGATGAAAGTCTTCATCTGCCCTTAACAATTCTTTATCTGCCCTTAACAATCTGTGTGTCTTTATAAACTGCGTTAAAGTGGCTTTGCAATGCATTTTTATCTCATTAACAGCCAAAAGAAACAATGTTTCAAACTGACTTCTTTGAATGTTCAGTTTAATTGTGAATGCATTGTTAATACAGCGTCTGTAAGAAAATTTCTTGCAAAATGGAACATACAATAAACAGGCAACTTATTTAAACCTGAAATAAAAAAAAAGGGTTTCCACTACATCTGATCACGGGTGCAGTATACATAGAGAGCTCTATAACACAAGTAACAACATGATATATTTGCACATCAAACCACAGAGTCCAAAAATAGGTGCAAAACATAAATTTATTTGAAGTGCATACAAAGAAATAATAAAGGTTCAAACCCCAGGAAATCATACTGTCTTCTGACACATGTAGTGTGGTCTCACCATAGGACTTCCCAGAGCGAAAATAGTTAATAGAACCTATGCTAATGATGGAATGCTGGGTTTGAGCTCGGTTTTCAAACCACTCTCTGTGGAATACATCCTGCAACCTTCAGACTTTTTACTCCACTTGCCTAAGTAAGGCGCCTCGGGGAGCTCTCCTTCACCTTTCTTGAAGATCTTATGTTTCGTTTTTTTCAAGTTTTATTTCTTTTCATTTTTAAAGCACTGTCATTGGTTTGACAGGTAGATTAGTCTAGATTTAATGTTATTCCGGTAAGTTTCTCAGTTCCCTGCCAGTTCTTCACAACCGGGAGGAAACCAAACCTTTGTATATATTTTTTTAAGGTAAATTTACTTTAAAATCGACTTCTCTGGTCCAGTTTCTTAATTTTATTTAATTTGTGACGGGAACCAGGGTAACTTTTGGTTCTCTTAGTAGTCACTGAACTGACCGCTAAAAAAAAGAGAGAGAGAGAGAAGTCTTTGTTTACTAGTGTGTGTATCTGACTCGCAGAAACTCAGTTTTAAGGGTTTTTCCTTATGTTATGTCACTACCCAAGAAAAGAACCGGCCCTACAGGTTTTCAGCATTGTACAGACTCTGGTGAACCATTTGCTAAAGCTGATCCACTCTTGATTTGTGTTTTCTTCCTAGGGTTTGACCACCTGAACACAGATTGTGAAATTTGTAAAAACTTTCTTCAGTCGACGCTTGATAGACGATTGAACCGACTGAGAGAAAAAATGTCTGATAAGGCTGCTGATCCGGCCTCGGATAAACCATCTCCTTCTCATTCGACAGAGAAACCCAAGGAACCAGTTGAACAGCCCTCTGACCAGGGTGAAGTTTCCTTGGGTAGAAAACAAACCACAGATACTGCCACTGAACCAGCAACTTCTGCCAAAAAGGAAAAGAAGGAGAAACACTCAGGGAAGGAACCGCAGGCTGGGTAACAAACTATCATCCATTTCATCTGGCATCTCCTTCACTGAGATCCTGCCAGTCTGGGGGGGGGGCAGATGGTCGGAAGGTCAGAGAAGGGGAGATAGGGGAGCTAAACATGTGGCTCAAGGGCTGGTGCCAGGAAAAAGGACACATATTTGTAGGGAACTGGCAACAGTTTTGGGAGCGAGAGTTCTTTAAATTTGATGGACTGCATCTGACTAAGGAGGGAGTCAGTGCATTGGGACAGAAGTTGGATGTCTTTGCAGAATATTTAAACTAGCAAATGGGGAGAGGGGTGCAGCACCCCATATGTCAGATGGGAAGAACACCCCTCCCCCCTCAGCTAGTAGTCAAACAGGAGTTCAGCATGTTTGCAGTTCATTTGCATCACCAGGTAAGGAAAAGGTCCAGCTCCCCATACGACGCACAGGGGAAATACCAAACCTCACCCAACAATTAACACACTGAAATCTGGCCAATGTAAAATCATGTACACAAATGCTCGCAGTCTGGGAAACAAGATCCCAGATGCAGGCAATAATGACAGAGGCTAAACTGGACATGGTAGCAATTAGCAAGACGTGGTTTACCAGTAACTGCACTTGGGAGACTTCAGTACCTGGCTATGTACTGTTCAGAAGAGACCGAGGTGCAAAAAGGGGGGGTGGAGTGGCCTTGTATGTCAATGAAAATATCAAAGCTACAGAAATTCAGAATACACATAAGGAGCCGGAAGAACTGTGGGTCACCCTGAAAACAAGAAATGGGGCAGCCATAGGAACCGGGGTTGTCTACAGGCCCCCAGACCAGGGGGAGGACATAGACACATTACTGTTGGAAGATATACAAAACATGACAGCTAAAGGGGAGGTTCTGATAATGGGAGACTTCAACATGCCAGATACAGATTGGGCAATACCAGCAGGAACATCTGCCAGAACTAGACACATGGTGGATTCCCTGCAGGGGGAGGGCCTCAAACAACTGGTACAACAACCCACAAGAGACAGGGCTATCCTAGATCTAGTACTAACTAACAGGGAAAGGATCACAGATCTCCAGGTAGAAGGTCACATGGGGGCCAGTGACCATCACACAGTATGGTTCAATTTGGCCACTACAACTAAATCATCCCATTCCAAGGCAGAAATGTGGGACTTCAGAGGAGCTGACTTTGATAAGATGGCCAACAGAGTTAAGCTAGCCCTGGCACAAAGAAATACAGGTGAGGGGGTACAGGCAAAGTGGGCAAGCATTAAGGATGCAATACTTGAAACAACATCCCATTGTATTAGAGAGAAAAGGAAGTGCAAAAGAAGAAGGAAACCACTTTGGTTCTCAAAAACAATAGCAGAAAAGGTCAGAGCCAAAAGGCTGGCCTTCAGGAAATATACGGGAAAGCAGCAGGATGAAGATAGGGCAACATACCAAACTTCCCTAAGGGAAGCAGGAAAGGCAGTAAGACAGGCAAAGGCCCAAACCAAGGAAACACTAGAACAAACAGTAAAAGAAGGTGACAAGACTTTCTACAGATACATTAGTGAAAGGAGAAAGTCCAGAGGGGGTATTGCTAAGATCAAAGGAGATAAGGGGGCATGTGAGGAGGAGGACCATGTAAAAGCATCTATCCTAAATAGATATTTCTGCTCAGTATTTACTGAAGAGAAGGTAAGGCAGGGCCCACAGCTCAGCACCATGGACATAGGGGGGAGGGAGGTGAGAACTAGTCCCTTCACAAAAGAAAGGGTCCTACAAGAGCTCGATAAGCTCAGGGTGGACAAGGCAATTGGACCTGATGGCATACATCCCAGGGTACTAAAGGAGCTAAGGGCGGAACTAGCAGAACCATTATCAGAACTGTTTAGTGAGCCTCTGAGCACAGGAGAGGTCCCAGAAGACTGGAGAAGGGCTCATGTGATCCCACTCCACAAGAGCAGTAGCAGGGAGGAGGTAGGGAACAACAGACCAGTCAGTCTTACCTCAGCAATGGGCAAAATTATGGAGGCACTCCTTAAGGAAAGGATAGTGCAACACCTGGAATCCATAGGAGCACAGGATCCAAGACAGCATGGGTTACAAAAGGAAGGTCCTGTCAAACTAATCTCATAGATTTATTTGACCGGGTAACCAGAGTGGTGGACCAAGGGGTGCAGCTGATGTCGCCTACCTTGACTTCAGCAAAGCTTTCGATACTGTTCCACATAGAAGATTGATTAATAAGTTGGGTAGGCTCGGGTGGGTCAGAAGTTGGTCAACTGGGTGGCAAACTGGTTGATGGGCAGAAAACAGAGAGTGGTCGTAAACAGTATACAGTTAGAAGAGATGAAAGTCACAAGTGGGGTACTTCAGGGATCAGTCCTGGGGCCAGTTCTCTTCAATATCTTCATCAGTGACATTGCAGATGGACTGGAGGGTAACGTTATTCTGTTTGCAGATGACACCAAGATATGCAACAGAGTAGATGATCCAGATGGGGTGGACAGAATGAGAAGAGATCTGGATAAACTAGCAAAATGGTTGGAAGAGTGGCAACTGGGGTTTAATGCAAAGAAGTGCAAGATCATGCACATAGGGAAGAGAAACCCTGAAGCCACCTATAGGCTGGGAGGGGAGTTGCTGGCAGTCACAAGGGAAGAAAGAGACTTGGGCGTCTTCATCACTGATAACCTGAAATCATCAAAGCAGACCACTAAAGCAGTAGGTAAGGCTAGAGGGATGTTAGGGTGTATTAGTAGGGATATCACAAGTCAGAAGAGGGAGGTAATAATCCCTCTTTACAAGACACTGGTTAGGCCCCATCTGGAGTACTGTGTGCAGTACTGGAGGCCACACCTTCACAAGGACATTAACCAAACTGAGGCAGTCCAGAGAAGGGCAACCAAAATGGTGCATCAGAAAACATATGAGCACAGATTAACGGGGCTCAATATGTATACCATAGAGCAAAGGAGGGAGAGAGGTGATATGATCGAAACATTCAAACACCTTAAGGGCATTAACAAGGTGAAAGAGTCTAACATGTTTCAATATAAGAAAAATAGCAGGACAAGAGGACACAGCATGAGATTAGAGGGAGGCCGATTAAGGGGTAATGTGAGGAAGTTCTTCTTCACAGAAAGGGTGGTGGATGCATGGAACAGCCTACCTCAGGAAGTGGTGGATATGAATACAGTGCAGGGCTTCAAACAGGCATGGGATAGGCATAAGGGAGCAATACAGATGAGTATGAATAGATAGGCCATTGACAGGGCAAAGGCCGATGGCACATTTATAAGGTAGAAAAAGAAATGGGCAGACTGGATTGGCCTTGCAGTCCTAATCTGCCATCAACTTCTATGTTTCTATGTAACCAACAAGTCTGCCAGTTCCTACTGCTGAGGAGATTGCTAATGCTATTAGAATTATCCTGTTGCTGCAAACTGGTACAGCGGTGCCGGTTCAGCGACCCAGTTCACAGCCATTGGTTCAAACTCTGGGTTCCTCTAAACACAACCCTGATATTTACGGCGATGGTGATGATGATGATGATGATGATGAGGAGGAGGAGGAGGAGGAGGAGGACTTTGGGGAGCCTCCTGAACCGGATGTTTCCCCTGATCATGCACTGACTCTCCTGATAAGGGAGCTGAGGGTATTTCTTCACATTTTGCCTTTATGAAGCAAGTGGCACAAACTCTGGACCTCTCCACTCAGGAATCTATAGAAGAGGAGGAGGACCCAGATTATATGGAAATGATGGACGTGCCTGCAACTAAGAGGCTATTATTACCCATCCATAAATCCCTAAAGAGACAAGCCACTAGAATTTTGCAGAGCCCCACTTCCATCCCCCCAGTGGATAAGAAGATAGATAGGAAGTACTGGGTGGCTAAGACTGGAGCTGAGTTCCTTTTTGGACTTCCTAGCCATGAGGGGATGGTGCAGACTGCTGCATGTGATAAGGCATGTATTTCCCTGGCATCACACCCACCCGATAAAGATTCTAGAAAAATGGATTCTATGGCCAAGAAGTCTTACCTGGGTTCTTCCTTGGCCATTAGACAGGCCACTTACATGGCTTATGTTTCCAGGTACCAAAAAAGTATCTGGAACACAGTTTTGGAAATTGCCAAGGCTTGCCCTGCACCCATGGCATCAGACCTTGCTGAGGCTGTGAAAAGAGGCTTCCAAATGCCAATTTTGGATGGCAGTGGATGCCAATGATATTGCAGCCAGACAAATGGTGACTTCAGTGTCCCTGCAGAGGTTTGCTTGGCTAAGGGCCACTAATCTGTCCCAGGACACCCAGGCAAAGGCCTTGGATTTTCCTTGTGAACCTACATCCCTTTTTGGTGAGCAAACAGATGCTTACATGAAAAAGATGGATGAGTGCAAGGTAGCCTATGAGAGTGCTGCTGCTAAGGAGAAAGCAGCAACACCCCAGAAGTATCAGAGTAAAGGGGGTAGGGGTAAAACCCACTACAGATCTTTCTTCGAGACTCAGGTCCTGCCAGCTTATCAATCTCAGAGAGGGTACTTCAGAGGCAGAGACAGAAGGGGCAGCACTTGTGCTGGTCCCAGCACTCAGCCAAGTGCACAAGCAAAGCAGACCACCTGAGGGGTCTGCCATGGTCGCCTCCCCATTTCCAGTAGGGGCAGGTTGGTTCACTTCCTGCACGCTTGGAGGTAGTGAGCCAAGATCTTGTTCTCAGCTTCAGGGTCTTACCCAAGTTGAGGGCAAGAGCTTTCAGACTTACCACCCCATCAGAAGCCGTCCTGTTGGAGGCAGAAGTAGCAAAACTCCTTCAGGACAAGGCAGTAGAGCCTGTTCCCTTGGTCCAAAGGGGAAGGGGTCTCTACTCAAGGTACTTCCTCACTCTAAAGGGAATAGGGGAGTGGCAACCCATATTGGATCTCAGACACTTAAACAAACATTTGACAAAACCAAAGTTCAAAATGGTCACCCTGGCTATCATTCTCCCTACACTCAGGCAGGGAGACTGGCTGGCATCCCTAGATTTAAAGGATGCTTACTTCCACATTCCTATCAGGCAATCCCACAAAAAGTACTTCAGGTTGATTGCCATCAGGCCATTACTAGTTCAGAGTCATACATTGTGGCCTGACTTCTGCTTCAAGGGTGTTTACCAAGTGCCTAGCAGTAGTGGTAGCACACCTAAGGAGGCAGGGAGTTACAGTCTTCGCTTACTTGGACGACTGGTTAGTGGTAAGCCAGCCACCCCAGCAGGTCAAAGATGCACTGACCACCACTAAGGATACCCCGTGGTCCTTGGGCTTCCTGGTAAACCAGGAAAAATCAGTGCTGAGACCAGTTCAGCTCCTGGAATTTATAGGAGCAGAACTGGACACACTAAGAGGAAAGGCCTTCCTCCCTCAGGGGAAGGTGCACAGTATCGTACAGTTGGTCAGCTACTTCAAACTGCATACCCCCAGACCAGCAAGGCATTTTCTTCAGCCATTGGGACACATGGCTACATCAACAGCAACAGTGCCAGGTTCCAGGTTCCAGATGAGACACATCCAGTTCCATCTCAGATCTCACTGGTCACAGAAAAGAGATTCATTGTCAGAAATGGTACCAGTCACAAGAACTCTTCTTCAAGCACTCCAGTGGTGGCAGGAAAAGGACAACCTCAGGGAAGGTGGGCTTTTCCTTAAGCAGCCACCATCAGCAGTGCTAACAATGGATGGTGTCAGCATGGCTCAGTTGGTAGCACATCCGCCTCTGGACCAGAAGGTCGTGGGTTCTCGTCTTGCACCTAAAAATCGCTGCCATCCGAGTGCATTATTGGGATGCTGTACTGGCGGGGCGTGCCGTCCTTCGGATGAGACGTTAAACCGAGGTTCCTTCTGCCCATCCTGGTGTTGTCCTGGTGGGTGTCCAGGTGGAAGTAAAAGAACCCAGGGCACTCTTCACAAAGAGTAGGGAACATTCCCGGTGTCCTGGCCAACATTCCCCTTCCCATAAACTGGTTCATGCAATTATCCAGGCTGTGTGTGGGTGATGATGTGTGATATGGCTGTCACCACACATTCAGTCACTTCACTACCAGTCTAGCATTGCTTGTAAAGTGCTTTGGGATACACTGTGTATGAAAAGCGCTATATAAATGCTGATTCTTCTTCTTCTTCTTCTACTAGGATGGGGTGCCCACCTGGGGAAGCACACCGCACACGGTACTTGAATCCAGCAGGAGTCTCTGCTTCACATAAATCTGCTGGAACTCAGGGCAGTTTACCTAGGCATTCAGTCCTTTGCCTCAATGCTGCAAGACAAGGTGGTTCAAGTCTGAACAGACAATACTACCACAATGTACTACATAAACAAGCAAGGGGACACAGGGTCTTCCCTCCTGTGCACAAAGGCCATGAAAATTTAGAATCTGGCCTACTCCCTTGGGATCTTCCTCTCAGCAGTTCATCTCCCAGGGAAGGACAACATCCTTGCAGATGCCCTCAGCAGGATCAACCAGAATCACCAAGAGTGGTCTCTAAATAAGCACATCCTGCAAGTTGTGTTCCGAAGGTGGGTCACTCCAGAGGTGGACCTCTTCGCAGCCCCAGACAATCACCAGCTTCTACAATTCTGTTGCAGGCCTGCTGCAGTGGGCACAGTCCCTCTGGATGCACTGCTATTGGACTGGACAGGAAAGTTTTGTTACGCCTTCCCTCCATTTCCCCTGTTGCTCAGAGTACTGAACAAGCTCAGGGCTCAGCCGGCAACACTGATCCCCATTGCTCCAGATTGGGCCAGGCACCCCTGGTATTCCCTGCTCCTGGCCCTGGCAATATCCAAACCAATCTCCCTACCCAAGATGCACAACCTACTGACCTCCTCACAGGGCAGGATCCTTTACCCCAATCTCCAGTCCCTCAGGCTCCAGGCTTGGCTCTTGAGGACTTAGAGTATGCTGACCTGCACCTCCCTGAAGGGGTGCTAGAGGTCCTCAGAGTTCTTAGAAAACCCTCTACCAGAAAGACTTACGTCTCTAAGTGGAAGAGGTTTTCCATTTGGTGCCAGCAAAAAGAGATACTGTAGACTGTGGCCAGGCGGGCCTGTCAGTCATTCTGGAGTATATGGCACACCTTCATTCTCTCGGCCTTAGGCTTTCCACCCTCAAGGTGCACATAGAAACATAGACTTTGACAGCAGATAAGGACCACTTGGCGCACCCAGTCTGCCCAGTTCCCTTCCTATTGGATAAGCTGCAGATTCTAGTTAACCAACAGCCTACTTCCTGCAACCCCCCACTACAATTGCCTTATGTCTGTCCCATGCATGTTTGAATTCCCCCACTGTTTTAGACCCAACAACCTCCCCAGGAAGGCGGTTCCATGCATCCACCACTCTCTCCATGAAAAAATTTCCTCACATTACCCCTGAGCCATCCCCCATCTTTAAATTGTGCCCCCTTGTTCTTACACATCTCTTTTTCTGAAATATGCTGCCCTCCTGGACTTTGTTGATTCCCTTGAGGTACTTGAAAGTTTCTATCATGTCCCCCCGTCCCTCCTTTAATCAAGGGTCTGCATATTAAGCTCTCTCAGTCTCTCTTCATATGGTTTCTGATGCAGACCCTGCACCATTTTAGTTGCCCTCCTCTGGACTGCTTCCATTCTGTCTATGTCCTTGCATAGATGGGGTCTCCAAAACTGCACACAGTATTCCAGATGGGGTCTCACCAACTGTCTGTACAGAGGGATAACCACTTCCCTTTTTCTACTTGTGATGCCCCTTTCTATGCATCCCAGTATCCCCCTGGCTCTCTTTACTGACTTCTCACATTGCTTACCCACCTTTAAGTCATTTGATATGACTACCCCAAGTCCTTTCCATTTTGTTGTTGTTAGTACCTCCCCTGCTATTGTGTACTCTTCTCCTGGGTTTTTGTTTCCCAGGTGCATTACTTTGCACTTCTTTGCATTGAATCTAAGTTGCCATATGTCTGACCATTCCTCCAACCTTGACAAGTCCCTCTCATCCTTTCTACCCCCCCTTGTTACAGATCTTTGTGTCATCTGCAAAGAGGCATACCTTTCCCTCCAGACCCTCTGCACCTAGCAGCTGCACCTAGCAGCTGTCTCAGCTTACCTCTCATCTGGTAAAGGGTCAGCCCTGGCTGCAACCAGGTATTCAGGAAGTTCTTCAAAGGCCTGTTACACTTGCATCCCACTCACAGGGAGCCCACTCCTGCATGAGATTGCAATATATACATTAGCCAGCTAATGCAGACACCGTTTGAGCCCACGTCTTCACCAGAACTTAAGTATATAACATGGAAAACAGTGTTCCTGGTAGACGTCACCTCAGCCAGGAGGATCAGTGAGCTCCAGGCCTTGTCCATAGAGGCAGATTACATATCAACCCATAGGGCCAAGATAATTCTCAGGACTAACAGAACGTTTCTTCCCAAGGTAGTGTTGGGCTTTAACCTGAATCAGTCCATCACTTTGCCAGTCTTTTTCACTGACCACTCCAGTTCAGGGGAACGTAGACTGCATAGCCTAGATGTCAAGAGAGCTATCAGCTACTACTTGGACCATACAAAGGGTCACAGGCAGGATAGTACTCAGCTCTTCCTGACCTATGGATAAGTGGGAAAGGGCAAGCCTACCTCAAAGAGGTCTATTGCCCGTTGGATTGTTGCCTGTATTCAGTTCTGCTTAGGGCCCACTCCACAAGGGGTATGGCTGCTTCAATAACAGCTGCAAGAGATATTCCTTTGTTGGAAATTTGTAAAGCAGCTACCTGGAAAACTGTTCACACATTTACCAAACACTATAGCCTGGATACCCAGACAAGAAGTGATGCCAGATTTGGCTCAGCAGTACTGCAAAGCCTGTTTCCTAAACAGGCTCTCTGCCCTCCTCCAAAGCTACTGCTTGGGTAGTCTGCATATGTCAGAATACAGAAAGATTTTGTGGAGTTTGAAAAAAAAAATTACGTACCATAGTATCTTGTTTCTTCCAAGGGAATCTTACCGTATTCTGAGCTCCCACCCTTCCTCCCCTACTAGAACCTATGGGCACTGCACTACTGCTGTCCACACCGTTTGAAACTTGTGAGTGTTTCTTGATTGGAGCATTTGTGATTTGAGTCTTAGTGATGCCTACACTTTTAAATAAAGGGGATTGTTTGTTTGTTTTTTGGGGGGTGCTAATTAATTGTTTGTTAGGATAGTTCCAATAGCTTGTTATTGTGCATGCTCCATAAGAATCTGATGGTTGCAGGATATATTCCGGGACAGTGGTTTGAAAACTGAGCTCAAGCCTAGCATTCCATCATTATCATAGGTTCTATTAGCCATTTCAGCTCCGGGGCAGTCCTATTGTGAGATCATACTACATATGTCAGAATATAGTAAGATTCCCTTGGAAGAAACAAGATTACTATGGTAAGTAAGTTTTTCTTTGTACTTACACCTCTGTAGCAGGACACACTAGACAGCCAACAAACCCCACCCCAATGTTTCACCTCAGAATGTGAGGCTTCAACAGAGGGTGACAGCGGGTTGTATCTGTTAACTTTTTATACTGTCACAATCACTTTTATATCAATTAATCAATTAATTTAAGGCATACTATTAGTATACAGACTCAACCTATATACAATAACACTGGCAAATATGAGGTGCAAGATGTTACTAATAAAAAATATTAACAAATGTTATTATTAATGTAATCAACACCCAACAGTTAAAAACATCAAGGTAAAAAGTAAAACAAGAAGCAGTTCAGAAATGAAGGTCACTTATACAAAGATTAGTCTAAATAAAACATTTTTTTTGTCTTCATAGTTAATCATTGCAAGATCTAAAGCATCATAAATACCATTGATAATACAAACAGTTTTCAGAATTACATGATGTTGTGTTCTGGAATACAATCATTAAAGTGCAGTAAGGAGATAAGATTGCTAGTTCAGAGGGGTGGGACAGCAGGGGGAAAGGTAAGGGGAAATGAGCATTTAATTCCCAATGAAACCAACAGCTAATTAGTGCATGAAAAAAAAAACATTATCTTCGACAAGATAAACAACATAAATGCTACTTATAAATATAAACAGTCTGCAAAATTATATGATGTGGTCTGGCTGACATCCATTAAAGTGTGATAGCAAAATAAGGTTGCTGATTCAGAGGGGTGGGGGGGAATGTAAAGGGAATGGAACATTTAATCCACCCCCCGAAAAAAAAAACCAGACAACCAGTTAGTACAATACAGAACATAATTTTCAAGTCAAAAGTTGATTATATGTAACTCTCACACAATGACCGTAAAGACCACCAAATCTCACCAAACAGTAACAGGTAAATTTTGCAGCATGTATGTAGTATGTGTCTCAGAAAAAATAATGTATTCACCTATTTCATTTCAGTTGACCTTTTAATTAGATCTTGAAAATGAGACATCAAAAACAGGTTTGAAACAGGAGGGCTGACAAATCAGTGGGTGTAAACGGGATGAGAGACAGGAAGAATGTGTCAATACTATTTCTTAAAAACCCACTGAAAATCAACCACAATTTATTTTGCCCTTTCTAAGTGTTCATTATTATTATCTGTGTAGAACTATTATACAGATGTTGTTAAAATAGATCATATAACTAAACTGTCAAAAGACAGAAATGCAGTGTAAACAAAAATAGCACTACACAAACAGATGTCTGAGTATTAGCCTTTAGCAGCTTCAAACAACTATTGGGATAAAGGCTGAGTCCAATTTCAAAGAATAAATTTGAAATCCACAGCCTGTTCTAAGGGCATTTCATACAGAATTACAGAAGGACAGGAAAAATATAAAGAATATTACTCAGAAACTATGAAAATGATGAGTAGTTAGAGGCCCTGATATTCAAAGGGGTTGCGCCTGGTGCAACAGAGTTGTGCCGGCACAACCCCGCATTGTGCCCTTGTGGGTTATTGAAAGGGCTGCCAAGTGCAGTGCAAATCCCAATGCACCAGGGTGCTATATAATAGTATGCAGTGCAGATGCAGAGGTGTGTCCATGCATATGCACATCCCGATATTGAGCTTTGGAAAAGGGCCTCATATGGTGGCACAGCTCTGCAGTGCACTGCATAGGAGGGCTCAAAGTTGAGCCGCAGAAAAGTGGGAACAAGTCCCAGCCACCCACAGGTGGGCTGCTGTATTGCAGGGAGCAACACAGCAGCCGCCAGCCATGGGTGGCCACCTACCCACCCAGAACACTGTCCACAGCACACATACCCTCCCCGGTAATCTAGTTGCCGAGGACAGGGGCAAACCGCAGACTCCTAATATGTACTAAGTGAGCCCACTTTACTTTTCCACTAAGTTACTAGGGAGATCATGCAGTTCATTTGTTTACCACAACAGCTACATCCATAGTGGGTTAAGGTGCAGCGTCATGAATGACGTATCACCCCCTGTCAATTTCGCGGGCTTTTAAACCGCATTTAAACCTCTAGCTCAGACTGCTCGGTTCCTTCTAGAAGATGGTCATTGATATTGTGGTGTTGAGCATGGTAAGAAACATTTAAAACAATTTGAAAATTAGAAAAATACTGGGCAAAAAGTTTTACAGAAAGCTGAGGTTGTATAAATGAACACTGTATTTTACCCTTTCTCCTCAGTTTTAAGAGAAACACACACACTTTAAAAGTCAAGCGCTTGAAATCAACAAAACATTTGTTTTGGAGGGCTCCGTTTAAAGGAACCAGGTTTTTCAATTTCATACAGAGAAAGAAGGAGCTTAATAGCTAATCCTATGAAGTTAAATGAGCAACAGATCAAGTGAGCTTCGTTCTATTGAAAAGGTACATTTCATTGCGCAGTAAATATTTGAAAGTTCAGTGAACACTTACTTGTTTTAAAATTAAAAAGGTTTAACAAGGCATAAGACATGGCTCATAAGATTAAAAGCAATTGCATATGATAAGTCCTTCCGTATGGTAATTGAGATTTTTTCCTATAGGAAATGAGTGATGATCAAGAACTTTAAAGTTGATTAAAGTCTGAAAGTGTGTCCAATCAATTAAAGTAAGAAAATATATAAAACATAACATTTGAGAATCTTTTGAAAGTATGAATTAAATACTCATTTAACAAAAATTACTTTTGTTTTAACCTAGTGGGAATTTTATTTATTTGGGATCCAGGTCTAATAAGAAGCTAAAAAAGAAGTGGCAACTTAAATATTGAATGAAGAAATGGGAGGGCACTTTAATATTAATTACCAGAAATAATAGGTATGTGAAGAGATAAATAATTCATTGATTAAAATGATCATATATGAGGTTCATTGTCAAGCAATATTGTTTGAATAGTAAAAAGTTCATATTATGAATATAGATTAAAATAATGAAAAAAGTTGTTTATTTAAAGGTACCTTATTATAGAATACTGGTCATGAATAACCACTCAGTGTCTCTTTGAATAAGAGAGTTATTTTTAAATATTAAGAATGTAATTATTATATTTATGATTTTACATTTAGTAACAACACTGTCAGATACGAATGGCCTGAGGAAGTGGTGTATTAAGCTACGAAACTGTTGTCTACAGTATTATGGTGTGAAGTGAAGATGGAATAAACACATAAACATTTATGGAATTTTTTGGACTATATCTTACAGTTTCATGTTTTTTTTTTTGTTTTTTTTTTAAATCTAGTGGCACCCCCAGTCCCCAATTCCCCAATAAATATAATACACATCCATCCCTGGTGGTCTTCCCTCCCACTCGAGTCCCCGATTCCCCGAGATATGTATTTAAGACCATCCCTGGTGGTGTAGTGGAACCTGCCCCCCCCCACTCATTGCTGGGATCACGATAAGTCTCCATAGATCAATTCCCTGGTGATCCACATACATGGGATAGTCTTGGGGGCACCACCGCGCCTTAAATTTAAAAACTGACCATACAGTATAGACTGTATTAGAAGAAAGGGATGAGTACTATCTTCTCTTAACAGAGAGTTGGTGGATGTCGGCTTTTTAAAGGTTTTACAGTGCATAACATTATTCTCATCAATTTTAAAAAGAATGGTCAAAATTCCCATATGTCCCTGGTCAGTTTTGTATGTGAATTTCAAGTTATGATTGTTTCCATGCAGCCAGTTTCAAAAATGTTGTACACCTCCAGCATTCCCTTACCAAACCCATATAAGTAGTAGTAGTAGTAGTAAAATATTTTATTCATTTATGAACTGGATACTCAATTGGGCGGAGCTCATTTTCAGTGAGGTCCCATTCACTCACACAATATTACATAGGTAAGGCAAGGCAATTTTATTTATATGGAGCCCGATCCCTGAGGCTCTGGGCGCCTTACATAAAAACAGGTAGGGTCAAACAATACAGCACATACTAACTATAAATATCATATACAAATCAGTAAATATACAAGACAATAAATAAATCTCAGGCTAATTAAAATACAGATAAACTAATACTGGTCACCTTAATACATACAAAACTTCGAATACATTGTCAACGAAGCGATGCCACCAGACTATCCTAGGGAAAAAAATGGGTTGGTAAGATGATTCAAAATAAATCTACTCTTCCACCAGCTCAGGAAGAGATTGGCATATGAAGGTGCCATAACGGCATGCATCGTTGTCCCCCTGAGCTGGTGGTAAAAAGAACTGTGAAAAAGAAAATAGTTATGGGTCAGAATAAATTCCAGACCCTGCAGGACAAAGTCTGATGGCACCACTCCATCAGAACCAACATGCTTGAGATAGAATCTAATAGTACTGAGCCCTGCTACATGTTCAGTAGAAGTATATAAAGAGGAGATATCTATTTTGAGCCAGTGGTATTCATCTTCCCATTTAAGATCATTTAACTTTAATATAGCATCAGTGTAATTATCAATATAAGTGATGATATTAACCACAAGCTCTTTCAGAAAGAAATCAATGTACCTACTGATATTTTCCATGATACTTCCAATACCTGCTACCAGTGCTCCAGATTATGTTAGCAAACAGGAGTAAATTACTCACCAGTTTTAACATACAGTGAGAAAAACAAAATTGGGATGCGTATGAGTGCTGTAAATCTGGGGAAAAAACTGCTCCTTTTGAATCACCAGTTATGTAATGAAGCACTATTCTATGGAGTGTGGCACATTTACAAATGTTGAGTGAGTACTAGTACTTACTAAACAAAATTTCTGAAGAGTAGTTCTTAAAATGAGGTGAGTAAAATAGGCCGGTACTCACTTTATCTGGAGCCCTGCCTGCTACTATTGGACATGCAGGCAGACTGCCCAATGTCTTATGAACTTTAGATAGAACATAAGGCAGGGATTACTGGATCACTAACCTTCATGTATACACATTCCTTAGTGGTTATCTGACCCAACCATAAAGCACTGTCAAGGATGCTGTACAGCTTCTTCTGGAAAACAGAGGTGGGATTATTTTGCAGTTTTTCAAAACATTCTTGATCTGATAGTTGCTGGTACATCTCGGCTGCTTAATCTTTTTTAGACATTGTAACAATGCCTCGACCTTTGTATCATAGTATCATAGTAATGTGTCAGCAGAAAAGGACCATCCTGGTCCAGCTACTCGGCCCATTTCCCACTCGCCCCTACTTGTCTCCACTTCCCATGGATATTTTCCTCTGCCCACTAGCCAACCCCAAGTGTCTGGCCCATGCCCTCTTAAATTCCTCCACCATTTCTGCACACACCACCTCATTAGGTAATCTATTCCAGGGTTCCATCACCCTCTCAGTGAAATAACATCTCCTTACATTGCTCTTAAATCTTCCCCCTTCCAATCTTAAATTATGACCCCTTGTTTTAACTTCTACTTTCCTTTTGAATAATCTACCTTCATTCACTTTATTTATTCCCTTCATGTACTTAAAAGTCTCTGTCATGTCACCTCTATCTCTTTTAACCTCCGGCAGGTAGAAATTTAATTCTCTCCATCTAGTCTCATATTGCTTCTCTTGCATACCTTGCACCATCTTTGTTGCCCTTCTCTGAAGCCTCTCCATCCCATCTATACCCTTTCTTTAATGAGGCCTCCAGAACTGTACCCCATACTCCAGGAGGCCTCCAGAACTGTAACCCATACTCCAGGTGTGGTCTGACCATGGTCTTATATAAAGGCATCAACACCTCCCTCTTCCTTCTTCTTAGATCCCTTCCTATGCATGCCATCATTCTATTAGCTTTACCTACTGCCTTACTACATTGGTCTCCTACCTTAAGGATGTTTGAGATTATAACTCCCAGGTCCCTTTCATGTTCTGTTTGCTTTATCAGTTCTCACCCCAGAGAGTACTCAGCCAGTGGATTCTCATGCCCCACATGCATCACTGCACACTTCTTAGCACTGAGCTTCAGCTGCCAAATGCCTGACCACTTCTCTAGGGTGCTCAGATCTCCCCTCATGGCTCCAACCCCATCTGCTATGTCAACCCTATTATATAACTTTGCATCATTCACAAAAAGGCACACTTTCCCTTCAAGTCCCACTGATACATCACTGATGTATATGTTGTAAAGGATTGGTCCCAGTACTGACCCCCTGAGAAATACTGCTCGTCACCCTCATTATCCTAAAATGTACACCATTTACCACCACCCTCTGACTTCTATCCTTCAGCCAGTTTTCCATCCGTCTAGTTATTTTCTGTCCACCCCAGGCTCTCTATCTTATTTACTAGCCTACAGTGAGGAACAGAGTCAAAGGCCTTACTGAAGTCCAGGTAAGTCACATCAACTGCCCCCCCCCCGATCAATAACCTTTGTTACCCCATCAAAAAATTAAATCAGATTTGTCTGGCAAGATCTCTGACTAGTGAAGCCATGTTGCTTTTCATCTAATAATTTATTGTCCGTTAAGTATTTTGCCACTCTTTCCTTTATTAGCACCTCCATCACCTCACCCACCACTGGTGTCTGCTGCCTTAATTTAATGTCTGACATAGTTTTAAATTCTTGAATAGCAGACATTTCAAGGGTGGAGGCATTGTGAAAAGCTTGAGCTTCATGGAAAACAACAGGTCAATGTCCCTTTGAACCAGTCTTTTAAATGTCATGACTGGGGGATTTAGAGACTGAGGTGGACAGAAAAAAGATTTGCTTCTGGCATTGGGTCTGTTAGATGTTCTTAGAAGATTATCACCTATGAAAGAGTTGTATTCCTGTCTTAGACATGAGTTAGCCCAGTCAAGATTTTCTTCAGCATTTGAGTAGATTTCAGGGATGTAATTCATTAAATGAAAACAGATCACCACTAAGTTCTTCTGATAGACTTGCATTAACCTCTATGTTCGAATTATATAACAAAGCACTCACTTCTTATTCACTGACCAGGCCCCCTAAGTCCTGGCTATCAAAGTGTATTTTAAATAAATTTTTTGGTATAACTTAAACAGATCTACCATGACATTGAATTTCTTACAGGCAGGCATAGAACACAATTTAACCCTTTGGAAAGGATATGTAAGTGTAATTGATTGAGCTCCTATCCTGATAAGTTAGAAATTAGAATTATTTCCTCTTTCTTGTCGACCTACATGGAGCTAATCTTTTCACCTCTCTTTATTTTCCATCTCCTTGTTTTTTTTTCTTCTCCTTCCTCCCCCCCTCTCTGTTTTGATTTTGTTGAACATGGTGTGTTGCACTGGGCTGTGTTTCTGAAGTGTTGCCTGTCTCCCCCTTCTAAAAGAGTAACCTCCTTTATTGTTAATGTTGTTACCTTCGGCTGATTTTTCTGTGACTTCAGAATTAGTTGAAGAAGAGTGGGCTTGGCTGCTAAATTTTCTTTGCTGGGTGGATTATCCCTCAAATGTCCCCAACTCCTGGATATCAGTTTCACACCCCAGTGATACACAGGATTAGTTAGATAATCTTTCTCATCATAGTCAAATTTGGTTTGCTTTCTAACAGTAACCTCTTACTCTGCCTAAACTGTCTTGTTATTAAGAGATTTATCAAAGCTGCTTAAGTCCTTATGTGACTTAAACTGTAAGCCTTCAATTAAAATTTCTATCAGCTCATTTGCGCATTTATTAAGGGCAGTTTCCCATCTCTCCTTCTGCCTAAATTTGGAGTGATAAATTGAACTATGATTCTCAAAGGAGGTGGCAGGGAAGGTTCAAGAGAAAAAGAAAGCATTCAGGAAGTACAAGGAATCACAGAGGGAGCAGGACAGAGAATTGTATCAGTTAAAGCAAAAGGAAGCTGGGAAGGCAGTCAAAACAGCAAAGGCCCAAACTGAGGAAAAGATAGCCAACTCAGTTAAGAAGAAGGATAAAACCTTTTATAGGTACATCAGGGAGCGAAGGAAGACCAAGGCAGGGATAGTGAGGCTTCATAAAGGGGAGGGGGGTGGGCAGAGGGTGACTGTGAACAGGCAGAGATACTAAACAAATATTTTTGCTCAGTATTCACAAATGAAGAGGGGAAGGTACCTAAACCAAACAATAGAAACACTCTGTTGTTAAAGATTTTATTGTTATTTCACACAGGACACACAAAACAGGTATATGATATTGAGATGTTATATGCAACCATACCGCAACATTGGTACGGACATCAGAAATACAAACATGATGGATACCAAGAAAAGAAATAAAAAGCACTATCATAGGCAATGAGAATACTCCCATACACACAGTATAACATGGACGAGCCTAAGTAGGGAAGGAAGTGGGGGAAAAAAAAAAGGAAAAGAAAGAAAGACATAAAAAAAAACTCGGTATCCAAGGATTATCCAAACCTACCTAGGCCCTCCCACCCAAAAGAGTGGAAGCCGTGGGTTATTAACTGACGGAACCAAAAAATAGCAGTAGCATGTAGGGCCCAGGACAGTGTATGGTAGACGGAGTTGAGTCCAGGATCAGGCCTAATACTAATTGGAACTATATACACCATAAACAGGAAAAACCAAAAGGCAAACTGATTCTGAGATAAAAGAAAATACCTTGACAAGTATTGAAAATAAAACCGGAAAGCCTATAAAGTCCAGACAAGACAGGGGCCTCTCGGGAATTATAGACCACCTAGGATTGGACATCATGACAGTACTTGGAACGGAGATATGGTTGCCACCATTTGTCAAATTGGACCAGTGAGCCCCCTGCAAAACTAGAAAGCCTCTCATATATAGCTCCTTGGGCTAATGCCTGAAGGAACTCTCGGAAGGATGGGACCTCTGGGGACCGCCACCTCATTAAAATAAGCCTTTTGGCTATCATCCCCACAGCTGTGACCCACTGGGCCCCCGGACAATGCTTGGGTGTATGAGAACGGGCACAACCTAAAAGGAGAAGAGGGGGATCCGGTACTACTTGAGGGAACAGGAAAGCACACATATCTTGAATTGTTGTCCAGAAATGCTGGAGACTGGGACACTCCCAAAGTATATGAAAAAGGTAAACACCTTGACTGCCACATCTCCAGCAGGTGTCATGCTGGAGGAGCCCCATCTTTTTGAGTTTAACCGGATCCCTGTACCAACTGTGGAGGGTTTTGTTCATAATGAGATGGGTGTGCCCATCCCTACACGACATATGTAATCTCACCCAAGCATGGTCCCATTGGAGCTCGGAGATAGGAGAATGAAAATCCTTTTCCCATTGGGCTCTAGCTGACAAGGTAGGGTTTGCAGCAGCACCTCTAAGGGCATTATAGATCACACTAGCTCTGTTCCTAGAGTGACGTAACCAGAGTGTAATAGGATGTGCTCTTGATTGCGATCCTTTATTTTTAGAAAAATTGGGTAGGTGGGTGATGGCATCTCTAATTTGGAGATATCTCCAAAAATGTGAAGTCGGGAGGTGGTATTTGGATCTTAATGCCTCAAAAGTATCCATTGAACTAAAATCTGGGAGCAATAAATCTTGAACTAAAGAGATACCCTGCGATTCCCAAGCTTTCCAGCGGATCATACTACCACCCACTACCAAGGCATGGTTGTTCCATAGTGGCATAAACCTCCAAGGAGTTAAATCCTGGCCTAAAAGAGTTAGAACTCTCTGCCAATATTGAATGGACACTAGAATGGGAGGAGGAAGATTTAAGGGGAGATTTTTTTTTACTGCACAACGCCACCGCAGAAGAAGGGGCCTGTAGTAATGATGCCTCCAAAGGGAGCCAAGTAGGCAAAGTGGGACCATAAAGTGGTCTGGGCCGAGACAAAGGCCATGTGGTACCCCTGGAACCATGGAAGACCCCAACCCCCCCTACTCTAATGCTGATGAAGTTTAAGCTTGCTAAACCGTGGTTGGGAGCCCTCCCAAAGGAAATTACCAATGACGGCATCCAATTTTTGAAACCATTTCGAAGGAATAGGTATAGGGAGATGGGACAACAGATATAATAACTTAGGGGCCACCGTCATCTTGATGGAGTCTATTTTCCCAGCTAATGAGAGCCTTAAGGCTTTCCAACGAGCCGTGTCCTCTTTAATCGACTCCACCATTGGAGAAAAGTTGGCTGTGAGCATTTTGGACAAATTAGGGTGTAGGATGATACCCAAATACTTTATACCATTAGGGGACCATTTGAGACCCGAGGCTGCAACGTCTATACCAGAGGGTACTGAATTGAGAGGGAGGACCTCAGTTTTGGTATGGTTGATCCTAAGGCTTGATATTTCAGAAAATATATTCAATATATGTAAAATAGATTGAATCACCTGTGGGGGTGCATTCTGTAGTGACCAACAGATCATCAGCATATAAAAATGTCTTAAAGGTGATGCCTCCCATCAGTATTTAAGGGATAGAGGGCGCTTCCCGAAGTGCAATGGCCAGGGGTTCAATGGCTAAAATGAACAGGAGGGGGGAAAGAGGGCAACCTTGTCTTGTACCTTTCTGCAATTGGAAAGGCGCTGATAGATTGCCATTAGTCAAAACTCTAGCCAGGGGAGAGGCATATATTAGTTTAATCCAGGAGAGAAAACCGGGTCCTACCCCCATTGAGGAAAGGGTATGAAACAGATATGACCACTCTACCGAATCAAATGCCTTTTCAAAGTCAACGGCTAGAGCAACAAGGTGTTTTTTTGACAGTTTGGAATAGTGCATTATTGAAAGGAGAGTTCTGTGATGATCAGACCCCAGACGCCCTTTTACAAAGCCAGCTTGGGAGGGATGAACCAGCCCTGATAAGAGAGGCTCTAGTCTGCTGGCAAGAACCTTGGCCAGGATTTTGGCATCCGCATTGATAAGGGAAATGGGACGATAACTACCCGGGGAAAGAGGGTCCTTCCCCTTCTTGGGAGTACAGTAATAGTGGCTTCCCTTAGGGATGGGGGGTAAAATTCCTGTGAGTAAGGAATGCCTAAACATCCAGACTAAATACGGAGCAAGGTTAACACCTTGGACCCTGTAGAAATCAATGGGGGAGTCCATTGGTCCCAGGGGCTTTACGAAGATTCATGGATTGAATAGCCCTATCCACTTCTTCCACAGTGATCTGGGCTTCCAACACTTTAACATCAGATGGAGGGGGCTTGGGGATGGGTAATGAATCCAGGAATTTTTGAATAGAGGGCAGACTAGGGGGGCTAGGGGAGGCATATAACTGCCTATAAAACTGAGCCATAGTGTCATTGACCCCTGCAGTGGAATAACACGGGACCCCGGTATGATCCCTTAAGGCATGTATCCTCTTGGACATTTGCTGCGGTTTAAGGCGATGTGCCAGGAGTTTACTAGCCTTTTCCCCGCCCCTCCCAGTAGGCGTGATGAACCCGCCTAAGATTCAGTTCAGCCTGGCGGGTTAGGTGAGCATTCAGGGAAATTCTGGTACTCGCCAGTTGTGCAAGTAGAGACTGAGGTGGAGGATTGTCTTGGAAAGATTTATACTGAGTTTCCAGGAGATAAAGTTGTTTTTCTAAAGTCCTCTGATCTACCTCCCGGCGGCATCTCCTAGCCGAAGCAAAGGCCATTATCCCACCCCTTATTGTCGCCTGAAGGCTTCCCATAGGGTAGTATCTGAGACCTCCCATTATCATTGTTAGTCCAATATTCAGCAATTGCAGGGCCCAGCCACTTCTGAAAGTCCCTGTCCTCCAGGAGAAGGGGTCCAAATGCCAGGAGGAGGAAGAGGGTGGTCCTGTCCCAGTTTAACCTGAATTTCAGAGGGCATGGTCTGAAACATAAATGGGGTGCATACGGAGGTAGACACCTTGTCAAAGAGTCCAGTAGAGAGTAGCCATAGGTCAAGTCTACTGGATGAACCATGTGTCTCGAGAAGCATGTATAACCCCGCACTCCAGGGTGTAAGGCTCTCCACGCGGCCCAGCAGACCATGTTCATCCATTAGCCTCAGGAGGGCTTTTTTTGCCTGCCATGTGGTTCGGGGGCCTTATTGCTTCTATCAAAGGAATGGTCGAGCACCAGGTTAAAATCACCCCCCAATAAAATTGGGACTTTGTGACTGTTAAAATCTGTGAGGGCCTGGTTAACCATATGGAAAAAAAGGGGACAATCCTGGTTAGAGGCGTATTAATTAACTAGGACTAACGGGCCTTCTGGTGTCTCCATTTCAGCCATGATCCATCTCCCCTCTGCATCGTGGGTATGTCTTTTAACTTTCCACCCCAGGGTTTTATGTAGAAGTATAGAGACCCCACGCTTGTGAGAATCTGCCACACTGTGTAGCTCTTCCCCTACCCAGCCCTGTCAAAGCTTCCTCACTTCGGCTGAGGAGAGTTTCGTCTCCTGAAGGAGGACTACCGAAGGTCTGAGCTTTTTCA
Source organism: Neoceratodus forsteri (assembly GCA_016271365.2). NCBI lineage: Eukaryota > Metazoa > Chordata > Ceratodontiformes > Ceratodontidae > Neoceratodus > Neoceratodus forsteri. The sequence goes on from CM057456.1 coordinate 28,408,174, forward strand.
AATAGAGCAAGACTTTCTTCCGTTTAATGGGAGAATTAAGTCCTCGGACATTCCAGGAGATAAGATTAGTCTCCATTTGACCTGGGTGAGATCATGGCAGAACCAATATGTATACAAAAGCACCATGGCCAGAGACACAATCCCCCAGGATGGGAACCCTTTCTCTTAAAACAGCCTTGATGGAAGTAGGTCAAAATCTCAGAATTCAGAATGCCAAAACTACTAACAGCATATATAACTACACATTTCTGAAAAGGTCTCAATAGGCCCTGAACATTAACTACAAACAGCAACCATAACTTTGAATAACCACAAATGTAAGAGACCCTCTCCCCCTCCCCCCTCCCTCCCAAACCCTCCCCTAACAGATCAGCTCCTGCTGCACGCATCAACCGAATTATGGCCCAGATACCAGCAGGGATCGCTGGGAGGTAAGTAGTTATCTAACTACAGCGAGAGAGAAATAGGACAACCCACTGCCCAGAAGACTCTCTACGCAATATCCCACCAGTACACAATACCTGCACCATCAATTCGACTAAAGTAGCAAACCTCTGCATTAAATTTAATTCCCAGTCATTTGAGGGACTAGCCCCCCCTGCCCCCACCAATCGCACCATACAGTAATTACAAACTGCAGGGCTGTAGAGAGCTAGAGGGTCAACAGGGAGAGGCTGCCACATGCTGTGCATGACTAGCTGTCACCTAGTTGTGCCCACTCTAGGGAGGGATAAAATAAATAAATGACCAGAGAGGGAATCATTTCTCTGAATCCTCGCCCCCCGGCCAACAGTACCAGGAATGCCCAGGTATAATGGGCACATACCAGAGGACAGAGAGCACGGCTGACCGCCGATACTACTATAACGAGACAAAAAAAACAGAGAACAACAAGAAACTGTTCCAGTCACATTCAGCCCACAGATTTAGTGGGGGCTGCTGCAGAGCAAAAGGGTATTGGGTAGGTGGAAGCAGCATCCATAACGGTGGAGGCCTCAGGAGTGAGCGACTCTGCAGCATCCGCCCAGGAGAGCGAGCATGCAGCATGGGATTTATTACCCTTAGGAGACAGTCTAGGAGGCAAAGGTGGGTCCAGCTGAGCTCCATCTGTCGGAAGATCCATTAAGGCTTGAAATTGATTATTGCTCATGTCTGGCTGTATGAAGGAGCGTGAGGCCATGGAATCAGGACTGGCACTGCGACTCCGGGAACGGAGCCAGGGGGTCTTATCAATATGGGCCCCATCGAGACGAGCCCTCCTTCTATTTTTCTTTTTACTCCCCGGGGATTTCTGAGGGGCAGAGCGAGAAGGGGTCCTGGGCTGTGGGGCTACAAGTTGAGTGGACCGGGGGGGGTTGTAGATGCTAGCACAGAAGTCTCCATAGCTGTGGCCCCCGAGTCCAGAGATTCCCTGGGTACACCCCGATTTAGCTTAGGAGCCTGAGATGCCAAGAATTTCTCAGCGGCTGACAGACTGTCAAATAGTCGGGTGATCCATTCAAAATAATGCGGAGACAAGCTGGGTATCTCAATGAATATTCTAACCCCAAGTCAGCGCAGGCCCGACGTGCTGCAGTAAAGGCCCTGCGGCATGCAGTTAGCTCCTGGGAGTAATCCGCAAAGATCTGAATCCTATGGCCATTCCACATAAGTTCTTTTTTTTGGCGTGCCAGCCTAGTGATGGATTCCTGGTCCTGGAACCGAAGAAAGCAGGCCAGTATGGTACGAGGACGATCTCCAGGAGCAGGGCGGGGTGCCAACGTTCTGTGAGCTCTGTCAATCTCTGGAGGGTTTTCAGAGTGCCAGCCCAACGGGGGGGGGGGGAGCTCCTTATGTAAAAAGCAGATAACATCAGGTCCTTCACAGCCCTCAGGATATCCCATAAATCTCAAATTGTTCCGTCTGCTACGGTTTTCTAAATCCTCCACCCTGGCCCATAACTGATGAATAAGCCTGTCTTGGTCCAGCACTCGTGCCCCGGTTCTCCGGCAGCCGTCTTCTGCCTCTGATAGTCTGTGTTCCATTATACAAGCCCGTTGCAATAAATCCACTATATCAGCGGTGTTTTTCTGTGTAGCACTGTCCAAATTATCCATGCGATGCAATATTTCCGCGAACATCTGCCGTATTTCTGCCAGGCCGCCCTCTGAATTCTGATGCGGAAGAAGAATGCTCCATTTTAAAGGTAGGCCAGGCCGCCAGATGGGTAGACAGGTGTCGGATATACCAGGTACTTCCCGAGCAGGACGGGGATCCAGAACAGAGCTACCAGAGGGTGAAACACTCCTTTAGCCACACGGAGCAAGAGGGGTGACTGAAAGCAGGTATGAGATGGGTTTAACTAGGGTGTGCGGTTGGGATTGAAGCGCCCAGCTCAGGCGTCCATTAAGCATCGCAGTTGGCCACGCCCCTGGATAGAAACACTCTGGATACAGGAGTTGATACCAGCCCATTTACAGAAGAAAGGGTTCTGAAAGAACTCTTAAAACTGAAGGCGGACAAAGCAATGGGGCCTGATGGGATTCATCCCAGAATTCTAAAAGAACTAAGGGTAGAACTAGTGACACCACTGACTACCCTCTTTAACAAATCACTGGAGGATGGGGTGGTACCTGAGGACTAGAGGAGGGCAGATGTGATTCCACTTCACAAAAGTGGGAGCAGGGCAGAAGCAAGAAACTACAGACTTGTTAGTTTAACCTCAGTGATAGGGAAAATGATGGAATCCCTTCTGCAGGAAAGAATTGTCGAGTACCTAGAGGCCAGCGGGGCACAGGACCCAAGGCAGCATGGATTCACAGTGGGAAGTTCATGTCAGACGAATCTAATAGATTTATTTGACTGGGTGACCAAAGTAGTAGATCAGGGAGGGGCTGTGGACATGGCCTACCTAGACTTCAGCAAGGCATTTGACACAGTCCCACACAAAAGATTAATATACAAGTTAGCCAGCCTGGGAGTGGGTCCCAAGATGGTAGCCTGGGTAAAGAATTGGCTGGAGAACAGGACACAGAGGGTAATAGTAAACGGAATCCACAGTGAAGAAAGGGAGCTTACTAGTGGGGTACCGCAGGGTTCAGTACTAGGATTGGTCCTCTTCAATGTCTTTATAAGCTACATTGCAGAGGGACTGGAAGGAAAAGTATGTCTCTTTGCAGATGACACAAAGATCTGCAACAGAGTTGATACACAAGGTGGAGTGGAAAGGATGAGAAGGGACTTGGCAAGGTTGGAGGAATGGTCAAATGTATGGCAGCTTAGATTCAGTGCTAAGAAGTGCAAAGTAATGCACCTGGGAAACAAAAACCCAGGGGAAGAGTACAAAATGGGGGTTGAAATACTAACAACAACAAAAATGGAAAGGGACCTGGGGGTAGCCATGTCAGATGACCTAAAGGTGGGCAAGCAATGTGAGAGGGCAGTAAGAAGGGCTGGGGGGATAATGGGATGCATAGGGAGAGGCATCACAAGTAGAAAAGAAGAAGTTGTTATTCCTCTGTACAGACAGCTGGTGAGACACCATCTGGAGTACTGTGTCCAGTTCTAGAGACCCAATCTCCACAAAGACATAAACAGGATAGAGGCAGTCCAGAGGAGGGCAACTAAAATGGGGCAGGGTCTGCACTGGAAGACATATGAAGAGAGACTTAAGAAGCTTAATATGTATAGCCTCAAGGAAAGGAGGGAGAGGGGGGACATGATAGAAACTTTCAAGTACCTCAAGGGAATCAACAAAGTCCAAGAGGGTAGCATCTTTCAGAAAAAGAGGTATGCAAGAACAAGGGGGCACAATTTGAAGATGGGGGGGCAGCTCAGAGGTAATGTAAGGAAGTATTTTTTCACAGAGAGGGTTGTGGATGCATGGAACGGCATTCCGGAGGAGGAGGTTGTGGAGTCAAAAACAGTGGTGGAATTCAAGAATGCTTGGGACAGTCATAAGGCAATTCTAGGGGGTGGGGGTAGGAAGAAGTAGGCTGTTGGTTAACTAGGATCTGCAGCTTATCCATTAGGTAGGGAAATGGGCAGACTGGGTGGGCCAAGCGGTCCTTATCTTCTGTCAAATTCTATGTTTCTATGTTTCTATGAAGGAAACTTATTGATCCTTAAGCCACCTGGAATCCTCATATGTTTCACAACATGAACTAATGTTGTTCGACTGTAAAAAATATTAGCCTCCTGTATAAGGAGTTTTTCTACTTTGAAAAATAGGTCTTTATGATTTAAGGAAGTGCACTCCTGTTCTGAACCCACAGCATGGTCTCTCTGACAAAAATTATCTGCTGTGTCTCATTTATGGCTGCGTCTCATTTACGATGAGCACCAGCTTTGGCCACCTGGAAACAGAACAGCTCAGATGCTATATCAGTATCAGTACTTTGCTTGGTGAGATTCCCAGCTTGGGGATACACACCTAAGAAAAGTAAAAGCTAAAGCAAACTGTGAAAGATGAACCTGTCCCCCTTATATTCAAAGGTATTAAAAAACAAGCATTTGTCAATGCCGAATGTTTGCTTGCTGGCATTGGCATTGGTAGTGTAGAAGTTACAGAGCTGCATAATAGGAATGACAGTGAAGTACTGAACTGAAGCCAACCCCACCACCACCCTGCAGAGAGTGACAGGCATTGGGGTGTGCCTTTGGGTCGTCAGGCATAACGGTCATGCCATTTCACCACACCCTACCCTGCAGACACTGACAAGTGTCACGGTGTGCCTTGGGGTCTTTGGCCCTTATGTGCACCCCATTCCATCAGGAAATACGGTGAGATGGGTGCTGTATAGGAGAATGGGGTGAACTTTGGGGCCAAACAGTCCAAGGCATACCTCGGTGCCTCTCACTGGCTGCAGGGTGTGGAATGGTATGAGCATTACAGTCAAGAATCCCAAGTCACACCCCTGATGCCTGTCATTCTCTACAGGGTGGGGCGTTATGGTTGGAAACCCTAACACCTCAGGCATTCGTTGATATTTTCACTCCAAATTTTCAACATGGTTTTTTGTGACCCCACCTCATGAACAGTAGCAATATCAGTTTGTTAGCCGAAAGCTGCTTATGCACAGCAACTACGGCATTTAGCACCACAGGTGCAAAAACACATTCCAAACAGGATGTGAAAAATGACAGCTGTACTGTTTATGGGAGGTGTAAAAATGGCAATTTTGCAAATCTGCAGTGAAAATAAAAAAAAACTGATGAAGTCACGGCGTGCATAGAAACTGTGCAAGCACTCCGTAATGTAATTAGTTTGGGGATTTTTACAGCAGATTGTCACCACAGGCATTTTGGGACTCTCCGATCATGAACAGTGTCACTGTGATTTTCTTTTATCTGTCCCGAACAATGATTTCCCACAGCAACCACGCATCTCTGCGCTGAATGTGTGAAAACACATTCCGCCATGTTTTGAAAAAATGACAGCTGTACTGTTCATAAGGAAGTGTGGAAAAATGCCACTGGTGAAAATCTGGACTGAAAATATTACAAAGTCATGAACTTACGAGTGCATGGAAACTCCGCGCAATGCTCACCTGTAATACAGTCATTTATGGACTTTTGTCACCAAATTTTCAACATAGCCATTTTAAGACCTCTGCTCATGAACAGTGTAACTGTGATTTTCTTAATCTGTCCCAAACATTGCTTTCGCACACCGACTGCACCATTGTGCGCTACATGTGCGGAAACACATTTTAGGCAACATGTGAAAAATGGCAGCTGTACTGTTCATAAGGAAGTGTAATAAAATGGCAATGTTGAAAATCTGAGTGCAAATATTGAAAATTACATGAAACTTACGAGTGCATGCGGAACTGACATAGCATGCTCGTAAAACAGTCATTTTAGGAATTTTTACAAATTTTCAACATAGCCATTTTAAGACCTCTGCTCATGAACAGTGTCACTGTGATTTTCTTAATGTGTCCCATACATTGATTTCACACCGACACCGCCATTATGTCGCTACATGAAGGAAACACGCTTTAGGCAAGATGTGAAAAATGACAGCTGTACTGCTCATAGAGGTGTGATAAAATGGCAATGTTGAAAATCTGGAGTGAAAATATTTAAAATTCGTGAACTTACGAGCGTGCGTAGGAACTGCGTAACGCATACTTATAAAACAGTCATTTATAGGAATTTTTCCACCAAATTTTCAACATAGGCTTTTTGAGATCCCACCTTATGAACAGTGCAGTGTCATTTCATTAATCAGTCCAAAAAGGTGATTTCACACAGTGACTGCGAAATCACCCTTCAGGCCCGATTAACGCCATGACAGTGACAACATTCATGAGAAGGGGTCCCAAAAACCCCATGTTGAAAAATCTCAAAACTCAAAAATGTCTGAGATATGCAGCAAAGTTGAAAAACCCTATCTATCCCAATATACAGCTTACAGCATTTCCTCAGTTCGTGGTTGGCTTTGAAGAGTGCAGACATGTTCCCGCCCACCAAGATCGCACCGGAGTCCGGAGGTTAAGTATGGGGTGGGGGTGGGGAGGCAGGGTGCGCAGTGGGTGGGCGCTGGTGGGCTGGGTGAATGCTGAGGGTTCGTTCTCTTGTTTACAGGTTTGTTTTTTTAACAGGAAGACGACGCTGGACGTTGCCCCGCTGGGGTGGGCTCCAGCGTAGCAGCTAGAAGGCTGTTTGGGGGCTGGAGCCGACGGGGATTGGGCACCCTCATCGGCCATACGGACTTTGTGCCACGCTGGGGTGGCCTCCCAGCGTGCAGCTGTAAGGCTGTTTGGGGGGGCTGGAGCCGACAGGGGATTGGGCACCCCGTCGGCCATACAGACTTGTGCCACGCTGGGGTGGGCTCCCAGCATGGCAGCTGTAAGGCTGTTTGGGGGAGTCTGGAGCTGACGGGGGATTGGGCACCCCCTCACCCATACGGATGTGTTGTCACACTGGGGTGGGCACCCAGCGTGGCATCTGAAACTCTGTTTGGGGGGGAGCACAGCACAGCTGATGGAGGATTGGGCACCCCCATTGGCTGTACAGTGTGTGCATGGGGGGTGAGCACACAGTATGCATGTGTGTAAGGCAGTATGCGTATGCGTGTGTGTAAGGGGGGAGCACGCATGAGCAGGCGATATCTTATCGCTGCTCACTGAAGTGTAGCTCCCTCTTTCAACTGTATGCCACTGCATTTTCAACTGCTGTCATAGACAGCTCCAGCAGTGATTGGAGAACTGCGACCGCACCTGCAAACACACTGACTGAATTGGAAGACGCTGACACACCTCCGAAAAACTCAGATGATGGCACTATGTTTCTTGCACATGCATGAAAGTAAACATAATAAAGATGGGTTGAAGTACTACTGCAAACTTTAAATATTTTAAAGGTAGCATGTAGGCTCCTGCTAACGATGAAAAATCGTGGACAAACTGCGGTTGATCAAAACTCCTAGCCAGAACTGAATGCAGGGAACTACAGTGCCCGACTCCAAATGGACATGGGAGCAACAGTCAAACACTGAAAAAAGCAAAAAGGGTTCCCGCTACATCTGATCACAGGTGAAGTATACATAGGGAGAACCCTATAAGACAAGCAGCAACAAGATATAGTTGCACACCAAACCCCAGAGTCCAAAAAAATTAGGTGCAAAAACTTAATTTTATTTAAAGTGAGTACAAACAGATGAAAAGGATTTGCAGTTACACCTCTGTAGCAGGAGACACCAGACTGCCAGCAAACCCACCACAATGTTTCGCCTTGGAACATGAGGCTTCAACAGGGAGTGATAGGGGGTTGCATCTGCCAACATTGTATACTGTCACAATCACATTTTTTTATGGCGGTCAATTAATTTAAGCATATTACACATGTTCTGAGTTGAAACATTGGGGTGGGTTTGCTGGCCATCTGGTGTCTCCTGCTACAGACATGTAACTGCAAATCCTGTTTATCTCTTTGAATGCACTTTAAATAAAATTATGTTTTGCACCTCATTTTTGGACTCTGTGGTTTGGTGTGCAAATATATCTTGTTGTTTAACTCACTTAAACCTCACTGCCGCTGTTGTCAGTGCATTTGCAGCTCAAATCACAGCTCATTATCAGTCACATATAAAATTGCTTTATTAGGTATCCTGCAAAGAACTGCAGAAGGAGGGACATTGTCTAATGAGAACATAGAAAGATAGAATTTGTCGGCAGGTAAGGATGGCTTGGTCCACCTAGTCTGCCCCTCTTTCCCTGCCTATTCTGCCACCACAGATCCTACCTGGTCTCTGGTCACCCTCCCTACTGTGATACTAGTTTTCCTTTACACCTGTCCCATGCATGCTTGAAGCCCGTTACATTTTTTGCTCCTACCACACCCACTAGAAGATTGTTCCATGCATCCACCACCCTCTGCCCCGAAAATGGGTCTACCGAGGCCCAATGGGTTTACCAGGTCAACAAAATTCAACCAAATAAATAAATAAACCTTCTCAGTGAGAAAATACTTCCTCACCTCCCTTCTAAACTCCCCCCCTCCAGCTTCATATCATACCACCTAGTTCTTGTACACCTTTTTTCTGGAAAATGTTCCCTTCCTGTACCTTATTCACCCCTGTTGGGTATTTAAAGGTCTCTATCATGTCCCCCCCCCCTTCTTCCAGGTTCTTCATGTTCAGAACCCTCAGTCTCTCCTCACAGGACATTTGGTGCAGCCCCTGCATCATTTTTGTTGCCCTTCTTTGGAGGGTCTCTACCCTGTCTATGTCCTTTCTAAGGTGCTATCTCCAGAACTGGACACAGTATTTCAGGTGTGGTCTCACCAGTGACCAGTAAAATGGCAACAACACCTCCCTTCTTCAGTTGGTAATAGCCCTCCTGATGCACCCCAACATCCCACTGGCTTTCCCTACTGCTTTGCTGCATTGCCTTGCCACCTCGAGATCATATGTTATGATCACCATTAGGGCCCTTTCCTGTTTGGTAACTGCCAATACCACCACCTCCATTCTATACTCTGTATCTGGTTTCCTTCACCCAAGGTGCATGATTTTGCACTTTTTTGCACTTAAAACCAGTTGTCATACCCCGGACCACTGCTCAAGCTTTTCAGGTCACTTGTCATTCTCTCCACCCCTCCTGAATGACTACTTCTGTTGGAGATCTTGGTATCATGTGCAAAGAGGCATACCTTACCTTCCAGTTCTTCTGCAATATCACTTATAAACAAATTCAAGAGAACTAGACCCAGTATTGATCCCTCAGGAACCCCACGGCTCACTCTACCTTCCCCCGAATGAGTGCCATTTACTACCGCCCTCTGCCTCCTATTCATCGGCCAATTTCTTATGCAGTGTACAACCTTTGGTTCCCACCCCCCAAGCTGCCCAGCTTTTTTATGACCCTCCTATGTGGCACGGTGTCAACAGCCATACTGAAGTCTAAGTAGACAACATCCACCGCTCCCCTCTGATCTATTTCTCTGGATACCCAGTCAAAGAAATCTATCTGGTTTGTCTGACATGCTCTCCTTCCCGTGAACCCTTGCTGCCTTGGGTCCTGTAACCCACGGCAAGCAAGGTATTCTATGAGTCTTTTCTTTAGAAGTGACTCCATTAGTTTCCCCACTACTGAAGTCAGACTAACCGGGCAGTAGTTGCCAGCTTCTTCCCTGTTGCCGCTCTTATGGAGCAGGACTATGTCTGCCTTCCTCCAGTACTTTGGGAATCACCCCTGTATCTAGTAAGTTACTGAATAGGGATGCTATGGGTGCAGCCAGTACCTCCCTGAGCTTCTTCAAAACCCTTGGGTGTACTCTATCCAGCCCCATTGCTTTGTCCACCCTCAGATTCACAAGTCCTTTCAAGACTCTTTCCTCTGTGAAATGACTAGTGTCTACTTTCCTCCCTCCTGGGGTTCTGTACCCTATATGTGGCCCATCTACTTCCCCTTCAACCATTCTGACCAAGCAGAAGTATTTGTTCAGAATTTCTGCTTTTTACCTGATCATCCTCTGCACCCCTCAGTCTCACAATTCCTCCCCATTTTTCTTTTTTTTTTGCTTATATACCAAAAAAAGGTCTTGTTTCCCTTTGTTACCCCTCTTGCTAGTCTTTCCTGTTTGTGTTTTAGCAACCCTCACCACCTTCCCTGCTCACCTCTGCTTTTGCTGGTACATCTCTCTGTCCTTCCCTCTCTGTGTCTCCATGTATTACCTGAACACTGTCCTTTTTTTAATCACCTTTGCCGCCACCTCCCTTGAGAACTATAGTGGTCCATTTTTCCTTCTGCTTTTGCTCACCTCTTTTGTGCAGAGGTTTGTTGCCTTCACTATTACATCCTTTAATGTGTCCTATTGTTTCTCCATCCCACCAAGTTAATCCCCTTCCCCACCACCAGTGTGTCCCTAAGGCATGCTCCCATTTGTTTTAAATCTGCCCTCTTGAAGTGCAGGACCCTCCTCTGGGTATGGTTAGTTTCCACTGCCATCCTGATGTTAAACCACACTGTCTGGTGGTCACTGGTCAACAGGTGGCATCCTACCTTGACGTCTGCAACACTGTCCTTGTTCGAAAGCACCAGGTCCAGTATTTCCCCATCACGAGTGGGTTCCTTGATTAGTTACCTTAGGAACGCCCCCTACAGAGAGTTCTAGATGACTCTGCTTCTAGCTAAGGCCATGACTGGGAGGCTCCAATCAATATCAAGAAGACCGAAGTCCCCCCCCTCCCCCCGCAGTACTTCTCCCTTTTCTACCATTCTGGTAATGACTTCTCCATTTCCTTGTTTAGACCCTACCCATGTGCTGGAGGTCTGGAAATCACCCCAGTGTGAATGAAGGTGCTGGCTGCTGCCTCCAGGGAGACCCACAATCTCAACAGTCCCTCCTTACTCCTCTGAATTTCTGTTTGATACCCTCCTTCCCAGAGGGAAGTGAAGTGTCCAAACCGTCACTATATAGTGCTATTTCAGTGTTACGGTAGCAGTGAACACTTTCTGCGCACTACATTTCATTGTGTACTCCATTAGTGTTCAATCAGTGCACCTGCAGGTTTATGTTAGTGTTCATGCAGTCCTGATACAGTGTGTCCGAATTATGGCAATTAGCACTGCAACCACACTGAGAATGTACTGCAGTTAGCAGTGTTGTTCTTGGCCCAGCAACACTGCCTGAAGCAGTGTTTCATTGCTTTTTCAGCGTGTCTGAATTATGGTAATTAGCACTGCAATCACACTGAGAATGTACTGCAATTAGTGTTGTTCTTGGCCCAGCAACACTGCCTGAAGCAGTGTTTCATTGCTTTTTCAGCGTGTCTGAATTATGGTAATTAGCACTGCAATCACACTGAGAATGTACTGCAATTAGTGTTGTTCTGGGCCCAGCAACACTGCCTGAAGCAGTGTTTCATTGCTTTTTCAGTGTGTCCAAATTATGATAATTAGCACTGCAATCACACTGAGAATGTACTACAGTTAGTGTTGTTCTTGGCCCAGCAACACTGCCTGAAGCAGTGTTTCATTGCTTTTTCAGTGTGTCCGAATTATGATAATTAGCACTGCAATCACACTGAGAATGTACTGCAATTAGCAGTGTTGTTCTTGGCCCAGCAACACTGCCTGAAGCAGTGTTGCATTGCTTTTTCAGCGTGTCTGAATTATGGTAATTAGCACTGGAATCACACAGAGAATGTACTGCAATTAGCAGTGTTGTTCTTGGCCCAGCAACACTGCCTGAAGCAGTGTTGCATTGCTTTTTCAGTGTATCTGAATTATGGTGTAACGCCCCTGCAAATGGGGGTTCCCAAAAGACTTCCAGGAGCTTGCTTGAATGCTCCAAGCCTGAATGGTGTTTGGCGTTTAAGCCATTTATCTGTGAGTGTTTTTAGAGCCTCTGGTACTGTCTCTTTAAGAGCTGTCTGCTTGCAGACATAATTAGTTTGTATGGGGGGACTGTGTGTTTCTGTGCTTGAGTACCACTTGAGCTGCTGCCAATTTACTCCATTTTTGAAGTCACTAGGAGTGCAAAGGGAACCTATCTGAAAGATGTAACTGTTTGCCAGAAATCATTTAGAGTAATAATGAAAATACAGTTTGTCTAACCTGCTTTCTTTGCAGTCAGAACTGTGTTTGCCTAGTTCCCCATTCTAGTTTTGAACTGCTGAACTGTACCAATCAGTATGGGTTAAGGTAGCTCTAAAATGGTGCCTTGACTAATGTCAGAACTTGGACTCTAATCTGAGTCAGCCACAAGAGGATTGTATGGGCAGTGACTCTGGGAGATGTAGTTTGGACTTTGGTGCCTTTTGGACCAACAGGGGCAGTCTATTGTGAGTGACAGCCAATCCAGCCAAGAACTGGGAGGAACTCAAAGGAAGTGCCCGGTTTTGTCTGCTGGAGTTTCAGTTGAGCTCTGGCAGTGAAGAGGGAAGGAGCTCTGTGCTTTTTCGGTGTGCAGTTTTAGTCGGGGAAACGCGTGTAAGGCCCCGAGTTCCGGTCTGCAGCTTGTGTAACTGCTTGTTAGGACTGAATCCATCCTGTGAAGAGAATCAAAGGATATCTGAAGAGCAGAAACCAGGCTTACCCTGTAGAAGACTGGAGAAATTGCTGAATTGCGCTCGGTCTGTCAGGAACTGAATCTGCTGTGTGTTCTCCCGGGTATTGTGCAGTAATTGCGATCGGGATAGAGAAGCAGCCTGCCTGGTATAGTACTTTCTTTTTTACCATATAAAAGTGTGAGGAGGCTTGTGTAGCTCAAGTGAATCCTGCTACCATTAAAGAACTTTTGCCTGTTGCAGTTTGTCATATAAATGTGTGAGGAGTCTCGTGGAGCTCAAGAGTAGCCCTGCTGATGTTGAAGGACCCCATCTTGTTTGGAGGTCGTGAGTACTAATTCAGGGTCGCTCCCCTGTTGAATTGCCACATTGAATCCAAATGGAATTACTGTACTGCTGACTGTTTAACTAATTTTTCTTTTCTCTGTGTGAAAGGGCCCTACCAGCTGCCACGGTTTGGACTAGCCACTAGGGCTTGGGTACCCAGGGACAGTAACTGGTAGGGATAGGCCTATGCACAGAGCCATAGGTAGATGAGTAAAGTGATAAGCTAATTAACCTGATTTCCCCTGTCCTTGTTATATTCCCTAAATAAATCAGAGCTGCTTGTTTCAGCAAAGTTATACTGCCTGAGGTATTTGTCTATGTTAAAGTATTATTACTGTGATTGTTACTGTATCTTCTTATTTTACAGGGGTCCCAAAGCCTGAACCAGTCCTGGGGGTAAGTGTATACTGTGAAGGTAATTCTGATATACTGTGTGGGCCACTAGTGGGAAGAAAGGGGGGTTGCAGTGTCTCAGAGGGCTGTGACCAAGTTAGTTTAACTATTGCAAACCCTGACCTCTGGGTGGAGGCACCCGCCATCGGATCCAGGCCCCTCAACCTGTTAGTGGCAAATCAGGCAGGGGTAGTAGCCCCTGGGATAGCGCCATCTAGGGGTTACATCTCGGAGGCTCACTGCTGGGATTGTGTGTCCTCTAGTGGCCATATTTACGAACCACTGTTAAGAAAAAAAAAATGGGTACCCCGACAGAAGTGGCTGTGCACGGCTGGTGGAGTGGTGTACTGGGAGGAGATCGACCCCAAAATGCTATGCTTATCCTGGACATCCCCTGGGTATCAATATGGACACTGTACAGGGAGTACTTTCCAAGGTGGAAGGTTTACAAAACCCTGTGGTGGTGAGGTCGGCATGCTAATCTGCTCACCCACACTTTCCTGGCCCTAGTAGAGTTTAAGGATCCCATAGATAGCTCCAAAGTGCCACAGACCATTACCCCAGAGGGAGCTCTCACTGCCTGAGAGTGATAACTAAGGACAGTAAAGACCGGGGGAATGAGCCCCCACCACTGTCTGAAACTTTTGAGGAGAAATTTGCTAAATGGTTGCTGGAGGAAGGGAAAACTGTGGAGGACTTGAAGAAACTATTCTTGCCACCTGGGGGTGTTCCTCCCCCAACACCCTCTCCCGCTCCAGTACCCGTAATGGTGGCTGAACCAATGCAGACTCCTATTTCTGCACCTGCCATTAGTCACGACTCTTACCGAAGGTTGAGGATCTTCTCTGGCACCCTCCCCACCTCCCAAGGGGAGGATGACTGGGAGACCTGGATAGACTATGTTGCCCCCCAAGTGCTAGAATGGCAATGCTCGGAAGCTGAAAAGTGAAAGAGGGTTAGTGAGAGCCTCCGAGGTCCTGTCCTGGCTACCATCTGTGCTAAACGGGCCAGTAACCCTGAAGTGACTGCACAGGCCTATCTTGAGGCCTTGGAGAATGTGTATGGGAGCCCAGATTCTGATGAGGACTTATGGTGGAGAGTAAGAAATGCCCAACAGTACCAAGGGGAGTTGTTGTCTGTGTATGTATCTCAGCTGGAAAAATTGTTGCAAGAATGCCTCAGAAAGGGAAGATTGCCAGCGATTGAACTGGACCGAACCAGGCTAGACAGGATCCTTAAGTCTGCCCGCTTCTCAGAACTGCTGTTGCTTCAGTTACGCCTGGCAAATCGACTGGAATCCCACCCTCCTATGATGAGTTAATGAGAGAAATTCGAGGAGTTGAGAAAAGGCGACCTCGGGAGGGACCTGCACCAATAGCTGCGGCTACGACCCGAGTGACTGAGGGTGACCCATCAAGTGAAGTTCAGGGGCAGAGGTTGGCAGTCAATGAGTGCTCTGACAAGGAAAAAGAAGTGCCACAATGGGGCGAACTGTTGAGAGAGATCCGGGAATTCAAAAACAGTCCCTTTATGAAGGCCACGCCTGCAAGTACGGGTCCCGACCTATATCCGACTGCATCTGCTATGGGGGTACCCACCCATGTATCTCCTGCTGATAACAGCTCCAAACTCAATTCCTTGACCATAGAAGTGGAAAAACTGGCGATATGTCTCCAAATGCTTATCACGCCGCAGACAGAGATGGCACCAAGGTTTCCAGTTAGTAGTACCACTGCCCTGGCTCCCAGTGTGGCGCCTCGGCCAGCTCAAACTCCAGAAAGTATGTTTTGCTATAATTGTGGGAAGGATGGGCACATGAAAAGGGAATGCCGGTCCCCAAAAGACACTGACAAAGTTGCAAATAGGCTACAAGGAGAGCTTCGGAGAACAAATCAGTGGTTAAGAGGTGCACGAAATGATCCCAGTGAGGGCACCAAAAATGCTAACTCACATCCTTTTGTGGCAAGGTCAGTTGCCCAGGCCCCCACTACCGCCTCTCCAGACTGGTCCAGAATAGTGGGTCCCTCCATGAAGACCACTGTAAAGGTGAATGGAGTGTCTACAAGAGCTGTATTAGACAGTGGCTCCCAAGTGACAATTACGTTCCAGGATTGGTATCAGAAGAATTTATCAGACGTACCCTTACAACCATTAGAAGGACAGCATGTATGGGGGTTAAGTGAGAAGGCCTACCCCTATTCCGGGTATATCCGAATTTGGCTGTCTTTCCCCACCTCTGTGGCTGGAGTGGCCGAACAAGTAGAGACCCTAGCCTTAGTGTGTCCCCCCACTGGACTGTATGATGGTGTCCCTTTGTTGATTGGAACAAATGCTCATATGTTCGGAAGGCTGGCACAGTTGTGTTATGAAAAACAGGGGTCAAAGACTAGTAGAGCTTTAAGAGTTCCGGCTTTAATTAAGAAGGCCTATGAGGCACAGAGAGATGCTGAAAAATAGAACCAGAGGAACCGGTCGGAATTGTATGGGAAGAAGGATCCTGAGTCTCTGATCCTGGCGCCAAATGCCCAGTGTACCTTACAGGAGAGGTCCGTATCAGAAAGGATGTTAAGAATAAAATATTAATGTTGGATGCACCAGGTGATGGAAAATTGCCAGAGGGACTGCTGGTCAAGCCTAGTATTTTGCTCGCTAGAGCCCATGCTTATGCCAGAAGGGTAATGGTCCAAGTTCATAATGTGTCTGAAAGAGACATTCGAGTAAATAGAGGTTGCATCCTGGCTAATGTGCATTGTGCAGACACTGCAGTGCTACCCAGCAGCAAGAGTTTGAGGAAGAATGACAGAGTAACGCCTGACTTGTTTGATTTCGGTGACTCCCCGTTGCCAGCTGAATGGAAAGTGAGGATCAGTGAGAAGCTTGCCCAGAGAAACCAGGTGTTTTCTTTAAAGGAATGGGACATAGGATGCATGCAAGGAGCTGAGCACAATATCCGGCTGCATGACAAAAGACCATTTCGTGAGAGGTCTCGACGCCTGGCACCTGCTGACACAGATGATGTGAGACGGCATCTGCAAGAGATGTTAGCTGCTGGTGTAATACAAGAATCCAGAAGCCCTTATGCTTCCCCCATTGTGGTAGTGAGGAAAAAGAATGGGACAGTAAGGATGTGCGTGGATTATCGCACCTTAAACCGGCGGACTATCCCTGATCAGTACACAATGCCCCGCATTCAGGATGCTTTGGACTGCCTAAACGGGAGCAAGTGGTTCTCTGTGTTGGATCTCCGCAGTGGGTACTACCAGATCCCGATGGCCCCAGAGGACCATGAGAAGACAGCCTTTATCTGTCCGCTTGGCTTCTATGAATTCATGAGGATGCCCTCAAGGGATTTCAGGTGCCCCAGCCGCCTTCAACAATTGATGGAGTGCAGTGGGGGACATGAACTTACTAGAGTGCCTGGTATACCTAGATGATGTTATTGTGTTTGGCAGCTCACTGGAGGAACATGAGAGCAGATTATTTAAGGTATTGGACCGACTGGAGGACTTTGCCTTAAACTGTCCATTGATAAGTGTCAATTCTTTCAAACATCAGTAAAGTATGTGGGACACATAGTATCCACCGAGGAATAGAGACCGCACCCAAGTAAAGTTGAGGCCTTGACCACCTGGCCACAGCCCAAAAATCTAAAAGAACTGCAAAGATTCCTGGGATTCTGTGGTTATTATCAGCGTTTCATCAAGGACTATTCAAGAGTGATCCGCCCTTTACTTAACCTTACTCAAGGGTATCCCCCGACCCACAAAAAATACCAAAAGTCAGCATCCCTCAAGACTGAAAGAGTGTATTTTCATCCAAGTGAAGAATTTGGGGCCCGCTGGACTCCTGATTGTGAAACTGCTTTTCATGAGATCATATATCAACTTACCCATGCTCCAGTGCTGGCCTATGCCAATCCAAGAAAACCTTACGTCCTGCACACTGATGCTAGCTTGCAAGGGTTGGCGGGTGTGTTGTACCAAGAGCATGAGAATGGCCTGAGACCAGTGGCCTTTGCCAGTAGAAGCCTGACCCCATTCGAAAAGAACTATCCTGTACATAAGTTAGAGTTCCTAGCTTTGAAGTGGGCTATTGTTGACCAATTCCATGAAGTACTTGTAGGGGCCAAAATACTAGTAAAACTGACAATAATCCTTTGACCTATGTGCAGACCTCAGCTAAGTTGGATGCCACTGGCCATAGGTGGCTTTCTGCATTATCTACACACGACTATGCTCTCGAATACCGAGCAGGTCTGAACCACATGGATGCTGATGCTCTTCCGGAGGCCTGTTCCCAGAATGATTGGTCAGATTGGCAGAACCTGACATTCGGGCACTCTGCCGGAAGTTTGACAGGGAGGAACAAATGTCCATGGACTCAGTGGACTGCATGGTGGATTGCTTGGGACCCTCTGAGAATTGCATACCTGCTTATTGCCACTTTTCTGCAATAGACATTGGTGCACTGCCTCAGCTGGACAATGACAGTATTCGGCGGGCTCAATCCGCGATCCCATGATCAAATCAGCTTAGAAGCCCTCTATGCAGGAAAAGATGTGTCCAAATTATGCTCCACTGATTTGAGAACTGCACTGTTATACAAAGAAGGTCCTAAGTTGAAACTGATCAATAAACTGTTATACAGAGAAACAGTAGACAGAGGGGACAAGTAGACAAACAACAACTAGTGCTGCCCACTGCCTTCGAGACTCAGTACTGAGGTCCTTGCACAACCACATGGGGCACCTTGGTATAGACAGAACACTTGACTTGGTGAGATCCAGATTCTATTGGCCTAAGATGGGGACTGATGCGGAGCAACACATTCGAACTTGTAGTTGCTGCTTACAGAGGAAAGCTTTGCCCCAGAGGGCTGCCCCTTGTTAACATCACCACCAGTGCACCCATGGAGCTGGTCTGTATTGATTTTCTGAGTTTGGAGTCAGATCAAAGAAATATCAATAATGTGCTGGTGGTCACTGACCATTTCACGAGATATGCCCAAGCTTTCCCCACCAAAGACCAGAAAGCATCCACTGTGGCCAAAGTACTTGTAGAAAACTTTTTGTTCACTATGGGGCTCCACAAAGATCCATTCTGATCAAGGAGAGACTTTGAGTCGTCTGATCAAAGAGATGCTTTCTCTGTGGGGAGTGCGAAAGTCCAGAACCACTCCTTACCACCCCAGGGGACCCACAGCCTGAACGTTTCAACCACACTTTGCTAGATATGCTAGGCACCCTGCACCCAAAGGACAAGCCTAGATGGAGCCAACAAATTAGCACCCTGGTACATGCTTATAACTGCACCAAAAGTGATGCCACTGGTTCTCCCTACCGCCTGATGTTTGGAAGAGAACTCGACTACCGTAGATGTGTGTTTTGGGGTCTCTCCTGATGGGGTTCAAGCTGACAACTATTTACAGTATGTGCAAAAGTTAAAGGCCCAGCTAACTCATGCTGCACTAACTGGCTCAAACCATGGCTGCCAAAAGAAATCTGGCCAACAAAAGAAAGGTATGATAAAAGGTGAAAGCACAGGAACTCCAGGAGGGAGATCGGGTATTGTTAAGAAATCTGGGACTGCATGGCAAACACAAGATTGCTGACAGATGGCACCATCTCCCTCACATTGTAGTGGGCAAACTAGATGATCTGCCAGTGTACAAAGTAAGGCCTGAGAATAATTCAAAGATGTAAAAACAATGCATAGAAATCATTTACTGCCCATTGGACAAATCTTGATTGAGTCTGAGCCCCAGAAGATGCCCCTCTGGACCAGTGACTAGAGATGCTGCTAAGAAAAGATCAAGAAAGTCTGCACCTACAGAAGCAGAGTTAAAGTGTTCCCTCCACAAGTCCCAGTTGAGCATGACTGTCAGTCCATATCAGAAGAAAGTGAGAGTGACTTTGAATACTATCCTTCTTACGAACTGAGTCAATTGTTTCGGGCAATCCCCTAGTCAATACTGAAGACAAGCTGGGCCTTCTGGACTGTCTAAGCCCCCAAGCCGTCCTGGAGCCAATGCTCCCAGAAAGTGAAGTGCAAAGTATCAGATCAGATGAAATGGAATCATTGTGCATGGTTGAACTGTTTGAGCTTTCAGGGGAGGAAAATGATGGATTGGGGCAGACTGGTGATACACCAGAACAAGAAGAGTATTTTGAGTGCCCTGACAGTCCATTGCCAGTGTCCGAAAGCTCTCCATGTGAGCCAAATGTTGTGGACTCAGAAACTGTAACTCCTGGAGCTGAAAGTGCCCCAAGTTCTAGCCTCTCTACCCCCATGGAGACTCCCCTGACAAGTGAGGACAATGCTGAAAATGAGGCTCAGAGTGCAGAGACTGTAACAGTTCCCCTAGAAAGACTGGTCAAGCTGTAAAGCCTGTGGTGCACCTCAGTTATGATTCCCTTGGGAGGCCTGTGGACTTTCCTCTCAATGTTGTCCATAAAGGAGTGTATGTGTCCCCAAGCTCATTGCCCAAACTGAGCATCAGTGCTAACTCCAAGTTACTTGTGTTGCCCTCTAAGTATGGTGCCCTTGCCCCGTCCAGCCCCAAGGTAACTGATAGGGAAGGGCCCCCTCTCTTCAGGTTTCATGTACAAGAGGTAATAACTTGAGTTATGGTACAATGTGTGCGTAATACTGTGTAAAGAGTGTCGTACTGCAATGTTTCAGAAATGTGTTCTTGGTAAAATGATATATTGACTGATGATTACATGTGTGAGCCTAATGCAAATGTATATGGTTGCAGTTGAAACTTATGGGGGTACTTGCTTGACGCGGACGTCAAGCTTTCCCAGGCCAGGAAGGGTGTAACCCCCCTGCAAATGGGGGTTCCCAAAAGACTTCCAGGAGCTTGCTTGAATGCTCCAAGCCTAAATGGTGTTTGGCATTTAAGCCATTTATCTGTGAGTGTTTTTAGAGCCTCTGGTACTGTCTCTTTAAGAGCTGTCTGCTTGCAGACATAATTAGTTTGTATGGGGGGACTGTGTATTTCTGTGCTTGAGTACCACTTGAGCTGCTGCCAATTTACTCCATTTTGCAGTCACTAGGAGTGCAAAGGAACCTATCTGAAAGATGTAACTGTTTGCCAGAAATCATTTAGAGTAATAATGAAAATACAGTTTGTCTAACCTGCTTTCTTTGCAGTCAGAACTGTGTTTGCCTAGTTCCCCATTCTAGTTTTGAACTGCTGAACTGTACCAATCAGTGTGGGTTAAGGTAGCTCTAAAATGGTGCCTTGGACGGATCAGAACTTGGACTCGTAATCTGAGCCAGCCACAAGAGGATTGTATGGGCAGTGACTCTGGGAGATGTAGTTTGGACTTCGGCGCCTTTTTGGACCAACAGGGGCAGTCTATTGTGAGTGACAGCCAATCCAGCCAAGAACTGGGAGGAACTCAAAGGAAGTGCCCGGTTTTGTCTGCTGGAGTTTCAGTTGAGCTCTGGCAGTGAAGAGGGAAGGAGCCCTGTGCTTTTTCGGTGTGCAGTTTTAGTCGGGAAACGTGTGTAAGGCCCCGAGTTCCGGTCTGCAGCTTGTGTAACTGCTTGTTAGGACTGAATCCATCCTGTGAAGAGAATCAAAGGATATCTGAAGAGCAGAAACCAGGCTCACCCTGTAGAAGACTGGAGAAATTGCTGAATTGCGCTCGGTCTGTCAGGAACTGAATCTGCTATGTGTTCTCCCGGGTATTGCGCAGTAATTGCGATCGGGATAGAGAAGCAGCCTGCCTGGTATAGTACTTTCTTTTTTACCATATAAATGTGTGAGGAGGCTTGTGTTGCTCAAGTGAATCCTGCTGCCATTAAAGGACTTTTGCCTGTTACTGCTTACCATATAAAAGTGTGAGGAGGCTTGTGTAGCTCAAGTGAATCCTGCTACCATTAAAGAACTTTTGCCTGTTGCAGTTTGTCATATAAATGTGTGAGGAGTCGTGGAGGCAAGAGTAGCCCTGCTGAGCGTTGAAGGACCCTATCTTGTTTGGAGGTCGTGAGTACTAATTCAGGTCGCTCCCTGTTGAATTGCCACATTGAATCCAAATGGAATTACTGTACTGCTGACTGTTTAACTAATTTTCTTTTCTCTGTGTGAGAGGGGCCCTCACCAGCTGCCACGGTTTGGACTAGCCACTAGGGCTTTGTACCCAGGGACAGTAACTGGTAGGGATAGGCCTGTGCACAGAGCCATAGAGTAAAGTGATAAGCTAATTAACCTGATTTCCCCTGTCCTTGTTATATTCCCCTAAATAAATCAGAGCTGCTTGTTTCAGCAAAGTTATACTGCCTGAGGTATTTGTCTATGTTAAAATATTGTACTGTGATTGTTGCACTGTATCTTCTTATTTTACAGGGGGTCCCAAAGCCTGAACCAGTCCTGGGAGTAAGTGTATACTGTGAAGGTAATTCTGATATACTGTGTGGGCCACTAGTGGGAAGAAAGGAGGGTTGCAGTGTCCCAGAGGGTTGTGACCAAGTTAGTTTAACTATTGCAAACCCTGACCTCTGGGTGGAGGCACCCACCATCGGATCCAGGCCCCTCAACCTGTTAGTGGCAAATCAGGCAGGGGTAGTAGCCCCTGGGATAGCGCCATCTTGGGGTTACAATGGTAATTAGCACTGCAACCACACTGAGAATGTACTACAGTTAGTGTTGGTCTTGGCCCAGCAACACTGCCTGAAGCAGTGTTGCATTGCTTTTTCAGCATGTCTGAATTATGATAATTAGCACTGCAATCACACTGAGAATGTACTGCAATTAGCAGTGTTGTTCTTGGCCCAGCAACACTGCCTGAAGCAGTGTTGCATTGCCTTTTCAGCGTGTCTGAATTATGATAATTAGCACTGTAATCACACTGAGAATGTACTACAGTTAGTGTTGTTCTTGGCCCAGCAACACTGCCTGAAGCAGTGTTTCATTGCTTTTTCAGTGTGTCCGAATTATGATAATTAGTACTGCAATCACACTGAGAATGTACTACAGTTAGTGTTGTTCTTGCCCCAGCAACACTGCCTGAAGCAGTGTTCCATTGCTTTTTCAGTGTGTCCGAATTATGATAATTAGTACTGCAATCACACTGAGAATGTACTACAATTAGTGTTGTTCTTGCCCCAGCAACACTGCCTGAAGCAGTGTTGCATTGCTTTTTCAGTATGTCTGAATTATGGTAATTAGCACTGAATCAACAACTCTAATGCACTTCAGCGTGCAGTGTGGTTTAATTGTAAGTTGCAGTGCTGTTTCGTGTGCCCCAATTATGGTTGCTTGTAAGTGCGCCATCATCACCTTTTAAGAAGGCCAATGGGACATGTGAATTTGCATGAGAAATACATAACCTGGACCAATGCAACTTCATTCGCCAATAATAAGAGTATGTTGTTAATGTTTTATATGTTAATTATGGGCACTACTGACAGTGGCAGTAGGTCTGTCAGGTTGGCTGTGCTAATTTTTTAGCTCTATGCTATTCTCAAATTTAAGACACATACAAAACAAGCTTTAAAATGTGTACACAGTACGCAGTGTTGGCATAGGGTTACCACCAGTACAAATCGCTGGACAGTCCATACTTGTGTAGCTGTGTCCTGCAACAAACCAAGACCAGCCAAGGCTAAATGTATCCCAGGCCTATCTGTACACACGGCCAAATTCCAGCTATACTCAATAGTATTGGAAAGCGGGGAATCCCCAGACTTCCTAATATATCTGGGAACAAATGACTTGGAGGGGTACAGTGAGCTAGAAATCCAGGCAAGATTCCGGGAACTGGCCAGGGTTTGCCACTCTATAGGAAGCTCAATCTCCTTCTCTGAGATTCTGCCAGTGCCTAGGGCATCTGGGGAGACTAAGCATAAACTTAGGGGGGGTCAACCAGTGGCTCAGGTACTGGTGCAGGGCAGAAGGGTATGGGCTGGTGGGGGAGTGGGGGGATACATGGAAGGATAAGGGGTTATATGCCAGGGATAGACAGCACCTCAACATGGAGGGGAAGGAGATCTTGAAATAAATCTTGCTGGATTCATAGTCGAGAGGTGGGGTTTAAACTTGTAAAGGGGGAAGGGTTAAGTAAAAGAATGCCTCCAGGAGGGCTGCTTGAGGGACCAGGTCTAGGGCATGATAACAGAGCAGGGGACTGCACTGCAGTTCCATCAAGAGCGGCACAGGAAAAGGCATCTAGGGATTGCACTGGGCCAAGACGACTGGAAAAGGGAGAGGGGCGGGATGGAAGATGGTCCTGATCAATGCCAGGAGCATGGGAAACAAAATGCCCGAGCTCCAGGCAATGATGGTTGAGGGATCAGCAGATGTGGCAGCAATTTCTGAGACATCAGCCACCCAGAAAAATGATTGGGACCTAAATTTGGAGGGATACAAAATATTCAGGAAGGATAGGGGAGAGGAAAGAGGCGGGGATGTAGCACTGGTATTCAAAAATGACATAGTGGTTAGTGGAGTGGAGGAGACTATAGGGGGAGTGGAGGCGATTTGGGTAACCCTGAAAATAAGGGGAGGTAAAAGATTGAACATAGGAGTGTGTATAGACCCCCCGCGATGGAAGAGGCCCTGGAGGACAAACTAGTTGAGAACATCAAGGGACACTGCGACCTGGGAAAGGGTAGAGTGATGGTCATGGGTGACCTTAATATGTCGGGGCGGACCGGGACACTATGGCATCCTCTGTAACCAGGGAACAGAGACTGATGGATGTATTTCAGGATGCCTTCCTGGTCCAGCAGGTGGGGAACCCACTAGGGAGAGGCGGATACTGGATGTTGTCCTAGCAGACAGTGACCAGATAAAGGGCCTGGAGGTGCACAGCCCATTGGCAGGTGGCAACCACACCATGATCTGGTTTCTGCTGTATCTAGTGGGGGAGAATAACTGTACTAATACAGTAGTGGTAGACTTCAGGGGGCGGACTTCGTGGGCATGGGCAGGATTCTGTGAGGAAGCTTGGATGAGATTAGGCCGGACATGGATGCTATTAGCTTGTGGGAGACCATTAAAAAGGGGGTACAGGAGGCTATTAGGTACTGTACAATGGTAAGGCATAAGCATAGTGGAGCCAACAAGCCATGTTGGTGGACAAGGGAGGTGCAGGAGGTGGTGAGGGATAAAAAGGCTGCCTATGCACGTTTTAAGCACTCTAGGGGAGAAAGGGAGAGGGTTAAGTACATGTTAATGGCTAGGAGGGCAACCAGAGTGGTGAGGTGAGCCAAGGCGAGGACGGAGCAAAACCTGGCTAGGGATCTCCGAAGGTGGGGACAGGGATTCTATAGCTACATAGGGGAGAAGAGAAAAGGGAGGGCACAGATCAGCAGGATTAGGACTGGGGAGTGATGGACCCAGAAGGTGGGGAAACAAGCAGAGGTGCTAAATGAGTACTTTCTCTTGATTTTTATGGAGAGAGAGAGACCGGGATCCCTTCAGCCTGATGGGAGGGAAGGGGAGCCAGCAGAGTCGAGAGGTCAGATGGAGTCTAGAGGGATGAAAGATGATGGGGTTCAGGCCAGGCCAAGTCTAGAAGGGGAGGGGTGGTTGAATGAGGAGGTGGTCTGGGAGGGAGAAATCACAGTGGATAGGTTGAGAGAGGCCCTTCAGACACTAAAAAATGATAAGACGCCGGGACCAGATGGGCTGCATCTGAGGGTTATGAAGGAACTGGAGGAGGAGCTGGCAGCTCCTCTGGCTGCACTCTTTAACATCTCTCTGCAGACAGGATGGGTGCCTCAGGACTGGAGGGTGGCTCATGTGGTGCATATCCACAAAGGGGGTTCTAGAGAGGCGATGGGGAATTATAGGTCTGTGAGCCTAATGTCTGTGGTAGGCAAGGTAATGGAGGGCATAATCAAGGAGAGACTCGGGAGACAGCTGGAGAGGCTGGGGCACCAGGATGACAAACAGTATGGTTTCATACCTTGGAGATCATGTCAGACCAACTTCATAGATTTTTATGACTGGGTAATGGGGACCCTGGACCGACATAGGCCAGTGGACGTCCTATACCTGGATTTCAGTAAGGCGTTTGACTTGGTACCCGCATGGGCTGCTAACAAAGCTGGGGGATGGGGGTGGGAGGGCAATTGCTCAGATGGGTAGAAAATTGGCTAACGGCGAATACAGAGGGTAATGGTTGGTGGGATAGTTTTCTCCTCCAGGAAGGTCATCAGTGGGGTCCTCCAAGGTTCGGTATTGGGGCCACTTCTGTTCAATGCCCATGTCTCGGATATGGGGAGGGGGGTTAAGAGTAGCATGAGTTTCTTTGTGGATGACTCAAAACTGGGAGCACTGGCAGAGGGGGACGAAGTGAGGGAGGCAGTCCAGAGGGACCTGTATATCCTGGGGGGTGGTCAAGGAGGTGAGGACTGAGGTTTAATGCAGGGAAGTGTAGGGTGCTGCATCTGGGGGTCAGAAACCCGGGCCATGTGTACATCCTGGGGGGGGCGCACTGCAAGCCACAACAAATGAGAGGGATCTAGGGGTGGTGGTAGACGTCTAAATGAATAACACTGACAATTGCAGAAGAACTGCAGCAAAATCAAACAGGATACTGGGCTGCATAGCCAGGGGAACCACGTCCAGGATAAGGGAGGTGATCCTCCCTCTGTATAATGCCTTGGTCAGGCCGCACCTTGACTACTGCGTGCAGTTCTGGAGACCTCACCTCAAGAAGGACGTAGCACTGCTGGAGAGGGTCCAGAGGAGGGCAACCAGAATGATTCAGGGCATGGGTGAGAGGCCCTATGAGGAAAGGCTGGAAGAGCTGGGGCTGTACTCACTGGAGGAGAGGAGAGACAGGGGGACATGATAGGGGTCTTCAAATATGTAAAAGGAATACACAGGGGAAGAGACAAAGAGATGTTCAGACTAAAGAAGTGGGGAGACAACCAGCGGGCATGAGTGGGAGCTAGAGGGAGAAAAATACAGGGGGGAAATGCAGGAGACAATACTTCACTGAGAGGGTGGTGGAGCCAAGGAATGCACTGCCCACCAGTCTGATGGAGGAGGGCACAGTGGAGGGCTTCAAAGAAGGGGTGGGATAGGTACAAGGGAAAACTGAAGCTGAAGATGACCCTCTGTGTGGCTGGGGGTGGTGGAAAAGCGAGCCCCCATTAGGAGGCTGGCTACCGAGCAGACTTGACAGACCATCAGGCCTATTCTGCTGGCATTTAGTATGTTAGTAAATACTACATGTCCTTACATTATAGTACAAATAACATTTTCTGAATAATTTTTGAAGAATTATACCTTAACTAAAACACCATATACCATGGCCTGTAGTGTGTTATTGCAGTACCGTAAGAAGCAGAGGACCCCATCCAGTCATCTTGTTTGCCCTTGTTCCCTTCCCCGACTACCACCCTACACCCTTGTTTCATTGTCTCCCCCTCCAGCCCAAAAGAAGGCAATGCCAACTGAGCATAACCGCCACAGGCTTTTTAGCAAATTAATTTATTTCAGACAGAGTTCTAAGTACTCCATTGGGTGAGCATGTAGAAGCATTTGTGAGAGGTGCTTTTAAATGCTAATCTGCTGATGGCAGAAGGTGTGGAAGGAGCTACAGAGCTATGCCTATCATTAATATCCCAAACAATGTAAAATAGCAGGCTCTGAGGTGTATATAATTTACTGCCACTAAAAGTAAGCAGTAACCCATAACAGGGTATTGGTTTATAGTATATGGTTAGGGTTTATTGTGGATGGAAAACAATGGTTTTCCAAATCCTGTTGTAGGACAGTTCAAAGGTCAAAAAAGTTGTTGTACTATCATTCTGACATCACATCGCTAGTACAACAACTTTTGCCCCTTGAGCTCCTACCTGATTGGTGGAAACAGGCAGTTTTTAAAAAAATACATTCTAAAATGGTGCATTCAGTTAGCAAGCAGTCGGGCAAGCAGACAATTTGGACACGGACTGCCATAATCGGCTCCGTGTATTCAAACTCTCAATTTGCAGTTTTTTTTGTTCTTTTTTTTAATCTCTGGCACAGTTATGGCGAAAGTAGAGCAGGACCGCAGCGATTAGTACCCTACCGCTTTATTCGGGGATGTGATCGGAACAGCATAACTGCAGTGAGGAGGACTAGTATCTTGAGGGACTCAAGCGAGGACCAGTGCAGGAGTGTCAACGCAAGGTATGAACCTTGTCTCCATTTTGAAGGAAACCATATACTATAAAAAATAGTGGATAGTTGTCTATCCACAACTAAGTCTGTGTTTCCATCTCGGAGTTGATGATGCCATGGAGTCCTCTCGAGCTTCACTCTCGAGGTCTCTATGACATCATCAACTCCCTTGATAGAAACACAGCTTTGTTGTGGATAGTCAACCATCCACTATTCTATATATTGTGGATTAATCAATACACCTTATGTGTTGTGAATCATGAGGCTGCATGCATTGCCTCCTCACTGAACCAGTGTAGAATCTGCAACAAACGCTTACCTTCTCGTGGGTGACTGCTCTTATAAATTATAAATTAAATTATGCTAATATTGTAGTGATTTGTGGAAATGTAGGTATGTAAGACCTCTGGTCTTATACACATACTTTATATTTACTTCTAGTTATCTTATCCTGGGGAGGGTGGCAGGTTTATTTCATTGTAGTTGTATCCAGAATCTTTGGAATTGTGTGTGTGTGTGTGTGTGTGTGTGTGTGTGTGTGTGTGACAGAGAGCATCTCTTTAAAGCTAGTTATTCCCCCCCCCCAAATTATGGGGATGTGGGGTTGGGTAGGGTGTATCGTTTGTGTGAAGAGGAGGAGGAGGAGAGAAACTACATTTTTATCTAGATTGGCATATTATAGGACTTCATCTTGTGTGGGATGTGGGTGCGTGTGTGTATGTATGTGTGTGGGTATGTGTTATGAGGTACGTGATATAACAGGTGTGGGGCTTGCTGTCACATTGAGGTAGGCCTTTGTTTAGATACATGGAGTTACAGTGTGTTACTACTCTTACTTCACACACATAATGAATATTAATTCTTCCTTACTTTTTATCCTTGCCCGGGAGTGGGGTTGATTCCATTACATCATATTTAGATTACGTAGCCTGTTACTGTACATACAGGAGTGTTATCATAGACTGTCACATATATTTTTTTAACTCTGTACATATTGGGGTGCGAGATCTCATTTGCATGGGGGTCCTGGACAGATCTTTTTACATTAGGCTAATGCTGTAGTGATTTGAGGAAATGTAGGCATGTTAGACCTCTGGTCTTATACACATACTTTATATTTACTTCTAGTAACCTTATCCTGGGGAGGGTGGCAGGTTTATTTCATTGCAGTTGTATCCAGAATCCTTGGAAATGTCTGTGTGTGTGTGTGTGTGTGTGTGTGTGTGAGAGAGCATCTCTTTAAAGCTAGTTATTCCCTCCCACAAACATTATGGGGATGTGTGGGGGCAGGGTGTATTGTTTGTGTGAAGAGGAGGAGGAGAGAAATTACATTTTTATCTCTTTTTCAGATTCCTTAGATACTTCTGGTACATCAAGTTGTTACATTCTCAGTGTATATTGACATCAGTATGTATCAGGCTACATGGACTTAGTTCCTTGGTGGTCCATGACTAGAGTTTTTTGTTTGACACTAATACTACCAATTTATATTTAAATTATCATTTATAAAGTCCTGTCACTACACTAGAGTTTTTTTGAAATTTATGGGACATGATATCTAGCTGGAGAGTATAGCAGGGTGACAGGTCCAGCTAAGTTTTACACATCATAGAGTGTGCACTGATGTTTTAAGACAACTTTACTGTTCATTTCTTGTCTATAATGCATGCATTGAAACTTCTTAGAGTCCTAAGACAATCTCAGTATGTCTTTAATCTGGGTGGATGTTTCTTTTCAGTAATGACATCCTCATACATGCTGTGACACTCATAGCTTGATTTAGGAGTCATCTGCTCCAGCAGTGTTATCTTATGTCAATTAAATTTATATGCAGTAGGATTCTTTGTATGTGTTTTCCACCAAGCACATTTGACCCTGGGACACTCCTGGCTGAAGGTAGTATGGTGCTGTTAAATTACTCTGACATCATTTTCTGTATTTTTTAAATGAGTATTTTAAACCAATGGGGATTTTTTTCTGTTTTTTTCTACATGATCTAGCTGTTAAAAGTATTGTTTTTTTCTAAACAACTGCCATTAGGCTTCTGACGAAGGACTGGTTGGTCTGAAAGCTAGAGTATTTTGTTCTTGTTGTTACATCTATGTTGGTTCATTAAAAGGTATCAAATCATTTGCTTCTGGATCTGCTCTTATAAAGTATCTTTCCTAACATCCAAACCCACGCAGAGGTCAACCCTTACACCAGCCATGATTTATTAGGTGAAATCACAAGCAATCTGCCAAAAATAATGTTGTGGGGAATCTTTTCTTCTGTTGTGTGATGCTTCTTCATGATGTGCAGTTCCAAACTTCATCCAGTTATATGACTGTATAACTTGTTTGCACCAGGGAAAGTAAAAGACAATGAAGTGGACACACACATGCAAATACCCCTTTTAGCTGTCAGCATAACTTTTTTTATTTTATTTATTTATTGTGATCTCAGATTAACACCTTTGAGAACAAACTACAATAGGATCCACGTCAGAGTTACATTAACAGTGATTTAAAAAAACACATGGGTATACAGTAGAGCTGTACATGCAAGCTAATAACAAACAGGAGTCTAAGTATAGATCTAAATATAAACAAGTTGACAGAGGCAGTGGACTAAAACAGGCTATTATAAGCATAAAGAGTATCTGAGAAGCTTAAGGCAGTTTAAGGGAGAGGACAACAGACACTGGGGGGTGTCTGAAAGGAAGAGAGTGGAGCAGCAGCAGACGGTGTTGTCAGGAGGCATTGTAAGGTGATTATAGCAGCCCAAGGGCAGCCACATCTGCTCAAGAAGTAGAGAAACATCAGCCCAGGAAGGCCTTGTCAAAGGGGGATAGAGCTGAAAGCAGGTGGGGAGAGGATTGTAGGAGAAAAGAGGGGGTGGTGGGTGAGAGGAGAGTTTGAAGGAGGCAGAATAGGGAGAACTAGATTACAATAGGATGCAGGACGAGAGAGAAAACACCACCCAGAACAATAGTTTTCAAAGTGCACACAAGGAGGGTGGTGCTCCAAATGAAAATGAAATGTACATGTCCATAAAATTTAGGCGCACACAACCCATTCAGAGGGGCGTCACAACTTGAGTAGAATTCACAGCATTTTATTAATAATAAAAAAACACCTGACGCATTTCGGACAAGTCAGCTTCTGAAACTTGTCAGGCATTTTTTTATTCTTAATAAGTCTCCTTCTCCAACAAGGCTGCAGTGGTATTTGGCACCAATCACCATTTTAAAAGAAACTGCAGCCTTAAGTCCTGTCGTTTGTGCCATCACAGTTATTTTTTTTTTTTTTGAAAACAAGGAGCACGTCATGTTGGTGAGCTCAAAACAGCTGAGCAGAAGAGAGGGAAGGAGTCCAAATCATGGCTCAGCTCGGGGTGCACTGTAAGGACTTGGATGCAGCAGAAGCCAGGGCAAGGAGACAAGGACCGAGGATGGGGGAGGGATGAGGTCAGACAAAAGTATATATTTTTTTTAAGTTTTATTTTGAGATGGCCACGAGGCCAGAATAGTGAGAGGTCAGTAGGCGCCAAGGCACAGCCAGGCAGACTGAGGTGGGAGGAAGATCAGGGTGGAGCATGGAGGGTGTATAGCCAAGTCCTCTTAACTGGAAGCCTGAGTGATGAGTCACCATCACATAGTGAGTCAAGCCAACAGTCACACACACACACACACACCCACAGAGTACTAGAGTGGTCAGGTAACAAAATTTGCTATTCCAGGCCATAGCCAGTGAGTTAGTGTGGTAGTGGTGGTGTGGGCAAACTGAAGAAGGACTGCAGCAGATAGAACAGCAGCCACACTGGGAAGCAAGTGGAGGTCATCACAGAGAGGGCTGGGGGCTGCCGCAGGAAAAGACATTTTATTTGTATGCCCTGTCCCTGTGTCCCTGCCTGCCATAATTATTGGGCAGTCTAACGTTTACTTGATGATGGTTAAGTGGCCGATGGGAATCGGGTGTGCACGCAGGTGTCTGTGTGTCCATTCTTCTTTTAACATTATGCTGGCATTTATTCCATTAGAAAGCTGCATGTTCACTGTATATGCACTACGCTGACTGTAGTCAATGTGTAGGATACTGGCTACTACAATTCTAACCAAAAATATCAGGAGTGCCAGTGCTTTTCCCTAAAATGGAAGGACAAACACTTTTCTGATCCAAAAGAAGAAATTAACTTACTGTATTCCTGAGTAATACATTCTACAAGAAATCTTCACAGCTCCCAGCTTAATTTGAAAATGGCTGCTAACCTTATTGAAGTCTGAATACTAATGTTTATGTTTGCTTGCATGCACAGCACACAAGAAACATATTGAGTTTAGTAGAGCATTGCAGAGGTGTGGCAGTGTTTCGCCAATCCAGCGAATACTTTCAGGGGTGCGTCCGTCGGCCACCAATCAACAGGGAAGCTGCCGATGATGGCAGTTTTAGAGCGAATGCCGGACTTGAAAGAAATCTGCCACTCTAGTCAGGGACAATTTTGTCATCCCTGATTGCAGTGGCAGTTCCTCCCCAACACACAACCAGGCACACGGCGGCGGAGAAGACACCAGCCATGTGCATTACAGTGCACAGTAATGCGCATGGCTGGAGTTACGAGCAACCCGTTTGCTCAATGTGCCTTTCATGGTGAAGCAAAACAAAATAAATAAGCCGCACCATGGCTTTGCAGATTGGCAGTTCCTGCTGCCCACCACACAGTCCCCCAAAAGCCAGTATCAGGGTGACCAGTCCCCATGTTGGCATGCCCCCTACCCCACCCCACTATTGTGGCACACTGGGAGCCCACTCTAGTGTGTCCAGATAAATGTATTTTTTTTAATTTTCCAACACCAGGATGCCCACTTCCGGTGTTGGATGTCTGCCACCCCATCTTTCATTGCTGACGGGGGTGCGCAATCCCCCTGTCGGCATTATGTATGTATGCCCACCCTTCCCCAACTCATGTAGCACACTGGGAGCCCACCCTAGTGTGCCTTAATAATTCTTACATCTTTCCAACACTGGGATGCCATCCCTCCCAGTGTCAGATGCCCTCCCCCCAAGCCCGTTCTTTCTAAGCCAACATTGGGGGGCCCAATTCCCGAGTTGGCTTGTGCCCCCCACACATTAGTTTGGCACACTGGGAGCCCACCCTAGTGTGCCTAAAAATAGTTACCTGTAAATAAAAAACTGTCTCCAACATCTTTTTATGTTGTTGCTATTTACCTGTAAAAAGAAAATGGTCCTCCTCGCCTCCCCAGGCCTCTCCCATCCCACCCACCTCTGCACATCTCACCTCCTGCACCGGCCCCCACCCCATACATACCTCCGGAGGTCTGGTGCTGCAATCTTCTCTGGACCAAGACACATCTGCATTCTTCAAAGCCGAACTCCGAACTGAGGAATCAAGGTAAGCTATATAATAGGAATTAATAAGGGGTTTCAACTTAGGTTGATATCTTAGCCATTCTTTGGAATTGTGGCTCCAGATTTTCAACATTGGGTTCTTGGGACCTCACCTCATGAACACTGTGACTGTCATCTCGTTTCTCGGTCCCAAAAGATGATTTCACAGTCACTGCACAGAATCACCTTTTGGGACTGATTAATGAAACAACAGTACCACTGTTCATGAGATGGGGCCCAAAAAGCCCATGTTGCAAATATGGTGAAAAAATTCCCAAAAATTACTGCATTACGAGTGTGCATTACGCAGTTTCAGCACAAGCTTGTAACCTTGACAACTTTTAATATTTTCACGCTAGATTTTCAACATTGCCATTTTTTCAAACCTCCTATAAACAGTATAGCTGTCATTCTTCATATCCTGCCCAAAACATGTTTTCACGCCTGTGGCGTAGAATGGTGCAGTCACTGTGTGAAATCAACTTTCAGGATGGAGTACCAAAATTATAGTGTCACTGTTCATGAGGTGGGGTCCCAAAAAGCCTATGTTGAAAAAAAATTCCATGAAACAATTGCATTACAGGCGTGCATTGCAGGGTTTCTACACACGCTCGTAACTTCGCCAATTTTTCATATTTTCACTCCAGATTTTTAACTTTGCCATTTTTTCACACCTCCTCAAGAACAGCACATCTGCCATTTTTACATCCTGCCCAAAATGTGTTTTCACACCCGTGGCACCAAATGGCACAGTCGCTGTGTGAAATCACCTTTCGGGATTGAGTAACAAAATGATAGTGCCTCTGTTCATGAGGTGGGCTCCCAAAAAGCAAATGTTGAAAAGTCGGAGCAAAATACCAACAAATTCCCTTGGCATTAGGGTTTTCAACCATAATGCCCTACCCTGTAGAGACTGACAGGAGTTGGGGGGTGGCTTGGGGTCTTCGGCCGTAATGCTGACTCCATTCAACCCCCCCTGCAGCCAGAGGCAGGCATTGAGGTGTACCTTGGGATCTTCAGCCCTAACATTCAGCACATTCTCCTATACTGCACCCATCTCAGCTTATTTCCTTATGGAATGGGTTGAGCATAAGGACCAAAGACCCCATAGCATGCCATGACACCTATTAGTGTCTGCAGGATGGGATGAGATGGAATGGCATGAGCGTTATGCCCAATGACCCAAAGGCACACCCCCAATGCCTGTCAGTCTCTGCAAGGTGGGGGTTGGCATTAGTTCAATACTTCACTGCAATTCCTATTATGCAACTCTCTAACTCCTGCACTACCAATGCCAATACCAGCAAGCAAACATTCCACATTGAGAAATGCCTGTTGTTTTCTATTTGTCTTCTTTGCTAGTATTGAAATAGTAATTTTATGATATTTTTTGGCTAATATTCAGTAGTAATAAAGTAGTCTGCCCACGAGCCAAAGAATTTAAATGAGCTATGTATCTGGAGACTAAGTTAGTAACAAGTAAGTATTAAGTTACGTTAGAAGCCAGAATGAGACTAGTACAAACTATATTTCTACCTATACTGGACTACGTTGGCTTCCTTTACAGTCATTGCCCATCAACGATGCTAAACAAACTGGACACCCTTTACCACCAGGCTTTAAGATTTATCCTAAATCTACCCCATGGTACACATCACTGTCATCTATACCAGGTTTCGGGATGGACCTCACTCTCAACTAGGAGAAAAAGGAATGCTCTCCTCTGGTTTTTTAGAGCATTATCTGATAACCTCCCTGCACACATCTCGAATGTCCTCAAATGGGCTAAAGGTTCCTATGGCCTGAGATGCTTCTCAATAATCTGCTTCCAGATTCCTGGAGTGAAAACTACCCTTGGCTCGGCAGCAATCAATTTCTCACTTCCATCACTTTGGAACACTATGCAAGACTCATTGAAATTATCCTCACTTCCAAGCATTTTCACATTCAAAGCTCTATTAATGGATTATCTAAAGGAATCATGCAACTGTTTCAGACGCCTATAACCCCTAAGCCCCAGGTGCCACCCTCAAATCTCGCCTAAGTATCTCATCCACCCATTCATTCCTAACAACAGAAACCTAGGACCCACAAGCCTAGTTCCCTTAATCTAAGATGGCCCTGCCTATTCTCTTCCTTTTACCTATTCTGGCCTCCCTCTTGGCTGCCTACTCTTCCACCCCAGTTTCTACCCTGTTCCTTAATACCTCCTTATTTTTTATCATTTAGGTATGAGCTCTTACTTAGTGGAGACTATATGGGATTGTTGTCTCTTCTCATTCCAGTAAAGCTTATCATTATGTACCTTTGCATGTTAATTATGTTGACCGGTATGTATAGGCCCATATTGACTGGCACCTTCACAATGTTATTTATTTATTTTGCACCGCTGTCCACCATAATTGTAATCTTATGAAGTGTACTGTATTGTATTAATGCCCAGGACCACCTTGAAAATGAGCTTGCTCAATGGTGTTTACGCCTGGTTAAATAAAGTGATTG
Organism: Neoceratodus forsteri; assembly: GCA_016271365.2. NCBI lineage: Eukaryota > Metazoa > Chordata > Ceratodontiformes > Ceratodontidae > Neoceratodus > Neoceratodus forsteri. The sequence continues at coordinate 28,443,412 of CM057456.1, forward strand.
ATTGATTGATTGAAGTTAGTAGTTAGGAAGCCTCATATGCAGATTAAGGCAGTGCTGTGAAGATTAAATGATTACTTAATGAATACTTCTGAATTGTATAAGTACATACCAATGAAGACCAATGAAGACTAATTGAATACTTTGCAATACTGGTAAAGTAGTAGTACTATAGTACTCTATTAGTATTTATATAGGATCATATATGCAATTTGCTCAGCTATAGGCTATGTGTTGTGCTCCAGCTGTGCTTGCCAGCTAGCCTAGGTGCAGCTCACGTGGACAAGGTTTGAGTAAGCACCAGTATGCATATGGTCTATATACAGTGCCAGTGTGTGGGGGCAGATTATTGACTACAGGCATTCTGCATTATTATGTATTCCCTGAAGGACAGAAGCGAGATAGGGGATATGATTGAGCCTTCAAGTACCTAAAGGGTATGAACAGAGTAAGCACTGGAAGTATTTTCAAATTAAAAGGTGGAAGGGAAACCAAGGGGTACAGTCTGAAGTCGGAGGGAGGCAGATTCAGGAGGAAAATGAGGAGGCATTATTTCACCGAAAGGGTGGTGGCAGAGGGGAAAACACTGCTGAAGGAGGTGATATCACTGAGGACAATGGGACAGATTCAGAGGGAGAGTTCAAACCATTGGGGAGCAGGGAGTGGGAATGAAGGATACAAGGGCAAAATCAATGGGGGAGGAATTCAAGGGGGGGGGCAGCTGCAGTCTGAAAGACTGAAGTGCAGACTAGATAGACCAATAGGCCTATATCTGCTGGCAGGTTTGTATGTTCATGTGCTGTGTGTGCCCCTCAAAGCAGTGGTTATCTCATCATGGCATGAGGATATCCCCATCCCTCCTGATGTGCCATCAGGTCTGGAGGACAGGGGATGGTCCCTAGCTACCCTTCATGGTCCTATGTGTATGTGTAGGTGATAGAGACTGGCGTTGATTGGGGTATCCAATTTTATAAATGAAACTTAATTCAGTTAACTTGTAATGCACTTGGGGAGTAGGAACAGAAGAGCAGGGTACACCCTAGGTGGGGAGAAAATTAAAGTAACAGAACAGGAGAGGGATCTGGGGATCACAGTCTCCTCGAACCTTAAGGTAGGAATCCAGTGTAGCAAGGTGGTGGGAAAGGCCAATGGAATGTTGGCATGCATAGGCAGGGGCATTACTAACAGAAAGAGGGAGGTAATAATACCCCTTTACAAAGCCATGGTGAGATTGCACCTGGAGTATGGGGTTCAGTTCTGGATGCTACATCTCTACAACAATATAGATACATTGGAGAGGGTTCAGAGAAGGTCAACCAAGATGGTGCAGGGTATGCAGGGAAAGTCATATGAGCAGAGGTGTAAGGAGCTGGATCTGTATGCGCTGGAGACAAGGAGGGAAAGGGGAGACATGATTGAAACTTTTAAAAATGTAAAGGGGATCAAAAAAGTGAGAGAAGAGGGTTTACTTAAGAGGAAGGAGGGGATTAAAACTAGGGGGCACAGCCTCAGACTGCAAGGAAAAAGATACAGGGGCAATATGAGATGGCGTTTCTTCATGGAGAGGGTGGTGGAGCCCTGGAACAGACTACCAGATGGAGTGGTGGCTAAATCAGTGGAAGAATTCAAGAGGGCATGGGACAAGCATATGGGGCTTAATATCGGAGGGAGGGCCGGGGCTGGCAGGGAGGGGGAGGTGTAGGGGGAAGAAAAGGGCAGACTAGATGGGCCGATATGGTCCTTTTCTGCCATCAAACTTCTATGATTCTATGATTTACACCAAATGAGGGGTCCTGATTTTTCAATGGTACAGCCACGTAATATAAAAAAAATAATTACTGAAACTATAGGCTTCCAAAAAATGTCTTTGGAGTACCATTGTAATACCTGTTCTTTACCATTATACTACCACTGCAATTTCCATTATACTACCACTGTGGGTTTCATAATTGTTATCACAGTGGATTTGTTTCAACTCCATTGTGATACCATTGTAACCATTGTTATACCATACAGACAGTGGTAGTTCACTGATAACACCACCTCTGCTGGTATCACAGTGGTAACAATGTGCACCATTGTGATACCATTGTTTGTTGGTGTCACAGTGGCTTTGTTCCAATTCCAGTATGATGTCATTGTGTCGAGTGTGATATCATTGACACACAGTGGTAGCACAGTGGGTGGTAAACACTTGTGTGATGGTGACACAATAGTGAATACCAGTGTGATACCACTGCAATGGGTATCACAATAGAGTTGTTTCAATTCCATTGCACTACCATTGTGACCACTGTGGTACCATCTGTCAGTGGCAGCACAATAGGTGCACTTGCAGTGGTAATACAATGGTCTCATTCCATGCCTTATGCTGGTGGTAGCACAATGGTCATGCAGCATGGTATCCAATGGATTGCGTGGGTCACTGGTAGCACACTGACCACACTGTAGGAGGAAACCTGCTGGTGGAGTGATCCAAACAAATAAATTAAGGCACATTCAACAAGATCAGACATCTGCACATCTTTAATGTAGTTGTCATCCAACATCTGCTAATTACCAGCTGTACACTGGAAATCCTACCAAAGTTGTCTGTACTGCAGTCGTGTCCCAATAGTCTATGTTACCCAGTGCCCTCCTAGCTTCACAACATAGTGCCGCATGGTGTGGCGTCAGTACAGGAACTCTCCTTGTTCACAAGGAAAGCACAAAGGGACCTTGTGGGACACTCCTTCTCCCTACAAAAATGAAAGCAATAAAGTAAATGGCCTCACTCCTACCTGTTTCTAGAAGTAAGGGAATAGGTCTTCTTGGGAGTGCTGACAGTTTCAGCCCATCCCTGCATTACCACCATGGGTTGCTCCAATGACATCTCCCTGCAACAGAATGTACACAGTAGCTCAGCTGAGAAGTGATTTTATTTAGCATTTTATCCTTTGTTTAGCTGCAGGAGGGGCAAGAATTGTTAGAGATCATGACCCCATGTTCCCCCCTTGCACTGTCACATCCACCAACCCCACGCAAGCTGTCACACCAACAGTCCCTATAACATCATGTAAGCTGTCACACCTCACGGTCCCATACTCCCATGCATGCTGTCACAGCTCTTGATTTCATACCTTCATGCATGCTGTCATGTCCCTCAACAGACCACGTGCCCCCATTCACGCTGTCACAACCAATGACCTATGTTGTGGGGGAATTCAAGAATGCATGGGACAGACATATGGCAATTCTAGTGGGGGTTAGGAGGAAGTAGGATGTTGGTTAACTAGGATCTTCAGCTTATCCAATAGGTTGGGAAATGGGCAGACTGGGTGGGCTAAGCTGTCCTTATCTGCCATCAAAGTCTGTGTTTTTGTGACCTCACACACTATCACTCCCATCATCCCTCATGCACCCGGTCAAACTCACGGAATTATACCACCATGCATGCTATCACACCTCACAACTCCATGCCCCCCCATGCCTGCTGTCACACCAACTGACCACATAACACCATGTCTGCTATCACATCTCATGATTCTATACCCCCATGCATGCCATCTCACCCACCAATCCAATACATGCTGCCACACCCACTGCCCACACGCACATGCTCTGCTGTAAATAAACAGCATGCGTGAGCAGTGAGATCAGGGTATCATTTTTAAAAGCTAGTATTTCAACCTACCCTGTCTCATGGCAGATTACACAGAGCTAGAAAGAAGATTAGAATGGCAATGCCCTTGAGTTATTCCAGGTGCAAGTATATTTAGCACAGTGCCATGTTGTGGATGGCAGTAAGAACTGAAGAGATACTTATCTGTAGCATTATGTGTGTTGCAAGCCATTACATGGACTGGTTGAATTGAAATTCCTGCCTTTTTTTATTTTTTTCTCCAGTTGTGTGGTCTTGCAGATGGCACAAGCTGATGTGTGGGTTGTGAATCCTGGATAAAGTCCATGAGACACCTGCTTGCTTGCCTCCCTCCCTCAGGGCCACTGATAGAGCTCCTTGTTTGAAAAGCAACAGCATGTGCTTATAGACACCAGGATAATATTAAATATAATGATTATACTAATTGTGTGCATTCCTTGCCCAACTGTTGTGATAGTTACTTGCACTTCCTGCTGTAGTTTCCTCACAGTCAGAGATACAGCAGCAGCCTATATTTCACTCAAGATACTTTTGCTCTCTTGCTGCACCTGCCCCTCAGCCTCTCCCAATGCAGCTAGCATACTTTAGGCAGAGTCTGTTCTCTCTGATACTACCTAATCTGTCCCCGCATGCTCTACTTCTCCTTATCCTTCCCCCAGAGGCCAGCCTCTTTCCTGCTGGGCAAATTCTGTGTTGTTGCCCTGGATCTAGGTGCCAACCCAGGCTTGGCCCATAGCCTGCAATCCCTCTCTGAACATTCCAGTATAAACAAGGGGTCCCCAACATGTTACCCTACTCAACAACCTCAGTGCACCTGGAGCAGCAACACCTAGTACCTCTTCCAATGGGTGTTTAGCCTCCTGGCACCATGTCATCCGTGGCATAAAAATCAGCTTCTGCTGGCCTTTATCAATGAGAAATGCCAGAGCTTCTGGACCTTGGAAGATGAGTTAAACCTGGGGAGAAAGGCAAAGGTTTAACATTCTTAATAACTTACTCAGGGCTGTACCCTCACATTTATATTGGCACTGTGAAAGAAAGCCCCTTAAAGGAGTAGTCCACCCTGCCGTTATGTCTGGTGCCTCCCACAAGCCTAAAAAAATGCCCAAAAACCATCCTGCAACATTCAAACCCCTCCTTTATCTTGTTTGTTTCCTACCTTGTCCTGGAGTCCATCTCAGCGGCCCACACCCTGTCCTGGGAATCTCCATCTGCTGCTGGCCTCTGGCAATATCTGCTCATGTATGAGTGTCTTACAGCATGATTTTGATGTCAGTGTGACCATCCCCCATAGCCAATTGCTGCCCTGTCCCTACTGTTTTTGCCAGTGATAGTTGCTTGGTAATGTAGGGAATCTGTCCGAGCCAAGCGTGAGAGCTTACCATCTATTGGCTGTTAGCAGTCAGCTTACTAACACACGCATTGGCTGAATGTAACTCCCATCGGCCCCCGTTCTTGAAAAATGGCCGCACATTGAACCATATTATGTCCCACATTTCTCCCAGAGTTATTTTTTTTTTTGCAGGCTATACAACGATTCTGGCTAAACCCCCGTTTTGATTCCTGTCATCACCTATAGCTAGCAGGGCTGTATGAGTGTTGAGGTTGCCAATGTCAGAAACGAGAAGCTAACATGCTTTTCCTGGTACATAGGCAACTCACCCCCACCCATTGATGGGAGTGAAATGGAACCTTCGATGGTCGCATCAATTATATGTTTAGAGTACTAGTAGAACATAACACCGACTTCTCGGAGTACAATCTGTACCTTGACACACCATGATCCATGTAGTGCCACACACAGTGCCATGAGTGATGACAGACCCACAAAGCATCAGCTGCTCACTCACTTCCACCTACAGAGGTGACTAATGACTGAGGTGCACACCTCCTTTGCACCAACAGTCATTTTATCCTGTTTTCTGCGGTTCTCACTAGACTACCATGAACCTGTACATCATGATGCCATCAGAGACTCAACCCTTCCCCAACTGCACCGCCATCACTTCATCATGGAGTTTAAAGTAATGCACATAGCACTGAATGGGGCTGATGAGATGTGGTTTTGGAACCATGGTATTGCACCCCTGTGCTTGTTAATGCCTGCCTCCAGCACCCATAGTAAGTGTGCCCACTGACTGGAGCACTATCCCCCGCCAGCCCCCAACTATTTAATTCCACTCATTTGCCTCTCAAATTGGCACACCCACAACTGCATCAAAGGGTGTACTTGAACACAATGCTGCAATCCAGTGAAAGCAGTAGCCACCTAGCATGTAGCTTTGCATGTTTGTAGTGCATCACGGTGGTGGAGGAGGTGCAATAATGTGCTCATAGCCTCCACCCCCCGTGAATGTTGCAGCAGTGATGACATAATGTCAATCCATTTCCTCATCACCTTGTGAACTGTACTGGACATAATAATTCTGCCGATGTAGTGCTCGTGCTACCATGCCCCATCATTTGTTGTATTTACCACACCAGTGTTAGCCACTTGACAAGCATTTTTTAGTTCATTAATCTATGTGCTTCTTGTAACTGGGTAAGTACACTAGACAAGCATGCCAGACTCGGTTCAGTGTTGTATTGTATTCATGCGGTGTTACCACAAAACTGTCGTTCTGTCCAAAAAGATGGCTTACAGGTGTCAAGCAATCACTTTTGAATCTCTTACTTTTCCCCTGGTCTCACAGCCAATTGCAAGTTATTCAGGTGTGTACTGTGATTGGCAGTCTGTATTCTGGGGACAAATGATTGTCATCTACATGTCTGACACCGGTCATTGGTCACCCGACTCAGAATCCCACAGCTGCCAGTGGCAGAAGCAGCTGTGAGTGAGAACATTCTGTTCCTGATGCCACACAGGAGGTTTCTCAGCATGTGACTACGAATCTGCCCACACCACAACCATCACCACTATTCAGAGGATACAGCCTATCACTTTGGACATCGTAGCCATGCAGAATCCTCCTCTGACTTTGTGGACTTAATAATCACTTGATTAAGCAGGTGTGTGTGTTACTTTTTCAAGCAGACACAGTTGTGGTTACATTTCTGAGTTATTTGCAATGGTATGCTTACAGTTGTCCACAATGCAGGCCATTGATGTAGCCAGCGCATTTGTTACATATATTTCAAGGAATATTAATTGTGTTAGATAATTTCTAGGAATAATCATTGGCCCAGATATTCAAACTGCACCACAAAAGTGCGCAATAGCAGGAGCAAGCGCAAGTCCACTGTGCCCATGTGCAACACGCGTGATATTCAAACACTGTGCAGGTCAAGATGCGCCTGTGGCACACGACTGAATAGCGTGCCAACTGCGCCATAACGCAACCAGGGATGTGCAGTGGCGCAGGTCAGATGCACAATAGCAAAACCAGGGATGCCTAGTGGAGCAGGGCAGCAGCACAACAGCACAACCAGGGATGCGCAGGGACAGGATGCAGGGGCCCATCACCCATGGTAGGGATGGGCAGAGGAGCACACAGCAGAACAGACATCACCCCCACACCCCATGCACCGCACAACTGGAGAAGAGCAGAAAGAACCACCAGCCCAGGGACACCAGCAAGAAACCCACCGCTGTGGCATGGTGCACCAGCACACCACCTTGCAAGCTGGGACCATCACACATAGATGCCCGTCCACCCTGTGCCACACCATCCCACCAATGAAGAGCACACCCTGCACCACGATCCCCATACACCCTGCCCAGGAGTAGTGCCCAACAGTGCAGGACACCCCAAGCATGTCACCACCCCCACTGTGACAATACAACCTGTGCACCACAGAACCATGCAAGGCAGCCCCACCACGAGCACCCAACAGCGGGCAGCAGCAGACAGCGAAGCAACGTCTGTATACACAGTGCCGCCATGCACATCCCCCCCCAGGTACAGCTGTGAGGCCTACCATGCGTCGGCACACGAGGTACCACACACGTGACAGGGCATGCCCCGGACCCCACCACCAGTGTTACAGCACCCTGCACACCCTCCAAAGGACACATCCCGTCCCAGCACTGGCCACAACAGCATGTGCCACACAGGATGCAACACAGTGCACAGACAAACAACCACCCATACCCAAGGGCACACCAACACAGGGACACAGTAGCGGGTCAATCAAGCCCCTGGCGTGTGGCCATGGCAGCCATGTACACACGGCCAGAACCCCTCCATGGCACAGGTGTACCAGCAACCCTGTGCAGGCATCATGACACCGTACGCCACCAGCATGCAGCTGGAGCACAAGTGACAGACAGTGGAGCACATCCCCTTCAACAGACACAAGTGACAGCATTGAGGTGGGACAACAACAGCGGAGGCAACAGTGCCACCCAAGGCAGATGTGCACCACACCAGTGACAGAAGGCAACCCGGCATCGCGCTGGGTATAGTGGCTGTCCAGCATGGGCAGCCACCACTGACATGCCAGTGGACTGTGCAGGTCACAGACATCCAAGGGTGGCAGCTGCACAGGCCATGGATGGTCTGACAGGTGCGCCATGGACACAGCGCATGCACCGTGTACCACTGCACACAGTCATCCAGTGCACAGGGAACAACACACAAACCACAGACAGTGACTGAGAGCTACACCCACACCAAACTTGCCTCCCCTATGGACACACACACACACACACACAGACACACCCATGATAGCACCACCCCAACACCATGCACACCACTGCAGCTGAGCATCATTAGCCCGCTGCAAATCAGAGACCAACACAGTAGGCATAACTAAACAAATGTATTAGAAGTATAAACAAAACTATGTACATATTTACAGAACAAAAGGGGTGAGGGCCACAAACTGGGTGGGGGTGGGTAAGGGGCAGGGGTGAACAAATGGGAGAGGGAAGGAGGGGTGTGAGGGTGGGTCCAGGGGGGTTGTTGTAGTCCATGGGTGGGCTTTCTTCAGTGAGAGCCCCGCTCCCCGTTCCTATGGCGCCTCCTACCATGCCTTCATTGCACACCATGCTGCTCCACCCTCTCTAGTATTGCCTGGGAGGCCCTGGCCACCTGGAGCAGCTCCTGCAGCACCCTCTCAATCCGGACCATCCACCGTCCACCTAGGACAAGGGAGCAGAGTCAATAGGCATGAATGCACAGCCCTCTGCAGCCCACCCTTTGTGCATGGCATACAGCCGTGGGAGACGCCCCTGTGATGGTGTGCGACCACCCACAGTGATCGTGGCCACAAGACCTGCCCACCCAGGTGCACACAGCCATGCAGACCACTGCACACACCCACCACCCAGGTCCCGCACAGCACCACCGTGGCTGTACAGTGACATGGCTTTGTGGTGCGAATGCAGTGGCACAGCCATGTACCCGGTGCACGCATGGATCACCAATGATACACTCCCAGACATGCAGTGCCACTGGACAGTGCTGACTGTACTATGTGGCGTGCACAGCAGTGGTGTCAATGGATGGTGGCCAGCTCAGCAGGCGTCGGCGTCAGCACCCCGGGCATGCGCCGTTCGGTGTCTACTGTGCATGTCACAGAGCTGCGCCCCTGCCTGAGCACGTTCAACACAATTGCGCAAGGCGCAACAGTGCGATATTCAGCCGACATATGCAAATCAGCTCATCAGCAATTCAATGGCGCAGCTACTGCATTAGCATCTACTTAAAATTGATCCTCACCTCATTTGCATGCGTTGCGCTATATAAATGCGACATGGGGCTGCAGAGGCCATAGTCTGGTATTGCATTCTATTGTGGTGAGTTGCATGCTGTTTGCCAGTGTGGACTGTGGTATGTGGGAGATACATGGGACTGCACATTCAGAGGTAACACCTGTCATTCCCACAGGATCAATAATGACTGAACGTGAGGTGGAGGAGAAGGAGGAGGAGGAACAGAGACGTGGGAGACTGAGGAGGCCCAACTTCACTCGGGCAGAATCAGATGCCCTGTTTGAGGCCTACCTTGACTAGGAACCGCTGCTCAGTGGACAGCGGGGAACACCACAGGCCCATGCTGCGGCATGGGATGAGGTGGCGCGTGCCGTCAACCAGCATGGCAGCCACCAGCAGTCCATGCAGGAGTGCAAGAAGACAGTGGGCACGGACAAGAGGAGGATAAAAGATAAGGTGGCTGCCATCAGGGCAGCATGGGCTGTGACTGGTGGTGGACAGCTGACCGTGCCATGCCTGACGCCACAGGAAGAGTGGGTTGCTGGCAGCATGCGGTGTTGTGCCCTAGAGGGTGTTCCAGGTGGTGCCTTCCAGATGGGTGGCCGCCCGTCACTGCATGGTAGGTCCTGATCTGTCACTGTGTGGGGGTGGGGGAATGCCACAGGGTAGGGCAGAGACATTAATGCTACTGTGTTCCCTTACAGCTCCTGAGCATCTACATGGGTCAGCAGTGGTGGGTTCGTCCACTGAGGGTGATACCCTGGACACAGAGGAGTGCCCATCCACCTCCACAGGTGTCCAAGGGTCAGGACAACAGTGTGTCCGCCTGGCTGTCCAGACTGAAGTTGGTGGAGCTGGTGCAGAGGAGGCCCTGCCCGTGTCCCAGCATGACAGTGTCCATGGATGCCAGAATGCTGAGACTTGGACTGGTGCCGGATCCATCACCGATGATGATGGAACTCACATCATGGACAGTGATACATGTGGGCCGCAGGATGGTCCCACAGCAGGTAACAGCAGGGGCATAGCCGTGGGTGATGCTGCCGTGGAGGCCTGTGTGACATCACAGTCCCAGCCTGTGCCTGTCTGCACCAGTGAGGCAGCACTGGTGTGTGTCCAGGCCGGTGGGGCTGTTGTGGCCACTGCGGCGGCACCATTGAGCCCTGGCGAGCGGCGGCCGGAGGGGCAGTGTCACCAGTCAGCCAATGGCGATGGGGGGACAGTGTCGGGGGGTGGCGTCAGTGCACCGCATGTGGCCATTCCCCGGCATGGTTCTGGTGTGCAGCGCCCATCAAGGGGTGATGCCCAGCAGGACCAGGAACACCATGAGGGACGTCATGCTGATCCGGCGGATGACCTCTTTGATGAGCACAGCCGACTACTCCAGGCTTCCGTGGGTCAGCAGTCACAGCTTGCCAGGGCAGTGGATGCACTCAGTGCAGTTCTGCACTAGGCAGAGGAGTGCGCAGCAGAGACCAAGCTCTGCTCCTGGCAGAGATGGCCCGGCAGTGGGAGGATGTGACCACTGCCATTGACATGCAGACACGTGCATTCATATCTGTCATGGCCACATTGGGCACACAGTTTGTTGCCCATGCGTCACAGACACCACGCAGTGACATGTCCACCCCCCATTCCTGGTGTCATGCGACACCCTCCATGTCAACATCGGGTTCAGCTGTGGGTATCCCAAGCACGCCTGGTGCAGGCATGTTCGGTAAGCTGCAGACCCCTGCTTGAGCACGGTCATGTTCCCGCAGTGTCACCCCTTGGGGACCGTTGGTTCCACCCCATGAGGCCAATGGTCAGCCTGTCATGGCTGGCAGGTCTCGGCGTGGCCGCCCACTCATCCGTAGTGGCCATGGCAAAGTGCTGCATGACTGACCTGTCTCCCACCATGGCTACTGTCTGACACTGCCCTGTGTGCAGTGTGTTGTTCAACGTGCGATGCATGGGTGGGGTACCTGGCCCTGCACACACACACAATCCATGTACACACCCTACCAGCTGCTGGCCACTGTAGCGTGTGCATGATGATGCCTGCGTTGCGCTGTCTGCCACTGTACAATGGTACCCAGCGTCTGAGACATGCACAATGACTGGCACTGGGCGTGGCCATCTGTGGACCTGTGTGTGGCTAGGGGTGGTGGTCGGGTTTGGCGTGCCTCCTACCCCTTGTGCATGTCTTGTGGTGTGTGTGTGCATGACTGCGTGCCATGTTAGGCCTTGCCCATCCCCGATGGCATGTGCAGTTCCACGCTCAGCCAATTCCCTTTCCGCCATGTGCCCCTGGGGTTTGTCCATGCGAGTCTGTGGGTTGTGCCCTTGCCATTGGTGATTGCACATGGCCCCATGACTTACCTGGGTTGGTTGAAGTTCTTCTCTGTGATGGTGTCTCGGTGCAGCTGCGACATCCGGATCAGTCGGGGGTCCCTTCACCCAATGGGGGGCTGCCCATCACCATCTGCACTGGCGTCCTTATCGTCCCCATCGCTGTCCCCCTCTTCGACCTCTACAGCTATCCTACAGTCATTGGCCATGTTGTGCAGGATGCAACAGGCCAGGAATAGCCCACAGGCCTTTGAGGGGCTGTACTGTAGGGCACCGCCAGACGTGTCCGGGCAACAGAAATGTGCCTTCAGCATCCCAAACACCCGCTCTATGACATTGCGTGTGGTGGCATGTGCCTCATTGTACCGTTGCTGTGATGGGGTCGTGGGCCGCCGGTATGGTGTGAGCAGCCAGGGACAGAGTGTATAGCCACTGTCACCTGTGTGTAGAGGGTGGATATTAGTTTGGTGATCAGCGTTGCCCTGCCATGGCACCTCTGTCTATGCACCCCCCAAGATCCATGTCATCCTGCGTGATTTGCATAATCACCCACTAGGTGGCCAGTGCGGATGTTCCCACTCTCGAACCTGTGGCACAGTGCAGACCGGTGCCAGATGAAGGCATCATGTGCTCCCCCAGGGTGCGTGGCACAGACATTGGTTATGCGCCCCCTAACATCGCACACCACCTGGCAGTTGATGCTGACATAGCCCTTCCAGTTGATATACACGGCACCTTCCGGGCCAGGTGGCGTGCGGATGGCCACATGGGTGCAGTCAATGGCCCCGAGCACGCCAGGCATATGTGCTACCCTGTGGAACTCTTGTATGTGTGCTGTGGAAATGGATGTACTCCGCAGCTTGTGGCAATAGTGCGCTGAGGTTTGTGAGTAGGTATGACACGGCCGACTGGGTTATGCCTGTTGTGTCCCCTGTTGGTCTCTGGAAGGTGCCTGTGGTGAGCAGGCACATGACAGCTGTTACCTTTTTCTCCACTGACAGAGCATGGCTCCGTCATGTGGGTGGCTGCATCTCATCACTGCACAGCTCACAGAGCCACCTCAGGATCACCTGGTTCAGGCGGTACTGGCCCACAATCTCTGTGTCACTGTAGTGCTCGAAGCTGGTGTGGGCTCGGTACCACCTGTTGGGGGCATACCACCGATGGGCCTTTCACGGCGCGCCCCTGCTGCCTGCCTTCTCACCCCTCATTCGCGCCTCCATCTGAAAGGTGGCACTGGCCATGTCCCTGGCTGGTGTCCCCCCCACTGGCTGCTATCCTGTTCCCCGCTGTCCTTTGTGATACCCCCCTGTACTGGGTACACCTCCAAGCCTTGGCTGTCCTTCCCACTGCCACTGCCCTCAGTCCACTGTGGCACTTCCCCTGTCTCTCCTGCACAGTGGTACAGGCTCCCCACTCCTGTCCTGTTGCTCTTTGTTCCCAGGTGTGCCCTGTCCTGCTCCTTTCCAGTCCCACTCACTGCTTCCCTCTCTTCTGTTGCTGTCACCTTGCTCCCACCTCTGGCTTCCCTATAGTGTTTTTGTGCCTTTGTCTTGTTCCTTTTTATTTTGGATCATTTCCGCTATCACGCAACTTCCGCTTGCTCCCCTATTGCGCATGGTGCATGCTGTTGAATATCACACTGCGCCATTTAGTCATGGTTCCTCCCCCTATGATTGCACATGCATTCATTACCATTGTGCTCTTGCGCATTGCAATTTGGGGGGTGCAGCTGCCTCCCGCTGAATATCGCAGAATGGCACATTTTCAGACTTGCACTGGCGCATCTCTGTTGCGCGTGGTGCAACCCTTTTGAATATCTGGGCCATTGTGTATAAACATGAAGATAATTGTTGGGCTATGTTATTTGGGGACTCTGTTCCTATTATGCTATCTCCAGGCATATGGAGGAGGAGGAGGGAGGGAGGGTGTGCAAAAAGCACTCCAGGAATATGCCCTTGTTAGACACTGCACTTTAGTGAACCAAGCCCCAGAGAATTGAGGTTCTGTATCTATAAGTGTGGGATTAGCAACCAAAGATATTTGCAGTAGATTATACAAGACCTACCTACTTTTGAAGTTTATAAATTCTGGCCTTCAAATAAATTACAGGATAACATTTTGGTTATTGAAAACATCCCCAAGAGGTTCTTTTATAAAATCTAAACTGATTAGAATCCTGAAGTGTATGGTTATTGGTTTATTTGCTAATATGTGGGGATGTTCATGCTAACCCTGGACCAGTTAATGATAATCTGCAACAAACAAGGGAGCCAGTTTGGGGAAGTACTGATGATGGGATTGTGGGACAGGATGTTATCCAGGTTGGAAATTCCAGGAGGGAACAGGGATTTACCCTGATACATGTGAATGTCTGTAGCCTGTTACACAAGACGGATATGATGGAAGCCTGGATTAAGGATAATAACCCTGAGTTAGTAATTATTACTGAATCAAGGTTAAATGATAGAATAGAGGATCACCTGGTGAATATCTCTGGCTATACTACGTGGTGCAGAGATAGTAATAAAAGGGGTTGGGGAGTGTTAATTTATGCTTGGTCAAATTTGATAGTCACACAGGTTAATATAGTAAAAGACTTGGAGGGGCTAGAGATGTTGGCTTTAGAACTGAGACTTCCATATAATAAAAAAATATTAGTGATAGGGGTTTATTGCCCACCCAAAATCAATTCACATGTCTTTAACCTTCTCCAAGACTTCTTATTTAACTTTAATAACAGCCATGGAATACTAGTGACCGGGGATTTTAATTCTGATTGGCAAAATATTAAGGAGATGTATCCATTGGTTGAGCTCCAGAAAAATCTGGGACTGCCCCAATTAATACATGAGCCCACAAGAATTGATATGAATATGCTCACTTCTTCAGCAAATTGGACTTAATTTTCACAAATGCTATACAAAATATCTCAGAATGTGGAGTCGTGCCTGGCTCCATATCTGATCATCAATTTATATTTTGTGTAAGGAATAGATTGTCACAGAGGGGACCCGATAGATTAATTGAATGGCGCAGCTATAAGAATTTTGATTATATAGATTGTATGCTAGATATAAGTTATATTAACTGGGATCGTTTGCAATTAATTCCAACAGTGGATGAAGCATGGGAGCATTTTTACAGTGAATTTATGTCCGTATGTAATAAGCATGTCCCTGTAAAAAAAAGAAAAAAAAAAGGTTTTGAAGCAGAACAATGCTTTATGCTATACAACTGATTTGAGGAAGCAGAAGATAACCAGACACAAGGCAAGGAGTCAGGCTAAAAAAAGTGGCTTAAAGCAGGATTGGATTAAATATAAAGCATTTTGAAATCTATATGTCAGGAATGTAAGAGAGGCTAAGCAGAAACATTATGTGCATACCTTAGATAGCAATAGAGTGCACCATCCTAAAAACTTCGGGAAAACAGTTAATGTCTTTTTAAAGGGCAAGGGTAATGATACTTCTAATGTATTTAATATTGAGAACCATTTGGTCCCTATGTCACAAGAAATAGTGGATACATTCAATGAGTATTTCAATAAAATGAATACCACAAGCCCTTTACCTAACTATTCAGGGGGCATGGAAGGACAATTAGAAGCCCACAGTTTAGGAGTACATTTTACCTTTTCAGAAATTTTAGCTGAATCTGTAGCTAAGGAGCTGTTGAATCTTAATACTACCAAAGCGATAGGCCTGGATAATATCCCCTCTAAAGTACTAAAGTATGCTTCTCCAGTCATAGCCCATCCACTGGCCTACATTTTTAATCTATCATTGGCAATAGGGGAGTATCCGAAGGCCTGGAAGCAATCAAGGATTACTCAAATATATAAGGGAGATAAGAAAACTGATTTGGGTAATTATCACCCAATTTTGTTGATTCCACAGGTTTCCAAAATATTCGAAAGATTGGTTGCTGTTCAAATAAAGGAATATCTGAGTTCCCAGAACCTTGTTAATAATATGCAGTCAGGGTTCCGTAGCTGTCACAGCACTACATCAGCACTTGTGAAAGTGGTGGGAGATATCCAGGGGGGCCCTTGACAGGGGGACACCTCTGGGTGCAATTTTTGTGGATCTTTCCAAAGCTTTTGATTCTTTGGACCACGGTGTCCTCCTGTCCAGGGTGGCATCCATGGGATTGGTTGGACTTGAGAACAGATGGTTGACCTCATACCTGATGGGTAGGACCCAGATGGTGAAGATGGGTAATTGGGGCTCGGGCATGTTGTCAGTTGGGTCAGGGGTTCCCCAGGGTTCCATCTTGGGCCCACTTTTGTTTAATAGTCATGTTAATGGTTTATGTTTTGTAGATTCATATGTATCTAATCATTTATATGCAGATGATACTGTGATTTATACTTCAGATAGTAATATGGATAAAATTCAGAGTAAACCTTAAAGAGCCTTTAATGAGTTGCAGGTCTTTTTTGAGGATAGTAAATTAATTTTGAATGATAAAAAAAAAATCAATCTATATTATTTTATAAATTTAATAGGGTCCGAGGGGATTTAGCATTGGAGTTGGTTACCATATGGGGATCCCCGATCCAACAAGTACTGTCATATAAATATCTGGGCCTATGGCTAGACGATTTGCTTACTGGGATGTACATATTAACAATTTGATCAAAAACATAGGGAAATGATTGGGAGCACTTTATAGAGTAAAGTTCTGTATGAGTTTGGATACCCATAAGAGAGTAGTGGAATCTATGATTATCTCTGTCTTTAATTACGGAAATATCCTTTATTCAGGTGGAAGGAAAAAAAGATCTTGTTAAATTAGAGGCCTGTTAGTGGAAGCTTGGCTACATTCATACTTGGGACCCCACTTTTGACTCATAAGTGTCACATGTATGATACATTGGGCTGGTTAAACCTAAATGAAAGAAATAAAGAGCATTTAATATGTTTTATTTGCAAGGGACTGCAAGGTAAACTCCCAGGATATGTCTCAGAAAGGTTAATCTACAGGCCCAAGTTGGGTTCTCAGAGATCTGCAGATAGGGCCTTTGGTCCTATTCTATATGTTCCTGTATAAAAATAAAAGTTTTATCTATCTATCTATCTATCATGGACTGAATATTCTCAAATGTAATTGAGAATCCCACAGCCCCCGCTTGCATATACTGTGTGACCCTGAGCAAGTCACTTAACTTCCCTGTGCTCCCAGGTGGCACCTGTAAACAAGCTTTCAGCTTAGTGTGCCACTCCTGGCTAAACAACTGGAAAAAAAAAATAAGAAATAAGAAATAGGACGAGAGTCCATTTTGTTTAAGGGCCCAGAGAGTTAGTATAAAATTGATCCAGGCTAAGAGAGTCATTAAGGAATCCATCTTGGAAGATAAATGGGAGATGGCTAAGAGAAGCAACAGGTAGATTAAGACAGCATTGTGCTGAATAATTGGATACATTTTATTTGCATAAGTGGGCAGGTTGCTGATGTTATTATTCCAGGAAGTGTGATGTAATTTTTAATTTATGTATTTGTTATATTCTGTTAATGTTATACTGTGTATGATAGGAGTGCAGTTTGTATGCATCTGAATGTACTTGAAATACTATAATTGTTATTATGTATTTTTGTGGACCATTGTAAATTAGTTTATTCTCAATTGACTGTATCCATATTCATATGCTTGGTATGAATACAATTTTAAATTAACAAACACTATAGCCATGGTTGACCAAAACTCCTACTTTGCTCTCAGCATATTCTAGAGCAGAACATCGAGCAATATGTATCACACTGGCCTTGTATTACTCATTTTTAGTAAACAATCAAATCCTCGCCAAACAAGAGCCATGTTTTGTTACGGTGCATGTGCCATATCCCACTTATTGGCCACATTCCAATGTCATCTGTGTACTGAATCAACTGCGCCTTTTATTTTCTATTCTTACAGAATACTACTACTGACGATCCATGGTTGCCATCACTCACCATGAAGGCTGACAAAACTGCATCACCATTTTGTTTTATTGAAAGACATTGCAGAATCCAGTGAATCATGATGAAGTCCATGTAAATGTTCAAGCTGCTAGATGATACCCATGGATCATCAGTAGGCCAGTTATGTTACTATGCCATAGTTGTCCTATTGCCATTTAGCCTGTCTATTCATGCAAATCGATCAAAATGGAATTACAGGATTTGTGCTATGCTTTGAAGTTCATTCATTTTCAGGGCCGCAGGTCACCAAGATAGATGCTCAACCAGTGATTGTCCAGTTTTCCATTTCTGAACTTTGCCACAATTCACTTCCACTCATACATTGTTAGTCTACAGTCCCGTGTTGCTTTTTGCACCATGACAAAATCCAGGTCACTGCACCCCACTAGACATGAATCAAGTGTCACTTCCAAGTCAGGGCTGGTCTTTCACCACCGATTTACTTTATCGTCATTATCATTATGTGCATGTGCTTTCTGCACCCTGCCACACCCCCCACCGCCCAGATGCACATGTCAAGCAGTCTGTTGATACTGACTGAACTGTATCGATAATACTTTTGTGCTTCTTCCCATTATTGCATGCCTTTTTTGTGCACAGACCATGATTTGGGGCTATTGTTTGTCACAAACCCGCTCAGTAGGTCAGCCCTCTACTCCCAAAGTGCCAACCTCCGAGTGCATTCTTGTGAACAGTTAACAGAAACAGGGTAACCCTCCTGTCTGTTTTGTGGGTTTGAATCAACCTTTGGTCTCAAGTCTTGGAGGGATTCAAACTGTGAAACTCTTGCTAATGCACCCAATGCACAGGCTCAGATAATTCTGTCTTCAGGGGGCCAGATATCTTTGCCTACGGGCACCTAACCAGTGTACAGAAATGACCCCTTAAAAACTCTAATAAAAGACCTCAGATCACTCTTACCTTTTTCCAGTTTGGTATCACCATTCAAGCTTATGCACAGTGTCTGCTTTAGCCATATATACTTCACTTGTTAAAGAAAAGAAATTCAAAGACAGACCAAGTAGGCTCTAAAAATAGAGTGTTACTAAAATAGATAAAAGTATTTAAAACATAAAATACAGAACCATATATCACAAGAACCATACAATCTTTTAAAAGAACAAGGGTTTTAACAGTGCAATTCCTACTACGGTACTTAGATTTTGTCTCTTGCTACCTGTATACTTTGTTAAAGTGCTCAAAGATGTTTCTTTGTCAGAGTGTAGACAGAAGTGTCAAAATGGAAAACAGAATACTGTTTAAAAGCTGGCTTTGCCCACCTCTTTGCATGAGGTCACCTAGCTCCTCCCTGTCAGAATATAAAAAATATATATCTATGCAAAACAGGATGTCTTATCAAAGGTAAATTCTGTGATCTCAGCACAACTCATTTTCTCATATGACTTTCTTTGATCTAATGATCAGCTTCCCCTTTCTAGGACATCAAAGCATCTTTTATGACTTCACACTATAGCGTCATAACCTGCTCTTCTTCCTCTAAGCGTTATAAAAGTTTATGATCTATCTTGGCAGTTAAAGCTATATGTAACTTAGATAAACAGGAGATCTTTGATTAAGGCCTGTTCTAGTCTGTAATTAGCTCCTGGCCTTCCAGGTAACACCTTTTATCTAAAACCTGTGTGTGTGTGTGTCATCTCACATGCTGTCTCAGCATCTCGCATGAGAGACAGTCAATAACACATTTTTATATTACAAAAATGATACAGTGATAAGAACCAGCTGTTCAAGTGTCACAATTCCTCCCCACCTAGACTGAATTTGGGGGCTCTATCCTCTGCATGGGATGAGCTTCCCAAATCAGATCACTCCTCATGGACATGAGACAACCCATCTGAGTTCTGATTTTTGGCTCCAGCTCTATGTATGATTGTCAGATCATACCCTTGCAAAGCAAGACTCCATCTTAGCAATCTATCATTGTTTTTCCCCATCAGTGTCAGCCAAACCAGGGGGTTGGGGCCAGTCTGCACCACAAAATGCTGCACATACAAGTATGGCTCCAACTTCTTTAGGGCCCACACTATGGCAAGACATTCTTTTTCCACAGTAGAGTATGCCTGCTCCCTGGGAAGTAACTTCCTACTCAGGTACACTACTGGGTGATCTTTTCCTTGGCTGGATGTCTGACTCAGTACTGCCCCAATACCCACGTCTGAGGTGTCAGTCTTTCTGTGTCAGCCAAACCAGGGGGTTGGGGCCAGTCTGCACCACAAAATGCTGCACATACAAGTATGGCTCCAACTTCTTTAGGGCCCACACTATGGCAAGACATTCTTTTTCCACAGTAGAGTATGCCTGCTCCCTGGGAAGTAACTTCCTACTCAGGTACACTACTGGGTGATCTTTTCCTTGGCTGGATGTCTGACTCAGTACTGCCCCAATACCCACGTCTGAGGTGTCAGTCTGAACTATAAAGGGTTTGCTATAGTCAGGACTTGTCAAAACAGGAGCACTGCACAGTGCCTCCTTCAGTCTGGTAAAGGCTGTCTCACAGGCTGGGTCCAAGGTAATTTTCTTTGGCATCCTTTTCTTTGTCAGGTCAGATAGAGGTGCAGCCAGGGCACTGTAATTAGGTACAAATTTTCTATAGTACCCTGCTGTCCCTAGAAAACTCCTGACCTGCTTATGCATTTCTGGTCTGGGCCACACCTGGATTACTTCTGTCTTTATTTGGTTAGGATGGAGCTGTCCCCGGCCTACCACATGCCTGAGATATGCCACTTCCCCCATTGCCACCTGGCACTTCTCGGCTTTGACAGGGAGGCCAGCCCTCTGTATCCTGCCCAGCTCTTCCCTAAGGTGGGATAGGTGTTCCTCCCAGCTGGCACTAAAGATGGCAATGTCATCCAGGTATGCCACGGCGTACTCCTCAGCACCATTTAACACCTGATTCACCAATCTTTGGAAAGTGGCCGGGGTGTTCTTCATTCCTAAAGGCATTACTTTGAATTCAAATAAGCCTAACGGAGTGATGAAGGCTGACCTCTCCCTAGCTCTGTCCGTTAACTCTACCTGCCAATACCCCTTGGTCAGGTCAGTGGTCGTAAGGTAGGTCGCCCCTCCCAACTTGTCCAGGAGTTCATCCGTCGGGGGCATGAGGTGGGCGTTTGACTTTATGACTGCATTCAGTCCATGATAATCCACACAGAAATGGGTAGAGCCATCTGGCTTAGGCACAAGGACTACGGATGAGGCCTAGAGACTGTGGGATCTCTGGATTACCCCAAAATCCAGCATCTCCTCCACTTTCCTCCTAATGTCCTTTTGTACGGCCTCTGACACCTGATATGCTGTCTGCCATATGGGCATCTGTGTCCCTGTCTCCACATCGTGCGTTGCTTAGGGGGTTAGGCCAGGCTTGGTGCTAAACAATGGGGCAAAGTCTGCTAAAACCTCCCTTACTTCCTGGATCTTGTCCGGGGTCAACTGGGGACACAATTTTACTGCCTCCACAGAGGACTCCCACTTACTTACCTGCAAAGAACAGGTGGGGAAGGTATTTCTCACAGTTCCTCCCATGCTGTTCAGTAAACACCCAGAGCATTGACTTTAGGGTACCAGTGAATCTTTTCACAAAACCATTGGCTTATGGATGATACAGTGTCATGCATCTCTGCACCACCCCACACTTCTCCCATAAACATTTCATCAGGTCCGGCATGAAGGAACCCCCTCGATCAGTGATAACCTCCTGTGGAAACCCAACATGGGAGAAAATCCCAAGTAAGGCATCTGCCACTTTGTCTGTCCTCAGTGAGGATAGGGCAGCTGCCTCTAGGTACCGGGTGTCATAATCCACCACAGTCAGGAAGAATCTCTTCTCTGAGGAGCTGGGGGTATTTAAAGGCCCCACAATATCCATTCCCACCCTCTGGGATGGCTCCTCCACTAAGGGCAATGGAATCAGGGTGGCTTGTTTTTTTTTGCCCACCTTCCCTATTTCTTTGCACTGGTGACAAGACCTACAATAGAACTTCACCTGTTGGGTGAAGTTTGGCCAGTAGAAATTCTGGGCCAACCGCTGCATCATGCGCATGATTCCCAGATGACCAGACAAGGGAATATCATGTGCAATCTTGAGCAACTGCTCACAATACCCCTGGGGAATGACAAGCTGCCTGCCTAGCACCCCTCCCTCTGTCTGTACTGTCTGAGTATACATAAGTCCATTTTCCCAATAAATGTTATGTCTGCCATCACTTCCCTGTGCGCCGTCCGAGTCTGCCCAAGCCCTCAGCTTCTCTAAACTAGGGTCACTTCTCTGAGCACCTACAAACCCCTCACATATTCCCAAGGCATGGGACAGGTCCCCTTCTGTCACTAAACTAGGGTCCCTAGCACTAGTGTCATGGCACTCAGGATCACTGTCAGTACCAACCTTCTGACAATGGGTCACCCCTCCCTCTTTGGAGTAACCCTCTGTAGCTGTGTGGTTACTTACTACTGGGGAAATTTCTACCCCCTTTTCATTAGTCTCCCCATCTGGAGACACAGGCTGGGGAACCAGCCTCTCAGTGATTTCCACAATGGCTTCTGTGGGGTTCAGGGAATTACAATTTTCCCTTGCCACTTGGCTATGGGTAACTGCACATACCATTCCCTGTTTGTGATTGTTGCCCAGGATCACATCCACTGCAAACATTTTGGCTACTGCCACCTGTTGCACAGTTCCCCCTGTTTCACCCCAGTCTAGGAGAACACTAGCGAGGGGCAATGTTTTTGCCTCACCAGTAAAGTCCTGTACAGTGATGTATTTATTGAGTATAAGCTGACCAGGCTCTACTAGATTCCCTTTTACCAATGTCAGGGATGCCCCTGTGTCCCTTAACCCTTGCATCTGTACACCATTCACCATGACTGGGTGCATGTGCTTCCTCATGTTCACAGGCATGCTTCCAGGGACACACAAACAACCCATTTCTTTTCTAGTACCATTCTGTGTATTATTGCTCATTCTTTTGGGACACTGTCTGGCAATATGCCCAGTTTCTTTACATAACTAACATTCACTTCTCTTTACAGAGAAATCTTTTCTCTGAAACCTGGGGCTAACTGGTTTTGGTGGAGGCAGTGAGGGTTTTAGCTGCCCTGAAGGTGCGCTTTTCCCTTTCGGTGCTGCCACGCCTGCCCCATTTGCTCTCAGAGCAGGTCTGCTCTTGGCATAGCGATCTGAGAGTTCAGCAGCCTCTTGCACTGTTTTGGGATCGCGGTCCTCCAGACAGGTTTTTAGCTCTGCTGGGCATGCCCAATAAAATTGCTCTAACAAAATCACATTTTCAATTTTATCAACAGAGTTTGCCTCAATTCCTTCCCACCAACATTTTAAAAACTGACGTTGTTTCGTGGCTAGCTCCTCGTAGCTCATGTCAGGGCTTCTCCTAAGCTTACGGAATTTAGCTCTGTATGATTCAGCAGTTAATTCAAATTTCTTTAACAGTGCAGCTTTAAGTTTGCTGTAATCATCACTTTCCTCATTGTCCATTTGACCCAATGTATCCCAAGCTTTCCCGGTATGTAGCGGGGATAGCTGGAAGCTCCAGGACTCTCTAGGAATTTTAGCCTGAATACACACTTTTTCAAAAGAATTTAAAAAGGCATCCATATCCTCCCCCTCTTTAAATTCGGCTATCAATTTGGAGTTCAATTTGTAACCCAGTCCTGCAGTCCCAGTTAAACCCAAGCCACTTACCTGCTCTGGTGCTGGTGGTTGGAGTCGTAGCTTCTCCAGTTCATGTTGCCTCTGGCACTCCTGCTCCTCATAGTCTGCCTCTCACACTGTTCACACCTCTCTTCTCTCTGGAACTCCAGCTCCATCCTGCGCAACTCAATTTGCAGCCTGACTACTTCTGGATCCAGGATACTGGTGACAGTCCCCTGCTGCTGTGGCCCTTCACAGACAGTGGCCCTGTTGCCCTCCTCATCGGATCTGGACACTGCAATGGCCACTAGCCCTGCCACACTCGAGGTTTGGTCCTTTTCAGTCACGGTCTGTGACTCGCTGCTCTGAGTATCTGCTACCACAGAGTGTCCATGAGGTTCTGCTTGCTGGCTTTTACCTCGAACAGGACTCCTCTGTCCCCGCACAACTGCCTTAAGTAGTCTGCAGTGTGTCTGCTGTAGTTGGAAGCCATCTTCTTCCCAAACTATGGCTACTCTGACTTGCACTTTAGGAAAAAAAAAATAAAACGGGTAGGAACCTGATTGTATGCCAAGTGATATAGTTCTGTCTCCTTTTTTTAAAAAATAAATCACTGCCTTTTTCTTTCTTTGCAAGTGAGCTGACGGTTTCAAGCTGACACACTGAACAATAAAAGCTTGTAATATCAAAATTATCCCACTGCTCCCACCAATCTGTCACAAACCCACTCAACAGGTCAGCCCTCTACTCCCAAAGTACCAACCTCTGAGCACAGTCTTGTGAACAGTTAACAGAAACAGGGTAACCCTCCTGTTTGTTTTGTGGGTTCGAATCAACCTTTGGTCTCAAGTCTTGGAGGGATTCAAACTGTGAAACTCTTGCTAGCGTAGCCAATGCACAGGCTCAGATAATTCTGTCTTTGGGGGCAGATATCTTCCTCGGGCACCTAACCAGGTATACAGAAATGAACCCTTAAAACTCTACTAAAGACCTCGGATTACTCTTACCTTTTCCAGTTTGGTATCACCATTCAAGCTTATGCACGGTGTCTGCTTTAACCATATATACTTCACTTGTTAAAGAAAAGAAATTCAAAGACAGACCAAGTAGGCTCTAAAAATAAAGTTTTACTAAAATAGATAAAAGTATGTAAAACATAAAATACAGAACCATATATCACAAGAACCATACACTCTTTTAAAAGAACAAGGTTTTAATAGTGCAATTCCTACTACAGTACTTAGATTTTGTCTCTCTCTTCTTCCTGTATTCTTGCTTAAAGTGCTTAAAGATGTTTCTTTGTCAGAGTGTAGATAGAAGTGTCAAAATGGAAAACAGAATACTGTTTAAAAGCTGGCTTTGCCCACCTCTTTGCATGAGGTCCCCTAGCTCCTCCCTGTCAGAATATAAAAAATATATATCTATGCAAAACAGGATGTCTTATCAAAGGTAAATTCTGTGATCTCAGCACAACTCATTTTCTCATATGACTTTCTTTGATCTTATGATCAGCTTCCCCTTTCCAGGACATCAAAGCATCATTTATGACTTCTGAATATTGCGTCATAACCTACTCTTCTTCCTCTAAGCGTTATAAAAGTTTATGATCTATCTTGGCAGTTAAAGCTATATTTAACTTAGATAAACAGGAGATCCTTGATTAAGGCCTGTTCTAGTCTGTAATTAGCTCCTGGCCTTCCTGGTAACACCTTTTATCTAAAACCTGTGTGTGTGTGTGTGTGTGTGTGTGTGTGTGTGTGTGTGTGTGTGTCATCTCACATGCTGTCTCAGCATCTCTCAGGAGAGACAGTTAATAACACATTTTTATATTACAAAAATGATACAGTGATCAGAACCAGGTGTCCAAGTGTCACGTTGTTCACCCTGGCAACAAAGATGCCCATGGAATTCTATGCTCTGATTGTGGGTGTCCATTTTCCAGTGCCCTGTCATGGCTATCATGGTCACACGCGATTGACTGAAGAAAAAAACACTATATAGAAGTATAAAAGTCACAGCTCATATATAATAAAAGCAATTTGAGATGCATTCAACTGGTGTCAAACAAGTTGGCTACATCAGTCAACTCAACTGAAACCCTACAAATGGTGTGCTAATGACAGTATGCAACTCTCAAACCGAAATCATCAGCACTAACTGTCTTCAAAACGTTCATAAGTACTGAGGGTGGAAGAGGTGAGGGATTATTTCAGATTACATGCTGCAGTCACAGAACCTGCAACACTATTTGTAAGCAATATATCCCTTTCTCTAATTGAAGGAGTACAGCATAAGGGGATACATATCTTGCACACCTACATGTGAGTTGGCATTTATGCCAAGGCATGTGCTGATTTGGCAGTGTTTACTATCTGTTACTGCTGCAGCTATCATAGACATTGAGGGGTGTAAAGGAACGCTTGGTCCATCTAGTTTGCCCCTAGACCCAACCTTGTTTTTTGGCTGTTGACCTAAGTTGTGGCATGCTTTTGTGTCCCCTTCCCACACACAGTGCTTCCTATATGCTTGCATGTTTAAATCACTCCACTGTGCGTGCTTCCACTGTCTTCTGATGCAACTATTCCATTCATCTACCACTTTTTCAGTGAATAAGACATTCTGCACATTTCCCTTTATCCATCCCCCTTCAATCTCATATCATGCTCCCAACTACTTGTACTTCCCCTGCATTGATAGATGTTGCCATCTTGTGCTTTGTTTACCTCCCCGTTCCCTCCTTTACTCCAGTGAGCACACATTGTGATGTTTCAAGCTCTCCAAATGTGTTTTCTGGTTTCACACCTCAACCATGCGTGTGTCACCCTTCTCTGGACCGCTCCACTCTGTCTATATCTGTCCTAAAAATGGGCCAGCACAGTTGTACACAGTACTCCAGATTAGGCCTACCCACTGGATTATACAGTGGAATCCCCAATGCCCTCTTTTGCTAGTGCTGTTCCTGCAAATTCACCTCACCATACCACTGGCCATCCCTTCAGCCCTACTACTATGCTTTGACAGTGTTATGTCATCAGAAATTATACCACCCAGAACTATCCCTTCTTGGTGACTGTCAACAAATACCCTCCCCTCCCTCCAACCCCAATGTGGCTCTCTCCAAGGTTTTTTTCAGCCAGTCTGTTCTGATGGTTGTCCAGGAAAACGTTTAAGATCCCACTTCACTCCTCAATAAGAGTCAGGGAATTCCCCGGTGTCCTGGCTAAATTCTCCCCATTGACTAGAAATACCACCAGCAGCTAAATCTGGTTCTGTAAGTCATTTTACAACTGTACAAATATTCCCCTTCCCTTGTCCCTCAATAGCACTGGTAAAAGAGCCACAGTCCATTGTGCCTGTCCCAGTCACAAATTTGCAAATAAAAAAAATAAAAATATGTCTGGAAGCACTTTGTTCATTATGACTGGCAACTTTGAAGACACCTGATACCCATTTATTGAAACCAGCTGCCTGACAATAGTAATTCATAGCTATCCCAGGTGTACAACATCAGATTTACAAAACAAAAACCTGTTGATATCAGATGTTTGTTACGTGTTGCATGGAAACAGGGCACCTGAGAGTGAAAGTCTTTACTGTTTCATTGGGTTTCTGCATCCCATGTGCGTCAATTTCAATTCTTTACATAGAACCTTGGCTGCCACAATTCAGAGTACATTTCCAGACACCCCCACCATCCATGCTCATTTTCTACTCTGTATACATAGTATCCACCCAGTTGCATAACTTGTTGTCATCTGCAATCAGGCAGACACTTCACGCTAGCACGTCCACTATACCACTAATGAAGACATTCAACAGCAAGTGCTGCTTGCTGAGGTGCCTCACTGTTCACCTTTCTCTGCCTTGTTTGGATGCCATTTATCAGGACCTTCTGTCTCCTGTCTGCACCATCTATCTCCTTTCTGCATAGAAACATAGAAATTGTCCTCAGATAAGGACTGCCAGGATCATCTATTTTGCCCTAAACCCCTACACTAATTTTTGGCCTCAGATGCTAACTGGTCAATGACTTTTCAATGGCCTGTCACCCCTCCTTCCCACCTCTAAGGTACTCTTATCCTTATCCCATACATGTTTAAAACCCTCCACTCTGCTTGTGCATGCCACCACTTGTGGCAGTCTATTCCACATGTCCACCACCTTCTCTGTGAAGATAAACTTCTTCACAATTCCCCTCAGCCTGCCACCTTTCAATTTCATATCTGCCCCCTCATTCTAGTACATCTCTTATATTGGGCTATGTCTCCCCACTGCACCTTGTAAATGCCCTTAAGGCACGTGAATGTTTCTATCATGTCCCCCCGATCCCCCTTCTACTCCTGCTAGTACATATTGTGGTCCTTTAGTCTCTCCTCATATGTTTTCTAGTGACAGCCCAGTACCATCTTAGTCACCCTCCTCTGTACCAGTTCCATACTGTCCATGTCCTGACAGAGGTATACCTTCCAGAATTGCACACAGTACTCTAGGTGAGGCTTCACTACCAGTTTGCACAATGGAATCACCACCAGCCGCCTTCTGCTAGTAATACCTCTGACTATGCACCCCAGCATACCACTGTCCCTCCCCGCAGCCTTTGTACTCTGCTCTTACAACTTCTGGTCATCAGAAATGATAACCCCCAGGTCTCTTTCTTCCTTGGTGATAGTCAGCAAGCCCCCCCCCCATCCTGTAGTTCTCCCCAGGGTTCCCTCTTCCCAGGTGCATTATTTTGCAATTCTTGGAATTGAACCTTATTTGTCACACTTCAGACCATTTTCCAAGCTTCTCCCTTCTTATTCTCTCCACATGCAGATCTTGGTGTCATCTGCAAACTGGATGCCCTTTCCCTCCAGCCCTACTGCTATGTCAGCAATGAAAAGGTTAAACTGGATTTGCCCAAGGACTGATCCCCTGAGGCACCCTGCTGTTCACCCCTCATCCCCTGATTGGATCCCATCTACCACACCCTCTGCTTCCTGTTTTTTTGCAGGACACAGCTGCCCAAATCAGGACTATCCTGCAAAAATTGGGACAGGTGATAACCCTAATTACTCCTTCCCATTATTTATTACTGAGCCAATTTGCAAGAAAACAAGCTGTTTGCTCCCCAAGAGTTCATCTATCCCAGTTGCTGTCTTTCTGCCTAAGATCGTAATGTAGGCCTTGTGACATTAAAGGTATTCCCATGGCAACCAACTGTGATCTCACAACAGGGGATTATGACTTGAAGTAGGGAGTCAGCTACAGAGGCAGATAAACCCTGAGGGATAAAGATCATGCATTCATGCAGATTTCTGTAGTAATAAATACTGGTGAGGAGGAATCTTTAGAATATATGTATGGAATGGAAGCTGAATTGTACCTAACTATTATGTTTTTCCAAGTTTATATAAGGTGTCAGCAGCTCTTCAAAGTACTTAATGTTCCTGGAAAGGGACATAGTCACTCATTATGGTGGTCCTAAGTACCACCAAAAGTTATGTTGCCCATACTCACATGGGCAGGCCATGAACATTGTGTGCATACATGGAGCACTGCAATGTACCACCGTGATTGAGGAAAGTTGCCATTCATGTTTCTATAATTAATAATGTTACCAATTTCTGCCACAAACATTTGTTTTTTACTCCCCAACGAGGTTGTATCATATGTTGGCATACAGAAAATATGTACTGTGGAACTATGACAATCGGAGACTTGGATATGGTCATCGTGTGGTCATTCCATCATGCGTGATTCAAGATATTCACACACATTTTCCATTGGCAGATGATGATTACATTGGATTTATACCCTTTGAAGGTTTCTGGGTATTCACCGAATCTGCACCCAATCAACTGTGACTTTGTTTTCAATTTTGCATGTATCTCTGTTTTCACAATTGCAACCATGCCCCTGGAAGTGTTTGATGGTAAAGCAATTTGTGAAAACGTTCACCCATGATGACAGCAACGTGTCAGACCAAGTTTTCAAGGCATCACTGCATGACAAAAGCTCTGGGCATAAGAGTTGTTCCTTGGAACTTTACTTGTGACAGCTTCCTCCATATGAAACACTAATGCAGTAACTTGATAAGTGCACTGTGTGTTGCTGCCTAGCATGATTAGGACATTGTACGTGATTGCACAATAAAAGTATGCAGCATTGTGTGTAAGTGTTGTGTGTTGTTTACAGTTTTTGCTAAATGGATAACAAAGGCACTTACAGAGCTAGTGTAATGCTTGCAATTCATTGTACTTTCATGAAGGAGCCAACTGACACTTCCGATATCTCGAGTATGTTTCTTACTTATGTTTCATATTTAGGTAAATTTTCACCTGGCAGTTCTGGGCTGATGCGTGGAGCAGCAATATGTCCCTAGTTTAAAGCAGGGCAGTTTGTTTCCTCCCCATGAATTGCCTAAAAATGTGACAGCACACGGTTCCACTATGCCATGCCGACAAGAAATTTGTCAACCATCGGCACGGTGACAGCACAACACCATCAACTGTTGTTGTGTCATTGCTGGGGGAACAAGTGTTTTCTGTTGGGGGCTTTGCCCCTGCACCCCTCACATTAAAGGAATTTTCCAAGTAAATGTTTAGTAATCAAAACTGGATCTGGCTATATTCATTGTGGTCGGACATTGTGTACAAAATGATATAAAATGCAAAGTGCAAGTTGCACATCACATGAACATTCTAAATGGCACAGAGTTGCCATACAATGCACCATAACATATTGTAATACTGTACCATAACTGTATTCAGCAACAATGCGTTGCTTAGTGTCCGTAACCAGATTGAGGTCAACCATCAATGAAAAAGCATAATATCGATATTTGCATAAAATACTAACAATTTCAACTGTAGTCAGATTCAAGTCTCTGTTGTGTAACTGTGAGTACCATATTATTCAGGTAAAATATGGTACTACAATTAAATACCAGTACAATACTGCTGGTTCACAATTTCCCAACTCCTGGCGAAGTATAACTACAATGTCCAATAGCGCATTAGGTTAATGCTTTTGTCCCTGGTTTGTGTCTTATGTGGAGCACTGTCTGAGTGTCATGACAATTGCCATGCTCCTTCTTTTTGTACCACCTGCATGTCAGACATGCACTAGGTAGAAGCCACTGTTCCTCACATGGCACCATTGCCGTGTGCTTGCACTGATCATGCCCATTCTGAAGACAGCACTCAACTGCTTTTGTGAAAGTGAGTTACATGATGCTGTATTAATTCATCCTTTGGTGGGCACTCTTTACCAGCAATATTACTTGGTACTGGTGGAACATGCATTGCTGGTAGAGTGATTTCATTGCGCTTCAGTTCGAGAACATTGACTAGCATGTCATATATGCACGTGTGTGATTTGGCTGCAGAAATTGGTTTTGCCACCCATTGCTTTTTTTGCTTTGGGTACACAATGTTGAAGCATTTTTCACCTTTAACGCCAGGTGACGAGGATGGATTGTTGACAGTTGCCAGGGGACGATTCACATTAGCGTTATGGTCTAGCATTGCCAGCATTATGCAGGCCTTCATCCCAGCAAAGCTAAAGCTCTCGAACTTCGAGCAGTACTTTCACAGTAGTGCATGGAAGACATCAATTGCCCCAGAGTGGCAGAAGTGAGTGGCATGTTTCAGATCCTTTAGGAACGTTGCATTGTTAACAATTTTATAGAGCTCTGCATATGGTACATCTCCATCCACTAGCCACTTCCGCCATTCACGTTCTGCCACGGTGACCAGATGGCTGCATGTATGCATGAAACTTCTCACCCCAGTTCCAGCTGTGATTGTCTGTCATGTGATCAGTGACAGACTGCCACTTCTCGTGGCGAAGAGTTTCATCGCCACCGCATGTTTCTGATGCTCACCACAGATGGTTCGAAATGATGTGGCGCCATTCCATCAACATCTCACATCCCCTTTTCTTTGACTGAGCAACAATTTGTTTAGAAATACTCTTTGGCAGGTGCCATAAATCAAACTGATGCTGTATTGTTGGGTAAATTTGACGCATTAGGCATGTATTCCCCCATGAGGGTCAGTTGCTATAAGTTCGATGTTAACATTTTGGCTTTTAATATTTTCGAGACAGTTTTCAAAAGCTTTCTTTTCTAATCCCACTGATGTAATCCCTGGTTGCACCCTCTCCAAGGAGTAATCCACAATTTTGTTGGTCTGCAGGTCCATGACAGTGTAGCTACCAAACTTGGCACTACATCCAGGACTGTCACAGCACCCGTCTCCAGCAAGATGGACTGTCCTGGTCCTTAATTAGGACTAAATCTCGTGCTGCTGCGTGCACCATGAATATTGAATAACAGGAAATAAATATTGCCACTGCACTTCAAAAAAGGTGGAGACAGAAAAGAAAGACAGTCCCAGAAATTTGCAAAACTTTGAAATGCGAGCATATAAATTACCACTGAATAGAATTGCTGTAGCACCCAGCAGGTTTCCTGCTGGCATTCAACCCAGTAAGGGCTGTGAATGCCAATCAACTATTTGATGACCATTGATGCATGTGACCTCGATGGACAATATGGTAAACATAGAAATATAGAAACATAGACTTTGATGGCAGATAAGTACCACGTGGCCCACCTAGTCTGCCCATTTCCCTACCTACAGGATAGGCTCCAGATCCTAGTTAACCAACAGCCTATTTCTTCCTACTCTCCACAAGAATTGCCTTATGTCTGTTCCATGCATTCTTGAATTCTCTCACAGTGTTTGACCCCACAACCTCCTCAGGAAGGCTGTTCCATGCATCCACCACCCTCTACGTGAAAAAATACTTCCTCACATTGCCCCTGAGCCGTCCCCCCTATATTTTCAAATTGTGTCCCCTTGTTCTTGCACATCTCTTTTTCTGAAATATGCTACCCTCTTGGACTTTGTTGATTCCACTGAGGTACTTAAAAGTTTCTATCATATCTCCCTCTCCCTCCTTTCCTCAAGGGTATACATATTAAGCTCCTTTAGTCTCTCCTCGTATGGCTTCTCTTGCAGACCCTGCACCATTTGCCTCCATCCTGTCTATGTCCTTGCAGAGATGGGGTCTCCAGAACTGGATGCAGTATTCCAGATGGGGTCTCACCAACTGTCTGTACAGAGGGATAACAACTTCCTGTTTTCTGCTAGTGATGCCTCTCCCTATACATCCTAGTATCCCCCCAACCCTCCCTACTGCCTTCTCACATTGCTTGCCAATCTTAAGGTAATCTGATATGATTACCCCCAGGTCCCTTTCCATTTCTGTTGTTGTTACTACCTCCCCCATTGTGTACTCTTCCCCTGTGTTTTTGTGTCCCAGGTGCATTATTTTGCACTTCTTTGCATTGAATCCAAGCTGCCATACTTCTGACCATTCCTCCAACCTTGTCAAGTCCCTTCTCATCCTTTCCATGCCTCCTTGTGTATCAACCCTGTTGCAGATCTTTGTGTCATCTGCAAAGAGGCATACCTTTACTTCCATTCCCTCTGCGATGTCACTTATAAAGACATTAAAAAGGACTGGACCCAGTACTGAACCCTGCGGTACCCCACTAGTAACCCTTCTTTCTTCAGAGTGGACTCCGTTTACAATTACCTTCTGTGTCCTCTGTTGTCCAGCTAATGTTTTTACCCAGGCTACCACCCTGGGACCCACTCCCAGGCTGGTTAATTTGTTTATTAATCTTTTGTTTGGGACTGTGTCAAATGCCTTGCTAAAGTCTAGGTAGACCATGTCCACAGCTCATCCGGTCTACTACTTTTGTCACCCAGTCAAAGAAATTGATTAGATTCATCTGACATGAACTTCCCGCTATGAACCCATACTGCCTTGGGTCCTGTGCCCCGCTGGCCTCTAGGTACTCAGCAATTCTTTCCTTCAGAAGTGATTCCAGTTACATTTTTTGTGTCCATCTCATCAGCAACCAAGTGACAGATTGGACATATTAGCTTCATAAAAAGTGCATTCAAGCACATCTCAAAGACCAAAAATGTTTGTTACTTTACTGTATTGTCATTGCTTTTATCATCGTCCAAAGTAGCATTGCTCCATGTTGATTCTGATTCCTCAGCACTGGGCACATAACATTCACCAGAATCTTCCTGCACATCAGCAAAAGAGTCCTCGCTGTGGCTGTTATTCTGCCAATTGTCTTGTGAATCAATATACAATGCATGCAGTGGTGACATCATAGGTTCAGAATTGTATGGCTGTACACTGGGACAAGGAGAAGACATTACATGGTGGTGGTCAATGTAGCAATCCATTTCATCATCCATGTCACTTAGTGAAGCTCTTGCTCTCTGACAGCAGTGCTGATGGTCATGCATAGCCTCCCTTGGCGTTACTGGTTCCTCGGGCCTCTGGGTAGCACCTTGTAGATTTCACACAAAGTTTGTGTGCACAGCTGGAGACATTGAATCTCTCAGTCTGTTTACAGGCATCTGCTTGACTGACTGAGTATCCCCAAAATGTTGTCTGTGTGGAGTGGATGCATGAAGGCATGGACGCAGCTGATGTTGCTGAGTGTGACGTACATTGTGGTGAATCAGATGACAATGCAGAACATGCCAATGATGGTGGTGCTGATGGAGGTGAAAACTCAGTAGCTGTGGTAGTCAACTCTCAGTGTGGTCTATCCCCACATGTTCTATTTCCATCACTGCATCATGCCACTCGGTCAGCTGCAAAAGTACATAAAGAGATGTGTTAATGCTCACGACACAGAACTGTAAAACAGTGCTGCATTGCTCTCTGACAGGTGTATTGATGCCACAGCCAGTGATAATGTAACTGCCTGACCCTAACATTAGTGCCAACCCAATGAGCGATGCATTTCGCTCTGACAGCTGTAGCAATGCCACAGCCTATTGCACTAGAACTGCACGACCCGAATATTGCCACCAATCCAAGGATCAACGCATTGCTATATGACAGCTGTAGCGATGCCGCAGTCAATAGTACTGGAACTGCCTGACCATAGTATTGCACAGCTAGTAAGATATAGCCCACAACAAGGTATGTTTGTGAGTAGAATACTGGCACTCCCTGGCTGCACTGCAAAGTTCCACAGCACATGCTGATTGACAGCGCAGCACCTGGTGCTTAAATTGAAGAACAATGTACCCATACTGTGGATTGCTTTATTGCAGTTTGAACGGGTGTTAGGTTAGAAACCAAAACCAAAATAAAAGAATACCACCAAACTGTCAGACTGCTGCTTGAGATTTGATAAAGTTACTATACAAAATTACTTTCTTATCTTTTCTCTCATGTAAAGGCATAGAAAGTGAATATAAGACCCCAAACCGGGCCCAGAATGCATGGAACACCTACCACCCCTGGGAGAAAAAACAAGAATAATAGACAATGCTGTAAGATTATAAGAATAACAAATACAATGAATATATAGCGATATCAGTACAAATACAGAATCAAATCTGTTGCAGGTAGTTGCATGAAGGCATTCTATTAAAAAGATGCCAAATCCCTGCCACTGTGAATGACAGTTGTAAGTGAATTATTAACAAGCATTTGTCAATGCCGAGAGTTCGCTGTTGGTATTGCTCTTGTACATGTAACCGGCATATGCCCATTTTTGTAACATGGATATACATATGCCTCTACGGGTTCGGGGAAGGATGAGGCTACTTGGCACAAGAGACCTAGGTTTGACTACTCTGCACAGGGGCACCCAAGTAAATCCAACTACAGGAAGCAATAACTGTAATGTCCAGAACCAGAATTGGGATTTTTCAGTGTGGCTTATTTATTAACTCACTGAACACAAACAAAGCTCTGTATGGTCCCCCAAAGGCTATGTAGCTGTAATGCAGATTAGAGGTTAAACACAGCGGTCCATTGGAGAATGAACACTTTACAATTGTCTGGCTTTGGACCACCAGGCACTCAGCCCAGACTTCGCATCGCATTGGATACACAGCCGACTGGCGGCTCCCCTGCCGGCACTCTACTGATGGTCCACTTGGCGAATGAACCCAAACTCTACTTGGAAAGACATCCCATAAAACAAGAAGCTCCAAAACTGTGGCTCCCACACCACTTGAAGTCTCGGCTCCTAGAGAGATTTTGTTTCCGTACTTCCAATTAGAAACTCCCATCAAACAAGGAGTAATGTTCCCATCCTGTGGCTCCCCACACCACTTGAAGTCTGCGACTCCTAGAGAGATTTTCAAGTTGCGACCCATGTCTGGGTACCCACCCCATCACTGGCCAAGCGCATGAGGCGAGTAGCAAAAACAGAAGAAATCCATAGAGGTGGACCTGGTTACTAAAGATGGGGATCTATCCACCTCCAGCTCCCACAGCCCATACCCGGCCATTTCTCTGAACACACAGAAACTTTAGAACTGTAAAACTGTAGATTGCATGGTGGATGAACTGATGCACCCCCTCTACTGTGAACTCTAAATCCATTTAAACTTTAAACTGACTGCTCCATTTGTTCGTCCTAGTGTATATAGTGTTCCCAAACAGCAGTCCCCAATAAAACCATTTGAAACTTGAAACTGAATTGACTGCTCCATTTGTTCGTCCTAGTGTATATAGTCTTCCCAAACAGCAGTCTCCAATAACATTTCCTGACTGAAAAAACAGTTGTTTGCCCCTTAAACTGGAGCCAAACACTCACCCAAATGTTGCAGGGCCCCACAGGCGAAGTTCTTTAACCTTTTCTGTATACCCAAACAGACAAAGTAATTTCGAGCAGCTTCTTTCCTTGGTGGGTGAGGGATTGCCCTGGAACACAGATACCTGCCTACCCCCGGAGGAAGGGGCACTGAGACCGAGGGACGGTCTCCACCACTTGAAGAATGGTGAAACACAGAAAACTTCCTTCTGTGTGGAGGCAAAACTCAAACTACAGTCTGATTGCTTCCTTCTTGCTCAAGGACAAACGGAAGACTCCCTTTTGAATCCCAAAGTTCTAGAACTACTCTGAGCTGAAGATTCCAACTGTGGCTCATGCAGCTGTAACAGTTCTACTATGATGTCATCCCTCTAGTCTCAGCTGAGACTGAGAACAGAGTGAGACAGTGTGAAACCCATTTAACTGGAGTTTCACAAGCTGCCTTCCCTGCCTACCACTAGGTCTTACTGGGATTCTAGTAACCCCGGGTAACAAAGGGGTTACATACATGCCTCCCATATTTTTCTGCGTATATGCTTCTGTCTTGCATGTTAAGGGTGGGTGTTACTGTTGGAAACCGTAATGTCCCGGCTGTTTGTTGGTATTTTTGCTCCAAACTTTCAACATGCGCTTTTTGGGACACCACCTCATGAACAGTGGCAGTATAATTGTGTTACTCAATCCCAAAAGGTGATTTCACAAAGCGAGTGTGCCATTTGGCACCACAGGTGTGAAAACACATTTTGGGCAGGATGATAGGAGGTGTGAAGAAATGGCAATGTTGAAAATCTGAATTGAAAATATGAAAAAGTAGCGAAGTTATGAGTGTGCATAGAAACTGTGCAACACACAGTCGTACCGCAGTCATTTTTTGGAATGTTTTCACCAAATTTTCAACATGGCCTTTTTGGGACCTCCTCTCATGAGCAGTGGCACTGGAATTTCATTAATCTGTCCCGAAAGTTGATTTCACACAGCGACCAAGCCATTCTTCGCCACAGCTGCAAAAACACATTTTGGGAAGGATACAAAAAATGACAGTTGTACTGTTCATAAGAAGGTATGAAAAAATGGCAATGTTGGAAATTTGGAGTGAAAATCTTAACAATCGATGATGTTACAAGCGTGCATAGAAACTACACAACAGACGCTCGTAACGCAGTCATTTTTAGGAGTTTTTTCACCAATTTTGCAACAAGGGCTTTTTGGGACCCCACCTCATGAACAGTGGCACTGTCATTTCATTAATTGGTCCCAAAAGGTGATTCCATGCAGTGACCACAAAATCACCTTTCGGGACCGAGAAATGAAATGACAGTGACTGTGTTCATGAGGTGGGGTTTCAAGAACCCAATGTTAAAAATTTGGGACCAAAACTCCCAAAAATAGCTGAGATAGCAACCTAAATTGAAAACCCCACATTCAGTTCCATTATAGAACTTACCATCATTTCTTCAGTTTGCGGTCGGCTTTTGAAGAGTGCAGACGTGTTCCCGGTCAACTGAGGATTGTCGCTCCCAACCTCAGAGGTAAGTATGGGTGGGGGGTGTGAGGAGGTGGGGTGCACAAAGGGAGGGTGTAGGTTGGGGGAGGGGGGCCAGCAGCAATGACAAGGAGCCGTTTCTTTCTTTTCAGGTTTAAAAAAAAAAAAAAAGACAGTGTGGGTCTGTTTTCCTTTTTTACAGGAAAAACTATGGATTTTGGCACACTGTGGTGGGCTCCCAGTGTGCCAGAGTACTGGAGGGGTTCAAGGTGGGATCAATGCCAACCCAGGGATTGGGCACCCTGAGGTCAGAGGATATGTGGGGGGGGCCTCCAACACCAGGAATGGGCATCTCGGTGTTGGAAACACCACAGCAGGTTTTGGCACACTGGGGTGGGCTCCCAGTGTGCCACATTAAAGGATGGGGGATATAGGCCACACGGGGATTGAGCACCCCAATGTTGGCAGGTGGGGGGATCTGTCAGCGTGCTCGATCGCGCTTAGAGTAATGGTGCCTTCAGACACTAAATACTCCCAGCCCATACGGAGCTTAGGCTGTGGCCTGCTCTGCAAGGGTGGGAGAAACTGTACAGAGACAGCGGGACATGGAGAAGGCAGGTGAGGAAAGCCCTCCTCCCACCTTTCAGGCAGGGACCGATGGGGTTGCAATGCAGAGATGTCATGATGCAAACAGCTGTTTGCTCTGTGGTGACTTGCAGATGAAAGGAAAAAGCTGCCTCTTGATTGATGCAGCTTTTTCTTTTCAAGTGCAGATGACTGCAGGCAAAACCACATCAGCACCAGCCTGGCTGAGGATTGGTGTGATACTGTCGAGCCCTATGCAGAGCACTCTGCATTAGACAGACAGCATCACACCCTCAAAGCCCACTATCCCAAGGAGTTCACCGCACATGTGTGAACTCAAAAAGGGGCTTCTGGAAGCTTCCAAGGTCTACACAAAGAAGCGACACAAGTTTGGTACAGCCAGGAAACCGAGCAGGTGGACAAGGGAGGTCCAGGATGTGGTAAGAGAAAAAAAGGCTGCTTATAACTGATATAGGCATTTGTGTGGGGTTATAGACAAGGAGGAGTATGATATGATTGCCAGCAAGGTCACCAGGGTGGTGAAGTCAGCTATGGCGAAGATGGAGTGGAGGTTGGCTCAGGGGATTAGAAGTGGTGAAAAAGGATTCTTCAGGTATATCAGGGAAATGAGGAATGGAAAGGGGCAGATTAGTAGGCTGAAGTTGGGGAGTGGGTGGGCGGAGGAGGCAGGGGAGTAGACCAAGGTATTAAATTACTATTTTGCCTCAGTCTTCATTAGGAAGGACAGCGGGGTGACACCACATGGGGAGGAGCAGAGTGGACCTGCAGATGGGGGGGGCATGGATTTTGAAATCCCCATTGATTGGATGTGGGAAGCCCTCAAGGCCCTAAGAGTGGAGAAGGCACTGGGCTCAGACAGTCTTCATCCCAGGGTGCTTAAGGAATTGGCTGAAGTTCTGGCCGCACCTCTGATGGACCTCTTTAATGTCTCCATTCAGTCAGGATGAGTGCCTCAGGACTGGAGGATGGCCCACATCATGTCTATCCACAAGGGCGGCACGCGAGAGGAGCTGGAAAATTACAGGTCAGTAAACCTGATGTCAGTGGTGGGCAAAGTGATGGAGGTCATCTTAAAAGAGAGGCTGGATGTGTTTGTGGAGCCACGGAGCCACCTGGGTGAGCACCATCAAGGTTTTGTTCAGGAAAAATTGTGTCAGACCAACTGGGTGGAGTTCTACGATTGGGTGATGAGAGTGCTGGACCAGGGCAGGCCAGTGGATGTCCTCTTTCTAAACTTCAGCAAGGAGGTTGACTCGGTACCACATTCTGGGCTGCTGGAGAAGCTGAAGAAAATGGGAGTGGGGGTATGGATGGTCAGGTGGATAGAGAACTGGCTAGCAGGGCATTTTTAAAAGGTGATGGTCTGGGGGGAGGTTTCATCTCCCATGAGGGTCATTAGCGAGGTCCCACAGGGATCGGTGCTGGGTCCATTCCTGTTTAACGGTTATATCTCAGACATCAGAAATGGTATCAGGAAGGAGGTGAGTCTCTTTGTCAATGACTCAAAGCACAGGGCAGTGGTGGATGGGGAAGATGATAGGTTAGCCCTTCAGGGGTACCTGGAGACTCTGGAGGAGTGGTCACACACCAGCAAACTGAGGTTAAATACTGAGAAATGCAGGGTTTTCCTCCTGGGGGCCAGGAAACCAGCTCATGCATACACCTCAGGAGGGGAGACACTACAGGCTTGGGGGGGGAGAAGGACTTCAGGGTGGTTGTGGATGCCAAAATGAACAACTCAGAGCAGTGTAGAAGGGCTGCAGCCAAAGGAAATAAAATGGTGGGTGCATGGCGGGGGATAACCTCAAGAAGCCGAGAGGTGCTCCTTATGCTGTATAACTGCCTGGTTAGACTGCACCTTGAATACTGCATGCAGTTTTGGCATCAGTACTTAAAAAGGGATATCACTCTTCTGGAGAGGGTCCAGAGGAGGATGACCAGGATGATACAGGGTCTGGGGGAGAAGTCCTATGGGGAGAGACTTGAGGAGCTCAATCTGTACTCCCTGGGGGAGAGGAGGGACAGAAGGGAGATGATCTAGGTCTTCAAATATCTTAAGGAGTAAATAGGGTAAGCAAGGATAGGGTGGTTCAGCTGACGGAGGAGGGGGCCACCAGGGGGCACCCAATGAGGCTGGTTGGCAGGAGACTAAAGGGGGAAACAAGGAGATGTTACTTCACTGAGAGGGTGGTGG
Organism: Neoceratodus forsteri; assembly: GCA_016271365.2. NCBI lineage: Eukaryota > Metazoa > Chordata > Ceratodontiformes > Ceratodontidae > Neoceratodus > Neoceratodus forsteri. The sequence goes on from CM057456.1 coordinate 28,483,585, forward strand.
AACCCTGGAATGCTCTGCCCATGGTATTGGTGGCTGTAGTACCTGTGGAGGGGTTCAAGAAAGGCTGGGATAGGCATATGGGGAGGGTGCATCTCAGAACCCCATTGGGGGATGGGGGACCTCGTGGGGAGGGTGGGAGAGGCCGCAACAGTGTCCTGAATGGGCACTGATCACTGAGCAGACTCAATAGACCATAGGGCCTACTCTGCTGGCTTCTTAGTATGTTAGTAAATTAGATGTATACCCATGTCCTTGTTATTGTTGATATGGAAAAATTAATAAAATAAACAATTTCAAAAAAGTGTCTGTAGACAGCAGTATCTAACAATCGTACCAAAAAGCCACCCATAATGTGACTTATATATGGTTCTGCAGATGGCAGACAAAGAGAAGGAAATATTTTTGACATTTGTATGTGACTAACAAAAGTAACATATGCAGTGGTCACTTTTTGTGGTGGTCACAGCACATAGAACTTCTATGATCACTCTCTAGTTATCGGTAGTGCTCTCACTCAAAAACAAACACATACTAAATGAGAATGAGTGAGTGGGAGGCAGATGGCTGAGGAGACTCAGCCGGAACTTCAAATGCAAGTGACACTGGTGTAACCCCCACCCAGGTATGCCGTTTCTATCTGACAGCTGTACCTGGTGGGCTGGGTTCCGGGAGGAATATGTCACGCAGCACATTGGCTAGGTTTGGCTACTCTGCAACAGGGGCACCCAAGTAACTCTGGACAAAGGAAACAATAACTTAAATGTCCAATACCAGAAGTGGGATTCTAAAGTGTGGCTTTTATTCACATCCAACAGAATAAACAAAGCATAGATGGACCCCCACGGGGCTACACTCCTGGTAATGCAGATTTAAGGAGACCAGAACACATCCTCATCACTTTAGCCCTCAGGCTCTGAAACATCACTGGGCACACAGCCCGAACTTGTACGCTGATCTGGGTTTTCCCTGGCTCAGCTCCCTTGCCAGCCACTTGGACACTTTCCATATAGCATGGAAACATTTACTGGTGGCTCCCTAAATCACCTATGAGCACTTCTGCTCCATAAGGAAATCTTCCACATCAGTCCCACGTCTGGGTACTTTCCTTAGGCACTGGCCAAGTAACTGAGAGAAAGCAACAGGTGTCCCAGAGCAAATCCGTAGAGGTGAATTTGGTTACTACTGATGGGGGATCTCCCACCTCTCGCTCCCACAATTCATACCCAGCCATTTCTCTGGACTGTAACACCTCATCCTTTAACACACTTTGCTGTGTAGATTCTTTTTAAATGTATTTCACATTGAACCTACAGTCTTTACATTCCATTTGTGCTGGACTTGAACATACTTAATAAGTGACTTTGTCCATTACTCTAGACCCCCCACAGAGTTAAGCAGTCCAATCCCCACATCTTCCAAACTGTACTTGGTTGTCTTTTCCTGACCACACAGTAACAGTCACTTTAGTTTCATCTTGATGCAGGTAAAAATACATTGCCCTTTAGCAGAGCGAACTCACCCTTCGGTTGCAGGGGCCCCACAGACGTTTCCTCCTCAAGGAACTCTCTTCTACAGCTTCTGGTGCCTCAGCATGAACTTAAACCAGGCAGCTTCTTTTCTCTAGGTGGACCAAGGGGGTTGCCCCTGGAAGCAGGCTGATTCCTTCCCCCCATCCCCGCAGGGATGGGGCCCTGAACCATTGAAAGCGGTCTCCACCACTTCAATATGCTCTTCTTGTGTTCCTCTTCAGGTGGAAACACACACCAAAAAAACAAAGGTAGCTCTTTGACAGAGCTTAGAGCTCTGAGGGCCTGCTTACAGCAGAGCACCTCTTTCAGACTGCACACACTCTACTGAACTCTACAGACTCTACTTCAAATTCCCCAACGTTCTACTCTAACCTCCAACTGCAGCATTCCAGTGTGGCTTATGCAGCTGCAACAGCTTTAAATGATGTCATCCCTCAGTCTCAGCTGAGACTGAGAACAGAGTGAGACAGTGTGGAATCCATTTAACTGGAGTTTCACAAGCTGCCTTCCCTGCCTACCACTAGGTCTTACTGGGATTCTAGTAACCCCGGGTAACAGGGGGTTACACTGGCATATTATATATTTTCTTGAATGCATAGTGCTGTCTCAATTAATTTCTGGACACTACTGTGATGTCCATGGCATGTACCCCCTGCCAACAAGTCCACACCTCAGTCTGAATGACGTCCTTGTTGTATATTTCCCAGCTATGTGTGGGTTGTTGAAGTGACATTGCCATTGCATAGCCAGGGGAAAAAATGCAGAAATAACATGCGTGAAAAACGAGGTACACATACCGTGTCTGTGCATTGGTTCTCCTTTCCTCAAGCATGCTTCCTGGGCTGCGAGCCAGTGATGCCAACACAAGGTGTAAGCTGTGGCAGAAAAAGAGAGCTGCATAACTGTATCACGTACTGCTGAAGTGAGTAGATTTGAGGATGGTGGTACATGATATGCTTCTACTGTATCATTCAAATTAACGGGGTAAGACAGTCTAAATGAAGCCAATTTCACTGCTACTTGGTCATGGACAATCTTTCTCATCATCTGAAGTGACCAGCTGCCCTCTCCCCAACCAGCAGCTGCTCTTTTTGTTTTCTGCCCCCCCGTGGAAGAAATTGCAAGAACTTGCAATTTTTGCCATTGAAGCTCAACCCTTCCTCACTATCCACCTATGCACAGATCTTAGCGTCATCTCCAAAGAGGTTGATTGCACACCTTATCCCTTTTCTATGTCTGCTATGAATATGTTAAACAGCAGCAGTCCTAGCACCTACCACTGTGGTATCTTGGTGATAATGCACTTGGTCCTGAGAGTTATCCCACAACTACCACCCTGTGCTGCCTGCCTCGCAACTAGATCTTTATCCAACCGGCCAACTTCCTCCATGCTCCTAGGCTGCTTAACTGGTTGTTCAGCCTTCTGTGGGCCACGTAGGCAAATGCCTTACTCAAGTTCAGGCATAGGACATCAACTGCATGGCCCTATCCAGTGACATCATCATCCAGTCAAAAAAGTAAACTAGGTTGGTCTGCCATGATCTCCCAGACACAAACTGATGTTGCCTGTCATCCTGTAAGCCATTTTCCTCCAGGAAACACACCAGCCTTTCACTGAGTATAGTCTCCAATTGCTTTCACACAATGGGTTAAAGGCTCACTGGTCTGTAGTTCCCTGGTTCATTTCTGAGCACACTCTTATTTTATTTATTTATTTGCTTTTGGTAACTGGGTAAGTGCACTAGGCAAAAATCCTGCCTATTTTCAGGCACGACCCAGGAGAGTACAATAATACAATATAACAATGTAACAATATAACATTATAGCAATATGACAATATAACAATACAGCATTGACAAAACAATGCATAGGCACCACATGTGTCATCCTTCAGTCTTTGGGCATGCATCCGGCATTCAGGAAAGTGTCGACCAGTTTTCTGCCTGGACCCCTGCAAGTTCCCTGAGTACCCTAGGATGCACTCCATCTGCAACTTGTGCCTTTTCCACCCTTGGGGACCTTAGACCCTCTAACATCCTTTCCACTGGGATCTCCACATCGGTCCACTATGCTCCCCCCTGCCCCATCCAACCTCCTCTTGAGGTATGGTCCCATCCTTCTTCCTGCTGAACACTGAGCAGAAGTACTTGTTTACTACTCCCGACTGCTCTAACCCACCCATCATCTTTCTAATCCATTCTATTTGGCCTTTGCTCTTCTTTCTCTCCTCTACATACTTAAAGAAATCATTTTCCCCTTCCTTGGAACCTTTTGTGCCAGACTCAGTTATTTTGAAGCCTTGGCTGACTTCATTACTTTGCTCAGTCCATCCCTGGATTTCTTAGCATTTTCCTTCCTATCCTCTTCATGGGAGGATCTCTTATATTTTCAAATGACCTCTCTCTTTTCACTTACCAGTTCACACTGCATCCTCATTCACCCAGCTCAGTCTCCTGTTCATGGCTCATGGCAGGGAGGAGAGGAGGCACTGTGGGTCACCTTGGAGACTGGAAAGGGCACCACAATCTGCACAGGGGTTGTGTACAAACCTCCATGTCAGGAGGAGGGAATGGACAAGGATATGATAGAAGGCATTCTTAGGATGGCAGAGAAAGGGGGGGTACTGTTGATGGGAGACCTGAATATGCCAGATGTTAACTGGAGCACATTTGCTGCAGCCACATCCAAGAGCAGGGCCATTCTCGATGCCCTACAGGTGGCAGGCCTCAGACAGCTAGTTTCGGAACCCACTCATGAGGGAGCAATCTTAGACCTCGTACTCTTAAATGGGGCAGTGAGAGGATCTCAGATCTAGAAGTGGGTTGCCATCTGGGAACAAGTGACCATAAAACAGTGTGGTTCATGTTAAACTCAGCTACAGAGTCAAGCCATACAAAAGTGAGGGTACTGGACTTCAGGAGGGCTGACTTTGGCAAGATGGGAGAGTGCCTCAGAAAAGCACTAGCAAACAGGCTAGAAGGAGGGGTGGAGCAACAATGGGGAATCATCAAAACTGCCATCACAGAGGCAACAAGCCTATGTGTGAAGCAAATAAATCAAAATAAAAGAAAAAGCCATTATGGTTCTCAAAAGAGGTGGCTGGAAAAGTCAGGGAGAAAAAGATAGCATTCTGGAAGTATAAGGAAACACAGAAGTAGCAGGGTAGAGAGCTGTACCAGTTAAGGCAGAAGGAAGCAGGGAGGGAAGTCAGAATAGCAAAGGCCCAAACTGAGGAAAAGATAGCCAACTCGGTTAAGAAAGGGGATAAAACCTTTTATAGGTACATCAGCGAGCGTAGAAAGACAAAGGGAGGGATAATGAGGCTGAATAGAATGAACCTGTCAGTTTGACCTCTGTGGTAGGGGAAGTAATGGAGTCACTTCTGAAGGAAAGAATTGTTGAGTACCTAGAGGCCAGTGGGGCACAGGACCCAAGGCAGCATGGGTTCGCAGCGGGAAGGTCATGTCAGATGAATCTAATAGATTTCTTTGACTGGGTGACCAAAGTAGTAGACCAGGGAGGGGCTGTGGACATGGCCTACCTAGACTTTAGCAAGGCATTTGACACAGTCCCAAACAAAGATTAATAGTCAAATTAACCAGCCAGGGAGTGGGACCCAGGGTGGTAGCCTGGGTAAAACATTTGCTGGACAACAGGACACAGAAGGTAATTGTAAATGGAGTCCACTCTGAAGAAAGAGGGGTTACTAGTGGGGTACCGCAGGGTTCAGTGCTGGGTCCAGTCCTTTTTAATGTCTTTATAAGTGACATTGCAGAGGGACTGGAAGGAAAAGTATACCTCTTTGCAGATGACACAAAGATCTGCAACAGGGTTGATACACAAGGAGGCGTGGAAAGGATGAGAAGGGACTTTGCAAGGTTGGAGGAATGGTCAGAAGTATGGCAGCTAGGATTCAATGCAAAGAAGTGCAAAATAATGCACCTGGGAAACAAGAACCCAGGGGAAGAATACACAATGGAGGGAGGTAGTAACAACAACAAAAAAAGGAAAGAGACCTGGGGGTAATCATATCAGATGACCTTAAGGTTAGCAAGCAAAGTGAGAAGGCAGTAGGGAGGGCTGGGGGTATACTGGGATGCATAGGGAGAGGCATCACCAGCAGAAAACAATAAGTTGTTATCCCGCTGTACAGACAGTTAGTGAGACCCCATCTGGAGTACTGCATCCAGTTCTGGAGACCCCATCTCTGCAAGGACATAGACAGGATAGAGGTAGTCCAGAGGAGGGCAACTAAAATGGTGCAGGGTCTGCAAGAGATGCCATACGAGGAGAGACTTAAGGAGCTTAATATGTATACCCTTGAGGGAAGAAGGGAGAGGGGGGACATGATAGAAACTTTTAAGTACCTCAGTGGAATCAACAAAGTCCAAGAGGGTAGCATATTTCAGAAAAAGAGATGTGCAAGAACAAGGGGACACAATTTAAAGATGGGGGGCAGTTCAGGGGCAATGTGAGGAAGTATTTTTTCACAGAGAGGGTAGTGGATGCATGGAACAGCCTTCCTGAGGAGGTTGTGGGGTCTAAAACTGTGGGAGAATTCAAGAATGCATGGGACAGACATAAGGCAATTCTTGTGGGGGGTAGGAAGAAATAGGCTGTTGGTTAACTAGGATCTGCGGCCTATCCTATGTGTAGGGAAATGGGCAGACTAGATAGGCCAAGCCATCCTTATCTGCTGTCAAAGTCTATGTTTCTATGGCCTTCTAGCTTTGGCACTTTGTGCAAGAGCTACTGGCCTGTGTCAGGTCCCTTTTTATGGCATTCCATGGATGCTCTGCATTCATGATGTTGTCTAGGTGCCCTTTCAAAATGATCACCATCCTGCCAAAGTCTGCACTCTTGAATTCCACCACTCTTGTTTTTGTATTGGCCACGTCCTTCCCCAGTCTGAGGGAGAACCACACTGTGTGCTGGTCACTTCCTGCTAGGGGGTCCTCCACCTCAATGCCTTGGACTATTTCTCCCAGTATTTTCCCCTCCAGGGCTGGCTTCTGTGAGAGTAAGTTTAATTCATTTGTTCGACATTTATCATTACCAAAGATACAATCCATATTTAACAATAAATAATACTATAAAAACACACCATAGTTACGTAACAAGCACATCATAAAATAGGGTACAAGATCAATTAGCCTGTCCTTACAATTCCACCAATTCATTATATCTAAGTGTATCGGCATCTCAATTTATCCTTATTCCATCGACCATTTTTTTCCTAACTTTTCTTATAATATGGAAATAGGTGGCTAAGGCTTTAATGGCCGCTGGATCCTCATTGTGCATTAGTATTTCTAAAAAATAGTCTATTGTCTATTTTAAATTTTTCAATAGCTTCAACATGGAATATAGTTTTGACCAATATAGATCTAGGTGCCTCATACCAAGAACACAAACATACCACATGTTCCAAATGTTCAATCCCCCCCATGGTTACAGTCACAATTATCCAAAATGTCTTTGTTTTTACTATATCTCTTTTTCAAGATGTTACTTTCAAATGTCACAAACTTGTAAATTATAATGGCAGTTCTCACCATGGGTTCCATTAAAACTTTCATGTAATATTGAATTTCAAACTTATTGCGATTGTTAGTTGCAAACCATGGTGAAAATTTTGCCTGATTTTCCATCTATCCACGTCATTCCAATATGTTTCAATTCTCTTATTTATATATTTTTTTTTATTGATCACTCAGCATAATATTGTCTTCCACATAATCCTTTAGCTTATTTAATTTATATTTGTTCAACATCTTATAGACAGTCTCCAGACATTTTGATTTATAGCAATTTCTTTGATACCAACTTTCTTTCTCCACCAAACAAAGGTTGGTTAATGTAGCTGATGTTTGTTTTGTCATTCTTATCCAAAACTTATGTTTTTTTTTGTGTCCATAATAGCTTCAATATTAGGTAACCCAAGTTCAGCCCTAGTGTATATCAAAGGTAATGATCTGGGAACAGTAGGTAGTCTTCTCAAGATCTTATGTATAAGTATCATAAAATGTTCCCCCCTCTTTAAATCCCAGATCTCAGCTCCATAAGAAATGTGGGTTATATATGTTACCTTAATAGCAGTCAGCATTGGTTTGAGGTTAAAACCCCCATACATTGCATTACATTTTCCCAATGCTGAGGCTGTTTTCTTGGCTTGTACAAGAACATTTGCCAAATGTTTAGTCCATAAACCAGATGAGGTCATAGTAATGCCTAAGTAGACATAATCATTAACCACTTTCAGTTTTTCCCCTCCTAATCTCCAATTTCCACTTGTTTTACCTTTACTGAAAACAGTTATTTGAGTCTTAGTCCTATTAATTTGTAAATCTAGATTTTTGGAAATCTGTTTTTACAGACCCTGTTTTGTTAATGAAAATAATATTATGTCATCTGCAAAAGCCAATATGGCACACAATTGATCCTTAATTCTTGAGCAATCTACTTCTATTATTAGGTGTTGCTTAATCAAGACATCGATATAAATTGAAAAAAGGGTAGGTGCTAGTACACATCTCTGCCTTACCCCTCTAGATCCTTTAATAGTTTTGTTAATTCGCCATTAGCTCCATATCTAACTTTGGTCCATGTGTCCTCATACAACCTTTGTATTATGTGTACTAGCTGTCTAGCAATACCCTTTTCTAACATAATATTCCATTCTATATTCATATTAATAGTGCCAAAGGCTGACTTAAAGTCAACGTAGACCACATAAAGTCTTTGTCTTCTTAGATGTACATATTTTTCTGTTGAATGCGTGAAAACAAAACAATTATCTATTGTGTTATAATTTGTCCTAAATCCTGCTTGGTTTTCACTAATCAACCCCTTGCTGTCTAGCTCAGATATTAGTTTTTCCCAGTATGATTTTTGAGAACAATTTTTAAAGAAGAATCCAGGAGGCTAATTTGTCTGTACATTGCTGGATCTTGGCAGCTCCCCTTTTTATGGATTGGAACAGTTATTGCCCCTTTCCAAGAGAATGGGAAGAAGGCTCCAGTCAACAGTTGGTTAAATAGAATAAAGAAGACATCAACCCAGGCTGAGACATTTGCCAGAAATACTTCTGTAGGTATTTCATCAGGTCCTGGAGCTTTGTTTGTTTTCATTCTTTTTAAAGTTATATATACTTCCTGTGTCATAATCCTTAACTGTGGATTATAGTTATCAATTCTCTTGCTCTTTTATATATGTATAATTTTTAGTTTTGATGATATTTGTTCACTTAGAGACCATAGTCCAAAATGTTTTACTATCTCCCTCATATATAGTTTTTAGCATTTCTGGCCAATTGTCCCAGTGATATTGTTACCTTTTCTCTTTTAAAAAGTTACTATATATCTTTCTATGTTGGTTCAAAACCTTGAATCTATTTACATCTGACGTCTGCCTTGTCACTCTTATCTTGTTGTTTAATAAGCATTTTTGTATAATACAGTCTTTATCAAACCAACTTTGTTTATTGTCATATTTTTTGTCTTTATCATAGTCCGTTTATATAGTTTACTTTTCACTGATTTGAAAAAGTCCCATATAGCATCCCAAAATTTGTTGGAGCCATATTGTTGTCCTATTTCTAATAAGACATACAGTATATATATTCTCCTCAATGAATAATGTAAGTTCCATCTCAAGATGTATATCCCATTTAATTATCTTGTTATATCTTATATCCAATGGTGGTTTCTCATTTATACAACATGACTTGAATTTTTTTTGTAAGCATAAATTTCCTGTGATTATTATTACGGGCAAATGATCACTCTCTGTTCTTGTTGGAATACATCATTTTTCCCATACTGATATATCCCCTGACCAATACATCATATCTAATAAAGATGTACCTCCTGATTTTACTTAGGTACAGCAGCCTTGTAGATCACCATCAATTCTTCCATTTAATGGATAAAGATTGCTTAATTTTAACAGTTCAATTAGCTTAGTACCAGCCTGGTTAATTTCTAAGTCCATAGAGGATCAGTGTGTCATAACAAGGTTAAGTGACTGATTTATATTTGAGTTATCTAAAAATCCATCAAAGGATCCAATTCTGGTGTTTAAATCACCCATCATTAGTATATCCACATTAGGGTATTTCAATTGCACTCTCATAAACATATTTTCTAGTGATTTCCAAAATTCCTCAAAATATCTCGATTATCCAGGAGGAGAATAAACACTAATAATTATCAATTTCCTAGCTTGGTTTATTAAAAGTAATACCAAGTAATTTTCTTCATTATATAATAGAGTATGAGTAAAGAATATACCTAACCTCACTTAGACCACTATTCCACCAGATGGTCTCCCTTGTTTGTTTTTCCTTCTCGCAAGTGAATGGAATAACTCATACTCATTAAGTGTAATAGCTTCCTCTTCCTCATGCCAGGTTTCTTGAAGGCATATAATATCCACAGTTTGTATGTAGGCTAAGAATTCACTATCAATCCACTTACTGATAAGCCCTGCTATATTCCATGAAACTATTTGAATCTTTCCCCCCTTATCCTTGTTAATCGGTGATAATGAGATATCTATCATGGGAAGTCAGGTATTGCCAGATCTTCTTAGATCCTGTCCAAAACTATTATATATTTCTTCAGGGTCTACCATATGTAACCCCAAAATGTCAAGTTTTGAGCAATTTTGTAGTATCTCATGTGCGAGATTTCTATCCCTAATTTGTATGTCAATCTGTGAGGTGCCTCCTGTTCTAGTTGATTTATTATCCCTTGCATACCTAGCTGAATTTGTAATATATTCCTGAACAGGTTACAAATAGCACCTTTCAGTTTCCAATTCTTCTTCTTATACATGTTCGCCATTCCAGAAAGTGAGAGTACTACCATAGCTTCCCCATCTGCAACTTGTGAATTAATATTAAATTGTTCCTGATCAGGAAAGTTGACTATCAGTCCTCCTTGCTCTATTAAATCTGCATTATACCATATGTCGTTAGCTACTATAGGTGAACTTAAGAAGATCTCAAGTGTTCGATCACGTCCATCTCTTGTCACCTAAATCTAGATCTATATCATACAAATAATGATTCAGAATCTGATATTTTAGTCCATGTTCATTTATCATAGGCCAATCATTATCTGCAGTACATTTAATCATAGGTAATTTATTCAATGATAGGGATTCTGTTCCTTCTGTTATTTCCTCAGTTGCAGATCAATCTGCTTCAGTGTTTACAATATTTACATCAATTTCCATATTACTTCTTCTAGTAGATGAATCCTCTATATTGGTGTTGCTTTTCTTTGGCAGATCTTGAGAAGCCTCAGTCCAATATTGCTTAAGTGATTCTACTTCTCTCTCTAATGCTACTAAATGATTACATAAATTATTAGATGTTCCCAGAACATCCTGGTCATCATCTATAATTAAGAGTTTCTCCCTTACTTTAGAATTCCCTTTTTCTATGTAATCAGTTTTATAGGTTTCACCTTGTATTTTGTCTTTGTCTTTTACCTCATTCAGTTCTTGATTTCTTTTCTTCTTTTCTTTGCTTCTTTGATTTCTTGACCTATTTTTATGTTGTTGTCTTTTTGTTATTCCAGTGCCTTGGTATATTACTACATTACCCTTGTTCTTTTTACCCTTACCTTTCCTTTTGTGCTTTCTTCCCTTGTACTTACTTATATTATTTAATTCTGGACTTTCTGGTATATATATTGGAGTAAAATCTGGTCTAATACGTGTCATCATAAAGAGTTTAACCATGCCTTCCTCTACAGAATCTGTCTGAGTGATTGTAGCGTAACATATGTTTCTGATGTGTCCGGAGAGGTCTAGGTGAGGATCGAGGGTGACTCCCAGGTACTTAGTAGAGTCGATTATTGGCAGGAGGGAGTCACTTGACCCATGGATTTTGAGGAGCGTTGTGCAGGAGGAGATTTTGGCTGCTGTGCCAAAGAGCATGGCCTGTGTTTTCTTCAAGTTGCCTGTGAGTTTGTGCCCATCAAGCCATGCTCTGATATGGGAGAAGTAAGAGTTGAGCTGGGTATTGATGCTGGTGGCATCAAGGGCAGTGGCTAAGATGACCAGGTCATCCGTATACAGGGTTAGGTGCCCTTTTGTGGCTACAGAGGGTAACTCGTTGATGAACAGGGAGAACAGGATAGGTCCAAGGATGGAACATTGTGGTACCCCACTGTTCACGGGTAAGAGGGTTGAGAGGGTATGATTGAAACAGATGAGTTGCTGCCTGCCCCCGAGATAGTTGGTGAACCAGCCAAGGGCACGGAGGGAGAAGCCAAGGGTCTGTAGTGTGGAGAGGAGGGGGGGATGGTCCACACAGTCGAAGGCTTTGGATAGATCAACAATATAGCCCCGTCAACTTACCCTGGTCGGTTGTGGCCCTGATCCTAGTGGTGACCTCAGCAAGAGCTGTCGAGGTGCTGTGGCCTTTGCGGAAGCCATGCTGAGATGAGGAAAGGACATTGTATCCCTGTAGGTAGTGGGATAGTTGTGAGGCGACAGCTTTTTCCAGGAGCTTGCAGGCAGCCGATAGTATGGTGATAGGGCGATAATTGTTAATATCTTTAGGGTCACCATTTTTCAAGATGGGGACAACCCTGGCAACTTTCCATATGTCAGGGATGACTCCTGAGATAAGCAAGGCGTTGAATATGTGGGCAAGAGGTTGGGCAATGATGGGGGCACCCAGACTGAGTAGCTTGGGTTCCAGGCTGTCCTGACCTGCTCCTGTGTGGTGAGAGAGACCAGCAAGGAGTGCCTGGGTCTCACCCACAGTGATCTTTTTCAGGTAGAAAGGCAGACGAAGGGGTGGAGACCCGCGAGCATGTGCTGGGGCAGAGGACTGTGAGGAGGTGGCAGCCGGCAGGTCCATGAAGAGGCGGTTAAAGGAGGAGGCAATGGTTAGGGAGTTATTGCAGTTGGCCTCGCCAATGGTCATGTCAGTGACTTGCACTTTAGTCGAACCATCGACAAGATTTTTTACATTCTTCCAGAAATGTCATGGGTCATTTGTAGCGGCAATCAGTGCTGCACTGCAGTACTCACTTTTCGCGGTACGTATGGCCCGTTTGCAGGAGTTCCTTAGATGTCGGTACTCCTAGAGGTCTTTTTGGTTGCGAGATGCCCTCTGTTTTGCCCAGGACTTGTCATGTCCCTTCATAAGGGAGAGGAGCTGGCTGTGAAACCATTTCATGACCGAACCTCTGACTCTCCTCTTAAATAGGGGAGCATGCCTATTTTGGAGTGGGGCAAATGCTGCAATGAAGAGGTCTAGGGCTTCGATGGGGTCATGTGTGGCCATGACACGGGACCAGTCAGCTCCCTGTAGGTCCTCGAGGTAGTTTGGGATTATAAGTTTCGAGTTGTCCCTCATTTGCATCACTCTACAGGGGACTTTGGGTGGGTTCGAGCCCCACATGCAGTAGATCGGTGAGTGGTCGGAGATGGAGTCAGGAAGAAGCCCCGAGTTAACAATTTTTTCAAGACGGTATCTCTAGATCCAGTCAATGAGCTACCCTTGTCTCCACGATGGGAGATCCTGGTGGGTTCCATGATGACCTGACTGAGAGAGAGGCCTGAGAGCATAGGCTCAATTAACTTAGCGTTGGGCCCCAGCCAATTTAGTTTTAGGTCACCATGGACGAGGATCTCACTTGAGCCCATCTTATCCCGGAGTAGCTCTATGATCGTTGAGAGTCCCAGCAAACCCCCCTTAGGAGGGTTGTATGCGCACACTATGTGCACCTTCTTGGTGTTACCAAGTAGGAGAAGTGTGTGGAGAAACTCGCAGGGTGTGGGTCCCTGGGTTTGGTGCGACACAACGGAGACATTTAGGTGGATCTTACGGTAAATAAGTATTCCCCCACCTCTTTTACTGCCAGCCCTGTCAAGTCGGATCATGCTGTAGCCCGAGAGGGAGCAGGCAGAGTCAGGGGTGTGAGTTTAAGCCATGTTTCTGTGATGCACAAGATGTCAGGCTTGTAGAAGGCAGCCCAGGCAGTTAGTTCCACAAGATTTTGTAGGAGACTGCAGATGTTTAAATGGGCTATCTTTAACCCCTTAGCTGCCCCCCAGGCAGGGGGAGGACTGAAGGAGACCGGGAGCACAGGAGGACCCTGGCTGTTGGCTGAGTGACCAGCCTGAGCGAGGGGGGCCATGTCACAAGGTAGAGAGCTGCCCTGATGTGATGCACCTCTCGGAAACGGACCCATTTTCTTCTTGTCGAAAGGAAAAATAATGGGTGATGTCTCCAATCCCATCTAAAGCAAGTTTGGATGCAGGATAACCTTGTTGGGGTTGGTGAGTTCACTAGACCATGAAAAAAACCAAAAAAAGATACAAATAACACCAAAATAGTTCCACACATAAAAATGCAAACAAAATAATTCCACAAACTAAAACACTAACAGCAACTGGCAACTAAATTCCCTTAAAAACTGAGTTGGAACAGTGTCCTAATGTTCAATATTGCTAAATAATCACATACGTGCTCAACATCTAAAGGTGAGAGGATAAAAACGTACTTTTCATATCATTCAAGGTCATGTAAGCAAATAGAAGTAGCAGTCATCACAGCTCCACTATCTTCTGGCCATAAGGTTAAAATAATTTAAGATAGTTTAACAAACTGCCCTTTTGCTGCTTTCATCAACTCAAGAGTATCAGCATATTTAATTCAAAAGCCAAATCTTTCCCAGCAGTAAAGATAAAAACCAGTACCAACTTGCGTGCCAGAAAACACTGACTCACCTCAGTAGCAGGTCCGATTGCCAAGAAGGGTCTGTTCACTGTGGAGCTGTGGCGTCCGACGTATATACAGCTCAATCATGTGACCCTATTTGCATATGGTGCAAAAATTGAGTCCTCTAATTTTAAATATGTTTATCCTAAAAACCTAGAATCCCTTAAAAGTAATATATATTAAAAAAGACACTATGTGGAACACACAATTTAGCTAAAAACAACACATAGCATAAATTGTAAAAACAGCAAAAAGCGTAAGTGCAAGTTCGTAGCTGTATCTTTCTGTTTAGTTTTTGCTTCCTTCCCGTAATCCTTTTATCAGCTTTAAACTTTCCAAAAAGGACTGCTTTTGGTCATATTGGTGTTCTGGTCAGGCATCCACAAATAGATAGTTCCCACAGAGCGTTTTAAGCCTTTCTGAACTGCCGTTGTCTGTCACAAGGTCCCAATCGATTTAAACGACACAGCAAAGAACTTTCCTCCATCTGTAGTAGAAAAATAAAATGCAATATCTCCCTACTCCTTCTGCCTTCCTCCTGAAGGCATAGGGTGATTATCAAGACCTCCCAGTCAGCAGATCATTGGAAACACTATGCATACAGATAGCAACAGGCACACAGATAGTGGTGCTAGCCCTTCTGTGAGAGGAAACTTTTCTGGAAGGCCTCCAGGAAGACCTATTCTCTATCTGTACAGGTGGCTGGGGTATTCCAACCCACCCCTGACATACTGACATCCCTGACCACACCCGTGAATCCTTTACCGCTAGACCTCTTAATTTGTTCAGCCAGCTCCTTATCCATTTCCACACCATGGAATTGTGGTCCATACACCACACCCAATCTCACTCTCCTACCATTGCACTGTTTTGTTAGTGCATCCATATGGCTTCTCCCTTGTCCTCCTCCCATTCCTCCTAGTTGCACAGTATCACCTCATTAATATATGAGACAAATACCAAGAGACCCCCACTCCTTTTGAAATCAAATCAGTAAGTTGCCAATCCAGGCTGAAAAAAATATGTTCATTGTTACATTTACCGCTGTTTGGGGGGGGAGTCAGGGTGTGCTCTGACTTGTTTTTGTTGACATATGCCATATACAGTAGCACCCCTCATTTAGCATCCCATTTATAGTTGGTGAATAAGCAAGGGTGAAGAGTTAACATTGGATAAAGTTTGTAAATGAAGAAATATGGCTTTCTCTTTTAGCTAGCTCCTCACCAGTTACCTACATATTGGCTGAGGAGAACTCCTTAATTAAGCTAAGTTTAGGTTGATGCACCCTATAAAGGTAAGCCATTTGAGGCAGATGCAGTTTAGAGTAGGGACCCAGCTGATGGGTGGTCTACCTCAACGTGGTAGCTGGGTGACTTCAGAGCAGGGCCCTGAGATAAATACCAAGAGACCCCCACTCCTTTTTAAATCAAATCAGTAAGTTGCCAATTCAGGCTGAAACAAATGTGCTCATTGTTACATTTACCTCTATATGGGGGCTGTTATGGTGTGCTCTCACTTGTTGTTTTTGTTCACTTCACCTTTTTCTTTGTACCAGTTCCTCCGGTACAGTTTGTAACCAGGGATCACTACATCCCAATCCTAGCACTGAGTGGGCCACATTTCAGTGAAGGCAGCTATGACACCTTGTCAAAGCATGCAGTCCTTTGGTTTTATTGCCAATTCTTTTTGCGTTCAGTGCAACCACCCTCCACTGTGGGTTCTTCCACTGTTTGCCTATACCTTATTCCCTAACCACTCCCTTTTTTGATGTTTGCTTCTATTCTTCCTTCCTGTCTATGAGAGGCATCCTGGTGATCTACCTTGTCTGATGGCTATGTTTGCTGCCCACCCCTTGTCCTTCTCCAGCCTAGTATAAATAATGAATTTCTGCTATGTATGAACTCCCCCTGCATTTTTCTTTAGGACATCGGAGTATGTCTTACTCAGGTGCAGCCTATCCAGTGCATACAGGTCCTGGTTCACCCATGTGCTGCCCCATTCCCCCATCAGTTCATATGCCATGTCCTCACACCATGTCCCCAGTCATGGATTGAATTCTGAGATTCTCAGTTTCTAGTCTGTGCTAGCCCCAGGTACTTGGAGACACTCAAAGGGTGCCACTGTCCTCTCTTCACTCATTCCTACTTCCGTGAATCTCTCTTGCACTTCTTCCAATGCATTTCCATCCAGAGATCTACTTATTTAATTTCCATTCTAGATGCAGTCCAGTCAATTGCTGCTATGTGATACACAATCTACAAACCTGCTACGAGCCATGACTGTGATGGGGTGTATAGAAAGCCTCTCCTTTTCACCAGATGACAGTAGTGTATCAGCAAGCTGTAAAAGATTAAAGCAGAAAGACACAATGTCAAATGGACACAGTTTGAAGCACATGGCTCTACATAAAGTAGCGATAAAGGAACCTTCACTTACCCATTTCTGATCCCTAAGGGCAATACGTTGCGTTGAAGACTGTCGTTGCTGTGTTTGATCAGTTGGAAAAATCATGGGAACTGCATCCGGTTTGAGTCTGCAGAAAAACTTCCTTGGCTGTAACTCCAGGGGTAAGAGCTGCATCTGAAAGTCCAGCTCAAACATGCAGTCTTCAAAGTGCAGTGAACAGAGGCAATATTTCTTTGGATGCTGCTTCAGCTGCTTGTTGACAAAGTGTTTAATGTTCCCCACATCTGTACGACATCTTCTGACCCAAATCTCAGCACATTTGCTGTCTCATGGAAACTGATAAATGGATACTCCATGTGGTAGTCTTCCAGTGTGTGTGGAGTACCCAAAGGCAAGGCAGTGAGGTATGTTTTCGTGATTGCAATGCTGTGTGAAAGTACTAAAGAACCATCACCATGAATGGAAATGCATCAGCAAGATGTACAAGACGCCGCACTGTAATGTTGCGGTTGTTAGTGTCACTGTAGTCAAGGAAATCACAAAAAAGAGAATGGCATTGCATCAGATGCCACTGCCATGTCAAAGCATGTTAGCAAGTGAGTGCACCTGGTTAATAATTGGATCAGTGAAATACAGTAAACATAAGAAAGACATAAGCCCAAGAAGGTCATACACTCATTGGCGTCAATAGTTATGACACTGGATTTTCAAACAAGCCTTATTTTCTGCATATCAGCCATTTAGCGTTCAAGAACATACTGCTGAGTTACTATTCTTGAAATCAGCCACAGGTGACCTGAGATTGCGCAACTTGCTGAGACAATTGAAACATACGTCAATTTTGTGGATATTTGGTGAGTGTCATTAATTGTGTAATTGGTGTTACAGCTTTGGGAAGGTGACTAGTCAATTTTGTTGTGCTTCATTGTCTTCGGGCCACTTGTAACTGGAGTGAACATCGATGACCAATTGTTAGTAAATGTCACATGTAACATCGGTTTTGAGGTCTGAGCCATAGCCATCTGATATGGCAGTACACAAGGCTGACATGCCAATGATGGGCCACACAGTTACTGCTACCAGACTTCACCATACATGTGTATCATGCCTCCTCACAGACATGTGAGCACACACACACACATATGCATGCACGTACACAGTTAGTGAGACATTGCCAAGCAGGGAAACAGTAACATACTGGGAAATAGCAACATACAGAAAAACATGCATGGACACACACACACACACACACACACACACACACACACACACACACTCACTCACATGGACACTCACACACACGGACACAGAGACACACACAGACACAGAGACACACTCAGACACAGGGACACACACACACACACACACACACACACACACACACACACATCTAGATGCATGTTCCGCACAGCAACCACAGATGTACATGGTAAGAAGACACCTGTATGCAAATGATTTATGTTGAACAATTGTGCATCTGACAGATATTAGATATGGGTCATACAAAAGATGACCCCCAAGGGCAACACAACAGTGGTAGGGGACATGAAACATTCAGCACTGTGCAGAAGTTAGCTACCAAGGCAAACAGAATGCTGGGATGCATCACCAGCTGGGCAATCACCTCTAAGAAGGGGCTATACTTTTTTTCCCATGTTCCGGTTCCTTGTGAGTCCACACTAGGATTACTGTGTGCAGGTCTGGTGCCACTATTTGAAAAGTCAAATCAAGCTATAGAGGGGGGTGCAGCGTTCAGTGACAAAAACCGGGGACAAGACATATGAGCACAGTTTGAGGGAGCACAACATAGACACCCTATAAGATAGAACAGTGAGAGGGGATATGATTGAGACATTTAACTGCCAGAAGGACTGAAAGTAAGTTAATTCAGGGGGGGCTAGTTAAACTTAAAAGTTGGGAGGACATCAGGGAGACACTCGGACATTGGTCGGAATAACGTTAGAGGGACAGATGAGGAGGGTCTATTTTATGTAGAAGGTGTGGGCAGGTTGAAATGTGTTGCCAGTGTGCTGCTTCAAGGCAGCATGGGATCATGCCAAAGGGAAGGTCAAAAGTTTGGGGACTGAGTGGGAAGAGATGTCGGCACTGGGATGCACTAAGTTAAAAGGGGTGCAAGGGTGGGGGCAGCTGCAGTTTACCAGATAGCGTGCCAAACACAAGAAATTTAATGTCACACAGTACAAGACACATAAACAGATGTGGACAGCAATATGCCTGGACACACGGTGACACATGCATACACACGTGGTTGACCAATACAACAGACCAACAATTTCAACAGCATCCAGAATACACAACTACACTAACTTGTCCCCTAGCCTAGCCAAGATTTGTGCTAACTACTACCCCTGCATACTACTTTGGTTCACAATTTAATAATTTAATTGAGTGTACCGTGGTGGTACGTGTAGGTTGTAGGATAGCTCTTGTCTACCGTCCAACCGGGGACGAGAACTGATTCCTACAGGAAGTAGCGGACTTCGTGGTCGACATGGCACTGGAGTCACCCAGACTGATGGTTCTGGGCAACTTTAATGCCTGGGTCGACGATGAACTCTCGCAATTTGGACAGCACTTCCTCCAACTGATGACATCGATGGGCCTTACACAGATTGTTAACTCTGCCACCCATCAACACTGTCACTCTTTGGATTTGGTTTTCCTCCTGGGGATTGAGGCCTCCGATTTGGGGGTGGAACCTGTCAGTTGGTCCGATCATTACACCGTGAGGTTCAACTTTTGTGCCCCCCTTCGTAGGCCTGCCCCTGTGGAGATGGTCAGTTACAGCCCTTTATGGGAGGTGAGCCCTAAAGGCCTGATGGTGGTGATTGACCTCTCAGAGTTTCCTGTGGCCAGCATGAGTCCAGAGACCTTGGTCTTGGCCTATAATAAGGCCATCTCCGTGGCTCTGGACTCGATTGCTCCTGTCCATGTTCGTCCTCTCTCCCTTCGCCCTCGGGCCCCTTGGTTTGATGGGTCCTTGAGAGAGTTGCGGCAACTAGGACGTAGGTTAGAGTGACATTGGTGGAAATCTGCCCTGGAGGTTGACCACCTTAGATTGGTAGAGCATTATCAGGCCTACCAATCAGCGATCTCCATAAGAAGGCAGAATTCCTGTACGTGGAGATTGCTGCTGCTCAGGATCGACCAGCTCAGCTCTTCCAGACTGTGGACAGGTTGCGCAACCCAACCTGTCTGCAGCTCCAAAGACCTTTTTTGCAAGTGGAATGCGATAGGCTTGCTCGATTCTTTGCGAATAAGGTGGCTGACATCAGGTTGGTGATCCTCTTGACTCGCTCTGGGGGCGATGCTGGTGATCGGTGCTTGGTCACTCCACCTCACGCTTCCCTGAGTTCCTTTGACCTGCCAGAGTTCACGGATGTCATGCAGATTGTCCAGCGTATGCGCCCTACATGCTGTAGTTTGGATCCAGTCCCAACCTCCCTGATTATGGGATGTTGTGATATTATCGGCCCGATCCTGGTACAGATAGTCTGGTGTTCCCTTGATTCAGGTGAGTTCCCAAGCTCCCTGACAGAGGCAGTGGTAACACCCCTCCTGAAGAAAGCTTCTTTGGACCCAGACTATCTGGCCAACTACAGACCAATCTCAAACCTCCCCGTTATAGGGAAGGTTATTGAGAATGTAGTAACGGTACAATTGGAGAACCACTTGACCATCCATAATATCTATGAACCTCTCCAGTCTGGTTTTCGGGAGAGCCATAGTACCCAGACCGCGCTAGTTCGGGTGCTCAATGATCTCCTGATGGTGAGACATCGGTGACACTGTTCCATTCTGGTGCTCCTTGATCTCTCTTCAGTTTTTGACACTGTTGACCAAGGGGTATTGCTTGGGCATTTGAGGTCCATTTGTGGCCTAACATGTAAGGTTCTCAGGTGGTTTAGATCTTTCCTTACTGGCAGAACTCAGAGAGTGGGGTCTGGGATTTTTTCCTTGGACCCATTCTCTCTGTCATGTGGGGTCCCTCAGGGCTCAGTGCTGTCCCCCATGTTGTTTGCAGTGTACATGCTGCCCTTAGAGACGTTGTAAGATGGTATGGGCTGAGGTTTCACTGCTATGCTGATGATACCCAGCTCTACCTGTCTTTTGCACCTGACCAGGATAGTGCATTCTAGAAACATAGAAACATAGACTTTGACGGCAGTTAAGGACCACTTGGCCCATCTAGTCTGCCCATTTCCCTACCTACAGAATAGGCCGCAGATCCTAGGTAACCAACAGCCTATTTTTCCTACCCCCACAAGAATTGCCTTATGTCTGTCCCATGCATTCTTGAATTCTCCCACAGTTTTAGACCCCACAACCTCTCAGAGAAGGCTGTTCCATGCATCCACTACCCTCTCTGTGAAATAATACTCCCACATTGCCCCTGAACCCCCATCTTTAAATTGTGTCCCTTGTTCTTGCACGCCTCTTTTCTGAAAGATGCTACCCTCTTGGACTTTGTTGATTCCACTGAGGTACTTAAAAGTTTTATCATGTCCCCCTCTCCTTCTTTCCTCAAGGGTATACATATTAAGCTCCTTAGTCTCTCCTCATACGGCTTCTCTTGCAGACCCTGCACCATTTAGTTGCCCTCCTGGACTGCCTCTATCCTGTCTATCTCCTTGTGGAGATGGGGTCTCCAGAACTGGACACAGTACTCCAGATGGGGTCTCACCAACTGTCTGTACAGAGGATAACAACTTCCTGTTTTCTACTGCTGATGCCTCTCTCATGCATCCGGTATACCCCAGCCCTCCCCTGCCTTCTCCCATTTTACTTGCTAACCTTAAGGTCATCTGATATGATTACCCCCAGGTCCTTTCCTTTTTGTTGTTGTTACTACCCTCATTGTGTATTCTTCCTAGGTTCTTGTTTCCCAGGTACATTATTTTGCACTTCTTTGCATTGAATCCTATGCCACTCTGACCATTCCTCCAACCTTGCCAAGTCCCTTCTCATCCTTTCCACGCCCTTATGTGTCAACCCTGTTGCAGATCTTTGTGTCATCTGCACAGAGGCATACTTTTCCTTCCAGTCCCTCTGCAGTGTCACTTATGAAGACATTAAAAAGGACTGGACCCAATATTGAACCCTGCAGTACCCCACTAGTAACCCCTCTTTCTTCAGAGTGGACTCCATTTACAGTTACCTTCTGTGTCCTGTTGTCCAGCCAATGTTTTACCGAGGTTACCACCCTGGGACCCACTCCCAGGCTGGTTAATTTGACTATTAATCTTTTGTGTGGGACTGTGTCAAATGCCTTGCTAAAGTCTAGGTAGACCATGTCCACAGCCCTCCCTGGTCTACTACTTTGGTCACCCAGTCAAAGAAATCCATTAGATCTGTCCTGACATGACCTTCCTGGCTGAACCCATGCTGCCTTGGGTCCTGTGCCCCACTGGCCTCTAGGTACTCAACAATTCTTTCCTTCAGAAGTGACTCCATCACTTTCCCTACCACAGAGGTCAGACTGACAGGTCTGTAGTTTCCTGCCTCTGTCTTGGTCCCACTTTTGTGAAGGGGAATCACATCCGCCTTCCTCCAGTCCTCGGTACCACACCATCCTCCCATGATTTATTAAAAGAGTAGCCAGTGGTTTCACTAGTTCCCCCCTTAATTCTTTTAGAATTCTGGGATGAATTCCATCAGGCCCCATTGCTTTGTCCACCTTCAGTTTTAGGAGTTCTTGCAGAACCCTTTCTTCTGTGAAAGGACTGGGATCAACCCCCCTATCAAGAGTGCTTCTGTTAATTGGATTAGGCACTCCCCCCTTCTCTTTTGTGAATACTGAGCAGAAATATTTATTCAGTATCCCTGCTTTTTCACTGTCCCCCTCTGCCCACCCACCGTTCATTCTATTCAGCCTCACTATCCCTCCCTTTGTCTTTCTACGCTCGCTGATGTACCTATAAAAGGTTTTATCCCCCTTCTTAACCGAGTTGGCTATCTTTTCCTCAGTTTGGGCCTTTGCTATTCTGACTTCCCTCCCTGCTTCCTTCTGCCTTAACTGGTACAGCTCTCTGTCCTATACTTCTGTGTTTCCTTATACTTCCAGAATGCTATCTTTTTCTTCCTGACTTTCACAGCCACCTCTTTTGAGAACCATAGTGACTTTTTCTTTCATTTTGATTTGTTTATTTGCTTCACACAAAGGCTTGTTGCCTCTGTGATGGCAGTTTTGAAGATTCCCCATTGTTGCTCCACACCTCCTTCTAGCCTGTTTGCTAGTGCTTTTCTAAGGCACTCTCCCATCTTGCCAAAGTCAGCCCTCCTGAAGTCCAGTACCCCTCACTTTGTATGGCTTGACTTGTAGCTGAGTTTAACGTGAACCACACTGTTTTATGGTCACTTGTTCCCAGATGGCAACCCACTTCTAGATCTGAGATCCTCTCACTGCCTCCATTTGAGAGTACGAGGTCTAAGATTGCTCCCTCATGAGTGGGTTCCGAAACTAGCTGTCTGAGGCCTGCCATCTGTAGGGCATCAAGAATGACCCTGCTCTTGGATGTGGCTGCAGCAAATGTGCTCCAGTTAACATCTGGCATATTCAGGTCTCCCATCAACAGTATCTCCCCTTTCTCTGCCATTCTAAGAATGCCTTCTATCATATCCTTGTCCATTCCCTCCCCCTGACATGAGGGTCTGTACACAACCCCTGTGCGGATTGTGGTGCCCTTTCCAGTCTCCAAGGTGACCCACAGTGCCTCCTCTCCTCCCTGTTTACTCTTTTGTTCAGTTGCTTTTATCCCTTCCTTTACATAGAGAGCTACTCCTCCCCCTCTTCTCCCCTGCCTGTCTCTCCTGTAGGTTATGTACCCTGGTATGTTAACATCCCAGTCATGGTTCTCAGTATACCATGTTTCTGTGACTGCTACAATATCCAGGCATCCCTCTTCCATCGAGGCCTCCAGCTCAGGGAGCTTGTTGCCAGGACTACAGGCATTGGTACTCATTACCCTCCATTTCCTGATGGCCTTACTCCTTTTTGCCCCATCCCTGTTCTTCTTGCCTTTGTCACTTTCTCCATTTACCCCTGCCCTTCTCCCTATCAACACCTCTATGTTGGTGTTTACCGCACTTACTACCGTGATTTTTTGGGGGCTAGGATTTCTCTGCTCCTTTCCAGTGCCTCCCCTTGGCTGGTTTAAATGCTTGCCAATGAAGCATTTAAACCTGTCACCTAGGATTCTGGTTCCCCTCCTGGACAGATGCAGCCCATCGTGCCAGTATAGGCTTGATCCACCCAGGTGGACCTCAGTCCCCAATGAGCCAAATCCTGAGCTCCACACCCATTTTTCAACCACTGATTGAATCCCATGGTGCAGAACACCCTAGCCTCAGCTCGCCAAAGATGGGCAGCACCTCCGGAAGGTTACCGTGTGCTACTTGTCTAAGGCCCTCCCAATTCCACAAACTCTTCCTGCACTTCTCTAATCCCTTTCTTAGCCAGGTCATTTGTCCCTAGGTGGACAATGACATCCAGCTCCCTCCCTGTGCAGCTGCTCCGGCAATCCTGAGGATTCGCTCCTGTCCCTCAAGCCATGGCACCAGGCAGGCACCTTACCTCTCCCTTCCTCTCCCAGTTCTACCTTCCTCACAATGGAGTCCCCACCCAGGGTTGCTTCCTTCCCTGCGGGGTCCCCTGCCACCCTCCTGTAGGTCTCCTTGTGGAGGTTCCTAGCATCCTCCTTGGTCTCCTCATCATGGGTGCCTCCATAGAGGAACCACATTTGCCAGAATGGCATAGGAATTCGGAGAGGTACAACTGAAGGGATGCATCTCTGTTCCACCACCTCACCCTCCCTGAGCCCACTGTGGTCCAACTGCTCCTCTTTCTTGGCAACCTCTGAGGCAACGGCAGTGGCACTGGTGGTCCCTGGATGGAAGAGGAGGTCCCACAAATCCTGGCCAGCTCAGCCTGGAGATTAGTAACCTCCTCCCTCAGCCCAGAGAGGTGCCTGCAGATGGGACAACATCGCATCCTCCAGAACGTCTCCCGGCAGACTGCTGGTCCACAGCCACTGCACTGCACTACTCCCATCATGTCTTATTTCTAGCCCCTTAACTGTTTGCAATCCTTACTCTTTCCTCTGTTTTTTTTTTCTCTCTCTCTCTCCTTACTTTCTGCCTGTGTGCCCTTTAAGCTCCTGATTGTCCTGTTCTGAGACAAGAACATCCTATATTTCTCAGTAGACCCCTTATTTGCTCAGAGGCAGACCTCCAGCAGCTAGAGGGGGCCAGAGAGCTACTCTTGCCCTTCTAGGATGGTGGGTCTTTGGTGGCTCTGTGATCACTCACTTCCTGCTCCCAAACAGGAAGTTCCTGTTGTCAGTAAAATCCTGTGCCTATAAAAGGAGAACTAGCTTTGTGTGGGAGGGTGGAGGGGAGGGAAGGAGGGCAATATAGTCCCAGTACAGAGGTCCAGTCACACAGCAGTCCTTTCTCCTGGTGTCTTCTGCCAAGCTACTAGCAAAATCTTTCTAAGGCAGTCTTTAAATATAGCTTCCTTCTAGCTAAGCCACTCCCCCTACTTACTAGATCTTTCTACAAGTAATTTAAACCTCACAGCTATCAAGTCCTTTCAATCACCTGAGATTTACACCTAGATAACTGTTCAGATAACCATTCAGTTCAGTTAACTCAGACAAGCACACACTTTTTTTTTTGTTTTGTTAGTTTGTTTTTTTACCCTAAATTAAAGGTCCAAGTACAAGAGTTCTACTTCTTTATTCCCAGTAGAGAAGTCCAGTCACACAGCAGTCCTTTCTCCTGGTGTCTTCTGCCAAGCTACCACTCTCGGTACTTAACAACTGCCTTGCTGAAATCCAAGACTGGATGAATTAGAGCTGACTAAAGTTGAATGCAGGAAAGACCGAGGTGATGGTTGTGGACCTGGATCACCGGATACAGGGGCTGAGGACTGGTCAGCCCTCTGGAATATATCTAGGGGGCTGCCAGATCCTTACCTCTGAATGGGTGCAGAACCTGGGGGTGGTGCTTGATGACAGGCTGACTTTATGATCTCAGGTGTCAGCAGTCGTCAAGTCATCCTTTTACCATCTTAGGAACATCACCAGGATCAAGCACCTTGTTCCGTCTGGGGATCTACCTACATTGGTCCATGCCTTTATGACCTTGCGCCTTGATTACTGCAACTCCCTATACTTAGGGCTTCCTGGGGTTGATATCCATTGCCTGCAGCTAGTACAGAATGCGGCAGCAAGACTGCTGATGGGGACTTCTTGAAGTTCTTATATCACCCCTGTGCCTGCGCACTCTGCACTGGCTGCCGATTCAGTGGCGGATCACCTTCAAAGTTGGTTTACTGACTTATAAAGCCCTACATGAACCCAGCCCTGACTACTTGAAAGAGCTTCTTCTTCCCTATTGCCCCGAGTGACAGCTCTGTTCGGCCAATGAGGGGTTGCTGGAGATTCCGAGGGTGTCTTTGAAGTCTTCTGGGGCCCCACATTTATGTATGTGGACCTTACCCTCTGGAATTCTCTACCCTGTCGGCTGTGGGAGTGCATGATGGTGGGAGGTTTTAAACAGGCGTCAAATACTTTTTTATGGTGCCAAGCCTTTGATGGTACTGAATAAATTAACCTCGTCAGACTTTTGTTACTGTTCTGGATTGTATTTATTGATTCCATTATTGTTGTTTTAATCTTTTGTAAAGCGCCTTGGTACTTTGAAAGGTGCTTATGCAAAATAAAGTTTATTATTATTATTGTAACTGGTTCACAATGTTGAGTACTGAACACCGGTATCACTTGATAATTCGATGTAATCACATAGATTGATCAAGTGAAAATATTGTGGCAACCTTGAGAGTGACATCACAATGGGGAAACCCAACAAACAGACCGTTACAACGACAGCACTTGGTATCATTCAAGGCACTGCACCTAAATAAATGTCTTTCTTTGCTCACACTGTTTATGCTATGCTACAGTCAAAGCTATTCTGCATGCTATTTGGAATTGTCTGAGTAGCATTCCTGTAGGATTCCTGTCCATTTGGATGTTGCAGTTATTTTGTTCAAGAGGACACCAGTGAAGAAGCTGCAACTTTTAAAGCAGATATACCAAACAGAGAAGTATTGAAACACTAATATATTTGTTTTTATAAAATGGGCAGGAAAAATTATGTCTGCTGATTGGTTGAAACACATCACGTGACCATGCGTATATCAGGGATTGACTGCACACCTGCACTTTCACCCCCCTTCAAAACAATTTTACCATTTTACAAGCTAGATAACCCACTCTAGGGTGTGTGGTCATGCTCTGATATACGCACGCCTTGGGTGGTTGATGCACTCGGCCTGTAGCCTCTTGCGTAAAAACACACACCAAGGCATGCGTATGTAACCCCTAGGTGGCGCTGTCCCAAGGGCTACTACCCCTGCCTGCTTGGCTAGTTGCAGGTTAAGGGACCTGGGTACTGAAACCGGTGCCTCCACCCAGAGGACAGGGTTATTAGGAGCAAGGCTAACCTGGGTACAGCCCTCCGAGACACTGTAACCCCCCTCTTTCCCCTCTAGTGGTATAGACAATATGCAACAAACACTTTCACAGTAGCCCCTATTCAGCATACAAATTCCCACACAGTTTGCACTTACCACCAGGGCTGTTTCCACCAATTCGACCCAGGAGACCCCCTGTAAAACAAGGTTAGGCACAGCAAATAACAACAGTACAGTGCTTTTGGAAAGAACTGGAACCACAGTCAGATTAAATGCAAAAAGAGTTAGATCTGTTTTTTTTAAGGGGAATGAACAAGGAAAGGGCGTAATCAGGCTGATTGGTTTAAGTACTGAAGGATAGAGCATCCCTGGGACTGCTCTCCTTCTCCGGAGGGAGGGTAGGGACAGTGCCCGGCACTCAACAGACCCCTGGCAGAGGCGGGGGGGCACTGCAGCTACCGGTGCTTGAAGAACGCACGAAAGGGGAAGAAAAACCCTGCTCCCGCCACCTCGATGACACCCGCTCCAGCTGCAAATTGGCTCTCAGGCTGACTCCTGCCTTTCTCGTGTTCACAGCACCCTTTGCCAGGGGCACCTTGGCCCTGCCCTGGGGGCTAGCCAGGGGGTTCAGGGAGGACAGCTAATATGAGAAGCCACAGCCGCGGTCCGTGACTGGGCAGATGGTCTGGTGGTAAGGGAGCAGGGTCAAAAATACAGATTAAAAAAAACAAAGAAATGTCCATGCTGCAAAGAAGGCAGGTTAGACACACTTCAATAACATTACTATTATAATAGATAGTCAACAAATAGATACAGTTTCTAACAGAGCTCCCCCCTGCGCAATTAGCGATGGCAGAATGGAGCAATTATCTGGCAGCCCAGGTGGGACTTGAGCATAGGAACACTCAGCCTCCACCCAGATTAACTATTGTACTACGATATAGGCAGCTCTTAAAGAGACAGTACATAGAGGCTATGAAGGCACTCACAGGCAATAGCATTTAAACGATTAAGACAAAGGACACCAGCTTGGCAGTGGGTGTTTAGGCACACCCAAGAAGACTTTTCAGATACCCTCATTTGTAGGGGGGTTACACGTATATCAGAGCACCACCGCACACCTTAGAATGGGTTATCTATTATGTATTTCTATATAACCATTTTCAGTATCTATCTGGAAAGTGTTATGAAAACATTACCTTGAAATGTTTTTTCTGCACAAAACATATGTATGTTTCCAAATTTTGCATGATATATCACTTCTGGAGGGTGTGATAGGATGTATAATTTTAACTCATTTTGTTCATGTGGAGACACAAATCAAGCAATGCAGCTTTAAAAATGATGTGTCCTTGTTCACATTTACTTTCACACTCCCGTTGACATGTTAAATACTGATGCTATAACCAAATAATCGTAAGACCTCGAAATAGTTTCCACAAAGAGATAGTAACTGTCAGCAATGTAAATAGGAAAAAGGCATGGTAACCCATGTTTTTGGAGGCAGAATTTATTAAGAAAACTGTTGTGTTCTGAGCAAAATATTACTATTTTAGCATGTGCTAGAAGAAACACCAGGCTTGGTCGGTAACCAGGATTTTCAGACCTAAATGTTGCAAGCAGCAGAAAAATGCGGCTTCACTGTATATATCTATAATAGCTGAAACATCAACCTGTACTTCACAGAGAGCACAACTGTAACCAAAAAGGTAGACAGGTTATAGTAAAGAAGGCAGTAGAGGAGAAAACATAAGTAGAGGAAGGGTACC
Source organism: Neoceratodus forsteri (assembly GCA_016271365.2). NCBI lineage: Eukaryota > Metazoa > Chordata > Ceratodontiformes > Ceratodontidae > Neoceratodus > Neoceratodus forsteri. The sequence goes on from CM057456.1 coordinate 28,512,535, forward strand.
CAGGTAATGCACAAGGTGAGGGAAGAATGCACAGGTGGCCAGAAATAAGAGTATAGTAAAGTACTCTGTTTCAGAGCATGTCAACTGAAACACTAGCACTGGAAACCCAAAGACATCACCACAGACACACACACACACACACACGCGTAATTATAAAATGTAAATTACAGGGAAGCATGAAGGAGGAGACAGGCTACTATGAGGCATCAAGAAAAGACATGTCCTTGCTAGTGGCCACCGCATCAAAGTTTACAGCAGGAAAATATCTGATACAGGGGGTGGCACCGTGGCAGTAACACAGTGTCATCAGTGCAGAGTAAGGGATTGGTGAGCAACACAAAGCTAACGATTATCTGGGGACAGTGAGATCAACACACTGAACAGTAAATGTGCCTGGTAATGTTATCACTGCTGGTACCCACTGTCAAGCGTTGCATTGTGTAAGGCAAACCAACATGTTCTGTCTGTCTGGAGATACAATTCAACAACCACTGACCAGATTGCACTACAGGTCAGCACGTTTGGAAATGAAGAGCGAGTACTCCCCCCTCAAAAGTTGACAACAGCAATGATTACAAAAAAGCATCAGTAGTTCTACTGACCAGAAGTAAACCAACTGTGTGTGCTGACCATGACCACACCGACTCCTCCAGAAATGTAGGGCCACATACATGGACCACCTGTAACTCTGCAAGCAGCACAACCACAAATGGATGCAAAGCATAACCAATGCCGCTTGCTGGCCTCTGTGCATCACATAGATTTCATTGTGGCATGGATCAGGCAATGTGACCTAGGGGCTATTTCCCCATCCCTGCCACCATGCACCACGCGCAACCCTGACTTTCAATGCAACCTGGAGTGAGAGGTTACTTTGCTGTAACTGCGACTCTCAATGAGGGGAGTGTTCAACTGGGCTGCCGATGCTGACATAAGTGCCACACAGAGGTTGAGCAGTGCACAAAGTGGGACACAGAGTGGGATACAAGGCAGTGGTCAAACCGGACTGCAGCTTGGAATAACAAAATGAGGGCGATTTGGAAGAGCAGCTAATAGTGATGACATGCAACCATCCACAGGTAACAAATACTAATTTTGCAGGGTTGGGCGATGAGGTTCAGATTATTGGTGCGGCATGGTGAGTGGGGTCGGGGGGCACACATATGGTGACAAAAACTGGAAACACAACAGATGACATACATAGAAACCTTAGCAAGCAGCATAATATATGTAAGGGATGAAAATGTAATGAATTTCAATTACAATGGGCAGAAATGTCACAAGAGTTAGTGACTAAACTGCGGCCTTGGACAACAGATTGAAAAATTCCCAATGGGACAGTCACTGCAAATGTGGCACCAACGGAACAAAGGACAAGGAGCGTTTACATCGAACTATCCTTGCGTTCCTTTATGGGGATGTACATGGACACAAGACTGTATTGAGGTTTGGTGAAGGAGTGAGGTTAGCACGCAGCACTGAATACTGTAAAATTACACCCACACATGATGACAGCTCTCCAGAGCTCACAACACTGGCCATGAACTAGTCCAAACTAACAATAGGTAAATCACTGCATCGAGATATGCCACTGTTGAACTAGAAATGGCAAAAAAAAAAAATATTACAAAGTTGCGATGCAAGGCACTGTCTGCTGGACCACAATACATTAGCCACTCTGCGTTCAAGAACATTTGTAAGTTTCAACAACTAACCGCTGTGACAAATGCCCTTGGGAGCCTGGTAACACTCACTGTCAACCACAACAGAATTGAAATACACATACACACATACAGCAGACATATCAAGACTTTGTAAAAGAAAGAAAGACAGGGTGAGATGGCACAAACATTTTATTAGCAAAGACACATCTAAATAAATTGTGAAAGGAAAAAAAAAACACCATACCTGTAACACGAAAAAAGGGACAGTGAAACCAATGGTGGACTACACAAAAGGCAAGTTGCCGACAGTCGCGAGGATCTCAGTGACAGAGGGATTGTGGGTCAGGACATCTGATGGCTACTTGCAGAGGCTATACAAGGAACTTATACAACTGGAAAAAAAAGTCTTTCCGCAGAAGCATGAAAAGACAAGCCAGGAACACTTAGGAGGGAAAAATAAGCTCTGTTAGCACATATTCTAAGTATTTTTGGGTGGACTACTCCTTTAAACTGACATCTGTTTTTGTTAAGAACATTTCTTCCTACTGGGTTAGGAAATGCCATATGGGAACCTGAATACACACGTAGTCTGCTTGTTGCACTACTGTTGGTTCTGGCATTTTGATCCCTGATGTTTCACTGTAAATGCATTAACATGATATGTGGGTTATGGGCATAGGTAATGCAAAGGGTGCAGGAGACAGGCAATGCACAGTTGAGGCTGCATCATCACAGCTTGCCTAACTAGCATAGATAAGAGATCTCTTACCTGGGATCTGGGGAGCCTGGGATGGGTGTCTTGGAGTGATGTCCAATCGTACCTGTAAAAAAAGAATATCCAAGGGATCACAAAGGATCCACAGTGCTTCAAGAACAATAGGGAACCAACAGGGAAGGTCAAACATAAACAATACTTATCCGATATGTAAGTAGTCTGTGTCCTGTCAGACCAGGGTCAATGCCCTCTGAGACCTGCAGAAACAAAGGGAAAAAAGGATCAGTGTAAGGAAAAAAGAAAAGCAAGAGTACAGACAGAGTTCTAGAGAATTACAAGAGCTACAGGGAGAACACATATATTGCATACTCAAGCCCGGTGATCCCTAGTTCAAATCCCACCATGGTCACTGGCTCAGGATATGACATTGGGAATGACACATGACCTCCCAGCTTTAAAACTGGGTTGAAACTGGGTGTCATTGTGAACTAGTAAGGGGACTAAGCAGGCTGTAGCCTCAAAGTGTAGGCCGTATTTTGATTTAATAATTTTAACATAATATGCTTTAATTCTGCTGCCCATGAATACCACCTGACCTACAGGGCATGTATCAATACTTGGGCCTGCAAGGGTGGGAGGATGAAAATAACTAATGCCACAGATGTCCCAACCTCCAGCCTAGGTCCAATGAGCAAGAGCACAGCAATGGTCAACACCAGGCACAGTTCCAGCAGAGTCGGCAGTGCACATGGCACCAAATATTGACAGCAGTGCAAACGGTTCAGTGTGGTGCACAGAACATCAAGCTGGTGGCTGTGCAAATGGCACTGTGTGGTGATGACTGTACGTGGAAAAGAGTTGGCAGTTCATGTGGCAATGCAGTGATGACAATACATGAGTCACTGTGTGATGTTGGCAGAGTGAGTGGCACAGCATGGAGTCAGCAGGGAACATGGTACCACACAGATATGGTGGTGCACGGAACACAGTGTAGTGGCAGTAGTGTACCAGTGAGGTGGTGGCAATACATGCAGTATTGTATGCAGCACTGCAGTGTCTGTAGTGCACATAATGCAGACCTGGCAGCATATGTGGAAATGCACTGTGATGGCAGTGCACATGGCACTGTGCCGTGGTAGAAGTGTGTCTGGAACAGCGAGGTGGTAACAGTGCACATGACACTGTGATGAGGGGAGTGCATATGGCACATGCAGAGCCAGCAGTACTAGCCTTACCAGTTGAGGGCTATAGAGGGAAAATATTTACACTGATGGATCAACTACTGACTGTGAGTTGTTATGACTATTTGTAGTCAAGTTCATCCCGAAAAGTTAAGGTTTCCCATTATATATCCCAACAATTCAGGGAATATTTTTCACTAATTTATTTCTAGGAAGTACCTTTGAGCCAAAGGCTCTTTTACAGAGGTTCCATGTCGTAGTAATACGTGAGCATAACATCATTTACAACAGTTACAAGTACATAAATAGATACGAGGAAGTTCCATGCCTTAGAAAAAACATGAGTACATCAGGTTACAGAGGTTATATAACTACAATAACAGGGATTACATAAGTAAAAATATACAGATACGTAGTTTATAGCAAGCTAGGTTGACAAGAAGTTTAAGTGAACAACTTGAGTATCTACAGGATATAGAGCAAATCAGGTAGGGAACAGAGGATGATATAGTCTGTAAAATAATTAACTAATACTATATGCAAGGAGGCGAGAACTTGATAGACAGCAGTTCTTTTGTCTTAAGTGCTAAAGAGTGCAGTCATAGAGGAGGGCTAGACTCACTGGGGGGAAGTGCTGAGGTGGGGACCTATATATCCTAACAATTCCAGTCTGACCACCACCACCATCACCATCCAGTGCTTGGATCAGCCACCCCCCAACAGCCAACCACCCTCCTCTGTGCTAGATCACCCTACCAGGCACCAGACCATCCTCCATGCAGCTGGACAACCTTTCTAGCCCCAGCCTCTCCCATGATGAGCAACCTCACTGGAGCTGGAGCACCACACAGCCCCCAGACCAGCCTCTTCCCCAGACTACCACCTTTCCTGCATCTCACCAGCCTCCAACTACATGCCATGCAACCTCCATGCAGTTGGCCTCCACACCAACAGACCACATCTCTACAGCTGTACTCCCTATGCCCCTGGACCAGCACTCCCCCAGTCAACCACTCTTCCTACAGCTGGACTCACCAGAAGCCCCATACCAGTCTCACCATCCAACCACCCAACCACCCACTCTGCAGCTGGACCTCGCTTCCATCCCCAAACTAGCCCTCCCCCCACACCAGCCACCCTCTCTGCTGCTGGCTCACCCTTTCATGCCCTGGACTAGCCTCCCCCAGCAGACAGCCCTCCCTGCAGTTGGACTCCATGTGTTCATTCCCACCCTTAGACCTGCCCCCCAAGTTGAGCACCCTCCCTGGAGCTGGACACCCAGATAACCACCTTTCCCAGGAGCTGGACCCACCCTCCCTCCAGAGCAGAACCTCCCCTAGACCAGTCCAACCCTGCAACTAGGCCCCCCCCTCCTCAGATCACCCTTCTGCAACCATTTACCCCATACTTCTCAGTGTAGTATAAATAAAATGTGAAACACTAACATACAAAATATAAATTCATGAGCGCCCTTAACATAAACAGTTACATGGATTTAAAGAATCAGTTAAAAGGCATGCTTTTCAGAAACAGAAAAATTACTCAAGAAGTTCTTCCACAATACACAAAAGGGTGATTTTCATAATAAGCAGTCTTCAGCAAAAGAAAAAAGTGCACTGATCCCAGCATTACTATTTAATTTAATGTAATGGATTTACATATGCTAAAGTTGTAATTAAATACAATATAAGACGCTAAAAAGCACAGCTTTCCCATGCAGTCCACCCCACCTCAAATCAGTTTATGAACAAACAGGATTCAAGGAAATTAAATTCTTCCAAAAGTAGATAAGGAGATATTTTCATAAACAACACTTGCCCACCACCCTTTCTGTGAAGAACTATCTCCTTACCTCCCTCCTGAATCTTCCCCCTACAGTCTGAGACTGTGCCCTCTCATGTCCCTTCCTCTTCTTAATTGGATGATCCCCTCTGTTTGAGTCTTGTTTACACTCAGATATCTGCAATAAATAAATCTCCCTTTATCAATCTGCAGGTTACTCCATATTTCATCAGCTGTGCCTGTATGACATGATGACCACCCAGAGACATCCCCTTGGTCTACCGGATGGAGGACCAATATGTCAGGAGTAGATGGAACTAGGCTACCTGCATACCGTTCCTTACCATTACCTGTGGAACTAGGACACCTGAAAGTCTATCACACCTTCCAGCTAATGGTATTGCACGATCACCCTAGTATTATTGGAATTGACTTCCTAACACCACACGGCTGTGTGGTAGACCTAGCCAACATGTTACTGATACAGATTCAGAGACAATGCACACCATCATGATTCCTGAGTCACATATGGTAGCAACAATATCTGCAAATAATAAAGAGTATGACGTCATAGATTTGTTCAAGAATCATGAGCTTTTCCCAAAGCTCCTCCCCATTCTACAAAGGCATCTGGAGGCATTTGCCACCAATAAGCATGACTGTGGCAGAATGCACACTGTCATTGAAGTGACAGGCCCAGCACATGAGAGGCAATGGCAATACCCTTTTCCACCGGAGGCTTTGCCTTCTCTTAGGGAAACAATAAAATCATTCCTCAAACAAGGTGTAATCAGGACATGTGTTTCTACTGCCAACTCCCCAGTGTGGCCTGTGAAGAAACCTACAGGTGCCTGGAAATTTACTAATGACTACAGGAGACTGAACCAGGTCACCCCCAGTTGTGCTCCAACTGTGGCATCAGCACCTGATGTGCTGCGACTTTTGACCCCTGACCAAAAATGGTTCAGTACCCTGGACATCTTCAATGGTTTCTGGTCACTGCTATTGGCCCCCAAGAGTCAGTATAAGTTTGCTTTCACCTTTGAGGGTAGACAGTACACGTGGACCTGCATACCACAGGGATTCCATAATAGCCCTTCCCTGTTCCATTTATACATGATGGACATCCTTGAGGGTTTCTCTACCCCCAGTGTCTCTTGCAGTATGTGGATGACTTGTTGTTGGCAACAGCCACAAAGGAACAACACTTAGGTCTCTTGTATGAACTCCTCACCCTCATTCAGAGAGCAGGCCTCAAATGTAACCCAGCAAAAGCACACCTATGTCAGAAAGAGGTATTCTTTCTGGGCCTGAGAATAACTGATCAAGGCCGCAGCCCTACCTGGAAGACGATACAAGGATTGCAAGACTTGCCATTGCCCACCAGTGTGGCCACTCTTAGGAGATTTCTAGGTACGGTAAACTATTCTAGAGATTTTATTTGTGATTTTGCTCAGAAGGCTGCACCTCTGTATGAATTACTGAAAAAGGACATTCCCTGGACTTGGGGCCCCATTCACACCAAGCTGTGATGTCACTGAAACAGGCTTTGGCCTCAGCTCCAGCTCTGGTCAACCTCAATCTGGCCTTGCCATTTTCCTCACCCCATTGGGCAGAATAGTACTCACTTACTAATGTTTGGTTTTCCTTTTCAGATACACTGACAAGATGGCTAACTTGTTCCATTTTCTCCACATCTCAGGAGTTATCCTCTGCATCCAAGGCACGGTATAGCACCTCCTTCCTCACCTTGATCCTCCAGCATCTACCCCAGTGGGAGTTTCCATCAATATACCCGACAATTTGACTACTGTCCAGGAAGGTTCAGATGCCTACCTCACTGCCTCAGTTATTGCTCCTGATAAATCTACCCTGCAAATTGAGTGGCAAACAATTTCGTAAGGACAAATTCTCCCTGTGGACAAGCTTTCCAAGGGAACTTTCCACAGCTGGCCCAATGCAAAATTATCCCCTAATGGTTCACTGTCCTTGCTCCAAACTGCTCTTAGACATTCTGGTTTATGCAATATTATTGCCTTAATTGATCCCTCTTATTGTAATTCCTTGTCTAAGGACTCTGCCAGGAAATTTTGTGCTGTACACAACATGGCCTCTGCTGCCATATATCTTTCTGTGTTACCCCCCCCCCAATGACAAACAGCTTTTGGAATGTCCAAAACATACCCCGGTCCTCGTAGTGGTCTAGCAGCCATTACCTTACCTGGTACACTTATTAACAATTTCCAGTTTATGCAAATACCTGTTTTGTTTAACTTGACTTACTGGAATATGAAAGAATTTGGTATGTGTCATACTATTAACATTTCAGCATTTTATAGTATTTTATTGCTTGATAGTTTAGCTGCTTTTCAAATCCGTACTCAAGACCCTATTGCCGGGGTACACACCACCGACCATAGAGGTAATTTTAGGAGAAACCCTAACCCTGATGATCAAAGTCATAAATGTAACAAACGTGAAGTTTACAGTTCTGATGTCACAGGTGCCACGGGCACCGTCACAGGTCTCTTTGGTACAGCCATGTCTATTTGGAATAAGGCCGACATTGCTGCTATCAAATCACATTTACAGAACTTCCAAACTGGTTTGGTAAATGATATTATACCCCCATTATTGCATGGTGTGGATGGCCTTAGTCAGGAAGAAATATACACTGTATACAACATGCACGACATTGCTAAGGCATTTACAGATTCTAAAGATAAAATGAACGCCCTCATTGCACAGAACAAAGAAGCAGATAGACAATATATTGCCCGTGAGATATTGTGTTCCGCCTATGGCTCATACATTATCACTACCATCAATAATCTTTTCCGTGATCTAGAATTCGGAAGGATCCCTGATATCATTAATGACAGATGCATCTCTAAATGGTATTGTCCTCAGTGCAAATCCCCTAGCTGTATTGCAGTGTGTATGCAACAAACTCTAACTATTCAACTTTCTACTGCTAGGAATTTGGGTTTTGTGACCAAACACCCTAACACTGGTCCATGTTTTACTTCTAAGAAGTGTTCTATTAAGGATACAATGTTTGTCTCTTTTACTGTCTCTTTACCAAGTTTTGATCCTACTACAGCTTTATTTGACAAACTCGCAACTGTACATTTGATTGGACACCTTGATGAAGATATCTACAGAGAATGCCTCTACCTGCCTCCTCTACTGGTCTTCCATCCTGTTCTGGACCCCTTGGTCTCTCCGCACACAGATTGCTGTGTGAAGAAGGGTTACATTTATTTGAGTCACTGTGATGTATTTGATGTTATTAAACCTGTATGTGGCTATTCCCCAGACAGTATCGATTGGTCCTTTGCCATGGATGATGACATCAGCACTAATGGCACAGACTTTCTGGACTCAACATCGGCTCCAGACAAGCTATACCAATCTTATCGAGAGGAGGTTCATCGCCTGTCAACACAGCTTTCCAAGATGAACTACACCTGCCCGGTACAGTTGCAAAAATGGAGACTGCTTACTGTTAAACTGCAATATAATTCTGACGATGAATATTGCGTCATCACAAACTTTAAGAGTTACACTTATGGAATAAAAACATGTGCTATAGGTAGCCCCAACTTTTGTTTCATTCCTCATCAAAAGTCAGTTATTGGACATACCATTATTACACCTGTCCCTCTTATGGATGCTGATATCGTTGATGGTAACCCTGATTACCTGCTCACCCTTTCAGACTATTTACCATATTTTAATGTACAGTACATATTGATCCCCTCACATTGACACTGAAATCACTTCTAGAGAGGAAAGACACACATCTCATCCACATCAGCAATAATATTACTAAAGCTAATGAAGATGTCCTTGCACTAATTAAGGATGGTGATATGAACAATGCACTAACTAACACTTGGTTAGAAATTACATTTAAAAGTTTTGTTATTATACAAGCATTTTTGATATTTTTTCTGATTATTATGCTTTGCTGCCTATGGTGCACACTGCGTCAACACTGTGAGCAGCTGGAATTCCTTTGCAAGGCTCGCGCTTCGGGTCTGAAAATGACCCCTGCTCTCTGTACATTTCCCTATTTTGCTGTGTTGCCCTGAAAGGCAACAAGGGGGGGAATGTTACACTAGGTCCCTGCACCCTTATTGGTACCCCCCAGCGGTACTTTGTAGACAGCTAGCACTTAGGCATATGTAATGCTAACATATAGGGCTAAGGGCATCTACCGTATAAGAATAGATGTAAGGATATGTATGCATATTATTGTTATACACTTTACTTTCTAATACACATATGTATTTCTTGCTTATAAGATGTTAGGACATCTGGGTCCTTGTAATGATTATGATATATGAGTCGGCATTGCCATCTTCTGATGATTCATATTATTACACTGCTATATGTAGAACTGTACTCCTTTGTCTTGCAAAGTGATGACTACTACAAAATTGTATAATGTTATCTTGGACTGTGGAGCCACCTCTAATTTAGCCAATAAGGCTTATCTCTGTAACGAGAAATGTTTCTATCTTACAGTAACCATGGTAATTATCACAGGTATATAATGTAAGATATAACGTCTTCTTCCTCGGAGACCCCAAGAGACACGGAGAATCCTCGAGGTATAGGGAATGCTTAGCATTGGCTCCCAGTTCGTATTGGTAAGAACTGCTTAGGGCAACTGTGATTATCCTTTTCGGTAATAATAAACAATTTTATTACTCTTATACAACGTGTCTGTGATTCCTTGCATTCCCATTATTGCCAAGAACCTGAGAGTGAGGTTTAGACCTCCTGACACTGCCTTTCCCAAATAATAAGGATCATTGGAACATAGAATTTAATATCCCAATGATGGGGTCCCAAGAAAACCCCAGTATCCCCAGTGGGGTGCTCAGTTGCCCCTGATAATTCAGGAGCAAGGAAGGAGTAAGCAAACTTGCTGGCGGGAGCCCCATAGAAATAAACTGCAGCTTGCAGTTTAAATGATTTTTTTTATTTGCTCAGCTCGCTTAGCAAGTTGGCATGAACCTATGCCAGCTAGAAGGTCCACTTCATGCTGTGCAGCTGGTTTCCACCTAGGTTACTAGGGGCTTGGCATCCTGAATGCAGGGAGGGCTCTAGAGTGTGTGGAAAGTCGCAGCCATTCATTTTTGAAAAGAGTGCAGACTGAGGAGAGGACAAGTAGCAGCAGAACAGGAGCCAGTGACCAGCAGGGGGTACTTACCTCAGGCTTGGGGGGTTCTCGCTGCATCCCAGCTGGTCTTGTGAAGACATCCAGTCCCTGTTCTGTTGGTGCCATGACTTGTAGTGTTGGTGAACAAGGCAGTGAGCTGAAGAATTAGCAGACGGCTGGCCACGGTGCAGGCTCTGTTTAGTCCTATATGTTATTTTATTTAGTTAAAAAAAAAATGTTCAGTCCTTCAGTGGTGGTGCATCAGGCCAGCAGAGTGTTGGAGCGCAGCAAGCAACCAGCAAGAGCCAGAAGGAAGGCTGCCGATCAGCTGCCTGCAGTCAAATCGTACCTCCTCTGTAACTTCATCCTGGGCTGGGGCAGTGAGTCAGCACCATTGGACAGGTGATTTCTTCCAGAACTAATTACTTAAAAAATGTGTTTAATTGCACCAGAGGGTGCAGCAAGGGATGGCCATAGCTGTTTGTGGGGCTAGAGTAAGGCCCCAGAGAAAAGGACCACCTAAGGGCAGATCTATTTAAATTTATTTAAATCACACTCAAGTGAAGAAGCATTGGCAGGGATGGGACTATGTAAAGTAAGTAGCTCCCGGAGGCAGAGCAAATGGGGAAGCAGGCCCTGTATTCAAAAGGAAAAGCTCCAGTGAAGGAGCAGAGCAGGGCAGGGCAGAGAAAGGCCCCGTTTTCAAATATGTTAGCCTAAGTGGGCTACTGAACTAGGGCTAGCAAGCTCAAACATTTCATTTATTTATCAATAAGCACCTGGTGGGCCAGTTGGGGCAGAGCAAACCCCATATGTAAAAGAGATAGCTACCCAGGGTGAAGAAGAGTGGCGAGTAGCCAGATGACCACTAGTGCCAAATCCAGGGCTAGTGTTTTAAACTGCAAATTTTACAAATTTAAGCACACTAGAGCAGTGGCTCCAGCCAAGAGAAAGAGGAAGGGAATGAGACAGCCAGTCAGCCACCATAGCAGTATAGTTACCAATGCCCTAGCCTAGGGCTAATAACCTGTTAAATGTATAACTGACCCATAGCCCCCTTAGCCCAGGAGTGAAAGTTAGTGTGGGATCCCTAGCACATAGGCTAGCTATATTGCCCTTAGCCAATACCCAGAAGTGGCGCTTTAACATCCGCTTTCTATAATAGCTGCACTAGGAGAGGCAACAAATAAGGGGAAAATCTGGATAAAGCTGGATTTACCTAGCTACACGGGGAGCCTGAGGGATATCCTTCCTCCCACAGGCACTTGCTTTGGGTTCACCCTTCCCATTTCCTTGTCAGGTTGCTATTTGCTTTGTTTTGCCATATGTCCCCCTTTCACTGCCAGTCTGTGGAGCTCAGAAAATAACATTGCCCTCAGTTTCTCTCCGCTTCTTCCCTGTTAAAGGTGTGTGATCTGGGCTGGCTATTTTGTTTTTTAGTGGTGCCCTATTCCTTGTCTCACTCTGGATGGTGTTCTGTCTGTGATTTTTTCTCCTGTTTTGTATAAAAAATGTTAGCATATGGAACACATCCTCATGGTGCAATCAACTAATTTCAACAACAATAATACTCGCTGCTGATTGTCACTGATTACATCACCAAAAATACCCAGATCTGTTAGTAAAACCAAAAAAAAAGCAACCTGAACATTTACAAAGAATTTACATTATAAGTAAGTATGAACTATAATGTGGAAGTATAATAAATGTGGTTGAACCAACACTTTGAAAGTGTTTTTTAAACATAACCTCTACAATTTCTAAGAAACAGCAGTGGTAAAACAGTGTAATAAAAATTCTAAAGTGTTGGCAGTACTACTTCAGTGTGCATCAAAAATGAATGAAGGAACTGCAGTGGTGAAGAAGTGTACAGGAAAAATTGTCAATTATTTGCAGTGCTATTACAGTGTGCATCTAAACACAAAAAGATAATGCAGTAGTAAAGGAGTGTAACACAAAGTCAATGGAGTGCATTTACAGTGCAGTGAATAAAAGCAGTGGTATATCAGTGTGGACTGTAATAACACTGAAATGAGACTCAGGACTGCAGTGTGCACCCCACTTCTCTCTGGGTTGACAAATAACACAACCCCATTTCCTTTCCTACCTTCCCCATCCTTCCTAAACTGTGTGTATCCTGGCATGGCCATGTCCCAGTCATGGTTTCCTGTGCACCATGACTCAGTGATGGCCACTATGTCCAGGTCTGCCTCTGTTATGATAGCCTCAGGGTCTGCAAGTTTTATTTTCAAGACTTTTTGCATTAGCAAACACAGGTTTCCAAATCTTTACTCCCCCGCTAACAACCTTCACTTCCCTCCCTTGTGTATTACTTCTACGTTCCCGCTATCTGTTCGCCACATCACCACTGGTGAAGCCAAATGCTAGGTGGCAAAAGTTTTGTTGTCTCACCACACCACGTAGGCAAAAACAAGCCGCCGTGACTCAATTTTCACCACTTTCTCGCAACAAAAGCCAGGGCACTACTGAGAGAGTGGTGGGACCAGGAAGCATCATGAATCTCATGGGACTCTGTGACAGTTCCTCAGAGAGCACCATAGTGCACATGTGCAGGTCTCCGGCAACCACCTGACTACATTCCAGAGATGCTGCACAACCAGCTGACACCATTCTTGGCACCGGAGGAGACATGTCTGATTGGAGCATTTGCTAGATATGTCTCCTCTGGCCAATCAGTGGGGGGGTTTGCTGTTCCCTGGGCGGACTCTTATGTGCAGACAGTCACTCGGGCTGCAGCGGTGAAAGGGAGAGGGTGTTCTATGCTTCGCAGGGATCGCTGATGGTGCATGATTTATAAAATAAATATTTTGCTGCCATAATTAGATGCCGGTTAGGTAGGGAGGGTAGAAGAGAGTGTCAGGAGACAAAAAAGAACAACATAAGGCTAAAAAAAAATGTGAAAACGTTGAGTGCTGAAACTATTAGTACAGACTGGAGCAAACTAAATGAAACTTAAAGAAAATGAATGTGTGGCACTTTGAAACTGTATTAAAACTGCAGGGGGACAGATTAAAGTTTTAGGCACTGCCTTTAGACTTCAAGGAAGAGATGCAACAGCAAACATAAAAGAAAGGCAGTTTCAAGAGAATTACTGGGAAAGCTAGAAAGGAAGAAAAAGTTCTGTGGGCAGAAAATCTATGTATCTGAGCAGATAATGAATGAAAAGAGACTGAGATACAGTTAGAAACTGGATAAGCAGTGGGGCACAGATACAAGGCACTGCCTTTAGACTGCAAAGAGATGCAGGTAGCAAGCTGGAAATAAAAGGGACAAGACAGAACTGGGAAAGCTAGAAATAAATAATTCTAGTATAAAATTAAATAGACTGGGCACAATGAATCTGGCTGTGGGCAGATATTACTGAATGAAAAAAGTCAGATAAGGCCTGAATGTAAGAGGGCTCCATAAAAGAAAAGAAGCAAGATTAGAGCAGAGAGATCCATACATAGTCATAATAACGTTACTGTCTGCAAGCAGGCTGCATGGAGAGAGAGAGAGAGCAGAGAAGCATTCAGAAAAGGACTGAGAAAACATCTAGGGCAGGGCAGAAACAGAATTTTTCTAGACATGAACAATAAAATAAATGTAAAACAAACTTAAATGCATCTGGGCAGAAAACCGCTATTGTGAACAAAATGCAAATTAAAGTGAGAAGCTAGCAGGAGAGAGAAGAGGGTGAATTAGTACAGGAGTGTTGAAATAACATTGAGCAGCGTGACTGGGCTACTAAAGTGAAGGAGGCAGTTAAAATAAGTGGAGGAACTGAGGACAGGCAGGAGTAATTAGCAGTGAGGACTGAATTTACAGGAGAGAGAGAGGACTGAACATATAAGCTGCTAAACAGATACAGCCAGAATTAGAAGCCAGAAGGCAAAATATTTATATTTGTGTTACCTGACTCTGCCTTGTGTGAGACTACACCCATTACTGTCACTGTCACACTGCAGCTGGCAGCAACTAAGTTGTGTGTTTTATTTTTGTGCTACTGCTGAATGAATAGAAACACTGAATCTGTCAGCAGATAAGGACCATACAGCCCACCTAGTCTGTCCATTTCCTTACATGGTTTGACAATTCCTATTCTTATCTGGACTGCCTTTCCCCTGCTCTGCTGTACAGCAGGGTGCCTTTATGCTTATCCCATGTACTTTTGAATCCCTGTACTGTTTTTGCTTCCACCACCTCCGCTGGTAGACTGTTCCACGGATCCACCACCCTCTCTGTGAAAAAATACTTCCTAGCATCTCCCTAAGCCTCCCTCCCTCCAGCCTCATGTTATGTACCCTTGTCCTTGTGCACTTTCTTCTCTGAAATATGCTCCCCTCCTGTACCCTGTTTATTCCTCTAAGGTATTTGAAAGTCTCTTATCATATCTCTTCTCTCTCTTCTCTCTCTTCCAGTGAATAGATGTTTAGCTCCTTGTGTTTTTCCTCATAAGATTTGTGGTGCAGTCCATGTATCATTTTTGTTGCTCTTCTCTGGACTGTTTCCATTCTGTCTATGTCCTTCCTGAGGTGCGGTCTCCAAAATTGGACACAGTATTCCAGATGACGCCTCACCAGTGATCTATACAGTGGCATCACCGCTTCACTCCTCCTACTGATTATGCCCCTTCCTATGCACCCTAGCATTCTGTTTGCATTCCCCACTGCTTTTTCACATTGTTTAGCTGACTTCAGGTCACCAGATAAGATAATCTTCAGGTCTCTCTCCTGACTTGTGGTGGCTAGAACCTACCCCTCCCCATCCTGTTTTCCTCTCTTGAGTATCTGTGTCCCAGGTGCATTATCTTACACTTCTTAGCATTGAAACCCAACTGCCAAACCCTTGACCATTCCTCAAGTAGTCTTAGGTCGTTTCTCATTTTATCTAGACCCTCCTGTGTGTCGACTCTGTTACAGATCTTGGTGTCAGCTGCAAACAGGCATACTTTCCCCTCCAGTCCCTCTGTAATGTTGCTTATGAAGACATTGAATAGAACTGGACCCAGCACCGATCCCTGTGGAACCCCACTGGTCACCTCACCCTCTTCTGATTTTATGCCATTTACTACAGCCCTCTGGGTCCTGCCTTTTAGCCAGTTACCAACCCATTTTACCACTTTAGAGCCCCCAACCAGATTCCCCAATTTGTTTAGCAACCTTAGAAAATGGTCATCAAAAAACTCAGAAGCTGATTGGCTAATCCCCCCTGCCAGCCGTGTTGTTATTTTTTAACAACGCCCGGCAAATAACAAGTCCCTTCTGGCAGCACCCATCACTACCTGGTATCCCTGTACCTCGCTCCAATAAGCGCTTTTTTTACTGCACGCTAGTGAGAGCGATTAAGGCCCCACACACAGACAATCCTCAAACCAGTCCATAGTAACAGAATACAGAGAATATGTAAAAGTAAAAATCTTGTTTTTGTTTCTCCTTCACTCTAACTCTGGCACTCGCATAGGTCCATAACCTGGGATCCTCTGGCCACTTCGCAAGCTTCACGTGTGGCACTGTGACGCCATCTCGCCAGCGATTCACATGAAAGTCCCGCGCCTCCATTCACAACCTTCATGTTTGAAACTTACTCACAGGAAATTCTACTCCTCCATTCACAACCGTCATGTCTTTAAACGAAAAGTAAGTACCTCCTTTTTTTTTCTCTCCAGAGGTCATCGGCCAACTTCCGTGTTCCACATAGCGCCACAGCACACCATGCCATTTCCACCCACAGCTAAGCCTCTCTCTCCGGTCCCAGACTAGCAACCAAAACAATTTGTATCCACGAAGCGTGAACAGATAAGGGGGACAAAAATTTAAAGTTACAATTCCTGGATAGCACTATAAAAACGTAAACACCCCCAGGTAGTACCAAAAAAAGGATATCACAACAGCAGCACCCTCTAGTGGCACTAAAGGACTATTTTGCAGAACCTGACAGTACATTTTAATAACTTTTACCCTTTTAATGAAATTATTTGAATAAAAATAATGTAAGCCCATTTTCTAAGTGTAATAATACCCTCCAGGGTGGGCATCATGGGATATAACGGACCTTCCAAGGGCTATAAGGCCCTCCGCCTGCGGCGTCAGGCCTCATTACGCCCCTTGGCGGTCCGTTATATCCCAATAATGCCCACCTTGTTGGGTATTATTACTTACTTCTATAAGGAACAGTGTCGAAGGCCTTACTGAAATCCAGGTAGGCCACATCTACCACCCCTCCCTGATCCACCACCCTGGTCACCCAGTCAAAGAAATCAATAAGATTAGTCTGACAGGATCTACCCTCAGTGAATCCATGCTGCCTTAGGTCTTTTGCACTGCTTGACTCCATGAACTTCATTACCCTCTCCTTAAGCAGGGACTCCATCAGCTTCCCCACCACTGAGGTCAGGCTTACAGGTCTGTAATTGCCTGCCTCCTCCCTACTTCCAGTTTTGTGCAGGGGGATTACCTCTGCCCTCCTCCAATCCCCATGTACCTCCCCCAGCTCTAGTGATTGGTTGAAGAGGGTTGTCAGCAAACCTGCTAGGACTTCCCTGAGCTCCTTCAACACTCTAGGGTGAATTATGTCTGGCCCCATTGCCTTGTCTGTCTTTCCTTTTCCTAGTTCCTCCAAGACCGTATCCACTGTAAATGGGCTGGTGTTCACCTCTCCCCCCCCCGTACATCTTTCCTTGTGAGTCTTGGCCCCTCCCCTGCCTCCTCCTTGGTAAGTACTGAGCAAAAATATTTGTTTAGTACCTCAGCTTTTCAAGGTCATCCCCCACAGCCCACCCTCTCCCTTCTTTAGCCTAACCATACCATTTCTGGTCTTCTTCCTCTCACTGATATAATGGAAGAAGGTCTTGTCCCCCTTCTTAATAGTCTGTGCTATTCCTTCCTCCATTCTTGCCTTAGTCCCTCTGACAGCTTTCCCAGCTTCTCTCTGCTTCTCGAGATATTTCAGTCTGTCTTCTTCTTTCTGTGTCTCTTTGTATTTCCTGAATACCTTACTTTTTTTCGTACACTTTCTTGGCTACTGACTTAGAAAACCGCAGTAGTCACTTCTTTCTTTCGCTTTTGCTAAGCAATCTGAGACATTGACTTGTCACTCCTGCTATGGATCTCTTGAGCCTAAGCCACTGTTCTTCTACCCCCTCCCTATATCTCCTGCTGCCAGGTCAATTTTGAGCTGTTCCCCCATCTCCATGAAGTTGGCTTCTGGAAATCTAGGATCTTAATCTTCGACTGGCTTTCTTCTGCCAACGTGTTGACTCTAAACCACACAGTTCTGTGGTCACTGGTACCAAGGGGACTTCCCACCTCAACATCCAAGATTCTGTCCCCATTTGTCAGCACTAAGTCCAGTACAGCCCCCTCCCTACTGGGCTCAAACACCAGCTGCCTTAGGTATGCCCCATACATGGCAGACATGACGTCCCTGCTCCTTGATGTACTTGCAGTCTGGGTATTCCAATCTGCATCGGGCATGTTGAAGTCACCCATTAATAGTACTTCCCCTTGGCTGCCATATTATGGATGGCTTCCACAAATACTAAATCTATATCCTCCCCCAGCGTGGGAGACCTATAAACTTCTCCAGCATGGGTGGTTGTTTTGTTCCCTGACTCCAGAGTTACCCACAATGCCTCTGCTTCTTCCCTGGATCCATGAGCCTCCATTGCTTTAATACTTTCCTTTACATACATAACAACCCCTCCTCCCTCTTCCCCATCCTATCGTTTCTAAAAAGTGTATACCTTGGTATGGCTATATCCCAATCATGGTTCCCTGCCTACCATGTGTCCGTAATAGCCACAATGTCCAGGTTTGTGTCTGCCATCAATGCCTTTAGGTTTGGGATTTTGTTTTCCAGACTGCAAGCATTTGTGCACATGACCTTCCATTCTGTGTACCCCCTGAATGTTCCTTGTTTATTGGTCTTTGCCCTTCACCATATTAGTGATGGACCTTCTGTTCTCTCCTCCATTGTAACCATGGTAGTTTTATGGTTAGATATTATGCTAGTTATTAGGTCCTCACTACTTTCAGTTATGTCCTGTGGGGAGGGGGGCTATGATAATCCCCTTGACTGTCTATGCCTCCCCCCACCGGCAAGTTTAAATGATCACCAAGGATGCACTTAAACTTCTCAGAGAGGATACCATTGCCTCCCCTGGATAGATGAAGGCCATCTGCAGAATATAGTCCTTCATCCCTCCAAGTGAGGTTGCAGTCCCCAATAAAGCCATACCCCACCTCTCTGCACCATTTCTTCAGCCATTTGTTGATTTCAGTTATGTGGATGTCCCTCCCTTCCCCCTTGCCATGGACAGGTAGCACCTCAGTGAAGGTGAGAGAGTGTGCTACTTGAAGACTCCTCCCCAGCTGCCTGAACTCTTCCTGTACTCTTTCTACATCCACCCCCCTCTCTAGCCAGGTCATTAGTCCCCAAGTGAGTAATGACACCCAGCTCCCCCCTCCTAGCTACCACCTTTGCAAGGAGGGGGGAGGATTCACTTGCCCTCCTTCTGAACTGTGCCTCCAGGTAGGTGCATTACCTCCCTCTCATCATTGTTACCTGATCCCAGCTCAATCCCCCGGACAATGGAGTCCCCAGCCAGGGTTTGCTTCCTCCTCTTGTGTGTTCTCCTTGCATCTGTGGTTGCTGTGCTGGAACGTGTGTCTAGATGTGTGTATGTCTGTGTGGCTGTGCATGTGTGTGTGTGTGTTTGTGTCTGTGTGTGTGTCCATGTGTCTGTGTCCCTGTGTCTGTGTGTGTGTGTCTCTC
This sequence comes from Neoceratodus forsteri, assembly GCA_016271365.2. Taxonomy (NCBI): domain Eukaryota; kingdom Metazoa; phylum Chordata; order Ceratodontiformes; family Ceratodontidae; genus Neoceratodus; species Neoceratodus forsteri. The sequence continues at coordinate 28,531,825 of CM057456.1, forward strand.
TGTGCCCATATGTGTGTGTGTGTGTGTGTGTGTGTGTGTGTGTGAGCTGGATGTGTGTGAATTAGTGTATGTTGTAAAATAAAACTCAGAGACCCAAGTTCATTTTCAAGAACTTTATTACTCACATAAATCAAAAACTATATTTTGATTTCTGATGGTGTACAGCCAGTCTGTCTGCATCTCTTAAAGTATATTACACAACAGATTACATGGTGCAAACAACTGCTTCAGTGTCACATATATTCTTATGCCATCTGTCTAAATAAGTGCAAGAGACAGTATATCTTGTGCAAACAACTCAACCTCTCTGTCACAATATTCTTATGCCATGAAGCTGTCTAAATTAAGCAAAAAGACAGTATTGTCTTGTGCAAACAACTCTTTATTGACTGTTGGTGTTACATGTGTTCTTCTGCTATCAAACTGTCTAATCTCCCAGTTGTGCAAACAACTCTGTATTTAGTGTCACATATAGTCTTGTGCCATCCAGCTGTCTTAGTCAAGCAAGACTAAACGTGCAAACATCTCATCTTGAGTGTCACAATTCTGTGCCATTGAACAAACTGCCAAAATAAAAATGTCGGAAAAAAATCCTGAAACTGCTAAACAGAGTCCCAGTACTAGCTGGATGCTGGCCTCAGTAAAACAAAACAAGATAACTAATATTTTCAAAAGATCCAGATCAACAAGTTCTAGTGTCCTGGAAACTGAGACAGAACTCAGTGCAGAATGTCACTGCACCTCTGTAGTAATGGAGAGCAGCCACTCTCAAACTGAATACAAGAAAACCAGAGTTGATGACAGAGACAGCCATAGGGAAATTAAAGATTCATGGTTTAAAACCTACCCATGGCTGATTCACGACAAAGAAGCTGTAGTATTCTTTTGCGGAATTTGCAAAGAAAGTGGTCAAAGAAGTATTCTCACAGGAGGAAAACCAACCACTAAGCCTAAGGCTGACAATTTCAATAAACATCAGATGTCCGGAGATCACAAGTGAGTTTTATTACAAATGCCCGACCAGTTTGCAATTCTTGTTGTCTTCTGAATCTGTTAATTGTCACAGTTTTAAAAATAATTTTCTCTTTAATAAGGCTTGCAGTCGAGGCAGAAACTGGGAAATTAGGAATAACAAAAGCTGTGAGCACAGCTTATTCATCAGTAAAAAGTGCCATCATAACAGAGATGTAGAACGTTTATTACATGGGCAAAACTCTGACAGCAAATCATAACATACAGAAACTTTCAGAACTGCAGGTTCACAATGTAAGTATTTTTACTTACCAAATATCTCAAATAAATCAAAGAGTCTCGCTTCACATATTAAATAAGTGGGGAGGGAAGGGCAAGGGTGATTGCAAATTGTCACGAAATTGCAGGTCCAAAAGTACTTTATTTACCAATTCTAAATTCAAATAAAAAAAATTTAAGTTGAGTCTCGCTAAAAGTCACGTGAGCCAAGGGGAAGGGGGGCACAGAGTAACTCGCTCACAATGTTCAATTCCTTTTTTCTCCATTTTCCACACAGGAGTCCACTCTGCTAGCGCCTATAAAGCAATCAGTCCTCCAAGGCACAGGTATCTACACACACTCTGAATCCATCAATGACTTTTACAAAGCAATCCATCAATGACTTTTACAAAGCAATTTCTAAGACTATGCAGGATGCTTTTTTTAAAGGAATTGGAGGATTTGCCACATAAACTTTTTTCCTTACAAATTGATGAGGGAACAGATGTGGCCAAGAAGAGTATGCAGATGGTATACATCAGATTCATTGACAGCAAGAGTTACGTTCAGTCTACATTTTTAGGAGCGACTGAGCTTGCAGCATGTAATTCAGAAGCAGTATACCATGCTGTGAAGTACATGATCTCGGATAAAAATCTAGGAGCTAAAACGTTAATAGGACTTGCAACTGATGTAATCTCTGTAATGACAGGATGCAAAAAAGGTGTAACCACTCTTGCTAAACTTGATCATCCATATTTAGTTGCCACTCACTGTCTTGCACATAGACTCACCTTAGCATCAGAGAGAGCAGCCAACCAACATCAGTATCTGGTCAGTCATATGTCCACTGCGAATCAGCTTGGAAAACTGATGAAGTAATCGCCCAAATTTTGTTGAATACTTGATCAAAGCAAAAACATACACCAGGAACATGCTGTGAAGCTAAAACAGATTTTCTTCACTAGGTGGCTTTCATTTTCTGATTCCATACAGGCATTACAGGCATGCATAGCCTCACTTATTTCAGCTTTGTCACAAATGGCAGAGGATAACTATCAGTGAAATCTTACTGTGGGGTGCCTTATAAAAATGGGGACTTTCAAATTTGTTGCCACTACTTTCTTTATGACTGATGCAATAGGTCTTCTTGCAATTCTCTCAAAATTTATTCAAAACCCATCTGTCACCTTCTACAAGGCAAGGCAGCAGCTCGTTAGCACCACTGATGCACTTTGTGCACCGTCTGAAAATCCAGGACCACATTTGAAAGTTTTTGTTTATCAGAAATGCCAAGTGAACCACCAGAGGAGGGAAAATCTATATTTAGAACACATGCACTGCTAGATACATCGTATCAAAGAGAACAATTCAAGAATCTGCAAACTTCTTATAGACAGTCAACAGTTGAACAACTTGAAAGTTACTTTCCAGAAGGGACATTGTTGGACAACTGGAAGGTATTAGACCCACGTAATGCACCCGATGAAAACATTGGTCAAAACAGAGAACAGGAGATTGACAGCCTTATTGCTCTCTATGGTGTCCTTAAAGAAGGACTCCGTACTCCGCATTAACATCCTGCCAGTTAACCAAGATGAAACCAAACTGGAATGGTCATTATTACATAGATTATTCTCAGAACGCAGAGTCCGCTACTGAAGAATTCAACGTAAAAGTGGTAGTCCCAAACAAGGAATCATGGCCAAACATGTCCAAACTATATTCAGTATGTCTGGCAACCCCATCGACTTCAGTAGAGTGTGAGCGTGGGTTTAATGCATACAACAACATTAGGACTGCTAAGAGGAATCATCTTAAAGGCTGGAATGTGAACTATCAAATGACTTTTCTGGTTGAGACTCCTAATGATATGGCAAAGTTTGATTTAAAAACTCAATTTGACATCTGGGCATCAGAAAAGGACAGGCATGGCTTCCTTCAAATTGTCAAGACAACTGAAGATGCACCTCCAAGTTCTTCTCAAGAAGACCTACAGTGCTGCATAGACCTAACAGAAAAATAAAAATAAATCAGGCCCCGGCTGCACAGCTTCTTATGATATTTATTTTGTTGTAATTTGTACCTACTGCTACAACAAAATGTGTTTGTTGCCACTTTCTCCTCTGCTTGAATCTTGTGTGGTCTTCACGAAGCTCAGACACACAGAAAAAAGAATGACTGCTGTTAGTTGGTAGCATTCTCATTTAATGTCATGACAGTCTGCTTAATGTTTTCAAACAAACAATTTTCATAAAATAACACATCTAATAATTACAATAGTTTTTTTCTGCTTTTACCACTGAAATGTAATTTTACTGCCTCAATGCTTACAAACCTGGGCTAACACTGATCTGGGCAGAGAGAGCACTGTTTACTGTTACTTTTTCTGCCTTTCCTGCTTGTTAAATGTACTGACTGGGATGCCTGGCTTGCCTTTATTGATATTTTTGTAATGGGGCATGGCACAGATTCCTCTTCAACAATGTTATTTTAATACTTTTTTAAACAGGATTGCTTGTTATGTGAACATGTATTAATCTGGCTGCCCTGCCTTTCAGGATTTACTGAGCCTGACCCTGGCATTGTTCTGCAGTTACTCTTTGGGGGGGGGGGGGCAGAGATTCATAACTTAGTGGGTACTTCTAGGCATGACTGCCAGGTGCTGTCATTTTTCATGAAATAACTAGTTCTACTGTTTGACTGGTGCCACATATATTCTTGTGCCATCAAACTGTGTAAGTAAGCAAGAGCATGGTAGTGTTTACAGTGTTACTGCTTTTCCTGCCTGAATGTACATGCCTTGCCTTTACTGACATCTCTGTTCTGTCTCAGACTGCTTGCCTAAACTACAATGTGCACAATTTTATTATGCTGCCATTTCTGGGGGTCAAAACTGGGCTGGCTGTGTGGCCATATCTTAAGCTTTCTGTATTTATGTTATTGCTGTGCATATTACTTGCGCAGCTACCTTATAATATATAAAAATAATTATTAAAAACATTTTGGTTCAGACTGTGCATATTGGGCCCTATTCATGATCGGGCACAGGTATGCGCAAAATGTGCTTACCCCACACGCGGAGGTGTGCACCTGTGGATTGGTGCACCGGTACTGGCATTCACAATTGCCAGCCACCTGTCCATGGTCCCACCCTCCTGGTACACAGGTCTGCACAGGGTGTGCGGGGGTTGAGATGCGGACTCAGTCAGGCATCCAATCGGATGCCCAGCATGGGTCCGACAGTGGATCCCTAGTGCGGCGGGATGCACGTTGGCAGCACGCCCTGTGGATGTCTGAGGGTGGGTGGCTGTGGCAGGTGGCAGGGGGCAATGCCACTGGCCCTCACCATTGGCACCAATGCAGTGCCATATGACGGGGGGCATGCCTGCAAACAAGGGGTGGAGGGACACATCCTCTGGTAGTGGGAGGGGTGATGGCATGTGGTGCCACTAGGGTGGGCAGGTGGTAGTCTTGACCCAGTGCCCTGTGAGGGATAAGGGTGTTGTGGGTGTTGGGGGGCACCACCCGCACTGCTGCATGCAGGGGGGGTGGGTGGGTGGCATCAGAAAGTCATGACCTCTGGCCCTGGTGGTTCAGTAGGCTGCTCACTCTGTCCTGTGGGGTGTGCATGGGGCATGTTGGGGATTTATGGCTGGGTCTCACTGACATACCCAGCGACCCTCTATGCACCCCTGTGGCCAACACTACACACCTTAGTGCATGGCGCGTAGTGCCAGCCCGACCCAGGTGCATTGATCATCATACAGCCGGGGGATCAAACGCATATTTACTGCATGCCTCCCTTCGTGCATCCACCACGGCGGGCCCAGTTGGTGCAGGGTGGCTACTAGCCCTAGATACGCACACGTAGCCACTCCGCACCATTCGTGCATGGGGCCATTGTGTCTACCATATACAAAAGTAATGTTAGTCCATGTAAGATACTTAAGAGTAATGTCAATACAACTCTGTACACATTTTACCATTACTTGTCATGTGTGTCTAAAGCCCTCTTGTGCTGGCTAAAAAATATTGGATCTGTTTAGCCACAGTGGCTGATGATTTTGAAAACCTAGGGGGAACGGAGTTACTTAGCTTTTTCTTTTGCTTTTAGCCTCCAGATTCCATTTTTCTGCTTTGAACCAGTTCTCTTGGGGAGTTTCCAGGGCTTCAGTTATGTCCATTTGGCGAGTATGTGACTCCAAAAAATAAGGCTAAAACTTCCACAAAAACAAAATTGGACAGCTTCCAGACCAAAACTGAATGTACAGAAGCTAAGAAATTATGTATTTTTCTTAAAGAATTTGTATTTTACCACTAATGTTTGTATGAACATCCATAAATTGATGCTTCTTAGAATACTGACTTTCAAATTGTGGGATCTGGGAAATATTTTGACTTCCGCATTTTGACTCACCATATTCTTCCTGGCCACTACTACAAGTGCCTCATCTTGGCAGTCCTGTCCCACCAGAGTAGCATAAGAGTTATGTACTGGCATCGATGGAGGAATGTGCTTCTCCCTGCCACCCTCAACCTACCAGAGCCCACCATTGTCCAGTCTACCCTCCTTCACCTGGGCATTCTCTGGGGCAGTGGCACTGGACTCAGTGGCAGGAAGTAAAACTGAAACTTCAGACTACTCACTGGGTCTGTCAGAGAACAGAGTAGAAAGGAGGTAGCCCTGCAGGAGAAAGAATAGAGTGAAATAAGGTGGAGGTCTGTGACAAGTTAGTGCAAGAGGGGTGTTGGCATGGTGATGGACACGTTGTTTGTGACACCCACATGGCACAAAATTAGCCCAAAGCACTTTACAAGCCATGAATAGTAACATCAGCAATTAGGAGAGCACAGTGTGGTTAAGACTTGCAGAAAAAAAAGAGAAAAAAAGGAGAGAGAGAGAGAGAGAGAGAGAACGTTAACCTCAGGGAAGTTAAAGGTTTATCGGTTCATTTCTGTAGCTTTTTTGGGTATAAACTTTTGTGTTAATTTTTTGTTGTTGTTGTTATTAATAGTAGTCCTCTGCAACTATTCTGGGTGCCTTCATTTTTGTTCATTCTTTGGAGAGGCATTAGCAGTGAGAACATGATGTTTTATGTCAATTATTAGTGTTTGCAGCATCTGTGTGTTGATTTAGAGTCTAACAAAACAGGCAGCAGCAGTGGTGTAAACTACCCAATTCTACCTTCAGTTAGCATCAAAGCTGGCAGTACCAGGAGTGGTAGCCCAGGGGCAGGATTCTCAAAGCTCTCAGAAGGTGCAAAACCTTCCGTAAGTCCCCCAAACTCCCTCAGCTACGGAAAAAAAGGGGAGTTTGCTCCAAGTGCTATTCACAAAAAAACCCACAGCTGCGGGAAAAACCACTATGGACTGTGGAAAAAAGTGCCGCTGCGGAAGTCCCTCAGGACAAAAAGGTGTGAGATAGGTAAGGCACAGCCCCTGAAAGGCTATTCACAGCCAGCTTTTTCCTGCAGCTGAGGAAAGAATGTTACACACAGTGGGATGAGGTGTAACTCTCCCTCAGCACACTGCAGTAGTGCCCCAGCAATTGGAATCAATTAAGGGGGAGGTGTACCACAGGTAATAGCATCACAGACAGTATAGCAGTGGCTGATGTTACAGCACTGAAAGCACACATTGCCATGCTATGGCAACAGGCATCAACCACTAGACCCAGTGCAGCCCATGACAGAGCCCCACAAGCAGTAGAGCCTGCCCAGCCAGCAGCGAGTGCTGCCCCCCCGCAGGCTACAGAAACACCACAGGGAGGGATGACCAGCAGGGAGAGTTGGCCACTGTGGTGCCAAGGTATCACTGGTACCTGTTGTGCTGCTGTGGTCCCAGTTGGGGACTGGTTTCTGGTCTCTGTGTGTGCTGTCAGCTTCATATTATAGCAGCACTGTTACAGTCTGCTGCTTCAGCTACTGTGGATCCCTAGGCTATTGCTGTGCCTTCACAGCCTCCACAGCTGCGGATTCTCAGCACTAGCGCAAGTCCTGCAGCAGCTAAAGTGCTGCACTTGCGGCACTTTTTACGGAAATCTGCAGCTGCCCTGGTTTTCTTTGAGAATACAGTGCAGCTGTGTTTCCCCACTGCAGCAAACCTTTTTCCTGTAGCAGCGGGAATTTCGGCTTTCTTTGTGAATCCTGCCCCAGGACTTTTCGTTTTAAATAGTTTCCAATTTCTCTTTGCTGAGGGTTTTTAAGGTTACTCAGACTGCTGCATTAAGATAAAGGGTGTAATTGGACATTGTGAAATCATGGTATCGCTGCTAATGCAGTGCTCAGGAACAGTCAAGATTCCAAGAAACAGAAAACAGAGGTATTCTGAATACTACTAACTGTAAAAATAAACTGAAACAAAATAGAAATGGAGTTGACTGGTAAGGAAACAGATACAATGTTCAGTATGAAAGGGTGCAGTGCTCCTTGATATGAATTGCTTGAGGTCTTAACAAATGCTGAACCACTGAATATTTAAAATTTGATTTATTTATTTGCATTTATTTTCTAACGTTTTATAAAAATCGCATTTTGTGCCAAATGTTCAGTGCCTTTATATTTTATATATTTTTGTTTGCTTATATTTTATGTCTGATTTAAGTCATGTAAAGCACTTTGAGCTTGGAAAAGGCAATATATAAAGTTATCTGCCTGCCTGTCTGTCTGTCTAGCTGTCTAATCTATGCATTTTCTAAATCTATGTCTCCTCACCTGTCTTCTATCTACAGTATCTGTCTATCTGTTTGTCTGTCTGTCTATCTATTTGTCTATCTATCTATCCTCTGTCTACTACGTTACACCACCACCAGGTTGCCTTAGATGCTTGAAGTGACTCATGGGTTCTTTTCTCACTCACAGCAAAGGGGTTCATTTCCAAAGAAAACATAAATGCATGATGCCTCCACATGGAGAAAGGTTAAGGTGGTCCTGATGACTAATCCATACAACCTCCTGTGATGTGATACCTGCTCACCACCCCGCTGTGATTGATTACTCCTCCCGTAGATGAGATCCCCAAACCAATACAGCAGTTCCCTCCCCTTAATCAGCATGCACAGTATAATTACAGTCAAGAACAATAACAGGTTTAAACAAGAAACACAGTTTTATTTGACACCACAGGCCCCTGCAAGGCAAGGATGGTTAAAGTAAACCCCAAATGGTATCGGGCCCCATTTAAGTGCTCATCTAGGTGGGATCCAAACTATCATCCATCACTCAAGCCACTGATCACTTAAGCCCCAAGAAGGCACAGCATGAAAGTCAGCACCTTGGCTGCCACTAAAAAGGCCCAACAAGGCCCAGCAACTCTTGTCTATCCTCACACCACAATTCAGTACAGGTGCTATTATGGCCCTCGTGAACTGGAAGTTGCTACCGTTTCACACCTGGTACCAGGGCTTCCACTTAGGCAGTTCATGGGCACCCAGACTTAAATTGTAGCAGGCCCATAGATGTTGCTGTGGGTTGACTGGCATTGGTGCACTTTTAACGGAAATGACAGTAAAGTGCTCAAATTAATATTTACCCCCATAGGCCATTAAAATTTGAAAAAATGCTTTAAATCTCTGCAAATGAGGTATTTGTAATCCAGATGGATGGCCAACTTGCAAACAAACCTCACAACTTGTCAAAGTCCCCAAAAGCAGGACAAGCCCTGGCTATACTCACATTTCCCAGTTTGGGCAGCTCCTTTGGATGCTGCAGGCCTCTGGGACTACAACCTCCCGCTATATCTCTGGACCTGCTTAGCACTTGGTTTGGGGTCACCGTCTCCTCTCTCAGGTGCTGACTTCTCCAACTCTCTCCTGGAGGTTCAACTGGCTCTCTACATTTTATATGGGACTGCTGAGGTCCCAGATTGGCCCAGATATCTTGGCTTTGCAGAACTTAAGGCTTAGCAGTCCAACGCATGGCTTTAGTGCTTACTACAGGACCAGTGCCAGCAGCACAGAAGGGATTTGGATTTTCTGTGCGCTGAACTCTTCAGTATCATTTTTCAGGCAGAGGTACAGCAGGAGGCTATAGTTCCAGAAGTCTGCAGGATGTTCGGACTGACATGAATGTGGGGGAGGGCCACACACTGGATCTCGTTGTGACCATTGGGATACTGGCCAACAATCCCCCAAATGAATCTTTGGTTTGTCTGGACCTTTTGTCATATCTTTTGAGTTGTTGTTCACCCCTCCCAGAGTTTATCCATCCCTCAGAGATGGTCCACAGTACAGACTGGGGAAGACTCAATCCTGAAGAGTTCTGGGAAACTGTGGATATATCGGGTGTTATTGCTGCTTCAACTAGGAACACCATGGAGGCAGTGGAGTTTTTTTTATCACACCTTATTTTCTGATGATGCCCTACTGCCAGTCCATTGCCATCCCTTGCCCAGGAGAAGGAGTGCACCTTGGTTTAATGATGTGCTTCATTCTCTTAGGGCGAGGGGTCAGAGATTGGAGGGTGAGTGGAGGAAGTCTGGCCTGGAGTCCAATAGTCTTGCCCTGGTGGCTTACTATAGAGAATTCCAGGAGCTGATGATAGCCACAAGAAAATCTTTCTTCTCAGACATCATTGTTACTGAGAGAAACAGACTTGCCACCCTTTATAGAGTGGTGGATGGGATTCTCCACCCTGAGTCTCTCTCCCAGGATTTAGGAGAGATTTCTCAGGAAAGGTGCAATGGGTTTGCTGATTTTTTTCTCAGCTAAGATTGCGAACATCTGGGTGGAGCTTTCCTCCATGGGGACTTTTCAAAATTTCAGTGGTCAAGAGTGCTAGATGTCAGAAACGCAGGTTGCCTAGGGTGAGTTTTGACTGCCTGATTTGATGGAGATTCACTTGGTGCTTTTGGATCTGCAACCTAGTCACTGTGTACTGGATCCTGTTCCCACATCTCTATTGAAGGGTGGAGAGGCAGTGATCAGTCCAGCACTCACTGAAATTGCCAATGCCTCTCTGAGGGAGGGTGTTTCCTATTGTCTTGAAAGAGTTAGTGGTATGATCACTCCTATAGAAGGCAACTTTAAATCCTGGCGTTTTCACTTATTTTAGACTTTCTTTTAATTAACCCCTTTTGTTAAAGTTATTCAGAAAGCGGTGGTGGCATGGCTAAGAGAACATCTGGAGGATTTCTCCATCTATGAGTTGTTCTAAGCTGGTTTCTATTCTTGGCACAGAACTGAGACAGCCCTGGTAAGGGTTTAAATAATCTGCTCCTTGCAAGGGACTGTGGAGAGGTTTCTTTCCTATTCCTTTGGATTTATTTTCTACATTTGACACTGTTGAACAGGATGAGCTGGTGAATGAGGAAGATCACTGGGGTGGTATGGACCATGTTGGACTGGTTCAAATCCTTCCTGAGTAATCACCATCAGTCAGTGATTTTAGGGAAATTTTGATCTTATTCCTCTGTCACTAACTGTGGTGTACCTCAGGTGCTCCATTTTGCCTCCTCTTTTGTTTGCAGTCTGTATATTCCTGGTTGGAGATGTGATTTATTGAATTATTGAATTTTTGTTGACCCGGTAAGCCCACTGGGCCTAGAATTCCCTATTTCAGGGGCGACCAAGGGGAAGGGGGATACAGATGGTAAGCAACTGAAATTGAACCAGATTAAGCTGTTGGTGGTATTTTTAGTGAATGGGAGAAATTTGGCCAGGACACCTGGGAAATTGCCCTACTCGTCAGAGGGGGAACCTCTGTCCAAGAAGGCAGACGCACCCTTGCCTTCTGAGGAGGGAGCTATGGAGGTGGGAGATTTGGTCTCTACTCCTACCTCTGACCGAATGGAGACCACGATGCCAACAACTGATGTTTTGCCTGTTGATGTTCCTACTACAACTTTAAGTTCTGCTGCTCATACTAAGGCTGCTATACCTAGCCCTCTGCTTGCTTCTTATGGAACTGACTTGCTGACTTGTGTGCCTACAATCGACTTGCCGGAGAATTTTACTTCATCTGATTCTGAAAATCACTGTTTGACATCACAAGAGATCCGGGAGCATTTTGCAATGGTGGAACACCGTCTTGCTAGTGCAAAACTGAAAATGCATAGAGATATGCAACGTCTGAGAACCAACAGCACAGATGCATCTTCCACTCGGGTGGAAGCTCTTGAAGATTTACCTGACTTGTCTCCTTTCCTGCCTGTTGCTGTGACAGGCTCTGACCCGACCTGTGCGTCGGTAACTGAAGCCCTACTGCCTGCTCCCCTGCCACCTGCAGTACAAACGGATTTGGTTTCCTTCTCAGAACCTGCTTCCATTACATCGCAGAGTTCCCCACAAGGACAAGATTTCTCTACAGTAAATGCTCCCCTGCCGCCTGCAGTTCAAATGGATTCAGTTTCCTTTTCACTACCTGCTTCCATTAAATCGCAGAGCTCCCTACATGTACAAGAATCTACTGTCAATATTAATAAAGTGCCTACCTGGACTGTTGAATCGGAGCTGAGAGGTGCTGGCTGGGTTCAGGGTACTGTCCCAGGAAGTTGGAAGTCGGATCCGTCTCCAATATGGTCCCCCCGCCCTGAAGATTTTCCAGAGCTACAGAGCACTTTAGGCACTTCAAAAGTCCCTACTGACCCCTTGTGTCTCCCTCCTGAACTGGGGCTTACACAGAACCCTGTGTTGGATTATCTGAAGGGTTCTCCACCCCAGGCTCCTTTTTCTACTATTTCTATAGAGGCACTGGCTCCCCTACCACTGCAACCCCCCCCCAAAAATATCGGGACCAGGCCGTTCATATTCTTCATTTTTTAAATTTCCAATCCAGGCTGCTAAGAGACACAACGCTGTTTGCCTGGCATACCTGGGGGGGGTTACCTGAGCCACCTGATCGGGTCTATGTGGCACGTATGCTTCTAAAGGATTCTTTAAAATTCTTTTCCCATGAAATATATGCATTAATTCATATCTCTGGTGAAACCACGTTTGACATTAGTTTCCAAACATCTAGGGGATTGGAGCCTTTTTGGTCAAAGTATAATTCTCTACGGACTACTGCATTATGGACCCCATTTCAGGCTATTCCTCTTTCTAAACCTACTTTTAAGATGATCACTATTCTGTTTCGAAATGAGGGAGTTGAGGTGGAGGATGTTGTGTATTGGCTGAAACAGTGTTGTGACATCCAGGGACAGCCTGAAGCCATTTTGGATACTGAGAACATTTGGACTGGGGGCTGGAAGTTTAAAGTCTTGTTACGATCTAATGATTCTGGGGTTGTACAACTGCCTAACTCTTTTTTCATAGGCCGAGATAGGGGGGTCTTGTTCTACCCGGGTCAGCCGAAGGCTTGCTATCAGTGTGGTGACCCTGCACATCTTAGTAATGTATGTGATAAAATGAAATGCAACGCTCTGTGGGGAATTGGGCCACTTAGGGGCACACTGTTTGAATGAATGTAGATGTAACCTATGTGATGAACTGGGCACACCTTTCAGAATTGTAAATGGGCTGCATAACCAGCAATTTCCACAATGGTGGAGTGGACCAGCGCTTTTATTATTACACAGGCATAGAAGGCCGCCTCCGGACCACCTTGGCTGTACCTCCCTAAGGCAGCCCAGCCCTTACTGCAGGCTTCAGTGCCTGTTGTATCCTCTGAGGTCGTACCTCAGATAGTTTCCTTCACGGATGACCCCTTGCTTGATATTTCTCCTGTCCCTGATCCTGCCCAGTCTAATTTTCTCGTTCAGGACCCGGTTCCAGGTCCAGTACTATGCCCTCCCCTCCGAAGTGCTTACAAGTGTCATACGTAGAAGGTCACTGAGAAATAACCTCGGTTGCACCATCTCCGTGAGTGGTCCGAACCCCCAGTGCCCTTATCTAATTCTTTTGAACTTCTCCAACCCTTTCTGATGACGCTGGAGGTGAGTCGGACTCTTCCTCCATAGCTTCTTCTCTCCCTGATGGTACCACTGACTCTGAGTTGCAACTTGATACTGGCCTTTCTCAGAAGCGAAAGGCCAGATTAAAACTTAAAGGGAAGAAGGTGGTTGGGAAAAGGAAATTGTAAAATTTATTTTTTGTCTGTTTTCCTTTTTTTTTGGTGCTGTGTTTCACTTTGTTTGCCATACTATTAATGTAAATAGTATGAAGCGTATGGCTAAAAGGAGATTGATTTTTTCCTTTCTAGGCTTTTGCCTTTGGGTTTAATTTTATTACAGGATACTAGACTTCATACTACACATGAGATCCAACAAGCACAACAGGACTGGTTACTGGGTCCTTCTTTTTGGTCGATTGGTCAGGACTCTTGTTCGGGACTGGGAATTTTAATTAATATCCCAGACTTCGCTTACAAAATTGTTTGATGTAGCCCTGTAAGGCACTTATTATAGATTTTGTCATTGAGTCCTGTCCCACCGGTGATAAACATTTATGCCCCTCAAATCAAAACTGAACTCATAGCTTTATTTACTTTGCTTCGTCCTTATTTGCACACTTCCTTTCAGGTATTGTTTGCTGGTGACTTTAATTTTGGCCTGAGTCTTCAAGATAAGAGCTCCTTTGCTGCTATAAAGAAATTGTTTTGTGATTCCCACAAATTGGGTAAATTGGTTCGAGTTGCCCACTTAACGGACTCCTATCTCTCCTTTTCTACACAACACACCCCTACCTTCCAAAAGGGTAAACTAGCCACATGTATTGATTATATGTTTTCCTCTCCTACAGTACCAATTATTTCTGCCAAAGTTCAAGCGGTTGAGTTTTCTGATCATAAGCTGCTTTCTGTTGGTTTTGGTTCTGTTGTCTCTTCCCGTAAAGGTTCAGGTATTTGGAAATTCAACACATCTTTGTTGCAGATTCCGATGTTTATGCAGTCCCTTCTGTCCTTCATACAAGCCCTTAAATCTGTTTTTATTTGTTATGAAGATCCTGTTCAGTGGTGGTTAGACACGAAACATGATCTGGTCACTTTTTTAAAAACTTACAGTCGTTTAAAATGTAGGAGGGAATACCTAGACTATTTGCAGAAGAGGGTACATTTTAAGTCATTATTAACCATAGCGTACATGACGGGGCAAGACCTTACTCAACAAATAAAAGTCCTACAGAATGATATGTTGACTTTCCAATTAAGGCAATCACAACAACTTTTTTACCAGCATAAATTCTGTACTGTTGGAACACGTGATGTTATTTGTCCTTTTGAATCTAATTCCCGTCAGACCGCTCACAAAAATATGACGTGTCTTCTAAATTCAGAAGGGACCTTATGTTCCTCACAAACTGAGATTTGTCATATTGTAACAAAGTATACTACAGCCCTTTTTTCTCCCCTCCCTGCTGTGGCTGGTAACAGTGCAACTTTGTATAGTGGCCTTGATATCCCAACTCCCTCATGGCTATGTCAGGACCAGGCTTGTTCTCCTATCACGGAGCAGGATTTGACATTGGCTATTTCTTCATTACCTGTACAGAGAACTCCTGGCCCGGATGGTCTCTCTGCTGGCTTATATAAGATGCTGGGTGACCATTTGGCCCCAGAACTTACATCTGTGTTTAATTCTCTGTTAACATGTGAATCTCTCCCTTTGGAATTTACTAAGGGTACTTGATTTACATTTATAAACAGAAAGGTGATATCCATTCTCTAGAGAATTGGCGACTTTATGTATGTTGAACAACCACTTTAAGCTTCTAATGAAAATTATTGTGAAGCATTTGGTGAGGATAGCGGAGGTGGTTTTGCATCCCGCCCAATCCTGTTCTGTGCCTCAAAGGAGAATTTCTGATCATTTGATCCTCTTACGAGAATTATTTTCTCATGGCTATGCAGGTCTGGCTTCAGGACTTGTTGTCTCTGTAGATCAGAAGGCTGCTTTTGATTTGGTTAGGCATGATTTTTTATGGAAAGCACTTCATTTTCTGCATGTACCTGATGTTATGGTATGCTGGATTCGTGCTTTCTATAGAACGGCTACTGTTGTGCCTGTAGTGAATGGTTGGATAGGACCCATGATCCCCATAAAAAGCGGGGTTCGTCAGGGCTGTCCTTTAAGCCTTTTGTTATATGTATTTTTTCTTGATGTTTTGCTCCATTGGTTGAATATTAATTCTCAGATTCGGGCTATTTCTAGTTGTGCCTTATGCTTGCCTTATAAGGTGATCGCATATGCAGATGATGTTTGTTTTCTGGTAGCTGATGCAGACTCAGTGGTTCATTCTTTCCATGAGTGCTCTATTTTTGGAAACTTCTCTGGTGCTGTTTTAAATTACACTAAAAGTCTGGTTATTCGGGTCGTTTCAGTAACCTCCCCCTCGGACCGTATCGGCCCATTACATTTAGTTGAGGGCCCTATTCGCATTTTGGGAATTTTTTTGGGGACACAGGACTCAGATTTTTTTAACTGGAATGTTAAACTGCAACAAGATAAACTTCAGGTGGCCTCCTGGAAACGGGGGCAGATAAGGAAAAATAAACGTGTTTTCTTAATTAAAAACTATTTGATCTCTACTTTCCTTTTTCTGAGTTATGTATTCCCTATTCCACAACAGCTAGAAACTGCTGTCTTTAGCCTGTTTTTTCAGGCTCTTTGGGAGTAGGTTAAACCCGATAAATGGAATAGCACTTATTTCCTATCCCTGAGGGTGGCGTTTGTATGGTTAACCCTTTGTTATTTTTTCTTGTATTTTTTCACTGCAAACCTTAGGCCTTTGTTGATTCATGCCCAAAGGGGTGGGAACCTTGGTTTTATGACTCTTGCAGGATTTGGTTTCATCAATGGGAAACTAATTCCTTAACTGTGTTAAGACAAACTGTTGGTATACCAACTTACATAAAACATATGTTTTTACGTCTCAAACAATGGAAGGTGTCTGTTCAGATGTTATTAAATCATTCACATAAAGTTTTATATAAGAAATTACTCCTGACTGTTTGTGCTGTATCAGTACCCTTTGATAAGTGTCCTGGTCAACACCTCCCTTCCCTTTTGTTATTGTGGAGATGTAAGAGGGTTCCAGCCAAAATGTGGGATTTCATTGGCTTTCATGCCATGAAAAGATTAATGTAAATCAAATCATAAACATAAGCAGTCCCAAGATAGAATGTGTTCTCGCTTATTATATATTACAGAACTTGAAACTATCCTCATTTATTTTTTGACTGTTCTTTTATCAAAATTGGTGGTCCTTTTTGGCACAGGCATGGGATACCCTTGCTTCAGTCGGTTACTTATTTGAATCTTGTATACGGGGTTTTTTCTCCCCAGTGGTCAAAATGGCACCAGGACACTTTGAACCTTGTTTTTGTCTGCATTAAATGGAATATTTGGATGGTGCGTTGCATGTTTTCTTTACAGCAAAAGGACTGCTCCTATTTGGAGCTCGAAAAAAAGATTGTACAAGATTTAAAAGAAACTTATGAGCATGAACGTACTCTATACTCAGATATGACTCTTTTGGAACTTTGGAAAGCTCTTCCTTGGATCACTGACTCTGATTTTGCAGTTACCTGAATGACTGTATAATACTTATCCTGTTTTTCCTTTCTTTTGTATTATGCTTTGTGTAATATCGTACGATTTTTGTCTCAATAAAACTTTCCCCTACTCTTTTCGATAAGTGGCATGGGATCTTTAGCATCCACCTGAACATAAGAAACATAGAAACATAGAAACATAGAAGTTGACGGCAGATAAGGACCGTAAGGCCCATCCAGTCTGCCCATTTCTTTTTCTACCTTATAAATGTGCCATCGGCCTTTGCTCTGTCAGTGGCCTATCTATTCATAGTCATTTGTATTGCTCCTTATGCCTATACCATGCCTGTTTGAAGCCCTGCACTGTATTCATAGCCACCACTTCTTATGGTAAGCCATTCCATGCATCCACCACCCTTTCTGTGAAAAAGAATTTCTCACTTTCCCCTAATCGGCCCCTCTAATCTCATGCTGTGTCCTCTTGTCCTGCTATTTTTCTTATATTTAAACATGTTAGACTCTTTCACCTTGTTAATGCCCTTAAGGTGTTTGAATGCCTCGATCATATCACCTCTCTCCCTCCTTTGCTCAAGGGTATACATATTGAGCTCTGTTAATCTGTCCTCATATGTCTTCTGATGTAGTCCCTGCACCATTTGGTTGCCTTCTCTGGACTGCCTCAATTTGGTTAATGTCCTTGTGAAGGTGTGGCCTCCAATACTGCACGCAGTACTCCAGATGGGGCCTAACCAGTGTCTTGTAAAGAGGGATTATTACCTCCCTCTTACGACTTGTGATACCCCCTACTAATACACCCTAACACCCCCTAGCCTTACCTACTGCTTTAGAGGTCTGCTTGGATGATTTCAGGTCATCAGTGATGATGATGCCCAAGTCTCTTTCTTCCTTTGTGACTGCTAGCAACTCCCCTCCCAGCCTATAGGTGGCTTCAGGGTTTCTCTTCCCTATGTTCATGATTTTGCACTTCTTTGCATTAAATCCCAGTTGCCACTCTTCTGACCATTTTGCTAGTTTATCCAGATCTCTTCTCATTCTGCCCACCCCATCTGGATCATCTACTCTGTTGCAGATCTTGGTGTCATCTGCAAACAGACAAGCCTTACCCTCTAGTCCATCTGCAAGGTCACTAATGAAGATGTTGAAGAGGACTGGCCCCAGGACTGATCCCTGAGATACCCTACTTGTGACTTGCATCTCTTCTGACTGTATACCATTTACCACCACTCTCTGTTTTCTGCCCATCAACCAGTTTGCCACCCAGTTGACCAACTTCTGACCCACCCTGAGCCTACCCAGCTTATTTATCAATCTCCTATGTGGAACAGTGTCAAAAGCTTTGCTGAAGTCAAGGTAGACATCAATCTCTCCCCCTTGGTCCACCACTCTGGTTACCCAATCAAAGAAATCTATGAGATTAGTTTGACAGGACCTTCCTTTTGTAAACCCATGCTGTCTTGGATCCTGTGCCCCTATGGATTCCAGGTTTTGCACTATCCTTTCCTTAAGGAGTGCCTCCATAATCTTGCCCACTACTGAGGTAAGACTGACTGGTCTGTAGTTCCCCGCCTCCTCCCTGCTACCACTCTTGTGGAGTGGGATCACATGAGCCCTTCTCCAGTCTTCTGGGACCTCTCCTGTGCTCAGAGACTCACTAAACAGTTCTGCTAATGGCTCTGCTAGTTCCACCTTTAGCTCCTTAAGCAGGGCTATATTAACCATAGGGCAAAAGGGGCAATTGCCCTGGGCCCCCTAGTTTGAGAAGCCACTGATTTTTTTTTGATTTTTTTTGATTTTTTTTGATTTTTACTTTTTTTTTCTTCTTCCCTGACCCCCCTGTACTTTCCCGCTGTGTGTGACTAAACCTTGGGGGGGGGGGGTTGATCATCGACCATTCGTTTTCCCCGCTGGGCCCGATGCCTCAACCGTCCAAACAGCTAGCCATTTGCAGCATTTTTGTTTCCCCATGGACATTCTCTCTGCAGGTCAGGTGAAGCATAACATGCTAGCTAGCCAATTAAATTGTTCCAATATGGTCCTCCATTGATTTGCACCTCACCCACCCAGACCAGAACCCTTCTGTCCCCCCCAGCCCTCAGGTCCATGCGTCATGCATGGTGCATGGTGGTTCCGTCACATCTCACTCACATGAAGTAAGTCCCACCCGGATCTAGAAAACAGCACCACGCACCAGCCGCCAGCAAACTGAGAGCTGCCAAATCCTGTCATCATCGTCGATAGAGAGAGAGATCATCCCTCCACACTCTGCACCTCAGCATCTGTGGTCTGTCACTAGGCCCACTGTCTGGACTGGCTGTCGCCTCGGTCATCGGGCCTCGAGGTCCGGAAAACAGCTGAATTATCAGCTAAGGCCAAAGGCAGACTGGTAATACAGAACGCACCTGCCGCCGCCTTGTGTGTGTCAGGGAGACTGTCAAGTAGTAGGAGCTGCCAGCGAGGAGTGCAAGTAGTTAGCAGAGAGGCCAGAGGCTGAGTGGACCCAAATCACCACCAGGCATTTCTGTCCCATTTGCCTTCTCATCGTCTTGACTTTGTCTTCATCTCAGGTAAAAAAAAATTATAATGTTGTTTGTTATTTAAACAAGTTTTAAATTAAATGATGTGACTTGTGAGTAGAGGATCATACTATAGTAAGAGAGGGAGACAAGGAGTGGGAGAAAAATGTGGCCTTTCAATGCACCCGGCTCCAGTCAGCTTCTCTCACTTCTTAATCTTCTCCCAGTGCTTTGTTTGTCATCATGCCACCAGTCAGTGAAGTTTTGTAAGGCAGACCAAGCCACAGTTACTCAGGTCTCTTGCTGACTGTGGTCACTACTGTGACCCCTCACCCCAGCAAACATTCACAGTAGCTGCAGCAGGTTTATTTTATCTGGGTTACCTTCCTTGTCCCTCACACAGCAGCACCCACCTACCTGCTGCCCAACACAATACCAGGTAGACCAGCCCACTGATCTAAGGATGGCTAACACATTTAAATGGCAGGCTGCCCAGGGCTACTATCTATTCGGGCAGTGAGATGTTGGTGTGGAGGGGCCAGTAATGCATGACTGTTTGAGTGCTGACACTCAGTGTGAATGTAATCCAGCCACCTAACTTCAAATAATAGCCTTCTATTTCCGCCCCAAGAATGGCATTCAGAGTAGCTGGAAAACCCTCCAAATTCATTTTAAGGCATCAAAAATCGTTCGGCTTTCAGGGTTAAGTCACAGGGGGGGGCCCCACAATTCAGTATTGCCCAGGGCACCACAAATTGCTAATCTGGCCCTGTCCTTAAGTACCTTGGGATGTATGCCATCAGGTCCCATTGCCTTGTCCACCCTGAGCTTAGCAAGCTCTTGTAGGACCCTTTCTTTTGTGAAGGGACTAGTGCAGATCTCCTTCCCCCTGTGTCCATGATGCTGAGCTGTGGGCCCTGCCCTACCTTCTCTTCAGTAAACACTGAGCAAAAGTATCTAATTAGGATAGATGCTTTCACATGGTCCCCCTCCTCACATGCTCTTTTTTCTCCATTAAGCTTAGCAATACCCCCTCTGGACTTTCTCCTTTCACTAATGTATCTATAGAAAGTCTTGTCACCTTCTTTTACTGTTCGTGCTAGTTTTTCCTCAGTTTGGGACTTTGCCTGCCTTACTGCCTTCCCTGCTTCCCTTAGGGCAGTTTGGTATGCCTCCCTATCTTCATCCCGCTGTGTTCCCTTATATTTCCTGAAGGCCAGCCTTTTGGCTCTGACCTTTTCTGCTACTGTATTTGAGAACCAAAGTGGTTTCCTTCTTCTTTTGCACTTCCTTTTCTGTCTAACACAATGGGATGTTGCTTCAAGTATTGCATCCTTAATGCTTGCCCACTTTGCCTGTACCCCCTCACCTGTGTTTCTTTTTGCCAGGGCTAGCTTAACTCTGTTGGCCATCTTATCAAAGTCAGCTCCTCTGAAGTCCCATATTTTTGCCTTGGAATGTGATGATTTAGATGTAGTAGCCAAATTGAACCATACCATGTGATGGTCACTGGCCCCCAGGTAACCTTCTACCTGGAGATCTGTGATCCCTTCCTTGTTAGTCAGTACTAGATCTAGGATAGCCCTGTCTCTCTAACAACCACCAATCCAGGCAGATGGGACCTCGGTTTAACGTCTCATCTGAAAGGCGGCACCTCAGAAGTACAGCACCCCCCTCATGCCGCACTACAGTGTCAGTATTGGGATATTAACCCAAGTGCCAGATGTGGGAACTGAACCCACAGCCCTCTGATCTCCCGGCCTCAGAGGTGAGCATGCTACCTACTGAGCCACTGACACTGACATGGTGACTTTTCACAATGATCAGAAAGTATAGATTGGGTTTTCATTGCTACACTGATGATACCCAGCTATATCTTTCGTTTAAACCCAGACAGAGTTCCTCTGTGACTGTGGTTGAGAATGCTGTACCTCAGATCAGTGGATGGATAGCTCACAGAGGGTTGAAGCTTAACCCTGGCAAGACCAAATTGTTACTGTTGGGATCAGATCATCTTAGGTCATCCATTTTGGATAGGCTGGACCTCCCCAATTTTGGGAGAAATAAACTCCAGGCTAGGTAGATGGTTCACAGTCTAGGGGTTGCTCTTTACCAGCAGCTGTCACTTGTTCCTCAGGTGTCAACTGTGGTCACGAGTGACTCCTATCATCGAAAGAACATAGTTGGATTGTGTCCCTACCTGGACCATGATGATCTTTTAACATTGGTGCATTCTTTCATCATCTCCTTCCTCAACTACTGCAATTCGCTTTACAGAGCCATTCCAGGGGGTTAGATCCACCATCTCCAGTTGGTGTAGAATGCTGCAGCCAGACTTGTTATTTCAGTAAAAAGGGGTGATCATATCACTCCAGCGCTACCATCTCTGCACTGGCATCCTGTGAGATGGCAGACTGACTTTAAGATCCGGTTACTTACCTTTAAGGCCCTAAATGTATTGGGACACCAGTAGCCCTGATGTCCATGAGTTACAAGCCACTGGAACCGGCCTTCTAGTCATTGCAAAATTAAACTTAAAATCAGCCAGGACTGATCATTCTCTGTAGCTGCTCCTTTGCTTTGGAATGGTTTGCTCATGGACGTTTGGTCTACTCCACCTGTTACAGTCTTTAAAAGTAGACTTAAGACATGGTTATTCAGACAAGCTTTCGAATGTGACTGATATGGTTATGAATATCAACATTGTTTTAAATTTGGATTTGTTTTATTATTTTCAAGTTATTTATGCTGATTTTATATTATGATTAAGTGCAGCACCTTGGATTTTAGAAAGGCATTTTTAAATACATTATCCCATCTATCTGTCTGTCTGTCTGTCTGTCCCACCATCTATCTATCTATCTATCTATCTATCTATCTATCTATCTATCTATCTGTCTATCTATGGTAGGGCTCAGCCACTTTAGTTCATCTGCTGGACACATAACTGGGAATGGCACACTTTACACCCTGTCACAGAATAGCCTCTGCATGGGATCTCTGTCAGATCTGCCCTTCTCCAGCACAACCCACCTTATAGCAGCCATTTGGAGTCAGCTGCACCTGGTCCCAAGAAGGTGCCAGAATTAACTGTTCCACCTCCTTCCAGATGCCTGTGGATGAGCCTAACTAGGAACTCCTTTGACTGGTTATTTCAGAGGTCAGTAGGTCGCAAGATGGTAGCCCCCTGTGGAATCTAAAGCACTTTTCCAAATGTTTGATTATTTTAAGGGCTCCATCATTAAGGAGGCATTATAATGTAGTGGTTAAGAGCACTGAGCAGCAAATCTAGAGAACTGGGGTTGAATTCCAGAGCTACCACCTGGCCAAAAATTGTAAAATAAAATAAATAAATAAATTCTAGCTACCAGTCCCCCATCACACAAAGTCCTGTGGGCTTGGTACAGTGTTCAGATAATTCTCATTCTATAGAGGGGGTTACCCCCCACCCAGCTGAAGAAATGGCTACCCCCAGCCATTGTATGCAAAAATATGGCAGTCAGTTACTTACATCATCTAGTCTAAGTGCCTGACTCTTTGTCTAGAACATGGATTACACAAAGCTTACAGTATAGCATGACTCCTGACTAACACATTAGTCAACATCATCCCAGTCAGTACTTGTTTCCCAATTACCAGGGTCACCTACTCTACATACTGTATTCAGGGAAGGGATCAGGGTGTTACATATATCCTCCTATGAACTACATGGAGGGGAATGTCTGTAGAAGCACCTGGGGCATCATAATTGAGCTTTAAGGTAGGTACTTCCTACTCAGGGTCAGTGGCCTCAGTCTGCAAGAGTTCTAGTCCATCATCTGCTTCTGATATTGTGGGCTCCCTGTCCAACTCCTTCTACTTAGTATCCTTTTTCATTTGGCTAAAGTACTAAATGTCAGTGGGCATGAATGTTTTGACATTGGGATCTAAATCTTGTGTGGTTCAGGCACATCATTTGAGAAGAGGCTGGGGGAGTGGGAGTGAGTCGGAGCTTCATACGCAGATAACTCACTATTACCAGGTAGTGACGGCTGTATGATAACCTCCAGTTGCTCTCTGGCTCATGCATGAGAACTAGTCCCTTGGAGAGTCTGGTGTCATATCAGCCATTTCTAAGTCTACTTGTCCAGGTGGTAGCAGGTGATTATGGTGCATGGCTTTGCTTCTGTCTAGTACTCCCTCCAGGTGTATTTGATGCACAGCAAATTTTGAAGTTGCTCTTGTATCATGAATGGGGTGCTCCCCAATGATCAGCCTGGTTTACTTTTACTTTGTTGTCATAACAGGCCTTGTTGAGCAGGTTCTGCCTTCTGATCATCTCAGCCACCAAACAATAAGCAGTGTCCAGTTGATCTTCTAGTCTTTGCATGTATTGCAAATAGATCTTGGGCAGGTTCCATCTGCAAAGACACCAAACAACAACTCAATAGGTAGCCTGGTCTCCCTGCCAAACATTAGATAATATTGGGAGAACCTGGTGGCATTACATTTAGCGCAGTTGTATGAATGCACCACGGCACTAACTTGCTTGTCTTTATCATTAGGGTCTAGGGTGCCCAGCATGTTTGGTATCCCATGATTAGGGTGCTGTGGAAAGGGCATCAACAATAATGGTGACCCACTCCCCAGTGCATCCCTCGAGGGCTCTGGTAGGGTACAGAGGTCGGATGGGGGAGGTCGGCAAATATAGCAACATGATGTCGCTGTATGTACACATGTGGGGGGAGTGAACACACACAGCGAGGGGTGGGAGGGGATGTGAGGGGTTGTGCTGCAGTGGGTTGCTGAGCCAACCCTGTGGCATGGTGGGTGGGTTGCTGGCACTGGTTGGCAGGGTCCTGGGTTGGGTCCGGTCGCTGGTCTTTTTTGCTCCCGCCTGAGCCTTTTTTATGTTTCACCCAACATGCACCCCTGGGTTGAGAATCCTTTAATAGGGGTGGGGCACAGCCCCAACATAAACATTAAAAAATGCAGTCCGCCGCGCCTGCTAGGCGCTAAGTCAGAGTGCCCAAAAACATTCAAAATTTTTGACTTCTTTGATAACGGCAATCACCTTTAGGCTTTCACTATTATCACATAGAACTGCATGTTCAGCAGGGTCTTGTTGAACCATTCAGGCTACGGATCACCTTGAGGGTGCTATGGGGTAGAATGGGATTTCCCAATCCCCATAATGACAGCATCTCTTTTATCAACTGGCTGTCAATGTCCCATCCCTGGAATGAATGTACTCACTTCAGGGCCTCATAGTGAAGAACTAATATGTCCGTGAGTATGTGAGCAGTTGGGGTGGTTTGGGGTCTTTTGTCAGATTGGATTGGGCATAGCAAAAAAAATGGTCTGTGACCACTAAGGTATCAGCTGTGTTCTTAGAGTCGGCTCTCAGCTTAAGAAGTTGATACAAATCAGGTCCATGGGAGCACTGGTCTCAATGTTCACAAGAGGGGCTGCCCCCTTCGGCAAGGTCTTACACTGCAAGCATGCATACATTGTTTGCAGTAGCCCTCAGTTTCTTTCCCATCACGGGCCAATAAAACCTAGCCCAGGCCAGATCCAGTGTCAGTTCAGCCTCAAGGTTCCCCATCTCATCATGGCTTCCTCTAATAACCAGTCATCAAAACATAAGGGGCATTAGCAATCGGTGCAGGAGGAAACCCTACAGGATGTGCATCTCTTGGTATGGCAAATTCTCTTTTAGTTTAAACTCTGGCCACTCATTCAACAACAGCTGTGTGTCTCCTGTTCTTGGCACACTCATGCTAGATCTCCTCTTTCCATTGCAAGGATAAGAACCTACAATAGGCAGTTGGCAGATAATCATTAAACAGCCCCAAGCTGTCCACAAAATGATTGGTATTAGAGGTGGATGACTGTTTATCAGTACTTGATTTCTTACGTAAAGCTTTCCTGGTAGATTTGGGGATCGATACACACTCTGAATCAGCGGGATCACAGTCTAGTGGGTTCTGAGACAGAGGGTCTGCATCCATGTGATTTAACCCTGGGTGATACTCCATGGAGTAGTTGTAGGTGGACAGATCAGACAATTATCAATGCCCCACTGCATTTAATTTCGCCATGGTCTGCACATATGATAGAGGATTATTGTCAGTCTTGATGGTGATCTTAGCCCCATACAAATGGGCATGGTACTGATCAACAATGGCTCACTTAAAGGACAGGAATTCAAACCTGTGTACTGGATAGTTGCACTCAATGAGTATCAGACTTCAACTGCCAATGGCAACCGATTTAAGGTCATTAGGAGACTGCTAATACAAAACAGCCCCCAGATCAAGCAAACTAGCATCTGTGTGTAAAACAGGTTTTTCTGGGTCAGCATGAACAAGTACAAGTGACGTGGTTAGCCAGTGAATGATTTCTTTGAATGCTTCATCACAGGAATCATCCACATGGCTCTAAAGGGTTCATGAACTTTAATGCAGTTTGAGGGTCCCTTTACTTCCTTGGGTCTGAGCTTCCAGTTCTTGTTGGTGGGGGTTATCCTTGGGTCAGTTTTAACAGGCGCCACACCACTCAGGTATAGTCTTTGATAAACCTCCTATAGTATCTGCAGAAACCCAGAAACTGCTGCATATCTTTGAGGTTCCTGGGCTGGGGCCAGGTGGTCAACCTCAACCTTACTCGGATCAGTCTGGATTCTATGTGCAGACACAATATCCCCCACATACTTCAAAAAGGTTGGTAAAAGCTGACATTTGTCCATGGATAGCTCTTCCAACCAGCCCAGTGCCTTAAATAGACAATTTTCATGTCCTTCTATGATCTTGCCAAGGACTCTGACATCATCTAGGTATAAAAACATTGCAACAAATTCATGTTTTACACTGCTCTTTCCATGAGGTGCTGTAATGTGTCTGAGGCCCCAGAAATACCTTGTGGCATGCACAGCAACTAGTAAAATCCCAGAGGGCGGATGAAAGCATTTTTTTCTTGATAGGAATGGGCCATGTGGATCCAATAATATTGCAACACAGAGAATTAGCAGCTACCATGGAGGCAGTCTAAAACATATTGGATCAGGATATGGTGTACTACTCTGGTATGGTGCGCTTGTTGAAAGTGCTGTAAACCATGCACATCTGTACCATCCCATTCTTCTTCTGGATGATGACAATGGAGAAGCATACAGACTCCCTGATTTCTGTATAATTCCAGTGGGAAGTAGCTCCTGGAGATGTCACTGTACACTGTTAATATCAGCAGACCCCAAGCATCAAGTTCTTTCCTTGGACAGCCATTGGTCATGCAGCCAGATCTGATGCTCCCCTCCTGTGACACATCCCATGTCCCACTCGTGGGTAGAGAATACTTCTGATTGATGTGGGTCCACCATTCCTCTGGTAACGGCAGTTCACCAAAGTTGAAGTCATCTGGGTTCAATCACTTAGAGGACCCATTTCAACCAGTCTTTGGCTGTACTACTATATCCATACAGTAAACTTTAGCCAGCATCTGTCCCCTTTTAATGGTTACTGGTCTCTCTATCAAATTCTTAGCTTGGATATTGATATGATGCACTGTTGCATGTACTGGGGTGGAAAAAAATCCAGGTGGAAGCCACCCCTCTGGCCTATGTCTAGGGGCTTGATGTTTATGTAGGGAATGGAGGGGGAAGGCACAAGCACAGATGACCATCCCAATGAGAAAATAAGAGTTGGTACATACCTTATGGCACTAGTGACACAGGGTTCTCACTGATAGCTTGAATGGCAGCACAGTTTGCCACAGCTCCAAGGAACAGACTCAAACCTAGAACCTCAACTTGGGAGCAATCCTTGTTAGTATAGCAGCATAATTCATAGGTGGGAGACACACTCTGGTAAAACAAATAAATTAATTTATTTTAAAACAACTAAGCAGCTCCATGGAACAGGGGCACAGCTGGGCGGGCACTGAATCTGTGACCAAAACCATGGCACATTACTTAGGGACGAACAGGCCCAGTAGCTAGACTTCACCAACTGAGCTGGGGGTTCACAAATGCGAGCAGCAGCATCACTCAAGGTCGCTGTTCCCAGTACTTCACACACTGCAACCTACCTCTCAGTGGCTCCTTCTCCCACACTGCCCAGTACTTGCTGTCAACTTTTTAAAGGTAGGAACACTAAACAGGACGGCCACTTCTCCTTCCTCCTTCTCTGCTCCCCACTTTCATCCTGCAACACACGGCATCAGGCCAGGACACCCTGGCATCCTGGAGCAGGCTCAACATGGACCATGCCAGGGGGACCCCAAACCTCATCTCGCTCCCCACAGGCTGTCAAATAGGGAGGCAGCGTGCCATACAGGTAAAGGGACTAGAGGGCTGCCACCACCTCCAGGCCTATGCCATGATGCTGCCACCACCACAGCATCTCTACCATCTCCCGCAGGCCTCACCTCCCTAGGACCAGGCCCAACACCCGCCCCAGTGCCGTGAAGCATGAGATGGTTCTCCCTACACACTCTCCAGACCGCAGCTCCCCAAACATTGGGCCCAGTCCCAGCATGACCATATTCCCTGCATTCCCCCCCCATTCCTTAGCATAATCCACTTCACCAAGTCACCAAGGCCCACACTCCGAGACCGGGGGATGAACCCCAGGCTGACTGCAGTGTCTCTCTCCCATTGGCCTCCCTGATCTCAAAACCCAATGGCCATATATACCCAGGGCCAGCAAGAACTCTGCCCAAGGGCAGATACAAACACACCCCTGGCCCATATATGGAATCACAGGAAGGAGAGGGCCACTATAGTAAGCCCTTCCAAGAAGGGGGGCTTACACAGACTTAACCATCACTCCATCTGAGAAGCCAGGTCCTGCTGGAGCTTCCAACATTAGGATCTGGTTAGTGGTAGACTTCTGCATTCTGATCATACCACTGACCCCACATTCAGCATGAAGGGGGGTAGCACAACATTTCCTCATCTTGGTGCCACACAATGCTACCCTTATCATTCTCACTTGGCGGGTCAGAGGCTGTCATTTTCTGTAAGCTTCCCTCATTAGTGCATGGACCTGCAAGGCTTGTCCCCCATGTTGAGCTTCCCTCTCTTCACCGAGCTGTTTCATGTGCCTAAACATATAAGTATCCATTCTAGCTGCCATAGCAACATTTTCTTAATCTCTGACTCCAGGCATACCAACGCAGGGTTTCTATAGGTCCCTCAACTCCCACTGCCTTGTCCGGGAAGTCAATAGCCACAGTAATGCACCTGAGATAGGAACAAGCCTTGTCACTGAGACTCCATAGGTCCAAGTCTTCTAATGGCAATAATGGGAGATGACTCAGTTGTTGCTCATAAAACTATTTGACGATCAAGATGACTTGGGACCTGCTGACAAGCACAGCCCAGACTCAGTGCCTTTCCACTTTGATGAACACTTCCAATGCAGGGCCTACTATTTTGGTGGTTAGGACAGTGGGCCTCACAGAAGTCTTGATCTGAGACTTGGTCATGTGGGGCTTAGTAGCAGGCACAGGGTCTTGATCAAGGGTGAGTGACTTGTGTCTGGGGCTCCAGTACATTCTATCATTAGGCCCCACTAGCGTTTCCCTGCAGATTCTATACTTTGATAAACCATCTATCGATGACCATCTTGGGATTCTCACTGTTCTGATAATTTTACAGCATGCCTGTAGATACCACGTTTGAGGCAGACACAGTTCTTCAGGGGTCTGGCTGCCATCACTGAATTTTACAGGAGAGTTCCTCCAGTACAATAGACCTCAATCCACAGGAGAGTGTGGGGTCCCATGGCCCCTGCATCTCTGTCCCTCTGTTGTTTCCACATGACTTTAGTGAATGCATCAAGATGCTCTGTGACCTGTGCCACCCCTGAACCTCCCTGGGCAACTACAGGAGTGCTTCCCGTTAGCACTCGAGTAGTATGTCATTGACCAGCTACTCCTGCTAGACACTTTTCTGCCCTTGTACCGCTCCAGTCAAGTATCCATAATATGGAGGGGTGCTAATTCTATCATGCAGCCATAAATTGATTGGAATCTGATCAGCACAGATGGCTTCCTCTTTCAAGTGTTCCACATGGGTTTATTCAATGTTCCCCACCTCAAGGCTTTCTTTTAGATATGACCTCCGTATCATCTTTACCATCCACACAATGAATTCAGAAAATTTCTCTCCCTTGATCTGCTGCATCAGAGCCAGTTTCATCAGGATTTATCTAGGCTTTTCCACATTGCCATACATCCGTTCAAGTGTAGTCTGAGAATGTTTGGCAGTGGCATCACTTTTGAAGGCAATCTCCTGCATCATCAATGCAGTCTACTCACTCAACATACCAAAATCTTCTTCTCCCATTGGGGCAGGCCTCATTCCCACAAAAAGGGTGAAGTCTACAATATTCAGATGATGTGCAGGGTAGCTTCTTCATCAACTGTCCCAAAGCATCCAGCATGGTGGCTACAGGGCTGGCATTAGACCCAGTCATGCCCACAACGTCTTTAAGAGATTTCCTTTCCTTTGCAAGCCACTCCTTGATCCTGCTCTTCCAATCTGACCCATCTCCTCATAAGGGTTCTGTGTCAAAGTTGTTTCCTTGTTTGACGAAAGTTAAGGCTTTTACAAGTCCATCCATGTAAAGGGAGAAGGGCAAGCTACTCAGAATCGATCCACCTCTTTTTTTACTCTACATGATCATGTCGAGTGATAGCTCCTGCCTCACACATCATCAGTATTACGTTCACCTTTCTGACCCCTTCTAAACCAGCTTCTAGAATTGCCAGCAGCATCAGATTACCCATATCATCCGGAACATGTCCTTGGGGTTGTGCCCCTCCCATTTTCATCACTTCTCTATAGCTATAAATGCCTTGAAAGTTTTGGACAAATACTCAACATACAGTTCACTTTGAAAACAGTTGACAGGGGGTGTCCGGTTGGTAAATAGACTAAAGGATCCCAGTCATGTCTCTGAGATGTATGGCATCTGTAGAACAGGGGCCCCTCCCAACTAGCTTGGGGGCCAGGTGCTACCACTTTACACTGCCACTGGGCTGCTGTAGATGTTTGCTGTGGCCCCTGAGTTCTTTTTTCTCTCACAGTGAGAGAGGTTTGTATCCAGAGAAGATAGAAATGTGTGGTGGTTCCACCCAGAAAAAGATTAAAGCGGGCCTGACGACTAATCAGTACATCCTTCAGAGATGCCATACCTGCCCAAATCCCACTGGGATCACTCCTCTCACAGACCACACACAACAATGCAGCAGTTCTCCCTAATCAGAATGCGCTGTATAATTACAGTTAATTATGATGATTTAAACAGCAGACACAGTTTTTATTTGACACCTTGGGCCCTGCAAGGGAAGGATGGTTAAAGCAAACCACAAACAGAACCTGGCCCAGTGGGGTCTGAACTACCACCATCACTCAAGCCACAGATTAGTTAACAACCAGCAGGGTGTCACTACTAATTGCAAAAACTCAGAATCCCAACATTCAGGATCCTGAGTTCGGCTGCCAGACACACACCTGCCCAACAGATGGAAGCTGGTGCTGACAGGGATAAGGTAGCGGATGTGACGAATCACTACCCTACCTCGAGTTGTGCACCATAAGAGAGGGGGGAACATCCTGAGGCTGGCCGAGCTGCTCCCGTGGCATGGAGGGCTAAGCCACTCGGCCAGCATTGCACTTCAGATCCAGGTTCTGTTCTGGAATGGAAATTGTGGCACAGCGCTCCTTTGCCGTCAAATTCTGTTTCTATGTTTCTAACATGGGAGGGGGTATGGTCGGTCTCCTGAACTCAGCCTTATGGAGTTCTGGAGACTGACTGTTGGGTTTTCATAGTAGATCCACTAGCAGGCATGGCATGACAGTCAGTAACTCAGCTGCCTCTAACAATGCCCAACAAGGTGCAGCCACTCAATACAGGTTCTGTGATGGCTCTCCTGTACTGGAGGTTTCTACCTCTTGTACCTGGTACCAGGTCTTTCCCTTAGGATCATGGGAGCTCCCCTTGTGGCAGTTCCTTGGTACCCAGAGTTGAATTATAGCAGGCCTCTAGATGTTCCTGTGGATTGGCTGGAATTGGTACACTTTCAACTGAAACCAGAGCAGTGTGCCCAAATTAGCATTTCCCCCATCAGGCAATTGCAGTTGCAACAAGCATTTGTCAGTGCTGAATGTTGTCTTACTGACATTGGCATCAGTAGCGCAGGAGTTGAACAGATGCATAATAGGAATGGCAGTGAAGTATGAAAGTGATATCAAGCCCCACATCACCCTACAGAGACTGACAGGCACTGAGGTGTGCCTTTGGGCATCGGCCATAATGTTCATGGCATTTCAGCTCACCCTACCCTGCAGTGCGACAAATATCGCATTGTGCCTTGGGGTTCTCGAGCCTTACACTCACCCCATTCGGCCATAACACTCATGGCATTTTACCTCACCCTATTCTGCAGACACTGACAAGTGCTAAGGTGTGCCTTGGGGTGTTCGGCTTTACAGTCACTCCATTTCATAAGGACATACACTGAAATGGGTGCAGCATAGGAGAATGGGGTGAACTGTGGGGCCGAATAGCCCAAGGCACACCTCGATTCCTGTCAGTGGCTTGAGGGTGGAGGAGGATGGTATGGCATGTGCATGACAGCTGCAATGCAAAGACACACCCCTGACGCCTGCCAGTCTATGCAGGGTGGAACGTTATGATTAGAAACCCTAATGCCCCGGCCATTTGTTGGTATTTGCACTACAAATTTGCAACATGGCATTTTTGTGACCCCCACCTCATGAAAGTGTTTGGGACCTCTACTCATGAATAGTGGCACTACGATTTTGTTAATCTGTCCCAAACATTGATTTCTCACAGCAACCGCGCCATTCTGCGCCAGATGTGGGAAAACACCATTTGGGCAGGATGTGAAAAGTGACAGTGGTACCATTCATAGGTAGGCATGAAGAGATGGCAGTATTGAAAATCTTGAGTGAAAATATTAAAAATGCTCGAATTTACGAGCTTACATAGAAACTGCGTAATGCACACTCGTAACACAGTCATTTAGTGGAATTATTTCACCAAATTTTCAATGTAGGCATTTTGGGACCTCTGCTCATGAACACTGTCACTATGATTTTCTTCATCTGTTCTGATCATTGATTTCCCACAGCGACCGTGCCATAGTGCGTCACTTGCACAAAAACACATTTCGGGCAGGATCTGAAAAATGACAGATGTACTGTTCATAAGGATGTGTACAAAATTGACAATGCTGAAAATGTTGAGTGAAAATATTACAAACTGTCAAAGTTACGAGTGTGTGTGGAAACTGCGCAAGGCACACTTGTAACATAGTCATTTTATAGACTTTTATGTGAATTTTCAACATAGACATTTTAGGACCTCTGCTCATAAATGGGTGCCACTGTGATTTTCGTAATCTGTTCCGAACACTGATTTCCCACAGCGACTGCGCC
The DNA here is from genome assembly GCA_016271365.2 of Neoceratodus forsteri. NCBI lineage: Eukaryota > Metazoa > Chordata > Ceratodontiformes > Ceratodontidae > Neoceratodus > Neoceratodus forsteri. The sequence continues at coordinate 28,564,467 of CM057456.1, forward strand.
ATTTCTGCGCCGGTAGTGCAAAAACACATTTCAGCCAGGATGAGAAAAATGACAGCAGCACTGTTCATAAGGAGATATGAAAAAATGCCAATGTTGAAAATCTGGAGTGAAAATATTACAAATTGGTGAAGTTACGAGTGTGTGTGGAAACTACGTAATACACGCTCATAACAGTCATTTTTTGAATTTTTTCACCAAATTTGCAACATAGACTTTTTTGGGAGGCCACCTCATGAACAGCAACACTGTCATTTTGTTACTCGGTCCTGAAAGGTGATTCCACCAGTGACCGCAAAATCCCCTTTCGGGACCGAATAACGCCATGACAGTGACTGAGTTCATAAGGAGGGGTCCCAAAAACCCCATGTTGAAATTTTGATGGCAAAAGTAAAAAAAATGGCCGAGATATCTACATAAGTTGAAAAAAAACATTTATGCTATTATACAGCTTACCGGCATTTCTTCAGTTTGCGGTCGGCTTTGAAGAGTGCAGACGTGTTCCTGGTCCACCGAAGATTGTTGCGCTGGACTCTGGAGGTAAGTATGGGGTGAGGGTGGTGTGGTGAGTCAGGGTGCGCGGAGGGTGGGCGCGGGTTGGGGGAAGGGCCACCGGACACAACGCGGGACCATTTTCTGTTTTACAGGTTAACAAAAAAAAAAATCACGGGATGTCTTTTTCTTTACAGGGATATTTGGCATGCTGGAGTGGGCTCCCAGCGTGCCACCTCAGTGTTTTTTTTGGGGGGGCTGTAGCCGATGGGGGATTGGGCACCCCCGCCAGCCATACTGAGTTGGGGGGTCGCATGAGCTGAAGGGGATTGGGCACCCCCTTGGCACACAAGAAATGGGGGGGTACATTAAGCAGATGGAGATTGGGTACCCCCGTTGGCAAATTAACTGAGGAGGGGACATGCAGACGGGGGATTGGGCACCCCCATCAGCTTTCAGAGGGACTGTGTAAGGTGGCGGCTATCCCTCAGCTTCTGTGGGACTATGAGAAGCTGACGGGGAAGCCACCACCATGTTGCATGACAGGGACATCAGATGAGGCAAGTAGCAATTGGCTGCTGCAATCAGGGACCGGCCCATGGCGTTCCTGATTGCTGTAGCTAATTTCTTTCAAGGTGGTGGCACATTTCTCAACTGCTGTCATAGACAGCGTGCTATGCCATTGGCGCCACAGAGCCAGGCCACAAAAAGCAATGGTGCCATTGGCTGCAGCAGGACCGCACCTCCGAAACCCACTTCTCCATTGAAGCAATCACAATATGTTATATATAAATAAATAAAATAAAATAAAAATGTTGTCTGCACTGCACTTGCAAGACAACATAAAAAATGGCTACATACCTCTCCCCAAAAGCAGAATAAATCCTGGTCATACTCATGGTTCCCAGTTACAGTGGTTCCCAATGGATGCCGCAGGCCTCTGGCACTCCAACCTCCCACTGTATGTCTGTGTTAGTTTAACTCATGTTTCAGGGTTGCTGTCTCCTCTCTCAAGGGCTAATGTCTCTGGCTCCATCCAGAAGGTTTGACTGGCTCTCTGCTTCTTACACAGGACTGCTGAGGTCCCAGCCTGATCCACATGTCTCTGCTTTACAGACATTCAGGGGATGCTGGGGGGGGGAGGGACTTAATTTAATTGTGGCAGGGGAAGAGGATGAACTAAGTAATAGTTGGTGGGTATCCAGTGAACAAGGCGATCAAAATAGGGCACCTACAAAAACAGTGACTCAATTACGGCACCTGTGTTCACAGCTACCTAGCGGGGGGTGACTGGATACTGGGGTGGGTGAAATACCACGATGGGAAGTAGTGGGTATACACACGTGGGGGGGCAGGGGAGAGATGGTATGTGGGAGGGGATGTGGTGGTCAGCTGCCAAGCTGGTCCACTAGCATGGTGGGGAGGGTGGTTGGCAGGGAGGTGCAGGGTGCAGTATGCAGGGTTCGGGTCCAGCACAGGTTTTTTGCCGTGAGGCGGCTTTACACTTGTTTAAGTTTTTCCCGTCCCCCCCAACATGCACCCCCCTGGAGTTGAGAATCCTTAAGTAGGGGGATGCGGGGGCACAGCTCCCCCACATTAAAAATAAGACCTGTAGGTATCAGGCGCCACTTTTGTCTGTGCTGTGGGTGTGCATCACCAAAATTAATTTTCGGTGATGTACATGCACCATAATGGCGATCGCTATTCCGTGATCACCGTTATGACATGGAATCTAGTTGGTGTAGGGCAGGAAAATTGTTGGGCTGTTTTTTTTTATGTTCTACAGCCCCAGTAACAGAATGGGGGGGGGGTCAGGGAGAAGTGGCCTTCTGGTAGCTGAATTAAGAAATCAGGGGTTAGGGTTGGCAGAGGTACACATCAAAATGGACTTCTGGTGGCTGCATCCACAAATAGGGTGGGGATATCAGAAAGAAGTGGTCACTGTGGATGTGTTCCTGGTGGCAGCATTAACAAATAGGGTGGGGGTCATGAAGAAGTGGACTCTGGGGCTGTGCTTCCATTGGCTACATTAACAAATCAGGTGAGTGGGTCGCGAAGTGGCCGCTGAGGATGTGCTCCCAGTGGGTTCATTAAGAAATCAGGTGTAGGAGTTCAGCAGAAGCGGCAAACGTAGATAGGCTCTGGTGGCTGCAGAATTCTTAATTTTCTTTCATTTGTCCCTAGACCAGGAAGTAATAATGTGTTCACAGATGCAAACAAATTGTTATTGAAAAGATTTTATACACAACATTCATATCCCATACAAAAAAGACAAATATGAACTTCATCAAAACCAAACCTATGTACATCAGGGTCCAGTACATCAGAACTATATATTGACCTATGATAAAACATTACCTATGATCATACTGATATATGTATGCAGTATCTGTGTATATGCACACACATCCATGCACACACATCCAGACATCCATACACACAGACACACATACAACTATATAGATTGCACAGTAGCCTAGACGTTCCCATACTATACCATCCGGGCCCAAAGTTCTGCTCCGGAGGATCTCCCCACCCATACCACAGGGATCCTGCTAATCTTCCACCCCCACCATGCTACTAAGATTCCCAGCCCTCACGCATTATTCGTGCCTCCACAGGGGACAGAGAAGAGAGGAAAGGCTCCCAAATCTGGGTGAACCACTCCCCCATCTCTAAGCACAAACGACAATCTTTCCAACGTCACAGCCTGCAATGCCAGGGTGCAGCACTGCTGAGCCACTGGCCTACTCCCTGAGACCCACATATTAAGAATGCATTGGCTTGCCAGCATCAACAGGACCATCACCCATCTAGGGAGTACCATCCGTTCCCCTCCTTCCTCGTCCTTCATACCAAAAAGCATCAGCAGGGGAGCCACAGTCATATGGCACCCGACTATATTCGAGAGCTCATGTCCCACTGCTTGCCAGAAATCCTGCAAAGCAGGATACTCCCAAAAACAGTGAAAGTAGGTTCCTAATGCAGTGGCACATCTCCCGCACATGAGGGGGATTGCAGGATTACATTTATGCACAGTAATAGGTGGGCAATATAATCTATGAATGAACTTATAGTAAGATTCTTTATATTTATTACATATTAAGATTTCCCTGTGGAGACCCAGCACCTTTGCCCAATTTCCCTTAGATATAGACAACCCCAAGTCCCGTTCCCACAATATTCTTGTTTTTTGGGTAACATCTGGACAGAATTGCCTGCCTTGCCATACTGCCTTTCCTATGAGACCCCTAGCGTTCTGAGCAGCTGCAAAAACTAGATGTTCCAATTGAGTTAATGGGGATTCAGCAGTCCACATCCAGGCTACCTCCAACCCTGAAGCCCGAAAATGCAGGTACCGAAAAAAATGTGTTGCAGGTAAACCTGTCTCTTCCCAAATCTGCTCAAAGGACCAAAATGCAGTTTTTGATGTACATGGGCCTATAATATCTGAGGATGGAGTAGCGCATGAACTAGTCATATTCAACTTTGAGTCGATTTCTCTGAACTTCGCATGAACAAACTTTGTTTTCTGGGGGTTGGCCCACCGGCACAGCAGCTAGTATATCCTCTTGCAGTACTGGTGACCCATGTTCAGGAACGAGCATGGCCACCAGAGGGTCAGCCGGGGGGGAAGTAAGATGACCATCTGACGGACTGCTCTCCTCCTCCTTTGGGGTGGGGGGTGGGTTGTGAATCTCCAGATATCAGTGACACTCAGCAGAGGCTGGGTGTGCAATAGCTGAGGGCACTTTGGGAAAGGGGAGGAGGTGACAGCAGACGTCAGCGGGTCGGGTACAGGAACATGCCCATCCCACACTGGATGACATTGCACATCTGCACATCTGCACCTCTGGGAGCCACCAGAAAAAGCAGAAACACCCCACTGGCTGGGATGAAGACATTCTTCCTGCCCCCACGTCCATCACTGGATCCTGCCTTCCTGGGTCCTGACACCCTCTGTCCATCACCTCTGCCTGCGGGGCATTGTATTGTAAGGTAAGCACTGTGGAACTGAAGGCAGCCCCACCACGGGGTTTCACAGTAGATGAGTTGTGGGTGGGTCAGGGGATCAGGACAACAGACTGTGAGGGACTCTGACAGGATGGGATAAGACAGAAAGAATGAAGAGGCCTCAGCCAGCAATGACCGGAGGGAAAAATAGTTCGAAAAAAAATGTTGTTTTCTGTTTTGTTTATAATTTTTAAATGTTTGCAAAATGCCAAAAGTACTACCCCTGGGACAGGATCTAACAAACCTGCTAGATTCACGTGTCAGATGCAAGCCATTTTTAGTTATTCAGTATTTATAATGTTTTTTGCCACTTCATAGCACATAAACCACTGAACCAAATTTTCCCAAAATTGGCAAATCCCAAGATCTGGGCCAGAATGAGTGCCTTGAAAATATTATACCTATACATCACAAAACGGCCGAGATATAATCACAAAAAATTGGGGGACTGTATGGAAGTGCCTTCTCTACCCTTGGTATAGTATGTATCTGCCCATCCATTTGTCTGCCTGTCTGTCTATCTATCTATCTACCTATATCTCTCTCTCTATCTATCTATCCCCTCCAAAGAATGGGGGTTTCCTTAAGGGCTCCACAGAACCATCCCTGTGGCACCAGTCACCTGTTTGTTACTTCTACTGGCCTTGACAGACTCTAATTGTAGCAGGGCCAGTGCAGAGGTGAACAGGAGTGCATGAAATTGTCAATGCCTTCGGTACCATGAAACCATGGCTCCCCCTCACTTTGACGGTGGCTGGCTGCCACCAATAAATAAACATGACTGGCACTCAGGATTAGACTGGGGACTCCCTGATTGCAAGCCCCAACTGACCAGACTGCAGCGCAACTCATGCAAAGACAAAATGGGCACCAGATATTTGTTTAGGTATGCAAAAGTTGGTGGCACTAGTAAAGAGAAAAAAAAAAAAGATTTTGCTTTGCTTTTTAGAAGCACATTTTGTTAAAGTACCTGTACATTTTAAATGCAAAAGTTAAATTAAAATATAACAAACTGTGCGAAAGATTGGCAGCATCACAGGATGTACCTGCTGCTTCAACTACCCTGGTGGTCACCCTCAGGGATTGTGTTTGCACCTTTTGCATCTTTCTCTACCCTTCTTATAGTTAGAGCAGCCTAATTTATATAAAAATAATAGAGCAACATAATACGACATCCCCTTACCCCAGGACACATCTGGAAACAAGCAGTTAGCAGTTCAATATGTCTTTCTTGGAGAAACTTTTTGAAACAAATAAATAAATAAATAAAGGCAGCATAATTACTAACTGCTACTGAAGTCGCATTGGCCAACCCCAGAAACATTCCAATTTTAGGACCAAGTTAAACAATTAATTCCGCCAGTATACCTTGTAAGCCAATTAATTAGGGTGCTATTCAATGTCATTCATGCCTGCACAAGATTCAGTTTTCCCCTAATACCTGTTGTCTAATTAAAAGACGTTTTACCAATAGAAATTGGTTTGGTCTGACGCAAGCAGCAGAGGTGTTTTCTTTCTGGTTACCGTTCCAATTACCTTTTAAGTACCATTTACAATAAAAATGTAATAATAGTACAGAACACTCCCAGTGCTTAAGTGCATTGTGAATAGGTACAAACATGTTACAATCTATTTGGATATACTCTTCTTCCACCAATCAGGAAGAATTTAATGTTTTAACTACTTAATAGGTTCTACAGAAAATGTTATCACAGATCTTAAAGTGCAACCTCTTATTCTTCATAGCATTTCTAACTCGATTCTTATTTTACAAAATCAATTTATGTCACACCTACTGTATATTATAGGTTTTCTACAGCTATTAAAGCCATTTTCTTATGACTTAACTACCTTGGTACAGGCAACTATTAGGACAGTTTTGTACACAAAATTGTAATACCGATTTTTAATCTCTGTGAAAGGGACACTGTCAACCCCCTTAGGTCTCAAAGTGTCCCTGGTTTAAACAAGTATTTGTCAATGCCGAATGTTATCTTGCTGGCATTGGCATTGGTAGTGTAGGAGTTAGAGAGATGCATAATAGGAATGGTAGTGAAGTATGGAACTGACGCAAACCCCACCCCTACCCTGCAGAGACTGACAGGCATTGGGGTGTGCCTTTCAGTCTTCAAGCCTTATGCTCACCCCATTCCATAAGGACATACCCTGAGATGGGTGCAGTATAAGAGAATGGGGTGAACTTTGGGGCCAAAGACTCCAAGGCACACCTCGATGCCTGTCACTGTCTGCAGGGTGGAGGTGGGGGTGGAATGGAGTAAGCATTACAGTCGACGATCCCAAGTCACACCCCTGATGCCTGTCAGTCTCTACAGAGTAGGGCATTACAGTTGGAAACCCTAATGTCCCAGACATTTGTTGGTATTTTCACTCCAAATTTTCAACATGTGTTTTTTGTGACCCCGCCTCACGAACAGTGGCACTATCAGTTCATTAGCCAAAAGGTAATTTTGCACAGCAACTGTGCCATTTGGGGCCACAGGTGTGAAAACACATTTTGTGCAGGATGTGAAAAATGACAGGTGTTGAGCTGGCCCATCAGCACAGCAGTTGGATTTCCGCTTGTGACACCGGCGACCTGAGTTCGGGAATGGACTCAGGCCATTGGAGGGCCAGCCGGTGGGGAGAAGGATTGAGCATCCCTAGGACTGCTCTCCTTCTCCGGGGGGAGGGGAAGGACCCGCGATCACACAGGAGCGACACCTAGCAGAGGCTGGGTGGCCGCCCTGTATGCAACATGAAATCAATGCTCTCTGGGGTGGGACAGACGCTGGTGTCATTGCACGTCTCCACCCCAGCCTACAGGGGAAGGAAAAAACATGGCAGGACCCCAGTCTCTGTGAAGCCCTCCTCAGGACTTCAATTACCCTCTGCCACCAGAAGCTCTCCCAACTAGATACTAGCCCTTGACACCGAATACTGAAGACCGGTGCCACAGCCCCGCCCTCTGGGGGGTAAGCGGGGGGGGAGACCGGGAGAGCGATGGCAATGGGCAGTAGGTGGGAGTCCCAGGGGCCATGACCAGGGCCAATTCCGACAGTAGGGTCCAGTCAGAAAAAAAAGCAGGGTAAATATAAAAAAAAAAAAATGACAGCTGTACTGTTCATAAGGAGGTGTGACAAAATGGCAATGTTGAAAATCTGGAGTGAAAATATTAAAAATTGTCAAAGTTACGAGCATGCATGGAAACTGCACAACTCACGCTTGTATTACAGTCATTTTTCGGAGTTTTTTCACCAAATTTGCAACATGGGCTTTTTGGGACCCCACCTCTTGAATAGTGGCACAGTCATTTTGTTAATCAGTCCCAAAAGGTGATTCTGTGCTGTGACTGGGAAATCACCTTTCAGGAATGAGTAATAAGATGACAGTGCATGTGTTCATGAGGTGGAGTCCCAAGAAACCCATGTTGAAAATCTGGTACTAAAATTCTGCAAAATGGCTGAGATAGCCACCTAAGTTGAAGCCCCCCCCCTTTGCCTGCCATTATAAAGCTTACCGCATTTTGTTCAGTTCCCGGTCATTTTTTTAAGAATTCAGATGTGTTCCTGCTCCACAGAAGATTGTAGCACTGGGCCTCTGGAGGTAAGTATGGGGTGGGGGTGGGGAAGGTGGGGTGAGCAGAGGGTGGGTGCGGGTTGGGGAGGGGACACGGCAGGAAGAGCTAGGACCGTTTTTTGTTTTACAGGTAAAAAGAAACCAAACTTTGGGGATGGTTTCCTTATTTACAGGTAAAACAAAATGATTTGGGGCACACTGGAGTGGGCTCCCAGTCTGCCACGAGTTTAGAGGGAACATGATGCCAATGGGGATTGGGCAACCCCGTCAGCAAAGAAAGTGTGTGTGGGGGGTGGACATGATGCCTACAGGGATTGGGCACCTCCATCAGCAAAGAAAGTGTGTGTGTGGGGGGGGGAAGAAAATGATGCCAACGAGGATTGGGCACCCCCATCGGCAAACAAATTGAACTGGGGGGACACATGCTGACATGTGGATTGGGCATCCCCAATGTCAGCTTTGTGGGGATTGTGTGGTGGGTGGCAGGAGCTGCCATATTTATTGGAATGTTTCACCAGGAAAGGCATGTAACGGAGCCTTGTCATCTGACACTCCAATGAGGAAACAGCACCTCATTGGAGCGGCAGATTTCTTTCAAGGTTTTGGCTCTCTTTGAAGTTTGGCATCATTGCTAGCATGCTTGCTAATTGGTGGCTGAGGGGCCTACCCACTAAAGCATTCCTTGCATTTGCCAACACTGACACACCTCTGAATGTGCTACTATCGCAAGACGTTGCTTGTGCACGTGCAAGACAACATAAAAACACATTTTATGATTGCCAACATTCTGTAAAGATTGCTGATGTAGCTTGTAGTTTGATTCTGACTCTTTTTTTTTCTTTAAAAAAGTGAAAAACAGACTGCCCACCATACTGGTTATACCACACAAACACAGGTTTGTTTACATTCCTTTATAAGCTCCAACTGCATCTTTCCTGGATTTGGGAACACCCACAACACAGCCTAGCCCCTCATGATGCAATGGGAGTTTAGGAGTCTACTGCCTCAGGAGTGACTGTACTATTTGGGTGTGTTTCTAATTCTCAGGAAGTATGCAGTAAGAACACATCCAGGATTGTAAACAAAACAAGGTTGTTCATAAATATAGATTACCATGCATTTCAGTTTTACTAAACAAGGAGACAGACAAAACAAAGAGCAACATCTCTGAATTTTAGAGAAGGTAAGTAATCATAAAATGTAGTTTTTTGACTAGAAATAATATGATGAAAAACAAGTTGACAGTGACCCTTTAACTATCGACTAACAAAATCTAATCTACACATTTTTGCTTCTGTACATACATACATTACACAATTTCAATATCTGATACAGAGTAATCATTTAGCATTGACATATGATATTTGTTTAAGGGCTGGAGACCTTTTAAAGTAACATAAAGACTTTTGGGGCTGGCGCCCCACAGCCGGCCAAGTTGTCACCATCTTTGTGCACTCTAACCCCCATTTCTACAGCAACAGCGATTGCACCATCAGCCCAGCAGACCACAGGAAATCTGGGGCAAATTATGGGCCAATGAACTACCAAGTAATCAGTAGCGTCATTTCACCAGAATTATAGGGGTTGCAATGTCCCATCTGAAATGAATCTTTATGTTACAAAGTTCCTGCATCCACCACATTTAATACAAATAAATGTAAGGGAAACCCTGTTTTAGGGGTTCCTAGGAGTTGCAGTGGACCTCAAAAGGGTTGCAAAGAAATCATAGCGGTCTCTGGAACTCTGTTTTTAAACTCAGCTTTATTATACAGTCTGATACAGCAGCTCAACATTTAGGAAGGTTTGGCTCAGGTATTCACCAGCTTGAGTCGTAACAACAGTAAATTCCACCTATCAATGTACATATACAGTATCGCTTGTTATTAACTGGAGAGAAGTAACATCCTTTCCCAGAGATGAGCCATTGTCAGAGCTTTAGCAAAAAACCAGTGTGTTTTAAAGCATGCTGTAAATATATGTCATAATTATACTAGGACTATGCCCCCTTCCACAAAAAAGATTAGCGAACATTGAATCCTCTCTGGAACTAAGAGAACATTACTGTAACAGTATTCAACAGAAAACATGGGCCTAAGAAATCATAAGGGTCTCAGCTGCAACCCCTGGCTACCACTATATGACAGCCTTGCAAGTGATGCACACCCAGCCTGGTCTCAGAGTGAGTGACAGGTGCATTGACCGATGGTGAACTGACATTCCTCAGTGAACAGCAAGGGCTGTTCTCAAGTCCAGTCAGTCTGCATGTGATTGTGTTAGTAGTCAGACTGTTGTAACCTCTAGGTGGTGCTATCCCAAGGGCTACTACCCCTGCCTGCTTGGCTAGTAGCAGGTTAAGGGGCCTGAGTTCTGAAACGGGTGCCTCCACCCAGAGGTCAGGGTTGGTAGTGGTAAAGCTGACCTGGGCACAGCCCTCTGGGACACTGTAACCCCCCTCTTTTCCCTCTAGTGGCCTGAACACTGTACAATAACACTTTCACAATACCCCTGGTACACCACATGAGTACCCACACTGTTTGCACTTACCACCAGGGCTGGTTCCTCTGGCTCGACCCTGGGGACCCAATGTAAAACAAGTTTATGCACAGAAAATAGCTACAGTACAATACTTTGAGCACAAACTGGAACCACAGTCAGATTATATGCAGAAAAAGTTAGATCAGATTTATTTAGGGGACTTGAACAAGGGAGGGGCAAAATCAGGTTAATTAGCTTAAGGGTTATATCAATCAAGCAGTTATGCATGCGCTTTGAGTCCCCCCACACAGTCACACCTCTGGGTACCCAGGTGGAGAAAACATGGGCTAGCCAGGACTATTGCCCAGGGTTGGCCGGCATCACAGCTGGTTGGGGCCCTGTGATGGAAAACACAACATGCACAGTACACAATATTTGTAATCCGGAGCCAGAGGGTTCAGATCATAATGGAAACAAAACAACAATACAATCAGATGACACACTCAGATTAAGCTGTTGTTGCAGGGAGCTACCCTGGTATCTACTCACGATACCCAAGACTGGACACAGGCTGGATGAAAATCGAGACTGCAGGTGGTTGATCTGGAAGGTCAGGAGAAGCAGGGCCCACATGAGTCACAGAGGCGTCGTTCCTGTTCAAGCATGGAGCAGGGGGCTGATCCCCAGGCAGGTCTCTCGTCGATGGCTTCTCTGTGCAGTGGGTAGTCTGGCTTGGCCAGTCTGGCAAGGCCCAGACTGCATGGAGACAAATTCGGATGCAGTCCATTTTGGGCTGGATACAGCTTCCAGCAAGCAGAACACAGTTCACACAGTGGGGAACTAACTCACGACCCACTAGCAGCTCATAGCACATTTACATGTAAGGGAATTCTACTGTACCAGGCAAAGCACTCCCTCGTCACAATCGCAAAGTCTCTGCACACACCGGGAGCTTAGGGGTAGCTGGAACTCCTGACAGGCCGATTGCATTCAGCAAAATCTTTGGTCTTCTTCAGGTTGAGCCTGGCCCACTTTAGTAGCTTACTTTAGTCACACAAACTTGGATTTAGTCCGAAATAATTCTCTTCTCTCCCTCTCAGGAGCAGCTGGCAGACATGCAAGCCAAAAACTCAGCCTTTTCACAGTTCTCCCATGCAAATCCACTCAGGATTGCTGCTCAAAATCACTTCAGCTCCTTCCTCTTCAGCTTCCAGCTTAGATCTGTCCTAAACAGCAGGCAGCTTGGGGAATTCCCTCAGATCCAAAAGGTTTGGTTGGCTGATTTGGCTGTCAGTCAAAGCAAGAGCTCCCCCTTCAGTTGCAAAAAAGGTGCCAAAAGACCCAAACTACAGTTCCTACAGATTTTGACTCCGGACAGCTCCTGTAGTCCGGCTACATTTTAGGTCCCACCAGAACTGATTGGTCCAATTTGCAGTCCAGGACCAAGATAGTGGAGACAAACAAAACAGTCCTTGCTACAAAGAAGACAGGTTAGACAAACTACATTATCATTATCACTCTAAATGATTTTCAGCAAATAGTTACATCTTTCAACAGAGTTCCCTCTCAGATTACTTATGCTGCAATCAGGCAGCTCTTAAAGAGACAGTACACAGTGGCTATACAGGCTCTGGTAGTCACATTTAAACTGCTAAAATGCAGGACACCAGCCTGGCAGTGAGCATTTAGGCAAGCTCAAGGAAGACTTTTTGGGAACCACCATTTGTAGGGGGGTTACACCCTTCCCTACCTGGGAAAACTTGGTGTCCGCGTCAAGTCTGTACCATCATAACATTGAAAATGCAGTATATACAAGACATTTATACCATTAGCATGCTATACAAGTACTATCTGATTCATCAATTGGCATAACTTGTCACTTTACTATACATTTCAATGTACTCCACTGTACCATTTCCATTCTGACAATACATTATGCATATTTCACACAGGTAAATTGAACATTAGTATACAGAATCATGTAATAACTTGCTGTACTCTAAACAATGCAAAAGGGGGCCCTTCCCTATCAGCTAACTTAGGGCTGGATGGGGCAGGGGCACCAGGTGAGAGGGCAAAACAAGTAACCTGGAATGGGCCGTCAAGCTCAATTTGTGCAGTGAGCTCTGAGAGACATAAACACCTTTGTGGACTACATTGAGAGGCAAATCCACTGGCCTCCTGGGGGAATCGTAACTGAAGCACACCACTGGCTTGACAGCTCGGCCAGTCTTTCTGGGGTGAACAACCACAGTCTCTGTACTTTCAGCAATGGTCTTGGAGCTTTCATCACTTGTGAGTGGTGCCTCTGCATGAAGGGGAATGTCCAAGCTGGGAGCACTGGCAGCTCCTTGCTCTGTAGTCTCTGTTTCTACAACACTTGACTCATTTTCAAGACACTCTGGCACTGAAGGGGGGTTGTCAGCACTCTCATAGTGTTCCTCAAGTTCTGGCATGTCACCAGAAAGACTCATACCATCAGCCTCTCCTTCAGACAAATCATACAGTTCCATGATACCCAAAGACTCAGCATCCTCAGACGTGATACTTTACACTTCACCTTCAGGAAGCATTGGCTCCAAGGATGATGCCGGGGCGTTAGGCAGTCCAGAAGGCCCAGCTTCATCCCCATAATTCAACATAGGATTTCCATGAAACAACTGACTCAGTTTATATGAGGGGTAATAGGCATTATCACACTCACTGTCATCCGAGTTAGACTGGCAGTCACTTTCATTCTGGGCCTGCTGCGGGGGAAGTCTTAAATCGGCAACCACGGGGGCAGGCTGACTCTGTTTCTTTCTTCCAGCAGCATGAGTCACTGGTCTAGGGGAATCAATCTCGGCTGGTTCAGCCTCAATTATAACTTGACCAATAGGTAGCAAGTGGTTATGGTGCATGGTCTTGACGGCTTTGGAGTTATTCTCTGGGCGCACTTTGTACACTGGCAAATCATCCAACTTTCCAACTATGACATGGGGAAGATGGTGCCATCGATCAGCAATTTTGTGTTTACCATGCAATCCTAAACTTCGCAACAACACACGGTCTCCAGGCCTAAGCTCTTGAACCTTTACTTTTCTGTCATGTTTCTCTTTGTTGGCTAGAGTTCTTTTGGCAGCCATTGTCTAGGCCAGTTGATAGGTATGGTTCAATTGAGCTTTCAGTTTTTGTACATTTTGCAGGTACTCTTCGGCTCGGACCCCATCAGGAAAAACTCCAAAACAGACATCAACAGGCAGCTGGGCCTCTCTCCCAAACATGAGGCAGTAGGGAGAGAACCCGGTAGCATCATTCTTCGTGCAATTGTATGCATGTTCCAAGGTGCTAATCTGCTGGCTCCATTTATGCTTGTCTTTTGGGTGGAGGGTGCCTAGCATGTCTAGCAGGGTGCAGTTAAAGCATTCTGCTTGAGGACCCCCCCGTGGGAGATAAGGGGTGGTTCTTGACTTTTGCACCCCCATACATGCTCTGCTTGCGCTGCCTGTCGACACAGTGTTTTTATCCACACAGTGCATATGGTAAAATGAAGATGGCGGCTGTGTGTGAGCTGCCTGAGGCTTGAGTTTGGAAGCTGCGTTTACGTTTGTTTTTATTTCTTATTATTTTAAGTGTGTCTTTGTTTACTATTTATATTTTTTCTTAGTTAGTAATTTTAGCTTAGTTAGGGCTGTTTTAGTGAGTTAGATTAGCATTCCTAAGCGTTTTTTCCGGTCTCTAGTTTAGGTTGGCTGTTCTCCCTGATATACGGGAGTTTTAGTCATTATTGTTGCTACGGCTGTTGTAACAGCTGAAAATAGCATGTATTTTAACTTTTTTGTTTTATTTATATAGTAGTTTTAAGTTATGATGCTGATTTATGCCACGGCTGTTTTTTAGCAAAGCCGTGACAGACTCAAATAAAACCCAAATCCCAATTTAAGACCCGTGATCTGTGGAGCTGTTGCCTGAGCTGCTGCCTGCCCGAAGTGGAAAGACCGGCCCATAACTAAAATCTGCTGTCAATTCAAGCGAATTACTTGGATTAGAGGACTACATCTATGAGCAAGCAGCGGTATGGTGAGTGCGCTTTCTGCGCATTTTTGTGAAATTAAACCGTCTATGTGTGACCGTTCGGTTGTTGAAGCTTAGAAATCTCAGCGGAGTCGGAGGTCTTAAGTGGCGGTGATTGTGAAGTGTCTGAGTGAGTACTGACAGGAGGTGCTTGTGGATGGTTTGGACTGCCAAGTGTTTTTGCGGTGATCTTCAGTTGCTGCTCTCTGGAGTTTAGGGGTGCTAGGGGTCATTGAGTGGTGCTGGGTGGGGAATCCTTCCTCCCTACATCTTGGGCTGTTTTCCCATTGCACTGTCTCTGACCGAGCGGGAGTTGCCTCGCCTGCCTCTGGGGAGCCAGAGGAGGATTTGGGGTTCTCCTAAGTTGCCCTGGGGGTATACTTTATTGTTTACCCTTAAGGTGTCTGTAGTTGCGGGTCACAGGTGGTGGGGAATTTGATTAGTTTGGGGTGATGTAGAGGGGAAGAATGAGATATCCCTTCATTTTTTGGTGAGGTTTGCACACTCTTGGCCTTTCCAGAAAACCCTTTCTCTATGATGAACTGACTGCTGACTCAATTTAGGAGATTTGAAGCTTAATTTTATTAGGATTTGGGACCATGGATTGTTGAGTTTAAGGAAGAATTAAACCCATTAAGACACCTTCTTGGAGAGAACATTTCCTGTTGTTTGATTTTTTCTTTATATTTTTGGTTTGAACTATTTTATTGTTGTTTGGGCAGTGAGAGTGCCCAAATTATTATTATTATTTTATTTCCAGGTAGTGTGAGTGCCTGGGAACTTTAATTATTTATTTTATTATACATATTGATTCCCAGGGTAGTGAGAGTACCAGGGGTTGAAAATTAATTGTATTTATTATTATTTATGTAAGTAGATTTATTTTTATTTTTCTTGGGACTTGAACTCTCTTTAGAATAGACTCTATATGGGGTTTATTTTTGTTTCTGTTTGATTTATAAGATTTATTTTTGGATTGTTTTAATTAACTATTTTAAAGGAAATAGTTTTTAAGTTGCCTATATCTGGGAAATGCTGGACAATTGGGATTTATGTATATATTAATGCCCCATTTTATTTTTGTATAAGTGTTTGATTATATATTATTTGTTTATATCTGATTTTAGTTTATTATATATTGTTTCTTTTTGCATTATTTATTATAATGTGTTGGGGTGATTTAGCGACGGTTGGGCATTATTCCCCCACCAGACTCAGGGAATTGTGTCCCTTCGAATGTCCACCATTATCATCCGACACCTATTTTAGGTGTCGTGTTTTGGGCATTCTGAGGAAACGTAAAAGAAGGTGGAGAGCTGAGTCTGGTGGGGGACAGGAGGGGGGAAGGCGGATTGGGGTGGTAGGGTCCAGGAGACGCACTGGGGTGAAATGGGGCCAAGATAGAGGTCATTCTTGTCTTGTTCCCATACCCAAGGGTTCCAATTTTAGTAGGCAGGAGCCGAGGTCTTCCCAGACAGCTCATCCAACCTTGGCAGTGTTATGCAAAGTCAGATCTATTAAAAACAAGACAGCTATTATAGTTGATCTTGTTGGGTCAACTGATCTGGCTTGCATCATCGAGACCTGGCTGGATGAAAATCCAGGCCCTATATTGGCTTCAGCAACACCAGCCGGGTTCTCGGTGATACACCATCCAAGGTTGGATCGTAGGGGCGGGGGTGTAGCCATTATGTTTAAGACTGAGCTGGGCCTTGTGGATGTGCCATTGGGAAGTACCAGATCCTTTGAATATATCTTGGGTGAGGGTGTAGGTTGCGGAATTCTCCTCATCTACCGTCCATCAGGAGTTGGTGGAGAATTCCTGCAGGAGATAGCAGACTTCATCGTCGACATGGTGTTGCCGGTCCCCCAGATTGATAATTCTGGGGGACTTCAATGCCTGGGTCGACGATGAACTCTCATATTTTGGTCAAAATCTCCTCCAGTTGATGACGTCACTGGGTCTAACACAGATAGTTACCTCCTCAACCCATATAAAGGGTCATTCATTGGATCTGATCTTTCTTCTGGGTATGGAGATTGCTGATTTGGTGGTGGACCAGTCAGCTGGTCTGACCATCACACCATAAGGTTCAGTTTCAGGGCTCCCCCTAATAGGTCTGCCCCTATGGAGATGGTTCAGTACCGCCCTTTAAGAGGTATTAATCCCAGTGACCTAATGGCGGTACTGGATCTATCGAGCTTGTCTGGTGAATGCATGAGTCCAGATGATCTCGTGCTAGCCTATAATAAGGCTGTAGGAGATGCTCTGGACAAGATTGCTCCTGTTAGGTGTTCGAGCTCTCACACTCCGTTCAAGGAGCCCTTGGTTTGATGGCTCCTTGAAGGAGTTAGAGGATTGGACGAAGGTTGGAGAGAGCCTGGCGGAGGTCCAGTAGTGATGCTGACAGGCTTAGGTTGATGGCACATTATGATGGCTATCAATCCGAAATCACCCGTAAGAAGGCAGAATTTCTGTCCAGGGAGATTTCTGCTGCACAGAATCGACCAGCTCAGCTTTTCCGGACTGTTGACAGATTGTGCAATCCAATCTGTCTCCAGCCCAGAGAAGCTTTTTCTCAGCTAAGATGCGAGGAGTTCACTCGATTTTTTGCAGATAAGGTTGCCAGCATCAGGTCTGGCATTGGTCTGACCTCTCCTTTGAGGGATTGCAGTTGTCAACAGGAAGTGTTATGCACCCGGTCTGTCTGGTCAGATTTTCACTGGCTGGAGTTCACTGACATTGTGAAGATCATCCAAACATTTCGACCAACCAGTTGTAGTTTGGATCCGGGTCCTACACCCCTTTTAGTAGGATGTGTAGAAGTTATCTGCCCGATCCTTGCTGACATTGTCTGGAAATCCTTGGGGAGGGGTCTTTCCTGACCCCCTCAAGGAGGCAGTAGTTCAACCACTCCTTAAAAAACCCTCCTTGGATCCAGATTGTCTAGCTAACTACCGGCCTATCTCTAACCTGCCTTTTGTTGGTAAGGTTATTGAAAAGGCGGTTGCAGTACAATTGGATGATCATCTTACAACTCACAATGTCTATGATACTCTCCAATCTGGTTTTAGGAAGAAGCATAGCACGGAGACTGCCCTTGTCCGGGTGTTGAATGATCTCCTAATGGCTAGAGATCAAAAGGCATGTACCATTCTGGTCCTTCTCGATCTCTCTGCAGCATTTGACACTGTAGACCATGGTGTGCTGTTGGAGCACCTGCGGATTTATTGTGGGCTGTCTGGAACTGTCCTCAAATGGTTTCAGTCTTACCTCACAGACAGGTTTCAGAGAGTTGCCACTGGAATTTATTCCTCTGGCACTCACTCCCTGCCTTGTGGGGTACCACAGGGTTCCATTCTAGCACCCATGTTGTTTGCAGTGTATATGCTGCCATTGGGAGATATCATCAGGCGATACAGTCTGGGTTTTCACTGCTATGCAGATGATACTCAGCTGTATTTGTCTTTTCCGCCTGGGCAAGATGATGCTCTCTCCATGCTAAATAATTGCCTTGCTGAAATGAGATTATGGATGAGTTCTAGCTGGCTGAGACTGAACCCTGATAAGACTGAGGTGTTGGTAGTGGACCCAGGTCATCCAGTGGTGGGTTTGGGGGCTGGACAACCATCGGACTTATTGCTCGGTGGTATGTCGCTCACTACCTCTGATCGGGTACGAAACCTGGGCATTATTTTTGACGATGGCTTGACCTTAAAATCTCAGGTATCAGCTGTAGTCAAATCCTCTTTTTATTATCTGAGGAATATCGCCCGGGTGAAGCACCTGGTCCCACCGGGTGATCTACCAACATTGGTCCATGCTTTTATCACTACCCGTCTTAATTACTGTAATTCCCTATACCTAGGGCTACCTGGGGATGATATCCACCGCCTGCAGCTGGTGCAGAACGCAGAGGCCAGGCTTTTGACTGGGATCTCTAGATCCAGCCATATTACGCCTGTGCAACGCGAACTGCACTGGCTGCCTGTTAGGTGGCGGATCACCTATAAGGTTGGTTTACTAACCTTTAAAGCCCTACATGATCAGGGACCTGGCTACCTGAAAGATCTCTTGGTACCTTATTGCCCCATCCGTCCTCTCCACTCCGCCAATGAGGGATTGCTGGAGATTCCCAGGGTTCGATTAAAAACATCAGGATCTCGTGCTTTTGCTTTCTCAGCACCAACCCTGTGGAATTCTCTACCTCATTGGTTGAGAGAATATCCAACCGTCGAGAGATTCAAAATGGAGTTAAAGACTTATTTATTTAGTTTAGCATATCCTAGTTATGGTTGATTAATTTATGTCTGTTTTAATTTATATGT
Source organism: Neoceratodus forsteri (assembly GCA_016271365.2). NCBI lineage: Eukaryota > Metazoa > Chordata > Ceratodontiformes > Ceratodontidae > Neoceratodus > Neoceratodus forsteri. The sequence goes on from CM057456.1 coordinate 28,583,403, forward strand.
ATGTATGATCTCTTTGTACAGCGCCTTGGTTCTGAAAGGCGTTTTAGAAATAAAGATGATTTGATTTGATACAGAGAGTATTTCTTTGATTAGCCAACTCTCAAAGTCCTGGCCCTGATCAAAGTGAATCCACTGGAGGGCACCATAGTGGACGAAGAAATTTTCCACTCGCACCTTGGCCACGGTAGATGCTTTTTGATCTCTGGTGGGAAAAGCTTGTGCATACCATGTGAAATGGTCCGTAACCACTAACACATTGCCAATATTTCATTGATCAGGCTCTAAACTCAAGAAGTCTATGCAGACTAGTTCCATTGGGGTGCTGGTAGTAATGTTGACAAGGGGGCAGCCCTCTGAGACAGGGCTTGTCTCTGCAGGCAGCGACTACAAGTCCTTACATGGTGCTCAACGTCGGCCCCCATCTTGGGCCAGTAGATTCGAGATCACACTAGGTCAAGGGTCCGGTCGATACCGAGGTGGCCCATATGATTGTGGAGGGACTTCAGTACCAAATCTTTGAAGGCTGTGGGCATGACCAATTGTTGCTTGTCTATTTGGCCACTCCAATCTACTGTCTCTGTATACAACAACTGATTAAGCAGCTTCAACCTGGGGCCTTCTTTAAACAATAAAGCAGTTCGCAGATCAGAGGAACACAACTTGGACACATCTTTTCCTGCACGAAGGGCGTCAAGGGCTGGCTGAATCATAGGATCTCAGGACTGAGCCCATTGAAGGCTGTCATTGTCAAACTGAGGTAATGCACTAATATCTAGAGCAGAAAAGTGGCAATACGCAGCCAGTATGCAGGTGCCAGAGGGGCCCAAGCAATCTACTAAGCAGTCTGCTGTGTCCGTAGACATCTGTTCATTTCTGTCAAACTTTCGGCATAATGCTTGGATGTCAGGTTCAGGCAGCCTGACCCAGTCACTCTTGGAAATGGACCTCCGGGATAGGGCGTCAGCATCAATATGATTCAGGCCCGGTCGGTATTCGACAGCATAATCATATGTTGACAATGCAGAAAGCCACCAGTGCCCCATGGCGTCTAACTTAGCTGAAGTCTGTACAAAGGTCAATGGGTTATTGTCAGTCCTCACCAATATTTTCTCCCCATAGAGGTAATCATGACACTGGTCAACAATGGCCCATTTTAACGCAAGGAACTCCAACTTGTGCACAGGGTAGTTTCGCTCTGACGGGGTCAAGCTCGTACTGGTGAATGCCACTGGTCTCAAACCATCCTCATGGTCTTGATACGGTACAGCTCCTAGACCCTGCAGACTGGCATCAGTATGCAGCACAGAGGGTTTGGTGGGATCAGCATAAGCAAGGATGGGAGCATGGGTGAGTTGGTATATGACTTCATGGAAAACTGCTTCACAGTCAGGCATCCAACAGGACCGGAACAGTTCACCTGGGCAGAAATATGCTTTGTCTGGTTCTTTGACGGACCCTTTTTTTGTATTTTCGATTGATAGGAGGGTAACCCTGGATAAGATTCAAGAGTGGCCAAATCACTTTGGAATAGTCCTTTATGAACCAGCGGTAGTAGCCACAGAATCCCAGGAAACAGTGTAGTTCTTTCAAATTGTGGGGCTGGGGCCAAGTAGTCAAGGCTTCAACTTTACTAGGATCAGTCTCTATCCCCTCTGTAGACACTATGTGCCCCACATACTTCACAGAGGTTTGGAAAAACTGGCAATTGTCAATGGACAGCGTGAGGCCGAAATCTTCCAGTCGGTCTAGTACTTTGAACAGTCGACTCTCATGTTCCTCTAGGGAGCTCCCAAACACAATGACATAGTCCAAGTACAACAGGCATTTCAGCAAATTCATATCTCCCACCACTCGTTCCATCAGTCGCTGGAAGGTGGCTGGGGCGCCCGATATCCCCTGTGACATTCTCAGGAATTCGTAGAACCCCAAAGGACAGATGAAGGCTGTCTTCTCATGGTCCTCTGGAGCCATTGGAATCTGGTAATATCCACTGCGAAGATCCAACACCGGGAACCATTTGTTCCCATTCAAACAATCCAGAGCATCTTGTATACGGGGCATGGTGTATTGATCGGGGATGGTCCGCCGATTTAGAGTTTGATAATCAACACACATTCTCACAGATCCATTCTTTTTACACACAGTCACAATGGGAGAAGCATATGTGATCCTGGATTCTTGTATCACACCAGCCGCGAGCATTTCCTGCAAGTGTCTTCTCACATCGTCTATGTCTGCATGGGCTAGGCATCGAGACCTCTCTCGAAATGGCCGTTCATTGTGCAGGCGTATGTGATGCTCCCCACCCTGGACACATCCCACATCCCATTCCTTCAACAAAAACCCTTGATCTCTCTGGGCAAGTTTCTGGCTAATTCTAGTCTTCCATTCAGCTGGCAACAGGGAGTCACCAAAATCAAACAAGTCGGGAGTCACTCTATCCGTCTTGCCAGGGTACTTGTTGCTGGGCAACACTGCAGTGTCTGTGAAGTGTACCATGGCTAGGGTGCATCCTCTGTTCACCCGGATCTCCTGATCTGACACATTATGAATCTGGACCATCACTCATCATGCATAGGCATGAGCACGAGCTGGAAAGATGCTGGGCTTAACTAATAATCCTTCTGGCAATTTTCCATCGCCTGGCGTGTCCAACATCAGTATTTTGTTCTTGACATCTTTGAGGAGGTGGAACTCCCATTGAATGGTACACTGGGCATTAGGGGCCAGTACCATTGAATCAGGATCTTTCTTCCAAACGACCCCTACCGGTTCTTCCTGGTCCACTCCCTTGGGGTTCTGTTGCAAATCATAGGCCCTCTTGATCAGAGTGGGAATTCTTAGGGCCCTCTCAGTCTGTCGCCCTTGTTTCTCACGACAGAGTTGTGCCAGTCTCCCAAACATAAAGGCGTTGGTCCCAATTAACAGGGGAACCCCATCATACAGTCCAGTAAGGGGACACACTAAGGCCAGTGTCTCGACTTGCTCCTCTACACCAGTTACAGCTGCAGGAAATGACAACCAGAGGTGGACATATCCCAGGTAGGGATAAGACTTGTTGCTCAGCCCCCACACATGTAGGCCTTCCAGGGATTGTAAGAGCACAGCAGATAAGTGTTTGTCATACCAGTTCTTAAATATAATGGTCACTTGTGACCCACTGTCCAGCACAGCCTGAGTAGGAATACCATTCACAGCCACAGTAGTCTCCATTGAAGGGCCAACTATTTTGGACCAGTCTGGAGGGACAGCAGTAGGGGCCTGGATGGACAATTTAGCCACAAAGGGGTTTGAGTTAGGATGTCTGAAGCCTTCACTGCGGTCATTTTGTGCACCCCTTGACCACTGATTCTTTTTACGAAGCTCTCCTTGAAGCCAGTTCACCACTTTCTTTAAGTCTTTCTGAGACCGGCATTCCCTCTTCATATGGCCATCCTTTCCACAGTTGTGACAAATGATAGACTCTTGGGTCATCCTTGGAGAGAACATTGCATGAGGAACTGAAATAGTAGCAAGGGATCGTGGTCCAATATCTGCTTGCAGTGGTGAGTGGGGTGCAACGTGTCTCAATAGTTCCTTTAGGGTGGCAGTCAATTCTTTAATTTCAGCCTGGGAGCTACCCTCGGTAGAGGATGCCTGAGGGTTCACCCCCAACCCCATGGCAGTCATGTCCTGAGAGGAACCAGAATCTTGTTACATGGGAGGAATCCTTGCAGAGACATCCGCCTTCAACTCTTGGACTTCCTTTAATAGCTCGACTTTCAAAAACTGGGCCCAGGGTGGGAAGTCCTTTGCATTCTCAGAGTGCTCGTTAGGTCCCGACTTTTGCCCCTGAACCCCACTTGAATGATCGCTCTCTGTCACTTGCGCAGTAGCAGCAGATATTGGTGAAATTTCCCCCTGGGGTTGCCTTTGCTCAACCCCCCCCGAATTTCTTTCATTAGCTCTTCATAAGAGGGGGGCAATTACAGTCGGCTGGCAAGGCGCAACTGAAGCAGTAACAATTCTGAAAACGGAGCAGACTTAAGGATCTGGTCCAGCCTAGTTCGATCTAATCCATTTGACGGCAAACTACCCTTTCTGAGGCACTCTTGTAGCAACTTTTCAAGCCGAGGTACATACACAGACAATGGCTCCCCTGAGTACTGCTTGGCATTTCTTACTCTCCACCACAGGTCCGCATCTGAATCCGGGCTCCCATACACATTCTCCAATGCATCAAGATAGTCCTGTGCCGTTGCTTCGGGGTTATTGGCCCACTTGGCATGGATGGTAGCCAGGGCAGGACCTCAGAGGCTCTCACTCAACCTCTTTCGTTTTTCTCTGCTTCTGAGCATTTCCATGCAAGAAATAGAGGGGCAACATAGTCTATCCAGGTCTCCCAGTCATCCTCCCACTGGGGGGTTGGGATGGTGCCTGAGAAGATTCTCAACCTTTGGTAGGAGTCATGACTAATGGCAGGTACAGATATAGGGGTCAGCATTGATATGGGCACAGAAGGCAGGGCAGTAACAGGTGCTGGAGTGGGAAGGGGTGTTGGGGAGGGAACATCCCCAGGTGACAGGAATAGTTTCTTAAAGTCCTCTACAGTTTTCTCTTCCTCCAGCAACAACTTAGCAAATTTCTACGCAAACGTCTCAGATAATAGGGGGAGCTCATCCTCCCCAGGGTCTTTACTGTCTCTAGTTATCACTCTCCAGGCAGCTGGGGCCCCTTCTGGGGCAATAGTCCATGGCACTTTGGAACTGTCCACTGGGTCACTACACTCTGCTAACGCCATGAAAGTTTTGGCAGTCAAATCAGCCTGTCACCCCACCACCGCAGCGTTTGTTTAACTTTCAACTTTGGAAAGTATTCCTTCTACAGTGTCTTTACGAATGTTCAGGGGAATATCCAATACAAGCAGGGCATTGTGAGGATCAATCTCCTGCCCTGTACACCACCCCACCAACTGGTGCACAGCCACTTCTGTTAGGGTAGCCATTTATGTTTGGCAATAATTTGTAATTTCGGCCACTAGAAGACACAAAATCCCGGTGGTGATCCGCCAAGATGTAACCCCTAGGTGGCGCTATCCCAAGGGCTACTACCCCTGCCTGCTTGGCTAGTAGCAGGTTAAGGGGCCTGAGTTCTGAATCCTCTCTGGAACTATAAGAACATTACTGTAACAGTATTCAACAGAAAACATGGGCCTAAGAAATCATAAGGGTCTCAATCGCAAACCCTGGCTACCCTAAATGACAGCCTTGCAAGTGATGCACACCCAGCCTGGTCTCAGAGTGAGTGACAGGTGCATTGACCGATGGTGAACTGACATTCCCCAGTGAACAGCAAGGGCTGTTCTCAAGTTCAGTCAGTCTGCATGTGACTGTGTTAGTAGTCAGACTGATGTAACCCCTAGGTGGTGCTATCCCAAGGGCTACTACCCCTGCCTGCTTGGCTAGTAGCAGGTTAAGGGGCCTGAGTTCTGAAACGGGTACCTCCACCCAGAGGTCAGGGTTGGTAGTGGTAAAGCTAACCTGGGCACAATCCTCTGAGACACTGTAACCCCCCCTATATCCCCACTAGTAGCCTGAACACTGTACAATAATCACTTTCACAATACCCCGGTACACCACACAAGTACCCACACTGTTTGCACTTACCACCAGGGCTGGTTCCTCTGGCTCGACCCTGGGAACCCCCTGTAAAACAAGATTATGCACAGCAAATAGCAACAGTACAGTACTTTGAGCACAAACTGGAACCACAGTCAGACTACATGCAGAAAAAGTTAGATCTGATTTATTTAGGGGACTTGAACAAGGGAGGGGCAAACTCAGGTTAATTAGCTTAAAGGTTATATCAGTCAAGCAGTTATACATGCGCTTTGAGTCCCCCCACACAGTCACACCTCTGGGTACCCAGGTGGAGAAAACATGGGCTAGCCAGGACTGTTGGCCGGGGTTGGCCGGCATCACAGCTGGTTGGAGCCCTGTGATGGAAAACACAACATGCACAGTACACAATATTTGTAATCCGGAGCCAGAGGGCTCAGTTCGAAAAGGAAACGAAACAACAAGACAATCAGATGACACACTCAGATTAAGCTGTTGTTGCAGGGAGCTACCCTGGTATTTACTCACGATACCCAATACTGGACACAGGCTGGATGAAAATTGAGACTGTAGGTGGTTGATCTGGAAGGCCAGGAGAAGCAGGCCCCACACGAGTCGCAGAGGTGTCAGTCCTGTTCAAGCGTGGAGTAAGGGGCTGATCCCCAGGCAGGTCTCTTTTCAATGGCTTCTCTGTGCAGTGGGTAGTCTGGCTGGGCCAGTTTGGCAAGGCCCAGACCGCATGGAGACAAATTCGGATGCAGTCCATTTTGGGCTGGATACAGCTTCCAGCAAGCAGAACACAGTTCACACAGTGAGGAACTAACTCACGACCCACTAGCAGCTCATAGCACATTTACATGTAAGGGAATTCTACTGTACCAGGCAAAGCGCTCCCCGGTCACAATCGCAAAGTCTCTGCACACACTGGGAGCTTAGGGGTAGCTGGAACTCCTGACAGGCCAATCGCATTCGGCAAAATCTTTGGCCTTCTTCAGGTTGAGCCTGGCCTTCTTCAGTAGCTTACTTTAGTCACACAAACTTGGATTTAGTCCAAAATAATTTTCTTCTCTCCCACTCAGGAGCAGCAGGCAGACATGCAAGCCAAAAACTCAGCCTTTTCACAGCTCTCTCATGCGAATCCACTCAGGATTGGTGCTCAAAATCACTTCAGCTCCTTCTTCTTCAGCTTCCAGCTTAGATCTGCTCTAAACAGCAGGCAGCTTGGGGAATTCCCTCAGATCCAAAAGGTTTGGTTGGCTGATTTGGCTGTCAGTCAAAGCAAGAGCTCCCCCTTCAGTTGCAAAAATGTGCCAAAAGCCCCAAACTACAATTCCTACAGATTTTGACTCCAGACAGCTCCTGTAGTCTGGCTACATTTTAGGTCCCACCAGAACTGATTGGTCCAATTTGCAGTCCAGGACCAAGATAGTGGAGACAAACAAATCAGTCCTTGCTACAAAGAAGACAGGTTAGACAAACTACATTATCATTATCACTCTAAATGATTTTCAGCAAATAGTTACATCTTTCAACAGAGCTCCCTCTCAGATTACTTATGATGCAATCAGGCAGCTCTTAAAGAGACAGTACACAGAGGCTATACAGGCTCTGGTAATCACATTTAAACTGCTAAAATGCAAGACACCAGCCTGGCAGTGAGCATTTAGGCAAGCTCAAGGAAGCCTTTTTGGGAACCCTATTTGTCGGGGGGATACACTGAGTTTGTGTGTGGTTGCTGTGAGGAGTAGACTGATGAAGCTGCTGCTGAGGCAGACTGTATATCTTTTAGAGATGGGAAGAATGAGTGAGAGACATCAAATTCCTGTCTTCAGAGAAAAGTGGGTAATCCTGTGCCAGCCCAGCATGAAGGTAAATGCTGCAGGCTGCAGCTGAGGGAGACATTGTACTGCTGCCAAAGACTGATGGAAACCACCTAGCCAGTACCATATCCCGGTTCTGGTTTTCACCTCCCTCAGGAATGGAATCCAGGATGTGCCGTGTGGGACAGTTTATGACTGAATTTCACTGGCCATGAAAAGAGAGAGGAAACTCTGCAGAATGTGAAGACTGGGAGCAGCATGCCTGGAACTGGAGACAACAGCTGTCTGTCAGCTGATACCCAAAGCCTGCATTATTGAAAGAGAGAGAGAGAGAGAGAGAGAGAGAGAGAAACCAGCCAGAGAGGGACTCACTGTGAACTGCACTATCACCCCTGCCCTGACCCCTGCACATCGAGGGAGTTCTCCTCATTTGTGAAACTATGAATAAACTATGGCAATTTTGTTGGAAATTATTAACTGTACTAGACCATCCAACCAGGATTTACAAATATGGATTTTGTTTTAGTATATCAGCATTTGGGTTTGGGGTTTTAATTTGCAAGCGTTACTTTATTTCTTTATGTGCACCATTGCCAGCCAATCATGTGCAATGTCATCAGGCCTACACCAGTTCCATGCCTTGGTACCCAGTGAAGCACAGTAAGCTCCCTAGTTAGAACTAAGTATTTTAAACTGGTACCAGTGGAGAGAGGGTTGTGCCCTAGTACTGGTGAGCAAGCCAGCAACTGTACTGTGCATGCTTGGCATGGGAGCAGGTTACTTTATCTTGGGCTGAGCCTGGACAGGAGCAATAACTGGCTGTACCTGGAAGGGCAAGGAAAGAGCAGCCATGTGCATGTAGGATAGGCCTAGAAGGGCACCACATGCACGTAGTCTCAGTTCTCATTGTTCTGTGTAAGGCCCCATGGGGTTATCACTCCAGTGGGTCAAATATGCTGCCTCTCCTCTACCCTCTCCCCCTCCTTGCTTCTTGCCCTTCCCCCTCCCTTCTTCCTCTGCTATTTCCCTTCTGCTCCAAGGAAAGTGCCTCTCATGCCTAAGCTTATCTTAATTGTATCTATTTGATTATTGGATATCTGTATATGCTGGTTGTGCGCTCAAATTTTAACTGTATATGACTGTTCATTGTTACCTTGTATCTCCTTACTCTGTTGTAACCTGAGATATTGTATTATACTGTTGTTTTAAACCTGATGTACCGACCCACTTCCCCTTCCCCGAGGATGCACCTGGAAACAAGCTTTTCAAGCTCAGTGTGCTCTTCCTGGTGAAACTTTTCAAATAAATAAATAAATAATATAGGATAGGCCTATAAGGGCACCACGAGCTAGCTGGACTGCATATACTACCTTATAGTATATGGTTGCCCTTTATTGTGTATCGATTTCTAAACACCTCATGTTTCTGTTGTGGGACAGTTCAAAGTTCATGAAGAATTGTTGTAGTATCATTCTGATGTCACAACGATGCCACAACAACTTTTCTGCTCTGAACTGTGCACCATTCTCTCCCCTCCAGTCAGTGTCTAAAAGTAATTTTTTCTCTTACATGAAATCCTACTTTATACCTTTGGCAAATTCCATAACATGAATATAATCTTATTATTAGGAGTAGTGTAGATGCTGTAAAAATACAAAAAAATTGCAACCTGATAACAATTGGGAGGTGGGCACCGGCAGTCATCAAAGAAATCATTCTCCAAGCACGTTTTTTTCTCTCTGCAGATTTACTGAAAACTTTCACTGAAACACAAAGACTAGCAATATTCTTTACAATGAATGCTTCTTCACTAAAAACTGATCTTGTTCTACAGCTTAGCAGTTTTATTGTCTCTTGTAGTTACTGTCAAATATATTTTCAGTACTGCACCTTTTATCCAAAGTGCCTGAACTCTGCGTCTTTCTTTTTGAAAACATTTGACATTAAACCATATACTATACAAGACAGTACAAGGCTTGTGTTTCCATCTCAGGGTTAAGATGACATCCGGAACCTCTTGAGCTTTGCTGTCAGGGTCCCTATGATGTCAACTCAACCTCTCAATGGAAAGATGTCCGGTCAAAAGAGTGACAGCACATACATGTGGTCAAAAAATGTGCAGTAATAGCACTGTGTGCAGTTTCAGTTTGTCCATTTAATCTAGCATGGTTTTGGACCATGCCATTTTGTAATGACTGTAGGGCACTGTTTTTGCTCATGCCATTTTTGACCACGTGTTATTGACCTGATCCCAATGGGAACTCAGCTTTGTTGGATATGGTTGCCCAGACACTATTCTATATATTGTTTACCTGATACAGTTTCTCCTATTTTGAACCTTAAAGTCCCTAAATGAAGTTCCCTGTTTTTTGTTTGAATTCCTTGTCTGAGTGATAATTCTTTAACATGGTTAGTCACACACTCCTTGAGGAAACTGCTATTGCACTGCATTGGTTTATTGACGGGGTGATTCCTGTGTGGGGAGGTACTGTATCTCAATGGGTTGTACCATGCATACACAAGGCCAATTTTAACTTTCTATGGGTGGCGGCACAGTGCAAACAACTAAGACTTTGGAAATTAACCACCCAATCAGGAGATTAATGGACCCAGGCCCCTCAATCTTGTTTGAGCCCACAAGACACAGTCAGTTACTGTAGTACAGTACACTCCCGATTAACTGAACCCCAGTTAACTGGAAATCCCTGTCATCTGAATCATGGTCATGTCACCTGAATTTTAGTAGTATAAACCAGAGCTATCACTGAGCAATGCTGATGCAACGATGGAGTGTCTAAAATATTAATATATTCAATTCATGTACTGCAATTCATGAAATTCAAGAATTAAAATGCTTAACATACCTTATGTTTCTGCGGAGAATTGAGGGTGGCAGCTTGCAATTGGTCCGTATTCATCAGCTGTCCATCAGCTTTTCCCCTCAAGTATGACAAGATGTATGCTCCCTCTTCCAGCACATTAGTCATCCAATTAAGTCTGTGGTTGCCTTTTTGAGAAATGAGCACCAAGAGGAAATGAACTGTGCTCATTTTGCAGCAGAAGCTGTGGATCTTAGACCGCATTGAAAATGATGAGCGAGCGGTGGCACTAGCTGCCGAATACGGAGTTGGAAAATCCACCATAAGTGACATAAAGGATGCCAAAGATAAACTGATGCAGTTTCTGATGTCACTTGAGGGATCTTGTGGGCTTTAAAACAGAAAGACCATGCAAGCCTGCAAAGATGATGAAAGAGATGAATTGGTTTTGCCAGGAGAGGAAGAGGGGGACTCCGATTTCTGGTCTACTGGTGGAGGAGAAAGCTATCCAGCTGCATGCAAAGCTCAGTGGGGATCATGGGAGCTTTGCAGTGAGTGATGGTTGGTGGGACCACTTCAAAACATACCATGGAATAAGACAACTGGGGCTTTGTGGTGAGAAGTTAAGTGCTGCAGTAGATGGAGTAGCACCCTTCATGCAGCAGTTTCAAGACCAAATAAAAGCAGAATCTCTGACCAAACACCAAATCTACAATGCTGATGAAACAGGATTGTACTGGAAATGCAGAAAAATGTCAGATTTGCCTGCAGGGGCACTGTTCAGCATGACACCATGTAAAGCCCTATCACGTGAAATGTCAGTTCGTTTGGGTGTCCTCATGCTGAGGGGCTCAGCTTTCTTGCACTGAATAAACTGCTTGTATTTTTGCACTTTATAGTGTGGTCAGCAGTTTTATTCTTTCTATGCTGGGTGAGTTCCGTGACTTTCTTTTGTACTAGAGATGCCTGCCTGACAAAACCTTTGCTCACAGAGTTAAGAAGGATGCCTGGGGTCACAAAAAATAGAAGGACAGAGTCATTGTACTGGCTTGTGTGAATGCCAGCGGGTCACATAAACTTTCCTTGTTTCTTATCAGAAAAATCATGTGAGCCAAGGTGTTTTAGGCATTGTAACATAGCAGCATTGCCAATGATTTACGGCCACCAGTAAAATGCATGGATGGATGGCCCATTTTTTTTGAAATGTTATAAAGAGAATTTTGTACCAAGCATCAAGAGGCACCTGATGTCACTAAATCTCCCCCGAATGCCATTCTCCTCCTTAACAATTCCCCCACTCACCCTGACATGCCTGTAATCCAGACTAGGGACGGAAGCATCAGATGCCTGTTCTTGCCCCTGAACACAACCTTGAAAATTCAGCTCTGAGATCAGGGAATTCTAGAAATGTTCAAGTGGCTTTACCCAAAGAGGTTGCTTCAGGCAGTGCTCTCAGACAGAAATGATGAAATGAGCCTCCAACAGATTATTTGATCAATCTCTCTTAGAGATGTGATTTATGTGGGTGGGGAGGCTTGGGACAAGGTAAAGCCAGAAATGATTGCTAAGTCCTGGTGGAAATCAAGAATTTTGGTGGCTGATGAGCTAGTGAGTGAGGCAGAGATGCAGAGTGCAGACATGCATACTAAAGTGCTTGATCCTGATCAGGACCTGAACATAGCTGCACTGGCTGAGGCTACGATCTCCAAACTTAATGTGTCCCTGACCTACGAGGATATGAAGAGCTGGCTAAAGTGCGATAACCTCAAGGAAGGTCATGCGCATCTTTCTGATGATGCGATTGCAGACGCTGTGCGACATCAACCTGGACCCACTGACAGCACTGACTGAACAGAAGAGGAGGATTTGGATGATTCTGATGATTCGAATGAACCTGCACCCATCCCAACAAATGCTGAAGCAGTTGAAAGTTCTGACAGGTGTTTACTTTGGCTGGAAAACCAAACCAACTGTAACCCTATGCAGCTCATGTTGTTGTGAGGACTTCACTCAAAAGCTTTAAAAAAGAGTTTACAAAGCCTGCAGCAGTCAACCCTGAAGCAATATTTCTCCCCACTGAAAAAGTAAAAAAGTTAAAAATGCACCAAGCACAAACCCTGCCCCCCAAAATTAAGCACTCCCTCACTGCACTCTGAATGAAAGTAATCACAAGCACAAGCGTAAAGAAAAAATAAAAAGCTAAAGATGAAGCACTCCCTCACAGCACTCTGAAGTTAACACAAGGAAAAAAAATACAGTACATAGTGCATGCTGGCAGCGTCGTTCCTATATGTGTGCCTCATGGAAACTGACAATCTCATTTAAACTAATTCCCATTTATCTGAACCTGAAATGAGTCGCCGGGACAGTTCAGATGAACTGGATTCTACTGTATTACTGACAACACAGTTACATATATAAACAAATCTGCCTGTCTGTCTGTCCATTAGTCTGTCTGTTCATCCATATCATGTATGACAGTAAAATATGTGGGACAGTGGATAGTACATAGGGGATAAGGGATAAAGTCAGGGATGTGGAGAGGCTGGAAACTTGGTTGAACATATAACAACTAAAATGTAATACAGTACCAAAAAATGTATAGTAATGCATGTCAGGAAGAAAACTCCTAGAACAGAGTACTGGTAAAATGGGATACGGTGGCACAGATCATACAGGAAAGTGACTTGGGGATTATAATTATTGACAGCCTAAAATGTAACGCATGGTGTAGCATGACAAAGTGGAAGGCCAGCAGAATGCTGGGATGCATAGGAAAGGTCATCACTAGTCAAATGAGGGAGGTGATCCTGCCTATGTATCTCTAGTAAGGCTGCACCTGGAGTACTGTGTCTAGTTCTGGTCCACTCATATTAATGTAACCCCCCTACAAATGGGGGTTCCCAAAAAGTCTTCCTTGAGCTTGCCTAAATGCTCACTGCCAGGCTGGTGTTCTGCGTTTTAGCAGTTTAAATGTATTGCCAGAGAGTTCCTGTATAGTGTTGGTTTACTGTCACTTTAAGAGCTGCCTGGATTGCAGTCATAATTAATCTAAGAGGGAGCTCTGTTAGAAGATGTACTTGTATGCTGATCATTTTTTAGAGAAGTAATAATATTGCAGTTTGTTCTAACCTGCCTTCTTTGCAGCATGGACAGTTCTGTTTGTTTCCATCATCTTGGTCCAGGACTATTAGAATTGGCCAATCAGTACATTTGGGACTCTAAAATGGAGCCTGCCTACAGGGGCTTAGTGAGCTCAAAACTTGTAGGAATTGTAGTTGTGACTGACAGACAGATCAGTCAACACGAACCTTTTGTATCTTGGGGAAAGTCCCACACTGCTTGCAGTTTCAGTTAGATCTGAGTTGGGAAGTGAGGAAGTAACAGGTCAAGATAGTTTGAGCAGCAATCCATAGTGGATTCACGCGGGAGAACTGTGGAAAGGCCTGAGTTTGGCCTGCATGCCTGCCTGTTGTTCCTGAGAAGGAACTTGTGCTTTTTCTAACTAAATCCGAATTTGGAGAGCAAATTAAGCCACTGAATTGGACCAGGCTTTAACCTGAAGAAGAACGAAGATTTGCTGAATGCAATCAGCCTGTCAGGACTTCTAGCTACCTCTGAACTCTCGGATTGTGCAGAGACTCCATAATTGCCACCAGAGAGCCATTTGCCTGGTACAGTGGAATTTCCTTACATGTGAATGTGCTGTGTGCCTATAGTGGGTCATGATTTGGTTCCCCACTGTGTGCCTGAACTGTGTTTTGCTTGCTGGAGGCTGTAATCCAGCTCCACGGACTGAATCTGTATCCATTTCCATTTGCCTGGGCCCTGCTACACTGGCTCAGCCAGAATACTTGTTATGCACAGGAAGTCATCGATGAGAGACCAGCCTGGGGATCAGCCCCCCTGCTCAACGCCTTGAACAGGAACGATGCCTTGGTGATTCGTGTGAGCCCTGCTTCTCCAGGCACTCCAGCTCAACAGCCTGCAGTCTCGATTTTATCCTGCCTATGTCCAGTTTTGGGTATCATAAGTAAACATCAGGGTAGCTCTCTGAAAAAACAGCTAAATCTAAAAGTATTGTCGTCTGATTGTCTTGTTGCCTTTTCTTTCACAAACTGAGCCCTCCGGCTCTGGATTACAAATAGTGTGTGCTCTGCATGCTGCTTTCTTCCATCAAAGGGCCCCAACCAGCTGCAACGTTCCTGGCTTGCCCACCGTATTCCTACCTGGGTACCCAGAGTGTGTGACTGTGTAAGGATTCTGAACTGCGTGCATAACTGTCTGATTAATATTGCTTTTAAGCAAATCAATCTGATTACGCCCCTCCCTTGTTCAAGTCCCTTGAATAAATCAGATTTAACTTTGTTTGCATTTAACCTGACTGTGGTTCCAGTTTGTGCCAAAAGTATTGTACTGTTGCTATTTGCTGTGCTTAACCTTGTTTTACAGGGGGTCCCCAGGGTCAAGCTAGAGGAACCAGCCCTGGTGGTAAGTGCAAACAGTGTGGGTAATTGCCTGGTGAATCAGGGTCATTGTGAAAGTAATTATTGTATGTTGTTCAGGCCACCAGAAGGGAAAGAGGGGGGTTACAGTGTCCCAGAGGGCTGTGCCCAGGTTAGCTTGACAACTAACAACCCTGACCTCCGGGTGGAGGCACCCATTTCATTACCTAGGCTCCATAACCTGCTACTAGCCAAGCAGGCAGGGGTAGTAGCCCTTGGGATAGCGCCACCTAGGGGTTACATCTTGGAGGCTCACCGCTGGGATTTTGTGCCTTCTAGTGGCCAAAAATTATGAATTATTGTTAAAGATTAATGGCTACCCCAGTAGAAATGGCTGTACACCAGTTAGGGAGGTGGTGTACTGGGCAGGAGCTCGACCCCCAAAATGCTCTGCTTATACTGGATATTCCCCTGGGTACCAGTAAGGACACTGTAGAGGGAGCACTCCCCAAAGTTGAATGTTTAAAAAACCCTGTGGTGGTGGGTCAACAGGCTGATTTGATTGTCCAAACACCTCTAAAATGCCACAGACTATTGCCTCAGAAGGGGTCCTTGCTCCCTGGAGAGTGATAACAAAAGACAGTAAAGACCCTGGGGAGGATGAGCTCCCACCATTATCTGAGACTTTTGAGAAGAAATTTGCTAAGT
This sequence comes from Neoceratodus forsteri, assembly GCA_016271365.2. NCBI lineage: Eukaryota > Metazoa > Chordata > Ceratodontiformes > Ceratodontidae > Neoceratodus > Neoceratodus forsteri. The sequence goes on from CM057456.1 coordinate 28,598,792, forward strand.
TGTTGCTGGAGGAAGAAAAAACAGTAGAGGACTTTAAGAAACTTTTTCCTGCCACCTGGGGGTGTTCCTTCCCCAACACCCCCTCCTACTCCAGCACCTATTACTGTCCCACCTTCTGTGCCCGTGCCAATTCTGGCCCCTATATTTGTAGCCACCATTAGTCACGACTCCTACCGAAGGCTGAGAATCTTCTTGGGCACCCTCCCCACCCCCCAAGGGGAGGATGACTGGCAGACCTGGATAGATTATGTTGCCCCCTTGGTACCTGAGTGGCAGTGTGCAGAGGCTGAGAAGTGGAAAAGAATCATAGAAAGTTTAAGGGGCCCCGCCCTTGAAGCCATTAAATTTTTGAGGTCCACTAACCCTGATGCATCTGCTCAGAAGTACCTATCTGTACTTGAAGGCAATTTTGGGAGCATTGAGTCAGGGGAGACTTTGATGTGGAAATTCCAAGGTACCAAACAATGGAAGGGGTAAAGTTTGTCTGTGTATGTTATTCACCTAGAAAGACCTCTGCAGAAAGCTTACTGGAAAGGTGGGGTAGCCACCAATGATTTGAACCATGTGAGATTGGGGCACATACTGCAACATGCCAAACATTCTAAACTGCAGATCATCCAGTTAAGGCTCCAGGATAGGAGAGGTAACCCACCTGACTCCTGTGACTTGATAAAAGAACTCTTGGAGGTAGAAGGTGAAGAGAGAGATTGTAATTATGGGGTGAGTGCAGCCCAAGTGATCATGGCACTGGAAGGCCCTTCCGAAATGGAGACCACTACGGTGGGGGGAGGAGTTACTGAAGGAAGTCAGAAAAGTACAACCGGGTGCATTTGCTGAGGTATCCTCTGCTGACAGAGACCCTGGCCCCTGTCAGGACATGACTGTTATGGGGTGGGGGTGCACCCTCAGGCATCCTCTACTGAGGGTGGCTTCTCGGCTGAGCTCAAGAAATTGACTGCCACCCTAAAGGAACATTTGAGACATGGTACACTACCAGTAGAAGTCAGATCACAATCTCCGGTCGATGCTTCAGCATCCCCTGCTATGTTTTCTCCTAGGATGCCCCGTGAGCCTGTCATTTGTCACAACTGAGGCAAGGATGGCCATATGAAGAGGGAATGCCGGTCTCAGAAGGACTAGGAGAAAGTGGTGAACTGGCTTCAAGGAGAGCTTCGGAAAACGAGTCAGTGGTCAAGGGGTGCACAAAATGACCGCAGTGAAGGCTTCGGCCATCCTAACTCAAACCCCTCTGTGGCTACATCGTCTGTCCAGGCCCCTGCTGTTGTCCCTCCAGACTGGTCCAAAATAGTGGGCCCTTCAATGAAGAATACTGCGGCTGTGTATGGTATTCCTACTTGGGCTGTGCTTGACAGTGGGTCACAAGTGACCACTGTATTTCAGGACTGGTATGACAAACATTTATCTGATATACCATTACAATCCCTGGAAGGCCTACATGTGTGAGGGCTGAGCGAGAAGTCTTTTCCCTACCTAGGATATGTCCGCCTCTGGTTGTCTTTTCCTGCAACTGTAACTGGTGTACAGAAGCAAGTAGAGACACTGGCCCTAGTGTGTCCCCCCACTGGACTGTATGATGGGGTTCCCCTGTTAATTGGAACAAACGCCCACATGTTTGGGAGACTAGCACAACTCCTCCATGAGAAACAAGGGCAACTGACTGGACGGGCTCTAAGAATTCCTGCCTTAGTAAAAAGGGCATATAACTTACAACAGAAATCCAATGAAGAGGACCCAGATGAGCCAGTGAGGATAGTGTGGAAAAAGGAACCTGACTCCTTGTTTTTTGGCCCCAATGTCCAGTGCACAATCCATGGAAAAGTCCACCTAAATAGAAAAGTAAAGAACAAAATATTAATGTTGGATGCACCAGGTGATGGAAAGTTGCCTGAAGGATTATTGGTTAAACCCAGCATCTTGCCTGCCCGTACCCATGCCTATGCACGATGAGTGATGGTCCAGATTCGAAATGTGTCAGATCGGGAGGTCCGGGTGAACAGAGGGTGCACTCTAGCTACAGTACATTGCACAGACACTGCAGTATTACCCAATGACAAGTACTCTGGCCAAAAGTAGAGAGTGACCCCGGACTTATTTGACTTTGGTGATTCCCCACCGCCAGCTGAATGGAAGGCTAGGATTAGTAAGAAACTCGTCCAGAGATACCTAGTATTTTAGTTAAAAGAATGGAATGCGGGGTGTGTCCAGGGTGCAGAGCATCATATATGCCTACATGATGGCCAGCCATTTCGAGAGAGATCCCGATGCCTCGCCCCAGCGGACATAGATGATGTGAGGCGATACCTGCAGGACATGCACTCTGCTGGCATGATACAGGAATCAAGGAGCCCATATACCTCTCCCATTGTGTTTGTGTGTAAGAAGAATGGTTCGGTAAGGATGTGTGTTGATTATCAAATCATGAACCGTCGGACCATCCCAGATCAATACACCATGTCCCGTATACAAGATGCCCTGGATTGCTTGAATGGGAGCAAATGGTTTTCAGTACTGGATCTTCACAGCGGATATTATCAGATTCCAATGGCCATGGAGGACTGTGAGAAAACCACCTTCATATGTCCTTTGGGGTTCTACAAATTCCTGAGAATGCCATAGGCAATTTTGCGTGCCCCGGCCACCTTTCAGCGGCTGATGAAACATGCGGTGGGAGATATGAACCTGCTGGAATGCTTAGTGTACGTAGATGATGTCATTGTGTTTGGATGCACATTAGAGGAGAATGAGACCAGACTGTTTAAAGTCCTAGACCGATTGGAGGACTTCGGCCTCAAGCTGTCCATTGACAAGTGCCAGTTTTTTTAAATCTCCGTGAAGTATGTGGGGCACATAGTATCTGCAGAAGGGATAGAGGCCGATCCCAGTAAGGTTGAGTCACTGACTACTTGGCCCCAGCCTCATAACTTGAAAAAACTACAATGTTTCCTGGGGTTCTGTGGCTACTACTGCAGGTTCATAAAAGGCTATTCCAAGGTGATTCGCCCGCTCCTGAATCTCACTCAGGGTTGCCCCCCCCACCAACCATAAATACAAGAAAGGGGCTGTCAAAGAACCCGAGAAAGTATACTTCCAAACAGGTAAACCTTTTGGGCCCCGCTGGACACCTGAATGTGAAGCAGCCTTCCACGAAGCCATATACCAGCTCACCCACACCCCCATCTCACCTATGCTGCCCCTACCAAGCCCTATGAGCTGCATACGGATGCTACTCTGCAGGGCCTAGGAGCTGTGCTGTACCAAGACTATGAGGATGGTTTGAGACCAGTGACTTTTGCCAGCAGGAGCTTGACCCCATCAGAACGAAACTATCCTGTGCACAAGCTGGAGTTCCTTGCCCTAAAATGGGCCATTGCTGGCCAGTTTAATGAGTACCTCTATGGGGCAAAGATATTGGTAAAGACCAACAATAACCTGTTAATCTATGTATAGACTTCAGTTAAGTTGGACACCACTGGGCACCGGTGGCTCTCTGCTTTATCAAGCTATGATTATGCTGTCAAATTGTCAAATACAGGCTAGGACTGAACCTTATTGATGCTGACGCCCTGTCACGAAGGCCAGTCTCCAAGAGTGATTGGGTCAGGTTGTCTGAACCTGACATCCGAGCATTGTGCCAAAAGTTTGATAGAGATGAACAGCTGTCTACAGACGCAGTGGACTATTTAGTAGATTGCTTGGGCCCTCCTGATACCTGCATACCGGCTGCCTATTGCCATTTCTCTGCACTAGATATCAGTGTACTACCTCAATTTGACAATTACAGCATCCAGTGGGCTCAATCCCAAGATCCTATGATTCAGCCAGCACTTGATGCCCTGCATGCGGGGAAAGATGTGTCCCAGTTACGTTCTCCTGACTTGCGAACTGCCCTATTGTTTAAAGAAGGCCCCAGGTTGAAGTTACACAATCAGTTGTTATACAGAGAGACAGTGGATTGCAGTGGTAGAGAAGACAAGCAGCAATTGGTCCTGCCCACGGCCTTTAAAGATTTGGTACTGCGGCCCCTCCACAATCACATGGGGCACCTCAGTATTGACAGAACTCTCGACCTGGTATGATCTCGATTCTACTGGCCCAAGATGGGGGCCGATGCTGAGCACCATGTAAAGACCTGCAGTTGTTGCCTGCAAAGGAAAGCCCTGCCTCAGAGGGCTACCCTCCTTGTCAATATTACTACCAGCACCCTCATGGAACTGGTCTGCATAGACTTTTTGTGTTTAGAACCTGATCAGTGGAATATTGGCAATGTGTTAGTGGTTACGGATCATTTCACATGGTATGCACAAGCTTTTCCAACTAAAGATCAGAAGGCCTCTACCGTGGTCAAGGTGCTAGTGGAAAATGTCTTTGTCCACTATGGTGCCCCCCAGAAGATCCACTCTGACCAAGGCAGAGACTTTGAAAGTCAGCTAATCAAAGAAATGCTCTCTCTGTGGGGGGTGTGGAAGTCAAGAACCACCCCCTATCACCCGCAGGGGGACCCTCAACCAGAACATTTTAACCGTACCCTTCTAGACAAGCTGAGCACCCTCCACCCAAAAGACAAGCATAACTAGAGCCAGCAGATTAGCACCTTGGTACATGCATACAATTGCACCAAACATGACACTACTGGGTTCTCCCCCTACCGTCTCATGTTTGGGAGGGAGACCCACCTGCCAGTTGATGTCTGTTTTGGGGTCTTTCCAGATGGGGTCCAAGCTGAAAACTACCTGCAGTATGTACAGCAACTGAAAGCTCAATTGAACCATGCATTTCAACTGGCCCAGACAATGGCTGCTAAAAGAAATCTCACCAACAAAGAGAGGCACGACAAGAAAGTAAAGGCTCAAGAGCTACAGCCCAGAGACTGTGTGTTGTTACGCAATTTGGGACTACATGGCAAGCACAGAATTGCTGATAGGTGGCATCATCTTCCTCATGTATTAGTTGGAAAGTTGGATGATCTGCCAATATACAAGGTACACCCAGAGAATAATGCCAAAGCTGTCAAGACCATGCACCGTAACCAATTGCTGCCTATCGGCCAAGTTATTATTGAAGCTGAGCCAACAGACATTGCCTCCCCTGGTTCGGTGACTCATGCTGCTGCAAAAAAGAGACAGCGTCAAGCTACCCCAGTAGTTACAGAGTTAAGGTTTCCCCCACAGCAGGACCAGAATGATAGTGACTATCAGTCCACCTCTGATGATAGTGAGTGTGACAATGCCTATTACCCCTCCTATGAATTGAGTCAGCTGTTTTGAGGTAACCCTATGACTAATTGTGGGGATGAAGCTGGGCTTTCTGGACAGCCTAACCCCCCCCCAGCTTCATCCTTGGAGCCAATGCTCCCTGAAAGAGAGGTGTAAAGCATCACATCTGAGGTGGCGGACTCTCTGTGTTTTGTGGAACTGTGTGAACTGCCCGAAGAAGGGGCTGATGGTCTGAGTCTCCCTGATGACAAACCAGAACGTGAAGAACAATGTGAGAGTGTTGACAGCCCCCCTTCAGTGCCACAAAGCCTAATTGTGCCAGAACTTTCTCTAAATGAGCCAAGTGTTGTGGAGACAGAAACTACAGAGCAAGGAGCTGACAGTGCTCCCAGTTTGGACATTCCCATCCATGCTGAGGCACCCCTCATGACTGATAAAAGCTCCAAAGTTAGTGCTGAAAGTACAGAGACTGTGGCTGTTCCCCCCAGAAAGACTGGCCGAGCTGTCAAGCCAGTATTGCGCTTCAGTTATGATTCTCCTGGGAGGCCAGTGGATTTGCCTCTCAATCTAGTTCACAAAGGTGTTTATATTTCTCAGAGCTCACTACCCAAACTGAGCTTAATGGCCAATTCCAGGTTGATTGTTCTTCCTTCTCAGTATGGTGCCCCTGCCCCATCCAGCCCCAAGTTAGCTGATAGGGAAGGGCCCCCTCCTACATTGTTTAATGTACAGGAAGTTTTAACATGAATCAGTATTGTGAAGTTACAAGTATGTTAATCATAGTGGAATCAGTATCACATGTATGAAACGTGCATAAGTATTGTCCTTATGGATATAACATCATGAAGTGTAGTGAATATGTATAGTAAAGTAATAAGTTTATATTAACTGATGCATGATGGTACAGACTTGACACGGACACCACATTTTCTCCAGACAGGGAAGGGTGCAACCCCCCCCACAAATGGGGGTTCCCAAAAAGTCTTCCTTGAGCTTGCCTAAATGCTCACTGCCAGGCTGGTGTTCTGCGTTTTAGTAGTTTAATTGTATTGCCAGAGAGTGCCTGTATAACCTCTGTGTACTGTCTCTTTAAGAGCTGCTTGGATTGCAGTCATAATTAATCCGAGAGGGAGCTCTGTTAGAAGATGTACTTGTATGCTGATCATTTGTTTGAGTAGTAATAATATTGCAGTTTGTTCTAACCTGCCTTCTTTGCAGTATGGACAGTTCTGTTTGTTTCCATCATCTTGGTCCTGCACTGTCAGAATGGGTCAATCAGTATATTTGGGACTCTAAAATGGAGCCTGCCTACAGGGGCTTGGTGGGGCCAAAACTTATAGGAATTGTAGTTTTGGGCCTTTGGCGCCTAAAATAGCCTGGAGGGGGAGCCCTTGTTGTGACTGACAGACAGATCAGCCAACTGAACCTTTTGGATCTTGGGGGAAAGTCCCACACTGCTTGCAGTTTCAGTTAGATCTGAGTTGGGAAGTGAAGAAGTAACTGCTCGAGATAGTGTGAGGGATTTTATTTTTAAAAGAATATGAAATAATGCTTAGTCTCACATGATTTAACTAAGTAGCTAAAATAAATGCGCATGTCCAGGCTTGCTGAAGCAGGGTTACTTTAGGTGAAAAATATAGCTGTGTAGCTGAATAAAACTAGTTAGAACTGGCAGTTGCTGTCTGATAAGAAAGAACTGAATAAGGTAGAAAACAACTCCATATAAGGAAAAATGCTGATAATAGAGTTCTGTGCATCTGTTGTAAGCAGAAAAATCAAGTGAAGCCATGCCAAGTATGTATAAAAACTGCTGTAAATTGTAATCGGGGAGCTTTCTCCTTTGCAGAACTCCCGCATGCATGTGAAAGATTTGATCAAATAAAGCGACGTTAAGACAAAACCCAGTGGTGTGGTTTTTGCCCCGTGACGACGGAAGCGGTTGTTCAGGTAATACTTACAGTAAGAGAATTTGCAATCACAGTTTTGGCGTAGTCGGCAGGATGAGTTATTCGGTCCATGTCACCTCATGATCGGGTTTTTCCCTTGGACAAAAAGAAGGATATTTTTGTGGAACCCCATCAGGACGTGACGCCTAGGGGCCGGCGACACTCATCATCACTGTAAGTACAAGAATACCTTGGAGCGAGTGTGCACTATAAAGGACAGGCCTAGATAATATGGGAAACAAGGGAACAAAAAATAAGCTGGGTCCAGAATTAGTATTATCTGAACTGGCAAAATGTATGTTTGACAAGTTTGGCCAAACAAATTACAAGGGCAACTGCACTGCCCTTTGCCCTTGTAATTTGTGCTTGCTGCAAGTATATACTGTTAGAGCCAAAGATGGCTTTCCACAGTTCAGGCTGCTTTTAGGAGAAAAGCAGCGGCTGATTAAGTAACGTTAGATAAGCAACATTTAGAGAAAGGAAAATAAACTACTGTGGATGTACGCACAGTAGGTGACTACAGACGGGATGATTTGAAAATCCTCCCCCCCATGTTGCCTATCTGTGTAGTTTCAAGTTTTTCTGTATCAATTTCAAGTCCCCTTGCCTCTTATAGAGGCTGAAACATTTGATCCCAAACCCAGGTACTGGGGACCTCCACCAGATAGATCTCAACCTAGTACCTAGTAGTTACAGATTTTTTTGTGTGTTGTTTTGTTTTTAAACTGCAAACCAGAGCTCTGGGAAGATACTTGGTTTGGTAGGTTACTAAAATGGCAAAAAGAAAACCTTTGAAAGGGTTAATAGCTGCAGTATTTGGTAATGATCATGAAGGTCCATGATCAGTTTTCTCACTCAGACCAGTGTATCAGAAAAGAAGAAGGAAAATGCCTTGGCACGGGTAAGTCTGAATTTTTTATTTTAAAGTTGTTTTATGTCTGTCTGTTTTATTTCTGTGATATATATACTAAACAAGGTAATGCTCCGTCTCTCTCGTGCATATTTTCTAGCGTATATCCGTGTTCTGTAATTATGTTCTGTTGTCCAAATTGCAAAATAGCATTGACTGCCTTTGGTGCACGACATGTTACAGTAAAAAAAAAAGAGAAGAAGCTTCTTTGCCTCATATCTGACTGTTTTAATTGGTTTTATTCTTAATGAAACATTTGTGCTGCCTAGATAGGGTCAGAGAAGAACTTTTGTATGTAGTTGTTGGTTGGAGCAGGTAGTGTTGAAGGTGAAGAGATGTGACATCATAGACTGCAATGTGCAGAAAGATTTGTAGTTTGCAGGCAACATGCCAAGCCACTGCTAGGTGAAAATGTAATGTGTTAACAGCTATGAATGGCTTTATTGTACTTCTAGTTAAAACCAGAAACGTTTTGCAAAATGGCAGAGTGCCATATTTTGGGTATGTGCCAAAAGGTGTAACCATGTTATACTAGATGTGTCCACTTACAGATGGTACAGTGTGCTGTATTTTAAAGGAGTTGGAAGGTGTTTAAAAAAGTGTTTTGTTCTGAAAAGATTTGGCATGGAGATATGTATAAATTTGTTGGTTTAACAGGTTGTCAGTGTTACAAGGCGACGGGAGGCACATATATCTAAAACACGTACAGTTTTCTAATGAAACTATGGGCATTACCTCAGCAAATTGGTGTAAAATAATGTCAGTCTTATTTTCTGTTAAGTATTTCTTTTTGTGTATGTGTACTGTCTTGGCCAGCAGTTTTATTGTATGCTCTATTATTATTTAAAGATATTTTAATATCAGTAGTGTTCAAGGACACTACAAAAATAACTGGGTTTGAACGACCCTTGCATGCACGCTGTGACCTTTTGCACGTTATTTGACCTTCTTGTGTTTCAACATTCTATGTTACTACCAGTTCAAACTTGATGTGTATTCCATACCTAAAGCACTTTTCACACAAAATGTATGTTTTCATGAAAGCACACCAAGAGTGAACCATGTAATTTGATTTTTATTGCAAAACTAGTATCCTAAGTAAAAAGGAACAAACTTTTTTTCTCTTCTCATTTCTTCTGACTTGCAGCTGTTTTTGAGAGTTTACCATCTACAGTTAAAAACAATGGCTTTTGTTTTTATGTGTGACCATGGTGTAATCATTTTTTTTCTTTTTAAAATGCATTCTAAGAGATACGTACATACGGTATTACCATCAATCCAGATTTTTTTATAAACTCAGCTGACATTTTGTCATGCTTAGGATAAGGGAACCCAGGGACACTTGGCTTCTTTTATCCTATGGAAATAATCTTGTTTTATTTTTAAACTTGTGTATGTTTGCTTTTGTTGTTTGTCTGTGTTTCTTCTCTTTCTTCTAGAGAAAAAGAAGTTCCCCATCTTTATAGTAAGGTATGAAACTTACTAAACTAATTGTAATATTATCTTGTTATAATTTAAAGTGTAGTAGGTGGGGATCATGTCACCATCCACAGCTAACCTTTTTATTGCTACAGTATTTGAGCTGTCTCTTCCACCAGTAGGAGCTTGGGGGAAGGGGGTAAGCTACCCTTCCTCCCTTCCAGTGTAATACCCACAAAGGTTGCAAGGTACATCACTGTCCCCCCAAAGGGGTAAATAAAGAAAATGTGTATTTGTCAATAATTGTTTCTTATTTACAGGTTTTAAAAAGACCCAAGGTATTTTGACAGCATAACCCAGTCCAAGCCCTTCTGCTTTGTCTAGTGCAAACAGTTAAATCTCACACCTATTATTAGTACAAGGGCTTCTGCCCTCAGCAAGTAATCAGTTATGCTGGAGGGTGAAGTTGTGTATGTATGTCCACACATCTTCATTCTTTTGATTGTCTTTTCAGCTTTCTTATCCTGTCAAAACAAATGTAAAACAACTTTTGTCATAGCCTTACAGCAATGAATGCATTTTTATCCAACCAGTAAATTCACAATACTCTGACATTTCTAGACTCTAAGCTAAGTTTACAGTCTATATTTGTTGTTTAAAATGTATGTTATGCATTATGCTCAATACTGAAATTGTTCTATTGCAAACACTAATGTTTCACGTTTATGTTATAATGTTTTGATATACATCTTGCTACACTGTATCATGTGTGTATTCAGAAAAGTGCTCCACATGTATAATGTTTTTAATGCTCATAACCAAACCTAAATACTGGGGCCAGCATTGCTGACCCACCCCTACAATATGTTCCAAAGCAAAACCAAAAGTCAAATTAATGCTCCGTTTGTCTTATTACTCACAGATACCCCTAAAAAATAAGTGCACTCTATGCAGGTTTTGTCATTTTAAATTTTAACAATTATAATATGCAAAATTTAGATTGTACTCCAGACCTATGCTTCAAGCCTTACCCCACTCAGTACTTTGGAGTATTTCACTATACAGGGTAAAGAAGGTAGACCCTTTCACTTGTCACAGGTGCAATAGGCACTGTTATTAAATTGGCATAGGCCAACAACATATGTATTTGTCCCACTAATTGATTGCTATGAACTATATGTTTAAAGCGTGTTATTGTAACATTACAAGATTTTATAACTCAGGTCTCAGTCAGGCCTGCTTGCAACAGACAGGGAAATAATGTTCATCACTGTCATAACTGCTTCTGTGATTTGAAAGCAGGGTGTAACCATAACATTGTCATGATTTACAGATGGTCAAATGGTATAATTGAACCTTGGCCTGCACCCCCAGGTGTGCGGTTGATGTCCCATTTTTAATTTTCTCTTTCCAATTGCCAGAATTTAGGCTCTGTCACACCACTCTTTACAAAACAAAAAGTAAATGGTTTAAAAGATTGTTATTTATGTGTTTTTAACTCAGTGTCTAACACACTTTGCAAGTTTGCAGGTTTCCACGGTGTGGCACACATAAGATCTCCACGTTCAACAGCAGTAATACTTTCATCTAAGTTGCCAAGACCTTCATCTTTTTCCTTAAAAAAGAAAACAACTGCCACAGTTTTGATGTTATCGCCATCTTTGTGCCTGACTGGTTCCTTATAAGGACTATTGCATGAATCCAGTTATTATTAAATCAACTGAAGAAGGTCCAGTCAGTTCAGACTCTGCAATCAAGCTTATTGTTTCTGCTTACTATGAAGTTAAGTCTGGGGTAGGGGCAATCCCCTAACTTCAGCAAAACATTTTTTCCAATTGATCTTCAAGCAAGACATCCATTTTCTTTGCTGCTGCTTGTTCCAAACATGGCTGGTACTTTCTACAACCCTATTGCTCTGTTATGGACTGTGTTCTTAATGGTTTATTGTCAATTGTTACCTTTTTATGGACTGTTAATCTTTATGCCGGGGTGTAATCAACTACCACAACACAAATGCCATGCCAGTGTGTGTGTGTGTGTGGCTACTCCATTAAAAGGACTCAATGCACAATCTAATGCACCCCTGGCCAATGTGTCTGCCAATCAGCCATCCAGCAGCCAGCAACATGAACAGTGACTTTTCTACTGTGCCAGTGTTTTGTTTTTAAATTACTGTCTGCATTGCCCCATGTGCCTTGTGGGGTTACCACCATTCTGCAAATGACATTTCACCTGCACTGTAACTACACCAACCTGTGGTTACTTATATAGACTTATGAACTGTTAATTTCATGGACTATTATGTTTTATAAGGACTTATCTGTCAAGAGACATTATCAACAGATTCTTCAATCAAGCTCCAAGGGTGTGCCACACCTCAACACAAGGTAGCATCTACCTTATTCACTCTCAAAGTGGATTCCATAAACTCTTTTTCATCAACAAAATTGTTATGTTATATTGTGTTATATGTGTGTGTAAGACTTTGAAAGGGTTAATTGTAAGATTCTATACAATAAAGAAAATAGCTGAAAGCATAAGGTGAGACTGTGGCTGAAATATGCACACAGCTGTGTTTAGCCTTGACTGTTAAAAGTTTCCATCATATAATTCTCTTGTGTTAAAAAAATATGTTTAATAGAAAACTGATAAGAAATAATGAGATACCTTTTTTGGTTGCTGGTACAAGGTTACTTTGACATTTGTAGCAAGCTAGTCACTTCTCTCATATGCTTTCTGGCTCCCAAAACAAAAGTTATTTGTGATAAATATACAATTCCGTCACCATTTGTTTTCCCATTCCGTAATGAGCCAAACCTGACTATAGTGTAGGTGGGTAGCCAGTTGATACAGAGTATCAAAAGGGGGGAGTGTGAGGGATTTTATTTTTAAAAGAATATGAAATAATGCTTAGTCTCACATGATTTAACTAAGTAGCTAAAATAAATGCGCATGTCCAGGCTTGCTGAAGCAGGGTTATTTTAGGTGAAAAATATAGCTGTGTAGCTGAATAAAACTAGTTAGAACTGGCAGTTGCTGTCTGATAAGAAAGAACTGAATAAGGTAGAAAACAACTCCATATAAGGAAAAATGCTGATAATAGAGTTCTGTGCATCTGTTGTAAGCAGAAAACATCAAGTGAAGCCACGCCAAGTATGTATAAAAACTGCTGTAAATTGTAATCGGGGAGCTTTCTCCTTTGCAGAACTCCCGCATGCATGTGAAAGATTTGATCAAATAAAGCGACGTTAAGACAAAACCCAGTGGTGTGGTTTTTGGCCCGTGACGACGGGAGCGGTTGCTCAGGTAATACTTACAGTGAGAGAATTTGCGATCACAATAGTTTGAGCAGCAATCCATAGTGGATTCACGCGGGAGAACTGTGGAAAGGCCTGAGTTTGGCCTGCATGCCTGCCTGCTGTTCCTGAGAGGGAACTTCTGCTTTTTTCAGACTGAATCCAAATTTGGAGTGCGAATTAAGCCACTGAATTGTGATCAGGCTTTAACCTGAAGAAGAACGAAGATTTGCTGAATGCGATTGGCCTGTCAGGACTTCCAGCTACCTCTGAACTCCCGGATTGTGCAGAGACTCTGTAATTGTGACCAGAGAGCCATTTGCCTGGTACAGTGGAATTTCCCTTACATGTGAATGTGCTGTGTGCTTATAGTGGGTCGTGATTTGGTTCCGCACTGTGTGTCTGAACTGTGTTTTGCTTGCTGGAGGCTATAATCCAGCTCCACGGACTGAATCCGTATCCATTTCCATTTGCCTGGGCCCTGCTACACTGGCCCAGCCAGTATACCTGTTACGCAGAGAAAGTCATCGACGAGAGACCGGCCTGGGGATCAGCCCCCTGCTCAATGCCTTGAACAGGAATGATGCCTCAGTGATTCGTGTACGCCCTGCTTCTCCGAACACTCCAGCTCAACAGTCTGCAGTCTCGATTTCTTCCTGCCTGTGTCCAATATTGGGTATCGTGAGTAAACATCAGGGTAGCTCCCTGCAACAACAGCTAAATCTAAAAGTGTTGTCATCTGATTATCTTGTTGCATTTTCGCTCACAAACTGAGCCCTCCGGATTACAAATAGTGTGTATTGTGCATGTTGTTTTCTTCCAGAACAGGGCCCCAACCAGCTGTAATGTTCCTGGCTAGTCCACCATTTTCCTACCTGGGCACCCAGAGTGTGTGACTGTGTAGGGACTCTGAACTGCATGCATAACTGTCAGATTAATATAGCTTTTAAGCAAATCAACTTGATTATGCCCCTCCCTTGTTCAAGTCCCTTGAATAAATCAGATTTAACTTTGTTTGCATTTAACCTGACTATGGTTCCAGTTTGTGCCAAAAGTATTGTACTGTTGCTATTTGCTGTGCTTAACCTTGTTTTACAGGGGGTCCCCAGGGTCAAGCTAGAGGAACCAGCCCTGGTGGTAAGTGCAAACAGTGTGGGTAATTGCCTGGTGAATAAAGGTCATTGTGAAAGTAATTATTGTGTATTGTTCAGGCCACTAGAAGGGAAAGAGGGGAGTTAAAGTGTCCCAGAGGGCTGTGTCCAGGTTAGCTTGACCCCTAACAACCCTGACCTCCGGGTGGAGGCACTTGTTTCATTACCCAGGCCCCTTAACCTGCTACTAGCCAAGCAGGCAGGGGTAGTAACCCTTGAGATAGTGCCACCTAGGGGTTACATTAAAAAAGAGAGGGATAGGTTAGACACATCCCAGAGGTGGCAGGTAAAGATGTTCAACAGTGTGCAGTATAGCACATATGTTGAAAGGTTACAGATCTTGAATACAGTATGTACTCCCTGGAGACCAGGAGGGAGAGAGGGGACATGATAGCAACATACACATCTCTTCATGGGGCAACAGAGCTGACACAACTGAGTTTTTTACATTTAAAGGGTCCTTGGCCACTAGGGGGTACAACTAATTGACAGGGGGTTGGTTTAAAAAGGACGTGAGGAGGGTTTTTCTTTACAGAGAGGGCAGTGGAGTGATGGAAGGTTTGCCCAGGAGGGTGGTAAATACTAGCACAGTAATAGGGTTTAAGGTGGGTGGGCTAGCTTTAAGGGGGTGTTTGGGGGTTCAAGACAATCTGGAAAGGAGTAGTCAGTTGTTCTTTGGGTCATTAGGTACAGTAGATTCCATGACAGATTGGATCTGCCCTTGGCCTTTTTCTCTCCTCAGCATTCTACATATCTGTCTGTCTGTCTGTCTGTCTGTCTGTCTATCTATCTATCTATCTATCTATCTATTTATCATTAAGTGAGTGATTGTGGAGGTAAACCTAGACAACTTTACATTCTCACCAGTAAGTTACACTGCTTATTACTTACGTTGGGTACAGTTTGCCAGCTGTGATATTGCCTTTTTGTCCAGAACCGCAGGCGAAAAGAAAGGGATAGGTTAGAATCAGCCCAAAGGAGGGAGACAAAGATGCTCAACAGTCTCCAGGGTGGCACATATGTTGAAAGCTACATTGCTGGAGAAGGATAAAGGCTAAACTAGCCCTTTTATTTGATTCTGAAGAACTAGTATACCGTGGGTTGGTTCCACCTTGCAGCATACACCGGATGCCCTACAGGATTTTGCTGGGATGCTTGGATTAACTCACATCATGGATGTGAGATTCACTGTTGTGTGATGTATTCCCATTTGACTTGCCTGCCTCCAGCTGTGAGGCTGTGGTATGAGAGCTACTGTGTATTATTATTTATTAATGCTCTAATTTAAGGCTCAGTAAATGTATTCTACTTTCAACATGTGCCAAAAGATATAATTATATACTGAAACATTATGCCTGAGTTAGAGCATCCATCTGCCTCTAATATGCAGTTCAGAGGACTTCATGTATTTATTTTATTTATCTATTTAGCTTTTATTTATGGGGTAAGTGCACTAGACAAAAACCTACCTATTTTCAGGCATGATCTGGGTGAGTACATTACAGGTAACAACAATAATTGATTTATTGTTTGCAATTCAGTAACCCTAGAAGTAAACCAAGATGCAACATTGCCTTTCAACAGAAATACTTCTTCTTCCCAACTTTGCAGCTGGGGAGACAGAGCACAAAAAGGTTAAGGGACTTGCTTGAAGTCACATACTGGCCATGGTGTAAGCAATCAGACATAATGGAGCATTGGTGGGGCTGGTTTTACCATTTGCCCCGGGGTACAGTATGGCATAATGCCATAAGCCGAGGATCTTCAGCCCTAGAAGTGTGGTAAAACCAGCACAACCAATGCTCTGAAGTGTCTCACTGCACTTATAAATTGGGCCCGTAAGCAAACACTCTAAAAGTTTTAAAAAGCACAAAAACATGCTGGCCCATTGATGCAGCAGTTGGATTTCCACTTGCAATGCCAGTGACCCAGGTTCAGGAATGGACTTGGGATGCTGGATGGCCAGGCGGGGAGAGAGGGCTTGAGCGTCAGATGACTGCTTGTCTTCTCTTGGGGGAGGGCAGGGAGGTGACCCAGCACTTACTGACTTCTGGCGGAGGCTGGGAGTATGGCAACATGCTGGGTATCAATGACTAATGGGCATTGTGAATGTTGATGTATCCCTCAATGTTAGTGGCATACCATGCCCCTGGGGAGCAAATGAGAAATGAGTTCCACAGCCGACTGGATAACGGTCACTGGCGCCCACTGCCACGAGACCCTGAGCAGTTCACGAACCACCTCAGCAGCACCCGGACCAAGAATGAGTGTGCTGGCCTCCCCCACTGGTACCTTCCCCCTCGGAGGAGAGGGACTCATCCAGCAAAGGGTTATGCCAGGTTCCCCAGGGGGCTGCAATATGGGGTGATGGGTGGCTACGTCGGGGCAGTGTGGCAGCAAAGGGTGTAGGTAGGCCCAAAGGAGAGGCCGACCCAGAGCTGGAGGAGCAAACAAAAAGCACAAAAACTATAATAAAATATTGCTACAAGATGTAAAATAGTCCCTCAACAAATGGTTTCCACCAGTCAGTCACCTGTCTTTCTACACATTCAATACATGGTGTGTTTGTTAACCATAGAATACAAGAATTCACAATTCTGCTGTATTTCACCAGTAGAATGCAACCCCAACCACACACACATGGAATGTTAAAATGGAATATATGAATTCAAAATTCTGAATAATTCTTCTAGCATACCCCTCCAGTGGAGCTAGAAACTCAGTTTAATCTGTTGCAGTGTAGGGAGCAGAGAATTTTCTAGCAAATTTGCAAGGCTAGGAGGGAGATTTTTCATGGGTCTCAAAGAAACAACAAATGGAAACTCTGAACGGTACTTGATTTTTTGAATATGTTTATTTGTGTAAGAAGGGGCTCATGAGTGGAAAGAACATTCAGTTATTTATTTATTTCATTTACTTGAAAGGAGTTTTATTTGTAGAGCCTAGCTGAAGGTTTTTATAGATGAGTATAGGTGGCAGCCATGTTTGCGATAGAAAGAAATTCCAAATCCCACTGCTTGAACTTGTTTAATTCAAACTTAATCCATTGTAGGGAATTAAGATATGGGTCTCGGAACTTGTTTAGCCACTCAAGAAGCAGAACATTTCCAATCCATTTTATAAACGGTGTGTTTATTAGCCACTGAATACAAGAATTCAAAACTCTGCAGTATTTCACTAGTAGAATGTTCCCTTCAAACAACATGAAGTCTTGCTATATTATGACAATTGCAGTATGACCGCAGGTTAGAACTGCTCCGGAGGTGAAATAGTTAACTTTCCATGAAGGCATGGAATCTTGAGCGTGAGCTCGGTTAAGGAAACTCTGTCTGGTTGCTTTCAAACCTAAACCGTCAGATTCTTTACTCCGCCTCACTGAACAGTCGCTCCGGAGATTTCTCCTTTTATCGGTTCATTTTCGCGGTTTAAAAAGTTTAAAATACTCATTTGCCTAATTTTAACCGCAACCGCTCGTTCAAGCTCTGTCTGTGGTAACGTAAGTAATAGATAGTTTTACATACAAATTTCTGTGTGGAACTTGTAAAACATTTATCGGTTCGGTTTGAACCGATCAGGTTGTGTTTTTGAACTACTAGTCCTTTTTTAGAGTGCGGTTCCCGGTTCCTATCGGTTCTAAAAAAAATGGATTTCATTACGGTTTTTTCCACGGCCCGTGACACGGTTGGGAATCGATAGGAGAGTCTTGCTTGGCGGATTACCATAAATGGGCAAGTTTTGGTTAGGCTGGCATAATGTCTGAGAAACCCAAAAGAAAAAACGGGCCCACTGGGTTTCAGCACTGTGATGTCTGTGGGGAAGCCTTTGCCAAGGCTGACCCTCACACCACATGTGTTTATTGCCTGGGGTTTGACCACCTCGATTCAGACTGCCAGATTTGCAAGAATTTCCCTGCTGCCACGTTGAGAGAGTTGGTAGGCTCAGGAAGGAGGCCAAAAAGTCCGCTGACCCAGATAGCGCAGCCCGGTTCGTGCCAACCGAACCGAGGGAGTGCCTCTGACCAGGGCTTATACTGGGCAATCAAGAGCTGGCTCCGAGGAGCCAGTTCCTGCAAAAGGACTAGAAAGTCTGCTGCTGTGGAAAAGTTTTTCCCCAACAGCTGAAGAGATAGCTAAAGCAATCCAAATTGTCCAGTCTCTTTCCCGGTTCCTGAACCGACACCATCTGGGAGAGGACGTTCGTTCCACACAGTTCTCGGTTCATAGATTATGATTTTGAGGAATTTTATGAACCATGGGGGAAGACTATGAGGAGAGTGAATATGGTCTGGAAGATCTGGAGGCTCCTATTGAACCAGATACCTCCCCAGACAGACCTTTAGGGTTCCCCAGGCTTTCTGAGTCCCCTTCTCACTTCATGTTTTATAAGAAGGTTGCTGAAACTCTTCAGCTTCCTCTTGTGGAAGCTGTTGATGACCAGGAAGAGCCCAATTATGTAGAAATGATGGATATTCCAGAGTCTAAGAGACTGTCTATTCCCCTTCATAAATCTTTCAGGAAGCAGACAGTAAAAGTTTTAAAAACTCCTCATTCTATACCTCCTGTAGACAAAAGGATGGACAGAAGGTATACTTTATCAGGTTCTGACACAGAATTTCTTACACAGCAATGCAGCCATGTGGGTGTAGTGCAGGCTGCAGCCTGTGACAAGGCAAATATTCCCCTAGCTTCACATCCTCCTGAAAAGGACTCCAGGAAGATTGATGCTATGGCAAAGAATACATGGCAGCATCCTTGGGACTCAGACAAGCAAATTATATGGCTTGCGCTGCCAGATACCAGAAATCCAGATGGGATACTGTGCTGGCTCTAGCCAAACAAGTCCCTGACCAGCTTGCCAGGGAGCTGGAACAGATGGCTAAAGATGGTATCGAGGCATCAAAGGTGCAATTTCATGCAGGGTGGACTCTAAAGATGTATCATCAAGAGTCATGGCTACTTCTGTGGCTTTTCTGAGAATGGCGCTCAGATGCACCACCTTGTCTCAGGATACCCAGTCTAAAGCCATGGATTTTCCTGGAGTTGGCAATTCTCCTGTTTGGGGAGCAAACAGAGAATTACATGAAGAAAATGGATGAATACAGGACCACCTGTCGGAGTGCACAGGCCAAGGAAAGGCAGGCCACTCCTCAGAAGCAGCTTCCCAAGGGCAGAGGCAGGCCTTTCATAGGCCTTCTACCACAGGCTCAGGCCTCCTCTTCCTCCTATGCCCAGAGAGGATTCTTAGAGGAAGGGGCAGAAGGGTTCAAGCAGGCCTGCTTCCACCCCTCAGCCAAAGCCCTGCCAAGCAGGCACCCTGATGGGGTAGCCAGGGCCATTTCTCCTCTGCAGTGGGGGCAGGCTGGCTTACTTTGTCCAGGACTGGAAGTCTCTCACATCAGACAAGTGGGTCCTGGAGTAGTAAACCAGGGACTGGTTCTCAGCTTCAAAAAATTTCCGAAGATCAGAACCAGATCTTTTCCTCCTGCATCTCCATCGGAGGCACTCGCCTTAGAGTCAGAGGTCTCTACCCTCCTCGCTCTCAGAGCCGTGGAAAGGGTTCCACCCCTACATCAGGGCAAAGGTTTGTACTCCAGGTACTTCTTACCCCAAAAAAGACAGGAGAATGGCGGCCCATCCTGGATCTCATATACCTAAACAAGCACCTTTTAAAACCAAAGTTCAAAATGGTGACTCTGGGGATCATTTTACCTTCCCTAAGGCCAGGGGACTGGCTAGCATCCCTGGACCTCAAGGATGCTTACTTCCATATTCTCATCAGAAGCTCCCATCAAAAGTACCTCAGGTTCGAGCTACCCTCAGGCCATTACGAGTTCAGAGCAATGCCCTTTGGACTCACCTCGGCTCCAAGGGTATTTACCAAATGCCTGGCAGTAGGGAGTAGCTTGCCTAAGAAGGCCAAAGACTGCCATCTTTCCTTACCTGGACGATTGGCTCATAGTAGGCCAATCCCCAGATCAGGTCAACCTACATCTTCAGATAACTCAGCAACTGCTTACTTCCCTAGGTTTTCTCCTGAATCTCTCAAAGTCAGTTCTGGAGCCTGTCCAGCTCCTAACCTTCATAGGCACAGAACTGAATACCCAGGAAGCCAGGGTCTTCCTCCCCTTAGACAGGGCAAACACCCTAGTCTCCCTGGCCTCCTCTTTCACCCTGCAGGTCTCTCGACCAGCAAGGCATTTTCTGCAGCTCCTGGGACACATGGCTGCTTCCACAGCAGTAGTGCAAGGAGCAAGATTTCAGATGAGAGACATTCAGTTCCATTTGAGGGCCTTTTGGTCTCAAAGGAAGGATCCTCTTTCAAATTGATCCCAGTAACTCCGAACCCTGATCCAAGCCCTGCAGTGGTGGCAGGATCAGAGCAACCTGAGACAAGGAGTTCCTGTCACTCAGCCTCACTCATTAATCCTTACTACGGATGCATCCCTCTTGGGGTGGGGGGCCCACATGGGCGACCTCACCACCCAGGGACTGTGGTCCCCTCAGGAATCTCTGCTCCACATCAACCTATTGGAGCTCAGAGCAGTTTTTCTAGCACTTCAAGCTTTCTCCAAATCTGTTCAGAACAAAATTGTACAGGTCAGAACAGACAACACCACTACAATGTGGTACATCAACAAACAGGGGGGCACTCGGTCTACGGCCTTGCGCACCGAAGCCATGAAGTTGTGGTCTCTGGCTTACTCCCTGAACACCTCCCTTACGGCAGTTCACCTCCCAGGCAAAGAAAATGTCCTGGCAGATGCTCTCAGCAGGAACTCTCAGGGCCATCACGAGTGGTCCCTGGATCCCCTGGTTCTGGGAGTGGTATTTGCCAAATGGGGCACCCCGCAAATAGATCTCTTTGCAGCTCCAGACAATCATCAACTTCCTCTCTTTTGCTGCAGGCCCCCAGTCTTGGGCTCAGTCCCTCTGTACGCCTTAGCCCTCAGTTGGGAAGGGAAGTTTCTCTATGCCTTTCCCTCCTTCCCTCTCCTGCTCAAAGTGCTAGTCAAAATCAGATCCCAATCCTGCAAGGTAATTCTGATTGCCCCAGATTGGGCCAGGCAACCTTGGTACCCTCTCCTCCGGTCTTTAGCAGTCCATCCTCCCCTGTGCCTTCCCAAGAATCACAATCTGTTAACCTGTGCCCAGGGAAGGGTTTGGTACCCGAATCTCAAGTCTCTCAATCTCAAGGCCTGGTTCTTGAAGAGCTAGAGTTTGCTGGCCTACACCTCTCTCAAGGTGTAATGGATATACTCAAGGCTTCTAGAAAGCCTTCTACCAGGGCTACTCACAACTCCAAATGGAAAAGATTTTCCATATGGTGTTCGGAAAAGAATATTTCCCCAGTCTCTGCTGATTTTCCCACAGTTCTAGATTACATGGTTCATCTAAACACTTTGGGGCTGAGACCAGCTACTCTGAAGGTACATTTGGCAGCTGTCTCTGCCTTTATTTCAGCAGGTAAGTTCTCTCCTCTGTCATCTCACCCTGTGTTTTCCAAGTTTTTAAGGTTGCTTCACCAACCCTCCATTCAGGATCCTGCTCCTGCCTGGGATCTCAATGTTTGCATTGCTCAGCTCATGCAACCTCCCTTTGAGCCCTTGTTTTCAGCTGAGCTTAAGTTCTTGACTTGGAAAACTGTGTTTCTGGTAGCTATCACCTCTGCCAGACGCATAAGTGAATTACAAGCATTGTCAGTGGAGCCAGACTTTATCTCCTTTCACAGAAATAAGGTAGCCCTTCGGACTAATAGAAAGTTCCTGCCTAAGGTGGTTTCGGATTTCCATCTTAATCAATCTATTTCTCTCCCTGTTTACTTTGCTGACCATTCCTCCTCTGGTGAGAGGAGGCTGCACAGCTTAGATGTGAAGAGGACCCTTAGTTACTACATAGAGCATACCAAGGGTCACAGGTTTGACTCACTCCAACTGTTCCTCACTTATGGTGAGGTTGGCAAGGGGAAACCTGCCACTAAAAGATCCATTGCCAGGTGGATTGTCTCTTGTATCCAATTCTGTTATGAAAAGCTGGGTAAGGTTCCCCCTTCAGGCCTGAGGGCTCACTCTACCAGAGGTACAGCTGCTTCTCTGGCTGCGGCCAGAGACATCCCCATTTTAGAGATATGTCGAGCAGCTACCTGGAAAACAGTTCACACTTTTACCAAGCATTATTCCCTGGACATCCAGTCTCGGAGTGATGCTCGGTTTGGCACAACTGTCCTTCAGAGCCTATTCCTAGGTAGGTTCTGTCCCTCCTCCATGGGGGTACTGCTGTGTAGTCTGCAATTGTCATAATATAGCAAGACTTCATGTTGTTTGAAGAAAAATTACTCACCTTAGTAATGTTGTTTCTTCTAATGGAGTCTTGCTATATATAAACCTCCTCCCTGCCCCTCTCAGAACCCTGTTTGGGATGTGGGTGGGCACCACAGTGTTGGCACTCTATTTTTGCCACTTTGTTGTTTTTGTCTCACCCTTCCTTAGGGTGAACTTGTGTTTTATTTAATCTTTTGGGTCTCTTGACTTGAGTCTTTTTTCGAGACCAAGAAGTGTGTTTGCTATGTTAGTAGCCAGTTGGCTAGTGTAGGTTTACAGCTTCCACACAGAACCTTAGTGAGTTTGCTCGTAAAGATCTGATGGTTTAGGTTTGAAAGCAACCAGACAGAGCTTCCTTAACCGAGCTCGCGCTCAAGATTCCATGCCTTCATGGAAAGTTAACTATTTCACCTCCGGAGCAGTTCTAACCTGCGGTCATACTGCAATTGTCATAATATAGCAAGACTCCATTAGAAGAAACAACATTACTAAGGTGAGTATTTTTTTCTTCTCTCCCCTCCACACACACACGGAATGGTAACATGGAATACACAAATTGAAAAGTCCGTAGAATTCCAATGGTATACACATAGGTACACACACAAGCCTTAGAGGGAAGGTCCCATCAGCCTTTTTTCCATTTACCTATGTAGTTTGCAGGCATAAACAATGATTGCCTCTATTGCACCCTCCTAATTTCATCAGGATTTAAATATAGTTTAGTCTGGTGTGAAAACCTGCTTGACTTCATTGCAATGGTCATGACCGGACTCATACAAGACATCCTGATATTTTATTATATTGTAGAGCTAAAGCCAGTGGTAGCTATACTGTATCAGTCACTTTTGTTGATTTTCTCTGCAGTTCTTATGTTCTCATCTTATGCTGGTCATCTAACTGTTCAAGGTACAGTGAGTACCCTGTTGTTTTCTATAGTTTAAAGTGTATCTGGGTTAGAAAAATATGCTTTTAGAGAAGGTTTGTGTCTGTAACATTTTATTTCTGCTTTGTTGAATAGTTTGTCTTGCAAGTTCTTATTTTTGCAGACTGAGCAGGCAGTCTCTGTTCTCAATTTTTTCTTCTTCTGGCAGCTAACAAACAAGGCTGATTGCCATCACAGGACAAACACCTAGGGACTGCAGAGAACATCAGTAGCATTGACTGATACAGAAGAACTGCATACTTTAACTGTACAGCATCATCAAATCCCATGACACCTTGAATGACTTGGGTCATGACCTTTGCAATGGAATCAAGCAGGTTTTCACACCAGACTTAAAGGGCAGCTGAGGTTTTCAGGGAAACTTTCCAAAACATAATATTTAGACTCAGTTATGCTTAATATACTAACATACTAAAAACGCCAGCAAAGTAGGCCTCATGGTCTATCGAGTCTGCTCAGGCCTCAGCACCCTGATTGGGTTCTGTAGCCATTATCCAGGTTCCTTTCATGCCTAACCTTCCTCCCTATCCCCCCTCCCTCCTGAGCAAGCCCTCCTCTGCTTCACTCCTTGCCTATACCTGTACCATCCTCTCTTGAAGTCTTCCACCGTAGCTACCAGCACCAGCTCCCTGGACAGTTCATTCCATGGTTCCACCACTCTCTAAGTGAAGCACCTCCTCCTCCTTTCCCCTCTAAGCCTTCCCCCCTCAGTCTTCCAGCTGTGCCCTCTGGTGACTCCACCCTTCTTCAGCTGAAGGATCCTATCATGGTTTACCTTATTTACTCCCTTGAGGTACTTGAAAACCTCAATCATATCCCCCCATCCCTCCTCTCCTCCAGCGAGAACAGGTTGAGCTCCTCCAGTTTCTCTTCATATGTCATATCTCCTAATCCCAGGATCATTCAGGTTGCCCTCCTCTGAACCCTCTCCAGGAGCTGGATGTCCCTCCTTAGGTGCGGCCACCAGAACTGCACACAGTACTTAAGGTGTGGTCTATCCAGGCCATTGTACAGTGGCAAAATCACCTCCCTGTTCCTCGGGGTAATCCCCCTGGCGACGCAGCCCAGCATCCTATTTGCCCTGACCATGGCCCTCTTGTACTGCTTCAGATTATTCATGTTAACATCCATCTGTACTCCCAGACCTTTTTCCTCCTGCCGAAGCCTGCAACACATCCCCTCCCAGAGTGTATTCATATTCCAGATTCCCTGCTCTAGGTGTAGCACCTTGTACTTGGAGGAGTTAAATTTCAATCCCCAAGTGCATTACCACCTTTCCAGAGTATCCAGATCCCCTTGCAGGGCCAACCTCCTCTCCTCCCCTTCCACCACTGCCTCCAGCTTGGAGTCGTCCACAAAGAGGCTTATATCACACCCAATATCTTCCCTGACATCAGCGATGTAGGCATTAAACAGGAGCAGCCCCAGAACAGATCCCTGTGGGACCCCACTAATGACCTCCCTAGGAGACGAGACCTCCCTCCCCACCACTACCCTCTGGATGCATTCAGAAAGCCAATTTCCAATCCACCTAACCATCAGCGGTCCTACCCCCATCCTCCTCAGCTTCCCCAGTAGGCCTGTATGAGGGACCAAATCAAATGCTTTGCTGAAGTCAAGGAATAGTACATTCCCCTGATCGAGTGCTGATGTCACCCACTCATAGAACTCTACAAGCTTAGTCTGGCATGATCTCCCTGGCACAAACCCATGCTGCCTGTCATCCAGGTATCCCTTCTCTTCCAGGAAACCCCCATGTCTCTCCCTAAGTATGCCTTCCATTATCTTACCCACCACCAACGTCAGACCGACGGGTCTATAGTTCCCTGGCTTCTCCTTCAAAACCCCTTTATGGATGGGTACAATGTGTGCCTGCCTCCAATCCCTGGGTACACACCTGACTGCAGTGACATGTTAGAAAGGTCTGCCAGTGGTGCAGCCAAAACATCAGCCAACTCCCACAGTACTCTGGGATGGATTGCGTCAGGACCCCGGAGGTTTGTCATTTTTTAGGGACTTGAGGGCTTCCCACACCCGGCCGATAGGGATATCAGCATCCGTCCCTCCCCTCCCTTCTGAAGATCCAGCCTGATACCTCTCCCCAATATCTCCCCCCAGTGACCTGTTTGCTAGCAGGTACCCTAACAATCATGTCTGCTGCCCATCTGCTCCCTGTAATCCTTTATTTGGAAGTTTTCCAGCATCCTCCTTTGGAATACTGAGGCAAAGTACTCATTGAGTACCTCAGCCTGCTCACCAGCCCCTTCCACCCACCCCCCATCCTCCAACCTGTTGAGCTGACCCCTGACTTTCCTCCTCTCACCAACATACCTAAAGAACCCTTTGTCCCCACCCTTTATCCTCTGCATCAGCCTCTGCTCTTTCCTAGCCTTTGTCCCCCTCACTACTCTGGTAACCTGCCTTGCTTCAAAACAATAGTTCTCCTTATCCAACACCCCTCTCAATCTTTTGTACCTACTGTAGGCAGCCTTATTCTCCCTCTGTGCCTCCTGTACCTCCTTGGTCCACCAACATGGTTTTTGAGACCTACCACCCTTACGCCTTACTCTTGCACAGGACCTGGTAGCCTCCTAGAGCCCCATTTGATGATCCCCCACCTACTCTCTTCATCCATATCTGGTTTTATCCCTCCTAAATGCCCCATGAGAATTTCCCCCATACTCCCCAAATCTGCCCCCCTAAAATCAACTATCTCCATCTTTGTATGTACCCCCTTCCCCCTCAAGTCAAGCAAAAACCAGATTGTGTCATGGTCACTTCCAGCCAGGGGATCCTCCATGACTAGGTGCCCCGCCAGGTCCCTGTCTGCTAGAACCACATCCAGGATACGACCCTCCCTTGTTGGTGCACTTACCTGCTGATTAAGGAATGCATCCAGGAAGCCATCCAGCAACCTTTGCTCCCTATTCACAGTGGACGTCATAGTTTCCCAATCAGTAGCCAGTATATTAAGGTCCCCCATCAACACCACCCCTTCCCCTCCTGCCCACATTGACTTTTTATGTTAGTCAGCAAGCAATCCTCCAGAACCTCAGCCAGCCCTGGGGTCCTATAAACCACCCCCATTTAATCTTCCTTCCCCCTGGGGTTCGCAAGGTGACCCATAAGGCCTCCACGTTGCCCTCAGCTTCCTCTACTCTAATAATCCCAATGATGTCCCAAATGAACATTGCTACCCCTCCCCCCGCCCTCCTTTCTATCCTTCCTAAGCACAATTTACCAATTCAGATTTAGATCCAGTCATGTTCAGGGGTGGCACAGGCTTCAGTGACTGCTGCCACATCCTCCTCCCCCTCCACCAGAGGCATCTTATTTCCCAGGCTCCTGGCATTTCTTAGCACTACCCTGCATCCCTTGTCCCTACCCCCCATTACCCTATCCTCCCCACAGTAAACATATGGCTGCCCAACGACCTCCCCTAAGGCACCATCTAGCCCTTCTTTTTGGGGTCAAAGGCTAGTCCTATCCTCAATAGATATGGCAGGATCAGACCTGCCTCCCTTCCCTCCCCCTTGTATTTCATATTAGCTCTGTATTTCGCCTCCCCATTATTTATCATTTAGGTCATTTGCATGAAAATATTTGCCCTTGAAGAGTTTATTTCTGCTGCTTTCTCTACCTGATGTCATAATGCACTGTTTGTGACTTCACAGTTACTCCCATGGTAACAGACTGTGATGTAACAACAGAGGATTATGACTTGAGGTAGGGAGTAAGCTATAGAGGCAGATCAATTCAATGGGATAAAGATCATGGGACTGATTCTACAAAGGTTATGCATGGTACAATGTGACTTGAGCAAACCAGAATGGCGCAAGTAGCACTTTGCACCATGAGTTGCAACATTTGGAATTCTGCAAAGCAGCCTGTGACATGTCACAGGCTGCTTGTGCCAAAGCGGACTTAGGCCACTATGTACACCATAAACCCCCTTAGGCATGGCACAAGGGGGTTTATTGCAGTAGTTGCTCCCTAATCTGGAAGGGCCCTGCCATATCCCCAAATGTTAAATTCTAAAACAACCCCCAGAGGACATCCATTAGCTGGTGTAAGTGTACTTTGTGTCTACCAGGGGTTGCGCCAATGTGCCGCCAGTCCATCATCCAGGTTATGTAGCCCCCCCATGTCCCTAGACTCCAGGGGAAGAAATGCTGCCCAGGGCTATTGGTACCCCCCCACCCCAAGCCAGATCCCGATTCCCATACCCCGTAACCAGCAGGAGTAGTATGGTAGTGTTAATAAAGAAAAAAACACAGTCCCCTTTTAGCACTTGCAGTTTAGTGGCCCCCCTTGGCAGTGCCAATCAACCCCGCTCCCCCCAACCCATACCCAACCGACGACTGGCACAGCCTACCTCTCACCACCATGGCCAGCTGTTGACTGAGCTCCGTTTTAAGCATGTGCTGCAACTAGTGCACGCACAGTGAATGACAGCTGCTGTCATTCACTGAGCATGTACTATTACAGTACACACTCAGGCAGAGCTCATGACAGCTCGCTATGTGTGTGAGAGGTGGGCTTCGCCAGTCGCTGACCAGGCACTGGTTGAGGGGAGGAGTGATGTGTACTGTAATATGCCAAAGTTAGAGAAGTTCCAGTAGTCCCCAGTTTCCCCCAGTTACACAGTAAGGTGCCCTGTGCACTACATAATGTAAAAAAAATAATGGATTTAATGCAGCTACAGCAACAATGGCTTGGATGAAATGCTGTGCTGAACTGCTCATGCCAAGCATTCCACTCCAACCATTCTGGAATGAGAAGCCTTTTTTTAAAAGTTTTAACTGTTTTTTGGGAGTTCCTGCCAAGCTGTGGAGAAGAGAGGACACAACAAACTAAAGGGAATCTGGTGAAGGCTTACCTGGATGGTTGAAGCCATTCCGCGAGGGTTTATTGGTGTGTCTGTTCTGGCTCCAGCTGGTGAAGCCCTCCTGAAGACTGCCGTCCAGCCCGTGGTGCCATTGGGGCACCAAAAGTAAAGTAAATGGCTGTTATGTCCATGTTTGGGCTGTGAGTGCTGTTGTTTTTTTAATTTTAGCCCTTATTTATTTATTTAAGTATTTCCCAGTCCCTCATTGGTGGCTTGCAAGTGCTGCATCGCCAGTCATCCTGTTGGCTGTCCAAGGCTCCCCAGGTTGTCCCTTGCATTTCCCTCTGCTCCTTTCAGTCCCTCCCTCTGCCAGCAAGACCTCTCGCCTCCCGTCTGCTCCTTCAACCTCCCGGTGGTGTGGTGAGTCAGCAGCAGCACGCTGCTACATGCTGTCTGCCCAAGAAGAAGTAAGACTGTTTTTTTTAAATACATTTTTTGCACCAGGTGCACAGAGCAGAGGCCGAGCACTGTAGGGGGGTCGGGGAGCAAGGACCCGAAATTAATTATTAAAGAGTGGGTGAGATAGCGACGCCCTTGGGAGGAGCTTACAGTCCAGGTCAAATAGAAGGCTTGTTGCATATTCATTAGAGAGGCAGGAACGAAGGAGGAGGAGGAAAGAAACGAGAGTGGCAGCAGGCTCAGACAGCCTTCAGAAATTTAAAGGGGCCCTACCAGTAAAGTAAATAGGGTACCAGGACCATAGTAAATAGGGCACCAGACCCAGTTTAAGAGAGGGCACCAGGCCCACAGTAAAGAGGGTGCTAGGCCCAGTTCAGAGAGGGTGCCAGGTCCATAGTAAATAGGGCACCAGGCCCATAGATTTAATAAAGGGTGCCAAGCCCGTATTAAAAAAAGGCACCAGGCCCAGTTGACTAAAGGGCACCAGACCCATGGTAATAAAAAGCTCAGGCCTATCGAGTTAGGGCAAGCCAGCCCCAGAGTAGTTAGGGAATCCCAGGCCTAGCAAGTTAGGGCAAGCCAGCCCCAGAGTAGTTAGGGTAGCCCAGGCCCAGCAAGTTAGGGCAAACCAGGCCCAGTGGTACTAAGGGCACGAGGCCCAACAGTAATAAAGTAGGGGCATGCTTAGGTCCACTGTTCCCACAGATCTAAACAGGATGAATTAGGCCCAGGTCTATGAACTCAATTTAGGCCCACCTGTGCTAAAAGGGGCCCATTCAAGGGGAAGGCCGCTGATATTTAAAGGGGCAACACAAGGCCCAGGACCCATAGCTAGCTATTTAGGCCCACAGCTGTGTTAGGGACCCTGCGATAAAAGACATGATAGGAGCCTAGCTAGCCACTTAAGCCCTCCCGTGTTAAAGGGGCCCGGTCACCCATCTATTGTATAGCCTTCCAGAGAGCCTGTTCCTCACTGTAGTGTTTCCACAGTAACAGGAGAACCCGATTTAGCTAGAAGGGACCCCATTCGAGTTAGGTCCACCAGAGCTAGGGTTGAATCAGTATAATAAATTGCCTGTATATTTGTTGTGGTCTGGACACTGAGACTATATATGTATTGACCACTACAGTAGGAATTGAGACTTTGTTTGCATTTACCTGAATTATTATTCCTCCTACGAATATTATTGAATGTCAGAACTGTCTTGCATTGCTTTGTGCCAGCATTTCGGTGCTGAACAACCATCTGAATCAGTCTTCAACTGTCTTCAGAGTCACTTCACCCAGGTACAACCCTGTCAGTCTTCACCTATCCTTCAAGAATCATCCTCCAGTGCATCCAGAAGCAGACAACAGCCAATCTACAAAGAGCAATACTGAAATCATCTCAAAGTTGCATCATCCCATTTGTTATTTTCCTCTTACAGTTTCCCAGTTCAGCTGGGCCCAGTGCAGAAGTCTGCTGTCAGTTTCTTGTTTTCAGTTCTGCAGCAGAGTACCATTCGACCCATCAGTGTCAGTTCTCCGAGTGACATTCGGTTTGTTGTTTTTAGTGTGTCCTGGCTCATCAGGCTGTGGACTCCAAGTCTGGTCGCAGTTCAACGTACGATGTATTGTTTGGCGAGTGCCTTGGCTCATCCAGCCTTGGAACTCAGAAGACCGACACACTTTGACGGCCACAAAGAGAGGTTGCCTGAAGTACAACAGTGATCCAGAGGTCCTGATCCAGTGGGAGCCTCGGCACGGGTGTGTCTTCAGTCCACAGGGAGTGCTTGCCTGGAGTTCAAGAGTGGTCCAGAGGTTCTGATTCTCCTGATCCATTGTGCTCATCAGTCCAGAGTGCATCTTCAGTCCAGGAGCAGACTGCTGAGTCTTCTTTTTCTTCATCTTTTCACTTGGCAATCCAGAAGTGGATTGTGGCCAGGTGGTTTGCATTGCTTCTTCTTTCCGGGCAGTCCAGAAGTGGACTGCAGCCAGATCTTGTATTCCTTTCCAGCAACCCTAGAGAGGTGGGGTGTGCCAAGAACCCATGGTCTGTTAAATCCTCTCTGCATTGTTAGTTTTCCCACCAAGGTTCTGAAATTCACTGGGAGGCAGTGGAGTGGTTCCACATTTCTTTTTGACAACAGAGAAAACTTACATGCACCAACTGCCAACCATCTACTGCACAGGCTTTTCTTGTGGCATTAGAGTAGCTGTATTTTGAAACCTAAGTTTTAGGGAGAGGTGCACCTTGGGGTTGAAACAGATGTCTGACTATAGGGAAGGCGCTCTTACAGCATAGCTGTTACAGCCGATTAGTTCAGTCTGACCTCCTGTGACATAAAGTTCACCTCTTATAGGGAAATATAAATAAGATGCTCCTACAGCGTAGCTGTTACAGCTGATTATTTTACTGTTCCTCTTGAGTATAGTGAAATCTAATCTTGCACGTAGTGAAATGTAAGCTTACGGGCACAAGATAAAAGTAGTAGTTTGTGTATGTGATGATTGTCCCTCTCTTTTGTCCCAACCCTATGATCAGTTGCTAATAAACTAGTTCCTTTTCTCTAATCATGCTTCCTGCCTCTCCATTTTGGTGAAGAATTACATCACGTAGCCAAATAAGAAAAGAACTGCCTTACTACCTGGGTGGGTATATTTGAAGAGCCTGACATTCATCTCTTTTTTGGCTCACTTCACCTGGCGTCATTTACTCAGTTCTTTAGTACCAACTAAACATCATATTGCACTCACCCCCCCAACTCTTTCTTGGCTCACTTCATCTGGCGTCACAGACAGGATACTTTTATTGGAGTCCAAAGCAAGACACGGTTACAGTGAAAATAGAATCTAGAAGGCCAGAAACCTCCAGTAGAGCTGAAGAAGGGACACGGTGGAACCCGATCACAATGCCTTATTATTTTGGTGCACCCTGGTTGCCACGGTTCTGAGGGGATCCTACAGATTCATCTACCACTAACTTAGGAGAGTTCCAGAGTAAGATTATGTCCAAGTTTTGACTGTACGAAATTCCTGAGCGACAGTAGGTGGAGATGTTAATTGGATAAATTACAGGTGCAGCTCATCGAGAAGTGAGTGCATGGCCAGAACGTGAAAAAGCACAGGTGGAGCAAATCTTCAATAGGTTACATAGAATGTTCGACACCCGTACATTATCTGTCCTGAAGATGAAGTTTTTTTCAAGTGTGCAAGGAGCTAGTGAAACTCTATGGGAGTATGCTCTTAGCTTGCAAGAGGCCCTTAAGGTAATTGAAAGATTGGACCCCCATGATTTTCATGACCCAGATGAATTATTGAAGGAGAGGTTCATAGAAGGGATAAGAAGTGACATCCTTCACCGAAAGTTGAGGCTGTTGTCCAAGCAAACTCTGGATATGCAATTCTTGAATTTTAAAGAAGCTATTGAGCTCATGGGCCATGACTGCCCTGGTGACAGATCAGAAGTTCTACAATGTTGTGAGAAAATACAAAAAATTACTGGATGGGACAGCTGGTATGTTGCCAGGCTGCAGTCACTACCAGCCGTTATGACCAAGATCAAAATGTGAGTGATTGCACACTAAGGACCTCCAATCCAGAGATGAACAGAGAAGGACAGAGGTCTCCAGAGATGGATTTGTCCATGAAAAAGTGGCAGAAAATGAAGAGAGAGATCCAGAATCTCAGAGAATATTTGAGGCGGGAAATAAGAGACCAGATGGCAAAAGAATCAGAATGGCACTCATCTAGACCCCCGGCAGCTAGAAATATGGGGAGAAGGCCATCAGACCAGTTCGATGCAAATGGAAGGCCCATATGCCGGAAGTGTGGGGTCAGTGGCCACATTGCAAGGAGATGTGCACAGAAGACAAATACGCCTACCATGGCTTTAAACAAGGAGTCCTCGGGTGGAGGACCGAGCCTCGGGACAACTCCCAATAGGTCCATTAAAGAACTCCACACAGGCCTGGTTCATAGGAAATTGTCCAACCACCACTATAAAGATTAATGGAATGGAAGTGGAGGCATTATTGGACACAGGATCGCAGGTGACGACACTGCAGGGCAAGACTTTCTTTGAACACTGGACAAAAGACCAGTTAACTCAACCCCCAAGAAATGGATGAATCTAGTGCTGGAAATGGTCTCAATATTCCTATCATCGGATATATAGAAGTATTACCTTAGGAAGGACCAAACATTTGAACCAGGGAATACAGATAAGCAACCTATATGATGACAACCTGCCATCTGTAATATTGGGCATGAACCTACTCCAACACTGTCTAGAAGATCTGCTACAGGTGTTGAGAGAACAGATCAGTTCAGTTTTGTGGAAAGAGAGACAGGCCTTGCAAGGAACCATTAAATTACTGCAGTGCCATCAAAGATTTGCCACTAACAATGGGGAGATTGGAAAAGTCCGAGTAATGGATGAGAGGCCAGTCCAACTAAAACCGGGTGTTGAAATGATACTGTTGTGCAGAACCAAAGTGGGACTATGAGGAAAAGATTACACAGCCTTAGTCGAACTAGAATGGGCCAAAGTAAGGAAATCCAGTTGTGGTGGCCAGGAGTTTGGTCGCAGTAAAGGGTGGAAAAGTCCCTGTCCGCCTCCTGAATTATGGCACCCAGCCAGTGACCGCATATTGATGGCACGCCATTGATCATCTCATGAAAGTGGAATGGGAAGATGTCATAATCCCAGGTGTAGAAGAAGAAGAAATGCATCACTTAACAATTGCCACTATCACAGTACAGGAAGATAATCAAGGGCGAAACCTCTAATACATGTATACAAGAAATAGACATGGGGAATCCAAAGACCACAAAAGAAGAAAAGGCAGAGATGCTGAAAGTGATAAAGAGACATACTGATGCCTTTTCTCATCATGTCCTAGACTTTGGATGCGCCACAAAGGTGAGACGCTATATTCCCACAGAAAACTACCCACCCATTCAGGAACAATTTAGACCCATACCTCCTGCATTGTAACAGCCAACCTAACAGTTATTAAAGGAAATGTTGGAAGCAGATGTTATAAAGGAAAGCCACAGTCCATGGGCAGTACAAATAGTTCTAGTCCAAAAGAAAGATGGACAGATACGATTTTGTATGAACTATCGAAAACTCAATCAGATCACACACAGGGATGCTTACCCATTACCCCACATTGAGAATGCTGTCACAGCACTGAAGTCCACAGCAGTTTTCTCAACCATTGACTTGGCAAGTGGATACTGGCAAGTACCCATGGCACCCGATGACCAAGAAAAGACAACTTTCATGACTCCTATGGGGTTGTACGAGTTTTCCTGAATGCCGTTTGGACTTTGCAATGCACCAGGAATCTTTCAGCACTTAGTGGAACAATGTCTGGGAAGTGAACATTTTGACACGGTGCTTCTTTATCTAGACAATATCATAGTCTATTCAAAAACACACAAGGAACATCTGAAACATATGAAACTATTTTTTGAATGCCCAAAAATTATGGACTAAAGAGTAAACCTGCAAAGTGTCATTTCTTAAAAGAAAATGTCAACTATCTGGGACATGTAATATCTACAGAAGGGATAGCACCAGATCCAGAGAAAATGAAAGTAGTAAAAGAATGGCCATGTTCAGTCACTGTCAGAGATGTAAGGCGATTCTTAGGAGTTGTCAGATATTATCGCCAATTTGTAAAGGATTTTTTTCAAACAAGCAGCCCCTTTGCACGAATTGTTATGGCACTCCAAAGGAAGCAAAATCAGCAAACATAGTTGAGTAAATTGGACGCCGAAATGTCAGATTGTTTTGACCACCTGAAGACAATGCTAACCACAGTACTGGTGCTCACTTATCCAGATTACCAGAAGCCTTTTCACCTCTACTCTGATGCTAGTAACAAAGGCCTAGGAGCAGTGCTCTCCCAAGTACAAGAGGGAAGAGAAAGGGTAATCACCTATGCAAGTACAGTTCTTTTAAAATGGAGTTTTTAGCACTTGTGTGGGCTGTGACAGAGAAATTTAGGCACTACCTCATGGCTATTTTCTTCACTGTGTACACAGATAACAACCCCTTGGCACATCTCGACACAGCAAAACTTGAGACGCTAGAGCAACGATGGGCTTCCAGAATGGCTAATTTCAATTTCACCATAAAATACTGACCAGGAAAGTCAAATGGTAATGCAGATGCTCTATCTAGATTGCCCAATTGTGATGAAGAAGAGACAGTTGAAACTGAGAAAGAAAATTTAGAGATGCCACCTTTTATCCATATTCCAGCAAAAATAGTACAATTATGCTGTCAGTACTTGCAGACTACTGATCAGAGCGCAGAAACAACATCGACAGTGCCAGAGGATGAAAAAACAGGTTTGTGGACATAGCTACAAAATCAAAAACCTCTATTCCAAACGCTCAAAGAGATACTTAGAACCAAAAGAACAGTAAAAGCCTAAGAAAGAAAGACACTACCTCCAGAATTAACCAAACTGTTAAGACAATTAGAATATCTCAGCTTAGAACAAGGGAAAATGGTACAAAAGACTAGAGATCCAAGAACAAAAGAGGAAATCATACAGATCCTTATTCCTCAGGCAGAAGCAGATACTGTACTAGAAGCTTACCACAATGGGTCAGGACATTTTGGACATCAGAAGATAGAAAAAATTATCAGAGAGAGATTTTATTGGATAGGTATGAGAGAAGGCATTAGACTTGGTGGTGTGAATACTGTATGGCTTGCAACCTTAAAAAAGGGGCAGATAGTAAACAGAAAGCGTTTTTACACTCCATTGTAACCAAGGAACCACTGGAGATTGTTGCCTTAGACCATTTAAAGATTGCACCTAGTAAAAGTGGATCCCAGTACGTGCTGCTGATTATTGATCACTATACCAAATTCACAGTGGCAGTACCAGTAAGAGATTTGTCTGCTCAGATAACGGTTAAAGCTCTGTGGAGACATTTTGTCCGACCATTTGGATATCCTTCACAAATATTGTCTGACCAAGGTGGTGCATTCGAATCCATATTATTTAAAGAACTGTGTTCTATGTACAACAGCAGAAAACTGAGAACTGCCCCATATCATCCACAAACAAATGGTCTATGTGAACGAGCAAACTGTACATTACTAGAGATGTTAAGAGCAATATCGGAAGAACAAAAAGCGAAATGGCTTGAATTACTTCCAAAATTCTGTTATGTGTATAACAATACTGTGCACTGCTCTACAGGGTACACACCTTATTATTTAATGTTTGGCCGACATGGGAGACTCCCAATGGACATGGTCCTTGATGTGCAGCTGACCTATAGAAAAACAGAGGAACCAACCTCATTATGGGTAGAAGAGCATCAATGTAGACTTAGAGAAGCAGCTGTCATTGTGTCAACGCAAATGGGACATGTACAACAGTGGCAAAAAGAACACGACCGTAAAGAACATGCTGTACCTTTATTTGTAGGAGACAGAGTCTTAAAACACTCATACCATAGGGCATAAACATGCAGCTAGGTGGGAGCCCACACCGTTCATGACAACGAAGATTCCGTATCCAGGACTTCCAGTATATAAAGTCAGAACAGAAGAAGGAGGACACTGTAGTAAAATAGTGCACCAAAACATTTTAAAGCCTTGTACATTTCAACCCCCTAGTTTAGACAGTGGTCAAGATGACAAAGCAAACAGATGGGAGAGGCAGGAGCACACAAACATAGATATTACACCCCTGGAGACCCTATAGAATGATCTTGGTTACCGGGTATTACAGTGCTTAATCCCAGTTTCACTCGGCCTACAGAAAGTTCTATACATAGCTCTGCATGTACAACAACAGGTGTTCCTCCAAGATGTTGGATAGAAGAAATCCAATAAAGTTCAAAATGGTCATCTGTAAATAAAGGAAAAATGCAGTAAAAGGTTAGAATATAGATTATCTTACAGTTAAGAAATGTTAAATGGTAGAAGTGTTAAACAGTAAAAATGGTAAATAGTAAGAAGTTAAGAATGTTTAAAGTTTTAAAGTATGGTGTATTCTCAAAAGTTTAGGAGGATACATGGGGACATGTATCTTTTAGTGGGGCCAAATATGTAATATGCCAACATTAAAGAAGTTCCAGTAGTCCTCAGTAGTCCCCAGTTTCCCCCAGTTACACAGTAAGGTGCCCTGTGCACTACATAATGTAAAAAAATAAGAGTTTAAATACAGCAACAATGGCTTGGATGGAATGCTGTGCTGAGCTGCTCATGCCCAGCATTCCACTCCAACCATTCTGGAACGAGAAGCCTTTTTTCTAAAAGTTTTAACTGTTTTTTGGGAGTTCCTGCCAAGCTGTGGAGAAGAGAGGACACAACAAACCAAGGGGAATCTGGTGAAGGCTTACCTGGATTGTTCAAACCATTCCCCAAGGGTTTATTGGTGTGCCTGTTCTGGCTTCAGCTGATGAAGCCCTCCTGAAGACTGCCGTCCGGTCCGTGGTGCCATTGGGGCACCAAAAGTAAAGTAAACAGTCAATGTGTCCACATTTGGGCTGTGAGCCCCATCATTTTTTTTATTTTTAGCCCCTTATTTATTTAAGTATTCCCCAGTCCCTCATTGGCAACTTGCAAGTGCTGCATTGCCAGTCGCCCTGTCGACCATCTGAGGCCCTCAAGGTTGTCCCTTGCATTGTCCACTGCTCCTTTTGGTCCCTCCCTCTGCCAGCAAGACCTCCCTCCTCCCGTCTGCTCCTTCAACCTCCTGGTGGTGTGGTGAGTCAGCAGCAGCATGCTGCTATGTGCTGTCCACCCAAGAAGAAGAAGAAAGACTGTTTTTTTTTAAATAAATTGTTTGTGCCAGGTGCACAGAGCAGTGACCAGGCGCCGAGGGAGGGTCAGGGAGCAAATCCAAAAATTAATTGTTGAAGAGTGGGCGAGGTAGCGACGCCCTTGGGCAGAGCTTACAGACCAGGCCAAATAGAATGCCTGTTGCATATTCATTAGAGGGGCAGGGACGAAGAAATGAGAGTGGCAGCAGGCTCAGAGAGCCTTCAGAAATTTAAAGGGCCCTGCCAGTAAAGTAAATAGGGTGCCAGGCCCATAGTAAATAGGGCACCAGGCCCAGTTTAAGAGAGGGTGCCAGGCCCACAGTAAAGAGGGTGCCAGGCCCAGTTCAGAGAGGGCACCAGGCCCATAGTAAATAGGGC
Organism: Neoceratodus forsteri; assembly: GCA_016271365.2. NCBI lineage: Eukaryota > Metazoa > Chordata > Ceratodontiformes > Ceratodontidae > Neoceratodus > Neoceratodus forsteri. The sequence goes on from CM057456.1 coordinate 28,636,457, forward strand.
ACCAGGCCCACAGATTTAATAAAGGGCACCAGGCCCATATTAAAAAAGGCACCAGGCCCAGTTGACTAAAGGGCACCAGACCCATGGTAATAAAGAGCTCAGGCCTAGCAAGTTAGGGCAAGCCAGTCCAGCAGTAGATAGGGCAGCCCAGGCCCAGCAAGTTAGGGTAAACCAAGCCAAGTGGTACTAACAGCACCAGGCCCAACAATAATAAAGTAAAGGCACGCTTAGGCCCACTGTTCCCACAGATCTAACTTTTATCTCTGCACTATGCATGGGGTCATAATGTCGGAAGACATTATGCCACATGGCAAAATTGCGCTGCCAATACAGCACGATACTGCCATGCGACATGTCTTTTTTGGGGGCTCTGCCCCACACCCCCCATTATGGGGGCTGTGCCTCTCAGACACCCCCACTAAAGATTCTCAACTCTGGGGGGGGGTCCAACTCAGAGAGTGCACAATATGTGGAAAAAATAAAATGTCTGGGACCGGGAATCAAACCCAGTCCCAGACGCAATGCCTGGGTTCCTGCTGCTGTGGCTATGTCCAGTGAGCCACAACAGCTGCTTGGTGGAACCTACTCCCAGCAGAAGTCTTATCCTCTGCCTGGGAGTGTGTGAATGGTGCAATACCGCATAAAGCAATATACGTGGTATTGCACCATTTATGCTATTGGACAATACTTCCGGAGTTAGTTATAATATCATATGCTATTAAGCATAAAATATGACCCAGTAGGTTCTGCTAAATACTGCCTGCTGCAGTGTGTAGTCTGGCAAGGCAATTAAACTTATACGAGTCTACACATCTCCAGTATACCTTTTCAGCTCTCTCTTTGTCCTTTCTATACAGGTAGCCAGCACAGAGTAGCAGTGGCTTACCTTTCTGACTGGTGACAAATTCAAGCTCCATTCTGTAGCACCACGTTAACTCGGTAAATCAGCAACACAGCAGAGAATGACCAACTGAGCTTCTAAAAAAGAACAATGCCTTTAGTACCTTATTACCTGGACTATCTTCACCTGTGCAGTGTGTCTGCATTTATGCCTGCACTGTGAACAACAAATTAACATCTATATGCATGTAATAGTCGGCCTGAAAGGGATCTAAAATTGTTTATCTTAAGTAGTTCATTTTAATTTTTTGCTTATTGGCTTGTTCATTTTTCAATGTGAATTCGATTGTGAAATAGGCTGTAAGTGTGTTGCTAGGAAAGTAACATGTTGCCATGTGAAAAGCAGGAACCGAGAGAAGGCAACTTCATTGTTTTGCAGGATACTGATGAAGAGTAGTAATCAAAGGTAATGTAACATAATTTAAAATTTGTAGTCTGCACAAATCACTATTATGCCAGTCAGAGTATTGTACTGTTGCTAAATCTGAATTTGCTAGAATGCCAAATAAGACTTTTTCTCGGCCTCAGACAGTAGTAGCTGTGTGTGCAAAAATGGCAGGCTGGCCGCTGGCAAAATCTGACTTGTGCTATTCCAGATCCTGAGAGGAGAGAGTACTGGTGGTGGTGGTGGCCCAGAGATTACAGTTACAGAAAATCCCCAAATGAAAGTTTTTTTTTTCTTTGCCTCAGACAGTGTAGCTATGTGTACAAAAAGTGCACGCTGGTAAAATCTGACTTGTGCCATTCCAGATCCAGAGTACTGGGAGGGGTCCCAGAGATTACAGTTACAGAAAATTCCAAATGAAACTTTTACTTGGCCTCAGACAGTAGCTGTGTGTACAACAAGTGCAGGCTAGCAAAATATGACTTGTGCCATTCTAGATCCAGAGTACTCGGGGGTCCCAGAGATTACAGTTGCAGAAAATCCCAAATGAAACTTTTTCTTGGTCTCAGACAGTATTTGTGTGTACAACAAGTGCAGGCTAGCAAAATCGGACTTGTGCCATTCCAGATCCAGAGGAGAGAGTACTGATGGCCCAGAGATTACAGTTACAGAAAATCCCAAATAAAAGTTTTTTTTTTTTTCTTGGCAGTAAGGTGGAAAAATAAATCTTTGTGACATAAAGAGGGGAGAGGGAAAGAGACTGCAGGGTGGCCCACAATAAATGTGACATCCCAGAAATTCCAAATATTTTTTTTTCCCTGGCTTCATTGCAGCTCTGAGTACAATCCAGTCACAAACAATGATCATCATCACCTGCGTTCAATCACGATTTCATGTATTAAAAAATAAATGCTATTCAACATACAAGTTAATGCACCTGCCCTGTGCTGCTGGCTGTGGGTAGCCCAGGGGATAATCTGTCTGTGAGATGTAGCAACCTGAGTGTTTACTGTACAACACTAGTAAAGCACAAGCACTACCCACAAGTGTCATCATCACTCATTCCCCATTATTCGTTATTATCATTAGTTTCGTAGTATATCACGTTACAAACTTATGTATAAGCATTAACCAACCCCTAGTGCGAGACTGTGCTATGTGCGGCTAATGCACCAGATGTGTCTGCATCTCCAGTTCAAATTCTGAGGCGCACTTGACAGTTTCTGAATTTGGTCACTTTCACTTAACAGTAAGTATTATAGGAGCCCGGTCTGGCAATCTTGGAAGGAAGTGGTGGTGGACTGCTGAGCTGTCAGTGTGCTGTGTACAGTCATGAGTCATGACAGTAAATTTGCCCCTGGTCTGTGGGTGGAAGTCATCAGAAGGATGTCACATTTCACGTTAGAGGGATCTTTTGTTCTAAAATGGATCAAAGTGTTGATGAGTCACTTTCTAGTTCTCAGGTAGGCAGTGGTTCTGCAAAAGACAGGAATCAGCCTGAAAAAGGAAAACAAAATCAAACTCCAAAAAGGGATTTTTTCACATCTAATAAGGTTTCATCTTCCAACGGATGCTTGAATCCAAAAAAGGTGAATGTCTCAGATCATCATCATCAGTCCCAAGTAAAAAAAAAAGTTATGTAGTTAAAAAAACTAAAGACGTGATGGGTACCACCCGCAGAGGCACCCAACAGTATGGAACAATTGCATACTATGCTACTGCCAATCCCTCATCCGATTTGTCTGTGGTTGAACCCGACGAGGGTAATACTGATGATAATAAAGACGATGAAGAGAATGCTCAGGAGCAGAAGGTTTCCTGGAGGGGATGGAAATTGCAGATGAGGAAGGAACAGGCAGAAATGTTTCAGTTGTGGAGGAGGAGGGAAGTGGGAATAAACCAGAACAGGAACAGGCCCAGGACAAATCCGGGAGGGGGCCCTGAAAAGATGACTGATTTGTTGTGCCTTCCTGGGAAAATTCTTTTTAAAAATATCATCTTTTGTTTGATCTTCTCCATTAGTGCGTCTAATGAGTTGATAGCAACATGCTTTATTTGTAAAAGGCCAATCAGCAGGAGTAAAAAGAAAGGATCATTGGGAACTTCAGCACTGAAAAGGCACCTAGGCAGATGTCATAACATTAGTGAGACTGAGAAGGTTAGTTGTGAGTCTCGAAGAGAAAATGATAGTGATCTCACTACACTCAGGAGTAACGTCTATACATGAAAGCAGCGGCAACCCCCACAGCATTACACCTCAACCACCACTTGCTGCCATTCAAAGGACTCCTCCGACTGTTACCGAAAGTGACCATATGTTCAAAAGCCCTCCTCCTTCAAGGAGACAGCTTACCATCTCAGAAACTTACAAGTGTAAGGCCATAGGCCAAATATACCTCGACTCACCCTGTTGCCATTACAATAACCCCAAAAAATTCTGAAATGATAGCTGTTGATTTACTATCATATAACATTGTTGAACATATAGGATTCAGGTGGCTGCTTGAGTACCTCGAACCTCGATATACTGTAGTATACCATCGGGGAAATACTTCTTGTCAATAGGGATTCCCAATCTTTACGATGCCGTGTGTAAAAAAAATGAAGACATGTCTTGTGCAGTGCTGTTGGGAGGATGGTGCATCTCACAACAAATATCTGGACAAGCTGTCAGCCTGAACCCTTCATGTCTGTCATGGCCCATTGGGCATGTTTCAATAATTCATGTGGGAGTGGGGACAGTGAAGCATCGCCATTTGCTGTTCTAAGAATGTTTAATCTTCCATCTGAACATACCTCATACAACATCAAAGAAGAGCTCCAAAAACTAATACAGCAATGGCTCACTTCACAGGGACTGTCAGTTGGCTTTATAGTTGCAGATAATGGGTCCAACCTAAGGAAGGCCTTGAAGGAGGGGGGGCTATGTTCACAACTGCTGTTTTGTGCATTGCTTAAATTTAATAGTTCACTTTTTTCTCGATGATGACAGGGAGATTAAGGCTCTCGTTAGCACTGATAAAAGAATATGCACTCATTTCAGTAACCCAAGCAAACCCCATCACTTGTTTGAAAAAATACAGCAGGAGCACAGTTTACCTTTGCACAGACTGATCCAAGACATTTCTACTCGATGGAATTTGACCTTTTATATATTCCAAAGGCTGCTGGAACAAAAAAAGCTGTCAGGCTGTACACTTTAGAAAATAAAATTGGTGATACAGACATCTATATCACTCGACCACAGTGGAGTGGGCCATGCTGGCGTTTCTCATTGTACTGCTCCAGCCATTTGAAGAAATCACCAGGGAAGTTAGTGTAAACACAGCAACTCTGAGGCAGGTGATACCCCTAATAAAAATTTTAAAATTCTGATTGAATCTGATTATGGAAAAGATAGAGATGCAAGACAGTTCCATGGTCACACAGGCTGCCAGTGGTGCTGACACATGCAGGTTTCCCTCCAGAATACAAGATCTAATGAGATGTATGATCAAAAAAGTTGAAGAAGATGACAAACTATGTAAAATGCTTCATTCTGAGTACTACATTAAATCAACAATCTTGGACCCATGATACAAATTGAAGCAACTATTGAGTGATGATGATGATGATGATGACACTTGTTTCAAGGGAAACAAACAAGAAATAACTGACGAGGTGCGTGCTGTCATGGAACAGAGTACAACAGCAGCACCACATTCAGAATCTTCTTCACGACACAGCAGCACAGCATCAGGTGGCCCATCCTCTACTGTTGCAGCATTTTCTGCCTCTTCCTCCTCTGCCACTGCAGCTGAATCTTCTTCTTCACCACCAGCTAAGCATGCTAGCACTGTCCCACAGTCACTTTGTTCAGCTTCATGTCTCTGGAGTCACTTAGAAGATATTATTGTAGCATCTCCATCTGCCTCTTGCAACACAACCTCAGCACAGACCATTGTTGAAATGTACCTGGCAGAGCCCAATATCAGCTGGAATGCTGATTCTCTGAAATACTGGAAATCCAAACAAAATATGTGGCCTGCTTTAGTAAACATTGTAATGAAGTACATGAATTGCCCTCCGACTAGTGTCTTTTCAGAACGATTGTTCAGTTCAGCCGGTAACATCATTACAGACACACCATCCCATTCCTGTTTGATACCAGAAAATGCTGAGCACCTCACATTTCTCAAAGTTAACATTCCTCACTATAATTTCAAATATGATACCTGAACAAAACAAACAGTAACTGGTCCAAGCAAGCCCTATGCACAAAACACATTCAAGAATTTGTGCCTGTGGTGCAAATCTTTTGCAAACAGGGTTCACTACAGGAGGTTGCAATTAACTGCAACAAGTCAGGTCAGGACAGGTTAGGCCAGGTCACTACAATCACGTGAGCAGAACAGAAAAAAATAATAACATCAGTGGGTTCAGAGTCCAAATACAGCAAGCAACTGCATTTCATGTCACAAACTTACTTGGTGGTACCAGGTACCACTATCTGATCTGTAAGGTAGGGTGCTGCTGTCTACTACTACTACTACTACTATCTCTTTTTACAATCAAGAGTCATGGTTATGAGTCACGACAACTACCAGTCACTTTTTGTCCTTACACCAGTCCTCCTTACTGCTACTACTTTTCATTTTTTTTGCCCTCAAAGTGATCCTGACTGTACTGTTTTAATTTTTGTACAGTGCATGCATGGCTTAGCAGATGCCTGAAAGTTCAGAAACTGAATACTCTTTGGCCGGGATATACAAAAGGGTTGCACATGGAGCAACACAGATGCACCATGTGCAACCCACTGATGCGCCCCGGTGCGATATTCGAAAGGGGAAAGTGCGTGGCACAAATCCCGATGTGCTGGGGCGCATCAGTAATGTATGTGGCGCAAGTGGGTGGGGTGTGCCCATGCATACTCTGCACATCCCAATATTCAGCCCCGGATATGCTGAGCAGATGCAGATGCAACCCCTACTTGCGCTGCACATAGTTGAGCCTAAAAAAAGGAGCAACTGCTGGCCACCCACAGGTGAGCTGCCATATTGCAGGGTGCAACACGGCAGCTGTCAGCTGTGGGTGGCCACCTGAGCTCTGACTGCACCATCCATCGCGGTAGTGCCCCCCCAATGCCCGATCGTGGGCATAGGTATAGAATTGAAATGTCCAATATCCCTGGTGGTCCAGTGGACTGCCTCCAGCCCAATCGCGGGCATTAGTACATTTAAAACATCTTGAACTATCCCTGGTGGTCCAGTGGTAACCCCCTCCCCACCTGCCCACTGAGCCCCCCCACCCCACTCCCCCCCGGTCAGTGGCGGGCGGCAGCTCCCACCCTCAAGTCATCTGGCCACCCACCAACTGACTACATACAATGCGGCTGTATGCCCATTAGTCCACAGCGTGGCCAATGGGCATACAGACCGTACACGTACCCACAGACCCGATATGAATGGATCCATTCACATATCTGGACTGTGTAGTACGGTACGGTCTGCATGCCCATTAGCCACAGCTGTCACATCATGAGGCAGTGTGAAAAAATGGCTATGTTGAAATTTGGAGTCAAAATATTACAAATTACCAAAATTACGAGTCAGCATAGAAAAATTTCAATGTATGCACATAACTTTGCCATTTTTACATATTTTTATCCCAAATTTTCAACATAACTTTCTTATAACCCCACCCCATAAACAAGAATGATGAAAATTTTCAAATCCTGCCTGAAAGGTGATTCAACAACACAACTGCGAAATCGCCATTTGGGCCTGATTTGCAGAATTCCACTGCCATTGGTCATGCGGTGGGTCCCAAAAAGACCATGTTGAAAATTTAGGGCTAAAATATGCAAAAATGACAAATGTATGCATCCAAGTTCAACACCCTATTGAAATACGTTGAACTGCACTTACCTTAGTTTCTTATATTGCAGTCAGTAATTCCAGCAGCAAGATGCATCTTCGATCTGAGAGTGGATCTTCACCATGGAACATGTTCAGGTGAGTGGGTGTGTGGGTGTGTGGGGGTGAATGTTTAGTGGGAGGTCAAGATAGGGGGGTGGGGTTGCAGATCAGCGTGGGACCGTTTTCTGTTTTACTGGTTAAAAAAAGGAAAAAAAACATTGAGGTATGGTTTTCTTTATTTCAGGGATACTCCAACAGTAGGATTGTGCACCCCAATGTCAGGCTTGTGTTTAGTGGCACCAGGGGTGGGCATCCTGGTGCCATCACCTATATAAAGGGAACAGTGGCAGGTGACCTGGAGGGAAGAGGAGGTCAAGAGAAGCAGTATTGGGGTGGGCACACCAGTCTCTTCTGTATTTATTAAAGAAATACAAAACAGGCATGTGACCTGGAGGGGAGGGGCAGAAAGATGCGGTACTGGGAGTGGGCACCCCAGCCTGCTTAATTAGACAGACAGATAGATAGATAGATAGATAGACAGATAGACAGATAGACATATAGATCGATAGATAGATAGATAGACAGACAGACAGACAGATAGAGGAGATTGAAACCCAAGATGAGGCAGCAGCAATATTCTAAATGCCAAAAGCTGATCAACTGCTTGCTGAGACCTGAAGCCATTTCTGATAGGAGCAGCTTCAGTCCTTTCAACTACATGAAGTTTCCACCCAGCAAGCAGTGAGTGATGTCATGACCACAGTGTGTTGTCATTGGTCTGGACTGCCAAGCCCCTTCCCGTTTGAGCTGCAATGGGCTTGGCAGTGACACGTCTCTGAAATGCTGTTTAGTGTAACAAAATGTTTCTTGCCCATGTGCAAGCAAACATAAAAAAGGCTGAAGAGACTTTCCCTTTAAGTGAAGCCGGAACCTTACTTTCATCTCTTGCAGGGTAAAGAGCAGGGAGTTCTCCGATAAACTGTTAAGGATTGGAGGGAGATTTTTTATGGTCATCAAAAACATCAGCAATGGAAATTCTAAATATAACAATTTTTTAAGTCGTTTATACATGTAAGGAGGGGTTCATGGGTGGAAATAACATTCAATTATTTTGTTTGTTTTGCAGGACTTTTATTTTTAAGGTCTTTGTGAAGGTTTTTATATGGGTAGAGGTGGAAGCCATGTTTATGATGACAATCAGGAGTGAGTCAAGTTGCTCATGAATTCTGTATGCGAGTTGCCCAAATTCCGAATCCCACTGTCTGAACTTGATCAAACCTGTGCAGTTGTAGAAAATTAAGCCATGGGTCTCAGAACCTGTATAGACTATCAGGGAGCAGAAAATGTGCAACCCATTTTATAAGTGATTTGAATCTGTAATTCCCTGGTTCATAGCTCAGTGGTTTAATTCACTAGACCACTTCCATCCCTACTTCCTTCATAGCAAAAGAAACACTTCCCTATCCTGTGACTTTCCTGCCACCTACTTGTAATACTGCTCTGGCACATGCTGAGCAGCTACCTCTGCTGTTCATGGCAGTGCTGTTCCTTGTCTGGGAGGCAGGAGCAATGTGTGCACCAGGCAAGCAATACCTTCTTCACAGAGACTGAGTACATGCCCTCTAACTTGAGCCCAGTGTGTCTCTGCTGATGTGCTGCCATCTGAGAGACTGGGGCACATGTGCAGGCCCTGAAATCCCATACTGGAGCCAGTGGGGGTTGGCTAGCATTCCAATACCCTCACTAGCCAATCCAGGAGAATCAATGGTGGCTGTGAAGGCAGTCAATTGCCCATGCTCCAGAGCAGAGAAGGAGGGCAGCTGTGGCTGATGTGATTATGTGTGCATGCAACAAGAATAAGGGGTAAAAATATGGAGACACAAAATAATTAAAAAAGTCCAGTCTCTATCAGCTATGGTTCTGGGAGTCCAGAGTCCATGCCTAAACCTTGCTCTCCTAAATGCAAACACCATCATTTCCTTTTCCTTAAAGAGACCTAAAACATCATAGCCAAGGGAATTTCTTTGCAGCATTGACTGGTATTTACTAGTACAAAAACTGGAACTTTGGAAAATTCTGGTACTTGGATATGCATGAAACACCAGTAAAACAGACAACATTCACATATTTTGTCTTTTTTAGTCACTCAGAAGGTATTTGCTTGGTGCAGCTCCCTACTAGGAGGTTGTTACATTAAATCAGCACTTTCAGATCTCATTTCCCCTTTAAAGGGCATGATATTAAGTTAAATCCTCACAAATTCATACTTTGAAGTTCTACCTGCAGTCACCCACTCCCCATGTAGAAAAGCTTACTGAGACCTCCCTGGATGACAGTGGCAGTGTCATTGTGAAGAGCTTGGAACACATGTGTTACCACCCCTGGAAATATGGAATGGCACCAACAGATACGGGAGGCTTTCTTCTGGACTACCTTGTTGCCCATTTGCACTGCCCCATCCCCCTTCCCACCACCTAGGGATCAGGTCTGGCTTCTTTATTCTTATCAACACTTACAAATTACTGAAATCTGGGATGAACCATTACAGGGTCCTCAAGTGCAATTTTCCTTCTATCAGATTCCTGTTATGCTACTAACTAACGTTAACACCAGTCTTTTTCTCTTTCTCTCTCTCTCTCTCTCTCACTTTCTCTCTCTTCCTCTATATCCCCTCTCACACCTCTCTCTCTCGCTCTCTTAGACTTCTCTTTTTTTCTGGTTCCTAAGCAAGGGCACCTATGTCCCCTCTGCACCTTACTGTCCTGGGAGTATCTCTTTCCCTCTTTCTCTTCTGTCCTGGTCTTCAGCTCTTTATGTGTTTGCTGTTCCTGCTAATCTGGTCCTCCAGAGTCTCATACTCAGCAGACACCCTGAGCCATGTCTCTAGCCTGGTGTCCATCCACCACTCCAGAACATGCAGGTCCACTCTGGCTCAGTACCTCCAAAAACTGGGACAGCTGTTCCTTCTCTAGATTATGCTCACTCTTCCACAGCTAGACACTGATTCCCCTAGAAACCTCTATATCCCTCTCACTGGCTACACTAAGCCCCTCCCCATGTCCTGGCTAGAACCCTCCCAGCTTCTAAGACAGTACTGTTTCTAGTAACTCGTACTTTTACACCTTTCTGTTCTGGGACCTGTTTAGTAAACTCACTGTTAAGAACAGAATATTACAAGTTAGGAGAGATCTTGTTATGTGAGTGGGGGCCTTAGAGATGTGTAAGGGGCATCCAGCTCTGGGCCCAGCCACAGCTGGATGAGTGTGGGTGGAGATGTTTTAAAACCTTAGTGAGAAGGATTCTCATACATTTTTGTGTCCATTATGTGTACACACGCAGCAAACATTTTGTTAGCAAAGTGGCTGTTGAGTGGTGTTTCACTGTCAGTCCAGTGCAGAGTGGTCTGCAAGGGGCTCATAAGTGTTACACTAATCATCAGCCAAACTGATCATGACACTGGTCTGGCTTGCTGGGCGGAAACATCATGTAATTCAAAAGAGAGAGTTGACCCAATCATAGGTTCAGTTGTGCTTACACAACTGGATGAGATGTATGCTTGTGTGACTTCAATATATTGTGGCTGTTTGCCTCACTATCAGTGGGATCTACCGCCCTGTAGGGGTACGATGCAAGGAACCCTAGAAGAGGGTTCCCCCCTTATAGGTGCCATGGGAATAATTCCCTTGGCTCAAGGTAGCTTAGGAAGAAGCCCAAAAAGAATACCAGAAAGGGTGTCGAGCATCGAAGAGGAGAGAAATCAGAATATATTGAGACCAGAAATTAAGGTGATAGATATAGATGGGAAAGACAGGAGAAGAATGAGATATGACAAGAATGATAAATGAAATGAAAGCAGACAAGATGCAGAAAGGCGGACCTCCTAAGTAGAGAAGAAACAGCCAGGGCCACCATCTGACTCTATCCAACAGCGGTACTAAACTACGGAACCCAAGGAAACTCCAGCTCTATCTAATATTATAACCATTGGCTCAGTGGAGAGGAAAAAACCCCTTTGAGGGGGAACCTCTGGGGATCCAAGGCCTAGATTGTCTTCCCTTCAGGCTGGACATTTTGATTAGTGAAGGCTCAACTACAGCAATTTAAAGTCGAGATCGAGGAAAGAGGAAAAGTCTATGTTAGAGGAAGCTCTTGCTCTGTCCTTCTAAATGGAGAGCTGTTGAAGGATGCGAGTGATGTCTCTGCAATTAGACACTCAAAAGCAAGAGAGGATGTACTATGATGGAAAGAAGCCTTGAAGGACTGAATGGTTCAAGGTGAGGAATAAAATGGATGCTGTACGATTATGAAATGAGGCCTAGAAGGCCAGTATGATTAAGGTGAAATATGAAGAGGAAGATGAATGATGATGGAGTGAAGCCTGCCAGCCCCAAGCAAAGGGGCGATAGACATGATGGCATGTCTCCAAGTGGAAAGCAGGTTGAGCTGAGGTAACATGGACCCAAGAGGGTTATGCTCGAGTAGTTGATGTGAAAGCATAGACCCACGTAGAGGCTGAATGAGCGAGGGATACCCAGACGTGGTCATGAGAAGACTGATGGTGATAATGACCACAGGAGTGCAGTGGTTCTATGAGGCAGCAGAAGACCCAATAAGAGGTATGCTCAATTAATCAGTGTGAATGAGTAGACCCTGAGATCAGACTGAGTGAAGGGGGACCAGACTCAGGCTCTGGACACCAGATGGACTAGGGTAAGAGGAGGATATGAATAGGGAAGGTGATGATGGGATAGAGAAAACCCCCAAAAGAAAGCAAAGGTCAGAGAAGGAGCAGAATGGAGGGCAGAGGGAATGGGAGGAGGAAGACAGCAAGTGGAGTTGAGGGGGTGGACACTCCCAATACAGTGGAGCTACGTAGAGAGAAGGACCAAGGCAAGCAGCTGGGGACAATGAAGGAACAGGTTTTGTGACCAGAAAGAGCTCCAACAGCATGAGGGGTGCCTATAGATGGCTGTACTACTGGGAAGGACACCACATGTATAGCACAGCTAACCTGAGTAAAGTGAAGTGGAGATGGAAAGCTCGGGCAGAGCAGATCAGATATACCATCAAGGTGTGCAGTCTGGTGTGGTGGTAAGTCTGTCAGTGCTGCCTCAGAAAACTGGATCCATCAACCAACACTGGAGATCAGGATCTGAAATGCACAACAAGAACAAAAGATTCAGTCTGAACAGCAGACCAACCCTGGAAACGTAGTCCTGGATCTGGTATGTAAGGACAGAGTCAGTGCACTGACCAGGAGGAAATAGCAGAAGTGTGAAAGAAGTTTCTTGAAATGTAGCTCCCCAGCACACAGGGATGGATGAGGAGCTCAAAAGTACTGGGCATAAGAAACTACTGAGGAGAGAAGGAAAGCAAAGGAGCAAGGCGTCCACCAAAAAAGCAAGGACGAGCATGGCAGGCTAAATGAGCAAGTGGAGAGAGACAACAGGGGAAACCAACCCCCAAAAACAGGAGCAAGGAAACAATGAGCCCTCCACGGGGGAAATGGAGTGAAAGAAATGAAGGAGGGGCAGAAAATGAGAATGGAGCAGGAGCTCCAAGTACAGGTATGAGCTGCAGCTCCAGGGGAGCTTGCACTGGAAGTGCCAAGAAGGGAAAGGAACCATAGCCCCGATGGAGAGAGAAAGTCGCCCCTCCCCAAAACGAGAGGAAAATTGAAAGACGGGAGAAAAAACAAGGTGGGGGAGGAGGAGGAGGGCAAAGCAGGGAGCAATTGGAAGGGAAAATGGGCAGGGAGCAGCACAAAAATGGCCACTGCAGGAGCAGCAGGTGGGGGGGATAAAGGAGTGAGCCAGCAGCTGGGGGTGCCAGAAAACACAGGAAGAACAGAGCAACAGGAAGAACAGGAGGGGAAGGGAGCATGGAAGAGTGGCGCCTCTGGCAGCAAAGAAAACTGAATCCTGGAACAGTCCAGGAGGAGTGGCCTTTTATGGCCTGCTGGGGGAGTGACGTTGTTGATCATCCCATTGAACCTCAGGCTTAAAGCCTTCCCATTGGTTCTTTCCTTTGATCTATGCCACCCAGCAAGTACAGCTGGTCTGTCATGATCAGTCTGCTGAGGCTGAATTACACCCTGCAAAAAAGAAAACCATCCATTGATGTCTGTTGCTGCTGCCGCCATTAGTTCCCCCACCTGACCCTCCCACCCAAACCTCCCTCCAAGCATAACACTGACACGGGGTGCTCAATCCTCAATGTCACCACCTGAAATAAAGAGTTTTTTTTTTATACCCTGTAACAAAGAAAACCTTCCATAGATATCTGTTGCTGCTGCCATTACTGCCCACCCCACCTGACCCTCCCACTCAGCACCCAGCACCCCAAACACAACACTGACACTGGGGGTGCCCGATCCCCAGTGTCACCACCTGAAATAATGAAAACCATTCCTGATAGTTTTTTTTTCAATATAACTTGTAAAAAGGAAAACTGTCCATTGATGACTGTTGCAGCTGCTGCCATTAGTTCCCCCAACCTGATTCTACCACCCAGAATCAACCACCCCACACTCTCCAACACAAACATAACACCATCACTGGGAGTGCCCAGTCCCCAGTTTCACCAACCGAAATAAAGAAAACCACCCCTTGTAGTTTTTTCTTGACAATATAAGCTGTAAAAAAGGAAAACATTCATTGATATCTGTTACTGCAGCCACCATAAGTCCCCACCCGACCCTCCCACTGAGCACCCACCACCCCACACACCCAAAGTCCTTACTTATCACACGGGGTCCAACCCATAATTCTCTCTGGATTGCAGACACGTCTTCACTCTTCAACGCCAGACCACAAACTGAGGCAATCAGGTATGTGGTTCAATGTATTTCAATGGGGTTTTTGAACTTAATGGCATAATTTGATCCTTTTTTCATTTTTGTGTCCCAGATTTTCAATATGCCTTTTTTGGGACCCGAACTCATGAACAATGGCAGTGAAGTTAGGCAAATATGTTCCAAAAGGTGATTTCACGGTTGCTGTATGAAATCGCCTTTCAGGCAGGAGTTGAAAATTTTCTCCACTCTTGCCCATGAGGAGGAGATATGTTGAAAATGTGGGGTAAAAATATTTAAAAACAACAAAGTTATGAACTTACATTGAAATTTATGAACACAAGCTCTTAACTTTGGTAATTTTCAATATTTTGACCCAAAATTTTCAACATAGTCATTTCTTCACAGCACCTCATGAATGTGAAAGCTGTCATTTTTCAAGTTCTAAAATGTGTTTTTGTACTTGTGGTTCAAAATCACCTTTTGGGCAGGATTTCAAAATTTTGTCCGCCCTTGTTCATGAGGTTGGCTCGTAAGTGGGCTATGTGAGGTCATAAGAAGGCTATTTCAAAAATTTGGGGTAAAAATATGAGAAAACAAAATTATGAGTCTACATTGCAGTTTTTCAACACATGCTCGTAACTGTGGTAATTTTTTTTTTATATTTTGAACCCAACTTTTCAACATAGCCATTTTTGCACACCAACTCATGAATGTGACAGCTGTCTTTTTGTCAGATCCTATCTAAAATGTGTTTTAACACGAGGCACAAAATTACATTTCAGCCATTATTTTATAAATGACACCTGCCATGCTCAGAAGGCATGGTCATAAAACTATTATGTTGAACATTTGTGGTAAAAATGTGAAAACCAACTAATTTATGAGTAAACAAATAGTTTCACCATTTATTCATAACTTTATTTTTTGCAGATTTTGGCCCCTAATGTTCAACATATCCCTTGTGTTAACCCACCTCCTGAACATGGCAGGTATAATTTTTCAGATCCCCTCCATAACTTGTTTCCACAGTCGCACAGCGAAATCACCTTTCGGATACGATCTTAAAAATTTTGCCTGTCTTGATCATAACGTCAGGTCATGAAAAGACTGTTAGACATTTGGGATCAGAATGTGGGAGCCCACTTAAAAGTAGAATATTGCCTCTCAGCTGCCCTGTCCTGGGTAATTACAATCTAACAACATGTCAAAGCAGGATACCACTGAAAATAAGATAGTGCATCTCATCTGCTCTATCCAGTACAACAGCATACCAGAGGTGAACAGTCAGCATTGACAAATACTTGATTCCTGTTTGTTGTTGGTCAGTAGTTAAGTGTTGTCCGAAACATTTTATTGTACAATACTAAAATACCCAGGCAGAACACAAACCAAAACTGAGTTCCAAAAAAAACCTGAATGTAAGACCTGCCCCATGTACATTCCTAATACAAGAGAAGGAAATACAGTAATGCATGAGATTGCAACTGAGAGGCAAAGATGCAACTGCAGAGAATGTTACTAGAGGGCATTAATGACAACTGCAGGAGAATCTTTGTAAAGGGGATATTACAAGCATTAGTCAATGCTGAATGTTTGCTTTCTGGCATTAGCACTGGAAGTGCAAAAGTTAGACAGATGCAGAATAGGAATGGCAGTGAAGTCTTGAACCCACGCCAACCCCACCTCCACCCTGCAGAGATGGACAGGCATTGGGGTGTGCGTTTGGTTCATCGCCTATAACGCTCACACCATTTCACCTCACCCTATCCTGCAGACACCCCAACAAGTGCTGAGGTGTGTCTTTGGGTGTTTGGCTTTACAGTCACCCCATTCCATAAGGACATATGCTGAAATTAGTGCAGTACAGGAGAATGGGATGAACTCTGGAGCTGAAGAGTCTAAGGCACACCTCAATGCCTGTCACTGGCTACAGGGTGGGGGTGGGGGTGGAATGGTGAGAGCATTACAGCCATCAATCCAAAGGCACACCCCTGACACCTGTCAGTCTGTACAGGGTGGGACATTATGGTTAGAAACCCTAACGCCCTTGGTGTTTGTTGGTATTTGCACTACAGATTTTCAACATGGCCTTTTTGTGACCCCCACCTCATGAAAGCATTTGGAACCTCTGCTTATGAACAGTGGCACTGTGATTTTGTTAATCTCTCACGAATGTTGATTTCCCACAGCGACCATGCCATTTTGCGCCAGATGTGCAAAAACACAGTTCGGGCAGGATGTGAAAAATGACAGCTGTACCATTCATAGGGAGACATGAAGAGATGGCAATGTTGAAAATCTGGAGTGAAAGTATTAAAAATGCTCGCACATATGAGCTTACATGGAAACTGTGCAATGCATGCTAGTAACAGTCATTTCATGGAATTATTTCACCAAATTTTCAACATAGGCATTTTGGGACCTCTGCCCATGAACAGTGTCACTACGATTTTCTCAATCTGTCCCAAACATTGATTTCCCACAGCGACCGCGCCGTTGTGCACCAGATGTGCAAAAACACATTTCAGGCAGGATGTGAAAAATGACAGCTATACTGTTCATAAGGAGATGTGCAAATATGACAATGATGAAAACCTTGAGTGCAAATATTACAAATTCTTGAAGTTACGAGTGTGCATGGAAACTGCGCAATGCACACTCGTAACATAGTCATTTTGTGGATTTTTGTTAGCAAATTTTCAACATAGGCATTTTGGGACCTCCGCTCATGAACAGTCTCACTGTGATTTTCTTACTCTATCCTGAACCCTGATTTCCCACAGCAACCATGCTATTGTACGCCAAATGTGCGAAAACACATTTTGGCCAGGATGTGAAAAATGACAGCTGTACTGTTCATAAGGAGGTGTGAAAAAATGCCAATGTTGAAAAACCTGGAGTGAAAATATTACAAATTCTCGAGATTCACAGTGTCGTCAAACTTCTTAATGCACTCTAAATAACAGTAATTTTTGGGAAATTTTTCACCAAATTTGTAACATAGGCTTTTTGGGAGCCCACCTCAAGATCTAGGATGCTGTTGTTTCATTAATCAGTCTCGAAAGGTGATTCTGCACAGGGACCATGAAATCACCTTTCAGGACTGAATAACCAGATGACAGTGACTGAATTCATGAAGTGGAATCCCAAGAATCCCATGCTGAAAATTTGGTGCCAGAATTCACAAAAATGGCTGAGATATCCACCTAAGTTAAAAAAACATTTATGCCATTATACAGCTTACCAGCATTTCTTCAGGTTGCGGTCGGCTTTGAAGAGTGCAGACATGTTCCTGGTCCACCGAAGATCATTGCACCAGGCTCCAGAGGTAAGTATGGGTGAGGGTGGTGTGCAGAAGGTGGGTGCAGGTTGGGCGAGGGGCAACGGACACAACGAGGGATGGTTTTCTGTTTTCACAGTTTTTTAAAAAAAAACAACCTCTCGGATGGTTTTTCTACTTACAGGGACAATGGGCACATTGGAATGGACTCCCAGTGTGCCACCTGGGTGTTTGTTGGGGGTGGCTGGAGCCAACAGGGATTGGGCACCCCATTGGCACATACAATGTGTTTCAGGGGGCACATGACCTGAGGGGGATTGGGCACCCCCTCAGCATACAACAAATGTGGGGGACATTATGCTGATGGGGATTTGGTTCCCTATCTGCAGATGAACTGGGGAGGGGGCATGCTGACAGGTAGATTGGGCACCCCCATCGGCTTTCATGGGAACTGTGACAGTCGGACGGTGACAGCCACCGCCATGTTTATTGAAATGTGACACCAGACAAGGCAAGCTGCTATTTGCTGCTGCAATCAGGTACCACCCCAGCATCAGATTGTTCAGGAAAAACAGCTGATTCTCCAAAGACGGGGTGCTCCCTGATTGCAGCGGTGAATTTCTTTCAGGTTGGTGGCACGCTTCAAAACTGCTGTCATTGACAGCGTGCTGCTCCATTGGTGCCACAGAGACCAGCCCCAAAAAGCACTGCCAGCATTGGCCACAACACTGCTGCACCTCCACAACCTGCTACTCCAGCAAGCTGCCACAAAATGTTTCTTGTGCATGCATGCAAGCAAACATTAAAAGGAAATATTTACACAGAGGGAGGAAGGGGCATGGAATACTTTACACAGCTATGTGGCTGCAAGATGGCAGTGCTAATGCTTTCAAAACTGAACTAGAAAAATGCATGTAAATAAAAGGACCCATTGTAACTTATAACTAAGGCAAACAATGTAAAAAGCTGGTACACACTCAATGAATAGGGAAATCTCTGAAGATCAATTTGTTCCATGAACTGAAAAGTAAGTACAGTACTAGAGCTACATGTATAATTCTGACTGAGATGTGAACACCTCAAACTTTGGGTGTTTGGTTCTTACAGGTTCTAGTTAATGTTTGGTGCTAAATTCAAACATTTGGTTTGAGTAGTTCTACTGTTCTTTTGAAACAGCTGCCCTCCCCATCATGACCCCACAAGGCTCCCAGACACCACAGTGTAAGGAACACCCCCTACACTCATGTTCTGTCCACAATTTCAGGTGGAAGAGCAAGTATTGTACAATTAGGCTGCCCTCTCTCCCCCTGCCCTTCTCACTCATTAAAAAAAAAAAAACACCATGGCAACTTTCTGGCACTGAGCCAGAAGCATGTATCATCTTGAATTGCAATACCCCCTCTAACCCACCCCAAGGACCCCAAAGTACCTTGTATATTTTTTGGGCCCCCCCTCTAGACACCCATCCATGACTGAGGGGGAGCAGTGAGAGTTTAAAAATTGTCAGTCCTCTCCCAAGTGCACCTGCTCTATAGTAATGCTTTAGATAGACTGGAGTGAGCGTGTATGTGACCAGGAGGTGGGGACAGAACAGATACATTATTAATTTTTTTTTTTAAATTAAGTCAACTTTATTGAAATCTTTAATATTCAACCACAAACACTGTAATTGTACAGGACATTGAACATGACCAAGAGGTAGCCCCCTTCCTTCCCTCCCAAGCCCCACCCCCACCCCTGAAGTGTGTCATACGGTCCAGTAGAAGAGACTAATAAAGTAACAATGCCACAAGATAAGGTTAAATATGTAGGGGGAACCAGAGAGAGCCCAGGAGGAACCTTAATTCAGATAAAGGACATACAACTTGCCCCATTTCTTATTGAAAGAGGCATTCAATGAGATAAATTATTAATGACATAAGGCAAACTATCTAGTCAGTCCACCAGCATCATCAGTGATGCATCTGCTCCACCCCCCATTTCTGGTCACATGTACACTCATGATGCATCTGCTCCACCTCCATTTCTGGTTACATGTACACTCGTGATGCATCTGCTTCGCCCCCATTTCTGGTCACATGTGAACTAATGATACAGCTGCTCTTCCCCCATTTCTGGTCACATGTGCACTCATGATGCATCTGCTCCACCCCCATTTCTGATCACATGTGCACTCATGATGGATCTGCCCTGCCCCCATTTCTGGTCACATGTACACTTGTGATGCATCTGCTCCTCCCCCATTTCTGGTCATATGTACCCTCATGATGCATCTGCTCCATCCCCATTTCTGGTCACATGTGCACTCATGATTCATCTGCTCTGCCCCATTTCTGGTTACATGTGCACTCATGATGCATCTGCTCCATCCTCCTAGTCACATGTACACTCCTGATGCATCTGCTCTTCCCCATTTCTGGTCACATGTACACTCATGATACATCTGAACTGCCCCCATTTCTGGTCACATGCACACTCGTGATGCATCTGCTCTGCCTCCCCCATTTCTGGTGACATGTACACTCACTCCAAACATATATTTGAAACCCAAAGTTCCTAGCCCTCAATTGCAAAGATACTTTTTTAAAGTAAATAATAATTTGAAATTGCCAGCTTTGGAACTGAGGGGGCTAAAAATAAATTTTTTTTTTAAATGAAAGCTTGGAGTCAGGTTAACATGTATTAGCCCTATCAGTACATGGTTCCATGTGATGATAGCGATTGAAAAACAGCGATCGCTATCATCGTGAATGTATATCGCCGGAAAACATTTCGGCGAGATACATTTCTCAGTAAGCTGACGTCCGGTGCATTAAAGTGTTTTTGTGGGGGGGGTAGTGTCCCCCAAACCCCCTCATGGGGATTTGCCCCACCCCCCTTACTAAGGATTTTCAACTCCAGGGGGTGCAACACAAGGAGGGGGCAAAATTCATTAAAATAAAAAAATAAATGCACAGCCGCAAGCAGTGGCAAAACTACTACCCCCAGTGAGTCCCGAACCCAGTGCCTACTGCACTGTAGCCAGCCCCCCCCACCACAGAACACCACAGGGCTGGCTCAGTTGCAGCAGGTTCAGCTATCCTCCTTAACCCTCCCTGCTATCTCTCGCATACAGCTCCCCATCCCTCACCTCCCCTCCCCTTCCCTTCCGGTCACTCTGTACGCTATTCCTTCACTACCCTTGCAGGGTAGTGGATCATGATAGTGCTATAAATGAGTCGCTGTTTCTACAGTCACTCATTTATAAGTGCTGTCATCATGGGCTGCCTTAGTACATTCATATCAAAATAACACCAGTCTTTCATGCAAAAAAATAGTTGCTAGTCCTAACAGTTCAAAAGTAAGACCTTTCAAAAGACTGTTGTTTTTAAAAGAGTTAATGTGAGATTATTAGGGCTAAGAACTTAATTTTCTTTGAAAATGTATTTTATTTATTTATAGAGCACACAAACAGAGTATCAGAGTGCTGGTCCACCTGAGAAAGGCATAAAATATATCAGTACATAGTAGATTTGGGCATCAGCAGCTGGCAGTTTGTCCCTGCACCGGTGAGTCCATTTGATGCCATTTGCACCTTTTTCATGTTTTTTGCACTTGTGCAAGAAATGTATGCTACAGAGAATGACATTTCAGAGGTGTCACTGACTAGCCCAATGCAGGTCAAGCTACGTTGGGCTCGTCCTTGACAGACTAATGATCATGCACGCTAAGTATGACAGTGGTTCACAGTTTATGGGTGGAAACTTTATGTAGGACAAAGGAATGAAGCGCTCCAATGAGAGAGCACTTTGTTTCATTTGCATAACGCAGTTCCTCCTCCCCTCCATCACTCCATTTTCCTTACTGTCACACACACCTTATGTCTACCCCATTGCAAAATCTGAATTTGTATAATGCAATAATGCTCATACTGTTAATTCCAGGTTGGGCTGGCAGACCCCTACCCTCATCCCCGAGAGAGGCAGAGAGCTGTTTGGAGCATGGTGTGTGGGGGCACAGAGAGAGACTCAGCAGCAGATTTTGGTGCACAGCATGGCAGAGAGAGAGAGAGACAGAGAGAGTGACAGCGAGCTGCTCATCCAAAAGACAATTCCTTTTCTCTCTCTGTCCCTCTGTTATCGGAAGGTGTACTTGTAGCAGACAATTGCTTTTCTCTCTCTCTCTCTCTCTCTCTCTGTCTCTGTCTTGCTCTCTCTCTCTGTGATCACAGCCTGTCCTAAAGGTGGCTGTGATATCTGTGCCCTGCTTGCACCAAAAGAGTAGGTATGCCGCAATACCTGAGAGAGAGAAAGTGTGTCAATCCCATCCTGTACTGTAGAAGGGAGTAGCGTGGTGGGGAGAGGACACACACAGTTTACTCCCTAATGTGGTTGCAAGTGGGAATCTGTGTTCCATACCTCTTCGGCACCCCCCATACTTCCCCCCAGAAAGTCCATCCTCAGTTGATGCACCTGTACTGTTAATTCCAAGTCATCTGGCAGCCTCCCCATCCCTGAGAGAGAGAGAGAGGCAGCATACACTTCAGAATGCGGTATACGGTGACACAGAGAGAGACTCTGTAGCTCCCCCCAACACCTTCACTGTCACCCCATGTCCCCGATGTCAGAACACCTTATGCATAGACGGAGTAAGCAATGGGCATGCCTGTGTGGGGCTGTTGCTGTCTGACTGCACCTTACATTCTCAGCTGCATCCCCTTGTGAGTGCATCATGAGCAATAGAGAAAGACAGAGCAGCACAGTGAAAGGCAAGTGCTGCAACTGTGACTGACAGTGCCTGAGAGCAAGAGAGATCCCCACCATCCACCTGACTGTCTCTGGTCCCACCGAGAGCGGGACATGTTGCACAGCACTGTCACTGACACTGTCACTGTCTTGGATGTCAGGGAGAATGGGAGTGACAACAGGCATTGTTGGGCAAGCTCCGGACAACAGGAGCAAGTCAGGTAAGTGGGCTGAGAGAGACCTGCAGTGTTCCTGGTACTGTGTCCAGTGACTGTGGCTGACAGCGCAAGGGAGACAGTTGTCAGTGCTTGCTGTGCTCTCTTTGTGTGGTGAAGAGAGAGAGAGACACACACACACACACACACACTATAACATAGACTCTCTCTCTCTCTCTTTCTCTCAACACTGTTGGCTCTGTCCCCTTGCCACTGTAGTGCGGTGCTTATTTTTCTCAAAATATACTTAACACATAGTCATTAAAATGATAATCTCTTATGGCTTGTGGCAAGATAGAGAATAATGGATGACTAACTATCAGTAACAAGCCAGTTAGTTCATTGAGAGGTTCCTATGGCAACTGTTTGAACCTCAAGAGTGCAGCTTGCGAGGTTTGGTCGCCATGGGAACCAGGAGATGTACTAACACGGCTTGTTACCGATCATTAGTCATCCATTGTTTTTTATAGTGTATGTTGCAAATAAATAAGGAAAGAGCCATTGTAAAATGATTGTCGCTTACCTCGGCTTTTTTTTCTTTAGGACAGGATTGCTCTTGTCACCGTGGCTGCTGCTGAGTATGGTGAAGATCGTGCACCGCGCATGTGCGATCACGTTCTAAGTTGTTATGCTGCACTAGTTACGTAGCTAGAACAGCATAACAAACTAGCTGACGTAGCTAGTGCAGCATAACGTTTGTGAAGGGATGGATTTCCATCCATAACAACGTTCCAACATACACTATATATATTTTGGAAGTGACAGCAGGGGCAACACAAAGTTACGCTACCACATGTTTGCTGTGACAGGCATGCAGACTTCTCTGTTGGTTGTAAAAAATGCAATGAAAATTCAATTGCATTGCATTTGGAAATATGAAAATTCTAAAGTTAGTACTACCATGTTACAATGTGCTGATTTTTGAAGTTCCAAATTTTGTAGGCTCTGAATTCAACATCGTTTGCCTGTGGCTGTCTTTACCTGATGAACATTAAGTAAAATAATGTAGTGAAAGGCAAGTTGGGTAAAAGTGACCAGGACAGAAACAACGCATGGGAAGGTTCCAGTGAACTGTGTCCTGTCTCTTTGTTTCTCTCTGTGCCCTATCGCAGTTCAGGAATGAAGAAACATGAAATAAAACAAGCATGTTGTTTTTTTTCCCAGCCCCAGAATTGCACCAAGCAGTATATATTCTTTAACCTAAACACACAGGCAGCATTGCCATTGGTGAGTTCCTATCTGACACAAAGTTGTGATGTAACAGCTCTGCTGTAAGTCTGTAAATGCAAGTTCATGCCATTCCAGCCACAACCACCAAGTGGAAGTAAATAGGTACCAGTGCAGGCTCAGCTAGATGGTAGTTAAAAAAAAAAAAGATGACAAATAAAATATACATCAAGTGTTACTGTAACTACTATTGGTAGGTAGGTAAACTTTTATTTATACAGTGATACAGCCATTAGGGTTCCAAGAATCCCTATTTACGAGACACACCTGTTTGTATAAAATTATAATTGTTACTATAAAGACAAAGTACAAAATATAAAATATGAAATGTTTGTAAACAACAGATATCAACCAATTTAAATAGACTTAACAAAAACTAAAAAAAAATAGAAATTATCTTTTGAAATGTCCAACTTTGGAACCGTTGGGGTGTAAACTTTGGTTTTCCAAATGACAGCTTGGTGTCTAGCTGTTACCAATTAGCTCTGTCAATACTGTTTTTATGTGTGCATACTATTAATTACACGATGGTTTAAACAAAATTTATAAAAAAAAATTTTCATACTTTTCTGAATGTTGATAATACCACGCATAATTTATTAGAAACAGTGTAGTTAACATTCAGTAGATAAGTTTATAATAATAAACATTAACTGTACTGTAATAGTCTCAGTCTTATGCTATGATACCTTTATACTACAATATGGTACTAGATTGCTTCTTGTATTTTTTTTAAAGATTATAAAAATTATAATGTGAAAAAAAGAAATGGGGTAGTTTGCAACTTTCTTTTCATTCATCGTATGCCCTTAAATACATTATGAACATTTCATTTTCCCATCTAGCAGTTCCTACTCTTTGTAACTTTCACAGCAAAATAATAAACAGTGATATTTCAGTAAAAACATATGTGCTGTAAACCGCCCCCAAGCACACACAACTTTGTATAACTGAACCTTCTTTATGGGTTTGAAGTGGTGGTAACTGCTATCAGAGGGGTTACAACGGAGATCATAGGGGTCTCAGCAGCTGCTCCTAAATAAAGCTGCAGAGGATAGCAATCATTCATTACTATGAATTATACAATTAGATCTTAAAGCAGCAGTGCAGTGAACATGTTTTGATGTAGTTACACTGAATAATAATAATAGCTGTGAATGGTCTCAGTTTTGAAAAAGAATCCATCTGTTGCTAAGAATGTTTTTTAAATGACTATAAGTTGCACTCACTCCTCGTCATGCACAGACCCTCACCAAGCTCGCCATTTTAAATCAGAGAGCACTATGGGCATTTTAGGGCTCTGCTTGCCGACCATAATGCAGTGTAGCAATCCCATAATGCTTTGCAATGTTTATGAGTTGGAGCCATGTGTGTTCACAGTAGATGTCAGGCTGTAGTGAACATGTCAGAACACACAACTCGGTTCAGCAGTAGCACTACATCTGGTAGCTTTGACACTGAGTGGGTTCATTACATGTTCATTCTGTGTAACAGATTAATTAAAATACTAACTGGCTTTTTTTTATTACCATGGCATTTTTTTAGTTTTCCTGTGCTGTTATTTTCTTCTCATCTACGCCCAAATAAACATACCACCAGTAAAACAATGAAGTGTCACTCTTCCAGAGTTGTTTATTTTTTTTCTTTATTCCCGGCGGTTGGGGTGGTGGGGCTATTTACTGAATGACATTGTATGAAAACAACTACCACCTGACAATGTGGTTCTTTAGGTTATTATGAACTTTACTTACAGATTCATTTTGTATTGCTACTGTAGTGTGATGGCTAGCATATTTGCCTTTGGGTCCCCTTCCTTTTTTGCCCTGATTGACGCAAGTTCAAGTCCACTCCTCACACTGATCTTCTAGTGCGATTTTTGACTAAAAATATTTTTAAAGTTGCTTTAAAGAATTATTGAAGTTGTTACCGCGTGTCTTATATTTTTTCACAACTCCCACATCCACAACACTTGAAGTAACGGTATGTGAAACTCCACCGAACGTGTGTTGAGAGCCATGTTACAAATGCTGTGATAAGAGGAAGTGAGACTGCAAACATGGTGGGCACAAATGTCTGCTGTTACTCTGAGACAGCAGCTACAGTAGGAGGGAGCAGGATCACAGGTCACTCTTTCTGTGAGATGACAACACAGGAGCTCCAAATGACAAGTTAGTGTAATAACAAATAACTTAATGTGCTCCAAGGGAATAATGTCTGAGACACGTTAGATGTTCAGTTTCTGTAGCTTTTCATATACTTCATGGCTGCTGTATTTCCCACTCATACTTCAACTGCAGTGCTTGAGAACCTGTTCTGCAGTAGCAGTCCATGACATTCATTATTCTGTATGTTACCATAACAACGGTGAACTTTAGCGCCCTGCAGTTGCTGATTGACTAAGTGCCATATTTGTTTCCAGTATCTCTGTAATGTGTTACTGTTGCTGTGCACTGCTGTTTATGTGTGCAAGAAGCAGTTCAAGTAGCCTGTATGGGGTAGCTTGTAAGATGGCTCAAACATTACAGAGATATTAGAAACAAGTATGGCACTTAGTCACTCAGCAATTACAGGGTACTAACAAGTTCATCATTTTTTATGGCAACAGACATAATAACGAATGTGGCTGCAAAGTAACACATAGACTTAGTGTCATGGATTGTGACTGCGAGTTGCAGTCTGACAAACAGTGCCCGTGAATGAGCTGGACGAAGAGAGTACAAATTTCAACAGACAATGCAGATCTGAAATATAGTAGCCAAACAAAAAAAATATATTACACAATGAACTAACAAACTGTTTCCAAGAAAATAAAGTATACAGACTACAACAGAAAGCACATAAGGTTAACAATCAAACCCAATGCTTCTAAATTATTTTCACTTTCTGTATGAGAATGAACACGTTTGGGGTGATGCAGACAATGCTAACTGCCTCATGGGTTACTGAAACTGAAAAGAAAATGGCAGTCTGTAACTTACTTACAAACTTTGTCTGCGTGCACAGTACTGGTAAACTAAACAAAGAAAAAAGATTATAAAACCATAATCAGATCATTCACTCTGTAAGTAAAGCTAGTTAAATAAAAATATTTTTTTATAACAAGAGTTTGTTGCACTGCTGCTTTAAATTTTCTAAGTTATACACTTTTCACATAATATTTTCACCATATAAACTTACAGTAATACACTACTATAGATACAAATACAGTACAACAAAAGAAAATAGGACAATAACAATGGTTCCTCCTAATACAAATTTATTCCATATGGAGACTGGAGGAAGAACCATGTGTATGCGTAATGAAGGCTAAAAAAAGCAGGCTGCAGAGTCAGTCAACTCCCTATACTATAAAACGTAGATCCACACATCATTTCTCCAGGAAATCTGTATGTGACTTTCAACGTTTTCTCTCAGTTAACACTAGGCCTGTTACACTATTGGTCTGCACTGTTGCAAGAGGTGCAGATGAGTTGCAATGGCGCAGGTCATGCAGTGTAACCAGCAAGGGGATCACTGCAGATGGCTCCATTGTGGCACAGGACAATCCCTGTTTTCGTGGGATCATGTACTGTATCATTAGAGGCATTTTTGCTGGCATGTAAAGACACTGTCTTGCTTGTAGTGGTACAGCCCCATGTTCTGCCACACTGTGCCACACTGTCGCCCTCTCATACACTGCCTGCCTAACCTGAGCTCTTCTGTTACAGCTGTGGAGGACAGCTTGCTGCTGCTGACGCTCTGAATGGGTTACAAATGTCTTGATCGGTTCTGTTTATACATTGAGTGCTTACTTGCTCTAATGGACTGATGGGACAGCGGCAGCAGCAGCAGGGTCCATGACCCCAAAGCACTGAGTGATCAGTAGGTCCGAGCAGCAGCAGAACATCAAAAGGTGAAGCTAACTCCGAACCATGCAGATCCACCTGTGCTGTTATTGGCAGAAATACAGCAGGCTGGGGCAGATGATAACCCCCTGAATGTAGCAGAAATACATTGGCACCTTAGTACTGACCTTGCAATGCTGCACAATGCCGTGTGTGTTAATGACTATTGGCAACAATGCAAGAGGAGCAGAGGGAGAGTGGCATACACTGTAGCAGAACAACAAGGTAAGTTTAAGCGCACCTACTGTCATCATCAGCATAGATCTGCCACCACAAAACCTATATCACAGCATCCACCACAGTTTTAGTGAACCTTTCAAATTGCCCTTTTTACATTGCTTGTGCTTGCACAAGAAATGTTTTGCTACAGAGAAAAGCATTTCAGAGATGTATCACTGACTAGCCCAATGCAGGTCAAGCTGTGTGGGCTCATCCTTGACATACCAATGATCATACAAGCTAAGTATGACAGTGGTTCACAGTTTATGGGTGTAAACTTTGTGTAGTTGAACCAAATGAAGCACTCCAATGAGAGAGCACTTCATCCATTTCATTTACATAATGCCGTCCCCCCTCCTCTCCATTGCTCCATTTTCCTAGCTGCCCCTCCACACATACACACCTTTTGTCTACCCCATTGCAAAATCCAAGATCTGCTACTTCACTTCCCTGTACCTCATACACTTTCAGAATACCCTGCCATGACATTTAAAACCTGATAAAAACAAAACAATAAAAAATTAAAACACTGCAACCAGGTTCTAACCCCTGCACCCCTACTGTAAAATCCGAGATCTGCTACTTTGCTTCCCTGTCCTGGGCCTTACCTGCTCCAAGCTTTCTGTGTCCTGTAGCCTTGGGCTTTCATCCGTGTCACTGTGTTCAAACAACATGAAGTCCTGCTGTATTCTGACTTAATGCAGTTAGCTCCAGCACTTGAACTGCCCCAGAGAGTAAGGAGTTAAACTCTATGCAGGAGCATAGAACGTTGAGCTCGGTTTTCAAACCTCTGTCTGTGGTAATTCCCAGTGTAACCATCAGATTCTTTACTCCTCCTAACAGTGAAATAGCTCTGGAGATTCCTCTGCTTGGTTCGGTAAAGTTTAAAAAGCATTCGGTTTAAACTACTCTATTTATTTTTTCGGATTTCCAGCCTCTGCCTACGGTACAGGTAGTGTTGTAGATAGGTAGTGACTGTTTATTTTTTAAGTGTGTGTGGAAATTACTCTTTTCCTCGATTTCTTTCCAGTCGGTCCGGTTAGGAACTGACCTTGTATTATTTCTATTTTCTGAGAAAAATTTTCTGGGATTAGAGTGGTGTTCCGGTATCGATCGGTTTCAAAAGAACCAGGCCTTTTCTGGTTCTTTTTCAAAATCTGTGACACGGTTTGTAACCGATCGATTTTATTACCTGGCTTGAAAGCTTCTATAGGGTAATTTAGTAGGTTGGCCATGTCTGACAAACCCAAAAAGAAAACCGGTTCCACTGGGTTTCAGCACTGTACTGAGTGTGAGGAGGCCTTTGCCAAGGTTGACCCCCACCTCATCTGTGTTTATTGTCTGGGGTTTGACCACCTCAAGTCAGACTGCCAAATTTATAAAAACTTTCCGAAATCCACTCTAGATAAGAAACTGAGTAGGCTGAAGGAAAGGGAGGCTAAGAAGTCCCTAGATCCAGATGGCCAGCCCAGTTCGTTTGTGGACGAACTTGAGGAGGTGCCTACTGACCTAGGTGATACCTCCTCAGGCGAAAGGAGAGCCAACCCTGAGGGTCCACTTCCATCAAAATGAAAACGTAAGCTCACCGGTTCGGATCCTGTACCGCATTCTTCAACCGAGGACGAAATAACCAAAGTGATTAGTATTGTTCAATCGCTTAGACCGGTTCCGTCCGAACCGGTACCGCCGGTTAGGCAGTCGGTTCGGTCGGATCCGTCTACTTCAGATTATGATCCAGATACTTATTATGAGGAGTGGAAGGGAGATGAAGATTATTCAGATGATGATTATGATGATGACGACCAAGGGGGTCTGGATGTGCCCATTGAACCGGACATCTCCCAAGACAGGCCCTTGGGTGTTTCTCCTCCCAGGCTCTCTGGGTCCCCTTCACACTTTTTGTTTTACAAAAAGGTGGCTGAAATCTTTCAGCTTCCCTTGGTTGAAGCTGCAGAGGAGGAGGAAGAGCCTGATTTCAAGGAAATGATGGACATCCCAGAGTCCAAAAGGCTGCCTATCCCTCTTCATAAGTCCTTGGGGAAACAGATACACATAATTTTGCAAACTCCTAATTCAATGCCTCCTGTGGACAAGAGAATGGACAGGAGGTATATGTTATCAGGCTCAGTTACGGAGTTCCTTTATAATCATAGCAGCCATGTTCTCCCAGCTAGCCAAAGAGCTGGAGGAGGTGGCTGCTGATGGAATTGAGGCATCGAAAATGCAATTTCATGCTGCTGTGGACTCCTATGATGTGGCATCTAGAGTCATGGCTACATCTGTGTCTCTCAGAAGACATGCTTGGCTCAGATGTACTAGCCTTTCACAGGATACCCAGACTAAGGCTATGGATTTTCCAGTAGTGGGTAACTCTCTGTTTGGGGAGCAAACAGAGGCTTACATGAAGAAAATGGATGAATACAGGACCATGTACAGGAGTGCAAAGGCCAAGGAAAGGAAAGTCACTCCTCAAAATCAGCAGTCTAGGGGCAGGGGCAGGCCTTTTCACAGGCCTTTTTACCAAGCCCAGGCCTCTTCTCCCTTCCCACAGAGGGGGTTCTTCAGAGGGAAGGGCAGGAGGGGGATGAGCAGGGCTGCTTCCTTCTCCTCCCAGTCTAAGGCTCCTGCCAAACAGACACCCTGATGTGTCAGCCTGGGTCGATTCCCCAATTCCAGTAGGAGGCAGGCTGGCTTATTACTTCCAGGCCTAGAAGTCTGTGACCTCAGACAAGTGGATCCTGGAAGTAGTAAGCCAGGGACTAGCCCTCAGCTTCAAAAAGTTTCCAAAAAAGGGGGCCAAGTCTTTTCCACCTGCATCAATCTCAGAAACCCTTGCCCTAGAGGCAGAGGTTTCCTCTCTTCTAGCTCTCAGAGCTATACAGAAGGTTCCTACTTGACATAAGGGAAAAGGGCTGTACTCCAGGTACTTCCTTACCCCAAAGAAAGCAGGGGCATGATGACCCATCCTAGACCTAAGGTATTTGAACAAGCACATTTCAAAGCCCAAATACAAAATGGTAAATCTGGGAATAATTTTTCCCTCTCTAAGGCCAGGAGATTGGTTAGCATCTCTGGACTTCATGGATGCCTATTTCCATATCCCTATCAGATGCTCCCACAGAAAATACCTCAGGTTTGTGTTGCCTTCAGGCCACTACCAATTCAGAGCCATGCCATTCGGCCTAACATCGGCTCCAAGGGTGTTCACAAAGTGCCTTGCAGTAGTGGTGGCTTACCTCAGAAGACAGGGTATCACCATCTTCCCATATCTGGACGACTGGCTCATTGTGGGTCAGTCATCTTTACAGGTCAAGTCAGCTCTGCAAACTACACAGGACCTACTCAGTTCCCTGGGTTTTCTTCTCAATCTTCCAAAGTCTGTCCTTGAACCAGTTCAGCTTCTCACCTTCATAGGAATAGATTTGGACACTGTTCAAGCAAAAGCTTTCCTTCACCTGGTAAGGGTAAAGACCCTAGTGGATCTTGCTTCATCTTTTTGACCTCAGGTCTCTCACCCAGCAAGACACCTCCTCCAGCTTCTGGGCCTCATGGCAGCTTCCACTGCAGTGGTGCAGGGAGCAAGATTCCAGATGAGGGACATTCAGTTTCACCTAATGTCCTTCTGGTCTCAGAAAAGGGATTCTCTTACCAAACTGATTCCAGTGACTCAGACTCTGGTCCAAGCTCTCTAGGGGTGGCTGGATCAAGACAACCTCAGACAAGGAGTCCCATTTCTCCTGCAAATCCCTTTAGTAGTTCTGACTACAGATGCTTCTCTCCTAGGTTGGGGAGCCCACCTGGGGGCCCTAACAGCCCAAGGGGTCTGGTCTCCACAGGAGTCTCTCCTTCACATCAACCTTCTGGAACTCAGGGCAGTGTTTCTGACCCTTCAGTGCTTCTCAGACTCGGTCAAGGGCAAGGTATTCCAAGTCAGAACAGACAACAGGACCACAATGTGGTATATCAACAAACAAGGAGGCACTCAGTCCTCGGCCTTGTGCACAGAAGCTATGAAACTGTGGTCTCTGGCCTATTCTCTTCAGAACTTCCATAGTAGCAGTTCACCTTCCAGGGAAGAACAGTGTACTGGCAGATGCTCTGAGCAGAATATCTCAGGGACATCACGAATGGTCCCTGAATCCCCCCTCATACTGCAGATCATCTTCTCCAGATGGGGCACTCCAGAGATAGATCTCTTTGCAGCCATGGACAATCACCAACTCCCTCTGTTCTGTTGCAGACCTCCACTCCTGGGGACTGTGCCCCAGGATGCCCTGATTTTGGATTGGAAGGGCAGGTTCTTCTATGCCTTCCCTCCATTCTCTCTGCCGTTCAGAGTTCTGATCAAGATCAGAACTCAGCCTTGCACAGTGATCCTAGTGGCTCCAGACTGGGCCAGGCAGCCTTGGTACCCTCTGCTCCTGACCCCTGACAGTGTCTCGTCCTCTCTCCCTTCCCAAGAGACACAGTCTTCTGTCCTCTTCCCAGGGGATGATCTGGTATCCCTATCTCCAGTCTTTCAATCTCAAGACCTGGCTCTTGAAGAGCTAGAATATGCAGACATGCATCTTTCTCAGGCAGTCATGGATATCCTGAAGGTTTCCAGGAAACCATCTACTAGAAAGACTTATGATTCCAAATGGAAGAGGTTTACCATTTGGTGTTCTCAGAAAAGCATTGTCCCTGATTCTGCAGGCATCTCCACAGCCTTAGATTATCTGGTTCACCTCAATGGCCTAGGCCTTAGGCCTGCAACTTTAAAGGTTCACCTAGCAGCAGTTTCTGCTTTCCCTTCAGCAGGGAAGAGCTCTTCCCTGGCCTCTCATCATGTGCTTAAAAAGTTCTTCAAGGGTCTGGTTCATACAAACCCTCCATTTAGAGAACTGACCCCTGCTTGGGATCTTAATGTCTTCATTGCACAGCTCATGCAGCCCCCCTTTGTACCCATGGTTTCAGCTGAGCTGAAATACTTGACCTGGAAAACTGTGTTCCTGGTAGCCATTACTTTGGCCAGAAGGATTAGTGAATTACAGGCCTTGTCAGTGGAACCTGACTTCATATGCTTCCATAGGGATAAAGTGGTCCTAAGAACCAATAGAAGGTTTTTACCCAAAGTGGTATCAGATTTTCATCTGAACCAGTCTATGTCTCTTCCTGTGTTTTTCACTGACCATTCCTCTTCAGGTGAAAGAAGGCTACACAGCTTGGATGTTAAAAGAGCTCTTAGTTGTTAGATAGAGCACACTAAGGTTCACAGGAATCACTGTCTTTAGTTGTTTCTCACCTATGGCGAGGTGGAGAAAGGTAAGCCTGCCACGAAAAGAACTATTGCCAAATGGATTGTTTCTTGTATACAATTCTGCTATGACAAATTAGGGAAAACATCTCCTTCAGGCCTGAGGGCTCACTTGGCTGGGGGGTACAGCTGCTACTCTAGCTGCAGCCAGAGATATGCCCTTTTTAGAGATCTGCAAAGCAGCCACCTGGAAAACAGTACATACATTCACCAAGAATTACTCCCTGGACATCAAGGCTAGGAGTGATGCTAGGTTTGGCACAGCAGTACTGCAGAGCCTGTTACCAGAGTAGGTTCTGTATTCCCTCCTCCATAGGGAACTGCTTGGTAGTCTGCATTGAGTCAGAATACAGCAAGACTTCATGTTGTTTGCTGAAAAATTACTCACCATAGTAATGTTGTTTCTTCTAATGGAGTCTTGCTGTATTCTGACCTCCCCCCCGCCTCCCCTCTCAGAACCTAGTTTTTGGGAAGTGGGCTGGCAGGTACAATGTTGCACTTCAGGGGTGTACCTTGCACCCCCATCTTGGGTGGGTTATTGTTAGTTCTGTTTGTGTTATGAATCTGTTTGGTGTTGTCACTACCTTTTTTCTACTTGAGTTATCAACTTGAGTCTTCTGGGCCCAAATTGTTGCCTTTTGGCTTATACTAAAACAAATTCCACACACACTTATATATTTATATATTGGACTCAGCTAGTTAGTTGCTTGTAAGAATCTGACGGTTACACTGGGAAGTACCACAGACAGAGGTTTGAAAACCGAACTCGAGGTCAACGTTCTATGCTCCTGCATAGAGTTTAACTCCTTACTCTCCGGGGCAGTTCAAGTGCTGGGGCTAACTGCATTAAGTCAGAATACAGCAAGACTCCATTAGAAGAAACAACATTGCTATGGTGAGTAATTTTGTCTTATGGGCTGCTCCAGGATCAAATCTTATTTTTTCAGACTGTTATGTTACAGCACCCTTTTTCATCTTGTTCTTCTTTACAATCTTGTGCAACCTCCCCCCTTCACTGATACCCATTCCACAGAACATCTTATAGTTGTTTTCCCTTCACCACTGTCTCTGTCCCCACCAACCCACCCCACAAACCTCCTGACAGGCACTGTGCTGGAGGCGAGTGAGACAGTGGGACCACAGTGGCATCTTCTGCCCTGTACAGCAATCCAACACTGTGCAGCAGCAAGCAAGGCAGATTCCTGTGTCCCTACATCTGTGCTCCTTAACCACTGTTCCAGTCCTGCCATGGTAGAGAGATTGAGAGACACACACAAAACGGGACTGAGGAGTCAAGTGAGCCTCCCCCCATGATGCTGTTCCACAGAACATGTTACAGTTCCTTTCCCCTCACTGCTGTCTGTGTCCCCACTGGATCCATGACAGTCAGTTGACAATTTCGTTGTCAACCAATGTTACAATGACTCCTTTATTTCAACCGCATTTGCAATCGGCATAAAGGGAGTCATTGTATTTATTTAATTATATAGTTATACATATTGGAATTACAATCCTTTGAGTCATGGACTCATTTCCAAAGGCTCCACATCAAGTATACAGAGATAATCACAGGGTTACATAGTTACAGAACAAATACAATAGTACTGTACATTAGGTGCAACATTAGAAGTGTACAGACAGGGTTGTAATGGCAGCAGCAACTATACACAAGATAATATATCGGCCTATACATGGTGGTAGCAAGACAGTTAGGGCAATAATGCAAGCAGTGCACTGGTCCAGTTCAGACTGTGTTTTCTTCAGGGGGCTTTGCCCCCAAACCCCCATGTGGTGGACTCTGCCCCTGCTACTAAATTAATCAACTCTGAGTTGGAGTTGCTTTGGGAAGGGGGTGCAATACCCCCAGAAAGCAGTGGCGAGGTCCTGCACTGACACTACAGCAACCTGGTGCTGTTGTCGCTGTAGTGTCAGTCATGGTAAAGTCATCACCATAGCAATGGCATACCATCCATGCCCACCTGCCCCACAGATCTCCTGACAGGCACCATGCTGAGCCCAAGAAAGACAACAGGACCAGAGTGGCATCTTCTGTCTAATCCGGCATTCCCACATTGTGTGACAGAAAGTGAGACTCCCATCTTCCTACTCCCAGCAATGCAACATCTGTGCCCCTGAACCACTATCCTCAAGTGGCAACTTGGTTCGGACCATGTCGCAAGTTGTACATTCACAAAAGTAGCACAGTCACACAGAGAGAGAGAGAACACACACACACACACACACACAGACTGACACACAGATGAGAGAGAGAGAGGAACAAGAGCAAAGCACTGGTAACTGTGTCAACCACTCTCCGTGCTATCTTTCACTTCAGCGGTGCTCCAATGTTGTGTCTATCTGTCCCTCTCTGTCTATGGTGATGCAGTGTTTGTCTTTCCCCCACTGCTCACCACCTGCACTTGCTTCACACTCTCTGCCCAGGATGACAAAGTCAGACTATCTCTGTGTCCATGTGTGGTGTTGGGGGGGTGCGTGAGTGTGAGATGCAGCAGCAGCAAAGAGATGTGACATGTGGCTCTCTACAGCAGTAACACTGTTAGACTCCAAGAGTGGAACAACAGAGCAAGGGACAGACACACTCCCCTGGCATGGCTTGCTTAACCATGTTGGAAGGTGGGGGGAAGAGAAAGAGTCACTGCAGACACAGAGTGAGAGAGAGAGAGAGAGAGAGAGACAGCCAGAAGCAGTTGACATTGCTTTAAGTACAATCTTCCTGTGATACATTTCATGTTTTGCATGAATTCACAATCATGACAATTTCACTGCTTTATTAATGTGTTTAATATTGCCTCTGCACTATCAGTGCCAAATACCTAAACAGAAAATACAAGCAAGCAACGTTCGACATTGAGAAACACTTGTTTGTTAATCAATTCACAATTTCATGACTACCTTTTGAATGCCCAGTTTTTGTCTCTGTCTACCAGGACTGTGAGCAGCATGAAACTGGTTCTCTTTGGGCCTTGCTGACCCGAACTTGCCAGGAGCCTCCCATACTTCATCTTGAACTAGATGGAGTGTCCCTGTATACCCCTGAATCAAGCATACCCTTGTTGCATCTGTGCTAGACACCCCATGGAGACCAAGTAAGCACAAGAGAAGGGGCCGGGTGGGGCCAGGCGGTCACCGAGCAGAGAAGGGCAGGAGAAAGAGGTATAAAAAGAATCATTTAAAAAAATATTTTTTTTTGACAGGATCTTGTACTACTTTAAATAAGCCAATGTTTCATTGCCCTGTGCCATTTCCTTCTGGGCACCCTGGTGGTTATTTACAGTATATACAAATGTTAGAGTTGTAAAACAATGTTTATTTTTTTTCTCTCATTAAATATTGCACCTTGTAATAATTCAAATTCATAGATTTATTGGTCAATCCAAAGTACCATTAAAACTATTACAAAAAGAAACTTTAAAAATGTAACAGAACTAATTAGTTCATCAGATAACATCTTTTGCATGGGATAGAGTTCAGAGGACATGTAAGTTAAGTACAAAGTCTGACCAGTAAGGAGCTCCAGATCTGCAGAGATTCCATGAAGCATGACTCTGCATGGATTGTGTATGCTTTGCTCACAAATCTGGACCAGTTAGAAAGGTAAGCCCAGATTGTGCACGTCCATCATTTTTGTGGCTATGAGAGTAGTGCCTGCTCAGACTGCAGACAGGACAGAGTTGCCATCAGGTGTCCATGAGGGCTGAGTGGCCTTGTACAGATACCTCTTCAGAATCACTTCAGAGGTAGCAGTTCCAGTAGGAGCAGAATAAGGTTTTGATCAAATGTCACTGAGCTGTGCATTCGCACCTAACTGAGCTCCACTACCACTACTGCAGCCTTTCCTTGTAAATGGAAATGGAGGCACCTCTCTTAGTTCCAAATTTCTAACTATTACAAATGCAGATCGATAGCTCTCAAAAGGATTAGCCAATTTGTTTTTAAAATGCAGAATATTTAGGCGGCAGGTGTACTTTTTGTTTATTTGTTTATTATAGGAATAACCATTGAGCACAAGCTCATTCCCAATGGTAACCTAATTACAAAATACAGATAAAATACAACATACGTACAATACCATTAGTCATCTTTAACAATCACAAACATGTACACGAGATGACAAGTCTCATTTTAACATAAAAACAGATGGGGTGAACAATCTAACCTCCTAGATTCATACGGGAGTTTGTTCCAAAAAATAGGGACAAATTGACTGAAGAAGTGTAGGGAATATTTAGTTTTGGTAATCGGTACAGATAATTCCCAAACAGAAGCATTTCTCAATGATTTATCAATAGACCTGAAATTCAGCCTACTGTTCAAGTAATCTGGGATAAGGCCCATACCACATTTATATGCAAACCAAACCTATGGTTGTCGCTTTTCTGGTATATAAAGCAAGCTTATAACCAATGGTGTAGCCAGCAGGAGAATACTTCCAGTCTTTCTTACCTATATAGACTTCAGCAAGTCTCATCTCAGAGAAAATGTATAATGCAGAGGGTCTTATACCCCTGATACTTACCATGATAACAGGCTAAAAAGATACCTAAAACTTCTATAACTGGATAAAGATGCATAACCTAACTCCTAACTAGCATGAGAACACTTGCTTAACCAGCAAAAACAGATAACATAAGACAATGGTAACTTGTACTTCTGTCAAGGACACTTGCAGTTACAGTTCTGCACAAGCACTAAAGATGGCAATATTGCCTAACTAATAATTATACAATAATAATAATAGAAGTATCTCCCAATGTCAGAATAAGAATATAGCAAATCCTTATAATTCTCAGTAAAAGTACAGTAGAACTCAGATCCTGAAACGTATGCTTGTACTATGAGTGTCTGCACCCTAAGATTAGTACATATACATATAAGCATTACTGTCTGTGAGGTAGGGGGGCCAATCAGGGGTGCTGATCCATGGATAGCATCCCCCCCTTGTTGCCTCAGAAGGGGCAACAATCCAAAGTGGATGGTGGGATGGAGCTTAAAAGGTCATTTACAGGCCCAACACACAAGTCTTGTGAAAGAATTTGAGTTGTTCTCGATGTTGTCTTAGGGTACGTCGCACGCAGCAGAGAAGTAAAAATTAGGAAAACAATCAGAAATGCTTGGATAATGGCAACAACTTTAAACATGAGTTCTAACCAGGTATTACCTAAGGCAAGGCTTAAATCACCATCATGAATAAGATCATTAAGAGCATCAGTAGCTTTGGATATATTATTGCTAATGTAAATCAAATGAGTATCTTTCCTAGCTAAAAGAGACTTCAAGGAAAGTGTCAAAGGATCAATATGGACATTAAAGATAGGTAAATATTGAGACAGGGCAAGCAAGTATTAGGGATCAGTATCAATAATGTCTGGTTCAGGGAGAGGAACAGGCGTGATCACAGTGTGACAAATAACAGTTTTCTGATGAGGAGTAAAACAAAAGTTTGGTTTAGTAATTTGAAATGACATCACCATAGGCAAGAGATGGATAGTTGGTAACTATAAAATACTGATGTATAGGTAACCCTCAGAGTTGGCACCCACCATCGCTGTAGATGTACTGGACAGGTAAAGAACCTATTGGTGAGCCATGTAGTGAAGGAATGTACCTCTTCAAAGTAGCTTTGAGGAGGAGCTGCTTTGGCATCTTGCACTGAAGACGCAGCTTGTGGAATCTGGATGTCATCATTCTGATCAACATCACTAAGATTGGACTGCAATTCTTCACCCAACATCAGTGCCCAGTCAAGGTGTTCTGGTGCATATCCGCATACAGGTTTCATGATATCAAAGATGTCACAGTGGCATCGGAAGTAGTAGCCTTTCTTTGCACAACAGTTCATATGGGGTGCCACCCAGGCCTGGAGAAAATGGTGGTAGACCAGCATGGAGGGTAAATCAGTTCATTCTCAATAGATGTCATCAGAAAGGTAGCCTATGGAGTGTATTTGAGCGAGTTTATCAAAAACAGCTGTAGCAGGATTAAAACGTGTAAAGACACAGTGAAAGTAACCAACATGTTGTCCTTAACAGAACAAGTCTTAATAAAATAACAAGGAGCTTGATTTGGATCTCTAGAAACATATCCAATATTTCTAACAGCTGACATAGAAATGTTCAAAGTGTTTGATACACAAACAGAGATACAACTGGTAGTTTTGCAATGTGGGCAATACCATTTACCCAAGCTAAGATCATGAATAACATCTGGAATTTTGCCTGTTTCCAAATCCCTGAAAACAGCGTTAACATAGAGATAACATAAGAGCCATAGGCAGAGCATAAAATTTCACAGCCAATATATTGCTTGTCCACCTCATGGTTATGTTGAAAAATAAGTTCATTAAGTTTATGTTTGCTATCATTGAATCCTTTTGCAATTTCCGGCATATTATAAACAGTGAAACGTTCTTCATTACTTAGAGAATTTACACCATGTAAAATAGGGGGCAAAACATCGTTATTGATAGCTTATTGGAATGTAAGAGTTTGTGCCTTAATGGCAGTAAGGTCTGTTCTGTTCCAAATGGACATACCTAAGCCAAAGAGGCCAGTTATGGTGCCAGTTGCCACAGTGATGTCTGAGACAGATCTGGCCACACCAGCTATGTCTGGTGCATCCTGCTTGGTGCATGTACAAGATTTAGGTTTAGATTTAACATTGTCCTTAGAGCGGGTCTAAAAACTCCCAAGTGATGGGTGGTGTGTGGTGCACCAATAGGGTAATTTGTACGTGTTTGACAGGCAGCAACAATATCAGTTAGCATCATGCTATAGAATTTGGAGGTATTAGTAGTGTGTCAAAAAACAATTTCAGCCATGTTCCAATGTGTGAGATTGAAGATAACTGGAACGTGCATAAATTGTACATTATTAGTAAGAGCTCCGGGTAGTAATGTGGCAGTCAAACCACTAGGAGGGCCATCCTCCTGGAGACGGAAGTTTGTCCGTTCTTCTTTACTTGGTGGATCTACAGAAAGATAAAGTGCTTCAGTAGCTACATAGTTGTGAAGACAGTAAGAGCATGCCTCCTCTTCAGAGAGGCGGTCACACCAGGCAGGCTCTATAAGAGTGGTAAGATTATACTGATCAGTATGTCTAGGAGAGGTCTGTCTGATAGAAAGAGTACCATTTTTAGAAATGTCAGTATTAGTCCAGCCATGAAATGTACCTTTGGACAGGTGAGCTACAGGAATTGTGTAGTGCATAGCATCAGTTTCCCATTGGATAGAGAGTGTGGATCTGTCAGG
Organism: Neoceratodus forsteri; assembly: GCA_016271365.2. Lineage (NCBI taxonomy): Eukaryota > Metazoa > Chordata > Ceratodontiformes > Ceratodontidae > Neoceratodus > Neoceratodus forsteri. The sequence continues at coordinate 28,676,547 of CM057456.1, forward strand.
GGAAACCACTCCAGCATCAAGAAAGTTGTCTGAGCCTTCAGTAACTTTTATCATTTTGTTGGGAACATTGATTTGTACACCAACTGAGGCTGAATGTTCAAGTTTATTTATTTATTTATTTATTATTAAATTGGATTTGCAACCTTTGAGTCAGAGGCTCATTTACAAAGGTACCTCGTCACAGAGAGGACAACACTGTTACATATTTATAGAAGTCAGACATACAGATTTACATAGATTAACATAGATTTTACACAGTTGTATACATACAATGTTAATTATACATTTAAAAAATATTAGTTGAATACCTACTGGTACCTGGCAGGGGGGAAAGAACCCGGTGAGGGGGGTGAGTGAGGTGGAGGAGTCAGTCTGGAGGACTTTGTCAAGTGCATTTAGAGAACAGCGGGCAACCTTTTAGAGACAGGTACAGCAGCATGTATTAAACAGTTGGTTCTGAAGGGCAGTTTTGAAGGAGGCAATTTTGGGGGTGTTGGTGATGGCTACAGGGACAGAGTTAAACCAGGAAGGGGCCCTGCAGCAAAAGGACCTCTGAGCCAGGGAGGTCCTAGTTCTGGGTACCAGAAGGGTGGCCTTGTCTGAGCTGTGGGTAGAGACTGTGGGGGGGGTATATTGGAGGGAGACAGATACCCCAGGGGGTATCGGTCTACTAAGTAAATGTTGTGAATGGTCCTTATGAGTTTGTGGTGGTGCAGGGGGTGCAGTCCCAGTCAATGTCAGTAGTCCCACCAGTAGGAGAGAGGGATGCAACATAGCCATCTTGCCGATACCTGTAAGAAAAACAAAAGGATTTGTTAAGTGTGGGTACTATTCCACCCAAAGTGGATTAGAAAAAGTTAATTTAGTCACCTTTGTACAGTTTAAGTAGGTTAGCATTGAACCACTTGTTGGTGGTCTTTTTCTGCTGTTGAACTCGGACCTGATACACAGCAGGACTAAGTTTGTTAACAATGGGATAAGGGCCTTCCCCATTTACTGGCAAACGAATGTGTGGGTTGTCTGTATTGGAGAAGCATGACCTGATCTCCAATTTGCCAGTCTACTTCTTTGGCATACTTATCAAAATGAGCTTTGGCTTGCTGTTGAGCTTTACCCATTTGATTGGCAGCAAACAAGTGTGTCTTTAAGATGTCATCCCAGAAGCTTTTGGACATATTTGTCTACAGAAACTCACTCTGCAGTAGGTATGTAGATCAATCAACAGGTGTTCAGGTAATCTCATAGCTCTATCAGCAATAACCTCATAAGGTGTACACTGTGTGGTAACCTAAGGAGTGCCTCTGACTGCTATCAGTAATAGTGCAAGAGGGAATCCCAGTCCTTGGGATTGTCATGAACAAATTTGCATAGCATCTCTTTGATTCTTCTGTTAGCTTGTTCTACCTGTCCTGATGATTGAGGATGATAGGGGATGTGAAATTTCTGATCCACTCCAAGCATCTGGAGTGTATGTTGCATCAATTCAGCTATAAAGCTGGTTCCCTGGTCTGAGTCTACTTTTAAAGGCAGACCCCACCTGTAGAACAGTTGATCCACCACGATCTTGGCAGTTGTCTTTGCCGTGTTGTTCTTAGTGGGAAATGCTTTTACCCACTTGGAGAACAAATTTGTGACAACAAGTGCATACTTGTTGTTCTTACTGGAGTTGGTAAGGGGGACAATGAAATCAATTTGTATCACATTCCATGGTCCAGTTTGCCTTTGGGGCAACAATTTGGAATTTTGTTTTACCAAAATCAGATTGTTCTGAGCACACACTATGCAGTTGTTGACATAGTGCTCTACATCTTTGGCCATACCAGGCCACCAGATGACTGTTTTGAGTCTCTGGAGAGTTCTCCCTGTCCTCTGGTGTCCATATGGACAAATTTGGTTCATAGGGATTGTGGTGCAGTCCACAGTTTGTCACTTGTACCTTTCTTTTGATACCAGATGAGCTTTTGATCACTAGATAAATGTATGTTATCTGAGTGTCTCTTATATGGACTACTTACAGGTAGTGGTTCTTCAATTCCTTTGTCTAGGAAATTGAAGACATGCTTTAGTTCTGGGTCAGATTTCTGTGCAGCAGAAAGTTCCAGTGGGGGTTCTGGTACTGGTTTCTCTCTAGTATTGGTAGCCACAATGGCTGATATGGCCGTGGGGAAGAGTCATTTTGCATGTCTCCCCCCCTTGAGCACCCGCTCAGGCTAGCGAGTCAGCTCACTCATTGAATTCATGAAAAGGGTCAGATTTGCAATGGGCTTTTACTTTTTGTATATACAGCTTATGAGTGAACTGTTGTGTAAGGGTGTGTATATGTACACAAACAAATCACAAAATTTGACAGGTGTGCCATCAGATGATGTAAAGTTGTTCTTTTGTCAGAAGCAGAAAAATTCAGTAAGAGATGAGCAGACCCAGTTGGAGTCTGCAAAAATGATGGCATCCCTATCACCATGGGGCATGATCTCCAATGCACAGGCCACAGCTGCCAGTTCAGCATACTAAGAAGAGATAGTGCATTTCCAGGCAATGCATCTGAAATGATCTTCGTGGTCCAGCATGAGCACTCCAAACCCTGCCACCTGCTCTTCATCCACATAGGATGCAGAGCCATCCATAAAGATACGGAACATGTTGTTATCCTCCAAGGCCTCAGAGGTAGCTGGCAAAAATGGCCCTGGATCAGGTAGGTCAGGAGGTTGAAGGGCACAGTCATGGGATGTCCCTGTGTAGAGTAGACCATGGGCTAAAACAGATGGCATTTTAACAGGCATGACTTTAATGTCCCTGCCCTGCAAGAGTATGGACCAATGGGTCAGTCTAGTATTTGAGACTAAACCATCTTTGACTCTCAGAAAGCAAAAAGTTGATTGGGGTGTGACAGGTATGCAAAACAATAGGAGAATAACCAGTGATGTACAAAAAGTGTTTGACAGCCCAGCAGGTTGCCAAAAGGGTTTGTTCACAGAGATTGTACTTTCTCTCTACTGGGGAGAGCATCTGTGATGCATAGGCAATGGGCCTAAAGTACCCATTGTACTTTTGAGCTAGCACTGCAGACATGGCCACATCAGAGGTGGTAGTTTCCAGATGGAAAGGCAGATCTGGATTGGGGTTTATCAGTAATGGTGCTGAGGCTAGAGCTTGTTTTAGCTGTGCCACAACTTCAGTATGAGCTGGGCTCCATGTCCATGGGACATCCTCTTTAAGGAGCTCATATTGGGGAGCAGCCTTCAGGGCAAAGTCGGGGTTAAAATCCCTGGAGTAGTTTGCCATTCCTAGAAAGTGTCTGAGTGTTGCCATGCTAGTAGGAAGTGGAAGATCTTGCAAGCCCTGTATCTTCTTAAAAGCTGGGCTTCTACCTTGGTCTGTAATATGTAGGCCAAGGAAAATGACCTCTTTGTTACACAATTGTGCTTTGGAGGGGTTTCACTTAAGGCCTGCTCTCTTGAGGAGAGACAGCAATTCGTCTAGAAGGGCCAAATGTTCTTCTTTTGTGGTGGTTGCTAAAAGCAAGTCATCAACATACTGCAGGAGACACTGGGGCATGGAAAATCCCTGAAGAGCATCCATCTTGTGGAGATGGAATAGGGAAGGGCTATTGTGGAAGCCCTGGGGAAGGCATGCCCAGGTATACTGGTGTCCTTCAAAGGTAAAGGCAAATTTATGTTGACTTTCCTGTGCTAATGGGAGTGACCAAAACCCATTAGAGATGTCAAGTGCTGAAAACCACTTTTTGTCAGGTGTCAGCAATTTGAGCACATCAGGGGCTGATGCCACAGTTGGGGCACAGCTGGGGGTGACTTGATTCAGTTTCCTGTTATCAGTTGTAAGTCTCCAAGCTACATTTGGCTTTTTCACCTGCCAAATGGACGAATTCACTGTGGAGACACAAGTCCTAATCACTCCTTGTTGTTGCAGTGATTGGATGGTCTCCCTCAATGAGGGCAAGGCTTCAGCAGGAAATGGATATTGTTTCTGCCTCACGGGATCAGATCCTGGGATCTCAATGGTGGTGCGCATGCTACCACAATCATGCTTATTGGTAGCAAACATATCCATGTGTTTTTGCAGCAGAGGTGCAAGTTCAGAAAACAGGTCATGACTTTTAAACAAAGCCATGACATCATACTTCCTGTTGTTATGGGTGATGGCAGCCACTGTATGTGAATCCGGGATGGTAACAGCATGACATTGTCCCTTGATCTGCAAAAGTAGCCTACTGGCAAGATCCACAACACAGCTGTGCTGTGCAAGGAAATCAGTTCACAATATTCTGGGGTGACGACGTAATACCATGAGGTTAAAGGCAAAGTCAGTGCTAAGGTGGCCTACCACCATTGGTAGAGACACAAATTGGTAGGTGTGTAGCTGTGTGCTATTTACACCCCGTTCAGTGGTCTTTCAGCTGGTCGACCATTTAACTAGAGCTGGGTTCTCATCATGGAGAACAGACATAGCGGCTTCTGTATCCAGGAGCATGTCAAGCTGGTGGCCCCCGACTGTGGCCTTTACACAAAACTGTCCATTCATGTCAAGAAGCAGATCACACACAATCTGGACTGGGGCCTGTAACTGTCAATTTGTGCTTTTGGAGTCATCATCGTCATCCTATTCCTGAAACCTAAGACCTGCAGGGTCTCACTTGGCCTCCTTAATGTCTCACACAGGATACATAAATTGTACCTGTGACATCACAGGCGTGACAGCGGCCTGCTTGGCTATCTCCTCTTTTGCATCAGCCTGGCCAATAGCTGATGCAACAAAGGGATTATTTCCTCGGCTATTTGATTGTTCGGTAGCCAGAAGCAGGAACAGATTTCCGTTAGATGGCCCCACAGCTGGAGTGAGGGCTGCCACAGTATGCATGGGCTTGGCCTCTCATTCAGTTCGAATTTCCTCTAACAGTTTCTGGAGGGTCTCATTTTCATTTTTAAGGCTCTGGTAGCTAGGACCATTTTGGTACTTGCCATCGGACTGAGCATTGGGGTTTTTCCAACTATTCCGGTCTTTGTTATTCTGGTTGTTTCTCTCATTCTGGTAACCCCCCCTTGTATGACTGCTTGTCATCAGAAGGGGTGTTGGATTTCTTATTATTGCCTTCCAAAGTGTGGTGTGTAGGCAAATTGGAGGTCTGCTGCAAGGCAGCGACTTGGACCTCAGGGGCTGCCAGAGTTTGAATAGTGGAAGCCAGCTTATTCTTGCCAGAGGCAAGGTTACGGAGATACACCTGGAAGGTGTGCTCTGTCCTTGCAAGGATGTTGCCAAAGGTGTCTGTAGTGGGATTAACATGGAGTTCTACTTTCTCCCTAAGGGCTGGAGTCATGTTCCAGATGTTCAAGTCCTTGTACTCAATTTGGTCTTTGTTTACCATCTCACCGGCAAGGTCTTTGCTGGTTTTGTAGGCAAGCCAACTGCTGATGGTAGGTGGCAGTGCTCTCTTTGGCACTCTGCTTTACCTTGTAGGCTAGCCGAGCTCCAATGATGCCTGGGTAGTTTGTGGCAAAGAGGGCTGCAGAGATATCATCAAAGGCAAGGGTATCACAGTTGCGAACTGTTTCAGACAGTTTGTTCCACAGAGTGGGCTCTATGGTCTGTTGCAAGACTTGCACCTGATACTCAGGCTGAAGAGAAAGTTTCTCACAAAGGGAGCATACTTTCTCCAAGTGGCAACTGAGGTTGTCAGTTGGACACATCTGACCGATGGTCTGGGCAATCTGTTAGACAGCATGAGCAACCTAAGGGTTGGAAGCCTGAGGAGCTACACTGTACTCTAATCACTGCATGGCACCTCAGATGGCAGCTTACACTGCTGCATCAGTGACAACCCTGTATGAATGGTCACTCTGAAGAGCGGCCTTGAACATTCTGTCAATTTGGGCTTGGATTTCACTCTGCTGCTCTTCAGACATTTGGAGATTAGCCATGGCCTCATGGATCATGCCATGGACTTCCATTGTGTCATCTTTTGAGAGGGGGCAACAATGGAGGTGCAGCGCAGAGAATAGGTCACCTCCCATATCATGGGGCTGCCATCTTGGATGATGACATTGCTTCCACCATGTTTGTGGAAATGTGGCCATGTAGAGGGCGTATGTGCATATCTGCCATCTTGGGGATAGCCAGAGAACATGACAGCATGTCAGGGTGTGGACAGGGTGGTGACATGGCAAACCTTAACATAATAATCAGAGTCATCATCACCAGATGATGCAGTGTCGATGGGCATGTATTGGAACCCATTCATAGCCTTAACATGGCCAGCAAGAACCTCTCACTGATGGTGCAATTTCACCAACTTTGTGCCCACACTTCTTGTGACAAACTCTTGCAGTGCCCTGCTCTATACCCTTCTCTACCTCATGCTGCAGTACTCAATACGCGGCACCCAGTTCGACATTCTCCCTAAGTTCCTTATCTAGCTCTTTCATGAACCTTTCATTCTCTTCTTTCAACTCAGCATTCTCCACTCTTCAACCTTTATTTGTATCACTCAGAATATCGTTCAAATAAGTTAATTGTTTCTTATCACATTTCAACCTTTCACAATCATCTCTCAACATGCAAATTTCAGACTCAGAGTCTTGAGCAGAATAGTGCAGCAACCTGTTGTTAGCATCTCAGTGTGACTGAGTCTCCTCTGCTAGTTTCTGTTCATGTTTTTTTCAGCTCCGATAACTGCAAGCCCATCTCTTTTTTTAGAGACACGTTTTGCAGCTCAAGAGTGGCACATTTTGTCATTAAACTTTCCATGGCAGTACATGAAGCCATGACCAAGAGACCTTTAAGGTGATATCTCTTGGATTTCTGCTTAGACTCTAAATAAATATCAGAGATCATAAGCAATGGGTTTTCTGCCGACTTTGCATCCAGCGTGAAATTGGTCCATCCTCCATGGGAGGTGAGATAATTAGAGACATCAAGTCTTAATTCTGTGCACAGTTCAGGTATAACAAACAAGGGAAGGACAAACAAACAAAGAAAGCAGTCGAAAGACTGGACTTAAATCCTTGGCACTATTCCCCAACGGCTTTCCTGTCCCCCGTGGGCAAAAGGTGATGCCAAGGCAGTACATTGCTACTCACAAAGGGAATGTACCAGTGGTTCGGTGTGGGTGTGCCACTCCCAAGACCAGAACAGAGTAAAACCATTATAGAACAACCACTGCAGGTCCAAGCAGGTCCAAGTAGGCAACAGGGTGCACTACACTACTCAACATTCAAACTTAATTGAATGGAATCTGGACTTTGTACATTCCAACCTGCACACGGTTGCCAAATGTAATGGTGTGAATAAATCACTACCCTTCTGAGGTACTTGTTGGAACTGCACAAAAGTGAAGAGACAACAGACAGTGGCTTCCAGCAAAGAATATAATTATTTCTGGTATATAAAGCAGGCTTATAACCAATGGTGTAGCCACCAGGAGAATACTTCCAGTCTTTCTTACCTACGTAGGCTGCAGCAAGTCTCATCTCAGAGAAAATGTATAATGTAAAGAGTCTTATACCCCTAATAGTTACCATGACAACAGGCTAAAAAGATACCTAAAACTTCTATAATTGGATAAAGATGCATAACCTGACTCCTAACTAACATAAGACAATAATGGTAACTTGTACTTCTGCCAAGGACACTTACAGTTACAGTTCTGCACAAGCTCTAAAGATGGAAGTATTGCCTAGCTAATAATTATACAATAATAATAATAATAGAAGTATCTCTCAGTGTCACAATAAGAATATAGCAAATCATTATAATTCTCAGTAAAAGTACAGTAGAACTCAGATCCTGATGCTTGTGCTTGTACGATAAGTGTCTGTGCCCTAAGATTAGTACATATACATATAAGCATTACTGTCTGTGAGATAGGGGGGCCAATTAGGGGTGATAGTCCATGGATAACACCCTTTTAGTTTTCCAAGGCATGTGTTTATTACAAATCTTTAAGAGTTCACTCAGAAGGTAGTCCCATGCTAAATCAAGATTGGGTATCAGTTTCAAATGTTCCCAGTTTACACTATTAAGGTCACCTAACAAGATAAAGTAATCAAAATTTTTAAAAGATCAAAAAGTAATATGTTTAGCAGGTCTTTTAACTCTTTTAGTCCCCCTTAAACAGTATATAACATTATGGTCACCAAAAAGATCTGCACACAATATAAACTCAGTGTAAAAGTGGGGACTAGTTGTTAAAATTAGGTCCAACAGAGAAGAATCATTAGGACTGGATAGATTTATATGAGTAGGTTCTTCAATAAATTGAGACAACCCCAAATCCAAGGCAATAGATTTAATACATTTTAATTTAATAGGGCACAACCAATCAGCATTAAAGTCTCCTAACAATAAAAGTTCATGGGATGCATTATAAGGGGAGAGGGCATCATGAATAGAAGATAAAGCATGCATTGGAATATAGGGTGATCTGTAACCTCCAAAAAGTAATAGGGGCCTACCTAAATGAAAATGTATTTCTAAGGCCAGATACTCACAGCAGTTAGAGTCTAAATTTAAAATCATATGCACTGGGGAATATTTTTCAGCATAATAAATTAAGATACCCCCACCTCTTTTCGTTTGGTCAGCTCTCATCATACTATAACCTTGTTTTGTCATAAGAGCATCTTCCTGTTTATCATTCAACCACATTTTGCTAAAAATCAAAAAATCAGGTTCATGTTCAACCACATATTCCTTAATCAAATCCATCTTTGGTAAAATTCTCCTAACATTGGAGTGGAGAAATAAAATTCCTTTCCTATTATTAATATCACTTGGGAAAGGCCCAGGATTTGGACAAATGTCCTCACTCAACAATAAGCTCAATGAAATGCAGGTTTTACATGTGGAATGACTGGAAAAAAATAATTGTTGTATGTTTCGGGTACCCTGGTTACTTCAGTGTGGAGTCGCGGTCTGGGCAACAGATTTCTTCCAGTCTGGAGAAAACAAAAACAAAGAGCAGATCTTTTTCTACTACTATAGAATACATTTGGTGACACCCTGTGGCTAAAATCTGGAAGGACTAAATGTTCCTCTTTTCTCCTTCTTAAAGGAGAATCACACGATCACTCTACCCAGAACTGTTTCATTAGCCATAAATATCTTTTAATCATTAAAACAACAAAGAATGGTTAGCAGAGGTGAGGACAATTTAATAGAAATGATGCCAGAAATTAGCCACGTAAAAAAAAGACCTCTCCCTAGGTCAGATGATGACCCTAGACAGCTAGATATGGTTAGCTCTGATTGCAAAAAAACAGGCAGTAAATTCCCCTGTCACAGTGGCTCATTTTGAAATAATGATGCAGGAATTTGCAGTGATGAAATTAAATTTGGGTAACATGGCAGAAAACATGAAGGCTTTTAAAACTGAGCTAGCAGTTCAAAAAAAGGAGAATTACAGATGCAGACGTGACAATAAGTGCATTGAAGATGTAACTATTAATGAACAGAGAGAGAGAGAGTTCAGAATCATAGGAAAATTAAGGCATTGGAAGAGAAGTTAGAAGAAATGGAAAGTAGAAATAGAAGGAACAACTTAAGGATTTTGGGGTAAAGGAAGGCATTGAAGGGTCAGACCCAACTGAGTTCTCTAACAGACTTTTCTTAAACATTGCTGGTCCACCACTGATAGTAAAAAATATGTGATTAAATGAGCACATTGCTCTCTAAAACCCAAACCTGGAAGAAATGAGAAATCTTCATCTTAAAGCTTTTGGATTTCCAACAAAAAGTCCACATTCAAAGAGCTCTCAGAAACCCTACAACAATTTTGTTTGAGGGGTGCAACATAAAAATGTTTAATGACCTTCCTTCAGAAACCATCAAGAAAAGGGATGCGTTTTACCCCATAAAGAAGAAACTCAGAGAGGCTGGCAGACTTTCCCAAGCTCTTTGCTGACTTTGACTTCCAAAGTTAACCTGAGACAGTGCAGAATACGTTTGATTAAGTGACCTGTTGTTTTGGTGCTCAAATGGAGGGTCCATGGGGGAGTGGGGCAGAAACCTTTTGGCCATCATTCTTTCTTCTTTCTTCTTTATACAAGTTTTTTTTTATGAAAACGTGTACTGTTATTATATTTACTCCAGTCTGTTTTGGGTGATTTGAGCAGCATACGGAGTTTGAGAATTAAACTAAAAGCCTTCTGACACCAGTTGGGGTGTGCTCGGACCCAGGTTAATGGTTATAGTGTTGCTGACATATTTTTATTTGGTGCAAACTCCCCATACAAACAACAAAGTATGGTGCCTGTTTCTATGTACATCTCTAGTCAGCAACAAAGATCAAACTTAATGCCAAGCTATAAAAATGCTCAGAAAACTCATTTACTAATATACCAGGGAGCCGCCAAATAGCCAGATCCGGGTTCTTTCTTGTGAACAGGTCTGTATTAATGAGACCTGCTCATGGTTAAAAAGAGGAGATGTTACGGGCTATTTAGCTTGTTGTCTATATTTAATGCTGCTGTATTGAGTGGTATGTTCTGTCTGAATGGAGAGATTCTGTATTGCCAAAATCTGTTAAATGCAGGTGCACTGTGATGGTTTAGGTTTGCATCCTAGTTTAAACCATTGGATTTTCTGGCATGTCTGTGTGTAACTTGGTCCTGCTATTGCAGTTCGGAGATCCTACCTAATTTTTTTCATTTGTGGCCATCTTGTTTTACTCATGAATTTTGTTTCCCAACGGTTCTGCTCATGCTCCCTTGGTGCCTTCCATTTCTCCTCTCACCATGGTGGAAGGGTCACATTTCAGATGTATGAGCTCCTGTGCACATTTACTCTAGGACTGCGGGGAGTTTTTCGTGGAGGTCGAAGGGCATGGCCAGGTCCTCTACAATGTGTGGAAAAAGCAAAAGACATTGTGATAATGTGCCTAAAGTGCCCATTATTTTTTGTATGTGTTCTACTTTTAGTTAATAGTTCAACTGAAGTCTATTGAGCTGGATATCAGACAGAGCATGTGTAGTTCAGTATTTCTTAGCATGCTTTATTGACTGCAGAGGGCCTTATCTGTAACATTATAGCATGGAGTCTGAAGGAGCTCCAGATCTGAAATCTCGACATCAACATCTATATACTGACCGAATAACAACTCGACAGACTTGTTAGAATTTTTGCAGTGCACTCGAAGTATTTATTTAGAAGCCTAGTGTTTATTTATAGATCGCTAGTTTTGCTGAACTTAGAGGTTGCAGTTATAAGTGATTGGTGATAAATGCTACACAACTGAATAGTTATGACCCCTGAATAATAGGGTTTTATAGCAACTACTGAATTTCTTATCCAATATATGTGTCCTTTATTCTAAACTTAAACTTAAGAGTGTTGAAATATTTTAAAGGGGATATGGACAGGTTCATAACACTAAATGGGATAAGTGTGATGTTAGTTTGTTGCCTGTTCATTCACAATGGCAATCTACAAGTCTTATGATAGACTGCTTATTAAAACACAGTCCTTTTTTTTCTTTTTTTAAGAAATGGTTTGACTGATTAGTGTGCTCGTTTATGCGAAGAATATTTTAGACTTATTTCACACTACTCTACTGAAGGTCACCTGATATATATGTGATATTCTTTTAATTTGGAAGCAATGATCCAATACAACCAACCTCGGTAGAAACAGAACAAATGTGTGTATAGTCAAAGAGGCAGTGGCTCACTACCAATCAAGGCAAATAAACAGAACAGAGTATTGGTAAAAATGGAGCCGACTCACCAAATATAAATATAAATATATATATATATATATAAATCTATTTTTCTTCTTTGTTTACATCATATTCACTTAGTGCTTCATATGGTAAAAGTGTACATAATATCCAAAAACATTTCAGACATCGTCCTTCATCAGTGTGATACACTCCATACCTACACATAAAAATATAGTCAATATTAAACCACCCGTATACAATCAAATAAAGCCATCTAATCCATTTACAATGTGCATAAACTAGAATCATGTCACCTCCTAGGGCTTTTACTACATTTCAAAATATGTTACCAATAATAACACATCCTGAATTCTTACAGCTGGGGATAAAAAAAACATAAATCTTAAATCATTTATTTTTTGTAACAAGAAAAACTCATTTACTAATACTCTTTCTCATTCTAAGTATAAAAAGCATTTACTCAGGTCAATCATTATATTCTCTCACATATTTAATCCCCTCTCAGGGTTTACATACCTCCCTTTAAATGTCTTTGAAGTATACTGTGGGCAAAACAATCAAAACAAAACACAGCCTTAAAATACCCTATTCATCAATATCACCGTGCCCTTATTATTCTTTCATCCAGAAATCTCTAGAACTTTTTACTTATTGCTCCAAAACTCTCGTTTCTCACAGCAGCCAATGTACTATTTAATTTCCTTCTTATTTCCTCATAATCGCTTAGACAAAAAAAAGTTTTCTTTTAAACTGAACTGCAGTATATGCATTACTCTATTGCATAACAGTGTATGTATGTATCTATCTATGCAACATTTACTACATAGAAACTCTTCTTCTAGCAAAAGCGCATTAAAATGCTAGCAGGTGTTCCTAACCTTTTACTAGTTTTGCTGTTGTGTTTCAACATACCTCAATATTTTTATTTTCTTTAGCTTTCCCGTTTGGGAGAAATCTGAAAAGGCAGATTGCATATGCTATTTAACTCATTGCCCCACATTTACTTACATCTATGTTGTTTTTAAATACCCCAGTTTACAAGAAGAAGATTACTTACTTTTAGGTTACATGTAGTGAAAGATTAACACTCCATGCTGTCACCTCAGATGTGTGAGGATGAACTGAGCATCTGACGCAGTTTTAAATTTTTTCTCACTGCTTCACTTCCTGGTGAGTCGGGCATTGCTGTTTACTGCCAAAGGTCATGTGACCCCTCTTGGCTCAAACGCTGCACGCCCGACCTGCAAAATTGCAGCACCTTGCCCTAACCCCAAATAAAAGGCTATCTGGCAAGGTGTCACCTGTGATTGCTCCTTTACATACAAATGAATATAGTAGTTGCATAGTACTCAATTTGACTCATACCACTTGTAATCTTTATATGTACACCCTCAATCTCAGATGCGTGTAGACACTGTACATGGGAGGGACTCAAACCTATCTCTTTTGTAAATAGGCAAGTTAAAATGATTCTATCCTCCTCTTAAGTTGGAACATTTCTTTCCACATTTTAAGTTGGTAAGGAATCCTCATAGGGAAGTGCCCCGATGTGTTATATTAAACATTAAAATGTCCTATTTAAAGGGATATTTCACATTACGACCTTGTTCATTTTATATGACCTCCAACATTTACAACTCATTTATCTCCTTAAATCTAAATTTAACTTTACCATCTAAAATTTAATGCATATTTATTCAAGAAATTTCCCATATTGAACCCAATATCTATGTAAAGAGATTATTTCTCAAGATTCTATAGAAACTAAATGTCAGACTCTTATTTGTTATAGTTGTTCCTTAGTCTAAATATATATTATCCATTCTGTATAACCCAAGAAATCCTATATAACTTTATAATATACACTGCCAATCTATTGAATCATTTAAACCAAATACTGGTTTAGTTACTTCAAATCTATCATAATAATAATTTGGGTTCTATAGTCCCTTCCTCTACTGTTATGTGTTACCTTCTCTGTACCAAAAAATCTTAAACTCGGTAACTGATGTCCTGTTTCCAAAAAGTGCCTGGCCACCGGTAACTTCAAATCTGCTCTTCTCATGTCTGATTTGTGCTCTATTATTCTACGTCTTAAAGCCCTTTCAGTTTTCCCTATATACATTTTATCACACGGGCATTTTAAACAGTAAATTCCTCCATCTGTTGAACAATTAATAAAATGTTGAATACTAATGTCCTCATCCCTTGCTATATTCCTAATTCTTTTGGTTTTGTAGGTATTATTACAATGAATGCAGTAGCCACATGGGAAATTCCCTTGTATATTCTTGGTAAACATAAAATGTTGTGGGACAGTTTCTGGTATTTTATGCATAGTTTTGGACAACATATTCCCTACTGTTCTGTTTCTTTTTGCTACTACCATCGGTGGATTAGAAAACACTTTTTCCCCTACTGGTGTTGACTTTAATACATCCCAGTGTTTACAGATAGTGGCCCAGATATACAAAACTTTGCCCCGGGGCTAAATTAGCACTGCCTGGCAGGCAAACTTGGCCCAGAGCAAAAAGCAAGCTATATTCAAAAGGAATAGCCTGGGGCAAACAGATTCTGAATATAGCATGGAAATGAAGCCAGGCAAACTGGGCTGGGAGTGCAGGGCAAACTAAGCCCTGTAATAAGACAGCTCTGAATATAGCAACCAGGTAGTGCAGACCACAACAGCAATACAGTGCACAGTGATGTGAAGGTAGGTAGAGGTGACCTATGTGGCCAATGTGTGTGCCAGCAAATGCGTGGACCCAGTACAGCTACAGGGAGCAGTGCATGTGAAAGTACAGTGTGCAAACTGTATAATAGTCCCCGAACCATTTGTGCAGCGCTAACATGTTTGCAGAGGTTTAGCACAGAGCTAAGCCATTCACCCAGTGCAAACACGTTTGCCTGGCACTAAACTTTGCCATATTCAAAAGTGACATGCAAATGAGCCTACATAGGTATTCCCTGGGCAAACATCCACATTAGCATCTCATTATGCCCTGATTTGCATATAGTTTGCCCAGCGTTACTGCAGGGTCCTACAGCGCCACCTGTAGGTCAGTCTAACAGTACAGGGACTGGCTGGGTCTGCCCGCAGTGCCACCTGTTACTCAGTCTGGCACTGCATGATGATATCTGCAGGCTACATGTGTATAGTACAGCACAGCATATTGCATCCCAGGGGACAACACAGCATAGGCACAGGTGGTGATAGTGCTGCATGCACCTGTCACACTGTAGGGCATGTTACAGTGCACAGCAGACACTACAGTAGCAAAGGGGCAAGTAGTGTGAGGAACACAGCAATGCCTATGGTATGTAGGGCAATGATGACCACTGCACTGTGCACAGTGACAGACTCAACGTGCAGGTGATTACTGACAGTGGACAGTACTGTTACACTGTTGTGTGATCCACAGATGCTGCACCTCTGGCATGGGATGCTCACAGTGACATATATATGGCCAGCTGTGAGTGCTGTGGCACTTGTACAGTTGTGCAGTATGTGGCGGGGGGGCACATATGATGCAACAGGCACACTGGTGTTGAGGTATTCCCAATACTGGCCCATGTGCACTGCATGATGTGTCCCAGCCTTGTGACCCCACCTGGTCTGTGGTGAGGCCTGGCCACCAGTACACCCTCCCCTCAACAGCCATCATGCCCACAGTGCTGCATGTGTGTGTCAGCATCTGTTGGTCACCACAGGCATATGGTCTGCAGATGTGTGCTGTATGGCCACACTACCATGGTGTCCCCTGGGGGCCAGGTCACCCCTTACTGCCTGGCATGGCTGGGACTGGTGGCAGCTGTTGGCATCTGTGTGGTGCCATCAGTGAGCAGCACATGTCCTCCATGTCTGGCTTTTTCTATGTGTCATATTCATATGTTAGAGTTGCACAAAGCCATGCAAAAGCTGGGCAAACACCACACAAAGCCACAATGTCATGCAAAGCAGGATTGCCCAGGGTTAAGACCAGCTTTTCCTGGGTGGTAATTTGCACTGCGCAAAGGGTCAGGATAAGTTGTGCAAAACAACTTAGCATGGTGCTAGTCACTGAATATAGCTATGCGCCTGTATTCATGTTCAATTTGTCCCTTGCATATATTATGGTTTTGCCTGGCGCTAATGCAGTTTCCTGTGCTATTCAGCCTTTTGAATACTGCAGATCCCCACTAATCCCACATTAAACATGTGCAAATGGTTTGCGCCCAGTGCAAAGTTTTGAATATCTGAGCCAGTGTGTTTTATTTTACCAAAAATGTCATTGTACACCATAGAGAACACAATTGTTTGTTCTACTCCTGTCTCCTGGTCTATTCTGATTTGTTTCCCCCATCTCTAATAGGCTTGTTCTATCTTTAGTGCCAATCTTTATTTTTGCCTCCTCAAGTGTTGATTTTTTATAACCCCTTTTTCTAAATCTGTTTTCCCTCTCTTGTTGTGCTCTTAAGTACTCCTTATTCACTGTACAATTATGTTTTATTCTTATAAACTGTTCATATGGTATAGAATTCAATAAGTGTTTTGGGTGAAAGCTGTCAGCCCTCAGTACTGAATTTTGATCTGTTGGTTTTCTGTAAATGTTCGTTGCCAGTCTGTTACTAGTCTTATAAATTAAAAGATCTAAAATGGCACTTCTTGTATACTTGTAGTCATTGTAAAAACCAGATTTTCTTTCCTAGTGTTTAAATACTCATTAAACTCCCTCAATGTTTCAACACTCCCTGTCCAGATGCATATAATGTCATCGATAAAACAACAAAAAATTCTAATGTGATTCTCAAATCTGTTAATCTCTGAAAAAACTTACTTCTCCTCAAAATCATTCATATACATATATATATATATATATATATATATATATATATATATATATTGGCATACAAAGGTGCCCTACTGGAATACATTGTCGTTCCTTTTATTTGAAGAAAATATTCATTTTCAAATTTGAAAAAGTTTTGGTTCAGAACAACTTCTGCCATTTTTATTAACAGGTCATTCGGTGGTACTTCATCCTTTCTCTCTTTTTCCAACAGATTTTTTAAGGCTTCACACCCTTCCCCATGTAGGATTGATGTATAGAGGTCTTTTAAATCCCATGTGACTAAAATGCATTGTTCAATATCCAAATCAGTATAATTTTGATTCTGTATTAATTTAATAACATCCACTGAATCCTTGATAAATGTCCTTGTTTTTTCTACCAATTGTTTAATGTGATTATCTATAAATACAGAGAGAGGTTCAAGTACTGAATTAACTCCTGACACTATTGGTCTTCCAGGTGGATTATTCAGGTTTTTCTGTATTTTGGGAAAAATGTAAAAGAGTGGGACAGATGGGGTACTCCTGAATAATGCACTCTTCTCCCATTCTGTGATCCAATTTTGTTCAAATGACCTCTCTAACAGGGACCTCACTAGGTCTTGAACCTGTTTGGTTGGTTCTTGCTGAAGTTTCATATAATTATTCTGTTCATGTAATAAGTCCTGACAAATCCATTTATAATGTGTATAGTCCATTACTACTACTGTTCCTCCTTTATCTGCTTTTTTAATAGTGATGCTAGAATCATTTTCTAAATTTCTTAATGCTCCATACTGAGAGGCTGATAAATTGTACTTAGTTCTCCTACCCATATTCTGTTCTTTTTTTAACAATAATTCTATATCTTTAGTTACCATTATAATGTATGTTTTTATATTATGTGACATCACATTAGGAACAAATTTTGACCTGAAGTTCAATTTTTTGCTCAGTTCCATTTTTTTTACTTCTCCTTTGAATGTCCAGATCTGTCTCTACCTGTTCCTCTTGGGAATCAAAAAACTGACTCAGTCTCAGCTTTCTATAAAACCTATTCAAGTTGAGTTTAAGTTCAAACTAATTTACCCTTTTGTGTGGGCAAAATGACATTCCCTTATATAGTACTTCACATTCCATTTTTGTGAGTACTCTGTTTGATATATGATAGATTAATTTGTTTTCTGTGTCTGTAATCTTATGTTATTTTTCTCTGTGGACCCTCCCTGTGGTCATCTTTCTTTTTCTCTGTCTTCTTCTTCTATAATTGTATCTGTTCCTCCTACACCTGATGGGCCTGCAGTAGCCTCCCTTTTGTCTGTTCTGAGTTGCTCCCTGTCTGTGTACTGATAATATTCTTTTAATTGAATTAGGGAAGTTCTACACCTTATAATATTACTTTTAAGGAGCTTTTTAGGTTGTTATAAGAAAAGTGGCTGACTTAAAATAGTGTTATCCTGCTAAGAAGATGTGCAGCCTTTAAATAGATATATTTATATGCATTGTAGTAGATTTTGGTTATGGCTCTTTACAACTATACCAAGAATATTTATATTAGCTTAGAGGGAACAGTAGGTAGTATTGTCCATCTAGCTAAATACCTAAATTATAGAATTAGCTTAACAAACATCATAAGGTATATATTAATATGCAAAAGACACTTTCCAACGACTTAACAATGGTCACTTGGAACATTACAGGCCTGAATCATAAACTTAAAAGATACTTGATATCACATCACCTTAAAAAGCTAGGCACTTCAACAGTGTTTCTCCAGAAAACACATCTAACAGCAGATTATTACAATCTAATGCATAGGGAATGGATAGGGCAGGTGTATGGAGCTGGGAATAGTTCAAAAAAAGGCCCTCATTATTTTTGCAAGAACTGTTGTTTTTCAGCTTGAACATCATGTGGCTAATACTGATAGGCACTTTCTAATCTTAAACAGGAAAATAAGAGAAGAAACTTTTACTTTTGTAAGTATTTATGGCCCAACAGCCCCAGATTACAGCATCTTTAAGAAGGTATGTAAGTTACTAAATAGATACAATCACACAACTGTTATTCTAGGGGGAGACCCGAATGCAATCATCAATCCTACCTTAGATAGGTCCATAATCAGATCGCATAAAGCAAAAGTAGATGAAGAATTAGATGCTCTGCTGTACAATACTAAACTAATTGATATATGGAGATTGCTTCATCCGGGGTGAAGGAATACACTTGTTGGTCCCAATGCCACAGATCAGGTTCTAGACTTGACTACATAATGATTCCTAAAGATTTTATTAAGAGGGTTAACTACACATCAATAAAACAAACTGTGGTTTCAGATCACTCACCGGTGACAATGAACTTTACCAAACAAGTAACAAATGAGAACAATAAAAGGTGGAGTGTTAATGATGTCCTCATAAACATGGTAGAGATTAAAGCAGAAATTATGAATAAAATAGATGATTCTATCACCATAAATAAAAATGGGGACTTTTCTTGGGCAAATATCAGGGATGTGCTAAAGTGTTGCTTAAGGAGAGATCTTAGCCTAGGAGCTAGGGGAAAAAAGGAGAGGTCTAAGGCACAATAAGAATTGCTATGATAGATAGAGAATATACAGAGGAGGTTAGATGGAGATACAACAGATGAAACTTGGAGGTCATGGTCCAACCTAAAAACACAATATGATGATTTAATTAGTTCAGAAGTGGATTTCGCTATTAGGAAATCTAAAGTTAACTACATAGATTCAGGGCCAAGAGCAACAAAATTATTAGCAATAAGGCTAAAACAGAACTCCATAACCACCAGCATCACAGCAATTAAAGCAAAAGGCCCAGGAAACATACTCCTAAAACATAAATAAATGAAGAATTTTGTGAATTCTATAAGGAAGTATATGGAACAGACAGGAAAATACTGGGTCAACAGTACACCAATTCTGTGAAGGCCTATATATATATACCTATGGTAGGACCACAGGACCAAGACATACTAGGAGCAAATATTACAGAACCTAAGATCAGAAATGTTATTAAAATGTTAAATATAGGATAAAGTATGAGGTGCAGTGTGTTACGAGAATTTAACACACACCTGAGTTGTTGGATGGCACATAAACCTGGAGGGTGAAGCTCGAGGGGTTTATGATAGCCATCCAACAATGAGGGTGTGTCTTAAATTTGAGTTTACACACTGCACCCCATATTTTGTTGTATATAATTGAAGGGTTCCATTTTTTTTCTGTTGAGTTTTGACATAAAAAAGAAGAAACTGGAGTTTTATACATCATTATTGCGCTTACTGATACTATTTAACCAAGCTGTCTTTGAAAGAAAAAGTGAAGCTAGGTTTTCCAATTTACTTGAAATTTGCACCGAGCAGGAAAGTCGCACTTGGACGCTTTTCATCAACTCCCCCATTGCCATGTAAACCAGTTTCTGACACCAGAACACAGGCAAGGGCTTTTTTTACTTACACAGGAAGCAACATAGCAGGAAACAAACCCATTGTGTGTTTAACTGCTCTAAGGGACATCAAAAGAACTTAGAAGTCAACGTTTATTTTTTTATTTTATTTAGGTAATGCGAGGGTAGCAGAGAATGTTTCATACGGAGCGAACGGCAGTAAGCATGTGAGTTTCTCTGAATAGTACTGTGTGAGGAAAAACAGACAGTGTGAATCTTGACCTCTGTTTGTTTGTTGTTGCAAGTGCATTTCCATAGGAAGAAGCCATGTACATGCCATAATACCTACTCAGGTATTACGATATTTAATACAAGACTTTCCCCATTGAAAAAAATTGAACCCAGTAATTATAGAAAAATAAAACCCCAGGTCTTGATGGGTACTCTGCTAACTTTTACCACACCTTTTGTAATAAACTAGCACCCATTCTGAGAAATGTTTTTAATGAAGCAATGGATAAAGGGACCTTTTCTACTGAGCAAACTAGAGGTCTAATTACACTAATTCATGAAACAGGTAAAGATCCACTACAATATGTTAGCTACTGTCCTATTTCCCTAATAAATATGGACATTAAAATTTTGGCTAAAATCCTTTTAACCAGATTGGAAGCTGTTCTACCCTACTTAATTTCCATACAACAAACAGGATTTATGAAGGGATGTCACTTGGCAGATAATACAAGAAAACTATTTCATATTCTGGACTATGCTAATAAGGTTACTATACTGTGTGGATTATTGGTATTAGATGCGGAAAAGGCCTTTGACAGAATTCTCTGGTCACGCATATTTGAATTACTAGATCTTTATCAATTTCCAGAGAAGTTTGTTAAATGGGTCAAGATTCTATATAATAACCTCTTTTCAGCCGTGGTTATGAATGGAATAATGTCACCTTATTTTCAACTTCATAGAGGAACTAGGCATGGATGTCCTTTGTCCCCACTACTATTTAACCTAATAATAGATCCATTAATTAGAAAGTTAAATGTAGATGCCAGTAACAAAGATATTCAAATCAGGAATGTTGATCTGCACACTTCAGTCTACACTGATAATCTCCTAATCACACTAGCAGACCCAGAGCATTCATTACCTAAGATTTTAAAAATACTAAATGGCTTTAGCACATTCTCTGGGTACAAATTTAATACATCTAAGTCATATTTTCTGTCTTTAAATAGACAATGTAATGAGGAAATAATTTCGAGCTATGGGTTTACTTGGGCACAGAACAGTATGAATTATTTAGGCATCAAAATCTGTAAAACTGTTGCAAAAACAGTAAAACTGAATTTGGCTGAATTAAAAAACAAAATTGCTGAATCTCTTGCTAAATGGAATAAACTACCACTGGGTATGTAGGGAAGGTTGGATGCAATAAAAATGAATATTTTACCCAGAATTATTTATATTTTTATGATGACACCATGCCATATAAACATAAATTGGACTGAAAAACGTAACTTGGATCTGTCAAGGTTTATTTGGGGATTTTAAAAAAATTGCCTAACTTATAAGTTGTCTAGAAGTAAAACTAATGGAGGATTGAAAGCTCCTGATTTGTTTTATTACTACTTGGCAGCAAGGATATCCCAAATTACAAAGTGGAGCTTAGCTGCGGCTACTAATGGTTATAAACCAGAATGGGTGCAGATAGTGAAGGAAGTGGCAGAAACACCTTTGACCTAGAGTGGCACAGTTATGTCACGCCACTGGGAAACCATGAGTGCAGACAGAATAAAGCCCTGCAACCAGTGCACAGCTAGGATGTTGGGGGGGCATCTGAAGTCCTTGACTGGATATTGTAATAAGGACTCCCTTGCAGAAGCCCATCGACAGACCTTGGGTCTATTGTTACCATAACAGATTACAATTTTGTTTCTTACTTCTTTTTCATTCTCCCACCTATGGCTATCTTCAGCACTGCTGGGACAGAAATGAACCATCAGCTGGGGTACCCTACTAATTTAAAGGAAGCTCCCATAAGGCCTTTGTGGGACATCTGGTACACTAGCAGGTGAGGTCTATTTACTGGGACTGCCTGGGGCAATGGGCCTCTGGAGTGTTACTCTGTATTACTCGGTATTTGTAAGGTGGAAGGAGGCTCTAGGCCCATCAAGACCACCCTCCCTATGCAATGTAGGGTACATTTTCAACTAGCCCAAAATAAATTTATCAAGTTCTGTTTTAAAGGATTTGAAAGTAGTCATGTTTACAACATAATGGAGTAAGGAATTCCACAGTGAGGTTGCTCTTATGGTGAAATAATGCTGTCTCTTGTTAGAGCATTTGGAATCCAGATTTGTCTGTTGTGACATCACAAGTTATTTGGTTTTATGGCCATAGCAATATTAGACTCATTCAAAAGTGTTTTATCCCTTAATATATTGTACAAAAGTAACAAATCACCTCGGTATCTTCTCAATTTTAGGTCATATAAGCCTAAAGCACTCAGTCTTTCTTCATATGTTAAATGTCTAACTCTGGGTATTAGTTTTGTAGTTTTTCTTTGCATACTTTCAATTAGCTTTTACTCCTTTTTGAGATAAGGAGCCCAAAAGGAAACTGTTTAATCAGTGTGGGAGTGAATGAAGGATTTATAGAGGGTATCAGACAATGTTCATTCCTGCTGACTAATATTCTTTTAATTGCTGATGAAATATAATTACCTGTCTGTGCAACTTTTCTACAATGATCAATTGCTGAGTATGAACTATTAATGATGATTCTCAGATCCCTTTCTGTAGTGGCATGTTTAATGGATGACCCATTTAGATTATAAGTAGTGGCAACATTTTTGGTCCCTAAATGGATTACAGCACATTTGTCTGTGTTGAAAAGCATTTTATTGTTGTGTGCCCAGGTTTCAATGGTTAACAAATCTTGTTGAAATAGTAAAATGTTATCTGCTGTATCAACCTCTGCAGACAGTTTTGTGTCATCCGCAAACTTACAAATATTGTTCAAAACCCCTATATGAAAATCACTAATATAAATTCCAAAAAAGGTAGGCCCCAATACAGATCCCTGTGGTACTCCACTAGTTACTTCAATCTCTGATGAGATAGTATCAACTATTTTAACCTTTTGTGATCTGTTAGACAGCCAGTTACAGATCCAAATAGTTAGATAATAATTGAAACCCAGTTGGATAATTTTACTTATTAATAGATTATGGGGGGCCAAATCAAAAGCCTTTTTGAAATCCAGATAGACAACATGTACTGGAATACTTCTGTTCAGGCTGCTACTAATTGATTTGTAAAAAGTAATCAAATTCATTGAGCAGGATCTTCCCCTTAGAAAGCCATGCTGTGATACATCTATAAGATGTAGGGCTTCAATTTCTGCATCTATTTTGTTTTTTTAAGATTTTCTCCAGTAGCTTACAACCAATGGACGAGAGGCTGATGGGTCGATAATTTTCAATTAATTTTTTGTTTCCCTTTTTAAATACAGGGACCACAAAAGCCTTACACCAGCCATCCGGTACTTCCCCAGTTATAAGGGATTTGTTAAAAATAATTGTCAGTGGGGTGCAAAAGTTGATCCATAGTTTGTTTAGTCAGATAAGTGTTTAAGCTATCTGGCCCTGGAGAAGAATTATTTTTTAGGGTTAAAATGGCTGATTTTATCTCCTTGGGGTAATTTCTAAGGGTTCATCAGAGGTAGAGATTGGCAAAGAATTAGGATCTTTAGCAGCAAAAACTGATCCAAAGTATTCATTGAAAAAATCAACTATTTTGGAAATGTCATTAATCTCCTCTCCATTTTTTGATAGTTGAAATAGGGTTAGTAGGTTTTTTACTAGAATTTACATAAGCATAAAAAGCTCTAGTATTCCCCTTAGAAACAGAGTTTAAATTATATATTTTTTCTTTCTGATTTAATAATCTAAAGGATGCTATAGTTTCCTTATTTTTTTTTCATTTATATATATGCTGCCTCTTTTCTTTTAATCTGTTTAAGAATTGAAGGAGTGAGCCATTGTGGGATTTTTCCCTTGTTATTATTTAATTTTTTAATGGAATGTATAATGATTCTAATTCATAAAGAATGCTTTTCATTAGGTTCCAACCATCATTTGTGTGCAGAGGCCTTTTGGTTAGGGACCCAGCTGAGGGTGGTCTACCTTGACATTGGTAGCTGGGCGACTTCACAACAGGGCCCTGTAGTGAATACCAAGAGACCCCCACTTCTTTTGATATTAAATTAGTAAATAACCAATTCAGGCATGAAAATGTTCATTGTTATAATTTTTCCTTAAACTTTGGGTTTGAAATTAAATTAGTAAATGGCCAGTCTAGGCTGATTAATGTTCACTGTTACATATACCCAAATGTTTTTATCTTTGGGGGGGTGCACTGATATTTTTTTTCCTTTTCTTTCATTTGTGTTTAGTCCTGATAATAAATTATCCCAATTAATTATATTAAGGGATGACCTAATACGTTCACAATCTCCTCTAGGGTAGTTACAGTATATCTGAATTTTGTAAGTTGGGTACAGTTTCTAGAGGTAATTAGCTCAAAAAAGATCATGTTATGATCACTATTGCTAAGGGGATTTGTTACAATGATGTTATCAATGTCTGCTTCAACATTAGTAAGAATAACATCTAGGATATTTTTGTCCCTAGTTGGTTCAGGTACCAATTGGTGCAAGCCAAGTGTGATGAATGAGTCAAGATACCGTGATTCAACTTTGTTGGTAGTGGTTAAGAGATTCCAATCAATTCCTGGCAAATTTAAATCCCCCATGAGTAGTACCCCAGATTTATTTATTAAGTCAGTAATTTAAGTGAGTAAACTCTCATTATGAACTGAATCTGCTGAAGGGTGGTCTATGTAAATGACCAATTATTAGATTTTCTCCAGATTGGTGTTTGATTTATACAAAACAACCATCAATGCCATAGTCCATGATGTTAATCTCTTTGACTATAATAGATTACGTCATATAAAGACAGACACCTCCACCTCTTTTTGAACCCCTATTTTTATGGACAAGATTCTAACCAGGAATATTGATAAACCATGATGATGTATCATCCCACCAGGTTTCTGAAATGGCAGTGATGTCTATCTTTTTTTTTTAATTGCAGATGGCTGAAAGCTCACTTGATTTAAAAATATTTAGACTTCTTGCATTACTAGTAAGGATAGTATAGCATGAAACACTGTCTAGCTTTCTGAGAGTAGAATTAGAATCTACATGTATTAGTGTATGCCCTTTTTGCGCCACACTAGCTGGTTTAAATGTTTTTCAATATTGGTAGAAATGCTTCTGCCAAGTACAAAACTTCCCCTTTTACTTAAATGCAGTCCATCCCAACTAAATAGGCTGTTATCATTAATCTTTCCCAATAAGTGTGACAGTTAATATGTTTCTTTAAAGTCCATTTTCTTAACCACTCATTGATTACTTTTATTTTTTCATGAGTTTTGATGTTAGCTCTCGTTATTGACAAAACCTCGGAGGTTAGAATATCATACCCCTTCTTTTCTAATGTCTCCACAAGGGAGATATAGCTATTTTGAAAGTCTTCTGTCGTACATTTATTGACATTGTTCATTTCTGCATGAACCACAACCAGGGGGTTGTGTCCTGCATTAGCTAATATGTCTGGTACCATTCTTTCGATGTCCCTAATCCAGGCCCCTCTGAAACTGAAACAAGTCCTGTTCTGTTTGTCATTTCTACATAAGTGACCATATCTATTTAATAATGCTGTCTCCCAGCACATACACCTGACTAGTAGGGGAAGTATCTGCAATTCCAAGAAACCATCTTCCAAGGGCAGAGCAGTAATTATATCTTCCTTCCTCCATCATGGACACTGTAGTAGGAAGGGGGTGTTTGAAGTAGATGCTAATGATAAAGCTTGGGTTGGTGAACTACTTTCTGTCAAACTAGGGGATGTAATTACTTTATTAGTGATGTCAAGATCAACATGTACCTGTGCAGATATCACTTGAACATTGTTCTTTACAACTTTGGCAATAGTCGATTCCTCCTGTCTGTTGTTAGACTTGCTACTGTTATTTATATCGGTCATAGTTCTGTCCTTAGTGACTGATTCTAAATCTACCAGTGGAGTATAAGAATTCTGTACTGGAAGAGTGAACTCCATGGCTCTCCTGTCTTTTTTACATTTGCTTTTGTTAGTCACTAATTGCCATTCAGTTTCTTCCTCACTGTCCTCCTCCCTACCTCTTTTCTGTGAATCAACTGGTTTTTCCCACATTAATACCCTGAGTGCTGAGTAGGGGCACATTTTGACTTAACAGCTTGTCAGCATGTTGTAATTGTTCAATTGTTTTTTGTAACTCGAGTAACTTCATTTTTAATAATTCATTTTCTTTACATTGATGACATTTCAACCTTTCAAAGCCTGCATTACTCTCAAAGCAAAAATTATTGCATAAAATACATGCCATAGCTATCTCTCCAGTACTGAGAGTAACTATACTCTTGTTAATGTCCATACTAGGCTTTATGATTTATAGAATATACTGTATAACAAAGCTACTCTCACCTAATAAATGTATGATAAACAACATAGGCCAGTGTCCCAGACGACTTCGGTGGACACAGATGACATGTGCAGAAACGTGTGTGTCTGTGCATGCATTTCCATGCACAGCCCTGCACATGCTCAACCCGCTTGCTAGTGTGGGTCAGAAATAGCACTGATACTGGAAGTGGTAGATGCTTCCTACTTCCGGTTACTCGGCGGCAGAGTGAACCTATATTTTGGTGTTTAAAAACACCAATACCCAGCAAGATATTTAGCTGCCTTGCACCTTGTACTGTAACCAGTGCAATTTCTGTGTCCACAGAGACACAATTAAACTACTCCCAGATCACTAATGGAGGCAGGCCTCCTGTATTCCACAGTGTACGGCAAGGCAACCAAGGAGTGTCAGTATATACAAGACACCACCTGTACACGCACTCATTCAAGGGATATAATAAAATCACAGTTTTAAAAGTTCAATATGTTACATCAGATAGATGCCTCTCACCAGAGGCAGGCTTACTCCAAATGTCACCAGCTAATTCATTGTTGTCTATTATTGCTGTTGCTAGCTGCCATCCAATCTATTTTCTCTATTCTTACCCATTCCTCCAATAAATATTTCACTTGTTTTGTGCTTTATATATTTTGTGTTGCCTGCAAAGTCACATTCTCATTGCATCGTGAGGTGAGATTGTGAGGGCCAGGGTATTGTTATTGTTTTCTCAGGGTAGGAGCTTGTGTGCCAATTGGTATGCCAAGGGACTACTCAAGTTGGAGGCAGCACGCTGTTTCACATCAGTCACTCAGGGTACTATACCAGGCTGGCTCCCTCAAAGTATTGGGGGAGTTGCTTCCCTCAAAAGTCTTGAGTGTATGCTACACTAGTGCACAAGCTCTCAGTGTCAAGAAGACACAAAAGGCAGTCTGTAATAATAGTTCCATAACATGGGGCACTGAAAGGATCCTTTTCTGAATATTCTCATTCTGAAGAATAGTAGTATGGAAATAGTGTTGTTCAGGAAAACAATGGACAGGAATACAATCCTTTATGGCACCAACGTTTACCATTCTCAACTCAAGAAACATATTCCATGTTCCCAGTTCCTCTCTGCCAGCAGGAAATGAAAGGCTTACCTGGAGTTTGAGGAGCAGCTGACGAAAACCCTTCCACTATTCCTATTTAAACCTTTTAATCTTACCTTTTCCTGCCTTAGTTAATTCACATGAGGATTGCCAGTGGGATGCTGTTAGCTCTCTAATTTGCCACTTCACATTTTCTCTTTGCTGTTCTTCTTCCTGTCCTCCTGCATAGTCTCTTTTTTGCTGTTCTGCTGTTGCTCTTCCTTGTTTGTTTTTTTCCCTTTGCCCCCACCACTACGCTGTCTGCTCCCATTTTCTTCCTTGCTCTTCTTTTTGATTACTCATCCAATTTTGCTTGCCACTGTGGTCTGTTGTCTTCATTTTTCCACTCTTCACTACTCTCTCCTCTTGTCTCCTGTTGGCATTCCATACACCTCACTGTGTGTGTTTCGCTCTCTGTTTTTGCTGACTTTATATAACATCACTGTACTGCTACAGTAGGTCTCCATCTCAGCTCATTCCTGCATTAAATGTGTGCCTGCACCAAGTCTGCACTGAACCTGACAACCAGTCCATAAGCTTCTCCTGCTCTGGCTTTCATCAATTTTGACTCTGTTGTCTAATCTATTATAGCCCGTTTCAGCATCTTCCAATATACAGCACCCTACCTGCCTCTCACCTGATATCCAGTTATTGTCTTTAATCTATTTAGCCCCAGTAAACCTGGACTGACCTGTAGCTATAGAACTCTCATAGGTTCTGGTGGATGCTAATGGCAGCACTTCCCCACCGGAATCATTTTGACATTCATTCATTCATTCATTCATGCATTCATATCCATGAGTGCTAGTTTGGAGGCTCTCCCCCCTCCCGTACCTTCCTTTGGCATCCATCAACTCCTGGAATTTACACTACAGTGGTAGTGTAACAGCTGCTAGGACAATTTTCCTTAAGCGTGTGTACTTAGCCTACCTTGCACTTTAAACTAGGTCCCACAACTTCATGTGATGTTACAAGAGCATTGGCAGTCTGAACCTAGAGCTCCCTTCCAGAAATGTTACAATCCCTCTACGGAGATCATTCATCATCATCAAATTGCTACAAACAGCTTACTGGAGGGAAGCAGGATCCATAGCTAAGTCTACCAGACTTAAACTCCAGCTTGCGGTGGAGGATGTCGATGGATCCTGCCATGACAGATCTGACTCAGAACTCTCTCAGGTGTCCACCATGGCCTGGGCCCATAACCATCTCGCACAGAAAAAAAAAAAGTCTCCACCAATGAAAATAAATCTTGAGATGATCTTTAGGGAGATAAAGGAAGTTCCAGCAGAAATTAAAGAAGCTCTTAAAGATGTCACCAAAGATATCACCAGTCTTGAACAGTGCACTGATGAAAATGAAAGCAGCTCACACACACAAATAACCAGCTCACTCAGCTAGAAACCTTGGTTCTTGAACTGGCAGAGACTCAGCTACAAATCATGCACTAAAAGAAAGATGCTTAGAACCATGGCAGGAGGAAAAATATCACATTATATAGTATTTTGGAGAACTCCAAAGGCACTAACTTAGTGGCATTTCTATATACAGTAGTTTTCTTGGACATAGAACGTACACATACTGTATGGCATTGAGACTGAAACCTATCACTCCAGATGCCCATTTACATTCAAATATTGTGCATTTTCTTAACTATGCAATGAAGGAAAAGTTACTCCAGCTGGCATGGCAAAAACAAACAATTTTCTGTGGCACTACCCGGGTATATTTTGATAGTGATTATACCCCTACTACAATGCATCATAGGAAGGAGTATATTCCCCTGTTATAGCTTCTTAGGAAAAAGCAGTTGAAGTTTAAAAGATCAATCCACAGCTGAGACATAGAGAGATCTTCAGGCAGGTCATGCCACCTTCTTCTTTATATTATTTCCTTCCTTTTCTTTCTTTTATATTTAAAGTGTATTATTTTCTGGAATAACCAAACAATACAATACGGCACAAACACAGCAGTGTCAGCAGTGTGTCACTGTATGAGTGTATAGCAACAGAGACATAAACTGTTAGTTCACAGGTTCAGTGCAATATATTGATTGCTTACACCACAGTCAGGGTGTCTGGTCACATTTACTCCAGTCTAGGGAACATAAAATGGATTTATTTATTTATTTGAAAAGTTTCACCAGGAGGACATACTGAGCTGCACTAGCTCATTTCCAGATCATCCTGGGGAGAGGGAGGTATATAGGAGGGTGAGGGAAACATAACATTACAGAGAGAATATAGCAAAATACAGTGCATGTCATCTGGATACAGTAAAATACAGTACCCATTGACCAGATGGAAACAGGAGGAAAATGAAGAAGCATACCGCTTTATACTTAGAACATATCCAGTGTGTACATATATATATAGAGAGAGAGAGAGACAAAATAGCATAAGCAGCCAGCTCGGTGGCACTGAGGGCTGAGGTGCTGGATGACTTACCTCACCGTATGCTGGTAACCTGGGTTCAGGAATGACCTCAGGTCACCAGGGGGCCACATGGGGGAAGGTCAGACCAGGTTTGAGCTGCCATAGGCAGCTTTCCCCTCCTGGGGGTGGTTTTCCGCTCCCTTCCAGTTCCGCTCCCACCAGGTGGTGGTCCGGTGGGAAGCATAGGTGAAGAGGAGCAGTGGCGAATACCAGGGGTGGGGCAGAAGGGGTCAAGATGGCACCCGGCATGCACATGCACCTCCACGCACATGCATATACGTGTCTGCCCAGGTCCTGGTCTGGGGCGCAAACAAGAAAAAAAAAAACATAAAAATTACATATAAAAAAAACTTAGGCAGTCATGGGCACACAATACATTGCAGATATGCAGTAAAGGTCAGGCTTAGATTTATTATATACAGTAGAATTACAGTGAGAACCAAAACACCAGACAAGTAAAGTGCTAGTCTATATATTTCCATGATGGACAGTAGCAGGTAAAGTGCAATAGCCAACCCATTTATGTGTTATGTATAGTCACAAAGGAATGAGTTTAGGTCAGCAAGGGGAACAAGGGGTGGGAGGTGGAAAGGTCAGACAAAGGTCATTACCCCTTTGGGATGCTAAGAACCCCACAAGGGGACCAAGAATTGGCATGAGAGAGAGAGGGTAGAACAAAAATTGGCTGGGCTTTGTTTTATAGGCACCATGTCTAGTTCACCTATTGGTGCCCTTCTCCATTTCTTGCCTGACTGAGTAGGTGAGGAGCGCCACTTTATAAACCCCATTCACTGTTATTTTCCATTCTTTCAAGGTGGGGGCCTCTTGCACCAACCATTTTTGATTATACACTTTTTGTCCACCACTAATAATATAGCTCACAGATATCTCTTAGCCAGATCCTGCTCTTTTTGTGGTGAATATGTAAAGAGGAAGAGGCATTCATCCAGATGTAAGTGTGGTGTACAAGTCTCCTTTGGGGTCCCTTCCAAACTGTAGAAATTGCTGTAATGCAGGTTATGCCAACATTACAAGATGGTGTGCGGCTTGGGGTTTCCTGCAGTGCCTCCAGCAGGCAGGGGTGTACACAGTGCCACTGTGTACCTGCTGCACTGGAGTTAGGAATAATGTATGTGGCATTTCCAGTTTTATTTTTTCCAGAGCATTGAATTTGATACTCTGTGGGTGTTAATATAAATCTATTGCCACTTTTCCAGCTCAGTGGTGGTGCCTAATTCTGAGTTTCATTTTTCAAAGGTCTGCAACAGTGCTGAGTGGCCTTTTTTGTTTGTAAGCTACCATACAGTTTGGAGATTAAAAGGCTGTTTACTGTACCATGAATTGCATTAGTTTAGAAGGTAAGTATAGGGTAGCCCAGGCGGGGGGAAGGGTGATATTCTGTAGCCACGTCAAGTAGCATCTGGATTGAAAACATCAGAAAAAATCTGTTCCTAACAATTGAAAAAGTTCCCACAGTGCCTGAAAAGTAAGGATTCCAGCATCCTTCAGCATCTACAGCAGGAACCACATGCCCTTTCTGTACCAATTCCTATAGCTGTCAGGGGAAGATTTAGGAAGGAAATGAGGAGACACTATTTCACAGAGAGGGTGGTAGCAAAATGGAATGTCCTACCAGAATGGGTGGTATCATGTAAATTTGTGAACAGCTTCAAAGGGCATGGGACAGGGAACAGGGAGAGTGAGGGTGGGGAGGTGGGGTGGCAGTGGGATGACAAAGCAGAGGGGGTGGGGTAGCTGCAAACTAGGAGTGCTGGCTGCACACTTGAGCAGACTTAGATAGACCAGGTGATCTGTTTCTGCTGGCATATTCGTATGTTCATCAAGCTGGGCTGGAACAAAATCTGGGTGTAAATGTAAAGGCAACAACCAGATAAGATCCCCTTTGAGCTTATGCTGAACCAGAACTCTATGCCAAACCTGCATTTGAATATACAGAGAAGAACAGTGGGTGATTGTAGTCATGGATAGTGGAGGTACCAGCACCATATCCGGGGCTGGGGTAGGCAGGGCAGCCTCTCCAGTTGTAGCCACTGATGTGTAGGAGAACTTTATAACTAGTACAGTATGAGTTGCAACTAAAATGCCTCATAGTACCTCTGTAGGTGGGGGATTCCCAGGCCTTCATGTTTTGGTAGGCAAAGAAGGGCAAATTTTATCCATGGGAGGGTGTCCATTCTAGAGGTAGTGGGAAATCATTCTTTACTAGGTAGCCCACACCATGACTAGGAGATATATATATATATATCCTAGTCATGGTGTGAAACTAATAATATATATATATATATATATACAGTATATATACACACATCAAAATAGGGGATACATGATGGGCAGGAGTGGAATGTGGAAAATATTTTCACTCTTGCAGAGTGAGTCTGGATATTTCACAAGTGCGAAGCCATGGGTGAAATATACAGTGCTCATGATGCAGGAGTGAAAATATTTTCCATATGATATTACATCATGTGTCTATTATACCATGGGGGTGAGATCAATGACAGTGAGAAAACTATGTTTGGTGTTGTGAGGTTCCTGTTGCTTTAAATGATATTGGTAGTGTGTGTGTTTTATGAATGGGTGTTTGTAGTGAGCTGTGATTGGTTGATGTGTGTGTGTGTGTGTGTGTGTGTGTGTGTGTGTGTGTGATTAGGTGTGGTTTGCTCTGGTTATTGATTGGCTATGTGGGGGACGTTCTTACGTTTGCTGCTGGGAGAGATTGTGATGAGATCTGTTTGCTGGTATGCCTCTTTATGTCTGGATGTGAGTATAATGTTTATTTACAGGTTTTGTGATGTAGGTTTATAAAATTTGGTGCAGATTTCACATTTGTTGTGCTGCTCGCTGTCTTATTGTTACAAGAGCGTTTGTTACAGCCGTGTTCGTATCGCAAGAGAGTTAGTTTATTTTTCACTTCTGGAGCAGGTATTTTAAAGTAAAGAAATTCGTAAATTATATGTTTAAAGCATTGAATATGTATTATAATGCGATATGTGTGGTTCTATGTTTGGAGATGTAAATAATATGACTGTTGACAGCTGTAGTGTGCTTAAATGTGAGTCGGAATATGATGGGTTTTGAAATGCAGCACAAGAGATCTGCAGCTTGCTACAGTGAAAAGCAGTGCTACAGGTGACTGTAATGATGTATGTTAATACTATTGTTTGTTAGCGTATAGGGACTGTTTGAGAAGCAGGCAGATTAGAGAGCTGTTTGTTAGTGCTTTCACATGCAGGTGGGTGACAGCAGAGTAGGTATAAATGGTATTTATTTTAACTCTGTTGACGTCAGGAGTATTTATTTCACTGCAGTGAAAATAACAAGATTTATCTCACTGTAATTGATCTCACCCCATGGTATAAATATATATATATATATATATATAGATAGATAGATAGATAGATAGATAGATAGATAGATAGATAGATAGATACAGTATATATATATATAGATATTTATAAAGAGATTGGAACAGATACAGACATTTGGGGAGAATCATAATTTTAACTGAGGCAATCCGATGCTCCGGGCGGGGGTAATATCTTCCAAATATCTATGTCCTGTTGTATCTGGGTGTGCAGCAGAAAAATTATCTTCATATAAGTTCAGAAACAAATGATTTGATACCTTTTATTGGACCAACATGGATGTTACAGAAAAGAACAAAGTGCTTTAGCTTTCGAACCAACCAGGTCCTTCTTCAGAAGCTTTGTGGCAGTTTTTTCAAATATCCCATACTATTCACACCAGATTATATAGAAAAAGCAGAAATAATTCTCATTGGTTTAACATATACATTTAAAACATAATAGAAGATTACGTCAGAGAAGCTAATTAACACCAGTATGCCTTAAACTGAGGAGCCTCAGAAGGGCAAAGGTTATCAAAATTCTCTACAGCCAGAGTTCTTGTCACATAAATTTAAAATGTCTCAGTATGCCAGAAAGCATTCTAGTGATAAAAAAACCTAGGTGGCATTCTCCTAATACATGTAAGATGAGCTTACAACTTACATTCCAATTGTCCTGGTATATTAAAGGACAGATAATGAGAACAAAATCCTGAAATTAGATATAACTGCAAGTTGAAATCAAGCCTCAAATTAACCTACACATATAAACATGATGCATGAAAGTATCACTTGTAAGTGTAAGTGCAAAAGGAAAAGAAAAAAAAAAAATCCTTGTCAAGGACCCCCAAGAAAACGAGACCATGAGCCTGATAAATGCAGATTACAACACAGAGTCTGTGTGTAACAAAATGCACAGAATCAGTCTAAGCAATCTAAATAGAAACCCAAGGAATTACACATTTAATGACCCCAAGTAAATGAGATATGCATCTTAATATGAGCAGTTGAAAATGTGACGGTGAAATCCACCCACTGACAACTAATAGAAGGAAATAAATGCACACTATATGTGAAAACTAAGTGTTCTAGCCACATAACAACTGCCCCATGCACGCTCCACCCACACATATGTGTGTACATACACCATACCACACCCATACACACACACACACCTGCACACCCACACATACAACACACAACAAATATAGCAAACACATTCTGCACACCACACACCACACCACGCTGTAAAACAAAACACACATACACCATACCACAACACATAAAAACACAACACACACCAAACACACACATACATACATCAGTATACACACACACACACACACTCAAACGCACTCACCACAGTGTTAAGGTGAAAAGTCAACAATGTAGATAACCATAAACTTACAAAATCAAAGGCCCGCTGAAGAACTAAACTGTTTATGTCCATCTTTTAAAGTAAAGGTCTGTGTAAGTTTAAGTGGAATAATGTGTCATGTACCCAACATCAATGTTCAAACCATCCGCCACCATATTGAGAGTAAAATAAGTCTAATTTCAAACCCGTCTCTGTGCGTACTGTTGAAATGTCCTTTTAAGACCATCACAGACATATCTGAGATTGAGTGGTCATCCTGGGAGAAGTGCCGGGCTACTGGTTTCTCAATCATCTTGTGATTAATAGAATGTCGTGTGAATTCATTCTAGTGCGGAGTTGTTGGCTTGTCTCCCCACATAACCTGTGCGAGGACATTTCTTGCATTGGATAAAATAGACCACATTACTTGATGTACATGTATAATTCCCTGTATCCTGAATAGTCTGTTTTGTGATGTAACCACACAGTCTGAAGTGGAAATGAGGTTACATGTCTTACATGTGCTTGATGACAGGTCGTGTACCATATGATGTCATGGTATTCTGTTCGGTTCAAGTTGACTCCTAATACTCAGGTTGGCTAAATTAGGTGGTTGTTTAAAAGATAGTAGTGGTAGTTCTTGAAAAATACAGTTAAGGGTTTCATCCTCACTAATTATTGGATGGAGATCCTTAGTAATCTTACGTAGGAGTTCAAGGTCGGATGGTATGTGACTACTAAGAGTATTCTGTTGGTAGTCATCCGTTCCTTATATTGCAGTAGCTGTTCTCTTGGGACCTGTGTTGCACGTTCCACTGCTCTGTCAATTTCCCTGGATGAGCGTCCCTGCTCAATAAAGGTGTTTTTCAACATCGCCAGATGTGTGTCTCTGTCTTCCTCATTTGAACAGAGGCGGTGAACAACTCCGCACTAGAATGAATTCACACAGACATTCTATTAATCACAAGATGATTGAGAAACCAGTAGCCCGGCACTTCTCCCAGGATGACCACTCAATCTCAGATATGTCTGTGATGGTCTTAAAAGGACATTTCAACAGTACGCAACAGAGACGGGCTTCTGAAATTAGACTTATTTTACTTCTCAATATGGTGGCGGATGGTTTGAACATTGATGTTGGGTACATGACACATTATTCCATAAACTTACACAGACCTTTACTTAAAGATGGACATAAACAGTTTAGTTCTTCAGCGGGCCTTTAATTTTGTAAGTTTATGGTTATCTACATTGTTGACTTTTCACCTTAACACTGTGGTGAGTGCGTTTGAGTGTGTGTGTGTGTGTGTTATATACTGATGTATGTATGTGTGTGTTTGGTGTGTGTTGTGTTTTTATGTGTTGTGGGTATGGTGTGTATGTGTGTTTTGTTTGTTGTGCGTGGTGTGGTGTGGTGTGTGCAGAATGTGTTTGCTATATTTGTTGTGTGTTGTGGTTGTGTGGGGTGTGCAGGTGTGTGTGTGTATGGGGGTGTGGTATGGTGTATGTACACACATATGTGTGGGTGGAGCGTGGCATGGGGCAGTTGTTATGTGGCTAGAACACTTAGTTTTCACATATAGTGTGCATTTATTTCCTTCTATTAGTTGTCAGTGGGTGGATTTCACACTGTCACATTTTCAACTGCTCATATTAAGATGCATATCTCATTTACTTGGGGGGTCATTAAAGGTGTAATTCCTTTGGGTTTTCATTTAGATTGCTTAGACCGATTCTGTGCATTTTTGTTACACACAGACTCTGTGTTGAAATCTGCAATTATCAGGCTCATGGTCTCGTTTTCTTGGGGGTCCTTGACAAGGATTTTTTTTTTTTGCACTTACACTTACAAGTGATACTTTCATGCATCATGTTTATATGTGTAGGTTAATTTGAGGCTTGATTTCAACTTGCAGTTATACCTAATTTCAGGATTTTGTCTCTCATTATCAGTCCTTTAATATACCAGGACAATTGGAATGTAAGTTGTAAGCTCATCTTACATGTATTAGGGAGAATGCCACTCCAAGGTTTTTTTTTATCACTAGAATGCTTTCTTGGCATACTGAGACATTTTAAAATTTATGTGACAAGAACTCTCTGGCTGTAGGGAATTCTTGATAACCTTGCCCTTCTGAGGCTCCTCAGTTTAAGGCATACTGGTGTTAATTAGCTTCTCTGACGTAATCTTCTATTATGTTTTAAATGTATATGTTAAACCAATGAGAATTATTTCTGCTTTTTCTATATAATCTGGTGTGAATAGTATGGGATATTTGAAAAAACTGCCACAAAGCTTCTGAAGAAGGACCTGGTTGGTTCGAAAGCTAAAGCACTTTGTTCTTTTCTGTAACATCCATGTTGGTCCAATAAAAGGTATCAAATCATTTGTTTCTGGATCTGTTTTTTAAAAGGACCAATACGGCACCTACAACATTTTTTTGCTTAATATAAGTGGGAGGCAGTCCCCATGAACTTTATTCCCAGATATTTCAGGGAACATAGGTCCCAGCAGAAGGAAATGATGCCTGCAAATGGGCAGATGGAACAAATGTAACTGCTATGGCTTCAGTTTTAGTTGTGTTTCATTTATACTCCAACAGTTGGCCAGATTTGGTCAGCAGGGACCATATCACTGGGAGGTTTGTATCAGCAAACAAGAGATAAAAGAATATTGTCCACATGTAAAGTGATTGTATGTTCAGCTCAGTCAGAAACTATGTAGCCTGCTATACTCCTGATCCTGCCATACGTCATGAGCCAAGGATTCAATGTAAATTGCAAATAGCAATGGAGAAAGTGGGCAGCCCTGCCAGGTGCCAATTGCCAAGTTAAAAAAGAGGAAAGATGGCCATTGGCTTTTATTTGTGCTTGAGGTCTAGAGTAAATTGTGAAAATCAAGCTGTGCAAATGGGATAAGAAAATCTAGCTTACACAGCATGGTGTGGAGAAAAACCCAAAAGTCTCTTTTCAATGCATTCTCTGCATCAAGACTGAAGATAAGGAGAGGAAAACCAGAGTGGGAAGCAATTGTCTGATGGGACTGAATAAAGCCTGTCTAGTCCATGTCTATTATTGAGGAAAGGAGTACATCAAATCTTTGGGGAAATATTAATACAGTTTATAATCTGTGTTAAGTACTGATATCGATCTATATGACTCGCAGAATTCAGGGGCTTTTCCTGGCTTTCAGACAACAGGGATAACAGTCTAACTCCAAGAAGTAGGAGATAAGGCACTCTACAGAAGGGAGTTAGAGACTTTCAGGAATAGGGGAGACAGAACTGGAAAGAATTTTTTGAAGAATTTAGATGGGTAGCCATTTGGGCCAGCACATTTGTCCAGCTTAAGGCACTGCATGGCACCCTGAAGCTCATCCACAGTGATTGGGGCTAAGATTGTAGTAGCCAACTTGGGATCTAGTCCAATGAAATGCAGAGAATTTATGAAAGACTATATCCTGTCCTGTGGGACAGGTGCTTCTTCAGAGTAAAGTTTGGAATAATATTATGAAAAGGCATCGATAATTGACCCCACATTTGGGGTCAGGAGTCTGGTGCTTGGGTTTCACAAATTCAGTATGGAGGTCCGCTGTTGATACCCTCGCACTCTATATGCTAAGAGACAAGCAGCATTAGTCTTATCATCATAATGCTTTTGAAACAGATATCATATTACCTTTTCCATCTGTGCTTGAGCTAAATCATATTTTTTTTTTACGCTAGGTAATTGAATGAGGTCCGAAGGGGCACTCTGTTTGTGTTGGGACTGTAAAAAGGAAAGAGAATCCAGCAGCTCCTCTCTGCATGCTCGCCTCGCCTTCTGTTTATGAGCCACAATTCCTATCATGTGGCCCTGTTATACAACTTTAAAACTATTCCATATTATCAAAGGTGTGACTTCTGGTCCTTAATTAAAGGATAATGTCTCCTTGATTTGGTCTCTGATGTATTTAAAAAAATCAGGATCCTTTAAGTAAAAAGCGTCAAACCTCCGGGCAGTTCTTTTTCGGAAGAGGCCCAATGAGACCTCAGCTGCAACTGGGACATGATCAGAAAATGTCATGGGGCCTATTGTGCAGGAGTGCACCTTATGGAGCTCCTCCCCCCTGGATTGCAGGCATTATCTGTTCTCCCTGTTTGCAATGAGGGTGGGAATAGTGTGTATAGTCCTGGGATGAGGTTGTAAAGTTCTCTCCAAAGACCTACCCAACCCAAGAAAGTTACCAATTTGCAAAAATACTTCTTCAGCACAGACTAGGTGGGCCAAGGGGTCCTTTTCTGACAACAGTTTATATGTTTCTTGTGGGAGGAAAGGATGGGAGTCTGTACTGGGCCTGTTGAATCCTTTTGGCTATCCATGTATAAATTATGAGCCTCTGCCAGGTACAGAAATCCTGTTTGGTTCTCCTACAGTAAATCAGTTGCATCTTTCTCTTTATAAATGGGATGTTCAGACCTGCGGGGCGGAGATCAATGGAAGTTATTGTTTCTGGCCATCCTTCCACTTCTCCCTCAACATCACACACACAGCCCTCCTTGTCCCTGTAGATCTGGGTTTCCAGAAAGGAAAAAGAGCAAGACACCAAAACTGCAATCCCTCTGCATCTCCCTGCCTTATAGGATGAGTAGTAAACTGTCTCATAGACAAATGTGACTAGTTTTTGATGTTATGCAGGGCACAAATGCACCTCCTATAGGCATACTGTTCCAGGACATTCTCGATTAAATGCAGCAGAAACTCAGGCCCATTTGATAAGGTTAGTGACTCCACTCATATTGGCGGAATAGATCTTTAACCTAGTAGCCGCAATAGATTATTTTGGGGGAGGTCAATGGTGACTGTGGGGGTGAAAGTTCATCACAGTCTAACCTGTGATGTGGGGGAGCTAGCTGGGTTGCAGCAGGATCTGTATGCAGTAATAAAGAAGGAGCTGGGGGACACCTATCACAATGGAGCACAACTTGAATATCATTTGAAAATTTACTGGGGCTGACAAAACCATAACAACAGTAAAACATACACAGAAACAGCAAAACTTGTGGAACTATGTACAAAGGGCAACCAGGCCCATAGACTTCCAACACTGGGATTCTCTGAGAAGAGAAGCTCTATAACTCATCTACAAGGTAGTGGATGATGAGCTCAGAGGACGGTGAAGTCATGAAGGTCTTTACCACCGAGGAACAAAAGTTCCTAGGGGAAACTTGGGCAAGGGGAGTACAAGGAGAGAAGACTGATGTCAGAGTTGTCTACCATTAGCAGCCATATTGTTGCCACTCCACTTTTTTTTCTTTTTTTTTAGTGTTTGGTAACCGGGTAAGGACCACTAGGCACAAGTGCCTGTTTTCAGGGGCGACCTGGGAGCACTGGGCGGTTAAGTGACTTGCTCAGAGTCGCACAGTATGCAAGTGGAGGTTATGAGAATCAAACTCAGGTCTGGTCTGCTGGATGTACCAAGGTTGTTCACACCTCGTTCTTCTAACCTCTAGACTATACTGCCACTTACCGCCTAGGGATCATAATAATAATAATAAATAATAATAATCATTTTATTTATATCGCGTATTTCAAAAAATCAAGGTGCCTTAACAATAAGATAAAACAGAATACTATAAAACACAGTTGAACACAAATTATCATAAAATTCAGATTTCAATAAAATCAAACAAGGTAGGCTAGGTGCCAGAGATGGGGTTTTAATGCCAGTTTAAATCTCTCCACAGTGGCACACTCCCGAAGCTGACGGGGTAGAGATTTCCAAAGGACTGGGGCCACATACATGAATGCACGGGCCCCTGAAGATTTTAAGGATACCCTTGGAATGTCTAGCAACCTCTCGTCAGCCGAGCAGAGCGATCACCTGGGGTAGTAAGGAACCAGAAGCTCTTTCAGGTAGTCCAGGCCCTGTCCATGTGTGGCTTTATTAGTCAGAAGTCCAACTTTAAAGATGATCCACCACTGAACCGGCAGCCAGTGCAGTTTGCGCAGCACCGGAGAGATGTGACATGTCCGAGGAGTTCCCGTCAATAACCGGGCTGCAGCATTCTGCACTAGCTGCAAGTGGCGGATATCAACCCGAGGTAGCCCTAGATAAAGAGAGTTGCAATAATCAAGGTGTGAGGTCACAAAGGCGTGGACCAGCGTAGGAAGATTACCAGTCAGAACTAGGTGCTTAACCCTGGAGATGTTCCTCAGGTGGTAAAAGGAGGATTTGATGACTGCTGCTACCTGTGATCACAGTGCCAGCCCATCGTCAAAGATCACCCCCAGGTTTCACACCCATTCAGAGGTAAGAAGCTGGGAGCCTCCCAGGAAAAGTCCTGAAGGCAGACCCGCTCCCAACCACTATATCCAGTCACCCGGGTCCACAACCATCACCTCAGTCTTTTCTGAGTTCAACCTCAGCCAGTTCAAATTCATCCAACCCTGGATTTCAGTGAGGCAGTTATTAAATACCGAGACAGCTCTATCCTAGTCAGGTG
Source organism: Neoceratodus forsteri (assembly GCA_016271365.2). NCBI lineage: Eukaryota > Metazoa > Chordata > Ceratodontiformes > Ceratodontidae > Neoceratodus > Neoceratodus forsteri. The sequence continues at coordinate 28,717,808 of CM057456.1, forward strand.
CAAAAGACAGGAAGGGCTGAGTATCATCAGCATAACAGTGAAACCTCAGCCCATACCATCTTACAATGTCTCCTATGGGTAGCATGTATACTGCGAGCAACATGGGGGAAAATACCAAACCCTGAGGGACTCCACATGACAGAGAGACTGGGTCAGAGAAATAAATCCCCAACACCACCCTCTGAGTTCTGCCAGTGAGGAAAGACTTAAACCACCTGAGGACTGTACCAGACAGGCCGCTGATGAACCTCAGGCATTCGAGAAGAACCCCATGGTCAACAGTGTCAAATGCTAATGAGAGATCCAGAAGAACCAAGATAGAATGTTTTTTCCAATCTCTTGTCATCAGGAGATCATTGAGCATCCAAAACAGCACAATCTAGGTGCTATGCCTCTTTCGGAAACCAGATTGGAGAGGTTCATAGATGCCATGGATGGTCAAATGGCTCTCCAGTTGTAGGGCCACTACTTTCTCGATCACCTTCCACACAAAGGGGAGGTTAGAAATTGGTCTGTAGAAGGCAGGGCAACCTGGGTCCAGAGAAGATTTCTTCAGGAGGGGTGTCAGCTCCATCTCCTTCAGGGAGCTGGGAAACTTGCCCGACTCAAAGGAGCACCAGACTATCATTGCAAGGACCGGGCCAATGATATCACAGCAACCCATAATCAGGGTGGTTGGGCCCGGATCCAAACTACAGCACATAGGGTGCATACCCTGGACAATCCCCATGACATCAACGAACTCCAGCCAGTCAAAGGTACTCCAGGAAAAGTGAGGGAAAATGACCAAGCACCAGTTGGTAGCATCTCCCATAGAGTGTGCTGGTTGGAGCCCTGCCCTAATGTCAGCCACCTTAGCTGAAAAAAATCAAGAGAGCTCATCACACTCTACTTGCGAAAAAGCTCTTCAAACCTGCAGGCGGGCTGGGTTGCACAGTCTGTCTACAGTGCGAAAGAGCTAAGCTGGTCGGTTCTGAGCAGCCGCAATCTCCCTAGACAGGAACTCTGCCTTCTTACAGGTGATTGCAGATTGATAGACTTGATAATGTTCCATCAATCTAAGATGGTCGGCCTCCAGGGTGGATTTCTGCCAGCAATGCTTTAACCTTCACCATAGTCGCTGCATCTCCCTCAAAGTCCCGTCAAACCAAGGGGACCGAGGGTGAAGGGAGAGAGGATGAACACAGACAGGAGCAATTATGTCCAAAGCTGTAGAAAAGGCCTTATTATAGGCCAACACCAAAGCCTCTGGATTACTGCTGCCCCAGGAAGTGCTGATAGGTCAAGCACCATTGCCAGGCCTTCAGAGCTTACATCTCGTAAAGGGAGGTAACTGACCATCTCCACAGGGGTACACCTACTAAGGGGGGCACAAAAACTGAACCCCACAGTGTAGTGATTGGACCATCTGACAGGTTCCACCCACAAATCGAAGGCTTTGATCCCCAGGAGGAAGACTAGGTCAATAGAGTGACCATGTACTTAGATAGGCAGAGGACCACACTGCTAACAAGAGCAAAAAGATTAAAATTGCTAGGTGGCACCCAGATGGATGGACAAGTGTCATCGTTTGCATAGGAGACCCACATCATGTAAAAAAAATGTTTTTTTAAACCCAGGTATAGTCCATTAGAATGTCTATGTGACATTAATAGCCCATCTATAGTCCTGCTAATGAACAATATCTACAACAAGAGTACATCAGTGCCCATCTCAGTGGGTGTACTGGCTCTGGAAGAACATAGGAGTGTGGGGGTTGCAATAAAATGCCTAGTGTATGGGCAAAAGACATCTATATCTATGATCTGATATTCTCAGGCAGGCCTCAGAGCCTAAGGTTCTTTCTGTGGGCTCTACTATTCACTTCATCCTGCCTTTTTTGGATTTTGGTTTGTGCGGTAGCCAGTTACAATATGATGCACTCCAGCTGGTTGACTCTCCAGTCGGTGGCAATAAGCTGAGTTTTAGTAGCTTGGCATTGCAGCTTTTTATGTAACCCCTAGACAGTGCTACTGCAAGGGCTACTACCCCTATCTGTCTTCCTAACAACAGGTTGAGGGGCCTGGGTTTGAAACTAAGTACCAGGGTTTCCCTACCCTCAGTAAACACAATATTTTGGTGCCTCCACCCAGAGTAATAATTACGTGGGTTTCTATATAGACTGGTATAGCCCTCTAGGAAGCTATAACCACCCACACTCCCATCTAGTGACCAATTACCTTGACATAGAAAATGACCCTTAGCAGCATTCAATAGGCAGTTTGCAAATAACATTAATAATATGCTCACAGTTGTCTCACTTATCAGCAGGGTCTCTGGTCCTGGTGTGTGCCCTGCAACCCTCTGTAAAGAAAATGTGCAGTACAGCATGCATTTATAACACATTCAGTAAAGAGCCTATCACTTTAAGCCAAATAATAATATGCTCACAAACTAGGTTCCAAGCAACACAACAAATCAGGTTTATTAAGGGGACATGACCAGGGAGGGGGAGCAAATCTAGGTAAATGATTACTGTTCTGATAGACCAGATTAATAAACACAATTAGTCTCTGTGATAAACAGTCCCTTAGCTACTGGGTACCCAGATCTATGCTGGCTGGCCAGAATCATTGCCCGGGGTTGTAGCTGACATTTGGGCCCTTGAACAAAATGATTATTAAGTTATGCAAGACAAAACAAAATATTTGTATTCTCGACTGGCTGGCCTAGTCTATTGGAAACCATAGAAACTAAACTGTGAACAATTAGATGATACCATAGAGAAATTAAGGTGCCTGTTGCAGGGAGCTACCCTGGATTTACTCACTGTACCAGATGATTCAGGATGGCCTGGCAAAATGAAGACCTGATGCTGGAAGTTGCTGCACATGGGGAAACTGGGCCATCACAACTCACCTCCACTTCACAGACTTTCCCTGAAGGTGGCTGCAACCTGCAATGACTTTCTGCACAGGGGCCAGATCCCCAAAGCTGGTTTCTCGCTGGTAACACTGGAGCTGGTGCAAGAACAGGCAGCATGGGCTGGGATGGACCTGGGTCCAAATTCAACAGAGTGTCTCAGACAAAGTTCAGTTTATTTGTTGGTGACCCCTCCAGCTAGTAGACAGTTCAGTCACTGGCAAAGGCAGGCTCCTCTCTGGCAGTCAGGAGTCCCTGGATGGTAGGCCTTAAAGGATACCTAAACAACATTTTGACAACAAACTATTCAAAAATCTGACCTCAAACAGGACTAAAGGAAAGGCTGCTGAATTAGTTAATGATAAAACTACATTTATATAAGTTACCTAAATGTGGTTCTAAAGCATTTGAAAAATGTAAAATCAGCCTTCCAATTTTAAAAAAACTGCCTTATCTACTTCTTAAAATGGCTGCCAAATGTGTTAAGTGATGACATCATCGGAACCAAAGTCAGAGAGCTATATGACTCTCTATAGTGCTAACTAGTTCCTTTGTCCCTTTGTATAGAATTGTTTCACCAAAATTGTCAAAAACATGTGCATTATTTTGATCAATACACATGTTAGGCTATGATTCTGTTCATTTTGTTTACTTTAACGTGCTGAAATTGTGTTTTAATCCAACTGACTTTCTCTTTGGCAAACCATAGTGCAGTACAAATCTTGAATAACCTGGTGGTCTAGTGGTTATGGCAGATCCAGGATGCTACCGGGGGCTGGAGTGTGCTCATACTGATATGCACATTTTAACATTTTATGAAACCTTTATATTTTCTGCTATTATACTTTTCTAGTATGTTTTTGTGGAAACTACAAATGTAATCCATATTTTTGAATGTAAACATTTGTACAATCAATAAATCAGACTTCCTCAACAAAGTGAAATGCAGCAGCAGCAGCAAGCGAGTACTTTACAATGGGGGTTACAGCTGCACCCTTCACCACCCCATAGATCCAATACTTGTTTGTAGCAAAGTTCTTCTGTAGTCCAATGCCAGAGTTCATACTTTCTTGGAAATCCAAAATATGCTTGTCTTGTCTTCTCTTCTTTACCCATGGGAAATAGTAATAATAAGAATCGGTATTTATACAGTGCTTTCATACACATTGTATCCCAAAGTGCTTTACAAGCAATGCTAGACTGGTAGTGAAGTGACTGACTGTGCAGTGGCAGCCAATTCACACATTAATACCCCCACACAGCCTTGGACAATTGCATGAACTGGTTTTATGGGAAGGGGAATGTTGGCCAGGACAATGGGGTCAGGTAACGATTGTGGTGCTGGCAGCCCCACATCTTATTTCTCACAGTGATCTGCTCATATTTCTCCCCTTCTGTCTTCCCCTTCCCTGAATATAGCAGTACCTTGCAGGAGTGGCCTTCTCAGTTCCCCTCTGGTATTCATTCTCACTACTTCTCCCCACACCAAAAACTGGTGAGCTCGTCACTCTTGTGCATCATGAATGCAGGTAGTACAATCCCCAGGTTTTTTGACATATCAAAAATAAACAAATCTTTCCAGTAAGTCAGGCTGATAGCAGGAGGGAACAGGGGGAATTATAGACTTTCCTAGCCTTAAAAGATCTACGCTACCCTTGATTAGGCACTATTAAATGATGGACGTGAACATCATTATGCATGTCATTTAATAGTGCCTAATCATAGGTGGATTAGATCTTATATGGGTAGGAATGCCTATGTTTCCCCACGTGCCCTGCTGCTATCAGCCTGGCTTACCAGAAGATCATGTTTATTATTAATATGTAAAAATGACATGGGTGGCTGTACTAACCGCATTAATGATGCAGAAGGGTAGTGAGCTCACCAGTTTTTGGGGAGCAGAACAGAAGAAAGAATGCCAGAGAGGGACTGAAGAGGCCATTCCAGCAGGGTACAGCTATATTCAGGTTAGGGGAAGACAGGAAGGGGGATCTTTCAATCAATCAATCAATCAAAGTCTTTATTTAACCAGGCGATCACCATTGAGCAAGCTCATTTTCGAGGTGGACCTGGATTTGTTAACAAGGAACAAGGGACAATACACATAGGATGCAACACACAAGAAAATAGTAATAATGCAAATAAAATGAGATACAATAATACAGTATATACAAAGTATCAGCAGGTGGCATTGACAGTAGTATATGTTTGGAACAGAAGATACAGCTAGTTTTGGGTAGGACACAATTTTTCATAAAAGTAAAGAAATATACATATCAGGTTCACCGAACATAAATAAAACCTAATATAAAAATATATATAGTGATACGGTATGGAGAATTTAGAGCTGGAACCAGGGTGAAAGGAATGTGGAAGGGACAGATATGGGGGTAGAAAAAGGGGAGAGGGAAGAGTCAATTATAGATGTGATCAGTCTTTTAACAGTAGTAATTAGAGTGTGCTTGGACTTATGGGAGTCACTATTTAGGGTACACAGGCACAGGACTCCTTATTATGATGTAGATATAGAGATTTAAAAGCTGCTAGGCTGATGGGGTGAGTTAATTTAAAAGTTTTTTGCAGCTTGTTCCACAGCTGAGGAAGCACAAAGCTGATGGCTGCTCTGCCAATGCGAGATTTTGCTTTGTAAACATAAAGGTAGATATATGAGGTGCTTCTCAGGGCATACTTCCCCAGAGTGTGCAAAGGTAAACAGACAGAGATATACTGGGGCAGTTTATTTGAGATAGCTTTGTATGTCCAAACCGCAGCATTTTTTTTGCCATCTGTAAGCAAGGGATGACCATCCCACTGCCGTGTACAATGCACAGTGGTGGACTGAGTATGGAAGACCCATGATAAATCTTATGGCTCTGTGATAAAGCGTATCGAGTTTGGCTAGGGTATCTGCAGGTTCCTGACTATATAGAAAGTCTACGTAATCCAATAGGGAAAGAAAGGTAGTTTGAACCAGTTTCAGTTTAGCGTCTCTTGTGAGGAGATTATTAATCCTAAAGAACAGACCAAGTCTTTGTCTAAGTTTGTTTGCCAGTTCTTCTAAGTGATCTGTGGAAGTAAGTCTATGGTCTAACCAGACCCCCAGGTACTTGAACTTTGGTACATAGTCCAACTGCTCACCTAGACTGGTAGTGATCTGCGGGAGTATCCCAGCAATTGCAGGATTTATTGCATTTTGAAGGGGCGAGAGGAACATTGCTTTGTTTGTTTTTTTGCATTTAAGAGCAGTTTCTGGTTTATAAGCTGATGTTGCAGCAGATTAAATTCATTTTGAAGGACTTTACAGGCCACTTCAGGTGTGGGGCTACTAGCATAGAGTACCGTATCATCTGCCAATAGGAGTATTTGTGCTTCTTTGATGGGGGCATCTACGCTGTTAATATAAATGGTGAAGAGCAAGGGACCAAGAATGGAACCTTGCGGTACACCCCTCAACAGGGGTTTTGGTGGAGAAACTTCCCCTTCTGCCTTTACTTGTTGAAGTCGTCCTGAGAGGTAGTTGGAGAACCATTTAAGGGATAGGGAATCCAAACCAATGTTCTGGAGGGACAACAGAAGCAGTCTGTGATCAACGGTATCGAACGCCTTGCTTAGGTCCAAGAAAACTGCGCAGACAAAGTTTTTTTCATCTAATTCAAGCTGTCAGTCATTTGTCACCTTGGCTAGAGCAGAGATTGTACTGTGCTGTGCTGTAAAACCAGATTGTAATGGGTTGAGCAATTTTTCTGATTCCAGGTACTTCAGAAGCTGGGAGTTCACTATTTTCTCCAGCATCTTTGACAGGATTGGAAGTAGGGAGATTGGCCTGTAGTTATTGAGGTCACTAGGATCTCCTGACTTAAACAAAGGGACCACAAGTGCATTTTTCCAAATGGGCGGTAGGTCACCCTGCGACAAGGATAAGTTGAAGAGATGAGTAGTTGGGACTGCGAGAACATGGTAACCGACCTTTAAGAAGTACAGGTTAATGAGGTCGGGCCCAGCACTTTTCCTAGTGTCCAGCTGAAGGAGAAGATCTTCGACTTCTTTCAGGGCAGTAGGCTGCAGAGAGAAGAATGGACTGGGGATGGGTTTTTCTTGTGTATCCAATCTAAGTTGTTGGCGGAGGATATTCGCAGGAGAGGAGTCAAAGGCTAGCCCTGCAGTGGCAAAATAATTATTGAGAGCATCAAGGATAGACGGTCTGTTGGAGATGACAGTATTGTCGATCAATAATTTAGTAGGTAGGGAATTTACAGTGGTGTGACCTTCAATTTCTTTGACAGTCTTCCAGAATTTGGAGGCATTTCCTGAGGAGCTCTCCAGCTGAGAACGGTAGAAATTAGCTTTGGCTTCTCTTACCATTTTGGTGCAGAGGTTCCTTCCCCTCTGGAAAGAATTCCAGTCATTTATTAAATTAGTTTTCCTAGCAGTTCTCCAGAGTACATCCCTACTTCACAAAACATCTTTCAGGTCTTCTGTAAACCAACGACAGGATTTGTTTCTGGCACAAACTTTTACTATTGGAGCATACTTGTTGAGAGCCCCTAGCACAATTTCTGAGAAAATATCATAAGCCGTAGTCTGGGACTTGGCTAGATAGAAGTCCTGCCATCGCATGGAGTCTCTTAGGTCTGCTATATACCCATGGAGATCAAAGTTGCTTATGCACCTTTTAAAGGAGAATTTTGATACAATTGTGGATTTAAGAGTGGATCTTACACACGCGATGAAGCAATGTTCGCTAATATCAGAAGAAAAAGATGCCAGCGTGGGAGAATAAATGGGGTTTGTTAACTAAAATGATATCCAAGAGAGTACTGTTATTAGGGTTGAGCTTGTTAGGATGAGTAGATTCGTTTATTAGCTGTGACAACCCAAGGGAATCACAGAACATTTTAAGTGGGGTGGATGCACTGGAGAGCCAGTCTAAGTTGAAGTCCCCTAGTATGATACATTCTGAAGATGCCAAACCCAGGATGTTTTCGAGAGATGTTTTAACAACTGTAGTCCAGCTGATGGGGGTCTGTAGCATCCTATTATACATAATGAGACACCGGTGGCAATTTCAATCTCTAATGACAAGCTTTCGAATTCTTTTGGGACAGAGGTTGAGTCAATTATGGAGGCAGGGAATTTATCCTTGATGTAAATAGCTACCCCACCACCTCTGGTTTGCCTGTCAGCTCTGAACAAAGAGTAGGAGGGGATGTTAACTTCGTTGTTACTGGTCGCCGGTCGGAGCCAGGACTACGTAATCACCAGAACATCTGGAGCAGTATGACATACCCAGGCCTGAACAGAAGTGATTTTTTTTTAATAGGCTACATACATTAACATGCAAGAATGTAAGCCCTTTGAGGCTTTGTAGCTCTGCTGGGGATTCCATGGATGCCACGGGGCCTGGATTAAGCTCAACATTTCCTGAGCATAGTAAAAGCAGGAATAAGAGTTTCCTGCAGAGTTCTAGGAGAAATGTGGGTGGCTGGGTCTTCTTTCAGTTACGTGATTTGTCTGCAGCAGTATAGGGAGTTCTGAGGCTAGTTCCCAGTTTTCCTGATGCTGCATACAATAATACCCTGACCAAGAGAGTCAATGGGAGTAGGGGGGAGTATGCAGAAGGTGGTGTAGCCCTGTGGGCAGGCTCTAGGAGAGTTCCTGTATGCCGGTGCAGGTGAAGGACCAGCAGTGGGCTAGGGGAAGTTAGAGCACATACAAGTTCTTCTACTTGATAGGAAAAGTCCCGGTCGGACAATGTAAAAAGAGAGCCATTCTCCACTCTAGGAGTTATTTTTTGATTCAAGTTCGGATCCAATACATGTAAGATGAGCAGAGACAAACATAGAAGCAGGTAATATGCCCTCTTTATGAGACTATCACCCAATGGGCACTACAAGTGCGGGCAAGAGAAGGGATTCTCAATGGAGGAGAATTTCTTAATCCCTGCAGAATACTATTATAGGCAGTGGAGCCTGAAGCAGTAATCCTTAAGTACAGCTCCTAGTCAGGCTAATAAGAAAAGAGTTCACCTGACTATAGAGTAGTACTAGGGGCGGAGAGGCTTTGAAGCAAATTTCTTAGCTACTACTCTGGAGCAGACTAAGTACTAGAGATCACCTGACCTAAATCAACTGCCTTAGCAAGACAGGATATGCTAGTCAGCAATAAGCAAACCTAAAGTACCAAAATGGTATGTCTCAGCAAGACAGAATGAGATAAAGCTGCTAGAAGGCTTAGTTGCAAAAGGGATGGAGGAATTGCAGTTGTTGACAGTAAGTAACCAATAAATTGAAACATCAGGAGTGGGCGAGACTGTGTGCATTTAAAGGAGGCCTGTGAGGGAGGGGCTGGGGACGAAAAATCAAGGGAAGTTTGCAGAGCTAGCACTGAATCAGTGCACATACAGTTGGAGAGAAACTGCAGTGGGGGGGAATGGTAAGTTACTTTACACAGGCCAAGCAGAAAAGGCAAAATTAAAATACATAAATTAGAAGCCGAGTACAGGGATGCAGGCTTACATTAAGCCCCACGTCGGGTGCTCCTGTCTCAGGTGAGTGAGACCAGCCAATCAGGGAGCTCTACACAGGTGTGGAGCCAATAGCGCTACCCTGAGAAGGCACTGAAATTGAAAACAGCAAATTGCAAGTGATGATCCGGTTCAGCATTCACACAGCCCAGAAAAATCGTGGCAATTTTTCAAGCATTGTACCTTATCTATCTCTTTAGGGGGTGGGTGGATCAGGCTCCTTGCACCGTAGAGGTGGTACAGCTGGATCGTGACCACTGCCCATGGGGGCAAGTGGCACCTTATCTATCTCTTTGGGGGGGGTGGATCAGGCTCCTTGCATCGTAGAGATGCTACAGCTGGATCATGACCACTGCCCATGGGGGCAAGTGGCACCTTATCTATCTCTTTGGGGGGTGGGTGGATCAGGCTCCTTGCACCGTAGAGGTGCTACGGCTGGATCATGACCGCTGCCCATGGGGACAAGTTTAGCAGATCATTGTGAGATCTGAAATGTAGGGTTGCCAGCATCATGATCGCTACCTGACTGTGAATAAGAGCAGCCTGTGATGACAAATACTTAGTGGCAGGGCTGCACCTAAAGTGTTACTTGAATTCAGTGTAGGGAGATTACCCTTAGGTGGGGGGGTGTTGACATTTGTTAGGACAGTATTGAGGGAGCTGTAACATAGAAACATAGAATTTGACAGCAGATAAGGACCGCTTGGCCCACCTATTCTGCCCATTTTCCTACCTAACAGATAAGCTACAGATCCTAATTAACCAACAGCTTATTTCCTCCTACCCCCCACTAGGACTGCCTTATGTCTGTCCCATGCATTCTTGAATTCCCCCATTGTTCTTGACTCCACGACCTCCTCAGGGAGGCCGTTCCAAGCATCCACATCCCTCTCTGTGAAAAAATACTTCCTCACATTACCTCTGAGCCGTCCCCCCTCTATCTTCAAATTGTGCCCCCTTGTTCTTGCACATCTCTTTTTCTGAAAGATGCCACCCTCTTGGACTTTGTTGATTCCCTTGAGGTACTTGAAAGTTTCTATCATGTCCCCTCTCTCCCTTCTTTCCTCAGGGGTATACATATTAAGCTCCTTCAGTCTTTCTTCGTATGTCTTCTGGTGCAGACCCTGCACCATTTTGGTTGCTCTCCTCTGGACAGCCTCCACTCTGTCTATGTTTTTGCAGAGATGGGGTCTCCAGAACTGCACACAGTACTCCAGATGGGGTCTCACCAACTGTCTGTACAGAGGGATAACAACTTCCTGTTTTCTACTATTGATGCCTCTCCCTATGCATCCCAGTATCCCCCCAGCCTCCATACTGCCTTCTCACATTGCTTGCCCACCTTTAGGTCATCTGATATAATTACCCCCAGGTCCCTTTCCATTTTTACTGTTGTCAGTATCTCACCCCTCATTGTGTACTCTTGCCCTGGGTTTTTGTTTCCCAGGTTCATTGCCTTGCACTTCTTTGCATTGAATCTGAGCTGCCATACATTTGACCATTCCTCCAACCTTGCCAAGTCCCTTCTCATCCTTTCCACTCCATCTTGTGTATCAACCCTGTTGCAGATCTTTGTGTCATCTGCAAAGAGACATACTTTTCCTTCCAGTTCCTCTGCAATGTCACTTATAAAGACATTAAAAAGGACCGGTCCCAGTACTGAACCCTGCGGTACCCCACTAGTAACCCTCCTTTCTTCACTGTGGACTCCATTTACTACTACCCTTTGCATCCTGTTGTCTAGCCAATTTTTTATCCAGGCTACCCCCTTGGGACCCACTCCAAGGCTGACTAACTTGTGTATTAATCTTTTGTGTGGGACTGTATCAAATGCCTTGCTAAAATCTAGGTAAGCCATGTCAATAGCCCCTCCCTGGTCTACTACTTTGGTCACCCAGTCGAAGAAATCTATTAGATTCATCTGACATGACCTTCCCATCAGGAATCCATGCTGCCTTGGGTCCTGTGCCCCACTAGCCTCTAGGTACTCAACAATTCTTTCCTTCAGAAGTGATTCCATCCTTTTACCTACCACTGAGGTCAAACTAACTGGTCTGTAGTTTTCTGCCTCTGTCCTGCTCCCACTTTTGTGAAGAGGAATCACATCTGCCCTCCTCCAGTCCTCAGGTACCACCCCATTCTCCCATGATTTGTTAAAGAGAGTAGTCAGCGGTGTCATTAGTTCTACCCTTAGTTCTTTTAGAATTTGGGTGAATCCCATCAGGGCTCATTGCTTTGTCCACCTTCAATTTTATTAGTTCTTTCAGAACCCTTTCTTCTGTAAATGGACTGGTATCGACCCTCATCTTCAGAGTGTTTCTCTTGTTTGGTTTAGGTACCTCCCCCTCCTCTTCCTTTGTGAATACTGAGCAGAAATATTCATTCAGTATTTCTGCTTTTTCATTGTCACCCTCTACTCACATTCCATCCCCTTTATTAAGCCTTAGTATCCCTCCTTTGGTCTTTCTTCGCTCCCTAATGTACCTATAAAAGGTCTTATCCCCCTTCTTAACAGAGTTGGCTATCCTTTCCTCGGTTTGGGCCTTTGCTATTCTGACTGCCTTCCCAGCCTCTTTCTGCTTTAACTGATAAGTTCTCTGTCCTTCTCATTCTGTGTTTCCTTATATGTTCTGAATACTATCCTTTTCTCCTTAACCTTCCCTGCCACCTCTTTTGAGAACCATAGCATTTTTTTCCTTTGTTGTGTTTTGTTGATTTGCTTTACACAAAGGCTTGTTGCCTCTGTGATGGCTGTTTTGATTACTCTCCATTGTTCCTCCACCCCTCCTTCTTGCCTGTTTGCTAGTGCTATTCTGAGGCACTCTCTCATTTTCCCAAAGTCAGCCCTCCAAAAGTCCAATACTCTTGCTTTTGTATGGCTTGATTGTATGGTTGTGTTTATCATGAACCACACTGTTTGGTGGTCACTTGTTCCCAGATGGCTACCCACTTCTAAATCTGAGATTCTTTCTCCATCCCCATTTGAGAATACCAGGTCTAAGATTGCTCCCTCCCGAGTGGGTTCCAGTACTAGCTGTCTGAGGCATGCCACCTGTAGGGCATCAAGAATGACCCTGCTCTTGGATGTGCCTGCAGCAAAGGTGCTCCAGTTAACATCTGGCATATTCAGGTCCCCATCAACAATATCTCCCCTTTTTCTGCCATTCTAAGGAAGCCTTCTATCATTTCCTTGTCCATGCCCTCCTGAGATGGGGTCTGTATACAACCCCATTCGGTTGTGGTGCCATTTCTGTCTCCAGGAGACCCAGAGTGTCTCATCTGCTCCTGTTTACTCTTTAGTTCTGTTGCTTTGATCCCTTCCTTTACATAAAGAGCTACCTCCTCCTCCCTTTTACCCTCCCTGTCCCTCCTGTAGATTGTGTATCCTGGTATGTTGACATCCCAGTCATGGTTCTCTGTGTACCATGTTTCTGTGACTGCCACAATATCCAGGCAACCCTCTTCCATCAAGGCCACTAGTTCAGGAGCTTGTTACACAGACTACGGGCATTGGCCTCATCACCCTCCACTTTTTGATGGCCTTACCCCTTTTACTCCCATTCCTGTCCTTACTGCCTTTGCCTTTTTTCACATTTACTTCTTTCCTGCTCCCTAATGACTTCTCTACCATGGTGTTTACCTCCCTAATTACTGCTGTTTTTGGGAGAAGGCTGGGATTTCCCTGCTCCTTTTCAGTGCCTCCCCCCTTGGCTAGTTTAAATGCTTGCCAATGAAGCGTTTAAAGCTCTCACCTAGGATCCTGGTTCCCTCCCTGGACAGATGCAGACCATCGCACCAGTATAGGTCTGCATCCCTCCAGGTGGCTCCCCAGTCCCCAATGAAGCCAAAACCCTGAGCTCCACACCAGTTTTTCAACCATTCATTGAATTCCCTGGTGAGGAGTACCCTAGCATCACACTTGCCACAGACAGGCAGCACCTCCAAGAAGGTTACTGTATGCGCTACTTGTCAAGGCCCCTCCTCAACTCTACAAACTCCTCTTGCACTGCTCTGATCCCATTTCTAGCCAGGTCATTTGTCCCTAGTGGACAATGACATCCAGTTCCCTCCCTCATGCAGCTGCTCCCACGATCCTGAGGATTCGCTTCCTGTCCCTCCAAGCCGTGGTGCCAGGCAGGCACCTTACCTCCCTCTCCCCTTCCTCCCCCATTTCTACCCCCTAATGATTGAGTCCCCCACCAGGAGTTGTTTCATTCCCCTGTGGGGTCTCATGCCACCCTCCTGTGGGCCTCCTTTGTGAAGGTTCCCAGCATCCTCCTTGGTCTCCACTGCAGGTGCCTCCATAGAAGAACCACTATCCACCAGAAGAGCAAATGAATTGTGGAGAGGTACAGCTGGAGGGATGCAACTCTGTTCTACAACTCTCTCCATGCCTGAGCCCACCCTGGTCCAGCTTCTCCTCTTTCTTGGCAACCTCTGAGGTAGTGGCATTGGCCCTGGTGGTCCCTGGGTGGGGGAGGAGGTTTCACGAATCCTAGCCAGGTCAGCCTGGAGACGGACAACCTCCTCCCTCAGACCAGAGAGGTGCCTGCAAATAGGGCAGCATCGCAGCCTCCAGAATGTCTCCCGGAACACTGCCGCCCCACAGCCATTGCACTGCACCACTCCTATCATGTCTTATTTTGTGTCTCCTCTCCTGTTTCTCTGTATGCTTACTCTCTCCTCTCCTTACAACTCTCACCCTTCCTGTTCAGGGACAGTAACTTCCTATATTCTTCAGTAGCCTCCTTCTTCCTTGCTCAGTGTCAGACCACCAGCAGCTAGGGGGGGAGAGTGAGCTACTTTTTTCCTTTAGGGTTGACAAAACCAACATTCCTCTATGATCCTTCCCTTCCTACTGTCAAACAGGAAGTTCCTGTTGACAGTCAAATCCAGTGGCTATAAAAGTAGAACTGGCTTAGGATGGCTGGTTGAGTGGGTGGAGAGGTGGGATGGAGGGCAATTAGTAAGAAAAAAGGCTAGCAACAGGAAGTTGTAATTTGAGTCACCTACTTTTATAGTGTCTAAGCCACACCCCCAATTAAGCTGTCTCTCCTCCTACTGGTTTAGCAAAGTAAACTGATACAGAACCCTTCCCAACACAGAACACACACTGACTTTCTTTCTTTTCTTTCTTTTTTTTAACCCTAAATAAGACCCCTTCTACTTCTAATAAAGTATCTGTTTGCTTAATCTCAACAGACACTGACTCCTGCTAAGATGTAAGTGTTAAATTAATAAGAAAATGTAGCTTCTTTTAGTTAGCTGCTTTCTGCTCTACAAGCAAGGCTAGCAACAGGAAGTTGTAATTTGAGTCACCTGCTTTTATAGTGTCTAAGCCACACCCAATTAAGATCTCTCTCCTCCTACTGGTTTAGCAAAGTAAACTGATACAGAACCCTTCCCAGCACAGAACACACACTGACTTTCTTTCTTTTCTTTCTTTTTTTAAACCCTAAATAAGACCCCTTCTACTTCTAATAAAGTATCTGTTTGCTTAATCTCAACAGACACTGACTCCTGCTAAGATATAAGTGTTAAATTAAGAAAATGTAGCTTAATTTAGTTAGCTGCTTTCTGCTCTATAGGCAAGTCTAGCTAGTGTATAGATCATTCAAGATTTAGAAGGGTGGTAGCCAACCAGCTCGCGTTGTGGAGTAGGGCGCTAAAAAGTACTGGAGAAGATTTGCAGGGAACTGTCCTGTGGGGTTCTGCAGATCACAGGTAAAGGAGTAGACTGACACTGGAAGTCTGGTGGATTCGCTCAAGGCATTAGTATGCCTCTCCTGCTAATAATATTGTTATCCATAGTAAGTACAGCCCTTATGAGGGCATGAACAGCAGTGTTTCTGGTGAGTCCTGAGGCTTATTGCTTGGCCCTCCATGAAGACCCAATTGTTGGTTAATGAGGCAGGACAAAAACACAATGGGGGAACTGTACATACTGCCTTCACTGTGCAGAAGGGTGGTTATCCACTCAGTGTTTACTGTGGGAGTAGAAGTCAAACATTGAAAAAGTGGACTTAAGTGTGATTTGGGAGGTATTTTTTAACAGTGCCAGCTGGCGATCCGTATCGGTGTAGGTATGCACAACTCTCTGAGGTATACGATTACAGTCTGAGCTGTGATAATTCTCTTCATAAGACCGCAAGCTCATATGCAGCCCCAGGCAATACTAAGGACATGGTATGGATGGCGGGGTGTTCAACAGAAGCCAGGCTAGGTGCAGGGGGTTCACTTGGAAAAAGAATACAAGAGAAGCTTTTTTTGAGGATTAACAAAAATCCATGAGCTTTGGAATTGGACCGGACCTGTACTTCGCTGTGTGATCCTGAGCAAGTCACTTAACTTCCTTGTGTTGCCAGGCCACATCTGTAAACAAGGTTTCAGTGTAGTGTCTCTCTCCTGGTTAACAAAAAAAATTCAGGGCATCACGCAACCACTAGATCATCAGGTATTTGAAGTGTTGTACTGTTCTGCAGTTTTAAAGAGAAAGTCAGCTAGATTGCAAAACATTTTTAGCAAGCTAAAGTAAATAAAATTATCAAAATCATAGCCTAACATGCGTACTGATCAAAATAATCCACATGTTAACACATGGTGTTGATCATTCTGGTAAAACAATTCAAAACAAAGAGGGAAAGAAGAACTAGTTAGCCTATAGGAATCTATATTGGTCTCTGGCTCTGGCTCCGATGATGTCATCATGACTCATCACTTAACACAGTTGGGAGACATCTTAGGGAGAAGGCAAGGCTGTTTTTTAAGTGAAAGGCTGATGTTTACATTTTTCAAAAGCTATGAAACTGCATTTATGTTATTTACATAAATGCAGTTTTAGCATAAATGTAAACAGTAGCCTTTACTTTACCTCGCAATGAAGCCAGATTTTGGAGTTGGCAGTTTTAAAAAACTGCTTGTTTAGGAATCCTTTAACCCACAATAAGCATTCAGCACATTTACTTCTGGAAACATCAAACTCTCCGATTCCTCTTTTAGCTCCTGGCCAGTTTGCAATGTCAGCCAATTTGCTGAGCAAACCTTCAATTTTGCAGTCAGGCGATTCCTGGTAATCAATCCCCATCTTTGGACCCAGGATGTACACCAAGAAAACTAGGCCTCTCACAGGCCGGGCCTCCACAGAGCCTACAAGCTCCTCTCTTCTCGGCTGTTCGAGCTGGAGAATCCTAGCAAAATCTAAGGCTTCCCTCAACATCTCTGCCTGAAGTTTGAACAGTCTCTTTTAAATAACAGCAAAATGTGTAAGCTCCGATTAGCTGTCCAAGCTGTTTGCACAGTTCTAGTCCTCTTAATGGTTAGATTTTGGGCACCCAGACTTTGTCCCTGTTTATCTCCCACAAGTCCTTAGCACTGTCCCAAGATTATCTGTCTGAAATCCCAGTTCATGATTGGCTAGAAAGCTGACAAGATGGTGGCTGCAGATAGGGAGTCTGTACAATCTATGCAGTCTCACAAGTTCAAAGTTATGGTGCAGCCAGGATAGGTTATTTATTTACAGTTTATCCCTTGACAGATAGCCCCAACAATACTTTTTTTTTTTTATTTAGTATACTTTTCGTGTCGCTGTGCCAGCTCCGGTACCGTCGGCTCTGTTACAGTCCACGCCGCTTCCCATACTCGCACATGAGCCACTACTCTTCCTCCCAATACACCCTGGCTTACCCTCCAGGGTGGGGCTGCAGCACCAGTCCAAATGCCGGCGGGTTACATTTAATATCTGAGCTGACAACATCAAGCTTCTGAGTTTTAGCTCCTCCAAAGTCTCTGCGTTCCTTAAGATTAAATAAAGTTTTTTTCCTTTCTTAACTGCTTTGTGTGTGGGCATGTGGTCAGGCGGTCAGGTTCCATAGACGCAAGGGAGTCAGAGGCCTTTGAGCAATCTGAATTGACCAGGTCCGGGTGCCATCCGTTGCTATCCACCTTTCCCAGGGCCATCCTTTGACAATCGGTTCTCCGCATCTTAGCTGGTAAGCCTCGTCTGCCAGTATTTTGTAGTTGTGTGCTGAAAATGTAGTTTTGAGGAGGTTGTTAGGCCGAAAATAGACAGAGCTCAGAATTCAGGCAGCCATAGAGATGCTGACATCACCAGAAGTCCATCTATTTCCTCTCTTTTTACCATCTTGTTCCTTTTCTATCTTTCCTACATTCAATAGATGGAATGTTTAGTATGGATGGAATACAAGAATTCAAATCTCTGCTCAGTTCTACTGGCAGAACGCTCCTCACACAGACACACAACAGAAGGCCTGAGATGGAACTAGGGTTTCTATAGTGTATGGTGGAATGTGATAGTGTATGGAAAGACATACACCCCAGAAAGTCATTCTGCTGTAGTAGTGACATCCTCACTAATGCAGAATGACTTTTCATTCTGCATTAGTGAGGACATCATAATCCAAGCGACTCCATCAGTATTTGTGATTTGTCAGTGGCTGTCGGAGAGTCACACACATGTGTTGGTCAGCGGGCAGTTGTTGTTCAAGTGCAGTTGGCTGAGCAGACTTGAAACTTGAAAAAGTGAGTGCGCATGATGTTTTTTTGTATTTTACATGACAGCTATAGACATCACGTTCCACCATACACTGTATAGAACAGTGTATGGGAAACACCCACAGCTCAGCTACTCTTCTCCCTCATGGATACCATGCCAACAGAGGGGCCTCTTGAGCTTCGCTCTCGAGGTCATCATTCATCATGGTATCCACTCAAGGGAAGAACAGCCTTGTTGTGAATGGTTTCCCATACACTATCCTATATGTTGTATCTGTAGCAGGTGAAACAGCAGAAAGTTCTTGGTAGCAGGTAAGGATAGGAGGGGACTTTTCATGGTCAGCAAATAAACATCAGAAATTAAAACTGTAAGCACTGTAGTACTTCATTTTTTTAATTTATCTATGTGTGTGTGTGTAAGAAGTGGATTATGAGGGAAAATAACATCTAATTGTTATTTGATAAAGGAGATTAACTGCACACACCATCCACACAAACAGCAATGTCCAAACTGTTCTTCTTCAGATAATAAATGGTTTATTACCAGTACAATGACAAAAGAAAGAATGCAGCAGCACATCTGCACTGCTGGGTAGTGCAGCTTATGTTTCACCCTGCCTTCAGGGCTTCCTTCTATTGTCCTTTCTTTTGTCATTGTACTAGTAATAAACTGTTTATTAACAGTTTGGACATGGCTGTATGTGTGGATGGTGTGTGCACTCTATCTCCTTTATCAGATAGCCTGCTTTTTTCGAGTTGCACCACTTACCTTATGTGTCACCCCTTTCCCACATTTAATTATTATTCTTTTTATTTAAGGCAGTTTTATTTTCAGGGCTAGTTGAAAGTTTTTAGTAAATAAAGGCTGCAGACATGTTTGCAATGGCAATTAAGGATGTATGGTTTGTATTGGCTTTTAGTGTAAAGAGGTTGCTGGATCTATATCCATTGCTATTGTGCTGAGATAGTAGCATGGGAAAAGACAGCCTCTAGCCAATCAGGTTTCAAGATTTTTGATACCCATTTTATAATATATGCAGACACACATACAGCACACTATATATTGAAGCATTCCACATATACTATATGCTAAAACAAATACAATATATAGTAATACACATACACAACACAGCACAGAGTTTCAAATACACTATAAACTGAAATAAGCTCCACTTCTGGAACATCCTGCCCCTGCACTCATTTCCTGCTGCACTCAGGAAGCCGCTGGCCTGGTGAGAAGATGTCTAAAGCTGTAGAGCTGAAGGTAAACAAAACAGGGCTATCTCTACCTCTACTTCATTATGGGAGTTTCCATCTTAATTTTTTTGCAGAACTTTAATCACATTTCAAAACATTGTGATGTGACAAAAACATTTTAGAAGTAATTTAAATTCTTTGCAAAAAAACTTTGTTAATGGACCCGTTATGGTAACTTAACACTACAAAAGTAGGAAAATGCAGAATTAGGGTTTCCAACCCTAACTCCCCCATCCCCCTAACTCCTCCCATCCCCCAAGCAGCAAAAGGAAGAAAACATTAGGGTTTTTGGTCTCTAGAGCCTTGGCAAATCACTGATGGGGTCTTCCTTGGGGTTCTCAACCCTAATGCTCACCCCTCCCCCAGCCCTTAGCCTCCAGTCTGAAGAACAAGGTACAGCTCCAAGCCAGTGCCTCAGAGTGATACACTTGTCAAAGGTAGAGAAGTATGTCTTGCCACATGTTTCCAACAGAATTTGTTGTAACTGTCTTCACACAGGAAATCATGTGTGACATTGTTTGCTCAGAGAACAGGGTGGACATTATTGCTGACAACCCAAAGGAAGACCCCACCACTGATTTGTCAAGACTTCAGAGACCCAAAACCCTATTTTTGTTTCCTTTTGCTGCTTGAGGTGGGGAGTTAGAAGAAAAACCCAATGCAAAATTCTCCCTACTTTTGTGGTATTAGGTTACCCTAACTGGTGCATTAATGACATTTTTTTCAAAGAATGTCCTTTTTTTGAGATACTTTGAGATGTTTTGACCCCAAATTTTAATACAGTCTTCATATGACCTCACCTCATGAAGAAGGGTGGTGAAAATGTTCAAATCATGCCCCAAATGTGATTTCACAAATTGACCACGGATAATCACCTTTCTGGCCAGATTTGCATAAGTCCACCACCTTTTTTCATGAAGTCCCATAAAGGTCATGTTTAAACTGTGGGGTCAAAATATGTAAAAATGACAAAATTATGACTCAAAGTTTAACACCCCATTGAAGTACCTCATATTGCACTTGCCTTATTTTCTCATATTGCAGTCACTGGTAACAGCAGCAAGATGGGACTTTGACTGAAGAGTGGATCTATGCCATGGGACATGTTCAGGTGAGTGAGGGTGTGTGGGGTGGTAGATTCTGAGTGGGAAGTCATGGTGGTGTGTGTGTGGAAGGGTCAGATTGGCAAGGGACCATTTTCTTTTGTACAGGGTTAAAAAACACATTGAGGGATGGTTTTCTTTATTTCAGGTGATAATGATATTCTGATACTGGGAACTGTGTGGTACCCAGAGTTTTGGGCTACTGATTGATGGCACCAGAGGTGGTCACTCCAGTCCTACCATGTACTTAGTGGGAATGGGTGGGGAGGGGTGTCAAGATGAGCAGTGGTACCAGGGGTAGGCATCCCAGTCTGCTTATTTAATATATTTAATTAAATATAGGGTGTACAGGCAACCTGGAGAGGGGGGCAGAGATATTCTCTTTGCAGATTCTTAATAACCTCAGCTTGAATGAGTCAAACATTAAACAGTCTGGATATGAGTATTGTGGGAGACATACAATATACTTTGACTCTCAAAAATGTTGCATATCACATAACAGAATACACCAGTTTGTATGTCTGTCTGTCTGTCTGTCTGTCTATCTTGCTGTTTATTCAAACACTTCTGAAATTTGCAGGCTTCTAAGTGGGGCTCTGCAATAGCAATTACTCCAACAAAAGGTGTGCTCAGCAGCCATCAGATATGGGTGCACCAGAGCCAGATTGCCACTGAGCACACCTGTTGTTGTAAGAATTGCTATTGTAGATCTTGTGTTGGTATGGCTGCAGACAGCAGTTTAGCACTGTCAATAAGGGAGCTTTGGGTTCTTGCAAGTGAAGTGTTTTTGTGGTGTGGACTTTTCAGTCTCCAGGCTCTTCTAATCTTATACTAAAAGATTAATATGAGCTCCAAAAATGAGATGGCAGAATCTTCCATTGAGAGTAAATATGGTTGCCTGGATGACTTAGATGAACTAGCTACAAGGAAAGAACATGCCAGAGGTAAACTCTGTAATTCAACCTTTAATAATGTGAGCAGTGGCAGTACTGATACTACCCAATCAATCAATCAATCAGTTTATTTGTATACTTGAAGGTATGTGAGCAAAAATGCCCATTTTCACAAACATCTGGTGTTGGAAGTAACAAGTAACAGGTTACATGTGAGAGGAATACATAATGTGTACATCGTATTTACAGTGGTAGAAGCTAAGGAAACAGGTCAGAGGAATACATAATATAAACATCATATTTACAGTTGTAGAGGCACAAGAAAGGTCAGGGAATACATAATATATATATATATATATATATATATATTTTTATACATTGTATTTACAGTGCAAAGACACAGGAGCCTAGTGGTACATTATGTAAACAAATAATTAATTTATGGTGTTAGTTGCATATGGGGGGAAGCAAAAGGTGAGTGTAAATGCAAGTTACATGGAGGAATGTTCAGCAGGATTTAGTGGGTGGGTGGGGGAGTGGGCCTGTCGGGCAGCAACAGGTGGACAATGCAAGGAGGAGTTGTTTTAGGGAGGTGTTAAAAGAGTTGTGGGATCCACAGGCCTAGATTTCTGAGGGCAGTTTGTTGTAAAGCTTTGTGCCCCTATAGGTGATTGAGTTCTGGGCAAGGTTAGTCCTGTAGAAGTGGGTATCAAAGACCAGACTGGCAGTCCCTCTGGTCAATCACCCAGGGGCTGTGAGAGGGCAGAGGGAGTTAAGACTAAGTGGGAGAATATTGGGATAGCTCTTGTGGAGGAAAGTGAGCATTTAGGATGAAACCTGCCTTCGAGTGTGGGCCAGCTGAGGGAGGAGTAGAGGGTGCAGTGGTGAGTTCTCCAGAGGAGGCCAGTGACAAAACAGGCTATACTGTTGTATGTGACCCTGAGTTTGGTGTACAGGAGAGATGCTGTAGGAGGGGAGAATACAATGGGGCCACAGTCTAATAGAGGTAAAAGTAGGGGGCTAGCCAAGCATAATCTGGAAGCAGGGATCAGATATTTTCTATCCCTATATAGAAGACTGAGCCTGGCATGCACCTTTTTAATGAGGTTACTAATATGGATGTTGAAGGGGAGGTGCGGGTCAAGGTGGATCCCCAGGTATTTGAACTCAAGGTCTTGTTCAGTGTGGGTGCCAGAGTTGTCAAAAAGTTTAAGGCCAGAGACAGGGGCTTTCCTTGAGCCTGAAAAGATCATGAACCTTTGTCTTCTTGGCATTGAGAACCAGGCCATTCCCAGAGAACCAGCAATGCAGCTTCCTATAATCAGATTGCTGGTTCTGGAACATGGTAGTGGGGTTGACATCACTGCAGTAGAGATCTGCATCACCAGCGTAGAGGACAAGTTGGATAGAGTGGTAGATAGAGGGGAGGTTGTTAATAAATAGTGAGAAAAGCAGGGGGCCTAGTATTGACCCTTGGAGTATGCATATTGAATAGGGCACTACGAGGAGAGGTGTCCAACAATGGAAGTCTTGTGGGATCTCCCAGAGAGGTAGCTACTGACCCATTTGATGAGAGTGTCAGATAGATGTAGGCCTTTGAGGGTGTTTAGGAGAAGGATGTGATCCACAAGGTTGAACGCCTTCGTCAGGTCAAGAAAAACAGAACCTGTATACTGGCCTTTGTTGTTAGTGTTGATGATGTCACTGGTGAACCTGACCAGGGCTGTATCGGCGCTGTGCCTTGGTCTAAACCCATGCTGGGCACTCGAGAGGAGGTTGTCAGATTCAAGGTAGTCGGTGAGTTGGGTATGCACCACTTTTTCAATAATTTGTGAGAGAGGGGTGAGGAGGGAGCTGGGTTGGCAATTACCTAC
The DNA here is from genome assembly GCA_016271365.2 of Neoceratodus forsteri. Lineage (NCBI taxonomy): Eukaryota > Metazoa > Chordata > Ceratodontiformes > Ceratodontidae > Neoceratodus > Neoceratodus forsteri. The sequence continues at coordinate 28,740,870 of CM057456.1, forward strand.
ATATTTTTGGACCCTGACTTGAACAAAGGCCTGATGATGGTGGTTTTCCAGATGGTGGGGAAGTAGCCGGAGCATAGGGAGTGATTTAGAAGGTTAGTGAGTGGGACAGCCAGGGCATTGATGGCAAGTTTTGGGATTTTGAAGTCAATACCATCGGCGTTTTTACTGGGTTTGGGGTTATTTGCATGGACGAGGCTGATGGCATCTGAGGGTTTTAGTGCCTTACAGTAGAAACTGGGTAAGGGTATACTGGTAGAGTTAGGGCAGGAGTGCTGTGGTGGTGGTGGGTGGTGAGAGGAGTGAGTGGGTTTGTATCTTTCAGGGGCTCTGAAAAAAGTGTTAAAGATGTTAGCTACTTCAGTTGGGTCATTGGTCTGCCTGTCAACATTTTATTTATTTATTTATTTATGTATTCAATTCTTGGATTACAACCTTTGAGCTACAAGCTCATTTACAAAGGTTCCACATCAGGAAAATAAGGAGAACGTCCAATAGTAATCACAGAGTTACAAAGAACTAAACAATTAACAATGGTAAAATGACAATTAAAGAACATGGGATGGGATAGAGCCTTAGCAGACAGGCAATGATAGTACAGCAGAAGCAAGTGCTAGGGAGAGTGGGGGAAAAGAAGGGTGGTGGGATTAAGAGTGAGGGGGAAGGAAGAGGGGGAGGTCATCTTGCAGTAACCACAGGGGAGGGGGAGGATGGGGGTTGCGAGCATGGTGAGGGAATAGATCCCAGGGGAAAAGAGGTAGGATCTGTGACTGGGCAGAGGTCAGGGGCTATAGGTTGGGGGAAGGAGAAGGAAGTAGCGAATTAGGTGCTCCAGAGTGCAAATTGGTGGGGTAGTCAGGGTTTGAGCAGGTGGGTTGGTCAGGTAGGACAGGTACATTTCCCTTGTGAGGAAAGGTGGGACCTAAGTGCAGATTTGAACGAGTCGATTTTGCTAATCATGGCTAGTTCTGTTGGGAGTGAGGAGAGCCATAGCGGGGTCCAGTATTTGAAGAATCACTAACCTTGGGTAGTGCAACGATAGGGGATTTTGATAGGGATCTTATTGGATGTCCTTGTAGTCCTAGTTGGAGCTACCTGGTGTATGAGGGAGCTGGGCCCTGGAGGCAGTAGGCCCAGGATTGCTTTTTTAGCAAGAAGACAGGTTTGATAGCGGGCCCTATCAGACAGATTAAGCCAACTGGTTTGCTGGTAGAGGTGGCAGGTATGGGACAGGCGAGGGGCTCCCAGAGCAAGTCTGCAGGCTTTGTTGAGCGTGGAGGTGAGTCGCCTCAGTGTGCTGTCAGAGGCTGCACTGCAGATGGCAAGGCCATAATCAATGGTTGAGAAGACCGAGCTGGTTATGGAGAGCTGGAGGGCTTTGGGAGTGAGGCATCTTCGGTGCTTATATAGCAGGCCAAGCTTTCTGTTAGCTGCAGTGGCCACCTGGTCAATGTGTGCCGCATATGAGAAGGAGCTGTCAAGGGTGAGGCCCAGGTATTTGAAATCGGTGACCATTTCAATGGTGATCTTATGTAAATTCTGTATGTTAAGGGTTGCGGCTCTGTGGCGGTAGTGCACTGAGGCAAAGAGCATGGTCTTCATCTTTTTGTGGTTGACTAGGAGTTTAGCTCTGTTAAACCAGGCTTCTATGTTGTTGAAGTCCTGTTGAAGTCGCTGCTTCAGTACGATAGGGTCAGAATGACTGGAGTAGATCACCGCATCGTCAGCGTAGAGAAGGATTTTTTGTTGGCAGGCTAGTGGTAGGTTATTTAGAAAGAGGCTAAAGAGGAGGGGGCCAAGGATGGAACCTTGGGGGGACTCTAACAGACACTTGAAGGGGGTCAGAGAGTACATTGCATATTTTTACCTGCTGAACACATCCAGAGAGGTAGCTCCGGAACCAGCACAGTGAGTCAGAGGAGAGTCCAATTACCTCTAATTGTCCTAAGAGGAGGTCATGGTTGACCATATCAAAGGCCTTGGTGAGGTTGATAAAGGTTGCTCCAACCAGGTGCCCCTGGTTGAAGGCACTATGAATGTAACCCGTGAACTTGAGGAGTGCAGTGGTAGTGCTGTGGTGCTGACGGAAGCCGTGCTGCTGCTGGCATCGTAGTTGGTATTTATCGAGGTGAGCTATCAGCTGATTGTAGACTATATGCTCGAGGGCTTTTGAGATAGGTGGTAGAATTGAAATTGGGCGGTAGTTGTCATGGTCCGACTTACTGCCTGCTTTGTGGAGAGGGGTTACTATGACAGCTTTCCAGAGGTTTGGGAAGGTACCTGTGGTGAGGGATAGATTTACAAAGAGGTCAGTGGGGTTAGCAGTTCATCAAGGGTAAGAGAGAGATTAATTTTAGGTTGAGACCCTCAGAGCTGTGCCTGGATTTACCAAGGACTTTGATGAGATATTTTTTTACCTCAATTTTAGATAGGACTCTGAGGTAGAGAGGGGGAGCTTGGTGTGTTGTGGGGGAACTATGGGGGATAGGCTGGTTGGCAGCAACTTGGTCTTGGAAACTGGAGGGGAGCACTGTACTGAGTTCAGTGAAGGTTTTGTTGAAGATGTCTGTGATGGATCTAAGGTCATGTATAAGAGATCCATTATGGCTCAGCAGTGTGGGTGCTGTGGTATCACTTTTCCCAATGATAGCATTAATGTTATCCCAGAAACAGTGGCTGCCCCCCCAGGAGGTGTTAAGTTCCCATCTGTGGAAGTTAGCTTTAGCCTGGCGGATTGCCACAGTGCATTTATTCCATGCAGCCTTGTAGTTTTGCAGGTCCTGGCCAGAGAGAGCATGTTTGTATTTATGCCAAAGGTGGTCTCTGGAGCTCACGTGGGCAAGGAGGGGAGGGGTTATCCACATTTTATGTGAGACACTGATTTTCCTTTTGGTTATAGGAGCAAATATATCACAAGCAGAATTGAAAATAGCTATGAATTTGCTCAGTGCCGTGTTAACGTCATTAGCATTTAGGATAGGTGCCCAGTTCAGTTGCAGGAGGTATTGCTTAAAGAGCCCTAACATGCCCTTTTTCAGTAAGCGGGATGTTATCAACTTTGGGCATGGTTTATGATTCAGGGTAATGGGGACTGAATTATTGTTATTGCTAAGCAGGGAGTTCAGTGTTTCCCATAGCCGCTGGGGATTTGAGGATTCACCGAGTTGATTATCATGTACTACTAATCTCAAGCAGCTATTTGCCACTTAGGAAAAGCTAGGTTTCAATGAACTAAATATGACTTATAATATTATAACATTAGAAATCTATTTAGAAAAAGAACAGTCACCAAGGGGACTAAGAATTAATAAAGCACCCTCATTTGGACTAGAGAATTTCTTACATAAGACAGAATGTGAAAAGTCTGCCACTTTGTGCACTAAAACATTCATTGAACTGATTATAGTTGATGATACAGACAAACATAAAGAGATATGAGAGGGTATTGTAGAAGTACAAAAGGAACTATCCAAGTTTAAAACCATTCCCCTCTTTCATGAATTAGCTGGACAATTAAAGAAAAAAATGAGTCAAGCATGAGCTGTAGTTAATTAAGGTGCAACCAATCGAAACGTGAAAGAGACAATGAAGTCTTTGAATTAGGGGATGTACTTTCTTGGCCAAAACGGTCAGAATCACACAGCAGGGGTCGTTCACATTCAAGAAGCAGAAGTAAGAAAGTCACGATTTTGTCTATGACTGACATTTTATCAGAAGAAGATATCCCTGAAATACGTGCAAGTGTGGGTACTTCTGTTGTGGGTCCTTTTTTAGTAGTAAAGCAACTGGAACAAGGCAAAGTAACCAAGAAATAAAAACTAAAAGGAAAATGCAAAACAAGGAGAGGGAAGAAAGGGAGAGCAAGACAGAAACCTCAGAATTAAAGAAAAATCAAAAGTAATCAATTTGTCAAAGGTAATATTGACACAAGAATAGACTAAATTATTACAAAGAAGTCTGAACTTTGCTTCTCAAACTGACTTTAATCTTATTTCCATACAAACTGATTTGTTTCAGTTTTTTAGAAAAATATGTATTTGTGAATTGTTTGTAAAGAAAAAACAGTCAACTATGGGTATTGAGAGTGCTTTACAAATTTGTGCGGGGGTAGCTAATGTGATCCCAAAAATGATATTATTGAAGCATTGGAGGGGCTGAATGAATCTACAATTTACATCACTGAGGATCAATCTTAGATTTAGTGAACATGTCTGCCCTGGAAACTCTTTTACTTGATGCAGAGGAAGGAAATATTGATTCCTTACCTGAGGCAAATTTTGTGACAATAGGCTGGACGTAATAGGCAGTAACTTGAGAGAAATGAGAAGTGCTGTTTTCATGGCTGCAGTGAGCATAACCCCACAGACGTTTTGCTTTGAGAAAAGGACTCCCTGCATAAATTACCTTCCAAACAATATGACAGAGTTTTTAAAAATAATGTCCTCCACTGAAGCCCAATTACTATGCTACCTGCGTGTACATGGGAGCTTGAGAGAACTATTTTTACTCTGGCTTAAGAAGTTAATTGAGCCCTCCCCAGTACTGCCTTTTTTTGCAAGTTGAAACCTCCTTGGAGTGGGTCCCAAGGTGGTAGCCTGGATAAAAAATTGGCTAGACAACAGGACGCAAAGGGTAGTAGTAAATGGAGTCCACAGTGAAGAAAGGAGGGGTTACTAGTGGGGTACCACAGGGTTCAGTACTGGGACCGGTCCTTTTTAATGTCTTTATAAGTGACATTGCAGAGGAACTGGAAGGAAAAGTATGTCTCTTTGCAGATGACACAAAGATCTGCAACAGGGTTGATACACAAGATGGAGTGGAAAGGATGAGAAGGGACTTGGCAAGGTTGGAGGAATGGTCAAATATATGGCAGCTCAGATTCAATACAAAGAAGTGCAAGGTAATGCACATGGGAAACAAAAACCCAGGTGAAGTGTACACAATGGGGGGTGAGATACTGACAACAGTAAAAATAGAAAGGGACCTGGGGGTAATTATATCAGATGACCTAAAGGTGGGCAAGCAATGGAGAAGGCAGTAAGGAAGGCAGCGGGATACTGGGATGCATAGGAAGAGGCATCAATAGTAGAAAACAGGAAGTTGTTATCCTCTTTACAGACAGTTGGTGAGACCCCATCTGGAGTACTGTGTGCAGTTCTGGAGACCCCATCTCCGCAAAGACATAGACAGAGTGGAAGCTGTCCAGAGGAGGCACAAATGGTGCAGGGTCTGCACCAGAAGACATATGAAGAAAGACTAAAGGAGCTTAATATGTATACCCTAGAGGAAAGGAGGAGAGAGAGGGGACATGATAGAAACTTTCAAGTACCTCAAGGGAATTAACAAAGTCCAAGAGGGTAGCATCTTCCAGAAAAAGAGATGTGCAAGAACAAGGGGGCACAATTTGAAGATAGAGGGGGGACGGCTCAGAGGTAATGTGAGGAAGTATTTTTTCACTGAGAGGGTTGTGGATGCATATAACAGCCTCCCTGAGGAGGTTGTGGAGTCAAGAACAGTGGGGGACTTCAAGAATGCATGGGACAGGCATAAGGCAGTCCTAGTGGGGGGTAGGAGGAAGTAAGCTGTTGGTTAACTAGGATTTGCAGCTTATCTGTTAGGTAGGAAAATGGGCAGACTAGGTGGGCCAAGTGGCCCTTATCTGCCATCAAGTTCTATGTTTCTATGTTTCTCCAACAATTGAGCCCTTCCCAGTACTGCCTTTTTTGCGAGTTGAAACCTCTTCCAACAATTGAGCCCTTCCCAGTACAGCTTTTTTTTTGGAAGTTGAAACCTCCAAAGTGTTTTATAGGCCTTTTCTTTGTTAAATTTCAGTGCTTAATTTACTACCTTTTGCAAACTGAGAAACCCCTGCTTTGCTGGTATCCCCTTCCCCACTCATCCAGAGGTGTGAATTCCTTTGTTAGCTATCGGATGACCACAGCTGCAAAATGATTACATTTGTCTACAAGCACTGTCTTCTACGCAAGATACAAGCAACTGAATCAACACACACACACACACACACACACACACACACACACACACACATATGCAACACCCTAAGTAGAACACAGCTGGATAAGGTACCAATATTTAGGAAACTTTTTACACTTACCCAAAGACTGGCAGTGTGACTCCTGGCTGCTGTGTTCTCTCTGCTGTGGCCGAGCTGTAATAAAGACACTGTACCAAGACACTGGCCTCCTGCAGGAGCTATTAGACATCAGAGCTATGTAAATAAATATGTGGATGATGGTGATGAATTAAAAATGATGACGTTTATGGTTTTGGAAAATCTACCTTAATCCTATGGAGCCTAATAATGGATAAAATCAGTCATTTCCCTTTAAGGCTGAGAAGCCTGACAACTGATTTATCCGTTGCTGCTTTTTCCCAGGCTGTATCAGGTGTTGCAGTGAATGTAATCACATGATTTACTCTCTGAAGCCTGCTGACGTATCCAATGAGTAAGCTGGATATACTTAAGTAGGTGGGAGTTTATGATTTGTTTTGTTTTTACAGGTTAAATGAGGTGTCTGTCACAAAAAGTGCATGACGCGCTGCTGCATTCTGAGAAGGCATTTTGGACTGCATTGTCTGCTCCTGTCATCATGTTGAAGCGTGTCTGTGTGAGCTGAGCTCTGCCATAACGCCGATCTGAGAAATCTTTTAAAAACATTATACAGGCATAGTAAATTGATGAAAAACTTGCCACAAACTTAAGTTTTATTGTTTTCTACCTTGTGGTTCTGTTTTTTTTTCAGAAATAGAAAGCTGTAAATACATTTTATGTCAGCCAAAGTCGAGCACTGTTCTGACCCATGTGAAAGAGTCAGCGTCTGAAACAGAAACCATTTTTTTTGTAATACAATTCACTTTAACTGTTCTACACATTTCCCAACTACTAACTAAATTGTACTCATCTAAAAGTTGATTTGTAGCTACACTTTCTGTATCTGAGGTGGAGGAGCATGTTAGCCGTCGGCCATCCTTTACTCACAGCATGTGTCACTTGCTGATTAGGGGAGCTGACTTGTAACTTGCCCAAACAGGATCTCCAGTTAGTTTTTCAGGTAAAACCTACTGCTAATCAAAGAATCCTTTCAACTGTGCCTCAGTAAACAAAAAAATACATACTAATTCAATTAACCGACTATGCCATTACCTCGTGTGTCGCAGGACATTTGTTGCATGTAAAAGATTGATATTCTGTGACACATAAATCACTAGTTACACATTCAGAAAGTATATGGTCCTTTATTTACCGAATATTGATGCTTTGGGAAAGTTAGATAGGGACTGCAGTTCTGATTGATCAAAGTTTGTGACCCCCTATCCACGTGGTGTAGCGGCTGTATTACAGAGACATTACTTGCTGCCTGCATTCCATTCCTGTTTCTTTCAGCCATGAAAATGATGAGGTTTTCAGTATAAAAAACAGTGTGGGATCATACTGTGATCGCAATATATCACAGAGATAAAGTGTCCCATTACTGATCTCCTGGTCCTTTTTTACCACAATATAATTCTGAATACAAACAATTTGTGTTACTGGTGAACTGACTCAGTTTGTTTCCCCTTTCACACAATCCCTGCTTACTGATTGTAACTTGGAACTGCTCTGATTTATTTATCTATTCAGTAATAGTGTCAACATCTGAGTGAGCACCACGTGGTCCCTGTGCTGTCCCTGTTTATGTAACTACCTGTATGAAGTAGATGTGCAACTGTTAGAGATAAGTTAGGGTTAGCCCAGCCCCCTTCCCCAAAAGATATATACAGTACCTACATTTGCTGTTGTTTTGAAGTGTCACTTAGTGTTGGTTTTTGCTGGACCAAAACTCAATTGATTGTTGCACGTTCTAGTTCTGATACTGACCTGACCCTTAGTGTGCTGCAAGTGTGGTCCTTGCAATTTATGTCTCTGTTTAGACCATTTATAACAAACCGGTTGCTATAATAAAAAAAAAAAAGCTCCATCAGGTGTTATCTGGAGGTCTCACACTTAGTGAATTAGCCACCAGCTGATGTTGGTTGTTGTAGTAAATCTTGTCTGTGTCAAAGTTCACCATTCATCACATCTCAATGTCTGGTACTGATCCCACTGTACTACACCTAGAGTGCAGTAAGTTATGTGTCTGTGTTTATCAGTTTCTGATGTTCTCTATATTTTTTATTGCTAACCAGCTTGGAATAGCAATAGTACAGTCAGTTTCAGTCTACCAAAAAAAAAAAATCTGTCAGGTGTTATCTGGAGGTTTCACACTTAGTGGATTAGTCACCAACTGATGTTGGTTGTTGCTGTGCAGAAACACTAGTAAATCTTGTCTGTGTCAATCTTCACCATTTATCACGTCTCAACATCTGGTACTGACCCTACTGTACTACACCTAGAGTGCAGTAAGTTCTGCGTCTGGGCCTAGCAGTTTCTGACTTTGGTCAACCAAAAATGGACATGTCCTTCCTGTTTGAATCTGACACTTCTTCAGATACATTTGATGGTTTTGAAAGTGATGACCTGCCATTGTCTATACAGTGCCGCAAGTTGAAGAGGATATTGGTACATCATCTGATTCTGAGTGGGATGATGTACCTCTATCTGAATTAGTTCATCAGACAAGAGACAATGATATGAAATATTTAAACTTCGATAATGTACAACCAGAAATGATAGTACCTGATAGGCCTGATCTAAACATTGCACTGCAGAATACTGAACCATGTACTAGTGGTGATATTTTTTATGACCATGATGTAATCAACACAGTGCAAATTGTATCTGAGGAGGTGACTAACATACCTGCAGGCAATACACCACTTGGGTGTGAACAGCAGCCATCTAAGTGGTCAGATGGCTTGGAACCTGAAGTAAATGTTCCTTCTGAAAAATGTTTCCAGGGTCCTAAGCAAGGGCCATTGCAGGATCTGATGGGTAAATCAGTATGCAAAATTTTTGATAATTTCTTCAGTGATGACATTGTGGGCAAAATTGTAAGATTGACTAATCTTAAGTACCATCAAGTAAAAGCTAGTAATCCAGAAACATGCAAAGTTAAATTCTGTCCACTAACTATTGTTGAATTTTGGGCTTTTATGGGACTCATGCTGGCAGCTGGAATAATGCAGATAAGGGGTCCATTTAAAGCCTATTGGTACACAAAGTGCCGCTTGACTCACCTCGAGGGGGTTTCTGAAGTGTTCCCTCGTGACAGATTTTTTAGTATCCTCAGACTCCTGCATTTTGTGGATGAGAGTGATGCTCCGAATAGAAATGATCCTGATTCTGATTGTTTCTACAAAGTGTGGTATCTGATGGACCAAATCGTGCCACATTTCAGGAAAATGTACAATAGCAGGCGCGAGTTGTCTATTGATGAGTTGATGATCAAGTCCAAGGGTAGAATACCTCACAGACTGCATATGCGTAATAAGCCAATTTGGTTTGGACTAAAGGTGTATGCCCTCTGTGAGGCAAAAATTGGTTATGTTCTAAATTTACAGCTTGCTGGAGGTGAAAAGGCAGAAAAAGGACAAAAAATTAATTCCGTTGTAATGCCATTGTGTTTACCTTTTCACAACCTTGGTCATCACTTATACATGGATAACTGGTACACATTTGCACTTTTCAAACTCCTCGAGGTGAGATCTTGGCAGTGTTGTGGAACACTACGGCACAACCATGGAGCACCAGCTAATTTCACAGACAAGCACAGCAAAGATGCACGATCCCTATGGTGTGGTGACTGCATGTTCCTCTAAAAGGAAGGTGTAGTTGTATGTTCTTGGAGAGACACTAACTCTGTCTGTGTCTTATCTACACACCTCTGTGATACCAGGATGAGTCCCATAAAATGGAAAATGAAGGAGTGTGGAGTGTAGAGAATAGGTGTGCAGGTTAACAGGCCCACCATAGTATCCAGTTACAAGTTCATGGGTGGAGTGGACTTGGCTGACCAACGTTTGACTGCCTATCGTAGACATATGAAAGGTATTCATTGGCCGCATACGGTTCTGTGGTATCTTCTGGACATTTGTGTGGTCAATTCTTTCCTTTTGTACTGTGAGGCAAATACTGGATCTGCACACCCGGTCTCCACACTCTGTTATTTCCGGCAGACATTGGCGAAATAGTTAGTGGATGGAAACACATTTTGCAAATGAGTGGTGCCCAAGTACACAGACGATACTCCTTGTTTTAACCGCCAGCTCTAGCATGGACCCATACATCTCAAGACATCTGCTTGATGCAAGGTCCACCATCAGCGTTGTGACACAAAGTTTGCATGTGGTGCCTGCAATGTACATATGTGCCCTCATCCTTGCTACATGAGGTTTTCCTACATGCAAGACTATGTGTATGATGACCCATCAAAGTTGGATGAGGAACCAGTATGTAAAAAGCAAAGACGTGAACTGAGACTGGATGGCTGCATCAAAAGCCTCTTATTACATTCTTGTGACACTCTGTTGAAACACAGTATTTCACATACATCATACAGCATGTCCATGTCTGTTAGGCATAATTGTTTTCTGCTCTTGCAGTGCAGGGGAGTAAAGTGCCTTGTTGCCACCTTGCTGGACCACATTTGCAAAACTGTTGTACCCTCCTGTACACATTTATGTCTGTTAGGCATAATTTATTCTGCTCTTGCAATGCAGGGGCGTAAAGTGCTTTGTTGCCATATTCAGATGCCCCGTTTGACACATTCTCTCAATTTTCAGTTCTCCATTTTCATGAGTGTTAGGTCTAACTTTTGTTAAATTTGTGAAAAAGAACTGAAAAAAATAAAAACACAGGAGGAAGGCTGTACAAAACCTGTTTTTTTTATTATTTAGGAACACATACAACTGATATGTCATTTTATTTTTATTTAATTTCCTTACATCCTAAAAAAATAAACTAAATATATCAAACAGTAACATTTCTCATCCTCTGGTGTAATGACATCAAATGATATAGTGTTCTGGAATTAAATTACTTCCTCATTTTCTTCATCTCAGCACTCTGTAAACTGGTTGTGCATGTCCTATACATTAGATGTGCACAATTCCTGGAATCTCCAACACAGCATGGTACTGTACTAATACCCAGCATCTTGAAATATATGCACTGAAGACCTGCCAAAAAAAAAGATAAAAGAGAACACTGTCATTCATACAAATACCATACATTGTTATAAACAAGTACTAATAAGCCATTATTGCCATCAGATGCAATGTCTGACCTACCAATGTGATACATCCCTTGAAGGGTAACATGTAGGACTACTTTAAATAGGGGTCAACAAAACAAAAAAAATAACAGTATGGTGGGTAGGGGGACCCAAACATAAAAATGATGACTCAATAGGCCAAAGTTGGACATTCACCATAATGGATTCCGGTACCTCTTTTCACTGGCCACTGATGTACTTTCACCAACTACTATATATTGTTAGAAAGGGCTACTAAAAAGCTTTAAAAAAATATTGGGATTGGTATGCATTATTTAGTGTCATGGGTTATGAGGGGCCCAAAAGTGAGATTTATAGCACCTGTGATGCATACGGTAGCTGGCAATTGCAATGTTTTAGCCATTGTTGCCATCAGACGCAATGTGCAACCTACCAATGTGATACATGATTGAAAACATATTAGAAACTGTTTTACACAATGAACATCTAATTTTGTAAAAGTTTTTCAAAATATTGGCAAGATGCTCATGATTTCTAACAATAAAACTAGGTCTGCTTAAGGACAGTGTATGCCGCAATCGCTTCTATGACCATTTTCCCCCCTGCAAACAACGTATTTTGCCAAACTATCATATATGTAATTAAAGAATAGGTAATAGGCTTTCTTTCAGCATTAGTGATTGATGGGTTCTGACAAAGATATTTTGTGATATGGAGGCAAAATCTGAACTTGATGGAGCTCACAACACAATAAATAATACGTATAGTCACAAAATAGCACAAAAACTGCACAAAACTGTAAGACAACCATGAGAATATCACACACCATGTGAAAGCTACTACCTAGGTCAACCACTGATGGAAGGTAATTGGACATCACAAAAACATGCAGGAGTCAGGTTGATCAAACCAGAGCAGCTCAAATTTTTTTTGCATTTATGGCACAATCTTTGATTTATTATCAGGCCATCCAAATGAGCCCGATTTGCATAATTGTGAACCATGTGTGACACCATTACAAAATACATATTTTACCGATTAAAAATATGTATGACATATGTGGTGGTAGTTACATGTATGTGGCACTATACATGCTGACATGTACACGGACCAGATGTCTCAGAGTCATTATGAAATGTGAGTAGTACTGGTGCATACCAAGTGACAAAATGATTGATGGGCTTTTAATGACCCCCCCAGGATATGACGTAGCCCCCACCCCATGTCACTTCCGCTTCTGGCTGTGCAGGATATGGCATAGCCCCATCCCCTACGCTACATCCGCTTCCGGCTGCACAGGAAATGACGTAGTGCCACCCCATGTGCCAATGACACAGTTCTGATTGTGCCAGATGTTATGTAGCATTCCCACCCCGAATATAATGCACCCCTTTTTCTGGCACGGGGCTATGACGCACTTATGGGTTGGGTAAATTTGGGCTTGTTCATACTTGTCAGGGCATGTCAAAGGGTCCAAACCCGACTTGATGTATATTTTCTGTGAATGAATAAATAAATAAAAAGGCAAGAACACTGACTGTGTGAAACTGTCACACTTGATTAAAAAGGCTGTGTAGTAAATGCATGTATTTTTAAAATGCTGTTTTTCACATTTTGGGAGTGAGTATAGTAACAGTGAAATTAAACAGTTGGTTTTTCCTCACTGGTTTTATAATTTTCTTTTTATCAGTCTAAAGTGGGGTTTAGTGTTTCAATTGTACCCTATACTTTTAGTTTGATTTTGTAAATGGAGCAGTGCTTCTTTCTGAAAATAAGAATTCTCTCCCCACATACACAATACTTTTAAAGCTTTTGTCACCTGCATCATAAAAACAACTTATTTTGTTTCTGTTATCATACCAATGAAACTGATTTACAAAAATTCTGACCTGCTGCAAAATGCTTACAGATTATCAAAAGTCATATCCCTGTATCAAATATTGTTTTGTGATACCTGAAATGAACAGAAGCTGCTGGACTGGAAGCTGGTTTGTAAATGTGTGTGTTTCAGGCTCTGAGCAGAAATTCATGATGATGGTATATGCGCAGTCACTGTGCAATGGTCACACTGGCCTGAGTTTGACCTTAAAAGATGATGGCCAACATGCTTGGGAAAGTTTAGGAAAATAGAAACATAGAAACACAGAGGATGACGGCAAATAAGGACCACAAGGCCCATCCAGTCTGCCCATTCCATTTTCTACCTTATAAATGTGCCATCGGCCTTTGCTCCGTCAGTGGCCTATCTATTCATACTCATCTGTATTGCTCCCTTATGCCTATCCCATGCCTGTTTGAAGCCCTGCACTGTATTCATAGCCACCACTTCCTGAGGTAGGCCATTCCATACATCCACCACCCTTTCTGTGAAAAATAATTTCCTCACATTCCCCCTGAATCGGCCTCCCTCTAATCTCATGCTGTGTCCTCTTGTCCTGCTATTTTTCTTATATTTTAACATGTTAGACCCTTTCACCTTGTTAATGCCCTTAAGGTGTTTGAATCTTTCGATCATATCACCTCTCTCCCTCCTTTGCTCAAGGGTATACATATTGAGCTCCATTAATCTGTCCTCATATGTCTTCTGATGCAGTCCCTGCACCATTTTGGTTGCCCTTCTGGACTGCCTCAATTTGGTTAATGTCCTTGTGAAGGTGTGGCCTCAGTACTGCATGCAGTACTCCAGATGGGGCTTAACCAGTGTCTTGTAAAGAGGATTATTACTCCTCTTACGACTTGTGATACCCTACTAATACACCCTAACATCCCCTAGCCTTACCTACTGCTTTAGAGGTCTGCTTGATGATTTCAGGTCATCGGTGATGATGATGCCCAAGTCTCTTTCTTCCTTTGTGACTGCCAGCAACTCCTCCCAGCCTATAGGTGGCTTCAGGGTTTCTCTTCCCTATGTGCATGATCTTGCACTTCTTTGCATGAAATCCCTGTTGCCCTCTTCTGACCATTTTGCTAGTTTATCTAGATCTCTTCTCATTCTGCCCACCCCATCTGGATCATCTACTCTGTTGCAGATCTTGGTGTCATCTGCAAACAGACAAGCCTTACCCTCTAGTCCATCTGCAATGTCACTAATGAAGATATTGAAGAGGACTGGCTCCAGGACTGATCTCTGAGGTACCCCACTTGTGACTTGCGTCTCTTCTGACTGTATACCATTTACCACCACTCTTTGTTTTCTGCCCATCAACCAGTTTGCCACCCAGTTGACCAACGTCTGACCCACCCTGAGCCTACCCAGCTTATTTATCAATCTTCTATGTGGAACAGTGTTGAAAGCTTTGCTGAAGTCAAGGTAGGTGACATCAACTGCTCCCCCTTGGTCCACCACTCTGGTTACCCAGTCAAAGAAATCTATGAGATTAGTTTGACAGGACCTTCCTTTTGTAAACCCATGCTGTTTTGGATCCTGTGCTCCTATGGATTCCAGGTGTTGCACTATCCTTTCCTTAAACAGTGCCTCCATAATCTTGCCCACTACCGAGGTAAGACTGACTGGTCTGTAGTTCCCTGCCTCCTACCTGCTACCACTCTTGTGGAGCGGGATCACATGAGCCCTTCTCCACTCTTCTGGGACCTGTCCTATGCTCAGAGACTCACTAAACAGTGCTAATGGCTCTGCTAGTTCCACCCTTAGTTCCTTAAGTACCCTGGGATGTATGCCATCAGGTCCCATTGTCTTGTCCACCCTGAGCTTAGTGAGCTCTTGTAGGACCCTTTCTTTTGTGAAGGGAGTAGTGTTCACCTCTCTCCCCCCTGTGTCCATGGTGCTGAGCTGTGGGCCCTGCCCTACCTTCTCTTCAGTAAATACTGAGCAAAAGTATCTATTTAGGATAGATGCTTTTACAGGGTCCTCCTCCTCACATGCCTCCTTTTCTCCTTTGAGCTTAGCAATACCCCCTCTGGACTTTCTCCTTTCATTAATGTATCTATAGAAAGTCTTGTCACCTTCTTTTACTGTTCATGCTAGGGTTTCCTCAGATTAGGACATTGCCTGCCTTACTGCCTTCCCTGCTTCCCTTAGGGCAGTTTGGTATGCCTTCCTATCTTCATCCCGCTGTGTTCCCTTATATTTCCTGAAGGCCAGCCTTTTGGCTCTGACCTTTTCTGCTACTGTATTTGAGAACCAAAGTGGTTTCCTTCTTCTTTTGCACTTCCTTTTCTGTCTAACACAATAGGATGTTGCTTCAAGTATTGCATCCTTAATGCTTGCCCACTTTGCCTGTACCCCCTCACCTGTGTTTCTTTTTGCCAGGGCTAGCTTAACTCTGTTGGCCATCTTATCAAAGTCATCTCCTCTGAAGTCCCATATTTTTGCCTTGGAATGGGATGATTTAGATGTAGTGACCAAATTGAACCATACCATGTGATGGTCACTGGCCCCCAGGTGACCTTCTACCTGGAGATCTGTGATCCCTTCACTGTTAGTCAGTACTAGATCTAGGATAGCCCTGTCTCTTGTGGGTTGTTGTACCAGTTGTTTGAGGCCCTCCCCCTGCAGGGAATCCACCATGTGTCTAGTTCTGGCAGATGTTCCTGCTGGCATTGACCAATCTGTATCGGCATGTTGAAGTCTCCCATTATCAGAACCTCCCCTTTAGCTGTCATGTTTTGTATATTTTCTAACAGTAATGTGTCTATGTCCTCCCCCTGGTCTGGGGGCCTGTAGACAACCCCAGTTCTTATGGCTGTCCCATTTCCTGTTTCCAGGGTGACCCACAGTTCTTCTGGCTCCTTATGTGTATTCTGAATTTCTGTAGCTTTGATATTTTCATTGACATACAGGGCCACTCCCCCCTTTGCACCTCGGTCTCTTCTGAACAGTACATAGCCAGGTACTGAAGTCTTCCAAGCATGGTTACTGGTAAACCACGTCTCTCTAATTGCTACTATTTCCAGTTTAGCCTCTGACATTATTGCCTGCAGGTCTGGGATCTTATTTCCCAGGCTGTGAGCATTAGTGTACATGATTTTCCATTGGCCAGATTTCGGTGTGTTAGTTGTTGGGTGAGGTTTGGCATTTCCCCTGTGTGTCATATGGGGAGATGGACCTTTTTTCTTACCTGGTGATGCAAATGAACTGCAAACATGCTGAATCCCTGTTTGACCACTAGCTGAGGGGGGACGGATGTTCTTCCCATTCGACGTATGGGGTGCTGCACCCCTCTCCCCATTTGCTAGTTTAAATATTCTGCAAAGACATCAAACTTCTACCCCAATGCACTGACTGCCTCCTTAGTCAGATGCAGTCCATCAAATTTAAAGTACTTTCGCTCCCAGAACTGTTGCCAGTTCCCTATGAATCTGTGTCCTTTTTTCTGGCACCAGCCCTTGAGCCACAAGTTTAGCTCCCCTAACTCCCCTTCTCTGACCTTCCGTCCATCTGCCCCCCTCTCCCAGACTGGCAGGATCTCAGAGAAGGAGATGTTGGATGAAATGGATGATAGTTTGTCACCCAGCCTGGTCAGGTGTTCCTTGGTCTCCACAACTGACCGGCTGGTGAGATCATTAGTCCCTATGTGTACCAGGACATCAATGTTTTCTCCTGCTTTGTGAACAGTTTTAGCAATGCGGTCAGTGTCTCTTCACGCTGATGTACCTGGGAGACATCTGACCATTACCCCTGGCTGGAGATGGGTATCAACTCCCTGAATCATGGAGTCTCCTATGATCAGAAGTTTTTTTGGATTTCCTTTTTGATTTTTTTGTTTTGGTTCCTGATTTGAGTGAGTTTTGTTGTGCTAGCTCCTGTGCTGCAGTGTCCTGCTCTGCAGTGTAATCTGTCCCTTTGTTTGATTTCGGAGATAGAGGCAGATACCTGTTTGTAGTGTTTATATGGTTTTTGGAGGTAATATGTTGGAGAGCAGAGAGTGATGGGGCACCTGATTTGCCCCTCCTAACCACCTGCTAACCTCCTGGACCAATTACCCTCTGCAGTCGAGGTTCTTCTGTTGGATGTTGGGGAATTGGTGTGT
This sequence comes from Neoceratodus forsteri, assembly GCA_016271365.2. Taxonomy (NCBI): domain Eukaryota; kingdom Metazoa; phylum Chordata; order Ceratodontiformes; family Ceratodontidae; genus Neoceratodus; species Neoceratodus forsteri. The sequence continues at coordinate 28,758,031 of CM057456.1, forward strand.
GGTTCTTATAATGTATTTCTTCTTGAATATGAAATTTGAGGTGTGCAATCTCTGCCCATGCTGCCCGGAGCTGAGCCCTAAGATCTCCAATGGCCCAGCATGTAGGACAGTGTCCTAAATCCTGTAAGACTGTGCTTCTGAAAAGTGTTCCACAGTACCTGCAGTTAATGATACCCATTCCAGATAAGTTGCTGGGTTTATAACCTGGTCAGAGTAATTAGAAGGAAGAACATGCAAGTAATGGTTTGATTTTGTGTTTTGTTTTCATATAACTTGTTATAACAAGTTAAATTACTAGTGCCCCTGTAAATGAGCTCACCTTGTGGATGCCCCACTGATCTTCCCCTTCCTGCTTTGCCACAGGAAATGTCACAACTGTGGTACCCTATAAAAGAATGTAGTGTAGGGTGGGTGGGTGGCTGGGCCTTCCCTGCCCGAAAAGAAGAACCACGGATGAAAGAACAAGGAGGTAAGGAATCAGTCAACAACAAATGCAGTAACCCTGAAAGCTTATCCTAATGTTAGATAAAACTGTAAAACCTGTAAAGCACCACCTGTAATAATTTCAGAGAAGATATACCCTGTAAGAAACACTTTGCTACAGAGAAAAATAAAGCAGTAACAGAAGATATACCTTGCAAAAGACAATTTGAATCAGAAGATTACAGCAGTAATCTGTTAGCACACACCTGTAGGCACACCTTGTAATAATGCAGAAGAAGGTATACCAGCAACAACAATTTGAATCAGAGAAAAATAAAGCAATGAAATGTTAGCAACAAACATTAGCAATCCCTGTGAGTACAAAACAAAAATAACAACAGACAGTAAATCTGCTTAGCCAAAATAAGTCTTAATCCTTTTCCCTTGCTCTGGCAAGGTTCTCTGCTCTGTCCTTTCAAGCAATCTTAGAAGGAAATAGCTCAGGTGAAGCTAGGTGCCTTGACCAGCAAACCAAGTCTTCTACCTCCAAGAAATTAACTAACCTGACCTTTTAACCCTTCTTTCTGTTGGAAATTACTGACAGTTTGCCAGCTCCTCCCCCCCCCCCAATCCTCTGGAAGAGCTGTGGGAGGAAAGCAATTAGCAACTTTTTTTTAATTTAGTTGTTTAACCAGGTATAGCACACTAAGCTGAAAGCTTTTTTACAGGAGTGACCTGGGAGCACAAGGAGGTTAAGTGACTTGCTCAGGGTCACGCAGTATGCAAGTGGAAGCTGTGGGATTCAAACCCCAGGTCTGGTCTGCTGGATGTCACCAGATTTGCAGCTCAGAGCCTTAGACCACTGTGCTATACTGCCTCACTTCAATGTGAGAAGGAGACTGAAACACCTCTGAGATGACAAACCTTTTCAACAAAAAAAGAAGAAAATAAAACAGTGTCAAACAGTAATTTTGCTTAGCCCAATGATAAAAAAGTCACAAAAATGTAAGCACCTCCTGTAATAATTTCAGAGAAGATATACCCTGTAAGAAACACTTTGCTACAGAGAAAAATAAAGCAGTAACAGAAGATATACCTTGCAAAAGACAATTTGAATCAGAAGATTACAACAGTACTCTGTTAGCACACACCTATAGGCACACCTTGTAATAATGCAGAAGAAGGTATACCAGCAACAGCAATTTGAATCAGAGAAAAATAAAGCAATGAAATGTTAGCAACAAACAGTAGCAATCCCTGTGAGTTCAAAATAAAAATAACAACACACAGTAAATCTGCTTAGCCAAAAGAAGTCTTAAATCCTTTTCCCTTGCTCTGGTAAGGTTCTCTGCTCTGTCCTTTCAAGCAATCTTAGAAGGAAAGAGCTCAGGTGAAGCTAGGTGCCTTGGCCAGCAAACCAAGTCTTCTACCTCTATTTACTTACAGCTCAATAGCTAGATACCTAATTTTTTAACTTTTGTCTTTTACCATTCTTCTAAAATGGGCAGTCACAGAAGGTACCACCCCAAAAACAAAAGACCTTTTCTAACCTTAAAAGATAATGCTTGATAAGCTTGGGAAAGTTTAGGAAAAATGCTATTTACTTACAGCTCAATAGCTGGATACTTAATTTCTTAACTTTTGTCTGTTATCATTCTTCTAAAATGGGCAGCCACAGAAGGCACCGCCAAAAACCAAAAAACCTTTTTAATCTTAAAATGCTATAGCTGGTTGATACACCTGGCAAAGTGTCTGAAAAATGCTATTTATTTACAGCTCAATAGCTGGATACCTATTTTTTAACTTTTGATTGATACCATTATTTTTAAAATGGAGAATTACAGATGGTCCCCCAAAAAAACAAAAGGCCATTTCTAACCTTAAAATTTTAGCTGATTGATACGCCTGGGAAAGTTTTAGAAAAATGCAATTTTTTCCAGCTCAACAGAGCTGCAGTCTGTAATATATAGTTTTAGCTAATGATTTAGGCCCATTTGTGTGAGACCCACAGTGTTTACTCCATACCCTTAAAAAACAAGAATGATATAAAAGTCCAAATAACACACATCTGTTACAGCAGCTAGGGGCTATGGTGGCTAAAAACACTATGGAGTTATCAAGTATACAGAAAGAGCAATAACATAAAAAGGCTTTTTATGGTTATAATATAAACCCTTAAAACTAGCCATATTTTTCTGGCTTTAAAACAAAATGAAAAGGGGTAAACAATTAATTCCTTGCTGTATTGAATTTTAATGTTACACACACACACACACCATGTTAAATATCATCAAAATACTCTGATAAAATGAGTGTCAGACATATCTAACTTAGTTAAGCAGCTCCAGAAAATCAGCTGTCATAGTCAACCTAAGCTAAGAATGTGTATTGTTATATAGCAAGGATTAAATTAAATCACCATTTGACATGTAAAATAAAGTTTCTAATCTATAGAAAATAACAGTTAAGCATGAAAGCATTATATTAGCTAAGACACCCACCACCCCCTCCCACTACCCCTGTGTATTTAAATGTATTGATTATTAATCAGTGAGTTTTTTGGTCATCACGGGGTCTTTGTTACACAGGCTCTCACTCTGTACAATGCTTGGGGCATGTCACAGCCCCTTGGACAATATAAAAGGAGATGCTTTAGACTGCGCCAGTCTCTGTCACTCTGAAGCAACCTTTGGTAAGCTTTTGCAAAGTTGTAGCTTGTGAAGTACTGTTGTTATCTTGACATTAAAATGGCAAATTATTTTGCAAAACAGTTTTCTCAGATTGGCTTTCATGATCTTGTTCTAGAATCAGAAGGCCCGCAAGGAGCTGTTGGTGAGTGCTCTTTTTAATTGTTTTTAATATTTTGATTGCTTAAAATCATACTTATAAGACTATAAGTTTTCTTAATTCAGGTTTGCCGGCCCTGTGTATACAAAGCAACTCTTCTGCAGGCACACATATTACATCATATGGTATGTCCAGTTAAATGTACCAATGTCTTAATTATGTGGACAAGTCCAGATAAGATCATGTTACTCCTCTGCCTTGCCCTGTTATAACTGTGTTGCATGAGAACATATGCATAAGTGGATTTACTGTCTATGTTGCTTACATTATGGTGTGTTGTATAGTAATTAATTTATTTGATAGTGTTGTAGCCAGGGTGCTCAGCTGAGCTATAGATGGTATGTTGCAGGCATTTAGCCTCCCTTGTAATATTTGTGATTAAAAGCCTTTTATAACTTTAAGTCTGGAGTAGTGCTTGTTTTGTCGTTTTATTTTGTTCGATTTAAATAACCTAGCACACTCCTTCACAGCTGGAGCTGTTTTTACCTTCATTTGTCTACAACAAAAGGGTTTTGACTGAGGAGTTTAAAACATTGCCTTATGGCTTCTGATATGGGTATGGGTATGGATATACGTATGCAGCACCCTTTCTCCTGTATTTTGGCTGGACCATCAAACTGTGGGAAAAGTTATTTTATTAAAAGCATGTTGGAAGCTGGTCTCAGTGCTTTAACAAGATTTCCAGAAAATATTATCTGGTGTTATAGCTGTTGACAACCTTTGTATACAGAATTACGTAGTACATTTCCTCAGCTGAGATTTATGGAAGGTATTCCTAGCACTCTACAAGATGATGAACTATTACCACCTCAAAAAGTAAATCTTTTAATTGTAGATGACTTAATGGAAACAGCATCTGAAAACTGAAATTCAAAAATGTTTCACACAGTACTGCCACTACAGAAATGTTACTATCCTGTATGTCACACAACATTTTTTTGTCCAGGGTAAAAAAAAACAGGACCATAAATTGAAATGCTAATTATACAGTATAGTTTTATTTAAAAATCCCAGAGATAAGCTACTGGTCAGTACACTGGCCCACCAGATGTATCCTGGAAAGACCACATTTTTTTGAAGAGGTCTTTGAAGATGCTACCTGTGAGGCCTATGGTTATCTTCTGGTGGATTTAAAACCCACAGCACCGGAATCATATCACTTAAGGACTGGTTTGTTTCCACCTGCTTTACCTGTTGCATACATCATGAAACAGAATGCACCACAAAATAAGAACTGTCTCATTTGTTCATTGTAGCCAGATAGTCATAGCCCTGTGACATGCCAGCACGTCTGAAAAGAAACCTTGCAGTGCTTTAGCTGCTGGTGAAGGGGGCCACCATGACAGTGAAAAGCTATTCTCTGTTCAGCCTCTGATAATTTAATAGCAGCAATTGCAGAGGTGGCACTCAACGCTATTAAAGGGAATATACCTCTCACAACTCATCAGATTAGGAAGCTAAAGAGGAGATGCAACATTGTTAAAAAATTAAGTAATAAAAAGCTGTCTGTTAAACATAAGAAGCATCTTGTAACACAGTCTGGGAGTTTTATAGGGACCTTGCTCAGTGTGGCTATACCATTTTTAACCAGCCTTCTATCAAGCAGATGAGACAGGCATGGCTTATGCACAGAAAATTTATTTGGTACCTAAACATCAGCTGGACATGCTGAGAGGTCATCCACCCACTGAATAACTACCAAGAAAGAGTGTGGAATGACAGCTGGATGCTGAGATGCAGGCTGTTCTTCAAAGGACTGACCTCTCTGAATATGAGAAGGCTAAAGTATATGGGAATGTGCTACAATGCTATCTCACAGTTGTACGCCAGGGTGAAAAAGATGTTGCAAACTTGTCATTATCTTTGACACCACATTCGTTAATGCAGTCACAAGATGACAACACACTGCTACCTAGCACTGATGACATATACAGTGACATATTACAAGGTGTTTCTGTGCATGCCCGAAAAACACTGAAATGTTTTTAAATAAACTAAAAAGGTCTGTGGGTGTTACAAATTGGAATGATCATGGTGAATTTATACATCTTGGTGTGCCCATTAAAGGGTCTCACATATATGATTTAGTCAGAGCTGTTACTTTGCAAAGATATACAACTGATGCTAAAAAACCTAGGGGGTGGGATAAATTTATCAATACTTTAGCAGAAATTAATGCTCCTGAATCAGTGGTACCCAACATACAAAACAGATATTTGATTCAGAGTTCTAAAAAACAGCTGTCAGAGGTTCTGACAGATGCTTCTGCAATGCCAGCATCTGAATCCCGCACAGCATCACCAGTGACAAGGATAAGAAAAACCCTTTAAAAAAAACACAATGGTTAATGTTTTAACACCTATGCTATGTCCTACACAGTTCTCCTAATTGTGCGTTTTTGTACATTTTATTAATTAAACTATATACTGTCTTTTATTTTGTTACCATATTGTAAAAATAAACAAACACTCTGACGCAATTCACAAATGGCTGTGTTTATTGTCTCCTCACAACAGAACCTTTATTAATTATACACTATAAAAGCAAACTACAATGTTTTCTAGAAAATACAGCATGCATTGCTTGTGGATTTACCAACAGTAATATTGCTGGTTATAATCATAACATGAAATTACTGTCTGCTGGCTTAAAAAAAAGAAGGCTTCAGCCTTCTAACAATTCTACATTGCTTGACAAATTTATAAACTTTCTGATCATTCATTATTAAATTATCAGAATACAGACTAATAACATCATGAATACACCTTTGCATCTATGATGTAAGAAAATTATACAATGATGTCCACAGGTCATAGATGTTATGTTTTGAACCTGTTTAGAGTTAAACAGTGTTTCTCCCACATTTTTCCTGAAAAATGTAACAACTAATCATGGAAAAAATGTACAGTCTGGAGGAAATCCATAAGAGTCAAAAAATTCCCCAGTGGTATGGTCAGGTAAATACAGTAAATAGCTAACCAATGTTCACCAGGCATAGACCGGGGCTGTGTATTCACAACTAAAGAGGCTGGCATGCATGTAAATCTTTCTGAAGGTAGTTGATCACTTCAAAGACCCCCAAAAAGCTATTTCTGGTAGAAGGCTTAGTGTGGAGAAATGTGTCCAGTTGTTGAGTATTCATGTTTAATTAAAGTCAAACACAACATTTTGTCTTTGATTAATCTCCACATTATCAAAAACAGCATACACCATCATATTCACTGTAGCTGGTAGTGGGTCAGCAAACCGTATTTCAGCTCTCAGGTTGCCTGAGTGAATTAGTGAATAATGGTCACTACAGTCTTGGTCAGGGCTTAGATCAAAAGCAAAAAGTGCGTACCCCTGACAAAAACCTACATGGTCTATTAGCAGAGGGTTGTCTTTCTTATGTTTTCCACTCGGGTGGATCAGACTGATATATTCTCTAACAGCAATACCACTTGTAAAGTTAGGCTGCAGTGGTTTAGCAGGGACTTGTTCACCATCCACATAGATGGCTATAAAGTTAATGTTAAAATGTTTAAAATTGAATGGGTTTTTATTATACACACCACTGAAAGCAGCATTATCTACAAAGCCCATCACCAATAATTTAGGTATCTGACCCAGAAACAGATTATCTTGGTTACATACACGGCTCCCACCTGCTATACTGAACACCTTCATGCTAACACAATCAATAGGGTACTTTGCATTAGCAGACTGTAAAGCCTAAGCATGGCCAATAGGTACAGCTGGTGAAATGTTTACCCTTTTTACATATAGAAATGCAGCCTTTATTTGTAATTTATATTCTTTATTTGCATCACCGCTTATTAAACAAAATTAATTCTTGTTACGAACAAGTTTAATTTTAACATCCACTCCATTCAAAGACCAATTTTTCCTGGAAAAAAAGGTCTGCGTGAATTGGTCCAGCCAGTTCTACCATGCGACTGCCTGCTGTAAAAGCTGCTCACTTTTTAAAACCCTCATTGGGCCCATTAAGAACTGTATTTTCATGCTGCTCTGGTGTATCTTTATAAAATAATCCAGATGAAAATTGTGTAGACAGGGTGTCTTCGCTGTAATTAAGCAGTGATTCAATAATTGCTCTGTAGGGGTAACTGTTATTACTTTGGCTAATTAGATGATCACCCACCACTATATCCACCTGGCTAAAGATTGTTGCTAAAAGGTAGTCAATTAGGCTCACTCTAGCCTGATCATCAATGTCAGTACCATCAGCCTTAGTGATCTTGCACAAAAGGTATAACAACGTGTTGTTTAAGTCAACGTAGTCTTCACCATTACCCGACACATAAAACTCCAGAGGGGCGCTATCACTTAAGGCTGACAAGGGCGGGATTTCGACATAAAGGGTTTTCTCTGTACTGGTTTGGGTCGGTAGTAACATGAAGAGGTCCAGTTCTGATTTTTCACATTCTTGAGACATGCAGTGTACCAGAGACATGATTTAAAATAAGTCCCTTTGTCTGTTGCTTTTACGCTGTTTTCTCTCCTGGCACTTACATTTCACAACTTTTCTTTTCTTTTTAACACACAGCCTTTTAATAGTGCTTTCACAGATCCCTGAGAGGGCTATTCTCCTTTTCTTATTGGTTCTCTTGTAAGCAATCATTCCTGCCCCATCTTGTGGCTTCTCTGGATCATGTGTTGTAAAGAACTCGCAACATTCCCCACTACATCTTTTACAATATTTTTAGCTGCTGATTTAAGGTGGGGTTTCACTATCTGGAAATCTTTTTGTAATAGTGGAACAGCTTTTCTAAATAAGCCTTTAAATATGCCACCTATGACCGCTCCATACATAACAGGGGCTCCATGAAAACCAGACAAGTCATGACCAACCTGTGCTTTGTAATAGGCCACATAAAGGCTAGAGTGACTGTACAACCTCTGTGACATTGTAGGCATTCAGAAGGCTCCTTTAACAGGGTGAAAATGAAGCTTCACGATCACTTTGCAAACAAGAATAACACATTTTTGTCTTGATCATTCTTTATTACAGTAGTTATAGTGTCAAACTGATGTTTCTGATTGGTATATAATCTGGCTTATCATAGCGGATGGTTATGATGTCATTATTCTTACCAGATATTTCCACACAACGAAGCAGGGGGACATGGCTGTCTCCGACTCTTTGGTGCTCAACAATATCTGACTATACAAACAGTGTATAAAAGGCGCCGTTGATGTCTGCATAATATGATACAATGCTTGACTTCACTTGTGGGATGCCAGGTGGTACCCCCAAAATACGAGTAAGATTATTGCGAGCTATGAAAGATCTACCACTAATGTTGTGGAATTTTATTTTCCGGTCCTGACTGTCATATTCTAGCCACAATTCTAGCTTTGAGCTTTCTAGTGTCTCATTGATGGCTGCTGTGACATCTTCAACATTTTGGTAATAACCTCTGGGGGATCGATAATATTAATATAGGCCTAGAAGTTTCACCAGCATAAAATTTCCCATTGTGTGATGCAATATTGTCCCATGTCCTTGGGTACTGTATTTCCAACAGACCAACTTCCCATAAACCTACTAAATTGATAGGTTTTGCTAGTTTCACTGTATAATCCGATATTGTGTTGTTGGGAAACATTTCAAAAGAGGCATTGCTGGGCAACGTAACATAAAAACCATTCTCAGACATTGTTTTACCACTAACATCTTCACACAACTGCCATCATGTAAAACATGAATGCATCTTTATCATTTTAAATCTCTCAGCTGTTTGGATTCTATCCAACTGTTAAATTTTGATGGCCAGCCGAGCCATTTCACTAAAACAAATTGTTTCTTCCCTTGTGTTTTCTGTGAGACTATTTTCTCCACCCTGTATACACGGTTTGTTGTGTCTGCGACTTTTACCAATTCTTGATCATAAAATGTATCTCTTATTTCATCACCATCATAATCTTTTAATTTGTACACCGGTATAGGCTTAGGTATACATTCAGAAATAATGAATATCTCACTGGTAAAGTTTTGTTCATAACCTTTTTCAAATTTTTTTTAACTCTAGAAACATGCACGTGATCACCCACATGAAATTTGAAAGGTCTTTTCACTTTTGGTGCAGGATCTTTATATAGATTTTTCCAGGTAATTAAAGAATTGTCATTTGTTACATCGACAGGCCTCATTCTGATGGACCGGTGATAACTGTAATTGTAGGACCTTGTTAAAGATTGTAGGACATCTATGTACCTATACATATTACATGCTGTAAAATATCTCCACATTTTTGTTTTCAATGTGTTGTTAAATCTTTCTACAATGCATGCCTTAACATCATTTGATGTCGTAAAATGGTGTATGCTTTGTGATTTTAAAAATAATTAAAATTTAGCATTAAGAAATTCAGTCCCTTCATCTGCTTGTAATTTTTCATGGTATCATTTTGAAAGCCTCTGTCACCTCTGTTCCCGATTTATTTTTTAACACTTTAGTCCATGCATGTTTTGACAGAACATCAATTACTGTCAGAATAAACCGGAATCCATCATTTTCTTTGGAAAGGCTACTCATCTCCACCAAATCAGCTTGCCATTGTGCATCAATGTTGTTCACAACTACCCTGTTTCTAAGAAATCGTTTCCTTGCAGGCTTGTGCATAGTGTAGGCATCTTGTAATGACAACCATTGTGATACTTGTGTGCGAATAAGCCTTTTCTCTTGTTTTGCAGTGTCATGTAGTCTTTGAATGCCTCCTAAGCTACCAGGCAAAATAGGATCATAGTAAATTTTTTTTCAAGGATTTGTTAGCCATGATTTTTCTTAAACAACACAAATAAGACACATGCATTTTTCCAGTCTTAATATTTTTATTATGAAAGCACACACATTGTACACATACATTATATAACAACACAAAACACGCGATAGCAGCTGTGCTAAAATTACACTATATGATAGTATAAAACATCACAACAAGAAAAGACAGGCCTTATTTTGTTGCGTTACAAGAAAATCTGATGTAAATTCAACCACGTCTCTAACATGTTGCTATCTTTGACATTTTAAAATACAACAGCAGATCTCAATGCTGTAGGCCATAGCTACCAATACACGACCCTGAGAAACAGACTCCTGTTTTTCAAATATTAGTGGTAGTACATTTTGAACAGTTTCTAACACATTATTGTTTATACACACAGCCATTTTCATTATTTCACACCAATTTGAGTCTTTTTTAATGTCATTCATCAAAATCTGGATAAACCGAAGTTTATCACCATTTATGGGACTGCATTGGTGGTGAGTAGCATAGTCTGGAATTTGCATGGTTATCAATGTCTGTAAAATATTTTTCACTTTTTGCTTTTCAAAGTTTCTTTGGTGGTTTCCCCACAGGTTACTCATCTTAATGGCTCTCACCACGTAGCCATGTGTTCCTCATCAGAACTCCCAGTATCATACAAGTACATGTAATAGGCCACAGGGCTTCCTTTTTGCAGAGGGCTTTTAAAATATTTTTTATGACTTCCTGAAGAAACGGCCTATTCAACAGCTTTCTGTAGTGTTATACTCAACTGGTCATACAATTCATCAAGACCTTTAGCAATACTAGGCAACACTTTAAATTCTGTCAATACATCATTAACAGCTTGCATTGTATCAAAATAGGATGCTGTGCACCCAAGCTTCCATGCTGTAGATTCCGCTAGTAGCTTGATCCGTCAAGGGCACAATCTTCCACAGAGTTCAGGAAAAACACGCTCCCAGTACCCCTCCTCAGGTCCGTATATACAGCTATGTCTTACCTGTGATGGGTGGTCAATTGCACAGCCCTCACACTTTATCTTCAAGTCCTGAGCCATCATGTCTTGCAGTAGTTGTATTAAAATGCCCTTAACCAGGCCCAACATGATAGACTTTTCAGGTGATGCATAACTCGCAGCCCAGGCCACAGCAGACTTTTCATCAGAGCATTTCTCAGTGTCCAGCACATCTGGCTCTCCCCGCTGCTCATCTGTATTAACGAGCTCATGAGTATCTTGCAAATGGAGGTTCATGAATTGTTCTATCAAATCGGGCATACCAGAGTCCACCAAATTGAGCTCCTCTGGTGTGACACTAGCAGAAGGTGTAGGATAACACTGGCTAGGTTCATCCATCATAGCACACCCAGTGACTGAATCATTGTTATCATCATTGCCGCTCTACTCAGGAACTCTACACGCACATGAGCAAAACATGGCACAGGTAGACTATGGATACTCAATGGTGTGTGGCTTTAGCAACATCAAGTCTGGTTTGGACCCTCTGACATGCCCTGACAAGCCTGAACAAGCCCAAATTTGCCCAACCCATAAGCGCATCATAGCCCCATGCCAGAAAAGGGGGTGGAATATATCCGGGGTGGGAACACTACGTAACATCCAGCACAGTCGGAACTGCATCATTGGTACATGGGGTGGTGCTATGTCATTTCCTGTGCAGCCGGAAGCAGATGTGGCATGGGGTGGGGCTACACCATATCCTGCACAGCCAGAAGCAGAAGTGATGTGGAGTGGGGGCTAAAGGCCAAAGGTCATTAAAAGCCCATCAATCATTTTGTCAATTAGTATGCACCAATACTACTAATGTGCTTAGGCCAATAGGCACTTTTTTAATGGATAAATGGCTAGGCTCCATAGAGTTAATAAACTGAATGTTGAACCATAAATTGGTGTGGTATGGCTGATTTCAGAGAGTCCAAATGACAATGGGATATACAAAGAGACTGAAATTCACTCTCAGAATTGCCACCCTTTTGGACCTGTGTGAATGAGGATAAGATGAATTGCCACCCTTTGTCTGCAATAATTTGACACTTTAAGAAAAACAAGCAATGAAATGACTTGCTAATATGCAATTTGTTGTCGTCAACCCTGCAGACAAAGGGGGAAGCATCGTAATTATGGATGTAGTGGACTATACCAGATGTGTTTATAACCTATTAGATAATCCCCTGAACTACAACAAACTCCCAGGTGATTCAGCTGAAAAATTCAGGAAGGAATTGTTGAGCTTACTGGACTGGGGTACAGCAAATTCATTCATTATTGATGATTAATTTAAGTTCATCTGGACTGACTTTCCCACAGTTCCTACTTTTTATGCTCTTCTGAAAATTCATAAAGGACAGGATAGACCACCTGGTCGACCTGTCGTCTCTGGGGTGGGGTCCATGACTGATAATTTAAACAAATTTTTAGACCTCTTTCTTAAAGATTGTCTTGTCAGTCTGGGGTCCTACATAAGAGACACAATGGATGTTTTGGATAAATTCTCTGATTATAAGTGGAACTTGAAATTCATGTGGCTTTAGTATTGATGTGGAATCACTGTATATGAATATTCCACATAATCAGGGCATGCAGGCTCGTTTACATTTTTTATAAGAGCATCCACAGGGTGACAGTATCCCCACTACATTTATGCTGGAAGCATTTCAGTTTACATTGTTACATAATTATGTAGAATTTAAGAACAACTTCTACTTACAACTTCAAGGTACAGCGATGACAGCAGCTATGACTCCCAGTTCTGCAAACCTCTTCCTAGGACTCTGGGAGAAATACACTGTAATGTGTTGTGCCACCAATCCCTTTTTCAAATACATTAAGAAATGGCAACACTTTATTGATATCATCTGTGTATGGGAGGGGCCTAAGGAAGAGGTGGCAGATTTCAGGGAATGAGTTAAAAATGAGCTCAACCTTAAATTCACTTACTGTTTAAATAAGGAAAGTGTACATTTCTTGGATTTGACTTTTGTTGACAAAAACATTATGGTACAGACAAAAAACTAATAGGAAGCCCATGGCTACAAATAGTCTACTTAGACCACTTTCATCCTCGACATTTGATTCAATCTATACCCTATGAACAGTTTCTTCAAATATGGAGAAGCTGTTCCAAGGATGAAGAGTTTGATATCCAGTCTAAGTAACTTTATGTGAGGTTCTTTCATAGGGGCTACGACCAGGTAACTTTGAATACAGCCTTGAAAAGGCCAAAGGTCATGCAAGAAGTTCCCTAGTCAAACCCAAAAGCCGTAATGTGAAGAATAGACAGCCTTTGTGCTTTGTGACAAAATTTATTTTTATTTATTTATTTATTTGAACAGCAGTTTGGAAAACCTTTGAGCCAGAGGCTAATTTACAAAGGTACCTTGTCACAGGAAGACATAACACAGCACAACAGTATGTTACAACAATAATGAGTACAACAATGGGGGAAATACAACAAGTTGGTACAAGCAGGAATGATGCAAACAATAAGAAAGTTTAGGCAGTCTATAAGCAGCTAGACAGGTGGCTTTGTCATAACGATTGAGTCAGGCTAAGACTAGTAACAATTACAGCTTCGAGTATTAAGTAGGTGATTCCGTTGGGACGTTTTGAAACAGGATATCGATGGGGCATCAGAGATGGAAGGGGGCAGTGTGTTGAACCAGGAGGGTACCCTGTAGCTGTAGGCTCTTTGACCGTGTGAAGTCCTGGCCCTGAGAATGGATAGGGTGGATTTGCCAGAGGTACGAGTATGAACTTGCAGTTTTGAAAGGCGGATGGTGGCTGTCAGACCTGGTGGGGATAGTCCAAGGAGGGTTTTTTTTGTTATGATACAGGTCTGATATCTAAGGCATTCATCCAGATCAAGCAGCAAGGTTTTAGCATATAGCTGACATGTGTGCATTAACCTAGGTGCCCTAGAAATTAACCTACAGGCCTTGTTTAGAATAGCGCGAATTTTATGGAGAGCAGTCTGATCTGCAGCACCATACACCGGCAGCCCATAGTCCACTAGTGACAGGATGGATGAGGTGACTGTGAGTTGGAGGGCCTTGGGGGGGAGACAGTTTTTAAACTGGTGTAAGATGCTTAGTTGGATATTTGCAGCTGTGGCAAGAGCTGATATGTGGCCATGGAAGGAGAGAGTGGGGTCAAAATGGATCCCAAGGTACTTATAGGAGTAGACTTGCTCGAGTGGGAACTTGGAACCAGAATGTATGAGAAGTTTGAAGTTGCAGGACTTGTTTTGTGGGTGAGCGCATATCATGGTTTTTGTTTTTTTAAGATTTATCACCAGTCTATGTTCCTTGAACCAACCCTCGGTTTCATTAAAGGATCTCTGCAGGGAGTCCTGGAGAGCGATAGGGTTACGATCAGTGGCAAAGATGACGGCATCATCTGCATACAGTAATATGTTTCCAGTACAGGAACCTGGTAGGGTGTTAAGGTAAAGGGAGAAGAGTAAGGGTCCCAGAATGGAGCCCTGGGGAACACCAGAGTGGATGGGACAAATGTCGGAGTGAGTCCCGCTAATTTTAACTTGCTGTGAGTGGGATGACAGATAGCTGGCACACCAGGAGACAGGCCCAGTGGCAAAACCGGAGTGACTGAGGGCATCCAGAAGGAGGGGGTGGGAGATGGTGTCAAAAGCTTTTGATAGGTCTATGAACACAGCACCAGCCAGAGAGCCCATGTCTAGGGAGGAGTGGAGAAAATTGGAAAACTCTAGGAGGGCAGTACTGGTACTATGGCCAGCATGGAAACCGTGCTGTTCAGGGCAGAGGGCATTGTAGTTGGTGAGGTAGTCAGTAATTTGAGAGGCCACAACTTTTTCCAGGGCTTTGGAGAGAGGAGAGAGAATGGAGATAGGCTGGTAGTTTCCGGCCAAGGACCTGTCTCCACCTTTAAGAATGGGAGTGACTGTGGCGATTTTCCAGACAGACAGAAATTGCCCCAGGCAGAGAGATCTATTGAGGAGGCTGGTGATCGGGGTAAGGACCAGGTCTAAGACCTGTCGAAGGATACATGGATCCAGAGTGTCACTGCCCGTGCTATTACTCCTAAGAGCATTGACTAGGTGAGGTCTGAGTTCTTGGGCAGAGACACAGCAAAGGTGAAAGTACGGGCGTGTAATGACTGTGGCAGGCATCGGGGGGAGGGTTGAAAAAAATCAGTAGGGAGGATAGGGCTAAGATCCATGAAGGAGGTATTGAGGTAGTTAGCTATAAGGGCTGGGTCAGAGGAGATAGTGCCATTGATATTGATCTGGGAGGATGGGGGGGAGCGTGTGCTCCCATTTAACTGTTTGATATTATCCCAGAAGGTTCTCGCATTCCCCCAGGAGGAGGTAAGCTAGGACTGATAATGATCAGCCTTGGCCTTTCAGATAGCCCAGGTGCACTTGTTTCTGGCAGCAGCATACACCTGCCTATCGCTGGACTGGCCTGTTTCAATAGCATGGTACCATAGGTTATCCCTATGTTTGAGTTGTTGGATCAGGGCTGGGGTTACCCAGGGAGCATTTTGCACTTTGGAACGGCGGGCTGTCAGTGGGGCAAAGATATCGCAGGCTTTATTGAACATTTGGATAAAGAAGGCTAGGGCCGTATCAATGTCAGGGGCAAACTGTATAGGAGACCAATCAATTTGGGACAGGAGTTCCTTGAGTTTCTTCAGACCACCTGGTTTCAGGCACCGTCGAAGTATGGACTGAGCTAATGGTTTGGAAACTGTGGACATCCAGCAAAAAAGTATGGGGGGAGTGATCTCTAAGTGCATCAGGAAGGACTTGGACATTGAGGATCCGATTAGGGCGATTGGAGAGTACCACATCGAGTAGGGTACTAGTGCCTCTCTTAGGGTTAGTCCTGGTGGGGTGGGTAATGAGTTGAGTCATATCGACTGCAGCAAAGGAGTCACGGGCAGATGAGGAAGAGGGGCTGAGCCAATTGATGTTTAGGTCTCCCACTAGTATTTGGTCCGAGGGGTGGGGTAGCGAGGAAAGGTACTCCGTAAGGGAGGCTAGAGCCAGCGTTTGGTTTTTAAGGGGTATGTATGCAGTAGTTAGATAGAGTGGGTCCTTTAACGGGTCAGGGGTCAGTTTCAGTGTTAGCGCCTGAGCCCCGGAATCAAGGGCAGGTGCTGGTAGGGCAAGTCCAGTGAGAGATTCTTTAATGTAAATGGCACAGCCACCACCCCGTCTTCCAGCCTGGTCAGCCCGGAAGAGGGAGTACCTAGGGAGGGAGACTAAAGAGTCTGGAGTAGATTTTGTCAGCCAGGTCTCAACCAGGGAGATGACGTCTGGATTAAGAGATTTGACCGAGCATTGGAGTGAGTCAAATTTTTTCAGGAGGCTACAGATATTCATTGAAACCACACAGAGTCCAGGGGGGCCAATAGCAGAATTGTTGTGAACCGGGCCACGGTTTGGGTGAATGTTACCTGACGGGAGGAGTAGCATAACTAACACCCTGGCAAGGTGGTGGTGAAAGGTATTTCTATGACGGACACAAGAGGGGGGAAGGGAGTTTCAGAATACAGGGGGTGGGCAGAGTCATACAGGATGGGAAAGCAAGAATGATAAGACTCCCATGTGTGTTAGAGGTGGGAGCTTGGAGGAAGCTGGAGGGTGGTCAAGGTTGGCCAAAGCACCCAGTGGCGCCAAGGAGTGTGAAAGCTGGCTCAGATACATAGGAGGGGTGCAGTACCAGTGCACAGAGAGGTGCAACATACTGGCATGTGGGCAATTGCACTGAGATAGATAGGTAAGACAGTGGCAACAGACATATGCTGAGCATGAGGCAGGTCCAAGGGTGTGTAGCGAGCATAGTGCTGGAGAGCTAGAAAAGGTACGGAAGAGAAAAGTGGAAGAAGCTAGCCTGTGACCGTCAGTGCCACTTTGGTTCAGTGGTAGCGACATCGCCTCTGGGATAGAGGGTACCAGGTTCAATACTTGCCCAGGGTATTGAGAAAAGAACCTGGATGGGAGTAAAAAAATTCAGGGTCTGAGTGCCGGGGCAGGCAGAGGTTGGGCCTGAAAATAGGGTGCTCGGTAGTGACTCCTAGTGGTCAGTAATTGTTTACTGGGGTAGGGGTCCAGAGGGGTAGTGGTGATAGGATGGACAGGTGGTGGAGAAGTGCAAGGAAGGTGGGGGCCAAGTAGAGGAGAGATGGTGTGGAGGATCAGCAAGGGGGGGCACTGGAGCTATCAGGGCATGAAGATATAGAGAGAGAGAGTGCTGAGTCCCTCTAGTGCCCAGCAGGTATAACCTGAAAGTGGGGAGATAGTATTTTGGCAGCAGGAAATGATGTCACAGGGGTGGCTCTATAAATTGAGCGCTGCCCCTGGGTGGGGCAGACGATGCAAAGCATCGTCAGGCTAGCACCCCACAACAGGTGGGAGAGAGGTTCTCTTTACCTCTTCAGGCTATCTGTGCAAGCGGCGTCGTTCCAAGCTCCTCAGTAGGAGCGCTGTGCTGTTCCATCCCTGCCGCAGATCATCTGGTCAGATTGGCAAACAAATTAGAAAGTATTGGCCAATTTTTACTTAATGACCACATGTTAGCAACTGAACTAGATGCCTGGAAATCTGCATGACAAGTTAGTGCACAGCAGATTTTGTCCTCTAAAAACGGAACCCCTACAAAGAAATTGGTTATCACCCCCTCCACAAGGGATGTTTAGATGTGGTAGATGCAATGTCTACAACTTTTGCTTTCAAAGTGATAGACTTTGGTTAGAAAGGTACCATAAATGTGTTGAAGTCAGAAGCTTTCTAAACTACCGCAGTTCATATTTGGTTTATGCAATTTGGTGCCCCTGTAAACTTCTTTATAGTTGATGCACCATAAGACCTTTGAAACAACTAATGCAAGAGCACATACTGAATCTCAAAGCAGGCCTGTTTAGCACTCCTCTGGGGAGACATTATAATGAGAAACATAACCATAACCTAGATGGAACACTGTTTATGGCCATCAAGCATGAGGCAAAGAACCCGGGGGCAGACTTAATAATATAATGATTTATGTACATACCAATTGTATTTCCCATCCCCCACTCCCCACCACACCGACTCATCTGGAAACGAGCTATTGTAGCTCAGTATGCCTTTCCTGGCGATACATTTCAAATAAATAAATAAATAAATAAGCTGTTGCAAAGGGAAAGCTTCTGGATCTTCTCTTTGGGAATATTGAAGCCTAAAAGGTTAAACATTGACTGGGATTTAAGGAGGCAGTTTGGCCAAAAGTGCTACATTGTAGAATTAGAATCAGCATACTCCAAATAAATCTCATACCACAAGTTAGGTTTCTATGTTACTTAATTTTTTAAGTTATGAGCTATTCTGTAACCCTAATTTAACTCGTTAGTCAAAAAAGCCAGTTTCAGTGAAGAGCCAGTTTCAGTGATGTTCTCCCAGTCAGCAAGTTTATAGGACCTGTTTCTCTAAAGTTTAAGAACTGTGGCTGAAGTAATCATTAACAACAACAAAAAAGAAAGTGACATAGGGTTGGCAGCAGTGTTTGCATTTCCGGAATATTCAGGTGCATGCTACTATACTTTAGAACATGTCAGGAGGTGGTTTTGGAATGCAGCACTGAGCCAAGATATAGAATGGCAAGGTGTTACACAATTTTAAAATGTTGTGGGTGGGGCATGCAATTTTAGAACGTGGCAGGGATGTGCCATCGTGAAATGTGGTGGGACACTCAATCATGGAACGCAAAAGGAACACATATTGAGGAATTTGGTGGGGACAGACAATTTTGGAAAATACCACGGATGCACAAGATCAGAAGGTGACAGGGCACACCATATAGTGTATGGGAGAGTGCAATTATGAGTGGAATTCAATGAATTCCTAGGCTTGTTGTACCATCACAGTGACATCAAACTGCTGTTGTACCATCTTGAGTATGTCACTATGATGGTACAACATAGAATGCCGTCATGCTCATGTAACTCTGGCAACTGCACCAATCAGTCATTTTTTTTCTCCTTTATCAGTTTCATACGAGACGTCCACCACAACTATAACAGTTTGAATGAATTAATTGAATCACTTGGCTCTGAATCATTTAAAGCCCATATAACTAAGTGTGTAAGTGTAAAACATTGCTCGCTCTGAATGGAAAGGCAATGCTGTTTTGAATGAATTTCTCAAGAAATGCTCCATTGTTTTCGAACTGTTGCCCATACACCATAAAAGACAACGGATGAGAAACAGTGAACAACAACACTGTGTTCACTACACGAGGTGGTCATGACAACCATAGACCTCTCGAGCTCGCTGTCGAGATTTTCCTGGTTGTCATGACAGTCTCTCGAAGTGAACACAGCGCTGTTGTTCACTATTCCCCATCCATTATCCTCTATTTTATTCTGAAACTGCTTGTCCTTGCCACATTCCGAAACTGTGCATCACCACCTCATTCCAAAACTGTTTGTCACCACCACATTCCAAAATTCTGTGTCACTGCCACAGACTGAAACTGTGTGTCACTGTGACATTCCAAAACTGCATCACCACCACATTCTGAAACTGTTTGTCACTGCCACATTCTGTAACTGTGCACCACCACATTCCGAAATTGTGTGTCACCACCACGTTCTGAAATTAACATAGAAACATAGACAATGATGTCAGAAAAAGATCAGAGGTCCATCCAGTCTGCCCATATTTTCTATAATCCCTGGAACCTTCCCTGCAACCGATTGTTCCTCCAGGGCACTAACCCACCCCATCCTATCCTCATTCTCCTCCCTGGTCTTGTCACCCCAGGTGACTACTATTCCCTTCATTCTATCCCATGACTGCTTGAATTCCCTGTCTGTGTTTGCACCTACCACTGCCGCCAAAAGACTGTTCCAAAGTTCCACCACCCTTTCCATAAAGAAGTACTTCCTCATGTCCCTCTGAACCTCTCTCCTGTTAATTTCCACTTGTGACCACGTGTGTACATCACCGCCACATTCCTAAAGTGTGCATCACTGCCACATCCCAAAATTGTTCATCACCACACCACTCTGTGAAAGTTTAAGTCACCGCCACATTCTGAAATCATGTGTCATTGTCAAATTTTGAAATTGTGCATCACCACCACATTCCAAAATTGTGCATCACCATCACGTTGTGAAATTTTATGTCACCACCACATTCTGAAATTGTGTATCATTGTCACATTCCAAAACTGTGCATCACTGCCTCATTTCAAAATAGTACGTCACCACCACATTGTGAAACTGCATCACTGCCACATTTCAAAACTGTGTGTCTGCCACAGTCTGAGACTATGCATCACTGCCACAGTCTGTAACTGTGTGTCACTACTGCATTCTGAAATTGTATCTCATGGCCACATTCTGAAATCATGCATCACCACCATATTCTGAAATCATACATCACCACAACATTCTAAAATTGTGCTTCACTGACACATCCCAAGATTGGATGTCACCCCAACATTCTGAAATTGTGTGGCACCACCACATTCTGAAACTGTACGTCACTGCCACATTCCAAAACTGTACATCAATGCCACATTCCAAAATCGTGCATTATCGTCACAGTAAGAAATTGTGCATCACCACCACCACATTCCAAAGTTGTGCATCATGGCCACATTTCAAAATGCGTCATTGCCACATTCTGAAATTATTCATCACTACCACATTCCAAAATTCTGCATAATTGCCACATTCTGAAATTGTGCATCACTGCCACATTCTGAAATTGCATGTCTCCACCACATTTTATAACTGTACCTTTCTGCAACTGTTTGAAATTGTTTGTGAACTTCCACATTCCAAAATTGCCCATTATTGTTACATTCTGAAAATGGGCATCCCCGACATATTCCAAAACTGCATGTCCTCACCACATCCTAAAAATGAGTGCCACTGCCATATTCTAAAAAATAGTGGGCCCGATTACAAGATGACTTGCACATGGCGCAAGGTGATTTACACCAAACCACATGGCGTAAATTGCACCTTGCAGCATGAGATATGCAAGTCGCAATTCCAAGACACGGCTTACAACATGCCGCTTGCAGGTTGCGCCAAAGGTGGTCTACACCACCCAATATGCCCACAACTTGCTGCAGTATGGTGCAAAGGTGGGTTAAGGCAGCAACTGTGCAAAGGAAGGGTGGCTGTCATAACCCACTTACAGCATTCCAGAACAAGCATTTGCACAGCGGGGTTAGACAAGCACTTAGCTGGTCTAAGGGACATCCATCCTGGTACAACGATGGATGCCCCCCCACAGCACCATGGAATGCACATATATGTGCCCCATGTGCCCCCAGCTCAGTCATGCCCCCACCCCCCAAGAATTCAGGGACCCTGGGTCCATTTTCTGTTGTGCCCCTGATCACCTGTGCCAACCAGCCAGCCCCCCAAATGCCCCCACATGCTTGCGGGTGTGTTTTGGGGTGGGGGACTCTGAGGGGGCAGTAGATTGTGAGTCATGACTTGCGGCACTCCGGTCCTTTGCGCCATTCCTATGGCGCTAGCCTGTGGCTGCCGCAAGTCATGGGCATAGGTGCCAGGGATCCTGTCTTTCCTGGAATATGGCACAGGGTCCCCAGCATAATGTCACATGGCACAACTTGCATATGCTCATGAGTTGCACCATGCATCTTGTAATCAGGCCCAGTATGTTGAAGCCACATTCTAAAATTACACATCCTTGCATCATTCTGAAATTGTATGTGACTACAACATTCTGAAATTGCATCACCAGCACATTCTGAGATTCTGTGTCCATGTCACATTATGAAATTGCATATTGCCACCATAATCTGAAGACAAGCATCCCAACCACATTTCAAAATTGTCCATCACCACCACATGCCAAATTTCTGCATCCATGACACATTATAAAATTACATATCCCCTGCCACGTTCCACAACTATGTGTCTCCCACATTTGAGAATTCTGTACCATAGCCACATTATGAATTTTAGCATCTCTGCCACATTCCAAAATTCTGTGCCCCAGCCACTTTCTGAGATTGTGTCGCTGCTGCATTCCACAAATACCGCTTGGTGGCATTTTGAAACCTGCAGTATTCTAAAAATTATGCACAACTTTGTCATTCTAAAGTCATGTTTGCCACTGCATTCCAACCCTCCCCGTTATATTCCAAAGTACTGTACCTTGCATCTGCAAATAATGAAAAATGCATGCACTGACCCACCCAGTGTCAGTTTTACTTTTTCAGATGTATACTACAACTACAGTTTTATGTAACAAAGTAGATGTAAACCATATAAGGTAGCTTGCAAGGAGGACTAGGCTGTGAGTTCTGGTTATGACATCATCAGTAGGTCTTCACTGAAACTGGCTTTTTCGAACAAGCAATGAAATTAGGGTTACAAAATGACTTGTAACTTTTAGACAAAGTAACATAGAGATCTAATTTTTGGCATGAGGCTGATTGGGGATATGCTGATCCAAATTCTGAATTTATTAATACCAGAAATTTTGACCAGACTCCATTTTAAAAACCTTTCCTTAAAGGGCACCATTCCCCTATAGTTTTCAAAATAAAAAACATTAAACAGTGAGTTCCCTTACTTCATCAGGAGCTCCTCTAGGCTATTTTTGTTTTTTTATACAGCCCCAAAGGAAGGGAAGAGATCATAATGCATTATCCCACTCATTTTCTGACTCTCAGATCTGCGCCGTGCGCTGACGTTTTGTGACATCTGTATAGATCAGGGCATGAGGATGTGCTCCATTCACTTTGATGAAGCATCTTTTGGAAATGTAATTTCCCAATTGTAAATAGGGTTTTGGTATCTATTGATGCCAGGGTTCAGATTGGAGAGTCAGGAAGTGGAGAGGGATCGTGCAGCCAACCCCTCGGGGGCACTTTACAATCCCTTCCCTTCCTTTTGGGGCTGTATAAAAAAAAATGAGACTAGCCTGGAGAAGCTCCCAATGACATAAGGGACCTCCCTGTTTAATGTTTTTTTTTTTATATTAAACAAGGTGCTCTTTAAAAAGAGATGAATTGTTATTTTTTTTTAATTTTGCTGATTGTTTTCTTAATGAAGGTTATACTAACTTTGTGATCTGTGTTTCTCTTTTTTTTCCTTTGTTTCAGCTCCTATCTGTGTGATTCATTGTGATTTTGGACTGGTCAATCCCCTGGCTCTGAGTTTCTGGATTAGTTTCATAAGAGGGTGCTCACTTGTCCTGGTCAGATGGACGATTACCACTGCCTTCCCTCTCTTTTGTTCTCTACACTTATATTACAATCAGTCTGTTTAGATGTATATATCAGTATGGCTATGTGTCTGTTTCATAATAATTTTTATGGATTTAACATGTGGGCTGGATTATTTTATGCTTTATGCATGATGAAATATTTGCAATAGTAGCCATAATTTATGGCTATAGTGTAATCTGTAATCTATTGATTCTTTTTGAAACACGTATTTTGTAGTGTTTGCTTATTTTTTTGTTTGCTTTTTATTTTATACTTAAAAACATTGTGTAGTTCACAGGTTTGAAACTCCCCAGAGCCACTGGTTTTCAATACATTAATTGTAAAGCTTTATTCTCTTGGTGGCAGTGTTGTATTTTGTAAGTATAAAAGGGGAGTATAGGTCACATTAACTCCACCCTTGATGAAGACTAAGGTCGAAGTGCTGGGGTATTAGTGTGGCTGTCTTTAGCTTCACACCACTGTTCTCACTTGTGGTCCTAGCTGGAATTAAAAACTTTTCCAGTATTGGAATTTGGAGTTGATTTGTCTCATTTATCCTTCTTGAACCTGTACCCAAGAATGCTTGGTGATTTTTGAACCTTTTCTAAGTGGGTCAGTCTGATCCTGGAGCTGAAGAACCAAATGCAACCTTGCAATTTGAATAGTAAATATTGTGAACCCCTTCATCTAACAGCCATCAAGGACAAGCACTCAATTTTAAGTTAACAAGCTGGAGTTGGTAACATTTTTATGAGGCCAGATGTCAAATGCCAAAGACTTTTAACCAACAGGTTATAAACTGGAATATTTAAAAACACAGCACTGGGTGTTCATCCGATTTCAATAATACCTGATCTTTGATAAAACAGCCCAGTCAATTTAGGATTTATATTAGGGTACTGTAATGTATGGATATTTAAAACAATACCATTAAAACCATCTATAAAATCCTGTAATACAACAGTGCAAATCCCGTAATACTATCGTTGAACTCCCATACTACTATTATTCAGAGCTCATAATACTATTGTTCTGAGCTCTCAACAATAGTATTGCAAGAGAGATACATGTCCACGCACTGCTGAAATCCTTGCGTGGCTGCTGGAATCCTCGCAATTAGTGTGAGTTGTTTTTTACTGTAACTTCCCTGTACAGTAAAAGCCGACTTGGCTCTGACTAGAAAGAGAAACTGGCACAAAATGAGCCACCTGAACCTATGAATAAAGGCAGGCATCAGTTCATTTGGGCTCAGGAGAATAAAAAAGTAAAACAAATAGCTGCTTTGAATATGAGGCTTCTGTGAAAGCCTCCCCCCCCCCCGTACTCCCGCTCACTCCAGCAACACAACCGCCAATGAAAGTATGGCACAGGAACAAAAAAAATTATTTGGATCCTTGTTGTATTTTATCACTACAAAAGAAATAAAACTATTAATGCAGCACATCTCTCAAACTGCAACAAGTCTCTGCATTCCTACCCGTTTGCTAAGACACACCACCATTTTTCTCTCATAATTATTCAGAACACAACCAGCCCACCAACAGAAACACACACAGGACACATCAGTAGCATCAGGATGTGAAAGTGTCCCTAGCAACTACCTAGCAACCACACTGTAAACCGGAGTTATACATGGCTTTCTAGTTACACTACATATGCTGACTTTGCCTGAATACAACTAAAACTCTGTCTCATATCTATATATTGCAAAAAATAATAAATAGGGGACTGTGCTTACTCAGCTATAAAACCATCTTGAGGTTCTGAGGACATGTTGGAACCTCTCGAGCTTTTCTCTCAAGGTTCACAAGTTCCCAGAACCTCTCAATGGTATTATAGCCTCATTACACAGTCCCGTATCTATTATTCTATTTATATTCCTGCAAATAACTGGTCATCGCTGTTTCATTTGATGGCTTGGTTAAGGCATCCCATCCCTATGTGGGGAAAAAAAAAATCTTTAAACGCATTTTATATCTGTTCCACACATAAAGGCAAACTACACTGGATACTGTACATTCATGTTCAGAAATATTTACAGTTTGCGCAATGATAAACCATACACTTCAAATACGTGCTCAGAAAATGTATACAACTGAACTGCAAAAATGAACCTGTATGGGGCATTATCTCTCAGGCATTATATTTGTATTCCTCAAGGTGACTAGACGTCTGTACATTATGCATTCTACTTATCAAATCATTTTACTTAGAACGATTGCTGCGGTTCAAACAAACTTATCCCAAAAGTTCTATGTCTCTGGTTCTCAAACCTAGAACAAAACTGGATCTTCTATTAAACTCAACACAGGTGTCATGCAAAGTGGTGATCATTTCCTTTGTAGTACAGTACACCTAATGTAGGTGTTTTTTAGATCCTAAAATTAAGACAATTTATACTTGTGATCTTTCGTTCACCTTACAGGAGAAAATACAAGCATTCTTGCATTGCAGCACAGGGTCATAATGTCACAAGACATTAAGCCACATGGCAAAATTGCACTGCCAATACAGCGCGATATTGCCATGTGGCATAATTCTGTTTTCTGGGGGCTCCACCCCACACCTCCTGTTACGGGGTTGTGCTCTGGTCCCCCCACTAAAGTTTCTCAATGCTGGGGGGGTCCAACTCGGGGAGTGCACAAATTGTGAAACAAAAAAATGTCTGGGACTGGGAATCAAACCCAGTCCCACACGCAGCGCCTGCGTTCCTGCTGTTGTGACTCATTCCAGTGAGCCACAGCAGCTGCTCAGCAGAACCCACTCCCAGCAGAGGTCTTATCTTCTCTCTGGGAGTGTGTGAATGGTGCAATACCACGTACAGCAGTATACGCGGTATTGCACCATCGCTGTCCTGGACAGCACTCTTTTGGGTTAGCTATAAGTCGTATGCTATTAAGCATATGACATTATGACCCAGTAGGTTGCATTGATTAGTAATAGTTCATTACATTTTCTGTCACGTGACCATCACTGTCAATGACTGACTTTGCCAGCTGAAATGTGCAACTTGGTGTAGTGCAATCCATAAGGCCTTTCAGATGTCTGTTCAGTGCATTCATTATACGAATCAACACAATGATCTAAAAATAATAGATAGATAGATAGATACATAGATAGATAGATAGATAGATAGATAGATAGATAGATAGATTAGATTAGATAGATAGGTACAGTAAGTAGATATACAGATAGCTAGATAACTATATAGCTAGACAGACAGACAGACAGACAGCGCTCATAAGAGAGAGAGAGAGAGAGAAAGAGATTAGATAGATAGATAGATAGATAGATAGATAGATAGATAGATAGGTGAGATAGGTACAGCAAGTAGATAGATAGCTAGATAACTAGATAACTAGACAGACAGACAGATAGATAGACAGATACACAGACAGTGCGCATGAGAGTGAGATAGCAAGAGATAGATAGATAGATAGACAGACAGACAGATATTAAGAAACAGGGGATCACCGACAAACTTCTTCAGCTGAAGCTGGAAGCACGACTTCCAGCTGTGGCTTCAGCATTCAAGAAAGTCCCACTGTTCTCATACAGAGAACATGGATGAACATCTCCTCTCATTAAGCTGGTCACCCTAGATTTTGGGGTACCCAGAAAAAGTATTTCTGTCCATTATTTTAAAAATCAGACATCAGAATCTAGCTAAATGGGTCTCATTTAGTTAGGTTCAGGTGCTTGATTTTAAAATGACACTATTTTATGTATTTTCCATGTTTTTTAGTTTGATGGGGGAAAAACAAGATGGCGGCTCTCACAGCACAACATTTTTTTTGTGCTGTTAGAAGCAAGTGGTGAGAAACCAAAAACGGTCTTGCAACACAGAATTTCTGGTGTTGTATCAGAAAGTTATCCTCAAAACTCTACTGAGAATGCTCAGAACAGACAAAAAAAACCCTTTAAATCTCTATAACGCTGGAACTGTTTAATATTTTTTCACAAAACCTTCCAAAGGCATTACCTTGCCACAGCATGCTTCTGCCTTAAAAGTTTCAGAAAAAAATTCCATTCTGTGTAGGCTGTACATGAGAGCAAACCCAAATCCCATTTTAAGTATAGGAAAAAAACTTAGACATCTACAGAAAAATGACATACTGTATGCAGACCTCAAAGACTGCACAAGCTGCCATCACAAACTTTCCACAGAGTTAGACTTTACCTCCTAGACAGCACATGCAAAATCTCAACAGATTCTATCAAATGCTGCCAAAGCTATTACGGTGCAAAGTTAGGGGTTTAACATTGAACACCCTACTCAATCCTAACTATAGGGGTGCAACTGTGCCCCTATAATAAAGTTTTTTTTCTTTTATCTGAGTGCTGCCTTAATTTGCTGTTAAAAATACATTTGTTTGGAAAGCTAATACTTAGGATATTCATATCACTGTCATACCAAATAAACACAGAGAACACATGCATATTTCTGTTATAAGTTTACTTATTTATTTATTAGCTTTTGGTAACTGGGTAAGTGCACTAGGCAACAATCCTGCCTATTTTCAGGCACGACCCGGGAGAGTACAACATTGCGAATACAGATATGCACAGTTGAACAATATGTCAAAAGAGATAGCAAATCCAAATACAAGATAAAATCATAATAGTAAAAGTTGACCTACATCAGGTGGTTGCTAATGCAGACAAGTCATACACACACAAAAATGTGTAAAGCAAAAGAAGTGTTTTGGCATTGGGAGGAGTACACTCTTAATGGTCCTAAGCCAAACTTAATAAAGCACACAAAATAAATACCATGAGGAGTGATTCTACTTACAAGCAGTTACAGTTACCTAGGGCATAGAGGTGAGAGAACAGAGAACATTTAAAAGAGAGGTGAGAAGTGGAGTTTTTAACCTGAGGGGGGAACAAACTCCAGAGTTTTAGGAGCAAAATGTGAGAATGCCTGTTCACCCATTTTGGTAACACAGGGCAGTACTGAGAGTATTGGGATGAAAGAGGACCTAAGGGTGTGGGAGTGGGAGACTGGGGTAATCAAGTCAGCCAAAGAGGCCGGGTGAGGTGGTCTAGTAAGGGAGTCTACAAGACACCCAAGAGTATAAGTCCGGAGATCTTTAGGAGACAACCAGTTTAGACCAGAGTAGAGCAGGCAGTGGTGAGTAAGGCGCGGGGCAGATAAGGTGAACCTACAGATATTATTGTAGGAGGTGTCCCACTTACAGAGCACACTGGCATTGGCGGGGTAAAGAACGGAGAGAGCATAAAGGAGCTGATGGAATAGTACTCCTCTAGCTACTGATAGCCTTGCTGTTGGGGTGAGTGAGTGGTGCACCCGATAGGCAGCTCCTATTTTAGAATTGACAGTACGACAAACCTCATTGACATGCACCAAAAAATCGAGAGCAGGGTCAAGCGTGACCCCTAGGTATCTGAAGGTAGAGCTGTTTGTGACCGTAGTGCCATCACCGCAGTGGACAAGGAGCTTAGGCGCCTCAGAGGGCACCTTTTTAGGGGATCCAAAGAGCATAGCCTGGGTTTTACCTATGTTTAGGATTTGATGGTTATCTGAGAGCCAAGATTGAAGGGACTGAAAGTCATGTGAGAGTTTACGGTTTATGTCGTCCTAGATTTGGATAAATAATAGATCACAAGGTCATAAGCATACATGAAAATGTTACTGTGATGAGAAGCACTGGGAATTCCATTAAGGAACAGGGAAAAGAGTAGTGGACCAAGTATGGAACCCTGAGGAACCCCGTGGGTGATAGGGATGGGGTATGAGAGAGCCTTATGGAAAGCTGAGTGTGGTTTTCAAGGTAAGTAACAAACCAGGATAGGGTAGGGGCAGAGGCTCCTAGGACTTGCAGCTTAGTCAGCATAAGCTGGTGATCTACCATGTCGAACACTTTAGAAAGGTAGATGAACACTGCTCCTGTGAGTTGGCCCTTGTCCATGTTACCTTTGATATCACTGGTAAGTTGGGTCAGTGCAGTGGTAGTGCTGTGCCCAGCCCTGAAGCCATGTTGACAAGGAGATTGAAGATTATACTTAAGAAGGTGCTCAGAGACCTGTCGATGGACTAGCTTTTCAAGAAGCTTGCTAAGTGTTGGGAACATTGAGATGGGGCGGTAGTTGGACAATAGTTTATCATCTCCCATCTTAAAAATGGGAATACTTCTGGCTGTTTTCCAGACCGAGGGAACAGTGGCAGTGCAGATGGAGAGATTGAAAAGCCAGGTAATGGGCTCTGCTAGCCAGGCACCAAACTGCTTTAGTATCCCAGGATGAATACCATCTGAGCCTGGGCTACCACTAGCTGGAATAGTATTCAGTAGCTTTAGAACTTCATGGTATGTGAATGGAGCCAGCTCAAGGGAAGGGTGAATGAGGGCACTGGTGGAGGCTACCGGCCTGGCTTTATGGCTCCAGGAGGGGGTAGGATTAGGTAGAGAGGAGAAGAGGGAGTTGAAAGCATTAGCGATGGTGACAGGGTGGATACAGTGGGCATCATTTAGACACATATCAGGGGTGTCTGTGGCTTGTTATTTCCAAGTATTTCCTTGATTTGGGACCAATACATTTTGGGGTTAGAGGCAGATGAAATTAGGAGATTCCTGTAATAAGAACTTTTTGCCAGGCGAATCTCCTTTTTTGCATGTGTTCCATAATGCTCTGTAGGCTTCAAAGTCAGTACGTAGATGGGAGGCCTTCCACGCAGACCATAGTTTATCCCTAAGTTTCAGAAGGTGGAGCAGGGGGCACTTGAGCCATTTGGTAACCTTCCCTTGTACCCTCCTTATGGTGACCTGGATGTATCTATTTTGCAGTGAGAGCAGGGTAGAGTTGAAGTAGGCTGTAGCAATGTTTATGTCATCAGTATGATAGAGGGGAGACCAGTCAACTTGGTCAAGATTGTGAGTGAAAGCCTCTGTACTTAGGTTGGAGGGATTGTAGAAAGTTAGCACTTTTGATGGCAGGGAGGGGACAGAGGTATCCCATATACAGTAGATAGGTGAGTGATCACTTATGGAGTCAGGGAGAATGCCAGCTGAGGTAATAAACTCCTTCCTATTTGTCAGGATCCAGTCTAATAGAGTGGCACAGGTGCCTCCATAGGAGATCCTAGTGGGTTCCAGTATTAGTTGAGCTAGATTGGCCTTGCTTATCATGGAGGATAGAAGCGGGGAGCTAGGTCCTGCCCAATCCAGGTTAAATTGAAGTTTTGATTAGATTGTCTATTGTCTAGAAGTGCAATTATATGCAATCAATTACTCTGTTAGTTCAGCAGCTTATCTAAGCTGAATGCTGGAATGGCAGGAAATGGGACAGTTTAAGCAAATAGCTTTCAGTTTGTAGTATACAGAGTTTGTTTTGATTTAGGTTTGTTTTTATTTTGTTTAAGGAAGGTTCTTGGTTAAGAAATAAAAATATATTTTTTTGCAACAAGTACTTGGGGCCCAATTCTGATCAGTGGCTCAGCTGGCTTATGCATGATTTGCACATTTCTGTTCTAAGTAGCTGTACTGTGAGACCTCACTACCCCTTACAATAATTTCTTCAGAATACCATTGTAATACCATTGGTTTGCCAGTGCAATACCACTGTGATTACTATTGTATTACCATTAGGGTTTTATAGTATTTGTTCCAGTTCTAGTGAGATACCATTGTACCATTTGCCTACCAGTGCAAGAAGAAGAACTGAAATATTAACTATCATATTAATAACAAAGTACCACTGGTTAGTACCACAGCATAACACTAAGCTACCACTGTGTTGCCATTGCAGTTCCACTGTGTTACCATTGTGACACATTTGGCATTCACAGTCCCTAGCCATCCTTAAAAATATATGTGGAGCACCGCAAGGTGGATATAGCTTTGCCAGGCACTGGGTCTCCACTAGTAAGTTGGCCCTGGTCTAGCTACATTCTCCCTGTCCACACTAGGGCTTCTAAACCATTTTAACTTTGTTAGCTCTTTGAGTGTTGAGTATGTTTGAACGTATATAGATTCCGGACGTAGATATACTCCTGCAATACTGTAAGGGCTTTAAAATGTTTTAAAAGGTTTGCATCCTGATTGTAGCACTTTAAAAGTAAAGTTACAATCCATGTTCTAAAACAGTGATGGACCCTGCTCTGAGCTAGGCCTGAGCATGGTTTTAGCCCAACATGATTGTCTTAACCTGGGTTGATAGCAGTGTGGATGTGATTTGTGCTGTAACACGGGTTATGGAAACCACAGCAACCCAAAATCTGTGCTTCTGGCTATCACAAAATGAAAAAAAAAAATACATCCCTGAGTTCACAATCAGCTACTGATTCTAATCCTGACACTTTCCCAAAATCTGCATCTATGCCCAATTGTGAGTATGCTGGCATGCATTGCGGTACCCACAGTGCTTTGTGCTGGGACCATAATCAAGCCTGGGAACTCATTCGGGATAGGACCATGTCAGAGCAAAATCACTCCAACAACATAGATGATAATGTATGGGCAACAGTGTACAACAATGCTGTGTTTACTTCAAGAGGTTGTCATGACAATCAAGTAGATCTTAAGAGTGAAGCTAGAGAAGTCTATGGTTGTAATGACAACCTTGAGAAGTAAACTCAGCATTGTTGTTCACTGCTGCCCACCACTGTCTTTCACAGTGTATGGGCAACTGTGTAACAACAACACAGGATTTTAATTTAAAAAAATAAAATAATTCATTTTTTTAACTAGAGTGTCCAAACCGAATAGTAGTGGTGTATGCCACTATACGTAATTGGCAGTTTGAAATAGCCACCGGAAATACCGAAAACCAAACAACAACAACAGCAAATCAGAACAACAGTACTCCAGCTTCTGGACTTCAGTCATGCATCAGCATTGTGAAAGTTACCTGAAAAGAAGAACAAATTAACAGAATTATGCATTATTTATGCATAAGAGAGCTGGGGGGTGGGGGTTGGAAAGGATATGCTTGCTTGACTAGTCGTCATCTTCGGTGCAGCTGTCAGAGTCGATTGAGCGCAAGGGCATTCCACGTTGTTGTACCCTTGTAGTGATGCACTCGAGATAACACAGCAGCAGTATGACATCACTACTAGGGTACAACAATACTAGGAATTCATTGAATTCCATTCACAATAGCGCTCTCCCATACACCATCATGCTGTAATACAGATAAAAAACTATTTTTAAAATGCTTTGCAACACACCACATAGTGTTCTTACATTATAAATATCCTAAGTCTGAGATTCCCAAACAAATGTTTTTAAAATTAAATGAAGGCAGCACTCAGATGAAAGAAGAAGCTGTATTTTAACTGCCGTTGTTATAAAAATATTTTTGTTGTATCACAATGTTTTGAAATTTGATAAAAGTTATGCAAGCAAAACAAGAGGGAAATAAAAACACGCCAACAGATACAGTAGATAAGATAACCCTTTTTTGTTTACCTTCTGAAGCATAAGAGACATTGGCACAGAGTTTGTCAGGTAGCAGCACACTAACAGGATTAGTGCTGCACTGTGATTAGCATTTAAGGTACCTGTACACCCTGTATGCATTGGAGGCACCCCCGATTTGCATGGGCACCTGGTTGCACTCAGCAGTCCTGCACAAACTGATTTGTGGCATCCTAACAGTTTAGCAGAGCACTAACAGTACCAGCTATTCTAACAGCTGTCAGCCATGCCAATCACAGTTAGTGTAGTGCTAATCCCGTTAGAGGGGTACTTGCACTCTCATTTTCAGAGCTGGCTGTTAGGACCACACACACACACACACACACACACACACACACACACACACACACACCCTCGTGCTGCATG
Source organism: Neoceratodus forsteri (assembly GCA_016271365.2). Classification (NCBI taxonomy): domain Eukaryota; kingdom Metazoa; phylum Chordata; order Ceratodontiformes; family Ceratodontidae; genus Neoceratodus; species Neoceratodus forsteri. The sequence goes on from CM057456.1 coordinate 28,791,116, forward strand.
TGAGAGCCCAGGGACATATTCAAACAGGCAGCATGCTCTGACTGGTGCTCAGTGCCTGTCTGAATACAGGAGCTGTGGGAGTGCAGTGTGCAGTGAAAATGTACTATCACAGCCCCCTGCAGATCAGGAAGCTAGTGTGTCCCAAATGGGATAGCACCTTTCCACTCTGAACCATGTTAATCTGCCAGCATGCAAGGGGCTAAGAGGCCATTTGCAAGCCTTTATGGGCTCATTAGCATCGCCACACATGACTCAACTCAGCTGCATGGAGGCATTGTGGAGGCATTGTGCAGAGCACTGCTGGCCCCCACCTAATGATCATCATTCATATGCCCCCAATTAGTATAATCTGAACAGCAACTGGTGTGGCAGGATTACTAGATCCCAAGGACCAGTTTATTATAATACAGTAGGTGTGTGCTCACTCCCCATCACTCAGAGGATGGCCAGTTAAGGTGAAGAGTAGAAGGGCTGTGCCTGTCTCCAGAACAGGAAGAGGGCTGGGGGAAGTTGGGGAGGGGGTGGAGGGCACTCCGTTAGTGGGATGGGTAGAGGACTGGGACTTGCAAGTAGAGGGGGGTTGACTAGATGCCAGAGTTCCAGTAAAGGCAGGGTTTTGGAAGCAGTAAACAGCACTCTGATTTCAGCTGTTTAACACTTTCAAAACCTCTGTATATACTGCTGTGCACTATATGCAGGAAAGAATCCCTCATTTGCATGGCCACAATGGTACATATGCATGTACATGTGATCAGGTTAGCACCAAGGGTCAATGAATATGACCCCATCGGACTGCACTATTCCCAGTTAGTGCAGTGCTAATATGTTTAGCACTGCACCAACCTTCTAAAAATTAGACCCTAACTAACTAAAAATCCTGATAAATGTTTCTTAAGCTGCAGATGAAAACAAAAAAGGGTTACATTATTTATCTACCTCTTTATGTGTTTTTTCTGTCTTGTCTTCCTTACAAAACATTTGCAAATTTTGCAGCACTGTCATCGACTAAAACATTTATAACGACTGTAGTTAAAATACAGTTTCTTCTTTCATCCAAGTGCTGTCTTTATTTAAGCAACAAGGCATGACAGGGTGTTGGGTGTACTAGGTTTACCCCACGGTCAGGGGAGTTTAGTCCCTGAAGTGTCTTATTGCAACTTTTAAAAAACAAAACACTCTAAAAGTTTTCAACGACACAAAAAATATAATAAAATGTTCTAAATATTGTAAAATAGTCCCTCCACAGATGTTTTTCACCTGTCAGTCATCTTTCTTTCTTTCTTTCTTTCTTTCTTTCTTTCTTTCTTTCTTTCTTTCTTTCTTTCTTTCTTTCTTTCTTTCTTTCTTCACCTTTATTGTGTGATTGTCTACCATGGAATAGAAGAATTCAAAGCTCTGCATTATTCCAGTAGTAGAATGCCCCCCCCCCCCACACACACACACACATAGAATGGCAACATGGAGCACATGAATTCAAAATTCTTCAGAGTTCCACTGGCATAGAGGCACAGGCACAGGCCTCAAGTGGAGCCAGAACCTCAGTTTTATCTGTTTCCAGGTAAGGAGCAGGGAGTTCTTTTTCAAAGTGTTGGGGATGAGGGGGCGGTGGGGTCATGGTCATCAAAGAAACACCAGCAATGGAAACTCTGAATAGCACTTGATTTTCTAAATTTATGCATGTGTGTAAGGAGGGGCTCTTGAGTGAAAATAACATTAAATGATTTACTTAGTTTAGTTAATTTAATGGACTTTCATTTTTATGGCCTAGGTGAAGGTTTCTATATATGAGTAAAGGTTACAACCATGTTTGTGATGGAGATTAGGAAGCAAGTGGCTTATTAATTCTGTGAGTTGCCCCAGTTGGCAGGGACTTGTTTTTAGCCATTAATAGTGTTTTCTTAAGGCAATGCCTAGAACCAAGTCTCAGCAAATGAGGACACAGGGATTTCCTCACGCATTTTATATTTACTAATAAAAACACCGTTTGGTGGGCCATCCTGGTGGCTCAGCAGTAGTGCTACCATCTGCTATGTCAGCAACTAGGTTTTGGGAGTGGACCTGGATCACAGGGAAGTTAGAAAGGGAGAAAGTGGATCGAATATCCCAAGGACTGCTCTCCTCTCCCAGAGAGGAAGGTCTGTTGCTCCACTCTTTAACTGCCACCTAGCAGATGATGGGTGGCAGGGCAGCACAGTGGCCTAAGGGGGAGGGCTCTGGTAGTCACAAAGCAAGTGCATGCCTCCACATGCACCAGCATCCCTACACACTTGGCTGCCCAGATGATGAAGATGAAGTTGGAATAAAAAGCATATGGCAGAATGATCCACCAGTCTGCCACAGGATCTACACCACTTACTCGGCTCTGCTCCTGGCTCCATATTTGTCTCCAGGCAGGGTGGGGATGGTCCTCCCACAGCTGGCCCCACCATGGGGAGGGAGGGAGGGAATCCATGGGGAATTGCGGAGCAGGTAAGTCCTGGGGAAGGAGGGTGATGTGGCTGGACAGGTCAAAAGGGCAAGGGAGCAACCAGGTGACTAAGGAGATAAAAATCTCTATGGAAAAAGAAAGAAAACAAAAACAGTTTGGGAAGCACAAACTTAAGACATTTGTAATACAGCACAGTGATAAAATATAAGCAGGGAATGCACTATGTGGCCATACCAGGACAGGCTTACTGATGGATACCCAGTGCCTGGCAAAGCTCTGTCCCTTGCAGTGCTCCCCAGTCATGTGATGACTGGGGACTATGAATACCATCCGTGAGGCATCACAGTACTGAGTTATCCAGAACAGAAATGTGCTACTTATCAATGTCTTTATAAGTGGCATTGCAGAGGGACTAGAAGGAAAAGTATGTCTCTTTGCAGATGACACAAAGATCTGCAACAAGGTTGATACACAAGGTGGGGTGAACAGGATGAGAAGGGACTTGGCAAGGTTGGAGGAATGGTCAAATGTATGGCAGCTTAGAGTCAATGCTAAGAAGTGCAAAGTAATGCACCTAGGAAACAAAAACCCAGGAGAAGAGTACACAATGGGGGGTGAGATACTGACAACAACAAAAAATGGAAAGGGACCTGGGGGTAGTTATATCAGATCACCTAAAGGTGGGCAAGCAATGTGAGAGGGTAGTAATGAGGGCTGGGGGGATACTGGGATGCATAGGGAGAGGCATCACCAGTAGAAAACAGGAAGTTGTTATCCCTCTGTACAGACAGCTGGTGAGACCCCATGTGGAGCACTTCGTGCAGTTCTGGAGACCCAATCTCCGCAAAGACATAGACAGGATGTAGGCAGTCCAGAGGAGGGCAACTAAAATGGTGCAGGGTCTGCACCAGAACGCATATGAAGACAGACTTAAGGAGCTTAATATGTATACCCTTGAGGAAAGGAGGGAGAGGGGGGACATGATAGAAACTTCCAAGCACCTCAAAGGAATCAGCAAAGTCCAAGAAGGTAGCATCTTTCAGAAAAAGAGGTGTGCAAGAACAAGGGGGCACAATTCGAAGATAGAGGGGGAACAGCTCAGAGGTAATGTGAGGAAGTATTTTTTCACGGAGAGGTTTGTGGATGCATGGAATAGCCTTCCTGAGGAGGCTGTGTAGTCAAAAACAGTGGTGGAATTCAAAAATGCATGGGACAGTCATAAGGCAATTCTAGGGGGTGGAGGTAGGCTGTTGGTTAACTAGGATCTGCAGCTTATCCAATAGGTAGGGAAATGGGCAGACTGGGTGGGCCAAGCAGTCCTTATCTGCCATCAGATTCTGTGTTTCTATGTGTCTATGTGCCAGCTGCACTTCTAATAAGAACTGGGCATGGGCCCCTAACTGTGTGCTGCACAAAAATACATATTTTTGTTTCTTAACCAAAACCCTTTATTGAACATTAAAATAAAACTAAATCAAAACAAACTCTGTAGACTACAAACTAGAAAAGCTATTTGTTTACACTATCACAGTTGTTGCAATGTTCAACAAGTATTCAGCTCAGAAAAGTTGCTAGATTAACACAGTAATAAATCCAATCAAAATTTCAAATCATAACAGAAAAATACAGGCAGTCCTCTATAGTTTCTTTATATGATAATTATATATTATGAATATCCTAAGTATTAGTTTCCCAAACAAATGTATTTTCACAGTAAAATGAAGGCAGCACTCATTTTAAGAAAAAATATGGTACATTTAAATTAGTTCTTAAAGTTTTTGTCACATCACAATATTCTGACGTTCGATTAAAGTTGTGCAAGCAAAGCAAGATTGAGAAACCCCATAAAGAAGTAGAAGAAAAGATAGCCCTGTTTTGTTTACCTTCAGCTCTGCAGCTTTAGCTGTCCTCTCACCAAGCCAGCTGTTCCCTGAATGTATCAGGAAGTGAGTCCAGGGGCAGGTCATTCCAGGGGCGGACCTAATTTCAGTATGTAGTGTATTTTAAACTGTGCTATGTAGTAAATATATTTCACTATATAGTGAATGTTTTACTATTTATTATCGTATTTGTTTCTGTAGATCGTGAGTGTTGATTTTTTCAATATATAGTGTATTTTTTTAATAGAGTGTATGTGTTTCACTATATAATGTATTTGTTTGTGTACAGTATATGTGGATTTTTCAATATACAGCGTATGAGTCTCAATAGATAGTGTATGTGTTTCAGCACATAGTGTATTTGTTTCAGCATACAATGTATGTGATTTTTCTGTACTCTGTATATGTATTTCAGTAGATGACATGTGCATTTCACTGCACCATTTATGCATTTCGGTATATAGTGAATGCATTTCACTATATGATGAATGCATTTTACTATATAGTGTATGTGGTTCAGTACACGGTGCATGTGTTTCACTATATGGGGGCCAGAAACCCAGGCCAAGTGTACACCCTGTGGGGGGAAATACTACAAGTCTCAATGGCTGAGAGGGACCTGTGGGTGGTGGTGGATGTCAAGATGAACAACTCGGAGACTTGTAGGAGGGCAGCAGCCAAGGCCAACAGGATGCTGGGATGCATCACTAGGGGGATCACCTCCAGAAGGAGGGAAGTGATACTCCCTCTGTATAACTGCTTGGTGAGGCAGCACCTGGAGTACTGCGTGCAGTTTCGGAGGCCACACTTAAAGAGGGACATTAACCTCCTGGAGAGGGTCCAGAGGAGGGCAACCAAAATGATTTGGGGCTTGGGGGACAGGACCTATGAGGAGAGGCTCGAAGAGCTAAATATGTACACATTGGAAGAGAGAAGGGACCGGGGGGACATGATAGAGGTCTTCAGGTACATGAAGAGGGTAAATAGGGGAGGAACAGTCAGGGTGCTTCGAAGGAAGGAGGAAGGGCCACTAGAGGGCATGGGTGGAAGCTGGAGGGGGGAAGATTCAGGGGAGAAAGGAGGAGGTGCTGCTTCACTGAGAGGGTGGTGGAGCCATGGAATGCACTACCTAGGGGGCTGGTGGAGACAGAGACAGTGGAGGGGTTCAAGAGGGGGTGGGACAGGTACAGGGGAAGGGTTCAGGAAGCAAAATCCAATGCAGAAAGAATATCCGGAACTGGGAAGGGAGAAGCCAGAGAAGGCGAGGGGGACAGCAAGGTCAGCACCCAGGGTGGGGGCTGACCAAACGAGCAGACACGAAAGACCGTTAGGCCTATTCTGCTGGCATTTTAGTATGTTAGTACATGATATATGTAATAGATAACCCACTCTAGGCAGTGTGGTCATGCTCTGATATGGCCTTGTGCATTCAACCACCCAAGGCATGCGTATATCACAGCATGACTGCACATCCTAGAGTGGGTTATCTAGCTTATAAAATGGCCAGAAATGCTTGGGAGGGGTTAAAAGTAGTCCTTGTATGGCGGAAATTAGAGTTTTATTCAGGTGATCTGGTTCATCCTGCCATAATTTTGATTGCTAAAAACTCATAAAAAAGTTGTCTGGTTGAGCCTGCCTTTTTTATAGTCATTTGCTTATGTAATGAGTTGGATTTTTCTCTGCTGTGTAATCTCTTTCACTTTTGTCCATCAGTGTAGTGTGACTGAGCGGTGTTCGGTCCGATAAAGAATGTGACACCAAAGGTATAGCAAGAGCAACTTTTTGTATGAAAATCATGTCAGCTATGGGGTTTAAGGTTACTTTTGTGAGTTTGAGTGAGAGAAGTCACGGAGTGTAGAACAAGGGGAGTGAGTGACTTGGCAGTTTCAAAAGACTAGATGGCAGCGTGATCAAGTGTTGATATAGAAAAGATTCATTTTCTTGAGGGGTCATGAGAAAAAATTCCTTTTTTGTGAGCCATCATCTTGTTTTACATTTTGTCAAATAAATTACTTGTATAAGTCAGCACAATGATGCCTTTTACAGACACCAAAACATGTATCCTGCACATCGTCACTTCATTAGTTGTGTTATGCATTTTGTTAGTGGTAAAATGGCCCAGGAACTTTTTTTTTTTACAGTATTTAAAGTCCTTTTTCACAGCTCGCTGAGTTCCTTTATAGTGAATCCTTTTTCATTCCTGTGAAAAAGGAATCGCTCATGAGAAAGGATTTTCATAAAAAAAATATTGTCTGAAATCCTTTTTTGCAAGCCAATTCCTTTTTCGTGAGAACAAAAATGAATCCAAGAAAAAGGAATCATCTCACGAAAAAGGACTTTAAAAAACAAACTAAATCCAAAATTCTTTTACGCGAGATGGAATCCTTTTCATTGACCGCACCAAAGGATGTGCAGAAAAGGATTTCATGTCATGGAAAAGGATTAGAAAAACATGCATGCCCAAAATCCTTTTCCATGACAATAAATCCTTTATCGCCAGAATGGAAAACACTGGCAAAAAATAACTTCTTATCACAGGGAAGGATTTATGGGTGTTCTATACTGAATGTAGTTTATTTTTCCTGGTGTTCAGTGGTACCCCCACCCTTCAATGGTGGTCCCAGTCCCCCTTAATATATATTTAACAGCCCTGGTGTTTAGTGCCCCTCCATGAGCCTCTGCTGTCATATATATACATTTGTTTTACTATTTTTTATGTCCATGCCCCCCAACATGTGCCCCATATCTTAAAATTTGTAAAAACATCCCTTTCTCATTGGTGTCCAGTGTTTCCCCATGTTCATACAATGCTGAAAATACAAAAAGTCCCTCAATGTCTTTTAATTTTTTTCCTGTAAAAAAAAAGTCAACCGTTACTCCCACTTGCACCCCCCAACTGACCTCCCACTGCGCATTCACTGTCCCCATGCTCTAGTCCCCCCCCACACACACTCTCACTAACCTGCATTGATCCTGCACTGAAGTGCACTCTCCAGTCGAAGACATGTCTTACTCCTGGAACTGGCGACTACTGTATGTGAAGTAAGGTAACCGTGGTTGGAGCGGCAGTTACCTTACTTCTCATACAGTAGTCACCAGTTCCAGGAGTAAGCCGTATCTTTAATCAGAGAGTGCATCTTTAGTGTGGGATTGGTGTAGGTGAGTGAGAGTGTGTCTGGGTTGGATGAGGGTGGTGCATGCACAGTGGGAGGTTGGTTGGGGGATGCAGGTGAGATCAATGGTGGACATTTTTATTTTTACATGAAAAAAATTTAAAAGACATTGACGGATGTTTTTTGGGGACCACTGGGCACCAATGAGAAAGGGAAGTTTTCATGAATTTTAAGATATTTGGCATGTGTTGTGGGGGAATGGACATATAAAAATATGACAGCAGAGGCTGGTGGGGGGCACTAGACACCAGGGCTGTTACATATAAATTAGTAGGGACTGGGGCCACAATCAGAAGGTAGGGGATACCACTGGACACCAATGAGAAAAGGATGTTTTTATGAATTTTAAGATACAGGGCACATGTTGGGGGGGATGAGCATAACAAAAATAAATAAAATATGACAGTGGAGGCTGGTGGAGCACTAGACACCAGGGCCGTTAAATATATATCAGTGGGGACTGGGGCCATGATTGGAGGGTGAGGGGTACCACTGGACACCAATGAGAAAGAGACGTTTTCATGAATTTTAAGATACGGGGCACATTTTGGGGGGAGGAATGGACTTACAAAAATAAGAAAAAAAATATGACAGAGGAGGCTGGGGAGGGGGCACTACACACCAAGGCTGTTAAATATAAATTAACAGGAACTGGGGCCACAATCGAAGAGTAGGGGTACCACTGGACACCTGACAGTATAAAATATTAAACACTATATACAAATGTGACTCAGGGAGGAGGGCACTAGACACCAGGGATATTAAGTACCAGTTATATAAAGTAATAAAAATAAAGTTAAAAATATAATGACACAAAAATATTATGGATGGATGTGAGCCCAGGGTCCAGAGGACCCTGCCCTCCCACAGTAAAATAAGGATATCAACAAATTATGAACGGATGGGAGTGCAGTGCTCCCGAAGCAAAATAAACAGTAAAATAAGGATACCAAAAAAATGATGTATGGATGGACCTTGCACTTCCATGGTAACCTAAGAATAGCATTATACTATCTCAAAAAGTAAGGAAATGAGTTGCAAAAAATTTTGTTATTGCACTAGTTAGGGTTAAAGAGACAAAAGTTGGGAACTGTGGTATTAGGGTTTCTAATTGTAAACCCCCCTCAACCAGGCAGGTGTGGGCATGCCTTGGGGTTCTCAAGTCTAAGGCTCACCCCATTCTCATAAAGTCTACACATATCACCTTATTCACAGATGGAATGGGGTGAGTGTTAGGCTTGGGAACCCCAAGGTACACCTCACACCTGCTGTGCTGCCTGGTTGGGGGGGTGTTGGGGTTCGATTTCCCAGCTTTGTCACTTTGACCCTAACTAGTGCATTGATGAAGTTTTTTGCAATATATGTATATATATATATATATATATATATATATATATATATATATATATATCGTGCAGCTATAGTTAGGGTTGCCTGGCCACTTCTATGTTAAACCCAATATTTTGCACTTTAAAGACTTTGCAACAATATGACAGATTTGCCTGAAATTTTGCATGCACGGTGTAGCACCATACATCTTTGGATCTGCTAAGTTGTGTAATGATCAGATGTGCAGTTGCAGAGCTGCGGTGCACCAAATAACGCACAAAAACTGTTTTTTTGTGCGCTTCTTTGCTCAGGGCTACAACCCAAACAGTTTGTCCATCTGGTCTGAAATCTTCAGGGAAGATGCTGTCTTGGTCACTGCTGTGCCTTCTCAAGATTTGATGAAAAAATATTAATCTGTTTAAAAGTTATTCAAATTTTAATGTTCCCAATATAGGCAATGGGAGAAAAAGATATGTTCCCCATGAAAGTTGCTGCCACTACTGTACATTCTGCTGTCACAAATGGCCTCTGTAGTGTCATGCGGTGGCCATTTTCTTTTCAGTCAGTGATGCACAAAAACAGCTGCCGTTTAAATTTTGGTGCCCCTAGGTAAACACTGACAGCTGTGTTTACCTAATTGGGACCTGAGGAACACACTACAGCCATTTTTTGGGGGGAAAAACCCAGAATGACCTTTTCAGTGACTGGACCCCCATAGTATTGCAAACTGCAACAAAATGGATGCAACACTTTCACAAATCGCGAAAGTGTCGTACATGTTCATTCTCAAATTTTTGCAAATGTGTCACAATTTGCAATACTACTGCAGCCAAAAACAACAATTCTTTGCCACCCCACTGCACCTCAATGGTTGGGGCTTCTGGGCTGAAATTTGCAGGGTGGCAAGCCCTGGGTCCACAGATGTGTCTTTTGGTGGGTTGGTCCAAAAATATTTGATGGCCCCATAGTTACAGCATTCTGAATTTGAGAAATTTCCCATAGAATAACATTGCAGCACCTGTATCTCGAAAACAATTTGAGATATGGAATGTTTGTTCTGGACAGCTTAGTCCACATATGGACTAAGCTTGCATGAAGGTTCTGAAGTCATGATTACAACTGCAGCAGAATTTTTTTTCATAGTTGCTACGGTTAGTGAGATGCCAAATTACTGTTACAAGGGTTCCTTTTCAGTACTATACGGCTGCTGTATGGCTCCATAGTGATGAGTAAGTGAGATCGCATGGCCCAGAGGGCCCATGCTCCCACATACACATACCATTATGCAAAAATGTGCAGCATGAAGGGAACGCAGGGTCCAGAGGGTCCGAGCTCCCACAAACACATAAGAGTTACCAGTTACATTACACTTTCTCAAAAAGAAGGAAAATTCATTGCAAAAAACTTCATTAATGCATCAGTTAGGGATGATAGCACAGTGACAAAAGTTTGGAAATTAGATGTTAGGGTTACCACCCATACTACCCCACCTCCACACACCCCACACCCTCCACACACCACCAGACGTTGGGGTGTGCCATGGGATCATCAGACCTAACTATCAGCCCATTCTCCTATACAGTACTGTAGCATGTCAGCTTGTTTATACATGGAATGGGGTGAGAATTGGATGTGATGACCCCATGGCACACCCAGATATCTGGTGGTGTGTGGAGGATGTGGGGTGGTAGGGGTGGTAATCCTAAAATTGAATTTCCAAACTTTTGTTGCTGTGCTATCAACCCTAACTGATGCATTAACAAAGATTTTTGCAATGAATATACTGTATATTATAGGGCACAGTAGTGTCCTATAGATAAGGTTGCACAGCCTCTTCTATGTTAAACCCAAAATTGTGCACTTTAATAACTTTATAACCATGTGTCTGATTTGCCTGAAATTTTGCATACACTGTCTGGTAATATAGATTGCTAGATCTGGCAAGTTTCATTCTGGTCAGATATGTGGTTGTGGAGCTGCAGAGTGCCAAAAAATTTGAAAAACCCTCACTTTTTGGCAACTTCTTTGCATGGGGCTACAGCCAAAATGGTTTGGGGATTTGGTCTGAATTTCTCAGGGTATATGGGGTCTGGGTCCCTGATGTGCCTTTTGAAGGTTTGGTGAGAAAAATATTAATCTGTCCAAAAGTTATTAAAGTTTAAAGTTTCCCATTATAGACTATGGGGAAAAAAATATATGTTCGCCTCCAAAGCAATTTTTGCTTTCGCGAAAGCTGTTTTGACTGCCACAAATGGGTTTTGCACTTTTGTATGGCAGCCATCTTGTTTTCTCCTCCCTGAATCTCACTCAATTGATCTCTGTCCCTACCTGGTTAAACCACAAATCGGGTAAGCACTCCCTAATTGACTGGGTGCTATGTATAGATGGGAGCGCAGGGCCCTCCCATATATGAAAATCAGAGACAATTACAATATGCATGCAATATGCATGGATGATGGGAGTGCAGGGCCATTTTTGTACACTCAAACAAGTAATCGTTACACAAACTTGATGTAGTGCTAGATTTGTTCTAAAATGTGTTCCACTTACTCACCATTGTCTATTATATCAAAGTCTTAATTGGAATTCCCTGAAGTATAAAAGAGATAGCACTTTGGAGTTTATGTTATTTAAAATTCTGAAACCTGAGAAGCCTCAAAGGCTTGTAAACTCCTTAAATTGGACCAACCGTAACTTTTCTTTAAGAAACAACAATAAAACCATGGTAATCCCCAGGGGGAGAAATAATTATGGGACGATGACGTTTGAGTACAAATCAGCAGTTATCTGGAATGCTCTGTTAAACCATCTTCGACATCTAGACCTAACGATTTCTGAATGTAAATTCCTTAACAATTTAAATCTGATACACATTTGTACTAGCTGCTAGGTAAATTTAAATCTGATATACATCTGTACTTGCTGTTAGGTAAATTTTAAAGTGCTATTGACTGTATAAATTAACCATCTTTGTGTTATGGTCTTTTATATATTCCTTAATTGTACTTTTTTGTGTGTCTGAACCCTAAATATGTTGTATCCTTGTCTTCCCCCTAATAACTGTATTTGAAACTATTTTTTGCATTTACCATCTACAGGAGTACCTTAAAAACAGCGTATGCATAGCTGTAATGGTGCATTGTTCTTGCTGAACCAATGCCAGTATAAATAAAACTGTTTTTACTACATATACTACGTAGACTTTAGCAAGGCATTTGACACAGTCCCGCACAAAAGATTAATAATCAAGTTAGCCAGCTTGGGAGTGGGTCCCAGGGTGGTAGCCTGGGTAGCAAACTGGCTGCACAACAGGATACAGAAGGTAATAGTGAATGAGACACATTCTGAAGAAAGGGGGGTTACTAGTGGAGTACCTCAGGGCTCGGTACTGGGTCCAGTCCTCTTTAATGTCTTTATAAGTGACACTGCAGAGGGTCTGGAAGGAAAGGTATGCCTCTTTGCAGGTGACACAAAGATCTGTAACAGAGTTGATACACAAGGAGGGGTAGAAAGGATGAGAAGGGACTTGGCAAGGTTGGAGGAATGGTCAGACATATGGCAACTTAGATTCAATGCAAAGAAGTGCAAAGTAATGCACCTGGGAAATAAAAATCCAGGAGAAGAGTACACAATAGCAGGGGAGGTACTGACGACAACAATAATGGAAAGGGATCTGGGTGTAGTCATATCAGATGACCTAAAGATGGGTAAGCAATTTGAGAAGTCAGTAAGGAGAGCCAGGGGGATACTGGGATGCATAGGGAGGGGCATCACAAGTAGAAAAAGGGAAGTGGTTATCCCTCTATACAGACAGTTGGTGAGACCCCATCTGGAGTACTGCGTGCAGTTTTGGAGACCTCATCTACGCAGGGACATAGACAGGATGGAAGCAGTCCAGGGAGGGCAACTAAAATGGTGCAGGGTCTACATCAGAAACCATATGAAGAGAGACTGAGAGAGCTTAATATGTATACCCTTGATGAAAGGAGGGACAGGGGGACATGATAGAAACTTTTAAGTACCTCAAGGGAATCAACAAAGTCCAGGAGGGTAGCATCTTTCAGAAAAAGAGATGTGTAAGAACAATTTAAAGTTAGAGGGGGGACGGCTCAGGGGTAATGTGAGGAAATTCTTTTTCACGGAGAGAGTGGTGGACGCATGGAACCGCCTTCCTGGAGAGGTTGTGGGGTCTAAAACAGTGGGGGAATTCAAACATGCATGGGACAGACATAAGGCAATTATAGTGGGGAGTTGCAGGAAATAGGCTGTTGGTTAACTAGAATCTGCAGCTTATCCAATAGGTAGGGAACTGGGCAGACTGGGTGGGCCAAGTGGTCCTTATCTGCCGTCAAAGTCTATGTTTCTATGTTTGTATCAGAATATAAAATATGTGTCTCACTATATAGTGTATGTATTTTACTACATGGTGTATGTAGCCACAGGGTATGAATTATGTCCCTAATGGCATCGCACACATCTCCCCGTTTCTCTTTGTATCTACTGAAGGTCCATTTTTTAGCTCTCACTGCCTCCTTGACCTTCTTCAAGAAACAGATTAGCTTCTTCTGCCTGTTACCCTTGGTAAGCGTTCTCAGGCATGACATACAGTACTTGCCTCTAGAATGGCCCCTTTAATTACTCCTCCACCTCTCCTCCACACCCTGATTTTGTCCACTCCCCACAGCTTACTCTTAACTAGTTCTTTCATCTGATTAAAGTTTGCTGTTCTGAAATCGAGAACCACAGCTTTGACAAGGGTATACTGGTACCCAGGTGCAGTTTAAACCATATGATGTTATGGTCACTGGATCCCAGAGGCTCCCCAATCCTCATCCCACCTACTATTTCCAAGTTGGTGAGCACCACATTGAGAATGGCACTTTGGTTTATGGGTTCTTGGACCAGCTGCACTTGCAGGCAGTCCTGCAATGTATTTAGCAGGGCCTGACTCCACACACTTTTAGCTGCTGGAAAGTCCCAATCTATGTCTGGTATACTGAGACCCGACACCACCACTACTACCTTCACCTTTGTTGCCCCCTTATGATGTAGCATCTGATGTACCTTACTTTATTACAGTATCTTTGGACCAACACATTGATATTATCAAGGCATCAAGCTCCAGCTTGGCTATGAGGACCCATACCTTGCCAAAAGGAATAGGGTTTTAATATTATGGATGCATAGCGAAAGCTATGCTGACATATTGCTAACAATAGAATAAAGGGGTTTGACTGGAATTCCTAATGCAGCACAGTTTGCTCACTATGCTGAGTGGAGTTGAAGCACATCATGTAATGGTGTGCATGAATCAGCTTGTGTCTTTTTCTCTCTCTCTCTCTCTCTCTCTCTCTCCTCCCTCCTCCTGCTCTGTCCATTCAGTGCCCATCCTCACTCTCTCTCCCCCTCCTCCTCCTCTCCCCTCACCACACATCCCCCCTCCTCCCACACACATGCACTATTTTCTTATTTCAGCAGGCAGGCAAGAGGTCAGACTGTAGTTGGAGGAAACCCCTGTTCTAATTCTGTAAAGCAGACAGAGTGAGCACACTGGTTGAGACTCAAGCCACGCTTTGGCACTTGATTCCACCTCCCCCATTTCTCTCCTCCTTCGATCTCTTTCTTGTCTCTCTTTCCCCCTGCCACTATATGCCTCTTCCATCTCAGAAAAAGGAACCCAGATTGGTAACCAGAGAAGAAATTGCAATTCCGGCATTTCTGGGGCAGGGGGATAGAAATTGGGGTGGGGGAGAGAGATCAAGTGCTACAGAGTGGCTTATGAAGAACTAGAAATGCCATTGTTCAGTGGTGTGGGCAGAAAAATCAGAGGTGAAGGATAGAAACCAACTGGTGTTTGGGGATGGAGGGAGAGAGATTGGGGGTGGGAGAGAAAGAGATAACAAGCGCCCAGAGTGTCATATTTGAAGAACTGACAATAATGGTGTTTGGGACGGGGGAGAGAGATTAACTGGTGTTCTGGGGCCAATGCTGGGAAGCGAGTGTTATAGCGGGTGAGAAAGCCACGCCTCTCTATGGCTCCACAGACCACCAACATCAACGGTCTGTACACTAGCCACTCTACGCTGCAGACCACACTCAAGCTATTTATTGCATAGAGTGGGTGTGCAAAAATTAGATGATTGATGACTAGTGACAGACATAAAGATGAAAATCAGGCTCTTGAATGCGTTTACACAATCATGCAAGTTGACTGCAGTGTAAGAGAAACCTAATTCAGAAAACAGTTAATAAAATACTTTCGTCGGTACTGTCAGTTTTGCTCCCTGTATTTTAGTATTCAGATATTTAATGCCCTACCTATGCAGCAAATAACGGTGCAATACCAATTAAGTCCAGTGCAATTACCGCATTCATTTTATATACAGTGGAGCCCACTTAAATGCACATCAGATAAGTGCACAGACTGCATAAATGCAAATTTTTTCCATATCATGATTTTTTTGCTATGCATCCAATGTTAAATGTACCTCTTAAGTGCATTACATGTAAATACACATTTCAGTTAAATGCACTTTTTTTTTTACGTTCCCTATAGATTTTCAGTCCAATCCAGCTTTTAAGTGCACATTTTGTACAGTACCACCTTAAATAGTTCATCTTAACATCTTAACTGCAGCCATGGTGTTGTCTAGCATGGCCACAGTAAGAAAATTAATTTTGTCAAAAGAAAAGACTGACTTTAGCCTTCTGTTTAATTTTGAATCCTTCACTGAAACACACAAAGCAAAAGCAAAAGAAGATTACTGAATGTTTTAAGTAATACAGTGTTGAAGGACAATGCAGTGATGTGATTTTAACTTGAGCTCCTAGTATTTATTAAAGCACATTAGAAAAGGGTGTGCACTTAAGAGGGCTCCACTGTATAAGGAATAAAATAATTGCTTATCAACTAATGTGTTACAATGATTTAATCGGGTGAAACCGCAGTTACGTCTCTTCTTTTATTGGGTGGTCTAACTAAGAAGGCTGCAACTATAAAAGACCTTGCAAGTTGAGATTCAATTCCTGTGAGTGATCATAGTCCCTCGTTCCCAGTAGTCCAAAGAAACATAGTTACAGTTTTACATTTCCTTCTCTGCTAAACTCGATAATCAGCTAGTCACAACTGTTACTGCATTATTAGGAATTAAAAAAAAAAATACTTGGTGTTAAGTTACCAAAGTCCCTAACCACAGTAGTCCAAACTCCAGTCATCACAGCAATACATTTGCCTATATGTACAATATAAAACTACACAGCCCCAAGACAAATCAGCATTTTTTTCTTTTCACTATTTAATTATCAAAGTCGATATTACCTGTTGAGATGGGGACTATAGTCTCTTGTCTCCAGTAATCAAACCAGTAGTTGCACCACTACACTTTCCATATTGAACTCAATAAACTAAAGCAGCCCTGCAAAACCTAATACACAGTGACACTTGATTGCTGTAATGGGTGATTTACTGAGTAAGAGCTTGAAACTGAGACCATTGTCTTTTTCCTCAAATATCCCAGTCCTTGTTTTTATAAGTCCATCATTCACCATCATCAGCATGTCTCGGCACAAGCAGCTCAGCCCCATGTTTATCCTACAGTATCTTGCCCTTAGCTGTTCTAGATATGCAGTGCATGGTGTTTTTACAATATGCCACATGAAGAACGGTTAAAACTTTATATGGTATATTGAGTGCCTCATCTTCCAGTCACACATATCAACACAACCTAAGAGTTTGCATGACAGCCATGCATTTTTTTTTATCATTTATTTACGCATTTCCTTATCTATCTGTGACGATCAGTCTTTACACAAGTGAAATGTAATATCAGCTGCCATAGCCACCCCCCGCCAAAAAGGAATGAAATCTAAACAGTTACAATTCAGTTTTATTATTTACAAGTTAATTTTTTTTAAACATGTGCTTTCATCGATGAACAAAGAAATTTTCCGAGGAGATTAGGCTAGCAAATGCAATGGAGCACAGGATAAAATAACGCATAATTTCTTGGTGCAGAAAAATGAATTAACAAAACACATAGCAACCTCACTATAGGAAAGCAAGTGCCGCCATTGAAAGTTCAGAAACTGAAAAAAAACACATAGTCATTGAACTCATTCCTGCTGCAAATTCATACAAATTTATTATGTTATTTTCATGCAACCAGACCAACTCCTGGCTCTTCAAGGGGGACTGCAACTTCATCAGTCCCCCTTAATGAGCCCGGAAGTTGGTCCTCTTGCATAAGTATTCCCTAATAAATTTGTATGAGTTTGCAACTACAGTGTGTGCAGCGACTATGTGCATTATTCTATTTTGGGAGTTTGCAGCTAGAATCTGCATCATGACTTTTTGCTTACTTAAATAAGAAAAACTTGACCTTGATAAATTGCTCTAGTTAGAGTCAGAATGTTGTGGGAGCTGTACAATGTTCTGTTACCTGAAACAAAATACTTAATTTCATATTATCCTGCTCCCCATTGCTGATTTGTGCTTTTCTGAAGCAGTTAACCTATCAACCAAAAACATTCCGAATGCCATATGAAATACACTTGTAGACAGGAATAAGAAACACTTGTATCTTTCATTTTTTTACCCCAGAGATCCTTCAGCAAAAGTAACTTTAAGCAGCTAGCTGACCAGGTAATACTGCCCCAGAGGTGTGGTTTATGCTAATTAATTAGCATCAGCCAATCAGAAGAGACTTTTAGGGTTTGCTGTGGAGATACTGCCTGAGAAGGCATCAGAATTATTTCTCCACTGACTGAACAACATTGCCTCTGAGGTGTTCCACTCAATTAGCCAAGAAAACAAGTTTTCTTGAACTTTTGTGTAAAATCTTTTCAGTTTACTTTTCTTTTACTGTGCTGAGTGTATTTTAATTATTTTATCATGGTTCCCAGGAACTACATTTATTGGTTGGTTCCACGGTTCCTCCGAGGTTCCCTCCTATATTTTCTTTATTTTGTTTTAACCGTATTTGTGTATTTCGATGGTGCCTTTTAAATCTTTTTATTGTGGTTCCCATTTTTCTTCAGGAACCGTGATTTTAAGGTGTTTTTTTTACTTCAGAAATAGCGATTCTTTACTGTGAGGGAACCTACTGCATTCCATGACTAACGGTAGTGGAACCATTCGAGCTAAAATGGTTTCGTCAATTGGCATGTCAGAAATCTCAAAAAAGAGGACTGGACCCACAGGTTTTAAAAATTGCCTAAATTGTCACAGGATTGTGGCCAAAGCTGACTCCCACAATCTGTGTTTAACGTGTTTGGGTCCAAACCATTACTGTTCCCTTTGCTCAGAATTTTGTTCCAAATCCTTAAGAAACAGAGCAAAGAGGCTTAGAGAGATGGCTGAGGAAGGGTCCTCTTCAGTCCCAAAAAGACCCAGGCTTACCGAAGAGGGGCCTTCAAAAAATTCTAACAGAGGTGCTGAAGAAGCATCCACTAGCTCTAAGCCCAAAAAAGGCACTGATGAAATATCTTCAAGAGAAAAGAATAATAAATCAGGTGCTGATGAAGTGCCTTCAGAACCAAGAGCTTCTAAAGGGGCTGATGAAATTTCTTCAAAAAATAAAAGTAATAGGGGCACTGTTGAGGTGCCTGGATCTAAAAGGAAGCCAGATTCTGCCACTGATTAAGTGGCACCAAAAAATGTGTAAAGAAAAATTGCCTCCTGTCCCTCCCAGTAATGGTAAGGGTGATCTGGCAGGGGTTAAGAAACATAAAGTCTAAGCACACACAGCCTGACTGATTTTCAGAAGGAGCTGCCCTCGGCTGAAGATATGGAAAAGGCTTGGCATGTTTTCCAGACCTTACAAGGCATGGGGTCTACTTTTTCTGCCTGTCAAACAAACACCCTTCTGCAGTCCCGTCTGATGTAGGGGCCTATGAGGGTGATGATGATGATGATGATTATTATGGTGCTCCAGATAATCTCTCAGGAGTTACTCCCCCTGGAGCTTGACATTTCCCCTGATCCCCATTTTGGTGCTTCCCCTTAGGATCAGGCAGAAAATTCCTCAATGTTAACTTTTTTCCAGCACCTGGTGGATACACTGGACATACCTTACCAGGAGTCTAACCAGGAAGAAGAGGAGGGTGACAACTACAGGGAAATGAAAGGCCTCCCTACTTCTGAAAAGATGGTTCTCCCTGTTTGCAAAGCTTTCAGAAGAAACACCATGAAGCTGTTGCAGACTCCGGGGTCGATTCCAAGATGAATGGCGTAACTTGAACGCAGTTGTGAGTTACACCATTCACCCCTATGCCAGGGACTCTATGCCATATTCTAGGAGTGGCAGGGTCCCTGGGACTTGCAACATGTGGGATACACCAGGCATAGGCTACCACCACATGCCTGGCATATACAACCTGCATGTCACAAATCATAACCGTGACAGGCAGCCCCCCTTCCCCGGACCACCTTGGTACACACCAGGGGGCATGAAAGGGCAAGACAGATGGCACAGGTGTCTGGGAGGTGCACCAGAAATGTACCCTGGGGTCCCAGATGATCGGGGGGTTGGGGGAAGGGGTGTGCTTGAGAGGGCCTGGGGGACAATATGGCACAGTTTCCGCGGTGCTGCATGGCAGCATCTGACAGTGCCAGCCATCAGATGCCACTTAGGACAGGTAGGAGCTGCCATAAGAATGCTACACCAGTGCACCTTGTGGGTTATGACAGCTGCCATCCTAGAACTGGGCTACATTGCTATACTAACCCGCACTTGCGCCAGGCGTTGCGGGCTGCAGCGTAATGGGTGGTGTAACCTGTAGTTGTCTCAGCCCACATCTGCCATGGAGCAAGTCGACACTTGGAATTCCAACTGGTGTACCACGAGGTGTAAGTCGTGGGATATGCCAAGGGGTTTGGTGTATCTCACCTTACTCCGGTGTAGCCCATCCTGGAATCAGGCCCCCCCATCTTCTTTACCTGGGGTTGATAAAAGAATTGATAAAAAAATATATATAACAGCTCTCCAAAGCAGACACTGAATTTTTGTTTGTCCACCCTGGACATGAGAGTGTAGTGCAGCAAGCTGCATGTGATAAAGCTGGAGTGCCTTTGTCTTCCTTGCCCCTGGACAAAGACTCTAGGAAGATAGATTATATTGCAAAAAAAAACTTACACTCCTGCTTCTTTGCTTCTCCACCTGTCTTCCTACAGTATTTGGCCTATACAGCCAAATACCAGAAGGCTTTGTGGAATTCGGTTCTGGCCATTGCTCAATCAGAGTCTGAGTCTATGGTCCAGGACTTAACTGAAACTGCTAAGACTGCCCTGGAAGCAAGTAAGCACCAGTTCCTTCCATATGGCAGACGATAACAAAGATGCTGCATCTAGAGTTATGGCCCAGGTCATTTCTCTCAGAAGGTTTACCTGGCTGAGGACCACCAATTTGACACAGGATACCCAGTCTAAAGCTCTGGACTTCCCCTGTGACAAAAATATTCTGTTCAACTCCAGGACAAGAGTACATGAAAAAGGTGGATGAGTACAAGTCCACTTGCCAGAGCAATACTGCTAAGCAAAGGGCTTCCACCCAAAAGTGTCATCCCAAGGCAGGAAGAGGAAGGGGTTGTTTTCCCAAACCCTATTACCCCATCCTCCCCCGCAGTACGACTACTCTCAGACAAGAGGGTACTATAGGAGAAGTGGCAGGAGAGGCCAGAGAAAACTGGTCACTCCACAGGTCACTGCATCTCAGTCTAAGCCCTGAATTCAATGCCTTGGTCACCTTCCCTCCACCAGTAGGAGGCAGGCTCTCCCACTACCTCCAAGCTTGGACTCACATAACTTCAGACAAGTAGGTCCTGGAGATAGTGGAAAAGGGTCTGCCTCATCACTTCAAAAGATGCCAGCTTTAAGGGGTTCTTTGTTTTCAAAACCCCTAACCCCATCAGAGAAATTCCTGCTGAAGCTGGAGGTCAACACCCTTCTGGCATCAAAGGTGGTGGAAAGAGTACCAATCTTACAGAAAAACAAAGGCCTTTACTCCAGGTACTTCCTCACCCAAAAGAAAACTGGGGAGTGGTTACCTATCCTAGATCTCAGGTATCTCAACAGACACCTCCTGAAACCAATATTCAGGTTGGTGACATTAAAAATGGTTGTTCGGTCTTTTCAACAGGGAGACTGGCTAGTCTTTCTGGATCTCAGTGACGCCTATTTTAACATCCCTATAAGGCAGTCCCACAGAAAATTCCTGGGGTTCAGGCTTCCTTCAGGGCATTACCAGTTCGCAGCCATGCCCTTCAGCCTAACATCTGCGCCAAGGGTTTTACCAAATGTCTAGCTGTCGTGGCAGCACATCTCAGAAAACAGAGGGTTTCAGTGTATCCCTATCTGGATGACTGACTGATAGTAGGGAAAACCCCAGGTCAGGTCCAGGAGTTCCTGTTGATCACAAAAAGCACTCTACTCTTTGGGTTTCCTCATAAACCTAAAGAAATCTCACTTACAGCCAACCCAGCTCATAACATTTATAGGGACACAGTTGGACACAAAGCAGAGCAGAGCCTTCTTGCCACCAGAAAGAATTCAGAATTTCCTAGCAGTGGTAAACTCTTTCACCCTGGGCCAACCAAGGCCAGCCAGACACTTCCTAAAATTCCTGGGACACATGGCATACATGACTGCTGTAGTTTCAGGAGTCAGGTACAGGATGAGGGACATACAGTATCACTCCCACTGGTTCCAAAAGAGCAATGTTCTGTCCAAATTAATACCAGTGACACAGAATCTTCCTTAAGCTCTGTGCTGGTGGAAGGACAGTACCGACCTGTCTGTAGGTGTTCCCTTCCAGATCTCCCCTCCTACAAAAATCATCACTACAGATGCTTCCCTGCTAGAATGGGGAGCGCATCTGGACAATTCCTCTGTCAGTGGCACTTGGATCCCAAAGGAGTCAAGGTCACACATCAGTCTTCTGGAACTCAGGGCCATTTATCTGGCTCTAAAATCCATTGTTCCTCACATCAAAGGCCATTCGGGGCAGGTCCAGACAGACAATACCACTGCCATGTTCTACATAAACAAACAGGGCGGCACAAGGTCAGGAGTCCTCTGTACAGAGGCTATGAAGATTTGGACCTTGGCATATTCACTAGAGGTGACTCTATCAGCCATTCACCTTCCAGGCAAAGACAACACCCTTGCGGATGCCCTCAGACACATAAGTCAGAGACACAGTGAGTGGTGCATAAACAAGCAGGTGCTAACCACAGTGTTCAGGAGATGGGGGACCCCAGACATAGGCGCCGGGTTGTATGGGCCCATGGGGCATTGGCCCCATCAATATTTATTGAGCTGGGCTGAGCCCTAGCAATATTTTCCAGTGCTGCTGCCTGCCTTGACTTTTCCCCCTTAATTGTCGCTCACAGTGCACGCGTGCGCGGTGCGTGCCCTCTGCTGCAGTGCTGCTGTAAGTCAGTGACCCATGGCCGGCTGCCAGCATGATTCACCCCCCCCCCACATTTAATTTGCTGGCAACGGGCACAGCACATTATTTAAAATGTGCACCTTTTGCTTCTCAACCCCACCACCCAATCATCGTGTGACACTCTGTCTGCAAGTCCGACTGCTTAAGTTCTGGTTGGTTGGCAGCCAATATCATTTTTCAAGTTGCCAGCATTGCCGGCATTTGCCGCACTGTGATTGGCCAGGGGGAGGATGTATTCAGCGCCATAAGCGTGCATTTTGGTGTTGTGAGGTGACGTGCTGGGGTCGGGGACGGGAGAGAGATGAGAAAGACGATCGAGGAGTCCACGACCATGATGACAGGACAGCGATCGCGACGGGCGGGTGCTGGTCAACAAAGCAAGCAACAACAAGCAACCTTTCGGCTTCTACTGGCCAGATTTGGAGTCGGGTCATCATGATGCATCTGTGACAGTCAGGAATCCAGGTCTCCGGGAAGAGAGAAGAGCAGCCAGCAGCAGCAGCAGACGAGAGGTGAGGTGGTGCTGGTGTCTTGTCTGGTCAGTGTGTGGTGGTCCAGGGGGCAGCCGGTGTGATTCCAGTCTGAGAGGGAGAGGGCCCACCTGAGGTGATTGGCGAGCAAGCAGGTGCAGCTGCCAGCATCAAGAGCCATGACATGGCCACGGTGTTGCCTGCAAACTTGGGATTGTAACTTACAGTAAGCGTAAACTAATGTCAGCCATTAGTTACAGAGAGACTTATTATTCAGAAAATGCATTTTACTCAAACTCCCTACAGCACCCTGACATGATTTTTTTTTAAGCGTATCCTCCCTGATTTATGAGACAAGGGGTTAAGAGAGATGTAAATGATTCATTTTATTATTGTCATGTTAAGTAGCACTGACTGAAGTGGAGGTGCAGACTGCTATTCCAGTCATAAAGGGGCAAAGGTTTATTTATTTATTTATTTATTTATTTTTAGTGAGGTGGTAGAACAAATTTGGGGTTTGGAGGTCTGGGTGACATCAATCCAAAAACTGTAATCCTTGAATTTGTGTTCTTTTTCTTTTTTTGGGATGGGTGGCACGGTGGTAGGCATTAAACTTTCCGGGCATTGGGTGGGTCAGAACTAAAATTAACTTTACAAGCAGATCCTCGTCCCTCCTGCAGTGCTTCAAGGGAGCCGAAGGAATCAACTGTTTGTTTGTTGTGGCCAAATCTCATTATCTGATGAAAAGAGAACCTGATAAACATTTATTGACCCAGGCAGGGAATAGGGCCTTAACATGGAGGAACACTTGGAGAACAAGCAGTTTAATAGGACATCGGAAGCTTAGCCTCTGCCCACTCACATCTCCTGATCATCTAATTCGGGAAATACTTGAAGTATGGGCAGCCAGTGGTCTGTTAGGGGTGAACTGATTTTGCATTTTTTCTGTACAACATGGACATTGCATGATACATCCCTTTGCCTCCCTTGCAAGACCATATAGCTTACTGTTTGCCTCTATATCTATGTAGTGCAGACTCATGGTCTTGGACTAAATGTGGTGGCCATAACAAGCTGGAGTGTGAGAACTTGGAATACATCCATGTTTCTCTAATCATGTCATCTTTAAGATCTGATAAATATTATCTTCCAGTGATTTAATGAGCTAAGATGCCCTACCCAGAAATGGCTGTCATATAAATGTTTTATATTTTGAAATTCTGGTTGCTCCATATGGGTTGGAATAGGTAAGGGGTTTTGCTTTTTGAAGGTTATGAGGTTATGTTGCAGCTTACTGAGTTCCCAGTTAGGGTGTGCATAGGTGTCCTACGGTGTTTACAGAATTAATGAATTTCCTTCTTGGTGGAGATGGTGGGGGAGGGAGAGAAGAGAACAAGTGCCAAGTTACTGCAGTGCCTGCATTGGAAAGTGGAGAAAATATGTGTCTGACCAATTGATTTCTTTATAGCTTGTTCATCAGGGTTCACTTTCAGCTTCGGGGGGGGTCTGGACAAGTGTGGGGAAGGGGTCATTTTATTGCAATGGTTTAAAGAGGTGTGGCTGACCAAACTTTTGATTTTTATGGCGTGTTCAGTTTATTTGGGGGCTTGCTGCTGGGGAGGGTGTCTGGATGAGTTTTAAAAAAGGGTATTTTAATGGTTAAAGTGCCAAACTGGCTAGAGAAAGAGCACTGTGAAAGGACTTAATTTGATATTTGACTACAAAGTTCTTGCCCAGTAGTAGTAACAGGATGGTGGAAACTGGGTGGGGGTTGGGGGCAGTGCACAAACTGGATACAAGCATTGTGGATATTCAATTAGAAAATGTCTGCCAGTGCTGAAGTCTACTTTTGACTAGTAGAATGTATGGTCTGTTTCTGCTGGCACCTTCGTATATTCATATTCCCTGGGAACCATTTTAGTTACCCTCCTCTGGACTGCTTCCATACTGTATGTTATTGCAGAGATGGGGTCTCCAGAAGTTTTATACTGGTGGTGCCTCTCCCTATGCATTCCAGTATTCCCCCAACCCTCCTTACTGCCTCCTCACATTGCTTGGCTACCATTAGGTCATCTGGTATGACTACAGGTCCCTTTCCATTTTTGTTCTTGGTACCCCCCCCCCCCCATTGTGTACTCTTCACCTGGGTTTTGTTTCCTAGGTGCATAATATTGCACTTCTTTGCAGTGAATCTAGTTTAGAGTTTGTGAAAATGTCTTTAAGCTCTACAGAGCTCATCATTCCTGGCTGCCTGAAATTTTGGTCATGGCCCAGCAATCTCTGAAAAAGGGGCTAACAACAAGAATGTGAACTCCTCTTCCTTATACAAAAATATTGGGCTCTAGAGCTCATCCTGTGTGGCCGCTTCAATCTTTGCTCATCCAGACTTCAGTCTGCAGCAAAAGCTAAGGGAAATAAAGACTGAACTCCTTCATTTTGCCAGGCTCCTGTAAATCTGTGTTTGAGACCCTGTGTGGCTGCCTGAATTTTGTTCAGTGGGTCTCATAGTCCAACTGCAGCTGAGCAAATGCCTGATGCATTTTTATTTCTGGCCTATTGTTGTGTATAGATTGTTTTTCTACATTTGCTTTATTGGTCAAAACAGGTGTGTGGATTAGGATGCTGAAGTAATCTTATGTCCTGTACTATGTGTAGATATTTTTCTGCAACTAAGTCAAAGTACTACAAATCCTTGGCTCCTACAGGGTTTTTTTTGTGTCCAGCCCTGTGATCTAGCTACAGGGGGTCTGTCACGGTTTAAGCAAGATAGGCAATCATGGTTTAAGTACACCAGCTTGTGAACTAGGGATAAAGTTTTCATCCAGAGCCAAATACTGTGTAACATTAGGCAAGTCACAGTAAAATCCTAGGCTAGTCCACCTAGATACATATTCAGGGTTCATTTCAGACATTTATCTTGATGGAATAATTGAGCCATTGGATAGAAAAAGTAAGGGTCAAATGAAAAAACTAATGGGCAGGGCTTGTATTTGCATGAGTAAAATGGTGGTCAGTACCCTGACCCTGGCTATCCTCCGGTAAGGAATATATTATTAGTACGTTGTGAGCCACATGGATGGTAACTGTCCTGACAGCCAGGAGTGATAGAGAGATGACAGATGACTTCTTGAGCGTTACAGTTAACCACAAAATGAACAACAGTAATCCAGGGCTTCTCTGGGCCTAGCTTCCCCCAGATCCCTAATATCTGGCTGGCTGGTGGCTGCAGGGTAAAATAATGCTTCAGTTCTGTATGTGAGGTTAGCAAAATGTTGACATTAGCCTGGGCAATGTTAAGATGACAGGTGATGGCTGCAATCAATGTATGTATCAGTTATAATGAATATCAGCATTTTGCAAACTCACATACAGAACAATATTATATATTCACCCTACAGCCAGACACCATCATTTTAGAACAAGAGGGTAGAGTAGAGCTAAGATAAGATTTATGTAGCATCAAAATAAGCCAGGAAATTCACCACAGAGCATCTAGCAAGAGTAACAGTCTATTAAAAGAAAAAAAAAAAAACACCATACAAACACAGAAACATAGACTTTAACGGCAGATAAGGACTGCTTGGCCTATCTAGTCTGCCCATTTCCCTACCTACAGAATAGGCTGCAGATCCTAGTTAACCAACAGCCTATTTCTTCCTACCCCCCACAAGAATTGCCTTATGTCTGTCTCATGCATTCTTGAATTCTCCCACAGTTTTAGACCCCACAACCTCCTCAGGAAGGCTGTTCCATGCATCCACTACCCTCTCTGTGAAATAATACTTCCTCACATTGCCCCTGAACCGCCCCATCTCTATCTTTAAATTGTGTCCCCTTGTTCTTGCAAGTCTCTTTTTCTGAAAGATGCTACCCTCTTGGACTTTGTTGATTCCACTGAGGTACTTAAAAGTTTCTATCATGTCCCCCTCTCCCTTCTTTCCTCAAGGGTATACATATTAAGCTCCTTTAGTCTCTCCTCATATGGCTTCTCTTGCAGACCCTGCACCATTTTAGTTGCCCTCCTCTGGACTGCCTCTATCCTGTCTATGTCCTTGCGGAGATGGGGTCTCCAGAACTGGGACGTAGTACTCCAGATGGGGTCTCACCAACTGTCTGTACAGAGGGATAACAACTTCCTGTTTTCTGCTGCTGATGCCTCCCTATGCATCCCAGTATACCCCAGCCTCCCTACTGCCTTCTCACATTGCTTGCTAACCTTAAGGTCATCTGATATGATTACCCCCAGGTCCCTTTCCTTTTTGTTGTTGTTACTACCTCCCCCATTGTGTATTCTTCCCTGGGTTCTTGTTTCCCAGGTGCATTATTTTACTTCTTTGCATTGAATCCTAGCTGCCATACTTCTGACCATTCCTCCAACCTTGCCAAGTCCCTTCATCCTTTCCACGCCTCCTTGTGTATCAACCCTGTTACAGATCTTTGTGTCATCTGCAAAGAGGCATACTTTTCCTTCCAGTCCCTCTGCAATGTCACTTATGAAGACATTAAAAGGACTGGACCCAATACTGAACCCTGTGGTACCCCACTAGTAACCCCTCTTTCTTCAGAGTGGACTCCATTTACAATTACCTTCTGTGTCCTGTTGTCCAGCCAATGTTTTACCCAGGCTACCACCCTGGGACCCACTCCCAGACTGATAAATTTGACTATTAATCTTTTGTGTGGGACTGTGTCAAATGCCTTGCTAAAGTCTAGGTAGGCCATGTCCACAGCCCCTCCCTGGTCTACTACTTTGGTCACCCAGCCAAAGAAATCTATTAGATCTGTCTGACATGACCTTCCGCTCAGAACCCATGCTGCCTTGGGTCCGTGCCCCACTGGCCTCTAGGTACTCAACTATTCTTTCCTTCAGAAGTGACTCCATCACTTTCCCTACCACAGAGGTCAAACTGACAAGTCTGTAGTTTCCTGCCTCTGTCTTGGTCCCACTTTTGTGAAGGGAATCACATCCGCCTTCCTCCAGTCCTCTGCACTCACACCATCCTCCCATGATTTATTAAAAGAGTAGCCAGTGGTTTCACTAGTTCCCCTTAATTCTTTTAGAATTCTGGGGTGAATTCCATCAGGCCCCATTGCTTTGTCCACCTTCAGTTTTAGGAGTTCTTGCAGAACCCTTTCTTCTGTGAAAGGACTGGGATCGACCCCCCTATCAAGAGTGCTTCTGTTAATTGGATTAGGCACTTCCCCCTCTTTTGTGAATACTGAGCAGAAATATTCATTCAGTATCCCTGCTTTTTCACTGTCCCCCTCTGCCCACCCACCGTTCATTCTATTCAGCCTCACTATCCCTCCCTTTGTCTTTCTACGCTCGCTGATGTACCTATAAAAGGTTTTATCCCCCTTCTTAACTGAGTTGGCTATCTTTTCCTCAGTTTGGGCCTTTGCTATTCTGACTTCCCTCCCTGCTTCCTTCTGCCTTAACTGGTACAGCTCTCTGTCCTGCTCCTTCTGTGTTTCCTTATACTTCTGGAATACTATCTTTTTCTTCCTGATTTTCACAGCCACCTCTTTTGAGAACCATAGTGGCTTTTTCTTTGGTCTTGTTTATTTGCTTCACACAAAGGCTTGTTGCCTCTGTGATGGCAGTTTTGATGATTCCCCATTGTTGCTCCACACCTCCTTCTAGCCTGTTTGCTACTGCTTTTCTGAGGCACTCTCCCATCTTGCCAAAGTCAGCCCTCCTGAAGTCCAGTACCCTCACTTTTGTATGGCTTGACTCTGCAGCTGAGTTTAACGTGAACCACACTGTTTGATGGTCACTTGTTCCCAGATGGCAACCCACTTCTAGATCTGAGATCCTTTCACTGCCCCCATGTGAGAGTACGAGGTCTAAGATTGCTCCCTCACGAGTGGGTTCAAGAAACTAGCTGTCTGAGGCCTGCCACCTGTAGGGCATCAAGAATGGCCCTGCTCTTGGATGTGGCTGCAGCAAATGTGCTCCAGTTAACATCTGGCATATTCAGGTCTCCCATCAACAGTATCTCCACTTTCTCTGCCATTCTAAGAATGCCTTCTATCATATCCTTGTCCATTCCCTTCCCCTGACATGGGGGTCTGTACACAACCCCTGTGCAGATTGTGGTGCCCTTTCCAGTCTCCAAGGTGACCCACAGTGCCTCTCTCCCTGTTTACTCTTTTGTTCAGTTGCTTTTTATCCCTCCTTTACATAGAGAGCTATTCCTCCCCACTCTTCTCCCCTGCCTGTCTCTCCTGTAGGTTATGTACCCTGGTATGTTAACATCCCCGTCATGGTTCTCTGTGTACCATGTTTCTGTGACTGCTACGATATCCAGGTATCCCTCTTCCATCAAGGCCACCAGCTCAGGGAGCTTGTTGCCCAGACTACGGGCATTGGTTCTCATTACCCTCCATTTCCTGATGGCCTTACACCTTTTTGCCCCATCCCTGTCCTTCTTGCCTTTGTCACTTTCTCCATTTATCCTTGCCCTTCTCCCTATCAACACCTCTATGTTGGTGTTTACCGCACTTACTACTGTGATTTTTTTGGTGGGGCTAGGATTTCCCTGCTCCTTTCCAGTGCCTCCCCCATTGGCTAGTTTAAATGCTTGCCAATAGAAACATAGAAACATAGAATTTGACGGCAGATAAGGACCGCTTGGCCCACCCAGTCTGTCCATTTCCCTACCTACTGGATAAGCTGCAGATCCTAGTTAACCAGCAGCCTACTTCTTCCTACCCCACCCCTAGAATTGCCTTATGAGTGTCCCATGCATGCTTGAATTCCACCACTGTTTTTGACTCCACAACCTCCTCTGGAAGGCCGTTCCATGCATCCACAACCCTCTCTGTGAAAAAATACTTCCTTAAATTACTTCTGAGCCACCCCCCTCTATCTTCAAATTGTGCCCACTTGTTCTTGCACACCTCTTTTTTTCAAAGATGTTACCCTCTTGGACTTTGTTGATTCCCTTGAGGTACTTGAAAGTTTCTGTCATGTCCCCTCTCCTCCTTTCCTCAAGGCTATACATATTAAGCTCCTTAAGTCTCCCTTCATATGTCTTCTGGTGCAGACCCTGCACCATTTTAGTGCCCTCTCTGGACAGCTTCCATCTTGTCTATGTCTTTACGAGATTGGGTCTCCAGAACTGCACACAGTACTCCAGATGGGGTCTCACCAGCTGTCTGTACAGAGGATAATAACTTCCTGTTTTCTACTGGTGATGCCTCCTCATGAATCCCAGTATCCCCAGCCCTCCTTGCTGCCCTCTCACATTGCTTGCCCACCTTTAAGTCATCTGATATGACTACTCCCAGGTCTCTTTCCATTTTGTTGTTGTTAGTATCTCACCCCCCATTGTGTGCTCTTCCCTGGGTTTTGTTTCCCAGGTGCATTACCCACTTCTTAGCACTGAATCTAAGCTGCCATACATTTGACCATTCCTCTAATCTTGCCAAGTCCCTTCTCATCCTTTCCACCCCACCTTGTGCATCAACTCTGTTGCAGATCTTTGTGTCATCTGCAAAGAGACATACTTTCCTTCCAGTCCCTCTGCAAGCGTCACTTATAAAGACATTGAAGAGGACCGGTCTAATACTGAACCCTCACGTGCCCACTAGTAACCCCCTTTCTTCAGAGTGGACTCATTTACTATTACTCTCTGTGTCCTATTCTCCAGCCAATTCTTTACCCAGGCTGTCATCTTGGGACTCACTCCCAGGCTGACTAACTTGTATATTAATCTTTGTGTGGGACTGTGTCAAATGCCTTGCTAAAGTCTAGGTAGATCATGTCCACAGCCCTCCCTGATCTACTACTTTGGTCACCCAGTCAAAGAAATCTATCAGATTCATCTGGCATGACCTTCCCGCTGTGAATCCATGCTGCCTTGGGTCCTGTGCCCCTCTGGCCTCTAGATACTTGACAATTCTTTCCTTCAGAAGTGATTCCATCATTTTCCCTATCACTGAGGTTAAACTAACAGGTATGTAGTTTCCTGCTTCTGCCTTGCTCCCACTTTTGTGAAGGGGAATCACATCTGCCCTCCTCCAGTCCTCGGGCACCACCCCATCCTTCCATGATTTGTTAAAGAGGGTAGTCAGTGGTGTCACTAGTTCTACCCATAGTTCTTTTAGAATTCTGGGATGAATCCCATCAGGCCCCATTGCTTTGTCCACCTTCAGTTTTAAGAGTTCTTTCATAACCCTTTCTTCTGTAAATGGGCTGGTATCAGCTTCTGTATCCAGAGTGTTTCTACTGTTTGTTTTAGGTACCTCCCCTCTTCATTTGTAAATACTGAGCAAAATATTTGTTTAGAATCTCTGCCTTTTCACAGTCACCCTCCGCCACCCTCCCTCCCTTTATTAAGCCTCACTATCCCTCCCTTGGTCTTCCTTCACTCCTGATATACCTATAAAAGGTTTTATCCCGTTCTTAACTGAGTTGGCTATCTTTCCTCGGTTTGGGCCTTTGCTGTTCCGACTGCCTTCCCAGCTTCCTTTTGTCTTAACTGATACAGTTCTCTGTCCTGCTCCTTCTGTGATTCCTTGTACTTCCTGAATGCTTTCTTTTCTCTTGAACCTTCACTGCCTTCCTTTGAGAACCATAGTGGTTTCTTACATAGTTTTGTTTTTTTATTTGCTTCACACAAAGGCTTGTTACCTCTGTGATGGCAGTTTTATTATTCCTATTGTTCTTCCACCCTCCTTCCTGCCCATTTGCTAGTGCATTCCTTGGCACTCACCCATTTTAGCAAAGTCAGCCTTCCTAAAGTCCAGTACTTTTGCCTTTGTGTATGCTTGACTCTGTTGCTGTGTTTATTGTGAACCATACTGTTGATGGTGCTAGTTCCCAGATGGCTACCCACTTCTACATCTGTGATCCTCTCCATCTCCATTTGAGAGAGACCAGGTCCAAGATTGCTCCTCTCGAGTGGGCTCAATACTAGTTGTCTAAGGCATGCACCCTGTAGGGCATCTAGAATAACCCCACTCTTCAAAGTGGCTGCTGCAACTGCACTCCAGTTAACATCTGGCATATTCAGATCACCCATCAGCAATATCTCCACTTTTTCTGCCATTCTAAGTATACTTTTATCATTTCCTTGTCCATTTCCTCCCCTAGAAGTCTGTCTCTAACCCTGTGTGGATTGTGGTGCCATGCGGTCTCAAATTTACCCACAGTGCTTCTTCTCCTCCTCCTGTTTACCCTTTTGTTCTGTTGCTTTGATTTCTTCCCTTATGTAAAGCTACTCCTCCTCCTCCTCTTTACCCTCCCTGTCCCTCCTGTAGATAGTGTATCCTGGTATGTTTCGTCCCAGTCATGGTTTTTGTGTGTACCATGTCTCTGTGACTGCCACGATATCCAGATGTTCCTCCCCCATCAAGGCCACTAATTCAGGAAGCTTGTTACCCAGACTATGGGCATTGGTACTCATTGCTCTCCATTTTTTGATGGCTTTACCTTCTGTTGCAGCATCCGCCACTGACCTTTCTACCTCGGTCTTTTTCTCATTTAGTACCCTGTTTTGTAGGGAGATGCTGGGATTTTCCTGCTGCTTATCAGTGCCTCCCCCTTGACTAGTTTAAAAGCTTGCCAATGAAGCATTTAAACTGATTGCTCAAAAGACTTGTTCCCTTCCTGGACAGATGCAGACCATCCTGCCAGTATAGGCTGGTGTCCCTCCAGGTGGTGTCCCTCCAGGTGGATGTCATTTAACCTATCACCTAGGATCCTGGTTCCCCTCTTGGACAGATGCAGCCCATCATGCCAGTATAGGCTTGCATCACTCCAGGTGGACCCCCAGTCCCCAATGAAGCCAAATCCCTGAGCTCCACACCAGTTTTTCAACCACTGATTGAATCCCATGGTACGGAAAACCCTAGCCTCTCCTACACCATAGATGGGCAGCACCTCTGAGAAGGTTACCGTGCATGCTACTTGTCTAAGGCCCCTCCCCAGATCCACAAACTCTTCCTGCACTTCTCTAATCCCTTTCTTAGCCAGATCATTTGTCCCTAGGTGGACAATGACATCCAACTCCCTCCTCTGTGCAGCTGCTCTGGCAATCCTGAGGATTTGCTCCCTGTCCCTCCAAGCCATGGCACCAGGCAGGCACCTTACCTCCCTCTCCCCTTCCTCCCCCACTTCTACCTTCCTAACAATGGAGTCCCCCACCAGGAGTTGTTTCCTTCCCTGTGGGGTCCCCTGCCACCCTCCTGTGGGTCTCCTTTGTGGAGGTCCCAGCATCCTCCTTGGTCTCCACTGCAGGTGCCTCCATGGAGGAACCACACTTTGCCAGAATGGCATAGGGAATTGAGAGAGGTACAACTGGAGGATGCACCTCTGTTCCACCACCCTCACCTCCCTGAGCCCACTGTGGTCCAACTGCTCCTCTTTCTTGGCAACCTCTGAGGCAATGGCAGTGGCACTGGTGGTCCCTGGATGGAAGAGGGGGTCCCATAAATCCTGGCCAACTCAGCCAGGAGATGAGCAACCTCCTCCCTCAGCCCAGAGAGGTGCCTGCAGATGGGACAACACTGTATCCTCCAGAACATCTCCCAGAAGACTGCTGTTCCACAGCCACTGCACTGCACCACTCCCATCATGTCTTATTTCTGACCCCTTAACTGTTTGCAATCCTTACTCTTTCCTCTGATTTTTTTTCTTTTTTTCTTTTTTTCTCTCTCTCCTTACTTTCTGCTCACTTGAGAAAATCCTGGTTGGGGCCTACCAGCACCCAAATCCCTATTATCTGACTGGCTACAGGATGAATAAATACTTCTGTTCTGTACCTAAGGAAGAAAACGCTAACATTCATTGCCTGGCCTATGTGAAGCCAGCAGGTGACAGCTGCAGACAATAAATATATCACTTGTATGACAATCAGCTATTTGCTAACCTCATGTAAAGAATACAAGTATATAGTGTATAGTGGAATGTTGTTCTGTATAGAATTCCATCCCTTTCAAAATGCTGTTCTACCAGAGTTCCAAGGTCATGGAATGCTGTTCTACCCTACTGTGGTAGAACAGCATTCTAGAACCTGTAGAGACTGCATGAGTCAGTTTCATTTTGAAAGCAAAAGAACTCACAAAACACATTTTACACAGTACTATACACTATAAAAAATACAGGATGATCAACTCTATGCACAACCAGTGTGTTTTGCCACCTCAGGGTTCTGATTCCCATGGACCTCTCGAGCTTCACTCTCGAGGTCAGAGGGAATCAGAATCCTTCTGTGGCAGAACACACTGGTTCTGCATAGTTGCCCATCCAGTATTCTCTATGTATTCAACCTGCAGCCAGACAATGCATAAGTTTAGAGCAAGGGGTAGAGGAGAGCTAAGATAGGAGTTATTTAGCTTCACAATAAGCCAGGAAATGCACCACAGAGCATCTAGAACCCCTGGGCTTCTGGGGCCCCCCAGACCCCCAGCTTTTTTGAAGAAGCCAGACTCCAAAAAAAGAACCTCCTTGTAAAAATCCTGCCAATGGGCTTGGGGTACATTACCAGGGCTATGATATTTATGCCTGTCTTGAACTGGAGCACAGATCACTTTCCATGAGCTACCACTGTGGTCTGTACCTATTTCATATTGGTCCCCAGTCACATCTTTCCACCATGAGAACTGGCTAGCCCTGGAAGCTAAATATTAAAGTTTGAGATCTGGGAATTGAAGACACCCTTGTGGTTTACTGGGAGTCATTTTTCTATATGATCTCATGGCAGTCATTCCATTCCATAAAACATTCTAAGTGTGGATTACCACCAGACAGAATACTGTAAGGGGAGTTGCTGCCCATAGCAAATGTTTGCTGCTCTTTGTAAATCTAGTCCATGCACTTGCTAGAGACAGTGATTTATTCAAACCTCACTGTCTATAATTCAGCCCTGTCTGCTAAAGTGTGCTCCACCTTTTGATGCACAGAACAGAATAATTAGACAAGAATGAAGTGACCTTTGGAAAACCTTTTTCTATTTCCAGGTCAAAAGCAGACTAGGTCTACAGAGCTGCAGCTCTCTTGAATCTGGTTGCCTTGGTTACATCACAACTAGCTACCAAATCAAGTAGGCATTACTACAGGTGCGGTATTCTATGTAGGGATATTTCAGGTGTACTGTTGTATCTGGGGATAGGGGCTTAACACACAGACCCCCACATTATGATGCAAGGTGCTCTGCTCCCATAGATCCCTGGTGGTCGTGGGGTTGATCTTTGACCCCCAGCCCATGAGTGTAGGTCTTTGACCCCTAGAACCCCAGTGTTTCACCTCTGACCCTGGGCTGGGGGTGAGGTTTGACCCCTGACCCCTGGGCCCCACCAAAAATGTTATAAACCCGGCTCCTATGACCCCAGAAATAGATGTGTTTGCCTCCCCCCTCAATCACCAGCTTCTTCTCTTCTGCTGCAGGCCACCAGTTCTGGGAACTCTCTCAACAGATGCCTTGGTGTTGGCTTGGTCAGGGAAGTTCCTTTATGCCTTCCCTCCATTTCTTCTCATTTTCAAGGTCCTGCTGAAACTCAGACTCCAACCAGCACTAATGATTCTGGTGGCTCCAGATTGGCCAAGGCAAGTTTGGTATCCCCTGCTGTTAACACTTTTACACAGCAGGCTCATTTGCCTTCCCCTCAGTCACTCACTCCTAACCCTTCCCCACTCAGGAGTGACTTACCCAGATGGTCTTCAGTCTCTTCACCTCAAAGCTTGACTCTTGAGGAGTTAGAGTTTCCTGCTTCTCAGTACTCAGAACAGGTCCTTAAAATCCTGAGAATGGTAAAGCCTAACACGAAAAAGACTTATGCAGCCAAATGGAAGAGATTCTCCATCTGGTGTAAGGGCAAGAGTACTAGTCCCTTCTCAGCCTCTGACACCACTCTGTTGGACTATCTGGTTAATCTCCAAGCCTCAGGTTTGAGGCCCTCTATTTACTCAAACCCAACAGGAAACCACAAGATAACAGTCGTAGGTATTGAACAAGTGGAGAAAAATATAAGAGGAGGTGATTTTGCTAATAAGTTGGACTGCAAAGCACAAGAATGGATTTTTAGAATAGGAGCATTAAAATATCCAGGATTGAACGATAAGTTTGAATTGTCCCCATTTCTTAAAAAACGCAGGAGACAGATGAATAATTAACCTGTGGCTATATAAAAATACAAGACTTTGAAATGTCAAAATGCCACCCCCACCTTTATTTATTGATTTATTTATTTTGCTTTTTCTCCCTGTTAGGTTTCCCTCCCCTTCCTTTGTTATTTATATTCATTTCTTCTTTGTGAATTTAGTATGTTTTATTCGTAAATATTAATCCTTGGAAATAATGGGTGAAATTTGTGATAACATATTGATGTTGTCATTATTGCAGGGTCTAGAAGGACTTACAAGCAAGAACAAAGAAAAATGTACGTGTGTTCAAATTCAAAGCACAAGCACTGTGTCTGGGGGTGTGGGGGGGCTGACATATTTTCCTTCTTGAAATATAAATATAAATACTGTTACTTTAAGTGAAGCCTTCATTTTTGAGTTTAATTTTGTTATGACAGCCACAAACCTTACTATACTATTATTATATTACAATAATTATTATCTGCAGTAGGTTAAACAGGAGGTAAAAAATTTGAAAGTTAAAAGAATGGAAAGATTTGACCAGAAGTTAAAGAAAAGAAAGCAGAATACTCTGACTTTAAAAATGAATTATTTATTATTGGTGGTGGGATAATTGTGTTGTATGAATTCCACAGTGTATTATTTAAAAGCACTCCAATAGGGTAGAATGTTTATTATGGAGGACTGAATTGAGTTTCACAGATTGATTTAAATTAAATATCCATTAATTGACCTTAGAAATGGATTGGTCAGTAAGGAATTTTGATAATGGGGTGGATATACTGTATAAACACCACTAGGTGCATGTAATACTTAGCTCTGATGAAGCCCTTGGATGGGTGAAATGTAAGCCTGTACCATGTTAATGAAGCCATGGAATAAAACCTTTGCTAACTTGAACACAAGGTGCTGATATTTTGTCTCTGAAGCAAGTGGTGAGTGCACGGTTTGAATTGCAGCAAATACATTTGGCTGCTATTTCGGCCTATCTGTCAATAGGAAAGCCTAAATCTGTTTACTCCCAGCCGGTGTTCAAGCAGTTTTTCAAAGGCCTGTCACACCTTCAGCCTCCTGTTAAGGAACACGTTCCCCCTTGGAGCCTTAATTTGTGTATAGCCAAGCTCATGGAGTCTCTCTTTGATCCCATGGCTATGACCCACCTCAAGTATGTTATCTGGAAGACTGTCTTCCTGGTAGCCATTACTGCTAGGAGGATTTCAGAGTTGCAAGCTCTCTGTACTGAGCCCAACTATATCATCTTCCACAGGGATACAGTTGAGCTCAGGACAAACAGAAAGATTTTGCCCAAGGTGGTGTCTGAGTTCCACCTTAACCAGTCCATTGCCCTACCAGTGTTCTTTACCGAAAAGTCCACTCCTGGGGAACAGAAATTCCATAGCCTGGATGTGAAGAGAGCCCTGTTCCACTATCTGAAACATACTAAACAGGTTAGGGGTTCTTCTACCCAAGTATTTCTTACTTATGGGAAGTGGGTAGAGGTAGACCAGCCACCAAGAGAACTGTTCTCATTGGATAGTCTCTTGCATTAATTTCTGCTATTAAAAAGCTGGCAAATAGCCTCCTGAGTGCCTGAGAGCCTACTCTACCAGGGGCTTGGCTGCCTCAGTGGCAGCTGCTAGGGACATCCCTTTGCTGGATGTCTGCAAAGCAGACAGTTGGAAGACTATACACACATTCACTAACACTACTGCCTAGATGTAGTCTAGATCTGATGCCAAATTTGGAAGGATGTTGCTGCAGAGCCTCTTTCCTAAGTAGGTTCTCTGCTCTCCTCCCAACTACACTGCTTGTAGTCTGCTTAAAGTTACTGATGCTAATGGACCCCTGGGATGAGGAGAAAAAATTACTCACTGTAGTAATCTTCTTTCTTCCAAGGTGTCATTTAGCATCAGTAAGCTCCCGCCCTTCCTCCCCTGACAACTTGACTTCAGAGGCCACTGCCTTGTCTTCTACCAAATTTGCTAGGTTTCCATTTGGAACATTGTTTTAAGCAAAGTTTCTCTGGTTTATTGTTATACATGCTTTTTGCATGATTTTTAATTCCTTTTGGTTCATAACTTTGGGCATGTGCCCATTTATCTTCGAAAAACTTCTGGTCCCTTCTCAAGTAGTCTCACCTTAGCACATCCCCAAAGTCTCTCCTGATTTGCTGATGCTAATTAATTAGCATAAACCACACCTCCGGGGCAGTACTACCTGATCAGCTAGCTGCTTAAAGTTACTGATGCTAAAGGACACCTTGGAAGAAAGAAGATTATTATGGTGAGTATTTTTTTCATGTGTGCATATCATGGAACCCTGTCCGAAAACTGATTTGAACAAATCAATAAATTTCAAAATTGCAGACTGCTAAAGCGCAGCCAAAAAAATGAAATATCTAATAGCTCTTGAAATTCTCTAAACTATTTCCAAATAAAAATATACATATTTCTGCACCGCATAAAAATTTCCTTTATGAAGCTTTCACCTTTCACCTTATACATGTATCCTAAATTAGACAACATAAGAATAGATAAATAATGCATTGCTTCCACCGGGGTGTCAAACAGACGAGGCACACTGATGAGTCCTGGTAGGATGAAACATGTGTATATGTCTTCTGTTAGCACCCTTTGCAGACTGTGTGAGAGACCTTTTGGTACCGTGCATTTCTGCTTAAAGTTGAACCAGCATCATATACTGTGGTAATTTGCATACACAGCCCATGGTGCTTTGCATTATGGGGGTATGTGTGATTTTGTATTTCTTCAGGAAAAGACTAGGAAGCTGGAGGGCCAGCCAGGGGAGGAGGATTGAGTGTCCCAGGGATGGCTCTCCTTCTTCAGTGGAGGGGGTTTGTGTGCCTGGCACACTACCGACTCCTGGCAGAGGCCTGGAGTTCTGTCGCAACTGGTATTTGCTTTGGGGAGGCAGAACTGATGTCAGGTTTGTCCCACGAACATCATTGCATGTCCTACCTCCCAGGGGGATCAGTATGCAAAAATCGCTGACAGTCCCCTCTATGATGCTTGCCTCCTGGTTCCTGTTGCACTCACTGTGACTCCTGGCCCCGACTGGGATAGTTATCCACCGAGTGGCCTGCACCCGTGGCCCCACCCTGGTGGGTGTTATGCCTAGGGAGCCCTGCCAGCAGCAGTGATGCCGGTACTCTGGAAGCATTTCAGTAGAGGGGGTCATCTTGGCAGCCCCACCTTGAGGGGCAATCAAGGGCGGTCAGTGGCGGTGGCTGTCCTGGTGGGTGGATGGATGGGTCCAGAGAGGTCAGGGTGGAGTCATTGGGGACATCGGCACAAAAAAAAAAGATATCAAAAACTGTAGTCAGTTTATGACATGTAACAGCTGTTTGTAGAGTTCGATGGAAAGCTATTCTGCATGGAAATCCATGCCTGGAACAGCTTTGCAGAACCATAGTAGTGATGTCAAGAGGTTGTTGTACCCTGTTGAGTGTGTCACTACTATGGTACAACAACATGGAATGGTAATGCATGTCGAAGCCATGGCTCCAATCACTGACGCTGATATGAACTAAACAGCGTTGATGATCAGGAAAGCTGCATTTTTAAATAAGTTCCATCATACATTACAAAAGACAATGTATTGGAAACCATCCACAACAAGCCTGTGCTGGCATCTTGAGGTTGAAATGGCTACCAAAACCTCTCGAGTTTCGCTCTCGATGGTTTATCTGGTTGCCATGGCAACTTCTCAATGCCAACACAGGCTTGTTGTGGATGGTTCCCCATACATTATCCTCTATGTCTTTTTCATTGCCATTTACTAGAGACAACGAGGCGAGTGATGAGAGAGGGAGTTGATGACATCTCAACTTTGAATGTGCAGCTCGCGTTTGGTTGCACTTCTCAGCCAGCACTGAGTGGAGAAACAAAGCTATGCATTATGTGTTCTAGCTTCTCTAACAGTAACAAAATTAACAATTCTGTAAAAATGTCTAAACAAATCACAGATACATTAAAGTTGCTAACTTAGATTTATTATGACTGCATAGCGGAAGTATTACAGGAAAAAAAAAGAAAAGTTAGGGGTTCGACCAGAATTCCAAACGCAGCACAGCTCTCTTCTTATGTTGAGTGGAGTTAAAGCACATTGTTCTGTAAATCTCTCCATGCCCCTCTCTATTGAGTACAGTGCACTTCCAGCCTCTCTGCCCCCCTCCCCACTGCCCCACTATTTTGTTG
Source organism: Neoceratodus forsteri (assembly GCA_016271365.2). NCBI lineage: Eukaryota > Metazoa > Chordata > Ceratodontiformes > Ceratodontidae > Neoceratodus > Neoceratodus forsteri. The sequence goes on from CM057456.1 coordinate 28,831,148, forward strand.
CTCCGAACCCACTGATGAACTTTGCACATCCACAGAAATGTCATTTTGATTCCTTTCTGGAACAAGTTTGCAGCTTTTTTTATATATATAAATCCATCATTCACATCATCAGCATGTCTCAGGACAAGCAGCTCAACCCCAAAAAAGATAATTGTAAGTAACTTGTGATGTGCCACTCCACTGGCTCCCTCCTTCCGCTCCCTGCTCCACCAGTCACTGCAGCCTCCTCCTCGCCAGGCCTCTTGGTGTACCTGTGACAGGGAGATCCTGCCACTCTTGAGGACTGACCTTTTCTTATATCTGTTGCAACAGTTCTTCTGTTTCATAGCCTAATCTATCCTTTACAATTTCTAGTCCATAGGGTTGGCCACCTATGGACTCCCCCTCCCCTTTCTTGACTATGCTATAGTCTTCTCTTTAATTTTCCTTTTCCCTCTCAGGTCCTTGTACAGGGAGATTATTGTGGTGACCTCCAAACTGATGTAAAACAACAGGCTGCATTCCTCATTGTTGGATTTAGTATGCAATAGCACTATGTCATAAAATACCTTGATGTATATGCCTCATGTGTATGAAACCTGTAAATGTTCAAAATACCACAGCACTAGGTGTTTTTGATAAAGGTAAAACGTTACTTGGGGACTGTATTATGAAAAGTAAGTCACCAGGGTAGAGGTATCAGAAAAACCTTGTTGTGTTATTTAAAATGCATGTAAATTACAGATTGTTTGAGAGGCCCTCTGGCACCATGCATTCCTGCTTTAAGCTGAACCAGACTAAAATTTCATGGTGATTTGCATATATATCCCATGATAGTTTGCATTATGGGGGTATGTGTGATGTTGTGTTTCTTTGGAACTTGGCTTTATAGCCAGTGCCCTTTGGGGTAACCCTTGCTTCATTGCTTCTGCACTGAGGTTCTTTGTCTTTAGCTTGCTTTTGAGTTTTTATTGTTTTGGAGGGGGCTCCCCATCACCAAAACACACAAGACCAACACTGGGAATTAAATACTTTTCAATAAAGAGATAGATCAGTAGGTGCTGATTAAGTGCAGAAGAAGGACATGCATAGTCTGTTGCTGTAAACTGATGTATTGAAGAATGAATATGCCATTGCTTAAGGTATCCCCTGTGTTTTAAATAGACATCACACAAAGTTCTGTCTCTGGTCCATCTGTTATCCTACAACCCCTCCACAGTGCCACTTCTTTTCCATCTTTCTTTGTGCTTGAAAGAAGAGTCCATTGGTGACTTAAAAGTTAAGAGGTAAAAAGTTGCATTAATTTTAAGGGTTGTCATTGTGAGTTGTATTTTGTTTGGTGCAGCCTCGCTCCATCTCTCCCTCCCCTCCTTTCTGTTTGCGTTCACCTGGACCGTATGCTCATCCTTGAAACCCATCTGAGCTCAGGAATTCAGCCAGCTTATCTGATGCAAATTTATTTTTAAGTAACTAAAATGGGTGATAGTGGATAACAACAAGCAGCTCTGAGACACAGAAGGCTGGTCGAGGGGACGGAGTTTGGAGGCCAAAGGATTTTGGATGGATGTGCTTGCTGCTGCTGCAGGTAGAAACAAGGGAGTTGAGTTGCAACAAGTTGTGCTGAGCTGGGAGCAGCAGCAATAATATATATATATTTTTTTTATGTAATGCTTTTTGCCACCTGCTGCAGCACACTACCAGCTAGGGGCATCCAGCTGCCGGCTCCACCAACCCGGAGAACTGGGAAGCTCAGACTGCACCCAGGAGGATCCGGGACAGCCATCTTGCCATCCCACTGGAGGGCTCCCCCTCTGCCTCAGCCAGCCAGGACAGCCCCAGACCCTCCCCGACAGGATTCCGCTAAAGTCCTCTAGGGGCTCGGAGCGCAGCTATCAAGCTGCACGGTCGCACCCAGCCATTTTACTCTGATTGGTCCCCTGGAATGCAGACATGCAATGACGTCCGGGCACAGCATGCCAACATCCGCCGTGTTCTCCTTCCAGATCGCCAGCACTTTTAGTGCCCCTGAGCATCCCCAGGAGCTGCTATAGTGTGTCGAGATTCCCCCAACCCACCCCAGGACTGGAAGAGCAGTCTACGGATGCTCAATCTCAGTCCTCCTCTGCCAACCCCTGACAGCCCAGGCTCGTTCCCGAACCCGAGTCACCGGCATGGCGAGAGGTGTGGCGTCCAGCGCCTCAACCCTCAGCGCCACCGGGCCGGCCTAGCATCAATATCTTTAATGTACTTTGTTGCTTGCCTTGAGACCAGGAGCATCATACCAGTGCTGGTGAAATAAACCTTCTTCTACCCACTGCCAGCTGCCATCTTAGTGAATGTGTGCATGTGATCAGCAAAGGGCACGGAGCTCAGAAAGACGGTGGGAATGTTACATGGACCCAGAGAGTTGGAGCAGGCTTCAGCACTCCCTGCCTCCCCACACCCCCACCTCACCCCATACTTACCTCCGGAGTCCAGCGCAACGATCTTCGGTGGACCAGGAACACGTCTGCACTCTTCAAAGCCGACCACAAACTAAAGAAATGCCGGTAAGCTGTATAATGGAATAAATAGGGTTTTTTCAACTTTGATGCATATCTCAGGCATTTTGGGGAATTCTTTCACCAAATTTTCAACATGGGGTTTTTGGGACCCTACCTCATGAATTATGTCACTGTCATTTTGTTAATCAGCCCCGAAAGATGATTTTGCGGTCACTGCGCGGAACCACCTTTTGGGACTGATTTACGAAATGACAGTGTAACAGTTCATGAGGTAAGCCTCCAAAAACTCTATGTTGAAAATTTGGTGAAAAATTCCCCAAAATGACTGTTTTATGAGCATGCGCTGTGCTGTTCCTACGCACGCATGCTTGTAAGTTTGTGAATTTTCAGTATTTTCACTCCAGATTTTCAACATTGCCATTTTACCACACCTCCTTATGAGCAGTACAGCTGTAATTTTTCACATCTTGCCCAAAATGTGTTTCCGCACGTGTAGCGCACAGTGGCGCAGTCGGTGTGCGAAATCAATGTTTGGGACAGATTAAGAAAATCACAGTGACACTGTTCATGAGCAGAGGTGCTAAAATGGCTATGTTAAAAATTTGGTGAAAAACATCCATAAATGATTGTGTTACGAGCAACCATTGTGCAGTTTCCACGTACCCTCATAAGTTCATGAATTTCTAATATTTTCAGTCCAGATTTTCACCACTGGCATTTTTCCACACTTCCTTATGAAAAGTACAGCTGTAATTTATCACACCATGGCCAAAATGTGTTTTTGCACTTCCAGCGAAGAAATGTGTGGTCGCTTTGGTAAATCACTGTGTGGGACAGATTAAGAAAATCACAGTGACACTGTTCATGAGCGGAGGTTCCAAAATGCCTGTGTTGACAATCTGCTGTAAAAAATCACTAAACTAATTGCATTATGGGTGTGCGTTGCGCAGTTTCTACGCACGCTCAAGACTTCACTAGTTATTTTAATATTTTCACTGCAGATTTTCAATATTGCCATTTTTTGCACCTCCCCATGAACAGTTCAGCTTTCATTTTTCACATCCTGTTCGAAATGTGTTTTCACACCTGTGGTGCCAAATGGCGTACTCGATGTGCAAAATCAGCTTTCGGCTAACAAACTGATATTGCCACCATTCATAAGGTGGGGATCACAAAAAACCCATGTTGAAAATTTGGAGTGAAAATGCCAACGAATGCCTGAGGTGTTAGGGTTTCCGACCGTAACGCACCACCCTGTAGAGATTGACAGGCATCAGGGGTGTGACTTGGGATTCTCGCCTGTAATGCTCATACCATTCCACACCCTGCAGCCAGTGAGAGGCATCGAGGTGTACCTTGGACTCTTTGGACCCAAAGTTCACCCCATTCTCCTATACATATCCCATCTCACCATATTTCCTGATGAAATGGGGTGACCATAAGAGCCAAAGACCCCAAGGCACACCATGACACTTGTCGGTGTCTGCAGGGTAGGGTGTGGTGAAATGGCATGGCTGTTATGCCTGATGACCCAAAGGCACACCCCAATGCCTGTCAGTCTCTGCAGGGTGGTGGTGGGGTTGGCTTCAGTTCAATACTTCACTGCCATTCCTATTATGCAGCTCTCTAACTCCTACACTACCAATGCCAATGCCAGCAAGCAAACATTCGGCATTGACAAATGCTTGTTGAATTTGCTGCCATACATGACATCACCGACTTGCCTTCCATGGCCTCCCAAAAGGCCTTGCTCATCCCACTGTCCATCCACCACTGATGTGGCCATTGACCTACCCAGGATTCATCTTCCTCATCATACTACCTCCCCAGGCTTTCACCCTCCTTATCATGCTCATCATCTACTGAGCCAGGCTTCATCTTCTCATCTAAGGTCTTAAAAGGTTTGCACCTAAATTAGTAGAAGATTGTTACCCTATAGACATCAAGTTATACTGCTGGTCCATAATGTAGAGCTATCAAGAAAGTCAGCATCCATTTGTAAATCAGACCTTTATCTCTAAGCAGCAACAACCCTAACCTTATGGCTTCCTGAGATTGGCAGTATTTACTGCTGTATCTTCTAGATTACTGCTTAGGGTCATCTGGCATCATTAAGGTTCAAAAAGACTTTTGCTGATTTAATATCTCATTCTCAGATCTTCTAAAACAGTCTAACTTTATCAAGGAGTTAATATCATACATCCTACCAAGAATATTGGTGTCCAATTTTCATACAGGGTCAGTTCATGTCAACCCTGGTTCCTTAATTTTCATGCATCTATCCATACTATGAGAGTATCCTTATCACAACCACTTCCTCGTTTATTAAGCATTTTCTAATCTGACTTTCCCACCTAGAACTTCACCATCATTAACACTCTGGGCATTCTTTCAGGAATGGTACAGCTATCATAGTTTCAAAAAAGCATCCCAGCTCTCATAATCAGTCATAGTAATATGGTCACTATCTTGTTTTGAGTGATCTGTCATACAACTAGTTTCTGAACTCCACCAATCTTATCCTCAGCAAGCCTCATAAGTAGAGTGGTGGATGGGCTGATCCATTGCCTTAAATCCCTATTGATTTCCACTGTGTGTGTGTGGGGGGGTCTCTTCTTTACGCTTTGGGTCCCATTCCGCGAGTTTGAGGAGCAGTGTTCGTTTCACACCTTTGAGTTTTTCACCCTCAATATTTCTCATTCATTTTGTTTAACCTTGAGAACCTCTTCTCTTCAAACCCTTACCAAAGGAGGGAATTACTGAAGAGAGAAAAAGTCAAAGAATGATTATACAAGTGCAGTTTTTATCTGCTGCACATTGGAATGAAAGGCTTTACCTGGCATTTGATGGGCAGCTGACAAAACTTGACCCACTACTTCTCATAGTTAAATCCCTCCATCGCACACTTCTCTGTCCTAGTTGAGCCACGCCACTGCCAAATCCTCCTCCTCCTTCTCTGGCATGTTCTTTATTTCTGTGTAGCCCTCAATATTTATCTCTAGTCTGAGTGAGGACAGGAGCTGCAGTATTTTGAAAATGTTGCAGTCTGTGATGTATAATGTGCTAATGTTTAGGCAATGTAAAATGTGAATTCTTCAAGAATGGTCGTTTACCTTCTTGGTTTGTGCTCTCTGCTGCCACCTACTGGTAGTCTATCCAAGTGTTCAGTTAAAAAAAAAAAGCAATGATGCACTTTATAAACTGTTCTGGTGTTTCTCTTGGATAGAGTCTATCTTCTCAGATATTAAGTTTTTCCTAGAGATCATACATACAAGACAAATTGGAAATGATGTGGGATTAGCTGACTGTAAATCAGAAGAATCCAGTGACAGGAAAAATGCCTTTGAAAATAGCTACCAGTAACTGTGTGTAGCTGGGCCAACAGAAAGCGTTGCAACGTGGGGAGTAGGCTATAAACAGTGAACTGCATTAGACAGAGCATTATAAGAGAGAAAAGATTCCAGGCTGTGTATATAGGATGGAAGTTTGTAATAGTGCAGCAGAGGATTGTCCCACATATGTAGAAAGGTTTGAAGAAAATTTCAAGGCAAATGAAATCAAAGCTGCAAAAAGGTAGTAGTCTTGCTTAGTGCTGTGGGGAAAGACATAGAATTTGCTGCACAGCCTAACAGCACCATTAAAACCAGCAGACAATACGTTTATTCAGATTGTGGAAGTGTCAGAGAACCACTTATCCACCGAAACATAAGTAATTGTGGAGCATTTCTGATTCCATAGATGTATCCAGCATAATAATGCCTCTGACTCTGATGAGCGCACAGAACTGCCTTGCAAATCCATTCTTTGCTCTAATAGTATTGCTCCATTTTTACAACATAGCTGAGTGTACTGCAGAACTACAGAAACTGGCAGAGCACTGCACTTTTGGCATTGGTTTAAGTGACATGTTAAGGGATACACTGGTATGTGGAATGCTAAATGAGATTATGCAAAAGTGTCGTTTAACCAAAGCAGATTTAACCCATTAATGCCTAGCGTCCTATATATGAGACGGGGGAAGGTGTGTGTCTCCCTGGTTATGAGTGCATTGAAATGAAGTAATGAAATATGCATTTTTCCTCTTTTAATTATATGGCTGCCTGATCATTTCTTCTCCTCAGTACCAAATGCAATTGTTCAAATTGGCTGTTGTATCCAAAGAGGCGACAGGTTATGTATATTGATGCCAGTTTATTTAGCCATTAATATTTATTCTTATTCCTGCATGAGTGTATGTTGGTTAAGGTCTGCACGATCTGTACTTGATCATTTTAGAGTAATTATTTGCATATTTTCTAAATTGCAGACTGTATTTGTAGTGTTTCATATATGGGATGCCAGGCACAGGTGCCTCCAGGTTTTCAGCAATGACACATAGCTCCAGATTTAGGTATATGATGCAATACTTCCGGTGTCTGGTGCTATAATTGGTGTCTAATGCAAGACCGTTATGTGACTGATGCAGTTATACTGCTGATTATCCATGAACTTGCCTGAATTACTGTCAAACAATGGGACTTCAAAAGCCAGATGGAGCGTGAAACTTACCTTGCTGGAATGCTTGATCATCCCCATACATATTGTTATTCATACATATATTGCGCTGTTCTCATCTTGATATTCATATACATATTGTTCTTTTCTCACCTTGTATTCAATTATATCTACCAGTGTAACCTCTTTTCACATTCTCTGTATATATGTATATGTATAACTCTCTATTCCAATGGTTAAGAACAAGCATGGGGAAAGGACATTGTATTATCAGGCTGCTAAGTATTGCAATACTTTGCCTTATTCAGCTCGTACAGCTCCATCATTTGCATTGTTTTCCCAGGAAATAGAAAGATTAAATTTATTTACCTGCTCATGTTATTAACAATATTTAAAATATTACACTGATAGGATTAAATAACTCCTTGTCCTTTGGGTCTTAACTAGATTTTAGACTTGCAGCATTTATGTCTTGTATTTAATATTTTGTATGACAATTTGTGCAATGTCAATAACATGTCCTAGAAATAGATATCTATGTTATTTAATGTTTTGTATTGTTAAGCATGTCCTCCCCTTGTAGAAATATATGTATAGGTAATATTGTAAGAAGTAACAGGACTGTCTTGTAAACTGGGTCATACAACCTAAATGACATGTTTTCCTGTATAAAAATAAAGTTAAAGTATATATATATGCCTGAAATTTCCTCAGCATACTTCAAGCATCTGATGAAGCAGAATGTCAAAATGTTTGTTACTCTGAAGATTTCTATTAGTTTTGCATTTCATTTACAATTGAAATGGCACATACTAAGAGAAAATACACTACCAACAAAATTGTTAATGTGGTATGGTCAAGGACAAGAGGTCATGATATGAAGCTGGGGGGGGTAGACTCAGGAGAGACATGAGGAAGTACTTCTTCACAGATAGTGTAGTGGATGCCTGGAACAGCCTCCCAGTGGAGGTGATGAGTGCAAAAACTGTAACAGGATTCAAGCATGCATGGGCTAGGTATAAGGGCACCTTAGTAGTTAGGCAAAGGGGGATAAGCCGGAGACCTTTTAGAGTCTGCGGTGATACTGTAGGTAGGGGAAAAATGGGCAGATTAGGTGGGGCAAGTGGTCCTTATCTGCCATTAAATTCTGTTTCTATGGTAGAATCAGGGGAGTTTGACATGGTTGATCTTTTTAACACTCCACCTAATGATGATGGCACAGACAGTGCAGAAGGCAGTGGAGATGAAGACGATGGTGGCACTGTGAATAACTTGTCTGGAAAGCAGCTATGAGCTGAGGTGGAATTCATTGGGTACAAACATGGTCAAAAGGTTGATGACAGCAACAGTGATGGCAATGATAGTGAGTACACTCCACCTGAAGCTATGATTACTGAGGGTGCTGATGAAATACAGGCCTGTACCTGTACGGTCACCACATCAAGCTGTTCCCTCTGAAAACAAGTAATACCAGCATGACAAAGGTGGTACAAGAAGGATCTACCAGCAGCAGTACAGAAGAAATTTGAAAGGAATAGCACTGCACAGCAAACTGCTGAGAAGGACTGAGCACCATATCTGTGGTTTGAGTTATTTGTTGATGAAGTGGTGCAATATCTATGTGACCAGAGCAAATTATATACATCTTATAAAGGGAAGCTGGACTACAATGACACTCCTGATGAAATTAGGGTATTCTTAGCAGTACTGCTTATAAGTAGCTATGCTGTTGTATCACAGAGATGAATAACGTGGGAATAGAGTGAGGATATATAAAACACTGCAGTCTCCCAACTGACGAACCGTGATAGGTTTGAAGAGATCCTCAGATATCTGCACCTTGCTGATAACAGCAGGCTGCCTGCTGGAGACATGCTTGGCAAGATAAGGCCATTCTATGAAATGATGAACGAGAGTTACCTCAAGGCCTTCCAGACTAAGCAGTCTGTGTGTAGATGAGACCATGATTCCCAATTATAGGAAGCACTCAGCTAAACAGTTCATGAAGGACAAGCCAATCAAGTTTGGTTATAAGCTGTGGTGCCTGGATACTCACCATGGATACCTTACTCAGTGCAAGTATATGGGTGGAGTTGATAGGATGAACCAAAACATTAGCTACCACAGAATTTCCATCCACTTAAAGAAGTGGCAGGTGCCCTTCTTTGTGTTCATGCCCACTTTGGCCATACAGAATTCATTGGCTCCTGTATAGGAACTCTGCAGGGAATAAGAGCAGGCCTCCAGACCTCTTGGCTTTCCAAACAGAGGTGGTCAGTGTGCATAAGCTTAAACATTTGGCTTAGGCATGCAATGCTCCGTCAGCCACTCAAGGTAGGTCACCAAAGATTAGAGAAGGGCCTAAAGCTGTGCGACAGGACAAGCGAGGTCCCTGCCCAAGAACAAAAGAGACACAGAGGAGGTGGAGTGCTCACTGTAGCAAAAAAGTTAAATTTGTGTGTTGTAAATGCAATATTGAACCGCACATTGACTGCTTCAAGCCATTTCACCAACAGTGACTGTCAAACTGGTGGCTTTTCTCCACCTCTGCTCTCACTATGTGTTGGCATGCTTATGGACATAAAGATCTCAAGAAGTGACCATATAGTGACTGTAAAGTAAGCTATGTGTTGAGTTATGTTTAGTACAGAATGCTCGTTTATACAGTGAAGTAGTTTGCTTTGAATTAACTGCTATACAATAAAAGCTGTTACTGATATATAATATTGTGGTTTATTATTATTTGGAAGATATTCATTATATATAGAATAAAGGATGGGGAAGTGTATGGTATGAGAATTTAATGCACATCCAAGGTGTGGGATGCCACATAAACCCGATGGGTTTATTAAAGCATCCCACACTGACTTTAACATGACAGACACGGGCTGGTCCACTCTAACAGGGGCCTCAGTCAGGATATGAGACATTGTGGACTTACTACAGGGGGCAGGCCTCAGACAACTGGTGAGGGAGCCAACCAGGGAGGGCAATCCTTTATCTGCTGCTGACCAATGGGGACAGAATAGAAGATCTCCAAGTGGAGGGGCACTGGGGACTAGTGACCACCTCAAGCACAGTTCAAATTCAACACAGGGATACAGTCAAGCCATACAAGACAACAATCCTAGATTTCAGGGGAGCTAACTTCTGCAAGATGGGAAAAAGTGTTAAACAAACTATGGAACACAGAAAGGCGGGGGGAGGAGGAGCAACGGGCATATACATTAAAAAAACCCATTACTGGGGTCACAGAACAATGTGTTAAGATGAGAAGCAAGGGGAGAAGGAGGAGGAGGAGGAAACCACTTTGGTTCTCCAAGGCTGTGGCAGAAATGGTAAGAACCAAGAAGGTGGCCTTCAGAAAATACAAGGAGACACTAAGGGATAAAGATAGGGAGGAGTACCAGAAGTGTCTGACAGAGGCAGGAAAAGCTGTAAGGAGTGTGAAGGCACGAACTGAAGAAAGATTAGCTCAATCAGTAAAGGCAGGGGATAAGTCATTCTACAAGTACATTAGTGAGGGAAGAAAATCCGGGGGGGGGGGATCGCTAAGATCAGAGGGGTCAGGGGAGATAGCATAGATGGTGATTAGGATAAGGCATCAGTTCCAAACAAATATTTCTGCTCAGTCTTCACAGTGGAAGGGGAGGGACAGGGACCACAGTTAGACATCTTAAACACTGAAGGGAGGGAGGGAGGTGGACACCAGTCCTTTTAGAGAGGAGAGAGTGCTGAAGGAGCTTACAAAGCTAAAAGTGGACAAAGCTATGGGTCCAGATGGCATACATCCCAGGATCTTGAAGGAACAACGGAGGGGAGCTGGCAGCCCCAATGGTTGTCCTCTTCACTGACCCTGTAAATATGGGCAAGGTTCTAGAGGACTGGAGAAGGTCACGTGTGGTTTCTCTGCACTAGAGTGGCAGCAAAGAGAAAGCAGGGAACTACAAGCCAGTAAGTCTCACGTGGGTAAGATCATGGAGACACTCCTTAAGGAACGGATTGTGGAATACCTGGAATCCATAGGGGCACAGGATCCAAGGCAACATGGTTTCACAGCAGGAAGGTCCTGTCAAATAGAAACATAGAAGTTGACGGCAGATAAGGACCGCAAGGCCCATCCAGTCTGCCCATTTCGTTTTCTACCTTATGAATGTGCCTTAGGCCTTTGCTCTGTCAATTGCCTATCTATTCATACTCATCTGTATTGCTCCCTTATGCCTATCCCATGCCTGTTTGAAGCCCTGCACTGTATTCATATCCACCACTTCCTGAGGTAGGCTGTTCCATGGATCCACCACCCTTTCTGTGAAAAAGAACTTCCTCACATTACTCCTTAATCGGCCTTCCTCTAATCTCATGCTGTGTCCTCTTGTCCTGCTATTTTTCTTATATTGAAACATGTTAGACTCTTTCACCTAGTCAATGCCCTGAAGGTGTTTGAATGTTTCAATCATATCACCTCGCTTCCTCCTTTGCTCTAGGGTATACATATTGAGCTCAGTTAATCTGTCTTCATATGTTTTCTGATGCAGTCCCTGCACCATTTTGGTTGCCCTTCTCTGGACTGCCTCAATTTGCTTAATGTCCTTGTGAAGGTGTGGCCTCCAGTACTGCATGCAGTACTCCAGATGAGTCCTAACCAGTGTCTTGTAAAGAAGGATTATTACCTCCCTCTTCCAACTTGTGATACCCCTACTAATACACCCCAACATCCCTCTAGCCTTACCTACTGCTTTAGAGGTCTGCTTGGATGATTTCAGGTCATCGGTGATGATGATGATGCCCAAGTCTCTTTCTTCCCTTTTGACTGCCAGCAACTCCCCTCCCAGCCTATAGGTGGCTTCAGGGTTTCTCTTCCCAATGTGCATGATCTTGCACTTCTTTGCATTAATCCCTAGTTGCCACTCTTCTGACCATTTTGCTAGTTTATCCAGATCTCGTCTCATTCTGTCCACCCCATCTGGATCATCTACTCTGTTGCAGATCTTGGTGTTATCTGCAAACAGACAAACCTAACCCTCCAGTCTTTCTGCAATGTCTCTGATGAAGATATTGAAGAGGACTGCCCCAAGACTGATCCCTGAGGTACCCCACTTGTGACTTGCATCTCTTCTGACTGTATACCATTTACCACCACTCTCTGTTTTCTGCCCGTCAACCAGTTTGCACCCAGTTGACCAACATCTGACCCACCCCAAGCCTACCTGTCTTATTAATCAGTCTTCTATGTGGAACAGTATCGAAAGCTTTGCAGAAGCCAAGGTAGGCAACATCAACTGCTCCCCCTTGGTCCACCACTCTGGTTACCCAGTCAAAGAAATCTGTGAGATTAGTTTGACAGGACCTTCCTTTTGTAAACCCATGCTGTCTTGGATCCTGTGCTCCTATGGATTCCAGGTGTTGCACTATCCTTTCCTTAAGGTGTCTCCATAATCTTGCCCACTACTGAGGTAAGACTGACTGGTCTGTAGTTCCCTGCCTCCTCCCTGCTACCACTCTTGTGGGCCGGGATTACATGAGCCCTTCTCCAGTCTTCTGGGACCTCTCCTGTGCTCAGAGACTCACTAAACAGTTCTGCTAATGGCTCTGCTAGTTCCACCCTTAGCTCCTTTAGTAACCTGGGATGTATGCCATCAGGTCCCATTGCCTTGTCCACCCTGAGCTTATCGAGCTCTTGTAGGACCATTTCTTTTGTGAAGGGACTAGTGCACACCTCCCTCCCCCCCGTGTCCATCGTGCAGAGCTGTGGGCCCTGCCCTACCTTCTCTTCAGTAAATACTGAGCAGAAGTATCTATTTAGGATAGATGCTTTCACATGGTCCTCCTCCTCACACGGCCCCTTATCCCCTTTGATTTTGGCAATACCCCCTCTGGACTTTCTCCTTTCACTAATGTATCTATAGAAAGTCTTGTCACCTTCTTTTACTGTTTGTGCTAGTGTTTCCTCGGTCTGGGCCTTTGTCTGCCTTACTGCCTTCCCTGCTTCCCTTAGGGAAGTTTGGTATGCCTCCCTATCTTCATCCTGCTGTGTTCCCTTATATTTCCTGAAGGCCAGCCTTTTGGCTCTGACCTTTTCTGCTACTGTGTTTGAGAACCAAAGTGGTTTCCTTCTTCTTTTGCACTTCCTTTTCTCACCAACACAATGGGATGTTGCTTCAAGTATTGCATCTTTAATTCTTGCCAACTTTGCCTGTACCCCCTCACCTGTATTTCTTTTTGCCAGGGCTAGCTTAACTCTGTTGGCCATCTTATCAAAGTCAGCTTCTCTGAAGTCCCATATTTTTGCCTTGGAATGGGATGATTTTGTTCTAGTGGCCAAATTGAACCATACCATGTGATGGTCAGTGGCACCCAGGTGACCTTCTACCTGGAGATCTGTGATCCTTTCCCTGTTAGTACTAGATCTAGGATAGTCCTGTCTCTTGTGGGTTGTTGTAGCAGTTGTTTGAGGCCCTCCCCCTGCAGGGAATCCACCATGTGTCTAGTTCTGGCAGATGTCCCTGCTGGTATTGACCAATCTGTATCTGGCATGTTGAAGTGTCCCATTATCAGAACCTCCCCTTTAGCTGTCATGTTTTGTATATCTTCTAACAGTAACATGTCTATGTCCTCCCCCTGGTCTGGAGGACTGGAGGCCTGGTCTGGAAATGAACCCGATCGAGCTGTTTGACTGGGTAACAAAGGTGGTAGATCAAGGAGGAGCAGTAGATGTCGTCTACCTAGATTTCAGCAAAGCCTTTGATATTGTTCCACATAGAAGGCTGGTCAACAAGATGGGTAGTCTGGAGATGGGCTGCAAAGTGGTGAACAGGGTTAGTAACTGGCTGAGGGACAGGAGGCAAAGGGTAGTAGTAAATGGAGCCCAGTCAGAGGACATGGTGGTTACCAGTGGGGTACCTCAGGGATCAGTTCTGGGGCCAGTCCTCTTCAATGTCTTCATCAGCAACATTGCAAAGGGGCTGGAGGGGAAGGTTTTCCTGTTTGCAGTTGACTCCAAGATCTGCAACAGAGTAAATACTCTAGAGGGAGTGATAAGGATGGGATCAGACCTAGAAAAGTTGGAAAGATGGATGGAGAAATTGCAGCTGTGGTTTAGTGCAAAGAAGTGCAAAATCATGCACACTGAGAGTAGGAACCCGAGTGATAGCTACAGGATGAAGGTGCTGCTGACAGTCACCAAGGAGGAAAGAGATCTGGGGGGTCATTATCACAGATGACCTAAATTCCACCATCAGGTAGCAAAGGCAGTGAGGAAGGCAAGTGGGGTGTTGGGTTGTATAGGAAGGGGAATCACGAGCTGAAGAAGGGAGATACTGGTCCCACTGTACAAAACACTGGCGAGGCCTCATCTGGAGTACGCCATGCAGTTCTGGAGGCTGTACCTTCATAAGGACATCGACAGGAGGGAGACAGTGCCGAAGAGAGTGACTAAGATGGGGCAAGGTTTGCAGAATAAGTTGTATGAAGAAAGGTGGAAGGTCTTCAATGTGCATACACTGGAGGAGAGGAGAGAATGGGGTGATATGATTGAGATGTTCATGTACCTCAAGAACATAAATCAGGTGAGAGGGGAAAACATCTTCCAGTACAAAAAGAGTACTAGAACAAGTGGGCCATATAAGGGGGAAATGTAAGAAAGTTCTATTTTACTGAGAGGGTGGTGGATGCATGGCATGAACTGCCCCAGGAAGCGGTGGGAGCACACACTGTGGTGGGATTCAAACATGCATGGGATAGGAATAAAGGAACCATAGTGATGGGAAGGAATAGCTAAGCCAATGACCAACTAGGGTCACCGGCCACTAGTACAGCTAGGGCATACAGGTAGACAGGATGGGCCTGGTGGTCCTTTTTTGCCTACAACTTCTATGTTTCTATATGCACACTCCTCAGCTTTTATTTTATATAATTGCTGGTGAGCATTTTTTCCAGCCCCAGTCCTGTGACTATGTGTGACAGACACACATAGACACATGCACACACAGTACACACACACACACACACACACACACACACACACACACACACTCTGTCTCACTCTCCCTTGCTCTCTCTCTTCTGCAGGAGGAGGATTTTGTTGTTTTTTTTTTTTTTCTAAACTTGATAATTGGGATCGGGATTTCGGTCACACTTCAGTAGCGCTGTTGGCTGTAAGCCACAGTGCCGTTCCTGCTCGAAGTATCACCCAAAGGCAAGGAATAGCAGAATCAACCAGATAAAGCTTTTTGCAGATAGATAATTATACACAGTAATGGTAAGGTGCAGTCTTGTTGTGGCAGCTCCTCGCTAATGAAGATATGGAGCCAGCATGTCTGAGGAACTGTTGAGCCTGCCCACATACAGGAGGAGAGCCAATGATGGAGCACTCAATTTTGAGTAGAAGAGCACATGTTTTCCATCATATCTGCGAATATCAACTGGTTGAGCCCATAGAAAAACATGCCTGCCAGTTATTATATATAGAAGTGTAACCCCCCTACAAATGGGGGTTCCCAAAAAGTCATCCTTGAGCTTGCCTAAATGCTCACTGCCAGGCTGGTGTCCTGCATTTTAGCAGTTTAAATGTGATTACCAGAGCCTGTATAGCCTATGTGTACTGTCTCTTTAAGAGCTGCCTGATTGCAGCTTAAGTAATCTGAGAGGGTGCTCTGTTGAAAGATGTAGCTATTTACTGAAAATCATTTAGAGTGATAATGATACTGTAGTTTGTCTAACCTACTTTCTTTGTAGCAAGGACTGTTTTGTTTGTCTCCACTATCTTGGTCCTGGACTGCAAATTGGACCAATCAGTACTGGTGGAACTTAAAATGTAGCCTGACTACAGGAGCTGTCTGAATTCAAAATCTGTAGGAACTGTAATTTTAACTTTTTGTGCCTGTTTTGCAACTGAAGGGGGAGCTCTTGCTTTGACTGACAGCCAAATCAGCCAACCAAATCTTTTGGATCTTGGGGAAGTCCCAGGCTGCTTACAGTTTTCAGTTAGATCTAAGCTGGACGCTGAACAAGAAAGAGCTGAAGTGATTCTGAACAGCAATCCTGAGTGGATTCGCATGGGAGAACTCTGAAAAGGCTAAGTTTTTGGCGTACATGTCGGTGTGCTGCTCCTGAGAGGGAGAGAAGAGAATTATTTTGGACTAAATCCAAGTTTGTGTGACTAAAGTAAGTTACTGAAGTGGGCCAGCATCAACCTGAAGAAGACCGAAGATTTTGCTGAATGCGATTGGCCTGTCAGGAGTTCCAGCTACCCCTAAGCTCCCGGTGTGTGCAGAGACTTTGCGATTGTGACTGGGGAGCACTTTGCCTGGTATAGTAGAATTCCCTTACATGTAAATGTGCTATGAGCTGCTAGTGGGTTGTGAGTTAGTCCCCCACTGTGTGAACTATGTTCTGCTTGCTG
This sequence comes from Neoceratodus forsteri, assembly GCA_016271365.2. NCBI lineage: Eukaryota > Metazoa > Chordata > Ceratodontiformes > Ceratodontidae > Neoceratodus > Neoceratodus forsteri. The sequence goes on from CM057456.1 coordinate 28,847,525, forward strand.
GAAGCTGTATCCAGCCCAAAACGGACTGCATCAGAATTTGTCTCCATGCGGTCTGAGTCTTGCCAGACTGGCCCAGCCAGACTACCCACTGCACAGAGAAGCCATCAACGAGAGACCTGCCTGGGGATCAGCCCCCTGCTCCATGCTTGAACAGGAACGATGCCTCTGCAACTCGTGTGGGACCTGCTTCTCCTGGCATTCCAGATCAACCACCTGCAGTCTCGATTTTCGTCCAGCCTGTGTCCAGTCTTGGGTATCGTGAGTAAATACCAGGGTAGCTACCTGCAACAACAGCTTAATCTGAGTGTGTCATCTGATTGTCTTGTTGTTTCATTTCCTTTACAAACTGAGCCCTCTGGCTCTGGATTACAAATACTGTGTACTGTGCATGTTGTGTTTTCCATCACAGGGCCCCAACCAAGTGCAACCCGGACAACAGTCCTGGCTAGCCCATCTCTTCTCCACCTGGGTACCCAGAGGTGGACTATGTTGGGGGACTCAAAGCACATGCATAACTGCTTGATTGATATAACCTTTAAGCTAATTAACCTGATTTTGTCCCTCCCTTGTTCAAGTCCCCTGAATAAATCAGATCTAACTTTTTCTGCATGTAATCTGACTGTGGTTCCAGTTTGTGCTCAAAGTACTGTACTGTTGCTATTTGCTGTGCATAACCTTGTTTTACAGGGGGTCCCCAGGGTCAAGCCAGATTAACCAGTCCTGGTGGTAAGTGCAAACAGTGTGGGTACTTGTGTGGTGTACCAAGGGTATTGTGAAAGTGATTATTGTACAGTGTTCAGGCCACTAGAGGGAAAAGAGGAGGGTTACAGTGTCCCAGAGGGCTGTGCCCAGGTTAGCTTCACCACTACCAACCCTGATCTCTGGGTGGAGGCACTCATTTCAGAACTCAGGCCCCTTAACCTGCTACTAGACAAGCAGGCAGGGGTAGTAGCCCTTGGGATAGCGCCACCTAGGGGTTATATCTTGGAGGCTCACCACTGGGATTTTGTGTCTTCTAGTGGCAAAATTTGAGAATTGCTGTTAAAAATAAATGGCTACTCCAACAGAAGTGGCTGTACACCAGTTGGTGGGGTGGTGTACTGGGCAGAAGATTGACCCCCAAAATGCTATATTTATCCTGGATATTCCCCTGGGTACCAATAAGGACACTGTAGAGAGAGTACTTCTCAAGGTTGAATGTTTACAAAACCCTGTGGTGGTGGGTCGACAGGCTAATCTGCTCACCCAAAGTTTCATGGCGTTAGTAGAGTGTAAGGACCCAGTAGACAGTTCCAAAGTGCCACGAACTATCACCCCTGAGGGAGCCCTCACTGCCTCTAGAGTGATAACTAAAGACAGTAAAGACCCCGGGGAGAATGAGCCCCCCCCCACTATCTGAGACTTTTGAGGAGAAATTTGCTAAGTTGTTGCTGGAGGAAGGGAAAACTGTGGAGGACTTAAAGAAACTATTCCTGCCACCTGGGGGTGTTCCTCCCCCAACACCTGCTCCAGCACCCGTTATTGCCCCTCCTTCTGTGCTTGTGCCAATGCTGGCTCCTATGTCTGTACCTGCCATTAGTCACGACTCTTACCGAAGGCTGAGAATCTTCTCCAGCACCCTCCCCACCCCCCAAGGGGAGGATGATTGGGAGATCTGGATAGATTGTGTTGCCCCTTTGGTACCTGAATGGCAGTGTGCAGAGGCTGAGAAAGGAAAGGATCATAGAAAGTTTGAGGGATCCGCCTAGAGGCCATTAAATTTCTGAGGTCCACAAATCCTGATGCATCTGCCCAGAAGTACCTATCTGCACTCGAAGGCAATTTTGGGAGCACTGAGTCAGGGGAGAACTTGATGTGGAAATTTCAAGGTACAAAATAATGGCCAGGGGAAAGTTTATCTGCATATGTTACTCGTCTGGAAAGAGCACTGCAGAAGGCTTACCAAAAAGGTGGGGTAGCCGCAAGTGACTTAAACCATGTGAAGTTGGGGCACATACTGCAACATGCAAAGCATTCTAAATTGCAGCTCTTTCAATTAAGGCACCTAGATAGAAGGGGTAACCCACCGGACTATTGTGACTTGATAAAAGAACTCCGGGAGGTTGAAGATGAAGAGGGGGATTGTAATTCTAGGGTGAGCGCAGCCCAAGTGATCACGGCATCGGAAGGCCCTTCCGCAGTGGGTACCAATAAGGATGTGCCACCATGGGATGAACTGCTGAGGGAGTTCAGGGAAACAAAAAACAGCCTCTTTATGAAGGCTGCTCCTGCAAGTATAGGCACCGACCCTTATCCAACTGCATCTACTATGGGGGTGGGGGTGTCCACCCAGGCATCTCCTGCTGACAGCAGCTCGAAACTTGATGTCTTGACTATGAAAGTAAGAGAATTGATGAGATGTCTCCAAATGCTCACCACACAGCAGAGAGAGATGTCACCAAGGTTTTCAGTTGGTAGTACCACCACCCCAGCTCCCAGTGTGATGTCTCAGCCACCCCAAATCCCAGAAAACATATTTTGCCATAATTGTGGGAAGGATGGGCACATGAAGAGAGAATGCCAGTCCACAGAAGACCTAGATAAAGTTGTATACAGGCTTCGAGGAGAGTTTCGGAGAATGAATCAGCAGTCGAGGAGTGCCCAAAATGACCACAGTGAGGGTTCAAGAAGTAGTAACTCAAATCCCTATGTGGCTAAATCATCTGTCCAGGCCCCTGCTGCTGTCCCTCCAGACTGGTCCAAAACAGTGGGCCCTTCAATGGAGACTACCGTGGCTGTGAATGGTATTCCTACTCGGGCTGTGCTCGACAGTGGGTCGCAAGTGACCATTGTATTTAAGGATTGGTATGACAAACATTTATCTGCTGTGCCCTTACAGTCCCTGGAAGGCCTACATGTGTGGGGTTTGAGTGACAAGTCTTATCCCTACCTAGGATATGTCTGCCTCTGGTTGTCATTTCCTGCAGCTGTAACTGGTGTAGAGGAGCAATTCGAGACACTGGCTTTAGTGTGTCCCCATACTGGATTGTATGATGGGGTTCCCCTGTTAATTGGGACCAACGCCCGTATGTTTGGGAGACTGGCACAACTCTGTCACGAGAAACAAGGGCGACGGACTGGGAGGGCCCTAAGAATTCTCGCTCTGATCAAGAGGGCCTATGATTTGCAACAGAACCCCAAGGGAGTGGACCAGGATGAACCGGTAGGGGTCGTGTGGAAGAAGGACCCCGATTCAATGGTACTGGCCCCTAATGCCCAGTGTACCATTCAAGGAGAGGTTCACCTCCGCAAAGATGTCAAGAACAAAATACTGATGTTGGATGTGCCAGGCGATGGAAAATTGCCAGAAGGATTATTGGTTAAGCCCAGCATCTTGCCAGCTCATGCTCATGCCTATGCACGATGAGTGATGGTCCAGATTCAAAATGTGTCAGATCGGAAGATCCGGGTGAACAGAGGATGCACCCTAGCTATGGTACACTGCACAGACACTGCAGTGTTGCCCAGCAACAAGCCCCCTGGCACGACAGATAGAGTGACTCACGACTTGTTTGATTTTGGTGACTCCCCGTTGCCAGCTGAATGGAAGACTAGAATTAGCCAGAAACTTGGCCAGGGAGATTAAGTGTTTACATTGAAGGAATGGGACGTGGGATGTGTCCAGGGTGTGGAGCGTCACATACTCCTGCACGATGAATGGCCATTTCGACAGAGGTCTTGACACCTAGTCCCTGCAGACATAGACGATGTGAGAAGACACTTGCAGGAAATGCTCGCGGCTGGTGTGATACAAGAATCCAGGAGCCCATATGCTTCTCCCATTGTGGCTGTGCATAAGAAGAATGGAACAGTATGAATGTGTGTGGATTATCGAATCCTCAACAGGCAGACCATCCCTGATCAGTACACCATGCCCCATATACAAGATGCTCTGGATTGTTTGAATGGGAGCAAATGGGTCTCGGTGTTGGATCTTCGCAGTGGATATTACTAGATTCCAATGGCTCCGGAGGACCGTGAGAAGACAACCTTCATCTGTCCTTTGGGGTTCTACGAATTTCTGAGAATGCCACAGGGGATACCGGGGGCCCCAGCCACCTTCCAGCGACTGATGGAACGAGCGGTGGGAGACATGAATTTGCTGGAATGCCTGGTGTACTTGGACAATGTCATTGTGCTTGGGAGCTCCCTAGAGGAACATGAGAGTCAACTGTTCAAAGTACTAGACCGACTGGAAGCTTTTGGCCTCAAGCTGTCCATTGACAAGGGCCAGTTTTTCCAAACCTCTGTGAAGTATGTGGGGCACATAGTGTCTACAGAGGGGATAGAGACTGATCCTAGTAAAGTTGAAACCTTGACTACTTGGCCCCAGCCCCACAATTTGAAAGAACTACAACATTTCCTGGGATTCTGTGGCTACTACCGCCGGTTCATAAAGGACCATTCCAAAGTGATTTGGCCACTCCTGAATCTTACCCAGGGTTACCCTCCTACCAATCAGAAATACAAAAAAGGGTCCGTCAAAGAACCAGACAAAGCATATTTCCACCCAGGTGAACTTTTCGGGTCCTGTTGGATGCCTGACTGTGAAGCAGCTTTCCACGAAGTCATATACCAGCTCACCCATGCCCCCATCCTCGCTTATGCTGATCCCACCAAACCCTATGTGCTGCATACTGACGCCAGTCTGCAGGGTCTAGGAGCTGTACTGTATCAAGACCATGAGGATGGTTTGAGACCAGTGGCATTCACCAGTAGGAGCTTGACCCCATCAGAGCGAAACTACCCTGTGCACAAGTTGGAGTTCCTTGCGTTAAAATGGGCCATTATTGACCAGTTTCATGATTACCTCTATGGGGCGAAAATATTGGTGAGGACTGACAATATCCCATTGACCTATGTACAGACTTCAGCTAAGTTAGATGCCATGGGGCACCAGTGGCTTTCTGCATTGTCAACATATGATTATGCTGTCAAATACAGACCAGGCCTGTATCATATTGGTGCTGACGCCCTATCCCGGAGGCCCATTTCCAAGAGCGACTGGGATCAGGCTGTCTGAACCTGACATCCGAGCATTGTGCCAAAAGTTTGATAGAAATGAGCAGATGTCTACGGACACAGCGGACTGCTTAGCAGATTGCTTGGGCCCCTCTGACACTTGCATACCAGCTGCGTATTGCCACTTTTCTGCTTTAGATATTAGTGCACTACCTCAGTTTGACAATGACAGCATGCAATGGGCTGAATCCCGAGATCCTGTGATTCAGCCAGCACTTGACGCCCTTCGTGCAGGAAAAGATGTATCCAAGTTGCGTTCCTCTGATCTGCGAACCGCTTTATTGTTTAAAGAAGGCCCCAGGTTGAAGCTGCTTAATTAGTTGTTGTATAGAGAGACAGTAGATCGGGGTGGCCAAATGGACAAGCAACAACTGGTCCTGCCCACAGCATTCAAAGATTTGGTACTGCGGTCCCTCCACAATCATATGGGCCACCTCGGTATCGACCCGACCCTTGACCTGGTACATAGAAACATAGAAACATAGAATTTGACAGCAGATAAGGACCGCTTGGCCCACCCAGTCTGCCCATTTCCCTACCTACTGGATAAACTGCAGATCCTAGTTAACCAGCAGCCTACTTCTTCTTACCCCCACCCCCCAGAATTGCCTTATGACTGTCCCATGCATGCTTGAATTCCACCACTGATTTTGACTCCACAACCTCCTCCAGAAGGCCGTTCCATGCATCCACAACCCTCTCTGTGAAAAAATACTTCCTTAAATTACCTCTGAGCCGCCCCTCTATCTTCAAATTGTGCCCTCTTGTTCTTGCACACCTCTTTTTTTGAAAGATGCTACCCTCTTGGACTTTGTTGATTCCCTTGAGGTACTTGAAAGTTTCTATCATGACCCCCTCTCCCTCCTTTCCTCGAGGCTATACATATTAAGCTCCTTAAGTCTTTCTTCATATGTCTTCCGGTGCAGACCCTGCACCATTTTAGTTGCCCTCCTCTGGACAGCTTCCATCCTGTCTATGTCTTTGCGGAGATTGGGTCTCCAGAACTGCACACAGTACTCCAGATAGGGTCTCACCAGCTGTCTGTACAGAGGGATAATAACTTCCTGTTTTCTACTGGTGATGCCTCTCCTTATGCATCCCAGTAACCCCCCAGCCCTCCTTGCTGCCCTCTCACATTACTTGCCCACCTTTAGGTCATTGATATGAGTACGATCTCGATTCTACTGGCCCAAGATGAGGCCCGATGTTGAGCACCATGTAAGGACTTGTAGTCGCTGCCTGCAGAGAAAAGCCCTGCCTCAGAGGGCTGCCCCCCTTGTCAACATTACTACCAGCTCCCCAAAGGAACTAGTCTGCATAGACTTCTTGAGTTTAGAGCCTGATCAGCAAAACATTGGCAATGTGTTAGTGGTTCCGGACCATTTCACACGGTATGCACAAGCTTTTCCCACCAAAGATCAAAAAACATCTACCGTGGCCAAGGTGCTAGTGGAAAATTTCTTCTGTCCACTATGGTGCCCCCCAGCGAATTCACTCTGATCAGGGCCGGGACTTTGAGAGTCGGCTAGTCAAAGAAATGCTCTCTCTATGGGGGTGTGAAAGTCAAGAACCACCCCCTTATCAACCGCAAGGGGATCCTCAACCAGAACCCTTTAACCGCACCCTGCTAGACATGCTAGGCACCCTCCACCCAAAAGATAAGCATAAATGGAGCCAGTAGATTAGCACCTTGGTACATGCATACAATTGCACGAAGAATAATGCTACCGGATTCTCTCCCTACCGCCTCATGTTCGGGATAGAGGCCCGGCTGCCTGTTGATGTCTGTTTTGGGGTTTCTCCCGATGGGGTCCGAGCCAAAGATTACCTGCAATATGTTCAAAAACTTAAAGCTCAATTGAACCATGCCTATCACCTGGCCCAGACGATGGTCGCCAAAAGAAATCTAGCCAACAAAGAGAGACATGATAGAAAAGTAAAGGCTCAGGAGCTTAGGCCTGGAGACCATGTGTTGTTGCAAAATTTAGGATTGCATGGTAAACACAAAATTGATGATCAATGGCACCATCTTCCCCATGTCATAGTTGGAAAGTTGGTTGATTTACCAGTGTACAAAATGCGCCCAGAGAATAACTCCAAAGCTGTCAAGACCATGCACTGTAACCACTTGCTACCTATTTGTCAAGTTATAAATGAGGCTGAACCTGCCAAGGTTGATTCCCCTGGACCAGTGACTCTTGCTGCTGCAAGAAAGAAACAGAGTCGGCCTGCCCCCATGGTTGCCGATTTAAGACTTCCCCCGCAGCAGGCTCAGAATGATAGTGACTGCCAGTCTAACTCGGATGACAGTGAGTGTGATAATGCCTATTACCCCTCATATGAACTGAGTCAGTTGTTTCGTGGAACTCCTATGTTGAAATATGGGGATGAAGCTGGGCCTTCTGGACTGCCTAACGCCCCGGCATCATCCTTGGAGCCAATGCTTCCTGAAGGTGAAGTGCAAAGTATCACGTCTGAGGATGCTGAGTCTTTGTGTATTGTGGAACTATATGATTTGCCTGAAGGAGAGGCTGATGGTATGAGACTTTCTGGTGATATGCCAGAACTTGAGGAACACTATGAGAGTGCTGACAACCCCCTTCAGTGCCAGAGTGTCTTCAAAATGAGCCAAGTGTTGTAGAAACAGAGACTATAGAGCAAGAGGCTGACAGTGCTCCCAGCTTGGACATTCCCCTTCATGCAGAGGCACCCCTCACAAGTGATGAAAGCTCCAAGATCATTGCTGAAAGTACAGAGACTGTGATTATTTACTCCAGAAAGACTGGCCGAGCTGTCAAGCCAGTGGTGCACTTCAGTTACGATTCCCCCGGAAGGCCAGTGGATTTGCCTCTCAATGTAGTCCACAAAGGTGTGTATGTCTCTCAGAGCTCACGGCCCAAATTGAGCTTGACGGCCCATTCCAGGTTACTTGTTCTGCCCTCTCACCATGGTGTCTCTGCACCATCCAGCCCCAAGTTAGCTGATACGGAAGGCCCCCTTCTTGCATTGTTTAGAGTACAAGAAGTTATTGCATGATTCTGTATAGTAATGTTCAATTTACCTGTGTGAAATATGCATAATGTATTGTCAGAATGGAAATGGAGTACATTGAAAAGTATAGTAAAGTGACAAGTTATGCCAATTGATGAATTAGATAGTACTTGTATAGCATGCTAATGGTATAAATATCTTGTATATGTTGCATTTTCAATGTTATGATGGTACAGACTTAACGCGGACGCCAAGTCTTCCCAGGCAGGGAAGGGTGTAACCCCCCTACAAATTGGGGTTCCCAAAAAGTCATCCTTGAGCTTGCCTAAATGCTCACTGCCAGGCTGGTGTCCTGCATTTTAGCAGTTTAAATGTGATTACCAGAGCCTATATAGCCTCTGTGTACTGTCTCTTTAAGAGCTGCCTGATTGCAGTTTAAGTAATCTGAAAGGGAGCTCTGTTGAAAGATGTAACTATTTACTGAAAATCATTTAGAGTGATACTGATAATGTAGTTTGTCTAACCTGCTTTCTTTGTAGCAAGGATTGTTTTGTTTGTCTCCACTATCTTGGTCCTGGACTGCAAATTGGACCAATCAGTACTGGTGGGACCTAAAATGTAGCCAGACTACAGGAGCTGTCTGAATTCAAAGTCTGTAGGAACTGTAATTTGAACTTTTTGTGGCGTTTTTGCAACTGAAGGGGGAGCTCTTGCTTTGACTGACAGCCAAATCAGACAACCAAATCTTTTGGATCTTGGGGAAGTCCCAGGCTGCTTACAGTTTTCAGTTATATCTAAGCTGAAAGCTGAACAAGAAGGAGCTGAAGTGATTCTGAACAGCAATCCTGAGTGGATTCGCATGGGAGAACTCTGAAAAGGCTAAGTTTCTGGCCTGCATGTTGGTGTGCTGCTCCTGAGAGGGAGAGAAGAGAATTATTTTGGACTAAATCCAAGTTTGTGTGACTAAAGTAAGCTACTGAAGTGGGCCAGGCTCAGCCTGAAGAAGACCGAAGATTTTGTTGAAGTCGATTGGCCTGTTATGAGTTCCAGATACTCCTAAGCTCCCGGCATGTTCAGAGACTTTGCGATTGTGAACGGGGAGCGCTTTGCCTTGTACAGTAGAATTCCCTTACATGTAAATGTGCTATGAGCTGCTAGTGGGTCGTGAGTTAGTCCCCCACTGTGTGAACTGTGTTCTGCTTGCTGGAAGCTGTATCCAGCCCAAAATGGACTGCATCCGAATTTGTCTCCATGTGGTCTGGGCCTTGCCAGACTGGCCCAGCCAGACTACCCACTGCACAGAGAAGCCATCGACGAAAGACCTGCCTGGGGATCAGCCCCCTTCTCCATGCTTGAATGGGAATGATGCCTCTGTGACTCGTGTGGGCCCTGCTTCTCCTGGCATTCCAGATCAACCACCTGCAGTCTCGATTTTCATCCAGCCTGTGTCCAGTCTTGGGTATCGTGAGTAAATACCAGGGTAGCTACCTGCAACAACAGCTTAATCTGAGTGTGTCATCTGATTGTCTTGTTGTTTCATTTCCTTTACAAACTGAGCCCTCTGGCTCCGGATTACAAATACTGTGTACTGTGCATGTTGTGTTTTCCATCACAGGGCCCCAACCAGCTGTAACCCCGGGCAACGGTCCTGGCTAGCCCATCTCTTCTCCACCTGGGTACCCAGATGTGGACTGTGTGGGGGGACTCAAAGCGCATGCATAACTGCTTGATTGATATAACTTTTAAGCTAATTAACCTGATTTTGTCCCTCCCTTGTTCAAGTCCCCTGAATAAATCAGATCTAACTTTTTCTGCATGTAATCTGACTGTGGTTCCAGTTTGTGCTCTAAGTACTGTACTGTTGCTATTTGCTGTGCATAACCTTGTTTTACAGGGGGTCCCCAGGGTCGAGCCAGAGGAACCAGCCCTGGTGGTAAGTGCAAACAGTGTGGGTACTTGTGTGGTGTACCAGGGGTATTGTGAAAGTGATTATTGTACAGTGTTCAGGCCACTAGAGGGGAAAGAGAGGGGTTACAGTGTCCCAGAGGGGTGTGCCCAGGTTAGCTTCACCACTACCATCCCTGATCTCCAGGTGATGGCACCCATTTAAGAACTCAGGCTCCTTAACCTGCTACTAGCCAAGCAGGCAGGGGTAGTAGCCCTTGGGATAGTGCCACCTAGGGGTTACAGAATAATACGTTGGGTGGTGTGTTTAATTATATTTTACACACACCCGAGGTGTTGGATGCTACATAGACCCTGAGAGTGAAGCAATTATATAAAATAAAAACACATCCTTGTGCAGCACCGGTCTGGTCAGGTTTCAGCATGGTCCACAGTCAGAAGTGGCTTCACAGACAAAAAACTATTTCCCCTTTGGCCCATTTTATTTTTTAAGTTTAATCATGATAGCACAACAAGCCCAGTTAATGTTTTTTTTAAATTTACTTACCACCAAGTGTGAGTGGTGGTGAAGTGTCTGGTGCTGAGGAAGGGAAGAACAGTGGCTAGGACATGTGTGGACCGAGGGAAACCCAACGCGTGTTCGCCATTATAACTCACAGGTTATAACCAGTACCAGTTGTTATTATTATTTTTTTTGTAATTCTTTTTATGCTCCGCCCTTGGGGAACTCTCTCCGTCATCCACTTACCCGGGTGCTCTACCTCCTGCCTGAAGCACCCTACTCCTTGCCCCATCCAACCCGGCCGGTCCCCGAGCTCTGCACCCTCCGAGGTAGGGCTGCCCTATCCTCCCAGGGCACTCTATCTACAATCTAATCTGCCAGGCAGACAGGGAGGGGAGTGAGAAGAGATGCCTGGCCTTGGAGTGTGGCTTCCAAGTTTGTGGTGCCTTTGCCTAGCCACTCCGATGGGGATTTTTTCTTTGTTACGCCCTTCCTTCCTCCCCCCTGAGCCCGGACGTGCTGAGCTAATGCATTGCCCATCAATACCATGAAATCTAAGATCCAAAATAGAAATAGAGTGAAAGTCCAGATTTGAAGTAAACTGCAATCCCAAGTCATTTTCGTTCAAATAGGCAACAAAAAATGAAGCAGAAGCAAAATCCCCCCTTCAAATAACCAAAATATCATCCAAACATCGACCCCACAGATGTATATTTGAAAGAAAAGGATTTCTGTCTGGGTTAAAAAATGAAAAATAAATGATTAAATAATCATAAATAAAAAATCTAAAGTGATTTTGTAGATTTAAAATCTATTGGATACTTATCCATTATTATAGTTTTGACCCCATTGCATGAATCCCTTAATTTGACCTTAAGCATCTCTATTTGACCTCCCACATTGCTATGCTGTATAAATAAGACTTTTTGATATGAACTTTTTGTATTTATATTTATGTAATAGTCACTTTTATAAGTAGTACTTCACATAGGGTGTCTGGCAACAGGGGATTTCTGAATTGCTCAATATATGTATGTATATATAAAAAGAAATGGATTAAAAATGTGATCTATCACTTTAAGGGTTTTTTCTAAACAAAAGAAGGACCTTGAGCACTGCATCCCCGCCTCCTGACGAAATGTCCCGGGGTGGACAGGAAGCACTGGGGTAGTGTGCTGTGGTCTCCTATAGCTCTTATGCCTTGAATTTCTGTGTGGTATTTTTTGGCTTTTGAGTGCTTGTTTATTGTGTTTTTGCTTTCGATGTTATTTACAGCACCCGCTCTATCTATGCAGTGCAAAGGCACTTGTGTGATTTCTTGGTTTAAGGACACACAGGGCCCGATATTCAAAAATGCACCTGGCAATAGCACAAGTGGGTGCACAGCGCAACTAAGTTACGCTGGAGCAACCAAGGGAGATATTCAAAAGAGGTGTGCCATGGTGTATCCCTTCTGAATATAGCAAAGAATGCACCCAGCGCAAATACAATGCGCTGGCGCATCCCCCAGACAGGTCTGAATACCAGGAATGGGTAATGCGCCAGTGTATCAGAGACACACGATGTGCAAATTCCTGATATTCAGACTCTGATATGCAAATGGGATCATTATGCATGAAAGGCACAAATGGGGTAATTTGCATGTCATTATGGCCTCATTTGCATGAGTTGTACAGCGTTGGCCAGTGAAATGCACCTGGCACCCTGCACACCATGCAGTGCTGGCTGTGAAGGTCCAGAGATTCCCTCCCAGCCCGTAGCACCGATCGCCTTGTAAGAATAGATGCCCACCTCACTGGTAGTCTAGTGGTACCCCCCTCCCCCTCGTAGTGGTGATCGCTGTAGTGTAATATTAATATCAGCCCTGGAAGTCTAGTGGTGCCCCCTTCCCTCCCCTCCTGTAGCAGTGATCACTGTAGTGTACTATTAATATCAGCCCTAGTAGTCTAATGGTACCCTCTTCCCCATCCCAACCATCCGATCACCGTTGTATTTATCATAGAAATATCTCTGGTGGTCCAGTGGTTCCCCCTTCCTCGCCCGAAACCCCGATCACCGGTAAATTGCTACTTTACAGTTCCCTGGTGGTCAGTGGTAGCCCACAGCCCCACCCACGGGACCCCCAGCCACCCAACTCCCCCACCCGGTCATCGGCGGGCAACATACCCGCCCGCATACCACTGAGGCTGGGAGTTGGGTGGGGTTGGGGGTCCTGTGTGGGTGGGGGTGGGAGTTACCACTGACCACCAGGATATTTCTATGATAAATATGACAGCGATTGGAAGGTTGAGATGGGTAGGGGGCTACCACTTGACTACCAGGGCTGATATTAATATTACACTACAGTGATCACACTATGGGAGGGGAAGGGTTTACCACTAGACTACCAGGCCTATTGTGTGCTTGTGCACGGTGTTGAGGGGGTTGCCACCCACGGCCAGCAACTGCTGTGTTGCACACTGCAATACAGCGGCCCGTCAGTGGGTGGCCTGTACTTGAGCCATATTTTTACGTGCTCAACTTTGAGCCCAGGTATGCGACACATCTCAGGGTTGTGCCAGCAGATGCGCTGCACATCCCGGGCTGAATATCAAGATGTGTCACATATGCATGGGCATGCCCCCTGGAGATGTGCCACATACATTTTCTTTGGGCCCTGGCACATTGGGAATTGCGCTGCACAATTTCCTTTTCTGAATATTGCCCCAGGACGCAGTTCTGGGGTTGCGCTGGTGCACCTCACTTGTGCCAGGCGCAACCCCTTTGAGTATCTAGCCCACAGTGTATAAACTACAATAAGCAGGGACACATCCAGAAAATGTGCCATTCATTTGCCAGTAGTGAACAGTTTAAGAATGTGAAAAGAAAAGAAAAGATGCCCTGGTGAACTGTGTTACTAAGTCATATAATGACTTTATCGATGATGACATAGCACGTCTTGATTTGCTCAGTTTGAAAGACTCAGATTGTAACATTATTTGGATCACACTACACACTGAAGGTGTAACACTGAAAATGGAACTGAACATAGGTTCAGCAGTGTTGGCCATTTCCCATAAAGAATATGCAGAGTTATTTCTGAACATAAAACTGTAACCAATATCTGTGTTGTTAAAGCCCTACACAGTAGATAAAATATATCCTAAAGGAGTGATTACAGTAAATGTGACATACAACAGTAACAAGCATCTGTTGGATCTTTATGCGATACAAAGTGCGGCCCCTGCATTGTCTGGAATAGAATGGCTGAGGAAGATTTGGCTACACTGGCATACCATTAAACTGGTTCAGTTGATGCCTCAGGCAGCTGCTGATGTGACCACAGACAGATTGTTTCAGTTGCTTGCACTGTCATCAGAAGTATTTTAGGAAAACATTGGAACATTAAAGCATAAAATCATAGAATTATGATGGCAGAAAAGGACCTCTTGGCCCATCTTGTCTGCCCCTTCCCCCCCATTCCTCTCTCCTCCCTCTGAGAGCTCCCATCCCAATACCCTACAAACCCTATGTGCCCATCCCATGCTCTCTTGAACCACGACATTGTTTTGGACCCCACCACCTCCTCTGGAAACCTGTTCCATGCTTCCACCACCATCTCAGTGAAGAACCGCCCTCTCACACTGCCTCTGTAGTTTCCCCCCAACAGTCTCAAACCATGCCCCCTCATTTTAGTGCCCTCCTTCCTGTGAAATAAATGCCCTGAACACACTTTGTTTATCCCTTTGACTTATTTAAAGGTCTCTATTATGTCCCCTCTCTCCCTTCTAGTCTCCAATGTGTAGAGCCCCAATTCACTGCATCTCTGTTCGTACGGTTTGCCATTCATCCCCTGCATCATCTTGGTTGCTCTTCTCTGAATCCTTTCAATCATATCTATGTCTTTATGCAGGTATGGTCTCCAGAATTGGACTCCGTACTTGAGGTGCGGTCTTACCATGGCTTGGTATAGGGGCATCAGGACCTCCCTCTTTCTACTAGTGATTCCCCTTCCTATACAGGCCAGCATCCCATACGTTCTCCCCACTGCCCTGCTACACTGATTTCCCACCTTGAGGTCACTAGGCACTATTATCCCCAGATCTCTCCCCTGCTCCATAACCCTGACTTCTTCACCCCCAAGTGTGTACCTTGTCTTGGGGTTCCTGTGCCCCAGATGCATGACTGCACACTTTTTGATATTGAATTTTAGTTGCCAGGTCTCAGCCCACCCTTCTAGTGCCCGTAGGTGCACCTCATGTCTTCAACACCCCCCTGTGGAGTGTACCCTATTGCAGATCTACATATCATCTGCAAAAAGGGCCACCTAACCCTTCAGTCCTTCCGCTATATCACTGATGTACATATTGAAAAGGAGTGGCCCCAGCACTGACCCCTGGGGGACCCCACTCATCACCTGCCCTGTCCTTAAGTGCACCCCATTCACTACCACCCTGTGGCTTCTGTCCATCAACCAGTTTTCTACCCATCTAGTTATTTTGTCCCCCAACCCCATACTTTCCAGCTTGTTGACTAGCCTCTTGTGGGGTACGGTGTCAAAGGCCTTGACGAAATCCAGATAGGCCACATCCACTGCCCTCCCCCCACCTGGTCACTTACCTGCGTCACCCAGTCAAAGAACTCAATTAAGTTGGACTGGCATGACTGCCCTTTTGTGAACCCATGCTGTCTGTCATCTATCAGCCCATTTTCCTCCAGGTAATCCGTCAGCCTCTCCCTAATGACTGCCTCCATGACCGTCCCCACCACTATGGTAAGGCTGACCATGCGGTTGTTTTCCCTCAACTCCCTGCTTCCCTCCTTGTGTATTGGTACCATGGTCACCTTCCTCCAGTCCTCCGGCACCCTTCTGGAATCCAGAGACAGGTTGAACAGCCTCACCAGTGGGGCAGCCAACTCCTCTCTCAGTTCCCAGATCATTCTCAGATGCAGCCCGTCTGGTCCCATGGCCTTTTCCACCTTCAATCTACCTAATTCCTCCCTTACTCTCTCTGCATTGAATGTACTCCTGACCACCCCGTACCCCCTTCCCTCCTCCTTAACTCAGGCCCCCTGCACTCTCACTCTTTTGTAAATACCGAGCAAAAGTACCTATCTAGTTCTGCTTTATCCCAGTCCTCTTCTAGTGGCTTTCCTACTTCGTCCCATAGCCTTGCAATCCCCTGTCCAGTCTTCCTCCTTTCTCCCACATATCAAAAGAATGCTTTGTATCCTCTCTTGGCATGCTTTGCTATTTTTTCCTCAGTGTTGGCCTTTTCTCTCCTTATTACCTTCCCTGCTAGCCTTCTCATTTCCCTATAAGCCTCCCTGTCCTCTTCCTTCTATGTTCTCTTGTATTTCCTGAAAGCCCTCCTCCTGCCCCCACCACTCTCACCGCTTCCCTAGTGAACCAGAGTGGTCTCCTGCATCTTGTACCTTCCTAACTCTCTTGATACACCTATGCGTGGTATCCCTCAACCGGTCTCTAATAACTCCCCATAACTCTTCCACATCTTTTATTTTTTCCATGCCCTCCATCTCCTCCCTCACTATCCTCATCATGTCAAAGTCTGTGCACCTGAAGTCCAGCACCATTGTGTTAGTTCAGCACACCTCCCTCCCTCCCTGCTCTCACCTTGAACCTGATGGTCCTGTGATCACTGTTACCCAGCTTCTCCCACACCTCCACCTCCTCCACACTCTCCCCATTAATTAAGATCACCTCCAGCAGGTTGTTCTCTCTAGTTAGTTCTTTGACCAACTGCTGTAGGAGCACCCCCCTGCAGTGCCTCCGGAATCCCCCTGCTTCTGGTCAAAGTCGCATCTGGGATGGTCCAGTCTACATCAGAGAGGTTTAGGTCCCCCACCAGGAGTGTTTCCCCCTTGAGACTCATCCTCATGATTGCCTGTGTCATCAACCTGTCCTGTTCTTCCCTTTGTGTAGGTGACCTGTAGACTACCCCTAGTCTCAAGGATTCTCCTGTCCTTCTGCACAGTGTTACCCAAAGAAGTTAAGTTTTCTCATCTCCCTCCAGTCCCTCCGTAATGTTTATGTCCTCCCCTATGTAAAGGGCCACCCACACTTCTTGTCTCCCCTGTCCCTCCTGAACAATCTGTAGCCAGGGAATAGCCGTTTCCCATGTGTGATATTCCGCCCACCATGTTTCCGTGATCGCAATTATGTCTAGGCCTTCATGCACAATGATGGCTGCCAGTTCCTCCATCTTATTTGCTAAGCTCCTAGCGTTAACCACTAAACCCTTCCACCATATTCCTTCTCCCTTTCCCTTCTCCAAGGGCATTCAAGAACCTAACACTGCATCCCTTCCTCAGGGGGGCCATCTCAGCCGCAGTTTAGTGTGGTTTTATTCCTAGACCCCCTCCCCCGTTTAGTTTAAATGATATGCTTTCTCAAAGAACTACCCCAGCCTACATTTTAGAACAGCAACACCTTCTCTGTTAAAGTGCAGCCTGTCAGTGGCAAAGAGACTCTCATCATCCCCTGTTACCCCCCCCCCACCAGTCCCCTACCAGCCCATACCACTACTGTTTACACCATCTCATTAGCCAACTATTGAACTCCCTTATCCTTTGTTTTCTCTCCAAACTAGCTCTGGGCACTGGCAAAACCTCTGAAAAAGCCAGAGATTTGAAGCATAGACCACTGCAAAACTTAGTCAGAGCCTTAAATCTCACCTGTACTTGCAGGAGACTGTTTCCTTCCAGGTCGTTTGTCCCCAAATGGAACACCAGATGTGATTTCCCATCCTGCTTCCTACCTCCAGCACTGTCATGCCTGTCATGCACGCCACCCAAACTGCACTGTTTCTGCCCCCCGACCTGATACCCTTTATAATCGAGTCACCAATCAGTAGCACCTTGCCCCCTTTTACCTTCTGGTTTACCTGTGACACAGTTCTCCTTCTCCAAGCTGCTGGCATCTGTTCTACCTTCCTGTCCCCCACTACCATCCCTCCCGAAAAAACTATGTTGAAGGAAAAGGCAACTCCTCCATAAAGCCTGACACAACTCCTAAGTTCATGAGACCTGACCTGTGCCATATGCATTAGGTCCCAAAGTAGAAACAGAACTTGTACATTTTGAAGAAGATGGAATTTTGTCTAGACAGGTGTGCGTGAGCCACACCCATTGTGCCAATAACGAAGACAGCTGGGGTAATCCATATCTCTGAAGATTTCAATGTGGCAATAAGTCCAGTGTTATAGGCTGATCAATACATGCTACCCCAAATTGAGGATAAATTTGTCTAAATGTCAGGGGGAAAAAGTTTCTCTAAAATTCATCTAGCGTGAGCCTATTTGCAAGTGGAAATTGAGGAAAATTCAAAACAAATTTCCACCATCAACACTTACAAGGGGGTATTCAGGTACAATCAGTTGGTCTTTGGAATTGTTTCAACTCCAGCAAGTTGAAAGAAAGCGATGGACCAGATAGCCCATGGTATACCAGGTACCTAGTGTTACTTAGACAACATAATCATCACAGGAGCAAATGACAAGGAACGCATTTATTGTCTAGGCTGGCTGGATATGGATTGAGAGTCAATAGGAAGAAATGTGAGTTTTTCAGAAAATCAGTAACATACTGTGGGCATATGATTGATAAACATGGCTCACACAAGTCACCCAACAAAGGGGATGCCATAATAAAAGCACATAGACCACAAAATGTTTCTCAACCTAATTCATTATTGGGACTTACTAACTATTACGAAAATGTTCTACTAAACTTAGCTACAATGCTGCATCTCCTCAGTGTTCTCCTGCAAAGTGGTATCAAATGGAAAGTGTCTAGGAGTGTGACACGGCATTTAAAGAGGTCAAGACACTGATAACATCTGAAAAGGGTTTGACTAAGTATGATGCCTCTTTACCAATCAGACTGGCATGTGATGCTTCACCCTATGGCATTGATGCCATGTTTTTACATAGAATAAAGGATGACACTGAATGGTTCATAATGTCTGCATCAAGATCTCTTACATCAGAAGAGTACATTTATGCACAAAATGGCCACGATTCACGAATGCCTACGTAGTACACAAGGGCAGTGCGTAGGCATTCCTACCATCAAATGCTGTGAGCGGTGCCCTGTGCACCTCCCCACAGAATCCACTAACAGGCATATTGACGCCCTGCACAATGGATCCCTGGCTGACCGTGGGGTGCCACACCAGGGGTGGGATGGGAGCGTGCCATGGGGTGCAGTCTGCACAGCACCACCTTCACAATGGCACTGTGCACCATTCCGAGGCTGCATCCTCAACACTGGGGAGACACTGGTGTAGCCATTGTGTGACCCCCTCACGGTGCTGCCGCTGGCCATGGTAAGGCAGTGCTGGCTCCTTCCATGCCCCTCAGCCTCATAGATCAGAGGGGATCTTGGGATGGCAGCTTGGGCAGACGCTCAGTGTCACTGCAAGACATAGCTCTGCTGGTCCCAGAAACTCCTGCTCCGCATGGGACAGGGGATCCACTTGCAGATGGGATACAGGCATCCCATTGGATGCCTGCCCAGGTCCACAGCTCCACACCCGCCCATCCGTCCTGAACCTGAGCACTGGGGGGGGGGTCATGGATATGTGACTGGTGATCATGAAATCTGGCCGGCACACACTTGTCCATCGGTGTGGAGCCACGTGGGCAGGTTATGTGCATTTCACGTGTGTAACCCACCCATTACTGAATCGTGGTCATTGATTGTAAAGTTGGGGATTAAAACAAAGTAATCAATACCTGTACAGTACAATGTTTACAATGGTATCAGATCATCCACTCTCAACTCTATTTTCAATCCAGAGAAGGGAGTTTCAGAGATGGTTGTAGCTCAGCTGCAGAGATGGTCCTTGTTCCTTGGGGCATGCTTATATGATATTGTTAAGAGCACCAAGTAGCACGCTAATGCTGGCAAGTTATCAAGACTGCCATGGAGGTGTTAAAGAAGGTAGCAGAGTCTGATTCTGTGGATTTATTCTATGGAGTTCAGATGGAAATTCTCCCAGTGACAAGTACCACTGCCCTGAGGGAAACCTGAAATGATCCCACACTGGTGCAAGTGTATGAACTTATTCTAAATGATTGGCCTAAGCAGGCTGATTCACTTTTATCTGTTTTTTTATGCCTGACAAGACCAACTCTATCCACCAAGGTTGTATCATGTGTGGCACTGGGGTGGTAGTACCCTCCAGACTACCTGCTTGAGTTTTAGAAGCTTTGCATGAGGGGCATGTGGAAACATAGAAACATAGAAATTGGCAGCAGATGAGGCCCACTAGGCCCACTCAGTCTGTCTATTTTCTCTACCTGCTACAAAAACCTCTGACTCTACTTGATCTCTGGCTTTGTTCTCTTTCTAATTGCTATGGTTCCCCTATGCCTATCCCATGCATTTTTGAACTCCCCTACCAAATTTGCACCCACTACCTCCACTGGGAGGCTGTTCCATGCATCCACCACCCTTTCTGTAAAGAAATACTTCCTCATGTTATCTCTTAGTCTACCCCATTCCAGCCTCACGTCATAGCCCTTTGTTCTAGAACATTTCTTTTTCAGAAAGATGCTACCCTCCTGTACCTTATTTATGCCCTTGAGATATTTGAAAGTCTCAATCATATCCCACCTCTCTCCTCTCCTGCAGGGTATACATAGTGAGGTCCTCCAGTTTCACCTCATATGACTTTTGGTGCAGGCCCTGCACCATTTTTGTTGCCCTTCTCTGAACTTTCTCTACCCTGTCTATGTCCTTTTGGAGATGCAGCCTCCAGAACTGGACACAGTACTCCAGATGAAGTCTCACTAATGATTTGTACTGAGGCATCACCACCTCCTTCTTCTGCTAGTGATACCTCTCACTATGCACCCCAGTACCCCACTGGCTCTCCCCACAGCCTTGGTACATATGGGAGTGGTAAAAATGAAAATACTTGCTCCCAGCCATGTTTGGTGGCCTGGAATTGAGATGCATATTGAGGAGATTGTTAAGCAGTGCCATGGCACACACAGTGGTTACCCCAACTGGTACCACTGCATCCATGGGAGTAGCCCTCCACCCAATGGCAAAGACTTCACATTGACTATGCTGGACCCTTTATAGGAATGATGTGCTTGACAGTGGTAGATGTGCACTCTAGGTGGTCTGATATTGTTGTGTGAAATCAGCTATATCAGCACAGAACATTGAAATACTGAGAACCTTGTTTTGCCAGAGCAGACATGCCTGAGAAAATTATAAATAATAACGGGGCTAAATCTACTTCAGAAAAATCTCAAACCTTTCTCAAAACAAATGCCTGCAATGAATGGTTTGGCAAAGATGTTCATTCAGACATTCAGACTGTCTATTCAAGCAATGAGCAGGGCATCTGTGTCCCTCCAATGGCAGATTGAAAACTTTTTGCAAGCTTAACAACTCATGTTGCAATGAATCAGATTCCAACCATGCTGCTCCTAGGATGGCCTTTAAGATCAGGACTAGATTTACTGAAGTCTAATCTCCAGAGGAAGGTGGAAAAGAGTCAGTGTGATCAAATGACAGCTAGACAAGAACACCTATGCACAGTTCTTGCAGGAGAGAGTGTATTTACCAGTGATAAAAGGAATCACAAAGTTCTTCACAAATGGGTCCACTGGACTATGCAGTGGAAGTGGGGACAAATCTTATATAGCACTGGTGTGTAGACCAACTACTAGGAGCAAGCCCTGCAAAACGCACTGTTCCAGCTGTTGCTGCCACTCCAAGTGAGCTGGCTTTCCTGCTGATGACCACAGAGAGGAGGAGAAGCTATAAGCCTGCCCTGGGAACTGACCCGTGGTCCTGCTCCTGGTAATGGCAGACCACGTGGCTTTTTTCCCCTGCCATAACTGCTGCCTGGGATCCTCCAAACTCCAGTTTGTTGCAGGGCCCAGAATCTCCAGAAACAGCCAAATTAGGACCCACTAGACAGATCTGAACTGAACCGTGCTCTGGTGGCTCACCTGGAGCTGTGGGTCAGAAAGCCGTACACCCCCTTAGGGCTTGGATCTCGCTGCTGGAGGAGAAGCTACAAGCCTGCCCTGTGAACTGACCCATGGTCCTACTCCTGCTAACGGCAGACCACGTGGCTTTTTTCCCCTGCCATAACTGCCACCTGGGATCTTCCAAACTCTATTTCATTGTAGGGTCCAGAATCTCCAGAAACAGCCAAACTAGGACCCACTAACCCAGCCTGAACTGAACCATACTCTGGTGACACTCCTGGAGCTGCAGGTTGGAAATCCATATACCACCTCAGATGTGCTGTGCCCAACTGGGGCTCAGACCTTGCCCCTGGAGGAGAAGCTACAAGCCTGCCCTGGGAACTGACCCGCGGTCCTGCTCCTACTAACAGAACACTGTGCAGTTTTTTTCCCCTGCCATAACTGCTGCCTGGGATCCTCCAAACTACAGTTTGTTGCAGGGTCCAGAATCTCCAGAAACAGCCAAATTAGGACCACTAGCCCAACATGAACTGAACTGCATTCTAGTGGCTCGCTTGGAGCTGCGGGTCAGAAAGCCATATACCACCTAAGGTGTGCCGTGCCCAACTGGGGCTCAGACCTCACTGCCGGAGGAGAAGTTAGAAGCCTGCCCTGGGAACTGACCCATTGTCCTGCTCCTGCTAACGGCAGACTGCCTGGCCTTTTTCCCCTGCCATAACTGCCGCCTGGGATCCTCTGAACTCTGGTTCATTGCAGGGTCCAGAATCTCAAGAAACAGCTGAATTAGGACCTACTAGCCCAGCCTGAACTGAACCATGCTCTGGTGGTTCACCTGGAGCTATGGGTCAGAAAGCCATAGACACCCTCAGGTATGTTGGTGTTTGGCACCTTTGGACATTTTGAATTTTCAGTGCCAACACTCTGATTGGAGGATCTAAGTCTCACTGATTTCTCTCTGACTTGTCTCCATTTTATTCTGCTTTGTAAGAGCTGATTACCAGTGCTGCTCCCTGAGACAATCTTTATTTTTTGTAAAGCAAGAAAAGCCACCCTACTGTTTCTCTCCTTATCGCTCAATCCAGTTTAGGCCATAGAGTGTTACAATGCTATTGTTTAAAGTGATTTACTTCCTCTGAATGCACAGTGATTACAACCCTCTTTAGAATCAATTCTGTATGCAAAGTCATAGTGTTTTAAGTTTACCAGACCTTTTACTGCACTGCCAAGTATTCTAAGCTTACAGCCGTATCCATTTGAGTATTAATTCTGTGTAAAAAGCTGTAGAGTTTTAAGTTTACCAGACCTTTTTCGGCACTGCCTAGTATTCTAAGCTTACAGCTTTATCCATTTTAGAATTAATTCTGTATAAAAAGTTGTAGAGTTTTAAGTTTACCAGACCTTTTACTGCACTACCTAGCATTCTAAGCTTACAGCTTAATCCTTGCTTCTCACTTTCCCACCTGTGTGCTCTCTCACCCACTTACATCTCCTCCCTGTTTCTGTTTCTCAGCCTTGCCATGTATTAGCCTCCTCCTTCTAAGTAATTTTGCCCACCGTTTCTGTTGTTTGAGCTAACCAACCCTCCCCTGCCTGCCCCTACTTAATCTTGCTCCCTTCCTCTCCTCCTCAGGTGTGCCATGCCCAGCTGGGGCTCAGACCTCACTGCCGGAGGAGAAGCTACAAGCCTGCCTTGGGAACTGACCTGCAGACCTGCTCCTGCTAACAGCAGACCATGTGTTTTTTTTTTTTTTCCCCTGCCCTAACTGCCTCCTGGGATCCTCCAAACGCTGGTTTGTTGCAGGGTCCAGAATCTCCAAAAACAGCCAAATTAGGATCCACTTGCCCAGCCTGAATTGGACCACACTCTGGTGGCTCACCTGGAGCTGTGGGTCAGAAAGCCGTATACTCCCTCTCTTCCCGCCAGTGCTTCCCACCGGCTCCCCTCCCTCCCCCCATCTCACCCACCCTGAGTGACCCTTTTCTTTTATAGACACATTTAGTCAGATGACTAAGTGTCTACTTTCTCATTAGGTCCTTATATGGAGTGGCCGCTGGGGGCTAAACAAATAAGCAAGCAACTCTTAACTCCTTTGGCTGAACATACCACATAAATCTCTCTAAGACTGATGCTTCTTTTCATGACTGTGTTCCAGCTGTGAGTTGTGCATTCTTAGTATGCCCAGGCCTTCTGACTCCTCTGCTCAACACCATTCCTGGTCCTTAATTCTATTGTAAGGGTCTTTAGGAATATTTTTTTCAGTTAGTACCTATTCAGCCCTCTGCACCTTTCGGCTGTGTATTCCATAGCTCACCTTCAAACTCTTTCTCAGATTTCTTCCTGTGGTACATTGCTCCTGGTTAGCAATGGCACTACATAACTTGGTAGGGCTGCTCTCTACACTCCTACTCTTAATATGCCTGAATGGGATCGCAACATCTTTTCCTGGCTCCTATGCACCTAGTTCTTCTACCCATCTACCTGCTGATTTCAATTTCTCCAAACTAATCGCCGCTTCCCAGCATGCGCCTGTTATTAAGCACCTTTTATTCCCTAAAGGGTGACTTTTCTACGTGGCTGTCATACTTAAAAAACATCTGCTGAGTCATGCACTCCTCTCTCCCTGCTATGATCGTAAACTATGATATCTTGTCATCGTAGCCATCTTACTTGCTGGGGATGTCAAAAAAAATATGGGTCCTCCTGCCTCTTTCTCCTCAGGCAGACATTTCTGCTATTTCTAATAAAGGGCTATTTATTGTCCATATGAATATTAGAAGTCTCACCCACAGTTTTGCTGATTTAGAGATGTGGGTCAATGTTTACAAGCCTGATATTCTCTACCTAACTGAAGCATGGCTTAAACCAGGGACACCTGACTCAGTATGTGCCCTGGGCAACTACTCCCTGGTCCGGAAGGATAGGCTGTCCTCGATGCATGGCGGAGGAGTTGCCTTGTTCTTCAAAGATCAGCTTAATATCATAGCTGTTCCTGCTGCCGCTTCCTCTGCCTGTGAATCACTCCATGTAACTCTCACGTTGGGTGCGAAGAAACTCCACATTGTCTACACCTACAACCATCCAACTGGGGCACTGTCAGGCTACAGGATCTACTAGATCAGACCTCCCTGCACTTCAAACAGAATGAGGTCATATTATTAGGTGACCTTAACTTTAACTGGCTAGGGACTTCTCAAAGCGTATTGCTATCGATAACACAGAAGTCATAACCTCCACCAGCTAATATCCAAGCCTACAAGATTGACACCATCTCTTAAATCCTCTACCCTCATTGACTGGGTACTGGTCAATCATCTAGATCATGTACCTACTATTGGCATTTTGGCTAATGCGCTCTCTGACCATTTCCCAATCTTCTGCATATGGAGCCCTGCGGCTCCCCCCCCCCACCTTCACCAGCTTTGCTAACCTGGATGCAGAGGCCTTCTTGAATGATGTCTGTAATATTAACTGGTCTAGAATTTATTACTCCTATGATGTTGAGTCTGCACTAAGAATCTTCCTTGATGATTTCCTGGCAGCTCAGTGCAAGCGTGCCCGTAAGGTAACCCTGAGGTTCTGGGGCAAACAGACAAGATGTCTGCACAAAGACCTACTGGCTAATCTGCAAGCAAGGAACAAACTCTGGAAGAATTTCAAATTGTCAGGGCTTCAAGCTGACTATACTGCCTACAGAGCACTTCAGAACTCCTGCAAAAAACAGGTCAGAGCAGCAAAGAGTGCCTACTGCAAAGATTTACTACTAAGCTCTGCCAGTGACCCTAGGAAATTTGGGGCCCACGTCAAGTCTTTTCTTGGGGCTTCTCAATCGTCCACCCCGAGTGACATGATATTAAATGGTATACTTTGTAATGACCCAAGGCCAAACACCATAGCAAATTCTTTCAATAGAATGTTCTCTGATCTGTCTCAGTATATCTCCTCTTTCCAGTCACCTCAAACAGCCTCACAGTCTTCTCCTCAGTCAGCTACCCATGACTCTCCTACCTATCAGCAGTCTAACAATCCCCCATTTCTTTTCAATGTTATTTCATGACTTGAGGTCTTAAAGCTTTTACAAACCATCTCTGACAATACCAGTTCTGGCTCAGATACTCTTGAACCTCCGCTTCTGAAGCTAGCAGCACTTTTTATTGCCTCTCCTCTGGCTAAAATCTTAATGTTGCCTCTCTCCTGTAGCCAAGTCCCTGACCTTTGGAAAATAACAATTGTAACACCTGTCTTTTAAAAAGGAGATCCTAACTAGATCACAAATTATAGGCCCATAACCATTCTCTTGGTATTGAGTAAAATTCTAGAAAAACTAGTTGCAACTCAAACCACTGATTACCTAATATAATATAGTCTGCTCTCGGACACTCAACATGGGTTCTGGAAAGGTCATAGTACCTCCACAGCCCTTCTCAAATTTACCACTGACACGCTCACAAATATGGATGCTAGACTACTGACTGGGGCAGTTTTTATAGACCTCACAAAGGCCTTTGAGCTCATTGATCACCTCCTGCTTCTATCTACTCTTCATAATCTGGGATTCTCTCCCCCTGTTGTTGACTGGTACAGAAGCTATCTATTAAACAGGACTCAAATCATAAAATTTAACTCCTCCTTATTGAATAGCACTATTAGCAACATTGGAGTACTCCAGGGCTCCATCCTGGGACCCCTTCTTTTCTATCTTTTTATTAATAACATAGCAGAGGTTATACATTCATGCTCATCTATTCTCTATGCGGATGACCTCGTGCTCAAACAATGTGGCCAGCTTAAGCGCATCCCTTTCCTCTGATGTCGCTAATGTGCAGAACTAGCTGTCAGCCCATAAGCTTGTACTCAATGCTAAAAAAATGCAAGCCATGCTGTTTGGTTCTGCCCACAAGCTCAGGGCATGTCAAACATCACTGATTGTACAGGACTCAAGTGATGCACAAATGGAGTGTGTTACATCTTTCAAGTACCTGGGTGTTCTTCTGGACCAATCCCTGGACTGCAATCTACAAATACAGTCCACCTGTAAAGCGATGAATGCTAAGCTTGGGATCACTTATAAGACTAGCTATATGCTAACTCCCACTGCTAAGCTGGCCATTTCCAGAGGTATCCTTCTCCCTGCCCTCTTGTATAGTGCTCCTACCTATGCTGCTGCACTTAAAACCACATTACATAAATGGGATGTAACATATAATAATATTTGTCACTATGCCTCCTAGTCACCTTGGCTTAAGCACCATTGTCAACTTTATAGAGACCTCACCTGGCTCTCCCCCTCTGCCTGTCGCAAATACTCTCTTGGCTTCCTGATTGACTTGATAATCAGAAATCAGACTCCCTCCGTGGACCTGTCCCATGCCTTGGGAATGTGTAAGGAGTTTCCAGCTGCTCAGAAAAGTTACCCTAGTCTAGAGAAGCTGAGGGCTTGGGCAGACTCTGACGGAGCACAAGGAGGTTACAGAAGACATAAAGTTTATTGGGAAAATGGACCGATGTATTCTCAGATGCTAAGACAGAGGGAGGGGTGATAGCCAGGCAGCTTGTCATTCCCCAGGGGTACCGTGAGCAGTTGCTCAAGATTGCACACGATATTCCCTTGTTTGGTCATCTGGGAATCGTCTGCACTATGCAGCGGTTGGTCCAGAATTTCTATTGGCCCAACTTTACCCATCAGGTGAAGGAGTATTGCAGATCTTGTCACTGGTGCCAAGAAATAGGAAAGGCAGGTAAGAAAACCCAAGCCATCCTAATTCCATTGCCCATAGTGGAGGAGCCATTCCAGAGGGTGGGAATGTATATTGTGGGATCTTTAAATAATCCCAGCTCCTCCAGGAAGAGGTTCAACCTGACTGTGGTGGATTATGCCACCCAGTATCCAGAGGCAGTCACCCTATCCTCACTGAGGACAGACAAAGGGGCAGATGCCTTACTTGGGATTTTCTCCTGTGTTGGGTTTCCGCAGGAGGTTATCATCAATTGAGGGGGTTCCTTCATATCAGACCTGATGAAATGTTTGTGGGAGAAGTGTGGTGTGTGCAGAGGTGCACGACACCTTATCGCATGCAAGTCAATGGGCTTGTGGAAAGATTTAATGGTACCCTGAAGTCAATGTTCCAAGCATTTGCCGAACAGCATGGAAGGGACTGGGAGAAATACCTTCCCCACCTGTTGTTTGCATACAGGGAGGAGCACCAAGAGTCATAAGGGTTTCCCCCTTCGAGCTTTTATATGGGCACTGGGTACGTGGGCCCCTAGACCTGATCCGGGAGGACTGGGAAGGCAAGCACGCCACTCAAGGAACTCCCATAGTGGATTATGTCCTTAGGTTTAGGGAAAGGCTGAAGGAGCTTATAGGGACAGCCCAGCGCAACCTGGCAGCTGCCCAACAGAAACAAAAAGTGTGGTATGACCGACAGCCAGAGCTCGCTCATACACGGTGGGTCAGGAAGTCATGGTCCTTATCCTGGTCTGGAAAGACAAGCTGCAGGCTGAGTGGGCAGGACTGTACAAAGTAGTTAGAAAGGTAAATAACATGAACTATATCATAGAGTTACCTGACAGAAGACATACAGAAGGAATGCACCAAGTCAACATGATGAAGCCAAATACTAATAGGGCTGACATGGTGTTTGCAGTATGTAGTCTTGGGGAAGGGATGGATGAAGAAAACTCCCTTCTGGACTTGCTGGAAGAAAACAAGCAGGAGTCCTCTGTGGAGGCAGTTAAATTGTCACCTCAGCTAGCCCCAGACAAGATCCAGGAAGTAAGGGAGGTTTTAGCAGACTTTGCCCCACTGTTTAGCACCAAGCCTGGACTAACCCCCTTAGAGACACATGATGTAGTGACAGGGACACAGACACCCATACGGCGGACAGCATATCAGGTGTCAGAGGCTATCCAAAAGGACATTAGGAGGGAGGTGGAGGAAATGCTGAATTTAGGGGTAATCCAAAGATCCCACAGCCCCTGGGCCTCACCCATAGTCCTTGTGCCCAAGCCAGATGGCTCAACTCGTTTCTGTGTGGACTATCATGGACTGAATGCAATCACAAAGTCAGACACCCACCTGATACCCCCAGACAGATGAACTCCTGGACAAGTTGGGAGGGGGTGACATACCTTACGACTATTGACCTGACCAAGGGGTATTAGCAGGTAAAGCTAACTGACAGAGCTAGGGAGAGGTCAGCCTTCATCACTCCAATGGGCTTACTTGAATTTAAAGTAATGCCTTTCAGAATGAAGAACACCCTGGCCACTTTCCAAGGGTTGGTGAAGTAGGTGTTAAATGGTACTGAGGAGTACGCCATGGTGTACCTGGATGACATTGCCATCTTTAGTGCCAGTTGGGAGGAACACCTGTCCCACCTTAGGGAAGTGCTGGGCAGGATACAGAGGGCCAGGCTTACTGTTCAAGCTGAGAAGTGCCAGGTAGCCATGGCTGAAGTGGCATACCTCGGGCATGTTGTAGGCTGGGGACAGCTCCGTCCCAACAAAAGTAAAAATAGAGGTGATCAAGGCATGACCCAGACCAGAAATGCAGAAGCAGGTCAGGAGTTTTCTAGGGACAGCAGGGTATTATAGGAAATCTGTGCCCAGTTACAGTGCCCTGGCTGCTTCTCTATCTGACCTGGTAAAAAAAAAAGATGCCTAAGAAAATTACCTGGGAACCAGCCTGTGAAAAAGCCTTTACCAGACTGAAGGAGGCACTATGCAGTGCCCCTGTGTTGACAAGTCCTAACTATAGCAGACCTTTTATAGTCCAGACTGACGCCTCAGACATGGATATTGGGGCAGTACTGAGTCAGACATCAAACCAATGGAAAGATCACCCCATAGTGTACCCGAGTAAAAAGTTACTTCCCAGGGAGCAGGCTTACTGTGGAAAAACAGTGTCTTGCCATAGTGTGGGCCATAAAGAAGTTAGAGCCATACTTAAATGGCAGCATTTTGAGGTACAAACTGACCACAACCCCCTGGTTTGGCTGACACAAATGGGAAAAACTAATAGTACACTATTAAGATGGGGTTTTGCCATGCAAGGGTATGATATGATGATCTTACATAGGGCTGGTGCAACCAATCAGAACACAGATGGCTTGTCGTGTCTATATGATGAGTGAACTGACTTGTGGAGCTCATCCCATGCAGGGGATAGAGCCCCCCAAATTCAGTCTAGGTGGGGAGGATTGTGATGCTTGGCCAGATGCTTATGATTATTGTATGATATTTGTAATATAAAAATATAGTATGTGATTGTCTCACATAAGACAGCCTGTGCTTCCATGGGTGCCCCCCCTTCAAACAGGTTTCAGTGAAGCTACAAGATATGTAAACTCACCAGAGGATGTGTGAAATTGACCAGTAAAGGGAAAACCTATAGTTTCCTGTTCTGTTCTTAATTAAGGCTCTGGCCATCTGCCAGAGGATAAGCCTAATATACTTTTATGATTTCCTAGAAGAACCTATTGATAACAGCAATATGTTAAAACGCCGTAAACCCCTTTGATCTCCTTGGGAAAACAGGAACCAATCACCAAGTCAAAGGAAAGGCTTGATTAAAGACTGTCATAATTTAGGAAATATCTTTTTTTCTTCTGATGTCACATTATTTAAAAAAACTCCTAATAGGAAAACATGTTTGTACTTTTTTGATTCTAAAAGGAAGAGCTAGATGACTCACAGAAGG
This sequence comes from Neoceratodus forsteri, assembly GCA_016271365.2. NCBI lineage: Eukaryota > Metazoa > Chordata > Ceratodontiformes > Ceratodontidae > Neoceratodus > Neoceratodus forsteri. Next base: position 28,877,638 of record CM057456.1, read on the forward strand.
GGTGTGGAGACACAGAGTTTAAACTGATACTTGTGTCTGAAATGAAGGACATATTTTTGGGGGACTCCAAGAGAAAACAGTTCTCTAACTAAAGCACTCCCAGAGGTAATACCTTAGCAAAGATTTAAATGTATTGTGGTAGGAGTTTTGCTTTGTAATTTTCCTTTGTTCTTTTGTGTGATTGTGAGCTCTTTGATATATTGTTCTGTGCTTACATTTTTCATATTTTTATCATCTTTTAGTAAAGAATCTTTTCTTTGAAAGACTGCCTGGGTGTCTGTCAGTTCTTTTTGCATGTGATGTATAGGTGGTTAAGTCTGATAAAACTGTTCAACAGCTTGATGGTGTTACTGAGCTTGAGTGAAAAGGTAAGAATATACCTAAGGTCTCTTATAGAGTGAAAAGGGTTAATTTTGGAAGCCTGGCTGGGTGCCCCTGGCAAAAGATTGTACTGCAATCCCCGAAGAGGGTGCGTATCTGAGCCTGTTCACTGGGTATGCTAGCATAAGGTTCACAGTTTGAATCCCCCAGAACTTGAGACTAAAGGTGATTTGGACCCAAAAACAGACAGGAGGGTTACCCTGTCTGTTATCTGTTCACACTATTGTGCTCTGAGGTTGGCACTGTGGGAGCAGAGGGCCTGACCTGCGGAGTGCGTTTATGACACTCATGCCATGTACTTTGTCTATGATTGTTTGAACTCTCCTGAGTCATGCCTGAAAATAGTCATTTCATGCCTAGCGTACCTACCCAGTAAAAAAAAATAAATAAACTAGATGTTATCAGTGATGTGAAACCTGTCACCACTGAAGTTCCTAAAATTGTTTCTGCTACTTCCCCTAGACGTTATCCTGAGAGGGTACAAAAACGGCCTAAAAGACTTGATCTGTGAACTGAACATTAAATGGATTGATTGATTGAACTAGTTAGTTAATTAGTTAGATAGTTAGTTAGTTCATTAGTTCAGTTTCACCAGGAAAGACATATTGAGCTGCTACCAGTTAATTTCCAGATGTGTTCTGGAGTGAGGGAAAGTGGGGGATAGATCATGAAGTGGAAAAACTGAACAGTAGTAACAACATTACAAAATAAAGTCCTATACAGCAATACAGTGCATCAGAGGAGCATAATCATAAACATGGTAAGGCAAATCAGTGCAATGGATACATGCAGCAGATAAAACTGCATTTTGATAGGCAGGGGACATTACTTATACAGGAATAACCTGGGGAAAAGGGGAGCAAAATGGCCAGGGCAATACTAGTGGAGAATATAATGGACATACTGTTCTAGCTACTGCAGTTTTTAAATTAAGTCAAATTACTAAGTTGGCTTGAAGCTACACTGTTAAAAACCACTGTTATTAGATGTATGTTCTATTTAAAGTATTATCTTGCATTTAAGTGGGGAGGGATAGTTGAAATGTACGTGCTAAAAGTTTAAGCAATGTCGACTGTGGCTCCTTTATGAGTGGTTCTGTTTTCTTTCTGGGTTTGTGCTCTCTGAAGTCACCTACTGGCAGTCCATTCATGTGCTCAGTAAAAAGGAGTGATGCATTTAGAAAAGGCTGTTCTGGTGTTTCTCTTAGCTAGAATCTATTTCCTCAGCTATTAATTTGTTCTCAGAAGTCATATGAAAATGGCAGAGACAGTGGATGGTGATAGTTGGAAGTCCAACTCGTAGTGAATTAAAGTAGGTCAACCTACTCGTAATGAAAGCATGGCTTGAAATAGCAATATGAGAATAAAATAAAATATCCCTCAGTCTACCAATATTCTTCAGCTGGTAATAAGAGATTGTACGCACTTAAAACTGGGCCCTTTAAGTCAGTCCAGTGGTGTGGAGGGCTGAGGCATTGGCACCTTACCTCCTGCCACACTGACGACCCAGGTTTGGGAATGGGCACAGGTCACTTTGGGGTCGACCAGGGGATGGAGGATTGAGTGTCTGAAGGACAGCTCTCCTCCCTCGAGGAGGGGGGGGGGTCACCACAACCCGCTGCAACATTGCCACCTGGAGATGTCCATGCGGTAGTGCAGGTTTGGGCATGTCAGGATATAATGCCATGGCTAGACATGTTAGGATGTCTCCATGAAGGTGGTGCTCCCCACTACATGCATTGCACAGTCCGGGCCCTAGGATAAACCTATAAACCAAGGGGGGAAAAAAATCCTTGACCCCAGGATGAAGTCCAGACCCTCACAGGCCGTGCACTGGTGACCAGGCACCTAGCCACAGTCCAGAAGCCAGGATATCGGTGGGAAGGTAAGTCCCAGAGAAGCCAGGTGATGGGGCTGGGGGGACCTGATGGAAGGGGTTGTGCCAAGGGTGAACGGGGGACATAAAGTAGGTATCCCTTGACACTGGCAACCATGATTGGGTGTTTTCAAAAAGGGTGACTCAATCACGGCACCTATCGACAGGGCTACCGAGGAAGGAGGGTGACTGGATGAGGGGTCCACAAATATAGTGACAGGATGTTGCTATATGTACATGCACAGGGGGAGCGAGCATGCCAAGCAACTGACAGAAGGGGAGGGAGGGTTTGTGTGGTATGGTGCAGTGGTGGGCTGCCGAGCTGGCCCTGTGGCATGGTGGGTGGGTAGCAGGCTAGGGTTATGAGTGTGCTGGGTTTGGGTCTGGGCACACATACATTTCGTTGCACCTTCCCGAAATTCTTTTTCCCTGTTTTGTACCCCGTCATGCCCCCCAGAGTTGAGAATCCTTTAGTAGGGGAGTGCAGGGTTGCAGCCCCCATATAAACAGAAAAACCTAAGTCCCCAGCTCCATTTTGCTGTCGCTGGGAGTGTACATCACCAAAATTGATTTTCGACGATGTACACTCACCCTAATGGTGATCGCCTTTCCGTGATCACCATTATGACATGGAACCCATAAAGTGTATACAGAAAAAAAAGTGCCCTTTAAAAAGAGAAATCAGAATCTACGAGACATCATACCTTAATTTTTACAGTTGGCTTTGAGCTATATTTCAGCTATATTTTTAGACAGAGATGAAGGCCCAAAATTTATCATGTTTGTTTTGGCTGAATTTAATTGAAGAAGGTTCTGAGACATCCAGGATTTAAGTAAGTTATAAGACTCAAGGGAGTATGTATTAGACAGTTCTTATGCACGACTACAGACATGGAAAGACACAAGGTCACAGAACGTAGCTGCCTAATGCACATCCCTGGAGTGCCTTACCAAGCTTATAAAATGGGGCTTTGTGTTTTACATGCATATTAAAATTAAAATAAGGAGGTTTAGGCCAGGCCGGTGGCACTGAGGGTTGAGACACTGAAAGCCACACCTCGCTCCATACCAGCAACCTGAGGTTGGGAGTGAGCTCAGGCTGTCGGGGGTCAGGGGGAGGACAGGATTGAGCACATGGAGGACAGCTCTCCTCTCCTGGGGAAGGTGGTGATAAAGAACCACTTCAGTAGTGACTCCTGGTGGTGGTCAGGAGCTGGTGTGTCGCAGCTCCTGAATGTGGGGTAGCGCAAGATGCCGGATGTGCAGCATGTGGAAGCACGTGCTGCAATGTCCTAGGCACCATTGCATGCCCTTGGCAGTTGTAAGGAGAAAAAAAGAAAAAAAAACAGAAGATTCCTCTGGTGCTCATGAGGCTTCAGCCTACTGGTGCAACATTGGATGCACCAGGATACTCCCTCCGAGCCCGGCTCACCAGGAACTCCCCAGTGCATGGAGTATATACCCGCTGACTCAAGACCTGGGTCACAAGCAGGGGGAAGGAGGTTATAGTACAGTTGCTGCGCCCAGTGGGGTGCTGGAGGTCACAGTGCCTAAGGGGAACCAAAGGACCACTCCCAGCTGAGGAGGTAGGCATAAAAGAATAAATAAAAAAAACAAAAACTAAGGAGATTTAAATAATAAAAAAAAATCTTTCTCTTAATTTTACATAAAGTGGTTCCTTCACCTGCACAAGCTTGCAGCATTTCTTTTTTAAATAGAGACATTTGTCTGAATGTGGCCTCTTTAGGTGTAGTTTTATTGAGATGAATGACAACATTTGCAGATGATGCAAAAATCAGACATTTAGTTGATACTCAAGAAAATGTGAATAGACTACAGAACAAAATAAATGAGTTACACTGGTGGTTGCTTTTAAACAGGATGAAATTCAATCCTGAGAAATGTGAAGTAATACATTTTGGTTACAATAATCCAAAAACAAAATACACTACAGGAGGCACAATCTTAAGGAATTCAGATTGTGAAAAAGATTTGGGTATTATGGTGGACAGTAGTCTTAAATACTCTAGGCAATGTGATATGGTAGTTCCGAAATGCAACTGTATGTCATGTTAAGAAAAATGTAACTAGTAGAGACAGCAAGGTGTTTATAGGTCTATGATACATCTGCACCTGGAATATTGTCAGCACTTTTGGTCACCAAAAACAGGAACGATATAAACAAATTGGAACAGGTCCAGAGGAGATCAACAAAGATGGTTAGGGGACTGGAAAGTTTAAACTACATCGAACATATAGAATGTTTAGGACTATGTAAACTTGACATGAGAAGATTGAGATGGGTTTTTAATTAAACTGCAGACAAGCTTGACAGATGTATAACCTACTCTTGTCTGTAATTTTCCTATGTTCCCATGATCCCATTACAGAAGTCCTACATGTACGAGTCCATACCCCATCTAGTAACACACCACAATCACACAGAAAGCAACTTGCATTTGTTTTTTGTAACGCACTTACATTGGGAGGGCTCCTGGTGTTTCAGCTGTGGTTAGTTTGTGCAGAAGGCATTGTAGGTGGATGAGCAAACATCAATTCAGGCGGGAGGTCCAATACTACTGAGTCAGTTTTAAACAATCATTTGTCAATGCCGAATGTTTGCTAGCTGGCATTGGCAGTGGTAGTGTAGAAGTTACAGAGCTGCGTAATAGGAATGGCAGTGAAATATTGAACTGAAGCCAACCCCACCACCACCCTGCAGAGAGTGACAGGCATTGGGGTGTGCCTTTGGGTCGTCAGGCATAACGGCCACGTCATTTCACCACACCCCACCCTGCAGACACTGACAAGTGTCACGGTGTTCCTTGGGGTCTTTGGCCCTTATGCGCACCCCATTCCACTAGGAAATATGATAAGATGGGTGCGATATAGGAGAATAGGGTGAACATTGGGGCCGAAGAGTCCAAGGCATACCTCGATGCCTCTCACTGGCTGCAGGGTGTGGAATGGTAGGAGCATTACAGGTAAGAATCCCAAGTCACACCCCTGATGCTTGTCATTCTCTACAGGGTTGGGTGTTATGGTTGGAAACCCTAATACCTCAGGCATTCGTTGGTATTTTCACTCCAAATGTTCAACATGGTTTTGTGACCCCACCTCATGAACAGGGGAATATCAGTTTGTTAACAAGCTGCTTATGCACAGTGACTACGGCATTTAGCACCACAAGTGCAAAACATTCCGAACAGGATGTAAAAATGACAGCTGTACTGTTCATGGGAAGGTGTAAAAAATGCAACGTTGCAAATCTGCAGTAAAATTATTTAAAAATGGTGAAGTCCTGGCGTACAAGAAACTGTGCAAACACACCCGTAATATAATTAGGCTGGGGATTTTTTTTACAGCAGATTGTCAACTCAGGCATTTTGGTGCCTCCGATCATGAACAGTGTCACTGTGGTTTTCTTTATCTGTCCCGAACAATGATTTCCCACAGCGACCACGCATCTCTGCGCTGAAAGTGTGAAAACACCTTCGGCCATGTTGTGAAAAATGACAGCTGTACTGTAAATAAGGAAGTGTGGAAAAATGCCACTGGTGAAAATCTGGACTTAAAATATTACAAAGTCATGAACTTAAGGTGCGTGGAAACTATAATGCTCACTCGTAACACAGTCATTTATGGACTTTTGTCACCAAATTTTTAACATAGCCATTTTAAGACCTCTGCTCATGAACAGTGTAACTGTGATTTTCTTAATCTGTCCCAAACATTGCTTTAGCACACCAATAGCACCATTGTGCGCTACATGTGCGAAAACACATTTTGGGCGGCATATGAAAAATGGCAGCTGTGCTGTTCATAAGGAAGTGTAATAAAATGGCAATGTTGAAAATCTGGAGTGAAAATATTAAATTCGCAAACTTATGAGCATGCATAGGAACTGCAACGCACACTCAATAAAACAGTCATTTTTAGGAATTTTTTCACCAAATTTTCAACATAACCATTTTAAGACCTCTGCTCAAGAACAGTGCCACTGTGATTTTCTTAATGTGTCCCATACATTGATTTCTTTGCATCGACTCGCCATGGGCGGACCTACGTTTTGGCCAAGATGTGAAAAATGACAGCTGTAGTACTCATAAGAAGGTGTGGTAAAATGGCAATGTTGAAAATCTGGAGTGAAAATATTGAAAATTCGTGAACTTACAAGCGTGCGTAGGAACTGTACAATGCACGCTCATAAAACAGTCATTGTTAGGAATTTTTTCACCAAATTTTCAACATAGCCATTCTAAGACCTCTGCTCATGAACAGTGTCACTGTGATTTTCTTAATTTGTCCTGTACATTGATTTTGCACACCGACTGCGCCATTGTGAGCTACATGGGCGGAAACACATTTTGGGTGAGATGTGAAAAATGACAGCTGTGCTACTCATAAGAAGGTGTGGTAAAATGGCAATGTTGAAAATCTAGAGTGAAAATATTGAAAATTCAGCGAACTTCTGACGTGCGTAGGAACTGCATAGGCCGCGCTCCTCAAAACAGTCGTTTTTGGAATTTTCCACCAAATTTTCAAAATAGGCTTCTTGAGAGCCCACCTTATGAACACTGGCACTGTCATTTCGTTAATCGGTCCGAAGGTGATTTCACACAGTGACTGTGAAATCACCCTTCAGGCCCAAATAACGCAATGACAGTGACATCATTCATGAGAAGGGGTCCCAGAAACCCCATGTTGAAAATTTGGTGCAAAAATTCCAAAAAATGCCTGAGATATGCAACAAAGTTGAAAAAACCCTATCTAGCCTGTTATACAGCTTACCGGCATTTCCTCAGTTTGCGGTCGGCTTTGAAGAGTGCAGACGTGTTCCCGGTCCACCAAAGATCGTCGTGCCAAGCTCCGGAGGTAAGTATGGGGTGAGGGGGTGTGGGGAGGTAGAGATGCGCAGTGGGTGGGAGTGCGGGTTGTGGGGGGCAGGAAGACTGCGTGGGACCGTTTTGCTTTACAGGTAAAAAAAAAAAAGCGGCCTTGGGGACGTTTGCAGCTGGGAGTGGGCTCCCAGCTTGGCAGAAGGGCGGCTGGGGGAGGTGGAGCGGCGAGAGTTAGGCACCCCGTCTGCCATTGCATTGTTGCCACGTTGAGGTGGGCTCCCAGCGTGGCACCTTGTACTGGGGAGAGAGTGAAGCTGACGGGATTAGGCACCCCCATCGGCGATAACATGGGGGAGACAGTGAAGCTGACGAGTTGGGCACCCCGTGGCTATCTATCGACTTGCCATGCTGGGGTGGGCACCCAGCGTGGCATTTGGAAGGCTTTGGGCGGAGCGCATCACAGCACAGCCAACGGATTGGGCACCCCGTCAGCTATAAGTGTGTGCGGGGAGGGCAGCAGGCAGTATGCGTGCGTTTCTGTGTGTGTGTGTGTGTGTGTGTGTGTGTGTGAGTGTGTAGGGGAGCTGCGCATGAGCAGGCAATATCTTATCACTGCTCACTGAAGCGTAGCTCCCCCTTTCAACTGTATGCCACTGCATTTTGGAGCTTGTCATAGACAGCTCCAGAATGCATTGGCTTACAGGGGCCCCGCCTGCCAACACACTGACTGAATTGGAAGAGGGGGTGGCACACCTCCAAAATCCTGGATGATGGCACTATGTTTCTTGCACATGCGTGCAAGCAAACATAGAAAGTGAGGAGATCTGACATACCATTTCGGCTTTGACACTGTTTCTTTATGTGGAAGGCTGATTAAAAAACTAAGTTTACCAGTCAAGTATCGGGAGCGTGATAGGATGAACAAGCATTTGTGCTGAAATATGCATGCTTAGGGAGGCATTTGTTTCTTTTTTAAACACTTTTCTGGAGTTTGACGCAAAGCAAGCTGGAGTGGTGTTCAGATTTACATTATGCAACAGGACTGGGAGAAGTCAAGTGCATACCCTAAACTAGGCAACATCCAATATTTGCTAAAAAAAAAACAAAACGACAGAACTGTGTTTGTAACGTGTAACGACTGAGCAAGTTGGCGGGTTGGCGAGCGGGTAGTGGGGTCAGTGAGCCAGTGGGGCAGTGAAGGGTGGTGCAAGAATATCAGCTAGTGAGGGAGACTGTGTTTTAAATGAACTGAAATGTCTTGAGCCACAAACGGTGGGAGCGAGGCTGACACAGGAGCAGCAGGGGACTCAGACATTCAGCATTAGCTAAAGGAAACAAATGGCAGTGTTTGAAGAAGCGAAGGTTTTGTTTGACATCTGATGTACTGAGACCTGCTTTGGGTTACTTGTTTTTACCTGTGCATTAGAAAAATCTAATAGAGGTAACATCCAATCAGAAAGCATGATTTTCCCTACCCATTTTATGATTTCACATAGGCAAGGCAGAATCACAGAGGCCACCTTTTCAGCAGAGGTTAGCAACAAGTTAATTGGGGTATCATCAGCATAAAGATGGTATGCAGTACCCAAGCATTGCAGGTTCTTACCCAAGGGGACCACATAAATGTTAAATAATATTGACCCAAGGATATATCCCTGTGGCACTCCTTCAGTTAAGACTGAGGAAGAGAGCCGGCCCGGTGGCACTGGGGGTTGAGGCGCTGGACGCCACACCTCATGCCACGCCGGTGACCCAGGTTTGGGAATGAGCCCAGGTCATCAGGGGTTGGCAGGGAAGGAATAAGATTGAGCGTCCATGGACAGCTCCCTTAGTCCTGGGGTGGGTTAAGGGATCTTCCGGTGCACTGGTAACCCCTGGCGGAGGCTGGGGGCACTGCAGTGCACGACACAGAAGGCATGGGGATTGGGGCATCGGCTGACATCTTGCAGGTGCATGCGGGAGCACGCGCATGCCAGGCAGGATGTCATTGCACATCCGTGCCTCAGGGGAGGAATCCTAAGAAAATCCCTCTGCCCTCGGGTGAGGCGACGGCGATCTCTGACAAACCGACCCACCACACGCCAACACCGGCTGACTCTCTGGTTCTCCCTGAGGTCTGGGGGCCTCTCTGTGGGGTCATGAGAGCCCCAGATCTCGCATACCCGATGTAGTTCCCGCAGCAGTCAGTTTAGGTGGGCGGTTGAGTGTGGCGGCTATCAAGGGAGACCCAGAGAGATGCCCCTAGGACAGGGTGTAGAAATAAAGTATACAACAAAAAAAAAAAAAAGACTGAGAAAGAGGACTTACAATTTCCCTTTCAAACAAAAAATGAGTTTCCTGAGGTAGATTTAAACCACTCTAATGCAGTGTCAGTAATACCAAACATTGATTCAGGCTACTGTAATAAAATTCTAGAAACATAGAAATATATACTTTGTTGGCAGATAAGAACCTGTCGGCCCATCTATTCTGCCCCTTTTCCCTGCCTATTCTCATATTCCTGACGCTATTTGGTCCCTGGTGTCCTTCCTGCCTCCCTCTCTTCTACCTAATTTGCCCTTGTGCCTATCTCACACATGCCTGAAGCACCCAACAGTATTTGAGCCCACTACCTCTTCTTGCAGGCTGTTCCAGTCATCCACCACCCTTTCCATGAAAAAGTATTTCCTCACATCTCTCCTAAACTTCCCCCCTTTAACTTCATTGCACGTCCCAGTGTTCCAGAGTCTTCCTTCCTCTGAAACAGACACCCTACCTGCACCACTATCTAACAAATATTAGAACTAACAATATCATGTGCCATACTGAAATCTAATAAAGATGGATGATAAGAGAACTAGTATCAGTAATCATAAGCAAATACTCTATTACTCATGTTAAAGTCATCTCTGTTCTATGAGCCGCATGGAAGCCACACCAAAAAGTCTGAGGAAGGTTTTTGGAGTCCACATGATTTTGAAGCTGGAGTGCAACAGTACCTTTCAATCCTTTTCTCCCCATAAAGATCTTTATTGACATTGTTCTTCCATACATTTACACAAATAACAGGATTATTTATTTGTTGGATCTGTATACCTGGCAACGTAGAACCAACATCTTGTGCACACACATTATTGTATAAATTGTACCTAATTATTAACTGATCCCTTAATAAACACGTTTGAAGAACATTATAACATAACATTAAAATCACAATTCAATTATCATGATACAGGTTTCTGATACCTTGCTTGGCCTTAGTAAATAGGTGGGTGTATCATTCTCACCTAATAAAAGGAACATTTTTCTTACCCAACAATATAGGAATTGTGCAGCTTGAATCCCTGTGAGCTTTTACCTTCTTCATAGTACAGGAAAACCTACCAGGTAGAGTCAAGAGGCAGGGCAGGTGCAGAAAAAGAAAGAGAGGAGGGAGAGCAGCAATCTTTCATTAGTATATAAGGATAACAAAGAGCTACCTTGAACTTCAATCTTTGACCATCAGCAAAGTGGTGCAGAATATAACTAAGTTTGTACCAAAACATCAACTAAAACAAAACATAACATGATATCTGTGTGTGTGCAGGTACATATTACACTTACATTTCCCAGCTACCCTGAGTAGCCTCTGTTGACTATTTATACCAGAATGGTCAGGATAGTTCTGAGGATTGGGGCCTAGAGAGACAGCTGCAGACCACACCAGGTCCAAAGTATGTCACTGTAGCTACTCATGCTAAGCCATTGGGGGGGGGGGGGAGTGATCAGGCACTGGAACTGGCCGCAGTCAGTTTGTGCCTTCATGAATAAAGGAGTAGCCCTCTCCATGAGTCATGGGAAGTAGCTACCGGTGTTAGTTAAGTCTATCTCACATCAGTGAGCCACTGACTTCTAGGAGTCAGCAGGGGGTCTACTGTGCAGAAATGGCCTTTGAGGGCCTAAGAGTCAGCTTGAAAGGGGGGCTTGTTTGAAAATACACTGTTTGTTCCTGGGACAGTGCCTGGAACCCAGAACCCAGAAATTGTTTTAGAAATCAGGTCATGGAAGGATGACGGGGAAGTGTGGGAAATGATTGGGATGGAGAGGGGGTGTACACAGAATATGTATTGGCCACCTGGTATGGGCAGGGATAATTCACCTTTGTTTTAACTCTCAATACTGAACACCCCTTATCTGCGGTTACTGAGAACAAGCATTTAACAAATTCTCAAAAAATAGAAAATAACGCATGGGCAACCATACATGACAAGGCTGTTTTTCCATCGAGGGGTGATATGATAACATATGGACCTCAACAGTGAAGCTTGAGAGGTCCATGATGTCATCTCAAGCCTGAGATGGAAACACACACTGAGTTGGGCATGGTTGCCATGTTTAAGTTCATTATAGTATATGGTTTTACTGTATGTCAAAGGTAAAAATTTCAGTTTACTTTAAGTTATAAGTGTACCCCATCCATTCCCTTTCCACCTACCTTTCATCACTTACAGTAACTACAATAAAGATACATTCTGTTAACAGGAGGTTTAATAGGAGCTAACCATACACAGAAACTGTTTTGTGATCTTTGAACTATGCACAACACACCTGTCATGACCTTTGAACTGTGCACAACTTTTTATGACCTTTGAACTGTACACAACAATTTTTCCCCATGCCCAACAAGGATTTTGAGTGTATGGAAATCCACGCACAACAACTCTTAACCATATACTATGTAGAGGATAGTGGATGGGCAACAGTGAACAACAACACAATTGTTCACTTCGAGAGGTTGTTACGACAACCTAGAAAACCTCGAGAGCGAAGCTCGACAGCTTTTCAGTTGTCATGAAACCTCAAGAAGTTAATGACTGTGTTGTTGTTTACTGTTGCCCATCCACTGTCTTTTATAGTTTATGGGCAACAGTAAAAAAAAAAAAAAGATTGTGTCTTTTTTCCCAGTCGCGCTGTGATGTCGGGGACCCCCACCCCGCCCGTGTCCGTGACAACACTCCGCTAGCGTCCACAAATATACTGGTGTCCTGCTATGTGCCGGGTAATATTTAAAGAAAATGGCACTTACTGGTTAAAAAGAACTTCCTCCTCCAGTGCCTTCCAGCGACTTCACTGATCTGCGATGGCCATTTTATGGACGACTAGAAACCGCTACTTGCGCATGTACAGATGTGATCAGGGCAGTTGTACCATCAATGTGACGTACTCACGATGGTACAACAACATCATGACGTCACATCAGTGGTACAACAAGACTAGGGAACACTAGATTTTCAAGCAATACAGCATTCTAACATACACTATAAGGTATCTGCACATTGTTACTCTTTCCATGTGTGGTCAACTACTCCAAGTACGCTTTACAGGAGCTCTCATCTCTCTTTCGACCTTTGTCTGACCGGAACTCCAACATACATTACTCACATGCAAGCATGGTCACTAATTCATCGCAACTTGTTATGATTATTTTTCAGTTAACTCACTGAATAAATACACAGACACAGAGGGATTCGCCAGGTTAGCTGTTCTTTACTGAAACCTCTTGGCATGCACTGTTCATGCAAAGGAAATAGGAAGGTGTGTACATACACTGTATATTCACTGTGTACACTTTCAGTACTGTACTTGTATAATGCTCCACCAAGTGGTGCATACTGCTGGTGATCTATTGCAGGCTCTATTCCTTACCGAAATACATAATACTGTATCTATGAACCCTTCGTTTCAATCATCTGCAGTTTTCAGAACTGAATTATGTTCACTTTTTGGACTTCAAACTAGTAGTGCTCAAGTAATACTAAATCCAATCTGACCCAACATTGCCAGATAGTCGGAAAAATCTGAATTCCAATCTGAAAGCCACTCTGACATTAGATTGGATTTCAGATCATGGATATTCAGATCTGTTCTGATTGACATTAGATTGGATTTCAGATCATGGATATTCAGATCTGTTCTGATTGACATTAGATTGGATTTCAGATCATGGATATTCAGATCTGTTCTGACTGACATTAGATTGGACTTCAGATCATGGATATTCAGATCTGTTCTGACTATCTAGCATAGCCTGTGACATGCAAGTTAAGAAAACAATCCCTGATGTTCTTTGGCATCCCCTCCCTCAACCCATTATGTGTAAAATAAATTAACTTTCTGTCCTGTGTTTTTCTCCCTCCCTCTCTCCCTCCCTCCCTTCCTTCCTTCCTTCCTTCCTCCCTCCCTGCTGTCCAGCAGCACCCCTACTTCACCTCACCCCAAAACTAAGAATCTAGTGCAGTGATCCTCAGACCGTGGCTCTAGAACCTCATGTGGCTCTTCAGCTTATCACCCGCAGTTCTTCCCAGTAAGTAATGCAAATAGTTCCCACACTATACAGTATTAACCAACCAGGATGCACTATAATACCACCGCATTGTGCACCAGCAAGCATTATTTTCAAAGTTTATTGCACATTTTCTTGCAAGCTGCACCCTGTCAGACTGTGCAAATGTTAACTAATGTTTAGTAAATGAAATAAATGAAAGAAATGTCTAGTAATTGGAATATTTTCTTTTACACTGGAGTGCGTTTGCCAAAATTTCCTAGGAAGTGTATGTTGTGGCTCCTTGGCTAACATTACTGCTCGTGTGGCTCCTGAGCCAGTCAGGACTGAGTGTCACTGATATAGTGATATACAATGCAATACCTACCAGCACAGCCCTCCACTTACCTCTTCATCCGACTACTATTTAACCTTTATCATTAACAGCTGCCTGATTACTTTACAGAAACTACATGCCACAGTGCTGTTGTACTCAGTGAGTATTACTGTCATTCATTCAATTGCATAATAACTGTTCACACTGTTGAATGAATGTTAATACCAAGCAGAGCATCACTGCAGCATGCACTGTACATTCTTTAATGCATTTATGCAGCTGTTGATGATGTGGAGTTATACGGTGGCTGACCGAGGAGGTGAGTGGCAGGTGATGCCAGTCACTATCGGGTGAAGGGGCAGAGGGAATGGGGCATAAGGTAGCGATACTCACTGTCACACAACTTGACTCATAGATATGGGATGGGATGATGGAAGGGGTGCCACTGGACACCAGGAAGAAGGAAAGAAGGAAGGAAGGAAGAACAATATAGAATACTAAGTTCAGCTAATTTTTCACAGCATGAGGTGAGGGAGGAAGGTGAGGAAGGGGTGTCACTTGACAACAGGGAATTTATTTTCCAGGCAGGATGTGGTAAGGCAGGGACTGCTACAACTCAGATCAGATCAGAGTAGTCAGATTTTTTACAAATCATTTCCAAGATCTGACCTAGAATCAGATCTTGGCTTGGAAAGCATAAAATCTGACTGATCCTTAATCTGAGAGATCTGATTTTTTCGGATAGCGTCCAAGCATCTCTACTTAGAACATGCTCATACTCTAATCCTACCTTGAACAAAGAAGTGCAGTTTATCTAAACCACATGGATGATTGCTTTCAGGAGGACTGTACTTCTGCCTTCAAGAAGGATTCTACCTGAGCATTGGAAATCTGAGACAAAGGTAAAATTACAAATTCATGTCAAGGGAAACTTTGAAAAGTCGGTGGCAGCTGTGGAGAGATAAGGCCATATTTTATTATTTTGGGGCATGTTTTATATAACTTTAAGTATACAATGCATCAGAGACACCCATAGTAGCCAGTGTAAGTGCAAGGGATCATGGGTACAGGTACATGGGCCCTAGAATAATGTTGGAACTCTTGTTACTGGGCAGGAAAACTGTTTTTCTGCTAGCAGAGGATAGAATTAATTAAATTATCTAAAAGGAGACAAAAGAATAATTAAGCCTAGCTGGGAGGCCAGGTAGGCCCATTTGATTGTGAAAGGACAGGACCTCGTGAAGAGTCGGGATGTCTGGGCATCCTTTGTGTTGAGAGGTCTGCAGTGACTTAATTTTGTTACCAGATGAATAGGCCACCATTTAGTTAATTGATTGTATTTAAGTGCAGTTTAACTATAGCTATCTCACAGCAGGGAGGCTGGGCTATCCCCCAGAAATCTGGTTTGAGCTGGTAAACCTCATGTTTTTTTTTCTATATTCAGAAAACTGCATATCTGTGTTATTGTAATAAAATACTGAACTTTGATTGGTTGGGTAACCATAGAAACAGAAATGCTAGTCAGTCGCAGCGCCAGCCACTATCACTGGACCTGCCCTCTTGGAAACCCTTTAAAACATAGAAACATAGACTATGATGGCAGATAAAGACCACTTGGTCCACCTAGTCTGCCCATTTCCCTACCTATTGGATAAGCTGCAGATCCTAGATAACCAACAGCCTACTTCCTCCTACCCCCCACAAGAATTGCCTTATGTCTGTCCCATGCATTCTTCAATTCCCCCACTGTTTTTGACCCAACTACCTCCTCAGGAAGGCCATTCCATGCATCCACCACCCTCTCTGTGAAAAAATATTTCCACAGATTGCCCCCGAGCCATCCCCCCATCTTCAAATTGTGCCCCCTTGTTCTTGCACATGTCTTTTTCTGAAATATGCTACCCTCTTGGACTCTGTTGATTCCCTTGAGATACTTGAAAGTTTCTATCATGTCCCCCTTTTCCTCTTTTCCTCGAGGGTATACATATTAAAGCTCCTTTAGTCTCTCTTAGTATGGCTTCTGGTGCAGACTCTGCGCCATTCTAGTTGCCCTCTTCTGGACTGCCTCCATCCGGTCTATGTCCTTGCGGAGATGGGGTCTCCAGAACTGCATGCAATACTCCAGATGGGGTCTCACCAACTGTCTGTACAGACGGATAACAACTTCCTGTTTTCTACTAGTGATGCCTCTCCTTATGCATCCCAGTATCCCCCAACCCTCCTTACTGCCCTCTTACATTGCTTGCCTACCTTTAGGTCATCTGATATAACTACCCTCAGGTCCCTTTCCATTTTTGTTGTTGTTAGTACCACCCCATTGTGTACTCTTCCCATGGGTTTTTGTTTCCTAGGCACATTACTTTGCACTTCTTTGCATTGACTCTAAGCTGCCGTAATCCGGCCCGGTACTGCTGAGGGCTGAGGCGCTAGATGCCTTACCTCATGCTACACCAACAACCCATGTTCAGGAACGAGCATGGGCCACTGGGGTTGGCAGGGCTGGAGAAGGACTGAGCATCCAAAGGACTGCTCTCCTTCTCTGGGGAGGGGGGGACATCAGTGGTCGGCACTTGACTGGCCCCCAGTGGAGACTGGGAGCAGTGTGCTGACACTGCAGAAGAGGGAGGCGCACTTGCGGATGCTTCTGTGCTTCCTCCGCTGGTGTCACTGCATGCCCCTCCCTGCAGGGGAGAAAAACAAGAAAATCCCTCGGCCAAATGAAGGCTGCCCCGACAGCGCCGCTACAGATGTGCCTAAGTTAGCTCCTTCCTAGTCCAACCTCCTGGTCTCCATAGTGGTGGGGTAGGTACCTGCTGTGATGCAGCCTGGAGGGGCTGTGGTGGGGCGGACTGAGCTCTGCCTGCAACCAGGGCAGCAACCATGAAGGAAGGCTGGAAGGGGGAACCAAAGGCAAAATTAAAAAAAAAAAAAAAAAGAATCTAAGCTGCCACAATTTCTCCAATCTTGCCAAGTCCCTTCTCATCCTTTCCACACACCTCCTTGTGTATCAACCCTGTTGCAGATCTTTGTGTCGTCTGCAAAGATGCATACTTTTCCTTTCAGTCCCTCTGCAATATTACCAATAAAGACATTAAAGAGGACCGGTCCCAGTACTGAACCCTGTGATACCCTGCTAGTAACCCCTTTTTTTTTTTTTTTTTGCATTTTTTGTTTTTCCGCCCCCTGTACCTGAGCTGATCACTTCTTCGGGCCCCTCAGAGGATCTTCCCAGCCTGGCAGTCTCCTGACCCACTACCCCACACTGCAGCCTACCCAGGTATCCCCGATGGATCCGTTCATCAGACAGGTCCCTTACTTACATGAGGGATGAGCCTTCCGGCCATACTTCATGACCCTGGGTGCTGCTGAGGCAGCTGATGGAGGTCCAGGAGCCCAGAGCTAGAGATCCAGGGTGGCCGTCACCCGATCAGCCCTGGCACTATTTTCCCATTTTTTCCAGATGAGTGACGTGCCACTGACGTCACAGCAAGTGCCAGACGTCTGTCGCTCCATAGACATCGTGGGTCGAGCGTCATGCTGTACCCCCAGCCTCTGCTAGGGATCAGCAGAAGCCAACAGCATACCCCGAAAAAGTGAGCCGTCAGTGAACGATCCTTTCTTCTCCCCCTGGCCGGCCATCCAGCAACCCAAGTCTGTTCCCGAACCCGGGTCACCGGCATCACAGACAGAAATCCAACCGCTGCACTGACAGGCCAGCCCGATAACTCCCCTTTCTTCAGAGTGAACTCCATTTACTATTACCCTCTGCATCCTGTTGTCCAGCCAATTTGTTATCCAGGCTACCACCTTGGGACCCACTCCCAGGCTGGCTAACTTGTTTATTAATCTTTTGTGTGAGACTGTCAAATACCTTGCTAAACTCTAGGTAGGCCATATCCACAGCCCCTTCCTGGTCTACTACTTGGGTCACCCAGTCAAAGAAATCTATTAGATTCATCTGACATGACCTTCCTGCTGTGAATCCATGCTGCCTTGGGTCCTGCACCCCCCTGGCCTCCAGGTAGTCAACAATTCTTTCTTTCAGAAGTGATTCCATCATTTTCCCTACCACTGAGGTCAAACTAACAGGTCTGTAGTTCCTACCTCTGCCTTGCTCCCACTTTTGTGAGGGGGAATCACATCTGCCCTCTTGCAAACCTCAGATATCACACCATCCTCCCATGCTTTGTTAAAAAAAGGATAGTCAGTGGTGTCACTAGTTCTTCCCTTAGCTCTTTTAGATTTCTGAGCTGAATCCCGTCAGGCCCCATTGTTTTGTTCACCTTCAGTTTTAGTAGTTCTTTCAGGACCCTTTCTTCTGTGAATGGACTTATATCAACCCCCTATCCAGAGTGGTTCTATTGTTTGGTCTTCTTTTGAAATAGTGAGCAAATGTTTTCATTCAGTATCGCTGCCTTTTCACTGCCATCCTCGGCCCACCCTCCTCCCCTTTATTAAGCCTCGCTATCCTTCCCTTGGTCTTCGCTCCCTAATGTACCTATAAAAGGTTTTATCCCCCTTCTTAACTGAGTTGGCTATCTTTTTCTTGGTTTGGGCCTTTGCTATTCTGACTGCCTTCCCCGCCTCCTTCTGCTTTAACGGATACAGTTCTCTATCCTGCTCCTTCTGTGATTCCTTGTACTTCCTGAATGCTATCTTTTTCTTCTTAACCTTCCCCACCACCTCTTTTGAGAACCTGAGTGTTTTTTTTCATTCATTTTGTTTTGTTTATTTGCTTCGCATAAAGGCCTGTTGCCTCTGTGATGACAGTTTTGATTTTTCCCCATTGTTCTCCCACCGCTCCTTCCTGCACATTTTCTAGAAACATAGAATTTGACGGCAGATAAGGACCGCTTGGCCCACCTAGTCTGCCCATTTTTCTACCTAACGGATAAGCTGCAGATCCTAGTTAACCAGCAGCCTACTTCCTCCTACCCTCCACCAGAATTGCCTTATGTCTGTCCCATGCATTCTTGAATTCCCCCACTGTTTTTGACTCTATGGCCTCCTCAGGAAGGCTGTTCCATGTATCCACAATCCTCTCTGTGAAGAAATACTTGCTCACATTACCTCTGAGCCGTCCCCCCTCTATCTTGAAATTGTGCCCCCTTGTTCTTGCACATCTCTTTTTCTGAAAGATGCTACCCTCATGGACTTTGTTGATTCCCTTGAGGTATTTGAAAGTTTCTATCATGTCCCCACCTCCCTCTTTTCCTCAAGGCTATACATCTTAAGTTCCTTTAGTCTTTCTTCATATGTCTTCTGATGTAGACCCTGCATCATTTTGGTTGCCCTCCTCTGGACAGCCTCCACCCTGTCTATGTCTTTTCGGAGATGGGGTCTCCAGAATTGTACACAGTACTCCAGATATGGTCTTACCAACTGTCTGTACAGAGGGCCAACAACTTCCTGTTTTCTACTGGTAATGCCTCTCCCTATGCATCCCAGTATCCCCCCAGCCCTCCTTACTGCCTTCTCACATTGCACATCCACCTTTAGGTCATCTGATATGACTACTCCCAGGTCCCTTTCCATTTTTTTTGTTGTCAGTATCTCCCCCCCCATTGTGTACTCTTCCCCTGGGTTTTTGTTTCCCAGGTGCATTACTTTACACTTCTTTGTATTGAATCTAAGCTGCCATACATTTGACCATTCCTCCAACCTTGCCAAGTCCCTTTTCATCCTTTCCACCCCACCTTGTGTATCAACCCTGTTGCAGATCTTTGTGTCATCTGCAAAGAGACATACTTTCCCTTCCAGTCCCTCTGCAATGTCACTTATAAAGACATTAAAAAGGACCGGCCCCAGTACTGAAGCCTGCAGTACCCCACTAGTAACCCTCCTTTCTTCACTGTGGACTCCATTTACTATTACCAGCTGTGTCCTGCTGTCCAACCAGTGTTTTACCCAGGCTACCAACCTGGGACCCACTCCCAGGCTGGCTAATTTGTTTATTAATCTTTTGCGCGGGACTGTGTCAAATGCTTTGTTAAAGTCTAGGTAGGCCATGTCCACAGCCCCTCCCTGGTCTACTGCTTTGTTCACCCAGTCAAAGAAATCAATTAGATTTGTCTGACATGACCTTCCCACTGTGAATCCATGCTGTCTTGGATCCTGTGCCCCACTGGCCTCTAGGTACTCAACAATTCTTTCCTTCGGAAGTGATTCCATCATTTTCCCTACCACTGAGGTCAAACTGACAGGTCTGTAGTTTCCTGCCTCTGTCTTGCTCCCACGTCTGTGAAGGGAAATCACATCTGCCCTCCTCCAGTCCTCAGGTGCCACACCATCCTCCCATGATTTATGAAAAAGGATAGTCAGTGGTGTTACTAGTTCTTCCCTTAGTTCTTTTAGAATTCTGGGGTGAATCCCATCAGGCCCCATTGCTTTATCCACCTTCAGTTTTAAGAGTTCTTTCAGAACCCTTTCTTCTGTGAAAGGACTAATATTAACCCCCTATTCAGAGTGCTTCTATTGACCAGATTAGGTATTTCCCCCTGCTTTTCCATTGTGAATACTGAGCAGAAGTATTTGTCCAGTATCCCCGCCTTTTCACTGTCTTTCTCTGCCCAACCACCTTCCTCTTTGTTCAGCCTCAGTATCCCTGCCTTAGTCTTTCTTTGCTCCCTAATGTGCCTATAAAAGCTTTTATCCCCCTTCTTAACCGAGTTGGCTATCTTTTCCTCAGTTTGGGCCTTTGCTATTCTGACTGCCTTACCCACTTCCTTCTGCTTTAACTGGTACAGTTCTCTGTCCTGCTCCTTCTGTGTTCCTTATACTTCCTGAATGCTATCTATTTCTCCCTTAACTTCCCCGCCACTTCTTTTGAGAACCATAGTGTTTTTTTTCTTTCATTTTGATTTGTTTATTAGCTTCACACAAAGCCTTGTTGCCTCTGTGATGGCAGTTTTGATGTTTCCCCATTGTTGCTCCACCCCACCTTCTTGCCTGTTTGCTAGTGCTTTTCTGAGGCACTCTCCCATTTTGACAAAATTAGCCCTCCTGAAGTCCAGTACCTTCACTTTTGTGTGGCTTGATTCTACAGCTAAGTTTATCGTGAACCACACTGTTTGGTGGTCGCTTGTTCCCAGATGGCTACCCACTTCAAGATCAGAGAACCTCTCTCCATCCCCATTTGACAGTACCAGGTCTAAGATCTCTCTCTCCCGAGTGGGTTCCAAAACTAGCTATCTGAGGCATGCCCCCTGTAGGGCATCGAGAATGGCCCTGCTCTTGGATGTGGCTGCAGCAAAGGTGCTCCAGTCAACATCTGGCATATTCAGGTCCCCATCAGCAATATCTCACCTTTCTCTGCCACCCCAAGGATGCCTTCTATCATTTCCTTGTCCATTTCCTCCCCCTGAGATGAGGGTCTGTATACAACCACTGTGCGGATTGTGGAGCCTTTTCCAGTCTCCAGGGTGACCCACAGTGCCTCTTCTCCTCCCTGTTTACCCTTTTGTTCCATTGCTTTGATCCCTTCCCTTACATAGAGAGCTACTCCTCCTTCTCTTCTTCCCTCCCTGTCCCTCCTGTAGATTGTTTACCCTGTTATGTTGACATCCCAGTCATGGTTCTCTGTGTACCATGTTTCTGTGACTGCCACAATATCCAGGCATCCCTCTTCCATCAAGGCTACCATTTCAGGGAGCTTTTTACCTAGACTGTGGGCATTGGTACTTATTACCCTCCATTTTTATGGCTTTATTTCTTTTTGCCCCATCCCTGTCCCTACTGCCTTTGTCTTTTTCTCCATTCACCCCTGCCCTTCTCTCTATCGACTGCTCTATCTTGGTGTTTACCTCACTAATTACCCTGATTTTTTTGGGGGGGCTAGGATTTCCCTTCTCCTTTTCAGTGTCTCCCCCCTTGGCTAGTTTAAATGCTTGCGATTGAAGCATTTAAAGCTATCACTTGGATCCTGGTTCTCCTCCCGGATAGATGCAGACCATCATGCCTGTATATGCCTGCATCCCTCCAGGTGGACCCCCAGTCCCCAATGAAGCCAAATCCCTGAGATCTGCACCAGCTTTTCAACCAGTCATTGAATCCCATGGTGTGGAGTACCTTAGACTCAACCATGCCATGGACAGGTAGCACTTCCGAGAAAGTTACCATGTGTGCTACTTGTCTAAGGCCCCTTCCCAACTCCACAAACTCCTGTTGCACTGCTCTGATCCCATTCTCAGCCAGGTCATTCATCCCTAGGTGGATAATGACATCCAGCTCCCTCCCCCTTGCCGCTGCTCCACGATCCTGAGGATTCATTTCCTGTCCCTCAAGCCATGGCGCCAGGCAGGCACCTTACCTCCCTTTCCCCTCCCTCCCCCAGTTCTACCCCCTAACAATTGAGTGCCCCACCAGGAGTTGTTTCCTTCCCTTTGGGGTCCTGGGCCACCTTCTTGTGGTTCTCCATTGTGGAGGTTCCCAGCATCCTCCTTGGTCTCCAGTGCAGGTGCCTCCATAGAGGAACCATGCTCCACCATAGTGGTGAATAAATTGTGGAGAGGCACAACTGAAGGTATGCACCTCTGTTCCACCACCCTCACCCTTCCTGAGCCCACCATGGTCCAACCACTCCTCTTTCTTGGCAACCTCTGAGGTAGTGGTGGTGGTGGCCTGGGTGGTCACTGGGTGGGGGGGCAGGTTTTCTGAATCCTTGCCAGGTCAGCATGGAGACGAACAACCTCCTTCCTCAGACCAGAGAGGTGCCTGCCAATAGGGCAGCAATGCAGTCTCCAGAATGTCTCCCAGAAGACTGCTGCTCCACAGCCAGTGCATTGCACCTCTCCCCACATGTCTGTATCCTTTCCAGTTACAGATGCTTTTATGTTGTTTTTTGCTCTTGTTTTAGTGTGTGCAAGCTTGTGAGTGTCTCTACCCCCATCCAGTGTGCTGTGCCTTTAAGAATATGAACAGGTGTATGTTGTTAGCAGTTTTGTGGAAGTGATGTCAGAACCCCTGCTATAAAGGAAGTTATGCACTTGAGGTGGGTGGGGTAAGGGGAAGGGTGAGTGGGAGTAAACCTATGCCATCCAGAAACAATCACCTACAAGTCTTACCCTCCACGCCGGGGAGTACCTTCCTTCCTTTCAGACACCTATTTCAAAAAGGCTAAGTAACAGGTCTAGTCACAAATTACTGCAAATATCTCCCAGCTACAATTCCCCCCTGGCAAATTAAAGTTAAAACTAAGAAAAGTCCACCCCAAACAGAGAATCAATACTAGTTACTTACACAGGTCTAGTGCATTCCTTAGGCTCTCTCCCATTTTGCCAAAGTCAGCCCTCCTAAAGTTCAGTACCCTCGTGTTTGTGTGGCTTAACTCTACAGCTATGTTTATCATGAACTACACTGTTTGGTGATCGCTTGTTCCCAGATGGCTACCCACTTCTAAATCTGAGATCCTCTCTCCATCCTCATTTGAGAGTACCAGGTCTAAGCCTGCTCCCTCCCAAGTGGGTTTCAACACTAGATGTCTGAGGCATGCCCCTTGTAGGACATCAAGAATGACCCTGCTCTTGGATTTGCTGCAGCAAATGTGCTCCAGTTAACATCTGGTATATTAAGGTCCCCCATCAACAGTATCTCCCCTTTTTATGCCATTCTAAGGATGTCTTCTATTATTTCCTTGTCCATTTCCTCCGCCTGAGATAGTGGTCTGTATACAACCACTGTGCAGATTGTGGTGTCATTTCCTGTCTCCAAGGTGACCCACAGTACCTCCTCTCCTCCCTGTTTACCCTTTAGTTCCATTGCTTTGATCCCTTCCCTTACATAGAGAGCTACTCCTCCCCCTCTTTTACCCTCCCTGTCCCTCCTGTAGATTATGTACCCTGGTATGTTGACATCCCTGTCATGGTTCTCTGAGAAGCATGTTTCTGTGACTGCCACAATATCCAGGTGTCCCTCTTCCATCAAGGCCACTAGTTCAGGAAGCTTGTTACCCAGACAGTGGGCATTGCTACTCATTGCTCTCCATTTTTTAATGCCCTTACTCCTTTTAGCCCCATCCCTGTCCTTACTGCCTTTGCCTTTTTCTCCATTTATTTATTTTATTTATTTTTATTTATTTAGTAATCAGAATTACAACCTTTGAGCTAAAAACTCATTTACAAAGGATCATTGTCACAAGGGTAGGGGAGGGTACAGAAGTTTGGAGTCAGTTGCAGCTTAATAGGCATTGTCAAGACCATCTAATAGTAAGAAAAATGTGAACAGGAGAAATCAGTAAACATTGGCAATGGCATAACAATGTAGGATGACATAAGTAAATAACAACACATAACCAAAATAAGGGTACATAGTCAATGGGGTTGGGTTCACATGTCATGCCATAAAATTAAGTGCTTAAGTCAGAGTTAGGTGCTAGTTTGAGAAAAAATCAGAAGTGGAAGCTAGACAGGATCTTGTATTGGAAAGAAACAGTAGATGGGGTTGTTCATCAAAACTGATACCTAAAGGTTAGTAGGCTATAGCCAGAGGAGTCAGCCTAGGCATAGTAGTCAGAAAGGTTAGAGGGAACCAATCAGGATTATGTAGAAGAGGAATAAGAGGAGGGGGATGATGTTAGGCTCAAAGGTGGGTGGTTTAAGGAGGTCAGTGGGTGAGGGTGTGTCAGGGAGAGTGTGAGAGGAGAAAGGTGAGCAGGTAGATGGGCAGACATGGGCAAGTGGTGAGCATGGAGTTTTGTGTCAAATTGTAGAGTGAAAGAAGAACCTTGGCAAGCCTAGGGTTTTGGTACCTGCTAGGCTAAGAGTGGCTGTGGCAGCATACAGGAGGGGAGATAGTCTTTAGGAGCATGGCTCTGGGGAACAGAGGCATGCTGGCTCGTGGGTTAAGAGTGACAATAGCAACATACAGGAGGGTGGATAGACTTCCTTAGCTTGGACTTGAAAGGCCCAAGTTGGGTAAGGCTTGTTGTGGTGGTGGGTAGCTCATTTGCCCCTGTCCTGCTTCCTATCAACCTCTCTACCTTGGTGTTTACCTTGCTAACTACCCTGCTTTGTGGAGGGAGGCTGGAAATGCCCTGCTCCTTTTCAGTGCCTCCCCCCGTGGCTAGTTTAAAAGCTTGCCAATGAAGCATTTGAACCTATCACATAGAATCCTGGTTCCCATACTGGACAGATGCAGACCATCGTGCCAGTATAGACCTGTATCCCTCCATGTGGACCCTCAGTCCCCAGTGAAGCCAAAGCCCTGTGCTCTGCACCAGTTTTTCAACCATTCATTGAATCCCATGGTGTGGAGTACCCTAGCTTCACCCATGCCATAGACAAGCAACACCTGTGAGAAGGTTACAGTGTGTGTTACTTGTCTAAGGCCCCTCCCTAATGCCACAAACTCCTCCTGCACTGCTCAGACACCATTCCCAGCTAGGTCATTTTTCCCTAGGGTACAATTACATCCATCTCCCTCTCCCATGGAGTTTCTTCCATGATCCTGAGGATTTGCTTTTTGTCCCTCCAAGCCATGGCACTGGGCAGACACCTTACCTCCCTCTCCCCTCCCTCCCTCAGGTCTACTCCCCTAACAATTGAATTCCCCACCAGGAGCTGTTTCCTTCCCCTGTGGGGCCCTGTGCAACCCTCCAGTGGGTCTCCTTTGTGGAAGTTCCCAGCATCCTCCTTGGTCTCCACTGTGGGTGCCTGCATAGAGGACCCACACTCCGCAAGAATGGCATATGAATTGTGGAGAGGTACAGCTAGGGGGATGCACCTCTCTTCCAACACCCTTACTCACCCTAAGCCTACCATGGTCCAACCGCTACTGTTTCTTGTCAACCTCTGAGGCAGCGGCGGCAGCCCTTGTGGTCCAGGATGCAGAGAGGTATCTGAGCCTTTTGTTGCCTTTTTGCTGAAGCCTCTGTTTTGCCATTTTGCATTTGGGACCTCCTCTATCTACATGTCTTGAGCAGAGACAATTTCTTCTGGATCACTGAGAGCCAAGACTTCAACTACAACACTTCTAAGGACACTTTTGCACTTCAAAATTCCAACTAAGGACTAAAGGTAGATTTTTAACCTCTGAGTTTTAAGTGTAGGATTTTCTGTATACTTTCTTTTTATTTTCAATATCCTGTAACCAATCTTCAGATTATTTTGCCTTTATGTTATTTACTGTTTTCTAATTAATTTAATTAGTAAAGCCTTTTATAAACAATATTATCTCTAACCTTCTCCAGACTGCCTCCATGTTATATGCTGATGATATTGACCTTTAGGTCAGTGCTAAAAACATTAAGGAAGTTAACCAATGACTTTCTCTTGACTTTCAAAGGATTCACCAATGGCTATTCAGCCACAAACTTCTGTTGAAAGTATCTAAGACTCAAGCCATGCTATTTGGTTCTAATGCCAAACTCAAACCCTCTCAACCCACTTTCAAAGTTACTACCTTAAATGGGTCTTCTGTTGGAGTGGTACCTTCATTTAAATGCCTTGGTCTCACACTCGACCCAACTCTTACTTTTGATCTCCATATTCAACAATCCTGCAAGCTGGCTAACATAAAACTTGGTATGGCCTATCTTTCCAGCTATATGCTCACACCATCAACGAGACTTGCCATAGCCCGTGGCATACTCCTTCTGTCACTCACCTATTGAGTTATAGTGTATGCCTCTGCGAGTAAAACTATTCTTTGGAAGTGGGATGTCACCTACAATAATATCTGAAGGTATGTGTCCTCCTCACATCAGATGAAACACCATTGTCTCCTATACTCAAACTTGTGTGGCTTTCTCTGAATGCATCAAGAGACTTTGCGTATGGCTCAGTCATAGATAATGTCATCCGTAACCAAACACTGAAGTCCCTGGCAGATCTATTTCTCATCCCGCCATCCAAATACGGTCTCCGCTCAACTGCTAATGCACCTGTGCTTATTCCTCAACACCACGCCACCAAAGGTGCTAGTGCTTTCTCCTGTTATGCCCCCTATAACTGGAATTCCCTCCCACTAGCTATAAGGTTAGCACCATCCCATGCCTCTTTCAAGAAATTGCTTTGTGATTATCTTGCAGATTCATGTTCATGCTCCTGCTTCAAACCACCCTAGCCTATTATCTCTCTCCTGATCTATGCACCCTCTCACCTCATGGAAGTGCTGTACACTCCTCTAGTCATCTACTTGCACTTTTAGTACACCAAGTCCATATCCCCCTACCTTTGCCTTCTTTCTATACTATCCTATCCTTCTCCCCTTTTATTGCATCCCCACCCTAGTAATATCCTGGCTCTACGTTATCCTTTATTTATAATTATAATTAGGGGTGTTTGTTTTTTTTTATAATACCATGTTCTCTACCTAGATTACTGAATAATGGTTTTATTTATTGTATGTGCTCTCTTATTCACTCCATGTTATTGTTGATTAATTTGTATTTTGTTTATTTGCTGACTACTTTGTATTACTACTGTCTATGCTTTTACTTTATTGTATTTTACTGTTTTGTATTTGTTTCTATCTCTGTTGATCAAATGTTAAGTCAAATGTTTTGTCTCTGTAAACTCCCGGGTTGTGCCTGAAAATAGTCATTGCTATGGCTAGCACACCTTACCCGGTAAACAAAAACTAAATAAAAATAATTTTGCCTGTGTCATTTGTATGTGCTGCCTGGGCAAAAGTTGTTCAGACTGTACAGCACCTGTGTGATCACTTAAGGGCCAAAACACTACCAAAAGTGAAGTACCATTAGGGAGTTTGTGATGAAAGGAGGGGAGTAAATATGAAGGGTCTCAAGAGGAGGCTGTGGGGGTTTGAACCAATCACTGCATTTCTGGGAAAAGACACAGTAATATGGTGTATAGGGTCCCACAAAGCCTACACATGCCTGTGGCTTTTCTGGTTCATTGTTCAGTGGCCAAGGGAGATCTACCCCAGGAACATAGACTCGAGACTATATTTGTATCCCCTCGCACAGAGAAAGGGTATCTCTGACCCCATCCCCCCATCACAAGAGGGATTCACTGTGATGCAGAGAATCCCACCCTACAGGAGTGGACTTGTAACAGCAGCATCTATTCAAGAAAGTTACATCACATACAATGTGATGATTCAGTGTCAGGCAGGAGAAAAAGGGTCCACGACATCAGGCTTATCTTCAGACATGCAGAACAAACCAGGAAAAAAGGCCACTGGCTGTTTTTACCATGGCATCATAAGAAACCTTTGATTTGATGTTTAATATCCCTCTCCCCCAGCCAGGAAGGATCTAGTAACAGAGTATGGAAAGCACACTGTGCTTTGAGGGTTAAAATATGATAGATTTATAGAGAACAATAAATAGCAAATCTTGACTTTCAAAAATGGACTCTTGACTGTAGAAAAACCTTTAGTAAAATGTTGGATTTTCCCAAGGAACATGAGCCTGTCAGCTCGAGCTTTTGGCAGGACTCATACTCCCGTTTGATGCCAATTGCCAGCTGTCTCTTCGCTAAAGGAAAGTGAGTTATAATTTATTTTGGAACATTTTAAAGATCCAGTCATACGTGTTCTTCTTTTTGTTGCTGTCTCAGTTACTTATCTGCCCTAAGGTTAGCATCTTTGGAAACTTTTGTTCATATATGATTCAGAGGGGAGGAACCATGTTCTAATAAAGTAGCTCTTTACTGGCACAGGAAAGGAGGGGCAGTGTGAATGTCTCACAAGCTGGACCCTTGTAATAGACCATAGCTGGCATTGGCAAAGCACTGTGGCCTAATCCAAATTCTGCCAGGGAGTTCTGTTGCAAGCACTGGCACAAGGGTGGGAAACATTGAAGAAGGAGGGCCAGGAAGGTGGTCAGGAAGTACACGAAAATAAGAGAAGTACAGAGAAACTCAAAATAAATAAATAAGCAGGTAGTGGCAGTGTGGTGTAGGGGTTAGAATGCAAAATTGTAAAGTGGGATATGCAG
Organism: Neoceratodus forsteri; assembly: GCA_016271365.2. Classification (NCBI taxonomy): domain Eukaryota; kingdom Metazoa; phylum Chordata; order Ceratodontiformes; family Ceratodontidae; genus Neoceratodus; species Neoceratodus forsteri. Next base: position 28,906,251 of record CM057456.1, read on the forward strand.
GTTCTGATCTTACTGTGGTCGTTGGTTCACTGTGTGATCATGAACAAGTCACTTGACCTCCCTGGACTTCAGTCTTCCAACCTAAAAGATGAGTAGGTGCACGCCCCCTCCCCAAATAAGATGGTGTTTGACAGTTGTAAAATAAAACTGCAGAACAGCAAGCCACACAGCAACTTTTCTAACTATAAGGTGTGAACCAGGGACTGTGCTATGTGAAAATAATAGACAAAGGCATAAACTGTTAAACATGGAGGGTCCCATCTAGGTAAAATGTAGTACTTATTACTGTTTGACCCTTAACGATGAGTGCTGACCTCACTGTTATTACAACTACAAGGAAAAGAATATAGCTTTTACTCTATATTGCACATTTGATATCTACTGTACCCAAAAGCACTTTACAACCCAAAACAGGGAAGGAAGAGAATGTTGCTCCCCTTTCTGGCACAAAGGACAGAGATGGCTCTGAGAAAAAATGCAGGGATGTTAAGTGACTTGCATAGGGTCATGTAGTAAGTGTCAGTTGTGGGATACAATCAGGACCTCCAGGTTCTCAGCTCTGCACTCTAACCACTAGGCCAAACTGCCTAACTGATGGCATTTCCTTGCGTAGAAACAGCTACTTTGACATTTGAAAACAAAAGTATTTTCTTCAAACTCCATATTTTAATGATATTGAAAACAAAAGTACGTTCTTAAAAATCCATATTTTGATAGCATAGCTATGGAATACTTTGATAGAGAATACATAATTGGCTGCAGTGGAATATCACATACCTCCGCTACTGAGTGGTTAGACCCATAACTCACGAGTATCGAAGCACTCATGTGTGGAGATAAATGTGTTATTCTGACAACATGAATTAGAACCACGCTGTCATATTTGTGCATCATCTCCTGCTGCTGCATGATGCCCTAGAATGTAGAACGTTTTTTAAAGCATGCACTGTGGACTATGCTAGTCTCAAGCCTCCCAGCATTCCAACCCCAGCTTTTGAGCTTCTGCTAAAGTAAGTGGTCACCCCCAGATAACTGTGACCATTTAGCCAATGTTTAGTCACTAGAGTTTATTATTTTATAAATATAAACTTACAGTGTGAAAACCAGCCTAGTGGTGCAGCAATAGCGCTACCACTAGTGACGCTGACCACCTGGGTTCGGAAACAATCCCAGAGCATCCAAGGGCTGGGGAGGGATAGGTAGGATGAACATCCAGTGGACTACTCTCCTCCTCCAAGGGGTGGGCTGGACTGCCCGGCACTGGACTGACTCTTAGTGAAGGCTGGGCATTCAGTTACCAGAGCCTACAAGACGAGGGGGAGGAGGTGATGGCTGATGTTGTTGCACTGTGTGTGGGTGACACATGGAAGTGCCTCACTGTCATTGCATGGTCACACCTCCATGGGGTAACCAAGAAAACCCCTCAGAACACTGCAGCATGAAGTCCAGGGACCACAACCTTTTTCCTTCTGAATGATGTCGGTGTAAGTCTCAGCCTGGTCCTCAAAAGGTTGATCTTGATCTCTCTCTCTGGGAAACCCTGCCGTGAGAGGTAGATCATGAGTCTCCCAGTCTGGGCAGCACAGTGGATGCTGGTGGATGGGGGGAGATTTTGGAACACCAGGGACGGAAACTGGGTATATCCCCACATAGCCTGAGAGCAAAAAGAGAGTTGAAAAAGAAAAAAGTTGTAATTTGTTAAATGCAGGTTTCTCTCAGTTCCTGCACTGTGTTTTTAAACAAATTTAGACAATAGCAATAGTGATATATTTTCACTAACAAATTTGTTTATATAACATGCATGTGCTGATAAATAGCAAGATAACAAGTGTTATGTTGAACCACAGTTGGCTATGTACTGTACGTGCCACACTACATACTGAACCAATTCGAGAACACTTCCACAATGCTTTTGCATCACAATAGCCATTTCAGCACTGAAGCCAGCAGCTGAACTCCAACAAAAACATTTAAATCTTTATAGAAATAGCAGATTTAAAAGCTATAACTAGTAAACTGATGTATGAATCAAATATGCAATGGTCTAACTCAAAATATACATATTATTAGAAACATAGAAACATAGAATTTGACGTCAGATAAGGACCGCTTGGCCCACCCAGTCTGCCCATTTTCCTACCTGATGGATAAGCTGCAGATTATAGTTAATCAACAGCTTACTTCCTCCTGCCCCCCATTAGAATTGCCTTATGCCTGTCCCATGCATTCTTGAATTCTCCCACTGTTCCTGACTCCACAACCTCCTCAGGAAGGCTGTTCCATGCATCCACAACTCTCTCTGTGAAAAAATACTTTCTAACATTACCTCTGAGACGTCCCCCCTCTATCTTCAAATCGTGCCCCCTTGTTCTTGCACATCTCTTCTTCTGAAAGATATTACCCTCTTGTACCTTGTTAATTCCCTTGAGATACTTGAAAGTTTCTATCATGTCCCCCCTCTCCCTCCTTTCCTCAAGGGTATACATATTAAGCTGCTTTAGTCTCTCCTCGTATGTCTTCTAGTGCAGACTTTGCACCATTTTGCTTGCCCTCCTCTGAACAGCCTCCACTCTGTCTATGTCTTTGCCGAGATGGGGTCTCCAGAATTGCACGCGGTACTCCAGATGGGGTCTCACTAACTGTCTGTAGAGAGGGATAACAACTTCCTGTTTTCTACTGTTGATGCCTCTCCCTATGCATCCCAGTATTCCCCCAGCCCTCGTTACTGCCTTCTCACATTGCGTGCCCACCTTTAGGTCATCTGATATAATTACTCCTAGATCTCTTTCGATTTTTGTTGTTGTTATTAACTCACCTCCATTGTGTACTCTTCCCTGGGTTTTATTTCCCAGATGCATTACTTTGCACTTCTTGCATTGAATCTGAGCTGCCACGTATTTGACCATTCCTCCAACCTTGCCAAGTCCCTTTTCATTGTTTTCCACCCCACCTTGTGTATCAACCCTGTTGCAGATCTTTGTGTCATCTGCAAAGAGGTATACCTTTTCTTCCAGGTGCTCTCCAATGTCACTTATAAAGATATTAAAGAGGACCGGTCCCAGTACCGAACACTGCGGTACCCCGCTAGTTACCCTCCTTTCTTCACTGTGGACTCCGTTTACTATTACCCTTTGAGTCCTGTTGTCCAGCCAGTTTTTTATCCAGACTACCACCTTGGGACCCACTCCAAGGCTGGCTAACCTATATAATAATCTTTTGTGTGAGACTGTGTCGAATGTCTTGCTAAAATCTAGGTAGGCCATATCCACAGTCCTCCCTGGTCTACTACTTTGGTCACCCAGTCAAAGAAATCTATTAGGTTCATCTGACATGACCTTCCTGCTGTGAAACCATGCTGCCTTGGGTCCTGTGCCCCACTGGCCTCTAGGTACTCAACAATTCTTTCCTTCAGAATTGATTCCATCATTTTCCCTACCACCGGAGTAAAACTAGCTGGTCTGTAGTTTCCTGCCTCTGCCCTGCTCCCACGTTTGTGAAGTGGAATCACATTCGCCCTCCTCCAGTCCTCAGGTACCACTCCATCCTCCCATGATTTGTTAAAGAGAGTAGTCAGTGGTGTTACTAGTTCTACCCTTAGTTCTTTTAGTATTCTTGGGTGAATCCCATCAGGCCCCATTGCTTTGTCCACCCTCAGTTTCCAGAGTTCTTTCAAAACCCTTTCTTCTGTGAATGGACTAGTATCGGCCCCCCTATTTAGAGTTTCTCCCTTGTTTGGTTTAGGCACCTCCTCCTCCTCATCTGTTGTGAATGCTGAGCAGAAATATTCATTCAGTATCCCTGCTTTTTCACTGTCGCCCTCTGCTCACATTCCCTCCCCTTTATTAAGTCTCTGTATCCCTCCCTTGGTCTTTCTTCGCTCCCTAATGTACCTATAAAAGGTTTTATACCCCTTCTTAACAGAGTTGGCTATCTTTTCCTCAGTCTGTGCCTTTGCTATTCTGACTGTATTCCCTGCCTCCTTCTGCTTTAACTGATAAAGTTCTCTGTCCTGCTCCTTCTGTGTTTCTTTACATTTCCTGAATGATATCCTTTTCTCCTTAACTGTCCCTGCCACCTCTTTTGAGAACCATAGCGTTTTTTTTCTTCATTTTGTTTTATTGATTTGCTTCACACAAAGGCTTGTTGCCTCTGCGATGGCTGTTTTGATTATTCCCCATTCTTCCTCCACCCCTCCTTCTTGCACATTTGCTAGTGCTTTTCTAAGGCACTCTCTCATTTTCCTAAAGTCAGCTTTCCTAAAGTCCAATACTCTTGTTTTTGTATGGCTTGACTCTATGGCTATGTTTATTGTGAACCACACTGTCTGGTGGTCACTTGTTCCCAGTTGGCTACCGACTTCTAAATCTGAGATCCTTTCTCCTTCCCCATTTGAGAGTACCAGGTCTAAGATTGCTCCCTCCCGAGTGGGTTCCAACACTAGCTGTCTGAGGCATGCCCCCTGTAGGGCATCAAGAATGACCCTGCTCTTGGATGTGCCTGCAGCAAAGGTACTCCAGTTAACATCTTAATCAATCAATCAATCCATCAAATCTTTATTTATCCAGGCGATCACCATTGAGCAAGTTCATTTACAAGGTGGACCTGCTGTTGGCATGGAAAATTGTACAGTTACATATAAATATACATAATACAAAAGGAACAACATGTTTACAATACTGATAGGAGCAGAGTATTTACATTCCAAGTCACATGTACAAGAAAGATATACGTAACACAACCTGAGCGTTATATATATATATATATATATATATATATATATATATATATATATATATATATATATATATATATATATATATATATATACAGTTTCCACAGGAGCAGGATGTGTATGGATGTCATATACTAACCATAGAAGAAAAAAGAAAGATTATTTATATTCCTGTCCAGCAGAAACACGTTACAGGCCTGGATGGAAATTTCTAAGCTATGGAGGCATATAACAGTGTAAGCCTTAGGTAAATCGCAGAAGGGGTGGTGAGTAAAGGGATGCAGAGGGTGCTAAGGGAAGTGGGCGGGGGAAGTAGTAGTGGCAAGGGCTGATTTGGATAAGCAGCTGGGACTAGTGTTGAAGAAAAGAGGAACAATAGTCAAGCTGCTAGGAGCGATAGAAGCAATTACAGATTTCAGCAAATGTTTTGTCATAGAGGGTCTTAAAGAAGGCAGGACTGACAGGTGAGCTAAGTCTCAATGATTTTTGTATCCTATTCCAGAGAGTAGGCAGGGCATAGCTTCTGGCCCTTCCAAAGCGAGTGTTGGTCCTTGGAACATTCAAAGAAATCTGCGATTGACTTCTTAAGACATAATTCCTAATAGGACTAAGGGGGAGACAGTCAACAATGTATTGTGGGAGTTTGTTGTCTCTGCCATACTCAGGTCCCCCATCAACAATATCTCCCCTTTTCCTGCCATTTTAAGGATGCCCTCTATCATTTCCTTGTCCATTTCCTCCCCCTGAGATGGGGGTCTGTACACAACCTCCATGCGGATTGTGATGCCATTCCCTGTCTCCAGGGTGACCCATAGTGACTCATCAACTTTCTGTTTACTCTTTAGTTCTGTTGCTTTAATACCTTCCCTTATATAGAGAGCTACTCCTCCTCCTCTTTTACCCACCCTGTCCCTCCTGTAGACTGTGTATCCTGGTATATTGACTTCCCACTCATGGTTTTCTGTGTACCATGTTTCAGTGACTGCCACAATATCCAGGCATCCCTCTTCCATCAAGGCCACTAGTTCAGGGAGCTTGTTGCACAGACTGTGAGCATTGGTACTCATCACCTTCCATTTATTTTTTATGGCCTTACCCCTTTTAGCCCCATCCCTGTCCTTAACACCTTTTTCTGCATTTATCCCTGTCCTGTTCCCTGCTGACTTCTCTGCCTTGGTGTTTACCTCTCTAACTACTGCGCTTTGTGGGGGGAGGCTGGGATTTCCCTGCTCCTTTTCAGTGCCCCCCCCTTGGCTAGTTTAAATGCTTGCCAATGAAGCATTTAAACCTGTCACCTAGGATCCTGGATCCCCCCCCGGACAGATGCAGACCATCGAGCCAGTATAAGCCTGCATCCCTCCAGGTGGCTCCCCAGTCCCCAGTGAAGCCAAAACCCTGAGCTCCACACCAGTTTTTCAACCATTCATAAAATCCCATGGTGCAGGACTGTCATAACTCACTTGTGAGTTATTATTCTAACCCCAGGAATTCTTCAATGTGATTAACTGTAGCAGTCAGCCTCCTGAATTGAACTGCCTTAGAGATAGATGGAAATGGAACGTTATGCAAATGATGGAACATCTGTTAGCTTGTGCTACCATTCAAACTGCTGCCCTTACCAACTGCTGCATTGTATAACACTCAGATTTCTTTCTCCACCTGCCCTTTTTTGGACGCCTCAGAGACTGCTCTTCAGCGTTGTTGTGAATCCTTTATTTTCATGAAAAAATAAGTATTCTGTTTTAATTTATCACTAGAACTGCTTCCTTTACTTTCTGTTTTAATTTAACACTATATTTATATTTGTTTTTGATAGTTTTTACCTCAGTTCATGGTTCCTCAGCGGTTCATCGAACCATCGGGGAACCGATTATTTTTGGTTCATTTTTCTATTTTTTACTATTTAAATTTGTTCAGGAACTTGCCGGTGCCCGTACTTTATTTTTGGGAGGTTTTCCAGCAAAATTCATAAGCCTTGCATTTTTCCCCGGTTTGGGAATCGACCACTTTGCTTTTGGAAATGGCTACCTCCTATTTATATATTTTTAGTAAATATTTCGGTTCATTTGGGGCTGAGTCTAGTTCTGGTTTATGTATCTGGATATAATTGTTGGTTATGTCCAATAAGCTGAAAAAGAAAACAGGGCCTACAGGTTTTAGAAATTGCACCAAGTGTGGGGAAGTTTTTGCTAAAGCAGGTAAGCATGATCTGTACCTTTTCTGCCTGGGTTCCTCGCACTTTCAGGCCAACTGTGACATTTGTAAGACTTTCCCAGCTAAAACCATGGAAAAACACCTTGAGCACTTTAAAAAGCGTATGACTTCTACTCTGGTTCCGAGCGATCCAGTTCTGGATCAATCACCTATTCCTTCAAAAAAAGATAACAAAAATGCTGATCCTGATGCCTCTGACAAAGGTGAGAGTTCAAAAATAAAATGAACCGGTGAGCAGGTTACTGAACCAGCTCCAGCAAAAAAGAAAGCAAAGAAAAAGCACCTTGACACTCCAGGTGAAAAAACGAAGAAGCCTTAGGTGCAAAATCCAAATGTGCCTTTGGCTGAAGCTGTAGCACAAGCCATACAAATTTTACAGGCTTTGCAAGGCTTTTGTTCTGGTTCCACAACCGGCAACCCCGGTTCCATAGGATCTGCGTATGGTTTGATATTGGTTTGGACAATGGTCCAAGTATCGGCTCCTGTGTCTCAAGACCCCACATACAAGGAATATGATAAGGATGAAAATGAGGAGGAGCCAATTAAACCAGAGGTTTCTCTGGATCAAGAGTTTGAGTCACCTCCCAGGTTACCTGAAGATTATTCCTCACACTTTACATTTCTAAAACAGATGGTGGAGGCACTTGATTTAACTACCAATGAATTGGTGGAGGAGGAGGAGGAAGAAGAGGCAGACTTCTTAGAAATGATGGGCCTGGCTCCAACTAAAAGGCTTCTCCTACCCATCCAGAGATCTCAAGATGTACTAAAGGTGCTTCAGATACTCAATTCAGTTCCTCCAGTCGACAAGAAGGCTGATAAGAAATATCAGCTGGATAGGTCAGGAGAAGAATTTTTATTTTCACACCCTGATCATGAGGAGGTGGTGCAGGCAGCTGCCTGTGACAGGGCAAGGATGCCACTGTCATCTCACCCACCTGAAAAGGACTCAAGAAAGTTTGACAGTATGGCAAAGAAAGGTTACTTGGCTGTTTCTTTGGCCATATGACAAGCCAACTACATGGCATATGCTGCCAGGTATCAGAAGACCCTTTGGAATTCCATACTGGCCATGGCAGACAAGGCACCACCTGCTATGGCTTCTGACATGGCTGAGACAGCCAGACTTGGTTTGGAATCTACCAAATACCAGTTCCATGTGGTAGCCAACTGCAGGGATACTGCAGCCAGACAGATGGCCCAAACAGTAGCATTAAGGAGGTTTGCTTGGCTCAGAACCACAAATGTTACTCAAGATATCCAGACTAAGGCCATGTACATTCCGTGTGAAAACAAGCCCCTGTTCAGGGATATGACTGAAGCCAACGTGAAAAAAGAAGATGAGTATAAAACAACTTATAAGAGTAATGTTGCCAAAGAAAATGCTTCAATCTCTTATAGGTCACAAGAAAGGAGAGGTCGAGGAAGGTCAGGGTATGGCAGACCTTTTTTCCAGGCACAAGCCACCCCTGTATATCAGCAGCAGAGGGAATTTTTCAGGGGCAGGGGCAAAAGGGTCTCCAGACGTGGTGACCACAGCATTCAGGCTGCAGCCCAGGCAAAGCAGACTCCCGGATCTATTGGTCAGGCTTACCTCCCCACTACCTGTAGGGGGCAGGCTGGCTCACTACTTCCCAGTTTGGAAAGCCATCACCTCAGACAAGTGGGTCTTGGAGGTAGTGAGCCAGGGCCTAGCCCTCAGTGTCAAATCCTTTCCCAAGCTGAGGTCAAAACTCTTTTGGCTAGCATCCCCCACAGAAAGGGCACTCTTGGAAAAAGAGGTACCCAATTTGCTGGTAGCAAAGGCAGTGAAACCTGTTCCACCCTTGCAGAGGGGAAAAGGATTCTACTCAAGATACTTCCTAACATTAAAGAAAAATGGGGAGTGGTGACCTCTTTTGGATGTAAGAGCTCTGAACAAACACTTGGCAAAGCCAAAGTTCCAGATGGTAACTTTGGCAATGATTCGTCCTACTCTTCAGGAAGAAGACTGGCTGGCATCATTGAATCATAAAGATGCTTGCTTCCACATCCCGATCAGGGAATCTCACAGAAAATATCTCAGGTTCAGACTTCACTCAGGGTATTACCAATTTGCAGCTCTACCATTTGGTCTAACCTCTGGTCCCGGGGCTTTCACAAAGTGCCTGACAGTGGTAGTGGCATACCTGAGATGGTAGGGCTTCACGGTGTTCCCTTACCTAGATGACTGGCTAGTCAAGGGACAGTCACCACAGCAGGTAGAAGATGCCTTCAAACTCACCCAGGAAACCCTAGCATATCTGGGATTCCTTATCAATGTCCAGAAATCTGTCCTTCAGCCAACTCAGCTAGTAAACTTCATAGGGGTAGAGCTGGATACTCAGCAGGGAAGAGCCTTCCTTCCCCAAGACAGAGCGGCCAATATCCTACAGATTGCAGGCTCTTTCAGCCTCAACAGACTACGGCCAGCAAGACATTTCCTAAAGTTGCTGAGGCACATCACTGCAGCAACAGAAACAGTTCAGGGTTGCAGATTCCAGATGAGAGACATCCAATTACATCTCAGAGCACACTGGTGCCAAACAAAGGATTCCTTAGCAAAATTGGTACCAGCATCAAAGCCATTACTGCAGGCCTTGCAGTGGTGGGAAGATAGAAGCAATCTCAGACAGGAGGTCCCTTTCAAGCCAGAGTCCTCTCTGGTGCTGACAATAAATGCCTCCCTCCTAGGGTGGGGGGCACATCTAGATCAGCATACAGTGCATGACACATGGTCCCCAACAGAGTCGCTAGTGCACATAAATCTGCTGGAGCTCAGGGCAGTGCTGCTGGCACTCCAGTCCTTTGCTACCCTGATAAAGGACAAGGTGGTACAAGTCAGAACAGACAACACCACCACTATGTACTACATTAACAAGTAGGGAGGGACAAGTTGCGACCTGCTGTGCACAGAAGCAATGAAGACATGGGGCTTAGCTTACCAACTGCAGGTGTCCCTGGTGACCATCCACCTCCCAAGAAAGGACAATACCCCAGTGGATGCACTCAGCAGACTCAACCAAAACCACCACAAGTGGTCCCTCAACAGACAAGTGCTGGAGGTGGTGTTCCAAAGATGGGGAAGTCTAGAGATAGCTCTCTTCACCTCAGAAGAGAACCACCAGTTGCCAAAATTCTGCTGTAGGCCTCTAGCGAAGGGCACAGTACCCCTGGATGCACTGGTGTTGGATTGGACAGGGCGGCACCTGTATGCATTCCCTCCATTTCCATTATTACTCAGGGTCCTGATCAAACTCAGGTCCCAACCAGCAATCATGATCCTGATAGCTCCAGATTGGGCCATGCAGCTGTGGTATTCCCAGCTGCTCTCCCTATCAGTAGCCCAACCCATACACCTCCCTCAGAGGCACAACCTCCTGACCTCCTCATAATGGAGGATTCTGTACCTGAACCTCAGGTCACTCAGACTCAGAGCTGGGCTCTTGAAGACCTAGAGTATGCTAACCTATACCTCTCTGAGGATGTACTGAGGGTGCTTAGGGGCTCCAGAAAGCCCTCTACCAAGAAAACCTATGCTGCAAAGTGGAAAAGGTTTTCTATCTGGTGTGGCATTAATAACTTAGTGCCCACCCAGTCGAGGTTACCAGTCCTGCTGGACTACCTCACCCACCTGCACTCTCTAGGCCTACAGCCCACAACTCTTAAGGTCTATCTGGCATCAGTCTCAGTCTATCTTTCAGCAAGGGTACTTCTTTAGATGCCAATCCTATTTTCAAGAAATTCTTTAAAGAGCTTGCCCACTTGCACCCCCCTCACAGAGAACCAATGCCTACTTGGACCTTAATGTTTGCATTGCCAAGCTCATAGGACCTCCATTTGAATCATGGCTACAGCACACCTGAAACTGATCACTTGGAAAACCATATTCCTAGTGACCATCACTTCAGCTAGATGGATAAATGAGCTGCAAGCTTTGTGTGTAGAGCACGACTACATCTCCTTCCACAGGGATAAGGTGGCACTCAGGACCAATAGGAAATTCTTCTCTAAAGTAGTCTCAGATTTTTACTTGAACCAGACTATTACCCTGCCAGTCTTCTTCACTGAGCACTCTAGTTCAGAGGAGCAGAGGCTCCACAGCCTGGACGTTAAAAAAGCCCTCAGGTACTATCTTAACCACACTAAAACCCATAAGCAGGACAGGCAGCAGCTGTTCCTGACTTATGGGGAAGTGGGAAAAGGGAAACCAGCTACTAAAAGGACCATTTCACAGTGGATAGTAGCATGTATTCAGTTCTGTTATAGTAAAGTTGGTAAGGAACCCCCAGTAGGCCTAAGGGTACATTCTACATGGTGTACAGCTGCTACAACTGCAGCTGCAAGGGATAATCCCTTACCTGTCTAGCTTGGATTCAATGCAGAGAAGTGCAAAATAATGTACCTGGGAAACAAAAACCCAGGGGAAGATTACACAAAGGGGTGGGAGGTAGTAACAACAAAAAAGGAAAGGGACCTGGGGGTAATCATATCAGATGACCTTAAGGTTAGCAAGCAATGTGAGAAGGCAGTAGGGAGGGCTGTGGGTATACTGGGATGTATAGGGAGAGGCATCAGCAGCAGAAAACAGGAAGTTGTTATCCCTCTGTACAGATAGTTGGTGAGACCCCATCTGGAGTACTGCATCCAGTTCTGGAGACCCCATCTCCGTAAGGACATAGACAGGATAGAGGTAGTCCAGAGGAGGGCAACTAAAATGGTGCAGGGTCTGCAAGAGAAGCCGTATGAGGAGAGACTAAAGGAGCTTAATATGTATACCCTTGAGGAAAGGAGGGAGAAGGGGGAACATGATAGAAACTTTTAAGTACCTCAGTGGAATCAACAAAGTCCTAGAGGGTAGCATCTTTCATAAAAAGGGATGTGCAAGAATAAGGGGACACAATCTGAAGATGGGGCAGCGGCTCAAGGGCAATGTGAGGAAGTATTTTTTCACAGAGAAGGTGATGGATACATTGAATCACCTTCCTGAGGAGGTTGTGGGGTCTACAATTGTGGGAGAATTCAAGAATGCATGGGACAGACATAAGGCAATTCTTGTGGGGTGTAGGAAGAAATAGGCTGTTGGTTAACTAGGATCTGCAGCTTATCCAATAGATAGGTATATGGACAGACTAGGTGGGCCAAGTGGTCCTTATCTGCCATCAAATTCTATGTTTCTATGTTTTCCTTGATAGAAATCTGTAAAGCAGCTACATGGAGAACAGTACACACCTTTACAAAGCATTACAGTTTGGACATTCAGTTCAGGAGTGATGCCAGGTTTGGCACAGCAGTGCTGCAGATCCTGTTTCCAAAAAAAGGTTTTGTGCCCACCTCCAAAGGTCCTGCTTCATAGTTTGCTACAGTTAATCATATTTGAAGAATTCCTGGGATTATAAGAAAAAATTACTCACCTTAGTAATCTTGTTTCTTCCATGGTATTCTTCAGTATGATTAACTCTCCCTCCTCCCCACCTCCCCTTCCAGAACCAGTTGGCCTCTGCATCATAGCTGGGCTAGCATATTGTTATAGTAATTTCTGGGTTTTTCCTTATTTTTAAAACCAGTTGGCTCTTTGTTTCCTCTAGTTAGTCCTAGCTGACATTGCCAGGGGCCCTGAAAAGGGGATTTGTTGTTGTTGAATTGTTACTTAATCTTGTTAGGTTAGTTTAGTTTAGGGGTCTCTCCTAGCAGGCACCAGTGAAATCTGAGCATTATAGAACACAGCAGTTGGTAAGGCAGCAGTTTGAGTGGTGGCACAAGCCAATAGATGATCTGTCATTTGCATAACATTCCATCTATCTTCAAGGTAGTTCAACTCAGGAGGCTGACTACTATAGTTAACCATATTGAAGAATACCTTGGAAGAGACAAGATTACTAAGGTAAGTAATTTTTTCTTCTGCCTCATCACGCATGAAGATAAATTGCAGACTTTATTTATTTATTTGAAATTACTCCAAGTGGGACAATCCCATAAGTTGTAGCATCTTGTTTTTATTGGGGTCCCAGGGAGGACAGCAGCTATCAACAGGTTAACATAGTTCAGCAGGAATCAGTACATACTGTACAGGCTAAAATGTACACAGGAAAAAAATGTAAAGGTAAGCACTCCAAATAGTAATTAAACATAGAATAATGCATGGGGAAGTGTGGTTAGTGAGGATTTTATGCACACCCGAGGTGTGTGATGCCCCATAAATTCCAGGGGTGAAGCCCAAGGGGTTTATTAGTGCATCGCACACTGAGGGTGTGCATAAAATCCTCATTTAAACACACTCCCCATGTTTTCTTTTTTATATTTATTGGTTGATATTATTTACAGCAGATTGACATATGGTAAGGGTGAGGGAGGTCAAAAGAAGTAAATATTTGGTGGTTCTTAACTAATAAAAAATATATTTATTGCTTTAAAAAGTTGCTGGCGGACAGCACTTTTCTTGTGCTGCCACCGACTCACCGCCCCGACCTGGGGTGAAGGAGACTGCTTCAAGAAGAGGGAGGTGGTGGCAGAGGGAGGGACTTGCAGGCAAAGGAGTAGATGGCAAAAGGGGCCTTAGAATGCCCAACGCTCTGGCACACTCTTCCGGGACAGATGCTCTCAGCAGATACGGCTCTTCAGCACACTGCTGCCGGGGGACTGGAAAGTTTTACTTTAAAAAAAACAAACAAGCACTAAAATAACAAAAGGGGGGGAAGAGCCCACACCGTAGCACTGGAAGAAGCAGGAAGCGCCACACCACTTTTGGACTGCCTCACCAAGGGACGAGAGGCAGACCACATGTAAGCTGCTAAGTATTGTTATTGACCTGTGTCCCCTCTCTCCCTTACAACACCGTGGTGATTGGACTTCTCTTTATATTTACTGTTTGACATTGTTTATCACCCGCTGGCAGTGAGAGGTGCTTGCGGCAGTGAGAGCTGCTTGGGCAAACTCTGTTATTCACGGTTCGTTATTCACATGTGTGAATAATGGAGTTTACCAGCCACTGCCAGCAGGTGATAAACAATATCAACCAGTAACCATAACAAGTTAACAAACTGGCACCATTGCAGAGAAAGAGCATATGCAGTGTTATGCAACATGATCATGGTTAGGGAGAGGGGAATTCTGGGCCAAAACAAACACAGGGAGTTCTAAGGTGGCTGGAGAGACCGGACTTGACCACTTGCAAGCTAAACACATTCCCCAGCTAGAAAGGGAGTTTACTCCTGGTTTCTGGTGCTGCAAATGCAAAGGCCTTTCTACCAAATTGATGCGTCATCCTGAGAACTGAGAAGGTAAGCGCTGCTGCTGAATGGAGTCAGCTGGCACTGCTCAACTGTGTGAGGAGGACTAGGAGATAATTATGGGGTTTTTCTTTGTGCATAGTTGTACAACAAAGAAGGCCTGTGGTAGTCATTCCTGCTTGAGGGATTTAACAGAGAAACATAGAAACATAAACTTTGACGGAAGATAAGGACTTCTTGGCCCACCTAGTCTGCCCATTTCCCTACCTATTGGATAAGCTGCAGATCCTAGTTAACCAACAGCCTACTTCTTCCTGTCCTCCATCCGAATTGCTTTATGTCTGTCCCATGCATTCTTGAATTCCCCCACCTTTTTTGACCCCACGACCTTCTCAGGCAGGCCGTTCCATGCATCCACCACACTCTCTGTAAAAAAATACTTGCTCACATTGCCACTGAACTTCCCCCCTCTATCTTCAAGTTGTGTACCCTTGTTCTTACACATCTCTTTTTCTGCAAGATGCTACCCTCTTGGACTTTGTTGAAAGTATTAAACTCCTTTAGTCTCTCTCTTCGTATGGCTTCTGTTGCAGACCCTGCACCATTTTAGTTGCCCTTTTCTAGACTTCCTCCATTCTGTCCAGTTAAGTTGGTCATACAGCAGGCAATGATAGGTAGACCATCCACAGGAGAGGATGAACCTGTACAACTAATTGTATGAATGATCCAAGGACAGCAGAGTGGTTTTGCTTGCACAGCAGTATGTGATGTCTCCATAGTCAATGAAAGGGAGCAGGAAACAGGAGACTACCTGCTTCCTCATGTCAGCACTGAGGCAGTGCTGAGACCTGTACAGCAAGTTGAGCTTTGGCCCTATGGTTGTTAAGTTGCAACAATGTGCCTTCTGTAAGTAAGTAATACAGTACACTAGGCTAGAATCCTATAAATCTGGATTCATTGATTTGCTCAGTAGTGTGTTGCCATCTGATGTTATGGTTGCAAGTGGACCAACTTAACAAGTTAGCAAGTTCTGGGATCCAGCACCATGGACTTAGTTTTGATTGCATTAAGGATCGGGCGGTTGTTGATGAACCAGGAGGAGACTGTTGAAATCAGATTGGAGTACTGAATTACCCTCGGATATTGTCATTGCACTGTAGTAGAGTATGGTGGTATCTGAATACATATGTATTTGACAACTCCCGCTGTGCTTTGGGAGATCATTAATAAAAATGGAAAACAGCAGGAGGCCAAGGACTAAGCCTTGAGGTACCCCAAGATTTAAGACAGCAGTGTCTGAATTAATGCTTTGCATGAACATTAGCTAGGTCCAGTCACTCAGGTAGTTTCTGAACCATTTGATGGCTGGTTGACTGACACCTAGGATACTGAGCTTGAGCAGAAGTATTGCATGATCCACCAAGTCAAAAGCCTTGGAGAGGTCCAAGGAGATGGCCCAAGTAAGGAACCATTATCCATGGCTATATGGAGATCATTGGTGATTGTGAGCCATACAGATATGGTAGAATGCCTCTTCCTCAATACAGGTTGCATTGGAGAGAGCAGACTGTGTATACTGAGATGCTCAGTCAGCTACAAATGAATACACTTTTTGAAAACCTTGGAGAGGGTAGAAAGGACTGAAATGGGTCTTCATTGATTCAGATCCTGTTTAGCCCCTCCTTTGCAAAGGGGCACAACACTAGCACATTTGCAAACAGTAGGTATCTCACAAGAGGCAAAGGAGATGTTTAACAGCATTTAAATTGGGGTGTAGATATGATGTGCTGCAAGAGGGAGATGCTTCAGGTCAAGGGAGTCATCACCAGCACTTTTGTCTAGGCTTAGGCCCTTTAGTGCTTTAGTGCTCAGAGATTTTGAGTAAGACTATTACATATCTCCTGTTTGTTATTTTTTCGATTTTCCACAATTCCCAAATGGCTCTGAGAAATATAACCTGAACCACATTTTGCACTCTGCTCACAGTGACTGTACAGAACAGTTTCAGTTTCTGGTACTGATTTTTTTTTTTGAAATAATTATTATAGTGCTTCTATCATTTTTATGTTGCTTGCACGTATGTGCAAGAAACATAGTGCCATCATCGGAGATTTCGGAGGTGTGTCACCTCCTCCTCCAATTCAGTCAGTGTGCTGGCAGGCGCGGCCCCTGTAAGCCAATGCATTTTGGGGCTGTCTGACCGCGCTCCAAAATGCAGTGGCACTCTGATTGAAGGGGCTGCGCTCAGTGAGCACCGATAAGATAGTAGCTGCTCACGCGCAGCTCCCCCACGAACACATGCAGGCGTCGTGCCCCGCATGCACTGTATAGCCGACGGGGTGCCCAATCCCGTCGGCTGAGCTCGTTCCCCAGTAGTAGGTGCCATGCTGGGAGCCCACCCCAGCGTGGAAAGTGGTCCTGGCCGACAGGAGTGCCCAATCCCCGTCGCTGAGCGCCCCGATCCTTGTGCTGCGCTGAGAGCCCACCCCAGGCGTGGCAACCATCTCATGGCCGATGGGGTGTCCAATCCCCGTCGGCTGAATGCCCCACAATGTCCTTGTGCCATGCTGGAGCCCACCCTAGTGTGGCAAACTCCCACTAAGTCTTTTTTTTTAAACCCGTAAAAAAAACGGTCCCAGCCGTCTCCCAACCCCACAACCCACCCACCCACCCTGCGCAGCCTCCCCACCCCCCTCACCCTTACTTACCTCTGGACTCTGGCGCAACGATCTTGGTGGACCGGGAACACGTCTCGCTCTTCAAAACCGACCGCGAACTGAGGAAATGCCGGTAAGCTGTATAATGGGCTAGATAGGGGGTTCAACTTTGTTGCATATCTCAGGCATTTTTGGTAATTTTTGCACCAAATTTTCAACATGGGGTTTTTGGGACCCCTTCTCATGAATGATGTCACTGTCATGGTGTTATTCAGGCCCGATGGGTGATTTCGCGCAGTGACTGTGCAGTGACTGCGAAATCACCCTGGGCCTGAATACTGCCATGACAGTGACATCATTCATGAAGAAGGGTCCCAAAAACCCCATGTTGAAAATCTGGTGCCAAAATTCCAAAAATGACTGTTTCTGACGTCGTTAGCAGTTCCTCGCGGGCTCATAAGTTCACGAAATTTCAATATTTTCCTCCAGATTTTCAACATTGCCATTTTACCATACCTTCTTATAGTAGTACAGCTGTCATTTCTCCATCTCACCCAAAATGTGTTTCCGTCCATGTGGCGCGAGAATGGCGCGATCGATTGTCTTGAAATCAATGTATGGGACAAATTAAGAAAATCACAGTGACACTGTTCATGAGCAGAGGTCTTAAAATGGCTATGTTGAAAATTTGGTGAAAAAATTCCTTAAAATGACTGTTTTACGAGCATGCGTTGCGCAGTTCCTCTACGCTCGTAAGTCATAAATTTTGATATTTTCACTCAGATTTCAACATTGCCATTTTATCACACCTTCTTATGGGTAGTACAGCTGCCATTTTCACATCTCACCCAAAGCGTGTTTCTGCCTATGTAGCACACAATGGGCAGTCGATTATCTTGAATCAATGTATGGGACAAATTAAAGAAAATAACAGTGACACTGTTCATGAGCTCCAGGTGTTAAAATGGCTATGTTGAAAATTTGGAGAAAAATTCAAAAAATGACTATTTCTGACGTCGTTGTACAGTTCTATGCGCTATTAAGTTCGCAAATTTTCAATATTTTCATTCCAGATTTCCAACATTGCCATTTTGCCACACCTTCTTATAAATAGTATAGCTGTCATTTTTCACATCTCACCTAAAATGTGTTTCCGCCCATGTAGCGCACAATGGTGCTGTCGGTGTGCGAAATCAATGCACGGGATAAATTAAGAAAATCACAGTGACACTGTTCATGAGTAAAGGTCTTAAAATGACTATGTTGAAAATTTGGTGAAAAAATTCCAAAAAATGACTGTTTTATGAGCATGCGTTGTACAGTTCCTACGCATGCTCGTAAGTTGCGAATTTTCAATATTTTCCTCCAGATTTTCAACATTGCCATTTTACCACACCTTCTTATGAGTAGTATAGCTGTCATTTTCATATCTCACCAAAACATGTTTCCGCCCATGTGGCGCACAATGCGCGAGTCAGTGTGAAATCAATGTCGGACAAATTAAGAAAATCAGTGACACTGTTCATGAGCAGAGTCGTAAAATGGCTATGTTGAAAATTTGGTGAAAAAATTCCCTTCAGATGTTCTGCAATATTACTAATGAAGACATTGAACAGAACTGGCCCCAGGACCGATCCCTGCAGCACCCCACTGGTCGACCCCTCTCCCTAGACTGCACACCATTTACCACCACTCTCTGCCTCCTGTCTGTTAGCCAGTTTCTAACCCAGTTTACCACCCTTTCCCCATGTCCTGCCTACCCAGCTAGTTTATCAGCCTCCTATATGGGATGGTGTCAAAGGCTTTGCTGAAATCAAGGTAGCGTTGTCCGCTGCCCCACCCTGATTCACTTCCTTTGTCACCCAGTCAAATAAATCAACCAGATTTATCTGACATGATGTCCCCACTGAATCCATGTTGTCTATGGTCCTGGTTCATGGCATCTAGATGCCCCACTATCCTTTCTTTAAGCAATGTCTCCATGATCTTCCCCACTACTGAGGTGAGGCTGAATGGCCTATTGTTCCCTGCCTCCTCCCTGCTGCCGGACTTGTGTAGAGGGACCACATGCCCTCCTCCAATTCACTCATGTTGAATGACTCAGTGAACATGGCTGCCAGAGGTACTGCTATCTCCCTTCGCAGTTCTGTTAATATCCTTGGGCGTATGCCATCTGGTTCCATCGCTTTGTCTATCTTCAATTTAGTGAGCTCCTGCAGGACTCTTTTGTCCACCTCTTCACCCCCTTGGCAACTGCTGTACTGCTGTGGCCCTTGCCCCTCCCACTCTTCTGTGAATACTGAACGGAAAGACACAGTGGATGTCTTGGGAGGAAGGCATGAAACTGTCACTTCCAAATACCTAAACAGCACATACAAGCAAGCAACATTTGGCATTGACAAATGCTTGTTTAGAACTACTATAGGCTGTAAAGTCTGGTTCACATTCACTGTGGTCGAACACTTTAAAAAATATACTCAGTTCACAGTGACTGTAGATGATATTACTATTGGCTTTCAATGACTGAGGTCCATTTAAACTGGTGCATACAATACTTCTGCAAGGTGCAGCCATGTGACTTAACCACATGAAGAGTGGGTGATCCCCAATTACCTACATTCTGGAGTGCCTTATTACGATTATACAATAAGCTCATGGGTAAAATAAATTTAAAACTGTGTTTAATTATGTTTTGTTTTGCTTATCACAAATCTCCTTCCTTGACCATGGGTTACTGCAGGATTTACCCATAGGTAAAGACCTTAGCTGGCCAATCAGGTTACATGATTTTTTTATATCTATTGCATAATATGTAATCAACATCATAACATGGGTCTGTTGTGTAATTGTAAGACGGCACTCCAGGGTGTGGGTAATTGGGTGATTGCCGTGTTGTGATAAGTAACAGAGGGTTCTAAAGTATCACCACTAGGTGTAACCAAAGTACTGTTGTGTGCTGTAGAAGGGGCCTCTTACAGAGGGACACCGGAAAAAGCACATGTAATGGAATATTTATAGAACTGTGCTTGCTGTAAGAACCTTGCCGTGATGTGTTGTAATAAAACTGATGTTAATCTCTTACTAAGCCTCCCCAGCATTGCATGACATGATGTCAGAAGTGAAAACTGCTTAAAGGGGAAAAGGAAAAAAAAAAAAAAGACTGGTCCGGATATTCAGAAGGGTTGCACATGGCGCAACACTGTTGCACCATGCACAACCCACTGATGCACCCTGGCGTGATATTCAAACGTGGATTGTGCCTGGCACAAATCCCGATGCACCAGAGCTCATCAGTAATGTATGCGGCACAGGTGGGGGGGTGTGCCCATGCATACTCTGCACATCCTGATATTCAGCCCGGGATGTGCTGAGTCCATGCATGCGCAACCCCTACTTGTGCTGCACACAGGTGAGCCAAAAAAAAAAGGAACAACGGCTGGCCACCCACAGGTGAGCTGCCATATTGCAGGGCACAACATGGCAGCTGCTACCTGTGGGTGGCTACCCGAGCTCTGGCTGCACCTTCCTGGTGGCGCCCCCCCATGCCTGATCATGGGCATACGTAGAATCTATTAACTGTCCAATATCCCTGGTGGTCCAGTGGACCGCATCATGCCCGATCACGGGCTTAAGTAATAAAAATACCATCCAATAACCCTGGTGGTCCAGTGGACTGCTTCATGCCCGATTGTGGGCATATGTGTTAAATGTAAAGTCCAATATCCCTGGTGGTCCAGTCGACCGCTTGCAGCCCGATCGCCGGCATATGTTAAAAAATAAATGTAAAGTCCAAAATCCCTGGTGGTCGGGTGGACCGCTCTCAGTGCGATCGCTGGCATATGTTAAAATAAATGTAGAGTCCAATATCCTGGTGGCCCAGTGGACCACTCGCAGCCGATCATGGCGTCAGTAAACCAATAATGCCAGAAACCCAACCCTGGTGGTCTGCGGTACCCCCTCCCACCTGCCAGCTGAGCCCCGCCCCACTCCCCGGTCAGCGGTGGCGACAGCTCCACACTTGCCGCCCAGCAGCCTGCCAAGCTGACACCGTACGGTATGGCTGTCGCCCATTGGTCCACAGTGTGAGCCAATGGGCATGCATCCGTACCATACTACACAGTCCAGATATGTGAATGGATCATTCACATATCTGACAGTATAGCACTGACTATGAGCTGCGGCGCACACTGTGGACCAATAGGGCGTACCTCCCTACCACAGGGGTTAGTCGGTGGGCAGTGGGGTCGCAGCCGGTGGGGAGCTGCCACCGCCGCTGACTGGGGAGCGGGCGATGGGGCCCAGTGGGCGGTGGGGAGGTGGGCACCGCTAGACCACCAGGGTTGGGTTTCTGTGGCATTAGT
This sequence comes from Neoceratodus forsteri, assembly GCA_016271365.2. Lineage (NCBI taxonomy): Eukaryota > Metazoa > Chordata > Ceratodontiformes > Ceratodontidae > Neoceratodus > Neoceratodus forsteri. The sequence continues at coordinate 28,927,462 of CM057456.1, forward strand.
GGTTTACTGACGCCCGCGATCAGGCTGCAAGTGGTCCACTGGACCACCAGGGATATTGGACAGTTATTAATTCTACATATACCCACGATCGGGCAGTGGGGCATATTTCCGCGATGTGCAGGGGGCGTCGGTCCCCGACGGCTGCAGCCTAGCAGGGCGCCAGGCGCAAATCGCCAGGGATCGATGCACCTGCACGAAAATGGAGCCATAATGACATGCAAATGGCCCCATTTGCACCTTGCATGCATTATGGCCCCATTTGCATGTGCACCTTTGAATATCACAGTTGTTGCGCCTAGTGCAACGGAACTTGCGCTGAGTGCATCCGCCCTGCTCACTCTGGCCACTTGCGCTGGTGTAGTGCCATCGCGCCATGCGCACTGTGAGTGGCCAGGGTGCGATATTCAGCGATGCTGTGCCATGGCGCAGCTCCATTGAATATCACCCTGTCAACGCCCCTGCACAGCCAAGTTGCGCTGCGCCCAGGCTTGCACCACAGCCTGGCGCAGTCTGAATATCTGGGCCACTGACTGCAAGTGAGAGAGAAACAGAAACGTTCAAGATGCCAAAGTTTAATCCTCCTGATGCTTTTGACTTCAGCCGACCAGCAAACTGGCCTGACTAGAAGCAACATTTTTCACATTATAAAATTGCTTTGAAACTGACTGAAGAAAACAGTAAAGTGCTGTTATGCTCTTTTATTTATGCCCTGGGAAAGGAGGCAGAGTTAATCTTTAAATCATTCTCATTTAACAGAGAAGAGGATAAGAATAATTACCAGAAAGTAATGGAGAAACTGGATGAATATTTTGTGCCCAAACACAATATAATCCATGAAAGAGCCTGCTTTCACCAGCGTGATCAAAAGTCAGGGGAAACAGTAGAAGCTTTTACAAGAACCTTGTATGACCTTGCAGAAAACTGTGATTTTGAAGCAAGAAAAAAATGAACACATCAGAGATAGACTTGTGATAGGAGTTCTGGATAAGGAGCTTTCTCAGAAACTGCAGTTAGAGCCAGAATTGGCTCTGGAAAGGGTAATAGAAGTAGCATGCCATTCTGAACTTATAAAAAGCCAAATAAATGATCAAGGAGTCATGAGAGGGCCAGATGAAGTAGTAAAGAAGCCTCTGAGGCCAGGTGAAAATAACTGAAGCAGCCCAATCTCAGAAGTCAGGTCCTAAATGTAGTAGATGTGGCAGGGGACATGCACATGGAGAGAGAGATGACTGTCGAACACAAAACGCTTAGTGTTACAGGAGCAGGAAAATAGGTCATTTCACAGTGGTACAGTATGTCGTACAAGAGGTGTGAGTAAAATATCCATGAAAAAGAGTGATACCGAATCATTTGTTTCTTGGGTCAGTTACCTGTCATGACAATGTCAGTGAGCCATGGAATATTGGTCTCATACTTAATGATACCACAGTAAAATTTAAAACTGATACTAGAAATTATGCAAGTGTTACTTCTGAGTCTGCTTACCAGAGTTTAAATAAATCTCCTCAGTTGAAGAACAATACTTCAGTTTTGGAAAGTCCAAGAGGGAAACGTGAGCGTATGGATCAGTTTATAGCTAAAACAGAATACCAGGACTAATACCAATACCAATACCAGGCACTGAGTACCAGTTCAGAGTGTACATGATCAGGGGTTCCCAGGTCAATAGCCTGTTAAGCATGATGTTGCAGTATCTATGGGATTAGTCTGCAGACTAGAGGAAGTCTACACAGATGACTTTGGGGAAATAGATCTCTTGCAGTGTGCTCCCATGAGTCAAGCTTAAGGAAGGAGCCATACCCTACACTATTCAAACAGTCTGGGGAATATCAGTTCCTATGCTTCCTAAAGTGAAAGATGAGCTAGATAGAATGGTACAGTCTGGTATTATTGAAGAGGTAACAGAGCCTGAATGGTGCACACCCATGGTGCCAGTATCCAAGAAAAATGGAACTGTTTGCATATCTGTTGATCTCAAAGAGCTAAATAAAGCAGTCCAGAGAGAAAAATATGTTCTTCCCACATTTGATGACATTATTCCAAGATTAGCTGGTGTGAGAGTGTTTTCTCTACTTGATGCAGCAAGTGGATTTTGGCAGATTCCTCTGCATCCACATAGTGCCAAGTTAACTGCTTTTATTACACCATTTGGAAGATATTATTTTTGCAGGCTTCCTTTTGGCATTACTAGTGCACCAGAGGTCTTCCAGAGGAAAATTACAGAACTATTGCAGAACCTGGAAGGGGTAGTCGCTTACGTGGATGACATCCTGGTATATGGATGTACAAGGAAGAACATGATAATCAATTGTCTTGTGTGCTGGAAACAATCCAGGCAGCTGATTTAAAGCTGAATAAAGGGAAATGCTCATTGTGCCAAGAGCAGCTGAACTACTTGGGACACAGGATAGAGGAGCATGGCAAAAGTCCAGATCCTGAGAAGGTAAGAGCCATCCAAGAAATACAACCTCTTAGTTCTGTTCCTGAATTGGGATGAATTCTATTAATGATTCACTACCTGGGTAGGTACTTACCTAAGCTATCAGAGGTGACACGTCCAGTGAATGAACTTCTGAAAAGAGACAATGTGGAACTGGGGCCATACACAAGAAAATGCTTTTAACAAGGTGAAACAAATTGTATCTGAAGCACCTCTACTTACATTTTATGATGCCAGAAAACCTGCAGTCATAAGTGCTGATGCCAGTAGCTATGGCATAGTCTGCGTATCGTCACAGGATCATGATGGCAAGCAGAAACCAGTGGCGTATTACTCCCATACATTGAAAGATGCTGAGACTTGCTATGCACAGATTGAAAATGAATGCCTAGCAGCAGTGCAGGCATGTAAACAGAATTTTCCAAAGAAAAGTGCAAGCAGTTTGGGCACTTCTTTGCCAACAAAATGTCCTCTATCAGGGCATGTATTGCCTCCTCTGATCCAGCTTTTGCTGGAGGTGATCGGCCTGCTGGTAAAGATCATTTGCCAAGTTGGAGTGAGTTTTGGCCAGTTTGGGCAGTTGAGGTCCTCTAGGTGCTTACCAGCATGTGTACCACCAGCTGTGCCCTGGACCCGGGTCCAAAAGTGGCTTGTTATTAGCTGCTTGGATTCCCTGGGCCCAGGATTCATGGAGATTGTTTATGGGTCTTTAAGTGAGGGAGTTTTTCCTACATCCTTGAAAGAGTCTGTGGTGAGACCCCTCCTTAAAAAGTCAACTTTAGACCCTGATGTTCTCTCGAACTGTAGGCCTATCTCTAATCTTCCCTTTTTGGGGTAGATTATTGAGGAGGTGGTGGTTGACCAGCTGGTTGAGCATCTGGAGAGTTTGTCCATCTATGAACCTCTCCAGTTGGGTTTTCAGCCATGACGCAGCACTGAGATGGTTCTATGTCATAATGGCGATCACGGAAAGGTGATCACCATTAGGGTGAGTATATATCACCGAAAATCAATTTTGGCGATGTAACACTCACGGCACTTAGCAAAACAGTGCTGGACACTCGTTTTTGTTTATCCTGGGAGCTATGCCCCCCGCATCCCCCTACTAAAGGATTCTCAACTCCAGAGGGGTGCAAAAGCTGAAAAAAAAATGTTAACGGCCAGGTGCAACAGAACAAACATGCACCCGGAACCAAACCCAGCACCCTCACAGCCCTAGTCTTCCACCAACCCACCATGCCACAGGGAGAGCTTGGCAGCCCACTGCCGCAGTATGCCTCACAAACCCTCCCTCCCCTTCCACCCATCACATGGTGTGCTCGCTCTCCCCCCCATGCATTTGTACATACAGTGACATCCTGCCAGTATATTCTCTGCCCCCTATCCGGTCATCCTCTCTGTCCAGTGGCCCTGTGCAGATGGCATTGCTATTAAGTCACCCTTTTTGAAAGCTCTCAATAACGGTCGCCCTCATCACAGGCTACCACTGAGATGGCTTTAGTCAGTGTGGCACAGATCTCTTCATGGCACGGGATGGAAGGTACTCTACCATCTTGGTGCTCTTGGACCTATCCGCAGCCTTTGACACAGTGGATCACAGGGTGCTATTGGACCATCTTCAGAACTATGTGGGTATTACCGAGACAGTTCTGCACTGGTTTAGCTCATATTTAACTGGAAAATTGCAGTGTGCAGTCCTTGGGAATTTTTCTTCTGGATTTTTTGTGCTGCCTTGTGGTGTTCTGCAGGGCTCCATTTTGGCCCCCTATTGTTCTCCATGTATATGCTGCCACTGGAAGAGACCATTAGGTGGTACAATCTGGGGTTTCACTGCTATGTGGATGTCTTGTGCCCCAGGTGACCTTTCTGCCTCAGGTATGCTATGACAGTGTTCGGTTGAGATCAACGACTGGATGCCTACAAACTAGCTATGTCTCAAACCCAGTAAGACAGAGGTTATGGTGATTGAGCCAGATCATGATGGTGTCTCCGCTGACCGGAGGTTGTTTGCTCCAGTAGTTGACAGGTGACCCTTGTCGGTGATCAGTGTGGTTAAGGATCTTGGCATTTTTCTTGATGACTGACTTACTCTCGAACAACAGGTGTCATTGGTCATTAGATCTGGGTTTTTCTATTTCTGGAATATCACCAGGATCCACCCATTCCTGATGCCTGCTGACCTGGCTACGGCCATCCACGCCTTTCTTACTAGCAGACTTGATTGCTGTAATGCTCTTTACCTAGGGCGTCTGGAGGATTGCTGCATCGACTGCAGCTAGTGCAGAATGCTGTGACCAGGATGTTGATGGGTACCTCAATGAGGGATCACGTCACTCCTGATTTGCATGCTCTGCACTGGCTGCCTGTGACTCTGTGCATCACCTTCATGATATGCTTGTTAACTTACAATGCCCTACGTGGTTCAGGACCTGACTACCTTAAGGAGCCCCTTGTCCTTGCCCTATCCACTCCCTATGCTCCACTGAGGCTGGCTTGCTGGTTTCACCCTCCTCGCACTTTAAGGGATCTAGCAATACAGCAACTGGTACAGCTACACCATAGTTGTGGAATTCTCTTCCACCCTACATTCATGCAGCCAGCAGAGTGGAAGCCTTTAAAGCTTCTTTAAAAACATTTTTGTTCGAGAAGACCTTCAATTTTATCTGAAATACTTAATTTTATTTTTAGGAATGGTTTTATTGTAAACTTGGTTATTTTATCATTTTGTCGTGTATTGTACAGCTCTCTGAGCCCCTGGATAGGGCACTATATAAATAAAATGCCTTGCCCAAAACATTTGCAAAGTATTTATATGGATTAGATTCTTTCAAGCTTTTGACAGACAACAAATCATTGGTACACTTATAAACTGCAAAGACTTAGACAGAGTACCAGTGTCAATGACTTCTCATGTGAATGATGAGGTACAGTCCCCAAGCGGAACATGTGCCAGGCAAGGCAATGGCAGTAGCAGATACTTTATCCAGCCATCCGATGGCTGTCATAGATTCAGAAGTTTATACTAGGATTGAAGAAACTAAGTCTTACAAAGAATCCATACAGTCCTCAAAACCAATGTTGAGTTCAAAACACATCCAAAGTACATCCAGATATTCTGAACTCCAGACAGTATTGCATTTTGTCAGAGGTGATTGGCCAAGATACCTCAGAAATGTATCTAATAGTGTCAGAACTTTCTTTCTAGTGATGGGCAGCCTTACACAATCTAATGGACTGTTGCTCCATGTAGACAGAATAGTCATTCCAAGAAGCATGCAGCAAGACATGCCAACAAGACTCCACGAAGGTCATCAAGGTATCACCAAATGCAGGGAACGAGCAAAGATGTCTGTTTGGTGGCCAGGTATTAGAAATTATATTCAAATACATAGCTACATAGACAGTGTCGGCAGATAAGGGCCTATGACCCACCCAATCTGCCTATTTGAGCTTGTAAGTTTAATTTATGTTTTTCTAGAAGTCTGTTGCCCCTTAACCCTGACCTTCAGAATTCCTTTCTGTCTATCCCATGCATTCTTAACTCCCGTAATTGTTTCAGCCCCCACCACTTCCTCTGGCAGGGTGTTCCACTTGTCCACCACCTGTTCTGTGAAGAAATTCTTCCTCACGTTTCCTCTGAATTGTCTTCCCTCCAACTTCATCCCATGCCCTCTAGTCCTGGAACATCTTTTTCACTTAAAAATTGTGTATTCCTGCACCCTGTTCCTCCCTGTAAAATACTTGTATGTCTCTATCATATCCCCTCTCTCCCTCCTCTCCTCCAGGGAGTACATGTTCAGTTCCTTCTACCTGTCCTCATAGGACTTGTGATGCAATCCATGTACCATCTTTGTTGCACTCATCTGAACCTTCTCTACCCTATGTCTTTACATAAATAAGGTCTCCAGAGCTGTACACAGTACTCCAGGTGGGGCCTCACTAGTGTCTTGTATAGTGGGATTATGACCTCCCTTTTCCAGCTGGTGATGCCCCTGCCTATGCATCCCAGAATCCTATTTGCTTTACCTGATGCCTTGTCACAATGTTTCCTTACCTTGAGGTCATCAGAGATGATAACCCCAAGATCCCTTTCCTGCTCGGTGCACGCTATATCCTCACCCCCCCAACTGATATATTGTGTCTGGGTTTTTGTGCCCCATATGCATTATCTTGCACTTCTTTGCATTGAATTTCAACTGCCAAACCCCTGACCATTCTTCAAGTTTCTGCAGGTCCCTCCTCATTCTGTCTACACCCTCTGGTGTGTCTACTGTGTTACAGAGCTTTGTGTCATCAGAGAACAGGGAAATTCTGCCTTCTAGGGCCTGCGTAATGTCACTGATGAAGATGTTGAATAGGACCAGTCCCAGCACTGATCCCTGTGGTACTCCACTGGTCACTCTTCCCTCTGTGGAGTGACAGCCAGTTACCACCACACTCTGTGTCCTGCCGCCCAGTCAGTTACCTGTCCACTGCACTACTGTCCTGCCCACACCCATGACAATGCCAGCATATGAGTTTTGTCAGGTGAACAAGCCAACTCAGTGCAAGGAGCCACTAATAGCAACTCCATTACCAGACCGCCCATGGAAGAGGGTTGGCACTGATATTTGTGAGCTGGAGGGAAAGAAGTACTTTGTTGCAACAGACTATTTTTCTAGATATTTGGGAAATTGCTTATTTACCAGACCTTTCAAGCTCTAGCACCACAAACTGTCTGAAGAATATGTTTGCACAGTGAGGATGTCTGAATGAGCTTGTTACTGATAATGGTTCACAATTTACAGGGACTGAGTTCCAAAAGTTTACTCACAAGTATAATGTTTGTTGTTACAAGCCCACATTACCATCAAGTCAATTACAAGGCTGGGAGGGCTGTGCAAACAGCGAAGAGAATATAGAAGCAGGGTGATCCATTTCTCACTTTACTGAGCTGCAGAGCCACTCAAATTAATGCACGATATGTAGCCCAGCACAGCTGATGATGGGAAGACAGCTGGGAACATCGGTTCTTATGTTAGAAACTAACCTAAAGCCATGTTGGCCAAACTTAAAACAGGTTCAATATGCTGACAAGTCTGCAAAAGCAGGATATAAAGTCCACATTGATAAAAGAAACTCTGCAAGAATGCTACCTGAACTGCGCCCAGGTGCCCAGGTAAGAATTAAACTGGATGAAGAGAAGGGATGGACAATACTGGCTGTAGTGCAAGAGAAGTGACAGATGCCAAAATCCTACCTCGTGAAAACAAAGAGAGAGAGAGGCATGTTCAGAAGGAATGCATGACATTTACAGTTTGTTTCAGAACCAAGAGCAGTATTTCAGCAGGAAACTAGCTCTGACTCTGAAGTTTCCGAAGATACCAATTGTTCCACAGAACAAACAATAGAGACTGAAACAGATGCTCAGGTTGATTAACCTGGTTTTCTCAAGTCCAGGAAAGGATACATACTGTATATTGATTTTCAACCTCAGAGTCCAGTGCTGAAAACTTTGAGTGGGACACTAATCAAGAAGCCAATACACTACAGAAACTAGTATAGTTAGATAGATATAACAAACGTAACGCGGCAGAATAATCCTCTGTTTGTTGTGTGGAGCAACTAATAGTTTACTCAATATCCTAAGTTAGGCAGTTTTACTGCAACTGTTGTGTGAAATGTGTTTTGAAATGTTAGTCAAAATGTGATGCTAAATGCATAAAAAATATACATCTTTAAGAATGTTACCTAGTTTGTCACTCAAAGAAGGGGAAATGTGGTGATAAGTAACAGCGTGTTCTGATTTATAAAATGGGGAGAGAAAATCCTTCATTTTGATTGGTTGTTACCTGTGCATCAAAACAGTTCAATGCACAGGTAAAAACAAGTACTGTAAAGCAGGACACAGTACAAAAAAATATCAGTGTGACATTAGAATGTTCATGTTTTGAAATGCCGCCATTTTTTATAAGCCTTACCGATCACATTGTGATGCCACGCTGGCGGTTAAAACGAACAAGTCACTCATTCCAAAAAATCCCACAGAAAGCATTTCTACTGTAAATAGCAACCCTACATGTGTCACACTTAATGCTGAATAAAAAAAAATCTGCTAGCTGATCCCACTCTGTCAGGTGACAAGACTGGCCCCATTCTCTCACTTGATAATCGTGTTACCCCTCCAACAGCATTCCTGCTTTGTCTGTATCCACTAGCGAGTGAACTCCCTCCCTCGTATTTGTCAAAGTAATATCCCACAGATCTTGAATTGAAAGACTGTAATATCCATTTCTATGCTTTTTTTTTTTTCATAATGATGGTCCCAAGCTAACTTCTCCTATGCAAGGTGGCAATCGGAAGGAAGTTCTTCCACTCATTAGGCAATGCCGCTACGTGCATCACAGGAAGTATATGGACCACTTGGAATGAAATGCTAAGGAAAATAAATCTAATCCTTAAAAATAAATGAATATCTTTTAATTTTACATACAGAAAAACTGTTTCTGCTAGCACTGAGCTGCAACTTCTTCAACTCTCCTACTGTGTTGCCATGATACCACTGGTCGTGGTTCAAAAAAAAGTTACACAAAATATTTTCTCTCTCTCTCTCTCTCTCTCTCTCCTATATTAAAACTCCACAGCAATACACGGGGGTGCAGGGGTAGTACTCCTGGCAAAGTAAATTAAAACAGTAACAATGTCAGTAAAAGAAATACTTTGTACAGCACATGTACAGTGACATCATTTCTAGAAAGAGGAAGGACTATTTCATCATAAATCCTCATAATGAAATCTATTTTTTTTCTGTATCAAATAATTTTTCTTTTTTTGCGGGGTGGTCCTTCCCAGGTTTCCAGGACGGACATTTCTTGGGGTCACCTAGGCCCACCGCCGTCACACGGCCCCATCACCATCCATTGCCTCTCACTGCCACAGCCTCCAGGTAACCTGACAAAACCCTTCATTGGGAGGGTCTTCCCCTTCAGAGGAGAAGCACCCATAGGTGCAGACATGTATTCTGGGTGCAGCAGGGTCAGCTCAGACACTTCCAGGCTTCAGGGTGACCGGGACCAGCAGCCGTCTTCCAATAGACCATGGGACAGTTTTCCATTTTCCTGCCCTCCCAACTCCCTTCCACCCTTAATGGGCTGTTCATGATGGCAACCTGGGGTTGGGATGTTTGGCGGCATGTTGGAGCATCATGCCACCTAGAACCTTACCCCAGCCGACTCCAGGTGCCTAAGGCTCACCCACCCCCTGGGAGGGAAGCATCCAAAGGATGCTCTAGACTCCCTCCCTGATGGTCTTCGCTCCTGACACCCGGGCTCGGGGCTCTAACGCTGGTCATCAGCATTCCAAGTGAACTCCTTTGCTTGGCCCCATGGAGCTGGCCAAAATGATTTTTCTAACTGTAAAAAGGAAAAAAAATGTAGCCCATTTTATAAGCGCAATAAGACATTCCGGGGGTGTGCATTGAACTGGTATTACTGCACTTCCAGGGGCTGAAGGCACTGGGCATGTGGTAATATCTGTTCAGTGCACACCCCATAGTGTCTTATTGCTTACATATCACCACTATGTGGAACCAAAGTACTGGTGGTGCTGCAGAAGGGACCTTTTAGAGAGAGAGAGAGAGAGACACACACGCACCGGAGAAAGCATATGTAATGGAATGTGAACAGACACGTGCTTGCAGTAAGAACCTTGCTGTGTTGTGTCATAATAAAACTGAACTTATTCTCTTACTAAGCCTCCTGAGCATTGCATGACAACCCACTTCTCATGTGGTTAAGTCATTTGGCTTCAGACCAAACATGGGTAAATCTCAACTAGCCCACACCCTATCATGCCTTATTGCTTATGTACTGTATATTATAGCTTTTTCAAAGGGGACAGGAAATTATGTTTACGTAGTTAACTACCCTCTCATTTTCTTTTTCATGTCATTTATGTATTCTGATATGCTTTGACCAATTTAAGATAAAGAATCAATCTAGCTTTTGGTGCCCCCAGATCTATTCAGATCTTCTCTCTCCTCTCTGCCCACTAGCTGCTGCTCTTTCTTCTCATATGTCTAAGACACTGCATGGGATCAGTAACATCATTTCATACTGTTTATCTGAATGCCCTGGAATGGCTTTATTGATGTCTTAGACTGTTCAGGCAGTGTGAAAAGATAGAACAGCAACTGTTGACTTCCAGTGATGTCATGGTTCTGAAAGCAGCCGGAGGCTAGAGCTCTCCCTCACAACTTCAGAAAGCAACACCCTTTGTGGAGCTCAGATTCAATAAAATGTTATTATAAAGCAGTACAAAGGGGTGTCAGAGACAATAACTAAGAACACTTGAAATAAATACTAAATTCTGGCAGAGGATGGTGATGGAGTTGAAAGTGGCACGTCTGACACGAAGACTCACACAGCATCAGGCGAGGCCTTCCCTTCTGAAGACAAACTAACAAAATCAAACCAAACAAACTTCCCAGAGAGTTCAGCTGGAGATTACAGCAAACAAAGCACAGTCATTTAGAACCAAAATGAAGGATTCCATCAAAGAACTATGCTCCGATATGGGAACTCTGCAGCAACAGGTAACTGAGACTGACCAACACATCTCAAATAATTCTACACGTCTTGATCAGATAGAAGCTGCGATCTTGACCCTAGTTCACACCAACTACACATTAAACAGTGGCAGGAAGACATGGAGACCATTCACGCAGGAATAGTCTAAGACATGGTATTCCAGAAAACGAGGGACAAGACATGGTGGCATTTGTGGATCAGTTGCTGTGCACTGTGTTGGAACTCAAGCCAGAGTTTCCCATAGACATTGAACAGGCACACAGAGCTCTTTAGCAAAAGCCCACCAATGTAAATGTCCACCCATGATCAGTTATCAGCAGACTCCTAAATTTCACCATAAGTAGTGTAGTGGTAGTAGTAAAAGGAGTAAAATTATTTATTCATCTGAGAAAACAGTGAATAGGTACAACTCAACTGAGACAAGTTCATTTACAGTGAGGCCCTTAGTACATCTTAGGTTTAGTTACAAATCAAAAATATACAAACATTATCATCAGTACAACATATAATTTAACAAATACAATAAATATGCATAAATACATACAAGTATACAACACAGCTGATCACGAATAAACATACATACAGATGCCTAGGAATGTGCAACTCAGTTTATCACAAATAGACATTTTGACAGACCTGATGTGGAATTTCTAAGTGCTACCAGGATAACAGGTATACTTATTCAAGTAGGGTCCTCAATAATTTTTCCCTGGGCTTCTTGAAGGAACCAAGATTTAATCTCTCCCGGCTAAATATTTTTTCAAAGTGATCTAAGAGAAGGTGGGATAATGTTCCAGGTATGGGACCCCCCCAAAAAATGTAATCTTCCCAATTCTGTCCTAATTCTTGAAAGGATATATTCAATACCCTCCACAGAATGCAGCCCAGTCCTTATTTCCCTAAATTTTAACCCATTCAAAATATATTCAGGGACATCACACCTGAAACATTTTACTATGTAATTAAAGACATGGGATAATCGCCTGTCTTTGGGATAAACCCAATCCAGAGTCTTACATAAATACCATCTATGGGTCCTTCTAAGAACATTTAGGATGAATTTTGCCAATCTATTAAATAGGATATCCACCCTGGATAGTTGTGTAGATGTTGCACCCATATATATCAGGTTCCCATAGACCAAAAGGGGCAATACTAAGGTTGTAACTACATGTTTTCTTAGTGCTCAGTCATGCAATTTCTTTTGTTTTTGTTTATTTATTTTACATCCTCGGCTGAGGGGTTGTGCCTTTGGTTCCTCCCTTCCAGCCCACCCTCACGGCTGCTGCCCCGGTCATGGACAGAGCTCAAATCTCCTCATCACAGCCTTTCTGGCCACTTCACAGTGGGTACTTACCCCACCACTGCAGAGACCTGGAGGGTGGACCCAGGAGGGAGCTAACTTGTGTGCAACCATGGCGGTGCCATTGAGGCAGCCTTCATGCTGCCGAGAGATTTCTTCTGGTTCTTCCCTGCGTGGAGGGGCATGAAATGGTGCCAGTGGAAGGAGCACACATGCATCCGCATGCACTCTTCCCGGCATCTTCCCCCTCCCACCCCTCTTTCTGCAGCACCAATGCACTGCCCCCCAGTCTCCTCTAGGGGCTAGCCAAGCACCGGCCACTGATGTCTCCCCCCTCCCCGAAGAAGGAGAGCAGTCCTCAGGATGCTCAATCCTTCTCCAACCCTCCAACCCTGCCAAGCCCTGGTGGCCCATGCTCATTCCCATACACGGGTCACCAGCATAGCGCGAGGTAAGGCGTCCAGCGCCTCAGCCCTCAGCACCACCGGGCCAGCAGTCATGCAATTTCTAATCCTGTATAATGCTCCCAGGCACTTTCCCACTTTTTTTGTTACATAATCTATGTGAGTAGTCCATTTAAGTGCACTATCCAGGTACAAACCCAGATATCTATAGTTCTGGGTTTGCGCAAGAATACTCTTATCCAAGGTATTTATCCTTAAACAAGGTCCTGAAGTCCTAAAATTATTCTCTCTAATAGACAATATGACCTGGGTTTTTTTAGGATTTAGGACACGTTTTGACTCCAAGAAAATTTTCTGGAGCTCATCAAATGCTACTTGTAATGTAGCCTCAATCAATTGTAATAATGAGCCTTCTGTATCAATAATTGTGTCATCTGCGTACAGGTGCCAACCAATACCCAGATGAGACAATTTAAAACTATCCATATACAAATTAAACAAAATGCGACCCAAGATGGACTCTTGGGGCACTCCTGAAATAACAGTTCTAAGTCCTGATGTCCAACCATGTATAGATACCAATTGCTTTCTGCATAACAAATATGCCCAAAACCAATTGATCACTTTCATGGATACATCCAGGTTTTTTAATTTGGACAGTAGGATGTCATGGTTCAAGGTGTCAATTGCTTTGGACAAATCAATAAAGATTGCCCCCACCAACATCCTCCTGTCCAGAGCCCTGATAATATCACCAGTCACTTTTAGCAGGGCAGATGTCGTACCATGCAAGGATCTAAACCCTGATTGATGTTTACTTATGATCCTTCCTTTTTCCAAGAAATCCTGCAATTGTTTGGCTACCAATTTTTCATACATTTTTGCAGCTATAGGCAGCAGTTAGATTAGCCTGTAGTTTTCTCTTTGATGTTTTGATCCAGACTTCAAAATAAGGATTACTTTTGCAGTTTTCCACATATCTAGGAATTGTTCTTCAGAGATTGACATATTAAAAAGTTTTGCTAAAGGAAAGGAGACAATAGGAGCCATATATTTAAGTAAAGTATTAGGAATGTTGTCTAGCCCCCTAGATTTCCTAACATTCAATTTCAATAGAGCTTCTTGAACCTCTCTAGGTGTTATTGTATTAAATTCAAAACCATTATCCTTCTGAAGCTTTAGATCCTGATTAACAATATTATTTTTGGAATTTTTAGGCAAAGATGCTGTGCCCATGATTATGAAGTAATCATTAAAATTATCTACCATCTGAATACCTAAGGGAGTTTTTATGTTATGAATTTCAAACTTCTCTGGGAACTCTGTTGCTTGTACTCCTTTCACCTTTTTTTATAACTTTCCATAATTTCTTATGATTATCAGTCAAATTTGATATCAGTTCTGTATTATAGTAATCTTGCCTATTTTTTCCAAGTTCAGTAGTATATTTCTTAATTGTTTATACTTAATCCAATCTGAATCTACAGTACCTTAATAGTTTTAGCAACCTTCCAGGCCCTATCCTGTTGCTTCTTCAATGTAAAAAGGTGTGTATTGTACCAAGGAGAATTTTTTGATGATACTTTCCTAGTTTTCATTGGGGCATGTCTAGTACAAATTACCATAAAGTCTTCATAAAATAAGGACAGTGCATCATTCACATTGGGTACCAAATCCCATCTATCCCACTTATGTGTGCCTAATTCAAGCATAACAGAAACCTGCAGGTATGGATCGCTGAATTAAAGAAAGCCCTGGAGGAGCCTGACTGAGTGTCTGCTCGCACACTGCCTACAAGCGCTGTATTGTTGTGTTAGCCCCGCCAGCACTGCGCACCGGCTCCCCACCGCCCCCACCACCACCCTTGCTCAACATTTGTTTATGTAGCCTAAATCACGTGGTCGAAAAAACCTATCAGCCCACTCTGCCATCTGCAGCCTATACTCACTAACCACTAGAGGCCACCCAAGTGCACTCAATAACTCACTCAGCAAAAAACAAACAAACAAAAAAAACAAACATGAAAATATACCTTCAAATGCTTATTCTAACTGCCTCAATGCTTCCATTTTGTTATCTCCCCACTCCCAATCCAACAATGGATGAGCCTCTATTATGGGACCCACTAACATGGTCTGCTAATTTCCCTCAAGGAATGCCCACCCCATGGCATTTTCAATCTCCTACCACCCCAGTACAACTCAACAGCAATTATACCCTCTATCCAAGCTGCACTACCACCAGGACCACCTTGGAATCTCACTCTCTCATACTACCAGCCCCCCCCAAGCAGCCCGCATCACACTATGGCTCCAACTCTGGTAGCCCAATTTGTCCGTTCCCTCCCAATACTGAGCTGGCCCAAGAAAAAACAATTAGCATCTCAACACCGCTACTCCGCACCCAAACTGTGTCGGTTAGCTCTTCTTCGGCATACTCTCCTCCTACTCCTACTTTCAGGTAATGTGCATCCTAATCCAGGACCCCCTGCTGCTGCTTCGGCTTCTAAGGAGGATAGACATAGCAGCCTACTCCTGGCCTCCCTCAATATCTGTAGCCTATCCAGGAAATTCACTCCCCCCTCCAGGGCTGGATTGCACAACACGACCCTGACATCTTTGCCTTATCAGAGACCTGGCTCTCAAAAAACATCCCAGATACCTCTGTCTCCCTCAGTGGCTACTCCATCTTCCGAACTGACAGGCTAGGCAAGCGGGGAGGTGGACGTGTCATCTACATCAAAACGTCCCTGCAAGCCCTCTCTATCCCCCTTCCCCCACCAGCCCATGGTGACCAAGCTATTATCGTAAAGGTCACCTGGGGCAATCCTGGTAAAACACTAAACATTGTGTCAGTATATATCCCACCCATGAACCAAAAGCTAGCTTTTGACTCTATACTGACCAGCATCACCCATCTCCCCTCCAGGAGTGAAGTAATTATAATGGGTGATTTCAACATAAACTGACTATCCCCCCACATCAACTACTTACAAGGATGCCATCCTTGCTTATGGCCTCACCCAGGTTGTCCAATCCCCCACCAGACATGACCCAAGAACCTGGTCCTCCACCCTTATCGACCTTATCCTCATTAACCACCCAAACAACCTCTCCAGGATTAAAGTTCTCCCGGATGCAATGTGACCACTCCCCAGTTACCTGCAGGTGGTTTAATAAACTCCCACCCAGCCTCCCTAAAATTACAGTCCAACGGCCTCTCAAAAAGGAGCCCTCTCACACCTAAGAACATTCCTTACTTCATGCGACTGGTCACCCATCTACACCGCCCACACTGTAGACGCTGCCCTCATCTACTTTATCACCACCATTAACACTGCCTGTGATATCTTTACCCCCTTCACAAAACAGATCCTAAAAAACAGGGATACCCCATGGATCTCGCAGGCCCTACTTGACCAGATACACCATAGAGACAACCTCTGGCATAAGGCCCTAAACTCCCAGACACCCCATGACAGACAACTCTACAGAGTGGCCAGAAACAATTGCACCTGGGCCATCAGGCAAGCAAAGGCAAACTACTACAGGCAATCCCTCACCACCACATGGCTCTCAGGGAAAAACTTCTGGAACAATATTAAGGAGCTCTGCAGGAAAACCATCCCCCATGTCCCTACACAGCTTCAAGTCAATGGGGCCCTATCCCAGGATCCCACTACCATCTCCAATACCCTAAACATCACCTTCTCAGACCTTAGTCACATACTCCCACATAACTTCTTTGACCCGGTCCCTAACTGCCCCTCTGACAACTCATGCTCTACGGTCCCCCCTCACTTCTGGTTGCACATCGTCTCCTGCAGGGAGGCCATGTGCTACCTATCTAAACCCTTGGCAAACTTGCGCTATAGCAGTGACTCCCTTGACCTCAAAATTCTCTGCCTAACACTGGATGTGATCTTGCCACATCTTACCAATATACTCAACTGGTCATTACACCTCAGCCAATTCCCCACTCTACGGAAAAATGGAATTATAACACCAGTTCTGAAGAGTGGTGACCCCACTTCCCCTAGCAGTTACCGACCCATCTCGCTCCTACCCCCCCAAAGGCTCTCGAAAAAATTGTGTCGGATCAAATCACAGACTACTTAGCCAAACATAATCTGTTCTGCCAAGAACACCATGGCTTCAGGAGGGGTCACAGCACTGCCACTGCCCTCCTCAAATTTACTTTTTTTTAATTCAAAGTTTATTGCATTTTTTAACAGAACCGAGTACAAACATGTCAGCTGTCTACGTTTACATTGTATACAGCAATGGTAAAACCAATCTAGTCTATACAAAGACCAACTAACTAAGCACCACCCTCCCAACCCTCCCTCCCTTCCCCGGAGTGTGCCAGGTTATTATACTAATGAGGAGAAGGAACGACCCATCTGTAAGGATTAGAAGCCTTGACCAGTCAACCCATCCTTATTGTAGGTAAACAGCGTAAAGTTTCCCCCATTTCTTGTCAAAACCAGCCATATTATTCCTGAATCCAGCTATTAACCGCTCAGCTCTAAAGAAATTTGACATATCCCTTAACCACTCCTTACAGGATATTACCAGTTGGTCCCTCTAGTGTTTCAGCACTAGCTGCTTGACAATAATGGCTATTAAGGCTATGTGATATTTACGCTCCTTAACCCTAATACCCTCATAACATCCCAGCAGGCAAACTTCCACTGTAAACAAGTCATCCAGTCCTAAGCAGGCTCCTCAAATTTACATCGTACATACATGAAGCCCTGGAACAGGGCTCTGTAGCAGGTGCAATCTACGTCCACTTGACAAAAGCGTTCGACACAGTCAATCATGCCCTACTTCTCCACTCCCTTCCCTCCTACTATTTCTCCCCTGATACCATCTCCTGGCTCAAAGACTATCTCTCCGACTAGACGCAACAGGTCAAAATCAACACCACCCTCTTCTCCACTAAATCAGTCCTAATGGGTGTCCCGCAAGGGTCTATTCTAGGGCCACTGCTTTTCACTCTCTTCCTAAACTCCCTCCCTCAAGCCTGTAGTGGGAAGCTCCTACTCTATGCAGACAATGCAGTCATCTTCTGGAAACACCCCCATCCTCACTCCCTCCAAAATGCCCTACAAGGTTTTTTCAAAGAATTAGAATCCTGGTTCACTGAGCATCGCCTAATAATCAACTACAACAAGACAAAATTCATGATCTTTGTCCATCATCAAAGCTCTCTCTGTAGTGCCCCCCTTACCATAGCCAACACGCAGGGCCTCCTTCTCGAACAGGTCTCTACCTTCAAATACCTGGGCGTCACCCTGGACACATCCCTCACCTACCACACACACATTCAACACCTTTCTTCCGCTGTAAACTCCAGAGTGGGGATTTTATATAGACATAAGTACTGCCTACTCCCTCAGGCCCTGCGTCTCACTTTATCCTGCTTTTTCCTCTCTTTGGTGGACTAGGGCATTGTAGTCTACGGCACCGCAGACCAAACCGCCCTACATTGCATCAACCTAGCTCTCAACAGAGCTTGCCAACTGGTCACTGGCTGGGATAGATTAACTCACACATGCCAGCTATACAAGCTTGCAGACTGGCTGACCTTTGAAGGGAGGTTTAAGTACCACACATGCCTCCAAGCCAAAAAATACTTATGAAGTTAACACTCATAGGACTCCACCCTCTCATTCAGCCAGTATCACATAAATGGGCCACTAGGCGCCGTACTACTACCTCCCTCCTAGTTCCCCAATGCAGGACCTCTCTAGGGCAAAGGTCTTTCCGTTATCATGTGCCCCTCTGGCTCAATGACCTACCACCGTCCTTCACCCAGGCCCCTAGTCTTGGACAATTTAAAGCTGGTATCATGAACCTTCTTCTTGACTCTGATACCTGTGGCTGTAGCTAATTCATCTCCCCATTGTGAATTCACCAAAGATAGCATAGTCATGGATAAAGACCTAGCTTATCCTATGACTACACCCTTAGTTCCCACTATCCAGCTGTAATTTCACTCTGACTCAGGGTTCTGTTTATGTCCCTCTGAATTTCTGTAACCAGATTTGCCTCACAACTGTGACTCAGGGTCTTCTCAGGCCCTTGAGATGGTAACTAATATGTAATGTAATGTAAATACACTGTACTGTTATTAAATGTAATGTTTGTGCTTTCCTGTACTAACGTGGAGCCTTTGCAAAAGAGTCTATGACTCAAAGGATTGTAATTCCGATTCTCTCAATAAATAAATAAATAAATATATAATTGAACTTTTTAAAAGATCTAAACTGAATCTTTTTTCTGGGGTTTTTCTTATTTTCTGATTCCTCATACAGTATACTATTTGGTGGTTGGAAAATGAACCAGGAAGCACCCCACTACTTACATATCTCTCTGGCTCAGTAGTGAATATCAAATCCAGGATTGTAGATGAGTTAGATTTTTTTACATTAACTCTAGTAATTTCATTTATTAATTGGGGCATCCCTAAATTAGTAGCCATTTCCATGATGTTATAGCTGGTATCTACCTTTTTCCAGTCCTCATTAAAGTTCCCAATTAATGGAACTTCATGACTATTATGATACACCCCCCCAAGAATAGCCTGTATTACATCAAATACTTCTTGAGAACTTTTAGGTGGATGATACACACCTAGAATTAATAAAGGTTTATTGAAGGGGAATTTTAATTCCTCTATAAGAACCTCAGAGCCACACCAATTTTGATGTTCTTCAATCTGTGTTACATCTAAGAGATTGGATACATAAACAACAATCCCCCCTTCCCCTTTTAATCCTATCCTGCTTCCACAACCCATACCCTTGTAATGCAATTGAGTCATCTAAAGTTTTCCCATTCAACCAGGTTTCAGTTATTACATTAATATCAGGGCCATATTTAATTATCCATTCTCTTAAGTGGTCAATTTTCTTCATCAACTGCAAATGTTAATATGTATTATAGATAACCCATCCTGTTTCATTACATTTGCAGTTAAATCAATCAAATATTTACCCAAAGTCAAATTGCTATTTTCAATATTCTCCAGAGTGAAGAGGGCCTGGGTTCAGTTGACTATCCCCACCTAGCATTATGATAATCATTATGGCCATTTTACAGTATTTATATAGTTGCCCTTTTCAGTATATTTCTTAAATCATTTCCTAGTTACACAACATGTAATAAACAAATTGCCTTGTCCCCACCCAATAAGCATAATTCTATGCATTGCCAGCCATTGAATCAAACTAGATTCTGCACTGGAGCACAATAACCCAGGCAATATTGCTCCTTCCCATATTTGTTTCATTTTGTCTCCATTGGTCATTGTACCCCTATACCCATGGGTGTATGCACACTGTTCAATGTGGATAGATCCATTTGATAAATAATGGGGCACGTGTGGGCAAGATAACCAATAAAATAAAAAACTAAACAGAACCTTAATATATATATATATTTGTGAATATAACCACATATAGTCACAACTACTAACTAAATATTATATTTATAACCCCACAATCTATGAGTTTGCATAAAACTGTTTAAGTAACCACCTATTTAAATTGTGTCTTTTTCAGATTTTTATTTCCTAAGATGAAACACTATACCATATTAAGAAAACTGTAAATACTTATGCATTTAAAAAAAACAGAACCTGTAGGCATACCACAGGTGTTACACTGTAATTAGTGAACTTTTAAAAGAACCCTTCCTCCCTTGAACCAGAACACTCCCTTATGATATGTTCTTTAAGTACTCACTAGGGCACCAATGGGATCAGTACCTAGAGGTACAGGTGGAAACACATGCTCTTAATCCAGGATACCAATAACCTATCTAAAAAATGTTAAATAATTTGAACAAAGTCTAAGTCAAATACTTCTACTGAGTGGTGCAGCCACTCACGCTCACACCTGAGCGCTCACGCATCGGCCCAGCATGAGCGTTTTGTAGTGCCCAGCCCTGCCCCTTCTTGCTGCTGATAGGCTGTTGGCTCTCTGTCGAGCCGCCTCCACAACCTGTAATGGCAGCCAGACTCAGCACACGGGGGAACAGTTCACACTGATGATAACTTAGCCTCAAGAGAAAAAAAGCAGCGGTTCTTGCACAGGCTGGCTTTCTTGTTGCAACACACAGCACATGCAGAAGATAAGGTAGAACAAATGCTTACTTTCTCTACAGGCCAGCATGAGCATTCTGTAGTGCCCAGCCCTGCCCCTTCTTGCCGCTGATAGGCTGTTGCCTTGCCACCGAGCCCCCTCCACAACCTGTAATGGAAGCTAATATTACAAACACCATGGAAAAAAAAAACATTTTCTATGGATCCTCTCATATATTTCTTAACAATGACTATGCCCCTGCCACTCAAAAGCTCAGGAGAGATTACATGCCACTGTTTCTGTATCTGTGCTCACATAAACTGAAATTGAAAACTCCATATCCAGTGAAGCTTTTCGTTTAACTTCCAACATGCCAACACACCTATGAAATGGCTGCAGAGGCTCTCTCAGACCTCCCCACCAGAGGGATTCTTTCACTGCAGGGAGCTGGCACCACAGTCCAACAGAGTCCTAAACCACTGAGGGGGCAGACTAAGACATCATCCAGCTGGAAGACACAGCCTACAGACACTGATCTTTCCTCCATACTGACTTGACTACAACAGTTTCTGAGTCCTTCATCCTTTACTTGAAAACCCATTTCTCGACTAATTGGATTGTCCTTTGTTGCAGGTTGATGAGGAGAAGTGATGTTGTTTCTCCTTGGGGGGGTAGAGAGTTGTTACCTTTGGAGGGTTAGCTTTCTGTGTCAGGCGATCTTGGGGGGAGCCATCTCCTTGCACTGTAGCAATCAGGTATTGGAGCTTTTATCCCCATGATTCAGCTCCCGGGGCACTGGCCACATGTGTCATGGCATTTGACCACCCTTATCTGCCACGGCGCAGATATTCTGTGCCTGACTGTATTATTCATCACTCTGGTTGTGCTAGGAGTTCCCCCATGACCCTATCCAATAATAGACTTCTGCCCGCTGGTGAGCACCGGCACAGTAAACTCTGCTTTTATCTCTTAACTCTTCCCCCTTGGTCTTCACCTTCCTTCCCACTGGTTCATAATCTGGCACCAAGGAAACTTGCTGTACTACAATTTTGTGGAAATGTAAGCATGAGACTAGTGAATCTGATAAATGTACTTCTTGAGCCTTAACTGCAAACTAGCTACTCCTGTTTAAATTATCAAAGTTGAATGCCTCTTTGTTCCTGCTCAAGCTGGAGGCTTTGATTAATGCTGGGACAATATTTAAAGTGGTGCTCTTATGGGGTACAATTCAGTGTGTCGTCGCCGACTGATTTCTTTCTTCCATACTCTTTTTCTGCAGTGGCAGATTGACTATGCATTATATGTTTCTTTCTAGGATGTGGATACTAAGTAGATCATTGATACTGGATGAATGATGACTGATTTTCCTATTAGCGCAGCACATCAGGCACACCCCTAGGGGGTTATGCAGGCATTCAGATAGATTCTCCTAGTTATCACCTGTGGAACTTTTATAACCTTGTTTCTTCCCCATGTTACAGCGAACAGAAACTCAACTCCAGGCATTGATAATCCTTTCGGTGTTATCATAGCCTAATAAGCTTGGTTAGATAAATTCACTAGGGACACACCAGGTGTCTGTTACATTCAGCAGGGCTACTATTGGCCATGAGTCATGAGTGAAGATGGGTTATCATCATAATGGTCTAACTGAAATATGATTTTAGCTAATGTTCTGTCTCTGGTGTGCTAACTTGCAATATTATTGGTAGTATGTACCCCCTCGTTGAAGGAGCATCAACACCTGTTACAACTGTTGGGAACATTTAATTGGGCAAGACTAGTTGTGTGGGAAAGTCCTCCCAAAGGCAAGCATAGGGACTAGGGCTTATAACAGAACTGCTATAATCATTAGTGTTGGGGGTTGTGACATATGCACAAAGGTCTGGATGACTTTAGAGCTTGGTTGGTGCTTAGCTGTCTTATATACCCCCTCCCAGAAGTAGTGGCAAAAGTTAGAGCTATGGAATACACCTTGAGGGTCAAAAATGTAGGGGTCTTATTTAGTTACACATTTCTTGGTGCTCCTCAATCTAGTTAACATACTCTGGGACCTGCACCTTCCAGCTCATGTTGTAAACTTGAGGACTGGGCACTCAACAACTAAAATTATTCATGCTCCCCGAACCATGACAAGTCCATCCTCTAGACGTATAGGTATAACTTTGCCCAAATTGGAAGGTCTAACTGCCTCTGTGGTCTCTCAGTTAATTGCCTCCC
This sequence comes from Neoceratodus forsteri, assembly GCA_016271365.2. Taxonomy (NCBI): domain Eukaryota; kingdom Metazoa; phylum Chordata; order Ceratodontiformes; family Ceratodontidae; genus Neoceratodus; species Neoceratodus forsteri. Next base: position 28,950,488 of record CM057456.1, read on the forward strand.
CCATAACCTCCTCCCTCTTCTACCCCCAAAGGTGTGACTGCCCCAGCAATATCATCAATCTTTTCTGCTCTGTATTAACTTGGGCATTGTTGTATTCTGTTCTGTTCTGTTGTATTCTGTTTTGTTTTGGCGTCTTCTATCAGCTGTAAATGTGCTCGAGATTGTACTACTCATTGAGAAATACTCACATACTATACCTCCTAAAGGTAGCAGGCAAAGTTTCATTATCTGCAACTGAAGAGACTCCACCTAATATGTCTGTGGATGCTCTGTGATAATCTCCTCTTACACTTGGATGCTAAATGTTTGACATATTGAATGTATCTGCATTTTTGATCTATGCATAGTGTCTGTATTTCATATTTTTTTTTGTAGCTTAATGTTTAATTGACAATGCTTGTTAGCTGCTAATATTCTATCCCCCCTGTATGTACTACTTGCTGGCCCCATGTCTACTTGTCTGATGAGGATCCTTTCTAAATGAGCTTTTAGCTCAAAGGTGTAATTCTGAATTACTAATAAACAAAAAAGTCATGGACACAACAGCTCGTATTAGGAAAACATAAAAGTATTTATTAAAATCCCATCATGGAACAAACATCAGAGTCTGTACCTGCCTGACGCATTTTGGACTTGCTCAATCCTTGATCAAAGGCTAATGTACATAAACAGAACACTGAAATATAGGGTACAATTGGTAACTGACAAAACATGACATCACATACACATTTTCAAATCCATTGGTTGTTGCTTAATTGATCTAATTAGATACTAAAACCTTCAATAAAAATAACAGCTAGATGAAGTAAAACAGGAACAGAGTATGTACCCCTATTGAAAAAAATACGTATTATGTCCCATTTAATTCTGGAGGGAGGGGGAAGGGATAGCAGTAAACCAAACACAGGTATCTAAGACATATTCCTAAGTTATTTCTCTTCCAAATTCATTTATTTATTCATTTATTCAAAATTTTCAGAATTACAATCCTTTGAGTCAATGATTCCTTTGCAAAGGCTCCACGTCAGTACATACCTACATAGCTTAAAGACAATTAGTACATTCCATACGAGGCAGACATTACATTAAGACATAATTAAACACAGATTGTACATTGCTTATTATGCAAATATGGTAAGAGTTCAAACCCCACGTTAAGACCTGGTTTGACAGTGGCTCTTAACTTTAAAATACAAAACGTCTCCCGTTTCAGCAACAGGGTATTAAAGTTGCTGCCCCTTGGGTTTAGGTTAACTTTGTCAGTGGTCATAAAAACAAACTGATGTTCTGCCGGGTTGTCCGCTCACACCACATGTGTGCAGCTGTGGCATATGAGATGTCCCCATGATTGATGGCCATTACATGCTCCCCAAATCCGAGTTTAAAACTGGAGCAGCACAGCATATCGGCTGAAAAAACCTATGAGCTAGGTCAGGTTAGAAAAGAGCTTCATTATTAAAAAGCAAGCCAAAAGACAGCAGCACCCCTCACGCCAATGTTTCACATAGCACTTATGCTTTGTCAAGGCCGTGCTACTTAACAAGGAAGATGCTGCCTAAAAAGAAACCTCTTAAAGAGACACACAGCTAATATAATGTTACAATGCCAACATATAAATGTATAACAAAAGCAACACCTATACATGCCATAAATCTATAGAATATATACATAAATTATAAAATATTCAGCTACCAAATACCTTAAACAAGACCAGTTGTGCAAAACGAATAAACCAAATACACCAAATACATAGACATATGCAGAATTCACATCTCATAAACCAGCACAATCAAATAACATTACAAATATAGCCAATCAGGAGGACAAGGAATAAATATAGGGGCAAAAATAAATAAATGTCCCATAATAAATAGTTTATAATAAATAGACAGGATCAAAATTAATGTGCCCAAAAAGGACACAAGAATAAAAGCAACAAGAAAGACAGCATGTGAATCTGAAATGCAGGTCTAATAAGTAAATGTCTAAAAATCTAACAATACACATCATTATAATACACACAGCAGCAAAATCATATAATAATCATACACAGTGCCAGAACTAGCTTTCTGTGAGTACTTTCCGTGCTCTGGCCAGGCAGGCTGGTGGAAGATTTTCCCTGCATTTAAAGAGCCACTGACACCAAAAATGCTATTTTATTTAATTATTTATTTAGGTATAGGATTACAAGTACCTTTGAGCCAAAGCTCTTTTACAAAGGTTCCATGTCAGAAGCGGTACAATACAGGAGATTACAACAGAAATTACAGCATTTCAGGTACACAGCTCAGTAGTCAGATAATATGCAAATAAGTGGGGACACATAGGGAAACCCAGGGCAGGGACAACAGAGAGAGGGGAGGAAAGAAAGGGGGAACAAATGGGAGGGGGCACATAGGAGGCTAGGAGCAGCCTGCAGCATTGTCAAAATCACAGAGCTACGTTGCAGAATCCAAATAAGCATACTCCAGTAAATCTCATACCAAAAACTAGATTTTTACGTTACTTGGTTTTAAAGTTATTAGCCATTTTGTAACTTTGATTGCACTTCCTGTGCAATAAAAGCAGGTGTCATTAAAGAGCTGCTGATGATGTCATATAGGGAGCTCAAAGTCTAGTAATGACTGTCAGCAAACTTATAAGACCCATTTCTCCAAAGTTGTAAAGATCATGTGCAGTGGTTTTCACAAGTAAACAGGCAGCACCAGTCAGTAAACATTGCTATAAATACTATATATGTTCCAGGTTTTGTAACAAAATTGATAAAATTGTATTATTTAATGCTGTTTTTGTGTGGTCCATTTCACCAGGATTGCTGGATACTAAGTCAGCATGCCTCCAGACTGCTGAAGCCAGTTAAGAGTGCTACTAATTTTACTGCTGTTTGTCATTGTCATTGTCTGCTTTACACTATGTTTTAATAGGGTCCTCATGTGTTAATTCCTACTAGGGGTGGAAGTGTTAGCTCTGGTAAAATGATCATTAATAATTAGAGTAGAACATAGATGAGCCTGCCCCACCACCATTAACAAGGAGATGGGATAATTGTTTTAAATTGCCATTCTTAGAAGTTGACTCAACTGACTGATAGGTATGAATGAGCTCTGCCTTTCATCAGAAACTTATTCAGTCTGCAGACCTCACTGTGTGCTATTTATTTATTTCGTTTTTGTTGACCGGGTAAGTGCACCAGACAATTCCTGCCTATTTTCAGGCACGACCCGGGGGAGGGGGATGATCCAGCATTCAGCAAAAGGACCTCAATAAAAAGGCATCCAGACAAAATATTGTCAGTTTTGTTACAAAGCCTGAAACACAAAGTTTTTAAAGCAATGTTTACTAACTCATGCTGCCTGTTTTACTTATGAAACCCATTGCACATGATCTTTACAGCTTCAGGAAACAGGTCCTATAAGCTTGCTGACATGGAAGAATAAACTGTAAGGTCCCTAGATGACATCAGCAGCAGCTCTTCACTGGAACAGGCTTTCTTTGAACAGGTAGTGAAATCAGGGTTACAAAATGGCTAATAATTTTAAAATGAAGTAACACAGAAATCTACTTTTTGGTATGAGATTTACTGTGGATATGCTTATTCTAATTCTGCAATGTAGCACTTTTGGCCAGATGGTGTCAGCAGCTCTTTAAGGGCCTTAGCTGACCAGTTAAATAGCACAGAGCTATGATCACTGATTCCATCTGGGGAAACCCCAACACTGGCAGTATGTGAAAGGTTGTTGGTAATTACCCAGTCCAAAATTGACTCATAGCCAGTTTTGTAGTTCACCCTGGTGGAATCAGCGATCAATTGATGAAATCCTAGTTCAGTAACCAGGGTCGGATTAAGGCATAGGCAACATAGGCATTAGCCCTTTGTCTACTTGAATGTGAAGCTCACCTCCCTGATTAGGTGTTTACAGGTAATAGCTTTGTGGGGCTCCAGCCAGACTGACCTTTAAGGTGAAAATAGGCCCTTTTCCTTTGCTTTGTCTCCCACCCCTTGGTATCCCAAGTGGGAAGAAGTAGCTAGAAAGATCCCTTCCCCCCAAACATTTGAACAAATCTTTTCCCGAGTAAATTTTCTGGAGAGCTGTAGCGAGGGAATTGGGGCGACAATTTCAAAACTTGGTTTGTCCCTTAGCAGCACTCGCTACAGCCCTACTGCCCAGCAGTGCTTGCTCTCCGATTTCCCTGGAGATACCAGAATTTCTCTACTGCTGCTCCACTGAGATTTTCCTGGCTGCACTTTTACCCCACTCTGTCCCACAGCCACTATGTGGCTGCTCCCCACCTGCCCCACCACACCCACCCTTGTCCGGCATTTGTTATATAGTGGTCTTGTAGCCCCGCCTATTGTTATGCTCAGTGCATGAGGATTTTTAACTATCTCCTCATTTTCTCACTTGCAGCTTATACTACTTCGCTGCTAGAGGGCTCTCAGAAACCTACTTAATCGTGTCTGAATTCCACTTCTTGGTCTGCAATTTGATGTGCAGTCTGTGCTTTTTCCTACCAAAATTTCTCTGATACTTGCAGTATTTTTTCCCTCATTAAACAGCTATTAGGCTACCACATACCCTATCCTAAAATGGTATACACTTCATCTAACTACAGGGCCCCAAATCCCTGTGCAATCTCTCTATTAGTCATTATTATTGCTCCTCTCCTTGGGATGCTTTTGTTAAGATGCTCACCCTCCTAGGACGGCAACTCCCCACACCCTGATGTTATTTCTTCCAACATGCTTACACTATCCCACCTTCCCCTTGCCACCTTTCCTCTCTTTGTCTCAAGCAGGATCACATACCACGTTGCTTATACACTCCATAACTCCCATCCTCCAAACACCTTCCAGCCCACCCCGTTCTTGCATCGTAAACTGTGGTACCTGCTCCTCCTATCATTATTGTTAGCAGGAGGTATTGAACTCAATCCAGGACCTGCAAATAACATCTCCCACAATGATACTAATTGGAAGGACTTAAAGGGGCTGCGTATTGTTCACCTGAATATCAGGAGTCTTCCCCGCAACTTAACTGAATTAGAGGCTTGGGCTACTCAATATAACTCTGACATCTTGTATCTGTCCGAAACCTGCCTAAAACTCTCCACTCCTGATCACCTGTGCTTGTTACCAAACTACAAAATACTCCGGCAAGATAGGCCCACATCTAAACGTGGTGGTGGTGGTGGTGTTGCAATCCTCTTTAAACCTCACCTATCTCTACACCGTAATGTCTCTCTTACCCCCTCTCACTGTGAAGCTATTTATGCTACCCTATAACTAGGCTCTAAGAAACTGCACATAGTGTGTGCCTATAACCCTCCTACTGGTAGCATCGCTGGTCTCAATGAACTACTATCCCAGGTGGACACTGCCATTGGATGTAATGAGGTCCTCCTTATGGGAGACCTAAATATTAACTGGATTAGCAAAACTAGTCAGTCCTTCCACACCATGGTACAAGGCCATAACCTCCACCAACTAATCTGGGACCCTACAAGGGTCATGGGCCCCCTGTTCTAGTACACTAATTGATTGGGCCCTTACTAACCATCTCGGCAGTATAGTTTCGGATGGTACCCTGGCAGACACTATAAGTGATAATTCCCCAATTTTCTGCATCTGGCATTCTGCCAGGTAACCATCTCCTCCTCCAAAACTCATCACTTTCCGTAATCTGGCCAATTTTAATCAGGCACATTTTTTGCATGATCTTTCAGTGATTGACTGGTCTCCCAACTTTACCTCCTCAAATGCTCAATCAGCCCTTGACTACTTCCTTGCAAGGTTTGGATGCCTCCAGGATGACCATGCTCCCAGAGTCACATGCCATATATGGGGTGCACAAACAAGGTGGCTCACCAAAGATCTTCTTACTCAAGTCAGGGTAAGGGACAAAACTTGGCGGCGTTTCAAGGTCTCAGGGCTACAAGCAGATTATAATGACTATAGAGTTCTGAGGAATTCCTGCAAAAGGAATATTCGCCTAGCAAAAGTTCTTTCTGTAAGGACTTATTAATGAAATCTGCTGGTGACTCCAAGAAATTCTGGTCCATTATAAAAACTCTCCTTGGAGCCAATAAAACTTCCACTACTAATGACATGTTGCTAAATAACGTACATTGTAATAATCCAGTGACCATAGCCAATGCACTAAACTGCTATTTCTCGGACCTATCTAGCTACTCAGCCTCCTTCCCCCCATGTCCCCCCACTTCTAGCTCCATGGACACAGAACCGGCACTCTCTTACCCACCGTTCCAGTTTTGGACCATTACCAGAACTGAAGTTATAAAGCTGTTACTCTCCATCTCTGATAGCACTAGTTCTGGTGCTGATGGATTAGAACCCAGGCTACTGAAAGTCGTTGCCGCTCTTATTGCCTCCCCTGTAATGAAAGTTTTTAACTTGTCAATATGTCACGGCACGGTTCCCAATATCTGGAAGATAGCCAGAAGTACTCCCATCCACAAGAAAGGTGATCCCAAAGACATGCCTAACTATCGACCTATTGCCATTCTTCCTGTGCTCAGTAAAATCCTGGAAAAATTAGTGGCAACCCAAACTATAGTATACCTACAGAAGCATAACCTCCTCTCAGGCTCCTAGCATGACTTCCGCAAAGGCCACAGTACTACAACTGCCACACTAAAACTTACAAATGACAAATATGCTGCTATGGAATCCAGTCTTCTGACAGATGCTATCTTCATTGACTTAACTAAGGCGTTTGATCTGGTAAACCATACCCTTCTCCTTACAAAACTTCGCTCTATCGGTTTCTCCACCGAAACAGTTGTCTGGTTCAATAGCTACCCATCCAACCGGATGCAGGCTGTAGCTTTTAATTCAGCCATGTCCAATCTTTCTCTCATACTTATGGGAGTTCCCCAAGGCTCCATACTCAGCCAGTTACTTATCTCTATTTTTATAAATCACCTCCCATCGTTTGCAACAGCCTGCTCTTCCTTGCTGTGTGCGGATGACCTTGTCATTTACCGCAGTGGTAGCAATATCATGGATATTAACCATGCCCCAACCATTGACTTCTCAAGCATTCAGTCCTGCCTAATAGAAAACAACCTTGTTCTTAATGCGAGCAAAACCCACTCCATGCTTTTTGGCTCGCCAGCTAGACTCAAGTCAAATCGCAACTCCCTTCAAATATTGAGTGCCGATGGTTCCCCAGTAGTCAGCACTAGCTCCTTCAAATACCTGGGCATCCTCCTAGATAAATTCCTGGATTTTGACCTCCATATCATAGCCACCTGCAAATCAGTTAACACCAAAACCGGAGGTACCTCCCTTCATAAATGAGACATCACCTATAATAACCTCTGCCTCTATGCCTCTGGATCACCACGTTTCAAACATCACTGTCAGCTTTACGCTGACTTAAAATGGCCCAGCCCTGCTGCCCACCGGCTGCAGTCCTGTGGCTCCCTAATTGATGGGATAACTAGATCAGGCCTCCCCAAATCTCTCGTCTCCTTGCTACACTCCCTAACCCCCCTATGGTCTCTGATCTAATGACCATGCTCCTCTCTCCATCCCCAGACACAAAACCACTATGGGTGCACATGCTTTCTCTTACTCAGCCCCTAAGTACTGGAACTCTATCCCCCAAACTATTCACCTAGCTCCTACCCATGTTGGTTTCAAGAAACTCCACCATGAACATCTCTTGGCTAATAATCCTTGCACATGCTTCCATCCACCTTAGCCCTTTTCACTCCTTTCCATTTTCACTCTTGTTCTTTCCTGCAATCTTTTTCTTCCCTCTCACCCCCTTTTTCACACTGTTTCCCACCACCCCCCCTCCTCCTCCCCCTTCCTCCTCTTTTAACTCTCTATGTTTGGGCCTCACGATAGCACTTACTGATTTTCTGGACTTTCCTGTTTGGACCAGTACTGACTTGGCACTTGTTTTATATGTTTTGACTTTTCCTAACTGTACTGTTTATATTGTTTGATAGTATCTTACTCTGTATATCATGCAGTTTGCCAATTTGTTATATTTCTGATCATCCCTTTGTCTACCTTTTCCATGTACTGCGTCACATTGTACTGCTCATGTATTTTTTTCATTTGTATGCTCCCAGGTCGTGCCTGAAAATAGGCATCTCTATGCCTAGTGCACCCACCCGGTTACCAAAAGCAAATAAATAAATAAACTGGTGTTCCTGATAGGCAGAGTGACTGGTGAAAATCTTAAATGGGGCCCCCGCAGTAGTTTGTTCACTATTTGTCTCCTCTGTTGTGCATTTGGGGGGCCGTATCATTCATATTGGAAGGGTCAGAGAGCCAGTAGAGCCTGCTTATTGGAGAGCCAATTCCAAGTTCCAGATGTCTTGCATTAGCACATGGATGTTTTGGGACATGCCATGGCCCCTTGTCATGTAGTATGCAGATAGAGGTTGTGGTTCACAAATCCAAGTATTCTGAGTCTAGATGTTTTCCAGGTCCTTGACTTGGAGCTGTAACTACTAGGCTATACTGCTTAATGTTTTAATTAATTTTTACACTTCTTGACTGGAATTGGATTATCACTGTTTCTCCTATCAGGAAAAATTAGTAGGAAGGTTCATGGTTCATATCTTTTTAAACATGCGTACAATGATTTTTAAATGTTATTAAGTTTGGATAATTTTTATTGCTTTTAGTAATATTGTTTTGTTATGTGATGTACAGGCGCCTTGGTTCTAGAAAGGTGCCTTTTACAAATAAAGTTTTGATTGATTGATTGATTGATTGATTGGTTGATTTTGGGCTGGGGCAATGAGTGTCATGAAAATGGTCATCAAAGTTGTGAAAAAAAAATGGGTCTAAATTTTCTAAGAATTTTCACGGAAGGCTACTGAACAAACTAAATAGCCCTGGGATAGGACTGAAGGTAGTTAGATGGGTGAGAAACTGGCTGGAAGGTAAAAGTCAGAGGGTTGTGGTAAATGGCATGCACTCAGGGGAAGGTAAAGTGGCTACTGGGGTGCCACAGGGGTCAGTGCTAGGTCCATTACTCTTCAATATATGCATCTGCAATATTGCTGAAGGGCTGGTAGGAACAGTGTGTCTGTTTGTGGATGATACCAACATTTGCAACAGGGTGGACACTCCAGGAGAGGTGGAGCAAATGAGGGAGGATCTTAACAAACTGGAAGAGGGGTCTGGAGCCTGCAAAGAAGTGCAAGGTCATGCACCTATGTCACAGGAACCCTGCGGCTAAGTACCATGGAGGGGGAAACTGACAGCCACAATACAGGAACAGGACCCGTGGTAATTATTTCAGAAGAACTGAAGGTGGCTAAGCAGTGTTACAAGGTGGTGGGGAAAGCCAGCAAGATGCTGGTGTGCATAGGTAGAAGGATCACCAGCAGAAGAAGGGAAGTCATAAAGTTGGTGAGACCTCACCTTGAGTACTGTGTACAGTTCTGGATGCCCTACCTCCGAAAGAACACTGACAGGGTTTAAGGGGTTTAAAGGAAGGCAACCAAGATGGTGCATGGCCTGCACCTAAAGGCCTATGAGGACAGACTCAGGGAATGAACATGTACTTTCTGGAAGAAAGGATGGAGAGGGGAGACATGATAGAGACATATAAATATCTCACAGTTGAGAACAAGGTATGGGAAGGGATTATTTTCCAGAAGAACACCTGCACAAAAACCAGGGGTCACACAATGAAACTGGGGGGGGGGGACTAAGGGGAAAAGTCAGAAAGTTTTTCTTTACAGACAGGGTGGTGGGAGCTTGGAACAGACTCCCAGTGGAAGTGGTGGAAGCTAAAATGATTACAGGTTTCAAAAACGTGTGGGATAGCATAAAGGAAAACCTAGCACCAAGGCAAACATGGGGAAAATCTGAGGACTTACAGGGGGTTAAGGAGGGGATATAGACAGAATTGACAGGGTGGGCCAGATGGTCCTTATCTGCTGACAACTTTTATGAGAGAGGGTAGCAGAAGGGTAGGAATTTTAATTTGTATTCTGTTGCCCATAGCTCTTACAAACTGCATCCTAACATGAGATACAGTTTGTGTATAAATGGATTCCCAAGGTGCCTTAAAGTTTGTGACAGGGTCACTTTCTGGCAAAGGGGCATAGTCACAGCAAGAGGGGGACCCATATTTCTCTTGGGCCTAGAGCCCCAGGTTACCTTAATCTGGCCCTGTCAGTAACCAAATTCCTGACATCAAATGTGTTAGGTAAGGCCCAACTGAGATTAAAATCTCCAACTATAACTAATTCCCTACAGGGGAATTGGATGGGAAAATTATTGAAAAATGCAGGGACACCTTCTTTGGATTTTTCAGGGGGAACATCAACGTTACAGATGGTCAATGTCTTATTAGGGCCCATTGTGATTGCAATGGTTAATGATTCATACATGACATTCTCTGGGATGATGGTAAGCTTATTTGCCAATAAATAATTGGCTACATAGAACAAACAGCCACCCACTTCCTCCCCACCCTATCTTTCCTAAATATAATGTAGTCCTGTAAACTGATTTATTGATTTGTAATTTTATCTGACAGCCAAGTTTCAGACAAAGCAACCACATCTAGTTTATTTTCAAGGATCCAACACTCAATTAAAATTTTTTTAACAGTAAAACTATGGACATTGAGATGGGCCATATGTATGAGGGTGACATTACTATCTGAGTACTGATTAAGTAAAGCTGACTTCTCTGATGGCCCAGGGTTAGGATGTACTGAGCCTGATAACAATAATAGCATCAAAATTATCAATATAAATTGATAAACATATCTTTGGCCTTTTCTAAAAATTCTTGAAATCCTGGAGATTCAATGAGCAATAATGTTGAGCTGAACATGTGTATAACAATGGTACAAATGTACTAAACGGCCAATCATTAAGTCAGTTTGTGACAGTGAAAACTGCAGTAGTATATTTAAAATATACTCCTGAAAACTCAAAACTAATTGCAGTGAAGTTCTGGTAAGCAATTGAGACCCTGGACAATTCAGCTGCAATGTCTAATGGTATAGATCTTGTTGTCCATCAGTACTTTGATAACAACATACTTTTATTTTTAAAGATCCCACTGAGCAACATAAGGCCGTAAACAATATTACCTGACCCAGACCCATTTTAAGTTTTTCTAAAACCATTGAGCTATTATTAATAGCTTTACATACTATAAATTACAAAATTCAAGTAATATAAACACTTAATAAAAACTATAAAATGGCCTCCCTGCAGCCTCCTACTGTCATGAAGAGTCACTACATGAACAGCCACTTAGGGAAGGATTGCTTTTGAGCACTATTGCCCCTCTTCCTGCCATCGTCAGCACACCTGCCCCCAGTGCAACGGCTCCTGCCACTAGCTGGTAATGGGGAAGAGGGCACCAGAGTCAATGTTCTTAAATGCAGGGAAAATCTTCAGCCAGCCTGCCTGGGCAGAGCAGAGAAAGTACTCACAGAAAGCTGGTTCTGGTACTGTGAAAGTCCATGCCCACTGAAGCGGCCTTCCTTTTGAAGTCCTGTGCTCCTCCTCCTGCCATCGTCAGCACACCTACTGGCTCCTGCCACTGCCACTAGCCAGTAATGGGGAACAGGGCAGCAGAGTTGACCCATAAGGTTATTACTTATAGAAAACTAAATTATCTGGATGAGCATAAATTTATGGAAGAAATATAATTACTCGATTGGTCATTCATAGATAACATCATAGATATTGATGTAGCTTATCAAACTTTCTGCGGACATTTTATTGGTATCTGTGACAGACTTACCATTTAAGAAAGTCAGAGTTAAAGGGGATAGTAAAGTCTGGATAACTCCAGGCTTACTTAAATTAATAAGAACAAGAAATAAGGCCTGGAAAACCTATAGAAAAACAAAACAACTAGATCATCAATTAAAGTATAAGGAGCTTAGGAATAAATGCCAGTCAGCTATTCGAGTTGCCAAAATGAAATTCTTTAAGCAAAAACTACTGGAAGCCAAAGAAAATATAATCTACCTAGAAAACTCTAAATTCTCTAATGAGAAACCCGAAAGCATAAGAAAATTATACTCTAGAATCAGATGGCTTAATATTTACTAACCCAAAAATAGTGGCAGAAGCTTTTAATTCACATTTTTCTAATTTGGAAAAATTTAGAGGTAAGTCACAGAACAAGGATAAGATAAGGGATAGTTTAGATCCTTTACATCAGAAACAAACAAATAATACAGTTAAAAATACAATCCCAAATGTTTAGTTTTGGTACTTACAGCCAGGGGATCTAATTAATTATGTCTCAAAAATGAATCCTAGGCCAGTTTTTGGTCCAGATAACCTTAACTTTAGGGTCATGAAAAAGGTCATACATTTAATTGCATTACCATTGTCTAAATTGTTTAACTATTCCCTTTGTTATGGTGTTTACCCTAGGATCTGGAAAAGCTCTATGGTTACACCTATTTTCAAATCTGGTTCCAGGTCCAACATTAATAACTATCGTCCAGTTTCTTCATTGGCCCCACATTCTAAAATCTTAGAAAAAATTGTTCTAGACCAAGTCACCAAACACTTGGAAAAATACAATTTATGGACGGAGTCTCAGCATGGGTTCAGACCCAGTCATAACACTGAGACTGCCTTGGTGAGGTTCACAAGCCAAGCCACCAAAGCAATAGATGACGGAAAATATGCTGCAGTGGCTTTCATGGACCTCACCAAGGCATTCGATCTGGTGGACCATGCTGAGCTCCTTAAACGTTTACCTGGTGTTTATTTCTCCAAAGATGTGATTTCCTGGTTTGGAAACTACCTATCACTAAGGAGTCAGAAAACAGTAGTTCATTGTTCATTTTCAAATGAAGCACAACTTAGGTGTGGAATTCCTTAGGGCTCCATACTTGGACCATTTTTACTTTCTGTTTTTGTGAATTCTTTATCTACTAATTTTTCCCAAACAGAATAAATTTTATACGCAGACGATGCGGTACTTTTTTGTACAGGGACTTGTCTATCATCCCTTCAAAAGTTACTTCAATCTGACTTTAGCATACTGCATCACTGGTTTGAAACACACAAACTAGTTCTGAATTCAGTTAAGACCAATACAATGTTTTTTTCCATATCTAGGAAACCAACTTCTATTGAGCTTAATATTTTGGATAATGATGGTACAGTAACAGAACAAGTTAAGGAATTCAAGTATTTGGGGTTAATATTCAACTCACACCTTTCATTTGAACTACATACTTTGGATCTAATTAGTAGATTACATAAAAAGATTGGGGTTTCTATATTGAATAAGAAAACATCTTATGGTCAGAACTAGACATTTGTTAACTCGTAGTCTTCTTTTTTCCATAATTGATTATGGTTCAGTAGCTTGTTCATATACATCTGAAAGATTATTAACAAATCTGCAGACAACCCACCATTCAGCTATACATTTTGCTACAGGTTAGTCTAGAACCACACATCATTGTTTTTTGTACAAATCATTTAAATGTCCATCACTGGTGGAGCGGTTTAACTTTAGGTCCTTGATTTTTCTACATAAGGTAAAGTCGGGGATACTTCTGAATAATGTATCAAGTTTGTTCCCAAGAATTCCCTTAACTGCTCATACATGACTGCAATATAAAAATTATTTTCAGATCCCACTTTATCATACTGTATTTGCCCAAAATGTTGTGACTTTTTCAGCTCCCAAACTCTATAATGAAATATTGAGCACTGTTATAGAAACATAGAAACATAGAATTTGACAACAGATAAGGACCATTTGGCCCACCTAGTCTGCCCATTTTCCTACCTAACAGATAAGCTGCAGATCCTACTTAACCAACAGCTTACTTCTTCCTAACCCTCACTAGGACTGCCTTATGTCTGTCCCATGCATTCTTGAATTCCCCCACTGTTCTTGACTCCACAACCTCCTCAGGAGGCTGTTCCATGCATCCACAACCCTCTCCATGAAAAATACTTCTCACATTACCTCTGAGCTGTCCCCTCTATCTTCAAATTGTGCTCCCTTGTTCTTGCACATCTCTTTTCTGAAAGATGCTACCCTCTTGGACTTTGTTGATTTCCTTGAGGTACTTGAAAGTTTCTATCATGTCCCTCTCTCCTTCTTTCCTCAGGATATACATATTAAGCTCCTTTAGTCTTTCTTTGTATGTCTTCTGGTGCAGGCGTTGCACCATTTTGGTTGCCCTGCTCTGGACAGCCTCCACTCTGTCTATGTCTTTGCAGAGATGGGGTCTCCAGAACTGCACACAGTACTCAGATGGGGTCTCACTAACTGTCTGTACAGAGGATAACAGCTTCCTGTTTTCTACTATTGATGCCTCTTCCTATGCATCCCAGTATCCCCCCAGCCTTCTTTACTGCCTTCTCACATTGCTTGCCCACCTTTAGGTCATCTGATATAATTACCCCCAGGTCTCTTTCCATTTTTACTGTTGTCGGTATCTCACCCCCCATTGTGAACTCTTCCCCTGGGTTTTTGTTTCCCATGTGCATTACCTTGCACTTCTTTGCATTGAATCTGAGCTGCCATACATTTGACCATTCCTCCAACCTTGCCAAGTCCCTTTTCATCCTTTCCACTCCATCTTGTGTATCAACCCTGTTGCAGATCTGTGTGTCATCTGCAAAGAGACATACTTTTCCTTCCAGTTCCTCTGCAATGTCACTTATAAAGACATTAAAAAGGACCAGTCCCTGTACTGAACCCTGCGGTACCCCATTAGTAACCCTCCTTTCTTCACTGTGTACTCCATTTACTACTACCCTTTGTGTCCTGTTGTCTAGCCAATTTTTTATCCAGGCTACCACCCTGGGGCCCACTCCAAGGCTGGCTAACTTGTGTATTAATCTTTTATGTGTGGCTATATCAAATGCCTTGCTAAAATCTAGGTAGGCCATGTCCACAGCCCCTCCCTGGTCTACTACTTTGGTCTACTACTTTGGTCACCCAGTCAAAGAAATCTATTAGATTTGTCTGACACGACCTTCCCATCATGAATCCATGCTGCCTTGGGTCCTGTGCCCCACTGGCCTCTTGGTACTCAACAATTCTTTCCTTCAAAAGTGATTCCATAATTTTCCCTACCATTGAGGTCAAACTAACTGGTCTGTAGTTTCCTGCCTCTGTCCTGCTCCCACTTTTGTGAAGAGGAATCACATCTGCCCTCCTCCAGTCCTCAGGTACCACCCCATCCTCCCATGATTTGTTAAAGAGAGTAGTCAGCGGTGTCACTAGTTCTACCCTTAGTTCTTTTAGAATTCTTGGGTGAATCCCATCAGGCCCCATTGCTTTGTCCACCTTCAATTTTATTAGTTCTGTCAGAACCCTTTCTCTGTAAATGGACTGGTATCGACCCTCGTCTTCAGGGTGTTTCTCTTGTTTAGTTTAAGTACCTCCCCCTCCTCTTCCTTTGTGAATACTGAGCAGAAATATTCATTCAGTATCCCTGCTTTTTCACTGTCCCCCTCTACCCACATTCCCTCCCCTTTATTAAGCCTCAGTATCCCTCCTTTGGTCTTTCTTCACTCCTTAACGTACCTATAAAAGGTCTTATCCCCCTTCTTAACAGAATTGGCTATCCTTTCCTCGGTTTGGGCCTCTGCTATTCTGACTGCCTTCCCAGCCTCTTTCTGCTTTAACTGATAAAGTTCTCTGTCCTGCTCCTTCTGTTTTTCCTTATATTTCCTGAATGCTATCCTTTTCTCCTTAACCTTCCCTGCCACCTCTTTTGAGAACCATAGCGTTTTTTCCTTCATTGTGTTTTATTGATTTGCTTTACACAAGGCTTGTTGCCTCTGTGATGGCTGTTTTGATTACTCCCCATTGTTCCTCCACCCCTCCTTCTTGCCTGTTTGCTAGTGCTTTTCTAAGGCACTTTCTCATTTTCCCAAAGTTAGCCCTCCTAAAGTCCAGTACTCTTGCTTTTGTATGGCTTGATTGTATGGCTGTGTTTATCGTGAACCACACTGTTTGGTGGTTGCTTGTTCCCAGATGGCTACCCACCTCTAAATCTGAGATTCTTTCTCCGCCCCATTTGAGAGTACCAGATCTAAGATTGCTCCCTCCCGAGTGGGTTCCAATACTAGCTGTCTGAGGCATGCCCCCTGTAGGGCATCAAGACTGACCCTGCTCTTGAATGTGCCTGCAGCAAAGGTGCTCCAGTTAACATCTGGCATATTCAGGTCCCCCATCAACAATATCTCCCCTTTTTCTGCCATTCTAAGGAAGTCTTCTATCATTTCCTTGTCCATTCCCTCCCCCTTAGATGGGGATCTGTATACAACCCCCTTGCAGATTGTGATGCCATTTCCTGTCTCCAGGGTGACCCAGAGTGCCTCATCTGCTCCCTGTTTACTCTTCAGTTCTGTTGCTTTGATCCCTTCCTTTACATAGAGAGCTACTCCTCCTCCCTTTCACCCTCCCTGCCCCTCCTGTAGATTGTGTATCCTGGTATGTTGACATCCCAGTCATGGTTCTGTGTGTACCATGTTTCTGTGACTGCCACAATATCCAGGCAACCCTTTTTCATCAAGGCCACTAGTTCAGGGAGCTTGTTGCACAGACTATGGACATTGGTACTCATCACCCTCCACTTTTTGATAGCCTTACCCTTTTTAGCCCCATTCCTGTCCTTACTGCCTTTGCCTTTTTTTACATTTACCTCTGTCCTGCTCCCTAATAACTTCTCTACCTTGGTGTTTACCTCACTAATTACCATGTTTTGTGGGGGGAGGCTGGTATCTCTCTGCTCTTTTTCAGTGCCTCCCCCCTTGGCTAGTTTAAATGCTTGCCAATGAAGCATTTAAACCTCTCACCTAGGATCCTGGCTCCCCCGGACAGATGCAGACCGTTGCACCAGTATAGGTCTGCATCCCTTCAGGTGGCTCCCCAGTCCCCAATGAAGCCAAAACCCTGAGCTCCACGCCAGTTTTTTCAGCCACTCATTGAATTCCCTGGTGAGGAGTGCCCTAGCATCACCCTTGCCATAGACAGGCAGCACCTCCGAGAAGGTTACCATATGCACTACTTGTCTAAGGCCCCTCCCCAACTCTGCAAACTCCTCTTGCACTGCTCTGATCCCATTCCTAGCCAGGTCATTTGTCCCTAAGTGGACAATGACATCCAGCTCCCTCCCTCATGAAGCTCCTCCCATGATCCTGAGGATTCGCTTCCTGTCCCTCCAAGCCGTGGCACCAGGAAGGCACCCTACCTCCCTCTCCCCTTCCTCCCCATTTCTACCTCCCTAATGATTGAGTCCCCCACCAGGAGTTGTTTTCTTCCCCTATGGGGTCCCATGCCACCCTCCTGTGGGTCTCCTTTGTGAAGGTTCCCAGCATCCTCCTTGGTCTCCACTGCAGGTGCCTCCATAGAGGAACCACTATCCACCAGAAGAGTGACTGAACTGTGGAGAGGTACAGCTGGAGGGATGCAACTCTGTTCCACCACCCTTTCCCTTCCTGGGCCCACCCTGGTCCAGCCTCTCCTCTTCCTTGGCAACCTCTGAGGTAGTGGCATTGGCCCTGGTGGTCCCTGGGTGGGGGAGGAGGTTTCACAAATCCTGGCCAGGTCAGCCTGGAGATGGGCAACTTCCTCTCTCAGACCAGAGAGGTGCCTGCAAACAGGGCAGCATCGCAGCCTCCAGAATGTCTCCCAAAACACTGCCGTCCCACAGCCATTGCACTGCACCGCTCCTATCATGTCTTATTTTGTGTCCCCTCTTCTGTTTCTCTGTATGCTTACTCTCTCCTCTCCTTACAGCTCTCACCCTTCCTGGTCTGGGACAGCAACTTCCTATCTTCTTTAGTAGCCTCCTTCTTCCTTGCTCAATGTCAGACCACCAGCAGCTGGGGGGGGGGGGGAGAGTGAGCTACTTTTTTCCTTTAGGGTTGACAAAACCAATGTTTCTCTATGATCCTTCCCTTCCTACTGCCAAACAGGAAGTTCCTGTTGACAGTCAGATCCAGTGGCTATAAAAGTAGAACTGGCTTAGGGTGGGTGGGGCAGAGGGCAATTAGTAAGAAAAAAGGCTAGCAACAGGAAGTTGTCATTTGAGTCACCTGCTTTTATAGTGTCTAAGCCACACCCCCAATTAAACTCTCTCTCCTCCTACTGGTTTAGCAAAGTCAGCTGATACAATACCCTTCCCAGCACAGAACACACACTGACTTTCTTTCCTTTCTTTTTTTTAACCCTAAATAAGACCCCTTCTACTTCTCATAAAGTATCTGTCTACTTAATCTCAACAGACACTGACTCCTGCTGAGATATAAGTTTTAAATTAATAAGAAAATGTAGCTTTTTTAGTTAGCTGCTTTCTGCTCTACAAGCAAGGCTAGCAACAGCTAGTTTGAACATGTTGTTCAAAGATATCAATTTTTAAGACAGCGCTTAAAAGGAATATGCTCATAAATTCTGTCTATAGGCATTTTACTTAGTCCTGGCAACCTTGTAACATTTAAAATGTGTTTAAGATTTTGTTAAAATGTCTTTTTATGTTTGTATATGTTTAAACTGGATGTCTGTGAAAATGGGTTTTTTAGCCCACAGACCTTTCAGTATAAAATAAAAAATGAAATTAAATGAAATAAATGAATCAATGTCCCATGGTAATTTTATTGCTTGTTTTGCAAAAAAGGTTTAAGGCTAAAGCTGGCATTTAGACCTTTTGGTCCATGAGCTTTTAAAACATACTGCCACTTGCTCTCTGATTGTAAACATTTATTATCAATGTCACCACCACGGATATTCATGTATGTCTTTCCCAAACCTTGAAAGGTAAATACATGTCCAGTCCCTTTCAGTGACACATGTAAAGCAAGAGCATTTGAATTGTCCTGTTGGGCAAAGTCTCTCAAATGTTCTGCTATTCTTAATTTCAGGGACCTTTTCATTTTTCCCACACAGAAGTCTCTGCATGTACAGCTTGCCACATACACATGTGTTGTGGAGCAATTAGTAAAGTGCCTGTTTCTGTATTCAATACCAGATATAGAATGTTTAAACACAGTACCTGTGTTCAAGTATTGGCAGTATGGACAGTTATTGTACAGTACTTAAAGGTACCACCTGGTGAACTTCATCTCTTTGCTCCATCCACTGCAATATATAGACTCCTAGTGACCATGTCCCTGATGTTTGGACCCCTTCTGTAAACCATACATGGTGGTTTCTGAATCACATTAGCCAACTTCAGTTCTGAACTCAGCAAACTCCAGTTCTTAATAAGTATCTTCCTTATTTTATGACTCTGTGGAGAATATTCTGAAATTAAATTAAGGCAAGTATCATGATGAGTTCTAACAGTTTTTTCCAACAATTACTTCCTGTCTAAATTGTCAACCACTTCCTTGCTTTTTCAACAGTCATACTTGTATCCTCTGGCATCAAATCTTTCCGAGAGAATATGATGTATGATATGAATAAAATGTATGACTCTGTTGCTGTATGTATTATAATGATGTGTATTGTTAGATTTTTAGACATTTACTTATTAGATCTGCATTTCAGGTTCACATACTATCTTTCTTATTGCTTTTATTTTTGTGCCCTTTTTGTACACATTAATTTTGGTCCTGTCTATTTATGGTAGACTATTTATTACGGAACATTTATTTATTTTTGTCCCTATATTTATTCCTTGTCCTCCTGATTGGCTATATTTGTAATGTTATTTGATTGTGATGACTTATGTGATGTGAATTCTGCATATGTCTATGTATTTGGTGTGTTTGGTTTATTTGTTTTGCACAGTTGGTGTTGTTTAAGATACCGGGTAGCTGAATATTTTATAATTTATATATTCTATAGATTTATGCCATGTATGGGTGCTGCATGTGTTATACATTTATATGTTGGTATTGTAACATTATATTAGCTGTGTGTCTCTTTAAGAAGTTTCTTTTTAGGCAGCATCTTCCTTGTTATGTGGCCCCACCTTGACAAAGCGTAAGTGCTACGTGAAACATTGGCGTGAGGGGTACTGCTGTCTTTTGGCTTGCTTTTTGATAATAACGCTCCTTTTAACCTGACCTACTGTAGCGCGTAGGTTTTTTTCAGCCAGTATGCTATGCTACTCTACTTATCTGGTCACATGTGCCTTTGAGTTTGTGGAGGCACTAGCAGTGTTTCTGAAAGCTATCTCTTGTGCTGTGTTGAG
Organism: Neoceratodus forsteri; assembly: GCA_016271365.2. Taxonomy (NCBI): domain Eukaryota; kingdom Metazoa; phylum Chordata; order Ceratodontiformes; family Ceratodontidae; genus Neoceratodus; species Neoceratodus forsteri. The sequence continues at coordinate 28,970,647 of CM057456.1, forward strand.
TTTAAATTTCCTGGTAGTCTTACCAACATAAAAAGCAGAACAAGTGCATTGTGCCAAATAAATAAACCCAAGTGGTATTGCATGTGGTAAGTTGTCTTATTTCAAAATTATTACTAACATTCACACTACTAAATTTACTACACAGTTTCACATACTGGCAGAATACACAATGTTTACACTGGAAGCATCCTTTACTTGGGTTTAGCCATGTACATGTTTGTTTATCAACAAAGTGGCTGTGCACCAGAAGATTTTTCAAGGTGGGGGCCCATCTATATGACATACATGGTGGTGCTGCAGCAATGTTTTTGAGCCCCTCATTACTCCCTAAAACATTTCAATGTTTCTTTATGATACTAGCCAGAGCTGGTGTATGTGAAGAGTAAGTGGTAATGAAGTTAAAACAAGTGTCATTTGCAGTAACATTTCTAGTTTCTTGTAGCAAATCCAACCTGTTGCAAGCACTTACGAACATATGAATGTGCTAGCAGAAACAGACCATCTGGCCTATCTAAGTCTGCTTGAGTGTGCAGCTAGCACCCCTAGTTAGCAACTGCCCCACCCCCTCCCCTTTGTCTTCCCCCTGCCACCCCCCACCTTCCCTACCGTCACTCTCCCCTGTTCCCTGTCCCATGCCCTTTTGAAGCTGTTCACAGATTTACATGATACCACCCATTCTGGTAGTGCATTCCATTTTGCTACCACTCTGTCTGTGAAATAGTGTCTCCTCATTTCCCTCCTAAATCCCCCCCCATTCTTAGCCCATGCCCCCTGGTGTCCCTCCCCCTCCTTAGCTTAAAGACCCCATCTGCCTCATCCTTATTTATTCACCTCAGATACTCAAATGTCTCTATCATGTCCCCCCCTGTTCCTTCTATCCTCCAGAGTGCACATATTCAGGTGTCCAAGTCTGCTCTCACAGTCTCTCCCCTCCATTCCACATATCATCTTTGTTGCCCACCTCTGCACCCCCTCCAGTTGCCTGACATCACGCTTTCGGTATGGCCTCCAAAACTGCATACAATTCTCTAAGTGTGGCTTTACTAGCACTTACCATCAATCTTGCATTGTTAATGTTTATTCAGCTATACTCTGTTCATCAATCAATGTGTCAGGTCTGCAGCTCCCCTTTCAAATGTGGCCTCAGTACTGCAGTTCCTCCTGACATGCTGGAACTGACCTTTGGGAATGTTTTTGGTGATATCATTGAGATCATTGACCCGGTCTTAGCTCGGAGTGTCCAGTGCTATTTAGATATGGGTGAGTTCCCTAGCTCCCTGAAGGAGGGGGTGGTGATCCCCCTTCTGAAAAAAGCTTCTTTAGATCCGGAGAACCTAGCAAACTACAGGCCTATTTCTAACCTCCCTTTTATGGGGAAGGTTATTGAGAAAGTTGTGGCTCCTCAAATGGATAACCATCTAACCATCCATAATTCATATGAACCTCTCCAATCTGGTTTTCGTAAGAGGCACAGTACTGAGACTGCTCTGGTTCAGGTGCTCAATGATCTCCTGATGGCGAGAGAATGGAGACACTATTCTATCTTGGTTCTCCTGGATCTATCATCAGCTTTTGATACTGTGGATCATGGAGTTTTGCTTGAACGCCTGAGGTTAATCTGTGGGCTGTCGGGTACAGTCCTCAGATGGTTTTCATCTTTCCTCACTGGGAGAACACAGAGAGTGGTCTCGGGTTTGTTTTCATCCAGGGCTTTCTCTCTGCCTTGTGGGGTACCACAGGGTTCGGTGCTGTCCCCCATGTTATTCGCAGTATATATGCTATTCCTCAGAGACATTGTAAGATGGCATGAGCTGAGGTTTCATTGCTATGCTTGTGATACCCAGCTCTACCTGTCTTTTGCGCCTGACCAGGTTGGTGGTATCTTGGTACTGAACAACTGCCTCGCAGAAATCCAAGATTGGATGAATTCCAGTGGTCTAAAGTTGATCCCAGGAAAGACTGAGGTTTTGATTGTGGACTCATAGGGTAGAAGGATTGAGGACTGGGCTCCCTTCCAGTTTAGTCCTGGGGGAGGCCCAGATTCTCACCTCTGCACAGGTGCGTAACCTGGCAGTGGAACTTGACGATGGTCTGACTCTTTGACATCAGGTATCGGCAGTCATCAAGCTGGCCTTTTTCCATCTTAGGAACATTGCCAGGATTAGGCACTTTGTTCCATCCAGTGACCTACCTGTTTTGATCCATGCCTTTGTGACATCGCAACTTGATTACTGCAACTCCCTTTATCTAGGGCTTCCTGGGGTTGATATCCGCCACTTGCAGCTAGTGCAGAACGCGCAGCATGTTTGTTGACTGGGGCATCTAGAAGATCTCATATCACCCCTGTGCTGCACGCTCTGCACTGGCTGCCAATACAGTGGTGGATCACCTTTAAAGTAGGTCTATTGACTTACAAAGCCCTACACAGATTGGGTCCCGATTACTTGAAAGAGCTCCTGGTTCCTTACACCCCTTTGCGATAGCTCCGATTAGCTGATGAGGGGTTGCTGGAGATTCAAAGTTTAACTTAAAGTCATCTGGTGCGCGTGCTTTTGGATTTAAGTGCACCTACCCTCTGGAATTCTCTGCCCCGTCAGCTCCGGGAGTACAGGACGGTGGGGAGTTTTAAGCAGGCACTAAAGACTTTTTTATGGGGAAAGGCTTTTCCTTTTTTATTGTGATTTTATACTATATGTATTTGTATATGTGTTTTGTTCATATTAATATTGTACAGTGCTTTTAAATATTGAAAGGTGCTTAATTAAATCAATTTTATTATTATTATTATTATTATGTACGGTGGATGGCAACTTGACAAAAGTAATAGGGTGTTGCCATCCACTTCTTTCCTGAGAAGGTAAGTCTCCAAACCACCATCCTGATTCTTAGTAAGCATAACATCCAAATAAGCAATACTCTCCTGGTCACAATTGTATGTAAATCTCAAGTTAAAGTTGGTGTTATGCAAATAGGAGACAGATCTTTCCAATTCTATGGAAGTGCCTTTCCAAATCAATAGCGCATCATCTATATATCTTCCCCAGTAAATAATTCTCTCAAAGAATGGATTTATGTTGTTATTTAAAACTAATTCATTCTCCCGGGTGCCAACATACAGATTGGCAACCGATGGGGTGCAGGTGGCCTGCATAGCCATCCCCTTTATTTGTAGAAATAGTTTATTGTCAAACATAAATAAATTACATTTCAAAATATACTCCAAAAGTTTGATTAAAAACTCGGTGGGTGGTTTAGTGTTATTCTCCCTGTGATTTAAAAAAACAGCCACTGCATCCAGAGCCCCCTCGTGCAGAACATTGGTATACAGTGACTCTATATTGAGGGTGGAAAGGAGGACATTATCTTCTGTATTTAACTCCTTAACAATCTTAAGTATGTGCTTGGTGTCTTTCACATAGGAGGGACGTGTTTCAACATGCGGTCTTAAGAACAAATCCAAATACTGGGACAGTGATTCCATGAGTGACCCTATACCACTAATAATGGGTCAGCCAGGTGGTTTGTCCTTGTTTTTATGCACTTTAGGTAAAGTGTAAAAAGTTGCTTTCTTTGAAGTTTTATAGATTAAGAAACCCCTGGTTTTCTCAGTGATATATCCCTGCTAGAAAGCTTCCTTCACCATTTCATCAATGGAAAACTTAAAATCAACGCTGTGGTCATCACTTAGTCCAGTGTAAAAGGTGGTATCATTGAGTTGTCGCATAACTCCTTCCATATAGTCTGCTTTATCTTGTAGCACTACACAACCCCCTTTATCCACTTCTTTAATAATAACGTCATGATTCTCTTGTAATTTTTTAAGTGCTAAACGTTCATTGGTGGATACATTCTGAAAAGCTGGTGGTGGGGCGGTTATAAAACAACTGCTCAAGGTCACATGCCACTAATTCCTTGAAAATCAATATTGCAGCACAAGCAGGGGGACAAAACGTAGAGTTGAGACAGAAGGAGGTATTTAATTCAAGGTTATTGTGTGTACCTTTCTTATGGAAAAATGCTTTTAAGTTTAATTTCCTGCATGTCAAACTTAGATTTATCATGGTTTGTACTCCATTAGTAGGAGTAGTCAGTGCAAATGTAAGGCCTTTGGAGAGTAAGCTGATTTCATCTGATGTTAAAACATGACTTAAAAGATTAATTATAGTTACATTGGCAAGTTCATTGTCTCTTACTTCCTGTAGCTTTTAAACTCAGATTAGGGGAGAACGTAAGGACCACCAGTCATGGGGACATCTCATATGCCACAGCTGCACATGTGGTGTGAGCGGACAACCAGGTAGAACATCAGTTTGTTTTTACAGCCATTGATAACGTTGATCCAAACCCAAGGGGCAGCAACTTTAATAACCTGTTGTTGAAATGGGAGATGTTTTGGATTTTAAAGTTAAGAGCCACTGTCAAACCAGGTCTCAACAAGGGGTTTGAACTCCATCCTTATTTGGCGAAGAAATAAATTATGAATATGTGGTAGATACCCGTGTTTGGTTTACTGCACCCCTACCCCACCAGAATTAAATGAGACATAATACTTATTTTTTCAATTGGAGTACCTACTCTGTTCCTGTTTTACTTCATCTAGCTGTTATTTTGAATAAAGGGTTTAGTATCTAATTAGATCAATTAAGCAACGACCAATGGATTTGAAAATGTGTATGTGATGTCATGTTTTGTCAGTTACCAATTGTACCCTATATTTCAGTGTTCTATTTATGTACATTAGCCTTTGATCAAGGAATGAGCCAGTCCGAAATGCATCAGTTGTGTAACAGACTCTGATCTGTGTCCCATGATGGGATTTTAATAGATACTTTTATGTTTTTCTAATACAAGCTGTGTCCATAAATTTTGGTTGTTGAGTGCCCGGTCTTCATGTTTACAGTATTTGCCTTTTACTATGAGCCCCACTATCCCTGTGTGCACTCCTTTGTTATGTGGCCTTCCAACTCAAGTAAATATTCTCAAAGACTGAATCTCTTAATAGATATCCTAATGGGGGGAGCCACAAAAAAGGTGGGACAAATGAAAATAACAGAGGTCTCCACATAATGATTTACCATAGCCCAGTCAACCATTTTAACACATTCCCTGCTGTGATCTCAAAACAGCTGATACAATTTTCTTTTAAGAGGTGTGGGGTTCTATGATAGTGCAGCTGACCACCCCAGTGACAATGTTCTCTAGTTTTCAATTTTTAATTTATGTTGATTTATTTTCTCTTTGAAGGGACAATTTTGTGCCACAGGGGGCTCAACTCAGCCAAGGAGTAGATATCACCCCCTGCCCTGGTAATGGACCACTATGTCAGCTCCAGTTTCCAGGGATTCATTGGTGGAAAAGGTTTTTACCCACCTATATCATGGAAGCTGTCTTGTATATAGTTATTTGTTTTCCCCAGACCGGGCAGAAGGTCTTACAGTTCATCTCTATTGGCTTCCACTCCCAGTTGGAGTGTGAAGCTCCAGGAATGGATACCTGGGCCTGGACATTCAGACTGTGCCAGGCAATGGTGCAAGCATGGGAGCAGCGCATCTGGGATGCACCAGGGCCAGGACCAGGTGATATTCAATGATGATGCACCATGGTGCAGCACCATTGAATATGGCATGGAATGTGCATGGCGCAGTGGCTATGCACTGGTGCAAGCCACAGATAGGGAGCACCGGGGATGCATCAGTGCAAATGTAGTTGTGCTGGGTGCAGCACCCACGATATTCAGAAGGCATGCAAATGGGGCCATAATATATGCAAGGCACAAATGGGGCCATTTGCAGGTCATGATGGCTCCATCTGCATGCATTGTGCAGGGAAGCCTGGCAAAATGCACCTGGTGCCCTGTGTTGCTGCTGTAAGCCTCTGGCAGTCTACTGCCCCACTCCCGTATGCCCGATCGTGGGCTGTACAATAAGACAATCCCATACCTGGCGGTCCAACTGAACCCCACTCTCTCTCTTTTCACCCGATCTCGGGCATCCAAAATGAATAAATCCCATGGTGGTCCATTTGAAACCCCCTCCCTCTCATTTTGCCTGATCTCAGGTATCCAAAATGAATAAATCCCCCAGTGGTCCATTGGTATCCCTCCTCCTCCTCCCATCATGCCCGATTAGGCATCTGAAATAAATATACTCCTCAGTGGGCCAGTGGTACCCCACTCCCCTCCACCCACTGAGGACCCCTGCCACCCAGATCCTCCCCGTCATTGGCAGGTGGCTGCACTCCACCCACATACCACCCGGCCACCTGCCAAATGACAGCTTATGATCTGTAAGCCAATTGGTCCACTGTGTGACATGAAGTAACCATTATGAAGTTATCACATCTCCTCACCCTAGTGGTAGGAAGAGAGGCACAGCTATTATTGCTCCCTTTGCTACTCAACTTGAAATACTAAAAGCTTGCATTGATGCTCAAGGCCACTTTGTAATACAGTACTGCAAGGTCATCTCTATTCACATTGGTAACATTAGAAGGTGTTTATTTACCCCCATATTCATCAGTCCCAGTACTTTGAGCCTTTTGAAGCAAATTATTAGACATGCTCCAAGGACAATTGATCATGGGGTAGACTTTAATATGCTTTTTTCTTTAGAACTAGACATGACCAACCCTTCTTTTTTCTACAGTTCTCTTTATGGTGCCGGGACTCCTAGCCCCACGAAGGGGCTCACCATGCTCCAGTGATCTGAACCCTCACCTGGGGATGCCCCGCCACCAAGTGGGGCCACCAAGGTGGAACTGTCATGGCTGGAGGTTCAGGCACCGGAGCTGGCTCACACACAGAGGCTGGCATTTTCTTGAGGCTTTTTCTCCCCAGAAGCTGAAGATGTGCAATGATGCTAGCATGTGAGTGTCTGTCCCCAGATCCACCCCTGGTAGTGCAGCGCCATGTCACCCAGCCTCCGCCAGGTGGCAATCGGTGCCGACACTGGGAATCCCCCCTCCCCAGAGAAGGAGAGAAGTCCTCCAGATGCTCGATCTTTCTCCTCCCCTGCTGACCACCAATGGCTCATGCCCATTCCCAAACACAGGTCGCTGGTGTGGCATGAGGTGTGGCATCCAGAGCCTCAACCTTCAGTACCACCAGGCCGGCTGATGACCAACCCTTCTAAACATAGGGTTTCTAGTGTTATGCATTACTTGTGAAGTAATTTTGAACATTTAGGAATAGTGATGTATGGTGAAAACTATTTCCTAAACAATGGGCCTACTCTTTTTACTCTGGTCACCATTATAGCTATTTGAGGATTGATTACTTCTTCATTACTTGTGAACATTTTGCTTTGATTTGGGATTTGTCCTTTTGACCTGAGATACTGTTTGACCATCATTGGTTGATGTAAAATAGACCTAGGTTAAACTGTGAAAAAAGGCCTTTTGATGGCTGAATACATCTTTAATAAAACATACCCAATTTATAACCCTTATGCAAGATTGTGTCCCCCAAACTGTTCAAGATAACATCTCCCAACTGGTCTGTGCTGCTTTATTGTAGGGCATGATCAAAACCATGATTTGGGGCTATATTATCAGCTATGCCACAAAAAAAGCATTTAGAAGAAAAACATGAGACACTGTTACAACAGCTCCAAACCTATCAGTTACTATACTCCAGAGGGGATGAAGTAATTAAGGACAAAATTAGATAAAGAGGGAAATACAAAAATTATGGATTTAAAGGTTCAACAAGCACTTTTTTTTTTTTAAACAGGCCAGTTACAAAGGCGATGCTTGGGGCATGAAACTACTTGCCCATAAACTTCAGGCATGAAAACAAATATCCACTATATTAAAACTGAAAAACCTGGTAACAAAAGCTATCATCCATGACGAGGATGGTATTCATCATACTTTCAAAAACTATTATCAAAATTTACATGCCCTATATACTAAGGAAATAGTTGCCAGTTGTGCAGAAATACAAGGTTTCTTGAAACAATTACAGCTCCCCAACTATCAGTTGTGCAACAAGCACTGTCAGAGGTGCCTATTCAGACTGAAGAAGTTTTTCACCAAATCAAAATGGCCAAGCCTCATAAATGCCCAGGCCTGTATGGTTTTGTGCTTGAATGGTACAAATAATTTCAAGACTTGCTCCATCCTCATTTATGTCAAACTTTCCAAGAAGTAGCAGATGGTAATGCCTCCCCCGTAAATGTATGCTGTAATAACTACTCTTCCCAAACCAGGTAAGGATACAACAAACCATTCTTTGTATCACCCAATTTCAATACTAAATACAGATTATAAGTTATATATGGACATATGGCCAAGAGGCTTGAAAACATTTTACACAACTTAATACATGCTGATCAAGCGGGCTTTATAAGACAGCGTCACACTATGTAATCTGAACACTCTTGGTGTGTAGGGTAAATAATAATACAGATTCTTGTGTCTCAGAGTCTGCCAAGAAACATTCGTAAACAATCAAGGAGTACTAATAAGGTTTATTAGACCACTTACGCCAAGCATGTGACAAAGAAAGTCACAAGGGAGATGGGTTTCTCGCCACTAGCCTGAAGAATGTACATAATCTCCAGGATTGTAGATCTTAGGTTCTCTAAGGTCTTGTGTTCTCTCCCCACCCTTCTAGCTCTCTGCCAGAGAGTACTAACCTTCTAGAGATGAACTAGTAGTGTTCAGAGCCCAGAGCCTATGTATAGTTGGTTGAAGACAACTATGTACTACAGATAACAGCATAGCAACAGAGATTACAACATAGTTACAGATATGAGAAACAATATGTATTGGTCCTAAGTCATTCTCCATTGGATTATGACTTAGGAGGCAGAATTACTAATGAGTATCATATGAGACAGAATATGCTTCCAAGAGCATTATAGCTTAGACAAGAGAGATGCTGACAGGTTCATATTACATGTGGCATTTCTTGCTTACATACATTATAAAACATAGAGACATAACAAATGATTTCTCACTGTGTCAGCTTGCTTAGACAAAGAGAACTGATGACAGAGCCCTATTACATATCTGCCTGAGTGTAAAACACACACCACCTATAATTATATGAGAATATAAGTATACAATAATCATTGATGATCTCTCAGAGTCATCATATCAGTAATTAGGTAGATTATATATGGAATATCTATGAAAGACAAACTAGTCTAGATAAATGTATTATAGTGAGGTATAATGAATTATGCATGACAATATTAGCGTAGTGCAAAATAGCAGTATTACAGTAAATAGACCAGGAATACAGTGTGAGGTGTATGTGGGACAATAGGGGCATAACACAGGGATAACAATCTCCTCTTTGTTACCCTGATTGCAAAAGTGACAACACAACTACAAGATGGAGGTTAGGCACCATTCATCCACAGGCCCAAGGCACAAGCCTGATAGAGGAATATTAACTGGTCACACAGGCATTTCAGGGTTTTCCTTAAACAATAAAATGTAATTATAAGGGAAAATGTTAGTAAACCTTGTATTACTATAAACATGCGGAATAAAACTTCACATTGGGGTTTTCCAAAATCAATACAATCAGTAAATACTGATATGTATCAGGTGTGTATCTGTCCTATTGGGAAGAAATTAAAGAGACAAACTTAAGTTGCCTGTATGGATATTAAAAAATAAGTAAAAATCGAGATAGAACATCAAGATAGTTAGGACTAGACTTAAGGATATCTGGTTCCGGGATGGGAACAGGTGTGATTACCGTATAACCTATTACCTGTTTAGGGAGTAAAAGCAGAAGTTAGAAAAGTTCGCGTTGCATAACTTTTAGTCCATAACAGAAGAATGTATAGTTGATCACCACGCAATGTTCCACATCAGCAGAATATACCACCTTGGAGATGCCATTTTTCAGTTGGTAAGTTGAACAGGACAGAAAATGTCAATGTCCACAAGGCATAAACCACAAACAGTTCCAGGGATAAATCCAAGGTTTCTTCAAGTGTCGGATGAAGATTCATAGTTAAAATTTGATGCAGTCAGATTTTCCAAAGGTAGATCAAAACGTTCAGGAGGCAGCAGTATTTTCATAGGCCTCAGCAGGGGGTGCATTAGATTGCACATTGTGTTTTACAATGGAATAGCAACAGTGTTCAATTGAAAATGATCACATGGCTGCACAAAGTGTAAATGTTTATGACAGTACTCAGTTTGTATGAGGTGCCAGCCAGGCTTGGAAAACAAGCAGTGAAGAAAATGGATTTCTTAATCGTAGATCAAATGAAGAAGAGTCTTCTTGCTGAATTAGGTGATTGCCCCTACCCCAGACTAGCTTCATAGTATGCATAACAATGAGCTTGATTGTAGAATCTTAGTTTGCTGGACTGAATACAGTTTATTTGAAAGTTCACAAATGGAAACCTACTTTCAGTTATTAGGTCTACATTCACAAGTTGGTTAGACAAGTTGGAAGATGTTACAGCTGCATAAAAGGTGATGCTCCTATCAGGTATGACATTCAAAGTTCAGAGTCAGTCACAATTCAAAGAACTCATGGTAAACGAGGAAGGGAGGTGGTTTCAACCTTTTCACAATAAAAGTTCCCATCAAGATGATCAATAGAATGGACAGTTGCCAGAAGATCAGAGATGGATGTTGCCAGATGAAAATGCGGCAATGGCACTGTGAGAGTCACAAACATGGCTTCCTGGATTGTGCAGGAATAAGTTTCAAAACATGGAACAATACTGCTGTGTGTGGTGACATATCCAAGGTTCCTTGCCATTGACAAGGGAATAGTGCTAGATTCAAATAAACATTTGCTAACGCATGCAATAGAAGTGCAAAATGTGGCAATGCCACTGACCCATACATCTGTCATGTATGAGATCAAGGATATATCCCAATTCCAGATCCCAGAAGAGATAACCAAAGGGTTGTAAGAACATAATAGCTGTTGGCAGCACGAAGGACCACCCTAGCCATGTAATGCTCATCTGCTTCTTTAATGCGAGCAGAAATTAATTCATTAACATGAACATTTGTCAGGTCAAACCCCTTCACAGTATCCTTAATATTGTAAATGTAAATTACTCTTAATGAGCAAAATCATGTATACCATGCAATGAGGTGGGGGGGTATGGTATTAAATGTCATACTATCATGAACCTTTAACATATGTATGAATAATGGCTGTATCAGCCCTATTTCAAATAGATATGTCAGAACCAAATAGGTCTGAGTCTAAACCTGTTTTTCTTTTTATAAATAAGAAAAACAAAACCAAACCAAAATGCCTAGTGTGTTTGGAAAGGTTTACAGTCATTAAAATGTACCACTAATGGTCAGGATGAGAAAATCCTGTGTGTGTGTATGTGTGGTGCTATCAGTCCCTGTATAGGGGTCATTAATGAGTACCTGGTATGCTGCCAGGGTATTCAATCACATCATTATTTAAAAAAAAATGTGGGAAATGTTTGTTGTAAAACAAAACAAATCATTCCAAGTTCTAAAGGTGAGATTTAAAAATCACTGGGATGTGCATGAACTGCACATTATTAACTAGGCTACCTGGTTGAGAATTGGCTGTTAGACCAGTGGTTGGGCCAGGGTTCTGTTTTGGGCACTCAATATTAAGTGTCACAAATTATTGGGCATCATCGGGTAAAACCTTAAGGTCTAATGACTTTTATTGCCATAAAAATTTGGATGCAAAATTTTCTGATTATCGATAAAATGTAAACAGGAGTCCAGATCAAGTCTGACTTCTAGAATTGATCCAAAGCAATGATCATAACATTCAGTAGGGCCTCACTACCCTTCTGGAAAATGAACATGTCTTTTAGGACTTTAGTGTGAATTCCACAGGATGCAATTAAATCATGTTGGCTTGTGAGGTATTCAACCTCAACAATCTGTTTAGGTTTAAGTCACTGGTTCTTATCTGCAATTCGATGTGCAGTTTGGGCTTGTAAGAAGACCCATACTTTTAAAAGAATAAGCATAAAAGCAAGCATCTCTCTCTCTCTCTCTCTATGGAACCTAAAAGAAAAGAGAAAAGAAAAACATAGTTAGTTTAATACTATTCAGCCCATTGGGGTATGGAAAAGTAATTTAATCTCCTTTAAACAGGTTCATTTGATTGATATTTAGACATTTATCAATGACTGTTATAGTGGGGCAGTATAACTTGGTAGACTGCTGGACTGAGTTTGTTTGCAGTGGGATAGGGCCTGTTGGGCCTTGCCCATACATTGTGCACAAACAAGTGAACCTTTTGGATGTCTTGTTTTAGATATTTAACGTATTTATCTACTTATGTTCTATCAGCAGTGGCAGTACACAGGTCCAGAAGTAAGTGTTCTGGGAGTCTCATGGACCGTCTAGTCATGATTTCAAAAATGGGGTACGCTTTGTACCTGCAGAGGATGTCCCTCTTATTGCCATAAGGAGTAAAGGCAATAATGAATCCAAGTCCTTTTGGGTTTTCTGAATAAGTTTGGATAACATAACTTTGATCTACCTGTTATCCCATTCCACCTGTCCTAATGACTGTGGGTGGTAAGGGATATGAAACTTCTGCTTTACCCATAACAAATCCAGAATTTCCTGCATTACTTTGGCTATAAAGCCAGATCCCTGTAATCAGAATTTACCTTGAGGGGTAAGCCCTACCTAGTAAATAGCTGGTTTACCAAGACATCTGCAATCACTTTGACTGTGTTGTTCTGTTTTGGGATAGTTCTGTTCACAGATCAGACAGTTACTAATGTTGTGTTCTACATCATTTCTCACATGTGGCCACAAGACAGAAGATTTTAGCCTGTCTAGGGTTTTTACTTGCTCACTGGTGTCCACTAGTTGAAGTACAATGTATTTGGCACAGTAGATAAAATCTACTCTCAGGTGTTCAGGAATTACCCGTAACTTTTTATGAGTGTTACAGCAGTGATGTTCCAAATGAGTAGGCCATCACTGGATAGGTGAATGTCATTTTCACTTTCTCATAAGAGTTATTTCTTGAAGTTATTCCTTAGTTCCTTTATTAAGGAACCTATACACCGCCCTCAAATGAGGGTCCTTCTTTTGGAGCATAAGGTTTACATTTTACAATATGCTTGAACCTTATGAATGTACAGTTTGTAAACTGTTAGGCTGTGATGTACAGAAGCAAGTCACTGTATTTCACTGCGGTACTATGGAGTGCTGGAACAGAAGTTTATCTTCTGCCAAAGAAATTCAGTTTAGAGAGAAACGGACCCAATTAGAAACTGTAATGAAAACATAGGGGGCCGGATATTCAAACTGCACTATTTTGTGGTGCAAGCCCTTGCGCTGCACAAAATAGTTGCGCTGGAGTGTGGCCATAGGGATATTCAAGAGTTGCGCCTTGAGCAACTCCTTTGAATATCACCTCACCACAGCCACTGTGCATGGCGCAGTGGAACTTGGCGCCACCGCAAGTGGTCAGAGTGGTGCATTCAACTTGCGGTGGCACAAGTACCATTGCGCCATGTGCAAATTTCTGATATTCAAAAGGTGACATGCAAATGGGGCCATAATTCATGCAAGGCACAGGGGGGGCCATTTGCATCTGATTATGGCCCCATTTGCAAGCCATTAGCATGCAGGTGTACCGATCCCCGAGGACTTGCACCTTGCGCCCTGCCAGGCAGCAGCCATCGGGGACCGATGCCCCCTGCAGCCCGATCGCGGGCAAAAGAGTAAAAAATCCCCACCACCACCCCCCATTGGCCCGATTGCCAGCAACAGCAGAAAGGTCCCCCTTCCCTGACTGGCCCAATCGTGGGCATAGCTGAAATACCCCCCACCAGCCTGATCGCGGGCAGCAAAGTGTCCCCCCGAACAGATCCCTGGTGGTCCAGTAGACCGATAAGCCTGATCACAGGCTGGAGATATTTAAAACACACACCCCCACCCCTGAACATACCCTTGGTGGTCCAGTGGACTGATAAGCCTGATCATGGGCTGGAAATGTCTAAACCCCCCAAGAACACATCCCTGGTGATCTAGTGTCCCCACCCACCACACCCACCCACGAGCCCCACCACCCTCCCCCTACAGCGGTGAGGGCATCCCACCTGTCTGCCGCCCGGCGCACACTGACTGACTGCCCGGTGGGGCTGCACGCCCATTGGTGCAGAGCAAGAGCCAATGGGCATGCAGCCCATACTGATAGGAGCCCAGATTTGTGAATCAACATTCATTCACAAATCTGGACTGTTTTGTATGGAGGGGTGCACACCATTGGCTCTTGCTCTGCACCAATGGGCGGCAGCTCTACTGGGCAGTCAGTCGGGCAGGGCGGCGGGTGGCAGGCAGGTGGGATGCTGCTACCCGCTGGGCTGTGGGGGCGGGGTGGTGAGGCTTCATGGGTGAGTGGGCTAGGGGGACTAGATCAACAGGGATATGTTCTTGGGGTTGGACATTTCCAGCCCGCGATCGGGCTTATCGGGTCCACTGGACCACCAGGGATATGTTCGGGGTTGGGGGGTGTTTTAAATATCTCCAGCCTCGATCGGGCTTATCGGTCCACTGGACCACCAGGGATATGTTTGGGTGGGGTGTTTTAAATATCTCCAGCCCACGATTGGGCTTCTCAGTCCACTGGACCACCAGGGATCCATTCTGGGGACACTTTGCTGCCCACAATCAGGCTGGTGGGGGATTTCATCTATGCTTTCAATCAGGCTGGTGGGGGATTTCAGCTATGCCCGTGATCTGGCCAGTCGAGGGAGGGGACTTTTCTGCTGTTGCCCGCTATCGGGCCAGTGGGGGGATGGGGGGATGTTTTACACTTTTGCCCGTGATCGGGCTGCAGGGGGGCACAGTGAGTGGGTTGAGGGCCAGCCACAGGTGGCAGCTGCTGTGTTGCACCCTGCAATGTGGCAGCTCACCTGTGGGTGGCCCTCGACTTGATCCTTTTTTTTTTGGCTCAAAGTTGTGCAGGCGCAGGTTGGGGGTTATGCCTGCACAACTCTGCACAGCCCGGCTGAATATCGGGCTGTGCAGTTTATGCATGGTTCCTCCCCCTCCAGTTCAGCATGCATTCATTTGCATTGCGCTGTTGCTCAGCATGTTTTCAGTGGCGCAACTGCCTCCTGCTGAATATCGCAGAATGGAGCAATTTCGGACTTGCACAGGCGCAACCCTTTTGCGCATGGTGCAACCCTTTTGAATATCTGGCCCAGTATCTACAGTGCTTTCTGTAATTATCTCAAGGACATTTCTTGAAGCAGCCAGAACTTAACCCTTTCGTAGAGTGCTGGTATAATTTTACATAAGGAAAAATCTTTTTATTCCTTTCTTAACACAAGCTGTGTATTTCTCAAGAATGTTCCAGCTCTCTAAACCATCCACAAATATTTGTGGTAATTAGGAGACTTCTTGCCTCCTTGCCTCCTTGATTTTCAATTTATTTGCCAGGCATGTTTTAACATTGCCTGTGAATCGTACATATACGATGATGCAATTACTAGCCATGCACACTCTGTCATCACTAGAATGTAAAATAATTCCAAACCCTGCTATCTGACCCTCATTGGTATGTGTGGCTGAGTCATCAGTCAAAACATGACACACGATGGTGTCTTTTTACACTTTCTGGGGTTCTGTTAGAAAGGGCACTGGGACACAAAGGTCAGGGGGTTGGAGTGAACAATCATGGGTCTCTCCTGTAAACTGTAGGCCATGGGCCAACAAGGATGGAGTTTTGAAAAGGACAGTGGTGTCATAATCCTGTAAAATGAAGACCAGTGTGTAAGTCTGGCATTGGATACAGAGTCATCTTTTACTCTGACAACAGAAAGTTAGTTGGTAAATGATTGGAATGCAGCACAATGGGTGCATATCCAATGATGTACATAAAGTATCTCACTGCCCAGTATGTAGCCAAATGATTTCTTTCACAAAGGTTGTATTTCAGCTCCACTGGGGCAAGCATCTGGGATGCATAAGCAATGGGTCTGATGTGTCCGTAGCATATTTGGGCTAAAGTTGCTGAGATTGCTATATCTGATGTGACAGTTTCAAAATAATGCTCTAAAACTGTGTTAGGATTAACCAATGCTGGGACCATGGTCAGTGATCCCAAAAGAAAAGACAATGATATCAGTATTAGGATACGTTGTACCTTCTTACCTGTAGTGCCTGCCATAGTGTGTACTGGGAATAACCCAGGCTGTTCCTGGCTTGTGCCTGCTATTGCAGCCACAGTATGGGATGATCCAGGTGTCACTGATGGAGGGGGTTCTGCATCATGTGAAGAGAATGCTGGCACTATCAGGGGTGCCTGCACAGTGGAGAAAAGTGTTGCGCAAACTGCACGTAGTTCTCCAGCTATGGATTATGGTTCAGTAGCCATTGGGGTAGAGAAAATAGTGCTGAAACAGTTGTCAGCTCAGGTTCAGAAATCAAACCTGTAACCCTCCCCCCCCATGTGGCCTGTGATGCTGAAAATATCACAGCCACAGGGCTTTCAGAATCAGGGTTGTCCCCTCCCCTATCAAATGTAAAGTGGGTGTCCCCACTGGAATGTTGCTGGATGGTAGCAACATTGTTTTTAATGTTGCAGTTTGAGGTATGAATGCACTGCATAGGAAGCAGTATGTTCAGTCTTCTCAGGGAAAGCTTATGTTAAATTGCATAGGGAAGAATCATAACAACCTTTCATGTAATTAACTTCAATGTGTTCTTTATCCAAGGACACTCGAATACCATAAACACTGCTAATAAAGCAAACATTGTTAAGAGCTTCAGCTGTTTCTGCAGCATCAGACGCTTACTTCATGACAGATTGCGTATCAGCCTTATTCAAAATATGTAAGCATCATTTTTAATGAGAATCTTCTGTCCCTCAGAAACACTAGTGTTACTGATAACATTATTAATCATGCCAAATAACTCCAGTATGTTTTGTTTGGTTATGGCAACAATCACAGGTCCCTGTGACTGCATGATCGAATTTCCATGGTGTGGTGGTCAGCCATTTTGGATTACCTCATGGGCATCATGGGTTACTGTGTCATGACCATCATCACATGACCATGAGCGGCCATCTTGGGGATGGTATGGGGATGCAACCTGATGACATGTGTGCCCACCATTTTGAGACTCTAACAAGTCTCCATTTTGCGAATCACAGAAAAACAAGTGGCTAGCCTTTGCTCTAGTCCACCCCACAGCATACTGTGCATGTTTAAAATCAAACTCTTCAACTTCAGAAGAGGGAAGGTCTTTGGGCATTAAGTTAGTATGCCCTGCCAATGCCGCTGGCTGACAGCGCAAGTTCGCCATATCTGACTTTTTACTCCTACATTCTAACTGCTCAGATACAGGAGTTAGCACACTGTTTTTATCAACAGAAGCTGTGTTACAGTTTATGTTGAAAACATTTATTTCAAGTCTGCTGTAATTAAAACATACTGAATCACGCTGATCTGTCAAGGTCTGGTGCTGAAATACCAGCACGTCAACTCTTTCAGTAATTACTTCAGACTTATCATCTCTAAGTTCCTTGTTTTCAAAACAAGGAATCAGTGTTACTAGCCAAAACACCATTAGTTTGAAAAACCTTTTTACTAATACGTTTTGCCTTTTCAGTATTATCTCTTAAGGCATGCAGGTCATGGCTGCTTCTCTCATTAAAGAGATACTCATTTACTAGATGGACAGACTGCAGCTCAGACTGTAATCCAGTTATCTTCTCTGTATCAGAAGCCTCCTTCAGACTAATCTCCTGCTTGCAAGCAGCATTCTCCATTTTGCAAGCAATATACTCATATTCCAAAACAGATATCTTATTTAGAACAGCATCAAAACAAACAACGTTGCAATTAAGAATCCTTCAGGATCATTGGTACCATTTTTCAATTCCCCATAATGGGCAATGCTATCCCTTATAGGGCTACCATTGGATTCTGCTACCTCAGCAAAATCAAGCCAATTACAGTTAGCAGTTTGGTTTGTTAAGGCATCCAGCCTCAACTCAGTACTGATATATTTAGACATGTCATATAAGATAAGAAACCTTTAGTTGTCTGTGAATCAAAAACTTTGTTTGCAACCAAAGTTCATGACAGGACACAAACAGCCTTTGGCATATGTGGACTCCTAGATGAGTATATACGCATTAGGATTGGAATCCACAAGAAAGCAGTCTATCTGTCTGTTTCAGATCCGTTTATAGCTGTGTTCCCACAGAGAAAGAATAGGAAAAAAACAAACAAAAATAAAACAACTCATTACACAGAAATTGAATATCTGCCAAGAGATTGTTTTGTCTGCACTGTGGAACACACAACAGACCGAAAAATTTAAACAGAAAACACTTTCTTAATTGCTTGTTACTGGGGATTTCTTGCCTAGTGTTTTAATTTACAGAGGAAATTAAAATGAAACTTGGCCAATATCCAGACTCCACTCGCGGTCGTCATTTATGTTATCTAAACACTCTCGGTGTGCAGGGTAAATAATAATAATACAGATTCTTGTGTCTCAGAGTCTGCCAAGAGACATTCATAAACAAGCAAGGAGTACTAATAGAGTTTATTATACTACTTACGCCAAGCATGTGACAAAGAAAATTACAAGGGAGATGGGTTTCTCACCATTAGCCTGAAGAATGTACATAATCTCCGGGATTGTAGATTTTAGGTTCTCTAAGGACTTGTGTTCTCTCCCCACCCTCCTAGCTCTTTGCCAGAGAGTACTAACCTCCTAGAGATGAACTAGTAGTGTCCAGATCCCAGAGCCTATGTATAGTTGGTTGAAGACAACTATATACTACAGATAACAGCATAGCAACAGAGATTACAACATAGTTACAGATATGAGAAACAATATGTATTGGTCCTAAGTCATTCTCCATTGGAGAATGACTTAGGAGACAGAATTACTAATGAGTATCATATGAGACAGAATATGCTTACATTAGCGTTATAGCTTAGACAAGAGAAATGCTGACAGGTTCAAACGATGTGGCATTTCTTGCTTATGTACATTATAAAACATAGAGACATAACAAATGATTTCTCTCTGTGTCAGCTTGCTTAGACAAAGAGAACTGATGACAGGGCCCTATTACATATCTGCCTGAGTGTAAAACACACACTACCTATAATTATATGAGAATATAAGTATACAATAATCACTGATGATCCCTCAGAGTCATCATATCAGTAATTAGGTAGATTATATATGGAATATCTATGAAAGACAAACTAATCTAGATAAATGTATTATAGTGAGGTATAATGAATCATGCATGACAATATTAGCATAGTGCAAAATAGCAGTATTACAGTACAATAGACTAGGAATACAGTGTGAGGTGCATTGTGAGGTGTATGTGGGATGATAGGGGCATAACCCAGGCATAACGCAGACATGAAAATAAACTTCCACTATATACAGTAAAAACTGAAAAACCCAGTAACAAAAGCTATCATCCATGACAAGGATTGTATTCATCATATTTTCAAAAACTATTACCAATATTTACATACAATATATACTAAGGAAATAGTTGCCAGTTGTGCAGAAAGACAAGGTTTCTTGAAGCAATTACAGCTCCCCCAACTACAGGTATCAGTTGTGCAGCAAGCACTGTCAGAGGTGCCTATTCGGGCTGAAGAAGTTTTGCACCAAATCAAAATGGCCAAGCCTCATAAATGCCCGGTCCCATATGGTTTTGTGCTTGAATGGTACAAAAAATTTCAAGATTTGCTCCTTTCCCATTTATGTCAAACTTTCCAAGAAGTAGAAGATGGTAATGCCTCCCCCGTGAATGTATGCTGTAATAGCTACTCTTCCCAAACCAGGTAAGGATACAACAAACCATTCTTTGTATCGCCCAATTTCAATACTAAATACAGATTATAAGTTATATATGGACATATGGCCAAGAGACTTGAAAACATTTTACCCAACTTAATACATGCTGATCAAGCAGACTTTATAAGACAGCGTCACACTATGGACAACATTCAGCATACTCTACTGCTCACAGAATACATCCAAACCAGAAGAATCCCAGTGGCAGTCATTAGTTTAGATGCTGAAAAGGCATTTGACAGGGTGTCCTGGAAATTACTCTGGCAGCCCTCAACTTCCCCAAGAAGTTTTTGACCTGGCTGAAATTGATTTATGATCGACCTCAAGCCTACGTCTGTGGTAATGGTGCATTTTCCTCCCCAATAACATTACAAAGAGGCACTGGTTAGGGATGACCACTACCCCCCTTACTTTTTGCATGGCATATGGAACACTTGGCAACAGAGTTGTAGAACTCATATCAAATCAAAGGGATCCCCTTGGGACAAATGATCCATAAGGTGTCACTATATGCAGACAATGTCCTTTTGTCATTGCTGTGCCCTAAAGATTTGATTCCAGTGGCCTGGTCCATTTTACAAGATTTAGAGTCCAAGGTGGGATTTAAGCTAAATCTCCATAAAACCAAGGTACTGTTATTGAGTTACTTTCCATTGGACAGACTCAAACTCTTTCTATAAAATGAAATCATACCAAAACTAAGTATTTTGGAATTTATATTCCAAAAGATATTAATAATTTGGAACTACTCAACTATGAACCATTGACTACTGAAATACAAGAGGATTTGACAAAATGGGGATGTCTCCCACTTTCTTTTTTTCAATGGGCAGAGATTATTAGAATGAACACATTACTCTACTTGTTATACCATTTCCAATCTATACCCATTTTCCAGCAAGGTACTACTTTTCGTCATGGCAGAAAACAATTTCCAGTTTTATGTGGGGTGGACATAGACATCGAATACTTTTCTCTTTACTTCAATTTTCAGTGACACAGGGTGTAATTAATCTACTGAATCAAAATGTATATGCACAAGTAGCATTTTTAAAAACTGTATTAATGTGGCTCACACCCAGCTATATGGCTCCTTGATTGAGTTTTCTTTAAATAATCTTTATGACTTGGATCCCATCCTATTTGCAACCCTTGAACACCCCCACTGAGTCATTTTAACACTTTAACAGCAAACATGCCAGAAGTTTGGTATATATTAAGGTCCCACACTAATTTAGAGTCCCAATTGTATTGTGCTGTAGTAGATTATTGGCAGCAGATAAGGAATTTCTCCCAGCACAGATGGACTTGTCATTTTAATCAGTGGTGGCAGCTGTGATTGTAATATATCCATGAATTCTTAGATCAGACTGGAGTCCTCCCATTCAAAACCCTTCAATCTAAGTATAGTCTTACGGGCTGGGAACACTACAGATGTTTACAGGTTAGGACATACTTATTACATAAACAAAAAATTGCACTACATTCTCTGATCCCTTACCATCCTTATTAGATATGATAATTGATGCACAGCCTGATTGACTATGGGGACATTTAATAGGACATCTTTAGAAAACTTTAAGGAATTTCCTTGGCAACTCCACTCAGTCTGTTCTGGGTAGCTGGAATAAAGATTTAAATGCATCAATACTGGGTGCCTCTTGAATGAAGTACACTAAACCAGCAGTGAAAATTACTGCTTCTAATTACTGGAGGTAGTATGCCTGGAAATGCAGTTCATGTTATTTCCATACACCAGCGGTCCTCCAAACGTGTATGCCATGTAGTGGCAGGGTTTGCTGAAGGGATGTGGATGCACCCTGGCAGATCAAGCTCACATTTTGTGGTCCTGCCCTGTCATTACTCCATACTGGAATGCCCTTCTGAGGGAGTTGGAAGATGTAATGGGAGAACTGATGGATCTTATGGCTGAACTGACTTTGATTTCAGTTCCCACTAGGGGGCACTATAATTTGTCCAAATATTTATTTTTTATATCTTTATTGGGAGCACAAAAGGTAATAACAAGGAGATGGCTGACCCCTAAGGTCCCATCAGTGACAGACTGGAGAAAGATAGTTTTTGAAATTTACCACCTTGAAAAACTCACAGCAGAACTGAATGATAGACTTGACCAATTTAATCTTCAATGGCAATGATGAGTCTGATATGCAGCTACGGTGGATGCAGATTTTGTCCCATGATAAAATGTAAGAAGATGCCTTGGAGGGGGCACAGTCTGCTGTGGAGATGGGGGGGCAGCCCCAGGTACCCTATTGCAGGTATTTGACAGTACCACTGCGTAAATAACCTATTGGGCTAGGAGGCTAATCCAAGCATATATTGCTGGACTGCAGGAAGGTTTTAAATTTCACCTTCACTTCTCCCAAATCTTACTGGATAGCAACATATAACAGAATTGTAGAACTGTTAATTACATATTGAATTAACTTGCTTTAGTGTAACTACTGCACTACAACATGTACTGAATGGTGTGGTTTCTGTACATACACAGTGCTTCACCCAATACAAACTTTAGTAAAAACAAAAAAAAGAACAGCAACTGTTGAGGAGAGATGGATTCATGGTAGTTACTAAGGCAGCAAAATTAGATTTTTAATGTAACAAAAAAAGTCAAAACATATCAGAACATTGAATAGACTCTAAAAGGAAATGGGGAGGGTATCTAGAGGTGTAAAATACTGTTTCCTATCACCTTTGATTGTTTGTTGATTCATTTTTTAACATATGAAAATGGCTATCTGGGGCAAGACAAAGTGACCTGTGGGCCACAAAATGTCACCCTGGTGTTATTTAGTGCTGTGGCTGGATACAATTAGAAGTGACAGAATCTTTTAAACTATTGGAGTGAACCCCACCCATCTTTTTCTTCTGGTTAGGGACTGTCAGCAAGACCTTAAACATTTATTTCCTTTAGAAAGGAAGAGGACCGTCTGGATAAAAACTCCTGTGCTTCTTTTGTGAAGTCTGGCACAACAGACGAATGAGTGCTGGAGATTGTGAGAGAAGGCCTCAATCTGTCTTTTGTTACCACTCCAAAACAAAAGAAACTGTAAGCATTCAAATCAAAGCTACCAGAAGAGATGCAGCAATTAAAATTGGAAGTCCAAAAGCTGCATTCTGTCAGTGCAATGGTGTATGTTAATAACACCTCCAAAACCACTCTTAGGGTTGTAAGAATCAAAGGTCAGCGGTTCTGATACCCTAATAATGTAAGTGAGGCTACTCTTACAACCATAAGAGTGGTCTCAGTGGTGATATTGCTATATTATTGATCAAGCTTGATCAATAGTGTATTAATTTTTTAAAAAGCCTTAGCTGAATGTGCCCGTTTCCAGGGCAGCTGTGCATGAGATGCTCTTCACAGAATACAAGTTTCTCATGCAGAGAGGAAAGGAGTGCTCCAGTTGGTCAGGTGCACTCCCTCACTCTATAAAGAAAGTACCAGCAACAGAAGAAGAACAAGCATTTGTCAATGCCGAATGTTGTCGCACTGGCATTGGCTTTGGTAGTGCAGTGCGGAAAAACATTTTGGGCAGGATGTGAAAAATGACAGCTGTACAGTTTATAAGGAGGTGTAAAAAAATGCCAATGTTGAAAATGTGGCATGTAAATATTGCAAATTTGCGAAGTTACAGGAGTGCGTGGGAAATGCACAATGCACGCTTGTAACACAGTCATTTTATGGACGTTCGGAACCAAATTTTCAACATAGGCACTTTAGCAACTCTGCTCATGTACAGTGTCACTGTTATTTCCTCAAACTGTCCCAAAAAGTGATTTCGCACAGCGACCTTGCTATTCTGTGCCAGACATGCGAAAACACATTTTGGGCAGGATATGTGAAATGACAGCTGTACTGTTCATCAAGAGGTGTGGAAAAATGCCAATGGTGAAAATCCAGAGTGAAAATATTACAAATGCACGACGTTACAAGCGTGTGTGCAATTTGCCAACGCATGCTCATAACACAGTCATTTTATGGAGTATCATCACCAAATTTTCAACATAGGCATTTTAGGACTTCTGTTCTTGAACAGTGTCACTTTTATTTTCATAATCTGGCCCAAACACTGATTTCCCACAGCGACCACGCTATTGTGCGTTGGAAGTGCGGAAACACATTTTGGCCAGGATGTGAAAAATGACAGCTGTACTGTTCACAAGGAGGTGTACAAAAATGACAATGTTGAAAATCTGGCATGAAAATTTTGTGAATTCAAGAAGTTACAAGCCTGCGTAGCAGCGGCACAATGAACGCTCATAAAATAGCCATTTTTTGGATTTTTTCCACCAAATTTGCAACATAGGCTTTTTCAGAGCCCACCTCATGAACACTGGGACTGTCATCTCATTAATGGGTCCTGAAAGGTGATTCCGCGCAGTGACTGCGAAATCACCTTTCGGGACAGATTAATGACATGACAGTGACAGAATTCATGAGGAGGGGTCCCAAAAATCCCATGTTGAAAATTTGGTGTAAAAATTCCCAAAAATGCCTGAGATATGTATTAAAGTTGAAAAAACCCTATTTATTCCATTATACAGCTTACTGGCATTTCCTCAGTTCACAGTCGGCTTTGAAGAGTGCAGATGTGTTCCCGGTCCACCAAAGATCATAGCGCCAGACTCTGGAGGTAAGTATGGGGTGAGGGGGGAGCAGGGTGTGCAGTGGGTGGGTGCGGGTTGTGGGAGGGGGTTGGAAGACTATGAGGGACCGTTTTTGCTTTATAGGTAAACACAAAAAAATAAAAGACATTGGGGGACCGTCTTCACTTTAATAGGTGCTTTGACACGCTGGGGTGGGTTCCCAGCATGCCACCTGAGTGTGTGTGTGGGTGGGAGCTTTAGCCGATGGGGGATTGGGTACCCCCGTCAGCAAACAAGGAAAGGGGGGCCGCAGGAGCCGAGGGGGATTGGGCACCCCCTTGGCAAGCAAAAAATGTGGGGAGAAACATTATGCCGATGGAGAGTGGGCTCCCCCATTGGCAAAATTCAAGGGGAGGGAAGGATACATGCCAACAGGGATTGGGCCTTTGTAGGCAAAGAAAAACTGTTGAGGGGCACATGATGCCGAGGGGGATAGGGCACCCCCTCAGCAATCAAAAAAGGGGGATTACATGATGCCGATGGGGATTGGGCACCCTGTCAGCACACAATAAAGGGGGGGTTGACAAGCAACAGCGGCAGTCACTGCCGCCATGTTGCTTGCACATAGGGGGAGGCGTGCTGCAGTCACACTGCATGAGAGCTTTGCTCTCATTGCAGTGCACCTTTTCTGTGATGTCTTGAGCTCATTAGCTAGGCAGGGTGTTGGCCCCTGCTGCTGGCTGATTGGGGAATGCAGGATGCACCTACTGGTGCATGCTCTGCATTCGCCCAACAGTGACCGTGCCTCCAAATCTGCACTACCGCAAGATGTTAGCTGCGTAGGCGTGCCAACATAAAAAGGATTCTCTCAATGCACTGCCTACCAAAGAAAAAAATCAAGAGACTGCCTGCAAGTCCTTGACCTCAGATGTATGAACAGACATCAAAAGAAGGAAACATTCTAACTAGTCACCTTACAAACAGAAATTCCATCTCTGCAGCAAGGAGAGTGGCTACGCTGCCTGGATTTGAAGAATACTTACTTCTACATTGCAATTTGACCAAGCCAGAAAACAATACCTATGCTTTAGAGTAGGTCTAAGCCAGTATCAGTACAGGGCAAATCCACTTAGACTGACTTCAGCCCTATGAGTGTTTACAAAGTGCTGAGGTGTAGGTGCAGCACTTCAAAGAAATGGAGTGACAGTCTATCCATACATATGTAACAACTCTCTCCCTACAGTTCAGAGCTGGGTTGTTACTAGCAGTGCCCAGCACAATACTGGACACCTTGGCATCATTGCTTGTCCCTTAGTGGTGAGGGAAGAGCTTAGGATACAGCTATATCATACAGGTGTAGTAGCACCTGTATATTAAGGCTGAGTAAGCACTTTAATGTAAAACCCCAATTTTAGTACCTTTATAACTCTACTCCCATTCATTTAACTTGCCTGAAATTTGGCAGGCATGTAGTTGGGGTGCCAGGATCTCTGGATCCTGAAAACTGTGTGACAGTCGGTTGGGGCAGGTGAGGGAAAAGTTATAGAGGCACAGAAAACATAAAATTTACCAAAATTAATACCTTTTTTTGCCCACTTATAACTTAAAATGGTTTCTGTTTGAATCTGGAAACTGACAGATTTGATAGAGTTTGGCCCAAGGAACATACTTTTGTAACTGGCAAGTTTTTAACTTATATCCTTTTTGAACTATAAGTTAAACACTGTGATGTTTTTGTTCATGTTGAGTTGACAAAATGAATTTTATAAAAATAGCTGGATTTTTCTGAAAGCAGTGTGAAAGAAATCACTTTCAATCACACTGCTAATAGAAAAATCCAGCTATCTTTAGAACCCCTTCCTCCCGACCCAGATTTCAATGTAAACAGACAGCGGATGCCCAGTACTGCCACTAGCATCCCCCCCGCCACATACACTTCTTCCCAACCTATCTTTCAGTATAACCAGATGATGAGTGCCCAATCCCACTGCTGATATCCTTCCATCCCCCCAACCCATGTTTTATCTAAAATGGTTATATGAGCAGCTGCTTTCCACCAACACACATTTCTGTTGCTTTTTTTTAAACCAGCAGCAGGTGCATTCAATTCTGCTGCTGGTGTTCTCCCTCCTGCCCAACACTGTTTAATATAATGAACTGGTAATGGGTGCCCAAGCCACTGCCAGTGTTGCAGAATTACACTGTATCAATGATTTGTTTTTTTCCTGGCACCTGGGTGCCCAACCCCTGGTGCCGGTAGTCTCTCCCCCCGTTTTGGCACAGGGATGCCCAACCTCCGGTGCCATTACTTAATGAAGCCCCAATTCTGAAGGACCCCCTTCCTCAATTCTTTATGCACCCCAACCTCATATATTCCAACCCAGAGTGCCCACCCCCAGTGCTAGTGCAGACCACACTAACATTGGCATTCCAATCCCCAGTGTCTGCACCTTGAAAACAAAAACTGCCCCATAGTCTTTTTTTTTACCTGTAATAAAGAAAACCATCCAACAATGTATTTTGCTGTGGTGACCCACTCCCCCAGCAACCCCACCTGACACCCCCTCACCCCCACATCCCTCACTTACCTATCTCAGGTCCATCGTCATAATTTCTCTCTCTACCTCTGCACATCTTACTCCTTCAATGCCAACCCAGAACTGACAGAAACAGGGTAAGTGTGGTTAATGTATTTGTAATGCATTTTGAACTTTTACTCATAACTTCATCATTTGTGAATATTTTTTACCACATTTTCAGCATCATCTTTTTGGGACCCCTCCTCATGAACAAGGTAGCTGAAATTTTTAAAATCCAGCCTGAAAGGTTATTTCATAATCGCCCCATGAAATGACCTTTCAGGTGGGATTTGAAAAAAAATCAGCTGCCAGATTCATGAGGTGGGATCATAAAATGACCAGGCTGAAAATCTGGAGTCAAAATCTTAAAAAATGACAAAGTAATACTGAACACACATTGACATTTTTCAACATTCACTTATAACTTTGGTCATTTTAAGTTTTTTTACCCAAAATTTTCAGCATAGCCATTTTTTCACACCACTTCATGAATACAACAGGTGTCTTTTTAAATTGAATGTTCTTTATTCATTTTCAAACATGAACATACAAGACATAAATTAACAAACTGGACAAACATCAGATCACCCCTCCGCAAGGCACAATTGATAATTGCTACAGCTCAGCATGCCAGTTGATTACAAAACAAAATAAAACCATCATAGCTGCATATAATCTATCCATACAACTTGTCAGAGGGCATATTCATGTCAAGCCAAGTCTTGGTATGATATTCTTGCTTATAACATGGGTTGCTGATAGCCTGCAACCCAACTGGTGAAACTGCTCTGCAAGGCCATGCATTAAATTCCCTTTTTAATGCAGGGTTTTGTGGAGTGATTCAGTGAAACTGGCTTTAGGACTTGTTCTGTCTGGAGCAAACAAAATGCAAACAGCAGCTATGTAACAGTCTGGTGAAGCGAGAGAGCCCCAGTACTGTCATCGTATCCTGACTGCTGCAGTGAGTCTTTCTGGTGGCACTCCCATTCCTTCTGAAGTAATGTAATCAGTTCCAAAGCACTGTAGTCACCCATAAGGAAGTGCCATGCTGATAAAACAAAGCAGTTGTCAGGCACAGAAATCTCTGTCTCACTTCGGACAGTGCCAGCAGGGTAGGTTATGTGCAGTGCTGGTAGAGCTGCGGCATGGTGGAGGCAGGCAACCGATGCTGGGGGGACTTACAGTGGCAGCAGCATGACTGGGGTCCCACCAAGGAGGAGAGAGAGAGAGAGAGAGAGAGACCATGCGGTACATGGAGAGAGAGAGAGAGCAAGTGGGAAATGGGAAACAGCAAGGGACCCAGGCAGCAAGCCATGCAGCTGCTCATGTTGTGCACTTCTGTGTTGTCCCAGCACCCACTGGAGAGAGAGACAGAGAGAGAGAGAGAGAGAGAGAGAGAGTCAATGAGTAGGATGTGCTAGCAGCCCCAGGATGGGACGCCACAGTGTAAGTGAGACACCAGAGTACTTAGAATTGGAGAACTGTGTCTCTCGCTGTCTCTGTGTATATCTCTCAGTCTCTCTGTGTCTTGACTTTGCCATGTCAACCTGGGACCCAAAAGTAATCTGCAGTTCTATGGAGTGCATGCTCTCCCCCCATGCAGATAGATTGGGTAGGGATGGATGGTGCATGGAGAGAGAGACATACATACAGACAGTGACAGGGAGATCGGCAAATGTACTACCAAATTCCAACAGTGTTCACTCTGTCTGTCTTGAACCATCCTCTCTCTCTATGTCTGTGTGTGTATTTGTCAGACTTTGCAGGGGAGACACAGACAGGCAGGAAAGTGAGCCCCCCCAGATCGAGCATGACAGCACAGTGGAGAGAGAGAGAGAGAGAGTCACAAACACAGACTGACAGGGAGAGCAGGACATGTTGTGAGGAATTTGTGCAATGTTCTCTGTCTCTCTTTGTTTTGCTAGCAATTGTTTCCATTTGCTCCTTTTAGCAGGGGAGCCACACACAGGCATGACAGTGAGGGACAGGACACCTGATTCAGGGAACTACTTTTCTACTCAGCAGGATACAGTGACACTTGTGTTTTTATGAGAAATAAGTGTTTCTCTGAATTTGTGTGAATATTTTTTTGAATCCATGTTATAAGTGCAATGACCCACCCCTTGGTGTGGGTTTATAGGCATTTAATGCACACCTGGGGTGCTGTGAGGACACTTGCCCTGCTGCCTCATGCCTCACAATACACCCCAGGCATGCATTAAATTCCTATTAACCCACACCCTGTCGTAGGTTATTGCTAACATGTGGTATACATACATCCACTCAGCTGATAGGTGTGTATCAGCTTGCTTATCAGAAACCTTTCAGTCAAGGGTTATAAGTACGTATAGCTTCCCCCCATTCTCATTGCCTTTTAGCCTATTGTTCATGCTTGCTATAGATTTCTCTGCCCTTAGTGCAAATAGAAGTTCAGCATGCTACTCTCGGTACAAAGGTGTGTCCTGATCGATCAAGTCCAGAACTCTGCGCACTGCAACAGATCAGTAAACACTTGCCTTCTCGGACTCAAACAATCACCACTGTGATAATATACCAATATTTGCAGAAATGAAGTGGCTGGAGTCCAATGATTCAAAGTTTGAAAGTTTTTATTACAAAATATTAAAAAAGTAAGTGAGAGCAAGCCAATGTGCCACACTCTCTTCCCTGAGCTTTGGGTCACAAGACCCTTCCTTAGGGTGCATGGTTCCTTTGAGAACATTTTCACATTTTATAGCATCATATCATGCATATTTACATTTGTTTCCCCATTCAAAAAAAAAACATGTTTTACTCATTCTTAAAGTTTTATAAATTAAAATAATAAACTTTTATTTTAAAATAATGTCTATGAACAATACAGTAATACCAGTTGAATTTCATAGGGCAGCTCTATTAATTACGGCACCCATATCATTTCTTTGTTAATTGTTCTCAAATTTTATTTATAATTTATAGTTGTAGATATTGTTGTTATGTACTTTAAATGGAATGGAGTAGGATTACATAGGAAACCATCTCATGTATGTTAATAATTATATACAATCTCTACCTACTGTATACAATTTAATTCTAAACTCAGGAGATCAATCACTGTGCAAAAGGTCAAACAACAGCAGTCCCCATCTCATGACATTAAAGACGGTAAGCACAAATTATAATTTATAAGCACATAGTAAGAAAAACTTAATAACATAAATTTATACATTTGTTAAGATGTCAATAATAGCAATTCCTAGGGTATCCATCGAAGGTCACTGTTTCAGTGGTCAGGGTCAAATTTAAATTATTAAATTATTTGTTCTACATTTTTAAACTGCCTTTTTTTATATACTATAAACAATTAATCTCTATTGTGCCCTTTACACATTTGAGAGTTACCGTAAGCATCACCCTTCTCAATTATGTGGTATATGTCCTCACAAGCAACTGAGGACCTAAAAGAAAAAAACAAAACAGAAAAATTAGGTTTCCATTAATTATCCTTGTAGAATTTTCACTAAGAAAAATCACTACAACAATTTTTCAAAATATAATGTTATTACATGAGGCTACAAATAGCGATCGGATGGAGGAAAAAGGGGTGAAAAAGTAGAGGGTGGGGGGAAGGGAGAAGGGAGGAGAGGGTAGGAACAAGGCTGCTAAAAATAGTGAAACCTGATTCAGAGTTTATGCAAATATGGCTTAAAATCCCAATTTTCATTTAATCCTTCAGGTGTCACAGTTCTGAGGGTGAAGATCCAATAGTTTTCCCTTTGGAGTAATAGATTGTTTCTATCACCTCCAATCTTTTGAGCTGGGATATGTTCTAATCCCATGAAATGCATAAAACCAGATCTGATCTGTGAACTCCTGAAAAGTGTGTTCCTACAGCAGTATCAGATCTGTTGTTCAGTATCAATCTGACATGCTCCTGTATGCTTTGTTTAAGGGGTCTTATTGTGCAGCCTACATATACCATTGCACAAGAGCCCCAGAGGGCATATACACAAAAGGGTGCATCGTAAGTAATGCACTTCCTTACTTCCACACATAAGTCACTCTGTCTTGGATGCACAAATTTCTTGGACCGTGTCCCGCGTTTACAAATGTTGCAATGAGCACACCAGAAGAAACCTTTTGCTTTGTAAGGGAACCATCCCATATCTTTTTTTGGTTCATCTTTTAACCTGCTATGTATTATATCATCTCATATATTTCTAGCTCTCCTAAATGTTATTCTATGTTTCTCCCCTGCTGCCTTGCTAACTTCATTGTCAGACTGTAAGATAGGCCAACTCCTATAGACTATATTTCCAATTTGACCAGCAATACTATTATACTCCATTACTAAAGTCACTTTCTGTCACTTGCCTGTCTATGGCAAGGATGATGCTAGGGTATTCCACATCATGGGATTCAATGAACGGTTGAAAAACTGGTATGGAGCTCAGGGTTTTGGCTTCATTGGGGACTGGGGAGCCACCTGGAGGGATGCAGGCTTATACTGCTGCGATGGTCTGTGTCTGTCCGGGGGGGATCCAGGATCCTAGGTGACAGGTTTAAATGCTTCATTGGCAAGCATTTAAACTAGCCAAGGGGGGGAGGCACTGAAAAGGAGCAGGGAAATCCCAGTCTCCCCCCAACAAAGCACAGTAGTTAGAGAGGTAAACACCAAGGCAGAGAAGTCAGTAGGGAGCAGGACAGGGATAAATGCAGAAAACGTGTTAAGGACAGGGATGGGGCTAAAAGGGGTAAGGCCATAAAAAATAAATGGAAGGTGATGAGTACCAATGCCCGCAGTCTGTGCAACAAGCTCCCTGAACTAGTGGCCTTGATGGAAGAGGGATGCCTGGATATTGTGGCAGTCACTGAAACATGGTACACAGAGAACCATGAGTGGGAAGTCAACATACCAGGATACACAGTCTACAGGAGGGACAGGATGGGTAAAAGAGGAGGAGGAGTAGCTCTCTATATAAGAGAAGGGATTAAAGCAACAGAACTAAAGAGTAAACAGGAAGTTGATGAGTCACTATGGGTCACCCTGAAGACAGGAAATGGCACCACAATCCGCATGGGGATTGTGTACAGACCCCCATCTCAGGGGGAGGAAATGGACAAGGAAATGATAGAAGGCATCCTTAAAATGGCAGAAAAAGGGGAGATATTGTTGATGGGGGACCTGAATATGCCAGATGTTAACTGGAGTACCTTTGCTGCAGACACATCCAAGAGCAGAGTCATTCTTGATGCATTACAGGGGGCATGCCTCAGACAGCTAGTGCTGGAACCCACTCAGAAGGGAGCAATCTTAGACCTGGTACTCTCAAATGGGGAAGGAGAAAGGATCTCAGATTTAGAAGTGGGTAGCCATCTGGGAACAAGTGACCACCAAACAGTGTGGTTCACAATAAACACAGCCACAGAGTCAAGCCATACAAAAACAAGAGTATTGGACTTTAGGAAGGCTGACTTTGGGAAAATGAGAGAGTGCCTTAGAAAAGCACTAGCAAATGGGCAAGAGGGAGGGGTGGAGGAACAGTGGGGAATAATCAAAACAGCCATCGCAGAGGCAACAAGCCTTTGTGTGAAGCAAATCAGTAAAACAAAATGAAGGAAAAAAACACTATGGTTCTCAAAAGAGGTGGCAGAGGTGGTTAAGGAGAAAAGGATAGCATTCAGGAAATACAAGGAAACACAGAAGGAGCAGGACAGAGAACTTTATCAGTTAAAGCAGAAGGAGGTAGGGAAGGCAGTCAGAATAGCAAAGGCACAAACTGAGGAAAAGATAGCCAACTCTGTTAAGAAGGGGGATAAAACCATTTATAGGTACATTAGGGAGTGAAGAAAGACCAAGGGAGGGATACAGAGACTTCATAAAGGGAAGGGAATGTGGGCGGAGGGTGACAGTGAAAAAGCAGGGATACTGAACGAATATTTCTGCTCAGTATTCACAACAGATGAGGAGAGGGAGGTGCCTAAACCAAACAAGGGAGAAACTCTGAATAGGGGGGTCGATACCAGTCCATTCACAGAAGAAAGGGTTTTGAAAGAACTCTTGAAACTGAGGGTGGACAAAGCAATGGGGCCTGATGGGATTCACCCAAGAATACTAAAAGAACTAAGGGTAGAAC
Organism: Neoceratodus forsteri; assembly: GCA_016271365.2. Classification (NCBI taxonomy): domain Eukaryota; kingdom Metazoa; phylum Chordata; order Ceratodontiformes; family Ceratodontidae; genus Neoceratodus; species Neoceratodus forsteri. Next base: position 29,003,756 of record CM057456.1, read on the forward strand.
TAGTAACACCACTGACTACTCTCTTTAACAAATCAAGGGAGGATGGAGTGGTACCTGAGGACTGGAGGAGGGCAAATGTGATTCCACTTCACAAAAGTGGGAGCAGGGCAGAGGCAGGAAACTACAGGCCAGTTAGTTTGACTTCAGTGGTAGGGAAAATGATGGAATCACTTCTGAAGGAAAGAATTGTTGAGTACCTAGAGGCCAGTGGGGCACAGGACCTAAGGCAGCATGGTTTCACAGCAGGAGGGTCATGTCAGATGAACCTGATAGATTTCTTTGACTGGGTGACCAAAGTAGTAGACTGGGGAGGGGCTGTGGATATGGTCTACCTAGATTTTAGCAAGGCATTTGACACAGTCTCATGCAAAAGATTAATATACAAAGTTAGCCAGCCTTGGAGTGGGTCCCAAGGTGGTAGCCTGGATATAAAAAACTGGCTGGACAACAGGACTCAAAGGGTAATAGTAAATGGAGTCCACAGTGAAGAAAGGAGGGTAACTAGCAGGGTACCGCAGGGTTCAGTACTGGGACCAGTCCTCTTTATTATCTTTATAAGTGACATTGGAGAACACCTGGAAGAAAAGGTATGTCTCTTTGCAGATGACACAAAGATCTGCAACAGGGTTGATGCACAAGGTGGTGTGGAAAGAATGAAAAGAGACTTGGCAAGGTTGGAGGAATGGTCAAATACGTGGCAGCTCAGATTCAATGCAAAGAAGTGCAAGGTAATGCATCTGGGAAACAAAAACCCAGGGGAAGAATACACAATGGGGGGTGAGTTAATAAGAACAACAAAAATCGAAAGAGACCTAGGAGTAATTATATCAGATGACCTAAAGGTTGGCAAGCAATGTGAGAAGGCAGTAAGGAGGGCTGGGGGGATACTGGGATGCATAGGGAGAGGCATCAACAGTAGAAAACAGGAAGTTGTTATCCCTCTCTACAGACAGTTAGTGAGACCCTATCTGGAGTACTGCATGCAATTCTGAAGACCCCATCTCCCCAAAGACATAGACAGAGTGGAGGCTGTTCAGAGGAGGGCAACCAAAATGGTGCAAGGTCTGCACCAGAAGACATACGAGGAGAGACTAAAGCAGCTTAATATGTATACCCTTGAGGAAAGGAGGGAGAGGGGGGACATGATAAAAATGTTCAAGTATCTCAAGGGAATTAACAAGGTACAAGAGGGCAGTATCTTTCAGAAGAAGAGATGTGCAAGAACAAGGGGGCACAATTTGAAGATAGAGGGGGGACAGCTCAGAGGTAATGTTAGAAAGTATTTTTTCACAGAGAGTTGTGGATGCATGGAACAGCCTTCCTGAGGATGTTGTGGAGTCAGGAACAGTGGGAGAATTTAAGAATGCATGGGACAGGCATAAGGCAATTCTAGTGGGGGGGCAGGAGGAAGTAAGCTGTTGATTAACTAGAATCTGCAGCTTATCCATCAGGTAGGGAAATGGGCAGACTGGGTGGGCCAAGCGGTCCTTATCTGCCATCAAATTCTATGTTTCTATGTTTCTGACCACCTTTATCTTTCTGATTCCTGCATGGTTCCCTATAAATTAAATCCTTTCTATTATTCATTTGTATGTTATCTTTTGCCTCATTTAAGAGTTCTTCTGTGTAACTATGTTGTAGAAACCTATTTTTCAATTCTTGAGCTTCATTCTCAAAATCTGTCATATTACTACAATTTCAAAAAAGTCATAGGAATTGGCCATATTGTTTGGAACTCGAGGCTTTTGGAATGTGCACTGTCACTTTTCAACAACAAGTTAGTGGCTTTTTTCTATGGCACTTTGTTTGGACCCCTAATTCTCTTACAGGGTTAGATCCAGAAAATCAACACTATCTTCACTGGAAAAATGTGTAAAAGATAAATTCAAGTAATTTGTATGTAACCAATCTAGAAACTCCATTAGTTCTCTATCATCATCCTTACAAATACACAATATATCATCCACAAACCTATGCCATCTAATAATTTTGCTAAGGAATGGGTTGCTATATGGATTTAGTACTTTTACAGATTCCCACCAGCCAAGAAATAAAATGGCATAGCTGGGTACCATGCTGCCACCCATGACCATGTCACATATCTGCAAGTAGCTCTCAGCATCAAATTCAAAATAATTATGCATTAGAATTCTAGGCATTCAACTCTAAAGTCAGTGGGAATCTGCAAGGAGGTATCACAATTCTCCAAAAAAGACTTGCAAGCATGTATTCCGTTGTTGTGTTGGATTGATGTGTACAGTGAGTTGACGTCAGTTGTCACCCACCTGTACCCATCTCTCCAAACAAAATCATCAAATTTTCTCAAGGCATCTGTACTGTCTTTTAAATATGATTCTAAGGAAGGAACACTTTTCTGTAGAAATTCACAAATTGTCCAAGGTTTTCCATTAATGAATATATGCCGGAGTCAATCAGTCTTCTGGCAAATTATAGAAGTCTCTGTGCACCTTGGGCAAAATGTATAATCCCACTGTTTTGGGATTTTCTTTCCATATAAATTTAAATTCATTCTCAGAGATATAATTATGTTGTAAACCACTTTGTAAGATTTTATATAGTTCCTTTCATACACAGAAAACTGGGTTGTTTGGTAATTTATGGTAACTTTTTACATTCTCTAATAATGACATAGCAATGTGTTTATAATGTTCAAAATTTAACAGGACAATATTACCTCCTTTGTCCACTTGTTTTATTATAATTTTTTCCAGTTGTTTTAATTCCCCTAATGCTTTGTTTTCATCTTTTGTTAAATTAAAATGTTTTGAACTGTCTACTCTGTCTAATAAAGCACCTACCTGATGTAACATGACTTTTTCATAGCGGAGACAGCCGTGTTAAATACAAATGGACAAAAAGTGGATTTATCGCTGAAAAGCATTTGCCTCTGTTTTTTTTTTAATCGAGGCTGAAGCTTGCATTATTCTTGGTGAAACATTAATTCTTGCATTTGATACAGTTTCATTATTCAATAAAATATTTGAGTCAATTTTTTGTTCTAATGCTAGAACCTCCTGACACGTCTGAGCCTCATGTTCATGGTGTTGTTCAGACTCTACGTCAAGATGAGCATTTTGATTCTCAAATAACAATGACTCACCAAGAGCTTGGAAGTGTGCATCTTGTGATTGACAAACATCTTTCAGGTGCTCATCTTCTTCATTTATTTCTATGTTCTCTCTTTCTCATTATCGCCAATTATACAATGGCAAGAAAGAATCTAGCATACTGATTGGTTAATCAGCCCCAGACACAGTGATGATATTACACTATAACATCACTGTATCTAGGTCAAGCAGAAAGGTAACCGCAGTGCAGAAAAGAATCCCTCCCTCTAACTGTCGCGGCTCACCTCTCCGTCTACAAAAATCCACCTTCCTGCCTAACAGTTCACATTCAAATCAGCACCGCAAAACACACTTCCAACAGCAAGCAAGACAACCAAAACAACTTGCACAAAACACAGGACAGCTTTCTTTTTTTTTTGTCTGCTGTCATTTTATTTACCATCCCTGAATTCAGTGGCTTCACTAAACCACAAGAGTGAAATAACGAACTTTTGAACCGAGCGACCGGAAGTTACAAAACCCCTACCTTCTGTCCCTTTTGCCGAAAAGCTGCACTCGGTGTTGGCAGTTAAGATACAAAGCTTTGTTTCTCCAAACATGGTTCCCTGCTAAAAAACTTACCTCTGCTGCTAAATATTCCATTTCACTCTCCTGCTCAGCACCGCGATCCTCTCTGCCTACCCGCTCCACTCACTGCTCGCCTCACGTAAGTAACGGGTGCACCTATGCACTCCTCACACTACCCAGCACCTGAAAGCAATGGCTGCAGTATTAAATACAAGAAACATAAATTTAAAAAAAAGTATGTGTGTATCGCAAAAACAAAACAAAAAGACAAATGAGAGGTCACACACAGGGGTCAGGGACATAGAAAAATAGCCAGAAACACAGACACAAAATGAACCACAAAGCAACAGCACTATCTGCTGGACAACATAGGAACTGGGAACTCTTTTTTTTAATAGGTGCACCTACCCCAGCAAAAATGTTAAAAAATAACAATAATTTACACATATTTTCTCTTTTCTTTTTTTTTTAACAAAGAAGCCATTGTATAATAGCAATAAGGCACTCCAGGGTGTGTGTCATTGTGTAATAACGTCACTCCTGGCGTGGTAGAAGCACTCGGCTTCACCTCGTGCTTTGACCCACCCCAGGAGTTACGTTGTTACCACAGATAACACCCTGTCATCTGCTGTTAGTCAGGACATCAAAAGGCCAAGTCTCCTGGGTCCAGTTGAATCAATTCATTAGTCAATTCATTAGTCACACCCATTGTAGCTTCATAGGGATAAATTCCTTTGTTAAAAAAATAATACTTGAGTTTTATTTTTCTAAACAATTTGTGAACATCTATGTATACAGAGAATCTATTTTTGGAGTTAGTACAAAGGATAAACTCTTTTTAAGGATTTTTAGTTGGTTTTCAGTAAGTGTATGGCTTGAGAGATTTATGATTTTTTACTTTGCCTTTTCCTGGTTATGTTCCTCAGATTTCTGCTGGTACTTATGTTTGAGCTTTCTCCCTCCTCTGCAGAGTCTCCTCATCCTTTTCCACCCACACCTCGCTTTTCTAAAAAAGGATCTCCCCAGGTTGTTGCAATGGCTTCTGCTTTTGATTATCGGTTTGTTTGCTCTTTGATCTATTTCTATTTTTGTTTTTATTCTTCTGAAATCGTACTTTAGACCTTCCTCTACTAAAAGATCTAAAACGTTTAGGTTTAGACCAAATTAAGCAAGCATTCTTTTCATAATCTTCTTCATCACACTGAAGCTTGTTTTGTTTTCTCTGAATTATCTCAGTTTCATATTTCTCTAACTTTTTTTGTAACTTTGCATCAAACTCTTGCGCTCTAATAGAGCCAGTACCGGAGGATCACTTTCTGGCACAGGCTAAAAATAAGGGCTATGTGGTATTTCTGTGCCCCTATAAGCTGATTTTTATGGTTCCAATAATACAAATTGATGGTATGAAGGCTTTGTCCAGCCCCAAGAGGGGGTCCAGCTCATCCTTAATGCTTTGCCATAGGGGTTGTGCTTTGGGACAGTGCCACATTATATGCCCTGCCCTCCATGACATCTGGTGTATTCATCTGACTGTAATTGCTGCATCTTGTGCAAACGTACTGCCGTTAATACATGTTTACAAGATCTTGAGTTTCATAAGCCTGTACGTATCAAACATAAGGTATTTGTACAAATCTTTCCAGATGCACAACCAATCGTAGTCTCCTTGGGAGTTTGGGAAGAGTGGTTTGCCAGGATGGGGCTAAGCCATCCACCTGGTTAGGCATAGCCTCACAGATGCTTTGGTATGGGTTATAAATGGGACATGGCATATTGGTGCAGTTCACCAGCGGGAGGACAGTTTTACCATGGTCCAACAACTAAGGGTAGGCCCTAGTGTTCTTGGTTAACATATGGCTGACCTGTAAAAATATGGGCTTATGGTCAAAAATTAGCTGTTCCACTCTTGTGATATTAAGAGTTGTCCACAGAGGGGTACAAAGTGGCTTCAACAACACCACAAGGAGGCAGTGTGGCCCACCCAGTACCTATAGGTATAAAGAAGATACTGAGAGGGATCAAAGCTCCCATAACCTCTTGAAAACCAAACCACACAATTGGAGACAATATGACCCACTCACCGGATGTTGATTTAGCTTTTCATTTTATTGGATAACAGACCACCACTTGTATTTGAGCTACATTTCATAGTTATCTAACTACTTTATCAGGATCTAATTTCACAAACAAAAATAAATTTTTCACATAAAGTATTCATTTTAGGTAATGACACTGAATACAACACACATATTTCTTCCATTGCATTCATTTATACATATATGTTTTTGATACATTTATCATGAAACTTAACAATATATAATGCATTACATATATTAGAAAACACTTCTTTTTTTTAAACTATAACACACTGGCAAGATCAGAAATATACTATATTTTTAAAACATATATATGTATTTCATTTTTAAATTTAATTGAATAAAGCTATGCCCACCTAGATAAGTTGGTCCTCTCTCACTTGTGGTTTTCTACCACTATTAAGAAAGACACAAAATATATTTTTGTTTAACCTATTCACAATGCATTTCAATTTATAAAAATACATCAGTTTGTTATAAGAGAAATAAACAAATTAATTAAACCATTTTCATATAATTATCTCCTTCTCTTAAGGCAACTATTTCCCTACGTCTGTTTCTGTGTTTCTTAAAGGAGAGTCTGACTTGCTTCTGTCCTGGACCAAACCTAATAGTGTTAAGCAAAACCAAAGCCATTCCATTTTGAACTTTTATTTCTTCTTTTTTTACCTTCCCTCACTTATATTCTATTTTCCCTTACTTATATTCTATTAACACATTTATTGTTCAATCTTTCCTAAATTCATTGTTTATTTTTATATTGTAGTCCACTTTATGTATTACAGATAGTATATTTCAATATTTGAATAGCTTTAAATAAATCAAACTACTTTTTTTCTTCTACAAATGGTGTTTCATAAAAAAACTCCCTTAGTTTATTTATTTTCTTCTGTCTCACAGTTCTATCAAAAGATTTTCAATGTAAAGAAAATAAACACTGAGTTGTCCCAGTGTATCTCCATTTTAAAACTTCTGTGTCACACTTACAATAGCTCATATCTTTAAAGTGTAAACATTCACTCATACACAGTTACAATGCTTTGCTTTTCTCTTTAAGATCTTAGTCTAACAATTTAAACTTGTTGTTCAGAGCTGTTTTAGCAGTAAAAGTTAAAATTTGTATGCTTCTTACCCTGTGTCTCACTTCTTTCTTTCTCCAGTCTGGCCAGCATTTTGAGTACATCCTAGTACTTTTATACTATTTCTGTTGCTAAGGAGATCTATGGGCATGCTCAGTTCACTTTTTTCAGCACTTTGTCATTTGGTGCCATTTTTAAATCTTATTTTCTTTTGCACTCTAAAGTATGTTATCACCAGATACAAGCTTGTAACCCTTTAGGTGACAGATTTTGATATATTGAGAGAACATACAAAACAATCTAGAAGATTTATAGATGTACACTACAATGGCCAGAGTTACCCAATAAGAAACTGGAAATCAAAAAAAAAAGTATAAAATGTCCTATGACTTGTTCTAATTAAACTGTAAAAATGTGCATAAGAAAATAAAGTTTAAAAAAATAGCACCACATGACAAAGTACATAAAAAAAGTGAATTGAGCATACCCATAGATTTCCTTGGCAACAGAAGTAGTATAAAAGTACCAGGATGTACTCAAAATGACAAAGTACAGAAAAAAGTGAACTGAGCATGAATGTACAACTTCTTAGCAACAGAAGTAGTACAAAAGTACCAGGATGTACTCAAAATGCCAGCCAGACCAGAGAAAGAAGGAAGCGAGACACAGGGTAAGAATACAAATTTTAACTCTTACTGCTAAAACAGCTCTGAACGACAAGTTTAAATTGTTAGACTAGGTAGGTAGGTACATTTTATTGTAGGACAAGTTATGTCATATACAAATATAACAAAAATAGACTTAAAAATTTGTTTGACATCAATAAATATGACATTGACAAATTTACAATACATTTCTCAAAATATCTCTATATACAAACTTGCTTGATAGCCTTTCTACTATTGCACGATAATCTTTATAAATATTAGCATTCATATCCTTTCTAAGTCTGGAATATAAACCCCTTCTTTAAGTTTATCTATTTCATTGTTTTAACTTGGTTTTTTTTGGGTTATTGCCATTTTCTAATGCCAGTAGATGAAACTTGTTTTTCTCTATCACTTTAAAGAATGATGTCATGCTTTCCAGTATTCTCGTTTAGTTAGAATTCAACAGATATCTTATTATATTCTCTGTATCCATTTGAAGCTGTCCCAGTATATCACCTAGTATTTTTTTTTCTTGGCCTTTCATACAGTGGACAAAATATAAGTGAATGTTTGATATTGTCCCTATCTGTATCACATTTGCACTTGCCGTTGGAACCATCTTTTCTTATGATTGATTCTTTACATTTACTCATATAGTATTCAAATCTATATTTTATAAAATTTGTCTACGCCATGGATTTTTTAATAAATTTAGGTATTGTTCAAATCCAAAATGCAATTTATTTTCTGCCAATCAACCACTTATCTTATAAGTTGCACATTTCTGCAGATCTTTTCGTCTATGTATATCTCTTATCCTATTCTTGACTTTCATAGTTATCTCTTCAGGTGGTCTAGTTAATAAGTCTGTTATAGTTTGTAATAAGCCAAATGGTTTAATTATTTTTTCCACAGTCATTATTGAAGGAAAGGTAGTATTGATACTTTGGTATCTAAGTGCTTCATCCAAGAACATTCTAGGCACTCTTATTGAATTCATACTGTATACTTTGATCCAGTAAAGGACCTGTCTTTCTTTTAAAAGACATTCCAAAGACAGTTGTCCTAGTTCTCCTCATATTAATGCTGTAGGTGAACTTTGCAGAAGGCCCATGATTCTTTTGTAGTAATTATTAATTAAACTTTCTACACACTCATTACACCCCTGTCCCCAGATCTCACTTCTATATAAGATTTGGGCTGTGGTTTTTGCGTTTGTTAATTTTAGGCTTACTTTTAATGATTTTCCACCATATTTATGGGCAAAGCTTGACATAGCTAGTAGACAATTCTTTGTTTTTATTTTTACCTCTCTAATATGTGCCTTCCAAGATAAGGAGCTTGCCATTATGATCCCTAAATATTTAAATTCATTCACCTGCTCAATCTTCTCATTTTATATATTTGTGGAATATTTTCTTCTATTATTATTTCCAAAAACTTGGAGTTTTTTTTTTTTATAATTAATTTTCAGGTCATATTGCTGACATTTATTCTTGAAGTCATTAAATAATCTTTTTATGCCTAAGAAGCCTGTTGACATCAAGATTATGTAGTCTACAAATACTAAATATGGGCATGGTCTTTCACCTATCTTTGGCATGTAGAATCCGTGTTATACATTTTTATTAGAAGAGTGTTAAGAAATAGATTGAATTAAATTGGTAATAACATGCATCTTGTCTTATTCCTTTATTACTAGTTATTTTATCTGTTTTTTCTCCTTGGTTGCTATACCTAACTCTGAGGGCCAGATATTCAAAACTTTGTGCTGGGCAAAAACTGTTTGCACAGGTTTAGCATGGGATTAGCGCAGGTTAGCTATATTCAAAAGGCCAAGTAGCGCGCTCAAACTGCATTAGCACCGGGCAAAATCATAATGTATGCAAGGGGCAAACTGAGTGGGTGTGTACATGAATACAGGCGCAATGCTATATTCAGCGACTAGCGCCGTGCAAAGTGGTTTTGCGTGACTTAGTGCGACACTTAGCACGGTGCATGTTACCACCCAGGAAAAGGTAGTCTTAACCCTGGGCAATCAGCTTTGTGTGACATTATGGCTTTGCACGGTGTTTGCGTGGCTTTTGCATGACCATAACAAATAAATATAATACATAGACAAAGCCAGACATAGAGGAAACATGCTGCTCACTGATGGCATCACAATGATGCCATCATCTGCCACCAGTCCCAGCCATGCCAGGTAATAAGTGGTGACCCTGCCACCAGTGGACAGCATAGCAGTGTGGCCATACAGCACACACCTACGGACCACTCTTCTGTGGACACCAAAAGATACCAGCATACACATGCAGCACTGTGGGCATGGAGGATGTTGAGGGGAGAGTGTATGGGTGGCCAGGCTGTGCCACAGACCAGGTGTGGCCACAAGGCTGGGACACATCATGCAGTGCACAAGGGCCAGTATTGGGCATACACCAACACCAGTGTGCCTTTCTGATAATATATGCCCCCCCGGCCACATACCGCACAGCTGTACAACTGCCACATCACACAAAGCTGGACATGTATATGTCACTGTGAGCATCCCAAGCCAGAGGTGCAGCATATGTGGGTCACACAACAGCATAACAGTAATGTCCACTGTCAGTAAATGCCTGCATGTTGGGCCTGTCTCTGTGTATAGTGCAGTCATCAGCACTGCCCAACATACCATAGTACACTACTGGCCCCTTGCTACTGTAATGTCTGCTGTGTACTGTAGCATGACCTACAGTGTGACAGTTGCATGCAGCACCACCACCACCATCTGTGCTTATGCTGTGTTGTCCCAGTACAGCTGCAGGCAGCAGTGCATGTGAAAGTACAGTGTTCAAAACTGTATAATATTCCCTGAACTGTTTGTGCAGTGCTAACACGTTTGCACACGGGTTTAGCGCAGGCTAAACCGTTAGCCCAGTGCAAACTGCATGCAAATCAGGGCATAATGAGATGCTAATCTGGATGTTTTCCAAGAGACTACCTAAGTAGGCTCATTTGCATGTCACTTTTGAATATGGCAAAGTTTAGCACTGGGCAAACGTGTTTGTACTGGGCTAACGGTTTAGCCCTGTGCTAAACCCATGCAAACATGTTAGCGCTGCACAAACAGTTCAGGGGAATATTAAACAGTTTTGAACACTGTACTTTCACATGTGCTGCTGCCTGCAGCTGTAATGGGTCCACACATTTGCTGGCACACACATTGGCCACATAGTTCACCTCTACCTACCTTCACGTCACTGTGCACTGTGTTGCTGTTGTGGTTTGCACTTCCTGGTTGCTATATTCAGAGCTGTCTTATTCCAGGGCTAAGTTTGCCCTGCACTCCCAGCCCAGTTTGCCCAGCCTCATTTCCATGCTATATTCAAAAGCTGTTTGACCCAAGCTATTCCTTTTGAATATAGCTTGCTTTGTGCTCTGGGCTAAGTTTGCCCACTGGGCAGTGTTAATTTAGCCCCGGGGGAAAGTTTTGAATATCTGGCCCTAAATGTGTTATTATGGTATGGCAATTAAGATATTCAGCATTGCTTTGTCCATCCCCAGATCTTGTAAGGTGGTCCGTGGCAAATTCCTATTTATGCTGTCAAATACAGCTTTGAGATCTATGTTTATACAGAAGTATTTTTGTTTTGTTACTTTGGTATATTTAAATATAAAATGACAAAGTGCATAGCATTGATCCAATGTTGAGTGTAATGGCATAAAACCTGCCTGTGCCTCATCTATTATCCTGTAATCATGAATCCATTGTATCAGTCTGTTATTTAAAATTCTCATAAATATTTTCTGGGTGGAATCTATTAAGCTGATTGATCTGTAGCAAGTTACATCTGTTTTATTTCCTTTTTCGAATAGTGGTACAATGATCATTTATTTCCATGATGATGGTATTTCACCTGTATTAATAATATGATTATATAATTTAAGCAATATTTCCACCCATTTATTTTTAGTGTTTAGTAATGCATCTATTGGAACCCCGTCTGGGCCTGGGGTCTTGTGGGTTGTAAATGCCTATAAGAAATCTCTATTCTTGTCTCAAATTTCCTCTATTACGTATGAATAATCTTCCCTCTTTGAAGTAGTCTTATTACTAGCATTTTCCTCATATTATATTTCTTTAAAATATATATTCCAAGCCTCTGGTTCTATATGATTCTCTATGTGATCCCTATGGTCCACTGTTCCCTTACTAACTAATTGCTAAAACATTGTATTGTTTTTTGGTTTTAACTGCTTTTTCAAATTTTCCCCACATTTTTTCCCAGCATTTATTTTTCTGTTTATTTATTGTTTTATTATAATTACTTCTTGCTTCATTCAGTTTTTGCCTATTGTCTTTACTAGGCTTATTTTTGGCCATTCTTACTTTTTTGTTTCAACATTCCTTGGCCATCTTACATTCTTTATTAAACCATGGTGTTCCTTTTTTATTTGTATAAATTCTATTTCACTATTGACCACCTCAGACACGTTAACTATTATTTGCTCAAACTTGGTACTATTATCTTGTCTATCATTATTTACACACTCATCCATTTTTTGCAAAATGGTTCTAAGATCTAATATTCTCATAAACTCATTACTATTTATTAGTTCCCACCCAATACCTTTTTTATAAATAATTTGTGTTTGAGTAGGCTTGTGTGCAACATTTTTTTTCCAATAATATTTCTAGTTCCAATGGCAGGTGCTCACTTTCTCCTCTATTTCCTATCTTTGTGTCCTTACATCTATCACTAATGTTCATACTTATCCAGGCTAGATCTATTATGGATTTACCATTGGCACTCAGCTAAGTGAATTATCCTTCATTATCTTGTCTTGTCTGGCCATTTACTAAAACAAAATTCATATCTACCAGTACATTACTTATCTTGTGTTCATTATTATTGCTTTTTCTGTCTATAGCATGTCTTGTATTTTTCAGGTTCTCTAGATTATTTATGGTTAAATGATCTATAACATCCTCACTCAACTCAAGACAGTGTCTCATCCTTGTATTAAAGTCTCCAACTAGTAGAAACCCTGTTGTTGGACTTTCAGAGGTCTCTTTCCTCTAACAAACCTTGAATCTCTTTCAAAAGTTTAGTTTGTGTTTCCTTTTTTTCTCTTGGTGGTGTATATATATATATATATATATATATATATATATATATAGATATATGAAATAATATACACTCAAATTTAGGGAACTGGATTCTGATACCCAACAAACCTTCATGTTTAGATTCTATGGGCCAGATATTCAAAACTTTGCCCCGGGGCTAAATTAGCACTGCCCGGTGGGCAAACTTAGCCCAGAGCACAAAGCAAGCTATATTCAAAAGGAAATAGCCCAGTGCTAATCCTGCTGAATATAGCAGTCTAAGGAAGCCGGGCAAACTGGTCTGAGAATGCAGGGAAAAAATACCCTGGGAATAAGACAGCACTGAATATAGCAACAGGGAAGTGCAAACTGCAACTGCAGCTCATTAGACTCTGTAGCAAGCCAGTGTTGCAGGTGGAGAACATTGTATGTGATTGCAGAGAGATATCTCACAGCTACTGCTAACACACCTCTCAACCCCCTGCTTCATCAATCAGGGACAAGGCTTCAAAACATCAGGGACAAAGGTTTAAAATCAGGGACACATCTTAAAAATTGGTGATATCCACTCAGAAAGCTGGTAGGATAAGTGGTGTAGTGTAAAATGCATTTTCTAAGGAAGAACATGACTGTAACATTAATGTCTGACATTATTTCATGTGTACAACCCCCACTGTTTGATCATGGAAACACAAGTTTTAGGAGGGACAGAGTAAAACATTGAGGTAAATTCAGGGATGTCTGGAAATCAGGGACAGTTGAGAGGTATGACTGCAAACAACAGTGTAAGCCGCACACTGCAGAACTGTGCTATGCTGAAGTGAGGTCTGCCCAGGGCTAACCTGATTGCACAGTGCTAACACATTAACCCGATGCAAACTGGTTAGCCTGGGGCAAACGGGAGCTATATTCAAAGCTCCCATGCAAATGAGCCTACTTAGGTAATCCGTGGGCAAACAGGTACATTTGCATCTCATTAAGTACTGCTTAGCATACATTACCGTGCAGTTTGCCCGGTGCTACTGCATGGAGCACAAAGCTCCCTCTTTTGGTCAGAATGGAAGTACAGGCTGGATGCTGCAGGCCAAGGCATGCCCACAGCATCCCCTGTTGGTCGGAACAGAAGCACAGGCTGGAAGTAGCAGGAACTGTGTGCTGGCAGGTACTAGTAGTGCACACAACATACCTATGCAGCACTGCAAGCAGTACAAAATTATATATATATATACTGTGTGTATATATATATATATATATATATATATATATATATATAGCTAGATAGATATGTAGATCTGCAGCAATCTATAATTATAGATAGATACAGAGACACATGAATATACATATATATATATATACACACACACACACACACACACTACCAGTGGCCACACGTGCCCTGGATGATGCCACACCCCACGTCAACATGGGCAGCCCACAGCAGGTGTGTGTGGTACACAAGTATGCATGGGGCAGGCATAAGGCAAACCTGCTGGGGGTGGGGGATGTCAGCTGTAGGGTCACTGAGCTATGCAGAGCAGCCATCCAGTAAACAGGGACCTGGGCAGACAGGCTGAGCCAGGCAGCTCTTCTCAGCTGTCATGGCCCCTGTTCCCACCTGTGTTGATTCCACTCCCTGGTAGTCCAGTGATCCCCCCCCCAGCATGTATCCCGACCCCCATTATAAATAATAAATAAAATGTTTCCCTGGTAGTCCAGTGGTCCCCCCAACCCCCAGAATGAATCCCGACTCTGTGAAATGAAATAAATAGTTTTCCTGGTGTCAGTGGTCCCCACCCCAGCATGAATCTCGACTCCGTGAGAAATGACATGAATAGTTTCCCTAGTAGTCAGTGGTCCCCCACCCCAGCACGAATCCTGTCCCCGATGAATTAAGTACTACACTTTTCCCTGGTAGTCTAATGGTCCCCCCAGCAAAAATCTCGACCCCCGTGAATTAAGTACTACACTTTTCCCTGGTAGTCTAGTGGTCCCCACGCCACACCCGGCAGTGAAGCCCTCGCTCATCCCACTGACGTTTGGTAAAGTGAGCAGGTGACCGCTCTGCCCTTCTCTCACCACCACGGCTGGCCTCTGACTGTGGTATGCATGAGCACTATGGAAATTAATTGGTGCTCATTCATTTCCATAGAGCTCATGCATACCGCAGTTGGCAGGCGGACGTGGCGGTGAGAGGAGGACAGAGCCAGTCGCCGGCTCACTTTGCCAAACGTCGGTGGGATGAGCAAGGGCTTCCCTGCCGGGTGTGGGGGGGACCACTAGACTACCAGGGAAATGTGTATTTCTTATTTCACAGGGGTCAGGATTCATGCTGGGGGGGACCTCTAGACTACCAGGGAACAGTGTTTATTTTATTTCACAGGGGTCATGATTCAAGCTGGGTGGGACCACTAGACTACCAGGGAAGAGTGTATTTCTTATTTCACGCGGGTCAGGATTCATGCTGGGGGGGACCACTAGACTACCAGGGAACAGTGTTTATTTTATTTCACGGGGGTCGGGATTCATGCTGGGGGAGACCACTAGACTACCAGGGAACAGTGTTTTAATTTCATGGGGGTCAGGATTCATGCTGGGAGGGGACCATTAGACTACCAGGGCTCTTCTTGCTATATCGCGGCTACATGGGTCCACGATGTGGGGGGGCACCACCACCACATTACCACCAGCTTTCTTTTGGTGGTATCTAGTGCTGCGCTACAGGTAGCTCTAATGCCTGTAGCGTAGCGCTAGCCCTTTGAATATGCCACGCTGCTGGCATTCATGGACGCTCTCCTTACCCTACCCCTGCATGCCATTATCTATTAGCATCAGCACTACCACACAGCACCCGGCTAATGGGGCTTCTGAATATGTGCAGCATCGCAAATCCACGCTATTCCAGTACTATGGTTTTGCACTAGGCGCAGTGGTTTGAATATCTGGCCCTATATCTTTTATTGTATAATTACTGTTTAATTTACAATAGGTAGTTACACCTCCTGAATATCTTCCAAACTTATTTGTTTTGGCAGCTTGTTTGGTATGCATCTTATATCCATCCAAGTGATATTCTTTATCTGCTCAAATTTCTTGAAAATTTATAAACTCAAATTTTGTGATATATGTAATAAATTCTTTATCCGCCCATTTATTTCTAACTCCTGATATATTCCAAGATATTATGTTGGGCTCAAAATCCATCTTCCCTTTTGACATTACATGATCCATTTGCAGTCAGGTAGCCACCGAGGTTTCTAAGCCATCATGTTTGTTTGAGGTTTCCACCATGTAAAACCATTGTGATTTCTCTTTTTTAGATACCCTGTTAACATCTATATTTTTTGACTATGGTCATATATGTATTTTCCCAAGGAGTTCAACACATCTGATTTATCCATTATTTTCTTCATCCCTTCCTCATTTTCTAGTCATAGTGTTATTTGTCTGTTCATATCTTGTCTCAAAGCTTTCTTAATTTGTTTCCCCACATCTTTTATTTTCAGAATGGATTCTAGTAATTCACCCACTTTATGCTTAAGGTTTTGGTTGTTTCCTGTTGAACTTATCTAGTCCAAATATTGATATCATCCTCTCCTCTTTGGCATTGGTCTCTATACCCCTTTCATTGTGAAATATTCTGGAAATAGGTTACTCATATTAGTTATATCACCAGTTCATTCCCACCTGTTCTAGTTTGCCTTTATTATGCTTAAGTGCTTTTAGTAGATGGTATTGATCTATGACTACCAGGGACAGATATTCAAAACTTTGCACTCAGGCAAAAACCGTTTGCGCAGGTTTTGCGTGGGATTAGCGTGGGTCTGCTATATTCAAAAGGCCTAATAGAGCGGGCAAACTGCATTAGCACTGGGCAAAATTATAATGTATGCAAGGGGCAAACTGACATGAATACAGGCGCAATGCTATATTCAGCGGCTAGCGCTGTGCTAAGTGGTGTTGTGCGACCTAGCGCGACACTTAGCAGGGTGCACAGTACCGCCCAGGAAAAGCTCATCTTAATCCTGGGCAATCAGCTTTGTGCAACACTATGGCTTTGCGCAGTGTTTGCACAGGTTTAGCACGGGTTTTGCAGCGACCCTAACAAATAAATATGACACATAGATAAAGCCAAACATAGAGGAAGCATGCTGCTAACTGATGGCATCACAATGATGCCATCACCTGCCACCAGTCCCAGCCATGCCAGGCAGTAAGTGGTGACCCTGCCACCAGTGGACAGCACGGCAGTGTGGCCATACAGCACACACCTGTGGACCGCGACTGCTGTGGACACCAACAGATGCCAGCACACATGCAGCACTGTGGGCATGGAGGATGTTGAGGGGAGCATGTATGGGTGGTGAGGCTGTGCTACAGACCAGGTGTGGCCACAAGGCTGGGACACATCATGCAGTGTACATGGGCCAGTATTGGGAATACCCCAACACCAGTGTGCCTTTCAGATAATATATGCCCCCGGCCACATACCTCACAGCTGTACAACTGCCATAGCACACAAAGCCAGGAATGTACATGTCACTGTGAGCATCCATGCCACAGGTGCAGCATCTGTGGGTCACACAACAGCGTAACAGTAATGTCCAGTGTCGGTAAACATCCGCAGGTTGGGCCTCTCACTGTGTATAGTGCAGTCATCATCACTGCCCTACACACCATAGGCATTGCTGTGTCCACACACTACCGGCCCCCTTGCTACTGTAGTAGCTGCTGTGCACTGTAGCATGTCCTACAGTGTGACAGTTGCATGCAGCACCACCACCACCTGTGCCTATGCTGTCCTGTCCCCTGGGGTACAATATGCTATGCTATGCTGTACTGTTTACATGTAGCCTGCAGCTATCATCGTGCACTGCCAGACTGACCTACATGTGGAGCTGCGGTTGGACCTGGTCAGCCCCTGTACTTCCAGACTGACCTACAGGTGGCTCTTTGGGACTCTGCAGTAACACTGGTCAAACTGCATGCAAATCAGGGTATAATGAGATGCTAATCCAGTTGTTTGCCCAGAGACTACATAAGTAGGCTCATTTGCATGTCACTTTTGAATATGGCAAAGTTTAGCACTGGGCAAACGTGTTTGTACTGGGCTAACGGTTTAGACCTGTGCTAAACCCATGCAAACATGTTAGCGCTGCACAAACAGTTCAGGGAATATTAAACAGTTTTGAACACTGTACTTTCACATGTGCTGCTGCCTGCAGCTGTAATGGGTCCACACATTTGCTGGCACACACATTGGCCTCATAGTTCACCTCTACCTACCTTCACGTCGCTGTGCACTGTGTTGCTGTTGTGGTTTGCACTTCCTGGTTGCTATATTCAGAGCTGTCTTATTCCAGGGCTAAGTTTGCCCTGCACTCCCAGCCCAGTTTGCCCAGCCTCATTTCCAAGCTATATTCAGAAGCTGTTTGCCCCAAGCTATTCCTTTTGAATATAGCTTGCTTTGTGCTCTGGACTAAGTTTGCCCACTGGGCAGTGTTAATTTAGCCCCGGGGGAAAGTTTTGAATATCTGGCCCTAAATGTGTTATTATGGTATAAAGCAATTAAGATATTCAGCATTGCTTTGTCCATCCCCAGATCTTGTAAGGTGGTCCGTGGCAAATTCCTATTTATGCTGTCAAATACAGCTTTGAGATCTATGCATATACAGAAGTATTTTTGTTTTGTTACTTTGGTATATTTAAATATAAAATGACAAAGTGCATAGCATTGATCCAATGTTGAGTGTAATGGCATAAAACCTGCCTGTGCCTCATCTATTATCCTGTAATCATGAATCCATTGTATCAGTCTGTTATTTAAAATTCTCATAAATATTTTCTGGGTGGAATCTATTAAACTGATTGATCTGTAGCAAGTTACATCTGTTTTATTTCCTTTTTTGAATAGTGGTACAATGATCATTTATTTCCATGATGATGGTATATCACCTGTATTAATAATATGATTATATAATTTAAGCAATATTTCCACCCATTTATTTTTAGTGTTTAGTAATGCATCTATTGGAACCCGTCTGGGCCTGGGGCCTTGTGGGTTGTAAATGCCTATAAGGAAATCTCTATTTCTTGTCTCAAGATTTCCTCTATTACGTATGAATAATCTTCCCTCTTTGAAGTAGTCTTATTACTAGCATTTTCCTCATATTATATTTCTTTAAAATATATATTCCAAGCCTCTGGTTCTATATGATTCTCTATGTGATCCCTATGGTCCACTGTTCCCTTACTAACTAATTGCTAAAACATTGTATTGTTTTTTGGTTTTAACTGCTTTTTCAAATTTTCCCCACATTTTTTCCCAGCATTTGTTTTTCTGTTTATTTATAGTTTTATTATAATTACTTCTTGCTTCATTCAGTTTTTGCCTATTGTCTTTACTAGGCTTATTTTTGGCCATTCTTACTTTTTTGTTTCAACATTCCTTGGCCATCTTACATTCTTTATTAAACCATGGTGTTCCTTTTTTATTTGTATAAATTCTATTTCACTATTGACCACCTCAGACACGTTAACTATTATTTGCTCAAACTTGGTAATATTATCTTGTCTATCATTATTTACACACTCATCCATTTTTGTCTAAGATCTAATCTTCTCATAAACTCATTACTATTTATTAGTTCCCACCCAATACCTTTTTTATAAATAATTTGTTTTTGAGTAGGCTTGTGTGCAACATTTTTTTTTCCAATAATATTTCTAGTTCCAATGGCAGGTGCTCACTTTCTCCTCTATTTCCTATCTTTGTGTCCTTACATCTATCACTAATGTTCATACTTATCCAGGCTAGATCTATTATGGATTTACCATTGGCACTCAGCTAAGTGAATTATCCTTCATTATCTTGTTTTGTCTGGCCATTTACTAAAACAAAATTCATATCTACCAACATTCTTATCTTGTGTTCATTATTATTGCTTTTTCTGTCTATAGCATGTCTTGTATTTTCAGGTTCTCTAGATTATTTATGGTTAAATGATCTATAACATCCTCACTCAACTCAAGACAGTGTCTCGTCCTTGTATTAAAGTCTCCAACTAGTAGAAACCCTGTTGTTGGACTTTCAGAGTCTCTTCCTCTAACAAATCTTGAACCTCTTTCAATAGTTTAGTTTGTGTTTCCTTTTTTTCTCTTGGTGATATATATATATATATATATATATATATATATATATATATTATATATATATATAGATATATGAAATAATATACACTCAAATTTAGGGAACTGGATTCTGATACCCAACAAACCTTCATGTTTAGATTCTATGGGCCAGATATTCAAAACTTTGCCCGGGGCTAAATTAGCACTGCCGAGCAAACTTAGCCCAGAGCACAAAGCAAGCTATATTCAAAGGAAATAGCCGGTGCTAATCCTGCTGAATATAGCAGTCTAAAGCTGGGCAAACTGGTCTGAGAGTGTGAGGCAAAATACCTGGGAATAAGACAGCACTGAATATAGCAACAGGGAAGTGCAAACTGCAACTGCAGCTCATTAGACTCTGTAGCAAGCCAGTGTTGCAGGTGGAGAACATTGTATGTGATTGCAGAGATATCTCACAGCTACTGCTAACACACCTCTCAACCCCCTGCTTCATCAATCAGGGACAAGGCTTCAAAACATCAGGGACAAAGGTTTAAAATCAGGGACACATCTTAAAAATTGGTGATATCCACTCAGAAACCTGGTAGGATAAGTGGTGTAGTGTAAAATGCATTTTCTAAGGAAGAACACGACTGTAACATTAATGTTTGACATTATTTCATGTGTACAACCCCCACTGTTTGATCATGGAAACACAAGTTTTAGGAGGGACAGAGTAAAACATTGAGGTAAATTCAGATATGTCTGGAAATCAGGGACAGTTGAGAGGTATGACTGCAAACAACAATGTAAGCCGCACACTGCAGAACTGTGCTATGCTGAAGTGAGGTCTGCCCAGGGCTAACCTGATTGCACAGTGCTAACACATTAACCCAATGCAAACTGGTTAGTCCGGGGCAAACGGGAGCTATATTCAAAGCTCCCATGCAAATGAGCCTACTTAGGTAATCCGTGGCAAACAGGTACATTTGCATCTCATTAAGTACTGCTTAGCATACATTACCATGCAGTTTGCCCGGTGCTACTGCATGGAGCACAAAGCTCCCGCTTTTGGTCAGAATGGAAGTACAGGCTGGATGCTGCAGGCCAAGGCATGCCCACAGCATCCCCTGTTGGTCAGAACAGAAGCACAGGCTGGAAGCAGCAGGAACTGTGTGCTGGCAGGTACTAGCAGTGCACACAACATACCTATGCAGCACTGCAAGCAGTACAAAATTATATATATATATATTTATATATAGATAGATAGGTAGATATGTAGATCTGCAGCGATCTATAATTATAGATAGATACAGAGACACATGAATATATATATATATATATATATATATATATATATATATACACACACACACACACTACCAGTGGCCACACGTGCCCTGGATGATGCCACACCCCACGTCAACATGGGCAGCCCACAGCAGGTGTGTGTGGTACACAAGTATGCATGGGGCAGGCATAAGGCAAACCTGCTGGGGGTGGGGGATGTCAGCTGTAGGGTCACTGAGCTATGCAGAGCAGCCATCCAGTAAACAGGGACCTGGGCAGACAGGCTGAGCCAGACAGCTCTTCTCAGCTGTCATGGCCCCTGTTCCCACCTGTGTTGATTCCACTCCCTGGTAGTCCAGTGATCCCCCTCCCCAAGCATGTATCCCGACCCCCATTATAAATAATAAATAAAATGTTTCCCTGGTAGTCCAGTGGTCCCCCCAACCCCCAGCATGAATCCCGACTCTGTGAGAAATGAAATAGATAGTTTTCCCTGGTAGTCAGTGGTCCCCCCCCCAGCATGAATCCCGACTCCGTGAGAAATGACATGAATAGTTTTCCCTAGTAGTCCAGTGGTTCCCCCCAGCACGAATCCTGTCCCGATGAATTAAGTACTACACTTTTCCCTGGTAGTCTAATGGTCCCCCAGCAAAAATCTCGGCCCCCGTGAATTAAGTACTACACTTTTCCCTGGTAGTCTAGTGGTCCCCAAACCCGGCAGTGAAGCCCTCGCTCATCCCACTGGCGTTTGGTAAAAGTGAGCAGGTGACGCTCTGCCTTCTCTCACCACCACGGCTGGCCTCTGACTGTGGTATGCATGAGCACTATGGAAGTGGTGGTGCTCATTCATTTCCATAGAGCTCATGCATACCGCGGTTGGCAGGCGGCCGTGGTGGTGAGAAGGACGAACCAGTCGCTTGACTCGCTGTAAACGTCGATGAACGAAGCTTCACTGCTAGTGAGAACAAACTAATGTATATCTTCATGGGGTCAGGATTCATGCCAGCATTCTAAGACTACCAGGGAAGCAGTGTTTATTTTATTTCACGGGGGTCGTGATTCAAGCTGGGCGGGACCTCTAGACTACCAGGGAAGAGTGTATTTCTTATTTCACGCGGGTCAGGATTCATGCTGGGGGGGACCACTAGACTACCAGGGAACAGTGTTTATTTTATTTCACGGGGGTCGGGATTCATGCTGGGGGAGACCACTAGACTACCAGGGAACAGTGTTTTAATTTCACGGGGGTCGGGATTCATGCTGGGAGGGGACCACTAGAATACCAGGGCTCTTCTTGCTATATCGCGGCTACACGGGTCCACGATGTGGGGGGGCACCACCACCACATTACCGCCAGCTTTCCTTTGGTGGTATCTAGTGCTGCACTACAGGTAGCTCTAATGCCTGTAGCGTAGCGCTAGCCCTTTGAATATGCCACGCTGCTGGCATTCATGGACGCTCTCCTTACCCTACCCCTGCATGCCATTATCTATTAGCATCAGCACTACCACACAGCACCGGCGCTAATAGGGCTTCTGAATATTGCAGCATCGCAAATCCAGCGCTATTCCAGTGCTATGGTTTTGCACTAGGCGCAGTGGTTTGAATATCTGGCCCTATATCTTTTATTGTATAATTACTGTTTAATTTACAATAGGTAGTTACACCTCCTGAATATCTTCCAAACTTATTTGTTTTGGCAGCTTATTTGGTATGCATCTTATATCCGTCCAAGTGATATTCTTTATCTGCTCAAATTTCTTGAAAATTTATAAACTCAAATTTTGTGATATATGTAATAAATTCTTTATCCGCCCATTTATTTCTAACTCCTGATATATTCCAAGATATTATGTTGGGCTCAAAATCCATCTTCCCTTTTGACATTACATGATCCATTTGCAGTCAGGTAGCCACCGAGGTTTCTAAGCCATCATATTTGTTTGAGGTTTCCACCATGTAAAACCATTGTGATTTCTCTTTTTTAGATACCCTGTTAACATCTATATTTTTTGACTATGGTCATATATGTATTTTCCCAAGGAGTTCAACACATCTGATTTATCCATTATTTTCTTCATCCCTTCCTCATTTTCTAGCCATAGTGTTATTTGTCTGTTCATTTCTTGTCTCAAAGCTTTCTTAATTTGTTTCCCCACATCTTTTATTTTCAGAATGGATTCTAGTAATTCACCCACTTTATGCTTAAGGTTTTTGGTTGTTTCTCTGTTGAACTTATCTAGTCCAAATATTGATATCATCCTCTCCTCTTTGGCATTGGTCTCTATACCCCTTTCATTGTGAAATATTCTGGAAATAGGTTACTCATATTAGTTATATCACCACAGTTCATTCCCACCTGTTCTAGTTTGCCTTTATTATGCTTAAGTGCTTTTAGTAGATGGTATTGATCTATGACTACCAGGGCCAGATATTCAAAACTTTGCACTGGGCCAAAACCATTTGCGCAGGTTTAGCGTGGGATTAGCGTGGGTCTGCTATATTCAAAAGGCCTAATAGAGCGGGCAAACTGCATTAGCACTGGGCAAAATTATAATGTATGCAAGGGGCAAACTGACATGAATACAGGCGCAATGCTATATTCAGCGGCTAGCGCTGTGCTAAGTGGTGTTGTGCGACCTAGCGCGACACTTAGCGCACGGTGCACAGTCACCGCCAGAAGAAAAGCTCATCTAATCTCTGGTCAGCTTTGTGCAACACTATGGCTTTGGCGCAGTGTTTGCACAGGTTTAGCACGGGTTTTGCGCGACCCTAACAAATAAATATGACACATAGATAAAGCCAAACATAGAGGAAGCATGCTGCTAACTGATGGCATCACAATGATGCCATCACCTGCCACCAGTCCCAGCCATGCCAGGCAGTAAGTGGTGACCCTGCCACCAGTGGACAGCACGGCAGTGTGGCCATACAGCACACACCTGTGGACCGCACTGCTGTGGACACCAACAGATGCCAGCACACACATGCAGCACTGTGGGCATGGAGGATGTTGAGGGAGCATGTATGGGTGGCGAGGCTGTGCTACAGACCAGGTGTGGCCACAAGGCTGGGACACATCATGCAGTGTACATGGGCCAGTATTGGGAATACCCCAACACCAGTGTGCCTTCAGATAATATATGCCCCTGGCCACATACCTCACAGCTGTACAACTGCCAGCAGCACACAAAGCCAGGAATGTACATGTCACTGTGAGCATCCATGCCACAGGTGCAGCATCTGTGGGTCACACAACAGCGTAACAGTAATGTCCAGTGTCGGTAAACATCCAGGTTGGGCCTCTCACTGTGTATAGTGCAGTCATCATCACTGCCCTACACACCATAGGCATTGCTGTGTCCACACACTACCACCCCTTGCTACTGTAGTAGCTGCTGTGCACTGTAGCATGTCCTACAGTGTGACAGTTGCATGCAGCACCACCACCACCTGTGCCTATGCTGTCCTGTCCCCTGGGGTACAATATGCTATGCTATGCTGTACTGTTTACATGTAGCCTGCAGCTATCATCGTGCACTGCCAGACTGACCTACATGTGGAGCTGCGGTTGGACCTGGTCAGCCCCTGTACTTCCAGACTGACCTACAGGTGGCTCTTTGGGACCCTGCAGTAACACTGGTCAAACTGCATGCAAATCAGGGTATAATGTGATGCTAATCCGGTTGTTTGCCCAGAGACTACCTAAGTAGGCTCATTTGCATGGCACTTTTGAATATGGTACATTTTAGCTCCGGGCAAATGTGTTTGCTCCAGGCTAACTGCTTAGCTCCGCGCTAATGTGTTAGTGCGGCGCTAATGGTACGGGGAATATTATACAGTTTTGATCACTGTTCTTTCACATCTGCTGCTTCCTGCAGCTGTACTGAGTCCATGCATTTGCTGGCACACACATTGGCCATGTAGTTCATCTGTACCTGCCCTCACGTTGCTGTGTACTGTGTTGTTGTTGTGGGTTGCACTTCCTGGTTGCTTTATCCAGTGCTGTCTTATTCCAGGGCTATGTTTGTCCTGCACTCCCAGCCCAGTTTGCATGGCCTCATTACCATGCTATATTCGGAAACTGTTTGCCCTGGGCTATTCCTTTTGAATATAGCTTGCTCTGTGCTCCGGGCTAGGTTTGCTCGCCGGGCAGTGCTAATTTTGCCCCTGGGCAAAGTTTTGAATATCTGGCCCCCAATATCCATCTTTCTTTTGCAATGGGTCTTGTAATACTCAAAAAAGAACCCTAGTTGTTGCTCTGCTCCTAGTATTACATTGAGTATTGTTTTGACACTTTTGCCTAAGGTAATTTCAGTCTCATCAGGTATTAAGTCCACATTATATAGAGGTAGTACATAATCAGTTCTACTTGTTTTCTCCAGGAAGGCATTAAACTCCTTTCTCAGTGCATATTTCTTTGGGGGTTCCTTCATATCCTCCTCCTGATGTTTTTCTTTGTCCTTTTTTAGTTTCTTTCTCTTGTAATTGTTGTTCAGTAATCTGGTTTTCATTTTTTTCTCAATTTTTCCTTCTTTGTTATTGTTGGATTTTTTATTATTATTATTTTTGTT
Organism: Neoceratodus forsteri; assembly: GCA_016271365.2. NCBI lineage: Eukaryota > Metazoa > Chordata > Ceratodontiformes > Ceratodontidae > Neoceratodus > Neoceratodus forsteri. The sequence goes on from CM057456.1 coordinate 29,029,300, forward strand.
TTTGTCTGATCTAGTTTCAGCAGCCTTATTTGCTGTCAGTTGTGATATATTATCTTTGCCCTTTTCCTTTTTTCCACTTGTCTTTTGCTCTTCTTTAGAATCCTGGTTAATTACTAATTTGTCTACCATCTTTGGTTCTATATTCTCTTTCCTACTCTTGTTCTTTTTAGTCTTTGATATTTTCATCTCTTTCTTTCTTATTTCTTCATCATTAGTTTTTTTTTCTCCTGATCACTCCTGCTAGTGGAGTTTTTCATTGAATTATTTAACTTAGTATTGATCTTATTTTTGTTTTCTGTTTTCTCCCCCTTAAGCCATATATGAACATTATTTTTTCTTAACTCTTCACTTATGCTATCTTGTCTCCATTCCACATCTGGTAACATAATAAGTTCATCACTAAATTTCCATTGTATATCAAACGTATTATTAGGAATGGAGATTGCCACTTTATTAACTTTTTTGTTTCTCATTTTCTGGGCTTTTGTTGTGTTCCCTTGCTCTTAACCCAACCAGGTTCTGTTTATTATCTATTGCTATACCCTTCAGGAAACTTAGATCTTTTTTTATTAAGGTTAGTTGCTCATAGATCAATACATTGGCAGTATATTGATCTCTTAGGGCTTTGGCCAAGTCCTTTGCTATCAATTCTGTGTCATAGATTTTAAAGATTTCAGAACTAGCAATAGTTTTTGAAAAGTATGAAGTTTTTTTCATGAGTTACATCAACAATAATCCTCTCTTTAGTATCCTCCGGTGCTGACCTATCTGCTTCAGTTTCTTTATTCATAGTATTGTCTGACCTAAAGTTAAGGTTTCCACGTTTCTTATTTTTCAGACTTGAGTCAAATTCTTTAAGACCTATTATTGTGTGTTGTAATTGGAAAATCACTTCATGGAGTTCCTCAGGTTTAATTCCTTCCTGTTTGGAACCAACATTGTGTTCTCTATTATTGAATGGTATGTCTATCTTGCTTGTTAATTTTAATTGTTCCAGAACATTTTCCTTATTCTCCTCCATTATTTTCCCTTCAGTTTTTCCAGTTTTTGTTTAGGTCCTTGTCAGTTAAAATTTTGAAGGATGCACTACATCCCTCTTTAGGTGTCGATATTCTAGTTTCTTTTGTTGCTACTACTTTGTTTTGGTCTCGCCAGAAATCTATAATCTGGAGCTGTTTTCCTTTTAATATTCTTTTTGGTGTCACATTTTATGGTACATTGATTCCCTTTTCAGGGGAACCACTAATGTTACTGACTCCTTTTTTTATTTTTGTTTTTTTTTTGTGAATTCTTTAATGTTTTACTCCTTTTAAGCCTTCCTCCCGTTAGAATAGGAGGGACAAAAAAGTGTGCTATAACGTGAATCAGGCACCAACTAGCTTTTTGTACAAACTGGCATTTTCAATAGAAGTAATAAAAAGTTTCCTAAAAATCATTTTCCTTTGTCCCACCCTGTGCACCTTATATATATATATAATTTATCTGTAATTTATATGTAACTATGTCTAAGTATAATCTGGCTTTTTCCCTAAACATACATACAGTGTGCATACAGTGCATGGTTGAGATGTAAAGCAGTTATAATCTTATATCATATATACAAATAAAATACACACATGAAAAAAGGTTGTAAAAATTCACCAATTCACAAATGCAGAAGAACAATTATATGGCAAAAAGAAGGGCTACATTAGAGTGTATAGTAAAATATGTGCAAATCAAGACAAAGCCGTATACTTTCTTTCCCTATAGTCCAAAATAATGACCACCCCTAGTATAGTCTTTTCTTCTAGCAGAATCTTATGTCTTTCTTACAAGAGATGGTTAGAAACTCAGGGCCCTTTTGCTCCCATTCATCCCTTCACTTCCACTCTTGGCATACAAAATGCCCAAGATCTGATGTTCCAATACTCAACTAGTCTATGAACTTTAAACTGGAGAGGTTGTGAAAAGCTGTGAAATAATTACCAATAGACCCATCCTGTAGGTACTACTGATGTGAATTCTGTAGGTTCTGTAAATCTGTAATTCTAAGTTCTTGATTCTCAGTTCTCAGTTCTTGATTCTTGGCTTATTTGTCTGGTAACTGCCAGATAGCCAGCCTTTTTTCTCCCTTCAATCCTGTCCTTTTTGTAGATTTTATAGATTTCTCTTGGCAGATTCTTCACTCTGCTATGCTCAGCTTAAAGTTAACAACAAAAAATACTTCACAGTGGTTGGGTAGTAGGAGAATTTATCATTCAACAAAACAAAATTGCTTTCTATTTAGTTAAATCAATAGTTATAAAGTAGGAATGCAAGTTATAGAGTTGTAGCTCTAGTTGTAATTCTGCTGAGAAATAGTACATTCATATATTTGTTCCAAAATCTATCTTACTTTTCAATTGCTCAGTTCCTCACAGTTTCTCATAGTCTTTCAAAACAACTAGGTAAAGAAAAAATATTTACCTTGAACCTTGAGTATACTGTTTCTGATTGAAATGAAGTATAACAAGCTAATTTGGCTTCCAAATGCTAAGCCAGTTACTGAGTAGACCACTGGAATATTTGCAGGCTAGTACAGATGTTTTATATTAGTTGAGTCATAAATACTTTAATACTTTGCTTTGTCTTATGGAAAAGCAGTCCTAGTTTGTAGACTATTCAATCTAGAAAAAAAGAAGAAGGACTGCAATGGTATTGTGGCAGTTTTGCAATGGCTTTTGCTATGGTCTTCACCAGCCATGTAATTAGTGCTGTTGTAAGTGTCTAAAATGACATCTCTGCTTGGATGAACGCCATGCATGTGCACTTTTGTCCCAACGTCCCTAGTCACGTGTTATTTCTCTACCATATTCTCTGAGGTAGCATGAGAAACTTTATCTTTTTACCTTTTTACCTTGCAATTAGTTGCCATTTACTGGAAAAACCTCTATAATAGTTGTTAACATCAGGTGTGTAGGCACTTGTTATCTAAACACCATATGCTACCATATGCTATTATATGTCCTGTTTAAAACATAATACATAAATAGCTCAAGTGCCTTGAATAGTCTAAAATGTTTAAAAATATATAAATATGAATTTAAAACAGATAAGCAAATAAAACAAGATAAGAAAAAAGACAGAGAAGTCAGACAGTCAAGGGGCAATGAAATAGCTCATTTGAGTCATTTAAATTTGCATCTAGTAGAGCCTGGTAGAGCCTGTGTCTGTGTGTATCTGGTATGTTGGTTTTTCTTCCTGGTGCTTCACGGCTCAGCTCTCTGTAAAGCCATCATTAATCTTCTTCCTGGTGAGAAACAACTCCTTACCACGGCTATGGAGTCTGAGCTGGGGGGGAGACTCCCACTACCATGGCTTCATACCACTTCACACCACTCAGGCAGACAGCCTAAAGTTAAAATGGAAAGGTCAGAACACAGTTATAATAGTAGGGCAATGGTAGCATACCTTTTCTAAAAATATCATGAGCTTGTTCTGACTCCTACTACAGCAGTTCCTGCTTAACTGTCTAGCGATGACTGCACCGCTCTGCACAGACTCCTCCAAATTGTTAGACTAAGATCTTAAGGAGAAAAGCAAAGCATTGTAACTGTGTATAAGTGACTGTTTACACTTGAAAGATATGAACTACTGTAAGTGTGACACAGAGGTTTTAAAATGGAGATATACTGGGACAACTCATTGTTTATTTTCTTTATATTGAAAACCTTTTGATAGAACTGTGAGACCAAAGAAAATAAATAAACTAAGGGACTTATTTTATGAAACACTATTTGTAGAAGAAAACAAAAAAGTAGTCTGATTTTTTTAACAGCTATTCAACTATCGCAATATACCATCTGTAATAGCTAAAGCGGATTACAATACAAAAATAAACAATGAATTTAAGGAAGATTGAAGAATAAATGTGCTTAAAAATAGAATATAAGTAAGGGAAGATAAAAAAGAAGAAATAAAAGTTTAAAACTAAACAGTTTTGGTTGTGCTTAACATTATTAGGTTTGGTCCAGGACAGAGGCAAGTCAGCCTCTCCTTTAAGAAACAGAGAAACAGACACCGGGAAACAATTGCCTCAAGAGAAGGAGGTAATTATATGAAAATGAATTAATTAATTTGTTTATGTCTGCTACAACAAACTGAGGTATTTTTATAAATTGAAATGCATTGTGAATAGGTTAAATAAAAATATCTTTTGTGTCTTTCTTAATAGTGATAGAAAACCGTAAGTGAGAGAGGACCAACTTATCTAGGTGGGCATAGCTTTATTCAATTAAATTTAAAAATGAAATACATATATAAGTTTTAAGAAATATAATATATTTCTGATCTTGCCAGCATGATATTGTTTTAAAAAAAGGAAACTTTTTTCTAATACATATATTAAATTACATATTGTTAAGTTTCATGATAAATGTATCAAAAACCTATATGTATAAATAAATGCAATAGAAGAAAAGAGGTGTGTCGTATTCAGTGTCATTACCTAAAATTAATACTTTATATTAAAAATGGGATTGTGGATCTGGGGTTGTTTATCATCTGTAGATGCCTGGAAGTGCAACAGAGTGCAGAGCTGCTATGGGTGTGTAGAGAGGCAGCTATGGGAGTGTCCCGTAAGCTACGTGATAGCTGTCACACATTTGACTAGACAATAGTATCTATTCCCACTTTGGTACACAGTCCTTTACTTCTGGAGTCACAGAGGGGCATAACTTCACCCAGAGCTAGAGGAGGTTTGTGAACCCCTTCTAGGTACTTGCTGCTATGAGTTGGTAGCTGTTGTATAAATAAATTAGGCAGCTTCAGTCCATAGTGGGATTTGGGGGCAGACAGTTTATGGTAGGCACAGTGTACCACCTTTCCCGTCTATACAAACTTAGATATGTTGCTGTGCAGTGTGGTAAACCACTTTTAGGGGATATCAACATTAAGCATACCCAATGAATACAAAACCCTTGGTAACAAACCTAATCCTGTATGTGGATGACACTGTGGTATACTGTAGTGATCCCCAACCTAGTGTCATCGCTGCAAGCTTAGCCGCTAGCCTGACCTCCCTAGAAAACCGGTCTGCATCCAATTCACTTATGCTGAATGACAAAAAGACCAAGGCTGTCCTCTTTGAAATAAGATGTCTGGGTGAGAATAGGCAACACCTGTTATCGCTTTACTCTGCATTGGGGTCACAAATAGAAGTCATCAACAAAATTAAGTACCTTGGTGTCTATCTAGACCAAAAAATGTCCTTCAGCTCATACATAGAGCATGTTACTAAGACCATACACCGGAAACTTGGCCTGCTTTACCGGCTCAGTAACTCCTTAACAGATGATTCTAGGATTGCTATTGCTAACAGTACCCTACTCCCCACCCTTCTGTATGATGCCCCGCTTCTACACTTCCTTAGGGAAAGTGAAATCTGCAAATTAACTGTACTATATAATAAGATAACTCATTTTGCCACATGCTCTCTCATGCGGAGGCACCACTGTGAGGTCCTTGCAGATTTAAATTGGCCCTCCCTTGAACTCAAGCTCTCCTGTCCCCTACTCTATCTCACCTATAAACTTTCAAATGTCTACACCCCTCCCAACCTGGTAGGCCTACTTAACTCTAAGGTTTCCAGACGAAACCTTCGCTGCTCAAGCAGCAACCTACTTGAGATTCCCCGGGTATGCACCTCTGCAGGTAAAAGATCATTCAGGTACTCTTCACCCTACTATTGGTGCTCAATCCCTGAGAATCTGACCAATAGCTCAACCCTAGAAGAGTTTAAGACTGGTCTAAAGGTGTACATGTTGGAACACTGCCACTGCAGCAGCTACCGCTGAATCACCACCCTTGCCCCTGGAGGTTTGATTCTGCATATAGGTTCTTCATCAGACTGAACTTGTGTGGTTATTGAGTACTGCTCGACCCCATGGATATGACAACCCAGACTATTTTTTCTTATTATGCCTATTGTCTGCAATATGCCTACCCTACTTCAGCATTTGTCTGCCTCCTCCTGCTCTATGTAGCAAATGTTTTCCCTTGTGACTAATTACTATTGTGATGATTCTATAACTATGTATCCACCTCTAATGTGTTCCTCTGTTTTTGATTGTTGTAAATTGATGTATTGTATATGCTGTATGTAATTAATTCTGGGTCATCCCTGAAAAGGGACCTTTGGTCTCAGTGGGTTTACCCGGTTACCAAATGCTATAAATAAATAAATTAATTAATTTTAATAATAATAACTTTACCCCAAAACATTACAGGTAGATGTTCCCCTCTCTCCATATCCACCTTTAGCTGCCTGAGTAAGAGCTCCAGGTTAATGGTTATCATTTCCCTAGGGATTCTTGACACATAAATGCCCAAATATTTTAGCTTATCAGCCTGTTATTTAAGCCCCATTGTCAAAATGTCATTCTTCTGAATTCGTGCACTGAGGGGCATTGCATTGGTTTTATCAACATTTGATTTGTAGTTTGACAATTTCCCCAAATCGTTAAATAATCTGAAGGGCATGAGGCAAGGATGTTGTGGGATGTGCAATACTGAGCAAAATATTAGCAGCATAATCTGAGACCTTGTATTCCATACCTTCCACTGTTATGCCTATGGTACCTGGAAATTGTTTAAGTTTAAGGATCAATGGTTCCAAATAAAGGTAAAAAGCAAAGGGGACAATGGGCATCCCTACCTCATGCCCATGTACAGACTTAAAGAACTACAGGAGACCCCACTGCAAATAATATGAGCTATTGGACCAGTATAGAGGGGCTAGATCCACCTAACAAATTCTGCTGGGATGCCATATCTGTCCAGTGCTGTGAAAAGGAAGTCACAACAGGAGTCATTTTTCAAATCCTGCTCAAAATATGTTTTCATATTTGTGGCACAAAATAATGTTTTGCACAGTATTTTATAAAGGACTCCTGTCATATTCAGAAGGGGGTCACAAAAAAAAACTGTCGAAAGTTTGGGATCAAAATGGAAAAAAAAAGTTATAAAGAAATGTACTGTGCAGGACCCACTGTTGGCCCAGTGGGTAGTGTGCTGTGTTCCGATGGCAGCACCTCAAGTTCTGGGAGCCAGGTGGGCAGCACGAGGATGAGGGTTGACACTGTTGCAGGCAGCTCTGCGCAGCTGTGCACTGCCACTCCTAGCAGGTCAGGGAGCCTTCCCTCACGTGGGGTTGGTGTGCATGCCAAGGCCTGACGTAGCCACATACTGTGTCAATAGAAGTGGGTTACAGTCAAAGAGGGATTTGGCAGCTCTAGTCCCCAAAAGATGTTTGGGGACTTAAGCTGCCAAATCCCTCTTTGACTGTGACTTTCCAAATACATGCAAGTTCTACCAAAACTAACTGAAAAAGAAGTAAGTGATTACCTTTGGGAGCCCCCCCCCCGATAGAAGTAGGTTAGCATGTAAAATGGGGCTTGAAGTATCTCCACTATTCTGTTTATTCCATTTTGTGCAGATTACAAAAAGAAGGGAAATTCATTGCAAAAAAATTACATTAACACAGACATTAGGATTGAAGAACGCAAAGCTCGCAAAATAAAGTCATGAAAACATTAGGATTTGGAGCTGTGGGAGTCCTTACAAATTGGTGATGTGTGTTCTTTGGGGTTCTCAATCCTAATGCACACCCTGAGCAAACAATATGACATTGTGCTTTATGCAAGGCCAAGAAACCTCTGACTGTTCTACTGGTCACATGTGGCAAGCCATACTTCCCTACCTCAAAATTAGTAGTAAAAGCATTTATTTTTAAGCAGGATGAAACAATTAAGCCCTGAAAGGGATCTATTTACAAGGATGCCCAGACAGGTATTTTTGGTTGCAGGTATGAACAATATATATACTAAATCATGAAGAACATTTATATTGTACAAAATTATACAAATGTTTAAATACAATACTCTGCATAAAAACAAAAACAGTATATGCCTATGAGGCAGTGGCTTAGAGCTGTACCTTGTACTGCAGACAGGAGGCTACAGGCTGGTGGAGGGGGTGGACATTAGGGTCAAGAACCCCAAGGAACACCACAACACCAATTTGCCAAGACTCCTGAGACTCCACTGTCTGCATAATATAGGTTTTTTTTTTTGCACTGAAGATATATGTGTGTGTGTGTGTGTGTGTGTATATATATATATATATATATATATATATATATATATAAAATATCAGCTATTTCTCCATATCTGATAGTAATTAACTAGTGCATACACTACTAATGAAACTGCATCTGCTTATTACAGTGTAATAAATAACTTATTCACACACTATTACAAGTCTAGACACAAAATATACACCTTATTACAACACTTATTAACATTTGTAAGAACACTTTATTACAACACTATTAATATGTCTGCAGCCATCTGCCCCAAACTCTGGCCCAAACTCACCATCCTCTAGCACCACAAAGCCAGCCTACCTCTCCTCACCCATTGTGAACTCGTACATAAAACTATCTTGCCCAACATAGAATATGCTGACATAGTCTATGGAATGGCCCCAGCATTCTCTCTCTCTCTCTCCAGACTAGACATCCTTTTCAACTCTTTCTGCTGCTTCGCCACTGCCTCCCTCTCCACTTACTCACCACTTCCTACTCTACACTACACTCACCCTTGCTCCGCTCTCCCACAGGAGAGCCATCCACAGCGCCTCCTTCATAGCAAAATTTTGGTTTGATTCCCTTCCCCCCACCTCACTTCCCGCCTCACACCAACCACCTCCCTAAACTATCCACTTCGCCACAGGGACCCATGCACTTTCCACCTGCCCCGACCTCACACTCTCACCGGCCAAGCTGCCTTTTAGTACCATCTCCCCCCTTCTCTGGAACAACCTCCCCTCCAAACTCCACCTTGCCCCTTCTCGTTCTGCCTTTTCACAACTCCTCAGGCTCCTACCCATCCCACAATGTCCTAAATGTACCAATGGTCCCAGCATGCAGTAGAGGCCCTTCAAAGTCTCTACTCACTTACCCTAGCCCCCGACTGTAACCTTGCCCCATTCTATTCATTTACTCTGCACATTAATTGATTGTTTATTATGGATAATGCATTATATTCTTTGTAAAAATGTCTGTACATACTGTTCGTATTCTTCACCATTTGTTACTCTTTTTCTCTTCACTGTGCACTCTGTACCCCGGTCGCACCTGGGAATGAGCCTTGGCTCAGTGTGCCTTTCCCAGTCATCAAATTTTAAATAAAAAAATAAAAATTAAAAATGTCTAACAACCACCTTACTACAATACAACTATAACAAAGCTTTAAAACAATATATTTTGTGTCCATCCTTATGTAATATATAAAACATCTGATACTGTAGCAAACACACGGGAAATATTACTATCTCCAGGCCTAACAAGCTCATAAAGGTCACTCGCCCTTCAGGCTTATGGATTTATGAGCTAGTCAGGCCTCTCAATGATACTTTTTCCTTGTATGAGACACTTTGCAATCAGATATTTCTCTTTTTCTCTTTCTATTTATATATTATGCAAAAAACTTTTCTAATGCATCAGTTAAGATTGTTACTAAATTGACAAAAGCAGGGAAATGTGGTGTTAAGGTTTCCAACCTTTCACCCCACCCCCACCCTGCAGACACTGACAGATGTCGGGGGGTGCCTTGTCACTTTAGTAACATGCATCAATGAAGTTGTTTTGCAATGAATTTCCTTACTTTTTCAAATAGTATAATCATATCCTTATTTACAAGAATCACCTTGTCTTTCATTGTTCACTTGGGAACATAAGCAGGAGGCTGGTAAGGACAGAGGTCTGGGTTTATATTCTGTTTTAACTGAAATACTGTATTTGAATAGTTTTGTACATGAAATTAGTTCTGTGTGTTAAAAATTACTACTTTGAGTTAGAACTGCTACTTGGGCTGTGATATTGTACCTTTTGAGGCTTGGGAACACTTGTTTGGCAGTGATAATTAGAGTGAAACTTAAATGTAATGTTTGCCTGGTGTTGGTAAGAGCCCTGCCACCCACCCTGTTTTGTAGGCTTTCTTAAAACTGAAAAGCCACTGGGGGTAGGGATTGAAGGGCTGTGTATTTCTGTTTGGGACTGAAATTTGAAGCAACAGGAACTGGTGGGCCTGTGACATCATACGGTACCTGATGTCTGCATACACACACTGTTAGTGGGACTGGACACACACTGGACTGTATGTGTTTGTGAGACTTGGGAACTTTATTGGTGGGGTTGAAATTGGGTTTGTAAATAACTGCAGTCAGTATAGAGAGAAACTGTATTCCAGGGAAGGGACTGAGAAAAAGGTGTGTGCCATTATAAACAGAGGGGACAAACAGGGTGGCATATTCCACCATGGCAGGCATCTTCGGAAGGGTTGTAGGCTGCACAGGCTGTGGGATGGCAATAATTCTCAAATGGGCCTGGAGAGAGGCAGGCTGCCCACTCTGTAGACAGCTATCTTGTATCAGGAGTGAAGTATATTGGTTAAGGAGTAAGCTGGGGGAGTTGGGGGGGTGTCCAAGGAAAAGGGGTGTGGATATGGGCAGCAGAAGGGTGGGGCTGAGGGGAGGCTGGGGCAACGCTCTGAAATTACAGGACATTATGTCACAGCAAGCAGGAGGGGGGATATTAGGGACAGAGGACCCTTAGATAGGGATGTTGATGCTAAGGGGATAGCGTACGGGATGAACATTCCGAATACAGAGTGGAGGGGGAAGAGTCAGGAGGGGCTGTTGTGGGGAAGCCTAGTAGAGCAGACATTGAGAAGGGAGGGGCTGTTGTGGGGAAGCCTAAAACAGCAGACTGTGGGAAGGGAGCTCCTAAGGAGAACAGAGCAAGAGGGGAGGAAGAGGGGCAGTTTAGAGGTGCAGTCAGGGGAAACTCGGGTTACTTGCTGGAGGCTGACATAGAGTGTCACAATAAATTTGAGCTACTAAGCAACCTAGAGGGGAGGAAGGGTTGGTGGAAATGAGAAACTGATACAGAGGCTGGGGAGGGAGTCGGATACCCATAGGGTATCACAGACCCGCAATGGAAAGGATAGAAATAGTCCCAGAGGAGAAGGGAAACATAAATGCTAAGTAGATGGGGAGATGCAACATATTGCAGACACGAGGAGGAGAGCATGACTGGAGAGAAATTGGAGACAGGAGGTGGGAGGAGCCCCTTCAGCAGGGGTCAGTACCAAGGATGGGGCCCTAGCTAAAGGGACCCACAGAGAGCCTCTGGAGGTAGGGATACTATTACAAGGGGGGAGGATGGCAGTGTGGAGGAAGGGGAAACCATCAGGGCCAGGATAAATGGTTCGGATAAGAGAGGGTTAAAGGGGACACCTATTCAGAGGTGTCTGAGTTAAGTGGGCAAAATAACAAGGGAGGCAGAAAGGGGAGGGTGACAAGGGAGTCTCTAATAAGGCAGGAAGACTCCCATGGAATTGAGATCCCGAATAAAGGGGATGGGGGCTGAGGTGCATAGTGGAGGTAACCATAAGGATGGCGGTGTTAAGGTTCTGTTATTGGGAGACTTCGATGATTAGGGGTATCCAGTGGGAGGGACAGGGGCTGGATGCCTAGCCAGGTGAAGGTAGTGAGTATCTCTGGGCTGACAGTGCACAGAGCAAAGTTCATGGTGTACTGAACTGGTTAGGATTGTGGAGGAAACTGGATTTCCTGGTGCATTTGGGAACTAACGATCTAGAGGAAATAGCATTTTGGAAATCAAGCAAGGTTCCAAGAACTTGCCAGAGTCTGTCGGGATAATGGATGCAACATTTTTTTCGAATATTGCCAGTACCTAAGGCCTCAGTGGAAAAAAAAATGAAGATCACAGAGGTTAATAACTGGCTCAGGAAGTGGGGTGAAGAGAGTGGGTTGGGGTGTTAGGGAACTGGAAAGGAGTTTGGGAGGATAAGGGACTGTATGCCAAGGACAGGCTTCATCTTGCCCCATTAGGGAAGGAAGTCCTTAAACAGGGGTGGCTGACTACATTCAAGAAAAGTGGGGTTTAAACTTGTGAGGGGTAAGGGATAAGGAGGGCTGACCAGAGCCCTCTCCTCCAGATGAGGGAGTAGCCTTCAAACCCAAGGGGAGGGAAACAGACTGGGGTGGAGGTTTCAGGAGGAGCAGAGGAGGATGGAAGTATAAGGAACCTGGGTGGGGTTCAACAAAGGGATCAGGGATAAGGGGTGGGGTTGGTGTTAGTAAATGCCAGGAGCTTGGGAAACAAGTTGCCAGAGTTCCAGGCCATGCTGTTCAAGGGGTTGGATGTGGTGGCGGTCACGGAGACGTGGGCCAACAAAAACCATGACTGGGACCTAAACGTCTGGGGGTACACTATGCTTAGGAAGGATAGAAAGGAGGGCAGAGGGGTTGGAGTGGCTATGTTCATTAGAGATGACATAGAAATTGCTAGGGTAGAAGAGGCAGAGGGAAACGTGGAGGCCTTATGGGTCACCTTACGATCCCCAGCAGGAGATAAGGTCAAGCTGGGTGTAGTATATAGGCCCCCAGGATGGGTGATGTTCTGGAGGATGGTTTGCTGGACAACATCATTGCCCAGTGTGGACCAAAAGGGAAGGACTGGTGTTGATGGGGACCTTAATATGCCAAGTACAAACTGGGGAACCATGTCCTCTAGGCAGGCCAAGGAGCAGAGGCTGCTGGATGGCTTCCAGGATGTGTTCTTAACACAGCATGTGGATGGAGTCCACAAGGGAGGGCATGTCCTGGATGTGGTTCTGGCAGATGGGGATCTGGTAAGGGACCTGGTTGTAGAGGATCCCCTGACTGGGAGCTACCACAATACTGTCTGGTTTCAAATAAGCATGGGGGATGGGGAGATCTAGGATACTGGCAGTGGACTTCAGGGGGGAAGACTTTGTGGGCATGGGAAATATTCTCAAGGATCACTTGAAGGGGATTACATCAATGACAAATGTGGAAAGGAGATGGGAGGTCATAAAACGGGGACTTCATGAGGCAGTCAGGACCTGTGCTAAGGTGAAACATAAGGGAGCAAGGTCACATAAACCATGCTGGTGGTCCAGTGAGATTCAGATAGCGGTCAGAGAAAAGAAGGCAGCCTACAAAAAATATAAAACAACAAGAGGGGATAGGGATAAGGAAATGTACCATCTTGCATCTAGAAAAGTCACCCGGATGATGAGGGGGCAAAGTCCAGTAAAGAGCAGTGGCTGGCACAGGGGATACATGGAGGGGGAAAGGGGTTCTTCTGGTACATTGGGGAGCAGAGAAAAACTAAGGGCTGTCTCAGCAGATTGAGATCAGAAGGAGGGTGGGTGGAAGAGGCGAGGGACCAGGCAGAGGTATTTAACGAGTACTTTGCCTCTGTGTTCACTAGGGAGGGGGATGGGATATCTACAAAACAAGGCATGATGGGGATAGAAGCGGCAGTGAGTGGGATCAGGGGAGCAACAGAAATGGAGCAAGAGGGAGGGAGAGGTACCCCAAGGGTGTCACATCAGGATAAGGATAAAAAGGCCAGTAAGGTGGAGGGGACGGATTATGCTATCTCTGCCAAAAGGGTGTGGTTAGCCCTCAAGGCCCTAAAGAAAGACAAGTCTCCTGGGCCAGATGGCATTCATCCGAGAGTACTACGGGAATTGGCGGACATACTGGCTGCACCCCTTGGGGAGCTCTTCAACAGGTCACTTGAGACAGAGAGGGTACCTAGGGATTGGAGAGAGGCACATGTGGTGCCAATCCATAAAGGGAGGTTGAGGAAAGTACCAGGTAACTATAGACCCATCAGTTTGACCTCGGTGGTGGGAAAATTAATGGAGAGTATACTAAAGGAACGATTGGGGGTGTACTTGGAGGAGGTGGGAGGTCTGGATAGTCGGCAACATGGGTTTGTGCCAGGTAGATCATGTCAAACCAATCTTGTGGAGTTCTACGAATGGGTAACATCAGAACTGGACAGGGGAAAGCCTGTGGATGTATTATTCTTGGACTTCAGCAAAGCGTTTGACTCTGTCCCCCACAATGGTCTGGTGGAGAAACTGATGAGGTTGGGAGTAGGCCCTTGATGGTCAGATGGATTGAAAACTGGCTAGCTGGATGCACCCAGAGAGTAGTGGTCTGTGGGAGCTCTCGAACCCTAGAGAGGTTGGTAGTGGGGTACCGAGGGCTCAGTCCTGGGTCCAATCCTGTTTAATGCATACATATCGGACATCAGGGAGGGTATAGGGTGAAATGAGTCTCTTGCTGATGACTCCAAGATGGGAGCAGTAGTTGAGGGAGAAGAGGGAGGTTGGCCCTGCAAGGACCTGGACACCCTGGAAGCTGGGCTCACACATGGAAATAAAATTTCAGTATCACCAAGTGCAAGGTGTTACATCTTGGGCTGGGAAACCCTAAACACAGGTACACCCTGGGAGGGGAGGCACTGGAGGCCTCAATAGGGGAAAAAGACCTAGGGGTCATGGTGGATGCATGTATGAATAACTCTGAGCAGTGCAGGAGAGTGGCTAGCAAGGCAAACAGGATGTTGGGATGCATTGTAAGGGGGATTACCTCTAGAAGCAAGGAAGTGATTCTACCGCTGTACAATGGACTGGTTAGACCACACCTTGAGTACTGTGTACAGTACTGGAGACCACACTTGAAGAGGGACATACAGCTCCTGGAGAGGGTACAGAGGAGGGCAACTAAGATGATACGAGGCTGGGGTTTGACATATGAGGACAGACTTGAGGAGCCTGCCTGTTTTCATTGGAGGAGAGGAGAGGAGAGACGGGGGACATGATTGAGGTCTTCAAGTACCTCAAGGGAATAAATAGGGTAAACATGGAGGGATCTTTAGACTAAAGCAGGAAGTATCACCAGAGGGCATGGTTTGAAGTTGGAAGGTGGAAGGGTGAGGGAAGGAGGAGGTTTTTCACTGAGAGGTGGTGGACCCTTGGAATGCACTGCCTGGCGAGCTGGTTCAGAGATCCACAGTGGAGGGCTTCAAGAGAGGTGGGACAGACACAGAAAGTGGATGTATCAGATGATGGCCTGTCCCAGGGGGGTGGGGATGGATGATAGGGGTTTCTGGAACATGGGGGGGAGGGCCTCGGCACCCAACTAGGGATCTGAGGTTCGAGCAGACTCGATAGACCGTAAGGCCTAATCTGCTGGCAAATAGTATGTTAGTATGTTAGTATTTGTCTGGGGGAGCACAGGGCCCATCCCTCTATAGATGCGTATATGTATGTCGCCATGGAAGCACAGGGCCAGGAGGACCCCATGCTTCCATTCATAACACAACAGTAACCAAACTGTCAACATAGACATCTTATTACCCCATTTCATGTACCTCGGTACAGAAAATCTTCGAATCCACGCAAACACGTAATTCTGCACAACTGCAATGCCATTCCATGCCACAGGTGCAAAACCACATTTTGGGCAGGATTTGAAAAATGACAGTTGTGACATACATGAGGTCAGGTAATAAGAAGGCTATGCTGAAAATCTGGTGTCAAAATATGTAAACTTTGCAAAGTTACAAGCAGGCATACCAAAATTGCAATGAATGGTCATAACGTTGGCATTTTTTCATATTCTGACCCTAAATTTTCAACAGTCTTCTTATGACCCCACCTCATAAACCCCATAGGTGAAAATTTTCAAATCTGTGCCAGAACTGTTGACTGTTGGTTAACTAGGATCTGCAGCTTATGCTTTAGGTAGGGAAATGGGCAGACTAGGTGGGCCAAGCAGTCTTTATCTGCCATCAGATTCTATGTTTCTATGTTTCTAAATGCCATTCCATGCCACAGGTGCAAAAACACATTTTGGGCAGGTTGTGAAAAAATGACAGCTGTACTGTTCATGAGGTGGTATCAAAAAATGGCTATGTTGAAAATTTTGACTCAAAACATTGAAAATTACTAAAGTTACATGTGTCCATAGGAAAATTTCAATGAACACTCATAACTCGGCCATTTTCAGTAACTGTTTCACCAAATTTTCAACATGGCCTTTTTGAGACTCCACTTCATGGACATTGGCAGTGAAATTTCATTACTTGGTCCCAAAACGTGATTTCTCACAGTGGCTAGGAAATCACCTTCCCGGCTCGATTAATGAAATGACAGTGGCAAAGTTCATGAGGTGTGGTCCCAAAATGCCCCTGTTGAAAATTTGGTGAAAAATACCTAAAAATGGCAAAGTTATGGACATAAGAACAAAGGGAAACTCCCCATGTGGTATACAAAGAATTCCATCTCAGCCAGGAAAAGGGCCTACAGGGCTGTCAAAAGAGACAACGATTATAACAAATATAAATATAAGGAGGCCCTTCAATCCTGTAAGGCTAATATCAATAAAGAAAAATGGAAGATTGAATTTAAACTGACCCATGTGAAAGATGGAGGGAAAACCTTCTGCTCATATATAAACAAAAAAAAGAGTACATCAAGTACAATCGGGAGGCAGTATAGCGCAGTGGTTTAAGGCTCTGTGCTGCAAATCTGGTGACATCCAGCAGACGAGATCTGGGTTTGAATCCCACAGCCCCCACTTGCATACTGTGTGACCCTCAGCAAGTCACTTAACTTCCCTGTGCTCCCAGGTTGCGCTTGTAAAAAAAGCTTTCAGCTTAGTGTGTCTCACCTGGTTAAATAACTAAACCAAAAAAAACAATAGGTTCTCTAAAGGTAGCAAATGCAGTTAGAAATGAACCTTTAGGCATGGCTAATGAATTCAATAGATATTTCTGCTCTGTGTTTGCTCCTAAAGACATTTCCACTATCACTTCCTATTCAGGGACATCTGTTACCCAGGAACTAGAAATAACTAGGGAAAATACATTTTCTAAACTAGGGACTATTAAAATGAATACCTCCCCTGGCCCAGATTCACTCCACCCCGAGTAGTGAAGGCTATTGAATCATGGCTAGTACAGCCATTGTATACTCTCTACAATATGTCTTTATGTACTGGTGTGGTACCTAGTGAGTGGAAAAAAGCAGTGGTTGTACCCATTTACAAAAAGGGGGATCATGGCAATACTGCAAACTACAGACCTATCAGCTTGACCTGCATCCTGGGGAATTTGATGGAATCAGTTATAAAGGACAAGATAGACACTGAACTGAATTCAGAAAGTATTATTGATAAATCTCAACATGACTTTAAGGTGCATAGGTCATGCCTAGCTGCCAATTTAGTTTTCTATGAAACAGTTAGTGCATTTTTGGAGGATAAAAAATCAGTTGACGTTATCTATCTTGACCTTTGTAAGGCCTTTGATAAGGTCCCCCATCCAGCCTTGATAGATAAAATGTTAAAACTTGAGATAAATAAGTCTCTCATCAGATGGGTTGATGCATGGTTAAGGGATAGAGAGCAGGCAGTTAGAATTTGAGGTTATATATCTGATATGGGGCAGGTGACAAGTGGGGTGCCACAGGGGTCGGTATTGGGCCCCTCCTTTTCTGTCTTTCTCTGACCTGAACATAAACCTAAATAGTTTTGCCATCATTTGCCAACAACACCAAAATAGCAGCAGATGTAAGCAACAAGGGAGGGTACCATAAATTGAGAAATTACCATTTTAGCAATGGAAAGTTGGGTCACAAAAAATGGTATGATGTTCAGCCTCGATAAATGTGTCGTCCTACGTTTGGGAAATGACAGCCCCTGCAACAACTATACATTGATAGGCAAAACTCTGAAGTCAGTTACATAGATACAAAGACACTGTCAGCAGATAAGGGCCTATGGCCCACCCAGTCTGCCCATTTGGGCTTGTAAGTTCACTTTATGTTTTTCCTAGAAGTCTGCTGCCCCTTACCCCTGACCTCCAGAATTCCATCCATTCTTAAATCCTGTGATTGTTTCAGCCCCCACCACTTCCTCTGGCAGGGTGTTCCACTTGTCCACCACCTTTCTGTGAAGAAATTCTTCCTCACGTTTCCTCTGACTCGCCCTCTCTCCAACTTCATTCCATGCCCTCTAGTCCTGGAACATCTTTTTCACTGGAAATAGTGTATTCCTGCACCCTGTCCCTCCCTGTAAGGTACTTGTATGTCTCTATCATATCCCCTCTCTCCCTCCTCTCCTCCAGGGAGTACATATTCAAGTCCTTCAACCTGTCCTCATAGGGCTTGTGATGCAATCCCTGTACCATCTTTGTTGCCCTCCTCGGAACCTTCTCTACCCTGACTATGTCCTTACGTAGGTAAGGTCTCCAGAACTGTACACTGCACTCCAGGTGGGGCCTCAGTAGTGTCTTGTATAGTGGAATTATGACCTCCTTTTCCAGCTGGTGATGCCCCTGCCTATGCATCCCAGCATCCTATTTGCTTTACCTGCTGCCTTGTTGCACTGTTTCCCTACCTTGAGGTCATCAGATATGATAACTCCAAGGTTCCTTTCTTGCTTGGTGCATGCTATATCCTCACCACCCAACTGATATGTTGTTCCAGGGTTTTCGTGCCCCATATGCATTATCTTGTACTACTTTGCTTTGAATTTCAATTGCCAAACCCTTGACCATTCTTCAAGCTTCTGCAGGTCCTGTCTTGCCAAAGTCCAGATAGGCCACGTCCACTGCCCTCCCCTGATCCATCTTCCTTGTCATCCAGTCAAAAAAATTCAATGAGGTAGGTCTGGCATGACCTCACCCCAATGAATCCATGCTGCCTTCAGTAGTGCTTCCATGATCTTCCCCACTACCAAGGTCAGGGTGACTGGTCTGTAGTTCCCAGCTTCCTCTTTGTTCCCGCTTTTGTATAAGGGGACTACATCTGCTATCCTCTAGTCTTTGGGTACCTCCCCTGTTTCCAGTGATCAGCTGAACAGGATTGCCAGAGGTTCAGCCACCACTTCTCTTAGTTCCTTTAGGACCCTGGGGTGCACCTCATCTGGCCCCATTGCTTTATCAACTCTTATTCCTTCCAGTTAGGACCCTTTCCCATGTAAAGGGACTTGAGTCCATTTCTGCACCATTCCCACCCCTTGTACTCACTTCAGGCCCATTACCCTCCTCTTCCTCAGTAAAGACTGAGCAGAAATACCTATTCGGTATGTCAGCTTTACTGTTGTCATCCTCCATGCGTCCCCCACCCTCCCCCTTCAGTTACACTATCCTTCCCTTTGCCTTTTTTTTCCCTTATCTACCTGTAAAAGGTTTTGTCCCCTCCACCCACTGATTTTGCAATGCGCTCTTCTGTCTGAGCTTTGGCTTCCCTCACTGACCTCCCTGCCTCCCTTTGCTTCTCCTGGTACTTCTCCCTATCCCCTTCTGCCTGCATCTTTTTGTATTGCCTGAATGCAGTCTTTCTGGCTCTCACTTTCTCTGCTACCTCCTTGAAAAACCGTATTGGCCTCCTCTTCTTCCTTTTCCCCTTGCTAACCTGCTTAATGCATAATTCTGTTGCTCTTGTAATCTCCGTTTTAAATATTGCCCACTGTTCCTCAACCCCTGATTCCCACCCCATTCCCATTAATGCCTCTTTCAAGCATCTCACCATTTTCCAAAAGTCTGCCCCCCTAAAATCCAGGGTGCGTGTTTTTGTGCGGTTTGGTTCTGCTCCTTCTGTGATTTCAAACCACAGTGACCAGTGGTCACTGTTCCCCAATTGCTCCCCCACTGTTACCCCCATCACACTGTCCCTATTTGTGAGCATAAGGGCCAGTATTGCCTTCTGCCGAGTTGGTTCCATGACCAGTAGCTTGAGGAAGGCACCTTGAAGGGAGTCCAGGATAAATCTGCTCCTGGTTGATGCTGCTGCTGGGAGACTCCAGTCCACAACTGAAATATTGAAGTCTCCAACCAGCACCACCTCACCCTTGTCTGTCATCCTTTGGATGGTTAGCATCAGCTCCCTATCTGTTTCTTCCTCCTGGGATGGTGGTCTGTAGACCACCCCTGTGCAGATGGCTGACCTCATTTTCCTTTCTAGCTTAACCCACAGTATCTCTCCCCCATTTTGTTCCTCCTGGATCTCTGTGGCCTTTATGCCATCCTTCACATAAAGTGCCACTCCTCCTCCTCCTTTCCTGTCTGCCCTGTCTCTTCTGAATATGTTGTAGCCGGGTATGGCCATCTCCCAGTCATGGTTATCATTATACCAGGTCTCTGTGATGGCCACAATGTCCAGGTTCGACTGCACCATGACAGCCTCCAGATCCTCCATCTTGTTGCTAAGGCTCCTGGCATTGGCACACATGGCTTTCCATGATTTGAACTCCCTGGACTGTTTAGCTGTTCTACTCCAGCCCCTCCTCTCTGGTTGTCCTTTATCCCTGGTTCTCCCTGCTGTCTGCCTTTCTATTGAATGTTGCCCCCTTTCTACCTATCCACCTCTTGGGTGCTTATCTCCATCTTTTGTACACTGCTTTGTAGAGATATCCACTCCTCCTGTTCACTGGTTCCACTGCTAGCTGTGGGGGGTGGGCAATTAGGTACCCTCCTTGCTGGCCTGCCACCCCCCTTGGCTAGTTTAAATGCTTGTCCATGTAGCATTTACACTTATCATTGAGTGCTTCAGTTAACAATGAAAAGAATTTAGGGGTAGTTGTTTCAAATGACTTTAAGTTTAGCACACTATACAGAACTACTCAAAAAGGACAATACACTTATTGACTGCATCCAGAGATCAGTTACTTCAAGGAATAGGGCTTGCCTGTTCCCCTTATGCAAAGCATATGTATGGCCAGTTTTGGATTATTGTTCCCCATTGTGGACCCCCCCCCCACGAAAAGATGTTAATAAATTAGAGGGAGTCCAGAAGAGAATTACTAGGATGGTTGACGGCCTACACAATGTAAACTATGAAAATAGACTATGTGCTTTAAATCTCTACTCCTTAGAACTTAGGAGACAAATAGGTGACCTCCTGTTAATGTTCAGACTTGCTAGGGACAAATCTTTATTCACTGACTTAGGCCTAGTTCTTGCCCAAAGGGAGATCTAATTAAGAAGTCATAATTTTCAACTCAAACTTACTAACCCTAAAACACATATGAGAAGAAATTTTTTTACCCAAAGAATTATTTTTTTGTGGAATACTGTTCCAAAGGATGTTGTAGAATTTGGCTCCTTCAGTAATTTTAAAATAAAACTTGATGATTTCTTACTTAACACTATGGAAAGGCATTAACCCTGCTATGGCAAGAGAGGTATAATTATGGGCTTCTAAACCTTCTGTACATCTACATTTTTCCTAGTATGATTCCTAGTATGAAGTTCAAAACGTTATTAAAATACATTATACGGCAATTACCTTGATTCCTCAGTTTGCAGTTCAGCTTTGAAGAGTGCAGATGCATCCTGGTCCACAGAAGATGACGGACTATGATCTCTGGAGGTACGTATAGGGTAAGAGGGGTGTGTGGGGTGGTGAGTACTCAGTGGGAGGGTCGAGATGGGGGAGGGGGACAGCAGTGACAAAGAGGGATCATTTTCTGGTTTTCCGGTAAAAAAAAACATTGAGGGACTTTATTTCAGCTTGTAGCCTGCATTAGCCAGTTTTGTCCATTTAAACCTCTCTTTGTATCGCCACAAATCATAAATATGCATAGCTATATGCATAGCTGAGACCCTGCAATTTGTAATTTCACAATAATTAACTGGATTACAGGTAATGGTAGAAATGCAAATTGCTGTATAAAAAAGTTAAGGCAAACTCCAACTCACACGGATGTGGTCTGCCTTGGATTAAGATTGCTTGCATTTCAGGCAAACAAGAGTGATACAGTAATTTTTTTTTTATGATTTCTGAGTAGGTATCTAACACACATGCATATTTGTAGCTGACACTTTTTATAACAAAAGACACAACACTGAAAATGGCACACAACAGTGTGTAGGACACACTTCAGTTTTAAGGAATAATTCCCCATATCTTGAAGCTTGGCCATAATAAACACGTCAAACTGTAAGTGTGCTTTGAGGTACAACTCTCGACTCACATCCATTCAAAAAGTAAAACAAACTATTTACCATTCAGCGAATCTAATTTCCCCCTTCAACCACATACACACTGCTTATTCAGAATTGGTAAAATACATCTCATGTGAGCACTCTGTGCAGGGACTGCAAGAATAAGCAGCAGGATCTTTCTCAGTCCCCACATTACCGCTTCTCCTTGCCATTTCATTAACTCCCCCCATTTCATTTCAGTCGTCTCTGCAGCCAGATCAACAGTGGGTGCAAGCCTTGTTTGCTGGTTTTAGCATGCTGCCAAGCTCATGATTTATGTCCCCAGTTTTACTGAATTCCCCTTCATCTATGCCTGAACTATTTCTAGTGTACGTCCCTCTGTGCCCTCCATATGCACTCGTATACATATTGAATACCAGACTTGAAAATCCTCATTCGGCCCTGCTGTATAGTCAGAATAAAGTTAATCCCAACTTCCCATCTGCCATGTTTTTTCAAAAGAAAGCTAGGACTGTCCGCTCACTCCCTCCTACCTGTCCCTGGGGTCGATCCAGCTGGTCTGCTTGGTGTTGTGATTGATGTTAAATACTTTGCTGTCATAAGCCTTCCCTTCTTCCCAGCCATCTGGTAAAGGCAACTGTCCATTCCCTTTCCTAGGCATGATCAGGGTCTAAAAACTCCTCCATAGACCTTTACTGTTTGAAGTCTTTACAGTTCAAACAATAACGTTCAAACTGTGAATAACTTTGAACGGTTATTTTCTGATCGATTGATCCTTGCAAAGAGAGAGATGAGCAATATGATTCTCACCCCAAAATACATACTTCACCTGACATTTTCTAAATAATAATAAAATAATGTAATTAAGCATGTGACTGAGACCTTAATACAGGTCTTGGTCATTCCTAGCCATGTAGGATTTCTTTAGAAATCCAATTTTAAAAGGGGTATAAAAAACAAGATGACAGAAGCATAAACAGTATTTCTCTGAGGTTTGACCAGTAAATCCTTAAAAATTAACAGTTCAAACAGTTTTCAATAACCTGCCTGTCTGGCGGCTATCACAAAATTCATTATAATTCAAAAATAGTGAAATTTATTTTCACCAAACTGTCCAAAGGCACATCCTTGGCACTGCCCCTATTATCCTAACTATCCTACCCCTAATTAAAGCATTAAATAGCAATAGTCCCGGCAGTGACTCCCTGGACCCCAGTATTCTCTGGCTGGTGCTGGATGAAGTCCTTGCCCCACTCACCAGCCTACTCAACCGATCCCTCTGCCTGGGGCAATTCCCCACTGCATGAAAAA
Organism: Neoceratodus forsteri; assembly: GCA_016271365.2. Classification (NCBI taxonomy): domain Eukaryota; kingdom Metazoa; phylum Chordata; order Ceratodontiformes; family Ceratodontidae; genus Neoceratodus; species Neoceratodus forsteri. Next base: position 29,052,494 of record CM057456.1, read on the forward strand.
CGGCCATAGTCACACCCATTCATAAAGGGGGGCGACAGGTCCTCTGCCAGGAATTACCGACCAATCTCCATCCTCCCCCTCCTCTCCAAAGCCCTGGAAAAAATGGTAGCTATTCAAATCACTGAATATCTGACTAAGCATAACATCTTATGCCCAGAGCAGCACAGCTTCCATGCTGGTCACAGTACCGGCACTACACTAGTTGAGTTCTCCAATTTCCTACACTCCTCCCTGGACGCCAGCTCCCTAGCTGGTGCAGTGTTTGTTGACCTCTCAAAGGCCTTCAACACTGTCTCCCACCCTCTTCTGCTGGATGCCCTCTGCCACACTGGTTTCTCTGCTGGCCCTCTCACCTGGTGCACAAGCTATCTATCTGCTCACTCCCAATGTGTAAAAATCAATGGGACATTCTCCGAAACTCGTTCCATCCGCTCAGGGGTACCCCAGGGCTCCATCCTGGGCCCCCTACTCTTCTCACTCTATCTAAACACCCTGCCCAGTGCATGCTCTGGCAAAATTCTTATGTATGCAGACGATGCTGTCATTTTTGCCACCCACCGCAATCTCATCTCCCTCCAGGACACCCTACAACATTCCTACAATGATGCCGAAGCCTGGTTTAAAGAGCACAGACTCGTCATTAACCTCAAAAAAAACAAAACAATGCTTTTTGCCCACCCCCAAAACAAAGCCTGCAACTTCCCACTCCATATCCTCCCCAGTACCAAACAGCCGCTTGAACAACCTACCACACCCACATTGATGCCCTTGCATCCGCCACTAACACAAGGCTTGGCATCCTCTACCGCTATAAAAACTGCCTCCCCCTGATGCTCTCCGACTTGCAGTTATGTCTTCAGTACTGTCCCTAGTTGACTATGGCCTGCTGGTCTATTGTACTGCTGACACTACCACCCTCAACAAAATTCGGCTCACCCTAAATAAGGCCTGCAGGCTGATTACTGGTGCCCCCAGGTTCACACACACTTGTCAACTCTATGACGAGGCAAAACTGCTTAACCTAGATGAACAGCTACGCTATCAAACCTGCCTCATCGCAAAAAAAACTCTACTCGGACTATCACCTCCTGGGGTGACAGCCTCCATCCGCCACACCCAACCCGCTATTGCAACCCAAACCTCTGACAAGACCACTCTACTGGTTCCCAGATCCAGGACCACCCATAGTCAGAGGTCCTTCTGCTACAGAGCTCCATCCTGGTTTAACTCTCTCCCTGCTCCCATCTCCAATGCCCACACAATCTCCAACTTCAAAACCGCCCTTCGGAGCCAACTGTTTAACACTCGCAGCTGCTCCTGTCTCTAAATATGGCCTCGATCTCTCCACACTTGACAACACACACTGGGCGGCACTCCACCTCACCCCACCAACTTCTCCCCGTTGCATATTGCCTCTATTATTACCAGCATGTGCTCAGCTGTATCAATGTAATTGCAACTAAATTGTATAAATGTATGAAACCACTCTGTGTATCTCTAAGGATGTGACTTTTATGCTGTAACCTAAGTCTTATGCTATAACCTAAATTTGTTCTGTCTGTCCTCCATGTGACGAGGTACCTTTGGAAATGAGCCTCTGGCTCAAAGGTTGTAAACTGATGTACAAATAAATAAAATAAATAAAAATATCCCTGAAAATGTCAGGGAAAATTTTTATTCCCTCTGATCTGTAGACGGGGGCCAAAAATCTCATGTTAACCAATGGGAAAAAAACTGTTTGTTTTTTTCTTGTTTTTTACCACTTTATATTGCAAACACCATACAAGATACCATCACAAAACTTTCCACATCTTGAGATGTTTATAGGGTAACCACGCATGCCAAATTTCAGGCTATTTCGTCAAAAATTGCCAAAGTTATTAAGGTAGAAAACTTTGAATTTAATGTAGAACTGTCTATACAACCCCAACTGCTGCACCGCTATAATATATATGTACGTATAAGGGATATGACATGGGTGAGAGTGAGATAGTAGAAATATCTCCACAAGCTGCCATTGAACTCTTGATAGCCCATGAGTAACAAAGCCATGAGGGAGATATCTAGAGTTCAGTGACAGTGAGTGGAGATATTTCTACGCTCTCATGCTAACCCATGTCATATTCAGTTTGTACAAACAAGTGTGGGTCTCTCTCTTTTTTTCTGTTTTAAATTTATTTGCATTTGTTTGTTGCAAAAAGTGAAACAAATATAAATTTATGCTGTTTTTTGCTAATTATAAAAAAACTAAATAGAATCTGTAAATGAAGCACCACTCATTCTGTAGATATTTTTGTGCTGAAGCAATTTTGTGCTTACAGTACCATGTTATCATTTTTCATTTTAAAGTTATTCACATTTGTTTCTCAAAAAAGTGAAAAAAAAGAAGTTTCTGCTATTTTTTGCCAATTATAAAAATAGGTACAGTACCTGTAAATGAAACACCACTCATTTTGTAGATATTTTTGTGCTGAAGAAATTCATGCTCGCAGTACTGTGCTATCATTTTTCATTTTCAAATTATTCACATTTGTTTGTTCAAAAAGTGAAAATAAATAGAATTTTCTGTTGTTTTTGTTAATTATAAAAAAGGTAGCTATAAATGAAATACAGCTCATTTTGTAAATCTTTTGTGCTGAACAACTTTCATGATCACAGTACCATGCTATCATTTTTCATTTTAAAGTAATTTTCCTTTGAATATGGTTAGAAGTGCTACTGAGGCCAAACATTAAATGAGTTCCAAACCTTTTGTGACATACCCAGCAGAAGATATCCATTGTTACATACCCAACTTGAAGAGATCAGTGATATCTCACATGTGGTCCATGAGATATCTGTTTATATATATATATATATATCTCCAGGATGAAGCACAGAAATGCAGCAGAATATCACAGAATACTGCAATTTACTGCAGGGGCCATTGTAAGTCAATGGCAATTAAGCCCTTTTGTGGTGCAGGATTTTGTGACATGTCATTACTGCAAGTTACTGCACTTCATCATGGTGGCACATCTGTGAGTATGGATACATGATGGACAGGAGTGTGATGTGGAAAATATTCTCACTCCTGCAGAGTGAGCTCTGGATACTCACGAGTGCAGAAGGCATAGCACATGATCTGCACATCATGTGTGCTATTTATACAGTAGGGGTGGGAGCTTTTGAAATATTTTTTCTGTGTCCTTTTTCTGTGTGCTTTCTGCTCTTTCTGTGTGTGGTGTGAGTGTGTGTGAGGTTTTCTGAATGGGCTGGGAGTCTTAGAAACACCATAGCACACAGGTGAGTTCCCTTTGCAATGGTAACTGAGTAACTTGCAGGTCTCAGTGAGAAAGAGAAACTGAAGCAGTTTCATTTAGAATGTAGGCTGTAGTGAAGCTGATCAGCACATGAATGGGCTGGGAGTCTCAGAAACACTACAGCACACAAGTGAGTGTACTTTGCAATACTAACTGAGTAACTTGCAGGCCTCAGTGAGAAAGAGAAACTGAAGCAGTTTCATGTAGAATGCAGGTTGTGGTAAGTGAGTGAGTGGTGACATCAGTACAGTATGGATACATGACATTTATCATCACAGTACTGATGTCATCATCATTTATCACACTCCAGTGAAGATATCTCCATTTATCACACTCTAGAAGCTCCCACCCCATTGTATAAATATTTATATATATTTACTGTATATATAGATATATACAGTATATTATAGTGGCATGGTAGAGCCACTATAGTTAAGGTTCAGTGGTCACTTCTATGTTAAACTATGTAAAGATTGTGCACTTTAATAACTTTGCAATTGTTTGACCGATGTGTCTGACATTTTGCAAGAACCATCTGGTACCATGAGTCTCTGGATCTGGTAAGTTTCATTCTAGTCAAATGTACAGGTGCGAAGCTATGGAATGTCACAAAAATGTGAAAAATACCACTTTTTTGTCCATTTTTTTTCCTCAAGCCATTTCTTCAAAATCACTTGGCAGTTTGCTACAAAACTTTCAGGGTATATGGGGTCTGGATCACAGATGTGCCTTTTGAAGGTCTGGTGAAAAAATATGAATCCATTCAAAAGTTAATAAAATTTCAACTTTCCCATTATTTTCTATGGGAAAAATTAGCTGTCCCGTGCAAAAGTACCATTTCTCTTTTGTGAAAGCACTTGTTTTGTGCTTCTGCCATCTTGTTTTCAGTTAGCGATGGTGAAAAAAAGTATAATTCAATAAATACTGCCCCTTGGTAAACACCAACAGTTGTGTTTACCTAATCGGGGCCCGAGAAACACAATTCTGGCATTGTTTCTTCAAAATAATGCCCAAAAATATGTTTTCCAGCATTCAGACATTGGTAGTGCCACAAATTTGTGGCACTACATTTGTGAAAATGCCTCAAATTGCAGAAATACCAGTTCACAAAATGCCGCAATTTGCAGCAATGTCCCAGGTGATGTGTGACAGTATGGGGGGGGCCTAAAAATTTCCCTGTACATTTCGGGACCAAACAGATCCCAGAATCTGATTCCTTGGCCCCTGTTTAGGTAAACACCTGTTGTTATTTACCTAAAGAAATCCCTTTTTCCCCGTTTTTGTGACTGTAAGGGGAACGGGGCTGAGAAATGTTAAGTAATAAAAAAAATACATGTTTTTAACATATTGGCCAACAGTGGAGAGCCCAATCCCATTGTCGGCACTGTAGGCCACCCCCCCACCAGTGTCAGAAACAATGTATTTTATGTATTTGCCAACAACAGGGTGCTCAATCCCTCTGTCAGTACTGTAACCCCCCCCCGTTATTGTGGAACACTGGGAAGCCTACTCCCAGAGTCCCAAAACATTACTTTTTTTCTGTATTTGTTGGCAGTGGGATGCCCATTCCCCCTGTCAGCACTGTAAGTTCACTTCCCCCTGTCAGTGTGGGACATTGGGGAGTCAACTCCCAGTGTCCCTAGATATAAACTACAGCCCCCCCCCAACAGTGTGGGACACTGGGGAGCCCACCTCTAGTGTACCCAAAGATTGTCTACATTGTATCCCTGTAAAACAGAAAACAGTCCCCCAAATTTTTTTTTCTTTTTTTAAACCCTGTAAAAAAGAAAATGGTCCCTCATCATCTCCCTCCCCCATTCTGACCTTCCCACTGAGCACCAACCACCCCACACACACCCTTGCTCTATACTTACCAGTGGAGGTCATCGGGTATCATCTTCTGTGTACCAGGACACATCTGCACTCTTCAAAGCCAAACCACGAACTGAAGAATCAAGGTCAGTGCTGTTTAATGGTTGTCAATGGCATTTTGAACTTATATTGATATCTTAGCCATTTTAAGGTATTTTTGCACTAAATTTACAACATGGGTTTTTTGGGACCCCTCCTCATTTACACTGTCACTGTTGTTTCATTAATCAGACCCATAAGATGATTTAGAAACATAACATAGAAACATAGAAACATAGAAGTTGACGGCAGATAAGGACCGCAAGGCCCATCCAGTCTGCCCATTTCTTTTTCTACCTTATAAATGTACCATCGGCCTTTGCTCTGTCAGTGACCTATCTATTCATAGTCATTTGTATTGCTCCCTTATGCCTATCCCATGCCTGTTTGAAGCCCTGCACTGTATTCATAGCCACCACTTCTTGTGGTAAGCCATTCCATGCATCTACCACCCTTTCTGTGAAAAGAATTTCCTCACATTCCCCTTAATCGGCCTCCCTCTAATCTCATGCTGTGTCCTCTTGTCCTGCTATTTTTCTTATATTTAAACATGTTAGACTCTTTCACCTTGTTTATGCCCTTAAGGTGTTTAAATGTCTCGACATATCACCTCTCTCCTCCTTTGCTCAAGGGTATACATATTGAGCTCGTTAATCTGTCCTTATATGTCTTCTGATGCAGTCCCTGCACCATTTTGGCTGCCCTTCTCTGGACTGCCTCAATTTGTTAATGTCCTTGTGAAGGTGTGGCTTCCAATACTGCACGCAGTACTCCAGATGGGGCCTAACCAATGTCTTGTACAGAGGGATTATTACCTCCTCTACGACTTGTGATACCCTACTAATACACCCTAACACCCCCCTAGCCTTACCTACTGCTTTAGAGGTCTGCTTGATGATTTTAGGTCATCAGTGATGATGATGCCCAAGTCTCTTTCTTCCTTTGTGACTGCTAGCAACTCCTCCCAGCCTATAAGTGGCTTCAGGGTTTCTCTTCCCTATGTGCATGATTTTGCACTCTTTGCATTAAATCCCAGTTGCCACTCTTCTGACCATTCTGCTAGTTTATCCAGATCTCTTCTCATTCTGCCCACCCCATCTGGATCATCTACTCTGTTGCAGATCTTGGTGTCATCTGCAAACAGACAAGCCTTACCCTCTAGTCCATCTGCGAGGTCACTAATGAAGATGTTGAATAGGACTGGCCCCAGGACTGATCCCTGAGGTACCCCACTTGTGACTTGCATCTCTTCTGACTGTATACCATTTACCACCACTCTCTGTTTTCTGCCAGTCAACCAGTTTGCCACCCAGTTGACCAACTTCTGACCCACCCCGAGCCTACCTAGCTTATTTATCAATCTTCTATGTGGAACAGTGTCAAAAGCTTTGCTGAAGTCAAGGTAGGCGACATCAACTGCTCCCCCTTGGTCCACCACTCTGGTTACCCAGTCAAAGAAATCTATGAGATTAGTTTGACAGGACCTTCCTTTGTAAACCCATGCTGTCTTGGATCCTGTGCCCTATGGATTCCAGGTGTTGCACTATCCTTTCCTTAAGGAGTGCCTCCATAATCTTGCCCACTACTGAGGTAAGACTGACCGGTCTGTAGTTCCCCGCCTCCTCCCTGCTACCACTCTTGTGGAGTGGGATCACATGAGCCTTTCTCCAGTCTTCTGGGACCTCTCCTGTGCTCAGAGACTCACTAAACAATTCTGCTAATGGCTCTGCTAGTTCCTCCTTTAGCTCCTTAAGTACCCTGGGATGTATGCCATCAGGTCCCATTGCCTTATCCACCCTGAGCTTAGCAAGCTCTTGTAGGACCCTTTCTTTTGTGAAGGGAGTAGTGCTCACCTCCTCCCCTGTGTCCATGATGCTGAGCTGTGGGCCCTGCCCTACCTTCTCTTCAGTAATACTGAGCAAAAGTATCTATTTAGGATAGATGCCTTACAGGGTCCTCCTCCTCACATGCTCCCTTTCTCCATTAGCTTAGCACTCTCCTCTGGACTTTCTCCTTTCACTAATGTATCTATAGAAAGTCTTGTCACCTTCTTTTACTGTTCGTGCTAGTGTTTCCTCAGTTTGGGACTTTGCCTGCCTTACTGCCTTACCTGCTTCCCTTAGGGCAGTTTGGTATGCCTCCCTATCTTCATCCCGCTGTGTTCCCTTATATTTTCTGAAGGCCAGCCTTTTGGCTCTGACCTTTCCTACATATATTTGAGAACCAAAGTGGTTTCCTTCTTCTTTACACTTCCTTTTCTGTCTAACACAATGGGATGTTGCTTCAAGTATTGTATCCTTAATGCTTGCCCACTTTGCCTGTACCTCCTCACCTGTGTTTCTTTTGCCAGGCTAGCTTAACTCTGTTGGCCATCTTATCAAAGTCAGCTCCTCTGAAGTCCCATATTTTTGCCTTGAATGGGATGATTTAGATGTAGTAGCCAAATTGAACCATACCATGTGATGGTCACTGGCCCCAGGTGACCTTCTACCTGGAGATCTGTGATCCCTTCTTTGTTAGTCAGTACTAGATCTAGGATAGCCCTGTCTCTTGTGGGTTGCTGTACCAGTTGTTTGAGGCCCTCCTGCAGGGAATCCACTATGAGTCTAGTTCTGGCAGATGTTCCTGCTGGTATTGACCAATCTGTATCTGGCATGTTGAAGTCTCCCATTATCAGAACCTCCCTTTAGCTGTCATGTTTTGTATATCTTCTAACAGTAAAGTGTCTATGTCCTCCTCTGGTCTGGGGCCTGTAGACAACCCCAGTTCTTATGGTTGTCCCATTACCTGTTTCCAGGGTGACCCACAGTTCTTCTGGCTCCTTATGTGTATTCTGAATTTCTGTAGCTTTGATATTTTCATTAACATACAGGGCCACCCCTCCCCCCCTTTTTGCACCTCGGTCTCTTCTGAACAATACATATCCAGGTACTGAAGTCTCCCAAGTGTGGTTACTGGTAAACCACGTCTCACTAATTGCTACTATGTCCAGTTTAGCCTCTGACATTATTGCCTGCAGGTCTGGGATCTTATTTCCCAGGCTGTGAGCATTTGTGTACATGATTTTCCATTGGCCAGATTTTGGTGTGTTAGTTGTTGGGTGAAGTTTGGCATTACCCCTGTGCATCGTATGGGGAGACAAACCTTTTTTCTTACCTGGTGATGCAAATGAATGGCAAACACGCTGAATTCCTGTTTGACCACTAGCTGAGGGGGGAGGGGTGTTCTTCCCATTCGACGTATGGGGTGCTGCACCCCTCCCCATTTGCTAGTTTAAATATTCTGCAAAGACGTCAAACTTCTGCCCCAATGCACTGACTCTCTTTAGTCAGATGCAGTCCATCAAATTTAAAGAACTTTCGCCCCAGAACTGTTGCCAGTTCCCTACAAATCTGTGTCCTTTTCCTGGCACCAGTCCTTGAGCCACGTGTTTAGCTCCCCTATCTCCCCTTCTCTGACCTTCCGTCCATCTGCTCCTTCTCCCAGACTGGCAGGATCTCAGAGAAGGAGATGCGGATGAAATAGATGATAGTTTGTCACCCAGCCTAGTCAGGTGTTCCTTGGTCTCCACAACTGACCGGCTGGCGAGATCATTAGTCCCTATGTGTACTAGGACATCAATGTTTTCTCCTGCTTTGTGAACAATTTTAGCAATGCGGTCAGTGTCTCTCCATGCTGATGTACCTGGGAGACATCTGACCATCACCCCTGGCTGGAGATGGGTATCAACTCCCCGAATCATGGAGTCTCCTATGATCAGAAGTTTTACAGACACTGTGGGAAATCACCTTTCGGGAATGAGTAATGAAATGACAGTGCCCACAATATGTTTTCACACCTGTGACACAGAATGATGTTGCAGTTGTGCATAATTACATTTTGGCTTGCATTTCACAATTTCTCTGTACAGGGGTACATGAGGTGCGGTGATAAGATGGCTATGCTTACAATTTGGCCACTGTTGTTCTATACATGGAAACGCAGGGCCCAGGGGCCCTGCACGTTCACACCTACACACATATGCACATCTACAGTGGGACTGGAGTGCAGGATCCAAAGTACCCTGCTCTCCCACAGTAACATGGGGATGCTATTATACTATCTCAAAAAGTAAGGAAATTCATTGCAAAAAACTTTGTTAATGCATCAGTTAGGGTTCATATTAAAGTGTGTGTGGGGGGTGAGGTGGGGTGTTAAGGTTGAGAACACTAACACCATATTTCTATACTTTTGTTGCTTCAATATGACCCCTTACTGAGGCATTAACAAAGTTTTTTGCAATATATATATATATATATATATATATTGCAAAAAACTTCGTTAATGCTCCAGTTAGGGTCAGAGTGACAAAAGTTGGGAATGTGGTGTTAGGGAAGGAGGCAGGAGAGCAGGAGTGGGATGTGCCTTGGACTTCTTAAGCCTAACACTCACCCCATTAATTTGTAAATAAGGTCAGATGTGTAGACTTTATGAGAATGGGGTGAGCATTAGGTTTCACAAGCCCAAGGCACACCCCACAACTGCTCTCTTGCCTACTTCGGGGGGGGTTAGGATTGGAAACCCTAACACCACATTTCCCAACTTTTGTCACTTTTACCCTAACTGGAGCATTAATGAAGTTTTTTGCAACTTATTTCCTTACTTTTTGAGATAGTATAATCGTATCCTTATTTTACTGTGGGAGCGCAGGGTCCAAGCGCTCCCAGGCATATATAATTTTGTCAGCTTTTATTTTTCTGACATTTGTCACTTCCATGGTATTCACTGCCCCCCCATTATACATTTGTGCCTGGTCCCCATTACTGTTAATAGCCCCTGGTGTGTAGTGGCACTGCCCACAGTCCAATTTCAATACATATTTTATATTAATTGTTCATTGGTGTTCAGTGGTACCCTCCACCTCTGATCCTCACATTTATAATATTGTCAATCCCCATTGGTGGTTAGTCCCCCCACCCTCCCATATCACTATATTGCATAATCCTGCTGTCTAGTGGCACCCCCACCCACAGATCCCTATATTTGTAATAATTTATCACCCCATCAGTGGTTAGTGGCACCTCCACTCTCCCAGATCCCTATATTGTATAACCCTGGTGTCTAGTGGCACCACCTCTCTCTGATTCCCATATTTATAACAATTTAATACTCCATTGATGGTTAGTGGCACCCCCCACCCTCCCATGTCATGCTGGGTCAGTTCTGGGGTTGCCAAGGCAGTAAGGGAAAAGAGGTTGGCCTATAGAAAATTCAGGAAGACCAAGAGAGAGGGGGATAGAGAAAATTACCTAAGGTTGGTTAGTGAGGCAAGTAAGGAAGTACAGTGAGCAAAGGCACAGAAGGAGTTGCAGATAGCTGAAGGAATTAAGAAGGTGGAGAAGGCTTTCTTTCACTATATAAGTGAGAAAAGGGACAAGAAGGAAGGGATTGTTAGGCTTAAGAAAGACAAGTGGTGGAGTGGGTGGAGGATAATGGGGGAAAAGCAGAGATACTAACTGAATACTTCTGTTCCATCTTCACCAGGAAGAAGGATGGACCAGTGTCTTCAGGAGGGAAAAGAGGAGCAGGATGGGGAGGGGAACACAGATGTAGTGATAGAGGAGGATAGAGTGAAGGAGGGGCTGCGGGCATTGAAGGTGGACAAATCACCAGGCCTGAATAGAGTACATCCAAGGGTGCTAAAGGAACTGGCTGAGGACCTGGCAGGGCCACAGGCAGACCTATTTAATAGTTCACTAGAGTCAGGCAAGGTACCACAGGATTGGAGAACAGCACATGTAGTGCCCCTGCACAGAAGTGGTTCCAAGGAGGACCCAGGGAATTACAGACCAGTCAGTCTAACCTCCATTGTGGGCAAGCTCATGGAGACCATACTAAAGGAAAGGTTGGTGGAATATCTAGAAGAGCATGGTCTCCAGGATGAGAGGCAGCATGGGTTCATGGGGGGGGAGATTGTGTCAAACAAATCTGATTGACTTCTTTGAATGTGTCACTAGGACAGCAGATGGGGCCAAGCAGTAGACATCCTCTTTCTTGATTTCAGCAAGGCCTTTGACTCAGTGCCCCACAAAAGGTTGATCAGGAAGTTGGTGAATATTAGGGTTGGGGAAAAGATTGCCAGATGGGTGGAAAACTGGCTGAGGGACAGAACCCAGAGGGTGGTTATGGGGGGAGTTATCTGGCACCAGAGGGGTAACCAGTGGGGTTCCACAGGGCTTGGTGCTGGGGCCGGTGTTGTTCAATGTCTTCATCAATGACATTGGGGATGGCATTAAGGGCAAAATGTGCCTATTCTCAGATGACACCAAGCTCTGTGGGAGAGTGGACACAGCTGAAGGGATACAGGCCTTACAGAAAGATCTGGAAAAGCTGGGGAGGTGATCCAGGATCTAGCAGATTGGCTTCAATGCCAAGAAATGTAAAGTTATGCATATTGGAGCCAAGAATCCCAGGACAGAGTTCTACCTGGGTGGAGTCCATGTATCTGTATCAGAGGAGGAGAAGGACTTGGGAGTGATGATCATTAGTGACCTGAAGCACTTCATGCAATGCAAGAAAGCAGCAGCAAAGGCAAACAAGATGCTGGGATGCATATCTAGGGGGATCAGTAGCAGGAGAGAGGAGGTTATACTGCCCTTGTAAAGGTCCAGAGGAGGACTACAAAAATGATAGCCGGTCAGTAGTGTAAGGCATATGAGGAGAGGTTGAGGGCACTGAACATGTACTCCCTGAAAGACAGGAGAGAAAGAGAGGGGACATGATTGGGACCTTCAAGTACTTGAAAGGGATAAATAAGGTTGATAAGGAGAGTCTCTTTAAGTTGAGTGGCAACCATAACATGAGGGAGCACAGTCTTAAGCTGGAGAGTGGGAGGTTTAGGAGGGAGGTCAGGAAGCACTTCTTCACAGAGAGGGTGGTGGATACTTGGAATGTGCTGCCGGAAGATGTCATCTTGTTGAAGACAGTGAGCAGCTTTAAGAGAGGCTGGGATAGGCATGGGGGAAGGTAAGGATCATGGGTAGGGAGGATGGGAGGAGTGGGGAGGGAGGGCAGGGACATTAGCTCAAGCTGTGGACCCTGCAATACGAGCAGACTTGATAGAACAAATGGCCTTTTTTTTTTGTAAAACTTTATTTACCATTTTGCAGAGTACATATCCATTGGTCAACAGAGTTTTAATACTCTAGTTCCATTTATCAAATTAATCACATCAATCTAACCTTACAGAAGTTAGATTATCATTATTGTACATTCAGAAGTCCCCAGCCTTCTAAGAATAAGAAGTAACAGGTTTGTGTAACTTATATAATATCATATACATAACTACATACACTGTACATATTTCCAGAGACTAGGATGTACATGTAAATAAGATCCCCCAAAAAGGTTAGAAATGTATTTAGGAATGTAGTTAATGCCCCCATGTAGTCCTATCTACCCAAGTAACCGAAATCCATTTCACAGATTTTGTCCTAGACATGTCTCTTCCCTCCCAGGTACTTAAAACATAGGGAACCAGTTCTGGGTCATGGCTTGTTCTAACTGACCCCACATTTTTTGGTACTTATCCATCTGATTTCTTACATTATATTGGATTCTTTCCATTTTCATACATTCTAAGAGGGAATTCAACCAAAAAGCTAGTGTGGGGCCCTCATTAGACATCCAGTACAGTAAAATACATTTAATTGCTACTACCACTCCTAGTCTGCGGAGATTCTCATATGGCCTAGTCCGACATCCATGGCCCACATAAAGTCCCAGGAGACTCTCCACCGGATCCAACCCCACTGGGTACCCCAGCACATTTACCAAGATTTCCACAACCCCACCCCAGAAAGTCTGAATCCTCGGACAACTCCATATCATACGAATAAAAAATCCTGAGTGGACACAACGTCTGGGATAAAGGTCCGTTGTCTGGGGATCTATTCTATTTGCCAGTTCCGGGGTAAAATATGCTCTAGCAAAACTATTATACTGGATCATCCAGAGTTTATTATTGATTGAACACTTTAATACATTTTTTATAATCTGCAACCAGTCCCCCCCCCCCCCGTCAGTCCATCTGGTAAAAAATCTTGCTCCCATTTTGCCTTTATTGGTCCCATGGGATCCTGAAAGGCCCCCATAAGTATTCTATAATTGCTTCATATGGGTTTAAAATTCTCATCCTCTTTCCGCCTACAAATAATTCCTCTATAGGAGACCGCATCAGCTTCTGACCCCCAGCCCGCTAGAGCAAATTTTCCCCCGAAGCCTAACCCACAAGAAGGTAGTGGGAAGCATTCAAGTTAAAGTTTCTAACCAGAAAGTTAAAATAGACTGCTTGTTCATCTTGCCACAATTGAACCACTTTGTATAAACCCTTTGTTTTCCATATTTTAAGAGTGTTAAGATCCCGTCTATTCTTAACAGGTTCATCTAGCAGTAAGGCAGAGAGTTCTAGGTCTGGCGAAAGAGATCTAGGATGCTGGAGCATAGTATGGGCTTCTTTCCAGGCCGTAAGAGTCGAGTTTGAACAGGGGTTTGGTAATTTGACATGTTCACCAGTGTACAGAAATGTAATCATATTATAATAATAAAGAGAGCTCTCCTCCGCCTTCAAACTCCACCCAACCCGGCGTGTTGGTTTCTCCCTTATCAGGTCTAGAGTATGGGCCAGTTGCATAGCGTATATAATAGTGCTTGACACTGGAAGGCCTAACCCCCTTTATCAATTGGAAGCCATAATATTTATTTTTAATTCTAGCTCATTTCTGCCAAAGAAGTTGTGTGATGGCGCCTATTGATTTAATGTATTTCTTAGTTATACACAATGGAAGTGTCTGAAAAATATATAGGAATTGTGGCAGAACACTCATTTTAACAAGATTCATCTGCCCTAGTAGGGTAAGAGGTAGAGCCCTCCAGACAATGCATTGTTCTTTTATTTTTTGAATCACCAGAAGGAGATTAGCTTTAGCCATATGGGACATTTTTGTTGTCAATTTTATACCCAGGTACTTAAGTGAGGTAGAAGGAGGGATCCTCGCATCTCCCAGGGAGAGGGTGGTTCCAGATTTCCCCATGGGCATCCACTCACATTTGGACCAATTTATCTTATGTCCTGATAATGGACCATAGGTTTGAAAAATTTTATACAGAATGGGCATTGCCTTGTCTGGATTTTTAAGAAAATGCAGAATATCATCTGCAAATAACGAAATCACGTTTTTGTTTCCTTTCCAAATAAGACCCTCAGTTTGTTCATCACTTTTAATTGTCTCAGCCAATGCCTCAATTGTAAGAACATAGATCAGGGGAGAAAGAGGTCACCCTTGTCTAGTTCCTCGGGACAGGGCAAATGGAGTCGATGTTATGTTATTTGTTAAGATTTTAGCTTTAGGGCTCCTATATAATGCCTGGATCCATCCCATAATCCCTTCCCCAAACCCGAACTTGCGCAGAACTGCCATCATAAAAGGCCATTCTACACGATCAAAGGCCTTTTCTCCATCAAGTGCCAAAAGGCCTTCTCCTTTCCCTCCCCTTCCCTCCATCTATGCATTATGTTTAGGGTTCTTCTTAAGTTATGTTCTGGCTTGCCTACCCTTTACAAATCCTCCCTGGTCCATATGAATCAATTTAGGTAGATATTTTTCCAATCTGGAAGCAATAAGCTTTGCTATCACCTTATAATCTGAATTAAGTAAAGATACTGGGCGGTAAGAGCCGCATTTATTAGGATCTTTCCCTGGTTTAGGCAGCACCGTGATTGTAGCTAGTGTTAGGGAGGGGGGGAGCTCCCCCGTTTCCAAAGCATTCTCTATCATCTGGAACATCAGAGGGCCAATTAGGTCCCACATCACTTTATAGAATTCTATTGGGATTCCATCAGGCCCAGGTGCCCTACCTCCATTTGCCTTCCAAACTGCCTCGCTTTACCTCCTCCAAAGAAATTGGAGAGTCTATGGTTGCTATTCCGAGACCCCAGAGATGGCATCTGAATACCATTTAGAAAAGAGGAAACATTACCCCCTACTGGAAATTCTGATGTATAAAGGGAGGAATAAAATGATTTAAAGGTAGTATTAATTTCTTGTTGGTCATAAGTAATATTTCCTGCCGTATTTTCAACAGAGGGAATTGTTCTATCTGCTCTTTTCCTCTTAATTAGACTGGCAAGCCACTTTCCTCCCTTATCACCTTCAAAGTAGTTCTGTGATTTTGTTATTATTAAATTCTGTTCTATTTTTAAAGAGGTCCGTTGAGATAGCCGCCCCTTAAGGCGTCTCAACTCTCTTGAGGTGCCTAATGAATGATTTTTCATATTTGCCCTCTCCAACCTCACTATCTCACTCTCCAGTTCCCTCTCCTCCTCCTTGATCGAATTCTTACTCCTGAATGTTGCATACGAAATAGTCTCCCCTCTTATAAAGGCCTTAAAACAGTTCCATACATTATTAATACCTGTGTCTTCCAGGAGGTTAAACTCCAACAATTCCTCTATTTTACTCCTAATCTGTTTAATATATGAGGGATCCTTCAGCGATGTCGGGTCCATGCGCTGCTGAGTTTCTGCTTTTTGGCCTTTTGGTATTAAAATAGTTATTTGCAATGGGTCATGATCCGAGACCACCGGGGGCCATATGATGCCTCACTAATATCTCCCAATAGGGCTAGAGGAAGGAACATATAGTCCAATCTGGTGTATAGCCCATGGGCATGGGGGTAGAATGAATATTGCCATTCCCCTGGATGCATATATCTCCAAGCCTCCTGTAGTGCTCTACCCTGTATTAGGGCTCTAAGCGCTGCTGAGCTCTTAGAAGGGGGTCCCATCCTTCTCCTAGAATGGTCCCATTCCTAGTCCAAGTAAGTATTAAAGTCCCTGGCTAAAATTATCTTATCAGGGAAAGGTCCTAGGGTAACTCCTAATCTTGTAAAAAAATATGGGGAGTCAAAATTTGACCCATAAATGGAACCCAAAGTAAGCCTCATAGACCCCAGTTCCACCTCAGCCAACACATATCTGCCCTGGGTATCAGAGAGAGTAGAGAGCACTTTATGGGGGATCCCAGGCCGGATCCATATGGCCACCCCCCTAGCTTTGGACGTAAAAGGGGACACCAGCAGGGAACCCCCCCCAAGAGGCTGCCAGTTTTGAAGCCTCCACTTTATCCATATGAATTTACTGCAAAAAAATAATATCCCCCTTCATCTTTTTAATAGTTGTCCATATTTTTTTCCACTTAACCACAGTTTTAAGGCCATTAACATTTCATGTTAAAAATTTAACCGATCCATAAAGTATCCTTGATGTTCTTATGCATATCCTTCTGTGTAACAGGCATAATGGTATATGTGACTCTGAATGAAAAACAACAGAAAAACTGAACAGTCCCCAAGATATCACCCCTTAACCGCCAACTGTAACATAACCATACAAAAGTCTCTCCAACGGGAGAAGACATAACTTTAGAACAGTTACCAACCATACACTCTTAACCGCCCCTTCCCCCACCCCACATTCCATTACTGTACAACCTCTAATTTTCATGGATACAGCTTTCGATCCATCAAAATGATTATTTACCTTGTATTTGGTATTTCCAGGGCTCGCTAATCCGGAGCCCTCTATACCTCTTTCCTTTCCATCCCATAAACCCTCCCCCCACCTGGCGGGAGAAAATATCCCCATCTTTGGAGACGAGAGGAAGCAAAAAGCAGAGGGGGTGCTTGGAGATGACCCTCAACCTCCCAAAGCTGAAAGGACACCCCGTGGCCAGGACGAACAGGGCTCTCTCCCCCCCTCTGTATCCACTACCACCCTTCTAGTCCCTCTCTGAGCCACTCCCCCCCCCCGTCTGAGTTCCCGGGGGGGTGAAATGACCCATTTACAATGCTTCACACAGTTTAAAACCAACATTGCTCCAATGACCACATTTATATTTTAAACAGAGGTAAATCAGTATTGTCCAACATTACCCTCCCCCCGAGCCCTCATACAACGCCCTTCACCTGCCCTCCGGAGACGGTTCCCATCAACAGTAGCATCTTTTTGTCCACTCATACCCCCTTCCTCATCCCCCGTGCCCCAGTGTATTAGATATTTAAACACCAACTCTCTCTTCCCACCAGCCGGGGGGTATTTAGAGAAAGAAAAAATAAATTTGTTGGTTCTCTGACCATTTCTTTTTATTTTAAAGCCCCCTCAGTTTAATTTACATAAGCAGAGCAAAGATTACTCCTACTACCTCCTGTACCCGATCTGGTTAAGAGGTCCACAATATTCCACACATTTAGACCAGTAGTACTATATTTATCTTTCATACCTTCATTCACACGCATACTAGGGGCTAATCCCCAGAAAATAACTCCATAATAAGCAATGTACCAGTGTTTCCCAAAGGTCACACAGTAACTTAGGTCTATGTGAGTTATGGTCCATGTATATTCCACAAGACTTTCACCCCTTATCAATTGAGCCTAATAAAATGTAACATAAACAGACTTCCCCGTGTCCAAAAGGCCTCACAAACTGTCTGATTTGCTGCTTGATCTCCCCAGCATTACGCTCGTCAAAATAGGCTCTGCAATGCAGTACAGTTCAACTCTGCGTCCCTGCCTTTATAGGCCCCTTCTCAGAGTTATGGGACAAAGGGAGAAAACAAAGCCTTGAACAGTCAGTCACTAGGAATCCTCCAGCTCTGCATTAATCCCAACTGTAGGTACCATTTTACTCACTTTCTTGTCCTTGTATCGGCAGTAAATTTCTTTAGGGCTCTCTGCACCTTCTCTCTTCTTCCAAATCCCCCATGAACTACAGGGCCGCCTCCACCGAGGTGAACGAACACAGTGGTTTTCTTTGAGGCCTTACAACAAGGCGGGCAGGGTAAATCAAGGAAAACTTATAATTTATGGCGTGCAATCTTCTCTTCGCCTCTGCAAATGCCTGTCTCTGTTGCTGCAATTGAAAGGAGTAATCAGGGAAAAGACTCACTCGGCTCTGCTGCACCATTAAGGGACCGTGGGCTCTGGCTTTTTCTAGCACTCTCTGTCGGTCCAAGTACCTGAGAAATGTTACTATCATGTGGCGAGGTCTCTGATCCGGAGCAGGTTTGGCCTCAGGCGATCGATGAGCTCGTTGGATCTCCAGTTTTATCTCTGTTGAGAGATTCAGCTCTTGTTTCAACCACTTTTGGATATAATTTGCACAATCTTGACCTTCCACAGATTCAGGTAGGCCCACTATTCTTATATTACAGTGCCTTTCCCTGTTTTCATGATCGTCGATGTTTTGTTTCAACCTTTCAATATCTTTCAGTGCTTTTTGTAACTCAATATGCATTACATTACTAGCATCTTGCTGAGAACTCACTCAGGCCTCCATTTCCTCAATCCACATCTTGTGAGCATCCATAGTCTCAGATAAAACATTGATGTTTTGTGGAAGATGCTGTAATTGGGATGTTACATTCTCAAATCCTGTTTCCATGCGAGTCCCTAAATCATGTTTTATGTCTTGTATCAGTCTCTCGATTGATCTGTAGTGCTCTGCCATCATTTGTTCTGAGTGCAGTTCCTGCTGATTAAGCATGTTTCCAGCAGAGGTCCCAGGTGAGTCCTGTGGATCAGTTAGTCCTGTAGAGCAAGATAGGCCCTTGTTGGTTAGCTGAGATTTCGATCTGTTAAATGAAATCCTTGTTTGTTTTTTCAGAAGTTTTGACATTATTAAGCATTTGTCTTCCCTTTAGCTACTATTATTTAGTCAAAGAACCAGTAATTACTGCAGGATGGAAGAGATATTCGATGGATTGAACCAGAGCTCAAGATTAAGCCTCCATTCTGCTCTGTAGCTTGGCCATGCCCCCCTCCCAAATGGCCTTTTTCTGCTGGCTTCTTCTCATGTTCGTATGTCCCATTCAAACTGCAAATAAGAAAACTGACCCTCTATGTCTTTTTTTTTTACAACCTGTAAAAAAAAAAGAGGTCTACTGCTGATCACACCCATGCCACTAATCTGACCTCCCACTGTGCACCCACCTCTCTGCACCCCCCATACACCCTCACTTACCGGAACTGCCAACACACTGAGGATCCGCTCTACAATTGAAGATATGTCTTGCTGCTGGAACCAGTAACAGCTCTCTAACAAGTAAGGTAACTGCGATCAGAAAATGCATCCAACCACAGTTACCTTACTTGTTAGACAGCAATCGCCAGTTGCAGCAACAAGATGTGTCTTCAGTCGGAGAGTCAATCTTCATTGTGTTGGCACTTCTAGTGAGTGAAGGCGTGTGGGGGGGTCAAGGTGGTGCAGGGTGGTCGGTGCACAGTGGAAGGCTGGATGGATGTGGGTGTGATCAGTGGAATACGTTTTTTTAACAGTTTGTAAAAAACAAGACATTGAGGGACAGTTTTCTTATTTGCAGCTTGACTGGGACATGGAAGGGTGGAGGGTGCCACTAACCACCAATGGAGTATTAAATTATTATAATATGTGGACAGTGTATATTAACCCCTGTTTTCAATCAGTTTATAACCTGATAATCCCATCGCTATGACATCAGTATGCTGTAAACCTTGTTTAACTATGTCATAATAATGGGATTACAGGATAGAATGCCACCATGTGTCAAAATTCTTGGAAAGGAAAGGTGTCTGCTGCTTGGACATGTATTCAAAACACGCACATTCCATTCAGACAGTTACAGACCCGCTGCAGTGTAGATCACAATGTCTAATTTCAGCACTTCATTTGCTCAACATTCAAACCAGGAGTCATTCATAGCCGAGCAGGAGAACAAACACACATAGAAAAAAAACTGTATTTTTTTCCCACAGTGGCTAGTTTTTCCATACACTATAAATTACAATGCCTGAGTAACGTTGGTCAACCACGGATGTAATCACCTCTCATGGTTGCCATAACAACTGTAAACCTCTTGAGCTGCACTCACAAGGTTTACTTGGTTGTCCTGACAACTGCTTGAGGTGAATACATTGTGGTTAACCACTGTTGCTCAGGTACTGTCCTCTATATAAATAGGGGATCAGAGGGTGGGAGGTACCGCTAGACACCAGGCTTATACAATATAGGGATAAGGGAGGGTGCCACTAACCACCAATGGAGTATTAAATTATTATAAATATGGGGATCAGAGGGTGGGGGATGCAACTAGACACCAGGGTTATACAATACAGGGACATAGGAGGGTGGGGTGCGACTAACCACCAATGGGGATTTACAATATTATAAATATGGGGGTCAGAGGGTGGGAGTGTCACTAGACACCAATGTGCCACACTAATAAATGCACAGAAATCTTTTTTTGAAAGCAGAAATCCTTTTCCGGAATCCTTTGCCGTGGTCACAGAAAAGGATTCCATCTCGTGAAAAAGGATTTGGGACTTAGTTCTTTTTTTTCAGTCCTTTTTCATGAGATTATTCCTTTACCATGAATCATTTTTCATGGTCACAGAAAAGGATTCCATCTTGCAAGAAAGAGTTTCAAACTTTTTTTTTTTTACATATCCTTTTTCAGGAATCCTTTTTCATTCTCATGAAAAAGAAATCGGCTCCCAAAAAAGGATTTCAGACTTAGATTTTTTTTTAAATCCTTTTTCACGAGCTAATTTCCTTTTTCATGAGAATGAAAAAGGACTCACAAAAATGGAACTTAGTGAGTCATGAAAAAGGATTTAAATGGTTTAAAAAAAAGTTCAGGGGCCATGGGAGCTATTAAAAAATACACAGTGAAGCTCATCAACTCCTGATGAGCAAGATACCTGTTTAAATGTCTGTAGAAGACATCCCTGTGCAGAGTTATAGAAACACAGAAACATAGAATATGATGGCAGACAAGGACCAACTGTCCCATCTAGTCTGCCCTGTACCCCTACCTAGCGAGAACGCTATAGATCCTACTTAATCTCCGCCTTCATCTTCTTTTCTGAATTGCTATGATACCCTTATGTCTATCCCATGCAGTTTTGAAGCCCCCCCCCACCATCTTGGCCCCACCACCTCTGCCAGCAGGCTATTCCATGCCTCCACCACCCTTTCTGTGAAGAAATACTTTCTTACGTTGACCCTCAGTCTACCCCCTTCCAGTTTCATGTCATGCCCTCTTGTCATTCTAGAGCATTTTCTCTTTTAAAATATACTTCCCTCATGTACCTTATTTATTCCCTTGAGATACTTGAAGGTCTTTACCATGTCCCCCCTCTCCCTCCTCTCCTCCAGGGTATACATATTGAGTTCCTCCAATCTCTCCTCATATGACCTTTGGTGCAGGCCCTACACCATTTTTATTACCCTTTTTTGAACTGCCTCCTCCCTATTGTCCTTTCAGACATGTGGCCTCCAGAATCGGACACAGTACCCCAAGTGAGGTCACACCAATGTCCTGTACAGTGGCATTATGATCTCTTTTTTCCTGCTGGTGATACCTCTCCCTATACACCCAGCACTCCACTGGCTCTCCCCACCACCTTGGCACATTGATTGGTCACCTTTAGGTCACCAGATATGATTACCTCCAGATCTCATTCCTGCTCCGTGGCCTCTAATATCACCCCGCCCATCTTGTACTTCTCCCCTGGGTTTCTGTGCCCCAAGAGCATGATTTTACACTTTTTTTGTATTGAATCCCAGCTTCCACACTCTGGACCATTCCTCCAGCTTAGCCATGTCTCTTCTCATTGTTTCCACCCCTCCTGGACTGTCTACCCTATTGCAGATTTTGGTGTCATCCACAAAGATGCATACCTTCCCCTCCAGCCCCTCTGCAGTGTCACTGATGTAGATATTAAACAGCAATGTCCCTAGAACTGATCCCTGTGGTACCCCACTGGTCACCCTCCCTTCTTCAGATTTAGCCCCATTAACCACCACCCTCTGGGTTCTATTCCTTAGGCAATGTCCTACCCAGTTTTCCACCTTGTGTCCCAGTCCCAGGCTGCCCAGCTTGTTCATAAGTCTCCTGTGTGGAACGGTGTTGAATGTCTTGCTGAAGTCAAGATAGGCCACATCCACCACTCCCTCCAATCCACTTTCCTGGTGACCCAGTAAAAAAAAAATCAATCAGATTAGTCTGGCATTACTTTCCTGATGTGAATCCCTGTTACCTCAGATCTTGTGCTCCACTTGACTCAAGGTGCTCCACTATCCTTTCCTTCAGCAGAAATTCCATAATTTTCCCCACCACTGAGGTCAGGCTGACAGGTCTATAGTTTCCAGCCTCCTCCCTGCACCCACTTTTGTGGAGAGGGACTACATCAACCCTTCTCCAGTCTTCTGGAACCACTCCTGTTTCAATTGACTCATTGAACAGAGCTGCTACAGGTGCCGCCAGTCCCTTCCCTAGCTCCTTTAATATTCTAGGGCGTATCCCATCTGGTCCCATTGCCTTATCTGCCTTTATTTTTGTAAGTTCTTTTAGGACTCTCTCCTCCTTGAACAGCCTGTTATCCATCTCCTTTCTCATCCTGATTATATGCTGGGGTTTCTCCCCTGCCTCTTCCTCCGTAAAACTGAACAGAAATATTAGTTCAGGAGTTATGCTTTATCCTGGTCCCCTTCCACTCCCACTTTTCCCCCCAATATTATGTATGAGCCTCTAGATGGCACTGTCACCAAATACTGAGTGCTAGGTTTACACTATAATGTGTATGTAGTTAGTTCTTGTGGAATGGTTTCTTCTTGTTAGATTCTAGATAGTTCTGTGGAAGTTTACTTAATAAAGAACTTCTGCTTACAGTTTTTCTAAGAAATTACTAAACAAAAGTAAAACAGTACACCCCCTTCAGCCTTACTATGCCCCCCCCATTCTTTCTCCTTTAGCTAATTTATCTGTAGAAAGTCTTATCCCCCTTTCTTAACTCCTTTTGCTATATTCTCCTCTGCCTTTGCCTTAGTGGCCCTGACTGCCCTCCCTGCCTCCCTCTGTTTTTCTTGATACTCTGCCCTTTTCCCCTCCTTTAGTGTCTTCTTATATTTGCTGAAGGCCAACGTTTTTGCCCTTACCTTCCCGGCCACTTCCTGCGTGAACCACAGTGGTTTTCTTTTTCTTTTGCCCTTGTCTATCTGCTGAATACATAGGTTTGTTGTCTTCATTATGGCTCCTTTTAGATGGGCCCATTGTGCCTTGACTCCCCGACCCTTTTTTTTGGTCCCTGCTAGGGCCTCCCTGAGACATACTCCCATTTTTTTGAAGTTCGCCCTCCTGAAGTCCAAAACCCTTGCCTTTTTGTGGCATGCCCCTGTTGTTATTTCCACACTGAATCATACTATGCGATGGTCACTGGACCCCAGGTGTTCTCCCACCCTGACATCCATAATTCTGTCCTCTGGTCATAACCAGGTCCAAAATTGCTTCTTCCCTGGTAGGCCCATGTACCAGCTGCTTGAGGCATGCTCCTTGCAGGGAGTCCAGCATATCTCTGCCCCTGGCTGTTGCAGCCGCTGGTACAGTATGCTCCAATCAACTCCTGGCAAGTTAAAGTCACTCATGATTAACACCTCTCCTTTAGCTGCCATCACATGGATGGCTTTCAGTAGATCCCTGTCCATTTCCATATTTTGTGCTGGTGGCCTGCATATTACACCTGTGTGAATGGCTATGCCCTGCCTGTCTCCATTGTGACCCACAGTGCCTCTGCCTCCCACTGCATTACTTGCACTTCTGTCCCCTTTATATCCTCCCTTACGTACAGGGCCACCGCTCCTCCCTTTTCCCCCACTCTGTCTCTCCTGAATAAAGTGTACCCTGGTATAGCTATGTCCCAGTCATGGTTTCCATAGTACCAAGTCTCTGAGATAGCTATAATATCCAGGTGCTCCCCTACTATCATGGCCACCAGATCAGAGATTTTGTTCCCCAGGCTGTGGGCATTCATGCACATGGCTCTCCATTTACTGCATACACTCCTCTGGACTCCACTTTTACCTTTGCTTCTCTTGCCTTCCCCTCTTCTGCTGCCTATCATGTTTTCTGGTAATTCGGTATCCTTACTGCATTCCATGTTTGCTAACTTTTCCTGTAGGGGTGGGTAGTCTGCTTTCTCCTGCTTCGTTCCTCCACTCCCTTTGGCTAGTTTAAACACTTGCCAATGAAGCATTTAACCCTTGCAGGGCTGCAGACTGATATATCAGTTCAAAATACCTATATGTTCTAATTCTTTTGGCAGCCTAAGGGTTAAACCATTCACTGAGTACCTCAATCCCCTTCCTGGTAAGATGCAGGCCATCAGCCCTGTAAAGTCCTGCACCCTTACAGGCAGACCCACAGTTCCCAATGAAGCCAAAACCCTGCTTTTCACACCAACTCTCCAACCATGTGTTGAAGTCCCTCATGTGGAGATCTCTAGCCTCCCCTTTGCCCCAGACAGGCAGCACCTCCAAGAAGGTCACGGATTTTGCTACCTGCCATAGTTAAGACAGTTTGTTATGTGGAAAAATACAAAGCAATATGGTGTCTCACAAAAAAGGAATTGTTTCTCATGAAAAGGGATTTAACCCTCAAGAAAAAGAATCCTTTTTCATGAGACCAAATTCTTTTATTGTTCCAGGAAGCTGTCCTGGAGAGTGAAATTCCCATTGAAAATAATGGGAACTTAGAAACTGAATAACTTTGAAATTGCTTCATATTTTTTCACCAAACAAATGCAGGGAAGTTCTGTGACCCAAGCTCTTTCTACCATAGAAATTTCACAACAAAATTCCACACCATCTGGGGGCAAGGCAATGAGAAAAAAGTACAAAAGAGGGTGAATTTTAAAGTTTTTGCACTATCCGGATCTAAGAATACACATGTCCAACCAGAACAAAACTTGACACATCAAGAGATCTACCCCACGAGACAGTGCATGCCAAATTTTGTGCAAATCTGTTGAACAGTTGCAAAGTTATTGAAGTGCACAATTTGAGGTTTAACATTAAACTGCCTACTCAACCCTAACTATAGGGGCATGGCCATGCTCCTATAATTATAGTGGTGCATTAGCACCACTAAGGGTTGAGCAGGGGTTTCTATTTTAAACCTCAGACTTTGCACTTCAATAACTTTGCTAAAACAAGAGACCACCTATGGGAGCTGGCCAGAAACTCTGGAAGGCAAAACAACATCCAAAACTACAAATGTGCCCGTAATGACTGCACCAAAACCATCTGGCATATGAAGTCTGCCTACTATAAGCATGTCCTCACAGACTCCTGGGGCAATGGTTGGGAATTCTGGAAGAACATAAAGGAACTCACCGGGAATCCACCCAAACCCCCCCCATCAATACTCAACATCAATGGAACCACAACCCTCAACCCAAAAACCATTGCGGATACCTTTAACAAAGTCTTTACTGACCTCAATGCTGTCCTACCCCAGGACTACTTCAAAGATGGTGAAGCTCCTCTGTCCGCAATGAACACTACTCCCATCAGCTCCCCCTGCTTCTACTTCAAAGCAGTCAAGGCTCACCAAGTACGCAAATATGTTACCAAAGCCCTTGGTAAATGAAGATTCAGTAATGACTCCCTCAATCTCAAAATCCTGTCTCTCACACTTGATGAAGTGCTTAGTCTTCTGACCAGAATTTTCTGCCTCTCCCTCAGCCTTAGCCAGTTCCCAGACAGATGGAAATCTGCCACTGTCACCCCAATCCATAAAAGTGGTGACAAAACTGCCTACGATAACTACAGACCTATCTCCCTACTACCCCCACTCTCCAAGGCACTAGGACGCATCATCTCAGACCAGCTCACAGAATACCTGGATACGTACAACATCCTGTGCAAGCAGCAACACAGGTTCCGCAAAGGTCACAGCACCTCCACAGCCCTACTTGAATTCACCGGCACAATCCACAATGCACTTGACTCCAGTGAACTACTAGGCTCAATTTACATTGACTTAACTAAAGCCTTCAACACCATCAATCATCACCTCCTGCTTGTCCAGCTTCAGAACACTGGGCTGTCAACTGACTCCATTGGCTGGTTTAAGAGCTACCTTGAAGAACGGACCCAAACAGTAAGAATCACTGATACACTGTCAGACCCTAGACTGGTCCACTCAGGAGTCCCCCAGGGTTCCATTCTGGGACCCCTCCTCTTCAGCCTATTCTTAAACTCACTACCGGACAGCTGCCCAGAACAAATAATTCTCTACGCCGACGATGCTGTGATCCTCACCTCGGACCCTGATCCAATCCAATTACAAAATAAACTTCAGCGGGCCTTCTCCTCCATCGAATCCTGGTTCCTAAATCATAAACTGCTTATCAATCAGAAAAAAAACAAGTCTATGGTCTTCTGCAGCCCCCACAACAAAAACAAACAACTCCACCTCTCCATTGCAACTGAACAAGGAGCCATCCTAGAGCAAACACAATCGTTCAAGTACCTCAGCATTACCCTTGATCCCCACCTCTCATACGCTGTCCATATCAGCAATATTGCAAAGTCTCCAATGCGAGGTTAGGTATATTATTCGGCACAGGAAACACCTAACCCCAGAAGCACTGTCAGTGGTCATTCAAAGCTCCATCATCAGCATCATAGACTATGGTCTTATCATATATGGGTCTGCAACTACCACTGCTCTCAAATGTATCACGACCTCCCTGAATAAGACCTGTCATCTCATCACTGGCTCACATCGCCGGATCTGCACATGTGACCTTTATTCCCAATCTGGATGGCTTCAACTGGACAAACGCATAAAATACCAAACCTGCAGCACGGCCAAGAAAATTATAATGGGGCTTGCCCATCTGGTGTCTGTGCCCTCCTTAAGCCTAGACATAGGAACTTCACTACAAGGAGATCCAATTCCCATCTACTACATATCCCACGATGTTGCATGACCCAAGGACAAAGATCATTCACCTATCGGGCATCCAACTGGCTTAACTCTCTTGGCAGCGACATAGCGACCGCTCCAACACTCGGCCTCTTCAAGTCCAAGCTGCACCTCTCACTGCTTGTATCCTGCGATTGCCCATCTTAACATTTCCACCATTCCAGCTGCACATGCCCCGGCACCCAGCACTTACAATCAGTCTTTGCACCCCTAGCACCTTACCTGTCATATTCCCTCGGCAAGGCCCCCTGGCTGCACTGTCTCCCACCCTCACCCAACTCCCCCTGTATCTCCACTTCTGCCCCTGCCCCAACCACTTCCCATACTCCCCCTTACCACCTGCACCTCCTTCCCCTCCTCGATCTCCTACCTTCACTTCCCCACCCACCCACCCTTCCCTTGTCTTGCTCATAGCTCAAGTCTTTGTACTGGTTATTACATGTCTGTAAGTCAATGACTATATGTTTGTAACTAAAAATGATGACTGTTGCACATGCTGACGTGGAACCTTTGTAAAAGAGCCTCGGCTCAAAGGTATTGTGATCCTAGATTGAAATAAATAAAAAAATAATAAATTCAACAGATTTGCATGAAATTTTGTACACACAGTCTTGAAATGCCAAGTTTTGTTGAGCTGCACATAGTGCTAAAACATTAAAAATCACTGTTTCTTGCACTTTTTTTGTCATCTGGCTGTGCCCAGATGGTTTGGAATTTTGATCTAACATTGGGTGGAAAGGGATTGCCTCATAGAAGTGCTTTTCACTGGTTTGGTGAAAAATATTAATCCGTGACAAAATTATTTAATTTTAAGGTTTTGAGTTCTGAGCATGCTCAGTTTAGTCTTTTGGATAGCTTCCTGGAATGGCAAAAGAATCTAGTCTCACGAAAAAAAGATTCTTTGTTGTGAGGGGCCAATCCTTTTTTTAATTTTATCATGCCACATTTTCTCCCCTGCCGGTCGGCCCCCATCTGACCAACCCCACCCCAGCTCTGTCCCTCGGAATCACTGGCTCTTACCTGCCTGGCCTGGGAGCAGTGCCTGCGGGGAGTTGGTCTTCACCCTGCCGACTGGCATTTTCTTTGGTTTTCTCCCAGAGACCCCAGAAGTCAGCGCACATGCGCATGGAGGCTCGCATGTGCCAAACAGCCCCAGTAAAGGCTTCCTTCCCCCAACCCCTGGCCTACTGCCTAGGCCCCCTCTGGTCTAAGCTTCCTCCAGCCTCCACTGGGGGTCACCCATTAGCTGAGGTATGGCACACTTCCTCCCCGGAGAGAAGAGCCTGCCTGTTGGCAGCTCCATCCAGCTCCGCCCCCCCAAGTGCCGACCTCCAACACCCTGGGCTCGTTCCCGAACCCAGGTTGCCAGTGTGGGTCGAGGTAAGGCACCAGTGCCTTAGCCTTCTACACCACTGGGCCAGCCTCAATCCCTTTTTTATGAGAAAAAAATTCTTTTTCATGAGATGCCATCTTTGCACTTTAGTATTTTCAAAACCGTTCTGCAGATTTTCATAGAGTATTGCATGTATGGTCTCGGAAGTTAGATCTCTTGACTTGCCAAGTTTTCTTCTGAATGCATGTGCAGATTCTGAAATCTGTATAGTGAAAAAAGTTAAAAAAAATCACCATTTATTGCTGTTTTTTGTCAACATCTATCGCCCAGACAGTTTGGAATTTGGTCAGAAATTTTCAGGGTAGAAAGGGCCTGGCCACAGATGTGCCTTTCACTGGTTTGGTGAAGAAATATTAATCCATTGTCAAGTGATAAGGATTTTAAATTTTGGTTCTGAGCATGCTCAGTAGGGTCTTTTGGATAGATATCTGATACCCTACTGAGCATTCTCAGAACCAAAATTTCAAAAGCTTATAACTTGGGAAAGGATTCATATTTTTTCACCAAACCAATGACAGACACCATTCTGTGGAATACCCTTTCTATCCTAAAAATTTAAGACAAAAATTCCAAACCATCTGAGCTGTAGACAATGACAAAAAAAAAAAAAAGCAAAACAAGCCAGTTTTTCCTAAAAATGCACTATCTGGATCTTGGAATCCTCACATCCAACTGGAACAAAACTTGCCAAATCAAGAAACCTTGCCTCCCATACTGTGCATGCAAAATTTAGTGTAATTCTGTTGAACGGGGGTGAAGCTATTAAATATAGTGGCACAGTAGTACCACTATAGTTATGGTTGAGCAGTGGTTTCTATGCTAAACCTAAAATTTTACACTTTAATATCTTTGCAACTGTTCAATGGATTTTCCCATAAGTTTGCATGTTCAGTCTTGTAGGGTTGATCTCTTGATGTGCCAAGTTTCGTTCTGTTCAGATGTGTGAATTCCAAGATGTGGATAGCAAAAAAATGTAAAAAAAAAAATCACTGTTTTTTGCTGGGGGTTTTTTGTCATCGCCTTGAACCCAGTCAATTTGTAACTTTGGTCTGACATTTTCAGGGTAGAAAGGGCTTGGCCCACAGATGTGCTTTTCACTGGTTTGATGAAAAAATATTAATCCATTCTAAAGTTATTACATTTTTAAAATGTGGGTTCTGAGCATGCTAAGTCAGCACTTCAAAATAGCTGTATGAAGTTTTCACATTGAAACCCTTTTTCATATGGTTTTTCATTAGTTTATTTGCATAACCACCATCTTGTTTCCCATTTCCCCCTAAAACTTCTCATTTGGAAAACCACAAAAATGACATTCTGTAGAGCAACCAACACATATAGCTTGCTTATCTGGAGCCCCTAAGTTGGATTCTGCACTTAACTGTAAGAGAAATGCCCTTGGCATGCTGTTTTTTTAAGACTATAAATCTTTCTTTTTTGTATCTTGAGTCACAGAAAAAAGATCCTTTTTTGTGAGGGAAACATTTATTTTTTGCTGGCATCTGTTCCCTGGTGTCTAGTGGCACCCCCACCCTCTGATTGCCCTCCCTGTATTTTTTTCTTTATTATTCCAAGTGTCTAGTGGCTTCTCCACTGTCCAATCACCACCCCTGTATTTATTGATTATTTCCTTGGTGTCTAGTGACACCACCCACCCTCCGATTGCCACCCCCATAATTATTTATTTATTTCCCTGGTGTCTAGTGTTCCCTCCACCCTGCCATCCTCATCCCTGTAATATGTTTCTTTATGGTCCCTAGTGTCCAGTGACACCCCCCATGCTTCGATCTCCATCCCCGTAATATTTGCTTTTCTTGTTGATGTCCAGTGGTACTCCTTCGGCCTTCAGTCCCCTCTCTTATTAGACCTGTAATAAAGAAAATGTTTCCTCAATGTCTTTTTTTTAACCTGTAAATAATAAAACAGTCCCTCACTGATCTGCTCCCCCAAACCCTGACCTCCCACCGAGCAACCACCACCCCACCCCACTCCACATCCCCCATACACCCTCACTCACCTGACCAGCTTGCTGACTGAAGATCCACTCTCTGATCGAAGACACGTCTTGCTGCTGGAGCTTCTGATTGCAATATGAACAAACTCTGATCCGAGCTGATATGGCTGTGAAGAGCTTTTGGGATGCTTTTACCCATTATTTCTAATGAATTGCACAATGCAGATCTGTGAAAAAGCAGTTTCAATGTGGTCTTCCTTTGACACATTTTTACAATGTGTTTTCCTGGAATATGCCTGCTGATTGCTATATATTTAGCCTGGATAGTTCACAGAAGAAATGGCATCTTATTTTCAGTGGGGCTGTACATCTACACAATATTATGCTGCATTGTGTAAAATCAGAACACACTAAAAACAATATTTTACATCTGGGGGGTTATAGTAAGTGCCGGATTGATACACAAGCAGAAAGCTGCATTGCACAAAGAGGGTGAGCCGTCCGGCACTGATACAATATTCAAAGAGGATGCACCACTGGTACAGGGCTTGCATACAGTGAAGCCCACCAGGATGAAGTGCAGCACTACAGAATTCTGCAGTAGAGTTACTGCAGCAAACAATGCAGTTTCAAAGAGAGTTAATCCCTTTTGTCATGCAGTAAACAGGTGCATCCAGGGTGACCCTGACTGAATACCTTCCAGGGGGAATGTGTGGCACATATCGGTATGCACTGCAGCCCCCATGGGTGATATTCAGCCCAGGAATGCAGATGAACTAATTGAGCATGCGGGGTGCGAAGGGGCCTTATGCATGCTCATTACCAGCCCATTTGCATGTTGGCATAGGGATGAATGCACCAGAGCAGTTCTCGCCCCCCAGCTGCAACCCTGATCACTCCCATATGGGACAGGGCCTGAAGTCTCTGGTGGTATAGTGGCACCCCCCACCTTTCCACCAGCCCCAATCATACCGGAGTCCAGGCTGCAACGGTTCCATATTGTAGGGACCGCAATGCCATCCCTAATTGCACCTGAATATACCTACAGTCCATAGTGTAGTAGCCCCCACTCTCCCTCAATGATGCACAGACACCCTTCTCCCTGCCCCCCACCCATCCCATTGCGATGACTGGCTCTGTAATGGGATTGTACCACTCTATCGGCAGGTGACAGAGCACTCGCAGTTGGATGCTGGAATGTGTTATACATAGGCATGAGCAGTGTGTGGGTGATAACACCCAGTTGCCATACTCCTCAGGCACTGGCATGCAAATCCATCATCCTGGTGCCATTGCACTGCTCAGTGTGGGTGACGGCCGATGCTGTACCCAGTCACACAGGTCCCAAAATAGGAATGTTACAGCTGACCTCCCATTCATTTGTAAAATTTGGGAACTGCAGATGAACTGTCTATAGCCTGAAGCATACACTGCAAATGGCATTACAGAATACCACACCCCATGGCACCCGGGATACTTCAGCAATGTGGAGGGTGGTATGTTACACAGGGGAAAAAGGGAAGAGTGTGGACTTGCAGTGGTGTATGACAGCAGGAAGATACAGTATTGGCAAGGCATGCATTGGCGGTATGTAAATTCCCTCTTCAGTTTGCCAGGAACGTACACATGGTTGCATACATTGGTGGATCCACAGCTGGCATGGTGCCCCAATGCACGGTATAGCCAGTTGGATCATTCCAGAGTGCAGGTCCCCAGCATCGGTTCAGTGCAGCCAATGGCTGACCATGGCAGGGTATGGAGGGCAGTGCCAGTCTTTGCAACAGGTTGGGTATGGGGGAGTGATGGTGTCTGTGTACAGGGGCGGTGGATGGGAGTCCTCTAGACTATGGCTATGGACCATGGTTTCCTCTGGTGCAATCGGGTATGGGGGGCCCTACACTATGGAGCTCTTCAGGGATGGTGTTGGCTAGATTGGGGATGGAAAGGGGGTACCTCTAGTCTACCACGGCTGCCAGGCTGCTGTGCACCTGGGTGTGCATCTGCAGCCCACCTGTGGGTGTCAGGCCGGATTATGCCAGCTATTCATGGCCTAACCTTGGGCCACGGTGCTCTGGACTGCGAGGGGCACATTCCCACTGAATATGCAGCAGCACGGCATATGCATGGGATTTCCTCCTCAACTTAAATGGCATAGAAACATAGAAACATAGACTTTGACAGCAGATAAGGACCACTTGGCCAACTCAGTCTGCCCATCTCCCTACCTACTGAATAAGCTGCAGATTTTAGTTAACCAATAGTCTACTTCCTGCCACCCCCCACTATAATTGCCTTATGTCTGTCCCATGCATGTTTGAATTCCTCCACTGTTTTAGACCCCACAGCCTCTCCAGGAAGGCGGTTCCATGCGTCCACCACACTCTCCGTGAAAAAAAAAATTTTCACATTACCCCCGGACCGTCCCCCCTCTATCTTTAAATTGTGCCCCCTTGTTCTTACACATCTTTTTCTGAAAGATGCTACCCTCCTGGACTTTGTTAATTCCTTGAGGTACTTGAACATTTCTGTCATGTCCCCATCCCTCCTTTCATCAAGGGTATACATATTAAGCTCTCTCAGTCTCTCTTCATATGGTTTCTGATGCAGACCCTGCACCATTTTAGTTGCCCTCCTCTGGACTGCTTCCATCCTGTCTATGTCCTTGCATAGATGAGGTCTCCAAAACTGCACACAGTACTCCAGATGGGGTCTCACCAACTGTCTGTACAGAAGGATAACCACTTCCCTTTTTCTACTTGTGATGCCCCTTCCTATGCATCCCAGTATCCCCCTGGCTCTCCTTACTGACTTCTCACATTGCTTACCGACCTTTAGATAATCTGATATGACTACCCCCAGGTCCCTTTCCAATTTTGTTGTTGTTAGTACCTCCCCTGCTATTGTGTACTCTTCTCCTGGGTTTTTGTTTCCCAGGTGCATTACTTTGCACTTCTTTGCATTGAATCTAAGTTGCCATATGTCTGACCATTCCTCCAACCTTGCTAAGTTCCTTCTCATCCTTTCTACCCCCTTGTGTATCAGCTCTGTTACAGATCTTTGTGTCATCTGCAAAGAGGAATACCTTTCCCTCCAGACCCTCTGCAATGTCACCAATAAAGATGTTAAAGAGGACTGGACCTAGTACTGAGCCCTGAGGTACTCCACTAGTGACCCCCCTTTCTTCAGAATGTGTTCCATTGACTATGGAAGGTGGAAGGCCTTCCTCGTGGCAACTGGCTCCTCCCCAGTGCTTCTTGTCCTTCCTTGGGACCAGCAACGACGACTTCTCCCTAAGCTTCTGGAGCTCCTTTTTCCATAGAAGCTAGCCGATTGGTAAGAAGGTGGGCCTTGAGGGTCTGCTTGTGTCAGGTCCGGGTGGCCTGGTTGAATCCCTAGCAGATGGCACACTCAGCCTAGTTGTGCTTAGGCCCCAGGCAAATGAGGCAACCGGAGTGGTCGTCTCCGTGCAGGATCTGAGTGCCGCACTTGGTGCACTTCTTTTTTGGACAAGCCAACATACATGCTCAAAAACTGCGGAAAAAGTGGTTGAGAAAAAAAGACTAAACATCGAATATTAAGCAGGCGACTGATCGCTGTTCTAACACATCTGCCAAACAAACTGAGGGGACGGTGGGACCACCCTTTTCATAACTGGACTGACGTCATGTCACCGAACGTCGGGGGCGGTCCCCACCGATTATTGCTAGCTACGAGTTTGCCGTTGGAACCTGATGCCAGGGGCGCAGCCCTTCATGTGAAGACCCACTGCAGGAAACCTCTCAAAGTAAGATCATCAGGCCCTGGATCTAGCGAGCAGAAACTGGGCAGTTTTGAGTTAGATGGGGATGCGAAGAGGTTCAGCTCTGGGTGGCCCCACCTGTCAATGAGATCTTCGACCACAGAGGGAAGAAGTTCCCACTTGTGTGCCTTGGACCAGGAATGGCTTAGGCCATCAGCCACGGTGTTCTGAACGCATGGAACATGCACAGCAATCTGGTCCAGGTGATGCTCTATGGCCCAATACCAAACTC
Source organism: Neoceratodus forsteri (assembly GCA_016271365.2). NCBI lineage: Eukaryota > Metazoa > Chordata > Ceratodontiformes > Ceratodontidae > Neoceratodus > Neoceratodus forsteri. The sequence continues at coordinate 29,086,927 of CM057456.1, forward strand.
TCATGGCCTCTCTGCAGAGGGGGTAATAATGGGTACCCCCTGCTTGTTTATATAAAAGACCATGGACTTGTCTGTCTGGATCAAAAGAGGACCCGGGAGTAGGTTCATCTGAAAGGCCTGCAGAGCATATAGGATCACCTGCATCTCCAAATCACTGATGTGGAGATGCTGCTCCAGTGGGGACCAGGACCCCCCCAGTCTGACGGTCTGCCATATGGGCACCCCAACCCTAGCCTGGCATATCCATGGTCATGATCTGTCAAGGTGACTGACTGGAAGTGGACCCCTTTGGAGAGACTGAAGAGATTCAACCACCATATCAAAGTCTGTCGCACCAAGTTGGATACCCACACCGGTTATTCCAAATCGTTTGTGCGCTGATCCCTTTGGACCTGAAGGTTCCATTGGGCTACCCTCATGTGCAGACAAGCTAAAGGAACCGTTGAAATGGCCACCGCCATATATGTCCAAGTAGCCTTAGAAATGCTCTGGCTGGGACCTGGCGAGATGATGAAACCAGCTGAGCCTGTGCCTGAAGGCATTCTGCCCTGCTTGAGGGAAGAAAAACTTTGCCATTCTCTGACTTGATCAAGAGGAGGATTTGGGGAGGTTGAACCATTTGTGTGTGCCCTGGCCCATTCCCTTCTGGCCAGTGCATCCCACACATTTGAATATTGTGCTGCTGCGCATTGTTGGAGTTGTGCAGCACATCTCCCTTTTCCACTGGGATGCACTGCGTATCTCCTTTGAATACGGGGGCCCTGGACTAGGTAGCCTGAATAAATACATTATAAAAATGGTAAAATCATGACCCCACTGAAACCAAGATATTGCATCTAATCTGGGACAGCCTGAGAAAATACAGTACAAAAATGTGTAAATGAACATCCCTGTGACAATGAGATGTAGCATCTCCCCTGCCCTATCCAGGATACAAAATATAGGATAAGAAATAGTCAGTGCTCCCAGATGCAAATAACCATTACGCTGTAAGAAACCTTCATTCTCCCTGTGTTTTCCCCACAAAAGGCAGAATCAAATCCCTGTATAAATCCCTGTAGATTTTTCCATAAGCCACTGGTTCCTTATTTATGACTTTGTTCTTTGTTTATTATATCAGCAGCCTTTTATTAGGAAAATAGCTCTGATTTGCTGCTCAGTATTAATATTATATGTCACGATGGCCTTGGAATGATTTGGATTAATATGCTGTGCATAAGGCATAATGAGGGACTAAATGAAACAACAAATATCAAGCTCATTATTTCATGAGCTATACTCAAAATTAGTAATCACAAGTCAGACAATCTTTCAAAAGATACTAGTAATGCCTATAAACAAATGTATTGCAAATAGTGACATCTGTATGTGGATATATATATATATATATATATATATTTGTAACATGGCAAAGATGTAGGAGAGTAAACTAAGAGCACTGATTGGATGAAAATCATCACATGGCATACTTTGGAGATGGCATTAATTTTGTAATAATGCCATCCCCAAAGTGAAGTACCATACTTTTCCACACAAAAGCAGTGCTGCATTAAACAATACCCACCCAAATGCCCCTGAATATCCCCATAAAATGAAACGTGTAGGAACAAAAGAAAATACCTGGCCGACAGGTGGTTGAATGATCGCAGTACCAGTACAATGCAAAGAAATAAGGAGGCACAGAAAATGTAAACAGATCCATAGCCATAAGGAACAGCGAGACGCGCAGTACACTGGAAGTAGCACAGAACCAGTTCCGGAGCACAAGGGACCACTACACGCACCGCATCCTGAAATGTGGTCTCCATTTAATTTCAAGTTCTTTACAGTGCATGTCAAGGTAAATGTCCATTACTGCACTAGTAATGTGAGCCGTAAGAAGCCAAAGTACTGTGAAATAAGCAGAGAATTGTTCACCAATGATACCAACAATGACCGAAAGGAACGTAGGAAATATCACAGTGAAGGATATCGGACCGACTTGCAGCACAACAATCAAAGGTCAGCCAATATGCTAAATAGTCACAGTGGTGGCAGATAGCCGAATGGATAGATGAGCACATCATGGACCCCCTACACAGGCTATAAAAAGAATTGCCATGCCGATTCCTACAGCCTGTCAAAAGTAATGTTTTAAAACAGTTGCTGCTCAATTACATTTCCTATTGTTTTCACTACATCAGCATATAAAAGAAAGTGTCAGTAACTTGCAGAAAGTGCAGTACAGATATGAAAAGAGAAAAAATCTCTGTGCATTATTTCATTCACATAATCAGAAGAAGACTTATAGCAACCGTAAGTTCAGCAAAACCATGTTACAAGAGCATTAAGCCACTCCAAACGTGGCATCTAATGGGGAATTAATGCATGGTTGGACCGTTGTAGGCACTCGACCTTCAGCCTCGTGCCACAACCTTCCCAACCATGCATTAATTCCCCATTAGGTGCCACCTTCCTCGTGGCTTAATGCTTATATATATACATACTCTCAAATGGAGAGAGGATCACAAATTTAGAAGTCAGTAGACATCTGGGAACAAGTGACCACTGCACAGTGTGCTTCACAATAAGCACAACCATGGAGACAAGCCATACAAAAACAAGCATACTGGACTTTAGGAGGGCTGACTTCGGCAAAATGGGTGAATACCTGAGGAATACACTAGCAAATGGCAAAAAAGGAGGGGTGGAAGAACAATGGAGAAAAAATCAAAACTGCCATCATAGAGGCAACAAGCCTTTGTGTGAAATAAATAAAGAAAACAAAGCGGAGGAAAAAAATACTATGGTTCTCAAAAGAGGAGGCAGGGAAGGGTAAGGAGAAAAAGGCTACATTCAAAAAGTATAAGGCATCACAGAAGGAGCACGACAGGGAACTGTATCAATTAAAGCAGAAAGAAGTAGGGAAGGCAGTCGGAATAGCAAAAGCCCAAACTGAGGAAAAAATAGCCAATTCAGTTAAGAAGAGGGATAAAACCTTTTATAGGTACATTAGGGAGCATAGAAAGGTTAAGGGAGGAATAGTGAAGATTAATAAGGGAGAGGGGAGGTGGGCAGAGGGAGACAGTGAAAAGGCAGAGATACTGAATGAATACTTTTGCTCAGTATTCACAAAAGAAGATGAGGAGGAGTTACTTAAACCAGACAATACAAGCACTCTGGGTATGGGAGTTGACAACGGTCCATTTACAGAAGAAAGCATTCTGAAAGAACTCCTAAAACTCAAGGTGGACAAAGCAATGGGGCCTGATGGGATTCACCCCAGAATCCTAAAAGAACTAAGGGAGTACCTAGTGACACCACTGACCACACTTTTTAACAAATCATGGGAGGATGAGGTGGTACCTGAGGACTGGAGGAGTGCAGATGTGATTCCCCTTCACAAAGTGGGAGCAAGGCAGAAGCAGGAAACTACAGACCTGTAAGTTTGACCTCAGTGGTAGGGAAAATGATGAAATCACTTCTGAAAGAAAGAAAGAATTGTTGAGTACCTAGAGGTCAGCGGGACACAGGACCCAAAGCAGCATGGATTTACAGCAGGAAGGTCATGTTAGATGAATCTAATAGATTTCTTTGACTGGGTGACCAAAGTAATAGACCAGGGAGGGGCTGTGGATATGGCCTACCTAGACTTTAGCAAGGCATTTGACACAGTCCCCCACAAAAGTTTAATAATCAAGTTAGCCAGCCTGGGAGTGGGTCCCAGGGTGGTAGCCTGGGTTGCAAACTGGCTGCACAACAGAACACAGAAGGTAATAGTGAGTGGAACACATTCTGAAGAAAGGGGGGGTCACTAGTGGAGTACCTCAGGGCTCAGTACTGGGTCCAGTCCTCTTTAACATCTTTATAGGTGACATTGCAGAGGGTCTGGAAGGAAATGTATGCCTCTTTGCAGAGGATACAAAGATCTGTAGCACAGTTGATACACAAGGGGGGGTAGAAAGGATGAGAAGGGACTTGGCAAGGTTGGAGGAATGGTCAGACATATGGCAACTTAGATTCAATGCAAAGTGCAAAGTAATGCACCAGGAAACAAAACCCCAGGAGAAGAGTACATTAACAGGGAGGTACTAACAACAACAAAAATGGAACAGGACTTGGGGGTAGTCATATCAGATGATCTAAAGGTTGGTAAGCAATGTGAGAAGTCAGTAAGGAGAGCCAGGGGGGATACTGGGATGCATAGGAAGGGGCATCACTAGTAGAAAAAGGGAAGTGGTTATCCCTCTGTACAGACAGTTGGTGAGACCCCATCTGGAGTACTGTGTGCAGTTTTGGAGACCTCATCTATGCAAGGACATAGACAGGATGATAGCAGTCCAGAGGAGGGCAACTAAAATGGTGCAGGGTCTGCATCAGAAATCATATGAAGAGAGAGACTGAGAGAGCTTAATATGTATACCCTTGATGAAAGGAGGGACAGGGGGGACATGATAGAAACGTTCAAGTACCTCAAGGGAATCAACAAAGTCCAGGAGGGTAGCATCTTTCAGAAAAGGAGATGTGTAAGAACAAGGGGACACAATTTAAAGATAGAGGGGGGACAGCTCAGGGGTAATGTGAGGAAATTTTTTTTTCACAGAGAGAGTGGTGGATGCGTGGAACTGCCTTCCTGGGGAGGTTGTTGGGGCTAAAACAGTGGGGGAATTCAAACATGCATGGGACAGACACAAGGCAATTGTAGTGGGGGGTGGCAGGAAGTAGGCTGTTGATTAACTAGAATCTGCAGCTTATCCAGTAGGTAGGGAAATGGGCAGACTGGGTGGGCCAAGTGGTCCTTATCTGCCGTCAAAGTCTATGTCTCTATGTTTCTATGCTTACACACACACACACATACATACACAAATGCTATTTTTGCATCTTACAGTTGTTAGTTTTCAGACAAATTCTTATAGACTTTTTTCTGTCCACCTAAAGGAATATTGAATAAGGTAAGTAAATGTTACTTTTTTTTCCAAGGCCCTGGTCCAGCAACTCAGTAAATACATGCTCAGTATATCATATTATAAAATGACAAAAAACAGTCTTCTGTTTGCAGTTGTTTGATCAGGAATTTTATAAATGATGTAAGTCCTTTTTGTTACATCTATGTTGGTCCAATAAAAGGTATCAAATTATTTGCTTCTGTATCACTCATGGTTTGTCAGCAGTTAATTCATTAGATGAGGTCTCACTTGCCAGAGTTTGACTTTCTCCACCCCTCCCCCAAACACAGACACACACACACACACACACACATATACACACTCTTACTATAAGAGATCTCAGTAGCTCTTATCTGTTATGTTTGGGAAGCAGGCCGAAGCCCTTGCTGTCAAAAATAAATTTATGTATTAGTCTGTGTAGTTCACTGAAGGCCTGACATTTTATCAGATAAGTCTTGAAAGGTTACAAACAGTGTGAATCTTTACAAAATTTGCTGGGAAAGGGTAACATTTATGAGGTATGAATCTTTCTTGAAAGATTTTCATCTGCAATTGAAGTTAGTAGCAAAAAATGTTTAAATGCTAATCATTTAAATGTGCAAGCTGTTGCATTTCGCAGGGAGTAAACAAATCTCCAGTTTCATAGGCAACCAATATTTAACAAGCTGTTTCAGTTTCCTAATGGCCATCAGATAAGCAGCTTGGAGTTATGTCTGCAACATTCTAAACAGAAAGAAGGGATTATTTTATTTTAGTTGTCATAGTGATTTGTAGAAGTGGAAGGATACATTGAAAAGTCCTAAAAAATGTGTTCCAAGAAACTCCATTTTCAAGCTACAGATAGTAAAATGGCTGTAGGCTCCGCCCACAGCCATAAAAACTAAGGTAAATGTGATTCAATGTATTTCAGTGGGGTTTTCAACTATGATTCATAACTTGGGCATGTTTGCATATTTTGCCATCAAATTTTCAACATGGTCTTTTTGGGACCCCACCTCCTGAACAATGTCAGTGGAATTACGCATCTGGCCCAAAAGGCAATTTTACTGTCACTTGGCAAAATCACCTTTCAGGAAGGATTTGAAAAATGTCACTGCCCTTGTTCATGAGGTGGGGTGATAAGAAGGCTATGTTAAAAAAAATGGGGTTAAAAATATATAAAAATTGCAAAGTTATGAGCATATGTTGAAATTTTGCTATGCTTGCTCGTAACTCTGGTAATTTTTAATATTTTGACACCAAATTTTCAACATAGACATATTTTTACACTGCCTCATGAACGTGACAGCTGTCATTTTTCAAATCCTGGCAAAACTGTCTTTCTCACCTGTGGCGTGGGATGATGTTGCAGTGACATTGAATCACATTGTGGTGGGGATTTTGACATTTTTAGCACCAGATTCATGAGGTGAGGTAATAAGAAGTCTATGGTGACAATTTAGCCATGGTTTTGCTAAAACTGGAAGGGGACTTTTCAGCAACATACATATACACATCTATGGAAGGATGGGAGTGCAGGGCTCAGAGGACCCTGCGTTCCCACAGGCAAATAAATATACAATTACACTTTCTCATAAAGTATCAATGGATGGGAGCACAGGGCCCGGATGGCACTGCGCTCCCACAGGCAAATGAGGATGTGATTATACTGTCTCAAAAAGTAAGGAAATTATTTGCAAAAAAAACATGAGTTAATGCACAGTTAGGGTCAGTGATTAGTAGGGAATGTTAGGGTTTTCAACACTCCCACCATTAATTACCCTATGGGCAGTAATAGGCATGGGTGTGCTTGGGTTGTCAAACCAATGCTCATCCCATTCTCTTATACTGTACCCATCTCAGCTGATTTACTCATGAAATGGGTAAATGTCAGGGTTGACAACCCCAAGGCACACCCCATGCCTGTCGCTGCCTGTTGGGTAGGGGTGGAGTGTTAGAGTTGGAAACCCTAACCCCACATTTCCCTATTTTTGTCACTTTAACCGTAACTGGTATAATGACAAGATAAAAAAGATAGTGACATCAGTAACAGAAGCATATCAAAAAATATTGTTGTTACTGTAAGGCACACTGTTTAGTTTATTGTTTTACCAGGATACTGCTCCATTGAGCAAGCTCATTTTCAAGGAGGTCCTGAGTAGGACAGAATAAGCTGATACAACAATTCACAGTAGGATAAAGTAATTTATATAGAACAGTACATAATAGTAATATAATATAGAAGAAGCAGTAGGCTACAGTTCTATCAAGGAATATTAGTAAGTGTATACAATTCACAAGTGTCATGAACAGTATTTAGAAGGAAGTGCAATGGTGGAATTAATCAGAGGAAAAAGCAAAAACATGAACGTATTGGGGGGGAATTTGAAATTATATAAATGCTATAGTGGTAAAGTGTTAGCTTTTTGGCGCACTTTTTACACATCACAAAACAGCGCCTGCAGCCATCTATATGACTTGAGCTGGCAATTTATGGTCCTTGATCCCAATATGTGATTAATTTATTTGAGTTTTTATGACATTTGCAATTACTGTCATCCCAACCTTATCCCCATCTGCCAGAGCCTCCGGGCACATTCACATAACAACATGGCGCTGGAGTGCCATCAAACTCATGCATAGACAAGTCGGGTATTTTTTTTGCACTATTATCCAAGCATAAACACCTACAATCTCAGATCTGCAACACTGGAAAACTTCACACGGCCCAGATTTTGAAGGAAGACTGGGGAGCACGCCCTGGCAACAACAGTCCCACGCACTTGGGAGACCATTAGGAAAACATTGCAGATGACTAACATAATACAAATCACCCAATTCAAGGCATGTTTAAATAGACTGCTGCACAGCCACTGTGACTGTTATGGTTGATCCCCTCTCCTTCTCTGTGCACCTACTGCAACAAATACGTAATACTACTGTATGTAACTCCTGTCATCTTATGTCATTGTAATGTAATTTCTTACTGTTCCTCACTGTTAATGTCTTTGTATACCGGATGCAATTGTAAAAGACAGCTCCTACTTTCAATCTGCCTTCCAATAAACATTGACTGATTGATTGAATATACTCTGTAAAACTAGGTAGCAAGCTAATACTTGTAAAGGCAGTTCCTTTGAAAACTAAGGCCCAGATATTCAGAGCGGATCCGCCATGCGGAACAGGGATGAGCCAGCGCAAGTACGGAAATGCGCCATTGTGTGATATTCAGCGGGAGGTGGCTGCACAGTGCAATGCACCAGAGCACAACAGTAATGAATGCATGCGCAACCGTAGGGGGTGGAACCATGAATAACATGTGCATTGCGATAATCAACAGCATGCATCATGCGCAATAGCGAAGCAAGCGGAAGTTGCACGACAGCAGAAATGAGCCAAAATAAAAAGGAGCAAGAGAGGGGAGGAAGAACGCAAAAGGAAAGCCACAGGTGGGAGCGTGATGACAGACAGCCAGGGAGAAATAGAAGGAAGCAGTGCACAGGACTGGGCAGGAGCAGGACAGGGCCCACCAGAACAGTGCCAGAGACAGGGTTGGACTGGGTGTACCCGTGCCACTGTTCAGCAAACGGTGTGGGGTGCCACAGTGGACTGAGGGCAGTGGCAGAAGGCAGGACAGCCACAGGCAAAAGCCAGAGGTGTACCCGGTGCAGGGGGAGCATCAGGAATGGACAGCGGGGGGAAGAGGACAACAGCCGCCCGGGGTGGAACACCAGCCAGGGACATGGCCAGTGCCACCTTCCAGATGGAGGCAGTAATGAGAGGTGTGAGAAGGCAGGCAGTAGGGAGGCACAGCTGTGGAAGGGCCCATCGGCGGTAAGCCCAGAACAGGCAGTACAGAGCCCACACCAGCTTCGAACAGTACTCTGACACAGAGATTGTGGGCTGGTACCACCTGAACCGGGTGATACTGAGGCAGCTCTGTGAGCTGTGCAGTGATGAGATGCAGGCACCCACACGATGGAGCTCTGTCAGTGGAGATGAAGGTGACAGCTGTCATGTGCCTGCTCACCATGGGCACCTTCCAGAGACCAACAGGGGACATGACAGGCATAACCCAGTCGGCCGCATCATGCCTACTCACACAATTTCTCAGCACACTGCTGCCACATGCTGTGGAGTACATCTGTTTCCTCAGGGCACAGGCGGAGCACACAGCACACATACAGGACTTCCACAGGGTAGCACGGTTGCCTGGTGTGCCTGGTGTGCTTGAGGTCATTGACTGCACCCATGGGGCCATCCGCATGCCACCTGGCCCAGAGGGTGCGGCATACATCAACTGCAAGGGTTACCCAAGCATAAACTGCCAGGTGGTGTGCGATGCCAGGGGGTGCATTACCAATGTCTGTGCCATGCACCCTGGGGGAGCACACGATGCCTTCATCTGGCACCAGTCTGCACTGTGCCACAGGTTTGAGAGTGGGGACATCCCCACTGGCCATCTAATAGGTGAGTATGCATATCACGCAGGATGACATGAGCAGACGTGGAGGGGTGCATAGTCAGAGGTGCCATGGGACCGGCCATGTTGGCCCATGGCATAGCAACGCAGACCACCATTCTAATGTCCACCCTCTACACACAGGTGACAGTGGTTACCCACTATGTCCCTGGCTGCTCACACCATACCGGTGCCCCACGACCCCATCGCAGCTACGGTACAATGAGGCACATGCCACAACACAGAATGTCATTGAGCGGGTGTTCAGGATGCTGAAGGCATGGTTCCAGTGCCTGGACACATCAGGCAGTGCCCTACAGTACAGCCCCTCAAAGGCCTGTGGGCTATTCCTTGCCTGCTGCATCCTGCATAACATAGCCACCGACTGTGGGATAGCCGTAGAGGTCAAAGAGGGGGACAGCGGAGGGGACGATAAGGACGCTGGTCCAGCTGGTGATGGGCAGCCACCCCCTGGGAGAAGAGACCCCCGCCTGATCCGGATGTCACAGCTGCACCAGGACACCATTACAGAAGAGCACTTTGGACAACACAGGTAGGTCATGGGGCCATGTGCAACCACCAAGGGCAAGGGCACAGCCCACAGACAGGCAGGGCAGGACACCAGGGGTGGATGGCAGTAAGGCAATGAGTCTGAGTGTGGCACCGCACACAGCATCAGGGATGGGCAGGGCTGAACACGACACGTGCACACACATGCACACACACCACAAGACATGCACAAGTGGTAAATGGCACGCCAACCCCAACAGCCTCCCCCACCCCACACAGGACCACACATGACCATGCCCAGCGGCCGTCACTATGCGTGCCTCAGATGCTGGGCACCATTGCACACTGGTGGACAGCACAATGCAGGCATCATCATGCACACCCTACAGTGGCCAGCAGCCGGGAGGGTGTACACAGGGACCGTGTGTGTGTGCAGGGCGGGGTACCCCACCCATGCATCGCACAATGCACATCACAGTGTACATAGGGCAGTGGCAGACAGTGGCCATGGTGGATGACAGGTCAATCATGTGGCACAGTACCAGGGCTGCCACGGATGCGTGGGCATCCCCGCCGAGACCTGCCAGCCATACCAGGCTAACCATTGGCCTCATGGGGTGGCACTGATGGTCCCCCAGGGGTGACGCTGCGTGAACACGACCATGTTCACGCAGAGGTCTGCAGCCCACCGAACATGCCCGGGCCAGGTGTGCTTGGTATGCCCACAGCCAAACCCGGTGTCGACATAGCAGGTGTTGCACAGTGCCGGGAACAGGGGGGTGGACATGACACTGAGCAGTGTCTGCAGTGGCTTGGCACTGAACTGGGTGCCCAATGTGGCCATGACAGTTGTCAATGCATTGGTCTGCCTGTCAATGGCAGCGGTCACATCCATCCGCTGCTGGGCCATCTCTGCCAGGAGCAGATCATGGTCCCTGCTGCACCACTCCTCTGCCTGGTGCAGAACCACACTGAGTGCATCCACCGCCATCACAAGCCACATCTGCTGATCTACTGAAGCCTGGAGTAGACAGCTGTGCTCATCAAAGAGGTCATCCACCAGTCCGGCATGCTGTCCCTCATGGTGTTCCTGGCCCTGTTGGCCAGCACCCCTTGATGATGGGCGCTGCACACCAGAGCCATGCCGGGGGCACGTCCACACATGGTGCGCTGCCACCACCCTGCAACACTGTCCCCCCATCGCCATTGGCCGACTGCTGGCACTGCCCCTCCAGCTGCCAATCACCAGGACTCACCGGTGCTGCTGCAGTGGAAGCAACAGCCTCACCGCCCTGGACGCACACCAGTGCTGCCCCACTGGGGCATATAAGCACAGGCTGGGACTGTGTTGTTACGCAGGCCACCACGGCGGCACCACCCATGACAACGCCCGTGTGGTTGCCGGCTGTGGGACCATCCTGTGTCCCACATGTACCACTGTCCGGGATGTGTGGTCCATCATCATCGGTGCTGGATCTGGCACCAATCTGTGTCCCAGCATGCTGGAGACCGTGGGCGCTGTCACACTGGGACACAGGCAGGGCCTCATCCGCACCCGCACCACCCTCATCAGTCCGGACAGACATGCAGGTATGCACTTGTCTGGTCCCCTCAGACACCTGTGGAGGTGGATGGGTGATCCTCCGTGTCCAGGGCATCCCTTTCAGTGGACACACCCACCACCGCTGACCCATGTAGACGCTCAGGAGCTGTAAGGGAACACATTAGCGTTAGTGGCTCTGCCCTGCCCTGCCCTGTGGCATTCCCTCCACCCACATAGTGACAGCACAGGATCTACCATGCAGTGATGGGCTGCCACCCATCTGGAAGCCACCACCAGGAATGCCCTTGATGGCACAATGCCACATGCTGCTGGCCACCCGTTCCTCCTGTGACGTCAGGCTTGGTACATCCTGCTGGCCCCCCACCGGTGGCAGCACGTGCAGCCCTGATGGCAGCCACCTTGTCTTTGATCCACCTCCTGTCCATACTGACCTTCTTATACTCCTGCACGGACCGCTGGTGGCCACCATGCTGGTTCATGGCACGTGCCACCTCACCCCATGCCGCAGCACGGGCCTGTGGTGTACCCCGCTATCCGCTGAGCAGCGGTTCCCTGTCGAGATATACCTCGAACAGAGCATCTGATTCAGCCCTGGTGAAGTTGGGCCTCCTCCTCCTTCTCCCCCGTCCCTATTCCCTCCTCTTCCTCACGTTCGGTCATGCTCAAGCCTGTGGGAATGACAGGTGTTACCTTGGACTGTGCAGTAGCATTCAGCCCTCACAAACCACAGTCCCCACATCCCAACAGCATGCAACCCACCACAATGGACTGCAATACCTAACCATGTCCTCTGCAGCCCCATGTTGAATATATATATATAGCGCAACACATACAAATGAGACAAGGCGCAACTGTAAGTGGATGTTAATGCAGTGGTTGCACCATGGAATGGTCAATGAGCTGATTTGCATATGCTGGCTGAATATCACACTGTTGCACCTTGTGCAATGTTGGTGAGCATGTTCAGGCTATGGCGCAGCACTGTGACGTGCACAATTGGCACCACAGGGTGCATACCCGGGGTGCTGACGCTGATGCGTGTGGCACTGCTGATGTGCTGTGCATGGGAGGCAGTGCAGGGCATGGCCACCACTGTGCCTGTGGTGCTAGTGCACTGTTCGATGATGTGGCGCTCGTGCCTTGGTGCACCATAGGTGCCATGGAGCCACAGCGTGGTAGGCCACTGCAGGGCATCACACACAAGCACCCTACTGCGCTACATGCAGGGCGTCCCAATAGCGCTATGGCGCTCCATGAGCAGACAGACCCTTGACCCTGCAGTCAACCTTTGCCCCTAGGTGCCATGCAACCGCATGGGTTGCACCCCTATCACGCAGTTCAGTGACAGTGCAATAGGGACTGGCACTGCAATACCGCGTTGCCTCCACACATGGGGCACATGTGTTACAAAGCGCCATTTTGCTTGTGGTACAACAGCAGGATGCCTCGTAGGAGAGCACAGGTCTGGAGTGCAACTGAGCTGGCCAACTTGGTGACCCTGGTAGAGCCACATGCTGGTGCCCTATTTGGGCAGGATCCCCTCAACAGACCATGGACTGCTGTGTGGCAGGAGGTGTCTGACAGCCTGGAGGAGGTGACTGGGATCGGCCAGTCAGCAGAGCAGTGTCACCACCGGTATGGCGACCTACGGCGGCGGGACCCTGACCGACTGGGGTGTCTGCAGGCACGCGCTCGGTGAGGCGCCATGCCACAACCAGGTAGGTGCTCCATCCAAACACTGGTAGTGTCCGTCTGTCTGGGTATCGTGGTGTGCATAAGGCCATGCCACAGAGGTGTGGGGGCGTCTAGTGGGGGTGGTGGTGGGGGGTGCATCATGGCTGGGCTGAACAGGCATGCACACACTGTGGGGGCTCTGTTACTGACCTGTACTGATGTTTCCCTCTCCATGTGTGCACCCTAGGCCTGGAGGAGTGCTGTAGGGCACAACTGGTCCATGAACAGGGGGGGAGCAGGACAGAGCGGGTGCAGTCCAGTTGCAGCCAGGCCATGTTGGAGGGGCCATGGGCCAGCAGTGCCCTGCTGGCCAGGATGCAGGTGAGTTCCATGTTTCACCTTACTTCTGTGCATGCTGGATTGCGGGGGTGGTGGCGGGGCATGGCCACCTGCACATGGCCCCACTGCCGAGCACACCACAGGGTGCACTCAGCACTGTCCTGTGGCATTGCATATGTGGGTGGGTGTTGCAGGTGGGCTGTGCATGCACTGGGTCCATGGCTGTGCCACTGCCATTGCACCGCATAGCCATGTCACTATATGGCCACGGTGGTGCCGTGTGGGATATGGGTGGTGGGTGTGTGCAGTATTCCTCATGGCTATGGGTGCCTGGGTAGGCAGGTTATGTGGGTGCGGACACTGTGGGTGGTCACATGCCATCACAGGGGCATGGCCCACGGCTGTATGCCGTGCACATTGGGTGGGCTGCAGGGGTCTGGCCAGTCACGCGTAATGACTCTGCTCCCTTGTCCTAGGTGGACAACGCTAGACTGCCCTGGAATGTAATGTTCAGGAGCTGCTGCAGCTGTTGAGGGCCACCCTGGAGCTGCTCCAACGAATGGACAGGGGTGACAGAAGGAGGCACTGGAGGCGCCACCGAGACAGAAGTGGGGAGAGGGGTCGCCGATAGGCCCACTATGCACCTGTTCACCATTCCCCCCCGGACTTTCCCTCACACCCCTTTATCCCACTCCTTGTTGTACGCCCTTGCCCCATGCCCACCCCCACCTGATATGTGGCCCTCCCCCCCACATTGTAAATAGTTTTGTTTTACGTTTTATTTGTATAGTTCACAGCACTATTATAGACTTATTTGTTATGACAACCATGGTGGACTCTGATTTGCAGCAGGCATATGGTGCTTGGCTGCAGTGGTGTGCATGGTGTCGGGGGTGGTGCAGGCCTGGGCATGTGTGTGCCCAGCAGAGACCCACTTATGGTGTGGGTGGGGGACTTGGTTCCTGTCTGAGGTATGTGTGTTGTTCCCTGTGCACTGGATGCCTGTGTGCAGTGGTCCCTGGTGCATGCACTGTGTCCCTGGTGCCCCTGTCAGTATGTCCATGGCCCATGCAACTGGTCCCTTTGCCTGTCTGTGGTATGCACGATCTGCTGGCATGTCATTGGTGGCTGTCCATGCCGGCCACCTCTGGCCACGGAGCAATGCTGGCTTGCCTCCTGTCACCAGTGTGTTGCACGTCTGCCTCTGGTGACACTGTGGGCTATGCTGTTGTTGTCCCCCCCTCCATGCTGTCGCTGGTGTCTGTTGTGGTGTCTGTATTTTGATGTCTGTCACTTGTGCTCCGGTCGCATGCTGGTGGCAGACAGCTGCATGGTGCATGCACAGGATGGCTGGTACACCTGTGCCATGGTGGGGTGCAGGCCATGGGTATGTAGCATCAGTGGACACATGCCAGCAGCATTTGTTGCCCCACTATTGTGGCCCTGTGTCGGGGTGCCCTTGGGTCAGGGTGGGTGTTTGTCCATGCCCTGTGTCACATCCTGTGTGGCGCATGCCTCCATGCACCACAGTGGACGGCTGTGCAGGCTTGTTGGGGCCAGTGCTGGGACAGGGTGTGTGCATGGGTGGGTGTGCTGGGTGCTGTCCTGCTGGTGGTGGGGTCCAGGGCAGGCCTTATCACATGCAGGGTCCCTGGGGTACTGCCGCAGGGTCGACCTCTCTGCTGTGCCACAGGGGTGCCGTGCAGGGTGGCACTGTGTCTGCAGTTGTTGCGTCAGTGGCTGGTGCCACCCACTGAGGGGGTGCTCACTGTGGGGCTGCCATGCATGGCTCCATGGTGCACAGGGTTGCATTGTCATGGTGGGGGTGGTGGCATACATTCGGTGCCATGCACTGTTGGGTGCTGTTCCTGGGCCAGGTGTCTGGGGATCGCTATACAGGGTGTGCTCTGCATTGGTGGGATGGGGTGGCACTGGGTGGCCGGCCCTCCTTGTGTTGCCATCACTGCTTGCCAGGGGGTGTGCTGGGGCACAGTGCCCTGGCTGTGAATTCAGTGCTGGTGTTCATGGGCTGGTGGTCCATCCAGCTCACCACAGGTTGTGCAGTTCATGAGGTGTGGGGGGTGCTGTCTGGCCTGCTGCATGCTCCTCGGCCCATGGCTTCCATGGGTGGTGCACCCCTCTGCATCCTGTCCCTGTCCCTGTGCATCCCTGGTTGTGCTACTGCACTACTACCCTGCTCCACTGCACATCCCTGATTGTGCTACTGCACATCAGCCCTGCTCCACTGCGTATCCCTGGTTGTGCCATGGCACAGATGGCGTGATATTCAGTTTTATAAAATGGGTAAAAAAAAAGGAAAGATCTGATTGGCTAGATGACCCTTTCAGCCATGTCTTTATCAGCAAGTATCATAGCCAACCGGTACTAACATCTGCCCAGTGACCACATAGCACCAGCAAATCACTGAGCAGCATGACAAGAAAAACAAACCTATGACAACTGAACGATCTGCAGCGGGAAACAAAACCCCATACAAAACCACACACCTGTCAAATCGTAGCGGTACCACCTCAGAAAGAAATAAAAGCACAAAGAACCATTCTGAAAGATTAACTGAGAGACTCATCACATAAATACTGTTAATACAAATGTAATTAACGACGATCCAGCCTGTCAGCGCCGACACGGAACTGCACCTCAAAGCTCTAACAGAAATGGCAACACAAAACGACAGTAAACATGTCGGAAGTCAGCTTCATCCTAGACTTCACGCTACAAAATCTTGAAATTCTCTCACACAGTGATCTAGTTACCTTACTCGAAGCGTCATCACACAACAAGGCCGAAGCCATGGTCACTAGTAACACTGTCCAGCCGACTAATGACATTCCGGAGACCGCAACAGCACCTACACAGATGGGCACAATGGACACTGCCCCACGCTCTACCAATGAACCTAGCACCATAAACAACCTGTCAATTGACAGTCAATCCACTGGTAACACCGACCTAACCAATTCCTGTCATCAACTGCCTGTTCTGACAGCCACAGAAACTTCAATGGGCACATCAAATCTCTTACCTGAGCTGAGCTCCCGTTCTCTAGAGACAGAGTCCACCTCCTTGAACAGCGAATGTCCAGGCGCCTCTGCATCATCACTTGAACCTAGAAAAAAGAAAAGAAAAAAGAAGCACCTAGAGACATACCCAGACCTATCAAACGAAGAACTGCAGGAACTAGAGAAACAGAAAGATGGATTAAATACACAAAGAACAACTACTTGGGCAGTGGCAGTATTCGAAAGTTGGTGCACTACAAAAGGAATTCAAGTAGACCTAAAAAATATTACAACAATGGAGCTGTGTTCACTACTGCGAAAATACAATGCAGAAGTTCGACAAACAGATGGCACACAATATAGTGTAGCAAGTTTAATCTCACTACGAGCAGGACTAAATCGCCGTATAAATGTACCACCTCTAAGTAGAAACATAAATCTACACAGCCATTCAGACCTGAACCCTGCCAACAATATATTTACAGCAGTCTTAAAAAAATACAGAAGGGAAGGCAAAGATTGAGCTGAACACCACCCAGCAATCAATGAACAGGACTTAGCCAAGCTCCGAACCTCCGCAGCTCTATCTCCAAACACACCCCAAGGCTTACTGCTTAAGGTCTGACTTGATATCCAACTATGCATGGCATGCAGAGGCAGAGAGGGACTTTGCCAACTGAAACCGGAACATTTTCAAATCCAAACAGATGAAAATGGCCTAGAGTTCGTGACACTGACATTTAATGAGTACACCAAAAACCATAAAAAAAAGACTGTACAAAACAGCAACACCGTGGCCATATATATCAATTTCCACAAAATCCACTTTGCCCCGTTGCATCTTTTAAAAAATACATCAAAATGCTGCCCCCCGACCCTTCTGCTTTCTACCTACATCCAAGACGAATTCCAGAGTGTTTACTAAAAACTGCACAAACCTGGTTCACAAGAGAACCATTAGGCATAAACTACCTAGCCAACATGATGCCTAAAATTAGCGAGGAAGCTAACTTGAGCAGAAGGTACACCAACCACTCAGTCCGTGCAACAGCAGTGCAGCTCCTATCCCACTCTGGCCTAGACTCCCGAGAAATTATGGCTGTCACAGGCCACAAGGCGGAATCTAGTCTCCGCTCCTACTGGGCAGTCGAGCCAGAAGACAGGAGAAAATGGAGCAACATATTGTCCCAGAAAACAAAAGACATAGCCGAAAACATCCCAAACTCGACTCCCATCCTCCAGAACCATCCATCTTGCCGCACTTCTCCCAATAAATCCAACATGCTTCCTCGATATGAGCCATCCTGCACGGAAATATCTTGCCAAAAATCAACACACACGCTGCAAAACCTAACGAATTTCAAAACCATTAGCCCCGATCACTCAACTTCCAAAAAACAGTCAGAAATCAGTGAATTATTCACCTCTGCGAGTTTCTTCCCTGATCACCCATGCTGCAGCAAACTGCATCAACCACTTCGCACAGAAACAGACGCAACACCTGACAACAGAAACCAATCAGAAGACAGCACACCCTTCACAACGACAGTCATCCAGCAGTTTAAAGACACCACCACCAATACTCTGTTCCTCATTCAAAACTGCGTGATGCATCACATAGGATTCATCAACTTCTCAAAATAACAACAAAAATTCCAGAAGAAAAAAAATCCTGAAGAAAAAAAAAACTTTACAGTTTAAAACCTATTTACTAAATGTTCAATTCACTGAATTACTTTCTACAGTTTACAAATCTACTAACCTAAGCCAAAGGTTAATGTATTACACTTAATAACCTAAGTCAAAACTTAATTCTAATGTTACAGTTACAGTGTTAAGGGACTAT
Organism: Neoceratodus forsteri; assembly: GCA_016271365.2. Taxonomy (NCBI): domain Eukaryota; kingdom Metazoa; phylum Chordata; order Ceratodontiformes; family Ceratodontidae; genus Neoceratodus; species Neoceratodus forsteri. The sequence continues at coordinate 29,105,246 of CM057456.1, forward strand.
TTTATGTCCCACATACCAAAAAAACAAAAAAATTACTTCAATAAATTTCTTCAATAAAAACAAACTTTGTCTGTATTCATCTATTTTTTATACCTATTTTATAAGTGCAATAAGACACTCCGAGGTGTGGGTTATCTTCTGATAAGAGCACGCCCTGGTGCATAAGGCACTCGGTGCAAGCGCCTCATGCCTAACAACGCACCTGGGTGTGCTCTTATCAGGAGATAACCCACACCTCGTCGTGTCTTATTGCTTGTGTGTTGCACAAGTGCACCTTGGCCTGCGCTGTGTTTGAATATCGCGCATGTTGCGCATGGGCGCACTGCACTTGTGCCTGCTCCTGCTATTGCGCTACTTTGTGACACAGTCTGAATATCCAGGCCCAAGTGTATAAAACTGTTTAATGAGTGATAAAAATTGCAGGCCATGGCTCCAGGCGTGCACATCAGCATTGACTCAAGGCATATAGATGGCTGTATGCACCTTTTTATGATTTACAGAAAAAGTCAACAAAAAGCTGACAGTGCCCCTTTAAGGTTACTGTCGTCACAGTGGAATACTGATCCAGTCAGAGAGCAGCTTTCACAATCCTGTTGACAATACAGCGCCTAGTGCATGGGTGTAGGCAGGCATACTCCAAGCACTCCATGGTGTGCAATTTTATTTAAGTGGGTAGCAAATAGGCTCTGAACTGCTTCCTTTTTCCATGAAAACAAACAAAGAAAATACTGAACCTTTCTGTAATTTTATTCATAGGAGTCAAAACAAGAAGGACTGGTCACTAATACTCTCTTTGCATCCCAAGGACAATACAACTTTACAGGCTCTGGGCTGGTATGTGGGTGTCTTAGGGAACAATGCATGGCATTTGTATTTACCCATGCATGGCAACAACCACAGTTATGAGATACAAAAGTTGTATTTATTGTGCCAAACGAGGCAACAAACACAGTCCTGGTGTACATTTGTATATTGTCTGGCTAAACCGGGGGTGGGGGCTCACCTTAACAAGGGGAGGGTAGCAGTGAGTCCACTTGGTGTGCAGATCTGAAATCCCTGGCTACACCCCTGGCCTAGTGCAACACTGAAGTTAAATGTTAAAATCAAAGAAAAGCTGTAAACTCTTTCAAATTGCAGATTTAAAAGTTATATCTTGTAAACTGTTGTACAAGTACATATCAAATATACACTAGCCTGACTCAAATTAGGCAATGTACTGTATCATCACTTGTGATTGGGCAATACTTTCATAACTCACTCGTGGCTCAGCCACTCATGAGTTATGGTCCTGCCCTCTCACACTTACAGATAAACTGCATACTTTGTCAGCCCATTGCATATCCGCTATATATATTGTATTGTAGATGTATTATAGATTTTGCTAATTGACACATCAAGGGGCTATAACTGGTCAGTACATGATGCTGGAACGAATATGGGAATAATGTTATAGTGATCGAGTTTCTCAAGTACTGGCTTAGTGGTGTGCACTCTATACAGATCAAGAATCAGCATTGCTCATTGTTCCTCTGGAAGCTGGTTTAAATTTGTTACCTTTCCTGTATAGGGCATCAGGATGCTGTCTATGTACCGAAGTATTGTTGTTTTATTAGCCCAGTGATTATCGCTGAGCGTGATGTGCCAATCAGAAGGGAAATCAAAGTTGGGATGGCAGTTAGGTGTTTTCCCCTGATAAATCACTTGGGGTGGTAGATAATGCCCAGACAAGGTTACTGACATGAGCATGGTGACCTGGCATTTATCATCAATTCCTGTCACTTCCTCCTGCCTGGAACCACACAATTCCATGGTCCATGAAGCATGGGGCACAAGACTGACACCAGTCTCATCCATGTTTATTATTAGGTCTGCAGGAATCAGTTCTTGCACGGATGCCCTGGAAATTCTTTCAAGAAAACCTTTTTTTTTTTAAATCGGCAAACTCATGTGGTGCTTTTCTTCCTGTCTTAGTTCCCTTTCTCTTACAATATCCCAGGCGATTCAAAAACTGCCATGCCTACTGTCTGGTAAAACTCAAGTGTCCACCATACTCCACTAACAGTTGAGGGTTTGTAACTTTAACCACACCAATAGCCAAAGCTACCACAACTCTGGCATTAATGCCTGCACCCTCACAACGCAAACTTTTTATAATGGTTTTCAGTTCGCTCTCTACATCATCCACAAGGAGAGTAGGTCATCCCCTATGTTTTGTTGGTAGGGAAGGAGTTATGCATGCAGGGTCCTGGACACTCTTTAACTTTTCTAAATAATCTTTTTTAAATTTTCTCACAGTGCTTTCACTGATAGGTTTGCTGTACTTGGCAGTGTAATACCACACAGCCTTAATTACCCCATGAACCGCAGAATAATGTCCAACTTCAATCCTGACATCAGCAGTGTATGTGGTGTATTCGGTTAATCTGCATTTTGCTGGCAGTGTTGCACTTTGCAATTCTTGAACAACACTTTCTGCCACCTTAAGTGAGACTCCGGTACACTCACTTAGCCCATCTGGTGTAACCTCAATAAGTATAGCAAGGTCTCTTTTCACCGGCTTAGGGCGTTGCAGCCAAGAATAGATTGCCATCTTTACAACAGACTGGATGAACTGAATGAACAGAATGCAGCCTGGGCACCCACTGCAAACCAATTCTTAATTTGTGAGGCTTTCCTTATAATGTGATCCTTGATTTTTTAATTGATTATTTAATTGTTTTGCTGACCTGAAGTTAACTACTCTCGCACCACACTCGCTGACCTACAGTTACCTGCCTGAGGGAGGGGACTATCATGTGACAACAGCACACTCCTGGGGGGAAAACTGAGTGATACAGTATACAGCAAATGAGTCGGCTAATGGATCTGTTTGCTGAACGAACAAACAAAAGCAATGTGTGCCCCAGCCATATGAATGGAAACAGCATTGCGGTACTTGCAGTACTTTGTCATACAGTATGCAAACAGTATTATGAATAGAAGCTATCCTGTGAAGTTTTCAGTGGGACCACAAAGCATGAGGTGGAGGGAGCACTTAAACACCAACTCAGCAACTCAGTGTCCACACAAGCATGTCCAGTCAAGCAGCAAGGGTTCATTTAGGTGCAAGGTGTACTTCCTGACCGCTCCCAGGCATGAACCACCTCAGACTCTGTACTCTACCAAATCCCAAAGTGGGGGCCTCAGTTACTGTAATTCACTAAGCAGTTTAATTTGTGCTGGCACAAATAGGATCTTTCAGTTACATGGATGTTTAGTGTAATCTGCTAGCTTCATAAATAACACGCGAATGAGCCATTGGTCTGGCACAAACCTGACCAACTTCCACTCAGGAGGAATAAACCTTGGGACTCCAATCCTCAAAGGGCACTTATGCATACTTCCACACCCACCCTTGCTGTGCTGCCTACAAGGAGTTACATTGCCATAAATACAGAGACCCCATAATGTCAGAGATGTAAAAGGAAGTCTGCAATCCCACTGTTGGACCGTGACTGCACTCTAACTCACTGACCCCAATGAAAAAAGTGGCATTGCAATCTTTCTGTACCTTATTTTCCTGCAGTCTCATAGCATAGCTCCTACAGCACTAAGATGCACTCTGCTGATTTCCCCCATTTCTGGAGTGATGTAGAGCAGGTCAGATGACCCACTTCTCAAACGGCTTCTGTCCTCCAGCCTTTGCCACTTTAGCATCACTGTTGTCCGGACTTAGTTTCTATCTCTGGGAAAGGGCCCTGCAGTATAGGTCGGATGGGCCTACATACACACACACACACACACACCAGCTCCTTTCTGGAGCTATGGAACTCTGTATAATATTTCACTTTAGTTGCTTCTTACAGGATTGCTGGTTTTAGGAATGACTGGACACCATAAGTAACTTCTAACAGCTCTGAGGTTTATTCAACAAACATACACTAGATAGATCAGCAGGCCTCAGCAGAACTACTACTACAATCTGCTTGTGCAGTTTCTAAAAACCAGTTTCTACCCCAGACATACTATTGGCCCAAAACTGCAGGGGGGATGTGGACTAAACCATTCTACACTGTTACTAGGGTAAGTTACCATATACTACATCTCCCCTTCTAGTAAAAGAAAGCAATTACCTTGATTTCAGTTTGCATATCAATGACAAATAATTACCAAGCACTATTAACATAATGGTTGAGTCTTACTTTTGTGATGAGTTAGGGTCTAAAGTCACTGGTACTAAGCTCTGTTGAAATAAGTCTTTACCACTGACTTAAGTCATAACAAAATCTCTGAACCTCTCAGGAACTTTAAGCAGATGCCCTCTTCTGGTCATTCGAGTAGACTGCACACTGGGTACAGCCTCAGGACTTTCTGGCAAAGTGTCATTGAAAACAACAGGTTCCATCTCAGGTTGCTCATACTCTTGACAAGTGTCCTGTTCCTGGCTGTTGTCCCTGGATTGCACTGTTTGTGACAATACGGATTCAGTTGACTCATCTGCCTGTTGCTCTTCAGCCTCCAAAGCAACTGTTCGGTCTCTCCTCAGGTGTCTCCTGTTCCTGTGGTATCGCTGTCCTGCAGGTGTAATCACACTATAGGATCTTGGCTCATCACGGATTCTTTCCACTGTAGCAGGTTGCCACCCACTAGAAGTCTCTATGCATACCCTTTCCCCCTTCTCTGAATGGAATAAGTGGAGCTGCATTCCTGTCATAATACTGTTTCTGTATTTTCTGTAGTCTTTTCAGACATTTATGTGCATCCTTTGGTATTTCAGGTCGCAGCGCCCTTGCATTTGCTGGTAATGTTGTCCTCAACATTCTGCCCATTAACAATTGAGAAGGTGTAAAGTTCAGTCCTGTGACTGGTGTATTTCTAAGACTGAGCAATGTGAGATGTGGATCGGTCTGATCTTGCATAGACTTCAGAAAGATTCTTTTTTACTGTCTGGATCATTCTTTCAGCTAAACCATTAGACTGTGGGTATCCTGGGCTGGAATGAGTTATTCTGAATTCCCACAACTTTGCAAATTGCTTCATTTCATGACTTGCAAATGGTACATGATCCACTACCAGTTCTTTTGGAATTCCATGTCTTGCAAATACAGCTTTCAATTTTGCAATAACTGTAGCTGCTGTCTTGTCAGGCATTCTGAGAACCTCAGGGTATTTTGAAAATAGTCCACTACTATTAAGTAGGAGTGTCTCCTAAAGTCAAAATGTCTGCTCCAAGCTTTAACCATGGCATGTCAGGTATTTCATGTGGACACATTGGCTCTTTATGGTTGCTGGGTAAGAGTTCCTGACAAGGTCCACATGCTTCGACCATCATTTCTACTTCTCGATTCATGCCTGGCCAATACATCACAGCTCTGGCTTGTGCCTTCGACCTTTGTATTCCTTAATGTGCTGTGTGAAGTCTTTGTAGCATATCTGTTCTCAGCTCTTTGGGTATGATGATTCTTTTACCCACCATTATGAGATCATTTTCTATGTATATATTGTGTCTCATGGGCCAATAGTGCTGAAGTTTGATGCTGACTTGTTTTTTCTTGTTAGGCCATCCTTTGAGGTGTATTTCTTTAAGCAACTGTAAATCACTGTCCCTCTGTGTGGCCTGTTTTAGCCCCTCTAACATACTGTCAGGCAGTGTTTCTGTTGCTTGGATTGAGTATATGACCTTTTCACTACTTAGATCAATGTCTCCCTCTGCTGGTTTGCTTGGTACTGCCCTGGATAGAGTGTCTGCAATCAGAATATCTTTGCCTGGAGTATATATTACCTCTATGTCATATTTCTGTATCTGTAACAGCATCTGCTGCAATCTTGCTGGAGCCTTTCCAATTGGTTTGTTCAGTATGGACTGTAGTGGCTTGTGATCTGATTGTACTTTCACCGACCTTCCATAAACTTACTGATGAAATTTCTGTAGAGAGAACACAATCGCTAGCAACTCTTTTTCTATCTGTGCATAGTTTCTTGCAGCACTGGACAATGACCTAGATGCATAAGCTATTGGTCTGTTTCTTTGTAGTAGACAAGCACCTAGTCCATCCTTAGATGCATCTGCTTGGATTTCAATGTCCTCTTTTGGATCAAAGAATTTTAATACTGGTGCACAAGAAATAGTCTCTTTCAGCTTTTGTAAGGCTTCTTCCTGTGCTGGCTGCCACTGCACATGACATCTTTTTGAGTAGCTGCCTTAGTGGTGCAGTGAGGTTTGCTTCATTCGGAATGTATCGCCAAGTATCGAGTCATTCCTAACAGCCTCTGTAGTGCTTTTTTATCTTCGGGAGGGGACATCTCAGCTATTGCTTCTACTTTGGCTTCATCAGGCCGTAGTCCATTTTCGGTTATGATGTGCCCCATGTATTTCACCTCACTCACCAAATACTGTATTTTGTCACTATTGAACTTTACATTGAGTTCCACTGCTCTGTCCATTACTTTTCTCAAAGTATTGTCATGCTCTTCTTTGGTAGCTGTGGCTATAAGCATGTCATCAGCTATTACAAAAACACCTGGTATGTCTCCGAAGTGTTCAGCATTTCTCTGCTGGAATACTTCACTTGCAGACCATATACCAAAAGGAAGACTGTGAAATTTGTACCTTCCCCATGGACTGCTGAATGTACATAGGTCTGCAGATTCGTCATCTAATTTGATCTGCCATTACCCATCTTTTTCATCTAGAATTGTAAAAAACATTTTACCTGCAAGCTTACTCTGAATATCCTCCAATGTGGGGATGGAGAAGTGATGTCTTCTGATAGCTTTATTTAAGTCTCTAGGGTCCAAACACACCCTGATCTCACCATTTTTCTTTTCAGTAATTACAAGGCTATTTACCCATGTTGTAGGTTTTCTTACCTTGCTAATCACCCCAATTTGCTCCAGCTGTTCCAGTGTCTGTTTTGTCTGTCCGTGATTGCATATGGGACTTTCCTGCACCCATGTATCACAGGTGAGTAACATTTGGGTCGGTATATATGTGGTAAACACCTGGAAATTCTCCTAGGCCTTCAAACACTGTTTTATATTGTGCAAGAAGTTCCTCTTTGTGCTTGGTGGCTTGGTTTTAAGCACCTTTACTTCTGAATCAGATCCAGGATGACACATGCCTGTTGACCCAGTAGAAGCTCCATGTATTAGTGACATAAAACTGCAGATTGGCCTCTCTGTCTTATGTCTTACACTTTAGCGCTACCTCTTCCGGATTAATTTGTGCTCCTCCATATGCCATTAGGATAGTACTGGGCTGCTTGATTTGTACCTTGCATGGAAAACTGCTAATACTTCTTTAGTCAGTATATTGGCTTCAGCTCCAGTGTCCAACTTGAACTTAACTGGCTGTCCCATTATCTTCAAGGTAGTGTACCACCCTTCATCTGGTACTTGTGTCCACACCATTTCTTGTTTTCTTTTTACAGCACCCACAAATAGTGCTTCTACCCCTTTTGTCATTTTTCCATGAGGTTTGTTGGACTTTTTGGACCTGCACATTTTTGCATAATGGTTGAGGCCACCACATTTACGACATTCTTGTCCATACGCTGGACAAGCCTTTGGCGCATGTCCCTTGCCACACCTCCCACACGTGTTTGATTTTTGTGCACGTGTCTCACGTGTTGGTACCTGGTGGTCTGGTTTTCAGCCTGTATTACCATCCTGCCTTGAACAATAATTCTTAAATGCTTCCATAACCTCAGCTGCTTTTTTAGCTTGTGGGTCAGCATACGTTATATTGAGGGTATTGTACACCTCGAGGGCCTCATCCCCGATCGTGTATAGCAGGACTGCAATTTTCATTTCCTCTGATTTATCATCTAATCCCATGGCTGTGAAGTACAGACTTAATCTCTGTGCCCACCTTTTCCAGTTTTCAGCAAGGTTTCCAGTCAACAATAGTGGTGGAGGTGGCTTAAATTGCTCCATACTGCCAAAAATACTTGTTATACAGTCTTTTAGTAAGCTTGAGGTACTCACAAATACTGTCTTTTTGTTTCTTTTCTTGGCAGCACAAACTTTTCTTCTTTCTTGCAACTGCAGCACTGCAAGTTCACTTCTGACACCATATAATATTTCACTTTAGTTGCTTCTTACAGGATTGCTGGTTTTAGGAATGACTGGACACCATAAGTAACTTCTAACAGCTCTGAGATTTATTCAACAAACATACACTAGATAGATCAGCAGGCCTCAGCAGAACTACTACTACAATCTGCTTGTGCAGTTTCTAAAACCCAGTTTCTACCCCAGACATACCACTGGCCCAAAACTGCAGGGGGATGTGGACTAAGCCATTCTACACTGTTACTAGGGTAAGTTACCATATACTACACTCTGTAGCAGTGGTTCTGCCCCTTCTACTACCTACAGGCAATGTTAACTGATACTCAGCTAGAGGGAGCAGATCAAGCTGTTAACCCTTTAGCTATACATGGGGTTTACAAATAGTTTAGGCATACCAGCTTTAGAGAATACTAGGGTTACTTATCAGGCACCTAAGAGACATGGGGCCCCATACACAGTCATACTTCAGTGATGCAAACTGGTCTGAATCAACACTTTTCAACACTGTTCCTAATTGTGTCCACTATGGCATTCACAAAGGAATCACAAGCCTTTCCCTGTGCATTCATAATGGTCATTGCAGTAGCCCATGAAAGAGCTAGGGGATGGCATGCTTATAAAGATCTGAGCTATGTTCAGGGGCTCACTAGCCCCTGCACAGCCCCAGCAAACAACAGCACTTCCAAGCAGTTCTAATAGGGAGACACAGGCAACAAACATAAGACGTCAGAGAACCGAGATTGACAAGAGGCTATTTCTTGCATTATGTGCTCAGGGTAGTTGTGGTGAGGGGAAGGATTCCACTGGGCAAGTATATGTTATAGATGAGGACCATTTGGGGAACCAGTGGATCCTCAGAGGTGATTAGGGAGGGACAAGAAAAATACAGTGTACTGTATAAGAAGACACTGCTGACAAGGGGCCTAAATGTGTGTGTTATGTGGGTGGTGAGGGTGACTGAGGCAGTATCACCTCTGGGCATGACCTCTGGGCATGGCCTTGCACCATTTGACTATCACAGTGCTATGCTCAGTTTCCCATGGTGATAGAATTTTTATGCTGCTTATCAGAAAGTCTTTTTCTGATCAAAAACATCTGCGATCATCATTTACATTGTGACTAAGCTACCAGAGAGCTATGTCTGGGTTTTGTGCATGGCAGTTTTCAAGTGGTGAAAAGTGGTACCTCATTGCACCCCAAATTTATGCTCCCCACCCCAAACTGGGACTGTGTATCAAGCCCCAGAAATCTTGAAAGCCTGTACAGCTAAAATATTCATTAGTTTAATAAATCTCTGCTGAACAAAAAACTATTTTGCCGTGTAATGCTAAACCCTTTAGACAGTCATTGAGCAGTGTGAAAGGAGTGCATTGCCCTTGTAAGACCTGGGCCTTGTTCATCAGAAATATGGGTTTCAGAAAACAATTTCCTTTTGTGTGCACTGGTTCACTGTAGATGTTCAGTGTGCTACCCTTGCCTTATGGGACCAAATAAGGTTGAGGGGCCTTGCTCATTAACTCCTGTGGGGATTTGTTACCCAAAGATGTTATGTTAAAAATACATGGGGTAATGCCCCCACCCATAGAAAGTTAAATGAGCTAGTTTATACGCTGCTACTATCCCCGGGGAAACAGTACCCAGCCCACTCTGGTTCCCACTGGTATAACCCACCCAATTCCCACACAGTGCAAAAACAATGTTAACAAAAATACAGCCCCTTAATACTCTACAAATAATAAGTCAGAAAGTCAAGTAAGTATCAAAGGGATTTAGTGGGGAATCAGGAACAAGGTCCTAGGTGAAGGAATGGCAATCAGTGTCCCAGCAGTTGCTGATTAATCTGAATACAACCTGCCTCCACAATCAGCACAGTGCCACAGCCCAACAGTACTGTAGGCACTACTCACATACCACTGGCACCAGTGTAAATGCCCTTGTCGTAGGGAACTACTGGGCATTCCTGGGTTTCCAGGTGTTGGAACATTACAAACCCAATGATAATTGCACATAACTGGCCAGTGTTGGTGCACTTAAATTAAACAAGCTAGTAGTAGCATACCCCAAAATTGTAATCCTAGCTGAATAGCCTAGTCCAACAAAGTATAACCAAACTGAAGCCTTATCTAATTTTTGTACAGATGTGTGTCGCAGGAAACCCTTGAGGCCTGTTGAGTTACTCAGTTACAGGTGATCACACAGCCACCCTGGCCGGATTTACCAGCTCTCTCTCTCACTGCAGAAAGAATTAAAGCTCTGATGCTTCAGCTTTTCTCAGCCATCACCACCAGTGCGTCCAACTGTCAGCTAGGCTCTCCCTTAGTTGGTTTTCTCAGGGTGGTTGGGTGGATGCAAGGCCAATGAACTCTCCTGCTACAGTTCATTTCTGAGCATCGCTCACTGCCGCCTGTCATCAGGCTGAGATGACTTGCATGTTGGTTCCCAGGCCTCCTTGGTGTGGTTACTCTGCAGGCCCCCTCAGGCCTGAGAGAAGTAAAGTCTCTATTTTTCTCCTTCCTCTCGTTCTCTCTGCAACAATCTCAGCTGTGAGTCAGCTCCCTCACAAATTGATAGGATAGCAAAGTAAGCAGGGACATTGCAGATATTCTGCATGAAGCAGCCTCCTCCGGAACTGTAGAAGCACACTTCTCCCTCTTCCGATATCTGCACAGTGCAGACTCATACTCACTTAAACAGATGGTAGGTTTTCATCTTCGGACAGACAGGACTGCACTGACTCAAGCTAGGATGGTTCTAGTGGGGAAACATGAGTAGAAAGCCTCCTCATTGGATAAATGCTTCTGTCATTCATAGGGAAGGACCTGTCCATCAGCTTCTCAACAGCTGAATGGGTCCTTTGAACTTGGGTGAATTAATGGAGTCCTCTTGTAGCCAATGAACCCTGAGGTGGCTCTGAAGCAGGCCCTGGAGATTGATTGATTGCTTGCTGCCCTCTGGCCCTGGTTACCATGCTGACATGGGTCAGAGTTACAAAAGATGGCAGTGGCCATCAGTCCCAGATGCACAAAAGTAATTTTTAAGAGGCCCCATGAAACACACTATATGCCCCAGCAAATACCTTGCATAGGTAAGCCCCAGTACCCAATTAATTGAGGTAGTAGCTCTGGAAACATCCTCACTCATCACAAGGGTCTGTCACTCTCATCAGTGGCATGGAAAAGACTGTTTAGTATGGCAGTGGACTCACAAGTCAAGACACAGAAGGCACTAAAGAAGTAGCAATCCTCTTCACTCACTCTCTGACCCCCACTGCAGTGGTCCACAGTCCATGGAGGTCATAAGGAGCATCACTAACGGTCTGCAGCATAAAAAGTCCTAGCGTTGACAATACAGGTGAGCCCCACTAATAAGTGGGGGGGCTTACACATTTTTATCTAACCTGACCAGACAGGGTAAAAATAAACTGAGAAGTGAATTATTTACAGTGTGAAAATCAAATGCTTGTAGAGCGGAAGAGGAAGAGGTCAGTCCAGGGATCATGTCCAGACAATGCCTCCCAGCTAACCATTGTAGTTTTGTTACCTTATTTTCCTCTGTAAGTGTAATGTCTGTATGTTACATAGGGTGGTGTACAGAGCATTACATTCTGCAGCATACCAGAAAGGACATATCAGAAGGTTAGATAGAAGAAGATGTTTTCTATGTGTTCATACATCCCTCACATCCTGCACTCAGCAGTATGAGTGGCTTCACATACAATCTTTGGGTAAGAGAACAGCAAAATGAAACCAAGCTGTTCTAACACCTAAAGAACACAAATTAAACCTTTCTAATACTGGTAACAATGGATCTGCAGGACTTATAGTGAAATTATAGCTCCATAAGTTATTTTATTGTTTTGCTTTTTTTAATTGAGAAAAGTACCTTTTTAAACAAGTAGCGTTTGCTCTTGAGCATGCTGGTCTCTGCAGCAACTGCATAATTAGCACAAGAGACACTTTTGACTAAATAAGAGAGTTTCTGGGCTAGCCCAGTGACTCAGCGGTAGTGCTACTGCCTGCCATGCCAGCAGCCCAGGTTTGGGACTGTACCCGAGTCTCATGGAGGTCGGCCTGGCAGACAGAATCGATAGTCTGAGGGACTGCTCTCCTCTCCTCTCCTGGGAAGGGGGATGGGGGACTCACAGCACTGCACCAATATTGCCACCATGTGGAGGCATGGTGGTGGGGCAGCAAGAGCAACACAAAGCTGGGTACAGATGGTGGCAGGGCATATGGCGCATGCGTGTCTTCATGCACATGCACACTTGTGTCACTTGTATGCCACCAGATAAGGAGAGAACAGGGAAAATGGAGCCAGCAGATGACATCTGATGTGACAGTTTAATTTGAATTGTACTTGGGGGGAGAGAGAGAGAGAGAGAATGAGAATTATGTAGGTCAACCCTGGGCTGTTAGACCAAATCGATTGTTGGGGCAGAATTGTGAATTTAAGCTAAACCTGGTTCAAGTGTGGTGAACCAGGCAAACCAAATGAAACTTTGTTTCACTTTTGGTTTGTTGGGTTCAAGATTCCAAAATGTCGCCACACAAAACAAAAAGCAGAGTACACTTCCCAATTCCCAGCCTCTACTCATAAATCCCCATACCTTTAAATTGATAGGGGAAGCCTACAAGCCTCAGAATCCAGCTTCTTTCCTCTTTCCTGTCACTGCCTGTCCTGACAGAGAAGGATTTATTCATATAAGGTCCCAGATGGTCCATGAATGTTCTGCGTCAGCCTTCCCTGGTAGGGGATCTGAAAGGAGTAGTGCAGTCAAAATGTGCAAAAACATATGCTGTGCAGTGTTTTGATTTGGGTGTGTAGTCCTACTGTGTCCTTTTTTTTTGTTTGTTATTAGTAGTTTTTTCTACATTTGCCTACTAGTTTTATGGCCTATGGGGATCTCCATGTTAGCATTTGTATTGTTCTTCTTTTTCTTACAATGCCTCCTGTCTCACGTGACAGTGATGCATCCAGGACCATAGATTCAGCAAGTACTGGTTTCAAGTCAATTTTAAAGCAGTAGAGATGAAATTTTAAGTAACTTTCCTTAACCAGTGAGGCAACATGTACAGTTTCATAAATATCTGAAAGATAATTGAGTGAGCTAGTCTGTAAGGAAGCAGCTAGGGTCTTTACTAATTATGGCATTCATGAGCTTGGTTGATTTGTATGCTTTTCAAGGCTGAGTGTAGGTTGATGAAACGAAAAGCTTTAAAATCAAAACATTTACTCCTGCTGGCTAGACTTGGACACATCACTAGAAAACAAAAAGGTTGAATTAGAGTTACTTAGTTGAGGCCAGAACATCAGGCTCCTAACAGCAGATGGCTGCAATAGCTTTCACTCATGGAATCAGTGGTCCTGGACACATCTGTTACACAAGGTCCCTGCATGCTAATTGATACCCCAGAGGTACACCGCAGACTGCTAGCATTGATGTGTATGTTATACTAACATTTAGGGCTAAGGACATCTACCATACAAGAGTAAATGTCATGATATGTATGCACATGATTGCTATCACTTTACTTTCTAATATACACATGTATTTCTTGTTTACAAGATGTTAGGACACCTGTGTCCTTGTAGTATTATGATATATGAGTCGGCATTGCCATCTTCTGATGATTTGTATTATTACACGGCCATGTACACAAACTGTACTTTCTTTGTTTACACAAAGTGATGACTATAACAAAATTGTATAATGTTATCTAGGTCTGTGGAGCCACCTCTAATTTAGCCAATAGGACTCATCTCTGTAACTAGAAATGTTTCTGTCTTACAGTAACTATGGTAACTATCTTAGGTATATAATGTAAGACATTACGTCTTCTACCTCGGAGACCCCTGAGATTTCTACACTCCTCGAGCTATAGGAAATGCATACCATTGGCTCCCAGTTCCTAATGTTAAGAACTGTTTAGGGCAACTGTGATTTTCCTTTTGGTAGTAATAAACAAGATGTATTACTCTTATGCAACTTGTTTGTGATTTCTTGCATTCCCACTATTGTCAAGAACCTGAGAGTGAGGGTTTAGACTTCCTGACAATTGGCTACTGTGTGCAGGCAATATTTGGTGTTTGCAAAGTTTTCACTCGTTGCTACTACTTTCTCTTCCTAACAGGGACAGAAGGTGTGCACACCCGCATCACCTCTCCCATTTTTCACCCACTTCATAACTACTTGCAAAGTCTGGCTGCTTACTGGTTGTGGTCGATGCCGACTCACCTCGTCCCATGGCAGTTTTGAATTGCAAGCTTATGAGTGCACAGTAGCCCACATGTGAATTAGTGCACCTGTTGTGGATCAATACACAGCACGATGCCTTTTCATAGTTTGATTTTACGTTCCTTCCCACTAAATGGCCACCGCATCAAATATCTGCACAGACTTGAGACTCATTGACTTGAATTTCCTTGCCTCCCATGGAGTATGGGCTGACTTCATGCTGGACACAGGTCAATCCGACAACCCTGTGCTTGGGATTTCAACCCAGTACTCAGAGATGAGACAAACAGCCAGAAAATGTGAAGCTAAAGGGCTGTTGGTTGCGACTCTCTACGCTGCTCTGGAAGCCTCCGAAGTGAGGTTTTGAACCCTTGACCTGCAAGTCTCATCTCTCAAGCAGGAGATGGGACTGCAGGAAACTGAATGTTTGAAAAGAGAGCAGGATTTGGAGTCTGCACTCCAAACTCTGCGAAATGAAAAGGATTCACTTTTGCATCACTCTGTTCAGGAAAATGAGCAGGAACTTTGTATGTTGATGCAGGACTGTGAAAGTTTGAGACAGGATAAGAGGCAGGCATTGCAAATGAATGATATATTAAGTAGAACTAATGATCAAATCCGTGATGAGTTGGGAGAGTTCTAGGATGAGATAAACCAGGTATGTAATGATTTAGGTATAGCTACTAAGGACAATTGCGAATTGAGCGCCGCGTGTAGTGTTACAGAAGCAGTTACAGGATGATGTGGATCAGAATGTTGCACAAGTTAGTCATACAGAATGTGAATGTAAAATGACAAAACTGCACCATCAGCGAGAGGTACTGGCTGGTCACATCAAAGCAATGGGCAGAGTAGCCCCCATACTGATGACGTCATCTGAGGAGGAGGAGTCAGGTGATGACATTTCTCAGTACAACACCCAGTCATGCCCCTACTATGGCCTAGTGATCCCACTCCACCATCCACAACATGGCGGACCCCCGTCACAAGATGCCATGTCCCTACTTCATCAACGGCATGACGACCTTCATGGGCGATGCCAACATGGTGACCCCCATGATGGGGGGGACCAGGCCCAGGCCTAGTCCCAATGGCACCACTGATCACTGTTATTTCTGTGGACTATAGGGAAGAGATAGAACAAATGATTGATAATGCCTTAGGCACTGTGACCTTTCCTGAGAGAAGCAAGTGGACCCTCTGAACACAGATCAAACAGATGCTGTAGGAGAGTGCTACTCAGGAACAGATGGTCCAAACTGTGGCTGATGCCGAAGCTCAGACAGCCTTGCAGGACACCCAAGACAATCTA
This sequence comes from Neoceratodus forsteri, assembly GCA_016271365.2. Taxonomy (NCBI): domain Eukaryota; kingdom Metazoa; phylum Chordata; order Ceratodontiformes; family Ceratodontidae; genus Neoceratodus; species Neoceratodus forsteri. Next base: position 29,120,845 of record CM057456.1, read on the forward strand.
CCTCTGAACGATCGTCCCAGTAATCCCCTACAAATGGCCCACTCTGTTCAGCAAATAGCTGACAGTATTGGTCAGATGAGCCCGTCCGACAACCTCAGTTGCCACTTGGAAAAGGTGCATTCCAAATGCAAAATGTTTAGTCTCACTGCAGACTACCAAGTCAAGATCCTATGACAGACCATTGATCCCGGCCTATAGGTGAAACTCCCTGATACTATCTGGCAGGATAGCCATGCCACCTTTGATGAAGTTGCAGCTGAACTCATTACTGCACATAACCCAGGTGTCGTAGGAGTGATGCTCACATACCCTGTGAAACAGAATACAAAGGAAAGTCCAGTGACTTTCCACCAGAGGCTTTGGATGGCCTACTGAACAGGAAAGAATATTGCAGGAGAGGCCACGGATGCGGACCTTATTGAGTACAAAACTCTGTTCCTTCAGAACATGATCCCTGCAGTGTGAGAGAAGGTAGAGCCAACCACCTATCCCACCATGGATAAGTTTTCTGACATTCTTTGGAAAACGGAGAGAGTTTATTAATTCTACATCCATGATTCAAGCTCCGGCTCCAAGAAGGTAGCTGCCGTGAAACCCATTCCGGAGGTCACGATGCAGGGGCAGGCCCAAGAGAAACATCCCTTCCTTACAGACAACCAACAACCCCAGCAGGCCCAACAACAATCATGGGGTGGGAACTGGAACTACCACAAAAACAAGAAACACCATAAAAATAATAAGGGTAAACCACAGAGACCAGGCCCTTCATATAGGGAAATAGCTGATGAAAACCAAAGCCTCTGAGACCTTCTTGGGCAAGTGTGCTCCGTAGTGGACGCTGTCCCAGTTCAGGCCCTAGCTGCAGTACAACCAGGAGGACAGGCCTCAACAGGCTGTGGGGATACCGGAAACCCAGGCTCTCTGGCCCCTACAGGCCTGAACCCAGAAGCTTCTCCCTATATAGCATCAGTACAACATAGTGAAATGGTTCACAGGAACCAGGCCCAAATGCTCTTTCAAGAGCATCCCCATGCCTCTACTGGTACAAATTGACAATTAAAGGCCCCAGTCCATATTGTAAACAAGCTAGTCTTGGATACAAATGGAAGGTCCTGTACAGAGGCCAAGGTCGGGGGCCGCCTACTTACAGTATTGCTGAATACAGGCACAGCAGTGTCTGTATTGCATGATGACAACCCAGCTACATCACCTTGGTCTACCGGACAGAATACTAATATGTCTGGTGTAGATGGAACTAGGCTACCTGCATACCGCTCCCTGCCACTACCTGTGGCACTGGGACACCTGGAGGCATATCATACCTTTCAGCTTATGGTACTGCATGATCACCTTAGCATTATTGGAATTGACTTTACGGCTGTGTGGTAGACCTGGACAATATGCTGTTGATACAGATTCAGGGACAGTACCACACTGTCATGATTCCTGACTCACATGTGGTTGCAACAATTGCCGCAAACGACAAAGAATATGATGTCATAGATTTGTTCAAAACCATAAGCTTTTCCCAAAGCTCCTTCCCATCCTGTAAAGGCATCTGGAGGCATTTTCCACCAACAAACACAATTGTGGCAAGATGCATACTGTCATTGAGGTGACAGGCCCAGCCCATGAGAGGCAAAGGTAATACCCCTTTCCATCAGAGACCTTGCCATCTCTTAGGGAAACAATCAAATTACTTCTCAGACAAGGTGTAATCAGGACATGTGTTTCCACTGCAAATTCCCCGTGTGGCCTGTGAAAAAACCCACTGGTGCATGGAGACTTACAATTGACTACAGGAGATTAAACCAGGTCACCTCTAGTTGTGCCCCAATGGTAGCATCAGCATGGGATGTGCTACAACTACTGACCCCTGACCAACAATGGTTTAGTGCCCTGGATATTTCCAATGGTTTCTTGTCATTGCCATTGGCTCCCAAGAGTCAATATAAGTTTGCCTTCACCTTTAAAGATAGGCAGTACACATGGACCTGCTTACCACGGAGGTTCCACAACAGCCCCTCCCTATTCCATCTGCACATGATGGACACTCTTGAGGGGTTCTCTATGCCCCAGTGTCTCTTGCAGTATGTGTATGACCTGTTGCTGGCAACAGCCACACAGGAGCAACATCTGGACCTTTTGGATGAATTGCTGACCCTCATTCAGAGGACAGGCCTAAAATGTAACCCAGCAAAAGCACAGCTGTGCCAGAAAGAGGTACTCTTTCTTGGCTTGAGGATAACAGACAAAGGCAGAAGCCCTACCTGGAAGAAGATACAGGGGTTACAGGACTTGCCACTCCCACCAGTGTAGCTACCCTTAGAAGATTTCTAGGTATGGTAAATTATTCCAGAGATTTCATTTTCAATTTTGTTCCAAAGGCCACCCCTCTGTATGAATTACTGAAAAAGGATGTTCCATGGACTTGGGGCCCCCATGCACACCCAAGCTGTGATGTCACTGAAGCAGGCTCTGGCCTCAGCTCCAGCCTTGGTTAAGCCCAATCCAGCCTTGCCATTCCATCTGGAATCCACCACCTCTGACATTGCAATGTCTGCAGTGTTGACCCAGAAGGTTCATGGCACCCTACGACCCATTGCATATGCATCACAGCTCTTGACCCCAGTGGAACAGAAGTAAAGCCTTTGTGAAAGGAACCTTCTGGCTACTTACTGGGCTGTCCAGCACTTTTTGTATATCATTGGGTATTTCTCTCTTATCATCAGTACAAACCACACCCCCATAACATACCTACTCTCAGACAGAGTAACAGATGGATCAGTCTCTAACACCAGACTGACACACTGGTCCCTCCTTCTCCAGGATAGGGACATCAAGGTTCACCTAACCAAAATGCCATCCATGCTGGTGCATGGCCTCCTTTTCCAAGGAGAACCACATGACCGTACACTGCAGCCACCTGATCTACCAGATCCAGGCCCTTTCCTTCCTGCTACACCACAACTACTTGAGAACACCTTATTGTGTCATGTTTTCACAGATGGATCAGCTTCCTAATGTCAGGGAGAATAGATAGCAGGAATGGATATATTTGTGGTTTACCCTTTTGGTAACACTGTTAAAATTTCCAAATGCTGCAGTGTAGCATCATCACAGTATGCAGAAATGGCAGTGGTGGCCTGTGCCCTCGAGTTCACCCAGCATGGAACCGGGGATACCATCATTTTTATAGACTCTAACTGGGTTTGTTGTTCTCTTACAGAATTTCTCCCTTTCTGGCAGAAGAACTCCTTTACCTCTTCTGATGGCACTCCATTGAAACACAAGGAACTGGTAATATACATTCTTTCACTGGCACAGAAATTTGCACACAAACTCTATGTACACAAGGTTAAGGCCCACTCCATACATGACCCCTATCATGCCTTCAATGACACAGCTGACACCCTTGCTAAGGAAGGTCCCCAAGGGGGGAACATCTGGATGATGGATCATCCAGAAGCCAGAGCGGCTGTACACATTGCAGCCATCAGAAAGAAACCTGAACCCTTCTCCCTCTTGGATTTGTCAGAAGCTCAGCATGTGGACTCTGAACTCAAGGACGTGTTCAGATTTCTGGACAATGGTACCGAGAAGAATCTACCTGCCCACAACCCATACAGAAGGCATGAAGGTAAGTTACACTTGCCCCCAGATGACATGCTCATTTGGTATCATCCAGATGACACCACCACAAAATTGTGGGTGGTTCCTCGTCATCTTAGGTCCGAATTTTTGCACCAGGTGCATGGCACCCCCACCAGTGGACACCAGGGAGTGGAAAATACACTCCAGAGGCTAAAGACCAGCTGGTATCACCAAGGATGTCAAACAGTACATAGACAACTGTCTTGTTTGTGCACAAAACAACCCCATCCCTACCAAAAGAGACACCAAATTATTACCACAAAGGCATTCTGGCCCTTGGCATGCTTTACAAATCCATTTTATTGGTCCCCTCAGCAATACCAGTAGAAACAACAAATACACCCTTGTGGTAACTGATCTTTTCTCTAAGTGGGTTGAGGCTTTTCCCACCAAGACATGCACTGCAAAAGCCACTGCCAAATTCCTGGTGTAACAGATTTTCTCCAGGTGGGGCCTACCTCTCAAGGTAGATTCCAACAAAGGAACCAGTTTTATGGGTGAGTTGATGAAAGAAGCCCTTGAACTCCTTGGAGTTCATTAGAAGTTCCACATACCACACCACCCACAATCATCAGGTCAAGTAGAGAGGGCCAACAGATGGATTAAGCAAATGCTTTCCAAATTTACTGAGGACAGTCCCAAGGATTGGGATTCCCTACTGTCATTACTCCTTATGGCAATTAGGGGCACACCCTCAGCCACCACTCAGTTGACATCCTTTGAGGTGATGACTGGCAGAAGTATGAGATTACCTGAACACCTGTTGTTTGACCTGCACACTCCCACCGCAGACCGTATCTCTGTGTGTATATATATATATATATATATATATATATATGTGGAAAAGTTGAGACATAATACACACTCATTTGTATGCCGCAAACTGCATGGGCAAAGCCCAGCAACAGTCCAAAATTCAGTTTGACAAACCCGCACAAGAAGTGGATTGGTAAGTTGGAGTTCAGGTAATGGTTCTCAGATTTGCGCATCCAACACACTCTTTCTCCAACAAGTGGGAAGGACCCTACCCAATTGTCAACAAGCTCAGTCCAGCAGTCTATCAAATTAGATTCATGCAAAATAACAAACTGACAAATGGTTACATGCCAACCAGTTGAAACTGTATAAAGGAGTATAATTACTTTTCCTAACTCCATTGGGCGGAATAGTACTAACCTTGCTAATGTTTGATTTTCCTTTTCAGATACACTGACAAGATGGCTATCTTGTTCCATTTTCTCCTCATCTCAAGAGTAATCCCCTGCATCCAAGGCACAGTAAAGCACATCCTTCTTCATCTTGATCTGCCTGCAGCTACCCCAGAGGAAGGTTCAGATGCCTACCTCACTGCCTCGGTTGTTGCTCCTGTTAAATCTACCCTACAAATTGAATGGCAAACCAAGTCTCAAAGATAAATACTCCCCATGGCCAAACTCTCCAAGGGAACTTTTCATGGATGGCCCAACACAAAATTATCCCCAAATGGTACCTTGTCCTTGCACAAAACCTCTCTTAGACATTCAGGTTTATTTAACATTACAGCCTTAATTGATCCTTCTTATTGTAATACACTTTCTAAGGATTCTGCCAGGAAATTGTGTGCCATACACAACATGGCCTCAGCTGCCATGTCTTTATCTGTGTTACCCCCCACTAAGAAAGAACTTTTGGAATGTCCCAAACAGCACCCTGGCCCTCGTAGAGGTCTCACAGCCACTACTTTGCCTGGCACACTTATTAACAACTTACAATATATGCATATACCTGTTTTCTTTAACGTAACTTACTGGAATATGAAAGAATTTTGTATGTGTCATACCACTAACATGTCATTATTTTATAGTACTTTGTTACTTGATAGCCCAGCAGCTTTTCAGATTCGCAGTCAAGACCCTATTGCCAGGGTACACACCACTGAGCATAGAGGCAATTTTAGAAGAAAACCTAGTTCTCAAACAGATGATCTGCAAAGTCATAAAAGAAACACATGTGACACATCAGATGTCACTGGAGCCACAGGCACCCTTACTGGTCTCTTTGGTACTACAATGTCTATCTGGAATAAAGCAGAGATTGCTACTATCAAAGTGCATTCACAGAAGTTTGAAACTGGTATGATCAATGACATCATACCCCCATTATTGCATGGTGTGGCTGGCCTTAGGAAGAAAGATACACTGCGTCTAATATTCATGATATTGCAAAAGCATTTTCAGATTCTAAAGAAAAGATTAACGCCCTTATTGCACAGAACCATAAGGAGGCAGATAAGCAATACATTGCCCGTAAAATATTATGCTCTGCCTATGGGTCATACATTATCACTACCATCAACAATCTCGTCCGTGATCTGGAATCCAGAAGAATCCCTGACATCATATATGATAGACGTATCTCTAAATGGTACTGCCCTCACTGCAAATCCCCTAACTGTGTTGCCATGTGTATGTTACAGTCAGTTTCTATTCCTATGTCTACTTCTAGAAATTGGGATTTGTGACCAGACATCCTAATACTGGTCCTTGCTTTACTTCTAAGAAATGTTCCATTAAGGATACTATGTTTGTGTCTTTTACTGTTTCTTTACCACATTTTGATCCCAATACAGCTATATTTGATAAACTAGCATCCGTACACTCCACTGGGCACCTTGATGAAGACATCTACAGAGAACGACTCGACTTGCCACCTCTTCTGGTTTTTCATCCTCTTCTGGATGCATGGGTCTCACTGCACATGGACTGTTGTGCAAAGAAAGGTATATTTATTTGTGTCAATGTGACGTATTTGATGTTATTAAAACTGTATGTGGATATTCCCCAGACAGTATCGATTGGTCCTTTTCCATGGACAATGACATCACCACCAATGGCACAGAATACCAGGACTCAACATCTACTCCAGATGCTTCTCGATTGTACCAGTCTTACCAGAAGGAGGTTCATTGGCTATCAACACGGATTTCCAACCAGACTTACACTTGCCCAGTACAACTACAAAAATGGAAACTACCTACTGTGAAAATGCAATATAATTCGGATGGTGAATTTTGTGTGGTAACTAATTTGAAGCACTTCACTTATAATGAGTTATGTGTTATTAGTGACCCCGATTTTTGCTTTGTCCCTCATCAGACCATTATTATTGGGCACACAGTTATCACCCCTGTTCCCCTTGTGGAACCAGATTTCATTGATGGTGACCCTGATTATATTCTTACCCTTTCAGAGTATTTACCTTACTTTAATGTACATATTGATCCTCTGACTTTAACACTGAAGTCACTTTAAGACAGGAAAGACACACACCTCATTCACATCAGCAATAATATGACCAAAGCAAATGAAGCAATATATGATCTTATTAATGATGGTGATTTTAACAGTGCACTTACTAATACTTGGTTAGAGATTACCTTTAAAGGTTTTGTTTTTATACAAGCATTTTTGATATTCTTTCTCATCATTATGCTTTGCTGCCTATGGCGCACACTCCGCTAACACTGTGAGCAGCTTGAGTTCCTTTACAAGGCTCATGCGTCGAGTCTGTAAATGATACCTGCTCACTCTCCACTTCCCTACTTTTGTTGTTGCCCCTTCTGAGGCAACAAAGGGGGGAATGTTACACCAGGTCCCTGTGCCCTAATTGATGCTCTAGAGGTACACCACAGACAGCTAGCATTTATGTATATGTTATACTAACATTTAGGGCTAATGACATCTACCGTACAAAAGTAGATGTCAGGATATGTATGCACATGATTGCTATATGCTTTACTTTCTCATATACACATGCATTTCTTGTTTACAAGATGTTAGGACACCTGTGTCCTTGTAGTATTATGATATATGAGTCGGAACTGCCATCTTCTGATGCTTTGTATTATTACACGGCCATGTACACAAACTGTATTTTCTTTGTTTCCACAAAGTGATGACTACAACAAAATTGTATAATGTTATCTAGGACTTTGGAGCCACCTCTAATTTAGCCAATAGGGCTCATCTCTGTAACTAGAAATGTTTCTATCTTACAGTAACTATGGTAACTATCTTAGGTATATAATGTAAGACATTACATCTTCTACCACGGAGACCCCTGAGATTTCTACACTCCTCGAGGTATAAGGAATGCATACCATTGGCTCCCAGTTCCTAATGTTAAGAACTGCTTAGGGCAACTGTGATTTTCCTTTTGGTAGTAATAAACAAGATGTATTGCTCTTACACAACTTGTTTGTGATTTCTTGCATTCCCATTATTGCCAAGAACCTGAGAGTGAGGGTTTAGACCTCCTGACACATTACTGTCACATGATAGAGGAGGCAGAGTAGAAAAAAGAAGAGCAATAAAAAATACTAACATGGAGATCCCCAGGGGCCATAAAACTAATAGGCACATTTATAAAAAATCCTAAAAGCAAACAAAGGAAAGGAAAGGACCCACTAGGACTACACACAAATGAAAACACTCTGCATAACATACGTTTCTGCAAATTTTAACTGTAGTACTCCTTTAATCCTTTTCAATGATGTGGGCCTTCTGATGGCTGAGTGTTACCACAACTTGCTCTTGTCTGTCCTGGTAAACTGAGTCCTAATACTACCACTGCGACCTCCCAGTACTGCTCCTACCTGCTGCTGTCTGTCTGGCAGGGCTAGTGATAGTATTGGTGCCTTCTATTGACCCCCCAGTATTGCCTCAAACCTGCCACTGTCTACCCTGGCAGATCAGGTTCTAATACCACCAACCACTATCTTCACTAGTGAGAGTGCCTTGGGGCTAGGGGTAGGGATTTAGGAGTGAGGATCTGTTTAGGGGGTTGCTTTGAACCTCCTTTCATTTTTACCTTCTAAAAGCAGCTATAAGTGAAAGATGCCTACTTTCCCATTTCACACTGAGCCAGCCAACTTGACTTAAATAATTTTGCCTGTTTTCAGATGACACCAAGATCTGCAACAGAGTAGATGATCCAGATGGGGTGGGCAGAATGAGAAGAGATCTGGATAAACTGGCAAAATGGTCAGAAGAGTGGCAACTGGGGTTTAATGCAAAGAAGTGCAAGATCATGTACATAGGGAAGAGAAACCCAGAAGTCACCTATAGGTTGGCAGGGGAGTTGCTGGCAGTCACAAGGGAAGAAAGAGACTTGGGCATCATCATCACAGATGACCTGAAATCATCCAAGCAGACACAAGACACTGGTTAGACCCCATCTGGAGTATTGAGTGCAGTACTGGAGGCCACACCTTCACAAGGACATTAACCAAATTGAGGCAGTCCAGGGAAAGGCAACTAAAATGGTGCAGGGAGTGCATCAAAAATCATATGAGGACAGATTAAAAGAGCTCAATATGTATACCCTACAGCAAAGGAGGGAGAGAGGTGATATGATCGAAACATTCAAACACCTTAAGGGCATTAACAAGGTGAAAGAGTCTAATATGTTTCAATATAAGAAAAATAGCAGGACAAGAGGACACAGCATGAGATTAGAGGGAGGCTGATTAAGGGGTAATGTGAGGAAGTTCTTTTTCACAGAAACAGTGGTGGATGCATGGAACGGCCTACCTCAGGAGGTGATGGATATGAATACAGTGGAGGGCTTCAAACAGGCATGGGATAGGCATAAGGGAGCAATACAGATGAGTATGAATAGATAGGCCATTGACAGCGTACAGGCCTATGGCACATTCATAAGGTAGAAAAAATGGGTAGACTGGATGGGCCTTGCGGTCCTTATCTGCTGTCGACTTCTATGTTTCTATGTTTCTATGTAATGTTAAAAGTTCTTAGAGTCAGACCCTGAGAGGTTCGTGCAGATATAACAGAAAGAGAGACAGAGACTGATTTATGTAGTCAATAAGAAAAGGTGGCATCTAAGTACCAAGGAAAAGTCAACTTGCATGTCTCTCAAAAACAGAATTGATTCATTCATCCCTGTCCCAGAGCACACTAGCACCCCTGAGTTCACAAAGAGGGCACACAAGTATAATTAATATCACAGGGCACCTCTGCAGTGACACAATGTGCATACAGCACAAGCAACCAGCTGCACAGTGTAGCAGTGAGTGGGAGGTCAGAACAGAGAAAGGTCTACACAGTCTGACAGCATATGGCTGATTACACTGAACTGAAGAGAGCTGTTCTGTTTTAACATATGCCTTGTGATCCTGCTCTACAGTAGCAAGCATCTATTAACACTTCAGACACATTTGCAAACTCCAAGCCATGTAAACTACTTTCTGAAAACAGGAACAGGGAAAGGACAAAACAGAAAAAGCAGTGGGCTTATCACGAGGTGTCAAAATTGCCAAGAGCAAGAAGGTGGCAGTAATCAGGGCTGAGAAGAATGTGACAACAGTGTGAGTAAGCAACTATCAAATCTTATTTGAGAAGAGCAGCTTCTGAGACACACTTTATACTTCCGGTGATAGCTTCTTACTAAATTCAAAACTACAAATACGTCAGCAGGCAGATACACACACAAAACACAAAGCACAGATGCAAAAACTATACTCAAAACACACACACACAGACCAAACTCACGCACACAGAAACACATGTAACTCCCCTTTGGGGGCTTACCTTAAGTGCCCCTGTCTCCCGTTTCCTTCCGCTGCTCCTGGCATCCTCCCCAAATCCCCATATTATTCAACACCAGGCCCGGGTTCTTTTCTGGTGCCCCTGCATGCCTCAAGCAGCCCAGTCACTGATTTCAGCCCATTTTGGGCTTACAATTGCTAAAATTCGATCGCCGCTATGGCAATGCTCCTCAGAGCTTGCAGCGATCGCACAGGCAAGGAGTAATGCCATTGAAATACCGGCCACCAGATTTGCTGTCTCTCAGGGAGCTGTTCAGTGGTCCCAGTGTCCCTGCTAAGCCAAATGGGGACTGGTGACGTTGAGGAGGCTGGGCAGAAGCCCCAGCAGTGTGAAAAAGTGAAGTTTAAAACAGAGCATACAGCGGAGCTCATACATATTAATGAGCCCCGCATGACTATTAATGAGGCTGATGCCTGCCGCCTAGGGGGGACAGATTCAGCAGTAGTGACAGCCGATCGGCTAGGGCTTACAGACTGAGAGTGGGCTTGTTTTGCAGGGGACAGTTGGGGCTAAAATCTGGTGGGGCCATTTAACAAATAAAGAATTGGGTTAGGCTGCACCAGATCATGAGAGAGGGGGACCATATTGAACTGCACTGTACAGACTGGGGCTGACGTGTTGATAACACTTTGACCTTTTTCCAGCAGTCAACCAGTGATATAGGCACCCAAAACTTGGACAAAGGGACTCCTGGAACAAGGAGGGGATTAATTCAGGCCCCTAGATCATGCCTCAATAAACGAGCAGGAAATATTGATCTCTGTGGATATAGCTTACTGATAGGCTTTATCAGCCAATCAGAACTGTTGATTTTCGGCTGAAACTGTGTGGACTTTCTGGGATTTCTTCAATCTGCTCCTGGGCTCTGTATGAGTCAGGAGTACCCTGTGAGAGTGGACTTTGGATATCAGGGGCTTACCCAGGCCCTATGTGGAGACTGCTGTGTTGCAGAATTGGGGATTGCTGGAACTGGAGATTGCTGTGTTGCAGAATTGGAGATTGCTGGAACTGGAGATTGCTGTGTTGCAAAACTAAAGATTGCTGGAACTGGGGATTGCTGTGTTGCAGAACTGGAGATTGCTGGAACTGGAGATTGCTGTGTTGCAGAATTGGAGATTGCTGTGTTGCAGAATCAGATTGAGAAGGGGAAAGAGAGAAAGAGACTGAACTGTGATGCTGATTCCCCAGATATTGAGAAGTTGCTTTATCACTGATGGAAGGAACTGAACACTGCAGAAACCTTGCACTAAAGGCTGAACTGGCTGAGAGGACTGTGCAAGTTACCCAAGTGCTACAGTTGCTGCTGAAAGATCATTTGCTTGTGTGGGACTGAAGTTGAAATTTTAAAGAAGCAAAGCGTCTCTGGACATCAGGGTGCTAGCCAGGTGCTGTACATGTCCTGAGTGTACTGGTGTGCAGGGGGTTTGTTGTTCTGGGATTCACCTGTTCGATTGCACCTGTGATTCATGGAAATAAGGCAAGCACCCACTCAAACTGGCACTGGACTTTGTTGGGAAAACTGCTGGGGAACTGTTCATCCTGAGAGCTCAGTGCAGGGACTGCAGGAGGACCCCCACCATTTGGGAGTTCTCACCTAGAGCCAGGGAGGGAACCTGCTAACCCCTTCCAAGTGGGACTCACTGTCTCAGGAGGTCACCGGCACTTGCTGTGGTGCTAGGGCACCTACGACCCATCGGGGTAGCCGAGCTGTGGAGCCACTCCCGGGTCTGGGCCTTCTGGAGCTGGTGCTGTCCTGCCACAGAGCTCTGCAATGGGCCAGAAGTGACTGAAGGTGACAAGCAGCCAGAACTACAATCAAGGTGACCAGCTGCAAGATTCTCGAGCAAGTCCATCCTGCCCGAGGGACCAGGGCCGGCCTTTCTTCTACCCTGTGCTGCACTGGCTAAAGAGCTCCATCCTCCTGTGTTTTGAGGTCAACAAATTGTGAGCACCCAGGATCTGGTTCCTGGAAAAGAAAAAATGTTGTTTTCTTAAACCAAGTCCCTTTCCAATATTTTCAGGGCCTCAATAGCCGGCCAACCCACTGCACCATACCAGGCCTGCACCTAGTGGGTACCCCTAAGAGCATCCTGGGAAACAGTGGTACCGATAGGGGTGGGTTTGGCCTGTGGACCCCAATGTTTGTTTTTGTTGCCTATTTCACTAACCATTTTTTTCTATCCACAGCCATCCTTTGTCCCGGTACTCCTTCCCTAGTCCTTACCCCAAATAAAGCTGTGGTCTATCGTTTGAAATTTTTGTGTGTGCAGGAATTCTCTGAGTCTGTCAAAGCATTACTGTTCATGATTTATGGTTGTACTGAATTGTTGGGCATCCAGTGTGTGGGGTGGTTGGTAGGGGAGGTGGGTAGGTGCAGCATCCCAGGGGGCTGTGCCAGCCAGTCACCTGACTCACTTCTAATTCTCTCTGGGTGGAGGCACAGTGCTATTTTTATTATGTTTGGGATAGAACCCCCAAACACCACCGTAGCTGGACCTAGGCCCCTTAACCTGTTAGAGGGCCAACAGGCAGAGTAGTAGTCCACTGGCACATGGCGCCTGGGTTACATCTTTGGAGGCAGTGCTGGGCTCTCCTGTTCACCCATCACACCCCCCATGGAGGACCCAACTGTAAAGTCCCCTGTGGGGCCCCCAGCACCCAAGTCTATTCTCCCCTTCCTCGGTTGAAATGTAGGCCTCAAGAAAAGGACAAAGTGAAGTTGGTGAAATGGAGCAGGGGCATGAGGATGGACCCCCAGAGGTCCTTTCTGTTGTTAGGGGTACCACCGAAGTGGATGAGGGTGAAATAGAAAAGCAGTTGTCCTCCATAACAAAACTGGATAAAGTGAAAGTGTGGGGACAGATGCTTGATTCAGGTACTGGGAAGTTAACTGTGTTGATGGAATACTTCAATGTGGTATGCCATTGCTACAGCAACCAACCAGGTCACTGTAGTGTCAGTGCAGGACCGCGGCACTGCTTTCTGGGGGTACTGCACCCCCTTCCCGAAGCAACTCTGACTCGGAGTTGATGAATTTAGTAGCAGGGGGTGCGGGGCAAAGCCCCCCCTTGAGAGGTTCAGGAGACAAGGCCCCCGAAGAAAACACAGTGTGAAGTGACTCCCTTTATGCCGACCGCAAATGCGGTCGACATAAAGGAGTCGCTGTAATGTCGGTTGACAAAAAAATTGTCGACCCACTGTCATGGATCCCTTAAATGCCATAGAGGCTGCCTGGGTGCTGGAGGCCATAGAGATAGAGGGCAAGGCAGAGGCCTGGGCTATAGTGACAATGTTTAGTGTGGTTTCCTTGGGGGGAGGACAGCCTGACCCTTCACAGGCCTCTGCACTAGATGTGAGGTTTAGGCCCAAACAGGTGCCTGCCCCATGGAATCTTATAGGAAGTTGAGGACATTTTTGGGGGTAAGACCTGCTCCTGTGGGGGAGGAAGATTATGAGTCATGGATAAACTATGTGTTACCACTGCTCCAAGACTGGCAGTGTAGTGAAGGGGAAAAATGGAAAAGGTTAACAGAGAGTTTGTGGGGCCCTGCCCTCGATGCCATTTGATCTCTCCAGACCACTGGCACTGAGGCCAAGGTAGAAGACTATATAGCTGCCTTGGATAGTGCTTTCCGTAGCATAGAGACATGTGAAGACTTATGATGGGGGTTCAGAGCAACCTGCCAGCAGAAGGGGGAGGCCTTGTCTGAATATGTGTAGAGGCTGGAGAAGGCCCTGCAGAAGGTATATAGGAAAGGGGTGATCCAGGCCTCTGACTTGAATAAGACTAGGTTAGAGCAAGTACTGATGGGTGCCTGGTACTCAGAGTTGTTACTACTGAAGTTGGACCTAAAAGACAAAATGAGTAATCCACCTCTGCTTCAGGTGCTGCATAGGGAGGTGAGAGAGGTGGAGGAAAGGGACACCAAATGGGGGGTCCTGCCCACTATTGCTGCTACTGCTCAGGTTCAGGAAGCCACTTCCCTGGCTGAGGTTTCTGAGGTGAAAAAGTTACTGAAAGAATGTAGGGAAATGTTGGATAAGGTTGGTGTTGGTCCTGTTAGGACCCCTGAAGCTTCCGCTGAATAGTCCACTCAGGCAGCCTCTGCCACCCTTCCCATGATGGGTCTGGGGATGTCATCTGCACTGCCCCCTATAGTACCTCAGATTGAAGCCCAGTTGCTGGAATTGAGTCAGGTTGTTAATGAACTAAAGACCCAGGGGGTGTTAAGGGCAGGGGCTCCCGAACCAGTAGCTATGGCCCAAGCAATAGCCACAGTTAACCCTCCTGCTCCCATTGCCATAGACCCAGTTTATCCTTCTGTTCCCTTAGTGTACCCAGTGGCTCCAAGCTATCTACCACCCCGACTGCCTCCTGAGTCCTATTACCCAGGACAACCTAAACAAGAAGCGATAATCTGTTACCGGTGTGGAAGGAATGGGCATTACTGGAGAGGGTGCCAGTCCCCAGCAGATCCCCTTTGAGTGGCTAACAGACTATTGGGCAAGGAAGGAAAGCCACAGTGAAACTTTGGTGGGGCCCAGTAAAGGAGCGAACCAGGGCCCTATGCAGGTCCAGCTCCGTAGTGAATGTAAAAGCCTCTTCAACGAAAGCCACCTCAATTGCACCCCTTGATATGTACCAGCCAGTGGGGCCATCAACTGAAACCCTTGTCACCAGAGAGGGAGTCACCACCAATGCCATCCTTGATAGTGACTCCCAGGTCACTATCATCTTTAAGACCTTGTATGACAGACACTTATCTTACCTGGAGTTGCAGCCTTTGGAAGGACTACACATGTGAGGGCTTAGTGAGAAGTCTTATCCCTATCTCGAATATGTCATAGTATGGATGGCTTTCCCCACTAACGTGGTTGGAGTGGGGGATGCAGTTGAGACCCTGGCTTTAATCTATCCTGAGACAGATGTGTATGACGGGATACCTGTGCTGGTGGGCACAAATACTCACATGTTCAGAGCTCGCTCAGCTTTGCCAAGCCAGAGAAGCAGAACAGCAAGGGAAGAAATTACCCATTCACCAGGTGGTCCAGGAGGCCTATAAGAGACAAAGGCACCCCTCCCCCCGAAGATGTAGATGAATCTGTTGGCATAGCTTGGATTAGAGATGCAGAGGAGATTGTGTTGCCACCCAATGCAAAGTGTAATATTGACGGAGTAGTGCAGTTAAAAAAGGAGATAAAGAACAAAATGTTAATGCTAGATGCCCCTAAGGAACACGGATTGCCACCGGGATTATTAGTGAAACCCAGTGTCTTATCGGTACGGGTGCATGCCTATGTTCGAAGAGTGACAGTGCGGGTGAGGAACACAACCGACAGAGAAGTGGTTGTCTGAAGGGGCCGGACATTAGCCAGGGTTTACTGTGCTGACACAGCTGTGCAGACCACTGCTCCAGGGAGAAGAGATTATGGTGGCATTGACCCTGCCTTGTTTGATTTGAGTACCCCCCCCCCCACCAGAGGAGTGGAAGGAGCATGTCCAGAAGAAGTTGACTACCAGGACAAAAGTGTTTTCATTGCATGAGTGGGATCTTGGCTGCATTACAGGAGAACAGCATCACATAAGGCTCACAGATGAGAGCCCCTTCAGGGAGAGATCCAGATGGCTCACCCCACTGACATAGATGGTGTACGGAGGCACCTTTAGGAGATACTGGCTGCAGACATTATCCAGGAGTCCAGAAGTCCATATGCGTTGCCTGTAGGCTGGTGAGAAAATAGAGTGAGGCTATTAGGATGTGTGTGGACTACCACACCTTGAACAAGTGCACTGTGCCCAATCAATGTATGATACCACAATACAAGATGCTCTAGACTGCTTGAATGGCAGCCAGTGGTTTTCGGTTTTGGACTTAAGAAGTGGGTATTACCAAATTCCCATGGCCCCACAGGATCAGGAGAAGACAGCTTTTATATGCCCCCTAGGATTTTATGAATTTCTGAGAATGCTTCAGGGCATTTCAGGCATCCCTGTGACATTTCAGTGCCTTATGGAAAAGACTGTTGGGGACATGAACCTGCTGGAGTGCTTGGTTTACTTGGACAACATTGTTGTGTTCAGAAAGATGCTGGAAGAGCATGAATCACAGCTACTCAAGGTGTTAGACTGGCTGGAAGAATTTGGCCTGAAGCTTTCTGTTGACAAGTATCAGTTCTTCCAGGCCTCGGTCAAATAAAGGAGGCAGTATGGCGCAGTGGTTTAAGGCTCTGAGCTGCAAACCTGGAAACCTGGGTTTGAATCCCACAGCTCCCACTTGCATACTGTGTGACCCTGAGCAAGTCACTTAACTTCCTTGTGCTCCCAGGTTGCACCTGTAAACAAGCTTTCAGCTTAGTGTGTCTCTCCTGGTAAAACAAAGGTAAAAAAAAAATATATGTTGGACACATTGGCCCAGATATTCAAACTGCGCCAGTTTGTGGTGCAAGCCTGTGCGCCGCTCAAAATAGTTGCGCAGGGGTGTGGCCAGAGCGATATTCAACGGAGTTGCTTTATGCGAACTGCTTTGAATATCGCCCTTTGCTCACTCTCCTGATTGTACATGGCGAGTGGAACTGCGCCAGCACAAGTGGTTAGAGTGGTTAGAGTGGAGCATTGAGATGCGGTGGCGCAAGTTCCATTGCGCCATGCACAGCACCTGCGATATTCAAAGGGTGACATGCAAATGGGGCCATAATTTATGCAAGGCGCACGGGGGGGCCATTTGCATCTGATTACAGCCCCATTTGCATGCCATTAGCATGCAGGTGTGCAGATCCCCGATGACTTGTGCCTGGCACCCTGCCAGGCAGCAGCCTTCGGGGACCGACGCCCCCTGCAGCCCGATCGCGGGATGTCCCGTAAGGGACAATGAATGTCTCCAATCCCTGGTGGTCCAGTGGACTGCGATTAGCCCAATCGCGGGCATAACTGTAATTCCCCCCTCCAGTAGCCCAATCGCAGGCATAATTGTATTCCTCCCCGAGTAGCCCCATCACGGGCATAACTGTAACTTGCCCTCATTAGCTCGATCGCGGGCATCAGTATCCCCAAAGTCCAATATCCTTGGTGGTCCAGTGGACCGAACGAGCCTGATCTTGGGTGGCATTCCTCACCCCAAGTCTGAAATCCCTGGTGATCTAGTGGACCCCACCCCACCCGCCCACGGAGCCCCACCACCCCCGCCCCGTCCAGCCGGCGGGCAGCAGCACCTCACCCACCTGCCGCCTGCTGCCCGCCGACTGACAGGGTGAGTGCTGCACGCCCATTGGTTCAGAGCATGAGCCAATGGGCGCAGCCCATACCATACTAGTCAGTCCAGAGCAGGGGGTGGGGCTCCATGGGTGGGTGGGGTGGGGATCCACTAGATCACCAGGGATTTCAGACTTGGGGTGAGGAATGCCGCCACGATCGGCTCCATTCAGTCCACTGGACCACCAGGGATATTGGACTTGGGGATACTGATGCCCGCGATCAGGCTAATGGGGGAAGAGAAGTTAGCCCGCGATCAGGCTAATCGGGTGGGGGATATGTTACGCCCTGATCGGGCCACTTGGGGGGAATACTGCTGTGTCCGCGATCCGCTACTCCGGTCCACTGGACCACCAGGGATATTGACTTGGGGATACTGATGCCCACGCTCGGGGCATGGGGCACCGCAGGTGGTGGAACAGACAGGGCCACCCACAGGTGGCAGGCTGTGTTGTGCCCTGCAATGCAGCAGCTCACCTGTGGGTGGCCCTCGACTTGTTCTCTTTTTGGGCGTAACTTTGTGCAGGCGCAGGTAGGGGTTGCACCTGCGTAACTCTGCATGGCCCAGGCTGAATATCGGGCTGTGCAGTTTATGCATGGGCACGCCCCCCCTACTTGTGCCTGCATACATTACTGATGCGCCCCGGCGCATCGGGATTTGTGCGGCGCACTTTTCCCTTTTAAATATCTCACCTGGTCGCATCAGTGGGTTGTGCATGGCGCAACACCATTGCACCATGCGCAACCCTTTTGAATATCTGAGCAATTGTCTTCGCCAACAGCATTCAGACCAACCCCAGTAAACTGGAGGCCCTCACCACCTGGCCCAAACCCAGAAACCTGAAATAACTGAAAAGGCTGCTTGGCATTTGTGGGTATTACCGGAGATTCGTGAGGGACTACACCAGAGTAGTCAGGCCTCTTTTGAACTTACTGCAGGGGTATCCTCCAATAGATAAGAGCAGAAAGACCCCTCCTCCTGGAGACCAAGCTGAACAACCTAAATATTTTCGTCCATCTGAACCTTTTGGCTCCCAGTGGACCAAGGAGTGTAATAGAGCTTTTGAGGACATTATATACTGCCTGACTCATGCACCGGTGCTCGCCTATGCTGACCCACAGAAGCCCTATATCCTACATACAGATGCAAGTTTTAATGGTCATGGGGCAGTATTGTATCAAGAATATCCAGAGGGCCTGCGTCCAGTGACATATGCAAGCTGGAGTTTCGACCCCTCGGAAAGAAGGTACCCCATCCACAAGCTGGAATTTTTAGCACTGAAGTGGGCTATTGTGGACCAATTTCATGATTACCTGTACGGAGTGAAGAGACCAACAACAGCCCATTTACTTATGTACAAACCAC
This sequence comes from Neoceratodus forsteri, assembly GCA_016271365.2. Classification (NCBI taxonomy): domain Eukaryota; kingdom Metazoa; phylum Chordata; order Ceratodontiformes; family Ceratodontidae; genus Neoceratodus; species Neoceratodus forsteri. Next base: position 29,139,719 of record CM057456.1, read on the forward strand.
AGCCAAACAAGAAGCTGCCAGCCACCGGTGGTAGTCGGCTCTGTCTACCTATGACTACAGCATAGAGTACCAGCCTGGTCTAAATAATATAGATACCGATGCCTTGTCCCAACGTCCTTTGACTCAGGGGGCTGAGCATTCCAGCTGGGTCAAGATACCAGAACAAGTGGTAAAAGCGTTGTGTAAGAAATTTGATGGTGACGAGTCCCCTTCTCTCGAAGATGCCCCTCATTGGTGGACTGCTTAGGAGTATCTCAGAGTTGCCTTCCTATAGCTTACTGACATTTGACTCCCCTGGATATGAGGTCTTTGCCCCAGCTGACTACTCAGGACTTACAAAAAGAACAGCAGGACAGTTCCATCATGGGGGAGATAATTCAAGTGCTTCAGAGAAAAGGAGATCCAGCTCAAGTAAAAGCTAGTGATCCACATGCCCGGTTATTACTGCAAGAATGGCTGAAGTTGCAGCTAAAGAAAGGTTTGCTCTACTGAGTGACTCAGGACAGCAGGGGGCACTCTGTGTGCAGTTGGTATTGCCTGATTGTTTCCAAGGCCTGGTGATGAAAGCCCTAAACGATGATATGGGCCACTTGGGCAGCAAACACACCCTGGAAATGGTAAACAGCAGATTCTATTGGCCCAAGATGGGAGTTGATATAGAATATTATTGCAAGAACTGTTGGTGGTGTATCCAGAGAAAAGCACTTCCCCCAAAAGACTGCCCTGCTAGCTGATATCAGTACCAGAGCACCAATGGAATAGTGTGCATCGATTTTCTCACATTGGAACCAGACTCCAGGAATATCTCCAACATATTAGAGGTTACAGATCATTTCACCCGGTACGCTCAAGCTTACCCCACCAAGGACCAGAGGGCCTCCACAGTGGCCAAAGTGTTGGTCGAGAACTTTTTTGTCCACTACGGAGCCCCTCAAAGAATCCATTCGGACCAAGGACGTGATTTCAAGAGCCGGTTGATAAAAGAGCTCTTATCCTTATGGGGTATCAGAAAGTCTAGAACCATGCCTTACCACCCCCAGGGTGACCCCTCCACCCAGGAGATTCAACAGAACACTGCTGGACATGCTGGACACCCTGGATCCAAGAGACAAGCGTACCTACAGCCAACAGGTAAGCACTTTGGTCCATGCATACAATTTGCACAAAAAATGACGCTACTGGTTTCTCTCCTTACCATCTTATGTTTGGGAGGGAGGCCCACTTCCCCATGGACCTGTGTTTTGGAGTGTCAGTGGATGGCATCAAAGAGAATGAATATTTGCAATATGTGAGAAAGCTGAAACAACAGTTGAATGATGCCTATCAGCTAGCCTCAGAGACACCGACCAAGTGAAATCAGGCCAATAAAGAGAGGTATGATAAAAAAGTGAGGGCGCAAGTCCTGGAACCCGGTGACTGAGTACTACTCAGGAGTCTGGGCATACCTGGGAAACATAAAATTACTGACCAGTGGGGAAGCACACCGTATGTGATAGTTGAGAAACTGGAAGGGTTGCCTGTATACAAGATTCGATCAGAGGTAGAAACTAGAGGGTGCAAAGTGATGCATAGGAACCACCTCCTTCCCATCAGAGACAAAACTGTTGCATCACATTCTGATTTGATGGAGCCACCTGTACCTCCAACCACTTGAGCTATTGCATGCAGACAACAGAAGCAGGAAGATGGTGATGCTACAGGGGGCTGGGCTTACCCAGTTACAGGAGGTACCCGAGGAAGAAGAATCAGCTGATGAATCAGACAGAGAGGCTCAGGACATGCCTGTGTGTTTTATCCTACCCCTGAACTAGAAAGACTGTTTCAGGGACCATCCCTGATGTTAGAGACTGGTCCTGTGATAGAAGGGCTCAGTGCACATGAGATGGAGGTCCCCGGGCATGACAGACATGGAGAGGTGGACATGGCTGTGCCTGGGGAGCAGGGTGCCGAAGGGGGAGGCTGCTCCTTCTACCCCCCTCAAAGGCACCACTTTGGACTTGAGTACTAGGCCAGCTGAGCCATTTGCATGGTTCCGGAGCAGTCCCCCTGAAGAAATGCCTTTTGGAGAGCCCACATCAAACTTGATTACTAGTTTGACTGGGTCTTCTGAATGGCCCCAAGACAACACTCCTGGACAGACTGGCATAGGAAAGGAAGAGCTGCAGCACCAGGCCCCATTGAAGATGAAGGCATAGGCCAAGGGGAAAGTAACATGGACTCTGCCTCTGAACAAGAGGTAGGCAGTAGACCTGAAGTGCAAGAAACCCCCAGAAGATCCAGGAGGACTATATGGCACCTACTGAAGTTGACTTACGATGCACTGGGGGTGCCCACTGACCTGCCCTTATTTGTAGTACACAAGGGGGTATATATCACACTCAGGTTCCTGGAAAGGGTGTTCATATGCCCTATTAGTTCTAGACCCCCCCCCAGGTCCGAGGGGAAGGTGGCCAAAAGGAAAAGAGGGAGGTGAAAGAGTACAAAGGGAAAGAGTGGTATAAGTATAGTATGAGGTAGTAAAGTTCCTATTGTTCTCAAGATTAAACATATGGGTGCCATATTTTATGTGGATAGTGAGTCAACTAAAGGGGAAAGTCTTTACTGCACTGTATATAATGTTTTTTTGTTCGTAAATGGTTGATGTTATAATAGTTAGGAACCAGGTGCATAGTTAGAAATGTTAATGTGTGTTAATGCTAAAACTTACTTGAATGCAATTTTATGGTACTTTACTTTTAGGCTTGGCATGAAAGCCAAGCATTTAAGGGGGGGAGTATAACCCCCCTTTGGGGGCTTACCTTAAGTGCCCCTGTCTCCCGTTTCCTTCCGCTGCTCCTGGCGTCCTCCTCGAATCCCCGTATTGTTCACCACCTGGCCCGAGTTCTTCTCTAGTGCTCCTGAATGCCTCAAGCAGCCCAGACATTGATTTCAGCCCATTTTTGGGCTTAAAATTGCTAAAATGTGATCGCCACTACAGCAATGCTCCTCGGAGCTTGCGGCGATCATGTAGGCGCACGGTGGCGCCTTTGAAGTACCGACCGTCAGATTTGCGGTCTTTCAGAGAACTGTTCAGCGATCCCAGTGCCTCTCCTATGCCAAATGGGGACCAGTGACCTTGAGGAGGCTGAGGAGAAGCCTCAGCAGTGTGAAAAAACGAAGTTTAAAATGGGGCATAAAGTGAGCTCATACATATGAATAAGCCCCGTATGAATATTAATGAGGGTGATGCCTGCCACCTGGGGGAAAGAGATTCGGCAGCAGCAACAGCCGATTGGCTAGGGCTTACAGATTGAGAGTGGGCTTGTTTTGCAGGGAACGGTTGGGGCTACAATCTAGTGGAGCCGTTAAACAAATAAAGAATTGTGTTGGGCTACACCAGATCATGAGAGAGGGAGACCATATTGAACTGCACTATACAGACTGGGGCTGACGTGTTGATAACAGTTTGAACATTTTACAGCAGCCAACCAGTGATATAGGCGCCCAAAACTTGGACAAAGGGACTCCTGGGAAAAGGAGAGAACTAATTCAGGTGCCTAGATCATGCCCCAATAAACGAGCAGGAAATATTGATCTCTATGGATATAGTTTATTGATAGGCTTCATCAGTCAATCAGAACTGCTGATTTTCGGCTGAAACAGTGTGAACTTTCTGGGATTTCTTCAGTCTGCTCCTGGGATCTGTACAAGCCAGGAGTACCCTGTGAGAGTGGACTTTGGACGTCAGGGCTTACCCAGGCCCTATGTGGAGATTGCTGTGTTGCAGAATTGGAGATTGCTGGAACTGGAGATTGCTGTGTTGCAGAATTGGAGATTGCTGTGTTGCAGAATTGGAGATTGCTGGAACTGGAGATTGCTGTGTTGCAGAATCAGATTGAGAAGAGGAAAGAGAGAAAGAGACTGAACTGTGTTGCTGATTCCCCAGATATTGAGAAGTTGCTTTATCATTGATGGAAGGAACTGAACGCTGCAGAAACCTTGCACTAAAGGCTGAACTGGCTGAGAGGACTGTGTGAGTTACCTGAGTGCTACAGTTGCTGCTGAGAGATTGTTTGCTTGTGTGGGACTGAAGTTGAAATGTTAAAGCAGCAAAGTGTCTCTGGATGTTGGGGTGCTAGCCAGGTGTTGTACATGTCCTGAGTGAACTAGTGTGCAGGGGGTTTGTTGTTCTGGGATTCCCCTGTTCGATTGCACCTGTGTTTCTTGGAATTAAGGATAGCACCCACTCACATTGGCACTGGACTTTACTGGAAAAATTGTCAGTGAATTGTTCATGCTGAGAGCTCAGTGCAGGGACTGCAGGAGGACCCCCACCATTCAGGAGTTCTCACCCAAAGTCAGGGACCTCATTTTCTCAGGAGGTCACTGGCACTTGGGGTGCTAGGGCACCTACAACCCATTGGGGGAACCGAGCTGTGGAGCCACTCCCTGGTCTGGGCCTTCTGGGGCTGGTGCTGTCCTGCCACAGTGCTCTGCAATGGGCCAGAAGTGACTGAAGGTAACAAGCGGCCAGAACTACAATCAAGGTGACCAGCTGCAAGATCCTCGAGCAAGTCCATCCTGCCCAAGGGATCAAGGCCAGCCTTTCTTCTGCCCTGTGCTGCACTGGCCAATGAGCTCTATCCTCCTGTGTTTTGAGGTCAACAAACCGTGAGTACCCAGGACCTGGTTCCTGGAAAGAAAAAAAAAAAGGGAAGTTGTGTTGTTTTCTTAAACCAAGTCCCTTTCCAATATTTTCAGGGCCCTACCAGCTGGCCAACCCATAGAACCGTACCAAGCCTGCACCTAGTGGGTATCCCTAAGAACATCTTGGAAAACACTGGTACCAGTGGGGGTGGGTTTGGCCTGAGGGCCCCAGTGTTTGTTTTTGTTGCCTATTTCACTAACCAGTTTTTTTCTATCCACAGTCATCCTTTGTCCCAGTACCCCTTCCCTAGTCCTTACCCCAAATAAAGCTGTGGTCTACTGTTTAAAATTTTGTGTGTGCAGGAATTCTCTTCGTTTGTCAAAGCATTACTGTTCATGGTTTATGATTGTACTGAATTGTTGGGCATCCAGTGTGTGGGGTGGTTGGTAGGGGAGGTGGATAGGTGCAGCATCCCAGGTGGCTGTGCCAGCCAGTCACCTGACCCACTTCTAATTCTCTCTGGGTGGAGGCACCACACTATTTTTATTACCTTTGAGATACAACCCCCACACACCACCATAGCAGGACCCAGGCCCCTTAACCTGTTAGAGGGCCAACAGGCAGGGGTAGTAGCTCACTGGCACACATCATCTGAGTTATACACACATGTAAGCAGTCACAAATATGACATGCACTTGAGCACACACACATAGACAATATTCCTAGTCTACAAACTACAAGTTAAAAATGCAACAAACACGCCACTATTGTCAGGAAAGCACACAAGATCAGACTGACGTCAACCAATTCTTATTTGTCATTATTTTTACATTTTGGTTGCTATCCCAGTCACCACTTGTACCTTCACCTGGGGAGGGTATACAGTATATACCATTCAGGAACCTATGGCAGCTTGCTATTGAACAGTTACATAATGACTAACATACTACCCCCCCCCAGCATGGAAGCATCCCTAGTGATGAGGAAATAGTGAATGATTGGTTGTATTATGATTGATTGATTGATTTGCCTGCAACCTTGCCACCTTGGAGCCTGATCCCATCAGATCTGAGAAGCAAAGCAGGGTTGGACCTGGTTTGCAGTAGCATGGGAGACCTCCAATGAACACTGGCTGGTGCTGCAGGATATGGTGTTGGTAGCTCTGTAAAGGGCACTCTCCCCTTTACTAAACATAACCATACTGGCCCCCCAGCATGGTGTTAGGGGGGTCACTGTGTTGTCGGACGTGGTGTCTTTCAGATGAGATGTTTAACCAAGGTCCTGTTTGCCTGTTCTGATGATTGTTCAGGTGGACATTAAAGATCCATGGCACTTCTTGAAAAGAGCTGGGGAATTATTTATTGAGCAATCCAAACAAAGAATCATACAATAAATTAAATATTACATAAGTAAATTAAGCAGAAATACACAAAAAAGAGAACCACAAAAATAAAAAACAGAAAAACAGAAAAAGGGAAAAATTAAAGGGAAAACAGGCAAGAAAACAAAGATATAGAACACACAGTTCCAAAACAGTTTATTGTAACCAGCAAAGGACCCCCATCGGGTATTGAATTCAGTAGTCCCAACAGTATAAAGTTCACGGTCTTGAATATCATTAACATCATGTAAAATTATATGCAACAATTCTTCCTTAGTGTGACAAAACTGCCCCTTGGGCCCTTTGCTTACAAGGCAGTTCTCTAACGGGGACTTCTAATCCTTTGCCACCACCTGATGTTTTTACCTGGAACTGGGATACCACCCTTTTGCTTCCTTTGCTCAAGGTCAAGAAGGTCAACACAATAACTGTTAATAAAGTGCCCTTCAAAGACAGACTGCAAACAAAGTCCAGCAGAAATAGTAAAATTACCTTTTTAAATAAACAAGCAGTAACTAGTTCTATCAAAAATGGATTCTTTACTAGAAGAACTACAAGTATTTACAAACAGGATATATTTATAGTCAGACAAAAGGTTTACAAATTTACTAGGAAATAGAAAATTAAGTAAGTTACACAGCGCTGATGTATAGAAAAATCTGTGCTGTCCTTACCTAAAACCTGTTGACCTACTGCTACCTATAGAAGACACTTTCCCTAAGATGTACTTTTACCTGCAGCAGGGCTCCCCTTTTGTCAGATGTTGAGTGCTCCACAGAGAGAGAGAGAGACAGAGCTGATCCTCAGTTCCCTAATGTATTTCCTTTGGCTGTGAGGAGTGGCCTCACCCTATGAGTGACAGTTCCCCACAGTCCCCCACCCCAAATGAGTGCGAGAGTGTGCGTGCGTGCGTGTGTGTGTGTGTGTGTGTGTGTGTATGATATCATCCAAGCCAACTGGCCTGTCTTCACACCTAGAACATCCCTTGTCCTGCTTTATGACCCTGTTTTGTAGGATTTTTGAGGTGTTTGAAATTGCACCCTCACATCTGCCAGGATCTGCAACTTAGATGAGCTCATGGGAACTTTACACTGAACAGTGGGCCAGTATTTCCCATAAGACCTGCCTGGACATGTGACCTTGGAAACCACGTTTGTGTCCACTTTCAAATAGCAGAACTTATAAAAGAACCATAGCTACACTAACAAAGGAAATTAGTAGATCAATTTGGTCATATGTCCGTCACATGTCCTCCCCCCAAGAAATGAAGGTATCCCTCTTTTGGGCAACCCCCATGAGACACTGCCATTCATGTAGGGACTGGGGAGAGCCTAATGGAACATATCATGTACTTAGCCCTGCCTTGACAATCCATCTGCATTGGCATTCTGTGCACCACGCCGGTGCCGAATGGACATGTTATAAGACTGCAGTATCAAACTCTAGTGCAATAGTTTTGTATTTTGCCCACTAGTCTTATGGAGCCATATCAGGGGATTATGATTTATGACCACAGTGAACTCCCTCCCATACAAATATGGCTGCAGCTTCTGAAGGGCCCACACTATCCCCAGACACTCCCTCATAATTGTGGGGTTATACTACATTATTCCAAAAATTATTTCCCCAACACCCAACATCCCAAAGCCACAATCCTGACACCCATTTACCTGACAGTTGCCCGTGGCAGAGGTTTTTTTGCATTTCAGGGGGCTTCGCCCCCGCATCCACACACACCACCCCATGTTTAGGGTTCAAACTCCACCACAGGCAAAATCGAAGCGTCGGGCAAATGGGTGTCAGGATTGTGGATCAGGATGTTAGGGGTCAGGAAAATGACTTTCGGGATCTAGTAATACTCCCCAATCGTGGTGTATGCCTCCTCTGTCGGCAGAAGCTTCCTGCTCAGATACACTATGGGGTGCTCCTCCCCCTGGTGTGTAACCTGGCTCAGGACAGCACCCAGCCCATGGTCCAAGGCATCCACACACACGATGAACATTAGGTCATAACTGGAGCTAGCAAGCAAGGGTAACCCACATAATACCTCCATCAATTGTCAGAAGGCAGACTCACAGTTCTCTGTCCAGAGAACTTTCTCTGACATTTTCTTTTTCATCAGATCTGTCAGGGGCTTAGCCACATCACTATAGTGAGGGACAAATCTCCTGTAGTACCCATTTGTCCCTAGAAATGCCTTTACCAGTTTCTTTGTGGCAGGAGTGGGCCAGGCCTGGATGACATCAACCTTCACAGGCTCTGCATGAATGCATCCACTGCCCACCTAGTGTCCAAGGTAGTATACTCTGGCCATGCCTACCTGGCATTTTTTCACCTTTTTTTTTAACATGCCACTGTTTTCACCATTGGCATGCCTCATTCTGCCCGACCAGCCCCCTCAGCTCTGATACCCGGCATTACCAGGGCTGACCTTATGCCCAGCCCGGGAGTGGTGCCTGTGGAGGGGCATGCATCATCCTGCCTGCTGGATGTTTTTCTCCTCCATTTTCTCCCCATTACCCAGGGCTCCAGGAGTGAAGATGCATGCACGTGGAGGCGCGCATGTGCTCTACAGCCCCGGCAACAGCCCCTTCTGCCCACCCATTGGCCTAGCACCTTTGCACCCTTCTGGCTTGCACTGCAGCTTGGCCTCCACCAGAAGGCAGACCATAGCCAAGGGATGCAACCCCACCACCCTGGAGAGGAGAGCTGCCTTTTGGCCACTCCTACCAGCTCCGCGCCCTTCCCCCTGCCAACCTCCGGTGACCAATGCTTGTACCAAACACGTGTCACTGGCGTGGTGCAAGGTAAGACATCCAACACCTCAGTCCTCAGCACCACCAGGCTGGCAGTTTTCTACCTTAACTGTCAGCACTGCAGTCTTCAATTGATGGAACACCTACCTACATGCCTGATGTGATCCTCCCATGTCTGGCTGTAAATAGCGATGTCATCCTTCTACGCCAGTGCGTATTCACCTGCCCCAGCCAGAGTGTGATTCACAAGCTGCTGGAAGGTTGCAGGTGCATTCTTAATCCCAAATGATATTACTCAGAATTCGAATAGGCCAAATGGGGTGATAAAAGCAGACCTCTCCCTGGCTGCAGGGGTTAGGGGTACCTGCCAGTAGCCCTTTGTCAGGTCTATTGTGGTCAGGAACTGGGCTCCCCTAGCCATTACAAGGTCTTGTCCATTCTGGGCATGGGGTAGGCATCTGACTCCGTACAGCTGTTGAACCTCTGGTAGTCAGCACAGAACCATGCAGTACTGTCCTTCTTGAGGATCAGAATCACAGGTGAAGCCCTGGGGCTACTGGAGTTCTGGACACTCCAAGGAGCAGCATCTCCCTGAGTTCCTCTAGCACGGTCTGCTTAATCCCCTTTGGTACCTTGTAGGGGGACTGCCTCAGTGGCACTTGGGTTCCATTGTCCACATCGTGTTTAGCCATTGTGGTGCACCGGGTTTCCTCATGAACATATCCCCAAATTCTCGCAGCACCCCCTTCACCTCCTCTGCCTGGGCTGGTGTCAGCTGCCCTGTGAGGGGGAGTTTATCTACTGAGGATCCCTCCTGCATCTCACCAAGAAGGTCCACAAGGAGATCAGCCTAATTTCCCTCTTCTGACATGCTGTACACAGCGAGGACCATTTCCTCCCTATCATAGTAGTGCTTCATCAAGTTCACATGATATACCCTCCACCTGCACCTTCTGTCAGGCCGCCCAACTACATAGTTAACCTCACTCACCTTCCTGATTATGGAGAAAGAGCCCTCCCATACTGGCTGCAGTTTATGTCAGACTGGGACAAGTACCATCACTCGCTGTCTGACTTCATGCTCCCAGGCTCTGGCCTCATGGTCATACCAGGTTTTTTGCTGCTGTGTGTGCAGTGCCTAGGTGATCCTGGCTGAGCCCTATGAGCTCCTAAAGCCAGGCCCTGAAATTCAGGATGTACACCACAACAGACTCCCCTTGGGAGGCAAGATCACTTCCCATTCATCCCTGACTAGATCTAAGGGCCCCCTCACCATGTGACCAAACAGGAGCTTGAAGGGTGAGAACCCTGTGGACTTCTGTGGGACTTCCCTATATGCAAACAGGAGATGGGGCAAATATTTGTCCCAGTCCCCTTTGTGCTGGCTAGCAAACCTCCTGAGCATAGTTTTGAGGGTCCTATTGACCCGCTCAACCAGGCTATTTGTCTCAAGATGATAGGGTGAAGCACAGAGCTGTTTCACTCTGCACTTCTTCCATACACTAGTCATTAATGATGACATGAAATTTGTCCCCTGGTCTGACAAAATCTCCTGAGGAAATCCCACTTGGCTAAAGATTCCCAGGAGCTAATCAGTCATCTTTTCTGCCTCAATGGAGGACATGGCCACTGCGTCAGTGTACCTGGTTGCATAGTCCATGACAACCAGTATGTACCTCTTTCCCATACAACTTGGGGTACTCAGGGACCTCACTATGTCCATGGCTACCATCTTAAAGGGTTCATCAATAATAGGCAGGGGTACCAAAGTAACCTTATCATTGTCCCCTACCTTTCCTACCCTGTGGCACTTTGGACAAGTCTGACAGCAAGTTGCCACATCTGTGTACGTGCTTGGCCAAAAGAAATTGTTGGCAAGCCAATTTTTGTGTGGTTAATACCCAGGCAGCCTGAAAAAGGAACATCATGGGCCAGGGCCAAAAGCTGCTTGTAGTAGTCCTGGGGGACTACCAGCTGCCAGAGTACCTCTCCCTCTAGCTCCCCCTGTGGTGCATACTCCCTGTACAACAGCTCATTCATTCAGTAAACTGACTTTTTGCTCCCCTGAGAGTCCTCAGCACTATCTACTATCTCAGTTTTCGGAGGGTAGGATCAGCCAGCTGAGCTCTTCCCAGCTCCTCCCATCCGACCTTCCCCCACTCCCCTTCAGGAGGAAGTCTTCCTCTGGTGGAGACCTTCTCTGATTGTAGCTGAAGCTTAGGACTGCTACTCCTAGCTAGCCCCTCATCCAAACTAGCTGCTTCCTCAGCTGCTGAGGGAGGAGTCTGCACAGGCTGTGTCATTCCCTCCATGCCCTCAGAAGCTTGCTGTTTTGGCTGGCAATGGGTAGTAACTCATACTAGGTTTTCCCTGTGGTCAAAATCATTCCTCATGAACACATCCACAGGGAGATCAGATATGATTCCCACCTCCCGTACCCCATGGCCACCTTTCCAGCTCAGAAAAACCTGAAGAATTGGCACTTTGACCACTGGAGCCATGACTCCCCGAATCTTGGAGAACTGTTCTAGCAAAATCTGCTCCACCTGGATCAAAACCTGACTCACCATGGAGATGGAGGTGCCCATGCCCCTCAATTCCTGTGTTACTGTCTCATTGACTAGATTAGGGTGCATATGCTTGGTGGAGTTTGGTGGCACTACAGTGTGTACACAAGCTACCAGCTGCTGAGTACTGTCTTGGTCACCCCCTACCCAATGCTTTTATGCCTTGCTCCTGTTTTTAGGGCAGTCATAGGATAGATGCCCCACTTTCCGGCAAATCCAGCATGCCTTTGCCCCTGGCTCCTTGTTTCCCTTAGACCCGCTGGGTTCTGTTTTGGGCTCAGGTGCAGGCTGGTTTCCTTTAGACTGTCCTCCCTGGGCCCCCTTAAAACCATGTGGTGCCCCACCCCCATTGTTCTTATGCTGTGAATGTGGTCTACTGGCCACATACAAATCAGCACTTTCTGCTGCCTCCTTCGCAGAGTTGCATGCCCAGTCTAGCAGCCATATGTGCAGGTCATCAGATATAATTTTAAGAAATTGTTCCCTTAGAATCAAATCTTTAATTTGCTCTACAGTCCTAGCTTTAGCCCCATCCATCCAGCAGTCTAGATAGGCACAAATTTGGACAAGCAGTTCTACATAGCTGTCTCCTGGGCCCTTTCTTAATTCTCTGAATTTTCACCTACAAGCCTCAGGAGTCAGTTCAAAACATTTCAATAACACCTTTTTTACTTTTTCATAGTCCATACAGTCATTATCATCCATTCTAGTACATGCATGCAAAGCACAGCTGATAAGCAATGGCATGAGGTAGATCATTCATGAAGCCCTATCCAATTTAAACTGCATGCACACCCTCTCAAATGATTTTAAAAACAATCAAGATCATTTCCCTCCTGGTATTGCAGAAACATTTTAGAGTTAATTGTGGCTTTGTGGGTGGGACCCCCTACGCCATTACATATGGTTTGCTGCAGTGTTTGCTGGCTCAGTTTCACTATCTGGATCTCGTGCTGTCATTCTTTCTTTTGTTCTGCTCATTCCTTCTCTCTTTCTGCCTGCATTAGTATTTCATGTTGCCAAACTCTTTCTTTCCTCAGTTTCATGCTGGCATGCCTTGTCTCTTTCCTCAGTCTCCAGCCTTTCTCTCTCCCTTTCATCCTCCTTCAGTGCAAGCTCCGTCCTCAGGTTCTCAAGCTGAGCTTGAGCCCTGGCTGCACTAGTTCTTAGTTCAGGCTTGGGCTGTGCAGGTTCCTCAGCTCATGCTTCGAGGTGCCCCTCTGATTCTGTCACTATGATCTCAGTCTTGCTACCTTGGTCAACTTCCTCAGCAACCCCCTGCTGCCCAGGTATTTGATCAGGCACCCCTGAGACCATCTTCCCCCCCTTGCATTTGGTCAAAATCAACAAGGCTTCCATGAGTCCATTCTTTGCCAGGCCTTCATAGACAATCCCCTGTCTACGTACAGCTCACAAAACTGCTGTACATTAAATTTACTATAGGTTGAGAAGCTCATCTTTTCTAACTATGCTGCACTAAGCTGTCTAGAAACAAAAACAATAGTAATAAACAATGAAACCTTTTGTATACTGTTAAGGTATATTTCTGCTGGTACTTTGTCACTCCATGTGTTAGTTAAGGCTTTTACCTCTCTCTCAGAGTTCCTACCTCACAGGAAAGCGCACTGTACACAAATTCTGGCTTTAAATCTGTGCCCTAATCCCACCACACTGCCACCAGTTATAACAGAGATCCCACCACTGCCACCAGTTGTGACAAAACTGCCAGTTGGGCCCCCTCACTTACTGTACAAGGCAGTTCTGTGTCAGGGAGTTCTAATCCTTTGCCACCACCTGATTTTTACCTAAAGCACCCTTTTGCCTCCTTTGCTCAAGGTCAGGATAATCAACACAATAACTGTTGGTAGAGAGCACTTCAGAGACGGACTGCAAACAGAGTCCAGTAGAAACAGTAAAATTGCCTTTTTAAATAAACAAGCAGTCACTAGTTCTATCAAAAATAGATTCTTTACTAGAAGAACTACAAGTATTTACAAACAGGATATATTTACAGTCAGACAAAGGTTTACAAGTTTACTAGGAAATAGAAAATAAAGCAAGTTACACAGACCGTTGATGTATAGAAAAATCTGAACTCTCCTTACCTAAAACCTATTGACCTACTGCTAGCTATAGAAGACAATTTCCCTAAGCTGTACTTCTACAGGCAGCAGGGCTCCTCTTTCATCAGATGTTGAGTGTGCCAGAGAGAGAGAGAGAGAGAGAGAGAGAGAGAGATATGACCCTCAGCTCCCTAATTTATTTCCTTTGGCTGTGAGGAGTGGCCTCACCCTATGAGTGACAGTTCCTCACAATCCTCAACCTCAAATGAGTGTGTGTGTGTGTGTGTGTGTGTGTTTATGACATCATCCAAGCCAAATGGCCTGTCTTCACACCTAGAACATCCCTTGTCCAGCTTTACAACCCTGTTTTGCAGGATGTCTGAGGTGTTTGAAATTGCACCCTCACATCTGCCAGGATCTGCAGCTTAGATGAGTGCGTGAGACTTTACACTGAACAGTGGGCCAGTATTTCTCATAAAACCTGCCTGGACGTGTGACCCTGGGAGCCATGTTTGTGTCCACTTTAATAATAATAATACAATTTTTTATAAAGCGCCTTATCAATTGCCAAGGCACCTAACAATATAAAAACAGATCCAAATCATACAAACATCAGACATCAATTCAGTTAAAATACATAACTATAACAATAAATCAGAAAAAAACAAAACATTCAATTGGCTGAGAAGGCTTGGTGCCACAGAAAGGTTTTTAAGCCCTGCTTAAATCCCTCCACAGTTGTGCACTCCCGTAACTGATGGGGTAGAGAATTCCAAAGGGTGGGGCTGCATACGCAAAAGCTCTTGCACCAGATGATTTCAGATTCATCCTTGGGATCTCTAACAGCCCCTTGTTGGCCGAGTGGAGTGATCGACCAGGACAGTAGGGGACCAGGAGCTCTTTCAGATAGTCCAGGCCCTGTCCATGTAGGGCTTTGAAAGTCAGTAAACCGACTTTAAAGGTGATCCGCCACTATACTGGCAGCCAGTGCAGTTCATGCAGCACTGGAGTAATATGACAGGATCGAGCAGATCCTGTCAAAAGCTGAGCCCCACAATCAATACCTCAGTTTTTTCCAAGTTCAACTTCAGCCAGCTGTTATCCATTCACTCCTGGATTTCTTTCAGACAGTTATTAAAGACGGAGAAAGCTCCATCCTGGCCAGGTGCAAAAGAAAGGTAGATCTGGGTATCATCTACATAGCAGTGAAATATCAGCCCATATCTTCTTACAATGTCTCCGAGGGGTAGCATATACACCACAAACAACATGGAATAGCAGAACTTATAAAAGAACCATAACTACACTGACAAAAGAAATTAATAGATTAATCTGATCATATGTCCATCACACTGAGAAATACATTGTTGTTGAAGCACAAATCTGCAATGGATTTGCCATATCAAATATTTAAAATAGGCAAACACTACTTTTAAAGTGCTAATGTAATATTTATACCAGTGGTAAGGAAAGATCCTCAAAGAAAATGCATCATGTGAAATCTGAGCAAACAGAGGGTTACTCCATCTATGAGCTAAAAAGGACAAGAAGGACTGAATATAAGAACAGTGAAAGTACCAGTGGTCCATAGTTTCCAGAAGGGCACAATAGGAGGGTCATGGACAGTATCATTCATGCATGTCCCTATGCTTTAAATTACCATTCATGTTTAGATTACCGTGGGCACAAAGCCAAAGTACATCCCTTATCTTATTCTAGAGTCAGTAAGCATGCGTTCAATACAATGCCTATCTTCAATGGAGTCTCTAAAAAAGATAGGAGTCTCGGAAAAACTGTGACGTACAATAGAGGCATATACAGATTTCCTGGGCAGTGAACACAGTTGTTGAGGCAATAATCCCCATTGTTCTATCTTGCCAAAAGCAAGTTTCAGAGTAATGGGGTAATCTATAAGGCCTTTTATTTTTGTGCAAAAAAGCCCTGAATGTCATTCCCCAAGAATAGAGGAAACAGAAACCTGGACCCATGGAATCCACCTTTGGGAAGAAGATGGAAGAACAGAAGCTAAATTAGCATAAAAAATACTATAAAAAAAAATAAGAGAGTTCAGCATGCAAAGACCGCCACCAACTTAAAGTCCAAGTAAGTAACACCCCTTTTAATGGGGTTCAGTCTTCTCCCTCAAAGACACTGAAAAAAGTAACTATGCAAGGTAACTTCTGGGGTTTTATGAGGGGGATGTATATAACCTAAGTACATACAAATGGGGAGCAAATAAGTTTTTATAACATATATCTTCTTCTCTTTACTCGCACCATTGTTTCCAAAGCAAAACTTTATTCATACCCAACTGCAATTGAAAATCCCAGTTTACCTGGACCATAGTTCCTGGACCAAAAAAAGGCCCAAAAATGTTGCAAGCACCACTAGTGATCTTAATATCCATTATTTGCTGAATACAGGTATCTTTGTTTCCAAGGGGCATACAAAAACTTTTCTGAGAGTTAATCACAGAACCAGTGACAGTGGAAAAGCACTGCAAAACTAGATTAGAAGCTTCTCCGGGGGGGGGGATTGGCTAAAAGCAGACACAAATCATCAGCATAGGCCAAAGATTTGACCTCCAAGGACTGGGCTGATAAAGAAACACCACATATAGAAAGAGACAGATGCATAGTTCTGATTAATGGGTCCAGGGAATATAACATAAAAGGTGGCTAAGGGGACAACCTTGGTGCTCCCCCCAGTCGTATTGGGCTTTCACGACCAATCCACCCATTGATGAAGGGTGAGACCAAGGCGGAAGCATAGCACAACTGGATCCAGCATACAAAACATAAGGGTAAACCATAGGCCATCAAGCATTTCCACAAATAATCATGGGAAACCCTATCAAAAGCCTTGGATTGATCCAGGCTAAACAAAAAACCATCAAGAATACCCTGATTGCAACTTCCGGTGACCTCAGCAGCCTGAATGGCAGCTTAGTTCGTGGAGCTCTCTAGCCCGAATTAATATCAATCGGCATCCTAAAGAACAAATTATGCAATCACCAGCTGAAGTTACGAGATCGAAAGCGGGGTCTATTAAGAATACTCCAACCCCGGTTCAGAAACTACAGCTGTTACTACAGGGAGAAAAAATGGCCAGGAACTCGGGGCCAACTGAGGAAGATGACAATGCGGTCGGAGACACTGGGATGGAAGAGGAGTTCCCTCAGCTAATCACGTCAATTCTGCAAATGGCTAAAATGGTTCAAAAAATAGATAAACCTCTGACAGAGCTAAGGACAGATATCGGGAAAATCGAACACAGAACGGACAAGTTGGAGCTGGGACTCACCACGGTCTCAGAGCAAGCAGACCGACATGACCGTCTCCTGTTGTTTTTGATGGCGAGGGAGAGGGAATTGAGAGCGAAGATAGAGGACATCGAGGGGTGGACCAGAAGAAAAAATCTCCGGATTTATGGCATACCAGAAGGGGCTGAGGATGATGCACCAGATGCTATAGCATTTATACAGAAATTACTGCGTGACTTATTAAAGCTACCTCCTGAGATGGATGTTTCACTGGATTGGGCCCATAGATCACTAGCCCCGCGCCCCGTGGGCCCAGGCTCCCGCCCCCATTCTTTTGTGGTACAGCTGTCTAGTTATACAACGAAGGAGGAGATCATACAGAGAGCCTGGAGATTGAAGAAAATAATGTTGGGAACCAGCCGCATTACAGTAGATAATGATTATACTACAGGAGTCCAGGAAGCTCATCGCGTCATGTGGCCCATCCTGAAACAGCTCAGAGCCCGGAATCTTAAGGCACAGATGCTATTCCCAGCGCGCCTTCGGGTAGAAACCAGGCAAGGTGTTAAAACATATGAAGACCTATTAGATGCTAGAGCCTTCTGAAGGAGATGGGTATCGCAGTCCCAGGTCTGGAAAGGAAAGACTAGAGAGGAGCTGAAGCCGCTCAGCTTGGTCGGTGGCAAGAAAGGGTCTGACTCGCCATTCTAATCCGATCAAACAAACTTGAGGGCAGATCACCGCATTGCTCAGTCAGATGCCTCACCAGTCCAGCTCACAGGGTTATTCCAGCAAGACACCCCAGATGGTGAAACTCAAGGTGGGGAGCAAGTGACCATATTGGATGGAGCCTCGGTGGGCTGAGAGGTAACTGGCAGGCCTGAAACCGGAACATAGACTGCGGAAGGAACATAGACTGTTGAAGAGGCTGAAAGGGCTATAATATGCAGACCGGACTGATAGAAAGGGTAGAAAAAACTGAACGTTGGCCTGCTCAAGGGGGGGGGAGAAGGGAATAAGAAGGGTTTCTGGGAATCAAGACAAGGGAGTTAAGGTCTCGAGGAGAATATCCTCGACTACGGGGGGGGAATGGGATAAAGCAAAGGAGAAGAAACAAGGGGTATGGCACAATAATTCTGATTGCGATAAATCGATTACAAGCAGGAGCACTTGGAAATGTCGGGATGGAGGGGCGGGGGGTATGCGTTTCTTGAGGAATGTGGAACAATAGATGTTATGATCAGAGGATCTTCACCATAAATGTGTTATGGGGAAAGGACTTGATAGAGACTTGGTCTTCACACAACTACCCCCCATATTGAATTGAATGTTTTACAGAGAGAAGCGGAGGGGGATGAGAGGGTGAATTGAATGACTAACTGGGTAATGGGGGGAAGGAAGGGAGGGAATGGGAACTGCTATATGAGAAATTGAGCTTGCAGGCAGGGGGGAAATATGTGGGTCTGAGGAAAACAGGCTCATTCACTCTACTACCTGACAAAATGAAAGTTAATGGTTGCATACATGTCTACTTCCCCTTTTTCCTCCCAACTTCCGGGCATGCCCGGGAGAGGGGGAAGGGCTGTTCTGGAGGAGGTTGCCTACCAGACCGATAAACAGGGGTGGGATACTCACTTCCTAGTTAATCATAGTTGAAGGGCATGAGGGGGGGAAACAGCTGAACTAAAATGAAGAACAGTCAGATACTGATCCTGCTGACGTTAATATTGCCTCTGGGTAAGGAGCTTGGACTCACTAACAGTACCCGTATGAGGCTGGGCCCTGACCATCATATAGGGCTGCCTGTCCCAAAGAGGGGACAAACCTTCTAACCATATGGTGCTGGACAGGCCTTGGAAGTTATGACATTCCGACTAAGGCGGCTGAACCTTTCGTGGTTGTACACTCTGTAATAGAGGAACACCCCGGGGGTGGCAATCAATGAAGCGGAGCTTTTTTGAAAGGTTCAGAATGCTTGGATGTAGGTTTTCAAAGTTTAGATGTTTGAAGTTTAAACTGTTACTGGTTTTTATTGTTAAGACCTATGTATCCCCACTAGGGGGAGTTGGGAACTACAAGGTTTTCATTCATGCATGGTTGGGCTAGTGGTTTAAAACCAGCAAACTTGATATAACATTTGGGCATTATATTTGGCACAAAGTTAAGGAGGAACAAGTACAAATAATGTTATGCCAAGCAAAGATAAACCGGAGAGTGGTTTGGGAGTGGCTAAAATGGGAAATTAAGGAGGGAGGGTGGGAAGTGGAATGGACCAACAGGAATTAACAGCACTGCAAGGAATAATAAACCATGGATATGGGATGTTAGATCTCGAATAGTATCTCTGAATGTTAATGGTATAAACCACCCCATTAAAAGAAAAAAACTGCAAAAATTCCTAAAGAGACAAAAATGCGAAATACATTTTATACAAGAGACACATCTGTCTCCAGTGGAAGCCCAGAAGCTTAAAAATAAGGACTTCCTGACCATCTACCATGCATTCCTAGAGAGAAAGAAAAAGAGGGGAGTAATGATATTGTTGTCGGCATCGCTTCCGTTTGAGGAAGAAGAAGTAATAATAGATATTGGGGCTAGATATGTTATGGTGGTAGGAATAATTCAGGACTTACAGGTCACGTTGTTAAATGTGTATGCTCCTCCGGGAACACACGCAAGTTTTTTCGCTGACCTATTCAAACTCTTAGCGGAAAAAGCCAAAGGGATAGTGATGACAGGAGGGGACTGGAATGTTGTCATGAACCGCTCTCTAGACACGACTTTGAGCATCCCTGCCCCCTCTGAGAGAGTCTCCAGACACTTTAAGAGGCTCTTGACAGACACGGGTCTTGTGGATGTCTGGAGGGAGAGATACCCCCTGGCACGAGATTATACCTATTATTCCCC
The DNA here is from genome assembly GCA_016271365.2 of Neoceratodus forsteri. Lineage (NCBI taxonomy): Eukaryota > Metazoa > Chordata > Ceratodontiformes > Ceratodontidae > Neoceratodus > Neoceratodus forsteri. The sequence continues at coordinate 29,159,282 of CM057456.1, forward strand.
AAGATATGAAATATTTTCAAGATTAGACATGTTTTTCACATATGGGAAGGACATGAGTATTTTTGATTCAATATGGGTGGGGACAGAGAGCATATCGGATCATAAGCCGGTGTTTGCACAGGTTGATTTACAACTTCCAAAAAAAACAACACAGTGGAGATTGAATGTTAGTCTGCTCAGAGATGAAAGGGTGCGGGAAGAAATTCAGGATATAATAAAACAGATTATACAGACGAATGAGAGTCCAGATACCACTCCACAAATCCTCTGGGATACTGTTAAGACAATGATCAGGGGGAGACTGATTTCAATTGCTACATACAGGAAAAGAGAGGGTTAAAACAGAGGGAGAGACTAATTCAGGAACTTAGGATCTAGAAACACTTCAGAAAACAAGATACTCTAGAGACAGGGGGAAGGAGATAGAGGAACTTAAGCGAAGACTACAGAGATTGCAACTCATGGAAACAGAAAAGGCACTCTTGTTTGTGAAGCAAAATTATTATGAAGGGGGCCCGAGGGCCACACGCTTCCTGGCTTATCGCCTGAAACAACAAACCGCCAAAGCCAACGTTACAGGGATCAGAGATATAAATAATGGAAAAATCTTATATAGATGGGAGCAGATAGTGGGAACATTTGCCACATATTATAAACGACTATACCGCCCTCAGCCGGATACATGTCCGAACGAGGCAAATCAGTTTCTCAGGACCCTGAAATTACCTGAACTCTCTGAGACCCAAAGACAGAGTTTAGAAAAGCCAATTACTGAACAGGAAATCATGAGCATGATAGGAGAGCTTAAAGTAGGTAAATGTCCAGGACCCGATGGGTTTGGAGGTGAAATGTATAAAACATTTAGGACAGAACTGGTTCCCTTGCTGGGTCCGGTATATAACCGGGTGCTGCTGGAGGGAGAAAAGGTCCCCCCATCATGGAATTACACCACCATAACAGTCCTTCCAAAAGAGGGCAGGGATCCAAAGGAGTGTGGCTCGTATAGACCGATCTCTCTCCTTAATGCCGACTATAAAATCTTCATGGCAGTAATAGCCAAAAGGCTGCAAACCTTTCTAGCTGATTTAATTCACCTAGATCAAACAGGCTTTGTGGAGGGTAGGCAAGCTCCCGAGGGGGTTAGAAGAACCATCAACATAATAGATATCATCAATAAAAAACGCTTCCCAGCTTGTCTTATGAGTTTGGACGCTGAAAAAGCATTTGATAAAGTTAATTGGAATTTTCTTTTCCTGGTTCTTGAAAGAATGGGTTTCCCTCTGATGTTTAGAGAAGCTATTAAAGTGCTATACGCTGCACCGCAGGCTCTAGTCAGGGTAAATGGGGGGGTTTCGCAGAGGTTCACCCTTGGGAGGGGCACAAGGCAGGGGTGCCCGTTGTCACCTCTTTTATTTGACATATATATAGAGCCTTTAGCGCAGGCAATAAGGGAGGCGGAAGGGGTGCGGGGGGTGGAGGTGGAGGGAGAAGAACATAAAATATCCCTATATGCGGATGATGTCCTCCTGTACATTACTAACCCGGACACATCCATACCTAAGATCTGGTCCCTTATAGACGAATTTAGCCAGTACTCTGGTTACTCATTAAATAAAAAAAACAGAGGTCCTTAAATTAAACTATACCCCATCACATGACATAAGACAAATGCTGAAGGTGAATTGGGAAAGAGGGAAAATAAAATATTTGGGAACTCAAATCACCAAAAATCTAATGGCACTATATCTGGCTAATTTTGAACCAACAATAGCCCGGATTAGGCAGGATATTAAAAAATGTGGGGATCTCAATCTCCCTCTATATTCGAGAATACAGTCAGTGATAATGAACATTCTTCCAAGATATCTATACTTATTCCAATGTCTCCCGATCAGAATTTACAAGAATCAGTTTCAAGTTTGGCAACAGATTCTCTCGAAATATATTTGGGGTTATAGGCTTCCCAGAGTTAAATACGCAATCTTGCAGTCTAATAAAAGATATGGAGGCCGGAATGTCCCCAACTTAGAGGACTATTTTTTGGCCACACAGTTGAAGTGGGCCCTTTTATGGTCCAATAAGACATATAGGGCCAGATGGAAGGCAATAGAGACGGCCTTGACAGATGGGATGCCGCTGGGGGTGAGGGTAGCGACACCGGAGACCCAAGGGGGAGACAGAAATATATCCCTGATGTCCGTAGGAAATACGGTGAGAACCCTAAAGTGAATATGGTCTAAACACAAACTAGATGGGGAACTCTGGCCAATGAGATGGTTTGCCTGGGATCCGGGTTTCGCCCCGGACAAACAAGACCTCACCTTCAAAATTGGAGCAGAATCGGTCTATACTCCCTGAATCAGTTTCTGGATGGAGACACAGTAGTGGAATTTGCCCAGATCAAAGAGAAGTATTCCCTGAGACAGGTGGATCACTTTAGATATTTGCAAATTCGAACTTACATACACACGTTGCAAACAAAACATGGTCGTACTGTGACTTCAACAGGGTTATTTAACACTATAACTGAAATATTAGGAGCAACAAAAGCCAGGGGTTTAATCTCCACTATATATAGTGTCCTGAGAGATAGGGGAGGAAACAGGGCGATGCAACTCAGGATAAATGGAGAGGAACTGGAGGAACGGATTGATGAAGGGAGTGAATTCCGCTCTGTCAATGGCCCTCAGAACTACATCCTCACCAATGTGGAGGGAATTTGAATGGAAAACCAGAATAAGACTCTTCATAACACCAAAGTTGCAGAGTAAATGGGACCGGAGCTGCTCTGAGGACTGTTGGAGGGGGTGTGGTGCGGAACAGGCGGACTACCTAAATGTGTTCTGGTCATGTCCGTCTCTTACAAATTATTGGATGGAGGTCAGGCAGAAAATACAACAGGTGTTTCACATTCAAGTAGTGCTAGGTCCCAAAAATTTGTTATTGGGGGTGAGACCGACTGAGATCAAAGGGTCAAGCAGGATCTATCTTTGGGGAGTTCTTCTCGTGGCATCACATAAGGCCATAATAAAAAAGTGGCGGACTACATGTCCTCCGACAGGTCATGACTGGCTTAAAACAGTAAGTGAAATTAAAGAAATGGAGGAAATTACATACAAAATAAATTTGAGGATACAGAGATATAATGCTAGGTGGACCCTGTGGGAGATAGCATCAGAATGAAATGGAACAGCATAAAAGGAAAAGGAGGAAATGGGGACTTAAATAGGGGAACTTTACACCGGAAGAATGGTAGACAACTGGCTCTCCCAGACCGCTCACGGTTAAATTAAAAGTGGAACCAAACAGAATATGAATTTTTGTGGAATAAGAAATTGTGCATTGGTAAACCAGAAAGTAAATGTATGCATTTGTATGTGTCAATCCAAGAATGATATATAGTACTTTTAATGGTTCTATTATGTGCCAAAATATGCAATAAACTTGAATATAAAAAAAAAAAGAATACCCTGATTGCCACTTTCTACAATCTCCCTTTACAAGATTAAAACATCTGTAATGTCTCCTAGGGAGTAAGCAAGCCTGAGCAGGGTGAATCAGGGGTTCCATGGCCAAGGCTAAAATTGTTCATGAGAATCGTAAAGTTGGTGTTAAGCCAGGAGACAGGTTGCCAGTTGGAAAGTAAAGCCCTATCTCCCATCTTAAGCAAAAAGATGCGCAGTCCTTTATACATATCAGAGGGTAAAGAGTCTGCAATCAAATAAAAATTGTAAAGGGCTAACAGTTCCTGAGGCATATGATCCCATAACCATTCATAAAGTTCCCCCAGAAATCCATCAGGACCCAGAGCAGTGCCTACTGTCAAATGTTTGATAGCCTATTCAATCTCCAAAGTCAAAATCAGGGCAGTCAGATCCCTAGCATGCTGATCTGAAATCTGAGGTAAGGCACAGTCTGTCAGTGGTGAGCCCATAGCTGGAGCACCAGGAAAAGAGTCACTAAACATGTCCCTAACATGGTGGTCAAGGGCATTAAGTGTGTCAGTTCTATCCATTATGAAAAAACCCTTATAATTCCAGACCTGACACTCTGGGAAACGTGGTGATGACAGCCCTCAACAGGGCTAACTTGAAAACGTTTCCCTTAGGTACAAAACCTTTGCTTCAACTCCAAAGATTTTAACCAATCATACTGATAAGATTTCATTTTAGATTTGGGAGCAGAAATTTGAGAGTAGTAGTCATGAACTCCTGTATTCTGTAATGACAATAAATGATACAAATCAGCCCGTAACTCTAGGTATTTACAGTACTTTGATCATCCCAGATGTTTGGCCTGCGACAAAGAAATCTTTAACATCTACCTTACAATCATCCCACCACCGTATGGGAGAATCATAAAGGCAAACAAAAATGGATTGTCTAGCTTCAATAAGCTGGAGAAAATCTGTCATCACCTGCGAATCCTCTAGCAAGCTAGAATTCAAATGCCAAGTACCCCTGCCAAAGAAGGCAGCAGAAAAAATGGAAATCTACACGAGTAAACCATGATCTTTTGTGAAGTGTTGAAAGTTGGTGCCTCTTGCCATCTAACTGTGCATTGGTAGCACACATTAGCAGTCCGAGCACTTACAATAATGGGAAGAAAGTGTTTTTTATAAACCAGGCATATCGAGTGACCCAACCTTAATTCATTTGTGTGTGCCTCCTGCATGTCCCCAAACAACTATGGCACCAGAGCACAACAAAACTCATTCATGAGCAAGTTTGGACTTTTGCAAGGTATACTTTTTTAATGTATAAATACATACTAGGACGAACATTGAGCTGGCCAGCATATGAAATAGCGCTCATTTTTAAAAATAACCTACAATGGCCAGCTCAATGTTCATCCTAGTGTATAATTTTGCATTAAAAAAGTATACCTTGCAAAAGTCCAAACTCACTCATGAACAAGTTTTATTGTGCTCCGGTGCCATAGTCCTTTGGGGATGCACAGAAGGCACGGATGAGTGAATTAAGGTCAGGCTGCTCAATATGCTTGGTTTATAAAAAAGATTTTCTTTCCATTATTATTAGTGCTCGGTCCTCCCATATATCCCATATATCCCATATATGCTATCAGTGCACAGTTAGGTTACAAGAGGCACCAACCTTCAGCACTTCACAAAATAGTCAGCAAAAGCTGATGGTGACCCTATAATTGGAATTCTCTATGCGTTTCTGAGCATATTTGTATTTATGAAACTTCCTTCTTTAATCTCTTGGTAGTCTTTGGCCTCTCGATTGACAACCTACATTTTTGTCCCTGACAAACTGAATAATTGACTGACTGTTTTTAAACTTTTATTTATGTATTTTAACAATAAGCATGAAATACATGCTTTCTGAACATGAAAACCACATTTTCCACAGTACAATACATTACCAAAGAAAGATAAATATACATTCTATAGGTAGAGCATGGAGGAGTTACCAAAGGTAGTTACAGTGAGAATACATCATTCTAAGAGCTATTTTTGTAGTCAACACCCTATAGATAAATGTCCCATTGTAAAAATAAAGCAATTGTGACCGACCTCTACAGGTCCTAGCTGATGTGTCCAACATAATCAGTTATAAATAAAGGATATTCCAAAGCCCCCAAAGGCCCTATTTCAAAGGAATGTATATCTCAATTGGTTTTCCCTGTGCACTGCATAACATTTTGTGCTGATGTATGTGAAAATTTCACTAGAATGAGACCTGGGTCTTCTATACCAGTTCCTGTCAACTAGAGTTGAGGATGTAACATAGAAACATAGAAGGTGACAGCAGATAAGAAGCATGTGGCCCACCTAGTCTGCCCCTTTTCCCTACCTAATGCAATACCGCAGACCCTAGCTTGATCTATGGCTTACCCTCTCTTCCCTTTTGTGAGAGTACTCTTATGTCTATTCCATACATTCTTGAATTCCCCTACTGTTTTTGCCCCACCACATCCGCAGGGAGGCTGTTCCAAGCATCCACTACTCTATCTGTGAAAAAGTACTTCCTCATGTTGCCCCTGACCCTACCCCTCAGCCTCATATCATGCCCCCTTGTTCTTGTACGCCTTCTTTTCTGAAAGATGCTACCCTCCTGTACCTTGTTTATACCTCTGAGGTACATGAATATCTCTATCATATCCTCCCTCTCTCTCTCTCCTCTCCTCTCCTCCAGGGAATACATATTGAGGTCCTTTACTCTTTCCTCATATGACTTTTGATGCAATCCTTGTGCCATTTTTGTTGCCCTTCTCTGGACTGCCTCTATTTTGTCTATGTCCTTCCAGAGATGCGGTCTCACCAGTGATCTGTACAGTGGCATAACCACCTCCTTTTTTCTGCTGGTGATACCTCTCCTTATGCACCATAGCATCCCACTGGCTCTCCCCACAACCTTCTCATATTGTTTGATTACCTTCAGGTCTTCCGATATGGTTACCCTCAGGTCCCTTTCTTGATTGGTGGCTGTCAGTACCTCTCCCCCTGTACTTCATTTCAGTGCTGTGTGCCCGATACTGCTCATGACAAGATGGCAGCTAGTGTTTTACAAGCTCCCTTGCTGCTCTACTGCAGTCAACCCTCCCACGGGTAACACCCCCCCCTTAGCAAAATTGCCAGGTTTACTGGCATCTAGGAACTGAGACAGACCATCAGTAAATAACAGTTTGAAAACCATATTACCAGGGAAATAACATAACGTACTTTACATACAGCAAACTTGTCTTTTTCTGTTACTTCTTTTCCTGTCACAATGCCCAAAGCATGTGAACTGCACTAAGAAAGAAAAAAAAAGCACCATTTTACAACCTGCAGCAGGGAGGCAGTTACCTGCTGTATATAGATTCAATTTCAGACAGAAATTGGGACACAGAACATGAACAGAACTTTTTGTTTTAACAATTATTTGTAAATGACCAACAAGAGCCCAATATAGTCGGACCTTCTTTCATCAGATAGTTAAAGTGTTTAGTTTAGCTTGTTCCTCTTGCTGATACAAATATCACCCAACACAGATTGTAAAAGTTTATATAAATCTCAAGTTCAAAAAATGGAGGAAGCCAGCAAATTAAAGGAGGTGGGTCTGCTCAATCAAACTGCAGGCACAGTACCTGTACTCATCAATTCAGCTCTCACAGTCAGAATCACTCCGTGTTAGGCTGCTGTCTATTCCTCTGGGTTGCAAACTTCTCCGTACAACTTCCCACCTCAAGGGGACTGGAAAATTTGTACTGACAGTGGCCAACATGGAAACAAAGTCTTGCAGGGAAAACCAGTGTAAACAGTATGTCCAGCTCTCTCAGAGTTTACTTTTAACACCATTGAATGCCGTTTGGCACATCTGTTGCTACATTTACATGTGCACTGTAACCTGGTTCAAGCACTGAAAAAACCGGGATCAAAGCAAAAATCATGGTTTACAGATACATGTAAACCTGACTGGTGCTCTAACCAGGTTGCTTCTCAAACTGGGTTGAAAGTATCCGGTTCACAGGAATTGATGCCTATAGAACCTGAACGTGCTCCACATGTAAATGATATCAGTTGCCAGGTCGTTCCCGGAGGCATGTGCTTTTTTTTTTTTTTTTGCATAATCTGTTTATTGAACATTTGTTTGCATAAAACAGACAGACAACAACATACATCACATTCAAAGCACAAATTCATCAAACTATGCACAAGGGTCCATTTTATTATACAAAATCTTAAAAAAAATAAATTCAAAGTCAATGTATCTATACATTTTGTATGGTCTATCAGTTAGTTAAATTACCTCCCTATCCCTTCTCCCCCCACCTCCCGCACCCCTTTTTTAGAACCATTCTTCACACAGGATCTGGTTCTCCACCATTGTTAAAGAAGAGAGAAAGGGTTCCCAAACTTTATAAAATTGTTCCCCTATCCCTTTCAATACATGAGACAGTTGTTCTATTGCCAAACCCTGTAAGGACAAATTTCACCATTGTTGAACTGTAGGGGCAAACACAGACACCCAGGTGTTCAATATACAGTGTTGTGCCAGTATAAGGAGCATCCTAACCCAGTGGGGCAGCGGAGCCAACCCCTCCTCTTCCAAATCCTCTATGCCAAACAGAAGAGCTGGCAGGGTCACCGGTAGATCCCTCCCCCATAGTTTGCCCACTTCCCCAGCAACTTCTGTCCAAAAAGCTTACAAGACTGGGCAGGTTCAAAAATAATGATAATAAGATCCCAGGTTACCCTTACACCTTGCACACATTAGGGATATGGCGGGGTTAAATTAATTTACTATGAAAGGTGGGCAATATAAGTGGTAAATAAACTTTGAAAAGGATTCCTTATATTTATTACAAATTAGTATACCCATGTGGTGTGTCAGAAGCACCCGCCAATTGTCCTCTGTAATCACCATCCCTGTGTCCCTTTCCCATAGGAGCCTTGTTTTTTGTGTGGTATCCATAAGGAATTGCTTTCCCTCCTGTGCTCTTTTTCATATTGTACCCTTAGTGTCCCTCCTGGCAGAGTACACCAGATTCTCTATTCACCCTAGTGGGGAGGCTTGCACCTGTTCTCTCCCTAACCCCCGGCTGTATGCTCTAACCTGCAGGAATCTAAAGAAATGCAATTGTCCCAGCCCTGTTCTTTCTTGTAACTCAGCAAAAGAGCAAAGCCTGTCCCTTGTATATGAATCTCCCAAGCATTTAATCCCTCTTGCCTCCCATTCCTTGAACCCTGCGTCACCCACACCTGGCACAAAGAACAGGTTATCTGATACCGGGAGCAACAATGTTTCCTCCTTTCCCACCCCCCCAGTCCTGTCCAGTTGTTCCCAGCTTTCTAGAATGGCGGATACCAGGGGATTATTTCCCCCCGTAATACTATACGCTCTATGCCCTTTTTGCGCCAAGTAGGCCATCAGACTCCCTAGGCTGTCCTTTTCCTCTAGATCCATCCACCCCGCTGCAGAAGGACGATTGACCCAGTCTTGTATATATCGGTGCTGAACTGCAAGGAAATAGTTCAGTAAGCCTGGGAAATTCAGACCCCCACCCTCTGCATTTGACTTCAGGCGCTGTAGACTAACCCGTGGGTGCTTCCCCAGCCAAATAATGTTGTAAAGGCCCCTTCTGCCCATCTAATATCAGCATTGGTGAGTCCCAGATTTACCATCTGCATAATGTAGAGGAGCCTCAGTAAGATGTTCACCTTAAATAAGTTAATTCTGCCTAACCAGGATATGGGCAGAGACCACCACTGGGCATGTGCTTTTAATGGGTCCTCTCTTGCCAACCCGCACCTGCAAGTACTGAGCCTGCTCACCTTAATTTTGTTGCCATTGCCGATATTCCAGAGACACACATGTAAACTGAATCATGTCTCTGGAACCAGAATGTAGTGTTCATGTACACTGAACAGCATTAAAACTGGAACTACCAGCACTGATCCCTGTTCCTCAGTCACATCATACATGTAAAGGAGGTATGTGTAGCATAGGCAATGTCTGGAAACAAGGATTCGCTCCTCATTGTGTGTCAGCAGCTTATTAGCTCTTGCTGTCCTTATGATGGTGTCTCATTCCACTATCGAAGAAAGAGTTACCAGGATAGTGCGTGGCAAGTCTTGAATTGTTTGCTCATCAAGGGGTGATCCTGTAAGCTTTAACAATTTTAAAGTCACTATACCCAGTGAGTTCAGCTGTCCATTAAGTTAAAAAGTGATTAAGTCTTCTCCCTTATTCCCTTCAGTGGGGCAGAGGATCAAAATATTAGCTGCTTGGACTGCATTTTCATGCTGCTCAATGCGGCTTTTCAAAGCCATTTGCTCTTTTACAGTTTAGACTGCCGCTGCCAGAGCCTTGCCCCCTGTCACCTCCAAGCCGTTCACTGTCTCTCCCTTCAATTCAGTTTTGCTTTCTACAGCCACCATTCTTTATATAAAGGAGTCCAATTTCTGATTGATTTGCTGCACAGTTCTGGTAAGAGCATTCACCGAGATCTGCGGTAAATCAAGCAATGCAGATGAGGACCTGGCCTGTGATGTGCTGGGATCCGCATGGTTGGGCTGCTTGGAGGATGAAACCATACAGCTGGATAAAATCCTGTTTTGTTCCTTTCAGTCAGACCATCATCACCAATTTTGGTATCAAAATGTACCTTGATGAATTCTCCTTCAAAGTATTTGACGCTGGAAGCAATTTAACTGAGGCAAAATACTATTTACTTGATAATTAAGAGCTTCAACTTGGGAGCTCCAGAAATCTGTTACTTCTGGCTAGGCTGCTAGCTCCACCCAGCAACTGACTGATGTTTATTTAGGGTAGTTGCTCTCCAGTAGCTCCCTCCCCACCTCATGAAGGGTCAGTGCGCCTCAAAGCACCAGGGCATTTGTCTGACAGCTGGTCAGTGAAACCTCATTTCATTTTCTGAAATTGTATTTGTTTGTACTCCTTTTTGTTGTTTTTGCATTACAATACCTTTGGAGAGGCACCTTTCTTATGAGTGCGTGTTTTTTCTCATTTGTTACTGTACTGCCCAGCAGAGCTAAGTGGTGTCTTGACATCCTTATCTGATGTTTTAAGATATAGGAGCATCTTAGGAGGTAGTATATTTAAGGGCCCTTTAGGCCGAAACAGTATGGTGGTAGTGGAGGGCCTGTGGAAGCATGTGTTGGTGTGGTGGTACCGGTCCCCTTTGGGTAAGGAGCATCCTGTTCCCAGGTGATTTCTGCTGGATGCCCAAAAGCACAGCAGAGAGTCAGCCCAGTACCTTTTAGTAAGGTGCCAGATAAGAGAGATCATGTAGGCACTGCCAGCACCATTCGTTGGGCACCAGATTTCCAGATGGTGGTGTGGGGACAGGCACCCAAGGTGCATTCCAGGAGACTCATTTAAGACACAAGCCAGGGCATTGAATCTCATTGCAGACCCCCACTGAGGGACACTAGTGCATTGCCACCTTAGCAGTTCTGGGTGGCAAGAGTTCAGACACCTCGCTTGTGAGGGGGTCTCAGTATAATATCACAATACTTTGCCTCTTGGGATACACCCTCACCATGGAGGGAATCAAACCTGTTTGGGCCTCAGTCATCGGGACTTTTGAGGATTCTTCCAAAGGGAGAGTGAGTCCTGGGAGCATTTCCTAAAGGAGTGTCACCTGATGGCCCTTGGACCTGAGATGGATTACTCGGATGAGAGTCTGGTATACATGGAACTGGCTGATTCAGAAAGGCCAACTGTTGAAGTAAGAGGAGCAATAGGACAGGAGATGAGGTCACAGCTATGGGGTGGTAAGGTAGGGGGATCTTCCAGAAAGTAAAGGATATACCTTATCCCTTACAACATTTGGGGTGCCTTTAGACATATGGTCTGGGAGGTCCAGGGGATGCGACTTTGATGTGTCATGTCTATAGCTGAGTTCTGGCTGATGCTTGCCTGGCTTTGTGTAGGAGCATCAAGAGATCCCAGGCACTGGGTTACAGAGATGGGGAACCCCATTATGGTGGGCCCAATAATAGTTGCTGCCATCCTGACATTCATGTGTCTTGCCAGCACACTGTACTGTTAACATAATACTATGTGCCCTGTGGAATGGAACTGGCAAGCCAGCTAGATATGAATGTATGTGGTTCCATGAAACCCCTTGAGCTATTTAAACATGAGAAAAACAGGGGCATAGAGAGTCCAGGTTGATGGCATGGACTGCCCCACAGTCACGGTAGGGCCCTAGGCTTTCAAGTGTGATGTGCAAAAGTGCAATAGAGAGTCTGAGGTGATGAATGAATTAACTGGGTCCCTGGGCCCACATATGAATTGATGCTGTATACCGTATTAATTTGATTCATCCCTGTCCAAATAGAGAGTCAAGTATCTCAAACCCTGTCTTCAGATTCCTTTAGCCACACAATATAAAAGTGCCCTGTCCCATCAGACTCCTGAGGGAGACAAAAGACACAATTTCTACAGTCTGAAAGGGTCCCTCTCCCCATCAGGGGCACACTGCAGGTCAGTCTGTGAACTGTGAGGCAAACGGGGGTTTGCATTAGTAAAATTTTGAAATTAAAAAAATTGATTGAAAGAGTTTCCTACTTTGGAGAAACAGAAAAACATAATATTTATGGACAATTGTATTATATATTTTTTATTTAGTTTTTGTTTCCAGGTAGGATGCGCTAGCCATAGAGATGACTATTTTCAGGCACGACCCTGGAGGTTACAAGGTAGTGAGACAATACAACAATGTTATACAGCAGGGATACAAGACAGTGGTATTGTCAGCTAGGTACATAGCAGCAAGATTCCACGTAACTATAAAAATAGACAATAACAGGCAGATACAACAAGTGCAAGTACAATTAATACATAAATCAGGGATAACTGTAAAGTAGACAATAACAGGCAGATACAACAAGTGCAAGTACAATTAATACATGAATCAGGGATAACTGTAAAGTAGACAATAACAGGCAGATACAACAAGTGCAAGTACAATTAATACATAAATGAGGGATAACTATAATGTAGACAATAACAGGCAAATACAGCAAGTGCAAGTATAACTTTAAAACAGAAATCAGGGATAACCAGTGAGAAGGCAAAGAACAATATAGAGAGGTGAGAAATAACTATGTGACTGGGGATAGACTCGCAAGGGAGCATATAAAAATAGTGGGAGTAGACTGAGATAGATTCATTGCAGGTGTAGCCCATGAGGGACATAACTTATAAACAGGGGATTGGTCACAAAACTGTTTGAAAAGAGTATAAAAGGGAGTTATATCACAGGGAGACCAGGAGTAAAGCATAAGGTGCGGAGTGGCAGGGCAGAGAAAGGCAAATTCCCTTTATATTGTATAAATAGGGAAAGGGAACATTGTTTAACCAGGAGTAGCACACCAAGTCAAAGCTTGTTTCCAGATGTGACCTGGGAGCACCAGAAAGTTAAATGACTTGCTTTGGATCACACGGTATGCACCTAGGCGGCTGTGGGATTCAAACCCAGGTCTCTAGATCTGCAGCTCAGAGCCTTAACCCACTGCGCTATACTGCCTCCGTAGCATAGCCATAGAGATACTATTTTATTCTTCATTAGTAGTGGGAGGAGAAGACAGATTGCACAGCAGATGTTTTGAAACAGGAAAAGAAAAGGATCTTTTTTCTGTCATGTGAAGGGAGCGTGAGAAAGAGAAGGTGGGGTATATGAGTAATGTAAGATCACAGGGAAGCAATGAGAACCAAAATTTAGCAAGAAAAGCGGAACAGTTAAAGAGGAGAAAATCCTCTGAAGAGGGGAGAGAAAGCTTCAGGTAAAGGGAACAGTGCTGGTGTGAGGACAGAAGTAAAGGGTGAAATGACAGAAAAGCCTCATCTGCCTCACTTGCACAAGGATTTGCATATCACTGATGCCTTGTTCTGGGAGTGCAGCTTGAGATAATGTGTGTAATTCACTTGTCCAATGAATGACGGAGTGTGTAGGAATGCTTATGCAATGTACTAGTGTATGTGCTACTGGACTGGATGCGGGTACTGAGTAAGGACAGCATCGCAGTACTGAGGTGGGGTACAGTAAAGCATTAGGTGTGTGAGTGTGACATTTCATGCTGTCTGTTCCACAGGAACTAGCACCCTTTTTGGGGTACCAATGGCATGGAACCCTCTTGGGGAACCCTCTAGCAGTGAGTTCCTTTGGCTAAAGGTACCTTAGGGAAGATGCTCAAAAAGTCAGAGATGAAGGCTTAGAAAAAATGTTGGGACATCTTGTCTGCTATAGAGTGAAGGAAGGCAATGGCACTGAACTGACTAAATTCAGTCACCATCCGAGTGCCAACTCATCTGATGGATGGAACTGATGAACACAAAACTACCCACTTCTATAGCTTTAAGCATGGAGGAGAGGGAGAAAAACCCCTGTGGAGGAAATCTCTGGGGATCCAAGGCTTTAGGTCACTATCCCTCTGGTCTACATGATCATATTGATAATTTTTAAATCCCAGTGTGCAGTGTGACCTGCAATGGCAGTAAGAATAAACAACTGAACCTGTGACACACCCCTGAAGTCAGATGTGATGAAGGTGAAGGAAAAACGGGCAACTCGAATAGCCTGAGTTTTTGTATACTGTATTCAAGAAAGGGACAGGGAAGTGGTGTAATTTTTTTGCCCATAAAGACATGACAGGAAGTGGCATACTTTTTTTCAATAAAGGTGGGACAGGGAAGTGGCATACTTTTTTTTTCCATAAAGGTTTTTTTTATTCTCTGTTGGCACACCAGCAGCTAATCAGCCTTATCCCTGTACGCCATGACCATCCCATGCCTACCTCCAGTGGGGAGTTCAGTTCCCCTGCAGATTCAGCCCACGGCAGGGCTGGGAGGAGGGCCATCCTCCCCCCAGGAGCACACACATATCCAGAGTTTTCTCCAGACTGGAGTGGCAGGGCAGGTCATGGAGAGACATGAGCAAGGCTTCACTAAGCCTGGTCCCCATTTTTTCCCACTTTCTGGTCCCTTCCTGTGCTGCAGTGCCGGGATGTTAGCATGGAAGAGCACACATCCTGAGCTGCCACAGCTCCTCCCTTCGAGTCCCTTGAGCCTGTACTACCAACAGGCCTCCACCTGGTGACAGTCATGGGCCAAGATAGCTGGCCATCCCTCCCCATGAGAACAGAGCAGTCCCTGGGCCACTTGATCCTCTCCCACCCCAGTGATTCCCGGCAACCCAAGCTCATTTCAATCAATCAATCAATCATTTATTGGCTGGATGGCAAATTGAGAGTAAACTCTATTTTTCAATTGCGTCCAACATTAAACATTAAACATGCAATAACATACTTAGTACAAATACACTATCACAACTCATTTCCAAACTTGGGTCATTGGCATGGCAGGAGGTAAGGCATTCAACACCTTAGCCCTCCACACCACTGTACTGACCTGAAGCGGCACACTTTGGAGGATTTACAAACTTGCTCCATCCTTCTAACGGGATGCTTAAAGGTATCACTGAGATGATACAGTATGACTAAAGTGACCTTGAGAAAGAGACCATGCTCTTGGAGATAGAAGCTCCCTTAATAAAGGATGATTTGCCTCCTGTAGGAAGACAGAAGCTCCCAAGGAGCTAGATTCTGCCATGGAGGTATGCCCAAACTCAGGCCTGTAGCAAGCCTAAACCTAGGTGTGTGTCACAGGGTTGCAGTTGTATGACCAATGGAACCCTTGTGTGTGAGAATTTGGATGACTGGGCTGGGGAACTGGTCCAGAATGGGGGCCACATAGGAGAGAAAGTATTAATTGAATAAAAATAGGATTTGGTATCATCCTTCCCAGAAGCATGCTTAGATTTGTTAGTTGGCAGGTATCTCTGAGTCAAGCTCAGCAGTGTTCTCACTACTGTGATATAGCCCTTGATAATCACCTGCAGTAACCACAAAAACTGAGGAACTGTTGCCGATCTTTCAAGTTCCAAGGTCTAGGACAGGTGGTCAGGGTTTTAACCTTGCTGGGGTATACCTGGATACCTCTTTCAAATACAGTATGTCCCACATATCCTATCTGAAAGAGGTATGAGATATCATATGCCCCACATATTTCATAGAACTCTGCAAAAATTGGCATATATTAATGGAGAGTTTGAGCACAGACTCCTCCATTTGATCCATCACTTTGAACACTTCATGTTCCTCCGGGGACTTCTCAAACATAATGACATTATCAAGCTAGATCAGACATTCCAGTAAGTTCATATATCTCTCACAGCACATTCCATTATGCATTGAAATGTGGCTAGATACCTTGGGACATTCATTTATTTACTTATTTATTCATTTCAAAAGTTTTACCAGGAAAGACATTTTGAGCTGGTCTCGGCCCATTTCCCAATGCATCCTTTGGGGGGAGTAGAGAATAGAACAATTACAAAGTATAGTGTACAAAGCAGTAGAAAAATACAGAAATAAGTATAACAAAACAAACAAATTACAAGAAAAATGCTACAAGAATAAAACTGCCATACAGTAAATTGTGGAACAGGCAAAAGAGCACTAAACAGTGAGCAACAACAGAGTAATATAAGGAGCGGGGAGTAGTGATCAATAACTGGAGGAGTGAGACTGTGCTAGTGTCAGTGTAGGGTGGGAGGCAGCTAGCAGAAATCTGCTAAATCGTAATTGTAGAATCCAAGAGGGGAGATGAAAGTGGTTTTCTCATGATCTGTGCGGGCCATGGGTATTAAATAATATCCATTCCTCAGATTCATTCTGGAGAACAAGCAACTTCCATGCAGGCAATCCAAGATATCATTAATCCTTGAGTATGTACTGATTAGGTATAGTTCTTTTGTTGAGCATTCTGTAGTCCACACACATGTGTATGGTCCCATTCTTCTTTTTGACTACCGCTATGGGCGGCACATAAGGGCTTCTTGATTCTTATGTAAGTCCAGCAGCTAAGAGCTCTTGCAGGTGTCTCCTCATGTTATTGATGTCTGCCAATGCCAGACGTACAGGCTTCTCTTTGAAAGGCCAACAGTCATGCAGATGGATATAATACTGTTCCTCTGTCATGTATCCAATGTCCCAATGACTCACTGAGAACACTTTTGTCCATTTGGCCAACCTGTGACTCACTGTCATCCTCTATTCCTCAGCTAGAGGTGAGTTTCCAAAATCAAAGGTTATAAGGTCAATACCTGCCTTGGTTCCTTCTGCTGTAGGCTTGGGCTGCACTGTTTTGACTGCACAGTACACTTGGACCAAGGTTCATTCTTTCCACAGGATATCACATGCAGTCATATTCTTCACTGGCATAGTGATCCTCCTTACATAAGCATGCGCATGTGTAGGCAACACTATGGGCTTTATCAACGGTCCCTCCATTAAGCGATGTCCTCTGGGGGTGTCTACCATCAATACCTGGTTGCTAGCATCTTTCTTCAACCTCACTACCCAACTGCTGGTGCACTCAGTGCTGGGGACAGTATTAATTGGCCATTGTTCAGTGGATTGGTAGCGGGTAAAGGAACCTTTCACCTCTAGGTCACTGGTTCAAATCCAGCTCAGGTCAGTTGTGGCTGAAAGCCATTATCAACAGAGAGCTGTTCAGTGGCCTATGTGAAATGAGTTGTGGTGGTCTCAGTCCAGTTCCCAGTGGGCAGGAGTCCACATCACAAAACCACCAACACAACTGGCACTAATTTGGCATCCCTGTTGCAGTCTCACATGAAAGGCCAAGGACTGAATGGGCATGGAGTCTGAACTACCCTTTCACCTGTCTGGTGGTCCCTACATAGTAGAGTTGAGGCACATTGGTGGGGCAGTGTTTGGAAGCTTGCACTGTGATTGTCCATGCTGTACCTGTCATATGGATAAGCAGAGGACTTCAGGTTCTAGTGTTGTCAATCCAGCACCTTTCACGAGCACTAAAAAGATTCACACACAGAAAAAAATCTTTAAAAAAACAAGCAGTGCACAGGCACTGTTAAGAGGCCTGGCAGAATGCTGGGCTGCATCAAAAAGGGATGACTAGCAGAGCAAGTAAGTAATACTGCTACTTTACAAGGGCTCTGGTCAGGTGTACTTGGTGTACTTGGTGTACTGTAAGTTCTGAGCTCCCCAATACTAAAGGCTATTGAGACAGTCAAGAGGTTGCAATGCTGGGCCACCAAAATGATCAGGGGTTTGGGAGACAAGAGCTATGATGAGAGTCTGCTGGCCTTCAACATGTTGTCCTTCCGGAAAAGGAGGCTAAGTGGGGTCATGGTCTAAGTGGCCCGCATACCCAGCAGTATTTCATAGATTTCATAGATATTTACAAGCTGTAAGACTTTCGTCCATAATGCTTGCCTGGGCCCAATATTTAGAACTTTGTAGTTCTGCCTTTACATAGGATGTCTAGTCTGGCCTTAAAAGTATCCATGCTTCCACTCTCCACTAAAGTTGATGGAAGACTATTCCAAAAGGAAATTACTCTTTGAGTAAACCAGTGTTTTACATAGATACATAGACAGTGTCGGCAGATAAGGGCCTATGGCCCACCCAGTCTGCCCATTTGAGCTTGTAAGTTCAGTTTGTTTTCCTAGAAGTCTGTTTCCCCTTACCCCTGACCTCTAGGATTCCTTTATGTCTATCCCATGCATTCTTAAATCCCGTGATTGTTTCAGCCCCCACCACTTCCTCTGGCAGGGTGTTCCACTTGTCCACCACCCATTCTGTGAAGAAATTCTTCTCATGTTTCCTCTGAATCGTCCTCCTCCAACTTCATCCCATGCCCTCTAGTCCTGGAACATCTTTTTCGCTTAAAAATAGTGTTTTCCTGCACTCTGTTTCTCCCTGTAAGATACTTGTAGGTCTCTATCATATCCTCTCTCTCCCTCCTCTCCTCCAGGGAGTACATGTTCAGTTCCTTCAACCTGTCTTCATAGGACTTGTGATGCAATCCATGCACCATCTTTGTTGCCCTCCTCTGAACCTTATCTACCCTGTCTATGTCCTTACTTAGGTATGGTCTCCAGAACTGTACACTGTACTCCAGGTGGGGCCTCACTAGTGTCTTGTATAGCGGAATTATGACCTCCCTTTTCCTGCTGGTGATGCCCCTGCCTATACATCCCAGCATCCTATTTGCTTTACCTGATGCCTTGTCACACTGTTTCCCTACCTTGAGGTCATCAGAGATGACAACCCCAAGATCCCTTTCCTGCTTGGTGCATGCTATATCCTCACCCCCCAACTGATATATTGTGCCAGGGTTTTTGTGCCCCATATGCATTATCTTGCACTTCTTTGCATTTGAATTTCAACTGCCAAACCCCTGACCATTCTTCAAGTTTCTACAGGTCCCTTCTCATTCTGTCTACACCCTCTGGTGTGTCTACTCTGTTACAGAGCTTTGTGTCATCAGCGAACAGTGAAATTCTGCCTTCTAGATCCTATGCAATGTCACTGATGAAGATGTTGAATAGGACCGGTCCCAGCACTGATCCCTGTGGTACCCCACTGGTCACTCTTCCCCTCTGTGGAGTGACAGCCATTTACCACTCACCCTCTGTGTCCCTGCCACCCAGCCAGTTACCTACCCACCACACTACTGTCCTGCCCACACCCATATTCCCAGTTTGTGTAATAGTCTTCTATGTGGCACAGTGTCAAAGGCCTTGCTGAAGTCCAGATAGGCCATGTCCACTGCCCTCCCTGATCCACCTCCCTAGTCACCCAGTCAAAAATTCAATGAGATTGGTCTGACATGATCTCCCCTGGTAAAACCATGCCTTGGGTCCTGTAGTCCATTGACAACCAGATGTTCCACCAATCTCTCCTTCAGAAGTGCTTCCATGATCTTTCCACTACCGAGGTGAGGCTGACTGGTCTGTAGTTCCCTGCTTCCTCTTTGTTCCCGTATAAGGGACTACATCTGCTGTCCTCCAGTCTTTGGGTACCTCCTGTTTCCAGTGATTGGCTAAACAGGATAGCCAGAGGTTCAGCCACCACCTCTCTTAGTTCTTTAAGGACCTTGGGGTGCACCCCATCTGGCCCCATTGCTTTGTCAACTCTTATTACTTCCAGTTCCTTCAGGACCCTTTCTCGTGTAAAGGGACTTGTGTCCATTTCTGCACCATTCTCACCCCTTGTACTCCCTTCAGACCCATTACCCCCCTCTTCCTCAGTAAAGACTGAGCAGAAATACCTGTTCAATATGTCAGCTTTACTGTTGTCATCCTCCACGTGACTCCCATCCTCCCCCTTCAGTCTCACTATCCCTCCCTTTGTCTTTCTTTTTTCACTTATGTACCTGTAAAAGGTTTTGTCCCCTTTAACCACTGATTTTGCAATGTGTTCTTCTGTCTGAGCTTTGGCTTCCCTTACTGACTTCCCTGCCTCCCTTTGTTTCTCCTGGTACTTCTCCCTATCCCCTTCTGCCTGTGTCTTTTTGTATTGCCTGAATGCTATCTTTTTGGCTTTCACTTTCTTTGCTACCTCTTTGGAAAACCATAATGGTCTCCTCTTCCTTTCCTCTTGCTAACCTGCTTAATGCATAATTTGTTCTTATAATCCCATTTCAAATACTGCCCACTGTTCCTCAACCCCTGATTCCCGTCCCATTCCCTTAATGCCTCTTTCAAGTATTTCCATTTTCCCAAAGTCTGCCCCTTAAAATCCAGGATCATGTGTTTTGTGTGGTTTGGTTCTGCTCTTTCTGTGATTTCAAACCACAATGACTGGTGGTCACTGTTCCCCAGGTGCTCCCAGTCTTACCCTCATCACACTGTCCCTGTTTGTGAGCACAAGGTCCAGTATTGCCTTCTGCTGAGTTGGTTCCATGACCAGTTGCTTGAGGAAGGCACCCTGAAGGAGTCCAGGATAAATCTGCTCTCTAGTTGATGCTGCTGCTGGGATGCTCCAGTCCATGTCTGGAATATTGAAGTCTCCAACCAGTACTACCTCACCCTTGTCTGCCATCCTTTGGATGGCTAGCATCAACTCCTATCTGTTTCTTCCTCCTGGGCTGGTGGTCTATAGACCACCTGTGCGGATGGCTGGCCCATTTTCCTCTAGCTTAACCCACAGTATCTCTCCCCATTTTGTTCCTCCTGGATCTCTGTGGCCCTTATGTCATTTTTCACATACAGTGCCACCTCCCTTCCTGCCTGCTCTGTCTCTTCTGAATATGTTGTAGCCAGGTATGGCCATCTCCCAGTCATGGTTATCATTACACCAGGTTTCAGTGATGGCCACAATGTCCAGGTCTGACTGTACCATGACAGCCTCCAGATCTTCCATCTTGTTGCTAAGACTCCTGGCATTTGCACACATGGCTTTCCATGATTTGACCTCCCTAGACTGCTTCACTGTTCTACTCCCGCCCCTTCCTTGGTTTTCTGTGATTAGTGTTCCATTTGGGCATCACTAATTGCTTGGCAAGACTGAATAGAAACATTTAATCTGTGCCCACCAGCATGCTGTGGGGACACACACTGAAGCTGAGAGGAAGTAAATTCAGAGGATGTTTGGAGGTACTTTACTCAAAGATTGGTAAACCTATGGAACAGCATTGACACAGTGCAGAGAGTGGACATGAAGACAGTACAGGCTTTCAAGGTAAGCCTGAACAAATGTCTGCTTACCAAGGGAATCACCAGGTACCCGGGGTAGTTGAGGTCCAAAAGAGAGTGGCATGCACACTGGGAAAGGGAGGCAGTGCTGTGAAGGCGGCTAACCAGATAAGTAACACGAAAGTAGGAGCACAGCACTCGTGAACAGAGAGACTAAAACAATAAATTGCTGTGCAAATGAATTTATTGTGGCAACTGTGGCCCAGACACAAACCCAAGGCCCCAGTGCTTCAACCCAAAATGGGGTATATGTCAGGCGGTGGGTCTGAATATTAACAGACACACCTGGTTTTAAAAAGTGATTTAAAGTGACATACAAAATTAGTGAAAAAACATTACATAGAAAATGTTCATGTAAGGCACAAAACCTGTTAAAGAAAACTTGTCAAAACTTATTGTAAAACTAAGGGAGTAGTTTCATGTGACTCTCACAAACATTGGTTATTTTACATTGGACCTGCCCTACCCAGGGTACGTCTGAAGGTTCTAGGCTTGACCAGAGTAGATAATGGTGAGTGGGAGGGATTATGTAAGGCATCCCCAACTGTACAGGCCAGGAGGTAGGAACATCGTACTTGAGAGGGGAGCCAGTTTAGGGACTGATAGAGTGAACAGTGGCGGGTAGCGAGAGGAGCAAGGAGGGCAAAGCAACATATTCGATTATAGGTAGTGTTAAGCCAATTTAGTTTGGCAGCCAAGGTAAGGGAGCAGAGTGGGTACTCATAGCCTAGGAGAGGGAGTAGGTTGCCTCAGGCAACGGCTAGGTGGGCTTCGGGAGAGAGGTGATCAATGAGGCAATAGCAAAGCCCAATCTTCTGGTTTATGCACTGGATTAGTGAGGCTATGTGTTCGGTGTAAGTAAGGGAAGGGTCAAGGATGACCCACAGATATTTGAAGGCACGAACAGAGTCGAGTGGAGAACCATCTGGGGAAAGGACAGAGAGAGGGAGCTGCCAGAAAGGGCAAGGGCAGAGAGTTTCGTCTTAGAGCCAAATAGCATGGCCTGTCTTGGTAGCATTGACTAGAAGATTGTTGTTTGAGAACCAACTGTGGGCCTTGCAGAAATCAGTGGTGAGTGAGTTGGACAGAGAGGTAGGGATGGGTCGCGCTGGAATAGTATTTGATCACCCGCATAGGGAAGTATATTACGGGAGAGGTCCTCTGACAGAAGAGAGAGTTAATAAAGAGGGAAAAGAGGAGGGAGCCAAGAACAGAGCCCTGGGGGATACCCACTGTGAAGGCAAAAGGGGGGAGGAGGCATCACCCAGACAAACCATTTGTGTTCTACCAGAGAGGTAGCTTGCGAGCCAGGCTGTGGAGGCAGGGGAGAAACCAAGGGCAGTAAGTTTCACTATCAGCATGTTGTGATTGACAAGGTCAAAAGCCTTGGACAGATCAGCGAACACTGCACCAGTTAGCTTCCCATCATCCATCTGCCTTAGGATGTGATCAGTGAAGAGGGCAAGTGCTGCAGTAGTGGTATGCCCCTTTCTAAACCCATGTTGCTGTGGGCAAAGCAGATTATATTTCCAGATATGGTCAGCAATTTGGAGGTTTACTGCCTTCTCAAAGAGTTTTCCAAGGTGAGGCGATATTGAGATAGGATGGTAGTTGTCCAAGAGGCTAGGATCACCTGATTTGTGGATGGGGACAATTCTGGCTTGCTTCTAGACAGTGGGGACAGAGGCCATAGTGAGTAAAAGTTTAAAGATGAAGGTGAGTGGACAGGTAATGACCTGGGCCACAGGTTTTGAGAAACAGGATTATAGTCCATCACAACCAGCACTCCCTCTAGATGGAAGACTGCGGAGGAGCTTGAGTGTACCGGGGGGGGAGGAGATGGTTTTAAAATAGAAAGGGGGGCTGCTGAAAATGGAGGGTGAGGAGGTGGGCAAGGTGGTGGGAGGGGGGAGTTTAGCAAGCTAGTTACTAAGGTTGGAGAAGTGGGAATTAAGTGCATTTACAGTTTCAGCAGGGTCAGTCAGGGAGCCCTGTTGTGTATTTAGAGGGGAAGGGGACTGCTTAGAAAAGGGGGAGAGGAAAGCCCTAATAGTGGACCAGAAATGCTTGAGGTTACCTAGGTGTTTGGATTGCAATTGTTGGAAGTACGCCGACTTACTAATTTTAATGCAGCATTTGCAGAGATTTCAAAAGGTGCCAATAGCCATTCCAGAGGGTAGGGGAAGGGGCGGCTTTAAAGGCAGCCCACAATGAGTCATGCTCCTTCATCAGCTTGTGGAGGTCCAATGAGAGCCACCAAGTGTCACCCCCTTGCACTCTACGCGTAGTGAGCAGGAAATGCTTATTTAGTATGGTTAAGAGAGCTTTGACAAAGATGCCAAGGTCGCGTTGGAGGCATGGTAAAGGTCGGTCCAGTCAAGGGATCTGAGGTCATCCTGCAGCCTGAGTGCATCAAAGTTAGAGAAGTCACTGAAAGGCAGGAAAGTGAGTGGGTGGCAGGGGATTTGGTGCACTAGATGCAGTAGATGGGGGAGTGGTCACTAATGGCATCAGACAGAGTGTCAGTGTGGGCCACTTTTTCAGCTCGGGTTGTCAGGATCCAGTCAAGGGTTGTGTGTTTGTTAGACTGATTGCTGAGGTGCGTATGGGCAGTTATTAGCTGAAAGAGGTTCTGTTGTTGAGTAATGGAGCTGCAGTCAGAGAAGGGGGTTTGAATCCCAGTCAATGTTAAAATCTCCAACTAGAATGGTGTCTCTTGAAAGGGAGAAAGGGGCAAAGATGTTAAGGAGAGCAGTTAGACCAGGGACACCAGACCTCAGCAGGTTATAACAACACCCAATGAGCAGCGTAATATTTGTGGTGACTGTTAGTTCAGCTACTAGCTACTTAGCAGGAAAGCCCTTACTAGACTGCTAAAGAGGTGTGGTAGAGTAATGGAATCTGTAGTACAGGAGGACACCACTACGGCGGGAGGTAGAATGATCATGCCAGAGGAAAGAGTAGCCAGGTTGGGAGCAGCAGTGGTCAGGGGTAGCACTTTTTAGCCAGGTCCAGAGATTCCTAGTAAGTCGAGTTGAAGAGAAAGAAAAAGAATGCCTAAGAGTTGAGGGGATCCAGGGGTCCAGGTGAAGCCCCTGGTTCCAGAGACCATTTGGCTATGGCATCAAGTGTGGAGGAACTATGAACAGAGTACCAGTGGGTTCCCGGGGGTCCAGGAACAGTCCCCCCAGCTCCAACTGTGCTCAGTATAGAAACTAGACAGCTTCAGTGGTTGAGGAAGCCTTGTGACTGTTTGTGGGAAAAAGCCTGATTCGTTCACGAGCTAAGCTGCCTGTGGTTGGACTGTTTGGCTGCCTAGGCAACAGGTAGCCACCTGGACTTTATGCTCAATGCGACCTTCACAGTTCCAGAGTGAACTCAAGATCAAAATGTGACCCTACAGTTCAGAGTAATTTTGTCTGTGTTTTCCTGCACTATGGAGTGACTGTTCCTGTTTATTAACTGTTCATTAAATGGGATCCCCTCATTTCTGCAGTTTGGTGTTTGCCTCATTTGTTTGGAATGAACCGTTTACTGCTAATAAGGAGTTTGCCTCCACAGCCCAGCCCCTGTAGTGTGTTCCAGGCCATGCAGGGGAGGAGCAAGAGGACCGATGAGGAAGACATTGAGAGGTCTGCCTGGTGAAGACTGCCTATAAAGGCCTTTGTGGTGAAGATGGCAAGGCCAGGCAGGAAAAGACCAGCATCCTCAGCTCTCTAGCCATCCAGCCCTGCACCCAGAGGTCTGAGGGCACCCTCGTTTCATTAGGTCTGGTAAGCCAGACCGACCATGTATGCAGACTCTTTATGCTGCATAGTGCCCCACCTCCCCAGGAACTTTCACCATCATACCCCTAGATATGGGGGGGCTTACATTATATGTAAACCTGTAATTAAACTTTCAATTCATATTCAGTATAGATCTGTTAATGCTCTTTTATCCAGTCTGGAGACATCAGGTTCTCACTTTTCAGTACTGTTCATAGACAGCTGCTGGCCCAGTGGCACAGGGGGTTGAGGCACCTATGCCTCACCTGCCGCCATGCTGGTTACCTAGGTTCAGGAATGGGCCTGGGATGCTGGGGGTTGGCTGGGGTGGAGAGGACAGAGCATCCAGAGGACTGCTCACCTCTCCTGGGTATGGAGGGTTACAGCACCTAGCGTTAGCTGGGCCCTAGTATTGCATAGGGATATGGCAGCCAGGGACTGTCTGGATGGGGGCAAAGTGGAGGCTGCCAAAGTCTCATTTGTGGTAGCATACATTGGGGTCTCTGGCAGCACTGCATGCCCACTCTGCAAGGGAGAAAACAGGAAAATGGATTTCTTAGTGGTCATTTACATCCAGCCACCCCATAACCCTGCACCTGACTAATACCCACTCCAAGCTGCCTTCACATAATGGTAAGTCCTGGTGGAAAATTGGGGAGATGTGGCTGGGGGTGGCTGGCAATGGAGGTCTGTTTGGGGTCAGGGGAGAGAAACCATTAACTGCAAAAAACTATTGATAGACAGCTGTCAAGGACCCATGACACTGTCTTCAATGGGGCATAAAGTAATAGTAAGGCATAGAATAGAATTTGGTTTAAAACAGCACCTTTGACCAGACCGTCAGTACAGTGGCAGGACTGTCACTTATGACAATGGTGAGAAGGGTTCAGGAACAAGCCTGTGCTATTGAAAGGCCAGCGGGGGGAGAAGAACTCAGCATCCGAGAGGATGTTCTTATCCTCTGCCTCCACTGCAATACTGCCACCTGTAGGACCACAGGGTGCAGTGCAGTGAAAGGGAGCATGGGTAGACAGCAGATGTCAGCCTGATTCATGGATGTGTACATTACTGGATGCTCACATCCCCTTGAGCTTCGTGATTGCCAGCACCTGGAGGGAGGATAAAATGAAAGCCAGAAACTCCACGTCTTAGCAGCATGAAAAACTTGGCATGCTCAGGCCTTGGGCAACAACCTGTCACCTCCCATCACAGAACCAGGATTTCAGAGAGGTAAGTCTATCCCCTCTCCATCTATGCCGATGAGGTAATAGTGGGGTCCGTAAAGGCCGCAGGTCTGGGTGATGGAGCTGGGTGATTACCTTAAGGAAGAAGAGAGCCAGAACAGTGACCAAGCAGGACAAACAGAAAATTAAAAAAATACAGCACCTTTCATACAGACAGGGAATATTGGGACTCGGTGGGGGGGTCCTTGAATAGGTGACTACATTTTATATTTGGGGTTGTATCTTGATAGTATGCTGTCATTCACTGACCATGTGGACTATTTGGTAAAGTCTGTTAACATTAGTACAGGCTTGCCATATACTGTGGAAATAAAAGGATTTTCTTGCCTGAAATTAGAAAGTTATTAACCCACAGTTTCATGCTCAGTATCACAGATTGTGGAGTTGCGGTATATGGATCAGTGATTGACAGTGTGCTATCAAGAGTAAAATGTGTTTTGAATAAAGCCTGCTGTTTTGCAAATGACTTAAAAATAGTAATGGCTGGTTACCTTTTGTGCTATGGGAGCAATTTTATACAAGTATAATAGGTTTTGCTTTCTCACAGTCTTCAGTCCCACTTCAAATTTACTGAAACTAAATACTCCTCAAGGAACATAGCTCACAAATCCTTGCAACCTCCATTTAGGGCTACTCTTGATCGAAATTCATTTTTAATCCAGTTTACTAGACATTGGAATAATTCCTCTTTTCAACTGATGTGCTCTGAGTCTAAACAATGTTTTAAAGAGCAACTACACTTGGAATTAGTTTCACCCTTGAATTGTAATTGTTTATAAATTATTGTATTTTACGCAAGATATTTTTATAGTGCTATTTTTGTTGTATGTACCTCTTGACTCTGAGCCCTTTGAAAATAGGCTCTACCTAAAAGATCTTTTGCTCCATAAAATGAAAATTAAAATGAAATGAAAATGAACCAGGGATAGCAATGAAAGCTGCACAAGGCAAGGTTGGTGAATCTGAACATGTACACCTTTGAGGTGGGAAGGGAGAGTGGGAACATGATTAAGACATACTAATACCTCCTCAAGGTAAGTAAGGTGGATAGCAGGCAATTGTTTGCTCAAGCTGCATGGGAACATAAACACCAGGGATAACTCTATGAAGCTGGTGGGGGCAAATTTAAGAGGGGTACCAGAAAGTATGTTTTCACTGAAAGGGTGGTGGAAGGGTGAAACAGGCTGTTGAAAGAGGTGGTCTGTGCAAAGACAATGGGGGGATTCAAACGTGGTTGGGAAAGATACATGGACTTAGTAAATACTATATCAAAAGGGGCTAGGAGAGAGGAGGTGCAAAGAGCAAG
Source organism: Neoceratodus forsteri (assembly GCA_016271365.2). Classification (NCBI taxonomy): domain Eukaryota; kingdom Metazoa; phylum Chordata; order Ceratodontiformes; family Ceratodontidae; genus Neoceratodus; species Neoceratodus forsteri. The sequence goes on from CM057456.1 coordinate 29,186,662, forward strand.
AGCTACTTAGGGCTTTCCACACTGGAAAGGGAGGGCTGGACAGACACAATGGGCCAAGTAGCCTTTTTTGGCATGGGGTCATAATGTCACAAGACATTATGCCACAGCAATATACCACGCTGCCAATACAGTGTGATATAGTGCCAGCGGCACAAGTCTGTGTTTTGCGGGGGCTCTGCCACCTGCACCCCCGTTATGGGGGGGCTACGTGCCCAAACCCCCCCAACTAAAATAACCAACTCGGAGAGGGGGTTAACACTTAAATTCACACAAAGTGCAAAAAATTAAAAAATGCCATTCGTCTGGGACCAGGAATCGAAACCCGGTCCACAGATGCACTGTTTCCTTTGCTGCCTGTGGCTCATCCCATCAAGCCATGGCAGCTGCTCACTTGTCCCTTATTCCAGCAGAATTCGTATCCTGTACCTGGGAAAAGTGAGAGGGTGCACTACCATGCATATATCCATTCACGGTTTTGAACCCTCTCACTCTTCCCTACCGCACTATTCCTGTTGCGCAGTTTTGGTGTGCGCTGTACAGCATACGACATAGTGACCCAGTAGGGCCTTTTTTTGCCATAAATTCTGTTTCAAGAAGGCTCTGTCCAAGATCCACCCACTGCTAGTTTAAAAATGTGAATCAGTCCAAACTGATATTGACCATCAATTAGATGGTTAACCTGCATCCAAATTTTTTATCCAATAAAATAAGCAATTGGGGCACAAAAAAAACAAAATAAGGCAAATCACATTTGCATAAATGTTTCTGCCACGAATCATGACTTTTTGTCACAAATGTATGCGTCTTTTGAAAAAAGCAGTAGAGAGGCTCAAATACAATTGGGTGCACACAGATGCAGGCACAGTTGCATCTATGTCTGGTCTGTCTGCAAAGGGCTAACAGTATCTCCAAGCTCTTTCCATACTAATGGGTGAGATACTAGTAGTGCAGGGATTGTTTGGAAACAGTGTGGCAGCATCTTTTAGGTGTACATAACACTAACACACAACCACAGCCATATTGGATTAGAATCTGCTTTACTGAAAGAAGGAATGTTGCCAGGACACAATGAATAACGCACCTACTCTTTCGGGAAGTGCCACTAGATCTGTTACCGCTACCTGAACTACTAAGAGAAATGGACTGATGAGACTTCTATTTAATGTTTTATCAGAAGGATACCCCCTCTAACACAGCAGCCTCCGCCTCCACCCCCACTACTACTTCCAGCTTTATTCTGCTAAGCAATTCATGTAGCATAGCTAGATGATGATGCTGCCGGCAATTTAAAACACTAATAATGTGTCTGAGAATAGCTCTGCATAATTTTTTTAAGTTATTATGAAAGTGAAGACAAAGTTATGTGGAGGAGGATGACGGGTTTTAAGGTTGTTTAATAGTTATGTAAAGGAAGTTGTGATTCAGAATGCAAAAATGACAATTAGAAAAGATTATCATGCTCTCCTTGTATTTATAGTATTTTATGGGGTGCCTGAAAAAAGGCATGCTGTTGGAGAACCTTTAAAAAACGTTTTAAATAAAGTAAAAAAAAGGGTTAAAAAATTATCTTGGACACATTTCCTGATAACCCAGCTAGGCAAGTGTGCCAAACAGAAATTGTATGTACATTCCATCATATAAATTTTCATGCAACTGGCTGTTTTACTCCTAGCAACTGTTTAAATGATAGCATCCAGTATTACAGACCATCTCATATGTTTAACTATTGTAAAAATTCTAACATGTAACAGCAGGGGGAACAAGAAATGACAAATACCCTCTACTCATAGTGGGATCTAGGCACAAAACAGAGTTGCCTAAGCGCCACATATCCATGGTGCGTAGGCAACCCTAAGTTGGAATGCCACACAACAGGGGTCCAGCAGACCCCAGCAGTATTCATGGAAGGGATGCACACCCCTTTCACACTGAATCTCCTGGCTGTTCACACAGCTACATGTGCAAACAGTCTGGAGGCACGTCTGGGGGCATACCTACATTCTGTACCATTCACAAAGACATGGAGTGCCAGGTGATGGGGTGCAGGATATAGCAGCAGAGACCCTGCCATATCCATGGCGTGCCCCCCCTCCATTACACCTGCTGGCTGTGGTGGGGCAAGAAATCCCACTACTCTGCTGCCCCAGCCCTGTGGACAGGCAAGGAGGACTGCGGGCAGCCATTTGGACACTCACCCATAAACTTTGAAATTTCCAGTCCTGCACTGTCCAACAATCCTCTGCTCCACACAGAGCAGGGAGATCCACTAGGGGACTCCAACTGGATGCCTGACTGTATCCTCCGATCCACCCCCATGAAATAACTCACCAGGGGATGGGGGCCATGGACAGGCACACAGTGATGGCCAGTGTTCATGCATGCTGGTCACCGCATGCCTAGCCGGGGGTATGGAGCTACATGGGTTGGGTATGCGCCTGTTGCGCATACCGGGCCAATCATTAGTGCATGTATTTATTGTTAAGCAGGTAAGCACACTAGACAACCAATGCCTATTTGCAGGTTCAACTTGGGAGATTACATAGATAGAAACACAGAAACATAGAAACTGATGGCAGATAAGGACCGCTAGGCCCACCCAGCCTGCCCAAAAAAGGCATTGCATCATGTAAGGGAAATACATATGAGGCAATGCATTCAGTTGGAGACAGTTCTTACATAAACATCATGTTATAGAAAAGGTCAGGGCCCCCTGATGAAGCCTTGCATTAGAGGTGAAGTGCTGGGGCATTATGGATGAGCAATAGCTGGTGAGAGACTATATGTATAGGTGAATAATCTGTGTTTAAAATAAATCAACAATTTTTTTTGAAAGTTACTAGGCAATCTCATTTCTTCTATTGGAGTGCATGCTTTTTCATATTGACTTGTGCTTTATAGGGGCTAGCCACCCCTTAGCTTGCACCCTGATCCCGTTACCACTTTGAGCACATTACTTTTCCTTGGGGACTATGAACAATAGCCCTGCCTGGCCTGCATGCACCAAAGCTGAGGTAAACCCAGTACCTTGGTCCCCTGGCTGAAGACAAGATGGCCCAACCCTGCCTATGGACATCCAGCATTAGGTCAGATTTACCCCCAACAAAGCCAAGCAGAGTTCCAGGAGGTCAGGTTGAGGGTGTCCCCACCTCCCACCAAAGGGGTAAAGGATACTTTGGGGAGGGAACCTGGAGGCTGGTTCCAGGACCAGTTGGCTGAACCAGGCCCTCTGGAAGTCTGGCTGAGGTCAGGGTTGCCCTGCCCAGGCTGAGCAGAATTCCACAGGTTCAGACTCAGGGTGCCCCTAACTCCTGCTAAAGGGGTAAAGAGGAATTTGGGGAGCAAACCCATAGGCAGGTTACTGCTGAGTAATAGCAGTTTGACAATGAGTGAGAAGACCTTCAGTAAGGTGAGCCTCTGATTTAAGCCTCTCTGCCTAGGCAAGAAGAGGAGGTGGCTGTAGCTAATGTGGGTCCCCTCCCCCTGACTGGGGGAGGCCAGAGGTTGGCCACCCACCTGCCTGCACTGGAGCCTGGGTCAGCTGAGGGGGCAGGACCTCCTAATCTTGAGACCAGATGGTCAAACCCTGCCTACAGAAGTTTGGCATGAGGTCGTATTTGTCCTACGTGGGCCAAACAGAGTTCCATGAGGTTGGTCTCAGGGTGCCCATACCTCCCACCAAAATGAAGGAGACTTTGGGGAGGGAGCCTGGAGGCAGGTTACAGGACCAGATGGTTGAACCCTACCCTCTGGAAGTCAGGATGAAGTCTGATTTGTTTGCCCTGGGCCAAGCAGAATTCCATTGGGTCAGCCTCAGGGTGCCCCTTTCTCCTTCCAAAGAGGTGAAGGGGACTTCAGAGAGGGAACCCGTAGGCAAGTTCCTGCAGAATGATAGGAGGTCAAAGTCGAGTGATAAGACCTCTCATTGGGTGAGACACTGATAGAAAGCTTTCTGCCAAGGGAAGCAGGGGAGATGGCTAGGATCAATGTAGGATCCCTACCCTGCCCTAGGAGAAGGCTGGAAGCCAGCAAGGGGAGCAGGCCCCTGGCCCTACCCGACCCACCCACCTGCATGCACTGGAGCCTGGGTCAGCCGGGGAAACCCAGGCCTCCAAGTGTTGAGACCAGATGGCTGAACCCTGTCTACAGAAATCCAGCATGAGGTCAGATTTGCACCACCCAGGCTGAACACAGTTCCAGGAGGTTGAGCTGAGGGTGCCCCCACCTCCAGTTGAAAGGGTGAAGGGCACTTTGGGGAAGGAACCTGGAGGCAGGTTCCAGGACCAGATGGCTGAACCCTGCCCTCTGGATGTATTGCTGAGGTCAGATTTTCCTTGCCTAGTCTGAGCATGTTCCATGGGGTCAGCCTCAAGGTGCCCCTACTTCCTGCCAAAGTGTTGAAGGGGACTTTGGAGAAAGAACCCATAGGCAGGTTCCTGCAGAATGATAGATGGTCAATGTTGAGTGAGAAGACTTTTGGCCAGATAAGGCACCAACAGAAGGCTTTCTACCTTGCTTGGATCAACATGAATCTGCTCCCCTGTCTGGGCAGAGGTCAGCAGCTGGCCTGCCTGCCTAGACCAGATCTCTGTTTGGTCAGAGAGGCCCCAGCCTCCTAGTCTTGAGACCAGATGGCTTAACCCTGCTATGGAAGATGTGCATTAGGTTGGCTTTACCCTTCCTTGGCTGAACAGAATTCCATGAGGTCAGCCTTATGGTGTCCCTGCCACCCACTGAAATGAAGGGCGCTTTGGGGAAGGAACTTGGAGGCAGGTTCCAGGACCAGATGGCTAAACCCTACCATCCAGAATTCTGGATGAGGTCTGATTTGCTCTGCCTGGGTCAAGTAGAGTTCCACAGGGTCACCCTCAAAGTGCTCCTACCTCACACCAAAGGGGTGAAGGGGACTTTGAGGAGGGAGCCCATAGGCAGGTTCCTACAGAATGAGAGGAGGTTGCCATTCAGTGGTAAGACCTCTGGTCAGTTGAGGCACTGATGGAAGGCTCCCTGCCCGGGAAAGTAGGGGAGGTGGTTGGGGTTGATGCAGGATGCCTCCCCACCACTAGGCAGAGGCCAAAAACCAGTAAAGGAAGCAGGCCCTCGGCCCTACCCGGCCTGCCCTCCTGCCTGCATGGGAGCCTGGGTCAGCTGAGGGACAGGCCTCTTAGTCTTGAGACCAAATGGCCGAACCCTGCCTATGGAAGTTCAGCATGAGGTCAGATTTGTCTCAACGGGGCAAAGCAGAGTTCCGGTAGGTCAGGTTGAGGGTACCCTCACCTCCCACTGAAGGAGTGAACAGGGCTTTGGGAAAGGAGCCTGAAGGAAGGTTCCAGGATCAGATGGCCAAACCCTGCCCTCTAGAAGTTTGGATGAGGATGGATTTTCCCTGCCCAGGCTGAGCATGTTCCATGAGATCAGCCTTAGGGCACCCCTACTTCCTGCCCAAGGAGTGAAGGGGACTTTAGGGAGGGAACACAGGCAGATTCCTGCAGAATGATAGAAGGACACCATCAAATTGGAAGACCTCTGGTTGGGTAAGGCACCGATGGAAGGCTCTCTGCCCAGGGTAACAGGGCAGAGGAAGCACCACAGGTCGCCGACAGCCGCTATGCTGGCATGCCCCGCAGTGACACCAAGAAACCGCTGCATTCGATCCCGATGCACTCCATGCAGACCACCAGCAACCTGACACTGCAGCCACAAGAGACACACCAACAGACTGAGAGGCGTAAGGCCACCGGACTGATGCACCAGCAATGACCGCCACTGTGGCACTGGACTTAATGACATGCCCCCCCAGCCATGGAGGACTTGACGGATGTGGCGTGACAGTATGGGATGCGAGCAGGGGTCACCGGTAGCCAGGCACAGCATCCACACAACATTGGCAACAAGACACACTCCAGTCATCTTTGCTTGGACCAATATATATCTTCTACATGAGGCCAGTTGTTTACCGAACGTAGTATATTTGGGATTACGTTACAGTCTGTGTCACCCATTTCGGTAAAATGTACCTGTTAGGTTCCTGCTCAGAGCTGTGCCACAAATACCCTCAAATACCCGTTTACCACTGTAGACACCATTCTACATGGCTGACTGCTTTCCAAGGCAGAGCAGAGCAATGCAGATTACAACGTAGTTGCTACCAGTGCACTTACTACCGCTGTGGGGGGGTGTCAGCTGCTGTGGTGGGTTGCCATTGCAGCAGTTGGGATGTCGGACGTCGCTCTGCCAGTGTCGGGATTGTGGTGTCGCTCTGACACCGTGCTTCCCAGGGCAGGTGGCTGGGGTCAATCTGGATCCCCTCCCTTGCCTGGAGAGAGGCCGGAAGCCGGCCCATCTGCCTGCCTGCACCAGAGCCCAGATTGGCCAGGGGGCCCAAGCCTCCTAGTCTTTTTTTCATTATTCCTTTAACTCCCAGGGTGACTGCAGGCAGGTCTCTCCACTCCGCATGACACCTGAGACCATCCACTGTTTCCCATGGTACTGCTGAGTCCCATTCCCCCCCACAGATTTCTTCCCATGATGGGGCCAGAAAGGGGAGGGCTATCCTTCCCCACCCAGTGCTAACTATTCAGATCAGGGCTTCCAGTGATCCAGCGTCAGAGCAGGACACTGGTTGCCTGCAGGGCTTCATGGAGCCTGTGGTCACCCTTTTTCCATTTTTGCCCCTCCCCTTCACAGCCATGATCGTGCATGCATGGAGGTCTGCACACGACATGTAGCCATGTTTCTTGCCTCCCTAGCTCCTGATGCTGCCACCCGACCTCCACCAGGAGGCAGACAAGGAGCGAGACAACCTTCCCTCCCTCCTCGGGAGAGGAGAGCCATTGTCAGAGGCTCAATCCTCTCCTTCCCCACTGACCCCTGGCAACCCAAGCTCACTCCCGAGCCCAGGTCGCCAGCGTGACATGAGGTGTGGCATCCAGCGCCTCAACCCTCAGTACCACCAGGCCAGCCAGAGCCTCCTAGTCTTGAGAACAAATGGCTGAATCCTGATTATGGATGTCCAACATGAGGTCAAATTTACCTTGCCCAGTTGAGCAGAGTTCCATGGGATCAGTCCCAGGTGCCCTAACCTCATTCCAAAATCATAAAGGGGACTTTGGGGAGGGAACCACTAGGCAGGTTCCTGCCGAATGTTAGAAGGCCAACATTGAGTAGAAAAACATCAGGTCGGATGAGGCTCAGACAGAAGACTCGGTGCCCAGCGAGTAGTGGAAGTGGCTGGTGTTGGCACAGAACCTTTCCTATGCCCTGAGTGGAGGCAGGAAGCCAGCAAGAGGAATATGCCCCTGGCCCTACCCAGCCTGCCCACCTGTCTGCACAGTAGTCCAGGTCAGCTGAGGGGGCCCAGGCCTCCTAGTCTTGAGACCAAGTCTTGAGACCACATGGTTGAACCCTACCTACAGAAGTCCAGCATGAGGTCATATTTGTTCTGCCAGGGTCAAACAGAGTTCCACAAGGTCAGCCTCAGGATGCTGCTACCTCCTGCCAAAGGGGTTAAGCGGACTTTGAGGAAGACACCAATAGGCAAGTTCCTGCAGAATGATAGGAGGTAGATGTTGAGTAGGAAGACCTCCAGTCAGGTAAGGCACAGTCAGAAAGCTGTCTGCCTGGGCAAGCAGGGGAGGCAGTGGGGTCGACAGGGGACCCATGATGCCTGTCCTGGGCAGAGTTCAGAAGCCAGCATGGGGAGCAAGCCCCTGGACCAAGCTGATCCACCAGCTTGCCTGCAGTGGAGCCTAGGTCGGCCAGGGGGCAAGGCCTCCTAGTCTTGAAATCAGATGGCAGGACCCTGCTTACAGAAATCCACCATGAGTTGTATTTGTGGGCTGAGCAGAGTTCCACTAGGTCAGCCTCAAGATGTCCCTACCTTCTGCCAAAGGGGTAACAGGGACTTTGAGGAGGGAACCCACAGGCAGTTTCCAGGATAAGATGGCTGAACCCTGCCTATGAAAGTCTGCATGAGGTCAAATTGGCCTCACCTGGGCTAAGCAGAGCTCCACCAAGTCAGTCTCAAGGTGCCCCTAGCACCTGCTTAAGGGAAGAAGGGGGCTCTGGGGAGGGAACCTATTGGGAAGTTCAAGGAGATTTTTGTCAGCATTTTTTTTTGTGTAAAATCCAAAGCCTAAGTTCAGTCAGAAGAGTTCAGAGACTCCGAAGGGCACTCTGAGTTCAGGGATGAGGAACCTTTCTGGGTTTGACCTCCAAGGGTAGAGTCCAGTGACTGGAGACTTGGTTCAGGGTTGACAATTTGAGAGATAAATGCAAAGTCTGGATCTCTACCTTCAGGGCCTGGTGGTGCCCTTCCAACCTGAGTGGGAGGCCTGATGGACCAGTCAAGGAGATGCATGGTTGCCCTGGACAAAACCCCTTCTCCCTGATGCCTCTCAGCACAAAAGACTGTGGCTGGGATGACCTGGGCAGACATAAAACCCATCCTAAAGAATGGAAATCCTTCTTTAGTTACTAATTATCATCCTATTTCCCTTTTATTGCCTATTTCAAAAATTCTGGAAAGTGTTGTCATGGACCAAACCTTGGATTTTCTTGGGAGGTATTCTTTGTTATCAGAGAACCAACATGGCTTTAAGCCAGGATATAACACTGAAACAGCCTTGGTGGGGTTCACGGGCAGTGTCCATGGAGCACTTGATAGTGAACTTTCATGTGCGTCACTGTTCATGGACCTTACCAAGGCTTTTGATTTGGTTGAATTTGATCTTCTTCCTGGTGTGCTTCAGGGTCTTCATTTTTCTGATGAAGTAAATATGTGGTATCAAAACTTTTTGTCTGAAAGATCATTTAGAACTATTATTGGTTCATCTTTATCCCATTCTCTTCCCTTAGTTTGTGGTGTGCCCCAGAGTTCAATTCTGGGACCACTTATTTTTTCCTTATTTATGAATTCTGTATCTGATATATGTATAAAAACTAAAATGATTCATTATGCAGATGACGCTGTTCTTTTTTGTTCAGATCCCAGACCCAATGTCACCCTTTCCCATCTTCAAACTGATTTTAATTTCCTGCAGGATTGGTTATCATTAAGTCAACTGGTTTTGAATTCCCAGAAAACCAAAGTAATGGTGTTTTCTAACAAGAAAAATGTACCAATTGATTTGCTTCCAATTTCTGATAGGACAGGAAACATAACTGAAAATGTATCTGTTTTTAAATACTTAAGTATTACGTTGGACACACATTTTTCTTTTGAACCTCACATTCAGAATCTTAGGAAAATCCTTCATCAGAGGTTGGGTATGCTTTATCGAGTTAAATCTTTTTTGACTTTGGAATCCAGAAAGCTCTTAGTTCATATCTTTCTGTTCTCCATACTCGATTATTGCATACTGATTTATACATCCTCATGTACTAATGTTTTGAGTCCTCTTAAAGTAATTTACCATTCAGCTCTGAGGTTTTGGCTAAATTTACCCTTTCAAACCCATTGCTCTGATCTGTACAATCAGTCATCTTCCTCATCTTTTGAAAATCGAGTACTTTATAAGATGGGCATTTTCTTATTTAAAGTTAAATGTAATTATTTTCCTTATTCTATTTCTTTAATGTTTCCTAGATTAGTTAATGCGTTGTTTACTAGGTCCCAGAACAATTATAAATTTAAAATGCAATTTTTTAAGACTACTTTTGGGCAAAGATCCTTATTATTTAGAGCACCTAGTTTTTTTAATAGAATTCCGATAGGAATTGTTCAGAATAGTTCTTTTCAGGTTCATATGAAATCTTCAGAAGTTGTTAATAACTCCTGTCAGGGTTTTAAGACACGGTTAAAACAGTGGCTATCTTTGGAAACATGATGTATTTTTATGTATTGTATTTTATTGATTGAATGTTTTGTTTGTGTTATGTTTGTTAATATTTTGTGTGTTTTTTAGTTTTAAACTTGTCTCCAGTGAAAACAGGCAGTTTGCTCATTTGGATTTACAAGTATAAAAAATAAAAATGAAAAATGAAAATGACATCTCTCATCTGTGGGAGGCCAGGAGCACCACCACCCACCAATGAAAGTTTCAGGGACTCCAACAGACACACTGGGCCTTGAGGACAAGGCATTTTTCTGAGCTTGTCCTAGAGTTTAACACCCGGTGATTGGTGACTTAGGTCAGGGTTGACACTTTGAGACAAAAATTCAGAGTCTCAGTCTCCACCTCTGAGGTCTGGTGGAGCCCTTCCAACCTAGGTGAGAGGCATGATGGCCAGGACAAGGAGATGATCAGTCACCCTGGACAGACTCCCTTCTCCAGCATGCCTCTCAGCATAAAAGACTATGGCTGGAGTGCCTCGGGCAGACATCTCTTGGCCATGGGTGCCAGGAGCACCACCACCCTTCAATCACTCAGGGACTCCAATGGGATGGATCTCTGCCTTTCAGCCTGGTGGCACCCTTACAATGGGTAGAAGAGGACTGATGGCCAGGTCAGGGAGATGTGTGGTCACCCTGAATGGAGTTTCTTCTCCTGGATGCCTCTCAGCAAAAAAAGACCATGGCCATGGCACCCCAGGAAGATATCTCTCTGCCATGGGGCAGGGAGCACCACCAATTGATCTAGCAGATGACCTCCAACTCCTGAAGGGTCCTCCTGGTCTGGCTTGTCCAGTCACTGTGAGGAGTAGCTGCTTCCCACATGAAGTATATGCATCCCCAGTCTTCACCCCCTACAGTGAGACTGAGAAGCCCAGCTGTACATCAGGGATCCTGTTGGGTAGTGATGCAGGCCACACCCTTGCTGAAGGCTAGCCTGTGCCAGCCCCCCCTCTCTCTGCATGGAGTACAGGTATTTCTCTGAATGATGAAGTTCTCAAGGGCCACCCTGCCTCTCTCTCCTGAGGATGCCACCCCCCAGCCCTCTGGCCTTTCCTTTGGCTCCTTCCCACCAGTGCAACTATCTGGTTGATCCTGACAGTAACAAATATTTGTCTGAAAGATTAAGCCATGCAAGTCTAAGTGCAAAAAAATGGTACAGTGAAACTGTGAATGTCTCATTAAATCAGTTATGGTTCCTTTGATCGCTCCATTGTTACTTGGATAACTCTGGTAATTCTAGAGCTAATACAAGCTGATGAGCACTGACCTCTGGGGATGTGTGCATTTATCAGACCAAAACCAATCCGGGTCTCGGCCCGGCAGCTTTGTTGACTCTAGATAAACTCAGGCTGACCACATGTCCTTGTGGCAGTGACATGACATTCAAATGTCTGCCTATCAGCATTCACTGCTGCTATCTGTACCTACCATTGTAACCATGGGTAACAGGGAATCAGGATTCGATTCCCGAGAGGGAGCCTGAGAAACAGCTACCACATCCAAGGGAGGCAACAGGCACATAAATTACCCACTCCCAACTTGTGGAGGTAGTGCCAACAAATTACAATACACGACTCTTTTGAGGCCCTGTAATTGGAATGAGTACACTTTAAATTCCTTTAATAAGGATCTTTTGGAGGGCAAGTCTGGTGCCAGCAGTCATGGTAATTCCAATAGCATATATTAACGTTGCTGCAGTTAAAAAGTTCATAGTCAGATCTTGGGATTGGCCTGGCGGTCCACCACAAGTTGAGCTACTGCCTTTCCCTGCCCTTGCCTCTCAGCACTCCACTGATGTTCTTGACTGAGTGTCCTAGGGGTCCAAACAATTTACTTTGAAAAAATTAGAGTGCTCAAAGAAGGCTGATCACTTGAATATTTAAACTAGGAAAAACAGAATAGGACTGTGGTTCTATTTTGTTGGTTTTCAACACTGGGACCATGATTAAGAGGGACGGCCAGGGGCATTCATATTATGCTGCTAGCGGTAAAATTTTTGGACCACTGCCAGACAAACAAAAGTGAAGGCATTTTCCAAGAATTTTTTCAATAATTGAGAATGAAAGTCGGAGATTCGAAGGTGATCAGATACCGTTGCAGTTCCAACCATAAACTATGCCGACTAGAGATCTGGCAGCTTTAATGCCATGACCTGCCAGTGAGCTTCTGGGAAACCAAAGCCTTTGGGTTCTGGGGGAGTATGCTTGCAAAGCTGAAACTTAAAGGAACTGATGGAAGAACACCACCAGGAGTGGAGCTTGTGGCTCAGTTATACTTAGTACACAAAACCTCACCCAGTCTGGACATGGAAAGGACTGACAGATTGCTAGCTCTTTTTTGATTCTTTAGGAGGTGGTGTATGGTCATTCTTAGCTGGTGGAGTAATTTGTCTGGTTAATTCCAATAATGAACAAGATTCATCCATGCTAACTAGTTATGCCACCCCGTGTGGTCATCTCTAACTTCTTAGACAGACAACTGGGTTTCAGTCACATCAGATTGTGCAATAACAGGTCTATGATGCTCTTAGATGTCTGGGGCTACATGCATGCTATACTGAATGGATCAGAGAATGTCTACCCTAGGTCAACAGGTCCAGGGAATACATTGAACTCCATTTGTCATAGGGAGTAAGGATTGCAATTATTCCCCATGAATGAGGAATTCCCAGTAAGTGTGGATCATAAGCCTGCATTGATTAAATCTCTATCCTTTGTAAACACTCCCCATCACTACTACCAATTGGATGGTTTGGTGAGGTCCTTATAACAGCCCCGCTGGAGTCAGTCCCAGCCTGGCAGTGCACTGAGAAGATGCTCAAACTTGACTATCTAGAGGAAGTAAAAGTCATAACAAGGTTTCCATAGGTGAATTTGCATTAGGATCATTAACAGATCAGCCCGGGGTGGTGGAGGCCTGTGGCAAAGCCTCCCAGATAGGTGTGCAGAACAGAGTCTGCACCCCCGGGACACCCAGACATCCCCCTGTTCCAGCCAGGGGTTCCTGCATCAACATCTTATGGGCAGTGGGATCCCCCCAGGAGATGAAACCTAAAGGAACTGATGGAAAGGCAGCACTAGGAGGGGGAGCCAACTGCACATGACTCCCTGCCACAGTAGAAACAGGGGACTGCAGCTGACTAGGGAGCTGGAGCATGGTGCGGTCTAGTAAGTGCCAGTCAGAGGAGTGAGTCCCCATAGGGGAGGCAGCTGGCAATGAAGACACCATGCCACACTCCCCCTGCACTGGGACGCCCTCCAGGGACTGGTCATTGTCCCCTTGCCATGTCTTGGGTACCTAACAGGAAGCCTCAGCTCCTCCCCAGGGTAATGGTTCAAAGATTCTGGTGGCCTGCACAGCCTACTGAAGGGTCTCCCCTGCTGGCCAATGTGGGTCATCATGGGAACCCTGTTTCCTGCGGTATAGGGCTAGTATCCCTTAGCCAGCACCTCAGACACACATGAAACCATAGTCTTTTTTGTGTGGTGACCCAGCCTCCTCTTCTGCCCTCTAGGGCTGGAGGCCTAGCTCCTCCTGTACAGGGGGACTGGTCAGAAAACCATGGCAACTCGTAGCATTAGATCACTCGGTTTGTGCACCAATGAAGAACACAGCTAGCTGACAGACCTAATGTGAACTGCAGGATACATTGATTATCAGCACTTCAAATGCACCTTGAGGCCTGTATACTCCAAGGGCTATGCCTGACTAAGGGTTGTTGTGTCATAAATCACCTGAGGAGGTCCCCCTAATGGCCTGGTTGGGGAGTCATGGGCCCACTAGGGCTGCCCGGCCACCCAAGGTCAGACTTGGAGAACCTCTGTCCCATTCTGTTCTGATATTCACAGGACAGTGCAGGGCTTTCAGGCCCTTCATCCCCCCATTGGCACAGGTAGAAGTGATCTTGGCCCAGACCGCTGATCGCTTCTGTGCCACCAATGGGAGGCACCACATTAGACCACTGGAGGCAGACATCCCATCCTCAGGGCTGTCAGTGGTTTACCATTGGTCTGCCTCAGAAGTACTCCACCCTCCACAGTCCCTGGTGCCCAGACTGGTGACCTGTGTGCTGCCTCCCATCCTCTCTCTCCAGGGTCCTCCTTCTCATGGCCAAGCAGGCCCCTCTTCCTTGGCAGAAAGACAGCCAAACTTCTTCTCTTCTCTTGGTATACAACCTCAAATCAGACGTGGGGACCCAATGAATTTAAGCATATTAATAAGCAGAGGACAAGAAACTAACCAGATTCCATCAATAACAGCAAGTGAATAGGAACAGTGCAGTGCCAAATTCCTACCCGACCGGTGGGTCCAGGAAATGTGGTGTACAGAAGTTCATCTCCCTGGCACTGCTCTGGAACCCAAGTCCTTGTGATTGAGGTTCAGTCTGTGGATGGTGTGATGCCAGTAACGGCCCCGGCATGCCAGGATCAGGTCTTCTCATAGTCAGGTTGTTTGTGAAAGCAGCCCAAAGTGGCTTGTAAACTCTATCTAAGGCTAAGCACCAGCATGAGACCGATAGTCGACAAGTGCCATAAGAAAAAATTGAAAAGAATTTTGAAGAGAGAGTTCAACAGGGTGTAAAACCATTCAGAGGTAAACAGGTGGGGTTCATGCAATCTGCTCAAATGATTCAACTCAGCAGGCCAGTCAACCACCCAGGAAGGCAGATCCCCCTCAGGGGTACTGTCTCCTGGATGAGCCCAGCTCCTTCGGGTGCATTTTTGCCATGGTGGTGTGTCATGACCAACTCTGGGTTGGCTGGGAAGGCTGGTGGGAAGGTGGCTCCCTTCTCCAGAGGGCAGTGTTAAGCCCCTAGCAGCAGCTCTTGCCGTATCCTGGGGTTGTGGGAGATGACCACCATTGCATTCACTTCTGCCCTCCAGGGGAGAGGCCAGGGGCCCCGGCTCCTGATGAGACTGCCAGATGGGTTGGGCTATCCTCAGTGCAAGCCAGCTGTGTTGCACTACTAAGCCAGGAGGCTCACACGGGGTGCTCAGGGTCTCTGCCGATGTTGGTTACCTACCTGTCCTGTCTTGAAACATGGACCAAGGAGTCTAATAGGTGTACAAGTCTGAGGATGGTATGAAACCCCATGGCGCAATGAAAGTGAGGGCTGGCATGCACTGGCTGAAGTGAGATTCCCCCACCCCCGTGTGGAGCATGACCGTACCTGTTGGGACCCAAACGTTGGTGAAGTACAGTGACTCCAGCCAGGAAGCAATGCTGCAATATATCATAAAATGCTGTAGTATACTGCAAGGAACAGTGTAAGTCAATGGCAATTAAAGACTTTTGTCATGCAGTATTTTGTGACATGTCACTTACTGCAAGTTACTGCATTGCATTATGGCTGGCTCTGCTTCATACCTGAGCAGGGTGAAGCCAGAGGAAACTCTGGTGGAGGTCCGCAGCAGTCCTGATGTGCAAATCACCCATCCAACCCAGGCACAGGGGCAAAAGACTAATCGAATCATCTAGTAGCTGGTTCCCTCCAAAGTTTCCCTCAGGATAGCTGGCACTCGGTCCACAGTTTTATCTGGCTAAGTGAATGATTAGCGGTATTGGGACCAAAATGATCACAGCTTATTCTCAAACTTTAAATGGGTAAGAAGTCCAACTTGCTGACTTGGAGTTGGGCATGGAATGCAAGTGCCTAGTGGGCCACTCTTGGTAAGCACAACTAGCACTGCAGGAAGAACTAAATGCCACGTTAAGGCATCCAATGCTGACACTCATCAGGCCCCAGGAAAGGTATTGGTTAATATAAACAGCAGGCCAGTGGCCATGGAAGTTGGAATCCACTAAGGAGTGTGTAACAACTGACCTGCTGAATCAACTAGCCCTGAAAATGAATGACACTGTAGCATTGGGCCTATACCTGGCCATCACTGATGATGGCAGCTGAGGGGCTATGCTGTGACAAGTAGGAAGGCTGCTGAGGTGGCACTGAAGTCCAGGGTGAGGGCCCAGGTGGAGATGCCACAGGTACAGATCTTGGTGGTGGTAGCAAATATTCAAACAAGAGCTTTGAAGGCCAAAGTGGAGAAGGGTTTCATGCGAACAGCAGTTGAACATGGGCCAGTGAGTCTTAAGAGATAGGCGAGAGCCATTACAAAGGGATGGGAGATGGCCTCCATTGCCCTCAGCCAGTCAAATGAGAATCGGGTTCAGATCCCTGAATCCCGAGTGGCAGAGATGGGCACCTCACAGCATCCAGTGCAATAAGACAAACGATCCTGGAGAAGCCAATGGTAGCCCCTGGGAGAGTTCTCTTTTCTTTGTAAAGGGCAGGAAGAGGGGCCCAAGCCCTGAAAAGTGCAGCAGTTCTGGTGGCATTAGATGAGCTCTCGCTGTCCCTTTAAAATCCAGTGGAGATGGTGTAAGTCTCATACTGGGCCATATCCATATCCACAGCAGGTCTCCAAGGTGGACAGCCTCTGGCATGTTAGAACAATGTAGGTAAGGGAACTCAGCAAGCCAGATCCATAACTTTGGTATAAGGATTAGCTATAAGGGCTGAGTCACTTGGGCTGGAGAGTGAGGAAGGGCTGGGCATGCACCATGGCTTGATGAGGCATCGCCCCAGGAGGCGATGACTTTGGACATGAGTCAGGGCCTTCCGGTGGATCGCCCTGGCTGTGGCAGGTACCAGTCTCAACTGGCATCCCACATTGTCTGGCAGCTAGCAACTGACTTAGAAAACTAGTGCAGACCAGATGACTCCAACTGTTTAATTAAAATGAAGTATCACAAAGACCCAAGATGGGTGTTGACGTGATGTGATTTCTGGCCAGTGCTCTGAATGTCAAAGTGAAGAAATGCAATGAAGTACGGGTAAATGCCAGGAGTAACTATGACTCTCTTAAGGTTTAGTAGACAGGCCACATTAATAACTCAGAAAGGGGCCACTACAGTGGCACATAAAATGCCTCATCATCTAATTGATGATGCACATGAATGGATGAACGAGAGTCCCACTGTTCTTACCTACTGTCTAGCTAAACCACAGTCAAGGAAATGGGCTTGCCAGAATTGGGGGGGAGAAAGACCCTGTTGAGCTTGACTCAATTCTAATACTGAAGAGACATGAGAGGTGTAGAATAAGTATGAGGCCTTGGCTGCCAGTGAAATACCACTACTTTCATCATTTTTTTTACTTACTAGGTAAGGCAGAGGGGTGATCTCTGGCTCCTAGTGCCAAGGCCTCCAGACACAACCCAAGCTGGGGAGTGTGGACTGGATTGACGAAGTTTTTCGGGACTACATTCCATGCCACAACTCCATTTGTGGACCGAAATCTCTGCAGCTCAAGAGATTGCTATGCACAGTGCAGCTGTTGCAGAGGATGTTACGGCTAGTTCCACCAACTGTAACAGTTCTCCACAGCTGCAGAGATGTCCCTGGCAACTCCACCCACAAGCCATCATAAATCATGGAGCCAGTCATAATCTGTCTCCATCTTTGTGAATACTCGCAGCTGTGGGACAACTATGGAAACCTGCGGATCAGCAAGTGGTAACCCACTTACACCAGGTTTGTCCCGCAGCTGCAGGAATTTCAGGTGTTTTATGAATCCTGCCCCGTACAAGGTGGGGTGTTTGACTGGGGCGGTACAGCTGTCAAAGAATAACGCAGGTGTCCTAAGGTGAACTCAGGGAGAACAGAAACCTCCCATGGAGCAGAAGGGCAAAAGCTCGCTTGATCTGGATTTTCAGTATGAATACAGACTGTGAAAGCGAGGCCTCACGATCCTTCTGGCTTTTTTGGGTTTTAAGCAGGAGGTGTCAGAAAAGTTACCACAGGGGATAGCTGGCTTGTGGAGGCCAAGCGTTCCTAGCAATGTCACTTTTTGATCCTTCGATGTTGGCTCTTCCTATCATTGTGAAGCAGAATTCACCAAGCGTTGGATTGTTCACCCACTAATAGGGAACGTGAGCTGGGTTTAGACCATTGTGAGACAGGTTAGTTTTACCCTATTGATGATGTGTTGTTGCAGTAGTAATCCTTCTCAGTATGAGAGGAACCACAGGTTCAGACATTTGGTGTATGTGCTTTGCTGAGGAGCCAAAGGTGCAAAGTTACCATCTGTGGGATTGTGACTGAACGCCTCTAAATCAGAATTCCACCTAAATGTGATGACACCATAGTGCTGTGGATCTCCAGTTGGCCCAGGGTAGCCAGTTGCAAGGCCAGTGTGGAGAGACATTCATTACTGGGTTGGAGCATGGTCAGAAGGGGGCCATCTTTGTACAGCAGTGCACCACATGTTCATAGTAAGCAGAGTACTAAATCATTCGTAGATGACCAGATTCTGGGTCAGGGTTTCATACCTAGCAAGGCAGCAATAAGATGTGGTCTTACTGAAGTCAACCCTCAAGCCGAGCCTTTGTCACACTCAACCCACCAGTGGACTGAGGAGCCCTTGCAGGAGGGCTTAGGACACCGAGGGACAGTGGATGAGCTTGCCCTCATGGGAGGGGTGCTGCTGCCAGTCTCTGTCCCTCCCCCAGAGCACATGACCAAGTGGCCCTCATAGGACTTGTCTCTGCAGAGAGTCATGCACCTAAGACCTGGGGAGACCAGTGGTCATTTTCTCCCTGGCCTGAAAAAACAGCCTGAATTCCTGATGACTGGGATTTCTCAAAATAATCAGTGTTGGGCTAAATAGTCACCAGGTGGATGTTCCTGTGGAGGGCACTGCCAGTTTGGGGTGTGATTTCCCAGGAATGGTTTTGATGGAGGGGTGGGTCTCTCTTGGGCTGGGAGGTAAGATTTATGCCCAAGCCAGTAGAACCAAAACATGGGTAGGTGAGGTGAGCAGTGACAGCAGGGTCCACGACCTACCCTGAATGCAGGCACTCAAACCTGTGTTGGTCTGGTGGCCAGCCCAGAACCCCTGGATAGAAAGAGAAGCAACCCTGTGAGTTTGGGGCTTCCAACCCCAAGGGAAGCTTTGCAAGTGGCCACCAACTGTCTCTTACCCAGGTCCAGTCCAGGGAGGAGGGTTTCCCTGCCCAGCTCCTCAGGGCAGTGCTGGGAGGCAACTCTGTGAGTTTTGGGCTCCCAGCCCCTGGGAAAGCCCTTCAACTGGTTGCCGACCATCTCGAAGCATGCTGAAACAGCAGTTTCAGAAATGATTCAGGTAATATGAGCAATCCTAATGCTTTGCCTAGTCTTGGCTCCCTGCACTGCACTCCCACCTTTTTTTCTTCTTCTCCTCTTACTCCCCAATTTCTCATTCCTTAACCACTCCCTCCCACCCCTTCTCCTCCTCCCCCTCTTTCCTTTTCCAAACTGCAAAGTCCCTCTTGCTGATAATCCCATGTTGACCACACCCCTTCTCCTCCTCTCTCTCTCCTCTGTCCCCTTCCCCACCACTTTACCTCTTGTCCCGTATTACTCAGCCTCTCTCCCCACCCTCTCTCCTTGTTGTCCACCTCCAGTCTAAGAAAGGGTTATGCCCTCTTTCTCTACCCTACCCTACCCCCATCTCCCCCTCTTCCCCCACTCTCCCATCCCTAATTATCTGCACTCTCAGCCCCACATCAGCACTTACTTGACTA
Source organism: Neoceratodus forsteri (assembly GCA_016271365.2). Taxonomy (NCBI): domain Eukaryota; kingdom Metazoa; phylum Chordata; order Ceratodontiformes; family Ceratodontidae; genus Neoceratodus; species Neoceratodus forsteri. The sequence goes on from CM057456.1 coordinate 29,206,057, forward strand.
GGTCATACTCTGACTGATGCAAAGTAACTGCAATTTTCATCTCATGTTTGTAACAGTGTGATCCTGTGATTGTAAACACCTAGTTTGTATCCAAATGTGCTGTACCCACCCCCTCAATGCAGAACCTTTGTAAATGAACCTTTGGTTCAAAGGTAATTGTAATACTAGTATTCAATAAAATAAAAAATTAAAAATGCATACTACTTCACATATGCTTCCACTGCCAACTTTGTTACATCTAAAATAAAGCTCACATGAGTGTGGTTTGTAGATGTTTGTCAGGTATAAACTTAGTATACATGTTAAAATATTATGTCAGTTGACAACTCTCTCCATTGAAAAAGACTTTAGGAAAAATGCATAACATAAACCTAATTAATCAATGGTCACATCCTATGTACAGACAGTTGGTGAGACCCCATTTGGAGTACTGCATCCAGTTCTGGAGACCCCATCTCCGCAAGGACATAGGCAGGATAGAGGCAGTCCAGAGGAGGGCAACTAAAATGGTGCAGGGTCTGCAAGAGAAGCTATACGAGGAGAGACTGAAGGAGCTTAATATGTATACCCTTGAGGAAAGGAGGGAGAGGGGGGACATGATAGAAACTTTTAAGCACCTCAGTGGAATCAACAAAGTCCAAGAGGGTAGCATCTTTCAGAAAAAGAGATGTGCAAGAACAAGGGGACACAATTTAAAGATGGGGGGGTGGTTCAGGGGCAATGTGAGGAAGTATTTTTTCACAGAAAGGGTGGTGGACACATGGAACAGCCTTCCTGAGGAGGTTGTGGGGTCTAAAACTGTGAGAGAATTCAAGAATACATGGTACAGACATAAGGCCATTCTTATGGGGGGTAAGAAGAAATAGGCTGTTGGTTAACTAGGAACTGCAGCTTACCCTGTAGGTAGGGAAATGGGCAGACTGGGTGGGCCAGGCAGTCCTTGTCTGCCATCAAAGTCTATGTTTCTATGTTTCTATGGCTGTAACACTAGCCTAATCTGAAGTAATAATTTTAACCTAATGAATCAACTCTGACATCATCAATAAAAAACTATTGAAACCTCTCTGCCACAGCTTCAGAACCATAATCTGATAAAAAAAATACATTCTCAAAAAACTTGTACCCCCCCAATGCTCTCTGCCACAGCTTCAGAATCATACTCTGATAAAAAATACAGTTTCAAAAAAAACTGTTTTACCCTCCAATAATGCTAAAAAACAGAGCTGGAAACAAGCCCTGTTAAAACAAAATGATTTCTGTGTGACCTTTTGCATCTTACTTGACCTCCTACTGTTGCACTACACAGACCTGAAGAAATGGCTCAAAATCACAACCACAACAGCAACAAGAACTTGCATCTTAGCTGGAACATCCAAAATTAGGGGAAAAAACATGATTTAACAAAGCAAAACATTATATTACATGATACAGACAATGTGAAATGACATCACTCTCACTCCAACCCCACTCCACAACCACAGCAAATGAGGCAAATCCACAACACACATAAATCCAGCTCAGAGGCTAATTACAATCCTACTCACCTTAAGAAAGATACCATACAAGACCTAAACAGAATTAGTAAACAAACCCGTAAACTCAAACAGCAGTCGTGCAGTAGTGAGACTCAATTTTCAAACTGCAAGCTACACACAAACAATTGAATCTCCACATCCTTAATGTCAAACTGTGCTACAAACAAATAGAACTAAAAATATTAAAAACAGTTCACATTTAGAGCAGTACATTTTTTTTTTATCAGTATTTTATTCTCCCAACGGATCTGCCTGATGGCACCCATCAACCCTGTAACCATCCTGCTCACAAACTCACTGATTGTCCACAACTTACACAGGACCATAGGTTGGCGGTTAGCCAGCCATGTTGGACATGTGGAAGCCTGTGGGGGGGGGGTGTCAGCATGTAGCAGCCCAGCCATCTTCCACCTTTTGGTTTTCTCCCTGAGTCAGAACAAGCAAGCAATAATTTATTTATAAAAAGCACAATGCAACATTTATCAAAGCGCTTGTACATATATAATACCAAATAAAATAAACCACATTTAAAACTAGTAATAATAGGTAGCAGAAATATCAAGGTTTAGAAAATGCCAAATTAAATAAATGAGTCTTAAGGGCAGATTTAAAAGCATCAGCGGTCAGGTACTCTCTAACCCAACAAGGTAGACAGTTCCACAGGGTTGGGGCTACAGAGCAAAAGATCAACACCCACCCAACCCCACCCCTCAACCACAGCAAATGAGGCAAATCCACAATGCACAGAAATCCAGCTCTGAGGCCAATTACAATCCTACTCACCTTCCTGCAGGAAGTCTGAGACTTCCTGCAGGAAATCCATCACTCCCTCAGGTGGACGGTAGATGAGAAGTATCCCACAACCCACACCTGTGCCCATGATACACTCGAAGGATCCGGTGGCCCCAACTGGCACATCTACCAGCGTAGTGACATGTGCACCAGCACGTCACACTCCTGCTCTTCTCCCTCCGAATGCTGTCCCTCTGCACTGCCACCAGTCCTCCGCCAGATGGCAGTATCTGCAGTGGAACTGAAATCCAAGGAAGAAGAGCTGCCATCGGTTGCTCGATCATTCCTTACTCTGCCAGCCCACCAAGCGACCCTGTCTGTTCCCAGATCCTGGGTCCCCAGCATAAGGGGCGCAGAAGCACAACCACTCCCCCACTGGATTGGCTAAAGTACATGCTTTTTAAAACATTTCTTATGCTTTAAATAAGAAACACAGTACTCAGCCCAATTGAAAATGAAGCTTTCAGTTCACACAACATGCTGCTGAATCTCCATCTTGGAACTGCATTCTGATACAGTGAACTGACTCTAACCAACGTCCACATCTCAGAGTGCAAGTCACTCAGTTAGGAAAATTAAATAACCAATTGCCTCATTAACTGTTTATTGGTTAAAAACTCTGACAAAAATTTTAAATCCAACTTTTTTTGACTACCTGATGTAATAAAAACCATAAACAATAGTAAAAGTTTGCACACTCAAAAAAACTTGCATCTCAGGGATGGAACAACGTAGTAATGTCATTCAGCAGTCAGCCTTGTGGCATATAATCTCGTTCCACCCCTCAATGCAATTTTTTTCTGATATACAAACCTTTGCCTTCACTAGTTCTATTTGTAGATATGCATGGTGACAAACAGGTATTTTTCTAATAGTTTTATCCAGATGTTGCAGATTGCCCAGCACTTCTTTGCTCACATGGGGAGGAGAGGGGTATTTCCTCAATAAAGTTATGTAGTCCATTGCAGGTAAAAACTGTCTTGACTGATAAAAGGAGAGCTGCATTTAACCTACAAGCCTGGGTTTACTGCAGAAGTTTTTTTTGTTTGTTTGTTTGTTTGTTTTTTGTTCACATTCTGCAAATGTTCCCTCTCTACTGGCCTTTTTGTAAATTCGGAGAGTGCTTTTGATTGACACACTGTTGCTTAATATCATTATAGATTTGTGTAATGTAGCATATGAACTTGTTAAGCTCATATGATTGGTACAAACTGTACTAAATGATGAATTTTAGACAGTCTGTCAAGGTATTTAATATTGTATTTGTATCCCCTAGTGGCTAGGTCATAATGCAAATGTAGGTTACCAGATGTTTATAATCACAAACGAGGTTTCGACTGCAAACATCTACATTGTGACTGCCACGGGCACACTAGCTGTATGGCACGATGCCATGGCATGAGGCGTTACTGCCTCAGTCGTACTTCCACCCCATAAACCCATACCTTATGGGCTACTTGTGGGAGATTCTTTTTGATTTTTCATGTCACTCACCAGTTCTCCTGGGTAGTTCAGTAGCCCCACAATGGCTCTGTAGGTGATTCTTAATTCCTGATGAGCAGTGGCGTCTCCCCCTTATTCTTCTTCTCACACATGCACAGGCATACTTATGGGTTCCTTGCCAATCTCAGTCCCATGCCATCTCCTCACTGTGCAGCCGCACGCAAGTACCACCCCTGTGCAAATGCTTTTCACAAGTCCGCGTAGACCAGAGGCGCTGTTGTGTGTGAGCAAATGTTCAAGGACTGGGACGTGTCTGTGCATAGCACTGCACTTTATTAGCGTGCTGGTCCCTTCCTCCCTTCCTGAGCTGGTGCAATGCCCATTGTGCTGGTGCAGGGAAAGGCTTATGACTCCTCTGTGTCACATAAGTGTGACTGTGTATGGGGCCCCACAGTGTTTAAATGATAACTTCTACAGGAAACAAATCTTTACAGGTTCAGCACAGTTCTGCTTTAAAGGGGACAGGACTTGATTACTTATGTGCAGCTGTTTGAAATGTCTCTATTTTCATAAATTATATTCATACCTGTAAAGGATCCCTATTTAACTGTGTCTGAATAAAAGCTGAAGCTGTCAGTTGTGTTTTGTATTGTTTTCTTTGTATGGACAACATTCTGTGCAGTTCCTTTCATGGAACCAAGAATTTGGAGTTTTGACTATGTCACTTCATGGTTCAGAAATGTGAGCATTAGCTTATCAGTACGGTGTCCAAGGTTCTGAAACCATGAAGTGACATAGTCAAAACTCCAAAATTCTTGGGTCCATGAAAGGAACTGCACAGAATGTTGTCCATACAAAGAAAACAACACAAAACACAACTGACGGCTTCAGCTTTTCTTCAGGCACAGTTAAATAGGGATCCTTTACAGGTGTGAATATCATTTATGAAAATAGAGACATTTCAAACAGCTGCACAAAACTAATCAATTCCTGACCCCTTTAAGGTTTAAATTCCACAGGTATAGAGCACTAATTCTCCCATCCATTTGTCTTACCAAAATCACCCAGCTGGTAATGTGTATGCAGCTACCAAACTACTGGGATTTATGACTAGCCTATCTCCCGTGAACTCACATTGCAGGGCCCTATCCAGCAGCTGGTATGACACAACTCTCTCTGCACAGAAAATAAAGATGAAACCGTCAGGGTAACTCAGGCAGAGCGTGCTGCTGCTAGATGTACAGGGTCAATAAGCAAGCCCAGTTGATAATGGTATGAGTATTAGTGTACTTTGGCTAAAGCTGTAAATAAGGCGTCTACATGTTCTTCAGACTTAATTGAGCATCACTGAAATACTCATAAAATTAAATGATGTGTATATACAGTACATATATATATATATATTATATAGTCATCGTCCAGGCTGATGAAATTGTAGTTTCTTGTTCTGTCCACTAGATGGCACCTGGCAGTTTCTTTACAGCACATAGTGGGATTTCCCCATCAGTTTTGAAACTAGCGTGAAGGTACAGTATCTCCGTAGGATATTTGAGAATTTGAAGATTATAGTTACAAATGGTTGATTGTAAAATCAGGGCCATGAATTGTATTTTGGCTTGGTTGTATTACCTGAAGTGTTTCTAAGAATACTGTTACTGCCCGATTGGGTTTGTTTTTTGTTTTTAATTGGTGCTGCATGGAAAGACACTATATCTGTCCCTTTTGAAGGGGCATCACTACTTTTCAAAATTTAACAGTTGTCCTTGAACTAAAATGTACAGTAGTTAGCCTCTGAGTTTCATTCGCCTCCGACCTCATGTCAAATTTCCTATTGCCAGGCTCCATGAAGCACACCACTTGTCAAGAATTCCCAAACACCACATTCACTGAAGCAACCCTCTCTACAGTTCCCAAATACCATATGCACTGAAGCACACCCCTCCTCTACAATTCCCAAACATCACATGCATTGAAGCACACCCTCCTCTACAATTCCCAAACATCACATGCACTGAAGTACACCCCTCTTACAGAATTCCCAAATATCATATGCATTGAAGCACACCCCTTCCCCAGAATTCCCAAACACTATATGCATTGGAATGTACCCCTCCTCTAGAATTCCCACATGCCATATGCATTGAAGCACACCCCACCTCCAGAATTCCCAAACACCCTGACCACATGCATCAAAGCACACACCCCTTTAGAATTTCCAAACATAATATGCATTGAAGCACACCGATCCTCTAGAATTCCTGAACACCACATGCATCAAAGCACACAACTCCTCTAGAATTCCCAAACACCATATGCATTGAAACACACCACTCTAGAATTCCCAAACACCACATGCATTGAAGCAGACCCTCCTCTAGAATTCCCAAACACCACATGCATTGAAGCACACCCTCCTCTAGAATTCCCAAACACCACATGCATTGAAGCACACCACTCTTCTAGAATTCCCAAATACCATATGCATTGCATGTGTCTGATAGGAGACTAGCTTTAAAGAAATTGGAAGCCTGACCTGTAAGAAATCAGTTCACATGTAGCTTGTTCCCTGTTAGTTGCATTCTAAGCTAGAATCTGCAATCCTACCACAATACACTGTGATAAGGCAGTGTCCTATGAAATGTTAGATAAAGTGGCAGAGCACTGCTTATATCACCGTGGACGCCTGCATAACATCGAAAGTGCACATGTATAGATGAGGATGCATAGATTTTCTTCTAACTTTATCTCTACACATTAAACAGCTAGTCTCAGATTTTCTTTACCAGTGGTAGGTCAGGCCTGGGTCAGATATGGCAAGTGCCCCAGTGAAAATCTGCTGTGCCCAAGCTGTGCTGCAGCAGTGATACAGAGTTCCAAATATAGCCCAGAGGTGAATTCAGTCTAAGTGCCTAGTTATTATAAGGCATGGCCTGCCTGTCCCCAGCCATCCATAATTCCTGGAGCCACTGTGAGGTGTTTTGGGACATAATTTGTAGGAAAGATGCTACATACAAAAAATGGTGTTATGCTGTTTTGGAACATTCCTCCTATTTGTTTCTGTTAATATTATTATTATTTATTCCTCCTATTTGTTTCTGTTAATATTATTATTATTTATTCCCCCTATTTGTTTCTGTTAATATTATTATTATTTATTCCTCCTATTTGTTTCTATTAATATTATTATTATTTATTTATTCCTCCTATTTGTTTCTGTTAATATTATTATTTATTCCTCCTATTTGTTTCTGTTAATATTATTATTATTTATTTAGTTGTGTAACAAGGAGCGGCACACTAAGTTGAAAGCTTTTTTACAGGAGCGACCTGGGAGCAAAGGGAAGTTAAGTGACTTGCTCATGGTCACACAGTATGCGGGTGGAAGCTGCGGGATTCAAACCCAGGTCTGGTCTGCTGGATGTCAGCAGATTTGCAGCTCAGAGCCTTAGACCACTGCGCTATACTGCCTCCCTATTACAGAAAAGTGTAGAGACTTACTACTGAAATACTGCAGGGATCTAAACAGCACCTACTATAAGGATCAGACCAATGACAGAGAAGGATCTGGGTCATGTAAATGAAATAATAACATGTTGCTTGCCTGGTGTTATGGCACCAACTGGGAGATCATTATCCTGAAGCAGGCTTAGGCTCCCAGGCCTCATAGGCAGGGAGGGAGGGAGGGAGATCTGAGTACTGCCTGGAGGAATCAGACTTAGTCAGGGGGTGGAGCTGTTCATACTGTTAAAAGCTTCTTCTCATGCGTAGCTAAGGAAAATTCCACTAGCATGGAACTGACATTGCCCTGTAGGCAATTGGACCAGGAGTCGCCTGATCTAGCTATCAGCACCACCAGACATGAGTGTGCACCCATATAAGACTGCCTCAGGGTGCTCAAGTAAGACTGGGCTATGTGTTTGTGTACATTAGGACTTCTGTGGACACTGCCCTTAGAACTACACAATCAGCAGTCATGTTGCCACTCTTTGAACCATCCTACCATGGTATCGTGGTGGAAGGGTCTAAGCCAACCCATCAGGGTGCTTGCTAGCTCAGGGAGTTAGAGGGTCTTATGGACTTAAGGGGAACCTAATTAACTCAGACACCTTTTGTTCTTCTAATTGCCTGCCTTTTGTTCTTCTAATTGCCTACCCTGTGTCAGACCTCCAGGAATGACAGCTCTGATTGACAGAGCCCAGGGATGAATCAGATTTGCTGCTGTGCCTGTAAAGTGTTGGGACAGAGCTGTCTGGATGTCAGATCTGACTGATATCATGTCTGGGGCAAGATCACTGCCTGGGTCAAGACTGCTGTTCTAAGACAAACTGCACATCTGACATTGATTGACAGGGTAGTAAAACCGTTTCCAAGACCACAAAAAAGGAAGGTGTTAGCCAGCATCCATGATTGAAGCTGAGCACTGCCAGCAATGAGAGAAGAACACAAAGAGAGACAGAGAGAAGTCACCTGAGGCTGCTGTTGGATCAGCTAGCAAGTATCACAGCCAAGCTGCCACTACCCTGGGGGTTTGGAGGCCTGGGCATCTGGGTAGGTGCAGAGATGCTGGGGTCTCATCAACTGGAGGACAGATGAACCTCCGTCTGCATCACCACTGCTAATGTCAGAGACAGAATAAAAGTGAGAGGGCAGAAACCCAGTCAGACAGCCTGTGAGCAAACCATGAGAGTTATATGATAAGCTTTCCCTAGTGAGGAGAGATCCAGGCTACAACAGAACCATGTGTAAGCTGAGGGCTTAACCTGCTAGTGGGACTTTGTGTAACATACTGTAGTTGGAAATCATTCACCTGAATGTTGGCCATCAGGCCAGTAGCTTGCAAATAATGCATTTTGAGGGCAAAGCCATTTTAGCAATTCCATGGTCTTTGGGTTTGGTGTTTTATTCTGTTCACTGAGCTTTGCTACTGTTCATTTGAAATGCACCAGTGCCAGCCATACATGTACAACACTGGTGGGCCTACACATATTTAGCGACTGGGTATCCAATAACTTGGGTGGCAGTATAGCCTAGAGATGACAGTAACAAGCTATGAATGAGCTTGGTACATCCAGCAGACCTGGGTTTGATTCTTACGACCTCCACTTGCATAATGTGTGATTCTGAGCAAGTCACTTAACCTCCCTAGTGCTCCCGGGTTGCCCCTGAAAACAGGCAAATGTGCCTAGTGGGCCTTATCAGGTTACCAAAGAAATAACCAAATAAAAAAAAAAAAACTTGTTGGGAGCTCCTGAAAGTAGTAAAGTTCAAATCACAGATAATAGTGGGGAGAAGACAGCACCTTCAGTACAGGAGAATGCGGCAACTTTACTGCACTGTACTGTACTGTACAGTGTGGTGTAGGGGCGGGCTGAGTACTGGGGCTGTGCCTAGCTGGGCTTTCCTACATACAGCCTGGGAGGCATCTGAATTCGACTGCACCTGCTCAAGGCATCTAAAAAGTAGCTGTAGTTATTGGGTTGGACCTAAGCAGAGCACCAGAAGGCCATCCATACTGAGGTGATACTAACCACACCACACTAATTCTCCTTCCCCCTTACGGTTGCAGCCCTTAGCAAAGTTGTGTCTTGTTAGAAGCCATTGTCACTTTTGTCTGCATACAGTATAAATACATGTTTTTTGGGGGGAACTGTCTGTCATTGTTTGGGGTCTGTGGGGAGGGAGTGACTACGGTGGGGAGGTGGGGATGTATAGCATCCCAGGGATTTGTACTGAACTGTAACCAGCCCACTTGAATCTTCCTCTGGGTGGGGCACCACTCTATTTTAGCTATCTGGGTATAAACTCCCTCCCATGTGAAGGAGAAAACAAACCCAGGAGCCACTGAAACATCTATGGTGACCTGGCAGCATTGTATGCTTGTGGGATCTCCCACCCTTAAGCAAACTGGGAGGACACTCACACTACAGGGCAAGGGTATAGGCAGGCATACTCACTGTACACATTTGAGTACAGTTTTGTTGAGTGCCTGTCACAAACCATATACCTTTCTGTTAACATTTTCATTCTAATCTGTAGTATTTGGGTTACTTTAGGCCACTGAAGAGTGTCTCTGTTCAAACTTCTGTTGTATAGGAGACAGTTGTACGTATAACCTCTCTAGAGGTTAGAAGAATCATCTGACAACAGTCTGACTTGTTTGGAAGGGGTATACATTTTTTAATTGGGGGGGTGCAACTGTTGGAAACTGTGTACAAAACAGAAATTTCTGGCTATACCGCTGCTACAGGGGCCTTACATTATGATCTTACATGATTTTATTACTGAAGATTCACCCGTCTTTTCCTCTGTTTTTATTTTTTTACCCTCAGGATGCACTTAGAAATGAGTTAAAATGTTTACATAAATAATCCCTTTTGGGATTAAGAATGAAGTGTCCATATATTCGCCTGCTGGTGTAGGAGGGCTGAGGTGCCGGATGTCTTACCTCCACCTACATTGCTGGCCAGGGTTTCAAGAATGGACCAGGGTCACTCACTTGCCAGACGAGGGAGAGAGGATTGAACATCCCAAGGACAGCTCACCTCTCTCAGGGAGGGGGAACACTGAGTCCCACTACTCATCTGCTGCCTAGCAAAGGCTGGGAGGCAGCACAGCGGAACCTTCAGATGTGGGCAGGAGGCATGAAGATGTAACCTACATGGATGTCAAGACACATGCTTCTGGTTACATCATACACTTTTCCCGGTGGGCAAAAAGCAGAGGAAACCACCTCAGCTCACTCAACATCCCCCCCAGGTCCCACAGGACCCTATATGGCAGGCCACCCCCCAGACGTGGCTCTGAATAAGTGGTAGTTAACCCATGAGTCCATGGGATGGGCCGGTGGTTTAACTGAGGGGATGCCACTGGGACTAGGAATGCCAGGATTTAAACAGGAATAATAACAAAAAAAGAATGAAGTGTTAGTGATGGGTTTTCTAGTACAGCGGTAGCCAGAGATACGTCCCAGTAAATATCTAGATACAGCATATCCAGATATACAGTATTACAGGAAATCCCATGGAAAAGAATGAAGACATCCTGTGATTTATCTAGATATAGTGGGACTTATCTCAGGCTATCACTGTACTGTGATATTTTTTCCAATATATAACTGTTCCTCCTCCATGGTTGTCTGCCCAGTCCTTGAGCCTGGGAGCACACTCACTTTGTTGACAGCCCCCCCAACCCCATCTGCTGCTAATCCTGCTGGGTCCATGATGTGGGGCCCAGGTTTATCACTGGTGCTGACAACAACTATTTTTTTTTCCTGTTGTTTTTTTCATGCCCACCTCCCTGCAGTGCCTGGTAGTGGCTAGTGAACCCTGTTTGCTTACAGATGACATTGTGGGGCGGGGAAGCTAGATCCCTGGCCTTCCACGGGTGTTTCTGTGGTGCCAAAACCTATCACTAGCCCTGCATGGCTGGTAGCACTGCAATATAGCAGTGCATCCCAGCCCGTCTCAGGCCACCTCGCAAGTCCAGCCCAAACCCAGATTGTCGTCAAGGCAGCACATTTCATCAGGTGACCAGATACGGTGTTATTTATTTATTTATTTATTTATCTATGTATTTATTGATTTTGTTTAAAGCTGTTTCTCCAGAACTGCCACCCACCCAGTCTGCTTGGGTTCCTACCATCTTGGTGCCCTCCTGAGCCACATTCTCCACTGTCCACACCACTCACACCAGTGGGAATGCACAGTGCAAGGCCAGAGATACCGATGGCCATTACCCCAGTGATAACGGGGTTTTTACTTCTGTTTTTTTCTGCTGTCTCACTCTCCACCCACTCAAAGGGGCCAGCACCCCACTACGATGTAGAAGTGGCCATAGATGCCACAGCCTGCTCCTAGTTGGGTGGCACACACTCCCTGGCCTGCCACAGGACATTGCTGTGGTGCCAAACAGATGCTCTTCCACAGGCTGGAAAGTGCTGCCATCAGCAGCCCTACACCCCAGCCCCAGCCACACATCTGAACATCCCAAGTCCACCCCAAACCTGTGTCACCAGTGCGGCTGCCCGTATTATTTGAAATAACACTGTGATTGTGTGCACAGTGCTCAGAGCCCTGTGGAATGGGTGCCACAACCGGCATCAATTGCCTTGTTTTGCCAAAAAATTGGTGGCAATTAGGAGGGAGCTACAATGACAAATACTGTAAATATAATTTGCTGGGTAGACTCCAGCTGTAAAGTTTACAGAGAACCTTTGTAAAGTATTCTCAGTCACCTCTCAGACATATACAGTGGACAGCACATCACTCCTATGCCAGAAAGGAATTACCTGGGACTGGACCAGACATACTATATAAACTTGCAAAGGAGATTGAAGCACTGCTGTTCCATACATGTCTGTAGAGCAAGTAACTATCTAAAAATTGGATTTACTTCAAATGTCCTAAAAACATACAAGGGCAATAATGGCAATGAACTTTCTGGTTAGCAGAGCAAAGCAGTGCCAGGGACATATACAGGAGTCTACGCATGTTAAGCTTCCTCCAACTAAAAATACACTAGCCAATTTGAAGCCCAGATTGATAAATTTTGGTTACCCTGTGTGGTTTTTGAGCATCCTGTGTGCTCCCAGACTGGCATGCATTCTGATATGCTGCGGGTAGCGATTTAAAAAAAACATACTTATTTTCAAGTTTTGCTATAGCTAGGCTCAGGTCTGCTACGTGGATGAGTAATCTGCCACGTACCCAGCTTTTTTTTTTTAATTATTTCTCATAAGAAAATACTAATGTAACAGAAACATTTTTAGTGCTGGGAGCAACAGAAAGTCAGAGTTTGCCCACCACTGTCTCATTAGGGACAGCAAACATATTAAAAAGCAACTGAATGATTTTCATGTTGAAGAATGTCAGCAGTAAGTACTAACAGTTCTGAGTAAAAAAAAAACTAACTTCTTACATCAGTGTTGCCAAGATGAAAGAAAAATTAGTTTTGGCAGACGCCTAATAATCATATAGTATTAAGATTCAGCAGTCAGTAACTTATTTAGTGAAGACTGATGGAACAATAAAAATTAAAAATAATAGAAGGGGTTTCTTTACACAAAGAGCTGGGACTATTTGGAACTGACTGCCAAAGGACAGTATTGAAGTGAATAAAAGTCTGTATCTTCAATCAAAAATTAGATCAATACATGTTAAATAATAGAGAAAATGGCCCCATGATTAACAGGGGAGAGACACGATGGGCTCAATGCCTTCTTCAGTCTACAAACTCAGCATAGCACAATATTTATTATTCCTCTCTCCATGTGAAATTCTGCTTGAGTATCTGCTTGTCAACAGGCAACATTACCCCAGCTTTATTGATGTTTCCTGCTGAGCGGTAATCCTTCCCCCCTGCATTTCCTAGTAAAAAGGACTTGTTCAGTGGCAGATCCTCTCTGCTCTGCCGCTGCCAATCTGTGAAAGTCAGTGGCGGAGCCAGGTTTGGGAGCATTTGAGAGCCGCGGGGAGCCATTCAGTCAATCATGGACTCCACAATGGGCACTAAGCAGTGAATAAAGATGGTGACGGGGCACCACTACTCAGACTGGGGCAGCCAGGAGGGGCGACCACCCCCCAGCCCCCCCCTCTAGCTCCGCCACTGGTGAAAGTTTGTATGGCCTAGGTGCCCCATTGCAGCTGCCTGTCTTTCACACACCCATTTTTGGGGATGCCATGGCCACATGTTTACCTCTGACATGGAGAGCAGTGAGTGGCTGCTTCCTTTCTGGTCCATGGTCACACTGCAGGACAGAGGTGCATATTGTAGGAACTGAGCAGCCTAAGATTTCTGTTTCTGAGAGTGGGACACCGCACATCCATGGTTCATCCAGCCCCAGCAGTCTCAGAGGAACCAGAGTCTGGCAGCTGCAGCCCCCACCCATTCATGGCCCACTGTAAATCAAATGTGACTGTCTGCAGGGCATTTCTTGCATGTGGTTCCCTGTCACCACTCTATGTATTATGCAGGGAATAACACCAAAGGGTGAAGAACTAGTTGGTTCACACATTATTTAGTGGGTGCTGCTCATCATAGGCATGAGGCAAAGCTCAGGTGCCTCAGTGATGTCACAGCACCCATGAGGTGTGTGAACCTGCAAGTTCTTAACCCTTCATTTTTTTATAATACTAAATTTAGAATGTGTAACCCCCCCCCCCGCAAATGGGGGTTCCCAAAAGTTTTCCTTGGGCTTGCCTAAATGCCCACTGCCAGGCTGGTGTTCTGTGTCCTAGCGATTTAAACGTGTTTGCATGTGAATGCCCTGTTAGCCTCCGTGCCTGTCTCTTTAACAGCTGCCTATCTTGTGGTGTAAAATTAATCTGGGTAGGGACCGGGTAGTCTCAGGCTTGAGTCCCACCCGGGCTGCAGTGTTATCGCTCCATTCTGCCATCGCTATTTGCGCAGAGGGAGCCCTGCTAGGAACTGTGTCTGTTTGCTGTTTATCTGTTTTAATAATAATAATATTGCAGTTTGTCTAACCTGCCTTCCTTTGCAGCATGGACATTTCAGTATTGCCCCATCATCTTGGTTCTGGACTGCCTATTGGGACCAATCAGTACCTTTGGGGACTCTAAAATGGTGTCTGTCCCCAGGGGTCTTGTGGGAGCAAATTTCTGTAGGAATTGTAGTTTTTGCACTTTGGCACCTAAATGGACCTGGAAGGGGAACCCTTGCTTTGACAGACTGATGGATCAACCAACCAGAACCTTTTGGACCAAAGGGAAATTCCCAAGCTGCCTGCTGCAGTGTGTCAGTCTGGAGTTAAAGTTTGGAGAGTAAACTTCTTGAATGATTTGAGCAGCAGCTCCTGCGTAATTCATTTGGGAGATTGGTGGAAAGGCTGAGTTTGGCCTGTCTGCCTGCTATCCCTCAAGAGGGAATCCTTTGAAAGGCTTAGCAATCAGACAGATCCAAACTGGAGTGTAATAAAGCCACTGAAGAGTGACCGGATTTAAACCTGAAGAAGATCGAAGATCTGCTGTTCGCAATCGGCCTGTCAGGATATCCATTTACTACAGAATTCCTGGTTTTGCTCAGGGACACTGATATTGCGGCCGGACTATCATTCACATTGTGGTATAGTGATTGCTTTACTATAAATGTGCTGTGTGCTGTTAGTGGGTCACAATTTAGTTCCCCACTGAGCAAATGCACCATGCTTGCTGGAAGCTGCATCCAGCACTATTGGACTCAAAATCTGAACCTTTCCACCCAGCCTGGGCCTTGCCACCTGGCCCAGCCAGCTACTTCAGGCACAGAAACCATCATCGATGAGAGACTCGCCTGGGGATCAGCCCCCTGCTCAACCTTCTCAAACAGGAACAACACCTCGGTGATTCATGTAGGCCCTGCTTCTCCTGGCAAACCAGTCAGCAACCTGCAGTCTCCATTTCATCTAGCCTGTGTCTCGTATTGGGTAGCGTGAGTAACAATCAGGGTAGCTCCCTGCAGATCAATCAAGGTGTGTCATCTGATTTAATTGTTTTGCCTAATCTTCACGAACTGAGCCTCCTGGCCCTGGATTACAAATAGTGTGTGGCTGTGCATGCCTTTTCTTTTCATCACAGGGCGACAACCAGCTGTGACGCCGGCCTACCCCGGGCAACATTCCAGGCTAGCCCACCTTACTTCCAACTGGGTACCCAGAGCATGTGACTGTGTTGAGGGACTAAAAAGTGCGTGCATGATTGCCTGACTAGATCAGTTATAGAATCCATCAACCTGATTATGCCCCTCCCTTGTTCAAGTCCCCTGAATAAATCAGATCTAATTCTTTTTGCATCTAATTTGACTGTGGTTCCAGTTTGTACCAAAAGCACTGTACTGTTGTTATTTGCTGTGCCTAACCTTGTTTTACAGGGGTTCTCCAGGGTCAAACTGGTGGAACCAGCCCTGGTGGTAAGTGCAAACAGTGTGGGGATTTGTATGCTGAATAGGGGCTACTGTGAAAGTGTTTGTTGCATATTGTCTAGGCCACTAGAGGGGAAAGAGGGGGTTACTGTGTCCTGCAGGGCTGTACCCAGGTTAGCCTTGCTACTAAAAACCCTGTCCTCTGGGTGGAGGCACCCGTTTCAGTACCCAGGCCCCTTAACCTGTTATTATCCGAGCAGGTAGAGGTAGTAGCCAATGGAATAGCGCCACCAAGGGGTTACACATGTTTTATACTTTTCATGTGAAAATAAGGGGCAAATGAAGCTTTTAGAAAAGGTGTGATGTTTTTCCTCTTTTTAACAGCACTGTTCCATACTAAAGACAGCGAGTGATTTTAAAATGGTAAACTGCAGTTGGAGTGAGTGCATGCACAGCTCTAATTAGCACAGCTGTGACTGCAGCTGAGCTTCTGCAGAAGATTCAAAGTTGTTCTAAACATTCTGGAATAAGGCATCTTGAGAACAACATTATGAGGCCACAGGAAAAAAAACATCAACTGCATATTATAACTGTATGTTCAGGCCTTGCTGATGCTGCACGAGCAAATGAAAATGACTGAGTTACCCCACTGGAAATATTGCATTAATGTAGCACCTCTAAAAGTGAGAGCTGGACTTCCAAGGGAATAGAAAATTAACATAGGTGTCCCCCCTCTCTAACACCGGCTGTAGCCCCATTTCTCATCGAAAGGCAGTTTTGTTGGTGACACTACAGCTGAGGACACTGCAGTGGCTTGGGACTCCCTGTTGATGATTAGGCCATGCAGTAAACATATTTATTTTAACTACTGGCCTCAGTAAATAATTTTTCTACATTTCACAGACTCTGAGGCTCAGGCAGCATATTGTTGTAACTTGCCTATCCCAAACATATCAGTTGCTCTTTTAATAACTGCTCCTCAAATTTTTGAGTTCTAAGATACAATCTCTGTGAGTGCCAGCAAGATACAATGGCTGGGTCACAAGTTAGAATGCCTGCCCTCTAGTTTGTAACTCATTTTATTAGGTCCCACAGTTTCCTCTTTGTACTCAGAAGGCTACAGCATGGAGCCAGCCTGCTGGTGCAGTGGTAGGGCTACTGCTCGAGGTGCCAGACATCTGGGTTTGGTAATAAGCCTGGGTTGCTGGGGGGGCAGCTGGCGGGAGGAGGAGGAGGAGGAGGACTGAGCATCCTAGGGGTGCTCTACACCCCCAGGGAGGGAGGGCTACCACCCTCACTGCAATACTGCCACCTAGGTGACACAGGTAACAGTGCAGCTGAGGGCATCGAATGGGAGTGGGAAGACACTGGCCAGGGACCCACACTGTCCACATAATGTGTGCGTATGGACATTGGTCCCCCTTGCACTCCAGCATCTTTCTGGGACCAAGGGGGATGAGCAACAGGACACAGAAAAAGTTGTCCCGGTACCAGCTTCCTGGGGACCCCAGTATATTTGGGCTGGTCCCCACCACCACATCCACTGCCCAATGCTATCCATACTCAGGGGTATATCCCCGCACCCCATATCACACATGGGGTAAGTTGAGGCATTGTGGGAGTTGATGGATGCAGGTAGGTGGGGGCTGGAGAGATAATGACAGAGGGATCCTGAGGGAGCTAGTGCCAGAGGAGGGGGCATGAAAAATGATTAAAAAAAGTAAACGAATGTTACAGAATGTACCAAAATTACCTCTAATGTTTTCCTTCTTATTCACAATGAAACTGAAGTCAAAGCTTGAATTCTAGATCAAACAATTTTGCCAATCTGCCCAGATCCCATATGACATTAATTATTGCCCTGTTGTACAAGGGAAGTGAAACCACATAGGCCCCAAAAGGATCTCCATATCTCTACTGTTGTCCCATCTTTACCTGCTGGTGACCCACTTTCATCTGCCAGCGGGTGGGAAAAAAGTATGTGTGTGGGGGTGGGGTGGGGCTACATGCCCTAAAGAAAGTATTTACTTACAGTTTGTTGATCAGGAAAGGAAGACTAGGCAGTTCCTCTTACTGTATATTTAGCCCCATCTCGGGGTGCAGATGGAAACCACCTGAAATTAAACAAGATTAAGCTGTTGATGGTATTTTTAGTGAATGGGGGAAATCTGGCTAGAACACCAGGAAATCCCCCTACTATTTTCGAGAAGTGCCCTGGGATTTTTAACATCCACCTGAACAACCATCAGAACTGACAGACAGGACCTCAGTCTAACACCTCATCTGAAATACATCACCTCAGGAGTGCAGCACCTCCCTTATGCTGCACTACAGTATCAGCACGGGAGTGGTACCCAAGCTCCTGGTGTGGGCGTGAACCCACAGCAATCTGATTTGCTCACCTCAGAAGCAAGTGTGTAACCTGCTGAGTGACTGGCACTGGTTTTTCTTTCCCACTGCCAAAGGAACATTGCTGCTCCCCTGCTAGGGCCATGTAAGCCACACAGCGGTAAAATAAATGTAGGTGTGTTTGTATTTGCTGACTGTGCAATCATTTTGACTCTAGCTAACTTCAAAGTTCTTGCCCCTTCACCAGAGTTGGCTTAATCCTGGTGTGATAGTTCTGCACAAGACACCACTCTCTGCTTAATGAGAAGGGGTTTCATATGTCATTTCACAGCCAGCTGATTGGTAGGATGGTTTCCACATTTTACTGTTATAACAATAGGTGCTTTTGAAGCTGAATCGTGTGTGATCTGTAATATATATTTCTGTTAGTCTGTGCTGATGCTGGAGTGCTAGACCTTGTTACCTTGGTTTGGTCTGTTGGGCTACCACTGTATTGCAAGTGTATTTCATACCACTGACAGTGCTAGGGATTTTAAAACACAGGTCAAATTAGACCAACTGGAATACAAAATATGGGTCAAAATGAGAAGCAGCTGGGTCAGAACTTAATCCAAAGTACAAATTTCACCAGTACAGAAGCAAAAACTTGTCAAGGAAAACTACATTCCTGTTGTTCACTTTCCATCTTTTAGCTATTGTTACAGACCAGGTGTACAGCTATGGAACCACTGTCGAGGGGAAAGTGGGTCATTTCAGGGCGAGGTGTAACTTTTCCCATTTTTGCCCAGTCTAGCACTGTCCCTGTTTCAGACCTATCTATCCCTGGCTTTTGAAGGATTGGCTCTAATACTGCTGGAGAAGGATTGCTTCAGGACCCTTATTTTCCTGAAACAAATGTGAAATGTTAGAGTAAGCTGGAAACAAAGACTGAACCAAATGATGGTGCTAATATCCAAAAGAAGACATATAGAATAGTGTATGGCAGCCCATACAGAACAATGCTGTTCTTACACCAAGTGGTTTCCATGATGAGGAGGACCTCAAGAGCGAAGCATGAGAGGTTCCTCTGCTGTCATGGAAACCATGAGGTGAAGAGTAGCCTTGTTGTATATGGGCTACCATACACTATTTTACATATAATCCCCCAAAATGAAAAAAGGCTTACTTTATTTTGTCAACACAGTCAGAGTCTGTGGTCCAAGAGTGGCTCTTCAGGGATGTGTGTGCAGTGGCCTCTCCCGCGCAACGGTTCAACTGCCTTCTCTCCAATTAACTGCTCTGATCAAGAGAGTCATACTTTGATGTAGCTACTGCAGCAGAATAACAAGGTCATTCTGCTGCAGTAGCCACATCACTATTGAAGCAGAACGACTTTTACAGTGTATGGAATTCCATACACAACAACACAGAACCATAGACTATATTATATTGTTGAACATTCACCACCTCCCTCATTGTAAATGATTTAATAATTTCTTTTACAGCTCTGCTTGTGCTTGTTAATGTGCAGGTAGAGTACAAACGTCTTAAGTATGCACCCATAGGGTATATGTTTGTCACCTGTCATGCTGTGGTGCTCTGCACTGTGGCCTGAATCATGTCTGAAAAAAAGGGCCTTGACCCAGTACACTGACCTGGTGGAGGAAAGAAAGTAAAAAAGAAAGAAAGAAAGAAAGAAAGAAAGAAAGAAAGAAAGAAAGAAAGAAAGAAAGAAAGAAAGAAGATGATGTCATTTTGAGATATCACTTTATTAGGCTCTTGAGTCTAGGCTGCGTGATTCAAGGCTTAAATAATATTGTAGCTTCTAAAGATAAAAGTTTCTAACTATTCTAATTTTGTGGACTTTACTATCTGTTCTGAAGATCATATTCCCTCCTGCTGCTACTTCATGTTATTTTTCCTCATGTGGGTATATACATCATATGAATGCATGTCTAGTTGTGTGTTTTTTGCAGGGTGCTTTTTTGCAGGGTACTTGAAAGCAATAGAAAACAGGTTGTATCCATTTGGTATATTTACAGGTTTCAAGAAGAGATTTTCTCAGGAATTCAGGCTTGGATGAGACGGCAATAGAAAACAGACGTGTGCTAAGAATTCACATATTGTTCTAATGCCTTTAAGGAAGTAAAAAATGATGGCATGTGACCTTGACATGCATACCTACTTTCTGGGCCACTGAGTTCAATGTCAGAAGTATCAAAAAATGTATTGTCCCAAACTGGAACCAGAGAAAGTTAGTTATTGGACAACTCTCTCCCATTCTGCAAATCTGGGCCACAGATGATCATGTTTAAAAAGTTGCCATGTTGACATATTTCTGGTTCAATCAAATGTTTTATCACTTCCATAACTGTGACTGGCTTTTAGGCATGCTGTAGTTCACATAAGAAACTGTACTGATGTATTATTATTTATTTTGTTTTTGCTTGTATGATTTATTAGCCCAGGATACGCTAGCTGACATGGAATGTCTCATTTTCAGTGGGGTCCTGCTTTTGTACCTGGTTTTACTGCTAGGAAGACAGGTGCACAGGGAGGGCAAGTAACCTGCTGAAGAACACAAAGTTGTGAAGCAGCTCTGGTGGGATCAGAACCAGGGATGTCCTAGCTTGCAGGCCTGTGCTCCAACCACTGGGTTGCACTGCCTCTATGAAAGCCATTGTTTACTGCACCTTTTCTTTGCTGATCTGAGTCAATAGAAAATCATTAGCTTTTGGTTTCAAGAAATGGGTTACATCTTTCAGTGTTAACCGGTAACCAATTGCAACATTAACTTACAGTGATATTTCATAGGTGAGTTAATCAGCACTCTCGTCTCCTAATTGCTTTGTTACGCTATTTATTTTGTGAAAACTTACAAGTTTCTGACTAGCTAATTCTTTTCAGTTATTCAGACTGTCTGCACCACCTAGAAATGTGGTATAGATTCCATGGCTAAAGGTACCGTAACTCTTTGAAACTACTTAGGAGGCAGTTTAGACTAGAACACTGCAAACACTGGGTTGGGGGGGCTGAAATTTGAAAGGACACGTAGAGCTTGCATTGGGCCTGAATTTTGAAAGCACATAATTTTCAAAAGGCCTAAAGAGAACAAGTGTATGTAAGCACCTTCCCACAGTGCTGCTCCTGTTTACTGGGTGGGTACTGGGGGTGAATCCATGTCTGGGAAATGTCCAGGATTCAGGGCAGAAGGGACTGACATGTGGCAGGATGGGGGGAGTCTTTCACTGAAAGCAGCAGTACTAGTTAACCAGGAAGTGCTCATCACTTCCTAGATTTTTGCACGGCCTGATAATTAATTTCAGATTTAATTTTTGCTGTTTACTGCTGTTTCCTGATAATTGGTTCCCTTGATTTTTAATACATTTATAATTTTTTGTGGATCCACAGGAAATATGGCAGCCCCCCCCCACCACCATTTCCTGTTTTTCACCCTTTGTTTACATTGCTTTTCCTATAAACACTCAGCAGGCAAATAAAGGGGTAGTGCATTCCAGTTACATCAGACAAAATAACCAATGAGAGAATGACACCACTCCATTTCCCTCAGAATCTAATACGGCACTCCTGGCAAGTGTCTGTGCTAGACTGTCAGAAGAAAAATGAAGAACATAAAGAAAACAAAATAAAATTAAAAGCAAAAGATTCCAGTTGTGTCAATTGTGGGGCTTGCTTGACATAACTATTATAAAAAGTACATTTTTATTTATTTAGTTTTTGTTGACCAGCTAGGGTGCACTAGGCATACATCTGCCTATTTTCAGGCATGACCCAGGAGGATACAAAGGTTAGATTTTACAATGCTCAGAGAAAACAATAACAAGCACCCAAAGTAGTACAGCATACAAATTGGATGCTACATGTGTAAGCAGGGTACAGGGGTATGAAATGTGCAAGTAACAAATGTAACAGGGTATTAGGACATATAAGTGCACTGCAGTAAGCATATATGTGTAACCCCCCCCTGCAAATGGGGGTTCCCAAAAGACTTCCAGGAGCTTGCTTGAATGCTCCAAGCCTGAATGGTGTTTGGCGTTTAAGCCATTTATCTGTGAGTGTTTTTAGAGCCTCTGGTACTGTCTCTTTAAGAGCTGTCTGCTTGCAGACATAATTAGTTGTATGGGGGACTGTGTGCTTCTCTGCTTGAGTACCACTGAGCTGCTGCCAATTCACTCCATTTTGCAGTCACTAGGGTGCAAAGGAACCTATCTGAAAGATGTAACTGTTTGCCAGAAATCATTTAGAGTAATAGTGAAAACACAGTTTGTCTAACCTGCTTTCTTTGCAGTCAGAACTGTGTTTGCCTAGTTCCCCATTCTAGTTTTGAATTGCTGAACTGGACCAATCAGTGTGGATTAAGGTAGCTCTAAAATGTGCCTTGGACCGAATCAGAACTTGGACTCGTAATCTGAGCCAGCCACAAGAGGATTGTATGGGCAGTGACTCTGGAAGATGTAGTTTGACCGCGCCTTTTGGACCAACAGGGCAGTCTACTGAGTGACAGCCAATCCAGCCAAGAACTGGGAGGAACTCAAAGGAAGTCTCGGTTTTGTCTGCTGGAGTTTCAGTTGAGCTCTGGCAGTGAAGAGGAAGGAGCCCTGTGCTTTTTTCTTGTGCAGTTTTAGTCGGAACGTGTAAGGCCCCGAGTTCTGGTCTGCAGCTTATGTAACTGCTTGTTAGACTGAATCCATCCTGTGAAGAGAATCAAAGGATATCTGAAGAGTAGAAACCAGGCTCACCCTGTAGAAGACTGGAGAAATTGTTGAATTGCACTCGGTCTGTCAGGAACTGAATCTGCTGTGTGTTCTCCGGGTATTGTGCAGTAATTGCGATCGGGATGAGAAGCAGCCTGCCTGGTATAGTACTTTCTTTTACCATATAAATGTGTGAGGAGGCTTGTGTAGCTCAAGTGAATCCTGCTGCCATTAAAGGACTTTTGCCTGTTACTGTTCACCATATAAATGTGTGAGGAGGCTTGTAGCTCAAGTGAATCCTGCTGCCATTAAAGGACTTTTGCCTGTTGCAGTTTGCCATATAAATGTGTGAGGAGTCTCGTGGAGCTCAAGAGTAGCCCTGCTGACATTGAAGGACCCTATCTTGTTTGGAGGTCGTGAGTACTAATTCAGGGTCACTCCCTGTTGAATTGCCACATTGAATCCAAATGGAATTACTGTACTGCTGACTAACTAATTTTTCTTTTCTCTGTGTGAAAGGGCCCCTACCAGCTGCCACGGTTTGGACTAGCCACTAGGGCTTTGGTACCCAGGGACAGTAACTGGTAGGGATAGGCCTGTGCACAGAGCCATAGGTAGATGAGAAAGTGATAAGCTAATTAACCTGATTTCCCGTCCTTGTTATATCCCCTAAATAAATCAGAGCTCTTGTTTCAGCAAAGTTATACTGCCTGAGGTATTTGTCTATGTTAAAGTATTGTACTGTGATTGTTGCACTGTATCTTATTTTACAGGAGGTCCCAGTGCCTGAAACAGTCCTGGGGTAAGTGTATACTGTGAAGGTAATTCTGATATATTGTGTGGGCCACTAGTGGGAAGAAAGGGGGGTTGCAGTGTCCCAGAGGGCTGTGCCCAAGTTAGTTTAACTATTGCAAACCCTGACCTCTGGGTGGAGGCACCCGCCATCGGATCCAGGCCCCTCAACCTGTTAGTGGCAAATCAGGCAGCGGTAGTAGCCCCTGGGATAGCGCCATTTAGGGGTTACATATGATTTTGCAGTAGAGCAAGACAGGTACATGAGGCAAGGTCAGAAGGGGGTAGAAGGAGTACGTAGAGGAGAACAAACAAAGTTACATTTATTAGCTAGAACTACTGCTGCTTTAAATACAGTTCCCCAGTCATACAGCAATAAATTCACTGCCGAAACAGAAAGCATGTTTAAAACAGAGCAACACGTTTATATACATTTTCCTTTGCACGTCCCTTTATCTGAAAACTGACAGTCTCTCTTGAATCAGAACCAGACACTTGGTGGCTAGGACAGGCTCACCTTTACCACTTGGGTGTCATGTTCCTCTCTCCCAGCACTTAATTCGATGCCTGCAGTGAAAAACCTTTTAATCTTCATTTAACTTTGCAATGCTGCAGATCTATCCCCACCAGTTATCAGTGTTGCACACAGTGACTTTTGGATCGGGCTTACTGGGGTGCCTAGTTCTGTTCACCTTCCAGTACTGCTCTGCACTTCCATATTCATGAAAGTGTGGAGCACTACCAGAAACTTTGGAATCAAACATGCATGGGATAGGAATAAGGGGACCACAGAGATGAGAAGGACTAGCTAAAACAGGTGACCTATGATTGGCACCAGCCACGAGTACAGGTAGGGATAAAGGGCAGACTGGATGGGCCTGCCGGTCCTTTTCTGCCAATAGATTCTATGTTTCAATGTTATGTTTCTATTCTTGGTTGCTCTCAGATGCAATTCAAGCTCAGTTACTCTCTGGTTTTATCTAGTTTTATTTTACGCTACAATGCTGTACATTCTTTCAGATTCATGTCATACTGTCAGCTTCCACTCTAAACTCACTTACGTGATCCTATAGAGTATCTTACTCCAAACTCTTTCACCCTTTTTTTACTGTCCTCCCTGGACCCCAACAAAGAATGAAGGAATCAAAGGAACTCCAGCATCCAAGGAAGACAGCCAGACAGGGCACACACATATGTTGGTCTGAGGAGTGTTGTCACGAGGTAGCAATTGGCCCCAGCTCTGGATACCTTGTGCATGCACCGCAGGGTGCCAAGCCAGGTGACACAAACCTGTCCACTCTGCGGTAGTGTAATTCACACACTCACCACCATTCAGCTGGTGCGGGGTCCTTACAATATGCAAAAGCTAAAAGCCTAATAGCATTGATGAAGTGATGGTCCTTCCACCCAGCTTCAGGATATGCCTAGCAGACCAGGAGAGACTATGGTTCATACTATGGTGTATACAGGTGCAAAAGGCTATTGACCATAAATGCTTCTGTCCTTCACCCATAATAGGACAAACTGACTCCTGTGAAAATTAATTTATCTAGTTTATTTTTAAAAGCAGGGTGTTTTTTCACTAATAATAGTATCTAAAGGAAGCAAGTTCCAGGGGTTTACCACCCTTTGACTAAAAAAGTGCTTTCTCTTCAGAGTGTTAAACTTATTCTCTTTCACCTGGAATGGATGACCTCTTGTGTCACCAGAGTCCTGCTTAAATTCAAGCCCCATCTCATTCATCAGATAAGGATCATATATGATATCCCACATTAATAGTAAGTCACCTCTGAGGCATCTAGTTTCAAGTGTCATTAGACCCAGTTGGGATAACCACTCTTGATAGTGAAGGGAACTTAGATCAGCAGTCTGCTTGGTCATTCTCTTTTATTTCTTTTCTATCTGCATGATATCACCCTTTCTGAATGTGCATCATAACTGAGACAAGCAGTCCAAGTGTGGACGAATGTATGCCCTGTAGAAAGGTATGATAACAACCAGATCTCTACATTTGATATTTCTCTTTATAGCCCAAGAGCTTTTATTAGTATTAGAAAGGACCTCATTTGACTGTTTAGTACAACTTAAAGCATTAGAGATGACAACTCCCAAATCCCTTTCATGCAATGTTTCCAAACGTAATCAGTCCTTTTTCCTATTAATCTTGATCTAGTATCCACCTGTGAGCTGGCAACGAAACCTGTATCCCATATGGGATAGCAATTTTGGGGTAGTATCCCCAGCTTCTCATCATCCGCTTACACTCTTGCACAAGCTTAGTTACCTACACCACCACCCTCTACTCTATCCACATTGATCCCCTATTTTATGTATGGCAGCTAGACACACAGGCACCGGTGACACGGCCTATATAATAACCCTGTGGTGGCACAGACAGCAAAGAGAAAAATTGCAGCTTTTGTAGCCACCCACTTTTTTGGGGGGGTACATGTAAATCAGTGGGGGTTCCTGCCCATTGCCATTTGGTCCCCTACACCAATGTCTAGAGGTTAGAATGCAGGGCTGGGACCCTAAAGACCTGAAGACCTAGGATTAAATTGCCTACAGCTGCAACTTACTTACTGTACGGCCCTGAGCAATTCATTTAATTCTCTGTACTCTTTTTCTAATCTCACTCTCTCTACAGTGTTTGGGTTTTGAGCACCTCTCCAAACCACAACTACAAAGACGAAATCCCAGTGCAACGCATTATGGGTATGCAAATCCTTGTACAAATTGGGCTGACAAGGCTTCTATTCTGGTGAACCCTTAGCCTGGCTTGACCAGTGATTTTCCAACCCATAATACCTCATCTCTCTCTGTCTCCCCCTTCCCCTCTCTCTCTCTCTCTCTCTCTTTCTCTCTGTATGCCTTGTTTGACTCAAGCAACCTGTTCTCTCATCCTTCTCTGAATTACAATGTGCTTAGGGATACAGTTTATATGAAAAACTCTGTAAAAAAAATTCCTTTCCTTTCCTAGAAGGCAGGTACTTCTGTGTTTCATCATAATTATACCAGCTGACTCTCTGGTTCAGCAAATATCTTACTAATAAATAACTTCAACCCCACTAACAAAAATCAACACTAAGTACTGCAGAGTGTGTTGAATTGAGTAAAGGTTGCATTCTTCTTTTACAGTATTTTCATTCAGGTTAATATTTAAGCCATGCTATATTTTGGCAGCCAGTCCTGGAGAACAGTTGGTTCTTGTGCAGCTATAAATGGCTAAGAGGTTGCGTCTGTCCAAGCTTGTCTGTCAGCTGTTTGAACAAGGCGAGCACTTTGATGCAGCTGGGTTTATAGCATGCAGTTTGATAACACTCACGTCTATTAGTTTTCCCTGACTCTCTGATTGGCTGAAGCTACAGTCCTCCCGCAACCTCTAGTGACTTGCTGACAACTGTGTTATCTCTCCTCAGCTGAGTGTGTGTGTGTGTGTGTGTGTGTGTGTGTGTGTGTGTGTGTTTAAAATGGCTTGAACCAAGGCTCACAAATTATGCTGGAACTGTGCCATGGAGCTGCTGTAAAAAAACAAGGTCCATCTGGGAGGCTTCTGTGTTCTGTCTGAACAAAAATGGCTTTCTCAATCTGAGTGAGTGAGTGAGTGAGTGTGTGTGTGTGTGTGTGTGTGTGTGTGTGTGTGTGTTTTCCACTGAGGTTTTCTAGTTTCTTGTTACAGGAACTCTGGCTTAACAATCCATCTTTGTGCTCTCAGGAGCAGTGTATTGATATCCTGTGCTGGGCGGCTGAGTCAGAGCGCCTCTGACCAATCAGACAGTGTGTCTGCCATGTCTTTCTGCTGGCAGAAAAGCTGAAGTTGTAATAAAGATGAATGCGTGGTTTCAGGCTGAGCTGTCAGCTGCAGCTCTGTAGTAGTATCAGTACTACAGGTCAAAGTCAGTGCTAAGCTCTTGACGACAGTGTTGTTGTTTACACAGAGGAGCTGTTTACTACAGTCCATACTATATCAAGCTATATTAATCATATAATAGCAATTTTTATGGCACACTCATTTATTGCTTTATTATACAGTATAGTTACCAGATATTTGCCATGCTACTTAATGTCTGTAATACACAATAATTTTGCCATACAGTTTCCTTATGATAAAATAAATATGGCAGTCTTAGTACAATATAGTTACCAGGTTTTTCATTTGCCATACTAATTCATTTCTTTAATATACTTTTCCATTTATTTGTCAGGTTTTTTTTACATATTTATTTCTTTAATGCACAATATAATTTATGAAGTATAACATACGTCTTAGTGCAATAATGTGTGTACAGGGTGTTTAGTGTGCTTGATAAATCCAACAGACCTGGGCATGATTTCTACAGCCGCCATACTGTGTGACCCTGAGCAAGTCACTTAGCCTCCCTGTGCTCCAAGGTTGCCCATGTAAATGGGTCTTACCTGCTGCCTAAGAACAAAGATGTTAAAAAACTCCACTATTACTATTAAAGAAAAGACGACTGACATATTGCTACATGTCACTATTTGTACAATGGAACTAGTGGATACTTAACAAAATGGAATGCAAAGGATCTGGGGGCTGGATTGTCAGAAATCTTGACCCTGGCACAGTTTCCAGTTGTGGGCTGTGTCAGCATCAAAACAATTGCACCAAACAGTTCAGTAGCTCTTTTCAAACATGTTGATGTGTTTGCGACAGTATATCTGTGTTACAGTACCATATGCAAATTGCAGCAATTGCTCCAGAAAGTTAGATCACATTTTTAATAGTCTGCTAAAACAGTGCTGCAAATCCTGGACATGCATTTGAAAATCATTGTGTTGGGTGGTATTGAAAATCAGTGGTCAAAGTTTTCTCTCAAAATACATAAGCACAACTCAGTTGTTTGGAATTTGCTTCCACCTCGACACCTCTCTCTCTCTCTCTCTCTCCCCACTCTCTGTCTCTCTCTCTCTCTCTCTCTCTCTGTCTCTCTCTCTCCCTCCCCCCCATAGGGTTTTGAAAAATCAAAAGTTAGGAAATTTGATGTTAGGGACATTTTTGAACCCTAACTTCCCCCACAGCCATGCACCACCTCGTGAGCACTACCGAACTGAATGTTAAAGCACAATCCATATCCCATCACAAAGGAGCATGTGTAATGCAAGGTAAGATATGGGCCCAGCTTAAGCAACAATGGGCAGACATTCACACACTAGATATGCAATCACACACACACAGTCACATGTAGTGATGTACCACGTATACTGTTGCAAGCTATCTCACGCACACACACACACACACCACACACACACACACACACACTAATAAGCAGTCAAACACAGTGTTATACAGCTATGCACATTCAGTCACATGCAATTATTCACACACTGATATGATGTCATATTGTACAAATATAGCAGCATGTAACCATACATATACAATGACAAACTTTAGGCATACAGTGATGTGCGGTTTTATACACACCACAATATGTATTCACACTCCATGACTTGAAGTCATACACACACAGTGATGTGCAATGATGCAAACACAGTGGCATGTAGTCAAACACACTCTGCAGTCATGCGTACACAGTGACATGCAGTCACACACATGGTGACATACAGTCATACGCATTCAGTGACAAGCAGTGATGCAAACACAGTGACATGCAGTTACACATAATTTGTGACATGCAATGATGCACACAGTGACATGAATTCATACTCAGTGACATGCAATCATATGCATACACAGCAGCTTGGTATCATACACAGTGACATGCAATCACACACGTACAGTGGCAAATGGTTATACACACTCAGTGACATGCAATGATGCACACACAGTGACATTCATTAGTACACATTCAGTGGCATGCAATCAGACAAACCCAGTGACATGCAGCCATGCAAACATAGTGACATGCAGTCATAAATGCAAAATGATATGCAATGATGTAAACAGAGTGACATGTCATAGTTATACACACACAGTGACATGCAGTGATGCAAACACAGTGATATGCAGTCATAGACACACAATAACATGCAATCATACACATTCAGTGTTATGCAATCATACACACACAGTGACATGCAGTCAAACATTCAGTAACATGTAATGATGTACACACAGAGTTGAAGTCACACATTCAGTGACATACAATGATGCAAAAAACAGTGACTTGCAGTTATACACACACAGTGATATGTAATCATATATACACACACACACACATAGTGTCATGTACTAATACACACATGATGACTTGCAATTAAACACACAGAGACATATTATAGGGGCATGGTAGCGACCCCTATAGTTAGGGTTGAGTAGGCTATCTAATGTTAAACCCCCAGTTTTTGCACCTTAATAAATATGGTGTCATTTAACTAAATAGCACAAAATTTGGCATGTGCAGTAAGGATGTCAGAGTCTCAAGGCATGAAAACTATCATGACAACATCTTGTTCAGTTTTTGAGATACAGAGTGCAAAAGTGGGGAAAAAAACACATTTTGTTTTCCTATACCTAATGTTGAGTATATTTTGTTCTCACCTACAGCCTAGTGTGGAAATTTTCCGGGGTTGAAGGAGCCTATGCCAAAGGTGTGCCTTTCAAAGGTTTGGTGAAAAAATATTATATTGTTTCAGGGTTAAAATGATTTTTTAGTTAAATGAGAAATGCGAATGGTAAAAAAAAAAGATCATGTGTGCTTATTTATTTATTTATTTATTTTTGTTGCTTGCCTTGCCGTCGGTACTTTCAGCCCCGTCATGGACCCCTCTCACCTCAACACTCCCAACTTCAGCCATGACTCCCTGATACCCCCTGGCTTACCCCCCCAGGGTGGGGTTGTGGCACCAGCCCTAAGTGCCGCAATCACCAGAATAGGTCAGAGAGTCAGCCCTGGGAGCTAATCAAGACAAAGGGGCTGGTTTCATTAAGGCAGTAGGCACCTGAGTTTTTCCCCTATATGGGGGCGGGGACATGCAATGATGACCAGCGTCCACCCAGCCCCTAACGTGTTGGTGTCGGTGCATGTGGCACACCCAGCCTCCGCTAGGTGTCCGTAGAGCACTAAACACTCTACCCCCTTTCCCCCTGGAGAAGAAGAGCAGTCTCTGGACACTCAGTCCTTCTCCCCCCATGGCCAGCCCTCCAACATCCTGGATCCATTCCCAAACCTGGGTCACCAGTGTCGCAGGTCAGTACCCTACCCCTGCACCAGTGGGCCAGCACATATGTGCTTATTTTAATGATTTACTTCTCATGCGGAAAAAAATATTGATTGTGAGGGATGCCATATTGTCTTTTTTAACTCACAAACATTGAAAATGCATAAAAATGATATATTTTCAAAAAAATAAACACCTGAATCTAGGTAAATGGGACCCATTTAGTTAGATTCTGGTGTTTCTTTTTTGAAAATTGCCCTGGAATACCTTTTCTGGGCACCCAAAAATCCTGGGTGTCAAGCTTAGCAAGAAGAGCCATTCACCCACAATCTCAGTATGAAAAGAGTGGAACTTACTTGAAATATGAAACCATACTGCCGGCTTCAGCTGGAGCAGTGAGCCAGCAATCCCCTGCTCTCATTCTGTCTCTCTTTATATCTGTCTGGTCTGTCTGTCTGTCTATCTATTTCTTTTTAATTTTTTTTCTTCATTACATCCCCCTTTGGGCCATGATGAACCCCCGTGGGACACCACAGGTAGCTGTCAAACACTCCACATATAATACAAAAATATTTAGCTTAAGGCAATCTTCAGTGGCAACAAAGAACCCAGAATAATTAGGATGTGCAGCTGACTAAATGAAACTGAAGCATGCAGCCACACCAAGTATTGTATCTGGGAGCCTAAAAAATATATTGGGCAAAATGTTTAAGGGGAGCTGTAGAAGCCATCCTGGCTTACAAAACCTTTACTCTTAAGGAATCAGTTCACTCTTCCCCTGAGTACAGTGCTTTGTATGCACCACACTGAGTTTTCAGCTCCCTGGCTTCCCCTCTTTAACTTCAGCACAAGCTTGAGCACTTACTGAAATCATTCTCTTTCTTTTTTTTTTCATTATAAATTGTTATTAATTTATTCAAAACTAGTTCATACAATAAGAATAAGTACAATAAATACAATCAACATTCCTAATAATATAGCATACATAAGCTATTAAAAATATAGCATATAAACCTAGAAAGGATGTATATAAACTAACAAGACAGATAAGCCAACATAAACAATAACAACCAAAGAAAAAAAAGAACACACAATGGTTTCAAAATACAATGTTAAAAAGGTTTCCCTCTTACTTTTCCTCAGTTCCCCCCTATTCTAGTTCATTCACTTTGGATTCTAGGTTCCTTTTCAAAAATGATACTGGTCTAGGAAACAAAAAAAAGGAGACCAAATCTCTTCAAATAAATTATATTTATTTTGGATACTAAAACTGATTCTTTCATTGTTCGCTAAAGTTCCCACATAAGAAATCCAATCATGTATTGTAGGAACATGCTTTTCCTTCCAGTTTGACAAAATAATCCTTTTTAGTCCTAGCACAGCAGCCAAAATCCAGAGTTTTTTTTATATCTATTCACATGAGGAAGAACAGAAGTGTCTCCCCAAAAAATAAAGTGGGATCCAGAGGTAATCTACAACTCACTATTAGAGAGCAGATATCACAAATTTCTTTTCAAATCATTTTCAACTTTGGACAGTCCCATAACATGTGAAGCAACGAAGCATATGCTCGGTTACATTTCCAGCATCTACCTTCATGACATTTACCAATTTGTTCTAATCTATAGGGAGTATAATAATAATGATGCAAAATGTTGTATTGTACTAAATGCCCCGTACCGCTCTGTTGGTTTGATAAGCATTTTTCCATAATGCTTCCCATGTTTGTTGAGAAATCTGTACATTTAGGTCTTTCTCACGTTTAGTTTTTGTTACTAAAGTGAGATTTTATTGTCATTAAGAATCATCTTGTAGATTTTTCCTGCACCCCCTTTCTTAGAAGCCAATTTAAGAAATAAGTCCCACTGTTGGGACATCTGTATTTGATAGGAAGGACCCATAATGAATTGTAAAGAGTCTCGTACCTACAGGTAAGTATGAAATTGAGTAATGGGCAGTCACTACTTTCCTTTTAAGTCAGGAAAGGAATATAAAACCCCTGAAGTGGGTTCAATCAGATCATTTTTAAATGTTTTATACCCTTTAACTTCCCACAGTTTATTTAAAACAGTTTTGTTCTCAAATTTAATTCTTGAGTTCTGCCATATAGGATAATATTCTTTGGGAGACTTAGCTAAATCCAGCACTGTACAGATAGTTCTAGAAGCTTTGGCTGTACGATTAAGAGTTGGATGATTCCTAAGCGCCTTTGGTAGTAAGTTAAATAATGGATCAAGAACGGTTTTGGGCCTAAGCGCCTTTGGTAGTAAGTTAAATAATGGATCAAGAACGGTTTTGGGCCTAAGAATTTATTCTTCATAATGGGCCCATAAAGGAGAAATACCTGAAATTTGAAACCAGTGCACTAATTGTTTAGCTAAGAAAGCAACGTGGTATTTTTTTTTTAAATTTGGGAGCCCTAATCCCCCATCTTTTCTATGCCCTTGCAGTTCAGAAAATCCTATTCTAGATGGTTTATTTTCCCACAAGAATGTTTGAATCATTTTATCAAGTTTAGAAAACCAGATATTATCAATTATTATGGGCACAGAACATATAAAGTTTTTGGCATAAGAATTGATTTGAACAAATTAATCTTACCCCAGAGAGATAAGTTTAGTTTCCCCCAATTTTGCATTTCTAATTGCATCTTATCTAATAATGGCTGAATATTTATCATATCCAATAAATGAAGTTTATTTGAGATGTGAATCCCCAGATACGTAATAGATTTAGCTGCCCATTTTAAATCTAAATTTGTGTTTTGCCGATGGTTCTTTTTAAAATAATCATACAGGGGGAGAATATAAGATTTTTCCCAATTAATCATGAGTCCAGAAATAGTAGCAAAGTTTCTTAAAATAATTTTCAATTCTTTAATAGAATTCAAAGGTTTTATAACAGTAAGTAATAAATCATCTGCATAGGCCATAACCTTGCATTCATATTTATTGATCTTAATTCCTAAAATATTTTTATTCTGCCTGATATTAGGTAATAGGGTCTCTAATGCCAATATGAATATTAAAGGCAAAAGAGGACAGCCTTGGCATGTACCTCTTTGAATTTCAACTGGATCTGAAAGCATTCCATTTGTTATAATGGAGGCTGAAGCGTTTGTGTAAAAAATATCTATCCAATTCATAAACATGTTCCCAATTCCACAATAAGGTAAAATAAACTTTACATAAGGCCATTCAAATGGAATTGAAAGCTTTAGTAGCATCTAATGATAGATCTACAGCCAGTTCATATAATTTATTGGCAGACCATATGGCCGTTAAAAGCCTCCTTGTATTATCTCGTCCGTATCTTGATTTGGTAAAACCTACTTGGTCTTTGTGAATAACTTTAGTTTTTAACTGACTGGAGTCTATTAGAAAATATTTTTGCAATTATATGTTATAATCAGTGTTAAGGAAAGATATTGGCCTATAATTGGTGCAATCAGTATTGTCTTTACTCTTTTTTGGTAAAAGAGTAATATAAGATTCTCTTAAGATGGGGTAACAATTTCTTGTTTTGTATATCACAGTAGATTTTTAATAAAGGAATTGTCAAATAGTCTTTAAGGGTTATATAGAATTCACTTGCTAACCCCTCAGAACCCGGTGTTTTAGACAAAGGTAAAGTATTGATGGTTTGACAAATCTCTTGCACTGTAATAGGTTTATCCAACATGGCAGAATCTTCCTTTGATAAGGTGGGAAGTTTTAATTTGTCAAGGAATTGTTTAATAAATCATTCTTTTTCACAGGTTCTGAAGACAGGCTGCTGTAGTCAGCCCTGCGCTCCCTTGCCTGCACCGGAGGGTCTCCCTGTCCTGCATTGCTTTCTTCCATCCTGTTCAGCACTAGAAATGTTGGCCCTGACCCCACATACAAATACAACAAAACAGTGAAGAAGTGACTCTCCTAATTGACAGAGCAAGTGCTGCCAAAACAACAGCATTCTCTCACAGGGACACGAGCATCTCTTTATCACTTATTGCAATTCATTCACTTCAAGCAATCCTTGAAGAATGAGAGATTGCAGGTCCTGTCTGCTTGCTTGTATATCCTGTGTCACTGATGAGACACAGGGTTTAAGACGATGTGAATTTGCTGGGTGTCAGGCCTGGTATTTATGCCATTTTATCATTCAGTTTGCTTTTCTGCATTGTGATTCGAATGTGGGGCTGAAAATATGGTGAATGTCTTCAGCAACTCTTCACTGACTGTTAGCCTTTGGTAACATCACTTGTGTACTGTATATGACAAAGGCAGCTGATCTTAGGAGCAAAAAAAAAACAGCAATTTGAAGAGGAAGTCTGCACCAGGACTCTGCATTTTTAGCTGATACATTGACTGTGATCACATGATGAGACTGCCCGAGTCAGTCACATAAGTTTGTGTTGGGGACGGGGAGAAGGGTGAGGTGAAAATAGTGGATCTCGGTAGCGACAACAATGAAAACAAGCATTTGTCAATGACAAATGTTTGCTTGCTGGCATTGACATTGGTATTGTAGGAGTTACAGAGCTGCATAATAGGAATGGCAGTGAAGTACTGAACTGAAGCCAACCCCACCACCACCCTGCAGATACTGACAGGCATTGGGATGTGCCTTTGGGTCGTCAGGCATAACGGCCACACCATTTCACCACACCCTACCCTGCAGACACCGACAAGTGTCACAGTGTGCCTTGAGGTCTTTGGTCCTTATGGTCACCCCATTCCATCAGGAAATACGGTGAGATGGGTGCTGTATAGGAGAATGGGGTGAACTTTAGTGCGAAGAGTCCAAGGCACACCTCAATGCCTCTCACTGGCTGCAGGGTGTGGGATTGGGGTGGAATGGTATGAGCATTGCAGGCGACAATCCCAAGTCACATCCTGATGCCTGTCAGTCTCTATAGGGTCTTGACGTTATGGTCAGAAACCCTAACGCCTCAGGTGTTCAGTGGTATTTTCACTCCAAATTTTCAACATGGTTTTGTGAACCCCACTTCATGAACAGTGGCAATATCAGTTCGTTAGCCGAAAGCTGATTTTGCACAGCGACTACGCCATTTGGCACCACAGGTGCGAAAACATATTTCGAACAGAATGTGAAAAATGACAGCTGTACTGTTCATGGAGAGGTGTAAAAAATGGCAATGTTGAAAATCTGCAGTGAAAATATTAAAAAACTGGTGAAGTCATGAGCATGAGTAGAAACTGTGCAACGCACACACTTAATGTAATTAGTTTGGGGATTTTTTACAGCAGATTGTCAACACAGGTATTTTGGGACCTCTGCTCATGAACAGTGTCACTGTGATTTTCTGAATCTGTCCCGAACAGTGATTTCCCACAGCGACTACGCATTTCTGCACTGGAAGTGCGAAAACACATTTCAGCCATGGTGTGAAAAATGACAGCTGTACTGTTCATAAGGAAGTGTGGAAATATGCCAGTGGTGAAAATCTGGACTGAAAATATTACAAATTCATGAATTTACGAAGGTGCATGGAAACTGCGTAATGCTTGCTCGTAACACAGTCATTTTATGGACTTTTGTCACCAAATTTTTAACATAGACATTTTAAGACCTCTGCTCATGAACAGTGTCACTGTAATTTTCTTAATCTGTCCTGAACATTGATTTCGCACACCAACTGCGCCATTGTGTGCTACATGCACTGAAACTCATTTTGGGTGAGATGTGAAAAATGACAGCTATACTGCTCATAAGGAGGTGTGGTAAAATGGCAATGTTGAGATTCTGGAGTGAAAATATAAAAAATTCATGAACTTACAAGTGTGTGTAGGAACTGCGCAATGCAAGCTCGTAAATTAGTCATTTTTAGGAATTTTTCACCAAATTTTCAACATGGGTTTTTGGGGGGCTGCCTCATGAACTGTGACACTGTCAATTTGTAAATTGGTCCTGAAAGGTGGTTCTGAGCAGTGACCGCGAAATCACCTTTCAGGGCTGATTAATGCTATGACAGTGCCAGAATTCATGAGGAGGGGTCCCAAAAGCCCCATGTTGAAAATTTGGCACCAAAATTCCAAAAAATGCCTGAGACATGCATCAAAGATGAAAAAAACCTATTTATTCCATTATACAGCTTACCGGCATTTCCTCAGTTTGCGGTCGGCTTTGAAGAGTGCAGACGTGTTCCTGGTCCACTAAAGATCATCGCGTCAGACTCTAGAGTAAGTATGGGGTGAGATGTGGGTGTGGGGAGGTAAGGGTGCGCAGAGGGTGGCGCGGTGGTGGGGAGGGAGGCAAGACAAGCAACGAGTGACCGTTTTTTGGTTTTAGGTCTTTTTTTCTTTTAGGAAGATGACGCAGGATTTTTGCCATGCTAGGGCGGGCTCCCAGCGTGGCAGCTGGAACTTTTGTTTTGGGGGGCAGTGGAGCCGATGGGGGATTGGGCACCCCCGTCGGCCATATAGAGGTCTGCCACACTGGGGTGGGCTCCTAGCATGGCACCTGGAAGTGTGTTGGGGGGGCAGCAGACGGACATTTGCCACGCTGGGGTGGGCTCCCAGCGTGGCACCTGGATGTGTTGGGGGGCAGCGCTGAGCCGACGGTGGATTCAGCACCCTCGTCAGCCGTAGTTCACTTCAAACTGAATTTATGTTCCAGGAAGAGAAAGCAGAGATGTATACAAGCAGGACTGCCAGCAATATGCTAATCAACACTATCT
Organism: Neoceratodus forsteri; assembly: GCA_016271365.2. Lineage (NCBI taxonomy): Eukaryota > Metazoa > Chordata > Ceratodontiformes > Ceratodontidae > Neoceratodus > Neoceratodus forsteri. The sequence goes on from CM057456.1 coordinate 29,243,334, forward strand.
TATTGCTGCTCACTGAAGCAGTCTCTTCCTTTCAGCTGTACGCCACTGCATAGACAGCTGCATCATTCATTGGTGAACTGTGGCCGCGCCTGCAAACACACTGACTGAATTGGAAGACAGGGTGCCACACCTACAAAAACTCAGATGATGGCACTATGTTTCTTGCACATGCGTGCAAAGCAAACATAAAAACAGCAGCTTAAGAGTCTATGTGCCTACAGGCTTTGATTCATGGATTGCAAATGTAACAGTGACACTGCCGGTGTCAGCTACAGTCATATTGGGTTGGGGAGTACAAGAACCTGACCTAGGGAGAAAAAACAAAGACAAATGGCAAAATGAAGAGGGAGTATTCATTTACATATGCTTCACTGACTACACGGACTGATTACCCCTCTGGTGTCAATTTTAGACACGTTTTAGTTTGGTTAGGTGAAAACAACTGATCTCAATAAAAACAAGCCTTCAAATGAAAAACAAAATGCAGCAAAAATCCACCTGACTGGAAGGTAGATTACGGCTCCAAATTTCAAAGAAACTGACAATGTCATGACCTGGCTGAAGTCATAGCATGAGGCTGCAACCACAAAGATCAGGGAAAAGGCAGGCAAAAAGAGCGGAGTTGGTTTTGATATACAAAAAGTAAAAGCAGTCAAAAATACAAAAAAAAAGCATTCACACACTGTTTATACATCTAGATAGTATTAAAAGGGACAAAACAAAACTCATTATAGGTAATACTCATGTCCCAGCTATCGAACTATTTGCTACTGATCTTTAACAGTACCTCGCCATATCTCCCCCTATCACTCTCTAACCTTCAGGGGCCAGATATTAAAAACTTTGCCCAGTGGGCAAACTAATTGCATCCTGTTTGCCTGGGGTTTACGCCCATGTGCAACATTTGAAGAGGGCTATGGCATGTGCTAAATGGGTTATTGTGTGCTTAGAAAATAATGCATGCAGTGAGCAAAAGAAGGGGCAAGGACAGGAATACTGGTGCAGCACAGTATTCAGCGCATTTGTACACTGCAAAAGGGCTAGTGCAGGCCACTTTGTGCAGCACAAATACCCCTGAGAAGAAGCCCAACTTACTCCAGGCAACCCTAGGGGTCAGCAGAGGCACTGCAGCCAACAACCACGTTGGCGGCTGGGGAAGCACACCTGCTCCCTGGTGCCTAATAGTCACCCCTGTCCTCTGATTGTGTCCTGTGAAATTAAAAGCCTTTCCCTAGTGCCTAGTAGTCCCGCCATCCCCCAATCACCATCCCATTACATGAAGATCCTTTCCCTGGTGTCCAGTGGTCTCATCCACCCCCAATTGCCATCTCGTGAAATAAAAAACCTGTCCCTGGTGTCCAGTGGTCCCCTCTTCCAATAACCAGCCACAATATAATAAAAGATATCCCTGATGTCCAGTGATCTGCTGTAGTCTGATCACTGGCCCTGCATGATATCTCACATTCCCTGGTGTCTAGTGGCACCCCCCTACCCATTGATCACTGTCCCTGTACCAACATACTCCATCTGTGGCATCTAGCGACCCCCCACACCACAGGCACTGACCACCCACCCTGCCAACCCCCCCTTACCAGAAGTGCTGGTGCCATAGAAGCCCCTACAGCAACTGGCACAGCCCTACTCTCACCACCTCTGCTGGCCACTGTATGTGATGACAGTGAGCTTGAGTCCCTGTACTGTAAAGGAAGCATGCGTACTGTCTACTGCTGGTACATTATCCAACTGAATATAGCATCCTCTGGGTCGCAGGCAATAGACAAGTGCAGCACAAACCTCTGCACTCTGTTTTGTCCATTTTTCAGTATTGTGCCCCTTATGATGTCTGGTGGATACCCCTCCTAAATCACTCACAAAGTTTGCCGACTCCCCTGAACACTGAAAACCATGTTTTATGGAGATCACTTGGTTCTGCAGTCTGGTTATTTATGTATTTATTTTTTCAAATGTTATGTTGTAGCACTTATAGTGTTGTTTGCCACCCTACACAAACATACAAACACCACACATATGTACACACACACACACACATATGCTACTATCAGCTAGCTAATTTCTTAAGCAGACCAGGGTGCCCACCCTCAGTACCACTTCTTTCTCCCCCCCTTCCAGGTTGCTTGCCCACCCTTCCCAATATTTATATAGCTTTTTTCTATTACATATGTGGCAGCACTGGGGTGCTCAGATCTGATGCCACCAAACACTAGCCCGAAACTGGAGTGTCCAGTCCCCAGTGGATGAATGGCACCCTGAAATAAAAAAAAAAGCCTCAATTTTTTAATTTTTAAACCTGTAAAAAAAGAACATAGTCCCTTGCTGGTCTGACCCCCACCCACATACACACACACAAACACACTCACACACACACACACACACACAACACCACCTCACCCCAACCTCCCACTCAGCACCCCCACACCCCCCCACACACCCTCACTCACCTGAACATGTCCCATGGTGTAGATATATTCTCCAGTCAAAGAACATGTCTTGTTGCTGGAACCATCGACTGCGATGTGAGACAATCAGGTAAGGGCAGTTCAATGTATTTCAATGGGGTTTGAACTTTGATTCAGAACTTCATCATTTTTGCATATTTTGACCCAAAATTTTCAATATGGCCTTTTCATGACCCCGCCTCATGACCAGTGCTGGTGGAATTATGCAAATCTGGCCTGAAATCCAATTTCACATTTGCTTTGCAAAATCACCTTATGGGCAGAATTTGAAAAACTTCACTGCCCTTGTTCATGAGGTGGAGTCATAAGAAGGCTATGCCAAAAATGTGGGGTCAAAATCTGTACAAAATTACAAAGTTATGAACGTAAGTTAAACATTTTCTACACTCACTCATAACTTTGGTAATTTTAAATATTTTGACACCAAATTTTCAAGATAGCCATTTTTTCACACCATCTCATGAAAGTGATAGCAGTCTTTTTTCAAATCCTGGCCAAAATGTGTTTTCTCACCTATGGTGCCGAATGATATTTCAGTGGCAGGGAATGGCATTTCAGTGGGAATTTGAAAATCTTCACCTACTGGGTTCACGAGCTGGGGTAATAAGAAAGCTATGCTGAAAATTTGGTGTACAAATACAATAAAATACTCAGGTTATGAGTGAACACTGCAGTATTTCAACGTTCACACATAACTTTGATAATTTTCACGTTTGACTCCAAACTTTCAATGTAGCCATTTTTCAACACCACCTCATACATGTGACAGATGTCATTTTTTAAAACCTGGACAAGATGTGTTTTCGTATTCCTGGTGTGAAATGACATTTTGGCCATATACTACAATTGCTACATGTCATGTTTATAAGGGGAGTCATAGAACAACTATCTTGAAAATTTGGGGTTAGCATTAAAATATAAATATGTATATATATATATATATATATATATATATATATATATATATATTATTAAGAAACTTTGTGTGTAGTGACACTTCTCCTGATCCCAGCAACTATGCTCTGATCCCATGCCAGTGAACTGTGTTTTAAGGCAAGCTCCGTTACCCAGCTGGATGGGGTGAGGGGGGAATGGCACTGTTATGCAACCCCCACAGACAAGGAATGAAAGCTGCAGGGTTATCTGCACAGGCCTGGATACCATATAGTGAAGACAACTATCCTCTTGGCATAAGCTCCTGCACCTCTGCACCCATGGGTGGCAGAGGGCTGTGTGCTTTGGCTGACAGAAGGGCTTTTTGGCCTGTGTGTCTGTATCTGCGGCCATATGGAAGTGCAGGAACCAGAGGGCCCTGCACTTCTGCAGCCCACCAGACAGGCCCATGAATTCTTGACATCTGTTGCTGCACTTCTGTAGGTGGATGGAGCCTTCCAATGGAGCAGAGCCCATCTGCATCTGTTCTGGACCTACATGAATGAGGATACGATTCTACTATCTCAAAAAGAAAGGCAATTCTTTGTAAACAATGTTGTTAATGCACCAGTTAGGGTAATTTGATGCCACAAAAGTGAGGAAATGTGGCATTAAGTTTACACTAACTCCCCACCCCCAAGCAGCAAAAGGAAAAAACTTCAGGGTGTTGGGTCTTCAGAATCTTGGTGAATCAGTGGTGGGGTCTTCCTTGGGGTTCTCAACCCTAATGCCCACCCCATTTGCTGAGCAAACATCACACATGATCTCCTTTCTTCAAACAGGGCCCGCGGGGCCCAACATGAAGAAAGCTACAACAAACTGTGCTGGCGACATGTGGCGAGACATATTTCTGTAGCATTGAAGAGTATCATTATGAGGTGCTGGCTTGAAGCTGTACCTTGTGGTGCATACTGGAGGTTATGGGCTGGGGGGAAGGGGGAGCATTAGTGTGGACAATCACAAGGAAGACTCCACAACTGATTTGTCAAGACTCTGGAGACCCAAACCCTAATGTTGTTTTACATTTGTCGCTTGGGGTGGGTATGGTGAGTTAGGGTTGGAAACCCTAATGCCACATTTGGTGGTGTTAAGTTACCCTAACTGGAGCATTAATGAAGTTTTTTGCAAAGAATATACACATATATTCATTGCAAACAAAAAACAAATGTTGAATCAGTTAAGGTTTTGGAAATACCTAAAGTAAGTAAATTGGATGTTACGAATATTTTTGAGCCCTAACTCCCCCACCTCATGAACCAGCTAATGAACTACAACAAACTGAACGTCAAAGCACAAACCACATCCCAGTCTTGAAGGACCATGTGCAATGCAAGTTAAAACTTGAGCCCTGTTCAAGCAAGCTAGAACTTGACTTCTGTTTTGCACAGGACCCGAAGGCCTCTGAGCATCTTTCTTTCTGGGAAGATATGTACACACAGTGACATGCAATTACATGCATACAGCAACATGTAGTTATTTACACATATAATGTCATATGTACACACTGTGACATGCAGTCACACAAACACAGTGATATGCAGTCACACACAGTCAATGGCATGCAGTCATACACACACTGACATGTCATGCAAACATAGTGGCATATTATCATACATACAGTGACAAAAAACTTGAGGCACAGAGTGATATGCAATCATACACACAGTGACATATAATAATGCACACAGTAGTGAGATGTTATACACAGAAAATGACATGCAGTCATATGCACTCAGGGACATGCATACACAGTGACATGCAATCATAAACAGTGACATGCAGTAACACACAGTAACTCGAGTCATCCACATTCAGTGACAAGCAATGAGGTAAACACAGTGACATACAGTCATACTCAGTGACATGCAGCGATGCAAACACAGTGATATACAATTATACACACTCAGTAATGCACACTGATGTAAACACAGTGATACGCAGTCATACACACTCAGTAACACACAATGATGCACAGTGACTTGCAGTCACGCATATTCACACACAGTGACATACAATGATGCAATCACAGTGACTTGCAGTCACACACACAGTGACATACAATGATGCAATCACAGTGACTTGCAGTCAGACACACACACAGTGACATACAATGATGCAATCACAGTGACTTGCAGTCACACACATTCACACACAGTGACATACAATGATGCAATCACAGTGACTTGCAGTCAGACACACACACAGTGACATACAATGATGCAATCACAGTGACTTGCAGTCACACACACAGTGACATACAATGATGCAATCACAGTGACTTGCAGTCAGACACACACATACACAGTGACATTCAGTGATGCAATCACAGTGACTTGCAGTCATACACAGTGGGGTACAATGATACACATACAGCGAAATGCAATCATACACACTCAGTGACACACAATGATTTCAAGCACAGTGACATGCTTTAACCCTTGCTGTGCTGCCAATATGTATACACGTCCTAAAAACCTATAAGTTCTAAATCTTCTGGCAGCCTAAGAGTTAATACAAACTCACTGACATGCAATGATGCAGACATTTTTATCAGGAATTTTGTTATTGAATTAGAATACAATATACAAAAATGAAACCATAAACAGTCAACAAATACAAAAATGTAATAATCACTCATATCTCTCCTATAGACAAATAAATGATTAAACATTACTTAAATAACTTTGAACTGAACAACAGAATGCAAACAATGCACCTTAAATTATTAATTATAAACAGGTTACCTTAGTAATAGAAGGATGTTACTCCTCCAATTCTTAAACAACGTTCCCCAGAAGGAATAAGTCAAACATGAGAAATACAACAGTAAAGGAAAAAGAAGAAAGAGGAAGGATCAGGAAAAGAGTGAAAGGTAACTAGCAGCATAGAGGCTTACTGGGGTGGCCCTTCTGTTTAAAAGAGGCACTAGGCAGGATTGTCCTGTCTCACCCTTACTCTTCAACTTGTCCTTAGATCTACTGATAATGAAACTGTCAGCAGACAAAGATATCAGAGGTATCGAGTTTTGTGACAAAGAGTATCTACTCTCAGTTTACGCTGACGACATACTCCTATCTGTCACCAACCCAGATGCTTCCATCAAGAAAATATTAGAGATGATCTCTGACTCTGGCTCCATCCCTGGGTACAAACTGAATAAAGATAAACAATGATGCAAACATGGTGACATACAGTCAAACACACTCAGTGACATGCAAGCATACACATAGTGACATGATATAGATTTGTATGTGTATACATATATATATATATATATATTATATATATATATATATATATATATATATATATGGAAACAGATATATATACTGTACAGATACAGATATATAGCTATACATTAATTGCAAAACAACTTTGATAATGTATTAGTAAGGGTTAAACTGACAAAACTAGGGAAATGTGGCATAAGGGTTCCCAAACCTAACACCCCACCCCCACCCTGCAGGCAGCAATGGGAAAAACCATTACTATTTGACCTCTCCTGCATCTTTGCAAATCAGGTGTGGGGTGTTTCTTGAGGTTGTCAACCTTAACACTTACATCATTTGATCAGTAAATAAGCTGAGATGCATACAGTATATGAGAATGGGATGAGCGTTAGGGTTGACAACCCCAAGGCATACCAAGGACGTCATTGCACTCCCACTCCTCCAGGGAACTTACGTGGAAAAAAACGTGGGTCGACAGCACTGTGACACCCTCAGACCTCCACTTGAATGATGCCCCAAGAGCGAGCCTCAGCTGGGCCTTCTGGTGGATCTTGGTCTCCAGGCAGCCTGGGAGGGATGCCGGGTGTGAGGTCTGGGCACTGAGAAGAGGTAAATTCCCCACCCATTCCAGGTGCAAAAATAGAGTCTCACATGCAGTCATACACACAGTCATACATACACAGTGACATGTAGTCATTCACATTGATGTGCAGTCATACTCACACAGTTACATGCAGTCATACTCACACAGTTACATGCAGTCATGTCCAACACAGTGACATGCAATCATATTCACACAATGACATGCAATCATATCCACACAGTGACATGCAGTCATATCCACACAGTGACATACAATCATATCCTCACAGTGACAAGCAATCATATCCACACAGTGACATGCAGTCATATCCACACAATGACATGCAATCATATTCACACAGTGACATGCAGTCATATCCACACAGTGACATACAATCATATCCTCACAGTGACATGCAATCATATTCACACAGTGACATGCAATCATATCCACAGAGTGACATGCAGTCACACACACACACACAGTTACATGCAGTTATATACATTGATGTGCAGTCATACACAGTTATATGCAATCATACTCACACACTGACATGCAATCATATCCACACAGTGACATGCAATCATACTCTCACAGTGACATGCAATCATACTCTCACAGTGACATGCAATCATATCCACACAGTGACATGCAATCATATCCTCACAGTGACATGCAATCATATTCACACAGTGACATGCAATCATATCCACACAGAGACATGCAGTCACACACACACAGTTACATGCAATTATATTCACACAGTGACATGCAATCATATCCACAGAGTGGCATGCAGTCACATACACACAGTTACATGCAGATATACACACAGTGACATGCTGTCATACACATTGATGTGCAGTCATACTCACACAGTTACATGCAATCATACTCACACAGTGACATGCAATCATATCCACACAGTGACATGCAGTCACACACACACAATTACATGCAATCATATCCTCACAATGACATACAATCATATCCACACAGTGACATGCAATCATATCCACACAGTGACAAGCAGTCACACACACACACACAGTTACATGCAATCATATCCACACAGCGACATGCAATCATATCCTCACAGTGACATGCAGTCACACACACACAGTGACATGCAATTATATTCACACAGTGACGTGCAATCATATCTACACAGTGACATGCAGTCACATACACACAGTCACATGCAGACATACACACAGTGACATACTGTCATACACATTAATGTGCAGTCATACTCACACAGTTACATGCAATCATATACACAGAATGACATGCAGTCATATTCACATAGTGACATGCAATCATATATACACAGTGACATGCAATCATATTCACACAATGACATGCAGTCAAACACACACACACACAGTGACATGTAGTCATTCACATTGTTGTGCAGTCATACATATACAGTTACATGCAGTCATACTCACACAGTGACATGCAATCATATCCACACAGTGACATGCAATCATGTTCACACAGTGACATGCAGTCTCACACACACACACAGTGATATGCAGTCATATACACACACACACAGTAAACAAGACTTTCTACACACACAATGGCATGCAATCATACACACACAGTGACATGCAGTCATGCACATTCACAGTGGCATGCAATCATTTATACACATACACAGTGACATGCAGTCATACACACACAGTAACAAGTCATTATACACACACAATGGCTGTAAGCATACACACTCACAGTAACATGCAATCATATACACAGTAGCATGCAATCATTTACACATACACACACACACACACACAGTGACATGCAGTCATACACATGTAGCCCCTCTACCCAAATATCTAGTGGCCGGTGGTCCGGGGAAGGGGGTCCCAGACCATAGAATTCTCACCAGCATTTCTTTGACCAGAAGCATGGAATAAATTATCCTTTACCTTGAGGTGTCTTCTGGCAACTATTTCAAGCCTCAAATGATGGATCAATTTTACCCCAGTAGATGCCTTCCAGGAAAGTGAGCATAGGCAATTCATTTTCAGAATTCATAGGCATCCACCAGCCTAGTCCAGAAGCAAGAGGGTGCAGGAACTTCTGGATTGCTTACAACCACCTCTGGAGAATATGGAAACCCCTACAACTAAAGGACCAATTATTTCATCTGAAATCCTTTAAAAAATTAATCACATTGGACTCCGATTTCTCTCAGAATTAATCAGTATTATTCTCCTGAGCCCTTAAATGATTAACAGGGCTCAGGGGTCCCAATTACTTAAGGAAAATAAAATGCACAGCTCCATGGGGCTAAAACTGTATACAAGGATTTCTTGAGAGAGACACATCATCATGAGCAGTACTTTAGGCAGAGAAAGATATTCCACTGGCACAGTTCTACAGTGGCAGTACTTTACGCAGGACCAAATACTTTTTTTTTTCTTTTTTTTTATCACCAGAAGCGTGAAGCTCCAAATATCTCTCACTGGCACTGGTAAGTACCTAAAGCTTGAGCTTCACCCACAGTACACAGAGCTCTTTTCAAACCTCTTCCCAAGTGCTCCTCTCATTCCTTTCTCTCACGAGCATTTCCCAGGCAGAGAAGCAATGTTCTCCTCTAAGCCAGCCCCATGCTAATTCATCCCAAACAGGGCATCCATCCTGGTCTGAAGGGCTTTGGCACAGATAGGTAAATGTTGGGTTCTGTCGGCCAAGGTAATCACAGGGCAATGGAAAGGCCTGGGAATGGCTCTATGGATTTTATAGTTTGCAAATTGGAATAACTTATTTAGCAGCTTTTCCTCATCAAAATCTTCTTCCTCCTGGATCTCCTCTCTTTCAATAGTTACCCCAGGCACTTCTCCAGGCACTCCCAGCTTAATCACAGATCTGGTCTTCACAGGTGCTGAAGCTTCTAATTTTAAGGACAGGGCCGGTGGGCTGCCGCCAGACAAAGTCCAAGGAGGGGAACCCCTGGGCCCTGGGGGATCACCCAATGGACTTCTAAGGCCCCTGCCCCTCCCTCTGCCATGGTAATAGCAGACAGCCAGTGGCAAGAAGTGGGGCAGATGGCTGTGCTCCTCACCCCTCCCTGATTTCACCACCTCAACAACACCCTCCTCTACTACTGCCTTCACCACCACATCAGAAGAAGGGTCCCTTGGCTTCTTTTCCTCCTGAACTCGATCCTGAAGTGAGTGCTTTTCCAAGGCCCCAGCCTCAGCACTTCCTTGAGACCACACAGATGGCGGCCCCTCCATAACACTAGGGGGATATCCCCAATCTAAAACTGGGGGAGCACGATAGAAAATTCCTCCGGGGCAGAGATGGAGAAAAGCAAGCAGAGAGACAATTTTACTATGCCTTCTCCCTGTACCCACATCTAATGCATCGTTCATCCGCTTGGCCTCCTGAGTTCCACAACCACGTCAGGATCGAGGCAGGAACTGTGGTTAACTGCTTCTCTGAGGGAGAAACATCGTCTGCCTTAAACCCTCTGCCTGCCATTCTTTAGTGCCAGTCCATACAATTGCCTCCCAAACTCTCGTTGTTTTCCTCTGCAGGGGAGCAACAAAATTATTCTTACTTGTTCTTTTTGCAAGACAGGCCTCTATCTTCTCCAAGCACCAAACAGCTGCCACTCTCTCCAATCACTTCAGCAAAATGGTGCCAAGCTCACTAGTCTGTCCTCCGCTCCAGATTCCACTAGCCAATCAGCAAGCTGGAAACCAACATGTGACCCACAAGCCACACCAGAGAGAGGGCTGAGGCCTAGAAACCTGTTTAGTCCTACTCCATGCCACCAGCCTAATTTTAAATGCACCACATGGCCTAGGCCTGTGGCAGAGGGTCCCACCACCACCTCCTCCGCACCAGGTTTTGGGGCAAATTTCGCCTGCTGGGGTGCGAGCAAATCCTGGATGAGCCCCCACTCTATAAAACCCTCTTCCTGAATGTCTAGGGGCCAGTGTTCTGGGGAAGGGGGTCCCAGACCATAGAATTCTCATCAGCATTTCTCTGACCAGAAGCATGGAATAATCTCTTACCTTGAGGCATCTCCTGGCAACTATTTCAAGCCCCAAATGATGGATCGATTTTACCCCAGTAGATGCCTTTCAGGAGAGCGGGCCCAGGCAATTCATCTTCAGACTTCATGGGCATCCACCAACCTGGTCCTGGAGAAAGAGGATGCAGGAACTTCTGGATTGCTTACAACCACCTCTGGAGAATATGGAAACCCCTACAACTAAAGGACCAATTATTTCATCTGAAATCCTTTAAAAAATTAATCACATTGGACTCCGATTTCTCTCAGAATTAATCAGTATTATTCTCCTGAGCCCTTAAATGATTAACAGGGCTCAGGGGTCCCAATTACTTAAGGAAAATAAAATGCACAGCTCCATGGGGCTAAAACTGTATACAAGGATTTCTTGAGAGAGACACATCATCATGAGCAGGACTTTAGGCAGAGAAAGATATTCCACTGGCACAGTTCTACAGTGGCAGTACTTTACGCAGGACCAGAGACTCATTTTTATGTTGCTTGCACGCATGTGCAAGAAACATGGTGCCATCATCCGAGTTTTCGGAGGTGTGGCAGCCGTCTTCCAATTCAGTCAGTGTGTTTGCAGGCGCGGCCCCAGTTCTCCAATGAATGCTGCTGCTGTCTATGACAGCAGTTGAAAATGCAGTGGCATACAGTTGAAAGGGAGAGCTCCGCTTCAGTGAGCAGAGCTCCCCCCCGCATGCACGCATGCACGCATATTGCGTGCTCATGCACTCGCCCCCCACGCACACTCTGTATGGCTGACGGGGGTGCCCAACCCCCATCGGCTCCACGCACCCCCCAATAGCCTTCCGGGTACCACGCTGGGAGCCCACACCAGCATGGCAAAAATTTGTTATGGCTAATGGGGGTGCCCAATCCCCGTCGGCTCCAGGACCCAACCCAAACAGCCTTCCAGCTGCCATGCTGGGAGCCCACCCCAGCATGGCAAACGTCCCGCGTCGTCTTCCTAAAAAAAAAAAAAATCATAAAACCTGTAAACAAAAAAACCTTCCCTCGGCAATGGTCTCCGTGCCCCCCTCCCCACCCGTGCCCACTATCTGCACACTCTGCATCCCCACACCCCACCTCACCCCATACTTACCTCCGGAGTCCAGCGCGATGATCTTCGGTGGACCGGGAACACGTCTGCACCTTCAAAGCCGACCGCGAACTGAAGAAATGCCAGTAAGCTGTATAATGGAATAAATAGAATTTTTTTCAACTTTGATGCATATCTCAGGCATTTTTTGGAATTTTGGCACCACATTTTCAACATGTGGTTTTTGGGACCCCTCCTCATTAATTCTGAAATGGTCATGGGGTTAATCGGGCCTGAAGGGTGATTTCACGGGCACTGCGCAAAATCACCTTTTGAGACTGATTAATGAAACGACAGTGCCAGTGTTCGTAAGGTGGGCTCTCAAAAAGCCTATGTTGCAAATTTGGGGAAAACATTCCTAAAACTGACTGTTTTACGAGAGTGCATTGCGCAGCTCCTACGCACTCTCGTAAGTTCGCGAATTTTCAATATTTTCACTCCATATTTTCAACATTGCCATTTTACCACACCTCCTTATGAGCAGTACAGCTGTCATTTTACACATGTCGCCCAAAATATGTTTCCGCGCATGTAGTGCACAATGGCGCAGTCAATCAATGTTTGAGACAGATTAAGAAAATCACAGTGACACTGTTCATGAGCAGCAGTTTTAAAATGGCTATGTTGAAAATTTGGTGAAAAAAGTCTATAAAATGACTGTGTTACAAGTGAGAATTGTGCAGTTTCCGCACACCCTCGTAAGTTCATGAATTTGTAATATTTTCAGTACAGATTTTCACCAGTGGCATTTTTCCACACTTCCTTATGAACAGTACAACTGTCATTAGACACAGTGGATGTCTTGGGAGGAAGGCATGGAACTATCACTTCCAAATACCTAAACAGCACATACAAGCAAGCAATATTCGGCATTGACAACTGCTTGTTTTTGTTTGTAGTTTTTTTTTATCACCAGAAGTGTGAAGCTCCAAATATCTCTCACTGGCACTGGTAAGTACTGTACCTAAAGCTTGAGCTTCGCCCACAGTACACAGGGCTTTTTCAAACCTCTTCCCAAGTGCTCCTCTCATTCCTTTCTCTCACAAGCACTTCCCAAGCAGAGAAGCAATGAGTTCCTCTAGGCCACCCTCACACTAATCCATTCCAAATGGGGCGCAATCTTTGCAGCCTGCTAATTCCTTTTGCTGCAACTATCCCTGGCTCCAACACAGCCCAAATCCGTGTCCTGGACTCACCTGGTCCCTAAGACCTCTTGAGCTCTCTGCTCTATCTAGCTCATTTGGCTTCCGATTTATGTTCACTTGGCTGTTACCCCCATAAAACAATCACAGTGGCTCCATTTCTTTTGTTTCTTTTCTGTGTTGCCCAAGCTGTGCAAGCAAGAAGGCCACAGCCTCGAGGGCCTAAGCACTTTCACCTGCCTGAGGACCCACCCCGAGAATTTATCCCCAGAGCCTTGGGACCTTCCCCTCCATGCAGGCAACATTTTTGAGTGACGGTCATACCTTCACCAATATCAAACCACCCAGGCCACCCTGCCATGCAAGGAAAGGACTGGAACAACTCCCACTGGCCCCAAATCCCTGCAGAGGCCCTGCCACAGTCTCTGCAGCCCCAAAGGCCCGAGAAACAGAAACCTCCCAACACTGGGCCTAAAAATGCTTCCGGAGTCCTAATCTACCTGCCCACAACTCTCCCCCAGATGCTCTCACCACCCAGTCCCCCAGTGACCCAAGACCCAAAATTACCACAAACTGACTGTCTGAAAGCCTCCCTCGGATGCCCACCCAGGGACACGGTGCATCGCCACTAAGGCTGCTGACCTGTCTAAGAGAAGAGGGGAACCCCTTCAAACTGCCTTGCTCCAGTGCCCACTGATCTCCCTCTTCTCTCCCCACCTTGATCCTCTCTCAGCTCCCTTTTATATGCCGTAATTTGCTGCCCCCAAGTGGCGGTCAGTAGAAATTGCATCCCCCGGTGCACACAACTCCCTAAGTCACCGAGGAATGGGGGTGGGGGCCCTAATGGTGAGCACTAAGGACCCCCTCAAAATGAGGGGGGTTTACACACACACACAGTGACATACAATCATACACACAGTAACATGCAGTCATATACACACGGTGACATACAATCATACAGACATGGTGACATGCAACCATACACACATGGTGACATGTTATCATACACACAGTGACATGCAATCACACACACACACACATACAGTGGCATACAATCATACACATACAGTGACATGCAATCAAACACATACAGGCAGGCAATCACACGTACACAGTGCCATGTCATCATAAACTACAGAGGAGAGGAAGACTGGGCTAAGACTATATGCACTTGTAAAAGAAACCAAAACCTTGGTTGCCAGATATAAAAATATTTATTGAAAGCATAAATACACAGATGCAGCACTCACCCACCCATGTCACATGCTGCGTCCGTGTATTTATACATTTTAAATAAATATTTTTGTATCTGGCAACCAAGGTTTTGCTTTATTTTATGAGTGTGTATAGCATTAGCCCAGTCTTCCTGTCCTCTGTAGTCTTGATTTAATGACTGGGGCTTGGCTTGCTCTCCCAGTGGCCACCTTCTTGCACCAGTATGTGTCATCATACACACAGTGACATGTAGTCCTACACACAGTGACATGCATTCATACACACACACAGTAACAAGATGGTATACACACAGTGACATGCAGTCATACTTACACAGTAACATGCAGTCATTCAGACTCAGTGACATGCAGTCATATGTCATACAAACACAGTTACATGCAGACATACACACATAGTTACATGCACCATAGAGACATGCAATCAAAGTCACACACAGTGACATGCAATCATATGCATACACATTGACTTGCAATTACACACATACAGTAACATGCAATCACACATACAGTGAAGTAATCATAAACACCTAGTAACATATTATCATACACACACTCAGTCACATGCAGATGCACTCACACACTGCACAGTTACATGCAATTAGACACAGAAGCACAGTGACATGCAGTCATGAACACTCAATGACTTGTTACCAGACACACACTCTGTGATATAGAATCATACACACACAGCAACATGCAGCCGTACACACACACACACACACACACACACACTAACATGCAATTGTATATATTCAGGTCATCTAATTCCATGCTAATTGGAACTTGGAGCCAGAGAGGTTTCTATGTACAGTATGTTGGACACCTTGAGCCTGTGTGAGATCTCTACCAGGGGACACAGTGTGGGGTTCAAATTATATAATAGTTTTGGTTACTGCATCAGACACACTGGCAGCAGCTCATTCCTGCCTACTGATGGTGCCCCATGGTTTTCATCAGTGCTTTGGCATCTGTAGGTTGTGTGCAGGCATTTGGGGTGCAGGTGAACTGCTGAAAGAAAGAATTGTGGAATATTTTAAATCTAGTGGGTTGCAAGACTGGAGGCAGCATGGCTTCACAAAGTGCGTAGTGGGGGGGCATGTCAAACAAATTTGATAGAGTTCTTTGACTGGGTGACCAAGGAACTAGATCAGGGTGGAGCAGTGGATGTAGCCTACCTAGATTTCAGTAAGGCATTCAACACCGTTCCACACGGAGACTTTTTTTTGGTCCAGCTCTCCCATTCCCCAAAGGGAGCTCAGCTCCCACCTGCTTGCCACCCCCCATGCCCAGGCTTAACCCCTTGGGTGGGGCCACCAGGTGGGTGTCCCTCCCCATGGTCTGTGGTAACGTGCTCTGGCTTACCCCCCCCAGGGTGGGGCCGTGGGACCAGGATCCTACCCGGCGGACACTGTTGGCAGCTGGGATGGCAGCAAAGCAGGGCTTCATGCTCAGGGCCAGGATTTTGTATGCAGCTGTACCTGGGGGAGGGACGTGTAATGATGGCCCGCATCTACCCCACCCCCACAAATAACAGCGCTGGCACAAGGGATCCCCCTCAGCCTCCACCAGGGGTCCATAATGTGCCAGACAGACCTCCTCCCCGGAGAAGGAGAGCAGTCCCAAGGATGCTCAGTCCTTCTCCCTCCGGCCAGCCCTCCGACATCCCTAGTCCGTTCCCAAACCCAGGTCATCAGCATCGCAAACAGACACACTGCCTCTGCACCAGTGGGCTGGCCACATCAGAGACTTTTAAGCAAGCTGGGTAGCTTAGTAGTGGGTCCAAAGGTGGTAAACTGGGTAAGACATTAGTTAAGGGATAGGCAGCAAAGGGTGGTATTAAATGTGTTATGCCTGTGTTCACTCAGAAGAAAGAAGGGTGACCAGTAGGGTGCCTCAAGAATCAGTGCTGGGACTGGTCCTCTTTAATGTCTTTATAATTGATATTGCAGAGGAGCTGGAAGGGAAGGTCTGCCTCTTTGTGAATGACACCAAACTCTGCAATACGGTAGACACTCCGGGGTGTGTGGAAAGGATGAGCAGCAACCTGAGGAAACTTGAGGAGTGGTCAAGCGTATGGCAGCCAGGTTTCAATGCAAGAAAGTGCAAAATAATGCACTGTGGGCACATAAACCCAGGGGCAGAGTACAAAATGGGTAGGGGGTGGGTTGTACTAACAACCATCAAGCAGAAAAGAGACCTGGGGGTGATCATATCAGATGACCTAAAGGTTGCCAGGCAGTGTGACAAGGCAGCTGTGAGGGCAAGTGGAATGCTGGGTTGCATGGGGAGGGGTATCACCAGCAGAAAGAGGGAGGTGGTGATGCCTCTGGGATCCATGACACGGCATCAACAACCTTTTTTGATGTGACACTACAGTGACGGATTTATGTTGACTGCAAGTTGCAGTTGGCATAAATCCATCAGGAAACTTTTTTCAGGGGGCATGCCCCCTGAACCATCCATGTGCCGGGGGGGGGTCTTCCCCCCATATCCCCTGTAACTGAAGATTATCAACTCCAGGTCGGAGTTGATTCGGGGAGAGGGCAGTGCCGGAGTTCCACGGGTATATTACAACGGCAACAGTGACTTGCCACTGTAATGTACTTCACTATAAAAATGTTGCTGCAGCATCAGCATACGATGCCTCTGTATAGATCACTGATAAGACCCCACTTAGAGTAATGTGTCCAGTTCTGGAGACCACATCTCAGAAAGGACATTGAGTGGAAGCAGTTCAGAGGAGGGCAACTAACATGGTGCAGGATCTGCATCAGAAGCCCTACGAGGAGAGATTAAAGCACCTCACAGGGGTAAACAAGGTACAAGAGGGAAGTAAGTTTCAGAAAAAAGGTGCTCAAGGACAAGGAGGCATGATAAGAAGCTGGCGGGGGCAGATTCAGGAGAGATGTGATGAAGTACTTCTTAACAGAAACAGTGGTGGATTCCTGGAACAGTCTTCCAGTGGAAGTGGTGAGGGTGAGGTTCAAGAATGCATGGGATAGGCATAAGGGAATCTTAGGGAAAGGGAAGGGGTGGGTGAATGGACTGGAGATTAAATAGGAGCTGCAGCAATACTATAGGCAGGGAAAATGGGCAGACTAGGTGGGCCAAGTGGTCCTTATCTGCCTGTAAATTCTTTGTTTGTAGGTGGCGAGGATCACGGGCATGTACCAACCAGCTTGTCCTGGGGAAGCATTTTAAGATCTACCAGGATGCAATCATATCCATGATGAACATATACTTCTTGGCCTTGAATGCAACTGTGAGTTTTCTCATTCCACTTTTCTGCACTGTCAACGTATTCTACATCCTGACTTTCTACGGTGAAGGCAACCTGCATCCTTGGAGAGGTGTGACCGGTTTAACAAGTACTTCAAGGCCAAGACTGTTGGCATCAGTGACTGAATCCCTGCCACTGCCAGTTCAATCTGTAACAAGACTAGAGTAGTTTAGAAACAGAGTAGGATTAGACCCTAGGGACCGTTCCAATGGTTGGAAAAGGAGTATGTCTCTAAGGTGGTCTCCGGGTTGTACTGCACTACTTTAAGATTGTACCCAGATGTGGCTCAGCTGCTTAAAGCTGGATTGAAGCTTCTGTTTCAGGTTCTGGTCCATGCAGTGGTGTGGGATAGACATAGGGGAATATTAATAAATAGGCAGGGAGGGAGGAGGGCCACTGGAAACCAGTTAGGGTCTGCAGGAACCAATTAGGCAGGGAACATCTGGGCAGATTGGGTGGGCCAAGTGGTCATTTTCTGCTGACAAATTTTATGTTTCTCTGTTTTTGTCTTTGCTGGGATCATTAAGGCATGTGTGAGTGCCTTTTACTAGTGCCTGTGAAGTAGGTGGTGGTGAGGCCCTTGCTCAAAAAGTCATTTTTGGATCCAGATGAGCTAGCAAATTACAGACCTGTCTCTAGCCTGTCTTGGCAAAGGGTTGTGGAGAAAGCTGTGATGGAGCAAACTGATGATTCACCTTGAAGAACATGACATCCTTGCATCATTCCAGTCTGTCTTCCAAAGACACTACACCAATGAAAAGTCCCTTGTCAGGGTGTGCAATGTTATCCACCTAACGAGGGATCGACCTGTCATCTGTATTCAACACTGTGAACCTCCAGGAACTGCTGAACAGACTTGGGGAACATGTGGGGATGAGTGGTACAGTCCTTAAGTGGTTCTGGTCATTTCTCAGTGGGAGGGAACACTCAGTGATGATTGGGTCTTTCTGGTCAAACCCAGTTGCTCTCAACCGTGAGCTTCCCGAAGGTTCTGATCTGGCAATACAGAATGAAATGTCATTGTTATGCTGATGAGACCCCACTGTATCCTTCCTTTGCCCCCAAAAGGATGTTATCAGTGTTGTTGTTGGAAACATGACTATCAGAGTTCAGAACTTATAGGAGCCCCAGCTAGTAGGCAATCAACCTGAGGAAAACTGAACTGCTCTTGGCGGGGAATGATCATCAGTTATCAGCTTTCAGTGGTTGTCTGACACTTTCAACCTTCAACAGGGCTCAGCTAAAGGCAGATATGGACGCCTACAGCCAGGCAGTGGTCCATGATGGGCTGTTTACGTTTGTATTTCTGGTATCTTCTGTAGTCAGGAGCAGCTTTAATAATCTTAAAAACATCATCAGACTGCCTCCCTTAATTGATGCCAGTGTCCTTTGAATCTTGTGCTGGACTTTGTCTCCTCCAGGCTTGACTACTGTAATGTGCTCTAAAGGGGCTTGCCTTTTGGTCAAATGCATTTCCTGCAACTTGTCCAGAATGCAGCAGTGAGACTTCTGACTACTGCTCAGGTGCTGACACATATCACCCCCTCGCTCTGGGCTTGTTGCCAGTAAGGGTGCGTTTTGACTACAAAGATTATTCTGTTTGTTTATAAAGCCCTGTATGGGCTGGGCCCCAGTACCTCATTGAGCATATGTCCCCTTACACTTCTGCCAGGGTTCTGTTTTTTTAATCAAGCTTTTTCTTGTCCCCCAGTTCATCAAACAGCACCCCCACCCCACAGCCTCATCACCAACCTTCTCATGGACTTACTGGTTATCCATCACTTGCCCAGGACAACAATAGTGATGGCTGGCCTGACATGTCAGTCACATGTGGGCCTGCAGGGGGTGTCAGCACAACGGTGGACCTCTACTCTTTCTACCAACTCCTGGTTCTCTTCTCAAAGGTGCCAGCATGCAATGACAAGCACACATGCATGCCTCCACAGTCAGAGAGAGAGAGAGAGAGAGAGACGCTGGAAGGCCCACAGAGAGGACCTAGGGCTGTGAGGTGGTGAAGGAGCACCAGCAGTCTGAAGCAGAGCAAGCCAGAAGGGAGGTGACTGGGTGAACACCCGTCCTTGTTACTTAACTATATTGTGACTGTAGGGAGGGTTGCTTTTTTGAATCAAAGCATGTGTGCTTAGAGTACACTGAGGTTTCCTCTAGTTATGGCCGCTAAAGCGTACGGGAAAACAAGCAAGGAATAGCAGACCTGAACGGCTGGTACCTCGCATAGCAGGTTGATTGTTTTACAAGGGTATCAGCACCACTGTAGTTTAAAAATGATGTTGCATGGAGTGGTGCAGTGCAGCAGTGTGCAGGAGAACATTTTACCTACTGCAGTGCTGCTCCATATGCAGGCACCTCTCTTGGCTGAGAGCAGAGGTGGCCAGTCTCAGTGCAGAGTTGGCAGGATTGCTAGATGCCTTCATGCCCACCCAGGGGCCACCAAGGCACCAGCCACTGCCACAACAGCTGCCCGGGCAGAAGGCTGGATGGTCCAAAGTGGGCACAGGGAGATTCAAGGGAAGGATGCAGAGGCACATCCCCCACCCGGTCAAGCTAGAGAATTCCTACCAAGTCTTGGAGGAGCAAGAAACTCCTGATAGGAAACCTGAGGCTGCGACTGATAAGGATGTGAAGGTCCTCCAGAGGGGAGACCCAGTGGGTGGCAAAAGACGATCCAAGGGGAAGAAAAAAATACTCCTGATGGGTGACTCGATGGTTTGGGGAATGGACATGGGGAATGACAGCAGGGAGGAAAGGAAGGTAAAGTGCCTCTCAGGAGGCACAGAATGAAGGGCGAGGGTGCCGATCCAAAGGATCACTACAGCTGTGGCAAGGAGAGGGGGTGGAGGTTATTGTACACTTGAGTATGAATGACCTATCCCAGGGAAGTGCTAGCATGGAACAAGTTCAGGAGGAATTCACGGAGTTGAGAGGGCAGCTGGGGAAGGTAGCAAGCTCTGTGACCTTTTTGGAGGTGCTACTGGTCCACGAAAAGGGGAAGGTTAGGAATCTCCACATTGGCTGCTTCAATAAATGGTTGAAAGGCTGGTGCAGTGAGAAAGGGTACGGCTTCACTGGAGTCTGGGGTTCCATCTGGAGTGATGCAATCATGTATTCTGGCAATGGGCTGCATCTGTCCAAGAAGGGGAAGACAGTCCTGAATGAAAGGTTTAAATGCTGCGTTGCTGAGCATTTAAACTAGTTAGGGGCTAGGGAAGGCAGGAACAAGGGCACCCAAGCAGCCCACCCCCACAATAAAATGAATGCAGGCAGGAGTACCAGGGAAACAAAGAGACTGCAGGAGTACATACTCCAGTAATGGCAAGGGGTACAGTGAGGAGTACTAGGAAACAGAAGAAGGCAAGGAACAGTTGGGGAGGGAGGGCAACAGGGCAGCAAGGATGCAGTGCGGGAACAGGCAGCCAATAGAATATGGAAAGCCATGGTTACAAATGCTCGCAGTCTGGGGAATAAAATCCTGGATCTGGAAGCATTATTGGCAGAAGAAGACCTGGACAAAGCAGCAGTAACCGAGACCTGGTACAACACAAACTACAACTGGGAGGTGACAGTAATACACTCTGTTCAGAAGGGACAAGGGAGACAAAAAAGGGGAGGTGGCCTTGTATGTCAGAGAACACATCAAGGTAATGGAGGCACTGTGGGTCACACTTGAGGCAGCTAATGGCACAACAATATGCATGGGGGTGCTCTACAGGCCTCCAGCACAGGGATAAGATCTGGACAGGGACCTAGGGGATCTAATACATGTTATGTCAGCAAAAGGGGAGGTACTGCTGCTGGGGATTTCAACATCCCAGATGTGGACTGGACCATCCTAGCAGCAGCTTCAGCTAGGATCCAAGACATTCTGGATGCCATACAGGGGGCGGGCCTAAGACAACTGGTAACTGAGCCCACCATAGAGGGCAATTCTGGACCTGGTGCTTACCAATGGCAACGGAATTGCAGATGTTAGAGTGGAAGGTCAACTAGGTTCCAGCGACCATCACATGGTTTGGTTTGACATACAGACAGAAACTCGGTCTAGTCACACCAAGGCAAAGGTCCTGGACTTTGGGATGGCAAATTTTGCAGAAATGGGGAGATGCATCAAGGAGGCACTGGCAAGAAGGGAAATGGAGGGGAGGTGCTGCAGTAGAGGGGTGCAGGGTCTACATCAGAAACCATATGAAGAGAGACTGAGAGAGCTTAATATGTATACCCTTGATGAAAGGAGGGACAGGGGGGACATGATAGAAACTTTTAAGTACCTCAAGGGAATCAACAAAGTCCAGGAGGGTAGCATCTTTCAGAAAAGAGATGATATGTAAGAACAAGGGGCACAATTTAAAAGTTAGAGGGGGACGGCCCAGGGGTAATGTGAGGAAATTCTTTTCACAGAGAGAGTGGTGGACGCATGGAACCGCCTTCCTGGAGAGGTTGTGGAGTCTAAAACAGTGGGGGAATTCAAACATGCATGGCACAGACATAAGGCAATTATAGTGGGGGGTTGCAGGAAGTAGGCTGTTGGTTAACTAGAATCTGCAGCTTATCCAATAGGTAGGGAAATGGGCAGACTAGGTGGGCCAAGTGGTCCTTATCTGCCATCAAAGTCTATGTTTCTGTATAAGTCTATGTTACCTGAAGAGGGCCATTGGGGAGGTGACAAGACAGTGCATCAGGGTAGTAAACAAAGGCAGGAGAAGGAGGAGACCACTTTGGTTCTCATAAGAGGTGACAGACAAAGTCAGGGCCAAAAGGGAGGGGTTCAAGAAATATAAGGAGACTCAAAGGGAGGAAGACAGGGAGGTGTACCTAAGGAATCTAAGGGAGGCAGGAAAAGCGGGCGGTGAGGAGAGCAAAGGCACAGACAGAGGAAAGGTTGGTACAGACAGAGAAAAAAGGGGTTAAGACATTCTATAGGTACATCAGCGAGAGGAGGAAGACTGGGGGGAATAGTGAGGTTAAAAGGGGAAACAGGACAGTGTGAGGAGGGAAACATGGGAAAGGCAGAAATACTGAACAAATACTTCTGTTCAGTATTCACTGAAGATGAGGATGGACAGGGACCACACATCAGGAATACTCACGAGGAAGAGGGGGGTAGACAGAAGTCCATTCCCAGTGGAGAGATTCCTCGAGGAACTCAAAAAACTTAAAGTGGACAAGGCAATGGGACTAGATGGCATACATCCTAGGATACTGAAGGAACTACGAAGGAGCTTGCAACACCTCTGGCATCCATGTTCACAGAGTCACTAAATACAGGCGTACCACTTCACAAGAGTGGGAGTAGGGAGAAGCCAGGGGAATTATAGGCCAGTCAGCCTCACCTCAGTGGTGGGTAAGATCATGGAGGCATTGCTCAAGGAAAGAATAGTGGCACACTTGGAAGCCAGAGGGGCCCAGGATTCAAGACAGCATGGATTCATGGCTAGAAGGTCTTATCAAACTAATCTAATAGATTTCTTTGACTGGGTGACAAGGGAGATAAACCGGGGGGGAGGGCATAGACATTGCCTACCTAGATTTTAGTAAGGCCTTCTACACAGTCCCACACAATAGGCTGTTTAACAAGATGGGTAGTATGGGCATGGGGCACAAAGTGGTGAGCTGGGTCAAAAACTGGCTGACAGGCAGGATGCAGAGGGTAGTGGTAAACAGTATCCAGTCAGAGAAGGGGGGGTGACCAGTGGGGTACCTCAGGGTTCAGTGCTTGGACCACTCCTGTTTAATGCCTTCATTAGTGACATTGCAGTAGACCTGGAGGGAAAGGGCTGCCTATTTGCAGATGACATCAAGATCTGCAATAGGGTAGATACTCCTAAAGGGGTAGAGAGGATGAGAAGGGATCTCAAAAAGCTTGAGAGGTGGTTTAAGATATGGCAGCTGAGGTTCAATTCCAAAAATTGCAAAATAATGCACCTGGGAAGGGAAAATCCTGAGGAAAGCTACAAAATGGGGGGGGGGGGTTGTTGAAGATCATCAAGGAAGAAAGGGACCTGGGAGTCATCATATCTGATGACCTAAAGGTGTCTAAGCAGTGTACAAAGGTTGCAGGGAGGGCCAATGGCATGCTGGGGTGTATAAGCAGAGGTATAAGCAGAGGTATCACTATGCAGTTCTGGAGTCCACGCCTTGGTAAGGACACTGGCAAGTTGGAGGCGGTCCAGAGGGGAGTGACTAAGATGGTGCAGGGATTGCAAGATAAAACATATGAGGAGACACTCAGGGACCTTAATATGTACTCACTGGAGGAGAGGAGGGATTGGGGGGACATGATAGAAACATTCAATTACCTAAAAGGTATAAACAAGGTGCAGGCAAGAGACATCTTCTATTACAAAAGTTATACTCGTACAAGAGTACATGACATGAAACTGGAAGGAGGTAGGTTAAGGGGAAATGTGAGGAAGTTTTTCTTCACAGAGAAGGTGGTGGACCCATGGAACAGATTGCCACAGGAGGTTGTGGGAGCAAGCGCAGTAGTGGCTTTTAAACATGCCTGGGACAGGTGCAGGGGAACAATAGAGGTGGGGAGAAGGATGGGGTAAGCTACTGACCACTGGGAGTCAAAGGGCGCACACTAGTGTAGGATTAGGGCAGACTAGATGGGTCTGGCGGTCCTTATCTGCCGACCATTTTATATTTGTATGTTTCTCCTCTGCCAAGGATCTGAGGTCCATGGGGGAACTTTTGCGGCTGCCACCTTCAAGATTAAAGTCAGCAGGAGACCAGTCTTTTCAGGTGGCCGCCTCTGCCCTGTGCAACACACTCTCTAACAGTGTCCATGAGTCTCACACTCCTGTTAATTTTAAAATGAAGGTTGACTACATATCTTTTTAAAGAGGCTTATGCTATACGAATATGGTTTGCCATCCTGCTGCGCAGGAAATATTCTTATTCTTATGCATATGCAAGACCCTTAGTTCTCTGTGGCACTTTAGTCCTGGTTTCTGTGGCAGAGATCCTGGGATTCTGCAGCAGCATTTGCTCGTTCCTATGGCAAGAATAATTCATTTCCATGGCAGAATGCAATCCTGCCACTGGCTAAAATATGATGTGATGTCATTGATCACATGCTGACCATAGAGAAGGGGCTAAACAAAGAGGGGACAGGAGCCAGGAACTATGGAAAAACTGTCCATTTGAATGAAAAATCACAAAAAGCAATGAATTATGTGCACTACAAGCATTCTATGGCATGATGCAAGTTCTGTGGAAAATTTCACAGCACTTGAATCATAGAATTCCAGTGGTCTTGTTCTTCTGCTTTGATTCTCTTCTGTATTTATGTCTGTTTCTTC
Source organism: Neoceratodus forsteri (assembly GCA_016271365.2). Classification (NCBI taxonomy): domain Eukaryota; kingdom Metazoa; phylum Chordata; order Ceratodontiformes; family Ceratodontidae; genus Neoceratodus; species Neoceratodus forsteri. The sequence goes on from CM057456.1 coordinate 29,268,674, forward strand.
TGATTTGTGTTTGTACTTTGCTTTATAATAGGATTGTTATAGCGTCCTGAGCTAGAGAGTGTTGAATGTTTATTATTAATTGAAGGTATTAATGTTTTATCAGGCGCCTATAAAAATGTTTTACTTAAACTGAGTATGTTGAAAGCATTAGTTTTACACATTAGTGTAGTTTCTTCGATTAGCATGACTTTCTTGTGTTCTCCTCTGATAGGAGAATATAGACTGGGACTCTCAATTATGACTCTCACTGTTATACTTTATGCCATGCCGCTCATGGGCTTACATAAGCAGCAATTTTCTGGACACTATTTGCTTATTTTATAAAAGTTTTTTCCCTCCAAGATGCTATATGTGATAGATGTAGTTTCTACCTATCGAGTGTATTAACAGGAGTGGTGCCCTCAATGTGTCTTAGTACATGTTGTTAATGTTATGTCCAAGTGCTGTTACTGTATGTATTGGTCAAAACAACAAACATATAGTAAAAAAAAGCAAGCATCCACAGTGTACGTGTCTATGACTGACCAAATCATTGTTGTTGTGACAAATGTAAATGTTTCACATTAAAAAACCAAAAACTGCAAAACCCACTAGGAACAAACCAGTCTTTGACTTATGCTCGTTTGAATTCCTCCTTACCTCAACACCGCTACAGGACCCACCCACCGTCCCTCTTAACGGAACTGGCAGAAACTATTCACCCGGCACACAGCAAGTTCAACTGTTAAAATAGGATTTCATATTCCTAATTAATGCAGCAGAGTTTTGGGGGGAAAAAGCACAATTTACAATTCTTTATTTACGTAGCAAGACAACCATAGAGACTGGTGAGAACTGCTTGGCTCAACCACGACGACTGCCTCAGCTGAACAACTTGCTGAGTTCCCGCTCAAAGTGGACATGCTCACATTTTTCATTGGCTTACGTAGAAAAATTGTTTTATTGGTTCTCCACCAGTAAATATGGTGACGACTGCATTCTGCCCTGGTCACCATAGAAATACTATAGAACTGGGAGAACCAATACAATTCCGTTTCCATTACCAGTTGCATGGCAGACAGGCAGATTAGCAGATTACTGAAGTGCTGTAGTCAGTAGCTGTCCATGATCACCTTTGTTACCATGGCTCTGACAGCAGATTTAGCACAACTATCAATTTCTCCTGTTTTATAAGATTCATAAGATATGCAACAGGTTCATGTAGTGTTAACCATTTTTGACCTGCACCATTATACTAACAGTTGAAAGTGACGCAATGTGCAGTGTTCATCTAGTGCATGTTTAAAGTGGTTCACTGAGTTACATGATGCACAGTTGCTGGTAATGAATTCCACTGAGTAACCACCCTCTGTGAAAACCAGCTTCCCCTCAAGTTTCTATTGTAATTTTCACCTCTTAGCTGGAATTGGTGACCTCTGTTTGTTATTAAACATGATCTCCTATTTAATCCCACACATTCCCAGAGGTCTGTTTCCCTAAATGCTCTATGGATCAAAAACATCACCTCTGTATCTTCTATTCAACAGGATGCTGGGATGCATCGCTAGGGGGATCACCTCCAGAAGGAGGGAAGTGATACTCCCCCTGTATAACTGCTTGGTGAGGCTGCATCTGGAGTACTGCGTGCAGTTTTGGAGGCCACACTTAAAGAGGGACATTAACCTCCTGGAGAGGGTCCAGAGGAGGGCAACCAAAATGATTTGGGGCTTGGGGGACAGGACTCATGAGGAGAGGCTCGAAGAGCTAAATATGTACACTTTGGAAGAGAGAAGGGACCGGGGGGACATGATAGAGGTCTTCAGGTACATGAAGAGGGTAAATAGGGGAGGAACAGTGAGGGTGCTCAAGGAAGGAGGAAGGGGCCACTAGAGGGCATGGGTGGAAGCTGGAGGGGAAGATTCAGGGAGAAAGGAGGAGGTGCTACTTCACTGGAGAGGGTGGTAGAGCCATGGAATGCACTACCTAGGGGGCTGGTGGAGGCAGAGACAGTGGAGGGGTTCAAGAGGGGGTGGGACAGGTACAGGGGAAGGGTTCAGGAAGCAAAATCCAATGCAGCAAGAATATCCGGAACTGGGAAGGGAGAAGCCAGAGAAGGCGAGGGGGACAGCAAAGTCAGCACCCAGGGTGGGGGCTGACCAAACGAGCAGACACGAAAGACCATTAGGCCTATTCTGCTGGCATTTTAGTATGTTAGTATACTGAAGTGAATACAATCCCACTTCCAGCAATCTTTCCTCGTATGGCCTCTCCCTCATCCCATCCTATACATCATTTTAGTCGCCCGTCTCTGGAAGCTCACATGCCTCCTAACATCATTCCTAAGGCAAGGCATCCAGAAACTACCCCCTTACATGTACTAAATAAGAATGGACATCTGTGAATGTATTTAAAAAAAAAAAATTGGCATCCAAAAAAAGTGGGAGGGCCAAAATACATGTGTGGCCTCCCTTGAAAGAAAGTGGTGGGGCCATGGCCTGGTCGCCCCCCCCCATTAGCCACCACTGCAGATAGCAAAAAAAAGGACTGCAACAATATATATATATATATATATATATACTGCTGTCTCATGGGTTCATTACAACAGCATAAAGATAGCCTTGGTAATCTGTGGGATCAGCACATCCCTGTTAAACATCAACATGAAATCCAAACAGTGTGAAATACCAGTAAACAACATCCAGAAGTATCCCTGCCCTGGCTGATTGACAGCATGCATTCAAAGTCACTGTATGGTGAGTTCAAAAATAGAACAGAGCTGAAAGACATCTTAAGGTTAACAAGTGGAGGTTGAGGTTGAGTTATCCCATGCAGCACTGACAGTCTTCAGTGCACCCTTGGGGGAATTCTGTAGGCGGTCCCCACACTCCATCGCACCATCACTCACTCACAAGCAGCTTTCAAGGCAGTGGCAAAGGCATCAGAAATGTTTTGTTCAACAACTCTAGGCCTATCCATGGCAAACAGCAAAGGGAAACTTACAACATCATGCATTGCGCGTCTTCTACCTTGAAATTATTTTGGAAATCAGTTAGCCAGTTCTATTTCTCAGGACACAAAGCACAGTTGAAGAGTTCTGGCACAAAAGAGACATAGTTTAGTGACTTGTTACCTGGATGTTTTCTGAAGAGTGATTTTGATTTTGCCATGCCCTGTCCCAGGACACTTAGTCACAGGCATCAAGGGAGATAGGGCGTTGGGTTGCCTCACAGCAGGCAATGAGATTTTAACATGTCACTGATCAGGGGGCTGGATGATTTTGACAGTAAGGTGTCTAAGGAGGAAGGTTGGTATATTAAGGTAGGAGAGTGTATAAAAAGGAAGTCTGGTCTAGGGCACAGGTTCCTTGTCAATAGGGCAACATCTCAGTTTTCATCCCTGCAACCTTTTTCATGAAATTATTTATGTCCTCAGCAGAGAGTCATAAAATCCACAAGAAACTTTTCATTCAATCAGTTTTCTCAAATCTAAAAAAAAAATGTACATGATTGCTGTTCATTGAATGTAATTTGTATTTATCTGTTCTCGTCTGTAATTGTTTTTGCTTGTATGTTGATATCTGCTAGTCCTTGTGACTTGATTAATTGCTTGATTGATTGATTGACTGATTGATTAATTAAAACATTTTACCAGGAAGAGCATCCTGAACTGATAAACAGCTCATCTGCAGATGCATCTGGGGGAAGGAGAAACTGAAGCACAATAAAAATACACAATACAAAGTAATATATAGATGGGTATAGTAAAGATATAAAAAGAAGGAAAAGGCAACAAGCAATATCCAAATACAGAGAAATGCAACTGCAGCAGTAATAAAAAATAAAAATACAGAACGTGCAAAATACAGTATGTATGGTACAAATTGTGCCAAGAAGAAATCATTTAAAAAAGTTCAATGTACAGAAGAACTCTGTTGTAAGACAGCAGCCAGCCCCATCCAACAGACAGGCAAGGGAGAAGAAATGCATCTTGGGATCAGTGACATCGGCAGCTATGAGTGGTGTTGAGACTGTGTTACATGTAAGCAAAAAGATACAGCAGGGTGTGGGTTTATGTGTGTAAACTGCATACCCAGGTGTGTTGTGAGGCATGAGACACTTGTGCCAAGTGCCTTCAACTACCTGGAGGTGTGGTCTACAAAAACCCACATCCTGGAATATATAATTGCACTTATAAACTGGACATATAGCATGAATATAATAATATGCATTCAGTACTCGAAGGGACTGGAAACAGAGATCAAAAAAGAAGAAAATAGTGAAGAAAGAGAAAAAATAGTCCCTTCCCTTTGGATGTCCAATGCAGCTCCCCCCAATACACACACACTGGCCTCAGTAAAGTAGAATAAACCACACACACACTTTTTTATTTGGCAGAACTGTTAATTGCTTACATATATAAATGTGTATTAATTTGATTGGGGTTTGCAGATGATGCAACCCTCCTGGACCACACACAGACACACACACACTCAGGTTTACATGTTGGCTGCTCATGCAAGTGAAAACCAAACCACGCCTTTTTGGTTTAAAGATGTAAAAGTATTTGAGTTCAACCATTCCTCCCCTCTTCTTTTACTCTATGGTAAAACTCAAATCCATCCAGTTTGTTTGTGGGTCGCAGTCAGGAGTCACCACTGCCAGCTACAACAGTAATGTTGTGAAGAGATTTGCGGTCTGTGTTTGGACTAATTAAATGTAAGTAATACTAGAGCTTTTAAAACTGCCAGACCAACAGCATTACTGAGTCTGAGGCATAATTGTCAGACAAGTCACAATAAAAACTGATTGCAGAGATTGTATCTGCATTTTAGAAAATTTACTTTTTTTTATTTCCTGGAATCTGATTGGCTGGTACCCATGCCAAGGGGGCATATTAACGTTCAACAGATGACCAGGAAATACAAAGTACCAGCCCAGCCTGTCTCAGTACCAAAGCAGTATCACTGTGCCACTTTGGCTTTTCAATTTACCAGCATATTTTTCCCATAGTTTAGCGAGTGACCGCCCCCTACCGAGAGCCCCCCCCCCGAGACCATGGACACCAACTACAGTAGTTAGCCATTAAAAAAAATGTCACACAAAAAGCCACTTCAATTCTTTTCCCCTTTAAAAAAAAAACATTGTTTTTCAAGCAACCTGTGCCACTACCACATTGCGTGCTCAGTGCCACAGCAGGATCTGACTCAGCACATCCACAAAGAGAACCGTTTTTATTTTTTATTTTTGTTCATAATAAAAAAAGCAAAAAAAAAAGCAAGCTATCTCACAGTAGCGTCCTACAGATGCCCGACCTATCAGTTTCCTCCTGGCCCCATTCTCTGAGTGCCTACCCACTCCACAGTCCATGGCAAGCCGGTACCAAACATCCTTCTCCCACAGTGAAAATGTAGAAAGTACCACTGCTTGATAAACAGTTCAAACTACCCACTCCTACAGACAGCAGGGGTGAGAGCCAGAACAATGCTCAGCTCACCTTGTCTTCTCTACAGTTCCTGGTTTTCCTACAGAGGAAATAGTGGCTGAAGCTGCAGATAGATTTCACCACTCCCTAATGTCTGCCTCCCACTGCAGTGCCCTCTCCTGGCTAACACACCACTACAGGGACTACTTTACCAAAAAAATACAAAAAATGTATTTGTAACCATTTTTTATAGCATTACTTTAAGTTTTTATCATCCAATAAGAAATGACACATGTAGCCCATTGTCTAAGTGCAATAATACCCAACAAGGTGGGCAGTATTGGGCAATACCGGACATTCCAGGGCCCTCCACCTACGGCCTTATTATGCGCTGGGTGGTCCGTTATTGCCCAAGACCGCCCACCCTGTTAGGTATTGTTGCTTGCTTGTGAGCAGGTCAAATTCAGAGAGAGACTGCAGGGGCCACAATCCTCTAGGTGAATTGATATCTTGGCTGCTTTTTATTTAATTAATGCCTGTCTCACCCTGAGTAAAAATCCTTCTGTAATGCTATTGGTCGCTCTCTCTGTCTCCTGATTCTTCACTGTTTTGGGGGCTGCAGGTGGGGGCCTAGTGTGTGGAACAGTAGTATGGTAGAGCAGTGTCTGACTGAGAGAGGCTCTTGGTCGTGGAATTTATCTCTTTTGGAGGCTCCTTGGGTGTGTGTCACGTGTATTAAGGTTATGGGGACACAAACTTAGCAACTGGAATGTGGCAGGAGCCAGGGACAAGGGTTTTGATAAGTGGCAACAACAAAAAAAGAAGAAATCATTCCAGGATATCACCTAAACCTCTATTTTTTAGAATTATTAGCCATGTGCTTAAAAACATGGACTGGCTGCATAATGTGGATTAGAAGGTCTCTTACTAAACTTAACTTATGAGTAAGAAAGCAGATCTGGGAGACTCTATCAACTACTACCTGGAGCTAGAGTCCTTTTCTGTTATGGTACAAAACAGGCGTAATAAACATGAAAATCAGTTCTGTTTCATGAAAAGTACTGTACGCTGTGGGTGAAGAGGAGGGTAAGTAAATTTTTTTTAAATTGCTGCATTATGTTGGTTTGTAAATTAAAGGTTAGTATTGCCTTTATTTACAAACACAGTGCCTACAGATGTTTTTTAAAAATGTTTTGTGGAGGCTCGAATATTACAATGTGCTCCGTCCTAGTGGCCAGAAGCAGTGCAGAGTCATGAGTTTATTTTTGTAAACCACATAGCTACGGAACCCTCTTGGCCAATCAGGATGCAGAAAATTCCCCAACTATTTTATAATAATGGGACACTGAGAGGGGTAGGCATCTTTTTTGGTTGGGGGAAGGAGGTTGTGCTGTATAGCGTCATGAATATCAGAAATGGGTACCGCACAAAAAAAGTCATAAGGAAGGCTGGAAAGGAGATGAAGGGGCACCATAACATGAATTTAAAGGCGATAGGAAATTATTTTTACATAGGTGATGGCCCCTTTATCTTCCTTTTCATGCCACATATGTATTCTGATATGCTTTGACCAACTTTTGATAAATAGATGATTTAGCTTTGGGGTGCCCTCAGATCTACACAGGGTTCCACTTTCCTCACCAGCGACTGCTCTTTCTTTTCATAGTTCTAAGACATACTATGACATCAATAGCATAATTCCATGCTATTCATCTGAATGGCCCGGAATGGTGTTATTGATGTCATAGGATGTTCAGGCAGTATGAGAAAAGAGGACAACAGCTGTTGAGGAGAGGGATTCAGGGTACGTACAAAGGCAACAAAACTAGATTATAAATTCAACAACAAAAAAGGTCAAAACATTAGAATATTAGAGAGACACTCAAAGGACATTAGGAGGGCATCTAGAGGTGTAAAAAAATGTTTCCTATCACATGTAAAGCAGAACTGCGCTGAACCTGCAAGTAATTTTTCCCAATACAAGCTTTTAAGTACTGGTTCAAATTCTATTATTGTTCCATCTATACAGGCCTTTTGGTAACCTCAGTGGGTGTTTCTGCTTCACAATCTGGTGGTTAGTACCATTTTAGAACTGTATGATGTAGTTTATGTCCCAAACAACCTCAGACTTCTGTAGTGGAATATGGATGCATTGTGCCAACAATAAAAGAACATAACAGGGACATAATCTACGTTATACAATGGCAAGGAAAAACGTAAGAAGTTGATTGGCTGCTGACCCATTGAGACAGTGATGTTATTACACAAGTCAATAACAACACTGTGAACCTCCTCACTGATGCATTGAAGGATCTTCTCTTAAGAAACAAAAATATTTTCCCACACGAACAAAAACATCTTTAAAAAATTTTTTTTTGTTCTGTATATAACAACAAGTCATCGTATAATTGCAATAAGGCACTCCAAGGTGTGTGTCATTGTGTAATAACATCACTCCTGGGGTGGTGGAAGCACTCAGCTTCACCTTGTGCTTCAACCCCCCCAAGAGTGACATTATTACACAATAACACACACCTTATCGTGTCATTTTGCTTAATCATACAGTTCTAAAATGATTCTCAATTTTATTTATTTATTTATTAAAATGTTTCACCAGGAGGGCACACTGAACAACAAATTGTTCATCTCATGGTGCAACCTGGGCGAAAGGGGTTACATAGGGTTGTGAAGGATGATCAGTTACAATAGTATGTGGGTAGTACAAACAATACAACATTGTAAGATTGTGCAACAGTTGGAACACAAGGTACTGCATAATAAACAGTAGTGGAACATTTGGTAAATTACAATACATGTCCAAAATAATACAAAAGAACATATAAAAGTACAAAACAGTAATAATGTGATAGAACCATTTATACTGCATGAGTGTACCAAGAGCAGACTCAAGGTAGTACGCAAGTGCTGTTGGAGTAAAAAAGGATGGGGTAGGTTGTGCACACGGGTGACCCAGAAGGGCAGGTGGAGAAGAGAGGGGGAGAGGCAAGAACTGAATATGAGGAGAAGGGGTAGCTATTTCCTGATTTCCCCCTTCATGATGTTGAGAACCCTGCCTGGTGAGTCATGGTAGGAAGACAGAAACTGGGGATAGGTGTTAAGGAAGGTTAAAGCAGGAACAGCTGAGGGAAAGGTAATTTTGTAGGGCAGAGGTAAGGGAGTAGTTGGAGGAGGAGTGTTGTATTTCTTAACAGCAGCATGTTAATCAGAAACACCCATTAGGATAAATAGGAAACTGTATAACTAGAGCAATAACAGAATATCAATCAATATTTTACAAAACAGCCTCCGCTGGGAACATGACATATGGATTCAATGCAGTTCTCCTTTAAAATAAGAAATTAAATGAAGAAAAACTGGAGGAAAAGGCAAAGAGCAAGAATTCCTGGAGGAGGCTTAGCAAAGAGTTTGACACAGCATCAACGGTATGCATGTGTCATAAGAATGATGGGAGATTCACTTCATTTTACAGGCATGAACACTGAGCTTGTTTCTCATTTAATGGTTATTTGTTATTATGCTAGCCATGTTCAAAATACCTCTCCCAATATGCACTTACTTTGGTGCAGTAAGTGACTAAAACACACTGGTCTGTTATCAATTACCTGTAGATAGTTCTATCAAATATATGTACACTAGTAAATTGAATTCCCTATGGATTCAGCATTTAATCAGTACAAGCATTATAGGGCTATTGAGTTATTTCAAGCTTGAGATGTCTCCCATGCTGTGGTATCCCACGAGTTTGGTGACCGCAATTGGGCACCTACCAAAACAGTGACTCAATCGCGCTGCCTCGCATTGCAGCAACCAGGGAGGGAGGGCGACCGGATGGGGGGGTGCACGAATATAGCGACAACCTGTCATTACTTGTATACACGCGTGGGGGGGAGCAAGAACGCACAGCGCAGGGTGGAGGAGGGGAGGGATTGTGAGGCTGGTGCTGCAGCAAGCTGCCAAACTGCTCCCATGGTGTGGTGGGTGGGTATAGGGCTATGCTGCACAGGGTGCCAGGTTCGGGGCTGGGCCCAGGCACCTTTTGTTGCGCCCGGCCCCAAATTTTTTTTCCTTTTGCTCCCCCCCAACATGCACCCTCCTGGAGTTGAGAATCCTTCAGTAGGGGGGTACGGTTGGTGCAGCCCCCACATTAACATTACAATTGTAAGTCCCCAGTGCTCTTTTGCTGTGCGCCGGGTCCTACATCACCGAAATTTGTTTTTCGGCAATGTGCATTCACTCTAACGGAGATCGCTATTCTGCAATCGCCGTTATCACATAGATCCCATGCTGTATATCAAGTGTGGGGAATTTCAATATTTCCTGTATCATCCCAGCCCCCACTGGCATGTGGTGCATAGGTACTTGAAAGGCAGGGATTTTGGTTAAAATCAGGGGATCACTTCGATCTTACGGTGATGAGTGGAGGACCAGTATGCCAAGGGACCTTGTGTGGTGCAATTGGCTTAACAAAGCCTTTGTCCCCAGCTTTAAACAAAAACACAGACCCAACTCATTCAGTGTCAGCACCACACTTTTGATATACCTCTACTGTTTACACTTCCCTTGCATTTGCTGTTTTGCAGGTTTTTGTATTACATTGCCTCTTTAAGCCTGGTCCTTAAAAGTAGGAGCCAGACTCTGTACTATGATGCCATTCTAAAGAAGACATTGTGGTTTGATGAAGTCAAAATGTAAGTTCTGAACATTTCCAGCCATGGCATTCATGGGTACTTGGGACTTTACATTCAACTATAAGGACTGCATCCTGAACTTTGTAGTGCAAAGGCAGTTTCAGGCATTTTGCACTTTATCGTAGTCTGCGTCTGCAAGGCAACTTGCACTTTGAGCTACAGCTGGGACATTTCACGATTCCATTCACCCAGTACATCCAGGGTCTGACACCTCGGGCCTTTCTGCTGCTTCATCTCTGCCTATGATTGACAGTCTGTAATGGAATTTAGTATGCACGTTATTACATTTCCTATGAAAATGTCTGTCTGGTAAGCCTTGTGCTGTGCAACTGAATGGATTACCACCATGTAATCAACTGTTTGTTCCAACTTCTCAGTGAACTGGCTGTCCTTGCTAACCTAGCGTGGTAATGGCATCTAGTTTTACAGATGACATGGTGGCATAACTGCTTAAATATAATGGCAGTCCCAATATTTATTTTAGCACATCCCACCTTTATGTGAACCTAGCAGCTATTTTGATGGAACAGTACAGATACAGCATGGTGCACCCTGCTGCCGGATGTTACAGTACAAAGCAAATGTTGCACAATACCAAGCAAAGAGCCAGAATCATGTAAGTATGGTTCCTCATAGACAGATGAGTTCAGAATATGCAAAGTGTCTCAAGCAAATGCAGTCTGAGTTTAATACATCTACTGAAGTTGTGGTGCTGGGAGATCATGCCAGTAAATGTTTTTGAGAAGTCCTGGTGGTATACAGTTTTTTATCAGTCCCCCAATATCAGCATCCATCCCTGTGGCAAAGCCAGCTACATCGGTGTTCTCACTCATATGCACATCAGTGCTTTTACTCAGATCCTTTTTTTTTTAATTTTATTTCTTTTTGCCCCCACAGCCAGCCGCTGTACATCAGCCTGGTTACAGCACTCCTGTGCTTCCACCTCCAGGCTCCTTATGCTCATCTCCCAGTACCCCTGGCTTACCCCCCAGAGGGTGGAGATGAGGCACTTGGGTGCCACGGACTAATAACCGCCTGGGGAGAGCAGGTCCCAGAGGCTAATTGAGCCGGGGCTTACAAGCGCAGCCAGCTACAAGGAGTTTTTCTTGCTTTTTGTCAGGAGCAGGGACATGCAATGACGTCCAGCATCTGCCCTACCCCTCAGATGTTGGGGCTGGTAGCTGCGCGAACCCCTAGCTTCTGCCAAGGGTCCATCGAGCATTGTGTGGGACCTGAACCCTCCCCCTGGAGTAGGAGAGCAGTCCATGGGACACTCAATCCTACTCCTCCCTGGCCAGCCCTCCGGCGACCCAGGTCCATTCCTGAACCCAGGTCGCCGGCGTCACAAGCGGAAATCCAACTGCTGCACCAGAGGGCCGGCCTGCTTTTACTCAGATCCTGCTGAAGTCATTGTCGGGAATGAATCCAGTTTGATAAAATAAATGTTAGTTATGTATAACAGATTACCTTGGGACAGCAAACTGTTGGTTTGATGCCCACCATACTTGTAGGCTAGATGTGGCTTCAGTATTCACTAAGCGGCTGCCAACAGGAAAAGCAGAGTCTCTTGTCATGGCCAGGGACTAACCTTGACAAATTCGAGAACAGCTGCTGGTGCACAAGTGAGGTGGCTGTCTAAGAAACATGGCATCCCCCTGGGGATCTGAACTTGCCACAGGTAAAATGAATGGGCATAGCGCCAGCAAAACCGCTGATTGCAACCGGATGGAACCAACCCCACTCCATGGGACATTGGCTCCCGTCTCCTGCTCTACCTTTGCCACCCTTGTTGGGGCTGAGATTTCAAGTCATCCCTGAAAAGGGTGGGCTAACAGGAAACCCCTGCTGCCTTCTCTTTATTCCTCTGTTTTTCTTCTGATACACTGGCAATCAGTGCCTTCCTCCAAAGGTCTGGACTGACAAGAAGCCCCAAGACCTGGCACCCCAGCTCTTATGCTCTGTGCTGCCAAATATTTCCTGTGCCAGGAAATGGGGCTGGTCAGTAACCAAGCCTTCAGGTGGCTCCCCAGTGTAAGCTGAGTTACATGGAGAATAATTAACACTAAAGTATGAAGAACAAGCTGGTTTACACTGCTCGTGGGTGCTATGACATCAGTGAGCACTAGAGCGAAGACCAAGTGCCTCACTGATGACACAGCACCCACAATTTGTGTGAACCAGTGAGTTCTTCACACGTTCCTTTTTTTTATTTGTTATAATACAATGTCAACCATGCTATCTAACACAGAGAAAAGGCATCTTGGCTCCTTCCTTTACTCTCGCTCGTTCTCCTTGCCATGACCAGCTCACCCTTACCGCCTCCTTTTCTCCTTGCTCTTACTTGCAGACAGCATAGCGATCAACCCTGGCCCAGATAACATCCCTATTACCCCCACACATAGCTGCTGGACCAACTCCCATGGATTGAAAATCGCTCACCTAAATATATGCAGCATCCCCTCAAAGTACACGGAGCTCCAAGCCTGGGTAGCCCTCCACAAACCTCGTGTTATCGGGATCTCTGAAACCTGGCTCAAGCCACATATCACCGACACATCATGTCAACTGGCTGATTATTACCTGCTCCGCCATGACAGAACGGGGAAAAAAAGGGCGGTGGAGTAGCTATTTATATACTAGAATCACTATCTGCCACCATCTCCCTCAGGTCTGATCCAGCCTCCCCGAGCGAGTGGCTCATTGCAGAGTTAGTACTGGGCCACTCAAAGAAGCTCTTCTTGGGGTGTTGCTACAACCCTCCAGCAGGGGGGCACTGCTGGCCTCCTAAACCTTCTTTCTGGTCTCAGTTCCCTCCCCCACCCCGTGACATCATCATATTTGGTGATTTTAATTTAAACTGGCTAGGGACCCAGGAACCTGACTATGCCAACATACTGAAGCAGCACAATTTGGTTCAGACCATCACACTCCCCACCAGGCTGAACCCACACACTCTTCACATACCTTGCTGGACTGGATAGTCACCAATCATGAAGAATGCATCACTCAAGCGGGGACATTCGCTGACTCCATAAGTGACCACTCTCTGACCTACATAATCTGGTCCACAAAGACAAAACATCCACCTCCCAAGTGTCTCTCTTTCCGCAGCTTCCGAGGCCCTGTTGACCCTGCCATCTTGGAGGAAGTTAGAGCCATTAACTGGTAATGCCTTTATTCACAACGTGATGTGACCTCGGCAGTGACTTATTTCACGAATGCCATCCTGGGATTCAGGACCGCCACTTCCCCTTAAGACGAGGAGGGTGTGAGGAGGATATATACGGTGGATCACCAAGGAACCTCTAAAACTCATGAAAGAACGTGATCATAAGTGGGCTGATCATAAATTGTCCTCCTCCCCTTCCCTGTTGAATGAAGACAGGTGTCTGAGAAACCAGTGCAAACAGCTGGCTAAATCTCTAAAATGGAACTAATACATTAACCTCCAGAAGGATAGCCTAGGGAACCCCAAAAATGTCTGGGTCTTCCTTAACTCCCTCACAAACCCTCATAATAACAGACCTGTCATCAAACTCGTCTCCCCCTCTGGCCCTCTGTCTGAGCCATCTGATGTAGCCCAGTTTTTCAACATAAAATTCACGGACCTGTCGGCCCATCTCACCAAACTAACTGACAACCCTTCTGCCAACCCAGGAGCCAGTACAAATCAGCAGCCATCTCCCACTACCCCTGGCATCTCCTGCTTTCACTTCAAGACCATATCTATGCAGGACACCATCAAGCTCCTAAGGAATCTCCCTAATCGGGGTAGCCTGGGTTCAGATGGCCTCTCACCCATTCTGCTCAAACTCATCTCTCCTGCCATCTTCAAGCCTCTCACGCTTATCTTCAACTTGGCTCTGTCCACCTCCTCCTGGCCTGATATGTGAAAGTTAGTGAAAATTATCCCTATCTTCAAAGCAGGGAACCCCACTAGTCCGATAATTACCGCCCCATTTCTATCCTACCCCACCTAAGCAAACTTCTTGAAAAAATCATCCACTGCCAACTGTTGGAACACATAAATAAATAAATACAATCTTATGTGTAGCCAACAGCATGGCTTTCACAAATCTCACTGTACCACCTCTGCTCTGTCACTCTTTACTGATGATGTTCTTAATAGCATGGATCGCGGGCACGCTACCAGGGCTGTCTTTGTGGATCTCACAAAGGCCTTCGACATGGTAAACCACGCACTCCTTCTCTCAAAGATACACCTCCCCAGCTGCTCCACCAAGACAGCTAATTGCTTTAAGAGCTACCTCTCGGGCCACTCGCAATCAGTGTGCATTGGTTCTGCCAGCTCTCTGACTCTTCCTGTCTCAACTGGCATTCCCCAGGGTTCCATCCTGGACCACTGCTTTTCTCCATCTTCATTAATTCACTCCCAGTTGATAACCTAAACTGTAAATCAATTCTGTATGCAGATGACCTTGTCATTTACCACAGTGATAAGTCCCTCACCCTGATTTCCTCAGTTCTTACCCAGAACTATGCCAGTGCTTTTAGCTGGTTCATGACAAACCTGTTGTTGGTAAATGGGAAAAAGACCAAATCTATGCTATTTGCATCCAAACCACACCTCACTAAATTTCATAGTTCTGGCCCCTCCCTCCAAATACTATGCCCTGATGGTCTGATGTTACCTCATTCAAATATCTGTGGGTGACACTTGACCCATCACTAACCTTCCCAGACCACATCAACACTGTGGTTTGCAGGATCAATCAAAAACTTGGGTCCGCTTACCATCTACGCCACCTGCTAACCCCAGAGGCCCGAATAGCAATTGTCCAGGGTAACCTACTTCCTATCTTTGACTACTGCTCCCCCATCTACTCTTGGACATCCTCGGTCCTCAGAACCAGGCTCACATCGGCTTACAACAGTGCCTGCCGTTTTGCACTCACGGAATCTTTCTCAACTCACCACTGCAACATCTACAGTTTTCTTGGCTGGCTACCCCTCCAAGGCTGCTTTGATTTTACCCTTGGTTGCATCGTGGATAGTACCATCAGAAGCGGTGATGTGTCCCCTCTCTTTCCCCTACTCAAGGTCAGAACTCTACCTAGGTGTCTCCGCTCCTCTACTGTCCCTCCCCTACATGTACTGAGGGTGTCCACTTGTATGGGAGGGAAAGCACTATCCATCACCACCCCAGCACTGTGGAACGGGGTCCCTGCTCCCCTCCGCTCCTCTAACACCCATTCAGTTTTCTAATCCCTCTACAAATCCTGGCTTGTGGATAGAGCAAATTGCTCCTGCCTATAACAGGTAGACCCCCGCTCACACTAATCAATCTCTACCCCGGACTAACCTGTCTCCTCTGGGAGTTTCTTAGCTGCTCTCCCCAAGCTTGTTTCTGGCTCCTGTTTGCCCTCTCTCTTCTCTCTGTCTAAATGTGACTTTCAAAGGTAGGGTGAATCGGGGGAATGGTAAGGTTTGTTTGTACCCTCTTATTGTCTCACCTATTATACCATGATTTCTGCCATTTGTTCCTGTATTTATTATTCCTGTATGTAAAAATTGTTTTTAATCTCTGCTCATCTGTAACATCCCTGTGCCTTGTGATTTACATTGTTGCCTATCTATGCCATCTTTTAGGGCCCAGGTTGTGCCTGAAAACGGTCCCTCGGACCAGTGCACCTACCCAGTAATTAAAGACATTAATAAATAAATAAATAAAATAAAATAAACCTTGTCTTCTTAAGAATCAACTTAGCAAACTGAAAGCGTAACGAAACAAGATCTCCACGAGTGACTGTTTTTCTTCAGATTGATGAATCTGTTCTACTGCACTCTTGTAATGAGGACAGCTATGACATAGCTCAGCTTGAACTGAACGCTCAGAGTTATGCTTTAAGAGCAACTGACACCACTTCTGCTACATTGCAGAATTAGAATAAGCATACCCCCAGTAAATCCCATACCAAAAACTACTGTAGATTTCTACGGTACTTCATTTTAAAGGTATGTGCTATTCTGTAACCCTGATTTCACTACCTGTTCAAAACAGCCTGTGTCAGTGAAGAGCTGCTGATGATGTAATCTCAGGAACTCACAGTCTAGTACTCCCTGTCAGCAAACTTACAGAACCTGTGTCTCAAAGTTCTAAATATCATGTTCAATGATTTTCACATGTAAAAGAGGCAGCACCATTCAATAAACATTGCTTTAAAAGCTATGTGTGTGCAGGTTTTATAACAAAGCTGACAATTTATTGTGGGGTGCCTTTTGTTGTGGACCTTTTTCCCAGGGTTGCTATATGTTGGGACATAGCACACTGTTGTGTGGTTTGCAGACTGAATAAGTTTCTGATGTGGTGGAAGGCAGAGATCATTCACACCTATCATTCAACTGAGGTGATTTCTAAGGATGGCACTTTAAAACAATTATTCCATTTCCTTGTCAATGGGGGTGGGAGAGGCAATGCTGTTTTGAAACCTTACTAGGAGTTTCTAATTTAGCCATCCCAATGTTTTCTCCCTCTCAGGCTGTTTTTTTTTTTTACCTACATTCAGTGGCTCCAGGGTTGCTGGATGCTGGCTTAACCCCTGCCCCAGTGTTCTGGTTCAGCTTCTATCTAACTGGCCATTCCCAGGAAGTTTCTTTAATAATATCCTATCTCCTCCCTCCCTCTTCACAGGCGTGCCCCAGGGATCTATCCTTGGGCTGTTCTTTTTCTCTTTGTTAACAATCTCCCTTGGTATGCACACATGCCAATATACACATGTATGCAGACGATGTCATCCTTTTCCTGTCTGGCCCATCCATCCATACCGTACAATCCCCCCTTTAAAGCAATCTCACAGTGGTCACAACCTGGTATAATTCTAATTGCCTAAAACTGAATATTAAAAAAAAAACATTGCCATGACCTTCGGCTCTAAACGAAAACTCACCAGGCTTCCCACCCTACCAGTTTTCTTCTCTGCAGCCAACACTCCCCTAGACAATGTCCCCACCTACAAGTACCTAGGAGTATGGCTCAATCCCTCCCTTGACTTCTCCTCTCAATTTAGTGCCCTGCACTCTAAGCTGCACCCTAAACTGGGGCTACTTTACCACCACAAGTCCAGCCTTTCCCTCCCTGTAAGACGTGATCTCATAGTTAATTGGATCCTCCCAGCCTTTGACTGTGCTGACATAGTTTACAGTACTGCCCCAGGAACCTCCCTTGCCAAACTCGATGTTCTCTTTCATGCCTTCTGCAGGTTTACCTCTAACTCCCCCTCTTTAACTCACCACTGTGACCTATACCTCTCCCTTTCCCTCCAATCCCTTGCACAGAGACACTTCTCACTCTGCTCCACCTTCATCGTTAAATTCTGGTTTGGGACCCTTCCACCCTACTTTGCCTCTCTCCTCATTCTGGCTAGTCTCTCGCCCTACAACTCGCGGTCTATCTGCACCCGCACTTTTCCCTCCTATGTGTATGCATGGCAGCCAGCAAACTGTACTCCTATCATCTTCCTTCCCTCTGGAATAGTGTTCCCCTCCAAATTAATTTCTCTCCCTCCTTCCCTGCCCTCAAGCGCCTACTCAAGCCAGCCCTCTACTTCTTGTATCTGCTCCGTCCCTAGAATTCACTTTCTTCTGTCTTTCTCCTCTCCTCTTGCTGCACTCATTGTATATAGCCATGTAAATATTGTCTGTATTTATCAGTTACTCATTCTGCAACTCATTGTATATATCTATGTAAATATTGTTTGTATTTATTAGTTACTTCGCTACTGCAAATAGCATTCCTTTTATTTTGTACAATTTCTGTATCTTGTTCAACTCTGTTGTTCAGTGCTGTATTTTTCCTTTTGTACCCCCTTCCCTGGGTTGCACCTGGAAATGAGCTTCTGCTCATGGTGCCTTTCCTGGTTATCAACTTTTAAATAAATAAATAAATAAATTCTGAAATGCAGCACTTTTGGCCAGAGTGGTGTCAGTTGCTCTTTAATGTTCTATGAAATGTTGTTCTTAAAGTATGTTAAGAACAACTTGTGGAAACCAAAGCAAAAACATGCTAATCATGTACTATATGTGGAATAATGTATGGATGTCAATGTATTAGATTTTTACACCCCAAGGTGTCAGATATTACCTAAACCACAAGGCATGCTCAAGTGGTTTATAAGAATACCACATACCAAGGGGGTGTAAAAAAAAAAGAAAAAAACAACAAGAGCTGTACTTGAGAAAAGAGACATTTTGGTAAGTGTAGGAGAGTGACTCATGGGGCTGAGCTCCATAATACATGTTTGTGACATCACAAACATAGTATTGAGTTTGCTAGCAATTGGTTTTAAGTTGATATCAACTTTCACCAGTAATTATGCAAGGAATAAGGGCTCAATCCACAGAGGACATGTAGCCCCTCTGCAGTGTGCTCCTACATGAAGGATGTACAGAATCAGAGCACTCTGTGGCATCGACAGCCCCAATTGCATGCCTTTCCTGCACCCGATCATCAACCACATGAACAGCTACACATTTGGCCAGGTCAGGTGCATACCTGCACACTATTCTCAGCACTACTGATGCAGCACATGCAGTTGGTGGAGATGGCAGGCACTAAATAGCCTGGGAGGCTGCCATAGCATCTATGCATCCCACTCCACCCAAGCATTCCTCCTGTTACCAGGCCCAATTGACCCTCACTCCACCAGCCCCAGCCCAGGAGCATATGTATGGGTCTGGGATGTCCCTGGCTCCAGCAGGTGACCATCAGGATCGTGGATGTTGGGGTCTGATCAGAACCCATATTCAAGCCCCACTGACAGGGAGCGCTCCCACCACGGCGTGGCTTCCACATTGCCACCCGCTGCTGCTCAGAACCCAGGTACAGACCCTCTAGGAGATAGAAGAGGTCATCAAAGACTAAAATAAAAATAAAATTGCTCCCCTGATGCCTGTGATTCTGTCTCCCCCCGGCCCCTGCTTCACTCCTTGCTTTTTTTAACTTTTCCTTTTTGTTCTTTTCCATAGATTCAAGCCCCCTGACAGGGAATGTTCCCCATGGTGCAGCTTCCACATTGCCACCCATGCTGATCAGAACCCAGGTATGGACCCTCTGACTTTACTTGCCACTGGCTGCTTCATGGAGTTTTTCTCTCGATTGGCCAACACTGCAAGCCCTCTGCTTTGTGCTCTCTCTCAGTTGCTCAGGCTGTTTTTCAGTTACCGCTGGTTTGTTAGTCTAGAAATTTCTCCTGCCCACCAACCCACCCCATTCTTTAAATCCACTTGCTGTAGACTGATCTTCACCCAGCAGAGCAGCTCATCCTCTTTGGAATATAGCAGTATTCAATCACTAGCAGTCACCCCCCCTCAGGTGGGATACTTGTTGCATGTTAAACTACCTCCACTCCAACCCTCTTTCTTTGTTTTATTTCCTTTCTCATCTCATCTCATTCTGTCTTCCACTGACATTTTACTCTTATTGGACCCCCACAATGTCCCTCTTCATTACCCTTCCCTTCCTTCACACACCAGCATCCCTTCCCCTCTCTTCCACCAGCCACCCGCATCCCCACCACTCTGTCCCCTCTGTCTCCCCTCTCCTCCACCTGTTAGCCCCCTCCCATACACTTTCTCTGGCACCTGGCTGCCAACATCCTCTACAGAGTAGGTTCTCACTTGGCCTCCCTGCACACCCTTATTTTCCGCTACAGCAGCACAAATGACAAACCCTCTCCAGCACCCAGACATCCTCTCCCCATGACTAACACTTCTCATACTTACTTCAGGTGATATTGAGTCTAATCCTGCCCCCCCCAACATCCCTCCTACTGAACTGCCAAAATGACTAAGTCTTCTCCATCTAAACATCAGCAGCCTGCTCCCAAAATTGATCTGCTGCAGCCTCTCATGTCCCAACTTCAACCCTCTGTCCTCATTATAACTCAGCTCCAAAATCCCCAACTCTGCCATTTCTATCCCTGGGTACTCCCTCATCTGGCAGGACCATAAGTCTGGGAGTGGGGATGTTGCCATGTATATATCCTCCTCTATCCAATATTCTGGCTGCCTCTCTGTGACTTCACCCTCGGCCTATGAACTACTACTAGTAAAAACATCCTTCCCCTGCTCCTTCCCTATCTTTGTAGGTGGTGTCTACTGCTATCCAAGCCTCCCTGTCTCCTCCTTTTCCTCCATCACTGACCTCCTTTTTTTTTTTGGATGGCAGATAAGGACCACTTGGCCCACCCAGTCTGCCCATTTCCCTACCTGATGGATAAGCTGCAGATTCTAGTTAATCAACAGGTTACTTCCTCCTACCCCCCACTAGAATTGCCTTATGTCTGTCCCATGCATTCTTGAATTCTCCCACTGTTCCTGACTCCACAACCTCCTCAGGAAGGCTGTTCCATGCATCCACTACCCTCTCTGTGAAAAAATACTTTCTAACATTACCTCGGAGCCGTCCATCCTCTATCTTCAAATTGTGCCCCCTTGTTCTTGCACATCTCTTTTTCTGAAAGATACCACCCTCTTGTACTTTGTTAATTCCCTTGAGATACTTGAAAGTTTCTATCATGTCCCCCTCTTCCTCCTTTCCTCAAGGGTATACATATTAAGCTGCTTTAGTCTCTCCTCGTATGTCTTCTGGTGTAGACCCTGCACCATTTTGGTTGCCCTCCTCTGAACAGCCTCTACTCTGTCTATGTCTTTGCAGAGATGGGGTCTCCAGAACTGCACGGAGTACTCCAGATGGGGTCTCACCAACTGTCTGTACAGAGCGATAACAACTTCCTGCTTTCTACTGTTGATGCCTCTCCCTATGCATCCCAGTATCCCCCCAGCCCTCCTTACTGCCTTCTCACATTGCTTGCCCACCTTTAGTTCATCTGATATAATTACTCCTTGGTCTTTTTAGATTTTTGTTGTTATTATCTCACTCCCCATTGTGTACTCTTCCCCTGGGTTTTTGTTTCCCAGATGCATTACCTTGCACTTCTTTGCATTGAATCTGAGCTGCTATATATTTGACCATTAAGTCCCTTTTATCCTTTCCACCTCACATTGTGTATCAACCCTGTTGCAGATCTTTGTGTCATCTGCAAAGAGACATACTTTTCCTTCCAGGTGCTCTCCAATGTCACATATAAAGACATTAAAGAGGACCAGTCCCAGTACCGAACCCCGCGGTACCCCGCTAGTTACTCTCCTTTCTTCACCGTGAACTCCGTTTACTGTTACCCTTTGTGTCCTGTTGACCAGCCAGTTTTTTATCCAGGCTACCACCTTGGGACCCACTCTAAGGCTGGCTAACTTGTATATTAATCTTTAGTGTGAGACTGTGTCAAATGCCTTGCTAAAATCTAGGTAGGCCATATCCACAGCCCTCCCTGGTCTACTACTTTGGTCACCCAGTCAAAGAAATCTATTAGGTTCATCTGACATGACCTTCCTGCTGTGAAACCATGCTGCCTTGGGTCCCATGCCCCACTGGCCTCTAGGTATTCAACAATTCTTTCCTTCAGAAGTGATTCCATCATTTTCCCTACCACTGAGGTCAAACTAACTGGTCTGTAGTTTCCAGCATCTGCCCTGCTCCCACTTTTGTGAAGTGGAATCACATCTGTCCTCCTCCAGTCCTCAGGTACCACCCCATCCTCCCATGATTTGTTAAAGAGAGCAGTCAGTGGCATTACTAGTTCTACCCTTAGTTCTTTTAGAATTCTTGGGTGAATCCCATCAGGCCCCATTCCTTTGTCCACCCTCAGTTTCAAGAGTTCTTTCAAAACCCTTTCTTCTGTGAATAGACTGGTATCGACCCCCCTATTCAGAGTGTTTTCTTGTTTGATTTAGGTACCTCCCTCCTCTTCTGTTGTAGAATACTGAGCAGAAATATTCATTCAGTATTTCTGCTTTTCACTGTCACCCTCTGCCCACATTCCCTCCCTTTATTAAGTCTCTGTATCCCTCCTTGGTCTTTCTTCACTCCCTAATGTACCTGTAAAAGGTTTTATCCACCTTCTTAACAGAGTTGGCTATCTTTTCCTCGGTTTGTGCCTTTGCTATTCTGACTGCCTTCCCTGCCTCCTTCTGCTTTAACTGATAAAGTTCTCTGTCCTGCTCCTTCTGTGTTTCCTTATACTTCCTGAATACTATACTTTTCTCCTTAACCTTCCCTTTTACCTCTTTTGAGAACCATAGTGGTTTTTCCTTTGTTTTGTTTTGTTGATTTGCTTCACACAAAGGCTTGTTGCCTCTGTGATGGCCGTTTTGATTATTCCCCATTATTCCTCCACCCCTCCTTCTTGCCCGTTTGCTAGTGCTTTTCTGAGGCACTCTCTCATTTTCCCCAAGTCATCCCTCCTAAAGTCCAATACTCCTCTCCTCCATCTCATCCCTAGCCACTCCTGGTGAACTCTACATACTAGGTGACTTCAACATAAATTGGCTGTCCAGCACACAGTCCAAAGTCTGCAACCATGTCTCATCACTAAACTTAAAACAACTAATTACAGACCCCACATGACTAAATCACAAATCAGCCAAACACACGCTAATTGACTGGATACTGACCTCTGACCCCAACCGTGTCATTAAATCTGGTATTCTCCCTGACGCACTCAGCAATCATCACATGGTCTACTGTGTGCATAAAATACACAGTGCAAAGTCCTCCCCAGTCATTAACTTCTGCTCTTTCTGTTCCCTCGATCTGTCCTCCCTTCATAATGACCTGTCCAATATTGACTGGATGCCTATTTCCACTGCCTCCTACATGAACTCCACCCTGAGTTTCTTCAGCTCCCAGTTTCAGAATGTTTGGGACCGCCGACCGGTATGCCCTACTCAGAAATGCCAGAGTCCATGGATCTCACCTCCCCTGGGTTATTTCCAAACTCATTGTGTGTTAACACACAAGAGACCAAGCATGGGCAGCATTGAAAATGTCTGGTGCCGACCACAATCCCCAGCACTATCGCTTGCTCTGCAATGCCTGTACCAGAGCCATCCACCTTGCCAAGGCAGAGTACTTCAACGCCTCCTTCCATGAAAACATCAACAACCCCTCCAAATTCTGGAAGGTAAGTCACACCTTATTCCCCCACCTGCCCAACTCCCCTCTCCTCTCCTCAAAATTGGCATCCGAACCATAGACAACCCTCCCTTCATGGCATCTGAATTCAATAACTTTTTTACTTCCTGTGCCTCTTCCCTCCTTGCCTCTCTTCTCCCTAATGCTCCCGGGGAACTGACAGTTCCCCTCTCCACCCCTTCCTTTCCCAGCCCCCACCACCTGTTTCTATTTTAAACCAGTCTCCTCTGAAAACACCCTCGTGTACTACTTACTCTGAACCCCCATAAGAGGAAAAGCCCTGATGGCCTCGACCCTAAGCTTCTCCATCTTTCTGCTTATTCCATTGCTCTGCCTCTGACCAACCTTCTTAATCTCTCCTTTCTAAACGCATCTGTACCTGATGTCTGGACGTCTGCTACCGTCATCCCTCTTCCTAAAGGGGGTGATGCCGACAACCCTGGGAACTTCCAACCCATCTCCTAGCTCCCCACTCTAGCTAAACTTCAAGTGCACCTGGCTCTGGAGCAACTCTCTTCCTTCCTTGACTCTTCTTCCTTTTTCACCTCCTTCCAGTCTGTGTTCCGTAAAGACCATTCCACCACCACCTCCCTCCTTTGGCTCACTGACTCCATTCTCTCAGTCATGGATCAGAGACGCATCACCTCTGCCATCTTTGTCAACCTGGCCAAAACCTTCATCACTGTCTCCCATTCCCTCCTCATAAGTAAGCTGACTGCTGCTGGCCTCTCTGATTCCACCACCAACTGGTTCCAGTCCTACCTCAGGGGCCGGTCCCAGTCTTTCACAGTTGGCAACTCCATCTCCCCCTCTCCCAATAAACACTGGCGTACCCCAAGGCTCGATACTTGGACCTATATTATTTTAAATTTTTCTGAATGACCCACATAACGCCTGCATATCTGCAAGCATCCACATATACACAGATGACACCATGTTATTCTGCTCCAGCACTTCCCCTCTGAGGTAGCTTCCAGCCTTCAATTGGACTTTAACAATGTCAATCACTGATTTAATGCTAACCAACTCTCAATGAATGTTAAAAAAATTATCTCTATGACCTTCAGCTCCTGGCAAAAACTTGCCAGGCTTGATTCCATGCCTACCTTCCATACCCTCACAGCCTCTGTACTGGACGTTGTCCCCACATTCTAGTACCTTGAGCTCTGGTTAGACAAGAATCTTGACTTTGGATCGCACAGAGATGCCATTGTCAAAAATTGACTCCCCAAGCTCAGTGCTCTGTACAGACATTACAGCTGCCTGCCACTGCAAGCCAGGAGAGAAATCATCCAAAAGATGATTCTTTCAGTCTTTGATTTCAGGGATGTAGTGTACAACTCTGTTCCCAAATCCACCCTATCCAGACTGGACACTCTCTTCAATTCCTTTTGCCGCTATGCACTTGGCTGTCCTCCACTCACCCACCACTGTGATCTTTCTACCGCACTCTCCTTCCCCTCCCTTTCTGCCAGACACCTATCACACAGTGATAATTTAGTTAGGAAGTTCTGACTTGGTACTTTTCCACCCTACTTGTCCTCCCTACTATCGTCCCCTTCGCCCTCCAGTTACTCCCTCCATACCTCCACACACAGAACTCTGGCTCCCCCCCCCAAAGGTGCACATCATCTGGTCACTCCACCTGCTTGTACAAATTTCCTTATATCTGGAACTCCTTCCTGATTGAAATTCGCTCGGCACAATCTCACTTTTCCCTCTCACACCTCCTCCACCAGCACACTGCTCACTGTTGCAGCTGCACTTAAACCCATCCTTCATCAACTTATTCCCATTTCCCTTCCCCCTCTCCTCCCCCTCTCCTTCCCTTTCTTCTGCCAAATTCTAGGCAACCTTGGCAGAGCCTCCCCTCACCCCACCCTATTCCCCACCTACCCCTGCTCCTTCTCCTAATCCTCACTGTGTCCTTATCCCCTGCTGGGTTCTCAGCAACCTGCAGGAGTTGGGCTTGGCACTCTTCCCCTCCTCCCCCTCCTAACCCCTTCCTTCCTGAAGGCCACTCCCTATCCCTCCTCTCTTTCTCCCTATCAATGCCAGGTTCTTGTCCCCTTGCAGAGTTCTCAGCATCCTGAAGGGGTGTAGGTCTTGGCGGTCTTCCCTTTCCTGCCCTCCCACTGCCCCACTCTTCCTTCTAGCCGCTCCCTATACCCCTTCTCTTTCTCCCTAACACTGCCTGGTACATGTCCCCTTGCAGGGTTCTCAGCATTCTGAAGAGGTATAGAGCTTGGCACCCTCCACCTCCCCCTCCACTCCTCACCTTCCGCCCCTTGCAGGGTTCTCAGCATCCTGAAGTGGTACTGCTTTGGCAACCTTTCCTCTCCCCACTCCACAACCCCACCTTCCTGCTAGCCACTCCCTCTTCCTCCTCTGTTTATCCATGCTTTGCGGGTCCTTGTCCCCTTACAGGGTTATCAGCATCCATGAGGGTGTAGATCTAGGCAGTCTTCCCTTCCCTCCTCCCCTTTATACCCCTACACTTCATGCAAGCTCTGCCCCCTTGTAACTGCCTTCCTAATAGGTATTCCAATTGGTTTCTAGCACTTGCTCCCCATTCTCAGTCTGCCTCTAGTACTTTAACTGTGTATTCCAACTAGCTGGGTCTTACCCTTCTGTGTTAACAATTATTCCCATGTGCTCATAGTATTGTTTTCCTATGATATACCTGCTTTCTATTTGTTGTCCTCCAAGGTTACTTCCCTATGTTCTTGTTTTATATCTTGTTTTTAAACTCTTATTCCTAACCTGCTATAGTTCTACTCTATCCAATTGTTGCCCCAGATTTTTAATGTGCCGTTATTGTAACTGCTGTATGTGTTTTTTAGCCTTGGCATGTCTTCCTGTCATGGATCAATATGTAATGCATCTGAATTTGAATTTGCATTATATGTATTCTAGCCTTTATGTATTTTAGCCTATGTATCTTTCTCTAGCCATCCCACTTATGTATCCCCTCCCCAGGACGCTACTGGAAATGAGCTGCTTGCAGCTCATGTTGTTGTCTTTCCTGGTGAAACCTTTCAAATAAATAAATAAATAATAAATAAACAAATAGGGCAGTCTGTGGAGGACTGACACAGAATGCCATATCTCATGGTCTCTCACACCATGCGGTGAGGGAGATCCACTTGAGAGCCAATTGCCCAAAGCCCCTAGATGGGGCTCCATGCCTGTGTTGGGCACAAGGATGGGGCTGTGGATCGTGCCCATCCCTGAATGGTCTGGGTGGGTGCATGGTGGTGCAGCCAGAATATGCTTCTTTTCCAGCACATCTCAGCCACATCTGTGGATCAAGCCCTAAGGCACGACAGAGAGGGAGCATGCTATGCTGATGTACTGAGTGGTGGGTTCAGGCTTCATCCACCATGAGGTACAGCGACATAGCATAATTCCACCCCTCACCCCCCACGGAATAGCCTCACTGTATTCCTTACTTATAAACTGTTTAGTGATGTTAGTTTTTTAGAATTGTAGTAGTGTTGCAAATTGGTACTGTATCTTTAAATGGTTGGCTTTTGGGCATTAACATAATTTAGATATGCAGCAGGTATTAGGTTGCAGCTGATGTATTACACTAGTTAGGTGTGGTTGCTCTGCAAGGAGTGGGTTATGGTTGCATGGTTATACTTGGGCCTGTTGCTTTATATCAATATTCCTGCATTGGTGCTGTGGAGGGAAGGGTATCATGTTTGTTTGTTTTTTTTAATTTGTATGATTCCTTTTTGATTTTGCTATGTTGTTTAATTTGCATTGTGACCTTTTTGACCCTGAGGATATGTAATTAGCATATTGATCCTTTTGACCCCGACTGGTTGTGCTCTCAATTAATGCACACCTATCACGTCTTCTGAGCAGTGGTATATGCTAGGTTAATGTAGTACCCTGTGATGGGGCCCTGACCAGTGAGGAGCCAGAACTAACCGTATCCCATTTTATAAATCTGTATAATATCAGACCAGTAATACTGCATGCCTTTGCTTCTTTGAAACTTTCCCATAGGTACAGATGTTATTGTTTGACATAAAAGCAATACATAAAGATGAGATTTGATATGAGAGCAATGCCAGCATTGGCCAGTGTTGCTATTTCCACCTAGAGCAGATACAGTCAGGTGAAACAGGTTAGCGGGTTCTCAAGACCATTTTATGTCACAAGTGACTTGGTGGTAGTGCATCTCGCTGCAGCCTGGGGGACCAGGATTCACAGCAGCCTTGTGTCTCTCACTCCTTGGGCCAAAGGAAAACAGGTGTACTGCAGAGCTGATGCTTTTGCTCTTGGGAGGGGCAGGTTGACACGTGGTCCTCAACAGCACCTCCAAGATTTGGCATCAGCATCAGAGGACACTGCTTCCTAGGCCAAGTCATTACAAAGTGAGGAGGGATTAGGAAGGATGCAGGGGGAAAAACCAGGAACAAAAAGAATAAAAATAAATAACACAAAAAGTGTTTGCCAAATGACTCATCCTCTTTATTTAGCGTAAGACCTATTCAGGATCGGCACAGGGATGGGCCTTGTACCAGGGCCCTCAAAGTCCTCCTCTCCCAACTTTCCAGTAAGTCAGTGTGGTTTCATTTGGTTCATGGTGCCTCCACCTGAGAAAAATTAGCAAAACACCCTAGGACACTCATTGTCTCAGGGACACTGAGCTGATGGTTTTGCAAGACATAGAGTAGACTGGTTGGAGATGTCCCAGGAGGGGCAGATTGGTAGCACCATCCTCATAGATCCATCAATCTATAGTATGAATCTAGTATGTACGTCAACAGGTAACCTCTACAGAAGGCATTTTTAAAAATTGCAAGTGGCACCGTCTTTAATAACTTGAGTCATTAATTACAAAATTAGCTATAGAAACTGTTTTAAAACTATCTGATAGGCTTTACAATTGGAAAAATTATTTATTATCCAAACAAAATGGGCTAAAGTTCACAGCAGGGAGGTGGTCTCTAATGACTTTTTCACCCTCGAAAAAGTGCCAATGCGCAGGTGCAAAACATTGGGGAGGCTGAAGGAGACTTGAGGGAAGGAAATATCCACTCTAAAAAAAAGACAAAGAAAGTGAAAGTATCACATGAAGTAGCACTTCATGGAGTCGTTGCCAAGCACCCAACTTTGCAATACATTTCACAACACTATTTATTTATTTATTTTTAAGTTTCACCCAGAAGACATACTGACCAGGGAATGCTCATTTCCAGATGCGTCCTGGAGGAAGGGGGATGGGGACAACACAATACAGATCAGAGGTACAATCAAAGTACAATGCATGCCAGTGCAGGCTGACATAGCAGTTACAGAAATCAGTGTTTTTCTAGTAACAGATACAAACTTGACTCTCTGTGCAAGGTCTATAAGTCACAATAAGTACAAGGCACAAGGCCTAAGGGAAATAGGGTAATAGGAGGGTAAACGAGATGGGGAAAAGCAAAAAGTACATTAGGAGCAGGAACAGGTAGGGGAGATAAAATGTGAAGCATGGATGAGAGGGCACAGGAGGAAAGAGCGTTTCTGATGGTGAGGGGGGAGGACATTCCAGAGTTTGGGGAAGCAATGGGAGAAAGCTGCTTGACCAACAGTGGTAGATCTGGCAGGGATAGCAAGGGTGTGAGCATCGATACTCCTGAGAGAGACAGAGGAGTGGAGGGGGGAGAGAGGGTGAGAGGTAGGAGGGAAGAGAGCTGAACCAAACTTTGTCAAGGAAACTGGTGCAGTGGGCTAGGTGTCTATCCTCAAGAGAAGGGAGATCTAAAGATTGATATGCAGAACAGTGGTGAATACGAGGAGGGCAGTCAAGAGCAAAGTGACAGGAAGAGTGGAAAAGTGTGTCCAATCTGGCTAAGGAAGTTCTGAAGGTGGCACCATAGACCACATTACCATTGTCTATAATTGGAAGGCTCATTCTCTGGTGAATTGCGCGGTGGGCCGGCAATGAGATGCATCGTCGGTTCCTATATAGGGCACCAAGTTTGGGGAGCAATTTTTTATGGACAGCATCCACATAAACAGAGTAGTCAAGGTGCTTGTCAAGCCAAACACTGAGGTACCTGAATGAGGTAACATGCTCCAATGTAGTCCCTTCCAGAGTGTGGAAAGAGGGAAGGGAGAGAACCCTATAGAGCCTCTGTCTTGTGCCGAAGGACATGGAGACAGTCATTTTGGCATTCAGGAACAAATGGTTTGAGAGTAGCCAGAGCTGAATGTTGTCAAAGTCTAGTTGAAGTCTGGATGCTACATCAGAGGAGAAGAGGGCAGCAGTGTACAAGATGGTATCATCTGTATCCATGTGAATGGATGCGGATGAGCAGACCAAGGGGAGATCATTTAGAAAAATGGAGAATAACAGAGGACCGAGGACAGAGCCTTGAGGGACCCCAGTGTTGATAGAGAGGGGGAAGAAAAGTGTGTCCCTGATTCTGCCTGACTGTGACCTGCCCTCAAGGTAAGATCTGAACCAATTGGTGGCAGTGGCTGATAGCCCTGCGGCAGAGAGTTTGTTAAAGGAGGAGGGGATGGGCGACAGTGTCAAAAGCCTTGGTCAGGTTGACAAAAATGGCAGAGGTGATGAGACCCCGGTCCATTCCAGAGTAGATTGAATCTGTGAGTCTGAGGAGAGAGGGAGGCAGCAGTGGAGTGGTGCTTCTGGAAGCCTGATTGGAAAGGGGTGAAAAAGGAGGAGGAGTCAAGGTAGGGAGAGAGCTGGGAGAGTACGATGCACTCTTGCAGTTTGGCAAGGATGGGAAGAAGGGAAATGAGGCGATAATTTCCAGGGACAGAAGAGTCACCAAAAGGGTTGCATGAAGTTGTAGCACTTCACATTGCACTATGCAGAGCAAAGTTCTATTCCTTCACACGGAGTGTGTGTGTGTGTGTGTGTCGCGAGTGCACACACATCACTTTAGTGCATAGTATCCAACTGTGCTGTACTTCTCCCTTCTTTCATATAAACATGGGGGAACAAATGGAAAAAACCTGTTTAATATACCAAGTAATATAATCTATGTTGATTCTATAGTTTTTGAACTTTAGTGGTCTGGAAGTCATAACCAGCCAGACTGTGCTGATCACCAAGTTAATAAACCCTGTGTGATAGATTGTGTATCACTAAGCTGAACAGTGGAACTCAGATACTCCTCATTAAAGCACCACACCAGAATAAATAAATAGAAAGCCTTGGTGTGTTGTGCATATTAACCGCTTGACTCTGAATGTATAGCACACCTCAGCATCAGCATACATTTCCATACCATTTTAAAGGTCACCTACAATTCTCATTATAGAGAGAGATTATGTGATGGCTGCTCAGCATGAATCATCCATTCTCCACAATGAATGGTTATGATTTCAGTCTCTGACTGGGAATCCATTAAGCCTTAGTGTACATTTAAAGGGAGACTACGGAGTCCTTTCACCAATGTTGAGCTCCAGTATGAGGTGCTGACATGACTTGGAATGAACAGCAAGCTCAGTGGAAAGGTTTTGGCATTGAATTAGCTACAGATAAAGCTTCGGAAACACAAACTGTAGTAAGCCAGAAATAATGTTATCTGAGGACTGAACCCAGAACTCCAGAGTAAAACTGTAACTGTCCCTGACCTTGTACATTGTGACAGCCCCCCTTCCCCCTCCTACTGGTTGCTCCTGCCCCAATTTGCTTTGATGTCTCCTCCCCTCTACTTTTACACCCCAGTTGGGATTGTTTCACTGCACTTGCCTAGTGTAGTTTTATCTAGCTTGTGCACCTTGTGCTTTTTTAACACTGCATTGAATATTATCATGCACATCTATGACGTACTGCACTTTGATCCTATGCTGATGCACTTCATTGCTTGTCACTTACTCAGTGCTGTACTGCATTCTGTTAATGTACTTTTTATTCTTTTACTTATTGTATATTTAGGCAATAATGCACAACAGGGTGTCAGTTGGGCTGGGATAATTTCACACCTCAGGTAGCTGGGCACAAGGCCACAGGCCAAGTGCATCCAACACCTGAGAAGTGACATTATCCCACTACAACCACACCATGGAATGCATAATTACAATTATACAATGGCATGTTAATAACAAAAAAAATGAAAAAATGGAGTTTAAGTAGATTTTGTTTTCAATGAGTTGGTGTACTTTAAAAACATAGTGCTGATTTATTGTTCTGGTCAGTAGGTGGGGTGTTATTCCCCCCCCAATTATATTTTTCTCTCTTTATGTCTCTCACTTGCTCTGTGTCATGCTGCCACTTGCCAGGAAGTCAGACATCTGGCTCCTCACCCCCTCTCATGATTGCTGCTGTGAGTGTGCTGTGCACCTTCCCCCAGTACAATCGGCATGTGTTTGAACCAAGAGAAGTGAGAGACAGAAAACAGCAATCATCAAGTTAATGAAATGTGGTATGATTTTGAAAAGCACTCATGAACACTCCATTCAGGCAAGGAGTGGGGAATGATTCATAGGTCGCACAGTCAGGGGGTCAGGCGATCCCTCATGTTTGTAGCTTAGGGTCAGACATGGACTTCAACAGTGCTCTGGACTGAGGTGTTCTATGCAATTCTGACACCCCACTTTTTGGCACACTCCCCCCACCACTGGACTGATTTACAAAGGCAGCTCCCCCCCCCCCCAATTGGGTCACAGTGTGTTTTGCTTTTCCCGGTACAGTCGATGCAGTTTGTACCAGGAAAAGATGGCAACAAAAAGATTAGCCACAGATTGGCGAGTAGAGCATGCCATGCTGTTTAAAAGCTTGCATGCTCACAATGTTAAGGGCAGAGCAAGGACTGCCAGCAGTGAAGCCAATCGCAGTGATGGCTTCCTTTCAGAATTTTTTTTATATATTAACACATCACGGCAATAATGGTGCAGGGTTTGGGGGGTATTTAAGTTGTAGTCACTTGGTGTGAGTTTGATAAATTTTTGAGCTGTGGGAGGGAGGGATTTCAGTTGAAAAAACAATGAAGTACTGGCAAAATTCACTTCGGTCATGCTGAGTGTGGGCAGTTGGGACATGGCATGAGCAGTGACTTCTGTGACATTTGATGTGGTAATGGCTGTCCTGGGACTTGATCCATGATGTTGTGCTGGGATAACATCGTGGGCCAAGGTCTCAGTTGACCAGTCAGGTTTTAGGATTCATTCTTGCCGTTGTGTAATATTCCTTACCCTGTCGCCCCCGGGGTGCATCTGGAAATGAACTGTTAACAACTCATTATGTTTTTCTGGTTAAACTTTTTGAAATAAATAACTGAATAAATGAAATAGCTGGTGTAAGGGCAAGAGAGGCAGATTCATTGATCATAGAAGCTGTTTCTCTCTCTCTCTCTCTCTCTCTCTCTCGTCTCTCTCTCTCAAACACAAACTGTGCATAAAGTACAGCTAGTGTGTATAAGCTGGGTGGTGGGTTTTCTTACAAGACTGTAGAATGATACCACACCTCCACACACACACACACACACACACACACATTCACACACACTCACACACACACACACACACACGTGCTCGCACCCTAATGCTATTGCTAGGAGGTGGGATGTGCTGACATGAAAAACCAAATGCAGGGTGTTACATCTGGGGATGATAAACAGAAGAAAGACCTACACACTGTGTAGATCACTTCTTGCTGCATTAGAGGAGGGAAAGGAGCTGGGGGCCATAAATGGCAAGGGGTGAAGCAGGACAAGCAGTGTGCAACTGCTGTCATGAGGGCTGGCAAAATGCTGGGGTACATCAGAAGAGAGATGACCAGAACGGCACAGGAAGCTATCTTGCCCCTTTGCAAGGCCCTAGTCAGTCCCCAACTGGAGTATTGTATGCAGTTCTGGGCTCCTCAATACAAAAAGGATATCTAGGCAGTCGAGAGGGTGCAATACTGGGCCACCAAAATGATCAGGGGTATGGAAAAACAAAAGCAACGGGAAGAGGCTGGTGGCCCTTAACATGTTCATGTTATAGGTAAATGGGATGTCTGAGATGTCTTTTGGCTAATAAAGATTTTCATCACAAGACATCTTTGCGTTGAAGAACTACAACACAAAGCTGAGTAGTTCTGGAACAAAGATGTCGTGAAATGACAATCTTGATTAGCCAAGGGACACTTCGGGCATCAGTTTAGTTTTTATTAAGCATTTATTTTTTTCAAGGTGCAGTTTAAAAGGGAGTTATCATTTATTTTTAATTTTTCACATGCACAGTTTAAATGGCAAAAATAATTTTTTTCTGGTGTTTCGTATAAACACAAGTATACCAGCTGATTTCCCATACACCACATTATTTTGTGGTAGCGGCGGATTTTGCACTTACCATACTGTTTTTGTTAAGAGGGAAACTAGCATTTGCATTTTTACTGAGCATTTCTTTTATCACAGGGACAGTTTAAAAGGATGCATTCAATGTTTTGGAGCAGATTGGTTCATTTCCTTAAGCGCTGCTCAGTCAACAGATTTTCAACATTCCATGCTATTTTGTGCTCGGAGAAACCAGGGTTTGTGTTTTCATTAATCGTGTAAGCATTTATTTTTACATACATGCAGTTTACAAGGCAGTAGTGAATGTCTTATTGTGGCTCAGGTCCCAGGTGAATCAATAAATCAGTCATGACTGATCATGTTTAATCATCAAATGTCACCATATGATCATCAAGGGAAATAATATCTAAGATCATCACCCAGATCATCATTAAATCATCAAACATGTAACTTTCAAATCACTAACTGATGATTATTGATTATTTTTATAAGCTTAAATCAGCATGGGGGTTTTTGATGGTCCATAGATGGTCCACTGAAGATCATTGACAATCACTAATGAGTATTTCATTTCAATTCAAGTTTATTGTTTGGTCAAAGACCATTATATTTTTAAAAACAGCAATATAAAATTTGTAGGTAATGATTATATCAGCTCTGTATTGTTAGATTATAAATCACACGGGTAATATTTACCAACATTTTATTTGTTACTAATATGAAAATATGAATCTCATATATCAGCAAAAGCAAATCAATTATAGTGCAAATCATGTGATGTCAAACATGAATCGTGTGATGTCAAACATGAATCATGTGATGTCAAGTTTTCATCCCTTTAGGAAAAGGCTGGAAGTACAGGAATTTCTGACAGAGAGGAGAGTAATTGCCCAGCTTTAACCTAAAGGTATGTATACACTGTATTTATTTATATTTTCTCTCCATATTTTAAGTAGCAGTGTAAGTGGGTAGGAAAGAGATTTTAGTCAGTGTCTGGGGTATTTTGAGGCTTGTCTTCAAATTTGTAACAGGTAGTGTGGGGAACCTAGCTCAGGAGATTAAACTTGGGGGTGAGCAGATTAAGAAAACCCTGTGAATCAGGTGTATGGTGGGAGAGGGTTGGGAGCTGCCAGAGGCTTAGTGGCTTCTAACCCGAGACAGCAGATTTAAAGGTCAGTGAGTTGGGGTCCTGTGCTGGAAGTGCAGGAACCGCTGACAGGAGAGAGTAAGCACCCAGCTTTAATTTAAAGGTATTATTTATTTAGTTATACTTTCTCCATATACTTAAAGTAGCAGTGTAAGTGGGTAGGAAAGATATTTTAGTCAGTGTTTGGGGCACCTTGAGACTTGTCTTTAAAGTGACACTGTCAACCTTTTTTACATTACATTATTTTCAGGTAAAAACCCACATTTTATGACAGCTTACCTTCTCTAAAATTCATTGATGTTGCTGGTTGTTTTATCTGCCTCCTTGCTTATTAGAACTGAAATGCATGGTAATGTATAGCTATGCCCAGCTTTGTTTTGTTTCATATCACTGAATTACTCTTAGTGCACACTTTCTGAACATTAGAAACACCCTCAAACAGTGAAGCCACTCATGATACAACCGTTTCTTCTACTCCCACTGCATAATCAGTGGCTAGATTGTATTGGTGGTGTTCCTGAGTCTAGGAAAGATGCAGTGGGAGCTGGTCAAGAAATGTAAACAAACATGTTTTGGTGTGGTAACACCGTTATGGTGAGCAGTCAGTTTTTCACTTTTTAAAAGAACAAAGGGATCTGAATCAAACCACCAGCTGCATCAACAGTCTCTATAGAATGTGAACAATCATAAAATGTGTTTTTAAACTAGGGGCATTTTGAGGCCTAAGGGGGGTTGACAGTGTCCCTTTAAATTTGTGACAAGTAATTTGGGGGAATTTAGCTCAGGAGATTAATCTTGGGGGTGAGTAGATTAAGAAAGCCCTGTGAGCCAGCTGCGTGATTGGGAGAAGGAGGTGCCAGAGACATACTGCCATCTAACAACAGCACCATGAAAGACCCCCTTGCC
Source organism: Neoceratodus forsteri (assembly GCA_016271365.2). Taxonomy (NCBI): domain Eukaryota; kingdom Metazoa; phylum Chordata; order Ceratodontiformes; family Ceratodontidae; genus Neoceratodus; species Neoceratodus forsteri. The sequence goes on from CM057456.1 coordinate 29,304,143, forward strand.
TAGTGTGCCCCACCATTCTCTTGTTCCAGCACGGAAGTAGAACAGAGAAAGAGTGGAACAACTATCCTAAGGCATCTGCAGGTATCTGCAGATTGGCTGCACTCTGCAGGAGGCTCTGTAGGGGAGATACAAGACCAGGTAGGATAAAACACAGTACCGTGTACACATATTCCAAAACAAGTAGGGTAAACATCTACTGGCATTAGGGTAACAACAAAGGGAAAAATAGCAGGACTCGGATATCGGTAGCTACTAATAGAAGGGAAAGTAAGAGATTCCCTATCTAGGGTAAGGTCATAATCCATTTCAGGAAAGGAACGGTAGAGGTAAGGAGGAAACAGACAGAGAAAGGAGGTAGTAGAGTACTAGGGAAAGTTCAACTAACAAAAATACTGGAAGAACGGAAATTAGGAAACACCTTAGCTAGGGTTAGGTACTATATCCATTTCAAGTAAGGAAAGGAAGGAAAAGAAGATAAACAGACATAGAAAGGTGGCAGGAGGGCACAGGGAAGGTTCAATAGAAAGAAAAAAGAGGGTTAAGCAAGTAAACAACATGTAAGTAGTGCTGTGTAATGGGTGTGGAGCCGCAGTCTTTTGGGACACCTTTTGGAGACTGAGGTGCTGCCCCATTTGCACTCACTTCTCTGGATTGAGAGCAGAGGTCTCTGGACTCCATGCTGAACTGGCATCAGTGCAGAGAACTTTTTCCCACCCAGGGGCCACCAAGGCTGCCACCCTACCTCAGAGAATGCCTTGGCAAAGGCAGAACAGCTGGACCTTGGTGGGCTCTGGGAGGGTGGGGGTGGTGGATAGGGTACACAATCCTGATCCTGTGCCTCTGCAAAATTCCTTCCCCATACTGGGGGAATGGGACAGCTAAAAGGAGGCACCTGAAGCAGTGGCAAGGGAGGATGTGGGGGTCCTCAGAAGGGGATGTCCCAAGGTGGGAGGAAGAGGTACCCAACTGAGGCAGCAGGAACTACTGGTAAGAGACTCTATCATAGAGGGATAGACTTAGGAGGTGGAGGAGAGAGGGGAGTAAAATGCCTCACTGGCACTTCTGCTTGGAGGGATGAGAATGGATCCAGAGGATTGCTAGGGTAGCAAGTCATGGGAAAGAGCTAGGTGTTACTGTCCACCTAGGGACAAATAACCTGGCAAGGGTGGGGTAGGGGTAGTATACAATAATTTCAGGGAGCTAGGGAGGGGCCTTAAGCAGGTAGCATGCACGGTGGTGTTTGCCAAGGTTTTACCTCTGTACAACCTAGAGGAAGTTAGGGCACACTGCACTAGAACTTTCAACAGTTGGTTGAAGACATGGTGCAGGGAGGAGGGCCATGGTTATGCCTGGCACTGGGGCCAGCCTGAGAGGACATGGACTTCTACAAGGGTGATGGCCTGCATCCTACCAGTCTTTAGTGGGAGGTTTAAATGTTACCTGGATGGGCATTTAAACTAGCCGGGGGGGAGCTGCATTACCAGTGGGAGCAAAAACTGCCTGGCCTCTACATGATGAAGTAATAAGAAGGGAGGGCCCGAGGGGGGGAAGCTCATCCAGGGCAGAGGCGCAAGAAGAAAGGGGCGCAGACAAGGCAGAGGGCAAGAGGGGTGTAAATTAAGAATATAAGAATAGTTGAGTAAAATGGACAAGAAATGGAGAGGGTAGTGGGGATCAGGGAGAGCTTCAGGGAGCAGCTCAGGCAGAAGTGGGAAAGAGGGATTGCAGGGAAGGAGCAAGGTATGGAAAGCCACGTGCACCAACACAAGGAGTCTGGGAAATAAAATTCCGGACCTGAAGGCCATCATGGAGGAGGCTAGTCTGGATCTGGTGGCCATAACTGAGTTGTGGTGCACTGACAATCAGAACTGCAACATAGCCAAACCAGGCTACTTTCTGTTCAGAAGAGACAGGGGGGAGGATTTATTCTATATTTAAGGGAGGTAATCAAGGTGATGGAAATACAGGGAAACACAGAGGAAAAGAAAGAGCTGGATGTGCTAGGGTCATCCTGGAGCCAGGAACTTGTGCCACTATCCATACCATGGGTTGTATACAGACATCCAACACAGGGACAGAAGTTGGAGAAGGCACTAGAGGAAGCCATCATCAGGATGGCAAATAAGGAGGAGGTGCTGCTAGTTGGGGACTTCAGTCTGCCACATGTGGATTGGAGCCTTCCAGCTGCAGCTTCAACAAAAAGCAGGGTCATCCTTGACTCCTTACTGGGGAGTTTCTTAGGCAGCTAGTCAGCAAACCAACTAGGGACAGGGCAGTACTGGACCTGGTGCTTACAAACAGAATTGCAGACTTCACAGTCGACTGTCCCCTAGGTACCAGTGATCACCATATACTGTAGCTCAACATTAAGATGGGAGCAGAGATAAACCACAAGAGGATGAGGGTCCTGGACTTAGTGGATTTTAAAGGAATAGAACTGCCTAGTAGGGGAGGAATGCCAGAGAGAGGTGGAGGAAAACTTGGGAAAAATAAGGGAGGGCATAATTAAGGTAACCAGCTACTGCATGAAGGAAGTGAGCAAAAGTAAAAAGAGGAAAAAAACATTATGTTACTCTTGGGAAATAGTTATGGTGGTGAAGGGAAAAGGGATGTTATTCAGGAGATACAAAAAAACACAGAGGGAGAGAGACAGGGAGTTGTACCAAGGAAAACAGAGGGAAGCAGGTAAAGTAGTAAGTGAAACAAAGGTGCACACAGAGCAAAGAAAAGCCAAAGGGACAGTTAAAGGGAGTGCACCTTTCTTTAGGTACATAAGCAAGAAGAGGAAAGCAAGGGGAGGGATACTGAGGACAAGGTCAACGACAGAGGGAGACTGTGCAGAACAGGATCAAGAAAAAAGCAGACATCCTGAACAGGTACTTCTGCTCAGTCTTTACAGTGTAGGAAAGGGAGGATGGACCACCAGGGAACAGCAGGAACTGTTGGGGGTGGAGGGGTAAACACAAGTCCATTTTCAGAGGAAAGAGTCCTGAAGGGATTTGCAGCTCTGAAAGGGGACACGCTTATGGAGCCAGATGGGATACACCCAAGGGTACTAAAGGAACTCAGAGAGGTGCTTGCTGCACCACTGATGGCCTTAATCAACAGTTCCCTGAAAACAGGCATGGTTCCAGAGGACTGGAGGAATGCAGGTGTGGTCCCGCACGTAAAAGAGGCAGCAGGGAGGAGGCTAGCAACCATAGGCCAGTCAGTCTCACATCAGTAGTGGGGAAACCCTGTTAAAGGAAAGGTTATTAGTGTATCTTGAGTTCAATGGGATACAAAACAAAAGGCAAGATGGATTCACAGGGAGGGAGGGGTGTCATACCACAAACATCTGACTGATTTCTTCTACTGGGTGACCAGGGAAATAGATCAGGGTGGGGCAGTAGACGTGGCCTACCTGGACTTTAGGAAGGCCTTTGACACTGTCACACAGGAGTCTGATAATGAAATTTAAGCAGCCTGTGGGTGGGATCTAAAGTGGTAAATTGGGTAAGAAACTGGTTAATGGATAGGCAACAGAGGGTAGTGGTTAACAGCACTCACTCTAATGAGGGGAGATTGCCCAGCTGGGTGCCACAGGACTCAGTATTGAGACCGGTCCTCTTTAAAGTCTTCTCAAGTGACACTGCAGAAGAACTGGAATGGAAGGCATGCTTTTGCAGATGGCACCCAAAGTTGTAATAGGGTGTATACTCATGAAGGGGAGGAGAGAATGCACTGGGAAACCCGAGGAGTGATCAAGGGCATGGCAGTTAGGATCCAATCCCACAAAGTGCAAACATTATTCATCGAGGGCATAGGAACCCAAAAATTGAGTACAGGATGTGGAGGAGGTACTGTCAATCATTAAGCAGGAAAGGGACCTTAGGGTTATCATATCTGATGACCTCAAAGTGGCAGCGTAGTGTGACAAAGCAGTGAGTAGGGCCAGTGGGACGCTGGTATGCAAAGAGAGAAGTATCACCGGCAGGAGGAGGGAGGTGGCATTACCATGTATCACTCATTGGTGAGACCCCACCTGGAGTACTGTATCCAGTTCTGGAGACTGCACCTCAGAAAGGACATAGCCAGGGTACCGATACAGTAGTCCAGAGAAGGGCAACTAAAATGGTGCAGGGATTGCATCAAAAGCCTTATGAGGACAGACTAAAAGATCTCAACATGTAAACCCTAAAAGAGAAGTGTGTGAGAGGAGACATGATTGAGACCAACAAGAATCTCACGTGAGTGAACAATGCACAGGAGGGAAGTCTCTTTAAAATGAAAAAGTGCACCAGGACAAGAGGACATGTGATGAAGCTGGAAGGTGGGGGTTAAGAGGAATGTGAGGAAGTACTACTTCTCTGAAAGAGTGGTGGACACCTAGAACCAACTGCCAGTGAAAGTGGTGGGGGCCAAAACAGTTGGGGGCTTCAAGCATGCATGGGATAGATATAGGGGAATATTAGTACATAGGCAGGAAGGATGGAGGGTCACCAGAGAGAGTTAGGAATATCTGGGCAGACTAGGTGGACCAAGCAGTCCTTTTCTGCTGAAAATTCAATGTTTCTGTGTTTTTATATTGTGTTAGGTACAGCATGTACATTTGCTAAACTAAGTAATAAGGCATGACCAGAGGTTAGATTACCAGTCTGTTAATCACATCCATTGGCATACTGTGGCACAAGGAACAGCCAAGTGCCACACTGCCGCAAGGGGTGATTGACTGTCAGTCTAACTCCTGAGAGTGTCTTATTGCTATTATAAAAAAAAATGATTTCAAAAGAAAAGTGTTAGAAGTGTACATTTTGAGTGTTTTTTCCTCAATGAAAGGGAGATTTGTAATAAAATAGTTCATCCACCAAGTGTTTAAGAATGCTTCTTCAGAACCAGAATGCTTCATTTCTGTCATTCAGCAGTGCTACAGAATGGAATGATGACAGGAAGAATTCATGTGCCATGATTCTGGTACTTAGGGGAGGGGTTTCTACCATAGGAGTTAGTCTGAGGGTCTCTGGTTAGGTGGGGCTTGATTGGGCAGTCAAGGTGGGCCTAGTGGTCCCTCTCTACCGACATCTTGTAAGTTTGTATGTATGATAATCAGGTTGCACATGACAGTGTAACAGAGATTAGTGTAACTTAGGCTGTCAACATGCTGACAGCCAATCAGAATACAGCATTTCTGAGACCCTTTTTATAATTTGTATAATCCAATAGCACAGTTTATGGACCAAAACAATGGTAATTTCTATTTTTAAAAGTTTTGCCTTGATAGTACAAGTTAGCAGACTGTAAGAAAACGTTTGGAACACAAACCAGGTACTTGTAGGAACTCACGACAGCCATAAAAGGAACCACTAAATGGAGTTTCTATATATAAACCAATTTGAACCTTTTAACATTAAGTAAGACTTGGGGTGTAAAAGTAAGCATAACTGAATGCAGTGTGTTTTTTTACAGAAGATATATCACAACCAACTGTTCCAATAAAGATGTCTAAGAAGAAGAAAACATAAAATTACAAAATAACAGAAAAAAGATGAATTGCTTATTTTTTCATTTATTGCAATGATCTTAACTATGGACAATCAGGAAACATCAAGCTGACATGAGATCATCATTAGTTCCAATCATCATTTCCATACCATTGTGGGTTTTGATGGAGGCCATTTAACTTTCATGTTTAGTCATTGTCTGTCATGATTACAGTGATGTTTTTTGAAGCTTGAACATGATCTTTTAACATAATTGATAGTGGTAATTTGTGATACATCATTACGAAATCATCACCTTTTCAGCTGGGGCAATTTCTGTAAGTGCCAGGAAATCAACAGATTTTCTTCAAACGGTACCATGCTATTTCCTGCAGAGAGACAGTAGAACTCAGGTGCTGGTTGGTTTATATCCTGCTTATACTGTTGACATATGGTAATTTAAATGACTCAGAGCAAGTTTTGTGCTTTGGAGTGATAGTTTTTTTGTTTTGTTTTTTATACTACCCCCACCCCACCCCGGCCCACAGCACTCCACTCTTTGGGAAACCATCTGCCTTATCAGTTCCCGCTCTCCTGTCTGTTCCTGGAGTGGTCCATCCCCCCTGGAGCCTTGGTTCTACCCCCAGGCAGGTTTGAGATGGGGCCTGAACACTCAGTACTTCCTTCATTTCGTTGGATGCCGGTTCCAGGCCAGGCATGAGGCATTGGGGATCGGGGCTGGTACTTCGTCTACCGGAGGTGCCACCAGCCATTTTGTCTAATTTTTTCTCCCTGTGTGGTGTGTGCCCTGATTTCAAGGCACTACATACTGATGTCCACCACACAGCTCTCACCGACCAGTCCCTCCTGCAAGCTGTAGGACTTGCTGTACCTTGAGCCTCTGCCCGGGGTCAGGCAAGCTACAGACCTTGATCCCCTCCCTTCCTCCGCCCGGAAAAGGTGAGCCATCCTGGGATGCTCAAGCATTCTCCCCCGGCCGGCCCCCCAGTGACCCGAGTCTGCTCCCGAACCCAGGTCGCTGGTGTCGCGAGTGGAAATCCAACCTCTGCACCGACAGGCTAGCTGTGATCATTTATTTTTGTAGGGAATTTGGAGTCGTCATGTCATCATTTTCTATTTACAACAGCAATCTCAGTGTAAACAAGCATTTACAAAATAGACACTTCCTCTGGATTATAACTTTACCATTAGTGATTGTGCTTTTTATGTCAATTGCATGCAAGGGCAAGAAACATATTGCGGCAGCTTTTGCAAGAAGCAGGTTGTGGAGGCACGGCACTGTTGTGGCTCGTGCCCCCATAGTCTTTAAAGGCTTAGCCCGTTGTCTCCAATGGTGTGGCATGCTGCTGCTGACACTAGTTCAGCCAGCGTACCACAACCTTCTAAAGTTTTAGCCGCTGCAATCAGGGGCCGTCATCTGCTGCAATGAGGATGCAACCCCTCATTGCAGGGCTGTCCTTGAATTCCCCATCCAACTTGCCGACGGGGAGCCCAGTCCCACGTCGGCATATCCATAACTTTCTGTGCCAGGGGTGCCCAATCCCCCCTCCGCATTATGTCACCCTCAAAAGTTTCATTTTCCAACGGGAAGCCAACTCCCGTTGACATTATCACAACAGACAAAGTATTTGCCGACAGGAGCCACTCCCTGTCGGCATAATTCCCAAATGTTCATTTGCTGATGGGGAGCCCTCCCGTTGGAATAATTCCCCAAACACCCAGTAGACTTGTGCCAAGGGGCTGCCCTAATCCCCCTCGGCTCTTAGCATACCCCTTTTGTGCCGGCAGGGGTACCAATCCCCCATCAGCTACAACTGCCCCCCAAAAATACTGTGTTGGCATGCTGGGAGCCCATCCCAGCATGCCAAATGGTCCTGAAAGAAAAAAAGTCCCGCGATGGTTTTTATTCATGTACCCTGTAAAAAAGGTCCCCACGTCTCCCTGTCCCTCTCCCACAACCCGCACTCCACCCACTGCGCACCCTGCCTTCCACACACCCCTACCCCAAACTTACCTCCGGAGTCTGGCGTGACGATCTTTGGTGGACCTGGAACACGTCTGCACTCTTCAAAGCCGACCGCGAACTGAGGAAATGCCGGTAAGCTGTATAATGGAATAAATAGGATTTTTCAACTTTGATGCATATCTCAGTCATTTTTGAATTCTGGCACCAAATTTTCAACATGGTTTTGGGACCCTCCTCATGAATTCTGCCACTGTCATGGCGTTAGTTGGCCTCAAAGATGATTTAACGTCACTGCATGGAATCACTTTTGGGACTGATTAATGAAGCGACAGTGCCAGTGTTCATGAGGTGGGCTCTCAAAAACCTATATTGCAAATTGGTGGGCAAAATAAAAAATGACTGTTTTCTGGTGCTTTGCGCGGTTGCTAGGCACGCTTCGTAACTTAATAATTTGCAATATTTTCATGCCACATTTTCAATACTGCCATTTTTCCACACCTCCTTCTGAACAGTATAGCTGTCATTTTTCACATCCTGGCCGTAATGTGTTTTCGCACTTCCGGCGCAGAATAGCACAGTTCCTGTGGGAAATCAGTGTTCAGGACAGATTACAAAAATGACAGTGACACTGTTCATGAGCAGAGGTCCTAAAATGCCTATTTTGAAAATTTGGTGCCAATACTCCATAAAATGACTGTGTTACGAGCGTACGTTGAGCAGTTTGCACGCACGCTTGTAAGTTCGTGAATATATAATATTTTCACCCAGATTTTCAACATTGCCATTGCTCTGCACCTCCTTATGAACAGTACAGCTGTCATTTTTCAGATCCTGGCCGAAATGTGTTTTTGCACTTCTGGCTGGGAATAGCATGGGCTCTGGGGAAATCTATGTTTTGGGACACATTATTAAAATGACAATTGACACTGTTCATTAGCAGAGGTCCTAAAATGCCTATGTGAAAATTTGGTGATGAAAGTCCATAAAATGAGTGTGCTATCAGCGTGCTTCGCATGAGTTTCAAGCATCTTCGTACCTTGCAACTTTGCAATATTTTCACTCCAGATTTTCAACATTGCCATTTTTTCACACCTCCTTATGAACAGTGCAGCTGTCATTTTTCCCATCCTGGCCGAAATGTGTTTTCGCTCTTCCGATGCACAATAGTGCAGTTGCTGTGGGAAATCAGTGTTCAGGACACATTAAGAAAATCACACTGACACTGTTCATGAGCAGAGGTCCTAAAATGCCTATGTTGAAAATGTTGTGATGAAACTCCATAACATGACTGTGTTATGAGTGTGCATTGTGCAGTTTCAATGCACCCTTGTAACTTCACAAATTAGTAATATTTTCATGCCACATTTTCAACACTGCCATTTTTCCACACCTCGTTATGAACAGTACAGCTGTCATTTTTTACATCCTGGCTGAAATGTGTTTTCGAGCTTCCGGCACAGAATACCGCAGTCACTGTCAGAAATCAGTGTTTGGGACAGATTAGGATTGAGCGAGGGGGGGAGTGACCGAGCTAAACTGAGCTCTGTCGGGACTGCTACTTGGTTTCTTTGTGGGCAGGAAAAGGCGCCAATGGCAAGGGAGCCCAGTACAAAAGGGCAGCCTGCAGCGCCAGGAGACACAGAACGAGCGAGTGAGGGAAGGGGAGTGAGTGAGCTCAACGGAGCTCTGTTGGGACTGCTGTGGATTTCATTGTGGGCAGAAAAAGGCAGCAATGCATGCAGGAGCCCCACACAAAAGGGCAGCCTGCAGTGCCAGCAGAAAAAGAATGAGCGAGTGACAGAGAGGGAGTGAGTGAGTGAGTGAGGTCAATGGAGCTCTGTCGGGACTGCTGCAGATTTTGTTGTGGGCAGAAGAAGGTGGCAACGCAGGCAGAAGCCCAGTACAAAAGGGCAGTGTGCAGCGCTGGCAGAAACAGAACAAGTGAGTGAGAGAGGGGGATTGAGCAAGCTCAAGTGAGCTCTGTCGGGACTGCTGCAGATTTCTTTGCAAGCAGAAAAAGGCACCAACTGAGGCAGGAGCCAAGTACAAAATGACAGCCTGCAGTGCCAGGAGAAACAGAATGAGCAAGTGAGACAGGCAGAGTGAGCGACCGCAACGGAGCTCTGTTGGGACAGCTGCGGATTTCTTTGTGGGCAAAAAATGGTGCCGATGCAGGCAGAAGCCCAGTACAAAAGTGCAGCATGCAGCGGCGGGAGAAAAAGAAAGAGCGAGTGGGGGGGGGAGTGAGTGAGCTCAACGGAGCTCTATCGTGACTGCTGCAGATTTCTTTGTGGGCAGAAAAAGCCGCCAACAGAGGCAGGAGCCCAGTACAATAGGCCATCCTGCAGCACCAGGAGAAACAGAATGAACAAGTCAGAGAGGGGCAGTGAGCCACCTCAACAGAGCCCTGTCAGGACAGCTGTGGATTTCTTTGTGGACAGAAAAGGGTGCCAATGCAGGCAGGAGCCCAGTACAAAACAGCAGCCTGCAGCACCGGGAGAAACACAACGAGCGACTGACAGAGGGCCACTGAGCGAGCTCAACGGACCAACTCAATCAACATTCGGCATTGACAAATGCTTGTTTATCCACTGTGTTATGCCGTCATTTATGTAGACCTTGGCTTCACTGGTAGTTTAGTGACAGTGTATTGGTCACAACTTAATGAGAGACAGAGACAAGATTTGAAGCAGTTGTTTTATTTTCAAGACACGATCAAGCTTTGTCTCCCAGACCAGGATTTTCTCTGCTAAACCCAATGGAAATGGGTACCGAGTATTAAAGGGATAGTGCAAATATTGAAATGAGGTTTCTTGAAAGGGATCATTTATATTGCAGAAATACACGTGCCTTCTATGGATGACGATTTCAATATGGTTGCTCTTGATTTGAAAACAAATAATCTGAAATATGGCTAGGTATGGAGGTTTCAGCTCGTGAAGACCTCTTAGCTGTATACGAGGTCTTCACATGCTCCAGCCTCTCACATTTGGCTCTATGGAACAAAAAAGGAAATGCCTTATAATGGAGAAAAGGAGGCCAAGAGGGGGCATGATCTCCGTTTTCCACATACTCAAGGGTGCAGACAAAATCATGCAGACAGAAATGTTTGATCTGGTGTCCTTCAGCATGATCTAGTGATATACTGTGAAGCTCACAGGTGGTAAATTCTGGGTTATTGGTAGAAAACTCTACCCCCAGAGTGTGGTGAACAAATGGAATACCCTATCAGCAGAGACAGTGGGCAATGCTTTAGTGCTGGCCTTCAAAGTAAACCTTGACAAATTTCTGCTTACCAAGAGAATCACCGGATTCGCTGGGTAGTGGAGTGGGTAGGGAACTCTTTTTCAGTTGATACGTGTGTGCACAGCATGCTTTATGAAGCAGCAGTGATGTGCTGGATGAGGCTGACACAGGCTCTGTAGAAGTGGTTATTAAATTTGCGCCCCCCCCCCTTTAAAATTAATGGGAAAGGAGGGGTAGAGGCCCAGTTGTTAAAACTCCTTAGAGCCAGTTACTAAATATTTGGCAGCGCATCTTGTGGGCCAATGTGATGGACCTAGATTCCTTTGTGGCCCTTAATTACTATGTTATTATGTGACCTAGATTCCTTTGTGACCCTTAATTACTATGTTATTATGTGACCTAGATTCCTTTGTGGCCCTTAATTACTATGTTATTATGTGGTCTGCAGAGCATACCTTCAAGTGAAGATAAACTTTAGTGTACCATTGTTTTAATATAATAGGAAATTACAGCATGTGTATAGCCTCTTCCTTAGTTTCCCTGCTATGCTATTTCCTTTGTTTACTTTGAAATAATCTTACAAACACATGAACATACAGATTTGCAAAGAAAGATCACCAGCTTTGACACAACTGTCAGCAGGTTCCAGAACTGATCAGTAATATAGCAAATTCTGATCAAAGCCGATACTGCTGCTCAGAGAGATGAGAGTGAGGCGAGAGCAAGTAAAAGAATACTCGGAGCTCTCACTGCACTGAAGTCTGCCATTCCCAAGATGGCAGCACCAACAGAACTGCACATGCATGATACTCGCGCTTGCACAGTTTGAGTTGGCACCGTCGTCTTGGGCATTGCGGATGTCACTTTCGCAGTTGTGGAAGAAAAAGTAGAGCCCCGCGAGGGGAGTATGTTCATGTGACCCATGGAGGGGAAGGGCAGCATAAACAGCACCACTGGATCTTTGCCAGAGCACTGTAGATGCACATCAGACAGCGGTCTGGTCACGTGCTTCCACAGTGCTCTTCTAAACCTCCTATGATGGCATAACTTCTGTGGAGCTCTGCCCACGCAGCTTTGAAAAATGAGTATCAGGTGGGAACAAGGCAGCATCAACAAGCAACACTAAAAAGGGATAAAAAAACAAGATTATTTTAAAGCAAACAAATAAAAAAGAACAGCAGAGACAATAAGGTGGCCACATACACACACACACAGACATACATGCACACACACACACTTCCAATTACAAAACTTGAGGCCTACTACTCTAGCCAGAGCTAGTGCATTTCATACTCTTTTATGTTTTACTTTTAATTATTTTATTAAAAGCATTTCATTATTTTATTTTGCCTACTGTACCTTATTGAATGAAACAGCATAGAAGGCCATAAGTGATCTGGGCAAAGACTCTGGCTGTAACATCTGATAACATACTGTTAGGCCCCATCCACACTGCTGCTCAGACCCCACTTAATGGATGAAACCCGTTACAACCGGGGAGCGGTGCAGTGTCCCTCCTACCCGCCCAGTGTCCATTATGGGACCAGCACGCTGATCACCTTCGGGGCGAACGCAACCGTTACCGTGGCACCCGATCCCACAATGCAGCTCGAGCTGTGCTAGGGACCGCCACGCATCCACACATCACACCCGGTAATGTTACCGAGGCATAACTGTTTACAAACCGTTGTTGAAACCACCCATATGTGGCTTCAACAACGGTTACAAAAACCTTCTGTAACATTACGGGTATGTATAAACTGTTGCAGTAATGGTTTGGGCACTCTGTAACGATATAGAGGGGCAGCGTGGACAGGACCTTAGGCCCTGTACACATCAGAGCTGAAGATTTGCACCAGTTTAAAAAACGTTTTAAAAATGTTTTTAAACTCACCACAGCAGCCCGTCCAGATCAGTCTTCAACCGAGTTTTAACTCGGTTATACCACAGCCAACTCCGTCTGCATCTGCCTCCAATAGCGTTTTTAAAATGGGTTCTCCACGACCCTTAACACGCTTCCTGGAGGAGCAATATCTGAGCGCCGATCTACTACAGGGTAACACACTTTCTCTCATAAAACCATTTTAAAAGCGGACTTGAAACTAACACGGCAGGTTTTAAGCACGGTTTCTAACATGCTTTAAACCGTGCTTAAATGTGAGCCAGTGTATGTTGCACTAGTTAAAACGTTTTTCAGCACCTTGAAACATTTTAACTAGCCTGATATGTACAGGGCCTTAGTCTCCAAGGTTCATTAGAAGCAGAGCGGTGGACTGAGTAAGGGGCTTACAAGGACGAACTGCACCGGGGGGGGGGCTCCCTAAACATGACACTGTTCCCATGTCCTTGGAGTAAAATCTTTATGGGCAGCTGCATAACATCATGGAGCTCTTGAGAGAACCACACAACCACTTTCTATCCAGCCTCCAGAATAAGGCAGTCTTAGTGTGTGAAATCCAAGCTGTGTCAATGTGACCTGATGAAAACCTGACAAAATAAGAAAAAGGTGTGTGTGTTGGGTGGGGTTGGTAGGGGAGTATCAAGGGCCATAGGATGTTCCAGCTGGTTCCAGATTAGAGTCATCTGGATTGTGACTGATTCTGGCAAACTAAGTAACAAGAAAAAAAAAATCTACTTAATGATATGTTTGAGTAATCTGAATTAATGTGGGTGATTTTTTTTTTATTTGTTGTGTGTTCAGAGTGCTTAGGGCTTTAATGTTATTGTTTAGAGGTTACAACAAGTCATAATTAAACACTGGAAATCTTGGGTCCTGCAAAATGCAAGGACACTCTACCAGCAGTAAGTGTTTCACAACACGGATTACTAGGAATAGTATTGAACTCAGACAGAGTGCTCTGTCTGTCTACTGGGAATAGTACCGGACTTACACAAAATGCTCTGTTTGTCTACTGGGAATAGTACTGGGGCTTACATAGAATTCTGTCTGTCTACCTCGCTCTCTCACCGCTGAACCAACAGAACAAAGTGTAGGGTGAGCACATGCCCACAAGGCAACACACTTCTGTTTGCACTGCAACAGGCAGCAGATTTCAATGGAACACTGATTTATTTCAGAGGATTAGCCCATGGGTAGGACTGGCCTCCTGCCACAGGGAGAGCCCTTGACCTAAAAAAAAAAAAAAAAAAGGAAAAAAAAATTAAAGCTCTGATTTAAAAGCTGCTTGTGTGCATTACTAAACGGAACTGTTTATTCATCTGGTGGGAGTATAACTTTAATTCGGTTAATGGAGAAAGCTGAAAAAGATACAGTCTTTTTTATTTTTTATTCTTTATTAACATTTTCAATATCAATACCATCAGAGATATAAACATTCTCTGTACAAGAATGATACAAAAATCCCATATCACACAACTGAGAATTTCACAAGAGCAAATCTCCCATGGAGGAATCAGATCTCACCTAGGTATATACATTCCAAAACAATAATAATGGGAGAATGCCCATCTTGAAGGAGCTGGGGAAATGGATGGGAAAATCCCCCACACAGCAAATATAATTGCTAAAGCAATATGATGTAGTATTACATATATCATTAGAATGTCTACTCTGAACACCCCATAATCAAAAAATAGTGGGGTCGCCAGAAAAGGAAATTTTATAACACTCTGTATAACCCATACTATGTAATAAGAACCCTATTGCAAAAACAACATCATGAATCACTTAAACAACAAAAGTAAAGGCATGCAACAAGAGGAGGCTAAATATAATTAGGATAATAAGAGTCCAGCTCAAAGGATATACAGTTACAATAATACCCCCTACGTGCTGAATTGCACCAATAGATTTAAACTAGCCAGCATTGCTACAAGCCAATATCTATATTAAGGAGTCATCACTTCTTATGGGTGACCCTCACAGATTATGGTGGGAAGCTGACAGAAGTAATGTCAAGATAAACCATGCAAGTTTTTGTAAGACAAGTGGTGAACAAAGTTACTTTGCAGTATGTCGGTGTCATCCTTGCACTAGAGCCAGGAGCAGACTCATGGATGAGGACAGAGATTGGATCCGAGAGGAATGGCCAAGTCATAACCACAATTGTGGGATGGTATCCAAACAGTCAGGAAAGAAGAGCATTAGTCCATGAATGCTTTCCCCCACCAATTCAGCAGGCTTTACCATTGAGTCATTTTTCCTTATGGTGGTTACTGAGGCTTAAAGAGCTAGTGCACTGCCTGAAATTTATATTTCTTTTCAAAAGTAGTGAACTATTTCTTATTATGGCTTAAGTATTTTTTTTCCTTTGCTAATTACAAACATATGAATTAGCCAGCAGGAGAAGGCTGTATGGTCTAGTAAGTCTGCTTGACTGCTTGACTGTGGAGCCCCGATCCAGAGATTACAGTGGCCCACCTCCCCCCACTAACCATGACCCTCCTCTTCACCTTGTCCCACCCTCTCTTGAAACCCCTACCGTATTCTGATTAACGATCTCAGATTGGAGCTCATTCCACCCTGACACCACTTGCTCTATACAGAAGTTTCTCTGACCTCCTTCTTAAACTTCCCCTGCCAATTTGTAACAGTGCCTCCTTGTGGTCTTGTGTTCACTAAGACAAAAAGTGTCCATGATATCCACTTTTATTTATACCTTTCAGGGACTTGAAGGTTTCAATTGTGTCTCCCGTCTCCCTCCTCGAGTGAGTACACATTGAGTTTTCTGTCTGCCCTCATTCACCCTGTCCTGCTGCCCCTGAACCATCTTTGTTGCCCTCCTCTGTACTGCCTTAAAATAAACTGGTTGATATCCTTCCTCAGATAGGGATTTCAATAGTGCACACCATACTCCAGGTGCAGCCACACCAAGGATCTGTACAGCAGCAGCATAATCTCCTCCCTTCTGCTCGTAAACCCTCTAGCAATACAGCCCAAAATTCTGTTAGCCTTGGCTGCTGCTTTTCTATACTGTGTAGCCTCCTTTAGGTTGCGGTAATGGCTATCCCCAAGTCCTTTTAATCCTCTCATACAGTGACCCTGATGCCCCTAGACTGTACTTGCCCCTCAGGTTCATTCCTAATTAGAAGTTTTTCTACCTTACAATACTTGTACTCTGTTCCCTGAAATATCAATATAGCTATTGTCCTTTTGAATTCATTTTCAGCCTGATTGTTTATCACATGATTAGGAAACATTTTCCATAACTCAGCTATCATCTATGTAAAAAATATTTCCTCTGGTTGGTTTTGAAGAGTGCCATTTTAATTTGCTTATTACGCCCACACATGGAGTTATTTAATCTCCATCCTTTCATTACAAATTTTACCTGTTGTTACCCAAGACATACATGGTAAGTAAGACCCCCCACCCTTAAATGTCTGTCCTCCAGACTCATCAGCTTTTATTCCTTCAGCCTGTCTTCATATGGAGCCCTCTGCAGGCACCACGCCATTTTTGTAACTCTCCTCTGTATGCTATTTGTTTCTTTTTTTATCAGATTCTAAATGTGGTGAATATAATTCTGAGCCATAATCCACCAAAGGGTGACCCACACTTCTATAGAGGGACAATATAATCACCCTGCTTCTTTTTTTCTCAGTCCTATTTTATGCACTCTGGATCTATGGGGATGTAACCATTATTTCAGCCCATATGGCCCCCAAGCCCTCCCCCACCCAGCATCTCCTTGGTGGCCCAAACAGGGAGGCCCATGATTTACACATCACAGCAGGGCTCCCCCAGGGACTGAGGGGGAGAGACCAACATCTACCTGTTTCCCCCAACGAGATTTATGCCAGGCATCATTCAAGCAGCAGTAGTAGCTGTGGGTCCCTGGCATCATGGTGCATGAAGCAGAGAGTTTTCTGTCTTGTGTTGACCCCTGATGGAGCGGTCATGCAATGACATCAGTGCACATCAAACACACTCCCACTCCCGATGTGCAGACATCAGCCACATCCACCAATCCCAGTAGATGCATTGATACCAGTTGCACCTGCCCCTAGCACCCACTAGGGTCCAGGGTGTTGCTAGTTACCAGACCCCTCCCTCCCTCCACAGAGGAGGAGAAGAAGAGTCCCATGGATGCTTATCCCCCACCAGCCGGCCCACTAATGACTGAGAGTTTGCTCCTGAACCCGAGTTGTTGGCATCAGAAGCAGTAGTGGTACCACTGCGCCAATGGGCTAGCAACCACCCTACTTCATGATTTGACATTTCTCCTTATGCATGCTATTGTCCTGTTAGCCCTTTCTGTAATCTCTCTCTATGCTGGTCAGAGTGCTTGAAGTTATGGTTAACTTTAATTCCAAAGCCATTTTCTCATAAGCTGCAAACCAGTTTGTACCCATTCATATAATATTGATGCAGTCTATTCTATTTTTCCCAAGCTACATAACCTTACATTTATTCCATATTCAAGGACATCCCCCAATTTTTGTCCAAGAAATATCCTGTCCAAATCTTCCTGTAATTTGGTTGCTTATTATAGAGAGTGGGAGCATCCCCAACCAATCACAGTGCTTCCTTCAGTTGCTCATGTGGTACTCTTATTACCATATGAGTACATCATGTGCTGAAACACTGTAATGGGCTTCTTGCTGACCACTAGTGCTGTCAGCATTTTAAATTAAAAAAGGGATTTTTTTATTCAATAAAGTTAGCAATCTATAATAATTTAATGGGTCCATTTGAAGGGCCTCTTATGGATCTAAGAGTGTTGCCTCTTGCGTCCTCAGAACCACAGAACTGCTCACCTTCAGGCTGTAGTCCTCTGGTCCTAAGAACATGTGAGGCGGCACTCTCATATCCATAAGAGGTCCTCCAACCAGACCCATAAACTTGTAAAGGAAAACTATATGCACATACTATAAAAACATATTTTGTGCATTGGGTTTTTGGTTTTCTGATGATCCCAAGCATTCTGTTACCTGTGCCTGTAGCAAGGGGTTTTTTTTTGTTTTATTTTTTACTTTTCTCTGCAAGTTTCATGGACCTTGGGGGCAGCCATTCAGGCTTCCATTACTGCCTTTGATCTGCTGAAACTTTCCCAGAATGCCACTGTGAATTATGTGAATTAAACCTTGCATTAGAATTAAGAGCCCAGGACCTTAGTTATATAATCTACTCACACCATCTAACTGCAACCGCTTGTGAAAGTTAACTGCTTTGAAAAAGTGTTTGCCTTCCCTTCCCAGCTCAAGTGTCAACTGTTGTTATTCTGGATTTGTGGCAATTTTTTTTGTAAAGTGCTGTTACTGGGGGATAATAAAGAATAAACCTTAGAATGATGTAGATTTACATCATTCCCAGGGGCGTTCTGGGAAAATTCCAACAGATCAAAGGCAGCAAAAGAAGCATGAAAGGTTACCCCAAGGGGTCATAAACCTGGCAGGGAAAAAGGAAAAAAATCTTGTCACAGACACATGGAACAGAATGCCAGAGACCATCAGAACAACAAAAACAAAATGTACATTTATTTTTATCATTTTTTTTAATATGATTTTTATTGGAGAAAATTCAAGGCAACACAATCAGATTTCTCAGTACAGAATCCGACTGCAGTAAAATCAACATGTAGGTCTATAAAATGCAGACAGCTCTAATACAGTTTATCTAAAAAAAAGCAGAGCAAAGTCATTTCCTTAAACCATAAGAAATATCCCAAATGTTGAGTGAATACTTCCACAGGATACAATATATGTCCCAGCCAGAGCCCAACTGAAATAAATTTGCCCCTTAAAGGAGGATCTCAGAGGGACCATACCCCCGGTTCCCCTAATCCATCTAAGGTACAAATTCTAGATCAACCTCTGTCGCATACAGGATCCATCTCTGCCATTTGGTATGACAAGCTATCGATTTGTCATGGAGAGCCACTGTTTAGACGTTCCCTTTAATAAATCCCTAAACTGCTAATCTCCAGTCTGCCACCGTTGTATTACTTTAGTTATCCATTTATGAGTGATAGCTTTTTTACCTGCTAACAAGTATTTAGGCAAAAGGATCTTATGCCAAGAGGAGGAGTGATCTGGGTAGCTAGAGTACAAGGTTATTTCTGCAGTAAGTTCTATTTGCTTTCCAAGGCAGTCCCTCACTTCTGCCAGAACTGAGCACCAAAATGATATTAGTTGTGGGCAGTGCCAAAAAATTTGACCTAAATCTGCTAGCTTGCACCTGCAATCTCTCCAACAGTAACTGAAGCTGTCCAGAAGATATTTCACTAAAACAGCTGGGGAACAAAAATACCTGTTCCTACACTGCCATGCAAATTCCCTCCAAAGATGGAAGGATGTGAGTTTAACCGCCAGTAGGGTGGCCTTTGTCCAGGAGATGCTAGATACTTCCAATTTTAAATCTTTGTTCCACCCTTCCAAGACTGAGAATGTGGTATCCCCCAAAACATCCCTTAGAATTTTGTATATACTCCCAGTTAGGTGTCCCCATGTGTTTCCAGAGAGGTAGTCTAAAAGCATTTTCAAGAAGGGGGGACAAAGGAGAGGGCAATTTAGAAGTGATAGAGCGTTGCCAAAGAATATAGTTCCTGACCTGTAGGTATCTGTAAAAGTCCCCTTATCTAAGCCCATATTTCTTCTGTAGTGTGTCAAAGGAAAGAATCCATGCCTGCCCCAAAAACTGGTAAAAATACATCAGTCCCAGCCCCCTCCACCTCACAAATGCCAAATCAGTTTGAGCTGGCATAAAATATTCATCCTCCAAAAGCTTCCTACAGTAGAAAAGGGCCTGTGTGATCTTTGGGCGCTTCCTCAATGAATACCAAATCTTCAAGATATCATCAGAGATTTAAGTAAAGTTCCTCAGTGGAGGAGACCTACCTCCAGAGGTGAACAAGATTTTTTCTATAGCACATAAATCATTAATAATAAATTCTATGGTTTTCATGGAGCTGTAGAAGTTTTGGATAACCAGAGAAAAAGCACCCTCAGGAAAGCCACCATAGCATAAAATTCCAGATTCGGTAAATTCACACCTCCTTGAGCCAAGGATAGCTTTAAGATTGAGAGAAACTCTGGGGTGCTGACCCCTCCCCCAATAAAATTTGATATAATTCTATCCCAGGACTTAAAATAGAAATGTGCTGGGAAGTAAGGGATATTTTGAAATAGGTATAACAAGAGTGGAAGAACATTCATACATGTAATTTCTGTATGCTAGAAGAAGGAGAGGTTAAGCTTACCCTATCTATTAAAGTCCGATTGTATTGCTAACATTATGAGCTCAACATTTATTAAGTCCAACACCTTTAAGTCATGAGAAATATTTATACCCAAGTACTTAATTTTAGTTATTCACCATTTCAAGGGGCAGGCACTTCTTAATGCCTCGGAAGGGGAAACTTCAATAATAAAAGCTCGGTTTTAGAAATGTTTAATCTAAAGTCAGCTATGTTTTTATCTTTTTTGAATGTAGTTTTCCTTTAATCCCTAGTCTCCACCACTCCATCTATTTTTGTGTCTTCCGCAAACTTTTGCACTCAACATTTTAGTTCCTGGTCCATATTCTAAATAGAAATCTTAAATTGAACTGTCCCAATTCCAATCCCTGTGGCACCCCACACTGCACTTTACCCTCTTGCAAATATAATCCATTGATTCTCACCCTCTGTGTTCTTTCACATAACCGATTTGTGAGCCACCTTATCAGTGAGTCATCAATTCCCATTTCTATTAGTTCAAAATTTATTGCTTTGTGAGGAACCTTATCAAAGGCCTTGCTAAAAATCTAAAAAGATAATGACTACTGATGGTCCCTCATCTAGGTTTTTGATAACTGGCTCATAACATTTTAGCATATGATGCCTATTACCTGTAATTCTCCTTTTCTCCATACATTTAAGTATTGTACCCTTAAGTGTAGGTTCCATTATTTTCTCCAAGTTACTAGTCAGGTTTATTATTAACATCTGATTTGTTTCCCTTTTTATGGATCAGGATCACAGTTGCCTTTTTCCAATCATTAGGAACTATACCCGACAGTATGGATCTAGTCATAGTCATAATCCAGATCAATGGGCCCACTAGCTCTTCGTGCAATAAATGAAAATCATTTTCAGAGACGTTGGCTGGGCCTGCTGCTAAATTGATGTCTTTTTTCTTAATTTTTTTTTATCATTTCCTCTGTTATACTTTGCCCTGAAAAAATGTCATTCCTATTGTTAACATCCATCCCCACTTCATCTCACCTACAGGGTCATAATCTCTTGTAATGATGCTACAAAAGTGTTTGTTGACTGTTTCTGCTATATCCTTCTCTGTGTGAATCACATCCTCCTCAGTCATAACGGGTGCAGCCTCATTATTTATATGTCTTAGTGAATTTACGTAGTTGCAAAATTCTTTTGCCTGTTTTTCCTGATTAGTTTATACTAAATGTTTCTTTTTTCATGCCTAATAGCCTGTTTACACTTTTTGAGTGTCCTAATATATTTGCCCTTTGCCTCAGGAGCATTGTACAGTAATGTTTAATTTTTGTACGCGCCTTCTTTTTCACATTTATTGCTTTCCTTAATCTCTTATTTAGCCATTTTGGTTTCTTCCCCTTCCTATTATGTATGTTTATCTTTGGTACACATTCCTCTTGTGTTTGATAGATCCTGTCCCTCAGCTGCTCCCAAGTGCTATTCGCATCCTTACACTCCATATCTATTTCCCACTTCCACTCAATGAAAAATGAAAATTTGCTTAATCCTATTAGTGTCTGCATTTTTAAAATCACAAAATACTGTTTGACCCATATTTTTTATTCTTCACTGACTCTATCATAAATGTGGTTTGTTTAGTCGCTGTTGACAAATTTGTCCCCTACACTACAATTTCTAAAGAATGTATCATTATTACTGAGACATAGGAGGCTACCCTTCCTAGTCCCTTCAGTTATAGATTGAGACTATCCATATTCCTTTATTTCACTGAAAAATCTTTTCTCAATACAGTAACCTCCTGTCATGCTAAACCAATTTATTCCAGGAAAGTTAAAATCACTTACAATTACTATATTAGCACTCTTTGATGTTCTGCACAGCTCATCATTTAGGTTAGCTAGAATCCAGTTGCCTATAGCATACTCCAAATATTATTTGTTTGTTTCTGTTATCCTTAATGCAGACCCAAAGGGATTCTAGTTCACTCTTTAATCTAATCTGTATTTTTTTTACACCCCAACTAATTTCTTTATCTGTCACATGTAGGGCCAACCCCTCACCCTTCCTATTCTGTTATTTCTGTATGGCATGAAGCTTAGCAGTTCTTTCCACCAAGTATCAGCCTTCTCCCACCATGTTTCTGTTATTGCCCCATATAACTGTTTTTGGTCCTATCTTATCCATCCCATTATAGCCCTTTTTTACAAATGACCACCCCCTGCTCCACGGGAGTGTTATTCCCTCATGCCCCCAATTATTTAGTTTAAACTATGCTCTGTTGAGTACTTTATACCCTTTAGTTGAGGTGAAGATCACCCCTGGGAAAAAAGATCTGGCCTGTTCCAAAAGGTATTCCAATTCTGCATAAATTTAAATACTGCTCTGGGCCCCAATTCATAACCACCTGTTAACTGCCGAAGTTGTTCTAGCCACCCGACTGAACTTCGTAGCACAGGAAGAATTTCAGACATCAAAATATCACCACTTACCTTTTCAGTTCTTCACCCAGTGCTCTAAAGTCCCTTTTAATATCCTCCTCTGATTTTCTTCTGATGTCATTTGTGCCCACATATACCACACCAACAGTTTTTTCCTACTCTGTTAATCATGTTAGGGTATAACGTACTGTATAACAGTTTAAATTCATGCTCATTATGTTTAACACTCTGAGCACACCCAACATGTTCACTTCCTTTTATTTTCACTGGTGGGACACTAGTGCTGCTATTGTATGCTGACTCACCTAATATTCACTCTCTTTTTATTTTTGCAATAATATGAAACCAGCAAAAATATCAAAAATAAAAAGACATTGAATATCAAACAGTATATTTGTAATGTCCCCCCCCCCTTTTTTTTTTGCTCCTGGAAAACAGCTCACCATAGTTTTATCTTTTTCTAGTTTTTATATGTTATTATCCTTATATTTTATTATTGAATCCCCAAGTACAACTGTCTCCTTTTTGTCACATGTATGTGGCCATGGTACCAAGCAGCCATATTTTAATCATCTACTGAGTCATTTACCTGTCAGGTGTTTTGTGTTTCCTCAGATGTTCTGTTAGCTAGCACAGTAAATCTGTTTTGCATATTAATCTTTATATTATTAAAGAACCTGCTCTTCTCCCTCTTTTAAGCATTTTTTTTTGCCTCACTGTTGTCCAGTCATCCTCCTCTTCACTTCCTACCTCTCCCTATCCTTTTCCTATCTGAAGGAGTCCAAGACCCCATACCTTTGTGCACATTATCAACGTATTCCACAGAAAGGTATTACCTCAGATAGGTTTCTTTGCTGCCAAACACATTGCAGTTTACACATGTTGTTAACTGTGTTCCCTCTCTTACCATCAGGGGAATTTTTGCCTCAGTGGGTATCTCCGCTTTGCCAGTTATCAAATCAAATCCTCTTAAATTCTGAGTAGTCTTCCTTACTGCCCACTTAACTGTTAGTTTGCAGAATCCATAAGGAGTGGTCTGTCCCCTGTCCTCACCAGCTGACACCAGCAGACACTGCTTTTGCCAGCCTCACCTCTGCTAGTACTCACCCCAGGTGACACAGAGGCTCCTAAAATACAAACAAGACTGGAAGTATGTCACTTTGCTTCTAATTTTGCTTGGTAACACCATACTCTCTCAAAGTGCAACTAAAATGGCAAACCCAAGATATTCAGGGCTATGATCATATATGATGTATGACTCCTACAATTTGGATCAGTGTAGCTCTCTGTAGATGAGTTCAAGTGATTCTCATTTTCCAATTATATCATTTTGTCTTAAGGTTTTTTTCTTAAGGTTTCATTGCAATGAAACATGCCTCTTTATTGATAGCCTACACAGTAGTCTAACTCACTGATAAATGATTAGTAAAAAACATATAAGATTATTCATCCAGCTGTAGCTTGACTGCCAAACAGATTTAAGGGAAGATATATTCAGGGCTAAAACAAAGAAGAGTCTAAAAGGAAAACTTAAAAACACTAATAAGACCCCAATTCAAATGTCTGTGGTAAAAACAAGAGGGAAGGGCAGACACAAGGTGCACTAAAGTGGGCTTCTATGACATATACCCTAGGACTCCATCCTATTTCTTATGGCTTTCATTATATGGGAAGAACTATGTCTGAATCAACAAGTTCAGGAAAATTGAGATATTATTAATACAAACTGGAAAAGTGCACTAGCAGAGCATTTTGAGTAGGTACATGATTCCAGTTTGACAGCTTTTAAATGAATTGGCCTGGAGCACATGGCACCATGGGACAACAGATTCAATTTGCTCCTGCAAAAGGAGACTCAATGGATAGTGTCTCTGAATACTTATAGCCCATGGGGACTGAATGGGGAAGCTGATTTGCCATTTCTTTAGCCTGTAAATTAGCCTGTATACTAACTACTGGGTGCTGTTTAGTGCATCAACATTTATTAGGTGTGATAATTGGTTGATAATCTAGCAATAAGAGATCACGACCTAGAGATCTGAAAATATCCCCAAAGAGTCAGAACCAAAATGGAGACTTAAAATAGTCTTTTTAATGACTATTCAGTTTCAAAACTGCACATTTGAGATAGAGGAATATCAAATGAATTCTTTACTATTTGGTATGTAATAGAGATTATTATGTTTTGATCACATCGATGTATGAATTTTACAATTTGGATCAATGTAGCTCCCTTTAGATGAGTTCACGATTCTCAATTTCCAATTATGTCATTTTGTCCTAAGGTTTTTCTTAAGGTTTAGTTGTAATGAAACATGCCTTTTTATTGACAGCCTACAAAGAACTCTAGCCAGTTATAAATGGTTAGCAAAACATATGAGAGTTTGCATCCAGTTGTAGCTTGACTGGTGCCAGATTTAATAAAATGTTTGGTTGATATAAGTATTATAGTACACATGTTTACATGAAAACAACATTATTAGAATCAGTCTAGTCTCAACTTTTCTCTCAGAATCACCTTTTGGAAAATATTTAACAACCTCCCCTTTCTTATTTGTCCCTTGTGATATATATAGGGGATATTACATGGCCTGACTGAAGATATCATATTTATCTTCATAAGAGGCCACAGTTATTATGATATCTCACAAGAAATCTTAATATCAGTGGCCTCAAATGAAGATAAATATGATATCTTCAGTCAGGTCATGTCCTGTTCAGTTTATACAACACATGTTTAAGTGGTTTTCTGATAGAAATGGTAAAAAGTTACAAAAGGGAAAAAGTACAAAATGTAAATTGCACCCATTGGATCAATGGCTCAGAGTTAGGGATAGGGAATGAACTTGATTTCTGCCAAAAGATATCAGGGATCTCACATGTGAAAATATATTTCTGAGCATGCTCAATGAGCAGCTTCAAAATATATCAGGGATCTCACATGTGAAAATATATTTCTGAGCATAATCAGTGAGCAACTTATATATCTTTCTATGCTGGGTCAAGATATCATTTTTTATCTTGCTATTTATCAGTGCATACATGTTGTATAACTGAATGTACAATGAGCATAAAAGAATGTGGTAATTCAGGCACTTTGATATGGTACTTATTCAGCTCTTTAAATATTATATACTGATAAATGGGAAATAAGGAATTTAAAGGAAATTTCTAAGACTCGTATATGGGCTTTATAGATCATTACTGGCACTAGGCTTTTGGTGGCAAAATTATAATTTATTTCATGTCCTATGTGGAAGGAAAGGATTGCAATTGCAGTTGAACCCACAGCCAGCCAATCTCTTCCATTTCCTTGTCCATCAGCCCTACCACGTGCTCATTTTGTGACATCTAAGCAGGGAGAGTGCAGGGCATGCCCCACCAAAGTCTATGGGAATGATTGCAATACATTTTCTATATGTGTAAGCAACCTTGAGAAGCAAAATTAAAGCCACCACTCAACCAATAGAGACCTCTATACTCTCCCTGCTTAGGCGTCACAAAATGTCTGAGCATAAGGGTGGACAGGGAAGTGGAAGGATCACCTAGCTGTGGGTTCAGCTGCAATTACAATCCCTTCCCTTCCACAAAGGACATGAAATAAAATTACAATTTTAGTGTTGAGATAAGGTAATGGGCTATAAAGTTCAAAAACAAAAAAAATGATCTAGAAATGTATTTTGAACATTAGAGCTCTGTCACTTAAATGTGGCAGTATACAGTGAGTGAGATTTTGATGGTTGGAACATGCCCTCTGCTAAAGACCTTGCGGTCAAAGTGCCAAGACTTTGTATCAGTGGTTCCTCATGTATGTAGAAGCTCACCACTAAAATGTGCTGAAATAAAAGTTTTGTTGTGGGTCTCACAGTGTTGCTTTATTGTTCAGCCTTCCATCCTATTGCTGCCTGATCCCAAAAATAGAGATAGAGAGAGGAGATATTTATTTATTTTTTGTAGAGGAGAGAAAAAAGAGTACAGGTTGCCAGCAGTACATGCTACTCACAGCTAGTTTAGTAGTTTGCACTTATCCATCTCGCCTCCGACTGACAGAGTGACAGTCAAAGTTTCTCAAGGTCAGTGATTATAAAGCGGGTGGGGAATCATTGCATCCTGACGATCAGCAGCCATGGATTGTGAGATCACTACCAAATGTTGGCAACCAGAATGCAGCTTACTAGCGGCCCCCGTCTCACTCACCGATGTGAGCTCTACTCTCGTCTGGAATGGCTCCCCCCAGAAAAATACCGTATCTACTCCATAAGTAATTTCATTGACAATGTAATTCGGACAGCAGCTCCTGCCTCGCTCTCCCTCCCCCTGAGACACACCTCCCCCATCTACCACCTTAGGTCCTGTGCATCCCAGACCCACCTGGTCCCCAAGACCCGCACCTTCACTGGTGATAGGGCATTTACCTCCCACGCACCCAAGCTGTGAAACTCCCTTCCACTACAGGTTCACACCTCCCCCTCCCACTCCACCTTCAAAACCTCCCTTCGGAACTTCCTGAAATCTGCTGCAGCCTGCCTGTGTGCCGCCTAACTGCCCAGCCCCACCTCCCACCTTCTTTGGTACCCCAACCTGGCTCTGTCCCTCTCACCTCCTCGGCGCTGCACTCTACTAGAAGGTATATGATCTAACTATTGTCTTTCCACCTGAGGTGTGGTCTCTCACCATCCTGTAGCCCCCAGGCCTGTATGTTTGGTAATCTGTAACATGTGTGTATGAAATTCCATTGCTCTATGTTTGGTAATCTGTGACATGTGCGTATGAAATTCCATTGCTTGTTTTCCTGCCTTAAAAATCCCTGATGTTTTATTCCCACTATTGGAGTCTGTCTGCTCCTGACTGTAATGCTACTATGTAACTGCTTCTCTGTCTCACCACTGGAGTATGTCTGCTCCTGATTGTAATTGATGTCTAATGTATCTCTCCTATGTAATTACCTTCTAATTCTCCTGGGTCATGCCTGAAAATAGGCACTTGCCGTCTAGCGTGCTTACCCGGTTACCAAAAGCAAATAAATAAATAAATAAAATGTCAATGCTTTTCATAAAACTCCTGACTGTCATTACAAACATGGCTACTACTTTTACTCTCAATAAAAAGTCAACTACTGTACATCCTAAAATGAAACTCCTCAAAATTAGAAAAATAAAACTGATTAAATGTTCACTCCCTTGATAATCTTCTTACACATATACGCCAATTCAAAAATATGAAAACTACTCATAGCTTTACTTCTTTAAGCTTCTTTCCTGACAATCGAGAAAAACTGCTTATCCTTACCTGCCAATCAGGGAAATCTTTGCTGCTTACCCTGCCACAGATAAAATTGAATCCCCAGTTTTATCGAGGCCTTCTATTGTGTGTGTTTGTGTGGGGAAAGGTGCATAATCTGCCAGTAGAATTCTACAGAAGTTTGAATTCTTAAATTCTGTGATAAACAAACATTTTATTTACTGACTGTATGGAGAGATAGATGATTGACAGATGGGAAGGAACTACATTCTACTAGTCACTTTTACCAAAAGAAAATACTTATGATTTTAAAAGTCAGCATTTTTTAAGATTTCTCAGTTTGTCCATTTTGTATGCTGTCGACATGTCAGGATGTGGGTAAGTATGTGAAAACCACAGCTGGTGCTGAAGGCACTTGGTGTAATGTTTTAGAATCACAAAGTACATGGGCATGCATTTATCATACATAACTACTGCTCCCTGTTGTGTCTTATTGTTTATATACTCTACCTGGAGGCTAACACAGCTAGTTCTATTCCTCCTTATACATAATCAGCCTTATGATCTCACTGTCTGTGACATCACAACTCACCAAGAAGAGTCGATCATCTTCTGCAAGATTAGTCACTTGGGATGTCACAATAAGTGAAGTACAAAAAGGAATAGAAGTAGATTTTTCAGTTTCCAGGCAAAGTGCAATTCATTATATCACACCTAATGCTAACAGACTGAAGAATTTCTGATCAGCAAATGGATAAAGAAAAGTACTTTAGAAATAAAAAATAACAATTGACTACTTTTAAAAATGAATATCACTTTCTGCCTACTATGTTTGGTACTGCTGGCTTTTTATTTTACAAACATGAACAGTTTCACCTGATAGTACCATAGATGAAGTCTATTCAACAAACCCACCACTCTTCCTTGTATAATATAACAAAATATTCCTTCTAAATCATCCTCCTTAATTAATTGCTCATGGCGGAGTTACTTACATGAAGTATTTTAGTTGATGGGAAGAACAGCATGCATGTACGAAGAGAGTTTCTCAGTACTCAGGTGGTCCATATTTCCGTTCCCAGTTCTTTTCCACTGACTTTGTTTAGGAGTGGGTATTGATGATCGTAACCCTGTTCAGCTGTTATGCTGTAGTTTATTTTGTTCAGTTTGGTTTTCTTTAAAAAATTACTGTTTCTTCGTATTTTGTTCATATTATATTGAATTTCACCTTATGCACACCACAATATTGAACAAAATATACTTCCTTTTAACAGAACAGTAAATGGCAATGCACCGCATGAAACAAAACTGTAATTTAATAGTCAGCTTTATGTGGGAAGAATCCATCGAAGGCTTCCACTTGATTTTTCAGTCTAGGATATCAATAGAATATCATACTGTATATTTCTTATTTCACAGGTTATTATTACTTATAGTGAGATCTTGGCTGTTCCTGTCGCTGATCCCCAGCAGTTTCTTTAAAACACTGGCATCTGTCTGCTGGTCTGTTGATGCAACAGCAGTGGTGTCACCTGTGATTCCAGCAACTCAGCTTTAGGTACAAGCCTGGCTCATCAGCAGCTGATTGGGGGAGAAATCTCAAGCATCTTTGAGTATGCTCTGCTCCTCCAGGGCAGGAATGATCCTGGCTTCACTGCTGTACTTCACGTGGGAGATCACAGATTGCAGTGCAGTCAGAGCAGCGAGTGGGAAGAGGATGCCAGTTGGTGATGTGTGCAGGCACACATCCACATGTGCATGCACATTAGGCACCCTTTGCCCCCAGTGTCCTGAGGGCTGGGGAACATAAGGCAGAAAAGCTCTGATGTGCAACAGCATAACTCCAGCACTCTCAGGCACCACTGCTCCTGACTGCCCACTGGTCCCCCTAAACAACAGATGGGCTCGAGGGTGGTCATAGTTGTGTGCAATACCAAAAGTCCCCACTAAAGAGGAAATGCTCTCCATGGACCCCTAGGGACCAGTTAAGCAACAAAGAAGGGTAGTGGATGGGGCTGGGAGGTAACCTGAAAGAAGTGGACAACATCAGTGATGAGGAAAAAGAATGTGAAAGAAACCTCGGGTACCACCCATTTTTTCAAGAAATTCTAAAATGATAACCAAAGATTATTATGTCTATGTAAGCCCCCTACATTGGAGGTTATCTCTAGCTCTTGGGCCCCAGCAACTCCCCCGGTGGGCAGAAGGACTTTCTTCACCCTCTCAGTCCATGTGGAACTTCAGCTGCAAGACCAGACAGGCATCAAATGTGTAGGCAGGAGTTTAGGGCAGTAGTCAAACTCTGAGTCCCCTGTAAATCTTCACAGCTGCTGCCGCATTCATTGGTCCAGTGACCCTGGCACTGGATAGGACAGTGGGGGCTGGGACTGGGCAAGGAGTGTAGATTGGAGCTTCCTGACCTTCCCCAGGACTGTGTTGCAGGGTTGGTAGAAAAGAAATTCTGGTACTGGAGCACCTTCCTTAACAATACATGCATGGCAACAGAAACAGAGCTTCAATCACAAAGCAGGCAGAACATCAGCATTGCCACACCAGTCCCAGTCCCAGGAAAGGCAGTGGGGTCAGAAAACAAAAGCAGCCTGCATCAACTGCAGGCTGCCTACCCCAAACAGGGCTTGCATCACCCGTGCACCCAGAAATGGGCTTCAACATTATGCTAAGGGGCATGTGGCGGATGCAGACTGCCACATCCCCGACAATGGGATTCTCAGAACTCTCACAGAGGGAGAATTCAAAGTACCCTTAGACCACCAGGGCTGGTCTAAGGGTACTTAAACATTGTACTCTGGGAGAGAGTTAACCTGTTGGCAATGAGCCCCAGTCCCCACCCACCCCACCCCGATCCATGCTGTCGGCCATAAGTGTATGTGTAATAATCATCACCTCCTGGCAGTCTAGTGCTCCCCGCCCCAGTCCCTGATCTGTGTTAAATAATAAGATTTGCCCAAATCCCTGGTAGACTAGTGTTGCCCCGATCCCCAGTCCATATAAAACAAAAATTTTGCCCAAATCCCTGGTAGTGTAATGATACTTCCAACTTTTATTATGGTGACATAGTCTATACTGCCACCCCAAAACCATGCTAGCCAAACTGGACACCCTCTTCCACGCCTTCTGCCACTTTACTCTCAGCTGTTTATTTATTTATTTCATCATTCGGACATAATCTTTGAGCAAAATGCTCTTTTCAAAGGTTCCACATCTGACAGGAGAACAACACAGAAAGGTAGTTACAGAGTATGGGTGCACAAGTAGAGAGACAAAAATACAAGAAATAACAGCAATTAGTCTATTTACAATTGTAAGCTATCTCATATAGAGGTACATCATATTGCAATTAGTACAGCCCATGGTACATGGTGAGTGCTGTGGGTTTAAGAAACTAATTTAACAGGATGTAAAGCAGCCAGGGGAGGCATTGTCATTGTTTCATATAAAGTCTTGGGGGAGAGTCTCAACATAGGCTTTCATACCTTGTATGTTAAGGCAGTCAAGAGGAGGCTTTGTCATTAATTCTAGTCAAGGGGTAATTTTCTGTGCAGTACTGACCTAGTAGGAACATACTAGAGAGCAATGTGAGGGAGGACTGTACACAGAATAAGCTAGGGAAGACAGGTGCTTTGAGACAATCACATTTGTGAAGGGTCAATGGCAGGGGAGGGACTTAAAACAGAGTGCAGACTTAAGGACAGTAAGTAAAAGGCTGCATCAACAGGCTGTGGCTATGGAAGGCTCAAGTTCGAGGGCTGGCAAGTAGTAGGAGGAAGTAGGAGTTTAAACTCAGGGTTACTGGGCAGCAGGGTAAGAAATCAAAGAATGCAGCCCAGGAGCAGCTGGCTCCAAGCTACTGGGTGACAGTGCTACAGGTTACCTGCAGCTACAGACCTCAGCCTTGGCCAGGTGACATCTTAGTTCCGCATTGAAGACAGGGAGGCTGTTAATGGGTAAAAGGCATGCTGGGATCTCATTTAGCCAGAAGCAGACCTGTATGTGAAGAACCTTTGGCCAAGTGCTGTTTTTCTGAAGGGGATGGCAAGTGGGCGAACTAGGCCCGCCCTCTAGTGTGGTACCTGATTTCTACCCTCACTGGGGCAGTTCTTTGAAGGCCAATGGAGCTTTACCTAGAGAGATTTCATGCCAAGCAGGCATATTTGGTATTTGATTCTGCTGGCAAGACTAAGCCAGTTAGTCGCTCATAGAGGAAGTGTGGGACATTATCAGCCCCTAGAGCCAGCCTGCAGGCCTTGTTGAGGCTGTGCTTACTCATTTTAGTGCAGTGTCAGATGCCGACCCATAGACCATGAGTCCGTAGTCAATAACAGACAAAATGGAAGAGGAGACTGCCAACCTGAGGGCCTCAGGAGTTAGGTACTGTCTGTGTCTGTAGAGAACTTCAAGTATGATGTTCACTGTTTTGACGGCCTGATCAATGTGCTGCACGTAAGAGAGGGTGTCATCAATGATCATGCCCAAGTATTTAAAAGAGTTGACCTGCTCGAGTGAAGCAGCCTTGTTATTAGTAATAGTAAGGGACAGAAGAGATCTCTTGTGCTGGTGAGTGGTTATCAGCATCGTCTTCATCTTCTTGTAATTGAGAAGCAATTTCTGAGAGCTGAATCAGACCTCCAAGCTGCGAAATGAGTACAGCAAATCATCCTGTAGGTGCTGAAGCTGGGCACTACTACTAAGGATGACAGCATCATCTGCATACAGAATAATCTTGCTATTGCAGGCCTCTGGAAGTCTGTTGATGAATAGACTAAAGAGGAGGGGGCCCAGTATAGACCCTTGTGGGACACCAAGTACTATATCCCTAGACAGGGAGATAGCTGTCCCAATTTTTACACTCTGTGCTTTTCTGGATAGGTAATCCTGGAACCAGAGGATGGCTTTAGAGGCTAGCCTGGGGTGAAGCTGGGCAAGCAAGATGTGATGATTGACTGTATCAAAGGCATTGGTGAGATCTATGAAGATAGATCCCACCAGGCTGCCCCCATCCAAGGCCTTGTAAACATAGTCTGTAAATTCAACAAAGGCCGTAGCTGTGTTATGGCACTAATAGAATCCGTGCTGTTGTGGGCACAGTAGACTGTACTTCTGAAGGTACTCCGTGACCTGGTCAGTCACGATCCTTTCAAGCGCCTTCGAGAGGGGGGAGAGGATAGATATTGGTCTATAGTTAGCAGTGCAAGACTGGTCCCACTATTTAGGACGGGGTGACTAGAGCTACCTTCCAGGCTGCAGGGAATTTTGCCAGGATGAGAGACTTGTTAAAGATCTTGGTGATGGGAATTACCAACTTGTCCAAGGCAACATCAACTTATTTCATGTCGAGTGAGTCACTACTAAGTCTGGTTTACCAGCACCTTAGTAATGTAGGTCCTGGCTTCCTTGGTTGTGACACTCTTGAAGTAAAATCGGATGGGTCAAATTATCTCCAGGCTTTGGGCGGGTGCTGTGGGGGGTCAAGGTAGCTGGTCAGGAGGACAGAACTGAGGTCAGAGAAGGCCACATTGAAGGCTTCTGCAATTGTGTGTAGATCTAGGGTGGGGGTTCTATTTACATTGAACATGGAGGGGTGCCTACCGTCTTCCCTGCCCAGCAGTTCCTTAATGTTATCCCAGAATTGCTTACCATTACCCCAATTATGTTCCAGCAGCTCCTTGTAGTAAGCGCCTTGGCTTGCCTGGCAAGAGCAGTACAATTGTTCCTGGCTGCCCAATACTTTTGGAAGTCAGATTGGTTGCCCATGCCTCTGGCAAGTTCCCAGAGGTTGTCCCGCTCCTTCATAAGATCAAGGAGGTCCCTGGAAATCCATCCATTGGAAGCAGCCCTGATCTTTCTTTTTCCCAGGGGGGTATAGGCATCACAAATACAATTGACTGTGGACACAAAGAACTGGAAAACCTGGTCAATGTCCTCCTCACCCTCGTCATTTCTCCCTATATCAATTCCTGGCTCTCCCCTCCCTCAATGATCTTCATCTAACTCACTGTGCAAACTTCCTTGCAAGATCTGGTTTGGCGCACTCCCTTCTTACCTATCGACCTCCCTGTCTGTCCCCTACCCCATCTCAGCTCACTCCCTCAGGAGTAGTAATGCATGCGCCCTCGCCATCCCCTTCAGGTCCTCATCAGCCAGCCAGGCATCCTTCTCCTATCATTTCCCCAAGCTCTGGAACTCACTCCCTGCCTCCATTCATAATACGCCCTCACTCCACACCCTCTCCTCCACCATGCACTCTCATTTCCCCCACCTGCAACTGTACCTAGCTCATCCTTCACCTCCCTTACTGCAGTTCCCTTGTAATTTCCTTCTCACTCTATGCCTCTCTTCCCTCGCTAACCCCTCGCAGGTTCTCCCTCCTTGTCTCAATAGGAGAGCCAAGCTATGTCTGTTATCTCAAACACTTATCCACCATTCCCTACTAAGGTTCCCCATCCTGCCTTGCATGGGGAGCCTAGCTATAACCCGGTATCTCAAGCACTTCCTTCTTCTGCTTAACAATGACATGGTTTACTGTAATCATATAATCAATGTACTGCACTGGTATCCTCACAATACCATGTGCAATTGAATTGTTTAGTTAAGAAGACTATTCTGGGTCTTCCTCCGCTTACTGGTCTGTGGAGGGCTTCTTCCTGCCCCATGAGGTAACAAGGAGAGATGGGAATCTCTTTCCTCTGCTCTTCTTGTACTTCAGCTTTGATACATGGCTTCCCCAGAACCTCTCTGGATCTTTATGGAACTCTGAACCTAAGTCCTCAGCTAGCCTCACCTCTTTTATAGAGTAACAGGTGAGGGTAGGGCCAAGAGTATACATGTCTGGGCTATCTGCTTCTGGGTGGTCAGGAAGAACAGAACACAAACTCCAGACCCCTGACTCCCAGATGAGTTCCACTGGGAGTAGCTCCCAAGGTCAGGCTTAACCCTCTGCATGCTCACTAGTAATCTGCCTCGAGCCTGAAAGAAGACAGTGGCTGCTTACAAGCATACCTAGGATGCCTACAACAAAAAAAAAACAAGTTGGCTCTCCAAAAGGTAAAGGAGAGATAGGACTCAAGATGGTCCCAGGTTTATATCTATCTTTTAATAATCTTAACATGGTAGTAACCACCTCCATCTGTTTTACTTGCTTATAGTAGTAGTAGTAGAAAAAAAATTGTATTCATTTCATGCATAGAATGAATGTATCGGATAGCTCAACTGAGACAAGCTCATTTCCAGTGAGGTCCTTTGTGCAAAGTTGCAAAATCTACATGATACACAATACAAAATACAAAAACATATGAGAGTAGACAATTAAATACAATACTCAAGTTACATAAATTCAGAAATAGTCTAATAAATACATACTATAACTAACTTATAGTTTCTTGCCTATATACCCCTCGTTGACAAATGACACCTGCCTAGTTCATGAGGTGAGGTCAAAAAAGCTTATGTTGAAAATTTAGGGTCAAAATCTTTAAAAACATGAAGTTACCAGTGTATGTTAAAATGAACTGAAAAAAAACCTTAAGTGCAAAAATTGTTTTAGACTTATTTTTTTCTCAGTTCAGAGTTGGACACAGTTTGGAGAGGTTACGTGCTCCGATAAGACAGGATTATCTAGGTAAGTGGGTGACTGGAGGGTGAGGAGTGGCAGGGTGCTGGGGTTGGTGGGAGATGTGTCGATGGACCATTTTGTTCTTACAGGTTAGTGGGGGAGGTGAACAAGAACAACATTAGACTGTTTTCTTGTTTACAGGATTTAACTTGGATCGGGGGGGAGGTGGGTTGCATGGGAGCTAAGAGGGTGGGAGAAGGTGAGGGTGTTTGTTTTATTGGCCACCAGATTTGGACAACCCAGTGGCTGAAAGAGACTGGGGGGCTGCCTGTGTTGTTACCAGGCTTGGGCAACTTGGTGGCCGAAAAAGAGAGGGGTGTCTGTGTGGCTACCAGGCTTGGGCAACCCAGATGATGAAAATGGGGGGAGTCTGTGTGGCCACTGGGCTTGGGCAACCCGGTAGCCAAAAAAGAAGGGGAAGGCATCTGTGTGGCTACCAGGCTTGGGCAACCCGGTGGCCAAAAAGGAAATGGGGGGGCATCTGTGTGCATACCTCTCAACTGTCCCTGATTAAGAGGGACATCCCTCATTTTACTCATAAAAATTGCTCTGTCCATCACTCATCCCTCATGGAAAAGGTGCTGCCCACACAGAGAATGTATGTAAATGAAGACTTTAAAGCAGAAATTCATAATATTTTAAGATGGAAAATCAAACTTATACAAGTAAACACAATGGTTTCCATTGTTTTCTGAGCTTTATCTCCACCTTGAAGATATGTCCTTTATTATGAGAGTCGGTGTCCCTCATTCTGAGTGTCCATGTCCCTCATTTCAGTAACACGTAAGTCTGTGTGACCACACTGAGGGCAGAGTGCACACAAGAATCAAAATGTCTGCCTAGGGGTGGAATGCTAACCTGAGGCCAGAATACCTACCCTAAGAGGCACAGTATCCACCCTATGGCAGAATGCCCACTCTGGGACCAGAATGCCCACCATGAGATGCACATTGCTGACCCAAGGGCTGGAATTCCCACTACTGCAGGCCTGAATGCCCATCCTGGGGGCCAGAATGCTCAACCTGAGGGGCAGCTCAGCCATCTTAATCAGCTTAATTGTCTTAACATCTGATGATGTGAAACAAAAAATGTTTGCTATGTAAAATGTACTGTATTAAAGTATGACCCTTTCTCAAGCGAGAAAGAGAGGGTAATGGTACTGCTTAACATCCAACAATGCCATCAAGAATTATGGTATCCGGAACATCTCATGCCATCAAAAGATGTAAGTCTGAACCACAATACCATCAAGATGGTATTTCAATATCTAATGCCATCAGCTATGGTGTTTTGAACATCTAGCACCATCAAGATGGTAGTCTCAGTATCTGATACCATCATCACGTCTTCTACAACAACAAGGTTTTGTGCAGCAACTCAGAGTTACAGAACAGCTGGAGAAAGGCAACAGCTGGCAGAATCCTATGCCATCTACCATGCCTCAAAAATGACAATGCAACAAGTCATTCAGGAATAAGACTCCCACCAACTCCAAACATCTACACCAGATCAGACCATCGATGAAGAGAATGCCAGCAAGCATCCACCGCCCCCATGAACCAGGTGAAAATAAGCTAAAAAACCACTGCCAAGTAAACTCCCTAGCTAATGTCTCATCTTTGACAAGCAACTGAAAGGGCTGGTAGTGAGATTTTATCAGAGGGGGACTGAGGGTCCATCGAGTGGCTAATGTGTCTGTGCATGTTTTCATTAGAACTGTATAAACTGTCATCATCTGGACTGGCTATATGCCAAGCTGAAATTGGGGCTGTTCTACTGAGGGTATCAGCTAAAAAAGGAACTGTTTCCAGTAACTCCCCCTTCTGAGGGAAGCCAAAGGACTGTTAGCAAGGTCATGTTCTTCTAACAAGAATGCACTGGTACAGATTTATTTGAAAGAGACTGTTGCTTAATTACTTGCTAATTACTTATATATCATCTTTTTCTTTTCAAGTCTGTTGCTTAAAATAAAACCTATTTAATTGTATACTACATGTTTCTTGTTATCTGCTTGTCCTGTGAAACATGACATTTTAGGATTCATGTTAGGACCAAATATGGGATTAAACTTTGCTCTTGGGCTAGTATAAAGTAAATTAGGTGCCCTCCACACATTTGACTTGCACCAAGTCTGGGTTTGAGTAACTAAAACCAGGTCATAATGTCATAGATTGCTGAAACCTTACCCCATCCTGCCCCCATTGGCTCCCAGTACTAGAGCTCTGGAGCTTAAAGCTATCCACCTCCCCACCCCCTTTGTTCATCTCCCACCCTCTCTTAAAGTTTCCTCACTGGTCTTCTGTTCTCACTCAGCACTGCTCACACAGAAGTGTCCTAGACCTGTGTTTTGAACTCCAAATTTTTCACCTCCTCTCTACCAATGTCCGCTGTCACCATAAACCTGCCCCAGCTCACACTGTTTGCAATCTCTCTAGCCTCTGCTCTGGTGCTGATGGATGTATGTGCCTCAGCACTGGCCCAGGACCAAATGTTCCTTGCCTACCTTTTGGAATCCTGCTCCCTCCGGTACACCCTACACTCCTCCCCTCTTGGGAACTCTCCTACCCAGGTCACGTCATCCTCTCCTTCCTCTTAAATACAGAACGTCGCTCACTTGATCACTACCTGGACTCCATATTCTGCTCTATTGCCATTCCCTCCTGCACCTGCATTCCATTCCTATCCCTCCTACTCCATGCAGGAGACATTGAGAGCAACCCCGGCCCCCCTAATTCCCACATAGCCCCCTCCAACAGCATGTGGAGAAATGCCTCAGGGCTAAAAATCACCCATATAAATGTATGCAGTCTCCCCTCCAAATACCAGGACCTGGAAGCATGGATTGAGCTATACAAACCCCACATCCTGGGACTCTCCAAGACATGGCTAAAACCTCACATTACTGATGCCACCTTCCAACTACCTGGGTACTCCTCCCACCGCCTGGATAGACCCGGCAAAAAAAAAGGGGTGTAGTAGCTTTGTTTGTCAAGGAGCCCCTATCAGCCAACATAGTTCTCCGCTCCGACACAACCTCTCCCAGTGAACGGCTCCTCACCGAACTCACCCTGGGAACTAGCAAAAAACTCTACATTGGGTGCTGTTACAATCCCCCTACAGCCAGAACTGAGGGTTTAAACAGCTTCCTCTCTGGCCTGGACTCCGTATTCCCACACAGGGACTCAATTCTCTTGGGTGATCTCAATCTAAACTGGCTCAGTTCCAACCAGCCTGACTATGCCTCCCTCCTAAAACAATACAACCTGGCCCAAACTATTAACCTTCCCACAAGGCAGAACCCTCGAAAGGGCACACAGACACTCCTGGATTGGATTGTAACTAACCGGGAGGACTGTGTCCTGCATGCTTGTACCATGGCTGACTCCATTTGTGATCACTCCCCTAAGTACTTTCTCTGGTCATCCAAACTTATATGGCCCCCACCCAAATACCTGTCTTTCTGTAACTTGAAGCCCAAACACCCTGTCCTTCTCTCTGAGGCATGGGCACCGGACTGGTCTGCCATTTTCTCAGAATCAAATCGTCCCAGGCAGCATCCATGTCACTCAAGCACTCCTGACTCTACAGGACAAGCATTTTCCAGTCACCACCAGAAGGGTGAGGGGTGACTACTCACGATGGGTCATGAAAGACCTCCTTACCCTCATGAAAGACAGGGACCATGCCTGGTCAACCTATAAAGCATCCCCATCCCCTACCCTATGGGATGATTACAGGCATCAGAGGAACCTTTGCAAACACCTGGCCAAAGCTCTCAGACAGACACATTTTCGCAATCTCCAGCAAACTGACCTCGGGGAACCTAAACAATTCTGGGCATCCATTGGCTCATTACTAAACCCCCCCCTCCAGTAAGCCTGCCCCACAGCTACACACTACTGCTGGCCTCATTACCAATCCCTGAGAAGTGGTCAAGGCCCTCAACGACAAATTCTCTGACTTCACTATGTACCTGGGCAAACTCCCAACGACCAAAAAACCCTGTCCCCTACTGCCCCCACGACATCACCACGCTGGGCCTACCTCTCAACCTCCACTTCCCCTTTTCTTCAAATACTCTCACACACTGACATACCTAAACTCCTAAAGAGCCTCCCAAACCATGGTTCCCCTGGAGCAGACGGATTATCCCCTGTCTTCCTTAGACTTATCTCCCCTGCCATCATCGCCCCGCCCCAACATTCATTTTCAACCTTGCCTGACCACTTCCTCCATGCCTGATACATGAAAAACAGTGAAGATCATTCCTATCATAAAGCTAGGGACCTACAATCCACAGACAACTATCGCCCGATCTCCATCCTTCCTCACCTAAGCAAGCTACTTGAAAAGCCGTCCACCACCAACTTGCTGACTACATAGGTAAAATGACCTACTATGTAGCCAACAACATGGCTTCCACAAGAATCATTCCACCACCACTGCCCTTGAACTCCTAACTGACCACATCTGCACAAACGTGGACCGTGGAAATGCAACTGGCACAGTCTTCGTTGACCTCTCCAAAGCCTTCGACCTGGTCAATCACTCACTCCTCCTCTCTAAATTACATTACCTTGGCTGCTGTCCAGAGGTCACTGACTGGTTCAGAAGCTACCTCACAGGGCGTTCCCAGTTTGTGTGCATTGGTCCGGCCCGCTCGCCCACCCTGCCTGTCTCTACTGAGGTCCCCAAGGCTCTCTCCTGGGACCCCTCCTTTTCTCCTTATTCATTAACTCCCTTCCAGTGGATAGTCTCAGCTGTCACTCAATCCTTTACACCGATGACCTTGTGCTCTTCTCCAGTGGAAAGTCTCCTACCCTCATCTCTGCAGCCCTCTCACAAAACTACACCGCAGCCCACAATTGGTTCTCTGACAACCTCCTTCTTGTCAATGCCAAAAAAACAAAAACAATGTTGTTTGGCTCTAAGATCTTCCTAACGAAATGCAAATCTAACCCACCCCTAATCATCATGTCCCCTGATGGCCATGCCCTAGAGGATGTCAAACATTTCAAATATCTAGGAGTTGTATTTGACCCCTTCCTTTCCTTTATAGAGCACATACACTCCCTGATTCTAAGATTTCACCAAAAACTAGGGGCTGCCTACAGATACCGGCAAAACCTCACCCCTGAGGCCCACCATGCCATCATCCAGGGAAACCTGCTACCTATCCTGAACTACTGCTTTCCCTTCTACTCCAGGACCTCTGCATCCACCATGGCAAAACTGTCAGTAGCATACAACAGTGCCTGCTGCGTTTCCTTGCTGGCCCCTTTCTCGACACACCACTGTACACTCTACACTACACTACACTGGGGTGGCTCCCACTACAAGCCCACTTGACCTTGCACTGTACAGTTTTATTGATTCTGCCATCGTATTTGCCAGAAATCCCTCTTGCTCCCCCTTCTCACCATCAAACCTTACACCGCTGTCTACACTCCTCCAGTATCCCTTCCTGAAAATCCCAGGATAGCCAGGAACATGGGCACTAGAGCCCTGTCTGTAGCAGCTCCCACACTATGGAACAAGCTGCCCACTGAACTGAGCATCATAAATACTCACCGCCGATTCAAGACTCACCTCAAAGACTGTCTCCTGTTGGAATCCATCTGCCACTGCTTTAAGGACTAGCCCCCCCCCCCCATAGGTTCCAGGGGTAGGGCCAAGTAGGTTCTCTTATTTACTGAAACTGTACCGCCATGAGCCTTACTTTGCTTACTGCCACCATGTATTGCCAAATATAACAACTGTAACCTTTCACTATGTATTACTTGCTCTTGTTATGTTCTTGTTATTTTGATGTTTCTACTCTATGCCGCCTTAGGTGACCCAGGTCATGTATGAAAACGGTCCCTGGGATCAGTGCATCCACCCAGTTAACAAAGTCATAAATAAATAAATAAATAAATAAAATGCCCACTATGGGGATTAAAAGCACTACAGAGCTCACCCTGCTGGGCCATAGTGCCCACCCTAAGAGGTACAGTACCCACCTAAGAGGTGCAATGCCCACTCTTGGTCCAGACTGCCCACTCTGAGAGGCAGAGTGACTACACTGAGGGATACCAAGCCCACCAAAAGGTCAAAATGCCCACCAAGGGCTGGAATGCCCACCCTAATGGCACAGTGTCCATCCTAGGGCTGAATACTCACCCTGGGGGTCTGAATATCCACCCAAGGTCCAGAATGCCCACCATTTGTGCCAGAACTTTTGCAGGTTAGTAGTTTTAATCATTTTCTGGAGAAAAGCTATATTGCAATATGTTTTTTTCATTTTTGTGTTACTTCCTCTATCCATGAGGGAGAAGCTGCAATTGAAATCTCCCCCAAACACAATATTTTGGTTTGAATACAAGTAGGGTTGCACTGTCTGGAAGAGTTCAATCCTTTCTGCTTTAGTTTAACCTGTATAGATATTAATTAGGCTAAACAATACATCCTGGATTTTTACATCCAGTATTAATGCCCTATCTGGAACCAGATCTACCAGTTTAACAAGTTTAAAGGAAATATCAACAAACAATATAGCCACCCAAGTGCAAGTGTATGTCCCCAAGGACCAATATGAAGGCCCTATATGCCACTGTGATATTGCTTGGCTTAATTCAGTCGTAGTATGGAGTCTTGTGTCCTGTAAATAGAATATTCCTTGCTTTAATGATTGTAAGAGGAAAGACTGCCATTTTTTCCTGGCTGTCTTAATACTATTGACATTGATGATAAATAGTGGAATATTAGGTTCCATTATAGTGGGATGAGAAGAATGACCTGTAATTTAATTATCCTTGATTCAGGGTGGCTTGGCTCTGTTACTTCTGGTCTGCCTGGTGTTCTTTCATTTGGATTTAGCTTTCTTCCCAGCAGGTGTTATAGCTGGGGTTGGATTGTCTTTTTCAGTACTAACGGGGGTGGGGGTCCTCCTGATCAGAAGTCATGTCTGGCAGAGAAGACCAGACAGAGGAGTCATCTGTTTCATTTCCTGAATTGCATGCTGCATCTGTCAGGGCCTTATACCTGTTGGTGGTAGGAATGTCTGTCATTCGTAAAAGTTTAGGGCATGGTTTGGTCCAAGATTGTCTGTGTCTCATGACTGGTTTACCTGGGCCTACTCCTTTAGATTTAGCCTGGGGGGGGGCATTTCCTGTGGTTCTACAGGGGGGAATGTCCTGTCTTACTTCATCCAGGTTAACCATTTCTGACTTCTGTACTTCAGGGGTTCTGCTTTCTTGCTGTACCTCTCTGGGGGTATAGTCTGTCTGTCTTCCAGTATGTCCTCGTCCCATGAGGTGGGGTGGGGTGAAGGGGTAACACTGCTTTGTTTTCTTTTGCACTATAGCAATGAGTAGCCTTGCTCCTCATGGTCATTTTGATCTGGCTGATTGTGTGCTGCCCCAGGGCATGAATGGTATGAATGT
This sequence comes from Neoceratodus forsteri, assembly GCA_016271365.2. Lineage (NCBI taxonomy): Eukaryota > Metazoa > Chordata > Ceratodontiformes > Ceratodontidae > Neoceratodus > Neoceratodus forsteri. Next base: position 29,346,693 of record CM057456.1, read on the forward strand.
CCCTGTTGTCCACATAGATTACATACTTGTTCACGTCTGCATAAACTGCTAATATGTCCTAATTCATTGCATAGTGTACATTTTAGTCTGTTGCACAGGTTGCTGATATGCCCTGTTTCCCCACAGCGGTAACATGCTTTGGGTTGCACCACATAAAATAACACCCCTCTGTCTTCTCCCCCAAAAAAAACAATTCAGGAGATGTTGCAATCCCTCTTCAGTTGTATTTAAAACCACCCTGATTTTCCACCCTGCAGTCCAAATCCTCTTTTCGTCAAAAATGGCTTCTGGGTGCCCCAATACAGTACATCTTTGTTTGGGCCAATAAAGGAGGTCTGTGACACTGACCCCTTCATTTCTGAACAGAACCATAATAGTTCAATTTGCTGGTTTAGTAAGTGACATGATATGGAAAGGCACCCATATGGTGTGTTTTTTAGTGCTTGATATATTGTCCAGAATTTCTGTAGTCCACTGCTGAGTTTGAAGCTTACATCAAATGTTGATTCTCCAGATACGTGGATAAAGGCATAGATTTCAGCAGCACAGAAGTTCATGGAGCCTTTTAGTAAGGTTTGCACTACAAATAGTCTCTCTGGGAATGTATCCAGTCCCCCTTTATACATGAGGTGAAAAGCGTTGTGCCATTTTGCTGGATATTCAGGTTGCCTAAAGAATGAAGCATAAGACCTAGGTCTTCTTGTATTTGCCCTGGTATAGAATTATCAGAGTGTGGTTGGTTCATACCAGGTTGGTCATTGAGGTGCTAGGTTCTGATTGATTATTTTCACGTCGCCTGCTGCATCCTCTGTATTCACTGTCTGTGTGTGGGGGGAGTCCGTAGCAGTAGCCTTGGGTTCTGAGTGAAGTTTAGGTCACTTGGAAGATGCATGGGTGATTCACAGTTAAATTTTCCCTCTGTCTGCATTATTCATTGCCTCTTTATTTGCTGTATTTTGTCCATTTGCTAAAATATCATTGTCAGTATTATTTAAGTCTTCATTTTGTTGCCTCTGTCTTCCTAGTATCTCAATTGGAGAGTGGTCTGACACCCATTGTCCTGTCTGGGATTTTTACGAACCAACAGCTGCTAGAGCAGAGTCTATCGACCACTCAGGCTTCTTAACACTAGTCTCTGTAATATTAGGGTCTTGATTTAGACTGGATGTTATTACATCTGTTTTTGCCATTCCTGGTAAGACTCCTACATTTTACTGTGCCCTATTTCCTTCAATACAAATAAAGGTTTGGTATGTGTTTCAAACGTGAAGGTCTTAGTGGTCGCTTCACCCTTTTTTGCTTTCCTTAGGGTGCTGCTGCTGAATCAATTCTGGGCATGGTGTTTCAGTCACACTGGAGGTTTGCAGCTGGGCCGAAGCAGTTGTAGGAGTTTGAGGCTCTGTGGTATGCATCTGTATCTGTTGTTGTGCAATTGCTTTCTGGATATCTTGTTGTCTCTGCCAAAAGCACTCTCCTTCTATTTGTAGGAGCACTTGTAATATTTCCATTGCAGAAGCCAAATTAGTAGATCCCTGTTATGATTCACTAGTAGGAGTTTTCTCATTCTACCCAGTTTTATCAAGTTGCTTTCCTTGTTTGCTATTTTCTGTTGATCTGTTTCTATTATTTCTGGTAGAAGTGATTCTTCTGTGATTTCAATTGCAGCATCAAAGGAATTCTCGGTCTCTATTACTGAAGAGGTAGAGAAGGAGATTGGCTCCTCCACCTCCCTGTGCATCCATCCTCTCCAGAGAATCAATTGAACTGGGCCCCTCCATCCTGTCCACAGGAAGTGACAGCACTCCTGCAGGCAGAGTAGGGGAATTTCCCTGGTGTCCTGGCCAGATTCCCCCCCAGTCATTGAAAGTACCACCAATAGCATAATCTGATTCAATTTCAGTTGGTTTGCATTTGTATCTCCCCCACCAACCCCCACTGTGTGGTGACTAGGGGAGGAGGAGGGTGAAATGGGGTGCTAAGTGGGCTGGGGGAAGGGGATATAATTTAATCAATCAATCAAATTCTATTTAACCAGGCAGTTATATCGTTGAGCAAGCTCATTTGCAAGATGGTCCTGGGCACAGAGGATAAATTCATTTACAGTATTCAACATCATTTCATAACACAGCAGACACTGAAACAGACTATTTTTAAGTGCGAGATCATTAGGTAACAGGAGCAAGACTTGGATAACGAGGGCAATGTACATATACAGGCAATTCATCATACATGGGTTAGGAGACAGTGGAGGACAGAGGGAGGAGAGGATGGCAAAGACACAGTGGAGGACAGAGAGAGGAGAGGAGTGCAAAGACACATGAGGGGAGCGGGGGCAGCCCTGCTAGGGTAGAGGCTCCCAGGGGGTTGCCATGGGGAAGGAAGGAGGGAGGGAACTAGGAGGGGGGGTAGTTACACTAAAAAGGAATGCCGGCCGACAGGGGGAATAAGAAGGCCAGAGAGGATCAGAAGCTAGGGGAATATTCAGTCCATATGCCAGTGATTACCTGAAGCAATCGCACATGGTCTTCAGGAATCGATAAAGCAGCTGCCTGAATATGTAGGGGCTAGGCAGGAGGGAACGTTTAAGTGCTTTTTGCATGTTGTTCCAAAGTGATGGTAGGAAGGAGCTGAAGGCAGTTGTGCCATGATGTGTCCTCATCCATGGTAGCTTGAGGAGGACAAAGGAGGAGTTCTGTAGTCTGTACCACCTTTAGACCATTCAAATAGGTTGCAGATATAGGGTGGGAGTTTATTAGAAATAGCCCTGAAGAGCCACATGAGGGTGTTTATTTGCCTCCTCATGAAGAGGGATGCCAATCAATTGCCTGGTACAACAGGTAGTGGTGAGTCTGAGGGGCATGCCAAGTATAGAAACATAGAAACATAGAATTTGACGGCAGATAAGGACCGCTTGGCCCACCCAGTCTGCCCATTTCCCTACCTAATGGATAAGCTGCAGATCCTAGTTAACCAGCAGCCTACTTCTTCCTACCCCCACCCACTAGAATTGCCTTATGACTGTCCCATGCATGCTTGAATTCTACCACTGTTTTTGACTCCACAACCTCCTCCGGAAGGCCGTTCCATGCATCCACAACCCTCTCTGTGAAAAAATACTTCCTTAAATTACCTCCCTGAGCCCCTCCTCCCATCTTCAAATTGTGCCCCCTTGTTCTTGCACACCTCTTTTTTTGAAAGATGCTACCTTCTTGGACTTTATTGATTCCCATGAGGTACTTGAAAGTTTCTATCATGTCCCCCCTCTCCCTCCTTTCCTCGAGGCTATACATATTAAGCTCCTTAAGTCTCTCTTCATATGTCTTCCGGTGCAGACCCTGCACCATTTTAGTTGCCCTCCTCTGAACAGCTTCCATCCTGTCTATGTCTTTGCAGAGATTGGGTCTCCAGAACTGCACGCAGTACTCCAGATGGGGTCTCACCAGCTGTCTGTGCAGAAGAATAATAACTTCCTGTTTTCTACTGGTGATGCCTCTCCCTATGCATCCCAGTATCCCCCCAGCCCTCCTTGCTGCCCTCTCACATTGCTTGCCCACCTTTAGGTCATCTGATATGACTACCCCCAGGTTCCTTTCCATTTTTGTTGTTGTCAGTATCTCAGCCCTCATTGTGTACTCTTCCCCTGGGTTTTTGTTTCCCAGGTGCATTACCTTGCACTTCTTAGCATTGAATCTAAGCTTCCATACATTTGACCATTCCTCTAACCTTGCCAAGTCCCTTCTCATCCTTTCCACCCCACCTTGTGCATCAACTCTGTTGCAGATCTTTGTGTCATCTGCAAAGAGACATACTTTTCCTTCCAGTCCCTCTGCAATGTCGCTTATAAAGACATTGAAGAGGACCGGTCCTAATACTGAATCCTGCGGTAGCCCACTAGTAACCCCCCTTTCTTCAGAGTGGACTTCATTTACTGTTACTCTCTGTGTCCTATTCTCCAGCCAATTCTTTACCCAGGCTGTCATCTTGGGACCCACTCCCAGGATGGCTAACTTGTATATAATCTTTTGTGTGGGACTGTGTCAAATGCCTTCTAAAGTCTAGGTAGGCCATGTCCACAGCCCCTCCCTGATCTACTACTTTGGTCACCCAGTCAAAGAAATCCATCATATTTGTCTGGCATGACCTTCCCGCTGTGAATCCATGCTGCCTTGGGTCCTGTGCCCCTCTTGCCTCTAGATGCTCGACAATTCTTTCCTTCAGAAGTGATTCCATCATTTTCCCTATCACTGAGGTTAAACTAACAGGTCTGTAGTTTCCTGCTTCTGCCTTGCTTCCACTTTTGTGAAGGGGAATCACATCTGCCCTCCTCCAGTATGACTCTCAAAGCACGATGGTAGAGTGTGTCAAGCTTCTGGAGGGCATACTAGGGCAGTGACTGCAGAGAAAGTCAGCATAGTTAAGCAAGGGTAGAAAGGTTGTTTGAACCATCTGCTTCCTAGCATCGAGAGTGAGTAGATGTCTTATGCGGTAAAATATGCCATGGCGCTGTCTTGGCTTTTTTGTTAACTCATTTAGGTGTACAATGAAACTGAGTTTGTTATCCAACCAGACTCCCAGATATTTGAATTTATCCACTATTTCCAGAGATTCACCAAGGAGGGTGACAATCTGGGGGTTACCAGGTGTTCCCATATTGTGGGAGGAGTGTGGGGAGTTAATCATGGCTTTGGTTTTGTTGGCATTGAGCAAGAGCTTCAGGCTCAGTAGCTTATGTTGGAGGATGATAAAGTCCTGCTGTAACTCCTTGTAAGCAAGCCCTAGAGAGGGGTTGGTTGTATAGAGGACATGTCATCCGAGAAAAGGTGAACATTTCCTGTGAGTATGCCAGAATCTATGTGGTTAATATAAAGTGTGAAGAGGATAGGCCCCAAGATAGAACCTTGCAGGATGCCTCGGGGCAAAGCTTTTATTGGAGACAGTTTCCCTTGTGCTTTAATTTGTTGTCTTTGATTTGTGAGGTAGCAGTGGAACCACTTTACTGCAGAAGGGGTTAGACCAATACTACCCAGAGTATCAAGCAGGATAGAGTAATCGACCATGTCAAAGGCATTGCTAAGGTCAAGGAAAAGTGCAGAGATGTGCTGCTTATTAGCCGGGGCTTTTAACCAGTCATTAGACACTTTGGCTAGAGCCAACATGGTGCTATACTTAGGTTTGATCCCCGATTGGGCTGGGTTAAGGATATTTTCACAGTCCAGATACTCCCTCAGTTGTGAGTTGAAAATTTTTTCTAGTAGCTTGGACAGTATAGGAAGAAGCGAGATTGGTCTGTAATTATTGAAGTCTGTAGGGTCTCCCAACTTGAACAAAGGGACAATAGGTACAATTTTCCAACTGGGTAAGTGAGCTATTAAATAGATGAGTGATAGGTGCTGTCAGATGATAATAGCCTGCTTTTAGAAAGAATGGTTCTAACGAGTTGGCACCAGCACTCTTTTTGGTATCTAGTGAGAGGAGAAGGTCCTCCACCTGTTTAAAGGATACTGGCTAGAAATTAAAGGGAGGGCAGCCATTACAGAGGACAGAAGTAGGGCTAGTACCTACACTGGCGGCACTTGGGGCATTCAGTTTACTAACAGGCGAGGCATTAAATGCAAGGCCTGCAGTAGCAAAGTGGTTATTGAGCTGGTCAAGGATCTCAGACCTATCTGTGTAGGAGTTCTTGTTCACTACAATTTTGGCCAGAATTGGTGTGGCAGGGGAGTGTCCTTCGACCTCTCTCAAGATTTGCCAAAACTTGGCAGAGCAGTTTTTGTTTTCCTTGAGGGCAGACTGAAAGAAACGTGATTTTTCCTTCCTGATCAGTTTGGTTCAAGTGTTCCTGGCTACCCGGAAGGAGAGCCAGTCTGAGTCGGACTGCGACTTCCTTGTCCTTTTCCATAGTGTGTCTCTGGACCACAGGGCCCTCTTTAAGGATGGGCTGAACCAATCAGGTGCCCATTTCCTAGCTTTAACCTTTCTTAAAGGTGCATGTTTATTGATTACCCTTAGTAACAGATCCGGGAAGACAAAGAAAGTTTCAGACACAAAAGGTGTGAGGTAAAAGTCCTGCCACTTAATAGTCCCAAGATTCATCAGAAAGGCAGGCAGACAGAAGTGTTTTAGGCTGTGCTTTAGCTTGAAGATAAAGGTGGCAGGTAGGTGTGGGGAACACCTGATACAGACAACAGCACAGTGGTCACTCAGGTCATTATGGAAGACCCCTGTATGGGAGATATTATGTGGCTTGTTGACGAGCATAAGATCCGGCAAGGAGCTTCGATCATTTTATTTTTTTTATTAGGTCTGGTAACCTCAGGGGTAATCTGAGTAGCCCATGCTCATCGCAGAAATCCTTGAGCCTGTTGGCACAGGCATCATTCCAATTAAGATTAAGGTCCCCATTATGACACATTCAGTAGTTGCTTTCTCCAAGAGGGAGTGAAGGTGAGGTAGTATACACAGGCTAGCAGCAGTGCCTATAGCATGCAGCTATCAGTAGGGCTACTCGAGGCAATAAGGTTAACTTGAGGGAAAGACACTCAAATTCTTTGGGCATTGATGTACCGACAATATCAGAGGTTAGGAATTTGTCCTTAATATAGATGGCAACACCACCGCCTCTGGTCGACCTGTCAGGGATGTTAAGCATTTTGTCTGGTACATGATTCTTAAGCCAGGTTTCCGAGAACATTGCTACATCAGGCATTGTGTGTAGCATCCAGGCTTGGACCAGGTCAAATTTATTGACTAGGCTGCATACATTCATATGCAGGAAGATCAGACCCTTTAACTGTGGGAGCTCCCCTGGAGCAGCTAGCAGACGAGGGGGCCTGGGTTTAGTTCCACAGCACCTGCACAGAGCAACAACAGGATTAATAGTTTCCTGAGACATCTTACAAGGAATCTCAGGAAGGCTTTGTTAGGTTGCTTAGCATGGGCACTGCCGTTTGGGCCTTGGAGGTGTGCATGAATGGGATTTGGAGAAGCCTGGAGTCTGTGCTTCTAAGTGACTAGGCAGGGGAAGGTTGGGCTGATATGGTGGAACTGAGATAAGGGGGAAGGGACCGGGACCAGAATTTGGCAATGACTCTGGTGCAGTGGATCTGTCTGCGGGTCATGAGTAAGGTGAGGGCTAGGGAGCTGTATAAGTGACAGTGGTGTGTCGTTTGAGGGTAGTCTAAGATGAAATGACAGAAGAAGTGAAATAGTGTGTCCAGGCTGGTCAGGTTGGATGATGGAGCGGCGCCATAGACCATGTCGCCATAGTCAAGTATTGGGAGAATCATCTTTTGAACAATTTCCCTCCAGACCAGAGTGGGAATGTACCCTTTATTGCGATACAGAGCACCAAGTTTGGGATGTAGCTTCTTGTGTAATGAATCGATGTGTGTGGAGAAATCAAGGTGCTGGTCGAGCCAGACATCCAGGTATCTGAATGAGTTGCAGGACTCAGGTTATGAGACTTGCTCAGGGCCACACAGTATGCAAGTAGAGGCTGTGGGATTCAAACCCAGGTTTGCAGCTCAGAGTCTTAAACCACTGCACTATACTGCCTCCTGGGCGGAGGGTGGGATGGGGTGTTAAGTGGGCTAGAGAAGGGGATATAATTTATTTGTGTGTGGTGGCTGGGAGGGTGGAAGGTGGGATGGGAAGCTAAGTGCGCTGGGGGAAGGGGATATAATTTATTTGTGTGTGGTGGCTGGAAGGGTGGAGGAGGATGAGCTGCTAAGTGGGCTGGGTGAAGGGGATATAATTTATTTGTGTATAGTGGCTGGGAGGGTGGAGGGTAGTATGGAGTGCTAAGTGGACTGAGGGAAGGGGATCTGGTTTATTAATGTGTGTTATCTGGGAGGGTGGAGAGTGAGATGGGATGCTAAGTAGGCTAATGGAAAGGGATATAATTTATTCGTGTGTAGTGACTGGTAGAGTGAAGGGTGGGATTGGTTGCTCAATGAGCTTGGGGAAGGGGGTACAACTTCACATTGTGTGTGTGTTGGCTGGGAGGTGAGAGAGTGGGATAGAATGCCAGGTGACAACCATCAATATCAATTTATCAGCATAACCAACAAACCGATGCTATCAGGGGCAAATCTGCAAATCACAGGTCCAGATCAGCAGAACATGGGTCTGATTAGTGATGTTGAAAATCAGATTAGATAGTCATTATCCAATCCAACCAAATTATCTGATTTTTAAGTCAGACTGGAAATGGATAATTACAGATAATCCAAGTGTTCATCAGATTTCTATTAGATCATATACTGTAATATCCAAGCACCTCTAATTCTGCTATAATTTCCTTGATAATCTTTAATAAACTTTAATAAGAGAACACATAAATTCAAGTAGGTGGATAGCATTTTATATAGACACGCATTTAATTTGATGCCAGTTCTTGGCAGTGTTACACCTTCTACATATTTTGCAATAATTTATGTATTTATTTATTTATTTGAAAATTGGTAACTGAGAAAGGTGCACTGGGTCGATTCATTTCAGGCATGACCCGGGAAAGGGTACAGGGGCAATCAGTAATACAGTAGTTGACATGGGAGCAATAGAATACTACAATTAGTCCAATGCAATAACTGAAGGTTACTACTGATTCTGTAGTAGTAGGGCAAAAGTCCAAACAGCACCATAAGTTACAACAAAACATAACCCCTCAAAGAGTGGACAGGGAAAAAAATATTAAAGACAAATTAAAATCCAAAACAGGTGAATGCAATAATATTAAACTTAGAAAGTGCACCAAGCAATCCTGGAGAAACACTGGGGATAAAGAAAGCAGAGGAGAGGCTCATAAGACATGGAACTATATCAAATCCTAGAATAACATGTATTATACAGCTATTTATGCTCATCAAATATATCCTTACATAACAACTTGTATGGCTGTATACAACTAATGTATCCCTGCACAACAACTTGTATGGCTTTCTATGACCAGTGTATCCCTGTGTAACTACCTATATGGCTTTGTACGATTAATGTATCCTTGTGTAACAACCCGTATTGCTTTGAATGACTAATGTATCCTGCGTAACAACTTATATGGCTTTGTACAACTAATGTATCCCTGCACAACAATTTGTATAGCTTTGTATGACTAATGTATCCCCGCACAACAACTTGTATGGCTTTATATGACCAATGTATCCCTGCACAACAACCTGTATTGCTTTGAATGACTAATATATCCCTGCGTAACAACTTGTATGACTTTGTATGACCAATGTATCCCTGCATAATAATCTGTATTGGTTTATACGATGAATGTATCTCTGAGTACCAACTTGTATGACATTGTATGCTGAATGTACCCATGCATAATAACTCATATTGCTTTGTGTTACTACATCCCTGCATAACAATGTATGGCTTTGTATGATGACTGTATCTCTGAGTAACAACTTGTATGACTCTGTATGCTAAGTATACCCCTGTGTAATTACTCATATGGCTTTGTATGATGAATGTATCCCTATCTAAAAACTTACATGACTTTGTCTGATGATGGTACCTCTGAGTAACAACTTGTATGACTCTGTATACTGAATGTACTCCTGCATAATAACCGTTATGGCTTTATATGATGAATGTATTCCTGCATAACAACTTGCATGGTTTTGTATGACAAATGCATCCCTATGCAACAATTTGCAGGCTTTGTGTGACGGATATATCCCAGCAGAACTACTTGTATAGCTTTGTATGATGAAAGTGTTCCTGCACAACAATTTGCAGGCTTTGTATGACTCATAGATCACTGTGTAATCATTTGCACGCTTTGTGTAATGAATGTTTACCAACATAACAACTTGTATGGCTTTGTGTCAACTACAATAAAATCCAAGTAAAAAAAGTTTAAATTGGGTCCCAGTACAGAACCTTGCTAGCATTTGGAGCAAGTTAGCTTGTGTGTTTTTTTGTGTGCTATGGAAATGTGGCTCCCACAGTGAGACAGAGCCCTATTAGAATGGCTTAAGAGCCATTGAGGACTTTACAGCAAGTTCAGGAAGGATTTCACTGAAAGGGGGACACAGCAGACTTATGTGAAGCAAAAGGCTTGTTTTAACTTAAGAATATTTTCTGTACAGCACAGCTTTCTGAAGGCCAACTTAGTAAGAAAATCTTGGAACTTTCATTCACCTGCAAGAAAACAACAATGGTGTATTTCAGTATTCAACTGTGAACTTCAAACAAATGATCAGAAAGCTCTTACAGCTGACCCAGAACAAAAGAGACCTTAAACAGCAGCTGATGCCTTTGGAAAAATTTTGGAAAACGTACTATTTAGACACAGTTCAGCTTGTATTTCATATATCTTCTATAGATTTTTCCTCTCCTTATTTATTACAGAAGAAATTTCCACAAAAGCAAGATTTTTCCCTTAGACTTCATCTGCCTCTATAGCTTATTTCCTACTTAAAATTATAATGCACTCTTGTAACATAACAGTCTGTTGCTCCAAGAATAACTGTGATGTTACAAGCACGGTATTATGACATCAGGGGCCAGATATTCAAAACTTAGCCTCGGGGCTAAATTAGCACTGCACGGCATGCTAAATTAGCCCTGAACCAGTAGCAATATGTGTGTGATAGCAATGAAGTGTTGCACAACAACTGCAAACAGTAATGCAGGCCACACACTGCAGAACTGTGCTATGCCTTTGAGAGGATTGCCTGGGGCTACCCCAAGTGTACAGTGCTAACAAATTAGCCCAGGGCAAAAGTTTGCTATATTCAAAACTCCCATGCAAATGAGCCTACTTAGGCAATCCATGTGCAAACAGCCACATTAGCATCTCATTAAGGCCTGCTTAGCGTACATTAGCATGAAGATTGCCCGGTGCTATTCAATGGTGCACACAGCTCCACCTGTAGGTCAGATTGGAACTACAGGTCAAAAACCGCAGGCTGGATGGTGCCCACAGCTCCACCTGTAGGTCAGACTGGATGTACAGGCTAAAAGCCACAGGCCGGTGTGTGTACACAGCCTCACCTGTATGCCAGCCTTGAGAAACAGTTTGTTAGCTGCAGGCCATGGGTGTCAGCAGGCATATGCAGTGCATAGCTCCTACCCACTCAGCACTGGAATGAGGGACAAAGACACTCTGAATGTGGAACAAAGAGGGACACTGATCCACATAATGAGAGGCACATCCTCAAACATGGAGACACAAACTCAGGAAACAATGGAAACCAGTACCTTCACATGTACACGGAGTAAGAGTCATGTAGCACCACAGAATAATACAACTCCCTGCTTGAAAGTCTGAATGTACAGTACAGTCTCTGTGTGTGCACCACTGCTACCAGGAGGGATGGATTCAGGTCAGGGCTATAGTGGGAGGAACACAGAGGGGTATCCCCAGTACTGAGGGACATTGTAGAGGACTATATAACTGTGTGTGTGTGTGTGTGTGTGTGTGTGTGTGTGTGTGTGTGTATGTGTATATATATATATATATATATATATATATATATATATATACACACAGTATATATATTAATGCAATAGGTGTGCAGCCAAAATCCGTTGTATAAATCCATTTATCTCTACATATGTGGGATAAATGCAAACTGTCAATCAAAGCTTTTTGTTCACTTTTTGACCAATAAATGTGAATAACTTTAAAACGAAAATGATAGCATGGTACTGTGAGTACAAAATTTGTCCAGCACACAAATATCTACAAAATGAGTGCTGTTTTGCTTATATATATATATATATATATATATATATATATATATATATGCCTTTTATTTTCTTTATAATTAGCAAAAAACTGCATAAAATTAAATTTTCTTTTCACTTTTTTGACAAACAAATGTGAATAACTTTAAAACAAAAAAGGTAGCATGGTACTGTAAGCATGAGATTTGTTCAGAAAAAAGTTTTCTACAAAATGAGTGATGTTTCATTTAATAGCAACCACTACACTAGACGGACATACACTAGGAAAGTTAATTGAAAGTCCCAGAAATGATCATTTAAAAAACCAAAACAGTCAAAACCAAATGTGCCTGCACTGATAGCATCCCTATTGCATAAATGAAACATATAATGGTGAGCTGTCAGATAAATGATTTATCTACACTTGTTCTGCTTGACCTCAGACACTCACTCGTGGCTTAAGCCACTCATGAGGTTACCCAAGGTCAAACAGCTTGTGTAGTTAAATCATTTATCTGACAGCTCACCATTGTATATCCTTTTTATATATATATATATATATATATATATATATATATATTGCAGAAAGCTGTATGCATGCATCAGTTAGAGTGAATCATATAGTGAGTAAAGCAGGAAATGAGGCATTAGGGTTTCCAACCCTAACGCCCCACCCCAGGGTTCCACCCTACCCTCCTCCCACCCTCTACCCTCCACACACCAACAGGCATCTGGGTGTGTTGGGGTTGATGGTCTAACCTCACACCATTCCATCTGTAAACAAGCTGAGGTGGTGCGGTACAGGAGAATGGGGTGAAAGTTATGCCAACAACCCCAACGCACACCCAGATGCCTGTTGGTGTGTGGAAGGTGGGGTGGTGGAGTGGTAGGGGTGGGAACCCTGGGGTAAGGCGTTAGGTTGGAAACCCTAACGCCTCATTTCCCTGCTTTTGTCGCTATAGTATGCACCCTAACTGATGCATTAATGGAGTTTTTTGCAATGAATTTCCCTTCTTTTTCAGATAATATAATGATATCCTCATTTTGCTGTGACAGCGCAGGGTCCTTTGGACCCTGCGCTCCCATCCCTCCATCCAAATAGTACAACAGTATCCATATGTCACAGTGGGAGCACAGGGTCCTTTGGACCCTGCACTCCCATCCCTCCACAGATGCACATGTGTATCTAGCTGTGGAAACACAGGGCTCTCTGGCCCCTGCATTTCCACACATAAAGTTAAGAGCAGGCATAGCAAAATCGCAACAAATAGTCATAACTGTACCATCTAAAATAATTTTCACCCCAAATGTTCAACATAACCTTCTTATCACTTCACTGCATTTACCCAGTACAGAAAACTTTCAAATCCCTGTGGAAATATATTTCTGCACAACTGTAACGCCGTTTTGTTCCTCAGGTGCAGAAAAACATTTTTGGCAGGATTTGAAAAATTACAGCTGTACTATTCGTAAGGTGGCGTGAAAAATGGTAATGATGAAAATCTGGAGTCAAAACATGAAAAATTGGTGAAGTGACGAGCGTGCATAGACACTGCGCGATGCACGCTCATAACTGTAATTTTTTGGGATGTTTTCATCAAATTGTCAACATGAGTTTTTTGGGACCTCCCCTCATGAACAGTTGCACTGTGATTTTGTTAATCCATCCCAAAAGTTGATTTCACACAATGACCGCACCATTCTCTGCCACAGGTGCATAAAAACATTTCTGGCAGGATGCGACAAATGACAACTCTCCTGTTCATGAGAAGATGTGACAAAATGGCAATGTTGAAACTCTGGGGTGAAAATGTTAAAAACTGGTGAAATTACAAGCATGCATAGAAACTGCACAACACATGCTCGTAACACAGTCATTTTTTGGAATCATTTCTCCAAATTTGCAACATGGGCTGTTTGGGACCCCACCTCATTAACAGTGGCACTTCTTTTCATTAGTCAGTCCCGAAAAGTGATTCCGCATAGTGACCATGAAATCACCTTTCGGGACTGAACAACAAAACAACAGTGAAATTGTTCACGAGGTGGGATCCCAAGAACCAGATGTTGAAAATTTGGGGTCAAAATTCCTAAAAACGGTTGAGATATCATCATAAGTTGAAACCCCAATTGACAGTCATTATACAGCTACCTTTGATTCATTATTTTGCCGCTTGACTTTGAAGAGCACAGATGTGTCCTGGTCCTCAGAAAATGACAACGCCAACCTTCAGAGGTAAGTATGGGATAAGGTGTGGGTGCTCAGTGGGAGAGTGGGGATGGGGTACTGGGAAGACGATGAGGGACTATTTTATTTTTTCCAGGTTAACAAAACAAATAACACGTTGGAGGATGGTTTTCTTCATTTACAGGAACAAACAATGAATAATTAGTCAGGGCACACTGGGATAGACTCCCAGTGTGCCTCATGAGTGGGGGATACATGCTCACAGGGAACTGAGCACCCCATCAGCAAGGCAATGAATAAAAATTAAAATAACTTTTGGGCACACTGGGGTGGGCTCCAGTGTGCTACATGAGTTGGGGGGTGGGGGGACATGATACCAACAGGGGACTGGGCACCCCTGTCAACAAGACAATACATAAAGAATAACATCCTTTGGGCACACTGGCATGGGACTCCCAGTGTGCCACATGAGTTGGGGAATTATGATGCCAACAGAAGTATTGGGCACCCCATCGGCAATACATGTGATCGGGGACGCTAGACTACCAGGATTGGACCTGGTGATAATTAGAAGTTACAGTTCAATATTATGGTAGTAATTCAGTCACTTGAATTACTTCAGGTTCCACCACCACTTACTGCATGCTTTTTTCAGGTGGTATTCAGTGCTGCACTACCGGTGGTGCAACAACCTGTAGTGTGGCACTACTATTTTGAATATGCCGGTGCACTGGCATTCATGGCCCCTCTGCTCCCTCACTCCCCTGCATATATTAACTTTTAGTGTCAGTGCTATCACACAGCGCCGACACTAAAAGGGCTTTTGAATATTGCAGTTCAGTGGAAATGTGGCACTGTTCAAACACTACAGATCTGCTCCGGGCCCAAAGCTTTGAATATCTGGCCCCAGGTTGGGAAGAAGCAATAGGAGCTGATGAACTCTCAAGGAACAACTAACTATCCCGCTTCATGCATATGACCTCAGTAATAAATAATGGGGATAAGAAACATAGAGCTAATAAGAAATATAAGCTGCTTTGTGTCCAAATATTATGTTTTTCAAAGTTCTTCTCAAGGAGTTGGTGAGTCTTTAAAAAACTACAATAAAGAGAGCTACTGTATCAACTTGACTCCTCTAGGTGAAGTAAACCACAGCACCAATAGCGAGAAACAGAGTGATGTACTACAATAACTATCAGTGATCAACCTATCAAATGAAGTACACACACCAACTAAAACATCAATATTATCAAAGGGCTTAAAGAGTTAGTGCACTTCCTAAAATTAATATTCGTTTTTAAAAGTTATCAGCTATTACCTTTTATATCTCAGGTGGTTTCTTTTTTCCTGTTTGGTAATTAGAAGATTTTTTTCCAGATGTTAGTAGGTGTAATCTGTGGAAAAGCTCATTGCCTTGCAGCTGGCATATCTACAGTAGTTCTGTTCCCACCACTATATCATCAGTATTGTGACCTGACTGTAACATCACAGCTACTCAGGGAGAGCCACTCAGTAACTGCCAGGTCAGTCACCTGTGATGTCACAGTCAGTAAGGTCACAGTGCTGATGATCTAGTTGGGGGGAATAGAACTAGATATGTCAGCTGACAGGTGGTGTGCCATTCCACACACCCAGCATAATACTCTCACATAAAAAATTTTCTAATGAGTAAACAGAAAATGATAAATACTTCAGAAATAAAAAGTTACAGCTGATTACTTTTTAAAATGCGTAACATTTTCCTGTCTACTACATTTGGTCTACTAGCTCTTTAACTTTCCCAATCACACAGGACTTTAATACAGTTAGAGTCTGGAGTGATGAAGGAATACTCTAGATGGCTTTACCTAAAGGAATACTTTTTGATTACAGCAACACACAAACAATGCAGTATAACAGAAATCAACAGACTGGACCCCTCTGAGCAGATGCAACCCTAGATCAGATGCATACATTGACTACCTCTGTCAAAGAGCAAATTCCCAGATACTAAGTAAACAGCAGAACCACTTATATAATATCACATCACTGGAGGAGAAGGCAATACAAACACTGAAGAACAACTATAATATATACAATAATACATGGGGAAGTGTGCTTAATGAGAATGTAATAGTTGCCCGACAGGTGAGATGCTACATAAACCCCAAGGGCGAAACCAGAGGGATTTTTTAAAGCATCCCACACCGAGGGCAACCAAAAAATTCAAGTTTTAGCAGACTTCTCTATCTTTTATTTTTTATAATTGCTGTTCAGCAATTTTTTGCCACACTAATTTTACTAGTTTCTCACACACATACATATATATGTATATATATGCACACACACACACACTTTTCTCTCTCTCTCTCTCTCTCTGTCTCTCTCTCTGACAGTCTTTCCTTTTTTTTTTGCAGCAGCATTTTTTATTTATTTGGGTTCTGGTTTATCCCCTTCCGATGGCGCTTATCTCTGAAGTGTGTCCAAGCCATTTTCGGTGGCAGTTTTCCTCTGGTGTGGCTCTGAAATCCCCAGTGTGGCTTTTGAACAGTGGGATCAGCCAGGTACTTCGTCATGCAGTTTAAATAAGGGAGAAAAGTAATATTGAAAAAAAAAAAAATTACACATGCTGTTGGTGTGGCAGCTCCTTATTAAGTGGGATGGAGGAGTCGTCATGTTTCTATAACTTGTAAGCCCGCCTAGAAGGAGTAAAGAACCAATCAGGATGCAGCTCTTGCTTGACTGACATGGTGCGTGTTTGCTGTTATAACCTGCCAGTAGCGGCTCTAGCCACAAATGGTAACCAGGGCACAGCTGGGGCACAACCAATGGCAGCCAGGGCACTGATATATTATTACTTTGGGGGAGATTCTGCACCATATGGGGCACAGCATTGTTTTACCAGGGCACATGCCCTGGTGGGCCCTGGTGTAGAGCTGCCACTGTAACCTGCGGGTTATAACGTCAAATTATAACTCAGTCAGACAATGGAAAAAATTGTTGATCAGTTATTATATCATAATAAACAAACTGACAAAAGAGGAACCATAGTTATGATGAATACAGAGGACTACTTCAAAGAGGCATACAGATAGTAGTCAGACAATGTATTACAGAGAACTTGCAGAGCAACCACTATGCAATATAAAAACGAAACAAACAAATTATCGAATTCTTGTGGAAAAACACCCATAAACAGCTAAATAAACTTATTCTAAACAAATCAACCCAAGGAACAATCTACATGCTCCCAAAGATACGCAAACCTGGATACCTGGGTTGGCTTATCATCTGTGGAATCAGTACACTGACTGAAAATATTTCAGGACTTATACAATTCACATTAAAACCTCTAGTGCCAGCTACAAGCAGTTTCATTCAGGAAACCACAGATTATTTTAGGAAACTAATCATATTTGACAACTACCACTCAGCACTATCCTAGCAGGATCAGTAGTAAATTCTGTGAATTACTGCACTTGTGTGTATTGCTGATTATCAGTTCTGCATATATAAAGCCTATCTTTATACTTGTTACTTGTAATTTACTGTTGCACCTTGCCCTATACCATGCATCATGCTTACCACATATCATGTATATATGAATATGTATGTATGTATGTAATAGATAACCCACTCTGAGGTGTGAGTCATGCTCTGATATACGCATGCCTTGGTGTGCGTTGCTATGCAGAGGCCACAGGCCGAGTGCATCAACCACACCCAAGAAGTGCTTATATCAGAGCACCCACCATATATCTCAGAGTGCTATCTATCTTATAAAATGGCAAAATAGTTTTGGAAAGGGGTTAAAGTGCTGTGTGTGGTCACGCCTGATATACTAACATACTAATTGCCTGCAGATTAGGCCTTATGGTCTATCCAGTCTGCTTGAACCTCAGATTCCTAGTTGGGTACCGAGGCCCTCCCCTTCTGTTCCAGAAACCCTATCATCATCCCCACCCCCCTGGGCCAGGCCATCATCTGATACATCCACTTTCTGTGTCTGTCCCACCCTCTCTTGAAGCCCTCCACTGTGGATCTCTGAACCAGCTCACCAGGCAGCGTGTTCAAAGGATCCACCACCCACTCAGTGAAAAACCTCCTCCTCTCCCCCCTCACCCTTCCACCTTTCAAACCATGCCCTCTGGTGATACCCCCCTACTTTAGTCTAAAGATCCCCTCCGTGTTTATCCTATTTATTCCCTTGAGGTACTTGAAGACCTCAATCATGACCCCCCCCATCTCTCCTCTCCTCCAATGAAAACAGGCAGAGCTCCTCAAGTCTGTCCCCATATGTCAAATCCCCTAGTCCTCATATCATCTTAGTTGCCCTCCTCTGTACCCTCTCCAGGAGTTGTATGCCCCTTCAAGTGTGGTCTCCAGTACTGTACACAGTACTCAAGGTGTGGTCTTACCAATCCATTGTACAGCAGCAGAATCACTTCCCTGCTCCTAGAGGTGATCCCCTTATGATGCATACCAACATCCTGTTTGCTTTGTTAGCTGATCTCCTGCTCTACTCAGAGTTATTCATACACTATATGCACGGTCATGTAATGCTCATTCTCCAATAAATTCCAAGCAATTTCCTACCCATTTTATAAATATATGTATATATATATATATATATATATATATTCATCATAAAAAACTGTGTTAATGCATCAGTTAGGGTTGAAAATTAAAAGCGTAAAAGCTGGGAAATTCAACATTAGGGTTACCAACCCTACCACCCACCATTTTCCACACACCAACAGGCCTCAGGTGTGCCTTGGGGTCTGTGGGCTAACTCTTACCCTATCCTTCTATACTGTACCATCTCATCTTGTTTACACATGGAATGGGATGAGAGTTAGGCCTAATGACTCCCAAGGCACACCCTGATGCCTGTTGGTGTGTGGAAGGTAGGGGGTGGGGGATAATAGGGTTGGTAACCCCAACATCGAATTTCCTAGCTTTAGACATTTTAATTTCAAATCCATAACTGATGCATTAATGAAAGTTTTTGCAATGAATTTCCTTTGTTTTGAGAAAGTGTAATGTAACTGGTATGTGGTTGTGGGAGCACGAGCCCTCATGTCCCTGGGCTCTCCTCATGCTACACATTGTTGTGAGAACGATATGTATAAGTGACAGCATGGGCCTCTGGGCCCTGCACTCCCACTCACACATAAATATGGACATACTGCAGCTGTATAGTCATGAAAAGTAACCCTTGTAACACTAATTTGGCAATATCTCAGTAACCACAGCAACTATGGAAAAAATTCCATCGGTTGTAATCATGACTTCAAAACCTCCATGAGCACTTAGCTCACCTAATGGTGGACTTAGCTGCAGAGAGTGAAAATCCATATCTCGAATCTGTTCGATACAGGCGCTGTGGACACCACAATTCAATGGACGAGGTAACTCAGGCATTTTCAGGATTTTAGTCACACAATTTTCAACATGGCCTTTTGAGACACCTTCTCATGAACAATGGCACTGCCATTTTGTTACTCTGTCCCAAAAGTTGAATTCGCACAGCGAACACGCCATTCTGAGCCACAGGTGTGAAATCATGTTTTGGGTGGGATGTGAAAAATGATGGCTGTATACTGCTCATGAGGAGGTGTAGAAAAGGGTAATGTTGAAAATCAGGAGGGAAAATATGAAAAATTGGCCAAGTTACGAGCACGTGTAGAAACTGCACAATGCACACTGATAACGTGGCCATTTATCTGAATTTTTTTACTAAATTTTCAATGTGGGCTTTTTGGGAAATCTACTCATGAACACTGGCACTGTAATTTTGTTAATCCATCCGAAAGTTGATTTTGCAAAGCAACAGTGCCATTCTGCACCAAAGGTGTGAAAACACATTTTGGACAGGATGTGAGAAATAACAGCTGTACTGTTCATGAAGAGATGTGAAAAAATGGCAATGTTGAAAATCTGGAGTGAAAATATTAAAAATTGGCGAAGTTATGAACGTGCGTAGAAAATGTACAACACGTGCTTGCAACATGCCCATTTTTTGGATTTTTTGCACCAGATTTTCAACATGGGCTTTTTGGGACCTTTCCTCATGAAC
This sequence comes from Neoceratodus forsteri, assembly GCA_016271365.2. Lineage (NCBI taxonomy): Eukaryota > Metazoa > Chordata > Ceratodontiformes > Ceratodontidae > Neoceratodus > Neoceratodus forsteri. The sequence continues at coordinate 29,366,621 of CM057456.1, forward strand.
ACTGGGACTGCTATTTTGTTATTCAGTCCCAAAAGGTGATTCCACGTAGTGACCACAAAATCACCTTTCGGGACTGAGTAACGAAATGATAGTGCAGTGTTCATGAGGTGGGGTCAAAATGCCTATGTTGAAAATTTGGTGAGAAAATACCAAAACGTGGCTGAGATATCTACATCTAAATTCTTTGTATCAGAGTCATACGAAGTAGGATCTTAGTTTGTATGTTGAAATACGAATTACGATCCTACTTCGTATGACTCACGAAGTAGGATCCTAGTTCGTATCTCATCATACGAACTAAGATCCTACTTCGTATTATGGCGATGTGAACAAAGAATTTAAATGTTAAATAACACACATTTTAAGGGCATTTTCTGAACAGAAAAGTGCAGAATTCACCTAGGAGTCCCAATAAGCAAGAAACATGTGTTGGTTCCTCCCCAGAATATCCTTTTGGGAGGTTTCTAATTCTGAATTTTTCAGGCAAAACTGAAAACAAGATGGCAGACATATAGGAAAGAGGAATGCTCTCATACAATGCAGGATTCCTGTTTCGAATCATGCGGCTATATTGAAGTGCCTAATGAGCATGCTCAGAAATTATTTTTTCAAATTTTAAATTGCAATAACTTAAAAACGGCTTATTGTTTTTTCACCAGACGAGCAAAAGGCACATATGTGGGGTAGTCCCTTTCTGTCCTGAAACTTTCATACCAAACAAACAAACCCTCTGGGCTATAGACAAATTCAAAGAAAAATCCCAACAATGTCAATGAGTAAAAACATGTTTTTTCACCTCTCCGTAACTTGGAAACTGCACATCTGATCAAAACGAAACTTGCCAGATCAAGGGATCTACCCCAGCATACCAAATTTCAGGCAAATCCATTCAATGGCTGCAAAGTTATTAAAGTGCAAAAGTTTGAGTTTAACATTGAAGTGCCTACTCGACTCTAACTATGACCGTGACCGTGCCCCTATAATACGTGTATATATATATATATATACACACACACATATACATGTATTGTTTCTTTTCTTTAGTTCTCTCAATTGCTTCTAAGCAATCGTATACACCCTCTTTGTACTTTTGTACACTGTTGTGTCAATCTACATTGTTGTGATCTCCCAGGTTGTGCCTGAAAAAGGGCAAATGTTTTGTCTAGTGCACCTACGGTACCTGGTAAATAAAAACTAATAAATAAATAAATGTCAGTGCCCACTATAAAAATATAGCCCAATAAGATGGCACAGCAGTATGACAGAGAATTTTACAGAACAGCACATGCACAAGGGACATTCCAGAAATAACCCTTAGCACCTTAATAAAATTCATTCTGACACACAACTTCATGTTTAACAGCAGACACCTTAAAGACCACCTGCACTCGTATACCCCAAGTCACCCTCTCCGCTCTGCCAGGAAGAATCTTCCAATAGTTCCCCAGGCATGCTAGAGATCCTCCGTAATAGGACCTTCACTGGGGTGGCTTGCCAGCTGTGGAACTCCTTACCACTCTATGCATGAAACATCTCCTCAGAGGAGCCTTTAAGACTACATTAAAGATGTACTTATTCTCCTGCTTTTAACTTATTTGGTTAACTGTCTTATTTGATTTGTTACATTGTGTATTTTAACTTTTATTTATCTGTCATTATTTCTGGTGGGGTTTATGTACAGCACCCTAAGCCCCTGGAATGGGGAGCTTTATAAACAAAACAAGCATTTGTCAATGCTGAATGTTTGCTTGCTGGCATTGGCATTGGTAGTGCAGGAGTTAAACGGCTGTATAATAGGAATGGCAGTAAAGTATTGAACTAACACCATCCCCCACCCTGCAGAGAGTGAAAGGCATTGGGGGTGTGCCTTTGGGTTGTCGGCCATAACACTTATGCCATTCCACCTTACCCCACCCTGTAGACACCGACAGGTGTCACGGTGTGCTTTGGGATCTTCGGCCCTTACACCCATTCCATAAGGAAATAAGCTGAGATGGGTACAGTGTAGGAGAATGGGGTGAATGTTAGGGCTGAAGACCCCAAGGCACACCTCGATGCCTGTCAGTGGCTGCAGGGTGGGGGTGGAATGCCATGAGCATTATGGACGACGAACCCAAGCCACACCCCAGACGCCTGTCAGTCTCTACAGGGTGGGCATTACAGTTGGAAACCTAATGTCCTTGGTGTTTGTTTGTATTTTCACTCCAAATTTTCAACTTGAGCTTTTTGGGACCCCAACTCATGAACAGTGGCACTATCATTTCATTACTGAATCCTGAAAGGTGATTTCGCACAGCAAATGTGCCATTCAGTGCCAAAGGTGCAGAAACACATTTCTAACAGGAGGTGAAAATGACAGCTGTACTGTTCAAGTGGAGGTGTGGAAAAATGGCAATGTTCAAAATCTGAGTGAAAATATGAAAAATTGGCAAAGTTAAGAGCATGCATAGAAACTGTGCAACACACGCTCAGTAACTCAATCATTTTTGAATTTTCCACAAAATTTTCACCATGGAGCTTTGGGACCTCCACTCATGAACAGTGACACTGTGATTTTGTTCATCTGTCTCGAGTTAATTTCCTACACACGCCCCATTCTGCACCACAGGTGTGAAAACATGTTTGGGGCAGGATGTGAAAAATGACAGCTATAATGCTCATAAGGAGGTGTGAAAAATGGCAATGTTGAAAATCTGGAGTGAAAATATAAAAACTGCCAAAGTTATGAATGTGTAGAAACTAACACACGCTTGTATCGCAGTCATTGTTTGAATTTTTCACTAGTCTCAGAACATGGGCTTTTTAGAACCTCCCTCATGAACAGCAGCACTGTTGCTTCATTAATCAGTCCCAAAGGTGATTCCATGAGTGACCCTTGAAATCATCTTTTGGGACCAAGAAATGAAATGACAGTGCCAGTAAACATGAGGCGGGTCCCATGAACCCCATGTTGAAAATGTGGGGCCAAAATTGCTAAAAATGGCTGAGATATTAACTTGTTGAAACCCCCATTGACTCCTATTATACCACTTACCTTGAAATCTTCAGTTTCACGATCGTCTTTGAAGAATGCAGGCGATCCCAGTTCAGAGAAGATCACTGCTCCTGACCTCTGAAGTAAGTAGGGGTGGAGGGGTATGGGTAGGGTGCACAGATGGAGGGGGGAGGGGAGGGACAGGGAGACAACGATGGACCACTTTCTGTTTCACATGGAAAAAAAAAGTGATGATTTTCTTCATTCACAGGAAAATCAAATTTTTTAATATGGGCACACTGGGGTGGGGTGCCAGTGTGCCACAATAATGGGTATACTGACACAGGGATTGGGCACCCCGATGTCAACAAATAATTTAGAGGTGTTTGGGGGGGCACATCTGACACTGGAGTGGGCATCCCAGTGCCAGAAATCAAAACATTTTCAGCACACTGGGGTGGGCTCTCAGTGTGCCACAATAGTGGGGGGGCACGCCAACATGGGGATTAGGCACCCTAATGTCGGCAAATACTTTAGAGGGGTTTGGGAGTTTGAGGCACATCCCGACAGTGGGCATCCCAGTGTTGGAAATAAAATAAAACAGTTGTTCAGCACACTGGGGTGGGCTCCCAGTGTGCCACATTAATGGGGGATACATGCCGACATGGGGATTAGGCACCCTGATGTCAGCTTTCTTGGGGAGTGTTGGTGGGTGGCAGTACTTGCCATTGTGGAAAGTCATGCAGCGGCTACTTTATTTATTTAAATATTCCACCAGGAAAGGCATATTGAGCAAACATGTTGCTTTCGTAACTCCCGAGCAAGCACATTACAGTGCATGGCCTACTGTGCACTGTAATGCACGTGGCCAGAGGCTTGTCATCTGATGCTGTAATGGTGAAACTGTACATGGTTGCAGCAGCAGATTTCTTTTAACTCTTTGGCTCTCTTTGAGCTGCCATCTTTGGCATCGTGTTCGCTGTTTGGTGGCTGAGGGATGCACCCAATAAAGCATCCACAGCATTGGCCACAACACTGACACACCTCTAAAATGTGCTACTGCCACAAGATGTTTGTTGCGCATGCACGCGAGCAAACATAAAAATTGCTTAGTGACTTACCTACTTACTTACTTATTGCTTACTTACGGATAATGGGAATAGCTATGTGCAGGAAAATGGCACCACAATATGCCAACCTTTAAATGGCTAGCCTAGAGGAAAGTTTTCTTAAATATTACTCCAATAAACCAGTAGCCTACCTCTGCTACATGGATGAGATTTTCTTCATTTGGTCAGATGGTGCACACTCAAACAGTTCCATCAGGATTTAAACAAATTTCACCCTTCTATAAAACCCAGCACTGAATACTCCACAACCAGTGTAAGTTTCCTGGGTACCACAGTCAGTATCATAAATTATGTACGTATACAAACTATTCAGAGAAAAAACACTGACAGATAACAGTACCTGCACAATTTCAGCTTCCACTCCAGGCACACAAAAATCTGTGATTTTCAGTCAGGCAATTTGATATCAACGGATCTGCTCAGATGAAATAACCAGTGGTGAAAGTAAACAGGAACGCACAGGAACTCCATTCCTGTACCTTTTTTGCAGCAGGAACAGAGTTCCTGTACTTCTTCCCACTGACACTGGAACTGAAATTCTTAAATCAGCAACATAATAACAGTTTCTGGCCCAGTGACCTGAAATTAGGGTTTCCATAACAACATTTGACTTGTACACCAGTGCTAATTTATTAGAAATACTTCAATATTGCTAACTGAATCTACTAGTGTGGAAACAGACAGAGGCGTGTCTTCACACAGCTATCCTTCAGATTAAAGATCTTCATTCTGCATTTCATATTCACCAGTGCCTGAGTTCCTGTACTTCTTGTCTACCACTTGCACCACTGGAAATAACAAGAGCAGACGTCTCATCTCATTGCAGCCCATAATGTACTCATCCAGCAGGACCACTCTCCAAGACAAATAGAGAAATGGAACATGCTATACAGATGTAGTAGTAGTATCAAATTTTATTCAGTTTACATGAATAAGATTGATGTTACATATTTCATTGAGCAAAGCTCATTTAATACACTATAACATAGTAAAAATATAAATGTACATTATACAGTATAAATGGACAATGCAGAAAACACAAACCTACCCATGACAACTAGCATCATAGTATAAAGCAGAATCATCCATACGTGCATTTAGCGCCTTTAACAACAAACATTATACATTTAAACATTGCTATTTTTAAAAAGGAATAAACCCTCAAGTCACTCCTTCTGCACAATGGGCTGAGGGAGCATTTGATTTCGTTTTGTACCATTGCTTTATACAGCCCAATTTAATAGGTTGATTTATTTGACACAGTATAATTGAAAGTGAGTGCCAATCAGCAGTTTTCCCATGTTAGAGTTACATCTTGGAATAATATATTCCAAACCAGATGCTGACCTCAAATTTGATTTCATTTCCTAATGGAGAATGAAGTTAACAAATATTGTGGTAGTTTATGTCAATGTACTTTATATATTAGAGTAGAATGTACCAGTCTCTCCTGTCATGTAATCCCATCCACTGCACAGATCTATAAAGCGTGCAGTGATGTGTGTCTCTGGGTACATCAAGAATAAAACAGGCCATCCTATTGTATATGATGTCTAATCTAGCAAGTGCCCCAACGCGTGCCCCTGCTGAAACAACATCTCTGTAGTCCAAGACTGAGAGTAGCATACTATTGACCACTCCAGTCTGGACTCTGAGTCAAATACTGCCTGAGTCTGGACAATAATTCCAGTTTATTACTTTTTTTTTTTGCATCATTTGTTTATTGAATTTTCCAACATAATTGACAAACATGACATACAAGACATACATAAACATAAATCAATAACTTATACACATCAAGATCCATTTCCATCATTTGATTACAAGTTAAAAAAAATCATAAAAGACCAATCATAAAATTATTCCCATTATAGTCCAGGTGATCAGAGGGATGGAGTCATTCCCATTCTTGTATAGGGGGTCAGTGACCAGGCGGAGGGAGATTGGTATAGTTTCAGAGCCAGCCTTCACTCATCATTATATTGTCTGCCACCGACAAGGACACTAGGTAAGGCTGCCATGTCTTATGAAAGAGTTTCTCTTTATCTTTTATGACATAGGTCAAACGTTCCAGGGAAAGTGCCTGCAATATTAGGGCTTTCCACTGGGATATAGGAGGTTGTATAGCAGACACCCATGTAATAAGGATACAGTGTCTAGCCATAAACAGTACCACCCTAAGCAACCTCTGAACAGGGGTCCACTCCTCCTCCTCCTCCTCCTCCTCCTCTCCTCCCCAGTATCTTCAACTCCAAATAAAAGCAACAAGGGGAAAATTGGAAGCTGCCATCCCACAATGCCCTGCAACACCATCACTACACCCTGCCAGAAATTTTGTAGAACAGGACAGGCCCAGAAGCAGTGGTAATACGTTGTGGGGTTATTATTGCATCTAGGACAGACAGGGGACACTCCTGGGTTATATTTGAGAACAACAAGTGGTGGACAATACAATCAATGGCAGAATTTATAATAGGATTCCTTATACTTATTACACAGCAATATGCCTGATCTAATTGGGATATCAGTCTCCAATTCTCCTCTGATATAGAAAGCCCTAGGTCTCTCTCCCATAGCTGTCTGGTTTTCTCTGTTTTGTCTGGGAGCAAGGGGTTCCCCTTCCTGGCCATTCTACAGATGGTACCCTTTAGATTTTTCTGTCCCATCAAAATAGAGTGCTCTACTTGGTCCCATGTGGAGTCCACCCACGAGTCTACCAAAAGATTAACAATATGCCCTAATTAGAAGGTATTGAAAAATGCTGGTGCCCCAAGCCTGTCCTAGCCTGTAGATTCTCAAAAGAATTCAGCCCTGTCTGGGTAAAAAAATGTCTTAAACAAAGGATACCTCTCTCCCCCTATTCTCGATATCCCATGTCTTGCAAACCTGGCAAAAAAAAAAAAGGGTTTCCCCCCAGGGGTATGAGCAATGTGTCATCCTGTCCCATACCTCTTTGTTTACTCAGTCCTGTCCAGCTCTCTAATACAGCCCTAATCAAGGGGTTTGAGTCTGGTAAGTTAAGATATGCCTGCCAACCTCTGATAGATAGATAGATTGATAGATAGATAGATAGATAGATAGATAGATAGATAGATAGATAGATAGATAGATAGATAGATATGCTGATATCCTACCTGGGCATCCCCTCTCTTCTAAATCAAGCCACCTTGCTTCTCTGGGTCTACCAATCCAGTCTTGTATGTAACAACACTGTATAGCCATGTGATAAACCCCCAGGTCTGGAAATTGGAGCCCTCCCTTTTTGGTGGAGGCTTTTAGCCTAGCTAAGCCCACCCTTGGACATCTACCTTGCCAGATGAAACCTGAGAAGGCTTTCTTTAATCTCTTAATGTCAGTCTTCCATAGCCCTACTGCCAACATTTGGAGGGCATAGAGTATCCTGGGAAGGACATTCATTTTAATTAAATGTATTCTCCCCAACCATGTGATAGGGAGTTTGTGCCACCTGGTCAAGTCTGTTATTATAGTTTGTGGGAGAGGAGTGTAGTTAAGACCATATAAACTTCCAATATTTCTCCCCACTTCAATGCCCAAATAAGTAAATGCTCCTGGACTGTTTTAAAACCCCATTCTGACCCTTGTCTTGTCTCTAGAGCTCTGGGCTCACCAATTCTCATCTCCTCCGATTTCTCCAAATTTAATTTATAACCAGAATAGTTGGAAAAGGTATCAAACAGTGTTGATAGTTGGGGCATAGACTGAGATGGCTTAGTTACATATAAAAACATATTGTCTGCATATAACGATAGCTTGCACCCCCCCCCCCACCTATAACACCCAAGATATCTGAGTTTGCTCGGATGGCTACAGCCAAAGTCTCAAGTACCAGAGCAAATAGGAGGGGTGACAATGGACAGCCCTGTTGAGTACCCCTAGCTAGTGCAAAGCTATCAGAGAGAGAGTGCCATTAATTAAAACCCTAGCCCTGGGGCTCCTATACATCTGACGGACCAGGCCAATAAATTCTCTACCCAGACCAAACCAGGCCAAGACTTCCATCAAGTATGACAATTCCACTCTATTAAATGCTTTTCTGCTCCCCTTTTCCAGCCCCCATATCACATTTAGAAGGGTTCTCATATTATGATAGGAATATCTGTCTTGGATGAACCCAGTCTGGTCTGGGTGGATTAGCCCTGCAAAGCTTTTCCAACCTAGTAGCCATAATCTTGGCCATAATTTTAGAATCGCAGTTTAAAAGGGATATTGGTCTAAAGGAAGCGCACTCATATAAATTTTTACCCACCTTTGGAATCAGGCAAATAGCTGCCTCCCCCCAAGTGCGTGGCAACTCTCCTAACTCCTCTCTGGCCTCCCTAAATACTTCCTCCAAATTCTCGACCGTGTAGGCTTGCACCTGTCACTAAAAGATACTCTGCTGCTCTTCTGGCACTATTGACATGGCCCACTGGGCTGAACACCCATCCACTCCCCACCCCACCCCCGGCCCTCTCTCTCTCCTCTGCCAGTACCTTCTGGTACTAATTGAAATGTTTATTAATTACAGATGTGTTCAAGCAATTATATGTAATATTATGTATTTCTGTTCATGCAACCTATGTAAAACTATGTGATTCTGCATGTCTGTATTCTGTAAATATGTAAAAATCTGTTATCTGTCTTGACTGTACTCTGTAAACTGTGTTAGCCTATGGTGTCTCTTTGTGACACGGTGTCTTTGTAAACCAGCTGACTCAAAGGTTGTAAATCCGATTATACAATAAATAAAAATAAATAAATAAATAAATAACCTTATAATATTCGTCCGGAAAGCCATCTGGCCCACTAGTCTCCCCTCTCTTAAGGGCTGTAATGGCTTTAGCTATATCTTCTCTCATTATTATGGAGCCTAACCATGTTCGCTGAGCCTCTGTAATCTGGGGCAACTTGAGCTTATTCAGAAACTCAGACATTCCATGTTCCCCAGTCCCAGTTTGAGAGCGGTATAGCTCCTGATAAAATCTCATAAATCTTTCGCCAATGGATTTTTTACCTTTCTGGAGCATACTGTTTCTCCCTTAATGGCATGTATCAAGTGGGCTCCATGTTTTCCTCGTATTAGGTTAGCAAACATAGTGCCAAGCCTATTCCCCCTTTCATAAACACATTTCTGCACAAAAAGGCAAGTTTTCTTTGCCTCTCCCATCAATAAATTATTTAATGCCTCCCGGGTCCCTGTCAATAAATGGCTCACATTTTCCCCCTCTCCCCTCGAGCTACCTTTCTTTCTAGGACTCTAAGCTTCTGTTCCAGGTTCATCCTTCATTCCTTAACTTTCTTTTTGTGGTGTGCTACGTAACTGATTATGGTCCCTCTCATAAACGCTTTCTCAGCGTCCCAAAAGGTAGCCTTAGAAGGGGCCGTCTCTAAGTTAGCCTGCACATATTGCTTCCATTGTTCCTGCAAATGCTCTTTCAAATTCTTTATTTGATAGCAGATCATTAGGAAATCTCCATTCTGTATGTGGTCATTCTTCCCTTCCCCACTGTAAAGTCATTATGACCATAGCATAGTCAGAAATATGAATTGGACTATGTTTGATGCAGGTAATATGAAAATACCAATCCCTAGGCAGGAATAGATAATCCAATCTGGACCAGGTGCAGTGGGGGTTTGAAAAAAAGTGTATTCCCTAGCAGTGGGATTGGCTGTTCACCACTCATCAATCATATCTAAATCAGTCATTCCTGCTAACCAGCCCCGAATAGCCCCTTTAGGGGTTCCTTTACCCTCTGAGTGATCTAATATTGGATTGAGCAAGCAGTCCATATCATCTCCCATTATTAAATTTGGAAATTGTTCTTCAATTAACAAAGCCAAGAGAGCTCTATAATATAGTGGGTCATGGACAGCTGGTGCATATACGCTCCCAAATGTGACCTTCTCATCGTGTATATTCCCTACAACAAATACATAACACCCTTCATCTGGGTCCTTCACCACCTGCGCCATCTAAAATGGCAATTTCCTATACAGGAGAATAGCCACCCCTCTTTTATGAGAATTAAAGGAAGCTGCATAGCATTCCCCAACCCAACTCCTCTTTAATTTGACATGTTTTTTCTCTGTAAGGTGGGTCTCCTGAAGGAGGGCCACCTGAGTATTTTATCACTTCAGGGCAGTCAGCAGCATTGTATGTTTAACAGGGTGGCTATTCCCCTGACATTCCATGAAACTACTGTAAAATCTTTCAAACTAGCCATGGTTAAGACATTGCAATTTCCCCAACCAGTATCCACTGCTAACACCCCCAAATCCCCCATCACCTGTCTCCAAAAATACTTTCAGATTAATTATACATTTGAATCTTAGAACTATTATCAAACTATGAAATAACAAACAAACAGTAACTATGTACAAGTCTTCTCCCTCCATCCCCCTGCCGCCTCCCCACCCCATTGTAACAGTAGCTGCAAAAAGCAGAGATTTTACACCCCTTCCCCATTGTGAGACTGAAATGCCTCCCTCACCCCCCCACCACAAGTTATCTATAAAATATAGTATTATAACTGCAGAAACATTCCCCTTCTTCTAAGCCAACTAGGTTACAAGTAAAAAGAACAAGTCAAGACACAGAAGAAAGGGGAGAATAACAAGGGTCATTTAGCCCTGCAGGCTTTTACTACATATACTAATTGGCCAAGCCTGTTCAGCAGGGCAAGCAGTTAGAGGGCAAAACATGTCTAGGATATTCGGCATGGCTCATGGATCAGGGCAGGGCATGCCCGAGCGGAGGGCGCACAACACAAAACAATGAAAGGTGCTGCATCCCCCTCCACTCATATATCAATTCTTCCTCCTCCCCAGTTTTCCTTAAATATAGATGGAGGGGGGCCATCTAAAATAATACTGTATATTTCCCTATACTGGCATGATGTCCCCATCAATAAAAGGAGAAAGAAAAGAAGAACCTTCAGTCTCGTAACAGGAGCTGGACACTCTGACAGTCTCTCTCCTCAAATCTCCAACTTCAACTTTTCAGGAAGGAGAAATGAACAAACTTAAAATAAAAGGAGAGGGAAACAAAAATGAGACCTCCCAGGCCCAGGATAACAAATGAAAAAAAAAAATTGGGGGCCTGCTCAGGAGGCTACGGCCTCCCCCAACCACCCAAATGTCTCAGGTCAGTCCAGCCCTTTCAAGTGCCATCTATCCATAGGAAAGAAGAAAAATCCAGCCTGCACAGTAAGTAATCTCGTTATTTCTGGTGCATCCACCACCTTCTATGAGCTCTCAGTACCCGTCCATGTTGATAGTAGTCTTCCCTCTATCGAACAGTCCATCTTTTCCCAAACAGTCCAAGGCAAACATTTACAGTACCTTAATCAGATATGATGTCCCAAATTCCAGCAAGGCTCAAGTGATTAGGCCAGGCCTGCAGAAAAGAAAACTCCAAACAGAGCAGGATTAAGCAGCATCACCCCATTTTCTTTTTGAAGTTGCAGACAAACACCTCAGCCTTCGGGACCTCCCAGAATGAATAGACAGCTCCTTCATGCTTAATTTTGTGGGTTGCTGGATACAACATGTAACACTCCACCTTAGCTTCTCACAACTGCTCCATCACAGGATTAAAGGCCCAGCGGTGTTTCTACAGCCATGCAGAGTAGTCTTGAGAGGAACAACCTATGTGCTTCATAAGTGCAGCCCAGGATTCTCCTATAAACCTTCAGAACAATCTCTCTCAGGATAATTATGGAACCTCATAATTATTTGTCATGGAGGTTGATTTGGTGGGGTTCAGGCATGACTGCACTGTGAGCCCTCGCAATTTTGAAATGGACGCTTTTTGGAGAGAGTCCGAGGAGCTCAGGCAGAGTTTTGGCACAGAAGTCGAGCATATTCAGTCCTTCCATTCCTTATGGAAGCCCATGGAGCCACAAATTCAAGTGGCATTGATAATTCTCTTGGTAATCAAAAAGTTCTTTAAATTCCTCCAGTTCTTGTTGTAAGGCTATAATTTGTTCTGGCAGGGGAGATGTGGCATCTTCTATATCTGAGATGTGCTGATCAGCCTCATTCAGCCTGGTGGCATGTGTAGCATGCAAGTCCACAAGTTACTGCAATTTGCAATCAAAATTAGTAGCCAAACTAGTAAGCTTGGGTTCCAATGTGGCCAGAACTTGCTGAGTTACCTCACAGCCTAAGGCGCTGACTTCACAGCTGAGAGAAATATGGCCTGCATTTTCACCTGTGAGGTCAGCGGTTGCTTTTTCGGATTTTTCCCAATGGTTCACGAGCTTTTACTCACAGTAGAAACCATGTATTCATCCATCCTTAATTCCTCCACAGTTTCCTTGTTCCTTGGTGATACTTATTTTCCGTGAAGAAGCAGTTTTATTTGTTTATTTTGCAGTGGTACTAGGGATGCAGGGAAAAGTGCATCTTTAGTCTAGTTGGCTCATTAGTGCCCCCAACCTAAATTTTTATCAGGGCCTCAATATGGGGTCTCCAATTAAATTTTCATCCACTATTACTCCAAGATATTTATATCTATCAACTTGCTTAATGGTTATACCATCTAGGATTTTATCGCAGTTATTTAAGTCACTCATAGTTTTTGTGAACAAAATCCAATTGGTTTTCTTAGCATTTAGGCACAGACTATGGTCCAGCAGGAAGACTTGCAGGGTTAAATGTTGCTTGAAGCTTTGTTTGTATAGCTTTGGGATCCTTCCCTCAACATATATAACTGTGTCATCTCAGTGAGACGTGATAATGTATGCCCTGGTCATTAAATTCTAAAGTTACTAATATAAATGTTAAAGAGGAGAGGACCCAATATTGACCCTTGTAGGACTCCCATTTTAATTTTGGCATGTTCAGATCTAAAAGCCCATTTCTACTAACTGTTCCCAGTCTAAAAGGTATGTTGTAAACCAATTTAGCTCATTCCCTCACACCCCAATATCATGAGGTCTGGACAGGAGAATGCCATGGTGCAAGGTGTCAAACGCTTTAGATAAGTCTACAAATAATGTACCCCCAGACATTCTCTTGTCCACACTGCCCTGAAGGTCACCCACAACTTTAGCCAAAGCCATTTGTGTGCTATGGAGAGATCCAAACCCTGATTGATAATGGTTTATTAACCCATTCCTTTCCAGAAAGTGTATTAAGTGGCCACCAATCTTTCAAATATTTTGGAAATGAGAGAGAGATGGGACAATAGTTATTAATATCATTCCAAGATCCTCCCTTGTAAACAGGCAATATCTTAGCTATTTCCACCCCACGGGAAATTCACCCATATCATGGGAGACATGAAATATATAGGTCAAGGGGTAAGCAATAAAAGGGGAAGCATACCTCAATAATCTGGTATCTATATTGCCTAAACCCATAGCCTTTTTTACATTCAAATTCAATAAAGCCTTTCTTATTTCATGTGCCTCAATCTTTTTGAATTTAAATTCTTGCACTGTAATCTTTTTAGAACAAATATTCTTTTTCTGCATTTCAGTTACTGGATCAGTAACATCCAAATTATTATCCAGAATCTTTGTACCAACCTTTGAGAAAAACTGATTGAATTCATTTGCTACCAAACTACTTAATGGGACCAACTCACTCTTTATATCTATTTTATCAACCAACTCCTTATTGTATTTTCCATTAATTTAGTTAATGTACTCCAAAAAAGTCTGGTATTTTGGTTTTTGTTTTGATCCAAGAAAGAACTATTGAAGGTATGTTTAGTTTTTTCTAATTATTTAAGATATTTGTTTCTCAAATGCCTATAAGAATCCCAATCAGAGTTGACACCAGTAGCTTTGACTTTATGCCAGCTAGCATCTCTCTCTTTTTTTAATTTATGTAGGGTGGCATTATACCACTTATCATTATTAGCTCTAATTTTCTTTGTTTGCAATAGGACATGTTTATTGCATATTTGTATGACTACCTCCTGGAAAAATCTCCAGGCGTCTGAGGCCATTGTTATTATTACCAGTTTGTCCCAATCTGCTGTTTCAACGTCCATCATAAAATGAACATAATTAAAATTCTTAGTTTCTCCACTGCACAGTCTGAGCCCATCAGGCTGTTTTCATGTGTTTATGTAAGGCAATTATTACCTGATTATCTGAGAAGGCATCAGGCAGTACGCCACTATAGGAGTACTCAGATAGCTGATTTATAAAAATAAGATCTAATAAGGAGGAATTGTGTGCATTTTTGCAATTAATCCTGGTGGGGTCAGACAACAGTTGAGACAATTGAAGATATTCCTGGAACTCAAACTATTAGTTGATTCCATCTGGAACCAATTAACATTAAAGTCCCCTATAACAAATAACTCATGCGTTTGTTTAAATCTTCCCAAGAAATTTTGTAGACTTAGGAAAATGCTATTTCTTAATTTGGGGGGTTTGTATACTCTGGTAATTAACAGCGGTTTGATATATGGAATTCGTACCTCACAAATACTGCCTCCAAACCTTTATCCAATGATTCACACTCAATTTCCCAAGTATCCAGAAGTGAGATAACATACAACAGAATCCCTCCACCTTTTTTATTTCAATCCTTCCTATAGGATTGGTACCCATCTATTTGTAAACTAGCATCCATGACTTTTTTTATTAAGCTAGGTTTCTGAAATTATGGTAATGTCAGGATTGTATTTCCCTATCTGATCCTTAATCGGGTCAAGTTTATTACAGACGCTGCAAGCATTAAAATGAATAATACTTAGGGCATTTTCTCTTAATATTTCTACATTAATGGAGTTAGCTGGGCTGGGGTTAGGATGAATGTCCCCACTTTGTAAAAGTGTCAAAATTAAAATAAATTTAAATACACAACAAATGTTCCTTTTCATCCTAAAATGAGACAATTTACATAATGCAGTATTCCAAAGCCCCCACCCTCCGAGGTATTAAAATCTCACCAAATCCTTAAATAAAAAGGAGGCATTAATTCCTCCTGACAGGCTCCAAAACTGATAAAATATACTGAGATTTAAGGGTCTGTGCATCCAGGATGTAACCAATCAAACCTTCCCTTACCCACAGTTATAGCATTGCCCATCCATATGGCCATATAAAAATAAAACAGTACAATTAGCCAGTATTCACAGCTGTCTAATACCATGAGAAAATCTACTGGGTACAAGCAAAGAAATTAAACTGATTGCATGGCTCCAGTTGTCAGATACAGTCCCATGCTAACACTCCTTCAGCAAATGATTAAAGAAACACAATCCATGCTGAGCAAATATGGAAACTTAAAGACATTGTCCTAGATGCACCGGTTACTGCATAGAAGCAGTACTTCAATCCTTCTAATATAATAACACATAGTATGAACATACAAACATACAAAATTGCCAGCAGAAACAGGCCTCACCATCTGTCGAGTCTGCACAAGTGTGCAGTTAGCACCTCATCTCATGTCTGTCCCTCCCGCCCCCCTCTTCCCAGTATCCCTTACCCTGTCCTAACCCCTCTTGAAACTGCCCACCATCTTACAAGACACTCTGTTGTCTGGTAAGGTGTTCCATTTGTCCACCACTCTTTCAGTGAAAAATGTCTCCCTATCTCTCTTCTGAATCTTCTCCTCCAGTCTCAATCCATGCCCACTGTGTCCTCCCCTTCTCATCTGGAAAATCCCTTCTGTGTTGTTCTTGTTTCTCCTCTTCAGATACTTAAAGGTCTCAGTCATATCCCCATCTCTCTCTCCTCTCCTCCAGCAAATACATATTCAACTCTCCCAGCCTGTCCTCGTAAGGCTTGCTCTCTAATCCCTGGATCATCTTTGTGGCTCTTCGCTGCACCCCCTCCAACAATCTGATGTCCTTCTTCAGGAATGGGTGCCAGTACTGCATGCAGTACTCCAGGTGGGGCTTGACCAATGACCTATACAGGGGCAGGATAACCTCCCTCCTTCTGGAGGAGATCCTTCTTGCAATATACCCCTGTATTTTGTTGGCTTTTGCTGCCACCTTTCTGCACTAAGCAGAGTTATTCATGCTTCCCATAATGATCACTCCTAGGTCCTTCTCTTCTGTGGAGCTCCCCAACTGTACCCATTCAAGTGATAATCCCTCCCCTGTTTCCTGACTCTGAAGTGCAGAACCTTGCACTTCTTGGTGTTGAACTCCAACTACCATGTTTCTGCCCACTCCTACAGCTTAATCAGGTCCTCCTGCAACCCTTTCCACCCCCTCATCAACTACAGCTCCCATTTTGGTATCGTCTGTAAACAGACTGATCCTGTTCCGGATCCCGTGTGAGATATCTGCAATAAAAATCCTTAAACAGCACCGGCTCAAGTACCGATCCCTTGTGGTACCCCGCCACACTGCTTTCGATGACGAAAGGTTCCCCACCACCACCCTTTGCTGCCATCCCTTTAGCCAGTTTGTACTCCATTTCACCATTTTTGGTCCTGCCCCCACATATTCCAGTTTTTCCCCCAACCTCCCATGTGGCACTGAATCAAAGGCCTTGCTGAAGTCTAAATGCAGGACATCCACTGCATGGCCCTTGTCCAGTTCCCACGTCACCCAGTCGTAGTACTCTACAAGGTTTGTATGGCAGGATCATCCTGCTACAAACCCGTGCTGTTGACCATCCTGGAGACTGTTTTCCTCCAAGAAGCTCACTAGCCTCTCTTTTAGGATGGTCTCCATGAGCTTTCCCACAATCAAAGTGAGGCTCACTGGCCTATAGTTTCCTGGTTCATTCTTTGGGCCACTTTTATGGATGGGCACCACCTGGACCATTCTCCTGTCCTGTGGTACACATCCCATGTCTAGAGAGGTATTGAACAGGTCAGTCAGTGGCCCAGCCAGGACCTCTGCCAACTCTCTTAGTACCCTGGGGTGAATGCCATCAGTTTCAGATGCTTTGTCCACCTTCATGCTCACAACCCATCTAGTACCCTGCTCTCTGTAATCCCTACATCTGTTGTTTCCTCCCCGCCTCACCTGGGGTATATATCCCCACTTCTTCTGTGTGAATACAGAGCAGAAGTATTCATTCAGTGCCTCTGCCTGCTTCACCCCTTTCTCCACCCACTCCCATCCTTCTTAATCCTCACCAGCTGATCCTTACTCCTTCTCCTCTCTCCGATGTAGTGGAAGAAGTCTTTTTATTCACTTTTGATTCCCTACGCCAGTCTCAGCTCCCTGGACACCTTGGCCAATCCTGACCAGTCCGGTAAGCTCTTTGGATGTCTCCATGTATGTATCCTTATCTTTACCCTCCCCAATTTCCTGTAGTTTCAAAATGCTGGCCTTCTTGGCCTTCATCCCTTCCATAACCTCCTGTGTCAACCAACTGGGTTTCTTTGCCCTTCCCTTCTTGCTTTTCTTCCTCGTGCAAGACTCCGTACCCTCTGCCAGCCATTCCTTTATGATGTCCTATTTCTGCTCTGCATCCATGTGTGGTAATAAACTCCCAGCAAACAAAATAACTGTGAAATGAGAGGAACACCACCATGCAATAATACAAAATGCAAGACCTGCATCCATGTATGCAGCCAGACCACCATAGAAACAGGACAGAACAGCACAACAAAAATAAATGGATTCTACATGTCACACAAGTATATTCATGGAAATATAAATGTTAGAAATATAGAAAGATATCATTCTTGTCAGCAGAAAAGAACCACTTGACCCACCTAGTCTGCCCAGAAGGCTCCTGCCTTGTTTG
Source organism: Neoceratodus forsteri (assembly GCA_016271365.2). Taxonomy (NCBI): domain Eukaryota; kingdom Metazoa; phylum Chordata; order Ceratodontiformes; family Ceratodontidae; genus Neoceratodus; species Neoceratodus forsteri. Next base: position 29,384,407 of record CM057456.1, read on the forward strand.
CCTCTGCAGACCCTAACAGATCTCCAGCGACCCTCTCTCCTCTCTGCCTATTCACTTATATTCCCCTATGTCTATCCCATACATGCTTAAAATCTACTGTTTTTGCCTCCACTACTTCCACTGGCAGTCTATTCAGGGCATCTACCACTCTTTCAGTGAAGTCATACTTTCTCACATCCCTCTTTAACTGCCCCCCCAACCCCAGCTTTATCACAGGCCCCCTGGTCCTGGTGCTCCTCCTTTGAAAGAGACTCCTCTCCTGCATGTTGTTCACCCCTTTGAGGTACTTGTAGGTCTCTATCATCTCTCCTCTCACTCCCCTCTCTTCCAGGATGCACTTGTTGAGAGTCAGTCTCCTTATAGACTTTTGCTGCAACCCCTGCAACATTTTAGTTGCCCTCCTTTGAACTGCCTCCACCCTGACTATGTTCTTCCTGAGGTGTGGCCACCAGAACTGGACATAATACTCCAGGTGGGGTCTCATCAGTGAGCGATACAATGGCAATACCACCTCCCTCCTCCTGTTGGAGATACCTCTCCCAATGCATCCCAGCATCCCACTAGCCCTACCCACTATTTTGTCACACTGCCCTGCTACTCTGAGGTCAGATATAATAATCCCAAGGTCCCTTTCCTGCTTAGTGACTGACAGTACTGCCCCCTCATCCTATAGTCAGTGCCCGAGTTCCTATACCTAGGTGCATAATTTTGCATTCTTTGGAGTTAAACCCTAACTGCTTTTATTTCATTCTATATTGTCTGGATGTCTATTTATGATGGGATGATTTGTTTTGTTTACTGCATGATGTAATTTTATAATGACTAATTTGTTAATGGCATTTGCCAAAGAAATAAACATCTATCTATATATCCATCCATCCATCTATCTATCTTATCTGTCTGTCTGTCTTTGTGTCTGTCCATCCATCCGTCTGTCTGTGTGTCTATCTGTCTGTCTATCTATCATGTCAATCAGGCAATGTAGTTTACCTAATTTAGTGCAAAAGGTGCACAACTGGATGCTACGTAGGGGAAACAAAGCAACTACTGCAAATCAGGATGAACCATCACAGGCACACAATACTTAACCAGGCTATCAACACACCAGTAGGACTGCACTTTTCACAACCAGACCATGCTCTCTTGGACCTGTGTGTCCTAATACTAAGAGTCAGCTTCAGAAACACACACAGACAAGAAGGATATGGGAACTGAAATATATTAAACAAATTCTTCACATGACAGGCTCAATCTGGATGGCTCTACCATGCTGGTTCAACATCTTTATGCTCTACTCAAAGATTACCAACAGGAATCACGTTGACTGCAAGTTGTGGTCTCACATGATTCCTGTGTGGTAGCAATGGGTTAGTAAGATAAAGTTGTTTCTTGTTGGTATTTGTGGTTTCTTTAGGTTATTTTGGACTTTTATATTTTGTTTTTTAATTTTTGTTTAAGTGTTTGTTTTGGGGTTTCTTCTGTGCTTAGATGATGTGTGTTGTTTTTGCATTGCATGCACTTGGTGTTTACTAATTTTTCAAGGGTTGTTAGTGAGTTTGAGTTTTGTTTTGTTGTGGTAGTTGTTTTAAATTATAAAATAAAGTTTATGTGTTGGTGTATGCTAAATGTTTGTGGGTTGTGTTTGTTTTATACTTTTGTAATGAAATGGAACAGCAGATGGTATTTTGGTGTTATTTTGCTTGACGGCTTATTGGTGAATATATTTGGCCAATTAGTTTGTTGTTAGCGTGTGTATTGTTTTTCATTGCAGTGTGTTTCGGTATTGTACTAGTTGTTTTCTTGTTCTGTCATTTGAAATTATGTATTGTTATTTATGGAAGTGTTATATATTCTCAACAAATTAGGTTTTGAAGGTGTTTTGTAGGTTGTTAAGGGATGTTTACGATACTTCTGTACATTTATGCTAGTATTAGTGGTTAAATTATGATGTTTAAAGTATAGATTTGTTTTTGCTAAGAAAATAAGAAGGGGCTTCTGTTTACTGTTTTGTTGGCATTGCTTACTACTTTCTAAATATCAGATGGCATAGAGAAAATTTTGGCCAGGTTCTTTTGTAAAATTTATGGATTGGGCAACTTTTTAGGTACTAGGATTCTTGGTTAATTTTACTTTCTAAATTACTTTTACAGGAACCTAAACTGGGCCTGTTCAAATCCTCCTCTGTAACCACATCTCACAGGTTTCAGCCTATGACTGCACCTGACCCCCACAAGCTTTGCTGCACTATGACAATGGGCTGCTTTTGGTCCTGCTGGTAGTGTACTTGTTGCTGGCATCTATTATTTACTCAGGCCACTGTCTAGTTGCCACACACTGGCCTGCACTGTATAGTACCTGCCTTTGTGTGGCACCACTGTAACTATTGTACATTGTTAATTCCTCTTGCACCAATGTTTTGTTTTGCACCTGACTGCTGTAAATATCCTGAACCACATTTCCTGTATGGACTATACTCTGTATTTATTGTATGGTGTGATATTTTCTCGATTCATTGTTTATACCTTGTAATGTCTAACAATGTCTTACTATTGTATTCTTATGACGGAGCCTTTGTAAAGGAGTCTCTGACTCAAAGGTATTAATTCCGATATGTTTCAATAAAATAAATAAATGAAAAGGTTAGACATTAGAAACATAGAAACATAGACTTTAATGGCAGATGAGGACCACTTGGCCCACCTAGTCTGCCCATTTCCCTACCTACAGGATAAGCTGCAGATCTGATTTAACCAACAGCCTATTTCTTCCTACCCCCCCCACAAAAATTGGCTTATGTCTGTCCCATGCATTCTTGAATTCAGCTACAGTTTTAGACCCCACAACCTCTTCAGGAAGGCTGTTCCATGCGTACACCACCCTCTCTATGAAAAAATACTTCTTCACATTACCCCTGAGCCGTCCCCCTCTATCTTCAAATTGTGTCCCCTTGTTCTTGCACATCTCTTTTTCTGAAAGATGTTACCCTCTTGGACTTTGTTGATTCCACTGAGGTACTTAAACATTTCTATCATGTCCCCCCCCCTCCCTCCTTTCCTCAAGGGTATACATATTAAGCTCCTTTAGCCTCTCCTTGTATGGCTTCTCTTGCAGACATTGTACTACACAGTTACACAAGCCTAACAACTCTACACAAAGGAGGACTCCAATGAGTCCCACAAAATCCTCTTCAGGTCTTCTTGTCTTCTTCCAGGAACACCTGCAAAAGAAAACACTGCAAAACACATTTCTGCACTCAACTACAACCTGTAAAAGCCAAAAACAGTGACACTGGATACTACATAAACCCAAAAAGCATTTTTAAAAAGAATTTTCTACAAAAGTACAAAATTAGAAAACTTAAAAATATTTGGGGGGGGGCCCTGCAAAGTCCAAAACTAAGGAAGAGTCCAGAGTGCCAAGGCACTACAGAAAGAGTCTCTCCTAGGCCGGAGCCTGCTGAAGCACAGTTCTGGAACAGGCACAAGGCCTGAAAGCACTGCAGTCTAGATGGCTAGTCTGTTGGAACTTACAGTTCCATGGATATCTTCAATTGCAGGAAAACAGTGAAATTACAAATGAAAGAGTTTCTTACCAGTTCTAGGTGACAAAATGATGTCGACATCACTTTCTGGACCTTGCGCTGATGATCTTCAGTTGCTGGGTAGACGAAATCTTTGGATCAGATGCTTCCACGACCTCCTACTGGACCTGGACTGGAAATCTTCTCCAACTGCCGGGCTGATGAACCTGGATGTTACCAAAGACAAACCTGGATGCTGCTGGAGCTGAACCTGGATGTTGCTGCAGACAAATCTGGATCACCAGAAGAAAGGCACCTCCATCCTGGGTTGCTGTCTGTTCAGTGGCAGATTGCTGAGCTGGCATGACTGCATTCACTTTTGGCAAGTGAGCACAATTTTACAGGAATGGCACCAAGTTCAGGGGTAGTACCACTCAGGATCTGGGGCATAAATTGTCACCCCATCTGGACACACCATAGGAACATTGTAGAATGTCTCTTGGCCAGCTTTGTCCACTACTCTCACAGAGTTAATTAACAAGGTCCTGCCATGCTTCTAGAATTGCAGTCTCTCATTACACACTTTAATTTGGATCCACTTGTTTCCTCTTGGGGGCAGGTTGGCACAAGCTTCCTCCCACAGCCAGGCATGCCTGTCTTTCTCAATTTCTTCCCATATTTGCTGAGGATAGAAAGGATATGAAGGTCCATACTAGGATACAGCTCGCCTATGAAACAATTTTCCTCCTTGCTGCTTTTAACTAACCCAATCCAGAAGCATGGGCTTGGGGTGGCCAGTCCTGATTGAGACAGTTATGAACACTTGGTGCAGAGCAAAAGCAGGCCACCTCTGCACTCAGGGGCACATTTCTTGAGCCTTTCTCCACACGGACATCGGGAGACTCCATGGAAGCCAAGGCCGATGGCGACTCACTGGGTCCCACTGCAGCCATTGCAGCTTCTTCCTCTTCTGCACATTCTGCCCAGGAGCTTGCGATTGTGCCAAACCCCAAAATGTCCACTCTCCACTGTCCTCAGAGGCACTGGCCTGCCAACAACATGCTTTCTCCACCTCAGACTCTCCCATGAGGCTTGGACTTGGGCCATCCACCCATGGATCTACTGAACCTGCTTCTTGCATCCAAACTCCACTCTCTGCAGTGTGGAACACTTATTTTCTCTGGGCCTTGCAATGTATCGACACAGATAATATCCAAGAACTTCTTTACAAACTCTATGGGGCCTCTCTGATTACACCCAGCCTGTTGCTGTTGTTCCAGTTCTACAGGGCCCCTGTCTGTGTCCAAGTTGAAGCTAAATGGATGCATTTTGTTTTAGCTACCCTTGTTCCACCTGGACATGCTCATCCCAAATCACATTCTACAGTCTTTGCAATGTAGAATTGGAAAACATATCTTCCTGGCTTTAGGCATACTACACACACATTAACCAGATAGTTCGGCAAAGCCACCTCGGCAGGTGCTGATGAACAGTCATACAATTTCTCAGAATTAGCTAGTTCTTGTTGGGCTACCCACTCCCTGGCATGGAGCGGGTAGTGGGGGGTTGCTACCCCATATTCTGCAAATTAAACACACAAGTCCCAAAATTACTATTTTTATAAGCACTCCGAGATTTGGTTTTAACAAACTGGAAAAGTTCACTAACAGGCTGCCTGGCTGCTGCAATTGTATTCCACAACACTTCACAAAAAAACATTTGGAACTTTGTTTTGGGCTTGAAAACACTGGTCTAAAATGGCGCTGCTTTGTTTACATTACTGGCTACACCCCAGCATGGCGACTGTAACTTTGTATCACACTCAGTTAAAAATTCCTAGGATTCTGTCTGGATCTTTTACATTTCAACTGATTTTTCTCAAGCAAAAGTTCACTTTACTTTTTCTCAGTCCATTACTTTACTAGCACTTGGACCAGAGGGATCGTTTGTCTTAAAGTTCACTTTGTTTGAAAACAGCACTTTCACACACACAGTCCAAGATTTAACTGTTGACAAAATGCTCTCTTTCAGTACTTTTGTTGTATTTGCTCAAGTTCTTACACAGCTTTCCAGCGTTAGCACCACAGTCATTTACTTTTGCACAGGGTACTTATAGGCAGTAGCTGGTGTTCACTGTCAATGTAATACAGCCTGTTGTTGACTCAAGGAAGGCCTCTGGGGTGAAACAGGCTAGTGGTCCTGTTGATCGCTGCTAAGATCACCTTGATCACTCTCCAGTCAGTCAGAATACAGGCTGAGCCCAGTTTAACTGTGAAAATGTTAGGAAAACTGCTGGTACAGAAGCGCTTCTGCTGTAAACAATTCCTCCTGCCTTCTGCATGAACTACACACTGCTCGCACACTGCAGGCTGCTCCTCCATAAGTGTTCCACCATGCTGAGACTCAGGCAAGGGTGGAGCTTAGGTGCACTGGGACCAATCACACGATGCCATGCAAATGAATCTCTCTCTCTCTCAGCTGCACTCCTGCACGGCGATCATCGAGAAGGCAAAATTTTAACTGCAAACTGTCACTTTTTTCCTTGACTTGAAATTTCAGTGGGGTAAGCATTTTAAAGCATTTTCACTCAGTACTTGGTGCATTTTCCTTAAGGCTCCCCCAATTTTCACTGTACACACTTGAAAACTTCCTGAGCACTTGGAAAACATTGTTTTTTAAGTCCACAAATACTTTTCTCTGGAAATTTGCAACTTTTAAACAGCTTTTTCAAGTGCTTTCACAACAAGGCAAGGGCAATCATTGCTCAGTACACATTTTCAAAGTAAACACATACGCAGCAAATTCTTCCTCTTTTTTTTCCACAGAAACTCAGGCAGCAAAAGACTTTCAGGTGGCATTTTTCTTGGCACAACTTTGCTTTCTGGTAAACAATCTTCTGTTTGGGTGCACTGCCACCAGACGGGAAGATCCTAGACATGCCCTCAGCAATGCCTCTTACACCAAAACATATTTCATTTGGACAAGCCACATTTTCTTTGTAACTCTTTCCCAAATTAAATATCACCAGACAAGCCCACATTTTTGTGGCTCTCACTCAAACTAAATATCCCAGATGAGCCACATTTTTTGCAACCCCAAGCCACTTTTTAACTAGTTAGCACACCCCTATTAAAATCTGGAACACTGGTACCTACATACTGGCATACCATTTACTTTATAAAAGGTTGGTACCACTCCTTGGCGTTATGGATGTATACCTGGCTCATTTTCTAGTGGAAGAGAGGGGTGGGATACAAGAACATAGGTATATGTTAGATCTTACCTGCTGAGGGGACCCCAGTAAATCCATACAACCAGAATCAATAATTGGAATGTCCAGAACAGTATCTGGGATTGTGCAGTATGGCTTTATTCAACAGATGGAAACTTAAAGCAGAAGTGGACCCCAAGGGTCAGTCTAGGCAGGACAGGTACATTTCACAAACTCTCCTTGCATGCAGTACAGTTCATGAACATACAAAGAACATCTTCTTCCCAATTTCCCACTGGTGCATTTAGTGGACACCTGGCCACGCACCTAAATGTTTCCTCCCATGACTGCCATTTAGTGACTCTAAGTCACACACTCAGAACTCTTCTTCAAACATAGGTGTAATTAAGTGAAACTCAGCCACACATCTAAACCTGTAGCACTGGCCCTTGCTCAAACATAACTGATGCCTTTTATGAACCAGGAAGCCCTGCCTTGTAAGCACTTAGATAGTGTTCCTCCCACCCTTGGCCCTCAGCAACAGTCTCTGCCATTCTTCAGGATTACACCATTGAAATGGCAAGGGGGTCCATAATGTCATAAGACATTATGCTGCATGAAAATTTAGCGCTGCAAATACAGCGCAATTTCTGCCATGAGGCATAAGTGCTTTTTCTGTGGAGGGCTCTGCCCCCCCACAACCCCTGTTACAGGAGGCTGTGACCCCTACTCAACTCCGGAGGGGGGTTCAACTCGGGGAGTGCACAAGTTGAAAAAAATTAAAGTTTCTGGGACTGGGAATCAAACCCAGTCCCAGATACAGCGCCTGGGTTCCCACTGCTGTGGTTCAGTCCTGTGAAATATGGCAGCTGCTCAACAGAACCCACTCCCAGCAGAGGTCTTATCCTCTGACTGGAAATTAGCACGGTGCAATACCGCATACAGCTGTATACGCCGTATTGCACCATTAGCACTTGCATACCACGCCATTGGATTAGCCATAATGTTGTACGTCATTGCCGCAACATTATGACCCGTAGGCATTGAAACCCCCATTTCCCACTGAAATGCTAGAGGTCACACACACTTTAAATCCATCACTCACTGGGGTGACCAAAGAATAAACTGCACTCTCCTGGGTGAACAGCCTAACAGAACATTTACTCTCCTGGATGAACTAGGGGCACTGACAGGTGCAATCCAGCCTTATCTATGGGCACACACACCCAGACTATGATTCTCCTAAAGTATGTGGAGATCTTTTCTCCTAGAATAGTACTCACAACTTGTTGTCCTGTCCACTGGGCATGGAACAACAAAAGAAAAGGCACTCTCCTGGGTAGCAGATCAAACAGTCTCTCAAAGTTCCTTTCCAAGGCAGCTGAAACACACACAGAACATTCAGGGGATTGCCCCTTGAGTCCACTGAGAACAAGCAGTTCCTTCCACATCACTGGGAGTAAAATCAGGAAATCCTGCTGTAGACTGGTCTCCACCACTTCATTGAAAGCGGGAAATGACACTCCACTAGGGTGAGAAATGCTGGGCCTTCACCTCAGAGCCTGCAGTCCTTCTGCCACTCTTACCTCCTTACTCAAGCTCTGGCTGACACAAAAAGAACATTCTAAGCTCCCCAGAGCAGCCATCCACACAGTGTGGCTTATGCTGCTGCGAGACTTCCAAATGACCTAATGATTCTTCCCTCAGGCTAGCTGAGTAAACAATGATGTCATTATGTAAGAAGCCCCTAATGGGCTCCCTACCAGCTGCCTGCTGCCTTCCTAACAATAATACTGATAGGATTCTAGTAACCCCAGGGGACTGGGACATTACATGAGCAACCCATGTTATCAACAGAGTTTTTCAAAATCTAAACATTAAAACATTTTACTAATAAAGAAATATCAACTGCAACATACTGAACACTATACAAATTGCAGATGTTACAGTTATCTTCACTAAACACACAATAAAATAGCAATTACCTAAGATATCAGTCATAAAAGTTCCATAGGGAGATCACATAAAATGGTTATTGCCATGTATAAGAAAACTCATGTCAGTTTAGTAATACAGGTATGAAGGAAAGGTGGAAGAAAATTTTAACACAGTAAAAATAATAAGATCCCCATTACTTCAACTCATTCAGTAAAATCTAACAAGATAGTTCTCTGACTGGTGCTGAAGTATCAGAGTCCGATTCTGCTTCTCCATCCGGTGTCATAAGCACCAAAATCTTTCTTGTGTTTGTTTTTTTGTTAACCTAAGCCTTTATCCTTCTGGCCAGTTACCTCCACTCAGGACTTGGCCACCACCCAGCCCTATCGACTGACCCTGCCAGCCCCACAGTCTGCCATAGTCCCCTCCATGGCAGTACCAGCTGAGGGGAATTTTAAGTATGCTCTGCCATTCGTAGCTGTTACAGAGGCCAAGTGGGCCAGGCCAGTGCCATCATCCTTGGAAGCCACTCTTTTCTCCCCTCCTGATGCCCTAAGGACATCATCAACCAGGGCCTCCAAGCATGCTGTACCAATGTGGACATGACACCTCTTAATATGTATGTGGGTGCCCCTGCTCATGCTTCCCACCAGGGAAGCCTGCAGGCAGTGGTAGAGTGGGGCACACACTGCTTTCCCAGAGGCTGGGGATTTCTGAGCAGCTGGCTTACCAGCCTCACGACAACCCACAGAGATGACTCAGACTCAGGGCACAAATCCAAGTCACTGGTATGGCAATCAGTTACCCAACTGCTACATTATCCTGCCAGACCTGCTAAATGTTTACAAATCCCAGAGAGAAAAAACTGACAAAAATATTTACTTTGTTATTGCTGTTTTACTCCCTGCTGTACACACACACCCCCCAGCTGGGTTGTACCTGGAAGTGAGCTCCAGCTCAGTGTGCCTATTCTAGTCACCAAATTTTTAATAAAAGTAAATAAAGGATCAGAGAATCCTTACAAAATAAAATTGACTGTTGTGCCTCAGTGTTGTGCTGCTTTGTGGTTTTATATTACAGATCCTGCAAACTTCCCCCCCCCGATATATGCCATCTTCCAGTTACATTTTCCTGAACAATCTCCCCTCTGCCTGTGCCAACTTGCATATCCACATGTATGCAGATAACGCAGTCATCGCCGCCTGTTTCCTCCATCGCAGCCGTAGAAGACCTGCAAGTTGATTTCCAGAATTACTAAGGACTTTGAGAGCCCATCTCAGGAGGAAGAAAAAGACTCGTACTGTGAGCCATGAGTGCATGGCAGCTGTGACTGCTGAAACACCTTGGGACTATGAGTATGTGTGACTTCTCTGATCATTGATGGTAGGGGGATTTGAGAGTGGGTTGGGTGCCATTCTAGTAAAAGGGCTTTATTACTGCACATTAAAATGATGTTTTATGGATGCCTTTTAGTTTATTTCATGTTACAAAGAAGTGGACAACCCTACTAACTTCTCAAGGCTTTGGCTAAAAGACACATTGTGGCTTGAGTGGTACCCAGACACTGGCACAGGATATAGGACCAACTCAAAGAGAAGGCCTGAGAACTTCGATACATCCAGAACTTTTCTTATGGTGCTGGCTGGGGCACATCACAGAGACTTAATCCTGGAGACTGCTTGTTGAGTAGGTCCAATCACCCTGGAGGATGAATCAAGAGTATCTATATACCCAGATCTCAGCTATACCACACGTAGCCAGTGGAAATCATCTCATGCCTTCAGGACAACATTACAGACACTGGAGGTTACAAATGCTCTGCAGTACCTAGCAAGACTTAAAATTGTCTATTCTGAAAATATTTACATTTTTAATGACCCTCAAGATACTAGCAAGTTGGTTTCCAGAATTATGAAGGACTTTGAGAGTCTGTCTCATGAGGAAGAAAAAAGACTCAGATTGTGAGCCATGAGTGCATGATGACTGTGACTGTTTAAAGCACATTGGGACTACAATGTATGTGGGATTTCTCTGATCATTGACAGTAATAAGGGGATTTAAGAGCAAGTCAGGCACCATTCTAGTAAGAGGGCTTTATTATTTCACATTAAAAATGCTGTTTTGATGTATGCCTTTTAGTTTATTTAATGCTGCAACTGTACTGAATAAAAAACTTTGATACTACTACTAAAATAGTAAAACAGGTGAAGAGCTGGCTTAGTGATAGGAGCTAAAGAGTGGTGGTAAATGGGGGTGCACTCTAGGGAAAGCAAGGAGACTAGCGGGGTGCAATAGGGGACAGTATTAGGTCCGGTCCTCTTCCATGTCTTTATTAGCAACATTGCAGAAGGACTGGGGGGAAGGTGTGCCTATTTGCGGTTGATACAAAAATCTGCAGCAGAGTAGACACACCAGGGGGGTGGAGTTGAAAGAATGAGGAAGGATCTAAAGAAGTAGAATGGTCATGATTAAATATAAAAAAGTGCAAAATCATGCACTTAGGACACAAAAACCCGGGGGCACCGTACCAAGTTGGGGGGGGAGTATTAGCAGTCACAAAACAGGAAGGAGACCTGGGGGCTACCATTTCTGATGACCTGAAGGTAGCTAAACAGTGGGACAAGGCAGTAGGAAAGGCTAGCAGAATGCTCAAATGCACAGGGAGGGGTATCACCAGTAAAAAGAGGGAGGTAATAATACCCTTTTATAGATGACTGATGAGACCCCACCTTGAGTACTGTATACAGTTCTGGAGGCCCCATCTCCAAAAGGCCACAGATAAGGTGAAGACGGTGCAAAGGAGGGCAACCAGAATGGTGCAGGGCCTGAATCAGAAATGCTATGAAGAGAGGCTTAAGGATTTAAATATGTACTCCCTAGAAGACAGGAGGGAATGGGGGGATATGACAGAGACATTCAGGTACCTCACAGGAATAAACAAGGTACATGAAGGGAACATTTTCCAAAGGAAAAGATGCTTAAGGACAAGGTGTCACAATATGAAGCTGGGGGGGGGGCTCAGAGGAAACATGAGGAAGTACTTCTTCATGGAGAGGGTGGTGAATACTTGGAACAGCCTCCCAGAGGAAGTGGGGGCAGGGTCTAGAACAGTCACAGGATTTAAGACTGCATGGAATAGACACAAGAGAATCTTAGAAGCAAGAGGGGGGTGTAAGCCAGAGTCTAAATAGGATCTCTGGTGGCACTATAGGTAGGGAATTTAGGGCAGACTAGGAGAGCCAAGTGGTCTTTATCTGCCAACAACTTCTATGTTACTACAGAGGCAGACAGTTAATTTGGGTTCTAACAAAGATGGTGCTGACCGCATGGTGTCCCCAGAGAACCCATTTTCCCCAAGCTGCCCAATGTGTAATTCTGAGTGTACCGAGAGCTGGACAAGTTAAATCTAATTTTAGCTAGCAGGGAATAGGAGTTTTATACCTACCACATACTTATTGGTTGGTTGGCAGGTACTGTATGAAAAAGTTCTGTTGAAATTTGTTGTGTTAACTGTTTAGCTTGACCAGCCTGTAGTCTGGTTGGTACTGTTCATAACATATGATAACATACCTTCAAGTAAATGTTATGCACTAGTGAAGAGGCAATGCATATTGGCCATGATTCTCTAAGGTGTGGACTACGTATACAGTATGAAGCGGAACTGGGGTGTATATGCAACCCTATGCGGGACTGCCATGCACCGGACCCCTCCCATGGCAGTCACAACTGTGGCACTAGCATACTGCACATTGGATCCCATGGCTGCCCCAGCAGCTCATGCCAGAGCAGGATGGGGGCGTTCCAGTGGGTGCGCTCCATGTGGCACCCATCCACAGCAGCACTCTGTGCCATTCAAGGGCTAAATGCTGTACTTGGGAGGACCCAGCATAGCACCAGCCCCCCAAGGTGCTCACCTACTGGCCATGGCACTGCATTGCTGGCCCCACACCATGCCACTCCAGCCACATGGACCACAGGGAGTGGCTGGGGACAGCTGCATGGGCATTCGCCCAGAGTCCCCGCACGGTTGCTGTATGCAGGTGCCAGAAACCCCCACACCACACAGGGTCGGGGATCCACTAGCGGACTAGGTACAGGCATCCCATTAGCTTCCACCCATGTCCGCCGATCCACCCCCGCACACTAGCATGCCAGGGGAGGGTCCACGGATGGGAGGTGCGCAGTGGCCAGCGATCATGAATGCCAGTGACTGCACACCCGTCCGCAGGTTACGTGCATTTCATGCGTGAAACCCATCCCTTAGAGAACCTCGGCCATTATGTGGATAGAGAATACCTACTCTATTTAGACCAACACACCTCTTAAATAGCTGTTTACCACTAAGTATAGTAATCTTTCTAGAAGACGGTCCAATCTAGTATGGCAATTGCATGCATATATGTTAGTTACAGTGATGATAATAAAACTGTAATTTTATCCTCTAGAGACCTCATATGAAGCAATACTTTGACTGCATTTTCGGTGGGGTAGTGGAGCTTGCAGCCCAAGCTTCCAGACATGTGTTAGTACAGCTCCCACTTACAACTTTAATTTAACTTTAAAAGATAATGTTTTTGATTTCTGATTCTGCTGAAACTTAGACACTGTCAAGAGACCGACAAAGTTTCAGACATATCCATCTACAGGAATACCTAACTCTGCAGGAGGAAGTCCCCAAGACTTTTTTAAACCAAAGCAGCCAAGCAAGGAGACAAGGAAAATGGCAGGTTAGGGCCCCTACACCAAGCAGTTACCCGCCAGGCTTTAAACAAGACTATGCAGCAAAAAACCAAATCTCTGTAACTATTAAGTACAAGTCTGACTCCTTTACTAACTGGTTACAGACAGCTGAACACAGAGTGGAGGCCCAGGTCTCACTGGTCGTGGAGGCGATAAGTAGTACAGGCAAAACCCTTGTTTTGGCAGGACTTGTCAAGGAGCACCAGCTAATCAGATCTCGCTTGGAACATGCTGCAAATTTGCTGCTGGAGACAGATGTCAGAATGGTCTTTAGGGTTGTTTTTTTTACTTTATGGGACCCATATTCCAAGCCAGCAGGCAGCATGCATACACGGGAGCACCACATCAGAAAATAGGGCCAGTCAGCTCTGGCACCATATTCAAATGGACAGCGCGATGTTAGCTGAGCACACTATCCATTTAAATAATGGGCCATGGTAGCATGATACACAACCAGCAGTTGTCATGCTTTGTGCCACGTTACCAGGGCAAGGGTAAAGGATGGCACACATTGGTTAGCGACGCATCCTCTATGGGTGATATCCGCTCAAACATGCAGATGGTCCTGAGCATGCACAACACTAGCAGACCATTTACATCCCCATTACGGGCTCATCTGCATGCTACTGCGGTGGCAATGTGCGCTGGGCCAGGTCCCCCCTTCCCAGCCCCAATCCCCGACCACGTAAAGAAAATGAAAATTCCTGGTGGTCTAGCAGTCCCTCCCCAGCTCTGATCCCCATCTGTATGATAAAAAAGAAATAGTTGGTGGTTCAGCGGTTCCCTCCCCAGCCCTGATCCCTGTCTGCATGATACAAAAGAAATCGTTGGTGGTTCAGCGGTTCCTCCCCAGCCACAATCCCATTTCATTTACAAAGTACTGAAGCTAGTGGTCCAGTGGTCCCTCCTTAGCCTTGATCCCTCTGTTATAAAATGCAGAAACATCCTGATGGTCTAGCAGTCCTCCCCACTGAGCCCCTGATCCCATCTTAAAATAGTACCTGGTAGTCTAGCAGTCCCTCCTCTCTGAAGCAGTTCTGTCATCTCAGAAGGGATCTGGTAGTCCCAGTGGTCCCACTTCTACGCCCATCTCAGCCTTTATAAATACAAACAACATCCCAGTAGTCTAGTGGTCCCCCTCCTAACCCAACCTGCCTGTCAAGAAACACCATCCCTGATGGTCTAGTGGACACTCCCCACACCCCGGCAGGTAGTGTTCACCACCTGCTCCCCATCTCAGAACCTGAGGGTTGGAGACCAGCACAGCCTCCACTTACCACTCATGGCCAGTCGCTACTTGAGCTCACTTGAGTGTGTACTGTACAAGCTGCTTGTACAGTATACACTTCAAGAGAGCTCAGTCAGTAGCCGCCTGTGGTGGTGAGTGGAGGGCTGTGCGAGTTGCCAGCCCTCATGTTGGGACGGAGAAGCGGGATGGTGGGACACTACCTGCCAGGGTGGGGGGGTGTCCACTAGACCACAGGGATGGTGTTTCTTGACTGATGCAGGCAAGTCAGGGTTGGCGGGAACCACTAGACTACCAGGGATGCTGTTTTGTATTTATAAAGGCTGGGATCTGGGATCAGGGATCAGGGAAGGGGGACCGCTAGACTACCAAGGATGCTGGTATTTTCTGAGAGATGGGATTGGAGCTTGGGGAAGGGGGAATGCTAGACTACCAGGGACGCTGTTTTTACAGCTGAGTGGGAGGAGCTCTGCAGACGTATTACTACGATTCTGTTTAGTAGCACTGTGGAAGCACTTGACCGGACCACTGTCTGGTGTGCGTTCACAGTGCTCTGGCACAGTTTCTAGTGGTTGTGTTTATGTGGCCCTTCCCTTCTGATGGTCACATAAACACATGCACTCTGAGGCACTACTTTTTCTTACACAACTCGTAAATGGCGGTGGCCATGCCCAAGATAGCCGTGCAGTTCTGTCATCACCGCCATCTTGAGCACAGCAGACTATGGTGCTTGTAAGCTTGGAACAGCCGTATATGCTCTGACCAGACTTTGTTTTGTTGAGAGATGGGGTCAGGACTCAGGGAAGGGGGACCACTAGATTACCAGGGATGCTGTTTTTTATCTGAGAGATAGTATCAGGGTCAGGGGCACTAGACCACCAGGGATGTTTTTGCAGTTTATAACAGAGGTGATCGGGGCTAGGGTGGGACCACTGGACCACCCTGGTTACAGTATTTTGTACATTGAATGAGATTGGGGTTGGAGAGGGGCCGCTGGATCACCAATGATTTCTTTTGTATCATGCAGATGGGGATTGGAGCTTGGGAATGACCACTGGACCACCAGTGATTTCTTGTTTATCATACAGATGAGGATCGGGGCTGGGGAAGGAACCACTTAACCACCAGGTTATCCAGCCCATGACAGTGCATGGAGGGTGTGCGGGGCACTCACCCACTCTGTGCACTGTTAAGGGCTGTATTTCAGAAACATTAAACTGCACTGCACTTGCAGGCCATTTAGTGCATCTGAAAAATTTTCAGTATTGTGCTTCGTTGCATATGCATGGGGACTCATTAATTTGCATATGCGCAGCATGATATTGTGCACCATGGCACTGTTGAGGGTGCACTACATATAGGTGGCCTTTGAATGTGGCCACACCCCCGACAGCTGGCGCTATTCCCAGTTAGTGCAGCACAGACCCAGTTTGTGCCACACTACCCTTTTGAAAATGGGGGCCTATATTTATTATTTTCAAACACTCATAGACATTAAAGCACATACTCATACAGGGGTATAGTAAATGAGGCAAAAATCATCCAAAACAGTCAACAATCGCATTAAATTGCCTTGTATTCTGGCACAATAGGATTGTGGGGGCCCCAAAAGTCATAAAGGAGTCCAGAAATGCTAGCCATCTCAGAAGTTGTGGAGATCAATATCAAAGGTAGAACTGCCATCAAAACGTAATATGTAATCCAAAGGATTGCTTTTTATCCAAGTCAGCGTACCTAGAAGAAGGAAGAATGTTGCTTCACGTTCAACTCTGCAATGAATAATACAACAATAATAAACAATAGTTAAAAAGAATATTACAAGAGCCGGCCTGTCAGCACAGCAGTTGAATCTCTGCTTGTGACGCCAGTGACCAGGATTCGGGAATGAGCCCGGGAACTGGAGGGCCAGCCAGGGGGAGGAGGCTTGAGTGTCCCAGGGACAGCTCATCTTCTCCGGGGGGAAGGGTGAACCAGGGCTTGGTGCTTGTCTGACCCAGGGTAGAGACCCAAGGTACAGCAAGCCCAAGCACAAGCAAAGGGGTGGTGTGATGGACATCGGCACTCAGTGCCTTGATGTCAGGGTGCATATCACGCCCGGAACATCAGAAAACTCACCGCAGCACTCCTGGGTGACGGAGCACCAGGCCCTGATCCCCAATGCCCCTACCTGTCCCAGTAATGGCATCCCGACAAAACAAGAAGACTTTGAGGTGTAAGGTCTCCACCTCGTACCTGCCTGGGGGTAAGCCATGGCTATATGGGGGATGGATCGCTCCAGGCTCCAGGTAAGAGGGCGGGGACTAGCTGGCCGTAGGTCTCCTTAAAGGGGTGGAGTGCTGCGGGTAGGGGAGCACAAAATAGAAAGTTAAAAAAAAAGAACATTACAAACAACAATGCTGAGAAACAAGCAGCTGTTGCCCCCCAAACAAAGCCACAGTCCAGGGGCATGCAAACAAAGAATCGACGTGGAGAGCAGACTTCCCCAAAGGTGTCCACATGACCTGTGCATTAGATCCAGTCCCAATGTGAGTGCAAACAGTCCCATTACAATGAAGCCAGGGAGGTTGGGAACGGCCAGGTGAAAGTGCCATTGTAACTTTAGTTCTGGTTCTGTACTGTGCTGTCTGAGCAACAGGGAAATGGGTAAACAATTTAATCTTCTCTTGCACTCTCTTCTCCACCAGCTGAAACCCCCATAGCCGCACATGCAGGAAACTCTGTCACCATCAGCCATCGACCCACATCGTTGGGGTCAGTAACTTGCCAGGATTTACCCCCATATGTAATCCAGAGTCTATCTGGTAGAAGAAATGAATGTGTTAGCCCCAGAGCTTTAAAACGGTGTCACACACTATCAAATTCCTTTCTCCTGGCTCTTTTTTGGAATGAGAGGTCTCGGAACAGTTTGACATCAAGATTGCTAATAGTAAGGGGATATGCTGCATGAGCAGTCAAGAGGATAATGTCCTGAATCTCCATTCCTGAGGTGCACACAAGCACTGTGCAGGGCTGATTGCTGGATGCTGGTCACACCTTGGGGTCACTCTATAAGTTCTCTTAAAATCCCCAATCAAAGTCTCCAGGAACAGCAATAGTTGATTTAAGCCAATCGACAAGAAAAGTTAAGAGATCTGTTCCTTCTAAGCCCTTCAGTACCTCCACAAAACAGAGGTTACCAGCGCAGACTTCATTCTTAAGGGCCTCCAGCTGCCCTCTCAACTGATAATTTTCCTGGGTAACCGTGGTTACCACGGCTTGAGAAGATGTAATTTTGCAATCCATATCTGCAACGGACCCTGTAAGAGCTGTGAGTGCTGCATCATGTTTTTCAAGCTTCACTAAAGTTGTTTCTATTCTGGCATTCATTGCCTTCATAGAGGATATCATCTGCTGCCAGGGAGGATTGGTGGTCGGTCCTGCAGGGCTATCTGCCTTGTGGCTGGTACCAGCATCAGTCTTACCAGGTGGTGGCTGTTTTTTCTGTGCCCCTTCTGCTGTTTTTTTTTTTATTTTCCATGGGAAGTATTGTATTGTTGAATGCTGCAGACACTCGGGAATACAAAGCCGACATGTAAATTTGTGTTAATACGCTCTCCAACGAAGAAAATGACTCATTTTACATTTCACATTTATTTTGTCAAACCTTATCGAAGCAGCAAAACAGTGCCATAATAATCCAATAGTCCAATATGCTGTCTCAATCACAGAGAAATATCCGTTATGTTTCAGTGCCGTTTCTGGCACCTTCCTTAGACCATGTCATGGTCTGAGGAAGGTGCCAGTAACAGCACTGAAACGTAACAGATTTGTGGTTCTTTGCATGGTTCATGGCGTTTGTATGTCCGCGGGGGGAAAAACAAAAGGATATTTCTCTGTGATTGAGACCGCATATTGGACTATTGCCGTACCATTTTGCTGCTTCGATAAGGTTTGACAAGATAAATGTGAAATGTAAAATAAACTTAGCCCTTTATGAGAGTGCTGGCCTTTCTTCATTGGAGAGTGTGTATTATAGCGAAGTCCTGGGCAATGTGCACCTTGATACATACTGGTTTTATTTCTATGAATAGTTGAAATACGGAGCAGTGCCTTTGTGTATTTGTATGTAAATTTGTGTTGTTTGCAGTTCTGAAAGGTATTTTTAATTAAATGCTGCACAGATCTGAAGAGCTATCTCAGAAAGCTTCCTGCCTGGAGATCAGCTCTATACACCCAGAATTAATGGTCTTAATGAGGGTTTTGAAGGAGAGTCCCCCATTGAGACTATTATAGCATAGCTGAGAGAGGTGCTGGGACTACAGGCATTGGCTCGCCAGATTCAGATGGATAAACGTTACCAGATTACACCACGGAAAAGGTCTGTAGACGATACCCCTAGAACACTGCTGCTAAAAACAGGCTTCGTTTCCAGGAGAGATCTCATTCTGAAAGCAGCGCTTTGAATTAAAGACATCAAAGTGGCCAGACGAAGAATCCTTTTCTTCCCTGATCTTTGTTATTCAACCCACCAGAGACAAAAGAGTTTTGATGGGGGCAAGAGGAAACTCCGAGAATACATTTCATTCATTTGGCAGGAAATTGTAAAACAAATGGAGAATATGTTTGATTGCCCTGGGGAGGTTACTCTGTCTCTACTGCTGTTAGCCATTCCATTAGACCACACCAGGTTGGACCACCTCAGTCTCAGATTGCTTCTCATCGCAGCTCAAGCTGCAAAGAAAGTAATCACTCAGCTTTGGCACATCACCAAAATTCCCACTCTTGGGGCCTGGAGAACTACTATGTTAGATATATAATATGGACAGAATGATGTATAGGTCCCAAGATAAACTCTCTTTTTTCTAAATTAGATAGCAAAAATGGGTGTTATACCAATTAGCCCACTACCCTGACTTTGTGCCATAGAGGGGTGGACCCCAACTACCCTCACTCTCTAACTATTCTGTGACTTCTATACATCAGTCTCCATCTAGTCCCCCCATCCCTACTCCTTTCTTTTGACATGGGCATTATCATTTAGATGAAATATCAATTACTAGAATTTGTGGAAGGCCCGCCCACTAATCGTCCTGTGCTAGGTTTTCTATAATGTTCATTCACTACCCCCAGCTGTTTCCTATCTTCCTACTGCTTCTCTTATATATTAACTTTTTGAAGACTACCTTCCTTTTTCTTTACTGACTGGGTGCACAATCAACTAGAAACTGCATTGTCAGTATCATGTAATAGCCAACCCATTGACTATAGGACTCTAGAGAAGGGTCAAAATGAGTGGCTCTATTACTTATAGGTGGGTGATTGTTATCTTGTTAATAAAATGAAGAACAGCTATCCTATATATATATATATATATATATATATATATATATATATCCCACCATGAATTAATAAGGAACCTCATGTAACAGAGATATTTAAACACCTTTTGAACTTTACTTTTCAATAATGCTTGCATAAGAGGACTTCAATGTGAGTCAATTTATAATTCAACAAGTGTGTAAGTTTTGTTGGACTACATTTATATCATGACTGATGATCAACGGTGGAATGTAAATGTGATGTACACTCGTGTGTTCTTACTGTTGTAATGAAAACTAAGAAAGACATAGTTTAAAAAACATTTTATTCAGTACTGTTTACCCTGCAAACTCTAAGTCCCATATGCTGTCCATACCTATCTCTTTGGGGCCTGAAAGATTTAGATAAGCTGCTAGCAAAGATTGAAAAGGAACTTCCTGGAGGTACTGATGAAGATCAGGAATCAGACTCTGAATCGTGAACTATGCAAGGTGGTTAATTAGCAAGTACTGAAATACCCTCAGGAATGGTGTGGGGGGGGCACATTTTTATCCAGTGCAAGGAACTATGTTCCATGAGATTTAACTTGGCTTTTCATTCCTGGGCTTTACTGGTTGGACATAGCACTGGCATGAAGGAAGACACCTCCCAATATCAGAACTGCGACATACATTAAAGATGGCATTATCTTTCCCATGCTGGTGTTTGGCATGCTTGACATTTCCTACACACTTCAGAACATTTAATGAACTTTTTGTTTATTACTGCCCAGACAGGCTACTTTACAAGTTTCTTTAACAAACGAACTATTCTTTCATGCAATATACACTGCTGCTTTTAAAAATGTTTTTTCTGGCACCAAGTGGGGAATATTGTCTTTCATTGCTGTAAATTTATAACATATTACATGTTGCTAAATGATATCGTTTGACATATAATGAAGGGCTAGGCTTGCCACCTGCCCATTTTTTTTCTGTATGATTTGGTTTCTGGTGCCTTCTCCAGTCCTCTGGTTTTCCCCATACTCAGTCCGGTAATCCAGGGCTGACACAATTGTGCACAAAAAAACATTTTTTAAAATAAACCGTGCTCTGTCTTTCCACTGCCATTCGCCACGCCAATGGGCTGATCACCTTCTTCTGGCCAGTGGCTGAAAGCAGTGTCTGATGTCATTCAGACAGTGAGGCTGGCTTACACAGTTGGCCAATGAGAAGCCTCTATTTTCATTGCCAGCCAACAGAGTTACACACTTGCTCAGCGATCAGTGTCAGTTTTCTTCCCAGTTCATGGTTCTCTCCCTGGGCAGTTTAGCCTGGGAGAAGTCACAGAAGGACAGACATCAGGGTGGGGGGTTCAGGAAGAAATTCAAACTTAGTTTGCCTATGCTGTGGGACAGCAACAATAGTATCAACATTTAGTTACATTTACTTACAGTAATTATTAACATCAAGATTAATAGTATTAATATTTAAAATGAAAGAATGACCCCAAAGTCTAAGGTTGCAGTGGTCTTTCTTTCATTTTAAATATTATTACTTTAAATGCAATATTAATCAAAAATACCAGAGCGGGAAACCAATTCCATTTGGTAGTTTTTGTTAGAAAATGCACACAGTTTTGGGAATGTGAGCACAAAACTCACATATAACTTAATATGATTGACAAGTGAAATTTGAAGGGGTGCAGTTTGTAAGTAAGGGGTAGGGCTTTGGTAGCCCAGTTTTTGCCTGACTCAAAGGTGCCAACCTTAGAAGGAGTGCAGCAGAACAATGGGTGGGCTTCACACAACCATGTTCTACACTGTAGGTAAAAGCATATATGTTTAAATATTTGAAACATTATCTGGTTTTAGGTATATTGGGGTTCCATGTAGTCACTTAATAGCTGCAGTATGGTAAACTGTTTGATTAATTTTTGATGTCTAAGACAGATCCCAGCCCACTGATTGCATTAAAGCACATTCGATGACTAATTTTAAATGTTAAGCTATAGATTAATTGTGAAATGATACTAAAGGCCACTATGCATTAATATGCACTAGATACAAGTGAGCGGCACGTAGCTGGTGCTACAGGCTGACCCCTGTGGGGGAGGATTCACTGGGTCACTGTGAGCTTCACTGAATGCAGCCTGCATGGTGTAGGTCAGGAAACCCCCCCATCTGTCCTTCCTGGGCACTCGCTGGGTTTACAACTGAGCATCCACCAGGAGATCCTTGGATTTCCTCTCTCTGTGTGAGGGGTGAAAATACAGCCTCAAGTCTGTGTTCCTGGGAGAGAACCCTCTGACCACTGTGCAGCGAACCAGAAAAGCCACAGGCATGTACAGGCCTCCAGGGATGCCCTATACACCCTATATGTGTCTTTTACAGAGAAATGCAAAGACCGGTTCAAACCCTACAGACCACTTCAAGAGACCTCGATATCTTCCCTTGAACTCACAGAGTCCTTCTTGTGTCCCTTCCTGGTACTGTTTGGCCTTTGTACGTTAGATCAGGCATGGTGTTGTTTGAACAAACCCTCCCAATCTTAGACACACAACAGACAGTTTCAGAAGTATTAGAAAAATATGCCCAAGGCTTTATTAATATGTACTAGGTAAGACAAATTTTATATAAACAGCATTCAAAGATTTGGTTACAAGATATAAGAAAATAAAAGTTGGACAATATACAACAACAGTACACTTAACTTGCTTAAATCTAACACATAGTTCTACCTTGTTCCAGTACTGTTGATGGAGTAATTACAGTCCAGTAAAATGAAAATGTCCTTGTCACCCGTTTTGTGATGAAATTCAAAACAGGGGTCCCATCTGATCAGTTGTCTCCTCACATACAGGACTGAATTTCAGCAAACCTTCCCTGGCTTTTCAAAGGCAGATTCAACAAGCTGTTTCTGGATTCCCCTCCTGTGAGTGGCTGGCCTTTGTCACATGACTGTAAAGAACCAATCAGCACTCTATGTTTTGTTTTAAAAATTCCACTGACCAACCAGCTTGCTATATTTTACTTAAAAAAAAAAAACTCAACTGCTGAGTTTCTTAGCTGGAGGGGCCTCTCCCCCCCATTAGAAAAAAAAACAGGTTCACTCTTAGCCAATCCCTGGAGACGGGATGGCCCCATCCCCTGCAGTGAGAGCTGCCTCAAGATCTATTGTCAAGCTCCTGTTCCCAGTAGAACCTATTTAGGCCCAAATGATTGGTGTTTAGCTTTTAATTGGCCTCCCATTAGCTTGAAACTGCCTTCCCCTAGCAGTTTTCTGAGTTGAAGGAACCAGTTCCAGCTACCAAAGCTTTTGTCTTCCCTTGGCACAGATGCAGAAATGAAAAACACAGACATATTAAAATAAGTTAGAAAAAAACAGGTTTGATCAACACTATACTGCACAACACAGCGAATATTAAATAATAAAACAACAGAGCCGACCCAGTGGTGCTGAGGGTTGAGGTGCTGGATGCCACACCTCACACCACGCTGGTAACCCGGGTTCAGGAACTAACTCAGGACGCCATGGGCTGGCAGGGAAAGGAGGGGACTGAGCGTCTGAGGGACTGCTCTCCTCTCCTGGGGTGGGTTAGGGATAACTGCACTCTGTAGCTGTAGGTGAAGACCAGGAGTACTACAAGGGCGAAGCTGTGAAGTGGAAAAAGAAAAGTGTGAAAAAAAGCACGCATTCCATCCAGATGACGGTGCCCACCGCCCACACCGCTCACCCGAGTTGCCTCTGTGGCTGCATTTCCATGACCCCATGTAGAAGTTAAGGAGTGCCTGTGTGCACTCCAGTATTCCCTCCCGATGGCCCCGGGCGGGTAAGGGGGCCCCCCCCAGCGAAGGGATATGTCTGGGTCAATGGGGTGCTGGAGCAGCAGGATAGCTGACTGGAGAGTTGTAACGGGAGACTGGCCGCCCGAAGGAGTGGACTACTGTGTGCAGGGAGGACGTAAAAACAGATAATGCAAAAAAATAAATAAATAAATAAAACAGAAATATGTTACGGCACTATTCCGCCACACACATCCCTCCTTAAACGGAACCTGAGGAAACATGGCCCTTTTTTTAGCATGGTCTCCATCAGTTCTGTCCCTTACTCTGGCAGGATAAGCCATCTGCATTGGCGTTTTCAGATCCTGACCCAAGTGTGATGGTCATGTCATACGCTTGTAACGCAATACTCCATCTCAGGAGCTTCCCATTATATTTCTCCATTTGGTTCAGCCATTTTAGAGGGTTGTGATCTGTTTGTACCTCAGATCTCCTCCCACAGAGGTAAGGCTCTAATTTCTTTAGAGACCACACCATAGCAAGACACTCCACCACTGTGGAGTATGCCTGCTCGTGTGGTCACAATTTTTATGGCTGCATGGGCAGAGTTCTGCAGACATCATGCCATCACAATGTCTTTAGAAGAGCACTGTGGCCAGCTCGGTGGAACTGAGGGCTGAGGCACTGGACGCCTTACCTCACACTATGCCGGCAACCCAGGTTTGGGAATGAACTTGGGTCGTCAGGGTGCCGGCATGGGGGGAGGGTAGGAGCAGGATTGAGCCGCTGGAAGGCAGCTCTCCTCTTCTGGGATGGTTGCCACACACACACACACACACACACACACACACACCTGTTGTCCCGCTGCCAGGTGGAGGTCCAGTGGCTAGCATAGGTAGAGGGGGCAACACATGGGGGAGGCGCCTTGAGAAGCGGCATGCGTATGCCTCCACATGTGCACATCCAAGGCAGGGGATCAGGAGTGGGGAGAAAAAATGGAGAAGCACAATAAAATATATATAGAAGAAAAGCACTGTGGAAGCACATGACCGGACTGCTGTCCAGTGTGCTTCCACAGTGCTCTGCTAAATGTCCAGTGGTGCTGTGTATGCCGCCCTTCTCTTCCGTGGGCCACACAAACACACACCCTTTGCGATGAAGTGAAGTCCACCGTGCACAAGATGGCGCCGATGACTAAAATTGCACATGCACAATTATTGCACATGTGCAGTTCTGTTCGTGCCGCCATCTTGGACATGGCAGACTCCAGTTTGGTGAGAGTGCAGTGAGAGCTCCGAGTATTCCTTCACTCGCTCTTGCCCCACTGAGCAGCGATATTGGCTCTGACCAGAGTTTGTTTACTTCAGTACACAATATGGTGATCTTTCCCACGCTGGGATGTCTGACTGAGGACTGCTCCAATCCCCACATCAGAAGCATCTGTCTGTAACACAAGCAGACGGGAGTAGTCTGGGCTGGTCAGCACCGGGGCACTGCACAGAGTGATCTTTAGCTGTGTGAAGGCCTCACATGAAGGATCCCATTTCACTCTCTCAGGCTGTCTCTTTTTTAATAGAGCAGATAAAGGAGATGCCAAGGTGCTGTAGTTGGGTACAAATTTTCTGTAGTACCCCACTTTTCCAAGGAAGCTCCTTACCTGCTTCTGAGTCTTAGGCATGGGCCATGCTGCAATCGGCTCTATTTTTGCCTGGTTTGGGCAGAGTTAGCCCTGCCCCACTACATATCCCAAATAGGTCACCTGTGCCATAGCCATCTGTCATTTCTCCACTGTCACAGTTAGTCCTGCTGCCTCTACTCTGCCCTACACTTCCCTCAGATGGGTCAGGTATTCCTCCCAGGTATGGCTGAATATGGTAATGTCATCTGGGTATGCCACTGCGTAATCCTCTGTATCATGTAGCATCTGAGTCACCAATCATTGGAAAGTGGCAGGGGCATTCTTCATCCCAAAGGCCATTACCTTAAACTTGAATAGGCCTATTGCAGTGATGAAGGCTGACCGTTCCCTAGCCCTGGCCATCAGTTCTACCTCACAGTATCCATTGGTCAGGTCTATGGTCATCAGGTAGGTCACCCCCCAGCTTGTTCAGCAATTTATCTGTGCAGGGCATCAGGTGGACATCAGACTTCGTGATGGTGTTGAGCCTACGATAGTCTACACAAAAGCATGTAGTTCCATCTGGCTTGGGGATGAGGACTACAGGCAATGCCTAGGGACTGTGGGGTTTCTGGATTACCCCTATATCCAGCATCTCTTCCACCTCTCTCCTAATATCTTTTAAAACAGCCTCAGATACCTGGTAGGCTGTCCGACATATGCCTGGGAACCGGTGTCCACGTCATGAACTGCTATCGGGGTCCTTCCAGGCTTGGAGATGAATAAAGGGGCAAAGTCCTGTAAAACATGTCCTACCTCCTGGGCCTGTTCAGGTGTCAACTGTGGGGACAGCTTGATGGCCTCCTTAGATGACTCCCATTTGATCTCAGCTAGCAAGTCAAGAAGGGGGTCCTCCTTGTCCATCTCCTCCCCAGGACTGCAAACCCCAAATACCATGTCAACCCTATTGAAACAGGGCTTCATCATGTTCACATGGTACATCCTGTGGGTGTGTCTCTGGTCAGGTAACTCCACAATGTAATTTACATAATTTACCTGTTGGACTTCCTTGTATGGTAACCACCCACTCTGCCTGCAGCTTGTCCTTCTGGACTGGGATCAGAACCATGACTTCCTGTCCTACTCCATACGAGTGAGTTCTGGCTCCACAATTGTACCATGTCTTTTGACTCTGCTGGGCAGCTGAAAGGTTGCTCTGGGCCACTCCCATAAGCTCCTTCAGCTTTTCCCTAAACTTCAAGACACACTCCACTACTGGAGTCCCCTGGGTGGCATACTTGCCTTCCCAGTCCTCATATAGCAAATGCAGGGGCCCCTGCACCCTACATCCATACAACAACTCAAAGGGGGGAATCCAGTTGACTCTTGGGGAACTTCCCTGTAAGAAAACAGCAGGTGGGGAAGGTATCTCTCCCAGTCCCACCCATGCTGTTCTGCAAATGCAAGGTTTTCAAGGTCCCATTGAATCTTACTATCAGCCCATTTGCTCATGGGGGTAAGATGTCATGCACCTCTGCAGCACGCCACACCTCTTCCACAAACACTTTGTCAGGCCTGACATAAAATTACCTCCTTGATCAGAGATAACCTCCTGTGGAAACCCTACATGGAGAAAATCCATAGCAAGGCGTCCGCTAACTCTCCTGCCTTAATGGAGGACAGGGCAACTGCCTCTGGATATCAGGTGTCATAATCTACCCCCATCAGGATATACTTTTTCCCGGAGCTTGGGGTATTCAAAGAACCAAAAATATCCATCCCCACCTTCTGGAAAAGTTTCTCTACAGTCAACAGTCAATAGGTAAGGGAACTAAAGCAGCTTTTGCGTTTCCTCCTGCCTTCCCAATTCGCTGACACTAGTGACAGGATCTACAGTATTCTTTCACCCACTTGGTAAAGTGGGACAATAAACATTTTGAGCTAATTGCTGCATAGAGCAGAACATAGAAACATAGACTTTGATGGCAGATAAGGACCGCTTGGCCCATTTAGTCTACCCATTTCCTACCTATTAGATAAGCTGCAGATCCTAGTTAACCAACAGCCTACTTCCTCCTGCCCCCCACTATAATTGCCTTATGTCTGTCCCATGCATTCTTGAATTCCCACACTGTTTTGACCCCACAACCTCCTCAGGAAGGCTGTTCCATGCATCCACCACTCTCTCCGTGGAAAAAAAAATACTTCCTCACATTGCCCTGGAGCCATCTCCCTCTATCTTCGTTGTGCCCCTTGTTCTTGCACATCTCTTTTTCTGAAAGATGCTACCCTCTTGGACTTTGTTGATTCCACTGAGGTACTTGAAGCTTTCTATCATGTCCCCCTTCCTTTCCTCAAGGGTATACATACTAAGCTCCTTTAGTCTCTCTTCATACGGCTTCTGTTGCAGACCCTGCACCATTTTAGTTGCCCTCCTCTAGACTGCCTCCATCCTATGTCCCTGCAGAGATGGGGTTTCCAGAACTGCACGCAGTACTCCAGATGGGGTCTTACCAACTGTCTGTACAGAGGGATAACAACTTCCTGTTTTCTACTGGTGATGCCTCTCCCTATACATCCCAGTATCCCCCCAGCCATCCTTACTGCCTTCTCACATTGCTTGCTTTCCTTTAGGTCATCTGCTATGACTACCCCAGGTCCCTTTCCATTTTTGTTGTTATTAATAACCCCTCCCCATTGTGTACTCTTTCCCTGGATTTTGTTTCCAGATGCATTACTTTGCACTTCTTTGCATTAAATCTAAGCTGCCATACTTTTGACCATTCCTCCAACCTTGCCAAGTCCCTTCTCATCCTTTCCACCCCCCTTTGTGTATCAACCCTGTTGCAGATCTTTGTGTCATATGCAAAGAGGCATACTTTTCCTTCCAGTCCCTCAGCAATGTCACTTATAAAGACATCAAAAAGGACCAGACCCAGTACTAAACCCTGCGGTACCCCACTAGTAATCCACCTTTCTTCAGAGTGGACTCCGTTTACTATTACCCTCTGTGTCCTGTTGTCCAGCCAATTTTTTACCCAGGCTACCACCCTGGGACCCACTCCCAGGCTGGCTAATTTGTTTATTAATCTTTTGTGTGGGACTGTGTCAAATGCCTTGCTGAAGTCTAGGTAGGCCATGTCCACAGCCCCTCCCTTGGTCACCCAATCAAAGAAATCTATTAGATTCATCTTACATGACCTTCCCACTGTGAATCTATGCCGACTTGGGTCCTGTGCCTGCTGGTCTCTAGGTACTCAACAATTCTTTCTTTCAGAAGTGATTCCATCATTTTCCCTACCACTGAGGTCAAGCTAACAGGTCTGTAGTTTCCTGCCTCTGCTTTGCTCCCACTTTTGTGAAGGGGTATCACATCCACCCTCTTCCAGTCCTCAGGTACCAAACCATCCTCCCATGATTTGTTAAAAAGGGTAGTCAGTGGTGTCACTAGTTCTCCCCTTAGTTCTTTCAGAATTCTGGGGTGAATCCCATCAGGCCCCATTGCTTTGTCCACCTTCAGTTTTAGGAGTTCTTTCAAAACCCTTTCTTCTGTGAAAGGACTGGTATCGACCCCCCTATCCAGAGTGCTTCTATTGATTGGATTAGGTACCCCTTCTTTTGTGAATACTGAGCAGAAGTATTCGCTCAGTATCCCTGCTTTTCACTGTCCCTCTGCCCACCCACCTCCCCTTTATTAAGCCTCACTGTCCCTCCCTTGGTCTTTCTTCACCCTAATGTACCTATATAAGGTTTTATCCTGCTTCTTAACCAAGTTGGCTATCTTTTCCTCGGTTTGGACCCTTGCTACTCTGACTGCCTTCCCTGCTTCCTTCTGCTTTAACTGGTACAGTTCTCTGTCCTGCTCCTTCTGTGTTTCCTTATACTTCCTGAATGCTATCTTTTTCTCCCTAACCTTCTCCGCCACCTCTTTTGAGAACCATAGTGTTTTTTCTTTTGTTTATTTGCTTCACACAAAGGCTTGTTGCCTCTGTGATGGCAGTTTTGATGTTTCCCCATTGTCCCTCCACCCCTCCTTCTTGTCTGTTCGCTAGTGCTTTTCTGAGGCATGCTTCCATTTTGCCAAAGTCAACACTTTTAAAGTCCAACAGCCTCACATTTGTATGGCTCGACTCTACGGCTGTGTTTATTGTGAACCACACTGTTTGGTGGTCACTTGTTCCCAGATGGCTACCCACTTCTAGATCGGAGATCCTCTCTCCATCCCCATTTGAGAGTACCAGGTCTAAGATTGCTCCCTCCTGAGTGGGTTCCAACACTAGCTGTCTGAGGCATGCCCCCTGTAGGGCATCATGAATGACCCTGCTCTTGGATGTGGCTGCAGCAAAGGTGCTTCAATTAACATCTGGCATATTCATGTCCCCTATCAAAATATCTCCCCTTTTTCTGCCATCCTAAGGATTCCTTCTATCATTTCCTTGTCCATTTCCTCCCGAGACAGGGGTCTTGTGAGTAATGCCCAGATGTCCAGACATGGGAATATCATCAGCTATCTGAGCAAGCCTGCCTATACCCCCAATCTTCACGTCCTGTGTGTATAACTGTCCATTGTCGCAGGAAACCTTATGTTTTATGTCACCCCTTCAGACTCTACACAGGCTCTCAGCTTCTCTAAGCTAGAGTCAGTCCTCTGATCTGCTGCAAAGTCCTCACACTTTCCCAAAGCACTAGGTGTGTCCCCATCAGTATCCAGACTGAGGTCCATAGCTGTGGCATTTAGGGATTCAGGGTCACAGCCATCCCCAGCCCCCTTGCTATGTGTTACCCCTCCCACCTCAGAGTCAAATTTCAGTAGCTGTTTGGTGAGTGGCTACTCAAGTGAGTTCCATGTCTCTTTTATCACTGTCTTCTGCAAGTGACACAGGCTGGTGAACCAGCCACCCATTTTCTCTTGCATAAGCTTCTGGGAGGTTCAGAAGATCACAGGAGTCCTAGCCATCTGGCTCTGTGTAGCAGCATATACCACCGCCTGCTGGTACCATTCCCTAAAATAACATCCAGCAAGTGTGTCTGCTACAGCCACCTTTCGCATCCCTTTCCTGCATCATCCCAGTCCAGGATAACACTGGCTAGTAGCAGGGTTTTGTCCTCCCCAGTGAATCCCTTTACAGAAACAAACTGATTTGGCAGGAGTTGCTCAGGCCCAATCAAATCCCATTCTACTAGGGTAAGAGATGCCCCAGTGTCCCTGAACCCTCAGGTCTGTACCCCATTCACTGGACTTGGATGCATGTGCTCCCTCATATTCACAGGAATAGCCTCAGGGATACAATTAGCAATTAGTTCAGCTGAAGGAACCCCTTTTACACCATGGGCCAGATATTCAGAAATGCACCCAAGAGGTGTGCAATAGACTGCACAGCAGCAATGCAGATGCGCCATGGGACAAAGGATGCCATATTCAGATGATGCACCACTGACATGCGCTGGTGCAAAGCAGACTGAATATAGCAATGTTGAGCTAATGCACAACCAGACATGTGCCTGCGCAACCAGGGATGAGCAGCAGCAAGCAAGGATGCAGAACCCAGTGGGATGAGCAAGAGCAACAGGTAACAGGGAAGCAATGGCAGGGCTGCATAGGAGCACAATGCCCCACCAGCACAGCCGGACACAAACAACAAGGGCACACCATCCTGGATGCACCACAGGGTACCAGGGGTCAACACGAACAAGGCGCCAGTCCGCCAACAGCAGCACAGAGCACAAGGGCCCCAACCCACCCACCCCGATGGTATGCCAATGCCAGAGCACCTGCAACACATACCCAACAGGCGGCGATGCAGTGGACAGTGGTCATGGTGCCAGGACACCACACAAGCACAGAGGACAGTGGAACAGGGGAAATGGAGGCTCAGGGGACCCAGGGGCACATGGGCCACAATCAAGCCTGCACAAGGGCACAGCACTGCAAGTAACACTGGTGGGTGGCAGCATGCCACGCGAACATAAGAGCAGCACAGGCAGACAATGGCACAAGGTGCAGGATAGCACACAGGGTAGTGTGACACCCATCACTCAGGGGCACACATGCAACAGGGAAATGGCACACAGTCCCAGCGCACACAAGATCAATGCCCAGAGGACTCAGCAGTGGGACACCAGGGGACACGCCTATGCACACCAACAGACATCTGCAACATGGCTCAACACACCACCCACAAAAGAAACACAGACACATATGTTTTAGCAAAATAAAGCTTTACTGCCATGAAACAAAACAAAACAGTGGCAACAGGGCAACAATGAAAACCAACAAGGGGAATACAGGGAGATGTAACACGGGATGCAGGGGACAGGGACCATGGGTTGGGACAGAGGTGGGGTCAGATGGAGAAGGTAACAGGGGGTGGGCAGGCGATGAACAGTCAGCAGCCCTGACAGTCCCAGGGCAGATCAGCGTCGACCCCGCATGTGTGCCTGCAGCTGCTGGACATCCCTCCTCAGGGCCTCCATCTGCACCAGGTGGCACGGCACCTCCTGCAGCACCATGACCACAAAGGAATTGGACCAGTGTTACAGACCAAGCAGGACAGTCAAGACCCCTAGCACACGTGGCCTCCATCTCCGATGGGCCAGATACAGGCCTGACCTAGGAGAAGGGACAGAACAGGTGATAAGTGACATGCCAGAAGGAGCCCCAGCCCACCCGATGGTGCACACCAGACAGTGGATGCACACACCAGTGGATGGCCCCCCAAGGGCCCATGCATGGAGGGGAGCACCAGCCAGCCACACAGCACACCACAGCATGACGGCCAGGCCACAGTGGGTGACAGGTACACACAACAGCACAGTGGGGCACAGCTGTGCGCATGCATGCCACACGATGCATCCCACAGGCACACCGTGGCCACACACACAATGTTGTCTGTGCATACATCCCCCCGGGGCAGCACAGGGGCACCACCACACAGTGAATAAAGGCATGGAGCACACACACGCAGAGCAGCACTGCAATGGCCACTGGGGCATGCACCCACCCATGCAGTCTCCACGCATGGCAGTGTCACCCATGGCTGGACCCTTGCACCTACAGAGCCCCATAGATGCACAGTACAGCACTGCACACATGCCTACCTGGCCGGCCCTGTGCAGATGCACCAGCTGCAGCACCCTCATGTCACTGGACGTCCACAGCCACAGCCACCCTGGCTCCTCCCTGCGGTCCTCCAGACCTGTGGATGGAAAAGAGTAGAGATATGGACATGAGTGGAATGCCAGGCACCGCCCCACCCCAGGCACACAGCTGGCACAATGCAGGACAGTACACCTCCCACCTGTTGGCCCTGGCAGCTGTACAACAGCAACATGCATGGCAGAGGTGCATGTGGCAGTCCAGCAGGACATGCAGCAGCCACCAGCACTGTGTCCCCCCCACCACTGCACATGGAACGTGCCTGGCAGTGCGGTACAAGTATACTTTGGGCATGCATGAAGCATGTGGATACCCACCTGGCTGTGGCACAGTGCCCCGCTGTGTCCACACCTGGAGCCTGAGTAGGGGACCAGGATCCCTCCACTGCAGATCCCTGTAGCAGTGCCAACACCGCTCAGCAATGCACGGCACGCCCTGGGTCTGAGGCACCTGCAGTGCCACATTACCAAACAGCTAGGGAGCATAGGGCTCCACCAGCACAATGAGGTTGATCATCTCAACCTCTGTCCAGTTTATTGCCCACCATGCACATCCCATGGAGGCAGCCATGTCGCCCGGTAGACTGGTACGAGTGCAGTGACTGTTGCAGCCTGCACGTGGTGATGCCCATGTATGTTGTGCAATAGCAGACCAATGTACGTGACTGGGCAGCACATGGATATGCGATTTACATGTGCAGTGGCATTGTATTGTGCAGCACTGTGCATGCGCACCATGGCATGGCCTGGAGGGTGCATGGGGTCACAGCCATGACCCTGATGGCACAAGGCATGACCCTGCACAACTGCACGCATGCACCTGCAGTGCACTGTAGGTGGCATGGTGCATGTGAGAACGAATGCGCATGGTCCATTGAGTTGTGCTGCATATGGATCGTGGTATGTGCGCCTGCTGGCTGTGCACAATGGGGGCCCTGTCGTGCAGTGCACATGGTCATGTGATAACCCATTGGACACAGTGTTGCCGATGGTGCACGTAGGCACGACGCACGCGTGCCCGCATGCATGGGTAATGACCACAAGGTTGCTCCTCTGCACAGGAGCAAATTCGGCAATATTTAATCACCATATGCAAATAACCTCATGAGGCTATGAATGGCGAGTCGGGCTCATTTGCATTGCATTATGGTTTCACGACATGCTCATTTGCATGCGATGCACCATAAAAGTGACAAAATGCAGCACAGGCCACTAACAGGAATTGCAGCCAGTGTGGTAAGGAGATGCACATGCTGGGAATGGAGGACCATGCTGACAGTGCTGCACAGACTTGTGTGGACATGTTTGACACTGATGGCCTCTACATTCACTGTCCACAGGTAGCAACATGTCTGAGGCTGAGGGGTGGAGGAGCAGGGGACTGCATGGAAATGCAGACCCAATTTCACAAAGGCAGCAGCAGGCACTGTTTGAGGTCTACCTCGACAAGGAGGACCTGCTGAGTGGCACCATGGGCACCCACAGGACAGGTCAGCCAGAGTGGGCTGCTGTGGCGACCTACATCAATGCTCATGGCAGATATCAGAAGTGCACAGGAGTGCAAAATGAAGGTGGGATGGACAGACACCACATTAAGGAGAAGGTGGCAGCCATCAAGGCATCCTGCAACAGGATGGGTGGGGTCCCGCCACTGCCACAGCACTGATGAGTGATGGAGGAGCTGGTGGTGGCAACTATCAACCGTGCTGCCATCAAGGGCATCCCTGGTGGGGATTCCAGATGGGTGGCAGCCCCTCACAGCACTGTGAGTCACTGTGGGCCTCACATAAGAGGTATACTGGCTGTCTTATGCAAGCGTGCGGATGCTGTGCTGCGTGGCCCATGTGGGTGTGGCATGCAGCTAGCACGGTGCACATGGGGACAGCAGACATGGCAGTGTGCACACCAGGACTATGGGATGGCTGGAGGCTACCAACCAGTGGCCCTTGTGCATGCACCATGGTGTGTGTGTGGCTGTCCAGCCATGGGTGCTGCATGCCCCATGCACCTGTGGCATGGCTCAGTGCACTGGGATCATGGCTGCTACCTGCTGCCCCAGTGCCTGTGGCACTGTGTGGAATACCCCCATGCCAGATGTGCACTGTGCATGCACCATGCACCACTGCCGGCCAACAAGGCAGCCCTGTCAAGTGACCTGTTACTGCTGTGTCCACCCTGGCATATGCTGCTGCATGGCTGTACAATGCTGCATGCCAGCACAGGTGGCCCACACAGCCCACGTGGCTGGGACTCTGGGCCAGGCTGCATGGTGCCATCACCACCACTGATGCTGTCTTTCTGTCTTCCAGCACCATCTTGCCTCTGTGGTACAACACTGGATGCCACCACTGACAGTGGAGGTGTTGCCATCAACATCCAGAGGCATCTGTCACAGAGACCGTTCACATTGGGACAGTGTGGGGCTGCTGGACCTACTGGGCCTGACACCGATGACATGCTGTCAGACCTGTTGCTTGGTGAGGCCTCGCCTTGCTGTGCACAGGCACGCAGCTGGGCAGTGGTTCTGACACTGATGATGACATAACACTGATCCTGGATGGTACCAGCGCAGGGGTGCCGCCTGGGGTACAGGGACTGACACAGGCACCGTGGACACCGCAGCATGATGGTGACTGCACAGCTGCACCCTGACCATGGCCAGCACAGTGGCATGTGGCACTGCCACTGTGCCTGCTGAGGGGGGGTGCAGCTGCAGCAGCCACCATTGCCACAGGGATAGCCTGCAGCCAAGCTGGGCAGCAGTGGCGGGATGCTGTGACCACTATGCAGCACACCACAGAGGCCGACTTTTGCGCGCCTGTACCTGCACCACCCCTGCACGTCCCTGTGCAGTGTCCACAGGAGCGGGATGTTGACCAGCATGCTGCAGCCCACCCCAGCAGGCCAGCATCTGCAAGGCTGTGCAAGGCACTGACTGGCTGAAGAGCACACCAGGCTGCTGCAGGCATCCGTGGACAACCAGGCATTGCTTGGGGCAGAGATCCATGCACTCGGGTTGAGGTGTGTCAGTTGGCTGAGCGGCAGGAGAGTGGGTATGCACAGCTCATTGGTGAGCTCCAGCAGCTGCGGAGGCCATGACCGCATCGGCTGGACTGCAAGCTGGTACCATTGCTGCTGGATTTGCATCGCTGGCATCCACTGGGCTATGGCAGTGACATAGGACTCCCTGCAGTGGCACATCGACACCACAGGCATGGCATCTGGTGGCCCCTGCATGGCTGATGCCAGGTACATGCCCATCCCCAACACCCCGGCACTTCTCTGTTCGCCGGGCTCTACACCCCACTGAGGACCCGGTCACATTCTCAGGCCTCCACCCCTGCGAGTGTGTTGGACACTCCCCTGGTGGCTGATGCACAGCCAGTGGCTGCCATGCAGCCTGGGCGTGGCCTCCCGTGGCTGTGGCAGCCATGCATTTATTATGATGCGCTGCTGGGTGTGTTGTCAGTTACATGCTGACTGCTGCTGCTGTGACGATGCACACATGTGTGGTGCCACCCTGTGCATGTGGCAGTTTGCATGTGTGGTGTGGGGCACCTCCTCCATGTGTGCTTGCCGTGCTGCAGGGCCTGTGGTGTGGTGTGTGATGACAGCAGATCCATGCTGGCTTTGCCTGTGCACTGGTGTGATGTCTCTGATCCATGCCACGTCCTGCCACTCATGTGTGTGTGTGTGTGCGTGCCATGCCTGTGCTCGTGCTGTGTGTGTGGCTGTGTGGTGTGCATTCTCGTGCATGCTGTGTGTGCCTGTGTCAGTGCATGCATCCCTGTTCGCCTGTAGCCCCTGTGTGGGTGGGTGGGTGTCCGTGCACGCACAGCAGGTGTGTCATTCCACTTACCTCCAGTCTCCAAAGTGCTCCTGTGTGATGGTGGCCCAGTGCCTCCTGGCCTGTCCCACCAGCCTGGGTATCCCACCTCCCATGGGTGGCTGTGCACCCCTTCCAGCCCGTCATCACCCTTATCTCACACTGGACAGCTATCCCATGGTCAATGATCATGTTGTGCAGCATGCAGCAGGCCAGGAATAGGCCACAGGTTTCAATGGCTGTACTGTAGGGCACCACCTGACCTGTCCAGGCAATGGAATCGCATCTTGAGCATGCCGAAGACACGCTCGATGACACTGCGTGTGGTGGTGTGTGCCTTGTTGTATCTGTCCTCCGCAGCTGTGGATGGGGGGTAGGGGGTGAGCAGCCAGGGCCTCAGTGGGTATGCGCTGTCACCTGTGTGGGTAGAGGATACAGTTGTCACTTTGCATTGGTTGCTCGCCCCCCTCACCCCTGCTGCCCGCTGCCACCCACACACTACCATCGTCTGTTTCCTTGGCCCCTGACCATGGCATGGCAGCACCCGCATCCCTTCTGATGCCCTGCTCACCTAACAGGTGCCCCATGAGGCTCTCCCCATGCTCGAATCTCTGGCACAGGATGGAACTATGCCAGATAAATGTCATGTGCACTCCAGGGTGTGTGGCGAGACATTGGTGATGCACCCTGTGGCACTGCACACCACCTGGCAGTTGACTGAAGGGTACTCCTTCCTATTCATGTAGGTGGCCCCACCAGGCCAGGTGGTGTGTATGGCCACATGGGTGCAGTCAATGGCCCCTATCATGCCTGGCATGTGTGCCACCCTGTGGAAGTCCTGCATGTTTGCTGTACGCTCTGCCTATGTGCTTGGGAATCATTTGTACTCGAGCATGTGGCAGCAGGACATTGAGGAACTGTGTGAGGTAGGATGTGGCAACTGGCTATCCATGGTTGCCCCTGTTGGTTTCTCGAAGGTGCCCGTGGCAAGCAGGCACATCACTGCTGTCACCTTTGTCTCCACGGACATGGCATGACTCCTTCTGGTGGGTGCCTGCAGCTCATCATGGCACAGCTCACAGAGCTGCCTCAGAATTGCCCTGTTCAGCTGGTACCGGCCCACAATCTCTACATCGCCATAGTCCTCGAAGGTGAGGTGGACACAGTACTATGTTGGGCATACCACTGCCGGTCCCCTCCTCAGCTACATTGCTGTTCCTCCCTCCTCCTCACACCCCTCATTACTGCTTCCATCAACACTGAACCTGCATCCATCGCTGCCTGCCACTGTTGCACATCTGCTGTTTGTTTGAGCCTCTCTTTAAATGCTCAAGTCTGTCTGGCACATTCTGTGGATTGCTCTGACTTTGCGCATGGTTTCGGCTGAATATGCCATTGTGCTGTATTCATGTATATGCCCATTTGTGCTTACTTGCATATATTTATTGTTGCGCCCTACGCAATGTGCTTTGAGCTGCAGACCGCTGTGGTTGAATATAGCTGTGGGGTGCAGTATTGTGGTTGCACATGAGCACCGTCGCATTGCACAACTGCTCTGAATATCTGGGCCCTTGTGTCTTTTTAGGACACTGTCTGGCAATATGTCCTGGCTTTTTATAGAACCAAAATTCAGCACTTTTCTTTTCCCCAAATCCCATTCTAGTAAACTGTGGTTCCCCTCTTTCTGCAGAAGCAATGAGAGTTTTAGTTGCCCTGAAGGCACACTTCCCCCTGCCACTGCAGTCCCTGCTTCACACTTCCCTTCAGAGCAGGCCTGCTCCTGGCATAGTGGTCAGAAAGCTCAGCAGCTTGTTTTGCTGTCTGAGAGTCTCAGTCCTCTAGTCAGGTTTTTAACTCTGCTGGATATGCCCAAAAGAACTGTTCCAACAATATGACTTCCTCAATTGTTTCCACAGAGTTAACTTTTACACCCTCCCACTGTTTTAAAAACTGGCGTTGTTTTGTGGCAAGTTCCTCAAAGCTTATTTCGGGGCCCTTCCAGAGCTTCCAAAATTTCCCTCTGTAGGCCTCAGGATTTAAATCACACTTTTTCAATAAAGCAGTTTTGAGTTTATCATAGTCCTGGCTGTCAGAATTGTCCATCTGTTCCAGCACCTCTCGCCCCTTCCCAGTAAGCAGTAGAGATAACATCCATGCCCTCCCCCTCTTTAAATTCCGGAATTAATTTAGAATTCAGCTTATACCCTAGCCCTGGAGTTTCATTTTCACCCCCACCACCTACCTTCTCCAGCACTTGTTGCTGGAGCTTAAGTTTCTCCAGCTCTATTTCAAGCTCCAGCTTTCTCTGCTCTAGCCTTTTCTGCTCCAGCTCAAGCTCCCTTTCACATGGTTTTTCTCGCATGGCAAGCTCTAATTTCTTCATCTCCGATTGAAGCTTTCACCTCTCCGGCTCAAAATCTGAGGTGGCTTTCCCTTGGTGCTCTGGCTCCAAGTCCATTCTGGTTCTACGTGCCTCCATCCTGGATCTGGTCACTGCAGTTCCATCTGGCACCTCCACATTAAGGGCACGGTCCCCTGCAGTCACTAACTGTGACTCGAAGCCCTGGACTGCCGCCTGGTAATCGGCTGCCACAAGGACTTCTATGAGGTGCTTCTTAGTGCGCCCCTCATATTGGATATCTCTCTTCTCTCTACTGGCACAGCTGTTCCAGCTGTTCCACTGTGTAGTCATTGTAGCTGGAAGCCATCTTCCCTTCCCACACTATCACTGGTCAATCTTAGCACAGCAACCAAAACAAGAAAAAAAAACAGAACAGGGTAGGGGACTATATTCTGTAACCAAATTTCCCTTTTCCAATTTCAGCCTCTTTTCTGTGTGGTTAGTTCAAAAGGTCACAATCCCATATGCTGGCACTAGTCTGCCACAGCCCCACCCCTGTGGGGCAGGATTCACTGGGCTCACTGGAGAACCCCTGACCTGTGTGGTGTAGGTCAGGACCCACCCGACCTTCCAGGGCACTCGCTGGGTTTACAACTGAGCATCCACCAGGAGATCCTTGTATTTCCTCTCTCTGTGTGAGGGATGAAATAAACAGCCTCGCACCTGTGTTCCTGGGAGAGAACCCTTTTGGCCACTGCACAGCAAACCAGAAAAGCCATAGGCATGTATAGGCCTTCAGGGATGCCCTATACACCCAAATGTGACTTTTGCAGAGAAACGCAAAGACCGGTTCAAACCCCACAGACCTCTCCAAGAGACCGTGTGTATCTCCCCCTTGCACTAACAGAGTCCCTTCTCATGTCCCTTCCTGGTAGCATTTGGTCTTTGAGTGTGAGATATCAGGCATGGTATTGTTTG
Source organism: Neoceratodus forsteri (assembly GCA_016271365.2). NCBI lineage: Eukaryota > Metazoa > Chordata > Ceratodontiformes > Ceratodontidae > Neoceratodus > Neoceratodus forsteri. Next base: position 29,424,041 of record CM057456.1, read on the forward strand.
AACAAAACCCTCCCAATCTTACACACATAGACAATTTCAGAAGTATCAGAATGCCCAAGACTTTACTAATATGTACCATGTAAGACAAATTTAACATATAAATAGCATTCAAAGATTTGGATACAAGATATAAGAAAATAAAAGTTGGACAATATACGACAACAGTACACATAGCTTTCCTAAATCTAATCGATAGTTCTACCTTGTTCCAGTGCAGCTGATAGAGTAGTTACAGTCCAGTAAAATAAAAATGTCCTTGTTACCTGTTTTGTGATGGAATTCAAAACAGGGGTCCCATCTGATCAGTTGTCTCCTCATATACAGGACTGAATTTCAGCAAACCTTCCCTGGCTTTTCAAAGGCAGATTCAAAAAGCTGTCTCTGGATTTTCCTCCTTTGAGTGGCTGGCTTTTGTCACATGGCTGCAAAGAACCATCCAGCGCTCTATGTTTTGTTTTAAAAGTTCCAGTGATCAACTGGCTTGCTATGTTTTAGTTAAAAAAAACTGAACTGCCAAGTTTCTTAGCAGGAGAGGTCTCTTTCTCCCCGGTTAGAAAAAAAAAGGTTCACTCCTGGCCTGTCCCTGGAGACAGGATGGCCCCATCCCTGCACTGAGAGATGCCTCAAGGCCTACTGTCAAACTCTTGTTCCCAGCAGAACCTATTCAGGCTGAAATGGTTGGCTTTTAGCTTTTAATTGGCTCTCCCATTAGCTTGAAACTGCCTTCCCAGCACAGTTTTCTGAGACAAAGGAACCAGTTCCAGCTAGCAAAGATTCTGTCTTCCCTTTACGCAGATGCAGGAAAGAAAAACATGGAAATATTCCACGTTGAAACAAGTTACAAAAAAAAAAAAACAGGTTTGATCAACACCATACAACACAGGGAATATTAAATAATAAAACAACAGAAATATGTCATGGCGCTATTCCACCACACCTGGCACACGCAGCTCTGCACCTGTGGACACGTATGTACTGGCCAGCATTCACTATCGCCAGCCTGTTGGGCTGGTGCAGCAGGGCTAAAGGGTGTTCCCAGCCCATCGCAGCTGGTGGCTGTCCATTGCAGGGGGGGGCACGTTGTCTGTACAGCAGGGTCCTCTCTGCCATATCTTGCACCTCTGTGCCTGGTACTCCATGCCTTAGAGAATGGTATGGAGTGCAGGCACGCCTCAACCCTCCCCCACACCATCTGTGGCATGTGTCTGCATGGGCAGTTGGGGGATCAAGTGTACAAGTGGCTTGCGCACCTGTCATGACTGCTGCCAGGGATCTGCTGGACCCGACTGCATGGCATTCTGACTTAGGCAAGCTTACATGCCACACATCCGTGGCACGTAGGCTTCATGCATGGAGCCTATAGTCTCCAATTTCCCCTCCATGGACATAGCAAAAAGGGACTAATCGAATCTTCTGTTATAATTACTCAAATATGTATTACTTTGTATTGCTGCCTTGGTATGATTCTGTGTTGCACTGTACAAAAGCATAAACAGTTTCAAAAAGACTGCATTTTTGGGCATATCCTTGAATGGGCATGATGCTCATTCAGTGCAAAGTAAGTTGTAGATAACTGTAAGAATTCTTCTTATAAAACTAATAAAATAAAGTTAAAAATATTATAAATGAACAGAAAAATAAAGCAATACAGAAGAGCTTGGGAAAATTAGTGTAGTTTTGTTGGTCGTAGGCTCTGCCTGCAGGATTTTTTTTTTATTTACTTATTGAAAATCCCTTCCTCTCCAGTACATGCATTCTTTTCTTTTTTTTTATTTAAACTGTGAACTTCCAATGGGTAAGGAGTGACACTAGTCAGTCTCGGTCCATTCCCGATCACAGTTGCTGACTCCCAAAGCCCCCCATGAAGGGTATGAACAGCAGGATTAACCAGATAGATTTTTAAACTTGCAAAGGCAGGATCAACCAGGTAAATATAGAAAAAGTTCAATAATTTACCTGCAAGGGCACTGAAATGCAAACAATCAGCGCAGTCCTTGGTAACATAAAAAAATGGAGCCGCCATGTTTGTGGAACTCTAAAGCTTGCCCACACATGGAATAACAGCCAATGAGGTAGCGACGACGTGACTGACAGGAGAGAGTTTTAAATGCCATAGTAACCAGTTCTACTGTTTATTATGGCATTTGAAACATGCATTTAAGGTGGTCACCAGTAATTATATATGGTTATAACACCACAGAGATCAAAACTGAGTAAGTGACACAGGCAGTAGTGGCTTAGTAAAACTCAGTTTCTGTTTACAGCTTTGATACTGCAAGCACCAGTAATTTTGAGCACTAGGTTATTCCAACTATGGGGTACCCTGAGACTGAACATGTCTTGACTGGCCTTCTTCCTGCATCTGAGAATCTGAAGTCTGTGTGCCTGGGAGGATCTTAGCTGGTACAAGAATATGAGGCAGAGGTCATGCAGCTGCACAACTAGTGAGGGAGCTTACTGAACCAGAACTTTGCACCAAGCAGCCCTGTGTGAACCTAATTTCAAATACATGCAACAGTGTTGGGTCCAGGTGGGTGAGAGAGTGAGTGGAGAGACAGCATGGTACAAAATGGCAGAGGGATTTGAAAAGCATGTTATTTGGTTGCAGTACCATAAACAACAGCCCAGCAGTCAAAGGAGAACGGCAGCATCTGTTCAACAATACATCTCCTCTACCCAGGGACAGGCAACCTTACGCTAAGCATGCTCCCAAGTCAGCAGCTGAAATCTAGTATTGTGGCCCCTGACTTTAAGAAAGCTGACTTCAGTAAAATTTTCATAAGCTCAGATCAGATGTTTGCTGGTCCCGCTGTTCTCCTGGGACTAAGTACAGTTCTCTCTGTCTGTACTTAGCCCCAAGAGGACAGCAGGACCAGCATCAAAAGATCAGAGCTTATAAAAACTCCAACATGCACTACAGGCTATTGAATATCCCACTGCTGCAGCCCAGCTCTGACATCAGCTGCAGGGGAATCTGAGATTTCCAGTTACAGCAAATGTCAGTTGGGAGTCATCAGAATCAGACTGATACAAACCACTATACTGTAGTAACAGTAAGTATAAAAAAAATATTTTTGTACACAAACTGCAAATTGGGACCAGGCCTACACTTGGGCATGGGGTTCTTAGTGCTGACTGTTTCCCTTTAATTACAGTATTACCCACTATCCAACCTATTGTCTAGGGGTTTACTCCCCTGCCCCTTCCCACCCTCCCTGGTTCCCCCAATGGAACTATGAGTTCCTTTGCTACGTCCCAGCTGTTTTGAGCCAATTAAGGGTACTTTCCTCACCCTAACTTCTCCTGGCAATCTGTCCCATGGCTCCCCCATCCTTTCAGTGAAGATGAACTTCCTCACATTCCTCCTGAATTTACCCCCTTCCCCACCAATCTCCAATGACCCTACTTCTAACAAACAGGTCTTCACCATTCAATCTATTTATACCCCTTAGAAACTTTATTTGAAAATTGGTAACTGAGAAAGGTGCACTGAGCTGAGGCTCGTTTCAAGGCATGGCCCAGGGAAAGGGGGACAGGACAGAACAGTAATATAGTAGTTGACAAGGAAGAAATAGAATACTACAGTAAGTCAAATGCAATAACTGAAGTGTACTGCTGATTCTATTGTAGTAGGGCAACAGCCCAAACAGCACAATAAGTTACAACAAAACATAACCCCTCAAAAGAGTGGGCAGACAAAAAAACATAAAAATAAAGCAAAATCCAAAACAGGTGAGTACAATAAATATGACACTTACAAAATTCACCAAGCAATCTTGGAGAAGCACTGGGGGTGATGAAAGCAGAGAAGAGGCTGGATCAGATGCTAAAAGGGTGAAAACAAGAGCATGCAGTAGAGAAATGGGACCTCAGCAGGGGCTTGAGGGCAGGGCTACTCATAAACACGGTCACTCTCTTGACCTAGTCTTCCTCCTGGGGATTGAAGCCTTCGATTTGGGGGTGGAACCTGTCAGATGGTCCAATCACTGCACCATGGGGTTCAGTTTTTGCGCTCCCCTTCGTAGGCCTACACTTGTGGAGATGGTCAGGTACCACCCTTTACAAGATGTAAGCTTTGAAGGCCTGGCAGTGGTGCTTGTCCTATTGGTGCTTCCTGGGGCAAGCAGCAATCCAGAGGGCTTTGGTTTTGGCTTATAACAAGGTCATTTCTACAGCTCTGGATGCAATCGCTCCTGTCTGTGTTCGCCCTCTCTCCCTTCTCCCTCGGTCCCCTTGGTTTGATGGGACTTTGAGGGAGATGCGGTGACTAGGACGAAGGTTAGAGCATTGCTGGCATAAATCTGCCCTGGAGGCCGACTACCTTAGATTGATAGAACATTATCAAGTCTATCAATCTGCAATCACCCGTAAGAAGGCAGAGTTCCTGTCCGGGGAGATTGCGGCTGCCCAGAAAGAGCCTTTTCACAAGTGGAGGTGATGAGCTCACTCGATTCTTTGTGGCTAAGGTGGCTGACATCAGGGCGGGCTCCAACCAGCAAACTGTACTGGAGATGCTATGGATCAGCACTCGGTCACCACCCCTCAATTTTCCTGGAGTACCTTTGACCGGCCGCAGTTCATGGATGTCATGTGGACTGTCCAAGGTATGCACCCCGTGCTTGTAGTTTGGATCCAGGCCCAATTACCCTGATTATGGGCTGTTGCATAGCGCTGGCCCAGTCCTAGTATGGATAGTCTGGTGCCCTTAGAGATGGGTGAGTTTCTAGCTCCCTGAAGGAGGCAGTGGTGACACCACTCCTGAAGAAAGCTTCTCTGACCCAGACTGCCCTGCCAACTACAGACCAATCTCTAACCTCCCTTTGTGCGGAAGGTGATTGAGAAAGTAGCGCCCCTACAACTGGAGAACCATTTGACCATCCATGACATCTATGAACCTCTCCAATCCGGTTTCCGAAAGAGGCATAGTACCGAGACTGTGCTGGTTCAGGTGCTCAATGATCTCCTGATGGTAGGATCAGAAAACATTCCATCTTGGTTCTTCTGAATCTCTCATCAGCATCTGACACTGTGGACCATGGGGTTCTTCTTGAACGCCTGAGGTTCATCTGTGGCCTGTCTGATACAGTCCTCAGGTAATTTAAATCTTTCCTCACTGGCAGAACTCAGAGGGTGGTGTTGGGGATTTATTCCTCCAACCCAGTCTCTCTGTCATGTGGGGTACCTCAGGGTTCGGTATTGTCCCCCATGCTGTTCGCAGTGTACATGCTACCCCTCGGAGACATTGTAAGAAGGTATGGACTGCGGTTTCACTGTTATGCTGATGATACCCAGCTCTACCAGTCTGTTGCACCCGACCAGGTTAGAGCTCTCTCGGTATTTAATAACTGCCTCGCCGAAATCCAGGGTTGGATGAATTTGAGCTGGCTGAGGTTGAACTCGGAAAAGACTGAGGTGATGGTTGTGGACCCGGGTCACCAGATAGAGGGGTTGGGAGCAGGTTTGCCTTCCGGACTTTTCCTTGGAGGCTCCCAGCTCCTCACCTCTGAATGGGTGTGAAACCTGAGGGTGATTTTTGACAATGGGCTGACACTGCATTTGCAGGTGTCGGCAGTTGTCAAATTCTCTTTCTGTCATCTGAGGAACATCTTCAGGGTTAAGCACCTAGTTCTGTCCAGTGATCTTCCCACACTGGTCCACGCCTTTGTGACCTCACGCCTTGACTACTGCAACTCCTTTATCTAAACACTGCAGCCTGGTTATTGACGGAACTCCCCAGACTTGTCACATCTCTCCGGTGCTGCGCGAACTGCACTGGCCGCTGGTGCAGTGGCGGATCACCTTAAAGTTGGACTTGACATATAAAGCCCTACACGACAGGGCCCGGACTACCTGAAAGAGTTTCTAGTTCCTTACTGCCCTGGGCAATTGCTCCACCGGCTGATGAGAGGTTGCCAGAGATTCCAAGGGTTTCTTTATTTATTTATTTAAGTTTGGGATTAATACCTTTGAGCCAGAAGACCTGCATAAAGGTTCCAGGTCAGACATACAAAGACATGAATATATCAAAGAAACATTGATTACATGGACATAACAAAGAATATCGTTACATTTTAGTTACATTAGTTTGGAGATGTTTGTAGGTAATCAGTTAGAATTCAGCCTAGTGGCTAGTCCATAGCATTTGCAAGGATTAGACTACCAAGAGTATATGCACTGCATCTGGAGTTCAACAGTGAGACAGTTCAACATTGTACTGTAATATGCATCACTAGCAGACACTTCATATGCAAGTTCCATTTAGATGTTATGCAATGTAGCACAGCAGGATAGGAGATATCTGCCATGTTAACTAATGCGGCCATAGCTGGTTTTGTCTAGTGGGGGGGTGGAGGGAAGGCTAGGGATAAGGTAGCAGGAAGAGGGGCATAGGGGCAGTGGGGGGAGAGAGGGAGTAGACTGGTGGGTGGGGTGGTGAGGAGGTGGCAGGTATGGGGTTGGGAGGAGAGGTGGGAGTGGTGGTAGAGGGGCTGTTAAAGGTAGGGTAGGAGGAGGGGTTGAATCGCATGGGGTGGGAGTGGGGAGAGAAACTCATAGCTTATAGATCCCTGTCATGCCCCCCCCCGGCCTGCCATTCCGCATAGGATATGCCCTGCTGGCCCTGAATCTTTCTGGTGACCCCTCTGTATACCGACTCCAACTTACCTACATCCTTTCTCAGGTGAGAACTGGCTACAGTACTCTAGGTGAGGCCTCACCTGTGATCTGTACAGGTGCAGTACCACTTCCCTTCTCCTGCTATCAAAATTGATCCCTATATACCCCAAGATCCTTGATGCCTTGATATAGGCCTTATTGCACTGAAGGGTTTGCTTGAGGGAGTCAATGACGATGACTCTCAGATCCCCCTTTTCAGATGTAGTGGCCAGTCTGTTTCTCACCATTCAATAGTCCATGCATGTGTTCCTTTTCCTAAATACATCACTCTTGCACTTTTTTATTTTCTTCTGGCATGGTTTAGATAAGAAAATATAAGCAACATCATTTACTTTCGATTGTATCAATCAGTATGAATGTGCAATTTCATCATCATCCTTATACCACACCACCCAACCTGCCTAAGGGTCCAAATATACTAGGCTCACCTATCGTTACTAGTATTACATTTCATACTAACTAAAAAATTATAACATATATGCATTTTCTTTTAGTTTCTTTTTCCTTTCTTATTTCCTTCTTTCTACCCTTTTTTCTTTTCTCGTTCTTCCATTTTACCTTAAACTTATCTTATCATGTTATTCCATTTTTAATTGTGTCTTGGAAAGAGGCCCATATAATTTCAAATGTTTCTGTTTGTTCTGCTTTAATATACTATATTTTTTTATTTTGCATAATATCATGTATAAGATTAATCCAGGTGTCGAGCACTGGGTGATCGGTGTCCTTCCATTTTATAAGAATGCATTTACGAGCTATATTTAATGCTACTGTAGAGTTTTTGTATATGTTTTTCTACTTTACCTGTTAATGTCAATATTGTTAATACAGTAGCGATTGATGCAATTTGAATATTTTGTTTTTTGATTATGTTTAAAAAATTAAATATCTTTGGCCAAAAATTCAATAAGTTTGGGCATGAATGTATTAAATGGATAAGTGTGCCAGATGTATTTCTGCACCTTGGGCATTTAGAATCTACTGTTCAGTTAATCCTATGTAATTTTGATGGTGTATAGTACGCTCTGTGTATTGTAATGTATTGTACTGAATTTTACTTGCTTTGACACAAGTAAATGGTATTTTGAGAATTTCCTCCCATAGTTGTTCAGAAATAATAATCCCTAAATCTTGTTGCCATTTTTTTTTTAATTTTGATAGATCTTTATCTATTTTCTCATTAATAAGCTCATATATGGCAGATATTAATTTAGTATCTTTTTTTATAATTCTAAAATTGGTAAGTTATGTAATTGCATATTTCTATTAATTTCTTGCAAACAGTTTTTAGTTGCGAATACTACAGTACATTAGTACAGGGTAGATTATATTTATTTTTCAAACACTCAAAAGTTTTAAATCTATTAACTTGAAATAAGTGGCCAAAATGAGTAATTCCTTTTTTGTTCAAAACCTTATATACTTTATCTGTTTTGGATGCAATAAATGTTAAGCTGTTATATATTGGTGTGTCTACTGAGATTTTAATTTTGTGATGTAATGTGGTGTCAGCGTGGCTCAGTTGGTAGCACATCCGCCCCTGGACTAGAAGGTCGTGGGTTCTCGTCCCACACCGGGATTGGACTTGCACCTAAAAATCGCTGGCATCTGAGTGCAGTATTGGGGGGTGCTGTACTGCTGGGGTGTGCCGTCCTTCCGATGAGACGTTAAACCGAGGTCCCTTCTGCCCATCCTGGTGTTGTCCTGGTGGGTGTCCAGGTGGAAATGAAAGAACCCAGGGCACTCTTCGCAAAGACTAGGGAACATTCCCGGTGGCCTGGTCAACATTCCCCTTCCCATAAAACCGGTTCATGCAATTATCCAGGCTGTGTGTGGGTGATGATGTGCGATATGGCCACCACCACACATTCAGTCACTTCACTACCAGTCTAGCATTGCTTGTAAAGCACTTTGGATGTATGAAAAAGCACTATATAAATACTGATTCTTCTTCTTCTTCTTCTAATATTTTATGGGCCCTATACAAAGATCTATACAAATATATATGGGCCCTATACAAAAGAGCTGTTTTAGTAGCTATATTACATACATTTTTTTAAATTATCTGGTCGACCTGTTTATTGAATGGAAAAAAAAAGATTCATAAGTGGATCTTTGTAAATCTTGTTCCATTTTTATTGATAGTGATGATCTATCTTTATCATTTATCCATTGCCATGTAATGCGCATTGCACCTATATATAGTATTTGTAGAAATGTGGAAGTGCTAAACTTTTTATCTATTGGTTGTGTTAGTGTGTCATAAGCAATTCTAGGATGTTTATTTTTTCATATATATGCTGTTATGATTTTCTTTAGTTTCTTACAATATGTTTTCAGAATTTCTATAGGTATTACTTGAAATAAATATAAAATTTAGGTGAAACATTCATTTTAATCACGCTTATGTGACCTATCAATGTCAATGGAAATGTACCATCTTTGTAGATCTTGTTGATTTCTGACCAGTACATCATCATAATTAACCTGAAAATATTATGAATGTGATATGGAATTTCGAACCCTAGATAATGTATTTGTTTAACTATACTACATTTAAAGGTATCAGGTAAATTTAACAATGTGGAGGGATGTAACAGTATTATAAAGGATTTTGCCAATTAAAAGAATATCCTGAAGTTTTCCCAAAATAATCAGTCAAGTTTATTAAGTCTGTTATTGATTCATCTGAGTCTGACAAATACATGAATGCATCATCCGTGTACAAATTTTTTTTGTACATTATTCTCAATTTGAATTTCCTTTATTTTATTATTTCTACCATGGCTGCCAAAGGTTGCATAATTAGAGTGAATGCAAGCAGAGATAGAAGACATCCCTGCCTTGTACTTCTTGTTAGTTTGAAGTAGGGGAAAGTGCTGTATTTATTTTAAACTCTTGCTAGGGGTTTATTGTAAATTAACTTGATCCATTTTAAGTATTGTTGTCCTATGTCCATTTTTTGTAATGTTTGAAATATGAATTGCCATTCTATTTTATCAAATGCTTTCTCAGCATCAATTGATAACATTATTGCATTTTTGTTCATATTATTTTGAATTATATTAACAATTCGTCTAATATTTTCATTCATCTTCCTGCCTTTTTGAAGCCATTTTGATCCTGATATACCAATTCTGGAAGGATTTTTTTTTCCAGTCTAAGTGCTAGAATTTTAGTAAATATTTTATAATCAACATTTAATAAGGATATTGGCCTACATGAGGCACATTTTTGTGGATCCTTTCCTTTTTTGTAAAACAGATGAATTGTAACCTCATAAAAGGAGTCTGGGAGTTCTTGAGCTGTATCAAATGAACTGAATACATTTATCAATAATGGTATAATTCTACTTTTAAATTTTTTATAAAATTTGATGGGTATCCCATTAGGTCCTGTGCTTTACCACTGAGAAGTTGATATATAGCTTTTTCTAGTTCCTCTATTGTAATTTTTACATTTAATCTTTCTTTAGTTTGTGGTGGAACTGTATTAATTGTTGCTTCCTTTATAAAATCTACAGGTGTTATTGTCATTATATTGAAGTTGGGTTTGATATAATTCTTGGTAGTACTTAACAAATTGGTTATTGATTTCTAATGGATTATTAATAATATTACCATCAGACTTACTTAGCTGATTAATAGCATTTTCCTCTTTATCTTTATTTAATTGCCATGAACGTAATTTCAATGGTTTATCTGAAAATATGTAGTAATTTGAGCATGTCTGTAATATAATTTTTCCATTTTTTCTGTCATTATATTATTATATATTACTTTTTTTGGACCAACTCATTATACATTTGTGTATTTAGAGTTAAGCTGTGCAATATCTGTAAATCTTTTATCTGCTGCTCCAATTGAACTTGTTCATTCCAGTTCTTACATTTTCTATTTTTTAAATAGCCTCAACCAAATCGATATGCTTCCCATTGAATTACTAAATTAGTGTCTGTATTCTGGTTAAACCGGAAACATTATTGTGATGCCAATCTGAATGTATCTACTATTTCTGTCTTTAATAATAATGACACGTCTAAATGCCATGAGTAGCTTTGCTTTGTTTTAGCTTTCATTATCTGCATTATGCAAGGGGAGTGATCTGATATAAAGATACCACGATATTCCACCATTTTAATCAAATATTCAAGAGTTTCTGAGCATAAATAGAAATCTATGTGAGAGTATGACTTATGCATGTTTGAATAAAATGACTACATTCTTTTATTATTGTTATACTTAAGTCATGGATCTATTAGTTTTAAATCTTTTTGAAAGTTTTTTAAAATATTTATTGAGGATTTATGTGTATGAGATGTACTAAATGATTTATCCATTTTGTTAAGTGTAAGATTAAAATCCCCTGTTATTATATAAGGTGGTGGGTACAGTGTTAATTGTACAAAAAAATCAGTAAATAAATTTTAGTTGTTCTCATTTGGAGCACAAAGTGTAGCCATAGTTATTTTCTGACTATGTACACATATTTCTGCTGTCACAAATCTGCCTTATCTGCAGTAGATTTAACAATATTTGGTTTTAAGACTGATTTTGTGAAGGGTAGCCATAGTTATTTTCTGACTATGTACACATATTATCACATATCACATATGATTATCAGTGTTAGTGGCTCAGTATGTAGCACACTCACCTCTGAGGCCGGGAGATCAGAGGGCTGTGGTTTCAGTTCCCACATCTGACACTTGGGTTAATATCCAGTACTGACACTGTAGTGCAGCATGAGAGGGTGCTGCACTTGAGGTGCCTGATTGATGAGATGTTAAACCGAGGTCCCATCTACCTGGATTGGTGGTAGTTCAGGTGGATGTTAAAGATCCCATGGCACTTATCGAAAAGAATAGGGGAAATTTTTATTTCAAAAACCAAAAACAGAGCATTGCATACAGTGTTAATTCACACAAATTAAATAACAAAACAATCAAATTATAAACAGCAAAAATTAAAGCTAAATGCTCACATTAAATCTTTATAATTCAAAAGATTAACATATCGATCAAAAGAGAAAAAATACCAATACCCATCATGAAAGGAAAACCATACAAAGAGTATACAAATACCCGCCCTTAAAAGAGACCATTTAAAGAAAACACAAAGTCAAGGTTTTAATCTAAACTCTACAAATTATGGATAAATAATTAACTCACATAAATAGTAAAAAACAAAAAATTCAAAATAAAAACAAAAGAGATCATCCTACCCAAAATACATTTTCCCAAAGAATCCCTCCAACAGTTGTCCCCAGTGTATTAAATTCGTAAGCATACAATGCATCCAGATCATTCTGTATATGAAAATATATTTCTTGCACAGTAAAAATCTTGTTTTGTAAAATTCTCAAACATCGTGCATGCCAAATATGCCATTTAAGGCATGCCAGAAGTACATATACTGTACTTTTATGCCATTTACGCCATTCTCTAGGGATTTGGCCCAGTATCAACGTATTATATGTCATATATTCAAACAATGGTTCACCCCACCAAAGTGCCAGGCCTGACCAAAAAGATGCAACGTGTGTGCACTCAAAATATAAATGTTGTATCGTCTCCAACTGTCCATAACATAAAACTTCTGGACAAACCCTATCACTTATCTGTTTGTGCATCTGGTTAGCTTTTACATTTAGTTTCTGATGTGCACACAACCAAACCACATCCCGCATTTTCTCTGGTATTCTAGGCTCTATTATACTAGCAATCAAAACAGATGTATCTATATCTGTAGAAACTAAAAAAGGGGTTCCTCAAAATAACAGGTAGAAACAACATGGTTATAAAAAAATCTTCTCTCGTGACACAAACCAACATAATTCAATCTTCCATAAACGAATATATTTGAGTGTATGTTGCACATAAATAGGAAGCTTTCTTTCTATTGGGTGCCATTTACCTCGGCCCCAAGCTGCTAAAAATGGGGCTCCCCACAGATTCATACACATAGTGCCAACAGCAGTGCTTTCCAACAAAAGTGGTCTAATGGAGGTATAAAAAAAATTCCCAAAACAATGTACAATTGGATGTAACATACCTAGTCCACCCTCTTTCCAGGGTCAGTAAGTGTGTGCTCTCTTCACAGGGTTTAACGACTACCCCATAATAACTGAAAAAAGACCCAAAATTTTAGTATGCAGCACAAAAGGCAAAGGAAAATATAGACAAATAAAGAAACAGTGGGGCTATGTAAGATTTTAATAAAAACACGTTTCTTCCGCGGCCATTTTCCATGCTTGCCATTTTTACTTTAGAAAAGCCGATCATAGATTCCATCCCAATTACTATTCACTGATTCCTGAGAACCAAAAAAATACTCCCAGAAATTTCACTTTAGTAGTAATGACTGGTATACCAAACAAATCCACACTGGGAGTGGTATCCAAAGGTAACAAAAAACTTTTAGTCATGTTAATTTTAATACCAGTACTCAATTGTACAGAACTGAAAAATGTTAGAATAAGTTTCCCTGATTCTATATCTGCAATAGGACAGATACAATCATTGGCATAAGCTAACATTTTGGAGAAACAGAAACTCTCAGTAGTCACAATAGCCTGCACCTGCGCATCCCTATCAATATATCGTAATAAAGGGTCTAAACCAAACATAAATAAAAGAGGACTCAAGGGACATCCTTGTCTAACTCCTCTCCGGTAAGGAACCGGAACCCCCAAAAAACCATTAACCAAAGGCGTTACCATAGCTGCCCTATATAAAGTTTTAAGTAGGTCCAAAAAAATAGATGGTATGCCATAATAAGTTAAAACCTCCCAAAGATAGTTATGTTTTAACGAATCAAATGCCTTTTCCAAGTCCAACGCTAATAGATAACCAGTGATCTTTTCCTGTGTACCGAGCTCTAGTAATTCTCTAATAAATATTAAATTTTGAGAAATATTCCTCCCTAAGACAGCACAGGTTTGGGCAGTAACCAATAATTTTTTTGATACAACTAATAATCGGTTATTAAGAATACTAGCCAAAATCTTATAATCTGCAGTCAGGAGACTTAAAGGCCTCCAATTCAGTAATTCCGTAGGATCTCCCTTTTTGAATACAAAAAAAAGGATCCCATTCCCCATACTAAAGGTAAGTTTTTGTTCATGCCAAACAGCATGATAAACAAGCAACAGCCATGGCGCAAGTATATCTGCATACGTTTTATAAAACAGGTTTGGCAACCCATCCCCTCCAGGTTTAGAAGAAGTGGACAAATGACCAATTGCTTGTGTAATTTCAACTAAAGTGAACGGAACCTGAAGGTCATTAGTTTCCTGATCCGTAAGTAATGGCACATCTAAAGAATCTAAAAAGGAAGAAGGAGGTGCCAAACTTAAAGAAGAAAAGTTTTGTTCAACATGATCTTGCACCATGTTCCTAATCTAACAAGTAGTTTCAACTAAGGTGCCTTCAGGCGTTTTTAAAGAGGTCATACACAATGGTGGCAAATCTTGGCTGGCTAAATCAAGAGGATTCACTTGCTCTCTAGTGCCAACAGTTAAATATTTCTGGTGTTCCCGAAATTGTTTTTCCCTTTTCTGGATAAAGGCTATCATTTGTTCCTTGAGAGCTAAAAGTTTTTGCCTCTGCACACCCTATGAAGAACTCACCTGTGATAATAATGCCATATGTCTAGCCCTATACCCTAGATATGTGAGATATGCCTTTGTCTATTCCTTGAAAAGAGCAAAAAGACATTTTAAATCCTGCTTGGTCTTCCCACCAATCCAGGGACTATCATATACAAAAGAAATATTGGACCTCAAGGAAAAAAAGAAATGTAACTGTACTGTAAGTGTCTCATCCTGTAAGAGAGACGTATTCAACTTCCAAAACCCCGCCTAGTACGAGCTGTTGATAATTACCAAGAGTAAGTTTAACAATCAAATGATCTGAAGTTTCCAAAGGCAATGTAATAATAGAGCTACATATAATCCTTTAGATACAAACCAAAATCTATTCTGGTTGAGAGAAGCCTTTGTAAAGTGTGTACTGGCCTTTGGTGGAGTAGATCATAGGTGTCCACCAAATTATTCACTTTTAAAATAGACAACAAGGCATTTGTATCACAAAATAATTTTTTTCACACACGTCCCAATCTTGTTCTGTTAGACCACAGTTAAAACACCTCCATATCACCAATTTTGATGTGTGCAGATATGGGGATATCTGTTTAAATAAAGCCGCCTACCAGATTTGGACTGGGGGGCATAAATGTTTAAAAGTCGGTAATTGCACTGTGAAATAACTACATCCACAAGCATTACTCTCCCAGGAACTATATCTAAAAATTGCAACACTCTAACAGGTAAGTGTGAGGAAAACAAAATCCCTAAACCATCACAAACAGCTTTCCCAATTGACCAAAAGGAAACACCCCAGTGCCAATCCTGACTTGCAGCTTTTACACAGTCCAGAGAGTTTAACCTGGTATCTTGTAAAAAAATTATGGAACCAAGGTGAGTACTGAGACTGGCAAAAGTAGTTCGCCTCCGCAAAGGAGACTTTATACTGTTAACATTAACAGTAAGGAATGAGATATTCACAGCCAGTAAAGGTAATTTTCATGAAAACCCAAAACTTCCAAAAAGGTGAAAATCACTTCCGTTTTTTCCGCTTCTTTGGTTTAGGTTTATCCCTAACCTCAAGATCCTGAACATGTTCAGGGAGAGAAGAGGCAATAGATGAAAATTCCGAGTCCGCCTTCTCCTCATCTCCGTCATGCTCTTGTAAAGGGGCAAATGGGTTTGCAATGGTGGGAACAACTATTTCTGGGCAAAAAGGAGTAACCCCTGAGCCCATTCTAGATGCCTTTGATCTAGTGATTCGTTGAAAGGGACTATCTAGTGATATACCCGGGGGAGGCATACACAAGGGTTCCTGAGAATGACAAATTTCCTCATCTAGTTGGGAATCAGTGACTATCATCCCCTCACCTTGCTGCTCACTAAACTCTGTCCGGGGCAAAGGGGTAATAATCTGAGGTTCAATCTGCTCCCCTCCAAGGGCAGATTGAGGAACATGGTTACTGATTTCCATTCCATCAGAAATTGGGATATTAGAAACCTCACCTTCAGAAAAAGGTGGGGCTGCATCAGGAGCCACCTTCTGAGCTACATTACGGACTAGCAAATCTTGCAACCTTTGACATTCCTTTTGTGCGTTTGCTACAAAAACATCTTGTTCTGCCCTACTGGCAGCATCAGCTTGATTATGTGATGCCCACGAACATGTTCGGAATGTGTGTCCCTTTTCTTCACATAAGTTGCATTTCATAGGGTTTCTACAGTGTGCCCCTATATGCCCCAGGTCCCCACATAATCCACATTTTTGCTGATCACATGCATTACTCAGATGACCCAAAGCCCCACATTTATAACAGGCTCTGGGCTGACCTAGGTAAAATAGCACTCATCTATCTCGACCTAAAAAAAAAACAATTCAGCAAATGTCTAGTCAGGCCATTCTCTACACATAAGTCAATTTGAAATCTCCAACCCCCTGTCCATAGGTGCTCCTCATCAAGAATAGGTTCCAGGGGACTTTTAACAGTACAATGTTGTTTTAACCAATATGTAATGTCTGCTACATTCACTCCTTCATTCCGAAACAAAATAGTGATTTTCTTGAAACTGGTTTAGTTAAAGGTATCACCAAGTAAGGTTTCCATAAAGGTGTATGTTTCAAAATTAATACTGCTTCCAAAACCTGTTCAAACCTGCCGGTGTTTAAAACTAACATCAAAAACTACATCCCCAGGCATATGAATCAGGCATAGATCTCATAGGTATAAACCTCATGCTGTTTTTCAACAGTTCTCGTCCCAATAGTCTGTTTGGAATCTCCTCCTGTGACCCTCTAAACTTCAAACGCACAGCACTGTGTCGTGCAGCAGGTTCCTGCCCTAGACCAGATGTAGCTGGAAAAAGCGCTCAGCAATATTACCTTGCCATACAGAAAACCTTTATCCTGACCAACCTCAGGCCTATTCACTGGAGTAGGGAAACAGCACCAGCCGAGCATCCACAAAAGGGGAGGCTCAGAATTTGACCTACATCACCCCTCTTCCAGAGTTTAATATGCTCCAACATATCAGAACCAGGATTTTAGATAAAAGTTCTGATGTAGGAGCCAATTGTTGACCTAAAGGAAAACTAAATTCACTAGGTGTTAAGGTTGTGGATAAGGATGACTCAAAAGGCTTAACATTTGCATCCCAGGATTTCCCGTCTGGAGATCTGACCCACCCTGCTGCTTCCAAAGCTGTGGCCACCCACGGAGGAGATTCAGGAGTCTCCAAGGACCCCATATCACAAGAACTCAGTTTTGAAGTAGTGGGGGGGGGGGTCAGATTTAAGGAATATAGGAAAGCCTGTACTAGCATTGCTCGGAGTAACAGTCAAAACATTCAAACTCTCTGCTGAAGATTGAGGAAACAAAACCTGTGTGTCAGTAGAACTGGTTGGTTTTTCAGTGGGAAACAAGGGGCTTGCCGCATCGGCTGCAGTCAGCTCTTCAATAAAATCCTCGCCAGAATTCAAAGAGGACTCACCCTGTGTAGCCCCTGGCTTAACAATAGCAGCAATCGATTTTTTAAAAGTTTCCACACTCTCCTCGACTCCGGTGTCCAATAAACTATTTCCCGATTCCATCTGGGACTCTCCCTGCATCACTACCGGTTCCTGCATGCGTGCATCAGTAAAACCAGTCCACCGTAATTCCGATGCCTGAATCAGGTCGTTCCGTCTTGCTACATACTGCCGCTCCATATCCGCCAACTGAACATTAAGATCCAACTCTTCAGTGGCCGTTTCATTCCATACTTCCGACGCCTATCTAATTCCAGCCGACAAAACCGCTGCCTTCGCAGCACCTCCATCCGAGGTAGGTTCCATCATAAGGCCAGAAAATGTTAAGGCAAAAGCCGAGGAGGAGCTGCTCTCCTCTACTCGCCACACGTCTTCCCCTGTCGGTGTCCACAAGCACACTGCGATGCAGTAGGGGAATTTCCCCGGTGTCCTGGCCAAATTTCCCTCATTCACTAAAAATACCACCAACAGCTTAATCTGGTTCAAAGTCAGTTGGCATTCATCTGTATCCCCCTTCCCCAGGTCGTGCCTGAAAATAGGCAGGATTTGTCTAGTGCACTTACCCGGTCAACAAAAACTAAATAAAATAAATATTTCTGCTATCACAAATCTACCTTGTTTATCTGCAGTAGATTTAACTATATTTGGTTTCAAGACTGATTTTGTAAACATTGCCACCCCCTTGAATTGTTAGTATAATAAGAATAGACACTTTATCTCCAATGTCTCGAGAACCATTCATAATCATTTTGATAAAAATGTGTTTCTTGTAGAAATAGTTTATTTTATGTGTATCTAAATATTTTATTATTTTATACATATATATACATACTTTATACATTTTTTGTTTTTTCTTTAAGCCTTTCACATTTCAGGATGTACATTTTATATAATTAGTCATGGCTATTATAACACATACATTTTTTATTTTGTACCTCCTTTCCAAATAACATACAATTCCCCTTTACTTTTTTATCCTTATTTGGACCCTTTTTGATCACTGATATACACATGAAATTACAATTTTTACATCGTTTTTACAATTCAATTTGGTGCTCAATACAAAAGTTCTTTGTCCCACTTCCCTTTGCTCCCACCCCCTCCCCATTGCTGGAAGATAACAAATGTTCCCCACCCCCCTTAAACAATATAGATGACATAGTGTGTCATCTATTGCACTATTGCACAATGGTCAGGCATCTTTATTTAAGCATTTAAGCTGCAGTGCTTGCTAATTATTTGGTTTTTACATACACACACTTGTACAATTCCCATTTTTTCCTACTTTTTTCATTCCCTTTTTCTTCTTCCCTCCCTTCCATTTAACCAAACAGAGTTATATAGGCTTTTAACATTTGAGAAGTATATTAACCACTTTCAAATTAAATAGCAAGGCTGAATAAAAAGAACTACATGTATTTTGCATTACTTTCTTCTCTCTTCTCAAGCCTTTATTTTTCCTTCACATTTCCTCGTTGCCTGTTTCTTTCCTTTTTATATGGCCAAGGAAATGAAATGGGGGGGGGGGGTAACTCACTTTTCAGCTTCATCTTTATTCTGTTCTTCTGCTCTCTCATTTTTAAATTGTGGAGACCCTTTTTTTCTTTCCCTTCTTTCTTCCCAGCCAATTATCCATTTTCAGCATTCGGTCCTTCTGCTTGATTTGGGTTTTATTTTGATGGCCTGGGAGGATATGGTGCATTCATTGATTTATGTGGGGAGGATCTCTTTGGGTTTAACTCTGCATATTCCCTTTCAAAGGCCTCCTGTGCTTCCGAGAGCTCTTCAAATGTTTGTAGTCTATTATTTACCACAAAGTGAATTTTAGCCAGGTACAACATAGAAAAACACATGCCCTTTCATAGAGTTTTTAACGTAGTTTCTAATGACATATCAGGGTACATGTTAAAATGTATATTATCATCTTTTAGACACGTTCCAACCTCACTTTTCTGAGAATTTCTTCCTTGTGTTGATAATTATGCGGCTTTATAAATACTGTTTGCGGCAAACTTGTATTAGAAGTTGTGAAGTGGCTCCTGCTTTTGTGAGCACAGTATAAGTTAATTTTTTTCATCAGAATATTGCTTGCCAAGTGCTAAAGTAGTAAACTTTTCAAAGAATAAAACTGGGTTGGCTGACCCCTCTGTGCCCTCTGGAATGTTACATAATCTCAAGTTACATCTTCTTGAACGATCCTCTTGCACTGTGATTTTTTTTGAGAAAGCAACCATAATTGCTTTTCATGCAGCACTTGGGTTCTGCCCATTGGTATTACCTTGTCCTCTAATTTTGAAATTCTATTCTGCATTTCATCAGTCTTAATAGACATATTGTCCATCCTGGTAGTTAAATCCGTGACAGAATTTGAGATCCCTGTATAGATACTTTCATTTCCCCAGTGCTTCAGCATTTCTTGCTTTATGTCGTGTATTGCATTTAAAATAACTACATTGCTGTCATCTTCCCCCTTGTCTGTTTCAGTGCTCCCTGATGCCTCCATTATGTTTTGTTTAGTGCTCTCTTCGATAACATTACGGCTCGCTGCTGCTTCTGAGTCTAACTGAGGAATTGTTGTACCCCCCAATGTTTCCTCTGCATTCAGTTCTTTATTGACTTCCATACTTTTTAACAGTGTTTTTTCATTGATGATTGATTAGCCTCTACTGAATCACTTCCTTTATTATGCACTTTTTAGGAGGCATTTTTAAGTTTAACACTGTTAAATTGTATGCAGATCTTTTATAAACAGTGGGCTCCCCACTACTTTCAGAAGCCGAAAATGACGCTTTTTTTTTAATGTACAGTTTTCTGTGGACTAAGGGTTTTCATATTAACTCACATGATTCATTGCCCCTTGTAGAAGACAGTTTTAAATGGCGAGGAGATAATGCTGTACCAGGATTAGTGAACTGGCTCACCGGTTTATTCCTTCTACGTTTGTCAGAAAAACGCTCGTCGGACCATTCTTTAATATGTCTTATGTTTTTTAACATACCTCATCATTGAACCTGGACCACATACAACTCACTATTTCTGTAGTTACTGCTTTACAGCTTCTCCATGCACATATTCAAGTTCTGCTAGGCGCCGACCTGTGCATGTGGTGGTTCACCTGGCCATCTTGGTTTCACTGTGTGCGTCACACAGCTCTCCTCACAGGTGCCCACTGGCCCCCAAAAATCATCACCTTGCACTTCTTGCCAATGAATCTCAACTGAAAATGTTTAACCGCCTTTCCAGCTCTTCTAGGTCCTTCTGCAGTTCTCTTACCCCTTCGTTGCTGTCCACCCTGCTGCAAAGCTTTGTGTCGTCAGCAAAATGACACACCTTGCTCTGAATACCCTCCCCTATGTCACTAATATACGTATTGAATATGACAGGTCCTAGGACTGATCTATGCAGCACCTCACTCGTGACACCCTGATTTGACCCCATTTACTACCACTCTCTGTTGCTTTCTCCCTTGCCAGTTCCCCACCCACTTAACCAAACCCTTCTCTACACCTAAGTTCTCAAACTTTTTCAGCAGCCTCCTGTGTGGGATGGAATCAAAGGCTTTGCTAAAGTCGAAATAGAGCAAATCCACCACCTGCTTCCTATCTACTGCCCTAGTGACCCAGTCGAAAAACATGATTAAGTTGGTTTGACAGGACTTCAGTGACACAAATCCATGCAGCTTACCATCCTGCAGCTCATTATCCTCCAAGTAGGCCACCAGGCTTTCCTTTACAATGGTCTCCATCAGCTTACCTTCAATGGAGGCAAGACTGACCAGTCTGTACTTGCCTGGGTCCTCCATGTCTCCCTTTTTGGAGTGGGACTATGTCTGCAGATCTCCACTCCCCTGGCACAGCTCCAGACTCCAGTGAGCTATTATGCAGCTGGGTCAATATTTCAGCCAGCTGTGAAGCCAGTTACCCAAGTACCCTTGGGTGCAGGCCATCCGGGACTGAAACTTTATACACCCTAATGTACTCCAGCCTTGTTCAGCTATGATCACTACCCTCTCAGCGTGTCAGCGTGGCTCAGTTGGTAGCACATCCGCCTCTGGACCAGAAGGTTGTGGGTTCTCGTCCCACACTGGGATTGGACTTGCACCTAAAAATCGCTGGCATCCGAGTGCAGTATTGGGGGGTGCTGTACTGCTGGGGTGTGCCATCCTTCGGATGAGATGTTAAATCGAGGTCCCTTCTACCCATCCTGGTGTTGTCCTGGTGGGTGTCCAGGTGGAAGTAAAAGAACCCAGGGCACTCTTTGCAAAGAGTAGGGAACATTCCCGGTGTCCTGGCCAACATTCCCCTTCCTATAAACCGGTTCATGCAATTATCCAGGCTGTGTGTGGGTGATGATGTGCGATATTGCCGCCACCACACATTCAGTGTCACTCACTACCAGTCTAGCATTGGCTTGTAAAGCGCTTTGGATGTATGAAAAGCGCTATATAAATACTGATTCTTCTTCCATCTCCTGTGACCCGTGTGACTGCCTCTTCAGTGATCTCCAGTACAGGTCCATCATCCTCAACTGTGAATACTGGAAGTAACTGTTTCAGACACTGGCCTTCTGCTTGTTGTCGCCCACTACCCTCCCTCCTCAGCTAGTCTGACAATCAACCACCCCAGCCTTTTCTTCTTCCAAATGTATCTAGAGAATTCTTTCCCCCTCCCTCCCTTCACACTCTTGGCTATCCACAGCTCTGTGTCTGCCTTTACCTTCCTGGCTGCCACCTTTGCCTCTTTTAGCCTGGCCTAGTATTCCTCCCATTCCCCACCCAGCCACATTATAAAGGCCATGTTTTGCCATCAGTGCCTCCCTTACCTCCTTCAAGAACCAAATCAGTCTTTTGTGCTTGTTCTTTCTGTGATCTTCCTTGCACAACAGTTGGTGGCCTCCAGATTTTCCCATTGATTATTACCCACTTTTCTTCTACCCTCTTGATCTGGTTTACAGCCACCAAGTTTTCCCTGACCATTTCCCACATGTTGTGAAAATCTGCCCATTTGAGGTCCAGAACCACAGCTCTCGAATGGGGGACAAAGATTCCTCCATTGCCAGTTCAAACTACACAGCACTGTAGTCACTGGACCCCACAGTACCCTGCCACCCCACACACCACCTTTGAGTAGGTAAGTAACAAGCTGAGGATAGTGTCCTGCTATGTGGGATCCCTGATCAGCTGCATCAGTAGACAGTCAAGCAGTGCCTCACTTGAGGTGTTCATAGCCACTGTGGTATCCCAGTCTATATCTGTCAATTTCAGGCTCCTATTATCACTAGGTCCCCTTTTGCTATTCCCTCCTGATTTCCTTCCCCAATTCCTTACCTCGCTCTTCCTTTTTCCCCTAGAGGTCTATAGACCAAGTCCAGCCTAACTTTTTTCCAGCAACCATAGTCAGCTGTACCCAGACTGACTCCACCCCCACTCCTTCATTCTTGATTGTGCTGTCTTTTGTAGCCTCAGTAGTACCCTCCCTGATATAGAGGGCTACGCACCCCTTCACCCTGGCACCTATCCTTTCTATGCTAGGTATACCCTGGAACTGTCAGATCCGATTCAATGTTCCCAGTGGCCCACGTGTCCGCAATGGCTACCATATCTAACACGGCCTTTTCCACCACTGCCTGTGGATCATTGATCTTATTATTCCGGCTCCTGGCATTCAGATAAACTAACTTTATACCTACCCCTTATTCCCTCTCCACTTACCTGTTGACCAGTTACTACCCACTACACCCTACCTACTCCACCCACTTCTCCTACTGTTACCTTGTTTTCTGTGATCCCTATCCTCCCTCTCCTTTCCTGCTCTTCTCTGTTCCCTGCCCTTGTCACCACTAACACCTCTTGTCCTCTTCCCATTTCTAGGGAAGTCCTTGCAAAGTACTTCCTGTCCTCCCTTCCTACAATGAAATTCCAAGCCAATCAGCTCCCGAGGTGGGCAGGGTTTATATTGAGTGCCAAAACCTGAACTTTTTAAACAAAGTCTGTGCCCAGATCTCATCAGGGCGCCATCTTCCACAGCCAGCAGGGGTTGGGAGGTGGGCTCAGTTCAGCAAACTCCCACCCCCACAATGATCACCACAGCAACCAGCCTGCTGAGACCCTCACCTGCCCTGCCCAAGCTTGCTCCAGCGGCCAGCCATTCAGCTCCTGAGGTGGGTAGGCTTACATCATGCAATAACAACTGAAAACAAACCCTGTGCTCAGCTCTTGTTGGGATGCCATCTTCAGAGCCAGCAAAGGGTCATGGAGGTGGGCTCCAGTTCAGCAAACATCCTCCCCTGTGATTGCCATAGTGACCAGTCTGTTCCAGCCAATCAGCTCTCAGGGTGGGCAGGGCTGACAATTAGCACCAAAACCTGAACTTTTTTAAACAAAGCCTGTGCCCAGATCTCATTGGGATGCCGTCTTCCAGAGCTAGCAAGGGATCATGAGGTGGGCTCCAGTTCAGCAACCCCCCTCTGTGACTGCCGCAGTGAACAGCCTGCTGAGACCCTCACCTGCCCTGCACACGCCTGCTCCAGTTTTCAGCCAATTAACTCACAAGGTGGGAGGGACTTCCATCTACCTTGAGTTTGAACTTCTGAGTTAAACGGGTCTTCATGCTAAGGACCATAGGAAGAAAGGCATCTATGAGTCTGCCTAGAGTCAGCCAGGGGTCAGCAAGGCAGGCTGAACCTGAGCTAGTGGGTTTCCTATTGCCTTTATTACACTCTTTGTACCAATCAAGACCCTCCAAAAACTCTTGATTCATAGCAACTCCCTATTTGGGTCACCCTAAACACTGCTTTTCTCATTGCCACCTGTTACTGTGCATTTCACTGTTTGGTTCATTTGTTGTAGTAACACTTTATCTGGGTTACCCTGGATTCCACATTTTATACTATCTACTGTTGTGTTATTCAACTGTTTAGATACTGTAGTAGCCTCATTGCCACCTGCTACTCCGCATTTCACTGTTTGGTTCATTTGCTGTAGTAGCACAATATCTGGTTACCCAAACCCACATTTTACTGTCAACTGTTATAATGTTAACTGTTTATTTAGTTGCCTTAGCAATGATCTAAGCTAACATTATTAACAAACAATTTAAGATGATTTAACAAAGAGTAAGTGCCTATGTGAGTAACTAGGGAGAGGCAGGTAGGGGACGGAGGAAGTTAGGTGCAAGTGTAGTTAGGGGCAAAGTGGTCCTTTAGGAAGGAGGAGAGGACCCAAGGGGAGGTAACGTGGCAGATGGGCGGTGGGGAGTGTGTTCCACATCTTTAGGAATCGGTGTGAGAATGCTGCCTGGCCTGCTGAGCTGGACCCGGGGGCGGATAAGGTAAGGTGATCCAGGTTTCTAAGGAAATGAGAAGAAGGAGGTTAACGGAAATAATGGAGAAGTGGGGGGAGGAAACCAGAATTTAGCAAGAATGTCAGTACAGTAGATAAGGTGTCTGTCAGCTAGTGATGGAAGGAAGAGATTGGTAAAGGGTGCAGTGATGGGCACAGGGAGGGCAGTCAAGAGAGAAATGGCAGAAGGGGTGGAAAAGAGAGTCTAATCTGGTTAGGGACAATTTGGGAGTGGCACTGTAAACTATGTCACTGTAGAATGAAACAGGATCATCTTCTGGACAAGAGCATGGCAGGTCAAGTGGAATGCTCCCACAATGTCTATATAAGGCAGCCAGTTTAGGGTGGAGTTTTTTGTGGATGGCCTCTATAGGTCCAGAGAAGGTGAGGTTCCAGTCCAGCCAGATCCTGAGGTACCTAAAGGAGGAGTTGTCCTCAAGTAAAGTCCCATCTAGGGTGTGGAAAGTGAGGAGGGAGTTAAACAGACAGAATCTCTGCCTCATGCCGAAGGTCATAGAGATTGTCTTCTTGACATTTAAGAATAACTGGTTTGAGTGAAACCAGTGCTGGACCTTATCAAAGTCTTGCTGGAGTCTGGATGCTACATCATTAGGGGAGGGACCAGAAACATAGAATTTGACGGCAGATAAGGACCGCTTGGCCTACCTAGTCTGCCCATTTTCCTACCTAACAGATAAGCTGCAGATCCTAGTTAACCAACAGCTTACTTCCTCCTATCCCCCACTAGGACTGCCTTATGTCTGTCCCATGCATTCCTGAAGTCCCCCACTGTTCTTGACTCCACGACCTCCTCAGGGAGGCTGTTCCATGCATCCACAACCCTCTCCGTGAAAAATACTTCCTCACATTACCTCTGAGCCGTCCCCCCATCTTCAAATGGTGCCCCCTTGTTCTTGCACATCTCTTTTTCTGAAAGATGCTACCCTCTTGGACTCTGTTGATTCCCTTGAGGTACTTGAAAGTTTCTATCATGTCCCCTCTCTCCCTTCTTTCCTCAAGGGTATACATATTAAGCTCCTTTAGTCTTATAGAAACATATGTATACAAGACAGTGTCATCCGCTTACAAGTTGCAGAAGGACCCAATACTGTAAGAATTCTGAGGGAAGCTTTAACAGATTTTACCTTCCTAACACACAGTGCTGTGCAGTGATTGCCAAAAGATGTCATGTAGGGGTGCCAGGTGCTGTAATCCAATGATAAGAGGCTAAGAGGACCCAATTCATAATGGTGTGAAATGTACAGTAGGGGCGGGGTTATTCCAGAAGGGTTGGCATGGCGCCTTAACACAGCTGCACCATCTTAACCACTGATGTGCCCTGGCATGATATTCAAAGGGAATCTGCCTGGCACAAATCCCGATGCTCGGAGCGCATCAGTAATGTCTGGCGCAGTAGGGGTATGCCCCATGCATACTCCGTATCCCGATATCCAGCCCGGGATGTGCCGAGCCCATGCATGCACAACCCCTACTTGCACTGCACACAGTTGAGCCAAAAAAAAAGGAGGAACAGCTGGCCACCCACAGGTGAGCTGCCGTAGTGCAGGGCGCATCACGGCAGCTTCCAGCTGTGGGTGGCCACCCGAGCTCCGGCAGCACCTGCGTGGTAGCGACCCCCCATGCCCGATTGCGGGCATATGTAGTGATATTAACCCTCCCACGTCCCTGGTGGTCCAGTGGATCACTCGCAGCCCGATCGTGGGCATATGTTGAAATTTAATAGTCCTATCCCTGGTGGTCAGTGGACGCTCGCAGCCAATCGCGGGCATATGTCATAAGAATAGTCCTATATCCTTGGTGGTCAGTGAACGCTCCCAGCCCGATCGCGGGCGTCAGTAATATATTATGACAAACCAATCCAACCCTGGTGGTCCAGCGGTAACCCCTCCCCACCGCCCACTGGGTCCCACACTCCACCCCCGGTCACGGCGGGTGGCAGCTCCCCACCCACTTGCCGCCCCATTCACATTTCTGGACTGTAGTATGGTATGGCTGCACGCCCATTGGCTCACGCTAGGACCAATGGGCGTACAGCCCTACTGTACGGAGTCAGTCAGCGGGCGGCGGGGCGGCAAGCGGGTGGGGAGCTGCCACCTGCCGCTGACCGTGGGGGAGTGGGGCGGTGGGACTCAGTGGGCGGGTGGGGAGAGGGTACCGCTGGACCACCAGGGTTGGATTGGTTTGTCATAATATATTATTGATGCCCGTGATCGGGCTGCGAGCGGTCCACTGGACCACCAGGGATATGGGACTATTCTTTATAACATATGCCTGCGATCGGGCAGTGGGCACTTGCCGCTTTGCAGGGGCGCTAGTCCTGACGGCAGCAACCTGGCAGTGCACCAGGTGGCAGTCGCCGAGGATTGGCAATATTTGGTAATGCAAATAAATATAGATGACATGCAAATGGCCCCATTTGCTTTGCATACATTATGGCCCCATTTGCATGTGCACTTTTGAATATCGCAGTAGTTGTGCCTATCGCAATGGCACTTGCGCTAGCGCATCCCCCTGCTCCACTCTGGCCACTTGCACCGGTGCAGTGCCACTGCACCATGTGCACTGCGGGGGGCCAAGGAGTGATATTCAATGATGCTGTGCCATGGCGCTGCTCCATTGAATATCACCCTGTCAACGCCCCTGTGCATCCAAGTTGCACTGTGCTCAGGCTTGCGCCACAGCCTGTTGCAGTCTGAATATGCGCCCCCTCGGTCTGCGGTTGTGTCTTGCTGGATCAGAGATATATGGGTGAGGATGAGGATCCGACCCCAGGCATGAAAGGCAGGAGATCTATGTGTTTTTAACTTATATTTTATCGATTTTGTATTGTATGAAACAATATATATATATATATATATACGTGTATATGTTCTAACAAGTTAATATTTAAGTTACTCGAGATAATATGCTCAACATTTGTAAGGCCGTTTTTGAGAAGAGAGTTCCCTAGGGTAGCTGAAACCAAACCAAGCTATCCACCTGGAATACTGCATATGCCAGTAATGAAAAGTGGCAGGAAATGTAGCATGGCGACTTTCCCAGCAAGATTTTTGGCATGGCAAGGCAATACAATTTTATTATATTGGGCACATTCCCTAGGGTTATGGGCACCGCACAAACAAATAAATACAATTATTCATAAAAAATTTACAATTAAAATAATAACAAAATGATACATTGGTGTCAGGATCCAGACTGCAGCAGAAACAGATGAGACTTTAGGCATGATTTAAAAATGGTTAAGGATGGCAAGTTCTCACTCCCAGGAATAGGATTTCGGAAACTAGAGCAGCAACAGCCGAACGCCCTACCACATGAGAACTTTAAACAGGATCTGGGAATATGAAGGAGACTCACATCCACTAACCAGAGGGACAACCAGGAGCACAAGTGGTCAGGAGATCTTTCAGGTAGCGAGACTCAGAACATGCAGTGACTTGTATGTTAATAAGCACACCCTGAAGTTGATTCGCCACACCGGCAACCAGTGCAGAACATGGAAAACCAGGGTGATACACTCGAACCGCAAGGTCTCAGCAACCAGCTGGGCTGCCACATTCTGGATCAACAGCAAGCAACAGAACAACCTCTTGGATAAACCAAGGCAAAGAGCGCTGCAGTAGTCCAATCTAGATGTAACCAGATCTTGCACCAGAGTTGCCAGATCTGCTGACTCCATAAAAGGGTTTTATCTGTGAGATGCTCCAGAGATGGTAAAGGCCATTGTGGACAACAGCTGATACCCGATATTTTAGAGTCAGCTTGGAGTCCACAACAACCCCTAGATTCCTCACCTTACTTATGACTGAGTGTTACACCAGCAAAGGAAGGAAAGGCTGCACCACTACTTGTCACGACTGAGCAAGAACTATCTGGCTCCGCTAGCCAACAACTCAGTCTTCTAAAGGTTCAGTCTGAGCCAGCTTGCCACCATCCAGTCCTGAATTTCCCCTAAGGCACTCCATCAATTCCAGGACAACCGTATCATTGTCAGGCACACAAAACACACATAGCTGGATACCATCTGTATAGCAATGAAAACTCAAACCATAGCATCTAATAATCTCCTCAATGGCAGCACGTACAAGGCGAACAATAAAGGATTTGTTTTGTGTGAGCTTAAGGCACAGACTCCTGAAACAGGTGGTACAAGCTAAGGAAAGTAGAAATCTATAGCAGTACACAGAAACATAAACAATGAAGACAGAAAGAAACACTGGTCCATCCAGTCTGTCTGTCTAACACCCTTAAAACGCTGAGACCTTTTGTGCATAGAAGGTCCTAGCCCACACTATCCCCCCCATGCTCCCCACCCTACTGCTATTGCCCTGAGCAACTACAAATCCCTTCTCTCTGTCCCAGCCATACCTGAAACCATTTATGGTTCTGGTGCCCACCATATCTACTGGTAGACTGTTCCAAGGCTCAATTGCCCTTTCCATAAAACAAAACTTTTTAATGTCTCTAACCTCCCCCCTGACAGTTTCCACTCACGCCCCTTGTTCTTGATTGGCTACTCCCACTAAATAGTTCCTTGCAGTTTAACTTACTCATTACCTTCAGGAACATGAAAGTCTCTATCATATTTCCCCTCTCCCTTCTGGACTCAGTGAGTACATGTTCACCCATTCCCTCTTTTGTTTCTGTCCTGATGATATCAGATGAAGCCTGGTGTTGCTACCACAACTGAGCTTGTCTTTTTTGAATAACCAGCTTTAGGTGAGAGCAAATAAGTTAGGCTTGTTTTGTAGGACCCACATCTTCAGTATAGGTCTTGCTGAGGAAACAGGCTGCGAATGCTGATGTGAAATATCAACAGCCGTTTGGGGATATCAGCCTGTTTAGAGGTCACAGGACAATGAGAGAATGGGACCCAGGGTTGGACTCTGTTACCAGCAAGTAGAAGGAAGAATAAAATCAACCATTTCATGGCCTGGGTTGTGAAGACGGGAAAGGCTGGTGATTTGCAGTGACAAAGGGGACTGCTGGCACAAGGAAAAGACATGTCAAGTCTCAGGATACTCTGTGGAAAACCACTATGTTAGCAGGAGGCCTGGGTGCCTGTCTACAAAGGGGGCGAGTAACTCAGGTGTGAGGCTCACATCAGGTATGGGAGGGTTGGAATGTTTTCTACTTGTGTAGAATTAAAATATTTATTTATTTATTTTAGAAGTTTTACCAGGAAAAAGATACTAAGCAGGTAGCAGCTAGTTTTTAGATGCGTCCTAATTAGAATAAATAAAAAAATTTACATAAAAAAAAGAAATTGTGTGGGTTGGGACAGGTGGCAGTCAAGGCAACCCACAAAATAAACATTGTTTGTATCACAGGAAGGGAATGTACCTTTTAATCACATAAATTTCAACTCTTTAGAGCGTGGCTGTGGCAGAGCTGCCCCCCCCAAAACCTGTAGCTCACGACAGGACCATTCCTCTTATCTATCCCCTATCTTTCTCAGTCTACTGCAGTAGCACCTCTCACTTTTCTGGGGTCTCTCTTGACCCTTTCACTTTTTCCTATTATGAGGGGGTGGCCTCCCAGTGTAATTCCTGGTATCTATTCTTCCCGGCTATTTATATCCTTCATTGTGTCCTTGACATATAGGAAAATACCTCCGAGGGATATTAGGGTAATAATATCCCTTTGGTGCCCTTAAAACACTGATTCTAGTTTTAAATTAAGACAGTGTTAAAGTAAATACCGAGGTACAGGGACGCCTGTACAAATGGGGTATGGTGAAATAGTAATACCCGGTTATTTAATTTGAATTAAAGAACCTTGTTTCTTAGGAAGGCGGGTTCTATTAAAATGCCCAAGGACAGGAACCGCCCATCTTTTAGTTGCATCTCGTGGCAGTTGTAAAGAAATTCTGCCCGAGAGTGGGTATGTATCAAAGGGGCATCGTTTCTGTTTTTTTATCAAAAGAAAGGAAAGCACAGTAACGCCAAGGCTGTTTTTGCTTTGAGAAAATGCTTGTGCTTTGAGAAATGCAGCATGCTTCTAATTGCACCTCGCAGCTATTCAAATGTGCTGTACAGCCAGCAAGTGTGCGAAAGGAAACATAGCACCAAGGTCCCGCTGTACAGAGTGCGAGCAAGGCTCTTACAGGGACAAGCGAATTAGGTACAGGATCCATAAATAGGCTCGTTCCTCGTAGAGAACATATGGGGAGAGATAGTAAAATGGGTAAGTTACCACTGTTAAAGGACTTCCATTCTAGAATACCAGAGATAAAGTGAAAGTCTCTAGGTGGGCCCAAATTAAATTTACAGCCACCGGCTGTTCCAAGATATGAATGACCTCACAGATGCTGCACATAAACAGCAGAATTATAAACCTAAAGCTTGAGAAACATATAGAAGGCCTTCTGGTATAAAATAAGTTTGTGTTACAAAGAATTAAAGGTTTGCTGCTTACCTGGAGATTTTAAAATGGGACTGCACCTTAGGGAAAAACGGGGCCAAACAGAGGCTAATTTCAATACTAGAAGGAGGTCATGGACAGTCCATAATACTGTCCAGGGGGCGTAGCCATGACACCCAAAGACCCATTTAGGAATTAAATGGCTATAAAACCCAACTCTAAGAATTTTTGGGGATACAATGAAATTGTATGCATTACCTAAATGTTTATGTTTTGGTCTGGCTGATTCCCCAATGTTCTGTATTAGGATAGAGATTTTGCTGTTACTGTATTAGAACAGGGAGGATCAGCTGACCTGGTGACATCATAGGTAGACGGTTTATAATCCCCACTGAAAGATCAGAAAGGCAGATGAGTCTCAGGTAGCAGTAGGGACAGTACTGCAACCAGATAGAGAACACAGAAGATTGTGGAAACACTAAGCTTTGAAGGTGTAGTCTTCCACTCTGTGGCAGCACAACTAGGTGTTGGAGTTGTGCTGAAGCTGAATAGCTTTATTTTGATTTATTTTCTTTATTTTTTGAAAGCAACTTAAGTTACTGGCTTTAATTTTCATTAATAAAATTCACACTGAAATCAAAGTGTGTTTTAAAGCCAAAGATTTTCTGTGCCTGTGTTGTTGTTCTCCCACACCCTTCCACAGTGGGAAGTAAAGATACAGAGTAATAAGAATCAACATGAACAATTGTAGCAAACTGGAGTACAAACTCTACAAGTAAGATCCCGCAAGGCGTAATTCAACAGAACCAAGTAAGTGAAGAATCAACTGATAGCAAAGATAGAGCATCCCCTGAACTGTGCAGACAATGAAACCCCCTTTAAACTGCAGGCAGGAGGTGTTTTGCTGGGTACTAGAACAATATCTTACTTAGTCCCAGGTGTAACACTCTTTGATTGTAGCGGAAGCAGAGCGGTGCAGCTTGAGGAGCGAGCATATGCTGCTGACTGCTGATACCCTTAAGCTAGGGACTACTATGCTGAGTACCACTCAGGGTTAGGAATATATGAGACCCTCCCCAGCATAGTGGAGCCTGACTGGCTTGTTGAATCTCGTGACCTCCAGGGTCACAGATGCCCTCTAGGGAGTGAATTTTTGTTTTCAGGAAGGTGAGTTGAGTTCAGGGGGCTCCTCATCACCCTGCCATGGAGGGCAAGCCGTGGGGGATACGGGAGAAGTCGGCCTGATATCAGGGGTGCGGGCCGGGAAGACGGTTGGGATGTACAGCCAACCGGGAGCCAGGGAAGAAAGCAATAGCTAAAAAAAAAAATAATAATAAAATCAACAGTTTCTTATTCTGACGGTGGAGGAGCAGGGACATGACCTGGCTGAGGTCCCTGGAGCCCCACGCTGAGCTGCTGCAACCACTGATTCACCCTCGATTCAGGCAATGGGTCAACAAAAAGCCTGAAGATGAGGAGACGGAATGGCCAGCCTCCTCTAGTAGCCTGGAGCTTGACTGGCTCGTCCACATCCTAAGTTATCTGGAAAAGGTTTGGTCGCCTGGTTATTATGGAAAGTAGTTTTAACTAGCCAGGTTTATGCTTAAACATTAAAAATAGTTGGTCTACCGACATTAAGTACGATTTGGTAGAACAACAATGGAAAATATTATTTTTTTCTATTAATTTCAAATCTACAAGGAACAAGAGAATACAATTCAAAATAATTACTAGAGTATATCATACACCATGGAAGAAATATAAAATTAAAGTGATTAATGATGCTAAGTTTTGGCACTGTGGTAACTCAGAGGCAGCTGTGCTTCATTCTTTTTAGTCCTATCATCTCAGCTATAACCAGTAGAAGGAGACCAATAAGTGCTGAACCTAAACTCTGTATTCTTTTGGACAAAAGATAAAATAAAAAAATTAACATTTTTGAGGCAACCTGTAGGCCAACCAAAAGACTAATGCTCAAATATTGGAAAGAATCATCACGCGTAAAGCCTTTCCAAACCTTAGAATGGAAAATGATTGTTTTGGAATATTGGCCACTATCATCAAGTGTTAAAAACAGAAACAATTAGCTGGAACTATCAAATATTATTTCAGCAGGGTTAATGGCATATATGTTTCAATTTTTCTTTTTTTTATTTCTGTTTATGCCCCCTCAGTGCACCAGCGCTATCACCCGACTCCCTCACCGGCTGCCTCGCACCCCGAGGACCCCCCACGGATCCTTGGCTTAACCCCCGGGTGGACACAAAGTGAGGGCCCCGGGACCACTTAGGACCCCCTCCATACCTACAAATCTCGTTGTGGTCCTCCAGGAGGCGCTGCGCTGGTGGGTGAGGATTGTTCTCTCGGTGGTGTCATGCTGGGAACCGAGAATTTTTCAAGTACACCCCCTAGAGGTGTGACGTGAGCATGACGTCAAGGCCATCTATCATGCTTCCTCCTCAAGCAGAACTCGGGTATGCTATGCCAGTTGCTTCTGCCAGAGGCCAGGCATGCAGCAGGTCAGGTCCCCAGATGAGGTGAGCAGTCCCGGGACACTCGAACCTCCTACCCCGATTGCCCTCTGACGACCCAGGCTTGTTCCGAACCTGGGTCACATGCTGGGTAAGCGAAGTATTGCCGCGCTGGATGGCTGGCATGTGTTTTGATTTTTCTTGATTATTTAAGACCTCATCATATACTGTTTTCAGGATATTGTGTTTTCCACTACAACTGATTTTTCCTTTTATTCTTTTTCTACATCATCTAAAACTCTATATTATATATAATAGATAATCCACTACAGGGCATGTGGTTGTGCTCTGAAATATGCACGTCTTGGTGTGCGTTGGGATGCATGAGGCTACAGGCCGAGTGTGTTCAACCACCCAAGACGTGTGTAAATCTCAGCATGACCACATGCCCTCTAGTAGGTTATCTGTCTTATAAAATAGCTAGAAATGTGCGTTTTTTTTTTTTTTGGGGGGGGGAGAGTAGTCCTTGTCTGGCAGAAATTACAGGGTTTTTTTTGTTTTGTTTTTTTACTTTATTTCTTTATGCTCCCCCATCCCCTTGGCTGGCCACTCCTTCGGGCTGCCTAGGACTTTACTAACCCGCCAACTGCCCAGTTGCCATTCTCGCTGTCCCTGTGCTACGGCCCTGGCTAACCTGATGTATCCCTTCATGGGGGGTTCCCCAGGAGGGGGTACCAGAAGAGGAGATTTTGCCCAGAGGCATTCCTTCGACATCGGACGTGCACACACGAGGGATTGGCTTGGACACTTCTGGGCTGCGTGGCCAGTGGGGGGACCGGCCACCATCATTTGGTCAGCCGAGTGGGCATTTTCCATTTTCTTCTCCAACTCACCCACCTCCCTTGTATTAGTCTGGTCATGACAGCGTCCTGGAGGCGGAAGCGTTCAGTGGTGTGTGGCCGTGTCGAGGCTGCACACCGCCAATAACACTGATCGCAAACCACCGCCAGGAGCTGCCTAACAGCGACCTGAGACCAACCCCCCCCTCCCAGGAGGAAAGCATCCAGCAGACGCTCTAAACTCCCTCCCTGCCAGTCTCCATTCCTGATGACCAGGCTCGCGTAAACCTGGGTCACCAGTGCCAAGTGAACACCCATCACTCTGCATCACAGAGCCAGCAAAGTTGCAGTTTTATTTAGGTGATCTGGTTGATCCTGGTAGTCCTTGTCTGGCAGAAATTAGAGTTTTATTTAGGTGATCTGGTTGATCCTGCCATGATTTTGATAGGTAAAAAGTGATTAAAAAAATACTTATCTGGTTGATCCTGCCATTTTTATACTGTCTGAGGTGTAATGACTTTGACTTTCATCTTCCAGTGTAGTGTGACCGAGCAGGGTTTACTGTGTTAAGAAAATGCTGCCAAAGATTTACTGTGAGGAAGGTCTTGTTCAAAAGCATGTAAGGTGTGTGGTTTTAAGCTGAGTTAATTACTTTTGTGTAACAACAAAAAATGGTGCCAAGTGTACATCGAGGGAGAGAAACTGGTGGCTTCTGAAGTGTAGACATAAGCTGCAACTGTGACTGTAGTGCAGCGTGTGGACGTAGCTGGGCCCTTTGGTATGGAGGCTGGAGGGGGGACAACCCATCCTAGTCGTGGGCGTCCCCCAGTTGTCCCCAGCCCTTGATGAATGTGTCTTCATCATCTTCTTCAAATCCTCTCCGCTGCTGTCCATCAGCAGGTGATGGGTGGGTGGTAGGGGTAGCTACCACCAAGAAGGAACTGGGGTTTCTTTGGCTGTCCGGTATGGCATGATGAGCTGTTGGGAGAGGAGGGAGAGTTATATAGCAATCTGCTGCACAGAGCTGTGTGCTGGCCAAGGCACAGCATGCATGCCCAGCATACATTGATACAACACCCATGTTGTGTGTATGGTGCACTACCCATACCCCCTATGGTTGTGCCACACACTCCTACACTGGTGAGCACACACCCAGTCACCAGGCAGCATACACCCCAACACCAGTGAGCACACACCCCAGCACCAGGAAGCACGAAACACAGCACCACTGAGCACACACCGCAGCACCTGTAAGCACACAACCCAGAACCAGTGAGCACATATCCCAGCACCAGTAAGCACAGACCCCAATACCTGTGGAGTACACAACCCAGCACCAGTGAGCACAGACATCCCAGAACCAGGAAGCATACATCCCAGCACCAGTGTGAACACACCCCATCCCCAGGGAACACACATCCCAGCACCAGTGAACACATGGGTAACGACACATGGAGCACAGTAGTGGAGCACCACAAAGATGGCTATACACTGAGAAACCTGGAAACAGTAGTGCGGTCTACACCCAACGTGTCATGCAGCACTGGCATATGCATGCACCCACACATATATACACATACAGCCAATGGGACATTGCATGGTTGGTCACTCACTGGCTGGGCCAGTTCAATCTGACTCTCATAACCGCTACCCGACACTCCCATTACCTCCACAGGCTGCAGAGTGGAGGTTATTGCCTCCTGTGCTGGATCCAGGGTAATGCAGCCACTGTCTGTGGGCCCTTCCCTGTTGCATGCATCTCCCTGCGTTATATTGACAGGACCTTCTTTGTCCACCTCCTCATGTCACTAAAGCACTTCTGCACAGCCTCCATGGGCCTGTTTCAGCAGCTGATGGCACTGACCATGTCTGTGATCTCTACCCAGGCCTGCCATACCTGGACATTCATAGCTTGCCTCCAAGGCAAGACCTCCTCCCTGGCCATGTAGTTCTGTGTTAGCGCCTGCAACTCCTCCTCAGAGAAATGGTGGGCCTGTAGTCTGTGTCCTCCAAGGCACCTGCTGGACAGGTAGATGGAATACAGGTGACCAGAGAGTACACACAGTGGAACACAGCTGTACGGTACTTTGGGGGAGACCCTAACCCTCATCAGGGACATGTAGGTTGTCCCGGCAATGCATGTCTAAACACAGCCACATGCCTGCCTGAGGCCAGCCCTCGAGCAGACATGGTCATTTTCAAGGTCACAGCAGACAGGGGTGGAAATGGGAAGGGGCCCAAAGGAACCCAGGGCTGCTGCCACCACCTATGCATGTATGTGAGTCACATCCACTGTCATGGTGCACCATTGGCTGCTACGGGAGGGATCCTCCACCTACACACAACACCCCCACCACCAGATGTAAATGTCAGAGCTACCACATTAAGTTGTCTTTTTCTCTGTAACCCCAGGGCAATATTCCTGTTGGTCCCTGTAGATGTACAGTATGGAACCCAAATTGCTGTTTTCCCATACAGCCAATGCAAGTCAATGGGAACAATTTCCCTGTAGATGGCTCCATTTCCCTGAAAATACAAAAATCCCTGTAGATAGGAGTGCCCTGAGGTGTGAGAGGTCCACCACCTCAACATGTCCAGTGTACCACTACATACAACATGCACACAGCTCAGTGCTCACCTGTGTTCCTTTCTAGGCCATTCCGCAGGACACCTACCTCTAACTGCTTGCAGTTCAGTTGTGAAATCTAAGTGATGCACTGTGCTCCTTATATATGCTCCAGGCGCAATTAGGCATGCTAATGTATGCATACTACCAGTAATGACATGCAAATGTGGGTGTAACGTGACCATTTGCATACTTTGGCTGAATACTGCAGTTTTGCCCCCTGCGCTAATGTGGGTATGTTAACAGGAGCCATTGTGTGGCACCAGTGTTTGCATAATGTTGCTTCATAGTGCAGACATGCCATCACACGCCACATATGATGTCATCACACAGCACGGCCCTGCATGCAATGCTGTTCCGCAAGTGTGGAGCGCAACCTTGCACTGGCCTGCAAACATGTACAACACGCATGTATGCAATGCACACGTGTCACCTCATGCCTGGCGCATGCTCATGGTATGATCCCCTGGAAGTACACACTGTGCAACGTAATGTTAACA
Source organism: Neoceratodus forsteri (assembly GCA_016271365.2). Classification (NCBI taxonomy): domain Eukaryota; kingdom Metazoa; phylum Chordata; order Ceratodontiformes; family Ceratodontidae; genus Neoceratodus; species Neoceratodus forsteri. Next base: position 29,461,480 of record CM057456.1, read on the forward strand.
CAGTGTTACCATGGTAACATGCTGTGCAAAACAACAGGACACACCTGGAAAGCCCAGAACCTGGCAAAAGCATTGTGGGAGTGTTAGGCCTAGGCTGAGGGAAAAACCATGGCAGGCAGACACAGCAGGACCATGCTTCAAAGGCACCAGAGGTGGTCCAACACTGAGCTGGCCAATTTGGTTGACCTGGTGGTGGCCAGAAAGGACCAGCTGCTGGGTGAGGGGACAGGGTCATGCAGGCCATGGTGCGAGGTGTGGGCGTCTGCGGGGGCGATGCCTCACATGAAGCACCGGCATCACCCACACAGGTAAAATGACCTCCAGAGGACAGGGGAGTGAGGCATGCCATCAGCAGCAACTCAGGGTGATGGTGGACAGTGCACTGTGCAGTCCTGTGTCATGATACTATACATCAGCTTTACTGTGCACTCCATCTGTTGTTCCCCCTTTGTCCTACGAGACTTGCCCCACTGTATAGCTTGCCTGTACATATGCAAATGTCTGGGCACCCTGTCCCATATGATGTCCTCATACCTTGTACATCACAGGACCTGCTGTGGTTTCGTGAGCTGTGCACCTGTCAGGGCAACATGGCTGTTGGCTACCACAGTGACACGGCAGCAGTATGAGGGTGCACGGCAGGACCATGTATAGTGTCACAGAATGTTATTTAAGGTTTTGTTACAAGATATGGTGACCTGGACATATAAATGCTCTTTGCCAGGATACAACCCAGGAGGCTGTCACATGTGTTCTACACGTAGCTATGCTGGTAGGTGTACCCATCAGGACATGGTTGTGGCCACTATCTGTGTCACGTGCACTGTCATGTTATGCTGCATGGATGCTAGTATGCATATGCCAGGTAAAGCATAGGGTACTATTCCATTGCACAGGTGGTGCCGGGCATGCACCTTTCCCTGTGCAGAGCAACACCTACAGAATCCAGCCCTCTCCAAGCCATTACACAATTATGCCTTTTCTGCCCATGTCATATGTGCACCATGCACAGAAATGCATACTATGCCACCTATAGGACCTTTAAAATGTGGGCACTACGCTGTCCTGCATACAGTGTGCAAGGCCATACCTACCATGGGGGTGTATCATAACTGCTGCATCTGAGCCATGGCACGCATGTCTGTGGCACAGCTGTTCACACAGGTACACTGTGGACCTGCTCGGACCTGTCCATCCGCATGACACTGCATGTGGCGGCTGATGCACATTACAGCGTGGGTGTGTATACTGTGTACGTATACAGAATGGTGCACTGTGTTCTGCTGCAGGATACTAATCACATCTCCTTCCCCCACAGACCTCAGCAGACAGCAGGCCCTGGCTGGGGCCTGGGAACAGCAGAGTTGCAGGGAGGACTGACCAGGAGACCTGCAAGCCATGATTGGATGCAGCGGAGGGGTTCAAGGGAGAAGCGCCCACATAGTACTCTATGCTGTGTGTAGGACCTGGGTTGCATGTCTACACACTATGGTGTATGTATCTGTGGCTGCAGACAGATGTCCATGTGGCCCACCATGAAGGAAGCATGCCTGTGGGGGCTTCACCTATACAGCTGTTGTAAGGGACACTCACCCTGAACTTCGGGCATTGTCACACTGGTAGCACTGTGGTGTGTCACGGTCTGTGCAGTCTACTGCTGTACACCTACTTGCAGATGGTATGGTGCCCTGTGTCTATTGAGCCATGGCACTCCTTACACCATGCAGTGGTGTGTCCCCTCTGTCACCAACCAGGTGCCAGTGTGAGTTGGTAGTATTGCTCACAGCGCCAGTTGGGAACCTGTCAATGTTGGTCGGGTTTGTTCTGTAACATACTTGGAACTATTTATATGTGTCCCTCTTCAGGAGGTATGCATGGACCACTGTAGTACTGGTACACTACCATGTCCTGTCACGTGCATCATACAGCACCCCTAGCAATCCAGCTGCAGTGGTGCCATTGGCACTGTGCATCACGCCTTTGCAGCTCAATGAAGCTTGGCATATGTGGCATGGGGATCAGCAGAAGGAGGGGGCATTGGTGGGCAGTGCATGTGGTTTACCATAGGTGATCAATACTCTTATGCAGATTTGGTGTTGTCTAACCAATACAATGATGACCAGGAACACGACTGGGTCTGTGCAGGGCCAATGTCCTGCACTGGCTCTGTATGAGTGGTAGCCCTGAACCTAGGGTGGTGATGACATCTTCAGAGTGGGGTGGGTTTCTCCAGGCAGGTCAATCCAACATCAGTGTTGTGTCAACAAGGGAGTGCGTACAGCACCCCACCTGAGAACACCACCACGGAACTTGCGTAGTATTTGGCTGCTGCACACAGTGTAAAGACTGATGCCGCCCATATATGACTGCATCCTGTATAACATGTGTATGGCTGACCCGGACCCTGTAGCCAACAAGGGTGGATCATAGCTGTCTGTTGTCCTGTACACCTGTCTTGGCTTGTGCGCTGTATAACAGGTGTGCAGTGTGTGTGTGTGGGTGTGTGTGTGTGGCTCCCTTCACCACTGGCCATTCCACAGCCTACTGCACCCTGGCTTGGCGCTGCTGCTGTTGCTTGTGCTGCAGTTCCACATCTGGCATGCCTGCCTTTTTCACTCTTCCCTGCATGGCTTTGTCCTTCAGAGTAGCAGCATGGCGCACCCACTGTATGTGCAGTCTTCTACTGTTGGGTCCACAATGCTATCTCAGATATGCCATGCACATTCTACTGCAGCTGTTTGGCTCCCTTCACCTATGTGTGATGTGGAGGCCCACAACCAGCCAGCTGGACTTCTCTTCCACACATAATGCCACTCCTGTGTCCCTTGTCCTGTGTGCCCCACGGGCTGAGTTCTGTGTTCTGCTTTCCATAGGTGCGAGTTGAGCTGAAGATCACTTACCAGACATTACTGACCAAGGGGGCAGGGATGAGCAGCTGTGGCAACAATGCCACCTCCTACAGCTGCTTGTAAAGAGGGTGGAAGAACACACTGCAGTGATACAGGACCTCCCAGCAGCGCTACAGAGACAGCAGCCACACCCTGTTAGTCTCCCCCCTTTTATGGGCGGTTGACCTGTTTTGTTTTTGAGAACCCCTTTGATATGGGCAGTTGCCCTGTTTTGTTGCCCTCCTCCTTTGTAGGGCAGTTTCCTGTTTCTGATTCTCTCCCTCGATACAGGCAGATCCCCTTTCTGCTTTCTATCACCTCTCATATGTGCGGCAGTTGTCCTCTGTTTTGTTGCCCCCCTTTTTATGGGCAGTCACCCATTTTGTGTTTAATGTCCCATCCCCCCATTCCGGACAGATGCCCTTTTCCCTTTGTTTCCTGCCACCCCCAGTGTTGTTGTTCTTCCTGATATATCCATTTTTGCCTCTGTTGCTGCTGTCTTTGTCTCTTTTGTACAACCTGTTGCCTATAGTTTCTTTTTCATACATATGCTGCGGTGTCCTGTGTCTGCCATTGGTGCCCTTGTCTCCTACCCACAGCCACCCCCACCCCCCGTGTTCAGCTCTTCTACCCGTGCTCTAGTCAGGTCTGTGCAGCTGTATGGTCCCCCTGTGTTCTGTGTTATCCTCAGTGCTATATTCAGAACTGCACTACTGCACTGCATTACCACTTGTCATTTGGGGAGGCATAGTCCTCTTATATTCACAGGGCATAGTGCCAGCACAATAACTCTGAATATGGCATGGTAAGGGACCGCACAAGTGCTAGTACAGCAGCAGCAGCATAATGACAGTGCTGGCACACTTTTCTTGCTATCAGGCCCACTCAGTCCACAATGTTAGAGGTTCCAACAATGTTAAGAGATATAAGATCTAATGGAGTATCTCAGAAATGCTGATTGGCCCACTCCACAAAAACAAATGTGGAAGATGGAATATGGACACAGAAAAACTAATCATTTGACCAATGTCCTGAGCTGGCTCTGCATGTGTGCCATGAACACAGTAGGTGGTAACAAATGTATGTAACTCCCTCACAAGTCAGGAGCTTACCGCTGCCTCCTGCAGCTGCCTCCTGAAAGCTCCTGCAGCCATCGCCACTTCCTTGCTCCCCCGGCCTGCTCCTGGACATCTGACAGGGCCAGGAGCCAATTAACTGTGTTGCAGTGCCTCCTAGTGCCCAGACCTGTGCAGCCGGGCGAGCCACTGCCTCCTCATTTCCGGCCTGATCCTAGATTGCTGCCAGGGCCGGGAGCACTCAGATAGTTGCGCTGGTCCTATGCACCAATATAAACGCCGCCAGTGAGCCGGATACTTGTGTTGTCCCCTTTTCGAACTGCTGCACAGCTGGGCGGGAGCACCAGAGAAGGCCATTAACTATTTCGTGCCTCAAGCACCCAAGAGAGAAATGCGGCAGAAGCACCACTTGGAATTCATCTCCCCAGCCCATTGGACAGCAAGGGGGGCTGCTGGGAACCAAAACAAATATAAATAAATTAAATAGAAGGTTCCCTGACCCAAGCCAAGGCTCCAGTAGGTCGAGAGTGCTGGGACAACATGGCCACTGGGAATACAAGTCCCATGATGCTCAGCAGCCGAGAGTGCCGTTTCAGTAACAGTTCCTGCTGGGAGCTTCACAGAACGGAGCCCTGCCCCCGAAAGTGCCCCTGGGCCCTAGCAATCCACCAGAAGGGGAGCAGGGAAGGTCATCACCCTTGCAGCCAGATGTTGCCAACACCATTTACATTTTATAATAATGAACTGAGATGACAACAACTATGGGGTGGCCATATTGGATGTGGTCTGCTTGAAGACAGCGAGGAACCCTACTGTTAGCTGCAGTAGTCCAATCAAGGGTGGAGCTCATGATTCCTGTTGACCAATAAAATATTGTATATTCAAACTAACATTCTGGGGTTGACAATTTGACCCTGGGTCTTTCTGACTGAGCGTTTGAAGCAACAACTGATTTTTGACAGCTCCTGCTGCTGTCACAGCCTACAACCATTTAGTTTGTGCCAAAACAAAGAACTTCAGAAACTGTTGCCAACTGCCTGATAAATCCCAGGCACAAGGGGATTTACCTCAATTTGACTGAACTGCTGTGTTTTGGCAACCAAGATTGCAGAGACTGCTAAAATAAGTATTTGTTTGTGTTTATGTGAGGTGACCAATCCACTGCCTGACATTCCTGATACCAAAAGACACTGATTTATGCCAAGAGACCAGAGCTCTGAGGTCCTGCCTGCCTGCCTAACTTCTGGCTTACCTTCTGAGGCAGGTGAAGACAAGTCCCACTGTGGGGTAAAGACAACTGCCAGCCTACCTTTTGAGGTGGGTGAAGACAAGTTTCTCTGTGGGGTGAAGACAACTGCCAGCCTACCTTTTGAGGTGGGTGAAGAAAAAGTCCCTCTGTGGGATGAAGACAACTGCCAGCCTACCCTTTGAGGTGAGTAAAGATAAGTCCTTCTGTGGGGTGAAGACAACTGCTGGCCAACCTTTTCAGGTGGGTGAAGAGGATCATCGCCAGCATCCACACCAGCCTAACTGTTCTACCTGCCTGCCAGCAAGGGGTGACGTCCCCAAACGCCTGCACCATCTGTTCACCTAAAGATCGTGAGTACTGGGTTTTACCCAAACAATTGCTTTTCTAACTGTCCCACTAGCTAGCTAGTTAGTGTACCATCTGGGCTCCTGCACGACCTTAGCTAAAGCCCACCATAATAGTTACAGCCAGGATCAACTGTATACCTACATCCACTGGTGTAGCTTGCAACTTGCAGCTGCAGCATCTGCCCATTACAACGGTGCTGCACCCAGTGTCTACTTGTCACCGGCCTGCAACTCCTTGGTGTGCACACAAGGTATTTGGGAGCTCTCATAGGACTGTGGGGTTAACTTGGTGCACCAGTGGGGGAGAGGACTGGGACAGGGAATACTGGATTGTAATCTGTACTGTGTTATCTTTCAGTTGCGTGATTACAGTATATATCATAAGCTGGATTTTGAATGTTTTACTTCCCTTTGCTTCCGTTGTTCCTACCTTATTTGCCTGACCCCAAAATAAACCCACTTATTTTCCTACAAATGCTGAAGTATTTGCATTATTATACAGCATGATATTTGAGTAGGCAGTATAGCACAGTGGTTTAAGGCTCTGAGCTGAAAACCTGGAGACCTGGGTTGAATCCCACAGCACCTACTTGCATACTGTGTGACCCTGAGCAAGCCACTTAACTTCCTCGTGCTCCCAGGTCGCACCTGTAAACCAACTTTCAGCTTAGTGTGTCTCTCCTGGTAAAAAATAGAAAAAAAAATGCATGCTTAGAGTAATAAGTTGGGAGGGGATTGTGTGCTGTTCTACCTGTCACCGAGGGAGAGGGCTATATTTCATTTCCTGTGGAGAAGCACCCTGGCAGTACCCTGCTATAAGGATCCCCATAGGTGGAGGCACCCACCACTTGCCAAGCCAATTATAACCATGAACCCAAGTGCCAATCTATATCTCTTAGGCAACACCACTTTTCATAGATTCATAGAAGTGTGACGGCAGAAAAGGACCAACAAGGCCCACTGAGTCTGCCCATTTGTCCAGCTATCTGCTTGGACCTGTGTCCCCCCCCCATAACACTCCCCTGTGGTTGTCCCATGCCCTTTTGAATCCTTCCACTGTTTCTTCTCCAATGACCACCTCTGGCACTCTGTTCCACTTTTGCACCACTCTTCATGAAATAGTATTTCCAATGTTACCCTGAACTGCCCCCTCCACCTGCAGACCATGCCCCTCATCCTCCGATTTCCTTCATCTGGAAGATGCTTTCCTCTGGCACCCTGTTTATACCCTTAAGGTACTTGAAGGTCTCGATTATGCCCCCCCCCCCTTCCAGGGAGTACATTTATTTATTTATTTACTGAAAATGTTTTACCAGGAAAGGCACACTGAACAAAAAGATGCTCGTCTCACGGTGCGACCTGGGGGGAGGGGTTACAAATGGAGGCAGGTCTACATACAAACGTTGAATACTGAATAGCGCAATACAGGTAATGTACATATTTGGGTGGGATTACATTAGCACTTTTTACAATAGGAAAAACAGCACAGGAATTGAACATAAGGACAGGGCATACATACTATGGGAACACTTCAAAGTTAATACATGATTACATAAGTGCCAAAAACAGGACTTGAGTGCCAGTAACAGGACTTGAGCTGAAGTGAGATACACCAAGTTGACAGTAGGAATTGGAGGAGAAGATGGGCGGTAGTAAGGGTGCGGTGGGGGGAGGGAGAGGGGAGCAGTAGCAGTGCGTGAGGCTGAAGAGCGAGGGTTACTAGGAAGGAGGGAGGAGGGAAGGGAGAGATTAGAAGGGAATAAGAGAGTGGGAGTGAGAGTGTAAGCGCGTAGGGCAGTGTATAAGCCAGACAATTGGGCGAAGGCCAAGCCGCTGGTCAGGCGCTAAGGGGGGGATATCTCAACCTTCCTTCACAGGATTGGTGGCTTAACCCTTTTACCATCTTTGTCGCTCTCCTCTGAACCTGCTCCAGCCTCCCACATCCTTTTTGAGGTATGGCCTCCAGAACTGGACTCCATACTCCAAATGTGGTCTAACTAGATGGGTGTACAAGGGTACTATGACCTCCCTATTTCTACTGGTGATCCTCCTTCCGATGCATCCCAGCATTCCACTCCCCCTAGCCACTGCCCTCCCACACTGCCTTTCCACCTTCAGGTCCCCCGATATAGTGATGCCTAGGTCCCTTTCTTGCGAGTGGTTGTGTAGATATAAGGGTAGGGGTGGTTACATGTATAACCACGAATATGGTGTTCATTAAGCACCCTACACCCTGTTGTATCTACATATGTCAGCAAATTGTAGATTCGTAATTCTTGGCATATCGACATTATCGAGTAAATACGCCTTCGAGGAAACCTCTAAAGTTTGGAGTTCATTATTTTAGTTCGTCATAAAATGTAGTATGTAGACTTGCTCCCCTCATTACATTTAACAAGGATGGAGATGCTGTGGCTAAAAAAAATCCCTATACATAAAGTCTGATTGACAAATCTGTCAAAATACCTGCACGAGTACGTCATCAAAAAATTATTTCACTTGGCATGCTTACGTGCTTTCGTCGGAAACAAAATCTCATTTAGTTGCTCTCCCCGAAGGGGTTAAGCCTGTCTCTAGCTTGGTTTGTGCGTACGCATTAATCTGCGGATAGCTTGGCAGTCTGCCAGTGTGTTGCCTTGCCTTCATCCATTTTTTGCATAGAGTAGGATCCTTGAGCTATTGCAGAGGCAGCCAACTGCTCCATATTTGGCTTCTATTACACATTTACATATTGTAGAGTGAGAGAGTGAAAGAGCGGAGCAGCAGAGCAGTACTGCAGACAGTCTACTATCGCAGGGGAGACAAGAGGCAGAGCAATTGCACTGCAGGGGGAACGACACTGTCAACAAGCAAGACGCTGCTGCTATCAGGCCCACTTCACAGTAAGTCTTTCCCCCCTTAATTTAGATGTGGCAGACTAGGTTGATTCGTGAGGTAGCTGTCGGGCTGCAAGTTTACAGTCTGAGCCGCGTCCTCCTTACTGTTTGAACAGATGAAACGGCTAATTTACTAGCCAGACACGCCAGTAGTAGACCGGGGAGAGGAAAGGACACGGTTTGCGTTTGTAAAGTGTGTTGTTTTTCCTGTCAGACTTCCCGGTAGAGCAGGGGAGCGCTGGGCCGAGCTTGCTGCCGCCTGCCCTGTGTGCGTGTCCCCGGCTCGCGCAGTGGAGCCTGCGTGCGGGGGCGTAGCGCCGGCGGCTTCCACCCCGTGACAGCGAGTGCCCCTGCGACAGCTCCCCCCTCGCATTGTATTGCCCCGGTGTGGCTGTTGTGTAGTGTCTAGGCCCGCTCGCTTGGTTCTTCTGCAGGTCAGTTTACTTACCTGTTTGCTTCCCGCGTCTGGTTCTGAGCCGGGGCCGACCTGTGAGTACTGAGAGAGCAAGGGTAGAAATTCTTGGGAAGAGTTCCAAGACTGATGCTGTGCTACTACAAGATGAGAGTGTATTTGGAGATGGACAAAAAGTTGGAGAGCGCACCCAACTGTCCTGACTACGAAGTTTTTTGTTGTTGTTGTTGCCGTGTCAAACGGAAGAAACAGTGACCCTGTTTGTGGAAATGTGAATCAATGGGCAGAAATGAAAGAATACCGACTACACGAAAAAATACCCTTTGCTGTGCAGGAAAACGAAAACATACTTGTCCTAAAATAACTTCGGATGACCATTGAGATCGCATGTTGTTGGTGAGCTGGGACTAAATCTAATGTTTGAGGGGAATTGAGGATCTCTAGTGTTTTAAAGGGAGAGCGAAAACAACCCCCGGCGGCAGCTCGTTATATAATGGGCTGTGCTCAGCGGAGAGCAGTAGCAGGCTATTTTATGGTGTTTACAGTAGGTGCCCCATGCAATAGGGAATCCTCTCCAGCAGTTGTAGTCCTTGGAAATATTGTGGGCTAAATATGAAACGGCTCCCAGACCCTGATCAGCGTGGGGGATGATCCGCAGACAGGATGCATTCCGACAGTTGGTGCTTTGCCATCCTACTAAGTAAATTTAGGAACTATTCTTTAGTATAGTAATGACATTTGAAATGTATATAGGCGATCATGACTTGCAACTCACATTTTTTTGTCAAAATTAGATGTAAGAACAGTTAAAATGTGATGGCAGTTTTATACCCTGCTCTGATTGCATTCTGCATGCAGAAACCCCTCTGCACCAGCCATTTTGCTTTCCTGTTGTTTTGTATTAACTTGCTGTGCTTTCCAGTGAGGGTCAAAGTCAGATATTCTTCCTATAAACCTGCTTACACGTGGCTGCTTTTCTGATGCTTGTTTCTTGGTAATGAATGAGAGGAGGGGGCTAGGCTGTAATTTTCACTCCAATGTGAAGGGAGCTTAGTGATGTTAGACTGACATTTTGATTGTCTTTTGTTGTAAGGAAAAGTGCATTTTCTTTGGTGTTAGATTATACAGACTGGGTGTTCTGTGGAATGGATGTATGTTTTATTGTTTGTAGCCAGAGAAAGGTTGCTCTGTCCGCTTGAGCTGTGCCTCTGCCTCTCTCTCTGTCTTTGCATGTAGCTGCATGACAGTGGTGTAGGGTTTCAGCATCACTTACCCAGCCTGATCAATCATGTAATTAGATCATGCTGTTATGGCAACAGACGGCATTCAGCCGTCCATTCAGGTGAGTCTGCCTTGTGAAAGGCCACTTCTTGATGTTTTATGTATTTAGGTTACACATCTAGCCTGTCTCTGTTTATGTTTGCTGCATGTCATTTTAACTGGCTGACTGCCTCTGATGTGCACCATACTGTCACACGACAGTCATGATAAAATGACTTCATTTATTTCAAAACGAGGACTTTTCATAGGAGAAATATAATAAAACATGTCCTTATACGGGGCTCTTGTATGTTGCCTGTAGTCTTAAAATACATCATCTGACCAGATGTAGATTTTCTATGAAGACCTTTTAATAGCACAACATTCTATTCTGCCAGTCATAAAATGTTCTTGCAGTGTGTGGTGTTTCTTGCACCTTAGAATACATTACCCTTGCATGCAGGATTAAAGTTTCTGCCTGGCACTCGGCACAATGACATTCATGTAAAGATTGTTATATTAAATTTATGGCTCCAGATGTCATGGCGAAGGAGAGGTTGTTTCAGTTTACTAGTGGGATTGATTTTTCTTCTGGATGAAGCCTTCTCGCTTCATTCAAAGAGACTGGGTGGCTTACTGAATAATACATTACACATTTAGTGCGAAGGAAGAGATGTGCTCTACTAGGAACTGAACCAGCCAGCAAGTTGGGGTAGCGGTAGGGCTACTGCTCACGATGCCTGTGACCTTGGGTCAGGGGCCTGTAGGGGAGGAGGATTGAGAGTCCCAGTGCACGCTTTCCTCCTCTGTCTACAGAGGGACATCCCCTTCTTTGCAAGACCATCACCTGGGTGGCCACAGGTTGCAGTGAAGCAAGGTGCCATGAGGGCAGGGAGTGGATGCTGGCTGGGGCCCTCCGCTGTGCAAGCATTGCATGCATATTTGCATTGGTCCCATTTGTGTACCGACATTTTCTAGGGAATTGGGGAGCACAGGGTTTTAAATAATTGATTAGCAGTTTTTTCTTGTGACAGTACTAACTGTACAGTACATATTTATATAGGTTTTCTAGAAGTATTATGTTTGTTAAACACAGTGAGGCAAGTGTTATGCATTTTCACAGTGTTTTAGCACTTTTATGAGCAAAACGCTGATCAATTTTTAGAGTTAAATAAAACCCTGGAGCATATTGGAAAGCAGCCCTGATGCCGCTTGATGGGACCCTGGTATATCCGTGACTAGCCTCCACTTCCTGATGTCTGTCATGTTTGGGGGAATATCTCATCACCCTTACTCTCCTGGGGTAAACTGAGGCTCCACAGAGAATGGCATGCAAGCTAGGTAGAGGCTGGTAGGATGGTGCCAGAGGGTTCTGGTGAGCCAGGCAACAGCAATAGGAAGGTAAAATAACTAATAACTTGCTGAACGCAGCCCCAGCCCATCCAGGAGTTCTATTTGCTGAACTATTCATTAGGCCAGCTGGTAACCCTGAGCTGCAGGCCCTCACTTTCTGTCACAAAATGTAAATCCTATCCGTGGAATATTTAAGGTGCTTAGGAAGTTGTTGATTTGGTGGCTAATAGGGTGCTGACAAATCACCTCCACTCAGACTGATGTGGTTACTGGAGGGTTAATGTTCTTACAGGTTATGAGTGAAGTGATTGGCTTGTGAGCAGTCACCAACATTGAGGACACACCTGGCAATTTGCACAGACAGTTGTTGCTTAAAAGATGTCACTTGTAGCAAATGATACATGGAGACTGAATTACTCCCCCACTTGGTAGGGGCAGTTCATTTAGATTAGGTTAGAGATTCACTGCGTGGTGTGGGTATGCTCCCCAACACACACACACACACACACACACATTGTGCTGACTGTGGGTGAGCGGGAACTCCGTTTTCAGTATCCTTCACTCACTTTTCCTGAGGGTTACAGTTAAACAACAAGACTGCTTGCTGAATCCAGATTTGCAGGAAAGTAGTGTGGTCTGTGGTGCTGAAGAGGCAATTGGATTTCTTTGGCACCCTTTCCCTGGGGCTCGGGGCACTGAACAAGGTAAGCACAACAAAACAGAGGAGAGCGAGAGGGGACATATAGAGACCTAGAGGTACCTCACAAGGGTGACCAGGGTAGGAGGGAGTCTTTTCAAATGAGGAAGAGGCAGAGCACAGGACCAGAGGGCATGTGATGAAGCTGATGGGGTAGTGAGAGATTTGAGGAAGTATTGAATCACTGAAAAACTGGTGGACATCTAGAACAGACTGACTGACTCCTGCCACCAGAAGTGGTGGAGGTGAAAATAGTGGGGGCATCAAGCATGCATGGGATAGAGAGAGAGGGCAATATTAGTAAATAGGCATTGGGGAGGGAGGATTGCCGGTGACCACTTGGGGTCTGCAGAGGCAAACTAGGTAGGGACCATCTGGGCAGACTGGGTGGGCCGAGCTATCCTTTTCTGGCAACAAATTCTATGTTTCTGTGTTAAAACTAGCATCAGAGTGTGACTGCCCCAAACCTCTCTAGAGTAAAGTGTCAAATTGTTTTGTCTGAACCTCTCCAGGGTGTTTCCATTGAATTCCTGGAGATATTTTCCCCACTGTATCAATGACTTCTGACTACTCCTGCCTAAAAAGCCTTGGGCATTTTTACACCCATTATTGCTCCACGGTCATAGGCTAACCATGACATATTGCACCTTGGTCACTTGGTAGAAACTTTTACTACCACGTGTTTCTGTTTCTGTCTAACATGTGCATATTTAGAAAAATGTGGTGAGCTGTATATACCTGTCCGCGATCCAACTAGCCTAGGGGGTGTATACGACAATGTTATAAGTTATATTATGACCAATCCAGTCCTTGAGCTATTCTCCACTCCTATGTATGATGACCTGTATATATCTGTCAGTTGAACTAGCTAGTCTAGAGTGTATAATCTGAAATGTGCTTATTGCTATGTGTTTCCCCTAGCGTCAAATGATGTATTTCCCACATTTGTTTACTGTGACAAAAAACTGTACTCTCTTTGCCATGTCTCTTTGACTGTTGCTCCTCATGTTGTATTCTCCTGGTCGTTCCTGAAAATAGGCATAATACTTGTCTAGTGTACTTACCCGATAAACAAAAGCTAAATAAATAAAAAAAGGTCATAATAAATAAACATACTACATTAAATAAGAAACCTTCCCAGTGGATAACATCGTATTCCTTGCTAGCACAAACATGTGAAACAGGAGATCACGCACAGGTTTGAATCCCACCACTGTCTCCTCAGTCACAGTGTGACCTGAACAACTTGATTGACTCCACTGAAAACTAGGGCAGGTACCTCTGTTGTGCTGTCCTAGGTGAATAAATTGTAAAAACAGAACCACCACCCCACCAACATAATAAAGATTTTTTTCTTTTCAGGGTTGTTGCATTTATAGGCCAAGAATGCTAACAAGCTTTGTGTGATACAATAGGGAATTAATGACTGGTTGCTCCTTGGTCAGCTGTTGCTATTGCTCCAATGAAAAGAGCTTATTTATGTCTAACATTCATAGCCCTGTTACAAACAGGTTTAAGTGCGCTACTGAAGTTTCTCTTTTTTTTTTTTTTTTTTTAACACATTTTTGTTGACTGGGAACGGAGGGCTAGACAATAACTGTCTGTTTTCAGCCTTGTCTGTGGAAAGGTGGGGGATACAGGTGCAAACTAACTGAAAGTAAACCAGATTAAGCCATTGGTGGTATTATTTATTTATTTTAAATTTCTGTTTATGCCTCCTCACTGGCCCCTCCTAATCCCTCAGGTCCTGCAAGTAACTTTCCGAGCCTCCTTGATCACAGTTTCCTACCTCCATGGAGCTCTAGCTTTTCCCCCAGTTGGGGTCAAGATGGGGAGGATTCCCTTAAATTGTGCACTTTGTCATGCTAGTGCCGCGATCTGGAGGGGCGGAGGCCTGGGGAGCAGCCATGGGCCGTCATCGTGGAGATGCCAGGACCATTTTCTGTGGTTTCACCCTACCCTAGGAGATGTCACGTTTGTGGACGCCAAGGCAATCCTGCTAATGCTTTGCATGCTTCCTGTCACTGGCATCAGCGACGCCTCCTCCTCCCTCCTCCCACTCTCTGCCATTCCATCCGCACAGTGACTTGTGATGGTCACCCAGGTGGTAGTGTTGCGTGGAAGATGACACCCTCCCAGCCCAGGCGGGAGAGCTTCCTCTGAGATCTCAAGCCTCCCCCGCCAGTCTCCGATGACCCAAGCTCATTTCCAAACTCGGATCAGCAGCGCCATGAGTGGTAGTGCTACTGCTGTGCTGATTGGCCGCCTGCTATGGTATTTCTAGGTGAGAAACATTTTGCTAGGACATGGGGAAATTCCACTTCTTTTCGAGAATTGCCATGGGGTCTTTATCATCCACCTGAACAGGCACACTGAACCTTGGTTTAGCGTCTCATCTGAAGGGCAGCACACCCCGACAGTACAGCATTCCCATGGTACTGCACTCTGGTGACAGCGTTAATGGGCTGGTGGTATAGCCTAGAGGTTAGAGTAATGAGCTGTGAATGAGCTTGGTACATCCAGCAGACAGACCTGGGTTTGATTCCCACAACCTCCACCTGCATACTGTGTGACTCTGCGCAAGTCACTTAACCTGCCCAGTGCTCCTGGTTGCCCCTGAAAAGGCACCTGTGCCTAGTGAGCCTTATCCAGTTACCAAAGAATAAAAAAAAAAAAAAAAAATTGGTATAAGCTCAATCCTGCTGTGGCTCAGAGGTGGATGTGCTGCAAATTGAGCCATGTTGATACTACTGAACACTGTGCCTTTTGAGTTGACTTACTGTTAAATGACACACATAACAACAGGAAGACAACAGAAGGAGATGGGGTTTATTTAAAATAAAAATAGTGTAGTCTTGTAAGAAATAACCATTTGGGATATTGGGATGTGCCGATGACGTCGCTGGTAATGGTTGTACTGTGAATATAATGGATACAGTAGCATCAGATTGGTCGTTGTAAGCTAGATTTTGCCACTGTAATGTTAGAAATGATAAACTGGGAATCAGGAGGCTACATACACCCCCACCTATGTATCCTTTAGGGGGAGTGACATAAACATCCTGCTAAAATGACGTGCCAGACTGAACTACTTATATTTATTGGGGCATTAGTTATTTGGAACATTTAACATGTGAAATCAACAGAGACCAAAAGTCGACTCATTTTCAGTTGCGACTGGGGTGGGGGAGTTACAGGTAAGTAATGGAAGCAATACAACATACGGCAAGAACAAACAGAACCATAGAAAGGTACGAGCAGATAAAGGCATGGAGTCCATCAAGTCTGCTCTGGAACTCTGCCTAGAAACCAAAGTCAAATCCAAAGAAAAAATGGCAAATGTTGCTACCAGGCAGTTCCAAGAGGGTATAGCCATATAACATTACTGCAGGAGCAGTTAATCAGGCAAAATCTTCGAGAACTCAGTAAGTAAATGTTTTAAAATGCAGTTCAGGTGGGGGTTGGTGAGACATGTTTGCATAATATAAAAAAAACAAACAAAAAAAAAACTCCTCATTTATTGAAATGTCCTCACAGGATAAACCCCTTGAAACAAAGCGTGCGCGCGTGTGTATATATATGTGTGTGTGTGTGTGTATATGTGTGTGTGTGTGTGTGTGTGTGTGTGTGTGTGTGTGTATATATATATATATATATATATATATCTATACAGATATAGGTTGCATTACTGTTATTCATCGGTGGATGTTTGATTGGATATCAGTTCTTTTGGTCATGGGTTTTCTGGTACTGTTCTCCAGATAGTTGTATATTCCTTTGGTACTACAGTATAGTTAGGTAGGGTGGGTAGACTGGATGGTCCAAGAGCCTTTTTCTTCCATGAACATGTGTGTGTCTATCTATAATATATTTAAAGTTAACTGAAAGATGATTTTACAAAAAACAGGGACAAAGGGGAACGAGCAAATGAAGCATAATATTTGCCAGGATACCAATGCTAGGGACTCCAGGTTCAAAGGTGTATAGGTCTGCAACCTGCATTTTAATGGCCACAATGATTCTTTTGTTTAGTGGATGTAGTCTGTCATTGTTTATAAAGTGGCACGTGTTTTCAAAGGGTATAATGTCCAGGAGCCCTATATTCAAAAGTTTGCTTGGGCACAAACGGGTGTTTGCTCACACAAACTGGGTTTTGTGCCCGGTGTGTGAGTGGGGTCTATTTTCAGACACCTCCATAGCACAGGCAAACCCCATTAGTGCCCGAGTGCAAAGGTACCACCTGTGCCTATGCAAAGGAGGGGGCCCCTCCCAGCATACGGGCACAGTGGTATAGTTAGAGGTTTTCACCGTTGGTAATTCCCACCTGAACAGGCACAAATTTCCCCCCCCCCCCAATTGCAAAGTGTAGGGCCTTGGTGGCGGCCGAAGGTACTGCAGCTACCCGCCCTGGCCCGGCCATCCAAGGACATCTCTGGTGCCCAGTGCCCCCGGATTGCCATTCAGCCATTAGGAAATAAAATCCCTGGTGCCCAGTGGTCCTCCTCTCCCTCCAACTGCTGTCTTGACAAGTACATTACATGTGGGTGGGGGACACGCTCTGGATGTGCATATGGTGGCCAGCCAAGGAGGTGTGAGGAGGATTTTGCTGGTTGCTGTAGGGAGCCCTGCAGCACTGACGATGCAGGTAAGGGATGTTTCAGGGTAGGTCTGTGCCATGGGGGCAGTAGATGCCAGGGATTGTGGATGTGCAAGGGGGCAGGGCATTCAAAGGGTGGTGGGTGCCACTGGACAGCAGGGAATACTGTGGAGTGACGTCTTACAGAGCAGGTTCAATTCATGCACGATGGATTTTCTGTCAAAGACTACCATATTTCCTACGGGGATGGGCTTCGAGGAATGTTGAAGCGGGGCTCACTAACTGCCAGGGCATCTGAATTCTGTACAGGGGACGGGGATCGGGATGGGGGGTTCCACTGGATGCCAAAGAGTCTGTTTTACTTTCCGTGGCAGGGGCTCAGTGACTGGGAGGGTCCACTGACACCAGGGACATCTGTCTCCAATGAGACGGCGATCAGAGGGTGGAGGGAACCATGGGACACCAGGGAAGTTTGTGACAACTGTTGGGCCGGTGGTCGCAGGGATGGAGAGATCACTGGGCACCAGAATACTATTTTCTATGGGTGAACCGGTGCTTGGAGGGTGGAGGGGACCACAGGGCACCAGGAATACTATTTTCTATGGGCGAACCAGTGCTTGGAGGGTGGAGGGGACCACTGGGCACCAGGAATACTATTTTCTATGGGCGAACCAGTGCTTGGAGGGTGGAGGGGACCACTGGGCACCAGGAATACTATTTTCTATGGGTGGAACAGTGGTCGGTGGGCAGGGGAACCGCTGGGCACCAGGGACTCTCTTACATCTATGGGACTGGGCCATTGGGGTGGCGGTGGTACTGCACAAACCTGACGCCACTACCCATTCAAATGAGCCCATAATGGGCATGCAAATGGCCCCTTAGCATGCCCAGTGGGCTCATTTGCATGGGTCCCGCTGAAAATCACTACTAGTGCTCCGGCGCTATACACTCTGTAGTGGCACTATTCCCTTCACAACAGGAATCCATGTTGGGAAAGCACTTGTTGACTTAGCGCTGCACCAACATGGCCCTATATTCAGTTGGATAGCTGGATAGTGCTGTTGTGCTATCCAACAGAATATATCAGCCTCTGACTCCTGGGCTTACACAATGTGCAGTGTAAAACTTTGCCCTCCGCATCACCCGTCTCTGAATACCTGGCCCCAGACCTGCTGTGGTTTTTGTGTGTGTGTATATAGTATGTGTGTGTGTGTGTGTGTGTGTATGTATGCATATGTGTGTGTGTGTGTGTGTGTGTGTGTGTGTGTGTGTGTGTTTGTGTGTATACATATACATTTACATGGATTGACAGAAGGCAGAAAGGTAATTGGCCAAACAGCATCTCCTGGCCGTGGATTAAATTCACTATTTAATCCAAAGTTGGGGTGAGATGGTCGGCCAGCAGTATCCCTGGGCAGAGCAGGACTTATCTCTGAGAGCAGTCTGCAGCGTAAGGCAGCCATTAAAAAGTAGTGAAGCGAGAGAGCTGTAGCGCTGTTGTTTCTTGCAGAGTGAGTGTGTGTGTGTGTGTGTGTGTGTGTGTGTGTGTGAGTGACAGGGAGAGACACTGACAGCAGTACTGCCACACAGTGTCACACAGTTATTGTTTCTGCTGGGCGTCCTGTCCTGAACCAGTTGTTCCCCGCGCTGTATAAGAAGTCTGATCTCATCACAGAAAGAGTGAGTGGCAGTGAGTGAGGACAGCAAAATATTAATCGGTTCTCTGTTTCTGCTTGCTTGTCTGATGTCCTCTTGCAGCAGCAGAGTGTTGTCCTGAGAGAGAGAGAGATAAAGTCCCACAGTGTGCTCTGTGCTTGCATACCCCGTCAGCACCTGGACCTACAAGCCTCCTCACACACCCCCGGATGCAGTATAGCTGCAGTGAAATTTCTAAAGAAGCACAGTAGGCTGTTGTTGTGACTAATGGAGCACTGTGTTTGTAAGTGCAGGAGCGGGAGAGAGGGAGCTGAAACAGAACCGAAAAGAGTCCCCGGCTGTCAGGTGGAGAGAGAGAGAGAGAGAGAGAGAGAGAGGGACCGGGCAGCATGCTTGTGGAGAGAGAGGGAGTGCACCTCGCAGTTGTGCCATCCGCTAGCAAAGCACTTGTTCTCCGTGCTGTAAGTGGCACTGTGATGGAGAGTGAGAGAGGTGCACAGCACATTTGATGATCTAAAGTCACTGTCCTGCATCTCTCTCACATTTCTTCCCTGCATTCCACCGAAAGAGAGAAGCTTGCTCCCTGCTGTAGTTCTGTCTCTCTCTCTCTGTCTGTGATCGGCTCTCACATTTCTCCCCTGCATTCTACCGAAAGAGAGCTGCTCGCTCCCTGCAGTAGTTCTGTCTTTCTCTGTCTGTGATCGGCTGAAGTGAAAGAGAGAGAACGAGCTGACTGAGGGAGAAAGAGACATAGGCAGTGCCACTGGCCCACTTCAGTATTGACTTCGAGAGCTCAGCTCTGTGTGTGTGGAAATATTCAGAGAGCTGCCTCTGAGCTCCCCTGTTGCATGTGTTGGGGTGGGGGGGTGGAAGGAAAATAAATCTAGAACATGTAGGAAACGATATAATGCACAACAAACATCAGAAATCATGTAAGTACGTTATTTCTGACATTTGTATGTGCATAAAAGTATTGACATCTGGATTATTTGTAAGGGACTGTTTGCCCAGGTGGCAGAATACAGTAACTTTTTGTGGTATGAAAACAGGGAGAAAACACCTTTATTTTGTTTTCAACATAACTTATGTTATAAGCGCAATAACGCATTCCAGGGTGTGGGGTGTAGGCATAACCACACCTGGGCGCTGTAAGGACACTCGCCCTGAAGTCTTGTGCCTCACAGTGGCACCCAGGTGTGGAATATATGCTTGTAACCTCATACCCTGTTGTGGGTTATTTTTATTGCTTTTTTTTTTTTTTTTTTTTTGAAATCATGTCACTGTTTGTGTGCCTCTGCAGCGCCACTGATGGGGGCATCCAGCTACCGGTCCCCACCACCCTGGAGAGCAGCAGGCTCACTTGCATGATGGGGGTCCGGCACGGCCGTCCTGTCCTACTGGAGGGCCTTTCCCATGCCTCTCTGAGCCAGGCTGGACTGGACCCCCCAGAGCGATGCTATGACAGTCTTCTAGGTCGGTGGGAGTGCGGCTATCAAGCTGCCTCGGTCACGATCAGCCATTTCTTCCATTTTTTTCCCCTAGGAGCCAACAGTGCAATGACGTATGGTGCATAAGCTGACATTTTATCATGCTTCTCCCCTACTGTGCACTACAACTGTGCTGCCCCTGGTCATCACCAGGGCGCTGCAGCAGCGTCGTTTCTCAGGCACCTTAGAGGTAGGAGAGCAGTCCTGGATGCTCAATCCACCTTTTCCTCTGCCGACCTCGTGGCCTGAGTCCGCTCTGAACTCTGGGTCGCCAGTGTGGTGCGAGGTGTGGCATCCTGTGCCTCAACCCTCCGCGCCACCAGGGCCGGCATCATGGGTTATTGCTAATATATTATATAAGTGTGTGTGTGTGTGTGTGTTTATAATAGATAAACCACTCTGAGGTGAGCGGTCGCGCTCTGATATATGCACGAGGCCGCAGGCCGATTGCGTCAACCACCCAAGGCGTGCATATATCAGAGCGCAACCGCACACCTCGGAGTGGTTTATCTATCTTTAAAATGTCAAAATTGTTTTGGAGGAGGGTAAAGTGCAGGTGTGCGGGTGCGCTCTGATATACACACGGTCATGTGATGTGTTCCAACAAATCAGCAGACATAATTTTTCCTACCCATTTTATAAATATATAATTTGTGGCTTGTGTGTGTGTGACTGTAGCATGCTCTTAAACTGCCTTTTAAACTATCTTGCTTATGAACTTGAATGCTAGAAATTGGTGTTTTACATTAATCCATAAACACTTTTTTGTTTTCAGTATACCTCCTCCTATTTGGGTTTGAATAATAATAATAATAATAATAATAATTAATAAAAAAAAGGCAACTACAGGTGTTGATTTGTAGCACAATGTTTCACCAGCAAAAGATACTTTAAAACAGAGTAAGAGGAAATTTGCATCCCAAGCACTGCATAGAATGTGCAGGGTTGCAGTTTGCAGAATGCAGTTTTCTGAAAACAAGGCACCAAGAATGAAAGATAATGTATTTATTTCAGTTCTTTCATGGGGGGGTGAGGTGTGGTCAGATGTTCAGTTTCCTCTGATTTTCCCCGCTGGCACCACCATTTGCATCTATCTGACTCTGGTTCAGTAGCACAGAGGGATATAGGTATATTAAACAGATCTTCTTATAATTATTCTTTAATTAGTCCTTATGGTTTCTTTATATGACACGGTAACTTTTCTGCTGATCTTTTTTCAGTTTAGTTAGAGAATGTGTTTTTAGAAACATTTAGTCTGTTAATACAGTTGTGTACAGTGTGGTTGAGATTAAGACCAAAATGTGTTCTTAGGTCTGAGGCCTGCCAGAACAATTTATAAAACTTGTACTACTTTTCAGTGATCGCTATATATGGTTAAATGTGGTAGTTTGAAGAAATAATGTGCTTTAAGGTTCTATGGCCTGCCAGGACCACTTGTAGAAATCTAACTGCAAGATCAAAATCAAATGGCGTAATGGATACTGCTGGTTTTATTGTTGGCTAATATTTCTTTGTTGCACTAATCACTGTGTAGCACTACTGCTTTTGTAGGCATTGATGGTATATACTAAAACTGAATTCAGTTAATTTGAAAAATGAAGAAATTATACCATGTGAGTATGAAGTAATCAGAATATGCCTTCAATGCAGCTGTCACCTAGCAGCCTACCCCTGGAAAGCTCTAATAAGCGATGTGCCGGCTCGTCTGTTTATCCTGTGTATGGCCATGCCTTTTGTTAAAATTGTACTCTGTACTTAATAAATCAGATTTTTGCACTTTAACAATGGCAGTTGTGTGGATGGGCTAATTTGTCTAAACACGACTTGGGAGTGTGGTTACTTTTTGGGACTAAGAGGGAATGAAAGCTGCTGCCTTCACAGTCAAGAACACCAGTGCTGTCCTGTGGTTGGCAGGAGGGTGGTGTATGATGGACACCTGGTCCGTACCTTAAGTCCCTTGGGAGTGGAATATCCCTACCGCAGAATGTGCCTAGGCAACAGTCCATTCCAGGGTAGGACATGGGCTGGCAGTATAGCCCAGAGGTTTGAGGAACAGGGTGTGAACAAGCTTGGTACATCCAGCAGACCAGACCTGAGTTTGATTCTCACAACCTCCGCTTGCATACTGTGTGACTCTGAGCAAGTCACTTAACCGCCCAGTGCTCCCAGGTCACCCCTAAAAACAGGCACTTGTGCCTAGTGGGCCTGACTAGGTTACCAAAGACTAAAATAAAAAAAAAAATGTGCATCCATTTTCAACCCAGGACTCCCAGGTAATAGCGGGAGTGCTGCTGTCTTCAGTATTGTTTTGAATTTTCAAGAATCCATCAGTCTTCAGTTTTCATTATGTAAGTTTAATTTGCTGAAAGAGTGCATTCCTACGAAGGTTTTCTAGTTTACATACAGAGGTTTCCAGTGTTTATATGAAGGCTTTCCACCATTTATATGAAGGTTTTCAAGTGTTCATAGGTTTTGTAGCATGCATACTACAGCTGTCTAACCTGTATATGGAGGCTGCATTTTCATACAAAGGTTGTTTTGTGATACAGAGTTTTAGTGTTCCTACAGAGATTTTCTGGCGCTATCCAGAATATTTCTAGCGTTCATACAAAGGTTGTCTAGCATTCATACGAATGTTTTGTTTTTGCGTTGATACTATGGTTTTCTAACATAGATAATACAAAGGCTTACTAGCATTCATGCCAAGGTTTTGTGTTCATATGAAGGTTTTCTGCTTTGACATGTTGCACTCAGCAGATGGCAACATTGAACAGATTGACTGTACAGAGAGCAGCATTAAATCAAAGTACCAATGATACTGAGCTGCACCAAGGTGTGGATGTGTCACTTTTGTATAGTTAAAGATACATATACATGCTAAATAGTGCATATGCAGATGCTGCACAATACAGGCATGTACATGCATGCGAGCACACACACACACCTGAAAAAACGAAAATAAAACAGCATACTCCACACAGTCCTGATCAGTTCCTGCACTAGGGCCTCTGAAATCAGTATGATCTTTTGTAAACAAAGAAGGTCTCATGAGCTGTGATTGACTGAGCCTCCACTAGTCCTCTTCTGATTGGCTAATTTTCAATGGCGTGGGACACTTCTGTTTTCTATGTTTTTCATCCTGGTGGCTAACAATTCCAGGATCTGCAAACCTACTACAAGCCCTGACAGTGAAAGCCATGTCACTAGTATCAGCCGCGACATCTGTTTTTAACAATACACTGTCAACTTGAATGAATGCTTCCCAACAAGTTGCATTCAAACCTAGACATGCCTCACAGTCTCAGCTGGAATGTTTTAAGTTGTCTGTAACATAGAAGTAACTGTTTAATGTTATCAAGATAAGTTGTAGTGAAAAAGAAAAAAATGTTCACAACTGGGAATCAAACTCAAGGCCTCCTAGCCACTACTGTTCTGATAGCCTGTATCCCTACCACTGTACTAAAGTTTCTTGACAGGAGAGGCATGCTGTGGCAAAGGACATCCAGTAGTGAGTAGAGATCCATGCTGTCTTGGATCCTGTGCTCCTGTGGATTCCAGGTGTTGCACTATCCTTTCCTTAAGGAGTGCCTCCATAATCTTGCCCACTACTGAGGTAAGACTGACTGATCTGTAGTTCCCTGCTTCCTCCCTGCTACCATTCTTGTGGTGTGGGATCACATGAGCCCTTCTCCAGTCTTCTGGGACCTCTCCTGTGCTCAGAGACTCACTAAACAGTTCCGCTAATGGCTCTGCTAGTTCCACCATTAGCTCCTTTAGTACCCTGGTATGTATGCCATCAGGTCCCATTGCCTTGTCCACCTTGAGATTATCAAGCTATTATAGGACCCTTTCTTTTGTGAAGGGACTAGTGCACACCTCCCTCCCCCGTGTCCATGGTGCTGAGATGTGGGCCCTGCCCTACCTTCTCTTCAGTAAATACAGAGCAGAAGTATCTGTTTAGGATAGATGCTTATAAATGGTCCTCATCCTCACATGCCCCTTATCCCCTTTGATCTTAGCAATACCCCTTCTGGACTTTCTCTCTTCACTAATGTATCTATGGAAAGTCTTGTCACCTTCTTTAACTGTTTCTGCTAGTGTTTCCTCGGTTTGGCCCTTCGCCTGCCTTACTGCCTTCCCTGCTTCCCTTAGGGAAGTTTGGTATGCCTCCCAATCTTCATCCGCTGTATTCCCTTATATTTCCTGAAGGCCAGCCTTTTGGCTCTGACCTTTTCTGCTACTGTTTTTGAGAACCCAAATGGTTTCCTCCTTCTTCTGCTTTTCTCTCTCTAACACAGTGGGATGTTGCCTCAAGTATTGCATCCTTAATGCATGCCCACTTTGCCTGTACCCTGTCACCTGTATTTCTTTTTGCCAGGGCTAGCTTAACTCTGTTGGCCATCTTATCAAAGTCAGCTCCTCTGAAGTCCCGTATTTTTGCCTTGGAATGGGATGATTTAGTTCTAGTGGCCAAACTGAACCATGCCATATGATTGTCACTGGCCCCCAGGTGACCTTTTACCTGGAGATCTGAGATCCTTTCACTGTTAGTCAGTACTAGATCTAGGATAGCCCTGTCTCTTGTGGGTTGTTGTACCAGTTGTTTGAGACCCTCCCCCTGCAGGGAATCCACCATGTGTCTCGTTCTGGCAGATGTTCCTGCTGGTATTGACCAATCTATATCTGGCATGTTGAAGTCTCGCATTATCAGAACCTCCCCTTTTGCTATCATGTTTTGTAGATCTTCTAACAGTAATGTGTCTGTGTCCTCCCTCTGGTCTGGAAGCCTGTACTCAACCCCAGTTCGTATGGGTGTCCCATTTCCTGTTTCCAGGGTGAACCACAGTTCTTCTGGCTCCTTATGTGTATTCTGAATTTCTGTAGCTTTGATATTTTCATTGACATAAAGGGCCACTTCACCCCCCTTTTTGCACCTCGGTCTCTTCTGAGCAGTACATAGCCAGGTACTGAAGTCTTCCAAGTGTGGTTACTGGTAAACTATGTCTCGCTAATGGCTACTATGTCCAGTTTAGCCTCTGTCATTATTGCCTGCAGGTCTGGGATCTAGTTTCCCAGACTGCGAGCATTTGTGTACATGCTTTTCTATTGGCTAGATTTCTGTGTGTTAGTTGTTGGGCGAGGTCTGGCATTTCCCCTGTGTGTCATATGGCAGGGTTTTAAATAACTGATTAGCAGTTTTTTTTCCTTGGGATAATGCTAACTGTACAGCAAGAATTTATATAGGTTTTCTAGAAGTGTTATGTTTGTTAAACACAGTGAGGCAAGTGCTGTGCATTTCCACAATGTTTTAGCACTTTTATGAGCAAAACGCTAATCAATTTTTGGAGTTAAATAAAACCCTGTATGGGGAGCCGGACCTTTTTCTTTACCTGGTGATGCAAATGAACTACAAACATGCTCAACTCCTGTTTGACCACTAGCTGAGGGGAGGTGTTTTTTCCCATTCGAGGTATGTGGTGCTACACCCCTCTCCTCATTTGCTAGTTTAAATATTCTGCAAAGGCGTCAAACTTCTGCCCCAATGCATTGACTCCCTCCTTAGTCAGATGCAGTCCATCAAATTTAAAGAACTTTTGCTCCCAAAACTGTGTTCTACTATCCTTTCCTTTAGCAGAGATTCCATAATTTTACCCACCACTGAGGTCAGACTGACAAGTATATAATTTCCAGCCTATTCCCTACTCCCATTTTTGTGGAGAGGGACCACGTCCACCCTTCTTCAGTCCTCGGGAACCTCCCGTTTCCAGTGACTCATTGAAAAGGACCGCCAGTGGTGCCGCCAGTATCTCCCCCCAGTTCCTTTAATATTCTATGGTGAATCCCGTCTGGTCCCATTTCCTTTTCCACCCTCAGTTTAAGTTCCTCCAGTACTATCGCCTCTTTGAATGGGGCTGCTGTCCACCTCCCCTCCCGTTCTAATTCCTATCTGCAGTCCGTCCCTTTCCTCTTCCTCCGTGAAAACTGAACAGAAATATTTGTTCAGGATTGAAGGGGCTTTAAAACTCCCCGGTGTTTAATTTTTTTTTTACTGAGCCCAAATTTTGTACTGCAGCCCAGAAGCCACATAAGGGCGTTTTTAATATATATTTTTATATATAATGGCTCTTAAGGGGGCTTCAGGTGTTCTTCCCTAGCCTGTGGAGCCCAGAATCCACAGTTCTACCCAAACCCTGAAAACTGCTTTTATGTCTGTTTTTGTTTTACTTGGATAATAGCCCTTAAGAAGGCTTAACTTTCTCCCTGAGCCATGAAGGGGACTTTTTTAGTTAAACGTTAAAGACGTCTGTGTGCTTTTATGCTTGCCTTGCACTGCTCTCACTCATGCTATTCTGAATGCAGAGAGGAACGCAACAGTGGAGGTGAGCGTGAACTGACAGCTGTGCATGCATAATCAAGCTTTGCACTCAGTTGGTATTTGCAGTGTCTCTCCAGCTGTTCCTGGTGGGCATGAAACCTGCAGGACCTTGGGTTAGGACATTGGAACATGCGCGAGTATGTCACCACCCCAGGCCCAACCTCAGGAATGTGCTGAAACGTTCAGGGTCCTAGATCCCTACATACCACGTTCACTACAGTGCAAGTTGTGGAGAAAGCTACATGCACTAGCCTGTTCCCTTCCCTCTTGCACAGGGAACAGGCTATGTATGTTTTTATTTTTTCTCTCATCTTGATTTTTATCCTCCTCGGTGGGCCACTGCCTTGCATCGGCCAACCTACCAGACTCCAGGGGTCGTTTGGGATCTTGTAACACTCTGCGTGTCCCGGCGGACCACCAAGAGATGGCCCAAAGGCTTCATTCTGCCGTGGCCCCTGCGTTACCACATTTTTTTTCCTGTTACCCTGAGGCCCCAGAATGCGGTAGCGCATACCGCAGCTCCGGTGATGGCCCCATCTGTGCTCCCCCAGCCTAGCACCAGGGTTCCTCGTACATGTCACCACCACCCATCCTCCATTAGGAGGCGCCAAGCACCGAGGAGACCTCGGATCCCTCATGAGGAGGAGAACTGTCACGCCGGCAGCTTAGTCGGCTCCCTGCCTCCTCCCCCTCACGACCCCCAGCGCCCGCCAAGTCCAAACCCGGTTGCCGGGCGCGGCACGGGTGTGGAGTCCAGCACCTCAATCCTACATGCCGCCTGGCTAGCTACAGGTTGTGTATGTTAAATTCAATACCTCCCAACCTTTCAGCATTAAAATTCATAGCACTGGCATTGTAATTCAGAGGAGATGGCTCGAATGTGTATCACTTTCTTATTGTCTACAGATAGTGGGCCCCATATATTTAGTGTTAAGAAATGTTTCTATTAAGTTAGTTCAGTGATTTAATAGGTTGTGTCCAGAAATAGCTCTAAACGGTATTAAGAACATCAGTAAACCTTTGTGGAGCACGGGCCAATTTCAGTGCAAGAATCCTAGCACTGTGCCAGATTCATAGCAGTTGAGAAGTGTTTCAGACCCTGCATGACCACGATGGGTGCTTACAAACTATGCTTGTTTGTGCCTAATAAAATAAATAAAAAAAAAAAAGTTTCCACAATAATACTATTTACCAAGTGCTGGCTTAAAGGGCTGCTGTAGTAGAATCAAAATAGCAGACAGGAACATGTTACAAATTTTAAGTAGTAGTTGTAACTTTTTATTTCTGAAGTGTTTTTATTTTTCAATTTGCTTATTAGAAAGTTTTCCAAGTGAGGGTTTTATGCACTCTTCCTGGGAGCCGAATATATCTAGTCCTGTTCCCTCCACCACATGATCAGCACTGTGACCTCACTGACAGAGACATCACAGGTAACTGACCTCTTAACTACTGAGTGTCTCTTCTTGAGTAGCTGTGATGTCACAGTCAGTGAGGTTATAATGCTGACGATAAAGTGGGAGGAACAGAACTAACCAGATATGTCAGCTGCCAGGCAGAGTGCTGTTCCACAGATCGCACCTACTAATATTGGGTAAAAAAAATCTTCTAATTAATCAAAGGGAAAATAAAAAGCACCTCAGATACAAAGGTAAATAGTTGAATGCTTTTAAAAACTAATTAATTTTAGGCAGTACGCTTGCTCTTTAAGCTGTTGGGAGTTTTGAGGATATTGTGTGTTACCATTTTATAGTAACTGGGGAGCATTTTCTCCTATAGGAAAACCCGGTTATAATTAGCCGTTATAACCCGCGGGTTATAATGGCGAACACGCGCCAGGTTTCTCTCGCTCCACCTGCTATTCCCTTCCTCGATGCCGCCACCACCACAGACTTCACTGCCACTTACACTCGGCAGTAAGTTTAAAAAAAAAATATATATATTTTAAAGCTTTAAAGGATCTTAAAAAAAAAAAAAAATAAAAATAAAGAAAAGAAAGGTTTCCACAGCTGCTTTTAAGCTGTTCACAGTCTGCGCTTCAACCAGACTGACAGCAGATGAACTGCGATGTGATGCATGTTTATTGTATATAATTGATGTGGCGAGAACGCTCCCCAGCAATTATATAAAATAAAACATGGGGTTGTGTGTAAAACTGAACTTACACACGCCGTGTTGATGTTAGATAAACCCCTCGAGCTTTGCTCTCAGGGTTTATGTAGCATCCAACACCTTGGGTGTGTAAAATTCTCATACAACCAACCCCATGTATTATACTCTCTATATATATATATATTATACATACATACATACTAGATATGGAGATATATATGTACACTAGATATAGATAGATATATATAAAAACTCTTGTAGAAAGTGATTTGAATATTTTAGTAATATTTAGTCAGGTTTGGAGAGGCAACAGTATTGCTAGTGGTGGAACACTAATACTGGATAGTACATGGAGAATA
Organism: Neoceratodus forsteri; assembly: GCA_016271365.2. Taxonomy (NCBI): domain Eukaryota; kingdom Metazoa; phylum Chordata; order Ceratodontiformes; family Ceratodontidae; genus Neoceratodus; species Neoceratodus forsteri. The sequence goes on from CM057456.1 coordinate 29,490,222, forward strand.
CAGGATGGGCAACTGCACAACCGGCATGGGAATCGGAACCTCGAAGTGGTAGAACACACTGGTTGTGCATAAAGTTGCCCATCCTGTATTTTTTTTTTTTTTTTGTTGTAATTTCTCTTTCTCTCTCTCTCTTCACTCTGTCGGGAGTCGCTAAGGGTATCACCCCACTGCTGCCTTACCTGGAACCCCGGTGGGGCCAGTACACCCTGCTCAATCAACTTTCGTCGGGTCCCCTCCGGCAGTCAGGCAGGCAGCAGTCATCAGGGCCTACACCCAGCGCTCCTTTCCCTCGGCGCCCAGTGTCTTTTTCCCTTGTTCTAAGGGAGTGCTACACCCAGACGCCAAGGCATCCCGCCGACGCCCTCACTCCCAACCTCCTGTGTGCTTGTGTGTTGCCAGCCTCCAAGCCCGCCCAGAGTCCAGACAAGTGCCCAGTTGGAACCCCCCACCCTCCCAGGAGAGTAGATCTGTCCTCCGGATGCTCAATCCTCTCCCTTCCCTGCTGACCCCCAACAGCCTGGGCTCATTCCCGAACCCGAGTCGCTGGCGTGGCACGAGGTGTGGCGTCCAGCGCCTCAACCCTCAGCGCCAGCAGGCCGGACCCTGTGTTTTGTTTATAGTGTATAGCATTATGTGAAATGTATGTGGCAGTTCTTTTCCTTTCGGAACAAAACTGTCTTGTACAGTTTCTATAGGTTTCAGAATGCTGTTGTACCACAGAAGGGTACAGTCGCATTCCATGTTTGAACTGTGGTACAACAGCATTTTGAAAGAGATGGAATTATATACAGAAAAATGTTGGTATCATAATTGGTAATACTCCTAAACATAAATTACATATCAGGTCTGTGGTTCAAAAGGCAAATAATATCATAAATATCATAAAAAGATCGTTTATAACCCGAGATTATCAGAGTATTCTTAATCTTTATAGAAAGTATGTACGTCCTCACCTTGATTATGCTTCTCCCTATTGGTCTCCATACTGCAAACAAGAAATTGACCTAATAGAACGAGTACAGAGACGTGCTGCCAAATTGATTTTACAGTTTGTCTGATTCACCTTATCAAACTAAGCTACAACATCTCCATCTAATGCCACTGGAAGTGAGAAGATTTCGAGGGGACTGCCTCCTTTTTCATAAAATTGTGAAGGATAAAGCCCTAACGAATGAATGTAATATTACACTAAATACCGGGACAGAATTTAAGATCACACAATAACCAGTTCGAACTCCCGATGACCAACACAAAAAGACGAGAGAATTTCTTAACTATGTCTTTTGGAAGTTTATTCCAGACTGAAACAACTCTTAAAGTAAATATCACAGAATTTAATAAATTTAAGAAAGCTTTCGATAAATACTTGGGGATATTAATTTATTCCCCACAAGGTGTGGGGGGACGGACTAGATGGGCCTTGGCCTAATTCCATCCTAACTTATGAAATACAAAATGTTATACTGTACACAATATATAGAGGATAATGTATGCCCCACTATCTACAACAAGTGTGTGTGTGTGTGTGTGTGTGTGTGTGTGTGTGTGTGTGGCACTTGAGAGGTTGCCATGTTGATCATTTTAAACCTTGAGAGGTTTTGGTCGCCATGGCTACTCCCACTTGTTGTGGATAGTGGACCGTACATTGTCTTTTATAGCGTGTGGTCCACTACACACAAGAGAAATGAGTCTGTGTGATTTAAAATCTCACTCACTTTTTTTTCAGCACCAAACTCTTCTGGGGTCAGCGTTCACTGCTGCGGCCATTTCAGGAATAGTGGAGGTTCGTGGAATGCGTATGCTTGAAGATGTTTCGTTGTTGTGCTGCGGTAGCTACGTATCTAGTGCAGGACAACAACAAAAATGACGTAGTTACTGTAGCACAACAACGCTGTTCTAAGTATGTATTGCTGCCTAGAACACATTTTACCATACACTGTATTCTCTTTTACTGCAATTGTCACTTTACAGATTTTATGAGCACTTGCTTGATTAGCCAAGAAGAGGATTTATGTTTTACTCATTCCAACTATATTGTACTGGTCCAGCACAAGGTAAAGCAGTAAGTGGCTATGCAGCTGTAGTTCAGACTAGAGATGGGTGAACCTCTTGCTGTTTGGTTCGTGAGATGCTTAAAAATAAAAATAAAAACTTGAAAAAAGTTTTTTCTTTTCAAACTGATGATACAGTGTGTATTGGACATTGAGTGTAAGCAGTATTTTAAAGGGTTGTAATGGGTAAAAAATGTGTCCGATGTAGTATAAAGCATGACACTGTGTCACTGGTGTAGTTTGTGGGACTGTGGCATCATTGCATGGCATGGCGAACATAGTTATAGATCAAAGTGTCCCAGTGAAAGGGGGGGGTTTGTATTACTGCTTGTAATCCTAGTAATTTATTTATTGATTGATTGTGTTGCACTGGAGGGGAGAAAGCGTGACAGCCATCCAAGTCACCAATAGAATTATTTTGTGGTGCTCATCAGCACAGCAGTAAAATGATGCAACTTGAAATGTGTTGGTTTAACGTTTCTGAGCAGAACGAGGGCCGTGCCGCATGGTAGTGCTGCCACAGTTGCCTCTAATTATTTCAGTCGCACACAGATGACCTATTACACATGAATCTTCATTGCTGTCAGTTGAAAACTAGGACCACATCGGCCAGCCCTTTGGTGCACTGGTAGCACTGCCACTCACAATGCTGGTGGCTTGCGTTCAGAAACAAGATTGAGTCATCAGGGGCTGTCCAGGGTGGGAAAGATCGAGCATCTCGGGGATGGCTGTCCTCCTTCGGGGGCACTGTATCTTGCTACTTGACTGCCATCTGGCAGAGGCCAGATGGAAGCACAGGTGAGTGCACTTTGTAGGGAAGGGACTGCTGGCAGACATCATATAAGTGCGTGTGCACACACACACACACACACACACACACACACACACATCACGGGATGCCGGCACCCTGAGGAGAATGACCTGGTCAGATTCCAGCACTCCCTGAATCCTACAGCTCCCACTTACATACTGTGTGACCCTGAGCAAGTCATTTAACTTACTTGTGCTCCCAGGTTACACCTGGAAACAAGCTTCAGCTTAGTGTGCCTTTCCTGGTTAAACAATTTCCCCTTTCCCTTTCCTGAGTGCTTTGAGTCCTATATGCCACTGTGCTGATTTCTGTAGGGCCACATCAGGTTTTATGAAGGCATTTCTACTGTATGGTTACTGTGGCTGTGGGCCTCTAAACACAACTTTTTGCTGGCCCTTTGTTGATTGTTTGTTTGATTAGCACTTTTAGATAACATTTTGCCCTGTCTCCAATAGGCCACCACATCAGACATGGCTGACTTAGCTTTTTTGGTACCAGTGCCACTTTGGTGAAAGCAAAGCACAATGTCTTTTGCCATCTAATTGTTTTTATCCTACTCAGCACTTCTCTCACCCTCTGATTGATTGGGTTTCCCTCATTCGATCCAATTCCATATTATCGTATTATGCGTGTCTGTAGCACTATGCATGACCCCCCCCCCGGAACGCAAGTAGCACTTGGGAAACTGTGCACAGATTAGCCCTCTGGCACAGTAGCGCATAGGGAGGCACCCAGACCTGGTCTGAATGTCCGTTAATGTACTACACTAGTAACTCAAAATTTCCGCCAGCACAGAAGTTCAGGGCGAGGAACCTGTTGTCATCCAAGTAGTAATCTGTGTGTCCCCTACTGGAATGCAAGTGACACTTGGGGAAGCTGCAAAAAAAAAAAATACCCCTCCGGCACCACAGTGCAGGGTGAGGCAGCCAGAACTACTGTTGAATATCCCTTTATGTACTGCCGTAGTAGCTCAAAGATTTAGCCCTCTGGCACAAAAGTGCATGGCGAGGAACCTGCAGCCCACACATCAGTAGTCTGCAAGTCCCCCTACTGTAATGCATGTAATATTTAGAAAGCTGCAGAAACTACCCCTCTGGCACCATAGTGCAGGGTGAGGAACCAAACTGCTCTGAGCATCTCTTAATGAACTTCGCTAGTGGTTTAGAAAACTAGCCATCTGGCACAAATGTGCAGGGGGAGGAACCTGCTGCCTTTTTCGTAGTTATTTACTGCCTGAATTACCACTAACAAGTAATGGAACTGGAGATTTGGAAACAGGGCAGAATAAAACAAACCTGAACAAAAAAAAGTGCACTTTAGGGTGCTACAATGAGGCGCTAGTGGTGGATGCAGCACTGTAGTTAGTGCACTACTGCTCTCCTCCCCTTCACAACTCTGGTCGTGGCCCTGCCAGCCTGCAGTTTACTTTCTCTTTCCACAACAAGTAGCCTAGCCCCTGCACCTCCAATATACTCACAGAATCTCGCACAGTAATCGGTGTCTAATACTTAGCTAGAAGCACTTAAAAGTGCTTTTGGTTGAGTTTTTTCAAAGTTCTTTTCCCTCAAAGAGGTTAATGTCTCCTGGCTGTCAGTACAAGTTCTCGAGCTATGCTTTCCTTTTAGCAGAAACTGCTTGAGAGTCAGCACAGCTGAAGAGGAGGACACGCCTGTTGAGTATGCATCTATATCCAGGGGACGTCCTAGGTGTCAAAGTGCACATGGGTGGGGGGTGCTTCCTTCCTATTTGTGGTTTTATTTCCTGGTTTGTTTGCTGTTTGGTTAATTTTTTTAAATTTTGAACAAAAATGAACCATCAGGCCACACTTTGGCCTCTGCGATCAGTTCAGCTAAAAATAAACAAACACCCCCAGTCTGTTGGGTGTGTTTTTAAAGGGGAACAGTTAGCACCAATAGCTGGTCCCAAGTTGCACTTAGTATGCAAAATTTTTTTTTTTTTTCATGTTTACTGTTTACTATAACATATATTGTATCAGACTACTTTTGCTTACTTCCGGGCTATTTTCTTAAGAAATCCCAGAATCCCCTGCAGCTGACATCAGAGCAAGACTGCAGTAGTAGGAGGAGATTCTGTAGCCTGCAGTGCATGAAGAAGACTTGGTTTGCTGGCCAAGGCACCTAGCTTCACCTGAGCTCTTTTCTTCCAAGACTGCTTGAAAGGCAGAGTAGAGAACCTTACCAGAGCAAGGGAAAAGGATTAAGACTTATTTTGGCTAAGCAGATTTACTGTGTGGTGTTTTTATTTTTACTCACAGGGATTGCTACTGTTTGTTGCTAACATTTCATTGCTTTATTTTCTCTGATTCAAATTGTTGTTGCTGGTATACCTTCTTCTGCATTATTAGAAGGTGTGCCTACAGTGTGTGTAACAGATTACTGCTGTAATCTTCTGATTCAAATTGTCTTTGCAAGGTATATCTTCTGTTACTGCTTTATTTTCTCTGTAGCAAAGTGTTTCTTACAGGGTATATCTTCTGAAATTATTACAGGTGGAGCTTTACAGGTTTTACAGTTTTATCTGACATTAGGATACACTTTCAGGGTTACTGCATTTGTTGTTGACTGATTGTTTCTGCTCTTACCTCCTTGTTCTTTCGTCAATGGTTCTTCTTTTTTGGCAGGGAAAGGGCCCAGCCATCCAACCACCCCACACTGCACTCCTTCAATAGGGTACCACAGTTGTGACATTTCCTGTGGCAGAGCAGGAAGGGGTGAATCAGTGGGGCATCCACAAGGTGAGCTCATTTACAGGGCACTAGTAATTTAACTTGTTATAACAAGTTAAACAAAAACAAAACACAATCAAACCATTACTTGCATTTTTCCTTCTAATTACTCTGACTAGGTTATAAACCCAGCAACTTATCTGGAATGGATATCATTAACTGCAGGTACTGTGAACAATTTTCAGAAGGACAGTCTTACAGGATTTAGGACACTGTCCTACATGCTGGAGCCATTGAGATCTTAGGGCTCAGCTCTGGGCAGCATGGGCAGAGATTGCACTCAAATTTCATATTCAAGAGGAAATACTTTTATAAGAACCACCCGCCATTTCCCCAGCATCCAATAGAAAAACCTAGACTGCTGAGCGTAGTTGGACCAGGAGGTTGGCAGGTGGTTAGGAGGGGCAAATCGGGTGCCCCATCACTCTCTGCTCTCCAATATATTACCTCCAAAAACCATATAAACACTACAAACGGGTATCTGCCTCTATCTCTGAAATCAAACAAAGAGGCAGAAGACACTGCAGAGCAGGACACCGCGGCACAGGAGCTAGCACAACAAAACTCACCCAAATCAGGAACCAAAACAAAAAAAAAAAGGAAATCCAAAAAACTTCTGATCATAGGAGACTCCATGATTCGGGGAGTTGATACCCATCTCCAGCCAGGGGTAATGGTCAGATGTCTCCCAGGTACATCAGCATGGAGAGACACTGACCGCATTGCTAAAATTGTTCACAAAGCAGGAGAAAACATTGATGTCCTAGTACACATAGGGACTAATGATCTCGCCAGCCGGTCAGTTGTGGAGACCAAGGAGCACCTGACCAGGCTGGGTGACAAACTATCATCCATTTCGTCCGGCATCTCCTTCTCTGAGATCCTGCCAGTCTGGGAGAGGGGGGCAGATGGATGGAAGGTCAGAGAAGGGGAGATAGGGGAGCTAAACACGTGGCTCAAGGGCTGGTGTCAGGAAAAAGGACACAGATTTGTAGGGAACTGGCAGTAGTTCTGGGAGTGAAAGTTCTTTAAATTTGATGGATTGCATCTGACTAAGGAGGGAGTCAGTGCATTGGGGCAAGTTTGACATCTTTGCAGAATATTTAAACTAGCAAATGGGGAGAGGGTGCATGCGCCATACGTTGAGATGGGAAGGCCACCCCTCCCCTCAGCTAGTGGTCAAACAGGGATTCAGCATGTTTGCAGTTCATTTGCATCACCAGGTAAGAAAAGGTTTGTCGCCCATACGACGCACGGGGTAATGCCAAACCTCATCCAACAACTAACACACCAAAATCTGGCCAATGGAAAATCATGTACATAAATGCTCACAGCCTGGGAAATAAGATCCCAGACCTGCAGGCAATAATGTCAGAGGCTAAACTGGACATAGTAGCAATTAGTGAGACGTGGTTTACCAGTAACCACACTTGGGAGACTTCAGTACCTGGCTATGTATTGTTCAGAAGAGACCGAGGTGCAAAAGAGGGGGGAGTGGCCCTGTAAGTCAATGAAAATATCAAAGCTACAGAAATTCAGAATACACATAAGGAGCCAGAAGAACTGTGGGTCACCCTGGAAACAGGAAATGGGACAGCCATAAGAACTGGGGTTGTCTGCAGGCCCCCAGACCAGGGGGAGGACATAAACATTACTGTTAGAAGATATACAAAACATGACAGCTAAAGGGGAGGTTCTGATAATGGGAGACATCAACATGCCGGATACAGATTGGTCAATACCAGCAGGAACATCTGCCAGAACTAGACACATAGTGGATTCTCTGCAGGGGGAGGGCCTCAAACAACTGGTACAACAACCCACAAGAGACAGGGCTATCCTAGATCTAGTACTGACTAACAGGGAAGGGATCACAGATCTCCAGGTAGAAGGTCACCTGGGGGCCAGTGACCATCACATGGTGTTCAGTTTGGCTACTATATCTAAATCATCCCATTCCAAGGCAAAAATATGGGACTTCAGAGGAGCTGACTTTGATAAGATGGCCAACAGAGTTAAGCTAGTCCTGGCAAAAAGAAACACAGGTGAGGGGGTACAGGCAAAGTGGGCAAGCATTAAGGATGCAATACTTGAGGCAACATCCCATTGTGTTAGACAGAAAAGGAAGTGCAAAGAAGAAGGAAACCACTTTGGTTCTCAAATAAAGTAGCAGAAAGGTCAGAGCCAAAGGCTGGCTTTCCAGGAAATATAAGGAACACAGCGGATGAAGGTAGGAGGCATACCAAACTTCCCTAAGTGAAGCAGGGAAGGCAGTAAGGCAGGCAAAGTCCCAAACTGAGGAAACACTAGCACGAACAGTAAAAGAAGGTGACAAGACTTTCTATAGATACATTAGTGAAAGGAGAAAGTCCAGAGAGGGTATTGCTAAGCTCAATGGAGAAAAGGGAGCATGTGAGGAGGGGGACCATGTGAAAGCATCTATCCTAATTAGATACTTTTGCTCAGTATTTCCTGAAGAGAAGGTAGGGCAGGGCCCACAGCTCAGTACCATGGACACGGGGGAGGGAGGTGAGCACTGCTCCCTTCACAAAAGAAAGGGTCCTACAAGAGCTTGCTAAACTCAGGGTGGATAAGGCAATGGGACCTGATGGCATACATTCCAGGGTACTTAAGGAGCTAAAGGTGGAACTAGCAGAGCCATTAGCAGAACTGTTTTTAGTGAGTCTCTGAGCACAGGAGAGGTCCCAGAAGACTGGAGAAGGGCTCATGTGATCCCCGCCCACAAGAGTGGTAGCAGGGAGGAGGCAGGGAACTCAGACCAGTCAGTCTACCTCAGTAGTGGGTAAGATTATGGAGGCACTTAAGGAAAGGATAGTGCAACACCTGGAATCCATAGGGCACAGGATCCAAGACAGCATGGGTTTACAAAGGAAGGTCCTGTCAAACTAATCTCATAGATTTCTCTGACTGGGTAACCAGAGTGGTGGACCAAGGGGGTGCAGTTGATGTCGCCTACCTTGACTTCAGCAAAGCTTTGACACTGTTCCACATAGAAGATTGATAAATAAGCTGGTAGGCTCGGGTGGTCAGAAGTTGGTCAACTGGGTGGCAAACCGTTGACGGGCAGAAAACAGAGAGTGGTGGTAAATGTATACAGTCAGGAGAGATGCAAGTCACAAGTGGGGAATCTTCAGGGATCAGTCCTGGAGCCAGTCCTCTTCAACATCTTCATTAGTGACCTTGCAGGTGGACTAGAGAGTAGGCTTGTCTGTTTGCAGATGACACCAAGATCTGCAACAGAGTAGATGATCCAGATGGGGTGGGCAGAATGAGAAGAGATCTGGATAAACTAGCAAAATGGTCAGAAGAGTGGCAACTGGGATTTAATGCAAAGAAGTGCAAGATCATGCACATAGGGAAGAGAAACCCTGAAGCCACCTATAGGCTGGGAGGGGAGTTGCTAGCAGTCACAAAGGAAGAAAGAGACTTGGGCATCATCATCACTGATGACCTGAAATCATCCAAGCAGACCTCTAAAGCAGTAGGTAAGACTAGGGGGGTGTTAGGGGCGTATTAGTAGGGTATCACAAGGCGAAGAGGGAGGTAATAATCCTCTTACAAGACACTGGTTAGGCCCCATCTGGAGTACTTGCAGTATTGGAGGCCACACCTTCACAAGGACATTAACCAAATTGAGGCAGTCAAGAGAAGAGCAACCAAATGGTGCAGGAACTGCATCGAAGACATATGAGGACAGATTAACAGAGCTCAATATGTATACCCTAGAGCAAAGGAGGGAGGGAGAGAGCTGATATGATCGAAGCATTTAAACACCTTAAGGGCATTAACAAGGTGAAAGAGTCTAACATGTTTAAATATAAGAAAAATAGCAGGACAAGAGGACACAACATGAGATTAGAGGGGGCCAATTAAGGGGACGTGAGGAAATTCCTTTTTCAATGGGTGGTGGATGTATTGAATGGCCTACCTCAAGAAGTGGTGGCTATGAATACAGTGCAGGGCTTCAAACAGGCATGGGATAGGCATAAGGGAGCAATACAAATGAGTATGAATAGATAGGCCACTGACAGAGCAAAGGCCAATGGCACAGTTATAAGGTAGAAAAAGAAATGGGCAGACTGGATGGGCCTTGCGGTCCTTATCTGCCGTCAACTTCTGTGTTTCTATGTTAGAGCCTTATGATCTCCAGTCAGATGATTTCCAGTGCAGCATTTCTCCTGGGGCTAAGTACAGTCCTCTGTGACTGTACTTAGCCCAGGGAGGACAGTGGAACCAGCAAAACAAAATATCAGAGCTATATGAACTCAGCTTGACTGAAGGCTAGAGACTCTTCAATCTCTACAGCCCTGCTCTGATGTCATGTGCAGGGGCTTGGATTTGTAGTTACAGAAAATGTCAGTCTGGAAGTAAGCAAAATTAGACTGATATACTCTGCTATGCAGCAGTAAACAGTAACTGGGGGGGGGGAAAGGTATTTGCACGCAAACTGCAAATTTGTCCCAGCCCTACACTTGGGTGTGACTGTTCCCTTTTATTTCATAAACCATTCATCTATCCGTAATTCTAATACCTCACTCGCCCTCCCATAGTTTTTTTCCGCTTATCCTTGTCTCCTTCACATGATTCCTCCTTGATCTGTTCTTTCCCACCCATTTGTAACATGTCCTCATTTTATCCCACATTCATCCATCAACCCTTCTGTCAAGTCGTCACACCCTCTCAGTCCCTTCGCTGCAGTTTGAGACCAGTGACCATCCACAGAGGGGACCCCAGTTGTACTGGTGGCAGGGGTTCTCTATCACCCCATGTGGTACTGTGCCTTTGATGGCCTTGCACGCACAGAGTAAGCCCCTCCAGAGGACCAAGTCCTCCTGTCCACCACAAGTATCACTGCGATGGTGGAACTTGGTGTTGCCCTGCCCCAGCTGGTGAAATCTACCATGCAGCAGCACTGCCCCAGCACTCAAGTCCAGTTCCAGACCCAGATCACCAACATGGGAGTGTATCTCGCCGTCCACTGAGCCATTGAGTGCCTGGAGCACATAACCCTCTTTATAAGGGTTGAACAACAAAACTGGTACAGCAGCTTAGTCTGTGGAGCATTCAGGTGAAACTCGCTAGTCCTAAGCTTTGCTCAAAGGAATTTGCTGACATTCACACACACACAGGTCCCTTGGGAACAATTTTGGTCTCCCAGGGCTTAAATATTTTTAAATCTTTACTGCATGAATGAGGAAGTGGCAGCAGAGCAGCCGACTAGAGGTGCTCCCTTCTTCCCAATTCTCACGTCATCCCAGGACGAGTTGTGAGCTGCAGACATCAGAGAAGAGCCTGTTTTGGCTTACAAAAGTCCCAGGGATTGGATATTGTAACTTCCACCAAAGGACCCACCAGTGGAGCACCAGCCAGAGCAAGGGGACATGGAGCAAGTCTGAGTACTTGTTAGTAACAGCATTAATGTAGTAAGTATTTCACTTTGACCCCTACTTCTGGTGTGCCATCACCAGCGTCCTCCTAGGGCAGCAGTTCACAAGGCAGCCACCAAAAAAACTCTGTAACTTATTTAGAAATGAGTGACTGGGAAAGGCACGCTGAACTAAGCCTCATTTCTGCATTTGAACCTGGGGTGGAGGAGTGGGGAAGGGTACATGGGGATAATGTGTCACACAGGTGAAAGAAAAATAACAGTATAAAGAGTGCAAACACATGCAGGTTAGTGCAAGTGAAAAACGGTATGGACCTAAAAGATGAACAGTAATAGTGGAACTATGGTACATAATGATAGCTTACGTGATAAAAATGACACAAAATAACTAGAGTGATACGGGCTGGCCAAAGAGGGGTATGCAGCCCAGCACCCCCTAAAAAGTACTGCGTGACCAGAGACAAACTAGTTGTAGGAACAGAAGGGAGTGAAGTGATATGTTAAGAGCTGTTTTTAGTGAGCAGTAAGTGGAGAAGCGGTGGGGCTGAGGGGGTAGATTATTCCAGAGGGAGGAAAAGTAGGAGAGGGCATTTTTGCCCCATAGTAGTTTGCAGCAAGGGAGAGTGAAAGGTCATGTGTCAGCAGATCAAAATTAGTAGGTGGATGGGAGAGAGAGAAGGAAGGATAGATACGGTGGGGGAGTAGATTCAGAATTTGGAGAGAAAAGAGCTGTGAGAGTGAGGCATGTGGAAATAAATGGAGGGAAAGAAAAGTTTGTGTAGAATGAGCAGTGGTGGGTAAGGTGAGGAGAGTTAGCAGAAAGGATGAAAAAGAGTCCAGCCTGCCAAAGGAAGAATTTGGGGCAGTCCCAGAGATCTCATCTGCATAGCCAAACACTGGAAGAATAGGGGCAACCCAGCGGCTCAGCAAAAGCACGTTGTGCTTCTGTGCTGGCAGCCCAGGTTCAGGAGTGAGCCTGGGTGCCAGGATTGATGCAGCTAGGAGTGAAGAGTTCTCCTGAAGAGAGCACGAGCCAGCCCTGGAGGGAGACATACACTGGGGTCTGACAGAATACTGCAAGTCATAGTAGGAGATGGCTCAAGGGGTCTTGCAGCTAGACGAAGGGGAATGAAAATGGTGGGAAGAGTCCTCTCATGGAGAGGGAGAAGTAGGCAAGACCTGTTGTGATTAAGGGTGCCAAGATGGGGGGGGGAGTGATTTTTGTTTTATAGAAGGAATTGATGCGAATAGAGACATCTAAATGCCAAAAACAGCCACACATTGAGGTACTTGAAATGAGAAAGTTCATCAAGTGGGTTATCAGCCAGTGTTTGTGTTGTGTGTGTGTGTGTGTGTGTGTGTGTGTGTATATGTATATATGTGTGTGTGTGTGTGTGTGTGTGTGTGTGTGTGTGTGTATGTGTGTATGTATATATATATATATATATATATATATATATATATATGGTGTGTGTGTGTGTGTGTGTGTATGTATGTATGTATGTATGTATATATATATATATATATATATATATATATATATATATGTATATATATATATGTATATGTGTAATTGAGTGGAGCTGAGTTTTGCAGGTTTTTTGACTAGCACCAAAGGACATGGAAACTTGTCTTTTTGACATTATCCATTAGCTTGTGTGACTGAAAGCACCGTTGAACAAAAGCTCCTAAATTTTGCTCATTGTATTGTTGTATTAATGTGGGGCCTAAAAATAGACTGGCAACCAAATGTTTTCCATTTGTGAGCCATTGCCTTTCTGTTCCTACTAGTTAAAAGAGAAGAAAAAGGTTTAATTAGACACAAGGAATTGCATCATAAAGTTTCCAAACTAACAAATAGACCAAGTAATACAACTGGGGTCCTTGCAGGTCAGTGTCCATGTGGAAGTTAAAGATGGCATGATGCTTATTGAAGAAGAGTAGTTGCATTTCCCCGCTGTCATGGCCAACATTCCCCCTGTCAATAAATGGGTCCATATATTCCACACATACCCTCCCGGTGGCATCTGGAGATGAGCTGTCATATCTTAGCGTGCTTTCCCTGGTCAACAGTTTTTCCCCCCTTGGGTATTGGCTCAGTAGTCCCACAGGTCTCCAGTCCTGGGCCCCCTGTTGTTTTTCATCGTTCATAATCCAGTTTCCAGATGTGTGAACCAAGTTCAGCACACCTGTATACAGATGACACAAGCCTCTGTTACAGTGCAGACTCCGTTGAAGAGCTGAACCAAGTACTTCAGATTGATTTTGATAATCTGCAGTGATGGTTCCGAGAGTCTAGGAAAGTGCTCAGCGAGACAGAATCAAAGGTAATGTTTTAGTAAAAACCTATAAACGAGCAAGGAATGGAAATGAATAGAAGAACAGAAAATAGGTACAGGTTGAAACAAGCAAAACATTTAACTATTTGGGATTAATAATTGATGCTAATCTAAGGGTTTTTTATAAGTGTTTTTTATTGAATTTGCAAGCAAAAATCTTACAAAATAATGCATAGGAGGCCAGCACGGGTACATTGTCAAATAATACAGTGCACTTACAAAGGAATATTTCAGACACCTCCCTAGAAGTTACATCATGGAATGAAGTTCCAATTGATAACTTCATCGTAAATTAAACATTTGCATGCAGCTAAGGCAGTGGATGAGGGATCAGGCAGAGCATGTTAACAAAACCGCCCTATTACCAAAGTAACCTACTGGTCTAAAGATCTCTTAATCTCAGAAAAGGAATACTTCAGATAGAAATTTCCCTCAACCTCCCAGGAAAAAGCACTACCCAAAGTAGTTAGTAAATAGAAGATCATTTACATTAAATCGGCCCAGTTAGCTTTAAGCATCAGTTGAAACCAGCAAACACATTGGCAGTAACAAACTACAAACAAATAATGAGCATTAATCTATCATTAAAAATAAAGCAAACTTTTACTTCTGCATTGATATGTCTGTGAACCTGAGCAAAGTGTATGTCCATTAGCTCAGAAATATTGTCCATACTGCCCACATCAGGCTGGTAAGCATGAACTAATCACCGTGCCGAACAAATGGATACAGTAAAACATTTTGGTGTGGCCGGAATTTCCTCCATGGTTAAAAGAATGTCGGCTGGCAATTGTAGTTCCCCATATTTAAATTGAAAGAATGCCAGCAAATGTACGTAAGAGTATAATTCAGCTTTCTAGTTAGAGAGCAGATAGGGGTTGTTAAATCCAAACACTGCCCAAATGTACTTGGCAAACAAGGCACTTACTACACAATCAGTTCATGTTTTAGTCCCCATCCAACTCTGCTTCTCACTGTAGCATCACCAGATCTGATTGGATACATTGCAACAGCTTTCTAGTGTCTTTTGGGTCAGTGAAGAGATATGACTGACCATTCTATTGTAAATGCAATTTCGCTGGTAAGAGGAGTTGTTGCTGCAATTTCGGTTGTTGGAGCCGACTCCAAATCCCATCAAAGGCATTCATCTTTGCCATGTGCTATAAGAAAGATCAAGAAATATGAAGACAGTATCTTCCCCATGCGTAGAGATCTGTTCTTTCTTGTTGCGGCCAACATTCTGTCCTGATCGCCAATACCATTGCATACCATCATGAAAGTCCAGGGAGTGGTTGCTGGTACAGTAGCCCACTGTGGGGTAATGCGAAATGCCTTCTCAAGTGATACAGGAGGTCCAAATTCAGATAACCCCAACTGAGTAAAAAGAAGCAAGTTGGCAAAGCCCAAGCAGTCCTTTCCCTCAGAAGACTCTTGAGAGCCCGACAAGTCCGACATTCCGCTCCCGAGTTTGATTTTTCTATGGTTTTAACCTCTGAGGCAGTAACAAAGTTTCTTTCCCTAGGCGAGCTGTGGCATCGATCGATTTGGCCACAGAGGCTTAATTTCACTGGTACGACTTTTCAGTGTTGTCCATTCTGCTTTCCAGAGAGGCTACTCTCAGGTGCAGAGCATTAAATTTGTGGTCCAGATCTTGAACCATTTTAGCTAATTGTCCCAATGTGGTGTTTGTAGAGAGAGTCTCCTCACCTGCCTGCAAATCAGCAGAGGTCCCGGCTTTGTCCAGTTGTACTGGTCAACCATGCTTTCGTTCTTTTGTCTTGAAAAAGTACTCAGAAGGTGGATTAGAGCCTTTGGATATGCCCATCTTGCAGTATTAGTAACCAGCAACAGAAAATGCAGAGCTTAGCTTAAACCGAATACCAAAAAGTAGCTAATTTAATAGTTTAAGATAATTCTCCTGGGAGCCCACGTGAAGACCTGTTTCCTCTCAGGCTGCTCAGCAGTGGGCTCCCTCCCCCCAACTTAAGTGTTTGAGGGAAAACATCCCACTGGTAATGGAAAAAAAATGAATGCAAAATTGGGAGCTTTATATAGAAAGTGTTTGCCTATCTCAGTAAGCCAAGACAAAAAATAAACGGTCACTGTCTGCAAACAAAATAGAGGTGTAATTTTAGTAACCCACGACAAAAACAGTATTGTCAAGATTGGACAAACTATGTATGCTCTTAACTGTAGAGTAGATGCACAACGTTATGATTTATACAACAATCTTGAGATTTTGTCACCAGTTGGAAAAAAATCAACAGTGGCTATTGATTGACTGACTGGAAGTGTGTTCATAACCAGGCACCTGTGTTCCTAAAGGATTTGTAATTCCTTTATACAGCCATTATCAATTTTGTTCACAAAATGTTTTGTTGTTGAAAGTCCCCAGAATGTAACACAGTTATTGGAGAAAAAGCATTTGAATGTAAATGAGCCAAAGACTGGAATGCTTTGCGTGCTGATCTTAAAACTAATACCAATTTGCACATGTTGAAAACTAAATTACAGCTGTTAACTGCTGAATGTAAATGCCATTAGACTTACTTGTTATATGTATAATTGCTCACATTGTATGTTTGTAATATATTGAAGGCTGCATCTGCCCTGGGTCCTTTCATATAAGGCCTTTAAAAATCATTCCTTGGCACGTGAATGTAAATAATAAAACATTATAAATAAATGATCACTTTTTTGAAAAAATATTGTGTATTATCTGGTCCCTCTTGCTACATCCTGTATGCCATCCTCATGCTTGGAACGGCAGCAAGGTAAGCAACATTGATGGCTCCAGTATCTCCGATCCGATGCCAGTGGTCACTAATGTCGCCACAGATGATTCTGTTTTTGATGGCTGCTGTGTGTATGTGTGTGTGTGATCTTCGGACTCGATTGATACTGTATTGGGATGGCGGGGGGGATTAACTGATAATATACTTTTTTTTTTTTTTTTAAACTTCATGTTGCACATAGGTTCTCACCCAGAACTCAGTCTGTACTGCTACCAGTTTTCATAGTCCTTCAGACACCTGAAAGGATTACCTTGGTATGCTGCTACCACTCAGCGAGACTCTCACTCGGGGCATCACTAGGTCTGAATCCCACTACAGCCACTGCTCACATAGTTTAGTGCTGTTTCCCAAAGGGCAGATGGCCCACCCCTTTTATCACAGCTGAGAACACTTTGCTTTTGGTATGGTAACTTTGTAGCCTGCCTCTTCAGAAGTGGATCATAGACTTGCCAGTTTACCCCTGGTTATCTGTATTTGAAATTACTCTATCACAGACAGCATGAAATATATAAAAATAGCATTTCATACTCCACGATATTTACATATGTTATAGGATAATACACAGCAAAGACTATAGAGAATACAGCATTTCTACAGAGATAAAAATAAACCCATTTGGAGAAGATAAAGATATCACAGGAAAAACCTATCTAAATCTGAGTAGAAGAAACTTAACCCCAGCAGGGAACTGGTGAGTTTTGACACTCAGATCTGTGATGTTGCTAGTTCAAAATCCCAGCATAGCTGAATTCTGATTGTAAAATGCAGCAGAAGTACTTTCGACTGGCCTGCCCACTATCCTCTCATCACTGCAGAAGCCTCTGACATCACACCCTGTTTGTGCTTTTGATTTCTGGGGACCACCTTTTTCCCAGACTGCCTCAAAATTGATTGTGTATTCGCTTTGGATTGCATTGTTATCCTGGGTCTAGGACAGGTGGAAATGTCTTACTTTGGCCTGGTCCTGTTTACAGTTCAAACATATCTTTTTTTTTTTTTTTTTTTTTATGAAAGGGACTCAGCCCTTTGAAGTTTACCCAAAACAAAGGGCCTTTACAGGATAGGAAAAGGAACTGCTTACACAGAAGCCACTGCTTGCTGAGTGCCCTGAGACATGGGCTGCAGAGGAATGTAATTTTTATGTCTTGTTCACACAGTGCTAACAGCGGCGCCTTCTCAATCATTCCTGCAGCATTTTTGGAAATGCTGCAGAGCCACATTCATACAGCAACTGGGTTTTAGCGATATTGGTGTTTAAATATTCTGGCATTTCCAGGGGACTTCCGTGATGGGATATCCTCTGCCCAGTGCTAAGCAGGAAGTGGGCAATTTAGCAAAGGGGCAGTGTCAGCTTTTTACCAATTTGTATTTTTCTTCCCTGGAATCATGATTTTTCAGCCAAAAGAACGTTCATTCGTCCAGACCTTATTGCACCTTCTTTTGCCTCCCCTATATAACACCTTTCAGAAACTGAGGGGCATAGGCCAGCCCGGTGGCGACCCAGGTTCAGACACGCGCCTGGGCCATAAGGGGTCGGTGGGGGATAGGATTGAGCATCCGGAGGACTGCACTCCTATCCCTGGGGAGGGATCCAGGTGCCACCGCCTGCAGCGGCTCCTGGTGATGACCGGGGCACTTCTGGAGTTGGTATAGCAGTATAGAGGCGCAGACGCCGGCACCGCATGCCCGGACGCCATTGCACGCCCGCACCCTGGGGCCAGAAATGGAAAATAGCAGCAGCACAACCACGGCAGCTTGATGGCCACACTCCATTGTCCGATGCTTGGACGACGTGTACCAGTATTGGTTCCTTGCCTCATGGGCAATAGGGTGTGCCCCTTCTGAAGGTATAGTTGCATATGCCAACTAGGCGTGCAACTTCAGGGTCAGAGGTGGAGTTGGAGCGGTGGCTGGAAGAAGGCAGATCAGTTGCTGCAGGGGTGAAAAATGTGATAATATATAAAAAAGAAACTGGTATTTCAGCATTCAGCGCTAGATCTCTATCAGGGACATGCAGGGAGGGGCAGACAACGAAATAAGGTCCGGGCTAATGAACATCCTTTTTGCTGACTAATAATGATTCATTTCTAGGGAAGAAAACTACAGATTGGTACAAAGCTGACTATCCCTTTAAATTGTCTGCTTTCTGCATTATTGGTGCTGGCTATTCAGACAGCCAAGAAAAACGACTACATCAGAATGCAATCCCACGGAAAGGGGATCGCGTACACAATGCGGAACTGGCAAAATGGTGGCATTCAGACGTGCAGAGGCACCAATCTGGCTGCTGTGCACTAACAACAGCTCCTAATTGGCTGTATGAACGAAGCTTTAGTTTCCACCAGACCCCCCCCTCCCCAGCTGAAATACACCATAGAGGCACAGATAATAAAAATTAAATACACACACACACACACACACACACTGCAAGTTGTTTTAGTTGGTATTCTTAGAATTTTATTAATCAGTCTTGTTTGCTGGTTTGGGCATAGTCTGATTCATTACCTAGAGTTTAATTAGGCTTTCCTTCCCTTTAAATTAGATATGCTCAGCAGGGGAAAATGTAAGTGTGTGTGTGTGTGTGTGTGTGTGAGATCGGGAGGGGGCTGCCATCTCTTGGAGGTGTAAATCCTGTAGAAATCAACGCTGAAAGGTGACCGAGGAGCAAGAACTCTGTTTTGTAAAACAAGTGCAGACAGAGTTCCTGCCCAATTTAACCCCCGACACTGGCTGGAAAATAGTAAGGGATACCAGAACACAGTTGCAGGTGACTGTTGCTTAAACGTTGCAGTGACCACTTAGTGACTATCTCTCACGAGCCACCCTGGTGTGCTGTGCACAAACTTGGTCTCAGGCTTTCTGTGCTGCCATGCATGGTAGCTAAATGCATTGCAAGGAAAAAGAGGGTGGGGTCACGGTTAACAATCATGGCAAGCCTTGTAGAGGCAGCCACAGAGTTTTGTGACATCTCTTGCCTGTAAAAGCAATACAGGTGGGTAGTAGGGGTGTTGCATCTACCCCGAAACTGACCTCCTAGGAGCTGGCCGAGGATGCAGACCTTTATGGGACTGGAAAGAAAAACTGGGAGTGGGGATTCCAGGATACCACAAATTCTTCGGGGAACATGAGTGGGTAGGGGCCACAGGACCCACAGGGATGGTCACCACACAACAGGAAAAATCTTGAATTATCTGCCCAGAATCAGACCTAAAGTTGAGTGGTCTGTCGAGTGATGAGGAACACTGCGGTGGTAGTTCTGTTTGCTACATACTCTTATCTTTCTTGATCAGTTTGAAAACCATCTCAGTGTCACTGCTCTTTTTTTACCTTTATGAAAGCATTTTGTCATTGCAGAATAAGAAAGACAGAATTACACAACGCATACAATTAGCGTAGCATTTCATTATTTGTAAAGATCTTGCAGAAATGGGTCACACGAAATACTAGTATCCTGAGATTATTAAATGATGAGTTTAAGAAGAGCCACCGTAGTAATGTCTTGGGGAGGGTCTTTATTGATTTTCCAAAATATTCCCAATTGTTTGATCTTTGATCTGTGTAGACAAAGGACAAAAAAAGAATTGCACATTCTAGTCCAGCATGGCCATTTAAAGTACAGTTATGTAAAGGAGAATGACTGACTGTGATTTTTTAATCCTGCGCCTGGATTTATGACTCGGATGGACTTCCTTTTTGTAGACCATCATTAACTGACAATCGTTGGGAGAGTCCAGAAGATACAAGTAACGAAGTTTATGATTTTTCTTATTTTCACTTGTTTGCCATGAGATGACAGGCACTATGCCATACCCAAACTTCCTCAGGTCTGTATGTTATCTGGTGAAAACCCTGCATTTGCTAGCCAAAATCCTGCTGACTGATTTGCATTTTAGTTGTGTGAAGACTCCGCAACCCCCCCAACGGGACTAATTATGATATCTGTGTGTGGCAGCATAGTGGGGCAGCCTGTTTATGACCTGAATTTGCCCCTCCACCAACTGCAGATGAAAATGGAGTGTTAGCTTTTTGCCGCAAAAGAACAGCTTGTATCCTGCCTTTTTTTAGGGTACAGTGTGAAAAAAAAATCTAGCACCAACTTTCCCAGCAGATTCCCTCAGTGCTCCAGTTTTTAAGTAGCAAACCATTGTACAGTTGCAGAAAATGACTGTCTTCCTCTGTAGTGAATCAAATTGGCTCCCTCCCATGCTTCTTAGGTAGATTTCCATTGATTGTTTTGGCACAGACTCTGTTTTAAAAAAAAAAAAAAAAATCTTGGATAAGATAAAGAATACTTATGGGTGTAAGTAAAGAACATACTTTTCAGAGCAGAAGTGTCAGGCACACACCAAAGATGCATACGTTGAAGAAAAAAAAAAAAAAAAAGAAATAGATATCCCCATTGATTTTGCAACACAAGGTCCTAATTGTCATAATAATCCTCTAGCTGAGCAGTTATTTTAAAAATATGCTTTTTTGAAATAACCTTTGTGTTGATGTGGCTTGCATATGTACTATTTTTATACAATGCTCGGTTATAAACATTCCTTGACAGAGACATTCTGAGTCGTCTAGGGAGGTCAAAGGTTAAATGCCAACGGGGCAACCTGTTGTTGGAACCCAAGTCCAGTTTTAGGACAAGACTATGTCGTAGAGGCATAAGTCAGGAAGCATAGGCAGACCAGGAGGAGGTATAAAATTCCAGGTAGTGTTCTATTATTATCAATAACAATAAAATAAAGAAAATAGAATTGTACAGGATAGCTTTTCGTGCCGGTAGTACAAAGAATGAAAGTCCTAACTCAAGAGTTTTTTTTTTTTTTTTTTTTTTTTTTTTAAATCTCAGTCTCTCTATCCCAGCTGTATTTGTCATTTGTGCCTGGAACATCTGATGCTGTCGACGTGGTTGACATCTGTTTGGCTAAAATGAATGACTGGATGGCTTCTTGCTGGCTGAGACTAAACCCAGTTAAAACAGAGGTGCTAGTGATCGAGTGAGGTCACGGGTGTGATGGGTTGCAACCTGAAGCGGACACAGGTCTTTTCCTGGAGTCTGCTCCGTTGGTTGCATCCCCAAGGGTGTGTAATCTAGGTGTGATCCTGAATAGCAGGCTGACCTTTGAAGACCAGGTGTCGTCTGTGGTTAAGAGTGGTTTTTACCACTTGAGGAACATCACCAGGATCAAGCCCCTCATTCCACCTGAGGATCTGCTGACTCTGGTACATACCTTTGTTACCTCTAGACTCGACTACTGTAACGCTCTTTACTTCAGGGTTATGGGAAGGATCCTCTGCAGGCTGCAGCTGGTGGAGAGCATGGCAGCCCGGTTGTTGATGGGCCTACCCTGGTCCTGTCAGGTGATTCCAGTCCTGCATGCTCTGCACTGGTTGCCAGTCAGGTGGAGGGTCCTTTTCAAGGTGGGTTTGCTCAACTATAAGGCCCTATATGGGCTAGGTCCTGGCTATCTGTTGGAGCTCCTGACACCTACGACATCTTCTCGCTCCCTCTGCTCCTCTCTGAGGGGCCTCCTGGACGTTCCCAGGGTTCGGCTCAGGACATCTGGTGATCAAGCCTT
This sequence comes from Neoceratodus forsteri, assembly GCA_016271365.2. Classification (NCBI taxonomy): domain Eukaryota; kingdom Metazoa; phylum Chordata; order Ceratodontiformes; family Ceratodontidae; genus Neoceratodus; species Neoceratodus forsteri. The sequence goes on from CM057456.1 coordinate 29,511,944, forward strand.
TAGTGTCTCTTGGCCGACCCTCTAGAACGCGCTTCCATCTGCAGTCCGGGAGATCCCCTCGATCGGTGTTTTCAAGCAGAGGCTAAAGGCTCACCTCTTCAGTCTGCCTTCAGAGTAACCAGATTATTATTGTGAATTTAAATTAACTGAATTTTGATTTTATTCATTTGTTATTTTTGGATTTTAAATAATTGTTTTATTTTGCAATACCATGTTAGATGCCCAGAGCCTCCGGGATTGGGCGCCATAAAAATAAAATTTGCCTTGCCTTGCCTTTCTCTAAACAAAACATTGCTCCTTTTTTTTTTTTTTAAGATGTATTTTCCTGGCATTTAAGCTCTGCATTCTGTTCTTGTAAATTTCATCTCCGGTCTTCAAAAAATACAAGACTTTTCACATTGACCTTCCTGTGTCTAGCCTGAAGAGCACATTCGTCTTCTTAACAGGTACATTCAGTTAAGACATCCTGTCCCAGCACTGATTTCCTGCTGACTGTTCTGTTAACAAGCTTGTGAAAGGTCAAAAAAGGTTTCTCACGGTCAGCTTCCAGTCTTCCAAACTGCTAACTTATCTAACAAACCCAAGTGGCTGTCTGTAACCTTTTCAGCAATGTAATTATATACCTTTGCAAACCAATAGATCCCAGTTTCACACACAGATTCATATTTAATGTTTAACCACAGAGAAGCAAGGAGAGAATGAAGTAGAAAAAGCAAGTGAAGGAAGGGAGATAACAAGGAATTGTGGGACCATTGGAGTGGCCAATTCCTAGATGCCACAAGGAAAATATGATTGTACAGTTGGCAAGAGATGGACAAGTGTCAGAACAGGAGAAGAGAAAAACAGATCCTTGTCTTTAACTTTCTACATAACAACTGGGAGAGGGTCTTATCCAACCGTGTCACAGACCATTAAAAAGCTTTACTAGACTTGGATGACATTCTGCACAAGTGATCAAGGAGAGTTTTAATCTATCTGTTTTCAAGTTACATAAACTGTGGTTACAATTATGAGTTTAGATCTGTAACAGTCTGCTCATAGGGAGAAGGGGTATGGATCTGATTAGCGATCAGTCTATAATCGGTTGAAGTAGGGATTGTAGGGAAGTACCCCAGAGCAAGTCAGGATATCTTGCATCAGTGAGAGAGAGAGAGAGAGAGAGAGAGAGCTTATTTGGTAAGATATAATCATTTATTCCTACTAGTCAATGTAGCAATTTTCTATCTATGAGCATAAGCCCAGTCTGAGTTGGAATTAAGTCCTTGAGGTTACTATTTTAAAATTCTAAATTTCATGTTTTCCTGGATATACTTTTAATCCTTGTTTACTTTGTATTGTAGCTTGGAAATAAGTGCCAACTGTTTAGGGCTTTTAGCATGAAAGTAGAATTTTTGTTTATCTTTTTGATATTTTATTTCATCCCAAAAGATCAGCACCGAAATGCAATTGCTACCACTAGAGCTAGCATTGTCATCTCACAAATCTCCCTTCCAAACCATATATGGCATATTCCTTCCAGACAGAACCGCCATCTTATGGCACCCAGTAATACCTTCACCATCCTAGTATTACATTATGTTGAGTGTCTGCCATGCCCCCCCACTGGGATATGTATATACTGTACATACTGTAAATATTAGTTTAACTTTCCTGTAACCGTTTTTTATCATGTGAATTTACTGTACATCACTGTGTTTATAAACGTTATTTTCCCCTGTATGTATAACTGTCTTATATAAGTGTATGATGTATCTGTTGTGAATCAACTATTAAACCTTGACCTTATCAGGTCCATCTTGTAAATGAGCCTTGCTCAATGATGTTCGCCTGAATAAATAAAGATTTGATGATGATGATGATGACTGTCATGTCGGCTGAGCCCCCTGTGGCCATCTCACGCACACCAGGAAGCTTCCAGAGTACGTAGCGTAAGCAGGGCTACAACTCTGCCATTAGTTGGCAGTCCTCATTAGCATACATACCGCACGTGGCAGAAGCCGGCTGGTGTGTGCGAGATGGCTGCGGGCGGCTCGGCCGACGTGACGGTCGGCGCTGGACTTTCAGGCTAACATAACATATCACAAAGGTAAATAAAAATTCTACTTTCGTGATAGAAGCCCAAATCGGGTGATTCTGCAGCAACTGATACCATTTGGGTAGTATTGGGTGTTTTCCTTTAACAAGATGTATGTAACTGGTCATGTCTTTTGAGAAAGGTTGTTTTTGTGAATTTCTGGGAATCCGTCATTCTGAAAGAACATCATCTGTCCTCCCAGCACCCCAACCCGAAATCGCACACCCCCAATTAGACTTTTAAGCCCCCAGATATTTTTTAATTACCACTTTCACTTAATATTGTCTCTGATGTAAGCTAGCCTGGTGGCGCCTGAGGTGCTGGACGCCCACTCTGTACCACGCCGCACCCGCAGTTCGGAATGGGCACGGTTGCCTGGGGTAGAGAGGAAAGGAGAAGGATCGAGTCCAATGGACTGCCTCACCTCTCCGGGAGGGGGGTCACCAACAGTCGGTGTCTGACTGACTGGCCTCTAGCGTCGGCTGGGCGCAGCACACTGACATTCAGAGATAGGGAGGAGAGGAGGCAGATGCCTGGAGGGAGCACATGCGGACACGTGCATGCTCCCTCAGTGGGCATCATTGCACGCCTCATCTCCTGAGGGAGAAAAAACGGAGGAGGAAAAAACATTTTCTGGGCACAGCTGGATGACAGCTGGTCCCCGCAGGCGCTGCCCTGCGAACAAGCAGTGACCCTGGCACCAGATCTGTAGTGGCGGGTTGAAGGATTTCTGCCGCCCCGCTATGGGGGCAAGCCGTGGAGGCAAGCCAGAGGTAAGCTGCGAGCAGGAGACAGGGCTGGGGGACCGGCTAGAAGGAATGCCGCCGAGGACGAGGTGGCAAAAAGAAATTAACTTAATTTTTTTTTTTTTGTCTCTGATGTAACAGCTGTAATGTACACATATTCTGAGCTGTGTGACACTGTTTCACATTCTCAGCACAGTGCCATGGTGAGAGTGTGAAATGGTATCACGCAGCTTGGGATATGTTTACATTATGGCTGGTACATTGGCGGCCATATTACGCCACAGAGCTAATTTTAAGCCTTTTTGTTTTGTGGTCTTAGCAGCTTAATTAGGGGGAGGACAGGTGTTGTCCTCTGAGATGCTATCATAGCTAATCTGAGCTACATAATCCTTCCTTTTTTTTATATTTCGTGTGCTTTATGCCCCTTTTGGCTGAGCGACCCACATTAGTCCTGCCACTTCACCCATCCCCATCAACTGCCATCTCCGGGACTTGCCGTTGCTTCATGTTTTCCACCATGGATGTCACCCCCCCACTGGGAAGGGCGACCAGTGGGCGGGCCCTGCTCCACCCGACAGAGTTGAGGAATTGATTCTGGAGCAGGAACCTGGTTGGCAGTGCGGGGCCTGCAGTGATCGGCATTCCACCTGGAAAGGGGTTTCTCATGTTTTTTTTCCCCCAGCCCATGAACGTCAGAAAATCTTGGCTGACGCAGCATGTGTCAGACTGCCAACATCCACCCTCCCGCAATCCCTGGCTCCAGTTTGCACCATTACCTATGGTCACCCAGATGGAGGTATCGCAGTGGACTCCTGAAACCTTCCTCCTTCCCACACCTGAGGAGGTGAGTGTCTGTGGTACACTCAGCCATCCTCCCCTGGCTGGTGCTTTGGCAACCCAGGCTCGTTCCTGAACCCAGATCACTGGTGTTGCAAGTGTGAGTGGTACCGCTGTGCCGGTGGGCAGCCTATATTCCTTTCTGCTGCAGGTAAGCGATAGGATAAAGCACTGGAAAACAAGACTGCATTCCACTTGAGGTTCAGGCAGTCTGACTTGGCTTGAATTGGGGGGGGGGGGCGCTGCAGACTGGGCTAAAGGGTCCAGACGTCTGGTACCAGCTGCACAGAGGAACGAGTGTGAGTGCAGGACACAGTGGGGTGAACTAGGGTGGAAGTCTGTGGTGAGCCAGTGTGAGAAGGGTGCTGGAATGGGTGCAGACTGGTAGTCTGTGACAACTGAATAGACAATGAAATCGGCATTGTGTGATTTACGTTTGCTATGGTGCTGGAGGGCAGAGTGAAGCTGATTTTCACAGAAAGTCCTTTCAGCAAGTAGTTGCATGAAAAGACATGCCCTTTCCCGGGCCTTTCTCATGTCCAAGTGCAGGCAGTTAAAATAAGAAACCGCTATTGAAGGAGGTCCTGTCCTTTTCAGAGGCACTGTCCCTGTCTGCATATCAAACAGAATGTAATGGAAATAAAGTACCTGTTTGTTTCCTCGCCTGAGAAGGGCTGCCTACAGTTCCTGCGTCTTGCTTGACTGTACAGGGGTTGATATTATTTTGATGCTGGAACAGAACTGTCCAGGAGCTGCTGCGTAGATGTTTCATGGATGCAATAATGGGGACTGTAGATAGAAAACTACAGCATTCTTTCCCTTTGAATGACCTCACCTTGCCTACCAGTCAAGTTTAACACTGGTTAAAGACTATCCCTCAGCTAACAAACTTCTGTTTGTTTTTTTGGTTTTTTTGTAAACAGTTTGTTTACCCTGGAGAGCCTTGCTGAGGTGTTGCTTCTTCTTTTCAGTGGGGTTCTGCTTTTAATTAAGGAAGGTTTTTATCCCTAGCTCCCACGACCCCTCAGGAGGTGCTAGGCACAAGCAAACCAGCCGGTTGCCTGGGGTGCCAATGCAGAAGGGGTGTGTTAAAGTAGAACGTATATGCAGAGATCAGCGTGGAGGCCATGAGGAAGGACTTAAAGACTCTGGAAGGATGGTTGAACACATGGCAGCTAAATTTCAATACCAAAAGTGTGCTGTGATGCGCATGGGCCGTAAAAACCCACAAGTCACGTACACACTGGGGGGGAGGAAATTAAGGCAACCAAGCAGGAACGGGATCTGGGGATATTAATGTCAAGCAACCTGACGATAGGAAACCAGTGCAGCAAGGCGGTGGGGAAGGCAAATGGCATGTTGGCCTGCATCCGGAGGGGCGTGACCAGCAGAAGGAGGGAAGTAATCATGCCTCTTTCTAAAGCCATGGTGAGGTCACATCTGGAGTATGGGGTCCAGTTCTGGAGATCACATCTGCGAAAAGACATAAATGGGATTGAGAGGGTACAGCGCAGGGCAGCTAAGATGGTGCAGGGCGTGCAGGGGAAGCCATATGAGCAGAGGTGCAGGGAACTGGATCTGTACCCATTGGGGACAAGCAGGGAAAGGGAGGACATGATTGAAACATATAAGTACGTTAAAGGGGACAGCAACTGGTAATTGGCAGCAGTTAGTAATGTTCCTAGTAAGAGAAGTGATAAACTTGCCTCCAAAAAAGCCATATTTAACAGTACTTTAATAACTCTGATGTGAAAAACTGTTTTCAATTGTTTTCTTTTTATGGACAACATTCTGCACAGTTCTCTTCATGGAACCAGCAATTTGGAGTGTTTGCTATGGCACGGTTTGAGTACAGAATGCTAAATGTGAGCGATTGCCCTTTCAGAACCATACTTGGAATTCTTTGCTCAAACTGTGACATAGTTAAAACTCCAGATCACTGATTCCATGAAGAGAACTGTAACAGAATGCTGCCACCCATAAAATCAAAACAAAGCAAAATACTGTTTTTCACATCACTTTTTATTGAGATACATTTACATATGAATTTTTCAGGCTGATGGATAGCATTTCTGTAAGTGGTAACGTTATAAACAGCTGCATATTAGAACTCATTTCCTGTTCTCTTTAAAGGGATTAACGAAGTGATCGAAAGGTGCTTTTTCAAAATGAAGGAGGTGTCTAGAACAAGAGGGCATAATTTAAGATTAGAAGGAGGAAGGTATAAAGGAAATGTGCAGAGGCGTTTCTTCATGGAGAGGGTGGTGGAGGCCTGGAATAAACTACCGGAAGAAGTGGTGGGGGCTGAAATGGTGGAGAGATTCAAGAGGGCATGGGACAGACACATGGGGTTGGTAAGTGGGGGGGGAAGGGGAGGGCTCGGGGTATAGGGGATGAGTAAAGGGGAGGAAGGGCCGAATAGATGGGCCACGTGGGTCCTTTTTCTGCCATCAGATTTCTGTGATCAGCTTAAATTGTTGTTGTCACCCTTGTGTTCTGAGAATTTTTGCCACATTTTAGATGTGTGGTAGGGCAGAAAGAAGGCGTAGGGGCAATGGGAGCAGTGAAGGGGGCAACAGAAGTGCTTCTGTGTGGGGTTTCATAGGTCTAAGATCAGTCTTGGCTAAAGTTCCAACTCGTGTCTTCCAGGCCCTGATAACCACCCCTCAGCTGTGCATGTGTGGCACAGAGCCTGATAGATACCCGTGCTTATCGTTCAGCCTGGTGGACACCTCTTTCCACGTAATGTCCCATGATTAAATCATCATTGCAGTGGCCTGTGGAGGAAGCCGAAAACTACCTCCTTGGTTCCATCATAAGGGTTGCTGCAGTAGGCAGAACGCCCAAAGCAGGGAAGCATTACCATATCTGTACTCCAGGCCGATCAAGGGACATCAATTGCTGTGCAGACCTGGAATCGTAGCAGAACCTGGGTCACCCACATGGTGACACAACATGATACCGCTGGGTTATCATGGCAGTTTATTTGCTTTTAACTGTTTAAAAGCTGGGTGGACTGAAAAACACTGAGGGGTTAAATGACTTGCTCCCTGAGCAAGTGATTTTAAGTAGGATTTGAACCTCTGTCTCCTGGTTCCCAGGCCATGCACTAACCCACTAGGCCACACTGCCTTCTCACTGTTTCTTCAGCAAGAGATAAGAAGTAGGGCTGCATGTGGTTGATGGCGTCAGTGGTCTTTGGATTATAGAGAGCAATCATTTAGTTTGTATTTTTATAGGCTGTGGAATACAGGTCTCTAAAAGCCACTGTGTCCTGGCATAACATTTCTGCTGAATCCTTTCTCTATTAAAACATTTTGCATAAATGTCTCTGCTATGCCAAGCTTAAGAGTAAATAGCAAGGCGCTACTGGGAGCTGGTGTTCTGCTGTGTGCAGGGGTTAAGTCTTGCAGCCACTAGCTAGCAGGGCTAGTAACTGGGAGAATCCCCTAGACCTGCTGATTGATTTTTTTCCACTGGCCCAGCTGGTGTACTTATTGAAATGTTAGCTTCTCCAGTACAAGCCTGCAGGACTTGTTAAATGAAAATATTACTAGCCCAATACAAAATCTACCAGCATTTGGGTAGTCAGCCGGTGCCAGCCCAGTTGTATGTGGCTAATGCAGTATACCTTTATGTCATAAGCAACTCTCTATAACAAACTAGGAAATGGAACAAGGCCTACAGCAAGGGAACCAGAATGTTGAGGTGCACTAGGAGAGGTTTTTGGGAGCAGTGTTAGAGAGATAATACTGCCTCGGTAGATCACTGGTGAGACCCCATCTGGAGTACTGCACCCAGCTCTGGAGTCCGCACCTGAGGAAGAGCAGAGGCAGATTGGTGGAGTAACCAAAATGATTTGGAGCCAACGGGGCAGATCTTATGATAATCAGCTTAGGGCACGGAATATGTCATTGGAGGCCAGATGGGAGAGTGGCAACATGATAAATAAAGACTCTCATGTTCCAGAAAGGAATAAACAGGGTAAACTGGGAGGAACTATTCAGCAGGAATGGTTGGTCAAAAACAAGGGGACCAGTGCTCGAAATATTGCCTTCCTGGATTTCCAGGGAAAGGCAGGTACTGTGCTGGAAATTAGTTTTTTGAATCCTGCATTTCCATCTGGAAATGCATGTGCTAATTTAGCCATGGTGAGGTATTGAGTGGCTGTGCCACATCATGCACTGAGGTGTGAGAGGGCAGCGTGTAATTTGCTGAAGCAAGGGGGTCGGCAGGGGGGAAAAAAAATATTTGGGGTCTTTTTACAGTCCGGATTCATGGCCTGCTCAGGGGCCCTTTTGGCATCTGTCTGGGACACATTCTGTGGCAGCTTTTCGTGGTGTAAGTAGAAACTGTGATTGGCTGCATCTGTGAATCTCCTGCACCATCTTCCATGATTGGTCAATCGTATGCTAATGCTGTAGTCTCAACGCAGATCGCTGAGTGGAGAGGATCATCCATTTGCGCTCATGTCATCCAGCTCAGCTGTAAGTGTAAAAAAAAAAAAAAAAAACACACACAAGTTGCTGATCTCAGTGGCTTATTTAAATCATTATTAAGAAAGCTGAACTGGCTATCTGAGCCATCCGGTTTGAAAGAGGAGGTTTAAGAGTCACTACGAAAGATTATGGAGAAAGCATCTGAATTTATTTAAAATTACAACTAGTACTGAGGCGCTTCAGTGCTGGCACATTGTCCTTTAAAAAAAACGCAGTTAATACAAGGGAGCAAGGGAATTTTATTTTTCTTTTAAAAAAAAAAAAAAGTACCATTATTTATTTTAGCTGCTAAACTGGATTAGGTCACAACAGACAATGTCAGTAGTTTAAACAATTATTTTTTCTGTGCTGCATTGTGTAATTGCTGGTCTGCTCCAAAGACAGGAAGAGAGCGACTATTTCGCCAGATGCAAGTCCTCGGGATTAGGCACCTACATGCTAATGGCATGCAAATGGGCTGATAATCAGATGCAAATGGCCCCCTGCACCTTGCATGAATTATGGCCCCATTTGCATGTCACCTTGAATATTGGAAATTTACATTGGCTTAATGGTACTTTGTGCCACTAAGTTTACTGTTGAACTCTGACAACTTATGTGGTGCAAGTTGTTAGGGAGTTGGTGATATTCAAAGGAGTTGCTCAATAGCACAACTCCTTTGAATATCACCCTGGCCACACCCCTGCGCAACTATTTTGAGCAGCGCAAGGGCTTGGTCCTCAGAATGGCGCAGTTTGAATATCCGGGCCCCTATCTCTAGTTTAGAGGAAGATTTAAGAGAAGTTCTCAGGTTAAGGGAACTTTATAATAAGGAAGAAAATGAAAATGTAGAATCAGGGACCCTGGTTTTCCATTTTTAACGGTAACACCGGTAACAATCACGGAATCCTGCTTGGTTTGCGGATTTTGCATTCTTGTACCAGTGCTTCACGGAAATTGCATGTCACTGCACAGAATCTCTAAGATTTCAGTATCTTTTTACATTTTTTTTATTTTCTCTTTCTGTGTTCCCTTCTCACAGCATCGGTATCCCCTAGCTTCACCCCCCAGGTAATGCTCAGGAACTCCTGTGGACCTGCCCTATCCTGCCTGGGTTGTACTTCCCAGGTGGGAAGGAGGGGACTCATAGGTCACCCTCCACATTCCCTTAGTGTGTGTCAGGCAGCTCAGTGGGTCCCACATGGAGCCTGATTATGAGGTCTGGGGCACCTGGGTCCCTTTTGCCAGTGGCCGATACGGGATGATTGTTCCTGGTTCTCTGGTCTCTGTCCCTGAGGGCACCGGCACTAAAGATCCAAGGAGGTAGGTCACATAGAGACATGTCACTGCTCCAGATCCTGGCTAGTGTCCTCCCCTCCAGATCACTCTGCAGCACCATTGCACCACCACCCATGGTCACACCAGTGGTGGTAAAGAAGCAGGACCTGCAGCCCACCCTCCCGGGAGGAGGAGAGCAGTCCCCCAGGTGCTCGATCCTACTCCCCGGCCAGACCTCCAGCAACCAGAGTTTGCTTCTAACCCTGGGTCACTGGCATTGCAAGCAATAGTGCCACTGCAGTGCTAGCGGGTCAATTAGATTTTGGCATCTTAAATGAATGCTGCTGTTTTTGCATTCTTTCTGCTTTGCTGCATATAGAAACAGTAATAAAATCCCCCGAACTGCTTTGTTGTAATCAGCCATTCAGTTTAACCACCCATGCCTAGTGGTTAGAGTAACAAACGGTGATTGAACTGGGTACCTCCAGCAGACTTGGGTTTGAGTCCCATAACCTCCACTTGCATCCAAGCAAGTCACTTAACCTCCCAAGTGCTTCTAGGTCAGTCCTTAAAACAGACAGCTCTGCCTAGTGGGCCTTACCTGCTTTACAAAGAATGTAAAAATAAATACCAATATATGTTTACTACATCATAGAATAGTAGTCAGAGTACCATGTAATTTACTTGAGTTTTACTTGGGCTGCAATGATTTTGTATAGGTAAGGTAAATATTCAGATATGTTTTATAAGCTTGTTTTAGACTTCAGTCAGGTTTGTATTGTATTCTTTGCATATAAGCATCTAAGCTGTAGATTGATAAATGCAGGATCACTGTTACCAACTAACTTATTCAAGCTTATAATCAGTAGGGCCATCCAAAATCCTCAGTTGTTTGAATGAAAACTAGTCTGAATGAAAGTATGTTCTTTAAGAAGAAACTGCCTTACTACTTATGAAAAGACTTCACAGTTAGCACCCCATTTAGGTGAATTGGGTCATTTGCACTTTTCTCCTACCTTGTGGTTCTGTCTCTGTGACAACAAAATTTTTCTGATAGACTGCTTCAACAAAAGCAAATGTTAAGTATTTAAGAGTACTTAACAAGGTAAGACCCAGGGGCTGTATGATGCTGGTGGGCAGAGTAGTGCTTAATTCACATCTGAACAAAGACATGAAAACTGGGAGACACCCTTTCATGGACACCAAGTAGAAAAAGCATCCACATGCCTGAGAGATGCATGAATCCATTTGAAGGTCCTCCTCTAATCACATGTGGATTTTAGGCTAAAACACTTTATTTCAAAGAAGCAAATTCAAGCAGTTTTTTGCTTCTCCCCCCCCTGGTCAGCCACTCCTTCAGGCCTTCCAAGGCCCCTACCACCACTGCTGAGTCCCACCACTATCCACTGACCCTAACTGCTGTGCTACCAGGTAACCCAAAGTAACCCTTCATTGAGAGGGTCCCTACCCCTGTGGGAGGCTACCAGGGGAGAAGAGTTGCCCCAAAGAGCATTCTGTGTATCCTGGGCATGTCAGGGTCAGAACAGACACATGTCTGGGGCTTCTGGTGTATGGCAGGACCAGCAGCCATCCTTCAGTTGGCCAGTGGGTGTTTTCCCATTTTCTTGGCGGCGTGACTGGCTACATGATGTCCATGCACAAGCCTACATCCGTCACACTCCTCCTGCAGTGAGGACTGACGTGTTGTTGTGCTTCTGGCCTCCACCATGGACCAGCAAATCCTGAGCCATGAACCCACCCTCCCTCTCAGGAGAAGGGAGTGGTTGTTGGACACTCAAGCCTTCACCCACCAGCTGGCCCTCCAACACCCAAGTCTGTTCCCTAACCCTGGTCAGCAGTGTCACAGGCAGATATACAATTCAGGCAGTTAAATTATAGATAGGAAAAAACAAAGGTAGTCCACCTTAGCAGTGATGGTTCAGATTAATTCACATCTGAGTTCTAACAAGCAAAGAGGCCAAGTCATTTGTAACTTGTGCATGTGGAGTGTGAGTGTTGAAAGCGGATCATAGTGCTGTCACTACTGCCATCACCCCAGAGGGATGTGTACTGCATTGTTGCTACTGCCATCACACAGAAGGGGTGGGGGCTGTAGTGCTTCTGCCATCACCACTGGTGGATAGGGAATGTAGGCCTGCTGCTTGTTCCACCTGAGGGATGGGGGCCAGAGTGCTGATACTGCCATCTCACATGAGGAATGATGACCTGTAGTACTGCTGCCATCACCCCCTAAGGGATGGGGGCCATAGTGCTGCTGCTTCTGTCACACCAGAGGGATGGGGTCAGAAGCGCTGCTTCCATCATACCTTAGGGATGGGGCTGTAGTGTTGTTGTTGCCATCACATCTTGTACCTAAAAATAACTTTAAATTGGTACAAGGATGGAAGGATGTGTTATAGTGGAGGTCAAAATTGCTAAAATGCATGTTAGCAGAGTTAAAAATTGTTAAATAAAGTACACAAAACCAAACACCGGTAAAACCGGATTTTGGCTTAGCAGACAACGGTGACAATACCGTCTTTTTTAATGTGCAAAATGGAATATGCCCTTTCTCAATCCCGGTAAACCAGTGTCCCTGTGTAGAATACATTTTGGCAAGGGTAAGATCAAACTACTACTTCTTTACTGACAGGCCAGATAAATTATCAGTGTACCAACTAAAATGTGAACAAGAACAGAATGGTATTTATAGTATTAGAGATGATCAAGGAAATTTGGTAAGGAACCCAAAGACAAATTAATTCTATATTCCATGATTTTTATCAAACATTATATACACCAGAAGAAGAAATTTCAGAGGAGAACATAGATTTGTTTCTGGGACCTTTATAATGTCCGGTATTATCAGAGGAAGAGGTGAATGTCCTGAACAGACCTATTTCATTGGATGAGATTAGAGAGACAATATTAGAACTGCCTAATGGTAAATCTCCAGGTCCGGATGGCTTTGTGAATGAATTTTATAAACAACATATGGCAGAGTTGGCCCCAGCCCTATATGAGGTTTTTATCCAGCTGGAGTGGAGCCGTACCCTTCCCAGTTCCTTTCATGAGGCAGTAATAACCTTACTACTTAAAAAGGAGAAGGACCCTGAAAACTATGGTTCATATCTGCTAATTTCATTATTAAATTCAGATTATAAAATATTTACAAAAATATTAACAAAAGATTAAACAGCATTATACATGACATAATTCATGAAGATCAGACAGGGGGCCCAATTCTAGAAGCACCCCTATGCATGTTGCAAGTTGCAACGTATGAGGGGTGCAGTTGTGCCAAGGACCCTGCACCCAATTCTCTATCGGGCAGTGTTCTGGCAGCTAAGTCCCATGGCTTGTGGCAGCCCTAGCTGTGCCAAACAGAGAGCGTACCTGAACAGGTTGTCACAAGCTGCACATCACCCAGGTAAATGGTGTAAGCACCCCCCAGTCCCGTGCCTGGTAAATTTACAGAAATTGCCCCACAGGACTATCAGATCCCCCAGTCCCGCTCCCAGTATAAGTGTGGAAATAGCCCCACAGGGCTAGTGGAATGCCACCCAGTCCCTCTCCTGGTATAAGTATAGGAATCACCCCCTAGGGCTAGCAGACCCCTCCAAGCTCCAAGCTCCAAACTGCAAGTGTGATTGGTAATGCACTATGTTATAAAAAAAACAAAAACACAGCCCTGTTATCCCTGGTAGTCTAATGGCCCCCCACCCGGCAATGCCAGACCACTCTTCTCCCACCTGACCTGTACCCAGCTGGGGACTGGCACAGCCCACCTCTCACCACCACGGCCAGCCACTGACTGAGCTCTGTATGAGCGTGTACTACTGTACACAGTATGCACTCAATGTATGACAGTTCATCCTCTGTGTTTTTTTTTTAACGTAGTGCATTACCACCACACTTGCAGTTTGGGGATCGAGGCTTGGGGAGGGGGGTCTGATAGCCCTGTGGGGTGACTCCTATACTTATACCGGGAGTGGGACGGTGGTCCAATAGCCCTGCAGGGCAATTTCTATACTTATACTGAGAGCAGGACTGGGGGGGCCGCTAACCCTGTGGGGCCACTTGTATTCATTAATGTACTGGGGTGGGTTGGCACATTGGTGCAACCCCAGTGGATGTAAGGTACACTTATACTAGCTAATTACTGGTGTAAGTGTACTTTGACAGATGTCCTCTGGGGGTTGTTCTAGAATACCGACATCAGGGACTTGGCAGCTGTCCTTGCAGAATAAAGTGCAGCTGCTGGTGTAAACCCCATTGTGCCATGTCACGGGGGGTTTTTGCACAACTGGTGGTGTAACCCCAGTTTGGTGCAAGCGGCCTGCGACATGTTGCAGGCTGCTAAGCAGAATCCCAAATGCTGGAATGCATGGTGCAAAGTGCTACTTGCATTATTTCTGTTGGCGCAAGTCACTTTGCAACATGCGCATCTTTTCTAGAATTGGCCCCAGGGTTTATAAAAAATAGAAGACTGTCCAGTAATATCAGATGCACAATTAACATAGGGGAGCAGGCATGGGGAGGAGGGAGGGGATGTCTCTTCTTGTTCTGGATGCCGAAAAGGCATTCAATTGGGTTAGTTGGAAATATTTGAAGAAAACACTGGTGAAATTTGGGATTAAGGGTCATTTCTATCCTGGATAAGTTATATTTATAAAGCACCATGTGCCAGGATAAAACTAACCAACTCTTCTCTAAATCAATATATCCTCTAAGGGGCACAAGACAGGGACGTCCCCTATCAGCCTTGTTGTTCTCAATCTTTATTGAACCTTTGGCTATTGCAGTCAGAAATATTACACCTAATGTAGGTATAAAAATAGATGGAAATTGGCACAATTTCACTTTATGCCAACAACGTCATATTATATGTGCAAGACATCCAAAAGTCCACTCTTAGCATAGTGAATTTAATTGACACATTTAGTAAGGTCTCTGGGTATAGGGTTAATGCCCCAAAATCAGAAGTGTTATTACTGAACACAAACTTAGCTCAACAAATAACATCAAATGTAATAGGAGTATGTAAAGTAAACATTAAATATTTGGGGTTATATCTGCATAAAAATCATAACAAATTATTCAAATTAAACTATCCACCTTTGTTACAATGTATCTACTCAGATTTGGGTAGGTAGGTATTGTTACCCCTTTCTATTATGGAAAGATGTAATATAATAAAAATGAATATTCTACTTTACCTGTTATTTTTGTTTCAAGCACTACTGATAAGACTGGGGAAAAATGTTTTCAATAAATTAGAAAAACATATACAGTAAGAATATTTGTATGGGCCAATAAAAGACCCAGACTTAGACTGGAAACATTATATCTGCCAATTGAAGCGGGGGTCTGAGCTTAGCAAATATGTTGCTGTATTACTTAGCTGCTCATTTAGAAACAATAACATCATGGTTTAAAATAGATGAGGCCAATCCATCATGGATGGACATGGAGGCATATAGGCTACCTGAGAAGACGATCAAAAAAGTGTTAGACCTGGATATAGAAAATTAACTTCTTTCAGCTTGTACCAAAACAACAGCAGATGCTTTGCAAAAGGCAAATAGATTGTTGGGCTTCAAAAGGAAAATTACACAACTCTCAGCCTTATTTTTTAATGTCCATTTGCCACTTTTGTATCTGCCTAGAAGGTGGATTCAAAAGGAATTTTTATTCATTAAATATATCTTTTCCCCCTCGACCTCTAGGTTTTTCACATTTGAAGAGATGGTAGAAAACTTAAATTTACAACCAGGATAATTTCTTACGTACTTGAATATAGTATTAGAGAATTTTTGAAAAAGTGTATGGGGAACCTGGAGCTTCCCCCGCCTTCACCAGTGCAGGAATATTTTACAACTTGTGATTCAAAAGAAAAAATGATATGAAAAATGTATTCCTTTTTATTAATAGAATCCAAGGAAAGCTTGGATTCTTTAAAAAAAAAGTCTGGGAAAGAGACTTGGCAAAGTCAATTATGTTAGCTCAATGAGAGAATATTAAATCATTTCATAACAGTCTCCCAGAATAATAAACTGAGATAAATCCAATTTAACATATTTCATAGAACATAATATACACCAAGGAAGTTGAATACATTTAATGGAGATAAACCAGATATATGTCAGAGGTGTAGAATAAATGAAGGTACAATATTACATATGTTTGTAACATGCCCAGAACTTAAAGTCTATTGGCAGAGGATTTGGGGTTGTTGCAGCAGGTTTTAGGGATAGGTATACCATTTGATCTGAGCATTATTCTCCTTCATTAATTTGAGGAAATAAGGTTGCCTCAACAACATCTAGAATTGGCTATGCTGATCTTAATAAATGCTAAAAAGATTATTTTTCTTATTATGACAAATATTCCAGCACTCACCACCTCTGGTATGTGTGAAAATCAGGACGCCTTTACTAGAAACATATAAGTTATACCAAAAACATTTTATTTTATAAAATCAAACACCACACATCGCCGGCTGACATGTTCCGGATGACTTGTCCTTTATCAAAGGCTAAAAAGATCATCTTGCAACACTGGAAGGATGTTAAATCTGCTTCCTATACTGCGTTATTAAACCTTATGATAGATAGTGCCAAATTAGAAAGGTTATGTCATGCTAGAGTCAGTAAAATAAATACATTTGAATTACTTTGGCCACCCTTCGTGGCAGTATTGGAAATTAACCGTCTCTGAGTCTCTGTCTCTTGATTTTTGTACATCTTTTCTTCTTTTCACCCTGGTCACACCTCAACCTGGGTCATGATGAAAACCTATGTTCTGAATAACATGGGACTAGCCCCAGGCAACACCATGCTGAAACAGGATCCTGAACCCCCAAAAAAGAAAAAAAAAACGAAACAAACGAAACAAAAACAAAAAACATAATCTAAGCAAATACTACATCAGCCTATTGCCCCCACATATACAGCCCACAAGGAGCCATAGACGCCTTCCCAAGATTCTTCTATCAACTCCTTTAGGCTTTGTATATTGATATGAAAATTTGTATGTACCATGTAAGTTTATATTAGAGCTTCTTTAGCCAGTTTATTCCATAAACACTGCAACTGTTTTGGATAAATAATTCTGTACATAATTGTGATTACATATATACAGCTAACACATTTTTAATACTGGTACTTGTATGTCTAAAGTACTAGTTTATATATGTTATATTATTGTAATGTTTTAGTTTTGGACGCAATTGTAAATGAGAAATCATTTTCTCAATTTGCTATCCAATAAAATTGAATTGATATTCCAATGATGAACTTATAGGATATTAATATCAAAAATCCTTTACTTACAAAGTAGTTTTCATTTAAGTAAGTAGCCAGTCAGCAGAGTAAGGCATACGAGGAGACATACTCCCTGGAAGACTGGAGAGAGTGAGGGGACATGATTGGGATGTTCAAGTACTTGAAAGGGATAAATAAGGTTGATAAGGAGAGTCTCTTTAAGCTGAGTGTCAACCATACCACAAGGGAGCACAGTCTTAAGTTGGAGGGTGGGAGGTTTAGGAAGGAGGTCAGGAAACACTTCTTTACAGAGAAGGTGGTGAACACTTGAAATGCACTGCTGGAAGAGGTCATCTCATTGAAGACAGTAGGCAGCTTTAAAAGAGGATGGGATAGGCATAGGGGGAAGGTAAAGATCATGGGTAGGGAGGATGGGAGGAGTGGGGGGAGGAGGGAGGCAGGGACATTAGCTCAAGCTATGGACCCTGCAATATGAGCAGACGTGATAGACCAAATTACCTTCTTCTGTTGGCTTCTTTGTATGTTCATATTTATCAAAAATGCAATTCTGATTTATTTCTTATATCCACAGTCGATCTTGTTTCACTGTTTGTGTAATAGAAACACACAGTTTATACACCATTCACAATGCCCTACATTTCTTATTTCAATCCTATTTAAATATCTCTTGTTTTACATAGAAATACCACTCTAGTAACATACTATTTCATAATCCATTTTTTCTCCATATGAGTTACTAAAAAGTATCTCAGGTTACCATAAATCATCACCTATCTACATATACAATGGGATGGAGTGCTACCTCTGTGCCGATGGGATGGACAAAGCATAACATTTTTATTAATAGGATGTCTGTGATGGGCATCTGACCAGATTGATCTAATAATTTCTTTTTGTTAATGTATTGTGTTAATGTAATAATGTTGCTGTCATGAGAGGGCACTAAACATGGCTTCTGATGTCACATGATCAAACAGGTCTTATGGGACACATTGGCCAAAAATTGTTCAGTGGAATATTCCCTTGGGAACATTCAGCCACAGATTCTGTAAGGCAGATTGGATAGTACCAGTCTGAACACCTCAGTCAGTTTAAAAGGCAAGAAGCATGGGGTTACTCACCTTGGACATTCTTCAAAACAGAATCATAAAAGTGGACAGAGCAGGGGGTGGGTGTGGAGTGAGCCAGCTGGCCTGAATGATGTCATACATCCATCCTCACACACACACATGCACACACACACACATGTGCATGCGCACGTATGCACATACACACATACACACACACACACATGCCCACCCATTTGGGGGGGAGGCAGTGGAGGACAGTCACTCAAAGGGGGTGAGATCCCTTCCCACAGTGAGTAAGAAATAAATTGAGGTGCTGTAAGAAAGCACTTCCCATTGGACTTGGAACATCTGAAACCCCAGAGCCCTGTAGCTAGAGGTCTGGTAAG
The DNA here is from genome assembly GCA_016271365.2 of Neoceratodus forsteri. Classification (NCBI taxonomy): domain Eukaryota; kingdom Metazoa; phylum Chordata; order Ceratodontiformes; family Ceratodontidae; genus Neoceratodus; species Neoceratodus forsteri. The sequence continues at coordinate 29,530,099 of CM057456.1, forward strand.
AAAGACAGCTTAGGGAATAGTGCTTTCTTCAAACAGCAGCAAGTAAATGGATAGGTTTTAAAGAGAGAATAGTTGAGATTCTATCTGCAACCTGTCTGGTGTAACTTCATTTATTTTCATTTCTAGTAAACTGTAATCTTTTTGTCTGATTGTACATGAATCCTGTTGTAAATACTTGTAGTCTTTTAGTAAAGCATCTATTATTATAGTATCAGTGACGGCTTGTTTCATTTAAAAGGGCAGTTCTACTATTTCTGCTGGACTATGTTTGCAGTCCGTCTCTGAAGGGACACTCTACCCACAGTTATTGTGTTTGACCTACTTGACCTTGTGCAAAGGAGGAGGTAAGAAATAGGTTTCCCTGGGTTCTGTTGGTAAAAGCCCACAGTGGTGACAGTGAACTTGAAGTCCCTGGTGAGGGATTTTTGCATCACATTGGTGGCAGTGTGGTGGGATCAGTGTTGCAACTGGTACCAGTGCAGTGCAGAGTAGTGTACAGTGTGCTTTTCTTTGAGGCAGAAACTCTGAGTAAGAGACAGCACACTGGTGATGGAGTGCCAGCAGAAATATACCTTAACAGTCATGAAACAGGAGTTCAAAAGATTGTATTGTTTACCACTGTTTTTTTTATTTCTAGACAGCTTAGTGCAATGTAGCTAGAGAATATGAGCTCCTCAGACTATATCAAATTTAATGTATAGCAGCTACATGAGCTGTGCACAGAGAGGGGGATTGTCTATGAGAACATGACAAAGAGTGCACTCATGGAAGCCCTGTTGGCACATGACCGGCTGCAGGAGGTGCAAATGGTATTAGATGGGCATGGCCCAATACCTGGTAAGCAGGCGGTCACTGAGGACAGTGACCCAGGTAGCAAGATTGATGTTACAGTGACTGAGCAAGGGGGACACCTTGTGGCACAAGCTGGGGGAGCTGTGCCACCCATTCAAACTCAGCTCAAGATCCTGAAGGCAGAGCTTGTGCAACAGGATACTGAACTGCAGAGAGCAGGGCTGGAGGCTGAAAGGGAGAAAATAAGGCTGGAGGTAGAGGAAAGAGAAAAGATTCACCAGCATGAGATCCTTATGTGAGAGGTAAGGGAGAAGATTCACCAGCATGAGATCCTTATGTGAGAAGAAAGAGAGAAGGAACGAGCAGAGCAAGAGAAGGAATGAGCAGAGTGAGAGAGAGAATGACAGCACAAGATCAAGATGGAGAGACCGTGCCAGCAAACACAGTGGCAAACTGTAAGTAATGGCAAAAGGGGGTCAACCCATGAAGCCACAATTAATTCTAAGATTTTCCCACAATACCAGCAGGGAGATGATCTGGATTTGTTTTTAAAATCATTTGAGAGGGTTTGTGGGTTTAAATTAGACAAGGCTTCTTGGATGATCCACCTGACCCCATTGCTTACTGGCCATGCTTTGCATGCAGTTGCTCGGATGGACAATAATGATTGCATGGATTATAATGGAGTTAAAAAAATGTTTTTAAATGTTTTGAAGTGATTCCTGAGGCTTATAGATGGAAATTTAGAATTAAGAAAGGGCTCAGGAGGCAGTTATGTAGAACTACATGGTCAAATGTGTGCTTAGTTAGACCATTGGGTACATGGGGCTAAAGCAAGGACTGTAGAGCAAATTGAAGATTTACTTGTAAGGAAACAGTTTCTTAAAATTGTAGCTGATGACCTGCACATTTGGCTACTGGACTGGCCATGAAACTCCACAAAGGAGGCAGCAGAAAGTGCTGATTTATACAGTATGTGGCCAGCAGACCACATTAGCAGCATAAGAACTATGGCAGTGGGGCAGCACATGGTTTTAAGGGGACTTAGGGAGGGCAGCCTATAGGAAACCAGCCTGTACCCAAGCCCAAAACAGAACCCACTGGTTCTAAGGGGAACAAGGAGCTGGGGCAAGGGAATGTTGGATTTGTCAGAAAGTGGGGCATCTATCCTATGACAGCCCTAAAAACAGGAGTAAATGGCAAAAGCCTGGGGGAAGGGGTGACCAAGACAATACACCACAGTTCGAAAACTGTGCACACACTGTGGTGACAGCAAACTTCACAAAGCATATGCACCCTATTCTAGTCAATGGGACAGTAACACAGGGATTGAGGGACACTGGTGCCTCCATCTCCATGGTAAGAAGGGATCTGATCCAGGTGGAGCAGATTCTGCCAGGGCAGTTCTCTAAGATTCTGGGAGTCACGGGTCCAGTGGTCCAAGTGCAAATGACTCAGGTCTTCCTGAGCTGGGAGGGTGGCCATGGGGAACAGGAGGTGGGACTTGTACCTGATCTCCCTGTAGGTGTGATCATAGGGAATGATTTTGACCACAGGGAAAAACTAGTATGTGTTACTACCATAGCCAGGCAAAAGGGAAAGCTTCTGAGGGTGAGAAGGGGGTGACACAGCCTGTGCAGACTCATTCCTAGCAGCTGAGGAAGTGGCTAGTGTGGGTGAGGGGCTAGCTAGGAATAGCAGCCCTGGGCCCCAGCTACAAGCAGAGGTGGTCACTGCCAGGGGTGGCTTTCCTCCTGAAGGGGAAGTGGGGAGTGTTAGATGGGAGGACCTGGGCAGGGCACAGCGAGCTGATCCTACCCTCTAAAAACTGAAAGAGATAGCAGATAGTGCTGAGGCCTTTCAAGAGAATAAAAAGTCAGTTTATTGGGAGAATGGGCTGTTGTACAGGGAGTGTACACCACAAAGGGAGCTAGAGGGAGAGGTATTCCAGCAGCTGGTAGTCCCCTGGGACTACTGAAAGCAGCTTCTGGCCTTGGCCCATGACATTACTTTTTCAGGCCACCTGGGTATTAACTGCACAAAAAAGTGGCTTGCCAACAATCTCTTTTGGCCAAGCATGCACACAGACATGGCAAATTACTGTTGGACTTGTCCACAGTGCAAGCAGGTTGGAAAGGTCATGGACAAGGCTAAGGCAGCTTTGGTGCCCCTGCCTATTATCGATGAACCCTTTAAGAGGATAGCCATGGACATAGCAGGACCCCTAAGTACCCTAAGTCACATGGAAAAATGATACATACTGGTTGTGGTGGATTACGCAACTAGGTACCCCGAGGCAGTGGCAATGTCCTCCACTGAGGCAGGAAAGGTGGCTGATGAGCTCCTGGGAATCTTTAGCCAAGTGGGATTTCCACAGGAGATTTTGTCAGACCAGGGGACAAATTTCATGTCATCATTAATGATCAGTTTATGGGAGAAGTGCAGGGTGAAACAGCTCTGTGCCTCGTCCTATCACCCTGAGACAAATGGCCTGGTCAACCAGTTCAATGGGACCATTAAAACTGTGCTCAGGGCATTTGCAGACCAGCACAAAAGGGAGTGGGACAAATATTTGCCCCACCTCCTGTTTGCATACAGGGAAGTCCCACAGTGGTCCACAGGGTTCTTGCCCTTCGAGTTCCTGTTTGGTCACAGGGTGAGGGGGCCCCTATATTTTAGCCAGGGATGAATGGGAAGGTAATCATGCCTCCCAACAGGAGTCTGTTGTGAAGTACATCCTAAATTTCAGGGCCAGGCTTAAGGAGCTCATGGAGCTTGCCCAGGAGCACTTAGCTACTGCACAACAGCAAAAGAAAGCCTGGTACGACTGTGGGGCCAGAGCTCGGGAGTACAAAGTTGGACAGTGACTGATAGTACTTGTCCTAGTCCCACACAATAAACTGCAGGCAGCATGGGAGGATCACATCAAGCATGTGAGGGAGGTCTTCTGCAGAATAAAGGCTACAGGGCTGACAGTTAAGGCAGAATAATGCAAGTAGGCATGCTATAGTGTCCTACCTTGGGCACCAGGTGGGCAGTGGATGCATCCATCCAGAGCCAGCAAAGATTAATGCCATCCAGTCCTGGCCCACCCCTGCCACAAAAAAACAGGTAAGGGCATTTCTGGGAACAGCCGGGAACTACAGGAGGTTTGTCCCTCACTACAGTGATGTGGCCAAGCCCCTGATAGACCTAATGAAAAAGAGAATGCCTGAAAAAGTTCTCTGGATAGAGGACTGTGAATCTGCCTTCTGATGGTTGAAGGAGCCATTATATGGGTCACCCGTGCTTGCTAGACCCAATTACGACTTAAAATGTGTATTACATGTGGATGCCTTGGACCATGGGCTGTCCTGAGCCAGGTTACACCACAGTGGGAGGAGCACCCCATAGAAACATAGACTTTGACTGCAGATAAGGACCACTTGGCCTACCCTGTTTGCCTATTTCCCTACCTATTGGATAAGCTGCAGATCCGAGTTAACCAACAGACTACTTCCTCCTACCCCCCACTAGAATTGCCTTATGTCTCTCCCATGAATTCTTAATTCCTCCACTGTTTTTCACCCCATGACCTCCTCAGGAAGGGTGTTCCATGCGTCCACCACCCTCTCTGTGAAAAAACACTTCCTCATGTTGCCCCTGAGCTATCCCCCCCCTCTATCTTCAAATTGTGCCCCCTTGTTCTTGCACATCTCTTTTTCTGAAAGATGCTACCCTCTTGGATTTTGTTGATTCCCTTGAGGTACTTGAAAGTTTCTATCATGTCCACTCTCCCTCCTTTCCATGAGGTATCTGAGCCTGATGCTTCTGCCCAGGGAACAGGCATATGCCACAGTTGAGAGGGAATGTCTTGGGATAGTGTGGGTCCTTCAGAAGTTGCAGCCATATCTGAATGGGAGGGAGTTCACTGTGGTCACAGATCATAACTGCTTGATGTGGCTCCACAGGACTAGTGGGCAAAACATAAAGTTATTGCACTGGAGTTTGATACTACAGTCATACAATATGACCATTCGGCAGTGAAGTGGGGCACAGAATGCCAGTGCAGATGGACTGTCGAGGCAGGGCTGAGTGCATGGCATGTTCCTTTAGGCATTCCCCAGACCCTACATGAATGGCAGTGTCTCTTGGGGATCACCCAAAAGAGACATGCCTTCATTTCTCAAGGGGGGGAGAATGTGACGGACATGTGACCAGACTGATATAGTAAAATATTTTTGTTAATGTATTGTGTTAATATAATAATGTTGCTGTCATACGTGGGCACAAAACATGGCTTTTGGTGTCACATGACCAAATAGGTCTTATGGGAAACATTGGCCAAAAGTTGCTCAGCAGAATGTTCGCTTGGGAACATTCAGCCACAGATTCTGTAAGGCAGATTGGAGAGTGCCAGTGTGAACACCTCAGTCAGCTTAAAAGGCAAGAAACGTGGGGTTACACACCTTGGACATTCTTCAAAACAGAATCATAAAAGTGGACAGAGCAGGGCTGAGTGTGGAGTGAGTTAACCAGCCTGAATGATGTCATCCATCCATACACACACACACACACACACACACACACACACACTTGGAGGGGAAACAGTGGAGGACTGTCACTCAAAGGGGGTGAGATCCCTTCCCACAGTGAGTAAGAAATAAGCTAAGGTGTTGTAAGAAAACACTTCCTCTTGGACTTGGAACATCTGAAACACCAGAGCCCTGCAGCTACGAGTCTGGTAAGAAAGATAGCTTAGGAAATAGTGTTTTCTTCAGACAGCAGCTGGTAAATGAATAGCCATCCTGTCTGTACTAAGCAAAATCTTAGAAAAACTAGTTGCCACACAAACCATAGAATTCCTTCTTAGAAATAATCTTCTCTCTACTGCCCAGCATGGCTTTCGCAAAGGGCATAGCACCACCACTGCCTTGCTCAAATTTACTACTGACACTCTCACCACTATGGACTCAGGTCTTCTAACTGGGCTGTTTTCATAGATATGACAAAGGCCTTTGATCTGGTGGACCACTCCCTTCTCCTCGCCACCTTAAAAATGATGGGCTTTGCATCAAATGTAGTCAGCTGGTTCTGCAGTTACCTGTCTAACAGGATCCAAGTCATTACATTCAATTCAACCTACTCCGGATCAGGCAACAGTGAATATTGGAGTACCCCAATGCTCCATTCTAGGGCCACTCCTTTTCTTGATATTTATTAAGAACATCTCCTCAAATCTCTCCTCCACCTCCTCCTCCTTCCTACTCTATGTTGATGATGTTGTCTTATACCCCAGTGTGAAAAATGTATCTGACATCGATCTACGGCTCTCTTCAGACTTCCAATGCACACAAACCTGGCTATCTGACAATAAACTTTTTCTTAATGAGGCCAAGACCCAGTCCATGCTATCTGGAACCCTTTCAAGGCTCAAAACATGCCAAGACAACTTTAGGGTCTCCTGCCTTGATGGCTCACCCATTGGCTTTGTAACCTCGTTTAAGTACCTACTATAGGGGTAACCTTAGACCAATCCTGAAACTTTGAACTGCACATGCAGAACACATGCAAATCTGTAAAGTCTAAACTAGGCATTGCTTACCGGACTAGCTATGCACTAACCCCCTCAGCAAGATTGGCTATTGCTCGAGGTATACTTCTACCTACCTTGACCTAAGGGGTAGCTACATATGCTGCCACGCCTAACTCTAACCTTCATAGATGGGACGTTACCTAAAACAATATCTGTAGGTACACCTCCTCTTCCCAAAGACAGAAACACCATTGCCTCCTATACTTGGATCTTAATTGGCTACCTCCCAGTGCAACAAGACTTCACTCCCTCTGCTCTACAATTGATAGCATTAGGTGGACTCAAACCCCCTTAACACTGGTGGAGCTGCTCACTCCCTAGTCCTCCAACCATGGCCTGTGCTCGACTGACAAATCTCTCCTATGCATGCCAAAATGCAAAATGACTAAAGGTTCTAGTGCCTTTGCACTCCATGCTCCCCAGCAGTGGAACTCTCTCCCACTTGATGTCTGCCTAGCATCCTCACACACTGCCTTTAAAAAAGTGTTCCATTGCCACCTCCTCTTATCTAGTCAGTGCTCCTGCTTTAAGCCTCCTTAGTACTCTGTTCTCCTCCCTGTTATGATCTTAATCTGCTTAATGCCAATATACATTTCAGGATACTATTGCTCCCTCACCCTGTCCCCTTCCTCACTGCCTTATTATTATCTTCCTCTCAATGTATGCACCAACCCCCCTTTCTCTGAGCATTGACCATGTTCCAAATCTCTACCTATCTCAACTTCCAGTCCCCTGTTGCCTTTCCCCTTTGCACTTATCTGTTATTGTTTCAATCTCCTAGATCTGTACTAAATGTCTTGCCCAGGGGTTTGCTTACTGAGTGTTTTATTCTTAGTTTTTTTGCTAGATGCCTCTGGTTTCCTTACAAGATTATGATTTTACTATGTTTTGTAATTAGCCTTGTCCCAGTGCTGCTGACTGAAACTATATTCTGTACTCTGCACTAAACATTGTACTTTATTCATGCTGTGTATCCTGATGTATAACACCTTGTTTGTACCTTCTGTATTACCTGCTGTTGTATCTCTGTAATTGCTCTGTAACCTCCCAGGTCGTGCCTGAAAATAGTTATCTCTATGGCTAGCACACCCACCCAGCTAACAAAAACTAAATAAATAAATAGGTTTTAAAGTGAGAAGAGTTCAGATTCTTCTATCTGCAACCTGTCTGGTGTAACGTCATTTATTTTCATTTCTAGTAAACTGTAATCCTTTTGTCTGACTGCACATAAATCCTGTTGTAAATACTTGTAGTCTTTTAGTAAAGCATCTATTTTTATAGGATCAGTGACTGCTCGATTTATTTAAAAGGGTAATTCTGCTAATTCTGCTGGACTCTGTTTGCAGTCCATCTCTGAAGGGGCACTCTACCAACAGTTATTGTGTTTGACCTTCCTAATCTTGTGCAAAGGAGGAGGTAAGAAACAGGTTTTCGTGGGTCCTGTTGGTAAAAGCCCATGGTAGTGGCAGTGAAGTTGAAGTCCTTGGTGAGGGATTTTTGTGTTACAATGTTATAAACTGGGCTGATTCATTAACGTCAACACTGATTTAACAGATCTCAACCAGGATGAAGTAGAACTTAGCCTCTCAGGATCTAGCAGTTCTTTATAAACTTGGCAAACTAACAATGAAGTGTCAAATTTAATGATCTTCAATCAATAGTTGAAGATCCTTGACAGAGATAAAACCAGTGATGTACATTAACTCAATTCTGCTATGAGTATAGCTCCTGAGGTGCTTGTAGAAACACCCAAAACTGACCTTTAAAATGTATTTGACAGAACTTCAAGTTTCTTCATTATCTTCAGTGCCCCATAATTCCATGGCATATAAATCCCTGATAGATGCTTTGATTGAACTACCTCCATAAACTTTTCTAAATCTTAATAAACCTGAAAATAACCTGTTGTGATTTTATTTTTAAAGAGCAAATGTGATGTATAGAGTTTATTGTAGATCAGCACAGGTAAAAAAAATATCAGCCATTCTGATTTTTTCTGCATTTCTATGTCAGTTATATATAGAGTTACCTTTTCCAAACTCTAAAGTAGAAGGTTTTACTACTACTGCATTAATATTTAAATTCAAAGAGAATATTGCCATTAAATTGCTTAGTTGTTTTGAAGCCCATTAGAGAAAAGGCAAAACTTGACTAAAATAGTTTGCATTGGCTATGACCGAAAGGTTATCATTTCTAGCAGGGGCATCTATAGACTTTTCTGATACAAACAACAAATCCTCATTGATATAAATTCTAAAGAGAAGAGGGGCCAAAATACAGCCTTGCTTGACCCCTTTATTTGTCACAAACAGAGGAGTCAAGCGAGCATTATTTAAAAAAATGTAGAACAGTTATTGTATTTGTGAATAGGGTTGCAGTTATTGAAAGTAATGCATCATCCAAGCCACATTTCTTTAATATGAGCCAAGGTTTAGATCCATATAAGGAGTCAAATGCAGAAACATAATCTATGAATGCTGCATGTACTGTACCTGCTGTTTTCTGACTTTAGTATATTTGTGATTTATATGGGAAAGAACAAACAGTTATGTAGAGTAGATGAATGCTTTCTAAAACCAAGTTGAGTATTAAGAAATACATTCATTATTCAATTGTATCCAAGAATTTAGTCACACAAGAATCGTTTTGGAGAAAATTTTTGCTGAGTTATCAATGAGAATAAGAACCTTTTGTTTATGTAGAGATGAAATACAATATTAATAAACCAGCTAGGGGGAAAACTACCTTGTCTGACACAACCGGACAACATAAATAGGAACTCCCCACCTACCAATCAGTGCTAGCCCAGTAGATTTCCAGTGAGATCTTATCTATGTCAGATGCTTTATTCAATTTAGTGGACATGATTGCTAACAGTATTTCTTAATGGGAAATTATCAACAAATTCTCTGTGCATGTTATACGGTATTTATAACCGAGGGGGTTTTCTATGTCATAAAAGTGCCCTTCAAAATGCTTTACTCATTGATCAGGTAAAATATGGGAATCAAGGTAATTTGAAAAGTTCTTACAGCCCTTGGTTACTAGAGACCAAATTTGTACTGTATCTGCATTATTAATAGATTCAGACATCTTATCCATTTAGATTGAAAATCTTAGTTTTTGTGTCTCTATGATTCATTTATAAGATTCCCCTAGTTTATTCAAATCTGGCATTTGGAGAAGTTTGTCTAGTGAGCCTTAGTTATTTATTCCCCTGTGTTGCTCTCCTCCATGTGATATTTAACCAAGTATAACAGATCCAGTCATTTGAAGCACAGCCATAAAAGTCATAGCAGAATGGAACAGTCGGTTGCACATTGAGAAGAGGAACCAACGAGTATAATATAAAATGAGGTAGGTGGTGATGGAAAGCACAGTGGAGGAAAAGGACCTAGGGGACATGATATCTGAGTGCCTCAAAAAAACATGCACTGAAATGGAGCAGCAGGCAAGATAAGCAGGACACTGGGTTGCATAGGGAGGGGGATAAGTAATGAGTCAGCAAGTGATTCTCCCACTGCACAGGTCACTGGCGAGATCACACCTGGAATATTGTGCAAGGTACTGGAGTCCATACCTGAGAAAGGACTTCAGCAAGGTGGAAGAAGTACAGCATAGAACCACCAAGATGGTCCATGGACTAGGGACAAGGCATATTAGGAGAGACTGCAGGACTTGAACATGCACACACTTGAAATGAGGAGGGAAAGGGGTGACATGGTCGAGACATGCAAGTACCTGCATGGGATAAATATGGTGGACACCAAGGAACTTTTCTTCGTGAGCTCAAATACAGAGATGAGGAGGAACTCACTAAAACTTGCGGGGAGCAGATACATAAGGGACATCTCCAAGCACTTTTTTGTGGCAAGAGTGTTGGACAAGTGGAACAAGCTGCCAGAGGTTGTGGCACAGACCAAATCAGTGAGCAGCTTCAAGTAGGGATGGGACAGGCATATGGGATCAGCTACAAAAAGTAGTGCAGAAACAAAGGGGAGGGCCAGTGCAGAGTAGTTAGCTTGGGTAGGCAGACTGGATGGGCTGATGGGCCTTTTTCCTGCTATCATTGTCTATATATTTATTTATGTATATATATCTTCTGCTAAGCTTTCTCCATTTCCTATATTAAATACATGGTACCCCAAACTACAAGTTGCTTAACTCATAGATAAAGGAGTTGTCTATACTTCTTGAAACAGTTTACATTTATGGCACAAAAGTGGTTACTGCATTAGGGGTCTGTATTTAAAATGTAACTTCTAAGGGCTGTAATTTCCTCAAGAACTTATGTTGGACTATAAAAAGTATGTTGGTGAATTGCATGGTATCCCATAGACAGCAGGCCTGAGTTTTTTGGAAGTATTGAAGTTATCCGAGTTCATTATTTTCATGCTAGTCCTGGACTCACAGATATAGTGATTTATGTTGAATTTCTTGAATTTTAGTTTTAATTAAGGTTGATATTCTCAATGATGTAACAGAATCAAGGAGATTTAGTCTTGTATAGTTATAAGTAAGGTGGCTTGTCTTTCACTATGTTCTTATGTCTTATGTTCTCTTGATAGAACCAGCTGTATTATATTCTTATAAAAGAATAAAATATACGTTAAAAACTAATGGACAGAACTAACCAATCAGGTTTCTTCTTCAGCTGGCTTGTGCCACATGGTAACAGCCAGCTAGGATATTCAGTGCACAAGCCTTTCTACTTTTTGTCAGGTTTCATTGTTGAGATGTTTGTGCTGTTTGTGAATCAATGTTTTTAGTTTTATTCGTAGCCATTTTCTAATATTAGTCATCCACTTATTTAGTAGCCTCTATGGCTAGACAATCCACCCTAACTCAAGATTAGTTGGCTTTGCCTTTGGCTTAACTAACTCCATTCTCTGGTGGTAGAACCTGCCATGATGAGACCTGGTGTTAGAATAGTCAGTGCTCACCAAGACCATTAAGAACTGCCATTCATGTAGTGTGTCCCCACTCCCCATTTTTTTTTATTCTTTGGTAACTGGATAAGGCTCACTAGGCACAAGTGACTGTTTTTAGGAGTGACCCAGGAGCACTGAGGAGGTTAAGTGACTTGCTCAGAGTCAGCAGTATGCAAGTGGAGGTTGTGGGAATCAAACCCAGGTCTGCTGGATGTACCAAGCTCATTTACAGCTTGTTACTCTAACCTCTAGGCTATATTCTACTTTAGTCTACATGGACATTACTGAACAGTACCACCAACCACAGAAGCCATTCACTATGTAAGTAAAGTCAGACAGTAAAATATCAGTGATACCAGGAGATTAAGGGTGAGGAATTATTCGAGCAAAGCTCTAATGACCTCATTTTTTTTGTAAGGGTGAGATAAAGAAGTCAAAACCAGAAATCCTTTTTTTTATCCTATGAAAGGCCATATATTTTTTTTTAAAGTAAGCTTGGGTGTGCCAAGACTTTCAATGTGCTTAGACCATTAGTTCTCAGTCTTTGTCATGGTGAGTTTCCCCCAAGCATGGGAAAGATCTGGCGGTGCTGGCGCCTCCCCCCAGATACTGAAATAATTTTGGGCTTCTCCATAGAAAAACAGCACACTTTGCACAGTACACCAGAAATAAAGTAAAAGTCTTTTGAATAGTTGACTCTCATTTTGTTCAGCTTAATGTACCTACCATACTTATAACCCCCTCCATAGGCCCGCCTAATTGCTTGACTTTTTGACTGTTACCCCTTCTTGTAATACCTTCATGGGTCAGACTGCTTTCTCTGTCTATTTCCCCTCTATCTGGAATAACATTCCTACTCAGTTCTGCCTCTCCCTCTCCCTCTCCCTCTCCCTCTCTTACCCTGCTCTTAAGCAACTTCTCGTGTATCCTTGTGCTCCCACCTGCTCTTGCTCCTAGTACCTCTGTGCTTAACCCATGTATATGGGCTGTTCTGCCACCAGTCTAACTGGTCAACCATCACCTCTCATTATTTTTTCATTGCTCCTATTTGCACAATTGTTCATTTTGTATTGCTTGACTGTTTTGCAGTATAATTTTGAACTGTATTCATTCCCTACCCTGCCCTGGATACACCTGAAATCAGCATTGGCTCGATGTGCCTTTCTTGGTCATTGATTTGTAAATAAAGGCATACATTCACCTACTATTAACCTCTTTCAGTTTGCCTAATCTCTTCACACGAAATATCTAAAACTCAACATTTATATACAGTACTTAAGACTTGCTTGAACCTCCCCTGGAGCAGGTGGGGGCCTCCCCAGGGAGGCTGGCCTCACCATTTGAGAAACCCTGGCTTAGACCTACAGTATCAATCTGCTGCTGTCTTTCTCTCTCTCTTCATGTTGCACAGGAGAGACCTAAGAGGATTTAGACATGCAAATCAGAGGTCCAGCTCAGACCTGTGTTCCTGTCTAACAAGTCTGTTCACGCTCAGGATTCTCAGTCTTCTGTCATTTAACCACATGAGCCATTAGGGCTGATCTTCTCTGTGGTATAAATAAACATGCTTAGTTTTGCTTCTCACTTTCTTAATTTTTTTGCGTTTCTAATTCTCAGGTGTTTATTTTTTGCTTTTGTATATTGCATCCAGACAACATGTATTTAACTGACAGGTCAGATGAGTTGCATATTTCTTGATGATTAATTGAGAGCCTCTCCACAGAACTGTTGTCCAGGAGTGCAATCAAGCCAAAAAAGCCATTATTCCACTTCCCTATGGTGAGATACGTAGCCCTGGTAGAGCAGGTACACACTAGAATAACGTATAGCATCCTAGGCAGGCTGGCCAGAAAAGAATAGCCTGGAAGCTTCTATGTGCAGGGTAGAGGTTAAACCACAGAACACTGTGCTGCCAAAATATATTTTTTAATTACATTTCTGTATTGGTGCTTAGAGAGATGCTGACCTATCAGAGGAAATAAAAAAACACCCTTTTGTAGACAAATTTAAGCTTATATTTTTATATATAGCTTTTGCCTCTGAACTATCAATCGTTTCTTTTCAGTTAGGTCTTGTGCCAGTGACCTTCCAGTCCTGTTCACCACTGGCAGGATAAACGAGGCTCTACACTGGGTGAGGCACAAGAGCACATGTGATCATCACACTGATGATTCGTAGGACAAAGGCTTTTTCTGGGATTTCTTCTGCTTTCCCTGGTCTTGCCCACCTGCAAAGCACCAGCAGTGCCCTGACAGGCCAAGCAGCATCTCTCTCTCTCTCTCTCTCTCTCTCTCTGTGGCAGAGGCAAGCACTTTTGCCCAGCTGAGGGGCCACTGCAACAGTGACCCCTGTGATGGGGGTCACTGCTGCATTTACCCCTGAGATGTGTGTCACAGCTACATTTACCCTTGAGATGTGGGTCACTGCTGCAGTTACCCCTGAGATGGGGATCACTGCTGTATTTACCTCTGAAATGGGAGTCACTGCTGCATTTATCCCTGTGATGGGGGTCACCGCTGCATTTACTCCTGAGATGGGAGCCACTGCAGCAGTGGAACCTGGCATCAGCCCTCACCATCTGAGAGTGCTCTCCAGCCCTGCCAGGGTGCCAACCCAACTTCTGAGTCTGCTTTTCAGGTGAGGTGAGTGCCACGTGAATGAAGGCCCATACATTGGGGAGAGGGGGGGAATGGCCCTCCTCCAAGTAAGAGATTGGTGTTGTTAAATAGCCTCCTCTGAGGTATTATGTCCAGGTATGGGTCCCTCTGTTTCCCGTAGCCATATACACAATGGGTACTGTCCATATGCAATGCCCCTCCAGGTTTTCAGCGTCACCACAAAGAGAAACCAGCTGAGATGCTGCACTCAGGAAGAGTTTACTGCCCACAAAACTATCAGAGGTTTTGTCAGGTTCCATCCCTGGATCCCCAGCGTGGGCAAGATGATGTGTTCAATAAGAAGTGTGCAAGGTTATGTTGGGTGTCAGCAGGTTCCCAAAGGAGGGGTTGTCCTGCCTATGTGTTCATATGCCAGCAAGTGTGGAAATGTTTGGTCCCACCAGTTCTGTCAAATCAAATTGTAACAATCTGGCTTACAGCTTCTCTCTGTGAAAGAAGAGGGTTGCTGACAGTGGTGGAAATGTGTGTGTGTGTGTGTGTGGGGGGCTCAGTTCCAGGAGTGAAATTTAAAGTCATAAAAGTACAAAAATTCAAAAGAATGGTGTTCACACCAATGATGATGAATATCAAGTGATCTTTTAATTTTGTCCAAACACAGTGACACACTAAGGTGACATTTCGTGGCCTGTATGCCAGTTCTTGAGGCCAATAGTGTACTGTGTTCCAGTAAATAAAATGCACAGCACTCCAGGCTAGCATTCAGAAATCTTTATATATTAATGACATGAAAGCATAAATAAACAAAATACATTACATATTAAATACATATTGTAATGGTTCAAATACCAATTAAGTGCAAACAGCCCAGCGCTTCAAGGCCACCAGGACCTCTTCATCGTAAATACTGTGGTACACCTGGTAAAATGTTATAAACAAGAATTAAAGTCTAGTACACAAACTATATGCTAACCATGGTGCCACCATAGTCCCCTACAAAACAGTCAAAATCACCACTTCAGCACAAACACATGATATCAAAAATCACCAAAGACAGGTATTTGCCAAATAAATGTGACTTTAATTCATACCATTGTGTTCAGTCCTCCAAACATGTTAAAAAAAACATGAGACTGGAAAAATGCCAGCAGGGTCCCACCAACTTCTACTGGTTTTGCCTGAGCGTCTTCAGGGAGTTTGGAAGACTGCACACAATGGTATGAATTAAAGTCACATTTATTTGGCAAATACTTGTTTTTGGTGGTTTTTGATACAGTGGGTTTGTGCTGGAGTGATGATTTTGCTTGTTGTTTTTCTCAGGAGCACACCTGGCCGTTGGGTGGGCTTGGTGGCTTGCAACCCCTAAAAAAATAATGCCTTTTGATTAGCACCTCTATGAGAATTAACTAGCCAGTTTCATTTTCAGCATATCACGTTACTAAACCTTGTAGTACACTCATGAGAAACATCATATTAGTTCCTCATTGTTTATCCTACAAACCCAAATAACCTAATAAACAAAATTGCGCAGATACATATGGTGCAGTAATATGTTTGTACACAGAAATATTAACGGTGTCACATGAAACATTGTGTACCTTGTTAGAAGCATGACTTTATACTACCTCAGAGCACCATTCCTTTAATATGCCAGATATCTGTTTGGTGAGCACTAATGACAACATAAACATACTCTTAGTAGAGTGTTAATAGCTTCGATTTGTAAGCAGTATATCAAGTATGGTCTGCAGTAATAATGTAGGTGGGGAAAAATGGGCAGACTGGGTGGGCCAAGTGGTCCTTATCTGTTGTCAAATTCTATGTTTCTGTGTTTTAGTTATATTAGACAGCAAAGTTGAAGTGCAACATATTAATGCACATACACTTACCAATGCTGTGTAGGGAATGAACTCAGCCCTCTGACGGGCTCTGACAGTTACACAGAGCAACCAGGGCTGAGAGCACACTCAGTTTAAATGCCTTAGTGTGGAGGGGGAGGTGACATTGCTGCTGACATCATCACAGAAGGGCTGTCCCCTGAACACCATAGGAACACAACAAACCTCGGTGGCTACTGCAGTCCCTCAATAGTGCAGTGGACTGGAACCATACAATGTGGCAGCATGCTGGCAGTGAGGGAACTGCAAACCATGGTTTTATGGATATAACCCCCCTACTAGGAGGCAATACCAGTCTACTACCAAACTACAATAAAGGGGGTGATTTTTCCCTCACTACTCATAACTGGTTGATTACAGGTTTTATCCCTAGTACGGGGTTTTAACTCCATCCAGGCCATCTGCAGGTGTACCTCGTCTCCTTTACCTTTCTGTCCTCCATTACATTAGTTAAAAATATTCCGGAAACAATGGGATTCTGTCCTGAGCATTGTACTGACAGAACTAAAATTTCTGACTCATTAGGGACAATAGTCCCAAGAGAGGGGCGAGCCCCTGTAGTTTGTGGTTCCCTGTCTGCTAGCATGCTGCCACATTGTATGTCTCCAGTCCACTGTCCTGTTAAGGGACTGCAACAGCCAACAAGGTTTATTTTGCTCCTATGGCATCGGAGGGGGCAGTCCTTCTGACTGCCCCCACCCACGCTGCTGTATTTAAACAGAGCCTGCTCTCAGCCCCGGTTGCTCCATGTAACCATGGGTGCCTGCTGAAGGGGTATATCTTCATTAATATATTGCACTTAAACTCTGGAACTTTGCTGCCTGATATAACTGTTTACAAATCAAGATATTAAAGGGGAACAGTCAGCGACAAGGGCCCAACAGCCAAGTGTGGGGCTAGTCCAATGTGCACTTTGTGTGCAAAAACATTTTGGTTTACTTACTGTGTACTGTAGCATATTAGATTGCATCAGACTAATTTTGCTTACTTCTAGGGTGACATCATGTGTTACTACCAATACCAGAATTCTCTGCAGCTGAAATCAGAGCAGTACTGCAGCAGTGGGAGATTATATCCTGTAGTGTACATTAGCATTTATATGCGTTCATATAAGCTCTGACCTTTTGCTTGCTGGTCCTGCTGTCCTCCCAGGGCTAAGTACAGTTACAGAGGACTGTACTTAGCTCCTGGAGAAAAGTAGAACCAGAAAACATCTGATCAGAGAGTATAAAAGCTTTTTTAGGGGACTGGGGTGGGACCATCATTAGCATATAGAGCCTGATCCACCGAAGGTATGCAGAAGGATACCTGCAAGACCTGCACATGCAGCCTCTTTGCTCATCCACAGTGTAACTGTCATAGGCATGCAGACTGATCATGAATGCTTCTGTACAGAGGAGCCGTGGCGCAGAGGGATAGGGCATGTCCAGAGATACGCACCTGGACCTGGGCCGGGATGCCTATTCACAGCCCTGTAGGGGCCTCCATGTGGGTGTAAGAAAGTGCTGCCATCCATGCCTGCAGGGTAGAGGCAGCTGCTCAGCATAGGGCATGCATGGCGGGCATTGGCTTGTGTTTCAGGGAATGTACCGGAGCCCGACCTACACACACACACACACACACACACACACACACACACACACACACACACCACCCCACACGATGGCCAAGGCCACAGTACTGCCGGCAACTCCCTAAATAAAGGAGGGCATCAGAGTTTACATTTGTCATGCAGACATGTATAACAACAGGTACACAGGTGCAGTATTCAGATGTAAAAGGACTTTCAATAAGGTCATAGGCAGCTGCACCACTGGTAATTATTGTCTAAATGTCTGTCAAGTTGGGGTGTTCCCTCACATGGTGACACCTGGTTTTTACCATACCCTGTGGTATGTCACAGCCAGGCAACATCGGTATTATCATAAAATCCTGTCCATGGGTCCAGATCCTGCACAGAGTTTCTAGATCAGTGTGGGTTCCATGACCGCAATATCCTGTAGAGGAAGTCTAACCTTGAGTTCTCTTACTCTGTGCCCTGATTTGCCTGGTTCGTGCCGGCTGCACGTTTGCTCACTCCATAACTGTCGCCTTTGTCCAGTGGGGGCCAGTCATCAGCATCTCTGTCCAGGGCTGGGTCATACACTGTCAGTCATACACTGTTGGTGGGTTCCTCTGATGCTGTGGTCTACCATGCTTCAGCATCAACTTCATTAAGGGCTTTATTGACCCTTGAAATGAGATATGGAGAGGCAGGCACAACTGGACACACAATTGACAAACATGACAAGGTGGAGGCATGGCACCACCATACAGAATGTGCAACTTACCTGGACTGGCTCAGTGAGCCACCAGTACTGTCTGTCCTGGTCTCGGTATCCATTTCCTTCCAGGGCCAGGGTCCAAGGCACATAGATCATCTGTGGCATGGGTGCTGGTCTTGAATGGGTCACCTTTGTGTAGGGCATCTTACTGGTGGTTCTTCTACACAGCAAGTGCTATCCTGTAGGTACCAGTGCTCCACCATAATGCCACATCCAATGAACATGCCCACAGCCATCGTCATTGGGGCATACAGATGGCACTTCAAGGAGCCCATAGGTGGAGGTAAAGACACAGGGCCCTTTTGGCATGGGGAAGGTCCATGGGTGCAAAAACAAGGCAGCAATGTGTCCCAGAATCCTGATGAACATAGTGCTTCTACAAGTGCACCTCAAGGAAGGGGAGTACAGAGGCCAATCATACCATCAAAGGATATACTAGCCACAGACAGACACAGCAACTCTGACAGAGCTGCAGTGCATCTGCAGGTACCATTTCAATATGAATGCCATAGGGGAGCTGTACCAGCTGTTGGGGCCATGTCTACAAACAAGGACCATGCCGCAGCCATGTCAGGACATGTGTGCTAACAGCCCTGGTGTACTACAGGACTGCCAACTTTCAAGGCATGAGTGGGGGCCATCACTGGCATGAGCCAGTTGTCTGTCAATAGGTGCCTCTGGCAGGTGACAAATGTACTACTGGAACACCACAGTGACTACATACGGTTACCATGCACTGAGCAGGAACTTCAGAAGACAAAGACGGCATGCTATGTGGTGGCTGGCATGCCCAGTGCCATCGGTGCCATCAATTGCATGCACATTGCACTCTTTGCCCTATCCCAGGAACCTCAAAGAATACCACAGCATGAACATGTAAGCCATGTGTGATGCTGCAGGCATAATTCTACATGTCTGTGCCAGGTACCCATACTCCACACACAGTTCCTACATACTAGAGAACTCAGGACAGTGGGCACCGTTGTGAGCCGTGCCAGCCAGCCAGCCATGGGTGACTCAATGGTAGGTATACATGGAGGGAGGCCACTTGGGGGAACCATGTAAACACACAGTAACAGTCCTACCCCTCCGCAGGTAACATGTAGATACCCATTATGTACATTCCTAATGACCCCATTCCCACAATGAGAGACCGAGGTAGAGCAACAATGAGGCACATTGCCAGAGAAGGGGCATCATCGAGAGGGTGTGCAACCAGCTGAAGATGCCTGGACAGGATGGGGGACCCTGCAGCTCTCACTCGGCAAGGTGTGCAGGGTATTTACCACCTGCTGCATGCTACACAAACATGGCTTTTTAGAAGTATCTTCCTGTACTTGAGGGCATGGATCTACCTTTTGGTAATCATGCCGGTGATGGAGAGGACAATCCTGGTGATGGCAGAGGATGTGCAGGAGGGCATGGTCATGTGTAACATGAGAGATGTGCAGGCAAGGCCCAGGTCATGCAGAACTACTTCAGGAACTGATGAGGATGATGCCGGGGGTGTTGTGTGATGGGGTGAGGTGGACTCAGCTGCTGTGTTGTGCATACATGTATGTTAGCTACCTGTCATGGTGAGCATTGTGTATCCTGCCGTGTATGTGTCCAGTGGTACAGGTGTCATCACCAGTGTGCATCTTTACACAGGCAGGCACTCTGCCACCTGCTGCCCCATGATTTTGCCTTCCCCCTTCCCAGTAGCTGCGGGGACTGCCAAGGTCAGGCTCACCTGTAGGCTCAGGGAAAGGGTTTGACAAATAATTGAAGGCTCAGGCAAACGCATTAACATAACTCAAAACATATGAAGCAAAGAGATAAACAGTGTAAGAATTTTAATACAATACACAAGGTGCGTGTGAGAAGCAAGACATGTTTGTGGTTGCTCTGCAAGGTGTAAAAATGCAACATACAATGATGAAATGTGTCTGCAGACCCCAGTCAGGTATGTTCGATCCTACAACAAAGGTGGTGGGTTCTCCCAGTTAATTTTTTCTCATTTCCAACATTGGTCACTGAAAAAATTTGCTTATAACAGACTGCTGCTTGATTTGAACCCATAAGTGGATCTCCATTTGTGAAGTAGTGACTGTATTGCACGAGACCTCCAAGGGAAGTTCAGATGTTTGGTGCTCCACACATATTTACTACCTCAGAACTTAGGAACCCACTTAGCTTCCCTCCTGGTTATCTTGGGGGACCCCAGTGCTACACTGAAGTAAATAGAACTACAGTATGTACTGTACAGGGAATGGCATTTTTAGTCATAGCTGTGTAAGCCCCCCCCCCCTCCCTGATGCAGGGGATTTCTGATGATGGTAAATAGCTCTGAGAGAGGGGTGCATGCCAAGAACATTTGTATTTTAGTATCAGAGGGTATGAGAGTGGGGGGACTTAATAAGTGCTGCACTGCCAAATAGGTAATCTCTGCTCAGGTCCTCAATTCTTCACTGTCCTCTGTCTGTTCTTTTCGGCGGGGGGGGAGGGGTTGGATATCTGTCCAGTGCCCAAATGATCAGCATACTCTGAATGTTGTTTCTGTTGCTCCATTTCCATGTCTTGGGAGAAACTGGGCTAGCTTTCACACACCAGACTGGAGCCATGGTTGTAGTGATCCAAACATAGCTTTTACTTGTACACTTCTCACATTGATACTTTGGGGTGTGACAGCACACATCATCCATCATACTTTACTTCTTGTAGCATACAACACTTGGTTCAAACTTTTTATAGGACACTCCAACACCTGTCTCTCTGTCACAATGGGTGATTGACCCTATGGTACTGGCACTACGGCACCTGTCTCGCAATCAGCGTGGTCCCTTGGACAACGAAATGCAGACCTATCACACTTCAATCAACCCCACTTGGGATTTACCTTCCCCATGTCTGGAAAATGTGGACACAAGCACCTCTGCAAGGATAGGCAGGAACTCCTTGGATTGTAGCTATGGTCCCCTAACTATTCCTCTGGACACAAAGGTGTGAACATAATGAAGACCTAATGGCCTTATCATTTGTTGCGACTCTGGTACTGAACTTCAGTTTCCCTTCTCACTCGTGAGACTAGCAGCTCACTATGAGGCTTACCTGCAAGGGTCCAAACACTCAGTTCCCTGGTCTTTGAGTCCAGGGTCTTGGGGGGGGAAACCCCATCTAATGAGGCTCCCCAGGGACCAACTACCAAAAATAACATCTGCTACCATTTTTAAAGTTCAAAGGTCCTCTGACAGGGTTACTGGAAACCTTAATCCTTTGTTCCTTGTACCCTAGCTACACTGCTCTATTAGCTATTTACAATACAGAGGTTGGTACTGACATCCTTCTCCTAGTGGAGTGCGCAGACAAACCAGCCAAACCAACCCCTAGCCCATGACCAGTG
Organism: Neoceratodus forsteri; assembly: GCA_016271365.2. Classification (NCBI taxonomy): domain Eukaryota; kingdom Metazoa; phylum Chordata; order Ceratodontiformes; family Ceratodontidae; genus Neoceratodus; species Neoceratodus forsteri. The sequence goes on from CM057456.1 coordinate 29,551,616, forward strand.
TGGTCTCTATAGACTGAGGTGATACCCATTATCATTCTTACCTGGCCCTGAAGGAGCCAACTCATCTTCTACTCTCCACCCACTGCCCAGCAGGACACTCTAATCTAGTACACCAGACTCCCTTAGTGACGACATGAGGATATTGACCGTTAACCCAGGATCCCAAATGGCATGGAGCAGTACCACCACCCTCACCTTCACCCTCACCATGGTAGTTGATGAACTGCAATCCATCCAGGGTGTAAACCGGGTACCACTCTCCTCCATGCCCAGAAAGAGATGCAGCTGCCCTCAGTCATGCACACTGGATGGAGTATGAATCAAGAACCTGACTTCCATTCCTCCATCTAGGGATGTAGTAGCATTAGGCATTCACCTGAAGGACTTGAACCCGGGAATCTCCTTCCATCCCTACATCCATCCAGGAATGTTCCAGCCCAGTGCCATTCATTCCCTTTGTTCAAACAGTCAGCTAGAACCTTGCTGTGAGCCAGTCACAGGCTCTGTTCTTCTGTCTAACAGTCTTAAAACCTGTCTTTTTCCTAACCAATTTAATTTTCATTTTATTTATTAGGAAATACCTTTAAGAACAAAAAAAGTCCCGTTTTCAAAGGCTCGATGTCATAATACAAACAACAAACTACATATAATAAAGCAGTACAAAGTACAAATAAAGCAGTACAAAGAACAAAACAATGCATTTAAACACAGTTGCACGTTTTTGATCCATGTAACATTTCTCAAAGCTTATTTTTGAAAATCAAGTCATATATAGAAAATCAATGGGTAAGTCAGTTAGGGAATTCAGTGGCTCTGAAGCTAAGGGAGCACTGTTTCAGCAAAGTTTTATGAAATGGTGTAACCAGACTAGTTCTGTCCATGCTCCTGGTACTGAAGTGATTTTCAACAAGATGGAAACAGTTTGAAATGTTTGAGGGGATATTGTCTAATGAGGCCTTTTTACTTAGGCAAATGTAATACTTCATTCTTAGGCGCAAGAGAAGCCAATTATGTAATCGATATAGGTCACAACTGTGTGTGTGTGTGTCTTTGCTCACACCCAATACAAACCTACAGGCTTTGCTGACAGAATCTTCAACTGGTCTAAAACAATATCATATGCAACAGAATAAATGGATAATAATAAATGATTCTGTTTATACCTACAGCTGGGCTGTACACACTTGTATCTCTTCCACAGGGGTACTGTTCGAAACCTGGTGGTCCCTAACATTCCAGTCCAGCAAGGGTTCCAGCAAATGGCAGTGTATGGGCATTTCTTACTAAAATTAAGTTTAAAGTGATGCACTGATAACACTTGCCATCCATCCATTATCTATCTATCTACAGTATCTATCTGTCTGTCTGTCTGTCTGTCTGTCTGTATCTATCTATCTATCTATCTATCTATCTATCTATCTATCTATCTATCTATCATATCTGAGGGATGTGTCATATACAAGGAAATAGTACCATCAAGGGTAGCTTATTATTAATGCTCTGTAACCCAAGAACCTAAAGAGTGAGAGGGATTTAGAGCTAATATTTTGTAAATATCTGGGACTTGCCTGTCAAATATTTTATATATTTCATGAAGTTGGTGTGTTTGTACTTTACATTTGCATGCTGTTTTTTCCTTTGTTGTTAGTGTGCTTTTTTTGCTTAGTACAGTGTTTTTCTGTAGTGTAGTGGGGTTCCCCCATATGTTCTACCCCTTGCTGCCTTTCCCTAGTATTGAGATGCTTTCTGAGCTTCAATGTGTTGGCCCTTATCAGTTTCCATAGTGCAATGGCCTCCTATTAAAGGAGGCTTGGGTCCTGCATGGTACCCTTGAGAGATTCAGGATAATATTGGTGGCGGTTCAGTGAGTGCAGCAGGTTATATTTTGCAGTCAGGAGCAGTGTGTAGGAGCTTCATGTGTGCTTGAGAGTGGCATGAGCTGTCTGCAGTTGGGAGCGGTGGTTAGAATCAAGCGGCATATCTGGTCGGAAGAAGCTGTGAGAAGCGGCAGCATCATGGAAGAGCAGAATGGATGCCAGAGCAGAATGGAGGGTGAGTGTGTGGAGATAGCAGCAGCGTAGGTGGCTTTGGTAAGTATGGAGGAGCTGGGGGGAACTAGTTTTGTTCTGTTTAGGTTAGGGAAACATTTTTCACAGGTTCTGTTTTGTTGCAGGGACCGTAATTGGAGAGGCTGTTAGGGCTCTAATATGGGTGTTCTGTGTGTTATTAGGGTTGTTGCTACATGTGTTATTAAGGTTGTTACATGTGTTATTCAGGCTGTGAGAAGGTGATTCATAGTGCATTCGTAAGGTATTCATTTGTTATTAAGGTGTTAATAACTCATTTATACAGTTGTCATAGCATATCTGTTAATTGGGTACCAAAAGATAAAATGTGTAAAAAAATCATTGAAAACATAGTTACAATAAATATACTTGAAAACGAGATTTGTTTCTCATAGAACTTATCCTGTAATTTATGCAATTTTTAATAAATAAATAAATAGTATTGTCTTTGTATATTTTTATGTCCTGTTGCATACATTTACTGTATGTGGTGTGTGTGTGTGTGTGTGTGTGTGTCTTTGTGTGTACTGGCACCTGTAGGAGGTAGCATGGAACTGGGTCCTGTCTACTCAGGATCGCAGTTACTCACTACCCTGTGTCTGTTCTTCTCAGGTGGTTGTATGCCACTAGTCCAGTCCCCAGATAATCAGCATACTGTGAATCTTCTTACTGTAAGTCTGTCTCTACTGCTTGGGGAAAACTTGGTTAACTTTCACACACCAGGTTGGAGTCGTGAATGCAGTGACTCAAATATAACTTTTACTTGTAACTGCTCTCATGCACTTCTCACATTGATACATTGTGCTGCAACACACCTGTCTCTGTACACATGGTCCAGATAATTTACTTCTTTGGGAATAGAGCACCTGATTCATATTTGACTCAGCAATATTCTAGTGGGCACTCTGGCACCTGTCACTCTATCACAATGGGTAATCAACGTGACAATACAGTACCTGTTTCGCAATCAACCTGGGGCCTTGTGCCTTTAAATGCAGTCCCATCACAGTTTAATCACCCCATTCAAGATTGACCTTTTTCACATCTGGAAAACTTGGATGCAAGTGCCTTCACGTGGACGATTAGAAACACCTTGGATAGCCATTCCAGTCCCCACTTATTCTTCAGGATACAAAGGTGTGGACAAACTGTAGACCTCATGGTCCTTGCCACTCTGGCACTGAACTTCAGCATCGCTTCTGCTCAGTAAAGTAGCAACTCACTCTGAGACTCACACACAAGGGTCCAACCAGTCAGTTTCCTGGTCCTTGAGTCCAGGGCCCCCCACTCCCTCTTACAAGGCTCCCTGGTGATCGGCCACCAAAAAGGGCAGTTGCTCCCCTTTTTAAAGTCCTAAGCTCCTCCCACAAGGTCACCAGAAACCTTAACCCTTTGTTCCCTGTATACTATCTACACTATTCTATCAGCTATCTACAGTACAAGTCTCATTAAACTGTTCCTTCAGTGAGTTGGTGTATCATTTCTGAATGAGTTGCAAAAGTGTTGCTGGATCCATCTCAAAGCCCTGTACAAACTGTTTCTTAAAAGTTAAAACTCAGTTTTGCATTGCACTCTGACTGGACTGCAGATACGTTCCAAATCAGTTGCAAAAACATTTTACAAACATTGCTGTTGAGCTGGTTAAGCATTGAAAAATAATACAATATGAGTTGCTAATGCATTGCCAACTGTAAAATACAATGTTAAACCAACTCATTGGAGGAACAGTTTAATGTAACTTGTACTGTACCATACAGAAGTTGGTAACAACATCCTCCCCGAGGGGAGGGCATTACATTTATTTTAAGCTCCCTCTTAACAGACACTGCTATTTGTTAGCTGCAACACAAGACAAACACATGCAGGCAGCTGGATAGGAAAAAGGATACAAAATCTTCCAAACTTTGTTAAGCTGAAAAGAACATTCTGATTAATAACTTAAATGACTTTTTATAACTTCTAAAATATTTTAAAAGTGCAACAATATCTATGGACACTATCTAAACACCAAAGTCACTGTCCCCTACAGGCGTCATTTGCTCTGACTGCTTGTCTACACCAGTATAAACAGTCCTTTACCTGTGACATCACCACCTGTTGCTGTCAGAATCATTGCCACATGTAGAGAACTGCACTGTCAGCTGCAGACAAGCAGCTACGGCAGAGGAAGGCTAGAGGAGTGATTTTCTTTTCTTGTTAACTTCATAGTTGAAATGGAGCTAAAATACAGAAAATATATCAAACCCATATTGAAGTTTGCCTGAAAGTCATTTTTCGTTTTGCAACATTTCTTGTGAAACATCAGAAATTCTTTCAGTACTGTAAAAAGGATACAGATAAATGCAGCAACCTGAGACCCTTCTCTCCCCCCATCTGCACAGTGAACAGTCTACATTTACTATGTTTGCTGGTTGATGATTACCAGCACAAGACAGGTATCTCCAGATAACACCTATTATCTTGCACCATGTGCTGGGCATCAGATGGAGCATGAGCTCTGATGTTACATCAGTTAAAAACAAAACAATGTGTGGGTGGAATCACCTTGGCATTTTAGATGACAAAAATAGTAATGGAAACATTTTGTTCCCAGGGTACAATAAATGAAGCAGAAGACACACGGTAGCCACTTGCACCCATGAGAGGCAAACCTGTAAAAGTGCACAAAGTACTCTCCAAGTACTGTAGATCACACACCGGTTGTTTTAGCATGCTGTATCTTTAACTGATGGTAGAACATGGTGTCAAATGGGTATTGATGCAGGAGTCTGACAGCCTAATAAACTATTATCAGATTAGTGGAGCTACGTAATTCTCCCTTAATGTAGTAAAAAACACTCCAGCTGTTTCTGGAATTAGAACTAGTGAGGTGCTCTTTCCATCCCACCATTATAGCTGGCTAAAGTCATATGAAAACCTAATAAACATTCCATTAAATCATTGGCTTGTTCTTGTAGCACTGAAAAAGCTTATTTTCTAAATCAGCAGATCACATGCTGTGTAAAATAGTTTCTCAGGCACTTGGAGTCACATGGAATTAAATGTTTTCTATTTGACACCACAAAATACACCGGGCCCACCAGTCAGAATAGGTTGGGCAATATGGCTTCATAATAAAAGTAGGCTGAAGTCCTCAGGAAGATAGAGTACTCTGATGTACTACATGGTGAGAAGAGCTGATGTCTATTGCTGAAAAAGAATAAGCTTAATGTTGATTTTAATACTCGGGAGTTGATGAATAGTTTGCTACCTTTTATAGAAACATACAAACACAGAATCTGGCAGCAGATAAGGACCGCTTGGCCCACCCAGTCTTCCCATTTTTCCCTACCCTACATTATTACTGCAGACTGTACTTGATCAACAGCTCTTTCTCCCGCCCTTGCTTTCCTTTCCACTGATCCCCTTGTGCCTATTCCATTAATTGTTGAACTTCACCACTGTTTTTGCCCTCACCACCTCTGCCACAAAGCTGTTCCAGGAATCCACCACTCTTTCTGTGAAGAAGTACTTCCGCTGATCTCTCCTGACTGTTCTCATCCTACGTCTGAATACATTTAACATAATATGAACGCCAGCAGAAATAGGCCTCATGGTCTATCAAATCTGCCCGATTGAGCAGCTAGCCCCTTAACTTGCAGCTGCCCACCCTTCCCTCCCACCCCTCTTCATCATTACCCCCTCACTCTGTCTCATCCCTCTTAAAACCACCCACTGTTCTACAGGATACCACCTCCTCGGGCAGAGTACTCCACTTGTCTACCACCTGTTCTGTGAAACGATGTCTCCTGTTGTCCGTGTCCCCTTGTTCTTGAGCACCTTTTCTTCTGAAAAATACTGGATCAACATATGTCTTGTAAAAAGATGGTGTAGTACGCCTGGAGGTAAGGGACCCATTGGCGGGGAGTGACCATGCCACGGTCTGGTTCTGCCTGGACCTAGGAGGGGTAGAAGGCTGCACAAAGACGGAAGTAACCGACTTCAGGGGAGGATTTTAAGGAAATGGGAAGGATCCTCTAAGGAGCATCTGGATGGGATTGGGTCAGACATGGACCTGATAGTAGGTGGAAATCATCAGGAGAGGGGTGCAGGATGCTACCAGCACCTGTGCAAGAGAAGGCAATCGCGGTGGGGCCAAAACCCTGCTGGTGGACCATAGAGGTCAGGAGGTGGTCTTGAGGAAAAAGCAGCCTATAAGCAATTCAAGTGCTCAAGGAGTGAAAGGGATCGAGGAGCAGGCTGATGGCTAGAAGGCCACTAGAGTGGTGAGGCGGCTAAGGCAAGGAAGGAGCAGAACCTGGCCAGGGAAATTAGGAGAGGGAACAAGGGTTCTTTAGATACATTGGGGAAAATGAAGGGTGAAGAGGCAGATTAGCAGAATTAAATCAGGAGAGATGGCACAAGACCTGGGGAGCAGGCTGAGGTACTAAATGAGTACTTCACCTCAGTTTTCACCAAGGAAAATGGGGTGCTGCATCATACATGGGAGAGACAGAGATACTGAGGAGGGACCCTTACGATCGGCGGGTCTGGGGAGAGGAGGCATCACTGGCAGGTGGGGAGGCTAAGCAGGAGAAGAGGTGCGGAAGTGGAAATCACAGCAGAGGAGAGTCGGGAAGCCCTCAGCTCCCTTAAGGCGGAGAAAGCACGGGGGCTGGATAAATTACATCCCAGGTGCTGAAGGAACTACGGATGTCCTGGCGAAACCCTGGGCTGTTTCACTATCTCTCTGAGGACAGGGTGGGTGCCCAAAGACTGGAAGGTGGCGCATATAGTGCCTATCCACAAAGGGGGATCAAAGGGAGTGGCAGGGAACTACAGGTCTGTCAGCCTGACATCGGTGGTGGGCAAGGTGATGGAGGCATTGTCAAGGAGAGGCTGGGGGGACCTGGATAAGTCAAGGGTGCCTGGGCGATGAACATGGATTCATCCCGGGAAATCATGTCAGACAAACCTGATGGAGTTCTATGACTGGGTGACAAGTGCCTTGGACCTGGGTAGACCAGTGGGCGTCCCTCTTTCTAGACTTCAGCAAGGCATTTGACTCTGTTCCTCATGTGGGCCTGTTGGATAAGCTGGGAGAAATGGGGTGGGGAACCAGATGATCCAGATGGATAGCAATTGGCTCCAGGACCCGGACCCAGAGGGCCGTGAGTTGGTTGGATAGTCTCATCCCCAAGGAGGGTCATGGTAGGGTCCCACAGGGATCAGTCCTTGGGCCCTTCTGGTGAACACCCTCGTATCTGACATAGGACAAGAATCAGGAGTGAGATGAGTCTCTTTGCAGATGACCGAAACTGAGGCGGTGTGGTGGATCGGGAGGCGGGGAGGGTGGCCCTACAGGGGACCTGGAGGCTCTGGAAAGATGGTCTAGAAAGTGGAAGCTGAGGTTCAATGCAGGAAATGCAAGGTACTCCACCTGGGGGCAGAAACCCAGGCCAAGTGTATACACCCTGGAGAGTGCTACAAGTCTCGATGGCTGAGAGGACCTGGGGGTGGTGGATGTCAAGATGAACAACTCGGAGACTTGTAGGAGGCAGCAGCCAAGGCCAACAGGATGCTGGGATGCATCGCTAGGATCACCTCCAGAAGGAGGAGTGATACTCCCTCTGTATAACTGCTTGGTGAGCCACACCTTGAGTACTAAGTGCAGTTTGGAGCCACATAAGAGGGACATTAACCTCCTGAGAGGGTCCAGAGGAGGGCAACCAAAATGATTTGGGGCTTGGGGACAGGACCTATGAGGAGGCTCGAAGAGCTAATATGTACACATTGGAAGAGAGAGGGACCGGGGACATGATAGAGTCTTCAGGTACATGAAGAGGGTAAATAGGGGAGGAACAGTCAGGGTGCTTCGAAGGAAGGAGGAGGGGACCACTAGAGGGCATGGGTGGAAGCTGGGGGGGGGGAAGATTCAGGAGAGAAAGGAGGAGGTGCTACTTCACTGAGAGGGTGGTGGAGCCATGGAATGCACTGCCTAGGGGGCTGGTGGAGGCAGAGACAGTGAAGAGGTTCAAGATGGGGTGGGACAGGTACAGGGGAAGGGTTCTGGAAGCAAAATCCAATGCAGCAAGAATATCCGGAACTGCGAAGGGAGAAGCCAGAGAAGGCGAGGGGGACAGCAAGGTCAGCACCCAGGGTGGGGGCTGACCAAACGAGCAGACATGAAAGACCATTAGGCCTATTCTGCTGGCATTTTAGTATGTTAGTATGTTAGTACACAAGCTTTCGGGGCCATGCAGGTCCCTTCATCGGGTATAATGGCATTCTGAACAGAAGAAACTGAACTTATACTGTATCAATCATTTCAAAATAATTTGACAGAAAAGTTTAGGTGAGGTGAGAAGTGCAGGAACTGAGCTGGACCAGTTGATGATATTGGTGGGCTAAGCGGGCCATGTGGCTGCAGACCTCCAATAGGGAGGTTGTAGTTTTTTTAGAGCATAAATAGTCAGACATTGTAGTCCACTCCCACTTCTGTCCAGAACATCACTGAGCGTTGTGCAGGGTGTGGAACATGCATCCAGGTCAGCTAAGTGCTGTGGGGGTTATTACATTGTGCCTGTCTGTGATTTTTACAACAAAAACAAAACAGAACAAGATGTGTTTGCCATGAGCTGTGGACAGAAGGGGACAGGAGGACGCCAGCAGTGGGAGGGCTGAGGGTGGGAGTTGAGCCGGATCAGCCGGCGATATTTCTAGGCCTAATGGGCCACATGACTGCTGACCTTCAATAAGGAGGCTGTAGTTTTTTGGAGCATAAATAGTCTGAAATTGTCATCTGCTCCCTTTCCTAAATGGAACACCACCAAACATTGTGCAGGGAGTGAAGCCTACATGTACCAGTTAAGTGCCGTGGGGGTTATTACACTGTGCCTGTTTCTGATTTTTAAAACAAAAACAAAACAGAACGAGATGTATTTGTTGTGAGTTGGGGACTAGAGGAACAGAATAAGGGAATATGCCAGCAGTGGGAGGCTGAGGGCAGGAGTTGAGCCAGAGCAGCCGGTGATATTGGTAGCCAAGTGGACCATGTGGCTGCAGACCTCCACTAGGGAGGCTACAGTTTTTTGGAGCATAAATAGTCTGAAATTGTTGTTCCCTCCCTCTTCCATCTGGAACGCTGCTAAGTGTGGCGAGGGGGTGGAACCTATGTCCAGATCAGCTACGTGTTGTTGGAGTTATTACACTGTGCCTGTTTGTGATTTTTTAAAACCCAAACAAAATAGAGCACGATGTGTTTGCTGGGAATTGGGGATGGAAGGATGGGAGGACGCCAACAGTAGGAGGGCTGAGGGCAGGAGCTGAACTGGACTAGCTGGCGATATTGGTGGGCCATGTGGCTGCAGACCTTCAGTAAGGAGGCTGTAGTTTTTTGGGTGCATAAATAGCCTGAATTGTAGTCTGCTCCCACTTTTGTCCAGAATGCCACCAACCATGGTGCGGGGAGTGGAGCTTACATCCAGGTCAGCTAAGTGCTGAGGGGGTTATATAAATTGTGTCTGTTTGTGATTTATAAAACAAAAACAAAACAGAAGAAGATGTGTTTTCTGTGAGTTGAAGACAGGGGGGACAGGAGGAGGAAGAAGGACATCAGCAGTAGGAGGGCTGAGAACGTGAGTTAAGCTGGACCTGCCAGCAATATTGGGGGGCTAAGTGGGCCATGTGGCTGCAGACCTTCAGTAGGGAGGGTGTAGTTTCTATATATTTCACATAAGGCCAAGTGGCCCCTTGTGAAAGTGACCCTGAAGCATGAATGGCATCCATCTAAGTGGAGTCAAGGGAAGTCCACAGAGAGGACTGCAGGCTGAAGACTGTGCTGCTTGGAGAAGGATAGGCAAGGTAAGGAAGGAGAGCAAGAGAGAGAGACAGGGTGGAACTAAACAGGGGCTTTGTGGGTAGAGAACAGAAGAGAAGGTTTTACTTCCTATCGGGAGGTAGGCCTACATGATAAGTAAATGGGGTAAAACTACACTCTATTTTGAGAAGAACACTAGAGTACTCCCATCTGGAATAGGATAACAAAACAGGGGAACAGAGGGATTGACTAAACCCTTGTTTAGGGGAAGCAGTGTATCCTATAAAGAATAAGATGACAATGGGATTTGAGGGGTTGCAGCTAATTCCTATCTAGAGCCAGCTGGTAAAGTAATCTGAGGGTTTGCAGCTTTGCAACCAATACCTATCCAGGGTCAGCTAACAAAGGAGTAAGCCAACAAGGGAATCTGAGGGGTTGCAGCTAGTCCCTATCTAGGGACATCTGACAAAGTATTCATAGGGGTTGTAGCTAGTCCCTGTCTAGAGTCAGCTGACAAAGTATTCAAAGGGGTTGCAGCTAGTCCCTATCTAGGGTCAGCTGACAAAGTATTCAGAGGGGATGCAGCTAGTCCCTATCTAGGGTCAGCTGACAAAGTATTCAGAGGGGTTGCAGCTAGTCCCTATCTAGGGTCAGCTGACAAAGTATTCAGAGGGGTGGCAGCTAGTCCCTATCTAGGGTCAACTGACAAAGTAATCTGAGGGTTTGCAGCTTTGCAACCAATACCTATCCAGGGTCAGCTAACAAAGGAGTAAGCCAACAAGGGAATCTGAGGGGTTGCAGCTAGTCCCTATCTAGGGACATCTGACAAAGTATTCAGAGGGGCTGCAGCTAGTCCCTATCTTGGGTCAGCTGACAAAGTATTCAGAGGGGTTGCAGCTAGTCCCTATCTAGGGTCAGCTGACAAAGTATTCAGAGGGGTAGCAGTAAGTCCCTATCTAGAGTCAGCTGACAACGTAATCAGGGGGGTTGCAGCTTTGCAGCAAATTCCTGTCTAGAGTCAGCTTACAAAGGGATTGAGGGAAGCACCTACACCCATATTTGGGGTAGATCTGTAAAGGTGCGGTGGGAAGGGATTGTTAGGGGATAGGGAAGTGATAACCATATCTGTACAGGATGAGAGCGGGACTTGAGATAGGTAGAATGTGGGGGAATGGGAGCATGCACATGCAGCAGGAACCCAGGAGTAGGGTGGTGAGTTGTAGGGGGTGCGGGGCAGCCATATTCCTGGGAACGCTGTGGGAGGTGGGTTGTTCTCCAGTGTGAAGAACCTTGAACCAACTGATGACAGAGCTAAGGCAACTTAGATGGGAGATAGTAAGGCTTGTGAGGAACGAAGGGAGGGGGAGGGGAGGGGAAAGTGAGGGGGCAGCCTAGGTGAGAGAGACAGGCAGGCAGGGAGGATTGAGAGGGGACGAATCAGATGCCATGGGCACTCCTATCTCAGCGGGTGAGGGGTTCTAGAGAGGAGGGGTGGAAAGTGGTGAGTGGTAGGTTGGGGTCATGGGGGGGGGCACTGGAGTGGGAGAACCTAGTAAGGTGCCAGTGTGGAATAGATTCCTCCCACTGACTTGGGTTGGGAAGGGGGGGGTGACAGTGGTGAGGAGAGGGATCAGGTACAAGTCAGGGGGTCCAGGGGTTAGCCAGGAGGGTGTGGAAAGGAGCATGGCAGCAGTGAAGGAAGGAGGCAATTGACTAAGGAGGGAGGAACAGGAGCAGGGAAAGGGGGGCAGGAGGAAAGGAAAGGGGTGATGGAACTAATACTGGGAGTTTAAGAGGTAAAAGGGGACAAGTTAAAACAGAGGGAAGGATTGCAAGAGTGGTGGTGGAGAGGAGCAGAGGGAGAGATGGTCTGATGGGGGAGGGGAGCAGGGGCGAGGATTGGATAGCAAGAATGAGGGGCGCCAGGCAGACAGGGGATGAACTTGAGGGTTGCATAGAGTCGCGGTGGTGGGGCAAGAATTGGAAAAGGTGGGGTAGGTTTCTAATCCTGGGGGACTCTATTGTAAACGGTATACTATGGGGAGAAGGGGGATCCACATGTGGGTAGAAAGCTAGTATGAATGCCGGGGATGATGGCAGAGCAGGTATGCCCAAGGATTGCTCAGCTGATGCAGGGGGTTGGGAGGAAGCCCCATATGAGTATCCATCTAGGTACAAATGGCATAAATAGAGAAGAGGTAGGGGTGGTGCAGGAAAGGTTTGGAGAAGTGGTGAAGATCTGTAGGGAGATGGACTGGTCAGTATCCTTCTCTGAAGTGTTGCCAGTAACTAGACTCAGCACAATAAAGAAGAAAAGGATAGAGGAGTTTAAGGGCTGGCTGAGTGAATGGTGCAAAGAGGAAGGATATGGTTGCATTGGAGGCTTAGGGGAGACTGGATTGACAAGTCCCTATATGCACCAGACAGGCTGCACATCAAGGGTCCTGAAGGACAGGTTGGGGATGTACATATCTGATGAATTTAATTTAAACCAATTGGGGGGGAGAGAATAGGTCTTTGGGCCCAGAGTCTCCAGGAGGAGGAGGAGGAGGAGGAGGCTGGTAGACCCCCATTCCCAATCCAGGTTAGTAGAACTGGAAGTAGGGTCTGGAGTGAGATTAAAAGGAGAAGTAGAAGGTGGAAGGAGGGGTCAGAAAAGGGAGAGTATGAGGGAAGACAGTCAGGCCAGGAGGGACAGAGGCTCAGATTCACTGAGGAGGGTGGTGTCCTGAAGGCAAGAAGTCTCAGGAATAAGATGGATGACCTGCACGTGTTGTTAGCAAAGTGTGGACATTGCGGCAGTCATTGAGACATGGGCTACTCCTAACCATGACTCAGACCTCCCAATCCCTGACTATAAACTGTACAGAAAAGACAGTGGAGTGGGGGAAGAGGAGGTAGCAGTGTATATATGGAAAGAAATAACTCTCACAAGGGAGGAGTGAGAAGGCAGAAATGTTGTGGGTGCAGTTACTTTTCAATACGAGAAGGAGGAAGGTAAGACTGGGGGTGGTTTACAGACTGCCCAACCAGAAGGAGGAAAGGGATAGGGAACTGGGTTCTCTGATAAGGGAGTCTGCGGGGAAGAGGGAAGTGGTAATTGTGGGGGACTTTAACTAGCTTTAGCTGGACTGGGAGATCCCTGCCACAACCTGCACAAGGAGTCAGGTAATCCTGGATGCAATGCAGAGTGGGTTCCTGACCCAGGGTGTCAAAGTACCCATCAGAGAGGAAGGCAATCCTTGATTTTTGTACTGACAAATGAGGAACACCACGTCCAGGAAATCCAGGTTGAGGAGTCCCTGGGTGGGAGTGACAACTGTACAGTGTGGTTCAGGTTGGACATGGGCAAGAAGAAGAAGGTACTTACAAAGACCAAAGTCCTAGACTACAGAAAGATGGACTTCAGAAGGACAGGGGTGTTGCTAAGTTGGCACCTGGAGGACACCAGCGTAAAGACGGGTGTGGATCAAAAATGGTCTGTCATTAAGAATGGAATAGCAGAAGCCACAAAGGAGTGTGTTGGGCTACAGGGGAAGACTCAAGGGCTAAAGCACCCAGCTGGTTTAGCTGTGAGGTAGACCAGGTAGTCAGAAATAAGAGGACTGACTATAGAAAGTTCAGGAGGACTCAGAGGGACGATGACAGGAAACACTATCAGAGAAAGGCTAGTGAGGCAGGTAAACCAGTCTGGCAGGCTAAATCTCAGAAAGAAGTGCAGCTAACTGAAGGGGTTAAAAAAAGTGAAAATGCCTTTTTTTAAATACATTAGTGAGAAAATGAATAAAAAGGATAGCATAGTATGGCTCAGAAAGGGGGAGGGTTGGGTGAAAGCAAATGGAGACAAGGCAGAGATACTGAATGAGCACTTCTGTTCAGTCTTCACAAAAGAGAGAGATGGCCCAGTGCTGCAAGGTTGGGGGGGAGAAGAAGAGGGAAGGACGGGGGGCACTGATGGAATAATAGAGGACAATAGGGTGAAGAAAGTTTTGTCAACCCTGAGGGTGGACAGATCCCTGGATCCAGATGGCACCCATCCAAGAGTGCTGAGGGAGTTAGCAGAAAACTTGCAAGCCCCTTTGTTTGAGTCATCTGGTACCTCTGGACTGCAGAATAGCACACGTGGTGAGACTTCCGGTGACGTCAGCAGGCGAATGGCAGCTTGATTCTGCTGCTCCCTTGGCCCTCTGGACAAAATCTGTTAACATCTGCCTCAGAAATCATGGATTCACCAGCTAAAAGCACAAGATCTAAAGTCCTTCCATCAAGGTCCCAGGGGACACAGGCTCAAAAGCTCAAAGACCTGCTAATGAATGAAAAATGTCATGCAAGACGCAGGCCCCTCAAGCAGTCACAAGGATCCGTAGCAGGCTTAGGACTCTGAAGACCTGGATCTGGTGGCTATAATTAAACAAACTGCCAAAACAGTCCAATGGATTGACACCTCCCTTACTCAGCTACATGTGGCTATTAAGACCATAGAAAAATGCACAGATCAAGTGGAGAATCAGCTGTCAACAGTGGTGGAACAAACAGACAGGCAGGATAGCCTCCTACTTTACTTATTAGCAAGGGACCAGGAGCTCACCCACAAATTGTATGACCTAGAGGGCTGCAGCCGCTTGGAAAATATTCATTTGTATGGAATCAAGGAAGACGCTGAAAGGTGCCAAAACCACCATTGCCATTATTTAGATCGTACTGAAGGAAAGCCTTCATTTGCCAGAAGATTATAGCATACAGATTAATCGGGCTCACTGCTCCCTTGGGGACCAAGCCTGCCAACCCAGGTTCCCGACTGAGGCCTTTGTGATAAAATTATCCTCCTACACACAAAAGAAAGATTTGCTCAGCCGAGCATGGCAACATAGAGTTGAAATTTCAAACTTACTGGATCATGGTGGACAATGACTATACCTCACAGGTGCAAGAACAGAGATGGGCACTCTGGTCCATTCTCTGGCAGCTCCATGCAAGAGAAATAAAGGCACAGATGTTGTATCCAGCCTGGCTCCACATAGAGACTGCCTCTGGACCCCGTACCTTTGCAGATCTTCTAGAAGCCCCTCCTCATCTGGAAATGATGGAGATTCAAGTACCATCCCTATCAAAAGAAAAACTTGAGTGGGAGCCCCTACAAACGGACTGGGAAGTAGCCCGAAAGGGATTGCCACAGGGGAAAGGATCTTGCAGAGAAAAGGAAAACTACCCTGCACACTGACATTTCTTTCTTGCTCCGGGAATATGGCGGAATGGATGCGCAGGAGGCTGTTTCCCCATGAGACCAAAACCAGGAGGACAGGGACACATGAGGCAGTTCCTGCAGCAACATTAGTGATCACCCTTCCTATTGCTTGATTCTTCACTGGCATCTGAAAGGTGTCCTTGCATAGCACCACAGTGACTGGTAAACTTCAGCTATGAGTAGCATTTCCCTGCATTTGATTTCCTTATCTGGTGCCTTTAATGTTACATCCTGAGGTCTCCGCTCAGGTTACAGACAATGGGCACTCTTGGAGATCTTTTGCTGTAAGACCATCAACTATGGGTTGTTGGATTTACATCTTGTCTTCCTACAAGTACAGTTGTAAGTCTGAATCCATTGACTACTCACCACAGGCTAACTGCAGACATTTTCCTTGCTTCGTTTGCCTCCCCCCAATGATTGTACTGTTAGGCAAGTTCTCTCTATTTATAGATACTGTTTGAGGCTGGCCTGTCACACCTCAGTTGAGACACTTAACTTTACAGGCTATTTTGGTAATGTTTCATGCCCTGTCTTAGTGGGCTCTTTGCTATCTCCCCTTGTTGACTTATTCATAGGAAGGGAGAGGGGGTTGAGAGTTGTGGGTGAATAGGGCACAATGTTACTAGTTCTTTTTATTTCAGATACTTACAGATTCACATTCTAGTTGCCACATTATGATTAAGGTGCTGGCAGCCCTGTGATCCTTATACATGATTGTGCCTTTTTCCTATCCTCTACCTCTGGAGTTTCATTTTCAAAATGGGATGAAGATGATTTGAGTGAAAGGAGGTTCCTGAAACGATTGGGATAAGCTGACTATTAATTTCGAAAACACCTCACAACCATTTTCAGCTCATTCTGGTGGGGTGGCATATTCTGGCCCTCCTGCTTTTGAACTTAACAGCACAGAGATTTAAATGTAGCACCCCCATATCTCTCTAGTATGGAAACAGGGGAGGGGCTCTAGGCTCATATTTGACTGGATGCACAGCACCTAATATGTTCACTGGGGCACTAATCAAATAGAGATGGAAGTCGAAGGGCCTGCTTGAAGTCGAGGCATGGTAGCCTGATCTGTTTTGTTATTTCTGAAGGGAGAGGTGGATGTGAGTCCAGTTGGTTATCTTTTTTATTTTTAAGTATTGGGTCAAGATTTCCACCATGCTGCTTGTTTCTCCAGGACACCACTTGGCCACAGTGTTGAGCCTAGTGGCTTAGCTTTTCTCCTTAATTTGGGAGAATGAAGGTGTCAAAACGATGGCACTCTCTGGGTTTAGATTTAGATTTCTTCCCGACCTTGGAAGTCACAGAATAGGGGCGGGTGGGATGTTAGCCTCTCCATCTTGCTATATGTTTCCCTTGCTTAATAATTCTTTACAGTTGCCTTCTATTTGGCCAGTTCAGGCACTGAGGGACACTACGTTTAGGCTGCTCTTATGGTTAAGTCATGTCCAAACTGTTTACTAGTTGGATATTGTGTTACTTGTTTCTTTGGTTCATTATGTTATTACTTCAAGGCACTTTTCATCTTATAGTACAATAATATGACAACTTTGAATGTGGGACTGATAGACTGATGAGTTTTAAAGCCCTAAAGCTCTTTAGGATATCTACTTATGGAAACAATGTCTAAAATCTTAACATATAATGTCAATGGTATAGGCAACCCAGTTAAATGTAAACAGCTACTTAAATATTTAAAGGTTCTGAAGTGTGACCTCATTTTCTTATAGGAGACTCACTTATCCCTGGTGGAGGCTTTGAAATTTAAGGCGTGGGGGCCCCAAACCTATATCACGCTTCCCTGGAAGGGGGGTGTAAAAAGGGGGGTGATGATACTACTTTCAACCTTGCTTCCATTTGAGGAGGTAGAAGTGATTGCAGACCCTGGGGCTCTATATGTAATCATTACGGGGACCACCCAGGATACTCAAGTTACATTAGTTTAATGTGTACGCCCCACCAGGGTGGCATAGTTTGTTTTATTCCAGTTTATTATGTTTGGTCTCTGAGAAAACTAAGGGAGTACTGATTATGGGAGGGGACTGGAATCTTGTTTTGAATAGATCCACGGATACAACCTCGCAGATTTGGACTGTAATTAACAGGGTTATCTGGCAGTTTAAATCCCTATTAAGCGAGTTTGGGATCGAAGATGTCTGGCGAGCATGCTATCCTAATGCTAAAGATTATACATATTATTCACCTCGTTTTAAAGTCTATTCCAAGTTAGACATGCTTTTCACATACCAGAGGGATCTACCACAGTTCACATTTATGTGGGTGGGCTCATCTGTCTTGTCGGACCACCAGCTGGTTTTCTTGGAGGTGAACTCACATATTCCCTCCAAGAAAATGCATTGGCGACTAAATGTTTCATTGCTTCGCAGTCCCAGCGTAGTGACTGAGCTGGAGGATCTCTTAAAGTCAGCTATTGAGAATAATGATAAGCCAAGCACCTCTCCACAAATTTTACGGGACACAGCTAAAGCAGTTCCGATGGACAGGTTAATTTACATGGCAGTACACAGAAAAAGGGAGAGACAAAGACAGCTCATGGATTTACACAACAACTTAAAAGAACTAGAGACCACACAAAGACGCAAATGGGACAGGCAGGTAGAAACAGAGATAAAGGAGTTGAGACTTAAAATTCAAGAATTACAAAATGCTGAAAGAGAAAAATGCTTTTTTATTTAAAACAAAGATATAATGAGCAGGGCCCCAGGGCCCAACATTTTTGGCCTACAGACTGAAGCAGAGGAATGCTAAAGCAGCCATCACTAAACTAAAGCATCCAAGCACAGCCCAACTGGTGGCTGGGCATGAACATGATGTCATGGTCTCATATTGCAAGACCCTCTACAGCCAATACAAGGAGACATCCTTGTCCGTGAAGCAAGAGTTTTTGCACTCCTTACAGCTGCCTCAATTGACAAACAGACAGAAGCAGAGGCTGGTTGTCCCAATAACGTTGGCAGAAATTGGTGCCATAATTAAAGATCTTAAACTGAGTAAGTGCCCTGGCCCGAACAGGTTTAGCGGGGAATCCTATAAAACCCTTCACAAGGAAGTGACACCCCTGTTAGGTAGGGTATTCAACATGGTTTGGGGAGAGGGTGAGTTTATCCCGCCATCCTGGAATTATGCCACTGTTTCAGTATTATTGAAGGAGGGTTAGAATCCAATCCAGTGTGGAGCTCACCGTCCGATACTGCTCCTTAATCCAGACTATAAATTATTTACATCTATAATAGCAAAGAGACTTAACCCCATGTTCCCTGATAGCATCCTTATGGACCAAACGGATTCATCTCTGGGAGGCAGGCCTCAGACAATGTCTGCTGAAGGATCAATGTCCTACAGGCTATTCAGCAAATCAGGATTCTGGCTTGTGTCATGGGTCTCGATGCCGAAAAGGCCTTTGACAAGGTGGTTTTGCGCTTTTTGTTTAGTACCCTTCACTTCTTCGGGTTCCCACATCAGTTTATTGAAGGCATCCAAGCTCTCTATGCTTCCCCTCCAGGCCTTCATTAGAGTGAATGGGAGTTTATCACCCAGATTCCACCTATACAGAGGAAGACGGCAGGGGTGCCCTCTTTTGCCTCTGCTATTTGCTCTATATATAGAGCCTCTAATGAAGGCTATTAGAGACAGTTCTAGAATAGAGGGAATAGAAGTGGGTAGGACCTGCCATAAAATTGTGTTATATGTGGATGATGTTTTGTTATACTTACCTGATCCCAAAGATTCTATCCTTGAAGCCTGGAATACCCTAAAGAGTTCTGGACAGCATGCGGGTTATTCACTTAGTAAAACTAAAATATAAGTTCTAACCTTCTCCTACACTCCCCTCTAATCATATTAAGCAATTGTTGCTGGTGAAATGCATGGCAAAGCAGATTAAATATTTAGACATTCAGATACCCTAGAATATTTCAAACTTATTTGAGGTAAATTTGCACCTTTGACAAAAAGAGTGCAAGTGGAGGTAAACCGTTGGTCTCTCCTCAACTTTCCCATGTACTCCCAAATTTACTCAGTTATTATGACTGTCCTCCCTAGATATTTATGTTTGTTTCAGTGTCTCCTTATTTACATTACTAGACACTACTTTCACCAATGGCAGCAGATACTATCTAAATATATCTGGGCCTCAAAACACCCGAGAATTAAATACAGGCTGCTAAAGGCATCTAGGGCACTGGGGAGCAGTGCACTGCCCGACCTGGAGGACTATTATTTAGCAGTCCACCATAAAAATGCATTATTGTGGCAGAGTATCAATTATAGTTCTAATTGGAAGTCAATGGAGATGGGGAGGGCAGAGGGACTCCCTGCTGCCGGCTCGTGCCATAGACCCCACTTATCAGAAAAGTAATATGGTCCAATCGTTGCTTTCTGTATGTAATACTTTAAAGGGAGTTCATCGTCTCTGGGAAAAGTATAATATTGGATCTTTAATGTGGCCCTTTAGATGGTTTGCATAGGATGCCCGCTTTCACCCCGCCCAATATGACTCGACATTTAGAAGATGGGCTAGGCAAGGTTTCTGTTACTATAATAAAATGATAAAAGGGGATGCCCCCATAGACTTTTGCACTCTTCAACAGTCCTTCTCACTGTCCAGTTGAGATCATTTTAGACATTTACAACTTTGTACTTATGTACTGGAGCAGCGCACAGCAGCCTTTAAGAACTCTAAGGTAAACCCCTTAAGGATAGCTATGGAAGCCGTGTTGAATGGCTCCCTTAAGACTAAATTAATTTTGGCACTTTACAAAGCTATTAAGGCTTTATAAATTGATCACACAATCATATCAAACAAAAATGGCAGCAAGAAAGCACCAGGGTACTTATTAAATCTGACTGGACCAGGATCTTTCATCAGGACTTAAAACCACCTGTTCCGTCTTATGGCAGGAGTTCACATGGAAGGTCAGGATGTGGTATTTCTGCATCCTGTCATACAGGGGAAATGGAGTACATGCTTTTCCCTGGCCTGCTGGAGGCAGGGCCGGGAAACACAGGATAATCACACCCATATCTTTTGGACTTGTCCTGTGCTGAGGGATTTTTAGGACAACATTATAGAATTATTGTTAAACCTTTTTAACCTAGGAGCTAACCCACTCTTGCTAGAGAATGTTATATTGAGCCTCCCACCTGCCATGTTAGCAGGGTGGAATAAGTTATATTTATGGAACATATTATTAGCCACGGCTCATAAGGCCATTACTCAGCAATGGCTCCAACTGGAGCCCCCAGCATTTCAGTCTTGGCTCTCTATAATTCAGGATCTTCAATTCATGGAAGAACTGACATGCAAAGTTGATCTCCAAACGCTTATCTTTGTCCTTAGATGCACACTTTGGTTGCTGCGCGATGACTCTTAATAGGAAGACAATTTGATATTTGGTTCAGCTGTTTTACATTCTTTATGATGGGCACTAAGAGATAGAGTGGGTTGTTGCCTGTAACTGACCTATATTATGCATCCGTGGAAGTGATATTTGTCCCACTAATGAGTGGAAATTGCTGTACTATGCTATTTTTATTGATGATACTGTATAAATATGTTTGTGCCTATGTTATTTAATAAAGATGAATTAAAAAAAAGAGAATGGCACATGTGGTGCTGCTTCTTATAAATGGACCTGGGGATGACCCTAGCAACTACAGACAGGTCAGTGGGGGTTTCCACCTGTCCTGATTTTTGCAGAACACTCCTGATTTGGGCAGCTGTGTCTTGCAAAAAAAACATGAAAAATGCTACTTATCCTGACCTTATAATAGAAAAAATTTTTTCTAATGTTCCTCTAAATGTTGCTGAAAACTATAATACCTTAACTAAAATACCTTAAAATGATAAGAAACAATAGAAACAACTAGACAACTACAACACTTCGTCTTAAGAAATGTGCCGCTTTGGGCTTCTTTAAAGGTGATAACCCTATCAGGTCAGCCTGACCTCAATTATGTGCAAGCTCATAGAGACCATATTTAAAGAGATGCTGGTAGGATACCTAGAAGTAAATGGCCTTCAGGATGAGTGGCAACATGGGTTTATGGCTGGAGATCATGTCAGACAAACCTGATTGACTTCTTTGACTGGGTTACTAAAACAGTTAACCAAGGCCAAGCAGTGGATATGCTGTACTTGGACTTCAGCAAGGCCTTTAATTCTGTGCCCCATAAGAGGCTGACCAAAAAGCTGGAGGATCCAGGGGAGGGTGGGAGCTGGCTGGATGAGTGGCTAGCTGGCTGAAAGGTAGGGTTCAGGAGGGGATCTATGTGATAATGGTGATTGCAGAATAGCAATCACTGTTAGGGTAAATGGAAATCACCCAAAAAATATTTCGGTGATGCAGGGCCGGGCGCACAGCAAAAGGGTGCAGGGGACTTAGATTTTAAATTTAAATGTGGGCACTTTGCCCCCAGGCACCTCCCTACTTAAGGATTCTCAACTCCAGGGGGGTGCTCCTGTCCTCATTGGTGTGGTGTAAGGAGCCATGACTGAGTCACCATTTCGGTAGGGGCCCAACCGCGGTCGCCGAACTCACAAGGTACGCCCAGGGGGTGATGGTAGGGGGGAGCTCTCAGGTGCTAGGAATGTAATCAGTGGTGTCCTAGAAGTTTCAATGCTTGGTGCAGTGCTATTTAATGTCTTCATTAATGACATTGGTGAAGGCATAAAGGGCAAGATTTGCTTGTTTGTGGATGACACCAAGCTCTATGGGAGGGTAGATACAGTGGGTGGGATACAGGACATAAAAGATGATCTGGCAAAGCTCAAGATGTGGTCCAGAATTTGGCAACTTTGTTTTAATGTGAAAAAGTGTAAGGTTATGCACACTGGAGCCAAGAACCCAAAGAAGGTGTATAGCAGGTGTGTGTGTGTGTGTGTGTTGGGGGGGGGTCCTGGTTACTAAATCTGAGAAAGAAAAAGACCCGGAGGTGTTGATCACTAGTGACCTGAAACACTCTATACAATGCAAGAAGGCAGCAGCAAAAGCTATCAGAATGCTGGGCTGCTTTGCAAGGGGTATCAGCAGCAGGAGGGAGGAGGTACTACTGCCATTTTACAGGTCGCTGGTTTGGCCACGTGTGTGTCTGATTTTCTGCAGTTCGCTGGTTTGGCCACACCTGGATTACAGTGCACAGTACTGGAAAGGAAGGACATAAACCTGCATGAGATGGTCCAAAGGAGGGCAACAAAGATGGTTAAAGTCAGCAGAGCAGGTCATACGAGGAGAGGTTGGAGGCCCAGAACATGTATGCCCTGAAGGAGAGGAGGGAGAGGGAGAACATGATTGAGACCTTTAAGTACATTATTTGAAAGGCATAAACAGGGTGGACAAGGAGTGCCTCGTCAGGCTCAGTAGAAATGAACATATGAAAGGGCATTGTCTTATGTTGGGGGGGTCCAAGAGGGATGCCAGATGGCATTTCCTCACAGGGAGGGGGTAGTGGCAGGGTAGAATGGACTCCCAGAGGAAGCAGAATCACTTGAAACAGTGTATGGCTTCAAAAGGAGATGGGACAGGGTAAAAATGAAAGTCAGGGCCAAAAGGGAAGTAGCCAGAAATAAGGAGTATCAGTTGGGGGGGCGGAGTCCTTAGCTGTTGCAGAGGGCTAGGCAATATGAGCAGACTTAACAGACCACTAGGCCTTATTCTGCTGGCACCTATATATGTTTGTATGTGTTAGTAGGGAGGGTGGGTAGACAACAGAGAGGAAAAAAGTCTTCAACAGTGATGGAATGCCTTTGAATGTAGTGCTGACATATTCATATGAGAGGCAGGATAGGTGTACTGAAGTGCTAATGAAGGAGAATGTGAAAGGCCGAGGGACAGGAACACAGGAAGTGGTAATGGTAGTAGACGGAAATACACATAATACAGGGGCGGAGGTGCTGAAAGAAAAAAATTAACTGGAAATGAGATACAATCATTATAACTGTACAGATGCAGTTTAGTAATCCATATGTTAGTGTTCTTCATGTGTCATAAATCAAATATCCAGATTGGTATACCACCCTTACGGTGACACCAACACAGCAAAATACACAACTGTCGGCAAAATCAACACTTTGCCGACAGGTCACTGCGTTGGTGTGCGCGAGACAGGGGCATGCTGTCTCCCGGTCCTGCAACCCCACCCCTACTACAACTCCGACTGGAGTTGAGAATCCTAAAGACGGGGGGGGTAGGGACAAAGCTCCCCACATGGAATGTTTAGGGGGCAAACTCCCTGAAAAAAAACAGGACCAGGAGACACACAGGAATCATGTAGACCACAACTTGCAGTCAACGTGATTCCTGTTGGCGAGATGCTGGTCGACATAAAGGATGTTGAACCAGCATGGTAGAGCCATCCAGATTGAGCCTGTCATGTGAAGAATTTGTTTAATATATTTCAGTTCCCATATCCTTCTTGTCTGTGTGTGTTTCTGAAGCTGACTCTTAGTATTAGGACACACAGGTCCAAGAGAGCATGGTCTGGTTGTGAAAAGTGCAGTCCTACTGGTGTGTTGATAGCCTGGTTAAGTATTGTGTGCCTGTGATGGTTCATCCTGATTTGCAGTAGTTGCTTTGTTTCCCACGTAAGCATCCAGTTGTGCACCTTTTGCACTAAATTAGGTAAACTACATTGCCTGATTGACATGATAGATAACAGACAGATAGACACACAGACAGACGGATGGATGGACAGACACAAAGACAGACAGACAGATAAGATAGATAGATGGATGGATGGATATATAGATAGATGTTTATTTCTTTGGCAAATGCCATTAACAAATTAGTCATTATAAAATTACATCATGCAGTAAACAAAACAAATCATCCCATCATAAATAGACATCCAGACAATATAGAATGAAATAAAAGCAGTTAGGGTTTAACTCCAAAGAATGCAAAATTATGCACCTAGGTATAGGAACTTCGGGCACTGACTATAGGATGAGGGGCAGTACTGTCAGTCACTAAGCAGGAAAGGGACCTTGGGATTATTATATCTGACCTCAGAGTAGCAGGGCAGTGTGACAAAATAGTGGTGGGGCTAGTGGGATGCTGGGATGCATTGGGAGAGGTATCTCCAACAGGAGGAGGGAGGTGGTATTGCCATTGTATCGCTCACTGATGAGACCCCACCTGGAGTATTATGTCCAGTTCTGGTGGCCACACCTCAGGAAGAACATAGTCAGGGTGGAGGCAGTTCAAAGGAGGGCAACTAAAATGTTGCAGGGGTTGCAGCAAAAGTCTATAAGGAGAGACTGACTCTCAACAAGTGCATCCTGGAAGAGAGGGGAGTGAGAGGAGAGATGATAGAGACCTACAAGTACCTCAAAGGGGTGAACAACATGCAGGAGAGGAGTCTCTTTCAAAGGAGGAGCACCAGGACCAGGGGCCTGTGATAAAAGCTGGGGTTGGGGGCAGTTAAAGGGATGTGAGAAAGTATGACTTCACTGAAGAGTGGTAGATGCCCTGAATAGACTGCCAGTGGAAGTAGTGGAGGCAAAAACAGTAGATTTTAAGCATGTATGGGATAGACATAGGGAATATAAGTGAATAGGCAGAGAGGAGAGAGGTGGCTGGAGATCTGTTAGGGTCTGCAGAGGCAAACAAGACAGGAGCCTTCTGGGCAGACTAAGGTGGGTCAAGTGGTTCTTTTCTGCTGACAAGAATGATATCTTTCTATATTTCTAACATTTATATTTCCATGAATATACTTGTGTGACATGTAGAATCCATTTATTTTGTTGTGCTGTTCTGTCCTGTTTCTATGGTGGTCTGGCTGCATACATGGATGCAGGTCTTGCATTTTGTATTATTGCATGGTGGTGTTCCTCTCATTTCACAGTTATTTTGTTTGCTGGGAGTTTATTACCACACATGGATGCAGAGCAGAAATAGGACATCATAAAGGAATGGCTGGCAGAGGGTACGGAGTCTTGCACGAGGAAGAAAAGCAAGAAGGGAAGGGCAAAGAAACCCAGTTGGTTGACACAGGAGGTTATGGAAGGGATGAAGGCCAAGAAGGCCAGCATTTTGAAACTACAGGAAATTGGGGAGGGGTAAAGATAAGGATACATACATGGAGACATCCAAAGAGCTTACCAGACTGGTCAGGGTGGCCAAGGTGTCCAGGGAGCTGAGACTGGCGTAGGGAATCAAAAGTGAATAAAAAGACTTCTTCCACTACATCGGAGAGAGGAGAAGGAGTAAGGATCAGCTGGTGAGGATTAAGAAGGATGGGAGTGGGTGGAGAAAGGGGTGAAGCAGGCAGAGGCACTGAATGAATACTTCTGCTCTGTATTCACACAGAAGAAGTGGGGATATATACCCCAGGTGAGGCGGGGAGGAAACAACAGATGTAGGGATTACAGAGAGCAGGGTACTAGATGGGTTGTGAGCATGAAGGGTGGACAAAGCATCTGAAACTGATGGCATTCACCCCAGGGTACTAAGAGAGTTGGCAGAGGTCCTGGCTGGGCCACTGACTGACCTGTTCAATACCTCTCTAGACATGGGATGTGTACCACAGGACAGGAGAATGGTCCAGGTGGTGCCCATCCATAAAAGTGGCCCAAAGAATGAACCAGGAAACTATAGGCCAGTGAGCCTCACTTTGATTGTGGGAAAGCTCATGGAGACCATCCTAAAGAGAGGCTAGTGAGCTTCTTGGAGGAAAACAGTCTCCAGGATGGTCCAACAGCAGTGAGGTTTGTAGCAGGATGATCCTGCCATACAAACCTTGCAGAGTACTACGACTGGGTGGCGTGGGAACTGGACAAGGGCCATGCAGTGGATGTCCTGCATTTAGACTTCAGCAAGGCCTTTGATTCAGTGCCACATGGGAGGTTGGGGAAAAACTGGAATATGTGGGGGCAGGACCAAAATGGTGAAATGGAGTACAAACTGGCTAAAGGGATGGCAGCAAAGGGGTGGTGGTGGGAACCTTTAAGTCATGAAAGCAGTGTGGCGGGGTACCACAAGGGATCGGTACTTGAGCCGGTGCTGTTTAAGGATTTTTATTGCAGATATCTCGCACGGGATCCCGAACAGGATCAGTCTGTTTACAGACGATACCAAAATGGAGCTGTAGTTGATGAGGGGTGGAAAGGGTTGCAGGAGGACCTGATTAAGCTGTAGGAGTGGGCAGAAACATGGTAGTTGGAGTTCAACACCAAGAAGTGCAAGGTTCTGCACTTCAGAGTCAGGAAACAGGGGAGGGATTATCACTTGAATGGGTACAGTTGGGGAGCTCCACAGAAGAGAAGGACCTAGGAGTGATCATTATGGGAAGCATGAATAACTCTGCTTAGTGCAGAAAGGTGGCAGCAAAAGCCAACAAAATACAGGGGTATATTGCAGAAGGATCTCCTCCAGAAGGAGGAGTTATCCTGCCCCTGTATGGAGTCATTAGTCAGCCCACCTGGAGTACTGCATGCAGTACTGGCACCCATTCCTGAAGAAGGACATCAGATTGTTGGAGGGGGTGCAGCGAAGAGCCACAAAGATGATCCAGGGATTAGAGAGCAAGCCTTACGAGGACAGGCTGGGAGAGTTGAATATGTATTTGCTGGAGGAGAGGAGAGAAGAGATGGGGGATATGACTGAGACCTTTAAGTATCTGAAGAGGAGAAACAAGAACAACACAGAAGGGATTTTCCAGATGAGAAGGGGGAGGGACACGAGTGGGCATGGATTGAGACTGGAGGGGAGAAGATTCAGAAGAGAGATAGGGAGACATTTTTTCACTGAAAGAGTGGTGGACAAATGGAACACCTTACCAGACAACAGAGTGTCTTGTAAGATGGTGGGCAGTTTCAAGAGGGGTTAGGACAGGGTAAGGGATACTGGGAAGAGGGGGGCGGGAGGGACAGACATGAGATGAGGTGCTAACTGCACACTTGTGCAGACTCGACAGATGGTGAGGCCTGTTTCTGCTGGCAATTTTGTATGTTTGTATGTTCATACTATGTGTTATTATATTAGAAGGATTGAAGTACTGCTTCTATGCAGTAACCGGTGCATCTAGGACAATGTCTTTAAGTTTCCATATTTGCTCAGCATGGATTGTGTTTCTTTAATCATTTGCTGAAGGAGTGTTAGCATGGGACTGTATCTGACAACTGGAGCCATGCAATCAGTTTAATTTCTTTGCTTGTACCCCAGTAGATTTTCTCATGGTATTAGACAGCTGTGAATACTGGCTAATTGTACTGTTTTATTTTTTATATGGCCATATGGATGGGCAATGCTATAACTGTGGGTAAGGGAAGGTTTGATTGGTTACATCCTGGATGCACAGACCCCTTAAATCTCAGTATATTTTTATCCAGTTTTGGAGCCTGTCAGGAGGAATTAATGCCTCCCTTTTTATTTAAGGATTTGGTGAGATTTTAATACCTCGGAGGGTGGGGGCTTTGGAATACTGCATTATGTAAATTGTCTCATTTTAGGATGAAAAGGAACATTTGTTGTGTATTTAAATTTATTTTAATTTTGACACTTTTACAAAGTGGGACATTCATCTAACCCAGCCAAGCTAACTCCATTAATGTAGAAATATTAAGAAAAATGCCTAAGTATTATTCATTTTAATGCTTGCAGCGTCTGTAATAAACTTGACCGATTAAGGATCAGATAGGGAAATACAATCCTGACATTACCATAATTTCAGAAACCTAGCTTAATAAAAAGTCATGGATGCTAGTTTACAAATAGATGGGTACCAATCCTATAGGAAGGATTGAAATAAAAAGGTGGAGGGATTCTGTTGTATGTTATCTCACTTCTGGATACTTGGGAAATTGGTGTGAATCATTGGATAAAGGTTTGGAGGCAGTATTTGTGAAGTGAAATTCCATATATCAAACAGCTGTTAATTACCAGAGTATACAAACCCCAAATTAAGAAATAGCATTTTCCTAAGTCTACAAAATTTCTTGGGAAGATTTAAACAAACGATGAGTTATTTGTTATAGGGGACTTTAATGTTAATTGGTTCCAGATGGAATCAACTAATAGTTTGAGTTCCAGGAATATCTTCAATTGTCTCAACTGTTGTCTGACCCCACCAGGATTAATTGCAAAAATGCACACAATTCCTCCTTATTAGATCTTATTTTTATAAATCAGCTATCTGAGTACTCCTATAGTGGCGTACTGCCTGATGCCTTCTCAGATAATCAGGTAATAATTGCCTTACATAAACACATGAAAACAGCCTGATGGGCTCAGACTGTGCAGTGGAGAAACTAAGAATTTTAATTATGTTCATTTTATGATGGACGTTGAAACAGCAGATTGGGACAAACTGGTAATAATAACAATGGCCTCAGACGCCTGGAGATTTTTCCAGGAGGTAGTCATACAAATATGCAATAAACATGTCCTATTGCAAACAAAGAAAATTAGAGCTAATAATGATAAGTGGTATAATGCCACCCTACATAAATTAAAGAGAGAGATGCTAGCTGGCATAAAGTCAAAGCTACTGGTGTCAACTCTGATTGGGATTCTTATAGGCATTTGAGAAACAAATATCTTAAATAATTAGAAAAACTAAACATACCTTCAATAGTTCTTTCTTGGATCAAAACAAAACCAAAATACCAGACTTTTTGGAGTACATTAACTAAATTAATGGAAAATACAATAAGGAGTTGGTTGATAAAATAGATATAAAGAGTAGTTGGTCCCATTAAGTAGTTTGGTAGCAAATGAATTCAATCAGTTTTCTCAAAGGTTGGTACAAAGATTCTGGATAATAATTTGGATGTTACTGATCCAGTAACTGAAATGCAGAAAAAGAATATTTGTTCTAAAAAGATTACAGTGCAAGAATTTAAATTCAAAAAGATTGAGGCACATGAAATAAGAAAGGCTTTATTGAATTTGAATGTAAAAAAGGCTATGGGTTTAGGCAATATAGATACCAGATTATTGAGGTATGCTTCCCCTTTTATTGCTTACCCCTTGACCTATATATTTCATGTCTCCCATGATATGGGTGAATTTCCGTAGGGTGGAAATAGCTAAGATATTGCCTGTTTACAAGGAGGATCTTGGAATGATATTAATAACTATTGTCCCATCTCTCTCTATTTCCAAAATATTTGAAAGATTGGTGGCCACTTAATACACTTTCTGGAAAGGAATGGGTTAATAAACCATTATCAATCAGGGTTTGGATCTCTCCATAGCACACAAATGGCTTTGGCTAAAGTTGTGGGTGACCTTCAGGGCAGTGTGGACAAGAGAATGTCTGGGGGTACATTAGTTGTAGACTTATCTAAAGCGTTTGACACCTTGCACCATGGCATTCTCCTGTCCAGACCTCATGATATTGGGGTGTGAGGGAATGAGCTAAATTGGTTTACAACATACCTTTTAGACTGGGAACAGTTAGTAGAAATGGGCTTTTTTAGATCTGAACGTGCCAAAATTAAAATGGGAGTCCTACAAGGGTCAATATTGGGTCCTCTCCTCTTTAACATTTATATTAGTAACTTTAGAATTTAATGACCAGGGCATACATTATCACGTCTACGCAGATGACACAGTTATATATGTTGAGGGGAAGGATCCCAAAGCTATACAAACAAAGCTTCAAGCAACATTTAACCCCCTGCAAGTCTTCCTGCTGGACCATAGTCTGTGCCTAAATGCTAAGAAAACCAATTGGATTTTGTTCACAAAAACTATGAGTGACTTAAATAACTTTGCGATAAAATCCCTAGATGGTATAACCATTAAGCAAGTTGATAGATATAAATATCTTGGAGTAATAGTGGATGAAAAATTTAATTGGAGACCCCATATTGAGGCCCTGATAAAAAATTTAGGTTGGGGGCACTAATGAGCCAACTAGACTAAAGATGCACTTTTCCCTCGCTCCTAGTACCACTGCAAAATAAACAAATAAAACTGCTTCTTCACGGAAAATAAGTATCACCAAGGAACAAGGAAACTGTGGAGGAATTAAGGATGGATGAATACATGGTTTCTACTGTGGCGTAAAGCTCGTGAACCATTGGGAAAAATCCGAAAAAGCAACCGCTGACCTCACAGGTGAAAAATGCAGGCCATATTTCTCTCTCAGCTGTGGAAGTCAGCGCCTTAGGCTGTGAGGTAACTCAGCAAGTTCTGGCCACATTGGAACCCAAGCTTACTAGTTTGGCTACTAATTTTGATTGCAAATTGCAGTAACTTGTGGACTTGCATGCTACACATGCCACCAGGCTGAATGAGGCTGAGCAGCACATCTCAGATATAGAAGATGCCACATCTCCCTGCCAGAACAAATTATAGCCTTTACAGCAAGAACTGGAGGAATTTAAAGAACTTTTGATTACAAGAGAATTATCAATGCCACTTGAATTTGTGGCTCCATGAGCTTCCATAAGGAATGGAAGGACTGAATATGCTCGACTTCTGTGCCAAAACTCTGCCTGAGCTCCTCGGACTCTCTCCAAAAAGCGTCCATTTCAAAATTGCGAGGGCTCACAGTGCAGTCATGCCTGAACCCGCACCAAATCAACCTCCATGACAAATAATTATGAGGTTCCATAATTATCCTGAGAGAGAGATTGTTCTGAAGGTTTATAGGGAGAATCCTGGGCTGCACTATGAAGCACATAGGTTGTTCCTCTCTCAAGACTACTCTGCATGGCTGTAGAAACACCGCTGGGCCTTTAATCCTGTGATGGAGCAGTTGTGAGAAGCTAAGGTGGAGTGTTACATGTTGTATCCAGCAACCCACAAAATTAAGCATGAAGGAGCTGTCTATTCATTCTGGGAGGTCCCGAAGGCTGAGGTGTTTGTCTGCAACTTCAAAAAGAAAATGGGGTGATGCTGCTTAATCCTGCTCTGTTTGGAGTTTTCTTTTCTGCAGGCCTGGCCTAATCACTTGAGCCTTGCTGGAATTTGGGACATCATATCTGATTAAGGTACTGTAAATGTTTGCCTTGGACTGTTTGGGAAAAGATGGACTGTTCGATAGAGGGAAGACTACTATCAACATGGACGGGTACTGAGAGCTCATAGAAGGTGGTGGATGCACCAGAAATAACGAGAT
This sequence comes from Neoceratodus forsteri, assembly GCA_016271365.2. Taxonomy (NCBI): domain Eukaryota; kingdom Metazoa; phylum Chordata; order Ceratodontiformes; family Ceratodontidae; genus Neoceratodus; species Neoceratodus forsteri. The sequence continues at coordinate 29,582,820 of CM057456.1, forward strand.
TACTTACTGTGCAGGCTGGATTTTTCTTCTTTCCTATGGATAGATGGCACTTGAAAGGGCTGGACTGACCTGAGACATTTGGGTGGTTGGGGGAGGCCGTAGCCTCCTGAGCAGGCCCCCAATTTTTTTTTTTCATTTGTTATCCTGGGCCTGGGAGGTCTCATTTTTTGTTTCCCTCTCCCTTTTATTTTAAGTTTGTTCATTTCTCCTTCCTGAAAAGTTGAAGTTGGAGATTTGAGGAGAGAGACTGTCAGAGTGTCCAGCTCCTGTTACGAGACTGAAGGTTCTTCTTTTCTTTCTCCTTTTATTGATGGGGACATCATGCCAGTATAGGGAAATATACAGTATTATTTTAGATGGCCCCCCTCCATCTATATTTAAGGAAAACTGGGGAGGAGGAAGAATTGATATATGAGTGGAGGGGGATGCAGCACCTTTCATTGTTTTGTGTTGTGCCCTCCGCTCGGGCATGCCCTGCCCTGATCCATGAGCCATGCCGAATATCCTAGACATGTTTTGCCCTCTAACTGCTTGCCCTGCTGAACAGGCTTGGCCAATTAGTATATGTAGTAAAAGACTGCAGGGCTAAATGACCCTTGTTATTCTCCCCTTTCTTCTGTGTCTTGACTTGTTCTTTTTACTTGTAACCTAGTTGGCTTAGAAGAAGGGGAATGTTTCTGCAGTTATAATACTATATTTTATAGATAACTTGTGGTGGGGGGGTGAGGGAGGCATTTCAGTCTCACAATGGGGAAGGGGTGTAAAATCTCTGCTTTTTGCAGCTACTGTTACAATGGGGTGGGAGGCGGCAGGGGATGGAGGGAGAGACTTGTACATAGTTACTGTTTGTTTGTTATTTCATAGTTTGATAATAGTTCTAAGATTCAAATGTATAATTAATCTGAAAGTATTTTTGGAGACAGGTGATGGGGATTTGGGGTGTTAGCAGTGGATACTGGTTGGGAAATACAATGTCTTAACCATGGCTAGTTTGAAAGATTTTACAGTAGTTTCATGGAATGTCAGGAATAGCCACCCTGTTAAACATACAATGCTGCTGACTGCCCTGAAGTGATAAATACTCAGGTGGCCCTCCTTCAGGAGACCCACCTTACAGAAAAAACATGTCAAATTAAAGAGGAGTTGGGTTGGGAATGCTATGCAGCTCCTTTAATTCTCATAAAGAGGGGTGGCTATTCTCCTGTATAGGAAATTGCCATTTTAGATAGCATGAGTGGTGAAGGACCCAGATGAAGGGTGTTATGTATTTGTTGTAGGGAATATACACGATGAGAAGGTCACATTTGGGAGCGTATGCACCAGCTGTCCATGACCCACTATATTATAGAGCTCTCTTGGCTTTGTTAATTGAAGAACAATTCCAAATTTAATAATGGGAGATGATATGGACTGCTTGCTCAATCCAATATTAGATCACTCAGAGGTAAAGGAACCCCTAAAGGGGCTATTCGGGCTAGTAGAAGATGACTGATTTAGATATGATTGATGGAGTGAACAGCCAATCCACTGCTAGGAATACACTTTTTCAAACCCCACTGCACCTGGTCCAGATTGGATTATCTATTCCTGCCTAGGATTGGTATTTTCATATTACCTGCATCAAACATAGTCCAATTCATATTTCTGACTATGCTATGGTCATAATGACTTTACAGTGGGGAAGGGAAGAATGACCACATACAGAATGGAGATTTCCTAATGATCTGCTATCAAATAAAGAATTTAAAGAGCATTTGCAGGAACAATGGAAGCAATATGTGCAGGCTAACTTAGAGACGGCCCCTTCTAAGGCTACCTTTTGGGACGCTGAGAAAGCGTTTATGAGAGGGACCATAATCAGTTACGTAGCACACCACAAAAAGAAAGTTAAGGAATGAAGGATGAACCTGGAACAGAAGCTTAGAGTCCTAGAAAGAAAGGTAGCTCGAGGGAGGGAAAATGTGAGCCATTTATTGACAGGGACCGGAGGCATTAAATAATTTATTGATGGAGAGGCAAAGAAAACTTGCCTTTTGTGCAGAAATGTGTTTATGAAAGGGGAATAGGCTTGGCACTATGTTTGCTAACCTAATATTGAGGAAACATGGAGCCCACTTGATACATGCCATTAAGGGAGAAACAGTATGCTCCAGAAAGGTAAAAAATCCATTGGCGAAAGATTTATGAGATTTTATCAGGAGCTATACCGCTCTCAAACTGGGACTGGGGAACATGGAATGTCTGAGTTTCTGAATAAGCTCAAGTTGCCCCAGATTACAGAGGCTCAGCGAACATGGTTAGGCTCCATAATAATGAGAGAAGATATAGCTAAAGCCATTACAGCCCTTAAGAGAGGGGAGACTAGTGGGCCAGATGGCTTTCCGGACGAATATTATAAGGTTATTTATTTATTTATTTATTTTTATTTATTGTATAATCGGATTTACAACCTTTGAGTCAGCGGCTAGTTTACAAAGACACCGTGTCACAAAGAGGACACGCATGGCTAACACAGTTTACAGAGTACAGTCAAGACAGATAACAGATTTTTTACATATTTACAGAATACAGACATGCAGAATCACATAGTTTTACATAGGTTGCATGAACAGAAATACATAATATTACATATAATTGCTTGAACACATCTGTAATTAATAAACATTTCAATTAGTACCAGAAGGTACTGGCAGAGGAGAGAGAGAGGGCCGGGGTTGGGGTGGGGGGGAGTGGATGGGTGTTCAGCCCAGTGGCCATGTCAATAGTGCAAGAAGAACGTAGAGTATCTTTAGTGACAGGTGAAGCCTACACGGTCGAGAATTTGGAGGAAGTATTTAGGGAGGCCAGAGAGGAGTTAGGAGAGTTGCCACGCACTTGGGGGGAGGCAGCTATTTGCCTGATTCCAAAGGTGGGTAAAAATTTATATGAGTGCGCTTCCTTTAGACCAATATCCCTTTTAAACTGCGATTCTAAAATTATGGCCAAGATTATGGCTACTAGGTTGGAAAAGCTTTTGCCGGGGCTAATCCACCCAGACCAGACTGGGTTCATCCAAGACAGATATTCCTATCATAATATGAGAACCCTTCTAAATGTGATATGGGGGGCTGGAAATGGGCGGGAGCAGAAAAAGCATTTAATAGAGTGGAATTGTCATACTTGATGGAAGTCTTGGCCTGGTTTGGTCTGGGTAGAGAATTTATTGGCCTGGTCCGTCAGATGTATAGGAGCCCCAGGGCTAGGGTTTTAATTAATGGCACTCTCTCTCTGATAGCTTTGCACTAGCTAGGGGTACTCAACAGGGCTGTCCATTGTCACCCCTCCTATTTGCTCTGGTACTTGAGACTTTGGCTGTAGCCATCCGAGCAAACTCAGATATCTTGGGTGTTATAGGTGGGGGGGGGGGGTGCAAGCTATCGTTATATGCAGACAATATGTTTTTATATGTAACTAAGCCATCTCAGTCTATGCCCCAACTATCAACACTGTTTGATACCTTTTCCAACTATTCTGGTTATAAATTAAATTTGGAGAAATCGGAGGAGATGAGAATTGGTGAGCCCAGAGCTCTAGAGACAAGACAAGGGTCAGAATGGGGTTTTAAAACAGTCCAGGAGCATTTACTTATTTGGGCATTGAAGTGGGGAGAAATATTGGAAGTTTATATGGTCTTAACTACACTCCTCTCCACAAACTATAATAACAGACTTGACCAGGTGGCACAAACTCCCTATCACATGGTTGGGGAGAATACATTTAATTAAAATGAATGTCCTTCCCAGGATACTCTATGCCCTCCAAATGTTGGCAGTAGGGCTATGGAAGACTGACATTAAAGAAAGCCTTCTCAGGTTTCATCTGGCAAGGTAGATGTCCAAGGGTGGGCTTAGCTAGGCTAAAGCCTCCACCAAAAGGAGGGCTCAATTTCCAGACCTGGGGTTTATCACATGGCTATACAGTGTTGTTACATACAAGACTGGATTGGTAGACCAGAGAAGCAAGGTGGCTTGATTTAGAAGAGAGGGGATGCCCAGGTAGGATATCAGCATATCTATCTATCTATCTATCTATCTATCTATCTATCTATCTATCTATCTATCTATCTATCTATCAGAGGTTGGCAGGCATATCTTAACTTACCAGACTCAAACCCCTTGATTAGGGCTGTATTAGAGAGCTGGACAGGACTGAGTAAACAAAGAGGTATGGGACAGGATGACACATTGCTCATACCCCTGTGGGGAAACCCTTTTTTTTTTTTGCCAGGTTTGCAAGACATGGGATATCGAGAATAGGGGGAGAGAGGTATCCTTTGTTTAAGACATTTTTTTACCCAGACAGGGCTGAATTCTTTTGAGAATCTACAGGCTAGGACAGGCTTGGGGCACCAGCATTTTTTCAATACCTTCTAATTAGGGCATATTGTTAATCTTTTGGTAGACTCCGTTGGGTGGACTCCACATGGGACCAAGTAGAGCACTCTATTTTGATGGGACAGAAAAATCTAAAGGGTACCATCTGTAGAATGGCCAGGGAGGGGAACCCCTTGCTCCCAGACAAAACAGAGAAAACCAGACAGCTATGGGAGAGAGACCTAGGGCTTTCTATATCAGAGGAGAATTGGAGACTGATATCCCAATTAGATCAGGCATATTGCTGTGTAATAAGTATAAGGAATCCTATTATAAATTCTGCCATTGATTGTATTGTCCACCACTTGTTGTTCACAAATATAACCCAGGAGTGTCCCCTGTCTGTCCTAGATGCAATAATAACCCCACAACGTATTACCACTGCTTCTGGGCCTGTCCTGTTCTACAAAATTTCTGGCAGGGTGTAGTGATGGTGTTGCAGGGCATTGTGGGATGGCAGCTTCCAATTTCCCTTGTTGCTTTTATTTGGAGTTGAAGATACTGGGAGGAGAGGAGGAGGAGGAGGAGGAGGAGGAGGACCCTGTTCAGAGGTTGCTTAGGGTGGTACTGTTTATGGCTAGACACTGTATCCTTATTACATGGGTGTCTGCTATACAACCTCCTATATCCCAGTGGAAAGCCCTAATATTGCAGGCACTTTCCCTGGAACGTTTGACCTATGTCATAAAAGATAAAGAGAAACTCTTTCATAAGACATGGCAGCCTTACCTAGTGTCCTTGTCGGTGGCAGACAATATAATGATGAGTGAAGGCTGGCTCTGAAACTATACCAATCTCCCTCCGCCTGGTCACTGACCCCCTATACAAGAATGGGAATGACTCCATCCCTCTGATCACCTGGACTATAATGGGAATAATTTTATGATTGGTCTTTTATGATTTTTTTTAACTTGTAATCAAATGATGGAAATGGATCTTGATGTGTATAAGTTATTGATTTATGTTTATGTATGTCTTGTATGTCATGTTTGTCAATTATGTTGGAAAATTCAATAAACAAATGATGCAAAAAAAAAAAGTAATAAACTGGAATTATTGTCCAGACTCAGGCAGTATTTGACTCCAGAGTCCAGACTGGGAGTGGTCAATAGTATGCTACTCTCAGTCTTGGACTACAGAGATGTTGTTTGTGCAGGGGCACGGTTGGGGGGGGGGGCACTTGCTAGATTAGACATCATATACAATAGGATGGCCTGTTTTATTCTTGATGTACCCAGAGAGACACATCACTGCACGCTTTATAGATCTGTGCAGTGGATGGGATTACATGACAGGAGAGACTGGTACATTCTTACTCTAATATATAAAGTACATTGACATAAACTACCACAATATTTGTTAACTTCATTCTCCATTAGGGAAATGAAATCAAATTTGAGGTCAGCATCTGGTTTGGAATATATTATTCCAAGATGTAACTCTAACATGGGGAAAACTGCTGATTGGCACTCACTTTCAATTATACTGTGTCAAATAAATCAACCTATTAAATTGGGCTGTATAAAGCAATGGTACAAAACGAAATCAAATGCTCCCTCAGCCCATTGTGCAGAAGGAGTGACTTGAGGGTTTATTCCCTTTTTAAAAATAGCAATGTTTAAATGTATAATGTTTGTTGTTAAAGGGGGCGCTAAATGTGCACGTATGGATGATTCTGCTTTATACTATGATGCTAGTTGTCATGGGTAGGTTTGTGTTTTCTGCATTGTCCATTTATACTGTATAATGTACATTTATATTTTTACTATGTTATAGTGTATTAAATGAGCTTTGCTCAATGAAATATGTAACATCAATCTTATTCATGTAAACTGAATAAAATTTGATACTACTACTACATCTGTATAGCATGTTCCATTTCTCTATTTGTCTTGGAGAGTGGTCCTGCTGGATGAGTACATTATGGGCTGCAATGAGATGAGACGTCTGCTCTTGTTATTTCCAGTGGTGCAAGTGGTAGACAAGAAGTACAGGAACTCAGGCACTGGTGAATATGAAATGCAGAATGAAGATCTTTAATCTGAAGGATAGCTGTGTGAAGACACGTCTGTCTGTTTCCACACTAGTAGATTCAGTTAGCAATATTGAAGTATTTCTAATAAATTAGCACTGGTGTACAAGTCAAATGTTGTTATGGAAACCCTAATTTCAGGTCACTGGGCCAGAAACTGTTATTATGTTGCTGATTTAAGAATTTCAGTTCCAGTGTCAGTGGGAAGAAGTACAGGAACTCTGTTCCTGCTGCAAAAAAGGTACAGGAATGGAGTTCCTGTGCGTTCCTGTTTACTTTCACCACTGGTTATTTCATCTGAGCAGATCCGTTGATATCAAATTGCCTGACTGAAAATCACAGATTTTTGTGTGCCTGGAGTGGAAGCTGAAATTGTGCAGGTACTGTTATCTGTCAGTGTTTTTCTCTGAATAGTTTGTATACGTACATATAATTTATGATACTGACTGTGGTACCCAGGAAACTTACACTGGTTGTGGAGTATTCAGTGCTGGGTTTTATAGAAGGGTGAAATTTGTTTAAATCCTGATGGAACTGTTTGAGTGTGCACCATCTGACCAAATGAAGAAAATCTCATCCATGTAGCAGAGGTAGGCTACTGGTTTATTGGAGTAATATTTAAGAAAACTTTCCTCTAGGCTAGCCATTTAAAGGTTGGCATATTGTGGTGCCATTTTCCTGCACATAGCTATTCCCATTATCCGTAAGTAAGCAATAAGTAAGTAAGTAGGTAAGTCACTAAGCAATTTTTATGTTTGCTCGCGTGCATGCGCAACAAACATCTTGTGGCAGTAGCACATTTTAGAGGTGTGTCAGTGTTGTGGCCAATGCTGTGGATGCTTTATTGGGTGCATCCCTCAGCCACCAAACAGCGAACACGATGCCAAAGATGGCAGCTTCAAAGAGAGCCAAAGAGTTAAAAGAAATCTGCTGCTGCAACCATGTACAGTTTCACCATTACAGCATCAGATGACAAGCCTCTGGCCACGTGCATTACAGTGCACAGTAGGCCATGTACTGTAATGTGCTTGCCCGGAGTTACGAGCAACATGTTTGCTCAATATGCCTTTCCTGGTGGAATATTTAAATAAATAAAGTAGCCGCTGCATGACTTTCCACAATGGCAAGTACTGCCACCCACCACACACTCCCGCAAAGCTGACATCAGGGTGCCTAATCCCCATGTCGGCATGTATCCCCCCATTAATGTGGCACACTGGGAGCCCACCCCAGTGTGCTGAACAACTGTTTTATTTTATTTCCAACACTGGGATGCCCACTGTCGGGATGTGCCTCAAACTCCCAAACCCCTCTAAAGTATTTGCCGACATTAGGGTGCCTAATCCCCATGTTGGCGTGCTCCCCCACTATTGTGGCACACTGAGAGCCCACCCCAGTGTGCTGAAAAATGTTTTGATTTCCGACACTGGGATGCCCACTCCTGGTGTCGGATGCGCTTCAACCCCCAAAACACTTCTCAATTATTTGCCAACATCGGGGTGCCCAATCCTTGTGTTGGCATCACCCATTATTGTGGCACACTGGCACCCCACCCCAGTGTGCCCATATTAAAAAAATTTGATTTTCCGTGTGAATGAAGAAAATCATCACTGTTTTTTTTTTCCATGTGAAACAGAAAGTGGTCCATCGTTGTCTCCCTGTCCCCCTCCCCTATCCCCACCCTCCATCTGTGCACCCACCTACCCATACCCCCCTCACCCCATACTTACCTTCAGAGGTCAGGAGCAGTGATCTTCTCTGAACTGGGATGCGTCTGCATTCTTCAAAGACGATCGTGAAACTGAAGATTTCAAGGTAAGTCGTATAATGGGAGTCAATGGGGGGTTTCAACTTAGGTTAATATCTCAGCCATTTTTAGCAATTTTGGCCCCACATTTTCAACATGGGGTTCATGGGACCCCGCCTCATGAACACTGGCACTGTCATTTCATTTCTTGGTCCCAAAAGATGATTTCAAGGGTCACTACGTGGAATCACCTTTTGGGACTGATTAATGAAGCAACAGTGCTGCTGTTCATGAGGGGAGGTCCCAAAAAGCCCATGTTGTAAATTTGGTGAAAAAATTCCAAACAATGACTGCGATACAAGCGTGTGTTGCGCAGTTTCTACACACATTCATAACTTTGGCAGATTTTTATATTTTCACTCCAGATTTTCAACATTGCCATTTTTTCACACCTCCTTATGAGCATTATAGCTGTCATTTTTCACATCCTGCCCCAAACATGTTTTCACACCTGTGGTGCAGAATGGGGCGGTTGCTGTAGGAAATTAACTTTCGAGACAGATGAACAAAATCACAGTGTCACTGTTCATGAGTGGAGGTCCCAAAACGCCCATGGTGAAAATTTTGTGGAAAAATTCCAAAAAATGATTGAGTTACGAGCGTGTGTTGCACAGTTTCTATGCATGCTCTTAACTTTGCCAATTTTTCATATTTTCACTCCAGATTTTGAACATTGCCATTTTTCCACACCTCCACTTGAACAGTACAGCTGTCATTTTTCACCTCCTGTTAGAAATGTGTTTCTGCACCTTTGGCACTGAATGGCACATTTGCTGTGCGAAATCACCTTTCAGGATTCAGTAATGAAATGATAGTGCCACTGTTCATGAGTTGGGGTCCCAAAAAGCTCAAGTTGAAAATTTGGAGTGAAAATACCAAACAAACACCAAGGACATTAGGGTTTCCAACTGTAATGCCCACCCTGTAGAGACTGACAGGCGTCTGGGGTGTGGCTTGGGTTCGTCGTCCATAATGCTCATGGCATTCCACCCCCACCCTGCAGCCACTGACAGGCATCGAGGTGTGCCTTGGGGTCTTCAGCCCTAACATTCACCCCATTCTCCTACACTGTACCCATCTCAGCTTATTTCCTTATGGAATGGGTGTAAGGCGAAGATCCCAAAGCACACCGTGACACCTGTCGGTGTCTACAGGGTGGGGTAAGGTGGAATGGCATAAGTGTTATGGACCGACAACCCAAAGGCACACCCCCAATGCCTTTCACTCTCTGCAGGGTGGGGGATGGTGTTAGTTCAATACTTTACTGCCATTCCTATTATACAGCCGTTTAACTCCTGCACTACCAATGCCAATGCCAGCAAGCAAACATTCAGCATTGACAAATGCTTGTTTTGTTTATAAAGCTCCCCATTCCAGGGGCTTAGGGTGCTGTACATAAAACCCCACCAGAAATAATGACAGATAAATAAAAGTTAAAATACACAATGTAACAAATCAAATAAGACAGTTAACCAAATAAGTTAAAAGCCGGGGAGAATAAGTACATCTTTAATGTAGTCTTAAAGGCCTCCTCTGAGGAGATGTTTCATGCATAGAGTGGTAAGGAGTTCCACAGCTGGCAAGCCACCCCAGTGAAGGTCCTATTACCGGAGGATCTCAGGCATGCCTGGGGAACTATTGGAAGATTCTTCCTGGCAGAGCGGAGAGGGTGACTTGGGGTATACGAGTGCAGGTGGTCTTTAAGGTGTCTGCTGTTAAACATGAAGTTGTGTGTCAGAATGAATTTTATTAAGGTGCTAAGGGTTATTTCTGGAATGTCCCTTGTGCATGTGCTGTTCTGTAAAATTCTCTGTCATACTGCTGTGCCATCTTATTGGGCTATATTTTTATAGTGGGCACTGACATTTATTTATTTATTAGTTTTTATTTACCAGGTACCGTGAGGTGCACTAGACAAAACATTTGCCCTTTTCAGGCACAACCTGGGAGATCACAACAATGTAGATTGACACAACAGTGTACAAAAGTACAAAGAGGGTGTATCGATTGCTTAGAAGCAATTGAGAGAACTAAAGAAAGAAACAATACATGTATTGTGTGTGTATATATATATATATACACGTATTATAGGGAACGGTCACGGTCATAGTTAGAGTCGATGTAGGCACTTCAATGTTAAACTCAAACTTTGCACTTTAATAACTTTGCAGCCATTGAATGGATTTGCCTGAAATTTGGTATGCTGGGGTAGATCCTTGATCTGGCAAGTTTCGTTTTGATCAGATGTGCAGTTTCCAAGTTACGAGAGGTGAAAAACATGTTTTACTCATTGACATTGTTGGGATTTTTCTTTGAATTTGTCTATAGCCCAGAGGGTTTGTTTGTTTGGTATGAAAGTTTCAGGACAGAAAGGGACTACCCCACATATGTGCCTTTTGCTCGTCTGGTGAAAAAACAATAAGCCGTTTTTAAGTTATTGCAATTTAAAATTTGAAAAAATAATTTCTGAGCATGCTCATTAGGCACTTCAATATAGCCGCATGATTCGAAACAGGAATCCTGCATTGTATGAGAGCATTCCTCTTTCATATGTCTGCCATCTTGTTTTCAGTTTTGCCTGAAAAATTCAGAATTAGAAACCTCCCAAAAGGATATTCTGGGGAGGAACCAACACATGTTTCTTGCTTATTGGGACTCCCTAGGTGAATTCTGCACTTTACTGCTCAGAAAATGCCCTTAAAATGTGTTTTATTTAACATTTAAATTCTTTGTTCATATCAGTGTCATACAAAGTAGGATCTTAGTTTGTATGACGAGATACGAACTAGGATCCTACTTCGTGAGTCATACGAAGTAGGATCGTAATTCGTATTTCAACATACAAACTAAGATCCTACTTCGTATGACTCTGATACAAAGAATTTAGATGTAGATATCTCAGCCACGTTTTGGTATTTTCTCACCAAATTTTCAACATAGGCATTTTGATTCACCTCATGAACACTGCACTATCATTTCACATCTAGTCCCGAAAGGTGATTTTGTGGTCACTGCGTGGAATCACCTTTTGGGACTGAATAACAAAATAGCAGTCCCAGTGTTCATGAGGAAAGGTCCCAAAAAGCCCATGTTGAAAATCTGGTGCAAAAAATCCCAAAAATGGGCATGTTGCAAGCACGTGTTGTACATTTTCTACGCACGTTCATAACTTCGCCAATTTTTAATATTTTCACTCCAGATTTTCAACATTGCCATTTTTTCACATCTCTTCATGAACAGTACAGCTGTTATTTCTCACATCCTGTCCAAAATGTGTTTTCACACCTTTGGTGCAGAATGGCACTGTTGCTTTGCAAAATCAACTTCGGATGGATTAACAAAATTACAGTGCCAGTGTTCATGGTAGATTTCCCAAAAGCCCACATTGAAAATTTAGTAAAAAATTAGATAAATGGCCACGTTATCAGTGTGCATTGTGCAGTTTCTACACGTTCGTAACTTGGCCAATTTTTCATATTTTCCCTCCTGATTTTCAACATTACCCTTTTCTACACCTCCTCATGAGCAGTATACAGCCATCATTTTTCACATCCCACCCAAAACATGATTTCACACCTGTGGCTCAGAATGGCGTGTTCGCTCTGCGAATTCAACTTTTGGGACAGAGTAACAAAATGGCAGTGCCATTGTTCATGAGAAGGTGTCTCCAAAAGGCCATGTTGAAAATTGTGTGACTAAAATCCTGAAAATGCCTGAGTTACCTGCGTCCATTGAATTGTGGTGTCCACAGCGCCTGTATCTCGAAAACGATTCGAGATATGGATTTTTCACTCTCTGCAGCTAAGTCCACCATTAGGTGAGCTAAGTGCTCATGGAGGTTTTGAAGTCATGATTACAACCGCAGTGGAATTTTTTTCCATAGTTGCTGTGGTTACTGAGATATTGCCAAATTAGTGTTACAAGGGTTACTTTTCATGACTATACAGCTGCAGTATGTCCATATTTATGTGTAAGTGGGAGTGCAGGGCCCAGAGGGCCCATGCTGTCACTTATACATATCATTATACAACAATGTGTAGCATGAGGAGAGCCCAGGGACATGAGGGCTCGTGCTCCCACAACCACATACCAGTTACATTACACTTTCTCAAAACAAAAGGAAATTCATTGCAAAAACTTTCATTAATGCATCAGTTATGGTTGAAATTAAAATGTCTAAAGCTAGGAAATTCGATGTTGGGGTTACCAACCCTATTATCCCCCCACCCCCCTACCTTCCACACACCAACAGGCATCAGGGTGTGCCTTGGGGTCATTGGGCCTAACTCTCATCCCATTCCATGTGTAAACAAGATGAGATGGTACAGTATAGAAGGATAGGGTAAGTTAGGCCACAGACCCCAAGGCACACCTGAGGCCTGTTGGTGTGTGGAAAATGGTGGGGTGGTAGGGTTGGTAACCCTAATGTTGAATTTCCCAGCTTTTGACGCTTTAATTTTCAACCCTAACTGATGCATTAACACAGTTTTTGCGATGAATATATATATATATATATATATATTTATAAAATGGGTAGGGAAATTGCTTGGAATTTATTGGAGAATGAGCATTACATGACCGTGCATATAGTGTATGAATAACTCTGAGTAGAGCAGGAGATCAGCTAACAAAGCAAACAGGATGTTGGTATGCATCATAAGGGGGATCACCTCTAGGAGCAGGGAAGTGATTCTGCTGCTGTACAATGGATTGGTAAGACCACACCTTGAGTACTGTGTACAGTACTGGAGACCACACTTGAAGAGGGGCATACAACTCCTGGAGAGGGTACAGAGGAGGGCAACTAAGATGATATGAGGACTAGGGGATTTGACATATGGGGACAGACTTGAGGAGCTCTGCCTGTTTTCATTGGAGAGAGAAGAGATGGGGGTCATGATTGAGGTCTTCAAGTACCTCAAGGAATAAATAGGATAAACAGGAGGGATCTTTAGACTAAAGTAGGGGTATCACCAGGGGCATGGTTTGAAAGGTGGAAGGGTGAGGGGAGGAGAGGAGGTTTTCACTGGTGGGTGGTGGATCCTTTGAGCAGCTGCCTGGTGAGCTGGTTCAGAGATCCACAGTGGAGGGCTTCAAGAGGGGTGGGACAGACACAGAAAGTGGATGTATCAGATGATGGCCTGGCCCAGGGGGGTGGGGATGGATGATAGGGGTTTCTGGAACAGAAGGGGGGGAGGGCCTCGGTACCCAACTAGGAATCTGAGGTTCAAGCAGACTGGATAGACCATAAGGCCTAATCTGCAGGCAATTAGTATGTTAGTATATCAGAGCGTGACCACACACACCTGCACTTTAACCCCTTTCCAAAACTATTTTGCCATTTTATAAGATAGATAACGCACTCTGAGATATATGGTCGTGCTCTGATATAAGCACTTCTTGGGTGGTTGATGCACTCGGCCTGTGGCCTCGTGCATAGCAACGCACACCAAGGCATGCGTATATCAGAGCATGACTGCACACCTCAGAGTGGGTTATCTATTACATACATACATACATATTCATATATACATGATATGTGGTAAGCATGATGCATGGTATAGGGCAAGGTGCAACAGTAAATTACAAGTAACAAGTATAAAGATAGGCTTTATATATGCAGAACTGATAATCAGCAATACACACAAGTGCAGTAATTCACAGAATTTACTACTGATCCTGCTAGGATAGTGCTGAGTGGTAGTTGTCAAATATGATTAGTTTCCTAAAATAATCTGTGGTTTCCTGAATGAAACTGCTTGTAGCTGGCACTAGAGGTTTTAATGTGAATTGTATAAGTCCTGAAATATTTTCAGTCAGTGTACTGATTCCACAGATGATAAGCCAACCCAGGTATCAGGTTTGCGTATCTTTGGGAGCATGTAGATTGTTCCTTGGTTGATTTGTTTAGAATAAGTTTATTTAGCTGTTTATGGGTGTTTTCCACAAGAATTGATAATTTGTTTGTTTCGTTTTATATTGCATAGTGGTTTGCTCTGCAAGTTCTCTGTAATACATTGTCTGACTACTATCTGTATGCCTCTTTGAAGTAGTCCTCTGTATTCATCATAACTATGGTTCCTCTTTTGTCAGTTTGTTTATTATGATATAATAACTGATCAACAATTTTTCCATTGTCTGACTGAGTTATAATTTGACGTTATAACCCGCAGGTTACAGTGGCAGCTCTACACCAGGGCCCACCAGGGCATGTGCCCTGGTAAAACAATGCTGTGCCCCATATGGTGCAGAATCTCCCCCAAAGTAATAATATATCAGTGCCCTGGCTGCCATTGGTTGTGCCCCAGCTGTGCCCTGGTTACCATTTGTGGCTAGAGCCGCTACTGGCAGGTTATAACAGCAAACACGCACCATGTCAGTCAAGCAAGAGCTGCATCCTGATTGGTTCTTTACTCCTTCTAGGCGGGCTTACAAGTTATAGAAACATGACGACTCCTCCATCCCACTTAATAAGGAGCTGCCACACCAACAGCATGTGTAATTTTTTTTTTTTTCAATATTACTTTTCTCCCTTATTTAAACTGCATGACCCAGTACCTGTAGCTGATCCACTGTTCAAAAGCCACACTGGGGATTCAGAGCCACACCAGAGGAAAACTGCCACGAAAATGGCTTGGACACACTTCAGAGATAAGCGCCATCGGGAGGGGATAAACCAGAACCCAAATAAATAAAAATGCTGCTGCAAAAAAAAAAAGAAGACTGTCAGAGAGAGAGACAGAGAGAGAGAGAGAGAGAAAAGAGTGTGTGTGTGTGCATATATATACATATATATGTATGTGTGTGAGAAACTAGTAAAATTAGTGTGGCAAAAAATTGCTGAACAGCAATTATAAAAATAAAGATGAGAAGTCTGCTAAAACTTGAATTTTTGGTTGCCCTCGGTGTGGGATGCTTTAAAAATCCCTCTGGTTTCGCCCTTGGGGTTTATGTAGCATCTCACCTGTCGGGCAACTATTACATTCTCATTAAGCACACTTCCCCATGTATTATTGTATATATTATAGTTGTTCTTCAGTGTTTGTATTGCCTTCTCCTCCAGTGATGTGATATTATATAAGTGGTTCTGCTGTTTACTTAGTATCTGGGAATTTGCTCTTTGACAGAGGTAGTCAATGTATGCATCTGATCTAGGGTTGCATCTGCTCAGAGGGGTCCAGTCTGTTGATTTCTGTTATACTGCATTGTTTGTGTGTTGCTGTAATCAAAAAAGTATTCCTTTAGGTAAAGCCATCTAGAGTATTCCTTCATCACTCCACAGACTCTAACTGTATTAAAGTCCTGTGTGATTGGGAAAGTTAAAGAGCTAGTAGAACCAAATGTAGTAGACAGGAAAATGTTACGCATTTTAAAAAGTAATCAGCTGTAACTTTTTATTTCTGAAGTATTTATCATTTTCTGTTTACTCATTAGAAAATTTTTTATGTGAGAGTATTATGCTGGGTGTGTGGAATGGCACACCACCTGTCACCTGACATATCTAGTTCTATTCCCCCCAACTAGATCATCAGCACTGTGACCTTACTGACTGTGACATCACGGTGACTGACCTGGCAGTTACTGAGTGGCTCTCCCTGAGTAGCTGTGATGTTACAGTCAGGTCCAATACTGATGATATAGTGGTGGGAACAGAACTACTGTGAATATGCCAGCTGCAAGGCAATAAGCTTTCACAGATTCACCTACTAACATCTGGAAAAAATCTTCTAATTACCAAACAGGAAAAAGAAACCACCTGAGATATAAAAGGTAATAGCTGATAACTTTTAAAAGCGAATATTAATTTTAGGAAGTGCACTAACTCTTTAAGCCCTTTGATAATATTGATGTTTTAGTTGGTGTGTGTACTTCATTTGATAGGTTGATCACTGATAGTTATTGTAGTACATCACTCTGTTTCTCGCTATTGGTGCTGTGGTTTACTTCACCTAGAGGAGTCAAGTTGATACAGTAGCTCTCTTTATTGTAGTTTTTTAAAGACTCACCAACTCCTTGAGAAGAACTTTGAAAAACATAATATTTGGACACAAAGCAGCTTATATTTCTTATTAGCTCTATGTTTCGTATCCCCCATTATTTATTACTGAGGTCATATGCATGAAAACGGGATAGTTAGTTGTTCCTTGAGAGTTCATCAGCTCCTATTGCTTCTTCCCAACCTGGGGCCAGATATTCAAAGCTTTGCGCCCGGAGCAGATCTGTAGTGTTTGAACAGTGCCACATTTCCACTGAACTGCAATATTCAAAAGCCCTTTTAGTGTCGGCGCTGTGTGATAGCACTGACACTAAAAGTTAATATATGCAGGGGAGTGAGGGAGCAGAGGGGCCATGAATGCCAGTGCACCGGCATATTCAAAATAGTAGTGCCACACTACAGGTTGTTGCACCACCGGTAGTGCAGCACTGAATACCACCTGAAAAAAGCATGCAGTAAGTGGTGGTGGAACCTGAAGTAATTCAGTGACACTTGAATTACTACCATAATAATTGAACTGTAACTTCTAATTATCACCAGTTCAATCCTGGTAGTCTAGCGTCCCCGATCACATGTATTGCCGATGGGGTGCCCAATACTTCTGTTGGCATCATGATTCCCCAACTCATGTGGCACACTGGGAGTCCCATGCCAAGTGTGCCCAAAAGATATTATTCTTTATGTATTGTCTTGTTGACAGGGGTGCCCCAGTCCCCTGTTGGTATCATCCCCCACCCCCAACTCATGTAGCACGGAGCCCACCCCAGTGTGCCCAAAAGATATTTTAATTTTTATTCATTGCCTTGCTGATGGGGGTGCTCAGTTCCCTGTGAGCAGCATGTATCCCCCCCCCCACTCATGAGGCACACTGGGAGTCTATCCCAGTGTGCCCACATTTAATTATTCATTGTTTGTTCCTGTAAATGAAGAAAACCATCCTCCAACGTGTTATTTGTTTTGTTAACCTGGAAAAAATAAAATAGTCCCTCATCGTCTTCCCAGTACCCCATCCCCACTCTCCCACTGAGCACCCACACCCCCTTATCCCATACTTACCTCTGAAGGTTGGCGTTGTCATTTTCTGAGGACCAGGACACATCTGTGCTCTTCAAAGTCAAACGGCAAAATAATGAATCAAAGGTAAGCGCTGTATAATGACTGTCAATTGGGGTTTCAACTTATGATGATATCTCAACCGTTTTTAGGAATTTTGACCCCAAATTTTCAACATCTGGTTCTTGGGATCCCACCTCGTGAACAATTTCACTGTTGTTTTGTTGTTCAGTCCCGAAAGGTGATTTCATGGTCACTATGCGGAATCACTTATCGGGACTGACTAATGAAATAAAGTGCCACTGTTAATGAGGTGGGGTACCAACAACTCCATGTTGCAAATTTGGAGAAATGATTCCAAAAATGACTGTGTTACGAGCATGTGTTGTGCAGTTTCTATGCATGCTTGTAATTTCACAGTTTTAACATTTTCACCCCAGAGTTTCAACATTGCCATTTTGTCACATCTTCTCATGAACAGGAGAGTTGTCATTTGTCGCATCCTGCCAGAAATGTTTTTATGCACCTGTGGCAGAGAATGGTGCGGTCATTGTGTGAAATCAACTTTTGGGATGGATTAACAAAATCACAGTGCAACTGTTCATGAGGGGAGGTCCCAAAAAACTCATGTTGACAATTTGATGAAAACATCCCAAAAAATTACAGTTATGAGCGTGCATCGCGCAGTGTCTATGCACGCTCGTCACTTCACCAATTTTTCATGTTTTGACTCCAGATTTTCATCATTACCATTTTTCACGCCACCTTACGAATAGTACAGCTGTAATTTTTCAAATCCTGCCAAAAATGTTTTTCTGCACCTGAGGAACAAAACGGCGTTACAGTTGTGCAGAAATATATTTCCACAGGGATTTGAAAGTTTTCTGTACTGGGTAAATGCAGTGAAGTGATAAGAAGGTTATGTTGAACATTTGGGGTGAAAATTATTTTAGATGGTACAGTTATGACTATTTGTTGCGATTTTGCTATGCCTGCTCTTAACTTTATGTGTGGAAATGCAGGGGCCAGAGAGCCCTGTGTTTCCACAGCTAGATACACATGTGCATCTGTGGAGGGATGGGAGTGCAGGGTCCAAAGGACCCTGTGCTCCCACTGTGTATATGGATACTGTTGTACTATTTGGATGGAGGATGGGGCGCGGGGTCAAAGGACCCTACGCTGTCTAACAAAATGAGGGATATCATTATATTATCTGAAAAGAAGGAAATTCATTGCAAAACTCCTTAATGCATCAGTTAGGGTGCATACTATAGCGACAAAAGCAGGGAAATGAGGCGTTAGGGTTTCCAACCTAACGCCTGAGTTCCCACCCCTACCACTCCACCACCCCACCTTCCACACCAAGGCATCTGGGTGTGCGTTGGGGTTGTTGGCATAACTTTCACCCCATTCTCCTGTACGCACCACCTCAGCTTGTTTACAGATGGAATGGTGTGAGAGTTAGCCATCAACCCCAACACACCCAGATGCCTGTTGGTGTGTGGAAGGTAGAGGTGGGAGTGGAGTATTGAGAAGTGTAAGGAAGTGAAGGCGTTAGGGTTGGAAACCCTAATGCCTCATTTCCTGCTTTATCACTATATGATTCACTCTAACTGATGCATTAACAGTTTTCTTGCAATATATATATATATATATATATATATATATATATATAAAAAAAGGATATACAATGGTGAGCTGTCAGATAAATGATTTAACTACACAAGCTGTTTGACCTTGGGTAACCTCATGAGTGGCTTAAGCCACGAGTGAGGTGTCTGAGGTCAAGCAGAACAAGTGTAGATAAATCATTTATCTGACAGCTCACCATTATATGTTTCATTTATGCAATAGGGATGCTATCAGTGCAGGCACATTTGGTTTTGACTGTTTTTGGTTTTTAAATGATCATTTCTGGGACTTTCAATTAACTTTCCTAGTGTATGTCCGTCTAGTGTAGTGGTTGCTATTAAATGAAACATCACTCATTTTGTAGAAAACTTTTTTCTGAACAAATCTCATGCTTACAGTACCATGCTACCTTTTTTGTTTTAAAGTTATTCACATTTGTTTGTCAAAAAAGTGAAAAGAAAATTTAATTTTATGCAGTTTTTGCTAATTATAAAGAAAATAAAGGCATATATATATATATATATATATATATATATATATAACAAAACAGCACTCATTTTGTAGATATTTGTGTGCTGGACAAATTTTGTACTCACAGTACCATGCTATCATTTTCGTTTTAAAGTTATTCACATTTATTGGTCAAAAAGTGAACAAAAAGCTTTGATTGACAGTTTGCATTTATCCCACATATGTAGAGATAAATGGATTTATGCAACGGATTTTGGCTGCACACCTATTGCATTAATATATATGTGTGTATATATATATATATATATATATATATATATATATACATACAACACACACACACACACACACACACACACACACACACACACAGTTATATAGTCCTCTACAATGTCCCTCAGTACTGGGATACCCCTCTGTGTTCCCTCCCACTATAGCCCTGACCTGAATCCATCCCTCCTGGTAGCAGTGGTGCACACACAGAGACTGTACTGTACATTCAGACTTTCAAGCAGGGAGTTGTATTATTCTGTGGTGCTACATGACTCTTACTCCGTGTACATGTGAAGGTACTGGTTTCCATTGTTTCCTGAGTTTGTGTCTCCATGTTTGAGGATGTGCCTCTCATTATGTGGATCAGTGTCCCTCTTTGTTCCACATTCAGAGTGTCTTTGTCCCTCATTCCAGTGCTGAGTGGGTAGGAGCTATGCACTGCATATGCCTGCTGACACCCATGGCCTGCAGCTAACAAACTGTTTCTCAAGGCTGGCATACAGGTGAGGCTGTGTACACACCGCCTGTGGCTTTAGCCTGTACATCCAGTCTGACCTACAGGTGGAGCTGTGGGCACCATCCAGCCTGCGGTTTTTGACCTGTAGTTCCAATCTGACCTACAGGTGGAGCTGTGTGCACCATTGAATAGCACCGGGCAATCTTCATGCTAATGTACGCTAAGCAGGCCTTAATGAGATGCTAATGTGGCTGTTTGCACATGGATTGCCTAAGTAGGCTCATTTGCATGGGAGTTTTGAATATAGCAAACTTTTGCCTGGGCTAATTTGTTAGCACTGTACACTTAGGTAGCCCCAGGCAATCCTCTCAAAGGCATAGCACAGTTCTGCAGTGTGTGGCCTGCATTACTGTTGCAGTTGTTGTGCAACACTTCATTGCTATCACACACATATTGCTACTGGTTCAGGGGCTAATTTAGCATGCTGAGTGCTAATTTAGCCCCGAGGCTAAGTTTTGAATATCTGGCCCCTGATGTCATAATACCGTGCTTGTAACATCACAGTTATTCTTGGAGCAACAGACTGTTATGTTACAAGAGTGCATTATAATTTTAAGTAGGAAATAAGCTATAGAGGCAGATGAAGTCTAAGGGAGAAAAATCTTGCTTTTGTGGAAATTTCTTCTGTAATAAATAAGGAGAGGAAAAATCTATAGAAGATATATGAAATACAAGCTGAACTGTGTCTAAATAGTACGTTTTCCAAAATTTTTCCAAAGGCATCAGCTGCTGTTTAAGGTCTCTTTTGTTCTGGGTCAGCTGTAAGAGCTTTCTGATCATTTGTTTGAAGTTCACAGTTGAATACTGAAATACACCATTGTTGTTTTCTTGCAGGTGAATGAAAGTTCCAAGATTTTCTTACTAAGTTGGCCTTCAGAAAGCTGTGCTGTACAGAAAATATTCTTAAGTTAAAACAAGCCTTTTGCTTCACATAAGTCTGCTGTGTCCCCCTTTCAGTGAAATCCTTCCTGAACTTGCTGTAAAGTCCTCAATGGCTCTTAAGCCATTCTAATAGAACTCTGTCTCACTGTAGGGACCACATTTCCATAGCACACAAAAAACACACAAGCTAACTTGCTCCAAATGCTAGCAAGGTTCTGTACTGGGACCCAATTTAAACTTTTTACTTGGATTTTATTGTAGTTGACACAAAGCCATACAAGTTGTTATGTTGGTAAACATTCATTACACAAAGCGTGCAAATGATTACACAGTGATCTATGAGTCATACA
This sequence comes from Neoceratodus forsteri, assembly GCA_016271365.2. NCBI lineage: Eukaryota > Metazoa > Chordata > Ceratodontiformes > Ceratodontidae > Neoceratodus > Neoceratodus forsteri. The sequence continues at coordinate 29,604,245 of CM057456.1, forward strand.
AAGCCTGCAAATTGTTGTGCAGGAACACTTTCATCATACAAAGCTATACAAGTAGTTCTGCTGGGATATATCCGTCACACAAAGCCTGCAAATTGTTGCATAGGGATGCATTTGTCATACAAAACCATGCAAGTTGTTATGCAGGAATACATTCATCATATAAAGCCATAACGGTTATTATGCAGGAGTACATTCAGTATACAGAGTCATACAAGTTGTTACTCAGAGGTACCATCATCAGACAAAGTCATGTAAGTTTTTAGATAGGGATACATTCATCATACAAAGCCATATGAGTAATTACACAGGGGTATACTTAGCATACAGAGTCATACAAGTTGTTACTCAGAGATACAGTCATCATACAAAGCCATACATTGTTATGCAGGGATGTAGTAACACAAAGCAATATGAGTTATTATGCATGGGTACATTCAGCATACAATGTCATACAAGTTGGTACTCAGAGATACATTCATCGTATAAACCAATACAGATTATTATGCAGGGATACATTGGTCATACAAAGTCATACAAGTTGTTACGCAGGGATATATTAGTCATTCAAAGCAATACAGGTTGTTGTGCAGGGATACATTGGTCATATAAAGCCATACAAGTTGTTGTCTTGAGGATACATTAGTCATACAAAGCTATACAAATTGTTGTGCAGGGATACATTAGTTGTACAAAGCCATATAAGTTGTTCATGAGGATACATTAGTCATTCAAAGCAATACGGGTTGTTACACAAGGATACATTAATCGTACAAAGCCATATAGGTAGTTACACAGGGATACACTGGTCATAGAAAGCCATACAAGTTGTTGTGCAGGGATACATTAGTTGTATACAGCCATACAAGTTGTTATGTAAGAGATATATTTGATGAGCATAAATAGCTGTATAATACATGTTATTCTAGGATTTGATATAGTTCCATGTCTTATGAGCCTCTCCTCTGCTTTCTTTATCCCCAGTGTTTCTCCAGGATTGCTTGGTGCACTTTCTAAGTTTAATATTATTGCATTCACCTGTTTTGGATTTTAATTTGTCTTTAATATTTTTTTCCCTGTCCACTCTTTGAGGGGTTATGTTTTGTTGTAACTTATGGTGCTGTTTGGACTTTTGCCCTACTACTACAGAATCAGTAGTAACCTTCAGTTATTGCATTGGACTAATTGTAGTATTCTATTGCTCCCATGTCAACTACTGTATTACTGATTGCCCCTGTACCCCTTTCCCCGGGTCATGCCTGGAAATGAATCGCAGCCCAGTGCACCTTTCTCAGTTACCAATTTTCAAATAAATAAATAAATACATAAATTATTGCAAAATATGTAGAAGGTGTAACACTGCCAAGAACTGGCATCAAATTAAATGCGTGTCTATATAAAATGCTATCCACCTACTTGAATTTATGTGTTCTCTTATTAAAGTTTATTAAAGATTATCAAGGAAATTATAGCAGAATTAGAGGTGCTTGGATATTACAGTATATGATCTAATAGAAATCTGATGAACACTTGGATTATCTGTAATTATCCATTTCAGTCTGACTTAAAAATCAGATAATTTGGTTGGATTGGATAATGACTATCTAATCTGATTTTCAACATCACTAATCAGACCCATGTTCTGCTGATCTGGACCTGTGATTTGCAGATTTGCCCTGATAGCATCGGTTTGTTGGTTATGCTGATAAATTGATATTGATGGTTGTCACCTGGCATTCTATCCCTCTCTCACCTCCCAGCCAACACACACACACAATGTGAAGTTGTACCCCTTCCCAAGCTCATTGAGCAACCAATCCCACCCTTCACTCTACCAGTCACTACACACGAATAAATTATATCCCTTTCCATTAGCCTACTTAGCATCCCATCTCACTCTCCACCCTCCCAGATAACACACATTAATAAACCAGATCCCCTTCCCTCAGTCCACTTAGCACTCCATACTACCCTCCACCCTCCCAGCCACTATACACAAATAAATTATATCCCCTTCACCCAGCCCACTTAGCAGCTCATCCTCCTCCACCCTTCCAGCCACCACACACAAATAAATTATATCCCCTTCCCCCAGCGCACTTAGCTTCCCATCCCACCTTCCACCCTCCCAGCCACCACACACAAATAAATTATATCCCTTCTCTAGCCCACTTAACACCCCATCCCACCCTCCCAGGAGGCAGTATAGTGCAGTGGTTTAAGACTCTGAGCTGCAAACCTGGGTTTGAATCCCACAGCCTCTACTTGCATACTGTGTGGCCCTGAGCAAGTCTCATAACCTGAGTCCTGCAACTCATTCAGATACCTGGATGTCTGGCTCGACCAGCACCTTGATTTCTCCACACACATCGATTCATTACACAGAAGCTACATCCCAAACTTGGTGCTCTGTATCGCAATAAAGGGTACATTCCACTCTGGTCTGGAGGGAAATTGTTCAAAAGATGATTCTCCCAATACTTGACTATGGCGACATGGTCTATGGCGCCGCTCCATCATCCAACCTGACCAGCCTGGACACACTATTTCACTTCTTCTGTCATTTCATCTTAGACTACCCGCAAACGACACACCACTGTCACTTATACAGCTCCCTAGCCCTCACCTTACTCATGACCCGCAGACAGATCCACTGCACCAGAGTCATTGCCAAATTCTGGTCCCGGTCCCTTCCCCCTTATCTCAGTTCCACCATATCAGCCCAACCTTCCCCTGCCTAGTCACTTAGAAGCACAGACTCCAGGCTTCTCCAAATCCCATTCATGCACACCTCCAAGGCCCAAACGGCAGTGCCCATGCTAAGCAACCTAACAAAGCCTTCCTGAGATTCCTTGTAAGATGTCTCAGAAACTATTAATCCTGTTGTTGCTCTGTGCAGGTGCTGTGGAACTAAACCCAGGCCCCTCGTCTGCTAGCTGCTTCGGGGAGCTCCACAGTTAAAGGGTCTGATCTTCCTGCATATGAATGTATGCAGCCTAGTCAATAAATTTGACCTGGTCCAAGCCTGGATGCTACACACAATGCCTGATGTAGCAATGTTCTGGAAACCTGGCTTAAGAATCATGTACCAGACAAAATGCTTAACATCCCTGACAGGTCGACCAGAGGCGGTGGTGTTGCCATCTATATTAAGGACAAATTCCTAACCTCTGATATTGTCGGTACATCAATGCCCAAAGAATTTGAGTGTCTTTCCCTCAAGTTAACCTTATTGCCTCGAGTAGCCCTACTGATAGCTGCATGCTATAGGCCGCCTGCTGCTAGCCTGTGTATACTACCTCACCTTCACTCCCTCTTGGAGAAAGCAACTACTGAATGTGTCATAATGGGGGACCTTAATCTTAATTGGAATGATGCCTGTGCCAACAGGCTCAAGGATTTCTGCGATGAGCATGGGCTAACTCAGATTACCCCTGAGGTTACCAGACCTAATAAAAAAAATAAAATGATCGAAGCTCCTTGCCGGATCTTATGCTCGTCAACAAGCCACATAATATCTCCCATACAGGGGTCTTCCATAATGACCTGAGTGACCACTGTGCTGTTGTCTGTATCAGGTGTTCCCCACACCTACCTGCCACCTTTATCTTCAAGCTAAAGCACAGCCTAAAACACTTCTGTCTGCCTGCCTTTCTGATGAATCTTGGGACTATTAAGTGGCAGGACTTTTACCTCACACCTTTTGTGTCTGAAACTTTCTTTGTCTTCCGGATCTGTTACTAAGGGTAATCAATAAACATGCACCTTTAAGAAAGGTTAAAGCTAGAAATGGGCACCTGATTGGTTCAGCCCATCCTTAAAGAGGGCCCTGTGGTCCAGAGACACACTATGGAAAAGGACAAGGAAAGTCAGATCCGACTCAGACTAGCTCTCCTTCGGGTAGCCAGGAACACTTGAACCAAACTGATCAGGAAGGAAAATCACGTTTCTTTCAGTCTGCCCTCAAGGAAAACAAAAACTGCTCTGCCAAGTTTTGGCAAATCTTGAGAGAGGTCGAAGGACACTCCCTGCACACCAATTCTGGCAAATTGTAGTGAACAAGAACTCCTACACAGATAGGTCTGAGATCCTTGACCAGCTCAATAACCACTTTGCTACTGCAGGCCTTGCATTTAATGCCTCGCCTGTTAGTAAACTGAATGCCCCAAGTGCCGCCAGTGTAGGTACTAGCCCTACTTCTGTCCTCTGTAATGGCTGCCCTCCCTTTAATTTCTAGCCAGTATCCTTTAAACAGGTGGAGGACCTTCTCCTCTCACTAGATACCAAAAAGAGTGCTGGTGCCAACTCGTTAGAACCATTCTTTCTAAAAGCAGGCTATTATCATCTGACAGCACCTATCACTCATCTATTTAATAGCTCACTTACCCAGTTGGAAAATTGTACCTATTGTCCCTTTGTTCAAGTTGGGAGACCCTACAGACTTCAATAATTACAGACCAATCTCGCTTCTTCCTATACTGTCCAAGCTACTAGAAAAATTTTCAACTCACAACTGAGGGAGTATCTGGACTGTGAAAATATCATAACCCAGCCCAATCGGGATCAAACCTAAGTATAGCACCATGTTGGCTCTAGCCAAAGTGTCTAATGACTGGTTAAAAGCCCCGGCTAATAAACAGCACATCTCTGCACTTTTCCTTGACCTTAGCAATGCCTTTGACATGGTCGATTACTCTATCCTGCTTGATACTCTGGGTAGTATTGGTCTAACCCTTCTGCAGTAAAGTGGTTCCACTGCTACCTCACAAATCAAAGACAACAAATTAAAGCACAAGGAAACTGTCTCAATAAAGCTTTGCCCGAGGCATCCTGCAAGGTTCTATCTTGGGGCCTATCCTCTTCACACTTTATATTAACCACATAGATTCTGGCATACTCACAGGAAATGTTCACCTTTTCTCGGATGACATGTCCTCTATACAACCAACCCTCTCTAGGGCTTGCTTACAAGGAGTTACAGCAGGACTTTATCATCCTCCAACATAAGCTACTGAGCCTGAAGCTCTTGCTCAATGCCAACAAAACCAAAGCCATGATTAACTCCCCACACTCCTCCCACAATATGGGAACACCTGGTAACCCCCAGATTGTCACCCTCCTTGGTGAATCTCTGGAAATAGTGGATAAATTCAAATATCTGGGAGTCTGGTTGGATAACAAACTCAGTTTCATTGTACACCTAAATGAGTTAACAAAAAAGCCAAGACAGCGCCATGGCATATTTTACCGCATAAGACATCTACTCACTCTCGATGCTAGGAAGCAGATGGTTCAAACAACCTTTCTACCCTTGCTTAACTATGCTGACTTTCTCTGCAGTCACTGCCCCTAGTATGCCCTCCAGAAGCTTGACACACTCTACCATCGTGCTTTGAGAGTCATACTGGAGGAGGGCAGATGTGATTCCCCTTCACAAAAGTGGAAGCAAGGCAGAAGCAGGAAACTACAGACCTGTTAGTTTAACCTCAGTGATAGGGAAAATGATGGAATCACTTCTGAAGGAAAGAATTGTCGAGCATCTAGAGGCAAGAGGGGCACAGGACCCAAGGCAGCATGGATTCACAGCGGGAAGGTCATGCCAGACAAATATGATGGATTTCTTTGACTGGGTGACCAAAGTAGTAGATCAGGGAGGGGCTGTGGACATGGCCTACCTAGACTTTAGCAAGGCATTTGACACAGTCCCACACAAAAGATTAATATACAAGTTAGCCATCCTGGGAGTGGGTCCCAAGATGACAGCCTGGGTAAAGAATTGGCTGGAGAATAGGACACAGAGAGTAACAGTAAATGAAGTCCACTCTGAAGAAAGGGGGGTTACTAGTGGGGTACCGCAGGATTCAGTATTAGGACCGGTCCTCTTCAATGTCTTTATAAGCGACATTGCAGAGGGACTGGAAGGAAAAGTATGTCTCTTTGCAGATGACACAAAGATCTGCAACAGAGTTGATGCACAAGGTGGGGTGGAAAGGATGAGAAGGGACTTGGCAAGGTTAGAGGAATGGTCAAATGTATGGAAGCTTAGATTCAATGCTAAGAAGTGCAAGGTAATGCACCTGGGAAACAAAAACCCAGGGGAAGAGTACACAATGAGGGCTGAGATACTGACAACAACAAAAATGGAAAGGAACCTGGGGGTAGTCATATCAGATGACCTAAAGGTGGGCAAGCAATGTGAGAGGGCAGCAAGGAGGGCTGGGGGGATACTGGGATGCATAGGGAGAGGCATCACCAGTAGAAAACAGGAGTTATTATTCTTCTGCACAGACAGCTGGTGAGACCCCATCTGGAGTACTGCGTGCAGTTCTGGAGACCCAATCTCTGCAAAGACATAGACAGGATGGAAGCTGTTCAGAGGAGGGCAACTAAAATGGTGCAGGGTCTGCACCGAAGACATATGAAGAGAGACTTAAGGAGCTTAATATGTATAGCCTCGAGGAAAGGAGGGAGAGGGGACATGATAGAAACTTTCAAGTACCTCATAGGAATCAATAAAGTCCAAGAAGGTAGCATCTTTCAAAAGAGGTGTGCAAGAACAAGGGGGCACAATTTGAAGATGGGAGGAGGGGCTCAGAGGTAATTTAAGGAAGTATTTTTTCACAGAGAGGGTTGTGGATGCATGGAACGGCCTTCCGGAGGAGGTTGTGGAGTCAAAAACAGTGGTAGAATTCAAGCATGCATGGGACAGTCATAAGGCAATTCTAGTGGGTGGGGGTAGGAAGAAGTAGGCTGCTGGTTAACTAGGATCTGCAGCTTATCCATTAGGTAGGGAAATGGGCAGACTGGGTGGGCCAAGCGGTCCTTATCTGCCGTCAAATTCTATGTTTCTATGTTTCTATACTTGGCATGCCCCTCAGACTCACCACTACCTGTTGTACCAGGCAATTGATTGGCCATCCCTCTTCATGAGAAGGCAAATAAATGCCCGTATGTGGCTCTTCAGGGCTATTTCTAGCAAACTCCCACCCTATATCTGCAACCTATTTGAATGGTCTAATGGTGCGTGCGGCCTATGGAACTCCTCCTTTGTCCTCCTCAAGCTACCATGGATGAGGACACATCATGGCACAACTGCCTTCAGCTCCTTCCTACCATCACTTTGGAACAACATGCAAAAAGCACTTAAACGTTCCCTCCTGCCTAGCCCCTACATATTCAGGCAGCTGCTTTATCGATTCCTGAAGACCATGCGATTGCTTCAGGTAATCACTGGCATATGGACTGAATATTCCCTAAGCTTCTGATCCTCTCTGGCCTTCTTATTCCCCTGTCGGCGGCATTCCTTTTAGTGTAACTACCCCCTCCTAGTTCCCTCCTCCTTCCTTCCCCATGGCAACCCCCCCTGGGGGCCTCTACCCTAGCAGGGCTGCCCCCCGCTCCCCTCATGTGTCTTTGCACTCCTCTCCTCTCTCTGTCCTCCACTGTGTCTTTGCCATCCTCTCCTCCCTCTGTCCTCCACTGTCTCCTAACCCATGTATGATGAATTGCCTGTATATGTACATTGCCCTCGTTATCCAAGTCTTGCTCCTGTTACCTAATGATCTCGCACTTAAAAATAGTCTGTTTCAGTGTCTGCTGTGTTATGAAATGATGTTGAATACTGTAAATGAATTTATCCTCTGTGCCCAGGACCATCTTGCAAATGAGCTTGCTCAACGATATAACTGCCTGGTTAAATAGAATTTGATTGATTGATTAAATTATATCCCTTCCCCAGCCCACTTAGCACCCCATTTCACCCTCCTCCTCCTAGTCACCACACAGTGGGGTTGGTGGGGAGATACAAATGCAAACCAACTGAAATTGAATCAGATTGTATTGGTGGTACTTTCAATGACTGGGGGAATCTGGCCAGGACACCAGGGAAATTCCCCTACTCTGCCTGCAGGAGTGCTGTCACTTCCTGTGGACAGGATGGAGGGGCCCAGTTCAATTGATTCTCTGGAGAGGATGGATGCACAGGGAGGTGGAGGAGCCAATCTCCTTCTCTACCTCTTCAGTAATAGAGACCGAGAATTCCTTTGATGCTGCAATTGAAATCACAGAAGAATCACTTCTACCAGAAATAATAGAAACAGATCAACAGAAAATAGCAAACAAGGAAAGCAACTTGGATAAAACTGGGTAGAATGAGAAAACTCCTACTAGTGAATCATAACAGGGATCTACTAATTTGGCTTCTGCAATGGAAATATTACAAGTGCTCCTACAAATAGAAGGAGAGTGCTTTTGGCAGAGACAACAAGATATCCAGAAAGCAATTGCACAACAACAGATACAGATGCATACCACAGAGCCTCAAACTCCTACAACTGCTTCGGCCCAGCTGCAAACCTCCAGTGTGACTGAAACACCATGCCCAGAATTGATTCAGCAGCAGCACCCTAAGGAAAGCCAAAAAAAGGGTGAAGCGACCACTAAGACCTTCACGTTTGAAACACATACCAAACCTTTATTTGTATTTGAAGGAAATAGGGCACAGTAAAATGTAGGGGGAGTCTTACCAGGAATGGCAAAAACAGATGTAATAACATCCAGTCTAAATCAAGACCCTAATATTACAGAGACTAGTGTTAAGAAGCCTGAGTGGTCGATAGACTCTGCTCTAGCAGCTGTTGGTTGCGAAAAATCCCAGACAGGACAATGGGTGTCAGACCACTCTCCAATTGAGATACTAGGAAGACAGAGGCAACAAAATGAAGACTTAAATAATACTGACAATGATATTTTAGCAAATGGACAAAATACAGCAAATAAAGAGGCAATGAATAATGCAGACAGAGGGGAAAATTTAACTTGTGAATCACCCATGCATCTTCCAAGTGACCTAAACTTCACTCAGAACCCAAGGCTACTGCTACGGGACTCCCCCCACACACAGACAGTGAATACAGAGGATGCAGCAGTGCGACGTGAAAATAATCAATCAGAACCTAGCACCTCCAATGACCAACCTGGTATGAACCAACCACACTCTGATAATTCTATACCCAGGGCAAATACAAGAAGACCTAGGTCTTATGCTTCATTCTTTAGCAACCTGAATATCCAGCAAAATGGCACCGCTTTTCACCTCATGTATAAAGGGGACTGGATACATTCCCAGAGAGACTATTTGTAGTGCAAACCTTACTAAAGGCTCCATGAACTTCTGTGCTGCTGAATCTATGCCTTTATCCACGTATCTGGAGAATCAACATTTGATGTAAGCTTCAAACTCAGCAGTGGACTACAGAAATTCTGGACAATATATCAAGCACTAAAAACACACCATATGGGTGCCTTTCCATATCATGTCACTTACTAAACCAGCAAATTGAACTATTATGGTTCTGTTCAGAAATGAAGGGTCAGTGTCACAGACCTCCTTTATTGGCCCAAACAAAGATGTACTGTATTGGGCACCCGAAGCCATTTTGTTGAAAAGAGGATTTGGACTGCAGGGTGGAAAATCAGGTGGTTTTAAATACAACTGAAGAGGGATTGCAACATCTCCTGAATTGTTTTTTGGGGAGAAGACAGAGGGTGTTATTTTATGTGGTGCAACCCAAAGCATGTTACCGCTGTGGGGAAACAGGGCATATCAGCAACCTGTGCAACAGACTAAAATGTACACTATGCAATGAATTAGGACATATTAGCAGTTTATGCAGGCCGTGAACAAGTATGTAATCTATATGGACAACAGGGACATTCATACCATTCATGCCCTGGGGCAGCACACAATCAGCCAGATCAAAATGACCATGAGGAGCAAAGGCTACTCATTGCTATAGTGCAAAGAAAACAAAGCAGTGTTCCCCCTTCACCCCACCCCACCTCATGGGACGAGGACATACTGGAAGACAGACAGACTATACCCCCCAGAGAGGTACAGCAAGAAAGCAGAACCCTGAAGTACAGAAGTCAGAAATGGTTAACCTGGATGAAGTAAGACAGGACATTCCCCCTGTAGAACCACAGGAAATGCCCCCAGGCTAAATCTAAAGGAGTAGGCCCAGGTAAACCAGTCATGAGACACAGACAATCTTGGACCAAACCATGCCCTAAACTTTTACGAATGACAGACATTCCTACCACCAACAGGTATAAGGCCCTGACAGATGCAGCATGCAATTCAGGAAATGAAACAGATGACTCCTCTGTCTGGTCTTCTCTGCCAGACATGACTTCTGATCAGGAGGACCCCCCCACCCCCCGTTAGTACTGAAAAAGACAATCCAACCCCAGCTATAACACCTGCTGGGAAGAAAGCTAAACCAAATGAAAGAACACCAGGCAGACCAGAAGTAACAGAGCCAAGCCACCCTGAATCAAGGATAATTAAATTACAGGTCATTCTTCTCATCCCACTATAATGGAACCTAATATTCCACTATTTATCATCAATGTCAATAGTATTAAGACAGCCAGGAAAAATGGCAGTCTTTCCTTACAATCATTAAAGCAAGGAATATTCTATTTACAGGACACAAGACTCCATACTCACGACTGAATTAAGCCAAGCAATATCACAGTGGCATATAGGGCCTTCATATTGGTCCTGGGGACATACACTTGCACTTGGGTGGCTATATTGTTTGTTGATATTTCCTTTAAACTTGTTAAACTGGTAGATCTGGTTCCAGATAGGGCATTAATACTGGATGTAAAAATCCAGGATGTATTGTTTCGCCTAATTAATATCTATACAGGTTAAACTAAAGCAGAAAGGATTGAACTCTTCCAGACAGTGCAACCCTACTTGTATTCAAACCAAAATATTGTGTTTGGGGGAGATTTCAATTGCAGCTTCTCCCTCATGGATAGAGGAAGTAACACAAAAATGAAAAAAACATATTGCAATATAGCTTTTCTCCAGAAAATGATTAAAACTACTAACCTGCAAAAGTTCTGGCACAAATGGTGGGCATTCTGGACCTTGGGTGGATATTCAGACCCCCAGGGTGAGTATTCAGCCCTAGGATGGACACTGTGCCATTAGGGTGGGCATTCCAGCCCTTGGTGGGCATTTTGACCTTTTGGTGGGCTTGGTATCCCTCAGTGTAGTCACTCTGCCTCTCAGAGTGGGCAGTCTGGACCAAGAGTGGGCATTGCACCTCTTAGGTGGGTACTGTACCTCTTAGGGTGGGCACTATGGCCCAGCAGGGTGAGCTCTGTAGTGCTTTTAATCCCCATAGTGGGCATTTTATTTATTTATTTATTTATTTATGACTTTGTTAACTGGGTGGATGCACTGATCCCAGGGACCGTTTTCATACATGACCTGGGTCACCTAAGGAGGCATAGAGTAGAAACATCAAAATAACAAGAACATAACAAGAGCAAGTAATACATAGTGAAAGGTTACAGTTGTTATATTTGGCATACATGGTGGCAGTAAGCAAAGTAAGGCTCATGGCGGTACAGTTTCAGTAAATAAGAGAACCTACTTGGCCCTACCCCTGGAACCTATGGGGGCTAGTCCTTAAAGCAGTGGCAGATGGATTCCAACAGGAGACAGTCTTTGAGGTGAGTCTTGAATCGGCGGTGAGTATTTATGATGCTCAGTTCAGTGGGCAGCTTGTTCCATAGTGTGGGAGCTGCTACAGACAGGGCTCTAGTGCCCATGTTCCTGGCTATCCTGGGGATTTTCAGGAAGGGGATACTGGAGGAGTGTAGACAGCGGTGTAAGGTTTGGATGGTGAGAAGGGGAGCAAGAGGGGATTTCTGGCAAATACGGATGGCAGAATCAATAAAACTGTACAGTGCAAGGTCAAAGTGGGCTTGTAGTGGGAGCCACCCCAGTGTAGTGTAGTGTAGAGTGTACAGTGGTGTGTCGAGAAAGGGGCCAGCAAGGAAACGCAGCAGGCACTGTTGTATGCTACTGACAGTTTTGCCATGGTGGATGCAGAGGTCCTGGAGTAGAAGGGAAAGCAGTAGTTCAGGATAGGTAGCAGGTTTCCCTGGATGATGGCATGGTGGGCCTCAGGGGTGAGGTTTTGCCGGTATCTGTAGGCAGCCCCTAGTTTTTGGTGAAATCTTAGAATCAGGGAGTGTATGTGCTCTATAAAGGAAAGGAGGTCAAATACAACTCCTAGATATTTGAAATGTTTGACATCCTCTAGGGCATGGCCATCAGGGACATGATGATTAGGGTGGGTTAGATTTGCATTCATGTTAGGAAGATCTTAGAGCCAAACAACATTGTTTTGTTTTTTGGCATTGACAAGAAGGAGGTTGTCAGAGAACCAATTGTGGGCTGCGGTGTAGTTTTGTGAGAGGGCTGCAGAGATGAGGGTAGGAGACTTTCCACTGGAGAAGAGCACAAGGTCATCGGTGTAAAGGATTGAGTGACAGCTGAGACTATCCACTGGAAGGGAGTTAATGAATAAGGAGAAAAGGAGGGGTCCCAGGAGAGAGCCTTGGGGACCTCAGTAGAGACAGGCAGGGTGGGCGAGCGGGCCGGACCAATGCACACAAACTGGGAACGCCCTGTGAGGTAGCTTCTGAACCAGTCAGTGACCTCTGGACAGCAGCCAAGGTAATGTAATTTAGAGAGGAGGAGTGAGTGATTGACCAGGTCGAAGGCTTTGGAGAGGTCAACGAAGACTGTGCCAGTTGCATTTCCACGGTCCACGTTTGTGCAGATGTGGTCAGTTAGGAGTTCAAGGGCAGTGGTGGTGGAATGATTCTTGTGGAAGCCATGTTGTTGGCTACATAGTAGGTCATATTTACCTATGTAGTCAGCAAGTTGGTGGTGGACGGCTTTTTCAAGTAGCTTGCTTAGGTGAGGAAGGATGGAGATCGGGCGATAGTTGTCTGTGGATTGTGGGTCCCTGGCTTTATGAATAGGAATGATCTTCACTGTTTTTCATGTATCAGGCATGGAGGAAGTGGTCAGGGCGAGGTTGAAAATGAATGTTGGGGCGGGGCGATGATGGCAGGGGAGATAAGTCTAAGGAAGACAGGGGATAATCCGTCTGCTCCAGGGGAACCATGGTTTGGGAGGCTCTTTAGGAGTTTAGGTATGTCAGTGTGTGAGAGTATTTTGAAGAAAAAGGGGGGAAGTGGAGGTTGAGAGGTAGGCCCAGCGGGTGATGTCGTGGGGGCGTGCAGGGGGACAGGGTTTTTTTGCAGGTCGTTTGGGAGTTTGCTCAGGTACATAGTGAAGTCAGAGAATTTGTCGTTGAGGGCCTTGACCACTTCTCAGGGATTGGTAATGAGGCCAGCAGTAGTGTGTAGCTGTGGGGCAGGCTTACTGGAGGGGGGGGTTTAGTAATGAGCCAATGGATGCCCAGAATTGTTTAGGTTCCCCGAGGTCAGTTTGCTGGAGATTGCGAAAATGTGTCTGTCTGAGAGCTTTGGCCAGGTGTTTGCAAAGGTTCCTCTGATGCCTGTAATCATCCCATAGGGTAGGGGATGGGGATGCTTTATAGGTTGACCAGGCATGGTCCCTGTCTTTCATGAGGGTAAGGAGGTCTTTCATGACCCATCGTGAGTAGTCACCCCTCACCCTTCTGGTGGTGACTGGAAAATGCTTGTCCTGTAGAGTCAGGAGAGCTTGAGTGAACATGGATGCTGCCTGGGACGCATTTGATTCTGAGAAAATGGCAGACCAGTCCGGTGCCCATGCCTCAGAGAGAAGGACAGGGGTGTTTGGGCTTCTGAAGTTACAGAAAGACAGGTATTTGGGTGGGGGCCATATAAGTTTGGATGACCAGAGAAAGTACTTAGGGGTGATCACAAATGGAGTCAGCCATGGTACAAGCATGCAGGACACAGTCCTCCGGTTAGTTACAATCCAATCCAGGAGTGTCTGTGTGCCCTTCGAGGGTTCTGCTTTTGTGGGAAGGTTAATAGTTTGGGCCAGGTTGTATTGTTTTAGGAGGGAGGCATAGTCAGGCTGGTTGGAACTGAGCCAGTTTAGATTGGAGATCACCCAAGAGAATTGAGTCCTGTGTGGGAATACGGAGTCCAGGCCAGAGGAAGCTGTTTAAACCCTCAGTTCTGGCTGTAGGGGATTGTAACAGCACCCAATGTAGAGTTTTTGCTAGTTCCCAGGGTGAGTTCGGTGAGAGCCGTTCACTGGGAGAGGTTTGTCGGGCGGAGAACTATGTTGGCTGATAGGGGCTCCTTGACAAACAAAGCTACTACACCCTTTTTTGCCGGGTCTATCCAGGCGGTGGGAGGAGTACCCAGGTAGTTGGAAGGTGGCATCAGTAATGTGAGGTTTTAGCCATGTCTTGGAGAGTCCCAGGATGTGGGGTTTGTATAGCTCAATCCATGCTTCCAGGTCCTGGTATTTGGAGGGGAGACTGCATACATTTATATGGGTGATTTTTAGCCCTGAGGCATTTCTCCACATGCTGTTGGAGGGGGCTATGTGGGAATTAGGGGGGCCGGGGTTGCTCTCAATGTCTCCTGCATGGAGTAGGAGGGATAGGAATGGAATGCAGGTGCAGGAGGGAATGGCAATAGAGCAGAATATGGGTCCAGGTAGTGATCAAGTGGCGGCTCTGTATTTAAGAGGAAGGAGGATGACGTGACCTGGGTAGGAGAGTTCCCAAGAGGGAGGAGTGTAGGTGTACCGGAGGAGCAGGATTCCAAAAGGTAGGCAAGGAACATTTGGTCCTGGGCCAGTGCTGAGGCACATACATCCATCAGCACACAGAGCAGAGGCTAGAGATTGCAAACAGTGTGAGCTGGGGCAGGTTTATGGTGAGCGGACATTGGTAGAGAGGAGGTGAAAAATTTGGAGTTCAAAACACAGGTCTAGGACACTTCTGTGTGAGCAGTGCTGAGTGAGAACAGAAGACCAGTGAGGAAACTTTAAGAGAGGGTGGGAGATGAACAAAGGGGGTGGGGAGGTGGATAGCTTTAAGCTCCAGAGCTCTAGTACTGGGAGCCAATGGGGGCAGGATGGGGTAAGGTTTCAGCAATCTATGACATTATGACCTGGTTTTAGTTACTCAAACCCAGACTTGGTGCAAGTCAAATGTGTGGGAGGGCACCTAATTTACTTTATACTAGCCCAAGAGCAAAGTTTAATCCCATATTTGGTCCTAACATGAATCCTAAAATGTCATGTTTCACAGGACAAGCAGATAACAAGAAACATGTAGTATACAATTAAATAGGTTTTATTTTAAGCAACAGACTTGAAAAGAAAAAGATGATATATAAGTAATTAGCAAGTAATTAAGCAACAGTCTCTTTCAAATAAATCTGTACCAGTGCATTCTTGTTAGAAGAACATGACCTTGCTAACAGTCCTTTGGCTTCCTCAGAAGGGGAGTTACTGGAAACAGTTCCTTTTTTAGCTGATACCCTCAGTAGAACAGTCCCAATTTCAGCTTGGCATATAGCCAGTCCAGATGATGACAGTTTATACAGTTCTAATGAAAACATGCACAGACACATTAGCCACTCGATGGACCCTCAGTCCCCTCTGATAAAATCTCACTACCAGCCCTTTCAGTTGCTTGTCAAAGATGAGACATTAGCTAGGGAGTTTACTTGGCAGTGGTTTTTTAGCTTATTTTCACCTGGTTCATGGGGGCGGTGGATGCTTGCTGGCATTCTCTTCATCGATGGTCTGATCTGGTGTAGATGTTTGGAGTTGGTGGGAGTCTTATTCCTGAATGACTTGTTGCATTGTCATTTTGAGGCATGGTAGATGGCATAGGATTCTGCCAGCTGTTGCCTTTCTCCAGCTGTTCTGTAACTCTGAGTTGCTGCACAAAACCTTGTTGTTGTAGAAGACGTGATGATGGTATCAGATACTGAGACTACCATCTTGATGGTGCTAGATGTTCAAAACACCATAGCTGATGGCATTAGATATTGAAATACCATCTTGATGGTATTGTGAGTTCGAGACTTACATCTTTTGATGGCATGAGATGTTCCGGATACCATAATTCTTGATGGCATTTTGGATGTTAGCAGTACCATTACCCTCTCTTTCTCGCTTGAGAAAGGGTCATACTTAATACAGTACATTTTACATAGCAACATTTTTGTTTACATCATCAGATGTTAAGACAATTAAGCTGATTAAGATGGCTGAGCTGCCCCTCAGGTTGAGCATTCTGGCCCCCAGGATGGGCATTCAGGCCTGCAGTAGTGGGAATTCCAGCCCTTGGGTCAGCAATGTGCATCTCATGGTGGGCATTCTGGTCCCAGAGTGGGCATTCTGCCATAGGGTGGATACTGTGCCTCTTAGGGTAGGTATTCTGGCCTCAAGGTTAGCATTCCACCCCTAGGCAGACATTTTTGATTCTTGTGTGTGCACTCTGCCCTCAGTGTGGTCACACAGACTTCGTGTTACTGAAATGAGGGACATGGACACTCAGAATGAGGGACACCGACTCTCATAATAAAGGACATATCTTCAAGGTGGAGATACAAGCTCAGAAAACAATGGAAACCATTGTGTTTACTTGTATAAGTTTGATTTTCCATCTTAAAATATTATGAATTTCTGCTTTAAAGTCTTCATTTACATACATTCTCTGTGTGGGCAGCACCTTTTCCATGAGGGATGAGTGATGGACAGAGCAATTTTTATGAGTAAAATGAGGGATGTCCCTCTTAATCAGGGACAGTTGAGAGGTATGCACACAGATGCCCCCCATTTCCTTTTGGCCACGGGTTGCCCAAGCCTGGTAGCCACACAGATACCTTCCCCTTCTTTTTTGTGGCTGCGGGTTGCCCAAGCCCAGTGGCCACACAGACTCCATTTTTCATCATCTGGGTTGCCCAAGCCTGGTAGCCACACAGACACACCCTCTCTTTTGGCCACAAGTGCCCAAGCCTGGTAACAACACAGGCAGCCCCCAGTCTCTTTCAGCCACTGGGTTGTCCAAATCTGGTGGCAACAAAACAAACACCCTCACCTTCTCCCACCCTCTTAGCTCCCATGCAACCCACCTCCCGATCCAAGTTAAATCCTTAAACAAGAAAACAGTCTAATGTTGTTCTTGTTCACCTCCCCACTAACCTGTAAGAACAAAATGGTCCATCGACACATCTCCCACCAACCCCAGCACCCTGCCACTCCTCACCTCCAGTCACCCACTTACCTAGATAATCCTGTCTTATCGAGACACGTAATCTCCAAACTGTGTCCAACTCTGAACTGAGAAAAAATAAGTCTAAAACAATTTTTGCACTTAAGGTTTTTTTCAGTTCATTTTAACATACACTGGTAACTTCATGTTTTTAAAGATTTTGACCCTAAATTTTCAACATAAGCTTTTTTGACCTCACCTCATGAACTAGGCAGGTGTCATTTGTCAACGAGGGGTATATAGGCAAGAAACTATAAGTTAGTTATAGTATGTATTTATTAGACTATTTCTGAATTTATGTAACTTGAGTATTGTATTTAATTGTCTACTCTCATATGTTTTTGTATTTTGTATTGTGTATCATGTAGATTTTGCAACTTTGCACAAAGGACCTCACTGGAAATGAGCTTGTCTCAGTTGAGCTATCCGATACATTCATTCTATGCATGAAATGAATACAATTTTTTTTCTACTACTACTACTATAAGCAAGTAAAACAGATGGAGGTGGTTACTACCATGTTAAGATTATTAAAAGATAGATATAAGCCTGGGACCATCTTGAGTCCTATCTCTCCTTTACCTTTTGGAGGCCAACTTGTTTTTTTTTTTGTTGTAGGCATCCTAGGTATGCTTGTAAGCAGCCACTGTCTTCTTTCAGGCTCGAGGCAGATTACTAGTGAGCATGCAGAGGGTTAAGCCTGACCTTGGGAGCTACTCTCCAGTGGAACTCATCTGGGAGTCAGGGGTCTGGAGTTTGTGTTCTGTTCTTCCTGACCCACCCAGAAGCAGATAGCCCAGACATGTATACTCTTGGCCCTGCCCTCACCTGTTACTCTATAAAAGAGGTGAGGCTAGCTGAGGACTTAGGTTCAGAGTTCCATAAAGATCCAGAGAGGTTCTGGGGAAGCCATGTATCAAAGCTGAAGTACAAGAAGAGCAGAGGAAAGAGATTCCCATCTCTCCTTGTTACCTCATGGGGCAGGAAGAAGCCCTCCACAGACCAGTAAGCGGAGAAGACCAGAATAGTCTTCTTAACTAAACAATTCAATTGCACATGTATTGTGAGGATACCAGTGCAGTACATTGATTATATGATTACAGTAAACCATGTCATTGTTAAGCAGAAGGAAGGAAGTGCTTGGGGAATGCGGGTTATAGCTAAGGCTCCCCATGCAAGGCAGGATGGGGAACCTTAGTAGAGAATGGTGGATAAGTGTTTGAGATAACAGACATAGCTTGGCTCTCCTATTGAGACAAGGAGGGAGAACCTACGAGGGTTGTCGAGGAAGAGAGGCATAGAGTGAGAAGGAAATTACAAGGGAACTGCAGTAAGGGAGGTGAAGGATGAGCTAGGTACAGTTGCAGGTGGGGAAATGAGAGTGCATGGTGGAGGAGAGGTGGAGGAGGGTGAATGAATGGAGGCAGGGAGTGAGTTCCAGAGCTTGGGGAAATGATAGGAGAAGGATGCCTGGCTGGCTGATGAGGACCTGAAGGGGATGGCGAGGGCGCATGCATTACTACTCCTGAGGGAGTGAGCTGAGATGGGGTAGGGGACAGACAGGGAGGTCGATAGGTAAGAAGGGAGTGCGCCAAACCAGATCTTGCAAGGAAGTTTGCACAGTGAGTTAGATGAAGATCATTGAGGGAGGGGAGAGCCAGGAATTGATATAGGGAGAAATGACGAGGGTGAGGAGGACATTGACCAGGTTTTCCAGTTCTTTGTGTCCACAGTCAATTGTATTTGTGATGCCTATACCCCCCTGGGAAAAAGAAAGATCAGGGCTGCTTCCAATGGATGGATTTCCAGGGACCTCCTTGATCTTATGAAGGAGCGGGACAACCTCTGGGAACTTGCCAGAGGCATGGGCAACCAATCTGACTTCAAAAGTATTGGGCAGCCAGGAACAATTGTACTGCTCTTGCCAGGCAAAAGGCGCTTGCATTACAAGGAGCTGCTGGAACATAATTGGGGTAATGGTAAGACAATTCTGGGATAATATTAAGGAACTGCTGGCAGGGAAGACGGTAGGCACCCCTCCATGTTCAATGTAAATAGAACCCCCACCCTAGATCTACACACAATTGCAGAAGCCTTCAATGTGGCCTTCTCTGACCTCAGTTCTGTCCTCCTGACCAGCTACCTTGACCCCCCCCACAGCACCCGCCCAAAGCCTGAGATAATTTGACCCATCCGAATTTTTACTTCAAGAGTGTCACAACCAAGGAAGCCAGGACCTACATTACTAAGGTGCTGGGTAAAACCAGACTTGGTAGTGACTCACTCGACATGAAATAAGTTGATGTTGCCTTGGACAAGTTGGTAATTCCCATCACCAAGATCTTTAACAAGTCTCTCATCCTGGCAAAATTCCCTGCAGCCTGGAAGGTAGCTCTAGTCACCCCGTCCTAAATAGTGGGACCAGTCTTGCACTGCTAACTATAGACCAATATCTATCCTCTCCCCCCTCTCGAAGGCGCTTGAAAGGATCGTGACTGACCAGGTCACGGAGTACCTTCAGAAGTACAGTCTACTGTGCCCACAACAGCACGGATTCTATTAGTGCCATAACACAGCTACGGCCTTGCTTGAATTTACAGGACTATGTTTACAAGGCCTGGATGGGGTCAGCCTGGTGGATCTATCTTCATAGATCTCACCAATGCCTTTGATACAGTCAATCATCACATCTTGCTTGCCCAGCTTCACCCCAGGCTAGCCTCTAAAGCCATCCTCTGGTTCCAGGATTACCTATCCAGAAAGCACAGAGTGTAAAAATTGGGACAGCTATCTCCTGTCTAGGATATAGTACTTGGTGTCCCACAAGGGTCTATACTGGGCCCCCTCCTCTTTAGTCTATTCATCAACAGACTTCCAGAGGCCTGCAATAGCAAGATTATTCTGTATGCAGATGATGCTGTCATCCTTAGTAGTAGTGCCCAGCTTCAGCACCTACAGGATGATTTGCTGTACTCATTTCGCAGCTTGGAGGTCTGATTCAGCTCTCAGAAATTGCTTCTCAATTACAAGAAGATGAAGACGATGCTGATAACCACTCACCAGCACAAGAGATCTCTTCTGTCCCTTACTATTACTAATAACAAGGCTGCTTCACTCGAGCAGGTCAACTCTTTTAAATACTTGGGCATGATCATTGATGACACCCTCTCTTACGTGCAGCACATTGATCAGGCCGTCAAAACAGTGAACATCATACTTGAAGTTCTCTACAGACACAGACAGTACCTAACTCCTGAGGCCCTCAGGTTGGCAGTCTCCTCTTCCATTTTGTCTGTTATTGACTACGGACTCATGGTCTATGGGTCGGCATCTGACACTGCACTAAAATGAGTAAGCACAGCCCTCAACAAGGCCTGCAGGCTGGCTCTAGGGGCTGATAATGTCCTACACACTTCCTCTATGAGCGCACTAACTGGCTTAGTCTTGCCAGCAGAATCAAATACCAAATATGCCTGCTTGGCATGAAATCTCTCCTAGGTAAAGCTCCATTGGCCTTCAAAGAACTGCCCCAGTGAGGTAGAAATCCAGGTACCACACTAGAGGGCAGACTCGTTGCCCACTTGCCATCCCCCTTCAGAAAAACAGCACTTGGCCAAAGGTTCTTCACATACAGGTCTGCTTCTTGGCTAAATGAGATCCCAGCATGCCTTTTACCCATTAACAGCCTCCCTGTCTTCAATGCGGAACTAAGATGTCACCTGGCCAAGGCTGAGGTCTGTAGCTGCAGGTAACCTGTAGCACTGTCACCCAGTAGCTTGGAGCCAGCTGCTCCTGGGCTGCATTCTTTGATTTCTTACCCTGCTGCCCAGTAACCCTGAGTTTAAACTCCTACTTCCTCCTACTACTTGCCAGCCCTCGACTTGAGCCTTCCATAGCCACAGCCTGTTGATGCAGCCTTTTACTTACTGTCCTTAAGTCTGCACTCTGTTTTAAGTCCCTCCCCTGCCATTGACCCTTCACAAATGTGATTGTCTCAAAGCACCTGTCTTCCCTAGCTTATTCTGTGTACAGTCCTCCCTCACATTGCTCTCTAGTATGTTCCTACTAGGTCAGTACTGCACAGAAAATTACCCCCTTGACTAGAATTAATGACAAAGCCTCCTCTTGACTGCCTTAACATACAAGGTATGAAAGCCTATGTTGAGACTCTCCCCCAAGACTTTATATGAAACAATGACAATGCCTCCCCTGGCTGCTTTACATCCTGTTAAATTAGTTTCTTAAACCCACAGCACTCACCATGTACCATGGGCTGTACTAATTGCAATATGATGTACCTCTATATGAGATAGCTTACAATTGTAAATAGACTAATTGCTGTTATTTCTTGTATTTTTTGTCTCTCTACTTGTGCACCCATACTCTGTAACTACCTTTCTGTGTTGTTCTCCTGTCAAGATGTGGAACCTTTGAAAAAGAGCATTTTGCTCAAAGATTATGTCCGAATGATGAAATAAATAAATAAACAGCTGAGAGTAAAGTGGCAGAAGGCGTGGAAGAGGGTGTCCAGTTTGGCTAGCATGGTTTTTGGGGTGGCAGTATAGACTATGTCACCATAATAAAAGTTGGAAGTATCATTACACTACCAGGGATTTGGGCAAAATTTATTGTTTTATATGGACTGGGGATCGGGGCAACACTAGTCTACCAGGGATTTGGGAAATCTTATTATTTAACACAGATCAGGGACTGGGGCGGGGAGCACTAGACTGCCAGGAGGTGATGATTATTACACATACACTTATGGCCGACAGCATGGATCGGGGTGGGGTGGGTGGGGACTGGGGCTCATTGCCAACAGGTTAACTCTCCCAGAGTACAATGTTCTAAGTACCCTTAGACCAGCCCTGGTGGTCTAAGGGTACTTTGAATTCTCCCTCTGTGAGAGTTCTGAGAATCCCATTGTCGGGATGTGGCAGTCTGCATCCGCCACATGCCCCTTAGCATAATGTTGAAGCCCATTTCTGGGTGCACGGGTGATGCAAGCCCTGTTTGGGTAGGCAGCCTGCAGTTGATGCAGGCTGCTTTTGTTTTCTGACCCCACTGCCTTTCCTGGGACTGGGACTGGTGTGGCAATGCTGATGTTCTGCCTGCTTTGTGATTGAAGCTCTGTTTCTGTTGCCATGCATGTATTGTTATGAAGGTGCTCCAGTACCAGAATTTCTTTTCTACCAACCCTGCAACACAGTCCTGGGGAAGGTCAGGAAGCTCCAATCTACACTCCTTGCCCAGTCCCAGCCCCCACTGTCCTATCCAGTGCCAGGGTCACTGGACCAATGAATGCGGCAGCAGCTGTGAAGATTTACAGGGGACTCAGAGTTTGACTACTGCCCTAAACTCCTGCCTACACATTTGATGCCTGTCTGGTCTTGCAGCTGAAGTTCCACATGGACTGAGAGGGTGAAGAAAGTCCTTCTGCCCACCGGGGGAGTTGCTGGGGCCCAAGAGCTAGAGATAACCTCCAATGTAGGGGGCTTACATAGACATAATAATCTTTGGTTATCATTTTAGAATTTCTTGAAAAAATGGGTGGTACCCGAGGTTTCTTTCACATTCTTTTTCCTCATCACTGATGTTGTCCACTTCTTTCAGGTTACCTCCCAGCCCCATCCACTACCCTTCTTTGTTGCTTAACTGGTCCCTAGGGGTCCATGGAGAGCATTCCTCTTTAGTGGGGACTTTTGGTATTGCACACAACTATGACCACCCTCGAGCCCATCTGTTGTTTAGGGGACCAGTGGGCAGTCAGGAGCAGTGGTGCCTGAGAGTGCTGGAGTTATGCTGTTGCACATCAGAGCTTTTCTGCCTTATGTTCCCAGCCCTCAGGACACTGGGGGCAAGGTGCCTAATGTGCATGCACATGTGGATGTGTGCCTGCACACATCACCAACTGGCATCCTCTTCCCACTCGCTGCTCTGACTGCACTGCAATCTGTGATCTCCACGTGAAGTACAGCAGTGAAGCCAGGATCATTCCTGCCCTGGAGGAGCAGAGCATACTCAAAGATGCTTGAGATTTCTCCCCAATCAGCTGCTGATGAGCCAGGCTTGTACCTAAAGCTGAGTTGCTGGAATCACAGGTGACACCACTGCTGTTGCATCAACAGACCAGCAGACAGATGCCAGTGTTTTAAAGAAACTGCTGGGGATCAGCGACAGGAACAGCCAAGATCTCACTATAAGTAATAATAACCTGTGAAATAAGAAATATACAGTATGATATTCTATTGATATCCTAGACTGAAAAATCAAGTGGAAGCCTTCGATGGATTCTTCCCACATAAAGCTGACTATTAAATTACAGTTTTGTTTCATGCGGTGCATTGCCATTTACTGTTCTGTTAAAAGGAAGTATATTTTGTTCAATATTGTGGTGTGCATAAGGTGAAATTCAATATAATATGAACAAAATACGAAGAAACAGTAATTTTTTAAAGAAAACCAAACTGAACAAAATAAACTACAGCATAACAGCTGAACAGGGTTACGATCGACAATACCCACTCCTAAACAAAGTCAGTGGAAAAGAACTGGGAACGGAAATATGGACCACTCTGAGTACTGAGAAACTCTCTTTCGGTACATGCATGCTGTTCTTCCCATCAACTAAAAATACCTTGCGTAAGTAACTCCGCCATGAGCAATTAATTAAGGGAGGATGATTTAGAAGGAATATTTTGTTATATTATACACAGGAAGAGTGGTGGGTTTGTTGAATAGACTTCCATCTATGGTACTATCAGGTGAAACTGTTCATGTTTGTAAAATAAAAAGCCAGCAGTACCAAACATAGTAGGCAGAAAGTGATATTCATTTTTAAAAGTAGTCAATTGTTATTTTTTATTTCTAAAGTACTTTTCTTTATCCATTTGCTGATCAGAAATTCTTCAGTCTGTTAGCATTAGGTGTGATATAATGAATTGCACTTTGCCTGAAACTGAAAAATCTACTTTATTCCTTTTTGTACTTCACTATGTGTGACATCCCAAGTGACTAATCTTGCAGAAGATGATCGACTCTTCTTGGTGAGTTGTGATGTCACAGACAGTGAGATCATAAGGCTGATTATGTATAAGGAGGAATAGAACTAGCTGTGTTAGCCTCCAGGTAGAGTATGTAAACAATAAGACACAACAGGGAGCGAGTAGTTATGTGATAAATGCATGCCCATGTACTTTGTGAGTTACAAAGCATTTACACCAAGTGCCTTCAGCACCTCAGCTGTGGTTTTCACATACTTACCCACATCCTGACATGTCGTATTGCACATACAAAATGGACAAACTGAGAAATCTTAAAAAAATGCTGACTTTTTAAAATCATAAGTATTTTCTTTTGGTAAAAGTGACTAGTAGAATGTAGTTCCTTCCCATCTGTCAATCATCTATCTCTCCATACAGTCAGTAAATAAAATGTTTGTTTATCACAGAATTTAAGAATTCAAACTTCTGTAGAATTCTACTGGCAGATTATGCACCTTTCCCCACACAAACACACACAATAGAAGGCCTCGATAAAACTGGGGATTCAATTTTATCTGTGGCAGGGTAAGCAGCAAAGATTTCCCTGATTGGCAGGTAAGGATAAGCAGTTTTTCCCGATTGTCAGGAAAGAAGCTTAAAGAAGTAAAGCTATGAGTAGTTTTCATATTTTTGAATTGGCGTATATGTGTAAGAAGATTATCAAGGGAGTGAACATTTAATCAGTTTTTAATTTTTCTAATTTTGAGGGAGTTTCATTTTAGGATGTACAGTAGTTGACTTTTTTATTGAGAGTAAAAGTAGTAGCCATGTTTGTAATGACAGTCAGGAGTTTTTATGAAAAGCATTGACATTTTATTTATTTATTTATTTGCTTTTGGTAACCGGGTAAGCACGCTAGACGGCAAGTGCCTATTTTCAGGCATGACCCAGGAGAATTAGAAGGTAATTACATAGGAGAGATACATTAGACATCAATTACAATCAGGAGCAGACATACTCCAGTGGTGAGACAGAGAAGCAGTTACATAGTAGCATTACAGTCAGGAGCAGACAGACTCCAATAGTGGAATAAAACATCAGGGATTTTTAAGGCAGGAAAACAAGCAATGGAATTTCATACCTTATGTCACAGATTACCAAACATAGAGCAATGGAATTTCATACACACATGTTACAGATTACCAAACATACAGGCCTGGGGGCTACAGGATGGTGAGAGACCACACCTCAGGTGGAAAGACAATAGTTAGATCATATACCTTCTAGTAGAGTGCAGCGCGAGGAGGTGAGAGGGACAGAGCCAGGTTGGGGTACCAAAGAAGGTGGGAGGTGGGAGGCTGGGCAGTTAGGCGGCACACAGGCAGGCTGCAGCAGATTTCAGGAAGTTCCGAAGGAGGTTTGAAGGTGGAGTGGGAGGGAGGTGTGAACCTGTAGTGGAAGGGAGTTTCACAGCTTGGGTGCGTGGAGGTAAATGCCCTATCACCAGTGAAGGTGCGGGTCTTGGGGACCAGGTGGGTCTGGATGCACAGGACCTAAGGTGGTAGATGGGGAGGGTGTGTCTCAGGGGAGGGAGAGCGAGGCAGGAGCTGCTGTCCGAATTACATTGTCAATGAAATTACTTATGGAGTAGATACGGTATTTTTCTGGGGGGAGCCATTCCAGACGAGAGTAGAGCTCACATCGGTGAGTGAGACGGGGGCCGTTAGTAAGCTGCATTCTGGTTGCCAACATTTGGTAGTGATCTCACAATCCATGGCTGCTGATCAGTCAGGATGCAATGATTCCCCTACCCGTTTTATAATCACTGACCTTGAGAAACTTTGACTGTCACTCTGTCAGTCGGAAGGCGAGATGGATAAGTGCAAACTACTAAACTAGCTGTGAGTAGCATGTACTGCTGGCAACCTGTACTCTTTATTTCTCTCCTCTACAAAAAAAAAAATAAATAAATATCTCCTCTCTCTATCTCTATTTTTGGGATCAGGCAGCAATAGGATGGAAGGCTGAACAATAAAGCAACACTCGTGAGACCCACAACAAAACTTTATTTCAGCACATTTTAGTGGTGAGCTTCTACATACATGAGGAACCACTGATACAAAGTCTTGGCACTTTGACCGCAAGGTCTTTAGCAGAGGGCATGTTCCAACCATCAAAATCTCACTCACTGTATACTGCCACATTTAAGTGACAGAGCTCTAATGTTCAAAATACATTTCTAGATCATTTTTTTTGTTTTTGAACTTTATAGCCCATTACCTTATCTCAACACTAAAATTGTAATTTTATTTCCTTGTCCTTTGTGGAAGGGAAGGGATTATATTGCAGCTGAACCCACAGCTAGGTGATCCTTCCACTTCCCTGTCCACCCTTATGCTCAGACATTTTGTGACGCCTAAGCAGGGAGAGTATAGAGGTCTCTATTGGTTGAGTGGTGGCTTTAATTTTGCTTCAAGGTTGCTTACACATATAGAAAAATGTATTGCAATCATTCCCCATAGACTTTGGTGGGGCATGCCCCTGCACTCTCCCTGCTTAGATGTCACAAAATGAGCACGTGGGTAGGGCTGACGGACAAGGAAATGGAAGAGATTGGCTGGCTGTGGGTTCAACTGCAATTGCAATCCCTTTCCTTCCACATAGGACATGAAATAAAATTATAATTTTGCCACCAAAAGCCTAGTGCCAGTAATGATCTATAAAGCCCATATACGAGTCTTAGAAATTTCCTTTAAATTCCTTATTTCCCATTTATCAGTATATAATATTTAAAGAGCTGAATAAGTACCATATCAAAGTGCCTGAATTACCACATTCTTTTATGCTCATTGTACATTCAGTTATACAACATGTATGCACTGATAAATAGCAAGATAAAAAATGATATCTTGACCCAGCATAGAAAGATATATAAGTTGCTCACTGATTATGCTCAGAAATATATTTTCACATGTGAGATCCCTGATATATTTTGAAGCTGCTCATTGAGCATGCTCAGAAATATATTTTCACATGTGATCCTTGATATCTTTGGCAGAAATCAAGTTCATTCCCTATCCCTAACTCTGAGCCATTGATCCAATGGGTGCAATTTACATTTTGTACTTTTTCCCTTTTGTAACTTTTTACCATTTCTATCAGAAAACCACTTAAACATGTGTTGTATAAACTGAACAGGACATGACCTGACTGAAGATATCATATTTATCTTCATTTGAGGCCACTGATATTAAGATTTCTTGTGAGATATCATAATAACTGTGGCCTCTTATGAAGATAAATATGATATCTTCAGTCAGGCCATGTAATATCCCCTATATATATCACAAGGGACAAATAAGAAAGGGGGAGGGGGTTGTTAAATATTTTCCAAAAGGTGATTCTGAGAGAAAAAGTTGAGACTAGACTGATTCTAATAATGTTGTTTTTCATGTAAACATGTGTACTATAATACTTATATCAACCAAACATTTTATTAAATCTGGGCACCAGTCAAGCTACAACTGGATGCAAACTCTCATATGTGTTTTGCTAACCATTTATAACTGGGCTAGAGTTCTTTGTAGGCTGTCAATAAAAAGGCATGTTTCATTACAACTAAACCTTAAGAAAAAAACCTTAGGACAAAATGACATAATTGGAAATTGAGAATCGTGAACTCATCTAAAGGGAGCTACATTGATCCAAATTGTAAAATTCATACATCGTATGTGATCAAAAACATAATAATCTCTATTACATACCAAATAGTAAAGAATTCATTTGATATTCCTCTATCTCAAATGTGCAGTTTTGGAAACTGAATAGTCATTAAAAAATGACTATTTTAAGTCTCCATTTTGGTTCTGACTCTTTGGGGGGGGGATATTTTCAGATCTCTAGGCTCGTATCTCTTATTGCTAGATTATCAACCAATTATCACACCTAATAAATGTTGATGCACTAAACAGCACCCAGTAGTTAGTATACAGGCTAATTTACAGGCTAAAGAAATGGCAAATCAGCTTCCCCATTCAGTCCCCATGGGCTATAAGTATTCAGAGACACTATCCATTGAGTCTCCTTTTGCAGGAGCAAATTGAATCTGTTGTCCCATGGTGCCATGTGCTCCAGGCCAATTCATTTTAAAAGCTGTCAAACTGGAATCATGTACCTACTCAAAATGCTCTGCTAGTGCACTTTTCCAGTTTGTATTAATAATATCTCAATTTTCCTGAACTTGTTGATTCAGACATAGTTCTTCCCATATAATGAAAGCCATAAGAAATAGGATGGAGTCCTAGGGTATATGTCATAGAAGCCCACTTTAGTGCACCTTGTGTCTGCCCTTCCACAGACATTTGAATTGGGGTCTTATTAGTGTTTTTAAGTTTTCCTTTTAGACTCTTCTTTGTTTTAGCCCTGAATATATCTTCCCTTAAATCTGTTTGGCAGTCAAGCTACAGCTGGATGAATAATCTTATATGTTTTTTACTAATCATTTATCAGTGAGTTAGACTACTGTGTAGGCTATCAATAAAGAGGCATGTTTCATTGCAATGAAACCTTAAGAAAAAAACCTTAAGACAAAATGATATAATTGGAAAATGAGAATCACTTGAACTCATCTACAGAGAGCTACACTGATCCAAATTGTAGGAGTCATACATCATATATGATCATAGCCCTGAATATCTTGGGTTTGCCATTTTAGTTGCACTTTGAGAGAGTATGGTGTTACCAAGCAAAATTAGAAGCAAAGTGACATACTTCCAGTCTTGTTTGTATTTTAGGAGCCTCTGTGTCACCTGGGGTGAGTACTAGCAGAGGTGAGGCTGGCAAAAGCAGTGTCTGCTGGTGTCAGCTGGTGAGGACAGGGGACAGACCACTCCTTATGGATTCTGCAAACTAACAGTTAAGTGGGCAGTAAGGAAGACTACTCAGAATTTAAGAGGATTTGATTTGATAACTGGCAAAGCGGAGATACCCACTGAGGCAAAAAATTCCCTGATGGTAAGAGAGGGAACACAGTTAACAACATGTGTAAACTGCAATGTGTTTGGCAGCAAAGAAACCTATCTGAGGTAATACCTTTCTGTGGAATACGTTGATAATGTGCACAAAGGTATGGGGTCTTGGACTCCTTCAGATAGGAAAAGGATAGGGAGAGGTAGGAAGTGAAGAGGAGGATGACTGGACAACAGTGAGGCAAAAAAAATGCTTAAAAGAGGGAGAAGAGCAGGTTCTTTAATAATATAAAGATTAATATGCAAAACAGATTTACTGTGCTAGCTAACAGAACATCTGAGGAAACACAAAACACCTGACAGGTAAATGACTCAGTAGATGATTAAAATATGGCTGCTTGGTACCATGGCCACATACATGTGACAAAAGGAGACAGTTGTCTTAGGGATTCAATAATAAAATATAAGGATAATAACATATAAAACTAGAAAAAGATAAAACTATGGTGAGCTGTTTTCCAGGAGCAAAAAAAAAAGGGGGGGGGGACATTACAAATATACTGTTTGATATTCAATGTCTTTTTATTTTTGATATTTTTGCTGGTTTCATATTATTGCAAAAATAAAAAGAGAGTGAATATTAGGTGAGTCAGCATACAATAGCAGCACTAGTGTCCCAACAGTGAAAATAAAAGGAAGTGAACATGTTGGGTGTGCTCAGAGTGTTAAACATAATGAGCATGAATTTAAACTGTTATACAGTACGTTATACCCTAACATGATTAACAGAGTAGGAAAAAACTGTTGGTGTGGTATATGTGGGCACAAATGACATCAGAAGAAAATCAGAGGAGGATATTAAAAGGGACTTTAGAGCACTGGGTGAAGAACTGAAAAGGTAAGTGGTGATATTTTGATGTCTGAAATTCTTCCTGTGCTACGAAGTTCAGTCGGGTGGCTAGAACAACTTCGGCAGTTAACAGGTGGTTATGAATTGGGGCCCAGAGCAGTATTTAAATTTATGCAGAATTGGAATACCTTTTGGAACAGGCCAGATCTTTTTTCCCAGGGGTGATCTTCACCTCAACTAAAGGGTATAAAGTACTCAACAGAGCATAGTTTAAACTAAATAATTGGGGGCATGAGGGAATAACACTCCCGTGGAGCAGGGGGTGGTCATTTGTAAAAAAGGGCTATAATGGGATGGATAAGATAGGACCAAAAACAGTTATATGGGGCAATAACAGAAACATGGTGGGAGAAGGCTGATACTTGGTGGAAAGAACTGCTAAGCTTCATGCCATACAGAAATAACAGAATAGGAAGGGTGAGGGGTTGGCCCTACATGTGACAGATAAAGAAATTAGTTGGGGTGTAAAAAAAATACAGATTAGATTAAAGAGTGAACTAGAATCCCTTTGGGTCTGCATTAAGGATAACAGAAACAAACAAATAATATTTGGAGTATGCTATAGGCAACTGGATTCTAGCTAACCTAAATGATGAGCTGTGCAGAACATCAAAGAGTGCTAATATAGTAATTGTAAGTGATTTTAACTTTCCTGGAATAAATTGGTTTAGCATGACAGGAGGTTACTGTATTGAGAAAAGATTTTTCAGTGAAATAAAGGAATATGGATAGTCTCAATCTATAACTGAAGGGACTAGGAAGGGTAGCCTCCTATGTCTCAGTAATAATGATACATTCTTTAGAAATTGTAGTGTAGGGGACAAATTTGTCAACAGCGACTAAACAAACCACATTTATGATAGAGTCAGTGAAGAATAAAAAATATGGGTCAAACAGTATTTTGTGATTTTAAAAATGCAGACACTAATAGGATTAAGCAAATTTTCATTTTTCATTGAGTGGAAGTGGGAAATAGATATGGAGTGTAAGGATGCGAATAGCACTTGGGAGCAGCTGAGGGACAGGATCTATCAAACACAAGAGGAATGTGTACCAAAGATAAACATACATAATAGGAAGGGGAAGAAACCAAAATGGCTAAATAAGAGATTAAGGAAAGCAATAAATGTGAAAAAGAAGGCGCGTACTAAAATTAAACATTACTGTACAATGCTCCTGAGGCAAAGGGCAAATATATTAGGACACTCAAAAAGTGTAAACAGGCTATTAGGCATGAAAAAAGAAACATTTAGTATAAACTAATCAGGAAAAACAGGCAAAAGAATTTTGCAAATACGTAAATTCACTAAGACATATAAATAATGAGGCTGCACCCGTTATGACTGAGGAGGATGTGATTCACACAGAGAAGGATATAGCAGAAACAGTCAACAAACACTTTTGTAGCATCATTACAAGAGATTATGACCCTGTAGGTGAGATGAAGTGGGGATGGATGTTAACAATAGGAATGACATTTTTTCAGGGCAAAGTATAACAGAGGAAATGATAAAAAAAAATTAAGAAAAAAGACATCAATTTAGCAGCAGGCCCAGCCAACGTCTCTGAAAATGATTTTCATTTATTGCACGAAGAGCTAGTGGGCCCATTGATCTGGATTATGACTATGACTAGATCCATACTGTCGGGTATAGTTCCTAATGATTGGAAAAAGGCAACTGTGATCCTGATCCATAAAAAGGGAAACAAATCAGATGTTAATAATAAACCTGACTAGTAACTTGGAGAAAATAATGGAACCTACACTTAAGGGTACAATACTTAAATGTATGGAGAAAAGGAGAATTACAGGTAATAGGCATCATATGCTAAAATGTTATGAGCCAGTTATCAAAAACCTAGATGAGGGACCATCAGTAGTCATTATCTTTTTAGATTTTTAGCAAGGCCTTTGATAAGGTTCCTCACAAAGCAATAAATTTTGAACTAATAGAAATGGGAATTGATGACTCACTGATAAGGTGGCTCACAAATCGGTTATGTGAAAGAACACAGAGGGTGAGAATCAATGGATTATATTTGCAAGAGGGTAAAGTGCAGTGTGGGGTGCCACAGGGATTGGAATTGGGACAGTTCAATTTAAGATTTCTATTTAGAATATGGACCAGGAACTAAAATGTTGAGTGCAAAAGTTTGCGGAAGACACAAAAATAGATGGAGTGGTGGAGACTAGGGATTAAAGGAAAACTACATTCAAAAAAGATAAAAACATAGCTGACTTTAGATTAAACATTTCTAAAACCGAGCTTTTATTATTGAAGTTTCCCCTTCCGAGGCATTAAGAAGTGCCTGCCCCTTGAAATGGTGAATAACTAAAATTAAGTACTTGGGTATAAATATTTCTCATGACTTAAAGGTGTTGGACTTAATAAATGTTGAGCTCATAATGTTAGCAATACAATCGGACTTTAATAGATAGGGTAAGCTTAACCTCTCCTTCTTCTAGCATACAGAAATTACATGTATGAATGTTCTTCCACTCTTGTTATACCTATTTCAAAATATCCCTTACTTCCCAGCACATTTCTATTTTAAGTCCTGGGATAGAATTATATCAAATTTTATTGGGGGGGGGGTCAGCACCCCAGAGTTTCTCTCAATCTTAAAGCTATCCTTGGCTCAAGGAGGTGTGAATTTACCGAATCTGGAATTTTATGCTATGGTGGCTTTCCTGAGGGTGCTTTTTCTCTGGTTATCCAAAACTTCTACAGCTCCATGAAAACCATAGAATTTATTATTAATGATTTATGTGCTATAGAAAAAATCTTGTTCACCTCTGGAGGTAGGTCTCCTCCACTGAGGAACTTTACTTAAATCTCTGATGATATCTTGAAGATTTGGTATTCATTGAGGAAGCGCCCAAAGATCACACAGGCCCTTTTCTACTGTAGGAAGCTTTTGGAGGATGAATATTTTATGCCAGCTCAAACTGATTTGGCATTTGTGAGGTGGAGGGGGCTGGGACTGATGTATTTTTACCAGTTTTTGGGGCAGGCATGGATTCTTTCCTTTGACACACTACAGAAGAAATATGGGCTTAGATAAGGGGACTTTTACAGATACCTACAGGTCAGGAACTATATTCTTTGGCAACGCTCTATCACTTCTAAATTGCCCTCTCCTTTGTCCCCCCTTCTTGAAAATGCTTTTAGACTACCTCTCTGGAAACACATGGGGACACCTAACTGGGAGTATATACAAAATTCTAAGGGATGTTTTGGGGGATACCACATTCTCAGTCTTGGAAGGGTGGAACAAAGATTTAAAATTGGAAGTATCTAGCATCTCCTGGACAAAGGCCACCCTACTGGCGGTTAAACTCACATCCTTCCATCTTTGGAGGGAATTTGCATGGCAGTGTAGGAACAGGTATTTTTGTTCCCCAGCTGTTTTAGTGAAATATCTTCTGGACAGCTTCAGTTACTGTTGGAGAGATTGCAGGTGCAAGCTAGCAGATTTAGGTCAAATTTTTTGGCACTGCCCACAACTAATATCATTTTGGTGCTCAGTTCTGGCAGAAGTGAGGGACTGCCTTGGAAAGCAAATAGAACTTACTGCAGAAATAACCTTGTACTCTAGCTACCCAGATCACTCCTCCTCTTGGCATAAGATCCTTTTGCCTAAATACTTGTTAGCAGGTAAAAAAGCTATCACTCATAAATGGATAACTAAAGTAATACAACGGTGGCAGACTGGAGATTAGCAGTTTAGGGATTTATTAAAGGGAACGTCTAAACAGTGGCTCTCCATGACAAATCGATAGCTTGTCATACCAAATGGCAGAGATGGATCCTGTATGCGACAGAGGTTGATCTAGAATTTGTACCTTAGATGGATTAGGGGAACCGGGGGTATGGTCCCTCTGAGATCCTCCTTTAAGGGGCAAATTTATTTCAGTTGGGCTCTGGCTGGGACATATATTGTATCCTGTGGAAGTATTCACTCAACATTTGGGATATTTCTTATGGTTTAAGGAAATGACTTTGCTCTGCTTTTTTTTAGATAAACTGTATTAGAGCTGTCTGCATTTTATAGACCTACATGTTGATTTTACTGCAGTCGGATTCTGTACTGAGAAATCTGATTGTGTTGCCTTGAATTTTCTCCAATAAAAATCATATTAAAAAAAATGATAAAAATAAATGTACATTTTGTTTTTGTTGTTCTGATGGTCTCTGGCATTCTGTTCCATGTGTCTGTGACAAGATTTTTTTCCTTTTTCCCTGCCAGGTTTATGACCCCTTGGGGTAACCTTTCATGCTTCTTTGCTGCCTTTGATCTGTTGGAATTTTCCCAGAACGCCCCTGGGAATGATGTAAATCTACATCATTCTAAGGTTTATTCTTTATTATCCCCCAGTAACAGCACTTTACAAAAAAAATTGCCACAAATCCAGAATAACAACAGTTGACACTTGAGCTGGGGAAGGAAGGCAAACACTTTTTCAAAGCAGTTAACTTTCACAAGCGGTTGCAGTTAGATGGTGTGAGTAGATTATATAACTAAGGTCCTGGGCTCTTAATTCTAATGCAAGGTTTAATTCACATAATTCACAGTGGCATTCTGGGAAAGTTTCAGCAGATCAAAGGCAGTAATGGAAGCCTGAATGGCTGCCCCCAAGGTCCATGAAACTTGCAGAGAAAAGTAAAAAATAAAACAAAAAAAAACCCCTTGCTACAGGCACAGGTAACAGAATGCTTGGGATCATCAGAAAAACCAAAACCCAATGCACAAAATATGTTTTTATAGTATGTGCATATAGTTTTCCTTTACAAGTTTATGGGTCTGGTTGGAGGACCTCTTATGGATATGAGAGTGCCGCCTCACATGTTCTTAGGACCAGAGGACTACAGCCTGAAGGTGAGCAGTTCTGTGGTTCTGAGGACGCAAGAGGCAACACTCTTAGATCCATAAGAGGCCCTTCAAATGGACCCATTAAATTATTATAGATTGCTAACTTTATTGAATAAAAAAATCCCTTTTTTAATTTAAAATGCTGACAGCACTAGTGGTCAGCAAGAAGCCCATTACAGTGTTTCAGCACATGATGTACTCATATGGTAATAAGAGTACCACATGAGCAACTGAAGGAAGCACTGTGATTGGTTGGGGATGCTCCCACGCTTTATAATAAGCAACCAAATTACAGGAAGATTTGGACAGGATATTTCTTGGACAAAAATTGGGGGATGTCCTTGAATATGGAATAAATGTAAGGTTATGTAGCTTGGGAAAAATAGAATAGACTGCATCAATATTATATGAATGGGTACAAACTGGTTTGCAGCTTATGAGAAAATGGCTTTGGAATTAAAGTTAACCATAACTTCAAGCACTCTGACCAGCATAGAGAGAGATTACAGAAAGGGCTAACAGGACAATAGCATGCATAAGGAGAAATGTCAAATCATGAAGTAGGGTGGTTGCTAGCCCATTGGCGCAGTGGTACCACTACTGCTTCTGATGCCAACAACTCGGGTTCAGGAGCAAACTCTCAGTCATTAGTGGGCCGGCTGGTGGGGGGGGGGGATAAGCATCCATGGGACTCTTCTTCTCCTCCTCTGTGGAGGGAGGGAGGGGTCTGGTAACTAGCAACACCCTGGACCCTAGTGGGTGCTAGGGGCAGGTGCAACTGGTATCAATGCATCTACTGGGATTGGTGGATGTGGCTGATGTCTGCACATCGGGAGTGGGAGTGTGTTTGATGTGCACTGATGTCATTGCATGACCGCTCCATCAGGGGTCAACACAAGACAGAAAACTCTCTGCTTCATGCACCATGATGCCAGGGACCCACAGCTACTACTGCTGCTTGAATGATGCCTGGCATAAATCTCGGTTGGGGAAACAGGTAGATGTTGGTCTCTCCCCCTCAGTCCCTGGGGGAGCCCTGCTGTGATGTGTAAATCATGGGCCTCCCTGTTTGGGCCACCAAGGAGATGCTGGGTGGGGGAGGGCTTGGGGGCCATATGGGCTGAAATAATGGTTACATCCCCATAGATCCAGAGTGCATAAAATAGGACTGAGAAAAAAAGAAGCAGGGTGATTATATTGTCCCTCTATAGAAGTGTGGGTCACCCTTTGGTGGATTATGGCTCAGAATTATATTCACCACATTTAGAATCTGATAAAAAAAGAAACAAATAGCATACAGAGGAGAGTTACAAAAATGGCGTGGTGCCTGCAGAGGGCTCCATATGAAGACAGGCTGAAGGAATAAAAGCTGATGAGTCT
Organism: Neoceratodus forsteri; assembly: GCA_016271365.2. Taxonomy (NCBI): domain Eukaryota; kingdom Metazoa; phylum Chordata; order Ceratodontiformes; family Ceratodontidae; genus Neoceratodus; species Neoceratodus forsteri. Next base: position 29,640,432 of record CM057456.1, read on the forward strand.
GGAGGACAGACATTTAAGGGTGGGGGGTCTTACTTACCATGTATGTCTTGGGTAACAACAGGTAAAATTTGTAATGAAAGGATGGAGATTAAATAACTCCATGTGTGGGCGTAATAAGCAAATTAAAATGGCACTCTTCAAAACCAACCAGAGGAAATATTTTTTACATAGATGATAGCTGAGTTATGGAAAATGTTTCCTAATCATGTGATAAACAATCAGGCTGAAAATGAATTCAAAAGGACAATAGCTATATTGATATTTCAGGGAACAGAGTACAAGTATTGTAAGGTAGAAAAACTTCTAATTAGGAATGAACCTGAGGGGCAAGTACAGTCTAGGGGCATCAGGGTCACTGTATGAGAGGATTAAAAGGACTTGGGGATAGCCATTACCGCAACCTAAAGGAGGCTACACAGTATAGAAAAGCAGCAGCCAAGGCTAACAGAATTTTGGGCTGTATTGCTAGAGGGTTTACGAGCAGAAGGGAGGAGATTATGCTGCTGCTGTACAGATCCTTGGTGTGGCTGCACCTGGAGTATGGTGTGCAATATTGAAATCCCTATCTGAGGAAGGATATCAACCAGTTTATTTTAAGGCAGTACAGAGGAGGGCAACAAAGATGGTTCAGGGGCAGCAGGACAGGGTGAATGAGGGCAGACAGAAAACTCAATGTGTACTCACTCGAGGAGGGAGACGGGAGACACAATTGAAACCTTCAAGTCCCTGAAAGGTATAAATAAAAGTGGATATCATGGACACTTTTTGTCTTAGTGAACACAAGACCACAAGGAGGCACTGTTACAAATTGGCAGGGGAAGTTTAAGAAGGAGGTCAGAGAAACTTCTGTATAGAGCAAGTGGTGTCAGGGTGGAATGAGCTCCAATCTGAGATCGTTAATCAGAATACGGTAGGGGTTTCAAGAGAGGGTGGGACAAGGTGAAGAGGAGGGTCATGGTTAGTGGGGGGGGGAGGTGGGCCCACTGTAATCTCTGGATCGGGGCTCCACAGTCAAGCAGTCAAGCAGACTTACTAGACCATACAGCCTTCTCCTGCTGGCTAATTCATATGTTTGTAATTAGCAAAAGAAAAAAAATACTTAAGCCATAATAAGAAATAGTTCACTACTTTTGAAAAGAAATATAAATTTCAGGCAGTGCACTAGCTCTTTAAGCCTCAGTAACCACCATAAGGAAAAATGACTCAATGGTAAAGCCTGCTGAATTGGTGGGGGAAAGCATTCATGGACTAATGCTCTTCTTTCCTGACTGTTTGGATACCATCCCACAATTGTGGTTATGACTTGGCCATTCCTCTCGGATCCAATCTCTGTCCTCATCCATGAGTCTGCTCCTGGCTCTAGTGCAAGGATGACACCGACATACTGCAAAGTAACTTTGTTCACCACTTGTCTTACAAAAACTTGCATGGTTTATCTTGACATTACTTCTGTCAGCTTCCCACCATAATCTGTGAGGGTCACCCATAAGAAGTGATGACTCCTTAATATAGATATTGGCTTGTAGCAATGCTGGCTAGTTTAAATCTATTGGTGCAATTCAGCACGTAGGGGGTATTATTGTAACTGTATATCCTTTGAGCTGGACTCTTATTATCCTAATTATATTTAGCCTCCTCTTGTTGCATGCCTTTACTTTTGTTGTTTAAGTGATTCATGATGTTGTTTTTGCAATAGGGTTCTTATTACATAGTATGGGTTATACAGAGTGTTATAAAATTTCCTTTTCTGGCGACCCCACTATTTTTTGATTATGGGGTGTTCAGAGTAGACATTCTAATGATATATGTAATACTACATCATATTGCTTTAGCAATTATATTTGCTGTGTGGGGGATTTTCCCATCCATTTCCCCAGCTCCTTCAAGATGGGCATTCTCCCATTATTATTGTTTTGGAATGTATATACCTAGGTGAGATCTGATTCCTCCATGGGAGATTTGCTCTTGTGAAATTCTCAGTTGTGTGATATGGGATTTTTGTATCATTCTTGTACAGAGAATGTTTATATCTCTGATGGTATTGATATTGAAAATGTTAATAAAGAATAAAAAATAAAAAAGACTGTATCTTTTTCAGCTTTCTCCATTAACCGAATTAAAGTTATACTCCCACCAGATGAATAAACAGTTCCGTTTAGTAATGCACACAAGCAGCTTTTAAATCAGAGCTTTAATTTTTTTTTTTTTTTTTTTTTTTTTAGGTCAAGGGCTCTCCCTGTGGCAGGAGGCCAGTCCTACCCATGGGCTAATCCTCTGAAATAAATCAGTGTTCCATTGAAATCTGCTGCCTGTTGCAGTGCAAACAGAAGTGTGTTGCCTTGTGGGCATGTGCTCACCCTACACTTTGTTCTGTTGGTTCAGCGGTGAGAGAGCGAGGTAGACAGACAGAATTCTATGTAAGCCCCAGTACTATTCCCAGTAGACAAACAGAGCATTTTGTGTAAGTCCGGTACTATTCCCAGTAGACAGACAGAGCACTCTGTCTGAGTTCAATACTATTCCTAGTAATCCGTGTTGTGAAACACTTACTGCTGGTAGAGTGTCCTTGCATTTTGCAGGACCCAAGATTTCCAGTGTTTAATTATGACTTGTTGTAACCTCTAAACAATAACATTAAAGCCCTAAGCACTCTGAACACACAACAAATAAAAAAAAAATCACCCACATTAATTCAGATTACTCAAACATATCATTAAGTAGATTTTTTTTTTCTTGTTACTTAGTTTGCCAGAATCAGTCACAATCCAGATGACTCTAATCTGGAACCAGCTGGAACATCCTATGGCCCTTGATACTCCCCTACCAACCCCACCCAACACACACACCTTTTTCTTATTTTGTCAGGTTTTCATCAGGTCACATTGACACAGCTTGGATTTCACACACTAAGACTGCCTTATTCTGGAGGCTGGATAGAAAGTGGTTGTGTGGTTCTCTCAAGAGCTCCATGATGTTATGCAGCTGCCCATAAAGATTTTACTCCAAGGACATGGGAACAGTGTCATGTTTAGGGAGCCCCCCCCCCGGTGCAGTTCGTCCTTGTAAGCCCCTTACTCAGTCCACCGCTCTGCTTCTAATGAACCTTGGAGACTAAGGCCCTGTACATATCAGGCTAGTTAAAATGTTTCAAGGTGCTGAAAAACGTTTTAACTAGTGCAACATACACTGGCTCACATTTAAGCACGGTTTAAAGCATGTTAGAAACCGTGCTTAAAACCTGCCGTGTTAGTTTCAAGTCCGCTTTTAAAATGGTTTTATGAGAGAAAGTGTGTTACCCTGTAGTAGATCGGCGCTCAGATATTGCTCCTCCAGGAAGCGTGTTAAGGGTCGTGGAGAACCCATTTTAAAAACGCTATTGGAGGCAGATGCAGACGGAGTTGGTTGTGGTATAACCGGTTAAAACTCGGTTGAAGACTGATCTGGACGGGCTGCTGTGGTGAGTTTAAAAACATTTTTAAAACGTTTTTTAAACTGGTGCAAATCTTCAGCTCTGATGTGTACAGGGCCTTAAGTCCTGTCCACGCTGCCCCTCTATATCGTTACAGAGTGCCCAAACCATTACTGCAACAGTTTGCATTTACACCTGTAATGTTACAGAAGGCATTTTTGTAACCGTTGTTGAAGCCACATATGAGGTGGTTTCAACAACGGTTTGTAAACAGTTATGCCTCGGTAACATTACCGGGTGTGATGTGTGGATGCGTGGCGGTCCCTAGCACAGCTCGAGCTGCATTGTGGGATCGGGTGCCACGGTAACGGTTGCGTTCGCCCCGAAGGTGATCAGCGTGCTGGTCCCATAATGGACACTGGGCGGGTAGGAGGGACACTGCACCGCTCCCCGGTTGTAACGGGTTTCATCCATTATGGGGTCTGAGCGGAGCAGTGTGGATGGGGCCTAACAGTATGTTATCAGATGTTACAGCCAGAGTCTTTGCCCAGATCACTTATGGCCTTCTATGCTGTTTCATTCAATAAGGTACAGTAGGCAAAATAAAATAATGAAATGCTTTTAATAAAATAATTAAAAGTAAAACATAAAAGAGTATGAAATGCACTAGCTCTGGCTAGAGTAGTAGGCCTCAAGTTTTGTAATTGGAAGTGTGTGTGTGTGCATGTATGTCTGTGTGTGTGTGTATGTGGCCACCTTATTGTCTCTGCTGTTCTTTTTTATTTGTTTGCTTTAAAATAATCTTGTTTTTTTATCCCTTTTTAGTGTTGCTTGTTGATGCTGCCTTGTTCCCACCTGATACTCATTTTTCAAAGCTGCGTGGGCAGAGCTCCACAGAGGTTATGCCATCATAGGAGGTTTAGAAGAGCACTGTGGAAGCACGTGACCAGACCGCTGTCTGATGTGCATCTACAGTGCTCTGGCAAAGATCCAGTGGTGCTGTTTATGCTGCCCTTCCCCTCCATGGGTCACATGAACATACCCCCCTTGCGGGGCTCTACTTTTTCTTCCACAACTGCGAAAGTGACATCCGCAATGCCCAAGACGACGGTGCCAACTCAAACTGTGCAAGCGCGAGTATCATGCATGTGCAGTTCTGTTGGTGCTGCCATCTTGGGAATGGCAGACTTCAGTGCAGTGAGAGCTCCGAGTATTCTTTTACTTGCTCTCGCCTCACTCTCATCTCTCTGAGCAGCAGTATCGGCTTTGATCAGAATTTGCTATATTACTGATCAGTTCTGGAACCTGCTGACAGTTGTGTCAAAGCTGGTGATCTTTCTTTGCAAATCTGTATGTTCATGTGTTTGTAAGATTATTTCAAAGTAAACAAAGGAAATAGCATAGCAGGGAAACTAAGGAAGAGGCTATACACATGCTGTAATTTCCTATTATATTAAAACAATGGTACACTAAAGTTTATCTTCACTTGAAGGTATGCTCTGCAGACCACATAATAACATAGTAATTAAGGGCCACAAAGGAATCTAGGTCACATAATAACATAGTAATTAAGGGTCACAAAGGAATCTAGGTCACATAATAACATAGTAATTAAGGGCCACAAAGGAATCTAGGTCCATCACATTGGCCCACAAGATGCGCTGCCAAATATTTAGTAACTGGCTCTAAGGAGTTTTAACAACTGGGCCTCTACCCCTCCTTTCCCATTAATTTTAAAGGGGGGGGGGCGCAAATTTAATAACCACTTCTACAGAGCCTGTGTCAGCCTCATCCAGCACATCACTGCTGCTTCATAAAGCATGCTGTGCACACACGTATCAACTGAAAAAGAGTTCCCTACCCACTCCACTACCCAGCGAATCCGGTGATTCTCTTGGTAAGCAGAAATTTGTCAAGGTTTACTTTGAAGGCCAGCACTAAAGCATTGCCCACTGTCTCTGCTGATAGGGTATTCCATTTGTTCACCACACTCTGGGGGTAGAGTTTTCTACCAATAACCCAGAATTTACCACCTGTGAGCTTCACAGTATATCACTAGATCATGCTGAAGGACACCAGATCAAACATTTCTGTCTGCATGATTTTGTCTGCACCCTTGAGTATGTGGAAAACGGAGATCATGCCCCCTCTTGGCCTCCTTTTCTCCATTATAAGGCATTTCCTTTTTTGTTCCATAGAGCCAAATGTGAGAGGCTGGAGCATGTGAAGACCTCGTATACAGCTAAGAGGTCTTCACGAGCTGAAACCTCCATACCTAGCCATATTTCAGATTATTTGTTTTCAAATCAAGAGCAACCATATTGAAATCGTCATCCATAGAAGGCACGTGTATTTCTGCAATATAAATGATCCCTTTCAAGAAACCTCATTTCAATATTTGCACTATCCCTTTAATACTCGGTACCCATTTCCATTGGGTTTAGCAGAGAAAATCCTGGTCTGGGAGACAAAGCTTGATCGTGTCTTGAAAATAAAACAACTGCTTCAAATCTTGTCTCTGTCTCTCATTAAGTTGTGACCAATACACTGTCACTAAACTACCAGTGAAGCCAAGGTCTACATAAATGACGGCATAACACAGTGGATAAACAAGCATTTGTCAATGCCGAATGTTGATTGAGTTGGTCCGTTGAGCTCGCTCAGTGGCCCTCTGTCAGTCGCTCGTTGTGTTTCTCCCGGTGCTGCAGGCTGCTGTTTTGTACTGGGCTCCTGCCTGCATTGGCACCCTTTTCTGTCCACAAAGAAATCCACAGCTGTCCTGACAGGGCTCTGTTGAGGTGGCTCACTGCCCCTCTCTGACTTGTTCATTCTGTTTCTCCTGGTGCTGCAGGATGGCCTATTGTACTGGGCTCCTGCCTCTGTTGGCGGCTTTTTCTGCCCACAAAGAAATCTGCAGCAGTCACGATAGAGCTCCGTTGAGCTCACTCACTCCCCCCCCCACTCGCTCTTTCTTTTTCTCCCGCCGCTGCATGCTGCACTTTTGTACTGGGCTTCTGCCTGCATCGGCACCATTTTTTGCCCACAAAGAAATCCGCAGCTGTCCCAACAGAGCTCCGTTGAGGTCGCTCACTCTGCCTGTCTCACTTGCTCATTCTGTTTCTCCTGGCACTGCAGGCTGTCATTTTGTACTTGGCTCCTGCCTCAGTTGGTGCCTTTTTCTGCTTGCAAAGAAATCTGCAGCAGTCCCGACAGAGCTCACTTGAGCTTGCTCACTTCCCCTCTCTCACTCACTTGTTCTGTTTCTGCCAGCGCTGCACACTGCCCTTTTGTACTGGGCTTCTGCCTGCGTTGCCACCTTCTTCTGCCCACAACAAAATCTGCAGCAGTCCCGACAGAGCTCCATTGACCTCACTCACTCACTCACTCCCTCTCTGTCACTCGCTCATTCTTTTTCTGCTGGCACTGCAGGCTGCCCTTTTGTGTGGGGCTCCTGCATGCATTGCTGCCTTTTTCTGCCCACAATGAAATCCACAGCAGTCCCAACAGAGCTCCGTTGAGCTCACTCCACTCCCCTCCTCACTTCGCTGGTTCTGTGTCTCCTGGCGCTGCAGGCTGCCCTTTTGTACTGGGCTCCCTTGCCATTGGCGCCTTTTCCTGCCCACAAAGAAACCAAGTAGCAGTCCCGACAGAGCTCAGTTTAGCTCGGTCACTCCCCCCCTCGCTCAATCCTAATCTGTCCCAAACACTGATTTCTGACAGTGACTGCGGTATTCTGTGCCGGAAGCTCGAAAACACATTTCAGCCAGGATGTAAAAAATGACAGCTGTACTGTTCATAACGAGGTGTGGAAAAATGGCAGTGTTGAAAATGTGGCATGAAAATATTACTAATTTGTGAAGTTACAAGGGTGCATTGAAACTGCACAATGCACACTCATAACACAGTCATGTTATGGAGTTTCATCACAACATTTTCAACATAGGCATTTTAGGACCTCTGCTCATGAACAGTGTCAGTGTGATTTTCTTAATGTGTCCTGAACACTGATTTCCCACAGCAACTGCACTATTGTGCATCGGAAGAGCGAAAACACATTTCGGCCAGGATGGGAAAAATGACAGCTGCACTGTTCATAAGGAGGTGTGAAAAAATGGCAATGTTGAAAATCTGGAGTGAAAATATTGCAAAGTTGCGAAGGTACGAGCATGCTTGGAAACTGCGCAACGCACGCTGATAGCACACTCATTTTATGGACTTTCATCACCAAATTTTCAACATAGGCATTTTAGGACCTCTGCTAATGAACAGTGTCACTGTCATTTTAATAATGTGTCCCAAAACATAGATTTCCCCAGAGCCTATGCTATTCCCAGCCAGAAGTGCAAAAACACATTTCGCCAGGATCTGGAAAAATGACAGCTGTACTGTTCATAAGGAGGTGCAGAGCAATGGCAATGTTGAAAATCTGGGTGAAAATATTATATATTCACGAATCCTATAAGCTTGCGTGCAAACTGCTCAACGTGACGCTCGTAACACAGTCATTTTATGGAGTATTGGCACCAAATTTTCAAAATAGGCATTTTAGGACCTCTGCTCATGAACAGTGTCACTGTCATTTTTGTAATCTGTCCTGAACACTGATTTCCCACAGGAACTGTGCTATTCTGCGCCGGAAGTGCGAAAACACATTACGGCCAGGATGTGAAAAATGACAGCTATACTGTTCAGAAGGAGGTGTGGAAAAATGGCAGTATTGAAAATGTGGCATGAAAATATTGCAAATTCATTAAGTTACGAGCGTGCCTAGCAACCGCGCAAAGCACCAGAAAACAGTCATTTTTTATTTTGCCCACCAATTTGCAATATAGGTTTTTGAGAGCCCACCTCATGAACACTGGCACTGTCGCTTCATTAATCAGTCCCAAAAGTGATTCCATGCAGTGACGTTAAATCATCTTTTGAGGCCAACTAACGCCATGACAGTGGCAGAATTCATGAGGAGGGGTCCCAAAACCATGTTGAAAATTTGGTGCCAGAATTCCAAAAAATGACTGAGATATGCATCAAAGTTGAAAAAATCCTATTTATTCCATTATACAGCTTACCAGCATTTCCTCAGTTCGCAGTCGGCTTTGAAGAGTGCAGACGTGTTCCCGGTCCACCAAAGATCGTCACGCCAGACTCCGGAGGTAAGTATGGGGTAGGGGTGTGTGGGAAGGCAGGGTGCGCAGTGGGTGGGTGCGGGTTGTGGGAGAGGGACAGGGAGACGTGGGGACCTTTTTTACAGGGTACATGAATAAAAACCATCGCGGGACTTTTTTTCTTTCAGGACCATTTGGCATGCTGGGATGGGCTCCCAGCATGCCAACACAGTATTTTTGGGGGGCAGTTGTAGCTGATGGGGGATTGGTACCCCTGCCGGCACAAAAGGGGTATGCTAAGAGCCGAGGGGGATTAGGGCAGCCCCTTGGCACAAGTCTACTGGGTGTTTGGGGAATTATTCCAACGGGAGGGCTCCCCATCAGCAAATGAACATTTGGGAATTATGCCGACAGGGAGTGGCTCCTGTCGGCAAATACTTTGTCTGTTGTGATAATGTCAACGGGAGTTGGCTTCCCGTTGGAAAATGAAACTTTTGAGGGTGACATAATGCGGAGGGGGGATTGGGCACCCCTGGCACAGAAAGTTATGGATATGCCGACGTGGGACTGGGCCCCGTCGGCAAGTTGGATGGGGAATTCAGGACAGCCCTGCAATGAGGGGTTGCATCCTCATTGCAGCAGATGACGCCCCTGATTGCAGCGGTTAAACTTTAGAAGGTTGTGGCACGCTGGCTGAACTAGTGTCAGCAGCAGCATGCCACACCATTGGAGACAACGGGCTAAGCCTTTAAAGACTATGGGGGCACGAGCCACAACAGTGCCGTGCCTCCACAACCTGCTTCTTGCAAAAGCTGCCGCAATATGTTTCTTGCCCTTGCATGCAATTGACATAAAAAGCACAATCACTAATGGTAAAGTTATAATCCAGAGGAAGTGTCTATTTTGTAAATGCTTGTTTACACTGAGATTGCTGTTGTAAATAGAAAATGATGACATGACGACTCCAAATTCCCTACAAAAATAAATGATCACAGCTAGCCTGTCGGTGCAGAGGTTGGATTTCCACTCGCGACACCAGCGACCTGGGTTCGGGAGCAGACTCGGGTCACTGGGGGGCCGGCCGGGGGAGAATGCTTGAGCATCCCAGGATGGCTCACCTTTTCCGGGCGGAGGGAGGGAAGGGATCAAGGTCTGTAGCTTGCCTGACCCCGGGCAGAGGCTCAAGGTACAGCAAGTCCTACAGCTTGCAGGAGGGACTGGTCGGTGAGAGCTGTGTGGTGGACATCAGTATGTAGTGCCTTGAAATCAGGGCACACACCACACAGGGAGAAAAAATTAGACAAAATGGCTGGTGGCACCTCCGGTAGACGAAGTACCAGCCCCGATCCCCAATGCCTCATGCCTGGCCTGGAACCGGCATCCAACGAAATGAAGGAAGTACTGAGTGTTCAGGCCCCATCTCAAACCTGCCTGGGGGTAAAACCAAGGCTCCAGGGGGGATGGACCACTCCAGGAACAGACAGGAGGCGGGGAACTGATAAGGCAGATGGTGTTTCCCAAAGAGTGGAGTGCTGTGGGCCGGGGTGGGGTGGGGGTAGTATAAAAAACAAAACAAAAACTATCACCCAAAGCACAAAACTTGCTCTGAGTCATTTAAATTACCATATGTCAACAGTATAAGCAGGATATAAACCAACCAGCACCTGAGTTCTACTGTCTCTCTGCAGGAAATAGCATGGTACCGTTTGAAGAAAATCTGTTGATTTCCTGGCACTTACAGAAATTGCCCCAGCTGAAAAGGTGATGATTTCGTAATGATGTATCACAAATTACCACTATCAATTATGTTAAAAGATCATGTTCAAGCTTCAAAAAACATCACTGTAATCATGACAGACAATGACTAAACATGAAAGTTAAATGGCCTCCATCAAAACCCACAATGGTATGGAAATGATGATTGGAACTAATGATGATCTCATGTCAGCTTGATGTTTCCTGATTGTCCATAGTTAAGATCATTGCAATAAATGAAAAAATAAGCAATTCATCTTTTTTCTGTTATTTTGTAATTTTATGTTTTCTTCTTCTTAGACATCTTTATTGGAACAGTTGGTTGTGATATATCTTCTGTAAAAAAACACACTGCATTCAGTTATGCTTACTTTTACACCCCAAGTCTTACTTAATGTTAAAAGGTTCAAATTGGTTTATATATAGAAACTCCATTTAGTGGTTCCTTTTATGGCTGTCGTGAGTTCCTACAAGTACCTGGTTTGTGTTCCAAACGTTTTCTTACAGTCTGCTAACTTGTACTATCAAGGCAAAACTTTTAAAAATAGAAATTACCATTGTTTTGGTCCATAAACTGTGCTATTGGATTATACAAATTATAAAAAGGGTCTCAGAAATGCTGTATTCTGATTGGCTGTCAGCATGTTGACAGCCTAAGTTACACTAATCTCTGTTACACTGTCATGTGCAACCTGATTATCATACATACAAACTTACAAGATGTCGGTAGAGAGGGACCACTAGGCCCACCTTGACTGCCCAATCAAGCCCCACCTAACCAGAGACCCTCAGACTAACTCCTATGGTAGAAACCCCTCCCCTAAGTACCAGAATCATGGCACATGAATTCTTCCTGTCATCATTCCATTCTGTAGCACTGCTGAATGACAGAAATGAAGCATTCTGGTTCTGAAGAAGCATTCTTAAACACTTGGTGGATGAACTATTTTATTACAAATCTCCCTTTCATTGAGGAAAAAACACTCAAAATGTACACTTCTAACACTTTTCTTTTGAAATCATTTTTTTTTATAATAGCAATAAGACACTCTCAGGAGTTAGACTGACAGTCAATCACCCCCTTCGGCAGTGTGGCACTTGGCTGTTCCTTGTGCCACAGTATGCCAATGGATGTGATTAACAGACTGGTAATCTAACCTCTGGTCATGCCTTATTACTTAGTTTAGCAAATGTACATGCTGTACCTAACACAATATAAAAACACAGAAACATTGAATTTTCAGCAGAAAAGGACTGCTTGGTCCACCTAGTCTGCCCAGATATTCCTAACTCTCTCTGGTGACCCTCCATCCTTCCTGCCTATGTACTAATATTCCCCTATATCTATCCCATGCATGCTTGAAGCCCCCAACTGTTTTTGGCCCCACCACTTTCACTGGCAGTTGGTTCTAGGTGTCCACCACTCTTTCAGAGAAGTAGTACTTCCTCACATTCCTCTTAACCCCCACCTTCCAGCTTCATCACATGTCCTCTTGTCCTGGTGCACTTTTTCATTTTAAAGAGACTTCCCTCCTGTGCATTGTTCACTCACGTGAGATTCTTGTTGGTCTCAATCATGTCTCCTCTCACACACTTCTCTTTTAGGGTTTACATGTTGAGATCTTTTAGTCTGTCCTCATAAGGCTTTTGATGCAATCCCTGCACCATTTTAGTTGCCCTTCTCTGGACTACTGTATCGGTACCCTGGCTATGTCCTTTCTGAGGTGCAGTCTCCAGAACTGGATACAGTACTCCAGGTGGGGTCTCACCAATGAGTGATACATGGTAATGCCACCTCCCTCCTCCTGCCGGTGATACTTCTCTCTTTGCATACCAGCGTCCCACTGGCCCTACTCACTGCTTTGTCACACTACGCTGCCACTTTGAGGTCATCAGATATGATAACCCTAAGGTCCCTTTCCTGCTTAATGATTGACAGTACCTCCTCCACATCCTGTACTCAATTTTTGGGTTCCTATGCCCTCGATGAATAATGTTTGCACTTTGTGGGATTGGATCCTAACTGCCATGCCCTTGATCACTCCTCGGGTTTCCCAGTGCATTCTCTCCTCCCCTTCATGAGTATACACCCTATTACAACTTTGGGTGCCATCTGCAAAAGCATGCCTTCCATTCCAGTTCTTCTGCAGTGTCACTTGAGAAGACTTTAAAGAGGACCGGTCTCAATACTGAGTCCTGTGGCACCCAGCTGGGCAATCTCCCCTCATTAGAGTGAGTGCTGTTAACCACTACCCTCTGTTGCCTATCCATTAACCAGTTTCTTACCCAATTTACCACTTTAGATCCCACCCACAGGCTGCTTAAATTTCATTATCAGACTCCTGTGTGACAGTGTCAAAGGCCTTCCTAAAGTCCAGGTAGGCCACGTCTACTGCCCCACCCTGATCTATTTCCCTGGTCACCCAGTAGAAGAAATCAGTCAGATGTTTGTGGTATGACACCCCTCCCTCCCTGTGAATCCATCTTGCCTTTTGTTTTGTATCCCATTGAACTCAAGATACACTAATAACCTTTCCTTTAACAGGGTTTCCCCACTACTGATGTGAGACTGACTGGCCTATGGTTGCTAGCCTCCTCCCTGCTGCCTCTTTTACGTGCGGGACCACACCTGCATTCCTCCAGTCCTCTGGAACCATGCCTGTTTTCAGGGAACTGTTGATTAAGGCCATCAGTGGTGCAGCAAGCACCTCTCTGAGTTCCTTTAGTACCCTTGGGTGTATCCCATCTGGCTCCATAAGCGTGTCCCCTTTCAGAGCTGCAAATCCCTTCAGGACTCTTTCCTCTGAAAATGGACTTGTGTTTACCCCTCCACCCCCAACAGTTCCTGCTGTTCCCTGGTGGTCCATCCTCCCTTTCCTACACTGTAAAGACTGAGCAGAAGTACCTGTTCAGGATGTCTGCTTTTTTCTTGATCCTGTTCTGCACAGTCTCCCTCTGTCGTTGACCTTGTCCTCAGTATCCCTCCCCTTGCTTTCCTCTTCTTGCTTATGTACCTAAAGAAAGGTGCACTTCCTTTAACTGTCCCTTTGGCTTTTCTTTGCTCTGTGTGCACCTTTGTTTCACTTACTACTTTACCTGCTTCCCTCTGTTTTCCTTGGTACAACTCCCTGTCTCTCTCCCTCTGTGTTTTTTTGTATCTCCTGAATAACATCCCTTTTCCCTTCACCACCATAACTATTTCCCAAGAGTAACATAATGTTTTTTTCCTCTTTTTACTTTTGCTCACTTCCTTCATGCAGTAGCTGGTTACCTTAATTATGCCCTCCCTTATTTTTCCCAAGTTTTCCTCCACCTCTCTCTGGCATTCCTCCCCTACTAGGCAGTTCTATTCCTTTAAAATCCACTAAGTCCAGGACCCTCATCCTCTTGTGGTTTATCTCTGCTCCCATCTTAATGTTGAGCTACAGTATATGGTGATCACTGGTACCTAGGGGACAGTCGACTGTGAAGTCTGCAATTCTGTTTGTAAGCACCAGGTCCAGTACTGCCCTGTCCCTAGTTGGTTTGCTGACTAGCTGCCTAAGAAACTCCCCAGTAAGGAGTCAAGGATGACCCTGCTTTTTGTTGAAGCTGCAGCTGGAAGGCTCCAATCCACATGTGGCAGACTGAAGTCCCCAACTAGCAGCACCTCCTCCTTATTTGCCATCCTGATGATGGCTTCCTCTAGTGCCTTCTCCAACTTCTGTCCCTGTGTTGGATGTCTGTATACAACCCATGGTATGGATAGTGGCACAAGTTCCTGGCTCCAGGATGACCCCAGCACATCCAGCTCTTTCTTTTCCTCTGTGTTTCCCTGTATTTCCATCACCTTGATTACCTCCCTTAAATATAGAATAAATCCTCCCCCCTGTCTCTTCTGAACAGAAAGTAGCCTGGTTTGGCTATGTTGCAGTTCTGATTGTCAGTGCACCACAACTCAGTTATGGCCACCAGATCCAGACTAGCCTCCTCCATGATGGCCTTCAGGTCCGGAATTTTATTTCCCAGACTCCTTGTGTTGGTGCACGTGGCTTTCCATACCTTGCTCCTTCCCTGCAATCCCTCTTTCCCACTTCTGCCTGAGCTGCTCCCTGAAGCTCTCCCTGATCCCCACTACCCTCTCCATTTCTTGTCCATTTTACTCAACTATTCTTATATTCTTAATTTACACCCCTCTTGCCCTCTGCCTTGTCTGCGCCCCTTTCTTCTTGCGCCTCTGCCCTGGATGAGCTTCCCCCCCTCGGGCCCTCCCTTCTTATTACTTCATCATGTAGAGGCCAGGCAGTTTTTGCTCCCACTGGTAATGCAGCTCCCCCCCGGCTAGTTTAAATGCCCATCCAGGTAACATTTAAACCTCCCACTAAAGACTGGTAGGATGCAGGCCATCACCCTTGTAGAAGTCCATGTCCTCTCAGGCTGGCCCCAGTGCCAGGCATAACCATGGCCCTCCTCCCTGCACCATGTCTTCAACCAACTGTTGAAAGTTCTAGTGCAGTGTGCCCTAACTTCCTCTAGGTTGTACAGAGGTAAAACCTTGGCAAACACCACCGTGCATGCTACCTGCTTAAGGCCCCTCCCTAGCTCCCTGAAATTATTGTATACTACCCCTACCCCACCCTTGCCAGGTTATTTGTCCCTAGGTGGACAGTAACACCTAGCTCTTTCCCATGACTTGCTACCCTAGCAATCCTCTGGATCCATTCTCATCCCTCCAAGCAGAAGTGCCAGTGAGGCATTTTACTCCCCTCTCTCCTCCACCTCCTAAGTCTATCCCTCTATGATAGAGTCTCTTACCAGTAGTTCCTGCTGCCTCAGTTGGGTACCTCTTCCTCCCACCTTGGGACATCCCCTTCTGAGGACCCCCACATCCTCCCTTGCCACTGCTTCAGGTGCCTCCTTTTAGCTGTCCCATTCCCCCAGTATGGGGAAGGAATTTTGCAGAGGCACAGGATCAGGATTGTGTACCCTATCCACCACCCCCACCCTCCCAGAGCCCACCAAGGTCCAGCTGTTCTGCCTTTGCCAAGGCATTCTCTGAGGTAGGGTGGCAGCCTTGGTGGCCCCTGGGTGGGAAAAAGTTCTCTGCACTGATGCCAGTTCAGCATGGAGTCCAGAGACCTCTGCTCTCAATCCAGAGAAGTGAGTGCAAATGGGGCAGCACCTCAGTCTCCAAAAGGTGTCCCAAAAGACTGCTGCTCCACACCCATTACACAGCACTACTTACATGTTGTTTACTTGCTTAACCCTCTTTTTTCTTTCTATTGAACCTTCCCTGTGCCCTCCTGCCACCTTTCTATGTCTGTTTATCTTCTTTTCCTTCCTTTCCTTACTTGAAATGGATATAGTACCTAACCCTAGCTAAGGTGTTTCCTAATTTCCGTTCTTCCAGTATTTTTGTTAGTTGAACTTTCCCTAGTACTCTACTACCTCCTTTCTCTGTCTGTTTCCTCCTTACCTCTACCGTTCCTTTCCTGAAATGGATTATGACCTTACCCTAGATAGGGAATCTCTTACTTTCCCTTCTATTAGTAGCTACCGATATCCGAGTCCTGCTATTTTTCCCTTTGTTGTTACCCTAATGCCAGTAGATGTTTACCCTACTTGTTTTGGAATATGTGTACACGGTACTGTGTTTTATCCTACCTGGTCTTGTATCTCCCCTACAGAGCCTCCTGCAGAGTGCAGCCAATCTGCAGATACCTGCAGATGCCTTAGGATAGTTGTTCCACTCTTTCTCTGTTCTACTTCCGTGCTGGAACAAGAGAATGGTGGGGCACACTAGGCAAGGGGGTCTTTCATGGTGCTGTTGTTAGATGGCAGTATGTCTCTGGCACCTCCTTCTCCCAATCACGCAGCTGGCTCACAGGGCTTTCTTAATCTACTCACCCCCAAGATTAATCTCCTGAGCTAAATTCCCCCAAATTACTTGTCACAAATTTAAAGGGACACTGTCAACCCCCCTTAGGCCTCAAAATGCCCCTAGTTTAAAAACACATTTTATGATTGTTCACATTCTATAGAGACTGTTGATGCAGCTGGTGGTTTGATTCAGATCCCTTTGTTCTTTTAAAAAGTGAAAAACTGACTGCTCACCATAACGGTGTTACCACACCAAAACATGTTTGTTTACATTTCTTGACCAGCTCCCACTGCATCTTTCCTAGACTCAGGAACACCACCAATACAATCTAGCCACTGATTATGCAGTGGGAGTAGAAGAAACGGTTGTATCGTGAGTGGCTTCACTGTTTGAGGGTGTTTCTAATGTTCAGAAAGTGTGCACTAAGAGTAATTCAGTGATATGAAACAAAACAAAGCTGGGCATAGCTATACATTACCATGCATTTCAGTTCTAATAAGCAAGGAGGCAGATAAAACAACCAGCAACATCAATGAATTTTAGAGAAGGTAAGCTGTCATAAAATGTGGGTTTTTACCTGAAAATAATGTAATGTAAAAAAGGTTGACAGTGTCACTTTAAAGACAAGTCTCAAGGTGCCCCAAACACTGACTAAAATATCTTTCCTACCCACTTACACTGCTACTTTAAGTATATGGAGAAAGTATAACTAAATAAATAATACCTTTAAATTAAAGCTGGGTGCTTACTCTCTCCTGTCAGCGGTTCCTGCACTTCCAGCACAGGACCCCAACTCACTGACCTTTAAATCTGCTGTCTCGGGTTAGAAGCCACTAAGCCTCTGGCAGCTCCCAACCCTCTCCCCACCATACACCTGATTCACAGGGTTTTCTTAATCTGCTCACCCCCAAGTTTAATCTCCTGAGCTAGGTTCCCCACACTACCTGTTACAAATTTGAAGACAAGCCTCAAAATACCCCAGACACTGACTAAAATCTCTTTCCTACCCACTTACACTGCTACTTAAAATATGGAGAGAAAATATAAATAAATACAGTGTATACATACCTTTAGGTTAAAGCTGGGCAATTACTCTCCTCTCTGTCAGAAATTCCTGTACTTCCAGCCTTTTCCTAAAGGGATGAAAACTTGACATCACATGATTCATGTTTGACATCACACGATTCATGTTTGACATCACATGATTTGCACTATAATTGATTTGCTTTTGCTGATATATGAGATTCATATTTTCATATTAGTAACAAATAAAATGTTGGTAAATATTACCCGTGTGATTTATAATCTAACAATACAGAGCTGATATAATCATTACCTACAAATTTTATATTGCTGTTTTTAAAAATATAATGGTCTTTGACCAAACAATAAACTTGAATTGAAATGAAATACTCATTAGTGATTGTCAATGATCTTCAGTGGACCATCTATGGACCATCAAAAACCCCCATGCTGATTTAAGCTTATAAAAATAATCAATAATCATCAGTTAGTGATTTGAAAGTTACATGTTTGATGATTTAATGATGATCTGGGTGATGATCTTAGATATTATTTCCCTTGATGATCATATGGTGACATTTGATGATTAAACATGATCAGTCATGACTGATTTATTGATTCACCTGGGACCTGAGCCACAATAAGACATTCACTACTGCCTTGTAAACTGCATGTATGTAAAAATAAATGCTTACACGATTAATGAAAACACAAACCCTGGTTTCTCCGAGCACAAAATAGCATGGAATGTTGAAAATCTGTTGACTGAGCAGCGCTTAAGGAAATGAACCAATCTGCTCCAAAACATTGAATGCATCCTTTTAAACTGTCCCTGTGATAAAAGAAATGCTCAGTAAAAATGCAAATGCTAGTTTCCCTCTTAACAAAAACAGTATGGTAAGTGCAAAATCCGCCGCTACCACAAAATAATGTGGTGTATGGGAAATCAGCTGGTATACTTGTGTTTATACGAAACACCAGAAAAAAATTATTTTTGCCATTTAAACTGTGCATGTGAAAAAATTAAAATAAATGATAACTCCCTTTTAAACTGCACCTTGAAAAAAATAAATGCTTAATAAAAACTAAACTGATGCTCGAAGTGTCCCTTGGCTAATCAAGATTGTCATTTCACGACATCTTTGTTCCAGAACTACTCAGCTTTGTGTTGTAGTTCTTCAACGCAAAGATGTCTTGTGATGAAAATCTTTATTAGCCAAAAGACATCTCAGACATCCCATTTACCTATAACATGAACATGTTAAGGGCCACCAGCCTCTTCCCGTTGCTTTTGTTTTTCCATACCCCTGATCATTTTGGTGGCCCAGTATTGCACCCTCTCGACTGCCTAGATATCCTTTTTGTATTGAGGAGCCCAGAACTGCATACAATACTCCAGTTGGGGACTGACTAGGGCCTTGCAAAGGGGCAAGATAGCTTCCTGTGCCGTTCTGGTCATCTCTCTTCTGATGTACCCCAGCATTTTGCCAGCCCTCATGACAGCAGTTGCACACTGCTTGTCCTGCTTCACCCCTTGCCATTTATGGCCCCCAGCTCCTTTCCCTCCTCTAATGCAGCAAGAAGTGATCTACACAGTGTGTAGGTCTTTCTTCTGTTTATCATCCCCAGATGTAACACCCTGCATTTGGTTTTTCATGTCAGCACATCCCACCTCCTAGCAATAGCATTAGGGTGCGAGCACGTGTGTGTGTGTGTGTGTGTGAGTGTGTGTGAATGTGTGTGTGTGTGTGTGTGTGTGTGTGGAGGTGTGGTATCATTCTACAGTCTTGTAAGAAAACCCACCACCCAGCTTATATACACTAGCTGTACTTTATGCACAGTTTGTGTTTGAGAGAGAGAGAGCGCCAGAGAGAGAGAGAGAGAGAGAGAGAGAGAAACAGCTTCTATGATCAATGAATCTGCCTCTCTTGCCCTTACACCAGCTATTTCATTTATTCAGTTATTTATTTCAAAAAGTTTAACCAGAAAAACATAATGAGTTGTTAACAGTTCATTTCCAGATGCACCCCGGGGGCGACAGGGTAAGGAATATTACACAACGGCAAGAATGAATCCTAAAACCTGACTGGTCAACTGAGACCTTGGCCCACGATGTTATCCCAGCACAACATCATGGATCAAGTCCCAGGACAGCCATTACCACATCAAATGTCACAGAAGTCACTGCTCATGCCATGTCCCAACTGCCCACACTCAGCATGACCGAAGTGAATTTTGCCAGTACTTCATTGTTTTTTCAACTGAAATCCCTCCCTCCCACAGCTCAAAAATTTATCAAACTCACACCAAGTGACTACAACTTAAATACCCCCCAAACCCTGTACCATTATTGCCGTGATGTGTTAATATATAAAAAAAATTCTGAAAGGAAGCCATCACTGCGATTGGCTTCACTGCTGGCAGTCCTTGCTCTGCCCTTAACATTGTGAGCATGCAAGCTTTTAAACAGCATGGCATGCTCTACTCGCCAATCTGTGGCTAATCTTTTTGTTGCCATCTTTTCCTGGTACAAACTGCATCGACTGTACCGGGAAAAGCAAAACACACTGTGACCCAATTGGGGGAGCTGCCTTTGTAAATCAGTCCAGTGGTGGGGGGTGTGCCAAAAGTGGGGTGTCAGAATTGCATAGAACACCTCAGTCCAGAGCACTGTTGAAGTCCATGTCTGACCCTAAGCTACAAACATGAGGGATCGCCTGACCCCCTGACTGTGCGACCTATGAATCATTCCCCACTCCTTGCCTGAATGGAGTGTTCATGAGTGCTTTTCAAAATCATACCACATTTCATTAACTTGATGATTGCTGTTTTCTGTCTCTCACTTCTCTTGGTTCAAACACATGCCGATTGTACTGGGGGAAGGTGCACAGCACACTCACAGCAGCAATCATGAGAGGGGGTGAGGAGCCAGATGTCTGACTTCCTGGCAAGTGGCAGCATGACACAGAGCAAGTGAGAGACATAAAGAGAGAAAAATATAATTGGGGGGGGAATAACACCCCACCTACTGACCAGAACAATAAATCAGCACTATGTTTTTAAAGTACACCAACTCATTGAAAACAAAATCTACTTAAACTCCATTTTTTCATTTTTTTTGTTATTAACATGCCATTGTATAATTGTAATTATGCATTCCATGGTGTGGTTGTAGTGGGATAATGTCACTTCTCAGGTGTTGGATGCACTTGGCCTGTGGCCTTGTGCCCAGCTACCTGAGGTGTGAAATTATCCCAGCCCAACTGACACCCTGTTGTGCATTATTGCCTAAATATACAATAAGTAAAAGAATAAAAAGTACATTAACAGAATGCAGTACAGCACTGAGTAAGTGACAAGCAATGAAGTGCATCAGCATAGGATCAAAGTGCAGTACGTCATAGATGTGCATGATAATATTCAATGCAGTGTTAAAAAAGCACAAGGTGCACAAGCTAGATAAAACTACACTAGGCAAGTGCAGTGAAACAATCCCAACTGGGGTGTAAAAGTAGAGGGGAGGAGACATCAAAGCAAATTGGGGCAGGAGCAACCAGTAGGAGGGGGAAGGGGGGCTGTCACAATGTACAAGGTCAGGGACAGTTACAGTTTTACTCTGGAGTTCTGGGTTCAGTCCTCAGATAACATTATTTCTGGCTTACTACAGTTTGTGTTTCCGAAGCTTTATCTGTAGCTAATTCAATGCCAAAACCTTTCCACTGAGCTTGCTGTTCATTCCAAGTCATGTCAGCACCTCATACTGGAGCTCAACATTGGTGAAAGGACTCCGTAGTCTCCCTTTAAATGTACACTAAGGCTTAATGGATTCCCAGTCAGAGACTGAAATCATAACCATTCATTGTGGAGAATGGATGATTCATGCTGAGCAGCCATCACATAATCTCTCTCTATAATGAGAATTGTAGGTGACCTTTAAAATGGTATGGAAATGTATGCTGATGCTGAGGTGTGCTATACATTCAGAGTCAAGCGGTTAATATGCACAACACACCAAGGCTTTCTATTTATTTATTCTGGTGTGGTGCTTTAATGAGGAGTATCTGAGTTCCACTGTTCAGCTTAGTGATACACAATCTATCACACAGGGTTTATTAACTTGGTGATCAGCACAGTCTGGCTGGTTATGACTTCCAGACCACTAAAGTTCAAAAACTATAGAATCAACATAGATTATATTACTTGGTATATTAAACAGGTTTTTTCCATTTGTTCCCCCATGTTTATATGAAAGAAGGGAGAAGTACAGCACAGTTGGATACTATGCACTAAAGTGATGTGTGTGCACTCGCGTACACACACACACACACACACTCCGTGTGAAGGAATAGAACTTTGCTCTGCATAGTGCAATGTGAAGTGCTACAACTTCATGCAACCCTTTTGGTGACTCTTCTGTCCCTGGAAATTATCGCCTCATTTCCCTTCTTCCCATCCTTGCCAAACTGCAAGAGTGCATCGTACTCTCCCAGCTCTCTCCCTACCTTGACTCCTCCTCCTTTTTCACCCCTTTCCAATCAGGCTTCCAGAAGCACCACTCCACTGCTGCCTCCCTCTCTCCTCAGACTCACAGATTCAATCTACTCTGGAATGGACCGGGGTCTCATCACCTCTGCCATTTTTGTCAACCTGACCAAGGCTTTTGACACTGTCGCCCATCCCCTCCTCCTTTAACAAACTCTCTGCCGCAGGGCTATCAGCCACTGCCACCAATTGGTTCAGATCTTACCTTGAGGGCAGGTCACAGTCAGGCAGAATCAGGGACACACTTTTCTTCCCCCTCTCTATCAACACTGGGGTCCCTCAAGGCTCTGTCCTCGGTCCTCTGTTATTCTCCATTTTTCTAAATGATCTCCCCTTGGTCTGCTCATCCGCATCCATTCACATGGATACAGATGATACCATCTTGTACACTGCTGCCCTCTTCTCCTCTGATGTAGCATCCAGACTTCAACTAGACTTTGACAACATTCAGCTCTGGCTACTCTCAAACCATTTGTTCCTGAATGCCAAAATGACTGTCTCCATGTCCTTCGGCACAAGACAGAGGCTCTATAGGGTTCTCTCCCTTCCCTCTTTCCACACTCTGGAAGGGACTACATTGGAGCATGTTACCTCATTCAGGTACCTCAGTGTTTGGCTTGACAAGCACCTTGACTACTCTGTTTATGTGGATGCTGTCCATAAAAAATTGCTCCCCAAACTTGGTGCCCTATATAGGAACCGACGATGCATCTCATTGCCGGCCCACCGCGCAATTCACCAGAGAATGAGCCTTCCAATTATAGACAATGGTAATGTGGTCTATGGTGCCACCTTCAGAACTTCCTTAGCCAGATTGGACACACTTTTCCACTCTTCCTGTCACTTTGCTCTTGACTGCCCTCCTCGTACTTACCACTGTTCTGCATATCAATCTTTAGATCTCCCTTCTCTTGAGGATAGACACCTAGCCCACTGCACCAGTTTCCTTGACAAAGTTTGGTTCAGCTCTCTTCCCTCCTACCTCTCACCCTCTCTCCCCCCTCCACTCCTCTGTCTCTCTCAGGAGTATCGATGCTCACACCCTTGCTATCCCTGCCAGATCTACCACTGTTGGTCAAGCAGCTTTCTCCCATTGCTTCCCCAAACTCTGGAATGTCCTCCCCCCTCACCATCAGAAACGCTCTTTCCTCCTGTGCCCTCTCATCCATGCTTCACATTTTATCTCCCCTACCTGTTCCTGCTCCTAATGTACTTTTTGCTTTTCCCCATCTCGTTTACCCTCCTATTACCCTATTTCCCTTAGGCCTTGTGCCTTGTACTTATTGTGACTTATAGACCTTGCACAGAGAGTCAAGTTTGTATCTGTTACTAGAAAAACACTGATTTCTGTAACTGCTATGTCAGCCTGCACTGGCATGCATTGTACTTTGATTGTACCTCTGATCTGTATTGTGTTGTCCCCATCCCCCTTCCTCCAGGACGCATCTGGAAATGAGCATTCCCTGGTCAGTATGTCTTCTGGGTGAAACTTAAAAATAAATAAATAAATAGTGTTGTGAAATGTATTGCAAAGTTGGGTGCTTGGCAACGACTCCATGAAGTGCTACTTCATGTGATACTTTCACTTTCTTTGTCTTTTTTTTAGAGTGGATATTTCCTTCCCTCAAGTCTCCTTCAGCCTCCCCAATGTTTTGCACCTTCGCATTGGCACTTTTTCGAGGGTGAAAAAGTCATTAGAGACCACCTCCCTGCTGTGAACTTTAGCCCATTTTGTTTGGATAATAAATAATTTTTCCAATTGTAAAGCCTATCAGATAGTTTTAAAACAGTTTCTATAGCTAATTTTGTAATTAATGACTCAAGTTATTAAAGACGGTGCCACTTGCAATTTTTAAAAATGCCTTCTGTAGAGGTTACCTGTTGACGTACATACTAGATTCATACTATAGATTGATGGATCTATGAGGATGGTGCTACCAATCTGCCCCTCCTGGGACATCTCCAACCAGTCTACTCTATGTCTTGCAAAACCATCAGCTCAGTGTCCCTGAGACAATGAGTGTCCTAGGGTGTTTTGCTAATTTTTCTCAGGTGGAGGCACCATGAACCAAATGAAACCACACTGACTTACTGGAAAGTTGGGAGAGGAGGACTTTGAGGGCCCTGGTACAAGGCCCATCCCTGTGCCGATCCTGAATAGGTCTTACGCTAAATAAAGAGGATGAGTCATTTGGCAAACACTTTTTGTGTTATTTATTTTTATTCTTTTTGTTCCTGGTTTTTCCCCCTGCATCCTTCCTAATCCCTCCTCACTTTGTAATGACTTGGCCTAGGAAGCAGTGTCCTCTGATGCTGATGCCAAATCTTGGAGGTGCTGTTGAGGACCACGTGTCAACCTGCCCCTCCCAAGAGCAAAAGCATCAGCTCTGCAGTACACCTGTTTTCCTTTGGCTCAAGGAGTGAGAGACACAAGGCTGCTGTGAATCCTGGTCCCCCAGGCTGCAGCGAGATGCACTACCACCAAGTCACTTGTGACATAAAATGGTCTTGAGAACCCGCTAACCTGTTTCACCTGACTGTATCTGCTCTAGGTGGAAATAGCAACACTGGCCAATGCTGGCATTGCTCTCATATCAAATCTCATCTTTATGTATTGCTTTTATGTCAAACAATAACATCTGTACCTATGGGAAAGTTTCAAAGAAGCAAAGGCATGCAGTATTACTGGTCTGATATTATACAGATTTATAAAATGGGATACGGTTAGTTCTGGCTCCTCACTGGTCAGGGCCCCATCACAGGGTACTACATTAACCTAGCATATACCACTGCTCAGAAGACGTGATAGGTGTGCATTAATTGAGAGCACAACCAGTCGGGGTCAAAAGGATCAATATGCTAATTACATATCCTCAGGGTCAAAAAGGTCACAATGCAAATTAAACAACATAGCAAAATCAAAAAGGAATCATACAAATTAAAAAAAACAAACAAACATGATACCCCTTCCTCCACAGCACCAATGCAGGAATATTGATATAAAGCAACAGGCCCAAGTATAACCATGCAACCATAACCCACTCCTTGCAGAGCAACCACACCTAACTAGTGTAATACATCAGCTGCAACCTAATACCTGCTGCATATCTAAATTATGTTAATGCCCAAAAGCCAACCATTTAAAGATACAGTACCAATTTGCAACACTACTACAATTCTAAAAAACTAACATCACTAAACAGTTTATAAGTAAGGAATACAGTGAGGCTATTCCGTGGGGGGTGAGGGGTGGAATTATGCTATGTCGCTGTACCTCATGGTGGATGAAGCCTGAACCCACCACTCAGTACATCAGCATAGCATGCTCCCTCTCTGTCGTGCCTTAGGGCTTGATCCACAGATGTGGCTGAGATGTGCTGGAAAAGAAGCATATTCTGGCTGCACCACCATGCACCCACCCAGACCATTCAGGGATGGGCACGATCCACAGCCCCATCCTTGTGCCCAACACAGGCATGGAGCCCCATCTAGGGGCTTTGGGCAATTGGCTCTCAAGTGGATCTCCCTCACCGCATGGTGTGAGAGACCATGAGATATGGCATTCTGTGTCAGTCCTCCACAGACTGCCCTATTTGTTTATTTATTATTTATTTATTTATTTGAAAGGTTTCACCAGGAAAGACTACAACATGAGCTGCAAGCAGCTCATTTCCAGTAGCGTCCTGGGGAGGGGATACATAAGTGGGATGGCTAGAGAAAGATACATAGGCTAAAATACATAAAGGCTAGAATACATATAATGCAAATTCAAATTCAGATGCATTACATATTGATCCATGACAGGAAGACATGCCAAGGCTAAAAAACACATACAGCAGTTACAATAACGGCACATTAAAAATCTGGGGCAACAATTGGATAGAGTAGAACTATAGCAGGTTAGGAATAAGAGTTTAAAAACAAGATATAAAACAAGAACATAGGGAAGTAACCTTGGAGGACAACAAATAGAAAGCAGGTATATCATAGGAAAACAATACTATGAGCACATGGGAATAATTGTTAACACAGAAGGGTAAGACCCAGCTAGTTGGAATACACAGTTAAAGTACTAGAGGCAGACTGAGAATGGGGAGCAAGTGCTAGAAACCAATTGGAATACCTATTAGGAAGGCAGTTACAAGGGGGCAGAGCTTGCATGAAGTGTAGGGGTATAAAGGGGAGGAGGGAAGGGAAGACTGCCTAGATCTACACCCTCATGGATGCTGATAACCCTGTAAGGGGACAAGGACCCGGCAAAGCATGGATAAACAGAGGAGGAAGAGGGAGTGGCTAGCAGGAAGGGTGGGGTTGTGGAGTGGGGGAGGGGAGGAAAGGTTGCCAAAAGCAGTACCACTTCAGGATGCTGAGAACCCTGCAAGGGGCGGAAGGTGAGGAGTGGAGGGGGAGGTGGAGGGTGCCAAGCTCTATACCTCTTCAGAATGCTGAGAACCCTGCAAGGGGACATATACCAGGCAGTGTTAGGGAGAAAGAGAAGGGGTATAGGGAGCGGCTAGAAGGAAGAGTGGGGCAGTGGGAGGGCAGGAAAGGGAAGACCGCCAAGACCTACACCCCTTCAGGATGCTGAGAACTCTGCAAGGGGACAAGAACCTGGCATTGATAGGGAGAAAGAGAGGAGGGATAGGGAGTGGCCTTCAGGAAGGAAGGGGTTAGGAGGGGGAGGAGGGGAAGAGTGCCAAGCCCAACTCCTGCAGGTTGCTGAGAACCCAGCAGGGGGATAAGGACACAGTGAGGATTAGGGAGAAGGGGAGCAGGGGTAGGTGGGGAATAGGGTGGGGTGAGGGGAGGCTCTGCCAAGGTTGCCTAGAATTTGGCAGAAGAAAGGGAAGGAGAGGGGAGAGGGGGAAGGGAAATGGGAATAAGTTGATGAAGGATGGGTTTAAGTGCAGCTGCAACAGTGAGCAGTGTGCTGGTGGAGGAGGTGTGAGAGGGAAAAGTGAGATTGTGCCGAGCGAATTTCAATCAGGAAGGAGTTCCAGATATAAGGAAATTTGTACAAGCAGGTGGAGTGACCAGATGATGTGCACCTTTGGGGGGGGGAGCCAGAGTTCTGTGTGTGGAGGTATGGAGGGAGTAACTGGAGGGCGAAGGGGACGATAGTAGGGAGGACAAGTAGGGTGGAAAAGTACCAAGTCAGAACTTCCTAACTAAATTATCACTGTGTGATAGGTGTCTGGCAGAAAGGGAGGGGAAGGAGAGTGCGGTAGAAAGATCACAGTGGTGGGTGAGTGGAGGACAGCCAAGTGCATAGCGGCAAAAGGAATTGAAGAGAGTGTCCAGTCTGGATAGGGTGGATTTGGGAACAGAGTTGTACACTACATCCCTGAAATCAAAGACTGAAAGAATCATCTTTTGGATGATTTCTCTCCTGGCTTGCAGTGGCAGGCAGTTGCGATGTCTGTACAGAGCACTGAGCTTGGGGAGTCATTTTTTGACAATGGCATCTATGTGCACCCCAAAGTCAAAATCCTTGTCTAACCAGAGCCCAAGGTACTTGAATGTGGGGACACCGTCCAGTACAGAGGCTGTGAGGGTATGGAAGGTAGGCATGGAATCAAGCCTGGCAAGTTTTTGCCAGGAGCTGAAGGTCATAGAGATAATTTTTTTAACATTCATTGAGAGTTGGTTAGCATTAAATCAGTGATTGACATTGTTAAAGTCCAATTGAAGGCTGGAAGCTACCTCAGAGGGGAAGTGCTGGAGCAGAATAACATGGTGTCATCTGTGTATATGTGGATGCTTGCAGATATGCAGGCGTTATGTGGGTCATTCAGAAAAATTTAAAATAATATAGGTCCAAGTATCGAGCCTTGGGGTACGCCAGTGTTTATTGGGAGAGGGGGAGATGGAGTTGCCAACTGTGAAAGACTGGGACCGGCCCCTGAGGTAGGACTGGAACCAGTTGGTGGTGGAATCAGAGAGGCCAGCAGCAGTCAGCTTACTTATGAGGAGGGAATGGGAGACAGTGATGAAGGTTTTGGCCAGGTTGACAAAGATGGCAGAGGTGATGCGTCTCTGATCCATGACTGAGAGAATGGAGTCAGTGAGCCAAAGGAGGGAGGTGGTGGTGGAATGGTCTTTACGGAACACAGACTGGAAGGAGGTGAAAAAGGAAGAAGAGTCAAGGAAGGAAGAGAGTTGCTCCAGAGCCAGGTGCACTTGAAGTTTAGCTAGAGTGGGGAGCTAGGAGATGGGTTGGAAGTTCCCAGGGTTGTCGGCATCACCCCCTTTAGGAAGAGGGATGACGGTAGCAGACGTCCAGACATCAGGTACAGATGCGTTTAGAAAGGAGAGATTAAGAAGGTTGGTCAGAGGCAGAGCAATGGAATAAGCAGAAAGATGGAGAAGCTTAGGGTCGAGGCCATCAGGGCTTTTCCTCTTATGGGGGCTCAGAGTAAGTAGTACACAGAGGGTGTTTTCAGGGAGGACTGGTTTAAAATAGAAACAGGTGGTGGGGGCTGGGAAAGGAAGGGGTGGAGAGGGGAACTGTCAGTTCCCCGGGAGCATTAGGGAGAAGAGAGGCAAGGAGGGAAGAGGCACAGGAAGTAAAAAAGTTATTGAATTCAGATGCCATGAAGGGAGGGTTGTCTATGGTTCGGATGCCAATTTTGAGGAGAGGAGAGGGGAGTTGGGCAGGTGGGGGAATAAGGTGTGACTTACCTTCCAGAATTTGGAGGGGTTGTTGATGTTTTCATGGAAGGAGGCGTTGAAGTACTCTGCCTTGGCAAGGTGGATGGCTCTGGTACAGGCATTGCAGAGCAAGCGATAGTGCTGGGGATTGTGGTCGGCACCAGACATTTTCAATGCTGCCCATGCTTGGTCTCTTGTGTGTTAACACACAATGAGTTTGGAAATAACCCAGGGGAGGTGAGATCCATGGACTCTGGCATTTCTGAGTAGGGCATACCGGTCGGCGGTCCCAAACATTCTGAAACTGGGAGCTGAAGAAACTCAGGGTGGAGTTCATGTAGGAGGCAGTGGAAATAGGCATCCAGTCAATATTGGACAGGTCATTATGAAGGGAGGACAGATCGAGGGAACAGAAAGAGCAGAAGTTAATGACTGGGGAGGACTTTGCACTGTGTATTTTATGCACACAGTAGACCATGTGATGATTGCTGAGTGCGTCAGGGAGAATACCAGATTTAATGACACGGTTGGGGTCAGAGGTCAGTATCCAGTCAATTAGCGTGTGTTTGGCTGATTTGTGATTTAGTCATGTGGGGTCTGTAATTAGTTGTTTTAAGTTTAGTGATGAGACATGGTTGCAGACTTTGGACTGTGTGCTGGACAGCCAATTTATGTTGAAGTCACCTAGTATGTAGAGTTCACCAGGAGTGGCTAGGGATGAGATGGAGGAGAGGAGTATTGGACTTTAGGAGGGATGACTTGGGGAAAATGAGAGAGTGCCTCAGAAAAGCACTAGCAAACGGGCAAGAAGGAGGGGTGGAGGAATAATGGGGAATAATCAAAACGGCCATCACAGAGGCAACAAGCCTTTGTGTGAAGCAAATCAACAAAACAAAACAAAGGAAAAACCACTATGGTTCTCAAAAGAGGTAAAAGGGAAGGTTAAGGAGAAAAGTATAGTATTCAGGAAGTATAAGGAAACACAGAAGGAGCAGGACAGAGAACTTTATCAGTTAAAGCAGAAGGAGGCAGGGAAGGCAGTCAGAATAGCAAAGGCACAAACCGAGGAAAAGATAGCCAACTCTGTTAAGAAGGTGGATAAAACCTTTACAGGTACATTAGGGAGTGAAGAAAGACCAAGGAGGGATACAGAGACTTAATAAAGGGAGGGAATGTGGGCAGAGGGTGACAGTGAAAAGCAGAAATACTGAATGAATATTTCTGCTCAGTATTCTACAACAGAAGAGGAGGGAGGTACCTAAATCAAACAAGAAAACACTCTGAATAGGGGGTCGATACCAGTCTATTCACAGAAGAAAGGGTTTGAAAGAACTCTTGAAACTGAGGGTGGACAAAGGAATGGGCCTGATGGGATTCACACAAGAATTCTAAAAGAACTAAGGGTAGAACTAGTAATGCCACTGGCTGCTCTCTTTAACAAATCATGGGAGGATGGGGTGGTACCTGAGGACTGGAGGAGGACAGATGTGATTCCACTTCACAAAAGTGGGAGCAGGGCAGATGCTGAAACTACAGACCAGTTAGTTTGACCTCAGTGGTAGGAAAATGATGGAATCACTTCTGAAGGAAAGAATTGTTGAATACCTAGAGGCCAGTGGGGCATGGGACCCAAGGCAGCATGGTTTCACAGCAGGAAGGTCATGTCAGATGAACCTAATAGATTTCTTTGACTGGGTGACCAAAGTAGTAGACCAGGAGGGCTGTGGATATGGCCTACCTAGATTTTAGCAAGGCATTTGACACAGTCTCACACTAAAGATTAATATACAAGTTAGCCAGCCTTAGAGTGGGTCCCAAGGTGGTAGCCTGGATAAAAAACTGGCTGGTCAACAGGACACAAAGGGTAACAGTAAACGGAGTTCACGGTGAAGAAAGGAGAGTAACTAGCGGGGTACCGCGGGGTTCGGTACTGGGACTGGTCCTCTTTAATGTCTTTATATGTGACATTGGAGAGCACCTGGAAGGAAAAGTATGTCTCTTTGCAGATGACACAAAGATCTGCAACAGGGTTGATACACAATGTGAGGTGGAAAGGATAAAAGGGACTTAATGGTCAAATATATAGCAGCTCAGATTCAATGCAAAGAAGTGCAAGGTAATGCATCTGGGAAACAAAAACCCAGGGGAAGAGTACACAATGGGGAGTGAGATAATAACAACAAAAATCTAAAAAGACCAAGGAGTAATTATATCAGATGAACTAAAGGTGGGCAAGCAATGTGAGAAGGCAGTAAGGAGGGCTGGGGGGATACTGGGATGCATAGGGAGAGGCATCAACAGTAGAAAGCAGGAAGTTGTTATCGCCTGTACAGACAGTTGGTGAGACCCCATCTGGAGTACTCTGCAGTTCTGGAGACCCCATCTCTGCAAAGACATAGACAGAGTAGAGGCTGTTCAGAGGAGGGCAACCAAATGGTGCAGGGTCTACACCAGAAGACATACGAGAGAGACTAAAGCAGCTTAATATGTATACCCTTGAGGAAAGGAGGAAGAGGGGACATGATAGAAACTTTCAAGTATCTCAAGGGAATTAACAAAGTACAAGAGGGTGGTATCTTTCAGAAAAGAGATGTGCAAGAACAAGGGGCACAATTTGAAGATAGAGGATGGACGTGTCTCGAGGTAATGTTAGAAAGTATTTTTTCACAGAGAGGGTAGTGGATGCATGGAACAGCCTTCCTGAGGAGGTTGTGGAGTCAGGAACAGTGGGAGAATTCAAGAATGCATGGGACAGACATAAGGCAATTCTAGTGGGGGGTAGGAGGAAGTAACCTGTTGATTAACTAGAATCTGCAGCTTATCCATCAGGTAGGGAAATGGGCAGACTGGGTGGGCCAAGTGGTCCTTATCTGCCATCCAAAAAAAAAAAGGAGGTCAGTGATGGAGGAAAAGGAGGAGACAGGGAGGCTTGGATAGCAGTAGACACCACCTACAAAGATAGGGAAGGAGCAGGGGAAGGATGTTTTTACTAGTAGTAGTTCATAGGCCGAGGGTGAAGTCACAGAGAGGCAGCCAGAATATTGGATAGAGGAGGATATATACATGGCAACATCCCCACTCCCAGACTTATGGTCCTGCCAGATGAGGGAGTACCCAGGGATAGAAATGGCAGAGTTGGGGATTTTGGAGCTGAGTTATAATGAGGACAGAGGGTTGAAGTTGGGACATGAGAGGCTGCAGCAGATCAATTTTGGGGAGCAGGCTGCTGATGTTTAGATGGAGAAGACTTAGTCATTTTGGCAGTTCAGTAGGAGGGATGTTGGGGGGGGCAGGATTAGACTCAATATCACCTGAAGTAAGTATGAGAAGTGTTAGTCATGGGGAGAGGATGTCTGGGTGCTGGAGAGGGTTTGTCATTTGTGCTGCTGTAGCGGAAAATAAGGGTGTGCAGGGAGGCCAAGTGAGAACCTACTCTGTAGAGGATGTTGGCAGCCAGGTGCCAGAGAAAGTGTATGGGAGGGGGCTAACAGGTGGAGGAGAGGGGAGACAGAGGGGGACAGAGTGGTGGGGATGCGGGGTGGCTGGAAGAGAGGGGGGGAAGGGATGCTGGTGTGTGAAGGAAGGGGAGGAAGGTAATGAAGAGAGGGGACATTGTGGGGGTCCAATAAGAGTAAAATGTCAGTGGAAGACAGAATGAGATGAGATGAGAAAGGAAATAAAACAAAGAAAGAGGGTTGGAGTGGAGGTAGTTTAACATGCAACAAGTATCCCACCTGAGGGGGGTGACTGCTAGTGATTGAATACTGCTATATTCCAAAGAGGATGAGCTGCTCTGCTGGGTGAAGATCAGTCTACAGCAAGTGGATTTAAAGAATGGGTGGGTTGGTGGGCAGGAGAAAATTTCTAGACTAACAAACCAGCGGTAACTGAAAAACAGCCTGAGCAACTGAGAGAGAGCACAAAGCAGAGGGCTTGCAGTGTTGGCCAATCGAGAGAAGAAAACTCCATGAAGCAGCCAGTGGCAAGTAAAGTCAGAGGGTCCATACCTGGGTTCTGATCAGCATGGGTGGCAATGTGGAAGCTGCACCATGGGGGGAACATTCCCTGTCAGGGGGGCTTGAATCTATGGAAAAGAACAAAAAAGGGAAAAGTTAAAAAAAGCAAGGAGTGAAGCAGGGGGCCGGGGGAGACAGAATCACAGGCATCAGGGGAGCAATTTTATTTTATTTTAGTCCTTGATGACCTCTTCTATCTCCTAGAGGGTCTGTACCTGGGTTCTGAGCAGCAGCGGGTGGCAATGTGGGAAGCCACGCCTGCGGGTGGGAGCTCCCTGTCAGTGGGGCTTGAATATGGGTTCTGATCAGACCCCAACATCCACGATCCTGATGGTCACCTGCTGGAGCCAGGGACATCCCAGACCCATACATATGCTCCTGGGCTGGGGCTGGTGGAGTGAGGGCAACTTGGGCCTGGTAACAGGAGGGAATGTTTGGGTGGAGTGGGATGCATAGATGCTATGGCAGCCTCCCAGGCTATTTAGTGCCTGCCATCTCCACCAACTGCATGTGCTGCATCAGTAGTGCTGAGAATAGTGTGTAGGCATGCACCTGACCTGCCAAATGTGTAGCTGTTCATGTGGTTGATGATCGGTGCAGGAAAGGCATGCACTGGGGCTGTCGATGCCACAGAGTGCTCTGATTCTGTACATCCTTCATGTAGGAGCACACTGCAGAGGGGCTATGTCCCTCTGTGGATTGAGCCCTATTCCTTGCATAATTACTGGTGAAAGCTGATATCAACTTAAAACCAATTGCTAGCAACCTCCACACATGTTTGTGATGTCACAAACATGTATTATGGAGCTCAGCCCCATGAGTCACTCTCCTACACTTACCAAAATGTCTCTTTTCTCAAGTACAGCTCTTGTTGTTTTTTTCTTTTTTTTTTACACCCCCTTGGTATGTGGTATTCTTATAAACCACTTGAGCATGCCTTGTGGTTTAGGTAATATCTGACACCTTGGGGTGTAAAAAAAATCTAATACATTGACATCCATACATTATTCCACATATAGTACATGATTAGCATGTTTTTGCTTTGGTTTCCACAAGTTGTTCTTAACATACTTTAAGAACAACATTTCATAGAACATTAAAGAGCAACTGACACCACTCTGGCCAAAAGTGCTGCATTTGAATTTATTTATTTATTTATTTAAAAGTTGATAACCAGGAAAGGCACCATGAGCAGAAGCTCATTTCCAGTGCACCAGGGAGGGGTACAAAAGGAAAATAAGCACTGAACAACAGAGTTGAACAAGATACAGAAATTGTACAAAATAAAAGGAATGCTATTTGCAGTAATAAGTAACTAATAAATACAAACAATATTTACATAGATATATACAATGAGTTGCAGAATGAGTAACTGATAAATACAGACAATATTTACATGGCTATATACAATGAGTGCAGCAAGAGGAGAGGAGAAAGACAGAAGAAAGTGAATTCTAGGGACGGGAGCAGATACAAGAAGTAGCAGGGGCTGGCTTGAGTAGGCGCTTGAGGGCAGGGAAGGAGGGAGAGAAATTAATTTGGAGGGGAACACTATTCCAGAGGGAAGGAAGATGATAGGAGTACAGTTTGCTGGCTGCCATGCATACACATAGGAGGGAAAAGTGCGGGTGCAGATAGACCGCGAGTTGTAGGGCGAGAGACTAGCCAGAATGAGGAGAGAGGCAAAGTAGGGTGGAAGGGTCCCAAACCAGAATTTAACGATGAAGGTGGAGCAGAGTGAGAAGTGTCTCTGTGCAAGGGATTGGAGGGAAAGGGAGAGGTATAGGTCACAGTGGTGAGTTAAAGAGGGGGAGTTAGAGGTAAACCTGCAGAAGGCATGAAAGAGAACATCGAGTTTGGCAAGGGAGGTTCCTGGGGCAGTACTGTAAACTATGTCAGCACAGTCAAAGGCTGGGAGGATCCAATTAACTATGAGATCACGCCTTGCAGGGAGGAAAAGGCTGGACTTGTGGTGGTAAAGTAGCCTCAGTTTAGGGTGCAGCTTAGAGTGCAGGGCACTAAATTGAGAGGAGAAGTCAAGGAGGGATTGAGCCATACTCCTAGGTACTTGTAGGTGGGGACATTGTCTAGGGAGTGTTGGCTGCAGAGAAAACTGGTAGGGTGGGAAGCCTGGTGAGTTTTCGCTTTAGAGCCGAGTCAGCAATGTTTTTTTTTTTAATATTCAGTTTTAGGCAATTAGAATTATACCAGGTTGTGACCACTGTGAGATTGCTTTAAAGGGGGGATTGTACGGTATGGATGGATGGGCCAGACAGGAAAAGGATGACATCGTCTGCATACATGTGTATATTGGCATGTGTGCATACCAAGGGGAGATTGTTAACAAAGAGAGAAAAAAGAACAGCCCCAAGGATAGATCCCTGGGGCACGCCTGTGAAGATAGGGAGGGAGGGGGATAGGATATTATTAATAGAAACTTCCTGGGAATGGCCAGTTAGATAGAAGCTGAACCAGAACACTGGGGCAGGGGTTAAGCCAGCATCCAGCAACCCTGGAGCCACTGAATGTAGGTAAAAAAAAAACAGCCTGAGAGGGAGAAAACATTGGGATGGCTAAATTAGAAACTCCTAGTAAGGTTTCAAAACAGCATTGCCTCTCCCACCCCCATTGACAAGGAAATGGAATAATTGTTTTAAAGTGCCATCCTTAGAAATCACCTCAGTTGAATGATAGGTGTGAATGATCTCTGCCTTCCACCACATCAGAAACTTATTCAGTCTGCAAACCACACAACAGTGTGCTATGTCCCAACATATAGCAACCCTGGGAAAAAAGGTCCACAACAAAAAGGCACCCCACAATAAATTGTCAGCTTTGTTATAAAACCTGGCACACACATAGCTTTTAAAGCAATGTTTATTGAATGGTGCTGCCTCTTTTACATGTGAAAATCATTGAACATGATATTTAGAACTTTGGAGACACAGGTTCTGTAAGTTTGCTGACAGGGAGTACTAGACTGTGAGTTCCTGAGATTACATCATCAGCAGCTCTTCACTGACACAGGCTGTTTTGAACAGGTAGTGAAATCAGGGTTACAGAATAGCACATACCTTTAAAATGAAGTACGTAGAAATCTACAGTAGTTTTGGTATGGGATTTACTGGGGTATGTTTATTCTAATTCTGCAATGTAGCAGAAGTGGTGTCAGTTGCTCTTTAAACATAACTCTGAGCGTTCAGTTCAAGCTGAGCTATGTCATAGCTGTCCTCATTACAAGAGTGCAGTAGAACAGATTCATCAATCTGAAGAAAAACAGTCACTCGTGGAGATCTTGTTTCGTTACGCTTTCAGTTTGCTAAGTTGATTCTTAAGAAGACAAGGTTTATTTTATTTTATTTATTTATTTATTAATGTCTTTAATTACTGGGTAGGTGCACTGGTCCGAGGGACCGTTTTCAGGCACAACCTGGGCCCTAAAAGATGGCATAGATAGGCAACAATGTAAATCACAAGGCACAGGGATGTTACAGATGAGCAGAGATTAAAAACAATTTTTACATACAGGGAATAATAAATACAGGAACAAATGGCAGAAATCATGGTATAATAGGTGAGACAATAAGAGGGTACAAACAAACCTTACCATTCCCCCGATTCACCCTACCTTTGAAAGTCACATTTAGACAGAGAGAAGAGAGAGGGAGCAAACAGGAGCCAGAAACAAGCTTGGGGAGAGCAGCTAAGAAACTCCCAGAGGAGACAGGTTAAAAGGGTAGAGATTGATTAGTGTGAGCGGGGTCTACCTGTTATAGGCAGGAGCAATTTGTCTCTATCCACAAGCACAGGGACTGAGTTGGGGGCCAGCCACGGGTGGCAGCTGCTGTGTTGCGCCCTGCAATACAGCAGCTCACCTGTGGGTGGCCCTCAACTTGATCCTTTTTTTTTTGGCTCAAAGTTGTGCAGGCGCAGGTTGGGGGTTGCGCCTGCACAACTATGCACAACCCGACTGAATATCGGGTTGCGCAGTTTATGCATGGTTCCTCCCCCTCCTGTTGAGCATGCATTCATTTGCATTGCGCTGTTGCTCAACCTGTTTTCAGTGGCGCAACTGCCTCCTGCTGAATATCACAGAATGGCGCAATGTAGGACTTGCGCATGCACAACCCTGTTGCGCATGGCGCAACCCTTTTGAATATCTGGGCCAGTGTGTTTTATCTGAGCTACATTTAGTTTATTCTCAAGTTCCTGCAGTCTAATCTTAGATTAATTTTTTTATAACTGTTATGGCTGATTAACTGTCCCATTAAATGTGCTTTTGGAGAATCCCAAACTATATTTAAAGATATACCATCCCGGATGTTAAGTTTCCAAAAGAGATCAATTCCCCTTACTAACTTTACTTTAAGTAAGTCATCCTTTAAAAGTGAGGGGTTTAATTTCCACAAAGTTTCTCTTTGCACTCCAATAACCATAAAATGTGTGTACAATGGGGCATGACCCAATATTTTTATAGGACCATATTTAATACTAGACACCAAATGCAATATAGATTTAGTTATACTTATGCAATCAATTCTTGAGTAGGAGTTAAATACCAGGGAGTAGAAAGAGAAGCTTCTCAAGTCGGGATATAATTCCCTGAAAGGGTCAGATAAAGCTAGTTCTTCCATAAATCCTTTAACAATGGCCACTGTTCTAGTCTTTTTCTCAGCACTATGGAACTTATCTTCTTTAGCTAATGCCAGGATAAGGTCACCTCCAATTATCACGATGTATAGTTTGATATCTTAAGAAAAAATTCTGCAAAGAAATCCAAATCTTCTTCATTTGGTGCGTATATACTAGACAGAGTGAAATCCACCCCATCCTTTTGAAATTGAGCTATGACGTATCTACCATTAGTGTCAATATAGGAGACTATAAGTTGTAGCTGAAGAGATTTTTTCCACAAAATAATTACACCTCTAGCCAGGTTCATATAAGGGGCAGATACACCATTCCCTTTAAATAAATTTGCTATATATTTTAAATCTCTATCATTAAAGTGTTTTTCTTGTAAAAGTAAACACTCAATGTTATTTTTTTGTGCCTCATTGATAATTTCACACATTTCATTTTTACTATGGACTCCTTTCACATTCTATGTCATACATTGTAAATCCCACACAGATAAAGCAGACAGTAAAAGCTTATAGACAGAGAGTAAATCCCCATACCCCTGATCACACCAAATATATTCTTGTCTCTAAACAGTAAAACAGTCTTTCTAAACCCTTTCTTTCTTTCTTCCCTTCACAGCTGTAAAACCAAAACTGAAAAGTAAACAACGAATAAGAAATAACATTTGTATCGAACCCCACCAACTAACAAACAGACAAATACAAAACCACACCCATCCAATACCCACTTTATCCCTAAGACTGCTATTCAACCCATAGCCTGCCATGACAGATGAGGTTATCCACCCTTTAGTACAGTGAGATAGCTACAGCTCTGAAAATGGAGCCCACTATGCACGAGTGAAAGCTGTATTCAAGGGAGAGCGGACAAACAGAGCTTGCAGGACTGTGTTGCTGTATTTTTTTTTATTTCCCCCTTCTTCATTATTATATCATTTAACTTTTCTTAGAGTAATCATAAATAGCTTAGATCGATGCTGAGGGGACACTTCCATCACTCTTATTTGCTCCTGACTGGGGGGGGGGGTTCATTCATATTGTCTTTACTGTTCTCTTTTTCTTGCACATTATGGGCATTTTCCTCATTCTGATCTTTTTGTTTTGTAGTTGATGTGTTAGAGCCTGGAGTTGAGCCTCTATCCGCTATTGATCATCTGACATGTTTTTCTGCTTCTCAAGGAGAGTAAAAAGTAGAATCGCACCCATTGTGAAAAACACGTAGTTTTGCTGGAGGAACCAAAGAATATCTAATTTGATGCTCTTGTAGCAGGGATACCACAGATGCAAAAGCTTTTCTCTTTAATAAGACCTCTGGACCAAAGTCTGGATACACTTGTAGGGTTAAGCCTCTTATTTGGATACCCTTCTCTATCCTAGCTTTTTGTAGAATGCGTTCTCTAGCTTGATATCTGTGAGGTCTTATATAAACAAATCTTGGTTGTTTATCTTTGTAATTTGGATTAGTCATGGCCCGATGGGCTCTGTCTAGCTCTATTTTTGAAGCCCCACCAAGGGGGGGCACAGCTTCTGTCAAAAGGTCTTCAAAAAATTTCAAGATCCTCTGGAACCCCTCCTATTTTTAAATTGCCTCTTCTACTATGTGTTTCTAGTTCTTCTACTTTGGCTTTTAGACTTTCCAGTTCTTTCTGTTGTTTTTCCACTTGTGTAGCCATAGAACATAATTTGTCTTCTTGTTGGCTTAATCAATTTTCCACTTCATGAATACGGATAGTCATGTTTTCCACTTTATTTGTCAGTGCATTAAGAGCTTCTGTAAACCCCTTTATGGAATTATTAATTTGTAAAAAAAGTCTTTCATTTCTGTCAATAAATTATTTTCTGCTTTCCCCCTCACCCCCATTTCAAATGTTGATCCTTTCTCTGTCAGCTCTTCCACTTGAATTTCCTCTGATTCCTGAGTTGAATTTTTAGTATCTGATTTATTCTTATGCTTTCTCCCTGGCATGTTTGAGGAAGTGGATGCCTTCCAGATTAGAGTTAATGGCCTTTTGAGACTGAAAGCTTTCTGCTTTCTACTTTTTGTTCTGTAAAATCTGTGATCTTTATCTGTTTCTCTGTTTTTTCTTTTGCTGAGGTTTTCTCCGTTCCCTCTCTCACTCCTCTTTGATTAAAAGCTTTTTCCTCTTTTACTGTAGGGGGTAGCTCTATTTGGTTTCTACCCCAAGGCAAATCTGTTTTTGCTTCTTGTTTGTTTGTTTTTTTGCCCGAGTTTGTGCCAGCATATGTCTGGCTTCATCAACTCTATGAAATTGTTTCAACATTAAACTCTAAGCTACATTTAAAATTATGATGTTACAGGATGTTACCAGAAGGATTTATTCCTCTGTTTTACTAATAAGCTAATAGTTATGATATAATTAAGTTACAGAGTAGCGGAGTATCTTCATCTTCTCCTTGATTATTAGTTCACTTTAGCTCAGCCGAGAGACTCTTTCTAAGGTGGGGGCTACAGAAATTCTGTACAGGCACAATGAAGGAAGCCTACTCTGCTACTTATCTACTTCTTAGCTTCCTTTTTTTCCCCCTCTTGTCTGGGTGCTAAGAAATGAAATGAGCAGTATTCAGCTTCAAATGGGAACATTATTCCTCAATCTCAGCGTTCTCTCTCAGCATTCCTCTTCATCGGTCATTCAGCTTTTCAGCAGACCTGCCCCAGAGTTCTAGTCACCTGCTAATGCAGTTTCCACACAGAAGAAGAACTGCCAGAGTTTATTCATGTGGTGCACCCGCTGCACCTGAGGCAACCTAGCCTAAAGAGAAGAAGGAGCATCGAACAGGTCAGCATTTATTTATTTTAACATCCATTACCTCTTCCCATTTCTACTTAGCTTTGGGTTTTTAATGCTCAGTGTCCACTGACATCCTTTCTCCATTCAGCCCTCCTCATTTCTGCGTTCTTATCTCCAACGGTCATCTTCTTACTGCCATGCTGCCATACCAACCAAACACTACTAATAAGAGAAGACCATGACAAAAAAGAACTAGCGATCGAAAGGAGTACAATGTTTTTTCCCCAACATTACAGCCAAGAAAGCTGTAGACTCTTCCTGCTGCTCTGTGTCCTTCTCTCTTCATGCTCGCGATAGTGTGCAGCCATCTTGCTCCCTTTTCTATTTGCTTAGATCATGTTGCAGTATAAATTGTTCCAATAGAAGATTTAGCCCAGAAGTTATGTGCTTATTTATGACATATTGCTGTAAGCCTATATTCTTTTTTTTTTTTTTTCAGTAATGCTTATATGGGGTCCTGTACATAGCCAGAGGGGTCATGAGACCATAATGAAATATCAAATGAATGTTTTATTTATAATATGATTTGTAAATGTTATATCTGTGTGCTAGGGTGCTGATGGCAGTAGTACCCTACAATACAGATATTTTAATATACACTACCGGTCAAAAGTTTTAGAACACCCCCATTTTTCCAGTTTTTATTGAAATTTACGCAGGTTAATGTCTCAATGTACTCTGAAATTAAAGCATAGAACAAATAAACAATTGGAGATAAAAAAGAAATCATAGAATCATTTTGTTTAACAAAATTTAATCTAAATTTTTGACTCATCAAAGTAGCCACCTTTTGCAGATATACTGTAACTGCCAAACACACTCATGGCATTCTTCTACAATGGACATCAAATATTGTTCGGAAGTTCTTCCCAACACTGTTGCAGAAGTTCCACAAATGTGTTGCACTTTTAGGTTGCTTTGCTTTCACCCTTCTGTCCAGTTCATCCCAAACCAGCTCGATGGGGTTTAAGTCTGGAGACTGTGCTGGCCATTCCATGATTTGAAGCCTACCATCTTGTTCTTTTCCTCAAAAGTAGTTCTGACATAGCCTGGAGGTATGTTTTGGGTCATTATCATGCTGTAGGATGAACCTCTGACCAACTAGGCGTAGACCAGAGGGTATTGCATGGCGCTGCAAAATGCTGTGGTAGCCCTTTTGGTTCAGGGTGCCAATCACTCTGTGCTGTTGTCCTGTGAGCTGCCTATCATGCAAGCTGTTGACTCTCAGAAACTTGTCTTCTGATTCTGTTGTGGCTTTGGGTCTGCCAGACCTCTTCCTGTCAGAGTTTCCTCCAGTTTCCAACTGCCTTTTGATGGTGTAGGAAACTATGCTCACTGACACCTTGGCTTTCTTTGCAATTTCTCTACAGCAGTTTTTGCTAACCTAAACTTTTTTTTTAACCTCTAGCAGTTTACCGCTTACCTTTGTACCATTTCAGGTTATTCACTGGACTTGAATTGCTTAAATTTCAATAAAAACTGGAAAAATGGGGGTGTTCTAAAACTTTTGACCGGTAGTGTATGTTATTTTTGTCTAGCTATGTAAATACTGTAGGCACACAATGTCACCCTGAAGAAGCCTCAATAGAGAACAAAATGTTGGGGGGTCCTTGTCCATGACATGGCGATCTATGGCAACATTTAATGAAATAAAAGAAAATCAAAGGTATTTTCTTTGGAGTGGCTGGTTTTCTGCACACTTTTCCACAAGTCTGAGTCCACACCAGTTCCCAGCCTTATCACTATATTGAACAGCTGCTACAAATACTGGGAGGGTACCCAGAGGACTTCCTTACTCTTTTTCAACAAGTTTTACTTCACCCTAGTTGAGATCTGTTAAATCAGTGTTGCATTAATGAATCAGCACAATTTAAGGCATCTTAGTAAAGTTGTGCTTCGGCTGGTCCATCAGCACAGCAGTAGCACTACTGCTCCTGTCACTGGTGACCCAGGTTCAGGAATGGATTCAGATTGCCAGGGCTGGCAGGGGTGAGAAGGATTGAGTGTCCCAGGGGAAGCGCTCCTCCTCCGGGGGAGGAGGGAGGGAAGGGCATCTCCCTCTCTGCTATACTGCCACCTAGGTGACCACTGGTGGTAGTGCAGCTTGGGGGCATCGTAAGTCACAGGAGACGTTGGCCAGCCTCTGGAGCAGTTTGGACATGTCTCCGTGTGTCCACACTCCCTTGAGCTCCTTGTAGGCTGACATCTGGGGAGAACACATGGAAGAATGGAAAAAATGGCCCCAAAGCCAGGCAAGATGATGGGCCCTGGTACCTTAGCAAGGACCCAACCCAGGACCCACAGACACTGATCCAACATGGCTAGCATTAGGAAGGCAATGAGCAGACCCCCTCCTTCCCCACCCAGGGGGTAAACCATGGCAATATGGGGGTGTGGGTCGCCGGTACCTAGGATTAAGTAGAGCTGTAGAACACCTTAGGGAACTCAGAAGAGAAGGCTGGCTGTGGAAATGAAGGGGGCATGAACAGAAAGTTACAAAAAATACTGTGCTTCTTCATGACTCATAAAAAGAAAAGTTAACTCTTGGTGGCTGGCGTTGGGCTGTCCTCCTGTCCGCTGCTACATCAATCACTCTCAGAAGCTGCAAACTGGTGGATTTTAAGTTGGAGCCCCCACGGTGAGAAACGGGTGATTGTTTGTGCTGGGAGGGAAGATGTGGGGAAGGATTTTGATTGGGATTTTGGCACTGCAAGCTGCATAAGGCGAAGTGGTGGTGCTACTACTTTTCTTGGGTTTAATTTGTGGTATTTTCATACCTGGACTGCCTTATTGGGACTCACTCTGCTATCCTTGGTGCCT
This sequence comes from Neoceratodus forsteri, assembly GCA_016271365.2. Classification (NCBI taxonomy): domain Eukaryota; kingdom Metazoa; phylum Chordata; order Ceratodontiformes; family Ceratodontidae; genus Neoceratodus; species Neoceratodus forsteri. Next base: position 29,683,066 of record CM057456.1, read on the forward strand.
TTTTTCAAACAATAACACCTGTGCCTAATTGGTCCTCTCCCCGCTGTGACATCGCTCTGCCTGTAAAAAGGCAAGAGGAGTTCCCAGCAGTTGAACTGAGCTTGTGCTGCAACTGTTGAAAGCGGTGAGAGGGTGGCCTCTGCTTGGTGGGTCTCCCCCCCACCGTCGCCGGCACTTCAATATCCCTGTAGTGCCTGACCAAAAGGGGAGGCACCAACTTGGTGGCTGGTGTCAGGCTGTCCTCCCATCCACTGCTACATCAATCACTCTCAGAAGCTGCAAGCTGGCGTATTTTAAGTTAGAGCCCCCACGGTGAGAAATGGGTGATTGCTTGTGCTGGGAGGGATGACGTGAGGAAGGATTTTGATCGGGATTTCGGTGCTGCAAGCTGCATAAGGTGAAGTGGTTGTGCTACTGCTTTTCTTGGGTTTAATTTTTCCCACCCTCCATCCCATTCCCTCCTCCCCTTAAATGGGCTTAAGCCACTCCCACCTGTGTGTCGCTCTACTTAGTGTGTGGGATTGGCTAGTCCCTCTGCCACCTGGAGGAGCTGCCTCTTGGCTTGGACTGAACGTGATGGATATTCTGTCCTGCATTTATATCCCCCGGAGGCTGATTGCTTCCCTGAACTCTCATTTTTACTGTGTGGTCTGACCATTAGTGTGCAGTTTATTAGCCACTGTGAATCTTGAATATTTTTACTGTCTCTGCATATTTTTACTGTCTGTACATGCTTTTCTGTCTTCACTACCTCATTAGGGGCTAATGTTTGTGTATTTTAAGGTTCAGTTTTTGCCTGTATACTGGCTTTGAAACTTGCACTGCTGGGGGGCCTCTACTGTGGGATCAGTTAATCCTGAGGTGCCTCGTTCCTGGTGGGTGTGATGGCAGTAGGTCAAGCTGTCCTTCTATTTGCCTGTTTAGTTGAGCCTTCTGGGTTGGCTGAGTGTGGACTGGGTGGCCTTGCTCCTGGGTGCTATTCAGCAGGGCCACTGGTGATCATAGGGCTGACTCAGGAGCATCTCTGTATGACATGGGGGATTCTAAGCCTTGCATGAATGGGGCTGTGCCCTCCCCTGTCACTAATGTCCTCATCAGTGGCCTGTTCACCATACTGTTCCTCTCCCTTCTTATTGTGGACAGTGCCCCTCCCATGGGACATTCCAGGGTCTCATTGGGGTCACCTGGAGAGATGGACTTTACATTCTCTAATCTAATAGCCTGTAACAGACAGCCTCCCTGGCCCATCTGTTGCCTTAACCTGCGGTGCTTCCTGCATCCCAGCATTGTGGTTAGGAGTACTGGTCGCAGGCCATCCACTAGGGCTGGCTCCCCCCCTTGAGACATCTCCTCTGGCTTCTTTTGGTGACCCTTGTACTTGCAGGGGATGTGGAGCTTAACCCTGGTCTTCCCTGCCCAACCTTCTCTTCTCCTGTGGGATAGCTGTCTGGCAATAGGCTAAACTTAGCTCATCTTAATATCTGCAGCTTTCTGCCCAACTTGGCTGAACTCCTTGCTTGGGTCACCCATTACAAGCCTGACATCCTTGGGATAACTGAAACTTGGCTTAAACCCTCTACCCCTCATTTGGCCTGTATGCTCCCTGGCTTTGATTTTGTTAGGCAGGACCATCCAGGGAAAAAGAGGGAGGTGGTATCCTGATCTACTGCAAGACTCAGTGCAACCTGTTGATGTTGGCCTGCCCTCAACCTGTGCAGTCTTCCTGTGAACTCCTGCACACTGTGCTGCTACTTGGGAACACAAAGAAGCTACACATTGTGTGTACTTACAATCCCCCTACAGGTGGTGTCTCGGGTTTATCCTCCCTCCTTGATTCTGTCAGCTCAAGGTCAGGGAACAATGAGCTGTTTATCCTAGGAGATCTTAACCTAAACTGGCTTGGAGGCAATACCAAGCAGTATGAGTCACTGCTTGTGGGCTTCTCTGTGTCCCAACTCATTAAGGATCCCACTAGGTGGTTCTCCAATACAGGCCCTGGCTCTCTTCTGGACTGGGTCCTGTCCAACAGGCCTGAGAGGATCAGCTCATCTGGTACCCTTCCTGACTCCATTTCAGACCACGCCCCTGTGTATTGTATATGAAAGGTCTCCGACTCAAAAATTCCTCCAAAAATCATCCAAGTCAGGGACTTCTCCAGGTTTGACCTGGGTTCTTTCCACAAGGATCTCATGCTCATGGATGGTCTGCAGTGATGGATGCCCAGAGTACTTCCTCTGCAGTCTGTCACTTCCTCAATGTCTTCGGGGTGTTGTAGGATAAGCATGCCCCCCTTTTATCAGATGGAGAGTTAGGAGGGCTGCTACTAAATGGTTGCATGGGAGCCTCCTTGCACTCATGAGGACTAGAGACAAATTCTGGGCCAATTTCAAGGTCTCGATGGACAAGGCCACATTTCTGCATTACAGAAGGTTCAGAAATGAATGTAAAAAGGCGATCAGGGCTGCCAAAAGTGAATTTTATAAAGCCGCCTTACGGACTTCTGCCAAGGACCCTAGGGGTTTCTGGAGGAATATCAAGAACATAGTGAGTGGCTCCTCCACTTGCAAGGCTCCTGACATGCTTATTGATGGTGTTAGCTGTAACAATCCGCTAACCATCGCTAGTGCATTTAACTCTCATTTCTTGGACCTGTCCGCCTTCACCTCTCTATTCTCCTCCACTGGTTGTGACAGCACTGTCCAAGTCCTGCTGCCTCAACTGGCCCTAACTTCCCGACCACTGTTCTACTTTAAGGCTGTGAAGGCACAAGAGATGTGGAGATTACTCTCGGGTCTCTCCCCCTTTTCTAGTGCTGATCAAAATGGCATGGAACCAAAGCTCCTCTGCCTGGCTGCTGCCTACATTGCCTCCCCTGTGGCCCACATAGTCAACCTATCCTTAGCCTCTGGGGCTATCCCTGACATATGGAAAGTGGCAAGGGTTGTCCCTGTACTCAAACAGGGCAACCCTAGGATTCTTTACAACTATCGGCTGATTGCTATCTTGTCTGCAGTCAGTAAGCTTCTTGAGAAAGTTGCGATGGGGCAACTTATAGAGTATATCCAGTCTCATGAGCTTCCGTCTCCCTCACAGCATGGCTTTTGTAAAGGGCACAGTACAACCTGCCCTGGTCACTGTCACTTCAGGGATAAGGGCTGCTATGGACCAGGGCAGACTCTCAGGTGCCATCTTTATTGATCTAAGGCCTTTGACCTAGTTGACCATGTCCTCCGCTGCTCTGAACTTAGGTCTCTTGGTCTATCCCGTCCTGTCTTTCGTTGGTTCTCCAATTACCTTCAGGGAAGGCAGCAACTCACCAAATTCAGTAAGGTGCTCTCAGATGCCACCACTGTATCCTCAGGTGTTCCCCGGGGTCAGTACTTGGGCCACTGCTCTTCTCCATATTTGTCAATGATCCTCCCTCTGCTGCGGCCTCCTACAGGTCCATCCTGTATGTTGATGACCTGGTTATCCTCACTCATTCCCAGGGCGTTGGGGTCATTAATCACCAACTGAGTGAGGACTTCAGGGGTATCCAGTCCTGGTTATCGTCCCACAAGCTGGTCCTAAACCTTAAAAAGACTCAGGCCATGATGTCTGGATCCCTGGCCAAGCTTAAAGCCTCCCCTTTCCCTCGTGTATCTTGGGTAATGATGGAGCTCCCATGCTTGTCACTGACTCCATCAAATATCTGGGGGTGACACTTGACCCTCAGCTTGACCTTGGTCACCACTTCCATAATGTGTGTTGGGCTGTTAACTGGAAATTGGGTCTGGCTTACAGGATGAAAAATAACCTTACCTCAGCTGCTCGCCTAGCTTTGGCTAGAGGGGTGTTTCTACCATCCCTATGCTACGGGCTCCTGCTGTTTGCCTGCACCTCCAGAGTCCACCTTGCCAGGTGGACCGTGGCATACAATAACATTTGTCATTTTGCTCTTGCAGCCCCTCACCTCACTCACCATTGTGACTTGTATAGTAAGCTAAACTGGCTTTCTCCGCCCAACTACCTATATTTTGTTCTGGGCTGCTTTATGGGTAAGGTTTTGAGCACTGGTACCCCCCTGGATTGGCGGAGCTCCTGGTGCCTGCTGTCCCTTCCACCTACTCCCTCAGGTCTCTGGGCCCTGCTATCCTTAAGGTTCCTGCTATGCATATTCAAATGGGAGACAGGGACTTTGCCTCTTGTGCCCCTAGACTATGGAATTCCTTCCCTGTACAGGTCCACTCCTCTCCTCCCATGCGTGCCTACGAACCTCTCTGTGGAAACACCTGAAGCTCTCTTCAGCAGGTGACTGTCTTAAACCTCCCTGATCACCCTGGTCCCCTGCACTGCACTTATTTGTACCATCTTCTTTATTTTGGCTCAGGTCCTGCTGTGGTAGCCTGCCCATCTGGGTGTGGCCTTGTGTAAAATGTGTTAATTTCTCCACTCGCTGATGCCTGCATTTGTCCTGATGTTGATATTGCTGGCAGTCCTGTACTGTTGATATCTGTATGTATCAATATCTGTATATAGTGCTTAGAATATTGTCTTAGTGTGTCTGTATTTATTCTATATTTGACTTTGCCATCATGTAATCCTAGTTATCTTACTGTGACTGTCATGCTTTTCCTAATGTCAATGTACCTGCCTTGCTTGTGTCATGTTGTACTCTGTATGTAATTGTAACTCCTGTACTCTCCCGGGTCATACCTGAAAATTGGCAAATGTTTTGTCTAGTGTACTTACCTGGTCAACAAAAGCTAAATAAATAAATAATTAAATTGCTACTGAAGATTTGTCTCTTGAAAAAAAACTCAAGGATTAGTAACTAGCTGCCATATATTAAATTAGCTCATAATTTCAAAATAGATGTTTCAACAGATTTAAAACATCGAAAAGCATTTACAAATGTTCATTTCCAAACAGTTTTTCCAAAATCCATCTTATTAGAAACAATACAAATCCACATAATGGAATAAATGAATTTTGCAACTATAAAATGGGACGGGAGAATACTTTATCATGCAATATTAGTTTGTCCTCTACATAACAAGCTGAGAGAAACACATCTAAGGAAAATATTAGGAATGGTACCTTTGCCTCTCTGTATGGGGACTATCATATTGAATATCATACTGAATTCTAATGATCTACATGTCATCAAGAAAGTAGGGGTATTTGTGTATGAAGTTCTGGACAGGAAAAGATTGTGACAAAAGAAATATAATAATAATGTAATTTAAAGGGAAGTTCTCCTCAGCTTTTTTTCTGTATACATGTGTAGTTTGTAGGCATGAACAATGTTTGTCTCTATTATACCCTCCTAATTTCAACAGGATTTAAATTTAAATGAGGCTAATTAAGTCTGGTTTGAAAACCTATTTGACTCTATTGCAAATGTCGAGACCTGACTCATGCATGCATCATGGAATTTGATGATGCTTTAGCGCTAAAGTCTACGGTAGTTCTACTGTATCCATCAGTGCTGTTGATGTTCTCTGTAGTCCTTGTGTTCTTTGTCTTGTGTTGGCCATCAAACTTTTCAAAGTAAGTGCCCTACTGTTTTTTGTATTTTAAAGTGTGTCTGAGTTGAAAGAAAATGTTTTTAGAGGAGGCTTGTGTTTGTAAAGCTATATTTTTGTTTGTTTTTTCATACCATTTATGCCTTGCCAGCTAGTGGGACCTCCTTCTACCTAACCAAGCCCTTTTACCTGCCACAGGAATCCTTTGGTAAGCCAGCCTGCCACTAGCCTTTGCTTGACAACCACCCTGGATACCCCGACCATAACCCACAGCTTATCCCCCATGGATGGAACCCCCAGTACCCTAAGCTAAGAGAAGAATACTTCTCTTGACAATTGTAGCCTGTGAGGAGGAGGTGGAGCTGGTGAGGCACAAGTGAAGTTGAACAGACCCTGCTGTACCATGAGAGGCGAGGTGGTTTCACCTGCCTGGCACTGTTGGGGGTATTTTTCCCCTCCTAAGTCCTCCCCTCATCCCACCCCAGGGTATGGTCCTGATAAAGGTGACCCTGGCAAAGCACTTATCAGGGCCATTAAAAGGCTGGGTGAGCTCTGCCCTACCTTTGATAATCCTCTGCCAGCCCCATTCTGGCAATGTGATGCCTCTGCGTCACTCACCAGGCAACCAAAGAAGAATCACTTGATCCTTCCCACATGACACCCCCCTCTCCCTTGGTCATCAGGGGTTGATCATGCAAAAAAAGGAGGTGCCCTCCCTTCCCAAGGCAGAAGGCATCCAAGGGACACCCAAACCCCACCTAACTGGTCAGCCCCAGACGTCCCGGGCTCAGGACATGAACCTGGGTCATCTGGAAGGCAAGTGGTAACTCTACCACTGTGCTAGCTGTCCGGCCTCATAGTTCTACATTGTTGAATAGTTTTGTGCTACCCGTTCTTATTTTGAAGACTGAGCACGCATTCTCTTTGCTTACATTTTCTTTTTTGATGTTGGCTAACAAACCAAGATAATGGTCAAAGCAAGTCAAGAACACAGGGACTGCAGAGGACTTCAACAGCACTGACTGACACAGTAGAACTGCAGACTTTAGCTCTAAAGCATTATAAAATCCCATGATGCCTTGCATGAGTTGTGTCACAATCTTTGCAATGGAGTCAAGAAAGTTTTCACACCAGCCTTCAGTAACGTCATTTACATTTAAATCCATAGGTGCCGTAACGGTGCGGGGGTTACTAGGGCCATGGCCCTACCACTTTCATAAGTGGCCCCATCACTTTTTGCTATCATGGTAATATAGTTAACAGGGGAAAATTTACCCCTTATGTCTGTGGTCCTACCACTTTTCAAACCATTCCGGCACCACTGTTTAAATCCTGATGCAATTAGGAGCGTGCAACAGAGGCAATCATTGTTCATGCCTGCAAACTGCACAGGTATAGGAAAAAAGGCTATGGGGACCTTAATTTAATTGCACTTTATGTATTTCAAACTGTGCAATACAGAATAATTTTCACTTATGCTTGGCACTGGATCTGCACTAAAACCAACTGTACCAGTTCACCATAGATGTCAATACATTATTCCTGTCTTATGGGATCAATATGTATGTGTGTATGTATTTATTTATTTATTTCAAAAGTTTTACCAGGAAAGTTATACTGAGCTGGTATCAGCTCATTTCCAGATGCATTCTGGGGTGGGGGGGAGAACAGAACAGAACAAAGTACAATGTACAAAAATAATATAATAATATGGAAAAAGTGTAACAAATTATACAGTTACAAGAATGCTTTAGAATAAAATTGCCAGACATTATATTACAATACAGTAAATTGTGGAACCAGCAAAAGAACATTAACAGTGAGCAACAAAACAATAATATGAGGAGCAGAGCATAGTGACTGATGAATTGGAGAAAGGGGCAGTGCTAGTGTCAGTGGGCCGGCTTTTCAAACCCCTATGACTGACGCAAGCCCCCGGTGCACCAAACATGTATCACACAGGGCTTGCATCATCTTCCGGCTGCAGCTCCCGATTTTCAAATGCTTGCACCAGACGCAGGTCCATAGACCACATTTGTATGGTCTTGCCTGCGCCATACCCAGGAGTCTGAATTACGAGGCTTGTGCCGGACATTTGGCACAAGCTGCCATAAATCATGGAAACTGTCGCAACTGCACCTGAGATTTGAAAATCGGGTGCAGTTGTGGCAAAGGGATTTGGCACACCACAGATTTCTAAGTCCTGTGGCACAGGGCTGGATGCAAGCGCTGCGCCCCCTTTTGAAAATCCAGCCCAGTGTATGACGGAAGGCAGGTGACAAAGTCCACTCCAAAATCAGAAGCAACTGCAGGAGTGAACAGAAAAATCCCAAAGGAGAGATTTAAGAGTGAGAAAGAAGGAGCAGATTGAATGGAAGGAGGAAGAAAGCCCATCATATAAGGAAGCTGAATGAGAAGGCAGCTAGCTCAGCAGTAGATTTCATTGGTGGAAGAGCAAGACAACAAAAGCAAGCATTGCAGCGGGAGCAAGATGTAGAAGAAGGGAATGATAGGAGAGAAGAATTTAAGGAGGGGAGGGAGTAAAGCCAACATTTGGAGCTAAAGAAGGCACAGTGGGTAAGGCACCTGGCATTAAGGGCAGGGGGAGGGGGAAGGAGGTATACAGAGAACAATGTGAAGTATACAGGGGTTTGTCAAGGGCAAATTGACAGAAGAAGTGAAGGGGGGGGGTCCAGTCTAGCTAAACTGGGCTTAAAAGCAGCACTACAAACAATGCCTCCATAATCAAAAGTTGGAAGAATCATCTTCGTGAGGATTTCTCTGTGTACAGGAAGTGGCATCCTTTTCTTATTTCTGTAAAGTGTTCCAGGTTTGGGGTGGAGCTTCTTGTGGATAGCATCCACATGAATCAAAGAATCAAGGTGGTGATCCAGCTAAACCCCGAGTTACTTGAAGGAGGATTGAGGGATAACTGATTTTCATGGAACCAGAGCTGGATGTTGTTAAAGTCCAGTTGGAGCGGGTTCAAGAGGTGTGGGGCAGAGGAGCCATAGGTAAAGAGTACCGTATCATCTGCATCCATATGAATGGACACAGAGAAGCGGACAGTGGGGAGGTCATTTAAAAAAATGGAGAAAAGAACTGGGCCCAGGACAGACCCTTGGGGGACACCTCAGCTGACTGGGAGGAGCCTGAGCCGATAACTACTGCAGGGATTCGTTACCCAAAGATGTTGACTTAAAGTTCAGGTGTAAATTTCATGGTGCCTGTACCCAGAGAAATTTAACTGGGCTAGGTCACAAACTAGTACTACCCCCGAGAAACATGATACAACTCATCCAACTCCCACAGAAAGCAACCAACAGTTGGCAAAATATAAATATTATTACTAATAATATGCTGATCACCCAAGGATTGCAAACAAAAAACAATGGGTTTATGAAGAAACATAATATTTGTCAGCAGATAAGGACCACCTTTCTTCCTCTGTCTATACTTTCACCACAGACCCTACCTGATCGCCAGCTAACCCCCTCCTATTTAACAACCAAGATTCCCTTGTGCCTATCCCATGCATGCTTGAAGCCCACCACTGTTTTCATGCCAACTACCTCTGCTGGAAGACCATTGCAGGCATCCATCGCTCTTTCAGCGAAGAAGTACTTCCTCACATCCCTCCTAAATGTTCCCCCTTCCAGCTTCATTGCATGTCCACTTGTTCTCTGCACCTTCTCCTCTGAAAAATATTCCCCTCTTGTACCTTGTTCAAGCCCATGAGGTATTTATAGGTCTCTATCATATCCCCCTTCCTCCTCTCTTCCAGAATGTGCATATTGAGATCCCTTAGTCTCTGCTCAAAGAGTTTCTGATGCAGGTCCAGCAACATTTTAGTTGCACTCCTCTGGACAGCCTCCAGCTGTCTATGCCCTTCTTGAGATGTGGTCTCTAAAACTGGACACAGTACTCCAGGTGGGGTCTCATGAATGATCTATACAGTGGGAACACCACCTCCCTCCTTCTGCTAGTGATAACCCTCCCTAGGCACCCCAGCATCCCACTGTCCCTGCATACTGCTTTAGCACACTGCCTTGTGACCTTGGGGTCATCAGATATGATGATTCCCAGGTCTCTTTCCAGTTTGGTGACCATTAATACCTGACCCCCCCATGCTATACGCTGCCTCTGGGTTTCTGTGCCCTAGGTGCATGATTTTGCACTGTTTTGCACTGAAACCCAGCTGCCATACCTTTGACCACTCCTCTAGTTTTTCCAAGTCTTTGCACATTATCTCTGCCCTCTCTAGGGTGTCCACCCTATTGCAGATTTTAGTGTCATCTGCAAAGAGGCATTAAGGATAGACAGGATCTGGGTACTGGGAAAGAAAAAGGTTAAGACAATGCAAAAATATATTTTAACAATGGTTACTCTCGGGGCATAGCTAGCAGCCTGGTGGGAAATATGCTCTTTCCTGGGGTCTGTAAACGTGGATCTGAAATCTGATTAAAATAAGTATTTTGGATGCTTTTTGCAAATATCCTTTGATACAGTATGATTCCTAATGGTGAAAGGTGCAAGGAGACAAAATCTGGAAGAATGGATCAGCTGAGAAAAGTTCCAAAGGGCAATTTATCTACCCCAGGACTATCAAAGGTTCTCCTGTGAACTCAGCTGCCAGCCATGCTCAGTGAGTCTCTCACAACTATGGAGACACTGCAGTCGGTGGTCAATGCCCTAATGCAAACTGTCTGCAATATGAACAAGAAAATAGACCAATATGTTGAATGACTAGTGGAGGTGAAGCACACTGTGGAAGCTATCGCAGTGGGCACAGAGAAAACAAAGAAGACAGCAGGTAAAGTGCTTGCTGTTGCTGCCACAACAGTTAAGGATCAGGGGATGGTGAAGTCGTGGCTAGAGAAACTAGAGAAACTAGTTTGAGTCACAAAGAATGGCATTATAGAAATGCCAGAAGGAATGGAGGGAGAAGATGCTGGGACTTATTTGGAGAGCTAAGTCCCCCTAGGCTCTTGGTCTAGGCTTTGCACCAACAATAGTTCAGGCATATCGAATTACTCCTAGAAGGGCCCCCAACACAAATGAGGGGCCTAGAACTCTACTAATGGTAACTGAGTCTTCAAGGATTCATGATAAAATACTCAGAGCAGTGTGTGAGCATGAACCAGTTACCACAGATGATCAACGGTTGCTATTCTTTCCAGATTATTCCTTTGCCACGCATGCCTGAAAGAAGGCCTTTCAGGGAGTTACCTCTACATTCTGAAAATTGGACATTCCGTTCTGCTTGAGTTTCCCAGCTCACTTAGAGTTCTCAGTAAAAGAAAAACACTTATTCCGTTAATAACCCAAAGGTTGCGGGCAGCCATGTTGAGAAACTGCTGCAAACTGCTGAGACTGAAGCTAGTAGAGGACATTCCTCTTAGGAAGATGCCGCTTGAATTGTAACTTGGACAATGTGACTCAGTGATTATGCAATAATATCTGTAAAATCCTTTTCTTGGATGAACTTGACTGGGACGTGTGGTATTACACCCAAACTCATGACTTAACTAAACATTTTCAACAAACTTTTACATTTGGACTCTTTCAGAGACTCTTAACTCAAACGTTCAGTGAGTTCTTAACCTGTTTATTGTCTGTTCTCATGTCAGAATTGTTGTGTTGTGCTGCTGAATTTCTTGAAATAACCGTCATGTGTTTCTTTTTTTGAAACTTATATTTTATTGTTTTATCCCCAAAACAATAACATACAGTTGATACCTCCTACCAGGCATACAATATTAAATACTAGGAGCCATTCAATGGAAGACTGGGTATACAAATAAGCCTAAACAGTCTTTTTGTTTAGGAGTTGGGGGTATTTCAACCAAAGTCCATAGAAAAGTCCCTAACAGAGCTGCACTTCGAAAGAGTGAGGTGATCATGCCAGAAAGTCAGTCTGTAAAAAGCTAAATCACTGCACTGACTTTTAAAATGTAAGAAATAGGAATGGCCTCCCTCGACAGCAGCAAGAGATGCTTTCCCATAACAGGAAATTGAAAATAAAATAACAGGCTGCTATGTGGTGTCCACCATTGCTACAAATGCTAAAATAAGTGCATGCACCCCACAGCGGCCATAATGACTCCCTCTTAGAAATTAGGATAGTTAGTAAAACTCCAGCAAAACAAATAAAACATTTAAAACATTTAAAAAAAGGTACTTTATTCACCAGTCCATATCAAGTCCCGAGTAATGATCTCCCCTTCATGAGAGAAACGAGTCACTGCAATACTTTGTTTATGATTCATCGCCATCTGATTCTTCTTCACCTAATGATCAGCTGCTGCAAGCTCCCTCTCGAGTACCTCTACCTTCTTCCTGGCTTCTTGAGGTTCTGTATACTGGTACATGTGGCTTCCATGGCGGATGCAAAGATGAACTGGCATCAGAAGAAAGTGGATGATCCCAAGACTGAGAAGGCAAGCCCATACCACGTCAAATTTCTTTATGTGGGAGCAGGTCACAAAGGATAGGTCCAGCAAAAGGTCAATCAATCAATCAAAAATTTTTATTTTACCAGGCGAAACACCTTTGAGTAAACTCATTTACAAGATGGACCTGGACAGGTACATGATCAAATACAGAATAATATTACAAAAATTAAAATAAAGTCATTACATACAATAGAATAAGATACATTTGTAAATATGTACACTAAGAGAACACTTATAAATAGCAGTCACATAGCAATATATGCATTGAACATACCAGCATAACAAAGGCGGTGTGGGCAACCATGCAGGGAAGGACAATGGTTACATGGAACAACTAAGGTGGAGAATCGAAGGAGGAGGATAAGCGTGAGTAAAAATCACATTGAGGGGTCAGTACAGGTCAAACTGAGGGTACAATGTCTGAGATCAATATACCCTTAGCCAAAAATCAAGGAAAACAGTATTTGAACACTAATAAATTAATATGGCAGGCTATTCTCATGGATTTTTGGAGTTTATTCCAGAGTGGAGGATGTGCATAACTTATTGAGGCCTTGCCAAAGCGTGACTTGACTTTGGGGATAGTTAGGGAAGTGTAAGAGGAGCTTCTCAGAGCATAACTACCTAACATACAACAGGGTAAGCAATCTGAAATGTACTGTGGGAGCTTCTTAGTGATTGCCCGGAAGGTCCAGAGAGCAGCATTTCTTTGCCTTCTGAATTTAAGGGAAGACCAACCCACAAAGGAGTAAAGGGAGCAATGATGTGTAGAATACGGTGCTACAGAGATTAATCTTGGGGCTCTGTGGTAAAGAATATCAAGTTTGGTTAGCGCTGTGTTACGAGCTTGGCCATAGAGGAAATCAGCATAGTCCAAAACAGAAAGAAAAGTAGTTTGGACCAGCCTTTTTCTAGCATCCTGTGTAAGGAGGCGTTTGATCTTGAATAAGAAACCAAGTCTCTGCTTAAGCCTTTTGGACATCTCCTCAATATGGTCCAGGAAAGAAAGCTCGCAAACAATCCACACCCCCCCCCCCAAGGTGTTGGAATTTAGTTACGAAGTCTAGAGATTCACCTAAAAGAGTCGTAATTTGAGATACAGCTCCTATTGAGGCAGGATTTATTACATTGATGCAAGGTGAGAAAAGCGTCGACTTTTTTTTTTTAGCATTCAAGAGTAATTTTTGGATCAGAAGGTTTGATTGCAGATGAATAAACTCTAGTTGGAGGTCTATGCAGGCAGATACTGGGGTTGGTCTGGCGATGTAGAGGACCGTGTCATCTGCAAAGAGATGAATATTGGCTGTTTTGGTTCCAGGTTAGATGCTATTAATATACAATTAGAAAAGTAGGGGTCCCAATATGGAACCCTGGGGCATACCCCTCAACAAAGGTTGTAAGAGTGAAAGTTCTCCCTCAGCTTTAACCTGTTGAAGTCTCCTCTTTAGGTAACTAGAGAACCATTTCAGAGAGGTGGAGTCCAGATCAATGATACGGAGTGTAACAAGAAGCAGATCATGATTGACAGTGTCGAAAGCCTTGCTTAAATCAAGGAAAACAACACACACATAATTCTTGTTATCTAGGGCACTCTGCCAATCATTAGTCACCTTTGCAAGGGCAGATATCATGCTATGACATGGCCTGAACCATGATTGTGCTGGATTACACAGGTTAGAGGAGTCCAAGTAGTTCCTTATCTGAGTGTTCACTAATTTCTCCAACAGTTTAGAGAGGATAGGAAATAAGGAAATCGGTCTATAGTTATTTAGATCCTAGGATCTCCAGATTTAAACAAAGGGATAATCTGGGCTGTTTTCCATATTGGTGGACTGTCACCCTGAGAAAGGGACAGATTGAACAGATGTGTAATTGGAACGGCCAGGACGTGATAACCAAGTTTTAAAAAGTACGCCTCAGTACGGTCTGCACCAGCACTTTTTCTGGTCTCCAATTGTAGCAATAATTCTTCTACATCCTTTAAAGATACAGGCTGGAAGAAAATGTCATGGCTTGAGCAGGAGGGCCAGAGACTGGACAATTTGTGTCATTGGTATGCAATTGAGTACATAGATTACTGGCTGAGGAAGAATTAAATGCTAGCCTAGCAGTCGCAAAATGGTTATTCAGTAAGTCGAGTATCGTTAGTTTATCAGTCACAAGGGAACCACCGGATGATATTTTGGCAGGGAGGGAGTTGGATGATGTGTGCCCTTCGATATCCTAAACAATTTTCCAAAATTTAGCTCAGCACTTGGAGGAGGAGTCCAATTCAGTTCGGTAGTAGTTGGATTTCTCGGCTCGAACAAGCTTCATACAGTGGTTCCTGGCCTTTCTGAGAGCTAGCCAATCAGAAGGTTATTTGGATTTCCTGGCTGTCTTCCAGAGTAGATCTCTATTAAGCAACGCAGCTTTCAAACTAGCTGTAAACCAAGGGCAAGATTTTTTCTTAGTACGGATTTTAGTTAGGGGAGCGTGCTTATCAATGACCCCTAAAACAATTTCCTGGAAGATGTCATAGGCCGTGTTCACAGTTTTAGTCAAGTAGAAAGCCAGCCAACTCAGAGAGTTCAGCAAGTCAAAGAGAAATGCATGGGGGTCAAGATTACGACTGCACCTTTTAAATATATACCGGGAGGTAGAAGGTGGTTTTGGCACAGCCCTCACACAAGCAATGAAATAATGGTCACTGAAGTCAGTGAAAAATACTATGGAATGCGAGAACAGGTGTGGTGTATTCACCAAGATAATATCCAATAAGGAGCTGTTACTAGGGTTGCTCTTATTCGGGGGTGCTGCTTCCTGTATAAGTTGTGAAAAGGTGCAGGATAGTTCCCTGAAAGTTCATGTTTTGAGAGTCTCGGGCTGTGAAAGTGTATCCCATGTAAGTGCTCCCATGGTTACCATCAGTACAGTTCTCAAGAGGTCCTGCTAGATCAGGGCAGCTCGGGGCTGGGCCATACCTGCTCCATTGCCCACCTGTAGGGCACCAAGCAACCAGTTCTGTACAAAAGAGGTCAGATCAGTGCCTTTGCTCCCTTCTGGGAGTCCAGCAAAGTGGAGGTTCATAGTTCGCTGTGCATTTTCCACTGCTTCTGAATGGTACCGCAGCCGGCTATTTTCCTGGATGAGCTCGCTGGTGGTGGAAAGGGCTTTCAAAGCTTGTGCCTCTGTCAAGGTCATAGTTTTTGTGGCTCTTTCAATTTTCAAGCCCCACTCTCCCATGCACCTCAGTATTTCTTCAACCTTTCCATCAACTGGACAGTTTAGAAAGGGTCTAGACCAAATGTGGAAGGTAAATTGTCAGTATTTAGGGCCTTAGGATAATCTGTTATGAAAAGGTTGTCAGCCTAAATTTGCGGATTGTTTGGAGTATTTGATGTTGTTATAATTATTTTCAGTGTGATTTCCTTTTTCCCTTTTTCATTGTATATTGATGCGTACAGTATGAAACACAAGCTTAGCTACTGTACTGAGATAGCCAAATGTGTTAACTTATGGCTGTTTTATATGTGATTGTTGTATTGTCAGTGCATTTTTACATTAGTCAATGCATGTATGAAACTTTGTTAAGATTTGTACTTTTTATTATGTAACCATTCGCTTATACAGGACAACTTTGTAAAACAGGGCTTTGCAGTCCTAAATGTTATCTCCTGTTAAAAAATAAACATTTTTATCTATTTGTCTATCATGGAAATCATCAGGGACTACCATGGCAGTTCACCAGTCCTCACCGTTACCGCCATAACAGTTATAGCCTGCTGCTCTGCTTGCGCCAGCTTTTTGGAACCTCCTGCTCCCCCTTTATTCCAACAGACCATGGCTAGTTTTTGGTATCCCCTTGTTCCAAATGTCAAAGGCAACCAAATGCAGCAGATCAGAACTTATAACAATGTAAAATGTTAAATTTTTCAAAGGCAGAAGTCCATGGTCTGCAGAGTCAAGGTGAAGCACATCTTCTCAGCATTGCAAGCATGCCTCACATCGCCCCTGACTGGCTTATGTTACATATTTTACAACAGCTGTATATTTGCCAGAGTTAAAAGGAATACTGACCTTAAACATCTTGTGGGTTCGTTCCTATATTGCAATATTGGAGGGTAATGGCAACGTTTCATTTCAGGACACTGGGTAGTGCACAACAAATATGTGCATATCTGCCTGTAGTCCTTGCTTTTGGCATGAAAGCACTAGCAGCTGGAATCTGGGACACCTTAGATAACCAGAGCAGTGTGTAGCACCGGGATCCACTTTAGCCTTGCAGGCCTCCACCCACTGCAGTCTCATCCCCCGAACAATCTTGCTCTGCACTGGAAGAATTAGGAACTCTTAGTATTGTTAAAAGTTAGTACTTTAATCAATTCTAATAATAATAATAGCATATATTGAAAGTATAATGTCTAGATAGAATAGACTGGGGTGTACATCCTGAAGTCTCCAGACACACCTCTGAGTTCAGAAAAAAGACCTCATCTTTTGTTTATTCTACACTGGAGTCATAATGAGAAGCCTTTTGGCTTGGTAAAATAATTACTGACTCTAAGTATCTGAAATATAGCTTATGCATTGGTTGCATAATTAGCCCAACGGTGTTAAAACCTTTTGAGTTTCTTTAGTCAGAAAGCCCTCAATGTTCAGTCATTAAGACTTTTGTCCTTTGAATTCTTTATTAATTAATGTGCCATCCATTTGTACCTGTGTAGACCTTGCCTTAGAGTTAGTCTGTGTGGCTGTATTTATCACTATAAAAAAACAATAAAAAGAAATTAAAAAGGAAAGTTAGTTAGTTAGTTAGTTAGTTAGTTAGTTAGTTAGTTAGTTAGTTAAAACTTTTTTTGATAGGCTATAAAGTTTAAAGCAGCAGTGCAACAATCTGGTGAAAATTTTGACCTATACTTTTTCTGCTATTTTAGATTGCCATTTACCTCCTGACTTGTATGGTATCTTTCATTCCACAATTTGAGTCTGCTTTAGTACTTTTTTTCAAGTCTGAAATAATAAAAGGAGCGCTCCTTTTAATACGGTGCGGACCAGGTCTTCATCAGTATTTTCAGCTGTTTTTGTCCATCAGTTGTTTGTCTGTCACTTCTGTTGTGACTAAAATTACTATGCAGCAGCAGGCAGTGCTCTCTGGCCTTACAGAATAATAGTTGTTCAAAAACAGCTGCAAGTACTGATGAAAACCTTGCCCAAGGCATATTAAAAGGAGCGCTCCTTTTATTATTTCAGATGTGAAAAAAGCACTAAAGCAGACTCAAATTCTGGAAAGAAGGGTATCATACAAGTCAGGAAGTAAATGGCAATCTAAAATAGCAGAAAAAAGTATAGGTCAAAATTTTCACCAGATTGTTGCTCTGCTGCTTTAAAACCAGTGCTCCTATTTGCAAAGTTGTCCTGTACAAGCATAAAACATCCATTACATACATACTTACATACATACATACAAATACAGATTCAAGTGTTGAAGCATATAACATTTTATCAGTAAGTATACAGTATTGTATGGAAAAGAGCAGAAATATTGTTTACTTTAAACTTTGTTGTAGATATGGTATCATACATATACAATTTCAATCTAAATACAAGTACAAACGCAGTTTGTTCTCATATTTGGCTAGTTTTCCTGTGGTCTTGTTGTGCATCTGCCCACTGGTATTGCCGTGCACTACCGCTACTCCTAGGGAGCTCCTGGTCTTTCACTGGGTACCCGGCCATTGGAACGGTGCAGGCCCATTGCAGTTGCACATGACTGACTGGTAGTGGTACACTTAAATGTGAGGGTTATAGGCAACAAAACCCAAACTGTAATCCTGGCTGTATAGCCTAGTCCCTTAACAAATAGTGACCCTGTCTGAACTATAAATGATTTTTTGCCGGACCTGAAAGCTTTGATTTAGTACTTATGGTTCCTTGTCTAGACAGATCTCCAGATGCTAGCACCTCCCCAGCTCTGGCTCTGGTCCTGGTTTGGTTCTCTGGTCAGTTATCTCAGCCAGCGCCCTTGAGAGGGTGAGGAAGCAGGGGATAATTCCCATGGCCAAGCACCAAGAGGGGTCCAGGCCACCCAGCAGACTGTACGCAGGAAAGGGGCTGCGAGCTGGTAGGGGCCCAGAATTCCTCTCAAAGGCCTGCTCTCAGCTGCACCTCAGGTAGTTACACTCTCCAGCAGATCAGCTCTTACCTTGCTTATGTCTATCAGCATAGCTTCCACAGTCCAGGCTTGATTCACCTGCACTTGTCTTCAAACTCTGGTCACACCCTCGACACCAACAGCTCCCTCAGCTCTCCTGTGCTGGTTGCTGTCTCTGGCATCTGTGCTGATCCATTGGTCCCTCTCCATCAGTCTCTCCTCTCTCAGGGTATCTTTAAAATTCCAGGCCTCTGCAGCTCGCTTGGTAGTGGTGATCAGCATGGTGGCTTTAGGCCCTACTATTTCCACTTCTGCTCAGACTGCTCAGGTCTGTCTCTGGAAAATCTTTCCAGCTGCATATTATGGCTCAGTGGCAGGACAGCAGCTGCAGATTTTTGTGTCTGTCTCTCTCTCTCTCTCTCTCTCTCTCTCTCCATGAAGCAGTTTTCTCCTAATATGTGGCTGTTTAAGCCCAGTGGATGCCTCCTGGTTTCTGGCTGTAGAAGCACCAGGTAGGCCTCCACACTGGCAGTCCTGGCAGCAGCTCTGCCTCCAAGTTGTATCTGATGCAGGTCTAAAGCAAACTGAAACATTCAGGAACAGCTCCTGCTATTCACTTGAGGACCCAGCACTCCAAAGATCCAGCACTCCAACTGGTTAAGACACTCTGTCAATCACAAGTAAGGGCCTGTCTGCCTGATTCTTGACAGTTGTTGGTTACCTTGCTCTTGTGTAAACTGATGAAGTCCTTTAAAGTCCCTTGAGCCCTGTGTGGCTCCTTGGCCTGCTCTGAAGCATGATTGGCTGTGCCGCCACCCTCTGACTATGTTGTCATGCTCCCAGGGGTCAGAGGCAGTTAAGATACTGTAGCTGCCAGTTTCATAGTCCTAGGTAATAGCCCACTTTATTTTTCATAAGGGCTCCACTCTTCTGAGGTGAGACTGCTGCTGGCTCTCAGATCTAGCTTGAACAGGCTTGGGACAGGGCTTTGCAGTTACAGTGCTCATGGTTTGAAATGCACTGCCATTTGAGGGAGGCGCCTTTGGTGAACAGTTTCAAATGGGCGCTGATGTTTCATCTTTTCACCCTGGCTTACCCTGACTAATTCCATCTGTCCACTGCTTTTTTGTTAGTCCTTGCTGGTCTTATTGGTGTAACTCCAGTGCCCCTGGATTATTAGACTGTTTTACTAGAGGTGTACTAGAAGTGTTTCCTAATGTGTGTTCACGGTGTCCTACAGCAGTCATTAAAATGTTTAGCAGTGTACTATAATCCTATGTATTGTAATGGGTTTCTTTTCTTTAAGTCACTCTGGTCAGCAAATGGTTAAACTTTCAGGTCTTCCCTGACACCACAGTCAGTAGCTGGGCAGAGGTGTCAAGTGGGAGAAACCCCGCAGCAGCATAAACCACATTGGGATGTTGCAGCTGGAGGCAGTTGCTCACTGAGAGCTGAGCTTTAAAGTCAGATGTCTGAAGCTGCAGGAGAGGTTTCCATCTCTCTCTCTCTCCTATCCTGATTTTCAGTCCCTAGTTTGATTCCAGAGCAGCTGAGCATCATGTTGTTATAGTGACCTTCTCCTGTGGTGCAACCCAATGTTGAGTAAATGACTTTTAACATACCTGGTCATGGGAGCTGTGAGTAAAATGTGGGAAACCTCCCTAAACTGAGAGCATCTTTTGCTTTGTGTGGCAGCCCAGAGCAGGCTTCTCTAGGATGACATCAATGGGAATACCTGTGAGGGTTCCGAGGGCCTACACTCCAGTTTGTCTGACAGGATGTTTGAAAGAGAAGAGTCTGCATGTGCTTCACTGGAACAGTTCTGCAGTGGATGGAGTGTATCATCCTGACTGGAAAATGGGACACTAGTCTCTCTGATCAGGAGATGGGGAAAGGCTCATGTACCACATAAGTTGTACATGTTACAGAATGTGATTTCAATAAGGACATAATCTGTCCCAAAATGTGCAGTTTCTGACAGGAGTGCTTGAAATGAAGTACACCAGCTGTCCCCACCAGAGTTTTCCAGTTTCTGAAACAAATTGTTCTCAGTAAGGGCACCGGCTGCCCCAAAAGTGTTTCTGCTTGTGTGTAAAAAAGTGCTTTGTGTGCCCAAGTGTTCCAATCCTGTGAGGACATGCTCTGTCCTGGCTCTGATCCCAGAAGAGGGATGGGCAGAGACTTTTGCTTGATCTCTAATTCAGGAACGTTCTTGGACTTTGTGTACAGTGCAATGAACTTTGTACCCTTTGTACATTCTGCACCTGCAGTCCCCAAACAGGCATAACATTGTTGGTTTTCCATCTAGTGTACAGGAAAAAAAAAAACTACAAATTGACCCTAGCTAAAGGGCAAGACATTCCTTTGTGATTACTGTCTTTTACTGGTGCCCCACCATGATTGTACAGGTCCCCAGTGTCATGGCCCACCCCAGTTACCAGGTTAAAAAGAAATGGTTTGGGTAACATCCCCTCCAGTGCCAAGCACAGCAAAGCAACCCCTATCCGGGGAGGGGCAGGTGTCAGCAGCAAGGCAGGCTGATACTGTAAGCACTAGGGGATTTGTGGGGGCTCTGGTTACCTAGAGAAAAGGCCTGGGGTTGTGAATCAGTTTGCAGTGTGTTCAGGAGAGTGAAGGTTTTCATCTGGTGCAAGAGGCTTCAAAATCATGCCTCAGAGACAAGAAAACAAAATGGTGTTTCAGTTGCCATTTGAATTGCTCCTCAAGTCTTGAGGGGTGCCTTGTGATGAATACAGAATGGGCCCCTGCCCTAATTTGCATGGCGTCAAGTGGTTGACTCATGCCAGTAAGCCCCGCCCCCTTGGACTGTCTGGTGTGTGTGTGTGTGTGTGTGTGTGTGTGTGTGTGTGTGTAGATGGACTGAGCTCTAATGCAGAAGATCCCATGTAGAAACAAAGACATTTTGGAGAGAGAGAGGGGGACAGAACTGTTGCGTTGAACTCAGTTTTAGCTAACACAACTGTTTTTTGGAACTGTGCCAAAACCTGTCTTAGTGACAGGCATTTCCCATAGTACAAAGTAAGTCTGTTCCATCAACTCAGGAGTAGCTGTGAGAACCACTATGCAGTCAGTATCAGTGTTTGGGCCTACTCACAGCAGTGAGAGACTGGGAGTGTGAGTGTGGCATCAAGCAGTCCGGTGAGCTACCCATTGCCTGGAGAAAATGAAGAATAATAAATTGTCTGTCTGTAAGTACAAGCAATTTCACAGAAATGCAAAACGCATTATCAGAAGTGAAAGAATTGCAAGAGACTGTCCGAGAACCAGCACAACAGAAACATGCAAAGTGTAAACGAGGCAGGAAGTAAAAATGTTTGTAAAGTTAACTCAGTTCCAAAAGGGCAGGGGACGAAGACATAGGGTGCAGAAGGGTACAAGTGAGCATATGAAAGTTCTCACATCGCAGTGTGAAAGAGAGTGAAACAAATTGCTGGTCCAGGGCAAAAGGCAGATGGGAAAATCGATCTCTGCAGCAGGAGGAAAACAGTGTTTTCAGTGTAAACATTGTTAAAGGAAAGTTGTCTTTATCACAAATTTCACCCAAAACCTTACCCCCATTAGGGGTTCGTAAGATAAAATGCCCTTTTACGGGTTAACTTACTTTTTTATTTTTAAAGTTGTGTTCCATTAAAACGGTCACGCTGCACATCTCCATTTGAAGGCAAAGTGAGGCACCACACTGTTCAGCTCCAATACACTTGTATAGGAGCTGAGCGGTGCGGTGCTGCACTTTGCCTTGAAATGGAGACACGCAGCAAGTGCCGTTTTGAGGAAGGCCGCACTTTTATAAAATAAAAAAAAAGTAAGTTAACCCACACAGAAAAGGGCATTTTATTTGCGACACCCCTAATCAAGGGGTAAGATTTGCAAGGGTGGGGAATCTGTGATAATGATTGCTTTCCTTTAAAAATGTTGGGACTTGTAACAGACTGAGCAGTAAATGGGGGCGGCACCACGATCTGCAGGAGCAGTACACAGGGGCCTGGTGGTGGCGCAGTAAACAACCCAGCAGCAGTAGGAGACAGAATGCTGCCTGTATGGATTCAGTATTTGCAAGTGTGAGCAATTACAGACAGAACTAAGCAGAAGTGTTGATGTTAACAGCAAAAGTAAAATGCAAATAACATGAACTAAGTTTGGGACTATTTTGGAACTGCAAAGTGAGGAGAGCAGTAATCTCGCTGCCCCCCTCCCCACCCTGAAGTCAATGTAATGTAAAAGAATCAGGGTAGTGCCACAGTCAGAATGCCATTTTGAGTGACAGACAAGCAAAACGTTTTTCTTTTTTTCTATATAGCTTTTTCTCCCATGTGGGGCTGGCAGGCAAGGCTTCGGCTGTCTCACTGAGGGCTCCAATCCACCTTGATCAGGGCATCATGTAGCCTGTCAGCATCCCCCATTTTTCCATTTTCTCCTGTTCCCTGTTGCTGGGGTGCACACATCAGCGTATGCATGTGTAGGTGCATTCACGCTGCAGAAGTCCCGCTGCACCCTCCCTTCATTGGCACCCTCAGTCAAATACTATCCTCGGGCCTCCACCCAGGGCAGTCATTCAGTGGGAATGCCCAGCCTCCCTCCCCAGGACAGGAGAGCAGTCCACCAGACATGTGATCCTCTCCCTCCCAAGCTGACCCCCAGCTACCCACATTCGCCACCGAACATGGGTCGCTGGTGTGGCAGGAGGTAAGACATGGATGCCTCAGCGCCTCACGCCACTGGGCCAGTGGGAAAAATGTTTTTAAACCTAAGTCAAGTACAGAACATCAGTTTTCATCACCCTTGTGTTTCATTAACAGGTTTTAAGCAAACCAAAAAAATGGCAGGTAGAGGGGTAATGAAGGAGCCGGTGACCATTCCAGTCCATGTGATCACCTGGCTTTGCCAGACAAATTGTGTCCTACAGATGACAGACAAGACCTATTGAAAAGAAGGGGTGGCAGATACTACTGAGTTACTTGGATGGCCAGCTATTGTGTGCAGCTATCGTGCCCACCATAGGAGAGATGTTTTCAACATTCAATACTGCAGGGAGTGCTGTGAGCATCACAGCTTGAGTCAAAGCACTATGGGAACCCATGGGACCACCAGTCCAGTGTCTGTAGTTGTCCAGAAACAAGAGGCGAGTGTGCAGCAAGATGCCACTGGTCCTGCAACCAGCAATATGGGCCCAGGCATGTCATGGAGAGAGCAAGAAAGCAAAGAACAATCATTCTGCAGTGGCAATCAGTGCAACCTAGAAGCAGAGGCACTGGAGATTGATTGGGATGCTATCTTCTTGCCCCCCAACCCCCAACAAGCTCCTGGTTCAAAGAGAAAGAACCACATGGCACAACAGACTGTGCCACATAAACAAAGGATCCCCCTGGACTTCAATCCAGCCAGAGTCTTTGACAACCAGCAACCTTGCCAAACCTCTGATGCACCCTCCCCTGTGTTGTCCTGGGGAGCACTGATGCATGGCGAAGACCTAGACATACCCCCTACCTTTGCCATGTCAAAGTCTCTACGAGGATGAAGGACCATGGGGACATCTTCTGTAATTACTGAAGAAGAATGGTCTGAGTAAACCACAAGAAGAAAAGGATTATTTCAAGTTCCACCCTCCTCTCTGTCCTCCATTTGCCCTTGGACTAGCCCAGCCTGAGGAGTCTGAACCCTACAGCTGGGAGAAAGAGGTTGCCCTGCACACAGTGGTGTGGGATCAGGATGCATGGGACTCACAGATCTGGCCACCTCCAAGGAGAGCAGGGAATAGATGCCTCCCTAAATCAACTAAAGAGGGACACATCATCAGGAGGAGAGCTGAGGCTGAGTTTGGGGAAAAGTACCCTTATCTGGAAAGAAGTATCTGGTATGAAACAGAGGGAGCAGTGGCTCACGGAGCATGCATTGGGAAGACGATACCTCTTGGGGCTACCCTGGCACAGAGGCAGCCTTAGCCAAAGCCAGAATAATTTGGAAAGAAACAGTGGAGACCTGGCAAGTTGGAAGAACTCTGAGGATGGATGCAGTGATATGCACCTACGCAGATGGAGAACACTCCATCCACACTCTTGCAATGAGGTGTCCTGATCCAGCTATTGTCTGCCACCCTCACCCTAACTGGTACTCCTGAACAGACTCTTAGGCATCCCCATAAGGTTCCTCCAAAAGGAGACTAACGTACAAAGTTGCCATGTTTGCATACAACAGAAAAGACTAAACCATGGTCAGTGGGCCACACTATCAGCACTGCCAGCTGAAGAGGAGGATGACTTACAACTGCACCATCCCCCTGACCTAAGAGAGATGTTCCTAACCTGGCTCCAGATCCAGTTTCAGTTCCGGAGGTCATGCAGGAGATTGGGTCCTTGAGGTCTGCAGTCCAGCAGTGCCAGCCAGAGTGGGAAGAACTAGCTGACAGCAGCTGTGTGATCCAGTGGTTTGCACTTCAAAACTGGTAGGGCTAAGCTTTTGCTGTTTCTTGACTGTTACACCAGTTACACACACATGGTTACACAGCCAAGAGGTATTGTGGACAGTATTTCATATTGGTCCAATTGGAGACTTGGCCTGAACACTTCCAGTGGGCAGTGTGCCCCTTTCAAGACCTTTGGAACTTTACCTTCTGTTCTCCAGAGACATTCTGTCTGGGAAGTCCCAGTCCCAAGGCTTTCTTTTCCCTAGATGGACTTGTAGGCTTCCATTTTCTCAGTCTGTACTATTTTATACTGTTTTACACAAAAACACCAACATAGAAAATAATTACAATACTTTTACTGAGCTCCAGGTCCAGCACTGCATCATAATGAATGGGCTCCCTGACCAGCTGCCTGAGAAATACCCCCTGCAGCGAGACCAGGATGTCCCTGCTTCTAGCTGAAGTTGTGACTGGGAGGCTCCACTCTGCATCTGGCAGATTAAAATCCTCCACCAGCACCTCCCCTTATTTCTACCATTGTGATAATGGCTTCCACCAGTGTCTTATCTAGTTCTTCTCCCTGTGATGGAGGTCTGTAGATCATGCCAGTGAGAATAGTGGCTGTTTTCTGTCTCTCAGGTGACCAACAGTACCTCCAACCCCTCCATTCCCCCCTGAATTCCCTGTGTCATTATCGCTTTAATATACTCCCTTACATACAGCACCACCCCTCTTCTCCTGTGTCTGCGTCACATTGATATCTTCCCTTATAGACAGCACTGCCCCTCTTCTCCTGTGTCTCCGTCACATTGATACCTTTCCATACATACAGCACCATCCCTCTTCTCCTGTGTCTCCATCACATTGATACCTTCCCTTACATACAGCACCACCCCTCTTCTCCTGTGTCTCCGTCACATTGATACCTTCCCTTACATACAGCACCACCCTCTTCTCCTGTGTCTTCATCACATTGATACCTTCCCTTATAGACAGCACCACCCCTCTTCTCCTGTGTCTCTGTCACATTGATACCTTCCCTTACATACAGCACCATCCCTCTTCTCCTGTGTCTCCATCACATTGATACCTTCCTTTATAGACAGCAGCACCCCTCTTTTCCTGTGTCTCCGTCACATTGATACCTTCCCTTACATACAGCACCACCCTTCTTCTCCTGTGTCTCCGTCACGTTGATACCTTCCCTTACATAAAGCACCATCCCTCTTCTCCTGTGTCTCCGTCACATTGATACCTTCCCTTACATACAGCACCACCCCTCTTCCCCTGTGTCTCCGTCACACTGATACCTTCCCTTACATACAGCACCATCCCTCTTCTCCTGAATCTCCGTCACATTGATACCTTCCCTTACATACAGCACCATCCCTCTTCTCCTGAATCTCCGTCACATTGATACCTTCTCTTACATACAGCACCATCCCTCTTCTCCTATGTCTCCGTCACATTGATACCTTCCCTTACATACAGCACCATCCCTCTTCTCCTGAATCTCCGTCACATTGATACCTTCCCTTACATATAGCACCACCCCTCTTCTCCTGTGTCTCCGTCACATTGATACCTTCCCTTACATACAGCACCACCCTCTTCTCCTGTGTCTCCGTCATATTGATACCTTCCCTTATAGACAGCACCACCCCTCTTCTCCTGTGTCTCCATCACATTGATACCTTCCTTTATAGACAGCAGCACCCCTCTTTTCCTGTGTCTCCGTCACATTGATACCTTCCCTTACATAAAGCACCATCCCTCTTCTCCTGTGTCTCCGTCACATTGATACCTTCCCTTACATAAAGCACCATCCCTCTTCTCCTGTGTCTCCATCACATTGATACCTTCCCTTACATACAGCACCACCCCTCTTCTCCTGTGTCTCCGTCACATTGATACCTTCCCTTACATACAGCACCATCCCTCTTCTCCTGAATCTCCATCACATTGATACCTTCTCTTACATACAGCACCATCCCTCTTCTCCTGTGTCTCTGTCACATTGATACCTTCCCTTACATACAGCACCATCCCTCCTCCCTTCCTACCCACCCTGTCTTTCCTGCAATGAGTATATCCTGGTATGACCATGTCCCTGTCGTGTTATCCTGTGTACTACAATTCAGCAATGGTCACGATATTCAGGTCCGCTTCCACCATGATGGCCTCAAAGTCCAGAATTTTATTTCCTAGCCTTCCTGCGTTCACACACATGACCTTCAGCACTTTGTTCCCACCCCCTTTTTACCCTTTTGCCCTGCCTCCTCTTCCCCTTTCTTTTTACAGCTGAAACTTTCATCACCCATATGTCGAACATTGTCCCTCAAAATGTGGAAAAAGACAGCAAACTGTGGGACATTTCATCAGACATTCGAGACAGAAAGACAGATCCCTGTGGGAATGTAGGCTTTTATTTTCACAAAATCTTCTGTTTATTGAGCAATGAATTATTCACATTCATTGTTTGGATTTTTTTTTATTTATACTTTCTTTATTGATAAAAGGTTCAAATACAGACTAACTGGCATCTCATACATCCAGCTTTCTCTTCTAATGATAATGTCTTCTCTAGTCACTACTGAGCTGGCAAATACATTTCCTTCTATATCACTTATGGCATCTATCTAAGTGTAAATTATTTATATCTCTAATAAATCTAAACCTAATGAGATCAACGGTAACATGCCAAGAGGTCAACTGAATAATGTTGACCCGTCAGAAGGGCGACGGAATAGCGGCGCCAACAATTTGGGCAACTTGGACTTGCACCCTTTCCGGAGTTATGTCCCCCCCCCAGAGTAGGAATCTATAGTAAGGGGGTGTGGGGGGCAAAGCCCCGCATAAAAAAACGTTCCCAAATGTCATTGCCTGGGGGTCTGGCGCCCTTCTGACGGGTCACCATTTTTCATTTGCCCATATGACATGGAACCGAGATCAACAGGATCTCCTGCCACTCAAAATAGGAGGAGGGGACCCACTATGGAGAGGGAGATAGTAATATAGTCCATGTCAACAATATACATTATTGCCTATATTCTCTGAACTTAGGTTTTCTTCCTGGCTTGACAGATATAGGATTTCCCATTGCTAACTATAGGTGATATAA
This sequence comes from Neoceratodus forsteri, assembly GCA_016271365.2. Classification (NCBI taxonomy): domain Eukaryota; kingdom Metazoa; phylum Chordata; order Ceratodontiformes; family Ceratodontidae; genus Neoceratodus; species Neoceratodus forsteri. The sequence goes on from CM057456.1 coordinate 29,710,703, forward strand.
TATCTCCCTTTCTCCTTTCCCCCCCCATCTCTTATTCTCCCATTAACATTGCCCATCTAGACCAACATTCCACAAACGTTTCCATTTTATGTTGTACTTGATGAGTCAGTGCTTCCATCTCCCTTATATCTGAAATTAATTTCTTCCATTCCACAGATGTTGGGGGTTCAGGTTTCAACCATTTCCAAGTAATAACCTTGTTATATGCCTCTACACATATATACCATAAATAAAGGGAATAGGGATCCCTAATCTTGACCAGTGGCAGCCCTAAGACCATATGTTGGAGAGAAAGAGATCCGCGTGTATTAAATAATGACATAATATCTTGAGTCACCTCTTGTTTGAAGGTGTCCAGAACTGGACATGAGGAAAAAAATGTGAGAATGTGTGGTACTTTGTTCCCCACATTTCCTCCAACAACACGGAGAAGTTGCAGGCTCCCACCTTGCCTGTATCTTAGGAGTAATGAAAAATCTAACTTGCACTTTCCATACATATTCTCACCATACGGGGGAGGATGCTACTCTAGATGTGACCCTCCAGATTCTCCACCATTCTTCCACTGTAAGATGGAAGCCTGCCTCCTCCTCCCATCTGGCTATGGGGGGGGGGCGCTGATTCTGCTCTATGAGTATTCAAAAATGTATAAATGTGAGATATAGCTTTTTTGGGGGTTGTGAGTGACAATATCACTGACAGGTGTGGGTCTTGTGTTTCGGGCAGGTTTTTCTCTCTCAGCTGCCTTAATTTGGCTTGTATATATGCCTGGATCTGGAGATAGTGTTGCCTGTCCCCTCTTGTCCATCCAAAAGCTTCTAAGCATTCTTCAAATGAGAGAAAGCACTCCCCCCTCATTAACTGTGCCAGGTATTGGTCTCCTTGTCTAGCTTGTCTGTTATACCATGGGTACTCGGATCCCAAAGGAAATTCCCTTGTTCTAATAAACCACTTATATTTCCACATCTCTGCACTCATCTTAGGGTATCTACAAAAACTATCCCATGCTTGCAAGGTTACCTGCATTGATGTGTAAAGATTCTGAATATTTGGTCTTGTCTGGGGGTGGTCGAACAGTAGGGACCAAATTGGGTGATCTGAGATCAAATCTCTTTCCATGTCTTGCCAGTGGCTGGGGGCTCCCAAAGCAGATCCCATTTAACTTGAGCTGCTATCCAATACTCTCAAAGGTTCAGGAGGCCCCTCCCCATTGTTTCCCTGCCATGAAGAGAGACTTCCGTATGCTTGGTTTCTTGTTTGCCCACACAAATTTAAGAATCTTTCTCTGTGCCTCAACAAACCACCTTTGGGCCACTTGAGCTGGAGCACACTGAAATATGTTTAAGAATTGTTTGGATTTTTAGTGTAGAATGTGAGCCCCCCTCCCCCCCACCACCACCAATCTGGGACAGACTTTTTTGAGGTAAAATGAGGAAGTGTTCCTCATAATCAGAAAAAGCTGAGAGGTATGCCATGCTCTCTGTTTAGCTATTGAATCTGGTGTTCCTGGTCATCATGGAGTGGAACCGCTGCTGAATTTTTTTTTTTACCAGGAGAGAGACTAAGCTGAAAGCTTGTTTACAGGTGTGATTTGAGAGCACACGGAAGTTAAGTGACTTGCTCAAGGTCACACAGTATGCAAGTGGGGGGTGGTGGGATTCAAACCCAGGCCTCCAGGTTTGCAACTCAGAGCCTTAAACCACTGCACTATACTGCCTCCTAATGGCCAAAAGTCTGCATCATTTCCTTTCTGTCTCCCAGTCCTCTGTGCTATGCTGTCCTGATCATGTAGCAGGACCCTGGGCTGTCCCGAACACTGTTTGCCATCTTTACCAATAATGAAGATGGTTTAAGTCCGATTTGCTTTGCCCCTTTTACTGCCAACAGCATCTAACACAAATAGCTGCCAAAAAAATGTTGCTCATAAGTATTGTAATGGACAGCACATTTGTTCTGCTGCAGCAGTGTATAGTGGGAGAGGCTCCAGCTGTGAACTCCACTGACTGGTGGGGCACTATTACTGTCTGCACATAGGTCAGGTTTTCACATACAGAAAGGAAAGTTAGAGTAGGTGGCCAGTAAGTTCAGGCACTCTCAACTAGCTATGGAAAGCTGGGGAAGGTTTTACAGGGAGCAGTTGTTATAGGCAGTTCACGATCAGTTGGGGAGTTTGTGACAAGAAGGCCAGGAACAAAGTTGCCCAGTGTGGCAGGGAGAGTACCAGGGGAGGACAATCACTAGAAGCCAAGCAGGAGGCACACAGAAGTGAAGAAGCTGCAGTTTCACCCCAGTTTAAGGGGCAATTTGGGTAGATTATTTGGAGGAAGGGTCCTGCTAAGTTAACGAAGCAAAGAAAAAAACATTATGGTTTTCAAAAGAAGTAGCAGGGATGGTTAAAGAAATAAAACTGGCATTCAGAAAGTATAAGGAAACAAAGATGGAGGAAGACAGGGAACTGTATCAGACAAAGCAGAGGAGGCAGGGAAAGCAGTCAGAAGTGCAAAGGTGCAAACAGAAGAAAGGATAGCCCAGACATTAAAAGAGGGAGACAAAACCTTCTTCAGGTACATTAGGGAAAGAAAAAAGGCCAAGGGAGGGATTATGAGGCTAAGTAACAGAAGGAGGGGTTGAGTGGAGGGGGGACCAAGAAAAAGCTGAAATCCTGAATGAATACTTCTGCTCAGTATTCACAAAAGAAGGGGAGGGGGAGGGACCAGAATTAGGCAGTAGAAACACACAGGGAAGAGAGGTGGGCACCAGTCCATTCACGGATGAGAGAGTCCTTAAGGAACTCTCCAAACTGAAAGTGGACAAGGCAATGCAGCCAGACAGGATACATCCCAGAATATTAAAATAACTCATAGAGGTGCTGGTGACACCACCGACAGCCCTATTCAACAAATTGCTGGAGGAGGGAGTGGTACCAGAGGACTGGAAGGGGGCGAGCGGGAACCCCCGCCACAAAAGTGGGAGCAAGGTAGAAGCAGGAAACTACAGACCGGTCAGGTTGACCTCAGTGGTAGGGAAAATAATAGAATTAGTGTTAAAGGAAAGGACTGTAGAATATCTAGAGGCCAGCGGGGTACAAGACCCAAGGCAACATGGATTCACAGCAGGAAGGTCTTGTCAAACAAGTCCTGATAGATTTCTTTGACTGGGTGACAAGGGTAGTATATCAGGGAGGGGCAGTGGACATGGCCTACCTATAATTTAGACTGAGGTACTGCATTTGACACAATCCTGCACAAGAGGTTAGTAAACAAGTTGGGCAATCTGAGAGTGGGTCCCAAGGTGGTAAACTGGGTCAGAAATTGGCTGAGAAATAGGACACAGAAAGTGGTGGTAAACAAAGTTCAATCCGAAAAGAGGTGGTAACCTGCTGGGTGACACATGGTTCAGTGCTGGAGCTGGTCTTCTTTAACGTCTCCATAAGCGACATTGTGGAAGGACTATAAGGAAAGGTATGCCTCTTCGCAGACGACACTAAGATCTGCAATAGGGTTGACACTCCGGGGAGAGAAAATGAGAAGAGACTTAGGCAAGTTGGAGGAGTGGTCAAGAGTGTGGCAGCTTAGATTCAATGCAAAGAAGTGCAAAATCATACACTTGTGGAGCAAAAATCCAGTACAGAAATACACAATGCGGGGGAGGTACTAACAACAACCGAACTGGAAAGGGACCTGGGGGTAGTCATAACAGATGACTTAAAGGTAGCCAAACAATATGAGAAGGCAGTGAGGAAAGCCAGTGGGATGCTGGGCTACACAGGGAGAGGTATCACCAGTAGAAAACAGGGAGTGGTGATGCCACTGTACAGACAGTTGGTGAGACCTCATCTAGAGTACTGTGTGCAGTTCTGGAGACTACATCTCCGTAAGGACATAGACAGGGTAGAGGCAGTCCAGAGGAGGGCAACAAAAATGGTGCAGGGACTACACCAGAAACCATACAAGGAGAGACTGAGGGACCTCAATATGCATACCCTGGAGGAAAAGAGGGAGAAGGGGGATATGATAGAGGCATTCAAGTACCTCAAGGGGATTAACAGAGTTCAGGAGGGCAGCACCTTTCAGAAAAAGAGATGTGCAAGAACAAGGGGTCACACTATGAGGCTAGAGGGGGGAAGACTCAGGGGCAATGTAAGGAAGTATTTTTTCACAGAAAGGGTGGTGGATGCATGGAACAGCCTCCCTGAGGAGGTCATAGGGGCCAAAACAATAGGTGAATTCAGGAATGCATGGAACAGACCGAAGTCAACCCTAGTGGTAGGAAGGAGAAGGTAAGCTGCAGATCAAATGGGATCTGGAGTTTATGCAATAGGTAGGAAAATGGGCAGACTAGGTAGGCCAAGCAGTCCTTATCTGCCATCAGATTCTATGTTTCTAAGGCAAGAGTAGCCACAGATAAAAGATGGAAGGCATCAAGTGGAGGTAGGATTCCCACAGAAGCAGAACCTAGGCCTATAGTAGGAGAGCCTCAGTGCAGTCCAGGCTGTCCAGGGAAGTAGTACCATGCATTAGTGGAACAGGGAGTAGTCCAACGGTACAGACAGGCCACATGTTGCTGGAGGATTTAGTAGTTCAATGCTGGGGAAGAGAATAGGCCCCACAGGATGGTGCAGTGTGTTGCCAAGCCAGCTAGTATAGATGGCTTTGCAGTGTAGTGGGGCAACTGCCAACCTTGAGAAATCCTTGGGACTCTGTGGGATGTGACATCTGTCAACATCAGGAGTGGTGCTCTTAAGGACCTATAGTATGGTCATTCCAGGAGCTCCTGAGAGACTCCATAGGATGCAAAGTCCTTCAATGTAAGGAGCCACACCCTCAACAACTCACGCCAAAGGAAGTTTTGATTCCCAATAACAGACTTTTAATCCTCAATAGCAGACTTCTTGCTGCTAATGGTTCAAACTGTGTCATAGGCACAGGGTTACCTTTGGGTTAGGCTGACAGGTCAGGTCTGCAAGGGGTTCCTGCTGTGGCTGGTGGACTTGGTAGATTCCATGGACTGTGCTCCCCCTAGAGTATTAGTTTTTAAGGTTATCAACATTTTCTAGTGTTTACTGTGTACATACTGTCGGTTACACTATATACATTTGATTGCTGTTTAAGATTCTATATGTTGCTGAGAGAACAGTTGCATTAACTCCGAACTCACCAAGTATCAAGATTTCTTGTGGCTCAGCTGTTTGGACTGCCTTCAACACTTGCCGTCATGGCTCAGGTACAAAAGGCCTTACTGATTTACTAAAGGTGGTGGTAGTGCTACTGGGATAGATGGAGACTACAGTATGACCTGCATGGTCTGTCACCGTATTTTAAAATAAAATTAGGGGTACATAAGTTCAATCTGCAGAACAAGATACCAAGGGTTACCGTTCAAGTCAAGCTCCTCTGAGCCACCACTCCTTGACCAAAATATTTTTTACCTCTTTCTCTTGCCCTACAGCACCTCACTCCTTCAGGTCATGCAGCAGCCCTGTCTGCCCACAAGATTCCTCCCTCGCTGCCACCGAAGGTGCCATCCAGACCTCCAGAAGTCTCACACATCACCCTGAAGCAGGCTTGTCCCTATCAGGGGCCTCCTCTGACCTAGTGGAGGAATGTGTTCTCCTTTATTTCTCCTCCACTGCCAGCTTGGCCTTAGAGGAGGAACTTTCTAAGCTGGTAACAGGCTAGAGGGAGTCCTCTGGTAGTGCACTGTAGGGGTCTGTTGATGGTGGGGTGACCAGGCAGGCCACCATCCAGTGTACAGTGCAGTATTTCCATTTGTCTCCCCCACCTCCTTCCTAGTATCACATAGGCTTGAGGTTGGCATGACCTTGGGGAAGGGTTTTGCCAGCTGGCGCATGGTCACACAGCCATCAAGGCACCTCCACTATGCCACCACCAGGAGCTGCTGTAGTAGCAATATGCTGGGCAACCCCCCCCCCAAGGAGGAGAGCATCTATCAGATGCTATTACCCCTCCTTGCTGGCCTCTACTTCTGACAACCCAGGCTTGGAGCATGACCCCAGTTTGCTAGCATGCCAAAGTGATCCCTCATTGCTCAGCACCACAGAGCAGGCCCAACAGTCTTCTAATGTACTATAATCATAGCAACAATCTTACTTCAATTGTGAACAGAATTTAGTAATACCCGGACACAACTGCTTCTGCAGTTTCAGTGTGAGGGAAGCTACCAAGCCATTAACATGATATAATGCCTTACCTTCCAAATAGTTTGATACAGCTTTGATGAAGAATTCCATGTCATCCGCTTTAGTTACTTCTCTTTTCTCCCCACAGAGCTTTTTCTCCCCTCTGATCTCTCTCTTCCACAGTCTCTGACCAGCAGTCACACAGCCTCCATTAACCACTAACTGCCACTTGTCCTCCATGGCTTTTCGTCAACAATAGGGGGCTGAGCGAGAGTCATCCTCTGCTGACATGAGAAGGATCTGGCAGCAGGCAGCAAACTGTTTGGTGTGGAACACGACTGTACCAGCAGTTGTCATCTAGATGGAGATTTATTTGTAGATGTACCCCATGGGACCACCCACATCTCCAGGCATGTACATAGCCTCTGTCAGCCTTGTGCACATACAGCATGCCCCTTCAGCAAAGAAAGCTCACCTGGCCTGCTGCAGGGGTGGCTGTGGTGCCAAAACCCATTACCTGCCCTTCCTGGGCTCAGGTGTACTACCTTAGGCTGCAACTTCAGCCCTTGCCTGCCCAAATGTAACCAAGCGAAGTTCCATCCTGACCCTGGGTCACCTGCACGGCCGCACAGGGTGACACACTTTAGTTATTCTTCTAAAACCATTTTTGTGTGTTACTGTGGTATATATGATATACAGCCACAACTGCTGGTGTATCGTAAAATCAGTAAATAAGTTACTGTTTTTATTACATAGGTGCGAATAAGAAGCAGAATATTTTGAGGGTGAGTTTTAAAAACTGCACTTTTTATGACCAAATAGCAAACAGATGAAAGCACTGCCAAGCTGGTCTATTGCTGTTAGCTCCACCTGGATTTATCTGTGATTGATTGTCATTGTATGTGTTACATTACTGTGCTTTTAAATTATGTAAAGTGCTCCTAGTCTCCAGAATGCGGCGCTATAAAAGTAAAGCATCCATCTATCTATCTATCCCTCTATCTACACTGTGTACTCTTGATCGTACAATGTGCAGTCTGGAATGGAAGAAAACATCAATGGTTGGAAGAGGCCTGAATGCAGATTCCATTGCTTCGAGTGAAATAATCACAAATTAATCTTGATTTATACGTTTCCATAAGCTGAGAGAGATGTCTCTTATGATATAAGAGTGTTGTCTCATGCAGTTTGGGCAACAGGACCACAAAGCGAAGCTGAGCAGTTCTGTCACCCTGAACTGTGTGAGATAATATTCTTATACCATCAGAGGCCTCACACACAGCACATATATAGAGGATTATGCATGAATGCCCATGAAGAACAAGTTGATGATTTTCAGTGAAGCTGGGGGCAGAACAAGTCACAAGGACGAGAATACCACCAAGTTGTGAGAAACAATTCATGCATAATGAGTTGTATTACATGGTACAGAGGAAACACATTCAGATAATGCAGTGCAGGAGATTAATAAAATGTAGCAGATATCCTCCAGTTCTGGTTATACCTACAGCATTATTTATTATTGTATTTTTTTTTGTTTGTTTGTTATGTATTTATTTATTTATTTGTTTGTTCACAGAGTAGGTGCCCTAACCCCAGGGACCATTTTCAGGCATGACCCAAACCACTAAGATGGCAAACAACAGTACAGTAGGCATTCAGTATATATAGGGCAATCATAAACATAAATTAACCAATAGGGCCTCCATACAATATGATATGACTACATAAACAGCAATCGGAGACAACAATGTATTAGGATTGACAGAATAATAAATAGTAAGTAAGAAAAGTTTTATTTATGAAGTGCCCCATCCCTGAGGCTCAGGGAGCTTTACAACATGCATAGAAACATAGAAATTGTCAGCAGATAAGGACCTCCAGGCCCATCCAGTCTGCCCAAAAGCCCTACACTAGTTTGTGGCCTCTGACCCTACCTGGTCAATGGCTTTTCACCCCTCCTTCCCACCTCTAAGGTACCCTTATGCCTGTCCCCTGCATGTTTAAAACCCTCCACTGTACTCACCCCCACCACCTCCTGTGGCAGTCTATTCCACGTGTCCACCACCCTCTCTGTGAAGAAAAACTTCTTCATATTTCCACTCAGCCTGCCACCTTCCAATTTCATATCATGCCCCCTCATTCTTGTACATTTCATATTGGAAGATGTTTCCCCTTTGCACCTTGTTAATACCCTCAAGGTCTGTCATGTCCCCCTGATCCCTTCTCTCCTCTAGCTAGTACATATTGAGGTCCTTTAGTCTCTCCATATGTTTTCTGGTGCAAGCCCTGTACCATCTTAGTCGCCCTTCTCTGGACCGCCTCCACCCTGTCAATGTCCTTACGAAGGTGCAGCCTCCAGAACTGCACACAGTACTCTAGGTGAGGCCTCACTAGCATTTTGTACAATGGCATCACCACCTCCCGCCTTCTGCTTGTGATACCTCTGCCTATGCACCCCAGCATGCCACTAGCCCTCCCTGCAGCCTTTGTACTCTGCTCAGGCACCTTTAGGTCATCAGAAATGATAACCCCCAGGTCCCTTTCTTCCTTGGTGATAGTCAGTAACTCCCCCACCCATCCTATAGCTCTCCCCAGGGTTCCCTCTTTCCAGGTGCATTATTTTGCACTTCTTGGAATTGAACCTTAGTTGCCACACTTCAGACCATTTTTTAAGCTTCTTCAGGTCCCTCCTCATTCCCTCCACACCGAGATAGGAATGAATCCATAATTCAAAAGCAAAACAATGACAAAATAATAAGGACAGGACATAGTTAAAATAAAACAATAAAATAGAATCAATTAAGATCAACAACCAGTATAGCTCAGTTCCCAAAAGCTTCCTTGAAGAGATATGCTTTTAGACCCCACTTAATATAACTATATATAACTGTTTTCTTAGAGTAACGGCTTAAGGTCTAGTATGTTAGTTTTTTTTTTTTAATTTACAGGGTTTGTGCTTAGTTTGAGTTGGTCCACAAAAGTTTGCTGAACGTGTGAATGCTGAATGCATTCAAGCATTTCTACTAGAGAGATTTCTCTAGTTTACTTTAGTTTCTGTAGGAGTTTTGTTATAAGGTCATTGTTTTTAGCTGTAGTTTTGTATTGTTATTTCTTTCAGGACTGTCTCTTTCAGTTGGTCTGTTGACTGTGTTAGGTTGGGGAGGAGATTAGTTTTACTTTGGCTGTGTTGCAGGCAATTCACTCTCACTTTGGTTTTGCAGGCAGGTAACAGAGTATCTGATATCACTTTGGCAAATAGAGTATAAACTGAGCTGTCAATCATCCATCATTCACTGAGTGACATCACTTCGGTTAGTAAAAGAGTGTGAGTCCTGCTGTCAGTCATCCGTTATTTGTAGAAGTGACATAATCAGGTTTGGGAAACAAGTTTTTTCAGTTCACTGGATAATAAAGTTCAACCATGTAGTATCCAATTATAAATCACTCAAGTTGGCTACAACAGTTCATAATGTTTTACTTTCCTGTTGTTCAGAACGCTGATCGGCTGAAATCAGGAAAGTGATTTATACATAGTATAAATGACAGGCAGAATTGAATTACAAGGGTATAATTCAATCTAGGGGTTCAGATGATGTGATGAAGCATGGGAATGGAGTGGAGGTGTTTTTTATCACCTGAATATTGAGAATGAATTACACTCTTGTAATTTTGAGTGTTTGCACTTTCTCTCTCTCTTAGAACAACACTCACCTCATGAATTCTGTGGATGACTGACAGACATCTCTTTCTGAATTTTGTGAGCTTGGCTGTTTTGGTCGGGGATACCAAAGTGCTTTTTATTTGCCAAAGTGCTTCACGCCAAGACATACAGCTCTCCCACAGTGGTTTACTGAAAAGAGCTCTCCATTTTTAACATTCCTAGGGCTACCCAGAAGCTCAATGGGACTGCACTGAAGCTAGTAGTTACAAAAGGGTGGTGGTTTCTGTATGCACGACTCTCACAGCTGTGTTTCAGTTGAGCTAGGGTCATAATTCATGGATCATAACTTACAGTTGTGACATCATAGTTGTCAGTTATGGTGAGCATGCTGTAAAAAGTATGAATTTCAAGTCTAGAAATTATGGGCCTAAACAAAAAAATAATTTTAAGGCCTTAACCATATAAGTGACTACATAAATAATTAAATATGAATTGTTTTACATTGTCATCTCTGTGTGGTGTCTGACACCAAAGGAACACTGTCAACTTCCATCAATCTTGATACTCCTTGTTTCAACTAAAACATGGATTGGTATGACAGTTTCACAAGGAATGAGTTTCTAAGTTCACAGAAAAACAAAACATTTTAAGATTACAGGGATTTGACTACCCTTTTTAACAAATCATGGGAGGATGGGGTGGTACCCGAGGACTGGAGGAGGGCAGATGTGATTCCCCTTCACAAAAGTGGGAGCATGGCAGAAGCAGGAAACTATAGACCTGTTAGTTTAACCTCAGTGATAGGGAAAATGATGGAATCACTTCTAAAGGAAAGAATTGTCGAGTATCTAGAGGCCAGAGGGGCACAGGACCCTAGGCAGCATGGATTCACAGCGGGAAGGTCATGCCAGATGAATCTGATAGATTTCTTTGACTGGGTGACCAAAGTAGTAGATCAGGGAGGGGCTGTGGACATGGTCTACCTAGACTTTAGCAAGGCATTTGACACAGTCCCACACAAAAGATTAATATACAAGTTAGCCAGCCTGGGAGTGGGTCCCAAGATGACGGCCTGGGTAAAGAATTGGCTGGAGAATAGGACACAGAGAGTTATAGTAAATGGAGTCCACTCAGAAGAAAGGAGGGTTATTAGTGGGGTATCGCAGGGTTCAGTATTAGGACCGGTCCTCTTCAATGTCTTTATAAGCGACATTGCAGAAGGACTGGAAGGAAAAGTATGTCTCTTTGCAGATGACACTAAGATCTGCAACAGAGTTGATGCACAGGATGGGGTGGAAAGGATGAGAAGGGACTTGGCAAGGTTAGAGGAATGGTCAAATGTATGGCAGCTTAGATTCAATGCTAAGAAGTGCAAGGTAATGCACCTGGGAAACAAAAACCCAGGGGAAGAGTACACAATGGGGGGTGAGATACTAACAACAACAAGAATGGAAAGGGACCTGGGGGTAGTCATATCAGATGACCTAAAGATGGGCAAGCAATGTGAGAGGGCAGCAAGGAGGGCTGGGGGTACTGGGATGCATAGGAGAGGCATCACCAGTAGAAAACAGGAAGTTATTATCCTCTGTACAGACAGCTGGTGAGACCCCATCTGGAGTACTGTGTGTAGTTCTGGAGACCCAATCTCCATAAAGACATAGACAGGATGGAAGCTGTCCAGAGGAGGGCAACTAAAATGGTGCAGGGTCTGCACGGAAGTCCTATGAAGAGAGACTTAAGGAGCTTAATATGTATAGCCTCGAGGAAAGGAGGGAGAGGGGACATGATAGAAACTTTCAAGTACCTCAAGGGAATCAACAAAGTCCAAGAGGTAGCATCTTTCAAAAAGGGTGTGCAAGAACAAGAGGGCACAATTTGAAGATAGAGGAGGGCGGCTCAGAGGTAATTTAAGTATTTCTTCACAGAGAGGGTTGTGGATGCATGGAATGGCCTTCCAGAAGAGGTTGTGGAGTCAAAATCAGTGGGGGAATTCAAGCATGCATGGGATAGTCATAAGGCAATTCTGGGGGGTAGGGATAGGAAGAAGTAGGCTGTTGGTTAACTAGGATCTGCAGCTTATCCAGTAGGTAGGGAAATGGGCAGACTGGGTGGGCCAAGCAGTCCTTATCTGCCGTCAAATTCTATGTTTCTATGTTTCTATGTTAAGATCTCTAAAGACAGCAGCACACCATTACCGTGGTTTCGGCCGTGCAGAAGGCATGCTAAGCCAGCTGCATCAAGCACACAAATGCTGCCAGCAACCAAAGAGGAAAAACAAACCACTAGATCTGAAAATGCTTTTATGTGTTATGTTTTTAATTCAAGACACTGTAGTCCCAAAATAAATGCAGATTCAGATCCCTGTTATAATAAAAAATGATGCATTGTAAGTACCCTAATGGGACTAGTACTCACCCACTGACATAGCAAAAAAAATCACAGCATGCATTCTTTTCTGTCTCTTTTGCAAATAAATATGTGAGCTAAGGCTTCTTTTTTTTCCTATAGCTTTTTACTCCTTCAGTGATCCCACGTCCATCCCCACCTCCCCTCGGCTGGCACTCACCTCCCCCAGATCTACCCGGAACTAGTCCCCCCACAGATTGCCCCCTGTGGCAGGCATGGGGGGGAGGGCCATCCTCCCCTCACCACAGTCCACATCTAGACTCACTCTGGTTGGCAGCGCAGACCTGGGGAGATGCGTGGAATGGTGATCAACCATTGGGTTCTTTTTTCTGCTTTGCTGTCCTTGGTTCCCCTTTCAAGAGAATGCAACAGGATGTATACATGGAGGCACATACACTCTGTGGGCTCTCAGCCCCTTCCTTCGAGCCACTCAACCCCCACTGCCATTGAGCCGCCACCTGACGGCAGTCTAGGACTGAGCCAACTGGCCACCCCTCCCCGGAAGAAGAGAGCAGTCTCTAGGACACTCAATCTTCTCCCACCCCACTGACCCCCCGCAACCCAAGCTCGTCCCCAAACATGTGCCATTAGAGTGGCAGGAGATAAGACAGCAGATGCCTCAGCCCTCCACGCCACTGGCATGGCAAGAGCTGAGGCTTCTTTACACTCTTCGATAGTTTTGCCTTGCACATCTGTTGGTTGACAGAACTATGACCTGAAGGTGAGCAATTCTGACACTCTGATGCAAGAGGCAACAATATTGATGAGTCTAACACTTCAGCATTTGTATTAATATTTTACAAAACTATCAAATCCATAAAACATAAATATAAAAAATTACAGAAAATGATAAACAAAATTCCCTTCTTGAAAACTGGCATAATCTCGTTCTTTCTAAACTTGGTCATGGAAACCTCATCAGTTTAAGGTCCCATGTGGATCTTCCAGTGGACCAGCAACCTGGGTTTGAGAGTAAACTCTAAAGGCTGACAATCAGGTGGCCAGCTGGGGATAGCCCTGCCCTGCCCTGCCCAGCCTTTGGTACTATGGTCCAGTGTTACAGTGAACTCCAGTGATGGGCTTGGGAGTTTGCTCCACCACACAGGAGTGCACTTTATGCAATTGAGATCTCTGCCTGGGGACTAAATACAACCTGGGGAAAGTCAAGGGTCACTGCAGAGAAAAGCAGTAAATCATGGAACCTGCATGACAGGGCCCTGTGCCTGCACTGTGCGGTGGCATCCTCTTGGGGGAGGTAAGCCGCCCACACTGATGACCCCACCACAAGAAGAATGCCAGGGGTACCCTGCAGTGGGAGTGTCAGATAATTGGTGACAGGGCTGGGATGTCACCCAAGGATCACAGCCAGATGCAGGTCTTCTAGTCATGAAGGTAAAGCTTTATATTGAAAAAATGAGGTTCTAATGTGCAAGTGCATCTCAGTGCTGATTGGTTGAATCACTGATAATGAACTGTAACCCCAACATTGAGTTCTCATCTAAATCTTTAGGCATCACCGTCACACAGTGGAAGAGCAAAAAGAGGGGCCACTGCAGCAGGCATGGGTTGCAAAGAGAACAAAAAAGCTTTCTAAAATGATGCTGAAAATGGAAATTAAATTAGGTTTGATATTCTATCCATGGGGCCTACTTCAGAAAAGTTCTATAAAGAAATGAATGTATACACAGTTATCCCACAGCACCACGGGTGCAAGATGCCATGGAAGGGGGAAGCTAGAGATCTCTGCACCAGTGATTTCAGCACTTGGCTGGAGAAATGGTGCAGAGATCAAGGTTTCAGCTTCATTGGGGAATGGGGACCCACCTGAGGGGATGCAGATCTGTACAAGGGCAACGGCCTGCATCTTTCCGAAAAGGGGACTGATGTCCTTAGTGAATGGTTTAAATGCTTCATTGGGAAACATTTAAACTAGCCAAGGGGGGTTGTGGAAGAAGGAAGCAGAGTAAATGAAACTGCTCACCCCCACAGGTTAATGTAGCCAGCAAGGAGGAAACAAATGTCACAAAATTGCCAATAAGCAAAGAACTCGGCAGAAAGAGGGAAGAGAGGAGAAAGAAATGAAATTGGGGTAGGACAGGAGGAGAGCTTGCAGTACATGAAGAGCCATGTGTGCGAATGCCCGCAGCCTGGGGAACAAAATCACTGATCTGGCAGCCTTGATAGCTGAGGCTGATCTAGATATTGTAGCAATTACAGAGACATGGTACAATGTGAACCATGACTGGGATGTAGCTATACCGGGGTACACTTTGTTCAGGAGAGACAGGGAGGGTAAAAAGGGAGAGGGGTGGCTCTTTACATCAAGGAGGATATAAAGGCGATGGAGGCATAAAGATTGCGGGGGGGGGCAGAGACACTGTGGGTCACCCTGGAAATAGGCATTGGCACAGCTATTCAAACAGGCATAATCTACAGACCCACTGCACAAAGGGAGGAAATGGACAGAGAGCTTCTGGAAGCCATCCATAAGATGGAAGCTAAAGGGGAGGTTTTGTTAGTAGGTGTCTTCAATTTACAAGACATTGAGTGGTGCATTCCAGCAGTTTCAACAGCCAGGGGCAGAGACATCCTGGACTCCCTACTAGGGGCAGGCCTCAAGCAGCTAGTGCTTGAGCCAACCTGGGAGAGAGCGGTTTTGGACCTGGTTCTAACCAACGGGGACAGAATTATGGCTGTCAAGGCAGGGGACACTTGGGGTCCAGTGACCATCGCACAGTGTAGTACAATATGAGTACTGTAAGAGGGTCAAGCCATACAAAAGAGAAGGTTCTGGACTTCAAGAGGGCAGACTTCACAAAGATGGGGGGGTGTCTCAGGGAAGCCCTAGCAGGGGAGAGAAAGGGGGGGTAGAGGAACTACGGGCCCATCTAAAAGAGCCATAGGGGAGGCAACAAACCTTTGCATTCAGGAAATAGGCAAAGGCAAGAGAAAAAGGAAACCCCTATGGTTTTCATAGGAAGTGGCAGGGGAAAGTAAAGGCAAAAACTTTGGCATTCAAGAAATATAAGGAGTCACAGAAAGAAGAGGACAGGGCAATGTATCTAGAAAAGCAAAGAGAGGCAGGGAAAGTAGTCAGGTGCACCAAGGTGAAGACAGAGGAGAAAATAGCAAAAAAGGTTAAAAAGGGGGATACGACTTTTTATCAATACATTAGTGAATGAAGGAAAATGGGGGGTATTGTTAGGCTAGAATGGGTGAGAGTAGAAGGAGACCAGGATAAAGCATCCCTCTTGAACAAATATTTCTGTTCCATTTTCACAGAGGAGGGGGAGAGACCACAGCTAAGACTCAGGACTGGTAGGGAGGTGGACAGCAGTCCATTTACAGAGGAGAGAGTCCTAAAAGAACTTACTAAACTAAAGGTGGACAAGGCAATGGGACCAGACGGGATAGACCCAAGGGTATTAAAGGAATTATGTGAGATGCTGGCTGCACCACTGACATCCCAGTTCAACAGGTCACTGAATATGGAAGAGGTTCCAGAGGACTGGAGGAGGGCCGATGTGGTCCCTCTACACAAAAGTGGGGGCAGAGAAGAGGCTGGTAACTATAGACCTGTCAGTCTGACCTTGGTGGTGGGGAAAATGATGAAATCACTACTAAAAGAAAGGATTGTGGAGCACCTTGAAGCCAGCAGAGCACCGGATCCAAGACAGCACAGATTCATGACAGGAAAGTTATGTCAAACAAATCTGATAGATTTCTTTGACTGGGTGACCAGGGAGGTGGATCAGGGGGAGCGAAGGATGTGGCCTACCTTGACTTCAGCAAGGCATTCGACACCATTCCACATAGGTTGGTAAACAAGCTGAGTAGCATGAGATTAGGTCACAAGGTGGTGAACTGGGCTGGGAATTGGTTGAGCGACAGAAGACAGTGGGTGGTGGTAAACAGAGCTAAATCCGAGGTAGGAAGAGTGTCCAGTGGGGTGCCACATGGATCAGTTCTTGGCTCAGTACTATTTAATGTGATTTAGTATGCCATTGCCACCCATGCTTCAGATGTTAAAGCTGCAATTTGCTTTGTAAAAATTTGTTTCATAAAAAAAATCTGTCATAGTCATTTTTTTGTATGTTTTTGTTTCTGCCCACCCTCCAGTTTTCTGTGTGTGACCACAACCCCAGAATGATGTCATGCAAGGGAACAGTCAATGTTTTTACATACAGCAACAAGGAATTCTGGGCAAATTATAAAGTTGACTTAAATGTTCATTACTTAGAGGTGCAGTCTCTTATTTTGGTACTGGGGACTGCAGAATAGCACCTACTATGTAGTCATATCTGCTCTCCAGTAACAGTCCTTGCATCCCCTTCTCTACTAAATCCCTTTAACACAGCCTATAAAAACATATGCAGATTTGTCACCCTAGCCTCATACTGTACTCACCGCTGTCACTTCTACTAATCTCTGGGATGGCTCCACCCTCCGATCAGAGAGACCTCATGCTCAGAGCACTCATATCAAAAACTTTGCAAGAAGGGACAGGATCACCTTTGGTGGAGCTGCTGATGCTAAAGAGTAACAGACGTGAACTGCGGTCCTCTGGTTGTAGGCTACTGGAATGCCCCAGACGTAATACTGAACTGGGGAGGAGAGCCTTCTCCTATGCAGCACCCAAGCTATAGAACTCCCTCTCTAACGAACTGCAGGCTCCAATTTCACCTCACACATTCAAATGGAACCTCCAGGAAGTAATGTTAGGTAGATCATTATGTACATGCTATACTAAGTGATGGTAAATGTCTGCTGGACACCCCAGTTAAAACATATGGCTAGTTCAGTAACACAGATGCATTTATTGCTAAAAGATGGATTCTAGAACAGCCAATGTCCTGGAGACAGTGATCAACTGAATTTGTATGTCTGCTGTACTGCTACTGTATCTTCACTACCTGTGCTGTAACTTGATGATTTTTTCCCGCTCCACTGCATGTGTAAAGTAACTGTGTATTGTAATAGATGTGCCACCTAAGTGGCCTGCGTCATGCCTGAAAATGGTCCCTGGGATCAGAGTACCCACTCGGTAAACAAGTAAATAAATATAACGGAGTTCTAGAGAAGCTTGACGACGCTAAGTATGTGTGCACATGGGCACACTAAGTGGGCTGTAGGCCTTTATCTGCTGTCAACATATCTGTATCTATATGTATATATGTGTGTATATATATGCAGCAAGGCATTGTGGGTACAGTATATAGCTGATTTTTCTGTCTCCCTTATCAAAGGGCAGTCTCCTATGTAGGTAGTGTTTTCAGTAGTACTGTATGTAGAAAAGTTTCTGGAAAACTGCTTTTCTGATGCAGATAGTCCAAAAAGATAATTATCCAGTCTGTGTAGATGTGTTTGACTTTACAGCCTGCTGGTGAAGTGACAGGTCTGAAGTGGCAGCTCCTGCCAGAATGTGGGAGTATGATGAAACTTTTCTATGTTTATGTTATAGGGTCTGAATGATTATAAGTAGTTCAGGAGCGTAATTATGGGTCAGACTAATTTTCTTTTTCTTTGGTGTCCAACTTCTGATAGGAGTCCAAAATTGTGAAGGAAAAAGGATGTCTGTAATACCAAGACTGACCAACGGAGGTCTCTGTTTCAACACAGTGCTTAAAAACTTTGTTTACCTTGCATGATGTCATGGTCGGGGCTTGAGCACTGAGAAAAAAAGGGGCAGGGCTATGGAAAGGAAGCAGAGCACGAGAAATAAAAGCATTTTTCTCATGGGAAAAGCACTTTTTGGCAGTTTGAATAGTAGGAGATTGAATCACAACTCCTACAGGTTACTAATCTCATTTGCTATGGCAAACATGGCAAAATCACTTTAATGTCTTCATCAGTGACATTGCGGAGGAGCTGGATGGGAAGTTATGCCTTTTTGCGGATGACACTAAGATTTGCAATAGGGTAGACAGTCCGGAAGGGGTGGAGAAAATGAAATGACCTAGCTAAGCTGGAGGAATGGTCCAGAGTGTGGCAGCTAAGATTCAATGTGAAAAAGAGCAAGATCATGCACTTGGGCCGCAGGAACCCAGGGGAGAATTACATGATGGGGGAGAGTTGTTAGAGGCCACACAACAGGGAAGAGATCTAGGAGTGATCATATCGGACACCCTAAAGGTGGCCAAACAATGTGCTAAGGTGGTGGGGAGAGCCAGTGGAATGCTGGGGTGCATAGGGAGGGTTATCACCTGCAGAAGAAATGAGGTAGTGATGCCACTGTACAGGTCATTGGTGAGGCCTCATTTACAGTACTGTGTCCAGTTCTGGAGGCTGTATCTCCAGGAGGACATAGATAGGGTGGAGGCTGTTCAGAGAAGGGCAACAAAAATGATGCAGGGCCTACACCAGTGGTCATATGATGAGAAACTGGAGGAACTCAATATGTATATAATGTAGTCGGGGAGGGGGTGACATGACTGAGACCTTCAGGTACCTAAAGGGAATAAATAAAGTACAGGAGGGCAGCATCTTTCAGATGAAAAAAATGCTCTAGAACAGGGAGACATGACATGAGACTGGAAGGAGGTAGACTATGGGGCAACATGAGAAAGTACTTCTTCACAGAAAGGGTAGTGGAGGCATTGAACAGCCTCCCAGCAGAGGTGGTGGGGGTAAAGACGGTGGGGTAATTCAAGACTGTATGGGATAGACATAGGGGAACCTTCGTGGGTCAAAAGAGGAGGTGATGCCATAAATCAAGTAGGATCTGAAGCGCTATATGTAGGTAGGGAAAAAAGCAGACTGGATGGGCCTGGCAGTCCTTATCTGCCGTGAAAGTCTATGTCTCTATGGCAAGAATGGCAAGCTAATCTGAGGCCACGCTCTGTTGGTGTTCAGTCCTTGGTCAGCAGCATCCTCCCACCTTTATCATGAATGTTTTTTTTATAAATGATGTACACTCAAGTTAATCAATGATGTTATTATATGATCAGTGCAATATCTCATCTGTATTTTTCACGAAGTTCCTAGTACTTAATCATGTCTTCGCTTGTTACTATGTACCTTGTGCCATTTTGTTATTATTCCTTTACCTCCGTTTGTTAATCCCTCCCCTGGGATGCACCTGGAAATGAACCTCAGCTCAATGTGCCTTTCCTGCTTACCAATTTTCAAATACATAAATGTCAATGTAGGCAGGCATACTTACTGTACACAACTGCGTGCAGTATTGTTGAGTACCTGTCCAAGACCATATGCCTTTATTGTTACCATTATCATTCTAATCTGGAGTACTTAAAAAAAGTGTAGACCACTGAGTAGTGTCTCTGTTTAAACTTCTATTGTATAGGAGATACATATGTGTGCAACCTGTTTAGAGTTTAGATGAGTCATGTGACAACAACCTGATTTGTTATGTAATGGGGGCAGCATTTGGAGAAGATCTTTTATTTATTTATTGAAATGTTTCATCAAGAAGGCACGCTGAGCAACAAGTTGCTCGTCTCCCGGTGCGACCTGGGGGGTAGGGGAACATGAAGATAGTTTACAGAGATTTGGTACACAATATAAATTTACAGTACATTACATTCAAATAATTTGAGCAGACTGTACAGGAGTAATGAAACAGTAGGATGCTAACAGTTTTGAACTAGATAAACACTATACCAACACTTTTGGACTAGATAGATACAACAACACAAAATAACATTAGGCATACACTAAATGACACATAACTGTGTAGCTAGCAAATGGCTGAACAGAATTGTTGTAATTTGATCTAGGGAAGTTAGTGAAGAGTGAACACAGGCAGAACAGGTTGGCTAAGGTATAACAGGAGTGCAATTTAACTACAAGTGCAGTACAGATTAGGGGTCAGCCATAAAAGAAGCGCAAGTTAATTACACGTGCATTATAGATTATGGGTCAGCCACAGCTAGGGCTACCTATGGGGGAGAAGGGAAGGTGAGAGAGAGGTAGGTATGTTGGTAGGCAGAGAAGCAGGGTGGTGGTGGAAGGGGATGGAACAAGGAGGCAAAGGAAGAGGTAGGAGGAGAAAGATCTGCTGGGGCCTGACCCCTCCAATATGCTGATGACCCTGTCTGCACAAGGCAGGGATCAAGCACGACAGGAAGGGAGTAGGTTGTGGCAGCGAGAGGTAGAGTACAATAGGCGGGAAGCAGGTTGTAGGCAGTAAGGGGAAATAAGGTTCAGAAGGACAGAAGAGAGGGTGAAGGTGAGAGAGAAGAGAGGCCGGGATCCCAGCCTTTCAGGATGTGGAGAAGTGGAGGGAAGAGTTGGGTTAAAGGTGTAAGGATAGGGTAGGGACTGGCCCTTGGTACAACTTTGGATGATAGAGAAATTGCAGTAAGAGAACAATGGAAGGTCTGAAGGGAAGGAATGCTGTTTTTTAGGTGGGTTGGGGTGGAGCTGCAGCAGGGGCTTTTAATGGGTACTGAGAGGGATAGGGTTTGTCGGGCTTAGAGGGGGAAGTTAGGGAGGGTTGTAGCAGGAACAGCTAGGAGCAAGAAAGTTTTTAAGGGCAGAGCTGATGGAGTAGTAGGAGGATGAGTGACAAATTTGAGGAGGGAGGGAATTCCACATTTTTGGGAGGTGGTGAGAGTAACTGGATTGGCCGATGAGGGTGGCTCTGCGGAGGACCGCCAGAGTACGCAAGTCGGATGATCTAAGTGAGTGAGAGGGAGTGGGGAGTGTTATAAATGAGGGAGAGAGGTAGGAAGGGAGTTCACCCAGCCAGTGCTTGGAGGTGAATTTTGCGCAGTGGGAGAGTCATCTGTTTGTAAGAGAGAGGAAGGATAGAGCACAATAAAGATCACAGTGGTGGATGCAAGAGGGAGTATCAAGGGCAAAACTGCAGAAGAAATTGAAGAGGGCATCCAATCTGGCCAAGGAGGACTTGGGAGCAGCACCATAGACTACTTCACAGTAGTCGAAGATGGGCAAGATCATCTTCTGAACAATTTTACGCCTAACCGTAGAGGGGATACAACTATGGTTCCTGAACAGGGCACCAAGCTTGGGGAGCAATTTTTTCTGGATGGTGTCAATATCAATCAATCAATCAATCAATCAAATCTTTATTTATTCAGGCGATCATCGTTGAGCAAGGCTCATTTACAAGATGGACCTGATAAGGTCAAGGTTCGAGTTGGTGCACAGCAATTACATCACATACTTATGAGACAGTCATACATACAGAAACAAGAAAATGTTATTTATATATAGGATAAAGTATGGGGTGCAGTGTGTTGAGAATTTAACACACACCCAAGTTGTTGGATGGCACATAAACCCCGAGGGCGAAGCCCGAGGGGTTTATCTTCAACGCCTCCAACAACGAGGGTGTGTGTTAAATTCAGTAAAACACACTGCACCCATATTTTATTTTATATAATTGAAGGGGTTCCATTTTTTCCATTGAGAGGTATGAAAATTAATGAAACACAGAGTTTTGCCTTGTCTCGTGGATTTTCTTCATTTGGTAAATGTGGAGTTGTAAAGTGTTACAGTGGGAATGTAGTAACTTTAACAGCAAGAGAAAAAAAAGTCGATTCAATCTCGGGTTGCTTTTTTGAGGTTGCTATGGGCGTTGCTAGGTGTTGCTTAGCAGTGGAGTCGATCTAGTAACCTGCAGAGGGAGGAAGCAGCGATAAAAAGTTGCGAAAGCTTTGTTTTAATTTTATTGAGGTAGTAGGGAAGAGAAAATATCTTGTGGTTTCACAGCAGCTCAGGAGGTGAGTGTTTGGCTGACTGAATTCACGAGGGACACCGTTTGTGACAGTCTCGAGCTGCATTGCGTCTCAAGCATTTTCCAATTGAAAAAGGCGCGTGAATGCCGTAACACCTACTCAGGTGTTACGGTATTTAACACACGCTTTTTTCAATAGGAAAAAACGGAACCCGTTAATTATAACACAATAATATACAGAGAATTCACATGTTAAAGCTTGGCAAGAGAAAGTTAAACTAACATCTACAATATGTACAATACATATATATCACAATGAGGGCCATGACAGTCACTCACATAATGAGTACAAGGATGGTGAAGGGAATATTGGGTGCCATATACTGGCGGTGTCTGGCTGGAAGGAATATGCCATATGTGATTGGAATAAGGTTTTGTGGGATGACTATTCTATCTCTAGCGGTAGCAACTGCATTTCTCTGTGAAGAAGGCTGTACAGTGCTGCTTGAAGGATGTAAATGGAATGATAATGGACAGTTTTAGGGATTTTGTAGGGTGTTCCATGCTCGGCTAGAGTAGCTGATTGCTGCCCTCCCTATTTTGGTGTTGACTTTGGGCAATTTGAGCAGGATGATATTGTTGCTTCTTAGGGCATAGGAGCTGGGAGTGGTCAGGTTGAAACAGTCCAGGATATAGCTTGGGAGTTTTTGATAAAGCTCTGTAGATCCATAGAGCTGCATTTCTGCTCCTCCTGACATGAAGGAAACCCATCCAACTGAATCATAGAGAGAACAATGGTGAGTATTATATGGCAGGTCTGTAATGAACCTTATTGCTCTATGGTATAAGGTATCCAACTTTTGAAGGTAGGGGTGGGGCAGTGACTATAGAGGAAGTCTGCGTAGTCAATGACTGATAGAAAGATGGCCTGGACTAATCTCATCTTTGAATCTCTATTAAGGAAGGTTTTAATCTGTAGAGGAGGCCAAGCCTTAGTGACTTTTCAGCAGTTGTTCTAGATGCTGAGTAAAGTCAAGTCTGTTGTCAATCCACACACCTAGGTATTTGAAATTTTCAACATACTCCAGATTTTCTCCAAGTATAGTGCATATCTGGGGAGACTGATTGAAGGGATGTGTTGGTGGAGTTTTGGGTTGTGAACATCATTGTTTTGGTTTTCTTTGCATTTAGCAGAAGCTTTTCTCAGAAGCTGATGTTGTAACAGGGAGAATTCTGCTTGTAGATTTCATGAGCAACTTTAGGTGAAGGTTGCTGACATACAGTACAGTGTCATCAGCAAAGAGATGTACTGAGGACTTGGTAAGGTTGAATCAATTTTATTTATATAAATGGCAAAAGGATAGGACCCAGAATAGAGCCTTGGGGACTCCTCTTGACAGTGGTCTTAATGGGGAGAGGTCACCTTCAGCTTTACGCTGCTGTGATCTACCGGAGAGGTAGCATCTGAACCACTTAAGGGAAGATGGATCTAGGCCAATGGAGTGTAGGGATGAGAGTAGCAGTTCATGGTCCACAGTGTCGAATGCTTTGCTCAGGTCCAGGAATACTGCATAGACATTGTTCTTTTTATCTAGTTCGGATTGCCAATCATTGGTGACCTTGGCTAATGCAGTGATAGTGCTATGTTTGGCCATATGGTTTGGTAATATGTCTGGAGAAGTTTAGGTGTTGATCCAGCCAAACTCCTAGGTACCTGAAGGAGGATGTGTCCTCAAGTAAAGTTCCATCAAAGGTGTGGAAAGTGGGCAGGGAGGGAAACCTAGAGAGTCTCTGCCTTGTGCCAAAGGTCTTGGAGACAGTCTTCTTGGCAATGAGAAAAAGTTGATAGTTAGCAAACCAGAGCTGAACCTTGTCAAAGTTTTGCTGCAAGTTGGATGTAGCCTCAGCTGGGCAAGAGCCAGATGCATACAGGACCATATCATCGGCATACATGTGTATGGTGGTGACAGAGGAGCAGACAGATGGAAGGTCATTTAGGAAGATAGAGAATAATAGGAGCCCTAGCACTGAGCCCTGAGGGACTCCAGTATTAGTCGGGAGGAGAGGGGAAATGACAACAGAGATCCTGACTGACTGGGTTCTACCGGTGAGGTAGGCCTTGAACCAGCTAGTGGCTGAAGAAGACAGGCCAGCTGTTGAGAGGGAGTCAAGGAGAAGGGAGTGGAAAACAGTGTCAAAAGCCTTGATGAGGCTGACAAAGATGGCTGAGGTAATTTGGCCATTGTCCATCCCAGTAAGGATAGAGTCAGCGAACCGAAGTAGGGAGGTAGTGGTGGAGTAATTTTTCCTACAGCTAGATTGGAAACGGGTGAAGTAGGAGGTGTCAGTTAGAAATGAGGTAAGCTGGGAGAGGACAAGGTGTTCTTGTAATTTAGCTAGGGTAGGGAGGAGAGAGATAGGGCAGTGAATTCCAGGGGAAGATGGGTTACTGCCTTTGGGAAGAGGGAGGACCACAGCATGTTTCCATGGGGTAGGGACTGAGGGAATAGAAAATGAGAGGTTTAGAATTAGAGAAAGGGAGTAGGCAATGGCCGAGACAGAGAGAGAGGAGTTTGGGGTCTAGGCCATCTGGGGAGAAGCCTTTTGAGGGGTTAATAGCAAGGAGCACTTGTAGCGTGTTATTTGGGAGACTGCATCGAAGGAGAAGAGGGTGGGAGGAGGAGGGAGGGAGGGAGGAGAAGTACCATTGGAGATAGGAGAGGAGTGAGGGTAGGAAGGGTTTCAGTAGCTCAGTGGCACAGGAAGTATAGTAGGTGTTAAATCCAGCAGCTACGGTACCCGGGTTGGCCACAAGGATGTCATTTATTTCAAGTGGGGGGGGGACATTGGAGAAAAGAGGACATGAACCGCCTTCCAGAACTTGGAAGGTGAATTTATGTTTGTGAGGAAGGCAGCGTTAAAGTATTCGGACTTTGCTAGCCTTGTGGCCCTGATACAGGCATTTTGAAGATTGCAGTAAGTCATGAGATCACCAGGAAGCTGGGTTGCTTGATGACGTTTCCAGGCACGATCCCTAGCTCTGAGACCGGCCAGTAGTTCTGGAGTAATCCAAGGTAAGCGATTTCCCCTAACCCTGGTTTGTTTGAATGGGGCAAAGGTATTCCAATTCTCTAGGAATAGATCCATAAAATAAGCAACAGCCTTATCACCCGATGGGATGTTGGCAAGGGGAGACCAGTCGGAGAGGGCTAGGTTGTGCTGGAGAGGTTCCAATTCTAAGGATTTAAAAGAGTGTGGTTGCAAGGTTTTATGCAGGGATTTGGGTCTGTGAATTTTCCTGACTACGAATACTGGCTTACGGTCACTGAATGCATCAGGAAGGATACCAGAGATGATGACTCTGTGGGGGTGGGTGGTAAGAGCCCAGTCAAGTAGGAAGTGATTTTGTGTCTTGTGGCTGGGACGGGTGGGTTCTAATATTAGCTGTGTGAGGTTATGGGCACAGATTTCATTGCGTATTTTCGTTGTTTTTGATGACAGCCAGTTTAAATTGAAGTTGCCTAGGATATACAGCTCCCCAGAGTGAGAGAGGGCAGTGATGGAAGTTAGGAGGTCAAGAGCGGTAGAGGGCTGGATGTTTGGGCAGCAACAGATGCCAGCTATAAAGACCAGAAGAGTAAATGGAAGGGTAACATGAATAGTTAGAGCATCATGGGTCATTAGGTCAGAGGATGAGTAAATTAAGGAGTACTGGAGGGAGGTAAGGATGTACATGGTGACACCGCCACCCCTGCCAGCTCAGTCTTGCCTTAGGTGGGAGTCGCCAGGAATAGAGACTGAGTGGTCAAGGGATCGTGCTCTTTAGCCATGTTTCTGTAATGATTAGGATGTCTGGTTTTAGAGCGGCCACCATGGTTTGTAGGAGGTCAATTTTTAGTACTAGGCTGCAGATATTTAGATGTAGGATCTTGAAGCCTCTTGGGAGGGCTGTAGGAGCAAAGGAGGGGGCAGTAGCAGCTGTGGAAGCACCAGAAGTGCTGGAGGCCACAGGGCCAGGGTTGGGATGGATGTCCCTAGAGGAGAGCAGGAGTAGAGCGAGGATGAGGAAGTGAAGCTCTGGGCATTTCAATTAATCAATCAATCAAAATCTGTATTTAACCAGGCAAACACCATTGAGCAAAGCTAATTTTCAAAGTGGACCTGGATTGTTCTAAGGAGAATCCGAGGAGGCCAGGTGTTTGGAGGGGAACGAAGGGGTAGAGTAAGGGAGCAGTAGATGAAGACCAGCAAGGATAGACAGCACAGATAGTAGTGATGCATGAGGAATCATAGAGAAGTGAGACCACTGTTCAGAGGGGGGAAGAGGGAGTAATAGTGAGAATGTAAGTGGGGGATTTGAGGAGGGGGATGTAGGGGTTGTTGAGTTATTTCGCATTGGCATATTATAAGCAAGAGGGGTTGGTAGAGAGAAGAATTGAAATAGAAAAGGGGGGAGGGAGGAAAGAGGGATCTGCATTGCAACAGGGGCCTGATTTTGAAAAAAAAAAACTAGTATAAGAAGGGAGTGTGAAGAAGGTGGAATAACAGCACCACACTGAGATTGAAGGCCATACTCGAAGAGTATAGATGTGTACTTTTTAATGGGGGCAGAAGCTGGAGAGAGTGTGTACAAAACGGAAATTTCTAGCTACAACCCTGAATGTTAACAAGATGCTTCTTTTCTTTTTTCCAGGAAGTAACGCTGTTATACATATCAATTGAATATACCAGCCTAGCTATCTAATCTTTTATTCCAAAATAACTTCATGTCAGTTCATCTGGTGACTTGGGCTAGCAATCATCCTCCCATCCTGACCAAAGCCAGGACGAGGAGGAGAACCTACTGGGCATAGATTCAGAAATTTACCACACTTCCCCATGAAATCAAATCCAAATTCCTAACCTCAAATAGCAGAGTTGAACTCATGACCTCAGAAATGCAGAAGGTCGTATGCACTGAGCCGCTCAACCAGCTCAGACTTACATGTCTGGTAAAACAGAAAGCATATGGAAGCTATTATTACAGCTTCTGGGGGGTGTGCCTAAATCAGCCCCTTTCTATTTTAAGAACTTTTTACTCGATTATTTTACTGCTCCTCCTGTTGCCTGTCTCCAGTGCTTCCTACATCTTTACTTTACATGTGTCCAAAGACAAGTTGCTCACATAATCCTGAAGCCTTGTGAGCTCTGGAATAGAACAGAACAGCTTGGGTGTGGTGTATGTTTAATGAAAAAGACTGCTGTATCAACAGGCTTGTTTCACTTCCTCAATCCACCCAACAACAGATTGGAATGCGACACACTGAGAAGACAGCTTGAAGTTTGGACTGAACATGCATGCTTTATGCTTGTACAGTATACTGGGTTGACACATGCACACACCCTGCTTATAGTACTACACTTTTGCTTACTGATCCATGAAGGTTCCATTCCCATTTCACTCATTATTGATTCACATGGCCTCTTTCTAGAATTTAAAGGGACAGTGTACTTTTTCTCTAGCCTAGTATTGCTACACTTTTTTTAAGCAGAGATTTGTTTCTTGGATCCTATAGCTCAGAAAATAACAGAATTAGACTTTAAAACTGAGATTCAGTTTCTTAGTTTCTATAATTCACTAAAAATACCACCAACAGCTTAATCTGGTTCAAGGTCAGTTGGCATTCATCTGTATCCCCCTCCCCCGGGTCGTGCCTGAAAATAGGCAGAATTTGTCTAGTGCACTTACCCGGTCAACAAAAACTACATAAATAAATAAATAGTAAAGAAGAGCAATGCAATAAGACCTTAAGATGCAAAAATGTAACAAAACACTCCAAAATACCTAATTACCTATAAATTTACTGAACTCCCTAGTCATAAAAAAGTGAAATTTATTTATTTTACAAAATTAGAGCAAAAGTAATAGTCAATAAAAGTGTAATCTTCCAGTTTTGATTCCCAAGTCATGTAAGCAGAAACAGTACCCTCTAAAAAGACACATGATTACTGAGAGAGTGGTTTGACAGAGACTTAGCTTTCACCCTGTACAATAAAGGTCACAGGCACTGCAGAATGAGACACAGCAAGTTGGCAGATTTTATTTCCTGCATCTAGCCTAGGTGCTGTGTAGCTGGGTAAAAAAAGAAACAGCGGGGACTGCCCCATGGCCTGGCCCTATGGCCGTGCACCATGCTGTCATGACAGCAGCCCAGGTTCGGAATAGAAACCAGAAATCGCCCATGTGGGAGGGTAAGGTCAGAGAGTATTGCCAGTGGCGATGCTTCCCTGATCGGGGGAAGGTTAGCGCTGTGCCCACAGTACTAGCAGGCAGCAAAACCTGTTGAGGGCCTTAGAGGTATTACTCCATCCACTGGGGGCCACTGGCGTGGGCAAGTCTGTGTGATGGGAAGCAGCAACGGGACTTAAGCAGGGAAAATGGAGTTTAAAACTCCTGGAGCCTCCAAATGGTGTTCCATTCCCAGCACTCTTGAGCTAGGAGACTGACTTGGAGTGGAGTGGACCCGACCTGCCTCTGAACCAAGGCAGAGAAGCACAAGCTCCAGAGCAGGGGAAAAAAGCAACATAACAAAAAAATGACAGTCTGGTGTTGCAGCGGCATTGAGAAGCAGCAGGATCGAAAGCAATACTTTTCTGTACATCATTCTGCTCACTTATAAAAAAATAACTGTGTTGTGAGAATGGGTGATGGGCTGGCTTTACTTCAAATGGAAAATGAACTTGTCTAAATGCACACAGTCTTCCATTCAGCGCTGGGACATGTTCACACACAGTATTACCTGCTTTTGTTTGTTCTTTGTACGACAGATGACCTGTACTGTACATCTGGCAGGCCTAGAGAAAAACTGGCACTCAGCAAACTACAGCTGATAAGATTTCTGAACTGGGATTTGATAACATCCTACCTAAAACCCCAGGAGTCATTGCCCCTGTAACATTTAGCAAACAAAGCTGAATTCTGTGAAATAATACATTACATAAACTTGACCTAAAGGCAGCTGTTCCTTCTATGACAAGCGGCTGAGGTGGGTTTATAGTAGACCTTGACCTTTTATTGACTGCAGCAAATGGGCTAAGTGCAATAAATGCTGGCTTATTTGTCAGTAGTATTCCCCACTGGTGGGCTAACTGGTGTATCTATCTACTGCAGTATACAGATTGTTTTCTCCAAAAACCTTTGTCTCCTCAGCCCATGTTTGTCTCTCAAGGATATACCTTTTTCCAGGGATATACCCTGATCAGGCCTGGGGTTCCTGTTATCCCTCTTGCTCCACAGTTTGCAGTCCGACTTTCCCCATGGCTTTTCCTTCCACAGCAGGCTGGAAGCAGTCCTTGCAGACTAGAATCTGCTGGGCAGGGACCTGAGAGCTTCCCAAGACTTCAAGTCATCATGCGGGCAGTTTATGTTTTTTTTCCTATCCCTTCTTCCTCCCCCCTACCTCCTCCACTGGTATGGGAGGAGCCCTCTTGCTAGCCTCAACTGCGCAAAGCATACATCCTGCTATGGGAGCTAACTTCTTTGGCTCATCACAGGGGTCGCTGCGGCACTGGTGTGCAACACACACCATGCTGGACTGTAGCACACTGCCAAGCAGCAGTTGCTGTGGTTTGGCCTGTCTTCTGGCATAGCTTCAGAGTTGGCTTCCAAACTCAAGTCATCTGCTCAGTAGCACATCATGCTGCCACTGGTCCACTGGGGCAGCTGCAGCATACAATATTCAAATGCACACCATCGAGTTATTTCTATTTACTAGAGAACATCTTTTTTTATTTCACTTAAGTAGCCCAGGTTTAGAAGTGTTTTTTGCCAACATCAGTGCATTTTTTGTTTAAAAGTTCTCAGCAGGAGGATGGTCAGTCAATGCAGCAGCAGCACACTCAGGATGCCAGTGACCTGTATTCATGAATAAAGCTTGGGCTGATGGAGGGCTAGCAGAAAGGAGGACTGAGTGTCCCATAAAATGCTCTCCTTCTCCGGGGAGGGAGGGTGTGACAGGAATGGGAAAGAAAGAGTTAATAGTTTGGATTCTGTAGGTGCCTTATTTTTTTAGCAGTTTGAAAAAAAATACACTCAGGCTAAAATCCTCTGTCCGCAGCATCCAGCTTGTGGAATTCCTAGCTGCTAGATAAGAGCTGGGTCATAAATCTCGAGTGGACATCTCCATACACCCACAGACCTGCAGACACATACACATGGCAGTTTGAATGGATTGGATCATTCAAATATAAGCTTAAGGTGAAAAGGGAATATAATTGGTCACTGATAGGTGTTCACTCTGACTGGGACAATTAAATACATACATGTTAGTTGGTTGGTGCATTCAAAGGGAGAATAGGAATGACCTATTCTCCAGAGAGTATATAACCTTCTGAAAGACAGAGAAGTCTCTCTCTTGCTTTGGAAAGCTGGAAGGGAAAACATAAGTTTGGAGCCTACCTTGTAGCTATGTCCGTGGGAGCTGGCAGTTAGAATAGGGTCCAGTGTCTCTTGTAAGGACAGGAAAGGGTAAGTTTAGTGCTAGCATATTTCAGTAATTTATTTATTTATTTACGAGATTTACCAGGAAGGCATACTGAGCAACATGCTCGATTCCAGATGCGACCTGGGGGCCTAGGCCCAGTACATAGCATAGAAACATAGAAACATAGAATTTGCCGGCAGATAAGGACCGCTTGGCCCACCCAGTCTGCCCATTTCCCTACCTACTGGATAAGCTGCAGATCCTAGTTAACCAGCAGCCTACTTCTTCACCCCACCCCCAAATTGCAGTATCACTGTCCCATGCATGCTTGAATTCCACCACTGATTTTGACTCCACAACCTCCTCCGGAAGGCCGTTCCATGCATCCACAACCCTCTCTGTGAAAAAATACTTCCTTAAATTACCTCTGAGCACCCCCCATCTTCAAATTGTGCCCCCTTGTTCTTGCACACCTCTTTTTTTGAAAGATGCTACCCTCTTGGACTTTGTTGATTCCCTTGAGGTACTTGAAAGTTTCTATCATGTCCCCCCTCTCCCTCCTTTCCTCGAGGCTGTACATATTAAGCTCCTTAAGTCTCTCTTCATATGTCTTCCGGTGCAGACCCTGCACCATTTTAGTTGCCCTCCTCTGGACAGCTTCCATCCTGTCTATGTCTTTGCGGAGATTGGGTCTCCAGAACTGCACACAGTACTCCAGATGGGGTCTCACCAGCTGTCTGTACAGAGGGATAATAACTTCCTGTTTTCTACTGGTGATGCCTCTCCCTATGCATCCCAGTATACCCCCAGCCCTCCTTGCTGCCCTCTCACATTGCTTGCCCACCTTTAGGTCATTTGATATGACTACCCCCAGGTCCCTTTCCATTTTTGTTGTTGTTAGTATCTCACCCCCCATTGTGTACTCTTCCCCTGGGTTTTTGTTTCCCAGGTGCATTACCTTGCACTTCTTAGCATTGAATCTAAGCTGCCATACATTTGACCATTCCTCTAACCTTGCCAAGTCCCTTCTCATCCTTACCACCCCACCCTGTGCATCAACTCTGTTGCAGATCTTAGTGTCATCTGCAAAGAGACATACTTTTCCTTCCAGTCCTTCCCAATGTCGCTTATAAAGACATTGAAGAGGACCGGTCCTAATACTGAATCCTGCGGTACACCACTAGTAACCCTCCTTTCTTCTGAGTGGACTCCATTTACTATTACTCTCTGTGTCCTATTCTCCAGCCAATTCTTTACCAGGCTGTCATCTTGGGACCCACTCCCAGGCTGGCTAACTTGTATATTAATCTTTTGTGTGGGACTGTGTCAAATGCCTTGCTAAAGTCTAGGTAGGCCATGTCCACAGCCCCTCCCTGATCTACTACTTTGGTCACCCAGTCAAAGAAATCTATCAGATTTGTCTGGCATGACCTTCCCGCTGTGAATCCATGCTGCCTAGGGTCCTGTGCCCCTCTGGCCTCTAGATACTTGACAATTCTTTCCTTCAGAAGTGATTCCATCATTTTCCCTATCACTGAGGTTAAACTAACAGGTCTGTAGTTTCCTGCTTCTGCCTTGCTCCCACTTTTGTGAAGGGGAATCACATCTGCCCTCCTCCAGTCCTATAGAAGAACATTTAAAGTACAGAATTGGAAATAAAGAACATTGCATATGATTTCTACACAAATAATAAAGTTTTGAGTATGAATTACGTAGAGTAAAGAATTTACAGACAGATATACACATAACAGGAGTACTCCTGTACAATATTTGAATAGTAGAGTGCTAACTAATAATTTAGCATGAGCAGCTGGAGGAGAAGTGTGCCTGGAGTAGTCTGGTGCGGTGACCGGGATTTTGTGCATGTCTGATGGGGGCGGGAAGGGGGTTCCAGAACTGTGGGATTCTGAATTTAAAAGCTGACTGGCCTTTGGTACTGCGCATTAGTGGGACATGCAGAAGTCTGGGGTCTGTGCCTCTTAAGAAGTACACAGGGGGAGGTTGTTGGGATAAGGTAGATTCTAGGTAGGAAGGGAGGGAGAGGGTCCAAAATTTAGCAGCAAACCTAGCACAGTTTATTAATCTCCAGTCTTGGAGAGATGGCAGGGCTAGGGAGCTGTATAGAGTACAGTGGTGGGTGGATAGAGGGGAGTCAAGGATGAAACAACAGAAGGAGTGGAATAGGTGTGTCTAGACTTGCCAGGGTGGACACAGGGGCGATAGAGTATACTATGTCACCATAATCCAGAACAGGGAGTATCATTTTTCAGACTATGGTAAGCCTCGTTTGCTTGGGGATGCAGGTTTTGTTTCGATAGAGTGCCCCCAGTTTAGGGAGCAGCCTCTTATGCAGGGAGTCTATGTGAGAGGCGAAATCTAGGTGCTGGTCAAGCCAGACGCCTAGATATCTATAGCTAGTGCATTGCTCAAGGTATGCCCCTTAGAGGGTAAGGAACGGGGGATGGGGGTTTGGCGGGAGAGTCTTTGTTGGGAGCCAACGTAGTTTACATCATTTTTTAGGGTTTAGATAACTGATTTGTCAAGAACCAGTGCTGGGCTGAGAAATCCTCCTGAAGGAGAGATGCCACACTGCTAGTTGAGGGGCCGGATGCGTACAAAACTGTATCGTCTGCATACATTTGGATGGAAGAGTGGGAGCATGCAGAGGGGAGGCCATTTAAAAAAATGGAGAAAAGAATTGGTCCAAGGACAGATCCTTGGGGAACTCCTGAAGTGACTGGACAGGGGTTTGAGGTGTGAGAGGCCAGTCTGACCACTTGCATCCTACCCACTAGATAGTCTTGGAACCATTCTATAGCTGGGTGAGCTATCCCTGCATCAGTAAGTTTGGAAATGAGTAGGGAATGCAAGACGGTATCAAATGCCTTTGCTAGATCTATAAAAATGGCCGTGGTGATGTGTCCTTTGTCGATGCCTGTGAGGATGCCTCTGGTGACACGTAGCAGGGAGGTGATGGTAGAATGGGATTTGCAGAAGCTAGATTGGAAAGGAGTGAAAAAGGAGGAGGTGTCCAAGTACTGAGTGAGTTGGGACAAGAAAAGTCGCTCCTGAAGTTTGGCCAGAATAGGGAGTAGGGATACAGGTCTATAATTGCTTGGGCATGAGGGGTCACCGCCATTAGGGAGGGGTATGACAGTGGCCATTTTCCATGACATTGGTACCTTTCCCAGTGAGAAAGAGAGGTTGAGAAGTGTGGCCAGTGAGGTGGCTATGGCAGGGGCTGATAGGAATAGCATCTTGGCGTCCAGGGACGATGGGCATTTGCCTTTGTTAGGGTTCAGTGCACGTAGGGAGTGGAGGACTTCTCTGGGGAGACTGGTTGGAATAAGAAAGGAGGGACTGGGGTGAGTGCTAGGGGTGTGGGGGCAGTGGGGTGGGCCGGGTATGCATGTTCTGGAGGGAGGATAGAAGTTTGTCGGTGCAGCTGGAGAAATGTGTGTTGAAAGCTTCAGTAACACAGCTTGGGTTGGAGATGATGGAGCCATTTACTAATAATGTAGGGGGAGGTGGTTAGGTTGGGGGAGAGAGCAGGGATTTGAGGGATTTCCAGAAGTCCATAGGGTGATTAGAATTTTTACTAAAGGTAGATAGGAAGTAGGACTTTTTTGCTTGGCGAATGCTATTTGTGCAAGCATTTCAAAGGGCTCTATAAGTAGTAAGGGAGGCCTGGGAGCCCAGTTTCTTATAGACTTTCCAGGCATGGTCCCTGGTGTGGCATTTTCTGATTATGTCAGCCGTGATCCAGGGGAGATGTGCTCCTCTAACTCTTTTAGTGTGTAGAGGAGCGTGCTTATCCCATACTTTTAGGAAACTGGATTGAAATGCATTATAGGCATCATCTATGGAAGATGCCTCAGTGATGCAGGACCAGTTTACCCTTCTCAGGTCCGCCAGGAGAGATTCAAGGTCTAGGGAGTTGTACGACCTGGTGTGCAGCGTCTTGGGGGAGGGTGAAGGGCTATGAACCTTCCTGATCAGGTAAATCATGCAATGATCACTAATAGAGTCAGGAAGTAGGCCTGCTTCAAGGATTCTGTGTGGGTGCGTGGTGAGGGCCCAGTCCAGTAGGGAGTGATTTTTTGTCTTGTGGTTGAGTCTGGTGGGCTCTTTTATAAGTTGCGTGAGGTTTAGAGCCTTAATTTTAGTCTTCAGGTTGGCTTTGTCAGCTCCTAGCCAATTGGCATTATAATCCCCTGTGGCATGGAGCTCACCTCCTTTGGCTAGGGACTGTAGCGTGGTTAGATGGGAGAGGATATCATCAGTGGGTGTGCATGGGGGAAAGTATGTGCTTGACACGCATATTGGGGAGGTAAATGGAAGTGATAGTTTAATTAGTGAGGCATCTATGTTTGCGAGAAGAGAGGGGATCTCCACGATAGTGAATTGACGACTGTTTGAGATATACATTGCCGTGCCTTCACCTTTCTTATTCCCTTGCCTAGCATGCCTTATTATTGTGTACCCTGGGATGGAGACTTCAGCATCCATGTGATGTGGCTTTAGCCAGGTTTTGGAGATGGTCAGTATGTCGGGGTGCAGTGTTAAGGCAATTGGTTGTAATAGTGAGATTTTGGATAGCAGGCTGCAGGTATTTAGGTGGAGTATTCATAGGCCTTTGGGGAAAATGAGAGGGGTGAGAGTGATGGTTGAGTTTGGGCCTGGGTTGACCTTTAAGTCCCCTGACAGGAGCAGGAGAAGGGCACAGAGATGCATTGTTTTAGTCCTGGAATAGGTTTTGTATGCATTAGTATTGCAGTGAGGAGAGGAAGCTGATGGGAGGCTGAGGGTTGAGGATTTTAAGATAGAGATCCCCGGGTGAAAAGAGGGTGGCAGGATTAGAGATCCCCGGGTGAAAAGAGGGTGGCAGGATTGTGGCATTTATAATCCTGTAGTGGTCATGGACCAAGTCCAGTGCTGGCGAGTGAGGGGAGGTATAAATATGTGGCTGAGGGGAGCACCGAGGGGGCAGGGCCGGTGGGGGCTCCCTCATTGGGAGGGTTGTGGGTGGTAAGGAGGTTCGTGCTGCCATAGAGAGGCAAAAGAAGGCAGTAAGGAGCAACATCCTGGACAGGTACATTAGTATAGCTGGTATAGAAATTGGTTGGTGCCCTCTAGTGGAGGCAGCTGATAAGCTGCAAATGGAAAAGTGGGCTGATAGGTTTTATCCACCAGTCATATGACTACTACCTAAACATCCTATAAAAGGAGAAGCTGACCAAGGGTGGTGGTGGTGGGGGTGGTGGGGAGCTGGCGCACAGCGCCGGTGGGGTAGAAGCACACACAGCACAGAGAAGCAGCAGTGGACCAGCTGAAAGAGTTGTTTCAAAGATTCAGCAGTTTGAATTTGGTGCCAGAATTAGCGCTCCTCTGCTGTTTATTCCCGTACCTTGTGCTTCGGGGGGGGGGTTCCAAGGTCAGGCGATGCAGGGGAAGGCTAGCGATTGACTCCTGAAGCCCTCACAACCCCTGTGCCAGCTTCTGTGGAGAAAAAGAGGGATTTTATAGAGCAGCAGTGGGAGGAGTAATGAAACAGCTTGCAGGTAAGTGACCAACGATTGCAGCAGGGGATTTCAGAAACAATGTGTGGCGCAAGTGGGATTTGGCGACCTAATTACGGTAGTGGGGTGCCTTACAGTCCCGCAGGTTAATGGCTGCAGCGTGGTCACACTGTTCGGAGTAAATTTAGTGTAGGTAGTTCAGGGATGCTATGTCAGGCAGGCGGGGAGTGCACCCACGCGGAGTCAAGGCAGCTTCTACACTCAAGCTGCTCGGCTGTGCTGCACAGTCTCTCCGGTTACAATTATATTAAAGTGAGGGATTGAGTTGGGGTGCGAGCGTTGCAGCAAAGACTACAGGAGTCAGGGCTGGCTTACCATGCTACAAGCATAGGCAATGCTGCACAACCTGTGAGATTGATATTTTATGCAAAAGCACAAGTAAGGACTTGAGGGTCCTAACAGCTGTGGCTCCTGGTTTGCCCCATGAATTACCTTAACGATCACAGTACCAGATTTCAGAGGAAATAAAACAGTCCTTAAAGCTCTACATGATAATCTGCAATACAGAAGAGGAGACGGTAGATTTACTTAAAGCTCCTAAGCAAACAATTACTTTCAACAGGGTAAACAGGCGAAAAATTTGGACACAAAAACTATCAGCACTCCTGCGATGACTATTATTATAAAAGCACACACAGCACAGAGAAGCAGCAGTGGACCAGCTGAAAGAGTTGTTTCAAAGATTCATCAGTTTGAATTTGGCACCAGAATTAGCGCTCCTCTGCTGTTTATTCCCATACCTTGTGCTTCGGGGGGGGGTTCCGAGGTTGGGCGATGCAGGGGAGGGCTAGCGATTGACTCCTGAAGCCCTCACAACCCCTGTGCCAGTTTCTCGTGCTTTGGGGGGGGTTCCGAGGTTGGGCGATGCAGGGGAGGGATAACGACAGACTCCTGAAGCCCTCACGACCCCTGTGCCAGCTTCCTGTGCTTCGGGGGGGTTCCGAGGTCAGGTGATGCAGGGGAGGGCTAGCGATTGATTCCTGAAGCCCTCACGACCCCTGTGCCAGCTTCTTGTGCTTCAGCGGAGGTTCCAAGGTCGGGCGATGCAGGGGAAGGCTAGCAATTGACTCCTGAAGCCCTCACGACCCCTGTGCCTTCTTCTTTTGCCATCTGTTATTTAAAAACATTTGTTTACTTTTCCTGTATGGTGTTATTCTCTTGTGTTGTAAATATATATCCTGTAAATGCTCAGTGCACTTTCTGTTAAGTAAAAAGCTATTTATTTGCTCAACAGTTGTGACTGTGATGTCATTTTTCTAAGGTAATATTTGGTTTCCACTGGCTGAGGTAAACTCTGTGTAGCATCCGACACCTGAGAGAGACACACTACCAGACTTTAACTTGTGCAATTGCACGTTTGATTATTCAAGTTTGTGAACTTGAAGGTTGGCGCTGGACAAATCCAGCTGGTGGCAGCGAATACCCGAGGACAGACACCTCTCTAAAAGCTGTTTCAGCCCAGAGGGAGAGGTGGGTTGTCACAGAGGGTAGCACAGCTTGCTGCAGCACCCCTACCTGAGTGACCACAGGTGCCAGTGCAGCTGAGCATGCTTTGTCCAGGCACTAGGGAAGGAACAGTGGATGGATATTAGTGCATCATGCGTGCTGGTACCAGTGACATTACAGCATCTGTTCTCAGGGAAGGATCCTGGGAAAAAATCAGACAATGGATGGCCACCATTTAGACAGAAGAAATCCTATCCATTTGCAATAGTCACAGAGGGTCCCACCTCCCTCAGGTTGCCTCCCATCCCCCGAAGGTCAAGAAACTTCCCCAACATGCAGGTGCTAGTTGGATGTGGGGGCTAATGTCCACCCTGGCACTGGAAGATGAGAGCCTACTCTCAGAAGGTAAGGATGTGGAATGGTACTGGGCTGCTGTGGGGGTAGGCCATGTTGGGAGGCATACTTGGGACAGGGCTCTGTGGCTGAGAACTAGACCTTGGCAAAGACAGAAGAAATTCTGGATGGGTACTGATACCATAGGAGAATAAAGCATGTAAGAAACAGTTTTCTGCAAGATTTTCTGACCTTGCAGTGCACTCGTTATGCTATCATAGTGCTTACCATGACAACAGACTGTGATGACACAAAAACAACTGGTCGATCAGTTGGAGACAGTCAGCCTTTTTAAATAGACAGCAAGGTAGGTACTTGTTAATGTAATTTCAATGCTGGCAAAGGAGGCTGAGTAAGTGACACTGTTATGGCATGTCACACAACCACCTAGGAAACAATGATTCATGTACAATTGACAGGAACGCATACTAGAATTGGTAGGGTCCAGGTATGTTGTGCTCATGAGTTTCTCGGCTCCCAGGGAGGGTTGCAGTGTGCCACCAGGTGGTCACATACCCAACCCCCAGCCAGCTACGGAGAAGCACTGAAGTCAGCTGTAAAGGTTGATGCACCCCTGCCCTCCTAAGTTAAGTTCAGCCATGTTGGTCCCTAAATTGGGTTTAGCCATGGCAGTCCCTAAGTCAGATTTGGCCACTGCAGCCCCTAAGTTGGGTTCAGCCATAGCAGCCCCAACCTAGGGTTCAGTCACAGCAGCCCCTTAGCAGGGTTCAGCTATGGCAGTCCCTAATCTATGGCAGTGCTACGTAGGGTTGAGCCACAGCAGCCCCTAACTAGTGTTCAGCTATGGCAGTTCTAAGTAGGGTTCAGCCATGGCAGTCCTAAGTAGGGTTCAGCCATGGCAGTCCTAAGTAGGGTTCAGCCATGGCAGTCCTAAGCAGAGTTCAGCCTTGATAGCTACAAAGTCAGGTTCTGCCATGGCAGCCCCTAAGTCAGGTTCAGCAACAGCAGCCCCTTAATGGGATTCAGTCATGGCAGTCCCTAACTAGGGTTCAGACATGGCAGTCCTAAGTAGGGTTCAGCCATAGCAGTCCTAAGTAGAGTGGAGCCATGGTAGCCTCTAAGTCACGTTCAGTCATGGTAGCCCCTAAGTCAGGTTTAGCCATGGCAGCCTCTAAGTAGCATTCAGCCGTGGCAGCCCTAAGTAGAGTCTAGACATGGCAACCCCTAAGTAGGGTTTAGGTATAACCACCCTGTGATAGTGTAGCAAACTAAGCAACTTCTCGGGTAACACTCTCAAAGAGAACACTGCAGATACCAGATTAAATCAAATGAAATCTGCTTTACTTTCAGTAACAGAAAAAAAAAACCAGCTTGTATTTAGCTTAAAAAAATTCTTAGTCCAGTCTCTCTCTCTCTCTCTGTCTCTACTTAACAGAAACCTCTCTCTCTCTTTTTAGTGGCCCAGGTGTTGCTTGTTAACACCCCTCCCCCAAGGTACCTCCAACACCCATAACAAGCAGTGCAGTGAGGTCTTACAAATCACACCATAACCCCTGTCAAAACCTGTGTAACCCCTAGGTGGCGCTATCCCAAGGGCTACTAGCCCTGCCTGCTTAACTACTAACAGGGTGAGGGGCCTAGGTCCAATGACGAGTGCTTCCACCCAGCGGTCAGGGTTTGCAGTAGTTAAACTAGCTTGGTCACAGCCCTCTGGGACACTGTAACCCCCCTTTCTTCCCACTAGTGGCCCACACAATGCATCAGGAATATCTTCACAATGTACACTTACCCCCAGGACTGGCTCTGTTGACTGGACTCTGGGGAACCCCTGTAAAACAAGATGACACAGTGCAAAAACCACAGTACAATACTTTAACATAAACGAATACCTCAGTCAGTGTAACTTTGCTGAAACAAACGGATCTGATTTATTTAAGGAGCTGTAACAAGGACAGGGAGAAATCAGGTTAATTAGGTTAAACACATTAATAATCACAGTACTGTGCGCATATTCAGAGTCCCAAATTGTCACTTTCACTGGGTACCCAGGATGGGGGGAAGGGCTAGCCAGGATCGGTGCAGCCGGTTGGGGCCCTGTGATGGAAAAACACTGGCACAATACCCAAATTGTAATCCGGAGCCGGTTGGCTCTGTTCGTGAAGAAATGAAAAAAACAAACAACAATTAGATGATACACTTGCAATTCGATAAACAGATGGCAGGGAACTACCCTGCTTTGTACTCACAAACTCAATGCTGGGAACTGGATGGAAAGCAGATTGTCCTAGAATGCCAGGAGGAGCAGACCATGTGGACAAGGTCCTTGTGACTGGACCCCACTGCAGTTTAGAACAAATGGATGTAGTCTGGATTAAGCTGGGGTTTACTTCCAGCTTCATGCACTCAATTCACTGTACAGGGGATTTGAGACGCGATTCCCCACAAGCACTACACACATTTATATGTAAAAGGAAAGCACTATACCAGGCAGGCTGCTTCTCTATCCCGATCGCAATTACTGCACAATACCGGGAGAACACACAGCAGATTCAGTTCCTGACAGACGGTATGATTCAGCAATTTCTCCAGTCTTCTACAGGGTGAGCCTGGTTTCTACTCTTCAGATCTCCTTGATTCTCTTCACAGGTCAGATTCAGTCCGAACAGGCGCTTGCACAAGCTGCTGACCGAAACTTAGGGCCTTATACGTGATTCCCGCGCTAAAACTACACACTGAGGAAGCACACACTCCTTGTCTCTTCACTGCCCAAACTGATCTGATCTTTTCAGTAGACAGAGCCGGGCATTTCCTTTAAGTTCCTCCCAGTTCAATTGGCTGGTTTGGCTGTCACTCACAATCAGACTCCCCCTGTTGGTGCAAAAAGGGGCAGAAGTCCAAACTACAATTCCCAGAGGCATCTGCCATACAGTCCCACTGTGGCTGGCTCAACTTAAGAGTCCAAGTTCTGATATGCCAGCAGCAGGCTCCATTTTAAAGGTCCCCCATGCTGATTGGTCCAGTTCAGTAGTTCAATTCCAACATAGAGGTGAAACACACACAGAGTCACAGCTGCAATAAAACAGGTTAGATAAACTGCAATCTCACAAATGCTGCTAAATGATTACAGACAAACACTTACAGCTTTCAGATGGGCTCCCTTTGCACTCTTAGCAACTGCAAAAATGGAGTGAATTGGCAGCAGCCCAGGCAGGATTCGGGCATTAGAACACACAGTCCCCCCTCCTCAATTAATTATGGTCACAAGCAGGCAGCTCTTAAAGAGACAGTACCAGAGGCTCTAAAAGCACTCACACTCAAGCAGCTTAAACGCTGAACACCTCCAGACTTGGAGCATTCAAGCAAGATTCCTGGAAGACTTCTGGGAACCCCCATTTGCAGGGGGGTTACACCCTTCCCGGCCTGGGAAATCTTGGCGTCCGCGACAAGCAAATACCCCCATAAGTTTCAATACAACCATATACATTTTCATCAGTATCACATTATGCTCATACATGTAATCATCAGTCAATATATCACTTTACCAGAAACACATTTCTGAAACTTTGCAGTACGTCACTCTTTACACAGTGTTACACGCACATTGTACCATAACTCAGGTTATTACCTCTTGTACATGAAACCTGAAGAGAGGGGGCCCTTCCCTATCAGCTACCTTGGGGCTGGATGGAGCAGGGGCACCATACCTAGAGGGCAACACAAGTAACTTGGATCTAGCACTGATGCTCAGTTTGGGCAATGAGCTCAGGGACACATACAGTACACCCTTTTATGGACAACATTGAGAGGCAAGTCCACAGGCCTCCCAGGGGAATCATAACTGAGGTGCACCACAGGCTTTACAGCTTGACCAGTCTTTCTAGGGGGAACTGTTACAGTCTCTGCACTCTGAGCCTCATTTTCAGCATTGTCCTCACTTGTCAGGGGAGTCTCCATTGGGGTAGAGAGGCTAGAACTTGGGGCACTTTCAGCTCCAGGAGTTACAATCTCTGAGTCCACAACACTTGGCTCACATGGCAAGCTTTCTGACACTGACAGTGAATTATCAGGGCGCTCAACACACTCTTCTTGTTCTGGTATGTCACCAGTCTGTTCCAGTCCATCATTTTTCTCCTCTGAAAGCTCAAACAGTTCAACCATACACAATGATTCCATATCATCTAACTTAATGCTTTGCACTTCACTTTCTGGGCGCATTGGCTCCAGGGACAAAGCTGGGGGCTTAGACAGTCCAGAAGGCCCAGCTTCATCTCCAGGATTGACTAGGGGATTGCCCTGAAACAATTGACTCAGTTCGTAAGAAGGGTAGTATTCAAAACCACACTCA
This sequence comes from Neoceratodus forsteri, assembly GCA_016271365.2. Taxonomy (NCBI): domain Eukaryota; kingdom Metazoa; phylum Chordata; order Ceratodontiformes; family Ceratodontidae; genus Neoceratodus; species Neoceratodus forsteri. The sequence goes on from CM057456.1 coordinate 29,752,759, forward strand.
CTTTCCTCTGACATGGACTGACAGTCATGTTCAAACGGGACTGGTGGAGGGGGACACTTTATCTCAGCTTCTGTAGGTGCAGACTTTCTTGATTTCTTCTTAGCAGCAGCTCTAGTTACTGGTCCAGAGGGGGCATTTTCTGGGGGCTCAGACTCAATCAAGATTTGTCCAATGGGCAGTAAATGATTTCTATGCATTGTTTTAACATCTTTTGAATTATTCTCGGGCCTTACTTTGTACACAGGCAGATCATCTAGTTTGCCCACTACAATGTGAGGGAGATGGTGCCATCTGCCAGCAATCTTATGTTTGCCATGCAGTCCCGGATTTCTTAGCAATACCTGGTCTCCCTCTTGGAGTTCCTGTGCTTTCACCATTTTATCATACCTTTCTTTGTTGGCCAGATTTCTTTTGGCAGCCATGGCATGAGCCAGTTGGTATGCATGATTTAGCTGGGCCTTTAACTTTTGCACATACTGTAAATAGTTGTCAGCTTGAACCCCATCAGGAGAGACCCCAAAACACACATCTACCGGCAGTCGAGCTTCTCTTCCAAATATCAGGCGGTAGGGGGAGAACCCAGTGCCATCACTTTTGGTGCAGTTGTAGGCATGTACTAGGGTGCTTATTTGTTGGCTCCATCTAGGCTTGTCCTTTGGGTGGAGGGTGCCTAGCATATCTAGCAAGGTGCGGTTGAAACGTTCAGGCTGTGGGTCCCCCTGGGGGTGGTAAGGAGTGGTTCTGGATTTTCGCACTCCCCACAGAGAAAGCATCTCTTTAATCAGACGACTCTCAAAGTCTCTCCCTTGATCAGAATGGATTCTTTGTGGAGCCCCATAGTGAACAAAAAAGTTTTCTACAAGTACTTTTGCCACAGTGGATGCCTTCTGGTCCTTGGTGGGGAAAGCCTGGGCATATCTCGTAAAATGGTCAATGACCACCAGCACATTACTAATATTTCTTTGATCTGACTCCAAACTCAGAAAATCAATACAGACCAGCTCCATGGGTGCACTGGTGGTGATGTTAACGAGGGAGGCAGCCCTCTGGGGCAAAGCTTTCCTCTGTAAGCAGCGACTACAAGTTCAGATGTGTTGCTCCACATCAGCCTCCATCTTAGATCAATAGAATCTGGATCTCACCAAGTCAAGTGTTCTGTCTATACCAAGGTGCCCCATGTGGTTGTGTAAGGACCTCAGTACTGAGTCTCAATAGGCAGTGGGCAGCACTAGTTGTTTGTCTTCTTGTTCCCCTCTGTCTACTGTTTCTCTGCATAACAGTCTATTGATCAGTTTCAACTTAGGACCTTCTTTGTATAACAGTGCAGTTCTCGGATCAGTGGAGCGTAATTTGGATACATCTTTCCTTGCATAGAGGGCTTCTAAAGCTGATTTGATCGTGGGATCATGGGATTGAGCCCACCGAATACTGTCATTGTCCAGCTGAGGCAGTGCACCAATATCTATTGCAGAAAAGTGGCAATAAGCAGCAGGTATGCAATTCTCAGAGGGTCCCAAACAATCCACCATACAGTCCACTGCGTCCGTGGACATTTGTTCCTCCCTGTCAAACTTCTGGCAGAGTGCTTGAATATCAGGTTCTGACAGTCTGACCCAGTCATTCTGGGGAACAGGCCTCGGGAGAGAGCATCAGCATCTATGTGGTTCAGGCCTGCTCTGTATTCAACAGCATAGTCGTATGTAGATAATGCAGAAAGCCACCTATTGCCAGTGGCATCCAACTTAGCTGAAGTCTGCACATAGGTCAAAGGATTATTGTCAGTTTTTACTAGTATCTTAGCCCCATACAAGTACTCGTGAAATTGGTCAACAATAGCTCACTTCAAAGCTAGGAACTCTAATTTATGTATAGGATAGTTCTTTTCGGATGGGGTCAGGCTTCTACTGGCAAAGGCCACTGGTCTCAGGCCATTCTCGTGCTCTTGGTACAACACAGCCCCCAACCCTTGCAAGCTAGCATCAGTGTGCAGAACATAAGGTTTTGTTGGATCAGCATAGGTCAACACTGGAGTGTGGGTAAGTTGATATATGATCTCATGAAAAGCAGTCTCACAATCAGGAGTCCAGCGGGCCCCAAATACTTCACTTGGACGAAAATACACTCTTTCAGTCTCGAGGGACGCTGACTTTTTGTATCTTTTGTGGGTTGGGGGATACCCTTGAGTAGGTTAAGTAAAGGGCGGATCAATCTTGAATAGTCCTTAATGAAATGCCGATAATAACCACAGAATCCCAGGAATCTCTGCAGTTCTTTTAGATTTTTGGGCTGTGGCCAGGTGGTCAAGGCCTCAACTTTACTTGGGTCGGTCTCTATTCCCTCGGTGGATACTATGTGTCCCACATACTTTACTGATGTTTGAAAGAATTGACACTTATCAATGGACAGTTTAAGGCCAAAGTCTTCCAGTTGGTCCAACACCTTGAATAATCTGCTTTCATGTTCCTCCAGTGAGCTGCCAAACACAATAACATCATCTAGGTATACCAGGCACTCTAGTAAGTTCATGTCCCTCACTGCAGGCTCCATCAATCGTTGAAAAGTGGCTGGGGCGCCTGAAATCCCTTGCGGCATCCTCATGAATTCATAGAAGCCAAGCGGACAGATAAAGGCTGTCTTCTCACGGTCCTCTGGGGCCATCGGGATCTGGTAGTACCCACTACGGAGATCTAGCACAGAGAACCACTTGCTCCTGTTTAGGCAGTCCAAGGCATCCTGAATGCGGGGCATTGTGTACTGATCAGGGATAGTCCGCTGGTTTAAAGTGCAATAATCCATGCACATCCTTACTGTCCCATTCTTTTTTCTCAGCACCACAATGGGGGAAGCATAGGGGCTTCTGGATTCTTGTATTACACCAGCAGCTAGCATCTCTTGCAGGTGCCGTCTCACATCATCTATGTCAGCAGGTGCCAGGCGTCGAGACCTCTCATGAAATGGCCTTTCATCATGCAGCCGGATATGGTGCTCAGCTCCTTGTACACATCCTACATCCCATTCCTTTAAAGAAAACACCTGGTCTCTCTGGGTAAGCTTCTCACTGATCCTCACTTTCCATTCAACTGGCAACAGGGAGTCACCGAAATCAAACAAGTCAGGCGTTACTCTGTCATTCTTCCCCGAACTCTTGCTACTGGGGTAGCATTGCAGTGTCTGCACAATGCACATTAGCTAGGGTGCAACCTCTATTTACTCGAATCTCTCTGTCAGACACATTATGAACTTGAACCTTTACCCTTCTGACATAAGCATGGGCTCTAGCAAGCAAAATACTAGGCTTGACCAGCAGTCCCTCCGGCAATTCTCCATCGCCTGGTGCATCCAACATTAATATTTTATTCTTGACATCCTTTCTGATACGGACCTCTCCCTGTAAGGTACACTGGGCATTTGGCACCAGGATCAGAGACTCAGGATCCTTTTTCCAGACAACTCCAACCGGTTCCTCTGGTTCCACTTTGTCAGCATCTCTCTGTGCCTCATAGGCCTTCTTGATCAAGGCCAGAATTCTTAAAGCTCTACTAGTCCTTGACCCCTGTTTTTCATAACACAACTGTGCCAGCTGTCCAAACATATATGCATTAGTCCCAATTAGTAAAGGAACCCCATCATACAGTCCAGTAGGGGGACACACTAAGGTCAGGGTCTCTACTTGCTCTGCCACCCCAACCATGGAGGTGGGAAAAGACAGCCAAATTTGGATATATCCCGAGTAGGGGTAGGCCTTCTCACTTAACCCCCAGACATGCAGCCCCTCCAACGGTTGTAAGGGTACATCAGACAAATGCTTCTGATACCAGTCTTGGGACACAATTGTCACTTGGGAGCCACTGTCTAATACAGCTCTTGTAGACACTCCATTAACCTTTACAGTGGTCTCCATGGAGGAACCCACTATCCTGGACCAGTCTGGAGAGGTGGTAGCAGGGGCCTGGGCAACTGACCTTGCCACAAAGGGATGTGAGTTAACATTTTTGGGACCTTCACTGTGGTCATTTAGTGCACCTCTTAACCACTGTTTTGTGCTCCAAAGCTCTCCTTGTAGCCGGCTCACCACTCTCTCTAAGTCTTTCTGAGACCGGCATTCCCTCGTCATGTGCCCATCCTTCCCAGAATTATGGCAAAATATGTCAGCTGAAGTTTGGGGTGACCGAAGCATCACATTGGGGGCTGTGGCATTGGTACTATCAATGGAAAACCTTGGTGCCACCTTAGCCGACGGTGGGGTGGACATCTGGAGACATCTCTTCAGTTCCCTCACTTCCATGGTCAAGGCATCAAGTTTCAAACTGTTGTCAACATGAGGTGCCTGGGTGGGCACCCCCACCCCCATAGCAGAAGCAGTCGGGCAAGTGTCAGTGCCCGTACTCGTAAGAGCGGCCTTAATGATGAGACTGTCTGTTGCTTTCCTAATCTCCCACAGCAGTTCACCCCATGGTGGCACACCCTTTTCCTTCTCAGAGCACTCATTAACTGCCAACTCTTGCCCCTGAACTTCACTTGACGGGTCACCCTCAGTCACTTGGGTCATAGCAGCAGTTATTGGTGCAAGTCCCTCCCAGGGTCACCTTTTCTCAACTCCTTGAATTTCTCTCATTAGCTCATCATAGGAAGGTGGGGATTCCAGTCGATTGGCCAGGCGTAACTAAAGCAACAGCAGTTCTGAGAAGGGGGCAGACTTAAGGATCCTGTCCAGCCTGGTTCGGTCCAATTCAATCGCTGGCAAACTACCCTTTGTGAGGCATTCTTGCAACAATTGTTCCAGCCGAGATACATACACAGACAACAACTCCCCTTGGTACTGTTGTGCATTTCTTACTCTCCACCACAGGTCCTCATCAGAATCTGGGCTCCCATACGCATTCTCTAAGGCCTCAAGATAGTCCTGTGCAGTCGCTTCAGGGTTACTGGCCCGTTTGGCATGGATGGTAGCCAGGGCAGGACCTCGGAGGTTCTCACTTACCCTCTTTCACTTTTCTGCTTTCGAGCATTGCCATCCTAGCACTTGAGGGGCAACATAGTCTATGCAGAGCTCCCAGTCATCCTCCCCTTGTGGGGTGGGGAAGGTGCCGGAGAAAATTTTCAACCTGTGGTAAGAGTCAGACTATTGGCAGGTACAGACATATGGGCTTGCACTGGCACAGAAAGAGGGGCAATAACGGGTGCTGGAGGGAGAGAGGGTTTTGGTGGAGGAATGTTCTCAGGTGGCAATAATAGTTTCTTTAAATCCTCCACAGTTTTCCCTTCCTCTAGCAACAATTAAGCAAATTTCTCCTCAAAAGTTTCAGATAGTGGGGGGGCTCATTCTTACTGTCTTTAGTTATCACTTTCCAGGCAGTGAGGGCTTCTTCTGGGGTAATGGTCTGTGGCACTTTAGAACTCTCTATAGGGTCCTTACACTCTATTAGATCCATGAAAGTTTGGGCGAGCAGATCAGCCAGCCGGCCCACCACCACAGGGTTTTGTAAACATTCGACCTTGGAAAGTATTCCTTCTACAGTGTCCGTACTGGTACCCAGCGGGATATCCAAGACAAGTATAGCATTTTGGGGGTCGATCTCCTGCCCAGTACACCACTTCACCAATTGGTGTACAGCCGCTTCTGTTGGGGTATCCATTTATTTTTAACAGTAATTTGTAAATGTGGCCACTAGAGGACGCTAATCCCACCAGTGCCTCCAAGATGTAATCCCTAGGTGGCGTTATCCCAAGGGCTACTACCCCTGCCTGCTTAACTACTGACAGGGTGAGGGGCCTAGGTCCAATGGTGAGTGCCTCCACCCAGAGGTCAGGGTTTGCAGTAGTTAAACTAGCTTGGTCACAGCCCTCTGGGACACTGTAACCCCCCTTTCTTCCCACTAGTGGCCCACACAATGCATCAGGAATATCTTCACAATGTACACTTACCCCCAGGACTGGCTCTGTCGACTGGACTCTGGGGACCCTGTATAACAAGATGATACAGTGCAAAAACCACAGTACAATACTTTAACATAAACAAATACCTCAGTCAGTGTAACTTTGCTGAAACAAATGGATCTGATTTATTTAAGGAGCTGTAACAAGGACAGGGGGAAATCAGGTTAATTAGGTTAAACACATTAATAATCACAGTACTGTGCGCATATTCAGAGTCCCAAATTGTCACTTTCACTGGGTACCCAGGATGGGGGGCCAGCCCGGATCGGTGCAGCTGGTTGGGGCCCTGTGATGTAAAAACACTGGCACAATACCCAAATTGTAATCCGGAGCCGGTTGGCTCTGTTCGTGAAGAAATGAAAAAAACAAACAACAACTAGATGATACACTTGCAATTCGATAAACAGATGGCAGGAAGCTACCCTGCTTTGTACTCACAAACTCAATGCTGGGAACTGGCTAGAAAGCAGATTGTCTTGGATTGCCAAGAGGAGCAGACCATGTGGACAAGGTCCTTGTGACTGGACCCCACTGCAGTTTAGAGCAAATGGATGTAGTCTGGATTAAGATGGGGTTTACTTCCAGCTTCATGCACTCAATTCACTGTACAGGGGATTTGAAACGCGATTCCCCACAAGCACTACACACATTTATATGTAAAAGGAAAGCACTATACCAGGCAGGCTGCTTCTCTATCCCGATCGCAATTACTACACAATACCCGAGAGAACACACAGCAGATTCAATTCCTGACAGACCGAGCGCGATTCAGCAATTTCTCCAGTCTTCTACAGGGTGAGCCTGGTTTCTACTCTTCAGATCTTGATTCTCTTCACAGGTCGGATTCAGTCCAAACAGGTGCTTGCACAATCTGTAGACCGAAACTTAGGGCCTTACACGTGATTCCCGTGCTAAAACTACACACTGAAGAAGCACACACTCCTTGTCTCTTTACTGCCCAAACTGATCTGATCTTTCCAGTAGACAGAGCCGGGCATTTCCGTTGAGTTCCTTCCAGTTCAATTGGCTGGTTTGGCTGTCACTCACACTCAGACTCCCCTGTTGGTGCAAAAAGGCGCCAAAGTCCAAACTACAATTCCCGGAGGCATCTGCCATACAATCCCATTGTGGCTGGCTCAACTTAAGAGTCCAAGTTCTGATTTGCCAGCAGCTGGCTCCATTTTAAAGGTCCCCCACGCTGATTGGTCCAGTTCAGCAGTTCAATTCCAACATATAGGGGAAACACACACAGAGTCCCAGCTGCAATAAAACAGGTTAGATAAATTGCAATCTCACAAACGCTGCTAAATGATTACAGGCAAACAGTTGCAGCTTTCAGATGGGCTCCCTTAACGACTGCAAAAACGGAGCGAATTGGCAGCAGCCCGGGTGGGATTTGGGCATTAGAACACACAGTCCCCCCTCCTCAATTAATTATGGTCACAAGCAGGCAGCTCTTAAAGAGACAGTACCAGAGGCTCTAAAAGCACTCACACTCAAGCAGCTTAAATGCTGAATACCTCCAGACTTGGAGCATTCAAGCAAGCTCCTGGAAGACTTCTGGGAACCCGCATTTGCAGGGGGGTTACACCTGCATCATCTGTGTTGCAGGGTTGTGAAGTGGTTTACAGGTGAAAGGAGCATGACAGACATACACTCTGACACATATGCGACTCCTCAGAGTTGTGCCTGTGGCATGCTCAATAAGGGCTGTCAGAGAATCCACCCTCCTGTGAGAAAAAAAATCTGCATTACCAGGCTGGGTACCTGCTCAGTGGTGCACATCAAACAAAAAAGGCTGCAGCACCAAATACCATCTAGTGAAACAGGTACTGAGATCCTGCATGGCATGAACCACTTGAGAGGGGCGTGGTCAGTGATGAACGTAGGGCAACAACTTCCCATTTTACTACCAGACACTGTTTTTCCAGCATGACATAGGGCTGCTCCCAGAGAAAAAGTCTGCAAGATGATAGATAGATAGACAGACAGACAGACAGATAGATAGATAACACATTTTTTTAATTTTTATCAGGAAGTAACTTTTAGGACTGTAAAAGCCCTGCTTTACAAAGTTGTCCTGAGTATAGATATAGGATTGGGTGAATCCTATCCTCAAAGTCTTTTGATAACATTGCCCCCAGCCCCACCTCAGAGGCATCTGTGTACAAAATAAAGGGATGGTTGAAATCTGGGCTTTGTATGGCTGGCCCCTCACACAGCACATTTTTGATGGTGTGAAATGCCATCTGACATTCAGGTAACCAACAGAACTGATTCGGGACAGTTTTCTTGTCAGGTCAGTCAGTTGGGTAGCAAGGGTTGAGAATTCTGGAATGAACCAATGGTAATACCCTACACATCCAAAAAAGGACTTATGACTTAACTTGCTTTTTAGTAGTTGGGATTAGGGTGGGGCAGTCAGCTAGGGCCTTTACTTTGTCAACAACCAATAAGTACATGGCCATCTACCCCAAGTACTTTGTCTCCTGCTACCACTGGGTGCATTTTGTAACACTGGCCATGAGACCTGCCTCCCTGAGCAACTGAAGTACCATGGCCACATCCTGCAGGTGGCTGTCAAAATCAGGGCTAAATATAACATCATTCAGGTACACTGCTACATATAGCTTGTGGGGATGGTGGAAGCAATCCATCATTCTCTGGAATGTGGCTGGGGCTCCATGCAATCCAAAAGACAGCATCGTAAATTGATATAGGCCAAACAGGGTGACAAAGGCTGTTTTCTCATGGAACTCAGGAGTTAATGGGATTTGCCAATACCCCTCTGTCAGGTCCAGGGTACTAATGCAACAAGCCTTCCCAGCTGGTGAAAAGGTTTGTCCACCCTTGGCATAGGGTATGCATTGAATTTGGATGCAGCATTAACTTCCCAGAACTCTATACAAAACCAGGTGTTCCTGTCTAGACCATTCACTATGGGATTCCTCAATGACTCCCAACTCCAACATAGATTAGATTTCCTCCTATACTATTTCTTGGATTCTTTCTGTTAGTCTGTATGGTTGTTGGCAGAGCCAGACACCTGGGTCTATGTCTATGTGGTGTTGGATCACTTGTGTTCAACCCGGCTTTGGGGAGAATACATCCCCAAAATTCTCTACCAGCCTCTGGGCTTCTTAATTTTTTTCTATATAGATTTTTTTTTTAGTTTTTACCCCTGTTTTCTCCCAGCCCCATGCCCTGGGCATCTGAGCATGTGTGGAGGCACATGCACGCCACACATCGAGGTGCCTCCCAATACACTGTTGCCCCTCCTGCCTATGATACCCATTGGGCCTCCACCCAGTGGGAGGCGGAAATGGGGGGTAACAACACCAGGGAAAGAGCTACCTTTGGTTGCTCAAATATCCCTCCCCGTGCGGCTCTCCGATGACCGAGGTCATTCATGAACCCGGGTCGCCGGCACAATGCAAGGTAAGACATCCAGCACCTCAGCCCTCAGTGCCACTGGCTGGCTAGGGCTTCTTAATTTTGGGTCTAGTTGGGCTAGGTGTCCACTGGGACAGTGCTCGGTTCCTTTACTATGTCAGGTCCTAAGTCCAGGGTTCTATCATCAATGTCCGTGTCCATCACCAGACTTTGGGCACCTTTAGGATCTTCTGGGTTAGTGAGCAATATGTCCCTGTCTTTCCAGGGTTTCAACAAATTAACACAGTAATTTCCCCCTCTTTTTCTGTCCAGTTTTAAGACTTCGTAACCAACCAGACCCACCTTTCTGAGGACCTCATGTGGTTCCTGTCATTTACCTAGGAGTTTGCTCTCAGAGTTAGGTAACAGAAGGAGTACCCTGTCACTGGACATGAACTCCCATAGCATGGCACCTTGGTCATAGTGCCTTGCTTGGGTTTGCTGTGCTTTTATTAAATTTTCTTTGACAAATCTGTCAACCATGTCCAATCTTTCTCTCATTTGTAATACATACTGGAGCATGTCAGGTGGGCTATATGCCTGTTCTTCTCACATCTCTTTTATGAGATCCAGTATCCCTCCAGGTTGTCGCTCATACAAGAATTCAAAGGGCAAGAGCCAAGCAGATGACTGTGGCACCTCCTGAATGACAAACATTGCACAGGGTAAAAATTCATCACAGTTTTTTACCTCAATTGATATGAATTCAGACAGCATACATTTTAATGATTTATTTAAGTGTTCTACTAAGCTGTTGGTCTGTGGGTGATATGCTGATGTCCAGATGGACTTACCCTTCAGTAAAGAACATACTTCCCTCATAGAATTTGACATAAAGTTGGTGGCTTGATCAGTCAGTATCTCCTTCAGCAGCCCAACTCAGTGAAACACTTTTATCAATTATTTTGCAACTGACCAGGCTGTAGTGGAACATAGGGAAACAGACTAGGAGTAACGAGTGACGTAATCCAATATAACCAATATACTGTATACTGATAGCCAGATGTATTGTTTATTAAGGGTCCCACCATACCAACCCCAGTTCTTTCAAATGGGGTGTCTATTGTAGACATAGGGATGGAAGGGGCCCTTTTTATTCTTCTGGTGGCCACCAACTGACATTCAGGCCAGGAAGCACAAAAATCTACTATTTCCTTCCATATACCTGGCAGAAGAATTGAACAAGTATACATGCCTCAGTTTTCTCCTTGCCCAAATGACCCGCAATAGCTATAGTATGGGCCACCCACAGTACCTCCCTTCTTGCAGACCTGGGAACCACTAACTGGTAATGTAAAGTCCCAGTTTGTTTCTCGAGTTCTACCAAGTACAAAATAGCATCTTTCAGTGCAAACCTTGTAAAACATTGTTCTCTTTGTTCATCTATCACTTTACCATTTACCATAGCTAAGTTCTGGTAGGCATTCCTGAGAACCTCAGCCCTTTGTTCAGATATTATGTTGCCTGGGTTTTGAAAAATGTCTGTTCTAACCTCCAGAAGGGTCTCATGACCGCCTGTAGATGTGAATGTCATGTCCTCATCTGAGTCACCTTTGACCTTCCTTGAATCCAGGTGCTTGTGGTCCCCAACCACTACAATCTCAGAGTGGCCCTTTTCCTTTTCTCCCTCTGGTTTCAGACCCCAAGACTTCTTAGGCTTCCCTTCTGGGCACAATAGTTCTGAGTCAATAAAGGGAAATACATGTTCTAGTCCCTCTGTCTTTGTGGCCTCTTGTGGGAATGAGCTTTCAGTGTAGCTATTCAGGAGGATATAAAACCCTTCCCAATCTTGACCAAGACTACTGACCAGGGTAAAGTTTTGGGAATTCCACCTTTATTATTCCTGCCCAGTTGCCTACTTTTAACCATACTGGGATCACAGGGTATTTATGGGTATCCCCATTCACACAGGCAATATTTACAGGATCTCCCCACTGAACCATGTTGAGTCCTGCCACAGATTCTTTAACCAATGTCTGCCCACAGCCTGAATACACCAGAACTATAACTGCTTAGTTCCCCACTTACGCTAGTATTGTATATAGATTTTTGGTTTGGGACTCATATATGGGTGGTAGCTCTGCATTCCGGAAAATCAAAGTCCATGCAGTCACAAAACCTACTGATATGTCCCACTTTACCACAATGAAAACATACAATGTTACTATCAGATCTACAACCTGCACCCCCCAACCTCCATTTGGGTCATCAGAGAGTGGGGTCTTGGGACTGGTGAAATTACACCAGGCCCTGGGGTTATACCTTTCTGAAGTGGAGAGGTAAGTAATATTTCACCACTTAACCACTTACCATACTAGCACATTTGTTCCCATCCACTCCAAAGTCCTTCCTCTCCTCCTCTGTGGGGATCTTCTCAGGTCACTATCCGAGGGTCGTTGTGGGTTCCACTCCTCTTAGCGACCTCTGGTCCTTCAGCTTCCAGGTAATGTTCTATGATTTGCACTACTGCAGTCAGAGTGGTCTGTTCATGTCGGCTTATCCAATCACAGACTTGATCTGTTAAAATGTTCTGGTACTACTCCAGTAAAATCAAATCCATAATCTCCTTTATAGTGCGCACCTCTGGTTTTAACCACTGAGTAGCTAAGTCTTGTAATTTTTGTGCCAGCACTCTAGATCGTGTTCCAACCATGAAATCCAAGGTGCAAATGTTCTCTCAATAACTCTTTTCAGTTATTCTGACCCAGTCCAAGATAGTCGCTGTCACAACTTTTTACGCAGGAGTCAGCCTGCAACAGGTTGCCAAGTTTCTCAACCCTCAACACCTGTAAGGGTACCTCAGTAACTGCCACCACTCAGAAGTGATTCCTTTCTTGGGAACTTTCTTGGTCCCAATCTCACCAGAGCCACAGCCCACACAATACAGTGCTCCTTTGGCTAAGGGCAAATGACCTTCCCCTGTCATTCACACTTGAAAAGACATTTCTGAGATCATGGTAACCATAACCTTCTCTCTTCAAAGATGGATTGTGGATTTGCCAATACAGTGAAAGACACTTAAAATGGGCTCATTTGCGCAGTAATAAATTGTCCATTTTAAGCAACATCCGAGATATGCATGGGGAGCTCGTTTCCATTTTTATATGCTGTGTACTGTATTGCGATCACAGTTAACAGCAGGCATTTGAGGTGGAGGGAGTGGGGTGGGGTGGGATTGTGTTGTTGTTTTGGTTGTGTTTCTTTGGTGCTTAAGGTGTTTTTTTGTGTTTCTTTAGTGCTTCAGGTTCTTTGATGTAGTACTTGAAACATAACTTTTATTTAAACACATTAAAAGATTAAAAGATAGTGATTTGTGCTCCTTTACTGTGGGTCTCTGATTTCCAATTCAGTTTTTAAAAGCACAGTGACCTTCTGCTGCTTTCTCAGCGGCACTGAGTATTTCAACCAGTCTCTCTCTGTTTGTTCAAATAAGCCTCCAGTCTGGTTCGATTTCTTCTCTTTGTTCCATTGCCCTTCAGAGAGTCAGCAGTGCTTGTCGCATGTCAGAACATGAAACCTGGGCTTCTGTGACCTCATCTGTAGCCTCTAAGTCCTGTGTTTGCTCTGACTCATTTGTTTCATTGACGGTGGGGTGTAGGGCTTCAATAACTTGTGCGACATCATTTTCAAATTCAGATTCAGGGTCTGAGGTGCTAGGCAGGATACCGTCATTTTAATTCAAACAAAACAGGTGTTTGGAATGATCGTTTAACTAATTAGCAGTAATTAGCACATCATTGACAGCCTGACAGACTGTTACTTCCTGCTCTGCAGCTAATCTTTTGTCCGCTGCATATGGCACTTAATGTCCACTGTAGATGGCGCCAATAACATTAAAAGGTATACATTGTGGTTTTGGCACACTGTATTTGTACAGAAAAAATGATCGTCTGAAATAACAGGGGACACCTTAAGTGTCTTGCACTGTACCAACAGTTATCTATTCCCTCAAAAGATTCAGTCACAGAAGTATGAAATATATAAAAATCATATTTACTACTTCACAACATTTGCACATTCTATAGGCTATCACACATACACAAGACTATTGGAATTATCATGTTACCACATAAATTAAAAAGAGATAGTTTGCGCACAGCAGATAAAGCAAATAGAAAAACCTCTGTATAGCTTCTTAACTCTAGCAGAGTAGAACGATTCTTACCACACAGGATACCTTAATGAGCCATGGCAGACTCCAGTTCTTAGATGGTGTATGTAAGAAGTCCCAGTACAGATGGACTAACACTTCTCACATTCAGACTTAAGCCTGCTTGCAAGCCTGGTTCCACTCACTCTCATCATCCCTGCTCAGTGACATCATCTCCAGGGCCAGTGCTTTTTTTCTCTTGGGACAGTCTTTCTAAAGGAACTAGCTAAAACTGGACCCATGGATTTTGTGTACTCAAGGACAACTCTCATTGTTGTACTTGTTGTCTGCTCTACAGGGAATCATCTCAGTGCCTAAGACAGTTTCCGAATATGAAAAGAAACTTCTCTACTTTGAGGTTTTCCCATTAACTGATGGGGGGGTGGGGGGTCCTGCCGTTTACAAGACAAATAAACTGTAATTATTCTCAGAGACAGCTGGTCTGTATTCTGATAAAAATGTTCCTTTTATTTTGAGGATGCCCACTTTGTTTCTTTAGCTGCCCCCTCCCTCCATGAAATGAAAAACACATTCCTTTAGCACCCCTAAAGCATGGTTGTTTTTCACGTGAGGTGGCGGGCTCCACTTGCTATGCTGTCTGCTCACTCTCTGTGTAAAACCCACATTAGTTCCAAACAGCACCTCTCCCCCTTTTTTGTTCTTCTTGATCCTAACTATTGTATAGACAACCTATCAGCATTTCCATGCTGCAATGCACTGCAGTGCCTAATGGCCAAATTACAGGACTGCAGCAATAGGCTCCACCTTAGCAATTTGGGGATTTGCCCACTGGTCCTATGCAGCCTTGTGAAGGGGTTGTGGTCAATGACCAGGGTGCACTCCCTCCCATAGAGATAAGGTTGCAGTTTCCGTAAGGCCCAGACAACACCTAGGCATTCCTTTTCAATTGTGGCATAGGTCTCCTCTCTGGGTAGCAGCTCCCTGCTCAGGTCCATAACTGGGTGTTCCTCTCAAGAGTGCATAACCTGGTTCAGAACCATGCCTAGCCCACAATCAGATGCATCCATGTGCATAATGAACCTTAGAGAATAGTCTGGGCTGATGAGCACAGGTGCCAAACAGAATGTCTTCTTCAGCTGGGGAATACGGTATCCCAGGTTTCCATCCACTGAACCTTGTCTGGCATTTTCTTTGTGGTGAGATCAGATAGGAATTTGACCATGCTGCTAAAATCTGGTACAAATGTACCGCGGTACCCTGCCATTCCTAGGAAAGCCCATACTTTTCTCTTAGTTGTGGGTATGGCCTATTCTTGCATAGCCTCAATTTTCACTGGCTCAGACCAGATGTACCCACTCCCCAGTTTGTACCCAAAGTATGAGGTCTCTGCCATCCCCATCTGGCAGTTCTCCACCTTGACTGTCAACCTAGCAGCCTGCAGTTGGCATAACACCTCAGTCACATACCTGATGTGTTCTTCCAAGGTCTGGCTATAGATGGCAATGTCATCCATGTATCCCAACACAAAAGCTCCTGTCCCATTCAGAATGCAGTCCACAAGCTGCTGACAGGTGACTGGTGCATTCTTCATCTCAAATAGCCTTACTCTGAGCTCGAATAACCCAAACAGGGTAATGAAGGCTGACCTCTCTCTCTAGCTTCAGGGGTCAAAAGCACCTACCAATAGCCCTTTATCAGGTCTGTAGTGGTCAGGTACACCACCCCCCAAACCTCTCTAAGACCTCATCTGTCCTGGGTATGGGGTATGCATCTGACTCTGTACAGCTACTGAGCTTTCAGTAGTCAATGCAAAACATCATGGTCCCATCCTTTTTGGTGATCAGTACCACTGGGGAGGGCCAAGGACTACTGGACTCTGGGATCATCCAGACAGCCAGCATTTCCTTGGTCTCCCACTCTATGGTATGTTTACACCCTCAAGGACTTGGTACGGTGGCTGCCTTGGGGGCCTGAGGCCCTGTATCCATGTGGTGCTCTGCCAGTGTGGTATACCTTGGCTTCCCTGTGAACATTCCCTCCAATGTTGACAGCACCCTACACATTTTGGTAGCTTGGGCCTGTATCAGCCTCTCTGAGAGGGTGACTGAATCCACTGAGGATTCTCTTTTAACCTCTCCCAAGAGATCCACCATAGTGTTTGCCCCTGCCTCCTCCTCTGTATAGCTGCACACAGCCAGGACCATCTCATCTCAGTCATGGCAGGACTTTAACATGTTCATATGGTAGATCCGCTGTTTGTGCCTTCTGTTGTGCAGCTCCACCACATAGTTAACACTGTACACCCTCCTGATTAGTGAGTACAGACTCTCCCAAGCCATCTGCAATTTATTCTACTGGACGAGGATGAGTACCATCACCCACTGCCCAACTTCATACTCACTGGCTCTGGACCCACAGTCATACCATGTATTCTGTCTCTGCTGTGCAGAAGCTAGGTGCTCCTGAACAAACCCCTTGAGCTTCTTGAGCCTAGACCTGAAATTCAGGAAACACTTCACAACAGATTCCCCTTGGGGAGCAAGCTCACCTTCCTATTCATCCTACAGGAAATGGGACATCCATAAGAACTGGGGTTGTTTACAGGCTCCCAGACCAGGGGAGGACATAGACACATTACTGTTGGAAGATATACAAAACATGACAGCTAAAGGTGAGGTTCTGATAATGGGAGACTTCAACATGCCAGATACAGATTGGTCAATACCAGCAGGAACATCTGCCAGAACTATACACATGGTGAATTCCCTGCCGGGGAGGGCCTCAAACAATTGGTACAACAACCCACAAGAGACAGGGCTATCCTAGATCTAGTAATGACTAACAGGGAAAGGATCACAGATGTCCAGGTCGAAGGTCACCTGGGGGCCAGTGACCATCACATGGTATGGTTCAGTTTGACCACTACAACTAAATCATCCCATTCCAAGGCAAACATATGGGACTTCAGAGGAGCTGACTTTGATAAGATGGCCAACAGAGTTAAGTTAGCCCTGGCAAAAAGAAATACAGGTGAGGGGGTACAGGCCAAGTGGGCAAGCATTAAGGATGCAGTGCTTGAAACAACATCCTATTGTGTTAGAGAGAAAAGGAAGTGCAAAAGAAGAAGGAAACCACTTTGGTTCTCAAAAATTGTAGCAGAAAAAGTCAGAGCCAAAAGGCTGGCCTTCAGGAAATATAAGGGAACACGGCGGGATGATGATAGAGTGGCATACCAAACTTCCATAAGGGAAGCAGGGAAGGCAGTAAGGCAGGCAAAGGCTCAAACCAAGGAAACACTAGCACATACAGTAAAAGAAGGTGACAAGACCTTCTATAGATACATTAGTGAAAGGAGAAAGTCCACAGGGGGTATTGCTAAGATCAAAGGAGATAAGGGGAAGTGTGAGAAGGAGGACCATGTAAAAGCATCTATCCTAAATAGATACTTCTGCTCAGTATTTACTGAAGAGAAGGTAGGACAGGGCCCACAGCTCTGCACTATGGACACGGGGGGGGAGGGAGGTAAGCACTAGTCCCTTCACAAAAGAAAGGGTCCTACAAGAGCTCGATAAACTCAGGGTGGACGAGGCAATGGGACCCGATGGCATGCATCCCAGGGTACTAAAGGAACTAAGTTAGTAACTAGCAGAGCCATTATCAGAATTGTTTAGTGAGTCTCTGAGCACAGGAGAGGTCCCAGAAGACTGGAGAAGGGCTCATGTGATCCCGCTCTACAAGAGTGCTAGCAGGGAGGAGGCAGGGAACAACAGACCAGTCAGTCTTACCTCAGTAGTGGGCAAGATTATGGAGGCACTCCTTAAGGAAAGGATAGTGCAACACCTGGAATCCATAGGAGCACATGATCCAAGACAGCATGGGTTTACAAAAGGAAGGTCCTGTCAAACTAATCTCATAGATTTCTTTGACTGGGTAACCAGAGTGGTGGACCAAGGGGGAGCAGTTGATGTCGCCTACCTTGACTTCAGCAAAGCTTTCGATACTGTTCCACATAGAAGATTGATTAATAAGCTGGGTAGGCACAGGGTGGGTCAGAAGTTGGTCAACTGGGTGGCAAACTGGTTGAGGGGCAGAAAACAGAGAGTGGTGTTAAATGGTATACAGTCAGAAGAGATGCAGGTCACAAGTGGGATACCTCAGGGATCAGTCCTGGGGCCAGCCCTCTTCAATATCTTCATCAGTGACATTGCAGATGAACTGGAGGGTAAGGTTTGTCTGTTTGCAGATGACACCAAGATCTGCAACAGAGTAGATGATCCAGATGGGGTGGGCAGAATGAGAAGAGATCTGGACAAACTAGCAAAATGATCAGAAGAGTGGTAACTGGGGTTTAATGCAAAGAAGTGCAAAATCATGCACATAGGGAAGAGAAACCCTGAAGCCACCTATAGGCTGGGAGGGGAGTTGCTGGCAGTCACAAGGGAAGAAAGAGACTTGGGCATCATCATCACTGATAACCTGAAATCATCCAAGCAGACCAGTGAGGCAGTAGGTAAGGCTAGGGGGATGTTAGGGTGTGTTTGTAGGGGTATCACAAGTCGGAAGAGGGAGGTAATAATCCCTCTCTACAAGACACTGGTTAGGCCCTATCTGGAGTACCGAATGCAGTACTGGAGGCCACACTTTCACAAGGACATTAACCAAATTGAGGCAGTCCAGAGAAGGGCAACCAAAATGGTTCAGGGACTGCATCAGAAAACAATATGAGGACAGATTAACGGAGCTCAATATGTATACCCTACAGCAAAGGAGAGAGAGAGAGGTGACATGCTCGAAACATTCAAACACCTTAAGGGCATTAACAAGGTGAAAAAGTCTAACATGTTTCAATATTAGAAAAATAGCAGGACAAGAGGACACAGCATGAAATTAGAGGAGGCTGTTTAAGGGGTAATGTGAGGAAGTTCTTTTTCAAAGAAAGGGTGGTGGATGCATGCAACGGCCTACCTCAGGAAGTGGTGGATATGAATACAGTGCAGGGCTTCAAACAGGCATGGGATAGGCATAAGGGATCAATACAGATGAGTATGACTAGATAGGCCATTGACAGAGCAAAGGCTGATGGCACATTTATAAGGTAGAAAAAGAAATGGGCAGACTGGATGTGCTTTGCAGTCCTTATCTGCCGTCAACTTCTATGTTTCTATTCATCCATTACAAAATCATCGGGGGCCCGTACCCTATGACTAAATAGGAGCTTGAAGGACATGAATCCTGTGGACTCCTGAGGAACTTCCCTGTATGCAAATAAGAGTCAGCAGATGCTCTCAACATGGCCTTAACAGACACAGTAAATTGCTCGACCAGACCTTTAGTCTGAGGATGATATGGAGAGATCCTGAGCTGCCTAACACCAAACTTCTCCCAAAGACTAGTCATCAAATCAGACATGAAGCTGGCACCCAGGTCTGACAGAATCTCCTGGGGAAAATCCACCCAGCTAAATATCCCCAGCAGTTCACTGGTCACTTTCTCAGCCTTGATTGAGGACAAGGACACTGCCTCTGGATACCTTGTGACATAATCTACAACCACTAAGATGTACCGCTTGTTGGTGAACTTGGGGTGTAAGTGGCCCCACAATATCCACGGCAACTTGCCTAAATGGCTCTTCAATATCAGGCAGGGGAATCAAAGCCGTCTTAATCATGTCCCCAACCTTTCCCACCCTCTGGCACTGCAGACGAGTCCAGCAGTAGTTACTCACATCTTTAAAAATACTAAGCCAGTTAAAATTGTTAGTCAGCCACTTTCTGGTGCAGCTGACTCCTAAGTGTCCAGAAAAGGGAATGTCATGGGCTAAACCCAGAGACTGCTTCCTATATTCCCTAGGAACCACTATCTGCTAGAGTACCCCTTCCTCTGGTCCTCTCTTAGGAACCTACTCACCATACAGGAACCTATTCTCCCAGTCCACCTCCCTTTTTTTGAACTCAGAGTCACCTTCCACCCTAGTGGCTAACTCCCTTTGTCTCTGGAGGGATGGCTCAGCTTGTTAAGCTCTCCCCAGCTCTGTACACCTGACCTTCCCCAAAATACACTCTCCTGTAGAACTGCCCAGTGCTGGACTCTCCTCTGTCTGTAGCTGTGACTCTGAAGTGCTGCTCCCAGCACATATTTCAGCTACACCTTCCCCTGCTACTGAGGCAGGGGATGCTTCCTCTTGCCTGCCCCTTCTGCATCCTCAGGAACCTGCTCCCTTGCCTTACTACAAGTAGTGACACACACAATATTGGTTCTGCTATTGAAGTAATTCTCCATAATCACATCCATGGGCAGGTCTGGTATAACAGCCACCTCCTATATGCACTGACCCCCTTCCCAGATTAGGAAGATTTGGGCCACTGGCACTGACAATGCCAGACCCGGTACACCCTCTAATCTGAGAAAACTAGCCAGGCAGGATCTGTTCCTCATGCATCAAATCCCGCTTACCAATAGAAATTAGGTCCCAGCTGGTGCATCGGCACAGCAGTTGGATTTCCACTTGCGTCATCGGCAACCCGGGTTCAGGAGCAGACTTGGGTCGCCGGAGGGCAGGCTCCAAGGGACTGCTCGCCTTCTCTGGAAGGAAGGAGGGGATTAAGGTCCATAGTTTACCTGACCCCGGGTGGAGGCCCGAGGTACAGCAAGTCCTGCAGCTAGTGGGAGTCCGAGAAAGCTGTGTGGTGGACATCGGCACCTAGCGCCTTGATGTCAGGGTGCAACACCATGCAGAAAAAGAAAAATTGGAAGAAAAACACCACCAGAGCAATGAGTAGACAGAGCACCGGTGCTGACCCCGATTGTGACTGCCTGCCTGACCACCGGGTGACCCAATGAAAAAATCCAGAGACATCTGGGTATAAGGGCCCCACCCCATACCCACCTAGGGGTATAACCATGGCTCCATGGGGGAGCCTCCGGGGACTCATGTATGGCAAGTTGCAGTGTAGCACCAGGTGTCTCCTGAAGAAGGGGAGCTCCGGGGTGGGTGGAGGACAAATAGAAAGTTTAAAAAAAAAAGAAATGAAGGTCCCAGTGTCCCTCAATCCCTGGGTTATCAATCCACTCACCACCACTGGGTGCATATGTGCAATGGAGTTAGATGGCACTGCACTCAGTGTACAGGTCACTAACTGCTGGGAGCTTTCCAAGCTGTCCCCTCCTGCTGCACTAGCCTCTTTTGTTATATTTTTCAATCATATGACAAATGCCCCAATTTCTGACAGATAACCATCTACAATTCCCCTGACTCTTTACTTCTGAAACCACTTGGTTTCCCTTTTGGGTCAGACACAGACTGGTTTCATTTAGGTTGCCCCCTCCCCCGGTGATCCCTTAAAAACACCTGATCCCCCTCCCCATTATCTTTGCTATGAGAGTATGGTCAGCTGTAAATGAGCAGACCAGCCCTCCCCAGCCCCCACGCTGTGACTATCGCTGAAATCCCCATAGAAGCTAGCCTGAAGTAAAGGGTCTGAAGGCAAGTTTATGGCTTAAGCCCTCCCCAGCCCCCACGCTGTGACCGCCACCGAAATCCTCAGAGGAGCCAGCCTGCTATGAAGGGTCTGAGGGCAGGTTTATGGCTTAAGCCCTCCCCAGCCCCCACACTGTGACTGCCACCAAAATCCCCACAGGAGTCAGCCTGCAGTGAAGGGTCTGCAGGCAAGTTTATGGCTTAAGCCCTCCCCAGTCCTCATGCTGTGACCGCAACTGAAATCCCCAGATAAGCCATCCTGCAGTGAAGAGTCTGAGGCAAGTTTATAGCAAACCTTCCAAACCCCTACTCTGTGTTGCATACAAAACCCTAGAAAAGCCAGCCTGCGGTGAAGGTACGGTACAAGCTCACTTTTGAACTTGGTGCCTTTTTCTGGCGCACTCACATTCGACAGAATTGAATCCCCTTAATTTGTACCAGCTCCTTAGGAGTTGCTGCAGTCCTGAATTTAATCTTTTAATTTGTACCAGATCCTTAGGAGTTGCTGTTGTCCTGAATTTAATCCTTTATTTTGTACAAGCTCCTTAGGAGCTGCTGCTTATCCTAGCTATGTTTAGTACGCCCACCCAGTCCCAACCCTCGCTCTATTAAATGTATAATTACTCCCCCAACTGAATGGGAAGTACAGTGATAGGTGGGTCCTTTCCTGCCTACTGGATCTCTACTGCTAATTTATTGGGAAGTACTATTGTAGGTGGATTTTTTCCTGTCACCTGGATCTTGACTGTTTGTTGGAGATTGCATACCCTTTTTACTTCCAATTTCTCTTGTTTTCCTTAGTCCCTCCTCACATGTTTTCTCCTCTGGCTATACACACAGTGACAAACACCCCTCAATATTCTTCTGGAGAGTAGCTTGCAAAATCATCTCCTCAAACAGCTTTTACTTAATTCGGAGCTCTTACCAATTTAACTGAAACCGATCTGCTTAAGTTTCTCACACTTCTGATCTAACAGGCTGTACTACAGGAATTTGGACAGTCTCTGCACCCAGTTGCCTCTGTATCTAGAAATCTTTAAACTGAATCAATCAATTTCAGCGAGGTATCTATGTCCCTTACACAACTAGTAGATTCCTGCCTATCATGCTGGTTTCTTCAGTTCAGTCTAGGATAATCCTGAAGATAGTTGGATTGTTACTTGCCCTTGTAACCGTCTCCACCCTCACTGATATGACACCAGCTTGTGACCCAAGGTCTCGCTCTTATGATGAATCCTCTTTTGTCTTCTCAAATCTCCTGATGAGTGAAACCTCTCCCCTGATATGCAACTGGTTCCCTTAATGTCATCCACCCTGCAAAACTAGGATGCTACCTCAGCTCTCACCCTCCCCTTGTGCCTAAAGGTTTCAGGCACCTTTTTCAGCTCCTCCTAGAAACATGGGTTCCCCTCCTGTGCTTATCACTATCTGGTGACATAGAGATAAACCCTGGCCCTTCCACTGATGCAAGTCCTGTCAACTTCTTTTACGGGTTCTCCACTAAGGATGTTAAAATTGCCCACATGAAAATAAGATGCTTGCGAGCCAGTTTTCCTGAACTAGAAGCATAGGTTGCCCTACTCCCCTGACATATTGGGGTTAACTGAGACTTGTCTTAGGCCTGACATTTCTGATGCTATGTATAATCTAAATGGCTACTGTGATGTAGACAGCCAGTTCTGAGTGCTGTATCATTTCTTTTTAATATAAAATGTATTACTGAATGTCTCCTGCTAAAAATCAAATGCTCTAGGAGTGACCTCACTCATCCCCTCCCCAGATTTCAGCTGAGAGATGGAAGCCATAAGAAAAATGCTGACAGCATGTGAGTTCACACACATTCGGTTTTTAGAGATAATGTGTTACATGGAAGAATTTAATCAAGGATCCTGTTTCTCTGAGTTAATTGTAGACTTGTTTAAGTTAATTTTGTTAAGAAAGAAATCATAAAGAAGGTTGATGACGTTGGAGAGGAACCTAAGTTGTTACACAGGGGTGCAAGGTTGTAAATGTCCTTGTGAAGCCTGTGAAAGGGAGGATACAGCATGGGATCAAACAAAGTGTCATTTGAAGGACATGAATTATGCTGAAGTTGCAGAATGTAATACTTTTGTATAAGATATATATTTTCATATATCCTGACAGGGAGGAGCTAGGTAACCTCCTGAAAAGAGGTGGGGTGAAAGCCAGCTTTTAATTTAGTCTGTTTTACTTCACAGAGACACATTTTTACCTAGACTCTGACAAGGACACATCTTTGGAGCGCTTTAAGCAAGTATTTAGAGACTAAGTACTGAAGTAGGAATTTGCACTTTTTAAAACCTTGTTCTTTTAATAGATTTGTATGTCTTGTGATATGATAGTTCTGTATTGTTGTGTTTTGCATATTTTTAACTATTTTAGTAAAATTCTTTTTAGAACTTACCTGGTCTGTCTTTGACTTCTTTTTATTTGTAAGAAAAGTACATGGTTATAGCAGACAATAGACATAAGCTTGAATGGTGGTACCAAACTGGAAAGAGAAGTGTTTTAAAATCTGAGGTCTTTATTAAAGTTTTAAAGGGTTTATTTCTGTATACCTGGTTGGGTCCCTGTAGGCAAAGATATCTGGCCCCCCGAAGACAGATATATCTGAGCCTGTTCATTGGGTATACTAACAAGAGGTTAACAGTTTGAATCCCTCCAGAACTTGAGACCAAAGGTTGAACCAAACTCATAAAACAGATAAGAGGGTTACCTAGTCTGTTACACTGTTCACAAGACTGTGCTCAGAGGTTGGCACAAGCTTTATTGTTCTGTGTCAGCTGAGACCGTAAGCTCTCTTACAAAGAAAGAAAAAGGCAGAGTTTTATTTTAAAAAGAAAACAGAACTATATATCACTTGGTGTACAGTCAAGTTCCTACCCATTTTATTTTTTCTCTAAAGTGCAAGTCAGAGTCACCATAGTCAGGGAAGAAGAAGATGGCTTCTGACTACAGCAGGCACAATGTAGATTACTTGAAGCAGTTGTGCGGGGACAGGGGAGTCCCGTTCAAGGTGACAGCCCAAAAGCAGAACCTCATAGAGGCCCTGATGGTAGTAGATACCCAGAGCAGCGAGTCACCGACCGTGACTAAAAAGGACAGCAGGGCCACTGTCATTGAAGGGCCACAGCAGCAGGGACTGGGCACCAGTATCCTGAATCCAGAGGTACTCAAACTGCAAATTGAGTTGCGCAGGATGGAACTGGAGGCAGAGCAACAACAGAGGGAGGCAGACCATGAGGAGCGTGAGTGCCAGAGAGCTGCAGAGGAGAAGAGAGAGTGAGAATGCAGAGAGGCAGAGGAGAGGAGAGGAGAGAGGAGTGCCAGTGGCAACATGAACTGAAGAAGCTACAACTCCAACCAGCAGCACCAGAGCAGGTAAGTGGCTTGGGTTTACCTGGGACTGCAGGACTGGGTTACAAATTGAACTCCAAATTAATAGACGAGTTTAAGGAAGGGGAGGACATAGATGCCTTTTTAAATTCTTTTGAAAAAGTTTGTATTCAGGCTAAAATTCCTAGAGAGTACTGGAGCTTCCAGTTATCCCTGCTACTTACCAGGAAAGCTTGTAATGCATTGGGTCAAATGAACAATGAGGACAGTGACGATTACAGCAAGTTAAAAGCTGCACTGTTAAAAAAGTTTGAATTAACTGTTGAATCATACAGAACTAAATTTTGTAAGCTCAGGAGAAGCCCTGATATGAGCTACGAGGAGCTAGCCACGAAACAATATCAGTTTTAAAAACGTTGGTGGGAAGGAATTGAGGCAACCTCTGTTGATAAAATTGAAAATGTAATTTTATTAGAACAGTTTTATTGGGCATGCCCAGCAGAGCTAAAAACCTGGCTAGAGGACCAACATCCAAAAACAGTACAAGAGGCTGCTGAACTCTCGGATCGCTATGCCAAGAGCAGACCTGCTCTGAGAGCGAATGGGGTGGGTGTGGCAGCGCAGAAAGGGAAAAGCGCACCTTCAGGGCAGCTAAAACCCTCACTGTCTCTACTGAAACCAGTTAGCCCCAGGTTTCAACAAAAAGATTTATCTGAAGTAAGAAATGCATGTTGGCTGTGTAAGGAAACAGAGCATATTGCCAGACAGTGCCTCAAAAAGGTGAGCCAAAATACACAGCAGGGTGCTAGAAAAGAAGTGAGTCATTTGTGTGTCCCTGAGAGCATGCCAGTAAATATGAGGGAACACATGCACCCAGTCATAGTAAATGGGGTACAGACGCAGGGGTTAAGGGACACAGGGGCATGCCTGACATTGGTAAAGGGGGATCTGGTGCAGCCTGGTCAGCTTATACCCAATAAATACATAACTAAAACATTGCCACTCGCTAGTATTCTCCTGGACTGGGGTGAAACAGGGGGAACTGTGCAACAGGTGGCTGTAGCCAACACATTAGCAGTGGATGTGATCCTGGGTAACAATCTCCAGCAGGGGGTGGTATGTGCAGTTACCCATAGCCAAGCGGCAGAGGAAAATAGTAGTTCCCTGAACCCCACAGAAACCAGTGTAAAAACCGCTGAGAGGCTGGTTCCTCAGCCTGTGTCTTCTGATGGAGAGACTGATAAAAAGGGGGGTAGAAATGTCCCCGGTAGCAAGTAACCACACAGCTACAGAGGGTTACTCTGAAGAGGGAGGGGTGACCTCTTGTCAGAGGGTTGGGAGTGACAGTGATCCTGACAGCCCTGATGCTAGTGCTATGGACCCTAGTTTAGCAACAGAAGGGGACCTGTCCCATGCCTTGGGACCGTGTGATGGGTTTGCAGCAGCTCAGAGGAGTGACCCTAGTTTAGAGAAGCTGAGGGCTTGGGCAGACTTGGAGGGCACACAGAGAGGTGAAGGCAGCCATAAGGTTTATTGGGAAAATGGACTTATGTATACACAGGCAGTACAGACAGAAGGAGGGATGCTAGGCAGGCAGCTTGTCGTTCCCCAGGGATATCGTGAGCAGTTGCTCAAGGTTGCCCATGATATTCCCTTATCTGGTCATCTGGGAATCGCACAAATTATGCAGCGGTTAGCCCAGAATTTCTACTGGCCTAACTTCAGCCAGCAGGTGAAGGAGTATTGCAGGTCTTGTCACCGGTGCCAAGAAATTGGGAAGGCGGACAAGAAAACCCAAGCCACCCTGATCCCCTTGCCCATAGTGAAGAAGCCATTCCAGAGGGTGGGAATGGATATTGTGGGGCCTTTAAATACCACCAGCTCCTCAGGGAAGAGATTCATCCTGACTGTGGTGGATTATGCCACCCGGTACCCAGAGGCAGTCACCCTATCCTCACTGAGGACGGACAAAGTGGCAGATGCCTTACTTGGGATTTTCTCCCGTGTTGGGTTTCTGCAGGAGGTTATCACTGATTGAGGAGGTTCCTTCATGTCAGACCTGATGAAATATTTATGGGAGAAGTGTGGGGTGGTGCAGAGATGCACGACACCGTATCACCCACAAGCCAATGGAGTTGTGGAACGATTCAATGGTACCCTAAAGTCAATGCTCCGGGCGTTTGCTGAACAGCATGGGAGGGACTGGGAGAAATACCTTCCCCACCTGTTGTTTGCATACAGGGAGGTGCCCCAAGAGTCAACAGGATTTCCCCCTTCGAACTCTTATATGGACACCGGGAATGTGGGCCCCTAGACTTGATCCAGGAGGACTGGGAAGGCAAGCACACCACCCAGGGAACTCCCATTGTGGATTTTGTCGTTAGGTTTAGGGAACAGCTGAAGGAGCTTATGGTGACAACCCAGAGCAACCTGGCAGCTGCCCAACAGAAACAAAAGGTGTAGTATGACCGCAGAGCCAGAGCTCACTCATACATGGTGGGTCAGAAAGTCATGGTCCTTATTCTGGTCCAGAAAGACAAGCTGCAAACTGAGTGGACAGGACTGTACAAAGGGGTTAGGAAGGTAAATGACATGAACTAGATTGTGGAGTTACCTGACAGAAGACAGACTGAAAGGATGTACCATGTCAACATGATGAAGCCATATGCAAATAGGGCTGACATGGTGTTTGCAGTGTGTAGTCATAGGGAGGGGATGGACAAAGGAGACCCCCTTCTGGACTTGCTGGAAGAGAGTAAGTGGGAGTCCTCTGTGGAGGCAGTAAAATTATCTCCCCAGCTGGCCCTGGACCAGGTCCAGAAACTAAGGGAGGTTTTAACAGACTTTGCCCCCTTATTTAGCGCCAAGCCTGGACTAACCCCTTTAGAGCACACAATGTGGAGACAGGGACACAGGCGTAGCCTAGCAGACAGCATATCGGGTGTCAGAGGCTGTCTAAAAGGACATTAGGAGGGAAGTGGAGGTGATGCTGGATTTAGGGTAATCCAGAGATCCCACAGCCCTTGGCCTCACCTGTAGTCCTTGTACCTAAGCCAGATGGCTCAACTCATTTCTGTGTGGACTATCGTGAACTGAATGCAGTCATGATGTCTGATGCCCACCCGATGCCCTGGATGGACAAACTCCTGGACAAGTTGGGGGGGGCGACCTACCTTATGACCATTGACCTGACAAAGGGGTATTGGCAGATAGAACTGACAGCCAGAGCTAGGGAGAGGTCGGCTTTCATCACTCTGATAGGCTTAATTGAGTTTAAAGTAATGCCTTTCAGAATGAAGAATGCCCCGGCCACTTTCCAAAGGTTGGTGAACCAGGTGTTAAATGGTGCTGAGGAGTATGCCATGGCATACCTGGATGACATTGCCATCTTTAGTACCAGCTGGGAGGAACACCTATCCCACCTTAGGGAAGTGCTGGGCAGGATACAGAGGGCCGGGCTCATTGTCAAAGCCAAGAAGTGCCAGGTGGCCATGGGAGAAGTGGCATACCTCGGGCATGTGGTAGGCCGGGGACAGCTCCATCCTAACCAAATAAAAATAGAGGTGATCCAGGCATGGCCCAGACCAGAAACCCAGAAGAAGGTCAGGAGCTTTCTAGGGACAGCAGGGTACTACAGGAATTTGTACCCAATCACAGTGCCCTAGCTGCTCCCTATCTGACCTGACAAGGAAAAAAATGCCAAAGAAAATTACCTGTGGCCCAGCCTGTGAGAAAGCCTTTACCAGAATGAAGGAGGCACTGTGCAGTGCTCCTGTTTTGACAAGTCCTGACTATAGCAAGACCTTTATAGTTCAGATGGACGCCTTAGACATGGGTATTGAGGCAGTACTGAGCCAGACATCCAGCCAAGAGACAGATCACCCAGTAGTGTACCTCAGCAGAAAGTTGCTTCCCAGGGAGCAAGCGTACTCCACGGTGGAAAAGGAGTGTCTTACCATAGTGTGGGCCCTAAAGAAATTAGAGCCATACTTGTATGGGCAGCATTTTGTTGTGCAGACTGACCACAACCCCCTGGTCTGGCTGATGCAGATGGGTAAAAACAATGGCAGACTACTAAGACGGAGTCTTGCTTTACAAGGGTATGATCTAAAACTAGTACATAAGGATGGAGTGAAGAACCAGAACTCAGATGGACTGTCTAGGGTCTATGAGGAATGAACTGATTTGGGAAGCTTATCCTATGTAGGGGATAGAGCCCCCAAATTCAGTCTAGGTGAGGAGGAGTGTGACGTAGACAGCCAGTTCTGAGTGCTGTATCATTTCTTTTTAAATAAAATGTATTATTGAATGTCTCCTGCTGAAAATCAAATGCTCTAGGAGTGACCTCACTCATCCCTCCCAGATTTCAGCTGAGAGATGGAAGCCATAAGAAAAATGCTGACAGAATGTGGGTTCACACACACTCAGTTTTTAGAGACAATGTGTTACATGGAAGGCTTTAATCAAGGAGCCTGTTTCTCTGAGTTAATTATAGACTTGTTTAAGTTAATTTTGTTAAGAGAGGAATCATAAAGAAGGTTTATGACGGAGAGGAACCTAGGTTGTTACACAGGGGTGCAAGGTTGTAAATGTCCTTGTGAAGCCTGTGAAAGGGAGGATACAGCATGGGATCAAACAAAGTGTCATTTGAAGGACATGAATTATGCTGAAGTTGCAGAATGTAATACTTTTGTATAAGATGTATATTTTCATATATCCTGACAGGGAGGAGCTAGGTGACCTCCTGAAAAGAGGTGGGATAAAAGCCAGCTTTTAATTTAGTCTGTTTTACTTCACAGAGACACATTTTTACCTAGACACTGACAAGGACACATCTTTGGAGAACTTTAAGCAAATATTTAGAGACTAAGTACTGAAGTAGAAATTTGCACTGTTTAAAACCTTGTTCTTTTAATAGATTGGTATGTCTTGTGATATGACAGTTCTGTATTGTTGTGGTTTACATAGTTTTAACTATTTTAGTAAAAAAAATTTTAGAACTTACTTGGTCTGTCTTTGACTTCTTTTTATTTGTAAGAAAAGTACGTGGTTATAGCAGACAATAGACATAAGCTTGAATGGTGGTACCAAACTGGAAAGAGAAGTGTTTTAAAATCTGAGGTCTTTATTAAAGTTTTAAAGGGTTCATTTCTGTATACCTGGTTGGGTGCCCATAGGCAAAGATATCTGGCCCCCTGAAGACAGATATGTCTGAGCCTGTGCATTGGGTATGCTAACAAGAGGTTAACAGTTTGAATCCCTCCAGAACTTGAGACCAAAGGTTGATCCGAACTCACAAAACAGACAAGAGGGTTACCTTGTCTGTTACACTGTTCATGAGACTGCGCTCAGAGGTTGGCACTTTGGGAGTAGAGGGCCTGACCTGCTGAGTGGGTTTGTGACAGCTATAACCTTATTAGATTTGATCACCCCTCCAAACAGAGGGGAGCTGGGGTTGTCTTCTATTATAAAGTGCATCTCAATGTCACTGTTTGACACTCTGGGCTAAACAGCTCCTGTGAAACCTTGCACACTGTACTGGTATTAAGTGGGGCAAAGAGACTCAACTTGATATGTGCCTATAACCCACCGAAGGGTGCTTTCTTTGGGCTTAACGGTATTGTGGACTATCTTTCTACTCTAAAAGGTAAATCTGAAGTCATTCTACTAGGTGACTTCAACCTGGACTGGTCTGGAAGCAACTCTGGTATGTACACTGAAGCCCTCGCAAAACTTCACCTCTCACAACAGATAACTGGACCGACTAGAATCTCTGCCAACAGCAACCATCAATCTCTATTGGACTGGATTGTCACAAATAGAGCAAATTGGATTACTGAATTCTATTAGTGATCATTTACCAACTTTCTACATGTAGAATGGGCACTGTCCCAAGCCCCCCCCCAAAAAAAGGCAATATAGTTTTGAGATTTCTCTAAGCTAAACTTAGCAGCATTTCTATCTGATGTGAGAAACACTGATTGGTTTCCAATCTATCTCACAGATGATGTTGAGATGGCCTTTGACTACTTGATAACTAAGCTATTCACTCTCCAGAACTTACATGTTTTTTTTCATTTTTTATTTTATTTTTTTTACCTTTGTTTTACCAGGAAAGACACACTAAGCTGAAAGCTTGTTTACAGGTGCAACCTAGGAGCACAAGGAACTTAAGCGACTTGCTCAGGGTCACACAGTATGCAAGTGGGGGCTATGGGATTCAAACCCAGGTCTGCAGGTTTGTAGCTCAGAGCTTTAAACCACTGCGCTATACTGCCTCCTCCATAAATGTTCCCCTAAAGAGAAGGAGAATATGAGACTCTGAAACAAGATGGTTGCATAGTGATTTCCTGGCTTCTATGAGAAGAAGAGACAAGGCCTGGGACTCTGCTAAGATGTCCTAACTGCAGGCGGACTGGGATAGGTACAGAACCCTTAGGAGTGTCTGTAAAAAAGACATATGGGAGGCCAAAAGGGACTATTATAATAAACTTCTCCAATCCACCATAAGGGATCCTCGGGGGTTTAGGAACCACATTAAAAATTTAATGGTACAAGGACCCAAGCCATCTATAACTGAAATGACACTCAGTGATGCCAACTGTAACAATTTAAACATGATTGCAAATGCTCTTAATGTCCACTCCTCGGACCTCTCTGCATACGTGCAAAATTCAGGTTAGTTCCCTGTACTCATTGATTGTAATGATGTGCCTACCCGAATGCCCTTTATCCTAAGGATGATAACTTCTGTGGAAATGCTGCAACTTCTTAAAGCTATCCCTGCTGGGCAGGCCCAGTGGCGCTGAGGGCTGAGGCACTGGTTGTCTTACCTCACGCTATGCTGGCAACCCGGGTTTGGGAACAAGCACAGGCCACTGGGGGTTGGCAGGGGAGGAGAAGGATTGAGCATCCGAGGGACTGCTCTTCTTCTCCAAGGAGGGGGGCCACCAGCAGTCGGTGTTGACTGGCCCCTAGCGGTGGCTGTGGAACAGCACACTGAAGCTTAAAAAAGGGAGGAGAGGAGACAGACACTTGGAGGAGCGTGTGCAGATGCATGCATGCTCTCTCCATAGGGTGTCATTGCACGTCTCCTCTACTAAGGGAGAAAAAAACAGAAAATGGAGTCCTGGGTGTGGCAAGATGACAGTCGATCCCCAAAGGCCCCACTCCCACGAATTGGTAACCTCCGCACTGGATCTGTTCCGGCAGGTTGAGGGATTCCCAACGCCCCACCATGGGGGGAAAGCCATGGAGGACAGTGGAAGGTAGGCCACGAGCGGGGGATGGGGATGGGGTATCAGGCATGAAGGAGTGCCGCCAAGGGCAAGGAGAAAGAAATTAACTGCAAAAAATATAAAGCTATCCCCACCCATGGTTCTGCAGGGACTGATGGCTTACTGCCTAAGTTCATCAAATCTGCAGCCCCAGCCCTTGCTGCCCCAATTGCAGGACTTTTCAACTTATCTATTATAACCCAGACTGTGCCGACTTTGTGGAAAATCACCCAAGTGGTTCCTGTTCATAAGAAAGGGGACACAAAAAACATGGACAATTACCGACCAATTGCCATTCTCTCTATTCTTAACAAATTACTTGCGAAGATCGTGGCTACCCAGGTCACAAAATATCTCCATCTAAACAAGCTCCTATCCCCTGCTCAGTATGGTGTCTGATCAGGGTACAGTACAACAACCATGCTAATTCAATTCTCTAATGACATCTTAATGGCAATGGATAAGGGCGTGTTCACAGGGGACATTTTTTTTACCTCACAAAGGTGTTTGATCTTCTAGATCAACCTCTACTGCTATCCAAGTTGTCCACACCTGGCTTCTCCCAGGATGCCACCTCTTGGTTTGAGAGCTGCCTCTCTGGAAGTAAGCAATTCACTCAAATAGGAACTGTAATCTCTGACCTTGTCCCACCCTTGTTGGAGTCTCCCAGAGATCTATCCTTGGTCCCCTCCTTTTTACTCTTTTTATTAACAGTCTGCCCACTCTGCCCTGTTCCTCCTCTAGGATCCTCTATGCGGATGACATGGTACTTTACTTGAGTGCTGAAGACCTGCCCTCCATAAATGCCAATCTTCAATCTGATTTTCACGGTGTATAAGCATGGCTGCTACTAAACAAGCTTCTTCTAAACACTAAGAAAACAGTGGCCATGCCATTTGGTTCCTCACCTAGAATCAAAAGTTGCACCTCTGCCCTTTCAATCCAGGGCCCGGAGGCTCCCCCCTGGAGACAGTCAACTCATTCAGCTATCTCAGGGTCACACTTGACCCGTCTCTTGATTTCAACCTTCACATTGCAGCCACATGTAAGGCAGTGAACATAAAACTGAGGCTGACCTATAAAATCAGCTACTCCCTCAGTTCTGACACCAGGCTTGCTATAGCTCAGGGTATACTCCATCCTTATCTTACATATGGCTCTATGTCCTATCTTGAAGTGAGCAAAAGAGCTTTCTAAAAATGGAGCACATGCTACAATAGCATATACCAGTTTGCACTCTCTGCATCCAGACTAACTCATCGCTGCCAGCTCTACTTCCATCTATGCTGGCTCTCTCCATCCTACCATTGGCTCTATACTACTGGCTGTTTGATTGATAACATAGTCAGATCAGGAGCTCCTGAGACCCTTTCCAATATGTTAAACCATCCCACTCTAACTTACCCCATGAGATCTTCTGAACAGTCTCCTCTTGAAATTCCTAGAAGTGCCACAAAAAAGGTGGAACTTTCCTTTGCGATATCTGCACCCAAAACTTGGAACTCCCTTCCTCTAAATGTCAAACTCTTCAAATCCCACCAAGCTTTTAAAAAGGGTCTTCAATCCTTCCTTAGGGACTCTGACATTTGTTCCTGCTCTGACATTCCTATGCCTCCCAACTAGTAGCCATGCCTCCTCCTCTGATGGCACTTACTCTCATATCTACACTTGTATTCACCTGCCTGAGTACTGTGTCCTTAATATTGTATCAAAATATTATTTGTACCACTGTATTGAATGTCTTGTGGACACACTGCTGCATAAATCAGTTTGTGGCTTGGATTCTGTACTCCTGCCTGTACCACCACGTGCCATGCTCCCTGATTGTCTGCCTGAAAATAGTTAGCATTCTTGACTAGCACAATTAATTATTGTATTTTTCTGTTCTTCCTGCCATTTTAACAGTCTTGGTTCCAGTTGTAAATACTGCTTTGTTGTTCAAATGTTGCTCAATTCCTGTTGCGATATGCCCATTGTATTTCCTGTCTGTATAATGTTTCATTGTTTGTAACTCTCCCGGGTCGTGCCTAAAAATAGGCAACATTCTTGTCTAGTGCACTTTCACGGTAAACAAAAACTAAACAAATAAAATACTTCTCCTGATATCTATGAAGCATTTTAAAATTAATTTTGGCTTTCTGGGTCAAACCCCTCATGCCAATACTCACAGTTTGTGGTGTTGTCCTCTGGTGTAGAATCTCCATTTCTCTCTCGTGCTCATGCTCTTTCAGCTGGATCTCATGCTGCCATTCTTTCTCTCAGTCCAGTGCTTCCAGCTGTATCTGCCATAGCTCCTCAGACTTTTGCTTCTCCACATTAGCTATTCACTTCTCCACATTAGCATTTCAGTTCTCCTCCTTCTCTCTCTCTCTCTCTCTCTCTCTCCCCTCTGCTTGTTGGGCCTCTAACGGCAGGGCCATCGGAGTGTATCACTAAGGAATAACGCTCAGAAAGGTAGGGGAATTTTCCCTTGAGGAGACTGGTGTGATAAAAAACTATTCTAGCTCTGTCCGTTCTCTTCTAATCTGGGGCAGAATATACAAAGACATTATATGGTGATGGACCTGCTGGTATATATAATAGTCTTCCTTTCTGAGAGAATATTTGGCTTGTAGTTGAGCAAAGGAAAGACAGCCATGATCGTCCGTACATTGTAAAAATGTGGTTAATTTATATCCCTCTCAGAATGCATATCCAGGATCCAGCCAAGGGGGAAGAAAGGAACCTTCATGCCGAATGAGGGATAGAGGGCCTATTATATTAGGGGTGTGAGTTATTTTCCAGAGATGCAAAAGGAATGGGAGTGTTTAATCCAGGGGTTACTTATATAGGACCATATATGAAGGGAATTATACTGATGGGCAAGGTCCACAAGGCCCAACCCAACAGAGTTACCTCCTCTATTTGGTACCAGCCAGAGCTGACCTGCCATTTAGCCTAGGAGCAAAGTTGGGCCCCTTGCATGACCAAATAGTAGAGTTGAATATTGGGGAGTGCCAAGCCACCCAAACTCCAGGGGGCCTGTAGTACCCCTTTAGAGAGGCAGGGCGAGACCCAGACCAGATACATTGAGAAATATCTTTGTGAAGATTGTTCCAATAAAACATAGGTATAGTGATTGGTAGGGTTTGAAAAAGAAACAGAAGACGAGGTAGAACATTCATTTTAGCGGTTTGGATTCTCCTGTACAAAGTAAGGGGCAATAAGTTCCACCTGACCAAGTCTGCTTGTAGGTCATTGTAGAGTTTAGTGCAATTATTGTGAAACAGTGAGGATGTGTCGACTGAGATGCGAATCCCTAAGTATCAGAAAGTGCTTTTTGTAGCCCAGGTGAATGGGAAAGAGTGTCAAAATTCTGGAGAGAGGGAGCTGCTTAATATTAATGCTTTTGATTTAGTAAAAATAATTTTGTAGCCCGCTAAGGAACCGTACTCCTGGAGAGTCTTCTGGAAATGAGGGAGGGAGAAGGATGGATTAGCGAGGAAAAAAGAGGGAATCGTCCACGTAAAGGGCTAATTTCTGTTCAACTCCACCCGCCATCACACCCTTGATTTAGACATTAAATCGGATTGACACCACTAAGGGTTCCAATGAAAGGGCAAACAGTAGGAGGGGCAGAGGGCAGCCCTGCTGAGTGCCCCACCCCAGAGAGAAGCGATCTGACAAGAATCCATTCACTTTAACTCTGGCTTCAGGGGTATTATAGAACGAGATGACAGCGGCAATGAAGTTTTCCCCTAGCCCAAATTTCCCTAGGGTGCTGATCATAAAGGGCCAATCCACCCTGTCAAAAGCCTTTTTGGCAGCTATGTTGATTGATAGTTGAAAAGATGTATGGGTTCATTGGGTGGTGATGCTATTCAAAAGGTGGCATATGTTATCTTGGAGAAAATGACCAGAAATTAAACCCATTTGGTCTGTGTGGACCAAAGCAAAGATACACATCTAAAGGCGATCTGCCAATATGCCAGTAAAAATCTTAAGGTCCACCAGTAGAAGGGAAATAGGGCAATATGATTCACATTCCTCTGGGTTTTTATCTGGTTTCAGGATTACAGATATCTTACTAAGGACCTCGGAAGCAGAGATGGAGGCATTGAGGGAGTCCCATTGTTCCTCGCTCAACGTGGGAAGCTGTAACTAGTTGAGGTATCTATGCACCTGCTCAAGGTGGTTGGGAATGCATTCTGGGGTATTGAGGATTTGTAATAGCAAAGACACAGGAAATTTCAGCTGGGGAGACTGGTGGTAGAGCCCCCGCTGGATCCTGAAGGCGAAGAACTGCTCTGTTAACAGCTTCTTTCCAAAGCTGCCAGGCTCAGAGCCTGACCACCCTGTTGCCATGCTCAAAGTACTTTTGTTTTGAGTGGTGTAATTTACCCTCAATTTGGGCATTCGGTAGTTGGTTAAGTTTGTACTTTCCTGCTTCAACTGATGCTTAACTGTATCATCTAGGGAGATCTGATGGTGAAATTCTAGGTCAGCAATTTTCTGTTCCAATTCTAATCGCTTTTAGATGCAGGCTTTTTTCATTCGGGAGGAATATTTAATAATTTCTCCCTGAAAGTAACACTTCAAGGCATCCCACTGGACCTAAGCCCGTGTGTCAGCAGGAGAATTGGTGTGAAGAAATGTCTTAACAACTTCATTTATCAATAAATAAATACATTTATCAGATCTTAAAATTTTGTCTGAGAGAATAAATGAACATTTAATCTCCATAGGGACTCCGATGGCACAGCAGAGATGTCTAACTGAATTTGGACTGGTGCATGGTCAGACAAGGAAATGGTGCCAGTCTTAGAGCCACTTAGTTTAGATGCCCAACTGGCTGAGAGTAAAAAGAAGTCAATACGGGAATACATGGTATATTTAGGGGAATAATAAGTGTAATCCTGTCCTTGTGGATGGAGGGATTGCCACCTATCCACTAAACCCAGCTCTGTGCAGAGGCAAGATAACAATTTCCCTGTTCTAACTGACCCTTTGAGCCAGAACCAGCTCGATCTGAGGTGGCATTCATTACCGCGTTGAAATCTGTTCCTACTATTATCAGGCTATGGACATCCCTAACAGTTTCCCTAAGGACATTGGTAAGGAATGCAATACAGTCAGATTTTTCATTTGGGCCATATAAATTAAGAAATATACATTTCTGACCTCTATATTCCCATTGCAGATGTATAAATCTTCCTTCTGGGTCCATGCCCACCTGAGCTATCTGCAGAGGAGTGTTGCATCGAATTAAAATGGCAACTCCCCAGCGGTGAGGATGATCCACATAGTGGGAGGCATGTACTTCACTCACCCACCCGTACCTCAATATCTGGTGTTTCTGAGGGGTTACATGAGTCTCCTGCAGGAAGGCTATCGTGGCATGCTGCCTTTGTAGTTCTTGTATGATACAGGCCTTTTTAATGGAGCTATTAATGCCCCTTACATTACATGAGATAATTTTATGTTCATCCATAGTAAATGCTAGACTGAAAGACTTGGGTGAGCCGAGTGAGAGAGGGGATGAACCAACAGCACATTAACCATAAACAATACATAATAACAAACAAAGAACAATTTCGAACAATCAGTAATGAACTATGCAAAAACCAAGGATCCGTCTTACTATATTAAAATCATCCTTGGCTCAGGGTGGGACCAACCTCCTGGACCTAAGAAAATATGCAGAGGCAGCGTTTCTGAAAATCCTCCTATTATGGCTCTCTGACCAGTATGACTCTCAGTGGAAGAAACTGGAATTTAATTTAAATGACATGCATGCTATAAAAAAAGAAAAATATTTTTTTCTTCTCCAGGAAAGACTCCTCCACTGAGAGATTTTACAGGTATCATCTCACAGGTCCTAGCAAACTGGTTTAAAATGCCAGAGAAAGAGCCACTTCAACCAATCTTTGAATACTGTAAAATAATTTCAGAGGATGAACTTTTCATTCCAGCTAATAACTGATCTGTTTCTCGTTGGCGTAGATTGTGTCTAGAGCAGGCTTTCCAATTCCTGGGATCAAATGGAATTCTATCGTTTGAAGAACTAAAACTTAAATTTACTCTTCCAAATGCTGACCACTTTAGATATCTCCAAGTAAGAAATCACCTACTACGTAATAGAATTATACAGGTCAGACTAACCCCACCCTTAAAGCTATTCCTAGACCATTCCCAAGGACAATTCCAGAGTCATTTGATTGGTCACCTATATAAAATGATGCAAGATCAATCTATAGAATCCACAAATTCAATATTATCTAGTTGGAACAGAAACTTGGAACTGGAGATATCTGAGGCAGAGTGGTCCTCATCGTCCTTACGAGCGGTCAAAATCACACAGTCTCACATTTGGAGAGAATATTCTTGGAAGTGTAGATCAAGATTTTTCAGGTCCCTGGCCAGTCTGACCAAATATCTCCCGATTGAATTTGGGGCCTGTTGGAGGGAATGTGGTTCTGAGATGGCGGACCTGGCACACATACTATGGCAGTGCCCAAGACTAATGCCCTTTTGGATATGTATTCAGGGGGAAATTAGCGAGGGACTTGGAGAGTGTGTTGAACTCACGGCCGAAATGGTACTCATGGCTATTTACCCGGATCGCTCCCCCCCATGGACAAAAACTCTGCTTCCCATTTTGCTATTGGCTGCAAAAAAATCCTTAACAAAGAAATGGATGACTAAAACAATACCAAACACTCAAGAGTGGAGACGAATAGTGTATTCAATATATCAGACGGAAAATATCACAGCAAAACTAAATAATCAATCGGACAGATTCGCCTCTCTCTGGCAGAGATGGTTACTGTAAAAGGCCAGAGTTGACCCCGATTTTTGTCCATAGCAGATGGGAACCGGGGTGGTGAGTGTATGAGATTTGAAAGAAGATGGTGAAGTATTTGTATTTTAAGTAACAACCTGTATCTAATATAAAAGTCCTAAAGGCATTCTATATCTGTAACATACCAAAATCGAAGTTTATATAGACAATGACCTCATTGTATTATGTCTCCTGAACTAAAATAAAAGGAAAAAAATCAATAAAAATAAATTAAAAAAATCAATAATGAACTATGAACTATGTTGGTACAATGTGCACTTTAAGGTTTAAGTTACCCTGTCCTCATCTACATTGGGTTCCACAGTGGAGTGAGGAGAGAAGACACTAACAGCCTGCTCCCTCTCCTCAAGGCATCGGAGCTCCCTCCCGGAGCCAAAAGTCGCGGTGATGGGGCTTAAGAGGTAATTTAATCAACCTCTTCAAGCACCTGTGAGGGGGGTTAGCCCGTCGACTGCCCCGCCCACCCCAGCCACCTCCCACCCAGGTGGTCCCTTTGTTTATAGTCCCACTTGATGACATCACTTCCTGCTGCTTGAAATACTAAGTCCCATTTTCCTTTGCAGGTTATTACCTGCCGCCTAGAGGACCCTCTGTTGCTGCCTCTAATTCTTGAGTTTTGTTAGCCTCCCCTCTTTTCCTGGGACCCTCTTACTACCGGTCCTCTCCAGCACTCTTGACCACACACATGCTCCTAAACTAGCCTATTCCTGGGCCCTCCTCCACCCCCAGCCCATATCTGGTTTAACCCCTATTCTGGATTTCTTCAACAACCTATCCTCTTCCTCCCCTCCTGATTACATTGGGCCTGTCTGCTCCCCTCCCACACCGATGCTGTACAACATCCTGCCTGGACCTCCCTCCTTTACAACTGTCCCCTTTTTCAAGTGGCCTCTAGGGTCGCTATTTAGCACCCTTTCTGGTCCCAAACCTACCCTGTGTCCTGGCCTCTGAATGTGGTGCGGCTCTTACCTAGGTCCTGTGACCGACTGCCTGGAGTTGGTCTTGAACCTGGGCACCCTGGCCACCAGAGTCCGTGTCACTACCACTACTCAAGTGGCATCCACACTTGCTGGTGACAAAAAAAACTTCAACCAACCACCCAGCTGCAACCACAAGCAATATGTTAGCCCTCTTATTACAATGCCTCCCTTCATCCTCCACTCCCCCATTGTCTTGCCAACCTAAACCCCCTGGCACAATGGCTTCTGTTCCTACAATTCTTCTGGAGCTAGCCCAGCCACACCCTACTCTCATCATCTGCCCCAGTCATCAACACCCTCCCCAGTCCTCTCCTACTACTACCTCCTCAGGTGCCCTCTGGAGACTTATCCTCCACCACGTTCACAGCTGAAAACCTTGCCCACCCCAGCGCCCAAAAGCACCCCATCGCACACGCCATATGTATCAAGCTCACCCCTCACCGTCCACTGGCCAGGCTGTGGTTATTCTCTACTTCGACAGGCAATATTCATCTGAACCCTGGCCCAGCTCCTCAAAACCTCCAAAGGGACACCGGGCTCTGCATAGCTTCTATGAATATATGCAGTCTGATGAAAAAACTAGATTCCCTTCAATGTTGGGTCACCTCACATAGGCCAGATGTCATCGTGGTGGTGGAAACCTGGCTATCAAAATCCACACCAGACTTCGTTTGTCACTATTCCTGGTACACCTCTACAGGGAGGATCGAGGTTGGTAGAGGGGGTTGTGCAATATACTCCAGGGAATCTCTCAATGGACTGACACTCCCTGCCCGGTTCCTAGCCCATAGAGCACAGGCCCTTACTCTCAAACTGACTCCGGACCTCAAGGGTCCCTCTATCTCACTGCTGCTTGTTCCCCAAAAAACCAAACTGGGGAACTGGCTTCGCTAACTGATTATCTTTCAGCCCACCTCACAGCTGATCAAGTCCTTGTTGGAGACCTGAATGTTAACTGGCTCAGCTCATCCATCAACACCACCCGTGACTCTTTTGCAGCAATTGACATGTCCCAACTAGTCTCCCAACCCACCAGGTTAAATACAAGAAAGGTACCAGCACTCTCTAGATGTGGTCTTTACCAACTGCCCACTACATATCCATGATATCCAGGTCCTTCCTGACTCTATTAGCGATCACTCCCGATCACTTTCCACTGGGCCACCCCCACTCCCAAACCCACGGCTCATCCCACTCTTCGTCGGCGCCTCAGACCTGGCGGGCTAAAAGGCCTTAAGCTACATCTTGCCCAAATTAGCTGGGCTCCCATTCACCACGCCCCTGATGTTGACTCCGCCCCTTACCTTCTTCACCCAAACCTTCAACAATGCTTGCGACATCTTTGCCCCCATGACAGCAGTCTGGACTAAAGCTCGTAATGCCCCCTGGATTACCCCATCCCTGCTGCAGCTACTCAAACTCAGGGACAACCTGTGGCACCTGGCCACTGAAACAGGCCATGCTGTGGACAGACAGGCCTACAATGCTGCCAGAAATAAATGCACATAGGCTATTAGGAAAGCAAAAGCTGATCACTATCAGGCGGCGCTTACCTCCTCCTGGGGGAGGGGCAGAACGTTTTGGGACAACATTAAGCAACTAAATGGGAGCACACGTTCTCCCCCCCTTCACAGATCACCATTGAAGGCTCTGTCTCCACTGACCCTGCTCACATAGCCAACTTCCTCAACACATCATTTACCGACCTTAGTTCGGTCCTCCCCAGTGACTTCTTTGACCCTCCTTCAACCCTACCCGCCCCTGACTTTCAATATCCTAGCTTCCACTTACGTAGGGTGACTCCCCAGGAAGCTAGGCCCCACCTGCTTCAAGCTCTTAAGAGTAATAATATTGGCAGCGACTCCCTAGACCCCAGTATGCTCTGCCGGGTTCTGGATCAGGTCCTTGCCCCCCTCACTACCCTGCTCAACAAGTCCCTCTGCCTGGGTCAATTCCCTTCAGGCTGGAAAACTGCCTCAGTCTTGCCCATACACAAAGGTGGTGACAGGTCCTCAGCTGGGAACTACCGGCCTATCTCCATCCTTCCACCCCTCCAAAGCCCTTGAAAACTAGTGGCAACCTAAATCACAGATTACCTGACTAAATACAACATCCTCTGTCTCGAACATGCAGTTCCGTGCAGGTTACAATACCAGCACTGCCCTTATTGAGTTCTCAAATTTTCTTCCATTTCCTCACTTGACTCAGGCTCACTAGCAGAGCAGTGTTTATTGACCTCTCAAAGGCGTTCGACACTGTCTCCCACCCCTATTGTTGGATGCCCTCAAGCATCAGCTTTGCCGCTTGACCCATCACGCTTGGTGCTCCAGCTACCTGTCAGACCACTCCCAGCGTGTTAGAATTCATGGGACCCTCTCAATACATGCCCCATCTGATCAGGAGTGCCCAGGGTTCCATCCCTAGGCCCTCTTCTCTTCTCTCTATACCTCAATACCTTGCCCAGTGCATGCAAGGGTAGAAATCCTGCTGTGCAGCGGATGATGCCATCCTCTTTTGCCTCCCACCGAAGCCCCATCGCCCTTCAAGAATCCTTGCAACTAGCCTTCAATGATGCTGAAGCCTGGTTCAAAGAGCACAGACTTGTGGTCAATCTAAAAAAACAAATCCATGCTCTTTGCCCACCCTCAAAACAAACTCAGTAATTTCCCACTCAGTATCCTCCCTGGCTCTAAACTTCCTCTCGAGCAAGTCCGCCTGTACAAGTACCT
Organism: Neoceratodus forsteri; assembly: GCA_016271365.2. Taxonomy (NCBI): domain Eukaryota; kingdom Metazoa; phylum Chordata; order Ceratodontiformes; family Ceratodontidae; genus Neoceratodus; species Neoceratodus forsteri. The sequence continues at coordinate 29,794,900 of CM057456.1, forward strand.
TGGGGTCTCCTTTGACTCTGCCCTCACTTTCCACGACCACATTGATACTCTAGCCTCAACTACAAATACTCGGCTAGGTATCCTTTATCGCCACAAACACTGCCTCCCCCCTGAGGCCCTCCGACTAGCTGTCACCTCCTCAATCTTGTCCCTTGTGGACTATGGCCTGCCTGTCTATGGTGCCGCGGATACGACCGCCCTCAATAAAATTCGACACACCTTGAACAAGGCCTGTAGATTAATCACGGGAGCCACCAGATTAACCCATACCTGCCAGTTATATGACTTGGCTAAGCTGCTCAACCTGGACGAATGGCTCAGATACCAAACCTGCCTCCTAACTAAAAAAACACTCCTTGGTCTATCCCCTCCCGGTCTGACAGCCTCCATCCACCTAGCTCGACCCTTACTCCAAACTCGTAGCTCCTCCAAGGCCACCCTGTCTATCCCTAGAACCAGGACCACCCATGGTCAACGGTCCTTCTACTACAGAGCCCCCACCTGGTACAATACTCTACCCAGCTCCATCACTGATACCTGTTCAATCTCCAGCTTCAAAACCGCTCTTCGAAGTCAACATGTTTAACATGCGTAGTTGTGCTTGTCCCCGGTCATAAGTGTTGAGGCCTTGTACCAGACAAAACTCTCTGAGTAGCTTCACAATCAAAAACTGACAAAACTCACTAAGTGGCTTGCCCCCCCTCCTCTAATTTTCTACCCCGTCCCTTAGCCACCTGTCTTTACCGTTCCGAGCAGCCCGGCTCATGACTTGTTGTCTGCCTAACCAATGTATGCTTACCTCTCAATTCCTATCTGAATAACTGTTTAAACCTGTAAATACCAAAACTGTTACACTGTTATTGTAAAAAAGTAACTGCAACATATATCTGCCTAAACTGTTGTCTGCTATGATGTAACAAAAAAAAAACGTTGTTATCTACAATGTTGTAATGAAATGTTGTTTGTGTTTGTCCTCTTTGTGACGAGGTACCTTTGGAAATGAGCCTCTGGCTCAAAGGTTGTAAACTGATGTATAAATAAATTAAAAATAAATAAATAAATAAATAACAGTGGCTCCTCAGTCTGGTACTCTAGCCACAAAAATGGTGAGAGAACAGAAGGGTAAGACAGCCATGAACAGTATGACAAGATGTTAATTGGCAGATATTAAGAACTACTCACTTATGGACAGGAAAATAAGGTAAAGCAGTGATACAGCACCAACTGCCTGACAGAGAGTTTGTTTCTTGCTCCCTATGAGTAAATGGGGTACACAAGGGGAGGAGTGATGCAGTCAAGGGGGAGAGGGGTGTGGGAGCACTACCATCCAAGAGGCTCCTCACTCTAAAAATCCTTGGAGGGGGGATCTCTGGAGGGCAGAGGTGTGTGGAGAACCAGGATAACCATCCACCCACCAGGCTCCTTCGGGACCTTGGGCACACCCTCCAGAGGACACACTATTGCTTATAGAAATACATAAAGTTCCAATTAAAGGAGCAAACTATAGCCAACTACCTCAGTCGGGGAGTCCTATGGAGCGAGTGATTGAACTGGCTGTCTGTGTAGCCTTATTTACCCAAGAGTGCGCCGCATGATCCGAAGCTGCAGGTCAGTGGTGGAGCATCCCCTCTCTCACCCGGGACCTGTGCCGAGCGACACCATTCTTGACCTGGCCATATCCATGGCCGCTGCTAGTGACTCCTCTCCTCACTCCGCTGTGGAACCCAATGCGGATGAGAACAGGGTAACTTAAACCTTGGAAGTACACATTGTACCAACATAGTTCATTATTGATTGTTCAAAATTGTTCTTTGTTTGTTATTATGTATTGTTTATGGTTAATATGCTGTTGGTGCATCCCCTCTCTCACTCAGGACCTGCGCCGAGCAGCACCTTTCTGGACCTGGCCGAATCTGCAGCTGCTGATGCTGCCGCCACTGACTGACTCTGTGTACTCCTCTTGGCTGCCCTCCTAGTCCTCCCCTGTGGATCCCATACCCAGGGACCCATGCCAAGCGGCACCTTTCTTGACCTGGCTGAATCCAAGGCCACTGCTGCCTCTGATGACTGACTCTGTGTACGCCTCTTGGCCACCTTCCTCATCTTCCCCTGTGGATCAGATACCCAGGGAACTGCGCTGAGCAGCACCTTTCTGGACCTGGCCGAATCCACGGCCGCTGCTGCTGCCACTGACTGACTCTGTGTATGCCTCTTGGCCACCCTCCTCATCCTCCTCTGTGGATCCCATACCCAGAGACCCATGCCAAGTGGTGCCTTTCTGGACCTGTCTGAATCCACAGCCACTGCTGCCGCTGCTACTGTGGACAACCGACTCTGTGTACGCCTCTTGGCCGCCCTTCTCGACCTCCCCTGTGGATCCCATACTCATTTATTACCGCCAAGCTTCTTCTTGAGTCACCTCATGCTGAGAGTCTCTGATTGGTGCAGCTTTCTGGTAGCTGAGTCTGATTGGATGGATTGCACTGAAGGCAGAAGCTGATTGGAGTGCTTTTTACCATTGACTTAACATGGGACTTTTGGCGCTGGTCTGCTGCTAAACCTACTCGAGGTTTTGTATTTTTGTTGCCTATGCTTTAATTTCTGTGTCTGTCTCTGCATGCAACTTAATTACCACTGTGTTAGAATTTAGCTGCTAAAACCTGCTGATTTTACCTGACTGCACTGCACTGCACTGCTCTGTTCTGCTTAGTTATCCCTGTTTACTTAGCCAGCCAGCAATGTAAAGAAAAGCAAGATGCTGTATCTTTTATGTTGTTCTTTCCTGCTATACTCTAACTTCTTAATCTCACAGCCTTGCCTATTCTCTCTGCACTATACCTGAGGTCTCTGCTTAACTCAGCCCACTGTTTATTTTCCAATTCAAGCTGCCACCCATGCTCTCTCTGACCCTCCTGACAAGTCTCCCATCTTGCTCTAGTTGCTTCTGTAACCCTTCCCCCATTTTTCTGCTACCTGTACCTCCTCATCTTCCACCCCCTCCCTCGGCTCTTTATCTTCAACTGTCTCTGACCCTCCCCAACCATCCCTGTGATACTGCCTTTGTCCGTTGATCTCTCACCCCCACCCCCCGATGACGAACTACCAGTAGCCACCCGCCCCTGGTAAACTGTATTTAATCTGTGTTTCTCTCTTCCCCCCAGGGACCCGCGTCAAGCAGCTCCTTTCTGGACCTGGCTGAATCCATGGCCGCTGCTAAAGCCACCGACCGACTCTGTGTATGCCTCTTGGCCGCCCTCCTCATCCTCCCCTGTGGATCCCATATCCTGGGACCCGCACCGAGCGGCACCTTTGCTGGACCTGGCCGAATCCACAGCCACTGCTGCCACCGCTGACCGACTCTGTGTACGCCTCTTGGCCACCCTCCTTGTCCTCCTCTGTGGATCCCATAGCCAGGGACCCGCACCGAGTGGCACCTTTCTGGTCCTAGACAAATCCACGGCCGCTGCTGCCGCCACCAATCGACTCTGTGTACGCCTCTTGGCTGCCCTCCTTATACTCCCCTGCAGATCCCATACCCAGGGACCCGCACCGAGTGGCACCTTTCTGGACCTGGCCGAATCCACGGCCGCTGCTGCCACCACCGACCGACTCTGTGTACACCTCTTGGCTGCCCTCTTCGTCCTCCCCTGTGGATCCCATACCCATTTACTACCGACAAGCTTCTTCTCGAGATGTCTCATGCTGGGCACCTCTGATTGGTGTGGCTTTCTGGTAGCCAAGTCCGATTGGATGGATTGCACTGAAGGCAGAAGCCAATTGGAGCGCTTTTTACCATTGACTTAACATGGGACTTTTGGCGTTGGTCTGCTGCTAAACCTACTCGGGGTTTTGCATTTTTGTTGCCTATGCTTTAATTTCTGTGCCTGTCTCTGCATGCAACTTAATTACCACTGTGTTAGAATTTAGCTGCTAAAACCTGCTGATTTTACCTGACACTGCTGCTCTGCTTAGTTTCCCTGTTTACTTAGCCAGCCAGCAATGTAAAGAAAAGTCAGATACTGTATATTTTCTGTTGTTTTTTCCTGCTGTACTCTAACTTCTTAATCTCACAGCCTTGCCTATTCTCTCTGCACTATACCCCGAGGTCTCTGCTTAACTCAGCCCACTGTTTATTTTCCAATCCAAGCCGCCCCCCTCGCTCCTTCTTACCCTTCTGACAAGTCTCCCATCTTGCTCTAGTTGCTTCTGTAACTCTTCCCCCATTTTCCTGCTACCTGTACCTCCTCATCTTCCACCCCCTCCCTCTGCTCTTTGTCTTCAACTGTCTCTGACCCCACCCCGACCATCCCTGTGATACTGCCTTTGTCTGTTGATCTCTCACCCCCACCCCACGCTGACGAACTGCCACCAGCCACCCGCCCCTGGTGAACTGTATTTAATCTGTGTTCCTCTGTTCCCCCCCAGGGACCCATTTTGAGCGGTGCCTTTCTGGACCTGGTTGAATCCACAGCCACTGCTGCTGCCGCCGACCGATTCTGTGTACGCCTATTGGCTGACATCCTTGTCCTCCCCTGCGGATCCCATACCCAGGTACTACTGCCAAGATTCTTCCTGAGCCATCTTGTGCTGGGAGCCTCTGATTGGTGCAGCTTTCTGGTAGCTGAGTCTGATTGGACAGATTGCACTGAAGGCAGAAGCCGATTGGAGTGCTTTTTTACCATTGACTTAACATGGAACTTTTGGCGTTGGTCTGCTGCTAAACCTACTCGGGGTTTTTCTCCCCCCCCCACCCAGGCCTCCTTTAAGTACTCTATTGTTCCACCTCTCTCGGCGATCTTGCATCCCATTTGCCAATTTCTGCACCTCTGGCCCTCCTCTCACCCTTGCATTAGATAAACCAGGACTTCTCTCACACCGCTCTCATCTCCTGCACACTTCTCATCTCCTACTATCGGCTTCTAGATACCTCCTAGAAATGAACGCCTGCGTGCTGCTCCTGGTCTCCATGCCCATGCTGCTACTGGTGACTGATGCCTGCACATCTATCTTAGCCTTGGAGCTGCACCATCAACACCATTCACTTTCTCACACGCCTTGCTCATTGCGAATGGCATGAAAGTGCCCTAACAAGCACAACCTTCCTGGCCCTACTATCTAACTATGAACGCTGGTAGCTCAGCCTGTTTGTGCACTCCCTCACCTTCAATCCCCCTATTGTCTCCCCCCTATCTGCCCTCTACTTACACTGATTCTACTCTATGGTGATGTAGAGAGTAACCCTGGCCACACAAACACCCGCATTGACCACACAGACACCGCCTGGTCAAGACATCATGGACTAAAAGTTGCCCACATGAATATCCGCAGCCTCTCATCAAAGTTCCATGAGCTTGAGGCGTGGGTATCTCTCTACAAGCCACAGGCACTGGGTCTCACAGAGACCTGTCTGACACCCCACCACACTAACTCCTTGTTCAGCCTGGATGGCTATTCACTCCTACGACTGCACAGACCAGGACAAAAAGGAGGGAGGGGACATGGCATTGTATGTGCACACCTTTCTGCCAATATCATCAGCTGCTCCTCTCGCACCTCTCAGAGTGAGTGGATTCTCATGGAGTTAATTCTAGGTGCTCCCAAGAAACTTTACCTGGGTTGCTGTTACAACCCCCCCTCAGGAAGTATCTCAGGCCTCTCTAATTTTCTAAATTTTATAAGGAGTGTGACACCCCAAAGAGACACAATAGTGTCTGAGGATTTCAATCTCAACTGGCTGAAAGACATATTGCTGGACTACTCTAATGCACTGAAAGAACACAACCTAGAGCAAATTATCTCCTCCCCCACCAGACATAATGCTCGCACACAAAATCACTCCCTGATCAACTGGGTCATCACTAACTGGGTCGACTCGATCCTCCAAGTAGGTACTATGTCTGACTCCATAAGTGATCACACCCCTACCTATGCTATTCTGTCCACCAAATCTGTCTGCCCACCTCACAGGCTCCTGTCCTTCAGAAAGTTTAGCTGACCGGACCATAGCCATGTCCTCAGTGACATTAGGGCAATTGACTGGTCGACCTTCTACAGCCTCAACAGCATATCTGATGCAGTCACTTACCTTACATCCAACCTCTCCCACCTGCAGGACGTCCATTTCCAAGTCACCACCAGAAGGGTATGAGGGGGCTGTACCCACTGGCTATCCAATGAATTGCTGACACTATGAAAGCCTGGGACAACAAATGGAAAGCCTACAAGGCTGCGCTCTCTACCCACCTCTGGAATGCCTACAGACAGCTACACAATACCTGCAAACAGACTGCTAGGTCACTCAAGCATAAATTCTACATTAATCAACAGAAAGAAAACTTTGGCAAACTGCACAATTTCTGGGCCTCCATTGGGTCTATCCTTAACCGAAAGTTCAGGAGTCAACTAACGCAGCTGTCATCCCCCTCTGGTCCTATTTCAGACCCCACTGAGACTGTAAACATCTTCAACACAAAGTTCATGGATTTATCCTCCTATCTAAGCATGCTCCCACCTCAGGTGTCCCCTGCCCTGAAAAACTCAACTCCCACCCTGCCCACTACTACCCTGCCCCTCCATTTCACTTCAGAGTCATCGGGCATAGAGACACCATTAAGCTCCTAAAGTCTCCCCCCCCGCCAAAGGTAGTACTGGCAGTGATGGACTATACCCTGCTTTCCTTAAACTCATCAGCCCCGCATTGATTAAACCCTTCACCTTCCTCTTCAACCTCGCCCTTACATCTTCTATAGTTCCCGACTCTTGGAAACATGCAACTGTAGTTCCTGTCTTCAAAAGCGGTGACCCTCAAACCCCTGATAATTACAGGCTCATCTCCCTACTCCCGCACCTCAGCAAACTGCTTGAAAAAGTTGTGCACCTCCAGTTCTCAGAGCACCTTGAAAAGTATAACCTGTTGTGTCCTTTCCAGCATGGTTTCCGCAAGCACTACAGTACCTCTTCTGCTTTGGCCCTTTTCTCTGATCATGTGCTGTGAAATATGGACCAAGGCAAAGCCACAGGAGCTGTCTTCATAGACCTCTCAAAGGCTTTTGACCTTGTTGACCACCACCTCCTCCACTCTACCCTGCCTCTCTTTGGCTGTTCCAGAGAAACTGTAGCCTGGTTCCGCAGCTATCTATCCAATCGGTCCCAATCCGTCATTATCAACAAAGCCTCCTCTGCTGCCCTCTCCATTTGCACTGGAGTCCCCCAAGGTTTTATACTTAGGCCTCTACTCTTCTCCATATTCATTAATGCACTCCCAAGGGAAAGCCTCAGCTGCCAAGTGTTCCTCTATGCTGATGATCTGGTTCTCTGCCATAGTGACAAATCTGTTGAGCCCATCTCCTCCATCCTTACACACAACTATGGTTCTGCTCATAAATGGTTCCTATCCAACAGGCTTCTAGTCAACGAAAAGAAGACTAAGTCCATGCTTTTTGGTTCAAAACCTTTCCTCACCAAAGCCGCCAAATCTAACTCCTCCCTTCTAGGAAGCACCCCAGCAGGCCCCCATCTTGAAAATGTCCCATCTTTTAAATACTTAGGTGTCACTCTTGACCCCTCCCTCTTTTTCAATGAGCATATCAACAACACTGCGGAGAATCCACCAAAAATTTGGTGCTGCCTACAGACTTAAATTCTTCCTATCAACTGAAGCATGCCTTGCCATCGCCCAGGGCAGCCTTCTGCCTCTACTTGACTACTGCTCCCCCATCTAGTCCCTCATATCCCCCACCTTGAAGTCAAAACTAAACACTACCTATAACTCCATCTGTCATTTCATCCTTCAAGCTCCCCTCCGGACCCATCAATGCACTCTTTACCAATCCCTGGGCTGGCTCCCTATACAAGGTCGCTTTGACTATGCCATGGGCTGCCTAGTGGATAATGCGCCAAGGTACAGACACCTATCCCCCTACTCTCTCCTCCTGATGGACAGAGTAGCTCCTAGAACACTCAGGGCATCCTCAACCCCCCCCCCGGAGGCTCTCTGCATCTCCATGGCAATGGGAAGCAGAGTTTTCTCTGTCTCCGCACCTTCCCTATGGAACAAGCTCCCACGATCCATTTTATCATCCCCTTCACATCTGGCTTTCAAACAGGCAATGAAACACTGGCTCCTGGAGGGTGTGGACTGCCGCTGCATCCAGTAATCAATACTTTGGCACTCTAATGCCTATGTCTCCATCCCATTGTCTCCAGCCCTCCACCTATCTCCCCTCTCATCTCTGTGTCTCTCTAAACCCACCTAAACCTGTTGTGAGTTTCTGACTAGATAAACCCACACAGCTCTACTGTTGGCCCTTACTAACTGGTCTCAAATCATACTCCTATAGCCACATATGTTCTTCTGCACCTTGTAGTCTCCTGTATCTCATGTTTCCTATTGCTGCATTGCTGTGTGTGTCTGGCCATTGCCTGCCCTTATCCATTGTACTATTACTTTATTTTTTTCCACAATACCTCGTGCCCGAGGTGTGAATTTACTGCATGGATCGTATCTACCTGTATGTGCTGCTGTGTTCTCTGTATTGCCAACCATGCTGTGGCCCGGGTCGTGACTGAAAACAGTCCCCTGGATCAGTGCACTTACCCGGTAAACAAAGACATAAACAAATAAATAAATGAAGTAAATTGCACAGCCTCATTTAAGCCATCCACTGGAAGAGAGCCCCTATGGGCCAACCCACCCAGTCGCCTAGGCTACCTTAGGCCTTCAAGTCAACTGGCATGCTGTGATAGAGAGATGTTCAACAGAGATAAGAGAACTGCCACTCCCCTGTTTTGCCCCACCTAAGGGGCATTCTAAAAGAAACCATCCACCCCCACGGTGACCTGGGGCTCAGTCTCTTTTGCCCAAAAGAGTATGGGACAGCCCACTTTGGCTAGGGCAGTGGCAAATAAATTAGCCCCCACTGGAGCAGCAAACAACAACAGCCCTTAGCAAAGTTGAAAAGGGTGACGCACGTGTTAGTCCTCAGAGGGCCTCCCAGTCACCAAAGTGTCCTTGGTTGGGGGGAGGCCTCCTGCTGAACGGCACCCCCACCCTTCTGAATGAAAACCCCCACACAAGGCAAACCATACACCTCCCCTGACTGACCCCCACCCTCCTCTCATAAGGGCCAACATTATCCTGTATCCATGGGTAGTTAACATAATTCAGAGGGCCATTCAGCAGTAAGAGGGAAAAAGAGGATAAGGAGGATAATGACCTCCCTTACCTACATTCCTTCATCGCCCTAACTATCATCAGTACAATCTTCATTTGTAAAAAGGAAAGAACACTATAGCTTACAGCAAATAGATAAAAATCAGAGTCCACAATCAGGTTAGGGAAGTAGTCAAGCTGGTAGTCATAACCGAAGGAAGAATAGAGTCTTGCGTAGCTGGCATCACAGGGGTAACTGGTTAGAACAGTGCTACAGTTCCAGCGCATGTAAGATGCGCATTGTGTGAATAGCGTGTCATGGACAGCAACCGAGATAGAACAGCGTAGTGCAGTGCAAGAGCTACCCATGTTGCTGTCCATGGTACTAGAAGTAGACAAGGGTTGTGAAAATTGAGAGGCTAGCTGAGCTGCTCCTGTGGTGGAGAGAGCTGAGGCATGGAGTAACTTAACTAGAATAGTATTAGAGATCAGGGATCTAATCCTGGTCTCAGCTTTTTTTTCTTCTGTGACAAAGGTGTTAGATTTTAGGAAGTCCCATCTCGCAGACCAAGCCCCCCCAACACTGTCATTTATCCCATAATCCAACTCCGACTCAGAGTTGATTATTTTAGTTACAGGGGGTGTGGGAGCAGAGCCCCCCTGCATCAGGGGGTGTGGGGAGGTGGAGCCCCCCAGCTAAAACAAAAGAAATATGGTATGTTTTAGCACTGGTAGCAGTTGTCACTGTGCTTTACAACCACTATCTGTGGTGCTGCTTTTACTTGTGGCATTTGTTCCTGTCACTGTTCTGAACAGCGCTGTTTGGATAGCACTGTTATTAACAGCACTGTTCACGTTGGTGCTGTTGTGACCTAGTGCCATCACAGGAGCTAGGGGGAGTGCTTTAGCTGTAACAGAAGACAAGATTTAGGAAGTGTCCAACTCTGCCTGTCCCTCCAAAATATTGGTTCCTGTTGTCTGCCAGGCTCAGGATTGTACAGCTGTCCATTGATTCTTTAGGCACCCGTCTGGAATTTGGATTCCTAGTTCCTGCAGGTAAGCAGCTGCTGACTCCAAATCAGGGAAATGTTTGGGGTCTTTTTTTGTCATGATCTTCAGTTTGGCCGAAGACATGGTGGACAACCTGTTTAAGTAGTTGTATGACCTGGAATACCCATTGATGTTGCAGGAGAGTTTGTGGGGTGTAGTCCTGGTCAAAGAATATGCAAGTGTCCCCAAAATGAATTTCTTTTTGTGCCCATACCAGACGTAGCAGCTCCTCCTTGACACGGAAATCAAGCAATGCCAGGACAATGGATCGGGGGTGTGTTTTCGGGTCCCAGAGATGGGGTACAAGGGAGCAGTGTGCCAGAATGATGTTAGGATCCTGGTCAGCAAGTAAATTTAAGAGCTCTTTTATGAAACCATCTATGAAAGTTAACATGTTTCCGGACTCCATCCCCTCTGGGACACCGTGAATTCGGAGATTATTTTTCCGATTTCTGTTTTCCAATTCTTCCATCCTCTGTGATAGGAGTTGTTCCCACTGACGTAAATCTAACAGTGCTGAATTATGTACTTCTGTGGTAGTCACATAGTCTGAAAGGCATTTTTCTATGTCTCAGATACATTGCTCTACAAGGGTAAGATCTTTACGGTCTTCTGATTCTTTGGCCTCTAAACGCTGAAGTATAGCATTAATTTGCTGGAGAACTGTGCAGAGCTTTATGGAGGTGAAAGTGCAGTCCACCTCTTCTGAGTCGCTAGCTGGCAGGAAAGCCACTGGGGTGGAGGCCAGGGATCATGTTGCAGCCTAAGGAGGGCCCTCCATCTTGTGTTTTTGCAGCTTGTTAGTTGATCCCAGGGGATTGTCTTTAGTGTGATGCATGGTGGACATGATGTAGTCCATAATCTTCCTGTCTGACTGCAGGATGGCTAAAAGCATAGTTGGATTTCTGTGGATTATCTTTTAGTTGGGCCAGAGTGCTGAACTTATGCTGCCATTAAGCAAGTGATGTCACCGGAAGTCCCCAGCTGATTAGATTCTGGCATCAGTGCATACAGAATTAATAAAAAAAAACACATAATTATTGTTATAACCACATTTACCTGATCATAACATCTCCTGACAGGTATGGTGCAAGGCTAGTAGCTCAACTTTCTCATGCCAGGCAGTGGTACCGTCAACTCTCTCAATAGTCAGGAGGTAGGCCTCAGGGTCGTACTCAGAACCCATTTTTGTCAGCATGGGGTGGGGTCCTACAGCAACTGGTTTCTCTGTGACCTGGAGTTGGAACACAGTTTCATTCTGTGTTTGCAGCACCTGCTTCATAGACTCCTGCTGCTGTTGATCTCTCCATACCTATAATTGCACTTACTGGGCCATCCAGTCTGTTTGTATTCGGACCTGTTGTGCCAGCTGTTGATCGCTCAGAATCATCTTCTGTACCAGCCGAGGCTGCTGTTGATCTCTCTAAACCTATAATTGCACTTACTGGGCCATCCAGTCTGTTTGTATTCGGACCTGTTGTGCCAGCTGTTGATCGCTCAGAATCATCTTCTGTACCAGCCGAGGCTGCTGTTGATCTCTCTATACCTATAATTGCGCTTACTGGGCCATCCAGTCTGTTTGTATTCGGACCTGTTGTGCCAGCTGTTGTTCGCTCAGAATCATCTTCTGTACCAGCCGAGGCTGCTGTTGCATCAATGAGCATGCTGTCGTGCCTGCCGCTGGTCTCTTTGAGCCTGATTTTGTGCTTGCTGAGCCATCCAGTTCCTTTGCATCTGAGCCTGTTGTGCTTTCTGTTCTAACAGCCATTTCAGTACTTTGAGTCCATCGTACCCCTATTTAGACTAAAGAAGTTCAATCCCATCACTAAAGCCAATGACATGTGACAGGGTAACAAACCGACTGGCTTCTCAGGGAACTCTCTCAGCGAGAGCACTCTGGATACCAGCTTCTTGTTTTGTTTTCTTCTTCTTTTTTTTTTTAAACATTTTTTTTAGTTATTTTGTTTATGCTCCTTCAGCACAGGCCCTATTATCCTGGTATAACGCCTCCCCCCCGGCACCCAGCATTCCAGGGACTTAGCTGACCTCCATTCTTCCCCAAGGGCTCCCCTCTGTGGTGGTGTTGGCAGACCCCCTCTTACCTGCTGGAAACAGATCTGGTGCATTGAGGAAGGGCCCTGTCACTGGTGTGGGGCCTGCAAAGTGTCGGGCCTATAATCTTTGCTCCATCTGGGATTTTCCCTCCTGGTTTTCACTGCTGGGATGCTGGTTTCCAGGTGGTAGGCAAGTGTGCATGCAAATGTGGAGCATGTCACCACCAGTGTCCCTCACACAGTAAATCTCTATGAATGCACTGCCACCTGTGGTCATCCAGGTGGCAGTACTGCACTGGAGGATGACTGCCCACCCTCCCTGTATTCTCTGTAACACACAAACCTCCTCTCCCCCCCCCCCGATAGCCCCCAACAACCCAGGCTCAGTCTTGAACCAGGGTGGCAGGTATGGTGTCCAATGTACCAAACTATAGACCAGTTAGTTTAACTTCAGTGATAGGGAAAATGATGGAATCACTTCTGAAGGAAAGAATTGTTGAGTATCTAGAGGCCAGAAGGGCACAGGGCCCTAGGCAGCATGGATTCACAGCAGGAAGGTCATGCCAGACAAATCTGATAGATTTCTTTGACTGGGTGACCAAAGTAGTAGATTAGGGAGGGGCTGTGGACATGGCCTACCTAGACTTTAGCAAGGCATTTGACACAGTCCCGCACTAAAGATTAATATACAAGTTAGCCAGCCTGGGAGTGGTCCCAAGATGACAGCCTGGGTAAAGAATTTGCTGGAGAATAGGACACAGAGAGTAAAGTAAATGAGTCCACTCAGAAGAAAGGAGGGTTACTAGTGGGGTGCCGCAGGGTTCAGTATTAGGACTGTCCTCTTCAATGTCTTTATAAGCGACATTGCAGAAGGACTGGAAGGAAAAGTATGTCTCTTTGCAGATGACACTAAGATCTGCAACAGAGTTGATGCACAGGGTGGGTGGAAAGGATGAGAAGGACTTGGCAAGGCTAGAGGAATGGTCAAATGTATGGCAGCTTAGATTCAATGCTAAGAAGTGCAAGGTAATGCACCTGGAAACAAAACCCAGGGAAGAGTACACAATGGGGGGTGAGATACTAACAACAACAAAAATGGAAAGGGACCTGGGGTAGACATATCAGATGACCTAAAGGTGGGCAAGCAATGTGAGAGGGCAGCAAGGAGGGCTGGGGGATACTGGGATGCATAGGGAGAGGCATCACCAGTAGAAAACAGGAAGTTATTATCCCTCTGTACAGACAGCTGGTGAGACCCCATCTGGAGTACTGTGTGCAGTTCTGGGACCCAATCTCCATAAGACATAGACAGGATGGAAGCTGTCCAGAGGAGGGCAACTAAAATGGTGCAGGTCTGCACCAGAAGACATATGAAGGGAGACTTAAAGGAGCTTAATATGTATAGCCTTGAGGAAAGAAGAGAGAAGGGGACATGATAGAAACTTTCAAGTACCTCAAGGAATCAACAAAGTCCAAGAGGTAGCATCTTTCAAAAAAAGGTGTGCAAGAACAAGAGGGCACAATTTGAAGATAGAGGGGGCGGCTCAGAGGTAATTTAAGGAAGTATTTTTTCACAGAGAGGGTTGTGGATGCATGGAACGGCCTTCTGGAGGAGGTTGTGGAGTCAAAATCAGTGGTGGAATTCAAGCATGCATGGGACAGCCATAAGGCAATTCTGGGGGGTAGGGGTAAGAAGAAGTAGGCTGCTGGTTAACTAGGATCTGCAGCTTATCCAGTAGGTAGGGAAATGGGCAGACTGGGTGGGCCAAGCGGTCCTTATCTGCCGTCAAATTCTATGTTTCTATGTTTCTATGTTAATGCCTCAACCCTCCATGCCACTGAGGCAGCATGGAGACTAATTTAAATCAAATGAAATCTTCAATTTCAGTAACAAGGAAAGAACAAACAGCTTGTATTCAGCTAAACAAAAATTCTTAGTTCTGCCACTTTCTCTGTCTCCACTTAACAGAAACTGAAACCTTTCCCTCTCTCTTTATTGGCCCAGGTGTTGCTCAATAACAACCCTCCCTCTGAGGTACAGTACAAACCACTTAATCTGAGATAATAGGGGTGTCCACTTTATTGGGACATCCCTCCAGGAACCAATTAAGAGGCCATGTATTTCAGTGGAGGCGCACTCCTTTTAATTGGGATGGAGGTGTTGGATATATGGGACGATTCAGCTCTCCAGCACCTCAGTGTGCCAACCATTATTAGTCCCATTCAGTGCCGTTCATTCACTGTTAGTCCTGTCACACTTAAACAAGCCAGCGATTATGTGCTAATCTGTGTTTAACACATACCGCCTGCTCGAATCTCTTTCTGACGCACAAGCTACATCCAGTTCTCTTTCCTGTAAACTGCACTGTCCTACCTGCCAAAACTGCCCTTTCTTGTTTCCAATTTGGTGGTCTGTTTTCAGTAAAGTTGTAGAATCTCTCCATCTCTGTCTTGCTCACTGTGCTGCAGGCAGAGAGAGAGAGAGAGAGAGAGAGAATCACATTTTGCCGCAGTCCCAAATTAAACCAGTCAGCAATGTTGCAGAATCTCTCTGGCTCTCTCTCTCATGCATGTAAATTGCCTGCACTGTGCCATGGGCAGAAAGAGAGAATCACATCTTGATGCACTCCCCAGTTAAACCCGTCGAGAGAGAGAGAGAGAGAGGGAGAAAGAGAGTCTTGCACTGTACAATAAAAGAAAACATAATTTACCAAGCAAACATTAGTTGTAAAATCTCTCCAGCTCTCTCTCACACACGCAATCTTGCCACACTCCCCAGTCAAACCCGTCAACCTCCGTAGCTAATAAAATGTGGGAAATCAGCATTCCTGGACAGCATTTTAAATTAATTCTGTTAAAGGGGACTGCTGCTTAAATGGGACGAAAAGCCCACCACCAGGGCAACCTAATTAAACGGCTTCTACTATACCTCCAACACCAAGAACAAGCAGTGCAGTGAGGTCTTAAAGGGCCAACTTTAAAGCAAAAAGTGTTTGGTATAAATCCCACCATAGCCCCTGTCAAAATCTGTGTGTGCCTGTGTTGCAGGGTTGTGAAGCATTTTACGGATGAAAGAAGTAATACAGACATACACTCCATCACATGGCCCTAAGTAGGGTTCAGCAATGGCAGCCCTTAAGAAGGGTTCAGAGCCAGCCCGGTGACACTGAGGGTTGAGGCACTGGACGCTACACCTCACGCCATGCCGGCGACCCAGGTTCAGGAGTAAGCTCGGGTGCCAGGGATTGGCAGGGGAGGGATTGGATCGAGTGCCTGCTGGGTTGCTCTTCTGTCCTGGGGGCAGTGGCGGCTCTACACCAGGGCCTGCCAGGGCACGTGCCCCAATAAAAAAATGCTGTGTCCCAGTTGGTGCCCCATATGGTGCAGAGCTTCCCCCATAGTAAGAATATATCAGTGCCCTGGCTGCCATCTGTTGTGCCCCGGCTGTGCTCTGGTAACCATTTGTGGCTAGAGCCGCTACTGCCTGGGGGGAGGGTACTGGGATGTCCAGGGCTCCAACAGCCCCTGGTGGAGACTGGGGGGCACTGCAGAGCACTGGACCACACATACACAGCATGGCTCAATGCAGGCAGGGTGGCTGTGCGCTGCAATGTTGGGACATGCACCACACATGGGGAAGGGAAAGGAGGGCATATAAGGGGGAAAAGCCCCTCCTGCCAGATAGGCGATGGCTCCTCTAGTGCCGCCGCCACACGCCCAGTGCTGGTTCTCAGTCACTGTCCCCTTCGTTCTCCCCAGGGCAGTAGCCCCCCATGTCCCCAGGGAGTCATAACGACTTTGAAGACAGTGGGGAACACAGCAGGTGGTACAGCAGTTTAGGTGAGTGAGGTAGCCTGAGAGAGTTCCGGTCAGAAGGAGAGAAAGAGATTTGACAAAAAAAAAGGGTTCAGCCATGACAGTCCTAAGTAGGGTTCAGCCATGGAAGCCCCTATGTCAGGTTCAGACACAGCAGCCTCTAAGTAGGGCTCAGCCATGGGAGTCCAAAGTAGGGGTCAGCCATGGCAGCCCCTAAGTAGGGTTCAGCCATTGCAGTCTCTAAGTAGGGTTCAGCCATAGCAGCCCTAAGTGGGGTTCAGCCATGGCAGCCCTAAGTAGGGTTCAGCCATGGCAGTCCTTAAGTAGGGTTCAGCCATGGCAGCCCCTAAGTAAAGTTCAACCATGGCAGCCCCTAGTTAAGGTTCAGCCACAGTATTCCGAAGTAGAGTTTGACCATGGAAGCCCATGCATAGGGTTTTACCATGGCAGTCCCTAAGTAGGGTTCAGCCATAGCAGCTTCCAAGTAGAGTTCAGCCATGGCAGCCCTTAGGTAGGGTTCAGACATGGCAGTCCTTACATCAGGTTCAGCCATGGCAACCCCTAAGTAGGGTTTAGCCATTACAGTCCCTAAGTAGGGTTCAGCCATAGCAGCCCTAATCTCAATCTCAATCTTTATTTATTTATTTAAGGCGCCTTTCTAAAAACCAAGGCGCCTGTACAACACTAGATAAAACAATTACAAATACAATAAACAACATGTACAACACTAGATAAAACAATTACAAATACAATAAGCAACAATATTAAAAATCATTGAATGCTTTCCTAAAGAAGTGAGTCTTTAAAGATTCTTTAAAACTATGGACAGTAGGGCTTTCCCGCACCTGACGAGGTAGAGAATTCCACAGGGTTGGGGCCATAAAACTAAATGATCTTGCCCCTGAAGTTTTTAAACGAACCCTGGGAATCTCTAGCAATCCCTCATCAGTGGATCGGAGAGAGCTGGGGACAGTAGGGATGAAGGAGATCTTTCAGGTAAACCGGTCCCTGATCATGTAGGGCCTTATAGGTCAGCAAACCAACCTTGAAGGTGATTCGCCAGCAAACTGGCAACCAGTGCAGACCACGGAGCACAGGCGTTATATGACTGGCCCTAGATGAGCCCATCAACAGCCTGGCTGCCGCATTCTGCACTAGCTGCAGGCGGCGAATCTCAACCCCAGGAAGCCCTAGGTAGAGCGAGTTGCAGTAGTCAAGGCGGGAGGTAACGAAGGCGTGGACCAAAGTAGGCAGATCGTCGGGGGCAACCAGCTGTTTCACCCGGGCGATGTTCCTCAGATGGTAAAAAGAGGTTTTGACAACCGCTGACACCTGAGATTTAAATGTCAAGCAGTCATCAAATACAACGCCCAGATTCCGCACTCAGTCTGAGGTAATTAGCGGAGTATCCCCAAGCCATAAACCCGAGGGTGATCCAACCAATGAACCTGCCTCCCAGCGATCCTGGCCCACAACCAACACCTCAGTTTTAACAGGGTTCAACCTCAGCCAACTCACATTCATCCAGTCCTGGATTTCAGCAAGACAGTTATTAAAGACCGAAAAGGCAGTATCTTGACCGGGCGCAAAGGACATGTACAGCTGAGTATCATCTGCATAGCAGTGAAAACTCAGACCGTATCACTCTAATAATCACTCCTAAAGGCAGCATATATACTGCAAAACAACATGGTGCCAAATGGAACCCTACGGTACCCCACAGGATAGGGAGATTGATGCTGAGGAAAAATCCCAGACACCACTCTCTGCATCCTACCCTCGAGGTAAGATCGAAACCAGCTGAGGACTGTACCAGACAGTCCACAGATAGAACCCAAGCGTTCAGTAGCACACCATGGTCTACAGTATCAAATGCTGCAGAGATCAAGAAGGACCAGAATGGAACATGATCTTGATCTCTCGCTATTAGGAGGTCATTTAGCACCGAATCAGAACTGTCTCGGTATAACGACTTTTCTAAATCCGGACTGGAGGGAATCGTAGAGATTGTGGCTGATCAAATGATCATTTAACTGCAGAGCAACCACCTTCTCAATAACTTTACCAACAAAGGGTAAAGTTAGAGACAGGCCTGTAGTTGCCAGACAGTCCGGGTCCAGGAGGATTTCTTAAGGAGGCTGAACCACCGCCTCCTTTAGAGGATTTGGAAAATCCCCTCTCCAGGACCTACAGACTATCTCAGCTAGGATGGGGCCGATTTGATCCACACCCACTAAGAGGCGTGTGGGCCAGGATCAAACTACAGTTGGTCGGACGCAATAATTGTATGATCATCACAATTTCTTCAACTGTAGGAAGGCCGAAATCAGACCACACAAACTGGGTGTCCGACATCTCCTGCCGACCATCACCACTCCCATTAGAGAGGGTCAGATGGATATCCTATCTGATTGTGGCAACCTTATCTGAAAAGAATAGAGCAAACTCCTCACACCGTTCTTGAGAAAACACTCTTCTGGGCTGCAGACAGATTGGATTGCACAATCTGTCCACAGTCCGGAAGAGCTGAGCTGGTCTATTCTGTGCAGCAGCAATCTCTCTGGACAGGAATTCTGCCTTCTTACGAGAGATTGCTGATTGATAGATCACATAGTGATCCATCAATCTAAGTCTGTCACAATCCTGACCCGACCTCCGCCAGCACCTCTCCGACCTTCATCCAACTCTCCTCAACTCCCTCAAAGTCTCATCAAACCAGGGAGACTTAGGTCAAAGAGTGAGAGGACGAACACGAACAGGAGCAATGGACTCCAGAGCCCCTGCCACCGCCTCATTATAGGCAAGTACCAGCTCACCTGGATCCATGCAATCTCTCGGTAAACTTGATAGGTCTAGCACCGCCATCAGACCGTCAGGAAACACCCCTTAAAGGGCGATACCGGACCATCTCCGTAGGGGCTGGCCTACAAGGGGTGGCTACAAAACTGAACCCAATGGAGTGATGGTCAGACCATCGACTGGTTCCACCACCAGATCGGATATCTCCATCCCAGAAGGAACACCAAATCCAGTGAATGACCACCAATATGGGTGGGAGGAAATAACCTGTGTGAAGCCCAGTGACATCATTAACTGGAGGAAGTCTTGACCAAACTGCGAGACCTCATCGTCAGCCCAGGCATTGAAGTCCCCAGAACCAACCATCTGGGGACCCCAATATCAGGTCGACAACGAGGTCCGCGACTTCGCAGGAAAACATTCCCATCACCTGGTGGACGGTATCACGAAGTATCCTGCACCCACACCCTCGCCAAGATACATTCAAAGGATTTGGTAGTTCCACACGGTACCTCCACTAGGCCCAGTTTTGATCTAAAACAGATGGCAACACCCCCGCCCCTTCGATCCAACCTCGGGCGGTGTATCACTGAGTACCCGGCTGGAACTGCTGCCTCCAAAACTGGTCCAGCATTTTCATCCAGCCAGGTCTCAGTGATGCACGCCAGGTCTGATGTCCCGACAAAATCAGCTATAATAGCCATTTTGTTTCTAATAGACCTGGCATTGCACAACACCGCCAGAGTAGGATGAGACACCGAGGATGACCGTGTTACCTGCTGATCACAGTCAGAACCCTTGGGTATGGGAACCAGGCAGGGAGAACCCCTTTCCTGGGCCCATTTTGCCCCAGGGCATCTCCTTGTCCCCACTATCCCTATCCGCCCGCTCCTTTCCATTCCCTCTCCAAACCCAGGCCCCATCCTCCTCCTTCTTCTAGCAATCCCTAAAGCCCTACATCACCTATAAACTTCTATTGATAAGGGGACAGGAAAAGGACGAAGGTCTCTGAGTTCGGAGGAATAGCGTAACTGTCCTCATACTATCCCAACACATTTGTACAATTCTAATATATATCAAATAAATAATCCTAAATTTTTAAAATTATTTAACCCACCCTTATTTCTAAATAAAATCAATCCTAAATAATAATTCCACAAAACCTCTCACCCTCCAAACCTATATAAAACATTAACAAATAAAACAAAACTCTAATTTACTTCCCCAACCAGTCCTCTCACCACTGGGAGGGAAAATAAAATATACCTAAAATTAATAAACTAAACTAATTATAAACAAACAATAACTTTAAAATTAGATAAAAAGTCCAAACAGTCACAGTTTCATCAAACTATCATCCAGTGAAGGAATCGCTCCTCACATAATGAGATAGTGGGGTTCAGCCATGGCAGCCCTAAGTAGGGTTCAGCTATGGCAGTCCTTAAGTAGGGTTCAGCCATGGCAGCCCCTAAGTAAAGTTCAACCATGGCAGCCCCTAGGTAAAGTTCAGCCATGGTAGTCCTAAATAGAGTTTGGTCATGGTAGCCCATACATAGGATTTTGCCATGGCAGTCCCTAAGTAGGGTTCAGCAATGGCGGCTCCTAAGTAGGTTCAGCCATGGCACCCCTAAGTAGGGTTCAGTCATGGTCACCCCTAAGTCCAGTTCAGCGATGGCTGCCCCTATGTAGTGTTCAGCCATGGTAGCCCCAAGTCAGGTTCAGCCATGGTAGCTCCTAAGTAGGGTTCAGTCATTACTGCCCTTAAGTCCAGTTCAGCAATGGCTGCCCCTATGTAGTGTTCAGCCATGGCAGCCCCTATGTCAGGTTCAGCCATGGCAGCCTCTATGTCATGTTCAGCCATGGCAGCCTCTAAGCAGAGTTCAGTCACAGCAGCCCCTAAGTAGGGTTCAGCCATAGCAGCCCCTAAATAGAGTTCAGTCATGACAGTCACTAATAAGGGTTCAGCTATGGCAGCCCCTAAGTTGGGTTTAGCTATGGCAGCCCCTAGGTAGGGTTCAGCTATGGCAGCCCCTAAGTAGGGTTCAGCCATGGCACCACTAAGTAGGGTTCAGCCATTACAGCCCCTAAGTAGGGTTCAGCCATGGCAGCCCTAAGTGGGGTTCAGCCATGGCAGCCCTAAGTGGGGTTCAGCCATGGCAGCCCCTAAGTAAGGTTCAGCCATGGCAGTCCCTAAGTAGGGTTCAGCTATGGCAGTCCCTAAGTAGGGTTCAGCCATGACAGCCCCTAAGTAGGGTTTAGCCATGGCAGTCCTAAGTAGGGTTCAGTTATGGTACCCCCAAAGTCAGGTTCACTCATGGTAGCCCCTAAGTCAGGTTCAGCTATGGCAGCTCCTAGTAGGGTTCAGCTATGGCAATCCCTAAGTAGGTTATGTCATGACTTCCCCTAACTAGGATTCAGTTATGGCAGCCTCTAATTAGATTTCAGCCATGGCAGTTCTAAGTAGGGTTTAAGCCTTGGCAATGCCTAAGTAGAGCTAAGTCATGGCATCCCCAAGTTGGGTTCAGCCATGGCAGCCTCTTAGTAGGGTTCAGCCATGGCCTCTAAGTAGAGTTCAGCCATGGCAGTCCCTAAGTAAGGTTCAGCCATATCAGTCCCTAAGTAGGGTTCAGCCACGGCAGTCCTATGTAGATTTCAACCATGTTAGTCGATCAGTAGGAGTTTGCCATGGTGGCCCTAAGAAGGGTTTGACAGCCTCTAAGCAGGGTACAGCCATGGTAGACTCTAAGTCCGGTTCAGCTATGGCTGCCCTAAGTCAGGTTCAGCCACGGCAGTCCCTAAGTAGAGTTCAGCTATGGCTACCCCTATGTTGAATTCGACCATGGCAGCCCCTAAGTAGGGTTCTGCCATGGCAGTCCCTATGCAGATTTCAGCCATGGCAGTCCTTAAATAGGGTTCAGCCATGGCAGTTCTAAGCAGGTTTCAGCCATGGCACCCCCTAGGTGGGGTTCAGCCATGGTGGCCCTAAGTAGGGTTCAACCATGGCAGTCCCTAAGTCAGGTTCCACCATGGTTGTCCTTAAGTCAGGCTCAACCATGGCAGCCCCTAAGTAGTGTTCAGCCATGGCAGTCCTTACGTACAGTTCAGCCATGGCATTCTCTATGTAGGGTTCAGTCATGGCAGCCCCTAAGTAGGGTTCAGTCATGGCAGTCCCTAAGTCAGGTTCCAGCATGGCAGTCCTTAAGTCAAGTTCAGCCATGGCTGTCCTTAAGTCAAGCTCAGCCATGGCAGCCACTAAGTAGGGTTCAGCCATGGCAGCCCTTACATAGGTTTCAGCCATGGTAGTCTCTACGTAGGGCTCAGCCATGGCAGTCCCTAAGTAGGGTTCAGCCATGGCAGTTCCTAAGCAGTGATTAGCCATGGCAGTCCCTAAGTATGGTTCAGCCATGGCAGCCCCTAAGTAGGGTTCAGTCATGGCAGTCCCTAAGTAAGGTTCAGTTATGGCGGTCCTAAGTTCAGCTATGGCAGACTCTAAGTGGTGTTTAGCCATGGCAGTCCCTACTTGGGAAATAAGAAGAATCAAGAGGAAAAATGGACCAAAAAATAATAACTTAAACTAAAAACCTAGAAATCATCAAAGTAAAATGCACTTGCTAGAAACAGGATGGTTTTATTAATTGTTTGGGAAAGGCTCGCTCTTCAACAGTTGTTAATTTAATACGAATTGATGACAGTCATAATCTCATGTGTTGCCTCCTCCAGATAGCCAAATATGGTTAGAGCAAAACTGTAAAATGCCTTGGATGCTTTCCTTTTAGCGCACACGCATGCATACACACACAGGTAAATCTTAGCACCATCATGTACTGTATATCTCATTCCAGCTCAGGTCCTAGAGATGACACCTCTAATGCCCCACTGCCTTAATGTGACCCTTTCTCCTAATCCTCATAATCATTACCAGTTTAGTGGTGGGGCCAGAGCACCAGTATGCTTGTGGCTACAAAATAAAGAACAAAAACCACTAATCAGCTGGCTGGCTTTGTTTGTGCCCCTCAGTAGTAGAGCACTCTTCCTTGTGAAGCAGAAGGCCATAGGTTCAAGTCCTAGAGCTGGGACTTGGCTTCATGCAAATGTTGACACTGCAGTGCTACACTAGTGAGGTACAACTATACTATAGACACCATACTTTAGATGAGACATTAAACCATGTCCCTTTGGACTGTTTATTGTGGTCAACAAGATAGAAGTTAAAGTTCACATGGCATGGCCACCCCAATGGCCCAGAGGCAGAGCACTGCACACCATTCAGATGACCTAGGTTTGGGAATGACTTGGATCGCCACATGGGGAGGCAGACCAAGTGAGGCAGATGCTACATAGCAGTCTGCCTTAGGTGGGGAAGGCTGGCGGCAGGTTCCAGCACAGCAGCAGTCGCTGTGGGCAGGTCAGGGAACCTACTCATTCTGTAAGCTGATGCTATGTGTGTATGAGAATGACAAAGAGGAGAAGGGAGAATTTTGAGAGAACTGGGGATGAAAAATCCCAGTCTACAGCTGGATGGTGGCTGCTGGTACAGTCTTGCCCCATGTCATGGGGATGGTCCAGGACCTGTAACTTGACCATCAGTCATGAGACTAGGGGCTGAGGAGCGGTGGCATTAGGACTGGAAAAAACCTAATGCCACATTTCCATCATTGTGTGGCTATGTAAGCCCAATGTATGCATTAATGTAGCTTTTGCAATGATTTTTTTATATAAAGATATATATTTTTGCAAAAAACTTTGTTACTGCACCAGTTAGGGTAACTTAACACCACAAATGTAGGTAAATGTGGTGTTAGGGTTTCCAACCCTTAATCTCCATCCCCACCCTCCAAGCAGCAAAAGGTAAAAACATTAGGACTTTGGATCTCCAGAGTCTTGGCAAATCAGTGTTGGGGTCTTCCACTGGGTTGTCAAACCTATTGCTCACCCTTTCCCGCAGCCCTTAGCCTCCTGTCCAAAGGACGAGGTACAGCTGTAAGCCAGTGCCTCATAGTGATACATTCTTTAAAGGTAGAGAAATATGTATCACCACATGTTGCCAACACAACTTACTGTAGCTTTCTTCATGCAGGGCCTGCATGTGTGATATTGTTTGTTCAGGGAATGAAGTGGGCATTAGGGTAGAGAACCCCAAGAAAGACCCCACCACTGATTAGTCAAGACTCCAGAGATCCAAAACCCAAATGCCTTTTTCCTTTTGCTACTTGAGGGTAGGGTGAGGAGTTAGGGTTGGAAACCCTAATGTTACATTTTCATACATTTGTGGTGTTAAGTTACCCTAACAGGTGCATTAACAAAGTTTTTAGCAAATAATTTCCTTTTTTTTTGAGACAGTGGAATTGTATCCTCATTCACACAGGCCCCATCAGGATCTTCATGAACAGGTGTAGATCACTGGAAGACTCTGTCCACCTACAGAAGTGCAGGGCTTGGCCCATCCACCACCACCCCCCAACCAGGGAATGCAAGTTAAAATTACTGAAGTTATGGGCACGTATAGAAAACATTTCAACATACGCTAATAATGTTGTCATTTTTATATATTTTGACACCAAATTTTCAATATAACCTTATTATGCCCCCACCTAATAAATTGGGGGGGGGGAGAATGTTCAAATCCCACCTAAAAGCAATTTCACCAAGCGACCACAATATCACCTTTAAGGATGAATTTGCATAATTGCACTGCCATTGTTCATGAGGTGGGGTCCCAAAAAGGCCATGTTGAAAATTTGGGGTCAAAATATGCAAAAATGACAAAGTTATGAATCAAAGTTCAAAGCCCCATTGAAACATATTGAACTACACTTTCCTTAGTTTTAATAAAAATACAAGTTCCTGCTCCTCTGATACCTTTCTCCTTTGATTGAGTGATTCCTCACTGAGATTCATTGGGGAATTAGTGTTGATTGGAGGAGATTGCGAGGACAGAGCTCTAGCTGGTCGTTAAGACACTGAGGAGAAGTGCCGGTAGGAGGAGTCAGCGAAAAGTGCTAAATTTTTTAGTAAAGGTATGCCACCGTTGCCTCTCTATATTTATCATTTTATGTTTCACTGACCTTTCCAGTCCAACTTTGAGCTGAGTCTGTCACTAGCTTGTGGAGTGGAGCTGAGGGCCTCTGGGCCTCTCTTGCAACTAGCGAGGAGTTCACTGGTGGAGAAGCCTGCTGAGAGCAGGGGAGAACAGAGAAGCCCACGAGGGCTTATCAGTACTCAGAAGCCACTCCGTATTAAGACAGACTAAATAAACTGAGTCATCCTCTATATCTATTTCAAACAACTGAATAAGAAAGGAGTAACGTAGTAGTGGAGAACTGCCTTCAGCTTTCATTCTCCTACTCAGAATCAAATTTTATTTTATATTTTTGAGTGTTTTGTTTAGTGTGTTTCTTTCTTTGCCTTTGAGTATACAGGGTACACCGGGTCAGTGTGAGAAATTACCCACCTGTGTATAGCTATCCCGTACTCTTGTACTCTTGTAACTCCGTAAATTTGCTATTCTGCTTCTTAAGTTAGCCTTATAGTTCTAAACAAATGCAGTTATAATCCTGTGTAGTTAACTCGTAGAGACTTTGATTGCTTAGGATGTATGCTCTTCTGGGCGGATAGAGCACTGTGAGTTTGTTGCGAAATTTCTGATAAAAATTGTGTTTGTATAAATTTTAAGGAAGTTACAGGAGCAAAGAGTGGGCATAAATAGCTATTAAAGGAGAATTGGAATTATATTTCTTTTAATTTAAAGATTTAAAAGATTTAACAAAGTTAGTATATAACTAGGAAGCTTATCTCCCATTGGAGAGTTTGGGCACATGACTTAGGAGCTCAATTACGCATGCACTGGCGTCCTCTTCCACAGCCACCCTTTTTTTAATACATGCCACAGAAAGTAGAAAGCAGGAGAGTACTGAGAGTACTGTAACTACTGAGGGAAAGATCGCTTATTGAGTCAAAACGATTTAGATCTTTCATTCATAGCAAATTATGCTTGATCGCTTTCTCTTTCTTTTAGTCTCCAGTGCAAGTGTTTGATTCTGAGAATCTTGGATTTGTTGCTTCCTACTGCTGCTTGCTACTAGCCAGGGATTCACTAACCCTGTCAGCATGTCCCTCCCTGAGAATTTGCTGGATAAGCGAGAGGGAAAAAATACTTGTCGACCGACAGTAGGGCTTAGAGCCTGAGTATTTGGAGAACCTAAAGCGGTATCTCACTCAAGAAAAACAAATATACTGCAAAAAGTAAATAGAAATTAAATTATATTTATGCTAAGCCGAGACGCTCCTTGTAACTTTATTAAAGCAGTAACCCCAGTGATCTAGCCTGTTAATTTTATCTAAGGTGTGAAAACTTTTTTCTCTTTTTAACATTTAGAAATATTTAAGGTGCAATAGCGTTCTTTGGTTCTCATACACTGTAGCAGAAAAGGTCAGAGCCAAAAGGCTGACCTTCAGGAAATATTAGGGAACGCAGTAGGATGAAGATAAGGATGCATACCAAACTTCCCTAAGGGAAGCAGGAAAGGCAGTAAGGCAGGCAAAGGCCCAAACCGAGGAAACACTAGCACAAACAGTAAAAGAAGGTGACAAGACTTTCTATATGCACATTAGTGAAAGGAGAAAGTCCAGAGGGGGCATTGCTAAGACCAAAGGGGATAAGGGGATGTGTGAGGAGGAGGACCATGTAAAAGCATCTATCCTAAATAGATACTTCTGCTCAGTATTTACTGAAGAGAAGGTAGGGCAGGGCCCACAGCTCTGCACCATGGACACAGGGGGGAAGGAGATATGCACTAGTCCCTTTACAAAAGAAAGGGTCCTACAAGAGCTTGATAAGCTCAGGGTGGACAAGGCAATGGGACCTGATGGCATACATCCCAGGGTACTAAAGGAGCTAAAGGGTGGAACTAGCAGAGCCATTATCAGAACTGTTTGGTGAGTCTCTGAGCACAGGAGAGGTCCCAGAAGACTGGAGAAGGGCTCATGTGATCCCACTCCACAAGAGTGGTAGCAGGGAGGAGGCAAGGAACCACAGACCAATCAGTCTTACCTCAGTATTGGGCAAGATTATGGAGACACTCCTTAAGGAAAGGATAGTGCAACACCTGGAATCCATAGGAGCACAGGATCCAAGACAGCATGGATTTACAACAGAAAGGTCCTGTCAAACTAATCTCACAGATTTCTATGACTGGGTAACCAGAGTGGTGGACCAAGGGGGAACAGCTGATGTTGCCTACCTTGACTTCAGTAAAGCTTTCAATACTGTTCCACATAAAAGATTGATTAATAAGCTGGGTAGGCTCGGGATGGGTCAGAGATTGGCCAACTGGGTGGCAAACTGGTTGACAGGCAGAAAACAGAGAGTGGTGGTAAACAGTATACAGTCAGAAGAGATGCAAGTCACACCTCAGGGATCAGTCCTGGGGCCAGTCCTCTTCAATATCTTCATCAGTGACATTGCAGATGGACTGGAGGGTAAGGTTTGTCTGTTTGCAGATGACACCAAGATCTGCAACAAAGTAGATGATCCAGATAGGGTGGGCAGAATGAGAAGAGATCTGGATAAATTAGCAAAATAGTTGGAAGAGTGGCAACTGAGGTTTAACTCAAAGAAGTGCAAGATCATGGACACAGGGAAGAGAAACCCTGAAGCCATCTATAGGCTGGGAGGGGAGTTGCTGGCAGTCACAAGGGAAGGAAGAGACTTGGGCGTCATCATCACCAATGACCTGAAATCATCCAAGCAGACCACTAAAGCAGTAGGTGAGACTAGAGGGATGTTGGGGTGTATTAGCAGGGGTATCACAAGTCACACGAGGGAGGTAATAATCCCTCTTTACAAGACACTGGTTAGGCCCCATCTGGAGTACTGCATGCTGTACTGGAGGCCACACCTTCACAAGGACATTAACCAAACTGAGGCAGTCCAGAGAAGGGCAACCAAAATGGTGCAGGGACTGCATCAGAAAACATATGAGGACAGATTAAGAGAGCTCAATATGTATACCCTAGAGCAATGTAGGGAGAAAGGTGATATGATTGAAACAGTCAAACACCTTAAAGGCATTGACAAGGTGAAAGAGTCTAACATGTTTCAATATAAGAAAAATAGCAGGACAAGAGGACACAGCATGAGATTAGAGGGAGGTCGATTAAGGGGTAATGTGAGGAAGTTCTTTTTCACAGAAAGGGTGGTGGATGCATGGAACAGCCTACCTCAGGAAGTGGTGGATAGGAATACAGTGCAGGGCTTCAAACATGAATGGAATAGGCATAAGGGAGCAATACAGATGAGTATGAATAAATAGGCCATTGACAGAGCAAAGGCCAATGGCACATTCATAAGGTAGAAAAAGAAATGGACAGACTGGATGGGGTTTGTGGTCCTTATCTGTCATCAACTTCTATGTTTCTATGTTGTTTTCTTACAATACAGTTTAGCTGTATGTTTAGAAAATAATAGGATAATACAGCTCTGTAGTTTTTTTATTGTTTAGTGCTTACATCATACTACCTTGATCCATCTATCCTTAATTTGTAGTGGATACACAGACCAGCCTAAAGAAGCAACAGCACAGATCTAAAGGGACCTTGTATCAGGACTCATTCTTCTGGCCTGAAGGGGTATATGAAGAGCTGCTTTGTACTCTGACTCTGCGAATTAGAATTACAGGACATGTTTTGAGATCTGGAATAACTCTTTTTGCCTGTATGGATACATGTGCCTTGGATCAGTCTGCTTCAGGTTTGGTGAACTTCTGAAGGGGTTCACAGAGCATAATTCTGACATTAACAGAGGAGGATGAAGTCTGAGGATCCGAATCGCTGTATAAGAACTTGAGGTCATCATATATTTCTGGTGTTCAACTATTTTCTTCAGATTTATTGGGACTTGTTTAGCTTTATGAAGTAAAGTGTCTGTGAAGGCCGCTTGAGATTTTCCTCATAAATATCTTATTGGTCTTTTAAGCACTTAATAAATCTAATTGTTTATTTATTAATTAAGAACCATAGGTTCTAGTTGCAGTGGTATCCATAGGTTTCAGATCATTACTCACTGAGGCTGTTAATTACATACTCTCTTGTCTAAGGAAATTGAGGTTTCATAACTTATAGTTTGGGATAGACTGAGATTTTGTACATTCTGAGGGATATAGTCTATCTCAATTTGAGAAATATATTCTTCAGTTTTTCTAAGATAATACCTAAAGTGATTAAGTGTGTTCTTTTTCATTATGCCTGTTGAGACCAAGAAGGGAAAGAATAAATATGTTGATAATCACCAGCCCATTAAACCCATTAAGGGAATTAGCCCTATAAATAAAAAGAAAGGAAACAGTAAGGGGAAAAAAAGGGCAAGTGAATATAGGGACAAAAGGGGGTATAAAGAAGGATATAGAAAAATTGATAATAGAAATGGAAACAATAGAAGATCTCACAACTGATAGATGTATTGATGGAAATAAAGAAAATACAGACCCAAGTAAATAAAATCAGGATGTAGAAGAAGAAGAAGAATCAGCATTTATATAGCGCTTTTCATACATCCAAAGCACTTTACAAGCAATGCTAGACTGGTAGTGAAGTGACTGAATGTGTGGTGGTGGCCATATCGCACATCATCACCCACACACAGCCTGGATAATTGCATGAACCAGTTTATGGGAAGGGGAATGTTGGCCAGGACACCGGGAATGTTCCCTACTTTGGCGTAAGAGTGCCCTGGGTTCTTTTACTTACCTGGACACCCACCAGGGACAACACCAGGATGGGCAGAAGGGACCTCGGTTTAATGTCTCATCCAAAGGACAGTATACCCCAGCAGTACAGCACCCCCCAATACTGCACCCAGATGCCAGCGATTTTTAGGTGCAAGTCCAATCCCGGTGTGGGACCAGAACCCATGACCTTCTGGTCCAGAGGTGGATGTGCTACCAACTGAGCCACGCTGACACCCTACATGTACATAAAACTGATAAAGATACTGTAAGCATGAAACAACCACAAAGTTGGGGGTTTTGGAATAAGAAAGGAAAGTCAGCCATATTACCAGATGGGGAATTGATTGGGGTTAAAGAGGTATGGAATTTTGCACCTCTTAATGGGCAGAGCACACCAATTATGGAAAAACAAAATCAATGTGGATTATTAATCAAGGATCCAGAACAAATAGATATAGTGAATAACGAGGTTAGTAGAACAATTGAATGCATAAAAGAAACTACAGTATTCAAATAAATAATAAAATAGAGCAAAAACTGGAGGAATTAAATAAAGTAAAGAGGGAAAGCTGGCATCCCCCAGCACTCTCACGTTTATTGTCCCTACCTAAAAATGTGAATGCTAAGGAGGATACCAGAAATATTAGCTGGTCAACATATGATGAAACTAGATGTATGAGCCCATATGAGATTGGCAGCCTCCTGATAGGAAGTTTAACAAAAGAGTGCATTACAGCATTAAGGGATGCCATTAAGGCAAATGTATTAATTTATGAACAGATGTTAATGAACAGCAAGGACTTGGCATTTATCAAAGGAATCTGTATCAAAAACAAGAATAATATAGACTTGATTACAGAAACCTTATTACAAAGAAATCAATATATATATATATATATATATATATATATATATTGAAGTGAGGGTAGGTTATCCTGCTTACTTAAATAATTCTTGGCAATCAGCTGATCTGTCTCAAAAAAATAAGGAACATACAATGAGAAGTATGAAAGATACAACCTTCACCTATAAAAACACACAGGGAAGGGAAGAGACATTTGGAAAAACCACTGATACTGATTCAGAATTAATAATGCTTCCAGAGGGATATGATTCTTATGACTCTATGATAAGTGAGATAAGAGAAGGGAACACAGAAATATGGGGAAAAGGAGTAAACCAGGAAATGAAAAGAAAGGAAAAAGAGGCATTACTTAAACATCAAAAATATCAACATAAAATGAGTAAAGGGGAAATGATAAGAACTGACTTGGGTAAAGAAATAGAAAAAAAATGAAAAAGATAGCTGTAAAGTGACTAACAAAAGATGATTTGGTCCCTAGCAAGATAGACACAATAAGAGATCATAGTGTATCAATAGTTACACAAAACAGGGTATTATTAGAGGAGGACAAAGAAGGTACCCCATAAGTAACAAAAGGAAAGCTGAAAGATAGAAATAAAATTAAAAAACAATCCACCACAGATGGAACTAATAAGGAAAATATGAAATAGATTAGAGATAAAAATAGCAATACAGGAAAGGGGAATAGTAAAAATAAAAACAAGGCTGACCAAAAAGAGGGCTTAAACATACCTCAAAGGGAGGTTGTGAATAATGGCTCTAAGAGTAAAAGTAAAAAGAATAGTGACAAAGAAAAGAAGCAAGATAGCGCAACCCTAAGGGTTTAGTTATGGATGAGGAAAACCAGTGTAACCTAAATCAGATTCTTAAAAGAACACTGGGGACAGATTATGTGTTACCCATACATAAAGTCCCTAGTATGCCTGAGGAGACAGAGAGTAAATTAAATCAAAACATTAAACAGTCCCTTAGTATGCTATTACAAGTAAACAACAGTCAGGATAATTTGATGTCAAAATTCAGTGTAATTAGACCATTAACACAAAGGGAGTTGGTCTTGTTGGTTTCAGACCGGTATTATGTCTTGAAATCCATAGAAAATCAAAAAAAAAAATGAAGAACTATGGATATGAACTAGACAATGTTATGGGCATAAAAGCTTTATTTTCTGATTGGTATAGACATAGCAGTAAACGGGAAGAGCAAACATTTCAGATTTCGATTTTTGGCTTAAATAATTTTTTTGTGGAAACAAAACAGAACATCAGATTAAAAGTGGCAGAAACATTACAGAATCTGACCAAATATACTACTATAAATAAAAGGATCAAATGGGCAACTCGATGGGATCAGGATGGCCAGGTTACCATTTGGACAAAAAATCAGAAGGATTATCTACAGATCTTATCTAAAGCTGAGATCTTGGATAGAATAGAAATATATCTTTATGGTGATGATGGAATAAACAATGAAAATGTGAATGTTAACATTCAAGATAAATGGTTAACTTTCATAAAAAAGACAAATAGATTTGAAATCCTAAAGGAAATGGAAGCTTGACAGACACATAGTTTGAGAGAACATCAGGTTAGTCCTTATAATATAATCTCATGGAATGTGATAAGACTATTGAATAGCATGGCAGATCCAACATTTGTGGACTATGTCACATAATACAATTATATAGGTATACAGGAAACATGGATGAATGAGGTTGTCAATATAGATGGTTATAGAGCCTTTGGGAAAAATTGCCAAAAAACAATATAAATATGGTAGAATGTCAGGAGGTCTTATTACATGGTGTAGAATACTTCAAGATCTAGATTATAGGGAAATAGAAATAGAATTGGAGCATATCTTACCTGTTCAAATGAAAACAAAAAAGGGAACCTATATCATAATAAATATATATTTTCCACCCAGAGGTTCAAATTATACGGCTGGTAGTGGCTTGGACAAGCTACTTGGTCTAATTGATGCATTAACTAATAAAGATCCAGAGTGTGGAATTATTATAATGGGAGACTTTAATGCCAGGGTAGGGCATCTCCTGGAGCTCACTGATGAGGCATGAGTGCACGTGAGGCTCTGGGTCTCCAATCCCTCAAAAGAATAAGAAGCTCCAAAGATGTAAGGGGCTGTGAGAGAGGAACAAAACTCACTAAAGAATTAGCTGATAGAGAATTTATTCTTTTAAATGGAAGTTTAAAGGGAGATTATGAAGGGGGTTTAACATATACAGTATGGGAACTAAGGGGCATATATTATTGATCTTTGTTGGTCTAATGTTAATATAATTGAGAGGGTAGGAAATTTTAAGATAGGAACTATGATAGAGAAAGAACATAAGCCCATAGAAGTTGAAATATATATATGGCCTAGTAAGGTTAATAACAAGAATAGGAAAAATATTGTCAGGGTAAAAAAGGGGGTAGAGTGGGGGTTAATAGAGAATTTTAATTCAATTAAATTAATAGAAGAATATGGTATTAGGAAAGATATGATAGCCATGGATATGCTGCAAGACCCAGAAAACTGTATAATAGAATTTGAAAAAAAATTGGAAACCTTTCCTCTATTCTCTTAAAAGTAAATACAAGTAAAGATAGAAAGGGAAGCAAATGGTTTGATAAGGAATATAAAAACAATAAAAGAGAATTAAATAAATTGGCTGTAATAGCTACAAAATGGCCAACAAAGAACAACAAGCCAAGGCTGAATAAACAAAGGAAAAATTATAAAACATTATTAGAATTAAAAAAAGATAAATATAGAAAACAAATGTGGGTCAAATTTGAAAAGGCAGCAAGAGATTCAGATAGTAAAAATTTTGGAAAATGGTGACCCATGGCTGGGATAACCTAACAGGAACCATAGAAAGTCATGTTGACCCCTCAGCTTGGGAGTGTTATCATAAGGAGCTATTTTTTAGACCTGACCATCAAGAAGTAGTATATAATGGACTCCCCATGATTTGGGTCCCAATGCTAGGATAAATTACTGTTATTGAAGTTATTGAAGCAATAAAGAGGGCCAAAAAACTTAAAGCACCAGGCCCAGATGGTGTCCCTGTGGACATTTTTGTAGATGACCCAGATTTGTAGACCCCGGCATTGGTCGTGGTATTTAATCACATAATAAGGACAGGGTTAATTCCTAAAACTTAGAAGGAAAATATAATTATTCCTATCCATAAAACTGTGATAAAAGGGTTTTAAATAATTACAGACCTATTAGTCTACTTGATAATTGTTTAAAGATCTTTACTAAGGTAATTCTCAAAAGATTAATTATTTGGTTAAATAACCGGAAAATACTGGATGAGGCCCAGGCTGGCTTCATTCTGGCTCATTCAACAGTAGATCAGTGCTTTGTTCTAGCACATATAGCTCATAAGTATATAAATATTAAAAAGCAAAAACTTGTTTGTGTATTTATAGATCTGAAGGCTGCTTTTGATAGGGTTAATAGAGTAAAATTATGGAAACATTGGAGGAATATGGCGTGGAAGAAGGAATAGTTAACATTTTGAGAATTCTTTATAAAGACAATTATACATCAGTTAGACATAATAAACAAGGGAATAATACTCAGAAATTTCAGATGAATATAGGGTTGAGACAAAGCTGTGTCCTCTCCCCAATACTTTTTAACATTTTCTTGAATAAAGTTCTGGAGAGTTTGGATGACCCAGAGCTGTACATGCCATGACTGGGCTCCAGGCAGTGCCCTTATCTGGCTTATGTAGACGATGTAGCACTCTTATCAACTAGTTTCCTGGGAATTAACATGAGTCTAAACAGGTGTAATGCTGAATGTAGTAACTTAGGTCTGGAAATAAACTTTGATAAATCAAAGTATATGATATTTAGCAAAAATAAGGACATGAATAATAAGATATGCTCTAGTAAATGCAACAATAAGAAATTAGAACAAGTTTTCAAATGTTGCTATTTAGGGATAACCTTTAATTATAATTTAAAATGGAAGGAACATATAATATCTATAACCCAAAAGACAAAAATATTTATTCCATCAGTAAACAGATTCACATATAAATATGGAGTCATTCAGTTAAAGGCCCAATTAGGGTACTCCATGCTAAATTAAGAAGCCATATATTATATGGTGTGGAAATTTGGGGACAAGAAAATGTGGCATGGTTAGAATCCATTATGAATAAATTTTATAGACAAATCTTGGGAGTCCCTAATGGTGCTTCTTCATGTTTAGTTAGGCTAGAATTAGGACAAACACCATTAAAATGTAATATTGAACAAAGACTTTGCCTTTATTAGATTAAGGTATTCACTATGCATGATAATAGACTTCCGGATATATGCCTTGAGGAATTGTTATATAATAGACAAAGGGAAATATTCTATCCAAGCATTCATGCACTCAAGGGAATTATCAAGCCATATGGTTTACTTCATTGTATTACACAGAGGCCCGGATATTCAAACTGTGCCAGGCTGTGGCGCAAGCCTGGGCGCAGCTCAACTTTGTTGCGCAGGGGTGTGGCCTGGGCGATATTCAACAGAGCTGTGCTATGATGCAGCAGCTTTGAATATCACTCCCTGGCCACCCCCACTGTGCAAGGTGCAGTGGCACTGCACCAGGACAAGTGGCCAGAGTGGAGCATGGAGATGCGCTAGCGCAGGTGCCATTGTGCCATGCACAGCACCTGCGATATTCAAAAGGGGACATGCAAATGGGGCCATAATTTATGCAAGGCACACAGGGGGCCATTTGCATCTCATTACAGCCCCATTTGCATGCCATTAAATGCAGGTCGCCGATCCCCGATGACTTGCGCCTCGCGCCTTGCCAGGCAGCAGCCATCGGGGACCGACGCCCCCTGCAGCCCCATCACGGGCATTCGTGTAAAAGAAAAAACCCTGTACAATATCCCTGGTGGTCCAGTGGACCTCTATGTGCCCGATCGTGGGCATTTGTCAAAGCCCCTGTCCAATATCCCTGGTGGTCCAGTGGACCGATCACTGCCCGATCGTGGGCATCTGTAACACATAACATACCCGTACTACCCTGGTGGTCTGATGTACCCCTCCCCACCAGCCACACAGAGCCCCACTGCCCGCTCCCCCGTCCAGCCAGCGGGCGGCAGCACCCCACCCACCTGCCGCCCGCCACCTGCCGAGCCGACAGCTCGGTAGGGCTGCACGCCCATTGGTTGACAGCATGAGCCAATGGGCATGCAGCCTATACCATACTATTTAGTCCAGATATGTGAATGAATCATTCATATATCTGCGTGAGCAATGGGCATGCAGCCCATATAGTATTATTTCAGTCCAGATGGGTGAATGAATCATTCACATATCTGGACTGAGACAATAGTATGGCTGCACGCCCATTGGCCATGCTGTGAACCAATGGACATGCAGCCCCACCGAGCTGTCAGTCGGTGGGCGGCGGGCGCAGGCGGGTGGGTGCTGCCGCCCGCCGGCTGGCGGTGGGAGGCGTGGAGCCCAGGCTGGTGGGGAGAGGGTACACAGGACCACCAGGGTAGTAGGGGTATGTTGTGTTACAGATGCCCGCAATCGGTCCACTGGACCACCAGGGATATTGGACAGGGGCTTTGACAAATGCCAGCGATCGGGCACATAGAGGTCCACTGGACCACCAGGGATATTGGACGGGGGAATTTTGCTCCAGGGATGCCCACGATGTGGCATGGGGGGGCGCAGCTAGGTGCGGCAGGGACTCGGGTGGCCACCCACAGGTGGCAGCTGCCGTGTTGCACCCTGCAATGCAGCAGCTCACCTGGGGGTGGCCATCACTTGATCCTTTTTTTTGGGGCTTAACTTTGTGCAGGCGCAGGTAGGGGTTGAACATGCATGACTCTGCACATCCCGGAGTGAATATCGGGCTGTGCAGGTTATACATGGGCACCCCCCCCACCTGTGCCTGCATACATTACTGATGCGCTCTGGTGCAGCAGGATTTGTATTAGCGCACTTTTCCTTTTGAATATCGCACCAGGGCGCATCAATGGGTTGTGCATGGTGCAACACTGTTGCGCCATGCACAACCCTTTTGAATATCTGGGCCAGAGTATTTATTCTCCTTTTCCTGAGATTAAAGCAACTGTGAAAACTAGAATTGAAGATATTTATATTCAACAAGACAGAGAATTAGGGAAAAAATAGTAAAATAAGTAAATGGCTGTCTAATAACATTAATAACATTTTTGAAATTCAGGATTATCTTGTAAAAATAAAAAATCCTAAAATTAGAAAAGCTTACACTAAGGTAAGATTTGGCTATGTGGACAGCCAAAATTTAAGAAAAGTATATGGCTGGATATCCAGCAGTAGATGTGCCTGTGGGTTGGATGATGACATGCCTTTACATTTACAGTTACTCTGCCCCCTGTATATATCTGAAAGAAAGAGATTTTTGAGTTGCATCCTACAGAATTTGGATATGGAAATTAAATATCAGTTTAATTACTTGAAAAATAAAAACCCACTACAAGTGACAAAGATTGCTAACATGTGTAGGGTAATAATAACTAAAAAACATATTATTCAAACAATACATGGGGAAAAGTGATAAAAATAATACGATAACTGTGTATCTGTATTATAATACCAATTGATGACAGCAAGAGATAAGGAAGCTAGGATAGAATTGTGTAAAGAGAGATGATAGGTTTTAAATAGATTAGCTGTATTATCCTATACAGGTAATAACTTATGGACTGTATAAGACATGTTATGTAACGTATTTATTTTAAATCATATTGTTATCTTAACATGACCTATTTTGTGGTGACAACATTGTGTTTGTTAAAAATAAATTTTTGATTGATTGACATAAAAATACATGTGCAGGCTACCTGGGTTCGGGAGAGGACTCGGTCACCGGAGGGCCAGCCGGGGGAGAAAGGCTTGAGCATCCCACGACAGCTTGCCTTCTCTGGGGGGGGAGGAGGCCAAGGCCTGCAGTTAGCCTGACCCCAGGCAGAGGCCTGGGGTACTGCAAGCCCTGTAACCAGGAAGGAACCACCCGAGAGACGTGGTGTACGTCGGCGCCTAGCGCCTTGTCTTCAAGGGACGTGAACCACGTCAAGGGGAGAAAAAAGGAGGAAAAAAACAGTGCCAGTCTCCTAGAAGACAGAGACCCAGCAGTGACTCTGATTGCCCACACCTCCCTGACATCCCTGGTGGGTCTGACACAGCAAGATTCTCGGGGCATGCTGACCTGCCCCATACCCACCTGTGGGGCACAGCCACAGCTCGATGGGGAACCACCAGGGCAGAATTGGGGAGGCTGCGGTGCAGGGAGAGACTGCAATCTGTGTCTCCTGAAAGAGTGGAGACCGGCACTGCGGGGGGAGTATAAACAGAGGGAGAAATAAAATGCATGTCGCAAGTTACATGATACAAATAACATGCTGCAGATTACTGCATGGGAGGTAAAAATGATGAGCTGCAAATGGTAAAAGCATGGTGAGAGTTAATATTAGCTACTTGCAGGCTATTTGCAATTGGGAATACCCTTTTAAGGATTGAAAATACCATTCAGTTTGTTAATGTTACTGCTTGAGCAGTAATCTGTATTTACTGGCCAAGCAGTGATGCAATCGCAAGGTGTATGCACCCTGTAAGCACATACCACAGTTTGAAAGGTAATATTACCTGGTATCTGTGTGTGGTAACACCCGTTTATGGATCGCAATTACCGTGGCATTGGTAAATAGCACCCCGCAATGTTACATAAAAAGACATGTTGCAAATTACGTGTTGCAAATAACATGACGTGCAGCAATTTGCAACATGTATTTTTTTTACTGTTGTCAATCATTTTTTTTACCATTCACATTTTTTGGTTAATTCAAAATCCTTATAACTCTAAAACCGTATAATATATTTTCAGGAAACCTTCTAAAGGCATACCCTTGGCATAGGCCCCTTCAACCCAAAAATTTCATTAAGTAATTCCACACCATCTAAGCTATAGGTGAGAGCAAAAAATACACAATGTTACATTTTTTTCCCATTCTTTGGTGCCCTGTATCTCAAAAAGTGAACAAAATGCCATCACAGAACTTTGCACATCTTGCGACTCTGACAGTCTGACTGCGCATGCCAATTTTGGGTCAGTTCATCAAATGACACCAAAGTTATTAAGGTGCAAGAACTTGAATTTAACTTTTAACAGCCTACTGAACCCTAACTATAGGGGCGTTACCGTACCCCTATAACCATACCCCTATAATAAATACACACACACACGTATTACAAGGAAGGGCCCATTTCCCCACAGAAAAGGCCCTCATTTATTTCCCTGTATACCTGTGAGCCAAAGTATCAATTAAAAGTATATATACTTACTGTACACCAATCAAACAATTAAAAGTATATGCCTACACAATTTTTAAGTATATACCTAAAGTATATACAAACCTAAATTGCAACTAATTACCAAATCAGTTAACCAATTAGCACATCAAGTATCATATCTGCTAAACTAATTATACCACTTCTAGCACCAGTAAAAACACTATCCACAGCACACAGCTGTAGTGTGAAGCAGCAGATCTGTGGGGGTATGTTCCAAGACCTGTAGCTTAGCCTTGTGTCACAATGGTAAGGGATGAAAGAGGGGAATGAGTGTTAAAAGGATGGAAATGTGGTGTTAGGATTTTCAACCCTAATGCCCGCCCCTCTCCCCATCCCCTCTTCTCATGACCCAAGGCCAAGTTGTAGGTTTGAAGACTCAAAAGCCTTTGTCATGCAGGGCCCCAGACCTGTAGCTTGAAGCTGCAGAACCATGTGGTATGGCCTCAAACCTGTAGTTTGTCCTTCGGTAACAAAGGTCGGGGATGAGAGGGGTGGGCATTAGGGTTGAAACCCCTAATACCACATTTTTTTCCTTTTGTGGTTTTGTAACCCTAACTTATGCATTAATCTACTTTTTTTGTAATTCAGATATAACAAACTGAGAAGATCTGTACCACTACACTTCCCTCTCAGAACTTCAAAGTGAAAGTGTTTGCACACACTTTATATAGAGATAGCTGTACCATCTGACCTACAGTCAAATTTGTTTACCAATAGACTTTTTTCTGAAATTCTCTCCCCAACAAAGCTCCCCTTTAAGGCGCAGTTCACTACAATCTTCACTCGCAAAGTACATGGGCAAGGGGTCATAAAGATATTTGTCCATAAACTGGGCGCACTTAGTGAAGTGCTTCTTGGACGTTAATTTGTCACTTCACCTGAACCTCATAGGTGAATGAAAACTTCTCAACATCTCCACTTGCATTTCAAAAACCCTGTCCTCAGAAGTATTTCATCTGATCCTTAAAAACTGACTGTAAGGTATTAAGATATTGAGTTAATTAGAGATTGTGGATGTACACTGTCAACTTGTAAAGAAATACCCCCTCAAATTCTAGGGAAAAAAAAACAGGTCAAAACCAACTCCAAACCTGCTAAAATAAATTTTCTTGAGAGATCAAAATATTGAAACCACCTTGCTCTCATTCCATCTGGATGACGTATTGATACATAATTACTGGTGACCCCCTTTATCAAAAGGTTCACAAGCCACAGTCAAATGCTGTAATAACCCGAAAATGGGCTATCACGGCATTCTAAAACCTTTCTGTCACTGGCAGTGTCACTCATTTGTACCACGCCATGGGATTGGCTCTTCATCTCTGTGTGGGTGGCCCAAAACCTAAAAAAAATTATCGTTCTGGTTCGGAGAACCCTCACTGATTGCCGGAATTTAAGAGTTTCACATAGTCATCCTCCACACAACTAAGCTATTAATTTGTTTTACTATTATTCATCTAGTTGATTCTGCCTTTACTACAAAACAACATAGATGGTTGATCCTGCTATTGTTTTACCTGGGTCGCAGGTGAGCGGCTTCAAGAGACCGCAACCCTGCTCAGTAACAGACTGCAGTGACTACTTTCACTGAGGTTCCTGGGTGCTTCCACATTGTGAATAAAAAACAAAACAAAAAATAAAATAAAATAAATTATGTCTGAAATGAAGAGAGATAGAGACACAGCTGGTGCACATGTGTGTGCACACGCTTGTGTGGTGTCTTTCTCTCTCTCTCTCTTGTTCTCAAGCTGTTTTCTGTCTTCAGTGCTTCTACTGTCTAACAAAAAAAAAATCCCAGCACCAGTAATTATAAAACAATGGATAGGCAAGTGTGTGTTAAGGAACCTCTCGAGGTTTATGGGTCATCACACACCTCGGGTGTGTAAAAAAATTCCATAACACACACTTGCCTATCCATTATTCTCTATATATAATGAATTATACATATTAGACTCTTTGTCACTAGTTTAAGAGCATATGTAAAAATACTACAGAAATCCTGGGAGTGCCAAATGAAATACAGTTAGAAGAAAACATCTATTTAGTGACTCTAGATATAGACTTACTATACACAGACATTCCCCATGAGAGAGCATTGAATTCACTTGAAGACTTTCTAAATTTAAGACCTGATAATACTGTACCTCCAATTCCATTCTTATTACAACTATCAGAGTTTGTACTGAAGTTTACTGTGTTCACTTCTCTGTATTCATTTTACCTGCAGGTAAAAGGAACAACCATGGGAATGTCTGTTGCCCGCAGTGTGGCTAACCTGTACATAGGGCTTCAGGAAATGCAGCACAGTCAGGATCCCACTAATAACCCTTTGTTTGATAAAATTCCCCTTTGGAGAAGGTATATTGATGATGTGGTGGCTGTGTGGCACAGAGATTTACAGGAACTGCAGGAATTTATAAACTACCTGCATCCACAAATCCCAACTTAAGATTTTCATACACAGCTGATGCCAACAAGGTAACATTCCTGGATTTGGAAATCAGTATGGGTCAAAATCGTGATGCTGACACAAATATTTACAGAAAAAGAAACACTAATCAAAATAGTTAATCATTAGTGTCAAGCTGTCACCCATGACACACGGTCAACAGCATCCCAAAAGGGCAGTTTTTGAGACTGTGGCATAACTGTAGCACTGCAATGCACAACATTGGGAAAGGGTAAGAGAACTATGGGATACAGTTCTGGAAAGGGGGTATGCTGGTTCCAGGGTAATGGAAGCAGAACAGTTTGCCTGAGAACAGGACAAAGTAAACATGCTACAGTGATGAAAGGATGCAGAAAATAAACCTGGAAGTTTTAATTATGTAATTACATACTCAGTATACTCTAACCATATACAAAATATCATCAAGAGGCACTGGCATCTATTAGGCAATGACACCGAACTTGACGAGCTTGCTAAACAGCCCCTATTTTTGTTTATTTATTGAAAGATATCGGAATTACAATCCTTTGAGTCATAGACTCCTTTGCAAAGGCTCCACATTAGTAAGAACATACACTAAGTATCACAAACTTAAACATTTGGTACAACTGTTATACATTTGGCACAGTATAAACTTAAACATTTGGCACAGTACTAAACTTAAACGTTGATAATAATAATATAATAATAATAAACTTTATTTCTTTTGTGCCTTTCTAGAATCAAGGCGCATTACAAAATAATAATCATAAAAACATCATAAAACAAATTAAAATCCAAGATAGAATATACAGCATTAGTTAAAATCTGTGTCATCACCGAATGCCTTTGTCCATAAAAAGGATTTTAGGCCTTTTTTAAAGCCCTCCACCATCGTGCACTCTCTAATCCAATGGGGTAGAGAATTCCAGAGGGTCGGTGCCACAAAACTAAAAGCGTGGGTGCCTGAAGATTTTAAAACTACCCTTGGAATCTCTAGCAGCCCCTCTTTGGCTGAGCGGAGCGATCGCATCAGAAGGTAAGGCACCAGAAGATCTTTCAGGTAATCAGGGCCCAAACCGTGTAGGGCTTTATATGTCAGTAATCCGACTTTAAAGGTGATCTGCCACTGAACCGGCAGCCAGAGCAGATCCCGCAGCACCGGTGTAATATGGGAAGAACGTGAGGTCCCCATTAACAGCCAGGCCACTGAGTTCTGCACTAGCTGCAAGCGGCGGATATCAACCCCAGGAAGCCCAAAGTAGAGGGAGTTGCAGTAGTCCAAACGGGAGGTCACAAAGGTGTGGATCAGTGTAGGCAGGTCACCGGATGGAACAAGGTGCTTGATCCTAGCGATGTTCCTAAGATGGTAAAAGGATACCTTAACAACCACCGACACTTGCGCACGCAATGTCAGCTGATCATCAAGGATCACCCCCAGGTCTCATACCCGTTCACAGGCAGGGAGCTCCACATCTCCCAGGAATAGACCTGAGGTTTGATTGGCCCCCGGCCCCTCAATCCAGCGGCCAGGATCCACGATCATCACCTCCATCTTCCCAGAGTTCAACTTCAACCAGCTGGACCTCATCCAACCCTAGATCTCGCTGAGACAGTTGTTAAACACTGAGAGTGCTCTATTCTGGTCAGGTGCAAAGGCAGATAGAGCTGGGTATCATCGGCATAACAATGAAACTCCAGCCCATATCGTCTTACAATGTCTCCGAGGGGAAGCATGTACACCGCAAACAAAATGGGGGACAGCACAGAGCCCTGGGGCACCCCACAGGACAGGGCAGTAGGATCAGAAGAAAATATCCCCGATAAGACCCTCTGAGTTCTACCTGTGAAGAAGGAGGAAAACCATCTGTGTACCACACCCGACAACCCACAGATGCATCTCAGGCACTCGAGCAGCACCCCATGGTCTACGGTGTCAAATGCTGCTGACAAATCCAGAAGGACCAAGATGGACCATTTTTTCCGGTCTCTCACCATCAGGAGATCATTGAGCACCTGAACCAGCACAGTCTCAGTGCTATGTCTCTTTCATAAACCTGATTGAAGAGGATCGTAGATATTATGGATGGATAAATGGTTGTCCAACTGGGCTGCCACCACTTTTTCATTAAACTTCCCCATGAAGGGGAGGTTCAAGATGGGTCTGTAGTTGGTTAAGGAGTCTGGGTCCAAAGAAGCCTTTTTCAACACTGGTGTCACCACCGCTTCCTTCAGGGAGTGGGGATATTCACCAGAGTCTAAGAAGCACCAGACTATCCTAGCTAGCACCGGACTGATAACTTCACCACAGCCCATAATCAGGCCAGTGGGACCCAGGTCTAAACTACAGCTTGTGGCCTGCACACCTAGACAATCATCATAACATCATCGATTTCTGGCCTTTCGAAGGAACTCCAGGCAAATGGGGTACATGTAACCGTAGGCTGGACCACAGCAACTCCCATGGCGAGTGCTGTGCGAGTCTCGGCCCTGATGTCAGTCACCTTATCTGCAAAGAATCAAGCAAGCTCCTCACATTGTATTTGTGAAAAGGCTCGACAAACCTGCAGACAGGCTGGGTTGCACAGCCTGTCCACGGTTCGAAAGAGCTGGGCTGGTCGGTTTTGTGCAGCAGCAATTTCTCTGGACAGGAATACTGCCTTCCTATGAGAAATTGCTGACTGATAGAGTTTATAATGCTCTAAGAATCTAAGATGGTCGGCATCTAAGTCGGATTTTCGCCTACGCCTCTCCAACCTGCGACCGAGTCGCCGCTTCTCTCTCAGATCCCGATCAAACCAAGGGGATCGAGGGCAAAGGGAGAGGGGGCGCACACAGGTGGGAGCAATTAAATGCAAAGCAGTGGTAACAGCCTTATTATAGGCTAGCACCAGCTCTTCAGGATTAGAGCTCATCCCAGGAAGTTCTGATAGGTCAAGAACCGCAGTTAGGCCTTCAGGGGTAACATTCCATAAAGGGCGGTACTTGACCATCTCCACAGGGGTAGGCCTATGCAGGGGGGTGCAGAAATTGAATCTCACGGTGTGATGGTCAGACCAACTGACAGGTTCCACCCCCACATTGGAGGCTTCCATCCCCAGCA
Organism: Neoceratodus forsteri; assembly: GCA_016271365.2. Classification (NCBI taxonomy): domain Eukaryota; kingdom Metazoa; phylum Chordata; order Ceratodontiformes; family Ceratodontidae; genus Neoceratodus; species Neoceratodus forsteri. The sequence continues at coordinate 29,839,265 of CM057456.1, forward strand.
GGATCCAGAAAATGGCCGTGTTTATGAGTGGCAGAGGTAATCACCTGTGTGAGGCCCAATGAACACATCAATTGGAGGAAGTGCTGACCAAATTGCGAGAGTTCGTCGTCGATCTAGGCATTAAAATCACCCAGCACCATCAACCTGGGCGATTCAAATACCAGGTCGACGACGAAGTCCGCCACTTCCTTAAGGAATAGCTTCTTGTCACTGGGTGGACAATAAACGAGTGCTATCCTATAGCCCCACCTGCCACTACAACACATTCAAAGGATCTGGTCTCCTCTACTGGAACCCTAGTGAGATCGAATTCGGTCTTGAAACAGACCGCAACCCCCCCCCCTGCGATCCAATCTCGGGCGGTGTATCACCGAATACCCATCTGGAACTGCGGCCTCAACTACTGGGCCAGCATTGCTGTCCAACCAGGTTTCGGTGATGCACATCAGGTCCACAGTGCCCACCAAGTCTGCTATAATGGCAGTCTTGTTCACGATGGACCTGGCATTGCAGAGCACCGCCCGGGTTGGATAGGACTCCTGGGACGCCCCAACCACCTGCCCACCATTAACAAAGGTGGTGCCCTTGGGTATGGAGACCAAACAAGGGGATCCCCATTCAGCACTCCATTTTGCCCCAGGGCATCTTCTGGACTTAATCACTCAGATGCGAGCACCCTCCTCATCCATCCGCCACTGGTCATGCCCCCCGCCCCTCCGACACCTCCCACGCGCAATTCCCAAGGCCCTACAATGTTGGTAAATAGGGAAAAACAATGGAAGGGGAAAGAAAGGGTGGAGGGCATGAAGAGCGGCAGATGTGTAGTGCAAGATGGGGGTGGGGGCGTAAAATGACAATAAATATCCTTATCCAAAAGCATGGCACTGGTGATAGCATTATCTAAGCTCCCTAAAAATAAAATCAAAAAGCAATACAAGAATAAAAATAAAACTAAAAGAAGACTAAATCATAAATAAAACAAGACTTAGCAAACAATGTCCACTTAATATAAATTAGACAACACACTCTAACAACAAAAATAATTAATTAAAAGCAATATACAGTCCAAAAAGATTTTAGAAAGTCTTTTCCAAACAGCGGAGATCCCACTATCCACCGCCAAAATGTCCAACTATGAAGCCACAGACTCTCACTCCATGGAATCAGTAACTAGGGGGACACAAATTAAAATTAAGGCCAGAAACCCAGAAGTGCACCACCAATACAGCCCCCCCAAGGAGCTCTCACCATCTAAGGGGGGACAGTAAAGGTAGGAAGCCCTCCAGAACACAATAATGAACTAAGGAAGGCAGATCCAGGAGCAGTTAATCAAAGTACAGTGCCAGTAGCAGGCCTTCGAGGGCTCTCACCACCACAAAGTAAAGTGCCCCAAACTGTATCCTTCAAAGGACTCCACCAGGATCAGTTCCACCACTAGAAAATTAGGTAGCAGCAGCAAATGAAACTTAAAAGGAGAGGTCTCACTTTATTGTCGTTGTCCAGGAGTAAATCAATGAGGGGGGAAAGGACCAGTTAAACCACTGCTTGCACCAGGGACTCACTTCATGGACCAACCCGCCTCGCCACAGACCTTACCACCACCTGGTCAGCTCTCCAGCTGTTCCAGTGAGGGTCAGAAGTGCTGGGAGAACTGCTGCCAAATAGCAGCAGTCTCCCAGTCCACCACCCTAGAGAGGACAGGTGTCCGAAGCACAGACCACCGGCCACTAACAGGGAACCTAATAGGTCCAAGAACTTACTTCCCCAGCCTCTCTTCTTTTCCAGAATAGATAAGCTGAGTGCAAGTCCAGGCACCAGATAAGCAAAACCCCGCTTGGGGACAGGTAAATCCAGGAGGCGACAGAGCCTCCTAACACCCAACCCCTGGGCCCTCCGTTCTGTCCATATTCCACCAATTCCTTCAATTTCAACCTCCACGTCACTCCAATGAGCATTGACCTGAAAAAGACCGCTTATCTCCTTTATCCCGGGAGACAGTCCTCTTCAGGCACAGCCACAGCTGTACCAGCACACATAGATAAGAGCATTTGGTGGGGCTTAAAAAACAACCGGCAAACAACAACAGTAACCAAAATCTCCAGGGGTTATAAATCCTCACTCCCCGATTTTCGAAATGGTTCTCCGATAAAAACCTCCGCTCCCCTCTGTTGAACAGTGCCCCAAGGTGATACCCTCAGTCCTCGGTCATCAGTAATAATCACCGTTCCAGTCCTCCGACTCCAGTTCCACACCGCTGCAGCAAGTCCCAAAAGAACTCCACTTAGAGTAGCGAGAGACGGAACTCCAAGGACTCCTGACGACAGTTGGGACTTTCTACTGTCCGTGAAAATAAATAAACTCAAACCAGAAATGGAGAAAGCATAAAATAAAACAACAAGTAATCAAACTAAAGAACCAAAGTGCTAAAATGAAAGAGTAACATGCAAAAAAACAGGAGCAACGAAACGCGCTCACAGATCGCGGCACAGCACTGCCGCCATCTTGCAAGACTGTGCAGCATCCACACACAGAGGATTTAAACATTTGGTACAGTGTACAATGTAGGGTTACATCATCTGGGATCTTAAAAAGAGGTCCCAGGTCAACACTTTTGTTCATATGACAGTACTTCAGTTTTGGAGGGTCTTACAAAAAAATAGGCCCAGAGTCAAGATAAGATTAAAGTGAGATTGAGGATCCTAGCTTAGGGAAAGAGTATAAAGTCCCTATGACTGTGGGGGGGGGGCCATATTTGTAGCACTGGAACCTGGTTGTAAAGTTATATACAGTCACAGGTTGCAGAGTTGAGGAGTGTCTTAAGATCAGCTTTAAATTGACCCATACTGGACGTAAGGGAGCTTGTGGACGGTAGGTTGTTTAGCCACAGAGGGGCACGATACCAGAAAGACCGTTGCCCAAGGGAGGTTCTACAGTGTGATACTAGTATGGGGGTGTTTGCAGAGTGTCTTGGTGCCCTCCTGAGTGAGTCTGTTTGAATAAGAGGGTGGAGGCATATCGGAGCTTGTCTGTGTAGTATCTTTCTTGCTAGAAGGCAGGTATGATACTTCGGCCTATCTTGGAAGTTTAGCCAGCCAGTAAGTTTGTAAAGCTCACAAGTATGGGTTAGCCTGTTACAATGAGAGACCAGGCAGCAGGCTTTATTGAGAGCGAGGTTGATGCTGCGCAAGGCAGTATAATCAGCAGACCCATAAATTACTATGCCATAGTCCACCAGGGGTAGTACTGAGGAGGACACTGCTAGATGCATTGCCTGCGGGGGAATGCAGTGCCTATGTCTGTATAGGATCCCTAACCTGGCATTGACAGAGGAGGATACTTGTTGGATGTGAGCGTGATACATAAGGGAGGTGTCCAACATGACGCCCAGGTATTTGAAACTGTCAGTCTGCTCCAGAGAAATGCCACGGGAGTCTGTGATGATTAGTGGTGTATTAGAGTGGGTTTTGGTGGTGAGTGAAGATTATAGCTTTTGTCTTCTTATAGTTAAGTATTAGGCAGTGCTCAGAGAACCAGGTTTCAAGCTCACCAAAGAAGGTCTGCAGGGCAGCTTGTAGTGTGTTGAAATGATGATGCTTCCAAAAGACTACAGCTTCATCAGCATAAAGCAGAAGCTTCCCACTACAGGATTTGGGGAGGGAGTTCAGAAAGAGGGTGAAAAGCAATGGGCCTAAAATGGACCCTTGTGGGACCCCTGTGTGGACTGGCTTACTGGAGGATATGGTTTCATTAGTTTTTACCTGCTGTGTCCTACCAGTGAGATAGTCTTTGAGCAGGAGGTGACCTCTGGGGAGATATTTAGGGATGGTAGGGTGTGGAGAAGAAGCTCGTGACTGACCGTATCAAAAGCTTTGGTCAGATTGATATAGAGAGCCCCAGCTTACTGTGCCATGATCCAGGGCCTCATGTATATAAGAAGTAAATTCGACAAGGGCAGTGGAGATGCTGTGACCCCTCCAGAACCCATGTTGTTCATGACAGAGCAGACTGTGTTTGGTCAGGTAGTCCAGACTATGAGCTTGTCCGACACGATTATTTCAAGGGCCTTTGAGAGAGGGGGCAGCATGGATATTGGATCTTTTATAGGAAGACTCAGAATCTCAAGGACATTTTAGTGTATAGCAAACAACCAACACAGGGTGGTAGGGCAACCTGGCTATAGAATATGCATACAGGTTGTTACCCACATAAGAGATGCACTTTTTGCAAAAAGAATTTCCCCTGGAAAAGAATTCCAAAGGCCCAAAACGGGCAAGAGATATAATATTAGACATCTGATTATGTCTGACATTGCTGGCATGATTTATATGGCATTGTGCAGTATTTTTTACGTTGGCAAGACCACCAGAGGGGATGAGCACTACAGAATGATTAGGGGTGGCAAAGAAGCATATGCCACAACATTACATGTTAAAGGAAAACACATCTCTAAAAACTCCATCCCCAAGCAAACCCCCCCATTAGGTATTTAAGCCAAAAAAATATTATTTTCATCACCTGTGTGTTGTAATATTTAATCTGTTATATCACCTCAAATGTAAATACAGCCACAGATGCACATTTCACATTATCAGCACAGCCCTGCACTATTCCACTGTAAGTGATACAGCAAAGTGGCATGGAGCCATACGGAGACTGTGAAATGGCACCGCACAGCTCTGATTGTGTACATTTTGGGCAATAGAGCAGATTAAATATTACAGCACATAGGTGATGAAAAAAATATTTTGGTTTAAAAGCCTAATTGGGAGGGGGCTTGTTGGGGGTGTTTATAGAGATATTTGTTTTCCTTTAAAAACACAAGGGTACCTGGGCAACATAATTTTTTTTCAAAACCACTGACAGAATTTTCCAATGCCTAAGAGGTAGGGACTTTGATACTCTAATTTAACAGAGAGAGGCTTTTTAGATCTTCACTTTGGGAGCAAGAGACTGGCCAGGCCACGATGCCAATTTTGATCTGGCATCCTTTCTAAAATTAAAGTGGGACTGATCTGACAGCAAGAGAATATATGAATAGTACTTTTCTTGTATCTCTCTTTTAGATAGGTCCACCACCACTAGACTGTACAGTGTCTGGATTCTGCCATGAATATAAAACATCTGAGTCAAGAGAAGCTGTAAAAGCAAAAGTAATGAAATATAATGCATAATACAGTTTATACTGCCAAAAAGGTCTTGCTTTTAACATACTGTTTTAATGCTGTACTTGCATTTCAGCACTTTCTAAGTTTTTTATATGTAGATCCATGATCTGGTGAGCCTGCCCTCTGTGTAACCAGGGTACTACTGTCCCTTTAAGGATTGATGTATTTCCTTTGTAAAAGCATTTGATTGCAAAACACATCAGGCACTTTCCTAGCCCCTGTACTGGGATGCATAGGGAGAGGCATCACCAATAGAAAACAGGAAGTTGTTATCCCTCTGTATGACAGCTGGTGAGACCCCATCTGGAGTACTGTGTGCAGTTCTGGAGACCCAGTCTCCGCAAGGATATAGACAGGATGGAAGCTGTCCAGAGGAGGGCAGCTAAAATGGTGCAGGGTCTGCACTGGAAGACATATGAAGAGAGACTAAAGGAGCTTAATATGTATAGCCTCGAGGAAAGGAGGGAGAGGGGGGACATGATAGAAACTTTCAAGTACCTCAAGGGAATCAACAAAGTCCAAGAGGGTTACATCTTTCAAAAAAAGAGGCGTGCAAGAACAAGGGGCACAATTTGAAGATTGGGGGGGCAGCTCAGAGGTAATGTAAGGAAGTATTTTTTCACAGAGAGGGTTGTGGATGCATGGAACGGCCTTCCGGAGGAGGTTGTGGAGTCAAAAACAGTGGTTGAATTCAAGCATGCATGGGACAGTCATAAGACAATTCTAGGGGGTGGGGGTAGAAAGAAGTAGGCTGCTGGTTAACTAGGATCTGCAGCTTATCCATTAGGTAGGGAAATGGGCAGACTGGGTGGGCCAAGCGGTCCTTATCTGCCGTCAAATTCTATGTTTCTATGTGTCTTTGTAAATTATGATATTTTTTCACCTTAAATAAAGCGTGTCACAGTGATTCACTGAGTGTGGAGTCTTTCTAGTGGTTTAGTGCCCATGTTTTGTTTCTTTACTGCATAATGAATTTATGTCTATACGTAGCTACAAGTAATCACTACACCACCTTAAATATTCAAATCTGCATAACACATCTAGAGTGCCTCTGAGATAGGTTTCAAGTCAAATGAAACATTCTCTTAGAATAACGTCGATAACATTCAACAAAATATTGGCTAGGGAACCTACACCAGAGACAATCAGACATTCCAATGATTTTTTTTCAGATGTCTGTAACCTATGTATGGTATAAATGGTAGGTAGGTAGGTAGATAGACAGATAAATGGATAGATAGACAGATAGATAGATAGATAGATAGATAGATAGATAGATAGATAGATAGACAGACAGACAGACAGACACATGGATAGACAGACAGACAGACAAAACTTGTATTTTTACACACGATCATTTTGTGTGGGACAAGTCCTATCTTCAACCAAAGCCGTGTGTATTAAAAAAATACATAAATACATAAAAATGATAGTATAGCAAATAATTAAATTTTTTTTTAGTTTATCCTTTTTACCTGAGGCTCCCGATCTGCCTTGTGCGTCCCAGCATCCTATTCATCCAGCCACCATCCAGTCTGCTCTTGGCCCCCAGTGGAACCCCCACTGCCAGCTACCTCCATGACTTACCCTCCGCAGCAGGGTGGTGGAGAGCCCACTTTACTCTCCAACCAGAACCAGGATCCAGTATCCGCATCAGTGCCCCCGAGGCCGGGCGAATTGTAGACGGCCATCAAGCCGCCATGATTGTTCACAATTTTCCACTTTTTTTCCTTGTGGTGTGAGTGGGGCATGTAAGGACGCCAAGGGAGGGGAACACACACACATCCGCATGCACTCCCTCCCGACACCATGCCCCAAATCACTCCTCCTAAGGACCGTGCAAGCACACCACCCCCCAGCCTCTGCTAGGGGCTGCCATCACACTAGCCACTGAAACCTCCCTCCCCGGAGAAGGAGAGCAGTTCCTCGGATGCTCAAGCCCTCTCCGCCCCTGCCAACCCCCCGTGACCCAAGTCCATTCCCGAACCCAGGTCGCCGGTGTGGAGCAAGGTATGGCATCCAGCACCTCACCCTCAGCACCACCAGGCCAGCAACAATTACATTTTTGATTATGTATCATGTACAATGAACATCAGCACACAACAGACTATAGTAATATATGTAAAGACACGTATAATCCACTATGATCTTCACTTGTAGTATTCACATGGTAACTGCAATATTTTCTTATGAGCAGCCTGCAACTCTTTCAATGTATTTTTTGCTCTTACTGCATGTTATCTGATATTTCATTCCCAGATTTTGCCACACACACCTAAAAATCATATTTCCATATTTCTTGCGCACGCACATGGACGTAAGGCAAGCACTTGCTTTTAGTCCTTAAAATGTATCTACTGCTTTTGGGGGCTTCAGGGAGTACATGCATTTTCAAAGGGTGTTCAGTTTTGAACTTTAGGGCAGGATTCACAAAGGAATTGTGCTCAGCGCACCTCAGATGCCCCGGCACAAATGAGATGCACCAACTGCAAAATGTGGTATTCACAGATGTGCCGAGGGATGCTCCTGGTGCATCCCCTCTGTGAATACTGCAGTTGTGCCCAGCCTGGGATGTGCCAACATAATCACTTGGTCATGCTGGATACACAATGGAGCAGCGCATCTCCCAATGCGCTACACCAAAAGCTGCCATTCACAGCCGCAGACATGCAAATAGGGCCATTAGGCATGCAAGGTGCAATGGGGCCGGTTGCATGTCATTATGGTCCCATTTGCATGCACTGTGCAGGGCTGCACCTGGCAGAATGCACCAGGTGCCCTGCAAGGGATGTTGGCCACACACATAGAGCACTGTAGCCCTGAGGACCCCCACCCTTCCCTGGCCTGACCGCCATGCAGGTGGACTCCCACATGGGTACCCTGGTGGCCCATAGGCCCCCCTGCCCACAACCCCAGTGGGATGAAGACCTGTGCAACCAAAGTCCCTACTGTAATCCAGAACCCCCCCACCCACATCCCCAGTCGACCACTAAGCTGTGCGGCCGAAGACCCATCAGTATGGTAGATCCCCCCTCCCCACACACCCTCATTCACCTGCCTCTCTCTGCAGTGATATTGTTGAGTAGCAGAATCCACCCTCCCCACCCCAACCCAAACAGCAATCCAGAAGCCCCCAGTAGCCTAGCAGACCCCCACCCACTCAGACACACCCACCCAGCTTCCCCTTTCCAGCTTAGTCCTACCATCAGCCGGGCAGCTCAACCCCTCCGCATACCGCCGAGCTGCCCGCCAACAGAACTGTCTGTGAATGACAGCTATTGTACAACTGTAAGCCCATTGGTGGACCCTGTTGACCAATGGGCTTGCAGTGGCTGCTATACTCTGTCAGTCACACAGTTGTGAAGACCATGTACAGTACACACTGCAAGCCCATTGGTCAACAGGGTCCACCAATGGGCTTACAGTTCTACAACAGCTGTCATTCACAGACAGCTCTGTCGGTGGGCAGCTGTGGTGGTATGTGGGTGGGTTGAGCTGCTCTGCTGACAATGGTCCCCAGCTGGATGGGAGAGTTGGTTGGGTTGGGGGTGCCTGAGTGGGTGAGGGGAGGTCTGCTGGCTACCGGGGGCTTCTGGATTGCCATTCAGGTTGGGTGGGAAGGTGGGTTCTGCTATTCAACAATGTTGGCACAGAGAGTGGCAGGTGAATGGGGTGTGGGTGGGGGGGTCTGTGTGCCACATATTTGCTGCAGTGAGCAGCAGGTTATTGGGGATGTGGGCAGGGAGGGGTTTGATTTTAACATATCCACCACTGAGAGTGGCAATATAACTGGGATGCGGGCATAGGTGCCGGAACAGGGGGCCACTAAGGCCATGGCCCTACCATTTTCATTAGTGGCCCTATCAGTTTTTGCAATCACATTAATGTATTTAATAGGGGAGAATTTACCCCTTACTTCCTTGGCCCTACCACTTTTCAAACCGTGCTGGCACCAATAGATGCGGGCAGGGGGGCACGCTGGGCTGCCAGGGTGGGCAGGCTGCCATACTGATGTCTACGTATGGCAGCCTGCCTGTGGGTGGCCACCCACTTAAAGAGCTGCTGATGCCATCTGGCCAAAAGTGTTACATTGCAGAATTAGAATAAGGATATCCACAGTAAATCTCATACCAAAAAGTAGATTTCTATGTTACTTCATTTTAAAGTTATTAGCCATTTTGTAACCCTGATTTCACTATCTGTGCAAAGAAAGCCTGTTCCAGTGAAGAGCTGCTGCTGATGTCATCTAGGGACCTTACAGTCTAGTTATCGCTGTCAGCAAGCTTATAGGACCTGTTTCTCTAAAGTTGTAAAGATCATGTGCAATGGTTTTCATAAGTAAAACAGGTAACATGAGTTAGTAAACATCGCTTCATAAACTTTGTGTTTCAGGCTTTGTAACAAAACTGACAATATTTTGTATGGGTGCCTTTTTATTGAGGTCCTTTTGCTGAATGCTGGATCATAGCACACTGTGAGGTTTGCAGATTAAGTTTCTGATGAAAGGCTGAGCTCATTCACACCTATCAGTCAACTGAGGCAACTTCTAAGAATGACAATTTAAAACAATTATCCCATCTCCTTGTTTATTGGGGATGGGGCAGACTCATCTATGTTCTACTCTAAATCACAATGATCATTTTACCAGAGCTAACACTTCCACCCCTAGTAGGAATTATCACATATAAGGCCCCTATTAAAACATATTGTAAAGCAGACAATGACAAACAACAGTAAAAGTAGTAGCACTCTAATTAGCTTCAGCAGTCTGGAGGCATGCTGACTTAGTGTCCAGCAACCCAGGAGAAATGGAGATAGGGAGGCATAGGCAGGGGCATCACCAGCAGGAAAAGGGAGGTCATAATTCCACTATACAAGACACTAGTGAGGCACCACCTGGAGTGCAGTGTACAGTTCTGGAGACCTTACCTACGTAAGGACATAGACAGGGTAGAGAAGGTTCAGAGGAGGGCAACAAAGATGGTACATGGATTGCATCACAAGTCCTATGAGGACAGGTTGAATGAACTGAATATGTACTCCCTGGAGGAGAGGAGGGAGAGAGGGGATATGATAGAGACATACAAGTATCTTACAGGGAGGAACAGGGTGCAGTAATGCACTATTTTTAAGCGAAAAAGATGTTCCAGGACTAGTGGGCATGGGATGAAGTTGGAGGGAGGACGATTCAGAGGAAATGTGAGGAAGAATTTCTTCACAGAATGGGTGGTGGACAAGTGGAACACCCTGCCAGAGGAAGTGGTGGGGGCTGAAACAATCACGGGATTTAAGAATGCATGGGATAGACATAAAGGAATTCTGGAGGTGAAGAGTAAGGGGCAACAGACTTCTAGGAAAACATAAACTGAACTTACAAGCTCAAATGGGCAGGCTGGGTGGGCCACAGGCCCTTATCTGCTGACACTGTCTATGTATCTAAGTATTTAGTATAGCACAGTGGTTTAAGGCTCTGAGCTGCAAATCTGGAGACCTGGGTTTAAATCCCACAGCCCCCACTTGCATATATTGTGTGACCCTGAGCAAGTCACTTAACTTCCCTGTGCTCCCAGGTTGCACTTGTAAAAAAAAAAAGTTTTCAGCTTAGTGTGTCTCACCTGGTTAAACAATTGGAAAAAAAATTGATTACACAAAAACAGCATTAAATAATGCAATGTTATCAACTTTGTTACAAAACCTGGAACATATATAGTATTTATAGCAATGTTTACTGACTGGTGCTGTCTGTTTTACTTGTGAAAACCATTGCACATGATCTTTACAACTTTGGAGAAATGGGTCCTATAAGCTTGCTGACAGGGATACTAGACTTTGAGGTCCCTACCTGACATCATCATCATCAGCTTTTTACTGACACCTGCTTTTATTTCACAGGTAGTACACTCAAAGTTACAAAATGGCTAATAACTTTAAAACAAAGTAACATAAACATCTAGCTTTTGGTATGAGATTTACTGGAAGTACACTTATTTGGATTCTGCAATGTAGCACTTTTGGCATCAGTGACTCTTTAAAGCTACATAAAGCCACATTGACCTTATAAAAGGAAACAATTGGTGTACATATATTAAAGTGTGTATCAAAACAAGTATGAAACTGGTATAATAGGTATAATTGATAGTACTGTTGTACAGATTTACTTGTTTTATATTTTTTTAACCACAGTGACTACAGTGGCAGACTTCCAAGTATTAACCAGAAGGGGAAGAGAAAAGAAAAGTTTGAAAAAGAAAAGGAAAAGGACATACTCCCTTGGAACTCATAAGAGAAGATACCCTGAGCCACCGCAAAGCACTTGCAGGGCGTCCCATGTAACGCTGTGAACTATTCTCCCATTATTAGCTGGTTGCATCAAATTTACTATAACTGAAATTCAGATATTAAGAACATTGTTGTGCAATATGGACTGAAGAGTAGAACTGAAAGAAAAAAAAGAGATTCTCAGAGTCAAGCAGAGTGTTATATTAATTTTATTATCTGCCTTGTAACTCTTTTAATTTAGTACTTGTTGATTAATTGATCAGTTTTTAATTAATTTGCTTCAAATTGTTTTAAATTGCACAACTTGGAGAGTATACTAAAGGAACGATTGGGGGTTTACTTGGGGGAGGTGGGAGGTCTGGATAGTCGGCAGCATGGGTTTGTGCCAGGTAGATCATGTCAAACCAACCTTGTGGAGTTCTATGAATGGGTAACATCAGAACTGGACAGGGTAAGCCTGTGGATGTATTATTCTTGGACTTCAGCAAGGCATTTGACTCTGTTCCCCACAATGGTCTGGTGGAGAAACTGATGGGTTAGGGTAGGCCCTTTGATGGTCAGATGGATTGAAAACTGATAGCTGGACGCACTCAGAGAGTAGTGGTCTGTGGGGAGCTCTCAACCCTACAGAGGTTGGTAGTGGGTACCACAGGGCTCGGTCCTGGGTCCAATCCTGTTTAATGCATACATATCGGACATCAGGGATGGTATAGGGTGTGAAATGAGTCTCTTTGTGGATGACTCCAAGATGGGAGCAGTAGTTGAGGGAGAAGAGGGGAGGTTGGCCCTGCAAGGGGACCTGGACACCCTGGAAAGCTGGGCTCACACATGGAAATTAAATTTCAATATCACCAAGTGCAAGGTGTTGCATCTTGGTCGGGAAACCCTAAACACAGGTACACCCTGGGAGGGGAGGTGCTGGAAGCCTCAACAGGGAAAAAGACCTAGGGGTCATGGTGGATACATGGATGAATAACTCTGAGCAGTGCAGGAGAGCAGCTAGCAAGGCAAACAGGATGTTGGGATGCATCATGAGGATCTACCTCTAGGAGCAAGGAAGTGATTCTGCCGCTGTACAATGGACTGGTTAGACCACACCTTAAGTACTGTGTACAGTACTGGGGCTTCCTATGAAGAGGGACATACAGCTCCTGGAGAGGGTCAGAGGAGGGCAACAAAGATGATACGAGGGCTGGGGATATGACTTACGAGGACAGACTGAGGAGCCTCTGCCTGTTTTCATTGGAGGAGGAGAGACAGGGGGACAAGGATTGAGGTCTTCAAGTACCCTCAAGGGAATAAATAGGGTAAACATGGAGGGATCTTTAGACTAAAGCAGGGAGGCATCACCAGAGGGCATGGTTTGAAGTGAAGGTGGAAGGGTGAGGGGGAAAAGAGGAGGAGGTTTTTCACTGAGAGGGTGGTGGACCCTTGGAATGCTCTGCCTGGTGAGCTGGTTCAGAGATCCACAGGAGGGCTTTGAGAGAGGTGGGACAGACACAGAAAGTGGATGTATCAGATGATGGCCTGTCCCGGGGGGGTGGGGATGGATGATAGGGGTTTCTGGAGCACAAGGGATGGGAGGGTCTCTGCACCCAACTAAGGATCTAGGTTCGAGCAGACTTGATAGACCATAAGGCCTAATCTGCTGGCAAATAGTATGTTAGTATGTTAGTATGTAACTTGCACATCATACAAAGATTATATAGGGTAGCTTAAGGTTGCTATTACCCCAGTATCATCTGCTGTTAACCATTTTAAGGATTTCTAAACCTCAAAGGATTATTTGATATCATTGTTGAGAACTGAATTTAGTGAGAGTTATTTGGAAATTAGAACCCTGACACTCTTTAATACAGCAATTAAATAATTGTGAGATTGATTGTTTATATCCACTAACAGGAGTTAATACAGTGGTGTGCAAGAGCACTGAAGTGTAGTATATACCGGCATTTTCCTGTGATTCTTAAAGTTCACACAGATTATGTTTAAGATTTTCCAGAACTACTTTTAAGATTTGCAAGAATATTTACACAGGAATAATGCAACAGTGCCTGTTGAGATGAGAAGAGGGAAGGGTCTGTTTGAATTTAGTCACCACAGAGAAAATCATGAGGAATCTGAGGCAGGATACCGGAAGTTGCCCTTAAAACAAAGATGGAGAACCAATAAAAAAGATAAACTTTTAATGATTAATGCTGAGGAGGAGAATGAAAATGAACCCCAAAATGAACCCAAAATGAGCCTAGAAGTAATTATATGAGAATTACATCAACCCCATGGGATAATCAGGATGGGGAAATATATAAAACAAAAGGGTGGAAACAGCCATAGTATGATTCAACCCTTGATTAAAGACATCTTTACAAAGAGTAAAGAGTATAATTTACATAACAAGCTTGACGCAGAAAATTCCAGCACAACAGAAGATAAACCACAAGACAGGATTATACTTAATTTTCCTAATAAAGATAATAAAGGGAAGATATCCCTAAAAGTATGGACATTTTAGATTTAGTTAATGTAGAAGTGAATGAAACTGTTGAGGAAATAAAGGAGACCATTCAAAATAATAAGAGACTAGAGGAGAAAATTAAAGGAATAAAAGAACTTAAACAAGGACTTAACGGCTCAACTCCAGTCTCTGGTGAGACCATTATTAACAATGACTATTCTAATTATATGGATCAATCTGTTTATGCCTCAGATGATAGCACTCAGCTGATGAGCCCAATAGAACTGAACACAATATTAGTGGATAATCAAACTAGAGATGTTGCAAATGCACTGAAAGATCCTTATTTAAGAAATATCCTGATCTATGAACAGCATATTTATATTAAACAAGAACTGTCCTTTGTAAGGCAGTTTTGTTTGGACAATAAGATGCAAATAGATACTATAAACAAAAACAGCTTGAAAACAAATAGGAAAAGGAGAGGAAAAGAATCAATAATAAGGATACGAATTTCCCAAATGATCTTACAAGAAATAATATAATACATGAGGAATATAAATGTTCAGTTAAAAAATCCTGATGAATATAAAACAGATGAAGTAGTTACCATAAATTTACAGGATTCAGAAAAGGAAATGACAACAGATGCGGAAGAAGAACTAGTCATGCTACCGAATGAATGGGCAAGAAATGATAGTATCTCCCAAGAATTAAAAAATGGGTAATTTTAAGATATGGGAAAAAGGATTGAAGCAAGAGATAAAGAGGAAAAAGGGAAAAAGGAAGGGAAAAAACATTAAATGGAGGGAAATGGGAGAGAAACAGAAGGACAACATGACAAAAGGGGAAGCGGAAAGATAAAAGTGAAGTACAAATATGTCACAGTCCAGAGTCTATGGAAACCAGACTCCCAGAATTGAAACTTGGCAAGGAAAAGAGAGTGAAGAAAGACTTCAACAAGACAAATAGAAAAGATAGGAAGGAAAAAACAGTAAGGGATCAAACTGTATTAAATAAAAAAGGCAAAATTGCAAAAACGGTAAAAAGAAAAATAAAGAGTTATGCCTGCTAAAAAAGAGCAGAACACAGAAAAACATACTAAAGTAACTAAAGATGAAAAAGGGCCAGATGAAGTAAAGTGTATGGTAAAATCAATAACAAAGGCAAAGATTAATGTATCATTCAACGATAATGACAAGGAGATCAATATAATGAGAGACTGATTAAAGAGAACACTAGCAACTGATTATGCGTTACCTTTGTATAAAATAAGTGTAATACCAGATGAAACAGAGGATAAATTAAATGTGCACTTTAAACGATTCTTGGGAACATTATTACAAGATAATAACAACTATGAAGCAATGTTGAGACAATTAAGTGTTATTAGACCAGTGGAAAGCCTAGAATTGGTCTTAGTAATTTCAGATCAGTTCTATACCCTTAAAGCTATAGAAAATCAAAAGAATAAGATAAGAAGCATAGGATTTGAAATAGAGTCAGTGGTAAATAGTCAAACTCTCTTCCCAGAATACTTTGAGAAATCTAAAACAAGGAATAAGGCTCATGCTGACTGGATTATTTATATCTTTGGAATTAATGATTTTCTAAATGAAAATAGAAAGAAACTAAAGAACAAAACAATTTACCTTTTACAAAATCTTATGAGGATTAAAGACCTGCATAAAGCAATTATTAAAGTAATTTGAAGTGAGGAGAATGGTCAGCTGATGATGTGGGTAAAAAAATGGAAAAGAATATCAGCAAATACTAAAGCCTCTATGCTGGATAGAATAGATATACATTTAATGGGAGAAACTCAGCACACTGATTAAACTTAATTCAAACTACCAATAGATTCCAAATTTTACAAGAACAAGAGGTAGTCTGACAATTAAACAATAATAAAGGTAATGAGAGGAATAAAGAAGAAATCAGGGCAATTGACAAGGAAACCAGCTATAATATTGTCACCTGGAATATAGCAGGCTTAAAAGAAAAATTGCGGACCCATCCTTTTTGGAGTACATTGAAAAGTTAAATTTTTTTTGTATTTTATTTTTATTAATTTACTGCATTACAAGTACAGCATACAATCCCAATAGGCAGACTTGAGACAGACTGCAATAACAACATTACATGTTATTAAGAAATTTTCACAGTAACAACAAATAGTCAGCCCCTATATTAAGTTACATCACTGGGGGATTATCAAGAATTATATTATTTGGTATCTTTTAAACTGTGTACAATAAGGCTTAATGCAGCCATGAGTGGGAGACTGACCAAACCATATTTTAAAACTATATGATTCCCTATCATAAAGATAGATACAGCTCCCACCAATATCGATACAAAGAACAAAGAAAAAAACAAAATCAGCTTTCAGGTTTAGAAACTCTTAATTTAAACAGTTCTCTAAAGACCAGAGTCTCATGTAAAGTCCCGATAAATTCAGATCTTACTCTTCAGGCTTTTTACACCCCTCTACATTTGTGGACATACTAAAGAACAATAAATGTAGTCCAGTTTAGGAGCAAGTAGCTCCCATCTGACTAGTCCAACACAGAAAAGTGAAATTGGTAAGTCCACTGATTAGAGGAGGGCAAACCAAAGGATTGGAGGCTTTACAGCCAATGGACACAGGTAGTTCAATAAGATAGCATTTATTAAATGTTACCCTTGAAGAAGTCTAACCCTCACTGTCCTCATTATCACTATCCACCTCCGAATGTTTTGCATCAAATTCCCTCTGTACCTGATCAGTAAATTTAGTGGCATCAGCTGGCTCTGAAAACTCGAAAGTCTTACCACCGTAGAAGACACGGAGACTAGCCGGTAGCAAAAGCACATGTTGGATCCCCAACTGCCATAGTTGTGCCCACGTGGCATCATATTCTTTCCTCCTCTGTTGGGTCACAAAGCTCAGGTCATGGAATATGTGTATCTTATTCCCCTCGCAGTCCATGGTTCTAGATTTCTTGACCTTATCTATTATGGTGTCCTTCTCTCCCACTGAATCCAGCACCACCAAGAAAGTGTGAGGTGTCATCAGGCCCCTAGTTGTGCAACTCCTAGAGCCTCTTGGAGTTATCCAATATGCCTTAATGATGGTAAACGCTGTCTGTATCTGGAGATCTTTCAAGAAACCATGTAGAAAACCCTGAGGGTCCTTGGCCTCTGCATGTTCAGGTATGCCCAGTATCCTGATATTGGTAGCTTGAGATAAGTTCTCTAGATTCTCCAACTGACATTGGAGCAGGCTGTTCTCCTTCACTAGGCCTGCTGTGGCAGATATTGCAGTCGAAGCAGAGTGCGCCACTGCCTTGTTGTCTTCCGCCAACTGCCCCACTTTTGAGTCGATATTTTTAAATTGAGAGGCAAAATCTTCCATCCAGCTATCCAGATTTTGTATTGCCTTCAGAAGAGCCACATTGGATGGTTGTTGTGCCTCTTCTAGTGCTGCAGGTCTTTACTTTGCCCAGGCTGAATGTCTTTTGGGAGTGTGCTGGTGCCTCCAGCAGTCACTTTGTTCAATCAAGCCATTCTCATTAACTTCTCAGTTGAAAAGCCACAAATAAGGTATCAAAATGCTCAGCTCGGTGAGACCTGACAAAATATGTAGCTGATTAATACACAGGAGCAATTTTTCTTTTATATTTTCCAGTAATTAATAATCCAGGTGCAGAGCTCACTCTGAATGCTGTTTCTAGCTTGGCTGCTGGCCACGCCCCCCGAAAAGTTTAATTTGATCTGTTTACAGGAAACATAGTCTAATGAAAAATGTAATATTGATGGGTATAGCACTTTTAATAAAGATACTAAAAAGATCAGTAAATATGGTAGGTTATCTGGTGGTCTTGTGATATGGAGTAAAATCTCACAAGATTACCATTCGGAAGAAATCAAAGTAAACCCTGAGCACATCCTTGCTGTTAAAATTAGGGGAAAATACAAGAAAGGCATAATATTGAACATATACTGTATATTCCCCCAGCCAATTCAAAATATACAGAAAGTCTGGTATTGAGAAAAATTAGATAATTTTATAGATACAGGTATAAAAGAAAGCCCAGAAATGGGCATTATGGTGATAGAAGATTTTAATGCTAGGGTGGGAAAATGCTTGAAGTTATCACATGAACTGACAAATTTACTTACATTAAAGGAAAATATCCAAATAAAAATAAAAAGAGTATCTAAGGACAAAAAAATGATGAATAGAGGAATCAGATTACGTAGTTTATTAGCAGACAGATATTTTGTTCTACTAAATGGTAAAACAAAAGGAGACCCTGAAGGTGACTATACATATCTAAGTCACAAACGTACATCAATAATAGACCTATGTTGGTCAAATGATAATATGATTTCTAGCTGTAAAGACCTGAAGATAGGAGAGAGGGCAGATAGTGAACATAGCCCAGTGGAAATAGCTCTTGATTTCTGGTCAGATGAAAACAATAGAAAGAAATCAAACAAGGAGATCAGGACTAAAAAGGGTATGAAATGGGAAATTTTGATAACTATTACTCCATACAGTTTATAAAAGAAAGTGGAGCTGAGGAAGAGATCAGGGCTATAGCATATAATAAGGAATCTGAAAGTAGTCTAAGGAAATTAGAAAACATCTTTGAAAGAATCTCTGCTCTGTTGGTAAAGGAGGCTGTAATTAAAGTTAACATGGGAAGTAAATGGTTTGATTAAGAGTGTAAACAGGTGAAAAAAGAAATAAATAAGAAGACTAGGCAAGTCAAAAATAACCCCTCGAGGCTCAATAAAACCATTTAAATAAACTAAGGAAAGTGTATAAAAAGCTTCTAGGGAAGAAGAAAGAAACCAGTACAACCAAACTATGGAAAGAATTTGAGCAGGCAGTGTGGAGTAAAGATAACGTAAAATTCTGGCGGATGGTGGCGAATGGGTGGGACACCTATTCAAGTGACATAGAAAACCATATAGATCCGATAATCTGGGAAAAGTACTTTAAATAGCTTTTTCAGATTTCACAGGAGGCAGAAATAAGTATAGTAGGTGAAGACTGGAAAAGATTGGAACCAAACATTTCTGAACAAGAGATAATAGAGGCTTTGACAACAGCTGAAAAAAAATAAGGCACCAGGCCCAGATGGGATACCTACAGATATTATATTAAATGACCCCGAGCTACGGGTCCCTTGTCTCTATAAGATATATAAAGATATATAAATTTACCACAAACTCTGGTAAATTAATAAAAACATGGAATGAAAATATAATAATACCTACATTTAAAAAAGGAAACAAAAAAAATCCTAAACACTACAGACCTATTAGCTTATTAGATATCTCACAAAAAATATTTACAAAGATTCTCCATAAGAGAATTATGGAATAGATAACTGTGAACAATATTATAGATGAGGCACAGGCAGGCTTCATGCTGGGTCACTCTACCTTAGATCAGTGCTATATTTTAGCCCATTTAATTCATAAGTACACCAAGATAAAGCAACAAAAACTCTATTGCGCTTTCATAGATCTACATGCGGCTTTTGATAGGGTAAGTAGGGGCAAATTGTGGGGTGTCCTAGAAGAATATGGCATGGATCCTGCCATAGTAAACATAATAGTGGCATTCTATACAAGCATTCTATATAAGCACCTGGTTCCGTCTGATGACCTTCCAACATTGTTCCACACCTTTGTGTCCTCACCCTTAGACTACTGCAACTCCCTTTACTTTGGGCTTTCAGGGGTTGAAATGTGCCACCTTCAGCTGATGCAGAATGCAGCGGCCCAGGTTTTGACAGGTTCTAGTATATCCTGTCATATTACTCCGGTGTTGTGCGAACTGCAGTGGCTGCCTATACGGTGGTGGATCACCTTTAAAGTCAGTTTACTGCCTTTCAAAGCCCTTCACGGTCAGGGTCCAGCCTATCTGAAAGAACTTCTGGTTCCTTACTCCCCTGGTTGATCACTCTGCTCAGCTGACAAATGGTTGCTAGAGATTCCTATGGTGAATCTTAAATCATCTGGCTCTAGAGCATTTTCTTATGCTGCACCAACCCTTTGGAATTCTCTACCCCATCGGTTATGGGAGTGCACCTCCATGGAGGAATTTAAGAGAGGATAAAAACTTTCCTCTGGCATTCGGCCTTTTTAGAAAACTGAATTGTACCTGGAATTAGATTTTTTATCTATGTTAAGATGTTGGATTTTAATGTCTGTTTTCTATTGTTTAAACTGTAAAGCACTTTAGAATTGGAAAAGCACTGTATAAATACAAAATTATTATTATTAATTATTATACACATAAATAAAACTCAAGGTACAACAAGGAAGGAGACACTACTACAAAATTCACAATGACCATAGGTTTAAGACAAGGTTGTGTTTTGTCTCCAATTCTTTTCAATCTCTTCTTGAACAAAATATTAAGGAAGTTATACAAGGAGGACTTCCATATGCATAGGGTGGGATCCAGGGGTTGCCCTTGCCTGGCTTATGCCAATGATGTGGTTTTAATACCTACCAGTTATATAGGCATCCAAAGGAGTTTACAAAAATGTCAAGAGGAATGTGAAGAAAATGCACTGGAAATTAATTATGATAAAACCAAATATATGATTTGCAAGAAATATATGGCAAAAATAGAGAGGGTTAACAATTTCTGTTATTTAGGAATAATTTTCTCCTATAATTTGAAATGGAATGAATATAAAAATGTGTTAAGACAAAAAATAACTAGATTTACACCAGCGGTTGATGGATTCTCATATAAATATGGTGGCAACTCCATTATTGGATGTATTAGGGCTCTGAATGCGAAAATTAGAAGCCTGATATTATATGGGGTAGAGATCCGGGGCACTGAGGGTCTAGAGGCCCTATAATCGGTTATGAATATATTTTATAAAAAAATGATTGTGTCTCCCTCGGGGGGCTTCTTCAAACATGGTTAGATTAGAATTAGGGCAATTACCAGTGAAATGAAATGCAGAACAAAGACAAGTCCTATAATGGATAAAAACATGCAAAATATACCGGACTAGATTCCAAAGGCTTGCTTAGATGAAGCTATTGAATACAACAGCAAAGGGTTCTCCTTCCCTTGTAATGAGATAATCAATAAAATAATAAGACCTTATGGGCTACTAAATTGTTTAACAGAAAGCCTAATAAGGCCTTCAGAGTTTGTAGAAACTTATGTTAAAAACAGAATCAAAGAAGTGTCAATACATAAAGAATTAGATGTAGGCAAAAACAGTAAAATAAGCAGTTGGTTATCAAAAAATAAAAGAAACTTTGATCTGGCATCTTACCTGATCAAATTAATGAACAAATCTAAGAGGAGAACACTAAAAATGTTCAGATTTGGATATTATGAGCGTCAAAGACTCAAAGGATTCTACAATGAAAATATTTCGCAAATCAGCAGATGTCAACAAGGGAAGGATGACCAATTACATTTGTTAATACTATGTCCACTGTATGCCGAAGAAGAAAACATTATTTGGGAAATATTTTGTGCTCTTTAGATATGGATCCAAAATATCAATTGAATACCCTTCTAAGCTCAGATAATCCTGCAGTTATGGAAAAAATCATATAATTTTGTAAAAAAAAATAGAACATAAGAAGTTACATTTGACTTAAACAGATTGGATTTATGAGAGGTATAGCAAGGGATTGTGAAAATAAAACCAGATATAGATAATAAAGAATTGTGCAATAATATAACTACTGTATATGCAGTAACTAACAATTAATTGTTGTTCTGAATAGATACATTTTTATATTAATACTGTATTGTAAAGTGTGAGATTATATATTTAAAGTATGAAGTCATGTTGTATTTATGATGCTGTTTTTTACATTTGTAAGGCCAATTTTAACGTGTCCATCAATAAACAATCTGACTGACATAAATCTAAATATAGGTTTAATAGGAACACTATTTTGGTCCACTGACTTGTTGTCCACCCTGCACCAAGTGCCAGGATTGACTTTCACCATTATTCTCTGCATGATTTAAGACCTCAGTTTCCAGTTTGCTCAATTCCAAATCTGACAATTCAGCAAAACAGTGGTTCAGAATCATTGATATCTTATGTAGATCATCTATGATAACACCATTTTTGAGCAATTCTATTTGTGTTTTGGGGCAAACTGGATTCTGAAGTTGTTTTATACAATTCCATTATTTTCTTGATTTCAAATCAATACTATTTTATAAAATTCACATTTCATTTCCCTGATTTGATTTGTACATTTATTTTGCCACCATTTGAGAAGTTTGCAGTCTTCTAAATTATCTGTCCATCTTTTCTTCCAAATCCTATTCTTTATTGATAATAACTTTTTAATTCTGTCTGATATTCATGGCAAATGATTTTTACAGTGAGTGTTTGGAATTTGTGTGCATCTTTTTTACATACTGAAACAAATATCTGGGTAAAAGGAATCCTGAACTGCAACATCGAGATAAGATATAAATATATGCCTGTCCCATCATACTGCTTGCAGGCTTAGTCTAAAAGATTGTAAGTAAAATATTCTCATATTTGTCATCAAGAAGGAGGTCATCTTAGGACTCCTGGGTTTATCCAGAGTTAATATACATTTTACTGGATAGTAATCTACTAAATTTAGTGGTAATATTTCATGCTGTTGTACTTCTATTTCCTCTGAAATAAACAGAAATAAACAGAAAATCTAATATTGAACCTTTGTTTGCTGACTTTATGCAGCAGGTAGGTTTTTGTGTTATTTGCTGTAATCCTAGAAAAGAAAAGCTATTTTTTCAATTTCCTTCCTCTAGTCTGAGTCCAGTCCGCATTAAAGTCCCCAAGCAACATATATTTGTTTTATCTTGTGCAACCTGCTGAATCCTATCTACCATTCAATCAAATATTTAGGTGTTGATTTTTGGTGGTGAGTAGATTACCCACCTTTTTAATTTAAAAGCTTAACAGTTTACAGGAAGCGTCCCATGTGAAACTAGTCTTGTTTGTAGAACATCCCAGGTCATATGATACAACTAAATAGACTTAAAGCAATACATAAAACAAGTCACAAACAGGATTACAGATACAACATAACTCACAGTACAGTAATGATAAGTTATTTAAGTCAGGTTGAATTAATTAAAACAAGTGTAAATAAGTTGTTCTTGTAGGAGAACCTTTTAAAATTTTGCTTAAGAACATTTGAGGAGCAAGAGTTCTGCAATAAAGGGGAGAGTTTATTCCAGGAAAGAGAGGCATCATATGAAAAGCTATTCCTACCAAAATGGGTTTTTACTCTAGGTGAAGCTAAGCCACAGTTTTGGACATCTCTCAAATTGGGACTATGAGAGGAAATTGAGAGTTTATCTGATAAATAAATTGCAGTATGGTGATTGACAGTTTTATAAATCAAGAATAACTAGTGAAGGGCACGTCGTGATGAGGGGGGGATAACCAATTCAGTTGAATAAGTAACGTACAATGATGTTCCGTCCATCTGGAACTCAAAATAAACCTCAGGAGCTGATAATAAACAATATCCATGGAGGAAGGGCTGGAGGCACTGACACTTCGACAAATTGTGTTATCGTAATCTAAGATAGGTAAAATTGCCTGAGCCATAATTAATTTACTATCCAAAAATAATAAGCAATGCATGGCCCATTTTAAGTGGCCCAAGCATTGCTGAATCCTTAAAATGGTGGTGTCTATGTGGAATTTAAATGTAGAGTCAAAAATAAGACAGAGGTATCTAAAATTATGCACACACCATAGAGGATTATCGTTTAAAGTAATCAGAAAAAAAAGATTGAGCTTGGTTAACAATGGACTGGGATCCAAATAACATTGTGTGAGTTTTTTTACTATTTAAAAGTAAGAGATTAGTGGAAAACCAATGGACAATTTTATCAAAATTAGCCTGGACAGTATTAGTTAAAGAAGTAGGATTTTTATGATAGAAAAATAAATTGTATCATCAGCGTAAAGTCGAACTGTGCATTTACTAACTACTGTAGGCAGAGGATCTACAAATAAATTGAAAAGAACAGGACCAAGAATAGAGCCCTGAGGCACCCCTGTGAGTATGGAAAGAGAAGATGACAGACACCCATCCCATAAAACAGATTGAGAATGACTGTGAAGCTAGGAAGAGAACCAGTTAATGGCATTAAGAGAGAACCCACTATCAATTTCAGAGGAAAAACTTGGACAACCAAACAGTCTGTTCCTTCTATGTTATCAGATATTAAATATTTTACATTGCCCCAAGTTGCTTCTATGAAATAACATAATCCCTCTCCCCTTTTACCACTGTTTTGTCTAATGGAATTGAATCCCTGTACTTGGACTTCATTATCTTTTATACCTTCATGAAGCCATGTTTCTGACAGTTCTATCAGGTCCAGTTGTTCAGCCTCAAGCCAATTTTAAATAAAGCCAACCTTTTCATAATACTTCAAGCATTGTCATGGCCTATAGCCAAGCATGTTTCAGATTTAGGGCCAGGATTTGATTCAATGTCATCACTTAAAGACAACAATAGGATCAACACCTGGTTACTGTCCCAAAGTCATGCACACAGGACTCCATGATTACTAACTACAAAAGCGTTTGTGTACTTCCTCCATATACTGCTAAATCTTTCTTCTATGTGTTGGATACCCAGTTCTCTAGGTTTGCAGTTCAGTGCTCAAGGGTTAAGTCACTGAATTTGCAGAAAAACCAAGACAAAAAAATGGTAAATGTTATAGGATGCTCAATCCATAAGTACATATTTAAACTCATCCTTAGGTATCTGGATTTCTAATTTAGCCTGCTCTGTAAGACTACAGAATTATTCCCTTTCAAATGTCAAAGTTAGATTGTTCAACTGCATTTATTTCTATTTCCTTTGTAACACATGACTCTTCTGAAGCTATCTGTTCAAAGGTGGGTAAGCTGTGAATGCCTGACATCATTCATCTTTTTGTAAACATTCAATTTCTGTCAACATACCTTTTTTATATGCTTGTACTGAGAGATTCATTGATAGTGTTTAGAAAGTTGATTTGATCCTAAAAATCTTTGTCCTCAGTTCTTGAATGTTTGTATCACTTACATTACATATCTGAGTTTAAGTCTCCCTATGACACCTTGTTATCATCCCAAAGTTCCAACAAAGTCACATAATTTACTTGCTCTTGTACGGAGTACTCTGTAGCCTCTTTTTCATGGTTAATGTCCTGATACAATGCTTCAATGGTTACCTCACAATCCATATGATTTATTACTCCAAATTAATTTTTAGACCTCCTTTCTCTAAAGTCTTAGCCAAAGTCTCATAATCTCTTCTTGTGTTTACCTCTAAATGAAGTGCTGAAGGTTAGTTTATTATAAAGAATTTTTCCGGAGAATTTTCTAAAAAACATAAATCAATACATGTTTTAAACAAATTAAGTTTGGGAGTAGCAATGAATAAAAGTATTCTCATTAAGATATTTGTTTGGTCTTGAGATGAAAAATGTATTATTTTCTTGTTACATTCTACGTGTCTGGATTCTTCTTGTCTTGATTGGTTCTTCTGGATTCCTTTCGAACTGCCCTGTCCTTTCTGCCCTTCTTGTCCTATGTCTTTTTCCACCAGTTTGTGAGTCATTTTCCTGTTTATGGGATTTTTTTGGCTAAAAAAGTCACTTTCTATTGCTTCTGTTTGATGGGCTTCCTGAGAGTACTAGTTTTATTTATTTATTTTACTTATATTTATTGAAAACTTCAGAGATTACCTTTGAGCACAAGTACACACTTACAAAGGTTTCACATCAAGTACATAGTCACAACAAAATCACAAGTATGATAAGCAGTTCCAGAGGAAATACAGTCGAGTCAAGCTCAGAGCACTTAAGGCAGAATAATTACATATGGTTTTGAGAAAACCCCATACAGATAATTATATAAAAAGTCACAGGTTAGGTAGAGAGACAAATTGAATAAAATTGTTTAATGGTTACAACTGCATTGGACTGCAAAGACAGATCACAGAGCTCTCTTAAACTGATTAAACTTGGGGAGATTCAGCACTGTATCAGGTAACTCATTTAACCAGTTAGTGACCCTGACAGCCAAGGACCGCTTGCCCAGCTGAGTACACCGGAAAGGAGGCTTAAGGGCATTCCTGGCTATGTTCCTGGTGTTGTACTGGTTGAAGACAGTGCAAAAGCAATTAGTTAAAGCTGGGGTGTTAGGCCAAAGAGCACCTTTTTTGCTAGCAAACAGGTCTGGAGCTTTATTCTGCTAGCTAAATGTAGCCAGTTAGTGAGTGCATAAAGGGTACAACTATGAGTTCAGTTACCTGCACCAAGTACAAAATTGGTACACTTTATTACAGATCAGCTTTACTCTGGCACCATATCACACCTGAAGATACCTCTGATGTTGGACTGGCTGTATTATTTCTTGGGAATCTTTTTTTGGTTTAATATACCATGACTTTGTGAATGGCCTCCTCTTCAGGAGCATGTTCCTATCCCCAAGACAACATTTTTCCCTCATGATAATCAGTCTAATCACAATCCAGCTTTTGTTGTTTCTTGGCAATTCATTATTTTCATATATTGGCATTTTTATTCTTAAAAAGTTCATCTCTCTGAAAATCTTTTTTTTTTAAATTTCTGTAACTCTTGCTTGACTGATTCAATATTTTTTGATACGAGTATTTATGTGTAACCTCTTTAATAATTATTTAATTTACTTTTCCAGAGCATTCCTGCAGTGTTGAGTCCCATTCCACATGATGTTTAAACGTTTCTAGTCCCCCAGATGTAATCCTGTTTAATCTTAGTCCTCTGGGTGCTTGGTCTGATTCAAGGTACCTTTCAAATGCAATGATATTACATTTTAGTCTCTATAAATAGCAGTCTCTCAAGTTTCTAAAATAAACCTACAGCTCCTGCAGATTCAATCAATGCTCTGTTGGGACAGTCCCAAAAATTTTCTGCTTAAAGCAGGACACACATGTCTAATCTCTCTCCAATGTCTAGCTCTCTTCAAAAAAAAAATTAAGGCAGCATACCTCCTGGGGTTGAATTTTCAGCCAGTCAGGGACTAAGTCCCACTCCATAGCCAGTCAATGTAGACTAACTCCTCCGCACCTTTGGACTTTGCTATTTTCATCCCGCATAGCTATGGGAGACGGTATGCTTGGTTCCACCAGGTGCAACATTTTGGTGCAGCTGCACTGAAAAAATGGCCATAAACTGCCATAAATCAGAGAGCTGGTCATAAACTGGCTCCCGCTTTGAAAATATGGCATGTGCAGGGAAACTGTGGCTTTGTAAGTGAAGTCCCACTTGCAGCAGTTTTTCCCCATACCTCTGTCGATTTTAGGGGGTCAGAAAATCTAGCCTCTGGTCTCTTACAGGACAAACTAATGAACAATGAAGGATGCACTCATAATGCTAGAGCAGATATACAGACTCAGGTAGCCAACCCATCATACCAGTTTTTCCATGTTCTGGGGTTATTTGTCAGGGTTTTTTTTACTTGAGTCTCTCTGGAGCCACATGAACTCAGTCTAAATAATGGTGATGTGTCACTAAAGCTAAATTTAATTACCTATATATGTATGGAGTATTTGGCATTTGACACTTGTTAAGTTCATAAGTGGTTGACGAGTCATCAACGTCCCTAAGGAAGCTCTAAACAGCAAAGCACCCAGGGCACTCTGTAAGTAACTCCAGGCTGACTCAGCGTTTTGATACAGTTTATGCAATTAATTTGTTTGTACTCTATTGTGATGAAACTAACCTTCAGGTTAATATCCTGTGTTAAAATATGCTATTTATTTTAATGAGTGACAGGGCAGGACCATAATTCACGAGGGGCAAAGCCATGAGTAGTACTGCCCCCTCACAAATTAACATAAACAGCATATTTGAACACAGGTCATTGTGTGCTCTGTGTATACAACATCTGTATTCACAAAAGTGGGGTATTTTTATAAATAGGGCAATGTTTTATTTACTGCCTGCTGAGCTTCATTGATCTTCACTGACTGCTGTACCCACTACTGAAATAGTGGTCAGCTAATAGAAAGCTCTCAGCTAGAAACAACCTGAAGCAACAGCTTAGATATAAAGGGCAACCCTAGGAGGCATACGCCAAGTGCGGTCCAGCTCCTAGCCTTACTGGCTGCTGAGCTTCGCTGATCTTCACCAATTGGTAGAGAGACCAATCATGGAGGGAAGGCAAACTCTGACAGGTGTAGATGCAGGGATTCATTGACAGCGGTTCTAGCTGACTCCCCCTTGGAGTGCACAGTCTGGGCTTCTTTTTCTGCTGAGGTAGCTTCTTTCCTCATTAGCTCTGCTCAGACCCAGCCAGCAGCTGCTCTCTCAGCATAAGGAGCTGTTGGAACACTTATCCAGAATTTCTGACTGTTGTATGTAAATCAGCATTTGTACTACTGTACCCACTACTGAAATAGTGGTTGGCTAATAGAAAGTTCTCAGCCAGAAGCAACAGCTCAGACACAAAGGGCACCCTTGGAGGCATACACTTAGAGCAGTCCAGCCCCTAGCCTTACTGTCTGCTGAGCTTCACTGATCTTCTCTGACTGTTGTAACCACTACTGAAATAGTGGTCAGCTAATAGAAAGCTCTCAGCCAGAAGCAACCTGAAGCAACAGCTTAGACACAAAGGGCAACCCTAGGAGGCATACGCCAAGTGTGGTCCAGCCCCTAGCCTTACTGTCTGCTCAGCTTCACTGATCTTCACCAACTGGGAGAGAGACCAATCATGGAGGGAAGGCAGACTCTGACAGGTGCAGAAGCAGGGATTCCTTGACAGCAGTTCTACCTGAATCCCCCTTGGAGTGCACAGTCCTTGCTCATTTCTCTGCTGAGGCAGCTTCTCTCCTCACTTGCTCTGCTCAGATCCAGCCAGTGGCTGCCTTCTCAGCATAAGGAGCTGTTGGAACATTTACTCCATACCCCCTTTAACATAAAAACAACAAGTTTCCTTTCCATCTTATCAGTTCTGTTTGTACTTTGGTTTTATGTGCAGTTGATGTAACAAGGGCTTAGTACATCTGAAAGGCAGAACATCACTGATTGTTTTTACAGGTAGCAGAAACAAAGTAGGTTCAAAACTGGCTCTACAATAGAATGCATAGGGTCACAGTCAATTGAACACTGCCTAGTGAGGAAAGAGTGATTAGTGATGTGCCTCAAGGATCAGTCCTTGGCCCAATCCTCTTCAATATATTCATCAGCGACATTGCTGATGGCCTGCAGGGTAAGGTATGCATGTTCACAGATGACACAAAGCTCTGCAACAGGGTAGATACAATTGAAGGAACAGCAGCAATGGAAGCACATCTAAAGAGCCTAGAAGCATGGTCTAGGGACTGGCAGTTGAAATTCAATGCCAAAAAGTGTAAGGTCATGCACCTAGGTAAAGGAAACCCAAAGAAAACATACACACTCGATGGTGAACAATTAACAGAAACAAAACTCAAACGGGACCTCGGAGTGCTTATTTTTGTTGATTTAAAGGTGGGCAGACAATGTGAAAAGGCAGCGCAGGAAGCTAGTAGCATCCTGGGATGTATTGGCAGGGGCATTACAAGTAGGAAGCGAGAGGTCATACTCCCTCTGTACAGGACATTGGTGAGGCCACATCTCAAGTACTGCATACAGTTCTGGAGGCCACACCTAAAAAAGGACATAGACTGCTTTGATATTGTACAGAGGAGAGCTACTAAAATGGTACAGGAACTGCACCGGAAGCAATATGAATCTAGACTGCAGCAACTGCAAATTTACTCCCTGAAGCAAAGGAGAAACAGGGGAGATATGATAGAAACCTTCAAATACATAAAGGGCATAAACAAGGTACAAGCAGAAAACCTCTTTCACAGAAACAAGACCAAGCGAATGAGGGGGCACAGTTTAAGACCAAGAGGGGGTAAGTTTAAAACCAACATTAGTAAGTTCTACTTCGCAGAAAGGGTGGTGGACCCTTGGAATAGATTGCCACCAGAGGTTGTGGAGGCCCAGTCACTGTTTTTAAGCTAGCGTGGAACAAGTACTGTGATAATCTCAAAAGAAGAACAGAATGGGGGGTAGATAATCTGGGCAGACTAGATGGACCATATGGTACCCTTCTGCCGACACGTTCTTATGTTCTTAAATATTTGTGTGTGGTTTGCGGCACAGGATTCCTCACCTTGAAGTGTATTATGCAGGCTGAATCCTCTGCATAAAACTACTGTGCTTCCCCAAGTGCTCTTCAAGGTGGATACCCATTCTAAAATCTATGTGCACCCCCAAAATATGGGAATTTACCTTACAGATTTGGCTCTTTTTCTCTCTTTAACCCTTTCTCTTTTCCACCTCAAATATTTAGACACTAACCTACTTCTTCTATCTTTTAGTAAAAAATACTGTAAGATGCACTTTATAAGTGATCACTGGTAGCAGATCCTAAAAAGTAAAAGAAATTAGATTTGATAGAAGGGTTTTGTGTATTTTGCCATTATTCATTTACCTTGAGACAGCATCATCTCTTTTTTTGAAGTAACCATGCACTTTGCACATAACAATAAAATAAGGTTGAGAAATTAACTTTAAAACTGTCTTTATTGGCAATTATTTGAAGTGAAATTGGAAAGGCATTTTTAAACATTTGCACATTTTTTTATTAGGTGATGGTAACTTCAGTATTTCTATGCCAGGCATTCTTTTGCTGTTTCATGTGCAATTAGTGTGTTGGGCAATGATATAATTAATGATTAATTATTTAATTGTCTATGTGATGTATTTAAAGAGCATGTAATGTTTGGTGACTCCACCCCCCCGACCCCCGATGAAGAGGAACTGTACTCTCGAAGTGATGGGGATAGCTCCGTATGTCTGAAATAAAAGCACTTTAATATGCATTTCTGAGTCCAGCCTGAGTGTATCACTGTGCAATTTGCTTCTCTTGAAGTGTATTGTGCAGGCTGAATCCTCTGTATAAAACTATTGTGCTTCTCCAAGTGCTCTTCAAGGTGGATACCAATTCTAAAATCTATAGTATGTGCACCCCCAAAATATGTGAATTAACCTTAGAAAATGTTTTTGTTTCGCAAAGTGATCCTAAAGCAAGTGGTAAGAGACAGTGAGCATGAACCGTGTCTGTTCATTCCCCAGAATATGTTTCTGTAGTGAGCAGTTCATGCGTCTGGCTGTGTGGATTACCAGGGAAATGCTGGCATGGAGGGAGAGAGAAAGTTAAAAATGGAATAAAATGTGCTAGACTAACATGGCCATAAAGAGAACAGAGATTAATTTTGAATTCTCTAAATAATTCCTCTGGATTTGTGGGAAAGTGGGCAAACAGAATGGTGGTGGAAGCACTTTTTTTAATCCAAATGGAAGATCGCTATTGATTGCAATTGGGTGGCAACTATATCATGGGACTGGGTACAACTGTATGTCAATCGAGTTGATTGATATTTTGTCACAAAGAATGATGTAGGCAGCTGAAAAATAAATGCTGTTTTGAAGCCACTGTGGAAATAGCATGTTTATGTTTATGTTTAACTTGGGTCAGATTATTGGC
This sequence comes from Neoceratodus forsteri, assembly GCA_016271365.2. NCBI lineage: Eukaryota > Metazoa > Chordata > Ceratodontiformes > Ceratodontidae > Neoceratodus > Neoceratodus forsteri. The sequence goes on from CM057456.1 coordinate 29,870,737, forward strand.
AAAATATCCAATTTATCTGAAAACTGAGGTTGCTACATACACAGTATACATACAGTATATGCCACATCACGTAGCATTATTTGAGATGAGTAGGGAATAGCCTGGTGACCTGGCCATCAATCCTCCTCCCTCCGGTCAATAAAACAAGTTCAAATCTTATTGTTCATAGCTGCATGTGGGTGTCATTGAGTGTTTAATGGCTGCCATGTCTGCCTGCACAAATCCCTGCATTACCAGGCTTTACCCCTTTACTTTGCAAAGCACGTATGAGATACTGTGAATATGAAAGGTGCTATATAAAATTAGAATCCATCTTTATGCTATTAGGCTATGTTAGTGTGCTTCTAATAATATCCTGTTGAAGTCACTGTTTGCAGCAATGTTCTTCTCTCTCTTCTTCTATAAGCTGGCGTGAAGTACCATATACCTTGCAAACAGCCCCCACATTAGAAAGCTTTAAGACAGGAATAAAAATAATTATGTTTGAACAGGCATTTCTGTACCATGTACTATTCATAAAACCACTTTAATTGTCACTCATTGTATGTATGTGTTCCCTGTATATTGTAAGACACCTTAGGAAAGTAGAAATTTGCCAGCTAAATCCAGTATATCTATGTCAGTATATGTGTATGTATATACAGTACGGGGTCTGAAAAATCTTGTTTTCAGAGCACTTGAAAACCTAGTTGCGTTAGTGGAATAGCATACCTTATTTCCGTCACCACACAGAAAGCAATCTATCAAGTCTATTTTTTTAGCAATCTAAAGCCTATATATACTGTATATTGAGAGAAAGAGAGAGAGAATAAATAATGGCAGAGTGTGGTATACAAAGAAATATCATCTTGGGGTCGAACATGTCATAAATCCATGAGCTTGAACAGTCAGTGGCCTTTATGAGCTTGTTCAACCTTGAGATGATCATTGATATTATTTCACAAGTATAGCAGCCCTTATCAGCATTTATTTTACATAATACATAAGTTTGGTCATTATCTTTGTGGTTGTTAGTTTTCCCCATGCTGTTTTTTTTTTTTTTTTTTTTTTTTTACTGTGGGTCCTTAGTGTGTTTCCATATTGTAGTGTGTTTCCATAGTGCAGTGGTGTTGAGTGGTGGTGCAGTTGCTTATTTATTTAGTTTCCATAGTGCTGAGTGGGCATTCATATTTTTGCGTGCATGCGCCCATTCCAGGACACCCCCTATAAAAAGAGGAGTGGTTTGGCAGAATTTCTGCTTCAGGATGGCATGTGAGTGGTATTGGGCATGTGATCTGGTGTGGCAGTTGGCATTTTTATGTGGTAGGAAGTAGCAGTTTAGCACACTGGTGTGAGGAGGGGCTTGGCCGAGCCAGTATGTGGAGCTATAAAGTTAGCACCAGCAGCCTGGGGAAAGGAACAGCATGGAAGAAGAGGAAGGGTGTCAGCCTTCAACAGCATGAAGGAGGCAGCAGTATAGAGGCCTGGCAGTACAATGGAGTCTGATAGATATGCGGTGAGGGGAGCAATGTGCAAGGAAGCTGTTGTAGTGTGCTGCAGGCCCATTTGTTTTCCTAGGTTGTGAGCTGCCGTTATAGGGTCTGGTTGTTAATACTGTGACCTGCTTTGTTTGAGGAACATAGATCTTTGCAAGTCCATTAATGTGAGTATTTTAAGTGATCTGGTAAGTGTTTTAATGAATCTAGTAAGTGTTTTGATGTAGCAATTACTTTCAATCATTGTAGCATGTGCTTTTAATTACTATGGTATATAGTTTTAATTACTGTAGTATATACTGTTAATTAGTGTGGTATATAGTTTTTATTGATAAATTACTATGGTATATATGGTACTTTTAAGGTACATTTAGCTGATACTTTAACTGTTAGGTATATAGGAAAATAACTTATGGGGTTTTCAATGGGGAAAAAGTCCCATCCTTATAATAACCACAGGATTTGAAATAAACCGTAAATAAGTCCCGAAAGTCCCATCGGTAAGCCATTTTCCATCGACTAAAATAACACTAGTCTGTGAAAATGGTTAAACACAGAAAAATGCATTTGCTGAGTGTAACCCCCAAGCCACTTTTTAACTAGTTAGCACCCCCCCATTAAAATCTGGAACACTGGTACCCACATACTGGCATACCATTTACTTTACAAAAGGTTGGCACCACCCTTGGTATTAGAATGTATACCTGGCTCATTTTCTAGAGGAAGAGAGGGGTGGGGGTACAAGAACAAAACAACATGAACTTTGTATAAAAATCACAACCCAGGTCCTGGGTGGAGGCAGCTAGGCATATGCTAGATTCAACCTGCTGAGGGGGCCCCAGTAAATCCACATAACCAGAAGCAATAATCGGAATGTCCAGAACAGTAACTGGGATTGTGCAGTATGGCTTTATTCAACAGATGGAAATTTAAAGCAGAAGTGGACCCCAAGGGTCGGTCTAGGCAGGACAGGTACATTTCACGAACTCTCCTTGCATGCAGTACAGTGCACGAACACACAGAGAATATCTTCTTCCCAATTTCCCACTGGTGCATTTAGTGGACACCTGACCACACACACGAACATTTTCCTCCCATGAGTGCCATTCAGTGAATCTAAGCCACACACACAGAACTCTTCTTCAAACATAGGTGCAATTAAGAGAAACTCAGCCACACATCTAAACCTGCAGCACTGGCCCTTGCTCAGATATAACTGGTGCCTTTTACGAACCAGGAAGCCCTGCCTTGCAAGCACTTAGATGGTGTTCCTCCCACCCTTGACCCCCAGCAACAGTCTCTGCCATTCTTTGGGGTTACACTATTGAAACCCCCATTTCCCATTGAAATGCTTGAGGTCACACACTTTAAATCCATCACTCACTGGGGTGACCAAAGAATAAACTGCACTCACTTGGGTGACTGTTTTAACAGAACATTCATTCTCCAGGGTGAATTAGGGGCACTGACAGGTGCAATCCAGCCTTTTCTATGGGCACACACACCCCAGACTATGATTCCCCCAAAGTATGTGGAGATCTCATCTCCTAGAACAGTACTCACAACTAGTTGTCCCGTCCACTGGGCCCATGGAACAACAAAAGAAAAGGCATTCTCCTGGGCAGCAGATCAAACAGTCTTTCAAAGTTCCTTTCCAAGGCAGCTGAAACATACACAGAACCTTCAGGGGATTGCCCCTTGAGTCCATTGAGAATAAGCAGTTCCTTCCACTTCACTGGGAGTAGAAATCAGGAAATCCTGCTGTAGACTGGTCTCCACCACTTCACTGGAAGCTGGAAATGACACTCCACTAGGGTGAGAAATGCGGGGCCCTCACCTCAGAGCCCAACTGGCAGTCCTTCTGTCACTCTCACCTCCTCACTCAAGCTCTGGCTGACACAAACTGAACATTCTAAGCTCCCCAGAACAGCTGTTCACACAGTGTGGCTTATGCTGTGGTGAGAGTTCCGAATGACCTAATCATTCTTCTCTCAGTCTAGCTGAGTAAACAATGGTGTCATTATGTAAGAAGCCCCTAATGAGCTCCCTACCAGCTGCCTGCTACCTTCCTAACAATAATATTGATAGGATTCTAGAACCCCAGGGGACTGGGTGGTTACAGTCACCATGACCAGATCACTGGCTATCCACAGCCAGCACATGGCCTAGTATCAGGCCATCCTACCTCAGTGCTCCCTACAGGGAGGGTTGTACAAGTCTTCCCCTACCATATGCCAGGCACAGGCAGGCAACACCAAAGGATAGAGGCCCACTGAAGAAACTTCACTTCCTATTCTACTACTGTACTATCTATGGAGTCTCAATGGCTCCAAGAAATTGCCTGAAGCATGTCCTGCCAGACAACGTTGGTGACCCCTATATCAGGAGTCAGAACCACCAACCTGCCTTTCCCTCTAGGGAAAACCTATCTGACCTATAATACCTACCAGGTGCCCGAACCCAAAAACCATTTTACACCAACACACCTGGGACAATCTCTGGCACATAGTGCTGGAGACTGGGAGGCCTGTCGATAGGCAGTGCTACCATGAGGCCAGGAACCACTGCACCTGGAGGGTCCGCCAGGCCAAGGCTGAGTACTATCAAGCTACACTCATTGCCTCCTGGAGTATGAGGTGCAAATTCTGGAATTCTCTCAAAGAACTTAGTGGCAAAACATTGACTGCCCCCCCTTCCAGTTATCTGTAAATGACTGTATCTCCACAGACCCTGAGATAATAGCAAACACGCTGAACTCCTCATTCTCAGACCTCAGTAGTGTGCTCCCTGCCAACTTCTTTGCACCTACCCCCACCACCCCACTTGCACCCACCCAAGTGCCTCCCTTTCATTTCAATGCTATTTCTCAGCGTGAGGCAGCACCTCTCCTGCTAAGGGCACTCAGCAAATCTAGGTTCAGCAATGATTCCCTCAATCTTAAATTACTAAGGCTAACCTCACTGAAGTACTCAACCCCCTCACTGCCCTATTGAACTGCTCCCTTGCCCTAAGGCAATTCCCAACTAAATGGAAAACTGCATTCATCACTCCTATCCTTAACAGTGATGACCATACCATGCCTGGAAACTACTGTCCCATTTCGATTCTACCCCCTCTCTCCAAAATACTCGAAAAAATAGTCACCTCCCAGATCACTGACTACCTTGCCAAACACAATCTCCTTTGCCCTGAGCAGCATGGCTTCTGGAAAAGCCACAGTACCACCACCACTCTTTTGGAATTTACCAATACCATACATGTGACCCTTGATACAGGCCAGATCACTGGTGCTGTTTATATAGATCTTTCTAAAGCATTCAACACTGTGCATCACTCAATCCTCCTAGCCTCACTTACCCGAATAGGTTTCTCATGGGATGCCACTGCCTGGTTCTCTGACTATCTATCTGGCAGAACCCAAAAAGTTAGACTAGCAAGATAAAGTCATCCTCCCAAGTTACATCTGTGGTCCCTCAGGGGTCGATCCTTGGACCCCTGCTATTTACCCTATTTCTTAACTCCTTGCCCAAGGCCTGTCCTGGGAATCTCCTCCTGTACGCAGATGATGCGGTGTTATTCAGCACTCGCACTAACCCGGGTGCCTCCAATTAACCCTTCAAGGGTCATTTAGTGAGTCTGAGTCCTGGTTTGCTGACCATAGCCTTGTCCTAAACTATAAAAAACAAAGTCCATGCTGTTTGCGCATGCCCAAAACAAGTTCAGTGGCCACCCCCTGCTCATTCATAACTCCTGCAATGAAACTCTGGAACAAGTTGCGACATTTAAGTACTTAAGTGTTACCCTGGCCTCCGGACTCACCTATCATGAACATATCCACCAACTTAGCTTGGCTGTCAGCGTGTGTATCGGTCTTCTCCAACGGTACAAGTGCTGTCTCCCCCCGAAGCACTGCAACTAGTCATTTCCTCCTCTGTCCTGTCACTCAGAAATTACGGTATCATTATCTATGGTGCTGCCGATAGCACATCCCTCAACAAAATTAGGGTTTCCCTGAATAAGGCCTGCAGGCTGGCCACTGGCTGTGACTGCCTCACGCACACCTGCACACTCTATGCCAGTACCAAGTGGCTAAACTTCGATGATTGCCTAAAGTACCAGACCTGTCTTTTTGCCAAGAAAATCACAGCTGGACTCATGCCCACTGCCCTTGCTACACTGCTTCTACCACCCCCCCAACATCAGATGCACATGTCACTCAGAGAAAACTCCTTACCAGGTCCCTCTTTGTAAAACCTCCATGGATCAAATAACCTTTAGGTACCAGGATCTCCTCTGGCTGAATTCACTTCCCAAATCAATTCTCACAGAACCTAAACTGGGCCTGTTCAAATCCCTCCTCTGTAACCACATCTCACAGGTTTCAGCCTATGACTGCACCTGACCCCCCACAAGCTTTGCTGCACTATGACAATGGGCTGCTTTTGGTCCTGCTGGTAGTGTACTTGTTGCTGGCATCTATTATTTACTCAGGCCACTGTCTAGTTGCCACACACTGGCCTGCACTGTATAGTACCTGCCTTTGTGTGGCACCACTGTAACTATTGTACATTGTTAATTCCTCTTGCACCAATGTTTTGTTTTGCACCTGACTGCTGTAAATATCCTGAACCACATTTCCTGTATGGACTATACTCTGTATTTATTGTATGGTGTGATATTTTCTCGTACCATTGTTTATACCTTGTAATGTCTAACAATGTCTTACTATTGTATTCTATGACGTGGAGCCTTTGTAAAGGAGTCTCTGACTCAAAGGTATTAATTCCGATATGTTTCAATAAAATAAATAAATGAAAAGGTTAGACATTAGAAACATAGAAACATAGACTTTAATGGCAGATGAGGACCACTTGGCCCACCTAGTCTGCCCATTTCCCTACCTACAGGATAAGCTGCAGATCTGATTTAACCAACAGCCTATTTCTTCTACCCCCCACAAAATTGGCTTATGTCTGTCCCATGCATTCTTGAATTCAGCTACAGTTTTAGACCCCACAACCTCTTCAGGAAGGCTGTTCCATGAGTACACCACCCTCTCTATGAAAAAATACTTCTTCACATTACCCCTGAGCCGTCCCCCTCTATCTTCAAATTGTGTCCCTTGTTCTTGCACATCTCTTTTCTGAAAGATGTTACCCTCTTGGACTTTGTTGATTCCACTGAGGGTACTTAAACATTTCTATCATGTCCCCCCTCCTTCCTTTCCTCAAGGGTATACATATTAAGCTCCTTTAGCCTCTCCTTGTATGGCTTCTCTTGCAGACATTGTACTACACAGTTACACAAGCCTAACAACTCTACAAAGGAGGACTCCAATGAGTCCCACAAAATCCTCTTCAGGTCTTCTTGTCTTCTTCCAGGAACACCTGCAAAAGAAAACACTGCAAAACACATTTCTGCACTCAACTACAACCTGTAAAGCCAAAACAGTGACACTGGATACTACATAAACCCAAAAGCATTTTTAAAACATTTTCTACAAAGTACAAAATTAGAAAACTTAAAATATTTGGGGCCCTCAAAGTCCAAAACTAAGGAAGAGTCCAGAGTGCCAAGGCACTACAGAAGAGTCTCTCCTAGGCCGGAGCCTGCTGAAGCACAGTTCTGGAACAGGCACAAGGCCTGAAAGCACTGCAGTCTAGATGGCTAGTCTGTTGGAACTTACAGTTCCATGGATATCTTCAATTGCAGGAAAACAGTGAAATTACAAATGAAAAGAGTTTCTTACCAGTTCTAGGTGACAAAATGATGTCGACATCACTTCTCTGGACCTGCGGCCTGATGATCTTCAGTTGCTGGGTAGACGAAATCTTTGGATCAGATGCTTCCACGACCTCCTACTGGACCTGGACTGGAAATCTTCTCCAACTGCCGGGCTGATGAACCTGGATGTTACCAAAGACAAACCTGGATGCTGCTGGAGCTGAACCTGGATGTTGCTGCAGACAAATCTGGATCACCAGAAGAAAGGCACCTCCATCCTGGGTTGCTGTCTGTTCAGTGGCAGATTGCTGAGCTGGCATGACTGCATTCACTTTTGGCAAGTGAGCACAATTTTACAGGAATGGCACCAAGTTCAGGGTAGTACCACTCAGGATCTGGGGCATAAATTGTCACCCCATCTGGACACACCATAGGAACATTGTAGAATGTCTCTTGGCCAGCTTTGTCCACTACTCTCACAGAGTTAATTAACAAGGTCCTGCCATGCTTCTAGAATTGCAGTCTCTCATTACACACTTTAATTTGGATCCACTTGTTTCCTCTTGGGGGCAGGTTGGCACAAGCTTCCTCCCACAGCCAGGCATGCCTGTCTTTCTCAATTTCTTCCCATATTTGCTGAGGATAGAAAGGATATGAAGGTCCATACTAGGACACAGCTCGCCTATGAACAATTCTCTCCTCCTTGCTGCTTTTAACTAACTCCAATCCAGAAGCATGGCTTGGGGGTGGCCAGTCCTGATTGAGACAGTTACGAACACTTGGTGCAGAGCAAAAGCAGGCCACCTCTGCACTCAGGGGCACATTTCTTGAGCCTTTCTCCACACGGACATCGGGAGACTCCATGGAAGCCAAGGCCGATGGCGACTCACTGGGTCCCACTGCAGCCATTGCAGCTTCTTCCTCTTCTGCACATTCTGCCCAGGAGCTTGCAATTGTGCCAAACCCCAAAAATGTCCACTCTCCACTGTCCTCAGAGGCACTGGCCTGCCAACAACATGCTTTCTCCACCTCAGACTCTCCCATGAGGCTTGGACTTGGGCCATCCACCCATGGATCTACTGAACCTGCCTTTGCAGCATCCAAACTCCACTCTCTGCAGTGTGGAACACTTAATTTCCTCTGGGCCTTGCAATGTATCGACACAGATAATATCCAAGAACTTCTTTACAAACTCTATGGGGCCTCTCTGATTACACCCAGCCTGTTGCTGTTGTTCCAGTTCTACAGGGCCCCCTGTCTGTGTCCAAGTTGAAGCTAAATGGATGCATTTTGTTTTAGCTACCCTTGTTCCACCTGACATGCTCATCCCAAATCACATTCTACAGTCTTTGCAATGTAGAATTGGCAAAACATATCTTCCTGGCTTTAGGCATACTACACACACATTAACCAGATAGTTCGGCAAAGCCACCTCGGCAGGTGCTGATGAACAGTCATACAATTTCTCAGAATTAGCTAGTTCTTGTTGGGCTACCCACTCCCTGGCATGGAGCGGGTAGTGGGGGGTTGCTACCCCATATTCTGCAAATTAAACACACAAGTCCCAAAATTACTATTTTTATAAGCACTCCGAGATTTGGTTTTAACAAACTGGAAAAGTTCACTAACAGGCTGCCTGGCTGCTGCAATTGTATTCCACAACACTTCACAAAAAAACATTTGGAACTTTGTTTTGGGCTTGAAAACACTGGTCTAAAATGGCGCTGCTTTGTTTACATTACTGGCTACACCCCCAGCATGGCGACTGTAACTTTGTATCACACTCAGTTAAAAATTCCTAGGATTCTGTCTGGATCTTTTACATTTCAACTGATTTTTCTCAAGCAAAAGTTCACTTTACTTTTTCTCAGTCCATTACTTTACTAGCACTTGGACCAGAGGGATCGTTTGTCTTAAAGTTCACTTTGTTTGAAAACAGCACTTTCACACACACAGTCCAAGATTTAACTGTTGACAAAATGCTCTCTTTCAGTACTTTTGTTGTATTTGCTCAAGTTCTTACACAGCTTTCCAGCGTTAGCACCACAGTCATTTACTTTTGCACAGGGTACTTATAGGCAGTAGCTGGTGTTCACTGTCAATGTAATACAGCCTGTTGTTGACTCAAGGAAGGCCTCTGGGGTGAAACAGGCTAGTGGTCCTGTTGATCGCTGCTAAGATCACCTTGATCACTCTCAGTCAGTCAGAATACAGGCTGAGCCCAGTTTAACTGTGAAAATGTTAGGAAAACTGCTGGTACAGAAGCGCTTCTGCTGTAAACAATTCCTCCTGCCTTCTGCATGAACTACACACTGCTCGCACACTGCAGGCTGCTCCTCCATAAGTGTTCCACCATGCTGAGACTCAGGCAAGGGTGGAGCTTAGGTGCACTGGGACCAATCACACGATGCCATGCAAATGAACTCTCTCTCTCTCTCTCAGCTGCACTCCTGCACGGCGATCATCGAGAAGGCAAAATTTTAACTGCAAACTGTCACTTTTTTCCTTGACTTGAAATTTCAGTGGGGTAAGCATTTTAAAGCATTTTCACTCAGTACTTGGTGCATTTTCCTTAAGGCTCCCCCAATTTTCACTGTACACACTTGAAAACTTCCTGAGCACTTGGAAAACATTGTTTTTAAGTCCACAAATACTTTTCTCTGAAATTTGCAACTTTTAAACAGCTTTTCAAGTGCTTTCACAACAAGAGCAAGGGCAATCATTGCTCAGTACACATTTTCAAAGTAAACTATACGCAGCAAATTCTTCCTCTTTTTTTTCCACAGAAACTCAGGCAGCAAAAGACTTTCAGGTGGCATTTTTCTTGGCACAACTTTGCTTTCTGGTAAACAATCTTCTGTTTGGGTGCACTGCCACCAGACGGGAAGATCCTAGACATGCCCTCAGCAATGCCTCTTACACCAAAACATATTTCATTTGGACAAGCCACATTTTCTTTGTAACTCTTTCCCAAATTAAATATCACCAGACAAGCCCACATTTTTTGTGGCTCTCACTCAAACTAAATATCCCAGATGAGCCCACATTTTTTGCAACCCCCAAGCCACTTTTTAACTAGTTAGCACACCCCCATTAAAATCTGGAACACTGGTACCCACATACTGGCATACCATTTACTTTACAAAAGGTTGGTACCACCCTTGGTGTTAGGATGTATACCTGGCTCATTTTCTAGTGGAAGAGAGGGGTGGGGATACAAGAACATAGGTATATGTTAGATCTTACCTGCTGAGGGGACCCCAGTAAATCCATACAACCAGAATCAATAATTGGAATGTCCAGAACAGTATCTGGGATTGTGCAGTATGGCTTTATTCAACAGATGGAAACTTAAAGCAGAAGTGGACCCCAAGGGTCAGTCTAGGCAGGACAGGTACATTTCACAAACTCTCCTTGCATGCAGTACAGTTCATGAACATACAAAGAACATCTTCTTCCCATTTCCACTGGTGCATTTAGTGGACACCACGCACCTAAATGTTTCCTCCCATGACTGCCATTTAGTGACTCTAAGTCACACACTCAGAACTCTTCTTCAAACATAGGTGTAATTAAGTGAAACTCAGCCACACATCTAAACCTGTAGCACTGGCCCTTGCTCAAACATAACTGATGCCTTTTATGAACCAGGAAGCCCTGCCTTGTAAGCACTTAGATAGTGTTCCTCCCACCCTTGGCCCTCAGCAACAGTCTCTGCCATTCTTCAGGATTACACCATTGAAATGGCAAGGGGTCATAATGTCGCAAGACATTATGCTGCATGGAAAATTTGCGCTGCAAATACAGCGCAATTTCTGCCATGAGGCATAAGTGCTTTTTCTGTGGAGGGCTCTGCCCCCCCACACCCCCTGTTACAGGAGGCTGTGACCCCTACTCAACTCCGGAGGGGGGTTCAACTCGGGGAGTGCACAAGTTGAAAAAAATAAAAGTTTCTGGGACTGGGAATCAAACCCAGTCCCAGATACAGCGCCTGGGTTCCCACTGCTGTGGTTCAGTCCTGTGAAATATGGCAGCTGCTCAACAGAACCCACTCCCAGCAGAGGTCTTATCCTCTGACTGGGAAACTACTAATGGTGCAATACCGCATACAGCTGTATACGCGGTATTGCACCATTAGCACTTGCATACTACGCTGCACCGGTTTAGCCATAATGTTGTACGTCATTAAGCGCGCAACATTATGACCCGGTAGGCATTGAAACCCCCATTTCCCACTGAAATGCTAGAGGTCACACACACTTTAAATCCATCACTCACTGGGGTGACCAAAGAATAAACTGCACTCTCCTGGGTGAACAGCCTAACAGAACATTTACTCTCCTGGATGAACTAGGGGCACTGACAGGTGCAATCCAGCTTCATCTATGGGCACACACACCCAGACTATGATTCTCCTAAAGTATGTGGAGATCTTTTCTCCTAGAATAGTACTCACAACTTGTTGTCCTGTCCACTGGGCATGGAACAACAAAAGAAAAGGCACTCTCCTGGGTAGCAGATCAAACAGTCTCTCAAAGTTCCTTTCCAAGGCAGCTGAAACACACACAGAACATTCAGGGGATTGCCCCTTGAGTCCACTGAGAACAAGCAGTTCCTTCCACATCACTGGGAGTAAAATCAGGAAATCCTGCTGTAGACTGGTCTCCACCACTTCATTGAAAGCGGGAAATGACACTCCACTAGGGTGAGAAATGCTGGGCCTTCACCTCAGAGCCTGCAGTCCTTCTGCCACTCTTACCTCCTTACTCAAGCTCTGGCTGACACAAAAGAACATTCTAAGCTCCCCAGAGCAGCCATCCACAGTGTGGCTTATGCTGCTGCTTAGACTTCCAAATGACCTAATGATTCTTCCCTCAGGCTAGCTGAGTAAACAATGATGTCATTATGTAAGAAGCCCCTTATGGGCTCCCTACCAGCTGCCTGCTGCCTTCCTAACAATAATACTGATAGGATTCTAGTAACCCCAGGGGACTGGGACATTACATGAGCAACCCATGTTATCAAGCAGAGTTTTTCAAAATCTAAACATTAAAACATTTCACTAATAAAAGAAATATCAACTGCAACATACTGAACACTATACAAATTGCAGATGTTACAGTTATCTTCACTAAACACACAATAAAATAGCAATTACCCTAAGATATCAGTCATAAAGTTCCATAGGGGAGATCACATAAAATGGTTATTGCCATGTATAAGAAAACTCATGTCAGTTTAGTAATACAGGTATGAAGGAAAGGTGGAAGAAAATTTTAACACAGTAAAAATAATAAGATCCCCATTACTTCAACTCATTCAGTAAAATCTAACAAGATAGTTCTCTGACTGGTGCTGAAGTATCAGAGTCCGATTCTGCTTCTCCATCCGGTGTCATAAGCACCAAAATCTTCTTGTGTTTGTTTTTTGTTAACCTAAGCCTTTATCCTTCTGGCCAGTTACCTCCACTCAGGACTTGGCCACCACCCAGCCCTATCGACTGACCCTGCCAGCCCCACAGTCTGCCATAGTCCCTCCATGGCAGTACCAGCTGAGGGGAATTTTAAGTATGCTCTGCCACTGTAGCTGTTACAGAGGCCAAGTGGGCCAGGCCAGTGCCATCATCCTTGGAAGCCACTCTTTTCTCCCCTCCTGATGCCCTAAGGACATCATCAACCAGGGCCTCCAAGCATGCTGTACCAATGTGGACATGACACCTCTTAATATGTATGTGGGTGCCCCTGCTCATGCTTCCCACCAGGGAAGCCTGCAGGCAGTGGTAGAGTGGGGCACACACTGCTTTCCCAGAGGCTGGGGATTTCTGAGCAGCTGGCTTACCAGCCTCACGACAACCCACAGAGATGACTCAGACTCAGGGCACAAATCCAAGTCACTGGTATGGCAATCAGTTACCCAACTGCTACATTATCCTGCCAGACCTGCTAAATGTTTACAAATCCCAGAGAGAAAACTGACAAAAATATTTACTTTGTTATTGCTGTTTTACTCCTGCTGTACACACACCCCCAGCTGGGTTGTACCTGGAAGTGAGCTCCAGCTCAGTGTGCCTATTCTAGTCACCAAATTTTTAATAAAGTAAATAAAGGATCAGAGAATCTTACAAAATAAAATTGACTGTTGTGCCTCAGTGTTGTGCTGCTTTGTGGTTTTATATTACAGATCCTGCAAACTTCCCCGATATATGCCATCTTCCAGTTACATTTCCTGAACAATCTCCCTCTGCCTGTGCCAACTTGCATATCCACATGTATGCAGATAACGTGAAATATCGTCATTGTTTCCTCCATCGCAGCCGTAGAAGACCTGCAAGTTGATTTGAGAATTACTAAGGACTTTGAGAGCCCATCTCAGGAGGAAGAAAAAGACTCGTACTGTGAGCCATGAGTGCATGGCAGCTGTGACTGCTGGAAACACCTTGGGACTATGAGTATGTGTGACTTCTCTGATCATTGATGGTAGGGGGATTTGAGAGTGGGTTGGGTGCCATTCTAGTAAAAGGGCTTTATTACTGCACATTAAATGATGTTTTATGGATGCCTTTAGTTTATTTCATGTTACAAAGAAGTGGACAACCCTACTAACTTCTCAAGGCTTTGGCTAAAAGACACATTGTGGCTTGAGTGGTACCCAGACACTGGCACAGGATATAGGACCAACTCAAAGAAAAGGCCTGAGAACTTCGATACATCCAGAACTTTTCTTATGGTGCTGGCTGGGGCACATCACAGAGACTTAATCCTGGAGACTGCTTGTTGAGTAGGTCCAATCACCCTGGAGGATGAATCAAGAGTATCTATATACCCAGATCTCAGCTATACCACACGTAGCCAGTGGAAATCATTCGATGCCTTCAGGACAACATTACAGACACTGGAGGTTACAAATGCTCTGCAGTACCTAGCAAGACTTAAAATTGTCTATTCTGAAAATATTTACATTTTTAATGACCCTCAAGATACTAGCAAGTTGGTTTCCAGAATTATGAAGGACTTTGAGAGTCTGTCTCATGAGGAAGAAAAAGACTCAGATTGTGAGCCATGAGTGCATGATGACTGTGACTGTTTAAAGCACATTGGGACTACACGTATGTGGGATTTCTCTGATCATTGACAGTAATAAGGGGATTTAAGAGCAAGTCAGGCACCATTCTAGTAAGAGGGCTTTATTATTTCACATTAAAAATGCTGTTTTGATGTATGCCTTTTAGTTTATTTAATGCTGCAACTGTACTGAATAAAAAACTTTGATACTACTACTAAAATAGTAAAACAGGTGAAGAGCTGGCTTAGTGATAGGAGCTAAAGAGTGGTGGTAAATGGGGTGCACTCTAGGGAAAGCAAGGAGACTAGCGGGGTGCAATAGGGACAGTATTAGGTCCGGGTCCTCTTCCATGTCTTTATTAGCAACATTGCAGAAGGACTGGGGAAGGTGTGCCTATTTATGGTTGATACAAAAATCTGCAGCAGAGTAGACACACCAGGGGGTGGAGTTGAAAGAATGAGGAAGGATCTAAAGAAGTAGAATGGTCATGATTAAATATAAAAAGTGCAAAATCATGCACTTAGGACACAAAACCCTGGGGCACCGTACTGGTTGGGGGAGTATTAGCAGTCACAAAACAGGAAGGAGACCTGGGGGCTACCATTTCTGATGACCTGAAGGTAGCTAAACAGTGGGACAAGGCAGTAGGAAAGGCTAGCAGAATGCTCAAAATGCACAGGAGGGTATCACCAGTAAAGAGGGAGGTAATAATACCCTTTTATAGATGACTGATGAGACCCCACCTTGAGTACTGTATACAGTTCTGGAGGCCCCATTCCAAAAGGCCACAGATAAGGTGAAGACGGTGCAAAGGAGGGCAACCAGAATGGTGCAGGGCCTGAATCAGAAATGCTATGAAGAGAGGCTTAAGGATTTAAATATGTACTCCCTAGAAGACAGGAGGAATGGGGGATATGACAGAGACATTCAGGTACCTCACAGGAATAAACAAGGTACATGAAGGAACATTTTCCAAAGGAAAAGATGCTTAAGGACAAGGTGTCACAATATGAAGCTGGGGGCTCAGAGGAAACATGAGGAAGTACTTCTTCATGGAGAGGGTGGTGAATACTTGGAACAGCCTCCCAGAGGAAGTGGGGGCAGGGTCTAGAACAGTCACAGGATTTAAGACTGCATGGAATAGACACAAGAGAATCTTAGAAGCAAGAGGGGGGTGTAAGCCAGAGTCTAAATAGGATCTCTGGTGGCACTATAGGTAGGGAATTTAGGGCAGACTAGGAGAGCCAAGTGGTCTTTATCTGCCAACAACTTCTATGTTACTACAGAGGCAGACAGTTAATTTGGGTTCTAACAAAGATGGTGCTGACCGCATGGTGTCCCCAGAGAACCCATTTTCCCCAAGCGGCTGCCCAATGTGTAATTCTGTAGTGTACCAGAGCTGGACAAGTTAAATCTAATTTAGCTAGCAGGGAATAGGAGTTTTATACCTACCACATACTTATTGGTTGGTTGGCAGGTACTGTATGAAAAAGTTCTGTTGAAATTTGTTGTGTTAACTGTTTAGCTTGACCAGCCTGTAGTCTGGTTGGTACTGTTCATAACATATGATAACATACCTTCAAGTAAATGTTATGCACTAGTGAAGAGGCAATGCATATTGGCCATGATTCTCTAAGGTGTGGACTACGTATACAGTATGAAGCGGAACTGGGGTGTATATGCAACCTATCTGGACTGCCATGCACCGGACCCCCTCCCATGGCAGTCACAACTGTGGCACTAGCATACTGCACATTGGATCCCATGGCTGCCCCAGCAGCTCATGCCAGAGCAGGATGGGGGCGTTCCAGTGGGTGCGCTCCATGTGGCACCCATCCACAGCAGCACTCTGTGCCATTCAAGGGCTAAATGCTGTACTTGGGAGGACCCAGCATAGCAATTGTGCCCCCCCCAAGGTGCCACTACTGGCCATGGCACTGCATTGCTGGCCCCACACCATGCCACTCCAGCCACATGGACCACAGGGAGTGGCTGGGGACAGCTGCATGGGCATTCGCCCAGAGTCCCCGCACGGTTGCTGTATGCAGGTGCCAGAAACCCCCACACCACACAGGGTCGGGGATCCACTAGCGGACTAGGTACAGGCATCCCATTAGCTTCCACCCATGTCCGCCGATCCACCCCCGCACACTAGCATGCCAGGGGAGGGTCCACGGATGGGAGGTGCGCAGTGGCCAGCGATCATGAATGCCAGTGACTGCACACCCGTCCGCAGGTTACGTGCATTTCATGCGTGAAACCCATCCCTTAGAGAACCTCGGCCATTATGTGGATAGAGAATACCTACTCTATTTAGACCAACACACCTCTTAAATAGCTGTTTACCACTAAGTATAGTAATCTTTCTAGAAGACGGTCCAATCTAGTATGGCAATTGCATGCATATATGTTAGTTACAGTGATGATAATAAAACTGTAATTTTATCCTCTAGAGACCTCATATGAAGCAATACTTTGACTGCATTTTCGGTGGGGTGAGTTCAGCCCAAGCTTCCAGACATGTGTTAGTACAGCTCCCACTTACAACTTTAATTTAACTTTAAAAGATAATGTTTTTGATTTCTGATTCTGCTGAAACTTAGACACTGTCAAGAGACCGACAAAGTTTCAGACATATCCATCTACAGGAATACCTAACTCTGCAGGAGGAAGTCCCCAAGACTTTTTTAAACCAAAGCAGCCAAGCAAGGAGACAAGGAAAATGGCAGGTTAGGGCCCCTACACCAAGCAGTTACCCGCCAGGCTTTAAACAAGACTATGCAGCAAAAAACCAAATCTCTGTAACTATTAAGTACAAGTCTGACTCCTTTACTAACTGGTTACAGACAGCTGAACACAGAGTGGAGGCCCAGGTCTCACTGGTCGTGGAGGCGACAAGTAGTACAGGCAAAACCCTTGTTTTGGCAGGACTTGTCAAGGAGCACCAGCTAATCAGATCTCGCTTGGAACATGCTGCAAATTTGCTGCTGGAGACAGATGTCAGAATGGTCTTTTAGGGTTGTTTTTTACTTTATGGGACCCATATTCCAAGCCAGCAGGCAGCATGCATACAGAGCACCACATCAGAAAATAGGGCCAGTCAGCTCTGGCATCATATTCAAATGGACAGCGATGTTAGCTGAGCACACTATCCATTTAAATAATGGGCCATGGTAGCATGATACACAACCAGCAGTTGTCATGCTTTGTGCCACGTTACCAGGGCAAGGGTAAAGGATGGCACACATTGGTTAGTGACGCATCCTCTATGGGTGATATCCGCTAACATGCAGATGGTCCTGAGCATGCACAACACTAGCAGACCATTTACATCCCATTACAGGCTCATCTGCATGCTACTGCGGTGGCAATGTCGCTAGGCCAGGTCCCCTCCCAGCCCCAATCCCCGACCACGTAAAAATGAAAATTCCTGGTGGTCTAGCAGTCCCTCCCCAGCTCTGATCCCCATCTGTATGATAAAAAAGAAATAGTTGGTGGTTCAGCGGTTCCCTCCCCAGCCCTGATCCCTGTCTGCATGATACAAAAGAAATCGTTGGTGGTTCAGCGGTTCCTCCCCAGCCACAATCCCATTTCATTTACAAAGTACTGAAACGCTAGTGGTCCAGTGGTCCCTCCTTAGCCTTGATCCCCTCTGTTATAAAATGCAGAAACATCCCTGATGGTCTAGCAGTCCTCCCCACTGAGCCCTGATCCCATCTCTCAAAAAAAAAAAACAGCATCCCTGGTAGTCTAGCAGTCCCTCCTCTCTGAGCCTTGATCCCATCTCTCAGAAAAAGGCCAGCATCCCTGGTAGTCTAGTGGTCCCACCCCCACGCCCCAATCTCAGCCTTTATAAATACAAAACAACATCCCCAGTAGTCTAGTGGTCCCCCCTCCCTAACCCAACCTGCCTGTCAAGAAACACCATCCCTGATGGTCTAGTGGACACTCCCCCACACCCCGGCAGGTAGTGTTCCACCACCCTGCTCCCCATCCCAAACCTGAGGGCTGGTGACCAGCACAGCCCTCCACTTACCACCATGGCCAGCCGCTTACTTGAGCTCACTTGGAGTGTGTACTGTACAAGCTGCTTGTACAGTATACACTTCAAGAGAGCTCAGTCAGTAGCCGCCTGTGGTGGTGAGTGGAGGGCTGTGCGAGTTGCCAGCCCTCATGTTGGGACGGAGAAGCGGGATGGTGGGACACTACCTGCCAGGGTGGGGGGGTGTCCACTAGACCACAGGGATGGTGTTTCTTGACTGATGCAGGCAAGTCAGGGTTGGCGGGAACCACTAGACTACCAGGGATGCTGTTTTGTATTTATAAAGGCTGGGATCTGGGATCAGGGATCAGGGAGGGGGGACCGCTAGACTACCAAGGATGCTGGTATTTTCTGAGAGATGGGATTGGAGCTTGGGGAAGGGGGAATGCTAGACTACCAGGGACGCTGTTTTTACAGCTGAGTGGGAGGAGCTCTGCAGACGTATTACTACGATTCTGTTTAGTAGCACTGTGGAAGCACGTGACCGGACCACTGTCTGGTGTGCGTTCACAGTGCTCTGGCACAGTTTCTAGTGGTTGTGTTTATGTGGCCCTTCCCTTCTGATGGTCACATAAACACATGCACTTCACAGGGCACTACTTTTTCTTACACAACTGCGTAAATGACGGTGGCCATGCCCAAGATAGCCGTGCAGTTCTGTCATCACCGCCATCTTGAGCACAGCAGACTATGGTGCTTGTAAAAGCTTGGAACAGCCGTATATGCTCTGACCAGACTTTGTTTTGTTGAGAGATGGGGTCAGGACTCAGGGAAGGGGGACCACTAGATTACCAGGGATGCTGTTTTTTATCTGAGAGATAGTATCAGGGTCAGGGGCACTAGACCACCAGGGATGTTTTTGCAGTTTATAACAGAGGTGATCGGGGCTAGGGTGGGACCACTGGACCACCCTGGTTACAGTATTTTGTACATTGAATGAGATTGGGGTTGGAGAGGGGCCGCTGGATCACCAATGATTTCTTTTGTATCATGCAGATGGGGATTGGAGCTGGGGAATGACCACTGGACCACCAGTGATTTCTTGTTTATCATACAGATGAGGATCGGGGCTGGGGAGGGAACCACTTAACCACCAGGTTATCCAGCCCATGACAGTGCATGGAGGGTGTGCCGGGCACTCACCCACTCTGTGCACTGTTAAGGGCTGTATTTCAGAAACATTAAACTGCACTGCACTTGCAGGCCATTTAGTGCATCTGAAAAATTTTCAGTATTGTGCTTCGTTGCATATGCATGGGGACTCATTAATTTGCATATGCGCAGCATGATATTGTGCACCATGGCACTGTTGAGGGTGCACTACATATAGGTGGCCTTTGAATGTGGCCACACCCCGACAGCTGGCGCTATTCCCAGTTAGTGCAGCACAGACCAGTTTGTGCCACACTACCCTTTTGAAAATGGCCTATATTTATTATTTTCAAACACTCATAGACATTAAAGCACATACTCATACAGGGGTATAGTAAATGAGGCAAAAATCATCCAAAACAGTCAACAATCGCATTAAATTGCCTTGTATTCTGGCACAATAGGATTGTGGGGGCCCCAAAAGTCATAAAGGAGTCCAGAAATGCTAGCCATCTCAGAAGTTGTGGAGATCAATATCAAAGGTAGAACTGCCATCAAAACGTAATATGTAATCCAAAGGATTGCTTTTTATCCAAGTCAGCGTACCTAGAAGAAGGAAGAATGTTGCTTCACGTTCAACTCTGCAATGAATAATACAACAATAATAAACAATAGTTAAAAGAATATTACAAGAGCCGGCCTGTCAGCACAGCAGTTGAATCTCTGCTTGTGACGCCAGTGACCAGGATTCGGGAATGAGCCCGGGAACTGGAGGGCCAGCCAGGGGGAGGAGGCTTGAGTGTCCCAGGGACAGCTCATCTTCTCCGGGGAGGGGTGAACCAGGGCTTGGTGCTTGTCTGACCCAGGGTAGAGACCCAAGGTACAGCAAGCCCAAGCCACAAGCAAAGGGGTGGTGTGATGGACATCGGCACTCAGTGCCTTGATGTCAGGGTGCATATCACGCCCGGAACATCAGAAAACTCACTCGCAGCACTCCTGGGTAGACGGAGCACCAGGCCCTGATCCCCAATGCCCCTACCTGTCCCAGTAATGGCATCCCGACAAAACAAGAAGACTTTGAGGTGTAAGGTCTCCACCTCGTACCTGCCTGGGGGTAAGCCATGGCTATATGGGGGATGGATCGCTCCAGGCTCCAGGTAAGAGGGCCGGGACTAGCTGGCCGTAGGTCTCCTTAAAGGGGTGGAGTGCTGCGGGTAGGGGAGCACAAAATAGAAAGTTAAAAAAAAAGAACATTACAAACAACAATGCTGAGAAACAAGCAGCTGTTGCCCCCCCCCCAAACAAAGCCACAGTCCATGGGCATGCAAACAAAGAATCGACGTGAGAGCAGACTTCCCCAAAGGTGTCCACATGACCTGTGCATTAGATCCAGTCCCAATGTGAGTGCAAACAGTCCCATTACAATGAAGCCAGGAGGTTAGGAGCGGCCAGGTGAAAGTGCCATTGTAACTTTAGTTCTGGTTCTGTACTGTGCTGTCTGAGCAACAGGAAATGGGTAAACAATTTAATCTTCTCTTGCACTCTCTTCTCCTGCCAGAAACCCCCATAGCCGCATACAGGAAACTCTGTCACCATCAACCATCGAAGCCCACATCGTTTGGGGTCAGTGCTACCAGGGTTACCCCATATGTAATCCAGAGTCTATCTGGTAGAAGAAATGAATGTGTTAGCCCCAGAGCTTTAAAACGGTGTCACACACTATCAAATTCCTTTCTCCTGGCTCTTTTTTGGAATGAGAGGTCTCGGAACAGTTTGACATCAAGATTGCTAATAGTAAGGGGATATGCTGCATGAGCAGTCAAGAGGATAATGTCCTGAATCTCCATTCCTGAGGTGCACACAAGCACTGTGCAGGGCTGATTGCTGGATGCTGGTCACACCTTGGGGTCACTCTATAAGTTCTCTTAAAAATCCCCCAATCAAAGTCTCCAGGAACAGCAATAGTTGATTTAAGCCAATCGACAAGAAAAGTTAAGAGATCTGTTCCTTCTGCGCCCTTCAGTACCTCCACAAAACAGAGGTTACCAGCGCAGACTTCATTCTTAAGGGCCTCCAGCTGCCCTCTCAACTGATAATTTTCCTGGGTAACCGTGGTTACCACGGCTTGAGAAGATGTAATTTTGCAATCCATATCTGCAACGGACCCTGTAAGAGCTGTGAGTGCTGCATCATGTTTTTCAAGCTTCACTAAAGTTGTTTCTATTCTGGCATTCATTGCCTTCATAGAGGATATCATCTGCTGCCAGGAGGATTGGTGGTCGGTCCTGCAGGCTATCTGCCTTGTGGCTGGTACCAGCATCAGTCTTACCAGGTGGTGGCTGTTTTTTCTGTGCCCCTTCTGCTGTTTTTTTTTTTATTTTCCATGGGAAGTATTGTATTGTTGAATGCTGCAGACACTCGGGAATACAAAGCCGACATGTAAATTTGTGTTAATACACGCTCTCCAACGAAGAAAGGACAGCTCATTTTACATTTCACATTTATTTTGTCAAACCTTATCGAAGCAGCAAAACGGTATGGCAATAATCCAATAGTCCAATATGCTGTCTCAATCACAGAGAAATATCCGTTATGTTTCAGTGCCGTTTCTGGCACCTTCCTTAGACCATGTCATGGTCTGAGGAAGGTGCCAGTAACTGCACTGAAACGTAACAGATTTGTGGTTCTTTGCATGGTTCATGGCGCTTGTATGTCCGCTGGGGAAAACAAAAGGATATTTCTCTGTGATTGAGACCGCATATTGGACTATTGCCGTACCATTTTGCTGCTTCGATAAGGTTTGACAAGATAAATGTGAAATGTAAAATAAACTTAGCCCTTTATGAGAGTGCTGGCCTTTCTTCATTGGAGAGTGTGTATTATAGCGAAGTCCTGGGCAATGTGCACCTTGATACATACTGGTTTTATTTCTATGAATAGTTGAAATACGGAGCAGTGCCTTTGTGTGTATTTGTATGTAAATTTGTGTTGTTTGCAGTTCTGAAAGGTATTTTTAATTAAATGCTGCACAGATCTGAAGAGCTATCTCAGAAAGCTTCCTGCCTGGAGATCAGCTCTATACACCCAGAATTAATGGTCTTAATGAGGGTTTTGAAGGAGAGTCCCCCATTGAGACTATTATAGCATAGCTGAGAGAGGTGCTGGGACTACAGGCATTGGCTCGCCAGATTCAGATGGATAAACGTTACCAGATTACACCACGGAAAAGGTCTGTAGACGATACCCCTAGAACACTGCTGCTAAAAACAGGCTTCGTTTCCAGGAGAGATCTCATTCTGAAAGCAGCGCTTTGAATTAAAGACATCAAAGTGGCCAGACGAAGAATCCTTTTCTTCCCTGATCTTTGTTATTCAACCCACCAGAGACAAAAGAGTTTTGATGGGGGCAAGAGGAAACTCCGAGAATACATTTCATTCATTTGGCAGGAAATTGTAAAACAAATGGAGAATATGTTTGATTGCCCTGGGGAGGTTACTCTGTCTCTACTGCTGTTAGCCATTCCATTAGACCACACCAGGTTGGACCACCTCAGTCTCAGATTGCTTCTCATCGCAGCTCAAGCTGCAAAGAAAGTAATCACTCAGCTTTGGCACATCACCAAAATTCCCACTCTTGGGGCCTGGAGAACTACTATGTTAGATATATATAATATGGACAGAATGATGTATAGGTCCCAAGATAAACTCTCTTTTTTCTAAATTAGATAGCAAAAATGGGTGTTATACCAATTAGCCCACTACCCTGACTTTGTGCCATAGAGGGGTGGACCCCAACTACCCTCACTCTCTAACTATTCTGTGACTTCTATACATCAGTCTCCATCTAGTCCCCCCATCCCTACTCCTTTCTTTTGACATGGGCATTATCATTTAGATGAAATATCAATTACTAGAATTTGTGGAAGGCCCGCCCACTAATCGTCCTGTGCTAGGTTTTCTATAATGTTCATTCACTACCCCAGCTGTTTCCTATCTTCCTACTGCTTCTCTTATATATTAACTTTTGAAGACTACCTTCCTTTTCTTTACTGACTGGTGCACAATCAACTAGAAACTGCATTGTCAGTATCATGTAATAGCCAACCCATTGACTATAGGACTCTAGAGAAGGTCAAAATGAGTGGCTCCTATTACTTCATAGGTGGGTGATTGTTATCTTTGTTAATAAAAATGAAGAACAGCTATCCTATATATATATATATATATATATATATATATATATATATCCCACCATGAATTAATAAGGAACCTCAAGTGTAACAGAGATATTTAAACACCTTTTGAACTTTACTTTTCAATGAATGCTTGCATAAGAGGACTTCAATGTGAGTCAATTTATAATTCAACAAGTGTGTAAGTTTTTGTTGGACTACATTTATATCATGACTGATGATCAACGGTGGAATGTAAATGTGATGTACACTCGTGTGTTCTTACTGTTGTAATGAAAACTAAGAAAGACATAGTTTAAAAAAACATTTTATTCAGTACTGTTTACCCTGCAAAACTCTAAGTCCCATATGCTGTCCATACCTATCTCTTTGGGGGCCTGAAAGATTTAGATAAGCTGCTAGCAAAGATTGAAAAGGAACTTCCTGGAGGTACTGATGAAGATCAGGAATCAGACTCTGAATCGTGAACTATGCAAGGTGGTTAATTAGCAAGTACTGAAATACCCTCAGGAATGGTGTGGGGGGGGCACATTTTTATCCAGTGCAAGGAACTATGTTCCATGAGATTTAACTTGGCTTTTCATTCCTGGGCTTTACTGGTTGGACATAGCACTGGCATGAAGGAAGACACCTCCCAATATCAGAACTGCGACATACATTAAAGATGGCATTATCTTTCCCATGCTGGTGTTTGGCATGCTTGACATTTCCTACACACTTCAGAACATTTAATGAACTTTTTGTTTATTACTGCCCAGACAGGCTACTTTACAAGTTTCTTTAACAAACGAACTATTCTTTCATGCAATATACACTGCTGCTTTTAAAAATGTTTTTTCTGGCACCAAGTGGGGAATATTGTCTTTCATTGCTGTAAATTTATAACATATTACATGTTGCTAAATGATAT
The DNA here is from genome assembly GCA_016271365.2 of Neoceratodus forsteri. Taxonomy (NCBI): domain Eukaryota; kingdom Metazoa; phylum Chordata; order Ceratodontiformes; family Ceratodontidae; genus Neoceratodus; species Neoceratodus forsteri. The sequence goes on from CM057456.1 coordinate 29,895,234, forward strand.
CGTTTGACATATAATGAAGGGCTAGGCTTGCCACCTGCCCATTTTTTTCTGTATGATTTGGTTTCTGGTGCCTTCTCCAGTCCTCTGGTTTTCCCATACTCAGTCCGTAATCCAGGGCTGACACAATTGTGCACAAAAACATTTTTAAAATAAACCTGCTTTGTCTTTCCACTGCCATTCGCCACGCCAATGGGCTGATCACCTTCTTCTGGCCAGTGGCTGAAAGCAGTGTCTGATGTCATTCAGACAGTGAGGCTGGCTTACACAGTTGGCCAATGAGAAGCCTCTATTTTCATTGCCAGCCAACAGAGTTACACACTTGCTCAGCGATCAGTGTCAGTTTTCTTCCCAGTTCATGGTTCTCTCCCTGGGCAGTTTAGCCTGGGAGAAGTCACAGAGGACAGACATCAGGGTGGGGGGTTCAGGAAGAAATTCAAACTTAGTTTGCCTATGCTGTGGGACAGCAACAATAGTATCAACATTTAGTTACATTTACTTACAGTAATTAATTAACACCGCATTTATAGTAATAATATTTAAAATGAAAGAATGACCCCAAAGTCTAAGGTTGCAGTGGTCTTTCTTTCATTTTAAATATTATTACTTTAAATGCAATATTAATCAAAAATACCAGAGCGGGAAACCAATTCCATTTGGTAGTTTTTGTTAGAAAATGCACACAGTTTTGGGAATGTGAGCACAAAACTCACATATAACTTAATATGATTGACAAGTGAAATTTGAAGGGGTGCAGTTTGTAAGTAAGGGGTAGGGCTTTGGTAGCCCAGTTTTTGCCTGACTCAAAGGTGCCAACCTTAGAAGGAGTGCAGCAGAACAATGGGTGGGCTTCACACAACCATGTTCTACGCCTGTAGGTAAAAGCATATATGTTTAAATATTTGAAACATTATCTGGTTTTAGGTATATTGGGGGTTCCATGTAGTCACTTAATAGCTGCAGTATGGTAAACTGTTTGATTAATTTTTGATGTCTAAGACAGATCCCAGCCCACTGATTGCATTAAAGCACATTCGATGACTAATTTTAAATGTTAAGCTATAGATTAATTGTGAAATGATACTAAAGGCCACTATGCATTAATATGCACTAGATACAAGTGAGCGGCACGTAGCTGGTGCTACAGGCTGACCCTGTGGGGAGGATTCACTGGGTCACTGTGAGCTTCACTGAATGCAGCCTGCATGGTGTAGGTCAGGAAACCCCCCCATCTGTCCTTCCTGGGCACTCGCTGGGTTTACAACTGAGCATCCACCAGGAGATCCTTGGATTTCCTCTCTCTGTGTGAGGGGTGAAAATACAGCCTCAAGTCTGTGTTCCTGGGAGAGAACCCTCTTGACCACTGTGCAGCGAACCAGAAAAGCCACAGGCATGTACAGGCCTCCAGGGATGCCCTATACACCCTATATGTGTCTTTTACAGAGAAATGCAAAGACCGGTTCAAACCCTACAGACCACTTCAAGAGACCTCGCATATCTTCCCCTTGAACTCACAGAGTCCCTTCTTGTGTCCCTTCCTGGTACTGTTTGGCCTTTGTACGTTAGATCAGGCATGGTGTTGTTTGAACAAAACCCTCCCAATCTTAGACACACAACAGACAGTTTCAGAAGTATTAGAAAAATATGCCCAAGGCTTTATTAATATGTACTAGGTAAGACAAATTTTACATATAAACAGCATTCAAAGATTTGGTTACAAGATATAAGAAAATAAAAGTTGGACAATATACAACAACAGTACACTTAACTTGCTTAAATCTAACACATAGTTCTACCTTGTTCCAGTACTGTTGATGGAGTAATTACAGTCCAGTAAAATGAAAATGTCCTTGTCACCCGTTTTGTGATGAAATTCAAAACAGGGGTCCCATCTGATCAGTTGTCTCCTCACATACAGGACTGAATTTCAGCAAACCTTCCCTGGCTTTTCAAAGGCAGATTCAACAAGCTGTTTCTGGATTCCCCTCCTGTGAGTGGCTGGCCTTTGTCACATGACTGTAAAGAACCAATCAGCACTCTATGTTTTGTTTTAAAAATTCCACTGACCAACCAGCTTGCTATATTTTACTTAAAAAAAAACTCAACTGCTGAGTTTCTTAGCTGGAGGGCCTCCCCCATTAGAAAAAAAACAGGTTCACTCTTAGCCAATCCCTGGAGACGGATGGCCCCATCCCTGCAGTGAGAGCTGCCTCAAGATCTATTGTCAAGCTCCTGTTCCCAGTAGAACCTATTTAGGCCCAAATGATTGGTGTTTAGCTTTTAATTGGCCTCCCATTAGCTTGAAACTGCCTTCCCCTAGCAGTTTTCTGAGTTGAAGGAACCAGTTCCAGCTACCAAAGCTTTTGTCTTCCCTTGGCACAGATGCAGAAATGAAAAACACAGACATATTAAAATAAGTTAGAAAAACAGGTTTGATCAACACTATACTGCACAACACAGCTAATATTAAATAATAAAACAACAGAGCCGACTCAGTGGTGCTGAGGGTTGAGGTGCTGGATGCCACACTCACACCACGCTGGTAACCCGGGTTCAGGAACTAACTCAGGACGCCATGGGCTGGCAGGAAAGGAGGGACTGAGCGCCTGAGGGACTGCTCTCCTCTCCTGGGGTGGGTTAGGGATAACTGCACTCTGTAGCTGTAGGTGAAGACCAGGAGTACTACAAGGCTAAGCTGTGAAGTGGAAAAGAAAAGTGTGAAAAAAGCACGATTCCATCCAGATGACGGTGCCCACCGCCCACACCGCCACCCGAGTTGCTCTGTGGCTGCATTTCCATGACCCCATGTAGAAGTTAAGGAGTGCCTGTGCGCCCAGTATTCCCTCCCGACAGACCCCCGGCGGGTAAGGGGCCCCCCAGCGAAGGGATATGTCTGGGTCAATGGGGTGCTGGAGCAGCAGGATAGCTGACTGAGAGTTGTAACGGGAGACTGGTCACCCCAAGGAGTGGACTACTGTGTGCAGGGAGGACGAAACAGATAATGCAAAAAATAAATAAATAAATAAAACAGAAATATGTTACGGCACTATTCCTCACACACATCCTCCTTAAACGGAACCTGAGGAAACATGGCCCTTTTAGCATGGTTCCATCAGTTCTGTCCTTACTCTGGCAGGATAAGCCATCTGCATTAGCGCCAGATCCTGACCCAAGTGTGATGGTCATGTCATACGCTTGTAACGCAATACTCCATCTCAGGAGCTTCCTATTATATTTCTCCATTTGGTTCAGCCATTTTAGAGGGTTGTGATCTGTTTGTACCTCAGATCTCCTCCCACAGAGGTAAGGCTTCACTTTTAGAGACCACACCAAAGCAAGACACTCCACCACTGTGGAGTATGCCTGCTCGTGGTGGTCACAATTTTATGGCTGCATGGGCAGAGTTCTGCAGACATCATGCCATCACAATGTCTTTAGAAGAGCACTGTGGCCAGCTCGGTGGAACTGAGGGCTGAGGCACTGGGCTTTCTTCACACTATGCCGGGCAACCCAGGTTTGGGAATGAACTTGGGCCGCCAGGGTGCCGGGCATGGGGGAGGGTAGGAGCAGGATTGAGCCGCTGGAAGGCAGCTCTCTCTTCTGGGATGGCTGCCACACACACACACACACACACACACACACACACCTGTCCCGCTGCCAGGTGGAGGTCCAGTGGCTAGCATAGGTAGAGGGGCAACACATGGGGAGGCGCTGAGAAGCGGCATGCGAGTGCTCACATGTGCACATCCAAGGCAGGGGATCAGGAGTGGGAGAAAAATGGAGAAGCACAATAAAATATATATAGAAGAGAGGCACTGTGGAAGCACATGACCGGACTGCTGTCCAGTGTGCTTCCACAGTGCTCTGCTAATGTCCAGTGTGTGTGTATGCCGCCTTCTCTTCCGTGGGCCACACAAACACACACCCTTTGCGATGAAGTGAAGTCCACCGGCACAAGATGGCGCTTATGATTTTAAAATTGCACATGCACAATTATTGCACATGTGCAGTTCTGTTCGTGCCGCCATCTTGGACATGGTAGACTCCAGTTTGGTGAGAGTGCAGTGAGAGCTCCGAGTATTCCTTCACTCGCTCTTGCCCCACTGAGCAGCGATATTGGCTCTGACCAGAGTTTGTTTACTTCAGTACACAATATGGTGATCTTTCCCACGCTGGGATGTCTGACTGAGGACTGCTCCAATCCCCACATCAGAAGCATCTGTCTGTAACACAAGCAGACGGGAGTAGTCTGGGCTGGTCAGCACCGGGGCACTGCACAGAGTGATCTTTAGCTGTGTGAAGGCCCTCTCACATGAAGGATCCCATTTCACTCTCTCAGGCTGTCTCTTTTTTAATAGAGCAGATAAAGGAGATGCCAAGGTGCTGTAGTTGGGTACAAATTTTCTGTAGTACCCCACTTTTCCAAGGAAGCTCCTTACCTGCTTCTGAGTCTTAGGCATGGGCCATGCTGCAATCGGCTCTATTTTTGCCTGGTTTGGGCAGAGTTAGCCCTGCCCCACTACATATCCCAAATAGGTCACCTGTGCCATAGCCATCTGTCATTTCTCCACTGTCACAGTTAGTCCTGCTGCCTCTACTCTGCCCCACACTTCCTCAGATGGGTCAGGTATTCCTCCCAGGTATGGCTGAATATGGTAATGTCATCTGGGTATGCCACTGTGAATCCTCTGTATCATGTAGCATCTGAGTCACCAATCATTGGAAAGTGGCAGGCATTCTTCATCCCAAAGGCCATTACCTTAAACTTGAATAGGCCTATTGCAGTGATGAAGGCTGACTGCTCCTCAGCCCTGGCCATCAGTTCTACCTCACAGTATCCATTGGTCAGGTCTATGGTCATCAGGTAGGTCACCCCCAGCTTGTTCAGCAATTTATCTGTGCAGGGCATCAGGTGGACATCAGACTTTGGATGGTGTTGAGCCTCATATAGTCTACACAAAAGCATGTAGTTCCATCTGGCTTGGGGATGAGGACTACAGGCAATGCCTAGGGACTGTGGGGTTTCTGGATTACCCCTATATCCAGCATCTCTTCCACCTCTCTCCTAATATCTTTAAAACAGCCTCAGATACCTGGTAGGCTGTCCGACATATGCCTGGGAACCGTGTCCACGCCATGAACTGCTATCGGGTCCTTCCAGGCTTGGAGATGAATAAAGGGGCAAAGTCCTGTAAAACATGTCCTACCTCCTGGGCCTGTTCAGGTGTCAACTGTGGGGACAGCTTGATGGCCTCCTTAGATGACTCCCATTTGATCTCAGCTAGCAAGTCAAGAAGGGGGTCCTCCTTGTCCATCTCCTCCCCAGGACTGCAAACCCCAAATACCATGTCAACCCTATTGAAACAGGGCTTCATCATGTTCACATGGTACATCCTGTGGGTGTGTCTCTGGTCAGGTAACTCCACAATGTAATTTACATAATTTACCTGTTGGACTTCCTTGTATGGTAACCACCCACTCTGCCTGCAGCTTGTCCTTCTGGACTGGGATCAGAACCATGACTTCCTGTCCTACTCCATACGAGTGAGTTCTGGCTCCACAATTGTACCATGTCTTTTGACTCTGCTGGGCAGCTGAAAGGTTGCTCTGGGCCACTCCCATAAGCTCCTTCAGCTTTTCCCTAAACTTCAAGACACACTCCACTACTGGAGTCCCTGGGTGGCATACTTGCCTTCCCAGTCCTCATATAGCAAATGCAGGGGCCCTGCACCCTACATCCATACAACAACTCAAAGGGGGGAATCCAGTTGACTCTTGGGGAACTTCCCTGTAAGAAAACAGCAGGTGGGGAAGGTATCTCTCCCAGTCCCACCCATGCTGTTCTGCAAATGCAAGGTTTTCAAGGTCCCATTGAATCTTACTATCAGCCCATTTGCTCATGGGGGTAAGATGTCATGCACCTCTGCAGCACGCCACACCTCTTCCACAAACACTTTGTCAGGCCTGACATAAAATTACCTCCTTGATCAGAGATAACCTCCTGTGGAAACCCTACATGGGAGAAAATCCATAGCAAGGCGTCCGCTAACTCTCCTGCCTTAATGGAGGACAGGGCAACTGCCTCTGGATATCAGGTGTCATAATCTACCCCCATCAGGATATACTTTTTCCCGGAGCTTGGGGTATTCAAAGAACCAAAAATATCCATCCCCACCTTCTGGAAAAGTTTCTCTACAGTCAACAGTCAATAGGTAAGGGAACTAAAGCAGCTTTTGCGTTTCCTCCTGCCTTCCCAATTCGCTGACACTAGTGACAGGATCTACAGTATTCTTTCACCCACTTGGTAAAGTGGGACAATAAACATTTTGAGCTAATTGCTGCATAGTGCGAACATAGAAACATAGACTTTGATGGCAGATAAGGACCGCTTGGCCCATTTAGTCTACCCATTTCCCTACCTATTAGATAAGCTGCAGATCCTAGTTAACCAACAGCCTACTTCCTCCTGCCCCCCACTATAATTGCCTTATGTCTGTCCCATGCATTCTTGAATTCCCACACTGTTTTTGACCCCACAACCTCCTCAGGAAGGCTGTTCCATGCATCCACCACTCTCTCCGTGAGAAAAAAAAATACTTCCTCACATTGCCCCTGAGCCATCTCCCCTCTATCTTCAAGTTGTGCCCCCTTGTTCTTGCACATCTCTTTTTCTGAAAGATGCTACCCTCTTGGACTTTGTTGATTCCACTGAGGTACTTGAAGCTTTCTATCATGTCCCCCTTCCTTTCCTCAAGGGTATACATACTAAGCTCCTTTAGTCTCTCTTCATACGGCTTCTGTTGCAGACCCTGCACCATTTTAGTTGCCCTCCTCTGGACTGCCTCCATCCTATGTCCCTGCAGAGATGGGGTTTCCAGAACTGCACGCAGTACTCCAGATGGGGTCTTACCAACTGTCTGTACAGAGGGATAACAACTTCCTGTTTTCTACTGGTGATGCCTCTCCCTATACATCCCAGTATCCCCCCAGCCATCCTTACTGCCTTCTCACATTGCTTGCTTACCTTTAGGTCATCTGCTATGACTACCCCAGGTCCCTTTCCATTTTTGTTGTTATTAATAACCCCCCCTCCCCATTGTGTACTCTTTCCCTGGATTTTGTTTCCAGATGCATTACTTTGCACTTCTTTGCATTAAATCTAAGCTGCCATACTTTTGACCATTCCTCCAACCTTGCCAAGTCCCTTCTCATCCTTTCCACCCCCCTTTGTGTATCAACCCTGTTGCAGATCTTTGTGTCATATGCAAAAGAGGCATACTTTTCCTTCCAGTCCCTCAGCAATGTCACTTATAAAGACATCAAAAAGGACCAGACCCAGTACTAAACCCTGCGGTACCCCACTAGTAATCCACCTTTCTTCAGAGTGGACTCCGTTTACTATTACCCTCTGTGTCCTGTTGTCCAGCCAATTTTTACCAGGCTACCACCCTGGGACCCACTCCCAGGCTGGCTAATTTGTTTATTAATCTTTTGTGTGGGACTGTGTCAAATGCCTTGCTAAAGTCTAGGTAGGCCATGTCCACAGCCCCTCCCTTGGTCACCCAATCAAAGAAATCTATTAGATTCATCTTACATGACCTTCCCACTGTGAATCTATGCCGACTTGGGTCCTTGCCTGCTGGTCTCTAGGTACTCAACAATTCTTTCTTTCAGAAGTGATTCCATCATTTTCCCTACCACTGAGGTCAAGCTAACAGGTCTGTAGTTTCCTGCCTCTGCTTTGCTCCCACTTTTGTGAAGGGGTATCACATCCACCCTCTTCCAGTCCTCAGGTACCAAACCATCCTCCCATGATTTGTTAAAAAGGGTAGTCAGTGGTGTCACTAGTTCTCCCCTTAGTTCTTTCAGAATTCTGGGGTGAATCCCATCAGGCCCCATTGCTTTGTCCACCTTCAGTTTTAGGAGTTCTTTCAAACCCTTTCTTCTGTGAAAGGACTGGTATCGACTTCTATCCAGAGTGCTTCTATTGATTGGATTAGGTACCCCTTCTTTTGTGAATACTGAGCAGAAGTATTCGCTCAGTATCCCTGCTTTTCACTGTCCCTCTGCCCACCCACCCTCCCTTTATTAAGCCTCACTGTCCCTCCCTTGGTCTTTCTTCACTCCCTAATGTACCTATATAAGGTTTTATCCTGCTTCTAACCAAGTTGGCTATCTTTTCCTCGGTTTGGACCCTTGCTATCTGACTGCCTTCCCTGCTTCCTTCTGCTTTAACTGGTACAGTTCTCTGTCCTGCTCCTTCTGTGTTTCCTTATACTTCCTGAATGCTATCTTTTCTCCCTAACCTTCTCCGCCACCTCTTTTGAGAACCATAGTGTTTTTCTTTGTTTATTTGCTTCACATAAGGCTTGTTGCCTCTGTGATGGCAGTTTTGATGTTTCCCATTGTCCCTCCACCTCCTTCTTGTCTGTTCGCTAGTGCTTTTCTGAGGCATGCTTCCATTTTGCCAAAGTCAACACTTTTAAAGTCCAACAGCCTCACATTTGTATGGCTCGACTCATGCGTTGTGTTTATTGTGAACCACACTGTTTGGTGGTCACTTGTTCTCAGATGGCTACCCACTTCTAGATCGGAGATCCTCTCTCCATCCCCATTTGAGAGTACCAGGTCTAAGATTGCTCCCTCCTGAGTGGGTTCCAACACTAGCTGTCTGAGGCATGCCCCCTGTAGGGCATCATGAATGACCCTGCTCTTGGATGTGGCTGCAGCAAAGGTGCTTCAATTAACATCTGGCATATTCATGTCCCCTATCAAAATATCTCCCCTTTTTCTGCCATCCTAAGGATTCCTTCTATCATTTCCTTGTCCATTTCCTCCCCGAGACAGGGGTCTTGTGAGCAATGCCCAGATGTCCAGACATGGGAATATCATCAGCTATCTTGAGCAAGCCTGCCTATACCCCCCCCAATCTTCACGTCCTGTGTGTATAACTGTCCATTGTCGCAGGAAACCTTATGTTTTATGTCACCCCTTCAGACTCTACACAGGCTCTCAGCTTCTCTAAGCTAGAGTCAGTCCTCTGATCTGCTGCAAAGTCCTCACACTTTCCCAAAGCACTAGGTGTGTCCCCATCAGTATCCAGACTGAGGTCCATAGCTGTGGCATTTAGGGATTCAGGGTCACAGCCATCCCCAGCCCCCTTGTGTTACCCTCCCACCTCAGAGTCAAATTTCAGTAGCTGTTTGGTGAGTGGCTACTCAAGTGAGTTCCATGTCTCTTTTATCACTGTCTTCTGCAAGTGACACAGGCTGGTGAACCAGCCACCCATTTTCTCTTGCATAAGCTTCTGGGAGGTTCAGAAGATCACAGGAGTCCCTAGCCATCTGGCTCTGTGTAACGGCATATACCACCGCCTGCTGAACACCATTCCCTAAAATAACATCCAGCAAGTGTGTCTGCTACAGCCACCTTTCGCATCCTTTTTCCTGCATCATCCCAGTCCAGGATAACACTGGCTAGTAGCAGGGTTTTGTCCTCCCCAGTGAATCCCTTTACAGAAACAAACTGATTTGGCAGGAGTTGCTCAGGCCCAATCAAATCCCATTCTACTAGGGTAAGAGATGCCCCAGTGTCCCTGAACCCTCAGGTCTGTACCCCATTCACTGACTTGGATGCATGTGCTCCTCATATTCACAGGAATAGCCTCAGGGATACAATTAGCAATTAGTTCAGCTGAAGGAACCCCTTTTACACCATGGGCCAGATATTCAGAAATGCACCCAAGAGGTGTGCAATAGACTGCACAGCAGCAATGCAGATGCGCCATGGGACAAAGGATGCCATATTCAGATGATGCACCACTGACATGCGCTGGTGCAAAGCAGACTGAATATAGCAATGTTGAGCTAATGCACAACCAGACATGTGCCTGCGTAACCAGGGATGAGCAGCAGCAAGCAAGGATGCAGAACCCAGTGGGATGAGCAAGAGCAACAGGTAACAGGAAGCAATGGCAGGGCTGCATAGGAGCAAGCCCCACCAGCACAGCCGACACAAACAACAAGGGCACACCATCCTGGATGCACCAAGGGTACCAGGGGTCAACACGAACAAGGCGCCAGTCCGCCAACAGCAGCACAGAGCACAAGGGCCCCAACCCACCCACCCCGATGGTATGCCAATGCCAGAGCACCTGCAACACATACCCAACAGGCGCGATGCAGTGGACAGTGGTCATGGTGCCAGGACACCACACAAGCACAGAGGACAGTGGAACAGGGAAATGGAGGCTCAGGGGACCCAGGGGCACATGGGCCACAATCAAGCCTGCACAAGGGCACAGCACTGCAAGTAACACTGGTGGGTGGCAGCATGCCACGCGACATAAGAGCAGCACAGGCAGACAATGGCACAAGGTGCAGGATAGCACACAGGGTAGTGTGACACCCATCACTCAGGGGCACACATGCAACAGGGAATGGCACACAGTCCCAGCGCACACAAGATCAATGCCCAGAGGACTCAGCAGTGGGACACCAGGGACACGCCTATGCACACCAACAGACATCTGCAACATGGCTCAACACACCACCCACAAAAGAAACACAGACACATATGTTTTAGCAAAATAAAGCTTTACTGCCATGAAACAAAACAAAACAGTGGCAACAGGGCAACAATGAAAACCAACAAGGGGAATACAGGGAGATGTAACACGGGATGCAGGGGACAGGGACCATGGGTTGGGACAGAGGTGGGGTCAGATGGAGAAGGTAACAGGGGGTGGGCAGGCGATGAACAGTCAGCAGCCCTGACAGTCCCAGGGCAGATCAGCGTCGACCCCGCATGTGTGCCTGCAGCTGCTGGACATCCCTCCTCAGGGCCTCCATCTGCACCAGGTGGCACGGCACCTCCTGCAGCACCATGACCACAAAGGAATTGGACCAGTGTTACAGACCAAGCAGGACAGTCAAGACCCCTAGCACACGTGGCCTCCATCTCCGATGGGCCAGATACAGGCCTGACCTAGGAGAAGGGACAGAACAGGTGATAAGTGACATGCCAGAAGGAGCCCAGCCCACCCGATGGTGCACCAGACAGTGGATGCACACACAGTGGATGGCCCCCAAGGGCCCATGCATGGAGGGGAGCACCAGCCAGCCACACAGCACACCACAGCATGACGGCCAGGCCACAGTGGTGACAGGTACACACAACAGCACAGTGGGGCACAGCTGTGCGCATGCCACCACGATGCATCCCACAGGCACACCGTGGCCACACACACAATGTTGTCTGCATACATCCCCGGGGCAGCACAGGGCACCACCACACAGTGAATAAAGGCATGGAGCACACACACGCAGAGCAGCACTGCAATGGCCACTGGGGCATGCACCCACCCATGCAGTCTCCACGCATGGCAGTGTCACCCATGGCTGGACCCTTGCACCTACAGAGCCCCATAGATGCACAGTACAGCACTGCACACATGCCTACCTGGCCGGCCCTGTGCAGATGCACCAGCTGCAGCACCCTCATGTCACTGGACGTCCACAGCCACAGCCACCCTGGCCCTCCTGCGGTCCTCCAGACCTGTGGATGGAAAAGAGTGAGAGATATGGACATGAGTGGAATGCCAGGCACCCGCCCCACCCCAGGCACACAGCTGGCACAATGCAGGACAGTACACCTCCCACCTGTTGGCCCTGGCAGCTGTACAACAGCAACATGCATGGCAGAGGTGCATGTGGCAGTCCAGCAGGACATGCAGCAGCCACCAGCACTGTGTCCCCCCCACCACTGCACATGGAACGTGCCTGGCAGTGCGGTACAAGTATACTTTGGGCATGCATGAAGCATGTGGATACCCACCTGGCTGTGGCACAGTGCCCCGCTGTGTCCACACCTGGAGCCTGAGTAGGGGACCAGGATCCCTCCACTGCAGATCCCTGTAGCAGTGCCAACACCGCTCAGCAATGCACGGCACGCCCTGGGTCTGAGGCACCTGCAGTGCCACATTACCAAACAGCTAGGGAGCATAGGGCTCCACCAGCACAATGAGGTTGATCATCTCAACCTCTGTCCAGTTTATTGCCCACCATGCACATCCCATGGAGGCAGCCATGTCGCCCGGTAGACTGGTACGAGTGCAGTGACTGTTGCAGCCTGCACGTGGTGATGCCCATGTATGTTGTGCAATAGCAGACCAATGTACGTGACTGGGCAGCACATGGATATCTCGATTTACATGTGCAGTGGCATTGTTTGTGCAGCACTGTGCATGCGCCACCTGGCATGGCCTGGAGGGTGCATGGGGTCACAGCCATGACCCTGATGGCACAAGGCATGACCCTGCACAACTGCACGCATGCACCTGCAGTGCACTGTAGGTGGCATGGTGCATGTGGGCAGAATGCGCATGGTCCATTGAGTTGTGCTGCATATTGGATCGTGGTATGTGCGCCTGCTGGCTGTGCACAATGAGACCCTGTCGTGCAGTGCACCATGTGATAACCCATTGGACACAGTGCTGCCGATGGTGCACGTGTGCAACGCACGCACGTGCACCCGCATGCATGGGTAATGCACCACAAGGTTGCTCCTCTGCACACAGAGCAAATTCGCAATATTTAATCACCATATGCAAATAACCTCATGAGGCTATGAATGGCGCAGTCGGGCTCATTTGCATTGCATTATGGTTTCGCACATGCTCATTTGCATGCGATGCACCATAAAAGTGACAAAATGCAGCACAGGCCACTAACAGGAATTGCAGCCAGTGTGGTAAGGAGATGCACATGCTGGGAATGGGAGGACCATGCTGACAGTGCTGCACAGACTTGTGTGGACATGTTTGACACTGATGGCCTCTACATTCACTGTCCACAGGTAGCAACATGTCTGAGGCTGAGGGAGTGGAGGAGCAGGGGACTGCACAGAAATGCAGACCCAATTTCACAAAGGAGCAGCAGCAGGCACTGTTTGAGGTCTACCTCGACAAGGAGGACCTGCTGAGTGGCACCATGGGCACCCCACAGGACAGGTCAGCCAAGTGGGCTGCTGTGGCGACCTACATCAATGCCCTTGGCAGACATCAGAGAAGTGCAAAAGAGTGCAAAAAGAAGGTGGTGACGGACAGACACTGCATTAAGGAGAAGGTGGCAGCCATCAGGGCATCCTGCAACAGGACTGGTGGGGGCTCCGCCAACGCCACAACACTGATGGCGATGGAGGAGCTGGTGGCGGCAACCATCAGCTGCGTCGCCATTAAGGGCATCCCTGGTGGGGGATTCCAGATGGGTGGCAGCCCCTCACAGCACTGTGAGTCACTGTGGGCCTCACATAAGAGGTATACTGGCTGTCTTATGCAAGCGTGCCGGATGCTGTGCTGCGTGGCCCATGTGGGTGTGGCATGCAGCTAGGCATGGTGCACATGGGGACAGCAGACATGGCAGTGTGCACACCGGGACTATGGGATGGCTGCGAGGCTACCAACCAGTGGCCCTTGTGCATGCACCATGGTGTGTGGTGTGGCTGTCTGGCCATGGGGCGCTGCATGCTCTATGTGCCTGTGGCATAGCGCAGTGTGCCGGGGTCATGGCCGCTGCCTGCTGCCCCAGCACCTGTGGCACTGTGTGCAATGACCCCCATGCCGGACGTGCACTGTGCATGTGCCATGCACCACTGCCGGCCAACAAGGCAGCCCTGTCAAGTGACCTGTTACTGCTGTGTCCACCCTGGCATATGCTGCTGCATGGCTGTACAATGCTGCATGCCAGCACAGGTGGCCCACACAGGCCACGTGGCTGGGACTCTGGGCCAGGCTGCATGGTGCCATCACCACCACTGATGCTGTCTTTCTGTCTTCCAGCACCATCTTGCCTCTGTGGTACAACACTGGATGCCACCACTGACAGTGGAGGTGTTGCCATCAACATCCAGAGGCATCTGTCACAGAGACCGTTCACATTGGGACAGTGTGGGGCTGCTGGACCTACTGGGCCTAGACACCGACGACATGCTGTCAGACCTGCTGCTTGGCGAGGGCCTGCCCTTCCTGTGCACGGGTACGTAGCTGGGCAGTGGTTCTGACACTGATGATGACATAACACTGATCCTGGATGGTACCAGTCAAGCGGTGCCGCCCGGGGTACAGGGACCGACACAGGCACCGGTGGACACCGGCAGCATGATGGTGACTGCACAGCTGCACCCTGACCATGGCAGCACAGTGGCATGTGGCACTGCCACTGTGCCTGCTGAGGGGGGTGTGCTGCAGCAGCCACCATTGCCACAGGGATAGCCTGGCAGCCAGCTGGGCAGCAGTGGCGGGATGCTGTGACCACTGTGCAGCACACCACAGAGGCCGACTTTGGTGCGCCTGTACCTGCACCACCCCCTGCACAGTCCCCTGTGCAGTGTCCACAGGAGCGGGATGTTGACCAGCATGCTGCGCCACACCCAGCAGGCCAGCATCTGCCACAGGCTGTGCAAGGTGCTGACCAGCTGGAGGAGCACACCAGGCTGCTGCAGGCATCTGTGGACAGCCAGGCATCACTCGGGGTAGAGATCCACACACTGCGGGTTGAGGTGCATCAGTTGGCTGAGCGGCAGGAGAGTGGGTGTGCACAACTCATTGGTGAGCTCCAGCAGCTGCGGAAGGCCATGACCGCATCGCTGGACTGCATAGCCGGTACTACTGCCTCTGGATTTGCATCACTGGCATCCACTGGGCACGGCTGTGTGCATAGGACTCCCCGCAGTGGCGCATCAAGACCACAGGCATGGCGTCTGGTGGCCCCTGCATGGCTGACGCCAGGTACATACCCATCCCCAACACCCCGGCACTTTTCTGTTCGCCGGGCCCTACACCCCACTGAGGACCCGGTCACATTCTCAGGCCTCCACCCCCGTGAGTGTGCTGGACATCCCCCGGTGGCTGATGCGCAGCCAATGGCTGCCATGCAGCCTGAGCGTGGCTGCCCACGTGGCCGTGGCAGCCATCATACCGTGCGGTAGGCCTGCTGGGTGTGCTGTTGGTTACTGCTGACCACTGCTGCTGTGACATGCACATGTGTGGTGCCACCCTGTGCATGTGGTGGTTTGTATGTGTGGTGTGGGGCACCTCCTCCATATGTGCTTGCCATGCTGCAGGGCCTTGTGACGTGGGTGTGATGACAGCAGCTCCATGACAGCTTTGCCTGTGCACTGGTGTGATGTCTCTGATCCATGCTACGTCCTGCCGCTCATGCGTGTGCATGCCCATTCCTGTGCTCTGTGTGTGTGACTGTGTGGCTGTGCATTCTCTGTGCGTGCTGTGTGTGTCTGTCAGTGCATGTATCCCTGTTCGCCCGTGCACCCCTGTGTGTGGGTGGGTTGGTGTCCGTGCACGCACAGCAGGTGTGTCATTCCACTTACCTCCAGTCTCCAAAGTGTTCCTCTGTGATGGCGGCCCAGTGCCTCCTGGCCTGTCCCACCAGCCTGGGGTCTCTCCTCCCCATGGGTGGCTGCGCACCCCCTTCCAGACCATCACCCTTATCCTCGCTGCTGTTGCCCTCATCCACCTGGGCAGCTATCCCATGGCCAATGGCCATGTTGTGCAGCATGCAGCAGGCCAGAAATAGGCCACAGGTTTTCAATGGGCTGCACTGTAGGGCACCACCTGACCTGTCCAGGCAATGGAATCGCATCTTGAGCATGCCGAAGACACGCTCGATGACACTGCGTGTGGTGGTGTGTGCCTTGTTGTATCTGTCCTCCGCAGCTGTGGATGGGGGGTAGGGGGTGAGCAGCCAGGGCCTCAGTGGGTATGCGCTGTCACCTGTGTGGGTAGAGGATACAGTTGTCACTTTGCATTGGTTGCTCGCCCCCCTCAACCCTGCTGCCCGCTGCCACCCACACACTACCATCGTCTCTGTTCCTTGGCCCTGCCCATGGCATGGCAGCACCCGCATCCCTTCTGATGCCCTGCTCACCTAACAGGTGCCCCATGAGGCTCTCCCCATGCTCGAATCTCTGGCACAGGATGGAACTATGCCAGATAAATATGTCATGTGCACTCCCAGGGTGTGTGGCGCAGACATTGGTGATGCACCCCGTGGCACTGCACACCACCTGGCCGTTGACTAAGGGGTACCCCTTCCTATTCATGTAGGTGGCCCACACCAGGCCAGGTGGTGTGTGTATGGCCACATGGGTGCAGTCAATGGCCCCTATCATGCCTGGCATGTGTGCCACCCTGTGGAAGTCCTGCATGTTTGCTGTACGCTCTGCCTATGTGCTTGGGAATCATTTGTACTCCGAAGCATGTGGCAGCAGGACATTGAGGAACTGTGAGGAGGCAGGATGTGGCCAATTGGCTGACCTCCATGGTTGCCCCTGTTGGTCTCTCGAAGGTGCCCGTGGCAAGCAGGCACATCACTGCTGTCACCTTTGTCTCCACGGACATGGCATGACTCCTTCTGGTGGGTGCCTGCAGCTCATCATGGCACAGCTCACAGAGCTGCCTCAGAATTGCCCTGTTCAGCTGGTACCGGCCCACAATCTCTACATCGCCATAGTCCTCGAAGGTGAGGTGGACACAGTACTATGTTGGGCATACCACTGCCGGTCCCTCCTCAGCTACATTGCTGTTCCTCCCTCCTCCTCACACCCCTCATTACTGCTTCCATCAACACTGAACCTGCATCCATCGCTGCCTTCCACTGTTGCACATCTGCTGTTTGTTTGAGCCTCTCTTTAAATGCTCAAGTCTGTCTGGCACATTCTGTGGATTGCTCCTGACTTGCGCCATGGTTTTCGGCTGAACATGCCATTGTGCTGCTTATTCATGTGTATGCCCATTTGTACTTGCGCAGCATATATTATTGTTGCGCCTACGCGCAATGTGCTTTGAGCTGCGCATCCGCTGTGGTTGAATATAGCTGTGGGGTGCAGTATTGTGGTTGCACATGAGCAATTCGGCTGCGCATTGCACAACTGCTCTGAATATCTGGGCCCTTGTGTCTTTTTAGGACACTGTCTGGCAATATGTCCTGGCTTTTTATAGAACCAAAATTCAGCACTTTTCTTTTCCCCCAAATCCCATTCTAGTAAACTGTGGTTCCCCTCTTTCTGCAGAAGCAATGAGAGTTTTTAGTTGCCCTGAAGGCACACTTCCCCCTGCCACTGCAGTCCCTGCTTCACACTTCCCTTCAGAGCAGGCCTGCTCCTGGCATAGTGGTCAGAAAGCTCAGCAGCTTGTTTGCTGTCTGAGAGTCTCAGTCCTCTAGTCAGGTTTTTAACTCTGCTGGATATGCCCAAAAGAACTGTTCCAACAATATGACTTCCTCAATTGTTTCCACAGAGTTAACTTTTACCCCCTCCCACTGTTTTAAAAACTGGCGTTGTTTTGTGGCAAGTTCCTCAAAGCTTATTTCGGGGCCCTTCCAGAGCTTCCAAAATTTCCCTCTGTAGGCCTCAGGATTTAAATCACACTTTTTCAATAAAGCAGTTTTGAGTTTATCATAGTCCTGGCTGTCAGAATTGTCCATCTGTTCCAGCACCTCTCGCCTTCCCAGTAAGCAGTAGAGATAACATCCATGCCCTCCCTCTTTAAATTCGAATTAATTTAGAATTCAGCTTATACCCAGCCCTGGAGTTTCATTTTCACCCCACCACCTACCTTCTCCAGCACTTGTTGCTGGAGCTTAAGTTTCTCCAGCTCTATTTCAAGCTCCAGCTTTCTCTGCTCTAGCCTTTTCTGCTCCAGCTCAAGCTCCCTTTCACATGGTTTTTCTCGCATGGCAAGCTCTAATTTCTTCATCTCCGATTGAAGCTTTCACCTCTCCGGCTCAAAATCTGAGGTGGCTTTCCCTTGGTGCTCTGGCTCCAAGTCCATTCTGGTTCTACGTGCCTCCATCCTGGATCTGGTCACTGCAGTTCCATCTGGCACCCTCCACATTAAGGGCACGGTCCCCTGCAGTCACTAACTGTGACTCAAGCCCTGGACTGCCGCCTGGGTCATCGGCTGCCAAGTGACTTCTATGAGGTGCTTTTTATGCTCTCATATTGGATATCTCTCTACTGGCACAGCTGTTCCAGCTGTTCCACTGTGTAGTCATTGTAGCTGGAAGCCATCTTCCCTTCCCACACTATCACTGGTCAATCTTAGCACAGCAACCAAAACAAGAAAAAAAAAAACAGAACAGGGTAGGGGACTATATTCTGTAACCAAATTTCCCCTTTTCCAATTTCAGCTCTCTTTTCTGTGTGGTTAGTTCAAAAGGTCACAATCCCATATGCTGGCACTAGTCTGCCACAGCCCCACCCCTGTGGGGCAGGATTCACTGGGCTCACTGAGAACTCCCCTGACCTGTGTGGTGTAGGTCAGGACCCACCCGACCTTCCAGGGCACTCGCTGGGTTTACAACTGAGCATCCACCAGGAGATCCTTGTATTTCCTCTCTCTGTGTGAGGGATGAAATAAACAGCCTCGCACCTGTGTTCCTGGGAGAGAACCCTTTTGGCCACTGCACAGCAAACCAGAAAAGCCATAGGCATGTATAGGCCTTCAGGGATGCCCTATACACCCAAATGTGACTTTTGCAGAGAAACGCAAAGACCGGTTCAAACCCCACAGACCTCTCCAAGAGACCGTGTGTATCTCCCCTTGCACTAACAGAGTCCCTTCTCATGTCCCTTCCTGGTAGCATTTGGTCTTTGAGTGTGAGATATCAGGCATGGTATTGTTTGAACAAACCCTCCCAATCTTACACACATAGACAATTTCAGAAGTATCAGAATGCCCAAGACTTTACTAATATGTACCATGTAAGACAAATTTAACATATAAATAGCATTCAAAGATTTGGATACAAGATATAAGAAAATAAAAGTTGGACAATATACGACAACAGTACACATAGCTTTCCTAAATCTAATCGATAGTTCTACCTTGTTCCAGTGTAGCTGATAGAGTAGTTACAGTCCAGTAAAATAAAAATGTCCTTGTTACCTGTTTTGTGATGGAATTCAAAACAGGGGTCCCATCTGATCAGTTGTCTCCTCATATACAGGACTGAATTTCAGCAAACCTTCCCTGGCTTTTCAAAGGCAGATTCAAAAAGCTGTCTCTGGATTTTCCTCCTTTGAGTGGCTGGCTTTTTGTCACATGGCTGCAAAGAACCATCCAGCGCCTATGTTTTGTTTTAAAAGTTCCAGTGATCAACTGGCTTGCTATGTTTTAGTTAAAAACTGAACTGCCAAGTTTCTTAGCAGGAGAGGTCTCTTCTCTCCCCGGTTAGAAAAAAAAAGGTTCACTCCTGGCCTGTCCCTGGAGACAGGATGGCCCCATCCCCTGCACTGAGAGATGCCTCAAGGCCTACTGTCAAACTCTTGTTCCCAGCAGAACCTATTCAGGCTGAAATGGTTGGCTTTTAGCTTTTAATTGGCCTCCCATTAGCTTGAAACTGCCTTTCCCCAGCACAGTTTTCTGAGACAAAGGAACCAGTTCCAGCTAGCAAAGATTCTGTCTTCCCTTTACGCAGATGCAGGAAAGAAAAACATGGAAATATTCCACGTTGAAACAAGTTACAAAAAAAAAAAAACAGGTTTGATCAACACCATACAACACAGGGAATATTAAATAATAAAACAACAGAAATATGTCATGGCGCTTATTCCACCACACCTGGCACACGCAGCTCTGCACCTGTGGACACGTATGTACTGGCCAGCATTCACTATCGCCAGCCTGTTGGGCTGGTGCAGCAGGGCTAAGGGTGTTCCCAGCCCATCGCAGCTGGTGGCTGTCCATTGCAGGGGGGGGGCACGTTGTCTGTACAGCAGGGTCCTCTCTGCCATATCTTGCACCTCTGTGCCTGGTACTCCATGCCTTAGAGAATGGTATGGAGTGCAGGCACGCCTCAACCCTCCCCCACACCATCTGTGGCATGTGTCTGCATGGGCAGTTGGGGATCAAGTGTACAATGGCTGGCGTGACCTGTCATGACTGCTGCCAGGGATCTGCTGGACCCGACTGCATGGCATTCTGACTTAGGGGCTTTACATGCCACACATCCGTGGCACGTAGGCTTCATGCATGGAGCCTATAGTCTCCAATTTCCCTCCATGGACATAGCAAAAAGGGACTAATCGAATCTTCTGTTATAATTACTCAAATATGTATTACTTTGTATTGCTGCCTTGGTATGATTCTGTGTTGCACTGTACAAAAGCATAAACAGTTTCAAAAAAGACTGCATTTTTGGGCATATCCTTGAATGGGCATGATGCTCATTCAGTGCAAAGTGCAAGTTGTAGATAACTGTAAGAATTCTTCTTATAAAACTAATAAAAATAAAGTTAAAAAATATTATAAATGAACAGAAAAATAAAGCAATACAGAAGAGCTTGGGAAAATTAGTGTAGTTTTGTTGGTCGCAGGCTCTGCCTGCAGGATTTTTTTTTTATTTACTTATTGAAAATCCCTTCCTCTCCAGTACATGCATTCTTTTCTTTTTTTTTATTTAAACTGTGAACTTCCAATGGGTAAGGAGTGACACTAGTCAGTCTCGGTCCATTCGATCACAGTTGTTGACTCCCAAAGCCCCCATGAAGGGTATGAACAGCAGGATTAACCAGATAGATTTTTAAACTTGCAAAGGCAGGATCAACCAGGTAAATATAGAAAAAGTTCAATAATTTACCTGCAAGGGCACTGAAATGCAAACAATCAGCGCAGTCCTTGGTAACATAAAAAAATGGAGCCGCCATGTTTGTGGAACTCTAAAGCTTGCCCACACATGGAATAACAGCCAATGAGGTAGCGCGACGTACGTGACTGACAGGAGAGGTTTTCTAAATGCCATAGTAACCAGTTCTACTGTTTATTATGGCATTTGAAACATGCATTTAAGGGGTCACCAGTAATTATATATGGTTATAACACCACAGAGATCAAAACTGAGTAAGTGACACAGGCAGTAGTGGCTTAGTAAAACCTCAGTTTCTGTTTACAGCTTTGGATACTGCAAGCACCAGTAATTTTGAGCACTAGGTTATTCCAACTATGGGGTACCCTGAGACTGAACATGTCTTGACTGGCCTTCTTCCTGCATCTGAGAATCTGAAGTCTGTGTGCCTGGGAGGATCTTAGCTGGTACAAGAATATGAGGCAGAGGTCTGCAGCTGCACAACTAGTGAGGGAGCTTACTGAACCAGAACTTTGCACCAAGCAGCCCTGTGTGAACCTAATTTCAAATACATGCAACAGTGTTGGGTCCAGGTGGGTGAGAGTGAGTGGAGAGACAGCATGGTACAAAATGGCAGAGGGATTTGAAAAGCATGTTATTTGCTGTGCAGTACCATAAACAACAGCCCAGCAGTCAAAGGAGAACGCAGCATCTGTTCAACAATACATCTCCTCTACCCAGGGACAGGCAACCTATCCGCCAAGCATGCTCCCAAGTCAGCAGCTGAAATCTAGTATTGTGGCCCCTGACTTTAAGAAAGCTGACTTCAGTAAAATTTTCATAAGCTCAGATCAGATGTTTGCTGGTCCCGCTGTTCTCCTGGGACTAAGTACAGTTCTCTCTGTCTGTACTTAGCCCCAAGAGGACAGCAGGACCAGCATCAAAAGATCAGAGCTTATAAAAACTCCAACATGCACTACAGGCTATTGAATATCCCACTGCTGCAGCCCAGCTCTGACATCAGCTGCAGGGGAATCTGAGATTTCCAGTTACAGCAAATGTCAGTTGGGAGTCATCAGAATCAGACTGATACAAACCACTATACTGTAGTAACAGTAAGTATAAAAAAAATATTTTTGTACACAAACTGCAAATTGGGACCAGGCCTACACTTGGGCATGGGGTTCTTAGTGCTGACTGTTCCCCTTTAATTACAGTATTACCCCACTATCCAACCTATTGTCTAGGGGTTTACCTCCCGCTGCCCCTTCCCACCCTCCCTGGTTCCCCCAATGGAACTATGAGTTCCTTTGCTACGTCCCCAGCTGTTTTGAGCCAATTAGGGTACTTTCCTCACCCTAACTTCTCCTGGCAATCTGTCCCATGGCTCCCATCCTTTCAGTGAAGATGAACTTCCTCACATTCCTCCTGAATTTACCCTCCCCACCAATCTCCAATGACCCTACTTCTAACAAACAGGTCTTCACCATTCAATCTATTTATACCCTTAGAAACTTTATTTGAAAATTGGTAACTGAGAAAGGTGCACTGAGCTGAGGCTCGTTTCAAGGCATGGCCCAGGAAAGGGGACAGGACAGAACAGTAATATAGTAGTTGACAAGGAAGAAATAGAATACTACAGTAAGTCAAATGCAATAACTGAAGTGTACTGCTGATTCTATTGTAGGGCAACAGCCCAAACAGCACAATAAGTTACAATAAAACATAACCCTCAAAAGAGTGGGCAGACAAAAACAAAAAATAAAGCAAAATCCAAAACAGGTGAGTACAATAAATATGACACTTACAAAATTCACCAAGCAATCTTGGAGAAGCACTGGGGGTGATGAAAGCAGAGAAGAGGCTGGATCAGATGCTAAAAGGGTGAAAACAAGAGCATGCAGTAGAGAAATGGGACCTCAGCAGGGGCTTGAGGGCAGGGCTACTCATAAACACGGTCACTCTCTTGACCTAGTCTTCCTCCTGGGGATTGAAGCCTTCGATTTGGGGGTGGAACCTGTCAGATGGTCCAATCACTGCACCATGGGGTTCAGTTTTTGCGCTCCCCTTCGTAGGCCTACACTTGTGGAGATGGTCAGGTACCACCCTTTACAAGATGTAAGCTTTGAAGGCCTGGCAGTGGTGTTTGTCCTATTGGTGCTTCCTGGGAGGCAGCAATCCAGAGGGCTTTGTTTTGGCTTATAACAAGGTCATTTCTACAGCTCTGGATGCAATCGCCTTGTCTGTGTTCGCCTCTTCTCCTTCTCCTCGGTCCCCTTGGTTTGATGGGACTTTGAGGGAGATGCGGTGACTAGGACGAAGGTTAGAGCATTGCTGGCATAAATCTGCCCTGGAGGCCGACTACCTTAGATTGATAGAACATTATCAAGTCTATCAATCTGCAATCACCCGTAAGAAGGCAGAGTTCCTGTCCGGGGAGATTGCGGCTGCCCAGAAAGAGCCTTTTCACAAGTGGAGTGTGATGAGCTCACTTGATTCTTTGTGGCTAAGGTGGCTGACATCAGGGCGGGGCTCCAACCAGCAAACTGTACGGGAGATGCTATGGATCAGCACTCGGTCACCACCCCTCAATTTTCCTGGAGTACCTTTGACCGGCCGCAGTTCATGGATGTCATGTGGACTGTCCAAGGTATGCACCCTACGTGCTGTAGTTTGGATCCAGGCCCAATTACCCTGATTATGGGCTGTTGCAATAGCGTTGGCCCAGTCCTAGTATGGATAGTCTGGTGCTCCTTAGAGATGGGTGAGTTTCCTAGCTCCCTGAAGGAGGCAGTGGTGACACCACTCCTGAAGAAAGCTTCTCTGGACCCAGACTGCCCTGCCAACTACAGACCAATCTCTAACCTCCCCTTTGTGCGGAAGGTGATTGAGAAAGTAGCGTCCCTACAACTGGAGAACCATTTGACCATCCATGACATCTATGAACCTCTCCAATCCGGTTTCCGAAAGAGGCATAGTACCGAGACTGTGCTGGTTCAGGTGCTCAATGATCTCCTGATGGCGAGGGATCGTAAAAAACATTCCATCTTGGTTCTTCTGAATCTCTCATCAGCATCTGACACTGTGGACCATGGGGTTCTTCTTGAACGCCTGAGGTTCATCTGTGGCCTGTCTGATACAGTCCTCAGGTAATTTAAATCTTTCCTCACTGGCAGAACTCAGAGGGTGGTGTTGGGGATTTATTCCTCCAACCCAGTCTCTCTGTCATGTGGGGTACCTCAGGGTTCGGTATTGTCCCCCATGCTGTTCGCAGTGTACATGCTACCCCTCGGAGACATTGTAAGAAGGTATGGACTGCGGTTTCACTGTTATGCTGATGATACCCAGCTCTACCAGTCTGTTGCAATCACCAGGTTAGAGCTCTCGGTATTTAATAACTGCCTCACTAAATCCAGGGTTGGATGAATTTGAGCTGGCTGAGGTTGAACTCGAAAAGACTGAGGTGATGGTTGTGGACCCGGGTCACCAGATAGAGGGGTTGGGAGCAGGTTTGCCTTCCGGACTTTTCCTTGGAGGCTCCCAGCTCCTCACCTCTGAATGGGTGTGAAACCTGAGGGTGATTTTTGACAATGGGCTGACACTGCATTTGCAGGTGTCGGCAGTTGTCAAATTCTCTTTCTGTCATCTGAGGAACATCTTCAGGGTTAAGCACCTAGTTCTGTCCAGTGATCTTCCTACACTGGTCCACGCCTTTGTGACCTCACGCCTTGACTACTGCAACTCCCTTTATCTAAACACTGCAGCCTGGTTATTGACGGGAACTCCCCAGACTTGTCACATCTCTCCGGTGCTGCGCGAACTGCACTGGCCGCTGGTGCAGTGGCGGATCACCTTTAAAGTTGGACTTCTGACATATAAAGCCCTACACGGACAGGGCCCGGACTACCTGAAAGAGTTTCTAGTTCCTTACTGCCCTGGGCAATTGCTCCACTCGGCTGATGAGAGGTTGCCAGAGATTCCAAGGGTTTCTTTATTTATTTATTTAAGTTTGGGATTAATACCTTTGAGCCAGAAGACTCGTTTACAAAGGTTCCAGGTCAGACATACAAAGACATGAACATATCAAAGAAACATTGATTACATGGACATAACAAAGAATATCGGTTACATTTTAGTTACATTAGTTTGGAGATGTTTGTAGGTAATCAGTTAGAATTCAGCCTAGTGGCTAGTCCATAGCATTTGCAAGGATTAGACTACCAAGAGTATATGCACTGCATCTGGAGTTCAACAGTGAGACAGTTCAACATTGTACTGTAATATGCATCACTAGCAGACACTTCATATGCAAGTTCCATTTAGATGTTAAGTGCAATGTAGCACAGCAGGATAGGAGATATCTGCCATGTTAACTAATGCGGCCATAGCTGGTTTTGTCAAGTGGGGGGGTGGAGGGTAAGGAAGGGCTAGGGATAAGGTAGCAGGAAGAGGGGTGGCGAGGGGCAGTGGGGGGAGAGAGGGGAGTAGACTGGTGGGTGGGGTGGTGAGGAGGTGGCAGGTATGGGGGTTGGGAGGAGAGGTGAGTAGTGGTAGAGGGGGCTGTTAAAGGTAGGGTAGGAGGAGGGGTTGAATCGTCATGGGGTGGGAGTGGGGAGAGAAACTCATAGCTTATAGATCCCTGTCATGCCCCCCCCCGGCCTGCCATTCCGCATAGGATATGCCCTGCTGGCCCTGAATCTTTCTGGTGACCCCTCTGTATACCGACTCCAACTTACCTACATCCTTTCTCAGGTGAGAACTGGCTACAGTACTCTAGGTGAGGCCTCACCTGTGATCTGTACAGGTGCAGTACCACTTCCCTTCTCCTGCTATCAAAATTGATCCCTATATACCCCAAGATCCTTGATGCCTTGATATAGGCCTTATTGCACTGAAGGGTTTGCTTGAGGGAGTCAATGACGATGACTCTCAGATCCCCCTTTTCAGATGTAGTGGCCAGTCTGTTTCTCACCATTCAATAGTCCATGCATGTGTTCCTTTTCCCTAAATACATCACCTTGCACTTCTTTTTTTATTTTCTTTCTGGCATGGTTTAGATAAGAAAATATAAGCAACATCATTTACTTTCGATTGTATCAATCAGTATGAATGTGCAATTTCATCATCATCCTTATACCACACCACCCAACCTGCCTAAGGGTCCAAATATACTAGGCTCACCTATCGTTACTAGTATTACATTTCATACTAACTAAAAAATTATAACATATATGCATTTTCTTTTAGTTTCTTTTCCTTTCTTATTTCTTCTTTCTACCCTTTTTCTTTTCTCGTTTCTTCCATTTTACCTTAAACTTATCTTATCATGTTATTCCATTTTTAATTGTGTCTTGAAAGAGGCCCATATAATTTCAAATGTTTCTGTTTGTTCTGCTTTTAATATACTATATTTTTTATTTTGCATAATATCATGTATAAGATTAATCCAGGTGTCGAGCACTGGTGATCGGTGTCCTTCCATTTTATAAGAATGCATTTATAGCTATATTTAATGCTACTGTAGAGTTTTTGTATATGTTTTTCTACTTTACCTGTTAATGTCAATATTGTTAATACAGTAGCGATTGATGCAATTTGAATATTTTGTTTTTGATTATGTTTAAAAATTAAATATCTTTGGCCAAAAATTCAATAAGTTTGGGCATGAATGTATTAAATGGATAAGTGTGCCAGATGTATTTCTGCACCTGGGCATTTAGAATCTACTGTTCAGTTAATCCTATGTAATTTTGATGGTGTATAGTACGCTCTGTGTATTGTAATGTATTGTACTGAATTTTACTTGCTTTGACACAAGTAAATGGTATTTTGAGAATTTCTCCATAGTTGTTCAGAAATAATAATCCCTAAATCTTGTTGCATTTTTTTTTAATTTTGATAGATCTTTATCTATTTTCTCATTAATAAGCTCATATATGCAGATATTAATTTAGTATCTTTTATAATTCTAAAATTGGTAAGTTATGTAATTGCATATTTCTATTAATTTCTTGCAAACAGTTTTTAGTTGCGAATACTACAGTACATTAGTACAGGGTAGATTATATTTATTTTTCAAACACTCAAAAGTTTTAAATCTATTAACTTGAAATAAGTGGCCAAAATGAGTAATCTTTTTGTTCAAAACCTTATATACTTTATCTGTTTTGGATGCAATAAATGTTAAGCTGTTATATATTGGTGTGTCTACTGAGATTTTAATTTTGTGATGTAATGTGGTGTCAGCGTGGCTCAGTTGGTAGCACATCCGCCCTGGACTAGAAGGTCGTGGTTCTCGTCCCCACACGGGATTGGACTTGCACCTAAAAATCGCTGGCATCTGAGTGCAGTATTGGGGTGCTGTACTGCTGGGTGTGCCGCCCTCGATGAGACGTTAAACCGAGGTCCCTTCTGCCCATCCTGGTGTTGTCCTGGTGGGTGTCCAGGTGGAAATGAAAGAACCCAGGGCACTCTTCGCAAAGACTAGGGAACATTCCCGGTGGCCTGGTCAACATTCCCCTTCCCATAAAACCGGTTCATGCAATTATCCAGGCTGTGTGTGGGTGATGATGTGCGATATGGCCACCACCACACATTCAGTCACTTCACTACCAGTCTAGCATTGCTTGTAAAGCACTTTGGATGTATGAAAAAGCACTATATAAATACTGATTCTTCTTCTTCTTCTTCTAATATTTTATGGGCCCTATACAAAGATCTATACAAATATATATGGGCCCTATACAAAAGAGCTGTTTTAGTAGCTATATTACATACATTTTTTTAAATTATCTGGTCGACCTGTTTATTGAATGGAAAAAAAAAGATTCATAAGTGGGATCTTTTGTAAATCTTGTTCCATTTTTATTGATAGTGATGATCTATCTTTATCATTTATCCATTGCCATGTAATGCTGCATTGCACCGCTATATAGTATTTGTAGAAATGTGGAAGTGCTAAACTTCCTTTATCTATTGGTTGTGTTAGTGTGTCATAAGCAATTCTAGGATGTTTATTTTTTCATATATATGCTGTTATGATTTTCTTTAGTTTCTTACAATATGTTTTCAGAATTTCTATAGGTATTACTTGAAATAAATATAAAAATTTAGGTGAAACATTCATTTTAATCACGTTTATGTGACCTATCAATGTCAATGGAAATGTACCATCTTTGTAGATCTTGTTGATTTCTGACCAGTACATCATCATAATTAACCTGAAAAATATTATGAATGTGATATGGAATTTCGAACCCTAGATAATGTATTTGTTTAACTATACTACATTTAAAGGTATCAGGTAAATTTAACAATGTGGAGGGATGTAACGGCATTATAAAGGATTTTTGCCAATTAAAAGAATATCCTGAAGTTTTCCCAAAATAACCAGTCAAGTTTATTAAGTCTGTTATTGATTCATCTGAGTCTGACAAATACATGAATGCATCATCCGTGTACAAATTTTTTTTTGTACATTATTCTCAATTTGAATTTCCTTTATTTTATTATTTCTTACCATGGCTGCCAAAGGTTGCATAATTAGAGTGAATGCAAGCAGAGATAGAAGACATCCCTGCCTTGTACTTCTTGTTAGTTTGAAGTAGGGGGAAAGTGCTGTATTTATTTTAAACTCTTGCTAGGGGTTTATTGTAAATTAACTTGATCCATTTTAAGTATTGTTGTCCTATGTCCATTTTTTGTAATGTTTGAAATATGAATTGCCATTCTATTTTATCAAATGCTTTCTCAGCATCAATTGATAACATTATTGCATTTTTGTTCATATTATTTTGAATTATATTAACAATTGCCTAATATTTTCATTCATCTTCCTGCCTTTTGAAGCCATTTTGATCCTGATATACCAATTCTGGAAGGATTTTTTTTCCAGTCTAATGCTAGAATTTTAGTAAATATTTTATAATCAACATTTAATAAGGATATTGGCTCATGAGGCACATTTTTGTGGATCCTTTCCTTTTTGTAAAACAGATGAATTGTAACCTCATAAAAGGAGTCTGGGAGTTCTTGAGCTGTATCAAATGAACTGAATACATTTATCAATAATGGTATAATTCTACTTTTAAATTTTTATAAAATTTGATGGGTATCCCATTAGGTCCTGTGCTTTACCACTGAGAAGTTGATATATAGCTTTTTCTAGTTCCTCTATTGTAATTTTTACATTTAATCTTTCTTTAGTTTGTGGTGGAACTGTATTAATTGTTGCTTCCTTTATAAAATCTACAGGTGTTATTGTCATTATATTGAAGTTGGGTTTGATATAATTCTTGGTAGTACTTAACAAATTGGTTATTGATTTCTAATGGATTATTAATAATATTACCATCAGACTTACTTAGCTGATTAATAGCATTTTCCTCTTTATCTTTATTTAATTGCCATGAACGTAATTTCAATGGTTTATCTGAAAATATGTAGTAATTTGAGCATGTCTGTAATATAATTTTTCCATTTTTTCTGTCATTATATTATTATATATTACTTTTTTTGGACCAACTCATTATACATTTGTGTATTTAGAGTTAAGCTGTGCAATATCTGTAAATCTTTTATCTGCTGCTCCAATTGAACTTGTTCATTCCAGTTCTTACATTTTCTATTTTTTTTAAATAGCCTCAACCAAATCGTATATGCTTCCCATTGAATTACTAAATTAGTGTCTGTATTCTGGTTAAACCGGAAACATTATTGTGATGCCAATCTGAATGTATCTACTATTTCTGTCTTTAATAATAATGACACGTCTAAATGCCATGAGTAGCTTTGCTTTGTTTTAGCTTTCATTATCTGCATTATGCAAGGGGAGTGATCTGATATAAAGATACCACGATATTCCACCATTTTAATCAAATATTCAAGAGTTTCTGAGCATAAATAGAAATCTATGTGAGAGTATGACTTATGCATGTTTGAATAAATGACTACATTCTTTATTATTGTTATACTTAAGTCATGGATCTATTAGTTTTAAATCTTTTGAAAGTTTTTAAAATATTTATTGAGGATTTATGTGTATGAGATGTACTAAATGATTTATCCATTTTGTTATGTAAGATTAAAATCCCCTGTTATTATATAAGGTGGTGGGTACAGTGTTAATTGTACAAAAATCAGTAAATAAATTTTAGTTGTTCTCATTTGGAGCACAAAGTGTAGCCATAGTTATTTTCTGACTATGTACACATATTTCTGCTGTCACAAATCTGCCTTATCTGCAGTAGATTTAACTATATTTGGTTTCAAGACTGATTTTGTGAAGGGTAGCCATAGTTATTTTCTGACTATGTACACATATTATCACATATCACATATGATTATCAGTGTTAGTGGCTCAGTATGTAGCACACTCACCTCTGAGGCCGGGAGATCAGAGGGCTGTGGTTTCAGTTCCCACATCTGACACTTGGGTTAATATCCCAGTACTGACACTGTAGTGCAGCATGAGAGGGGTGCTGCACTTCTGAGGTGCCGTATTTCGGATGAGATGTTAAACCGAGGTCCCATCTACCTGGATTGGTGGTAGTTCAGGTGGATGTTAAAGATCCCATGGCACTTATCGAAAAGAATAGGGGAAATTTTTATTTCAAAAACCCAAAACAGAGCATTGCATACAGTGTTAATTCACACAAATTAAATAACAAAACAATCAAATTATAAACAGCAAAAAATTAAAGCTAAATGCTCACATTAAATCTTTATAATTCAAAAAGATTAACATATCGATCAAAAAGAGAAAAAATACCAATACCCATCATGAAAGGAAAACCATACAAAGAGTATACAAATACCCGCCCCTTAAAAGAGACCATTTAAAGAAAACACAAAGTCAAGGTTTTAATCTAAACTCTACAAATTATGGATAAATAATTAACTCACATAAAATAGTAAAAAAACCAAAAAAATTCAAAAATAAAAAACAAAAGAGATCATCCTACCCAAAATACATTTTCCCAAACAATCCCTCCAACAGTTGTCCCCAGTGTATTAAATTCGTAAGCATACAATGCATCCAGATCATTCTGTATATGAAAATATATTTCTTGCACAGTAAAAATCTTGTTTTGTAAAATTCTCAAACATCGTGCATGCCAAATATGCCATTTAAGGCATGCCAGAAGTACATATACTGTACTTTTATGCCATTTACGCCATTCTCTAGGGATTTGGCCCAGTATCAACGTATTATATGTCATATATTCAAACAATGGTTCACCCCACCAAAGTGCCAGGCCTGACCAAAAGATGCAACGGTGTGCACTCAAAATATAAATGTTGTATCGCTCCAACTGTCCATAACATAAAACTTCTGGACAAACCCTATCACTTATCTGTTTGTGCATCTGGTTAGCTTTTACATTTAGTTTCTGATGTGCGCACAACCAAACCACATCCCGCATTTTCTCTGGTATTCTAGGCTCTATTATACTAGCAATCAAAACAGATGTATCTATATCTGTAGAAACTAAAAAAAGGGGTTCCTCAAAATAACAGGTAGAAACAACATGGTTATAAAAAAATCTTCTCTCATGTGACACAAACCAACATAATTCAATCTTCCATAAACGAATATATTTGAGTGTATGTTGCACATAAATAGGAAGCTTTCTTTCTATTGGGTGCCATTTACCTCGGCCCCAAGCTGCCAAAAATGGGCCCCACAGATTCACACATAGTGCCAACAGCAGTGCTTTCCAACAAAAGTGGTCTAATGGAGGTATAAAAATTCCCAAAACAATGTACAATTGGATGTAACATACCTAGTCCACCCTCTTCCAGGGTCAGTAAGTGTTGCTCTCTTCACAGGGTTTAAACGACTACCCCATAATAACTGAAAAAAAGACCCAAAATTTTAGTATGCAGCACAAAAGGCAAAGGAAAATATGAGAAATAAATAAAGAAACAGTGGGCTATGTAAGATTTTAATAAAAAACACGCTTTCTTCCGCGTCATTTTCCATGCTTGCCATTTTTACTTTAGAAAAGCCGATCATAGATTCCATCCCAATTACTATTCACTGATTCCTGAGAACCAAAAAAATACTCCCAGAAATTTCACTTTAGTAGTAATGACTGGTATACCAAACAAATCCACACTGGGAGTGGTATCCAAAGGTAACAAAAAACTTTTAGTCATGTTAATTTTAATACCAGTACTCAATTGTACAGAACTGAAAAATGTTAGAATAAGTTTCCCTGATTCTATATCTGCAATAGGACAGATACAATCATTGGCATAAGCTAACATTTTGGAGAAACAGAAACTCTCAGTAGTCACAATAGCCTGCACCTACGCATCCCTATCAATATATCGTAATAAAGGGTCTAAACCAAACATAAATAAAAGAGGACTCAAGGGACATCCTTGTCTAACTCCTCTCGGTAAGGAACCGAACCCCAAAAACCATTAACCAAAGGCGCTACATAGCTGCCCTATATAAAGTTTTAAGTAGGTCCAAAAATAGATGGTATGCTATAATAAGTTAAAACCTCCCAAAGATAGTTATGTTTTAATGAATCAAATGCCTTTTCCAAGTCCAACGTAATAGATAACCAGTGATCTTTTCCTGTGTACCGAGCTCTAGTAATTATAATAAATTTTGAGAAATATTCCTCCCTAAGACAGCACAGGTTTGGGCAGTAACCAATAATTTTTTTGATACAACTAATAATCGGTTATTAAGAATACTAGCCAAAATCTTATAATCTGCAGTCAGGAGACTTAAAGGCCTCCAATCAGTAATTCAGAGGATCTCCTTTTGAATACAAAAAAAGGATCCATTCCCCATACTAAAGGTAAAGTTTTTGTTCATGCCAAACAGCATGATAAACAAGCAACAGCTCATGCCAAGTATATCTGCATACGCTTTATAAAACAGGTTTGGCAACCCATCCTCCAGGTTTAGAAGAAGTGGACAAATGACCAATTGCTTGTGTAATTTCAACTAAAGTGAACGGAACCTGAAGGTCATTAGTTTCTGATCCGTAAGTAATGGCACATCTAAAGAATCTAAAAGGAAGAAGGAGGTGCCAAACTTAAAGAAGAAAAGTTTTGTTCAACATGATCTTGCACCATGTTCCTAATCTAACAAGTAGTTTCAACTAAGGTGCCTTCAGGCTTTTTAAAGAGGTCATACACAATGGTGGCAAATCTTGGCTGGCTAAATCAAGAGGATTCACTTGCTTCTAGTGCCAATAGTTAAATATTTCTGGTTCTGAAATTGTTTTCCCTTTTCTGGATAAAGGCTATCATTTGTTCCTTGAGAGCTAAAAGTTTTTGCCTCTGCACACCCTATGAAGAACTCACCTGTGATAATAATGCCATATGTCTAGCCCTATACCCTAGATATGTGAGATAAGCGGCTCTTGCTCTATTCCTTGAAAAGAGCAAAAAAAGACATTTTAAATCCCGTTTCGTGTCTTCCCACCAATCCAGGGGACTATCATATACAAAAGAAATATTGGACCTCAAGGAAAAAAAGAAATGTAACTGTACTGTAAGTGTCTCATCCTGTAAGAGAGACGTATTCAACTTCCAAAAACCCCGGCCTAGTACGAGCTGTTGATAATTACCAAGAGTAAGTTTAACAATCAAATGATCTGAAGTTTCCAAAGGCAATGTAATAATAGAGCTACATATAATCCTTTTAGATACAAACCAAAAATCTATTCTGGTTGAGAGTAAGCCTTTGTAAAAGGTGTGTACTGGCCTTTGGTGGAGTAGATCATAGGTGTCCACCAAATTATTCACTTTTAAAATAGACAACAAGGCATTTGTATCACAAAATAATTTTTTCGACACACGTCCCCAATCTTGTTCTGTTAGACCACAGTTAAAATCACCCCCATATCACCAATTTTGATGTGTGCAGATATGGGGATATCTGTTTAAATAAAGCCGCCTACCAGATTTGGACTGGGGGCATAACAGCTTAAAGTCGGTAATTGCACTGTGAAATAACTACATCCACAAGCATTACTCTCCCAGAACTATATCTAAAATTGCAACACTCTAACAGGTAAGTGTGAGGAAAACAAAATCCCTAAACCATCACAAACAGCTTCCCCAATTGACCAAAAAGGAAACACCCCAGTGCCAATCCTGACTTGCAGCTTTTACACAGTCCAGAGAGTTTAACCTGGTATCTTGTAAAAAATTATGGAACCAAGGTGAGTACTGAGACTGGCAAAAGTAGTTCCTTCCTCAATAGGAGACTTTATACTGTTAACATTAACAGTAAGGAATGAGATATTCACAGCCAGTAAAGGTAATTTTCATGAAAACCCAAAACTTCCAAAAGGTGAAAATCACTTCCTGCTTTTTCCGCTTCTTTGGTTTAGGTTTATCCCTAACCTCAAGATCCTGAACATGTTCAGGGAGAGAAGAGGCAATAGATGAAAATTCCGAGTCCGCCTTCTCCTCATCTCCGTCATGCTCTTGTAAAGGGGCAAATGGTTTGCAATGGTGGGAACAACTATTTCTGGGCAAAAGGAGTAATCCCTGAGCCCATTCTAGATGCCTTTGATCTAGTGATTCGCTGAAAGGGACTATCTAGTGATATACCCGGGGGAGGCATACACAAGGGTTCCTGAGAATGACAAATTTCCTCATCTAGTTGGGAATCAGTGACTATCATCCCCTCACCTTGCTGCTCACTAAACTCTGTCCGGGGCAAAGGGGTAATAATCTGAGGTTCAATCTGCTCCCCTCCAAGGGCAGATTGAGGAACATGGTTACTGATTTCCATTCCATCAGAAATTGGGATATTAGAAACCTCACCTTCAGAAAAAGGTGGGGCTGCATCAGGAGCCACCTTCTGAGCTACATTACGGACTAGCAAATCTTGCAACCTTTGACATTCCTTTTGTGCGTTTGCTACAAAAACATCTTGTTCTGCCCTACTGGCAGCATCAGCTTGATTATGTGATGCCCACGAACATGTTCGGAATGTGTGTCCCTTTTCTTCACATAAGTTGCATTTCATAGGGTTTCTACAGTGTGCCCCTATATGCCCCAGGTCCCCACATAATCCACATTTTTGCTGATCACATGCATTACTCAGATGACCCAAAGCCCTCACATTTATAACAGGCTCTGGGCTGACCTAGGTAAAATAGCACTCATCTATCTCTACTCAAAAAAACAATTCAGCAAATGTCTAGTCAGGCCATTCTCTCACACATAAGTCAATTTGAAATCTCCAACCCCCTGTCCATAGGTGCTCCTCATCAAGAATAGGTTCCAGGGGACTTTTAACAGTACAATGTTGTTTTAACCAATATGTAATGTCTGCTACATTCACTCCTTCATTCCGAAACAAAATAGTGATTTTCTTTGAAACTGGTTTAGTTAAAGGTATCACCAAGTAAGGTTTCCATAAAGGTGTATGTTTCAAAATTAAATACTGCTTCCAAAACCTGTTCAAACCTGCCGGGTGTTTAAAACTAACATCAAAAACTACATCCCCAGGCATATGAATCAGGGCATAGATCTCATAGGTATAAAACCTCATGCTGTTTTTCAACAGTTCTCGTCCAATAGTCTGTTTGGAATCTCCTCCTGTGACCCTCTAAACTTCAAACGTACAGCACTGTGTCGTGCAGCAGGTTCCTGCCCTAGACCAGATGTAGCTGGAAAAAGGCGTTCAGCAATATTACCTTGCCATACAGAAAAACCTTTATCCTGACCAACCTCAGGCCTATTCACTGGAGTAGGGGAAACAGCACCAGCCGGAGCATCCACAAAAGGGGGGAGGCTCAGGAATTTGACCTACATCACCCTCTTCCAGAGCTCTAATATGCTCCAACATATCAGAACCAGGATTTTTAGATAAAAGTTCTGATGTAGGAGCCAATTGTTGACCTAAAGGAAAACTAAATTCACTAGGTGTTAAGGTTGTGGATAAGGATGACTCAAAAGGCTTAACATTTGCATCCCAGGATTTCCCATCTGGAGATCTGACCCACCCTGCTGCTTCCAAAGCTGTGGCCACCCATGGAGGAGATTCAGGAGTCTCCAAGGACCCCATATCACAAGAACTCAGTTTTGAAGTAGTGGGGGTCAGATTTAAGGAATATAGGAAAGCCTGTACTAGCATTGCTCGGAGTAACAGTCAAAACATTCAAACTCTCTGCTGAAGATTGAGGAAACAAACCTGTGTGTCAGTAGAACTGGTTGGTTTTCAGTGGAAACAAGGGCTTGCCGCATCGGCTGCAGTCAGCTCTTCAATAAAACTCGCCAGAATTCAAAGAGGACTCACCCTGTGTAGCCCTGGCTTAACAATAGCAGCAATCGATTTTTAAAAGTTTCCACACTCTCCTCGACCGCGTGTCCAATAAACTATTTCCGATTCCATCTGGGACTCTCCTGCATCACTACCGGTTCCTGCATGCGTCATCAGTAAAACCAGTCCACCGTAATTCTCGATGCCTGAATCAGGTCGTTCCGCCTTGCTACATACTGCTCTCCATATCCGCCAACTGAACATTAAGATCCAACTCTTCAGTGGCGTTTCATTCCATACTTCCGACGCCTATCTAATTCCAGCCGACAAAACCGCTGTCTCGCAGCACCTCCATCCGAGGTAGGTTCCATCATAAGGCCAGAAATGTTATAAAAGCCGAGGAGGAGCTGCTCTCCTCTACTCGCCACACGTCTTCCCCTGTCGGTGTCCATAGCACACTGCGATGCAGTAGGGAATTTCCGGTGTCCTGGCCAAATTTCCTCATTCACTAAAATACCACCAACAGCTTAATCTGGTTCAAAGTCAGTTGGCATTCATCTGTATCCCTCCCCAGGTCGTGTGCCTGAAAATAGGCAGGATTTGTTCTAGTGCACTTACCGGTCAACAAAAACTAAATAAAATAAATATTTCTGCTATCACAAATCTACCTTGTTTATCTGCAGTAGATTTAACATATTTGGTTTCAAGGACTGATTTTGTAAACATTGCCACCCCTTGAATTGTTAGTATAATAAGAATAGACACTTTATCTCCAATGTCTGAGAACCATTCATAATCATTTTGATAAAAATGTGTTTTTGTAGAAATAGTTTATTTTATGTGTATCTAAATATTTTATTATTTTTACATATATATACATACTTTATACATTTTTGTTTTTTTTATTGCCTTTCACATTTCAGGATGTACATTTTATATAATTAGTCATGGCTATTATAACACATACATTTTTATTTTGTACCTCCTTTCCAAATAACATACAATTCCCTTTACTTTTTATCCTTATTTGGACCCTTTTGATCACTGATATACACATGAAATTACAATTTTACATCGTTTTACAATTCAATTTGGTGCTCAATACAAAATTCTTTGTCCCACTTCCCTTGCTCCCACCCCTCCCATTGCTGGAAGATAACAAATGTTCCCCACCTTCTTAAACAATATAGATGATATAGTGTCATCTATTGCACTATTGCACAATGGTCAGGCATCTTTATTTAAGCATTTAAGCTGCAGTGCTTGCTAATTATTTGGTTTTTACATACACACACTTGTACAATTCCCATTTTTTCCTACTTTTTTCATTCCCTTTTTCTTCTTCCCTCCCTTCCATTTAACCAAACAGAGTTATATAGGCTTTTAACATTTGAGAAGTATATTAACCACTTTCAAATTAAATAGCAAGGCTGAATAAAAAAGAACTACATGGTATTTTGCATTACTTTCTTTCTCACTTCTCAAGCCTTTATTTTTCCTTCACATTTCCTCGTTGCCTGTTTCTTTCCTTTTTATATGGCCAAGGAAATGAAATGGGGGTAACTCACTTTTCAGCTTCATCTTTATTCTGTTCTTCTGCTCTCTCATTTTAAATTGTGGAGACCCTTTTTTCTTTCCTTCTTTCTTCCCAGCCAATTATCCATTTTCAGCATTCGGTCCTTCTGCTTGATTTGGGTTTTATTTTGATGGCCTGGGAGGATATGGTGCATTCATTGATTTATGTGGGAGGATCTCTTTGGGTTTAACTCTGCATATTCCTTTCAAAGGCCTCCTGTGCTTCCGAGGCTCTTCAAATGTTTGTAGTCTATTATTTACCACAAAGCAAGTTTTAGCTGGGTACAAAATAGAACAACACATGCTCTTTCAAAGAGTTTGTCTTAATGATTAAACTGTTTTCTTAACACAGTTTCTAATGACATATCAGGGTATCATTGAAATGTATATTATCATCTTTTAGACCACGTTCCAACCTCACTTTTCTGAGAACTCTTCCTTGTGTTGATAATTATGGCGCTTTATAAATACTGTTTTGGCAAACTTGTATTAGAAGTTGTGAAGTGGCTCCTGCTTTTGTGAGCACAGTATAAGTTAATTTTTTTCATCAGAATATTGCTTGCCAAGTGCTAAAGTAGTAAACTTTTCAAAGAATAAAACTGGGTTGGCTGACCCCTCTGTGCCCTCTGGAATGTTACATAATCTCAAGTTACATCTTCTTGAACGATCCTCTTGCACTGTGATTTTTTTTGAGAAAGCAACCATAATTGCTTTTCATGCAGCACTTGGGTTCTGCCCATTGGTATTACCTTGTCCTCTAATTTTGAAATTCTATTCTGCATTTCATCAGTCTTAATAGACATATTGTCCATCCTGGTAGTTAAATCCGTGACAGAATTTGAGATCCCCTGTATAGATACTTTCATTTCCCCCAGTGCTTCTAGCATTTCTTGCTTTATGTCGTGTATTGCATTTAAAATAACTACATTGCTGTCATCTTCCCCCTTGTCTGTTTCAGTGCTCCCTGATGCCTCCATTATGTTTTGTTTAGTGCTCTCTTCGATAACATTACGGCCCGCTGCTGCTTCTGAGTCTAACTGAGGAATTGTTGTACCCCCCAATGTTTCCTCTGCATTCAGTTCTTTATTGACTTCCATATTTTTAACAGTGTTTTTCATTGATGATTGATTAGCCTCTACTGAATCACTTCCTTTATTATGCACTTTTTAGGAGGCATTTTAAGTTTAACATGTTAATTGTATGCAGATCTTTATAAACAGTGGACTCCCACTACTTTCAGAAGCTGAAAATGTGCGCTTTTTAATGTACAGTTTTCTGTGGACTAGGGTTTTCATATTAACTCACATGATTCATTGCCCCTTGTAGAAGACAGTTTTAAATGGCGAGGAGATAATGCTGTACCAGGATTAGTGAACTGGCTCACCGGTTTATTCCTTCTACGTTTGTCAGAAAAACGCTCGTCGGACCATTCTTTAATATGTCTTATGTTTTTTAACATACCTCATCATTGAACCTGGACCACATACAACTCACTATTTCTGTAGTTACTGCTTTACAGCTTCTCCATGCACATATTCAAGTTCTGCTAGACGCCGACCTGTGCATGTGGTGTGTTCACCTGGCCATCTTGGTTTCACTGTGTGGCGTCACACAGCTCCTCCTCACAGGTGCCCACTGGCCCCCAAAAATCATCACCTTGCACTTCTTGCCAATGAATCTCAACTGAAAATGTTTAACCGCCTCTCCAGCTCTTCTAGGTCCTTCTGCAGTTCTCTTACCCCTTCGTTGCTGTCCACCCTGCTGCAAAGCTTTGTGTCGTCAGCAAAATGACACACCTTGCTCTGAATACCCTCCCCTATGTCACTAATATACGATGGAATATGACAGGTCCTAGGACTGATCTATGCAGCACCTCACCGTGACACCCTGATTTGACCCCATTTACTACCACTCTCTGTTGCTTTCTCCTTGCCAGTTCCCCACCCACTTAACCAAACCCTTCTCTACACCTAAGTTCTCAAACTTTTCCAGCAGCCTCCTGTGTGGGATGGAATCAAAGGCTTTGCTAAAAGTCGAAATAGAGCAAATCCACCACCTGCTTCCTATCTCTGCCCTAGTGACCCAGTCGAAAAACATGATTAAGTTGGTTTGACAGACTTCAGTGACACAAACCATGCAGCTTACCATCCTGCAGCTCATTATCCTCCAAGTAGGCCACCAGGCTTTCCTTTACAATGGTCTCCATCAGCTACCTTCAATGGAGGCAAGACTGACCAGTCTGTACTTGCCTGGGTCCTCCATGTCTCCCTTTTGGAGTGGGACTATGTCTGCAGATCTCCACCCCTGGCACAGCTCCAGACTCCAGTGAGCTATTATGCAGCTGGGTCAATATTTCAGCCAGCTGTGAGCCAGTTACCCAAGTACCCGCAGATTGCAGGCCATCGGGACTGAAACTTTATACACCCTAATGTACTCCAGCCTTGTTCAGCTATGATCACTACCCTCTCAGCGTGTCAGCGTGGCTCAGTTGGTAGCACATCCGCCTCTGGACCAGAAGGTTGTGGGTTCTCGTCCCACACTGGGATTGGACTTGCACCTAAAAATCGCTTGGCATCCGAGTGCAGTATTGGGGGGTGCTGTACTGCTGGGGTGTGCCATCCTTCGGATGAGATGTTAAATCGAGGTCCCTTCTACCCATCCTGGTGTTGTCCTGGTGGGTGTCCAGGTGGAAGTAAAAGAACCCAGGGCACTCTTTGCAAAGAGTAGGGAACATTCCCGGTGTCCTGGCCAACATTCCCCTTCCTATAAACCGTTCATGCAATTATCCAGGCTGTGTGTGGGTGATGATGTGCGATATTGCCGCCACCACACATTCAGTCACTTCACTACCAGTCTAGCATTGCTTGTAAAGCGCTTTGGATGTATGAAAAGCGCTATATAAATACTGATTCTTCTTCCATCTCCTGTGACCCTGTGTGACTGCCTTCATAGTGATCTCCAGTACAGGTCCATCATCCTCAACTGTGAATACTGGAAGTAACTGTTTCAGACACTGGCCTTCTGCTTGTTGTCGTCCACTACCCTCCCTCCTCAGCTAGTCTGACAATCAACCACCCCAGCCTTCCTTTTCTTCCAAATGTATCTAGAGAATTCTTTCCCCCTCCCTCCCTTCACACTCTTGGCTATCCACAGCTCTGTGTCTGCCTTTACCTTCCTGGCTGCCACCTTTGCCTCTTTTAGCCTGGCCTAGTATTCCTCCCATTCCCCACCCAGCCACATTATAAAGGCCATGTTTTGCCATCAGTGCCTCCCCTTACCTCCTTCAAGAACCAAATCAGTCTTTTGTGCTTGTTCTTTCTGTGATCTTCCTTGCACAACAGTTGGTGGCCTCCAGATTTTCCCATTGATTATTACCCACTTTTCTTCTACCCTCTTGATCTGGTTTACAGCCACCAAGTTTTCCCTGACCATTTCCCACATGTTGTGAAAATCTGCCCATTTGAGGTCCAGAACCACAGCTCTCGAATGGGGGACAAAGATTCCTCCATTGCCAGTTCAAACTACACAGCACTGTAGTCACTGGACCCCACAGTACCCTGCCACCCCACACACCACCTTTGAGTAGGTAAGTAACAAGCTGAGGATAGTGTCCTGCTATGTGGGATCCCTGATCAGCTGCATCAGTAGACAGTCAAGCAGTGCCTCACTTGAGGTGTTCATAGCCACTGTGGTATCCCAGTCTATATCTGTCAATTTCAGGCTCCTATTATCACTAGGTCCCCTTTTGCTATTCCCTCCTGATTTCCTTCCCAATTCCTTACTCGCTCTTCCTTTTCCCCAGAGGTCTATAGACCAAGTCCAGCCTAACTTTTTTCCAGCAACCATAGTCAGCTGTACCCAGACTGACTCCACCCCCACTCCTTCATTCTTGATTGTGCTGTCTTTGTAGCCTCAGTAGTACCCTCCTGATATAGAGGGCTACGCACCCTTCACCCTGGCACCTATCCTTTCTATGCTAGGTATACCCTGGAACTGTCAGATCCGATTCAATGTTCCCAGTGGCCCACGTGTCCGCAATGGCTACCATATCTAACACGGCCTTTTCCACCACTGCCTGTGGATCATTGATCTTATTATTCCGGCTCCTGGCATTCAGATAAACTAACTTTATACCTACCCCTTATTCCCTCTCCACTTACCTGTTGACCAGTTACTACCCACTACACCCTACCTACTCCACCCACTTCTCCTACTGTTACCTTGTTTTCTGTGATCCCTATCCTCCCTCTCCTTTCCTGCTCTTCTCTGTTCCCTGCCCTTGTCACCACTAACACCTCTTGTCCTCTTCCCATTTCTAGGGAAGTCCTTGCAAAGTACTTCCTGTCCTCCCTTCCTACAATGAAATTCCAAGCCAATCAGCTCCCGAGGTGGGCAGGGTTTATATTGAGTGCCAAAACCTGAACTTTTTAAACAAAGTCTGTGCCCAGATCTCATCAGGGCGCCATCTTCCACAGCCAGCAGGGGTTGGGAGGTGGGCTCCAGTTCAGCAAACTCCCCACCCCCACAATGATCACCACAGCAACCAGCCTGCTGAGACCCTCACCTGCCCTGCCCAAGCTTGCTCCAGCGGCCAGCCATTCAGCTCCTGAGGTGGGTAGGCTTACATCATGCAATAACAAACTGAAAACAAACCCTGTGCTCAGCTCTTGTTGGGATGCCATCTTTCAGAGCCAGCAAAGGGTCATGAGGTGGGCTCCAGTTCAGCAAACATCCTCCCCTGTGATTGCCATAGTGACCAGTCTGTTCCAGCCAATCAGCTCTCAGGGTGGGCAGGGCTGACAATTAGCACCAAAACCTGAACTTTTTTAAACAAAGCCTGTGCCCAGATCTCATTGGGATGCCGTCTTCCAGAGCTAGCAAGGGATCATGAGGTGGGCTCCAGTTCAGCAACCCCCCTCTGTGACTGCCGCAGTGAACAGCCTGCTGAGACCCTCACCTGCCCTGCACACGCCTGCTCCAGTTTTCAGCCAATTAACTCACAAGGTGGGAGGGACTTCCATCTACCTTGAGTTTGAACTTCTGAGTTAAACGGGTCTTCATGCTAAGGACCATAGGAAGAAAGGCATCTAAGGAGTCTGCCTAGAGTCAGCCAGGGGTCAGCAAGGCAGGCTGAACCTGAGCTAGTGGGTTTCCTATTGCCTTTATTACACTCTTTGTACCAATCAAGACCCTCCAAAAACTCTTGATTCATAGCAACTCCCTATTTGGGTCACCCTAAACACTGCTTTTCTCATTGCCACCTGTTACTGTGCATTTCACTGTTTGGTTCATTTGTTGTAGTAACACTTTATCTGGGTTACCCTGGATTCCACATTTTATACTATCTACTGTTGTGTTATTCAACTGTTTAGATACTGTAGTAGCCTCATTGCCACCTGCTACTGCGCATTTCACTGTTTGGTTCATTTGCTGTAGTAGCACAATATCTGGGTTACCCCAAACTCCACATTTTTACTGTCAACTGTTATACATATTAACTGTTTATTTAGTTGCCTTAGCAATGATCTAAGCTAACATTATTAACAAACAATTTAAGATGATTTAACAAAGAGTAAGTGCCTATGTGAGTAACTAGGGAGAGGCAGGTAGGGGACGGAGGAAGTTAGGTGCAAGTGTAGTTAGGGGCAAAGTGGTCCTTTAGGAAGGAGGAGAGGACCCAAGGGGAGGTAACGTGGCAGATGGGCGGGGGAGTGTGTTCCACATCTTTAGGAATCGTGTGAGAATGCTGCCTGGCCTGTTGAGCTGGACCCGGGGGCGGATAAGGTAAGGTGATCCAGGTTTCTAAGGAAATGAGAAGAAGGAGGTTAACGGGAAATAATGGAGAAGTGGGGGGGGGGAGTGAAACCAGAATTTAGCAAGAATGTCAGTACAGTAGATAAGGTGTCTGTCAGCTAGTGATGGAAGGGAAAGAGATTGGTAAAGGGTGCAGTGATGGGCACAGGGAGGGCAGTCAAGAGAGAAATGGCAGAAGGGGTGGAAAAGAGAGTCTAATCTGGTTAGGGACAATTTGGGAGTGGCACTGTAAACTATGTCACTGTAGTCGAAAACAGGATCATCTTCTGGACAAGAGCATGGCAGGCCGGAGGTGGAATGCCCCCACAATGTCTATATAAGGCAGCCAGTTTAGGGTGGAGTTTTTTGTGGATGGCCTCTATAGGTCCAGAGAAGGTGAGGTTCCAGTCCAGCCAGATCCTGAGGTACCTAAAGGAGGAGTTGTCCTCAAGTAAAGTCCCATCTAGGGTGTGGAAAGTGAGGAGGGAGTTAAACAGACAGAATCTCTGCCTCATGCCGAAGGTCATAGAGATTGTCTTCTTGACATTTAAGAATAACTGGTTTGAGTGAAACCAGTGCTGGACCTTATCAAAGTCTTGCTGGAGTCTGGATGCTACATCATTAGGGGAGGGACCAGAAACATAGAATTTGACGGCAGATAAGGACCGCTTGGCCTACCTAGTCTGCCCATTTTCCTACCTAACAGATAAGCTGCAGATCCTAGTTAACCAACAGCTTACTTCCTCCTATCCCCCACTAGGACTGCCTTATGTCTGTCCCATGCATTCCTGAAGTCCCCCACTGTTCTTGACTCCACGACCTCCTCAGGAGGCTGTTCCATGCATCCACAACCCTCTCCGCGGAAAAATACTTCCTCACATTACCTCTGAGCCGCCCCCATCTTCAAATGGTGCCCCTTGTTCTTGCACATCTCTTTTTCTGAAAGATGCTACCTCTTGACTCTGTTGATTCCTTGAGGTACTTGAAAGTTTCTATCATGTCCCCTCTCCCTTCTTTCCTCAAAGGGTATACATATTAAGCTCCTTAGTCTTATAGAAACATATGTATACAAGACAGTGTCATCCGCTTACAAGTTGCAGAAGGACCCAATACTGTAAGAATTCTGAGGGAAGCTTTAACAGATTTTACCTTCCTAACACACAGTGCTGTGCAGTGATTGCCAAAGATGTCATGTAGGGGTGCCAGGTGCTGTAATCCAATGATAAGAGGCTAAGAGGACCCAATTCATAATGGTGTGAAATGTACAGTAGGGGCGGGATATTCAGAAGGGTTGCGCATAGCGCAACACAGCTGCACCATGCGCAACCCACTGATGTGCCCTGGCATGATATTCAAAAGGGGAATCTGCCTGGCACAAATTCCCGGGCGCTCGAGCAAGATCAGGCACGTATGGCGCAGGGGGTATGCCCATGCATACTCCGTATCCCGAGATTCAGCCCGGGATGTGCCGAGCCCATGCATGCACAACCCTACTTGCACTGCACACAGTTGAGGCCAAAAAAGGAGGAACAGCTGGCCACCCACAGGTGAGCTGCCG
Organism: Neoceratodus forsteri; assembly: GCA_016271365.2. Lineage (NCBI taxonomy): Eukaryota > Metazoa > Chordata > Ceratodontiformes > Ceratodontidae > Neoceratodus > Neoceratodus forsteri. Next base: position 29,940,043 of record CM057456.1, read on the forward strand.
TGTGCAGGCGCATCACGGCAGCTTCCAGCTGTGAGTGGCCACCCAGCTCCGGCAGCACCTCGTGGTAGCGACCCCCGCCCGATTGGGCATATGTAGATATTAACCCTCCACGTCCCTGGTGGTCCAGTGGATCACTCGCGCCGATCGTGGGCATATGTTGAAATTTAATAGTCCTATATCCCTGGTGGTCAGTGGACGCTCGCAGCCAATCGCGGGCATATGTCATAAGAATAGTCCTATATCCTTGGTGGTCCAGTGAACGCTCCCAGCCCGATCGCGGGCGTCAGTAATATATTATGACAAACCAATCCAACCCTGGTGGTCAGCGGTAACCCCTCCCCACCGCCCACTGGGTCCCATCACTCCACCCCCGGTCACGGCGGGTGGCAGCTCCCCACCCACTTGCCGCCCCATTCACATTTCTGACTGTAGTATGGTATATGCACCCATTGGCTCACGCTAGACCACATGGCGACAGCCCTACTGTACGGAGTCAGCGGCGCGCGGGCGGCAAGCGGGTGGGAGCTGCCACCGCCGCTGACCGTGGGGGAGGGGCGGTGGGACTCAGTGGGCGGGTGGGGAGAGGGTACCGCTGGACCACCAGGGTTGGATTGGTTTGTCATAATATATTATTGATGCCCGTGATCGGGCTGCGAGCGGTCCACTGGACCACCAGGGATATGGGACTATTCTTTATAACATATGCCTGCGATCGGGCAGTGGGGCACTTTGCCGCTTGTGCAGGGGGCGTCAGTCCCTGACGGCAGCAACCTGGCAGTGCACCAGGCGCAAGTCGCCGAGGATTGGCACACTTGCATGCAAATGGGGCTATAATGACATGCAAATGGCCCCATTTGCGCCTTGCATACATTATGGCCCCATTTGCATGTGCACTTTTGAATATCGCAGTAGTTGTGCCTATCGCAATGGCACTTGCGCTAGCGCATCCCCCGCTCCACTTCTGGCCACTTTGCACCGTGCAGTGCCACTGCACCATGCACTGCGGGGGGCCAAGGAGTGATATTCAATGATGCTGTGCCATGGCGCTGCTCCATTGAATATCACCCTGTCAACGCCCCTGCGCATCCAAGTTGCACTGTGCTCAGGCTTGCGCCACAGCCTGTTGCAGTCTGAATATGCCGCCCTCGGTCTGCGGTTGTGTCTTGCTGGATCAGAGATATATGGGTGAGGATGAGGGATCCGACCCCAGGCATGAAAGGCAGGAGATCTATGTGTTTTTAACTTATATTTTATCGATTTTGTATTGTATGAAACAATATATATATATATATATATATACGTGTATATGTTCTAACAAGTTAATATTTAAGTTACTCGAGATAATATGCTCAACATTTGTAAGGCCGTTTTTGAGAAGAGAGTTCCCTAGGGTAGCTGAAACCAAACCAAGCTATCCACCTGGAATACTGCATATGCCAGTAATGAAAAGTGGCAGGAAATGTAGCATGGCGACTTTCCCAGCAAGATTTTTGGCATGGCAAGGCAATACAATTTTATTATATTGGGCACATTCCCTAGGGTTATGGGCACCGCACAAACAAATAAATACAATTATTCATAAAAAAATTTACAATTAAAATAATAACACAAAATGATACATTGGTGTCAGGATCCAGACTGCAGCAGAAACAGATGAGACTTTAGGCATGATTTAAAAATGGTTAAGGATGGCAAGTCTCTCACCTCCCAGGAATAGGATTTCCTGGGAACTAGAGCAGCAACAGCGAACGCCCTACCACATGAGAACTTTAAACAGGATCTGGGAATATGAAGGAGACTCACATCCACTAACCAGAGGGGACAACCAGGAGCACAAGTGGTCAGGAGATCTTTCAGGTAGCGCAGACTCAGAACATGCAGTGACTTGTATGTTAATAAGCACACCCTGAAGTTGATTCGCCACACCGGCAACCAGTGCAGAACATGGAAAACCAGGGTGATACACTCGAACCGCAAGGTCTCAGCAACCAGCTGGGCTGCCACATTCTGGATCAACAGCAAGCAACAGAACAACCTCTTGGATAAACCAAGGCAAAGAGCTGCAGTAGTCCAATCTAGATGTAACCAGATCTTGCACCAGAGTTGCCAGATCTGCTGACTCCATAAAAGGGTTTTATCTGTGAGATGCTCCAGAGATGGTAAGGCCATTGTGGACAACAGCTGATACCCGATATTTTAGAGTCAGCTTGGAGTCCACAACAACCCCTAGATTCCTCACCTTACTTATGACTGAGTGTTACACCAGCAAAGGAAGGAAAGGCTGCACCACTACTTGTCACGACTGAGCAAGAACTATCTGGCTCCGCTAGCCAACAACTCAGTCTTCTAAAGGTTCAGTCTGAGCCAGCTTGCCACCATCCAGTCCTGAATTTCCCCTAAGGCACTCCATCAATTCCAGGACAACCGTATCATTGTCAGGCACACAAAACACACATAGCTGGATACCATCTGTATAGCAATGAAAACTCAAACCATAGCATCTAATAATCTCCTCAATGGCAGCACGATAAGCGAACAATAAAGGATTTGTTTTGTGTAGCTTAAGGCAGACTCCTGAAACAGGTGGTACAAGCTAAGGAAAGTAGAAATCTATAGCAGTACACAGAAACATAAACAATGAAGACAGAAAGAAACACTGGTCCATCCAGTCTGTCTGTCTAACACCCTTAAAACGCTGAGACCTTTTGTGCATAGAAGGTCCTAGCCCACACTATCCCCCATGCTCCCACCCTACTGCTATTGCCCTGAGCAACTACAAATCCTTCTCTCTGTCCCAGCCATACCTGAAACCATTTATGGTTCTGGTGCCCACCATATCTACTGGTAGACTGTTCCAAGGCTCAATTGCCCTTTCCATAAAACAAAACTTTTTAATGTCTCTAACCTCCCCCCTGACAGTTTCCACTCACGCCCCTTGTTCTTGATTGGCTACTCCCACTAAATAGTTCCTTGCAGTTTAACTTACTCATTACCTTCAGGAACATGAAAGTCTCTATCATATTTCCCTCTCCTTCTGGACTCAGTGAGTACATGTTCACCCATTCCTCTTTGTTTCTGTCCTGATGATATCAGATGAAGCCTGGTGTTGCTACCACAACTGAGCTTGTCTTTGAATAACCAGCTTAGGTGAGAGCAAATAAGTTAGGCTTGTTTTGTAGGACCCACATCTTCAGTATAGGTCTTGCTGAGGAAACAGGCTGGAATGCTGATGTGAAATATCAACAGCCGTTTGGGGATATCAGCCTGTTTAGAGGTCACAGGACAATGAGAGAATGGGACCCAGGGTTGGACTCTGTTACCAGCAAGTAGAAGGAAGAATAAAATCAACCATTTCATGGCCTGGGTTGTGAAGACGGAAAGGCTGGTGATTTGCAGTGACAAAGGGACTGCTGGCACAAGGAAAAGACATGTCAAGTCTCAGGATACTCTGTGGAAAACCACTATGTTAGCAGGAGGCCTGGGTGCCTGTCTACAAAGGGGCGAGTAACTCAGGTGTGAGGCTCACATCAGGTATGGGAGGGTTGGAATGTTTTCTACTTGTGTAGAATTAAAATATTTATTTATTTATTTTAGAAGTTTTACCAGGAAAAGATACTAAGCAGGTAGCAGCTAGTTTTTAGATGCGTCCTAATTAGAATAAATAAAAAAATTTACATAAAAAAAAAAAGAAATTGTGTGGGTTGGGACAGGTGGCAGTCAAGGCAACCCACAAAATAAACATTGTTTGTATCACAGGAAGGGAATGTACCTTTTAATCACATAAATTTCAACTCTTTATAGCGTGGCTGTGGCAGAGCTGCCCCCCCCAAAACCTGTAGCTCACGACAGGACCATTCCTCTTATCTATCCCCTATCTTTCTCAGTCTACTGCAGTAGCACCTCTCACTTTTCTGGGGTCTCTCTTGACCCTTTCACTTTTTCCTATTATGAGGGGGTGGCCTCCCAGTGTAATTCCTGGTATCTATTCTTCCCGGCTATTTATATCCTTCATTGTGTCCTTGACATATAGGAAAATACCTCCGAGGATATTAAGGTAATAATATCCCTTAGTGCATTTAAAACACTGATTCTAGTTTTAAATTAAGAGAAGTGTTAAAGTAAATACCAGGTACTGGATCACCTGTACAAATGGGGTATGGTGAAATAGTAATAGCCCGGTTATTTAATTTGAATTAAAGAACCTTGTTTCTTAGGAAGGCGGGTTCTATTAAAATGCCCAAGGACAGGAACCGCCCATCTTTTAGTTGCATCTCGTGGCAGTTGTAAAGAAATTCTGCCCGCGAGTGGGTATGTATCAAAGGGGCATCGTTTCTGTTTTTTTATCAAAAGAAAGGAAAGCACAGTAACGCCAAGGCTGTTTTTGCTTTGAGAAAATGCTTGTGCTTTGAGAAATGCAGCATGCTTCTAATTGCACCTCGCAGCTATTCAAATGTGCTGTACAGCCAGCAAGTGTGCGAAAGGAAACATAGCACCAAGTCCCGCTGTACAGAGTGCGAGCAAGGCTCTTACAGGACAAGCGAATTAGGTACAGGATCCATAAATAGGCTCGTTCTCGTAGAGAACATATGGGAGAGATAGTAAAATGGGTAAGTTACCACTGTTAAAGGACTTCCATTCTAGAATACCAGAGATAAAGTGAAAGTCTCTAGGTGGGCCCAATTAAATTTACAGCCACCGGCTGTTCCAAGATATGAATGACCTCACAGATGCTGTACATAAACAGCAGAATTATAAACCTAAAGCTTGAGAAACATATAGAAGGCCTTCTGGTATAAAATAAGTTTGTGTTACAAAGAATTAAAGGTTTGCTGCTTACCTGGAGATTTTAAAATGGGACTGCACCTTAGGGAAAAACCGGGCCAAACAGAGGCTAATTTCAATACTAGAAGGAGGTCATGGACAGTCCATAATACTGTCCAGGGGGCGTAGCCATGACACCCAAAGACCCATTTAGGAATTAAATGGCTATAAAACCCAACTCTAAGAATTTTTGGGGATACAATGAAATTGTATGCATTACCTAAATGTTTATGTTTTGGTCTGGCTGATTCCCCAATGTTCTGTATTAGGATAGAGATTTTGCTGTTACTGTATTAGAACAGGGGAGGATCAGCTGACCTGGTGACATCATAGGTAGACGGTTTATAATCCCCACTGAAAGATCAGAAAGGCAGATGAGTCTCAGGTAGCAGTAGGGACAGTACTGCAACCAGATAGAGAACACAGAAGATTGTGGAAACACTAAGCTTTGAAGGTGTAGTCTTCCACTCTGTGGCAGCACAACTAGGTGTTGGAGTTGTGCTGAAGCTGAATAGCTTTATTTTGATTTATTTTCTTTATTTTTGAAAGCAACTTAAGTTACTGGCTTTAATTTTCATTAATAAAATTCACACTGAAATCAAAGTGTGTTTTAAAGCCAAAGATTTTCTGTGCCTGTGTTGTTGTTCTCCCACACCTTCCACAGTGGGAAGTAAAGATACAGAGTAATAAGAATCAACATGAACAATTGTAGCAAACTGGAGTACAAACTCTACAAGTAAGATCCCGCAAGGCGTAATTCAACAGAACCAAGTAAGTGAAGAATCAACTGATAGCAAAGATAGAGCATCCCCTGAACTGTGCAGACAATGAAACCCCCTTTAAACTGCAGGCAGGAGGTGTTTTGCTGGGTACTAGAACAATATCTTACTTAGTCCCAGGTGTAACACTCTTTGATTGTAGCGGAAGCAGAGCGGTGCACGCTTGAGGAGCGCAGCATATGCTGCTGACTGCTGATACCCTTAAGCTAGGGACTACTATGCTGAGTACCACTCAGGGGTTAGGAATATATGAGACCCTCCCCAGCATAGTGGAGCCTGACTGGCTTGTTCGAATCTCGTGACCTCCAGGGTCACAGATGCCCTCTAGGGAGTGAATTTTTGTTTTCAGGAAGGTGAGTTGAGTTCAGGGGGCTCCTCATCACCCTGCCATGGAGGGCAAGCCGTGGGGGATACGGGAGAAGTCGGCCTGATATCAGGGGTGCGGGCCGGGAAGACGGTTGGGATGTACAGCCAACCGAGCCAGGGAAGAAAGCAATAGCTAAAAAAAAATAATAATAAAATCAACAGTTTCTTATTCTGACGGTGGAGGAGCAGGGACATGACCTGGCTGAGGTCCCTGGAGCCCCACGCTGAGCTGCTGCAACCACTGAGTTCACCCTCGATTCAGGCAATGGGTCAACAAAGCCTGAAGATGAGGAGACGGAATGGCCAGCCTCCTCTAGTAGCCTGGAGCTTGACTGGCTCGTCCACATCCTAAGTTATCTGGAAAAGGTTTGGTCGCCTGGTTATTATGGAAAGTAGTTTTAACTAGCCAGGTTTATGCTTAAACATTAAAAATAGTTGGTCTACCGACATTAAGTACGATTTGGTAGAACAACAATGGAAAATATTATTTTTTTCTATTAATTTCAAATCTACAAGGAACAAGAGAATACAATTCAAAATAATTACTAGAGTATATCATACACCATGGAAGAAATATAAAATTAAAGTGATTAATGATGCTAAGTTTTGGCACTGTGGTAACTCAGAGGCAGCTGTGCTTCATTCTTTTTAGTCCTATCATCTCAGCTATAACCAGTAGAAGGAGACCAATAAGTGCTGAACCTAAACTCTGTATTCTTTTGGACAAAAGATAAAATAAAAAAATTAACATTTTTGAGGCAACCTGTAGGCCAACCAAAAGACTAATGCTCAAATATTGGAAAGAATCATCACGCGAAAAGCCTTTCCAAACCTTAGAATGGAAAATGATTGTTTTGGAATATTGGCCACTATCATCAAGTGTTAAAAACAGAAACAATTAGCTGGAACTATCAAATATTATTTCAGCAGGGTTAATGGCATATATGTTTCAATTTTTCTTTTTTTTATTTCTGTTTATGCCCCCTCAGTGCACCAGCGCTATCACCCGACTCCCTCACCGGCTGCCTCGCACCCCGAGGACCCCCCACGGATCCTTGGCTTAACCCCCGGGTGGACACAAAGTGAGGGCCCGGACCACTTAGGACCCCTCCATACCTACAAATCCTGCAGGTCCTCCAGGAGGCGCCTGGCGCTGGTGGGTGAGGATTGTTCTCTCGGTGGTGCATGCTGCTGGGAACCGAGAATTTTCAAGTACACCCCAGAGGTGTGACGTGAGCATGACGTCAAGGCCATCTATCATGCTTCCTCCTCAAGCAGAACTCGGGTATGCTATGCCAGTTGCTTCTCCAGAGGCCAGGCATGCAGCAGGTCAGGTCCCCAGATGAGGTGAGCAGTCCCCGGACACTCGAACCTCCTACCGGCCGAAGCCTTCCGACGACCCAGGCTTGTTCCCGAACCTGGGTCGCTACATGCTGTGCTGTAGCGCTACTGCTGCGCTGGATGGCTGGCATGTGTTTTGATTTTTCTTGATTATTTAAGACCTCATCATATACTGTTTTCAGGATATTGTGTTTTCCACTACAACTGATTTTTCCTTTTATTCTTTTTCTACATCATCTAAAACTCTATATTATATATAATAGATAATCCACTACAGGGCATGTGGTTGTGCTCTGAAATATGCACGCCTTGGTGTGCGTTGGGATGCATGAGGCTACAGGCGAGTGTGTTCAACCACCCAAGACGTTGTAAATCTCAGCAACCACATGCCTCTAGTAGGTTATCTGTCTTATAAAATAGCTAGAAATGTGCGTTTTTTTTTTGGGGGGGGGAGAGTAGTCCTTGTCTGGCAGAAATTACAGGGTTTTTTTTGTTTTGTTTTTTTACTTTATTTCTTTATGCTCCCCCATCCCCTTGGCTGGCCACTCCTTCGGGCTGCCTAGGACTTTACTAACCCGCCAACTGCCCAGTTGCCATTCTCGCTGTCCCTGTGCTACGGCCCTGGCTAACCTGATGTATCCCTTCATGGGGGGTTCCCCAGGAGGGTGTACCAGAAGAGAGATTTTGCCCAGAGGCATTCCTTCGACATCGGACGGCACACGAGGGATTGGCTTGACACTTTGGGCTGCGGCTGTGGGGGACCGCCACCATCATTTGGTCAGCCGAGTGGGTATTTTCCATTTTCTTCTCCAACTCACCCACCTCCCTTGTATTAGTCTGGTCATGACAGCGTCCTGGAGGCGGAAGCGTTCAGTGGTGTGTGGCCGTGTCGAGGCTGCACACCGCCAATAACACTGATCGCAAACCACCGCCAGGAGCTGCCTAACAGCGACCTGAGACCAACCCCCCCCTCCCAGGAGGAAAGCATCCAGCAGACGCTCTAAACTCCCTCCCTGCCAGTCTCCATTCCTGATGACCAGGCTCGGGGCGTAAACCTGGGTCACCAGCGTGCCAAGTGAACACCCATCACTCTGCATCACAGAGCCAGCAAAGTTGCAGTTTTATTTAGGTGATCTGGTTGATCCTGGTAGTCCTTGTCTGGCAGAAATTAGAGTTTTATTTAGGTGATCTGGTTGATCCTGCCATGATTTTGATAGGTAAAAAGTGATTAAAAAAATACTTATCTGGTTGATCCTGCCATTTTTATACTGTCTGAGGTGTAATGACTTTGACTTTCATCTTCCAGTGTAGTGTGACCGAGCAGGGTTTACTGTGTTAAGAAAATGCTGCCAAAGATTTACTGTGAGGAAGGTCTTGTTCAAAAGCATGTAAGGTGTGTGGTTTTAAGCTGAGTTAATTACTTTTGTGTAACAACAAAAAAAATGGTGCCAAGTGTACATCGAGGAGAGAAACTTGGTGGCTTCTGAAGTGTAGACATAAGCTGCAACTGTGACTGTAGTGCCGCGTGTGGACAGTAGCTGGGCCCCTTTGGTATGGAGGCTGGAGGGGGGGACAACCCATCCTAGTCGTGGGCGTACCCCAGTTGTCCCCAGCCCTTGATGAATGTGTCTTCATCATCTTCTTCCAAATCCTCTCCGCTGCTGTCCATCAGCAGGTGCATATGGGTGGGTGGTAGGGGTAGCTACCACCAAGAAGGAACTGGGGTTTCTTTGGCTGTCCGGTATGGCATGATGAGCTGTTGGGAGAGGAGGGAGAGTTATATAGCAATCTGCTGCACAGAGCTGTGTGCTGGCCAAGGCAGCATGCATGCCCAGCATACATTGATACAACACCCATGTTGTGTGTATGGTGCACTACCCATACCCCCCTATGGTTGTGCCACACACTCCTACACTGGTGAGCACACACCCAGTCACCAGGCAGCATACACCCCAACACCAGTGAGCACACACCCCAGCACCAGGAAGCACGAAACACAGCACCACTGAGCACACACCGCAGCACCTGTAAGCACACAACCCAGAACCAGTGAGCACATATCCCAGCACCAGTAAGCACAGACCCCAATACCTGTGAGTACACAACCCAGCACCAGTGAGCACAGACATCCCAGAACCAGGAAGCATACATCCCAGCACCAGTGTGAACACACCCCATCCCCAGGGAACACACATCCCAGCACCAGTGAACACATGGGTAACGACACATGGAGCACAGTAGTGGAGCACCACAAAGATGGCTATACACTGAGAAACCTGGAAACAGTAGTGCGGTCTACACCCAACGTGTCATGCAGCACTGGCATATGCATGCACCCACACATATATACACATACAGCCAATGGGACATTGCATGGTTGGTCACTCACTGGCTGGGCCAGTTCAATCTGACTCTCATAACCGCTACCCGACACTCCCATTACCTCCACAGGCTGCAGAGTGGAGGTTATTGCCTCCTGTGCTGGATCCAGGGTAATGCAGCCACTGTCTGTGGGCCCTCCCCTGTTGCATGCATCTCCCTGCGTTATATTGACAGGACCTTCTTTGTCCACCTCCTCATGTCACTAAAGCACTTCTGCACAGCCTCCATGGGCCTGTTTCAGCAGCTGATGGCACTGACCATGTCTCGGATCTCTCACCCAGGCCTGCCATACCTGGACATTCATAGCTTGCCTCCAAGGCAAGACCTCCTCCCTGGCCATGTAGTTCTGTGTTAGCGCCTGCAACTCCTCCTCAGAGAAATGGTGGGCCTGTAGTCTGTGTCCTCCAAGGCACCTGCTGGACAGGTAGATGGAATACAGGTGACCAGAGAGTACACACAGTGGAACACAGCTGTACGGTACTTTGGGGGAGACCCTAACCCTCATCAGGGACATGTAGGTTGTCCCGGCAATGCATGTCTAAACACAGCCACATGCCTGCCTGAGGCCAGCCCTCGAGCAGACATGGTCATTTTCAAGGTCACAGCAGACAGGGTGGAAATGGAAGGGGCCCAAAGGAACCCAGGGCTGCTGCCACCACCCTATGCATGTATGTGAGTCACATCCACTGTCATGGTGCACCATTGGCTGCTACGGGAGGGATCCTCCACCTACACACAACACCCCACCACCAGATGTAAATGTCAGAGCTACCACATTGTTGTCTTTTTCTCTGTAACCCCAGGGCAATATTCCTGTTGGTCCCTGTAGATGTACAGTATGGAACCCAAATTGCTGTTTTCCCACACAGCCAATGCAAGTCAATGGGAACAATTTCCTGTAGATGGCTCCATTTCCTGAAAATACAAAAATCCCTGTAGATAGGAGTGCCCTGAGGTGTGAGAGGTCCACCACCTCAACATGTCCAGTGTACCACTACATACAACATGCACACAGCTCAGTGCTCACCTGTGTTCCTTTCTAGGCCATTCCGAAGGACACCTACCTCTAACTGCTTGCAGTTCAGTTGTGAAATCTAAGTGATGCACTGTGCTCCTTATATATGCTCCAGGCGCAATTAGGCATGCTAATGTATGCATACTACCAGTAATGACATGCAAATGTGGGTGTAACGTGACCATTTGCATACTTTGGCTGAATACTGCAGTTTTGCCCCCTGCGCTAATGTGGGTATGTTAACAGGAGCCATTGTGTGGCACCAGTGTTTGCATAATGTTGCTTCATAGTGCAGACATGCCATCACACGCCACATATGATGTCATCACACAGCACGGCCCTGCATGCAATGCTGTTCCGCAAGTGTGGAGCGCAACCTTGCACTGGCCTGCAAACATGTACAACACGCATGTATGCAATGCACACGTGTCACCTCATGCCTGGCGCATGCTCATGGTATGATCCCCTGGAAGTACACACTGTGCAACGTAATGTTAACACAGTGTTACCATGGTAACATGCTGTGCAAAACAACAGGACACACCTGGAAAGCCCAGAACCTGGCAAAAGCATTGTGGGAGTGTTAGGCCTAGGCTGAGGGAAAAACCATGGCAGGCAGACACAGCAGGACCATGCTCAAAGGCACCAGAGGTGGTCCAACACTGAGCTGGCCAATTTGGTTGACCTGGTGGTGGCCAGAAAGGACCAGCTGCTGGGTGAGGGGACAGGGTCATGCAGGCCATGGTGCGAGGTGTGGGCGTCTGCGGAGAGCGTCCTCACATGAAGCACCGCATCACCCACACAGGTAAAATGACCTCCAGAGGACAGGGGAGTGAGGCATGCCATCAGCAGCAACTCAGGGTGATGGTGGACAGTGCACTGTGCAGTCCTGTGTCATGATACTATACATCAGCTTTACTGTGCACTCCATCTGTTGTTCCCCTTTGTCCTACGAGACTTGCCCCACTGTATAGCTTGCCTGTACATATGCAAATGTCTGGGCACCCTGTCCCATATGATGTCCTCATACCTTGTACATCACAGGACCTGCTGTGGTTTCGTGAGCTGTGCACCTGTCAGGGCAACATGGCTGTTGGCTACCACAGTGACACGCAGCAGTATGAGGGTGCACGCAGGACCATGTATAGTGTCACAGAATGTTATTTAAGGTTTTGTTACAAGATATGGTGACCTGGACATATAAATGCTCTTGCCAGGATACAACCCAGGAGGCTGTCACATGTGTTCTACACGTAGCTATGCTGGTAGGTGTACCCATCAGGACATGGTTGTGGCCACTATCTGTGTCACGTGCACTGTCATGTTATGCTGCATGGATGCTAGTATGCATATGCCAGGTAAAGCATAGGGTACTATTCCATTGCACAGGTGGTGCCGGGCATGCACCTTTCCCTGTGCAGAGCAACACCTACAGAATCCAGCCCCCTCTCCAAGCCATTACACAATTATGCCTTTTCTGCCCATGTCATATGTGCACCATGCACAGAAATGCATACTATGCCACCTATAGGACCTTTAAAATGTGGGCACTACGCTGTCCTGCATACAGTGTGCAAGGCCATACCTACCATGGGGGGTGTATCATAACTGCTGCATCTGAGCCATGGCACGCATGTCTGTGGCACAGCTGTTCACACAGGTACACTGTGGACCTGCTCGGACCTGTCCATCCGCATGATACGCATGTGGCGGCTGATGCACATTACAGAGTATGGGTGTGTATACTGTGTACGGTATACAGAATGGTGCACTGTGTTCTGCTGCAGGATACTAATCACATCTCCCTTCCCCCCCTCTACAGACCTCAGCAGACAGCAGGCACTGGCTGGGGCCTGGGGACAGCAGAGTTGCAGGGAGGACTGACCAGGAGACTCGCAAGCCATGATTGGATGCAGCGGAGGGGTTCAAGGGAGAAGCGTCCACATAAGTACCCTATGCTGTGTGTAGGACCTGGGGTTGCATGTCTACACACTATGGTGTATGTATCTGTGGCTGCAGACAGATGTCCATGTGTGGCCCACCATGAAGGAAGCATGCCTGTGGGGGCTTCACCTATACAGCTGTTGTAAGGGACACTCACCCTGAACTTCGGGCATTGTCACACTGGTAGCACTGTGGTGTGTCACGGTCTGTGCAGTCTACTGCTGTACACCTACTTGCAGATGGTATGGTGCCCTGTGTCTATTGAGCCATGGCACTCCTTACACCATGCAGTGGTGTGTCCCCTCTGTCACCAACCAGGTGCCAGTGTGAGTTGGTAGTATTGCTCACAGCGCCAGTTGGGAACCTGTCAATGTTGGTCGGGTTTGTTCTGTAACATACTTGGAACTATTTATATGTGTCCCTCTTCAGGAGGTATGCATGGACCACTGTAGTACTGGTACACTACCATGTCCTGTCACGTGCATCATACAGCACCCCTAGCAATCCAGCTGCAGTGGTGCCATTGGCACTGTGCATCACGCCTTTGCAGCTCAATGAAGCTTGGCATATGTGGCATGGGGATCAGCAGAAGGAGGGGGCATTGGTGGCAGTGCATGGTTTACCATAGGTGATCAATACTCTATGCAGATTTGGTGTTGTCTAACCAATACAATGATGACCAGGAACACGACTGGGTCTGTGCAGGGCCAATGTCCTGCACTGGCTCTGTATGAGTGGTAGCCCTGAACCTAGGGTGGTGATGACATCTTCAGAGTGGGGTGGGTTTCTCCAGGCAGGTCAATCCAACATCAGTGTTGTGTCAACAAGGGGAGTGCGTACAGCACCCCACCTGAGAACACCACCACGGAACTTGCGTGGTACTCTGGCTGCTGCACACAGTGCAGCACACTGATGCCGTCCATATATGACTGCATCCTGTATAACATGTGTATGGCTGACCCGGACCCTGTAGCCAACAAGGGTGGATCATAGCTGTCTGCTGTCCTGTACACCTGTCTTGGCTTGTGCGCTGTATAACAGGTGTGCAGTGTGTGTGTGTGGGTGTGCATGTGTGTGTGGCTCCCTTCACCACTGGCCATTCCACAGCCTACTGCACCCTGGCTTGGCGCTGCTGCTGTTGCTTGTGCTGCAGTTCCACATCTGGCATGCCTGCCTTTTTTCACTCTTCCCTGCATGGCTTTGTCCTTCAGAGTAGCAGCATGGCGCACCCACTGTATGTGCAGTCTTCTACTGTTGGGTCCACAATGCTATCTCAGATATGCCATGCACATTCTACTGCAGCTGTTTGGCTCCCTTCACCTATGTGTGATGTGGAGGCCCACAAATCAGCCAGCTGGACTTCTCTTCCACACATAATGCCACTCCTGTGTCCCTTGTCCTGTGTGCCCCACGGGCTGAGTTCTGTGTTCTGCTTTCCATAGGTGCGAGTTGAGCTGAAGATCACTTACCAGACATTACTGACCAAGGGGGCAGGGATGAGCAGCTGTGGCAACAATGCCACCTCCTACAGCTGCTTGTAAAGAGGGTGGAAGAACACACTGCAGTGATACAGGACCTCCCAGCAGCGCTTACAGAGACAGCAGCCACACCCTGTTAGTCTCCCCTTTTATGGGCGGTTGACCTGTTTTGTTTTTGAGAACCCCCCCCTTGATATGGGCAGTTGCCCCTGTTTTGTTGCCCCTCCTCCTTTGTATGGGCAGTTTCCCTGTTTCTGATTCTCTCCCCCTCGATACAGGCAGATCCCCTTTTCTGCTTTCTATCACCTCTCATATGTGCAGGCAGTTGTCCTCTGTTTTGTTGCCCCCCCTTTTTTATGGGCAGTCACCCATTTTGTGTTTAATGTCCCATCCCCCCATTCCGGACAGATGCCCTTTTCCCTTTGTTTCCTGCCACCCCCAGTGTTGTTGTTCTTCCTGATATATCCATTTTTGCCTCTGTTGCTGCTGTCTTTGTCTCTTTTGTACAACCTGTTGCCTATAGTTTCTTTTTCATACATATGCTGCGGTGTCCTGTGTCTGCCATTGGTGCCCTTGTCTCCTACCCACAGCCACCCCCAACCCCCGTGTTCAGCTCTTCTACCCGGTGCTCTAGTCAGGTCTGTGCAGCTGTATGGTCCCCCTGTGTTCTGTGTTATCCTCAGTGCTATATTCAGAACTGCACTACTGCACTGCATTACCACTTGTCATTTGGGGGAGGCATAGTCCCTCTTATATTCACAGGGCATAGTGCCAGCACAATAACTCTGAATATGGCATGGTAAGGGACCGGCACAAGTGCTAGTACAGCAGCAGCAGCATAATGACAGTGCTGGCACACTTTTCTTGCTATCAGGCCCACTCAGTCCACAATGTTAGAGGTTCCAACAATGTTAAGAGATATAAGATCTAATGGAGTATCTCAGAAATGCTGATTGGCCCACTCCACAAAAACAAATGTGGAAGATGGAATATGGACACAGAAAAAACTAATCATTTGACCAATGTCCTGAGCTGGCTCTGCATGTGTGCCATGAACACAGTAGGTGGTAACAAATGTATGTAACTCCCCTCACAAGTCAGGAGCTTACCCGCTGCCTCCTGCAGCTGCCTCCTGAAAGCTCCTGCAGCCATCGCTCACTTCCTTGCTCCCCCGGCCTGCTCCTGGACATCTGACAGGGCCAGGGAGCCAATTAACTGTGTTGCAGTGCCTCCTAGTGCCCAGACCTGTGCAGCCGGCGAGCCACTGCCTCCTCATTTCCCCGGCCTGATCCTAGATTGCTGCCAGGGCCGGGGAGCACTCCAGATAGTTGCGTTGGCTCCATGCACCCAAATATAAACGCGGCCAGTGAGCCGCATACTTGTGTTGTCCCCCCCCTTTTCGAACTGCTGCACAGCGGGCGGGAGCACCAGAGAAGGCCATTAACTATTTCGTGCCTCAAGCACCAAGAGAGAAATGCGCAGAAGCACCACTTGAATTCATCTCCCCAGCCCATTGGACAGCAAGGGGGTCAGGGAACCAAAACAAATATAAATAAATTAAATAGAAGGTTCCCTGACCCAAGCCAAGGCTCCAGTAGGTCGAGAGTGCTGGGACAACATGGCCACTGGGAATACAAGTCCCATGATGCTCAGCAGCCGAGAGTGCCGTTTAGTAATCAGTTCCTGCTGGGAGCTTCACAGAACGGAGCCCTGCCCCCGAAAGTGCCCCTGGGCCCTAGCAACCACCAGAAGGGAGCAGGAAGGTCATCACCCTGCAGCCAGATGTTGCCAACACCATTTACATTTTATAATAATGAACTGAGATGACAACAACTGTATGGGGTGGCCATATTGGATGTGGTCTGCTTGAAGACAGCGAGGAACCCCACTGTTAGCTGCAGTAGTCCAATCAAGGGGTGGAGCTCATGATTCCTGTTGACCAATAAAATATTGTATATTCAAACTAACATTCTGGGGTTGACAATTTGACCCTGGGTCTTTCTGACTGAGCGTTTGAAGCAACAACTGATTTTTGACAGCTCCTGCTGCTGTCACAGCCTACAACCATTTAGTTTGTGCCAAAACAAAGAACTTCAGAAACTGTTGCCAACTGCCTGATAAATCCCAGGCACAAGGGGATTTACCTCAATTTGACTGAACTGCTGTGTTTTGGCAACCAAGATTGCAGAGACTGCTAAAATAAGTATTTGTTTGTGTTTATGTGAGGTGACCAATCCACTGCCTGACATTCCTGATACCAAAAGACACTGATTTATGCCAAGAGACCAGAGCTCTGAGGTCCTGCCTGCCTGCCTAACTTCTGGCTTACCTTCTGAGGCAGGTGAAGACAAGTCCCACTGTGGGGTAAAGACAACTGCCAGCCTACCTTTTGAGGTGGGTGAAGACAAGTTTTCTGTGGGGTGAAGACAACTGCCAGCCTACCTTTGAGGTGGGTGAAGAAAAGTCCCTCTGTGGGATGAAGACAACTGCCAGCCTACCCTTTGAGGTGAGTAAAGATAAGTCCTTCTGTGGGGTGAAGACAACTGCTGGCCAACCTTTTCAGGTGGGTGAAGAGGATCATCGCCAGCATCCACACCAGCCTAACTGTTCTACCTGCCTGCCAGCAAGGGGTGACGTCCCCAAACGCCTGCACCATCTGTTCACCTAAAGATCGTGAGTACTGGGTTTTACCCAAACAATTGCTTTTCTAACTGTCCCACTAGCTAGCTAGTTAGTGTACCATCTGGGCTCCTGCACGACCTTAGCTAAAGCCCACCATAATAGTTACAGCCAGGATCAACTGTATACCTACATCCACTGGTGTAGCTTGCAACTTGCAGCTGCAGCATCTGCCCATTACAACGGTGCTGCACCCAGTGTCTACTTGTCACCGGCCTGCAACTCCTTGGTGTGCACACAAGGTATTTGGGAGCTCCCACAGGGACTGTGGGGTTAACTGGTGCACCAGTGGGGGGAGAGGGACTGGGACAGGGAATACTGGATTGTAATCTGTACTGTGTTATCTTTCAGTTGCGTGATTACAGTATATATCATAAGCTGGATTTTGAATGTTTTACTTCCCTTTGCTTCCGTTGTTCCTACCTTATTTGCCTGACCCCAAAATAAACCCACTTATTTTCCTACAAATGCTGAAGTATTTGCATTATTATACAGCATGATATTTGAGTAGGCAGTATAGCACAGTGGTTTAAGGCTCTGAGCTGAAAACCTGAGACCTGGGTTGAATCCCACAGCACCTACTTGCATACTGTGTGACCCTGAGCAAGCCACTTAACCTCGTGCTCCCAGGTCGCATACCTGTAAACCAACTTTCAGCTTAGTGTGTCTCTCTGGTAAAAATAGAAAAAAAAATGCATGCTTAGAGTAATAAGTTGGGAGGGGATTGTGTGCTGTTCTACCTGTCACCGAGGGAGAGGGCTATATTTCATTTCCTGTGGAGAAGCACCCTGGCAGTACCCTGCTATAAGGATCCCCATAGGTGGAGGCACCGCGCCACTTGCCAAGCCAATTATAACCATGAACCCAAGTGCCAATCTATATCTCTTAGGCAACACCACTTTTCATAGATTCATAGAAGTGTGACGGCAGAAAAGGACCAACAAGGCCCACTGAGTCTGCCCATTTGTCCAGCTATCTGCTTGGACCTGTGTCCCCCCCCCATAACACTCCCCTGTGGTTGTCCCATGCCCTTTTGAATCCTTCCACTGTTTCTTCTCCAATGACCACCTCTGGCACTCTGTTCCACTTTTGCACCACTCTCTTCATGAAATAGTATTTCCTAATGTTACCCCTGAACTGCCCCCCCTCCACCTGCAGACCATGCCCCCTCATCCTCCGATTTCCCTTCATCTGGAAGATGCTTTCCTCTGGCACCCTGTTTATACCCTTAAGGTACTTGAAGGTCTCGATCATGCCCCCCTTCCAGGGAGTACATTTATTTATTTATTTACTGAAAATGTTTTACCAGGAAAGGCACACTGAACAAAAAGATGCTCGCCTCACGGTGTGTACCTGGGGGAGGTTACAATGGAGGCAGGTTCTACATACAAACGTTGAATACTGAATAGCTAATACAGGTAATGTAATATTTGGGTGGGATTACATTAGCACTTTTACAATAGGAAAACAGCACAGGAATTGAACATAAGGACAGGGCATACATACTATGGGAACACTTCAAAGTTAATACATGATTACATAGTGCCAAAAACAGGACTTGAGTGCCAGTAACAGGACTTGAGCTGAAGTGAGATACACCAAGTTGACAGTAGGAATTGGAGGAGAAGATGGGCGGTAGTAAGGGTGCGGTGGGGGGGGAGAGGGGAGCAGTAGCAGTGCGTGAGGCTGAAGAGCGAGGGTTACTAGGAAGGAGGGAGGAGGGAAAGGAGAGATTAGAAGGGAATAAGAGAGTGGGAGTGAGAGTGTAAGCGCGTAGGGCAGTGTATAAGCCAGACACTGGCTGGCGCCAAGCCGCTGGTCAGGCGCTAAGGGGATCTTCAACCTTCCTTCTCAGGATTGGTGGCTTAACCCTTTACCATCTTTGTCGCCTCCTCTGAACCTGCTCCAGCCTCCCACATCCTTTTGAGGTATGGCCCCAGAACTGGACTCCAACTCCAAATGTGGTCTAACTAGATGGGTGTACAAGGGTACTATGACCTCCCTATTTCTACTGGTGATCCTCCTTCCGATGCATCCCAGCATTCCACTCCCCTAGCCACTGCCCTCCCACACTGCCTTTCCACCTTCAGGTCCCCGATATAGTGATGCCTAGGTCCCTTTCTTGTGGTGGTTGTGTAGATATAAGGGTAGGGGTGGTTACATGTATAACCACGAATATGGTGTTCATTAAGCACCCTACACCCTGTTGTATCTACATATGTCAACAAATTGTAGATTCGTAATTTTGGCATATCGACATTATCGAGTAATACGCTCGAGGAAACCTCTAAAGTTTGGAGTTCATTATTTTAGTTCGTCATAAAATGTAGTATGTAGACTTGCTCCTCATTACATTTAACAAGGATGGAGATGCTGTGGCTAAAAAAAATCCCTATACATAAAGTCTGATTGACAAATCTGTCAAAATACCTGCACGAGTACGTCATCAAAAAATTATTTCACTTGGCATGCTTACGTGCTTTCGTCGGAAACAAAATCTCATTTAGTTGCTCTCCCCGAAGGGGTTAAGCCTGTCTCTAGCTTGGTTTGTGCGTACGCATTAATCTGCGGATAGCTTGGCAGTCTGCCAGTGTGTTGCCTTGCCTTCATCCATTTTTGCATAGAGTAGGATCCTTGAGCTATTGCAGAGGCAGCCAACTGCTCCATATTTGGCTTCTATTACATTTACATATTGTAGATGAGAGAGTGAAAGAGCGGAGCAGCAGAGCAGTACTGCAGACAGTCTACTATCGCAGGGGAGACAAGAGGCAGAGCAATTGCACTGCAGGGGGAACGACACTGTCAACAAGCAAGACGCTGCTGCTATCAGGCCCACTTCACAGTAAGTCTTTCCCCCCTTAATTTAGATGTGGCAGACTAGGTTGATTCGTGAGGTAGCTGTCGGGCTGCAAGTTTACAGTCTGAGCCGCGTCCTCCTTACTGTTTGAACAGATGAAACGGCTAATTTACTAGCCAGACACGCCAGTAGTAGACCGGGGAGAGGAAAGGACACGGTTTGCGTTTGTAAAGTGTGTTGTTTTTCCTGTCAGACTTCCTGGTAGAGCAGGGGGCGCTGGGCCGAGCTTGCTGCCGCCTGCCCTGTGTACGTGTCCCCGGCTCGCGCAGTGGAGCCTGCGTGGGGCGTAGCGCCGGCGGCTTCCACCCCGTGACAGCGAGTGCCCCGCGACAGCTCCCCTGCATTGTATTGCCCTGGTGTGGCTGTTGTGTAGTGTCTAGGCCCGCTCGCTTGGTTCTTCTGCAGGTCAGTTTACTTACCTGTTTGCTTCCCGCGTCTGGTTCTGAGCCGGGGCCGACCTGTGAGTACTGAGAGAGCAAGGGTAGAAATTCTTGGGAAGAGTTCCAAGACTGATGCTGTGCTACTACAAGATGAGAGTGTATTTGGAGATGGACAAAAAAGTTGGAGAGCGCACCCAACTGTCCTGACTACGAAGTTTTTTTGTTGTTGTTGTTGCCGTGTCAAACGGAAGAAACAGTGACCCCGTTTGTGGAAATGTGAATCAATGGGCAGAAATGAAAGAATACCGACTACACGAAAAAAAATACCCTTTGCTGTGCAGGAAAAACGAAAACATACTTGTCCTAAAATAACTTCGGATGACCATTGAGATCGCATGTTGTTGGTGAGCTGGGACTAAATCTAATGTTTGAGGGGAATTGAGGATCTCTAGTGTTTTAAAGGGAGAGCGAAAACAACCCCCGGCGGCAGCTCGTTATATAATGGGCTGTGCTCAGCGGAGAGCAGTAGCAGGCTATTTTTATGGTGTTTACAGTAGGTGCCCCATGCAATAGGGAATCCTCTCCAGCAGTTGTAGTCCTTGGGAAATATTGTGGGCTAAATATGAAACGGCTCCCAGACCCTGATCAGCGTGGGGGGGGATGATCCGCAGACAGGATGCATTCCGACAGTTGGTGCTTTGCCATCCTACTAAGTAAATTTAGGAACTATTCTTTTAGTATAGTAATGACATTTGAAATGTATATAGGCGATCATGACTTGCAACTCACATTTTTTTGTCAAAATTAGATGTAAGAACAGTTAAAATGTGATGGCAGTTTTATACCCTGCTCTGATTGCATTCTGCATGCAGAAACCCCTCTGCACCAGCCATTTTGCTTTCCTGTTGTTTTGTATTAACTTGCTGTGCTTTCCAGTGAGGGTCAAAGTCAGATATTCTTCCTATAAACCTGCTTACACGTGGCTGCTTTTCTGATGCTTGTTTCTTGGTAATGAATGAGAGGAGGGGGCTAGGCTGTAATTTTCACTCCAATGTGAAGGGAGCTTAGTGATGTTAGACTGACATTTTGATTGTCTTTTGTTGTAAGGAAAAGTGCATTTTCTTTGGTGTTAGATTATACAGACTGGGTGTTCTGTGGAATGGATGTATGTTTTTATTGTTTGTAGCCAGAGAAAAGGTTGCTCTGTCCGCTTGAGCTGTGCCTCTGCCTCTCTCTCTGTCTTTGCATGTAGCTGCATGACAGTGGTGTAGGGTTTCAGCACACTTACTCCAGCCTGATCAATCATGTAATTAGATCATGCTGCCATGGCAACAGACGGCATTCAGCCGTCCATTCAGGTGAGTCTGCCTTGTGAAAGGGCCACTTCTTGATGTTTTATGTATTTAGGTTACACATCTAGCCTGTCTCTGTTTATGTTTGCTGCATGTCATTTTAACTGGCTGACTGCCTCTGATGTGCACCATACTGTCACACGACAGTCATGATAAAATGACTTCATTTATTTCAAAACGAGGACTTTTCATAGGAGAAATATAATAAAACATGTCCTTATACGGGGCTCTTGTATGTTGCCTGTAGTCTTAAAATACATCATCTGACCAGATGTAGATTTTCTATGAAGACCTTTTAATAGCACAACATTCTATTCTGCCAGTCATAAAATGTTCTTGCAGTGTGTGGTGTTTCTTGCACCTTAGAATACATTACCCTTGCATGCAGGATTAAAGTTTCTGCCTGGCACTCGGCACAATGACATTCATGTAAAGATTGTTATATTAAATTTATGGCTCCAGATGTCATGGCGAAGGAGAGGTTGTTTCAGTTTACTAGTGGGATTGATTTTCTTCTGGATGAAGCCTTCTCGCTTCATTCAAAGAGACTGGGTGGCTTACTGAATAATACATTACACATTTAGTGCGAAGGAAGAGATGTGCTCTACTAGGAACTGAACCAGCCAGCAAGTTGGGGTAGCGGTAGGGCTACTGCTCACGATGCCTGTGACCTTGGGTCAGGGGCCTGTAGGGAGGAGGATTGAGAGTCCCAGTGCACGCTTTCCTCCTCTGTCTACAGAGGACATCCTTCTTTGCAAGACCATCACCTGGTGGCCACAGGTTGCAGGAAGCAAGTGCCATGAGGGCAGGAGTGGATGCTGGCTGGGGCCTCCGCTGTGCAAGCATTGCATGCATATTTGCATTGGTCCCATTTGTGTACCGACATTTTCTAGGGAATTGGGGAGCACAGGGTTTTAAATAATTGATTAGCAGTTTTTTTCTTGTGACAGTACTAACTGTACAGTACATATTTATATAGGTTTTCTAGAAGTATTATGTTTGTTAAACACAGTGAGGCAAGTGCTATGCATTTTCACAGTGTTTTAGCACTTTTATGAGCAAAACGCTGATCAATTTTTAGAGTTAAATAAAACCCTGGAGCATATTGGAAAAGCAGCCCTGATGCCGCTTGATGGGACCCTGGTATATCCGTGACTAGCCTCCACTTCCTGATGTCTGTCATGTTTGGGGGAATATCTCATCACCCCTTACCCCTCTCGGGGGGTAAACTGAGGCTCCACAGAGAATGGCATGCAAGCTAGGTAGAGGCTGGTAGGATGGTGCCAGAGGGTTCTGGTGGAGCCAGGCAACAGCAATAGGAAGGTAAAATAACTAATAACTTGCTGAACGCAGCCCCAGCCCATCCAGGAGTTCTATTTGCTGAACTATTCATTAGGCCAGCTGGTAACCCTGAGCTGCAGGCCCTCACTTTCTGTCACAAAATGTAAATCCTATCCGTGGGAATATTTAAGGTGCTTAGGAAGTTGTTGATTTGGTGGCTAATAGGGTGCTGACAAATCACCTCCACTCAGACTGATGTGGTTACTGGAGGGTTAATGTTCTTACAGGTTATGAGTGAAGTGATTGGCTTGTGAGCAGTCACCAACATTGAGGACACACCTGGCAATTTGGCACAGACAGTTGTTGCTTAAAAGATGTCACTTGTAGCAAATGATACATGGAGACTGAATTACTCCCCCACTTGGTAGGGGCAGTTCATTTAGATTAGGTTAGAGATTCACTGCGTGGTGGGTATGCTCCCCAAACACACACACACACACACACACATTGTGCTGACTGTGGGTGAGCGGAACTCCGTTTTCAGTATCCTTCACTCACTTTTCCTGAGGGTTACAGTTAAACAACAAGACTGCTTGCTGAATCCAGATTTGCAGGAAAGTAGTGTGGTCTGTGGTGCTGAAGAGGCAATTGGATTTCTTTGGCACCCTTTCCCTGGGGCTCGGGGCACTGAACAAGGTAAGCACAACAAAACAGAGGAGAGCGAGAGGGGACATATAGAGACCTAGAGGTACCTCACAAGGGTGACCAGGGTGTAGGAGGGAGTCTCTTTCAAATGAGGAAGAGGCAGAGCACAGGACCAGAGGGCATGTGATGAAGCTGATGGGGTAGTGAGAGATTTGAGGAAGTATTGAATCACTGAAAAACTGGTGGACATCTAGAACAGACTGACTGACTCCTGCCACCAGAAGTGGTGGAGGTGAAAATAGTGGGGGCATCAAGCATGCATGGGATAGAGAGAGAGGGCAATATTAGTAAATAGGCATTGGGGAGGGAGGATTGCCGGTGACCACTTGGGGTCTGCAGAGGCAAACTAGGTAGGGACCATCTGGGCAGACTGGGTGCCGAGCTATCCTTTTCTGGCAACAAATTCTATGTTTCTGTGTTAAAACTAGCATCAGAGTGTGACTGCCCCAAACCTCTCTAGAGTAAAGTGTCAAATTGTTTTGTCTGAACCTCTCCAGGGTGTTTCCATTGAATTCCTGGAGATATTTTCCCACTGTATCAATGACTTCTGACTACTCCTGCCTAAAAAGCCTTGGGCATTTTTACACCCATTATTGCTCCACGGTCATAGGCTAACCATGACATATTGCACCTGGTCACTTAGAAACTTTTACTACCACGTGTTTCTGTTTCTGTCTAACATGTGCATATTTAGAAAAATGTGGTGAGCTGTATATACCTGTCCGCGATCCAACTAGCCTAGGGGGTGTATACGACAATGTTATAAGTTATATTATGACCAATCCAGTCCTTGAGCTATTCTCCACTCCTATGTATGATGACCTGTATATATCTGTCAGTTGAACTAGCTAGTCTAGAGTGTATAATCTGAAATGTGCTTATTGCTATGTGTTTCCCCTAGCGTCAAATGATGTATTTCCCACATTTGTTTACTGTGACAAAAAACTGTACTCTCTTTGCCATGTCTCTTTGACTGTTGCTCCTCATGTTGTATTCTCCCGGGTCGTTCCTGAAAATAGGCATAATACTTGTCTAGTGTACTTACCCGATAAACAAAAGCTAAATAAATAAAAAAAGGTCATAATAAATAAACATACTACATTAAATAAGAAACCTTCCCAGTGGATAACATCGTATTCCTTGCTAGCACAAACATGTGAAACAGGAGATCACGCACAGGTTTGAATCCCACCACTGTCTCCTCAGTCACAGTGTGACCTGAACAACTTGATTGACTCCACTGAAAACTAGGGCAGGTACCTCTGTTGTGCTGTCCTAGGTGAATAAATTGTAAAAACAGAACCACCACCCCACCAACATAATAAAGATTTTTTTCTTTTCAGGGTTGTTGCATTTATAGGCCAAGAATGCTAACAAGCTTTGTGTGATACAATAGGGAATTAATGACTGGTTGCTCCTTGGTCAGCTGTTGCTATTGCTCCAATGAAAGAGCTTATTTATGTCTAACATTCTAGCCCTGTTACAAACAGGTTTAAGTGCTACTACTGAAGTTTCTCTTTTTTTTTTTTTTAACACATTTTTGTTGACTGGGAACGGAGGGCTAGACAACAACTGTCTGTTTTCAGCCTTGTCTGTGGAAAGGTGGGGGATACAGGTGCAAACTAACTGAAAGTAAACCAGATTAAGCCATTGGTGGTATTATTTATTTATTTTAAATTTCTGTTTATGCCTCCTCACTGGCCCCTCCTAATCCCTCAGGTCCTGCAAGTAACTTTCCGAGCCTCCTTGATCACAGTTTCCTACCTCCATGGAGCTCTAGCTTTTCCCCCAGTTGGGGTCAAGATGGGGAGGATTCCCCTTAAATTGTGCACTTTGTCATGCTAGTGCCGCGATCTGGAGGGGCGGAGGCCTGGGGAGCAGCCATGGGCCGTCATCGTGGAGATGCCAGGACCATTTTCTGTGGTTTCACCCTACCCTAGGAGATGTCACGTTTTGTGGACGCCAAGGCAATCCTGCTAATGCTTTGCATGCTTCCTGTCACTGGCATCAGCGACGTCTCCTCCCTCCCTCCCTCCCACTCTCTGCCATTCCATCCGCACAGTGACTTGTGATGGTCACCCAGGTGGTAGTGTTGCGGCGGAAGATGACACCCTCCCAGCCCAGACGGGAGAGCTTCCTCTGAGATGCCAGCCTCCCCCGCCAGTCTCCGGCGACCCAAGCTCATTTCCAAACTCGGATCAGCAGCGTCATGAGTGGTAGTGCTACTGCTGTGCTGATTGGCCGGCTCGTTGGTGGTATTTCTAGTGAGAGGGGAACATTTTGCTAGGACATGGGGGAAATTCCCACTTCTTTTCGAGAATTGCCATGGGGTCTTTATCATCCACCTGAACAGGCACACTGAACCTTGGTTTAGCGTCTCATCTGAAGGGCAGCACACCCCGACAGTACAGCATTCCCATGGTACTGCACTCTGGTGACAGCGTTAATGGGCTGGTGGTATAGCCTAGAGGTTAGAGTAATGAGCTGTGAATGAGCTTGGTACATCCAGCAGACAGACCTGGGTTTGATTCCCACAACCTCCACCTGCATACTGTGTGACTCTGCGCAAGTCACTTAACCTGCCCAGTGCTCCTGGGTTGCCCCTGAAAAGGCACCTGTGCCTAGTGAGCCTTATCCAGTTACCAAAGAATAAAAAAAAAAAAAAAAAAAATTGGTATAAGCCCAATCCTGCTGTGGCTCAGAGGTGGATGTGCTGCAAATTGAGCCATGTTGATACTACTGAACACTGTGCCTTTGAGTTGACTTACTGTTAAATGACACACATAACAACAGGAAGACAACAGAAGGGAGATGGGGTTTATTTAAAATAAAAATAGTGTAGTCTTGTAAGAAATAACCATTTGGGATATTGGGATGTGCCGATGACGTCGTTGGTAATGGTTGTACTGTGAATATAATGGATACAGTAGCATCAGATTGGTCGTTGTAAGCTAGATTTTGCCACTGTAATGTTAGAAATGATAAACTGGGAATCAGGAGGCTACATACACCCCCACCTATGTATCCTTTAGGGGGAGTGACATAAACATCCTGCTAAAATGACGTGCCAGACTGAACTACTTATATTTATTGGGGCATTAGTTATTTGGAACATTTAACATGTGAAATCAACAGAGACCAAAAGTCGACTCATTTTCAGTTGCGACTGGGGTGGGGGAGTTACAGGTAAGTAATGGAAGCAATACAACATACGGCAAGAACAAACAGAACCATAGAAAGGTACGAGCAGATAAAGGCATGGAGTCCATCAAGTCTGCTCTGGAACTCTGCCTAGAAACCAAAGTCAAATCAACAGCAAAGAAAAATGGCAAATGTTGCTACCAGGCAGTTCCAAGAGGGTATAGCCATATAACATTACTGCAGGAGCAGTTAATCAGGCAAAATCTTCGAGAACTCAGTAAGTAAATGTTTTAAAATGCAGTTCAGGTGGGGGTTGGTGAGACATGTTTGCATAATATAAAAAAAACAAACAAAAAAAAAACTCCTCATTTATTGAAATGTCCTCACAGGATAAACCCTTGAAACAAAGCGTATGCGCTGTGTATATATATGTGTGTGTGTGTGTATATGTGTGTGTGTGTGTGTGTGTGTTGTGTGTGTGTATATATATATATATATATATATATATATATCTATACAGATATAGGTTGCATTACTGTTATTCATCGGTGGATGTTTGATTGGATATCAGTTCTTTTGGTCATGGGTTTTCTGGTACTGTTCTCCAGATAGTTGTATATTCCTTTGGTACTACAGTATAGTTAGGTAGGGTGGGTAGACTGGATGGTCCAAGAGCCTTTTTCTTCCATGAACATGTGTGTTCTATCTATAATATATTTAAAGTTAACTGAAAGATGATTTTACAAAAACAGGGACAAAGGGAACGAGCAAATGAAGCATAATATTTGCCAGGATACCAATGCTAGGGACTCAGGTTCAAAGGTGTATAGGTCTGCAACCTGCATTTTAATGGCCACAATGATTCTTTTTGTTTAGTGGATGTAGTCTGTCATTGTTTATAAAGTGGCACGTGTTTTCAAAGGGTATAATGTCCAGGAGCCCTATATTCAAAAGTTTGCTTGGGCACAAGCGGTGTTTGCTCACACAAACTGGGTTTTGTGCCAGTGTGTGAGTGGGGTCTATTTTCAGACACCTCCATAGCACAGGCAAACCCCATTAGTGCCAGTGCAAAGGTACCACCTGTTACTTATGCCAAAGGAGGGCCCCTCACAGCATACGGGCACAGTGGTATAGTTAGAGGTTTCACCGTTGGTAATTCCCACCTGAACAGGCACAAATTCCCCAATTGCAAAGTGTAGGGCCTTGGTGGCGGCGAAGGTACTGCAGCTACCCGCCCTGGCCCGGCCATCCAAGGACATCTCTGGTGCCCAGTGCCCCCGATTGCCATTCAGCCATTAGGAAATAAAATCCCTGGTGCCCAGTGGTCCTCCTCTCCCTCCAACTGCTGTCTTGACAAGTACATTACATGTGGGTGGGGGACACGCTCTGGATGTGCATATGGTGGCCAGCCAAGGAGGTGTGAGGAGGATTTTGCTGGTTGCTGTAGGGAGCCCTGCAGCACTGACGATGCAGGTAAGGGATGTTTCAGGGTAGGTCTGTGCCATGGGGGCAGTAGATGCCAGGGATTGTGGATGTGCAAGGGGGCAGGGCATTCAAAGGGTGGTGGGTGCCACTGGACAGCAGGGAATACTGTGGAGTGACGTCTTACAGAGCAGGTTCAATTCATGCACGATGGATTTTCTGTCAAAGACTACCATATTTCCTACGGGGATGGGCTTCGAGGAATGTTGAAGCGGGGCTCACTAACTGCCAGGGCATCTGAATTCTGTACAGGGGACGGGGATCGGGATGGGGGGTTCCACTGGATGCCAAAGAGTCTGTTTTACTTTCCGTGGCAGGGGCTCAGTGACTGGGAGGGTCCACTGGACACCAGGGACATCTGTCTCCTAATGAGACGGCGATCAGAGGGTGGAGGGAACCATGGGACACCAGGGAAGTTTGTGACAACTGTTGGGCCGGTGGTCGCAGGGATGGAGAGATCACTGGGCACCAGAATACTATTTTCTATGGGTGAACCGGTGCTTGGAGGGTGGAGGGGACCACAGGGCACCAGGAATACTATTTTCTATGGGCGAACCAGTGCTTGGAGGGTGGAGGGGACCACTGGGCACCAGGAATACTATTTTCTATGGGCGAACCAGTGCTTGGAGGGTGGAGGGGACCACTGGGCACCAGGAATACTATTTTCTATGGGTGGAACAGTGGTCGGTGGGCAGGGGAACCGCTGGGCACCAGGGACTCTCTTACATCTATGGGACTGGGCCATTGGGGTGGCGGTGGTACTGCACAAACCTGACGCCACTACCCATTCAAATGAGCCCATAATGGGCATGCAAATGGCCCCTTAGCATGCCCAGTGGGCTCATTTGCATGGGTCCCGCTGAAAATCACTACTAGTGCTCCGGCGCTATACACTCTGTAGTGGCACTATTCCTTCACAACAGGAATCCATGTTGGAAAGCACTTGTTGACTTAGCGCTGCACCAACATGGCCTATATTCAGTTGGATAGCTGGATAGTGCTGTTGTGCTATCCAACAGAATATATCAGCCTCTGACTCCTGGGCTTACACAATGTGCAGTGTAAAACTTTGCCCTCCGCATCACCCGCTCTCTGAATACCTGGCCCCAGACCTGCTGTGGTTTTGTGTGTGTGTATATAGTATGTGTGTGTGTGTGTGTGTATGTATGCATATGTGTGTGTGTGTGTGTGTGTGTGTGTGTGTGTGTTTGTGTGTATACATATACATTTACATGGATTGACAGAAGGCAGAAAGGTAATTGGCCAAACAGCATCTCCTGGCCGTGGATTAAATTCACTATTTAATCCAAAGTTGGGGTGAGATGGTCGGCCAGCAGTATCCCTGGGCAGAGCAGGACTTATCTCTGAGAGCAGTCTGCAGCGTAAGGCAGCCATTAAAAAGTAGTGAAGCGAGAGAGCTGTAGCGCTGTTGTTTCTTGCAGAGTGAGTGTGTGTGTGTGTGTGTGTGTGTGTGTGAGTGACAGGGAGAGACACTGACAGCAGTACTGCCACACAGTGTCACACAGTTATTGTTTCTGCTGGGCGTCCTGTCCTGAACCAGTTGTTCCCCGCGCTGTATAAGAAGTCTGATCTCATCACAGAAAGAGTGAGTGGCAGTGAGTGAGGACAGCAAAATATTAATCGGTTCTCTGTTTCTGCTTGCTTGTCTGATGTCCTCTTGCAGCAGCAGAGTGTTGTCCTGAGAGAGAGAGAGATAAAGTCCCACAGTGTGCTCTGTGCTTGCATACCCCGTCAGCACCTGGACCTACAAGCCTCCTCCACACCCCGGATGCAGTATAGCTGCAGTGAATTCTAAAGAAGCACAGTAGGCTGTTGTTGTGACTAATGGAGCACTGTGTTTGTAAGTGCAGGAGCGGGAGAGAGGGAGCTGAAACAGAACCGAAAAGAGTCCCCGGCTGTCAGGTGTGAGAGAGAGAGAGGAGAGAGAGAGAGAGAGAGAGAGAGAGAGGGACCGGGCAGCATGCTTGTGGAGAGAGAGGGAGTGCACTGCAGTTGTGCCATCCGCTAGCAAAGCACTTGTTCTCCGTGCTGTAAGTGGCACTGTGATGGAGAGTGAGAGAGGTGCACAGCACATTTGATGATCTAAAGTCACTGTCCTGCATCTCTCTCACATTTCTTCCCTGCATTCCACCGAAAGAGAGAAGCTTGCTCCCTGCTGTAGTTCTGTCTCTCTCTCTCTGTCTGTGATCGCTCTCATTTCTCCCCTGCATTCTCACCGAGAAGAGAGCTGCTCGCCCCTGCAGTAGTTCTGTCTTCTCTGTCTGTGATCGGCTGAAGTGAAAGAGAGAGAACGAGCTGACTGAGGGAGAAAGAGACATAGGCAGTGCCACTGGCCCACTTCAGTATTGACTCGAGACTCAGCTCTGTGTGTGGAAATATTCAAGAGCTGCCTCTGAGCTCCCCTGTTGCATGTGTTGGGGTGGGGGTGGAAGGAAAATAAATCTAGAACATGTAGGAAACGATATAATGCACAACAAACATCAGAAATCATGTAAGTACGTTATTTCTGACATTTGTA
The DNA here is from genome assembly GCA_016271365.2 of Neoceratodus forsteri. Taxonomy (NCBI): domain Eukaryota; kingdom Metazoa; phylum Chordata; order Ceratodontiformes; family Ceratodontidae; genus Neoceratodus; species Neoceratodus forsteri. Next base: position 29,970,585 of record CM057456.1, read on the forward strand.
TGTGCATAAAAGTATTGACATCTGGATTATTTGTAAGGGACTGTTTGCCCAGGTGGCAGAATACAGTAACTTTTTGTGGTATGAAAACAGGGAGAAAACACCTTTATTTTGTTTTCAACATAACTTATGTTATAAGCGCAATAACGCATTCCAGGGTGTGGGGTTGTAGGCATTTAATCCACACCTGGGGCGCTGTAAGGACACTCGTCCTGAAGTCTTGTGCCTCACAGTGCACCCCAGGTGTGGAATATATGCTTGTAACCTCATACCCTGTTGTGGGTTATTTTTATTGCTTTTTTTTTTTTTTTTTTTTTTTTTTTAAATCATGTCACTGTTTGTGTGCCTCTGCAGCGCCACTGATGGGGGCATCCAGCTACCGGTCCCCACCACCCTGGAGAGCAGCAGGCTCACTTGCATGATGGGGGTCCGGCACGGCCGTCCTGTCCTACTGGAGGGCCTTTCCCATGCCTCTCTGAGCCAGGCTGGACTGGACCCCCAGCGATGCTATGACAGTCTTCAGGTCGGTGGAGTGAGCTATCAAGCTGCCTCGGTCACGATCAGCCATTTCTTCCATTTTTTTCCCCTAGGAGCCAACAGTGCAATGACGTATGGTGCATAAGCTGACATTTTATCATGCTTCTCCCCTACTGTGCACTACAACTGTGCTGCCCCTGGTCATCACCAGGGGCCGCTGCAGCGCGTCGTGTTTCCCCTTGCGTACCCCAGAGGTAGGAGAGCAGTCCTGGGATGCTCAATCCACCTTTTCCTCTGCCGACCTCCGGTGGCCTGAGTCCGTTCCTGAACCTGGGTCGCCAGTGTGGTGCGAGGTGTGGCATCCTGTGCCTCAACCCTCCGCGCCACCAGGGCCGGCATCATGGGTTATTGCTAATATATTATATAAGTGTGTGTGTGTGTGTGTGTTTATAATAGATAAACCACTCTGAGGTGAGGGTCGCTCTGATATATGCACGCGGGCCGCAGGTCGATATGCCAACCACCCAAGGCGTGCTATATCAGAGCTAAACCGCACACCCTCGGAGTGGTTTATCTATCTTTAAATGTCAAAATTGTTTTGGAGGAGGGTAAAGTGAGGTGTGGGTGCGCCTGATATACACACGTCATGTGATGTGTTCCAACAAATCAGCAGACATAATTTTTCCTACCCATTTTATAAATATATAATTTGTGCGTTTGTGTGTGTGACTGTAGCATGCTCTTAAACTGCCTTTTTAAACTATCTTGCTTATGAACTTGAATGCTAGAAATTGGTGTTTTACATTAATCCATAAACACTTTTTTTTTGTTTTCAGTATACCTCCTCCTATTTGGGTTTGAATAATAATAATAATAATAATAATAATTAATAAAAAAAAAAAGGCAACTACAGGTGTTGATTTGTAGCACAATGTTTCACCAGCAAAAAGATACTTTAAAAACAGAGTAAGAGGAAATTTGCATCCCAAGCACTGCATAGAATGTGCAGGGTTGCAGTTTGCAGAATGCAGTTTTTGAAAACAAGGCACCAAGAATGAAAGATAATGTATTTATTTCAGTTCTTTCATGGGGGGTGAGGTGGTCAGATGTTCAGTTTCCTCTGATTTTCTCTGGCACCACCATTTGCATCTATCTGACTCTGGTTCAGTAGCACAGAGGATATAGGTATATTAAACAGATCTTCTTATAATTATTCTTTAATTAGTCCTTATGGTTTCTTTTATATGACACGGTAACTTTTCTGCTGATCTTTTTCAGTTTAGTTAGAGAATGTGTTTTAGAAACATTTAGTCTGTTAATACAGTTGTGTACAGTGTGGTTGAGATTAAGACCAAAATGTGTTCTTAGGTCTGAGGCCTGCCAGAACAATTTATAAAACTTGTACTACTTTTCAGTGATCGCTATATATGGTTAAATGTGGTAGTTTGAAGAAATAATGTGCTTTAAGGTTCTATGGCCTGCCAGGACCACTTGTAGAAATCTAACTGCAAGATCAAAATCAAATGGCGTAATGGATACTGCTGGTTTTATTGTTGGCTAATATTTCTTTGTTGCACTAATCACTGTGTAGCACTACTGCTTTTGTAGGCATTGATGGTATATACTAAAACTGAATTCAGTTAATTTGAAAAATGAAGAAATTATACCATGTGAGTATGAAGTAATCAGAATATGCCTTCAATGCAGCTGTCACCTAGCAGCCTACCCCTGGAAAGCTCTAATAGCGATGTGCCGCCTCGTCTGTTTATCCTGTGTATGGCCATGCCTTTGTTAAAATTGTACTCTGTACTTAATAAATCAGATTTTGCACTTTAACAATGGCAGTTGTGTGGATGGGCTAATTTGTCTAAACACGACTTGGGAGTGTGGTTACTTTTTGGACCAAGAGGGATGAAAGCTGCTGCCTTCACAGTCAAGAACACCAGTGCTGTCCTGTGGTTGGCAGGAGGGTGGTCGATGATGGACACCTGGTCCACTCTTTAAGTCCCTTGGGAGTGGAATATCCCCACGCAGAATGTGCCTAGCAACAGTCCATTCCAGGGTAGGACATGGGCTGGCAGTATAGCCCAGAGGTTTGAGGAACAGGGTGTGAACAAGCTTGGTACATCCAGCAGACCAGACCTGAGTTTGATTCTCACAACCTCCGCTTGCATACTGTGTGACTCTGAGCAAGTCACTTAACCGCCCAGTGCTCCCAGGTCACCCCTAAAAACAGGCACTTGTGCCTAGTGGGCCTTACTCGGTTACCAAAGACTAAAATAAAAAAAAAAAAATGTGCATCCATTTGAGAACCCAGGACTCCCAGGTAATAGCGGGGAGTGCTGCTGTCTTCAGTATTGTTTTGAATTTTCAAGAATCCATCAGATCTTCAGTTTTCATTATGTAAGTTTAATTTGCTGAAAGAGTGCATTCCTACGAAGGTTTTCTAGTTTACATACAGAGGTTTCCAGTGTTTATATGAAGGCTTTCCACCATTTATATGAAGGTTTTCAAGTGTTCATAGGTTTTGTAGCATGCATACTACAGCTGTCTAACCTGTATATGGAGGCTGCATTTTCATACAAAGGTTGTTTTGTGATACAGAGTTTTAGTGTTCCTACAGAGATTTTCTGGCGCTATCCAGAATATTTCTAGCGTTCATACAAAGGTTGTCTAGCATTCATAATGAATGTTTTGTTTTTGCGTTGATACTATGGTTTTCTAACATAGATAATACAAAGGCTTACTAGCATTCATGCCAAGGTTTTGTGTTCATATGAAGGTTTTCTGCTTTGACATGTTGCACTCAGCAGATGGCAACATTGAACAGATTGACTGTACAGAGAGCAGCATTAAATCAAAGTACCAATGATACTGAGCTGCACCAAGGTGTGGATGTGTCACTTTTGTATAGTTAAAGATACATATACATGCTAAATAGTGCATATGCAGATGCTGCACAATACAGGCATGTACATGCATGCGAGCACACACACACACCTGAAAAAACGAAAATAAAACAGCATACTCCACACAGTCCTGATCAGTTCCTGCACTAGGGCCTCTGAAATCAGTATGATCTTTTGTAAACAAAGAAGGTCTCATGAGCTGTGATTGACTGAGCCTCCACTAGTCCTCTTCTGATTGGCTAATTTTCAATGGCGTGGGACACTTCTGTTTTCTATGTTTTTCATCCTGGTGGCTAACAATTCCAGGATCTGCAAACCTACTACAAGCCCTGACAGTGAAAGCCATGTCACTAGTATCAGCCGCGACATCTGTTTTTAACAATACACTGTCAACTTGAATGAATGCTTCCCAACAAGTTGCATTCAAACCTAGACATGCCTCACAGTCTCAGCTGGAATGTTTTAAGTTGTCTGTAACATAGAAGTAACTGTTTAATGTTATCAAGATAAGTTGTAGTGAAAAAGAAAAAAATGTTCACAACTGGGAATCAAACTCAAGGCCTCCTAGCCACTACTGTTCTGATAGCCTGTATCCCTACCACTGTACTAAAGTTTCTTGACAGGAGAGGCATGCTGTGGCAAAGGACATCCAGTAGTGAGTAGAGATCCATGCTGTCTTGGATCCTGTGCTCCTGTGGATTCCAGGTGTTGCACTATCCTTTCCTTAAGGAGTGCCTCCATAATCTTGCCCACTACTGAGGTAAGACTGACTGATCTGTAGTTCCCTGCTTCCTCCCTGCTACCATTCTTGTGGTGTGGGATCACATGAGCCCTTCTCCAGTCTTCTGGGACCTCTCCTGTGCTCAGAGACTCACTAAACAGTTCCGCTAATGGCTCTGCTAGTTCCACCATTAGCTCCTTTAGTACCCTGGTATGTATGCCATCAGGTCCCATTGCCTTGTCCACCTTGAGATTATCAAGCTATTATAGGACCCTTTCTTTTGTGAAGGGACTAGTGCACACCTCCCTCCCCCGTGTCCATGGTGCTGAGATGTGGGCCCTGCCCTACCTTCTCTTCAGTAAATACAGAGCAGAAGTATCTGTTTAGGATAGATGCTTATAAATGGTCCTCATCCTCACATGCCCCTTATCCCCTTTGATCTTAGCAATACCCCTTCTGGACTTTCTCTCTTCACTAATGTATCTATGGAAAGTCTTGTCACCTTCTTTAACTGTTTCTGCTAGTGTTTCCTCGGTTTGGCCCTTCGCCTGCCTTACTGCCTTCCCTGCTTCCCTTAGGGAAGTTTGGTATGCCTCCCAATCTTCATCCGCTGTATTCCCTTATATTTCCTGAAGGCCAGCCTTTTGGCTCTGACCTTTTCTGCTACTGTTTTTGAGAACCCAAATGGTTTCCTCCTTCTTCTGCTTTTCTCTCTAACACAGTGGGATGTTGCCTCAAGTATTGCATCCTTAATGCATGCCCACTTTGCCTGTACCCTGTCACCTGTATTTCTTTTTGCCAGGGCTAGCTTAACTCTGTTGGCCATCTTATCAAAGTCAGCTCCTCTGAAGTCCCGTATTTTTGCCTTGGAATGGGATGATTTAGTTCTAGTGGCCAAACTGAACCATGCCATATGATTGTCACTGGCCCCCAGGTGACCTTTTACCTGGAGATCTGAGATCCTTTCACTGTTAGTCAGTACTAGATCTAGGATAGCCCTGTCTCTTGTGGGTTGTTGTACCAGTTGTTTGAGACCCTCCCCCTGCAGGGAATCCACCATGTGTCTCGTTCTGGCAGATGTTCCTGCTGGTATTGACCAATCTATATCTGGCATGTTGAAGTCTCGCATTATCAGAACCTCCCCTTTTGCTATCATGTTTTGTAGATCTTCTAACAGTAATGTGTCTGTGTCCTCCCTCTGGTCTGGAAGCCTGTACTCAACCCCAGTTCGTATGGGTGTCCCATTTCCTGTTTCCAGGGTGAACCACAGTTCTTCTGGCTCCTTATGTGTATTCTGAATTTCTGTAGCTTTGATATTTTCATTGACATAAAGGGCCACTTCACCCCCCTTTTTGCACCTCGGTCTCTTCTGAGCAGTACATAGCCAGGTACTGAAGTCTTCCAAGTGTGGTTACTGGTAAACTATGTCTCGCTAATGGCTACTATGTCCAGTTTAGCCTCTGTCATTATTGCCTGCAGGTCTGGGATCTAGTTTCCCAGACTGCGAGCATTTGTGTACATGCTTTTCTATTGGCTAGATTTCTGTGTGTTAGTTGTTGGGCGAGGTCTGGCATTTCCCCTGTGTGTCATATGGCAGGGTTTTAAATAACTGATTAGCAGTTTTTTTCCTTGGGATAATGCTAACTGTACAGCAAGAATTTATATAGGTTTTCTAGAAGTGTTATGTTTGTTAAACACAGTGAGGCAAGTGCTGTGCATTTCCACAATGTTTTAGCACTTTTATGAGCAAAACGCTAATCAATTTTTGGAGTTAAATAAAACCCTGTATGGGGAGCCGGACCTTTTTCTTTACCTGGTGATGCAAATGAACTACAAACATGCTCAACTCCTGTTTGACCACTAGCTGAGGGGGGAGGGGTGTTTTTTCCCATTCGAGGTATGTGGTGCTACACCCCTCTCCTCATTTGCTAGTTTAAATATTCTGCAAAGGCGTCAAACTTCTGCCCCAATGCATTGACTCCCTCCTTAGTCAGATGCAGTCCATCAAATTTAAAGAACTTTTGCTCCCAAAACTGTGTTCTACTATCCTTTCCTTTAGCAGAGATTCCATAATTTTACCCACCACTGAGGTCAGACTGACAAGTATATAATTTCCAGCCTATTCCCTACTCCCATTTTTGTGGAGAGGGACCACGTCCACCCTTCTTCAGTCCTCGGGAACCTCCCGTTTCCAGTGACTCATTGAAAAGGACCGCCAGTGGTGCCGCCAGTATCTCCCCCCAGTTCCTTTAATATTCTATGGTGAATCCCGTCTGGTCCCATTTCCTTTTCCACCCTCAGTTTAAGTTCCTCCAGTACTATCGCCTCTTTGAATGGGGCTGCTGTCCACCTCCCCTCCCGTTCTAATTCCTATCTGCAGTCCGTCCCTTTCCTCTTCCTCCGTGAAAACTGAACAGAAATATTTGTTCAGGATTGAAGGGGCTTTAAAACTCCCCGGTGTTTAATTTTTTTTTCTACTGAGCCCAAATTTTGTACTGCAGCCCAGAAGCCACATAAGGGCGTTTTTAATATATATTTTTATATATAATGGCTCTTAAGGGGGCTTCAGGTGTTCTTCCCTAGCCTGTGGAGCCCAGAATCCACAGTTCTACCCAAACCCTGAAAACTGCTTTTATGTCTGTTTTTGTTTTACTTGGATAATAGCCCTTAAGAAGGCTTAACTTTCTCCCTGAGCCATGAAGGGGACTTTTTTAGTTAAACGTTAAAGACGTCTGTGTGCTTTTATGCTTGCCTTGCACTGCTCTCACTCATGCTATTCTGAATGCAGAGAGGAACGCAACAGTGGAGGTGAGCGTGAACTGACAGCTGTGCATGCATAATCAAGCTTTGCACTCAGTTGGTATTTGCAGTGTCTCTCCAGCTGTTCCTGGTGGGCATGAAACCTGCAGGACCTTGGGTTAGGACATTGGAACATGCGCGAGTATGTCACCACCCCAGGCCCAACCTCAGGAATGTGCTGAAACGTTCAGGGTCCTAGATCCCTACATACCACGTTCACTACAGTGCAAGTTGTGGAGAAAGCTACATGCACTAGCCTGTTCCCTTCCCTCTTGCACAGGGAACAGGCTATGTATGTTTTTATTTTTTCTCTCATCTTGATTTTTATCCTCCTCGGTGGGCCACTGCCTTGCATCGGCCAACCTACCAGACTCCAGGGGTCGTTTGGGATCTTGTAACACTCTGCGTGTCCCGGCGGACCACCAAGAGATGGCCCAAAGGCTTCATTCTGCCGTGGCCCCTGCGTTACTACATTTTTTTCCTGTTACCCTGAGGCCCCAGAATGCGGTAGCGCATACCGCAGCTCCGTGATGGCCCCATCTGTGCTCCCAGCCTAGCACCAGGGTTCCTCGACATGTCACCACCACCCATCCTCCATTAGAGGCGCCAAGCACCGAGGAGACCTCGGATCCCTCATGAGGAGGAGAACTGTCACGCCGGCAGCTTAGTCGGCTCCCTGCCTCCTCCCCCTCACGACCCCCAGCGCCCGCTCAAGTCCAAACCCGGGTTGCCGGCGTGGCACGGGGTGTGGAGTCCAGCACCTCAATCCTACATGCCGCCTGGCTAGCTACAGGTTGTGTATGTTAAATTCAATACCTCCCAACCTTTCAGCATTAAAATTCATAGCACTGGCATTGTAATTCAGAGGAGATGGCTCGAATGTGTATCACTTTCTTATTGTCTACAGATAGTGGGCCCCATATATTTAGTGTTAAGAAATGTTTCTATTAAGTTAGTTCAGTGATTTAATAGGTTGTGTCCAGAAATAGCTCTAAACGGTATTAAGAACATCAGTAAACCTTTGTGGAGCACGGGCCAATTTCAGTGCAAGAATCCTAGCACTGTGCCAGATTCATAGCAGTTGAGAAGTGTTTCAGACCCTGCATGACCACGATGGGTGCTTACAAACTATGCTTGTTTGTGCCTATTAAATAAATAAAAAAAAAAAAGTTTCCACAATAATACTATTTACCAAGTGCTGGCTTAAAGGGCTGCTGTAGTAGAATCAAAATAGCAGACAGGAACATGTTACAAATTTTAAGTAGTAGTTGTAACTTTTTATTTCTGAAGTGTTTTTATTTTTCAATTTGCTTATTAGAAAGTTTTCCAAGTGAGGGTTTTATGCACTCTTCCTGGGAGCCGAATATATCTAGTCCTGTTCCCTCCACCACATGATCAGCACTGTGACCTCACTGACAGAGACATCACAGGTAACTGACCTCTTAACTACTGAGTGTCTCTTCTTGAGTAGCTGTGATGTCACAGTCAGTGAGGTTATAATGCTGACGATAAAGTGGGAGGAACAGAACTAACCAGATATGTCAGCTGCCAGGCAGAGTGCTGTTCCACAGATCGCACCTACTAATATTGGGTAAAAAAAATCTTCTAATTAATCAAAGGGAAAATAAAAAGCACCTCAGATACAAAGGTAAATAGTTGAATGCTTTTAAAAACTAATTAATTTTAGGCAGTACGCTTGCTCTTTAAGCTGTTGGGAGTTTTGAGGATATTGTGTGTTACCATTTTATAGTAACTGGGGAGCATTTTCTCCTATAGGAAAACCCGGTTATAATTAGCCGTTATAACCCGCGGGTTATAATGGCGAACACGCGCCAGGTTTCTCTCGCTCCACCTGCTATTCCCTTCCTCGATGCCGCCACCACCACAGACTTCACTGCCACTTACACTCGGCAGTAAGTTTAAAAAAAAAATATATATATTTTAAAGCTTTAAAGGATCTTAAAAAAAAAAAAAAATAAAAATAAAGAAAAGAAAGGTTTCCACAGCTGCTTTTAAGCTGTTCACAGTCTGCGCTTCAACCAGACTGACAGCAGATGAACTGCGATGTGATGCATGTTTATTGTATATAATTGATGTGGCGAGAACGCTCCCCAGCAATTATATAAAATAAAACATGGGGTTGTGTGTAAAACTCGAATCTTACACACGCCGTGTTGATGTTAGATAAACCCCTCGAGCTTTGCTCTCAGGGTTTATGTAGCATCCAACACCTTGGGTGTGTAAAATTCTCATACAACCAACCCCATGTATTATACTCTATATATATATATATTATACATACATACATACTAGATATGGAGAATATATGTACACTAGATATAGATAGATATATATAAAAACTCTTGTAGAAAGTGATTTGAATATTTTAGTAATATTTAGTCAGGTTTGGAGAGGCAACAGTATTGCTAGTGGTGGAACACTAATACTGGATAGTACATGGAGAATACAGGATGGGCAACTGCACAACCGGCATGGGAATCGGAACCTCGAAGTGGTAGAACACACTGGTTGTGCATAAAGTTGCCCATCCTGTATTTTTTTTTTTTTTTTGTTGTAATTTCTCTTTCTCTCTCTCTCTTCACTCTGTCGGGAGTCGCTAAGGGTATCACCCCACTGCTGCCTTACCTGGAACCCCGGTGGGGCCAGTACACCCTGCTCAATCAACTTTCGTCGGGTCCCCTCCGGCAGTCAGGCAGGCAGCAGTCATCAGGGCCTACACCCAGCGCTCCTTTCCCTCGGCGCTCCAGTGTCTTTTTCCCTTGTTCTAAGGGAGTGCTACACCCAGACGCCAAGGCATCCCGCCGACGCCCTCACTCCCAACCTCCTGTGTGCTTGTGTGTTGCCAGCCTCCAAGCCCGCCCAGAGTCCAGACAAGTGCCCAGTTGGAACCCCCCACCCTCCCAGGAGAGTAGATCTGTCCTCCGGATGCTCAATCCTCTCCCTTCCCTGCTGACCCCCAACAGCCTGGGCTCATTCCCGAACCCGAGTCGCTGGCGTGGCACGAGGTGTGGCGTCCAGCGCCTCAACCCTCAGCGCCAGCAGGCCGGACCCTGTGTTTTGTTTATAGTGTATAGCATTATGTGAAATGTATGTGGCAGTTCTTTTCCTTTCGGAACAAAACTGTCTTGTACAGTTTCTATAGGTTTCAGAATGCTGTTGTACCACAGAAGGGTACAGTCGCATTCCATGTTTGAACTGTGGTACAACAGCATTTTGAAAGAGATGGAATTATATACAGAAAAATGTTGGTATCATAATTGGTAATACTCCTAAACATAAATTACATATCAGGTCTGTGGTTCAAAAGGCAAATAATATCATAAATATCATAAAAAGATCGTTTATAACCCGAGATTATCAGAGTATTCTTAATCTTTATAGAAAGTATGTACGTCCTCACCTTGATTATGCTTCTCCCTATTGGTCTCCATACTGCAAACAAGAAATTGACCTAATAGAACGAGTACAGAGACGTGCTGCCAAATTGATTTTACAGTTTGTCTGATTCACCTTATCAAACTAAGCTACAACATCTCCATCTAATGCCACTGGAAGTGAGAAGATTTCGAGGGGACTGCCTCCTTTTTCATAAAATTGTGAAGGATAAAGCCCTAACGAATGAATGTAATATTACACTAAATACCGGGACAGAATTTAAGATCACACAATAACCAGTTCGAACTCCCGATGACCAACACAAAAAGACGAGAGAATTTCTTAACTATGTCTTTTGGAAGTTTATTCCAGACTGAAACAACTCTTAAAGTAAATATCACAGAATTTAATAAATTTAAGAAAGCTTTCGATAAATACTTGGGGATATTAATTTATTCCCCACAAGGTGTGGGGGGACGGACTAGATGGGCCTTGGCCTAATTCCATCCTAACTTATGAAATACAAAATGTTATACTGTACACAATATATAGAGGATAATGTATGCCCCACTATCTACAACAAGTGTGTGTGTGTGTGTGTGTGTGTGTGTGTGTGTGTGTGTGGCACTTGAGAGGTTGCCATGTTGATCATTTTAAACCTTGAGAGGTTTTGGTCGCCATGGCTACTCCCACTTGTTGTGGATAGTGGACCGTACATTGTCTTTTATAGCGTGTGGTCCACTACACACAAGAGAAATGAGTCTGTGTGATTTAAAATCTCACTCACTTTTTTTTCAGCACCAAACTCTTCTGGGGTCAGCGTTCACTGCTGCGGCCATTTCAGGAATAGTGGAGGTTCGTGGAATGCGTATGCTTGAAGATGTTTCGTTGTTGTGCTGCGGTAGCTACGTATCTAGTGCAGGACAACAACAAAAATGACGTAGTTACTGTAGCACAACAACGCTGTTCTAAGTATGTATTGCTGCCTAGAACACATTTTACCATACACTGTATTCTCTTTTACTGCAATTGTCACTTTACAGATTTTATGAGCACTTGCTTGATTAGCCAAGAAGAGGATTTATGTTTTACTCATTCCAACTATATTGTACTGGTCCAGCACAAGGTAAAGCAGTAAGTGGCTATGCAGCTGTAGTTCAGACTAGAGATGGGTGAACCTCTTGCTGTTTGGTTCGTGAGATGCTTAAAAATAAAAATAAAAACTTGAAAAAAGTTTTTTCTTTTCAAACTGATGATACAGTGTGTATTGGACATTGAGTGTAAGCAGTATTTTAAAGGGTTGTAATGGGTAAAAAATGTGTCCGATGTAGTATAAAGCATGACACTGTGTCACTGGTGTAGTTTGTGGGACTGTGGCATCATTGCATGGCATGGCGAACATAGTTATAGATCAAAGTGTCCCAGTGAAAGGGGGGGGTTTGTATTACTGCTTGTAATCCTAGTAATTTATTTATTGATTGATTGTGTTGCACTGGAGGGGAGAAAGCGTGACAGCCATCCAAGTCACCAATAGAATTATTTTGTGGTGCTCATCAGCACAGCAGTAAAATGATGCAACTTGAAATGTGTTGGTTTAACGTTTCTGAGCAGAACGAGGGCCGTGCCGCATGGTAGTGCTGCCACAGTTGCCTCTAATTATTTCAGTCGCACACAGATGACCTATTACACATGAATCTTCATTGCTGTCAGTTGAAAACTAGGACCACATCGGCCAGCCCTTTGGTGCACTGGTAGCACTGCCACTCACAATGCTGGTGGCTTGCGTTCAGAAACAAGATTGAGTCATCAGGGGCTGTCCAGGGTGGGAAAGATCGAGCATCTCGGGATGGCTGTCCTCCTTCGGGGGCACTGTATCTTGCTACTTGACTGCCATCTGGCAGAGGCCAGATGGAAGCACAGGTGAGTGCACTTTGTAGGGAAGGGACTGCTGGCAGACATCATATAAGTGCGTGTGCACACACACACACACACACACACACACACACACACATCACGGGATGCCGGCACCCTGAGGAGAATGACCTGGTCAGATTCCAGCACTCCCTGAATCCTACAGCTCCCACTTACATACTGTGTGACCCTGAGCAAGTCATTTAACTTACTTGTGCTCCCAGGTTACACCTGGAAACAAGCTTCAGCTTAGTGTGCCTTTCCTGGTTAAACAATTTCCCCTTTCCCTTTCCTGAGTGCTTTGAGTCCTATATGCCACTGTGCTGATTTCTGTAGGGCCACATCAGGTTTTATGAAGGCATTTCTACTGTATGGTTACTGTGGCTGTGGGCCTCTAAACACAACTTTTTGCTGGCCCTTTGTTGATTGTTTGTTTGATTAGCACTTTTAGATAACATTTTGCCCTGTCTCCAATAGGCCACCACATCAGACATGGCTGACTTAGCTTTTTTGGTACCAGTGCCACTTTGGTGAAAGCAAAGCACAATGTCTTTTGCCATCTAATTGTTTTTATCCTACTCAGCACTTCTCTCACCCTCTGATTGATTGGGTTTCCCTCATTCGATCCAATTCCATATTATCGTATTATGCGTGTCTGTAGCACTATGCATGACCCCCCCCCCGGAACGCAAGTAGCACTTGGGAAACTGTGCACAGATTAGCCCTCTGGCACAGTAGCGCATAGGGAGGCACCCAGACCTGGTCTGAATGTCCGTTAATGTACTACACTAGTAACTCAAAAAATTTCCCGCCAGCACAGAAGTTCAGGGCGAGGAACCTGTTGTCATCCAAGTAGTAATCTGTGTGTCCCCTACTGGAATGCAAGTGACACTTGGGGAAGCTGCAAAAAAAAAAAATACCCCTCCGGCACCACAGTGCAGGGTGAGGCAGCCAGAACTACTGTTGAATATCCCTTTATGTACTGCCGTAGTAGCTCAAAGATTTAGCCCTCTGGCACAAAAGTGCATGGCGAGGAACCTGCAGCCCACACATCAGTAGTCTGCAAGTCCCCCTACTGTAATGCATGTAATATTTAGAAAGCTGCAGAAACTACCCCTCTGGCACCATAGTGCAGGGTGAGGAACCAAACTGCTCTGAGCATCTCTTAATGAACTTCGCTAGTGGTTTAGAAAACTAGCCATCTGGCACAAATGTGCAGGGGGAGGAACCTGCTGCCTTTTTCGTAGTTATTTACTGCCTGAATTACCACTAACAAGTAATGGAACTGGAGATTTGGAAACAGGGCAGAATAAAACAAACCTGAACAAAAAAAAGTGCACTTTAGGGTGCTACAATGAGGCGCTAGTGGTGGATGCAGCACTGTAGTTAGTGCACTACTGCTCTCCTCCCCTTCACAACTCTGGTCGTGGCCCTGCCAGCCTGCAGTTTACTTTCTCTTTCCACAACAAGTAGCCTAGCCCCTGCACCTCCAATATACTCACAGAATCTCGCACAGTAATCGGTGTCTAATACTTAGCTAGAAGCACTTAAAAGTGCTTTTGGTTGAGTTTTTTCAAAGTTCTTTTCCCTCAAAGAGGTTAATGTCTCCTGGCTGTCAGTACAAGTTCTCGAGCTATGCTTTCCTTTTAGCAGAAACTGCTTGAGAGTCAGCACAGCTGAAGAGGAGGACACGCCTGTTGAGTATGCATCTATATCCAGGGGACGTCCTAGGTGTCAAAGTGCACATGGGTGGGGGGTGCTTCCTTCCTATTTGTGGTTTTATTTCCTGGTTTGTTTGCTGTTTGGTTAATTTTTTTAAATTTTGAACAAAAATGAACCATCAGGCCACACTTTGGCCTCTGCGATCAGTTCAGCTAAAAATAAACAAACACCCCCAGTCTGTTGGGTGTGTTTTTAAAGGGGAACAGTTAGCACCAATAGCTGGTCCCAAGTTGCACTTAGTATGCAAAATTTTTTTTTTTTTTCATGTTTACTGTTTACTATAACATATATTGTATCAGACTACTTTTGCTTACTTCCGGGCTATTTTCTTAAGAAATCCCAGAATCCCCTGCAGCTGACATCAGAGCAAGACTGCAGTAGTAGGAGGAGATTCTGTAGCCTGCAGTGCATGAAGAAGACTTGGTTTGCTGGCCAAGGCACCTAGCTTCACCTGAGCTCTTTTCTTCCAAGACTGCTTGAAAGGCAGAGTAGAGAACCTTACCAGAGCAAGGGAAAAGGATTAAGACTTATTTTGGCTAAGCAGATTTACTGTGTGGTGTTTTTATTTTTACTCACAGGGATTGCTACTGTTTGTTGCTAACATTTCATTGCTTTATTTTCTCTGATTCAAATTGTTGTTGCTGGTATACCTTCTTCTGCATTATTAGAAGGTGTGCCTACAGTGTGTGTAACAGATTACTGCTGTAATCTTCTGATTCAAATTGTCTTTGCAAGGTATATCTTCTGTTACTGCTTTATTTTTCTCTGTAGCAAAGTGTTTCTTACAGGGTATATCTTCTCTGAAATTATTACAGGTGGAGCTTTACAGGTTTTACAGTTTTATCTGACATTAGGATACACTTTCAGGGTTACTGCATTTGTTGTTGACTGATTGTTTCTGCTCTTACCTCCTTGTTCTTTCGTCAATGGTTCTTCTTTTTTGGCAGGGAAAGGGCCCAGCCATCCAACCACCCCACACTGCACTCCTTCAATAGGGTACCACAGTTGTGACATTTCCTGTGGCAGAGCAGGAAGGGGTGAATCAGTGGGGCATCCACAAGGTGAGCTCATTTACAGGGGCACTAGTAATTTAACTTGTTATAACAAGTTAAACAAAAACAAAACACAATCAAACCATTACTTGCATTTTTCCTTCTAATTACTCTGACTAGGTTATAAACCCAGCAACTTATCTGGAATGGATATCATTAACTGCAGGTACTGTGAACAATTTTCAGAAGGACAGTCTTACAGGATTTAGGACACTGTCCTACATGCTGGAGCCATTGAGATCTTAGGGCTCAGCTCTGGGCAGCATGGGCAGAGATTGCACTCAAATTTCATATTCAAGAGGAAATACTTTTATAAGAACCACCCGCCATTTCCCCAGCATCCAATAGAAAAACCTAGACTGCTGAGCGTAGTTGGACCAGGAGGTTGGCAGGTGGTTAGGAGGGGCAAATCGGGTGCCCCATCACTCTCTGCTCTCCAATATATTACCTCCAAAAACCATATAAACACTACAAACGGGTATCTGCCTCTATCTCTGAAATCAAACAAAGAGGCAGAAGACACTGCAGAGCAGGACACCGCGGCACAGGAGCTAGCACAACAAAACTCACCCAAATCAGGAACCAAAACAAAAAAAGCAAAAAGGAAATCCAAAAAACTTCTGATCATAGGAGACTCCATGATTCGGGGAGTTGATACCCATCTCCAGCCAGGGGTAATGGTCAGATGTCTCCCAGGTACATCAGCATGGAGAGACACTGACCGCATTGCTAAAATTGTTCACAAAGCAGGAGAAAACATTGATGTCCTAGTACACATAGGGACTAATGATCTCGCCAGCCGGTCAGTTGTGGAGACCAAGGAGCACCTGACCAGGCTGGGTGACAAACTATCATCCATTTCGTCCGCATCTCCTTCTCTGAGATCCTGCCAGTCTGGGAGAGGGGGGCAGATGGATGGAAGGTCAGAGAAGGGGAGATAGGGGAGCTAAACACGTGGCTCAAGGGCTGGTGTCAGGAAAAAGGACACAGATTTGTAGGGAACTGGCAGTAGTTCTGGGAGTGAAAGTTCTTTAAATTTGATGGATTGCATCTGACTAAGGAGGGAGTCAGTGCATTGGGGCAGAAGTTTGACATCTTTGCAGAATATTTAAACTAGCAAATGGGGAGAGGGTGCATGCGCCATACGTTGAGATGGGAAGGCCACCCCTCCCCTCAGCTAGTGGTCAAACAGGGATTCAGCATGTTTGCAGTTCATTTGCATCACCAGGTAAGAAAAGGTTTGTCGCCCATACGACGCACGGGGTAATGCCAAACCTCATCCAACAACTAACACACCAAAATCTGGCCAATGGAAAATCATGTACATAAATGCTCACAGCCTGGGAAATAAGATCCCAGACCTGCAGGCAATAATGTCAGAGGCTAAACTGACATAGTAGCAATTAGTGAGACGTGGTTTACCAGTAACCACACTTGGGAGACTTCAGTACCTGGCTATGTATTGTTCAGAAGAGACCGAGGTGCAAAAGAGGGGGGAGTGGCCCTGTAAGTCAATGAAAATATCAAAGCTACAGAAATTCAGAATACACATAAGGAGCCAGAAGAACTGTGGGTCATCCTGGAAACAGGAAATGGGACAGCCATAAGAACTGGGGTTGTCTGCAGGCCCCCAGACCAGGGGGAGGACATAAACATTACTGTTAGAAGATATACAAAACATGACAGCTAAAGGGGAGGTTCTGATAATGGGAGACATCAACATGCCGGATACAGATTGGTCAATACCAGCAGGAACATCTGCCAGAACTAGACACATAGTGGATTCTCTGCAGGGGGAGGGCCTCAAACAACTGGTACAACAACCCACAAGAGACAGGGCTATCCTAGATCTAGTACTGACTAACAGGGAAGGGATCACAGATCTCCAGGTAGAAGGTCACCTGGGGGCCAGTGACCATCACATGGTGTTCAGTTTGGCTACTATATCTAAATCATCCCATTCCAAGGCAAAAATATGGGACTTCAGAGGAGCTGACTTTGATAAGATGGCCAACAGAGTTAAGCTAGTCCTGGCAAAAAGAAACACAGGTGAGGGGGTACAGGCAAAGTGGGCAAGCATTAAGGATGCAATACTTGAGGCAACATCCCATTGTGTTAGACAGAAAAGGAAGTGCAAAGAAGAAGGAAACCACTTTGGTTCTCAAATAAAGTAGCAGAAAGGTCAGAGCCAAAGGCTGGCTTTCCAGGAAATATAAGGAACACAGCGGATGAAGGTAGGAGGCATACCAAACTTCCCTAAGTGAAGCAGGGAAGGCAGTAAGGCAGGCAAAGTCCCAAACTGAGGAAACACTAGCACGAACAGTAAAAGAAGGTGACAAGACTTTCTATAGATACATTAGTGAAAGGAGAAAGTCCAGAGAGGGTATTGCTAAGCTCAATGGAGAAAAGGGAGCATGTGAGGAGGGGGACCATGTGAAAGCATCTATCCTAATTAGATACTTTTGCTCAGTATTTCCTGAAGAGAAGGTAGGGCAGGGCCCACAGCTCAGTACCATGGACACGGGGGAGGGAGGTGAGCACTGCTCCCTTCACAAAAGAAAGGGTCCTACAAGAGCTTGCTAAACTCAGGGTGGATAAGGCAATGGGACCTGATGGCATACATTCCAGGGTACTTAAGGAGCTAAAGGTGGAACTAGCAGAGCCATTAGCAGAACTGTTTTTAGTGAGTCTCTGAGCACAGGAGAGGTCCCAGAAGACTGGAGAAGGGCTCATGTGATCCCGCTCCACAAGAGTGGTAGCAGGGAGGAGGCAGGGAACTCAGACCAGTCAGTCTACCTCAGTAGTGGGTAAGATTATGGAGGCACTTAAGGAAAGGATAGTGCAACACCTGGAATCCATAGGGCACAGGATCCAAGACAGCATGGGTTTACAAAGGAAGGTCCTGTCAAACTAATCTCATAGATTTCTCTGACTGGGTAACCAGAGTGGTGGACCAAGGGGGTGCAGTTGATGTCGCCTACCTTGACTTCAGCAAAGCTTTGACACTGTTCCACATAGAAGATTGATAAATAAGCTGGTAGGCTCGGGTGGTCAGAAGTTGGTCAACTGGGTGGCAAACCGTTGACGGGCAGAAAACAGAGAGTGGTGGTAAATGTATACAGTCAGGAGAGATGCAAGTCACAAGTGGGGAATCTTCAGGGATCAGTCCTGGAGCCAGTCCTCTTCAACATCTTCATTAGTGACCTTGCAGGTGGACTAGAGAGTAGGCTTGTCTGTTTGCAGATGACACCAAGATCTGCAACAGAGTAGATGATCCAGATGGGGTGGGCAGAATGAGAAGAGATCTGGATAAACTAGCAAAATGGTCAGAAGAGTGGCAACTGGGATTTAATGCAAAGAAGTGCAAGATCATGCACATAGGGAAGAGAAACCCTGAAGCCACCTATAGGCTGGGAGGGGAGTTGCTAGCAGTCACAAAGGAAGAAAGAGACTTGGGCATCATCATCACTGATGACCTGAAATCATCCAAGCAGACCTCTAAAGCAGTAGGTAAGACTAGGGGGGTGTTAGGGGCGTATTAGTAGGGTATCACAAGGCGAAGAGGGAGGTAATAATCCTCTTACAAGACACTGGTTAGGCCCCATCTGGAGTACTTCGTGCAGTATTGGAGGCCACACCTTCACAAGGACATTAACCAAATTGAGGCAGTCAAGAGAAGAGCAACCAAAATGGTGCAGGAACTGCATCGGAAGACATATGAGGACAGATTAACAGAGCTCAATATGTATACCCTAGAGCAAAGGAGGGAGGGAGAGAGCTGATATGATCGAAGCATTTAAACACCTTAAGGGCATTAACAAGGTGAAAGAGTCTAACATGTTTAAATATAAGAAAAATAGCAGGACAAGAGGACACAACATGAGATTAGAGGGGGCCAATTAAGGGGACGTGAGGAAATTCCTTTTTCAATGGGTGGTGGATGTATTGAATGGCCTACCTCAAGAAGTGGTGGCTATGAATACAGTGCAGGGCTTCAAACAGGCATGGGATAGGCATAAGGGAGCAATACAAATGAGTATGAATAGATAGGCCACTGACAGAGCAAAGGCCAATGGCACAGTTATAAGGTAGAAAAAGAAATGGGCAGACTGGATGGGCCTTGCGGTCCTTATCTGCCGTCAACTTCTGTGTTTCTATGTTAGAGCCTTATGATCTCCAGTCAGATGATTTCCAGTGCAGCATTTCTCCTGGGGCTAAGTACAGTCCTCTGTGACTGTACTTAGCCCAGGGAGGACAGTGGAACCAGCAAACAAAATATCAGAGCTTATATGAACTCCAGCTTGCACTGAAGGCTAGAGACTCTTCAACTTCTACAGCCCTGCTCTGATGTCATGTGCAGGGGCTTCTGGGATTTGTAGTTACAGAAAATGTCAGTCTGGAAGTAAGCAAAATTAGACTGATATACTCTGCTATGCAGCAGTAAACAGTAACTGGGGGGGGGGAAAGGTATTTGCACGCAAACTGCAAATTTGTCCCAGCCCTACACTTGGGTGTGACTGTTCCCTTTTATTTCATAAACCATTCATCTATCCGTAATTCTAATACCTCACTCGCCCTCCCATAGTTTTTTTCCGCTTATCCTTGTCTCCTTCACATGATTCCTCCTTGATCTGTTCTTTCCCACCCATTTGTAACATGTCCTCATTTTATCCCACATTCATCCATCAACCCTTCTGTCAAGTCGTCACACCCTCTCAGTCCCTTCGCTGCAGTTTGAGACCAGTGACCATCCACAGAGGGGACCCCAGTTGTACTGGTGGCAGGGGTTCTCTATCACCCCATGTGGTACTGTGCCTTTGATGGCCTTGCACGCACAGAGTAAGCCCCTCCAGAGGACCAAGCCTCCTGTCCACCACAAGTATCACTGCGATGGTGGAACTTGGTGTTGCCCTGCCCCAGCTGGTGAAATCTACCATGCAGCAGCACTGCCCCAGCACTCAAGTCCAGTTCCAGACCCAGATCACCAACATGGGAGTGTATCTCGCCGTCCACTGAGCCATTGAGTGCCTGGAGCACATAACCCTCTTTATAAGGGTTGAACAACAAAACTGGTACAGCAGCTTAGTCTGTGGAGCATTCAGGTGAAACTCGCTAGTCCTAAGCTTTGCTCAAAGGAATTTGCTGACATTCACACACACACAGGTCCCTTGGGAACAATTTTGGTCTCCCAGGGCTTAAATATTTTTAAATCTTTACTGCATGAATGAGGAAGTGGCAGCAGAGCAGCCGACTAGAGGTGCTCCCTTCTTCCCAATTCTCACGTCATCCCAGGACGAGTTGTGAGCTGCAGACATCAGAGAAGAGCCTGTTTTGGCTTACAAAAGTCCCAGGGATTGGATATTGTAACTTCCACCAAAGGACCCACCAGTGGAGCACCAGCCAGAGCAAGGGGACATGGAGCAAGTCTGAGTACTTGTTAGTAACAGCATTAATGTAGTAAGTATTTCACTTTGACCCCTACTTCTGGTGTGCCATCACCAGCGTCCTCCTAGGGCAGCAGTTCACAAGGCAGCCACCAAAAAAACTCTGTAACTTATTTAGAAATGAGTGACTGGGAAAGGCACGCTGAACTAAGCCTCATTTCTGCATTTGAACCTGGGGTGGAGGAGTGGGGAAGGGTACATGGGGATAATGTGTCACACAGGTGAAAGAAAAATAACAGTATAAAGAGTGCAAACACATGCAGGTTAGTGCAAGTGAAAAACGGTATGGACCTAAAAGATGAACAGTAATAGTGGAACTATGGTACATAATGATAGCTTACGTGATAAAAATGACACAAAATAACTAGAGTGATACGGGCTGGCCAAAGAGGGGTATGCAGCCCAGCACCCCCTAAAAAGTACTGCGTGACCAGAGACAAACTAGTTGTAGGAACAGAAGGGAGTGAAGTGATATGTTAAGAGCTGTTTTTAGTGAGCAGTAAGTGGAGAAGCGGTGGGGCTGAGGGGGTAGATTATTCCAGAGGGAGGAAAAGTAGGAGAGGGCATTTTTGCCCCATAGTAGTTTGCAGCAAGGGAGAGTGAAAGGTCATGTGTCAGCAGATCAAAATTAGTAGGTGGATGGGAGAGAGAGAAGGAAGGATAGATACGGTGGGGGAGTAGATTCAGAATTTGGAGAGAAAAGAGCTGTGAGAGTGAGGCATGTGGAAATAAATGGAGGGAAAGAAAAGTTTGTGTAGAATGAGCAGTGGTGGGTAAGGTGAGGAGAGTTAGCAGAAAGGATGAAAAAGAGTCCAGCCTGCCAAAGGAAGAATTTGGGGCAGTCCCAGAGATCTCATCTGCATAGCCAAACACTGGAAGAATAGGGGCAACCCAGCTGGCTCAGCAAAAGCACGTTGTGCTTCTGTGCTGGCAGCCCAGGTTCAGGAGTGAGCCCGGGGTGCCAGGATTGATGCAGCTAGGAGTGAAGAGTTCTCCTGAAGAGAGCACGAGCCAGCCCTGGAGGGAGACATACACTGGGGTCTGACAGAATACTGCAAGTCATAGTAGGAGATGGCTCAAGGGGTCTTGCAGCTAGACGAAGGGGAATGAAAATGGTGGGAAGAGTCCTCTCATGGAGAGGGAGAAGTAGGCAAGACCTGTTGTGATTAAGGGTGCCAAGATGGGGGGGGGAGTGATTTTTGTTTTATAGAAGGAATTGATGCGAATAGAGACATCTAAATGCCAAAAACAGCCACACATTGAGGTACTTGAAATGAGAAAGTTCATCAAGTGGGTTATCAGCCAGTGTTTGTGTTGTGTGTGTGTGTGTGTGTGTGTGTGTGTGTATATGTATATATGTGTGTGTGTGTGTGTGTGTGTGTGTGTGTGTGTGTGTATGTGTGTATGTATATATATATATATATATATATATATATATATATATGGTGTGTGTGTGTGTGTGTGTGTATGTATGTATGTATGTATGTATATATATATATATATATATATATATATATATATATATGTATATATATATATGTATATGTGTAATTGAGTGGAGCTGAGTTTTGCAGGTTTTTTGACTAGCACCAAAGGACATGGAAACTTGTCTTTTTGACATTATCCATTAGCTTGTGTGACTGAAAGCACCGTTGAACAAAAGCTCCTAAATTTTGCTCATTGTATTGTTGTATTAATGTGGGGCCTAAAAATAGACTGGCAACCAAATGTTTTCCATTTGTGAGCCATTGCCTTTCTGTTCCTACTAGTTAAAAGAGAAGAAAAAGGTTTAATTAGACACAAGGAATTGCATCATAAAGTTTCCAAACTAACAAATAGACCAAGTAATACAACTGGGGTCCTTGCAGGTCAGTGTCCATGTGGAAGTTAAAGATGGCATGATGCTTATTGAAGAAGAGTAGTTGCATTTCCCCGCTGTCATGGCCAACATTCCCCCTGTCAATAAATGGGTCCATATATTCCACACATACCCTCCCGGTGGCATCTGGAGATGAGCTGTCATATCTTAGCGTGCTTTCCCTGGTCAACAGTTTTTCCCCCCTTGGGTATTGGCTCAGTAGTCCCACAGGTCTCCAGTCCTGGGCCCCCTGTTGTTTTTCATCGTTCATAATCCAGTTTCCAGATGTGTGAACCAAGTTCAGCACACCTGTATACAGATGACACAAGCCTCTGTTACAGTGCAGACTCCGTTGAAGAGCTGAACCAAGTACTTCAGATTGATTTTGATAATCTGCAGTGATGGTTCCGAGAGTCTAGGAAAGTGCTCAGCGAGACAGAATCAAAGGTAATGTTTTAGTAAAAACCTATAAACGAGCAAGGAATGGAAATGAATAGAAGAACAGAAAATAGGTACAGGTTGAAACAAGCAAAACATTTAACTATTTGGGATTAATAATTGATGCTAATCTAAGGGTTTTTTATAAGTGTTTTTTATTGAATTTGCAAGCAAAAATCTTACAAAATAATGCATAGGAGGCCAGCACGGGTACATTGTCAAATAATACAGTGCACTTACAAAGGAATATTTCAGACACCTCCCTAGAAGTTACATCATGGAATGAAGTTCCAATTGATAACTTCATCGTAAATTAAACATTTGCATGCAGCTAAGGCAGTGGATGAGGGATCAGGCAGAGCATGTTAACAAAACCGCCCTATTACCAAAGTAACCTACTGGTCTAAAGATCTCTT
Organism: Neoceratodus forsteri; assembly: GCA_016271365.2. Classification (NCBI taxonomy): domain Eukaryota; kingdom Metazoa; phylum Chordata; order Ceratodontiformes; family Ceratodontidae; genus Neoceratodus; species Neoceratodus forsteri. The sequence continues at coordinate 29,993,725 of CM057456.1, forward strand.
AATCTCAGAAAAGGAATACTTCAGATAGAAATTTCCCTCAACCTCCCAGGAAAAAGCACTACCCAAAGTAGTTAGTAAATAGAAGATCATTTACATTAAATCGGCCCAGTTAGCTTTAAGCATCAGTTGAAACCAGCAAACACATTGGCAGTAACAAACTACAAACAAATAATGAGCATTAATCTATCATTAAAAATAAAGCAAACTTTTACTTCTGCATTGATATGTCTGTGAACCTGAGCAAAGTGTATGTCCATTAGCTCAGAAATATTGTCCATACTGCCCACATCAGGCTGGTAAGCATGAACTAATCACCGTGCCGAACAAATGGATACAGTAAAACATTTTGGTGTGGCCGGAATTTCCTCCATGGTTAAAAGAATGTCGGCTGGCAATTGTAGTTCCCCACATTGTAAATTGAAAGAATGCCAGCAAATGTACGTAAGAGTATAATTCAGCTTTCTAGTTAGAGAGCAGATAGGGGTTGTTAAATCCAAACACTGCCCAAATGTACTTGGCAAACAAGGCACTTACTACACAATCAGTTCATGTTTTAGTCCCCATCCAACTCTGCTTCTCACTGTAGCATCACCAGATCTGATTGGATACATTGCAACAGCTTTCTAGTGTCTTTTGGGTCAGTGAAGAGATATGACTGACCATTCTATTGTAAATGCAATTTCGCTGGTAAGAGGAGTTGTTGCTGCAATTTCGGTTGTTGGAGCCGACTCCAAATCCCATCAAAGGCATTCATCTTTGCCATGTGCTATAAGAAAGATCAAGAAATATGAAGACAGTATCTTCCCCATGCGTAGAGATCTGTTCTTTCTTGTTGCGGCCAACATTCTGTCCTGATCGCCAATACCATTGCATACCATCATGAAAGTCCAGGGAGTGGTTGCTGGTACAGTAGCCCACTGTGGGGTAATGCGAAATGCCTTCTCAAGTGATACAGGAGGTCCAAATTCAGATAACCCCAACTGAGTAAAAAGAAGCAAGTTGGCAAAGCCCAAGCAGTCCTTTCCCTCAGAAGACTCTTGAGAGCCCGACAAGTCCGACATTCCGCTCCCGAGTTTGATTTTTCTATGGTTTTAACCTCTGAGGCAGTAACAAAGTTTCTTTCCCTAGGCGAGCTGTGGCATCGATCGATTTGGCCACAGAGGCTTAATTTCACTGGTACGACTTTTCAGTGTTGTCCATTCTGCTTTCCAGAGAGGCTACTCTCAGGTGCAGAGCATTAAATTTGTGGTCCAGATCTTGAACCATTTTAGCTAATTGTCCCAATGTGGTGTTTGTAGAGAGAGTCTCCTCACCTGCCTGCAAATCAGCAGAGGTCCCGGCTTTGTCCAGTTGTACTGGTCAACCATGCTTTCGTTCTTTTGTCTTGAAAAAGTACTCAGAAGGTGGATTAGAGCCTTTGGATATGCCCATCTTGCAGTATTAGTAACCAGCAACAGAAAATGCAGAGCTTAGCTTAAACCGAATACCAAAAAGTAGCTAATTTAATAGTTTAAGATAATTCTCCTGGGAGCCCACGTGAAGACCTGTTTCCTCTCAGGCTGCTCAGCAGTGGGCTCCCTCCCCCCAACTTAAGTGTTTGAGGGAAAACATCCCACTGGTAATGGAAAAAAAATGAATGCAAAATTGGGAGCTTTATATAGAAAGTGTTTGCCTATCTCAGTAAGCCAAGACAAAAAATAAACGGTCACTGTCTGCAAACAAAATAGAGGTGTAATTTTAGTAACCCACGACAAAAACAGTATTGTCAAGATTGGACAAACTATGTATGCTCTTAACTGTAGAGTAGATGCACAACGTTATGATTTATACAACAATCTTGAGATTTTGTCACCAGTTGGAAAAAAATCAACAGTGGCTATTGATTGACTGACTGGAAGTGTGTTCATAACCAGGCACCTGTGTTCCTAAAGGATTTGTAATTCCTTTATACAGCCATTATCAATTTTGTTCACAAAATGTTTTGTTGTTGAAAGTCCCAGAATGTAACACAGTTATTGGAGAAAAAGCATTTGAATGTAAATGAGCCAAAGACTGGAATGCTTTGAGTGCTGATCTTAAAACTAATACCAATTTGCACATGTTGAAAACTAAATTACAGCTGTTAACTGCTGAATGTAAATGCCATTAGACTTACTTGTTATATGTATAATTGCTCACATTGTATGTTTGTAATATATTGAAGGCTGCATCTGCCCTGGGTCCTTTCATATAAGGCCTTTAAAAATCATTCCTTGGCACGTGAATGTAAATAATAAAACATTATAAATAAATGATCACTTTTTGAAAAAATATTGTGTATTATCTGGTCCCTCTTGCTACATCCTGTATGCCATCCTCATGCTTGGAACGGCAGCAAGGTAAGCAACATTGATGGCTCCAGTATCTCCGATCCGATGCCAGTGGTCACTAATGTCGCCACAGATGATTCTGTTTTTGATGGCTGCTGTGTGTATGTGTGTGTGTGATCTTCGGACTCGATTGATACTGTATTGGGATGGCGGGGGGGATTAACTGATAATATACTTTTTTTTTTTTTTTTAAACTTCATGTTGCACATAGGTTCTCACCCAGAACTCAGTCTGTACTGCTACCAGTTTTCATAGTCCTTCAGACACCTGAAAGGATTACCTTGGTATGCTGCTACCACTCAGCGAGACTCTCACTCGGGGCATCACTAGGTCTGAATCCCACTACAGCCACTGCTCACATAGTTTAGTGCTGTTTCCCAAAGGGCAGATGGCCCACCCCTTTTATCACAGCTGAGAACACTTTGCTTTTGGTATGGTAACTTTGTAGCCTGCCTCTTCAGAAGTGGATCATAGACTTGCCAGTTTACCCCTGGTTATCTGTATTTGAAATTACTCTATCACAGACAGCATGAAATATATAAAAATAGCATTTCATACTCCACGATATTTACATATGTTATAGGATAATACACAGCAAAGACTATAGAGAATACAGCATTTCTACAGAGATAAAAATAAACCCATTTGGAGAAGATAAAGATATCACAGGAAAAACCTATCTAAATCTGAGTAGAAGAAACTTAACCCCAGCAGGGAACTGGTGAGTTTTGACACTCAGATCTGTGATGTTGCTAGTTCAAAATCCCAGCATAGCTGAATTCTGATTGTAAAATGCAGCAGAAGTACTTTCGACTGGCCTGCCCACTATCCTCTCATCACTGCAGAAGCCTCTGACATCACACCCTGTTTGTGCTTTTGATTTCTGGGGACCACCTTTTTCCCAGACTGCCTCAAAATTGATTGTGTATTCGCTTTGGATTGCATTGTTATCCTGGGTCTAGGACAGGTGGAAATGTCTTACTTTGGCCTGGTCCTGTTTACAGTTCAAACATATCTTTTTTTTTTTTTTTTTTTTTATGAAAGGGACTCAGCCCTTTGAAGTTTACCCAAAACAAAGGGCCTTTACAGGATAGGAAAAGGAACTGCTTACACAGAAGCCACTGCTTGCTGAGTGCCCTGAGACATGGGCTGCAGAGGAATGTAATTTTTATGTCTTGTTCACACAGTGCTAACAGCGGCGCCTTCTCAATCATTCCTGCAGCATTTTTGGAAATGCTGCAGAGCCACATTCATACAGCAACTGGGTTTTAGCGATATTGGTGTTTAAATATTCTGGCATTTCCAGGGGACTTCCGTGATGGGATATCCTCTGCCCAGTGCTAAGCAGGAAGTGGGCAATTTAGCAAAGGGGCAGTGTCAGCTTTTTACCAATTTGTATTTTTCTTCCCTGGAATCATGATTTTTCAGCCAAAAGAACGTTCATTCGTCCAGACCTTATTGCACCTTCTTTTGCCTCCCCTATATAACACCTTTCAGAAACTGAGGGGCATAGGCCAGCCCGGTGGCGACCCAGGTTCAGACACGCGCCTGGGCCATAAGGGGTCGGTGGGGGATAGGATTGAGCATCCGGAGGACTGCACTCCTATCCCTGGGGAGGGATCCAGGGTGCCACCGCCTGCAGCGGCTCCTGGTGATGACCGGGGCACTTCTGGAGTTGGTATAGCAGTATAGAGGCGCAGACGCCGGCACCGCATGCCCGGACGCCATTGCACGCCCGCACCCTGGGGCCAGAAATGGAAAATAGCAGCAGCACAACCACGGCAGCTTGATGGCCACACTCCATTGTCCGATGCTTGGACGACGTGTACCAGTATTGGTTCCTTGCCTCATGGGCAATAGGGTGTGCCTTCTGAAGGTATAGTTGCATATGCCAACTAGGCGTGCAACTTCAGGGTCAGAGGTGGAGTTGGAGCGGTGGCTGGAAGAAGGCAGATCAGTTGCTGCAGGGGTGAAAAATGTGATAATATATAAAAAAGAAACTGGTATTTCAGCATTCAGCGCTAGATCTCTATCAGGGACATGCAGGGAGGGGCAGACAACGAAATAAGGTCCGGGCTAATGAACATCCTTTTTGCTGACTAATAATGATTCATTTCTAGGGAAGAAAACTACAGATTGGTACAAAGCTGACTATCCCTTTAAATTGTCTGCTTTCTGCATTATTGGTGCTGGCTATTCAGACAGCCAAGAAAAACGACTACATCAGAATGCAATCCCACGGAAAGGGGATCGCGTACACAATGCGGAACTGGCAAAATGGTGGCATTCAGACGTGCAGAGGCACCAATCTGGCTGCTGTGCACTAACAACAGCTCCTAATTGGCTGTATGAACGAAGCTTTAGTTTCCACCAGACCCCCCCCTCCCCAGCTGAAATACACCATAGAGGCACAGATAATAAAAATTAAATACACACACACACACACACACACACACTGCAAGTTGTTTTAGTTGGTATTCTTAGAATTTTATTAATCAGTCTTGTTTGCTGGTTTGGGCATAGTCTGATTCATTACCTAGAGTTTAATTAGGCTTTCCTTCCCCTTTAAATTAGATATGCTCAGCAGGGGAAAATGTAAGTGTGTGTGTGTGTGTGTGTGTGTGAGATCGGGAGGGGGCTGCCATCTCTTGGAGGTGTAAATCCTGTAGAAATCAACGCTGAAAGGTGACCGAGGAGCAAGAACTCTGTTTTGTAAAACAAGTGCAGACAGAGTTCCTGCCCAATTTAACCCCCGACACTGGCTGGAAAATAGTAAGGGATACCAGAACACAGTTGCAGGTGACTGTTGCTTAAACGTTGCAGTGACCACTTAGTGACTATCTCTCACGAGCCACCCTGGTGTGCTGTGCACAAACTTGGTCTCAGGCTTTCTGTGCTGCCATGCATGGTAGCTAAATGCATTGCAAGGAAAAAGAGGGTGGGGTCACGGTTAACAATCATGGCAAGCCTTGTAGAGGCAGCCACAGAGTTTTGTGACATCTCTTGCCTGTAAAAGCAATACAGGTGGGTAGTAGGGGTGTTGCATCTACCCCGAAACTGACCTCCTAGGAGCTGGCCGAGGATGCAGACCTTTATGGGACTGGAAAGAAAAACTGGGAGTGGGGATTCCAGGATACCACAAATTCTTCGGGGAACATGAGTGGGTAGGGGCCACAGGACCCACAGGGATGGTCACCACACAACAGGAAAAATCTTGAATTATCTGCCCAGAATCAGACCTAAAGTTGAGTGGTCTGTCGAGTGATGAGGAACACTGCGGTGGTAGTTCTGTTTGCTACATACTCTTATCTTTCTTGATCAGTTTGAAAACCATCTCAGTGTCACTGCTCTTTTTTTACCTTTATGAAAGCATTTTGTCATTGCAGAATAAGAAAGACAGAATTACACAACGCATACAATTAGCGTAGCATTTCATTATTTGTAAAGATCTTGCAGAAATGGGTCACACGAAATACTAGTATCCTGAGATTATTAAATGATGAGTTTAAGAAGAGCCACCGTAGTAATGTCTTGGGGAGGGTCTTTATTGATTTTCCAAAATATTCCCAATTGTTTGATCTTTGATCTGTGTAGACAAAGGACAAAAAAAGAATTGCACATTCTAGTCCAGCATGGCCATTTAAAGTACAGTTATGTAAAGGAGAATGACTGACTGTGATTTTTTAATCCTGCGCCTGGATTTATGACTCGGATGGACTTCCTTTTTGTAGACCATCATTAACTGACAATCGTTGGGAGAGTCCAGAAGATACAAGTAACGAAGTTTATGATTTTTCTTATTTTCACTTGTTTGCCATGAGATGACAGGCACTATGCCATACCCAAACTTCCTCAGGTCTGTATGTTATCTGGTGAAAACCCTGCATTTGCTAGCCAAAATCCTGCTGACTGATTTGCATTTTAGTTGTGTGAAGACTCCGCAACCCCCACGGGACTAATTATGATATCTGTGTGTGGCAGCATAGTGGGGCAGCCTGTTTATGACCTGAATTTGCCCCTCCACCAACTGCAGATGAAAATGGAGTGTTAGCTTTTTGCCGCAAAAGAACAGCTTGTATCCTGCCTTTTTTTAGGGTACAGTGTGAAAAAAAAATCTAGCACCAACTTTCCCAGCAGATTCCCTCAGTGCTCCAGTTTTTAAGTAGCAAACCATTGTACAGTTGCAGAAAATGACTGTCTTCCTCTGTAGTGAATCAAATTGGCTCCCTCCCATGCTTCTTAGGTAGATTTCCATTGATTGTTTTGGCACAGACTCTGTTTTAAAAAAAAAAAAAATCTTGGATAAGATAAAGAATACTTATGGGTGTAAGTAAAGAACATACTTTTCAGAGCAGAAGTGTCAGGCACACACCAAAGATGCATACGTTGAAGAAAAAAAAAAAAAAAAAGAAATAGATATCCCCATTGATTTTGCAACACAAGGTCCTAATTGTCATAATAATCCTCTAGCTGAGCAGTTATTTTAAAAATATGCTTTTTTGAAATAACCTTTGTGTTGATGTGGCTTGCATATGTACTATTTTTATACAATGCTCGGTTATAAACATTCCTTGACAGAGACATTCTGAGTCGTCTAGGGAGGTCAAAGGTTAAATGCCAACGGGGGCAACCTGTTGTTGGAACCCAAGTCCAGTTTTAGGACAAGACTATGTCGTAGAGGCATAAGTCAGGAAGCATAGGCAGACCAGGAGGAGGTATAAAATTCCAGGTAGTGTTCTATTATTATCAATAACAATAAAATAAAGAAAATAGAATTGTACAGGATAGCTTTTCGTGCCGGTAGTACAAAGAATGAAAGTCCTAACTCAAGAGTTTTTTTTTTTTTTTTTTTTTTAAATCTCAGTCTCTCTATCCCAGCTGTATTTGTCATTTGTGCCTGGAACATCTGATGCTGTCGACGTGGTTGACATCTGTTTGGCTAAAATGAATGACTGGATGGCTTCTTGCTGGCTGAGACTAAACCCAGTTAAAACAGAGGTGCTAGTGATCGAGTGAGGTCACGGGTGTGATGGGTTGCAACCTGAAGCGGACACAGGTCTTTTCCTGGAGTCTGCTCCGTTGGTTGCATCCCCAAGGGTGTGTAATCTAGGTGTGATCCTGAATAGCAGGCTGACCTTTGAAGACCAGGTGTCGTCTGTGGTTAAGAGTGGTTTTTACCACTTGAGGAACATCACCAGGATCAAGCCCCTCATTCCACCTGAGGATCTGCTGACTCTGGTACATACCTTTGTTACCTCTAGACTCGACTACTGTAACGCTCTTTACTTCAGGGTTATGGGAAGGATCCTCTGCAGGCTGCAGCTGGTGGAGAGCATGGCAGCCCGGTTGTTGATGGGCCTACCCTGGTCCTGTCAGGTGATTCCAGTCCTGCATGCTCTGCACTGGTTGCCAGTCAGGTGGAGGGTCCTTTTCAAGGTGGGTTTGCTCAACTATAAGGCCCTATATGGGCTAGGTCCTGGCTATCTGTTGGAGCTCCTGACACCTACGACATCTTCTCGCTCCCTCTGCTCCTCTCTGAGGGGCCTCCTGGACGTTCCCAGGGTTCGGCTCAGGACATCTGGTGATCAAGCCTTTAGTGTCTCTTGGCCGACCCTCTAGAACGCGCTTCCATCTGCAGTCCGGGAGATCCCCTCGATCGGTGTTTTCAAGCAGAGGCTAAAGGCTCACCTCTTCAGTCTGCCTTCAGAGTAACCAGATTATTATTGTGAATTTAAATTAACTGAATTTTGATTTTATTCATTTGTTATTTTTGGATTTTAAATAATTGTTTTATTTTGCAATACCATGTTAGATGCCCAGAGCCTCCGGGATTGGGCGCCATAAAAATAAAATTTGCCTTGCCTTGCCTTTCTCTAAACAAAACATTGCTCCTTTTTTTTTTTTTTTTTAAGATGTATTTTCCTGGCATTTAAGCTCTGCATTCTGTTCTTGTAAATTTCATCTCCGGTCTTCAAAAAATACAAGACTTTTCACATTGACCTTCCTGTGTCTAGCCTGAAGAGCACATTCGTCTTCTTAACAGGTACATTCAGTTAAGACATCCTGTCCCAGCACTGATTTCCTGCTGACTGTTCTGTTAACAAGCTTGTGAAAGGTCAAAAAAGGTTTCTCACGGTCAGCTTCCAGTCTTCCAAACTGCTAACTTATCTAACAAACCCAAGTGGCTGTCTGTAACCTTTTCAGCAATGTAATTATATACCTTTGCAAACCAATAGATCCCAGTTTCACACACAGATTCATATTTAATGTTTAACCACAGAGAAGCAAGGAGAGAATGAAGTAGAAAAAGCAAGTGAAGGAAGGGAGATAACAAGGAATTGTGGGACCATTGGAGTGGCCAATTCCTAGATGCCACAAGGAAAATATGATTGTACAGTTGGCAAGAGATGGACAAGTGTCAGAACAGGAGAAGAGAAAAACAGATCCTTGTCTTTAACTTTCTACATAACAACTGGGAGAGGGTCTTATCCAACCGTGTCACAGACCATTAAAAAGCTTTACTAGACTTGGATGACATTCTGCACAAGTGATCAAGGAGAGTTTTAATCTATCTGTTTTCAAGTTACATAAACTGTGGTTACAATTATGAGTTTAGATCTGTAACAGTCTGCTCATAGGGAGAAGGGGTATGGATCTGATTAGCGATCAGTCTATAATCGGTTGAAGTAGGGATTGTAGGGAAGTACCCCAGAGCAAGTCAGGATATCTTGCATCAGTGAGAGAGAGAGAGAGAGAGAGAGAGCTTATTTGGTAAGATATAATCATTTATTCCTACTAGTCAATGTAGCAATTTTCTATCTATGAGCATAAGCCCAGTCTGAGTTGGAATTAAGTCCTTGAGGTTACTATTTTAAAATTCTAAATTTCATGTTTTCCTGGATATACTTTTAATCCTTGTTTACTTTGTATTGTAGCTTGGAAATAAGTGCCAACTGTTTAGGGCTTTTAGCATGAAAGTAGAATTTTTGTTTATCTTTTTGATATTTTATTTCATCCCAAAAGATCAGCACCGAAATGCAATTGCTACCACTAGAGCTAGCATTGTCATCTCACAAATCTCCCTTCCAAACCATATATGGCATATTCCTTCCAGACAGAACCGCCATCTTATGGCACCCAGTAATACCTTCACCATCCTAGTATTACATTATGTTGAGTGTCTGCCATGCCCCCCCACTGGGATATGTATATACTGTACATACTGTAAATATTAGTTTAACTTTCCTGTAAACTGCTTTTTTATCATGTGAATTTACTGTACATCACTGTGTTTATAAAACGTTATTTTCCCCTGTATGTATAACTGTCTTATATAAGTGTATGATGTATCTGTTGTGAATCAACTATTAAACCTTGACCTTATCAGGTCCATCTTGTAAATGAGCCTTGCTCAATGATGTTCGCCTGAATAAATAAAGATTTGATGATGATGATGATGACTGTCATGTCGGCTGAGCCCCCTGTGGCCATCTCACGCACACCAGGAAGCTTCCAGAGTACGTAGCGTAAGCAGGGCTACAACTCTGCCATTAGTTGGCAGTCCTCATTAGCATACATACCGCACGTGGCAGAAGCCGGCTGGTGTGTGCGAGATGGCTGCGGGCGGCTCGGCCGACGTGACGGTCGGCGCTGGACTTTCAGGCTAACATAACATATCACAAAGGTAAATAAAAATTCTACTTTCGTGATAGAAGCCCAAATCGGGTGATTCTGCAGCAACTGATACCATTTGGGTAGTATTGGGTGTTTTCCTTTAACAAGATGTATGTAACTGGTCATGTCTTTTGAGAAAGGTTGTTTTTGTGAATTTCTGGGAATCCGTCATTCTGAAAGAACATCATCTGTCCTCCCAGCACCCCAACCCGAAATCGCACACCCCCAATTAGACTTTTAAGCCCCCAGATATTTTTTAATTACCACTTTCACTTAATATTGTCTCTGATGTAAGCTAGCCTGGTGGCGCCTGAGGTGCTGGACGCCCACTCTGTACCACGCCGCACCCGCAGTTCGGAATGGGCACGGTTGCCTGGGGTAGAGAGGAAAGGAGAAGGATCGAGTCCAATGGACTGCCTCACCTCTCCGGGAGGGGGGTCACCAACAGTCGGTGTCTGACTGACTGGCCTCTAGCGTCGGCTGGGCGCAGCACACTGACATTCAGAGATAGGGAGGAGAGGAGGCAGATGCCTGGAGGGAGCACATGCGGACACGTGCATGCTCCCTCAGTGGGCATCATTGCACGCCTCATCTCCTGAGGGAGAAAAAACGGAGGAGGAAAAAACATTTTCTGGGCACAGCTGGATGACAGCTGGTCCCCGCAGGCGCTGCCCTGCGAACAAGCAGTGACCCTGGCACCAGATCTGTAGTGGCGGGTTGAAGGATTTCTGCCGCCCCGCTATGGGGGCAAGCCGTGGAGGCAAGCCAGAGGTAAGCTGCGAGCAGGAGACAGGGCTGGGGGACCGGCTAGAAGGAATGCCGCCGAGGACGAGGTGGCAAAAAGAAATTAACTTAATTTTTTTTTTTTTGTCTCTGATGTAACAGCTGTAATGTACACATATTCTGAGCTGTGTGACACTGTTTCACATTCTCAGCACAGTGCCATGGTGAGAGTGTGAAATGGTATCACGCAGCTTGGGATATGTTTACATTATGGCTGGTACATTGGCGGCCATATTACGCCACAGAGCTAATTTTAAGCCTTTTTGTTTTGTGGTCTTAGCAGCTTAATTAGGGGGAGGACAGGTGTTGTCCTCTGAGATGCTATCATAGCTAATCTGAGCTACATAATCCTTCCTTTTTTTTATATTTCGTGTGCTTTATGCCCCTTTTGGCTGAGCGACCCACATTAGTCCTGCCACTTCACCCATCCCCATCAACTGCCATCTCCGGGACTTGCCGTTGCTTCATGTTTTCCACCATGGATGTCACCCCCCCACTGGGAAGGGCGACCAGTGGGCGGGCCCTGCTCCACCCGACAGAGTTGAGGAATTGATTCTGGAGCAGGAACCTGGTTGGCAGTGCGGGGCCTGCAGTGATCGGCATTCCACCTGGAAAGGGGTTTCTCATGTTTTTTTTCCCCCAGCCCATGAACGTCAGAAAATCTTGGCTGACGCAGCATGTGTCAGACTGCCAACATCCACCCTCCCGCAATCCCTGGCTCCAGTTTGCACCATTACCTATGGTCACCCAGATGGAGGTATCGCAGTGGACTCCTGAAACCTTCCTCCTTCCCACACCTGAGGAGGTGAGTGTCTGTGGTACACTCAGCCATCCTCCCCTGGCTGGTGCTTTGGCAACCCAGGCTCGTTCCTGAACCCAGATCACTGGTGTTGCAAGTGTGAGTGGTACCGCTGTGCCGGTGGGCAGCCTATATTCCTTTCTGCTGCAGGTAAGCGATAGGATAAAGCACTGGAAAACAAGACTGCATTCCACTTGAGGTTCAGGCAGTCTGACTTGGCTTGAATTGGGGGGGGGGGGCGCTGCAGACTGGGCTAAAGGGTCCAGACGTCTGGTACCAGCTGCACAGAGGAACGAGTGTGAGTGCAGGACACAGTGGGGTGAACTAGGGTGGAAGTCTGTGGTGAGCCAGTGTGAGAAGGGTGCTGGAATGGGTGCAGACTGGTAGTCTGTGACAACTGAATAGACAATGAAATCGGCATTGTGTGATTTACGTTTGCTATGGTGCTGGAGGGCAGAGTGAAGCTGATTTTCACAGAAAGTCCTTTCAGCAAGTAGTTGCATGAAAAGACATGCCCTTTCCCGGGCCTTTCTCATGTCCAAGTGCAGGCAGTTAAAATAAGAAACCGCTATTGAAGGAGGTCCTGTCCTTTTCAGAGGCACTGTCCCTGTCTGCATATCAAACAGAATGTAATGGAAATAAAGTACCTGTTTGTTTCCTCGCCTGAGAAGGGCTGCCTACAGTTCCTGCGTCTTGCTTGACTGTACAGGGGTTGATATTATTTTGATGCTGGAACAGAACTGTCCAGGAGCTGCTGCGTAGATGTTTCATGGATGCAATAATGGGGACTGTAGATAGAAAACTACAGCATTCTTTCCCTTTGAATGACCTCACCTTGCCTACCAGTCAAGTTTAACACTGGTTAAAGACTATCCCTCAGCTAACAAACTTCTGTTTGTTTTTTTGGTTTTTTTGTAAACAGTTTGTTTACCCTGGAGAGCCTTGCTGAGGTGTTGCTTCTTCTTTTCAGTGGGGTTCTGCTTTTAATTAAGGAAGGTTTTTATCCCTAGCTCCCACGACCCCTCAGGAGGTGCTAGGCACAAGCAAACCAGCCGGTTGCCTGGGGTGCCAATGCAGAAGGGGTGTGTTAAAGTAGAACGTATATGCAGAGATCAGCGTGGAGGCCATGAGGAAGGACTTAAAGACTCTGGAAGGATGGTTGAACACATGGCAGCTAAATTTCAATACCAAAAGTGTGCTGTGATGCGCATGGGCCGTAAAAACCCACAAGTCACGTACACACTGGGGGGGAGGAAATTAAGGCAACCAAGCAGGAACGGGATCTGGGGATATTAATGTCAAGCAACCTGACGATAGGAAACCAGTGCAGCAAGGCGGTGGGGAAGGCAAATGGCATGTTGGCCTGCATCCGGAGGGGCGTGACCAGCAGAAGGAGGGAAGTAATCATGCCTCTTTCTAAAGCCATGGTGAGGTCACATCTGGAGTATGGGGTCCAGTTCTGGAGATCACATCTGCGAAAAGACATAAATGGGATTGAGAGGGTACAGCGCAGGGCAGCTAAGATGGTGCAGGGCGTGCAGGGGAAGCCATATGAGCAGAGGTGCAGGGAACTGGATCTGTACCCATTGGGGACAAGCAGGGAAAGGGAGGACATGATTGAAACATATAAGTACGTTAAAGGGGACAGCAACTGGTAATTGGCAGCAGTTAGTAATGTTCCTAGTAAGAGAAGTGATAAACTTGCCTCCAAAAAAGCCATATTTAACAGTACTTTAATAACTCTGATGTGAAAAACTGTTTTCAATTGTTTTCTTTTTATGGACAACATTCTGCACAGTTCTCTTCATGGAACCAGCAATTTGGAGTGTTTGCTATGGCACGGTTTGAGTACAGAATGCTAAATGTGAGCGATTGCCCTTTCAGAACCATACTTGGAATTCTTTGCTCAAACTGTGACATAGTTAAAACTCCAGATCACTGATTCCATGAAGAGAACTGTAACAGAATGCTGCCACCCATAAAATCAAAACAAAGCAAAATACTGTTTTTCACATCACTTTTTATTGAGATACATTTACATATGAATTTTTCAGGCTGATGGATAGCATTTCTGTAAGTGGTAACGTTATAAACAGCTGCATATTAGAACTCATTTCCTGTTCTCTTTAAAGGGATTAACGAAGTGATCGAAAGGTGCTTTTTCAAAATGAAGGAGGTGTCTAGAACAAGAGGGCATAATTTAAGATTAGAAGGAGGAAGGTATAAAGGAAATGTGCAGAGGCGTTTCTTCATGGAGAGGGTGGTGGAGGCCTGGAATAAACTACGGAAGAAGTGGTGGGGCTGAAATGGTGGAGAGATTCAAGAGGGCATGGGACAGACACATGGGGTTGGTAAGTGGGGGAAGGGGAGGGCTCGGGGTATAGGGGATGAGTAAAGGGGAGGAAGGGCCGAATAGATGGGCCACGTGGGTCCTTTTTCTGCCATCAGATTTCTGTGATCAGCTTAAATTGTTGTTGTCACCCTTGTGTTCTGAGAATTTTTGCCACATTTTAGATGTGTGGTAGGGCAGAAAGAAGGCGTAGGGGCAATGGGAGCAGTGAAGGGGGCAACAGAAGTGCTTCTGTGTGGGGTTTCATAGGTCTAAGATCAGTCTTGGCTAAAGTTCCAACTCGTGTCTTCCAGGCCCTGATAACCACCCCTCAGCTGTGCATGTGTGGCACAGAGCCTGATAGATACCCGTGCTTATCGTTCAGCCTGGTGGACACCTCTTTCCACGTAATGTCCCATGATTAAATCATCATTGCAGTGGCCTGTGGAGGAAGCCGAAAACTACCTCCTTGGTTCCATCATAAGGGTTGCTGCAGTAGGCAGAACGCCCAAAGCAGGGAAGCATTACCATATATCTGTACTCCAGGCCGATCAAGGGACATCAATTGCTGTGCAGACCTGGAATCGTAGCAGAACCTGGGTCACCCACATGGTGACACAACATGATACCGCTGGGTTATCATGGCAGTTTATTTGCTTTTAACTGTTTAAAAGCTGGGTGGACTGAAAAACACTGAGGGGTTAAATGACTTGCTCCCTGAGCAAGTGATTTTAAGTAGGATTTGAACCTCTGTCTCCTGGTTCCCAGGCCATGCACTAACCCACTAGGCCACACTGCCTTCTCACTGTTTCTTCAGCAAGAGATAAGAAGTAGGGCTGCATGTGGTTGATGGCGTCAGTGGTCTTTGGATTATAGAGAGCAATCATTTAGTTTGTATTTTTATAGGCTGTGGAATACAGGTCTCTAAAAGCCACTGTGTCCTGGCATAACATTTCTGCTGAATCCTTTCTCTATTAAAACATTTTGCATAAATGTCTCTGCTATGCCAAGCTTAAGAGTAAATAGCAAGGCGCTACTGGGAGCTGGTGTTCTGCTGTGTGCAGGGGTTAAGTCTTGCAGCCACTAGCTAGCAGGGCTAGTAACTGGGAGAATCCCCTAGACCTGCTGATTGATTTTTTTCCACTGGCCCAGCTGGTGTACTTATTGAAATGTTAGCTTCTCCAGTACAAGCCTGCAGGACTTGTTAAATGAAAATATTACTAGCCCAATACAAAATCTACCAGCATTTGGGTAGTCAGCCGGTGCCAGCCCAGTTGTATGTGGCTAATGCAGTATACCTTTATGTCATAAGCAACTCTCTATAACAAACTAGGAAATGGAACAAGGCCTACAGCAAGGGAACCAGAATGTTGAGGTGCACTAGGAGAGGTTTTTGGGAGCAGTGTTAGAGAGATAATACTGCCTCGGTAGATCACTGGTGAGACCCCATCTGGAGTACTGCACCCAGCTCTGGAGTCCGCACCTGAGGAAGAGCAGAGGCAGATTGGTGGAGTAACCAAAATGATTTGGAGCCAACGGGGCAGATCTTATGATAATCAGCTTAGGGCACGGAATATGTCATTGGAGGCCAGATGGGAGAGTGGCAACATGATAAATAAAGACTCTCATGTTCCAGAAAGGAATAAACAGGGTAAACTGGGAGGAACTATTCAGCAGGAATGGTTGGTCAAAAACAAGGGGACCAGTGCTCGAAATATTGCCTTCCTGGATTTCAGGAAGGCAGTACTGTGCTGAAATTAGTTTTGAATCCTGCATTTCATCTGGAAATGCATGTGCTAATTTGGCCATGGGGCGGTATTGAGTGGCTGTGCCACATCATGCACTGAGGTGTGAGAGGGCAGCGTGTAATTTGCTGAAGCAAGGGGGTCGGCAGGGGGGAAAAAAAATATTTGGGGTCTTTTTACAGTCCGGATTCATGGCCTGCTCAGGGGCCCTTTTGGCATCTGTCTGGGACACATTCTGTGGCAGCTTTTCGTGGTGTAAGTAGAAACTGTGATTGGCTGCATCTGTGAATCTCCTGCACCATCTTCCATGATTGGTCAATCGTATGCTAATGCTGTAGTCTCAACGCAGATCGCTGAGTGGAGAGGATCATCCATTTGCGCTCATGTCATCCAGCTCAGCTGTAAGTGTAAAAAAAAAAAAAAAAAACACACACAAGTTGCTGATCTCAGTGGCTTATTTAAATCATTATTAAGAAAGCTGAACTGGCTATCTGAGCCATCCGGTTTGAAAGAGGAGGTTTAAGAGTCACTACGAAAGATTATGGAGAAAGCATCTGAATTTATTTAAAATTACAACTAGTACTGAGGCGCTTCAGTGCTGGCACATTGTCCTTTAAAAAAAACGCAGTTAATACAAGGGAGCAAGGGAATTTTATTTTTCTTTAAAAAAAAAAAGTACCATTATTTATTTTAGCTGCTAAACTGGATTAGGTCACAACAGACAATGTCAGTAGTTTAAACAATTATTTTTTTCTGTGCTGCATTGTGTAATTGCTGGTCTGCTCCAAAGACAGGAAGAGAGCGACTATTTCACTTATCTCCATCAGTGAGGAGAGGATCTGCTAGAGTGTAAAACAAACTTTTCAGTCCTGATTTCTGTGACGGTAAACAGCCACTGCTTACTTTCAAGAAGCTGGTAATAAGTGTGTTTTATAAAAACAGTCTGAGCCTGCTTAAGTTTTCCGTCAGTAGTTGGGTCACATAAATCTCTAAATTTGTATTGCTGTTCAGTGAGGAGGACCTACCAGTAAGTGCCCTGAAAGACAGCAGTCATTCAAGGGGACAGTAAGGAGGGGGAGCATTAAGTATATTGGTTTTCTGAACCACGTTAAGTGAATTTTTTATTTAATTTTTTTAATTTCTATGTGAAAATGTAACATTTGCCCCAGAAATGTATGCTGCGCCAACTATATTTCTGGAGGTAATGTTCCATCAAGGTTATTATCTTTAGCCCAGAAGAGGATATGAGTGGAAGTTTGGAGGAAATTCAGTAGGGATGTGAGAAAGGTTTACTTTGAGCTGTGGAACAGCTTACCGGCTGAGAGGGGTGGGTGCAAAAACCATTACTGGATTCAAGCACGGCTGGGACAGAGTAAAGGGCTTAATAGTTACTCGGGGGTTGGGGGGGTTAGCAGAAACGCAGAGAGCAGTTGGGGGGTAATGACAGTAATAGAGCTAAAGGTCTGCATGCCGGATTATCAGTTAGCTAGGTATATTCTGTTGAGGAAATCAGGTCGCCAGGATGGGTTTGGGAACTGCCATATGCAACAGACATTATTCTAAGGGCTAAGGACTACGGAGTCTGTAGCGCCATCGCGTAGGACAGTGCATGTTCCAGATACTGCAGAATTGTCTGGCTGTTGCTTGGTAGTTTCCTAGGTGGCCCCCTGGTTATCTGGCCTTTTTCAGTGGCACAGTTGTTACTGCTGCTGGTCTCTGTCAGCATTGTCATAGTTTTCTTTTACTTGTTGCCTGCAAAAAAGTCTGTAGATACTCCCCATTGTGTGTTTTGTATTTCTTTTGTCAAATCACCAGTGATTCTTTTATCACAAAAAGATTCATCCCATTCCAAAAACTTGTTGAAGGAGTCTGCAGTCCTGAGAATTAAAAATAAATATATAAATAAAGTAAATAACAGTAGTTGTAAACCCAGATTCCCATCAGTGCATTTGCACCAGATGGGTCCCTAACCTGCAAAACCAGCCTGCTTCAATGGCACACCACAAGAAAGAAGCTGAATTTTTGCCGGTGAATCCATCATTTACTTGCTGACTCCAAGCTTTCCAGACTTCCATGACAGGAATTTAGAAATGTAAGGTCAAAAGGGATTCTAGGTCCATAAGGTCGTCCCTACCCCCACGATGCATAAGCAGTAATGAATAAATAACTTATTCCTCTCTAAAATTGCTATACTTGTCTGCATATTAACTCCTAACCTGTATATCCTGTAATTGCTCCTATTCTTCTTCTACCCTATCGGCCCCTCGGGATCCTTTATATTGTATCGATTCAGCCTGCCTACATTGCTGCACCTACCGATCCCCATGTGCTACTGGATGTTTTGCTAGCATTTTGTATGAACTGCACTTCATTTAATTGTAACCTGTTTCTGTTCTTAATGTCCTTGCTATCAGTTTTTACTCACTGCTTTATCAAAACCTCGCTGTAACATGCCTGTTTGTATAGTTCTGTTCCACTGTCATGTTACGTAACTCTCCCAGGTCGTGCCTGAATATAGGCAACACTCTTGTCTAGCGTACCTACTCGGTTAACAAAAACTAAATAAATGTTGTACAGACGTAAAAATTTATAGTAGTTTGTGTGTGTTCGTGTTAACATGTGGGAAAAATTTTTGCTTGAGAACTGGGGCTGAAAAACTGGCTGCTGTAGGGAAAGACTGAGAATTGTTGTAATCTGAATTCTGCTGGGAGTGGGGACAAACAGCTAGGGTCCTTGTGTACTACTGCCCGAATTGGTTCTGCTAGAGGGTTGTACTGCTCACACCAAAGTGAGGATGGACTTGGGGCTGGCCAGAGCGGGCATCTTCGGTAGGGTGATTGGGTGTACGGGGTGCGGAGCAACAGCGATCTTAAATTGGGCATGGAGGTTCAGAGAGTGTCCAGTGTGTTTTCCGCTGACATGACTTGGGGAGGAGGTTGAGCGGATCAGAAGAAAGCTGGAAGGCATAAGGGGGGAGGAATGGGAAGGAAACGAGTGGAAAGGACCTCATGAGAGTAGGCGAGGCTATTACGGTATACCCTAGGGAACAGGTGGACATGTACCTTATTGGTACTCTGGAGGAGTAGGGCACGATGCAAGCAATGGACGGAAATCACTTCATAGAAGGGTGGCTGATCAGAGGGATGAAAGGAGGGAGGGGGGTAGGAGAAAGCAAGTCAGGGGCTGGCATCGCACTTAGTAATCGATTCACCCTGCTATATCCAGGAGAGGAGGTGGAAGAGGCTGCTGGGAGGGGGAAACACAGGCGGACAGAGAGGGTTTGGTCAGCAAACTGGGGGTTGGGGCAGGAGAGGTAGCGGAACAGGAGGGAGCAGGCAGACAGAGAGAGTTTGGCCAGCAAGCCGGGGATGGGGTGGGGAGGTGGCCATCCACAAAAGGGGGAGAGAGAGGAGGAGAGACATGAGCCGAGGTTGGAGGGAGGAAAGTGGGCTGGAGGAGCACAGGACGAGGGAGGGGAGAAATAGGGTCGGCAGGTACTGGGTTGTAGAAGTCAACCAAAGAGAGCGGGTAGTAGGGGTACTTTAGAAAGGCCAGCATCGGGCGGAGGAATCGGATGAGGTGGGGAGGAAGGGAGGTAGGGAGAAATATGCCAGCTGGGGTGAGGGATACAAGACTGGAGGTGGTGGTGGCAGGGAGGAAGCAATAGAAGGGTGTCTGGGTGGGGATCTGTAGATCTGGCCCAGAAAGGGAGTCGTGGGCAATCAGTGCCACCCATGAGGTTGGGGGGGCGAGGAGCAAAATGGGAGCCGCAGGCAGAAGAAAGAGTATGATAGGGCACGCACTGACTAGTGATCCCCGGACTGAAGTGGGTGGGAGGAGTAAGCTAAGGGTTGATGAAAGAAGGAAGAGCCTGGAAGGGATCAAAGGGCAAGTAAATTTGGGGGGTGAAGGTGATTCTGCTGGGTGACACCATGACCAGGGGCATCCAGTGGGAGGGGGTAGGGGAGGGGAAAAAGCAGCCCAGTCAAGGCTAAATGTATCTCAGGCTTAGCCGTACACAAGGCCAAATTCCAGCTATACTCATTAGCATTGGAATGCGGGGGATCCCCAGATTTCCTAATACATCTGGGCACAAACGACTTGGAGGGGAACGGTGAACCGGAATCCAGGCGAGGTTTCGGGAACTGGCCAGGGGCTGCCACTCTATAGGAAGCTCAGTCTCCTTCTCGGAGATTCTACCAGTACCTAGGGCATCCGGGGAGATCAAGCATAAACTCAGAGGGGTGAACCAGTGGCTCAGGGACTGGTGCAGGCCAGAAGGGTATGGCCTGGTGGGTGACTGGGGGGACACATGGGAGGACAAGGGGTTATATGCCAGGGATAGGATACACCTCAACTTAGAGGGGAGGGAGATCTTGTAACTAAAACTCGCTGGATTCAAAGTCGAGAGGTGGGGTTTAAACTTGTAAAGGGGGGGAGGGTTAAGTGAAGGAATGGAGCCAGGAGGGCTGCTCGAGTTTCCAGGTCTAGGGCGTGAAAAGAGGGCAGATGACTGCAAAGTAAATACAGCCAGAGTTGTGCAGGAAAGGGCGAATAGGGATTGCACAGGGCCGAGACAATTGGAAAGAGGAGGGGGGATGGAGTGGAGGACTGTCCTGATCAACGCCAGGAGCATGAGCAACAAAATGCCTGAGCTCCAGGCGATTCTGGCTGAGGGATTAGCGGATGTGGTGGCGATTACTGAGACATGGGCTACCCAGAAGAATGATTGGGACCTAAACTTAGAGGGCTACACAATATTCAGAAGGGATAGCGAAAAGGAAAGAGGAGGGGGTGTAGCGCTGATGGTCAAAAATAGCATAGTGGTTAGTGGAGTGGAAGAGGCTGATTGGGGGGGTGGAAGCAATTTGGGTAACCCTGCAAATGAGGAGAGGTAAAAGATTGAAAATAGGGGTGGTGTACAGACCCTGTGCGATGGAGGAGGCCCTGGAGGAAAAATTAGTTGAGAACATCAAGGGGCACTGTGACCGTGGAAAGGGTAGGGTGGTGGTTATGGGTGACTTTAATATGCCGGGGGCAGACTGGGACATTATGACATCTGCAGTGGCCAGGGAGCAAAGACTGATGGATGTGTTTCAGGATGCCTTCCTGGTCCAGCAGGTGGGGGAACCTACTAGGGAGAGGAGGATACTGGATGTTGTCCTTGCAGACAGTGACTCAGATAAGGGGTCTGGAGGTGTGTAGCCTGCTGGCAGGTCGTGACTATGGCAGAGTCTGGTTTCTGCTGTATCTGGGGGGGAGGATAATTGCTCTATTACAGTAGTAGTGGACTTGTGGGCATGGACAGGATGCTACGGGGGAGTTTGGACAAAATTAGGCCAGACATGGATACTGGTAGCTTGTGAGAGACCATTAAGAAAGGGGTGCAGGAGGCTACTAGCTCATGTACAAGGGTAAGGTGCAAGAGTGGTAGCACCAACAAGCCGTGCTGGTGGACCAAGGAGGTGCAAGAGGCGGTGAGGGATAAAAAGGCTGCCTATGCATGTTTTAAGCACTCCAGAGGGGATAGGGAGAGAGGTGACCACGAGCTGACAGCAAGGAGGGTCACCAGAGTGGTGAGGGGAGCCAAGGTGAGGATGGAGCAAAACCTGGCTAGGGGTATCCGGAGGGGTGGAAAGGGATTCTATATATACGTCAGTTGAGAAGAGGAAAGGGAGAGCACAGATCTCCAGGATTATGACTGGGGAAGGATGGGCTCAGGAGGCGGGGGATCAGGCAGAGGTGCTAAATGAGTACTTTGCCATAATATTTATGGAGGGAGACAGGGGATCCATTCAGCCTGACTGGAGGGTAGGGGAGACAGCTGAGCGGAGAGGTTAGATGGAGTCTAGAGGACCGGAAGAGGCTGGGGTACTGGGTGGCCAAACCTAGAAGGGATGGATGCTTAAATGAGGGGGTAGATTGGGAGGAGAAATTACAGCGTGGATAGGGTGAGGAGGTTCGGCGCTAAAACTGGATATGGCACTGGGACCGGATGGGCTGCCTTCGAGGGTTATGAAGGAACTGGCGGACGAACTAGCAGCTCCACAAGCTGCACTCTTGGCAATGCCTTTCTGCAGACAGGATAGGTGCCTCAAGACTGGAGGGTGGCTCATATGGTGCCTATCCACAAAGGGGGGGTCTAGGGAGGAGATGGGGAAATTGCAAGCCTGTCAGCCTAACGTCTGTGGTAGGCAAACTAATGGAGGGCATCATTGAGGAGAAGCTCGGGAGGCTACTGGAAAGGTTGGAGCACCTGGATGACAAACAGTATGGTTTTGTCCCGGGGAGATTGTGTCAGACCAACCTCATATATTTTTAGGACTGGGTGACAGGGACCTTGGACCGACAAAGACCGGTGGACGTCCTATACCTGGATTTCAGTAAGGCGTTTGATTCGGTACCCCACATCAAGTTGTTAATAAAGTTTGGGGGATTGGGGGTGGGAGGACAGTTGCTTAGATGGGTAGAAAATTGGCTAATGGGGTGAACACAGAGGGTAGTAGTTGGTGGGATAGTCTCCTCCCCTAGGAAGGTCTTCAGTGGGGTTCCCCAAGGTTCAGTACTGTGGCCACACCTGTTCAATGACTATGTCTCTGATATGGGTGGGGGGGGTAGGAGTAGGATGAGCCTCTTTGCAGATGACTCAAAACTGGGAGCACTGGCAGACTGGGACGAAGCGAGAGAGGCCGCCCCGAGCTACGTGGGTACCCTGGAGGGGTGGTCAAGGAGGTGGGGATTGAAGTTTAATCCAGGGAAGTGTAGGGTCCTGCATCTGGGGGTCAGAAACCCAGGTCATGTGTACACCTTGTGGGGGTCTCACTGCAAACCACAACAAGTGAAATAGGCCTGGGGGTGGTGGTAGACACCAAAATGAGTAACACTGAAAACTGCAGAAGATCTGTGGCAAAAGCAAACCGGATTCTGGGCTGCCTAGCCAGGGGAATTGTGTTCAGGAGGAGTTAGGTGGTCCTCCCTCTGCATAACGCCTTGGTCAGGCCGCATCTCGAGTACTGTGTGCAGTTCTGGAGACCTCACCTCAAGAAGGACATAGCATTGCTGGAGAGGGTCCAGAGGAGGGCAACCAGGATGATTCAGGGCATGAGAGAGAGGACCTATGAGGAAAGGCTGGAAGAACTTGGGCTGTACTCACTGGAGGAGAGGAGAGGAGAGACAGGGGGAACATGATAGTGGTCTTCAAATATGTGAAGGGGATAAACAGGGGTGGAGCCAAAGAAATGTTCAGGCATGAGTGGAAGCTGGAGGGGGGGAAATTACAGGGGAGAACATAGAAGACATTACTTCACTGAGAGGGTGGTGGGGCCATGGAATGCATTGCCTGGGAGTCTGGTGGAGGAGGGCACAGTAGAAGGCTTCAAGAGCAGGTGGGACAGGTGCATGGGTAAACTGAAGCCGAAGATGATCCTCTCTGGAGCTGGGGGTCGGAGAGCAAGCGCCCAATAGGTGCTGGCTACCGAGCTGACAAGACAGTGGGGCCTGTTCTGCTGGCTTTTAGTATGTTAGATGGAACCCAATGGGGTTATAAATGAGGGCCAACAGGCTGTCCTGCTGACCCAGTGGCAGTGCGTCATGCTGCCGTGCAGGCAACCCGGATTCAGCAGTGAACTCTGTGCATCATGCTGGAAGGCAGACCAGGCCGAAATAGCTGCCTTCTGACATTGTGTCACGGCTAGATGGGCTGGGGTTGGATTCTGACACCACATCGACCCCATGTGGTTGGGCCAGGGAGCTTGCTACTGCCACGTAAGAAAGCTGTGCATGCGCAGCTGCTACAGGCATCGCTCAGGCCTGGGGAGATGGGTGAACGGGAAGAAAAATGTGGGAGAAAAACCCTGTAGCCATCTATATGGAGGAAGGGAGGGTGACCAGTGGCGTGCCTCAGGGATCAGTGCTGGGATCGTTCCTAGTTAATATCTTTGTAAGTGACATTGCAGAGGGCTGGAAGGGAAGTTCTGCCTCTTTGCGGATGATGGGAAGGGTAACAGGAGGAGCAGATACCAGGGTGATCGATTTTAAGGGAGCGGACTTTAAAAGGATGGGGGAAATTTTGGTTGAGCATCTGGTGGGAATTCAGACATGCATGAGTGCCAGCCAAAAATAGGATATCTTTAAGAAAGGGCTAGCAGAGGCCACTGAAACCTGCACCAGGACACGGAGCAAGAAGGGGCGAGCAAAGAAGCTGAGCTGGCTGACTCGGGAGGTGATGGAAGGGGTGAGGGCGAAGAGACAAGCATTCCAGAGGCTTCAGAAATCAGGGGGGCAAGGGGACAAAGACAAGTACATCAAACAGTCCAGGGAGGTTACCAGGCTAGTCAGAGTGGCCAAGGCTTCCAGAGAGCCAAGACTGGCACAGGGAATCAAGGAAAGGGGCAAATGACTTCTTCAGATACATTGGCAGGAGAAGCAGAAACAAAGACCAAGTTGTGAGGATTAAGAAAGATGGGGGTGGGGGAGAGAAGGGAGGAACCGGCAGAGGCACTGAATGAGTACTTCTGCGTTGTGTTCACAAAGGAAAAGAAGTGGGCAGATGCCCCATGGGAAGGGTGGAGTGGGCGGGGGTTGGGAGTGATATCAGAATTGCAGAGGACAGGGTGCCGGAGGGACTAAGGGCACTGAGGGTGGACAAGGTGCTGGGGTCAGATGGCATTCACCCTAGGGTACTTAGGGAGCTAGCGGAGATTCTGGCAGGACCACTGGCAGACCTGTTCAATATATCATTGGACATAGGATGCATGCCACAGGACTGGAGGATGGCCCATGTGGTGCTCATTTATAAATGTTGCCCGAAGGATGATCCAGGCAAATACAGACAGGTGAGTCTCGATTCAATCATGGGGAAACTCATGGAGTCAATCCTAAAAGAGAGGCTGGTGACCTTTCTGGAAGACAGTGGGCTCCAAGATGGCCATCAGCACGGTTTTGTATCGGGCAGATCCTGCCAGACAAACCTAGTCGAGTACTACAACTGGTTTACCAGGGAACTGGACAGGTGCTAAGCAGTGGACGTCCTGTATTTGGACTTCAGCAAGGCCACTGACTCTGTGCCGTGTGGGAGGCTGGGGGGAAATTGGAATACATTTGGGATGGGGACAAAAATGGTCAACTGGATCACCAACTGGCTGAGGGGTAGGCAGAAAAGGGTGGTAGTGGAGGGGGGGACTCTCATCACCAAGGGACGTTACGAGTGGGGTGCCCCAGGGTTCAGTACTGGACCCGTTGCTGTTCGGGATATTCATTGCTGATATCTCAAATGGGATCCGGAGTAGGATCAGTCTGTTTGCAGATGATACCAAGATCAGTGCAGTGGTAGATGACATAGAGGGATGGAGGGGGCTGCAGGAAGACCTGACCAAACTACAGAAATGGTCGAAGACATGGCAGCTGGGGTTCGACGCCAAGAAGTGCAAGGTACTGCACTTTGGAGCAAGGAACCAGGGGAGGAAATATCAGTTGGGAGGGGTACAATTGGAAAACACAGTGGAGGAAATGGATCTAAGGGTACTAATAACTGGGAGTATGAACCACTCAACTCAGTGCAGGAAGGCGGCTGCAAAGACAAATAAGATGCTGGGGTGAATAGTGTAATCCTACCCTTTTACAGGTCACTGGTCAGGCCACACCTGGAATACTGCATACAGTACTGGCATCCATTTCTGAAGAGGGACATCAGAGTGCTGGAGCGGGTGCAGCGTAGGGCAATGAAGATAATACAGGAACTTGAGGGAAAATCCTACGAGGAGAGGTTGGGAGAGCTGCAAAGGTATTCCCTGGAACAGAGGAGGGATGGGGGATAAGTACCTAAAGGGTATTAACAGGATTAATACAGAAGGGATTCTCTAGATCAGAATGGGAAGGGACACAAGAGGGCATTGGCTGAGATCGGGGGGGGGGCATTCAGGAGGGAAATCAGGAGACGCTTTTTCACAGAAAGGTGGTAATAAGTGAACACTGCCCGAGGAGAGGTGGTCTCAGAATGGTGGGAGGATTTAAGAGAGGGTGGGACAGAGTGAGGTGGGGAGGGTGGGGCAGCTGCAGGTTGGGCTAGCTGCACAATTGAGCAGACTCGATAGACTGTGAGGTCTGTTTCTGCTGGTATTTCATATATTTGTGTGATACCAAGATGTACAACAGGGTGGATGGGGGGGCTGATGAGCAGAAACCTGGAAAACCTCTAGGAGTAATCCAGGGTATGGCAGCTGGGTTTCAGTGTGAAAAGGGCAAGGAGATGCACTTGGCACAAAAAGTCGGATTGCAGTACGAAATGGGTGGAGTGGTATTGATGACAACCAAGCAGGAAAGAGACCTAGTGGTGATCACATTGGATGACCTAAAGGTAGCCAGGCAGACTGACAAGGCAATTGGGAGAGCTAGTGGGATGCTGGGGTGCATAGGAAGGGGTATTATCAACAAAAAGAGGGATGTGGTATTGCCCCTGTATAGAGCACTGGTAATACCCCATCTTGAGTACTGTGTCCAGTTCTGGAGCCCACATCTCTAGAAGGACATAGACAAAGTAGAGGTGATCCAGAGGATGGCAGCTAAAATGGTGCAGAGTCTGCATCAAAAGCGCTATGGGGGGGGGGGAGCTTGCAGCCCAGGTGTCCAGATGCATGGAAGATCAGCTACCACCCATATTTGTATAATTTCTTGAATAAACCCAAGATTTCAAGTTCCGAATCCGCTGAAAATTGGAATACTGACTGGAGTAGATTTGCCTGAAAAGCTGACCGAGTTTTAACTGAATACTGCAATGGGGAGGCCTAAGTTGGCCGGAGGAAGTTGGCAGGATTTCTTCAAACGTAAACAGCTCAGCAAAAACGAGATGGATAGCACTACAGCTGAGGGCTCTGAATCTGCAGAACAAACAGTAACCCTGCAGACCATGAATTGGATGATGCAGCAAATGCGTAAATTGTTGGAAATGTTAAACACCCAGTTCGATTCCTTTACAGACCTTCTCCAGGCAGTTGAACAGAAAGTGAAGTCCTATGGAGCAGAGGTTGTGGAGGTGACGAGTATTGCTGGCAAGGCTCTCACAGTGTCGGTGGGCCTGGTAAAGGAGCAGCCGTTAATAAGATCACGGCTGGCACATGCTGAGAATTTGCTCCGTGAAACTAATGTTCGGCTAAATGGACTGAGAGAGGACTTTGAAGGGGACTGCCCTGTACAAACAATGGTAGCCTGGCTGGGAGAAGCACTAGGACTTCAACAGTTAGAGCAGCAGTTACAAATCACTAAAGTCGTGTTTACACGGTCACATTTGAATTGGAGTAACCCATGCACTCTGGATGCTCCAGTGTAAATGTAACTGTGTAGACACGTACCCAATCAGAGTAAGCCATTCCCAAAGTGCTCCCAGATTTTCTGGCAAGCTGGGGACGCCAAGAGGAGCGAGCGTCTTAAGTGGCAGTGTGGACTGCCTGCGCCGCAGCAACCAGCAGATGTCCGGCTCTCTCACGATGCATGGACCTTCACCAGTACAGATTGCAGGGGTGTAGAGATGGGCTGGGTAGACAGTCCACGGGTGGCAAGTGGTCCGGACTGTGCTGCTGCGGTTTTATATTTGCAGTGCTACTGCCAAGTAAATACGGCTTAAATGTTATAGGATCACCCCATGGAGGAAGACGGTGGAAGATACCCCACGGATGCTGCTGTTGAAAATTGGTACTGTTTCACTGAGGGACCTTATACTTCAAGCTGCATGCCGCACCATAGATATTGAGGTAGATGGCAGTAAAATACTCTTCCCCCCCCAGATTTGTGCTACTGGACAAAACAGCAACAGAAGAGCCTCGACGGTGACAAGAGGAAACTCCAGGAATATGATATCCCTTTGAGCACAGTTTATCTGGCTAAGCTACAAATGCAGTATGCAGGGCATACATAACTTTTTGGGGGCACAAAAGGCATAGATTCCCTGACTGCTAAAATTGAAAAGGAACGTAGTAGTAGTAGTTCAACTGAAGATCAGGACTCTGATCCATGAACTTTGTTTGTGTAAGTACTGTCAACTTCAATTAGATTTAACACAGACATGGTGGTCGGCCAGTAACTGCGACACTAGATTAAGATGGCTCCCCTGCTACACGTGGAGGCTCGGTCTGTTGGACATTTGAAGCGACACTAACATTTACCATTACTGTTTTTTATGTAATATCCCCTGATGCCGAAGCTTCCGATGTGTTTGCTCTTTATTTACTTATAGGTTGCATAATGTTTGTTTAAAATAATCATTTGATATCCGTGACACCGACAGACAGAATGAAATGTGCGGTGGCTGGTTTTTAATACACCATGCTGTGGTATATGGGTGGGAAATGTTTAACGTCTAATCAGACTTGAGAAACATTTACCTGATAGCAGGTATGGGGAGGTTCTGTGCAGCTCTTTGATTAGATGCATTACATTTAATTGTATTAGCATGCAGAACAATTTCTTTATTAGTCGGAACCCAGCACATTGGCTGCTCTAAGGCTCATATATTGACAAAAAAAATATAGATGTAAAATGGTAGTCTGTGGTGCTCAGCAACTACAGACTCAGAATCCCCCCCCACCAAGATGTAACAAAAAGGGGGCAAACTCCTCTTCTGATGTAATTAATCAAATGTACTAATGTATTGTGTTGCTCGCTTGCAAATGACCTTGTGCTGTTCACATGCAAAATTATAAATAAAAAGTTAAAAACAAACAAAAAAAGCCCTATGAGGAGAGACTAGCATGTACACCTTGGAAGAGAGGATGGAGAGGGGGATATGCTAGAGACTTTTAAATGCCTTATGGGGGTAAATAAGGTACAGGAGGGAAATATTTTTCAGGAAAAAGAGGTGCATAAGGACAAGGGGACATGCTGTGAAGCTGGCAGGGGGTAGGCTTCAGGAGAGGTGTGAGGAGATACTTCACAGAAAGAGTGGTGGATGACTTGAACAGTCTTACAGTAGAGGTGATGGGGCGGAGACAGCGGTGGGGTTCAAGAATGCATGGGATAAGCACAAAGGAATCGTAGAGGGAGGGAAGGAGAAAGAGTTGTAGATCAGGTAGGGTCTGCAGAGAGAGAGGGAAGGTAGGGAAAAAGGGCAGACTGGGTGGGCCAAGCAGCCCTTATCTGATATCAGATTCTGTGTTTCTGTAAGACAGCCTGGACCCCAAGGCCTGATCAGGTTATGTCCCTGATACAGTACAGCCCTATGAGGACTGGCTGCCGGTTGAGCAATAAAATATATATGGAGTAAAACAAAAGGACCAAGCCATCCAAATGGCGCAGTGGCAGCATGTCGATGACCTGGGTTCATGCCAGGACTCGGAGCATTGGAGGGACAGCATGGATTAGAGTATACCAAAGAATGCCCTCCTCCTCCTCCTCTTGAGGGGGGGGGTTACAGGACTTGCTGCAGTACTGCCACGTAGGTGTTGACAGGTGGAGATCCGGCCGAGAGACTGCAGGAGCTGTGGGAGGATCCCCTGGCTGAGGCCTACGTCATCACAACACAAAGTGTGCACAAGTTCATCTTGCATGGGAGAAATGGGGAATACATAATGGGTTGCAGTGGAGTAACACATTTATCTCCACTGTGAGTGGCAAGATCCGATAACTCAGGAGTAGCGAAGCCATGAGTTAGTTATGAAGGCCTCAAAACTCGTGAGGAAGTAAGCATGTTAATAAACTGCAG
Organism: Neoceratodus forsteri; assembly: GCA_016271365.2. Taxonomy (NCBI): domain Eukaryota; kingdom Metazoa; phylum Chordata; order Ceratodontiformes; family Ceratodontidae; genus Neoceratodus; species Neoceratodus forsteri. Next base: position 30,023,114 of record CM057456.1, read on the forward strand.
CCCATTATGGATTTGATCTATGCCACACTAATTGTAATGGTTTTATTAGTGTTTGTAAAGTCTGTCTCTTGCCCATTGTTCCCAGAGTTCAATTTCCAAATTCTAAGTGGAGATAACATGTTCCATGTGTAGTAAAGTGTTTTTAAATGTTTTTAAAGAGCACCTTTACTGATTTTTATTTTTTATAATATTCTCCCAGAAACATTGTAGGTGCCTCACCTCTTTCGAAGTCCCTGGGAGCCAAAAGTACATTTAAAAATTGCTAGATTTTTACAGTGGAAGGGATTGTAATTTGGCTCCATGGAGCCAAGCCGCAGATCCCTCCCACTTCCTAGTCTTCATGGCTGTCCCTGCGCTAGCCTGTTCTGTGATGTACTTATATGAAGAGCACGGAGACGCACTCCATAGACTACTATGGGGGCTGAGTTTTCCGTGTTGTGTTTTTTAAATACTTCAAGGTTCCAATTCGGATACATCGAGGCCATTGCTCAACTAACAAGAGTCTCGTTACTTGAATGGTGGCCTTGCGTAATCTGAATCGGAACCCTGAACTACTTCAAAAAAAACACATAAAAATGAGTCCGTATAGTAATTTATGGAGCGCTGGCCCCATGCTCTCCACGTAACACACAGTAGGCACTAGTGAGGGGTGGCGCTGAAGACTGGAAAGTGGAAGGGATATGCGGCTGTTGGCTCCACGGAGCCAAATTATGATCCCTTCCACCATAAAATCTAGCAACTTTTGGCTTCCAGGGACTTCGGAACAGGTAAGGCCCCTCTGCAGTTTTTATACAAGGCACCAGGAAAGGTGCTCTTTTTTTAAGTGAAAATAAATATTTATCCCCAAATCACAAGATTTATTTACCCGGTTTATTCACCATTAGCATGGTATATACAGCGGGGAACACTCCAACCGGATTATTGACCTCTGGGGGTCTGCTTTCTGCCTGTACTCAAAGGTCCTCCTCAGCAGGGGTAAACTGTTGGGAAATTTTGAGATGGGGGCAGGTATGAGAGAGCCATTTGGGCTGGGAGATAATCACCAGGGAAGAAGGGGGTGGCTGGTGATAGAAAAACTAAATTAAAACAAATGTTATCGCAGTTTAATTTTTCCTTCTTTGGAGACTGTTCTAGAGAGGTTGTGTCTCTTTCGATGCTTTGGCGTGGTGAGGGGTGTGTGTGTATGTGTGGTGTTCATTTCTGGGCAAATTGCAGCTTCTGCCTTGTTGATGTGGGTTAGCACTGTCCATGCCCGATGTAAGCATTCTTGGGCATGCTACAGTAGTACAGAGTAGGTCTCGGTGTGCTGGGCCTAGGACAGAGTCCATGGAGTAGACCGGGGGGTGAGGGGTGGCTAAGGGAGGCTTTCCGTTGCCTTATTGACACGTTGGAGCTGGTGCATGGCACTGGGAGCCATGTCGCTTTGGCTGAATTGTGCTGTAAGGCAGTCTGCAGTGGGCACTGGAGATTGGCAGCACTGGGGGTGTTGGCTATGAGCAATAATGAGGAGAACACTGAGTTTGGGGGGGGTGTATGGGATAATGAGAAAGTCCAAAGGACATAATGGAAACTGTATTACCTGTATTTGTAGTTGCATTAAAAAATGGCCTGAAATCGGACCAGATGAAACTGTTTATGTTACTGGAAGGATCTATGCAGAAGGCAACGTTCATGCTTGCTGATATAAATCATGCTCTATTTTTCTTATCTCATCTTAGCATCTGAATAACTGTGCAGACCCCTTCCCCCACCCTTTGTGTAGGCTAGCAGAAGCAGAGGGCTGTGAATCTGGTTTGAATTCTATCATGTGGGTGGAGTCCGAGTATCTGCATCAGAGGAAGAGAAGGACCTGAGAGTGATGGTCACTAGTGACCTGAAGCACTCCATGCAATGCAAGAAAGCAGCAGCAAAGGCAAGCAAGATGCTGGGATGCATATCTGGGGGGATCATTAGTAGGAGAGAGGCGGTTATATTGCCCTTGTACGGGTCACTGGTAAGGCCGCATCTAGAGTATGGAGTTCAGTACTGGTGCCCATACCTCAAAAAGGACATTAACCTGCTGGAGAAGGTACAGAGGAGAGCTACAAAGATGATAGCTGGTCAGCAGGGTAAGGCATACGAGGAGAGGTTGAGAGCACTGAACATGTACTCCCTGGAAGACAGGAGATAGAGGGACATGATTGGGATCTTCAAGTACTTGAAAGGGATAAATAAGATTGATAAGGAGAGTCTATTTAAGCTGAGTGGCAACCATAATGCTAGGAGGCACAGTCTTAAGCTGGAGGGTGGGAGGTTTAAGAGGGAGGTCAGGAAGCACTTCTTCACAGAGAACGTGGTGGACACTTGGAATACGCTGCCAGAAGAGGTAAGCTCGTTGAAGACAATGGGCAGCTTTAAGAGAGGCAAGGACAGGCATGGAGGAGGGTAAGGGTCATTGATAGGGAGGATGGGAAGAGGGGGCAGGGACAGTAGCTCAAGCTGTGGACCCTGCAGTATGAGCAGACTTGATAGACCAAATGGCCTTCTTCTTCTGGCTTCTTCGTGTGTTCTTTTTGACCTTGAGCGAGTTACTTCACCTCCCTGATCGATGTTTACCGTTTTGCTTTCTCCCTCTCCTAACCTCCATCTATCTAACTTACCTCTTGGTGCTTTCCTAATGGTTTCTACAAATATTTCCAGCCTCCAAACCCCTTCAAAATGTTCTTACACCTTCCTATGGCTAGCTTCCCATGGTAGCACTTGCTGTCTTATGACCTTGCCCCTCCTGAGTTTTTGCAATTGTTTTTCGTACATATTGTAGATATTTACTTTGTTTGCTTTTATATATCACACTGCATATTGTGTTTTTACTCCCGTATTGCCCCCTCTTCCTCACTCCCCCTGATGCACCTGGAAGTGAGTCGTGGTTTGGTGTGCTTATTCCGGTCCTGAAATAAATAAAACTGCAGTTTCCTAGCGTGATTTACAGTATGTTTTTTTTTTTTAAGTTCTTTTTTATTAACAAAAATTAATACAGCACTCCTTCCCCCGCACTGGTAAAGTAGAATCTTTTACTTGAAGTTTTGCTACCTGATGCAGACTATAAGCAGGCACAGAGGCTAGTAGTTTGTGATGCTGATTGGCTGAAATCCTGTTATGTGATTTATAATGCATGTATAATGCTTTCTGGAAAAAGCAGGCATAGTACCAGTGTGTATCACATTCCATCCTCATTATAACACTGTTCCCTCGAGGTAGGCATTACTGTGTTGTAATGGGCTGCGTGCTGTTTGTAGGTGATATGACTAGTGCGTGATGTGGATGTCAGGCTATAGGACCTGTTTGAATGACGGAGGACTGTATTTTAACACTACAGTGCAGTGGTATGGCAGAAATGGAGAACAAGTTTGCAGATATTTGGTTTTGATTTTTTAATTATGATCCATAGTACTGAAAACAAGAAATGGAGAAGGGTATAGTACTCTTGGATTGGATACTAGAAACTAAGCATTGATTTATCTCTGCGTTGCTCAGTGAGTTGGTTGTAAGATGTCAGTGCTGGCAGTGTTCCTCGTAGAAGTCACATCATGGTAACACTTATTTATGACTGTGGGAGGCCAGGCCAGAATAACAGAAAAGATTAAGCTATTATTTTATAGCTAGAGATTGTGTTGAGAGTGTGCGCAGCTCAAGGAACATTTTAAGAACAGGAGGTAGGCTTTCTGAAATTTGACATTTAGCTGTATTTATGCCACTAGGCAGCTGTTGCTATAGCGCTGTCTCCCCAGGCTTTTCTGCTTCCTGCTGGGTGACTGTGCATGTATCTAAGGGTTTCCAAATTTACCGTTCTCTGTAGTCCTACAACAATTGCGTAGCAAGTTCAGTAATATGGTGCATTGGGTCATGAGAATGATTAATAGAAGTGTGCAGCCGATTTCCTGGCTGAATGGCTTAAATTGTACCCTATAGACTAGAGAGAATGGGAAATGAGATGTGATAAGGGTAAGGTCTTGTCTTCCTGGACGTCTGGGTCCTCCATGAAGATTTAATACAGGATATGAGAATTTCTGTACAAAAATCTGAGATCACTAGGGTGGCATCCCCCCAAAAAAAACAATCTTTTGAAAAAATGAGCACCAGATGCTGCATTCTGACGTCAGATTTTTATAGCATCATGTTGCAATAAACATGGATAACCACAAGTTCTCTCAAATATTTTTGTGACAGATACAGTAGATTTTTAGCCTGCGTACTAAGCAGCCAGGATACGGATAAGACTTTTCTTATAATGAATGTGATGCAACTGTGATAGGAGGTTTCTGAACCCATTTGCCTTATTAGTGCTGTATATAAGTGTAGATCTATGGCTTATAGTTTTACAATGATGTAAAGTATTATTATGTGGTGAAAATGGTTCAAAGGGTATTGTCATGTATACATAGATGTTATCTCCAGCAGGAAACACCACTGTACTCAGCTTTAAAATAGCAGTGCAATGAAATTGGGCAAAAAATATGACCCTTGTCTTTTTTTTTTTTTCTATTACTATAAAAGATTCCAGGCATCTTCCAGTTAACATTATTTATTTATTAGCTTTTGGTAACCGGGTAAGTGCGCTAGGCAACAGACCTGCCTACTTTCAGGCACGACCCGGGAGAGCACAGGACATTGGTTACAATATGCAGAAATGCACAGACATAATATAGGTGTACAGGAGCAAAACAAGATATACATTGGGTAGCACAGTAACAGTTACATAAGGGTACATTTTAGGCATAGATTATAATAAGGATGTAAAATAAAGCAATTAGGGTAACCATAAGACAGCTGAGGACAGTAAAGACATCAAGTGTCATAGCCACCTAGACAAACGTATTGCATGGGAGAACATTAGTGTAGTACTCAGGGTCAGACCCAACAGCCTGCAGTGGGACAAAGCAAATTAAGAGCGTTTGCATTAGGTGGTAAAATGTTCTAATCCCACCAAAATTTTAATATTATTTAAATGTTTTAATTTAGTTTTTTTTTCTCAAGAAAAAAAGATGGCTTACATTTTGCTTGGAAATACCACTGTAAGCCTGTAAAGGGTTAGAATCAAGAAAGTAAAAAAAAAAAAAAGTGTGCAGCATGGTTTGGTACCTACAGATTCAGGAAAGCATTTTTTTACTACACTGTTGCTTTAACTAACCCAATTCAGCAATGTGCCGCTGAACAACATGGGAGATTACTGAATTGGGTGAAGTGAGGCAAAGTAAAATAGTGTTAACCGCTTTAGGTAGTTTTCATAAATATAGCCTATTGTCTGCTAAAATCGTATTGGGATCATGTGTTTTTTTTTTTTTTCTGAATTTCAGTGCGAATTGAACAGACAGTAGCTCCCGAACTATTTGTTTCATGCACCAATACTGTACATCATTGCAAAGCTGCAGTTACTAGCTTTATGATGTACAGCATTAGACTGTGAGACAAATGGTTGCGGAGATATCATTTGTTAGATTTACTTCTTGTCCCCATTGAAATCAATGGTACTCGACTCACTTTTCATTCCAAGGAGTGGACTTTTTTTAGAAGGCATATCAGAATTCCATTAAAGCATTTTAACGCCAGTATGCGGAATGCCTCGGGGGACAACCCTAATTATTATGGACCCTATCCAGTGACTCTTTATACTCTCTTTACTACGTGTTTCATTAGTAACGGGGGGGCGCAGTCCAGCAACACTTTATGCTTCCTTTACTGTGTGATTCTTCAGTAACTTGGTGCCTTGTCTAGGTCTCGCTTTTAATTCCAGCTATAATTCTTAACAGGCAGTGCATTGCATACAAAACTACAATGATTTAAAGCACCACATTGACTGTTATAGGGCCCCCTGTGAAGCTATAGGGCCTATATTTACAAATACTACCTCCTGCATTAACACCATTTACTTTGCTTTTACTAAGCCGATTCAGCAACCTCCCATGTTGTTTAATGGCACTTTGTTGAATTGGGTTAGTAAAGGCGAAGTAAAGTGGTGATAACACTGGAATAAATGTTTTTGAATAGTAGGTGTCTTTTGTTACTGTTTATCACTGGAATCTTGGGAGTGATGAGTCTTGACTGAAGCGTTCTTAAATAGGTCCCAGAGTTGCTGAAAAAAAAAAAATGGTACTATAGGGAGACTGAAGTGTTGTTAGGGCCTCGGGTTATTGAGAAAAAAGGTACTATAGGGAGACTGAAGTGTTGTTAGGGCCTCGGGTTATTGGGGGAAAAAGGTACTATAGGTAGACTGAAGTGTTGTTAGGGCCTCGGGTTATTGAGAAAAAGGTACTATAGGGAGACTGAAGTGTTGTTAGGGCCTCGGGTTATTGAGAAAAAGGTACTATAGGGAGACTGAAGTGTTGTTAGGGCCTCGGGTTATTGAGAAAAAGGTACTATAGGGAGACTGAAGTGTTGTTAGGGCCTCGGGTTATTGGGAAAATGGTACTATAGGGAGACTGAAGTGTTGTTAAGACCTCGGTTATTGAGAAAAAAAGGTACTATAGGAGACTGAAGTGTTGTTAGGGCCTCGGGTTATTGAGAAAAAGGTACTATAGGAGACTGAAGTGTTGTTAGGGCCTCGGGTTTTTGACAAAAAGGTACTATAGGGAGACTGAAGTGTTGTTAGGGCCTCGGGTTATTGAGAAAAAGGTACTATAGGGAGACTGAAGTGTTGTTAGGGCCTCGGGTTATTGAGAAAAAGGTACTATAGGGAGACTGAAGTGTTGTTCGATAGGGTACTTGGTGACCTAGTTTCAGTAGCTGGGGAGGGCTGGGCTGCCAGTGCTCTCCCAGCTGGTAGTGACTGCTTTAGGGTCTGCCAGCTCCTGTGGTGGGAGAGGGAGCTTGCCTTCTCCATAGAAGTGTCACTGCTTGCATGTGAGGCCTGATGGGGCACTGCACAGTGCCAGTAGGAGGTGGGTGGGATTCTGGGAATGAACCAAATATGAATGAAAAACCCCATGAGGTGCAAAATCACCTTTTGGGTGGGATTTGATCACCTACCGGGTTCATGAGGTGGAGTCACAAGAAGGTCATGTTGAAAATTTTGGTGCAAAAAATATTTTTAAAATGACCAAGTTCTGAGAGACCATTGAAATATTTCAACGTTCACTCATAACTTTGCTAATTTTCAATATTTTGACTCCAGACTTTCAACATAGCCATTTTTTCACACCACCTGATAAACATGACAGATGTCATTTTTTAATTCTGTACGAGATATGTTTTCGCTCTTGTGGTGTGAAATGACGATTTAACCATTGTACTGTAAATGCCACATGTCATGTTTTACAAGGGGAGTTATAAAATGATTCTAGAAAATTTGGGGTCAAAATAAAAAAAAAAAATATTGAGAAACATGTAGTGCAAACCTTTACCCCAGTGGGTAGTGCTTTGTGATCGCTGTGTCGTTGACCTAAGTTTGGGGGCAAGCTCAACGAGCCAGCTAGATGGGGCGAGGCTGAGGGGATTGCACTATTATGCAACACCAACCCCCCCATCCCCCAGCCATAGAAGAAAAGGTGCAGCATTGCCTGCATGGGACCAGTACATATAGTGAAGAAAATTCTTCTTTTGGCATAGAGCCCTGTACTTCTACACTTGTGGATGACAAAGGGCCCTGTGCATTGGCTGAGGGATGGACTCCTTACCCTGTGCATCTGTATCTGTGGTCACGTGGCAGTGCAGGGCCCTGCAGTTCCTCAGCCCACCAGACTACGCCATGAATTCTTGACATCCATTGCTGCACTTCCATAGGCACAGAGCCCAGAAGGTCCTACACATCTGCATCTGTTCATGCAGGTCAATACGATTCCCCTATCTCAGAAAGAAAGGAAATTATTTGCAAAAAAATAATGTGATCTTCTTCGAGGATACCTCTGTCATCCAGTCACACCTATGGAACTTAGCCGTCAGGTACTAGGATCCCACGGAATTTTTTCTGCAGCAGTCTAGTAGGGGCTGCCCATGCTGACATTAGGCTTCATGTCACAGCCCTATATAAGCGTGGGCGGCCCCGCTCCCTCCTCGGTTCTTTTCTGCCTTCGACTATTTGCACACAGACTCCGTGGAAGCTTCACCGCTCAGTTCGACCACCAAAATCTTATACTTACTCTTTCTTTTGTACTGTCTTTTGAATCACTTTTTATTTTAAAGTGATTCCTTTTAATTTTGTATGTTGAGAACTACTCCTTCGTCAGCTGTTTTCTGTCACTGCTGCTGTGGAAATAAGATTTTGGGCCTACTCACAACGCTGTTGCCTGGGAGCTTTACCTGAAGTTAAACCTCACGACCCAGTAATGACGCATGAAAGCCTTGCAGAAATTGAGAGCAGGGGTCTTCTAGGCCAGCCCCCAGTCACCAGCATCTTCTTCGGCTTCCAGGCTACCAAAGCCCAGGACAAGTCCTCGGGGACACTCATCGGGATTAGGACTGGTAAGACCGTTTTCCCCTTCCCGAACGGCGATCCCGATCTCCGTTGGATTCCTCCTCCTCCTCTTCTCCTCCAGGGATTGCACTATCGACTGTTGCATCAATGCCTTACTCCATGCAGGCCATGGCTCCTATTGGGCCCCCCATGGAGGAGAGTTCTCCCAACCTTATTAAGGCTGCGGAAGGGCTGATTGCCTCCAGGTCATAGGCCCCAGCCCTGCCACCAAGACCTCTTGAATTGTGAGATCCACAGGCGCTGGGCCCCACTGCCTCTACTGTTGATACTGGCGGTTCGTCAGAGTTGGGTTCCTTACCCTCTCCATCGATACCTGTGTCAACGATGCTTCCCTATCCTGCTGTTAACCTCAGTGCCGTTCTGACTTCCCAAAACTCTTCTCTTCTTCAGCAGTTTGTGCCATGACCTGGGCCTTCATCACCCTTGCCATTGGGTGGCACTCCAGTATCGCCGCTTATTCGACCTGTCCACCCTGCACCCTCTAGAGAGTTGTTGGTCCTGTGGCCTGGTCCCGGCTGCAGAACAAGCCAACAACAATGTGGGGTAGCAACCTGATCTCATCCTTCCTGAGGAAGAGGATGAGGAGGAAGAAATTAAGGTTGACTACTCTTGACAGGTCTGTGTCTCCTTCAGGAGTGAGGACTGCGTCAAACACACCCCAAGGTCCCCTCTGCCCCCGGAGAACCCCTCTTTCTGTAACATTATGAAGCTGCCTCTCCTCCACTGTGGGGTTCCAGACTGAGGAAGAGGATGTCACCAAGAGGAACCTGGTGGATTTCTTAAGAGCTTACTTAGAGGGCTCTTGCAGTAGGTAATTACTTGCAGGACTGTGCCATCTGGCATCAAGACCACACGGAAACTTTAGCTAGCAGTGTCTGATGGGGGACCGCCCACCTGATGACACGTGACTGACATCAGCATGACACTACAGTGGGCAGGCCCCACGTCCTCCCTCCAGTTCTTTTCCACCACCGACCTGTGCATGCAGGACTTCTGGAGCTCACTGCAGCAGTTCAGTCGCCTTATTTTTGGATGAGTATCCGTTTTTCTCTTAAATCATTTATTGTTCCATCTTTATGTAAGTCTTCCACTTTGGTAGAATCGCATAAAAACAAGTGCAACTGTTGCGGCGTCCAGTTACCGCATAAGGATCCACATTCCCTATGCCTCTTCTGCTTGGGCCTAGACTACAAGGTCGAGGATTGTGACACCTGCTCCCAGTTCAACCAGGCCACACAGAAAAGGCGCCAGCAGTCTCTTGAATCTCACCTTCTAAAACTCAAAATGGCATCGATCGAAAAGGAGCTCCAGAAGCTCAAAACGCCTCTTCCTCACCGACTGACTCCCACAAGAAGAAGAGGGAGAAAGAAAAGCACCGGGACCAGGAGTGGTCCCCCTCTCACCCGTTGTCTCCCCTGGTGAGCAATGTCCCTCTTCCTCTGGGAAGACCGGTGCCGTGGCCAAGCCTGCGCTCCCACCTAAAGAGCAGGCTTCTGCCCCCCCCCCCCGCAGCCACTGGTAACAGTGACTGCAGGTACATTGGATACGATCCTCCGGCGAGCGCCTGGCCAGGGTCGATAAGTCGGGGGTTGGTGTCTCTGATTCCTGCGCGACTGAGGTCACTAAGTCGGTCGTCTACCTACCCGACGATCGCTCCACAACTTCACGTCCATCAGACCCTCCTGGTGGACCTGATGACGCCCAGCCGGATGTCCACTCCATCCCAGCTGCGGTGGCAAGGGTCACCCTGGGGCCTCCCTCCACAGTGAACCCCTGACTCCTCCTCCATCAGAGCCTCCTCCTTTGTCCCCAGATCCACAGGACATGGCTGACTGAGACCTTCCATCAGGAGTCCCTGACTCGGGAGCTCCCACGGGCTTAGCGTTAGCTCCGCTGCCCCCGATAGGAGTGCCAGAACCTGCTCCTCCTCCTCCTCAGTGCCCGTCTACCCCAACATGGCCTCCACTGGGCCCTACACTGGGGTACCCCCTGTCAGGCTTCCCGCCATCGGGGCCTCCGTCTGGCTTCGTGCCATCAGGACCCCCGTCAGGCTGTCCTCCATCAGGCCCAACGCGGGGCCATTTCCCGGCTGCTTATTCCATGACTCCTCATTTCCAGCCATCTGGTTATGCCCATCATTATCCTGCACCGGACTTCCTGACACTTGGGACCCATGCTTATGGGATCAGGCTACCATTCGGGGTGTCGGGCCTTTCACCCACCCCCACCTCCTACTCCACCTCCTCCTCCCCAGCTGCAGGTGTACTTCAGAGAGATCTTACAGTCTTGGTGGTTCGAGACCAAATCACAGGTAGTCTCAGAATTGGATAACAGACAGCCGCACCCCTTGGAGGTAGGGCGACAAGATCAGACCCCTAAGGTGATTTTGCTGGCCACACCTCATGCTTTGACGACAGGCCTGGCAAAGGGCTGTTCACAGGCCCCAACTTCAGAAGCAGCCCCTTTTAAGTAAGGAGTCTGCTCCTCTAAACAGAGAACTTTCGGACTCTGCTGGCTTGGAATCAGATTCTGGGTCATCCTCAGAGGGTTTGGGATTGGAGACTTCTCCTCCAAAGGAACCTATCCCTAGAGAATTTCCCGTCACCCCCCCCCCCGAGGATCCCTCCTTTGTGGCCCTCCTGAGACAAATGGCAGAGGTGCAGGGATGGAAATCGGATGTTCAGGACCCCAAACATCAGAGATAAGCTGAGTATTTGGATTTTCCCAAAACTAGTCTGGTTCTCACCCCTCCTTGACTGGAACCTCACGAGGATCTGTGTTCCACCATTTGGCAGATGGCCTCCTCTATTCCGGCTATGGCCAAAAAGGCAGACCGCATTTACAGGATGCCAGAGGGCAAAGACCACCTTATGTACACCTGAAGGCTGACTCGGTGGTCATCACTGTGGCCCACGATAGGTCCACCAATCCTAAGCACCTCAGTACTTTCCCTCCTGACAAGGAATCCAGACAGTGGACCAGTTCGGGAGAAAATTTTACTCATCTTCGACACTAGCCATCATGCCCTTAATTATGTGGCACACATGCTAGTGTATCAAAAATCCTTATTTCGCTAGCTCAAGCCCATTGTCGAGGCCCTTCCAGACTTGGAGTCTAAAACCGCCTTGGCGGATACCCTCTGGTCTGCTAATGTGGCTGGACATCACTCTCTCTCAGGGCCACCTATGATGCAGTGGACTCTTCGGCCAGAGGAACAGCCACGGCCATGAGCCTGTGTTGTTTCGCATGGTTGAGGGTGTCCGGTCTGGCATCTGATGTCCAGGCTGCCATTCAGGATGTCCCCTTCAGAGGCTGTGTCCTGTTCGGCAGAGATGCCCAGGACATTATCACGAGCCTTCAAGATAAGGGCACAGCTCTCTGGTCGGTGCATACTATGTATTGCCCAAAACCTCCACCTAAGCGTCTTTTTCATCAGCAAAACAGATACCAGGTGAAACCACAGCAGGCACCTAGGTGCCGGTTCAAGTGCAGGGCTCCTAAGACATCCGCCACCCCTCCAGCCAATACCCAGAGAGCTGCAGGGAGGGCCCTCCCTCCTTCTCCTGACTCGCTGCCCATCCTCCCTCCCTTCCTCCTCCTTGTCATTCGGAGGAACCGGTGGGAGGAAGGTTCGCAAGGTACCTGGGGGACTGGGAATCCATCACGACAGATGCCTGGGTCATTCAGCTTATCAAACTTAGTCACACTCTCAAATTTGGTGTTTTAAAAAAAAAAAAAAAAAACAGACCTCTTGGGTTTTCCCATTATCCAAGGGCACATATTCCTCTCTTAAGACAAGATGTCATGGCTCTTCTTCGAAAGGAAGCAATAGAGCCAGTACCCACAAATCAGATCGGGAAGAGGTACTACTCCCACTTTTGTCTGGTTCCAAAAGAGACTGGTGATCAGCACCCAGTATTGGACCTCGTAACCTTAAACCCATTCATTGAATACAAGTGGTTTCGGATGTTGACGCTCTGAGGCCTGCTGCCTCTCCTGTCCAAGGGACAGTGGCTTTGCGCCCTGGACATGCAGGATGCATACCTGCACATTCCAGTGTTTCAACCCCACCGCAGGTTCCTCAGGTTCTCTTTTCAAGGGGAACATTACCAGTTCAAAACCCTGCCCTTTGGCCTGTCTTCAGCACTGCGTGTCTTTATCAGGTGTCTCACGGTTGTGGCAGGGGCCTTGAGGAGGCAGGGGCACTATGTCTTCCCCTACCTCAATGTTTGGCTTCTTGCTGCCCGTTGAGTAAGGGGTTGGAAGCATCTCTGTCCGTTAACGCTGTACCTTTTCCAGCGACTGGGTATTACTGTCAGTTACCCCAAATCACAACTTGCTCCTTCCCAGCGCCTGCAATTTACTGGGGTGGTTTTGGCCTTCCTCCCCCCGGACAGGGCAGAGGCTCTGCAGAGTTAGGCCCAGCTGGTAGCCTTCAACAGACAGATCTCGGCCAGGGCGGTTCTTCACTTTCTTGGCCTTATGGCAGCAGCTATCCCCACAGTCCTCTTGGCCAGACTCCACATGCGTATTTCACAGTGGACTCTCAGATTTCAATGGGACTAGAGAGCGGATGACCTGAACTGTTGTGTCATGGTCTCCCGCCCGATGCAGAGAGATCTGTTGTAGTGGCAGAACTCCGACAGTCTTCCCCAGGGAGTACCTTTCCAGGCCCCTCCTCACTCCCAAACCCTGACCGTGGACATGTCGGGGACAGAATGAGGTGCCCACCTTGGGAATCACAGGACCCAGGGCCTGTGGTCCCCTTCAGAACTACACTTGCACATAAATGTGCTCAAAATGAGAGCAGTTCTGAATGCACTGCAGGCTTTTCAACACCTGCTTCACCAGGGTGCTCTGTTGGTCCGGTCAGACAATGTGTGTAGTGTGGTACCTCAACAAGCAGGGGGGCACCTGCTCATACCCCTCTATGCAGAGAAGCGATGCAGGTCTGGCATTGGGTGGTCCTGCACATGGTTCATCTTCTAGCAGTCCACATTTCAGGCGCGTGGAACTTCCTAGCAGACAGTCTCAGCTGCACCAGGATAAGAGCGCATGACTGTGAGCTAAAGCAGACGGTAGTAGATCACATCTTCGACCTGTAGGGTCATCCAGATGTGGATCTGTTTGCAGCTCCATCCAACGCAAAAGCTTGCTTGATTCCGTGCATGGTGCTTTCTGGCACAACGTGCTGTCGCTTTATTGGACAGGGAGGTTTCTGTACACTTTCCACCCCTTCCCAGTTTTACAGAGAGTGCTGATCAGTCTTCAAGCAGAAGGAACGCAGATTATCCTGATTGTGCCTTTTTGGCCTCATCAGATATGATTCCCGCTTCTTCAGCAGCTGGCAGTGGAGCCTTCAGTTCCTCTGCTGCTTTGTCACGATCTCCCGACCCAGGAATGGGGCATGCTGGTCCATGCAGGTCTGAAGTCCCTTCACCTTCACGCGTGGCTCCTCAAGACATAGTTACTTCCAGATTTGGAGTTTTCCCTAGTGTAGCTCAGGGCCTGGTAGAGGCCAGAAAACCTTCCACCAGGATGATGTATGCCATGAAATGGAAGCGCTTCTCCATCTGGGCCACCTCGAAGGGTTGGGAACCTTTTTCATGTCCCGTTCCTCAGGCCATGGAGTATCTCCTTCACCTATCTGACCTGGACCTGAGCTATTCATCTCTGAAGGTGCATCTGCTGGCCATTTCTGCCTACCAAATTCTAGTGGAGGGCAAAACTCTGCATCAGTTGGAGGGTTCTAATACCTTCGTAAAAGGAATTCTGCATTTGAAACCCTGCTCCACCGTGGGACCTCAACTTTGTTTTGGAGAAATTGACCTTGCCTCATTTTGAACTGGCAAGTACGTGTGACATGCATTTTTCGTCCTGGAAAGCACTCTATTTAGTTGCTGTTACTTCTGCTTGGAGGATTTCCGAGCTTCAGGCCCTGATATGTAAATAGCCTTATTTGATTTTTCACAGAGACCGGGTGGCTCTGCGCTCTAATCCTAAGTTTCTCCCGAAAGTTGTTTCAAAGACTACTTTGAATCAGTCTCTTCAGCTGCCGATCTGTTACCCTAAGCATGCCAATCGGGGGGAGGCAATTTTGCATATGTTAGATGTTCACAGAATTTTACATTACTGCACTAACAGGACAAAAGCTGTCCGAAAAATGGACCAACTTTTTGTTTCTTTTGCAGCCAAGCGTCAAGGTGTGGCAGTTTCTAAGAATTGCCTTTCTAAATGGTTGGCTCACTGCACTGTTTTTTTTTTTTATCAGAAGTATGGTAAAGTCCTTCCGGGGCAGGTTAAAGGACATTCTGTCAGGGGCATGGCTACCTCTACAGTCAGTTTCAGAAATGTGTCGGCAGCAGAAATTTGAGCGCCTGCCACTTGGAGTTCTTTCCAGACTTTCACTAAACGCTACAGTTTGGACATCGTCTCTAGCACAGGGCTGGATTCGGACTGGCTGTCCTGTAGGGATTCCTGTCCTAAAGGTTTCACTGCTTTTCAGCCGGTTTCTTCCAGCTTCCTGTTTTTCATGTCCCTTCGACTCTTACTGCTTGGGACTCAGTCCTACTAGTAATTGCTGCAAGAGCCCTCTTGAAGTAAGATAGTACAGTTACATAAGAACTTACCATAACAGATCTTCGAGAGAGGCTCTTGCAGTAGGTAACCATTTTCCCTCCCTCCTTCCCCCTTTAGTCTGTAGCTCCTTTTCCTTGAGCCTTTCTTATCTCCAGGAGCCTCTTTCCCATTCTCCTGTCACGCCTCTAGGAGATTTCCGGTTGGAGAACTGGAGGGCGGATGTGGGGACCGCCCAGTATATAGTGTCACACTGATGTTGGTCATGTGACGTCGGGTGGACGGTCCCCCATCAGACACTGCTAGCTAAAGTTTCTATGTGGTCCAGAGGGCACAGTCCTACAAGTAATTACCTACTGCAAGAGCCTCTCTCGAAGATCTACTGTTACAGTAAGTTCTTACTTAACTGTACTTTATTCCTCCTCTGCTGCCAGCATTAAAGGATGCTGCCAGTGCTGCCTGGCATAGGCCCGGCCTGATACCTACCATGCCAGAAAGGCTGATGAGCTTAACCAGGCACCTTTTGGTGCTGCTTTTTTATGCGGTCCAGCCGGAAACCGACTAAGTGGTAATCAAGGCCGCTCATGACAGGTCCAAGGTGCCCAAGCACCTTAGTTCCCTCTCCCTGACAGGGAATCTTAAAGGATTGACCTCTGGGTCAAGAGGACTTTTGCCTTAGCCACTTTAGGCCTCAGAATTACCAACTGTTTGGCTCATTTGATTAAGTACCAGAATACCATCTGGAAGAAGGACAAGGCTGCTGCCCGGGTCCTTCCTGAGGGTTCCTTGGGACAAGAGCTTCTAAAGATTTTCCAGGCTTCGGAGGTTGTCAGCAAAAATCTTCTCAGAGCCACCTATGATATGGCTGATACTACAGCTAGGGCAGCTGCCACTGGCACTTGCCTTGGAAGGCACTCCTGGCTTAGTGTCTCTGGCCTCGCAGCTGATGTCCAGCAAAAGGTGTAGAGTGCCCCTTTTATTGGTCACAAACATTTTTGTCCTGTTTTGCAGGATATTATTAATAACCTGTAGGCATCTGGCAGGGCTGCTATTTCTGTCCACTCCCTTTATCATACCCAGCCCAGGAGCAGACCGAGGCCTTCCTTTCGTAAGGTCCCTCATAAATCTGTCTCGGGCACCAAGCTCCAGGACAAATGCAGGGCAAGTTCTGCCTTGTCTGTCCCCCTTCTCTACCATCGATCCTTCTACTAAGCACTCCAGGGGAAGAGGAGTGGCCCTGCCTGCTGGCTCCACCTCAGCATGACTTCTTGCCAGACCCACCTCGTCTTGATCCAAGCCAGGAGGTGGTGGTCAGGGGTCAGTTTTCCCTCCATTTTCCCCAATGGAGAACCGTTACTACAGATGTTTGGATCCTGCAGATAATCAAACACAGTCATGCTCTAGAACAGTCTCAAGATGTTCCCCTGGTTCTCACCTCTTATCCTCTGGACCACATAGCGGTGCCGGGGAGGAGGTGCTCACCTTGCTGCACTAAAGGGCCATAGAACCACTGCCCAGGCAGCAAAGGAACAAAGGGTTCTACTCTCTGTTCTTCCTGGTTCCGAAAAGAACTGGGGACTTGAGGCCCATTCTAGACCTCTAGGAGCTGAATCTTTTCATCCAGTACAGAAGGTTCTGGATGGTAACCCTACACAGCCTCCTTCCTCTGCTCAAACAGGGCAACTGGCTGTGGTCCTTCGACATGCATGATGCCTGTCTGCATATTGTGGTTTGCCCTCCTCACAGATGGTACCTGCGGTTCCTCTTCCGGGGGAGCTTTACTAGTTCATGATGTTGCCCTTTGGCTTATCCTCTGTGTCACGGGTATTTACCAGGTGCTTAGCAGCTGTAGCAGCAGCCCTCTGGTGAGAAGGCCTTTATGGGTTCCCATATCTGGCCAACTGATTTTTGAAAACCCAGTCCAGGGAACTTCTGTTGTTGACTATAGAATGCACCCTACAGTTTTTCTAGTCCTTGGGTATCACTGTCAATCTGCCCAAGTCTGTCCTGACCCCGCCCAGCGGTTGCAGTACATAGCAGTGGTTCTGGACTCTAATCAGGGCAAGGCCTTCCTACCACATAACAGGGTGGATTGCCTCATAGCTCAGGCCCAGGCAGTGGCTCCATGCCAGTATGTCCCTATGAGGTGATATCAGTGGAATCAGTGGGAGGTTTTAAGAATGGATGGGACAGATACATGGGCAAAGTTCAGGTTGGGGGTTGGGGGACCGGTTGGGTTGAGCAGAATGGAAATCTGGGAAGGGATGTATGGAAAGGGGAGGGGTGGGGCAGCATCGGTGGTAAAACTGTGAACTGTATCTCAAGCAGACACGATAGACCATAAGGCCTAATCTGCCGGCAAGTTCATATGTTTGTATGTCCCAACCAGGGAGTTCTTGAGGCTGCTGGGCTTAATGGCTGTGGCCATTGTGACAGTCCCTTTGGCCTGGTTACACATGAGGATCCTGCAGAGGATCCTCAGGTTCCAGTGGGATCAACGCTCAGATGATCTGGACCAGCTGGTCCTTGTCTACTCTCCGGTCCGCAAGGTGCTTCAGTGGTGGCAGGACCAAGTCAGTCTCTTAAAAGGAGTCCCCTTTCTTTTTTTTTTTTTTTTTTTTTTTTGTAGACTCTTTTTACACCTGACTTCAGGGCATCTCTCGGGAATCCACACGTGGCTCTGGGATCCTAACTGCCTGCCTGAACCGCTGTTACCCGAGCTACTATGTCGGGATCAAGACTCCAGTCTCTCCGGACCCTCTAGGGAGACTCCAGAGTTCCCAAATTCGTGTCGGGTAGTGCGGCCGGCTCTGGACGTGTGAACCCAGGCCCCTGGTGGTTCTGTCACCTCCCTGGAGTCTGGGGATTTTCTAATTTTTCCCTTGACCCCCCCCCCCCGGAGCTCGGACATGCAATGACGTCTTGAGACATCCGCTGCAGCTCCATCCCTCTCAACATGGTGCCAGACATGTGCACATCTTCCTGTTTCCACCGGGGGCTGCTGTTGCACCGAGCAGTCCTTGGATCCCCTCCCCAGAGAGAGGAGAGAAGTCTGCTGACACGCAGTCCTCTGTCTCCCCTGTCGACCCACAGCAGCTAGGCTGGCTTCCCGACCCCGGGTCGTCGGTGTGGCGTCCAGCGCTTCAACCTTCAGCGCCAGTGGGCCGACGGGGTCCCCTTTCTTATTCCCACCTCTCACCAAATCCTCACCATGGATGCCTCTGTCCTGGGTTGGGGAGCACACCTAGGCCCTTATCAGACCCAGGGGAGATGGTCCTAGTAGAAGACCTGCCTCTGCATAAACATTCTAGCAATGTAGCCAGTTCTGTATGCCTTACAGGCCTTCCAGGACCATCTCTCTCCAAGTCCACTGTTGGTACAGTCGGACAGCCTCAGTATAGTCTATTACATCAGCAAGCAAGGAGGGACCCCTTCCTATCCCCTGTGCTGGAAGGTGATAAGGGTCTGGTACTGGGCTCTAGATCACAGTCTAGAACTGTCAGCCGTCTGTGTGCCAGGTGTCCAAAACATCTTGGCAGACAGCCTGAGCCAGTTGCACTCCAGAATGTACGAGTGTGAACTGCTGACCTTGGTCGCAGAAGACCTTTTTGACAGGTGGGATCTTTCAGAGTTGGACCTTTTTGCATCCCCATTCCACACAAAACTACCATATTTCTGCTCGCTAGATCCAGGGCCTGAAGTTTTCTGGCAAGACGTGTTGTCCCTCTCCTGGAAAGGGAGTTTTTTTCCACACCTTCCCACCCTTTCCTCTGATTCAGAGGGTGCTCATCAAGCTACAGATGGAGGGTGCCACCCTAATTCTGGTGGCTCCATTTTGACCTCATCAGATGTGGTTTCCATTACTGCAACAGTTGGCTGTGGAACCTCCAGTTCCCATGCCCCTTTGCAGGGACCTGTTGACACAGGCTCGGGGACCCTGGTCCATTCGGACCTGAAGTCCCTCCATCTGCATGCATGGCTCCTGAGGACATAGCCATTGCCCGTTTTGGGGTGTTTCAGAAGGTGGCTCGTGTCCTGGTGGCTGCCAGGAAACCTTCCACCAGAGCCTGCATACTCAGTGAAGTGGAAGCATTTTGCTATATGGGCCGCTTTCCATCACCTGGACCCTTTCACCTGTCTGGTCAGCCAAATTCAAGAGTATCTTCTGTCCTTATTAGAGTGCAGGACTTCAATATTTATCTATTCAGGTGCACTGTCAGCTATTTCAGCTGTTCATGTGTCTACTGATGGTCGTACGGTGGCTCAGATGGATGTGGCCAGTACTTTTCTGACAGGCATTGTACACTTTGAAGCCTCCTATCCAGAGTACAGTTCCAGCTTGGGACCTCAATTTTGTGCTTGAGAAGCTGACCCTGCCTTCTTCTGAGCCAGCCGTGTCTTGTGAGCTACGTTTTCTGTCATGGAAAGTGTTTTATTTTTAGTTGATGTTACTTCTGCTTGAAGAATTTCAGAGCTACAGGCTCTCGTGCAAGCAGCCTTACTTGATTTCTCACAAAGACAGGGTCTGTTTGTGTACGCATCCTTCTTCATAAGGTGGTGTCTAAATTTACTCTGAATCAATCCATCCACTGCCTGTTAATTTTCCAGAGCATGCCAGTTAAAAAGAAGCATTGCTCCATATTTTGGATATGCATAGAATTCTCAGGTACTGTACACACTGTACTGAGGACTGCAGGACGTCCTCTGTTATGTATGGCAGAGAGGGCGCTCCAGTATCTAAACCATGCTTGTCCAAATGATTGGCCAACTGTATTATTTTTTTGTTACAGGAAGTATGCTAAGGAACTTCCTGGTGTGGCTTGTGGACATTCAGCCAGAGGCATGGCCACTTCTGTTGTCCATTTTGGTAATGTCAGCTGCGGAAATTTGTGCTGCTGCCACTTGGAGTACTGTCCACACTTTCACCAAGCACTACAGTCTAGACATTGACTCCAGAAGAAGGGCAGGCTTTGGCCTAGCTGTGCATCAGGTCCTTCTTTCTTAGGCCCTCTGGTCTCCTGCCACCCAGACTATCTTCTGCTGTGCACTGCTTGAGACTCTTTCTATAGGTGTGACCTGATGACAGAGATCTCCCCAAAGAAGGTAGAACAGTTATGCAAGAACTTATCACAACATTTAGTAAATCTTCGAGGGAATCTCTGTTATCAGGTCATGCCATCCCTCACTCGATCACCCTTCTCTCTCTCTCTCTCCTCCCAGCTCGACTGCCTGGTTGTTCCAGCCTTTTTGTTAGCTGGGCACCTTCTCTCTCTCCTTGGTTCTCTGGTGGGACTTCTGTGTCCTATGGCCTCCGACTAGGGAAAAAACAGAGGAGGGAGTGGGGCTGCCCATATTTATATAGGGCTGTGACATCTGAGGCTGACGTTGGTGTGGGCGACCCCTACTAGACAGCTGCAGAAAAGTTTCCATGGGATCCTAGTGCCTGACTTCTAAGTTCCATAGGTGTGACCTGATGTGAGATTCCCACGACGATCTACTGTTGTGGTAAGTTCTTACGTAACTGTTCTTTAGTGCACCAGTTAGAGTTTAATTTAGCATAAAAGAAAAAAAGTAGGAAAATGTGGCATTAGGGTTTCCAGCCTTAACTCCCTACCCCAACCCCCAAGTATCAAAAGGAAAAAACATTAATGTTTTGGGTCTCCAGAGTCTTGGTGAATCAGTGGTGGGATCTTCCTTTGGGTTGTCAGCACTAATGCTCACTCCCTCCCCTAAGCAAACCAGGTCAGACGTGATCTCTTTTCTTCACACTGGGCCCGCAGGGCCCCATATGAAGAAAGCTATAACAGATTTTGTTGGCAAAGTGTGGAGTTACTACCAGGCATAAAGAGCTTCTTAAGTGGCCCATATGGCCTCATCATTAATTTTGATTGTGTCTGTATGGGGATTGAAGGTAGAAGGAAAGTTTGGAGCAGCTGGGGGTGGTGGGGTGGTATTGGTTGAGGTGAACTTGATCAAGGTCACCTCGGACATATATCATGCAGTGGACACTGGCCTTGTTACCGGTGCAGTATTTGTGGATTTGACCAAGGCTTTTGACCTGGTCAACCATTACCTGCTCCTTCATCAGCTACAAGACCTGGGCCTAGACGACAGTGCACTCGCATGGACCCGAAGCTACATATTTGTCCATACTCAGCTGGTCAAATGGGCAGACTCCCTATCTGAGTTGAGACCCATCATCCATGTTGTACCCCAGGGCTCTGTTCTGGGCCCTTTGCTTGCTTTTTTCCTTATTTATTAACGAGCTTTCCAATAATTGTGGTTCTACGGTCCATCTCTATGCAGACAATGCTATAATTTATCGATCCTCTGCTGACATTAGGTGGCTTAACAAAACGCTAGCATCAGATTTCCTCACACTTGAGGACTGGTTTATACACAAGCAACTGGTCCTTAATACTAAGAAAACCAAGTGCATGCTCTTTACCAACTCAGCATCCCATGCACGCCCCCCTGGCTATTCAGTCATGCACAGGAGCCACCCTTAAACCAGTACAGTCCTTCAAATATCTGGGTATCACCTTGGACCCCTCACTTTCAATGGATGCTCATGTTACAGCCCTTACCAAAACTCTCAACCAGAGGCTAGGAGTCCTCTATAGAATCCACCCATATCTCACCATGATATCATGTCACAAGATAGCTAATGCCACTCTCCTTCCTCTCCTCATGTATTGTGCCCCACTGCTGCTCTCTTGATCCACAACTGTTCTGTCCTACCAATCTCAGGTGTATCACAGAATGCGAAGATTGCTCTGGGAACTGATGGAAGGCATCATCATTGCAGTGTTCTGTCCACCTTAGGCTGGCTACCCTTTGAGTCTAAGCTACACTATGTTACTCTTGGCTTGCTACACAAGTTTGTCCATCGCTTCACCCCTCCTTGCCTAGCTGGGTTAGTCCAGTGGAAATATCCCCAGTGTGCCCTAAGATCAGCCTCTCTGCCTCTGTTATCGGTTCCCAACCTGAGACTCTCCTCTGCCCGGCGATCATTTGCCTACTGAGCTGTGTCTTCTGGAACTCTCTGCCTCCTCCTATCCTGGCATGCACCACTATTTCTCAGTTTCAGGAGCTCTACTTACACACCTCGCTGCTCCCAGTTGTACATGTTTTCGGTAACACCTGTGTTTACTAACTCTACTCTGACTGCTACAGTGACTTGCAAAATGTACTGTATAGCCTCTGTCCACCCCCTTTGTCTCAAGATCACTTGTGTAAATAGTCACCTTGTGGCTTTTACATAGTTCTGAGAATGCTGTGTTGAACTCAACATAATTGTGTTATTAGTATCTCTTGGCAAATTATTGTCCTTGTCTAATGTAGAAGTGAGTTCCAAATGTACTGCTGTATCTACTGTTGCGATCATTTCATGTATGTATCTACCTGTACTAATTCTGTATCAACTGCTGCGCTTTCAGTTGTACCACTGTTCCCAGGTCACTCCGAAAAATGGACTGTCATGTCTCAGTGGGCTTACCTGGTTACCAAAATTCAAATAAATAAATAAAATTTATTCGAAAACAGTTGCAATGCCTATGGCTACGGGAAGTGGAAAGGAACTCTGGGATGTAATGAAAGAAAACGTGTTGACCTTGTGTATAATTTGAGTCCCCTTTCTTAGCAACTAATTATGGGATGCAAAATTAAACTTTTATATGTGTGTGTGTGTGTGTGTGTGTGTGTGTGTGTATATGTATGTATATATATATATATCGTATATTTATTATACAGGCGAGGTAGCGCCTGCATATTGGGTTGAGTAAGCATGTTAATGTTAATCCCAGCTTGTGCACCTTAATAACTTTGGGCCAGCTTAACCGATTTACTTGAAGTTTGGAAAGCCGAAAGATGGTGCCTGGATCCTGTAAATTTCATGGCATTTGGTTCGCTAGGGTCAAAGTTACAGAGGGGTAAAAGACACAAAAATCGCACAAATTAAGACTTTTTTTTGCTCCCCTATAACTAAAAAAACTAGGAGGATTTGAAACCTGAAACTTGCAGGTTTGATTAGAGTTTGGCCCAATTGTTTTGATCTTCCAAGCTTAAGAATATTTAAGAAAAAAAATTCCGTTTCTGAGCATGCCCAGTTACAAAAAAAAAAATTGGCGTTCTAAGGATAACTGAACTTTTATGGCCACATGAAGTCATGTGGTTGTATTGAGGAAATGTGTTTGCTCGGCTGGCAGGGCCAGCTCCTATCTGCATATGCTGTTGTGTTCTTTCGCTAGCAGGGAAGTAGGCTTACATGTCCTGCAGATAGCCTCTATCCTGCTCAGCATGCTGCATGTGTGTATGTTTTCTTCAATGGAGTGTTCACCATTAGCTGCATGAGCGCTTTATTTATTGGAACTGGTCTCCAGAGAGCCCAATTCCCCGGTGCTAGTTTAGTGATCAGGGCTACATTCTGACACTGGGGTACCCACCCTCGGTGCCAGTTTGTCCCCCCCCTCCCAGCACCCGTAATTTTAACTTGCGGAGTGCCCAGTCCTCGTGTCAGCATAGACAACCTCCTCCCCATACCCAGTAGTGATGCTGGGCTGCCAACCCCAATGCCCCTAAACTATTGAAGGTACTTCAAAATAAAGAAAACTGTCTCATGATGCCTTTTTTAACCTTGAAATAAAGAAAATGGTCCCCATTGTCTGCTGGCATTCCTACCCAATGCACTCCCCGCTCGCTACTCCTGTAGTTACCCAGCCAAGGCCCAACACCATAATCCTCTCTGGACCGGAGTCATGTCTTCACTCTTCAGCACCAGACCAGGAACTAAGGAAAACAGTTAAGTGCTGTATTAATGTATTTCAGTGCATTTTTAACTTTTTATTTATAACGTAGGCATTTTTTTTTTTTTTAAATAATTTCCCCCACATTTTCAGCATGACCCTTTTTGAGACCCCACCTCATGAACAACGGTGGTGAAATTACTGAAGTGTGGCCCACTGCACAAAAATCACCTTTTTGGCTGGATTTGAATAATTTCACTGGCTTTGTTCGTGAGGTGGGGTTCCAAAAGCAGGAGGCGATTTTGAGGTCGCTCTGCAAAAATCACCTTTCAGGCCAGATTTGAATGGTTCTGTGACATAACAGCAAACATTTTACGGCGACTTGCATTATGGGGACTACATTTCACTGAAACCAAAACACTGTGGTCAACACCACAGCAACTGCCAATACAGCAACGGCAGTACAAATTAAAACTGGGGACTATGTACACTTATGTTTAATGTGGGGGTGCTCACCCCTGTACCCCCCCTTTGTGGGGGAAGAGCCCCCTGCATCTATATATATGTATGTGTGTGTGTGTGTGTGTGTATATGTATATATGTGTGTGTGTATATGTGTGTGTGTGTGTGTAGGTATGTATAATGTATCTGTATATATAATCAGCTCCGGGGGGCAGACACTGGGGGACGGGGAATACACGGAAGGTGGGGGCTACAGTATGAAGTGGGGGAAACTGCAGCTGGAGGCAACAAAGTCGGCAGAACCGGAGGATATAGTAAAGAAAAACTCAAATGGTATCCGCCACAATGGCTCAAAAAAAATTTACATACAGGCAGTCCCGAACCTGGGTCCATGACCTTTGCAGTTGGTGACCCTATCCACCACGCCAGGCAAACAGCTCAGCAGCAGCATGTTAAATTCTTCCATTTAGCCCACATAACCCTACGCTCCCCAGTCATTCACCCTCGCTATTCTGTCCCTCCACAGTCGCTATTTGCTACCCTCTCTATTCTACTATGGTAGCTATTCCTTTGGGTGCGCAAATTGTGTTGTTCAATTTGGGTCGCTCAGTTTGCTTCGCCCATACCACGGGATACCGATTTGAATAATTCCACTGGCCTTGTTCATGAGGTGGATCCCAAAGGCCATGCTGAAACTGTAGGCAAAAAATATTTAAAAATGCCCAGGTTATGAGCGTGCATTGATAATTTTCTACCCTCGTGCTCATAACTTTTGATAATTTTCAATATTTTGATCCCAGGGTTTCAACATGGCTATTTTTACACACCACCTCATGAACGTTCCAGCTGTCGACCTACAGGATTCATGAGATAAGGTCATAAGAAGATTGTATTGGGGGCGGCCCGGTGGCGCTGAGGGTTGAAGCGCGGGATGCCACACCGGCAACGCAGGTTCGGGAAGAAGCCCAGGCCATCAGGGGTTGGCAGGGGAGGCAAGGGATTGAGCATCTGCAGGACAACTCTACCTTCCCTGCGGAGGGTTGGGGAATTGTGCCATGCTCTAGCGGCTCCTGAGGGTGGGAGTACAGCAGGGATGAGGCACCACAATGTGCAGGGGAAGGAGCATTGGCAAACGTCAACACGTTGTACCATGACGTCATAGCACATGCGCACTTGCGGGGCAACATAAGGGAAAAAAATTCCCGGAGGACTGAGGAGGTGACGAGGGCCTCAGGAGCCAACCTGCACATCCCCAATGCCGGACTGCCACACCAAGTAATCCCCAGGCACCACCTTCGAGAGATATACCCTCTAATTTCAGAAAGACACCACCAAGGTAGGAGTGGCAGGCCCTCACCTGGGGGGAGATCTGGAGGTGCTGGGAAGTCTCTGTAGGAGAGATGCCTCAGATCGAAGGTGTGAATAAAGAGTTAAAAAAAAAAAAAAAGACTGTATTGAAAGTTTGGGGTCAAAATATAAAAAATAAAACAAAAAAAAGCCAGTTATGAAGGTGTGTTGTAAGTTTTCTGCGCATGCTAATAATTTAGGTAATAGCCATTTTTTCACACCACCTCATGAACATGACAGATGTTGCTTTCAAATCCTGACCAAAATATGATTTCACACTTTAGGCACGAAATAACATTTTGTTCAATATTTTATTAAATTGCACCTCTCATGTTCAGTAGGAGGGGTCATAAAAAGACTGTTGAAATTTTGGGGTCAAAGTGTCACACACACAAATTATGAACTAACGTTGCTTGCAGAGACATCCATTGGTCCAGTGGGGACCACGTTGCCATCCCGTGCCAGTTGACGTGAGTTAGGGTTTGAGCTCAGTGAGCCAGCTTAATGGGTCGATGCTGGGGGGAAGGTGCTGTGACATACAGCACTGGCCTCAGCCTGGGGAGAGACAGAGCAGTGTTGTGACATACACGACACCTTGTGGTGGGTCGAGGAGCCTTCCGTCACAAGGTATTGACATGCATGTCGAGCTCTGATGGGCCCATGCATTGGGTCAGAACTGTCTCCAGTATTTTGTTGATTCCACTATCAGAAAAGAGAAGGGAAATAAACTGCAAAAAACTATGTTAATGCAGACATTAGGCTTCTGCAACCAGGTAGACTCTTCCCTTGGAGCAGGGCCTGGATGGCTCCGATTGTCTACATTACGGCCCCATGGATTCTTGTCTTGGGCCCTGCTTATCACAGCCCCTTTGATTCTTGGGCCCTGCTTGTCTGCATCTGTAGTTGCACAGAAGCACAGGGCCCACAGACAGCCCATGGATTTTTGTCTTGGGGGGGCCCTGCACATCCGCATCCATAGCCATAAACAGGTAGACTCTTTCTTTGGCATAGGGCCCAGGAGACCCTGCACATCTGCATCCATAGCCATAAACAGGCAGACTCTTTCCTTGGCACAGGGCCCAGGAGACCCTGCACATCTGCATCCATAGCCATAAACAGGCAGACTCTTTCCTTGACACAGGGCCCAGGAGACCCAGTGCATCTGCATCTGTAAAAACTTCATTAATGCAGGCATTAGGTTTGAAGAACGCAAACCACACACAGTAGGGAAATGAAAAACAAGATTTCATTTCTCTAGAATATTGGCACATCAGTGGTGGGGTCTTCCTTTGGGTTGTCAGTTCTAATGCCTACCCTTTCCCTGAGCAAACAAGGTCAGACATGATCCCTGTTCTTCACGCAAGGCCCTACGAGAACAAAGTTACAATAGATAGTGTTAGCAACATGTATCCTGTGCCCATTCCCATGTGCTTCTCTCGAATGAGAGGCTATTTCAGGGGAAGAGGCAGGAGAGGTCAGAGGAGAGCTGCTACCACTCCTGCTCCTGCCACATGGTCTTAAGCCCTGACTTCAGCAAACAGGTCGCCTCCCCTCTCCCAGTAGGGGGCAGGCTCTCCCACTACCTCCAAGCTTGGACCCACATCACCACAGACACGCGCGTCTTGGAGATAGTGGAAAAAGTTCTGCCCTTACAGTTCAGAAAATTCCCTTCCCTTTGTGGGCCATTAGTGTCAAACCCCCTAACTCCAAAAGAGAGATGTGTTGGACTTGGAAGTAAAACCTTTGCTTTGAACCAAAGTGGTGGAGACAGTTCCCCTTTCACAGTATAGAAAAGGTCTCTACTCCAGATATTTCCTGATATTAAAGAAAAACTGAGAATGGCTACCTATTTTAGTCCTCGGGTACTTAAACGGGCACTTGCTGAAACCAAAACTTAAGATGGTAACCCTCCAGATGGTGATATACTCTCTACAGCAGGGAGACTGGCTAACCTTCCTGGATCTCAAGGATGCCTATTTTCATATTCCAATAAGGCAATCCCATACAAAGTTTCTGAGGTTCAGACTGCATTCAGGTCACTACCAGTTTGCAGCCATGCTTTTTGGCCTAACTCCGGCTCCCAGAGTGTTTACCAAGTGCTTGTCTGTAGTGGCAGCCCACTTAAGAAAACGAGACATATCTGGATGACTGGCTCATAGTAGGCAAAATCCCTTAACAGGTCAGAGAGGCTTTAAGCTACACAACACAGACTGTTCTCTCTGGGGATTCTAATCAATGAAAAGAAATCCCATCTGGAACCCTCTCAGCTCCTCAACTTTATAGAAGCAGATTTAAATACCCAGCAGGCAAAAGCCTTTTTTCCTCAAGACAGAAACCTAGAAACATAGAATTTGATGGCTGATAAGGACCGCTTGGCCCACCTAGTCTGCCCATTTCCCTACCTAATGGATAAGCTGCAGATCCTAGTTTACCAACAGCCTACTTCCTCAAGCCCCCCACTAGAATTGCCTTATGTCTGTCCCATGCATTATTGAATTCCCCCACTGTTTTTGACTCCACAACCTCCTCAGGAAGGCTGTTCCATGCATCCACATTCCTCTCTGTGAAGAAATACTTCCTCACATTACCTCTGAGCTGTGCCCCCTCAATCTTCAAATGGTGCCCCCTTGTTCTTGCACATCTCTCTTTCTGAAAGATGCTACCCTCTTGGACTTTGTTGATTCCCTTGAGGTACTTGAAATGTTCTGTCATGTCCCCCCTCTCCCGACTTTTCTCGAGGGTATACATATTAAGCTCCTTTATTCATATGTCTTCTGGTGTAGAGCCTGCACCATTTTGATAGATAGGGTGGAGGCTGTCCAGAGGAGGTCTATGTGTTTTGCAGAGGTGGGGTCTCCAGAACTGCACGCAGTACTCCAGATGGGGTCTCATGAACTGTCTGTACAGAGGGTAACAACTTCTTCTTTTCTACTGGATTCAGAATTTTCTGTTTGTAGCATATTCTTTCCTTCCAGGCCAGCCAAGGCCTCCAGACATTTTCTAAAGCTCCTGGGCCACATGGCCTCCATGACTGCTGTGGTTCCAGGAGTAAGATTTCAGATCAGGGACATTCAGTGCCACCTGCGAACACATTGGTCACAAAAGAAAAACTCTTGTCCAGGCTTGTCCCAGTGACAAAAGTACTGCTCCAGGTGCTAGACTGGTGGAAGGAAAAAGAAAATCTCTTAGTAGGCATTCCCTTCCAGTTGTCTTGTCCCTCAAAGATCATTACCACAGATGCATCCCTCCAGGGGTAGAGAGCTCATCTGGACAACTCCTCAATAAGTGGCACTTGGACTTCAAAGGAATCTGCAAGCCACATAAATCTTTTAGAACTCAGAGCTGTGTACCTTGCACTGAAAGCTTTCGCCCATCAGCTCAAGGGACACGCTGTTCAGATCAGAACAGACAACACCACTGCCATGTTCTATATAAACAGGCAGGGTGGCACAGCGTCGACTGTGCTGTGCACAGAAGCCATGAGAATCTAGTCCCTGGCCTATTCCCAGGATGTGAACCTCTCTGCCATACACCTTCCAGGCAAGACAACACCCTGGCAGATGCTTTGTGCCATATCAGCCAAGCCCACAACAAATGGACTCTGAACAAGCAAGTCCACAGTTTTTTGAGAAGGTGGGGCACACCAGAAGTGGATCTGTTTGCATCCCACCTCAGCTATCCGCGTCCTCTGTATTGCTGCAGGCCCCCAGCAGTGGGCACCCTCCCAGCAGATGCCTTAACTCTGAACTGGACAGGGAAGTTTCTTTATGCCTTCCCTCCTTTTCCTCTGCTACAAAGAGTTCTGCTGAAGCTCAGGGATCATCCTGCAACTATGATCCTCGTAGCACCAGACTGGCCGTGGCAACCCTGGTGCCCTCTCCTGATGGCCGTGTCTCGCAAGAAACCAATTTGACTTCCTCTAAGTCACTATCTCCTCACCCTACATCAAGTAGGAGTGACCTACCCAGACCTGGAATCTCTTCACCTCAAAGCCTGGTTCTTGAGGAGTTAGGATTCCCAGTACTCAGAACAAGTTCTGAACATACTTCACATGGCTAAAAAGCCAAGCACAAAGAAAACCTGTGCAGCCAAGTGGAAAAGATTTTCAATTTGGTGCAAGGGGCAAAGAATAGACCCTTTGAAGGCCTTTATCCCCTCCCTGTTGGATTACCTAGTTCATTTGCTGTCATCAGGCCTTAAAGCCTCATCCCTGAAGCTCCACTTAGCTGCAGTCTCATTTTACCTCTCCACTGGGAAGAGAAGTCTATAATTTCCATGCCTGTTTTCAAAAAGGTTTTCAATCAGTCAGTCGGTCTTTATTTTACCAGGCGAAACATAATTGAGAGGAACTCATTTACAAGATGGACCTGGAAGATTCACAGTTAAACAAAGGGACAAAGGATAAGAACAACAACAACAACAATGAATCGTAGTCTGAAAGGCGTGCGTGAATGTAACAAGATAGACCTGTTGTATGCAGTAATCATTGGGCAAAATAAAGTATTCGTTGAATTATAATATCAGATGAGTGTATATACACGCTATACAATAGACAATATATACAAAATGGTACAACTTTACAAAAGAGTGAAGATGAGTTACAGTGTCGATTCTGAAGAGTGGGAAGGGGGAATAGGTGGGAAATAGTAGGGTAGATAGTCATCGCTTGAAGCAGTTACAAGTCACAATGAGGGAGTGAGCCAGCAAGGTTTTAAAGGTAGGCAGCTTGACAGTTAATGTTAATTTCAAGATAAAAACAGGTAAGGCATGTCTTATTGAAGCCTCACCAAATCGCTTTTGAACTCTGGGGACAGCAAGGGTTATGTAGGAAAGGCTCCTAAGGGAGTAGTTCCTTGCGGTGCAGAAAGGCAGACAATCTGATATATACTGAGGTAGCTTACTGGTAATAGCTCGGTACGTTCAGGTGATTGCATTCTTCTGTCTTCTGAGTTTGTGATAACCAGCCTAGTTCAGAGTATAGGGAGCAGTGATGGGTAGAGAATGGGGCACCGGTGATGAATCTGAGAGCATGGTGGTACAATATGTCGAGCTTTGCTAAAGCTGTACTAGGGCCCTGTCCGTAGAGAAAATCTGCATAGTCGAGGAGTGGGTGTAAGGTGGTCTGAACCAGACGTGTTTTTGCTTCTGGTGTAAGTACATGTGTAATGTGGAAAAACAGTCTAAGCCTTTGCTTTAGTTTTTTCATTAGTTCTTCAATATGGTCAGTGAAGGACAACTTATGGTCAACCCAGAAGCCCTGATATTTGAATTTGGCTACAAACTCCAGGTTCTCCCCCAGTAGCGTGGTAGTGTGAGGTGCCGAGCAGATGCTGACTGGTTTAGCGGAAGGTGAAAGGAGCATTGCTTTCATCTTTTTGGCGTTTGGCAAGAGTTTTAGATGGAGTAGATTTTGTTGCAGAAGGTTAAAGTCTAGTTGTAGATCATTGCAGGGAAGCTCTGAGGAGAGTCTGTCTATGTAAAGAACCGTGTCATCCACGAATAGGTGGATGTTAGCAGCTTTAATACTGGAGTTTATGTTATTGATGTATGTAGCAAATAGTAAAGGGCCTAAAATTGATCATTGAGGCACACCTCTCATAAGAGGTTTCAGAGGGGAGAGGTCCCCATCTGCTTTGATCTGCTGCTGGCGGCTGGTAAGATAGCTAGAGAACCAGTTCAACACATGAGAGTCCAGGCCATTGTTTTTCATTGAGAGCAGAAGCAGGTCATGGTCCACCGTATCAAAGGCCTTGCTGAGGTCAAGAAATAAGGCACAAACATAGTTTTTATCATCCAGGGACCTTAACCAATCATTGGAGACCTTAGCAAGAGCAGAAACTGTGCTGTGACATGACCTGAATCATGACTGCACTGAGTTCAGAATATTGAATGTTTCCAAATGCCTTCTAAGTTGGGAATTAACCATTTTTTCCAGTAATTTGAAAAGGATGGTAAGGAGGGAAATGAGTCTGTAATTGTTTAGGTCACTCAGCTCACCAGATTTGATGAGAGGAGTTACGTGGGCAGTTTTCCAGACCGGTGGGAGAACACCCAGTGCAAGGGACAAGTTAATTGGGTGTGTAATGGGAGTGGACAGTACATGATAACCTATTTTTAGGTAATAGGGATCAATATCATCAGCGCCTGCGCTTTTCCTGGAGTCTAGCCCCAATAGGAGGTCCTCTACTTGTTTTATTGTGACAACACTTAAGGAGAAGGTAGTATTGTTGGGTGAAAAAGCTGAGCTAGAACTAGATGGGCCCTGGGAAGCTAACTGAGTCTATAGATTATTATCCAGGGATGAGTCAAATGCTAGACCAGCAGTAGCAAAGTGGTTGTTAAACAGGCCTAAAATTGTTTGCTTACTGGTAGTAAAGGAATCGCCAAGGGCCTCCTTCACCTGCAACTCCCAATTAGGGAACTTGTTCCTCCTTGGGACATGAATCTCTTCATTGCTAAGCTCATGGGACCTCCTTTTGAGCCCATGGCTACAGCCCACCTAAAATATGTCACCTGGAAAAACAGTATTTTTAGTGGCCATCACTTCTGCAAGAAGGATTCAGAACTGCAAGCACTCTGCACTGAGCCGAACTACATTATCCTGCACAAGGATCAGGTTGAGCTCAGAACAAATAGGAAATTACTTCCTAAGGTGGTCTCTGAGTTTCATCTTAATCAATCTGTTACTCTCCCTGTCTTTTTCACTGACAATTGCACTCCATGGGAATGAAGGTTTCACAACCTGGATGTCAGGAGAGCTCTGTCCTATTATCTGGAGCATACTAAACAGTTCAGAGGCTCTACTACTCAACTCTTCCTCACCTATGGTGAGGTGGGGAAAGGAAAACCAGCCACCAAGAGAACTCTCTCTCGGATAGTTTCCTGCCTTCAGTTTTGTTATAGCAAGGCTGGCAAACAGCCCTCTCAAGGCCTCAGAGCCCATACTACTAGGGGCACTGCTTCCTCTGTGGCAGCTGCAAGGAACATCCCCTTGCTAGATGTCTGCAAAGCAGTTACCTGGAAGATTGTACACACATTTACAGAGCATTACTGTCTGGACTTACCGTCAAGGTCTGATGCCAAATTTGGCAGGGTGTCCTGCAGAGCCTTTTTCTTAAGTAGATTCTGTACCCACCTCCCAACTGTACTGCTTCGTAGTCTGCTGTTGTTACTGATACTTAAGGACTCCTGGGGTGAGAAGAAAAAAATTACCGTAGTAATTCTGTTTCTTCCAAGGGGTCCTTTAGCATCCGTAGCCTCCCATCCTGCCTCCCCAGGCACCTACTTCATGAGGACTCTACGTTTAATACTTTCTGCCAAATTTGTTAAGGTTTTTTGATTGTTGTTAGAGCATAATAGAAACATAGAAACATAACATAGAATTTGATGGCAGATAAGGACCGCTTGGCCCACCCAGTCTGCCCATTTCCCTACCTACTGGATAAGCTGCAGATCCTAGTTAACCAGCAGCCTACTTCTTCCTACCCCCACCCCCCAGAACTGCCTTATGACTATCCCATGCATGCTTGAATTCCACCACTGATTTTGACTCCACAACCTCCTCCGGAAGGCCGTTCCATGCATCCACAACCCTCTCTGTGAAAAAATACTTCCTTAAATTACCTCTGAGCCACCCCCATCTTCAAATTGTGCCCTCTTGTTCTTGCACACCTCTTTTTTTGAAAGATGCTACCCTCTTGGACTTTGTTGATTCCCTTGAGGTACTTGAAAGTTTCTATCATGTCCCCCCTCTCCCTCCTTTCCTCGAGGCTATACATATTAAGCTCCTTAAGTCTCTCTTCATATGTCTTCCGGTGCAGACCCTGCACCATTTTAGTTGCCCTAATTAATATTTTATGATAGTCTTCTTACTGTTCATGCTATTGCATGGTTTTTAAAGCCTGTTAGCACAGTCCCTTTTGGGAAATGTTCCTATTTCAGCTTAGAAGAAATTCTGGTGCCCTCCGGGCAAACTCCACTCAGCACCCCTCCTGCTCTATTCTGACTGGCCTATTCATTATATTTGGCTCCACCTCTGAGGTGGCTTTACCTGGTCAGCTTACTGCTATTGTTACTGACACTAAAGGACCCTTGGAAGAAACAGAATTAGTACGGTGAGTAATTACTTTTTTTGTATCTATTAACTTTACCTCATTGAAACCTAATATATGAAATTTGAAATGCATATTTTGTACAAGGATCTCTTGATCCTGACAATTTCATGTAGATTGGTTCAGTGGGGGCAAAGTTACAGAGGTGCAAAAAATGTGAAAGTCTCCGTTTTTAAAACGTTTTGCTCTCCAACAAATGGAAAAATATATAAGGATTTGAAACCTGAAACTTTCAGGTTTGATAGAGCTTGGCTCAAGGTATGTGCTTTTGTGGTTTTTACCTCTCACAGATCAGTAGTTTTTCAATTTATTTAAGAAAAAAGTTCAATTTGTGAGCATTATTTTTACATAATATGATTATATGCCAAAAATCATATTATGTAAAAATAGCGCCGGGCTCAGCTGAAATGGAGTTTATTAAAACTCCATACACAGGGGCACATTATAGACTGTGGCAACACTGCATCATCATCTCGCAATTAAATTATCGAGATCTCGGGGGGTGGACACCCAGCCGGCACTGCGGCACATACAGTATGCCGGCCGCAGCCCGGGGAACTTCAAATTTTACGAGGGATGAGGTAAGCTAATAACTTACTTATCTGGTGACAGCAGGGAGAAATGGGGTACTGAAGTCCTGATCTGTGCACCGGTTGGGGTTCCAGTTACCCCATAGTTCTCCTTTAACGAAATTGCCCAAAATTTGGCATGCACGGTCAGGCTGCCAGAGTCTCAAGATCTGAAAAGTTTTGTGACGGAATCTTGTTTGGTTTTCGAGATACAGCATGCCAAAAAAAAAGGAAAAAGCATGTTTTGTTTTCCTATACTTAACACTGGATATTTTTTGCTCTCACCTATGGTGTGGAGTGGTATTTTTTCATGACGTTTTCAGAGTTGAAGGGGCCTATGCCAAGGGTGTGCCTTTGGAAGGTTTTGTGAAAAAAATATTATTTGATTCCAGAATTATAATGATTTTAATGTTAACATCCTGAAACGAACAGTTTATTTAAAAAGAAAAAAGATTGCAGTTACTTATTTTCATGATTTACTTCTCACACTGTTAAAAAAAAAAAAAAAAAAAAAGATCGTGACTGCTTATTTCCATGATTTACCTCTCTTGCTAAAAAAATACTGATTTTTTTCGGTCACCATTTTTCTTATTTTAAACTCACAAACACTGATCTTGCATAGCAATAATATCTTTTAAAACAAAAACACCTGAACCTAGCTAAACAGAACCCATTTAGCTTGATTCTGCTATTTTTTTTTTAACTTACCACAAATATATTTTCTTAGCACCCCAAAATCCAGGGTGCCCAGCTTAGCGAGAAGAGCCGTAGACCTGTGTTCTCTGTATGAGAACAGCAGGACTTTCTTGAGTTCTGCAGCCGCAGCTGGAACTCGTGCTGCTGGCTGTTGTGAGAGCAATGAGCCGCCACTTCCCTGGTTCCTAGTGCCGTTCCCCACCCTCCGATCGCTGTCCCTTCCTGCATGTTATGTTTCCCCGGAGTCTAATGGCACCCCCCACCCTCCAGTCGCCTTCCCCTTATTCATGTTTCCCTGGTGTCTAGTAGTACCCCCCCACCCTCCAATCACTGTCCTCTTATTCATATAATGTCTCCCTGGTGTCTGGTGGTGCCCCCCCCACCCTGTGATTGCTGTCCTCTTTTACATATGTCTTCCCTGGTGTCTAATGGTGCCCCCCTCCCTCTGATTGCCATACCCGCATTAATTTTCCCTATAATAAAGAAAACCGTCCCTCAATGTGGTAGTTTTTTATTTATTTTTAGTTACCCCTGTAAAAATGAAAACTGTCCCTCGCTGATCCAACCCCCACTCCCACCTCCTACTGACCACCCTGCACTCCCGACACCCCTCACTTACCTGAACACGCCAGGGCAAAGATCCGCTTTCCGATCGAAGACATGTCTTGCTGCTGGAACCATTGACTGTAATATGAGAAACTAAGGTAAGTGTGGTTTGGTGTATTTCAATGGGGTTTTTAACTTTGCTGAATATCTTTGTAATTTTTGCATATTTTGACCCCAAATTTTAAACGTGGCCTTTTCTGGGTTCCCACCTTATGACCAGTGGTGATGGAATTATGCAGATCTGTCCTGAAAGGCGAGTTTGCGGTTGCTTGGCGAAATCACTTTTTGGGTGGGATTTGAATTTTCACCACTCTTGTTCATGAGGTGGGGGTCATAAGAAGACTGTGTTGAACATTTTGAGTCAGAATATGTAAAAATGGCAAAGTTATGCGCATACTTTAAAATTTTTCTATGCTCACTTTTAACTTTGGTAATTTTAAATATTTTGACCCCAGATTTTTAACATAGCCGTTTTTTCATACTACCTAATGAACGTGACAGCTGTCGTTTTTCAAATTCTGGCCAAAATGTGTTTTTATACCTGTGGCGTGGTAAGATGTTTTGTGGGGATTTGAACATTTTCACCTACCAGGTTCAGGAGGTGGAGTAGTGAGAAGGCTATGCTGACAGTTTGGTGTACAAATATGTTAAATTGCCCATGTTATGAGTGAACATTGCAGTATTTCAACGTTCACTCATAACTTCACTAATTTAAAGTGTCTTGACTCTGAACTTTCAATATAACGCTTTTTCCACACCACCTCATAAATGTGACGTGTCATGTTTTAAATCCTGGACGAGATGTGTTTTCGAACTTCTGGTGCGTGATGATATTTCGTCCAGCATACAGTGTGGTACATGTCATGTGTGTAAGGTGAATAATAACATGAGTATTTTGAAAATTTGGGGTAAAAATAAAAAAAAAATAAAACCATGTTTTAACTTTGTGTGTAGTGCCAGTCTTGACCCCAGTGGGCATGCTTTGTGATCCTGTGTCGTTGAGCTGAGTTTGGTGGCAAGATCAACGACCCAGCTGGGTGGGGTAAGGGTGGGGGGATGGCACTGTTATGTGACATCCCTCCAGCCTGGGAATGAAAGGTGCAGTGTTGTCTGCACGGGCCCAGCTACCACATAGTGTAGGCAACTGTACTGTTGGCATAGGGCCCTGCACCTCTTCCCCCTTTGGTGGCAGAGGGCCCTGAGCGTTGGGTGGCAGGTGCACTGTTTGCCTTGTGCATCTGTAGCTGCAGCCACAAAGAAGTGTAGAGACCACAGGGCCATGCACTTCTGTAGCCAACCATGTAGCACCATGAATTCTTCACATCCATCGTTGCACAGAACTTCAGGGCCCACAATGACCCTGCACTTCTGTAGGTGGAGGGAGTCATACCTTGGCGCAGGGCATCTGCATCTCTTCATGCAGGTCCCTTGAAACCTGAATGAATGAGGATCGAATTTCACTGTCTCAAAAAAAAAAAAAAATTCTTCCAAAAACCGTTAATACACCAGTTAGGGTAACTTAATGCCACAAAAGTAGGGAAATGTGCTGTTAATGTTTCCAACCCTAACTCCCAGCCCCCAACCCCCAAGCAGCAAAAGGAAAAAACATTACGGTTTTGGGTCTCCAGAATTTGGGCGAATCAGTGGTGGGGACTACATTTGGGTTGTCAACCCTAATGCCTACCCTGTACCCCAAGCAAACAACATTACACATGATCTCCATGAAAAAAGCTGCAACAGACTGTGTTGGCAACATGTGGCGAGACATTCTCTACCTTTGAAGAGTGTATTGCGCTTTGAGCCACAGGCTATGGGCTGGGGTGGGAACCCCAAAGGAAGACCCTTCCAGAGACCCAAAACCCTAATGTTTTTTCCTTTTGCTGCTTGAGGAGTGGGGGCGGGGGGTTAGGGTTGGAAACCCTAATGCCACATGTCCCTTTTTTTGTAGCATTGAGTTACCTTAACTAGTGCATTAACTATGTTTTTGGCAAAGAATATGTATGTCTACTTGGACTCAGCCTTGAAATGTGACCAGCACATTGAACCTATTGAAAAGAAAATAGGGAAATGTTTAGGTTGCTTATACAGGAACACATTTTCCCTGATTGAGGCAACACAGAAACATTTGGTAAATTTGTTATTGTTACCATTAATAGACTATGGGGATCTGGTTTATGTAGGTGCTACACTGAATAGTTTAAATAGATTAGCTATAATACACCATGAGCTAGTGAGATTCATCTTAAATACACCCAGAAGGCCCCACAGAGTAGACTTATATGAAAAATTACAGTGGATTAACCTTCGACAAAGAAGGTCTTTACATGTTTTACTATTCATGACCAAATGCATTCTAGGGCAGGCCCCAGATTAGATTACTAACATACTAAAATGCCGGCAGAATAGGCCTAACAGTCTCTTGTGTCTGTTCATTTGGCCAACCCTCACCTTGGGAGCTGACCTTGCTGCCCTCCTCTCCCTCTTTGGCTTCTCCCTTCCCAGTCCCAGATATTCTCACTGCACTGGTTTTTGTTTCCAGAACCCTTCCCCTGTACCTGTCCCATCCCCTCTTGAACCACTCCACTGTTTCTGCCTCCACCAGCCCCCTGGGCAGTGCATTCCATGGCTCCACCACCCTCTCAGTGAAGTAGCACCTCCTCCTTTCTCCCCTGAATCTCCCCCCCCAGCTTCCACCCATGCCCTCTAGTTGCCCCTCCTTCCTTCAGAGCACCCTGACTGCTCCTCCCCTATTTAACCCCTTCATGTACCTGAAGAATTCTATCATGTCCCCCGGTCCCTTCTCTCTTCCAGTGTGTACATATTTAGCTCTTTGAGCCTCTCCCCATAGGTCCTATCCCCCAAGCCCCAAATCATTTTGGTTGCCCTCCTCTGGACCCTCTCCAGGAGTTCAATGTCCCTCTTTAAATGTGGCCTCCAAAACTGCACACAGTACTCGAGGTGCGGCCTTACCAAGCAGTTGTACAGTGGGAGTATCACTTCCCTCCTTCTGGAGGTGAGCCCCCTAGCGATGAATCCAAGCATCCTGTTGGCCTTTGCTACTGTCCTCCTACAAGTCTCTGAGTTGTTCATCTTGACATCCATCACCACCCCCAGGTCCCTCTCAGCCATCGAGACTTGTAGCATTCCCCCTCCCCAGGGTGTACACTTGGCCGGGTTTCTGGCTCCCAGGTGCAGTACCTTGCATTTCCCTGCATTGAACCGCTGCTTCCTCTTTCTAGACTACCTTTCCAGAGCCTCCAGGCCCCCCTGTAGGGCCACCCTTCCCTCCTCCCCATCCACCACTGCCCCCAGTTTTGATTCATCTGCAGAGAGACTCATCTCACTCTTGATACTCTTCCTTATGTCAGAGACGTAGGTGTTGAACAGGAGGGGCCCAAGGACCGATCCCTGAGGGACTCCACTAATGACCCTCTTTGGGGATGAGACTATCCCGCCAACCATGACCCTGTGGGTCCGGTTCTGGAGCCAATTTCCTATCCATGTGATCATGTGGTTCCCCACCCCCATTTCTCCCAGATTATCCAACAGGCCCCCGTGAGGAACAGAGTCAAACGCCTTGCTGAAGTCAAGAAAGAGGACATCTACTGGTCTACCCAAGTCCAAGGCACTCGTCACCCAGTCATAGAACTCCACAAGGTTTGTCTGACATGATTTCCCTGGGACGAATCCATGCTGCCTATCGTCCAGGCACCCCAACTTTTCCAGGTCCCCCCTAGTCTCTCCTTAACAATGCCCTCCATCACCTTGCCCACCACCGATGTCAGGCTGACGGGCCTGTAGTTCTCTGCCACCTCCCTTGGTCCCCCCTTGTGGATTGGCACTATATGCGCCACCTTCCAGTCCTGGGGCACCACCCTGTCCTCCGAGAGATGCCGAAGAGCTCCGCCAGTGGTTTCACCAGGACATCCGCCAGTTCCTTCTGCACTCTGGGATGTAATTTATCCGGCCTTGGTGCTTTCTCATGTCTTAAGGGACCTGAGGGCTTCCCTCGCTCTCTTTGCCATGATTTCCACCTCTGCTACCTCGTCCTCCTGCTATGCCTTCCCCCCTCACCTGCCAGTGATGCCTCCCCCTCCCCAGACCCACCGATTGGTAAGGGCCCCCCCTTCCTCAGTTTCACCGTCTCCTCCCATGTATGATGCAGCCCCCCCCCTCCATTTTCCTTGGTGAAAACTGAGGCGAAGTACTCATTGTTGATAAGTTTGTAACCGGGCCAATAAAACAAGACCTGAGGTCAGCATTAGGCCTGGAATACTGTCAACCAAATTTTAGATCAAAGTCGGGTAGGTCACACTTTTTGTTTAGCGGGCCGATGATGTGGAACTCTTATCCCACAAATTCTTCGGTTAGCAAATGGTATAATTAGAGTAGGCGGCATCATATCTTGGTTTATAAAAGAAGCAAGACAACAAACTATAGTTGAATTTTCCTAGGATATCCTGGAGTCTGGTGTGATAACTAGCAGCAGCATGCACTTTAGAGTACTACTGAAGTTTTGTTTCATGTAATTGTGTTTAAAAGTATTCTTGTATATGTTTGTATTTTGTATTGTCTATTATGAAATTTTATGTAACTTTGCGAAATTGCACAAAGGACCTCACTAGAAATGAGCTTGTCTCAGTTGAGCTCTCCGATGCATTCATTTTGTATGTGAACTGAATAAAAGTTTTCTACTACTACTAAGAATGTGTACGTGTAGATGTATATTGATATATTAAAAATGCTTTACATGGTATTTTAGAGCGTATTGCTCTGTAATGTTGTACAGTACTGCCTTAATGCCAGGAGTCTGGTAATAAAATTAGTGAGCTCTAGGCATTGGTGGCAGACACTGAGGTGGACTTCATAGCCATCACAGCTTCAGCCAGAGAGAGAATAATGACTGGGACCTATTGGCTCCAGGTTGCACAGTGTTTAGGCAGGAGAGAGGAATGAGCAGACTGGGCATAGCCCTGTATGTCAGGGAGACCAGAGAGGCTGTGGACGACAGACACGTCAGGGAAACGTGGTGGAACTATGGTCACTGTGGGTTCACCTAACACCCTGAGGCAAGAAAGCATGGGTGAGGGTGATCTGTAGACCACCAGGACACTGAGAAGAGCGAGATAAGGACCTCGGGGAAAAGCTGGCAAGGGGGGGGGTGGTGGTGGGTGGTCCGGATGTTGACTGGGACATTTCAGCTGCTAGGATCACCAGGAGTCAGGCCCTTTTAGAAACTTTGCAGGACTGCCTGCTGTTGCAGCTGGTTAAGCAACCAACTAGACAAGATGCCATTTTGATTTGGTGCTCACCAACTCGTAAGATGGTGGGTGGAGTGAGTATAGGAGAGTCACTGTTGTACAGCAGATTCCATTTGGTTCAGGCTGGCCCTCAGGACCAGCATGCTGGTATCAAAAACTGAAGTCCTAGGTTTTAGAAGACTTCAACAAATGAGGGAGCTGGTCCATGGCAAATTGACCAGGGTGGACTGTATCGGAGGTTTGGACAGTGATCCAGACACGATTGGCATTCTAGAGTATTGCACTTTCCATTTTTGAGATGAGGTGAGTAAAATTTAATTTTTGACAAGTAAAAGTGATTTAAACTTTGAAAAACAGCACCTTATGAAGTATTTATTGAGCATTTCCAAGGGTTGGGATGAGTATCTGTACTCGTCAAAAAAAAAAAAAACTATAAATATTTCTTAAAATTTGGTAAGTAAAATGGGCCAGTTCTCACCTTATCTGGAGCTTTAGGTGTAGAGGAATGATGGGAGCCATCAAGGGGATCATCCTCGAGGCAGCAAAGTCCTGCTCGAGAACTGTTACAAAATGAAAACGGGTACAAGAGAAGTATATGGTTCTTAGAAAGGGTCAGAGAAACAGAGAGGGTGAATAAAACACTTTCACCAGGTAAAAGGAAAAGCAGGGGGAGGAGGAATGGGAGAGAGTACCACATATTAACTAGGGAAGCAAAGAAGATGGTCAGGAAAACAAACGTGGGCACAGAGGCAGAGACAGCGCTAGATAGGGCAAAAAGGGAAAAAGTTGCAGCTTGCCCAGAAATGACCCACTTTCCACAGGACAGTGGGTCCAAAGTGGTGCACCTGTCTCTAACAATAGCTGAAAGATGGAAAACTAAACAATAGAAAAGTATTTTCACTCAACAAATTTAAGCTTTTGTACTAGTGAAATTT
This sequence comes from Neoceratodus forsteri, assembly GCA_016271365.2. Taxonomy (NCBI): domain Eukaryota; kingdom Metazoa; phylum Chordata; order Ceratodontiformes; family Ceratodontidae; genus Neoceratodus; species Neoceratodus forsteri. The sequence continues at coordinate 30,064,867 of CM057456.1, forward strand.
CTACTTACGATTAGGTTTGGACCCAGTTGTTTCTCATTTTGACCCACATGTTTTACACCTATGGGTCTAATTTGACCCATGTTCTAAAACCCCTAGAGCTGTCACTGCACAGAGGTGCATATTGTGGAGGGGTCAAGCGTGGGGAGAAACAGTTATTGAGATAGATTAAGGAAAAAAGAAGAAAGGCGGGGTTATTGCTAGGCTACAGGGGGAGGGTAATAGCAGAAGATGAACAGAAAACAGCCATCCTTAATGATTTCTTCTGCTCTGTCTTCACAAGGGTGGCATCAAGGTGGCTGTCGGGGGCATTCCTGAAATGATGCAACCAGTATTTGCCAGAGAAAGGGTCCAGAAGGGGTTTGAAGCTCTCTAAAGATAGACAGAGTCGCAGGGCTGGATGGGATGCATCCAAGGGTGCTCAAGGAACTGGCTGAAACCCTAGTGGTACTTTTCGGTAGCTTAGTTCAGATAGGGGTAGTTCTGAAAGACTGTAGGATAGTGGACATAGTCCTGCTACACAAGGTGGGTGGGGGAAGGGGGGGACAAGGAGCAACTGGTGATTTACATACCTTGTCAACCTCACCTCTGTGGTGGGTAAACTGATGGAGTCTCTGATCAGAGAGGACCTTGTGGACTACCTAGAGAGCAGCAGTCTATGGGATAGTGAACAGCACAGGTCTGTGGCAGGGAGGTCTTGTTAGACCAACCCGATAGTTTTCTTTGATTGGGTAACAAAGGTTGTAGATAAGGGCCATGCTGTGGATTTACTCTCCTTAGATTTCAGCAAGGCATTTGACTCCGTGCCACACAAAAGACTGCTGAAGAAGCTGGAGGATCTGGGTGTGGCTAGGGACATAGATGGATAGGAAACTGGCTGAAGGCAAGACATCAGAGGGTGGCGGTAAACGGGGTCAAATCAAAAGAGAGGGAGCTCGTGAATGGGATGCTTCAGGGATCTATCATGGGTTCTGTCCTCTTCAGTACGTTCATCATTGACATTAGCAAGGGCATCCAGGGCAAGTTTTGTCTCTTCACAGGTGACACAAAGCTCTGCGGTTAGAGTAAATAGTGATGAAGGGATCAGGGAGATGAAGAGGGATCTACAAATGCTAGAAAAGGTGGTCTGACGTTTGGTAGTTGAAATTAAGTGCCAAAAATGCGAGGTTATACACCTATGGGGAAAACCCAGGACAGAGTACCGTATGGGAGGGATTTAACTGAACACTGGCAGAGGAAAGGGACCTGGAAGTTGTTACTAGTGACTCCCTCAAACAATCAAGCCAGTGTAACAAGGCCTGTAGTAAGTATAAGAGGATGCTGGGGTGTATCAGAAGGGGTATTGACAGCAGGAAAAAGGAATTATTACCACCTCTGTATAGGTCACTGGTGAGGCCGTACCTAGAATACTGTACTCAGTTCTGCAGGCCTCCCCCTAAAGAAGGACATAGACAGGCTGGAGGAACTGTAGCAAATAGTGACTAAGATGATTCGGGGCCAACAGGACAGATCTTACGAAGATCATCCCAGGGCACTGACCGTGTGAGAGAGTGGGAATATGATGGAGACCTTCAGGTTTCTGTTGACAGTATAGATTTAGTGGCATTTTTGTAGGGCATGCTTAGGTATGTTTGTATTTTCTTTGCAGAAATGGGCTTTGGTCTAGACTTGATGAGCAGTATTGACAATTACACTTTTGCCCATATGAAAGCATTCCATTCCTTTTCACAGACAATTCCAGGGATCGATTTTGCACGTAACTAGTCTATAGGTAGTTGTTTGTGGCCATAAATATTAATGTGTCCATTTATGATGTTTGATATGCACATTATGTACACATTCTTTAAATGTATCTGTTTCTTTCTACAGATCACTGTGAATAGAACTAAACATGATAGGTGTTACATGCAGCTGTTGCCAGAATGACAGCATTTATTGCATAGATATTTAAAATGAATTTATTCTGGTTCTTTAATAGTCACTTTGCATTCCTGTCCTTTTAAAGTTTGTACCAGGCCATTGACCACGCTGTTTTTTAATCACTTTTATGTGTATTAATTATGTATTCACATCTTGCTTAATTGTGTGCACCTCTGTGTTTAACTGAGGGAAAATATTTAAACAGCAGCTGTACTAGAACACACAGTCTCTGGTGAAGCACAGTAGGCGTATAAACAGAACTGTAAGGTGTGTTTTTTTTTGGTAAGTTGCCACCGCAAACTCTGTGGTTGGTCTTCCTTACGGAATGCTCTTGGCATGGATATAAGTACTTTAAATAAAATGGCTGTTTAATTCTCCCTGTGCTCTTGGGTGCTCTTTTTGTTGTGTGCGTGAAAGTTCCTGAAGGGGAAAAACAAGGTAAACTGCAGGGAACTATTCAGCAAGAGTGTAGAGTCAAGATCATGAGTTCACAAATGGAAACTGTCAGGGGGAAGGTGTCAGTGGGATGTGAGGAATTTTGTTTTTTAAACTCATATTTATTGATTTTAAAATGCAGTATATACAAGCATCTCCCATAGGACAGTACATTTTGGTATTGAGAATAAAATATCACAGTATCTGATCACTCAGTATTTATAATACTCCTGATTTGTTACTTCATTCATGTGGGAATTGCCTAAAAAAAAAAAAAAAAAAAAATTTTTTAACAAAAACAGCGTATTCATGGGCTAATTGCAGCCATGAGTGGGGAAATCCTATAAAACAAACATAGCATTTTTAATACTTTCAATTAACTCACCCCCATGATAGGTGAAAACATCTCCATTGATCAGATATAAGATACTACAACTTATATTAATATAGCAGAACACTCCCCATTGTAGTTAGTTTAATGTAGTAGTAAAACACTATATCGACCTTTAATCAGCTATCTAAGCAATATATCTTGGCAGGACCAGTATTCATATTCCGGTTATCTTTTGCCAAAGAATGTTTTAAAGATCAGTCACTAGGCTGGCCCAATGGCGCTGAGGGCTGAGGCGCTGGATGCCTTACCTCGTGGCACGCCGGTGACCTGGGTTTAGGAATGAGCCCAGACCGTTGGAGGTCGGCGGGGGGTGGGGAGGCCGGAGCTGGATGGAGCTTCCGACAGGCAAGCTCTTCTCTCCTGGGAGGTGCAAGAGGCTTCCTCTGGCTGATGGCTGCCACCTGGTGGAGACTGGGGGCAGCACGGGCTATGAGGAACCAGGCGCCAGGCCTGGGGTGGGAGGAAAGGGTCAGTTACCGGGGCCGTGGGACTGTCGTGCCCCACTCACGCATGTGTACCCTCCTGGGGCCCGGGGTAAACAGGAGAGAAAAAGCCGGCAGCAGGATGGTAACCGACTCCACAGGCTCCGCGGCGGTAAGGTAAACCCCGTAATTTGGGTGATGGGGTGTCGGTCAGATGGGGGCTGCGGAGAGGGCCAAAAAAAAAAAAATCAGTCACTAGACTTTTTAAACAAAAACAGCTTAATTCTCTTTAAGGTAGTAATCCTAATAATAGGAAATCTAACATTTATCTAGTATTGCTCTATTGAGTTTAACCTCTTGGTATGAAAGCAAAACTGCATCATAGCAGACTCTGAGACATTTTCTCTGAGCTTGATTCTCCACTCGGTTCAGTGTATACTTAAAAGAATAGTGCATTATTAAGAATAAACCCAACATCTGAACAAACTAAATGCACACATTATTTAAACTTATACAGTGCTCAGTGAGAGTAAAAGTCCCAAAGGCCAAAAATACGATCTCAAATTCTGTTAAGCGCCACATCAATGTGCTGACTTACAAATTTCAGTCCTTTCGCTTCAGGTATCCTCCTACTCTTCAGAATCCGACTCTCGGCTTCGTGCTGCACAGTCCAGGTCAATTTTACCCAGCAGTTTGCCCGCATCCTCCGGGTTGGCAAAATGCAACGTTTTATTACCGTACGCCACCTTCAGTCTTGCCGGACGCAACAGTTCATGGTGGACCCTCAGTTGCCGAAGCTTTGATCTGATCCCAACGAATGCCTTACACCTCTGTCTTGTAGCGTAGCTGAGGTCTGGGAAGATGTGAATATTAGCCCCTTGCCTCTGTATGGGACCCTGCTTTCTTGCCACTTGTAGAATGCAATCTCACTCTTTCATGGAGCCCAAAATAATCAACACTGCACGTATCGGAGGATGGGCCGATTCCTGATGTAAATGGGCCCCTCTCACATTCACCCTATATGACCTCTGGATCGAAACTGGTATCTCAGTTTGCAGCTGCTCAGGAATCCACTACTCCAAAAGACTGTGCAGATCTTCTCCTTCCCCCACCTCAGGTAGTCCTATGATCCTGATGTGGGACGCCCGCGCCCCATTATTTAGGTTTTCTAGGCGTCAGTGAAGGAGGGAATTTTCTTTGACAAGGCCCTGCCTGGTGACTGCAACTTTCTCCACTGATTTACTGGCCCCTTGCGCTACCTTCTCAACCATGGTCACCTATGTTTCTATCATCATAAGGTAAAGTCATCCATCTTTTTGTTTATACATTGTATTGCTTTAAGTAGTCCAGCATTCGAGGGCTGACTCGAGGTGGGATCAGCAGGCTCTTTCTTTGTCCGGGCCTTGTCGCGTTGCTTTTTGTTTACCTCCGTCTCCTCCTGCAGTCGTTTCTGTATTACTCATATTGTAGAGGGTGGTATTTTTTGGGATGCCCAGGATCTGTGTCGTTAGCTGAAACTAGAGATAGTACATTAAAATAGAATACTTTGCTTTTACTACTAAAAAGTAACGAAATGAAAAAATCTGGGTGAGGAGCTGCAGTGGAGTGCTGCTCTCAGCTCGGCTGCTAACCATGCTCCCCCAGGAAGTTTTGTTTTGAGGAAAGTATGGTGAAGCCATGGAACAGTTTGCCAGAGGAGGTGGTGGGCACCAAGACCATAAATGGTGTCAAGCATGCCTGGGCCAGAATGAAAGATTTGATGGTTGCTGAGGTTGGTAGCAGTAGGGTGGACTGGGAGGGATAGAACCATACATGGACAATAGTTCTTGGGACAGACTGGGAACTCCATGCATACTAAATGGACCTGTGTTTGTTGTGTGCCTTCAGTGTCTGTTTTCTGTGTGTCTGTTGGCTCAGGAAACTGTTGGATTAATTATTCAGCGTAACAAAGATTTCTAAAGGGCAATTTACAGTGTCTTTATTGTTTAACTTGGGCTCGATTTTTTTCAAAGCCCCGTGAATGCCGCAAGCCCCTGGTGCACCAATCGTTTAACACACAGAGCTTATGGCATTCCTCCTGACCCGGCCAGGATTTTGCAGTGGCAGCAAATACTAAGTTGGACCAGCTTTTCCTGGTCTAACTTACCATTTGGGGACCCTTTTCCAGGGCTTGCTGTACATCTTTGGTGCAAGCTGCAGTAATTGAGGAGGAGAGTGTTACAGCTGCGCCCAGTATACTAAAAATCAGGTGCAGTTGCGCCAAAGAAGTTTGGCAGCTGTGCCAAAGAACAGGTGATGCAAGCCCTGTGTTAACCTTTGAAAATTGAGCCCTGTGCCTCTATATCCGTACTGTTCAGTGACTGAAATATCCATTTCTGGAGATTTGAGAGGGCAGTTTTAGATGTGAAATCAGACAGTATAGAGGTGTCCATATAATATTTTCTTTAAGAGTAGTACATCAAACCACTGAAAATCTGCATTTTGCAATATTTGAAAAATGTTTGGTCGAAAAAAAGCTAAGTTCACTGATCTTGGTTTTTTTTTCCGTAAGTGTACTCTTCTATGATTTGTACACATCTATGCTATGTTTTTTTCATGTAAGCCACAGTGTATTTATTGATGGAAAAATTACGGTAATTTCATTTTGTGTAATTTTGAAGCTTTTATGTTTTATATTAGCCTGGAAATGGTGTAGGTGGATGACTAAGGGCCCTCACAGTCTGGATGCATAGCTTAGCTCTCTGCGTAACGCTATGCAGTAGCTCCCTCACTTAGCAGCTTCTGACTGATCGGGATCTGAAGTGCATCATTGAGCTGAAACATTTTCTACTGCAGTCTCTTCAAAATGAGTTTCTGCTAAATTGTGCACTTCCTGTACTTCAATGATAATAAATATATTTATTTTACTTTCTACTATTTGTTCTATGGCATCAGATCAGTTTGTGGTAATAACACAGTATGGCAAAGAAAGAAGGGGCATAGGGTCTCCCTTGTCCGCTCCTCCTGCCGTGTGGCAGTAACTCAACTCATATCAATTTTTGTTTTGTGCAGTGTTGATGAATTTCAGGCTCGGTTGTGCGACTCCTTGCCTTATTGTAAGAGTGGGGACAAAGTTGTGCTCTGTTACCCTGAATGTTGTTTTCCATTGAGAATCAATACTGCTTCCACCACCTCACCCAGGTAGATTATTCCACGTGTTCAACACCCTTTGAGTAAAGCAACTTACCTCCATATTTGAAATCGATTCTTAATTTTAATAACTTAAAATCTTCTGTTTAAGCATTTATTTGAAATAGATTTTGAAACACTGCTTAATTTATTGACACTGAATTTTATGGTTATTTTGTTGGGTTATGTATGGCCAATGCACGTTGTTGTAACCAAATGTCTGCTATTGCCCTGGAACCCCCTTACAAATGAGACATTTCATCTGAAAGGGTTCACCTGAGGGACATATTTCATTAACTAAAGTAATGCTTCTGATTCCCCCCGGCCCCCATTATTCTGTGCCTCACCCCTCCCAGCTTGAGTGAATGTTTCAACAAAACAAACAGCTATGTATGCTTCACTCCTTCAGTCCCTTTCAGCATTCAGAACATCATAATGCCTCCTAAGTCCTCTGTTTTCTGGTATGAATTCTTTCTTCGTAGCTCTTGTGTTCACTCTTCTCATTAGCTTGGTAGTTCCGTGCAGCATTCTCTCGACCTCCTCAGTGTCTTAACTGTACTGTGATGACCAGTGCTGGACACAGCACTCTAGATACAGGCTAACCATGGCCTTGATGGAGGATCACGTCTTGAGAACTGCTCCTCCTTGAGCATCCCAGCATCCTGTGTGCTCTCATGACTACAGCAGCACATAGCTTACTGTCCTTAGTTACCCCCAACATCCTTTTCCTTGGTTATGCTACTCCGACATAGGGTGTGTTTGCAGCCCCTATTCCTTGCCCAAGTAGTAGTCACTTTACCTTATTTCATATTGTCTGTAAGCCCCCATTGTATTTAGCCCAGACCTCCAATGTGTAGAGGTCATCCTTCAGCATATCTCTTCCCTCCACTGTGTCCACTGTTTTGTAGTTTTCCCCAGGCCAATACTTTTGTTCACCCTTTGTAGCTGAAGGAAGATACAGCAGAGATCTCTTTGAATGGGATTGGGAGTCCTTGATTTAAGCTGTAATGGGAGTTTAGATTGATGAGTGGGCTGCTGTTACATGGGGTGTGGAGGTGCAGTAAGAGATCCGGTTGTTTGTGAACATTTGCATTTGGGATCAGTCCTAAAAACTCTGGGAAGAGAACAGTTGGCATCTAGCTCTTCGGACTTCGACTTTAGTGATGTTTGGGATTTGAAGCTCGGATCCGCGAGGAAGAAAGTAATGCATGACAGAAGCTGTAAAAGTGTAATGAAACGCATAATACGCCATTTGAAAGATCTAACATGAATACATTCACATAAACCATGTGAGTAAGTGGAACCAGAAGAAGTAACTGTAGGGGGTATAAAAAGTAGTAGTAGAAATAATTTGTATTCATTTCATGAATGAACATGGTTATATTCCCATTGAGCGAAAAGCTCATTTACAAGGGACACCATACAGTCATCCTGGTTACAAAAAGGAAGGAATCAATTAACTTTACAAATACAAATGTACACAGTTCAATTAAAACATTTGGGGGTGCATTATACATAAACAGTAAGAATACAGTGCTTCCTAATTATATTACTACTTTGCACAAATACATTAAATGTTCTAAATGAATTGTGATGTGTAAAGAGTGCAGTACACAAAGGATAAAGAGTACAATGCAGCCTTTTTATATAACCACAAAATACGAGTACATGAGTAGCTCATGGACCTAACCCAACTATATCTTGGGATCTCAATGCACCAGGTTCTTACTCCTAGACTACATTACTAGCACAACTACTACATTGTCTCACCTGAATCTTTAACTGCGCAACAAGTTCTTAGACAAGCAGCTTGTGAGTGATGCCATGATTTAATATTTTTCCAATTAATTCTAATATTTTGTGATCTAAGATATGTGGGTAGTTTATTCCACACTTTTGGACCAAGGCATACAGTACTAACACCTCCAGCCTTGGTTCTATGATTTGGTACTTCAAATTCCAAGTACTGTGAGGATCTCGGTCCAGATTTTGTTTGTTTTAGTCTCAACTCATCCATCAGGTATTTTGGCAAATCATTATTAACCTTATTATACATTATTTTACTTGTATGTAACTTTCATCTTAAGTCCAAATGTAACCAGTCTAATTCATGGTAAAGTTTACAATGGTGTGTATGCCAGTTTGCATCCAAGACATATTTTGGCAAGCGATTTATAAGTAATATCTAATTTTTTTTTTTAGATCTGTTGATGAAGCGCCACTATAAACTATATCCGTATAGTCTATTATTGGAATAATCTTGGTATTGATCACATGCTGCTTGGTCTGTTTAACAAGTTTGTTTTTTTATTTTATATAACATTCTGAGCTGTTGTCCTATTTTCTTTACCATTTTACCTATGCGTGTTGTCCATCTGCAATAAGGATCCCTCCAAAGGCCCAAGTATTTGTACTCTAGAACTTGTTGTAATTTAGTTCCATCATGAACAGTTATTTCAAGCGTAGTATCTATGGAGAGATCTCGGTTTCTTTATCGGAAAAGGGTGCCGGACTGTAATGGAGAATATATTTTGTTAGAACTGCTGTAAATATGGGTAGTAGAAGTAATGCAGTCATACTGTGGTGGATTCTTTGTGATCCAGCCAGACTAAATAACTTGAATTCCGTCCCATGCACTTAACTGTCAAGTGAAACCGTCTCTGCTGGCTTGTGTAATATGCTGATAAGAGATGGAAAACCAATTCATATTTCTTCTTTTCATATTGAATCCCTATGCAGAAGGTAATGTCGGGTACAATGGAAGTAATGACATGCGTCTGTTGGCATAATTGTTTCTAATATGATGCAGTGCATTCAGTCTGTATTCTAGGTTTGCCAGGATTTTAGTTCAGAAGATACTTTAAAGAGCAGCTTTCTTAATTCTAAATGTATCAAATAGGGGAGCTCCTGACCTCATGGGGCTCCTTGAGCTAATCTTCACATTTGTTTTTACTAACGCCCCGGGATGAGAAAGGATCATAGTTTGCTACCAAGGGCTGGCTGCACTATCCTCTTCCACTTACTGACTCTCTGATCTGCTCCCATGCTCTTGTTTTGTGACGTCCTTGTAGGTAAAGCACTAGAGTGTGTGCTCTGTTCACGTGAATGGAGCGTCTTTTTCAAATGTTATTTCCCGATTATTTTTTTTATTTTAAATCGTATGCCAGGTTTCATCTAACGAGAGCCTTGTTAATTGAAACCTGGCATCAATAGATACCAAAAACAAATTTAAAATCAGGAAATCGCTTTAAAAAAAAAAAAAAGAAAAGACGCTCCATTTAAGTGAATGGAGCGCATCCCTGCTGTCGACCTACAAAGACATCACAAAACGTCGGAGCACAGGGGCAGATCAGAGAGTCAGGAAGTGGAAAGGGATAGTGCGGCCAGCCTCTCGGGGCAAATTACTTATCCTGGCCCTGTCCTTGCGAGGTTAGATTAAAAAAAAAAATGTGAAAACAGCCTGAAGGAGCTCCCTATTGGATGTTTTTAGAATTAGAAAATACTGAGAAAGGTGCTGTTTAAGTAGTTGTGCCAGTACCAGTCTGCAGTCCATTAGATCCAGATTTCTTTTTGGTATGGCAGATGAAACAGTAGTTACTGAAGAAAAACATAATTACTGAAGAAAAACATAAGAGTTAGACTGGATAATGTTGGGAGCAGTAGCATTCAACAGTGCTTCTGAAAAACCAAAGTTCTGTTTAGATATTGATCTTCAAATATTGCCCACTGGAATTCAGGATTGAAGTATGAAAAAAAAAAAAAAATTAAATTATAGGCCACCTGACTCTCTAGTGCCTAATATCACCCCTTGCCATGTGGGGGGACCCCAGCTTATTTCCCACCACCTTGTTGGGCTGACAGGAGCTGAAATGATTATGCAGTCCTCTGGGACAAATGATTCCTGTAGGAGGGGGAGGATGGCACATGCCATTACATAGCTGCTTTATGGTGACTCGCGGAGAGGGGTCTGTGCTTACAGAATACTTTGGCTAGTGCTTGTCCTCATCTTCTAGACACCGGGCGTGACTCACAGGAGGTTAAGCAGGCAATGACATCCAGGCTGTGTATGGATACCATAAGACTAGGGTACTCTGAAAATTAGATGTTGCATCTCAGTTGGATGATAGTGGATTAATAAACTGCAAAAAAAAAAATTACATTTTTGGGGGGATTAACTGAGCAACCCTTATGGTAGTGCTTGTGATGTCAAATGCCTGCTGTTTTATACCTGTTCTGAGATCAGTAGCCAGTACTCCTGCCAACTTCCATCGCCAGTATGCCTGGTGACTTTACTCCTGCTGATCTCAACGGCCAGTACTCCTGCCGACTTCAACCATCAGTACTGCTGCTAAACTGAGTGGCCAGTACTTCTACTGATCTAGATGGCCAGTACTCCTGCTGACCCGTTATCTAGTACTCTCGCTGACCTTGGTGGCCAGTACTCCTGCTGACCATGGTGGCCAGTACTCCTGCAGACCATGGTGGCCAGTACTTCTGCTAATCTTGATGGCCAATATGGCCAGTACTGTTGTAGACCTCAGTGGCCAGTGGTTCTGCTGATGCTGGCATTCCAGATTCCATACATGATTTTTGATACACGGGGTCCCAATTTGTATGGCTGGGAGGTTGAGGGTTATGTACTTAGGGTTTACTTTTGTATAGTATTCTGTTCTATTTTACAATATCTATTTCTGATTCATGCTGGGTGATGCTCATTCAGCCCATTGCGGCCATTGTGGATAAGGTTAAACATAGAACCTTTCGACTTGCATATGCGTTCCTGGGCTAAGTCAGTTTTAAGTCAGTAATGACGTTCCTGCCCCTTACAAGTGGTAATAAATTGGGTGTTTTGAGTCAGCAAATTGTGTATTGGATTTGTATTGCATCTCTTTAAATGGTTTAAAACTTTAAAAAGCTCTTTTTTTAAAGATTTAACTGTTTCTGTTTGATTAAAAGTGCCAGCCTGAGGAGCGCAGAGACTTATTTAGTAAGTATGCCTTCCTCCTTTCTCAAACCGTAATGTTTGAGGTTGTTAGGAAGCAATGACGCTGCTCGGGGCCATCTCCTGCAGGGAGCTGAGTATCTCAACTGTACAAGTTGCCTGCTGTCCGTGTTGGGATTCTGTGGATCAGATACAAGCTGCGGTCTCTTGGTGGCAGCATATTGTGCTACCACAGGACTGGCCTAGCCCAGGGCCTTCTTGATGTCATCAACGTCAGGAGAGCTGCTGTCTGTTCCAACTATGATGTACCCAATCTGCAAGATATGAGTTATGGCAAGGCCACCCAGCAGATCAGCAGGTAGCACGCTATGCTAGTGTACTGGCGATCCAGGTTTGGGAGTAAACTTGGGAACTGGGTTGGGTGGTAAGGGGGGGGGCTGGGGTGAAGCTGCCATGCTGCTCTGCTCCCAGCCAAGGAGGAATGATACAGTGGTTCTGCCGCAGCGACCCTTGTGGTGGGCCAGGAGCTTGCCTCCTCTGCAGGGACGTTGCAGTGTGCTTGTAAATCCTGACAGGCCACTGCCCATCATTGTTGAGATGGAGTCAGGGGAGAGAAAAGGAACCCCCCCCTTGTCTCCTGGATGCCTCTGTGATGACTGCTGGAATTCTCAGGATGCACACTGTGTAGAGTCACGCTAGCCTTGACATTGGAGGTAGTGACAGAATGGACTTGGAGGTTGGCAGCATGTGGGCCTGATGGAAGGTGTAGGTGGCGGTCCCAGGGAAAACCACTATATACAGGAGAAAAAAGTAATCAATTATGAAATACCCAGCAGAATAAATGACATGTTAATTTTGAGACTGGTTATATAATCAGTCAGCAGTAACTGTTTATTGGCAGAAATGTGTCACCACTGGTGCTGTTGGTTATATTATCAAGCAAGAATAACTCAGTTGATTTGCACAAATTTGCACAAATGTATCATCACGGACAATGTATGAATTTATATATTTAGATACAGTTATTTAAAATCAGTCAGCTGCCTTTGAATAGCTAATTAATTGCCAGTCCAGGTTTTCTCCTCCTGTTATACTGTATGTAGTTTGATTTGTTAGCGAAGAGGATAAAAAAGTCTAGTTTTATACAACACCTTTAATGCACAAAGTATCTCCACGTGAAATGTTTAGTACTGATAGTGCATGGACTGCATACAGAGAAAGGGAGAAGCCTTTATGTGCTTAATATCTCCTCACACAATTATGGACAGTAGTATAAAGTCTCAGTTTATTGAAAGTAGGACTGTTCAGGCGGAAAAGCACCCCCATACTTCAAAAAATGTGGTGGAATCATTTTCTTTCACCTGGAGGACCGCCAGAAACGAGGGCAATAAAGGCCACATTTTAACATTTCATATGATGGATAGTGCTTCAGTAGGGTAGCTTCTGTACCCCAAAGTACTGCACTGCGTTTTGTGTACTGGGCGTGAACCCAGTACCTGGTGTGGTACATGAACCCATGACTTCTGGTTCTGATCTGGTGGCGCTATCATGGTGCTCTCATAGACACTGATCTGTAGTACTATGAAGCTGTTTCTGCAGAAGTACTCCCTTGTTGAAGTGAATCATTGTTCTTCTTTTAGTTTCGTGAGGAGTGAGGTCATTGCTGTTCCAGAATGCTCTGAGAACAGTCATGGTTGTCAGCAATCCTTGTTTTGCTGTCTGGTCTTAATAAACCCGGAGATGTTATACTGCTGTTACATTTCTGTTTTGAAAACAAAACCTAAACTGTTTCTGGTCTAATATGCTCTGTAGGGTCAAGAAGATTTTTGACTTCAGTGCAGCAGCTGCGCTGAAATGAGTCTGTTCACTGAAATGTGTAAGTGTAACACAGCAGCTGCATTCAGCACTGCCACTTACTTGCTGTAATCTGCCTGCGGCAGCATGATGGGAGCATTTCGGGGGTTACGCTGAGCCCTACTTGTTTACTACTTTGCTTCAGTCTTCTTTGTTACTCGCCGGCTATCTAATTTTAAAGCAGGAGCAGATGGATGACACAGCCCTGACCTCTGTTCGCTCTGTGAAGATGAACTTCTGCTATTTTTATTATTCTCATTCTTTCTGTCAGAAGCTGAAAATTGTGCTTTTTTTTTTTTTTTTTAATGGCAGCATTGGCAGTAATGAGTTCCGGCAGTAATTTTACTTGTGATTATTTGGGGCCTCCTCCCCCCTTAAAATATTCCATAATTTAGCAAATTCAAGTCTCAGAGCTCTTAGCTGTTCTGCTGTGCAGTTCATTATGATTAATGCAGACCCTGCCTATGAAGGAAAATTATCTTTTTGTCTTAGCTGCTTTTTTAAGTATATAGCATTGACTTCTTATTGTGATTTCCACAGCAGTGCAACATAATTTCTTTACAAGGTGCATTTGACTCTGCTATAGAGTACAGTAATGTATACATTTTTTTTTTAAATTAATGAGCAGTGGTGTTTCTTGCCTAGACATGCAGTAGCATTGAGATGCATTATTCCTTAGGCTGCGAGTAGCTCTAAAACATGTAGGAATTAAAGGAGTGTATAGAGCTCTGCAGAACAGCAAGGGTTAAAGCTTGCTGTGTTACTGGAGGTATAGGGAGGAGTGTGTAGCATGTTAGAGGATGGATCCCTGTGCTGTATTTCCTAAATTATAGATCACTTATGTGAAATCAGGCAATTCGAACGCAGAACCACTACACCTCTTATCCTGTGTACAGTGGTCTCTCTCGCTGCACCTCTTATCCTGTGTACAGTGATCTCTCTCGCTGCACCTCTTATCCTGTGTACAGTGATCTCTCACTGCACCTCTTATCCTGTGTACAGTGATCTCTCACTGCACCTCTTATCCTGTGTATAGTGATCTCTCTCACTGCACCTCTTATCCTGTGTACAGTGATCTCTCTCTCACTGCTCCTCTTATCCTGTGTACAGTGATCTCTCTCTCACTGCTCCTTTTATCCTGTGTACAGTGAGCTCTCTCTCACTGCACCTCTTATCCTGTGTACAGTGATCTCTCTCTCTCACTGCTCCTTTTATCCTGTGTACAGTGATCTCTCTCACTGCACCTTTTATCCTGTGTGCAGTGATCTCTCTCACTGCACCTCTTATCCTGTGTACAGTGATCTCTCTCTCTCACTGCTCCTCTTATCCTGTGTACAGTGATCTCTCTCTCACTGCTCCTTTTATCCTGTGTATAGTGATCTCTCTCTCACTGCTCCTTTTATCCTGTGTACAGTGATCTCTCTCACTGCACCTCTTATCCTGTGTGCAGTGATCTCTCTCACTGCACCTCTTATCCTGTGTGCAGTGATCTCTCTCACTGCACCTCTTATCCTGTGTGCAGTGATCTCTCTCTCGTGCAAGAGCCTTAGGAGTGAAGTATTACATGTCTAAACTTGGGGGGAGGATGGCTAGATTCGAAATTAAAATATCAAAAAACATTGCCCTAAAACTTATTATGAATCACTCTTGCTAAATTGAGCAGTTTAAAAAAAAAAAAAAGATAATATGGCCTTCTTGGAGTGTCTCTTATGGTATAAGAAATTCCTCTTGTGAGGTTTGGGCAGCCAGAACTGATCATTTTCACTTCTCAGTTCTCTCGCCCAAACCTCACACTTGGATTTTCTTTCACCGTAGGAGACACCCAGCTAAAGGACCATTTACTTATAAGAAACAAACTCTGGTCAGAGCCACAGTGGCTGCTGATCTGATAGTAATGTCAGTGACTAACATTAGCGGCGTTTAGAAATAAACAGCAAAAACATTGCACTATATTGCAAATAATACGTGAACACTGTTAACATGCAACTCTTTTTTTAGATGCTTTCTGCTGCACTTACGGCTTTCCTGTTTATCACGGATAGAACAGTGGGTATTGAGGGAGAGGGTACCATACCACACCACTGGACAAGGTGAAATGCTACACGAGGATGGGAGAGGTCTGGGGTACTGCTGCACACCAGGAAATGCTACATAGGGAGAGCCAGGGGGTACCGAGGGGCACCAGGGAATGGATATTGGGGACAGAGGTGGCAGTTGGGAGACTACTACAGAGAGCTGCAGTGTTTTTTGTTTTGTTTTTTTAAATCAAAATGAGCCGGGGACAGATGGTGGAGGGTGAGACTTTGCAGGGGTTGGGGATTTGTTTCTCTTTTATTTTTATTGATTCAGCTTTTTAATAATAATAATAATATGCTTTATTTGTTATACACCTTTCAAGCATCAAGGCGCCATACAATAAAAGAATAAAATCCAGCTGTTGCAGCCTGTTTCTAACTTCGGGCCCTGAACCTGGCAGACTCCCTTCCAGCCCTATCTGCCGCTACTCCCACCGTAGCGGAGTCCCAGAGTACTGGCAGCCATCATTTATGATGGCTGGGAGACTTTTTTTTTTTTTTTACTTTTTCTCCCTCATCCTCCCCAGTTGCTGGGCAGTAGCCCTGTTGTGTGGACCTACACATGGATGCAGTGATGGCCTGCAGAAGAGATGAGCTGCCATGGCCCACCGCAAGTGTTGTACAGTGGCATAATTGCAGCAGCCTGCCCTTCCTGGCTGGAAATGCTGCCGCCCAGCAGCACCACCCCAGCCCGCCAGCTGCCCAACCTGACTCCTGGCTTTGTTGCTAAACCTGGGTTGTCAGTATGGAAGTGCAGAGCGCATCCACTGGGCCATTGGGTGGCCTTGGGGATCTGTTTCTAATGACGGCTGCCTTAAACAGGAAAGGAGGGGGGTAGCTGTGCAGTGATCTCTGGCATGCTGATCAGGTGATGCAGTTCCACTCACTGAGCCTGATAGGGGTCAGTCACATGCTGATCCCAGCTCAGTCATCCATCTAGTAGAGAAGCCAAGGAGATATGTCCTCTGGAAAGTTATGCCAATGATCTGCTGGCCTGATGCAGCAGTTCGGGCTTAGGACTCAAACCTGAGTCTCCCTGTTGCACTAGCCCCTTATTTGGTCCCCAAAGTTCCATCTTACGCCTACCTCATAGAACCCCAGCACCTCTATTACAAGTTTAAGATCCAAATGAAACTAACTTCCTCTTAGTGCCTGTACAGCCCCCACAGCAGGGCTCTCACAGGGGAGGAACCATTCTGCTTGATGATTGAGGAGAGGCTGTCAGACGCGCTCACAATGTCAATTTGGGGCAAGACAGATCACTTACGTGGCTCATAATAACATCCCAGTGAACACTGTGGAAGGGCCAGGAATAGAGGCTTTGCTATGCTTAATGCACCACCAAACGGCAGGCGTGCATCAGCTATGGTGCCTCATAGAGAGGGTAACCTGTGGCAGGAATTTATGCACCCTACTCGTACAGTGATGCCTATTTAAACACACTACAACCGGAGGGCACTGTTGAGCATCTTACTGATTAGATGTGGTTTAGCACAGCTCTGCTGTCGAGAGAATTATTTTTATAGATTGTACTTCTGGAGTGCAAAATTTTCATCAAACTTGCTGCATCATTCTCAAGACCTAGTCAAGCAGAGCAGTTTGGTGCCTGACACTAGTATGGGGTGATCGAATAAGTGAGGCTCTGGCAGCACGAAAACCCAACCTTCATCTCAACAATTAATGGAACCTCAGGTCTCCACTTCTGAATCTAATCCCACCAGTGTGGAGCCGTCATGGAAGGTCCTCCAAGTGTCGATGCAGGCCATCAACTCAAAGATTGAAGCAATTCTACAAAGAATTGGGGACCAAGATGTTAAAATAGAGATGGCTAATAAATCAGCGGCTGCTGCGGAGTCGCAAGCTACTAAAGCGCTCTCGGCGACAACTGTTTGTTTATTTTTATTTATTTCATTTTTGTTGACCAGGTAAGTGCACTAGACAAATCCTTGCCTATTTTCAGGCACGACCTGGGGAGGAGAGGGGGATACAGATGAATGCCAACTGACCTTGAACCAGATTAAGCTGTTTGTGGTATTTTAGTGAAAGGGAAGAAATTTGACCAGGGCACTGGGGAAATTTCCCCTACTCTTTTCAAGAAGTGCCATGGGATCTTAACATCCACCTGAACTACCACCAGAACAGGCAGATGGGACCTCAGTTTAATGTCTCGTCCGAAAGATGGCACCTCAGGAGTGCAGCACCCCCCCTCATGCCGCACTGCAGTGTCAATATTGGGATGTTGACCCAAGTGCCTGATGTGGGGATAGAACCCAGAGCTTTCTTTTTTTTTTTTTAATTCTTTGTTTTATCCTCCTACAGCCCCCAGACCCTCCTTTCTCTCAGATCCCCAAGTCTGCCACTCTCCAGTCTGCCGAGGAGTTTGCCCCTAGAGTGCACACCTGCCTCATGTTACTTCAAGCCCCCGGTTAACCCTCCGGACGGGGCAAGGAAGGCCTCCTTACCTCCACTGGACATCAGGAAAGCGTGCATACACAGCGGAGTCTGCTCCTCTGCATCATGGAAGCAGAGCGGGGGATCGTCGCCAGGACTGTCTGGGGGATTTTTCCTCTGTTTGATTCCCTTGATGTCAGTATGCAATGAGGACCAATGAGCCCGACGCCCATTGAGACAAGCATCTGCTCCTGTCCTCTGCCAGCGTCAACCCCTCTGTTGTCCCCAACTGTGCCAGCACCCCCAAGGTCCACAGGTGGTGGTGGTGGTGGTGGTGGTGGTGGTGGTGGTGGTGGTAAAGGTGAGGCTTACTTCTCATCCCTCCCCGGAGAAGGAGAGCAGGCCATTGGGCGCTCATCCCTTCTTCCCCCAGCCCACCCCTGGCGGCCCGAGTCCATTCCCGAACCCGGATTTGCCGGCGTGGAGCAGTGTGTGGCATTCAGCCCCTCAACCCTCAGCGCCACCAGGCTGGCTAGAACCCACGGCTTTCTGATCTCCTGGCCTCATAGACGAGTGTGCTGCCTGCTCAGCCACTGACACTGACAACTGAGCATGTTCAGGAAAATACGCATTGCGTTATTGGTTGGAGGCTCTTGAAAATGCCCATTGAGCCTCCAGCGTTCGGATTGTTGGTCTGCTGGAGGAGCAAGAGAACTCGGACCCCATCTCTTTACTGAAGAATTGGTTACCTGTTGCCCTTCAGTTAAATCCTGAGGTGGCTGATCATTTTTGGAGAGCTTATAGAATTTCTCCCAGATCTGTAGGGGCTTTGTGTGACTCTCCCAGGACACTGCTGTCAGTCACTGATGGTGTTAAGATTTAGGATAAATTGTTTCAAGATGCCAGAACTGCAGATCAACTTAATTTTCAGGGACATACCATTAGTCTGTTCCCTGATCTATCCTTTGCCACACGGGCATGCTGGAAGAAGTTTGATGGGGTGCGAACGAGACTCCGCAGTCTGGGTGTGACGCACTCCCTTATTGATGCAGGCCCACCTCTGCATGTTTTATGGTAGTCATACATGCCAATTCACGGATCCAGAAGAGGTCGGGAGATGAGTTCAGCAGATACAGCAAGAGTTTGAAGCTGTTCGTGGGGAAGAGGCATCGGATCCCAATTCAGAACAGGAGGGAACCTGATGTGGTGAGAAGTTGGCATTTTGATGGTTATTAATGGATCTCACCATGGTTTTGTGGAATTAACTGATTCTGCTTAAGGAAATGAGTCATGGTTTAAGTTCCTATCAGGAAAAAATTGAAGTTTAACTATATTGGAGTTTGCATAAATCTGTTTTCTCTTTTTATTATTTTTTATCTTCCCCTGAGAAATTATCACAGATGGGTCATTCAGTGGATTTCTTCTTTTTCTTTTGTAGTTGCTGCAAAGTATATATTTGCTTGAAGTCTGCATTTGTTCTGAGCCACTATTTATTATACGGATATTATAATGTTTGGAGAGCTGTAATTTCAGCTGGACATGCTTAATTTTTGTTTTTTTTTTAAATCTCTCTTTATCCTCCCTACACGCTGGAGCCCCGCTCTGTCGGGAGATGCCTAAGCACCAGCCTCACTTCACTGCCTTACCTGATTTCCCCCAGTGGACCCCCATGGAGACGTGGCTGTACCCCTAGGCGGGTACGAGGTGGGGCCCATACACCCTCAGACAATTCTTGTTTCGTCGAGTCCCTTACGGTGGTCAGGTAGGCAGGAGTTAGGGTCTGTGCTGGCGCTCCTTCCCCTTGGCGCTCCGGCGTTGTTTTTTCCCTGTTCTAAGGGAGTGGCATGTGCCCGACATCAAGGCATTTCTGCAGATGTCCACCACTCCCCAACCCTCTCTTTGTGTGCTGTGCACTTGCTGTGCCTCCGGCTTCAGCCAGATGTCAGTCAAGTGCCAAGCTGGTGCATCCCCCTCCCGGGAGAGGAGAGCTGTCCTCCAGACGCTCTATCCTCTCCCTCCCCTGCTGACCCCCAATGGCCCGGGCTCGTTCCCGAACCCAGGCCGCCGGTGAGGCGCGAGGTGTGGCATCCAGCGCCTCAACCCTCTGTGCCACTGGGCCGGCTGGACATGTTTAATTTTACATTACCATGGGACTTTCTTACATGTGGACTGACCTCTATATTCCTGCTCGGTGTAGCTATGTGAATGGACATGCTGTTAAGAGATAAGTTATGAGATACTTGGATTCTCTCCCCCCCCCTCCACCCCATCTGTAACCTGAATGTTAGATTACGATTTTCTGTACCATTGGATGGATCCTTTGTAATTCTGGATATCTGACATTTGTGTGTACTGTTTTGTTCGTGGTTTTTTTTTATTCAAAATGCAATAAACACAGTACAAAAAAATCACACACTACAACCTCCAGCAAGCAGCCTTTGAAAAACAGCATTGCACATGCACAGAACATCAGGTAGTTTGTAAGAGAAGCAAAGGATTTGCCCTACTTCGCAGTGTTTGCCACTGTTTTGCATGACATGTTCAAATAAAAAGAGGATTTCTACATGTAACTTTTGTGTGAAGTACATGTGGAGCTGCGAAGGGTGAGTGTCCATTTTTTCTTTTCTGGTCATTGCTGTTCACCGTGAGCACACCTGCACCCTCTTGGTGGCTTTTTGTTTGTCTATGGACTGTGCATCCCAGTCCAACTATGCCACTGACATCATGACCCGAAGGTGTCTGGACTTCTAGCTCAGGATTACTGTCATGTCGTTGGGAAGGGTTAGTTAATAGACTTGGTTTAAGCTACTTCGTGACTGCCAAATGGAGTGGCTGCAGGGCTGTCCCCTTACAGGAGCTGGGATAGGCTCTGGGGAAACATCTACAGCAGACGGGCAAGGTGTATCAGGTTCTGCTGTGCCCCACATCCAACTGGATCTGTTCGTTACCATCCTGGGAATGAAATCCTATCCCTCTCATCAGACCCAGAGTTAGTATGTTCCTCTCTGGGTCCATCCACTGCAGTAGAGTCTCCTATGACATTGGTGCCAAGACACATGCCACAAGCCAGGCCCCAATTACAGAACATATCACAGGAGATGGGTTGGGGCTGGAAGAACAAAAGAGAAGACTGGTCATTGGGCCTCCAGTACACTCCGTCACAGCTGCTGACCTGCTTCCAGCCTCTGTCATAGCAGACAGGATGCATCCTTCCAGGAAGCAGCAGAACCCTGCACCCTTTTCTTTCCCCAAGCACTGAAAGAGATCTCTTATGGTGGATACACTAGGAATCGGTAGGAGGATTTAGAGGGTCTGCTGAGAGCCCAGAGGGACATAGGATATGCATGATGGTACTGTGGGCAACAGATGGTAGCATAAAAAAATTTATAATCTAGAGTTTGTCTAAGAGATGTCTTGGTAACAGTCATATTTTTATTTATTTATCTATTTATTAAAATGTTTCATCAGAAAGGCACACTGAGCAACAAGTCACTCGTCTCCTGGTAGCGAGCTGGGGAGGGGTAGGGGTACAACTGGAATGAGGCATTCAACATTCAAGTTACAAGATCAATATTAGCATGCAGTTGTAAGGTGGGTGTTACAAACAGTGTTACAACAGTGTTGAACATAACATGTAGAAAGAGTGAACAAAAATAAGTGGCAGGTTAATAAGTAAACAAGTGCTTACGTGAAAGAAAAGGGGGAAGGGGACGGAGGGGTGAGGTGGGGGAGGAAGAAGAGTCATCCCGTTGGAGACCCCTTCAGGAAGCGAGGAACCCTACAAGGGGACTGGGGGGACCAGAGAGAAGGGGTTAAGGCGGTGTCCCAGAGATCCCCTAGAAGAAGGTGGAGGAAGGGAGTAGATGAGAGATACGAGGCCCTTGCAAGCTAAGGAGAGGGACCCATGGAGAGCATCCAGGGTTCTGTGAGAGGTCAAGGGAGGCCAGTAAGGAGGGGCAGTTAGGGGGGAAAAAATAATTTCTTCAAGGGTGCTGGAATACAAATATTTGGTAAAGGTGATCTTTACTATAAAGATTTTTTTTTTTTTTTAACATACCACAGAGCAGCTTCGTTGCGGCATTCTGGATGTACTGTAGTCGCTGGATACTTTTGGCAGTGTGGCTTGCTAGGATTGAGTTACAGTAGTCAATACATGTGAAAACAAAGGAATTAGTCAAGGTTGCAGCAGCTTTATTGTGTAAATGTGATCGTATGTTAGCATGTTTCATAAATGAAAAAAGCAGATTTGGTAGTGTTAGAAGTGAGATTGTCAAACTGAGGAGCAGTATCAAAAAACAACGCCTAAGTTGCAAACAGAGGGTTTAATGACTGCAGGGGTGTCAGCAGGTATATGCACTGTACTCAGCAGAGTACAATAAAAAAAAATCAGACAGGGGCAACAAATCAGGCAGGGGTAGCAAAAAGAGGAAAGCAAGGATATTGTGAGTCACATTATGCCCGTGTTGTGCTAAGCCCTTCTGCCTTTTTGTTTGATATGGGGCACTGATCCTACCAGCCAGATACACAAACGAGAACAACTTACCAGGCAGCCAGAAAAACAAAGGAAGGAGGATTATGGGAAGAAACTTGATTACTTGAACTCAGACATGGCAAACGGGGGAGCTATTGCTGATATGGGGTAGCAGCACATATTTTTGTTTATGTCTACATGGGGGGGCAACAGTGCATCACTTTTGAGTACAAGTTTAAAATTCCTGGCTACACCCTTGAATGACTGGAAGGTTATGCTGGAGGCATAAGTCAGAGAGGCATTTGTTTCAAGAGTCGTATAAAAACAGTTCTGTTTTATTCAAGTGTAAGCTTACTTTGAAGACACTGAGACTTGGAATATTAGAAAGACAGGTTGACATCCTAGAGGGTGGACTGCAGAGTGTCAAAGACAGGCTAAAATGTGTTTGTTGTCAACATATGAGTGATGGAACAACCCATGGGAAGGAATGAACGGAGCCATGTAGAAATTGAATAAAATGGGACTTAGAGTGGATCCCTGTGGGACACCAGATAAAAACAATTGTGGAGGTGAAACATACTCATTAAATTGAGCCATTTGTTTGCAGTCAATTAGGTATGATCGAATCCAGCTGAGAACGGTATTAATAAATCTGAACAATGTAGCAGTATGTCATGGTTTATTGTATTGAAGGCAGATGAGATATTCAAAAGCAAGAGAATGACAGGAGTGCCACTGTTGATATACTGAGGCAGATCGTGCAGTACCTTCAGAAGTGTAGTTTCAGAACTGAGAGCACTGGAAATGGGGAAAGAGGCCAGTTTCAGTTAAGTAGGTAGTAATTTGTACCGCAGTCAACCTTTTCCACAACCTTGGATACAAAAGACAGTTGAGCAATGAAACGGTAGTTGATTACATCATCGATATTCAAAGAAGGTTTCTTGAGAATGGGTGCTATGACAGCAGTCTTGTAAGGGGAGGGAAACATACCTATAGTGAAGGAGGAATTGATTAAACCAGTAACAAGGGGAACAGAAAGATGAAAGATGTCCTTCATATGCCAGGTCAAGAACTGATGTCTTGGCACCAGCATTTTTTAGTAGAATGAGAATGTTGGCTTCAGAGAGAGGGCAAAGAAAGAAAAATTGGAGGAGCATTACATGTCCGTAGCAGTTTGATGTAATAAAAAGTGAGTAGTAGGAATGGTCAGGTTGCTGAGCTTGGAGTCACAAAATGGTGCAAATTGGAGGCAGAAAAACCAAGACGTAGATGTTGAGCCAGAATCCTAGGCAAGGCACTTATTTCTCTCTCTCTCTCTCTCTCTCTCTCTCCTGTTTGTTTGGGTTCCATATATGTGCACATCGCACCCTTGTGTATGAAAACGTTGAGCAAGGAGAGCAGTTCAAGGAATTTATGGTTGGGAAAAGTTGTCTAGACTTGATATTGGGGTTTTCAATAAGGGCAGATTAGATGTGTTTGTCCTCTATTAGGAGCTTGTATCACTTTAATTGTTCAAGCTACATTTTCTTGTGGACATTTAAATGGTGTGTTAACCACTGACATTCTACTTGTCTACATATTTTTTTTCCTTCCAGAATGTTTGGTATAGACCAGGGGTTGTGGACGACAGAAAACCCTTTTTGTTTTAAGCTGACAAGCCGGTCAAGTGTAGGGAGAATTGAAAAATGATAGAAATCGGTCACAAAATCAAGACAAACACTATTTGGAGGCATAGCCAAGGTGCTTTTGAATTTGCTGGAGAATTCTCCATGATTGAGGGATGCAAAAGCACCTTTCACTTTTGTTAAAATGCTCTTGTTTTATCTTTCCTACTGTATCTTCAGTAGCTGGTATGTTTACTGTGGAATCCAAGAATTTAAATATTTGCTCAGTTCTACTGGAAAAATGTTCAAAATAAATACCCACACACTCACCCACCCAAAGGCCTCATGTGGAGCCAGGGCTTCTATTTTATTAGCACAGTAACCCCTCGCTATAATAAATGAGCTGGGAGCCACAGTGACCATTCGTTATAGCAACTCATTTGTTACTTCGAGGGACATTTTTATATAATGCAGCTGAACAGTCGGAGGCGGCTTGCTGTTCCCTCAGCTGCGCCCCCCCCCCCAACACACACACATACACTGCATTCTGTCACCCTTCACTGCTGCTCCTTTATTACTGTATGTGGCTTCCCTTAAGTAAGCACTTTAGTTGGTGAAAAAGAATAAAAAGTGAAACTGCAGACAGCTGTGTTAGCCATTGCAACTGGGACTGTCACTATGTCCGTAACTCCGATGTTTCTCTCTTTGCTACTCTCTGCAGTCCCCCACAACTCACTCTCCCCCTCCCCCCAAATGCTTTAGTCTATAAATTTTTTCATCTATAGATTTAGATTACTGAATAGATTGGAGTGGCTCACATTATGCAGGTCACTCTGATTCCTTTTCTCTCTCTGTCTCTCCCACATCTGTGCCCCTCTCTAAATGTTCTGTCATTTCTGTTTCCTTTCAAAGTTTTTTAAAGGAAAAGGGAAACTACAGACAGTACAGATTTCCTTATCAATGCTGAGCTGGTGACTCTGATATTTATTTATTTATTTATTTCGTTTTTGTTAACCGGATAGGTGCACTAGCCATGAAATGACTATTTTCAGGCATGACCCGGGAGAGTACAACAATCAAAGACAGGTACATAGCATGAGTACAATGAAATTACAGTAGCATAGGTCAAAACAGTTAGTAATGAATACATTCAGCCAGGGCAATAACAGTCAATGCAACTCACATACATTTTTAGGCAGAGTTTAACTCTCAGCGACCCACCTGCACAAACAGAACAGCTGACATCTCTCGCTGGAAGTAATCAGGGAGCCCTGATTAAGCGGCTTCTGCTGTAGTTGGTTTACCCAGGCTTGTTCAGCTGGGAAGCAGCATATGGATTCCAGTTGGGGTTGGCTTCAACCACATTTTACAGGTCTCCCAGTGTGAAGCACATGGA
Source organism: Neoceratodus forsteri (assembly GCA_016271365.2). NCBI lineage: Eukaryota > Metazoa > Chordata > Ceratodontiformes > Ceratodontidae > Neoceratodus > Neoceratodus forsteri. The sequence goes on from CM057456.1 coordinate 30,089,936, forward strand.
GGTCAAATGACTTGCTTAGGGTCACACCATGAACATGCACGTTGCTGTGGTGGGATCGGAACCTGAGACCTTCTGGTTTTCAGGTCTGTGCTCTAACCAGTAGATAACACTGCTCCCACTCTCTGATCAGTTGTATCTGGATTTAGCCCCTGCAGAGTCCAGCACTGGCTGAGCCAGTGTTCTCAAGGTGACAAATTAATCTGTAGCAGTTTACAACTGATCTGTGTCTGGCTAATGCCCATGGAAAGGGTTTATTTTATGCCCTGCACATTATGGTTTAAAGGAACACCCCATTAGGTCACTTTCTGATTTTGCCCTGCATGCACAGTTGCATGTGCTGTCCTATAAAACCAAAGTATGAGAAAATGATAGCAAGAAGTTCAGTCTCTGTTGGGCAGGGCATGATCCGCTGTTGTAGTGTGCCTACCTCTAGGAATAGACTCAGTTTTGGGTACAGAAGAATGTCAGTTGAATGTGTTTGGTTTCTGTGACTGAAGTGCAGTGCAGTCCTTCCCCGCACCCCCCACATTTTTTAATATTCTTTTTCTCCCTCGTCCGTGGTGCTGCCTTCATCTACCCAGAGCAGCTCCCAGCCCCACCTCAACACTTCCGTGGCGCTTATCTCTGCTTCCAAATGCCATCCATTGGGGGTTGTGTTGTTCAATTGCCCCCTCTGGCCCATCTGTTATGAATGCACAGTGTGGCAGGTCGGATGGGCAGGGGGCTCTGGGCTTCATCCTTCTCGCTCCTTCATGCTTGGTTCCACCCTGTGGAATGCTGCTGGCTGAGGGATTCAATGTGCAGATGCACATGTATGTGCCTGACTGTGCACCAGAGCTAGGCAGCATCATGCCTCCCTACATCACTCACCTGTTGCACTTCCCCCTGTGGTTTATGATTGGTATCTTACTTTGTAAAGCACTCTGAGCCCTCAGTGGATTGAGCGCTATATAAATGTTTGATTTGCCTTACCTAGGTGGCAGTGTACTAGTTGAGTGTGCAGCCCTTTTTTTCAGAGGACGGCAACGGCTGGGACACTGAGTCCTACACCCCAGCTGGCCCCCGACACTGATTATTTCATTGAACTTGGGTCATCTGCATCACCTGCAGTAGCCCCTGCACCTGTGCTGACAGGTCAGCTTTGCAATGCAGTCCTAATTAAAATGCTTTTCATTTTTCTGCCATACTGACACGACAAACCTTTCTTTAAAAGCATACCAGGTTTCCCTTCTCTCGCTCTCGCTCTCTCTCTCAGCAAAGCGATCTCCTTCCCACCCCTAACTCACAGATGCTTCCCCCGTTAAACAAATGGCAGCTATTTTCTGTTTCCTATGAGAAGAAGTGGGGTGTAAATGACACCTAATGTTTTGCTAACTAGTGCCCTATATTGCTATTCAGTGATAACCCATTGAGATGCAGTGTCTGTCACAGGTTCACCCATGCAGTGTTGGCAGAAACACATTACAGTACATTGTTCCAACAAATGGAACATAGTACAACATGGGCAATCAATACAACACATAGGTGGATCGGAGGGGCACTGGGATCCTGATCCCTCAATGTAGCACCAGTACTTTCCTCCATTGGCACTTTGATGTTTGTCTGCAGGCCTCTGATGGCCCCCAATACCTCAATCACTGGAGGTCTTTGATATGTATCAGCATGGGGTTCTGTGCTTCCACCAGTGGGAAACTGCCTGTTTGACATGACAGTGGGGGTGGTGGGTCCTGGTCTGTCGGAGGCACTGTGATGTGGTTGTGGTGATGGAGGGGGAGTGGAAGTTAGCATTGAAGCCACAGGGTTGGCTTTTTTTTTTTTTGCCTCTGGTTCTCCCTGAAAGACTCTCCCACCTCCTCTACATTGGGGATGCCTCCGACGTCCCTCATTAGGGTGTATTCTGGCTGGCAGTATGTGGCCATGCACATCAGTGCCGTCCTTCTACTCTTAATAGGAGGCACTGCTGCAGAGAGTATCTCCACTCCTCCCACTGAATGTTCTACTGGCCCAGATCAAGGAATGCTGCCTGGTGGACTGTGAATGTAGCTCCCCACATGGTAGTGCAACGTGCTGTCGCAAATGATGCCACAGTGAGCCAGGCATTGTACTTTTAAAGCTTTAGAACTTTCCAGGGCGGCATGTCTCTGAGCATCTTAGTATTGCATGAGCCCCACTACCCCCAAACACCGTAGGTCTGTGTCTGCAGCAGTATGTTCAGCAGTGTATTAGCAGAGAGTTTACTAGTCATACAGAGGGACCTTGGCCCCTCTTCAGTTCTTGCTGCTTTACAAAGTCATTTGCTGTTTTTTCCATTTTTGCCGGAATGTGGTTCCGTGTAACAAGGGGCCCGAGAACAAATGTTTGCCTTCACAGCAGTTTTTTTGTATTCAGCCCTGGCATTCTGCTTGGTATAAGCCTGTGGAGACACGGATGAAACTTGAATAGGCAGTATGCTGGAATTTGTTTTGGTCATGACTGCTTTACCTAAAGTGGTAACTCCCCTTCCTGCTGATGCAAAATGCAGCGCGGATCCTCTGGAGAGTGAAAGAGTCGGCACCTGCAGTCCCTTCTTATCACACCACCCAGTACGGAGTAGAGAGCAGCTGCATTCCAGTCTTATCTCTCAGGGAGGCTCCCGGTTTTGACGTGAGCACTAAAAAAGCAGCAGAGCAGCACTGGGGAACAGGTGGACAGAACCCTTCTGTGTCTCACAGGACCAGTCTGAGCACCCCCCACCACCCTCACAGGAAGCTTAACTCACAGGGGAAAATCATGGCACAGTGAGCTGAAAATAGAACAGAACTGGCCATGTTTTGAATAGGAAGGCCCAGACAAGATCGGAGCATAACTGCCTAGAAAAGCTTCTTTACAGTTTGCAGTAGCCGTGACCTAATAACTTATTATCTGGTAGCAGCTTTGATGTAGGGAGTTTCTGCCTGCTTGAAAAATGAGAAATCAAATATCCTTAAGGTCAGCCTCCCTCCACAAAAAGCTGTTGTACTAAAAAGCTGTCTCCCTTTGCCTGAGAAATAGATTTTTCTCCAACACACTCTAAATCTACCACCCAGCCATCAAGATGGGTGGTTATTCCAGCCCTCCCACAGCAAGGAGAAGCTGTTATACAAAACTGTTTTCTTACTCTTCCTGAAAAACTGATTTTATATTAGACTTTTGCCACAGTAATCCAACAGCCTCCAGCCACATAACCACCCTGACCATTTGGGCATGACCCTTGGGGGCACTTCCCACTAGTAGACATGGTTTGGGCAGACTGGATGGGCAGCAAAGCCTTTGTCTTCCAAAAGTATCTATATTTCTGTGTTTCATGGTCCCAGTATGATGTCTTGATCCAAATGTAATTAGTTTTGAAGATCACCACTGTGACATACGTGTATAATTTTATTCAGGAAAAAAGTTCTAGGTTTATGCCTTTGTTTAAATGCTGCATTCAACAGATGGACCTATCCAACCAGCACAGTGTTTTAGTGTGCAAATTTTATTGAAGGCCAAATGTTCTGTAGTCTGTTTGAGCAATGTGATCAGTGTTCTCGAGTCTTAAAAGGTGTCGTTGCCTCGCCAGGGGCTTCCTGGGAGAGGAACTGTGATGCCTACTTTATTAGCTTTGAAGGCAGTGATAACTCTAATTGAGGGACTTTTTTTGAACTCCTGCAAGTAAAATTAGGCAATGCTAAGGGGCTGGTGTCTGTTCCTTCACAGAACAAGGAAGGGATAGCCCTAAAGTGTCAGGCTGTCTCGAGCAGTTTCAGAAAGAGAAAGTCTCTTTTGGGTTTGAACTGTCAGTTGTTTATATATATATATATATATATATATATATATATATATATATATTTATTGAAAATTGGGAATGGGGAGAGGCACACACTGAGCTGAGACACATTTCCAGGTGCAGCCTGGGGGAGGTGAGCAAAGGATGAAAATGCATAGCTTAGACAAATTCAGTGTTACAAATAGTGCAAAGTCAGGGTACACAAAAACCACTGAAGTGCACAGTGAGCAAACGAGTCATAAGCAGGCTGTTGAACATATAGCAAGTGTATAGGGACTGTTAAGGGGGGGAAACAGCCAGCCCGCTGGCACAGTGGGAATGAGCCCGGGGAGGTGGAGGGCCGGCTGGAGGGAAGATGGCTGGGCGTCCATAGGACAGCTCGCCTTCTCCAGGAGGGAGAAGGGGTTCCGGCGGAGAGGGGGTTCCGGCTCGGTACTTGACTGGCCTCTGGTGGAAGCCGGAAACAAAAGCAAGTATAGAGCACCAGGAGAAGGGGTTGGGCAAGGTGGATGTCGGCGTTCATCACCTTGATGTCAGGGCGCACACCTTGCCCTAGAACAGGGAAAACTGGCGCCAGAGCGCTGAGATAATGGAGCACCGAAGCAGAGACCCTAATGGCTCATGCCTACCTGATCCTCTGGAGGTCCGACGAAACAGTGAAGTGTCTCGGGGTGTCAGCCCCACCTCATACCCGCCTGAGGGGATATAGCCACGGCTCCATGGGGACCCACCGGAGGTCAGGTAGGTAGGGAAGCGGGGCTACCACAAGTATGTGTTTCCTGAAGGAGTGGTACTCTGGCACGGGGGGGGGAGTATAAAACAGAAATTTAAAAAAAGGAAAAGGTGGAACAGAAGCAGGGGGGAGAGAAGGACTCTTGGCTGATGTCTAAGGGAGGAAGGGGAGGTAGTGAAGCAGAAAGGAGAGGGGAGCTGGTTCCGAAGTGAGGGAAGATGATAGGTGAAGGCTGATTGGCCAGCCGAGATATGGGGATGTGGTGAAGCAAAGGTTCTACGGTTCCTGGATCGGAGGGAGCAGGAGGCAGAGGGGACCTTGGAGAGGAGTGATGTGAGGTAGGAGGGAAGGGACGCAAACCAGTATTTAGATATAAATGAGGGACAGTGCATCTGGTGATGGGACCGTAGAGGGGGACTAGACAGTGATGTGTAAAGTGAGTAATAATGGGTTCAAAAGGAAGAGTTGGTTGCAAAGCTACTGAAGGAGTTGCAGAGGGTATCCAGTCTGGCCAGTGAGGTGAAGGGGGTGGAACCATAGACCATATCCTCATAGTCAAAGGCTGGAAGCACTTTTTTGATGACAAGGTCTCTGTAAACCTGTAGGGAAAGACTATCTTTATTGCTGTATAGGGCACCAAGTTTAGGTCTGAGCTTCGCATGGATGGCGTTGATGTGGGCAGTGAAGTTAAACTTGCTGTGAAGCCACACAACAAAGTACTTGAACGAAGGAATCACATCAAGTGAGGAGCCATCCAACATGGAGAAGATGGGCACAGATGAGAGTTCAGCTGGTGCTGAAGGTCATGGATACTTTTTTTTTTTTTTTTTTTGTTTGTTTTTTAGTGTTGACCCACAGCTGGTTTGACTGGAACCATCATAAGACGTTGAAGTCTTGCTGTAGCAAATCTTCCATGCCTGTGGTGGAGGGACCAGAAGTGTAGATGACTGTGTTATCTGCATACATGTGATTATGCAAGTTGGCACAGGCTGAAGGGAGGTCATTGAGGAAGAGGAGAAAAGCATGAGCTGAGAGGCCTGCAGAACCCAGCTTGTTTAGGAGGAGAGGGTGAGACACCGAGTCAAAGGCCTCAGCCAGATTGATGAAGATGGCTGCTGTGATGTGACCCTGAGCCATCCCTGAGAGGATATTATTAGTTCCACGCAGCAGGGAAGAGACGGTCGAGTGATCCTTCCTGAAACCAGACTGGAATGGCGAGAGGAAATCAGAGGAGGAGAGGAAATTGGAGAGTCTATTGTAGGCAAGCTTCTCATGCAGCTTGGCAAGAGAGGGGAGGAGGGAGATAAGCTGATAGTTACAGGAGGAAGGGTTTCCATCCCTTTGTGGAGTGGTATAACTTTAGCCAACCTCCAGGACTGTAGGACTGCACTGAGGGAGAACAAGAGGTTGAAAAGGTGAGTCTAAGGAAATGGAATGGCAGGACCAGAGATATGAAGAAGTTTGGGATGTTGCCCATCAAGACTAGACTTATTCAAATTCAGGGAGTAAAGGGCAGTCAGGGTCTACTGGGTGATTACAGCGGAGAAGTGGAAGCCCTGAGAGGGGAGGGGAGGGTAGAAGGAACATGGTATGAAGGAGTTGTGGAAGGCGGGGGAGAGGAAGTGAGTGCACAAGTGGTGAACAACCAGTTAAAGCAACAGGGGAAGGGTCTGACACAAGTGAACCATTAATCAGAAGGACTGAGGGACCAGACTGAATAGGAGGGTCAAAAAGGGAGTGAATTACTTTCCAGAACTTTGAAGGATTGTTAACATTGTTCTGGAAGGTGGTCTTGAAATGCTGTGATTTCACAGTCCTGACATCCTTTGTGCAAGAGTTCCTGTTAGACCTATACCTGAGGAGGTCAAGAAGGGAGCAAAGTAGTTTATAGCATGTCCATGCAATATCATGGGACTTGCACAGATCAGTTATTTGCAGGGTAATCCAGGGGTGATGGTGAGTTTTGCTCCTGGATTTTTTTTTAAGCGGGGCGTGCTTGCCCCAGATTGAATAGAATTTGGAGTGAAACATGGAAGGGGCAACATCAGTATCAGACGTCATGTGAAAAGTTGTTCAGTCTGATGCAGCTTGGTCACTCAGGAGGGCCAGAGTGTTGAGAGACTTGAGGGACCTGCACCAGATGTATTTTGGAGAAGAGGGAAGGCATCTAATCTTCCTATAAAGCTTTGTCTCCCTAGCCATGTCTGCCAGGGATATACCCTCGTTCCAGGGATATACCCCATTTTCCCTTGTTGCACTGCAGGGGTCTCTGTGGCACTGGAGCCCATCTCGGTGCCTCTCTACTGGAGTGCACTGCTGAGCAGCAGCTGCTGCTGTGTGGCCCATCTCCTGATATAACATCCAGAGTTTGCTCCTGAACTTGGGTCTTCTGCATGGTCAGCAGGGTGGCCTATAATGTAACATTTCTACTTCTAAGCTTAAGCCTAAATCAGACTATAGTTATGTGCTTGTGTTTACTGTTTAAAACCTTTATTTTTATATGTTTTTACTGATTGCACTGTTTAACCTTGTTTACTTTGTAATATATCTTGTAAATAAACACAACTTTTTAAGATATAAATAACTGGTGGTGAATTGTGAAAGGGGTAATCTTGCAGATCTCTGAGCTGTCGTTATTGAAGAGACTTGCTTTAACTGATAATCTGATCTAAATTATCCTTAGTTATCCATACTGGGAAGCAATAAGATAGTGTGGAAAACAGGACCGCACTCCACCAAAGGTTTAAGTAGTCAGTTGTGGCTTTATCCAGGGTGGGCTGGGTGGCAACTAGGCACACAGGTCCAGGTGTCTGGGGCGCTCTAGCTATGAGTGGCAAGTATTGGCTCAAGATACAGAATGGGGCAAACTTAGAGGGTCAGTCTTTGACAAGCTGGTTCGAGAGGGGTGCTGACAGTGTATTTGTGACATACTGTGACAGGATATGGGATCTGTGTGAAACCTTTTTGGCATCCTCATTACATAAAGCAGGGGTTGACTTTAGGGGGGTAAAACCTGCTAGCTATCTGGCCAGTAAATGCCACTAAGTTGGTGGCCAGCAGCTGTTTTTGAAAATTCTTTGAAGCAAGATCTCAGCATGGTTTTAAATTGATTTTCTTAGCACTTTTGGCATCCTGCCCCCACTTTCACCACTAAAGCAGCCTGCGTGATTTTCTTTTGGTAATATTCTGAAGTTCAAAGGTACTGTGAGCATAAATATTGTCAGGGCACAGACTACTAGCTACCTGTCAGCACGGAGACAAATTCATGCTGGTGGCAAGGACAGAGAAGGGACAGTCCTTACTTACCACAGGTTAACTTTCATTGGCTGTCCCACTCTGTTGCCAATATGCCACCTGATTGGACCCCACATTGGCGCTGCAGCAGTCTGGCGACGGAGGACACATGGCACACTCTGGCAGGTGATGCAAGTGGGAGCCTTGAAACCATCATATGGTTAGCATGCCATGTCCTGCTGGACTTCCACTGTGCACCTTGTGTGTCCCCATTGTCCGTTCCACATCCAGCTTGACTGTCAATGCGATATGCATGAGCACGGGCACCTGACTGACTGATGCTCAAACAGCAGTGTGGAAGAGCGTCAGATCAGTCTTAAAGATGCAGTGTCTTTCAAAAATGTGCTGGTCGGTCGGGCCCGCAAACAATTTGTCTGGCCCAAACTTGTTTCTGATGGCCACGGGGCCACTGCTAAAGTCGACCCCTGTAAAGGATAAAAAACTGCTGGAATCGGTGCAGAAAAGAGCAGCAAAATATAAGACATTTACCCTATGAAACAAGACTCTAAAGAACAGGCTTAGTTAGTCTTGAGAGAGACGAACTAGGGGTGACATGTTGCAGCTCTATAAAATGTTAAATAATAGGGACCTAACAGAGCAATGCGGATTCAAGTTCATAACTAGAACTGTCAGTCTCGGAAGTAATTTATTTATTTATTTTTTGTTCACCAGGTAAGTGCACTAGACAAATTCTTGCCTATTTTCAGGCACGACGGGGATACAGATGAATGCCAACTTGCATTGAACCAGATTAAGTTGTTGTCATAATAAACATCTGTATAGCCAAAAGGCTAACACGAGTAAAAGACAGCATTTTTACAATCAGGGCTGCAAAGACCTGGCATTTGCTCCTACAGGAGGTGGTTAATTCAAAAAATTATATAGACTTTAAAAGCAAATTAGACAGACTTCTACACTGGGATGGGACAAACACTAACTGAGAAACCCACTAGCTGATTTGTTCCCATAGACGCCATATGGCTTCGAAACCATCCATTGCTGCAATGGACCCAAAATGGCCACCGGGAGCAAATGAGCTAGGAGTGGGAGACAGTCATGATGGGCTAATACCTTCTTGTGTCTTAACATACCGAGTCAACCAAGTAATCCCAAGTGCCATTCAGCAGCAGGCATGCGTTTGATGGTTACTTGAAAAGTGCTTGTGTAGAGTACACAGGTATCTGCAATAAAACCTTAGAGATTGCACAAAACACCTAACCTGTCACAAAATAAGGTACACTGGAACATTTTTTTCTTCTGTTTTGTTTTGCCTTTTTGATTTTTTTTTTTTTGGGGTACAGTTAATGTAGGCAAAAATGGCAATAGATTACAACAAGCTGAACTGGAGCAACTGCCTGATCTGTGCAACAACAGAGACACCATGCTTAAGTCACTAAATAAAAATCGGCTCATAGAGGTCCTGGTCAAAAAGGATCAGGAAGACCAGAGGGGTGGACCCTTTGCCACAAGCAGTGATCAGCGATGGGGATTCCCAATCCATAGATGATACCCATGACACCCATGAAGAGGGTTGACGAGAATTCTGATGGCTTCTGAGCAGAGGCAGCAGCCACAGCAGCAGGAGCCACAGCCAGAGGAGGAGGAGCAGCCACAGCAGCAGGAGCCACAGCCGAGGAGGAGCAGCCACAGCAGCAGGAGCCACAGCCAGAGGAGGAGCAGCCACAGCCAGAGGAGGAGCAGCCACAGCAGCAGGAGCCACAGCCAGAGGAGGAGCAGCCACAGCAGCAGGAGCCACAGCCAGAGGAGGAGCAGCCACAGCAGCAGGAGCCACAGCCAGAGGAGGAGCAGCCACAGCAGCAGGAGCCACAGCCAGAGGAGGAGCAGCCACAGCAGCAGGAGCCACAGCCAGAGGAGGAGCAGCCACAGCAGCAGGAGCCACAGCCAGAGGAGGAGCAGCAGGGCAGAGCGAGAGATGTTACTTTGGGTAGAACAGTTGCTCTTCAGCTGGAAAATATGAGGATGCAGTTTCAGCTGCAAAAGATGCATAGAAACTTAGAATTTGTTGGCAGGAAAGGACCACTTGGCTCGCCTAGTATGCCCAGATGGTCTCTGCCTAGTCTGTCTCTACAGACCCCGGAGACCTTCCCTTCTCATTGCCTATTCACTAATATTCCCCTGTGTCTTTCCCAGACATGCTTGAAACTCCCCACTGTTTTGCCTCCACCACTTTCGCTGGCATCTGTTCCAGGCATCCATCACTGTTTCAGTGAAGTAGTACTTCCTCACATCCCTCTTAACACCCCCCACCGCCTCATTGAATGCCCTCTTGTTCTGGTACTCTTTCTCATTGAAATAGACTCCCTCCTTTACCCTGCAGAAAGAGATGCAAGTACCACTGAAAAAGATGGCAAGGCAAATTTTATTTTTAGGCACACAATCTCAGAGCTTCTGGGCACCGTACAATCAAATCAAAAAGCAGTTAAAATGCAATGATTAACATGCAAAACATATCAGTTTAGCATATTTAAAAATAGACCACCCAAAATGGGAGGCCTGACGTAGCAGCAAATTTCTGAAGGGGCCATTCTTTCAGAATATCTAGAAAGCAGTATCTAAAAGATGGTATCTGGGAATGCCTGGCTGAATAAAAAGGTCTTGAGGCGGGCTTTGAATGCCTCAACTGAAGGGGCCTCCCTTACTGATGGAGAAAGCGAATTCTGCAGGACGGGGCCAGCAACACTAAAAGCTCTGTCGCCGGCAGTTTTTAACCTCGTTCTGGGAATTGCAAGGAGGCCCCTAGAGGAGAACCAGAGGGAATGGACCGAGGCAGCAGGTGTTAGAAGGTCTGACAGGTAGCCAGGGCCCAGTCCATGTAGGGCCTTAAAGGTGAGCAAGACCACCTTAAAAAGAACCCTCCATCGAACCGGCAGCCGGTGTAGTTCATGCAGCACTGGGGCGATGTGGCAGTATTTTGACGGCCCTGTCAACAACCTGGCAGCTGCGTTCTGCACTAGCTGCAGTCAGTGGAGGGTACCTCCAGAGACCCCGAGGTAGAGTGCGTTACAGTAGTCAAGCCTTGACGTCACAAAGACGTGTACAAAGGTGGGGAGGTCCGTGGGCGTAACTAGGTGATCCTGGCGATATTCCTCAGATGGTAAAAGCTGGTCCGGACAACGGACGACTCTTGAGATTCTAGTGTCAGTCCAGTGTCTAGGATAATGCCAAGATCGTGCACCCTAGAGGAGGCCTTCAATGGCACATACCCCAAAACAGCCCAGTCTCTGTGCCAGAGGCCATCCTATCACGCCTCCAGTTCGACTCCACCACCAGTACCTCCCTTCTTATTGGGGTTCAGTTGCAATCAGCTGGAGGCCATCCAGTCATTGATCTCGGCCAGGCAGTTGTTCAATACTGTTACAAGCTGGCGGCTCAAGCACTCACCCAGGCACAAAGGTCACGTACACTGCAGCAGAGAAAAATGAAGAGTACTTCGGCTAACTGGTAGGACATATTGACTACAAAGCTAGGTCACAATAAAAACCGTTGTATTGAACATATACAACCGGACAAACAAACAGACTACACGGTACTCAAGTGCACCCCCTCATATCAAGGACTGGGTGTGGTCGACGTTTCACGTCGCTCTGACACTTTTTCCAGACGTAGGGGCTCATACCAGCCCCCTTGTTTTATAATGCCCATGCTGTATCAAACAGCTATTTCTTAAAGTGACCATAACTATAAAAATCACCACACACAATACATGTGTAGCACTAAAATGTGCAAAATTCAAGCCATACATAGAAAAACTGTAAAGAAGCTCCTTAGGATATCATAAATTACAATCACAAAGTTTTAAATATCACTAAAAAGGAAAAGTTATGCTTCATAACTAACGAAGAAAAATTTGTTAATGTAATTTATGATATCCTAAGTTCTTGTCTTTACAATTCTTCATATACAGCATGTATTATATCATGAAAAATAACTGTTTGTTAACATTAAACTGATAAAATAAGAAAAATAGTCAACAAAGTGCAAAAAATCATGCAGGATGCAGTTGTGTGCTCACTACATCATCCAGTCAAGTGATGATGGCATCCGTCAAGCACTGAGCTGAGCATACTCTCCCCCTGCGGACAGGTTAAAAGTTTGCTGACCCCCCCCCCCGCCTGTATTCAACCAGTCCATCATATGACTGCTCTGAGGTGGCAGAAGATTGCCTCAGTGTTCAGCTTTAGGGCAGAAGTTATCAGCACATTTAAATAGGAAGAAACAGTAAATAAACCTTTTCACCATGTTAATGATCCGTAATGGCTGTGAAAAAATTATTTTTTTCAAAGAATCCTATTGTATGCAGACAAGATACCATACTAGAAAAGCTAGGGGAGCCAAGCACCTAATGACTGCTGACCTGACAAATGTTTTCTGGCAGGACCCTTTAACCCCTGAAACTAGAGAGTAGTCAGCACTTGTCACTTCGTTTGGTCTGTACAAATTCCCTTTCCTGCCATTCAGAATGAAAAATGCATCGAGCTACCTTTCAGAGGCTGATCGACTGAGTGTTATGTGGGGTAGGTGTCTTCACCTTTGCCTACATGGATGATGCTGCTGTATGTAGCCATACCTGGGAGGGGGTCTAGGTCAAAATATCTAATGCAGAACATTGCAGTTCAAGATGGTGCACACAAAACAGTGCAAGTCAGTATAGTGGCATGGAGGAATAGCAACAGCCACAGAGGGCACTAATAACACTGTGCACCTCCACAGTGTCTGTATTCGTATATACTATCTGTTTCCTGACGAGGAACCTTTGTAAATGAGTCCCTGACTCAAAGGTTTGCAGTTCCAATTTCTACTAAATAAATAAATAAGTGTGACGCACAGACGTTAACATATGAAGAAAAACACAGAAACAATAGTGCAGGTTAACTCACTGAACCACATATGTCTCACACTGTCTTGCAACAAGTAATTGCCGTAGTGAAACATGACGCAGTTCCATCAGAGCGAGAGAAAAAAAAAATCTACCTCATATCTGACATACTTGCAACACGCTACAGAGCCAGAAAATAAAACATAATGCAAATGAACATATTATAACACAGAAAGAAAGTGGAATGGAAAACTAACTTCAAATTATGCCTGTAACTGGAAATGGTAGGCTATACCACGCAAAAAAATCAAAAGGAGCCAGCCCTACTGCCATATTCCTTTACAACAGTATTAATTCTCTTAGCAGTGTCTTTATATTTCTTTTGGGAGGAAGACACACATTGACCAGAAACCATCTGCTCTACGAGTTCATTCAAATGCTGCTCAGCTTTTAAAGTTTCAGTGAATTTCCAGATGGAAGGACGAGTAGCATCAATCTAATGCAATGGTCCTCAGACTTTGTCACAGTGAGCCTCCCCAAATCCATGGAAAATATTTTGAGCCTCCCAAAAATTGAAATAATCTTTGGCCTCCCCAAAGAAAATAACGTACTTTACTTCATGCAGTACGGCGAATAAATTGAAGCCCTTTTTGAGTGCTTGCTCACATTCAGTTCTTTGTCTTATACTGACTTGGGACTTTTGAAAAGACTCCTGTGCTCAAAGGTGTTATCTGAATAACAAATAAATAAAATAAACAAATATTATTATTCAACTTAATGTAAACCTCCCCACCCCACAGACCAACCTAGTTGCTCTGCTATTCTCACTCTTGAACCATTGTTACCTTGTTGCAGTACCTTCATGGGTCAGACTACTTCATCTGCTTCCTCTCCATAAGAAACAACCTCACTGCATACTTTGCCTCTCCCCTCCTTCTCTGCTCTAAGCAACATCTCAGGGATTACTTCTCCTTCCTACTATTGCTCTTAGCACTTCAATACTCAACCGTTGTATTTGGGCTGTTCTGCCATCAGTTTACAAATTGATCAATTACCACTACTCATTATTAATTTATTGTTCATATTTATTTGCACTATTGCTCATTGTATATTTCTTGATTGTTTTGCATTTACCTTTTGAAATGTATTCACTCCCTACCCTTCTCCAGGTACACCTGGAATGAACCTTGGCTCATTCACCTTCCCTTGTCACCCATTAGAAAATAAATACATAAAATTCACCTACTATTATTATTCTCTTTCAGTTTGCTTCATCTCTTCACACAAAATATATAAAACCCAAAATTTAAATACAGTACTTTTTCCTACTTACTTGAGCCTCCCCTGGAACAGGTTGGGGCCTCCCCAGGGAAGCTGGCCTCACCATTTGAGAACCCCTGATCTAATGATTAAATATACGATGCCAAGCTTCAACTGCATTAATTGTCTTTGGCATGTCAGACTTGGCAGCCTCATAGCAGTTCCAGAATTCCACTGAGAACAGCGGCCATAGTCAACCCTCACGACCCAAAGGATGACCTATCCAAGTGTCCTCAAAATAATCCAGTAATGGCTCCAGAATTTCTTCATTATTAGTAAAGAAATCCCCAAACCTCAATTGTTCAAACACAGACACAACGTCCTCAGGAGGAACATAGGCAAGAGCAGGCAGGAATCGAATGTGCAGAGCAAAGTCCTCGTCACTAACATGTCTTTGGCAGACATCAGGCAGCTGTTGTACCTTTCACCAGATAGCCTGGCACAAATGAAAGAAACATCCCCACAGCTGCACACTTGGAAACACAGAACAGAAAGACTTTAACAGCTGTTTGCTCATAATCGACCATAACAGACTGCCGACTCAGATTAGGATTTAAAACTCTCAACTGACTGAGCGTACGGGAATATGAAGTAGTGCTGCGCAACATCAGAATAAACACATTAGACACCACAGAAGAAAACTGAATGCCATGAATGGTGTAAAGTTGGCAGAACAAGGAAGGACAACTCTTAAAAGTCCCATCACAGTACCAATGGGAGCAACACTCCATATACTCCAAATTCTTGCCTGTAGAAAATAATAGAAATCTATCCTCCTCACACCCACTGTCAATCAGAAGAAATGCATCACCCTTCTCAGTATGAGTGTATTCCTGTGGGATGCACAAATACATAACAGAGGCAGGCTCTGCAGGGAGTCGAGAGGTGATTCTACGAGCTCTTCGAATAATGCACTTCAAGGAAGTAACAGACGGCAGCTCCCACCAGCAGAAGGAGAATGTTGACTAGTAGCTCCCACCAGTATCTGATGGGAGCTGTGCCAGGTAGAAACAGCTCTCTGCTTCATCTCTACCAACATTTGCCTTACATGAACATGCCCCGCATCTGGAACATGACTATGGGCATCAAGGCATTTAACAGGAGTCCTCACAAGTATGAATATGAGCGGGACACTTTCCATTAACATATTCTAAGCACTTCCAAAAGGTCTTCTCAGACATGGCACGTTCTTTATGGAACAGATAGGCATCATGCAGCAGCAGCCGACAGTCCTTCTGTCTCATGGCAAACTGCAGTGACGACATAACAAAGCACCACGCAACACAAAGAAAACCACAAGCAGCAAAACCAATGAAAGTGCCACAACTGCAACAGTAAACAGGAGTACCACCCCAGACTTATAAGGGCAGTAATCTCATAATTGACATGAAGAAACATCTGAAACATTATACCAGTTCACTCCAGGGATATGCAGTACTGTCACCCACTACATACTCAAAAACATTGTAAAACAGAAACAGCCCATTAACCACATAATGGAACTCCTCCCTAAGAAATTCAAGACACCACTCCAACCCAAAAGGGCACCCCCTAAACAACTAATTAAAGCAAACCTCACACAATTAATACTATAAAGCATATACACAACACAAAAACTACAGGATCTCATACCTAAACTACTAAAAACAACACATAAACCAGTAAACAACTAGCACCACAACAAGGAAAATGACGACCTACAGAAATCACAGACAGCAGACAAAAGCACAACTAGTTATCACCATACCAGCAGAGCAACCAAAATTGCGTGACATGAACAATTATGAAAACAACCCCAACGACAGCATGAAACTCCACTCGCAAACTCCAAAGTGCTATGAAACCCACCTCCACTGCCAAACTCCACCAGCAGCGCTATAAAAACCCAAGCGCTATTAAACACAACCCGCTGTTTCCGCTCACACTATAATACACACACTGTTTTCACCATGCGATATTTACCATGCTATTTTGACTGGATAACCCTGGGAGGAACATATCACCTATGTGAGAAAAAAGCCGCGTTTACATGGCCGCTGCGTGTATGGCGCTGTCTCACTCCGCTGCTAACTGCCCCTCCTAAAGTGCTGTTCATTCACATGGTTCCTCTCAACAGCAATGCAAGACATGCTGGTGAGGAGCCATCTGGGAGGAGGTGGCCGTCTGGCTGATGACAGGGGTGGTACACACATACCCATGACCATTTCAGTGTTCACAGTTCAAGCAGGACAAAAGACATATGAAACAATCACTGCATTTACATGCAGTTCTTTTTACTGGGAATCTGAAATTTTTTCGGGGTATATCCTGGTAACAAAACCTGCTTGTGTTTGTATCCCAGTAATGCTGTGTTTATTTATTTATTTATTTATTTGAATTTTGGTAACCGGGTAGGTCTTCTGAGATGGAATGTCCCTTTTTCAAGGGCGACGCGGGGATCATTTACCTGCTGTGTGCATGTAAACATGGTGTCTGACCTCTGATGCTGTGAATTAATTCATTCATTTATTTTAATTTATCTGAAGCCTTCAGCATGAGCTCACTCTCCACGACCTCACTTCCTGGTTAATGCATTCTTGTGCATTGTGGGAACAGGACAGGTTATCTTGGAGCGAACGGTGCAAACAGTCCACACAGCTACTTAAGTCGCTAACTACGCACTCGCTCCGCTCGGCATCCCCAGCATGGTAGAGAATCTGGGAGCACTGTAATGAGCCACTTACCCCGATTGGGCGAGTGTCTACATGGAAGCCTTTGCACTGGAGCAACACAAGTGCTCGGGTTGCTCCAGTGCAAAGACAGCTGTGTAAATGGGGCTAAAAATACTCAGAAGACTGCAGGCTTCAGCACGGACAGTCAGATCAGCAGAGTGACAGGTGAGCATGGCAGAAGTGCCATAGTTAGGACACTGAGTGGAGGAAGGACGCATCCGGCACAAACCTGCAAAAATAGGAGCTATACAGGGATGGCCCAAGCCCACGACCAAGAAACAGATGAGAGCACTTTTGGGGACTACACAGTACCCCAGGGGGTTATTGTTAGTTTTAGTACAATTGCAGCTTCCATCAGCTATCTTAAAAAACAGAATGCCTGAAAAGATGTACTGGATAGAACACTGTGAGAAGTTTTCCTTCAACTGAAGTAGGTCCTGTGCCAGGCTCCATTACTTGTCAATCCTAAGTTACCAGTGTGCACCGATGCATGAAATTTTGGGGTGGGGCAGTATTGAGCTGGGTCAGTTCCAATGGTGAAGAACACCCAATAATTTACTTAAGCCGGAAACATTTCTCACGGGAAGTGGCATATGCAGCTGTTAAGGAGGAGTGTTTGAGTGTTGCTTGGGCTTTGCAGAAATGGCGCCATACTTGGCAGAGAATTTACAGTAGTCACAGATCATAACCCACGGACATGGTATAGCATATGAGCAATGAGAACACAAAGTTATTGTGCTGGAGTCTAGCATCGCAGGAGTACAGCATGGGCAGCCAGCATGGCAAGGGTTCCTAGAACGCAAATGCTGATTGACTGACCTGCCAGAAGGCATAGTACAGCCTAAGTAAATGCAGTGTGATACTGCTGTAAAATGATGACATTGGACTTGAAAGGGAGGTTTTAGGGCTCACAGGAAAACATATGAGAGTCCCAGGGTGTGCACTGTCGGTAAAACGTGGCAAATTGTGAAAAATTAAAAAAGTGACTGCAATTCCGCTTTTTGTTTTTTGTACCCTAAGTGCAGGAGAAAAAGTGTGAACAGCACAATATTTTTCAACAACTTGGGCATTTTTACTGCAATTGTGGGAAACTGTGTGTCTTAGTTTATCTTAGTTTGTCTCTGTATGTCTTACAGTTTTATGACTGGGTGACGGGGGCCTTGGACAGATATAGACCGGTGGACGTCCTGTACCTAGATTTCAGCAAGTCGTTTGATTCAGTACCACATTATGGGCTGATAAAAAAGCTGGGGGAGATGGGAGTGGAGGACAGGAGCTCAATTGGGTTGAAAATTGGCTCTCTGGGCGTTTACAGAGGGTAATAATGGTGGGTGGGATACTCTCCTCTCCCAGGAAGGTAATCGGTAGGGTCCCTCAGGGTTCAGTATTGGGGCCACTCTTGTTCAATGCTTGTGTCTCGGATATAGGGAGGGGGGTTAGGAATAGGTTGAATCTCTTTGCGGATGATTCAAAACTGGGAGCACTGGTGGATTGTGAAGAAGCGAGGGAGGCGGTCCAGGGGGATCTGGATACCCTGGAGGGGTGGGCAAGGAGGTGGGGACTGAAATTTAATGCCGAAATGTAAGGTACTACATTTGAGGTCAAAAACCCAGGCCATGAATACACCGGGGGTCACACTGCAAGCCACTTTGGAAGAAAGGGATTTTATGGGTGGTGATAGACATCAAAATGAATAACTCTGAAAACTGTAGAAGAACTGCAGCCAAAGCAAACAGGATATTGGACTGCATAGCGAGGGGAATTACGTCCAGAAGGAGGGAGGTGATCCTCCCTCTGTATAATGTCTTGGTCAGGATGCAGCTCAAGTACTGTGTACAGTTCTGGAGACCTCATTTGAAGAAGGACATAGCGCTGCTGGAGAGGTCCAGAGGAGAGCGACCAGGATGATTCAGGGCATGTAAGTGTCAGTGGCTCAGTAGGTAGCACACTCGCCTCTGAGGCTGGGAGATCAGAGGGCTGTGGGTTCAGTTCCCACATCTGGCACTTGGGTTAATATCCCAGTACTGACACTGTAGTGCAGCATGAGAGGGGTGCTGCATTTCTGAGGTGCCATCTTTCGGATGAGACGTTAAACCGAGGTCCCATCTGCCTGGATTGGTGGTAGTTCAGGTGGATGTTAAAGATCCCATGGCACTTATCGAAAAGAGTAGGGAATTTCCGTGTCCCGGCCAAATTTCCTCATTCACTAAAATACCACCAACAGCTTAATCTGGTTCAAGGTTGATTGGCATTCATCTGTATCCCCTTCCCCCGGGTCATGCCTGAAAATAGGCAGGATTTGTCTAGTGCACTTACCCGGTCAACAAAAGCTAAATAAATAAATAATAAATAAATAGAGGGGAAGCCTTATGAGGAGAGACTGGAAGAGCTTGGGCTTTACTCACTGGAGGAGAGGAGGGACAGGGGAGATATGATAGAGGTTTTCAAGTATGTAAAAGGAATAACCAGGAATGGAACCGAGGAGCTTTTTAGGCTAAAGAAGGGGGGGAACAACCAGGGGCCATGAGTGGAAGCTGGAGGGGGGAAACTACAGGGGGAGCATAGGAAGCATTTTTTCACTGAGAGGGTGGTGGAGCCGTGGAATGCGCTGCCTGGGAGGCTGGTGGAGGAGGGCACAGTAAAGGGATTCAAGAAGGGGTGGGACAGGTACAAGGGGAAACTGAAACTAAAGAAGACCCTCTTGGGGGCTGGGGGGTGGTGGTAAGGTGAGGAGCCACTAGGTTGCTGGCTTTCGAGCAGACAAGACAGACCATTTGGCTTATTCTGCTGGCTTTTTAGTATGTTAGTTACACACAGCGGGGATGTACCCATGTCCTTTACTGCTGGCTGTGCTTAAAGGACACTGGTACCTGCATCCTCAAGACACTGGACACCAGCCTCTTACCCTCTGTTAGGCCATTACCTAATAGATTGTTCATCCAAAGTCAGAAGACTTGGGCCATCATAGCTGTTCTCCAGTCTTGTGTGCAAAAAGTAGAGATCTCATGATAACTAAAGCTAATTTGCTTCTATTCTGACCTCTTTGTGGCCACTAAAATGGAAGTCAGACTGGAGAAGAATGTATCTTTAGCCACCAGGATTTGATTTATTTCCAGGAAAGGCACAATGAGGCAGAGCTCTTTCTCGGGATTTGCACAGCGGAGAGCTAACAAAGGAGAAAACACATTAAACAGTAAAGTATCAAATGCAAGGTACAGTACTTAACGTGAAAACAATAATACAGCAGTATGCAATTTACAAACGTTATAAAGGTAATCTGAGGCAGTCTGTGTAGAGTTGTAGTAGCAAGGTGCAGAGTACTGGGGTGTACCAGGATAGGGATAAGTGGAGAGGGGACAGGGTCCACGTGTAGGGGCCAAGACTAGCTGCAAGTGCAAGGTTTTGAGAAGTGTTTTGAACATTTTCAGCAAGTAGTTTGTATGGCAGTTTGCAGAAGGAAGATTCCTTATCTCTGGCAGTTCCCTTTTCTTCAAGCAGTGAATCTGTCACACGTATGAGTGGGTACCGCCGCTCTGTGCAGCTTCTAGGCAGAATTAAATGATGATGTCTGCCTCCCAACACCCCACGGGACTCTCTCTTTTGGCAGCAGAAGTCTATTTCCTAGTTTAAGTATGTATAGATATATAGACTGTTAAGAAATTAACTTGCCACTGAAAACTCTCAGCTGATGCCTACAGTATATACAGTTGCATCATTTAACCGTGAACAGAAGGGAGAGAACAGAGTGATAGATGCACCATTTGGAGAAAAGGAATTGCCACAGATAAGAAATCTTCCTTTCTCCAGTGCAGAGATTGCATCAATCTACCACTCACAAGTGAGGTATGCTGTAGATAGCAGTATTCTTTAGAGAGGGAGGGAGGGAGGAAAAGAAATCTTAACTCCATGTCAGATAGGAAAGTGGGAGACGGACATTTAATTTACTACAGCCTGAAGAACTCGATGGCCAAAAGAAGCTTCCACCAGAGGTGCCACTATCAACTTGTAGTGTTCGGCAAAAGAGTGCAATGATGAGAGGATCACTTCCCTACAGATCTCCTGGTGTCACATGCCTTTCCATTTCACCGAGGATGCTGCCAGTGCTCTGGCCGAATGTGCCGTGGTCCCTTCTGGCAGAACCTTGTGGAAGCTTTCACATGTTTCTGTGATGCATTTCTTCACCTATCTGGATGTGGGAGTCTTGGAGGCTTTAAGACTCTGTGCTGAGGATGATTCATGACAAGCGGACTGTCTGACTCTCTGACCGACTCCGATCTGATGACATGGTACTTGAGTGTCTACCCAACATTGTGTGTTTGTAACACGGCTCTCCGCAGAGCAGGGGAATACACCAGCTGGATTGGCCGAACTGGCACAGCTGATCTGAAACCAAGCGGGTATTAACCCACAGGTAACGCCCGCTCAGTCAGTACCAGCTGTCGCCATGGAGGCACCAGAGGGGAGCCGCCCACTCAGTTACCACCCCCTCAGACCACTGGCGGCACTCGAGAGCCATAGCCTGCCGCTCGTCACCCACGAGGCACCGCGCCGGTGCCGTCACAGCCCGGTTGGATCTGAGGCGAGTCCTTTCAAATCGCCTCTGTAATGTGGTCTGTAGCCCTGCAGCCGACCCGAGCCATAAGGATCACGATCGTCACTTAGGCTCATGCCTCCTAATTGTCTGAAACCGAGCAGCAGCTTCCAAAGTACAGCGCCAGTGCCTCGCCCGTCTATCCCGTGTGAATGCTGGTCCCTAGGCAATGTGTAGCACATCTGGCAGGGTGGCCATAATCGTGAAGCAGGAAGACTGCAGAATCCAAATCCAACTGCAGCTTCTTCTGTAACCTTCAGCAGGTGGCCACCGGCGGCGCTTGAGAGCTGTAGCCCACCGCTCGTCACCCCGAGGCACCGCGCCAGCACCGTCACAGCCCGGTTGGATCTCAGGCGAGTCCTTCTCATAACGGAGAGAGTAGCTGCGCTTTCCCTTGAGAGGACTCCCGTCGCACTTGCCATATTACAAGCGCATTAATAACCTTGAGTCGGGCCTCACGGTGATTAATGTCCGCTGGGGTTGGAACCTCGGCTTCGCCCAGCACCAATCTCCCAACCGGCATTAATCCACCGGTAGAGCCCTCCTCTGTCGGTGATTAATGCTTACGTGTGTGCTTGTGCTATTTCTGATGATTTTCTTCAGCAGGGGACAGTGTGAGCGGTACAGCCTAAAGGTTAGGGTAACGAGCTGTGAAATAATTTACATCCAGCAGACCTGGGTTTGATTCCCACAACCTACATTGCATACTGTGTGACCCTGAGCAAGTCACTTAACCTCCCCAGTGCTCCTGGGTCATCCTTGAAAACAGGCCTTGTACCTAGTGGGCCTTACCCGGTTACCAAAGAATAACAAAAAAATGGTGGGGGAGGGGTGGCAGGATGATCTGAACTCCTATCCCACAGAGTTGTACACTCAGCTCTGTATTAACAGTACTAGGACAACACACTCTGAAAACAAGAATATTACTATATACGGATTACCGTGGCAGTGTTCTGACATCCTAGCCCATGTGATATCACATGATTGTTTTTTTTTTCCCCCCCTGGACAAATACTTGCCCCTTTAACCTCATTCAGGATGCATCCTTGCCACTCTATATCTTTATACTATTCTGTGTACATAATGATGCAGCAAATGTTTGCTGACATCACTTCCTCAATTTCATGCAAGTGTCTTTATAGGAAAAGCTTTCTTAAGCCCTTCCAGTAAGACTGTTTACTTCCGTTAAAATATAAAAAGTACAAATGTGGCTTCCAAATTCAAAATGTATTTAACCAGAAGGTTGTCTAGGTAATAATGCCCCTTGTAGTCAACACCTGACATTAAAATGGATACATACTGTACAAATATAGGACATTGCATACCATATAGGCAAGGGCAATTCTGTTCCGTTTTAGTACACGAGAGATTGCATGACACAGCCCGTTTCTGAAGGGCTGCAGCCAGGATTTTGATACTAGAGGCTACTGGGAAGAATACCCTAGTGATGATTCCATCGGTTTCCTTGACAAACACTGAGGTTACATTCTCTCTAGTGCATGAAGTGCATTTGTGACGCGTAACTAGAGAATAGCTCCTCCCATTGCTTGTGACAGGCAGGAGAGCAAAGCTATGCCATCCCACATGATTTCCCAAGTGAACTATCATACTGCTCACTTTCGTCTCCCACCTCCACAGGGTCTACATACTAAAGGCATGTTTACACTGCTGACGTTACACCGCAGCAACCAGTGCGCATGCTACGAAGTCGGCAGTGTGGACACTTACTGGAGCATTCTAGAAGCACTTCGCAGCCTGTTTCTGCTGCAGCTCAAGAGTGTGTGTGTGTGTATCGGAACGAGTAGATTATAGTGCCATGTGACTCCTCTCTCATGATCCTCCACTGCTGAACTCGAGTGTGAAGCACCTGGCTCCCAGAAACCACAGTCCCCTCTCCCCAACGGCCTGTGTTGGCGCAAGGGTGTTCTCTGTAAATAGTTAATTGAGCCTGCTCCAGTGATTGGAGCAGGAATGGAGCAACGTAAATACCACAGCACTGCTACCGTGTAAACATGGCTTAGGGAGGTTCTCTCCATTAAGAGGTGTGTTTATCTTTTTAATTCCATACTGTTTTGAGGTATTGTATACAATTTTCTTTCCGCCCACTTATAAGATGCCTTGTGCTGGGCGATGGTGGCTTTGTCTCATTGCTGACATCATTGCACAGGTATGGGCAGAAATGCATCAGAGAGTGCCGAGCAGGTCTCAGCTTCTCAGCTCACTGTGCCTCGGAAGCTCACCACTCATTTGCTCAGGGCAAGTATAGGAGATAGAGGCAGCATTAACTGACTGCCTACGGATCAGAAGGAGAAAAGAACTCTACTCTTGGCCATAGCTGTGAGTATGGGATAATGGATAAAGGACATCTCTCCCTCTCCCTTAGCCTTAGCAGGACCTCACATGTAGGGGGGCTTCCCACCCAAGCCAAACCCAGTGAGTAGGCAGTGTGCTCAGTGACACGTGTGAGCCATAACTGGAGCAAATTTTGCAAGACCCTGGACGCCTCAGAGCAATGTTGGTAGACTGATTCCCTCCAAAACCACCATTGTATTTTCCTGTCTGCCTTGGCTCACAACTGGAGTGCATATACTGTAGAAGGACTCTGAATGCCTCAGAGTGGTGTTGATAAATTGATTTACACAGAAATAATTTTGAGTTTATCTGTCTGGGTAGTGACATCTCCGAGCATGCACTCCTTCAAGACGGGAACACATGCAGGTTACGTGGCGCTGGTGCTAGTACCCAGAATTCTAGTTATCCTCAAGCTTGAGGGTTGGTAGACCATGGGCCCCTCCTCCTCACCTTGGTTCTTAGTTGATATTTTGGAATAGCAGTGCTCAGGAGTTGCTTCTTTGATTCTCAGCAGTCCCCATTATCTGATTTCAGCACTGGACCAGTCACTGGAATAAGGAGTGTTTTGGGCAATAATGGATGGTCATGTGGGAATAGACAGATCTTCCTTCAGGACAGCTCCTCCATTGGACCTCACTTTAGGAACTGTAAGCCGTCTGCATCATTACCATTTGGAAACTTCTGCTAGCCAGGGGGAGGTGTTCACGATGATGTTCAGCATTGGCACCTGTAAAACGTGGGCATTCCCATTGCTCCTCGGTTCTTTCTCTCACTGTCGACCACTCCTCAGACCTGTAAAGAAACCACACCGTTGAGTACTCAGCTTTATTATTTTCTAGCTTTGTTATACAAGATCTACAAGGACAACAGTCACACAGTTTGTGTTTGCTGTTTGGGCATTTCCCACAGTGTGAGGGTCTGCAAGATCTACCAGGGACTCAGACAGGCCACAAGGAAATGCTGAAAGAAGGCCTTTGGGGGAAAAAAAAAGAGTCCACTGCAGCACTGATGACTACAACCCACCCCGACCATCAATGAGACACAAAGCTCTGGCACTGCCGTACCCACTATGGACAGTATGTAGCCTGTGTTGTTTGGGTTCTAACCAATCGACAACTGAAGTCCTGGGTCCCTTACAGAGTGCCATCTACTCCCAGTTTGTGCTGGCAATGGACTTTGTACTGTTTCGCAGACTGTTGCCATTGCTCCCATCCACAGTAACGGCTGTCCCATCAACAGGACCTCCCCCAAGGGTCTTTGAGCAACACTGTCCTTGCCTCAGAAATCAACCATGAGTAAATTTGCAGCACAGCTTTGTGTGGTTATTTATTTTCTCTGTATGAGTGTGGTTGTTGTGTTTTCTTGATCAGCTTGCTTGTTGTTTTGTCTGGCACCAGCTGTTTTATCAGCACATGCTGTTACCAGTGCTTTTCTCCTCCTGAGGATGCTTCTTTTCAGGCATTTGTGAGGCATATCCAGAACGTAAGGGGCTTTGTTTCTAAAGAGGAAGACTCTACAAAGAGGAATTTGTTAGTTTATGGAGGTCTCTGTTACTCCCTCCATTGTTATACCTCCTGTATATCCTGCCTTAGAGGAGACTACGTTTCCTGTCTGGCTTAGGCCTACCCTTGCCTGCCATGCCCAGAAAGACTGTTCAGCAGTGCCCAGAAAGGCTGTTCCGCAGTACCCAGAAAGGCTGTTTGGCAGTACCCAGAAAGGCTGTTCAGCAGTACCCTGCTCCATCTGCTAAGACTTACTATGCCTCACAGCCTGAAACTAGTTATGTGGTTATCATGGCTGCTCAAGATCATCCTAAGGCTCCAAGACACATGTGCCCCCTGCCTCCTCCTGATAAAGAATCTAGGAAACTGGATGTTCTGGGCAAAAGAACTTCTGCCTAGGTGTCCTTTAGAATTGCTAACTGCCAGGCCTATATGATTAAATATCAGAATAGTCTGTGGAAGCGTGCCATATCTACTGTTTGTGTTTTGCCTGCTAGTTCTGCCTGTTCTGATTTGCTTAAGGCTGTCTCAGCTGGTATGGATACTGGCAAGCATCTGTTACACTCTGCATATGATGCCTCCGATGTTTTGACCAGAGCTGCTGCCCGCGGCATATGCCTTAGCAGGTACTCCTAGCTATGTGTGGATGGATTTGCTTCTGATGTGCATCAGTCTGTGCTGAATGCCCCTTTCAGAGACTTCAGACTGTTTGGTGATGATTTTGAGAATCCTCTATACGAGCTTCAAACCTCATTGATGACCTTACAGTCCCTTAAGTCTCTGACCCATTCAACCTGCCAGATGACATGGTAGAGGCTAATTCCTTAAGCCTGCTGCCCATGGTGGCCATGCCTTCCGTCGGCATTTCCGTGCCCGTGGTAGAGGTTCCCTTCTGGGTACCCCCTGTTCCCCATGCCAAGGCACAGAAAGGTATCGGCCAGAGGTGTGCACCTGCTGCCCCTGTACTTTCTGACTCTTCACTTTTCTCCTCCTCCAGTGCTACCTCCGAGGGTGCAGGTGGGGGGACAGATCTCCATCTTCAAAAATGGAGGGAGATTACGATGGTTGAGTTGGTCCTGGAAATCCTGCAAAGGGGGTATGTTCTGGAACTGCTGTCTTACTCCTTCAGCGCATCCACAGCCTCCTTGCCATTATCCTCTGAACTACTTCTCCCTTCTGCTAATGGAGTTTTAGTCACTTATACAGAAGCATGCTATAGAACCCATTCCCCCTCAAGAAAGAAAGAAAGGTTTATAGTCCAGATACTTCCTGGTTCCCAAGTGGCAGGAGATCTGCATCTCATATTGGACCTCAAAGACCTAAACCTGTTCATTGAGTACAAAAAATCTCAAATGGTGTCTCTTTAGGCTCTTTTCCCCTTACTTCAAAAGGGAGATTGGCTCTATGCCCTGGACCAGGAGGCAGCAAATGCCGTCAACAGTTTTTTCACTGACTTGAGCAGGTATAAAACTAACTTCCCTACCCACACGCCTGACCAACCAGGCCACTTAAGGCCGGAACTCCGACGCCCTGAGTTCCACCTAAAGAAGATCATGCATAAAGAGGTGCTCCTTTGCCTAAGGAACAGAAAGACAAGAGGCACTGCAGGCTCAGATGGTCTGGTACCTAGACTGCTAAAGGCTGCTGCCCCTGCCATTGCCTCTCCCGTGACCTGGTTAATCAACAGGTCCCTAACCGCATTAGTTATCCCAGCCAAATGGAAAGAGGCATATGTAGTTCTGATACATAAAGGAGGTGCCGGGGAAACCAACTGGAAAACTACAGACCAATATCACTCCTTTGCATTCTGGCCAAAATCTGTGTGTGACTTATCTATAATCAACTTCATGACTAACTGGAATCGAACCATCTACTGGTTGGCAACCAGTACGTGTTCAGACAAAAGCATGGCACAGACACCGCTCTTATTGCATTTGCGACAGACATACTCAAGGCTCTTTTTTTTTTTTTCGAACTCTGTTTCTCGCCCACACAGCTGAACTTTCTCCGGCAACCTTCCATACCGTACTTTCTACCTCCTTGCATTGCTCTGTATCTTTCTCTGCTTCTCCCTGGCACTGGGCATCCCCCGGGTCTGCCCTCCGGTATTGAGCCACCGGGCCGGAGAGGGGAGAGGAAGCAGAGAGGACCGGGCCCCACTACAGGAGTGTGGATTGCGGGGGAAGGCACCATCGCCTATCAGCGGTGGAGGTTTTTTTCCCTTAGTTATTTCTTCCCTGTGGAGCACGGCTGTCATGGCAACGTGCTGCCGTGGCTCCACCACCAGGCTGACGCCACAACGTTACTTTGGGCTCCCTCCAGCCACCGCCAGAGGGTGCGCTTCGTGCGGTCATATCCCCATCCTCCCTGGTAGAGAGAGCAGTCCTGATCGCCGATCTCTTCCCTCCCTGCCGACCCCCGGCTCCCCAGGCTCGTTCCCGAACCCAGGTCGCCGGCATGGTGCGAGATGTAGCGTCCAGCGCCTCAACCCTCAGTGCCACCGGACCGGCATACTCAAGGCTCTTGACAATGGGACCTCCACAGGGGGCCATTTTTATCGACATTACCAAGGCCTTTGATTTGGTCAGTCACAGTCGTCTTTTAGGCAAGCTAAAGCTCATTGGCCTTGATGGCCATTCCCTAAGCTGGTTTGAGAGCTGCCTGTCACAATAGGTCAAATGGAGGGGGTCCATATCTGGCACGCTGCACATAGAGGAAGGGGTACCCCAAGGCTCCATATTGGGGCCTCTCCTGTTTTCTCTGTTTGTGAATGACCTGAGCAGTAACTGTGGTGGCAGTGCTCTAATGCAATATGCAGACGATGCAGTACCGTACAGAATCTTGAAGAATGTATCTGATCTTGGAGCTCAGCTCCAGGAGGATTTTGTGACAGCTGAAAGGAGGTTACTGGTGCGAGTAAGCTCCTGCTAAACACCAAAAAAATATCAGCCATCTTGCTTGGTCCTAAAACTCTTGGCCCAGACAGAAGCCTCCTGCTCCCCATTATCTCCTCGTCTGGTGCATCTGTTGAGGTTGTGAGCTCCTTCAAGTACCTAGGCGTGGTCCTCAACCAAGATCTTACCTTTAAACAACATGTTGACCAGGTTTCATTTCATTTCATTTTTATTTGTTAACCAGGTTAGGACTCTGGGCCAAAGCCCTTTTTCAGGACCGACCCGGAACACAAAAACACAACAAACAACATTAAGACAACAATTATACAATTTTACAAATTACATAAACACTTGGACTGGGCTAACAAATCATTTTTAAACTTTACCTTAAAACTTGAGTAAGATTTAATTACCCTTAATGCAACTGGCAGCTTATTCCATAGTAAAGAGGCCTGATGCTCAAATGCTCTCAATCCATAATTGTTGTTAACACCTTGTTCTACCAGTGTAACCCCCTGAGACATTCTCGAATTTGCCTGAAATTCTCGAACCTGAACCAAATCAAATAATGGAGACAAGCCATTTGAATAAATGGCCTAATGAACCAATTTTCCCAAAGCAAATTCAAATTTAAACTGAGGCGTCAGCCACTGCATTGAAGAATACAAAAAACAATGATGAGTCAAATAAGGAGCATCCAAAACAAATGTGAATATGCCAGCAATGAGACATGATGAGGTGTGGGATATGGCCTGATAAGAGCACCCCCCAGGTGCGTTATGAGGCACAAGGCGCTTGCGCCGAGTGCCTTTAGCACCTGGGAAGTGCTCTTATCAGGCCATAACCCACACGTTGGAGTGTCTTATTGTGCTTATAAAATGGGCCCCCAGTAAAGAAATTAATTACAAAAAAGCACATAATAAGTGTATATAAAAATAATAAAAAAAATGATTATATCAGTAATAGAAAAAGTAGTCCCTGTTATTGTGCTGTAATGGAACTCTTTTAGTAAAAGTTAACAGATGTTGTTGTCTGTGTGTCCAGTGCTTACACCCCACACACACACACAAACACTGAAAATCATGTATTTGTTTCATTTTTGTTTAATAAGTCTTACTTTGCAGCGTTATGTTGTTATAGTTAGCGGGAGTGATCGTGTTCCATATCGGGTAAGGTTATGCACAGTATTTACTGTGATATTTACTAACTCCCACAGACAAACTTTTTTGGTGTTGTTTCCTTTTTTAAGCTTTATGTCTTTCAGTCGCTTTGTTTATTTTATACTGGTGGGCTGCTTGACTGGGAGCGAGCATGTTCATAAACGGTTTCTGTAGCCACTCATTTTTTGCTTTCCAACGGCTTCCGTGGCCACTCGGTTTTTTTGCTTTGCAGTTGCCAAACTTGGCACGGTAGAAGAAAACAAAAAGCGAGTTTGAGTAAATACATTTTTTATTCATTTTATGAGCTGTACATAGAAATACTACTGCAGGACTGGGTCTGAGTCTATTTTGAATGTGCAGTTTTATTCTAACATCGCTGCGCTAAGGAGCTAGCCAGTGGGATCTGAGCGGCAATTTAAAAGCATTAACATGTGGTTCACTCTCATCATTGCAGTCTGCTCAGGTTAGAGTTAAAAAAAAATGTCTATTTATTTGTCCATTCCTGAGATACTGTGTGTCTGTGGTAGTGGTGGGAGAAGAATGTCATTCACTGCATTGGTGACAGAGCAGGCTGGTGGATCTGTGGGCGTGATTTTTCAAGCAGATAGTGCATTGTTCACTCTCTGTTGCGGTCGGCTTTTCATACGAGAGATGACAGAAAAAATATCTTCAAAATTGTCTTGTATGAAGATACAGTGTGTGTTTGATGTCCATGTGTGTATGTGTGTTTGGGGGGGGGGGGCAGACTGTTGTGCAGCCCGTCTGCGTTATGTTGGCACCGCAAATTTGCCTCAGAAATGAGTGACTTTTGTCACTCCTGCTTTGAGATTATGCGAATGTTGTGGAAAGCAATTTTGACAGTGCAGGCTCACTGATTTGTGTGTGTGCTATGGCTGTTGGTTGACATGTAGTGCAGGTTACCAAGATATGTGTCTATAAGAACACGGCTCTGGCAACCTCTGCACCAATCAAGATCCTTCAAATGTTTTGCCCATTTTATAAACTGTTATAAACCACACTCAAAATTTGCTTCTCCTTAGTCCCCAATGTAACATATAAAGAAGAAACATAATCAGCATATGGCATCAATACACCATTTGCCAACTTAAGATGCGAATCATAAGACAAATAAGATTTAAGTTTATGTAACTGGCCTAACCTACAATTAACTCTCTTTTTTACTGATTTTACCTGAGAAAGATAGGTCAACGATGGGTCTAAAAGAACTCCCAGATACTTAAATTCTGACACTTAGTCAAGTAAGTTCCCCTGAGCATCATGAATGATCATAGGAGGGCATTCGCCAAGTTTTACAGAACTTCCAAACAACATTGCCTTGGTTTTATGAATATTCAAAGGCATTAAATTGTTAGTAAGCCAATGACATAACTTCTTAAACTCATTTTCCAAAGTCTGATTAATATACTCCAAATACTTACCCTGACAAAACAATATCAAATCATCTGCATACAAAAGACATTTACACTTATCAAAAATAAAAAGAACTTGATTAATAAACAAAGAAAACAACAAGGGGCCAAAAATAGACCTCTGAGGTACTCCACATACAGTATGACAAACTAATGAATTAATTGAACCAGTGGAAACAAAGTGGGAACACCCCTGCAAATAATCAGAAATGAGTTCTACTGCAGAAACAGCCACTCCAACAGACGCAGGCCTTTGACTAAGAAGAGAATGATTTATCAAATCAAAAGGCCTGGACAGGTCCACAAAAACCGCCCCAGTTAACATTCCATTATTACATCCATCTAGGACGGCATTCGTGAACCTGACCAGGGCTGTACACATACCCCTACCCCGGCGAAAACCATGTTACTCTTCACACACAACATCCGCTGCTCCCAAAAATTCATTCAGTTGGCTAGTTAACAATCTTTCAAAAACTTTCCCCAAAGGATTTAAAATCGGAATAGATCGATAATCCTCAACTCCACTAGGTTTAGTATTTTTTGGAATCGGTACTACCCGAGCCACCTTCCATGATAATGGGAAAACATTAACAGAAATACATAAATTATATACTATACTCAAAGGTTCAGCAATAAATGGGGCAACTAACCTGACAAATCTGGCATCAAGCCCACCCCCGCAATCACCAAACTTATCAGGCAATAAATTTAACAATTTCAGTACTTCAACAGCTGTAACCCATCGAAAAATAAATTGAGATACAACACCAGTTTTTTGACCACTATCAAATTCAACCGCTGCTTCATTAAATTCAGTAGGGTCAATAGATACAGATTCGGGAGACAAAATAGGAACATCACCAAAACTTGAATTAAGTAAATTAGCCATCTCTGGTGGGTCAGAAACAACCTGATCAGGAGTTTTAAGTGATATAAGGTAAGACTTAACCTTACAGGTTACCTGTATCATGCACCAAAAGCTAGGCCTGCTTTACAGGCCAAGTACACAACTTATCCCAGAAACCAAGATAATAATTGCAAACAGCATACTCCTGCCCAACCTTACCTACGCTGCCCCTGTCTTGCAGTCATTCTCAAGTGTGGAACTCGGGAGGATGCAAATAGTTTACAATAAGGTGGCCCTATTTTGCAGCTTCCCCCCTCAGGCACCACCACTCACGAGGCACTTGATTTATTACACTGGCCTTCTCTTATACACTGGCTTCAGTACCCACTCCTGTGCATAGCATACAAAATCACAAATGCCTCTCTCCCAACAGGCCTAGTCAGCCTGCTTGATGCCAAAATGCCCAGGTAGATTGCTCCCTAGTGCCAGGACGGTAACAGGGTAGCAAGCCATTCTCTTATACAGCACCCAGGGCTCTTGGTAGGAATTTTTGTTTGGGGGGTCCGGAACTGGCTTTAAAAAAAAAAAAAAAATTAGGTCCACAGCCAAAAGTGGGAGTCCGGAAAATTTCAGGGAGGTCCCATTTGAATACATGGGAGCTGTGCCCCCATGCCTGCACTGCTTGTAATGTGAGAGTCTGTAGAGTGCAGGGGGTGCACTCCATTAGTTTCTGTGGGGGCATTTTAAACAAAATTTTTTTTATGTTTCAGAGGGTGAATTCAAACAAATTATGGCCACCACTCAACTAACAAGGGCTTTGAATTCACCCTCTGAAACATAAAAAAATGTAGTTTAAAATGTCCCGATAGAAACTAATGGAGTGTGCCCCCAGCGCTTTACAGAATCTTACAGTACAAGCAGTGGGGGTGTGGCTCTCTCAAGTGACTCCCGGGGATCTGGAAAGGATCGTCTCAAGGACTTTTGAAAAAAACAAAAACAAAAAACCAACGACCCAACGCACCAAATGTGCATAAAGGATGCGGGTACCCGCTTCTCCAAGAGCCCTGCGCACCAATGTTATGGAATGACCTGCCTGACCATCTACAGGCTGCCAGCTCACTGGATGCATTCAGAAAAGGGCTCAAAGTGGACCTGCTGGAAAAAAGCCTCTGCACGTGCCTGCAGCAATAGTCAAGACACTAAGCTGTCTCACCACCCTGGGCTAAAAATGCCTCTGCCTGAATGAACCACATTGTAAAAGGAAGGATGCCAAAAGGCCAACTGCCTGTTTCATAGAAACATAGAAGTTGATGGCAGAAAAGGACCACAAGGCCCATCCAGTCTGCCCATTTTTTCTGCCTTATGAATGTGCCATGGACCTTTACTCTGTCAGTGGCCTAACTATTCATACTCCTCTGTATTGCTCCCTTATGCCTATCCCATGCCTGTTTGAAGCCCTGCACTGTATTCATATCCACCACTTCCTGAGGTAGGCCGTTCCATGCATCCACCACCCTTTCTGTGAAAAAGAACTTCCTCACATTACCCCTTAATAGGCTTCCCTCTAATCTCATGCTGTGTCCTCTTGTCCTGCTATTTTTCTTTATATTGAAACACGTTAGACTCTTTCACCTTGTTAATGCCCTTAAGATGTTTGAATGTTTCGATCATATCTCCTCTCTCCCTCCTTTGCTCTAGGGTAAACATATTGAACTCCGTTAATCTGTCCTCGTATGTTTTCTGATGCAGTCCTTGCACCATTTTGGTTGCCCTTCTCTGGACTGCCTGCATTTTGTTAATGTCCTTGTGCAGGTGCAGCCTCCAGTACTGCATGCAATACTGCAGATGGGGCTTAACCAGTGTCTTGTAAAGAGGGATTATTACCTCCCTCTTATGACTTGTGATACCTCTACTAATACACCCCAACATCCCTCTAGCTTTGCGTACTGCTTTAGTGGTCTACTTGGATGATTTCTGGTCATCTGTGATGTTGATGCTTAAGTCTCTCTCTTCCCTTGTGATTGCCAGCAAACTCCCGTCCAAACCTATAGGTGGCTTCAGGGTTTCTCTTCCCTATGTGCATGATCTTGCACTTCTTTGCATTAAACCCCATCTGCCACTCTTCTGACCATTTTGCCAGTTTATCCAGATCTTTTCTCATTCTGCCCACCCCATCTGGATCATCTACTTTGCTGCAGATCTTGGTGTCATCTGCAAACAGACAAATCTTACCCTCCAGTCCATCTGCAGTGTCACTGATGAAGATATTGAAGAGGACTGGCCCCAGGACTGATCCCTGAGGTACCCCACTTGTGACTTTCATCTCTTCTAACTGTATACCGTTTACCATCACTCTCTGTTTTCTGCCCACCAATCAGTTTGCCACCCAGTTGACCAACTTCTGACCCACCCTGAGCCTACCCAGCTTATTAATCAATCTTCTGTGTGGAACAGTATCGAAAGCTTTGCTGAAGTCAAGGTAGGTGACATCAACTGCACCCCCTTGGTCCACCACTCTGGTTTCCCAGTCAAAGAAATCTATGAGATTTGTTTGACAGGACCGTCCTGTTGTAAACCCATGCTGTCTTGGATCTTGTGCTCCTATGGATTCCAGATATTGTACTATCCTTTCCTTAAGGAGTGCCTCCATAGTCTTGCCCACTACTGAGGTAAGACTGACTGGTTTGTAGTTCCCTGCCTCCTCCATGTTATCACTCTTGTGGAGCAGGATCACATGAGCCCTTCTTCAGTCTTCTGGGACCTCTCCTGTGCTCAGAGTATCACTAAATATCACTAAACAGTTCTGATGATGGCTCTGCTAATTCCACTCTTAGCTCTTTTAGTACCCCGGGATGTATGCCATAGGTCATATTGCCTTATCCACCCTGAGGTTAGCGACCTCTTGTGGGATACTTTCTTTTGTGAAGGGACTTGTGCACACCTCCCTCCCCTCTGTGTCCATGGTGCTGAGCTATGCGCCCTGCCCTACCTTCTCCTCAGTAAATACTGAGCAGAAGTATCTATTTAGGATGGATGCTTTTCCTTGGTCCTCCTCCACACACTCCCCCATATCCCCTTTGATCTTAGCAATACCCACTCTGGGCTTTTTCCTTTTACTAATGTATCTATAGAAAGTCTTGCCCATTCTTTTACTGTTTGTGCTAGTGTTTCCTTAGTTTAGGCCTTTGCCTGCCTTACTGCCTTCCCTGCTTCCCTTAGGGAAGTTTTGTATGCCTCCCTTTCTTCGTCCTGCTGCGTTCCATTATATTTCCTGAAGGCCAACCTTTTCGCTCTGATCTTTTCCGCTACTGTTTTTGAGATCCAAAGTGGTTTCCTCCTTCTTTTGCTCTTGTATTTCTCCCTAACACAATGAGATGATTCTTCAAGTATTGCATCCTTAATACCTGCCCACTTTGCCTATACCCCCTCACCTGTATGTCTTCTTGCCAGGGCTAGCTTAACTCTGTTGGCCTTCTTATCAAAGTCAGCTCCTCTGAAGTCCCATATTTTTGCCTTGGAATGGGATGATTTAATTCTAGTGGCCAAATTGAACCATACCCTGTGATGGTCACTGGTCCCCAGGTGACCTTCCACCTGGAGATCTGTGATCCTTTCCCCGTTAGTCAATACTAGATCTGGGATAGCCCTGTCTCTTGTGGGCTATTGTACCAGTTGTTTGAGGCCCTCCCTCTGCAGGCATTCCACTGTGTTTCTAGTTCTGGCAGATGTTCCTGCTGGTATCGACCAATCTGTATCTGGCATGTTGAAGTCTCCCATTATCAGAACCTCCCCTTTAGCTGTCATGTTTTGTATATCTTCTAACAGTAATGTGTCTGTGTCCTCCCCCTGGTGTGGAGGCCTGTAGACAACCCCAGTTCGTATGGCCATTCCATTTCCTGTTTCCAGGGTGACCCACAGTTCTTCTGGCTCCTTATGTGTATTCTGAATTTCTGTAGCTTTGATATTTTCATTGACATAAAGGGCCATTCCTCCTCCCCGCCCCCCCTTTTGCACCTCGGTCTCTTCTGAACAGTACATAGCCAGGTATTGAAGTCTCCCGAGTATGGTTACTGGTGTACCATGTCTCGCTAATGGCTACTATGTCCAGTTTAGCCTCTGTCATTTGTTGCCTGTAGGTCTGGGATCTTGTTTCCCAGACTGCAGGCATTTGTGTACATGATTTTCCATTGGTCAGATTTCTGTGCGTTAGTTGTTGGGCGAGGTCTGGCGTTTTCCCCTGCGCGTCGTATGGGGAGCTGGACCTTTTTCCTTACCTGGTGATGCAAATGAACTACAAACATGCTAAACTCCTGTTTGATCACTTGCTGGGGGGGTGTTCTTCCCATTCGATGCATCGAGTGCTGCATCCCTCTCCCTATTTGCTAGTTTAAATATTCTGCAAAGACATCAAACTTCTGCCCCAATGCACTGACTCCCTACTTAGTCAGATGCAGTCCATCGAATTTAAAGAACTTTCGCTCCCAAAATTGTTGCCAGTTACCTACAAATTTGTGTCCTTTTTCCTGGCACCAGCCCTTGAGCCACATGCTTAGCCCCCCTATCTCCCCTTCTCTAACCTTCCTCCATCTGCCCCCTTCTCCCAGACTGGCAAGTTCTCAGAGAAGGAGATGCCAGATGAAATGAATGACAGTTTGTCTCCCAGCCTGTCAGGTGTTCCTTGGTCTCTGAAACTGAGTGGCTGGCGAGATTGTTAGTCTCTATGTGTACCAGGACATCGATGTTTTCTCCTGCTTCCTGCATGATTTTAGCAATGTGGTCAGTGTCTCTCCACGCTGATGTACTTGGGGGACATCTGACCATTACCCCAGGCCAGAGGTAGGTATCCACGCCCCGAATCATGGAGTCTCCTATGATCAGAAGTGTTTCGATTTCCTTTTTGCTTTTTTTGTTTTGGTCCCTGTTTTGGGCGAGTTCTGTAGCGCTGTCTCCAGGGCTGCAGTGTCCTCTGTCCTCTTGATTTCGGAGATAGAGGCAGATTCCTGTTTGTAGTTTTTATATGGCTTGTGGAGGAGATACGTTGGTGAGCATTGAGTGATGGGGCACCCGATTTGCCCCTCCTAACCACCTGCCAACCTCCCGGACCAACTACGCTCTGCGGTAGAGGTGCTTCAGTTGGATGTTGGGGAAATGGTGGGCGGCTCTTGTAATATATTTCCTCCTGAATATGCGATTTGAGGCGCACAATCTCTGCCCATGCTGCCTGGAGCTGAGCCCTTAGATCTCCGATGGTCCAGCATGTAGGACAGCGTCTTAAATCCTGTATAACTGCCCTTTTGAAAAGTGTCCCGCAGTGCCTGCAGTTAATAATATCCATTACAGTTGAGTTGCCGAGTTTATAACCTGGTCTGAGTAATTGGAAGGAAAATGAAAGCAAAAGTTTGATTTTTTGGTTTTTTTTGTTTGTAGAACTTTTTATAACAAGTTAAATTACTTTTGCCCCTGTAAGTGAGGTCACTGTGTAGATACCCCTCTAATCCTCCCCTTCCTGCTTTGCTACAGGAAATGTCACGACTGTGCTACTTTATAAAAGGAGTGTAGCATGGGGTGGTTGGGCCCTTCCCCTGCCAAAAAAGAACCACGGACAAAAGAAACAGAGGTAAGAGCAGAAACAGTCAACCAACAACAAATGCAGTAGCCCTGAAAGCTTATCCTAATGATACATAAAACTGTAAAACCTGTAACTACCACCTGTAACAATTTCACAGAAGATATACCCTGCAAAAAACACTTTGCTACAGAGAAAAATAAAGCAATAACAGAAGATATACCTTGCAAAAAACAGTTTGAATCAGAGAAGATTACAGCAGTAATCTGTAAGCACAAAACGGTAACAAAAATGTAGGCACACCCTGTAATAATGCAGCAGAAAGTATACCCTGCAACAGCAATTTGAATCCGAGAACAATAAACCAGTAAAATATAAGCAAAAAACAGCAACAAAACCTGTGAGCACAAAAGCAAATAGTAAGGCACAGTAAATCTGCCTAGCCAAAAGAAGCGTTAATCTTTTT
Organism: Neoceratodus forsteri; assembly: GCA_016271365.2. Taxonomy (NCBI): domain Eukaryota; kingdom Metazoa; phylum Chordata; order Ceratodontiformes; family Ceratodontidae; genus Neoceratodus; species Neoceratodus forsteri. Next base: position 30,127,426 of record CM057456.1, read on the forward strand.
CCTTGCTGTGATAATGTTGTTCCTTGTTCTGTCCTGACAAGCAGACCTAGAAGAAAACTCCGGTGAAGCTAGGTGCCTTTGGCAGCAAATCTAGCCTTCTACATGTTTCCTCATGTCGTAGTTGCTAGTGTTAACAATCTGTCACTGTCTGTAATCACCTGCTGTCTAGTGTAATGTGTTAATAATACGTTTCAATAATGGCATGTATCTCTGAATCGTAAAGCACTCGCAAAACATTGTTCCTGTGATTGCCTTGTTTCTCTGTAAGGTGCCAAAGATTCATTAAGTCTGTATGTAACTAATTCTGGGTCGTCCCTGAAGAAGGGACCTTTTGGGCCCAGTGAGCTTACCCAGTTAACAGAATGAAAATAAATAAATATGAAGGTTGCATTTCATCATATTAGCATTCGCAAATACCACAGGCAGTACCTCTGCTTCATCTGGTGGGCAGGCATTGTCAGTTCTGAGTCTTGACCTTTTGCTTATCCTTGGCACCGCAGGTGTTTACCAGATGCTTAGCTGTTGTGACAGTGGACCTTTGGAGGAAAGGGATTCGTCTTCACTTATCTGGCTACTGAAGGCCCCATCCAGTGAAGCGGTCCTGTATGTATTGTCCGGAATGAAAGACTTGTTCGAGTAACTGGGTGTCGCAGTGGATGTACCAAAATCCATACTCATTCCTGGTCAGTGCGTCCAATATATTGGTGCTGTGCTGAACACAGTGGTAGGCAGTGCCTTCCTGCCTACAGACAGGGTGGAGGCCGTTATTGCCCAGACTCACCTGATACACAGAATAGATCCAGAAGCAAATGATTTGATACCTTTTAATGGACCAACATAGATGTAACAACAAGAACAAAGTGCTCTAGCTTTCGGACCAACCAGTCCTTCTTCAGAAGCTCATGGCAGTTGTTTAGAAAATACAATACTTATAACAGCTAGATAATGCAGAGAAAAACAGAAAAAAATCCCCATTGGTTTAAAATACTCATTTAAAAAAAAAAAAAACAGAAGATGATGTCAGAGAAGTTAAACAGTACAATACTGCCCTCAGTCCGAATGAACCTTGGGTTAAGATGTGCTTGGTGCAACAAACATAAAGAATCCTACTGCACATAAATTTAATTGACATAAGATAACACTGCTGAAGCAGATAACTCCCAAATCAAGCCATGAGTGTCACAGTCAGTATAAGGATGTGATTACTGAAAGGCAACCCCACCCAGCTTAAAGACAAACTAAGATAGTTATAGGGCTCATGAAATTACAATGTATGCATTAAAGACAAGAATACCAGTAAAGTTGTCTAAAAACATCAGTGCACACTGTGTGATGTAAACCTAGCTAGACATGTCACCCAGCTGTATTCTCAAGCTAAATAAAAGGCCCAAGAAATTACAAAACCTCAGGACTATATAAATGATAATATAAATATAAATTGATAATATTAGTGTTAAACAAAAACTCTAGTAGAGGAACCTCAAGGAATTCGGACCATGCATCCTGATATGTACTGATGTCAATATATACTGAGAATGTAGCAACTACATGTACCACAAGTGTCTAGGGAATCTGAAAAGAGATAAAAAGTAATTTATCTCCTCCTGCTCATACAAACAGTACAACCTAACCCACCCACATCACAATAATGTGGGTGGGGATCTATGTAACAAACAGAGATGTTCTCTCTCTCTCTCTCTCCCCCTCCTTTCTCTCTCTCTCTCTCTCTGTCACACACACACACACACACACACACACACACACACACTCTCAATCTCTCTCCTAGTGAACCTATATTAACTTCAGTCACTGTAATTGTTCCCCAAAGGAATACAACTTGTAATGAAATTCTGAGTAAATTACTACAATGTTAGCCTAATGTAAAAAGATATGTGCAGGACCCCCAAGCAAATGAGATCACACATCCCAATATGTACAGAGTTACAAAAATTATATATAACAGTATAAGATAACACTCCTGTATGTACACTAGCAGGCTGGGTAAACTGAATATGGTGCAATGGAATCAATCCCCCACAGGCAAAGATAAAAAGTAAGGAGAAATTTGTTGTGTGTGAAATGAAAATAGTAACACATTATACCTCCATATAGCTAAATAGAGACTTACCTCAATGTGACAGCAAGCCCCACATCTATTATATCACATACCTCACAGCACATACCCACACACATACATACACACACGCATCCACATCTCACACATGCTGAAGTCCTATAATATGTCAGCTTGAAGAAGAAAAGGTCTGTGGATGTTAATTTCTGTAGTATTAATTGTATTTTTAAGGAACTCCCACTACTATCTTTTAAACAACCGCCAAATTTATCCAGCCTAATTATTAGGAGCAAACTTTCACCGGAACAGAATACCATGTCACACAATGGCACACGACCCTGCAATCAACGCCCCTGCAAGACTTATGGGCTAATTTCTACCTCAGACTGTGTGGTTACATCACAAAACAGACAATTCCAGGTGCATGGGAGTTATACATGCATGTCACGATATGTTGTTTATTTCATTCAGTGCAAGAGATGTCCACAAACGGGTTATGTAGGAGAGACACGCCAACAGCTCCGCACTAGGATGAACTCACACAGGCATACTATTACAGCAAGGAAGACTGAAAAACCAGTGGGGCATCACTTCTCCCAGCCTGACCACTCAGTCTCAGATATGTCAGTAATGGTCTTAAAAATCTCAAAACACACAACAGAGCGAGCTTTTGAGATTAAACTTATTTTACATCTCAATATGGTAGCAGATGGGATGAACTTGGATATTGGCTTATGGGACACTACAGAAACTAACATCCACAGACCTTTTCTTCTTCAAACTGACATATTATAGGACTTCAGCATGTGTGGGATGTGGATGCGTGCATGTATATGTGTGGGTATGTGCTGTGAGGTATGTGATATAATAGATGTGGGGCTTGCTGTCACATTGAGGTAAGTCTCTATTTAGCTATATGGAGGTATAATGTGTTACTATTTTCATTTCACACACAACAAATTTCTCCTTACTTTTATCTTTGCCTGTGTGGGGGATTGATTCCATTGCACCATATTCAGTTTACCAGCCTGCTAGTGTACATACAGGAGTGTTATCTTATACTGTTATATATATTTTTGTAACTCTGTACATATTGGATGTGTGATCTCATTTGCTTGGGGTCCTGCATATCTTTTACATTAGGCTAATATTGTAGTAATTTACTAGAATTTCATTACAAGTTGTATTCCTTTGGGGAACAATTACAGTGACTGAAGTTAATATAGGTTCACTAGGAGAGAGATTGAGAGTGTGTGTGTGTGTGTGTGTGTCTGTGTGGGGACGAGAGAGAGAGAGAGAGAAAGGAGGGGAGAGAGAGAGAGACAACATCTCGTTAGTTATAGAGTCTCCCACCATTATTGTGATGTGGGGTGGTTAGGTTGTACTGTTTATAAGGAGCAGGAGATAAATTATTTTTTATCTCTTTTTCAGATTCCTCTAGACACTTGTGGTACATGTAGTTGCTACATTCTCAGTATATATTGACATCAGTACATATCAGGATGCATGGTCTGAATTCTTTGAGGTTCCTCTACTAGAGTTTTTGTTTAACACTAATATTATCAATTTATATTTATATTATCATTTATATAGTCCTGAGGTTTTGTAATTTCTTGGGCCTTTATTTAGCTTGAGAATACAGCTGGGTGACATGTCTAGCTAGGTTTTACACATCACACAGTGTGCACTGATGTTTTTAGACAACTTTACTGGTATTCTTGTCTTTAATGCATACATTGTAATTTCATGATTCTATAACTGTCTTAGTTTGTCTTTAAGCTGGGTGGGGTTGCCTTTCAGTAATCACATCCTTATACTGACTGTGACACTCATGGCTTGATTTGGGAGTTATCTGCTTCAGCAGTGTTATCTTATGTCAATTAAATTTATGTGCAGTAGGATTCTTTATGTTTGTTGCACCAAGCACATCTTAACCCAAGGTTCATTCGGACTGAGGGCAGTATTGTACTGTTTAACTTCTCTGACATCATCTTCTTTTTTTTTTTTTTTTAATGAGTATTTTAAACCAATGGGGATTTTTTTCTGTTTTTCTCTGCATTATCTAGCTGTTATAAGTATTGTATTTTCTAAACAACTGCCATGAGCTTCTGAAGAAGGACTGGTTGGTCCGAAAGTTAGAGCACTTTGTTCTTGTTGTTACATCTATGTTGGTCCATTAAAAGGTATCAAATCATTTGCTTCTGGCTCTATTCTTGCAAGGATCAATACGGCAACTACTAAATACTGATACACAGGAGCCATTTTGTGTCAGCTTGGATGATGTTACGTCTACTGGCCTAATGGCTGCAGCCATCATCACGGTTCCCTTTGTCCGCCTCCACATGCACATACTGAATTGGACTCTTTGGGTAAAATGGGAGCAGCTGACAGATGAGTTGGAACAGATGGTCTTCGGCACATCCCCTCTCACCATGCTCTAATATGGTGGATGAACCACCTGCATTGGTTACAGGGCATTCTGTCCCCCACCGACTTCCTTGCAGATCCTCATAATGGATGCCTTGGGATCTGGATGGGGTGCCTATCTTGGATCCTATCTGACCCAGGGTTCCTGGACTGATCTGGAGTCCGATCTTCATATCAATGTTCTGGAGATGTGGGCTTTTCTGCTTGATCTCCAGGCTTTTCAAGAGCATTGCAGCCCCAGTCCCTTGCTGATTCAGACAAACCATGTCAGTGTAATGCACTAGACACTCACTTTTATCCCCTGTGCAGGGAAGCAGTGACAGTGTGGTACTGGGCCATGTCTCATGTCCTTCGGCTGTCGGCCGTGTTTCTCCCAGGTGTTCAAAACGTTTCAGCAGACAGGCGAAACAGGACTCTGTCCTTGGTTCATGAATGGGATGCTGACCTCTGTGGTACACAACCTCTTCGCAAGATGGGATCATCCAGATTTGGATCTTTTTGCTTCCCCACACAATGTAAATGTGCTGCGTTTTTCCTTGGTCGATCCAGGGCCTGGAGTTTTTTGGTGAGACGTGTTGTCTCTCTCCTAGAAAGGCAGGTTCCTTTACACCTTTCCTCTGATCCATCTCATACAGAGGTTTCTGCTCAAGCTGCAGGTAAAGCATGCCACCACAATACTAGTGGCTGCTTTCTGGCCTCGCCAGGTTTGGTTTCCACTTATGCAGCATCTGGCAGTGGAACCTTCTCTTCAGATCCCACTTTGTTGAGATCTGCTGCCCAGACTTGGGGATCCATGGTTCATCTGTACCTGTGGTCTCTGCACTGTCACCTGAAAATGTTGCCATTTTCTGCTGTGTGGTTTCATCCTAGGTGGCTGATTTCTTTCTTGTGGCAAGAATGTCTTCTATGAGAAACGTATACTCTTTGAAGTGGAAGCGCTTCTCCATACAGTGTATTTCCCATTCAATGTACCTATTTATGTGTCCTCTGACTACTGTAATGGACTACCTTCTGTCCCTATTGGGTACTGGTCTACAGTGTTTTTCTGTTAAAGTGCATTTGGCTGCCATTTCAGCTTGCCATGCCCCTACTGATGCATGTACGGTGACACAACTAGAGGTGTCCTGTACACTTCTTAATGGTATTCTGCACGTGCAGCCCCCAATTTGTAAACCGGTTCCACTTTGGAACCTCAATTTCATTCTTGAGAAATTGATTTTGGCTCTGTCTGAGCCCACTGCGCCCTGTGGGATGTGTTTTCCTTTCATGGAAAGCATTTTTCTTGTTCACCTTGACTTCTGCTGATAGAATTTCCGAGCTTCAGATGCTAATGCATGAGCCACTATATTTGATTTTCTGCAAGGACAGGGTGTCTTTGCAGACTTTGAGTCGTCATTTTCTACCAAAGGTGGTCTTTGATTTTACACTGAATCAGACCATACACCTTCCTGTGTATTACCCTGAGCATTCTAGCAAGGGTGAAGCATTGCTCCTTACACTTGAAGTACATAGAACAGTACGTTTCCACCTTAACTGCACTAAGGACTACAGAAAGTCCACTCAGTTTTTGTTGCGTTCGTCCCTGGTGAAGAGGGTGCCCATTTAACTAAATAGAGCCTGTCCAAATGGCTGGCAAACTGTATCACTTTCTGTTGTAGGAAGCACAGTACTGTCGTGGCCTCTATATATGTATATATGTGTGTGTGTGTGTGTGTGTGTGTGTATGTGTATATGTGTGTGTGTGTGTGTGTGTGTGTGTGTGTGATATGTATATATATATATATATATATATATATATATATATATATATATATATAATTATATAAATTATATGTTTATAAATGGATAAAAAGGAATGGTCCAAATCGAAACTTCTGATTGTATAAAACACATCACATGACCATGCATATATCAGAGCGCAACCGCACACCTGCACTTTTACCCCCCTCCAAAACACTTTTGACATTTTATAAGATAGATAAACCACTCTGAGGTGTGCTGTCGTGCTCTGATATATGCACGCCTTGGGCGGTTGATGCACACCAAGGCATGTGTTTATCAGAGCGTGACCGCACACCTCAGAGTGGTTTATCTATTACATGTATGGTATAGTATGTCTACTTCTGTTGCATGCTTTCAGAATATTTTGCAGCTGACGTATGTACTGTTGCCACACAGAGCCATGTGCATACTTTCACTAAGTGTTACAGTCTGGACATTGTCTTACGCAGATGTGCTGGTTTTGGTCTTGGGGTACTGCAAGGCCTCCTATCATGATGTCATATAGACTTTGCCATCCTCCTTGGGTCCTTTGTACTGCTTGGGAATCATTCAAAGGTGTGGCCCAGTTGAGGAGATGTCCTTACTGAAGATGAGAGCCAGTTATCTACCATAACAGTAGATCTTCAACAGAATCTCCTCCATTGGGCCAAAGCGTATCCACCCTCCTTCCCCCTTGTAAGCAGGCAGGATTATCCACTGCCTTCATGGACGTGTCCATAAGTGCCTTATGTTTATTATGTTTTCCAGTCCCATGTCTCTCCTTGTGTGCCTGGTACTGGCCTGGTCACCTGGTTCCTCATGCTAGGATGCCCCCTAAGCTTGTCTCCGGTGGAAAACTGAGGAGCAGTGGGGATGCCCGTGTTTTATAGGCACCAACATTGCATGTCATTGTGGGCAGACCCCGCCGATGTCTTACAGTTCCAAAGGTGTGGCCCAATGGAGGAGATTCTCTCGAAGATCTAGTGTTACATTGATGAATAACTGTTCTTTCACACCTCGTGCTTAAACCCATAGCAGTTGAATAGAGCTATGCTTTTGTGTGTATGGGAAGTCCTTGAGGGTAGCGGAAGTTACTGTTTACTGATTCTGAATGCCAAATCTCAGTCTTCAGCACTAGGTGGTAGCAGAAAGATTGTGGTAACAAGCAGTCCTGTTCTGGAACTGACAGTCACCTTTTTTGTCTGCTGGAAGGGTTACAGGAAAAGTCTGTGGAGTCAATAGTGGTTCCCTGGGCCTGCAGCACTTCAGACTCTGGTCCTGAGCCAAGGACACACTTCAGACCAGAGGATAGGGCTAGTGGGGGGCTTATCTGTGGCTCTGATAAGTTAAAGTGGTAGGCTGAAGGTTTTTCTGGGGCTGTGTTTTCACCTGAGTCTACACAGTATGATTGATCAGGCTGCTTATGGGTTTCCAGTTGTTACCCTATCATTCCCACTGTTTTTTAGCTGGGACTTGCTCATGTTCATCCTTACATGATTCCAAGATGATGGTTTTTCTTTTCTTGTATGGTCGCAGACCACCCTTATCCTTGCTGGCCTGAAACATGCTTTCAGTCAGTGATTTGGGTGTTACTCATTTTGTCCCAGCATTTCAGTTATCCTACAAGCGCCATTTAGTTGCACCCAGGGTTGTTGAGGAGTTTCTTTCTCTGTTTAACATCCAAGAAGTTGTCTGTGTCAGGTGGGGAACATCACCTGCAATCCTGCAGTGTTTGTGTGCATACCTCTCAACCTCTATCCTCGTAAAACAGGACAAGACTAAAAGAAATCAGAGATAAAGGACCCAAATCTGGAACACATCTTAAAAATTGGTGGTATCCACTCAGGAAGCTAGTAGAATAAGAACCTTAGCATAAAATACATTTTCTGGAGTAGAACAAGCCTGTAATTCTAATGTTTGACTTTTATTTTATGCATACAGTCCCTACTGTTCAAACATGGAAACACAAACTTTAGGAGGGACAGAGGTAAATTTTGAGGCAAAATTTCAGGACAGCTGAGTGGTATTGTTGTAGGGTGCTGTGCAACATTCTTTTCACTATAGCCTTTTCAGAGATCTCTTCTGTTCTGTGCTGTTAAAATCTCACTAGTTAGGAGTAACAGACAGTGCATGGAAATGCCCATAGAAAAGGAGATGACTTGCTTTCTGGTAATTTCTTTCCTCCCAGCAGTGCATCCGTCACTGCCCCCCACCCCTTTTTTTATGTCCTGAAGCTATGATTGGCATTATGAGGGGTATTTTTCTGTTTCTTGAGTATCTACGTATGTTATCTAATTCAGCCTGGGAATATTTTGCACTAGAGCTGTACGGTGGCTTCCTTGGGATATCACAACTTTGATCTCTTACTTGTCACAAGCAATGGTCCTAGCAACCGACTAGCTAGGAGTGACAGATTCCCTGCTGGGAGAAAAGAAATTACCAGATGGTGAGCTGGCCCAGTGGCATGCAGGGCTGAGACACTGGGCATCTCATCTCCTGCTACACCGGCGACCCAGTTAGGAGACCAGGTCACTTGGGGCAGACTGGGAAAGTGAGGATTGCGTATTGGTAGGAGAGCTCTCTTTCCTTGGGGGGTCTGTCCCGTGGCATGACTACCACTTAGAGGAATCTGGGTGGCGGCACTGTGGGACAGCAAAATGGTAAGGAGGTCCTCATGCCCAGACGATGGGGGCATCTGTGCAGAGGCAAAGCATGCACATTGCGTCAGTACACGCACATGAGCTTCGGAGGAAGATGGAGGAAAAACCTTCAGACCAACCAACCACGATGATGGCCGCTCCCGTGCAGGCTTGTGCTGATGACTGGGTTCTTTCAGTCAGGTCTTTTGGCAGGATGTAACAAAGAAGGTAAGTCCCAGGGAAGTTGGGTGATGAGACGGGGCTGGCCAGTCAAAGCAATTGGATGATAAACTCAGTTGAAAAAGAAATTACCAGAAGGTAAGACATTTTTCTGTCTGTGACATGCAGATGAGTAGCTATGATTACAGCTGATAATATGAGCAAAATTATCCAGATACCAAACACCTTGTTGTTAGACTTAGTCAAGGCCATAGCACACTGTTTTAACGATTCAGAGGCTGGTGTGGGGTGGATAGTGCTGCAGTTGGTCACACACACAGGACAACTGGAACAAGGTACAAGGCACAGTCTTCCCACAAGGTACAGTGGGACACATGGGCTGGAGGTGGAACCACTGAATCTGCCAGGAGGACATGATCACTGGAGGCCAGGAGGGGATTCACTGGACCAACAGGCTACCTAGTGAATGTGCCACAGTGGTGTGGGTTGGGGTGACAGGGCATAGCCAGATAGGGCCCATGTCTTTGACAGTGGATAACAGAGGATGAAAAAGAGCTCATGTGTGTCACATTGTGAGCAGGCACAACCTGGTGTTGCACCATGCTAAGACCCGCTCACAAGTACATACCAGGCTGTTATTAAAAAGCCATTTTCACCCTTTAAAAACTAGATTACCAATCTGCATTGTGCCTCTGCTACTGTGAGAACTCCCCCTTCTGATGGCATCTGCCTGTGTTTGTGTGTAGCATTATTAGTTGACAACAGCAGTGCATCCAATTTCAGCCTGTTTTATGCCTGCCCTGAGAGTAACTGAAAATAGGGTTCTGGTGTTCAAGAACAGCTGAGAAAATGGATGAAAACCTGGGAACAGCAGTATATAAGGTGCGAGGAGGGGTCTTCTTTATTTCACATCTACGAAAATTCTAAAGCAGACTCAGAAAGGAGGAAAGGGGAAAAGGACAACTGACAAGATGAGAAAAAAGGACAGTTGAAAATGAAATAAACTGGCTTATCTGTGCAAAACATTCTCTGCATCATGAATTGTTGCTTCACACTTTGCCAGTTGTCTCTGCCTGGACGAATGCCAAGCAACACTGATTTGGTGTGAATTATTTATTTTCAGGAAATTCCCTTTCGTTCCAGTTGTGAAAGGTACTGAACAGGATAAACCCAAGTGTTGCATGGGCACTAGAGTTGAAGGCATCCTTTAGAGAAGGGATCATTATTCAAAATACATGAACACGGGATCTTCAAAGGTACTGTACTTGTAAGGATTATTCTGAGACAGTGTTTGTGTGGCTTATATAAAACATAATGTGATTATTTAGTCAAGATATTGGATAACATACCTTTGAGTCAAAGACTACTTTACAAAGGTTCCACGTCATTGAATACAGAGACATCAGGTACAGTAGCAACAATTAGACACAGTAGTTACAAAAGGAGCAAGTACAGTAAAAAAATGGTTACGGGTAATAGAGTATAGCTGCTGGTGATACAAAGATACAGAAAATTGCAAGAATAGGTACAAAGTACAGACTGTAAACAGTTAACAGAAAACATACACTGTAGGTTGGTGGCACCAACCATGCCCTGGTAGTTATTTGTTAACTAGACTGGACTGGGACTGTCCATTGTCAAATATAAGCATGTCCTAGGGTGGCAGGACCAGGGTTAGGTCCATAGTCGAGAGGGGGAAATGGGTAGAGCTTGAAATTGAGGACAGTCACAGACTGAGTCTAGAGAGATTAGGTCTCATAGTTGGGACTTGAACTGGACAAGTTTGGGTTCTGTGAGGAGTGAGTTTGGGAGGTAGTTAAGAAAGCTAGGGGCCTGGTATCTAAAGGTTCTTTGACCCGAGGAGGTCTTGCAGAGGGGTACCCGGTAGTAGGTTGTCGCTGATTGCCAAGTGTGGTGGGTGGACAAGGGTGCTTGGAGTAAAGGGGTGAGGGCAGGTGGGAGTAGCCCAGCTGTAATTTTTTTAGCAAAGAGGCAGGTCTGATATTTGAGCCTCCCATCACAGTTCAGCCAGTTGGTGGAGGAGTAATGGGTGCAGGTGTGAGTGAGTCTTTCGCAGCCAGTGGCTAGTCTACAGGCCTTATTGAGGGCCAGTCTAATTTTATTTAGGTGTGTGTTGTCGGCTGCCCCATAGATTATGATACCATAATTTATGAGTGATAGTATTGAAGCTGAGACAGCTAGGTAGAGAGCTTCAGGAAGGAGGCAGTGCTTGTACCGGTGTAGTAAACCAATATACACATTGACAGCGGTGCTCAGTGTTTGAATGTGGTCATGATAGGTGAGCCCAGAGTCTAGGGTGATACTCAAGTATTTGAATGAGGTAACCTGCTCAAGGGGGTCGTTTAGTGAGTTCAGTATGAGCAGGGGTAGTCCATTGTTCTTGTTTTGGGAATGGGCAAACACCATAGATTTTGTTTTTTTTCTAGTTTAGGTCTAGCCTATGCTGAACGAACCAGGATTCAGCTTCTGTGAATGATTTTTGGAGCACATTTCGGAGAGCGGTGGGATCTGTGTATGAGCTGTAGAGGATGGCATCATCTGCATACAGGAGTAGTTTCCCAGAGCAAATCCTTGGGGAGGGAGTTGAGGAACAGGGAGAATAGTAGAGGGCCAAGAATAGAGCCCTGCAGAACCCCCGAACTGACTTGGAAGGGGCTGTCTGAGTTCTCTTGGACAGATAGCAGGCAAACCAGCCAGTGGTCTCAGGAGACAGACCTGTTTGTGTGAGGGAATCCAGGAGTAGTATATGGTGCACCTTGGAAAGGTCTATAAATATGACACCAGCAATGTGGCCTGTGTCAAGAGATGTGTGGAGGACGTTAGTAAACCCCAAGAGGGCTGTGGTGGTACTGTGGTTGTGGCGGAAGTCATGCTGCTCAGGACACAGGAGACTATATTTGGAAAGGTAGTCCGTAAGGTGGGTGGCCACAGTTTTCTCCAAGGCTTTGGAGCGGGGAGGCAGGATTGAGATGGGGCTGTAATTTCTCTGCTCTTAAGGATGGATGTGATGAGAGCTGTTTTCCATTTAGAGGGAAACTGGCCCAGTGATAGGGAGTGGTTCAAAAGCATGGTGAGTGGGAGGAGAACTTCGTTAAAGGTGAGCCTAAGCAACTTAAGAGCTAGTGTGTCACTGCTGAAATGTGATTTGCTGAGGGCCTTGAGGAGAAGGGGGGGGTGGCTTCACGCTGCGATATTGTTTTAAAGCAGAACGGGTGGGGAGAAAAAATTGGGGAGGGAGAACACTACTAAGGTTGGAGAAGGAGGCATTTAAATGTATTTGAAATTAGGGCAGGGTCTGTGCTGATAGACCCATTGGCCCAGAGTTGGGAGGGAGGTGCAGTGGAAGCTTTGCCACTGAGCTCTTTGAGAGAGTCCCAGAACTTGCGCCCTGAGCCCCAAGTGGCAGCGAGCAAAGCTCGGTAATACTCAGCTTTGGCCTTACGAATATTCCAAGTACATTTATTACGCGCCTCTTGGTAGCGCTGCCTATCAGAGGGTTTATCTGTTTCCAGAGCAGTGTGCCATAGGTTGTCACGTTCTCGCATTTGGTCTAAAAGGGCTTGTGACATCCAAGGAGTGTCAACCTCTTTGACGATCTTTTTACTTAGGGGTGCATACCGGTCACAGGCAGAATTGAAGGTGCCGATGAAGTTGTCTAATGCAGAGTCAATGTCCCAAGCGGTTGCAGTGGGGGACCAGTCACTAGTTGACAGACATTGTCTAAGGGACCGAAGTTTGCCAGGTCTGGGATGGCATTGGAGGATAGTTTTGGGAGGGGGCCTTTTCGCAGTGTACGACCAGTGACAAAGCACCGTGGAGTGATCACTCAGGGCAGTGTGTACCGCCCTGACCTGGGTTGCTTTGTGAGGTGCATTGGTGAGCACAAGATCAAGCAGGGTGGCAGTACCAGTCCTCGGGTTGAGTCTAGTGGTGGTGGTTACAAGTTGGGACAGGTTTTGAGCGGCTGATGTGTCAGCTAGCCAATTTATGTTAAAATCCCCTAGGGCAATGATTTCTGCCTTGTCAGGGAGCGTCTGGAGGTGGGTGAGGACAGAGTGGAAGGCACTTTTCTGATTTTGGTTAGATGTGTGTGTGAGCATTTAATAGGTTTTTGGTATTACCAGAATGTACTTCTGGCATGTAGTAGTCATGCGACCTTACATACTAGTGAGTAGGATACAAATTTTAAACTGGACTGAGATGGGTTAGTTTCCAAGCCCTACTCTTTGACGAGTACTGAATTCATCATTACTCATATTTCAGAAGGTGATCATCACGCAGTAAGCAGATACAGCATCACACATCACCAGAAAATGGCAGATTTTTGAGCCCGGAAGACGGAATCCCAGGAATGGAGAGAGTTGTTGAAGCAGTCGTAAGATGGTAGATGGCTAAAATGTTTGCAATCTATTGAGATCACATAAACAGACTCAAAGTGGTCTTGAGTCTCAGTACTCGGATCAGTGTAGTAGCATGCATACTTTGATGTCTTTTTTTCATTTTCTTTGTCTAACATTGTGCTAGATTTCAAAGACGGATTTTGGGACAAACTTTCAACAATGGAATACACAAATCCAGAGCCATTTTAGGAACAGGCAGATCGTTTTCTGGATCTTTGTGGAAGTGGTTCAAATTGGAATTCAAAAAGCTATTGTTTGCAAACCTAATTGCATGTACTTGTTTGTTAATTGCATTCAGATGGCTGATCTGCATTTCAGCTCACTGGAACTTTACATTTATTGATTTATTTAAAGTATTTCACCAGGTAGACTTACAGAGATAATACAAACGAATGGGTGTAGCCAGGAATTTTTAACTTGTACTTGAGAGGTGATGGAACTGTTGCCCCCCCCCCCATAAACACAAACAAAAGATGTGTTGTCCCTCACACAAACATTGCCCCACCCTCATTTCAGTCAACAATATGTAGTAAGCAAATGATCCTTATAAATTGACATTTTATTGTATGTAACACATACACATGCTGCCAATCAGACGGAAGCTGGCTGGCTTTTAGTTACAGTATTTAAGATACATTGTGCTAAGTCTCTGTACCACATCAGGGTAGCCAGCCTTACAGAAATCCATTCACACCAGCACTCGTGCATACTGTACATGCTCGATTGGGTCACTCTTGGCCTATAAGTTTAGCATCCACACATCTTCCAAAGATCATTCACAAACTCACACTAAAACATCCAAGGAGGAGAAAAACTGTTCTTCAGGTACATCAGGCTCTGTTGTATCTGTTGCCCTGGCTTGAGGCTCAAGTTGCCCCTTGATTTTCCAGATTTTACTGTACTCCGGAAAGTACAATGAGTATGCCTGCTGACACCTAACAATCTTGTTTCCAGATGTGACCTGGGGGAGGGCGGAACAAGTTAGCAGCAAAAACAAAAAAAAAAACAACAGTATATAAAGTAAATAAAAAGACAGTATACAGAAAAGAGTTGCATCAGTCATCAGGTAAATTCAGCAACTAGTGGACAGGCTGGCAACAGTAATATGGCAACAAACCAAGTCGGGTGCAAGGCGCAGTCATCCTTTTGAGAAGCTGTTTAGCCGTGGCAGTACTGGTGGGAGAACTGTTACCCAAGGTAAGGTTGTGCCATACCTGAGGGAATCAGTAATGATAGCAAGCTGCCGATATTGTAATACTTACATTTATGTAATAACTGTTGACTCCCATAATGACTGGCTATCCTGTCTTGATAAAATGCCGCAGTAACTCAATAGCGGGTTGTTACAGCATTTGCTTCCCTATGCTTTCACTTCACTGAAGTGCAAAAGAAAGCACACTGTATTTGTCTGACTACGACGACCGCTCAGAGACACGCTCGCTTACACAAATACAGCTTACAGTTTTTGTCTCTGTCAAACCTTGCACCAGTTATTATTAACCATTATACAATGGCAAGAAAATTTCCTGGACTCTGATTGATCAGTGTGTGCCTGAGACAGTGATGATATTACACAATAACATCACTGTGCTGATTTTATGGAGCCTGAGCCTTTTTTTTTCAGAAACAAAGATATACTGCCTCACTAAAAATGTACTAAAAACATTTTTATTTTTGTTTTGTATAACGTCGAGCCATTGTATAATTGCAATAAGGCACTCCAAGGTGTGTTATCGTGTAATAATGTCACTCCTGGGGTGGTGGAAGCGCTCGGCTTCGCCTCGTGCTTCAACCCACCCCAGGAGTGACGTTATTACACCATAACACACACCTTGTCGTGCCTTATTGCTTAATTAATGCATGTGCCAGGTTTGTATTAAGAGGATTTTTCACACACCCGTAGTGTGTGATAATTTCATAAACCTCTTGAGCTTCACTCTCGGGGTTTAAGGATCATCATACACCTCAGGTGTGCGAAAAATCCTCCTAACACACACCTGCACAGGCATTCTCTCTGTATACATATATATATTCTTTGCAAAAAACTGCATTAATGCACCAATTAGGGTTCAACGTAATGCAGCAAAAGTAGGGAAATATGGTGTTAGGGTTTCCAGCCATAACTCCTCCCCCCCCCCCCCAACCAAGCAGCACAGGGACAACACTTCACAAGCAGTCACAGGCAGCCATCATCGGTTAAGACAAACAACATACAAATCCATGAAGGTAGCACATCAGTGCTGCTGCATTTATGTTATCTGAAAATCGTATCTGTGGCATGCACACCGCAAGAGATACACACTCGCCTGTTGCTGCAGTTGCAAATGCACAATACTCAAATCACAGCACTGATGTGGTATGCAGAAGTATAGGCCCCTGCAGCCACAGATACAAATCCAGAATACCCAAATTACAAGAGTTCTTTGGTCTGTAGAAGTGCATGCCTTTATGGGGGGCAGAGCTTCTGTAGCCTCAGGTGCTCATGCACACTGTAAGATGCACACACACTTGATGGGCCTGAGCATCTGCAGCCACAGGAGTAAGACATGCACACTGACCTTGTCTGCAGAAATGCAGGTGCCATAAAATCCATGATACCAAAATTGAAACACTACTTCTCTCTGAAGAAGCACAGGCCCCTGAGTGGCGTGTGCCTCTTCAGTCACAAGTGTAAGATATACACGGTGACTTCTGGCTTCAGAAGGGCAGACCCACGTGAGGCCTGCAGTTATGCAGATGGAAGTACTGTCACATTGTGGATATAGTGGTTTCAGCAGCGGATCTGGAAATTGTTCAAGGGGTGGCAGTTTTTCAATTATGCAAATGCATATAGAAAAGCATGCACTAATGGATCATGCTGTCTAGTAAGGTAAGTCGTACAGCATGTAACTTGCAATAAATATGTCACAAAATACTGCAGTAAAGAAGGGCTTAATTGCTATTGAGTTGCACTGTTTCCTGCAGCTTAACTGCAGCATTATATAATGCAGCATTAGTGCATTGCATCCTGCCTGGCACCACTGTACCTTTGACAGCTGAGGCACAGGACCATGGGGCCTTCTGTCTACAGAATGGCAAGTCTCTATATGGCCTGCACTTCTGCAGCCACACATACTCATGCACACGGTATGACACACACAAACAGGTGTGGCTGTATAAGCCCCTATGGGCAGCTGCAGATACAAATCCATGAAGTTCGCACGTCAGTACTACTGCATTTGTGCCATGTGGAAACAGTTGTATGTTTGTCTTACCTGATGAAGTCTGTCTGTGGTGTTGTCCTTTTGCTGCTTTTGAGGGTGAGAAGTTAAGGTTGGAAATCCTAATGCCACGTTTCCCTACTTTGTTGAACCCTAGCTGGGGTATTAATGCAATTTTTCTGCAAAGAATTTTTGTTTCTTTTTGAGATAAAGGAGTCATATCCTCATTAATAGATGAAGACATGCAGGGCCCCCAGGGGAAAAATAAGACAACAAAGGAGACCTTGGAACCGGGTGCCTCTGACTACGCAAACCAAAAGCATTAACTAAAACGTTGGGCACTCACCACCTGTATACAAGTAGACGCTGTCTGGTGCGCTGCGGAATTGCAGGACCTTCTTAAATGGAAGACCCTACCAAGCATGCTCAGAAACAAAATTTCAAATCCTTATAACTGGGGAACGGATTAATATTTTTTTTTTCACTAACACCACCCACGTTCCCAAAACAAACAAAAAAAATTTTCTAGGGCAGGCTCCTTCTATCCTGAAAAATTTTGGAACAAAATTCAGAACTGTGTAGGCTACTCTTGAGAGCAAAGCAACGAGCAAAAAAACACCAGACTTTTTCCACCTTTTCCACTATCTGGGTTTTGAAATCTGCACAATCTGGACATCAAACTATTATAAAACTTGACAAATCGCACTGGCTCGGTGGCGCTGAGGGTTAAGGCGCTGGTCGCTGCACCTTATGCCACACCGGCGACCCATGTTGGGAACGAGCGTGGGTTGCTGGGAGTCTGCAGGGAAGGAGTTGGATTGAGTGTCCAATGGACTGCTCTCCATCTCTGGGGAAGGGGGGATATCCTGCAGTCGGTGCACGTCTGACCCCTGGCAGAGGCTGGGGTGCAGCACTGCCAACACTGCATGGGAGCAGGAGCATGGCAGATGCCTGGCGGGAAAGCATGCAGAAGCTTGAGTGTGCCAGTCGCCGGTGTCATTGCACGCCGGCTCCTGCAGGGGAGAAAACAGGAAAAAAACTCTGGTGGCTGGTTGTGGCAGCTTGATGGCTGTCCCCTGGCGCTCTGTTCCCGGAGGTAACACCCTGAACCATATCTTGGATGGGCTGGTGAGTAGGGGGCTCCCCGTTGCCCTGCCATGGGGGGGTAAGCTGTGGGGGCTACACGGGTGAGGGCCTGAAGGGAATGGAGGCTAGGGATGGCGGCCGGACGAGAGGCCGACCATGACCAGGGAAAAGAAAGAAGTAGCAAAAAAATAAATAGAACTTGCCAAATCAAGAGAACTTGCACCCCCCACCCCAGCCCGCACATGCAACATTTCATGCAATTCCTTTGATTAGGGGAAGAGTTAGGGGTGTAACATTAAACACCCTGCTCAACCCTAACTATAGAGGTGCTCCTTCGCCCCTTTTTGTAATACATGGATGGGAATTTTTCCCATAGAAAAGGCCATAATTTAATTCCTTGTATACCTGTGACTAATTAATCAGTTCAAAGTACCTACCTGCAGTAATTAAATACAGCTCTATACCTACACCAATTAAAGCTATAAATGTACACTAATCAAACGATTAAACGTATATACTTGCATTAAGTATACACCTGCACTATATGAAACCCTATGGGACATTACAAAAAACACAGCATTAGGAAGCTAACCAAACCAGTTGGCAAGCTTCAAAAGAACCTGGAAAAAGACATTTACACAAAACCCTCCCAAACCCAGAAATCCACCAAACTTATGCCTGCACTCACTACACACTGCTCCCTCCTTGCTGCAAGAGACCTTCAGGTGCCATAACATGATTTCAAATGTGTGCTCCATAACAGTAACCACCCTAATGTATTCTATTCAGCAAACAATGGGTAAGGGTGGTATACAAGGATGTATACCCATTGAGGGGGCTAACCCTTGGGCTCGTGGCTTTATAGCGCTAATTAGCCCCCTCAATGGGTATACATTCTTGTATACCACCCTTAACCATAAGCAGTAACCCACCACAGGGGCATGCATTTGTAGAAAATGAATGCATGCCCCTAGGGAATTGGAAGGCACAAGACCATTAAGAAGTGCATTCTCAAGAAACCAATGCCCTAGAGTGGGTTATTATACTTTTAAAATGGGAAATGTCTTATAATGGAAAAATATTTTCTTTTGCTTTAGTTAGGTTTTTGCTAGGTAGAATATTCGAGTTTGGTATTAAAGGCTTATTTCAAATTCGGATCAATACCTTTGAGTCGGTGGGGCTCGTATACAAAGGCTCCAAGTCAACAAGGAATACAAGACATTTACAGGTGATGAAACATTGCAGAACAGAAATACATCAACTAACAAGTGGTATTAGTGTGCAGTTACAACATTAAGCAGGGTACAACAAGTGAGGAGAAACAGGACCACACTTGCGGAGAAACATATTAATGCAGCACTAATTAAGGGTGGTACAGTGTTTAACAATCATGTTACAGTTCAGACGGGGCGCTCCCAGTCTGCAGAAATGCATTTTTAGCAGCCAAGGTGAGGCGTTGTCAAGGAGAGGTAGTAGGTGGTGGGAGGTGGGCAGTTGTGGAACAGGAGGGTGGGAGTGAGAGAGGGTAGTGTTTGACGGGTGTGAGAACGGCTGTCAGAACCTATGCCCTGTTTTGGATTTGGAGGTTTGAAAAGTGGGGGAAAACTGATTTTACTGGAAAAAGATTTTATTTTCATCTAGTTAGGTTGTTGCTAGGTAGATTAGGTCAGGTTAATTATGAACTGTGCAGGCTCTAGTTAAATAATCAACGGTCAGGTGCTGTGTTTTAACCAATGAAGTTGTTTGATTTAGTCAATTCTTTACACTCCATTTTATAAATACATATTAATATAATATTGTACAATCAGAATAAATGATGGGTAAGTGTGGCATACAAGGAGATAACCCCATCAATTGGGCTAACCAGATCATTAATTTATTTATGCTGTTTTATTTTAAAAGTTGGTAACCGTGAAAGGCACACGAGCCGTGACTCATTTCCAGGTGCGACCTAGATCATGAAGATCACAAAACCGGAGGGTGGGGGAACAGGGACCAGCCTTTATAGCCTGGCTAGCCCCTCAAAGGGTTTATTTTCTTGTATAGCACACATACCCATCTTTTATTTTATATAATACATTTGGATGGTTACTTTTAGTTTGAATTACAATTGTGTATACAAGGAACGGGTATACAGGGAAATAACTGCTAACCAGTTCTATGGGGAAAAGTTCCATCGGGGGGGTGTGCATGTGTATGTACGTACGTGTATGAATATATATACTGTGTGTGTGTGTGTGTATATGTGTATATATATATATATATATATATATATATATATATATATGTGTGTATATATATATAGTAGCAAAAACTTCATTAATGCTCCAGTTAAAGTCAAAGCAACAAAAGTTGGGAAATGAGGCATTAGGGGTTTCCTAACACCCCACTATCCTAAACCAGGCAGGAGAGCAGGTATGGAGTGTACCTTGGGCTTCTTAAGCCTAACGCTTACCCCATTCCATCTGTAAATAAGGTCAGATGTGTAGACTTTATGAGAATGGGGTGAGCATTAAGCTTGAGAAGCCCAAGGCACACCCCACACCTGCTCTCCTGCCTGGTTTGGGAGGGTGGGGTATTAGGGAAACCCAACTTTTGTCACTTTGACCCTAACTGAAGCATTAACACAGTTTTTTTCCAACTTATTTCCTTACTTTATGAGATTGTATAATAGTATCCTTATTTTACTGTGGCAGCGCAGGGTCCTTCAGACCCTGCGCTCCTATCCCTCCGTAGATACATATATGCATGTAGCTGTAGTGTGCGTCCCTTTATAGGACACCAGTGACCTAATTGTCAGCACAGCCGTCTTATAACCCCACCTCAGGTACCTGGTACAGAAAAATTTTGAATCCCTGCCAAAACGTAATTCTGTGCAACTGCAATGCCATTCCTCACCACAGGTGCAAAAACACATTTTGAGCAGGATTTAAAAAATGACAGCTGTTATGTACATGGGGTGGGGTAATAAGAAGGCTATGTTGAAAATCTGGAGTCAAAATATTTAAAATTCCCGAAGTTATGAGTGGGTGTAGCGAAATTGCAACGAATGGTCATAACTTTGGCATTTTTTCTTTTTTTGACCCCAGATTTTGTACATAGTCTTCTTATCACCCCACCTCATAAACCCCATAGGTGAGAATTTTCAAATCCATGCCAAAACACCATTTTACGCCACATGTGTGAAATCATGTTTCGGACAGGATGTGAAAAATGACAGGTGTAATGTTCATGAAGTAATATTAAAAAATGGCTATGTTGAAAGTGCGGACTCAAAATATTGAAAATTACCAAAGTTATGCACGTGCGTAGAAAAATTTCAATGAATGCTCATAACTCTGCCAGTTTTAGGATTTTTTTCACCAGATATTCAACATGGCCTTTTTGGGACCCCACCTCATGAACACTGGTGGCGAAATTTCATTATTTGATCCCGAAAGGGGGTTTCGCCCAGTGACCGCGAAATCCCCTTGGGGCCTGATTTAACTAAATGACAGTGCCAGTGTTCACGAGGTGGGGTCCCAAAAAGGCCATGTTGAGTATTTGGTGAAAAAAATTCCTAAAAAATGGCAACGTTATGAACCCATAAGTTCAAAATGCCATTGAAATACATTATACGGCATTTACCTTGATTCCTCAGTTCATGGTTCGGCTTTGAAGAGTGCAGACATGTCTCTGTTCACAGAGGATGACAGCTTATGACCTCTGGTGTTAAGTATAGGGTAAGGGGGGGTGCTTAGTGGGAGGGTCAGGTTGGGGGAGGGGGATGGCGGGGATGATGAGGGACCATTTTTTCTTTTTCCTTTTTCAGGTTAAAAAAAGTAAAAAGATGTCATGGTACTGTTTTCTTTTTACAGGGTAAAAGTAAAGAAATATTTTGGGACACTGGGGGTGGGCTCCCCAGTGTCCCACACTGTTTGGGGGGGCTCTAAATGCTGACATGGGGATTGGGCCCCCCTGATGTCAGCTACGTAATAAAACAATGGGTGGGGAAGGGAGGCACCCAACACTGGGGGTGGGTATCCCGGTGTCAGATTATATAAATAAATAAACTAGGGAACAGTGATCAGAGGGTGAGGGTGCCACTAGACACCAGGGAATACTGTAGAACTAATGTATTCCCTGTTTAAAATACTTCACGGATCCAGTGGTGGCTGCATATTCGTTTAATGTCATTTTCGCAGCTGGCAGGTCACCAAATTAAGTGCTTTCCGTGGATATTAGGTCACTGATCTTGACAGTTTTACAAGGGAAGACTTTATGCCTTTTAATAAAAATGTAAAGGACCATGAGAGAGACAATGATTTGTGGCTAGGAAGGAGGGTGTCCATTTATGCCCCAGCAGCAGTTATGTGTGCACGAGAGCTACACATTACCAAAAGGAGCTAGTATAGACTGCATTAGTCTCTGAGGCTCCTGTTTGCAGCAGTGTAAGTGTGTGCAATTACTCAATGACTCTCACTGGGGAAAGTCTTCTGGGAACTGCATCAGGTGTGTGTGAAGGGAATGGAGGAAGTCTGCATCCCTGTGGGAATCCCTGCCCAGAGCCCTGCGGAGTGCCACGCGATGTTCAGGTATTTACAGAGTTACCTGGTTTGGGAGTGGAGAAGCATGTCCTGGAAAGGGGGGGGGAGCAGCAGCCAGAGGGGAGAGCTATCAACAGGGAGTGGGTGCTGCCATGACCTACCTGTACCATGTCAACTGAGAAACATTAGGAATTAACCGAAACTAGTCTGAGTATTCAGACCTGTTCAGGTTCAGACTGAAGAGGGTGCTTAGACGTGGTGTTCTTGAAGCAGCAGGCAATTTCTTGGATTGCTACGACTGCCTGCTGATGGCATTGTGCCTTTGGGGGTACTGCAATCTCATTTGTACCAGTGAGAGTTTTGTTGTCAGACTGAGCCACGGGATACCTCGGAGGGAGGTACATTTTGATTCCTGTCTCTGCCAAACCAGCTGAAGTTGCCTGTGATGATTCAAAGATCTTGGGCCCATCCTCTGAAAAAAATGAGTATTACACACACAGCAAGAATCATGTTATTATACTGGTAGATCCCAAGGTGTTCAGCTGAGGTTATTACTGTAATAATTGTTTTTACATGGAACTGTGTTTACAGTACTGTATGGCTTTTATTTTGTACAGGGGCAGGCGATCGAAAGTAATCTCTTTCAGGTGACCGTGCAAGTGAGGAAATGGCTCACAACTCACACTGCAGCTGGTAGCAGGACTTCAGCTGTGGCTGCAGAACTAAAGAAAATCTGCTGTTCTCATACAGAGAACACAGCGGAAGGCTCCTCTCCCTAAGCTGGGCACCTGGGATTTCAGGTGCCCAGAAAATGTATTTCTGCTCCTAACTGAAAAACAAACACCAGAGTCTAGCTAAATGGTGCCTGTTTATATAGGTTCTGGTATTTCATTTGTAAAATGACAACATCGGTATGTATTTTCCACACTTTTTAGTTTGTGAGGGGGAAAAAAAAGATGGCAGCTCACAAAAAATAATTTTTTCCTCACGAAAAGGAACAGATCTCGCGAGAATGAATCCTCGTTTGCAAGATTAAATCCTTTGTTGAACTTTTTACCTCTATCCTGGAAAATGATCTTCCCATAGGAAATAATGGGAACTTTAAAAACTGAATAACTTTGAAACATATTAATATTTTTTCACCAAACAAACACTGGCAGTTCTGTTACCCAAGTACCATAAGAAATCACACCAGTTGGCCTGGTGGCACTGAGGGTTGAGGTGCTGGATGCCACACCTCGTGCCATGCCGGCGACCTGGCTTCAGGAATGAGCATGGGCCACCAGAGGTCATTGGGGGGGAGAGAGGATTGAGCATCCAGAGGACTGCTCTCCTCTCTTGGGGGAGGGTCCCACGTCGTTCCACTCATTGATTGTCCTCTGGTGGTGACTGGAGGGCAGTACAGGTCTGGAGGTGCGCTCCGACGTAGTTATGTTAGTAGGGAGGGAGGACAGGAGAAAAACAGGAAGAAAAGGAGCCTGGCAGAGCTCCATGACAGTTCGCTGCACTGAGGGCCGACCCCGGCTTCTGGATTGGGTCTCCGGGGAGAAGCACCACCTCCCCAGCCCCGCCACGGAGGGCAAGCCATGAGGGAATCTCCAGGGTTGGCGAGTGTGGTGGGACCTGAGAGTGTGTCCTTCCTCCGGAGGGCCAAAGCCCCTGACAGGGCTTGGGGTGCATAAATACCTAAATTAAAAAATAAAAAATAAAAATAAAAAAAAATCGCACCAAAATTCCACACTGTCTGGGCACAAGATGATCAAGAAAAAACTGCAAAAAGTGGTGACTTTTAAGGTTTTTGCACTATCCGGATCTCAGAATCTGCACTTCCAACCGGAATGAAACTTGCTACATCAAGAGATTTACCTCACAGTACGGCACATACCAAATTTTGTTCAAATCTATTGATCGGTTACAGTTATTTAAAGTGCAAAATTTGAGGATTAACATTAAATAGGCTACTCAACCCTAACTATAGGGGCACGACCGTGACACTATAATGTAGATATAAATAGATATACTGCTCACATCTGCCAGGCTACCTCCCAGCCCCATCTGACACCCTTCTGTGTTGCTTACCTGGTCCGTGGAGGGCATGTCCTCCCTGCTGGGTTCATTTTAGAACATAGTTAACTGTGACTTCCCTCAAGTCTGCCTGATATATGTGTGTAAACAAGTTGGCAGCCTGGAGTAATGGAGCGCAAGAATGCTGACTTTACGTTGAGGTGCTGGATTTTCTAGCTTCAGTATTGCTCTGCCTGTGGTGTGGCTTGTTCAGGCTCCATGTCAGTTGCATTATATGGTACTGCATTACACACCGCACTAAGCCTGTGCCCCTCTCCCCCTAAACTCTCTAGCTGCACTGCCCCCTGTGGTCACCACGGCAGAAGTATTGCAGCTGAATGGTGTCCTCCCTTCCCAGAGGCAGAGAACGTCCTCTGGGATACTAGATCCTGCTCCCCTGGCCAGCCCATGATGTCCTGGGCTTGTTCCTGCTCCCAAACCCGAGGCCCTGGCATTGTTTTGTGATTTATAGCCCTGTTGCTGTGCCAGGAGGCTGGCCCCTTGAACTCTTTGTTTAGGGGCGGTTCTGTTGGATTCTGAATTTTACTACTGACCAGTTTATTGTGTTGGGTGGTGGGTTTGTTAATGGGCTGGTTCTCCCTGTCCAAAAGCCACTCTGGAATTCTCTGTTTGTTCCCTTGCTTGGCAGTACTCTTGAGTGAAGCAGGATTCAGTTTCCTGTGTTGTCCCAGTCCAACAGTCTAGCCATATCCGGACGTTTGACTGTATATAAAGGGATAAACTGAACTCGTTAGCTTCACTGGTTGAGTGGTTTGGCCTTAATCTCTTAAAGGCTTCAGTAATTACAACAGCACTGTTGCCAGATCCGATGAAATGTTGGAACAGGTTAATAAAGAAACTTGTGCTCTCAAATATGGAGATTACTGTAACTGTTCTGTTGGACTTCGCATTTCATTCGTGCTGCTTGGTACCAGTTACTGGTATTCTGGAAAAAAAAAAAAAGAATACTGAATTGCCTAAAAACAGCACTCCAAATCAAGTTCAGTCCCTAATCTGAAGAGGCAATATGCTTTCCTTGAGCTAGCTGCATGGTTTTTTCTGATGTGTGTGTCTCATTACTGGATGCACAGAGAAGACACTGTAGGAGGCAGGATCTGTACGAGCTGAGGAAAATCAGTAAGTAACAGGCATGCTGTCTTGCTTGAAAATCAATAATGGCACATTATCCAGTCACAATAAATGGTAGCAGGTGATGGCGCTAGGCAACCGTGTTTGTGTGCTTGTAAATGTCCAGCTGGCGGACTGAAGTGGCTATTAATATAAAGTATTCATACAGGAAGAGTAGTCAGACGACCTCCATCACCCTGTTTTCTCAGACGACCGCGGTACCTGATGAAATCACCAGCCATGCTCCAAGATTGGTGTGTGTGTGTGTGTGTGTGTGTGTGTGTGTGTGTGTGTGTGTGTGTGTGTGTGTGTGTATCTGTCTCTCTCTCTCTCTAACTTTCAGAAATGTTGTCTGATTTATTGTAAAGGGCTCGGAGCAATCCAGCTGAAAGGGTGCCATGTAAATAAAATTTGCCTTGCTTATTTTTAGCAACCTATAATGTGCATCATGGGCCTTTTTTAAATATTAAAAATCAGATTACAGTTTGGCAGTACAAACAGCACTAAATCAGAAAATACTTATTTTCTCAACTGTTTGGGGTGGGGTGTGGCAGGGGAAAGGGCACCAACTGGGCTGTCAGTTCCTCCAGGTGGCATATAAAGTGATTTAATTTCACGATGTTGACAACTTGAGGGGGGGGATGACTTTTGGCTGTGCGGCACAATAAATACAACTTTCCTACCTGATAAGGGTAACTCTCCTGTTTTGCCCAGACAATATGATTTTGCTTGGCTCAGTTCAGTCACACGGCAGTAACTGCAGTGGCTACGATCAGGGACATGATCTTATTGAGGTTTAAATGTCTTTACTGGTCAATCAAATTAAAGTGAAAATCTAATGTGCGTCTGTACTGGGGAAGGGGGTGTTAAAGAGGTGTAGCATTTAGCTCTTGCCTCCATTCTCCCCCCCCCCCAGCTTTCTTTTTATTAAAGAAATGTTTTATAACAACATCCAGAATGCTCCTAGTACAGCTCTAAATGCATACAGGTATCATGTTCTACATTTCCTGCTATGTACATTTACCAACAGCTTCATATTAAAGGAGGTATATGTCCTCTCCAGACACTTAGAATAATGGTCTAGGGGCTGAATTACCAGAGGTCTTGTGTAAGCAAACTGCTACTCAGTTGGAGGAGGCAGGGCCAGGAGTCATGTCCCTGTCCCCAAGAAGATGGGGACTAGTTCAGTATAGTCTGATCTGGGAACAGCAAAGTCTCTTAGAGAGTGTGGCTTTATCAGCCCCACCTCCCTATTCAGGGGATGAAGACAGGATGGTGTGGCATTATCTAAAGGACCCATCTATTCCGAATGTTTTGCAAGACTGGGAGTTGTTTTAAGTGTAAAGAGAATGTCTCCATTTTATGAACTATGTCCTGCCTGTTGCCTCCATATGTAAACTTACTTTGGTGGAATGGGATAACAGACAGCTAACTGTATCAAAGCACCACTGGTACTAGCCGGCCCAGTGGAGCTGAGGGTTGAGGTGCTGGATGCCACACTGGTGACCCGGGTTCAGGAACAGACCTGGGCCGCCAGGGGTTGGCAGGGGAGAGGAAGGGTTGCGCGTCCCACGACTGCTGTCCTTCTGGGGAGGGTTGGGGCACTGTAGCGGCAACTGGTGGAGGCCAGCCGCACTACAGCAGCGGGCATAAGCATGGAGGGGAGCGTGGCCGGCATCAGCACAAAAGTTCTTAGACACCATTGCATGTCTGGCTCTCCGAGGAAAAATAGGTGGAAAAATAGCGGGGTGGCGATCTCGGCAGCTGATGGCCACGCCTGGCGGCCTCTGGTTCCTGGGAGGATCCTGCTGCAGAATATGTGAGTGATAATGGCTGGCTCTGTGGGGGTGCCAGACCAGGCCCGGGGAGTGTGGGTGTCGGTGGCCAGGGATCGTGGAGATCCGCTCCGCTGGTGGGGAGCATAAAAATAGAAATATGTTAAAAAAAAACAAAAAAACACCACTGGTACTGAGAGGAGTCAAACTGTCTCAAGCAGAGCAGGAGTTAGGGACCCCACAGAAAATGAAATGTAGCATCTTAGCTGGCCTACGTAGTGTAAATTGCTTGTAAATCGCTTTAGGATGCAGCATAGAAAAGCACTATATAAATGTAATTGTTTTACTATCTGTACTTCTTTTAAATGTCATTAATTTTACAGTTTATTTACCAGGATAGCTCAGCAGAGGTACATCTCATTTTTAGTGGGGGTCCTACCTACAAGTGTTTAACTTAAAAGTACCAATGTTACTGAGAGGTGCTGCGCTATAGTTTTCACTGTGCCTCAATTTCTTCGGCACTTTTTTTCATCTCTTGAAGTGTGGGACCATACTGGGTGGCCATTTGCTTGATCAGCTCAGAGAATGACAGTGATAGGCAGCTTGTGTAATCACTGCAAGCCCCAGTATTTTACTGTGCACACATTTCGGCAATAGATCTTCCAGACAAAAAATATATAATGCACCCATTATATCTGGCAGTGGCCTCACATGCCTGAGATTACAGATAATTTCCATTTTTTTAATCTTCCCAAGGCATGTATATGCATTTTAAAGCTTAAAACCTAGTGCAAAGTATCACGGGTGTGCATATCCTTGGGGGGGGCGCAGCAGTAGCACTACTGCTTGTGATGCGAACAAGCCTGGGTCATCAAGGGACCAGCTGGGGAAGGGTGGATGAGCGTCCCATGGATGCTTGCCTCCTCGGGGGATGGGAGGGACTTCGACTCCACTGTTGCCACCTGACGATGCAGCCAAGGGATATCGCTCTAGGGAGGACAATGTTGGGAGCGTGATGCAGTTGTTTCGGCCTGCCCTTCCCAACATCTGTGGGCGAGGACAGTCAAAGGGGGGAAAACTGACTGAGCTGGATGCCATCCTCTGCCTGCGGCAGGCCTCACACCGCTGACTGGGTGCTCCGCTCCGAAGACCGAAACTTCAGCTCTGCCGGGGTATAATAGCCCCCGGCAGCCCTTTCCATGAAAGGGTTATCATGGGGGACCCAAGGAGTGGAGGCACATCCCAGAGATGGTGGGTGATGGGGCTGAGCATACAGTAAAGACTGATGGGTGCTGATGGGGATGGAGGAGTAGAAAGTACAATAAATTCCAAAAATAAAAGTAAAAAATCTGTGCTGTTCTGAAGTCCATTGCACTACCAGTAACAAAGGTGCAGAGAGATGCCTAAGCAATCATTCTCATTTTACCTTTGGAGAAACAAAAACAAAACAAGAGAGCAATAAAAATGCAGCACCCGCCATTTGAAAGCAGGACCCCACTTCAGAAGTTACTTAGTGCAGCGGCATCTTTATTAAATCCCTTGATGAACAAAACATCCTGGTTACACAGAATGCATTTCAGATCTGGCTAGACCCATTATCAAAGGCATAATATAACAAGTTGCAGAGTTGGAGTATTTAGAGTCGAGACCTGATGATGTCACGTAAAAGTTTTATCAAGTCAAAGTGAACAAGCATTTCTCAATGCCAAATGTTATCTCGCTGGCACTGGCATTGGTAGTGCCGGAGCTAGAGATGCATAATAGGAATGGCAGTGAAGTATTGAAGTGACACCAACCCCATCCCCACCCTGTAGAGCGACAGGCATTGGGGTGTGTGTTTGGGTCGTTGGCTATAACGCTCATGCCATTGTACCTCACCCTACCCAGTAGACACTGACAAGTGTCATGGTGTGCTTTGGGGGTCTTTGGGTGTTATGCTTACCCCATTCCATAAGGAAATATGCTGAGGTGGGTGCAGTATAGGAGAATGGGGTGACCTTTGAGGCCGAACAGTGCGAGGCACACCACGATGCCTGTCACTGGCTGCAGGGTGGGGGTTGGGGTGGAATGGCATGAGTATTACAGCCGATGATCCTAAGTCACACCCCTGACGCCTGTCAGTCTGTACAGGGTGGGGTGCTACAGTTGGAAACCCTAACACCGTAGGTGTGTGTTGGTATTTTCACTCCAAATTTTCAACATGGGCTGTTTGTGAGGCCACCTCATGAAAAGCGGCACACACAGTTTGTTAGCTGAAAGGTGGTTTTGCACAGTGGCTATGCCATTTGGTGACACAGGGACAAAAACACATTTTGGGCAGGACGTGGAAAATGACAACTGTATTGTTCATGAGGAGGTGTAAAAAAAAAATAAATAAATAATAAAATAAAAATGTCAACGTTGACAATCTGGAGTGAAAAAGTGAAAATATGAAAAATTGGTGAAGTCATGAGCATGCATAGAAACTGTGTAACACACGTCCGTAACCCAATTATTTTTGGGAGTTTGTTAGCCACATTTTCAACATTTTGGGACCTCCCCTCATGAACAGTGGCGCTGTGATTTTGTTAATCTGTCCCAAAAGTTGATTTCCCACAGCGACCACGCCATTGTGCGCCACATGTGTGGAAACGCATTTTGGGCAGGATGTGAAAAATGACAGCTGTACTGTTCATAAGGAGGTATAAAAAAATGCCAGTGTTGAAAATCTGGCATGAAAATATTGCAAATGTTTTTTGTTTTTGAAAAGGCAACAGAGTGAACACTTGTGATAACTGTATAGAGTCTTACAAATCTACACACATAATCTCATAGCATGAAATAAAAAACATTTGCATTTCCCTGAATCAACATTCTTGGAATTCATTGAGCAGGGGACTGAACAAAATCAATCGTTCCAAGAGAGCTTGGCAGCTGGTCGCCTGTATGTTCTCTTATGTAACCAAATACAGTACAGTGCCCTATCAAAGTTCACAATCCAACTGTTACTATGTACTGCTGATCAGATTGTCACATGTAGCCCCCCCCCTTCCCACTAGGGGTGCAGATGACTCTTGCTCCAAGCAGGGGTGCCACAAAAATATTTATTCCAAAGTTTGGGGGCACCAGATTTGCTGTGTTATCCTACTCAGGCTAGGCCCAGCTGCATAATTCACAGCAGAGTCGAGCCAGGATGAAACTCTGTACCTTGCAGTACTGAATTACACTATTCCCTGAAGCACTCTGCAAAAATACTGCACGATACTGCATTGCATCCTAGTTTGACTCCACTGTAAATAACTTGGTGTCCACGTAGAAATGCAAGGCAGTTCATTTTCTCCTTTATGCCTTCACTTGATCAGGCATTCATGGAAAGGTAGTTCATTCCTCGATACGCAATAGACAGGGAGTTACCGTCTTTTTTCATCTTGTGTTTATCCACCTTGTTCCTGCAACTGACCCCCATCCAGTGGTAACACCCAGCCCCATCACCCACCATTGCAGAACTTACCCCATCCTCTTACTGACCACTATGGGTGGATGTCATGGTCGGTGGTGCAGAGCCTGTGGGGTGGCACTGTCTTCATCCTGCCGCTCGAGGTTCTTATTCTCCAGATTTTTGCCTTGGTTCCTGAGTTTGGCACGCATGTGCCGACGTGGGACGTAAAAACATCACTTGTATTTGTCATCTGTGCCTAGCACTCCAGGAGGTGGCCACTACTACCTTAACACCTAGCCTCCACTAGCTGTAAGTAGTGGAACAGCACACACTATACCTCCCCCCTTCCCGAAGGAGGAGAACCATCTGCGGACTGTCGAGCCTCCTTCCCTTGGCTGGCCCCCATGCAATTCTGGTCCATTTCCAAACCTAGGTCACCAGTGTGGAAGACAGTGAGGCAGCCAGTGCCTCAGCTGCTTTGCCACAGGGCCAACTAGAGAGCTACCCTTTGAACAAACTCAGACAGCATACTGTCATACAGGGGTCATTGGGTCACCTGTGAATCATGCATGCACATAGCTTTTTGAAGTCCCAAAAACAGTTAACTCACTAAAATAGTTTTTTATTTATGTGCAATATTTACTAAAAAAGTGCAGAAGTGCAAAAAAGCAAAAATTCTGGAGCACACATGTAGCGGTATTTCTTTCAACACATAGAGTGAGTAACTGTAAAAATGTCACACACATACATTTTTCTTTCTCAGTATAGCATATGGGTGGCAAAGGCAGTGCTTCTCAAAGATACATGGCTGTTCTCTATTTGGTAACAAAACGGAAATTTTGTACTGAACCTGACATCGTGTTTTGGAGTCCTGCACTATCCAAGCATTGGCAAGTTAGACCCATGGAGAGTATTCACCTTTTTCCCTGGTGCAGCCGACCCCCGATGATCCAGTGAAGTGCTCTTGAAATACATCCAAAAGCCATCATGGCAAAGAACTAGGAGCAAGCTGTAGTAACGAGTATCAAGCAAAACTCTGAGCCGCCAGACGCTGCAGGAAAACCAAACCTGCTGCCATGCAGAGTTTTGTGTGTGGAGTGTAGCTTACGTTTCAACCAATGAGGTCATCATCAGAGCAGGCACTGGCAATTATCCGAATGTTGTTGCCTCCGACAACATGGGCACTCCAACTTCCCTCTGAATCCCTATCCCATGACAAGCTACCTCGGGGCTACTTTGCCCCTCGTGGGAATCAAGATCCCAAAAGGTCATTAGGACGTGCCCCTTGATGGGGCACTCCCTTTAGCCACCAAACTGATGTTTTCTCATCAGTTTCCTGCTTCTCGCTGATGACAAGTGTGGCTTATGCTGCTGCCATGAGCCCTGCTCCCTGGCAGTAGTACTATTCCCAACTCTGCAGGATTAACCCTTTGGCTGCCAGCAGACAACAGGCCTGCACAGCATTGCAGGCACCTGTATATTAAGGTGACAACATACCTTTTCATGACACCCATTCCCAGATTTGGGTGGGGGTTGGGGGTTACTCATACATTTGTACTTCAGAATAACACAGTGCCTCCTTTTAGAGACTACAGAGCTTTTGCACACCTAAGACTTTTTTAGATTGTCCGAGAATAGCTCTGGAAACTGAAATATGGTGCCAGGAGTTAGCAATTTAGAACAGGAGGTTAGTCCACTAAGAATTATTCAGCACACAGGCTGGGTCACTACCCAGCAAAACTTGCATGCGCTTTTTTTTTTTTTTTTAAATAAACATATTTAAGTGAAAACTCAGTACAAGAAATTGACAACCTAACTATCTTGCCTGATTGAGACCTTCACAGAGAGTACATCCCATTGGTGCTGCAGCAGTGTGTGGCACCAGTGATCCAGGTTTGTGCTCAAACGTAGACTACTGTTGCACTGGTGGGAGGAAGGACCACGTGTCCTCAACGTCCTTTTTTGGGGGGTTCCAGGCCCTGCTGCAATACTGCCATCTTGGTGACCATGTGTGGGGGTGCAGCTGGAGTTCTGTAGAGTGGAGTGGGGCTGATTGGTGGAACTCACCACTGCCACGTGCCAAGGCAAGCATTCAAGCTCCTGAGGTTCCCTTGCTGACACTCATGAAGGGAAAAATCAGAAGGAAAAGGGCCACCCAGTAGCCAAATGGGTAGTACTATCTGCTCCCATGCGGTGACCCAAGTTCAAAAGCAGAATCCGTAAGCTGGTTGGACAGCCCTGAGGGCTGGAGAGGCACTGCTGGATGGCAGTGCTTCCAGCCAGAGAGGGATGACATTGTATCCAACTGCATTACTTACCCCTATGGTGGACCAGGGAGCTTGCCTCTTCTGCAGGGGTATGTTTGTGTGTGAGAGGTCTGGCGGGGCAAGGCCCAGCATTTGGGAGGATGGCAGGTTCCACAGAGAAAAAAGGAAAACAAAACCCCAAGAAGGGGGCCAGCAGAGAAGGGGCATAAACATAGGATAAAAAAACAAACACACACAAAAAAAAAAAAACAAAGAAGGAAAAACCCCTCTGCAAGCGGAATAATGGACCAGAGTACTCTTGAACCCTGCACCTCCTACCACTCCAGCGATGGTTTAATGACTCCAGTGACCAGTCTCCCCTTGCTGGTCCAACACAGGGGGATAGACTGTGAGGCTGTCCAGAGACTGCAGTGACAGGGTTAGAAGGTAGTGCACGAAGGTTAGAATGGGGACAGCCAAGATGACTGAGGGGCATAAATTCAAGATGAAAGAAAAAATAAAGGCAATAAGAGATCAGCCACAGAATAGCTAAGGAGAATACACATTTGGACGATACACATTCAGACTAACAGGAGCTGATACTACCAAATATAGTTTGTCAAGAAAATACCACACTCACTTAGGTCATTTTCAGTAAAGTGGTCTGTATTTCCAAACATCATTTCCAGCGTTAACATCCTGTTACTTTGCCATAACAAACCTGATTCAACAGTGTGCCAGTAAATAACATGGGAGATTGCTGAATCTGGCTAGTATGAGCAAAGTAGAAGAGGTAATTACTGCCGGAGGTAATGTTCAAAATACAGGCCATTATTGGGAAGAGCATCTACACTTGTGGGGCCTCAGGTGGATGGGCATGCTGGATATGTCTTCGACTTAGAAGCGATGTTATACTGAGGGGTGGCCGGATAAGGGGAAATGTCAGGAAGTTCTCTTTTACGGAAAGGGTGGTGGATGCATGAAATAGCCTGCCCCAGGAGGTGGTGGCAGCCCGTACAGTGATAGGCTTCAAACAAACATGGGACAGAAACAAAGGAATAATAGAGATAGGAAGAAAAAGCTAAAGCCAATGACCAGATAGGGTCACTGGATGCTTCATTAGGCAGCTTAAATGAGCAGATTGGATGGGCCTAGTGGTCCTTATCGGCCGGCAGCATCTATGTAGGTGTTAGATGGGTAGGTGATCATGGAAAACTGCTGCTTATGAAAATCCCAGGATATAATGAGCTATTCATGCAGTACAATACATAGACTTTGACGGCAGATAAGGGCTGCATGGCCCACCTCATCTGCCCATTTCCCTACCTATTGGATAAGCTGCAGATCCTAGTTAACCAACAGCCTACTTCTTCCTACCCCCCCACCAGAATTGCCCTATGTCTGTCCCATGCATTCTTGAGAATTCCCCCACTGTTTTTGACCCCATGACCTCCTCAGGAAGGCTGTTCCATGTGTCCACCACCCTCTCTATGAAAAAATACTTCCTCACGTTGCCCCTGAGCCGTTCCCCCTCCATCTTCAAATTGTTCCCCCTTGTTCTTGCACATCTCTTTTTCTGAAAGATGCTACCCTCTTGGACGTTGTTGATTCCCTTGAGGTACTTGAAAGTTTCTGTCATGTTCCCCCTCTTCCTCCTTTCCTCAAGGGTATACATATTAAGCTCCTTTAGTCTCTCTTCGTATGGCTTCTGTTTTTCAGTTTTTCTGTTACCTGTTTTTCAGTTTTTCATTTTTAGTGTGTGTTGCTCCGTAAACCACAAGAGCGAAACTGGAGTAGTTTTGTAAAGCAGCACACACCAAAGGTTTGTAAACAAACCTAAAATTCTACTGTGTATAATCAGGGTATTAAATAAGCCGAAAAAATTGATTAGCAGTTTTTATTTATTTATTTATTTCACAATTCAGA
Organism: Neoceratodus forsteri; assembly: GCA_016271365.2. Classification (NCBI taxonomy): domain Eukaryota; kingdom Metazoa; phylum Chordata; order Ceratodontiformes; family Ceratodontidae; genus Neoceratodus; species Neoceratodus forsteri. Next base: position 30,162,297 of record CM057456.1, read on the forward strand.
TTAATATTTTTGAGCACACAGGGCTTTTTTTACAAAGGCTCCAAGTCAAATGTAGTGCACAATAAAAAAAAAAAACAGTGAAACACGCACAGTAACATAAATGATATAAACCAAAAACAGCAATATATCCATTGAGAAGTGACAGAAATAGTTACAGAAGTGCATGATGGATAAGTAGCATACTAAAAATATGGCAATGAATTTCAAATTAAGTGCACCTGTGGGCATATATTAGCAGCCTGGTACAGGCGATGTCAGAAGGGAGAAAAAAAAGGGGGAAGAGGGTGGAGTAGGGTGGGTTCACCTAGTATGGTGATGGAGGAAATGCCTAGAAAGGAAAGGAGAGGAGAGGGAGGGAAGGGAGAAGGAAGAGGGAGCAGAGTTTGTCAGAGAGTAGCATATAGGAATGCAGAACAGGGAAGGTGGTACAGGCTAGGTTTAAAGCAGGATCTGTACCTAGAATGCAACCGGGACAGACCTTGTCAAAAGTTAATGAGAAGGGCTGGGGCGGAGGTGGGGTAAAGGGGCTCAGGGTGGAGGGAAAGTCTGGAGAAAGGGGGTGGGCACTTGGGGTACAGAAGTATGGAACCTGCGCCTTGCCTTGACCTGCTACGACTAAGATGGGCAATCGCAGAGTTTCTCTTGCGCCAACAGGAGACGAAGATCTTTTTTGAGCTGTCCGATTTTCCCAATCCCACTTAGAGCTGCTGGGAAGTCATTGAACCATTGTGGTCCCCTGACTAAAAGGGCACATTGGGCAAAAGTAGTACGCCTAAAGGGTATGTGGAGTACCCCCTTTGTTGGGCTCCTGGTTTGCTTCGTGGTCTTAGTCCATTTAAAGATGTTGGCCGTTGTGGCTGGTGTCAGACCAAGCAATGATTTCTTACTTAGTAGACAGGTCTGGTACTTCACACTTTGTTGCAGGGGGAGCCAACCAGTATCACAATAGAGCTGACAGGTGTGCATATAGCGATCGGCCCCCAGGACGAGTCTGCAGGCATTGCTAATGAGAGTCTTTACCCTTTTCAGTGCCAAGTCCGTTGCTGCGCTGTAGATGACTAGCCCATAATCAATAGTGGCCAGTATCGAGCTCCTGGTTGCCAGGCTCAGTGCCTCTTAGGTCAAAGAGTTTCTATGTCTAGTTTTACACATGGAAGTGCTAATCGGCTGTAAAAATACATAGCACCTGGCACAGAATGATTAGCAAAATTTAAAAGATATATATATTTATTAATTAATTTTGTCTACTGTGCCATAGACTCGCTGGAAAAAAAAGTTAGCAGTCTACTACAATGCATTTTTGAAAATGGTTAACATTACTCTGTTTTGCATAGCATTTTGATATGCTATACCAGCTACTTAAAACCCTGATAATGTATTTTTATAATTACTGGTTTTGAAATCAAAAGTGCTGTGATAAGTTTAGTTTGTTGTGAAAGTGAAACTGAGTTGCACAGTTGCTTTATGGTTTGTCTAGTGCGGAAGAGAAAAGGCTGTGACAAACGCCATAATACATGGGTTGTAATACACACACATTATAAGGTGCTTTTACATGGCACCCTACTTAAATCGCAACAGTATGCTACGTTCGCTGCAGCTCACACTGCACTGCAGCAGCTTCTTTTTACACTCCCGGCCTTACATCGGTGTCTGGGCTTTTGGGCATTTCAACCACATTTCCGGGCTTCGGAGATGCTGACGCTTTTTTGTCCAGCCTGGGTTCAGCTAAAGAAATCCCCTGATATTATAAAGAAAACTGAATTCTAAACTATTTACTTTTAAGAACAAGAGCTAAGCATAGTAATGTAATTGCGTATATGGTCATGCGCTAATACATATTCACATCCCTTGAATATGCATTAGCGCATGCCAGTATCACGGCTCCACTTTCGGAGCGCTCACAGTACTTTGTAGCCCCTCGATTCTTTTTTTTTTTTTTTATCATGACATTATTTTACCACCTCTGCAGACCTGGCAGAGGCTACGACCCACCCCCCCCCGGTACATCCTCTGGCCCATCGGGGCCATCATGGGTCCTGCCGGGTCCCGGTATTTTCCTCCATTTTATTTTCTCGCCCGTGACCATGCAATGGGCACAGCAACTGTCTCCACCTCCACGGAGGCAGCCAAGCACCCTAGGCGCGGACCAAACCCCTTCTTGCTGTGCTGACGCGCGCAGCACACCCCACCCCCCAAAAAGGAGAGCAGTCCTCCAGACGTTCAATCCTTACCTCCCCGGCTGACCCCCGGACGACCCGAGACTGTTCCCCGAACCCGGGTCGCCGGTGTGGCGCGAGGTGTGGTGTCCAGTGCCTCAGCCCTCAGCATCACCGGGTCAGCATAGCCCTTGATTCTTAAGAGTACATCGTTTCCCAAGTTCAGTTTCCTTTATAGTACGGGGAGATTTGTTTAGCTGAACTCAAGTAGGGTAGACTGAGGATGATAATTGGGTATTAATATTCAGGAAAGCACCAGGGGATCCCAGAGAGTCTCGCAAGACTTTCTGGAGGGGCGAAGTGAGTGCTTCTGTTTGATTACATGGCCACCCGATGCATTCCACAACGATGCACTGAAACGGCAAACCCAGGAAAACAGGGAACGCCGAATCAGCGAGTGCTCGTTTTGGATGCGCTGAGGGTTGCCTGTACACCCTAAAAATGTTACACTGCAGTTGCTCTGCACCAATTACAGCGGTGCAGAATATATCGTGTAAAAGTGCCTATAGAGTGTAATCGCTCAGTTTTAGTGTACTATTTACAAAAAACAGTTCTAAAAAAAATACAGTGCTGCAAAATGCCATTCTATACAAAAGTGTCCCAAAAAGCTTTTGGGAAAGGTACAGTAATATCAGAAAGGATAAATACAGTTTTGTAATATGAGAAAACAAAGTAGAGCAGAGACAGAGAGCGAGAGGAATTGGCACAATAAATACTGTTTGTACTACAAGCTATAGTAGAGGTTAACTGAGAAAACATCACCCCCCACCACCACCACCAGATGGGACTCGCATTTATGATTTTGTAAAGTGAAAGTGACATGAAAGAGTTAAGGCCTGCTGTATGTCTAGAAGTAAAAGTCTCAAGTTTGAAAGCATTTGATTTACAAATGACTTTCATGTCAGCCCTTTTTTTAAAAAGAATAGTAGAACATTCAGTTCTACTACATCTTTGATGAGGGGCAGTTACCTCATGAAGGGATCTGGTAATTTTATACCTACTAGCAACTTGTTCAACATTTTAATTACTCTCCACAGTTCTGAAGCGACATGTTGAGTACTGAGGTGAAGTACAGTTGAGTCTGCTTTAATGCTGCTTTCAAAGGTAGATTTGTAAGAATGGCTGAAGTTCATTAATGAAGCAGCTGCTTCTGCCAGAACTACTGTGAGCGCAAGTGTACAGTGCATCCCAGCTCTCAGGGTAAGCTGGAAATGTTCTCCATTCATGGAGTTTATTGAGAAAACGCAATCAATCCAGTATGTGGGGTTTGAGTTATGACAGTACAGTACTGTATATGCATATTAAACATTCACAGACTGGATAGACTGTCTTTATCTGCCGTCGCTATCTAGGTAACTATTTATACATATACACTGGACGTACACAGTATGTATCTGTAGCTAGATTTTGAGAAGGACGTATTTTCTTTCATTATAAAATGTCACTAGTCTGAATGTCTCATTTACAGGAAAATCCTCTGAGAGGATTAAGAATAAAGCTTGCACATTGGGGAAGCCTTTTTCTGAAACATTTGCTTAGCCGTTGCAGTACTACAAAACATAATAGCAGTAGACAAATACTGATAGCATTTTATACATGACCTTTTATGATGTAACTGGACCAGTGCTTTTTTTAAAACTAAATCAGAACAGAAGTGTAGCAAGTGACTGTGATACCCAAAGAATATTATGCACCACTTAATCTATATTGTTTTCTGTGTCACTGTGAATTGTTAGTGCTTATGAAAGGTGCTGGGTTGACAGCACTAGGCCCTGAAGTCCTGTGCTTATCCACAGGACGAGTACAGCACAAGCGGTCACAGTGCAAGCTTCCCTACTCTGCTGTGCCAGTGTGCCTCAACCCTGTCATGAAGGGACCACCATGTAGGTGAGAGGGTAGTTCAGACTCCATACCTGTTGAGTTCTTGGCCTCTCATGAGAGACTGCTAACAAGGGTGCCAGTTAGTGCCAGTTGTGTTGATGGTTTTATGCGATGTGGATTCCTGCCCACTGAGAACTGGACTGAGACCACCAGAACTCATGTCACATTAGCCACTGAGGAGCCCCCAGGTGATAATGGCTTTCGGCCTCTGCTGACCTGTACTGGATTTGAACTAGTGACCTAGAGGTGAAAGGCTTCTTAAACACTACCAGTCTACCGAGCCATCAGTTAAAATATTATGTAACACTTCGTGAAAACAGTCTCTTTGCTTTTGCTTTGTCACACAATATCTTATCTCTTAATTCATCTTCGTTCTGGGTCAGCTCCTTCGGTCTGGACAGCTGAATATTTGGAGCCTTCTCAGAAACCGAATTACTGTCAAGGAATGAAATTCCCTTTAGAATGGATGTCTTTCGTTTTTGCTTTCAGAAACCGTCTGTCTCACACTGTACACGGAGTACTGAAAGCAGGAATTCCTATTAATTTATGATTATCATGCACAGTTAACGTCACAAACATGAATCATTTTGACAGTGCTTTAAGCTTCTATGTCTCCGAGGTGTACAATGTTTCCCACACTTTGTCTCTTTTTCCCACTGTTTGAGGGCCACATTTGGGTGGCATTAGGCTGAGAGATATTTATCCATTTAGTTTCTGTGGATAGGAAAAGGAGGGCTAGGCAATTCTGCCTATTTTCAGTCTCACCGTTGGGGTGGGGATACAGATGGAAACCAACTAAAATTGTACTAGATTATGCTGCTGTTGTTTTTATTGTTTTGATTTGTTTAGTGAATAGGGGAAATTTGGTCAGACACCAGGAAGATCACACTACTCTTTTCAAGAAGTGCCATTGAGTCTTTAATGTCAACCTGAACAACCACCAGAACAGGCAGACAGGACCTTCATTTAACGTGTCATGTGCAAGACGGCACCTCAGAAGTGCAGCACCCTCCCCCCTTATGCTGTGCGACAGTGTCAGTATTGGGATTTTACCCCAGGTGCCTGGTGTGGGCTAGAACCCACAACCTTCTGATCTTCCAGCCTCCGAGAAGGGCATGCAACCCGCTGAGTCACTGACACTGGTATAAATGTGTCATACCATGTTAGATTTTCCCTGCATGCTGGTAGTCCAAAATCACTGAGCAAGTTAATATGAGCACGTGAAGGAGACCTGCATTAAACCTATGCAGCATTCTTCCTGTAGATGCTGTTTTTCACATACTGGTTTCAGTTGTTTTATTGTTTCATCTTTAGGAAACTTGGTAAGCATTCAGGTTTGCACACTCAGGTGGCAACCATCATTTTTGAACAAAGTAATGTAGTTTGTGGGTCCCAATCTCTACAGCACTCCCAAACCATTACCTCTTGTTAAGTACACCTGCTAGCCTGTTGATGCACGTGCGACTTCAGAGTGAAATCTGATGCCACCTAGCCCCTGAGCTATCCCAGGTATCTCAGTTTCAGTATCTGCATCAAGTCGAGCTGTATCACATTTGTCTAGCTCCTGCTTTTCAGCTAATTTTTTAGGAGCATTTTCTTGCTATAGGTAACACATTTTCTGGTACGCTGTGATCCTGACACCTCCTGTAATGCTTTGGTAGGAGAAAGGCTTAGATCATGTAATTTAACATCTTTTGCTTGCACATTGTTTCTTCCTCTTTACCTGGGTCCCACTATTTCCATTCAGAGATCCCAGGACTGTGTTTGGCATCAAGCTACAGCCTTCTATCTTCAGTGCAGTTTTAAAAGAAGTGCCTGGTCACAAACACCAGCACACACTGCCTTTAGCCTCTCCCACCTCCTGTAGCTTGGCCGGTGTTGCTATGGTGCTGGTATGAGCGCTCCACTAGCCTCTTATCCAGTGGTTACGAGGAAGTGCGCTGTGGCCCGCTTAGCAAGCACTCCCATTTAGCAGAGTGCAGTTGCAAGTCCTTGGTGAGTGGCCTTGGTGGATGTCACCCTGGAGCCCCTACTGTAGAATTTCCAGGTTCAGGTGCTCTGTTCCTCCCTTCACAGTGCAGTCTTCAGTTCAAGATATTATCAGGAGGGATGCATACCATGAGTTCTAATTTGGGCAGATTCAGATTTTTTTAGAGAATGAGTCCACTCCTGCACTGGGTACACACAGGGGAGTGGTGTGCACAGACATCATTTTGGGCTGAGCCGACGTGCAGTAAGTGACTGCACCTGAAAAGTGCCATCTTGCCAGGAGCCTCCCCCGTCTTCCTACTCCACACCTATCAACGTGCATCACAGTAATGGCTGAGAGGCACACACGAGAGATGCTCGTGCACATGCAAGGCAATACCTGTTCTATGCATGTGCAGTATGCCTAGCCAGGTCCTGGACGTCATGCTACTATGCCACTTGCAGTGGTCATCTTATGTACAGCACCGGGGGTCCGACGACCAGTCAGAAGTGTTGTGGTGCATCATTTCCGGTGGTCTTCTTTCTGATGGCTGCAGCCAGCAATCAAATTGCCAACAAGGACACTAGGGTTAATATTATTACCTGGATGCTTTGCCTCTTACCAGCGTTGACAGAAGAATTAATCATTTTTACTGGGACCTCCACTTGGTAGCACATGGTACAGTGTATTACGCAAATATTATATGGACAGATTCCACTAACCCTCCCTCCCCCAAGAAATTCAGCCTCCTGTGCAGGACATCCATGCACTGGGGCACTGACTAGTTTAATAGGGAGATAACTTAGTTCTTCTCATTAAGTCACCACTTAAATCCTCATACCTGACATTCAGCAGTATTGTATGATGTCTGAGTCTCTATTTGACACTGAAACTAGCCTTGTATTATGTCGGCCTCACTTACCCCTCCAGCACAGATGATGTGCCAGGTGAAAAAGTACAAGACATGCAGTGTGCCACTTCTGCCTAATCTCAGCTGGATCTAGTATGCCCGTTGTGTGACTCCGAAAGCTTGGACCCCTCCTCTCGTGGGACAAATAATGAGGAGGAGAAAAATATCTCATAAGCAGGACTGTGACACTGCATCTCTCATTTCCCAAAGCATGCAAGCCCAGCAAGCTTTCTTGCTGTAGATGATGGCATGCCTGGAGGCAATGCCGAATCCCGCAGCCTCTACCACCTACGCCACATAATAATGAGCAACCACCTCCAAAAAAGTGTCCGCCACACAACCCCAACCCAGATAATACAGGCCCCAGCTCAGGCGATGAAGGCAATGAATCAAATCATGAGGACAACATGGAAGAGGACCCACAGGCCCAGCCCGGTGGCGCTGAGGGTTGAGGCACTGGATGCCACCTCGCACCACGCAACAACCGGGTTCGGGCGAGGCTGGGCCGCCAGAGGTTGGCCGGGGAGACGGGCACAGGCGTCCGACAGCTTGCCTTCTCCAGGGGATTGGGGTTTCAACCTGGCAGCAAGTAATTTCTGGCGGAGGCTGGGGCACGGCGGCAAGCTGAGTCTGGGCACGTATTGGTCACAGGCGAGGCCAACCACCAATCAGCCTCTGGTGCTGCTTTGAAGAAGGAGGGGAGGATGTTGTTGACATCGGCGCACGCGCCATGACGTAAGGGCCCACAATGTCCCACAAGGAACATTGGAAAAACATCCCATTGGAGCCAGGAAGATGGAGCGCTGAGCCGGGTCCCGATGTACTAGTGCCTGCCTGCAGCCTCAGGATGCTGATGAGATTTGCAAGATTCAGGGGCTGCCCCCGCCCGGGGGGTTTCTGAGGCTGGATGGAGGGACTGTAAGGTAGGCACTGGTAGGGGAAGGCTTAATGGGCGACTCCCGATGGTGGGGCTCTAGTGAGGTAGTAGGCCGTAAAAGAGAAATATAAAAAAAAAAAAAGGAAGAGGACCCACAGTCATTAACAGCTGAACTACATTTGTATGATGCTGCCCCACCATTGGTTAGACCGGTTAAGTCCACAGTAGGGTTTGAGCTACCTCCACCTCCGGTCTGAAAGTAAACTCATTCCTATACTACAACCAAAACCTAAAATGAACAATATATTCCCAATCTGCGAATCTAACATACTAACACACTAAATGCCAGCAGAGTAGGCCTAATGGTTTGTCATGTCTGCTCGGTAGCCAGCCACCTAATGGGTGCTTGCTTTCCCGCCCCCCCCAGCCCCAGAGAGGGTCTTCTTCAGCTTGTTTCCCCTTGTACCTGTCCCACCCCTACTTGAAGCCCTCCACTGTGTTCTCCTCCACCAGACTCCCAGGCAGCGCATTCCATGGCCCCACCACACTCTCAGTGAAGTAATGCCTCCTACGTTTCTCCCTGTAATTTCCCTCCTCCAGCTTCCACTCATGCCCTCTGGTTGTTCCCCACTTCTTTAGCCTGAACATCTCCTTGGCTCCACCCCTGTTTATTCCTTTTACATATTTGAAGACCCCTATCATCTCCCCCTGTCTCTCCTCTCCTCCAGTGTGTACAGCCTGAGCTCTTCCAGTATCTCCTCATAGGGCCCCCCCATGCTCTGAATCATCCTGGTCGCCATCCTCTGGACCCTCTCCAGCAGTGCTATGTTCTTCTTAAGGTGAGGTTTCCAGAACTGCACACAGTACTCGAGATGCGGCCTGACCAAGGCATTATACAGAGGGAGGATCACATCCCTCCTCCTGGATGTAATCCCCCTAGCTATGCAGCACAATATCCTGTTTGCTTTTGCTGCGGTTCTTCTGCAGTTTTCCGTGTTATTCATTTTGATGTCTACCACCACCCCTAGATCCCTCTCGCCTCATGTGGCTTGCAGTGTGATCCCTCCCAGGGTGTATACATGGCCCGGGTTTCTGACCCCCAGACGCAGCGCCTTACATTTCCCTGCATTAAACTTTAATCCCCACCTCCTTGACCACCCCTCCAAGGTATCCAGGTCCCCCTTGACTGTCTCTTTCGCTTTGTCCCCGTCCGCCAGTGCTCCCAGTTTTGAGTCCTCTGCAAAGAGACTCATCCTACTCCTAACCTCCCTTCCCATATCCGAGACATAGGCATTGAACAATAGTGGCCCCAATACTGAACCTTGGGGGACCCCACTGATGACCTTCCTGGGGGAGGAGACTATCCCACTAACCACTACCCTCTGTATTCGCCCTGTAAGCCAATTTTCTACCCATCTGAGCAACTGCCCTCCCACCCCCATCCTCCCCCGGCTTTGTTATCAAACCCTTGTGGGATACTAAATCAAATGCCTTACTGAAATCCAGGTATAGGATGTCCACCTGCCTATGTCGGTCCAGGGCCCCCGTCACCCAGTCATAAAACTCCACGAGGTTGGTCTAACACAGATCTCCCCGGAACAAAACTGTACTGTTTGTCATCCAGGTGCTCCAACCTTTCCAGCTGGCCCCCAAGCCTCTCCTTGACAATGCCTACCACAGACATTAGGCTGACAGGCCTATAATTCCCCATCTCCTCTCTAGACCCCACTTTGTGGATAGGCACCACATGAGCCATCCTCCAGTCTTGAGGCACCCATTCTGTCTGCAGGGAGGTGTTAAAGAGTGCAGCTAGTGGAGCTGCTAGCTCATCCGCCAGTTCCTTCATAGCCCTCGGATGCAGCCCATCCAGCCCCAGCGCCTTATCAGTTTTAGCGCCAGTGTCCTCCCTCACCCTATCCACTGTGATTTCTCCCTCCCAGCCCACCCCTCATTCAACCACCCATCCCTTCTAGATTTGGCCCGGCCTGTATCCTAGCCTCTTTCATTCCTCCAGCCTTCATTTGACCTCTCGATTTTGTTGGCTTCCCTTCACTCCCGTTGGGATGTAGGGATCCCCTGCTTCCCTCTGTAAATACAGAGGCAAAGTACTCATTTAGCACCTCTGCCTGTTCCCCTGCTTCCTGAGCCTATCCCTTCTCAGTCCTAATCCTGCTGATCTGTGCCCTCCCTTTTCTCTTCTTCACTATGTACTGTATTTATAGAATCCCTTCCCCCCTCCGGATATCCCTAGCCAGGTTTTGCTCCATCCTTGCCTTGGCTCCCCTCACCAGTCTGGTGACCCTCCTAGCTGTCAACCTGCACTCACCCTCTCCCATCCCCCAGAGTGCTTAAAACGTGCGTAGGCAGCCTTTTTATCCCTCACCGCCTATTGCACCTCTCTGGTCCACCAACATGGCTTGTTGGCTCTACCATGCTTACGCCTTACCCTTGTACATGAGCTAGTAGCCTCCTGCATCCCCTTCTTTTTTTTTTTTTTGAAATTTTAGTTTTATTGTTTTCTTTTTTGAACAACAATGACAAAAAATAAAACAAAAGACAGACCTACATACAGAAGCCTTATAAGCAGACCAGGTCACAGATAATATTATTATACTCTGAACATTAATATTTTATGGAACTATCCATCTTAATTGGTGAGCGGTCTTAAAATAGTCGACCGTATACACAGGTGGACCAAACTAACTCAGAGGACTGTGGTCTCCTACCTGTTTTGCTTCTATAGGGTAGTGAGAACCCAACTAAAGAAATAAATAATAATTACTTGACTAAATTCTAACTTACAACAAACAGACTACCACCCTCACCCCCACCCCATCCCCTCCCCACCCATGCAGATGGTCTTGTCTGAATTAATAAGGATACCTTCATGAAGCACAGTCTGCAGTACATGTAATTTCAGTCCTTCAACATATGTTCTCATAAAGTTCCTTTTATTTATGGTTAAGGGACTCTCTAGCTAGGATTTCCAGAACTGGGATACCTTCTCTGGTGCTGAGAAACTCAAAGAATGGGAACCAGCGAGTCTTATAGGAATGAGGTCTCAGGTTCAGGTTAGCAGTAATTCTTTCCATTGTTTTAATTTGGTGGCATCATGCCAACCACTGCTCCTCTCCCGGGGGGTGTCTCCGATAACCATAATCTTGTAATAGCCTTTTGGGCTGCCACTATCAGGATAAGGAATAGGTAATCAGCTTTAGAGCCCCTCAACCCCTGTGGTGACTCCACCAATATAAGATGCCGTGGGTGCCTGGGGACAGGTACCTGTAAAATCAGGCTCAGCTGGTCACCTATAAGATTCCAGAAGTCTTTGAGTTTGTCACAACTCCAAAAAATATGTTCATAAGTTCCAACCGACCCGCACTCCCTCCAACATTTATCTGAGTAGGTTTGCCCAAAATGTTTAGTTGTCACAGGTGTTCGAAAGAATCTCATGAGCACCTGCCAACGAAATTCTCTCCATGTAGGAGAGGATGTGGTTCTGTGTGCCAACCTCCAAATCGCCTCCCACCCTAAGTCGTCCTCTCCCAATCCAGGCTTTTTCCCCACTGGTACTGGATTCGAGCTCTAATGTCTGAGATATCTGGCTCACCAGCCCGATATAACTTAGAAATCAAGTGTGTGTTTTGGGAAGAACCATTAGACATTTCAAGCAGGAGATCCAGAAGTATAGTGGGCTCACCAAACAACTGACCTTCCTTCCCCTCCTCAGCCTGAAGGTAGTGTCTGATTTGTAGATGACCATTAAAGTCGCAAGATGGAACCATAAACTCCTGTTGAATCTGGGTAAAACTTTTTATATTATGCCCTGAGAACAACTGTATGAATCAACTAAGACCCCGACTTGCCCAACGTGTAAACAGCAGGTTTTCCCTTCCTGGCAGAAAATTAACCCTATCTACAATCCTACCATTCCACAGAATCCTAGCTTGTAATTTCTTCTCCTTTACAACCTGATTCCAAACTAAAATCAACATCTTGAGCCAAGGGTTTTATAGGCCCTGCAGCACCCTAGGGTTACTTTTATTTAGTAAGATTGAAGGCAGGGTGTAAGGCCTCAAGGTTTGGAGATCCATTTTTACCCAGCTTTGCTTTACTCCTGGAGGTGTGTAGGCTGCCATGTACTGTAATTGGGCTGCTCTATAATATCCCTTAAAATCTGGGACACCCAGGCCACCCCTCCCTTTGGGTAGCTTCAACAAGGCCCAGCTAAGCCTGGGCTTCCTCCCAGCCCAGACAAATGAACTTATAAGCTTTTGAAGATCAAGCCAGAACTGTCTTGGAGGGTGCAAAGAGATTGCATCGAACAAGAAGAGCATCCTCGGCAGAATATTTATTCTCACCGATTTAACCCTGCCAGTAATAGTGAGGGGGAGAGTTGCCCATCTGGCACCATCCTTTCGAATTGTGTCTAGCAACTTCAAATGGTTAATACGGTATAGCAGACCCAAATTCTTCAGTATTTGAATCCTTAAGTTATCTAAAACTGGAGGTGTTCCACTTCAAATTGGTTAGATTTTTCACCATCAAGGGGACAGGGGCTCCAATGGAAATTATTTCTGATTTGGAGTCATTAATTTTAAAACCCGAAATATTCCCGAATTCCCCCAGGAGGGACATGGCCACCGGTAGGGATGTAATAGGATTTTTTAAATAAAGTAGAGTGTCATCAGCATACAGAGAGATGCGATTCTCCACCTCACCCACTGTGATCCCTACGATGTCCTCATGTAGCCAAAAAGCTTCCGCTAATGGCTCCATACTTAGGGCGAATAGGAGGGGTGAGATGGGGCATCCCTGTCTAGTACCTCTCTCAATATAAAATGGGGAAGAAAATACCCCATTCAGCCTTACTTTGGCAGAAGGGTGCGTATAAATGGCAGCCACCCATGCTTGAAACCTGGGACCCAACCCAAATTTCTTAAGCACTTCACCTAGAAAGTCCCATTCCAAGCGATCGAAAGCCTTTTCGGCATCAAGTGTAACAATTACTGCTTAGTCTCCTTTGCTTTGATTTTTTTAATGTGTCATTACAGTAAGCAATCTTCTAAAGTTGTCATGCCGATGTCTCCCTGGCATGAATCCTGCCTGATCTGGATGCACCAATTGTGTCACCACCCCCTGCAGCCTATTTGCTATCATCCTAGCAAAGATCTTAACATCCAGATTTAAAAGTGAAATGGGGCAATAGTTACCACATAGGGTTGTGTCTTTGTCCTGTTTCGGGATGACTGTTATTAGAGCTTGTGTCCAAGTGTCTGGGGCCTCTAAGGGAATATGGGCCACATTACATATTTGTAACAGCAAGGGGGTTAATTTGTCCCGGAATTTCTGATAGTACTCTGCAATATAGCCATTGGGGCCCGGAGGCTTTATTGTGCTTAAGGTTCTTAATAACCTCCGCCAACTCCAGCTGAGAAAAGGGGCAGTTGAGCTCCTTCTCAAGTTCACAGGAAAGCCTGGGTAGCTTTAGTCTATGCTGGAATTGTTAAATTCCATCTACTCGACTGGCACAGGACTCTGACCTGTAGAGAGCCTCATAAAACTTTTTAAAACATTCCGCTATATGAGCGGGGTCCATGGCCAGCCGACCAGGCAGTTTTGGGTCTTTTATTGTGGAAATATGCATATCTGCCTCTTGTTTCTTTAACCTGTATGCTAAGAGCCTACCCTACTTATTCTCTCGTATAATATTTTTGTAGTATGAACCTTAGGGCATTCTCTGTTTTGACAGAGAGAAGTTGCTGTAATTGCTCCTCACTAACTTCAGATCTCTCAGTAAAGCCCGGGTACCGTCCTTTTTGTGCCGGTCTTCCAGTTCTTTAATTTTTTGCTCCAGTTTATCTTGTTGCTGTTGCCTAACCTTCTTTTGTTGGGATGCATAAGAGATTGCTTCACCCCGGACTACTGCCTTTAGGCCATCCCAAAGGAATTTGCTCCTTGAGACCAACCCTGTATTTTCGCTGATATAATTATCTATCGCCTCTTTAATTTTGGATATGAATACCTCGTCCTTAAGCAGCCTGGCGTTCAGGCGCCATAAAGATTGCTTGTGTAACGGCCCCAAATCAATAGTAATGCTAACCTTTGCATGATCTGACATGCAGATGGGATAAATCTGCTGGTCTGATATACTCCCCACACAAGTTTTATGCGTGTAAAACCTGTCTAGACGCAAATATGATTAATGTGGGTGGGAATAGAAAGTAAAATCCTAACTGGATGGATACTTGTCCCTCCAGGTATCCACCATACTAGCCTCCGTATATAGGTGAGCAAGAAATTTTGCTCCAACGTCCTTTACCCAGCTCCCCTTCCCCCCCCAGCCCTGTCAACCAAAGCGTCTTCCATGCAATTCCAGTTGCCTCCCAATATAATTTGTCCCTCAGGTAGAGAGGCTATAACTCCAAAGACCTACCTAAAAAATTCGGAATTGGAAGGCGTAGGGGCATACACATTCACAATATGTATTACCCTGTCTGCAATCCTGCCCGGAAGGGTAACCAGTCTGCCCTCTTCGACAGAGGAAGAGTCCAGCCAGGTGAAGCCTAGGTCTGCAACAAAATGGCCACCTCCGCCTTTTTGGATTTTGGTGGGAGGAGGAAAACACCTCCCCAACCCAAATGCGACATAGTTTGCTATGTTCCGCCATCGAGAGGTGGGTTTCCTGCAAGAGGCTGATATTGCATCTAGCCCTAGCTAAATCCTTTAATATAGTATGCCTCTTTGCAGGGGAGCCCAACCCCTTAACATTTAAAGAAATTAATTTGAGTCCCCATAGGTTGGCTGTAAGAATATTCTCCCTTACTCGTCCCAAATTATGCACTGTCCGTGCAGCCCATTCAGGCATCCTCTATCTTCCCTGGTCCCTGCCCCACGGAGGGACGGCGTACAGAACACATCTCCAGCCATCTGAAGCCCCATGCTGCATTTCCCAGTCCTTCCCACAATATCCCCAGTTATTAACCACCTCCCCCATCCCTGATATATTACCCACAACAAACAAACTTAATAAACTATATACAGATAGGCCTGTCAAGGCCTGCAACGGAAGGAAGCTCCCTCTGCCCAGAAGCATGGACTAACTAAGAAGTCCCTCACTCCCCCCCCCGCTCCTCCGAACCGGAGGTAACAGAAAAGGTGGTCTCCTGGGGCTAGTCTTCAGCAGGAAGGTAGTATTCCCTAGCAGGGAGCAGCACTGTCAAAAAGATACTGGCTGACCTCCGATGGGTGACCTATCCCCTGAACTGACTTCTGGCAAGTGAGACTGTTCTGCAATTGAGGCAGAGGTGAATCGGCCCCAGTATATTTCAAACTATGTCCGGTGCTTGCCAGCTAAGATATTGAGGGATCCAAGCCAGAGCCGACACTGGATTCCCAGTAGCCCATTTCGGACCCAAGAAAGCCCAGCCAATCTGGGCTGCCAAACCTGCCACTCAGATCTGGAGGTGAGGATGCTTGGGCCTAATTGCCTGCCCTTTCCAGCTAATATCTCCCTCTTACAATAGCAAGAGGTTCCAAATAAGACTTTCAAAAATTTAGAATCTCCCCCCTTTTTCTCCCTGCAAATTTTGAGTTATGCATCTAAACACAGGGTAATTTGAACAGAAAGCATGTATAAATAACTAGTACAGCCACCTTAAACTGTGGCTTTCCCCCGAACCCAGTCATATGGAGCCCTTGAATTTCAGGGCCCAAAAAGAAATAGTTAACAGCTATGCCCAGGTGACTTCCCTGAAAGCGAGTATGAAAAGCTGTAAATTCAGTCATTCGACAGTTAGCCTGCGAACAACCCTACAAAATGCAGGTGTTGAAAGAGCTAAACCGTCCTTCCTTGCATGGGGGTATCAGTTCCAGCTGATCTTCGAGACAAGAAGTGTCGAAACCAAATCTTCTGATACCTCAGGTAGGCTGCTGTGTTTGTAGTCCCTTTCCCAATTTAATCAGGCCCTTGAGAAGCAGATCATCCATCCCTGTACCTTTAGATAGAGTTCCTCTCACAGCTTCGTTACCCGCCGTTTCCCACCATAGCTGTGACAGGGTTTGTTCCAACATCTCGGCCTGGAGGTCAAGGAGGGCGACACCCGCCTTCTGCAGGGGTTTACTAGCCTGCAACAAGGAATCGTACAGTTTACTGCCAGAAGACCAATGAACAAGCAACTTCTCTGGGTATCTGAGATGAGCCTTTATTTGCTTTTCCTTAAGTTGCTTGATAGCCGCCAGAGCACGTCTCCTTTTTTGCATAGTTGCGGGTGGAAAATAGTGATCCTCGTACACCTGTTTCCCATCCAAATTTAGATCTCGTTTAGACCATGCCTTACGCAGTATCATATCTTTTCTAGGGACATGGATATGTTGTTCATCCACACTCATTGGCAGTATCCTTGCCGCTTTAAATCTTGCCGGAAGGTCTTCAAGCTTGCTCCTCCCACCCACCCGGGTGGTATAACCTCGGCTCCGCCCATGATCGCAGATTCTTTACCGCTTGGAAGCTCAGGTTCCCCTCCTTAACGCTTCCGCGCTTGTGACTGGTCCTTATTTCTCCGCTTATGGATTTAAAAATAATATTTTGCAAAAGACTTTAGTCTTCGATCCCTCGCCGCGATGGATAACCGACCCGGATTTTCGAGATGCCCATGCGGCAGAAGATGTCTCGACGGATCCACACTCCACGGTGTTACTGCTTAGGCCTTGAGCACGCACCCGCAGGCTTGCGACCTGTGCTCATCTTTCTGCGCCCACGTCCTCAAGACCGTGCTGCCCGATTGCACTGGGCCCCGAGAAGCGTTTCTCCGTGAAGTCCAAGGAGGCCCGGTTGGCGGTGTCAGCGGCGAGGCTCGGCGGCGTGACGCCCGAGCGGATGGTCGCCTCAAGAGGAGGCGGCGCGGGTCAGATTCTTTCCTCGGCCGCATCATCCCGCCTTCTGGGTTCTTCCCACACGAAGCCTTTAAGGAGCTTTTGTCTGTCCCTCCACTAAAGGAGAAGGGCTCATGCCTGCTGGACCTTTTTCGGTCCAAAAAGAGGACAAGGTAAGTCCTCCTCGACGCTCTTGGGAGCTGGAAAGGTCCCTCTCCGGGCCGTCGCACGCCGGCTTGCGTCGATCGCCGCTTCGCCACTGGCCTCACGGTGTCCCGTCAGGTCAGTTGACCGAGACTCCCACTGATGAAGTCTTCAGATTTTCTCGACCCATTGACGGGCTGTCGCTTTTAGCAGCCGAGATTCCCTCTCCCCGTTCCCCGGGAGGTGTTGAGGATCCCGTGGGCTCGCCTGTGCCCGGGTTCCGGAGCCTCCGGATGGACCTTCGAGCCGAAGGGGTAGTCGGTTCGCCGACACTTCCTGCACCGACCCGGAAATTCCGGGACTCAGGTCTCGGCCCCGACCTCAAGGCCAGCCGCTCCCACCGCCATAGGCGGTTCCTGCCTCGCACTGCTGGTAAGCGGCGCCGCCGCCCGGGCTCGTCCTCCTCCTCGGATGAGGAGGCCCGGTAAATTCATTCGATGATGCGGAGACCTTATGTTGCAACAGCTCCTCCTGGCGGGGAATAAGCCGACTCCGGCAGCCCACGCCATTATGGCTGTCACGGGAACGCCGACACAACCTCCCCGACTTGCCCGAGGAGCCATACCCAGGCCGGTTGTTCGCCAAACCAGCTGCTCCACCGATTGCGGTGGAACCTCCGCCCACAGCCACTAATTGGGGCTCCACCAAGGATTCGGTCGCTAAGGTTTACCCCATCAAGCGTCAGTTACCCCTCACTCCCGACCCACCTCTGGCAGGTGAAGAATTGGTTCGGGCCAGAGCAGCTCTTAGAGGACTCTTCCGAGTCAGAAGATGATTCCTCCTTCTTCTCCAAGCGACTGACTTGGAGTCTTCAGGAGGTCAGCCACGGACGATAGCCCGCCGTTCTTCCTAGGACGCTTCGCCTGGTCTCGAGTCTACACTGGATGGAGCTCGAACCCGTTCCAACGTGGGTTGCGTATCCTCACGGAGATTCTGGACCGAGGGATTCTCGGCGGAGGCCTCTTCGGTGGCCGAGGCCATAGTGGGTCCAGCACTGGAACTTTGGCGCGCCTGCTTCCTGCCCTGCGCCTTCGGCCAGGATGGCCAGGAAGTATGCGGGTCCCTACCGTTCCTTGTCCGGTTTTCGGAACACCCTCTGCTGAGGGGTTGGGTCACCGACACGCTTCCGCCATGCGGCAACGCCAGGGATGTGACAAACCTCCTGACAAGGAGTCCAAGAAATTGGACTATGTCAAGTAAAAGTCTACGCTAAGGCCCCTCTCTCGCCTTCGCCAGGCCAGTTCGCCCTCATGGCACATTTTTCATGCCCTGTTGGGCCTCTGATGAGGTCATCTCATCTTCCGCCGATCTGCAGACTACGGTTAAGCGAGTGCGGGACTCAGGGCAGGGCAGTGGGCCAAACAGCAGCTCCAGACTCTGCTTTGGATGTAGGGACTCATGTGCCAGATCGGTGGCGGCCGCAGTGGCTATCGTCGGCCGGGCCTTGGCTGAGGATATCCACCTTTGCTCGGATACCCAGCTAAGTTGGCGGATGTTCCTTTTTGGGACTGACCTCTTCGGCCCTGGGGTGGAAGGTCACCTGCAGAGGATCGAGAAGTCCAATCCACCTTGGACTCGGTCTCTTCGCTCAGAAGGACAAAGGCCGCAAACCACAGCCTAAGCCCTTTCGTCCTTCTGTGCCCCCGGCGCGCTCGGCCCAGCAACGTCAGGGCCAGCAGGCTCGGCCTTGGCATCCCAAACCCAAGCCCGGGCTTCCTCTAACAGGAGGCAGGGAGGAAAGGGCCCAGGAGGTCCTCGGCGGTCCCTCCTCCAAGCCTGCCCAGTGGCTGCTGGGGGTGTCGCTTCATCCCGTCACCTTACCCCTGGGTCCCCCGTGGAGAGCGGCTCCGCACTTCCGTTCCGCCTGGTCCGCTGTTACCACGGACAGGTGGGTCTTGAAGGTGAGGGAAGAGGCCTGCCTCTGAATCTCGAGCAGGCACCACCTTCAGAGCCGCTACCGGGGCTTCGGATCCCCAGGCTCACTGGCGCTCAGTCGAGCCGACGTCGCTCTCCTCCTCCAGAAGGAGGTGGTAAGAGAGGTGGTGGACCCTCTTCAGACCCAGGGTTTGTGTCCAGGTACTTCCTGGTTCCGAAGCGGACGGGGCTGGCCCCCATTCTCGACACTCTACACGACCTAAACAAGTTCCTAAGGTCTCGAACCTTCAGGATGGTCATCTCTGGCTCAGATAATGCCATCCTTGGAGCAGCGTGTAGTTCTGCTCTCTGGACTTGCAGGGGCCAGCGTTTTCACGTCCCTATCCGTCCGTCTCACCAGAGATTCCTTCGCTTCGAGCGGAAGGATCTCTTCGATTCCAAGCCATGCCCTTCGGCTTGTCTCCAGCTCCCAGGGTCTTCACCAAATGCATGGCAGTGGTGACAGCATTCCCTCTTGGCCGAGGGTCCGGGTGTACCTTACCTGGACGACTGGCTGATAGCAGCTCCCTCCAGGAAGGAGGCGGAGTGGTCCAGAGATCTGGCCTCAGGTCTGCTCTCCAACTGGGCCTCCTTATCAACGAGGCCAAGTCGGAACCTTCGAGCCAAGCAGGTGATTTTATTCATCGGGGCGCAGCTCGACTCTCTTCGAGCCAGAGCGCGGCCCCGGCGGACAGGGCCGAGGTTCTTTCCTCCTTTGCCCGATCATTTCTGGTTGGGCAATTGCGCCCTGCCCGGGACTTCCTGCGCCTCCTGGGTCTCATGGCGGCCTGCACCAGCGTGGTCCGTTGGGCCCGCTGGAACATGCGTCCCCTTCAGTGGGGACTGGCCAGCCAGTGGTCACAACGCTGCGATCCCTTGGACCAGCTTGTGTCGGTGACACAGGGGATGTGGAACGCTCTCCAGTGGTGGACCGTTCCAGATCATTTGCAGGAGGGCATCCCGTTCGCCTCCGCCGAGCCGACTGTCTCTCTGTCGACCGTGCCTCTCTGATGGGTTGGGGTGCCCATCTGGGGAACACCGGCTCATGGCCTCTGGTCCCCGGGAGTCCCGATGCCACATCAACCTGCTGGAGCTCCGGCGGTCCGCCTAGCTCTCACCGCCTTTGCTCCGTTCCTCCGGGTCAAGTGGTCCGAGTCCAGACGGACAATACCACGACTACGTACTCATCTAAACCGCCAGGGCAGGGACTAGCTTCCATGCTTCTATGCAAGGAAGCCTCCCGCGTTTGGTCACTCGTGCTCGCAGCCTGGAGGCGGATCTCCAGCCATTCACGTGGCAGGAGCCTCCAACACCCTGGGGCCGATGCCCTGAGCCGGATAGGGCTAAACTTCCACTAGTGGTCTCCTGCCGGAGGTAGTACATCTGTTCTCCTTTGGGGCACACCTCAGGTGGACCTGTTTGCCTCCATGGAGACAGCCAAGCTGAGTCTGTTTCATGCCGCCCCCTCAGCAGGGCTCGCTGCATGGGGAGCCTTCTCGAGGCAATGGACCCAGGCCTCTTTACGCCTTTCCCCCATTTCCCTTGATCACAAGGTGCTCCTCAAAGCGAGGAGGGACAAGGCGCAGGTGATTCTGATAGCCAGACTGGCCTCGCCAGTTCTGGTACCAGATCTCCTCAGTCTCAGCTCCAGGACTCTGCAGCTTCCAGCTCGCCCGGACCTGCTCTCAATCAATCAGGGGAAGGTGTTCCATCCGGACCTTCAATCCCTGACTGACGGCCTGGTCTGAGCTGGCTAGAGTTCCAGGCTTTGGGTCTTTCCGACGAGGTCCTCAATGTAGTTGAGGCGTCCTGTAGGAGTCGACTAGAAAATGTTATGCCTTCAAATGGAAAAAGGTTTTCCATTTGGTGTCAGGCAAGGGCTTGGACCCTTCCTCCTGTTCCTTGGCAAGCATCTTGGACTATTTATGGTCCCTTTCTAGTCAAGGGCTTGGGTCGGCGACCCTAAGGGTGCACCTGGCATCTCTCTGCTTACAGTAGCGGGCGGGAAGCAGTCGATGTGAGAGAGAGAAGGTGGTCTGGCGCTTTTCAAAGGCCTTGATCACATTTCCCTCCAGTGCGGGAACCCCCACCTCCGTGGGATCTACTGCTGGTACTGGCAAAGCTCGTGGGCAAGCCATTCGAACCTATGCACAGGTGTGCTCTCCTCACCTGTCGGAAGACCGCCTTCTTGGTGGCTATCACGCCAGCCAGAAGGATGGGAGAGCTCCAGGCGCTTTCCATCGAGTCTCCTTACCTGGTCTCTCCACAGGGACAAGTTGTCCTGCGCCCCACCCGAAATTCCTTCCGAAGGTGGTGGCCAGTTTCACTTAACCAGGTGTTGACTCTGCCGGTGTTCTACCCCAATCACACCTCGGGAGGCGAATATAGGCTCCATAGCTCTGGACCCTAGAAGAGTGGCTCGCTTATTATAAGGAGCGCCGCGGCTGAAATTCGGGGAGAGGTTCGCCAGCTGTTTGTCACCTACGCTGAAGCCGCATCTGGCAGACCTGCAGCCATAGTCGGACGATAAGCAGGTGGGTAACCTCCTGCATAGATCTCTGCTATAGTTAGCGGGCATGGAGCCTCCCAGAGGGATAAGAGCTCATTCTACCCTCCATACTGCTGCAACGGTGGCTGCTTCCAGGGACGCCCCTATCCAGGAAATCTGCAGGGCTGCTACCTGGAAGTCAGCAAACACCTTCATTACCCACTACCACATCGACCTTGAGTCACGCCCGGGATGCTGGTTTGGGGCCTCGGTTCTCAGTCTCTCTTTCCCAAGTAAGTATATGGGGGTGTCGTCTTGCCTCCCTCCTCCCGGAGAACTGCTAGAGTCTGCCAATGAGTGTGGATGAACAACATATCCATGTCCCTAAAATAGGTTACTCACCTGTAACAGGAGTTCTAGGAATGGTATATATTGTTCCTCCATGACCCTGACCCCACTCCCGGCTTGACGCACAACCTGAGCTTCCAGCGGGCAGATTCAAGGCCATGGGGCGGAGTCGAAAGTTATACCACCGGGTGGGTGGAGGAGCAAGCTTGAAGACCTTCCGGCAAGATTTAAAGCGGCAAGGATACTGCCAATGAGTGTGGATGAACAACATATACCATTCCTAGAACTCCTGTTACAGGTGAGTAACCTGTATTTGTGGGATAGGGATTAAACTTGACTAAGATCGAATGAGGGGGAGCCTCTTTCCTGGGCTCTAGGCCCAAGGCCCATTGTACCCTCTCAAGCTCAAGGGGTTCAGTGCTAGGAATGTCCAGTTCTTGTCTCAGCCAGGTTTCAATAAATTCAACAGGGTTGTCTTGCTCTGCACCCTCTGGAAAACCGAAAATACAAATGGTTTTCCTTCTCTCTCTGGACTCCGCGTCCTCCATTCTTGCCGTCAGTTCTCTTTCTCTCCTGGCCAAATACACCACCACTCTGCTAAGCCTCATGGAGTCATCTCTGAGCCCATCAAGGCCCGTTTCCAAGTCGTTGGTTCTCCACTCGAGATGTTTGATCTCCTTTTTTATATCTTTTACATTTGAGTCTATTCGTTGCAGCATTTTAACAATATGTGCTATTGCTCGGTCATCAAGAGAACTGCCTCGTGAGGTGGTCTCCTCTTCTTCCCTACCCGAGCCTGCAGCCGACTCAGAGGCCCTGGATAGTGGAATGCTCGGACTGTGATCTTGTTTGGAGCGGCATCCCGAGGGTAGCTTAGTGACACTTCTACCTCTCGATTTCACCGGCTGACTCATTCTCCTCCTTACAGTGTCGGCTGAAGATGAAATTTTCCGTATAAAGCACTGGATTTCTTTGAAATGTCTCTCCACTACCGCGGAGCTCAGATCTAGGCATCCATTCGGTTTGGTGACGTCACCGGAAGTCATCGCACCCCCTTCTTAATGGTCTCCCACAAGCTTCCAGCATCCATGTCCGGCCTAATCTTGCCCAAGCTCCCCCGTAGAATCCTACCCACGACCACGAAGTCCGCTCCCCTTAAGTCTTTTTTTTTAGTTGTTTAACCAGGAGTAGCACGCTAAGCTGAAAGATTTTTTACAGGAGCGACCTGGGAGCACAGGGAAGTTAAGTGACTTGCTCAGGGTCACACAGTATGCAAGTGGAGGCTGTGGGATTCAAACCCAGGTCTGGTCTGCTGGATGTCACCAGATTTGCAGCTCAGAGCCTTAAACCACTGCACTATACTGCCTCTAGGTCTACTGCTACTACTGTATTAGTGTGGTTACCCTCACCCGCCGGTGCAGCAGAAACCAGACTATGGCGTGGTCGCCACCTGCCAGCGGGCTGCACACCTCCAGGCCCCTTATCTGGTCACTGTCTGCTAGGACAACATCCAATATCTGCCCCTCCCTAGTAGATTCCCCAACCTGTTGGACCAGGAAGGCATCCTGGAAGACATCCATCAGTCTCTGTTCCCTGGCCACAGAGGATGTCATAGTGTCCCAGTCTGCTCCTAGCATATTAAGGTCACCCATGACCACCACCCTACCCTTTCCAAGGTGGCAGTGACCCTTGATGTTCTCAACTAGTTTGTCCTCCAGGGCCTCTTCCATTGCGGGGGGGGTCTGTACACCACCCCTATTTTCAGTCTTTTACCTCCCCTCATTTGCAGGGTTACCCAAATTGCCTCCACACCCCCTACAGCATCCTCCATTCCACTAACCACTATGTCATTTATATCAGTGCTACACCCCACCCCCTTCTCACTCCTCTGTCTTTCCTGAATATTTTGTAGCCCTCCAAGTTTAGGTCCCAATAATTTTTCTGGGTGGCCCATGTCTCAGTAATTGCTGCCACATCCACTGCTCCCTCAACCAGCATAGCCTGGAGCTCAGGCATTTTGTTGCCCATGCTCCTGGCATTGATCAGGACCATCCTCCACTCTGACCCCTCTTCCCCTCTCCAGTATTACCTCTATAGTAGAGGTAATTGCCAAAGAGTGGGAGGCATCAGAACCTTGTAGATGACATGATCAGAGGACATTAGTAAATCCCTGGAACCTAAGTCCTCCAAAGCTGAACCCAACCAACAGGCACTCCAGATGGCCTAATACCCAGCCAACATGGTGGTAAATTCCCTTAAGATTAATGCCAGGATGCAGCAATAACAAACAGAGAGAGGTGATCACTATGGCTCAAACTGTAGGAAGCCGATAACTCGGAATTACTACTACAAAAGTTACTATTCAGAGAAGGAAAGCTGTTCAGTGAGTGGCTGGCACAGTTCTTAAAGGAAGAAAAAGGGAACCTAGGCAAAGAAAAAGAGCAAAGCCCCAGCTACCTACCATTATCCAGAAGCAGGAAATTTTTCCACAACAAAAATTGTCGTGACTGTCGCCAACAATACGGCAACTATAACAGAGGTGACGGCTTTGTAGCCTCCTGTAATAACAGTTTGTTTATATTGTTTTATTTTGTTTACCAAGTAAGTGCACTGGTGCAAAAATCACCTTTTTCAGGTACGACCCAGGTACCAAAGTACAATGAATTGTAAAACATGGCATAACCAATATACACATGCAACACATACAGTGAATAGGTACAAACAATTAAAAAATTAAATAGTTCTATAAACATACAGTACTGGATATGATTTTAGTCCTAACGTTTGCAAACACTGAAGTTTGGAAAGTGATATTTCAATATAGTATTTAAAACAGTTGATGAAGAAGATCTAACTGGTATAGTATTCCACAAGCGAGAGGTCCTGTAACTAAAGGAATTTCGGCTTAAAGTAGTTTTTTTCCAAGAAACGTACAACAAATAATTTAATTTAGAATGATAATTATAAGTAATATTTTCATCTTTAAATAAATTTGCCAGACTAGAGGTTGGCCTAAAATATAAAATTTTAAAGGTAAAATTTGCCAGTGATAGTTGTGACTTATGTTCAAACGAAAAGCCAGTTTAAATTGCTAATATACAGTGATGGATCCTATTAAAAATTCAGCCATTTTGTGGTAAAGAATTTTCTTTATATCGAAATGGGTTTTCAAAGCATGAACCATAATCAGTAATCGGTAGTAAATTATGGGTTGCAATTTTGAGACGAGATTCATAAGTGACATATTTTCTGACGCAATATAATTGACCAAGTTTTTGATGAACTCTGTTAGTCATGTTCTTAATGTAAGAACCAAAATACAACCCTGTATCAAGATGAACACAAAGGGCTGGTGCAGGGGCAGGGCGCCTGTCTGCAATGCTGACAACCCAGGTTTGGGAACGGACTTGGGATATCGGGGAGTAGGCCAGGGGAGAAGGATCGAGCGTCCTAGGGACTGCTGTCCTTCTCCAGGGGGAAGTGGGGTAGATTGTCCAGCACAACGCGGACCCCTGGCAGAGGCTGGGGGTACCTGCATGCTGGCACCATCACTTGTGGGGGGGCAGTGCGGACACAGGACGTCATTGCATGTCCCCGCCCCCAGGGGAAAAACAGCATACCAAAAACTGCAGCTGCCTGTTCATGATGCCTGCTCCTGGCTCTGATTGCTTCCTCCGGCTCTCCCCCTGCCGACCAATTCTGATGTCTGCAGCTCTGGCCGGCCTCAAACTCCGCCCTGGGGAGAAAGCCAGGGAGGCGGTGTCGGTGGGTGCTCCTCGCCGACACCTTCTCCCGTCGTTGAGAGGTTTGCCGGTGTGCCGTGGTCCCGCCCTGGGGGTAAGCCATGAGGTATCGATTGGGGCCTGTAAGTCTGGAGGAGCGTGGCGGGGGTCGGTGAGTTTGGGCGGAAACATGAGGGGTGTTGTGCAGAAAAAAAAAAAAAAAGATGAACAGAAAGATACTTTAACACTTCAACTGTTTCAAGTGAACTTCCATTAATTGTGTTAATCATGATATGTGTAGAACATATCTTAGGTTTTGGGGCTGTACCAAGCAACATAGCTATTGTTTTTTTTTTTTGTTTTTTTTTTTGGTATAATATTTTTATTTGCTTTTTCAACAAACTTCAACATACAATCAAGTACACAACTTATTCATTCTACAATTACCATCATACATTGGGGAGGCAGTATAGCGCAGTGGTTTAAGGCTCTGAGCTGCAAATCTGGAGACCTGGGTTTGAATCCCACAGCTCCCACTTGCATACTGTGTGATCTTGAGCAAGTCACTTAACTTTCCTGTGCTCCCAGGTCACACCTGTAAACAAGCTTTCAGCTTAGTGTGCTACTCCTGGTTAAACAATTGAAAAAAAAAAAAATAGTAATCAATCTTTTCACTTCATTACAAACTTTGTTTCATTCAAGTTAAACTAAGTTAAGTTAAATTAAATTAAATTAGAGTGAACGTGCAACCAGTATACTCATGCTTTATACATCCAATCCTTTTCTCATTCTTATATTCCACCCAACCTTCCCTTCATTCATTTTTATCTTCCCTTTTATTCTACTTTAAGCATTTCCACTGCCCCCCCTTTTCCTACTTCTTCTTTTCTACTTTCTATATGTCACCTCTCTTCATCCTTCTCTTTCTCAACCTACTGTACCTTCCCATAATATCCAACTCTCCTCCTCCGTCAGGGAGACCAAAAAAGGGACCCAATGTCTTGTAAATCCTCCCTCCCTTCCCTCCATCACATAGGTTAGCCTCTCAAGCCCCAGCGTCTGCAACACCATCCTTCACCACCCTTGGACTGTCTGTGCAACTTGTGAGACCCAAGTATTCTGGATCCCATGGTGAGCCAGAACATATAGTACCCTGATCCACCTAAGTAATAGCGTCCATTCCTCCTCCTCCTCCTCCTCCTCCCCCCCATCTTCCACCCCAAATAAACATCCTAGAGGGTCCATTGGCAATTCCCTCCCAGCAATCTTTCCCACTCTGGACACCACCCCCTTCCAATATTTCTGTAGTATCGGGCACTCCCAGAAACGGTGCATATATGTCCCCCTTCCCGAACCACACCTTCCACATAAGGGTGATACTTCAGGGTGCGCCTTATGCACAATCATCAGTGGATGATACACTCTGTGAATAAATTTAAACTATGCCTCCTTATATTTATTGCATACCATAATTCCAGAATGCATTGGGAGCAGTAACTTCCAATTTTTGTCCGTTATATCCCTACCAAGGTCTCTTTCCCACAGTTTCTTAGTTCTTACCATCCTATCAGGAAGTATAACCTTTCCTCTCTTCACCGCCTGGCCTATAAACCCTTTCTCTTGATTTTGAGCTGTATAGATCATCACCTCCACCGGGTCCACCTCATACAACCCTTTATTTTCCTTTCCCAGACTTCCCATATATGCCCTGGTCTGAAGATACCTGAATCTATCTCTCTTACGGCCTCCTACCACCTCCTGCAACTCCTGTAATGAGCAGAACCGCCCTCCCACTAATAGGTGCCCCAGACTTCTTATTCCTTTTCGTCCCCATTTCCCATAGCCTATGTCTTCCCACCCTGGCAAGAAGTAGGGATTCCTTGCCACAGGCATTAAAAGTATCTCCTTTCCTTGTGTCCATCCTTTCCTCCTTAATGCCTTCCAGGCCAATAACACCTGCACTACTAGGGGATTAACTTATTTTCCCATCCTATACACCCTTAGCCCTTTACTATGGAGATGTGCCGTTATTTTACTCTGGGCCATACCCTGTTCCAGTTCAACCCAACTGGCAACCTTGGCCTTATGTACCCAGTCCGCCACTTATCTTTGTTGTATGGCCAAAAAATAATTTTCCAAATCCAGGAAATTTAAGTGCCCTTTCTCTTTATCTGCCTTTAGCCTCCCCAGACTAACCCTCGGGTGCTTTCCTTTCCAAATAAAGACAGTGAAGGCCTTCTCCAACCTGTGTACGTCCTCCCTAGACAGACCAAGATGTAGCATTTGTAAAAAGTACAAAATCCTGGGCAGCAGGTTCATTTTTATTATATTAATTCTGCCCAGCCATGACACGGGTAGCTGCATCCACCTTCTTAGATCCGCCTCGATAGTTTTTATCAATTTGGTATAGTTTAAATTAAATTATATAGGGACCCCAAGGATCTACCAACCTGGACCCCTAAATATGTCATACTTGTCCCCACCACTTTGAGTCCCCACTGTCTTACCTGTTCTCCAGCTCCCTTAAACCACATTACTTCTGACTTTCCCAGATTAATTTTGTAACCTGAAAATTTCCCAAACTCCTCTACCAATGATAAAAGTGGGGTAACCGATCGCCTAGGATCCTTCAAAAACAACAGCATATCATCCACGTATAGTGCCAATTTATGTTGTGACTTACCTTCCCCCCACCCCCTGTATGCTCCCGCATTCTCTGATTGCTACAGCCAGAGGCTCTATCGCAAGCGCAAACAATAAGGAGGAGAGCGGGCAGCCCTGCCTCGTGCCTCTCTCCAGATTAAAACTCTCTGACCTACTGCCATTTACTACCACCTGCGCCCTGGGCCTTCTATACATTACCTCTATCCATCCCAGGAATGGCTCACCCAGACCAAACCTCCCCAATATTTCAAACAGGTAATTCCATTCCACCCTGTCAAATGCTTTTTCTGCGTCCATGGAGAGGATCCCTATATCTTCCTTTCTCCTGTTCACTCTCCAAAGTATATTAAGCAGCCATCTCATATTATGATATGACTGCCTTCCTTTAATAAACCCTGTTTGGTCTGGGTAAACCATCCTGGGAGTGTCTCCTCCAATCTGCTGGCCAAAACTTTAGCCATTATCGTCAAATCACAATTTAACAGTGATATCGGTCGATACGAGGCGCATAGTTGCGGATCCTTCCCCTCCTTTGGTATGAGGCAAATGACAGCATCACAACATGTATCTGGCAAGCTGACCTCCTCCATCTCCCCATTGTGTTGGAACACTCTACACAACACCCGTGCAACTTGGGCCCCCATCAATTTGTAGTTCTTCACCAGTGGGATAGATACTGCTGTCAGGTTCCCGAATTCCGTATATGAAGCATCAGATGCAGGAATGAGGACAGGTGCAGTGTTCGTGGACCTGACGAAGGTGCTACCCTCTGCAATTGCCCAGCGGTCCAAGGATGCTACATTCAGTTGGACAGCACAGTGGCGCTATTCGACTGAATACAGGGCCATGTCAGCACAACATTAAGTTAAATAGCACTGCCCAGACATGGATCCTGAAGTGCCCCTCAGGAGTGGATAGTGCTGGAGCACTACCTGCAATTTTCAAAGGGGCCCATGCAAATGAGCTCACTGGGCATGCCCAGTAGGGTCTCATTTGCATGGATAGCAGAGGTGGGTTAGAGCAGCACCACTCCCCCCACTGCCCGGTCCTACAGTTGTGTGGACATCCCTGGTGCCTAGTGGTCCCAACTCCATCTGATCATGTCCCCGTGCCCATGGAAGTTATTCCTGGCCTAGTCATGCCCCCTGCCACCTATGTTATTTGTTCCCTCGTCAACAGACAACTTTTTCTTCATAGCTGTTGGGGATGTGTGTATTTGCTTTAGTCTGTTTTCACTGTTCACACCAGTCCCTGTAACTAGCCTGGGGCTCGCTATTTTCTGGTTGTTAAAATCTTATTGTCCCTGAGAGCTGCATTAACATACGAGAACATGATGCCACAGCACCCACTTAGGACTTAGAGACAACACTCCAGCAGGATACTACCCATTTGTGGTCAGATTTCTGAAGACCGCAGCACTAATCAAGTCCATAACCCAGCAGGTCACATCCCCATGGGTCCTCAGTCTAGTGCTGAACGCCCTAACCTTGTCTCCCTTAGAACCCATGGACTTGGTAGAACTCTGGTGGATGACCATCAAGACAGTATGCCAAGTGGATGTATGCTCCACCAGGAAAATAAGTGAACTCTATGCCTTGTCCCACAAACAGACTTTTTTTTTTCTTTTCCATCCACTGTTTTTCAAACAACATGAAGTCTTGCTATATTATGACTAATGCAGTTTGTCCCACCATTAGAACTGCTTCGGAGGTGAAAGAGTTAACTTCCATGCAGTGCATGGAACTTAGAGCGCGAGCTCGGTTAGAAAAGCTCTGTCAGGGATATTTCAAACCGAAACCGTCAGATTCTTTACTCCGCCTCACTGAACAGTCGCTCCAGAGATTCCTCCTGCTGCTCGGTTCATTTTCTCGGTTTAAAGAGTTTTTTCTTGGTTAAATTCAACCGTGATTATCATTATTTTAACCGCAAACTGATCGGTTCAAGCTCTGTCTATGGTATTGTAAGTAATAGATCGGTTTTCTGTGTGGAACTTGTAAATGTTTATCGGTTCGGTTTGAACCGATCAGATTGTATCTAAACTTCATTCTGAAGCGTTTTAAGGCTTGTTAGAGTGCGGTTCCCGGTTCTTATCGGTTCTAAAAAAAACGGATTTCATTATGGTTTTTTCCACGACCCGTGACACGGTTGGGAACCAATAAGGGTGTCTTGCCTGGCACTGCCGAAAAAAAGGGCAAGTTTTTGGTTAGGCTGGCATTATGTCTGAGAAACCCAAAAGAAAAACCCGGGCTCACTGGGTTTCAACACTGTAGTGTCTGTGGGGAAGCCTTTGCCAAGGCTGACCCACACACCACATGTGTTTATTGTCTGGGGTTTGACCACCTCAATGCAGACTGCCAGATTTGCAAGAATTTCCCTGCAGCTACCCTAGATAAGAGAGCTGGTAGGCTTAGGGAACGAGAGGCCAAAAAGTCCGCTGACCTGGATGGCCAGCCCGGTTTGGTGCCAACCGAACCGGAGAGAGTGCCCTCTGACCAGGGCCAGACTTCCTCGGGCCAACGTAAAGCTGACTCTGAGGAGCCAGTTCCAGCAAAGAGAACTAGAAAGTCAGCAGGTGTGGAGTCAGAAATCCCTTCTCCAACTGCTGCAGAGATAGCCAGGGCAATACAGATTGTCCAGTCACTTTCCCCGGTTCCGTCCGAACCGCCACTATCTGGCAAAAGGTCGGTTCGGTCGGTTCCACTGGTTCAAGAATATGATATAGAGGAGTTTTATGAACCAGAGGAGGGGGAGGATGATTATGATCAGTGTGAATGTGACTTTGAAAGTCTGGATGTGCCCATTGAACCGGACATCTCCCCAGACAGACCTTTAGGAGAATCTCCCTAGGCTTGCTGAGTCCCTTCTCATTTTCTGTTTTATAAAAGTTGCTGAAACCCTCCAGCTTCCTTTAGAGGAGGCTGTGGATGAGCAAGAGGAGCCTGACTTTGTAGAGATGATGGATATCCCAGAGTCCAGGAGATTGTCTATTCCTTTACATAAATCTTTTAGGAAACAAACAATAAAAATTTTAAAGCTCCTAATTCTGTGCCTCCTGTGGATAAAATATGGACAGGAGGTGCACTTTGTCAGGTCCTGATACAGAATTTCTTCACAGCAATGCAGCCATGTTAGTAGTTCAGGCTGCAGCCTGTGATAAAGCTAATATTCCTCTGGCTTCACATCCTCCTGACAAGGACTCCAGGAAGATTGATGCCATGGCCAAAAAACAATACATGGCAGTGTCTTTGGGACTCAGACAAGCAAACTATATGGCTTATGTTGCAAGATACCAAAAATCTAGATGGGATACTGTCATGGCTTTAGCCAAACAGGCCCCTGGCCAGCTTGCCAAGGAGCTGGAGCAGGTGGCTGCTGATGGTATTGAGGCATCTAAGGTGCAGTTTCATGCTGCAGTGGATTCTAATGATGTATCCTCTAGAGTCATGGCTACATATGTGGCTTTTCGTAGATTGGCTTGGCTCAGGTGTACTATTTTGTCACAGGATACCCAGTCTAAGGCTATGGATTTTCCTGTGGTGGGAAATTCTCTGTTTGGGGAACAGACAGAGAATTATATGAAGAAAATGGATGAATATAGAACCACTTATAGGAGTGCACAAGCCAAGGAACTGCAAGCCACTCCTCGGAGGCAGCCCCCCAGGGGTAGAGGCAGGCCTTTTCACAGGCCTTTTTACCAGACCCAGGCCTCCTCTTCAGCTTATGTTCAGAGGGGGTTCTTCAGAGGGAGAGGCAGACGGGGTACAAGCAGGCCTGCTCCCACCCCTCAGCCTAAAGCCCCTGCCAAACAGGCACCCTGATGGGATGCCCAGGGCTGGTTCTCCATTACCTGTAGGGGGGCAGGCTGGCTTACTTCGTCCAGGACTGGGAGTCTTTAACATCAGACAAGTGGGTCCTGGAAGTAGTGAGCCAGGGTCTGGTTCTCAGCTTCAAAAAATTTCCAAAGATAAGAATCGGATCTTTTCCACCTGCAAACCCTTTCGAGACTCTTGCCTTGGAAACAGAAGTCTCAACCCTCCTGGCTCTCAGAGCTGTAGAAAAGGTTTCTCCCCTACACCAGGGCAAGGGTCTGTACTCCAGGTACTTCCTTACCCCAAAAAAGACAGGAGAGTGGCGGCCCATTCTGGACCTAAGATATCTGAACAAGCACCTTTTAAAACCAAAATTCAAAATGGTGACTCTGGGAATGATTTTACCCTCCCTAAGGCCAGGGGACTGGCTAGCTTCCCTGGACCTCAGGGATGCCTACTTCCATGTTCTTATCAGAAGCTCCCACCGAAAGTACCTCAGATTCGAACTGCCCTCAGGCCATTATCAGTTCAGAGCAATCTTACCTCTGCCCCAAGGTTATTCACAAAATGTCTGGCAGTAGCAGTTGCTCATTTAAGAAGGCAAAAGATTCCCATCTTTCCCTACCTGGACGACTGGCTCATTGCGGGTCAGTCTCCAGACCAGGTCAAATCACACCTGCAAGTTACCCAGCAGCTGCTTACCTCTCTGGGCTTTCTTCTCAATCTTCCAAAGTCAGTTCTGGAACCTGTCCAGGTACTCACCTTTATAGGAGCAGAACTGGACACAAAGCAGGCCAAAGCCTTCCTTCCCGTAGAAAGGGTAAGGACCCTGGTGGCCCTGGCCTCGTCCTTCACTCTGCAGGTCTCTCGACCAGCAAGGCATTTCCTGCAGCTCCTAGGACACATGGCTGCTTTCACAGCTGTAGTTCAAGGAGCAAGATTTCAGATGAGGGACATTCAGTTCCATTTGAGAGCCTTCTGGTCTCAAAGAAGAGATTCCCTATCCAAGTTAATCCCAGTGATTCGAACCCTGATCCAGGCCCTTCAGTGGTGGCAGGATCAGAGCAATCTGAGACAAGGGGTGCCCTTCATCCCTCTATCTCACTCCTTGACCCTTACTACAGATGTGTCCCTCTTGGGATGGGGAGCTCACATGGGCGACCTCTCCACCCAGGGGTTGTGGTCCCCTCAGGAATCTCTGCTCCACATCAATCTGTTGGAACTCAGAGCTGTTTGTCTAGCACTTCAGGTTTTTTCTGCATCTGTTCAGAACAAGGTGGTACAGGTCAGAACAGATAACAGCACTACAATGTGGTACATCAACAAACAAGGGGGCACTCGGTCTTCGGCCTTGTGCACCGAGGCGATGAAGTTGTGGTCTCTGGCTTATTCCCTGAACACTTCCCTTATAGCAGTTCACCTCCCAGGCAAGGACAGTGTCCTGGCAGATGCTCTCAGCAGGATTTCCCAGGGCCATCACGAATGGTCACTGGATCCCATAGTACTGGGGATAGTTTTTGCCAGATGGGGCACCCCTCAGATAGATCTTTTTGCAGCCCCAGACAATCATCAACTTCCACTTTTTGTTGCAGGCCCCAGTGTTGGGTCCGTCCCCTGGATGCCTTTCTCGATTGGGAAGGGAAGTTTCTCTATGCCTTCCTCCCCTTCCTCTCCTGTTCAAGGTGCTAGTCAAAATCAGGTCTCAGCCCTGCAAGATGATCCTGATTGCTCCAGACTGGGCCAGGCAGCCCTGGTACCCACTCCTTCTGTCCTTAGAAGTCCATCTTCCCCTGTGTCTCCTCAGGAACCACAATCTGTTAACCTGTGCCGAGGGGAGAGTCTGGTATCCGAATCTCAAATCCCTCAACCTCAAGGCCTGGCTCTTGAGGAGTTAGAGTTTGCTGATCTACAACTTTCTCAGGTGTTCTCGAAATCTTGAAAGCTTCTAGGAAGCCTTCCACCAGGGCTACCTATAACTCCAAGTGGAAAAGGTTTTCCATATGGTGTTCTGGGAAGCATATTTCCCCGGAATCTGCTGATTTGCCCACTGTTTTGGACTATATGGTCCATCTTAATTCTTTGGGACTGAGACCAGCTACCCTGAAAGTGCATTTGGCAGCTGTCTCTGCTTTTATTTCAGCAGGAAGCCCTCTTCTCTTTCTGCTCACCCTGTATTTTCCAAGTTTTTAAGGGATTGCTTCATACCAATCCTCCATTCAGGGACCCTGCCCCTGCCTGGGATCTTAATGTTTGCATTGCTCAGCTGATGCAACCCCCCTTTGAACCTCTGTCTTCGGCAGAGCTTAAGTATTTGACTTGGAAAACTGTATTTCTAGTAGCCATCACTTCAGCCAGCCGCATAAGTGAGTTACAGGCTTTATCAGTGGAGACTGACTTATTTCCTTTCACAGGATAAGGTAGTCCTCAGGACTAATAGGAAGTTTTGCCTAAGGTGGTTTCAGATTTCCACCTTAACCAATCTATTTCACTTCCAGTGTTCTTCACTGACCATTCCTCCTCTGGTGAGAAGAGGCTGCACAGCTTAGATGTTAAGAGGGCCCTAAGTTACTACATAGAGCGTACTCAAGGGTCACAGGTTTGACTCCCTCCAACTATTTCTCACTTATGGTGAGGTTGGGAAAGCGAGACCTGCCACTAAGAGATCCATTGCCAGGTGGATTGTCTCTTGTATCCAATTTTGCTATCAAAAACTGGGTAAGGTTCCTCCTTCAGGCCTGAGGGCTCACTCTACCAGAGGTACAGCTGCTTCTCTAGCTGCTGCCAGAGACATCCCTATCTTAGAGATATGTCAAGCAGCTACTTGGAAAACAGTACACACTTTCACCAAGCATTACTCCTGGATATCCAGGCCAGGAGGATGCTTGGTTCGGCACAGCCGTCCTTCAGAGCCTATTCCCTAAGTAGGTTCTGTCCCTCCTCCATGGAGGTACTGCTATGTAGTCTGCATTAGTCATAATATAGCAAGACTTCATGTTGTTTGAAGAAAAAATTACTCACCTTAGTAATGTTGTTTCTTCTAATGGAGTCTTGCTATATTATGACCTCCCCCACAGCCTGCCCCTCTCAGAACTTCTACTTTGGGTATGTTGTGGGCAGTCCAGTGTTGGCACTTATTGATGCCCATTTTATGTTTTTCCACCCCTTCTTGTTGGGGTGTTTGGGTGTT
This sequence comes from Neoceratodus forsteri, assembly GCA_016271365.2. Lineage (NCBI taxonomy): Eukaryota > Metazoa > Chordata > Ceratodontiformes > Ceratodontidae > Neoceratodus > Neoceratodus forsteri. Next base: position 30,197,360 of record CM057456.1, read on the forward strand.
GTGTTTTATTTTATCTTTTTTTTTTTCTGGTCCCCTGACTTGAGTCTTGGTGTTGGGACCAGAAAAATGTGTTAATATTTTAGTAGCCAGTTGGCTAGTATAGGTTACAGCTTCCACACAGAGCCTTAGTGAGTTTTGCTCGTAAAGATCTGACGGTTTCGGTTTGAAATATCCCTGACAGAGCTTTTCTAACCGAGCTCGCGCTCTAAGTTCCAAGCACTGCATGGAAGTTAACTCTTTCACCTCCGGAGCAGTTCTAATGGTGGGACAAACTGCATTAGTCATAATATAGCAAGACTCCATTAGAAGAAATAACATTACTAAGGTGAGTAATTTTTTCATTCTTCCTGTGGCCAAGAAAGATTGGGCTCCACTCGGTTCTCCCCTGCTGACCCCACCTTCCTGGAACTCACCTGCAAAGCCGAGTACCCCTACGGATTTCCTCCTGCATTGCAGTCGGGGCACTGTCCCCCCACTCCCACCTCCAAGCACAAATCGTCTTTGGCTCCAGGGTCCAGTGGTGTGACAGGTGGGGCCCAGGGCAAGCTTCATTCATGCCTGTCCTGCCACAATTTTCCTCCAAATTTTTTTTTTTTGTGTCCCTTCCCCATGCTGGGGCACACTCTTAAGTGTGCTCATGTGGAGGCACGCACACACTACAGAGTCCCACAGTACCTCCCTTGTACTGGCACTCTGCCACCTGGCTTCCACCTTGTGGCAGTCATTCAGCGGAGCATGTGGCCATCCCTTCCCGGGAGAGGAGAAGAGAGCAGCACTTTGGGCATTCGATCCTCTCCCACCCCGGCTGACCTCTGGCAACCTGTGTTTGTTTCCGAACACTGGTCGCCAACATGACGAAAGGTAAGGCGCTCACAGCGGCTCGACTCCTGCGGCACCGGGCCAGCTTCAGACAGCCTTTTCTGATGTTTTTTTTCATGACAGCCACCCTCTGAACTGTGCCTTCATTTGTACCCAAGGTAATCTCATTTCACAATAATCAAGTCATTGAGCTTCCCATACTTGATGCAGCGTCCATAATACCACAGGACAAGGATCTGCTCACTGAATAAAAACGCACCTGAACAGAATAGAGGGCCTGAGATGGACTGACAAACTATCCGTCATCACGAAAGGATAAAAAAAAGACTGTCAGCATCCAAATCCACCATTGCATCGTGGTTGAAGAAAACAGATGATCACAAAATCATACCGGAAACTACTGCCACTATGCCACAGGACATCAGGGCTCACTCTGCCAGGGCCAAAGCCACTTCATGGACAGAAAGGAACCAGCCGTCCACAGAAGATATTAGTGTGGCTGTCACCTGGTCAGCCATCCATACATTCGCTAAACATTACAGAATGGGCACCTTTGCATCACCAAGAGCCAACTTTGGCCAGTCAGTGCTTCCTTCTGCTGAAGTGCCTGGCTTTGTCCATGATCACTCTCCTCCCCCCTGACTTCTCATTACTGCTTTTCAAAACTTATGAGGTAATGGCTTGGGAGTGCCATAGAGACTGAGATCTGCAGTGGAAGCGTACTCACTTGATAAAGGTGATTGTGGGAGCAAATCTCTATCGCACTTATGAGCCCACCCTGAGACGGAGACCGATCCTGACCAGAGCCTATATTATTTTGAACTGCTGCCTTTTTTACTGCCTTACGGGCGAATTGCTATGCTTGTAGAATAAAACAGAGTGAAGCTTTTTCTCTTGGTGTCTTTACTAGTATCACAAGATGTTATTTATATTTGTGTACCCCTCAGATAATATAAACTAGAGCTTTGGAAGACATTGAAACTGAGATACCTGGGATAGCTCAAAATTTTGAAATTATGTATTCTGTGTAGGGGAGAGCATTCTACTGCTGGAATACTGTACAGCAGAGTTTTGAATTCTTGTATTCCATGGTGAACAATAACACAATGTATTGAATGTGTAGAAAGACAGATGCCTGACAGGTGAAAAACAAATCTGTGTAGAGAAGATTCTACATTTTGTAGCAATAATATTATATTGTAAAGTTGCCTATGGACCCACTTTATAAGCACAGTAAGACAATGTGGTGTGTTTGTTGTGCTGGTTTTACCCTAGTTCCAGTGGCTAAAGACACTCAGCCTGTGGCCTCGTGCCGTACTAAACCACTGGGCGTGTGGTAAAACCGGAAAAGCCGACGCCCTGTTGTTTCTCATTGCTTATGTTTACATTTTGTTCCTATGAGTTCTGTGCTTTCAAGACCAGTTCTAAAGTAGAACACAGATGCATTGTGACAATGTAAGCTTCTTAAGGCCATAAACAGCATTATATGTTTCCTAAATGGTTTTTACAAGCAGTGTAAAATCTTAAGGATTTACAGTGTTCAGACTCCAAATATAGGGCGGTTGATCTGCCCATGGAACTACTGTCCGGACAGGTGACAGCTTTCATTGGTATCAAAGTTTGCTTTTAGTTAATATGCTATTTATTTTCATGAGTGAGGGGGCAGGACTAAACTCCCTGGTGGCATAGACATGAGTGAGTTATTATAATGTCCTGTGCCTTCACAAATGCAAACAAGTGTCATGTTTGGAATCTGCTCATTATAGTGTTACTCTTGTCTAAGTCAGTAAATACTTGTAATAAGGGTTGTAATAAAGACTTATCCTTTTGATGTGTGCTGGCTCCCCAGGCAAGATCTGGTGATGTCTGCTTTGCCCCCTACCCCACCATACCCCACCCTGGTCACTCCCTTTCTCACTTTCCTTCCTGTCATAACTTAATGATCGTGATTGGTTGTGGCCTCCCAACACTAGAGTCTGATGCATTGTGAGGTAAATGCGGGATTTTCTTTTTAAATGTGTGGCTGAGAGTGGGAAGCATGCCGACACCGAATGCGCTGCTGCTAGCAGATTTTGCAGCCAGAATTAGGATGTGTGGCTGCAATAGAAATTCAGTGGATACTGGAGGCTTTTTTGGTCTGTTATAAAAAGTTTTGTGTCACCAACTTTTGTAACGTTTTTAAAAATAGAATGTTAACGGGGCGAGAAAGAGGGAAATGTTGGTAAACAAGATGCTGAGAGTGGGGCTTTCATTTTAAATACAGCGCTGAGATTGAATCACATTTTCAGGCTGTTGAGTGTCTGATTGGTTTATCTGAGTTGTCAGTCAAGTTGACTGACAGCTCAACACATTAGTGACATATCCAAGTGAAAAAAATTAGCCAAAGTGGAAATAAGTAGTTGTATTTCTACTATACTCATTTATTTACACAATGGCTCCCCAGACATTCAACATAACAGATTTATTTGGTGTGTTTAAGATCCATATAAGTTGTATCCATCAGAAATATGCAATGACTTAACCAGAAGGACATTATAAGCCAGAATAATAACAGAATGCAAGCCAGTAGTTGAAAAACAGTTTCTACAGAAGATGCAGGTTTGCAAATTAAATGCAGTTTTCTTTGTCAGTTCCAAGCATCTCTTGGGTGCAGCACTAAATCAGATTTAAAAGCCTGAAAGGTGATTGACTCCTTCAAGAAGGATGGTAGCGAACTTAATGGAACACAGCAGGTAAATCACAGGTGACACTTATCTCTTCTACAATGAGAGTTAAGTAGTTAGAGCATCAAAAGATCTTCGAGAACAGCCAGAACAAGTAAGAGTGAATAAAGTAGAAATCTGTAGATATGTATTTTTTTTTTTTTTTGTAACCTGCATGCAGAACACTTAATGGTTCAGAGTGAGAGATGGGATGTATTTCACTTGTGGCCAAAACATAACTCTGGAGAAACAAATTAACAGCATATCTGAATTTGCTCACTCAAAGAATAAATTCTTCAGTACAAGTCTTAAAAAATGTAAATCAGATATATTTTATGAAACCATAGTCAATGGTGCACTTAGGGCTTCAGTTGCATGAGCAACATCAGTTCTGGTAGTTCACTGTTGACTCGTGGGCTGCACGGTGGGGCTGAGGGTTGAGGCATCTGCTGCCTCACCTGCGTGCCCGCGAGAGCAACCCTGGTCTGGAATGAACCCGGAGCACCGGGTCAGCCGAGGAGGAGAGGATTGAGTGTCTGAGGACGACTCTCCTCTCTTGGGAAGGAGGGGGGGGGACACAGATCCGCAGTGTTAGTGGCTCCTAGTAGAGACTAGGAGGACAACAGCCATGGTTCTCATAGAGTGGGGAAGGTGTCGGTGGATGTCCTGCATGCGGATACAGGAGCGCCACTCGCTGGAAGTCATTGCACGTCCGTGCCTTGGGGGAGGAACAAGAAAAAATGAGGAAAAGCCCTGGAGCATTGGAGGACAACGGCAGACCTCGAGGGGCCTGCCTACATGCCCACTACCGGGCCCAAACTGACAGGCTGTCCCGGACTCGCTGTCCACCCCCCAACTTCGACTGTCTAGATTCAAAGAGCACCAGGTAGGAGTTGGTGGCCCCGCCTCGGGGGTTGTGGAAGCAGGGGGGTTGGCTGAGGTTCCATGGGGTTAGTAGAGAGAGAGAGAGTTTCTGTCCTTGATTCCCTGGTTGGCTGGGCTTCAGGCAGGGCAGTAAATGCCAGCCGAGTGGGGCCACCCCTGAGGGAGGTCCAGTGATCGGAGCGAAACAGAGTAGGGGGGAAAACAAAAGTTCACTATCGACTCATGGGTGCAGTCTTCAACAGAGCATGCTCAGTCACCAGAATAATCTTTGAGCTTAAGTCCTCCTACCACCTAACCATCTGGTCCTCTGGCTTTGCCTGCTTTGCACTCAGATCTTTTCTTTCACTGGAAGGAGCAGGTCTCCTCCTCCTCCTTCATAGCTCCTGCTAGTGAATTTGGATTCTGCTAGATGTCATGTTTCGCTGTTCTGACCAAGTTTTACTTCAGCTTTCGGATCATTCTTACTTGCAGGTTCCCAGTGTCCATGGCCAGACACAATGCCCAAATGTACTGTCTGGGCATTGCCCACAATATGGAGTATTGTGCCTGCTGCTAGGGTAGGCACCAGCAGGTGCTCCAGGACAAACCCAAGGTAAATTTGCATGCCATCTATGATTGCAGGGCTGGGGGTGCAGTTGCAGGCCCAAGAGGCAGAGGGGGCTGGCTGGAGAAGATGCTTTCTAACCCTGTACCTTCTGTTGGTGGAGGAGGATCTCCTGATTCCTTGTGAAGACAAAGATTTTAAGAATTTCTTTTCTGTCTCTTCACTCCTTCAGAGTTAAGTCTCTGTCTCTTTGTTGACACTACAAAAAGAATAGCTGAAGCTGGTCTTGGGATTGCTGTTGGTTGAGGGAACAGTTTGCGTTCTCTCCTTCTGGAGGGTTTAAATGGTCCACTGTGCTTGAAGGAGGTCAAACCACTCATAGAGCCAGTTGATCTGCCCATGGAACTCCCATCTGGGCAGCTGACTTTAACTAGAATCTGGTGGTTGACCAAGTCGATGGTGAGTCCATTGAAAGAGAGGATTCCTTACTCTGTTGGACTCTGGTACTGACCACAGCCCATCCCAGGCCATCTGAATCAGGCTTGACTGAGCTCCCAGTCGCCTCGACGAATCAGCAGCCACCAGTTGTTCCAATTCCAGAGCATCCCCTTTTAGGCCAGTACCCATGGTCTCTACACAGGGTACCCAGACCCAGAGGCTTCCAATAATAATAAACTTTATTTCTCTAACGCAGTTCAGAATATCAAAGCGCTTTACAAAATAAACAGTTAAAATAGGTCAATAAATATTTAAAATAGACAGTAGTACAAAAATCCATCCTGACTGATTCCTCAGTTACAAAAGGCAAGTCTAAATAGGTACAGTTTCAATGTAGCTTTAAAGTTTTCCACCGTCAGGCACTCCCGAACCCGACAAGGTGGAGAATTCCACAGGGTAGGGGCTACATAAGCAAACGCCCAAGCACCAGATGACTTCAGCCGAATCCTGGGAACCTCCAGCAATCCCTCATCGATGGAGCGGAGTGGGCGAGAGGGGCAATAGGGGCACAGAAGCTCTTGCAGGTAGTGCAGTCCCAGTCCATGTAGGGCTTTATAGGTCAGCAAACCAACCTTGAAGGTGATCCTCCACCGTACTGGCAGCCAGTGCAGCTTGTACAGCACAGGTGTAATGTGGCTAGATCGAGAAAGCCAAGTCAGTAACCTGGCTGCCACATTCTGCACTAGCTGCAGTAGGCGGATGTCAACCCCCAGCAGCCCTAGGTACAGGGAGTTGCAGTAATCCAAGCGAGTGGTCACGAAGGCATGGACCAGTGTTGGCAAGTAATCGGGCGGAACCAGATGTTTAATCTGGGCAGTATCCTCAGATGGTAGAATGAGGTCTTGAAGTGCATGACACCTGAGTCTTTAGGGTCAGCCCTTTGTCAAGAAAAACGCCCAGGCTCCGCACCCGCTCTGTGATCCTCTGCTGGCAACACAATGTCATTCCAGAGTTTCTCCATTGGGTTACCCAGACCCAGGAGCTCTGAAGCCACAGTGATTCTTAAGTCAGCAGTTGAGATCTCAGCCACACACTCAATTCCGTTCTCTGCATCACAATTGGTGATTGATGTCAGATTCTTCCTAATTGTCTGGCCCCTGCCCCGGACGCCGAGACCATTGCAGGTGGCAGAAGGCAGCCTAGCATTACTGGGCCTATGGAACTTTTTACCCAAGGTTGGTGTTGAACGATGATACCATTAGACCCACCTGGCATTGGCAGCACCTCCCTCTGGCAACTCCGGTCATGTGTCCTGCAACCATACCTCTCAACCTCTTTACTCGTAAATCAGGGACAAAGCTTAAAAAAATCAGAGACAAAGACCCAAAATCAGGGACACATCTTAAAAATTGGTACTATTCACTTAGAAAGCTGATAGAAGAAGTGGATTGGAGTAAGATGCATTTTCTGAAGAAGAACAAGTCTGTAACTTTAATGTTTGGCATTATTTTGTACTTTCAATCCCCACTGTTCTGTCACAAAAACACAAATTTTATGAGGGACAGAGAAAAATTCTGAGTCAAAATCAGGGACGTCCCTGAACATCAGGGACAGTTGAGAGGTATGCCTGCAACCCTCACCTTCAGATTTGCCAGTCATGCCACAGTGACCAGTACATGTAACGTGCCCACATCCCAAAGATCAATTGCAGTCAGTCTGAAGTGAAACTCCAGAAGAAAGCACATAGACAAAAAGTACCTTTCGTTTTTTTTATTGCGTATTGCAAAAAGTGCTTGTGCTAAAATTGCTACAGGACAGTGCCTGTTTGGAGTCTTAGAATATAACACAAATTGTTTTTCTGCTGGTGCTTTGCTTGACAGAGCTTCCTCAGGGGGGCCTGGCTAGCAACATACTGGTCCTTCCTTATATTGGGCATTTAATGATGACGTGTCAATACTTACTCAATCACAAATCACAAGTAAGCAGTTTGAAACTAGTCACCATTAAAATGCAAACAGTGCAATATAGTGAAAAAGAAGTGCAAATGACAAAGATGTCTTATTTAACCAAAAATTCAGTTATTCAGTATTATATAAAACTCCTAGGGTTGTACAGAAGTAATGAATTATGTGTAGCAAGCCATTCTTGTTTGGCTGTTGTATTAACGTAATGGGCACCTTTACTTACTAAAAGTACATCTACAGAGTTAAAGGGAAATTTAATGACCCAAAAATTGTCGGGATCTGAAATTCATGCAATTTTACCAATGTAGCCAAGGAGGGACTGATACAGTTAAATGTATGCACAGTGCACCCACATCCACTGCCAGCAGAGGGTGCTCCAACCAAGGACTCAAGGCCACAGTTATGCCTTCCTCATCTCCTGCTGGTGGTTACCCTGCCAGAGAGGATTGTCTACACCCCATGTCAATGGTCAGTGCTCCATGCTCCTTTATTCTGACTCAGATTTGGATGCATCACACTAGGGGAGTGCTGCACTGTTGTGGTGCCGTTCTTCAGAAAAGATAATAAACCAAGGTTCCTTTTGCTTGTCTCTGGTACAGTAGCTGTCCCAGCAGACATTAAGGATCCCATGGCATGTATTTTAAGAGGACATGATTTTCTCCATTGTCATGGATAACCTTCTCTTTGTCAATGACATATATTCTCCCTCAATATTGCAAAGCCTTCCTGTCAGTATGTAATCTTTTCCTGGATACAACAGAAAAATAGCACTTGTTTTACAGAACTTTATTCCTCTCTGGCCGATTAAAAGTAAGGTCTAGTTTGAGTTGCTGATGCAGAAATCAAAAGTCACACATTAAGGGAAGGGCTGTCAGTGTTTATAGAGATAAGGAATATGAAATGGGGACAGTTTGATACATGATTGATTTATTCCTCGGGTGTCGTCAAACAGCATGAATACAGATAAATCATGTATCAAACTGTTGCCCATTGCATATTTCATTTATGCAATAGGGACCAGTTTGGATATTGGAGGCAGATTTATTACAAAGAGAGTATTTTATTTTTTTAAAAGAAATTGTAGTGGACTTCTTGTGTTTTTCTATATATACCTCTACTTGATACGGAGGTTGCTGTGGACACTAGGGCACAATGACAGCCGTGACATCAGTGACACGAATGGGGATTGGTTGATTGTGCCTGGGAGAAAACATTTTCTGAGAAAAATGGCGACTGTTAGTGAGCAGGGGAGGTAGGGTCATGGCACCGACTATTTTCATTGATTGTGTTTTGTGTGGGCTGTATTTTGGGTTTTAGTTTGCGGTAGTATGTCGAGGGATTGAGCGATTATCCTATTGTCATTGGCCGAAATTAGGGCAGAGAAAGCACAGGTGCAGGTTTGTGGCTCTGGACGTGGGGGGAAAAAAAACAGGATTTTTCCATCCAGGTTCACCGTTTTTTTAACTGCAGTTGCAAGAATGGTATTCTGTGCTTTAGAGAACATGATTGTGAGAACAGACCGGGCAGCAGCAGTTGCAGTTCTTAGTGCTGGCAGCTAGGAAGAGCAGACGTTCATTGCAGCAGCCAACAAGTCACTTTGTTTGTTAATAAATTGGTGATCTTAAGTGACGAAGGAGACTGGTGTTTAGCAAGGGACAACATTCATTTTTCTTAATAGATTTATAGCAAACAAAGGGAGGTACAGTGCAGTTGTGTGGAAGAGAGAAAGACGAAAGTGGTTAAATGTACTGGGGGAAATTTGAGGCAACTATTGAGATAAATGCTGCTGTTGGGATAAATACATTTATCTCAATGCTCATTATTTAACAGTGAGGTAAATGATTTATCTCAACTAATTTGAGTCCACCCATATTGTGTAAATAATATGATACACACTGTATATACTCATATATGAGTCAGACTCACATGTAGATTATTCCGTGGCTTTCCAGTTTTAATGTAGTCAGAGACAGAATTTGATGCAAAATCTGTTTTATGGCCAACACTGGATGCATTTTCTGTTTTTGTGGCCACAGTTGGACTCAAATATGCAGGTTATGAAGTTGCAAAAATGGTTAACCAATATAAATTCAGCAGACAGGTCGACACACATGGAGGCAGTATAGCGCAGTGGTTTAAGGCTCTGATCTGGTGACATCAGCAGACCAGACCTGGATTTGAACCCCACAGCTTCCACTTGCATACTGTGTGACCCTCAGCAAGTCACTTAACTTCCCTGTGCTCCCAGGTCACACCTGTAAAAAAAGCTTTCAGCTTAGTGTGCTACTCCTGGTTACATACTGTAACTAACAAAACACATAAAAGTCAAGCCCCCCTTCGTTGTTCCATATGTTTACTGTAGCACCAAAATCCTATACTTGTATGAGTATATACATTGTTTGTGTATGCACATTCAAATATTTGTCTTGAATAAACTAAATGCATGCCAATGATGAGAGTAACCATGGGGAACTATTACTGTAGGCTTTCTTCATACCCTTTTATTATGGATGTATTTCCTTGAATAATGTAAAAGTAAAGGTTACCCGATTTCACTTGGGGCTGTACCATGAATGCAATGTTTCCTTATGACTGGGAAGCAAACCATAACCATTTCAGTCTGAGATCCATGCATGTGAGTATCCTCTTTCCTTGTCATGGACTCTGGGTTGGCATTAACTAGATCACTCACTATCTGATGTGACACACAACACAGTATTTATCTTGTGATCCAGGAGTCTGTCATCTACGGTCTGTGTGATTTATCTCGGGGTGAGGGAGACTGTGTGCTCTAGTGTCTTGTGCAGACTTTGCCTCAGGCAGTGTGCCTCTTTATATGGATAGGTCCTGTCTTATGATACCATCATGCTTAACTGTATCCAACTTGACCCTCCTCCGTGTAGGCAGCTTGCTGTCCAGGAAACTCAATAGGTAGTCTTGGATTTGAGCTATTTATAAAATCTGTAGTACATGTAGCTTCTAGATATTAAGACATATTACTTGAGCTGTATCAGATACTGTGTTCATTTATTTGTTTGTTAGAGGAGGCTACATTGATTGCTCTCAGGGCTGGTTCTGCTGAATTGCTGACAAAATGGCTGACCTCTCACTTTCAGAATTTCCCACAAGGTCTCGACTTCTGCTCACCAATTGTGGACTGTAATCCTGTCATATGAGACTGGATCTCATGCATTACATCAGTCCTTAAGTTTATGAACGAACATTTTTTTTAATATTAGATACATTCTAACTTTTCTAAATGTTAGGGTCTTAGGCTGACAGAATATGACACCTTTTAAACTGTGAATCATTTTAGAAATATTGAAACAACGTCCTTCAACACGTGGCATAACTGGGAGCTGGCCCGGTGGTGTTGAGGAGCTGGATGCCACACCTCACACTATGCTGGCAGCCCAGGGTCGGGAGCGAGCTCGAGCTGCCGGGGGTCGGTAGGGGGAGGACAGGCATGAGCATCCAGAGGACTGCTTTCCTGTCCTGGGAGGGAGGGGGACATTGACCCTGTTCTCTGGTGGCTGCTAGCGGTGGCTGGGGAGCATAGCAGCTTGCGATCCGGCAACCAAGGGGATTGGCTGTGGCGGTGATCCTGTAGACGCGCACGGGAGTGTGCGCACCCATGCTGGATACATTGCACATCCAAGCCAAGGGGGAAGGAACCAATACAGGAAAAACCCCTGGCTCTCGGAGGAGGCAACGGCAGCCTGAGTGACTTCAGCCCTGGTGGGGGGACTCAATTATTAGGGGGATAGAACTGGGGGGAGCAGGGAAAACTGAAGTAAAGTGCCTGCCTGGTGCCATGGCTTGGAGGGACAGGAAGCGCATCCTCAGGATCACGAGAACAGCTGCACGGGAGTCTGAGCTGGACGTCATTGTCCACCTAGGGACAAATGACTTGGCTCATCATGAGATTCTAATCATGAGATTAGAGCAACAGAAGAACTTTGTAGAATTGGGGAGGGGCCTAAGACAAGTAGCACACATAGTATCCTTCTCAGAGGTGCTGCTTGTCAATGGCATGAGTGAGGCGAGGGTACTTTGCACCATGCAGTTTAATGGATGGTTGAAAAAATGGTGTGGAGCACAGGGGTTTGGCTTCATTGGGGACTGGAGTTCCACCTGGAGGGACACCAGCCTATACTGGCAGGATGGTCTGCATCTGTCCAGGAAGGGAACAAGTCTTTTGAACAATCGGTTTAAATGCTTCATTGGCAAGCTTTTAAACTAGTCAAGGGGGAGGCACTGATAAGCAGCAGGAAAATCCCAGCCTCTCCCTACAAAACAGGGTACTAAATGAGAAAAAGATCGAGGTAGAAAGGTCAGTGGGGGATGCTGCAACAGAAGGTAAAGCCATCAAAAAATGGAGAGCAATGCGTACCAGTGCCCGTAGTCTGAGAAACAAGCTTCCTGAATTAGTGGCCTTGATGGAGGAGGAACATCAGGATATCGTGGCAGTCACAGAAACATGGTACACACAAAACCATGACTGGGACATAAACATACCAGGATACACTATCTACAGGAGGGACAGGGAGGGTAAAAGAGGAGGAGGAGTAGCTCTTTACATAAGGGAAGGAATCAAAGCAACAGAACAAAAGGGTAAACAGGGAGGAGAAGAAGCACTGTGGGTAAATTTGGAGACCGGCAATGGCACCACAATCCGCACAGGGGTTGTATACAGACCCCCTTCTCAGGGGGAGGAAATGGACAAGGAAATGATAGAAAGTATACTTAGAATGGCAGAAAAAGGGGAGATATTGCTGATGGGTGATCTGAATATGCCAGATGTTAACTGGAGTGCAGTTGAAGCAGCCACTTCGAAGAGTGGGGTTATTCTAGATGCCCTACAGGGGGCATGCCTTAGACAACTAGTATTGGAGCCCACTCGAGAGGGAGCAATCTTAGACCTGGTTCTCTCAAATGGAGATGAAGAGAGGATCGCAGATGTAGAAGTGGGTAGCCATCTGGGAACTATTGACCATCGAACAGTATGGTTCACAAACACAGCAATAGAGTCAAGCCATACAAAGGCAAAAGTACTGGACTTTAGGAGGGCTGACTTTGCCAAAATGGGTGAGTGCCTAAGGAATGCACTAGCAAATGGGCAGGAAGGAGGGGTGGAAGAACAATGGGGAATAATAAAAACTGCCATCACAGAGGTAACAAGCCTTTGTGTGAAGCAAATAAACAAAGCGAACGATGTAAGAAACCACTATGGTTCTCAAAGGAAGTGGCAGTGAAGGTTCAAGAGAAAAAAAGCATTCAGGAAGTACAAGGAATCACAGAAGGAGCAGGACAGAGAACTGTATCAGTTAAAGCAAAGGAAGCTGGGAAGGCAGTCAGAACAGCAAAGGCCCAAACCGAGGAAAAGATAGCCAACTCAGTTAAGAAGGGATAAAACCTTTTATAGGTACATCAGGAGCGAAGGAAGACCAAGGAGGGATAATGAGGCTTAATAAAGGGGAGGGAGGGTGGGCAGAGGGTGACTGTGAAAAGGCAGAGATACTAAACAAATATTTTTGCTCAGTATTTACAAAGGAAGAGGGGGAGGTACCTAAAACAAACAGTAGAAACACTCTGGATACAGAAGTTGATACCAGCCCATTTACAGAAGAAAGGGTTCTGAAAGAACTCTTAAAACTGAAGGTGGACAAAGCAATGGGGCCTGATGGGATTCATCCCAGAATTCTAAAAGAACTAAGGGTAGAACTAGTGACACCACCGACTACCCTCTTTAACAAATCATGGGAGGATGGGGTGGTACCCGAGGACTGGAGGAGGGCAGATGTGATTTCCCTTCACAAAAGTGGGAGCAAGGCAGAAGCAGGAAACTACAGACCTGTTAGTTTAACCTCAGCGGTAGGAAAATGATGGAATCACTTCTGAAGGAAAGAATTGTCGGTATCTAGAGGCCAGGGGCACAGGGACCCAAGGCAGCATGTATTCACAGCGGGAAGGTCATGCCAGACAAATCTGATAGATTTCTTTGACTGGGTGACCAAAGTAGTAGATCAGAGAGGGGCTGTGGACATGGCCTACCTAGACTTTAGCAAGGCATTTGACACAGTCCCACACAGAAGATTAATATACAAGTTAGCCAGCCTAGGAGTGGGTCCCAAGATGACAGCCTGGGTAAAGAATTTGCTGGAGAATAGGACACAGACAGTAATAGTAAATGGAGTCCACTCTGAAGAAAGGGGTTACTAGTGGGGTACATGAGGTTCAGTATTAGGACCAGTCCTCTTCAGTGTCTTTATAAGCTGACATTGCAGAGGGACTGGAAGGAAAGTATGTCTCTTGCAGATGACACAAAGATCTGCAACAGAGTTGATGCACAAGGTGGGTGGAAAGGATGAGAAGGGACTTGGCAAGGTTAGAGGAATGGTCAAATGTATGCAGCTTAGATTCAATGCTAAGAAGTGCAAGGTAATGCACCTGGGAAACAAAAACCCAGGGGAAGAGTACACAATGGGGGGTGAGATACTAACAACAACAAAAATGGAAGGGACCTGGGGTAGTCATATCAGATGACCTAAAGGTGGGCAAGCAATGTGAGAGGGCAGCAAGGAGGGCTGGGGGATACTGGGATGCATGGAAGAGGCATCACCAGTAGAAAACAGGAGTTATTATCCCTCTGAACAGACAGCTGGTGAGACCCCCATCTGGAGTACTGCGTGCAGTTCTGGAGACCAATCTCCTAAAGACATAGACAGGATGGAAGCTGTCAGGAGGGCAACTAAAATGGTGCAGGGTCTGCACGGAAGACATATGAAGAGAGACTTAAGGAGCTTAATATGCTATAGCCTCGAGGGAGTGGGGACATGATAGAAACTTTCAAGTACCTCAAGGGAATCAACAAAGTCCAAGAGGGTAGCATATTTCAAAAGAGGTTTGCAAGAACAAGGGGCTGATTTGACATAGGCGGGGCGGCTCAGAGGTAATTTGAGTATTTTTCACAGAGAGGGTTGTGGATGCATGGAGCGGCCTTCCGGAGGAGGTTGTAGAGTCAAAAACAGTGGTGGAATTCAGGCATGCATGGGACAGTCATAAGGCAATTCTAGGGGGTGGGGGTAGGAAGAAGTAGGCTGCTGGTTAACTAGGATCTGCAGCTTATCCAGTAGGTAGGGAAATGGGCAGACTGGGTGGGCCAAGCGGTCCTTATCTGACATCAAATTCTATGTTTCTATCCCCAACACCAGACTTACCTTGCCAATTTCCCCTTGGCCCTTGCCCTGCTTCTGGCCTGGCTGTCTAGATTTCAGATGAGGATACCCGGTAAGTGGATGGGTTACCCCGCCCCAAGGGGGTATAGATACACGGGGCCGGTTGTGGTCAGGGAGATAGGGTAAGGTCTCCTTGGTCGGGAGGTTTCAGGTGCAGAGTTAGATGCTGTGGTCAGGTGAGTCCTCCTGAGAGATGCTCCGAGAAGTCCAGGTGATAAATAGAAATTGCAACAAAAAAAAACACATGGCATAACGATCTTTTATCTAAAATTCTGTTGTGTTGAAATAGTTCATAATACCCAATAGGTGACCTGGCAGGCATCTGTTCTTCACTCTAGATATCATCTTATAGGTGCCGGTGGTACTCTTGGTCCTGAGTAAGGCAACCCTACTACAGCTGTGGCACCGAGGTCATCATCCTCTTCTTTTCTTTCCTTAGAATGAACTGGAGGTGTGGAAGATTGAGGAAAGAGTTTAGTGAAGGAGACATTTTCGGTAACTTGATGCCCTAACAACTCTGCAGTGACCATTGTGCATTTGACTGCAGTCACTTTGTAAGGTGTGGGATGAAAAGGAGGGATGATTATCCCAGTATTGTGATTTTGAAGAAGTAGTTAGTCTCCTGGTTTGATAATGGAAGGGCAATTTCAGAAATTTCTTGATTCCTGGCAACTTGATGCAGAGAGGTTTGCCAAAAATGCAGATCAGCAAGAGGCTTGCCTGTGTGGCTGTGAGGGATAGCACAGTGGTTAAAAAGAAACTGGAACAGATTTTGGTTCCAGGGCCTGCCAGCATCAGAAAAAATAGATGTGGCCTGTTGCAAAGTTCTGATGGATGGTTCTAGCTCAACATTGGCCTGAGGCCAGTACTTTGTGATTTGTAACGTTGAAATCCCAAGTATTGAGCAAACTGTCAAAGTTCTTCACTGCTGATGGGTGGACTGTTGTCTGACTTGAGGGTCCCCAAAGTAGAGAAGATCTTGTTGAGGTGGGGAATAGTGGTTGATGCTGAGGGTGACTTGACTGTCTTGGCAACAGGATAATGAGAGTACTCTCCCAGGACTACAAGGAGGTAGTGTGCAGAGAGAAAAGGTCCAAAGACATCCACACATAGAGGAAGCCAAGGTTCTGGAGGCGGAACAAATGTATTTAGAGGTGCTACAGCAGTTTGTGGCACTGCAGCTTGCAAGGACCGCAGGAATGGACCATACGCTCCATGCATTGGTCAATATTGGGGAACCACACTTTTTCCCATAGGAGCTAATTCATCTTTATGATGCCTTGATATTCTTCATGGGCCAAGGACAAAGCTTGAACTTGTAAGGAAGCTGTAATTACTACCTTAGTGCCTGTCATAATTATGTCAGTTGATGAAAGTACTGTCAGTTCATGCCTAACTGGAAAATAGATTAAGCTGGGTCACTTTGAATTGAGAGGTTGATAACGTTGGCCAAAAGCCTGATTGTGCAGACCGTGACTAGAAAGCTGGAGGGTTGGGTCAGCCTTGGCCTAATGCTGGATGTCTTCAAATGTCGTAGCTTTAGGAATGCCATGGAAGGCAAGGAAGTTAATGTATTCCTCTGCTACCCTAGAAACCGTATTCTGTGTTACAGGTGTGGTGGTTTAATAGGGTATCAAGATGTGTAATCCCCTTCATTGTTGGCTCCAGCCTTGTGAAGAACTTGAAAGTTGTATAGCTGAAGGTAAGGTCCAACGCCGCTGAATCCGAGCATGTGCATTGCTGTTTAGGAGTAGCACTGTTTGACAGGAGTTGGAGCCTGACTGGCATAGGCAGTAATGTGTGGTGCCATCTGAAGATTGCCACATTGGGCAAACATTGCTCCTAGACCAATTGGGCTGGTATCTACAGTGACTTTTGTTGCTCTGGTTGGATCAAAGTAGGTTGTGGTCCAGGCACATTTTAGATTATCCAAAATAGCTTTGTGTGCTGGTGTCCAGTTCTACTTAACTTCCTTTTTTGTAAGCTGCCAGAGTGGATTAGTGGTAGTTTCACAGTCAGGGATGAACCTAGCACAGTAGTTCACCATCCGTAGTATGCTGTGGACTTCGCAGAGAGAGGATGGTGCAGACAGATTGGAAATGGATTCCAGTTTCTTGGGATCTAGCATAACCCCATTTTATGAGAGGATGTAACCATGGAACTCACACTGTGATTTGTTCAGTTCGCACTTTTTGCTGTTTATGGCAAGACCATTTTCATGGAGGTGTTACAACAGTTCTCTGAAAGTACGATCGTGTGCCTCCTGGGTGGTACCATAGATAAGGATGCCATCAATTAAATTACATACACTTGGTAAGCCCTGAAGTACTGTACCTGTTGAATGCCATTCTGAAACACCTCTGCGGCCGATGATATTCCAAAATTTAGATATCATCTTGGCAGGCTTATGTGGTTGAAGAATGTGGTGATGATCCAAGAAGCATTAGCCATCTCCAGCTGGTGATACCCTACATCTTAAGTATAGTTTTGAAAAGACTGTTATGAATGATGTCATCCATTGTGGGGGCAATGGGGCATTCCCTCTTGTTTGCTTTGTTGAGAAGGTGCATGACAAGGCAGATGCGCAGTTCCTCCAGATACTTAAGCTTGGGTGTAACAACTGTTGCAGACACCCTGGGAGTAGGTCTGACTTGTTTCAGCAATCTCTAGTTTCTCTAGGCAATCCAGTTACTGTTCAACTTTTTTGTAATATGAAAGGAGTTCCTCTGGAGAGGTTGTATGACAGGAATATACTAATGTGTAATCCACATGGAGCATAATTAGTAAGTATTGTAAGCTGCTTAACCAGACTGGGACCAAAGAGTTTATGATGAGTAGAAGCCCAAGTTCTGAAGCGGTTTTATAACTCAGTAAAGATCTGCTGTTGCTTTCTGCAACATAGAAAGTTGCAAAGAACAGGGTGACATACCTGAAAATAAATGAGACTGCTAAAATAAGCTGGTAACATTACTTCAGCTCTATTTTATTTAAATATGGTGCCATAAACATGAAAAAAGTGTTATACACTCACAGTTTACATCAAACCATGGTATTTTTGCAGGTAATGGACTTACCGTGTCACGTCTTACATTTCATCCAAACCCTATTGGGCTTCATCAGAGATAATGTGACCAGGGTAAAGACACCTTTTTTAACTGTGGATCTTAAAGATATAGTAACTTGATATAACATTTATACAAACATTATATAAAACCCTCCCACTCATACCTTTAATGGCCATTTAGTTTGTTTGACATACAATACCCCACATGTGCATTCTAATAACTAGGTAACTCCTTGGGTATCACAGTTCATAAATCCCTTACTTTTATACTTTTCTGGTGCTCTTGGATTACTGAATACATTCTTGTGTACATAGGGGCAGTATTTACATCTGACATAACGGAAAGATCTGGTGGACAGTGAGGGTAATCATGTGTTTGTTCCCTCTGCGTTGGTAAATAACTTGACACAGCAGTATCCTTTACCATCCTTAGGTGTCTATACACCACTCTAGGACCATCATCAAGAAATGGTCTCAAATTAACATCTGTTCTCAATATACCCCAGTTTTTACAAATGATATCCTTCACTTCTCCCACATGGTTGCTAGTGTGGTGACAAATAAACCTTGTTCATCCACATCGTTTTGTATCCTTTCTTTGGGGACCAGTGTACTTTCCCTCGCCATGTTGTCTACCTGTTCAACTGCTCTCATCACTGTGCATATGAGCTATAAGGCACTTTTATGTGGGACACACATTGCATGACAGCATTTTTTTTTGCTTGGTCTGTTGCAGAGCTGATCGCCTTTACATGCTGTGATCCATATCAGAATGAGTGGTACAGATCAACTGTAACATTACCGTCTTTGTGCCATCTACAGGCGATCTGCTCCACAACAGCCAAGAGAGCACGGGATTCCCTATGGTCTTGGGCAGAAATGAGTGGAACGCTCAATCTTTTCCTCCCATGCCGACCCACGGCATCCCAAGTCCATTCCCGAACCCGGGTTGCTGGTGTGGTGTGAGGTAAGGTGCCAGCGCCTCAACTCTCTGCGCCACCGGGCCGGCGCCTGTCTCCTTTTTATACAAATCAGTACCTACATTTCTTTCTCCAAGTTTAAAAATGAGCAAAGACAATACATTCACTTCAGATTTGTACTATTCAGTCACTTAGGCTTAAAAATCTGATTCTTTGATTTCCATATTATTAAAATGTTATCAATAAATCGGCCCGGTGGCGCTGAGGGTTGAGGCGCTGGACGCCACACCTCGCACCACGCCAGTGACCCCATGTTCGGGAGCAAGCAGGGGTCATGGTGGGTCAGCGGGAAGGATATGGATTGAGCGTCTGATGGACTGCTCTCCATCTTCGGGGAGGGGTGAGAACATTGGTCGCTGCGCACCTGACCCCCTAGCGGAGGCTGGAGGTCGACGACGTGGTGCCATGATTGTAAGGGAGTGGGAGTGCGACAGATGCTTGATGTGGCATGTATAGGAGCATGTGCGACCACGTCGTTGGCATCACTGCACGCCGCGCCCCATAAGGGGGAGAGAAATTGGGGGGGGGATGGTGTCCTGGTCGCTGCGGTTTGATGGCCGTCCTGTGGGTGCCCTGGCTTCAGGGGCATCACTGGAACTGGATCCGGACCTGGCGGGTGAGATGGGGGCTCCCCACCGCTGGGGGGGGTGATCCTCAGGGGAAGAAGACGAGGGCCTCAAAGAAGCTGGGGGACTGACTGGATGGTGGCCGGATACAAGAGGGGGATGAGATGAAGAGAGGTGCCAAGCAGAAAGTAAGCAAAAAAAAATTTTTGTCAATATTGTGATGACACAAATCTAAAAATTTAAACTATGGATTTATGGTGTCACTATACAAGACCTTGGATTCCCAATGACCCATTTACAGATTAGCAAAACTGGGCATCATAGTGACGGCCATACTCTCTCTCTCTCTCTTTTTTTTTTTTTTTTATTTCAATATTTTATAGAAAACGCAGGTAAAGGTTACAATATAAGACACATTAAATGCACAGTTAATCAAATATGAACATGCGCCATCTTATGTATATCCCCAGCCATAACGGACTCTACTGAAATTATTAGTGTTCTCCTCTTTATGATAAAGTCACGAAGTCTGCCAGCAATGGACCTTGAACAGAAGAACATAGTGATGCCCATCAGTATTCTATTCGGCCACCCAGTCTATATCTGGTAAATGATGTTATGCTCGCAGTTTCCAGTATCCAGCTTTAATATGAGTTCTTATGCCATCATGGCTTATATGGATTCATTTTCTTGTGGATATGGTGCCAGATACTGCTCTTTATGACTGTTGTGATAAAGAAACAATAAGACATAAAAAAACAGATTTATACTTAAACAAAAGAAGGAGGGGGATAGACTGTAAGAGAGAGAGAGAGAGAGCGAGAGTAATGGTAAGTAACTAGAGAGAGAAAGGGGAGAGGGGGGAGAGATAGAGAGAGGTGAAGGACTGGAAGATGAGTCTGAGGGGTATCCATTCATGGGGAGAGGGGATTATTTGCAGCTGCTATAGTGCTGGACACCCTTTCAACTAAGGTACAAAATCAGAATGGTGCTCAAGTTGGTACATAACCCACTTACGACACCTGATCTCAAACATAGCTGAAAGTCTCTCCAGTGTGTAGACCTTGACAGTGAGGCTGTGCCAGGTCTCTCGAGTGGGTATTTTAGTTGTGTGCCGCAGTCTGGTTATGGCTTTCTTGGCTGCCAATAAAAGGGGTGTAATCTGTTTGTGTGTCCTTATTTATAGTAACACCCTCTGGTGGGGTAGCTGTAAGTATACAGGTGGGGCAGAGAAGTTTGGGGCAGTCATAAATCGCTGTGATGTCTTTAGCACGTCCTGCCAATACTGTGTGATTAGCCTGCAGGACCACAAAACATGCTCGGGGTCTGCAGGTGCATAGCCGCAGCCTCGCCAGCATTTCCCTGAGTGTGGATCCTGCTTATTTGGCCACAATGGCAGGTGTGTGGAAGTATCTAACTCTGCTCTTTCATACGTACTGTTTCCAGTATGTAGCTGTTGACACCTTGTAGGCCAGAAGAGCAGATGTGTTCCAAGCATGGTGGTAATCTCGTAATTTAATTCCTGGGACCATTTTAATCTTATTGCTTCTATGGATTCTGCTGATGCATTCCTAAGAGCCTGTGTATTTGACTAATGAGGTGCTCCAATATGTTACCCCTGAGATGAGATTGAATAAGCGAGATCAGAGGCAATAGTTTTTCTGCTATGAAGGCCAGTGCGTCCTCATGGGGCTGCAGATATGATTTCAATTGTAGGAATCTGTGGACTTCTGAGGAGGGCAAATTATATGAAGCTTGCAGAGACACAGAAGGTAGCAGCCCTGAGGGTCCTACCCATTGATGGGTATATTTAGTGTTCTAGCAGTGCCATCTGCCAAGCGCCTTGTCTGATCTGTTTGGAGGGTAAGCGGTATCATTGGCCAGTGCCCCAAGGAACATTTTTTTCTGTAGGAGAAAAGTATTTACTTGATACATGAAGCCAGTGGCGAAATGGCTCCGCCGTGTATTGGAATGCAGCAAGTGGCAGACACTGGTGGATTTCCAAAGAGGTATGCTGTTAGATCAAAGATGTTGCTGAGAAGCCATAGCTCTTCCTTTAGTTCGTAATGTTTCCCCTGGAAGAAAAACGTATCAAGTACCAATCTAAGTTCACCAAATCACCAGTAGGTGTACTATAGGTTCTGATCTTATGTCCAGAAAATGTGCCACGGCTTTCAGACCACCCCAGTTTGGAATGCTCATATACAGACTTTCCACATCCAGGGTGGCAAAAATCCAGTTCTTGTTCATTTGTAGGTTTTCTACTATATTGACCACCTCCTCTGTGTCTCTAATATAGTATTTATTCTGTAATATAGGAACGGAGGGACTTCATGAGAGGTTGCTGTTGTAGAAATCCATCTGCATAATCTGACAAGGGCTCCGTGACCCACTGTATGCCAGAAATTATAGGTCTACCCAGGTGGGTCATGGAGATTCTTGTGGATTTTCGGCAGGACATATACAGTGGGCACAACAGGGCGCTCCACCACAGGGGCTCGGCACTCCCAGTTGGAAAGGAAATTCTGTGATACCCCGTACCTAAGAGTATCTTCCACCCTCTCTTTGTACACTTTTGTGTAGTTGCCCTTAAGTTTCTCATAGAACAATCAATCTGTCAGAAAGCTTGAGTATTTTTTGTTTTCAGTTTTTGAACCCAGTTTAGTATAAATGCATAACTATGATAGTAAAAGAAAATTACAGCTCCTTTTAGTAACCCAATAAATGTAACTGCCTAAGGAACCTTTAGATAAAATCCTCCTTGTACAATATTAAAGATAAAGTCTTAAAAGACTTAAAAGGTAAATAAAAGGTACATTAATTAAGATTGAAATTGAAAATAAGGAGGTAACTGTTATAGGTATTAAAAATGTATAAAGGGGAATGCAGTTTTGCAACCCTTTAACAGTATTAGGAGCTACATTAAGAAAAGCAAATGTTTCCTTTTCTCTTGTTTACCCTTTTATTTTTTTAAATTTGTATTTACATATTTAGGTTTAGTTGTAATATAAGATGTAAAATAATGAACTGACTATGTAAAAAGTAAAATTTTGTATTTTGGAAGGGCACAAGTTCGAAGCTTTCCAGAGCCACTTAAAATGAAAAACAAAAAGCTAATGATAAATGTCAACACCTAAGGGTTAAAGTGTTCCAATTAAAAAGGGCTATTTAAGGAAGGTTGTAACAAATGATCTCCACCTCCTGATGAAGACCACACGTTGGTTGAAGCGACGGGGTTATCATTCGATTGTGAATGGAGGCACTTGGAGAAATGTTCCAGTTGTATGCTAGATGCTGCAATAAAAATCTTTGAAGTTGGAATCTCCAGGTGTTGGTGGTTAATTACACAAACAGAGTGCAGAGAGACTATTTTTCTTTGTGGTGATTAAGGGGGTTCGCTGCCTCTTCTCTGCACCATGGCTCAGACCCTGAATGAGCACACAGGATTTGAGGAGTAGAACTATTTGTCTGCTCAGTAGCCAGCCACCTAGTGAGTGCTCGCCTTCTCGCCCCCTCTAGCCCCTGAGAGGGTCGTCTTTGGCTTCAGTTTCCCCTTGTACCTGTCTCACCCCTTCTTGAAGCCCTCCACTGTGCCCTCCTCCACCAGCCTCCCTGGCCGCGCATTCCATGGCTCCACCATCCTCTCGGTGAAATAATGTTTCCTACGTTCCCCCCTCCGAATTCCACTTGTGCCCCCTGGTTGTTCCCCCCTTCTTTAGCCTGAACAGCTCCTTGGTTCTGCTCTTGGTTATTCCTTTTACGTATTTGAATACCCCTATCATGTCTCCCCTGTCTCTCCTCTCCTCCAGTATGTACAGCCTGAGCTCTTCCAGTGTTTCTTCATAGGGGCCCCCCCCCATGGCCTGAATCATCCTGATTGCTCTCCTCTGGACCCCTCCAGCAGTGCTATGTCCTTCTTCAGATGAGGTCTCCAGAACTGTACACAGTACTCAAGTTGCAGCCTGACCAAGGCATTATATAGAGGGAGGATCACCTCCCTCCCACCTCCTGGATGTAATTCCCCTGGCTATGCAGCCCAGTATCCTGTTTGCTTTGGCTGCGGTTCTTCTATAATTTTTGGAGTTATTCATTTTGACATCTACCACCACTCCTAGATCCCTCTCGCCCAATGTAGCTTGCAGTGTGACCCCCCCCCCCCAGAGTGTATACGTGGCCTGGGTTTCTGACCCCCAAATGAAGTACCTTGCATTTCCCAGCATTAAACTTCAATCTCCACCTTCTTGACCACCCCTCCAGGGTATCCAGGTCCCCCTGGACTGTCTCTCTAGCTTCTTCCCTATCCACCAGTGCTCCCAGTTTGGAGTCATCCGAAAGAGACTCCGCCTACTCCTAACCCCCCTCCCCATATCCGAGACGTAGGCATTGAACAGGAGTGGCCCCAATACTGAACCTTGGGGGACCCAACTGATCCCCTTCCTGGGGAAGGAGACTATCCCACCGACCATTACCCAGTGTATTCACCCCGAAAGCCAATTTTCTACCCACTTGGAACACCTGTCCTCCCACCCCCATCTCCCCCAGCTTTGCTATCAGTCCATTATGGGGTACCAAATCAAACGCCTTGCTGAAATCCAGGTATAGGACGTCCAACGGCCTATGGCTGTCCAGGGCCCCCATCACAAAACTCTACGAGGTTGGTCTGACACAATCTCCCTGGGACGAAGCCATACTGTTTATCATCCTGGTGCCCTAAGCTTTCCAGCTGCCTCCCAAGCCTCTCCTTGATAATGCCCTCCATTACTTTGCCTACCACAGACGTTAGGCTGATAGGCCTATAATTCCCCATCTCCTCTCTAGACCCCCCCTTTTTGCCTGTCTGTCTGATATACTGAGGGGTGTCCATCACAACCACTGCCCTGCCCTTCTCTATAGGCTTAATGGTGATGGATAAATCCTCAGACAAACTACATAGAGTAGCTGTCTCTCTGGGCCCTGGACAGGGTTAAACAAATCCATTTCACATTTTTGTACAGAAGTAGTAATAGCTGGACTTGGTGGTGGACAGTAAGTGGATTTTGGATACAGAGCTGTCTTTCTCCCTGAATCTGAACTTAGTGTTCCTGCTGCTCCAGTTTCCTCTGATACCTGTAGATCACTCACGGTCTCTAGTTCTGTGTCACCATCACTGTGAATTGTTTTTAAAAGTCACTGTTCTTGTGAACCTATTGAGGTCAACAGTCTGGAAGTGATTGATGCCTGCAGTAAGTGGAGATGAGAGTCCCTTAGTTAAATCGACTCTTCCTCTCATCTCGGTGGGTGGCACAAGATATTTATGACAGTTGACTCACTGTGGTTATTAACTTCATTCAGGGCTATTTGCATTAATTTCTGTTTTGCCGCTTCCTCTGCCACAACTCTTTCTCTCCTCTTTTCCAAATTTTCTTCTTGGTTGTCATGCTGTTGGAAGCCAGCCCTTCTCTTGCTGTGCGCGAGTATTTGTTGCACACGAAGCAAATACTTGACACCAACTCTTGGTGTTGCTTGGTCCCATTGTATAATCCATAGTATAGTAGTATTATTGTCTGGTTGTTCCATTCTGTGTTTTAAAATAGATTTGGGTTATGTATTCTCATGATCTTGTCAGTTACAAACTCTGTTAATAGTTTATAGTCTGTGTCGTCCCGTAGAAATTTATTTTGACGCCTTAATTTGTTTCTTATAACTTGTCACTTTCTCATTAAGAAGTTTAGTATAGTTGTTCATTTCTTCATTTGTAGTTAAGGATTTTAAGATATCCTCCTTATTTTAAATGTCCTTAGCAACCTCCTCCCGAACGGGTGCTGCTGTCTCCAAGATGAGTTTTATTGAGCTTAATGCAGCCTACTCCTTGATTTTTTTTTGCTAGCCCCTCATCTATTCCTGATCTTTAGTGTTATAAGCTGGTTCTTTCTGGATACCGAGTCCCCTCGGGAGCCACTTCATCTCTGAATACTCTTCCAGTGTAATACGATGCCAGTGCATTGGTCTTCCCTTTAACAGGCTTTTCCAAATGCTAGTATGCACCCTTTGCTGTAGTGCTTGATTCATCAGAGACTTAACAGGTTGCCTTCCTCAGTCTCCATGAAATCAGTGTCTGCAAAGCCAACTGAGGTAATACCATTGCTAGGTCTGTCTTCCGTGTACCCAGATGTGATTTTTGTGCTACCAAAAGTGACAAAGACGACCAAAAAACTACCAATTCTTGGGAAATTGGTTTCACTAAGGCACTCAAAGTTTGAATGAAAAATCTGCAAAAAGTCATATTCTCCTTTATTACTGCTTTTAACCGTAAACCAATGCTGCTGCCAAAACAGGCAATAAAAAAAGTGGTTCCCCGATGTGTTGGGCAGGGGGAAGTGGATGCACTGGGAAACGCCAAAGTGCATCAAACAAACATACAAAATCACAAAGAACAGGGAGATGCATCTGAAGCTAAAGGAGACAGCAAAAACATGCTGTTCACATTATTTCAGCTCTGTTTTATTTAAATATGGTGCCATAAATGTGAAAAAAGTGTTATATACTCCCAGTTTACATCAAGCCATGATATACGTACGGGAACGGACATGCTGCGTTGCATCTTACATTTCTCCCAAACCCTGTTGGGCTTCGTTAGAGATGCTGTGACCAGCATAAAGACACCCCTTTTAACTGTGGATCTTAAAGACATAGTAACTTTTTTTTTTTTGTTGTTGTAATCTTTATCTCTCCTACCTGAGGTAGACTCTATCCGGTGGGGACACTCGGCCGGAGCTCTGCTGCCCACCTGAAGCCCCCGGCTCGCGCTCTCCGGTACCCTCCGAACCCTCCAGCCTCTTCCGGCCACTCGACCCCCCAGCTCTGAGCCTCCCCAGGGTGGGACCGCCAACTCCTCTGGCGCTCTATTTTCAAATCTAATGGAACGACCGGAGGGGAGGAGGGCAACCGGAAGCGCGGTGCGGTAAGGCCCGGCACTGGGTATAGGGCCCGCCACTGATCTCCGTCATCACCTACTGCCACAGTATTTTTTTTTTTTCTTGTGGTGGTTCTCCCCACAGGGCACGTCGTGCAATAGCATCCTGTGTGGCACTACACTGCAGGTACCTGCCGACATCCTGTCCTCTTCTGCAGCCCGTCTGCACCACCTCTGGTCTCCACCAGAGCCGTTACTGCATGGGGCGCCCCCAGAAACCCACCCTGGAAGAGGAGAGCAGTCCTCCAGATGCTCAATCCTCTCCTTCCACTGCTGACAGCCCAGGTCCATTCCTGAACCCAGGTTGTCGGCATGGAGCGAGGAATGGCGTCCAGCGCCTCATCCCTCAGCGCCACCAGGCCGGCAAAAACACCTAGTACCTTAATATAACATTTATACAAACATCATATAAAACCCTCTAATTCACACTCACTATAAACCCACACCTGAAATCAGTATATGACTATATTAAAACATATCTTGGCCAATCCTGCAAGGCTCATACTTAAAAGTTACTAGTGCACTTGTATGTAAAACTTAGGAAAGCAACCCCCAGTTCATTAATAGATAACAATTTGACATTGCAGTACAACTACATACAATACTATCTGATTATTAGCATAATAACTGATTGTATCTGAGAGTTTTGAGTATCCTCAGAAGCCCTTCACATATATACTAGGAATAGTCAAATACGTGGCAGCTCAGATTCAATGCAAAGAAGTGCAAGGTAATGCATCTGGGAAACAAAAACCCAGGGGAAGAGTACACAATGGGGGGTGAGTTAATAACAACAACAGAAATCGAAAGAGACCTAGGAGTAATTATATCAGATGACCTAAAGGTGGGCAAGCAATGTGAGAAGGCAGTAAGGAGGGCTGGGGGGATACTGGGATGCATAGGGAGAGGCATCAACAGTAGAAAACAGGAAGTTGTTATCCCTCTCTACAGACAATTAGTGAGACCCCATCTGGAGTACTGCGTGCAATTCTGGAGACCCCATCTCCACAAAGACATAGACAGAGTGGAGGCTGTTCAGAGGAGAGCAACCAAAATGGTGCAAGGTCTGCACCAGAAGACATACGAGGAGAGACTAAAGCAGCTTAATATGTATACCCTTGAGGAAAGGAGGGAGAGGGGGGACATGGTAGAAACGTTCAAGTATCTCAAGGTACAAGAGGGTAGTGTCTTTCAGAAGAAGAGATGTGCAAGAACAAGGGGGCACGATTTGAAGATAGAAGGGGGGACGGCTCAGAGGTAATGTTAGAAAGTATTTTTTCACAGAGAGAGTTGTGGATGCATGGAACAGCCTTCCTGAGGAGGCTGTGGAGTCAGGAACAGTGGTGGAATTCAAGAATGCATGGGACAGGCATAAGGCAATTCTAGTGGGGGGGCAGGAGGAATTAAGCTGTTGATTAACTAGAATCTGCAGCTTATCCATCAGGTAGGGAAATAGGCAGACTGGATGGGCCAAGCGGTCCTTATCTGCTGTCAAATTCTATGTTTCTATACTAACATACTAAAAGCCAGCAGAATAGGCCGAATGGTCTGTCTTGTCTGCTCGAAAGCCAGCAACCTGATGGCTGCCAGCCTCACCACCCCCAGCCCCCAATAATGTCTTCTCTAGATTCAGTTTCCCCTTGAACCTGTCCCACCCCATCTTGAAGCCCTCCACTGTGCCCTCCTCCACCAGCCTCCCTGGAAGTGCATTCCACGGCTACACCACCCTCTCAGTGAAAAAATACCTCCTACATTTCCCCTGTAATTTCCCCCTTCCAACTTCCACCCATGGCCCCTGGTCACTCCCCCCTTCTTCAGCCCAAACAACAGCCTGGTTCCACTCCTAATTATTCCCTTTACATACTTGAAAACCTTTATCATGTCTCCCCTATCCCTCCTCTCCTCCAGTGAGTAAAGCCCAAGCTCTTCCAGTCTCTCCTCATGTGGGGAGGTCATCTGTAATATAAAAAACATGTTGTTATTCACAAATAGATGGCATGTGTGAATTGCACAATCATATCTGCCACATTCTAGCATATATATATATATATATATATATATATATTCATCAAAAAACTTCATATAATGCCTCAGTTAGGGTTAAAGTGACAAAAGTGGAAATAGAAAGCGTTAAGGTTGAGCCCCTAACCCCCCACCACCCCATCCTCCACAGACCGACAGGCGCTGGGGTGTGCCATAGAGTCCACGAGGCCAGCTTTCACCCATTCCATGTGTAAACAGGTTGACATGCTACAGTAAAGGAGAATGGGGTGAGAGGCCTCACGACCCCATGGCACACCCCAGCGTCTGTGGTCTGTGGAGAATGGGGTAGTGGGGGGGTTAGGGGCTCAACCTTAACGTCTCATTTCCCCACTATTGTCGTTTTAACCCTAGCTGATGCATTAAGCAAAGTATTTTGCAATGAATTTCCTTACTTTTTAAAAAAGTATAGTATAACTAGTAAATAGCATGTGTTGGTGGGCCCCATGCTCCCACCAAGCTGCCAATTTCTGCATAACGATATGCGTCTGTGGGAGTATGGGCCCTCTGGGCCCTGCGCTCCCACTTACACATAGCTACAGAGCCATACAGCAGCCTTATAGGTCAAGGAACTGTTGTAACACTAATTTGCCAATATCTCGGGAACCGTAGCAGCTAGAAAAAAAATTCCAGTGACGTTGTAATCATGACAGTGAGGCATCTATGCAACTTAAGATCGAACAAATCTGTACCTCGCAGCGACCGAATTCGTACCTCGCATCGTTTACAAGATATCGGTGCCGAAAAGCACTGAAAAGGCACCCTTGGAACCCTTCTAACACTAATTTGCCAATATCTCAGTAACCATTCGACCTACGAAAAAAATTCCACTGCAAATGTCTATGATTTCCAATCTTGTTCCTGCGGCTTAGATCACCTAAAGATGATCTAAGCCGCAAGTAGCAAAAAGTTCGTATCTCGCTTCGTTTTCGAGATACGAGCGCCAAAAAACACAATGGGCACCACGGTGTTATTCTATGGGAAAAATGTCAACTTTGTGATGGCATATCTATGGAACCGCTTAACTTTCCAACACCTAAATAGCATAATTCGCATCTCTAGGGCATTCCCTTAATACCCTGTAAATTGCAAGTCAAAAGACCAAACCGTTAAGTTACAATGCAGTGGGAACATTTTTAAATGTTTAAAAATTCCTAGTTCTTGAGGTAGCAAAATCCCCGACCATCAGATCAATCCCCGGTCGCAAGCTGTCAAAATCGCCGTTCACGAGAAATCCCTGACCGTCAGATTTTGGCCATCTGGTCCCTAAGTGACAGTTAAGGATTTTGCCACCTTGCGAAAGAGGATCAGCTGGCGGACTAGGATCTTGCCAGCTTGTGGACTGCGATTTTGTCAACTCACGAAATAGGATTCGTAAAACCAATCCCCTTTTGCGAGCTGACAAAATCCCAATCTGCAAGCCGATCCTCTTTCATGGGGTAGCAAAATCCTTGACCATCAACTGATTCCTCATCCACGAGAACGGCCATCTGGTCACAAAGTGACAGTCAAGGATTTTGCAGCCTCTCGAAAGAGGATCGGCTCGTGGACTGGGATTTTGTCAGCTCGTGAAAGAGGATCGATAGCGAGTCGCAGTCAAAGAATTTTTAAATTTGAAACGGCCATTTTTTTGACAGAACAAACCAAACCAAAGGTATGGGTTTGTAGAGGGCATCACCCTGAACAAAACCCATACCTTTTTCCAACAAGAAGTCACCCGTGTAAGAAGCTACAACATTTTGTTTGGGTGAATAAATGAAAACAGGATGGCAGCTTGCGGACAAGGAATTTTTCTCACAGACGAGGATATTTTTAAATCCTCCTTTGTTTGTTGACAAAATCCTTGACCGAGAGCCCAGTCCTCTTTCGCAAAACATACATATAAATCTTGGAGTGAACTGAGCATGCTCAGAACCCCAAAATTAAAAATGTGATAACTTTGGAACATATTAATATTTTTTAACCAAATCAATGCTGGGTTGTTCTTTAACCCAAACTCTTTTGATGTTCCAAATTCCAGACCAAAACATCAAACGGTGTGGTCGCAGCGCCATGGGCAAAAAAAATGTCAAAAGTGGTGAAAAATTCGTTTTTCAGTGCTTTGCTACGCAGAAACCATAAGTCCGACTGAAACGCGACTTAGTAAATCAAGAGATCTACCATATGACACTACACACTCCAAATTTCGTGCAAATCCGTTGAACGGTTGCAAAGTTATTAACGTGCAAAATTTGAGGTTTAACATTAAAGTGCTTACGCAACCCTAACTATAGCACCTTTTTATATATATATATATATATGTATGTGTGTATATATGTATATATATATATATATATATATATATATATATATATATATGTGTATGTATATATACACACACACACACTGTGGGTGTATAGATATATACAGTATATAAGCATTATGTATTGCACTTTTTGCTTGTATATCGAAAAGTAAAGTTAAAATGTATAGTTAAATGAAGGAATGGTATAATCCTCAGCTTCGCTGGTATCTGTTAAGATGTCATAGTCTCTATCCCCGCTAAAGTAAAGCAGGGGAGTCTGCTTCTTGGCTTTGTCTGCTATGCAGAATGCTACAAGAGTTCTCAAATTTGTGGAGCCATTTCTTCCAGAAAGTGGCTACTGAGGAGGGCTTTCCATCTGGGTCAAACTGTGGAACTGGCAGAGGACTGTGTGTCATGGCCATGTTGGTATAGTGAATTTTATTTTCACTGGCTTTTTGCTGAGTAGGTGAACAGCTGGGTTGTTGGACTATTTTTTTCTCTTTTGCTAGTGATATGTGTGTTAGACCCCGCTACTCCATGCTGAGGGGTTTGTGTACATCCATACCACTTCCTCATTACGAGGGATGTCCCTCATTTTTTCCAACAGGAGTACTTTACCCTGCATCTGTCCCACATTTGGAAGGTATGGCCACACAGAAGAGAATAGTGTAAACCTAAACATTAAAGCAGAATTTCATTACAGGCTGTGATGCTAAAGCAAAATTCAACCTTGAGCAAATCAAGCATGGGGTTCCATGGTGTTTCGATATTCTGTCTTCATGTTTGATAACATGTTCCAAATTCTCAGATCTTGTGTCCCACATTGTCCCTCGTGTTGAGAGAATGTGTCCCTCATTACAGTGGCAGAAGTTGGAGAGGTATGTTACATCCCTTTTGGTTGTTCTTCTCTTTTGGGCTGGCTGATGGAGTCTAGGAACTCGTCGTATCTTGTCTTGTTTTATTGGTACGTATTAATTTTTTTGTTTAACTGCAGAAGGAGCAGAAGTGCATATCCTGGTTAAGTGGAGCAGTTTATTTCTTAAAGGGACACTGTCAGCTTTTAGCTGATTTTATCGAGCCCCAGTTAAAGATTGTGCCAGCACATGTAATTATCTTACATACAGTAGTAAAAAGTCCATGCTTATCTCAAAATGTACACTTGCGTGTTTTTTTGTTTTCCAGATTTTTTTTTTTTTTTTTAACTCAAGTATGCTTTTACAGGTGCGTCATAATGTGCAATTGCTTAGCAAAAGTACCATTTTATACAGCTGGATGAACTGAAAAGTCTATA
The DNA here is from genome assembly GCA_016271365.2 of Neoceratodus forsteri. NCBI lineage: Eukaryota > Metazoa > Chordata > Ceratodontiformes > Ceratodontidae > Neoceratodus > Neoceratodus forsteri. The sequence goes on from CM057456.1 coordinate 30,229,127, forward strand.
CAGAATGCTCTGTACAATTAATAAACCTATATAGGGGAAAAAAAAAGGAAAAGCCAGCCTATATCATCTGTTACATACCACTGAAACTCGTGTGCCAGAATTCAACTGTATAAAAAAGTTAAAACTGATAATCTCTTGTTGTCATATAGTCCTTTAGCACGTAGAGTGAAAAGGTCTGTTTTCAAGCAGCCCATTATACAGCTGGAATAATCTTCCTAGTATAAAAAAGAAACCCAAAGTATGCAAACCAAAAATTTGGTGGAAGCAATGAAGTCAAGACAAAACAAAATCAGCCAAACAGATTCAAACATGAGCACCAGCAATAATCTGGAGTTGAAATTACCTTGGTAATAAGGTAAGCCGTCAAAAACCCACAAAACAGTAACATGAACATATGTGGTGCACTCCCCCCCCATAGGCACTTCTATTCAAACCCAATATAAAAGGTCTCGCTGTCAAAAACCAGGGTTAAGTCATTTATATACTACTTGTCACCTCGTCCATATGCCAGGGTCGCCAGATATGTTTGAATTTCTCCTTTGTTAAATGGAGATTGCTTGTTGCATGTTCCATTTGTTCATTTCCAGATTTTCTTGCCAAGTAAAATCTTGGGTGGTCCGTGCCAGTCCCGTATGTGCACTTCGAAACTCCGTGCATGACTGAATTTTGATTTTGTAAAGTCATTTAAGTTAAACTGATATTTCAGTACAGTACACTACTCTGAGACTTAACAGACCAAATATACAGACATGACTACTGGCCAGCATGTGTATTAGCCAGGCAGTCACTGTGCATGCCCGGAGTCACAGCTGCATATTTCAGCTCCTGATTTTAATATGTGATAGCTTTCATTTCAGAAGTGCGATCACTTTGTAAGTCTCAGGGTAGTAGTGTCTGATTTTAGAAGTGCACGCGTGGGACTGGGGACCACCCAGGATTTCACTCAGCATGAATATCTGGGGCCAAAAAACATGTAAGTGTGTATTTTGAGATGAGCATGGGGCTGTGGCTACTGTATGTGAGATAATTATATGTGCTGGCTCCGTTTTTAACTGGGGTTTCAAAAATCAGCTAAAAGCTGATAGTGTTACTTTAAAACATTTGGTAGTGCAAGTTGCAAAGGCTAGTGATTACTCACCTTGTTCTTACAGCACGGTTGTACGTTTCAGTCTTTCTCCTTTTTGTTATTCAGTTTGCCAAAGCTGATGTTCCTCGTCGCTAGTGTAGTGTTCTTTTTTTGCCCCACCACTAGATGGCACTCTGCATCTGGTTTCAAAGGTGGGGATCTTATTCTAATCGCCAGCGTAGTAGTTGTAGCTTTCAAATATTGAGACACATTGCTTGAGTTGCATTAGACACTTTGTTTATTTGTTTAATTATCCCAGGAGGATACATGCATTGCTCTGAGTTTTGATTCTGCTGAAATACTGACAAAATGGCTGACACCTCTCTCCAAGAACTTCCCTAGAGGTCTTAACTTTAACTTTCAAACTGTGGACCAGAATCCTAATACATGAGACCGGATCCCACACATTACAAAATGGATAGGGAGTGCCGTATGTCCTGATTCGCTGGGAAGAGTCTGCAGCAGTGCAGTCCAGGGAATAGGAACTGCTGCACTGTTTTGCACTTCCTCCAGCAGCCATGACTTATTTCCTATCTATTTGCCTACCTGTCTGTCTATCTATCTACATTTTTTCCATAGAGCTTTTTTTCTCTTTTGATACTACCCACCCTTTACTCAGGCTGGGGGCGGGCCTTATCCCTGCGACAGCAGCCATATCCTTGACCGCCACTAACCCCACTGCTTTCACTGGTGAGGTCCATAGAGCAGAGCCTCAGAGCATCACCGACCATCATCCTGGTGCATTGTGGTTTTCCATCCTGGTCTTCTCCCCAAGCTCTCCCACCTCCCATACTGTGTGACTGCACCCTCTAGTGGTCTTACACATGCGCTTTGGAGGAAGCAAGCTCCCTGGCCATCTGCAGGGGCCACTGTGGTGCCTGAACCTGACACTGACCCTCCCTGGGCTAAGGCACATTGCCCATGGCAGCTGACCTAGCTCTTGCCTCTCCACAATGCAAGTGACAGGGTCCGCTTCTGAACCCGAGTCGTCTGCATTGAGGCAGCCTTTTATGTTAAGAAATTCTGAAATGTTTTCCATGAGTACTGATACCCCAATAGATCACATTGTTCCAGACCTAGAGATACAGTGACAGTTTTGCAGAAGATGACCGGTTTGGGAATATAATGTGCAGTGTGGTGCAGTGTTAGCAGTGGAATAACATGTATTGCAGTACCACAAATACCACATTATACTGCAGCAGCACCAATCAGCTTTTGCACAACTGCCACCATATAGTATTTCATAACAGCGTTGGCACCTCAAGAGAAGTAGATTTTTGTCGGGGGTTAAACTGGGCAGGAGTCCACAGGAGCTGAGTTTCACCGCCTCTTAAAAAAAATTGAGAGTTCTAGGGACATGGATATGTTGTTCATCCACACTGTCTGGCAGGTATCCTTGCCGCTTTAAATCTTGCCGGAAGGTCTTCAAGCTGGCTCCTCCCACCCACCCGGGTGGTAAAACTCTCGGCTCCGCCCCATGATGCCAGATCTTCCTTACCGCTTGGAAGCTCAGGTTCCCTCCTTAACGCTCTGCGTATAAGACTGGTTCCTAATTCTTCGGTTTTCCGAATTTAAAAGTTTTTTGCATTATAGACTTCGGTCTTCTATCCCTCGCGGCTGCGATGGACAAATCGACTCCCGGTTTTCGGAGGTGCCCTTGCGGGCAGAAGATGTCTCGGACGGATCCGCACTCCACGTGTGTCTACTGTTTAGGCCTTGAGCACGACCCGCAGGCTTGCAACTTGTGCTCTTCCTTCTCAGCCTACGTCCTCGAAGACCGTGCTGCCCGTTTACAACTGGGGCACCCTGAGAAACGTTTTCCTCCAGTGAAGTCAAAAGAGGCCTGGTCGGCGGTTTCCGCGGCGGCGGGCTCGGCGGATCAGCTAGAGCAGATGATCGCCCTCGAAGAGGAGGTGGCGCGGGCCGCATCTTCCTCGACCGTGGCATTTATCCCGCTCTCCCTGGGTTCCTCTTACACAGCTTCCTTTAAGGAGCTTTGTCTGTCCCTCTCCACTAGAGGAGAGGGACCAATGTCTGCTGGACCTTCTTCTCGGTCCAAGAAGAAAGACAAGGGTAAGTCCCTCCGTCGATGCTCCTGGGAGCGGGAAAGGTCCCTCTCCCCGAGTTGTCGGCCATTGACTTCAGTCGATCGTTCGGCTTCGGCCACTGGTCTCACGGTGTCCCCGTCAGGTCAGTTGACCGAGACTCCCGTCGACGCAGTCGAGATCTTTCTCGACCCGTTGGACGGGTTGTCGACCGGCGAAGCTGAAAATCCCTCTCACCGGTTCCCCCGGTGGGAGTTGAGGATCCCGCAGGCTTGCCACTGCCTTCGGTTCCGGAGCCCTCGGGTGAACCCTTCGAGCCGAGAGAGGAGCCGGTTCCACCCGTCCCCTTCCCGCACCATCCTCGGAAAGGCCAAGGTTCTCGGTCTCGGACTTTTCGTGGTCCAGCCAATCCCGCCGTCATAGGCGGTCTCGGTACCGTGGTAAGTGGCGCCGCCGCTCGTCCTCTTCCTCCTCCTCGGATGAGGGGAGGCTTCGATGTAAGTTACTGCCAACGATACGAGGACCTCATGTGGCAACAGCTCCTTCGGATCGAACAAGCCGACGCCTGGCCGCCTCGCCATTAAGTGGCTGTCACGGAGCGGCGAAACAACCCTCGATTACCCGAGGAGCCTGTTCCCAGGCCGTTGTTTGGCCAGCAACCAGCTGCTCCACCGATTCGTGGAACCTCCGCCTCCACAGCCGCTGTTTGGGGCTCCGACCAAGAACTCTCGGTCGGCTCAGGGTCTGCCCCATAGGCTGTCTGTCACCCTCACTCCCGATCGCCCTCGGCAGGTGGAGGGTGGCTCAGGCCCGAGGCAGCTCTTTGCGGACTCTTCTGAGTCTGACGACGATTCCTCCCTCTTCTCCAGGCGAGTGGACTTGGAGTCCTCTGGAGGTCAGTCGCTGGACGACAGCCCTTCGTCCTTCCTGGGTTTGCTCAGGCTCATCTCGGAGTCCACCGGGATGCAGCTCGAGCCCGTATCCAAGCGGGCCAAGTATCCCCTCACGGAGATATTGGACCGAGGGGATCCCCACGGAGGCCTTTCCTGTGGCCGAGGCCATTGTGGGCCTGGCCTTGGAGCTCTGGCAGCGCCCTGCTTCCTGCCCTGCGCCTTCGGCCAGGATGGCCAGGAAGTATGCGGTCCCTACTGATTCCCTGTCCGGTTTCTCGGAACATCCCTCAGCCGAGGGGTTAGTTGCTGACGGCGTTTTCCGGCGTGCCGGAAACGCTAGGGACATGGACAAACCTCCCGACAAGGAGTCCAAGAAATTGGACTATGCTGGGCGAAAAGTCTACGCTGCATCCTCCCTTGGTCTTCGTCAGGCCAGCTCGGCCGTGCTTATGGCACATTTCTCCCATGCCCTGTTGGGCTCCTGGACGAGTAGTCCCTCATCTCCGGCTGACCTGCAGACCACGGTTAGGCAGGTGCGGACCAGGGCAGGGTGGTGGCCAACAGCAACTTCAGACTGCTCTGGACATTGGAGACTCATGCGCCAGGTCAGTCGCGCCGCGAGTGGCTATGTGCCACCGGCATGGCTGAGGATATCCACCTTCACAGCGGATACCCAGCACAAATTGGCGGATGTCCCTTCCTGGGACTGACCTCTTCGCCCTGGAGTGGAAGGCCACCAGAGGATCAAAAGTCCAATGCCACTTTGGACTCGGTCTCATCTGCTTAGAGGGACAAGGGCCATGAGCTGCAACCCAAGCCCTTTCGTCCGTCTCACGCCCAGCACGTCCCAGCCCCAGCATCCAGGGCCAGCAGGCTCGCGCTTGGCATCCCAAACCCAAGCCCGCGGCTTCCTCCTCCAGGAAGCAGGGAGGTAAAGGCCCTGGAGGTCCCTCGGCCGGTTCTTCCTCCAAGCCTGCCCAGTGACGGGTTGAGGGGTGTCGCCCCAACCCCATCTTCTCACCCCAGGTGCCCCCCGTGGGGGGGCGGCTCCGCCACTTTCTTTCCGCCTGGTCCGTTATCACCACAGACCGGTGGGTGTTGGAGGTGGTGGGAAAGGGCCTGCCTCTGGAATTCGAGCAGACCCTACCCTTCAGAGCCGTCATACCTCGGGGGGCCTCGGGGTCCGAAGCCTCGCTGTCAGCTCGCCGAGCCAACATCGCTTTCCTCCTCGAGAAGAAGGTGATAAGAGAGGTGGCGGACCCCCCCTCAAACCCGGGGTTCGTGTCCAGGTACTTCCTGGTTCCGAAACGGACGGGGCTGGCGCCCCATTCTCGACCTGCACGACCTAAACAAGTTCCTAAGGTCTCGAACCTTCAGGATGGTCACTCTGGCTCAGATAATACCATCTTTGGAACACGGCGTGTGGTTCTGCTCTCTGGACCTGCAGGATGCGTTCTTTCACATCCCTATCCGTCCGTCACATCAGAGGTTCCTTCGCTTTCAAGCGGAGGGATCCCTTTTCGAGTTCCAAGCCATGCCCTTCGGCTTATCTCCAGCTCCCAGGGTCTTCACCAATGCATGGCAGTGGTGACAGCATTCCTTCGGTGCCGAGGGGTCCGGGTGTACCCTTACCCAGACGATTGGCTGATAGCAGCCCCCTCCAGACAGGAGGTGGAGCGGTCCAGAGATCTGGCCCTCCAGGTTTGCTCTCAGGTCGGCCTCCTCATCAACGAGGCCAAGTCGGAACTCGAGCCGAAGCAGGTGATTCTTTTCATCGAGGCAGAGCTCGACTCTCTTCGAGCCAGGGCACGGCTCCTGGCGGACAGGGTCGAGGTTCTTTCCTCCTTTGCCCAATCATTTCTGGTTGGGCAATTGCGCCCTGCCCGGGACTTCCTGCACCTCTTGGGTCTCATGGCGGCCTGTACCAGCGTGGTCCGTTGGGCCCACTGGAACATGCTCCCCTTCAGTGGGGGCTGGCCAGCCAGTGGTCCCAACACTGCGATCCATTGGACCAGCTAGTGACGGTGACCCAGGGGATGTGGAACGCTCTCCAGTGGTGGACCGTTCCAGTTCATCTGCAGGAGGGCATCCCGTTTGTCCGCCCCGAGCCGACGGTCTCTCTATCGACCGATGCCTCTCTGATGGGTTGGGGTGCCCATCTGGGGGAACACCGAGCGCACGGCCTCTGGTCCCCGAGGGAGTCCCGATGCCACATCAACCTGCTGGAGCTCCGAGCGGTCCGCCTAGCTCTCACCGCCTTTGCTCCGTTTCTTCGGGGTCAAGTGGTCCGGGTCCAGACGGACAACACCACGACCATGTACTATCTAAACCGCCAGGGCGGGACGCGCTTCATGCTTCTATGCAAGGAAGCTCTCCGCATCTGGTCACTCGTGCGCAGCCTGGAGGCGGATCTCCTAGCCATTCATGTGGCAGGAGCCTCCAACACCTGGCCGATGCCCTAAGCTGGATAGGGGCTGTCCACGAGTGGTCCTCCTGCCGGAGGTAGTACAAGATCTATTCTCCCATTGGGGCACACCTCAGGTGGACCTGTTTGCCTCAGGGAGAATGCGGCTGAGGCTGTTCCGGCCTGCCCCCTCAGCAGGGATCGCTGCAGGGATGCCTTCTTGAGGCCGTGGACCCCGGCTCTTCACGCCTTCCCTGCTCCTTGATGCACAAGGTGCTGCTCAAAGCAAGGAGGGACAAGGCACAGGTGATTCTGATAGCCCCAGACTGGCCCCGCCAGTACTGATACCCAGATCTCCTCAGCCTCAGCTCCAGGCTCCCGAGGCAGCTTCCAGCTCGCCGGACCTGCTGTCAGTCAATCAGGGGAAGGTATTCCATCCGGACCTTCAATCCCTGCACCTGACGGCCTGGTTCCTGAGCGGCTAAATTCCAGGCCTTGGGTCTTTCGACGAGGGCCTCCAAGCGTAGTTAGGCGTCCCGGTAAAGTCGACCAGAAAATGCTCGCCTTCAAATGGAAAAGATTTTCCATTTGGTGTCAGGACAAGGGCCTGGACCCTTCCTCCTGTTCCTTGGCGAGCATATTGGACTACCTTTGGTCCCTTTCTCAGCAAGGGCTTAGGTAGACAACCCTTAAAGGTGCACCTGGCAGCCATCTCTGCTTACGGCACGGGCGGGAAGCAGTCGAGTAGCACAGGAGAAGGTGGTCTGGCGCTTTTCAAAGGCCTTGATCACATTTCCTCCGTGCGAGAACTCCACCTCCTGGATCTACTGCTGGTACTGGCAAGCTCATGGGCAAGCCATCGAACCAATGCACAGGTGTGAACTCTCTCACCTGTCGTGGAAGACCGCCTCTTGGTGGCTATCACGTTAGCCAGAAGGATGGGAGAGCCCAGGCGCCTGCATCGAGTCTCCTTACCTGGTCTCCACAGGGACAAGAAGTTGTCCCACGCCCCCACCCGAAATTCCTTCCGGGCTGTGGTGTCGGAGTTTCACCTTAACCAGGTGTTGACTCTGCGGTGTTATACCCCAATCACACCTGGAGGCCGAATATAGGCTCCATACTCTGGACCCTAGAAGGCTGGCTTACTATAAGGAGCGCGTGGCTGAAATTCGGGGAGTGGTTCGGCAGCTGTTTGTCACCTACGCTGAAGCCGCACCTGGCAGACCTTGCAGCCAAGCGGACGATAGGCAGGTGGGTCACCTCCTGCATAGATCTCTGCTATAAGTTGGCGGGCATGGAGCCTCCCAGAGGGATAAGAGCTCATTCTACCCGCCATACTGCTGCATCGGTGGCTGCTTCCAGGGACGTCCCTATCCAGGAAATCTGCTGGGCTGCTACTTGGAAGTCAGCACATCGACCTTGAGTCACGCCGGGATGCTGGTTTTGGGGCCTCGGTTCTCTAGTCTCTATTCCCTAGTAGGGGTGTGCGCCTTGCCTCCCTCCTCCCAGAGAACTGCTAGGAGTCTGCCAGGCAGTGTGGATGAACAACATATCCATATCCTAGAAATACAGATTTACTCACCTGTAACAGGAGTTCTAGGAATGGTATATGTTGTTCATCTACAATCTCCATTCCTCCCGGCTTGACGCTGAACCTGAGCTTCCAGCGGGCCAGATCTGGCGTCATGGGGCGGAGCCGAGAGTTTTACCATCCGGGTGGGTGGGAGGAGCCAGCTTGAAGACCTTCCGGCAAGATTTAAAGCGGCAAGGATACCTGCCAGACAGTGTGGATGAACAACATATACCATTCCTAGAACTCCTGTTACAGGTGAGTAACCTGTATTTCTGCACTTCTGTCATCTTTCTCCATTGAATAGTATAGGACAGTTCTACTACTTATAGATGGAAATTTCCCCAGCTACGAATCTAGATATGAGAATACCCCTACCTAAGCATTTCCTATTTAACCACTGCTTTTTACTGAGTGTGAAACACCTACTCACCAAAAATAGATTGTACTCACCTAATTTCAAAAATTAGCTGCCAGTTACAGTATGTGAAGGTCTGACTGCTACATGTAATTAGTTATGTGTGGGGCACTTGATTGGTGCTCGTCTGATTTAATCTAAAAGCAGTCATACAATTGCTTCCCACATAGGGTACCTGCCAAGCACTACACACATTTTTCCCTGCTGCAACTCAAATTATGTTTTGTATGACAGCAGTTGGAAAGCTAACATTTGCAGATAAGTGTTCCCCTGCCTACAGTCCCAGCCTGTGCTCCTGAAGTCTCTCTTGTTTCTGTGAGACTGGATTGAGTGCTTTTGAATGGTGTGGCAGCCACCGTGCTGAAAGATTTTGCCCTGCACTTATCTGCAGGCCAGGTATGCTGTGGGTGGTTTGAGCTTTGCGCTAATTGTGCACGTCCATTTTAGGCACATACCCATACCTCTCAACCTCTTGCCTCATGAATCGGGGATAAGGCTAAAAAAAACAGAGACAAAGACCCCAAATCAGGGACATATCTTAAAAACTGGTACTATTCACTCAGAAAGCTGATAGAATAAAGGAATTTGTGTTAAGATGCATTTTCTGAAGAACCACAAGTCTGTAACTTTAATGTTTGAAATTATTTTGTGTTATTAATCCCCACTGTTCTGTCACAAAATCACAAATTTTATGAGGGACAAAGGAAAATGTTGAGGCCAAATCAGGGATGTCCCTGAAAATCAGGGACAGTTGAGAGGTATGCACATACCACAGTAGGAGTGCAAAGGTTTTTTTCTCTTCTGCATGTTTCAATTACATACTGGCTTCTTAAAGCGGTATCCCCATCCAGAGGCCTAGCTTACATCAGCATTTGAAAAGGTAGGCCCAGCACAGGAAGCGTAGAATCCTAGGCCTTGGAGCACGGGTAGTAGTGATCCTTTTAGGAAAATAACGGGCAGTCTGTTTCATTCTCGTAGGTTCAAGGTGGGGATGTTGAGTGGGTGACTGAAATCCCTGTGGCATACCAGTGTGGGAGCTCAGCTGTTACACATAGGGAAAAGAGAACCGGGAGAGTTGTAAGGACATTGGAGAAGATCTGCAGCTGTTGGTCTGTGTTGTTGTATTGTGGTGGTTAAAAAAATCCAGACAGCTTTGACAGCTCAAGATTGTATAATGATAGCTGAGAAGAATGCCCCCCTTCCCCAAAACATACAAATCATTTGCAGAACTGTTTTCAATGAGAGAGCAGGCCATAGGAACAGCAGGGTATATTGACTAGATTAAAACAGATAGGGCATGAAAACCGACAAGTCTTATCTCTTAGAAAATTCCTATAGACACTGACCCTCTCGTTCAATCCAGATAAGCAGCTGCTGTGCAGATCTCAGTGTTTGGTTCCTGAAATCCACTCGCAGTGTTCCAGATAAGAACTGAAGAGTATATTGATATTTATTTTTGCAGTGGAGGATCCATCTGCAGTTTGTTTGCAGGGATCTCTTTGACACGTGCAACAGGGTGACTTTTCAGGGGTGAGGGCAAAAGTCCTGTACTCCTCAGCCAAAGGGCTGCCTGTAATTCGGGGACCCCTCCCCCCAAAAGCATGGCTCATGCCAAGCATATGCAAGGACCAATCTATGCATGCCATGCATATTCACGCATTATCATCTTATTTTTTTGAATTGTACAGGATAACGGCGTGGAGAAAAAAAAATCCCTGCAAGGAATTATGCCAGGTATACAAGGAGTTTGCATTTCTGATTGTTTTCAAACAAAATTCTTGTGCTAAATTAGCATGTTGTGGTTCTTGCATGACCCTTATTTTGTTTTTGGGGTTGGGGGGGGGATGGTGAGGGTTGTATTTCCTGTGAACTTTCCACACTTTGCTGATCTTCCTCATGTGCACAGCCCCCTGCAGGAAAATGTTCCCCACAGCAGGCAGCAGAAACTTAGCTGCTGGTGGAGGTGTTGAATGCATATCTACTTTCTACAAAATGCCACAAGAAAGAGAGAAGAAGAAAGTGCTGCACCTTTCACTGAACAATCCCATCTGGAGGGGGTTGTTCCCTGCTGCAGAATCATGGGTTAAATTGGGCATGAACCCACAGGAATTTAGTTCTACCACCTCTTAATAAAAATGGAATAACAGTTCTACCACCTCTGTCACCTTTCTCCATTGACTACTATAGGAGAATTCTACCACCTACAAAGGACAGATACACTACCTAGGAAACTAGATGCGAGAGTTCCCTCACTGTGCAGGATCAACCTCCCCCCAGATACAGTGGCAGACTGCTTGGAAATTAATTGGCCTCTGAAAATGTGTCCCACTGTCTTGTTTACAAAAGCTTTGATATAAATGCTGCAACATGTACAGATCTCTGGTGCTTTGGTGAGGAGGCTCATTTCTGGAGGTGAATGTCCTGGAGTTCTTAGCCCTGACTTCTGGAAAGCACAATAACATGTGTCTCCATCTGACTTATAGTAAAGGGATAGACTGCATTTCATATGAACATTCTTGGCAAACTGTTCTTTGCAATATATACGGTTTCTGTACAAGAAGTTTCCCATGCCCTTCTTTCGCTGAATCCCCACAAATCCAGCCCACATGGCCTTGACCCCCATCTTCTCCGGATCTCTGCCCCTGACATAGTGCTTCCTCTCTCCCACTTGCTGAACTGCTCATTCACTCTAGGTACTATTCCTGAGGCATTGAAAGTTGCCAGGATACTTCCCCTTCACAAAGGGGGCAATCCCTCTACTCCTGGCAGCTATAGACCTATATTACTTCTTCTGTTCCTGGCTAAATTGCAGGAGTCCCTCATGTTCACTAGACTTACTGATTTCCTCAACTCCACAAACTTTCTCACTCCCTTTCAGTCATGCTTCAGAAAAAAACACTCTATCGTTCCTTCTCTCCTCTGTCACTGACTCCATACTCACAGGCATGGACCCAGGGACACATCACTGCAGCTGTATTTATTGACCTAGCCAAAGCTTTTGATTCTGTGTCTCATTCTCTTCTTTTATCCAGACTTCTCTCCCCTGGTCTCTCCACCCAGGTTGTGGACTGGTTTAGGTTTTATCTTACAGACCGTACACAATGTGTTCAGGCTGGTGACACCCTGCCTCTCCACTTTCCCATTCAAGCTAGTCCCTCAAGTCTCCATTCTGGGCCCTGTCCTCTTCTCGATCTTTCAGAATGACCTTCCCTCTGTCTGTGTCTTTTTCCATATCCATTTGTACGTTGATGACATTGTCCTTTATGCCTCTGGACCTTCAACTCCTGAAGTGAAGTCTCGGCTACAGAGCAACTTTCTGAGGGTTCTGCATTGGTTCTAGGCAAACCAACTTAAGGTAAACACCAAGAAAACTGTGTCCATGACTTTAGGTACTGCATAGAAACTGGTTAGATCCCCCCCCCCCCTTTTCCACCCTTGACAGCACCACTCTTGACGTAGTCCCCGCCTTCAAATATCTTGGCATCTGGTTGGACAGTCGATTCGACTATCTTCCCATATTGACATCCACTCCAAACTCTGCCCCAAGCTAGGAGCCGTGTATCTGAACAGTGACTCCCTTTCCCTGTTGTCTGTCGTCAGCTGCTTGCTAAAATTATCCTTCCTGCCTTTGATTATGCCGATGTGGTCTTTGGATCCACCTTGTCGTCGAGGCACCGGTCAGGAAGCATAGAAAAACCAGGAGCAGTTGTAAAATTCGCAAATAGCATTTTATTTTTACTAACAGCAAAATAAAAAATAAGAATTGTTCAGTGTAACTATTTACAATGGCTGTACAAACATAGAAAGCAGAGTCCTTCTGAGTTTTTCTTCTCAGTTTCCAATCTGTCTCTGTCTCTCTCTCTCTTGCAAAACATTGCAGCTCTTTTTATAACAAGTCTTTGTAGGGAGCTCATTAAGAAAACATTCTGCTTCTCACACAGTGTTCATGCCAGTTTCAGCAGGTGCAGCAACAAAAAAAACATTGTGACCCAGAACTGACCTCTTGTTGACAGCTCTGGAAATATTTTTCAAACCAGCATCTCAGGCTAACCCCTTGAACTCCAGTTTGTGCAATCATTTCAGCAGTATAACTGATGTTCACCAGACCAAGGTAAAGGTGCTTGATTTTAGGAGAACAGTTTTCAGGAAAATGGAGGAGTACATGGAAAGGGCTCTAGAAGGAGTGGAAGATTCAACAGACGTGAAGGACATGTGAGAGATGATAAAAGAGGCTATTGTGGAGGCCACAGACCTATGCGCCAAGAAGTTAAGTGAGAATAAGAGGAGGAGGAGACCACTGTGATTTAATGGTGTTGTAGCTCAAAAGGTCAGGGCAAAGAGAAGGGCTTTTCTGAAGTTCAAGGTAACGCAAATGGAGGAGGACTAGGAAAGGTACCAGATAAGTCGGAAAGAAGCAAGGGTAGAAATAAGGAGGGCGAAGGCACAGACAGAGGAGAACATAGCAAGCTCGGTCAAATAAGGGGACAAAACTTTTTTTTAGGTATGTCAGTGAGAGGAGGAAAACTAGGCAGGGAATACTCCGACTAAGAGGAAGTGATGGTGAGCTGATACAGGGGGCTAGGGAGAAGGCAGAACTACTAAACAGCTATTTCTGCTCTGTGTTCACTAAGGAAAATGAAGGGGAGGGTAGTGGTGCAGGAGAAGCCAGGGCAGTGGGGGCAGGAGTGGCTATGAGTCAGTTCCACGTGCAGGAGATTCTTGGGGAACTACACTGCCTGAAGGTGGACAAGGCAATGGGGCCAGATGGGGTGTACCTCAGGGTGTTGAGGGAAGTAAAAGATATACTGGCAGCACCCTTGACTGCACTCTTCAACAGGTCCCTGGAGTCCAGAGTGGTACCTGATGACTGGAAAAGGGTGTATGTGGTCTCCCTGCATGGGGTGGGGGGAGAGGAGGTGGGAAACTACAGGCCTGTGAGCTTGACATCTGTGGTGGGCAAACTCATGGAGAAGCTACTGAAAAACCAAGCTTACCAATTACCTGGAGGCAAGCGGCCTGATGGATCAAAGGCAACATGGCTTTACAAGGGGTAGATCCTGTCAAACGAGCTTGATGGAGTTCTTTGACAGGGTCTCCAAGGTAGTGGATTGGGGGCTGTGGACGTCGTGTATCTGGATTTCACGAAGATATTTGACTCTGTGCCACACAGGAGACTCCTATACAAGCTGACATGCCTGGGTCTGGGGCAGACGGTGGTTCAGTGGGTGAGAAACTGGTTGGGGGGCTGGAGACAGAGAGTCATTGTAAATTGGGTGACATCAGGAGAGGGCATGATCACCAGTGGGGTTCCTCAGGGGTTGGTATTGGGGCCACTATTGTTCATTCTGTTCATAGGTGACATTGCGGAGGGCCTTGAAGGGTGTGTGTGTCTGTCTGCAGATATCATCAAGGTCTGCAATATGGTGGACACTCAGGAAGGAGTGGAAAGAATGCGGAGGGATCTAGGGAGGCTTGAGGCATAGTCAGAAGAGTGGCAACTTTCACTTAACACGGACAAGTGTAAGATCATGCAGCTTGGCAACAAAAACTGAAGGGGGGGGTATACTGTATGGGTGGCCGTGACCTGGCAGTAACGGAACAGGAAAGGGACCTAGGCATCACCATATCGACAGACCTGAAGGTGCCAAAGCACTGCAAGAGGCAGTAGAATGCTGGACTGCATTGAGAGGGGGATTACTAGTAGAAGGAAGGAGGTCATAGTACCCTTATACACCCATCTGGTTAGGCTGCATCTGGAGTATGGGATCCAGTCCTGGAGGCCATATCTCAGAAAGGATGTGGGGAGGCTGGAGCGTGTTCAGAAGAGGGCAGCGAAGATGGTAAAGGGGCTCAGCCACCTATCCTACGAGGAAAGGTTAAGGAAATTGAAATGTACTCCCTGGAGCAGAGGAGGGAAAGGGGTGACATGATGAGACTTTGAAGTACTTAAAAGGTATAAACCAAGTGCCAGTGGAGAGCATCTTTCAGCTGAAAGGAATTCAGAGGACTTGGGGCCATGGATTACAGATTGTGGGAGGACAATTCAAGAGGAACATTAGGAAGTACTATTTCACAGAGAGGGTGGTGGATAATTGGAATAGACTCCCTGAGGAGTTGGTTGGAGAAACATGGGAGGTTTCAAGAGCATAGGACAGACACAAGGGACTGTTGAAGGTGGGGGCGGGGAGAGACATGTCCTAGCAGATAACTAGGCACAGTGGGCAGACTAGGTGGGCCTGGCGGTCCTTTTCTGCCATTACATTTCTATGTATCTATGTGTATACATTTTTAAATGAGGGGGCTCGGTATCAGTTGCATTTCCACATAATGATTCACATATATTTTTGTACCAGCAGGTATGCAAAGGGGGAAGAAAAGACAGAAATAGCAAAAGAAGGCAGAGAGCGAGAGGCAGAGAACTGTGAAACCGTCAGAGTGATCAGTTCCTAGGTCTCACAAGAAAATCTGGGTGCACAACCAGACAGACAAGAGACAGAAAAGGAGAGGATAGAACAGACCCTTGCATTTAAACTCTTTCTGCATAATAAATGGGGCAGGGCCTTATTCAACCCTGTCACACGCCCCTACCTCATCTCTTTCTCTCCAGACTAGACACCCCCTTTAGTGCCTTTTGCTGTTTTGCCTCAAATGCTCCCCACCCCCCACACACACCACTGTTCCTTCTAATCCTCCTCGTCTCTTCCCTCTTTTCACCTATGCAGGCAGCATCACGGCACCACCTTTATCTCCAAATTCTGGTTTGGATCCCATCCCTGTTATCTCTCCTTTCTCCTCTCTTCTGACCCACTATGCTCCAGAGACTTCCACACCTTCTGTCTCCCCCAACCTCTATCCAATTTGGGGCAGGCATCCTTCTCATACCTTTTCCCCTCCCTCCCTCCCTCTCGAACTCTTACTAGCTCCCTTCAACTAGCTCCATCCTTGCTCAGTTTAAAATATATTCTATCCCATCCCCTGCCCCCTGCTCCTGTCCAACTTCCTCCTCCTCCTGACAGCTAGGGTGAGGCTCTCTGTACCCCTCTACCTCCTTGTCTCTTTGTGCACTATACTTTTCCCCACATGCCTGATTCCTGTTGCATACTGCAATTGCCTTGCTCCCTTTTCTCATTATTTCTCCTCCTTTTCTTTGCATCTTCTTATAGCTTTTGCATATACCAATGTGTTGTGTAAATACCCATGCATTATTTCAGTCCTTACTACTCTCTCCATTGTGTTTGCAAGCACCTTATGTTTTTATTACTTGAAAGTTTTATTTATATTGCAATCTGTCTGCATATTTTACTCTACCCTCTTCCCTTTCCCCCGGGTCGCACCTGGAAACGAGCTTCAGCTCGGTGCGCCTCCCCTCAATTAATTTAATATATAGATGACTGGGTGACATTTGTAAATACTCAGACTGAATGTTTTATCCTGTTAGCAGGGAATTGTTCCATGTGACCAGTACATGCATTTTGCTCCCTGTCAATCCTATAGCTTGCTGTTGGTGTGCAGTAAGAGATTCAAACCTCTTAATCAGCAGTGACAGGGCATTTCAGTATGCAGCCCCAATCCTATGAAACTCCCTCTGCTGTCAGTCTGTATTATTCTGAGCTTGGGCCACTCCAAGACAAGTCTAAAAAGGTGGCTCTTCAGCTGCGCCTATCTTGTCCCAATTTCATAAAATTCATTTTTTTTTTTTGTGTAATCATTGCTGCCTCCTCAAGCATAATATTCTTATGAGAATCAGCAGGGGTCAGAATAAACTTTTGAAACCAGTAGCTAGCAGGGCTAGTGACTAGGAAAATCAACTAGTCCAATGGACATTTCACTGCCTCAATAGGTGTACTTACTGAAAGGTGTCGTCCAGTACATGCTGCAGAGCTAGAAAAAATAAAATTTTACTTTGCTCTGTACAAAATCTGCTGCATATGGTTGGTGGACTGGTGCCAGTTTCAGCCTGGTATTAATATTCTTGAATGTATCTTGGTATTGTGCAGTGCTCTGGATTTGAGAAGGGTGCTAATAAAATAATATCCTAGCCTATTTATATTTCTGTTGTACTAGCCCGCCTCCACTTGCTCATTCTGTAGTCCAACTTCTGGTCTAAGCTCAGTCCCTGACCACTTGCATTATTTCTCTCTCCTCCATTGGAGCTATCCACTCCAGCACAGTTCATCCTCCCCAATCATTTCCCTTTCCCAGCCCTCTGAGCATGTTGTTACATCCAACTTCATCCATGGTTTCCTTTGAGACTATGCTTAATCATGCATGATCACAGGGTACAGTGGAGAGCAGTGCAGTCTAGACCTCACCAGAGAGAAAATGTGTTGCTTTGGCAACATGGTAACACAATAATCTAAGATTATAGGGGACTCTCAGTCCATCAGATCACCCCCAACCCCACCACCATCACCACCACCTTCATAAGCAGGTACTGACAGGTATGCGATGCAAACAAGTACAAAATTATAGAGATATTCCCATCCACACTACCACCCAGGGTATCTATTCCCATCCACACTACCACCCAGGATATCCAGCGATTCGCTTGGTAAGCAGAAATTTGTCTAGGCTTACCCTGAAGACCTGGACTAGCTTCATGTTTACCGTCTCCGCTCTTATGCTGTTCCATAGGTTCACTACGATCTTGGAAAAGAAGTGCTTCCTAACGTTGCCTGTATGTTTACCACCTCTGAGTCTCTGGATATGTCCCTGTGTCCTGCTGGAAGACACTGGATCACACATTTATATCAGTTTAGTTTTGTTATTACCCTTCAGCATATGTAGAAGTTCATGTACCCTCTCAGCCTCCTTTTCTCCAGTATGAAATGCTAAGGGCCACACTCCTCTTTTCTTAACTTTTATCTTTCTGTCATTAATTTTGGTGGCCCTGTGCTGCATGCTGTTGACTACCTCTGTGTCCTCTCTGTATTAAGGTACCCAGAAACACATGCAGTACTCTTGGTGAAGATTGAGCAGGGCATTGTAAAGAGGCTGGATTACGTCTTCTGCCTGCTGGTCTTTTAGGACTTGCCCAGCCATGACTGTAGCTTAATTTTCACTTGCCCGTGTTCATTACAATGAAATTAGTTCTTTTTTTTGTACTTGCCCTTCAAGGAAATTTACTTGATCCAGACAGGGGGCAGTGGGATTTGCACAACCCTGCCTCAGTGTCCTGTGAGCTCTCATGACAGCTGCTAATTTGACCCTTGAGTCCTATTCCTATTCTACTGCAGCAAGTGGAGCCCTACACAGTGTAAGTTCGATGTCTGTTTTTCCCTCCTCCAAGTGTTGCACCTTGTATTTGGCTGCATTGACACTCCAGAAGACTCACCAATCTCTCAGATGGTACAGGACCTTGAGGTTTGTTCTCCTGCTCGGAGTCCACTATCTTGACCAGCTTCATGTCATTTGCTACTTAAAACAGCTGGCTTGAGATCCTAGTTTGCAAATCAATCACTGATGAAAATGTTGAACAGCAGCGGCCACAGCATCGCGATCCCTGAGGCACACTGCTGAGTGTTCTTCTCCACTGGAGTAGGGCCAGTCTACCACAGCACCTATGTATATTGTACTGGTGTTTTTTTGTCCAGAAGCTTGTCATGCACCACAGTATAAAAGGCCTTGCTCAAGTTCAGCTATACAATTTCTAAAACCGTTCTCTGTGGGAAAGCCAACCGGCAAATCGTCAACCATGCCAGCAGTTGCCCTCTGTTGCCACCATCTACCACTCTCCAAGCGGTGCACGTCTCCATCCTCCAAATGCTAGGAGAGTGTCCTTGCTGATGCTCTTTGGCCCTCCCTGCCAGCCTCCACTTCTACTGTCCTGGCTCGAAGCATGAACCCAACTTGCTAGCATGCCTAGTGAATGCCCCACCACTCTTTGCTAGGGAGCTGGCTTAAAGTTATTTTCCAAAAATTGTAGAAAACTTTTCAAAATATGACAGATAAAATACAGATTATTTCATTAGTGTTCTGTATACATCGCCCTCATTCTTTATTACTGAGTACAATTGCATGAAAACAGGATCTGAGTCCCCCAGATTTCATCTCATCCTCCTGCATTTTCCTCATAATATTCTGTGACATAATCATTTCCACATCAGATGACTGTGATGTCACAAACAGTATTATAAGGGAAAAATAGGAGAATAAGATGAACTCTTGAATACCAAGAACTGTATTTAATCAAATATCCTCAGTAAGAAACAATGAGGGAGATAAACATAGAAAAATAAGAACCTGTGTGCTGTATTTTGTGTCAGTATCATTTTTTAAAAGTTCTCTTGTATATTGAGAAATCACTCAAAGTTGGATTGTTAAAATATTAAAATTTTTCCCCTTTCTTTCCCTAATCCTTTCTTGACAGTCAGGGATGCCATAGCTACACCCTTTCTATAGCCAGGAAGGTGGGTGTCCTCCTTCACAGTCGTTGGGCGAGTGTCCTCCTTCACAGTCATTGGGCGACGCTGGGTGAGTGTCCTCCTTCACAGTTGCTGGGCGAGTGTCCTCCGTCACAGTTGCTGGGTGAGTGTCCTCCGTTACAGTTGCTGGGTGAGTGTCCTCCTTCACAGTCGCTGGGTGAGTGTCTTCCTTTACAGTCAGTGGAAAAGTGGCTTCCTTTACAGTCCGTGGAAGAATGGCTTCCTTCATAGTTGTTGAGTGAGTGTTTTTCTTCACAGTTGTTGGGTGAGTGGCTTCTTTTACAGTCACTGGGATAATGGCTTCCTTCACATTTGTTGGGTGAGTGGCTTCCTTCACAGTCGCTGGGTGAGTGGCTGTCTTCACATTCATTGGATGAGTGGCTTCTTTTGCAGATTTTGGGTGAGTGGCTTCCTTCACAGTCGCTGGGTGAGTGGCTTCTTTTGCAGATTTTGGATGAATGACTTCCTTAACAGTCATTGGGTGTGTGGCTTCTTTTGCAGACGTCGGTAGAGTGGCTTCCATTACAGTCACTGGGAGAATGGCTTCCTTCAGTCATTGGTTGAGTGGCTTCCTTTAAAGTCATTGGGTGTGTGGCTTTTTTTACATTCACTGGGAGAATGGATTCCTTCACAATAATTGGATGAGAGGCTTCCTTCACAGTTGTTGGGATAGTGGCTTCCTTCAGAGTCATTTGGAGAGCGGCTTCCTTCAGAGTCATTTGGAGAGCGGCTTCCTTCACAGTCATTTGGGAGCGGCTTCCTTCACAGATGTTTGGAGAGTGGCTTCCTTCACAGATGTTTGGAGAGCGGCTTCCTTCACAGATGTTTGGAGAGCGGCTTCCTTCACAGTCATTTGGAGAGCAGCTTACTTCTCAGTTGTTTGGAGAGCGGCTTCCTTCACAGTTGTTTGGAGAGCGGCTTCCTTCACAGTCGTTTGGAGAGCGGCTTCCTTCACAGTCGTTTGGAGAGCGGCTTCCTTCACAGTCGTTTGGAGAGCGGCTTCCTTCACAGTCGTTTGAGAGCGGCTTCCTTCACAGTCGCTTGAGAGCGGCCTTCACAGTCGCTTGAGAGCGCTCTCACAGTCGCTTGAGAGCGGCTTCTTCACAGTCGCTTTGAGAGCGGCTTTCACGGTTGTTTGAGAGCAGCCCTTCACGGTCGCTGGGAGAGTGACGTTTTTCACAGTCATTAGGAGAATGGCATTCTTCACAGTCACTGAGAGGGCATTTTTGTGCTCGGTCATTGCGAGAGCAGCTTCCATCACAGTCATTGAGAGAGTGGCTTCCTTCAGTCATCAGAGAGCTGTTTTCTTCATTGTCATTGGGAGGGCGGCTTTCTTCACAGTCATTGAGAGAGCAGCTTCCTTCAGTCATTGGGATAGCTGCCTTCTTCACGGTCATTGGGAGAGTGGCTTTCTTCACAGTCATTGAGAGCGGCTTTCTTTTTTTGCTAGTTTTTTTGAGCACTGGTGGCCTCCTCATGCCTGCTTCAGGCTTGTTATGGCACTTCAGCCCCAACTGACATCCCCCCCCCCGCCATCTTCTGTTGTGGGGATGCACCTGGGGAGTGATCCGAGGGTACGGGTGCCATCATTGATGCCCACTACTGCACATGGGTTTTCTTTTTTTCGTCCCTGGCCAACCCCCTTCCCGGTGCCTTAGCGCAGGACATGTATCCCCATGCATGTCTTCTCAGTCGAATATAATGTCCTGTGGGGGAGACAAGCTCCCTTGGGCCACCGCAGGGGTCGCTGTGGTGCTATAAGAAGCTTTCTTCACAGTTGTGGGGAGAGTAGCTTCCATCATAGCTGTTGGAAGACTGACTTCCTTTACGGTTGTTGCCAGTATCACTCCCTAATCACCCAACATGGGATGTGAAATGCCAGGTGGCCTTTACTCTCCTGGAGCTGAGTGTCTTACCTGAGTGATCCCCCCTCCCAGTCACTGCCCCTGCTGGTCCCAGTGTGGGGCTTCTATACTCACACACAAACCCTGGTCTCCTAGGTGCCAGTGCCTTTGAACCAGTTAAAGTTTCATTTTTATTTGTTATACTGTAGTACATTTATTTATTTATTAAATTTTGGTGACCAGGTGAGCTCACTGGGCCCCAGAGGTCCCTTTTTCAGGGGCGACCCGGGATTTTCGTGGAACAGAAGTGAAAAGGTGAGCATGATTTACATGAGATTATAGGCAAGTTACAGTATGGTACAGCATAGAGTGGCAGTGAGGACGAGTTTCATGTTTTGCCAGTAACATACAATCATGATACATGAATACTAAGAAGTGCAAGGTAATGCACCTGAGAAACAAAAACCCAGGGGAAGAGTACACAATGGGGGGTGAGATACTAACAACAACAAAAATGGAAAGGGACCTAGGGGTAGTCATATCAGATGACCTAAAGGTGGGCAAGCAATGTGAGAGGGCAGCAAGGAGGGCTGGGGGGATACTGGGATGCATGGGACAGGCATCACCAGTAGAAAACAGGAAGTTATTATCCCTCTGTACAGACAGCTGGTGAGACCCCATCTGGAGTACTGTGTGCAGTTTCTGAGACCCAGTCTCACGAAGACATAGACAGGATGGAAGCTGTCCAGAGGAGGGTAACTAAAATGGTGCAGGGTCTGCACCAGAAGACATATGAAGAGAGACGAAGGAGCTTAATATGTATAGCCTCGAGGAAAGGAGGGAGAGGGGGACATGATAGAAACGTCTCAAGTACCTCAAGGAATCAACAAAGTCCAAGAGGGTAGCATCTTTCAAAAAAGAGGTGTGCAAGAACAAGAGGGCACAATTTGAAGATAGAGGAGGGGCTGCTAGAGGTAATTTAAGGAAGTATTTTTACACAGAGAGGTTGTGGTTGCATGGAGCGACCTTCCGGAGGAGGTTGTGGAGTCAAAATCAGTGGTGGAATTCAAGCATGCATGGGACAGTCATAAGGCAATTCTGGGGGGTGGGGGTAGGAAGAAGTAGGCTGCTGGTTAACTAGAATCTGCAGCTTATCCAGTAGGTAGGGAAATGGGCAGACTGGGTGGGCCAAGCGGTCCTTATCTGCCGTCAAATTCTATGTTTCTATGAAAAGAAAATAGGGAGAGCTGCAAAGTTAATATATAGTACATGTGAATTTAAGCAGTGCACTAGCAAAGATAAAGTCCAAATTGCAGTTGCTTTTCCTAGCGTACTGGTTGTTATAGAGGTGCGCATTCACCAAAACCAGTTGCTGAAGGATTGATTTGTGAGTAGCTCCAGGAGGTCTGGCGGTGCTTTGGTTGCACTTTGAGTTTCAAATGGCAGTGCAGGCCCGTTTGGTTGTCAGATTTTGCAAGAGCACATAACAGTGGCCCCTCTAATGATGCAACATGTGCCCAGTTGTATCAAGACACTGTGAGTTTAACCCTTGCAAATCACTTTAAGACAGAGTTGCTCCTTTGTTTTCTAAAAGATGTATGATGCCCCTCGATGATTATAAATCTTTATTAAGCTATGCTGTTAACTGATGTTTAGTTAACATATGTAATAAGTTCAAGCGTATGTGCACATATAAAAAAGTGAAATAAAGAGACTGCTTCTGGTGAGATATGTGCAGTATGTAGTTAGCATACATCATTGGCTAGTTTTGAACTTTTCCCCTGCATGCAGGCGTGCGTGTATATACACACATACACACACACATATATCACTTCCTGTGACATGCACAAACTCTTGCTGCATAATTAAATGCTAGGGATTGGAATATGTACAAAGATCAGCTGATTTTTAAGCTAAAACCTTTAAACTCCGCCCTGTTAGTTACACTAAGGCAGAGAATGATTGAAGAAGTGTTGGTGGGGGGGGGGGAGTTTTTGTTTGGATGACTGGCTTCATCTATTTCTTATCACTATTCTGTATCTCTGCTGCTGACTCATGTAGTGTGGTCAGGACAAACCCTCCATTGCTGTCATGCGCTGCTCTGCTCACCCCTTTACTATGGCCTGCACTTTCTTTGTGTTGTGCAGACCATAAATCAAGAAAACCAAAACAAGCAAAGCTCGAGTTGTTTCAAAACTGGGGCTTGACTGGTCCTCCCCTCATAAAAGGTTCCCATGGAATGCAGAGGATGTACAGGGACCACAGCATGCTTGAAAAACATTAGCAATATGTGATCTCGGCCTAGTAGGGTATTTTTTTTCCAGACACTGAACTTAGTAAATACATGCAGCCGAGACAGGGCAAAGTTCCAACCCAATTACAACTTGTATACTGGTGTGTGGGGGTGGGGGGTTAGGCAGAGCAGTCACTTGCCCCAGGGGTAAGCTCAGGTTGGGAGATGCAGGCTATAAATAGCTTACAGTTCGATTCTACATTCATGCTAAATCTGGCGTTGTTCTTGTACTCCTGGTGTACTATTACTTTTTTGGTCTCTCTGCTTGTAGTCCAGTTCTGAGTGGGGCTGATAATTTTTTTAAGCATTAAGGCACAGCCAGGGGTTTGGGTTTTTTCTTTTCCTTTTAATCTGTTTATTATTTAGCTTTTGTTAACCAGGTAAGTACACTAGACAAACACATGCCTATTTTCAGGTACGACCCGGGAGAGTACTGTAAATCAAAGAACATACAGAGTACAATTTGAAGCAAGTAAGGTAATCATAAGGTGCAAGGCAAATCCAAATACCTTATAACCCTAAAGTTAGAGTAATGAAGGTAACCCAATGCCTGGAGTGCCTGAATGCTGTTATGAAACTAGACTGTTCTTATAGTTTTTAGATGAATGTTTCTATAGCCAAAATTCTGATGGTTCTAGTTGTACATGAAGATTTCCATCCATTAACATAACCCTTGTAAAATGCTGTCAGCCAATCAGGATGCTTAATTTCCAGCCACTGTCTTATAATTAAGGAATAATGCAGTACAGAGTGTGGGATATTTAAGCAATAAGGCATGACAGGGTGTGTGTTGTGTGTCCAACGCCCGCAGTATGACATTATTACACAATAAAACACACCCTGGAGTGCCTTATTGCTATTTTACAATGGCTCATTTTTTTAGTAAAGCAAAAGCATTTTTTTAAAAGGACATTTTTACGCATTTTTTATTTGATTTGATTTTTGTGTGTGGAGGAGTGTGTTTTAATTAAAAAAAAAAAAAAAAAAAAAGCCAGTGTATGTTTCTGCCAGTAGGTGGAGCTGCTACCTTATTCATTGTGCCTGCCCAGGTTTCTCCTCATTTCATGTCCACCCCACCCCCAACAGCCATTCGCCCACCTGTGAAAAGGAACTGACTGTATGTGAAGTTTGGTTTCCTTTTAATGTTTAAATTATTACTGCTTTTTTTCCTGTTGGTGGAGCCGCTTCATGAATGTGTAACATGCAGTGACAGCATTTTGGATCCAAGGTGTCATGGTGTTGTATTGCAGTTACTTTCGGTGGTGAGTACAGCAGAAGTAGGGTGGGAATTCAGGCTGGGTGGCAGGGTTAAATTAGCACAGAAAGTGAATTTTATGATCTTGCCAGTGTTTTCTCTCTGAACCGAACGGCTTGAGTGAACCACGTGACCGGAAGTTACGGCCTGTATGGTTCACTCAAGCCGCTGGGTTCAGGGAAGAAGAAAGTCAAGCCACTCAGTTTTGGGGAAAAAGAAATGACAAAAATAACATTCACTTTCTACCCTGAACGGATCGAGAGTACAAGATGAGCAGGCTGAAGATTCAGGCTGTGTGGCGGGATTAAATTAGGACAGAAGATGATCTTGACTGTGTTTTCTCTTTGAACTAAGCGGCTTGAGTGAACCACGCGACCGGTAGTTACGGTCTGTGTGGTTCACTCGAGCCACTCTGTTGAGGGAAAAAGAAATGACAAAAAAAAAATGTGCACTCTGAACAGATCATGAGATGGAATTGGTGGGTTTTTTTTTGGGGGGGGGGTTAAGGTATGACTGCTTCACTGTGTAGTCACACGGTACTGTGAAGCTGCGTCTGAGCAGCAGTCACTTGTGGAGTATTGAAGCGAGTGTGGCACTGCACCTTTTCAGCAATTGGAGTCTCCTCTGCGTCCGCCATACTTCCAGGTCTTGGACTTTTCGGAATTAAAATACAGTAAGTTGCAGCGTGAGAAGAACGCCACTCTTACTGTAAAAAGCTAAACCAGGGGTTAACTTTTCAGGGGCGGGAGCCCCTGTTTTCGACAGCTTTCCTTTAACATCCACCTGAACTACCACCAGAACAGGCAGATGGGACCTCGATTTAACGTCTCATCCGAAAGATGGCACCTCAGGAGTGCAGCACCCCCCTCATGTTGCACTACAGTGTCAGTATTGGGATTTAACCCAAGTGCCTGTTGTGGGGATGGAAATCACATCCCTTCTGGCCTCAGAGGTGAGTGTGCAACGTACTGAGTCACTGACAGTGGCATTCAGTTGACTTGCCGCTTCATATCTGAATAAAATACAAGCTTCCTTTAAACTGAGTAATCTGGTAAGCCCCCCAAAATGTTACTGGATAATCATTGCACGGGTGAATGCACTTGCATTAGATACCTTGGTGTAAGGTCAATGTTGTGTTACTGATCATTATAAAATAGGTGTAAACCCCCCCCCCCCAAAAAAAAACCAGCTACCTGTCTAGCTGAAGAGCTCGGAACCCAGTCCTGATACCCCAACACTACTTCTCTGGAAAAGGACCCGTGACCAAACTGATTTGTTTACATTGAGCAGGCAGAGGTGTAACAATAGATCTCTATTCACTTACTTGCATATAACAACAAAAATAAATATTCCTGCCCCCCGCTGTTCCTCTGTCTCCTGATCACTGTCTCTCCCCCAACCCTGAATACCCACCACTTACTTAATTTGTCTTCTTTCTCCTCTCCTTCCCTCTAGGTGTGAGGCCCCTGACCGGGCGCTCCCCTCTGACCCTGCAGTGCAGCTCACTCTCTCTGGCCACTGTCCACCTCCTCTCATTGGACCACAGGCCTTCCAGCTAATTCCCCATGGTTATGCGAACCTGAAGCCGCACCACCTTTGAATTTGGGCGCTTTTCTGCTCCTTTCATCTATTGGCTGCCTGCCTCGGCTGATGCCACCTGTTGGCTGCTGCTGCTGCTGCACTCCTGCAGCTTGAATTTTACCCTTTCCTCTCTGCTCTAACTTTTCTGTTAGAAGCCTTATAATTTAAAGTGTTAGCAGACATTGTTATCTTGCCAAAAGTTAATTTTCAGCTGCTACCAGGACCTCTCCTGCGGCTCAAATTCGGTATTCTGCATTTACAGCACTGACTAGTGACTTACAGTACCAATGCTTAGTAGTTTTATTGTTTATCCTAAAGCAGAGTTATTTTCTTCTAACAGTCTTCTGCTGCTAACCAAACCCCACCCTCCCCCCGCTCTCTCTCTCTCTCTGTTCCTAGCTATTCTGCACTCCCACCGATTAAGCTAACTGCTGCCTGCCTCCTGCCCCCCTGCTGTCCCTCTGTCTCCTGATGACTGTCTCTCCCACCCCGAATAGCCGTCAGCTACTTAATTTGTCTTCTTTCTTCCCTCTTTCCCTCTACGTGTGAGGCCTCTGACTAGTCACTCCCCTCTGAACCTGCGGCATATGGCGGCTCACTCTCTGTGGCCGCCGCCTGCCTCTTCTCATCGGACCGCAAGCCTTCCAGCAGCTCCCCACCCCATCTGGGCAATTACTTATACAGCTGTGTATGTTCACATGACCAGTATATGAAAAAAAAACAAAGTGGTGTCTTGACTATTAGTCTGTTATATTCTGCAGCCACTAGAGGGCCTAGAACTGCAGCATAGCAGATTTCTTTTTTATTTTTTTGCTTTATTTTTATTGTTATACATGGATACATACACATAATGATTCCGTATCTGAGAGAGATCATTTCTTAAGAAAAACCCCATTTAGAGAACAAAATCTCCCCTTAATATTTAGGATTTAATACATCCCCGATGTATTGATACCACATGGAGGGGTAACTAAACATTTTACTCTAGTAAATATCAAAAACATTGTAAGGTGTGATATTAAGCCCAGGAGCAGTATGACGATGCCTGTGTAGCTTAAGTCCATAAAGTCCCGAAAATCCATGCCCTGCCAGAGGGCTAATGGTGTCATACTATTTGACCTAGAAGTTCAAAGCGAACATTAGATTTATATCCAGAGCAGCAATACCTTACTACAAATACGTAAACAGCTTCTGCTACAAAAAACACTCAAAATTCACTAATCAGTGTACAGTATGCATTATATTCTACTTGGAACAAAACCTAGCATTTATAAAGCTTTTCGTATGGTCAAGTCCCAATATTTTAACAAGAATCGAGGAAAAGAGCAGATGTTAATATAGAACTGTAATGCTTATAATTTTAAAACTATTTTAAAAGCGAGAGAAATAAATTGTGCCTAATTTAACATTACAGTTCGTTGGTATTCAGCCTTCTGCATGGGAATCGGTGTCTTCAGGCTCCCGACGCCGGTCTTGAGCATGGACAAAACGCGAGGCCCCTTTCCCTGCTTCTGTAGGATCCGAGAAGGCCCAAACCTTGCCCTCATGTACGATTCGTAATCTTGCGGGAAACACCAACATGTGGATAATGGAGGCCTTTCACAGTAATTTTCTGACCCCGTCAAATTTCTTCCTCCGTAAACGTGTGGCATTGCTTAGGTCAGGAAACAAGTAGATGCTCCGGTCGTCCTGCGTAATTGGGCTTGCTTGTCGTGCGAGGCAAAGTATTCTGTCCCTGGAGCCAGTACCATCTGTAACCAAGAGCAGTGTCCTGGGATTCTCGGAGTCTTCTCGATGTCCTCTTGGTGTAATCCGATAGACCTTTTGGAGAGGTATATTTAAATTCTAATCCTCTGGCATTACTTTTGAGTCTAGCCACTCGTGCAGGAACTTGAGAGGTTGGTCTCCCTCTATCCCCTCAGGTAGACCCAGAATTGGAACATGCGAGGAACGAGCCTGATTTTCTAAAATTTCAAGTCTGATTCACATGTGGTGATTTTTTTTTCACCAGAAGCGTGGTTGCTGCAGCAGCTGAATCTGCCTGACGCTTCGCATCTCCAACCTCTAACTGTATCCCTTCCACTGATTTCTCCACCAGAGTAACCCGTGTAGCAAACGTGTCCATTTTGGTGTTTAAATCTGAGACCGATGTTATCAGTCTTCGTAACTTAAGACCGATAGATGACATGGTCTCCTCAGGCTCCCGGTGAGATGTGGCCTGCTCCTCCATCCCAGGGCGCACTGTCTGAGAAGTTCCAGTTATTTTAACACTCGTGACACCACCTCTGTCCTTTCTAGGATTATCCATTTTAGGTTTATTGTGTTCCTCTTTTGATCTGTTAGGTTTATTTTCCTAAAGAATCACTCTGAAAAGCAGATTTTAATCAATCTTAGAGCCTTTTGTACAGAGCTACTCAAAGTTGCTGCCTGCCAGCTCGGGCTCCACAGCACCCCCCCTCAGCATAGCAGATTTCTATTTCTCCCTACTCTTGCCAATCCGGTATACCGAACACCTTAAATTGAGTCATATACTAAGACTCGGGCAAACCACGTAATCTCCTCTTCGGAATGGAAACTGCATATCTGATCCCACGTCTGTTTGCCCTGCTAACAGTATTTACCCCATCAAGCCTGCTAGGTGCCTGGAATCCGACACAGCCTTATTATCCAATCAAAGTAAATGAATACTATGCCCTTGGTACTATAACAGGCGTCTTTATAGCAGTAAAAGAGTAAATGAATACTCAAGGATGGTTTCCAGCATCTCCATGGGGTGGCCGTCCCAAAGTAGCAAAGCATCTTACCCCCCCACACACACACACAACTTCACTGTCATGCGGCAGAACAGATACCTGAGCTCAAGTCTAGGATGGAAACGAGCACTAAGTTACAAGTAACTAAAGTTACACCTGCTGAGGCTCATACTGATGCTGCTACTATTATCTCTTCCTGCCCTACTCCCCTAACTATCTATGGAGCAAATGGCTCCCTCCTGCTGGCCATTGATTCCGTCAAGTATCTAGGAGTTACCCTTGATCCACAACTGGATATCACAGTGCATCTTCGGAATATATGTAAAGCCACGAATGGCAAGCATGGTCTTGCCTACAGAGCCAAAGATTGCCTCACCTCGGCTGCTCGGCTCGCCATAGCCAGGGGGATACTCCTTCCCACACTTTGTTATGGGCTCGTAGCCTTTGCCCCAGTCCCAAATTCTAGCCTTGCGAAATGGGATGCTGGCTATAACAATATATGCCACTTCGCACTCTCTGCCCCTCGTCTTTTGCATCGCTGTGAGCTCTACTCACAACTGGAGTGGCTCCCCCCTGAAAAGCACTGCGCCTTTGTCCTTGGAAACTTTGTAGATAACATAGTTAGAACGGCTACTCCTTCTGTACTTGCCGTTCCCCTCAAACATGGAACCCCTGTTTACCACTTAAGATCCAGTACTGCACAGGTCCGCCTGGTTCTTAAGAGCCGCACCCTCACAGGAGATCGGGCCTTCTCCGTCCATGTGCCTAGACTGTGGAACTCCCTTCCTGCCCTAGTTCGTGCCTCTCCCTCCCACCCCTGCTTCAAAACATCCCTATGGAACTTCCTCAAAACTGCCTCTGCCTGTCTGTGTACCATATAGACCCGGCGTAGTCTGCCCCTCACCCCCGATTCACTGTGTGAGTCGTCCTGTGAGCTGTTACACCGGCCGCTGTTAATCTCTGCTGATAACCAGCATAAGGCACTTTCCGCCGTCCTGTTGGAGAGGTGCTCATATCATATCATATCAGTACCTGCTTCTAGCTGCATTAATTGATGTTCATTCTCTCTCATGATAGGCGCTCATGTCATGCAAATACATGCCTGTACTTTCATTTATTTTGACGTTATTCTCTTTCGTGTTATTTGATGTTATTCTACCTCTCAATGCTGTTATGTATCTTGTTGCCATACTACCTACTTAACCATTTTAAAGCCTGTTTGTACCATTTGCTGTACCACCCACTTGTTCGATGCCTGTTGGCTCCTGTATGTTACCTTGACTCTGTATTATGTTTCTTATGTACTCTGTAACCCTCCCGGGTCGCATCTGAAAATAGGCACTTGGATGTCTAGAGTGCTTACCTGATTAACAAAAGCAAATAAATAAAATAAATAAAATTATCTGGCAATGTACACCCAAACCCAAGCCCCCAACACAAAATTCACCCAGTGGCGTAAAACGTCTAGGGCTGCTCACACTGGCATCCATCAGCGTCTACAGCCTTCTTTCTAAATCTGATAACCTCCAAGCATGGGTCAACCAGCACAACCCTGGATGTTCTGTCTGTCGTAGAGCCCTGGCTCTCTTCCAAGATCCCAGACACTGCAATCACTCTGCCAGGCTACGCTATATTTAGACAGGACAGGTTATCCAAAAGAAGAGGTGGCTGTGCAGCTTACCTCAAGGACACACTCTTGGGACATGTCATGCCAATGCCCAGTTTAGGGAACTCCACATAGGCACTTGCCACCAAAGTGCTGCTAGGAGCTCATAACAAAGCCCTTACCATGGCACTGGTGTATATACCACCGAAAGAGCATATCATGGGCTTTAATAAAATGAAATACATTCGCAACATGCAATATAGCTCTGAATTGATTTTGATGGGAGATTTCAGTGTCAAATGGCTGTCCCCGGACACAGGCCACTATAAGGATGTTATCTCTGCCGTACACCTTACCCAACTAGTTGACTCCTCAACAGGATGAACTACAGGACGGGTACAAGTACCCTACTGGATCGGATACTGTCCTGTTACCCGGAACACATCTCTAATGTAACTGTCCTCCCTGGCACCTTGAACCACTAAAATTGCACCTCAGAAGGCAAGATTGGTCGCCCGTTGACTAAGCTGTTGATGACACTGTGCGAGAGTATTTCTTCACTTACTTTAATGCTACCTGTGACATCCATACCCCCATAAAAAAATAAACAAAAAAATAGGAAAGTTAGGGGCATCAACAATCAGTGGATCACACCAGAACTCATTAATCAAATGAAAACTAGAGATCACCTTTGGCATCGAGCACGTGCCACTGCCAGGCAAGTAGATATTCAAGCCTATAAAAAAGCAAGGAATGAATTTACCGGTGCTATCTATCTTGAGGGGAAAAAACATTACTACAGGGAAGTGCTTACTAAGTCATGGGGTGATGGCAGGCAGTTCTGGGACAACATTAAGGATGTTACAGTGAAAGACCCCCAAAGTAGCACCTACAATGCTAGACATCGATGGCACTTCGACACTTGATCCAAAAATCATCACCAACTCATTTAAATGCCTTTATGGACCTCAGTAGTGTCCTACTCCCTGACTTTTTTTGAGACAACTACCACTACTAACAACTTAGAGAGGGTTGACCAGACCTAGGTATATCCCCCTTTCTATTTCAAAGCGGTTTTGGAGCGAGAGGTCAGGAAATACATACAGAAGGTACTTAGAAAATCAAGATACAGTGGGGATACATTAGATTTTAAATTAGTTGCCCTCACGCTGGAAGAAACACTAGTATCACTAACCAAGATATTGAATGTATCGCTAAGGCTAGCACAGTTCCCCAAACTGGAAATCCGCCACGGTAACCCCAATTCACAAAAGCAGAGACAGGGCTCAACATGTGAACTCTAGACCCATCTCCATACTCCCACCTCTATCCAAAGCACTTGAGCGCATAGTTGCTGACCAGCTGGTTGAGTATCTGGAAAAATACAAGATCTAATGCCCTCAACAGCATAGATTCAGAAAAGGGCACAGTACCACCTCTGTGCTACTGGGATTCACAGGCTTCATTCACAGCACACTGGATCTAGGGCAGCTTGTGGGAGCAGCATTTATAGAACTAACTAAAGCCTTTGATATGGTAAATCACACACTGTTACTTGAACAACCGTCCAGTATAGGGCTCTCAAAGGATACTACTGATTGGTTCAAAAACTATCTAGAAAACTGTACACAACAGGTGAAGATCTCTAATGTCCTCTCTGAAAGACAGCCAGTCTGCTCAGGTGTGTCCCGCAAGGGTCCATACTGGGCCCCTTCCTGTTAGCCTGTTTTTCTTAATAACCTCCTGAACTCCTGCAGTGAACAGATCCTACTCTACGTGGATGACGCCGTTATCTACACAAGTAACCCTGATCCAAAGCTCCTTGAGAACCGATTATAGCTCAGCTTTGCAAGTGTGGAGGAATGGTTTAGTAGTCACAAGCTGATATTAAATCATAAGAAGGCCAAAGTTATGCTTTTCAGTAGCACCCACAATAAGCATAAATCCCACACGCTGACCATTAGAAACAGTATGGGTACCTTCCTTAAGCAGATCTAACACATCAAATACCTTGGAGTAACTATTGATGGCACCTTATCATATGCACAACATATAGAAAACGTTGCCAAATTAGTGAACATACGAATTGGACTACTTCACAGGCACAAGCGCAGCCTGACTCCGGAGGCATTAAAGCTGGAAATACACAGCTCAGTCATTTCTGTTTTAGACTATGGGTTGGTCGTTTATGGCTCAGCCACTGATACATCCCTCAGATGGATCTCCATAGCATTTAACAAAAGCCTGTAGACTCATCACTGGGGAGACTCGGCTCACACATACATACGTGTGACCATTACACTTAGACAGGTTGGTTACAGTTAAAAGGTCGGATTCGGCCCTTCGGCTGGATTTCTGCCTGCGACGCCGGCGGCCCGGATTTGGGAACTGACTTGGGTCACTGAGGGTCGGGCTGGGGAGAAAGCTTGATGTCCGACCTGCTCACCTCTCCAGGGGAGGTGGGATGTGGTCCGGCATCTGCTGACCCCCAGTGAAGACTAGAGGTATAGCAGTGTGTTGACCAATTGCCTCGGGGGCATGGCAGACGTTGGCATATGCTTAGACATCATGGCACGCTGCACCTCCAGGGAGAAAATGGAAAACATTTCTCCTCCGCTTGACCGGATGACAGCCATCCAGTCCCTCCGCCGCCATGAGTGCCCTGGTCGGGCCCCCAGAAAGACCACCTCAGCAGCACCAGAGGAGTCAAGTAGTTGCGCTGGCTGGCCCCTACCAGTGCTCTTCTCCTCGGAAGGGGAGACCCCATTCGGTGAAGGGTTACACCGGGTTACCCTGAGAGTGGCTGCCATCTGAGGTAGGGATGGATGGTGGCAATAGGCGGGGGTACAAGTGAGTGGTGGGAGGAACAAGACCATTGATGGCCTGAAGGAGAGGCCGACAGGGGAGATACAGGGAAAGAGGAAAAACAGATGATACAATAAAAAGGTCAGATTAAATATCAAACCTACTTGCTAGCTAAAAAAAACTGGTCTTGGCCTCACACCACCAGGAGTTCAAAAACTGCTAAATCTTTTCTGCAACCCGCACAGGACGCAAGGCTCAGAAAACCAACTCTTCGTGGTCCCATGATGCCGCACTACTGCAGACTACAAAGGTTGTTTGAACATAGAGCCCCTCTCTGGACTAACTCACTGCACGGAGACATCTCTACTGAAACCAGATTTGGCCCATTCAAATACAAGCTCCATCAACACCTTGCAGCAGTCAGCAGTTGTGACCGTTTCCCTTAGCCATCCGAGCTACCTCATGCTGTGTCAATCAAGCACTTTAAACTACCCTATACTCCCCTACTCCAACCCCACCTCTTACCCCCCGTATCTGTCTACTCCCCTCTCTTCTATCCCCCGCTCTTTCACTACCCTCTCCCTACTTAGCTCCCCCTTTAGCTGTTTGCCAGTCTGG
Source organism: Neoceratodus forsteri (assembly GCA_016271365.2). Lineage (NCBI taxonomy): Eukaryota > Metazoa > Chordata > Ceratodontiformes > Ceratodontidae > Neoceratodus > Neoceratodus forsteri. The sequence goes on from CM057456.1 coordinate 30,262,762, forward strand.
ACAAGGCCTTTTAGGCTGATTCTCATAGTTTGTTCACTCTGTGTATTTCCTATTTAAAATAGGGTGAGTGATGTATTCCTGGCACTCAATGTATAATCACGTTTTGTAATATGTTGTGTACATGAATTGTTTTGTTAAAATGTTCTCTCCTGTTTGTTACCTATATCTGTGCTTAAATCTTCTGATGTGGAACCTTTGTAAAAGAGTTTATTGCTCAAAGGTGTTGTAATCTGGGATTTCAATTAATAAAATATTAGTTTCTGCCATCTACTGGCCAAACAACAAAAGTGTAATGACTCAATAAGACTACTTCCCTTTTTGCCTTTTTTCTGATTTTTCCTCATTTAAATTAGAATATGTTTAAAAAAAAAACTTATTTCTTTACCAATTGCAATAAGGCACTCCAGGGTGTGCTTTGTGCTAGGATAATGACACTTCTCAGGTGGTAGAAGCACTTGTCCTTCGACCTTGTACTTCAGCTCACCCAAAGCGTGCCATCATCCTAGCGCAGCACACACCCTGACAGGCCTTATTGCTTAATTACTGTGTGGTTAGATGTACTTGCCATTGATACTTTGCTCTAGAGATAATGTTATGTTGCATGCCATCACAGTTTCACTTCTACATTTGATCTGGCATACCCTGTTCTTATATCCTTGCTACCATGTATTTCTTGTCATTTTTCTGCACACTGTATATAATGTATATTTTCTACTTTTACTTCTGCTGTACTATACGATATGCTCTATACTTTTTTCTTTTTTTTTGGTTATATCTTTTTGTACCTCCTTGGCCACCTAGCCCTGCTTCCCCTGTCATTGCATCCTCCTTGGGATATTCAAGTCACCGTCCGCCACTGCCACAGCTGTCCTGGCACCCCGCCCCTACGGTTTAACCCCCCCCCGCAGAGGGGCAGCAGGGAGTCCCCAACTCCCCACAGAACTCTGATCCAGATAGGTGCCATGAGACCACAACGATACTCGAGGAAAGGCCATCAAACCGCTTGAACCAGACGCCAGCCCCTTTTTTTCTCTCTCTTAGTTACCCACAGTGCCGAGGATGTGCAGTGATGCCTGTGGAGGGAGCACGCACATGTCCGCTTCGCCTCCCAGACGCCAGCCCCAACGCCACTCCCTATGTACAGCGGAGTCATTGTCCCCCAGCCCCACCAGGGGAAATCTTGCACCGACTGTCCTGGACCCTTCCTGGAGAAGGAGAGCAGCTCATGGATGCTCAGTCCTTCTCCTTCCCTGCTAACCCCGTGACCCATGCTCGTTCCCGAACACTGGTCGCCGGTGTGGTGTGAGTTATGGTGACCAGCACCTCAGCCCTCAGTGCACCGGGCCGGCTTGCTCTATACTTTTGCTGTATTTTTTTTGTTTTTGTGCCTGTCCTTACCAGGGCCTCCTTATAAATGAGCATCGGTCAAGGAGCTTTCTCTCCTGGTAATACCAATACAATACAATACACACACACACACTTATAAAGTGAGGTGGGAAGATCACATTTCCATGCTGTACCCATGGTTCAGAACTCCTGTTCATTTTCTTGTCTGTTTTCACTTTTTTCCAGAAGACAGTCGCATGTTTCATAAGTTGTAAACATTGCCAGGTGTGTGTATATACTCTGCCATACCCACACGTTAGGGTGGTTGTAAAGGCACTCGGATCTGGTGTGTGTACTCATTAGTACGTAACTACACCTTGTAGTGTGTTGTATTGTGGCGCCTGCTAGGATGCAGCACAGTACCGCAGAATTCTGCAGCAGAGTTGCTGCGAGAAGCCAGGCAGTTTCAGTGGCAGTGAATCCCTTTTGTTGTGCAGGAATCGGTGACACTGCACTGCATTCTGCTGTGCTTCATTACTGTGCATAAACAGTAATGCTCTGGGAGGTGTTTGATCATGCTGAAATGAGCACATGTTTTGGGTGTGTTGTGAGGCGCTTTGTTTTCAACCACTCAAGATGTCCACATATTTCTGCATAACCAGACACCTTGGAGGGTCCCCCTGTGTGGCTGGACCTGCACTGCAGCTTCTCCACCCACATGGACACCATGCATAAAAAATTCTAGCCCATACTCGGCATGTTGCACAACAGCCAATCCTGCCTGCCACTCCCGGCACCCATGAGGTTACCCTCATGGTGATGTTGCCAGTGTTTGACTGTGTGGACGTGGTTTACCGTGCTGCCTCAAAATCTACTCTGGTTAGGGGTGGATCTAGAACTTTTTTAAGGGGGTTGCGCTTTCCTCGTAAAATGTTACCTTTAAAGTGCAGATTAAGCTGAAACCACTCCTGTTTGCTCACATAAGAGGGTAGTGGGTGCTACTTAACTACAGTACATATCTGGATCCGCTAGTGCTGGCCAGACTGGACTCCCTTTTCAATGCCTGCTATCAATTCACTCTGAATGTTTTACACCTTACGCATCACTGCGCCCTTTATCTTAATCTCTGTCTCCCCTTGAAGACCGATTTCTCTCACATGTCTCGTCTTTTCTGGCTAAATACTGACTTGCCATTATCCCTTCCTACCTCTCTTCTCTTCTCAACCTTTCTGTCCTGTTCTCATACTTCCTCCACTCACCTAACGCTCACTCTTTCCACATCCCTTCCTGCAAAACATCCGCTGGTCTGTCCTCCTTTTGACTCTGCTTATCTGCTCTCTGGAATGATCTCCTCTCCCTTGTCCTCACTTTCCTCTCTTAAGCCACTCGTATTGGTTCATCTTTTCCTAACCTGCACCTGCAGCTAGCTACTCACACCAGTTTTGGCTGACACAGTACCCTCTCCCGTGCATCACTGTACCCCCATACTGTTCCACTATTATAGTTATTTATTACCATTAATTCTGTAATTGTTTGCAGATTTATACAACTATATAAGGAATAATGTACAAGTGACCATACACAACAAGCCTGTTTTTCTATTGAGGAATAGCGATAACAGCATATGAACCTTGAGAGCAAAGCTCGTGAGGTCCATACAGTTATCTCAGTCCCGAGATGGAAACACAAGGTGAATTGTCTGTGGTCACTCATAATGTATTTTTTATAGTGTATGGTTCTGTAGAGTGAACTAGAGAGTGGTGCCAAGCTGTCGGTACAGAGAAAGAGAGATGACAAAGGGCTCTACCGAGTAATCAATACCAGTACATATTTTAAATTACAATATTTCAAAAAAAGTAACATCCAAGGATTATTTATTTTTCTTAACTGTATCAAAGCTCAGCACATGGGAACCTCATGTAGTAGTCCAGCAGCAGTTGTGCTAGTACAGAGAGAGAGAGAGAGAGAGAGAGAACCAAGGAACAGCTCTGACTAGTAAGTGCTATCCCACTCAGGGGAATCCCCTCACATACGCTGATGGTGGGCATCATGAACCACTAGTGCAGTCACAAAGGCAGACTGCGGCCTTAACAAGTCACGCTCACTGAAAACAAAAGTGGGTGCCAGGCAGGAGTCATCATGAACAGGGACACAGGTGCACTTGATGATAGAATGTGCGCAACAACTTAGAACGTGCACAACAACTTTTTGAGAGCCACTGATTTCCATATGGAATAAGCCCTACTAACCATATACTATGGTACGTTAATTTTTATTTATTTATTTATTTGAGTTTGGTAACCAGGAGAGGCACACTGAGCCGAGGCTCGTTTCCAGGCGCGACACCGGGGAGGGGAGAAAAGGTGGCAAAATGTACAGACGTACAGCAGTGTCAGGCAGGTTACAGTTAATGTTTTCACTACTTAAATCATTTCATGAATTATTACTATAAACACAGTAAGTTGTTGTACTTTTGTAGATTTGTGTCTTGTCTGATGTTCTGCATTACTGTGCTACGCTTGTCACCAATAGCCATTGTAAAGTATTGCAAGTTTCTAAATGTCGTACCTTGCGCCATCTGATACTCGGTTTTGTACAGTACATTGCACTTGTCACTTTATTCCATGTAGTACTTGGTTATATTTTTGTTTATTGTATTTCTGGTCCCTTTGCATCCCCCCACCATTCGCACCCTGAAACGAGCACCAGCTCCGTGTGCTTTTCCCAGTTAATAAATTTAAATAACTAAATAAATAGTATTTCTTGATAATCCTTTACAAATTTCTGCTTCCCAAGGGAATCACAGGGTAGCCTGAGTAGTTTAGTTTTTATTTCACACAAAATGGTGTAGGCTTGTCGGCTCACCGGTGCAGCTGTAGTGCTACCGCCTGTGGTGCTGATGGCACGTGTTCAGGAGCGAACACAGTCCGTCAGAGGGTCAGCTGGGGGTGAGGTAGGATGAGCATCCCACGGACAGCTCTCCTTCTCCGGGGGAGAGGGTTGTGGCTTCCCAGCTAGCCAGCGACACCCAGTGGAGGTTGTGTGCACAACAGCCAGTGCCACTGTTCAGTGGGAGGCAACGACAGTTGTCTTTAGTTTAGGTGAGGTGCTGGAGCATGCCTGACCCACGCTGATGTCATTGCATGTCCACACCCAGAGAAACTAATGGGGAAACCCTGGGCTGGCAGCACTGTGGTGCCCTGGACCCCCCAACCGAGGGGCAAGCTGGCCTCCCAAGTTCAGGCAGCTTGCTGGGATGCTAGGTGCAGGTCCGGCACTGAAAGGGGGTAAATCCCCAACCGCACCAGGAGCAGAAAAAAAATGGATCAGGCATAGCCTATTTTCAAAGGATTCAGATTCAGAAATACAGACACTAAAGTACATACACACAGAGGTGATAACGTATTTACAAAATACAGTTACTAGTTTGGATGCAAGTTGTTTGGCATACAAGTGCAATATAGAATACATTGTTGGGATTACAGAGAGGTTCCTAATAGCATTTACATGTTTTGGAGGTAGGAAGCACACCCAACAGCTTAGATTTAAATGATGCAATCGAGGAGTAGTAGAGTGATGGAGGATACTTATAAGTCAGTACGTTTCCACAGCATACTTACCAATCCCTCCTTATGAAATGGGGTGGGGGACCTCTGCTGATAGAAACAGAATCCCTTCTGATGTTAAATTACAGTATCACTATAGAATAGGATTAACATTATCAGTAAGATCTTAGCTGTCCAGTTTTCTTTATTTGTCTTTTTTTTTTTATCACAGCTGCTGTTTCTACACCCCCCAACAGCCCCTTCTGCCCTGACCCCCAGCTCCGTCCCCAGAATTCACGGGGCTTACCTTATGCCCAGCCTCGGAGCGGTGCCTGCGGGGAGTTGGGAGTCATCCTGCCGCCAGGGATTTTTTTTTTGCGCCTTTTGCATCCACGCACCGTGCAATGGGTGCAGCAGCTGGCAGCCAAGCACCCTGGGCATGGGCGAGTCTCCTAGCTGTGCCATTCACAGCACAGACCCCCACCCGAGGTAGGAGAGCTGTGACGTTCAATCCTTGCCTCCCCCACCGACCCCCGGGCGACCCGAGTCCATTCCTGAACCCGGATCACCAGCGTGGCACGAGGTGTGGCGTCCAGTGCCTCAACCCTCAGCGCCACCGGGCCGGCCTTTATTTGTCATTTTTTATCAGGAAAGGTACTGAGCTGCAGTAGTTTCTTTCCGAGTGTGTCCTTGGTGTCTAGGGGTTGGATTATGTGGACTTGTTTTATTGGCAAGAGCAGTGCTGACCATGAGAGCAAGGAAACTCCGATGCTCTTTTTTGGTAAGTGCCATTGGATCTTTTCTTGGGCCCCCCCCCCCCAAATAATGTTTTTTCTCCCTTGCTCCAGTGCCAGCTACCCTTCTCTGGTCTTGGGCAACCACTCAGAAATGCGCTGGCAGCAGGCTAGTACGTGATGGGCTGTTGGTGGCAGGATCCTTGATATGGGGTCCAACTGTACCCAGGCTGTAATCCAGGTGGCGCTAGGGTGTTCTTTCCTCCCATTTTTGCAGTTTCCTCCCATCACCCACGCAGTGGTGCTGCCTAGGGTAGTTGGGATGCCAGTTGCCACACCATCATCTCTCCCAGTTGATAATTGCTGCCAGCTGCAGCACCGTTTCCCAGCCCTGCCTCCTGCTACGAGTTCACTGCCAAACCCAGTTGTCAGCACAGAAGGGCAGCACACTTCCTCTGAGCCAGTAGGTGACCACGTAGCATCTTTACCCTTCACCTAGACGGTGTCCAAAAATGTGCAGAAAAGACCTCTGTTTAATTTCTCGTCTAAAGGACAGCGCCTCAACAGTGCAGCATCCCACTCATATTTTACTGTATAGTCATTTATGTATTTTACTGTTTAGTCAGTTATGTACATTACTGCTAGTACCTGTTGTGGGTCTAGAACCCATGACCTTCCAATCCTCTGGCCCCAGAGGTGTGTGTTCTACCTACTGAGCCAGTTACACAGCTGTGCTGAAATTTCTTGTGACAGTTCTCAGCCAGTCAGATTGCCCTATTGTTTTTTAATGGTTTTGTAGACAACTGTACTGAGAAAAAAAGAGTAGCGTAGTGCTAAAGTTAGGGAGAGTGTAGCCCAGTGGCTAGAACATAGCATTATGAACCAGGAGATCCCACTCCAACCACTGGTCCATTGTGTGACCCGAGCAAGTTACATGACCTTCTTGTGCCACTGTCCTCCCGTATCTAGTATTGGATAGTGTAGGACCTCATTGAAAATGCGACATGTTTAAATTTGAGTTGGGCTTCTGGGTCAGGGGAAGGGAGTTGGTACTGTAGTGCTGCTACTTTTGGTCAGGTGATTATAGCTGCAAGAACCTAAGCAGGAAATGGACCTCAGGGCAGCGGTGGTTAGAGATAGCTAGTTTGGCTGCGGTGATGAGATATAGCTGTTTTCAGTATGGAGTGGAGATGAGTGTGAAGTCACACTTCTCAGAAATCCATGAAACAGTCTTGAAATATTAAGTCTGACATCAGTACACGAGGAGTGGTCATAAACAGCATAATAGTGTTTTTAGCTGAAAACACTTCTAACCACAATAGCAAGACTTTCTTTGGGTATATCAGCTCACTCAAAAGTCATACATGTAGTATAGGACCCATAATGTGTGGAAATTCAGTCATTAACAATACAGGTAAGATAGCTAATCTATTCAATGAATATTTCTGCAACATTTATCTCTCCAAACATAGCACAGTGGATATGCCAGATGTTTCCATTTCCGAGTCAATAACTATACCAAAAATGAAATTTTGTGCAGAATAAAAATGATATGAGAGGATAGCTCACTTAGACCGCGTATGATTACAGGTAAAATGATTAAGCTTATGCCACACCAGTTGCTGCACTCCCTTAAATTACTTTTTGAAATGAGTATCGATTCTGGGGTGGTTCCTACAAATTGGAGGTCAGTGCATATTACTCCTTTATTCAAGAAAGGTAAGCAAAATGTAGCGAATTACAGACCCATTAGTTTAACGTCAATCATCTGGAAAATGCTGGAGGGTATTATTAAGAATAAAGTAACAGCAGTCCTAGGTAATCTTGACCCTGAATAACATGCTTCTCTCCAGGTAGATCTTGCCTTACTAATCTTGCATGTTTTTATAAAACTTGCCTTACTAATCTTGCATGTTTTTATGAAAACGTCCGTAAGTCCTTGGACGAGAAGATCCCCTGCGATGTTATTTTCATTAATTTCAAGAAGGCTTTTGACACGGTCCCTCATGATGTGGTGGTTTGAAAGCTTATTCAGAAGGGCATCAACAACAGAATAACTACTTGGATCTTTAACTGACTTAAGAACAGAACTCAGAAAGTAGTCTTGAACGGAAATAAATCTGGAGTGGGTAAAGTGACTAGTGGGGTTCCGCAAGACTCTGTCCTGGGCCCTTACATTTTTAGTTTATTCATTTCCGACATCTCAGAAGGTCTAAACTGCTGGTCTGTTAAATATGCAGATGATATAAAAATTGGTGATGTTTGTAACATTAAAGATAGGGAAAGATTACAATCTGACCGTACAGCTGTCTCCAACTGGGCTCACAATTGGGACATGAATTTTAACTTAGAGAAATGCACCGTTAACCAGCCCAGTGGTACAGAGGGCTGAGGTGCTTGGACGCCTTGCCTCGCGTCACACTGGCGGCCCGGGTTCAGGAACGGACTGAGGTCATCGGGGAGCCGGCATGGGGGGAGGGTGAGAGCAGGACTGAGCAGCCGTAGGGCAGCTCTCCTCTCTCGGGGTGGTTGTCCCCCCCCCCCCCATAGTTCCACTGACAGTCTGTTGGCTAGCATAGGCAGGAGGGGGCGGCAAGCTGCGGGAGAGTGTCTTGAGCTGTGTCATGTGCTTGCCTCCACATGCACACGCCCGACTGAGCATGAGGATGGTCAAAAAACAGGGAGAAAATGCAAAAATCTATGTAGGAAAAAAGAAAAATACACTTATGCATTTTGGTTTTAACAACCCCAAACATGATTTTTTCCTTTGTGGCAAGCAACTTAAGGGTACGGTGTTAGAGAAGGATCTCAGCATCCGCGTTTCAGATACCTTCAGCTTTACCAGACATATCAATGAAACAATTGGAAAGGCGAGTAAATTGCTTTGGACCATTAAAAACAACATCACTTCTAGGAGTGCAAGCATTCTGTTACCGTATTACAGATCCTACAGTATGTGAGACCATATTTTGAGGACAAATAGTAAGGTACCATTTTGGTTTTTAGCCCATAGGGGATAGTGACATACTGTGGCAAAAACAGCATCTGCTTTTGACAGTGATCAGTTGTTATGATCAAATGCCTACGAATACAGATTAGACAGGTAAACACCACTAATGTGCCAATGCTTATTTTCCATGTCTTCTGCAGAAAACGATTTTGGTTAGGAGGAAGGGATGCCGTAATCACATAGCCATGCAGGTCTGTAGGACTTTGTTGCTCATTTCTTATCCCCATTCTCAATGCAGTTGTTCCAGGCATACCTCTCAGCCTCCTCCTTGCACATCAGAGATGGGACCAAAACATACAGTGTCAAGGACAGATGACCAAAATCAGGGACATGTCTTAAAAATTGGTACTGTCAACGCAAGAAGGCTCCTACAATGTGTGGTTTAATATTGAAGAGCATTTTTTGATAGAGAACTAGACTTTTAACACTAATGTCTTGATAGTATTTTATGCTTTAAATCACTACATTTCAGTGACAGAAATGCAAATTTTAGGAGGGACAGAGGAATTTTTAAGGCAGAATCAGGGACAGTTGAGAGGTTGGGTTCCAGGCCTTCCTCTGCCCACTTGTAACTGAGCCAGCTTTACCATGGTACAAACTGTGCATTCGCACAGGGCCCTTGGTACCCTTTACAGGAACCGTAGTTCCCTATCGCTGCCGGTTCAGCGCGATATTGTTCAGAAAATTATTCTATTTTTGACTATTGTGATATAGTCTACAGTGCTGCTCCCAAGTCTTCCCTCACCAGATTGGATTCTCTTTTCAGTGCTTTCTGTTGCTTTGCTCTTGACACCCCCTACCGTTCTCACCATTGCTCCCTGTATCACTCTCTCGCTTTCCCCTCCCTGTAGTGCAGGTGTCTCTCCCACTGTGCCAAGTTCACATCTAAATACTGGTTTGGGACTCTACCATCCTACCTCTCTGGCTCTCTCAGGACCCTCTCAGATCCACTGAGGCTCGCACTCTAGCTCTCCCTCGTCGCTCTACCTCCACTGGTTGGGAAACTTTCTCCTACCGCTTCCCAAAGCTTTGGAACTCCCTGCCATCTCCTGTCCAGCTCTCATCATCCTCAAACTCTATCTCTTTAGCCCTACACAATTACTATTCCTCAAACTGCACTTGTCTCTAATCCTCTTACCCTCCTCCCAAGGTGTATTCATTTTCTACCCTACCTGCTTTCCTCTACCTTTTCCTGCTGCATGGTACCCTCTTCCCATCCCCCACCCTTTCTTATCCCCTACTCTCCCCCAGCCTCCCATGTTGAATTCTCCCTCTCTCTCCTTTGCCTGCCTCCCGCTCCTGTCCTTTCTGACCATGTCCGCCCCCCCTTGCTGGGCGCTCAGCATCCTAAGGTGAGTAGGTCCTGGCCCCTCTCCCCTTGCCCTTTCCCCCACACTCTAATCCTATTCCCCTTGCAGGGTTCTTCGCATCCTGATGGGGACTAGATTAGAGTAGCTAGATTGCCTCTTTTTTCCTACCTTTCTCCCTCCCCTCGCCACCTAATCCTTAGTCCTTACCTGCTCCCCTTCTTTCTCCACCTCCTCCTTTTATCCCCCTTCCCTGCTGCCTTGACCTATTTTCCGTGTAGGGTTTCTCCGCATGCTGAAGGGAAATAGCTTCTAGGCTGCTCCTCTTCCCTCCTCCCTTCCTCCCTCAAATCATCGCCCTCCCTACTCCCCAGTGTTCTCATACCTGCCCCCCCCCATGGGCCCCAAGCACTTCCCATCTCATGCTTAGCCTATTCCCATAGCCCTTCTGCTGTGTCTGCCTTCTCTAGAGGTTCTCCTGCTCTCAGGCTGCTGCAACACCTATCTTTCATTATAGGATGGTTGCCCTGTCCTTGGTCTGAGTCATTCAGCTCAGTACTGGTACCACACTGTAATGTATTGCCCCTGTATTGTACTGTACTGCTCCTGAACTGTTATTTGTTTGCTGCTTTCTGTTTTTTCTATTTAGGATTGTTTCTCTGACCAGTCGGTCTGGGTCATTCGGTTCTGTACCGGTACCACACTGTTATGTTTTGTAATTTTCGCTGCACTGTATTGTTCCTGTGTTGTATTGTTCCTGCGTTGTACTCCTCCTGAATTGTTATGTTGTTTGCTGCTCTCCCAGCAGTGTAACCCCCCTCCCCCCAGGACACTTCTGGAAATGAGCTGTTTGCAGTTCATGTTGGCTTTCCTGGTGAAAGTTTTTCCAAATAAACAAACAGGGCCCCAAAAGCGGAGGGGCCCCTGAAAAGCCTCATCTGTCCAGCTGGCCTCCTTTTTTCCTGGTCCTCTGTCTCTGTCTGAATTTATTCAGAATGTATTGCTGATGTGTGCATCTCTTCATTGCTTAGAGATTATGTTCTAATTCAAGGAAAGTGCAAAACACACAACTAACTGAAAATGAAGATACTAGGAGACCATGGTAAGGTTGAAGATGTTCCTTGGGGACTTCCTGACTTCTGATATGGGGCCCCATCAAGGAGGTTCACACAGGGCCCTGGTATACATAGGGCCAGTGCCAACTTGTGATGTGCATTTATATCAAATATTCAGCTGATGCTCTCTACTGCCGTCTTTTGGTTATCCACACAATTACACACAAAATATAATTCAAAATACACGCTTACCCTCACTAGTTAGGATTCTTGCTTGAAAGGTAAAGTACGAAAGAGCAGAACTTTACCAGTAAACTAAAAGAGCAACTCCCTGAGCATAGCTACCAGGAGTCTGGGTTATGCGTAGCTAGTTTCATCATCACACGCTACATAACTAAACTGATCAATAGGAGGTCAAGCAGCCAAAAGGGTGGTGGTTTATATTTACAGCTGACCAGGTTATTAGAGGAGGACCGTGGGGCAATTTTACAATGATTCAAATAAAAGGACACATGGAAACCCATGATAATGATGCTGTAAAATAAGCATTAAAAGGTGAGGAAGTCAAACTTGGTACGCAGATTAAACTTAGAGGAATGAACAAATGCCTACAGCAGAATTGCCAGCTATGTTCCTCAAGTCAGTGTAGCTGGCCCCCAGCAGTCAGGAACTACAGGGCCCTCCACCATGGCAGGGGAACGACCAAGGTTCTTGGTTTGGTGGAACCATAGGCAACTAATCTCCTCATGCAGTGCTTTAAACAACTTGAACACGGTCTTAAATTCATTGTCCACACTAAAAACCCAGTTAAGCAGTTGAGGTTTATTTTCCTCCACATACAGATTCTCCAGTTTACTTTCAGCTTCTAGGGACATGGATATGTTGTTCATCCACACTATCTGGCAGGTTCCTTGCCGCTTTAAATCTTGCCGGAAGGTCTTCAAGCTGGCTCCTCCCACCCACCCGGGTGGTAAAACTCTCGGCTCCGCCCTATGACGCCAGATCTTCCTTACCACTTGGAAGCTCAGGTTCCCTCCTTAGCGCTCTGCATTTTCGACTGGTTCCTGATTCTTTCTTTTTGGTTTTCCCAATTTAGTTGGAAGTTTTCTAAAACTTCAGTCTTCTCCCTCGCTGCCGCGATGGATGATTCGTTTCCCGGCTCCAGGAGGCGCCCAGTTAATTCCTCCAGGAAGGACCCGCATTCCACGTGCGTTTACTGCCTCGACTTGGACCATGATCCGCAAGTTTGCAATTTTTGCTGTGCCCTTTCGACCAGCGCCCTGGAGGATCGCGCGGCCCGTTTGGGGCTGGGGCGTCCTAAATCCTTTTCCGCGCCGGAAAAATCCTTGGAGACTTGTCGGGCGGTATCCCCGTCGGCTGTCTCGGCTGAGCAGCTCGATCTTCTTTCTTCCAAGGAGGGGGCGGCTACCAAGTCGGTCCCCCCCCTTCTCCTTGGTCGCGGCGCTTATCCCGCTCTCTTTGAGTTCTCCTCATTCAGCTTCGTTCAAGGAGCTTCGCCAGTCCCATTCCTCGAAGGGAGAGGGACCTTGGACCTGCCTCTCGCCCAGGCCAAAGTGCGCCCAGACTAAGTCCATCGTCGGCGCTGGCGGGGCAGAGTTCCCCACTCCCCTGTCGGCGACTTTCAGCTTCCGGTCGAGGTGCTGGCTCAGCCGCTGCTTCACGATGTCCCCGCCAGGTCAGCCGGCCATGACTCCCGTCGACGTTGTCGAGTCTCTCGACCCGTCACCCGGGCTGTCTTCTGCAGGAGCCATCAACCCTTCACCGGGTTCCCCGGCGGAGGCCGAGGTTCTGCCTGTTCCTTCAGGGCGACAGGCCTTGGTCTTTTCGTCCGAGCCGAGGGAAGAGCGGGCATTCCCCGCTCCTTCCCAGGCCCACCCTCGGTTCCCCCGAGGATTTGGGTCTCGGTCTCAGTCCTCTTCTCAGTCAAGCCGCTCCCGCCGACTCCGGCGTTCTCAGTCGGGGCACCGAGTTAAGTGGCATTACCGTTCTTCCTCATCTCCCTCCTCGGATGAGGAGTGACTTCGATGCAGATGGCGTCGACGTTACGAGGAGTTTATGTGGCAGCAGTTGTTATTGTCTGGGAATCAATCGACTCCGATGCATTCCCCATCCAGCAAACAGCTGCCGCCCGAATGGCCGACACAACCGCTCGCTGCAGTCGAGGTGCCCACTTCAGGGCCGGTTGTTAGTCCGAACCTTGATGCCCCACTGTCTTCAGTGGAACCTCGGTCAGGTCACGACCTGTCCCGCAGGTTGTCCGTCCCCCTCACTCCCGCCCGCCCTCGGCAGGTGAAGAGTGACTCAGGCCTGAGGCAGCTCTTTGCAGACCCTTCGGAGTCCGTCGACTCCTCCATGTTCCCCAGTCGGGAGGACCCGGGGTCCTCTCCGGAACGTTCTGCGGACGATAGCCCATTATCCTTTATGGGTCTGCTCCAGCTCATCTCGGAGTTCACTGGGATGCAGCTTGAACCCATGTCCAAACGAATCTTTTATTCCCTGACGGAGATTCTGGACCGAGGGGGTTCACCCTCGGAGGTCTTCCCGGTGGCCGAGGCCATTGTCGGTCCGGCCTTGGAGCTTTGGCGGCGGCCTACTTCCTGTCCTGCGCCCTCGGCCAGGATGGCCAGGAAGTACTCTGTCCCTGTTGGTTCTTTGCCCGGTTTCTCTGAGCACCCCTCGGCTGAGGGGTTAGTTACCGATAATGTCTTCCAGTGTTCTGCGAACGCTCGGGATGTGGACAGGCCCCCCGACAAAGAGTCCAAAAGGATGGACTATGTCGGGCACAAGGTTTACGCTGCGTCCTCCCTAGGCCTCCGGCAGGCGAGCTCGGCCGCACTGATGGCACATTTTTCCCCTCGCCCTTTTGGGCTCCCTGGACGAGGTGCTCCCTCATCTCCCGGCTGACCTGCGGACCACGGTCCGGAGGGTGTGGGACCGGGGTAGGGCGGTGGCGAAGCAGCAGCTTCAGACTGCTATGGACTTAGGTGATTCCTGTGCCAGGTCGGTGGTGGCCGCAGTGGCCTTGCACCGCAGGGCATGGCTAAGGTTATCCTCCTTCTCATCGGAGACCCAGCACAAGTTGGCGGACATTCCCTTTTTGGCCCTGGAGTGGAGGGACACCTCCAGGGGACCGAGAAGTCCGATGCCACTCCGGACTCGGTCACCCCCGCCCGGAGGGACAAGGGCCGCCAGCAGCCTTTGCGTAAGCCCCTTTGTCCCTCGGCCCCTGTGGCTCGACCGGCCCATCAACTCCAGCATGTGGGCCAGCAGGCTTGCGCTGGACGTCCTGACCCCAAGCCAGCGGCTTATTCTAAAGGGAAACAGGGAGGTAAAGGCCCAGGAGCTCCCTCGGCCAGTCCCTCCTCCAAGTCTGCTCAGTGACGGGCTGAGGGGCGCTGTCCCCGGCCCCGTCACCCCTACCCGGGTTCCCCCGTGGAGAGATGGCTCCAACCCTCCTCCACCTGGTTGGCTTTCCCGGACCTCTGGGTGTTGGAGGTGCTAGGGGAAGGTTCTGCCTCGGGTTTGCGAGCAGGCCCACCCCTTCGAGCCGTTGCCCCTCGGGGGCCATGGGGTCCGCTGCCTTGTTGTCGACCCACTGAGCTGACTTGCCTGGCCCCTCGGGATAGAGGTGATCAGGAAGGTTACGGATCCTCCTCCAGACCCTGGGTTCATGTCCAGGTTTTTCCTGGTCCCTAACGGATGGGGGGCTTGTGCCCCATTCTTGATCCACACGACGGGACGGTCTCTCTTTCTCAGATATCCCATCCTCAGATCGAGGCGTGTGGCTCTTTCCTGCACCTCCAGGACGTACTTACACTCTGTTCTGTTCGTTTCTTGGGAGACCCCTTCGTTTTCTTAAGTGGGGGATCTCTTTACGAGTTCCAGGCCAGGCTCTTCGGTCTCTGCTCAGCAGCATTCCTGCGGCACTGAGGGGGTCCGGGCGTAACCTCACCCGGATGGTGGCCTGACTGCAACCCCTCCAGGTGGAGGGGGACGGTCCAGAGTTCTGGCCCTCTAGGTTGCTCTCAGACTGGTCTCCTTTTATTGGAGCCATGTTGGAACTCGTGTGTTAGCGGGTGACCCTACTTCGGGACGAGGCTCGACTCTTGAGCCCGAGCTCGACTCCTGGCGGACAGGGCCGAGGTTTCTTCCTCCCTTCCTAGTCAGGTCTGACTGGGCAATTGCACCCTGACCGGGACTTCTTGCACCTCCTGGGCCTCGCGGCGGCCTGCACCAGCGTGGTCCATTTGGACCCACCGGTTCATGCATCCCCCTAATGGGGGCTGGTCAGCCAGCGGTCACAGTGCTGCGTTCCTTTGGACCAGTCCGTGACAACAGCCCAGGGGTTGGGGAATGCTCTCCTTCGGACCGTTCCAGCTCTTTTGCAGGAGAACTTCCCGTTCGTCCGCCCCGGGTCGACGATCTTCTCCGACCGATGCATCTCGGATGGGTGGGTGTGCCCATCAAGGGGAATACAGAGTGCACCGTCTCTGGTCCTCTCGGGAGTCCCGACGTCTTCCTACCTGCTGGAGCTCCAGACGGTCCGCTTAGCTTGCACCACTTGCTCCGTCTGTGTGGGGTCTAGTGGTTAGGTCCAGGCGGACAACACCACGACCATGTGCTACCTATCCCGCCAGGATCGGATGAGCCCCTTGCATCCGCGTAAGGAGGTTCTCCGCATTGGGTCTTTTGCACAGCCGGGAGGCGATTTCCTAGCCTTTTCAATGGCAGGAGCCTCCTTCACCCTGGCTGATGCCCTAAGCCGGATAAGGGCTGCGCCTCACGAGTGGTTTCCCTGCCGGAGGTAGCACAAGATCTTTCTCCCCCCTAGGTCACACCTCGGTGGACCTTTGTTTTTCCCTCCAGGGAGAATTCGAGGCCGAGACTGTCTCATGCCCGCCCCCTCAGCGAAGGCTTGCTGTAGGGGATGCCTTTGAGGCCGTGGACCCCGGGCCTCTTCTTCACCTCTCCCCCATTTCCCTTGACCCTCAGGCAAGGCGAGGAGGGACTAGGCGCAGGTGATTCTGGTAGCCCCAGACTGGTTTTGCCAGCTCTGGTATCCAGTTCTCCTCAGTCTCAGCCCCAGGCTCCCGAGGCGGCTTCCAGCCCGCCCGGTCCTGATCTCTGTTGTTAGGGGAAGGTACTCCATCCGACCTTCAATCCCTGTACCTGACGGCCTGGCCCCTGTGCGGCTAGAGGCCAGGCCTTGGGTCTTCCGGCAAGGTCCTCCACGTTTCCGAGGCATCCTGCCAGGAGTCGACCAGATCTGCTCGCCTTCAAATGGAGGAGTTCTCCATTTGGTGTTAGGATAGGGCATGGGCCCCTCTCCTGTTCCTTGGAGAGCATTCCGGACTATCTGTGGTCTGTTCTTTCTTGAACTAGGGCTTCGGTCAACGACCCTTAAGGTGCTCCTGTTAGCCACTCCTGTCTTACGGGCGCGGGCCGGAAGGTAGTTGGTGGCACAGGAAAGGTGGTCTGGCGCTTTCCAAGGCCTTGATCACACCTCCCCTCTGGGGAGAGTATCCCCATTTCTGGGGATCTTTTGCTGGTATGGGCTTAGCTCACGGGCAAGCCGTTCGAACCTTTGCACAGGTGTAAGTTCCCCCACCTGTTGTGGAAGAACACCTTCTTGGGGCTATCATGCCAACCAGAAGGACGGGAGAGTTCCAGGCGCTCCCTTGATCTCCCTATTTGGTCTTCCACAGGGACAAGGTTGTCCTGCGCCCCACCCGAAGTTCCTTCCGTAGGCGGTGGTGGAGTCCTTTCCCTAACCGGGTATTGTCTCTGCCGGGGTTCACCCCCATTCACGCCTCGGAGTCCGTGCATAGGATCCATTGGGACCCTATTTACCGTTCGCCTTCCCAGGGAGCATAGGGCTGAAGTTCGGGAGAGGTTCGCCAGCTGTTTGTCATCTACGCTGAAGCCGCACCTGGCAGACCTGCAGCCAAGCGGACGACGAGCGGGTGGGTCACCTCCTGCATAGATCTCCGCTATAGGTGGGCGGGCATGGAGCCTCCCAGAGGGATAAGTGCTCATTTTACCCACCCTTCCGCTGCATCGGTGGCTGCTTCCAAGGATACCCCTGTCCAGGATATCCGTAGGGCTCCTACCCGGAAGCAGGCATATACTGGTCCCCCTTCCACATCGACCTTGGGTCACGCTGGGATGTTGGTCGGGGCCTCGGTTCTCCAGTCTTTATACCTAAGTAGGGGGTGTGCGCCTTGCCTCCCTCCTCCTGGAGAACTGCTAGGAGTCTGCCAGATAGTGTGGATGAACAACATATCCATGTCCCTAGAAATACAGGTTACTCACCTGTAACAGGAGTTCTAGGAATGGTATATGTTGTTCATCCACACGACCCACCCGTCCCCGGCTCCGATGCACAACCTGGCTTCCAGCGGGCTAGATCTGGCGTCATGGGGCGGAGCCAAGAGTTTTACCACCCGGGTGGGTGGGAGGAGCCAGCTTGAAGACCTTCCGGCAAGATTTAAAGCGGCAAGGAACCTGCCAATAAGTGTGGATGAACAACATTTACCTTTCCTAGAACTCCTGTTACAGGTGAGTAACCTGTATTTTCAGACTGCTCCCTTCTGGCCAGCATGCCAGACCTTCAAATATCTCAAGGGCATAAATAAGGTAAAGGAGGGTAGCATCTTTCAGAAAAAGAAATGCTCTAGAACAAGGGTCATGACATGAGGCTGGAAGGGGTAGACTAAGGGTAAGATGAGAGAGTATTTCTTAATGGAAAAGGTGGTGGTTGCAGGGAACAGCTTCCCAGTGGAGGTGGTTGGAGCTAACTTGGTAACGGAATTCAAAAATCCATGGGATAGGCATAGGTGGCCACTAGCAACAACAGGAAAGAGCATAAACCTGGAGATTATAGAAACATAGACTTTGATGGCAGATAAGGACCACTTGGCTCACCCAGTCTGCCCATTTCCTACCTATTGGATGAGCTGCAGATCCTTGTTAACCCACAGCCTACTTCCTCCTACCCCTCCCACTAGAATTGCCTTATGTCTGTCCCATGCATTCTTGAATTCCCCCCACTGTTTTTGACCCCACTATCTCCTCTGGATGGCCATTCCATGTGTCCACCACCCTCTCAGTGGAAAAATATTTCCTCATGTTGCCCCTGAGCCGCCCCCCCCCAATTATCTTCAAATTGTGCCCCCTTGTTTTTATATATCTCTTTTTCTAAAAGATGCTACCCTCTTGGACTTTGTTGATTCCCTTGAGGTACTTGAATGTTTCTATCATGTACCCCCTCTTTCCTTTCCTCTAGGGTATACATATTAAGCTCCTTTAGTCTCTTTTCATATGCATATGAAATTTGCCAGCAGATAAAGGCCTAGAGATCTATCAAGTCTGCTCAAATGTGCAGCTAGCACCCCTTATTCTGCAGTTGCCCCTCCCTTCCACCCTTCCCCTTTATTAACCCTCCCCTTTGTCCTGTCCCATCCCCTTTTGAAGCAGTCCACTGTTCCACCGGATACCACTTGTGCAGGTAACGCATTACACCTAGCCACCACCCTCTCTGTAAAAAAGTGTCTCCTCATCTCCCTCCTGAACCTTCCTCCCTCCAGTCTCATATCATGGCCCCTGGTGTCCCTCCCGTCCCCTACTTAGAGCAGCCCCTCTGTACCTGTCTTGTTTATTCCTTTCATGTATTTAAAGGTTTCAATCATGTCCCCTGTCCCTCTTCTCCTCCAGTGAATACATGTTCAACTCCCTCTACCTCCTCTCGTATAAGTCCCCCAGCCCCGTGATCATCTTTGTCGCCCTGTGCTGCACCCCCTCCAGTAACTTAATGTCCCTCTTCAGATACAGGCACCAGTACTGCATGCAGTACTCCAGGTGCAGTCTAACTAATGACCTATAGAGTGGAAGAATCACCTCCTCCTCGAGGATATACCCCTTGCAATACAACCCAGCATTTTGTTGGCCTTTGCAGCTGCTTTCCTACATTGTGCCGAGTTGTTCATTGACCCTGTAATGAGCACCCCCAGATCCTTCTCCTCCTCTGTCTGGGCTAGCTGCACTCTCCCCAGCTGGTAACTCCTTCTTGGGTTCTTCATCCCAAAATGCAGCACCTTGCACTTTTTGGCATTAAACCCCAGTTGCTAGGTGTCTGACCAGGTTTCAAGCTTTGCCAGATCATCCTGCAACCCCTGCCATCCCCTAGGTCATCCACCACTGCTCCTACCTTGGTATCATCAGCAAACAGACTGATCTTGCTCTTGATGTCCAATGATATGTCTGCAGTGAATATCCCAAACAACACTGGTCCCAATACCGAGCCCTGTGGAACACCGCTCATCACTACCCTTGGGTGTGAGAGCTCCCCACCCACCACCACCCTCTGTTGCCTTCCCTGAAGCCAGTTTCCTACCCAGCTCACCAGCTTTGCACCCGCCTCTGTGCCTACTAACTTACTTCCCAGCCTTCCACGTATGGCTTCTGATGCATACCCTGCACCATTTTAGTTGCCCTCCTCTGGACTGCCTCCGTCCTGTCTATGTCTTTGTGGAGATGGGATATCTAGAACAGCACACAGTACTCCAGATGGGGTCTCACCAACTGTCTGTACAGAGGGATAACAACTTCCTGTTTTCTACTGGTGATGCCTCTCCCTATACATCCCTCCAGCCCTCCTTACTGCCTTCTCACATTGCTTGCCTACATTTAAGTAATCTGATATGACTACCCCCAGATCCCGTTCCATTTTTGTTGTTGTTAGTACCTCCTGCCCCATTGTGTTCTCTTCCCCTGTGTTTTTGCTTCCCAGGTGCATTACTTTGCACTTCTTTGCACTGAATCTAAGCTGCCATACTTTTGACCATTCCTTCAACCTTGCCAAGTCTCTTCTCATCCTTTCCATCCCCTCCCGTGTATCAACCCTGTCATGGGAGTAGGCAGGCATACGCCAAGCACTCCATGGTGTGCTATTTTATTTCTGGGGTGTAGCAAATAGGCTCTGAACTGCTTCCTTTTTCCATGAAGCCTAACAAAGACAATGCTGTACCTTTCTATGATTTCATTCACAGGAGTCTACACTAGAAGGACTGGTCACTAAGACTGTCTTTGTATCCCATGGACAATGCAACTTTACAGGCTGTGGGCTGGTGTGTGGGTGTCTTAGGGGGCAATGCATGGCATTTGTATTTACCCGTGCATGGCAACACCCATTGTCATGAGATACATAAGCTGTATTTATTATGCCAAAGATGGCAACAAACACAGTCCTTGTGTATGTTTGTATATTGTCTGGCTACACTCCGGGGTGGGGTAGCTCACCCTAACAATGGGAAAAGGGGTAGCAGTGAGTCCACTTGGTGTGCAGATGTGAACTCCCTGGCTACACCCCTGAACCCTGTTGCAGATCTTTGTGTCATCTGCAAAGAGGCATACTTTTGCTTCCAGCCCCGCCACAATGTCACCTATAAAGACATTAAAGAGGACCGGTCCCGCCAACCCGGTGGCGCTGAGGGTTGAGGCGCTGGACGCCACACCTCACTCCACACCGGCGACTCGGGTTCGGGAACGGACTCGGGCCGCCGTGGGTTGGCTGGGAGGAAAAGGATGGAGTGCCCAACGGCTTGCTCTCCTTCTCTGGGGAGGGATGGGGAGTTAGCCTCGCTGCTTACCACCACCACCTGGGGATCTCTGGTGGTGCCGGCATGGTTGGGGACAACACAGAGGGTAGTCGTTGGCAGAGGACAGTAGCGGACGCACATCTCAACATGCGCCGGGCTCATTGGTCCTCATTGCACGCCGACGCTAGGGGAATTAATGGAGGAAAAAATTCCTCAGACAGTCCAGGCGATGATCCCCCGCTCCGCTTCCATAATGTAGAGGGGCAGACTCCACTGTGTGCGCATGCTTCCCTCCCTGAGGTCCAAGGAAAGGAAGACGGGGCCTTCCTTGCCCTGCCTGGAAGGTTAACAAGGAGTAGACTTGAGGTGGGCATACACTCTAGGGGCAGATTCCTCGGCAGACTTAGAGAGTGGCAGACTTGGAGGATCTGAGAGCAAGGAAGGTCTGGGGGCCGTAGGAGGATAAACAATAAATTGGGGAAAAAAAAAAAGAGGACCGGTCCCAGTACTGAACCCTGCGGTACCCCACTATTTATTTATTTATTTATTTATTTAGCGTTTGTCTGCCGGGTAAGTGCACTAGACAAATTCTGCCTATTTTCAGGCACGACCCGGTGGAGGGGGATACAGGTGAATGCCATCTGACCTTGAACCAGATTAAGCTGTTGGTGGTATTTTTAGTGAATGAGGGAAATTTGGCCAGGACACCGGGGAAATTCCCCTACTCTTTTTCGATAAGTGCCATGGGATCTTTAACATCCACCTGAACTACCACCAATCCAGGCAGGTGGGACCTCGGTTTAACGTCTCATCCGAAAGACGGCACCTCAGAAGTGCAGCACCCCTC
This sequence comes from Neoceratodus forsteri, assembly GCA_016271365.2. Taxonomy (NCBI): domain Eukaryota; kingdom Metazoa; phylum Chordata; order Ceratodontiformes; family Ceratodontidae; genus Neoceratodus; species Neoceratodus forsteri. Next base: position 30,284,203 of record CM057456.1, read on the forward strand.
TCATGCTGCACTACAGTGTCAGTACTGGGATATTAACCCAAGTGCCAGATGTGGGAACTGAACCCACAGTCCTCTGATCTCCCGGCCTCAGAGGCGAGTGTGCTACCTACTGAGCCACTGACACTGGCAATGGAGGAAAAAATCTAGTAACCCCCTTTTCCTCGGAGTGGACTCTGTTTACTATTACCCTCTGCGACCTGTTGTCCAGCCAATTTTTTACCCAGGTTACCACCCTGGGACCCACTCCCAATCTGGCTAACCCGTTTATTAATCTTTTGTGTGGGACTGTGTCAAATGCCTTGCTAAAGTCTAGATAGACCATGTCCACAGCCCCTCCCTGGTCTACTACTTTGGTCACCCAGTCAAAGAAATCTATTAGATTATTCTGACATGACCTCCCTTCTGTGAATCCATGCTGCCTTAGATCAAGTAGGGTCTGTGGTTTTTGCAACAGGTAGGTAAAATGGGCAGACTGGGTGGGCCTAGCGGTCCTTATCTGCCATCAAGTTCTGTGTTTCTACGGTTCGCAATGCTGATGACCCAGGTTCAAGAGCAGACTCTGGTCACTAGAGGGCTGGCCTGGGGGAGGTGGATTGAGTGGCTTCCGCACGCTCCCCACCTCCTGGGGGAGAGGGGTCTGTGTCACTGGAATGGACTCCTGGGTGACTACAGGACAACTGGTTACCAGGGGCCCTAGCTAGAGCTGGTGTTGGGAAGGTGTGCCAGACACATGGCATGTTTATACCACATCTCCCATTGTCCATGCCTGAAACTTGTCCCAGTGTGCTCAGTGACATTCCGCTTCCATTCCACTGTTGCATAGCTGCCTGAGGCTCCCTGCCAAACCCGTGTTACAGTTCCGGCGGGGCAGAGGTGGAGTCCCAGTGGCCCACCCTGAGGGGCAATCCAGTGGGAACTTCACGTAGGGTGGCCTCGGGTCGTCTCCGATGGTGGCGTGAATGGTGGGGCCAGTGGGGGAGCCATTGGGATCCATAAAGCAAAGTAAGTTAATTAAAAAAAAAAAAAAAAAAAAAAAGATTGCAGTGAAGTAGATGGTATTTTACAGTCCTGATAGGATCCTTACAAGAGACCAGTGACTTCTCAGGGTCACATGGTGTGACAGTGTCACTGGCTTCCTTGTTTTCTATCATTGTGGTCTATACTGCACTGGCTGCCGGTTTGGTGGCGGATCACCTTTAAGGTTGGTTTACTAACCTTTAAAGCCCTACATGACCAGGGACCCGGTTACCTGAAAGATCTTCTGATTCCCTATTGCCCCCTCCGCCCTCTCCGTTCCGCCAACGAGGGATTGCTGGAGATTCCCAGGGTTTGATTGAAGTCATCAGGATCTCGTGCCTTTGCTTTTTCAGCACCAACCCTGTGGAATTCTCTACCTCGTTGGTTGAGAGAATGTCCAACCGTTGAACATTTTAAAGTTGCTTTAAAAACATATCTTTTTGGATTAGCGTATCTCTGCTAGTTGTGGCTGTCTTTTAAATGTTGTGATTTTATTATTTTAAAATTTTGTACAGCGCCTTGATTTTGAAAGGCGCTTTATAAATAAAATTGAATTGAATTGAATACATCTGCACTCTGTCTCTCTCTCTCTCTCTCTCTATATATATATATATATATATATATACACACACACACACACACACACACACACACACACACACGGAACACATAATGAGTTGCAGCAGAATAACATATTTGTCTCCACTGGTGAGTGGTAAGACCCATAGCTCACAGTGGTGAAGCCACAAGTTAGTTATAAGGATCTTGTAACTCGTGTGAATATAAATGCATTTATCTATTGCAACCCATTATGTATTTAATATATACCACACCATTTATAATTTTATTTATTTATTTATTTTATTATGCATCAGTTTACAACCTTTGAGCCAGAGGCTCGTTTACAAAGGTACCTCGTCACAGAGAAGACAATACAGTGATAACAACTTAGTACAGAGAAACAGTGTACAGTTTGTTTGTTTTTTGAGGATACAGGAGGACAAATGAGATCAACAGTTTACAAGATACAGGGTTGGTGAAGTTAACATTGTTCAGGGAAATAACTAGAACATCAGAAAAACATAAGATATCAATACAGTCTGTTTCAGCGGAGTCAAGAGGGAGCTAACAGGAACCAAGGGTAGAGAAGGTAGAGGATTTGAGCAGCCAACAGGGGGCTTTGTCAGAGAGTGAGCAAGATAGCTTAGAAACAGCAACAGCTGCAAGTGGTGAAAAGGTGGTTCCGGAGGGTAGTTTTAAAGCAAGAGATTGTGGGGGGTGTCTGAGATACTGGCAGGGAGGGAATTGTACCAAGAAGGGGCACGGTAGTGGAAAGCCCGTTGTCCATGAGAGGTCCTTGCCCTAGGTACCTTCAACTTGGTTTTACAGGAGGACCGTGTTGAAGCTAGGGAGTTAACACGGTGGATAACGGCAGTCACACGAGGAAGAGAGAGCCCAAGGAGAGGTTTTTTTTTTTTGTAAGGATGCAGGTTTGATACCTAAGACGTTCGTCAAGATTGAGCAGATTAACCTGGGAGTAAAGATGGCAGGTATGTGTAAGTCTAGGAGCACCTAAGATTAGTCGACAGGCCTTATTTAAGGTGAGGCGGATTTTGTTTAGCGAGGTCTGGTCAGCAGCCCGTGACTGGTAAGCCATAGTCAACAAGTGACAGAATGGAGGACATAACTGCAGTCGGAGGGCATCGGGGGACAGTGTTTGTGACGGTAAAGGATTCCCAACCTATTATTGGTGGTGGAGGCTAAGGCGGAGATATGGGAATGGAACGTGAGGGCAGGGTCAAAGGTTATCCCAAGGTATTTGTATGTGTAAACTTGTTTGAGTGGGAACATAGAGCTGGCGAACACTTGAAGTTGGAAATTACTAGCTTTATTTTGGGGATGGGAGAAGATCATAGATTTGGTCTTTTTAAGATTGATAACCAGTCTATGTTCTTTAAACCAGGCTTCCACATCTTTATAGGATAATTGTAGGGAATCTTGGAGGGTGGTGGGGTTATGGTCAGATCCGAAGATAACAGCGTCATCTGCATAAAGGAGGAGTTTACCAGTACAGGCACCTGGCAGGGTGTTGAGATAAAGGGAAAAGAGCAGGGGCCCAAGAATAGAGCCCAGGGGAACCCCAGATCGGATAGGTCAGAGGTCAGAGACGGTGCCATTGATTTTTACACGCTGGGACTGGGCAGACAGATAGCTGGAGCACCATGAGACAGGTCCTGTGGCAAAGCCAGCGTGGCTGAGTGCATCCAGCAGGAGAGGATGGGATACGGTGTCAAAGGCTTTTGACAGATCGATGAACACTGCACCAGCAAGAGAGCCCGAGTCCAGGGAGGAATGGAGGAAGTTAGAAAACTCGATGAGGGCGGTATTGGTGCTGTGCCCAGCACAGAAGCCATGTTGTTCAGGGCAGAGGCTACTGTATTTGGTAACAAACTCAGATATTTGGGAGGATACTACTTTCTCTAAGGCTTTTGAGAGTGGTGAGAAGATTGAGATGGGACGATAATTACCGGAAAGGGCCCTATCTCCACTCTTATGTATGGGAGTGACAGCGGCAATTTTCCAGGCTGATGGAAATTGCCCTAGACAGAGTGATTTGTTGAAGAGGCAAGTGATTGGGGTGATGACCTGGTCCAATGCCAGGCTGAGGAGTCTGGGGTCCAAGGAGTCACTGCCAGTGGTGTTGCTTCTTAGGGCCTTGGTCAGATACGGTCTGACTTCATTGACAGTAACCCGGTGGAAGTGGAAAGATGCGTGTGAGGGAGCAGGGTCAGGAGGGTGAGGGGGGGTCAAAAAAGTTGCTAGGGAGTACAGAGCTAAAGTCAGTAAAGGATTTATTGAGATGATTAGCAATGAGGGTAGGATCAATAGAGATAATACTCTCAATATTGATTTGGGAAGGCGGAGGAGAGCGTGTACCACCATTTAGTTGTTTGATGTTTACTGGTGTTTTAGCTTAAAACTGCCTTTCTTTCCACTGTAAATTCTCTATCTGGCCCATTGTTCTGTATGTTCTATTTCCAGATTCTAAGTGGAAATAACATGTTCTAAGTTAAATAAATTGTATTCTAAGTGAAATAAATGGTGTTCTAAGTCATATCAGTAGTGAATAAATTGGGTAAATAATCCATGTTATTTGGGGATAAATATTTATTTTCACTTAAAATGGTATTTATTTCACTTAGAATGCAATTAATTTAACTTGGAACATGTTATTTCCACGTAGAATCTGGAAATGGAACACAGAAGACAATGGGCCAGATAGAGAACTTACAGTGGAAACACATTTATCTCCACACATGAGTGGTAAGACCCTTATAACTAACTTGTGGCCTTGCCACTTGTGAGTTATAGGTCTTACCACTCACTAGTGGAGATAAATGTGTTATTCTACTGCAACCCATTATGTATTCCATAGCTTTTTTTAATTGTATCTCATCTGCTTTCCTGACTCTTAGTTACTTGGCAACAAAAAACTCTTTTTGCCCAGTTCCAGGAAGTTAGACTAGTCATATTTTTTTTCCATGTCATACAATAATTTATTTTGGTAACATAAAGCATATGAAGTATAATAAAATCAAAGAACTCACTCCAACCAATCATCATTGGACATGTCAAAGGTCAAACATGTTTTTGTAAAAACAAACAAACAAAAAAATGAACAAAAAAGGACTGTCCCTCAGGTCTGTTCTGATACCCTACGGCATAGTAATTAATCTTCACCTCAAAATCTTCCCTGTCTCCTACCTTCCTTTTGTTCCTCATGATCCCTTAAAGGGGTCCCATTGTGTTTTGAGCCCAGCTAAAATCCCAGCATTGAGTACAATTGTGGACAGGCTATTCCACCCATTCACAACACACTCGTACACTGTGGAAAAATAGCCCTTTTTTTGAATTCTCCCCTGTCCCTTTATGGTTTGAGATTGTATCCCCTGGGGATGAAACTGCTCCTCGACTTGAACAGCTGTGGAATTCACCCTTGTGAATCCCTGAATACATTTGTATTTCCTAGTATATTCCTCCTCTCCTTTCTGTCCTCTAGAGAATACATTTTTTGAGACATTCCAGTTTCTCCTCAAAAGATCTTCCCTGCTGTCCCGGATCATTTTTTGTTGCCCTTCACTGTACAGTTTCCAACCTGTCTCTGTCCTATTGTAGAGGAGGGCTCCAGAATTGTTCACTGTATTCCAGGTAAGGCCTAAACCATGACCAGAACAGTGGCAGAATTACCTGACCCTTCTAATGATGACTCCCCACCCCCATCTAACATCCTGCTTGGCCTTGCAAAGCTACAGTTGGTGGGGCTGCTTGCAGAAATCTTTTGTGTCTGTCTGTTCAGGTGTGGTGCCAGAGAGCTGGAAAGTGGTCAAAGTGGTTCCCATCTTCAAGAAAGGGGCAAGGTTAGACCCCGGCAATGACAGATCATTCATACATCCATTAGTGCTGGGCACGGTCCTGAAATCCTTTGGCAAGGGCAGAGTAATGGATTGTTTGATTGAGGCCAAGATTCTTACTGCTTCAGCATGGCTTTGTGAGGGGCAGATCATGCCAAACCAACCTGATCACATTCTTTGAGGGGGTGAATCTGGACTTCAGCAAGATATGGTGCATGATAAGCCTCTGGTCAGAATATACACAAGGTGGATTGTTAAACTGTCTTTTGGATTAGTGTTAAACCGAGGTCCTGTTTGTTTGTTGTGGTGGTTGTTCAGGCTGACATTAAAGATCCCATGGCACTTCTCAAAAAGAGTAGGGGAAGTTCCCTGGTGTCCTGGCTAAATTTCCTACATTCACTAAAAATACCTCCAACAACTTAACTTGATTCAGTATGTCAATTTGCATTCGTATCTACCCCCCTCCCCCCAAAGAGACTGAAAATAAACAGAAATGTCTAGCCCCCCCTTTCTCGGTCAGCTGAATAAATAAATAAAACTGGCTCAGGGTAGGAAACTGAGGGTTGAGCTGATTGGCACCACTCTGACATAAGAGGAGTACTCGGTGGCATGTCTCTAGGATCAGTGCTGGGCTGCTGCTGTTCAACAATTTTTTTTTTCCATTTATTTGTTTAGCCACCCCTCCCCCATTTTCGCCCACCCTCATTTCCTCGGCATGAGCGCACACGTGTGGAGGCATGCGCGCGTCATGCACTGCGGGACACCCCACCCTACCGGTCACCCATTACCTACCTGTGCCACCACTAGACATCCACCTGAAGGCGGCAAGAACTGCAGTAGGGCGACCCCCTCCTCGGGAGAGGAGAGACGCCATTAGGCAGCTCAGTCCTGCTCCCAACCCCCAGCCCCCAATGCTGGCTCCCCGACGATCCGAGTCCGTTCCCGAACCCAGGTCGCCGGTGTGGCGTGAGGTAAGGTAAGGTGTCCAGCGCCTCAGCCCTCTCTGCACCACCGGGCCGGTCACTATTCAGCATTTTCTTCAATGATGTGGAAGCTGGAGTCTTTGCCAGGCTTCTTGCACTGATTGTACTATGCTGGCTGGGGTTTTGGATTCCGCTGAAGATGGAGACAAACTTTAGGCGGAGCTTTACAGGTTGGTAACAGTTCAGACTCTTGGAGTCTTAGATTCAGTTTAGTCAAATGCAAAGTGCCACACTTAGTGAGGAAAGACAGAGGGAGGACCTACAGACTGGAGCTCTTCTTGCTGCAGTGGAGGAGGAGAAAGACCTGGGTGATCATAAACGGCACGGGGCTATAGCATGACAAACCATGCACAACTGTTGTTCTGAAGGTAGGAACACTGCTGGGGTACATCAAAGTCATATCAGTTGGGGTGAGGATTTAGCATGCACCAAGCAGGAAAGGGCCCTTGGGGTTATCATCTCTGATGACCTCAAGGTGGGAAAACATGTGACAAGGCAGCAGGTAAAGCAAATATGATGATGGGATGCATAGGCAGGGGCATCACCAGTAGGAAAAGGGAGGTCATAATTCCACTATAATTAATGGCTCTCCCCTTTTGCCATTGACAGACCGTGGCATAATTTGCCATTATAAAGGAGCGTTTATAACGGCAAACACGAGCACGGTTCTCCTCCCTCTGCGCATGTGCCTACACCAGCGTCTCGCTTCCTGGCTCGCGCTTCCTTCAACGGAGCCACCGAAGAAACACGTCGGTGAGTAAATTTTTAAAAAAATAAAAAAGAGCACTGCTTTTACAGATGGGGACTTTCAGCATTGTTAAAAAAAAAAAAGAAGTAAAGCCCCCGAAAACGAAAATGCAACAACTGGATGAAAAATAAAGTGGTGCATACTAAGCCCAGCCACACGAAACTGCTGATTTTATTTTATATAATTACTGTGGCCAAGGGAGAGCCATCAATTATATAAAATAAAAATCTTGAGATGAATAATGTTTAAACTTGAGGTTTACAAACACCCTTGGGGTTAGATGCTTTCCACAAACCCCTCGAGCTTCACTCTCGGAGTTTATGAAGCATCTAACCCCTCAGGTGTGTGTAAACTCTCGTTAAACACACCACCCCGTACTTTATTCTCTATGTACAAGACACTAGTGAGGCCCCACCTGGAGTACAGGGTATAGTTCTGGAGACCTTTCCTATGTAAGGACATAGACAGGGTATAGAAGGTTCAGAGGAGGGCAACAATGATGGTACAGGGATTGCATCACAAGTCCTATGAGGCAGGCTGAAGGACTTGAATATGTACTCCCTGGAGGAGAGAGGGGCTATGTTAGAGACATACAAGTACCTTACAGGGAGGAACAGGGTGCAGGAATACATGTGTTGTCCAGCGAAAAAGATGTTCCAAGACTAGAGGGCATGGGATGAAGTTGGAACGAGGGCGATTTCAGAGGAAACTTGAGGAAGAATTTCTTCAGCGAAAGGGTGATGGACAAGTGGAACACCCTGCCAGAGGAAGTGGTGGGAGCTGAAGCAATCACAGGATTTAAGAATGCATGGATAGACATAAGGGAATCCTGGAGGTCAGGGGTAAGGGGCAGCAGACTTATAGAAAAATGTAAAGGGAACTTAAGCTCAAATGGGGAGACTGGGTGGGCCATAGGCCCTTATCTGCCAACAGTGTCTTTGTATCTATAAAATCGGGGGGGTTTGGTAGAGCAGGGGAAGTTATTCTGCCACTTTATAAGGCCCTAAGCAAGCCCACCTGGTGTAATACATACAGTTCTGGGTTCCCCACTAAAAAAGGACACCCATCCCCCACTCCATGGATGTAGCCCTTGGGAATGACTTTTGATGACTTTGCCTTGGTGATTAGGTACAGTGAGGGTTTTGCTGCCATGGAGCTACAGGCAGGACTCTGCCTTGAGGTGGCGTAAACTAAGGCGTCCCATTATGGTGTATCCTAGAGCTCCAAGGATATCAGTAGTGTAGCTTTGAAGGTCAGGGAGGTGGTATTAGCAGAGTTGGAAGGAGGTCCTGGCTGGTGGTCTAGGAGGATAAAGAGAATTAAAAAAAATCTATTTCTATGCATGCACTGCATCTTGGGAAGAAAGTATTTGGAATTTATTTGGGTAACTTCAAGAAATGAGAACTAATGTAGCTTGAACAAACAGTTTACATGCTTGTTTTTTTAAATTAGGTCCCTGGGGTTTAAAATGTTTTAATGAAAGATTTTTTGGGAAAAAAAATATTAATTTTAATGTGAATTTTCTTATATGTTGTTAAACCCAATATGGGAACTTACTTTTCAAACACCATGAAGTCTTGCTATATTATAACAATAGCAGTCAGCCACTGCAGCTGAACTGCCCCGGAGAGGAAGGAGTTAACTCCAGAGGATCTGGAGTTCTACAGTGCGAGGGCGCTGTGCCAAAGCTCTATCTGGCCAGTTTCAAATGAAACTGTCAGATTCTTTACTCCGCTCCACTGAACAGTCGCTCCGGAGATCAGCTCGGTTCATTCTCGGTTCAAGTGAGTATTTTTCGGTTCATTTGAACCGGCAAAAAGTATTTACTTTACCGCATTTCGGTTAAAAGCTCTATCTGGTGAACCGTACGTACAAATTTAAAGTCTGTGTGGAAATTCAATTATCGGTTCGGTTTTGAACCGATCGGTTTGCTGATTTTAACGTTTTGAAGTGTTTGGTTGGGCTTTTAGAGTGCGGTTCCGGTTCTTATCGGTTCTAAAAACCTGTTTTTAAATAGGTTTTTCAAATACCCGTGACACGGTTAGGAACTGATAAGGGTGTCTTGCCTGGCACTGCCATCAAAAAGGAGAGTTTTGGATAGGCTGGCATTATGTCTGAGAAACCCAAAAGAAAAACCGGGCCCACTGGGTTTCAACACTGTGATGTCTGTGGGGAAGCCTTTGCCAAGGCTGACCCACACACCACTTGTGTCTATTGTCTGGGGGCTGACCACCTCCTGTCAGACTGCCAGGTGTGTAAAAATTTCCCTGCAGCCACCCTGGAAAAGAGATTGGGCCGGCTCAGGGAACGAGAGGCCAAAAAGTCCGCTGACCCGGATGGCCAGCCCGGTCCAGCACCCACTGGACCAGAGGGAGTGCCCTCTGACCAGGGCGAGACTTCCTCGGGCAAAAGAAAGGCTGGTTCAGATGAACCAGTCCCAGTTAAAAAGACAAAGAAATCAGTAGGTTTGGAGTCCAAAATTGTTTCTCCAACTGCTGCAGAGATGGCTAAAGCCATTCAGATTGTCCAGTCACTGTCTCAGGGACCAGTCGAACCACCAACAGTTGGTAAAAGGTTGGTTCGTTCAGTTCCAGTGGTTCAGGAGTATGATGTTGAAGAATTTTATGAACCACAGGAGGGGGAGGAGGAATTTGATCAATATATGTGTGGCTGGGAGGGTCTGGACGTGCCCATTGAACCGGACATTTCTCCAGACAGACCTTTAGAATCTCCTCCTATTCTGTCTGAGTCCCCTTCTCATTTTATGTTTTACAAAAAGGTTGCAGAAACCCTCCAGCTTCCTTTAGAGGAGGCTGTGGATGAGCAAGAGGAGCCTGATTTTGTAGAAATGATGGATATACCAGAGTCTAGGAGGTTGTCTATTCCTTTGCATAAGTCATTTAGGAAGCAAACAACAAAGATTTTAAAAAATCCTCATTCTGTCCCTCCTGTAGATAAAAAATGGACAGAAGGTATACTTTGTCAGGCTCTGATACAGACTTCCTCACTGAACAGTGTAGTCATGTAGGTGTGGTACAAGCTGCAGCCTGTGACAAGGCTAATATTCCCCTGGCCTCACATCCTCCTGATAAGGATTCCAGGAAGATTGATGCCATGGCAGAAAACAGTATATGGCAGCTTCTTTGGGACTCAGGCAGGCAAATTATATGGCTTATGTAGCTAGATATCAGAAATCTAGATGGGACAAATATTGTAGTTAGCCAAGCAGGCCCATGGCCAGCTGGCTAGTGAGTTGGAACAGGTGGCTGCTGATGGCATTGAAGCCTCTAAAGTTCAATTTCATACTGCTGTTAATGTTAATGATGTCTCCTCTAGGGTCATAGCCACTTCTGTAACTTTCGTAGGTTGGCATGGCTCAGATGCACTAATCTGTCCCAGGATACTCAGTCAAAGGCTATGGATTTTCCTGTAGTGGGAAATTCTCTGTTTGGGGAACAAACAGAAAACTATATGAAAAAGATGGATGAATACAGAACTACCTACAAAGTGCCCAGGCTAAGGAGAGGCATGCCACTCCACAAAGGCACGCTCCCAGAGTGAGGGCAGGCCTTTCCACAGGCCTTTTACCAATTTCAAGCCTCCTCTGCTTTTGCGCAGAGGGGTTTCTTCAGAGGCAGGGGTAGACGAGGCACAAGTAAACCGTCCCCCTCCCCTCAGCCTAAGGCTGCTGCCAAGCAGGCACCCTGATGGGGTGCCCAGGGCCGATTCTCCTGTACCAGTGGGGGGCAGGTTGGCTTATTTCAGCCAGAACTGGCTGTCCTTAACTTCGGACAGATGGGTTCTGGAGGTAATAAGCCAGGGTCTGGTTCTCAGCTTCAAACAGTTTCCAAAGATGAGAGCCAGACATTTTCCACCTGCAAATCCTTCAGAAGCCCTTGCTTTGGAAGCAGAGGTTTCTTCTCTTCTGGACTGCAAAGCAGTGGAAAGGGTCCTCCTTGCCATCAGGGCAAGGGGCTATATTCAAGATACTTTCTTACCCCAAAAAAGACAGGAGAATGGCGGCCCATTCTAGATTTAAGGTACCTGAACAAGCATCTTTTGAAACCAAAGTTGAAAATGTTGACTCTGGCAATGATATTGCCTTCTCTAAGGCCAGGGGACTGGCTAGCTTCCCTGGACCTCAAGGATGCCTATTTTCATGTTTTGATCAGGCCTTCTCACCGAAAGTACCTCAGGTTTGAACTGCCCTCAGGCCACTACCAGTTCAGGGCAATGCCTTTTGGCCTTACCTCTGCGCCAAGGGTATTCACAAAATGTCTAGCTGTGGTAGTGGCTCACTTAAGAGGCAGGGGTTGCTGTGTTTCCCTACTGACAGACTGGCTCATTGTGGGTCAGTCTCAGATCAGGTGAAATCCACTTGCAAGTCACCAGCACTTCTCACTTCCTGGGATTCCTGCTAAATTTACCAAAGTCAGTTCTGGAACCAGTTCAGGTCCTAACTTTCATAGGTGCAGAATTGAACACAAAGTTAGCCAGGGCATTTCTTCCCTCGGAAAGGGTAGACAGACTCATTGCCCTGGCATCCTCCTTTACCCTCACGAGTCTCTCGACCAGCAAGGCATTTTCTGCAACTCCTGGGGCACATGGCTGCTTCCACAGCTGTAGTGCAAGGAGCAAGATTCCAGATGAGGGACATTCAGTTCCATTTGAGGGCCTATTGGTCTCAAAGGAAGGACCCCCTTTCCAAATTGGTCCCAGTGACTCAAACTCTGATCCTGGTCCTCCACTGGTGGCAGGACCGAAGCAATCTAAAACAAGGGGTTCCCTTCATTCCCATTTCCCACTCCCTCACCCTCACCACGGATGCCTCCCTGTTAGGGTGGGGAGCTCACTTGGGCCACCTGTCCACTCAGGGAGTGTGGTCTCCTCAGGAATCTCTGCTCCACATCAATCTTTTGGAACTCAGAGCTGTCTTTTTAGCTCTTCAGGTATTTTCAGTTTCTGTCCAGAACAAAGTGGTTCAAGTCAGGACAGACAACACCACCACAATGTGGTACATCAACAAGCAAGGGGCACTCGGTCATCAGCCTTGTGCACCGAAGCAAAGAAGTTGTGGTCTCTGGCCTACTCCTGAACACCTCCTGATAGCAGTTCACCTCCCAGGGAAGGACAATGTCCTGGCGGATGCCCTCAGCAGAATTTCTCAGGGCCATCACGAATGGGCTCTGAATCCACAGGTGCTGGGGTCTGTCTTTGCCAGATGGGGCACCCCTCAGATAGATCTTTTCGCAGCCCCAGACAACCACCAACTTCCTCTATTTTGTTGCAGGCCTCCAGTGCTGGGCTCAGTCCCCCTGGATGTCTTTCTGTTGGACTGGAAAGGGAAGTTCCTGTATGCCTTTCCCCCCTTTCCTCTTCTTTTCAGGGTACTAGTGAAAATCAGATCTCAACCCTGCAAAGTGATTCTGATTGCTCCAGATTGGGCCAGACAGCCCTGGTACCCTCTGCTTCTGTCCTTGACAGTCCACCCTGCCCTGAGCCTGCCCAGAGTCCACGACTTGCTGGCCTGTGCACAGGGGAGAGTGTGGTATCCGAACCTCAAATCCCTCCATCTCAAGGCCTGGCTCTTGAGGAGTTAGAATTTGCTGATTTACACCTTTCTCAAGGTGTCCTGGATATTTTAAAGGCTTCAAGGAAGCCTTCCACTAGGGCCACTTACAATTCTGAGTGGAAGAGGTTTTCCATCTGGTGCTCTGAGAGGCAGATTATTCCAGAATCGCTGATCTTCCCATTTTATTGGACTATTTGGTCCATTTAAATTCCCTAGGCCTTAGGCCAGCTACCTTGAAGGTTCATCTGGCAGCTGTCTCTGCTTTTGTGTCAGCGGGAAGCCTGCCTCCTTTCTTCTCACCCTGTGTTTTCCAAGTTTTTAAAGGGTTACTTCATACTAACCCCCTTTTGGGAACCAGCTCCTGCCTGGGACCTGAATGTTTGCATTGCTCAGTTAATGCAACCTCCCTTTGAGCCTCTGTCCTCAGCAGAGCTCAAGTATCTAACGGAAAACTGTTTTCCTAGTGGCTATCACTTCTGCCAGGCAGCATAAGTGAATTTCAGGCCCTGTCAGTGGAAGAAGATTTTATTTCTTTCCACAGAGATAAGGTAGTCCTCAGGACTAATAGAAAGTTTTGCCTAAGGTGGTTTCAGATTTCCACCTGAACCAATCCATCTCTCTCCCAGTATTTTTCACTGAGCATTCTTCCTCAGGTGAGAGGAGACTGCACAGCTTGGACGTCAAAAGAGCCTTAAGCTACTATTTGGAACGCACCAAGGGTCACAGGTTCGAATCCCTCCAACTCTTCCTTACTTATGGCGAGGTTGGCAAGGGAAACCTGCCACTAAGAGGACAATTGCAAGGTGGATTGTCTCTTGTATCCAATTTTGTTACCAAAAACTAGGTAGAGAACCCTCCTCAGGACTGAGGGCCCACTCCACCAGGGGTACAGCTGCGTCTCTAGCGGCTGCTAGAGACATTCCCATTCTGGAAATTTGTCAAGCTGCTACCTGGAAGACAGTTCACACTTTTACCAAGCATTATTCTCTGGATGTCCAGTCCAGAAGAGATGCTCGGTTTGGTACAGCTGTGCTTCAGAGCCTATTTCCTAAGTAGGTCCTGACCCTCCTCCATGGAGGTACTGCTGTGTAATCTGCTATTGTTATAATATAGCAAGACTTCATGGTGTTTGAAGAAAAAATTACTCACCTTAGTAATTGCTTTTCTTCTCATGGAGTCTTGCTATATTATAACCACCCTCCCTCCTGCCCCTCTCAGAACTTCTACTTGGGTAGGGGTGGCAAATTAGTGCAAGCACTGTGTCATGCCATTGTAGTTTTTTCCCTTTACCCTCTTTCTTTTAGGGTTAGGGAACTAGGTTGTTCGTTTAGGTAATATATTGGCCCCTTTCCTGGACTTGAGTCTTTGGGGGAAGGGGGGGTCCTAATGGTGCTTGTCAAGGGGGGAAAACTAATAATAATAATACCATTATTCATTGTTATATATGGTTATTGGTGTTTCTATTGTTGTTTATATTGTTGTTATTACTACTAGTAGGTAGCCATTTGGCTAGTGTAGAGCTTTCCACACAGACTTGTTGCTTAGTGTTAGCCTCGTAAAGATCTGACAGTTTCATTTGAAACTGGCCAGATAAACTTTGGCACAGCGCCCTCGCGCTGTAGAACTCCAGATCCTCTGGAGTTAACTCCTTCCTCTCCGGGGCAGTTCAGCTGCAGTGGCTGACTGCTATTGTTATAATATAGCAAGACTCCATGAGAAGAAAAGCAATTACTAAGGTGAGTAATTTTTTCATTTGTCTCACTTAACCTTTATGTTCTTCAGAGAACAGGAAGGTAGTGTCTATGGTATACACCCAAGAAAACATTTACCATCTTACATTTTTAAAGTTCCATCTTTTGAGTTTGGTGTAAATGTGGTTAAAAAATGTTGCAGTTGCGCTTCACGTAAAATTGGCTCTGTGAAAATGCATTCCACTTTGCCTGCATAGTTTGTATGGATAGGATGCGAAATAAAGGTAGGTTGGCCACCAGTAAAAATAAAATCCTGGTTGTTGTCATCATCAGAACTCAGATATACAACATTCCCCTTAAAACTGGAATTTCAAGTCATGCATTTCTTCATTATTCGTGTGACATCACAATTTGTTGCTGTGCAAATTGCCTGATGGCCCAGTGGTGAGCATAGTGCTCCTATGAGGGCAGCTTGGGTTCGGGAACAAGCTTGGGCTCCCAGCAGTCAGACGATTTGATGGTCAGGGTTGCTGCCAGCGGCAGTGATTCCTGATTGGGGAAGGATGCTCCTGCAGCAACCCATGTGGCGGGTTTAGGAGTTGATGCCAGCTGGTTTATCCTTTGTGTTCTCCAAAGTGACCCTACGTAAGCATGGGCATACCACAGCACCAGTGAGGAGGGAGGTAGGGAAAGGTAAAAACAATGTTCAGATCTTGGTGACTGTATTAGATGGAGGCTACCCTGGTACTCTTGAATCTGATGCCAACATAGCTGTGCTGGGTGTGGGGAGTGGGAGGTTGGGGGGTTGACTGAGGGATGGTAGCTATTATTAGGGAGAACAATTAAGTTATAAAAAAAAAAAAGCGATTGTGGTGTCACAGTCTGAGGTTATGACCTGAACTAGGGAACAATCATTAGGAGCAGATGAACTCTAAAGAACAAAACTACTGCTTTCATGAAAATGTTCTTCGTAATAACGGAGTTTCTTGAAATTAATGTTTTTGGAGTTTTGGGTACTTGTGTTCTGCTAATGCAAACTATGATTTATCTTTTTTTGGGGGGGATTTAGCAACTGGAGTCCCGTCCAATAACTGCCTTTTTCTGCCTCGTCTCCTCTGAAATCTCCACCATTATGGCTGCAGGGAAGTTCTTGGCGTGTCAGCACACCAGATAAAACTGCGTTTGCATCCTCCCCTCTTATTCACAAGCTCTCTTGACTGCACCACCGTTTGTGGTCTCCCAGGTGAGGGTACTGCAGAGGGGCCTCCATGGACCATCCAACCTGAAGGAGCAGAGTGTCCTTTAGGATGTTTGAGCTATCCTTCTACTGGGTTGCCATGGTGTCCTGGGTTTAGAGCATGAATTTGGGTTACCAATATGGCAGCAGTACCTGCCACTGTTGGGCCGGACATTCTAATAGAGTTTTACTAGGACTGTTGTGTTTTCTGCATTGATTAACCGACCACATGAGTGTCACAGTAGAAACTTGAGATTTATGTGGGGGGCAGAAATGAGTGTTGGGTGGGATGTACCTTGTATCTGTAGAATAAATGTGTTGAAATGCAATTATGTGCACTGAAAATTCATACTGGCCTTACTTTGTCTTTAAGGTTACATTTTGTCAAGAACAGCCATCAGCCAGTGCTCTTACATCTTGGCTCTACCAATAAACAATCCCACGCAGTCAGTCGAATGTAAGCAAAGTGCTTCTTTGTGGCAGGTAAAATGATTTCCCTTCTTTCCGTCCTCCTGACATGTAGTTCACGATGTACTTCATTCACTGTTGTAGATGCTTTTGTGTTGTTTTTTTTGTCGTTTTTGTTAAAGCTTCATAGTAAAAGTGGCTGAATATTTTATAACAGAATTTTCTGTTGGTGATGACAGTGATGGACCCCCGCTGCTGTAGGCCTCCTGCTTGCTCCATAAATGCACTTAGCTCAGGCTGTTGCGCAGCAAGACGTGCTATAGTGGATGACATTATCAAGAATTTGAGGCATACCTAATGTAAGCAAGTTTAATAGTAAAAACTTTGCTTTATACAAGGCAAACTGCTGTGGAAACAGGTATAAACATTTTTCTGGATAATCCCAAATAATCTGGATAATTCAAGGCAATTTGTAAAAATAAGCAGATTTGCTACCTAAAATGCTATTTGTTATATTGCAGTCTTAATTAGTAGAAGTTTTTAATCAACTGATATACTGTATTGCAGTAAAAGTTTTCCAAATTGTGGTAATTGTTTTTTTTGTTGTTGCAGTTGTGGTGCAAAGTACAGAATTGCGGTAACTTTCTTGTAATTTGACACCCCTGCAGTTGCACTCTTCTGAACTGTATCATATAGATAAAAATAACTATTTAGTGAAGTTGCTCCTCAGACCTGGCTGGTTGCTAATCAAAATGTTGTTGATTAGCAAAGTCTGTTTATCAAGTTTCTTAGTTTATGTATTGTAGTTTATCAGGGTAATGACCCAGATACCTCCCAATCCACAATGTATAAAAACCAATGTGTACCAAAAAAAAAAAAATCTGTGCCTAAAATTGCCGCTAACTAGGGTAACCGAGAGGGTACCAGAGATTGTCCGGGCACCAGTACTCCTGACCTGCTGCTGAATCTAGCCTCCTTTTGCATGGACTGCTTCATTTTCAGTGTTTGGCAGGGTGTGCATTCAAGCTCCTTCATTTTCAGAGAGCTGGATAAAGAGATTGCGTTTTCAGACAAACCCATCTCATTATCTACTTTGCAGACGTGTTGCACAACTGTGTTTTTCCTCTCTGGTCCTCAGCTGTATTCTGAAATTGGGATATATAAAAAGTTTAAAATGTTTCTATCTAAAGTAATGGAGTGGCTCTGTGTTGTTTTTTTAAGTGACACATGGCTGGGTTTTTGCCATAGGAACCTCCTCACCTATAGAGTTTCCCAGTCCTGAAGTGTGACCTTACTACATGGGCCAACTGTTCGTCAGTTCTCAGTGCTCCTCTACAGTGACATTGTAAAAGAGATCCATATGTTATCCAGGTATAAAAATGCTGTTGTGGACTGTATTTTCTCCCTTGCAAACAATTTTGCACTGTGGTTGGTTTTATTACCGCTGGCCTCTGTTGTAAATTCATTAAAACAGACTGCACAGCCTGCCCGTTGGCGCAGCGGTTGGATTTCCACTTGCGACGCCAGTGATCCGGTTCGGAACGGACTCGGTGCTGGAGGGCTGACCGGGACAGAATGATTGAGTGTTGGATGACTGCTTGCCTTCTCGGGAGGGGCGACCTGGCGCTTGCTGACCCCTGGCAAAGGCTGGGGGTATGGCAATGCGTGGGGTCCCACTAAAAAAAACTAATGGGGCGTAGTGAACGTCGGCGTAAGCCTGACATTAGTGGCATGTCACACCCCTGGGGAGTAAATGGGGAAAAGAGCCCCGACCGGATGATGGTCACCAGCTCCTGCCCTCAGGCAGTGCACGAACCATCCCAGCAACACCTGGGGCAAGAATTGCGCTGGCCGCCCTACCCCGGTGGCTTCCCCATCGGAGGAGAGGGACCCATCTGATGAAGGGTTATGTCCGGGGGTTACCGGGGGGGGGGTTGCAATATGGGGTGATGGGTGGCTGCACTGAGGCAGTGTGGCATGGAGGGTATAGGAAGGCCTGAAGGAGAGGCTGTCCCAGAGCTGGGGGGAGCAAAAAAACAAACACTGCACAGTCACTGTTTAGCACTGGCGAAAGAACCAGAATAGTTATTTTTCAGTAACACATTTGGGCTTATAAAAAGTAAGGGGCGCTAATTTTATTATTGCTGTCTCTAGGGTTTCCTCAGTATTCTCAGCTGTTCTTAAACACCCAGGCCAGAATTTTTAGAAGTCACGACGCAGATGCAGCGTCCAGCTTATGACTTGGACTGCATCATGCCAACTGCATCCGGACCATTGAATACTGTTTTCAAAAGTTTTTACAGATTTGTGACGTCTTCCATGGTTTACTTAAAAAAAATAAATAAATAAAAAAGACGCACGCATCATTTCTTTGACGTATATGTAATTTTCAGGGCACAACTTGGGTACATTCCACACGAAAGTTAGACCACCTTTAAAGAAGACAGGAAATAATTTTTAATTGGCAGCTGTTTGTAATTGTTTGTAACGTTCCTAGTTTAAGAAACAGTATTCATATCCCTAGATGATCCATCTTTAACTGTACCTGAATAAAAGTTAATGTAAAAAACTATTTCAGAATTTGTATTCATTTATTTATTTTTTATGGGCAACATTCTGTATGATTCTCTTCCTGGAACCATTTGAAGTTTTTGACTGTGTTTTTGCTGTGCATAAAGCTGTTGAGCACTGTTCTAATAGGTCAACAGCTCATGATTATAGTTCTGTACAGAAACTGTGATATAGTGAAAACTCCAAATTACCAGTTCCATGAAGAGATCTGTATAAAGTGTTGTGCATGAAATGAAAACAGTACAAAACACAGTTTTTCACATCACTGTTAATTCAGGTATAGTTATATCTGGATATTTTGTTGGTGTGATGTCACTTCTGTAAATAGGAGCATTTCAGCTGCCAGTTAGTACAGATTTCCTGTTCCCGTTAAGGTGATCTGATACGTCACAATCACGACTCACGGCGCCTGAAGGTCTTTTGAAAATCCTGCCCCCTCCCCATTGTGTAGTATCGTTTTTCTTGTTTTCTCTGTTTTTTTGCTATCTTTTGTTAAAATTTCCTTATAAGCCCCACTGCTTTCAGTATTTGCTTACACCTGAAAAAAGTCAGTACTTTTTAGCTCGAAATGTTACATTAATTTCTACTATGTTGATTTTCTTTTTCCATATTGTTTTGATACTTTTAAGAGTGAAATCTACAATGCCAATTGGATTTATTTATTTAAAAACTGGTAATCGGGAAAGATACACTGAGTTGAGGCACATTCCAAATGCTATATGGGGAAGGCAGGATGTAAACGAAATATAGCAAAGACTAGTACAGACAAATGTAGTGCAATTAAATACAGAATTGTGCAGCTGAACTGATGATGACTGAGGTATGAGGAGTGTGTTGGGCAACAGCTCTCAGTCTGCCCTCGGTACTGAAGGTATCGGGATGCTGATAGACCGTAACGTTTTTATGTGCAGCTTCAGTGGCTCTGAGAAAGACTACAGGTTTTGGAATCTGTTTTGTGTGGATTGGTTTGTAGAAGCCCGGCAAATTAAAAAAGAAACTAAGGCATTTTCATCGTTCGGGATAATGACGCCAGCCAAGCGAGAAGTGAAGAAGCTGACTTTTAAAAAAGTAACTTCTAAAACGATGAAATCTCTCTCAGTGCCAGGTAAATCAATAAATAGCTCCAGTACAAAAAAACAAAACTGGAATAATGGAGACGGGGGAATCTTCAGAATTAAATAAAGACTCTGAATCCAGAAATGAAAATCCCGATCCTGGGCCTGTATATCCTAATTATATAAATGCAGAGGTTTTAAATGAGGAGGAGTTAAGTGTTGTTCACTTTAATGCTTGTAGTATGTGGAATAATTAAAGTTTGATTTAATTAAAGATTGGATAGGTAAATATAGCCCAGATATTGTAATCATTACTGAAACTTGGTTGGGTAAAATAAATTGTGATAGATCTTTACAGATGGAAGGGTATCAACACTTTAGGAAAGATAGGAATAAAAGAGGTGGGGGGTTATTGGTGTATGCAAATGCTGATTTGGAAGTCATGGAAAAAAGTTGTGACTCATTAGATAGGGGCTTAGAAGCAATATTTGTTGAAGTAAAGATTTCCTTTATTAAAGTTATACTGATTGCTGGAATTTACAAACCTCCTAAAATAGAAAATAGTACTTTTCACAGCCTACATGAATTTATTATGCACTTTAATTCTACACATGAACTCTTGATCACAGGATATTTTAATGTAAATTGGCTGCAGATGGAACCAATAAATAGCCTAACTGATTTTCAGGAGAGTCTACAATTAACTCAATTACTGGAAGAACCTACTAGGATAAATAGTAAAAATCAATCACATTCAACATTACTGGATTTAATTTTTACAAATAAACCTTCTGAATAGTCTCAAAGTGGAGTATTGCCTGATGCATTTTCTGATCATCAGGTTACTTTTGTACTTCCAAAACATGTGAAACCTAGCAAAGGGGTCCAGATGGTTGAGTGGAGGAATTTTAAAGATTTTGACTATGTTGAGTTCATCTTAGATATTGAGAAAATAGATTGGAATAGATTATATTTGATACCTGTAGCCTCAGAAGCATGGTTATATTTTCAGGAAGAGTTTGTAAAAGTTTGTGACCACCATGTTCCGATAAATAAAAGAAGAGTAAGAGCTAATAATAAAACAAATGGTATAATGCTACATTACATAAATACAAAAAAGAAAGGGATGAAAAGTGGCATAAAGCAAAATTGTCAGGTACTGCTGGAGACTGGACTCTGTCTAGACAGGCAAGAAATAAATACATTAAACATATTAGGAAAATTAAACAAATGTTTAAAAAAAAAATAATTGGACAGTAACATAAACCAAAATCCTAGACTCTTCTGGAAAACAATGGCTAATTTGATGGGGAATGTGAAAAAAAGAGCAGGTAAGAAGGATTGAAATTGATGGGCAAATGGTTTCCCTAAATCATTCTGTGGCAAATGCATTTAACACCTTCTTTATAGAAGTACGTACACAAGTTTTGGAATCTAATACCTCTAATAATAGGGACAAAATTCAGGAGGAAGTTTTTCAACATTTGAATGGGTCTAAAATATTTAAGTTTAGAAGTATTGGGGTACATGAAGTTAGGGATGAACTTTTGAAGCTGAATGTTAAAAAAAAAAAAAACACAGGATTGGATAATATACAGACAAAATTGCTGAAATATGCAGCCCCATGTATTGCATACCCAATAACATACCTGTTTAATCTTTCTTTTGCTTCTGGTGAGTTTTCTAAAGGTTGGAAAACATCTAAGGTGGTACCAATCCTTAAAGGATGACAGCAATATGATATTAATAACTACCACCCCATTTCTCTTTTGCCAGTGGTATCGAAGATCTTCGAGAAAATTGTGTCACAATTTAAGTTTTTCTTGGAATCCAATAAACGAATGTTTATCAGTCAGGATTTAGATCTGTACATAGCATAAATACAGCATTGGTAAAGGCAGTGGGGGATGAACAGAGGAGTCTGGACACGAGAATGTCCGTAGGTGCTCTATTTATAGATTTATCTAAAGCGTTTGATACTTTGCACCACTACGTTTTCCTGTCCAGACTCCATGAAATAGGGGTGAAGGATATAGAGTATGAATGGTTTAAAACTTATTTGTTGGACAGAGAACAAGTGGTAGAATTGGGCAAATACAGGTCTGTACCATTACATTTTAAAATAGGGGTACCACAAGGATCCAATTTAGGCCCACAGCTCTTCACCATATATATATAAACAACTTACAGTTCTTGGACTCTACAATAAGTTATCACATTTACGCAGATGATACTGTGATTTATGTAGGGGGAAAATACTACTTGCATACAAAATAAATTACAAGAGGCTTTTTATCATCTGCAGGCCTTTTTTTAGAGAATATAAACTATGTTTAAATACCAAAAAAAACCAGTCAATGTTATTCACTGTAATGGAAATAAGAAAGATGAGTTAAAGATGTATTCTTTAGAAGGAGTCCAGATACGACAAGCTAGTAAGTATAAGTATCTTGGAGTTACTGTAGATGAAAATTTGAATTGGAAATTACATTTGGAGGCCTTATTATTGAATATAGGTAAAAAACTGGGTATGTTGTATAAACTGAAATATTATATGTCCAGTGCTACAAGGCAGAGGGTACCATGGTGCTCCCAGTATTGGACTATGGAGATATGTTCTATGTGGGGACCTCGGGGGTGGAACTAGCCAAACTGGATACTGTGTATAACAGGCTGGCTCATTTCGTCCTTGATGCCCCCAGGAGAACTCATCACTGTGAACTGTATAAATCATTAAACTGGATGAGATTAAGGGGTAGGAGTGAGTGGCACCCCTAACATTTATGTTTAAAGTGCAGAAAGGAAAAGTGCCTCCCTATATTCAGAAATATTTTACAGTAAGGAAAACAAGAGAAAGCTTAAGGTCTGCTTATGGTTTAGAATATATAATTCCAGAATATGGTTTAAATATAGATAGGTCAGCGGTTTGGTATAGGGGAGCATTGTTGTGGAACTCTGTGCCTGTTTCTCTGTGCAATGCAAATTGCATCATAGATATGGCACCAATAAAAATATGGTATTACGAGAAATCAGCAATGCCTTTGCATTGCTGCAGGGAGTAGCACAGTGTTTAAAGAGACATTTTATATTTTAAATTTGCTGAATTTGTACATTTTGATTGTTTTGTAGGTTGTATGTATGATGTACAGTATTTGCAGTAAGTTTGCAGTTTGTGACATGTTGAATTTTGTAAGTATTGTACTTACTGTAGCTTATATGTGCAGTATTATGTATGTAAAAATAGGACCTCCTTGGAAATTAGCCTTGGCTCAATGGAGCTTGTACCACCTATCCTTTTCATATACATCTTTCTTCACAGCCTCCTGAAAAAGAATCTTGAAAGGCTGGATTTTATGGGGAAAAAATCTTATACCACAGCCTCTCTGCTGCTCCGCCTATCTACTTACATGACTTATGCAACCCAGTATCAGATAAAGCTTTCTGGAACTCAGTGTTAGCTATAAGCCAGCAGGCCCCAGACAGAGTAGCCCAGTACCTGTCAGAAACTGCGAAAATGGCCTTGGAAACCACTAAATACCAGTTTTACATGGCAGTGGATACTAATAACACTGCCTCCAGAGCCATGGCCCAGGCAGTCTCCCTTAGGTGCTGTGCTTGGCTAAGGACAACCAGTTTTTTGCAGGACACTCAGAATAAAGCTAGGGATTTTCCCTATGAGAATAACTCATTATTTGGGGACAAGACTGAAGCTTCTATGAAAAAGGTGAAAGAATACAAATGCACCTGCCAAAGTAATACAGCTAAGGGGAAAGCTAGCACTTCTCAGAGGCCTTAGAATAGCGGAAGCTGAAGTAGAGGCTACTACCCCAGGGCCTTTTACCCTATGTCAGTGCCCATGCCCCTGGACTACTCTCAGGTGAGGGGTTACTTCAGGGGAAGAGGTAGGAGAGGTCAGATACAGTTTGGTTCCTTTCCTCCCTCTAACACTCAGTACAAACAAATCTTCTGACTACAAAAGCCAGGTTTCCTCCCTTCTCCCAGTGGGAGGAAGGCTCTCCCACTACCTCCCCCACTGACATCTTACCACGGACAAGTGGATGCTGGAGTTAGTGAGTCAAGGTCTTACTCTGCAGTTCAAAAAGTTTCTCCTTCAACAGGGTCGCAGATCTCTAAAACTCCTAACTCCTACAGAAAAGCTACTGCTGGAGCTAGAGGTAAAGTCCCATCTGTCTGCAAAAGCATTGGAGAGAGTTTCCCCTTCCCAGTGGGGAAAGGGTCTTTACTCCAGATACTGCCTAACTCAAAAGAAAAATGGGGACTGGTGACCCATTTTGGACCTCCAGTACCTAAACAAACATCATCAGTTCCAAATTCAAGATGGTCACCCTAGCTGTGGTGATTCCATCCCTGCAAAAGTGAGACTGGCTATCCTCCCAGGATCTGAAGGACGCCTGTTTCCACTTTCCAATCAGGCAGCCTCACAGATAATTTCTCAGGTTCAGATTGCCTTCAGGCCATTACCAGTTTACAACAATGCCCTTCAGCTTTTCTTCTGCGCCCAGGGTGTCCACAAAGGCCTGGCAGTAGTAGCAGCCTACTTCAGAAGACAACGGGTGTCTGTGTTTCCTTACCTGGATGACTGGTTAATAGTGGGCAAGTCTCTACAAGAGGTCAGAGACTCTCCCAGGCTAACTCCGAATACCTTGGAATCCATAGGCTTCCTAATCAATACTCAGAAGTCCCACTTTCAACCAGTTCAGCTTCTGGAATTCATTGGGGCAGAACTGGACACAAAAGGAGAAGGTCTTGCTCCCCCTCGACAGGTCACACAACCTTCAGAACCAGCCAAGACCAGTCAGACACTTCCTGAGGCTTGTTTGCCACATGGCTTCTACCACGGCTGTGGTACCAGGCACCAGATTTCAAATGAGGGACATTCAGTATCACCTCAGGTCTCACTGGTCCCAGAAAAGGGACTCAACGTCAAAACTCATTCCAGTCACAAAGACTTTACTCCAGGCCCTGGACTGGTGGAAAAACTTACAGAATCGCAGGGAAGGAGTCCCCTTCCGCCAAAGGGAACCATCTAGAATACTTACTACAGATGCCTCCCTTCTGGGCTGGTGAGCACATCTGGCAGACAAGTCCATAAGCAGGACATGGTCCCTCAAGGAGTCCATTTACGATATAAACCTCCTCGAACTCAGAGCTGTTTACTTAGTAATAAAAGCATTTGTTCCCTTCCTAAAAGGCCAGTTTGTTCAGATCAGAACAGACAACAGCACATCCATGTTTTACATCAACAAGCAAGGAGGCACCAGATCCACAAAGCTCTGCACAGAGGCAATGAAGCTTTGGTCTCTAGCATACTCCCTGGATATCTAGCTCTCGGCCATTCATCTGCCAGGCAAGGACAATGTGCTGGCAGATGCTCTTAGCCATATCAGTCAAGGTCACCATGAGTGGACCCCGAACAAACAAGTACTAGCCACAGTTTTTAGAAGGTGGAGCGCTCCAGAGATATTGTACATCTCTTCACCTCCAGCCTCAATTATCAGCTACCCATGTACTGTTACAGGCCTCCAGCTCTAGGCACAGTACCAGTGGATGCCCTAAACTTTGATTGGACAGGGAAACTTCTGTACGCCTTCCCTCCTTTCCCACTGATCCTCAGAGTGCTTCCGAAGCTCAGGACCTGCCTGCCACTATGATTCTAATGGCACCAGACTGGGTGAGATAACCTTGGTATTCTCTACTCCTGGCCCTGACAGCCAAACAACCAGTTCGACTGCCATTGAGCCACTGTCTGCTGATTCTGCCTCTGGCAGGGATAACTTACTCCAACATAGTTTCTTTGCCTCAAAGCCTGGTACTTGAAGAACTAGAGTACCCAGACTATCAGTACTCCGAGCAGGCCCTGAGGATTCTTCACATGGCTAAGAAATTTAGTACTAAAAAAACCTATGCTTCAGAATGGAAAAGATTTTCCTTGTGGTGTAAGAAGAGGTGTATTCACCTACTGAAAGCTTCTCTCTCGTCAGTGCTTAACTACTTGGTACAGGCCTTGACCCTATGTACTTCCTCCTTGAAAGTCCATCTAGCAGCTATGTCTGCTTATGTTTCAGCTGGGAAGAAGTCCTTAATCTCCCATCTTTAAGAAATTTGTCAAGGGCCTGTTGTACCTTCAACCCCCTCAGAGGGAACCTATTGCTCCCTGCAACTTGAACCTCTGTGTAGTCCAGCTCATGGATCCTCCCTTTGAGCCCATGGTCACAGCAGAGCTAAAGTATGTCACTTGGAAAAACTGTCTTTTTGGTGGCAATCACCTCAGCCAGAAAGGTTCAGTGCAGAGGGCCTGCAACTCTGAAATCCAGCTACATTATCCCTCACAAAGATAAGGTAGTTCTTAGGACAAATAGGAAATTCCGTCCTAAGGTGGTATCAGAATTCCATCTGAACCAGTCCATAACTCTTCCTGTCTTCTTCACAGACAATTCCACTCCTGGTGAGCCAAAGTGCCATAATTTGGATGTGAGAAGGGCACTGACCTGCTATCTGGAGCACACCGGGCAGTTCAGGGCTTCACATACTCAACTTTTCCTTGCCTGTGGAGAGGTAGGGAAAGGTAGGCCTGTCTGTAAAAGAAGCAGCTCTCATTGGATAGTCTCTTGCATTCAGTTTTGTTATAGTAAGGCTGGCAAATAGCCTCCTCAGGGCCCATTCCACTAGGGGCACTGCAGCCTCTGTGGCAATTGCAGGGGACATCTCCTTGCTAGATAGCTGCAAAGCAGCTACCCGTAAGACTGTACACACTTTCACAAAACACTACTGTTTGGATGTACAGTTCAGATCAGATGCCAAATATGGCACAGCAGTCCAGCAGAAACTTTTTCCAAAGTAGGTTCTGTATCCTGCATCCAAGCTGTACTGCTTTGTAGTCTGCACCTGTCAAGCATACTGAGGAATTCCTGTGGTGAGAAGAAAAAAATCTAGTGATGCAGATATGATGATCTAGCCACACTGTCTGGCAGTTTCCTTTCTCCGCCCCTTTTTTTTTTTTTTAACATTTCATTTTTATTAAAAGAGATCTAGTGATACATAGTCAGTATTTGTTCGTAACATACGGAAAGTAACAGATTGATAAAAACAGTGTATTATCAGATGGATAATATTACATTAGATTGCGTCACACACCAGTCAGTCTAGAAATCCTTGGTTGATCACTCGGATTCATCTCGGTTCTTTCTAAAGCAGGCCTCCGGATCTCAGTATATATTAGGGGTTTATAGAACACCCCCTCCCATGCCCCCCATTAAAGGGAAGGATAGGGTTCCGGTCTCATCCCAGTAAAGCCATATACTCTGGTTCTCCCCTCCCATTCAAGGGACAAACTCTGGATCTACCAAGATAAATAAAGTATCCATCTCTGTCATTTCATCCTAAAGGGGTCCAGTTTGTTACGTAATTTAGTTCCAGCCTATAAATTTCCAGAACTGTTTGACGCCAGTCTAAGATTGTAGGTATCAGAGTGGACATCCATTTACGAGTTGTGGCTTTCTTAGCTGCTAATATGTAAAGTGGAAGTAGAGTGTGGTCCCATAGCAGTCTATGGGGTGGGTAAATGGATAAGACGACCACTTCTGCTGTCAATTCAATACCCTCTCCCAGGCATTCCCTCAGTTCCTGTTGTAAAGTACACCAAAATGGCGTTAATTTGGGGCAAAACCAGAAAACATGACCCAAGTCTGCTAGGGTGCAATTGCAACCTCTCCAGCAAAGCCCATAAGAAGTTGGAAGATGTTTTGCTAGGATCGCTGGAGAGCGAAAGTATCTAGAACAGGACTTCCATGCAAATTCTCTTCGTATATTAAAGGAGGAAATTTTAATTGCTTTTAAGGTTGCATCTCTCTTTAGTGGAAAAGGGATATCTAGCTCAAAATCTTTATTCCAGGCCTCTAGCACCGAATGAGAAGTGTCCCCCAGGAAGACTCGTATTATTCTGTAAATATGGCCTATTAGGTTCCCCAAGGACTACCTCCCAGTGTGTCTGTGAACAAGACCCATAGGTTGGGTTGGGGGGGGGGAAGACGAGCAGTGATTTCCCTCTGTCTTATAATGAAGTTTCTCACCTGGGCATATTGAAATGTATCTCGGTCAGGGAGGGCATATCTGTTTTGTAGATCAGTAAAAGGTATAATACCCGAGTTAGTAATAAATTGGTGATAGTAACTGAGTCCTAATCTCTGCCAGGAGGCGAATGGGGTATTGAACTTGGCAGGGTGTAAGTCTTCATCCTCAGATAGTAATGTAAAAGTTGCCTTTCCCTTTAAGGATTGTCAGAAACATCTTCTAGCTGGCTCCTCCCACCCACCTGGGTGGTAACTCCCATGGCTCTGCTCCATGACACCAGATCTTCCTTTCCGTTGGAAGGTTCAGGTTCCCTCACCGCTCCCACATTGAGTAGGCCCTGGCTCCCAAATCTTCAGATTTACTTCCAAAACTTACTTTAAAACTCATATGAGTTCCATCTTCACTTCTATCTTTGGTTGTGACCACGATGGAGGACAAGACTGTTCCTGGGTTTCGCCGATGCCCTTGCGGGCAGAAGATGTCCTGTACGGACCCTCACTCCTCCTCATGCGTCTACTGTCTGGGCCACAATCATGATCCGCAGGCCTGTGACGTTTGTCGGTCATTCCACCCTAGTGTTTATGATGACTGCGCTGCCCACCTGAAGTTGGGCAGACCAGAGAAATTATACCCACTGGTCAAATCTAAGGATGCCCGTTGGGTGGCCTCCGTGGCTGCGGGGTCTGATGAGCAGTTAGAACAGCTCAAGGCCTTCGAGGAGGAGGCAGCCCAGGCCACTGCTCAATTCTGTCCTGCCTCAGCCTTTTTTCCACTCCAGTTGGGCTCCACCTGTTCGACCTCCCTCAAGGAACTGTGTCAGTCCCTCGCTACTAAAGGAGTGGGTCCCAGCGAGTCGCACAGTTCCCTCTCATGCAAGAAGGAGTCCAAGAAGGACAAAAAGAAGACTCGTTGTCAACGTTCTTGGGACCAGGAACGTTCCTGCTCCCAGCAAACTCCGGTTTTGACTACAGTTGAAACCGTGGCCTTGGCCGCTGGTTTCACGGTAACCCCATCGGACCAGTTGGCGTGAGGCACCAGTCGACAATGCAGCCAAGCTTTTTCTCGACCCTGTCGACCGGTTGTCATCTGAGGAAGCCGACAACTCTCTTTTCAGGACTTCGGTCCTGCCGGTGACCCCTAACAGGTCAGCCCAGCTTACTGAGCTGGAGGAGCCGCGGATCTCCCCAGCTCCCTCTGAGGCCCCCCAACGGCACATCTGACTGTCGAGGTCATCTTCGACTTCGGAGTAGAGCAGATCCCGGTGACATTGGCGGTCTCGCTGTCGACATCATGATAAGTGGTGCTGCTGCTACTCATCTTCGTCCTCCTCGGGTGAGGAGAGGCTTTGGAGCAAATTGCGTCGATGCTACAAAAACCTAATGTTGGCAACAGTTGGTTCTGTCTGGGCCAAAGCTGACACCAGCTACCACCCTGGCGATTACATGCCTGTCACCCGAAAGGCTGACGCAGACTCCCCAGGCGGGACCGGTCAACACTGTTCCTCCACCAGCGGAGCTGGTTCAGACCCTGTCAGCTAAGCCAAAGCAAGCTTCTCCACTGATCGTGGTGGAGCCACCACCTAAACAGCCCAAGGCCAGGGCTCTGACCAAGGAGTCTCGGGCGGCCAAGGGACTTCCCCCATCGGCTGTCAGTCACTCTTACACCCGACCGTCTGCAGCGGGTCGAGGGTGACATAGGTGGCCACTCATTTTATGCGGATTCCTCTTTGCACTCCTGTCCACTGGACACGGAGTCGATCAGGGATCTTTCCACAGATGAAGGCTCTACTTCGTCCATGTGGTTTTGCTCCGTGGATTTTCAGGATGCGTTTTTTCTCGTCCAATCCATCCATCAAATCGAAGGTTCCTCCACTTCTGAGCAGAGGGAACCTGTTACGAGTTCCAAGCCATGCCTTTCGGCCTCTCCTTGGCCCCCAGGGTCTTCACCAAATGCATAGCAGTGGTAGCAGCTTACCTGAGGCACTGGGGGGGGGTCCTAGTGTATCCCTACCTGGACGACTGGCTGATTGCAGGTCCCTCCAGGATGGAGGTGGAGCGATCCAAGGATCTGGACCTCCAGACTTGCATTGACCTTGGCCTCCTGGTCAATGAGGCCAAGTTGGCACTTGTTCCCTCGCAGGTGATCAGTTTCATTGGGGCAGAGCTCAACTTTTGCCGCACCAGAGCCTGGATCCCAGCTGACAGGGCGGAGGTTCTCCTCCTCATTTGCTCAGTCATTTCTGGTTGGGCAGATGTGCTCCCTTCAATGGAAGCTGGCCAGCCACTGGTCTCAGTGCAAAGGTCACTTTGACCAGCTGGTCACTGTGACCCAGAGGATGTGGGATGCCCTGCATTGGTGGCTTGTCCCAGAACATCTGCAGGAAGGGAAACTCTTTGTCTGCTCTGAGCCGACGGTCATCCTGACGACCGACTCCTCTTTGGTGGGCTGGGGTGCCCACCTGGGGGAACACAAAGTCCACAGGGTCTGAGCCCCCCAGGAATCTCGATGCCACATCAGCCTGCTGGAGCTCCGAGCAGTTCAGCTAGCCCTGACCACATTTCCCCATTTGTCCAGGGTCAAGTGGTCCAGGTCCAGATGGGCAATACCATGACCATGTATTACCTCAACAGCAGGGCAGGATGCACTCCTTACCTCTGTTCAAGGAAGCTCTCTGCATCTGGACCCTCATGCACAGCCTGGAGGCAGATCTCCTGGCCATCCATATGGCAGGAGCCTCAAATCAGCTTGTGGATGCCTTCAGCTGGGTGGTCGAGGCATCTCATGACTGGTCCCTCCACACGGAGGTAGTTTACAGTCTGTTTTCCCAGTGGGGCACCCCTCAGGTGGATCTGTTCACCTCCAGGGAGAACGCAAAGCTGAGGCTGTTTCGTGCCCACCCCCCCTCAGCAGGGCTTGCTGCAGGGGGATGCCTTCTCAAGACTGTGGATCCCAGGCCTCTTTTATGCCTTCCCTCCACTTCCCTTGATCCACAAGGTGCTACTCAAGGTCAGGAGGGACAAGGCACAGGTGATACTGGTGGCTCCAGACTGGCCCTGCCAGTTTTGGTATCCTGATCTCCTCAGACTCAGCAACAGGCTCCCGAGGCATCTTCCAGCTTGCCCGGACCTGCTTTCCATCAATCAGGGAAAGGTACTCCACCCAGACCTTCAGTCCCTGCACCTTGACAGTCTGGTTCCTGAGCGTCTTGAGTTCCAGGCTTTGAGTCTCTCCGAAGATGTCGTCACCATGGTGGAGGCATCTCACAAGGAATCGATAAGAAAATACTATGCCTTCAAATGGAAGAGATTCTCTTTTTGGTGTCAGGGCAAGGGGTGGGACTCTTTGACCTGTCTGGTGGCTAGCATTTTTGACTACCTGTGGTCTCTCTCCAAAGGGGCACTTCGGTCGACGACCCTTAAGGTGTACCTGGCAGCCATTTCTGCCTACCGGGTGCGGGCTGTTCAGCAGTCGGTGGCACAGGAGCAGGTGGTCGTCGTCTTCTTCAAAGGCCTTGACCACATTTCCCCTCTGGTGCGTGAACCACCACCACCGTGGGACTTGTTGCTGGTTTTGGCAAAGCTCATGGGCAAGCCATTCGAACTGATACACAGGTGTGACATGTCTCACCTGTCATGGAAGGCCGCCTTCTTGGTGGCTGTCACATCAGCCAGAAGGATCAGTGAGCTCCAGGCGCTTTCAGTGGAGTCTCCTTACCCGGTCTCCCACGGGGACAAGGTTGTCCTGTGCCTCAACCCGCAGTTCCTCCCGAAGATTGTGTCAGAGTTTCACCTAAACCAGGTGATGACTCTACCGGTGTTCTTCACCAATTGCACCTCGAAGGCCAAATACAGCCTTCATACTTTGGACCTGAGACAAGCGCTTACTTATTATAAAGAACACACAGCTGGAGTTCAGGGAGAGGTTCGCCAGCTGTTTGTCACCCACACTGAAGCCGCACCTGGCAGACCTGCAGCCAAGTGGACGATTGGCAGGTGGATCACATCCTGCATTGATCTCTGCTATAGGTTGACGGGTAGGGAGCCTCCCGGACGGCTGTGGGCTCATTCCACTCACCATACCGCTGCGTCGGTGGCTTCTTCTAGGGACGTCCCTATCCAGGAAATCTGCATTGCTGCTATCTGGAAGACAGCACACACCTTCATTTCCCATTACAGCATTGACCTCGAGTCATGCCGGGATGCTAGTTTTAGGACCTCAGTTCTCCAGTCTCTCTTCCCGAAGTAGGGGGTGTGCACCTTGCCTCCCTCCTCCCGGAGAACTGCTAGGAGTCTGCCAGACAGTGTGGCTAGAGCAACATATCCACATCCCTAGAAAAACAGGTTACTCACCTGTAACAGTTGATCTTCCACGGAGTAGTCTCTTGCATTAAGTCTTACTGGGAGTTCCCGATAGGTGGCGCTCCAGCACAGAAGTTTCTTCCAGCAGTCTCCACACCAGGGACCACCCACACAAGCTCACTTCCTGGGCTGTACCTATAAAAGTGGGTGGTCCCTAGTAATCTCCATTCATTTTCCCCGCTGGCTTCAGCTCTGATAGCAACTCTTTTACAGCAGTATACGACGTGGATTGAGCTCATAGCCTGGGGTGCCTGGGCTTCATACACGGCACCAGATTCCTGTACTCGATAAGAGTGCTACAATGGATGTTTCCCTGTCATACACACAGGGTATTCAATGAAAGGGCTCAAAAAATTTAGAGTCCTCTTCAAGAAATAAAACAGGGAAGGAAACATCTTCACCTAAAGTCCTGCCTGACCGCCTTTCAATGGTCATACCTCCGAAACATGGATCATCAAGAAGACATTCATCATTGACTGGCAATACACCCCTGTCGACGGCAGGCACTACTTCATCAAAAGAGCACAGAGGTACAACTTCTCACAGAAAGGAACCTTCCTCGTCGACGGGTTGTCATTCCCCAGCTCCCCCATCGACGAGGCCACATACACGATAGACGACAGAGGTCCTGCTACCTTCCCCATAGACTGGGCATACTCCCCCGTCGACGAGAGGGCCCTACAAGACATCCTCATTGATGAGAACACCTCCCCTGTCGACAGAGCACACTCTACATGCTTCATTGTTGACGGGGCTGCCTCCCCCGTCAACGGGACATGCTCCCTATGCTCCATCGTCGACGAGAAGCCTACCACTGTCGACGGAGCATGCACTCCCCTTGTTATCGACAACAGCATTTCCATCTTTGCCTGAGCATGTACTCACTATCCCATCGTCCACTGAGAGCATTCCACCATTAATGGCACATATACTGCCTTCCTCATTGTCAACTGAGTGTATTCCACCATCGACGGAGCATGGTTTTACCTATCTTTCATCTATAAAAAACAGTACATCGTCGACGAGGCATGCTTCTCTTCCGCTTCCGTCGACGAGGCTGATACTACCGTTGACAGAGCAGCCCCTGCATCATAGAACAGCACCTTTACCTGCATATAATACAAATATGGAGGATCCTTATAAAAAGTCTACCATGAAAAGCTATGAATGTGCTCAGAAACACGTATCAAAAGATACTCATGGGGCTGCATTACCACAAAATAGTTATATACTACAGATTGCAGAGGCAAACCAGCCTTATTTGCACTCATGCATGGTACCCATACACCAGTCGGTGGCGAACAAAGACGCCAAAAAAGCACTGGATCAATCTACCGGGAGGCACAAATTAATCCCCTGTCACCACATACACTGGACTCAGAACCAGCTTACATGGCTATTCCTTCCTCACAAGTTACAAATATTGAAGAAATAGTAAATAGAGTGTTCGATTCTATGGCCTTTGACCATACACACACACTCCGAGACATAACCCTCAATCACAGAGTATGTCTCCGCTTCCATCAAAACAGGGACGCACAGAGCCAGAACGCTCACCAATCCTGCCTCCTCATGAATATTCAGGAGAATATTTTTCAGATTATCATACAAATTCAGAACATCCCACAAACTATGATGATTCTCCTAATACAAGAGGGTATGAGCCCCCTTATGATGTACTGTCTTACTGGGACGAAGGGCTACTACAACCACTAAAGGTCATTTCTCCACCGGATGACCCCTCATTCTCTGAAATAATGTTACAAATACCAAAAAAAATGGGGTTTACCACAATAGAACAGGACAGATTAAGTAAAGATATGGCAGAATATCTGGACTTTCTGGAAGAATCTATCCGGGCAGTCCTTCCTTTTATGCCAATGTTCAGAAATGCGGTTACTAAAGCATGGAGTCAGCCTATAGCAGCACAGGAGTTACCTAGAAAAGTGCACAGGCTATATCAGTCTCCTCTTGATTATCAATATTTAGCAAATACGCCCACTGCGGATTCTGTGGCTATTGCAGCTGCTCACAACAGCACTGGCAGGCCTAAACATACAAGTACAATACCTCCAGAGAGAGACTCTAAATGTTTTGATTATATGGGGAAGAAAGTGTTTTCTCTAAACACACTAAATATCAGAATACTTAATTATGTGGGACATTGCTGAAATACCAGCGTACGTTGAGCACCTCTGCTGGGGACATTATAAATAGACTACCTGCATCCCCTGAAAAAGAGCAACTCACATCAATAATAAATACCTTCACTTCCCTTTCTCGACATTTATTAAGATCAGGATACGACATTGCCGATGCTTCAGCTAGAGCCTCTTCAGTTGGTATTCTTATACGCTGTCAGGCATGGCTCCGACTCTCAGGGCTAACACCTGATATTCAACAAAAAGTGGCTAATGCCCCCTTTTCAGGCGACCATCTTTTTGGCCCCAGGGCTCAAGTGATACTGGATAACCTACAAGCCTCAGGCAGACAACTGAAGACAGTACAATGCATGTACTACAAACCATGCCCTCAGTATAATTATTCATACAAAACTGGAACTAATTATACCCAACGAGAAACTTTTAAGGGCAGAGAACAAGTGACAAGGAACACAATGAAGCTGACCTGTGGCCGACCCTCTGGCCAGCCCGGCGCCTCTTCCTCTCACTAAAGACTTCACACTTCACCCCGGTCTCCTCTTATAGGTCTTGGAGACCTCTTGGGGCTTCAACTAAAGATCAGACTGAGGTCTTTTCCAACAGGCTCTATACATCTAGCCACTTTTCC
The DNA here is from genome assembly GCA_016271365.2 of Neoceratodus forsteri. NCBI lineage: Eukaryota > Metazoa > Chordata > Ceratodontiformes > Ceratodontidae > Neoceratodus > Neoceratodus forsteri. The sequence goes on from CM057456.1 coordinate 30,319,136, forward strand.
AGATGTATCATTGTTACAGACTATCACGGCCATTCCTTCAGGATGCCTCTAGGCCTGTTGTGCGCTGGACCCCATGTCCCTCCGACGAACAGGTCCACCTACTACTACTCACGTGCTGAGATGCAACCATTATATCCTTATTTGGATTATATTATTCTTTCAACCTTCTGCTGCTATAAGCAGCTTTCACTTGATCATGAGCAAAGATCACATGAATAAGGGTGAGTACATATACAGAGATTATAATTGTTAAAAACTGCATGTTTTTTTTCGGCTGGTCAATTTATATATATATATATATATATATAGATATATATATACACACGTACACACACACACACACACACATGTGTTTAAGTAGTCTCAAGAATGAGATCCACTGCCTTATGGTTTTGATTATATTGTTCATTATTTTAGCTTCTGTTTTCTAAACAGTTCACATAATGGACTCACCATACAAACATTTCAGATTGACACCTAACAAGGTTGCAGGCCCTGACATACCTGGGACCCCCTTGTAAGTAAGATAACTAATACAAGATGGATATGTCAACTTTACTCTATTACTTCACATGTTGCTTAAAACCAAATGCAAAATTGACTATAGCTACTGATTCTAAGAATCACCAACTTCCTTTATGTCACAGACACATTGTTTCATTTCGCAACATTATCTGCTACTTAAGTATCCAATTCATGCCAAATGGATGCATTTTCTACTATCTTGACAGACATGGCAAAAAAAAAAAGTCTTAACTTGCTACATTGTAGCACTCCTAAAGAATGACATTGTATTATTTGAGCTACTGTTACAACTTGGAACACAGTAGCCTTTGGCTGAGACTGTCTTTTCACTGCAGATCGCTGAGAGCAACTATTCACTCCATGATATGGCGGCATTCCTTCTGATTTATTGATATAATTGACATGTCTCGCCCTGATCGGGCTGCCATCCTCTTAACATATCTGATAAACACCTAATAATAGCAGGTCGGGCTTATGTTTTAGCCATAACCCTATAACAAATAAGATAAGGGAACACTTACAAATAGAACACAAAAATTCTTCTATATGCTGACATGCTACTCGCAGCATTCATTGGTCCTATGACCACATTATCCTTACGGCAGAATGCCATATTTGGCCACTCCACTGCCATATAACTGCTTGGGAACCTCCCAGAAGTAATGACTTACTGCAAGAGACCATTCCATGGAAGATGGATCAGTTACACAAAGATTTTTGTCGTAACAGTAGATCTTCTAGGAATGTCTCTTGCAGTAAGTAGCTTCCCTTCCTCCAACCCCCTGCCATTCTGCAACAGGAAAAACGATGTAGGGTTGGTGAGCTTTGGTACCTCGGTTCCCCTCGGTCCCTCACTTTCCCGAGCTGAAACCGGTGGGGAACAGAGATTACCAGGGACCACCCACTTTTATAGTTACAGCTCAGGAAGCGAGGTCGTGTGGGTGGTCTCTGGTGTGGAGACTGCTGAAAGAAACTTCCGCGCAGGAGCGCCACCTATCAGGAACTCCCAGAAGTAATGACTTACTACAAGAGACATTCCTAGAAGATCTATTGTTATGACAAAAATCTTTGTGTAACTGATCTTTCTAGGAGTGGTGTATCATGTTCATCCACATGGACCCACCTGACCTCCCCAGCTTCGGCGCACAACCTCTGCTTCCAGCGGGTAAGATCTAGTGTCATGGGGCGGAGCCACAGGAGTTACCACCTGGGTGGGTTGGAGGAGCCAGCTAGATGATGTTTCCCGCAATCCTTAAAGGGAAAGGTAACTGCCAGACAGTGTGGATGAACATCATATATCACTCCTAGAACTACTGTTACAGGTGAGTAACCTGTTTTTACTCACCATAGTACTATTGTTTCTTCCAAGATAATCTTCAGTATGCTTGACCTCGCACCCATCCTCCCCTACATAACTTGACTTATTAGTTTTGCAGCCCATTCTTGGGCCAGATTTCACTGTTTGAAGTTTATGATTGGAGCTTTTATAGTTATGGGTGATTTGTATAATTATTATGTATTATTCTAGTGTTTTGATGGTTCAGATAGTATTTTTGGGGCCTTTTACACCTTAACTTCGAAATGAACCTGTTTGACCCCACACTCAGCCACTCTCTCTCTCTCTCTCTCTCTCTATTTGGCCTCTGCCAAAACATCATTAGCATAAACTCCTCCTCTGGGGCAGCTGAACCCAGCTGGCATACTGCACCTGTCAAGCATACTGAAGAATACCTTGGAAGAAACAATGTTACTACGGTGAATAATTTTTTCTTCCCTCACAAACTACATGCTCATTTATTTCACAAGTCTTACAAGAGGGAACGCAGTCTCAGCAGAGATGTAGTGATTTTGAGCTGCACCAATCCCCAGAAATATTGCCTTTTCAAGAACCGATCTTCGTGTTGCCAAAGCAATCCAACACAGTGACAGAACACTTGTTGGTATCTTTTCAAATTGAGGCAGCTGTCGAGCAAAGCTCTCAACCTGAACCGGAGCTTCTCCACACATATGAGGTTGTTCCATCGAGGGAGTCGACTAGCAAGTCACCCAAGCCAAAACGGTCAACAGTAGAAAAGCAAACAAACAAAACACATATATATATATATATATATATATATATATATATATATATATATATATATATACATACACACACACACACACACACACACACACACACACACACACACACACAGAAGGCTCCAAAAGCATGCAGATGGGAGAGATGGTAATGGCCACTCAGGCATCTCCTGGCAAGGAGAAAAACATGCAAGCGGGTGAGTCACCCCCAGGTAAAATGAATACCGCTTCTGAGGAGAAATATGTTAATAATTATTGTGAATTACAACTATAACCAAATAATGGGTAATAGTGGGGAAATTCCACAAGATTACAAACAGCAGCTGTCGAAGAACTACACAAATAATACAGCAGGAATGTACGAAGTGTTTCAATTAATTCAGCAAAGAACTAAACAGCAGGATTTAAAAAGCAATGCTAATGCCAAACAGGATGGGACCCCTCTGCAACTAAGACAAGAAACCCAACCAGCAATGACAATTGAGATAAGTAATGTTTTTTTTCCCTATTACAACAATTAAGTGGAAGAAAGGAGGATAGTCGTAAAGATGTGGGGGAAAGGAGCTGTTCTCATATAATACAAGAATCCTTGGTCAAAAATGTTAACTTGTTAAAAATACAGAACAGTTCAGCCTCTGATTCTGAATCCGACAAAAATGACTTTGGGGACTCTGAAAGAGAGAGAGAGAGAGAGAAAAGGGTGCTTATAATGAAATGCCATCCAGGACACGTTTGATTTGATTTTTGGAAAAATCCAATTAATGGGCTGTAAAATAATTAAGCTGATAGAACTGGAGCAGAGAATACATGGTCTTTAGCAATCCGTTAATACTTTGTTAATAGAAAATCAAACTCTTAAGCAGCAAGTGGACTTGTCTCAGAAAAGAATAGCTGACTGGAGGACCAGCAAACCCATTTGACAAGACACATTAAAAGCTTGGAAAACCATCAGAAATAATTCCAAGAAAAGCTTTTAGACCATGAATTATGAGCTAGAAGGAAAAACTTTATTTATTTTGTGATTTGGAAGAAGACCTTTGAGCGCAAGCTCTTTTACAAAAGTTCCACGTCATAGATTGCAAAACAAAGTACAATAGGAGAAAGTAAAGGTACATTACAAAGAACGATACAGCTTGGATTCAGAACTTACAAAATAACTCAAAACATAGGTACAAGTTAAATAACAAGAAAAACACTTTGGGGGATAAACAGTCACAAAGTGCCTTGTCAGTATTTCAGAGGGATGGGGATAGCTGGCAGTGAGGTGAAGAAAGGAAGTATGAGAGAGAGAGGTAAGAACAGGAGGGGTACCTGAATCGTGGTACTCAAACTTAACTTTGAAAGAAACACAGATACATAGACAGTGTCGGCAGATAAGGGCCTATGGCCCACCTAGTCTGCCCATTTGAGCTTGTAAGTTCAGTTTGTTTTCCTAGAAGTCTGTTTCCCCTTACCCCTGCCCTCTAGAATTCCTTTATGTCTATCCCATGCATTCTTAAATCCCGTGATTGTTTCAGCCCCCACCACTTCCTCTGGCAGGGTGTTCCACTTGTCCACCACCCGTTCTGTGAAGAAATTCTTTCTCATGTTTCCTCTGAATCATCCTCCTCCAACTTCATCCCATGCCTCTAGTCCAGAAACATCTTTTAAGCTAAAATAGTGTTTTCCTGCACCCTGTTCCTCCCTGTAAGATACTTGTATGTTTCTATCATATCCCTCTCTCCTCTCCTCCAGGGAGTACATGTTCAGTTCCTTCAACCTGTCTTCATAGGACTTGTGATGCAACCCATGCACCATCTTTGTTGCCCTCCTCTGAACCTTCTCTACCCTGTCTATGTCCTTACATAGGTATGGTCTCCAGAACTGTACACTGTACTCCAGGTGGGGCCTCACTAGTGTCTTGTATAGCGGAATTATGACCTTCCTTTTCCTGCTGGTGATGCCCCTGCCTATACATCCCAGCATCCTATTTGCTTTACCTGATGCCTTGTCACACTGTTTCCCTACCTTGAGGTCATCAGAGATGACAACCCAAGATCCCTTTCCTGCTTGGTGCATACTATATCCTCACCCCCAACTGATATATTGTGCCAGGTTTTTGTGCCTCATATGCATTATCTTGCACTTCTTTGCATTGAATTTCAACTGCCAAACCCTTGACCATTCTTCAAGTTTCTGCAGGTCCCTTCTCATTCTGTCTACACCCTCTGGTGTGTCTACTCTGTTACAGAGCTTTGTGTCATCAGCAAACAGTGAAATTCTGCCTTCTAGATCCTGTGCAATGTCACTGATGAAGATGTTGAATAGGACCGTCCCAGCACTGATCCCTGTGGTACCCACTGGTTACTCTTCCTCTGTGGAGTGACAGCCATTTACCACCACCCTGTGTCCTGCCACCCAGCCAGTTACCTACCCACCACACTGCTGTCCTGCCCACACCCATATTCCCCAGTTTGTGTAATAGTCTTCTATGTGGCACAGTGTCAAAGGCCTTGCTGAAGTCCAGATAGGCCATGTCCACTGCCCTCCCCTGATCCACCTCCCTAGTCACCCAGTCAAAAAATTCAATGAGGTTGGTCTGACATGACCTCCCCCTGGTGAAACCATGCTGCCTTGGGTCCTGTAGTCCATTGACAACCAGATGTTCCACCAATCTCTCCTTCAGTAGTGCTTCCATGATCTTTCCCACTACCGAGGTGAGGCTGACTGGTCTGTGGTTCCCTGCTTCCTCTTTGTTCCCACTTTGTATAAGGGGACTACATCTGCTGTCCTCCAGTCTTTGGGTACCTCCCTGTTTCCAGTGATTGGCTGAACAGGATAGCCAGAGGTTCAGCCACCACCTCTTAGTTATTTAAGGACCCTGGGTGCACCCCATCTGGCCCCATTGCTTTATCAGCTCTTATTACTTCCAGTTCCTTCAGGACCCTTTCTCGTAAAGGGACTTGTGTCCATTTCTGTACCATTCACCCCTTGTACTCCTTCAGACCCATTACCCCCTCTTCCTTAGTAAAGACTGAGCAGAAATACCTGTTCAATATGTCAGCTTAATTGTTGTTGTCTGTTGTCATCCTCCACGCGGCTCCCATCCTCCCCCTTCAGTCTCACTATCAACGTTCAATAAAATTTGGCAGCATATTTTGATTCAGACCATGCTGATATTCAAATGGCGGTGGATAGAATTCATAGGTCCCTCAGACAGAACCCAGATGATGATGCCTCCCAAGACCAATTGTTGTAAAATTGATGAAAACTTTGGGTAAAGAGACTTTAATGTCACAAGTCTATAAAAAGAAGAGGATCCTGGCTGGCCCAGTGGCACTGAGGTTGAGGCACTGGATACTATGCAGCGACCTGGGTTCGGGAATGACCTCGCCAGGAGGGTGCTCCAATGGGAGGGAGGGAGGGACGGAGCAGGATCGTGAGCAGCCTAACAGCAGCCTCCTTTCCTGGGTGGTTGTGCCCTCCCCGGGTGGAGGTCCAGTGGCAGCATAGGCGGAGATGGTGGCAAGTCAGAGGGTGCCTTGAACGAAAAGTAATGTTCCCACACGCTGTGTATGCACGGGAAGGGGCGGATGAAACGGAAAAGACTCAAGATAAAAACATAATAGGAAAAAAGAGGAGGATCCAAATCATGAGAGCTAGCATAGCCATTTATCACGATTTCCCCTTGGAAACTGGAAAAGAAAATGTAACCTTCTAAGGTCTAAACTGCAGGAAAAAGGTATTAAACATCACTGGTACTACCTGTGAAACTTATCATTGAGAGACAGAGATTCACTTATTCTACACTGGAAGAAGCAATGATGGACCTTTCCGCTACGATACCGGATTTAATGGCCTGATTTATTGAATGAGCAGGAGATACTGCAGGCATAAGGAGAGACTGAATTTTTTTTAATTATGAGGATGTATGTAAAAGAGTTATTAGACTTTTCTGCTAAGATACCGGATTTAATGACCTGATTTACTGAATGAGCAGGAGATACTGCAGACATAAGGAGAGACTGAAATATTTTTGAATTAAGAGGATATATACAGAAGAGTTATTAGAGGGCGTTTTACTCCTCTTTTTACTTAAATATCTCATATAAAGATGATATAAAGCAATTAATTTAAGAAATTATTACAAGAAGCTTAGAGTTATTGGACATTTCTGCTAAGACACCAGATTTAATGACCTGATTTATTGAATGAGCAGGAGATATTGCAGACATAAGGAGAGACTGAAATATTTTTGAATTAAGAGGATACATTTAAGAGAGTTATTAGAGGTGTGTGTGTGTTTTAACCCTCTTCTTACTTAAATTTTTCATATAAAGATATTATAAAACTATTAATTTAAGAAATGATTACAGGAAGCTAATCAGTGTAGGAACTATTAAGTTGCCAGAGAAGCTGCATATTATCAGCATCTCGGAGTGGATAGACTGGGAACAATACAAATTCAGGGTTCAGCAACATTTGTTGCTGTGGAGAAATTGTTTTTGATGTACCGTTTCCCTTTGGGAAGAATAATGAATTAGGAAGGAAGGGAACTGTTCTTATTTGGGGGTCGATTGGTATCTTCAGGCAACTTCCTAGAAGATAGGAGCAAATATTAGATAAGAGCCCTTTTTTTTTTTAATAACTCTCTTTATACTCCTTCTCTGGAGCCTCGGACTCTCTCCAGTGGGACACCCAACCGTATCCCGCCTGCCTGAAATCCCAGTCTTACCTGCCGGTGGTGGGAACTCCTCTCCGCTCTTCCCGTCCACTGACCCCCCGTGATCTCAGCCCCTGGTGGGAACTCCAACTTTTGGTGACCTTTCTGAGAATTTAGTGGCGGACCAGGCATTGCGCATGGAGCATCTGGAGGCAGGATGGAGGATCCAGCATTGCGTGGTGGTCTGCCACTCGACCTACCTTCGCCTGTCGAGGCCCCAGGGTTTTTTCCTTGTTATCCCCCCCCAATAGCTCGGATGTGCAGTGTGTCCAGCACAGATGTGCTTGCTCCCAGGCACACCCACAGAATCACCACCACAGCCAATCCCCTGGCTGATGGACCCATGGGCTGCTGTGCCCCCTAGTTGCCACTAGAGCCCAGGATCAGAATCTCCTTCCCTCCCAGGACAAGAGAGCAGTCCTCCGGGTGCTCAATCCTGCCCTCCCCCGGTGGCCCGAGCTCACTCCTGAACCTGGGTCGCCGGTGTAGGACGAAGTAAGGCATCCAGCGCCTTAGCCCTCCCTGCCACTGGGCCGGCCCAGATCAGAGCCCTTTAAGAGTAAAAGAAAAAAAAAAAAAACCTGTACCTATCTTTCATACTACTATACTTGGGTATGAGGTATGGCTAGTACAATGGTCAAATGTGCCACTCTTAATGTAAATGGGATAAATACCCCAATTAAAAGATCCTGAATACTAAACTACTTGAATAAAATCAAAGTAGACATTATAACACTACAAGAGACTCATTTAACAGAATTAAAATCTAAAAAAATTGAAAAGGATTGGATTCTAAAGATTTTTACATTAGTAGGAACTAAAAACATGCTGGGGTATCAGTTTGATTAGGAACAACCCCAATATTAAAGTAGTGGATAATTGGATGGACAAAAAGGGAAGGATTGTGTTATTAAATATTGCTATGCACACCTTATATGTTACAGTTGGGACAGTGTATGCACCTTTTCAGGACTGTCCTGCTTTTTTGGCCAAAATAACAGAAGGTTTAATAGCACTGAAAGCAGAAAATATAATAATAATGGGAGATTGAAATGGCATATTACACCCTTTTTTTGGATAGGACCTCACCAGTTATACCTATAGACAAAAAAAAAAAACTTCCAAGATTGCTAAAACACTCCCTGGAACAACATGATCTTATTGATTCATGGAGATTTAAAAGACCGGCTGAAAAAGAATATACCCATTATGATATGGAAAAAAATTACACTTTTTCAAGAATAGACTGCGTATTCATATCGAAGACCCTGATTCTATATTACGATGGAAGTTCTGTGAAGATCAGTGTTAATTGCAGATCATGCAGAAGTGGAATTAATACTCCAAGTAGGTAGTAAAAAGCAAACTGGACCAAGACAATGGACTTTCAATACTATATTATTACAGGAAGAGGAATTTGGGGGAAAAAATTAAGCAAACTGTAACCAAATGTTTCTTTTGTTATTATTCTGCACAAGGTCACATGTTTTCCTTATGGAATTCTTTGAGAGCAGTCTTAAGGGGAATCATTATTTCTCACTAGACTTGGGTTAACAAAATTGAAAGAAGAAAAAAGGAAGAGGAAGTTAGGTTAAGATTGAAAGAACTGGATAAAATGGTCCTGCAGGACTGAAAAAAAAATACTATCGGGAATGGATGATGACAAGAAAACAAATGCAACAAATAATAAATAATGAGATGGAGCAGAATATAAAAAAAAAGTTAGATATGCAAGGTACCTACAAGGAGGCGAGACAGGTAAACTGTTGGCTAACCTGTTTAAGAAGCAAAAACGACAAAATATTATGACCGGGCTTAAAAATCAAGTAGGAGTTTTGGTTACTGAATTGGAAGAAATGACACCTATTGTTTTTTTTTTTTTTCTCAAAACTGTTTACCACTTCTCAACAAAATCTGACAAAACACTGATACAGTTCTTACAAAAATTCACATCCCAAAAATACAATTAGATAATATAGGAATTACTTCTACCAAAATAAAGGAGGTAATTTTGACTTTACCAAAAAACCAAAGTCCAGGAACTGATCGCTTTACAGCAGAATTTTATCATGAAGAACTTGTCCCTTGGATGTTACAGATGATTTAAGAGGACCAAGAGGGCAGGACAGCTTTCCCCAAAACCGTGGATGAAGTGAAGGTAGGTTTAATACATAAGGAAGAAAAACCTAAAGGTACTCCAGACAGCTATAGACTGATCATACATCTTAATGTCAATTACAGAATTATAAGTAAAATGGTAGCTAATAGAATTTTACTGGGAATCCCATGTATCATCCATAGGGACCAATGTGGTTTCATACACGGTAGAACAATTGCAGGAGCTTTTAAGCGTTCAAAAATGTCCTGAAAAGTATTTTGCACTGTCTCTAGATGCTAATAAAGCATTTGATCTGTTTAATAGGGAATATATATGTAGACTATTAGAAGAATTGGGTATACCATCAAATTATATTCAGATTATAGGACAGTTATATCGAATTCCAGAATCCAAATTTCTTATTAATGGGGTACTTACAGGTAAACTGCAGATGCTTAACGGGGTAAGACAAGGTTGCCCCCTTTCTCCAGTTTTATTTATACTTTGTCTTGAACCACTTTTTCAAGCCTTTGGGACTAACCAACAAATAAAAGGTATTCAGATTGAACAAGAGGAGATCAAATTAGGTGTCTTTGCTGATGATACTTTACTTCTGTTTAAGGATATAAAAAAACTCCATTGCAGCTATTCTGAAAGAAATATGAGTTTGCAAGCTTTGTTGGTTATCAGTTAAGTCAGGAGAAATCTATACTATTTCAAATAACTCAGCGCATTAAAGACGGAGATTATGCCCATTTGAACATATTCGTTAAAGTTGATTAGTTTAAATATTTGGGGTTAACCTTGATAAATAAGGTTGAAACCAGTATTATACTAAGTTTTAATAATACAAAAGAAAAAATATGTTATAAACTCCAAAATGGGCAGAATCTCTCTCTTTCACTCTGGGGAAGAATATAAGTAATTAAAATGATAGTTTTGCCTCATCATTATTTTTTTTTGTACACTCTGTGATAGGATGTCCATCATCAAAGTGGTTTTCAGAAATAAAACGAATGTTTAAAATATTTTTATGGAGCGGGGGCAAACGTTGTATAGCTTGGGAACATCTGATTACACTTAGAAATTCGTTAAGTTTTGGTTGTCCAGACCCACATTTTTATTCTTTAAGCAACATACTAGCTTCCCTATGGGAGTGGGCTTTTTTCCCCTAATCCAGATCACTTGATTTTGCAAAATATTATTCAAAGAGCCAGTCAAGAGATCAATCAGTCAATCTTTATTTTACCAGAAGAAAAATACACAATTGAGAACATTCATTTGCAAGGTGGTCCTGGGTACATAAATACAAATAAAAACATCTTGACAATACGTAGTAAGTACAATACATGGATAAGGTATAAAGTATGGCATTAAAATACATATTGACAGCATTATACAGTAGGTGAGCACAGATAGATTTCATGACATCAGTGGCGACTACTAAACATAAATGGCTGAACTAGACACAACATGGACTGCATAGATAGAGGCCATTCACAGCATGCAGATAAGTGCCATAGGACCCTGCATCAAGACTGGAGATGGTCAAGAGGGTTGTTTAGTACTCGAGAGATGGGTGAGAAAGATATGGGGTAATGGGTACATAATGGGGGGGGAAGGTAGAACACGAGTCATAATGTGAGAGAGGGGAAACTGCTGCAGGTGGCTTGTATCAAGATAAACATAGGAAAAAGGTCAAATTAGGATAGCTAGAACTCCGAGACCTATTTTTTAGATCAGAATATAAAGAACTGAATAAAATCACAATGCTAAACTATTGGGCCTTACAGTTGGCCTATGCAAAAACCAAGTTAGGTCTAGGAAATATTCTGTGCCTGCATGGGATGATCTTGCTCCAGAAGAATGAAATTAACAATGATGCTAACTCTGTATATAGGTTCCTTAAAACAAATGGGTTTAGGAGATGGATAGATCTTTTGGAAGATGGGGAATTTAGAGAAAAATTAAATACTGGTCCTAGTGGAAACGAATCTACTCCACATTATTTCGAAATTTCAAAAAACTGTCGAAACAGAACAGTGAATCTGGTCCAGATTTTAAATTAAGAATAAGACTGATCAGGAAAAATCAATAGGTACCTCCCCTTAAAGATTATTATCCAGATTCTACCTTAAACTAATGAAAAAGCACTATGGAGACCATACTAAAATTAATTCTGAATGGGAGAAAGAATTGGGAATTAAGATATCGAACAATAGGTGGCAAGATTTACAAATTCAGGCAAATAAATCTATAATCGCAGTAACAAATAAATCCGTACGGCAAAAAATTCTTAATAAAGCCTACATAACCCCTAAAATTATACATAAAATAGACCCTAATTACGATCTTTCATGTTGGCATAAATGTGGTGGTAAGACCGATTTGTATAATTCTTTATGGAGTTGTCCTAAAATTCTTGTATGGTGGGAATAACTGCACAGCTGATTTCATCTTTTCTGGAGAAAGAAACCCCATGCAGTCCATTAGTCTTTTTTATTTAATGAGAAAAAAATTTCCAGCACCATCAAAAAGTCAATATAAAGTATATAATAATAATTTTTATTTATAAGGCGCCTTTCAAATATCAAGGCACCGTACATAATAACAATTAAAACAGGCATAATAAAAAATACAGGCAAACCAATTAAAACATTCAGTATTCAGGGAATGCTATTTCCCATAAAAAGGTCTTTAGACCCCATCTTAAAACCCTCCACAGAAGTGCACTCACGCAACCAACAGGGTAGAGAGTTCCAAAGGGTGGGGGCAATATACGGGAATGCCTGAGCACCAGAAGATTTCAAATTCCCCTTGGAACCTCTAGTATTATGCCTAGGGACTATGGCACGCAAGAGAGTAAATAATCTTACCGTATTGGAACAACCAAACCCTCCAGGATGAATTTGAAACTAAATGGTGGTTCATATTACAAGAAACCTTGATGTTTGAAAAATTGTGGCACAACTGTGAAGTTCAGAGTGACTTATTGGGCTCCTCATGGAAAGAACTGATGAGTTTATTTCCTCCTCTTATGCAGTGTTGAGCATCAGATGCCAATACTGAGGAAGGGGGTGGGGAATTAGAGGCTAGATTTAGGTATAAATAGAATTAATGTAAATGTTACATAAGTTAAACTGGTTGATAACTGAAATATATACAGCATTGTTTGTTTTTCCTTTTTTCTTGGAGAAAAAATGTTAAAAAAAAAAAAAAAAATTGTGCAGCTTAACTGTGGAAGATTGATTGAACTATTGAGAGAAGCCCCATGATGCCCACAGTCCTGTATTGACTATTACTGGTTATGAACATGGAAGGAGTTCTTCCATTAGACAGGCTAGAACAAGAAACATCGCACAATTGGGGCAACTTGACTCCTAAACTTGTAATCGATAATCTTTTTTACCATCTACCTTTACAACTCAGTGTTTTGTGGACTCATCATTTCATCAGGACATTGGTAGTTTATAAACAAAATCTCCAGAATTGAAAAAGTTTCACAGGAAATGTATTCCTTTAAAATAGTAGCTGTCTACCAGAACCCTCCCAGGACTGGTGTAAGTCCACTGTATATTAAATGCCTTTTAGTAGCCGGCCCAGTGGCGCTGGAGGTTGAGGCACTGGTCACTGTACCTCGCGCCACGCCGGTAACCCAGGTTCGGGAATGATCCCAGGCCACCAGGTGGGACAGAGGATTGAGCATCTGAGGACTGCTCTTCTCTCTCGGGGGAAGGTGACTTTGTCATCCAGCTTGTTGACTGCCCTCTGGCAGTGGCTGGAGGGCAGTATGGGGTGGGTGGCATGGTCCAACATCCTTAAGTTGGTAGGAGAGGGGGATTTATTTATTTATTTTATTTTTTATTTATTTGTATTTCGGATTACACCTTTGAGCCGAGGGCTCTTTTACAAAGGTTCCACATCAAGGCAATAAGGGCAATAAGGTACAAAATATAACATGATCATTACAATGGAACTTACAAAAAAAAAGACAAATAAGGTTACAATAATAGCGGCCAAAGGCATTGTCAAGGAATTGTGTTGGAGTTAATTACTGTACAAGTCATAGGCGCTTAGTGAAGCTTTGTTAGGAGTGGATTAGTGGAAAGAGAAAGAAGAGTGGTGGTGAGGGGTGGTATGGGAGAGAGAAAGAGGGAGGAGGGGAGAAATGGGGAAGGCATTGCTTTGGGTATGTGGTAGATGGGAAACAGCAAGAGAGGAGGAAAGGGGGGGGGATGAAAAAGGAAAGGAGACAGATTCATCCTATACCCTGCAGTGGTGGGTAGGAGAGGAGGAGGAGGAGCTGAGGCAGTGAGGAGGGATGCTTGAGGGTAGTATGCCTGGAGGGGATTATAAGAAGCAATCACAGAAGGCACTAGCCACGAGGTGTTGATGCAGTTTACACTTAAAAGCACCAATCGTGGCAATGTTGGAGATTTCTGTCGGTAGCACGTTGAACCAGGTGGAGGCTCTGACAAGGTAAGAACGCTGAGCTTGAGAGGTCTGACAGTGAGGTATTGTAAAGGGATGGGAGAAAATGGCGGAAAAGAGCCTGGCAGGCTCCGTGACGGTCCACCACTCCTGAGGGCTGTCCCGGCTTTTGGATTGGGTCTCGGGGTGGGGGCAGTCACGAGGGAATTACCGGGGACCGACGAGTGCAGGAGCTGTGGGACCGGACAGAGAGTCCTTCATCAGGAGAGCCATAGCCGCCTGCCCGGAGGGTAAAAAATATATATATATATATATATATATATATATATATATAATAAATGCCTTTAGTCCTTCATTTTGCCTGTGCCTGGGCTCAAGATGCATTTGGGAGCAGCTGTATCCTCTGCAGAAAGGAACCTCCTGACGAAGTGGCTAGTCCATGAAAAGTTGAGTTGAAAAGGTTGATGGTGAATAAAGATTATTGCTTACAAATGTAGGAGTCGAGTCTCCCTATCTGTCAGATGGTTTAAGCTAAACTATAATAAAGTACAGTTGTAACAAATGAAATAATGGGGGATAAATGAGGAATATGGAAGAGGCAGTTGGTTAGGAAGGGGTACAAAGCTAAACATAGATGTGGATTACTCTTTGGGTGAAACAGAGTCCTCAGGGAAGCAAAGAAGATGCGCCTCAGTAAAGAGAGGAGTACCAAGATGTCTAAGCCAGTTCAGAGTAAGAACTGGAGGAAGCGAAATGGAACTTTAGTATGTGTTTGAGGAAGAAGTAAGATGGTGGACACAGAGAGCTGGGAAGAAAGGTTGTTCCAGAGGGAAGGAACATTTCTGTACCTTAATTGTTAATTTTTTTTTTTGGGGGGGGGGGTTGGGGGAGGAACAACTCCCCCCTCTCAAAACTGCAATCCTAATAATTAGTGGGCATGGAAAGCAGTTTTACTAACAAAATGGCAAATGGCAAGTACTATTGGTGATGCTAGTAAAGGAGGGCAGGATAAGGGGGGAACAGGGTGGAAGGTGGTTACCCTTAATGCTAGGAGCCTTGGGAGGAAAACTGCAGAGTTACAGGTGCTCATGGCAGAGGGAGAGGTGGACATTGCAGCCATCACAGAAACATGGGCCACCCAATACAATGACTGGGACCTGTCTGTACCAGGGTACAGGTTATTTCGTAGGGACAGGGTGATTGGGAAAGGAGGGGGTGTGGCACTATATGTGAAGGAAGGACTGAAGTGTGTAAGGGAGGAAGGGGAGGAGGGTAGTACGGAGTCAATTTGGATGCAAATCCAGGATTCCAAGAATAGGATTCTTAGAATGGGAGTGGTGTACAGGCCGCCATCTCAGACAGAGGAGTTAGACAGGGAACTAGAGGGACAGATCAGGAGGACCTGCGAGAAGGGTAGTGTGGTGATTGTGGGGGACTTCAACATGCCAGGAGTGGACTGGAGTACCCCAACAACCAGGAACAGAAGGGAGCAGGTACTGCTGGATGCCTTTCAGGACAGCTTCCTGCTGCAGATGGTCAGTGAACCAACCTGGTTAGGGAATACCCTTGACCTTGTGCTGGCAAATGGGGTCTTTGTGAGAGAATTTACAGTGGAGGAACCGCTGTCAGGGAGTGACCACCACTCAGTATGGCTCACATTGGATATGGACAAGGAAGGACTGGAATCTGGCACAAGAGTGCTGGACTTCAGGAGGGCCGACTTTGAGAGGATGAGAGAAGTGGTAAAAGGGTACCTGGCCAGAATTCAATCTAGTATGGACACTAACCAGAGGTGGGAGCTCATAAAGCTGGGGATAGTGGAGGCAACCAAAACCTGCTGCAAGGCCCAGAGCAAGAAGGCTAGGGCTAAGAAACCGAGCTGGTTGAGCAAGGAGGTTGTGGAAAAGGTAAGGAGGAAAAGAGCTGCCTTTAGGAAGTACAAGAAAACAGGGAGGGGGGAGGACAGGAGGAGTACTTGACGGAATCGAAGGAGGTGACAAGGGCAGTAAGGGGAGCCAAGGCATCTCCGGAACTCAGGCAGGCACAAGGCATTAAGAAGGGGAGAAGGACTCTTTAGGTACATCAGGGAGAAAAGCAGCTGTAAGGACCACATAGTAAGGATTAGGAAGGAGGGGTTGGGTGGAAGCGGGGTGCGATAAGGCAGAAGCACTAAATGAGTACTTCTGCTCAGTATTTACTAAAGAGAAGAGGGCGGTGACACCCAAGGGGGGAGAAATGGAGGAAACGGGGGCAGGAGGTGACAGATGGGAAATCATGGAGGGCAGAGTTCGGGAGGGTTTGAAGGCACTGAGGGTGGATAAGGCGCCAGGCCCAGATGGCATCCACCCCAGGGTACTGAAGGAGCTGGCAGAGGTCCTTTCAGGACCTTTGGCAGACCTGTTTAATGCCTCACTACATTCGGGGTGTGTACCTCAGGACTGGAGGATGGCTCATGTGGTGCTCCTCCACAAGAGTGGCCCCAAGGATGAACCGGGAAACTACAGACCAGTGAGTCTCACATCCATCGTGGGTAAGCTAATGGAGACTGTCCTGAAGGAAAGGCTGGTGGCCTCCTAGAGGCCAAAGGACTACAGGACAGCAGACAGCATGGCTTCATATGGGGCAGATCCTGCCAAACCAACCTGGTGGAGTTCTATGACTGGGTAACTAGGCAACTGGACAGGGGCCATGCAGTGGATGTCCTTTATCTGGACTTCAGTAAGGCATTCGACTCGGTGCCGCATGGAAGGCTGTGAAGTAAGTTAGTAGGCACAGGGGCCGGTGCAAAGCTGGTGAGATGGGTAGGGAACTGGCTTCAGGGAAGGCAGCAGAGGGTGGTGGTGGGTGAGGAGCTCTCACACTCAAGGGTAGTGACGAGCGGTGTTCCACAGGGCTCGGTGTTGGGACCAGTGTTGTTTGGGATATTCATTGCAGACATATCATTGGACATCAAGAGCAAGATCAGTCTGTTTGCTGATGATACTAAGGTAGGAGCAGTGGTGGATGACCTAGGGGGATGGCAGGTGTTGCAGGATGATCTGGCAAAGCTTGAAACCCTGTCAGACACCTGGCAACTGGGGTTTAATGCCAAAAAGTGTAAGGTGCTGCATTTTGGGATGAAGAACCCAAGGAGGAGTTACCAGCTAGGGGGAGTGCAGCTAGCCCAGACAGAGGAGAAGAAGGATCTGGGGGTGCTCATTACAGGGTCAATGAACAACTCTGCACAATGTAGAAAGGCAGCTGCAAAGGCCAACAAAATGCTGGGTTGTATTGCAAGGGGTATATCCTTGAGGAGGGAGGAGGTGATTCTGCCACTGTATAGGTCATTAGTTAGACCGCACCTGGAGTACTGCATGCAGTACTGGCGCCCGTATCTGAAGAGGGACATTAAGTTACTGGAGGGGGAGCAGCACAGGGCGACAAAGATGATCAAGGGGCTGGGAGACTTATACGAGAGGAGGTTGAGGGAGTTGAACATGTACTCACTGGAGGAGAGGAGGGACAGGGGGGACATTACTGAAACCTTTAAGTACATGAAAGGAATAAAAAAGACCGGTACACAGGGGCTATTCAAAGTAAGGGAGAGGAGGGACACCAGGGGCCATGATATGAGACTGGAGGGAGGAAGGTTCAGGAGGGAGAGGAGGAGACACTTTTTTACAGAGAGGGTGGTGGCTGGGTGGAATGCGTTACTTGCAGAAGTGGTATCCAGTAGAACAGTGGACTGCTTGAAAAGGGGATGGGACAGGACAAGGGGGAGGGTCAATAAAAGGGAAGGGTGGAAGGGAGGGACAGCTGCAGAATAAGGGGTGCTAACTGCGCATTCGAGCAGACATGATAGACCTCTAGGCCTTTATCTGCTGGCAAATTTCGTATGTTCGTATGTTTGTAAAACCTGAGTTTTGAGAAAGGGAGAGGAATTACTTGGCAAACTGAAGTGTGCTGGTCTTGCTCTTTGGTTTTTCTTCTTTCAGTCTAGAATGAAACTGAGTTGTTTGTGTGTGAGAATGTATGTGTGAGTTTGTGTCTGTATATAACTGAAACTGTGGTCTCTCTCTTGAAATCAGGGTAAACGTGTCCCATTCAAAACCTCAGCTATACTTGAAATTGAGATCGACATCCTGTTGAAAACCCTAGATAGCAGCTAGGGCACAGGCACTTCTAGATGCTTTACCCATTCCCTCCTTGCGACAGGAGAATAGGGATAAACTCGAGGCACAGATCACGACACAAGAGGTAGAGGCCAGAATCAAGAAAATTAAAGAATGGTAAACCACTGGGAACCAATGTGTTTCCTTCTGAGTTTCATAAAGCATTTACACCTCAGTTAATACGATTACTTACCACAACCTGTAATGAGGTGTTTTTTGTTTTGTTTTTTGGGGGGGGTCCCACCTTCCTGGAATCAAACCCAGATCTCTGTCCTGCTTAAACTGGACAAGAATCTTAAAAACTGGGGGTCATATCACCCTATCTCTCTTTTGCCAGTGGACCTAAACATTTTCACAGGGACCTTAGCAGGCCGCTCACAGCAGTGCATTCTGACCCTTAATATATCTCAGTCAAACTAGGTCTTCTTCAGGGAGGCTACTCCTAGGCAATACATGAACATTTTTAAACATCATCACGGCCCAGAGAAATAAGAGATCCTTTCAACTGGCCATCAGTATGGATGGAGAAAAGGCCTTTGACAGGGTGGACTAGGCCATTATGGCAACCACCCTGAAGAAGCTTGTCTTGGGTCCCCAGTTTATTTCTGTGGTTACCTCCCTTTACAGCAACCCTGAGGTGGGGGTAGGAGTTAATGGGTTTCTTTCAGATCGAATCCCTTAGCAAGAGGCACTAGGCAGGAGTGCCCTTTATCTCCCCTGCTGTTTGCCCTGTCTCTCGAACCCTTAGCAATAGCAGTTTGTAACAACAAACTTAAAAATGGGGTCATGGTGGGGGGGTGGGGTGGAACAAAAGCTGACCCTTTACACAGATGATTCCTTATGCTGTCTGGGTGACCCACAGTCTTCCCTCCCATATTTTTTATTTTTTTTTATTTAGTTGTTTAACCAGATATAGCACTCTAAGCTGAAAGCTTTTTTACAGGAGCAACCTGGGAGCACAAGGAGGTTAAGTGACTTGCTCAGGGTCACACTGTATGCAAGTGGAAGCTGTGGGATTCAAACCCAGGTCTGGTCTGCTGGATGTCACCAGATTTGCAGCTCAGAGCCTTAGACCACTGCGCTGTACTGCCTCCTTTGCTCTATTTGCTGCAGACCTTACAAGATTTTGGAGAGCTAGCTGGCTACAAGCTAAATTTGTCTAAATCAGAGACTGTGATATTGTGGAGCAGTCCCACACCGGAATTCAAAGCCACATTTCCTTTTGCATGGGCTAAAAAGAATATTTATTGTAATCTGGGGGTCCAGGTGTCTACGGACACATCTCTCTTATTTAAGAATAGCTACACAAAATTATATAATGCACTACAAGCAGACTTTGCCATGTGGACCCTATTACCCCTACCTTTATATGGCCGCATCCAGACCATAAAAATGAATGTCCTTCCCCATCTACTGGTCCTTTTTCAAACTCTCACCATACCCATTCCAATGTCCTTCTGGATCAGGTTACAAAAAATATCAAAAGATTCCTTTGGGCGGGGAAGCACCCTGATTTAGCAGAAAAAAAAAAAACACTGCAGGCTCCACAGGAGTTGGGAGGGGGGCAAATACTCTCTGGAAGCTCAAGGGGCCGTTCTGTGCCCCTGGGCCAAGCAACAGGTTGACTTTCAGATAGAGGAAGCTGTGCTTCCTGGAGGAGCACTGTGGGCACTCCAGTAGCAGCAGTACCACCCCAATTTTGGCAACATGTGCATAATCCCTGGACAAAGCATTCTTTATGCATTCTGTTGTGATTGCAGAAATTTATGAACACACCTAACACAATTGGACCACTCTTCCTTATACGACATGAGGAGTTCTTTCTTCCCCCACAGCTAGATAACGTTTTTGTTTTCTGGGAAGATAGAAGTCTTACAACTTTCACCCGTTGTATACATCGTAGAAGCTGTGTTTCATATGCTCAGCTAACTAACTTATATGCCCTTAGAAGGGAAGATCATTTTAGATTCTTGCAAATTAGACATTTTATTCTGTCTTCTGATGTTCTCCCCAAGTTATGTAAAGATCAAACAAAGTGAATATTTCCTCTACGATGCAGTAATGCTTAGAATGAAGCTTAGATATGTTTCAGAGCTGTATGCGCTCCTATCTCACTCAGAAGATCCTCTCCTCGATAAAATTCGGATTAGCTGAGAATAGGTGGGTGGGGCCCCTATAGCTCCCAACCGGTGAGCTGGACTAATTCAGAGGGGGGGGAAAGTAATGGCCTCCCCCACTTGGGGAGAGTTTAACTGGAAGATATTAGTGGGATACTTTAAAACACCCATGGTCACAAAACATTTCAACACTAGTCATACTGATGTATGTTGGAGACAATGTAATGGAGACAGGGGAACACATTATCATATATGTTGGGCCTGTCCAAAGATAACTTGAAAAGAAAGACCTGCAGAAACTTGAAGAATGGTCAGGGGTGTGGCAGTTGAAATTCAATGCAAGGAAGTGCAAGATAATGCATATGGGGCACAAAAACCCTGGCACAATATATCAGTTGGGGGGTGAGGCTATAGCATGCACCAAGCAGGAAAGGGATCTTGGAGTTATCATCTCTGATGACCTCAAGGCAGGAAACAGTGTGACAAGGCAGCAGGTAAAGCAAATAGGATGCTGGGATGCATAGGCATCACCAGCAGGAAAAGGAGGTCATAATTCCACTATACAAGACACTAGTGAGGCCGCACCTGGAGTACACTGTGCAGTTCTGGAGACCTTACCTACGTAAGGACATAGACAGGGTAGAGAAGGTTCAGAGGAGGCAACAAAGATGGTGCATGGATTGCATCACAAGTCCTATGAGGACAGGTTGAAGGCACTGAACATGTACTCCCTGGAGGAGAGGAGGAGAGGGATAGATAGAGACATACAAGTATCTTACAGGGAGGAACAGGGTGCAGGAATGCACTATTTTTAAGCGAAAAGATGTTCCAGGATTAGAGGGCATGGGATGAAGTTGGAGGGAGGACGATTCAGAGGAAACGTGAGGAAGAATTTCTTCACAGAACGGGTGGTGGACAAGTGGAACACCCTGCCAGAGGAAGTGGTGGGGGCTGAAACAATCACGGGATTTAAGAATGCATGGGATAGACATAAAGGAATTCTGGAGGTCAGGGGTAAAGGGCAACAGACTTCCTGGAAAACATAAACTGAACTTACAAACTTAAATGGGCAGACTGGGTGGGCCATAGGCCCTTATCTGCCGACACTGTCTATGTATCTATGTATGTATGTAACTTTATTTTGGAGCGCAATACATCAGAAAATACAGAGTATCATAGGTAAACAACTTCCATTGTCATTCCCTGAGCTAATGCTAGGTTCCCCATTTTATCTAGACAGAACTGTCCGGAAACTAGGGCATATCCTGAGAGTGGCAGTGGCAAAACGCCTTACCTTCAACTGGCTGTCTATGTGCCTACCTACACTAGATCAGTGGCGCTCCAGGGTAAGAGATATAAAAAGGATGGAATGGATTACCAGTGAACTCCAGTTAGAAACGGAGAAAATCTTGGAATTATGGAGGCCTCTTGGCACAGCTCCGAGAGAGTGTTTGGGGTGGGGGAGATGGTCCTAATGAAAAGGCAAAGAGTAGAAGTTGGATAAAGAATTAGAGTATGTAGTTCAAGTTTTAACAAAGAGGAACGCACCAACAGCAAACTTACTCTGTTATGCAATTCAAGGCAGTTCATTAAACCTTGAGGTGTAGCTGTTGCATACAGTAGACCTGTAAAAGGGTGTTTACTCCTAGAAAAGTAAAGGTGTATGCTGCATTTTCTCGGGGGAGTTGGGATGAAACTGGAAAACAGGCTGATATTAGGTGAGCCTAGATGCAGGAATTTTGAAACATTACACTGAATAATCAGGAGAGGGGTGCATGCCAGACAGTTTTTTTTCTCTTCCTTTTCTACATTTCACCAGTTTTATAATCTTGTTTTGAAATGATACAGTCACTTTTGACTCAATTGTAGTACTAATTGAATTGAAATGTTCTATAGAAACTGTATGTGACTATAACTTCTCATGTAAGTTCTTTAATTTTTAGGACTAATGAACTCTATCTTGAAGTTAATAAAAAAAGAAAACCCTAGATAACCTTGAAATTAGGGTTAAAACTTCACTCTGAAAACCCCACCTTCATTTGAAATTGAAGTCAAAACGTCCCATAGAAAACCCTAGATAAACTGGAAATTAGAGTTCGCTTCAGATTGAAAACCTCATCTGCACTTGAAATCAGGGTATAAACTTCAGCACTGAAAATTTTGGGTGGCTCAACGATCTGTTAAAATGACACACACTGGGCTGGCTCAGTGGCGTGGAGGGCCGAGACATTGTGCCTTACTTCCAGCCACACTGGTGACCCCTGTTTGGTGGTGAACGCGGGTTTCTGGGGGTCCGCCAGGGAAGGAGAGGATCGAGCTTCCAGAGGACAGCTCTCCTCTCTTGGGGAGGGTGGCTTGGCGTTCCGCCCTAGTGACTGCCCCAGGTGGAGGTCTGAGAGTAGAATGAGTCCAGGACACCAATGATGGGAGAGTGCTGTGGGACTCTGCAGCGTCCCTTACTGCGCTTTACCCAGCAAAGGGGGAAAACAGAAAAACATAAACATAAAACATACATACATAGAAACATAGAATTTGACGGCAGATAAGGACCGCTTGGCCCACCTAGTCTGCCCATTTTCCTACCTAATAGATAAGCTGCAAATCCTAGTTAACCAACAGCTTACTTCCTCCTACCCCCAACTAGGACTGCCTTATGCCTGTCCCATGCATTCTTGAAGTCCCCCACTGTTCTTGACTCCACAACCTCCTCAGGGAGGCTGTTCCATGCATCCACAACCCTCTCAGTGAAAAAATACTTCCTCACATTACCTCTGAGCCATCCCCTCTATCTTCAAATTGTGCCCTTTGTTCTTGCACATCTCTTTTTCTGGAAGATGCTACCCTCTTGGACTTTGTTAATTCCCTTGAGGTGCTTGAAAGTTTTATCATGTCCCCTCTCCTCCTTTCCTCTAGGGTATACATATTAAGCTCCTTTAGTCTTTCTTCAGATGTCTTCTGGTGCAGACCCTGCACCATTTTGGCTGCCCTCTCTGTACAGCTTCCACTCTGTCTATGTCTTTATGGAGATGGGGACTCCAGAACTGCACACAGTACTCCAGATGGGGTCTCACCAACTGTCTGTACAGAGGGATAACAACTTCTTGTTTTCTACTATTGATGCCTCTCCCTATGCATCCCAGTATCCCCCTGCCTTCCTTACTGCCTTCTCACATTGCTTGCCCACCTTTAGGTCATCGGATATAATTACCCCCAGGTCCCTTTCTATTTTTACTGTTGTCAGTATGTCACCCCCCATTGTGTACACTTCCCCTGGGTTTTTGTTTCCCATGTGCATTACCTTGCACATCTTTGCATTGAATCTGAGCTGCCATACATTTGACCATTCCTCCAACCTTGCCAAGTCCCTTCTCATCCTTTCCACTCCATCTTGTGTATCAACCCTGTTGCAGATCTTTGTGTCATCTGCAAAGAGACATACTTTTCCTTCCAGTTCCTCTGCAATGTCACTTATAAAGACATTAAAAAGGACTGGTCCCAGTACTGAACCCTGCGGTACCCCACTAGTAACCCTCCTTTCTTCACTGTGTATTCCATTCACTACTACCCTTTGTGTCCTGTTGTCTAGCCAATGTTTTATCCAGGCTACCATCTTGGGACCCACTCCAAGGCTGGCTATCTTGTGAATTAATCTTTTGTGTGGGACTGTATCAAATGCCTTGCTAAAATCTAGGTAAGCCATGTCCACAGCCCCTCCCTGGTCTACTACTTTGGTCACCCAGTCAAAGAAATCTATTAGATCTGTCTGACCGACCTTCCCATCGTGAATCCATGCTGCCTTGGGTCCTGTGCCCCACTGGCCTCTAGGTACTCAACAATTCTTTCCTTCAGAAATGATTCCATCATTTTCCCTACCACTGAGGTCAAACTAACTGGTCTGTAGTTTTCTGCCTCTGTCCTGCCCCCACTTTTGTGAAGAGGAATCACATCTGCCCTCCTCCAGTCCTCAGGTACCACCCCATCCTCCCATGATTTGTTAAAGAGAGTAGTAAGCGGTGTCACTAGTTCTACCCTTAGTTCTTTTAGAATTCTTGGGTGAATCCCATCAGGCCCCATTGCTTTGTCCACCTTCAATTTTATCAGTTCTTTCAGAACCCTTTCTTCTGTAAATGGACTGGTATCAACCCCCATCTTCGGAGTGTTTCTCTTGTTTGGTTTAGGTAACTCCCCCTCCTCTTCCTTTGTGAATACTGAGCAGAAATATTCGTTCAGTATCCCTGCTTTTTCACTGTCACCCTATACCCACATTCCCTCTCCTTTATTAAGCTTCAGTATCCCTCCTTTGGTCTTTCTTCGTTCCCTAATGTACCTATAAAAGGTCTTATCCCCTTCTTAACAGAATTGGCTATCCTTTCCTCGGTTTGGGCCTTTGCTATTCTGACTGCCTTCCCAGCCTCTTTCTGCTTTAACTGATAAAGTTCTCTGTTCTGCTCCTTCTGTGTTTCCTTATATTTCCTGAATGCTGTCCTTTTCTCCTTAACCTTCCCTGCCACCTCTTTTGAGAACCATAGCGTTTTTCCTTCGTTGTGTTTTATTGATTTGCTTTACACAAAGGCTTGTTGCCTCTGTGATGGCTGTTTTGATCACTCCCCATTGTTCCTCCACCCCTCCTTCTTGCCTGTTTGCTAGTGCTTTTCTGAGGCACTCTCTCATTTTCCCAAAGTCGGCCCTCCTAAAGTCCAGTACTCTTGCTTTTGTATGGCTTGATTGTATGGCTGTGTTTATCGTGAACCACACTGTTTGGTGGTCGCTTGTTCCCAGATGGCTACCCACTTCTAAATCTGAGATTCTTTCTTCATCCCCATTTGAGGGTACCAGGTCTAAGATTGCTCCCTCCCGAGTGGGTTCCAATACTAGCTGTCTGAGGCATGCCCCCTGTACGGCATCAAGAATGACCCTGCTCTTGGATGTGCCTGCAGCAAAGGTGTTCCAGTTAACATCTGGCATATTCAGGTCCCCCATCAACAATATCTCCCCTTTTTTTGCCATTCTAAGAAAACCTTCTATCATTTCCTTGTCCATTCCCTTCCCCTGAGATGGGGGTCTATATACAACCCCCATACGGATTGTGGTGCCATTTCCTGTCGCCAGGGTGACCCAAAGTGCCTCATCTGCTCCCTGTTTACTCTTTAGTTCTGTTGCTTTGATCCCTTCCCTTACATAGAGAGCTACCCCTCCTCCTCTTTTACCCTCCCTGTCCCTCCTGTAGATTGTGTATCCTGGTATGTTGACATCTCAGTCATGGTTCTCTGTGTACCATGTTTCTGTGACTGCCACAATATCCAGGCAACCCTCTTCCATCAAGGCCACTAGTTCAGGGAGCTTGTTACACAGACTACGGGCATTGGTACTCATCACCCTCCACTTTTTGATAGCCTTACCCCTTTTAGCCCCATTTCTGTCCTTACTGCCTTTGCCTTTTTTTACATTTAAATCTGTTCTGCTCCCTAATAACTTCTGTACCTCGGTGTTTACCTCACTAATCACCATGTTTTGTGGGGGGAGGCTCGGATTTCCCTGCTCCTTTTCAGTGCCTCCCCCCTTGGCTAGTTTAAATGCTTGCCAATGAAGCATTTAAACCTCTCACCTAGGATCCTGGTTCCCCCCTGGACAGATGCAGACCATCGCACCAGTATAGGTCTGCATCCCTCCAGGTGGCTCCCCAGTCCCCAATGAAGCCAAAACCCCTGAGCTCCACACCAGTTTTTCAACCACTCATTGAATTCCCTGGTGAGAAGTGCCCTAGCATCTCCTTGCCATAGACAGGCAGCACCTCCGAGAAGGTTACCGTATGCGCTACTTGTCTAAGGCCCCTTCCCAACTCTATAAACTCCTCTTGCACTGCTCTGATCCCATTCCTAGCCAGGTCATTTGTCCCTAGGTGGACAATGACATCCACCTCCCTCCCTCGTGCAGCTCCTCCACGATCCTGAGGATTCGCTTCCTGTCCCTCCAAGCCGTGGTGCCAGGAAGGCACCTTACCTCCCTCTCCCCTTCCTCCCCCATTTCTACCCCCTAATGATTGAGTCCCCCACCAGGAGTTGTTTCCTTCCCCTGTGGGGTCCCATGCCACCCTCCTGTGGGTCTCCTTTGTGAAGGTTCCCAGCATCCTCCTTGGTCTCCACTGCAGGTGCCTCCATAGAGGAACCACTATCCACCAGAGAAGCGAATGAATTGTGGAGAGGTACAGCTGGAGGGATGCAACTCTGTTCCACCACCCTCTCCCTCCTTGAGCCCACCCTGGTCCAGCCTCTCCTCTTCCTTGGCAACCTCTGAGGTAGTGGCATTGGCCCTGGTGGTCCCTGGGTGGGGGAGGAGGTTTCACGAATCCTAGCCAGGTCAGCCTGGAGACGGGCAACCTCCTCTCCCAGACCAGAGAGGTGCCTGCAAATAGGGCAGCATCGCAGCCTCCAGAATGTCTCCCGGAACACTGCCGCCCCACAGCCATTGCACTGCACCACTCCTAACATGTCTTATTTTGTGTCCTCTCTACTGTTTCTCTGGATGCTTACTCTCTCCTCTCCTTACAACTCTGACCCTTCCTGTTCTGGGACAGCAACTTCCTATCTTCTTCAGTAGCCTCCTTCTACCTTGCTCAATATCAGACCACCAGCAGCTAGTGGGGGAGAGTGAGCTACTTTTTTTTACTTTAGGGTTGACAAAACCAATGTTTCTCTATGATCCTTTGCTTCCTACTGCCAAACAGGAAGTTCCTGTTGACAGTCAAATCCAGTGGCTATAAAAGTAGAACTGGCTTTGGGTGGGTGGGAGGACAATTAGTAAGAAAAAAGGCTAGCAACAGGAAGTTGTAATTTGACTCACCTGCTTTTCTAGTGTCTAAACCACACCCCCAGGTAAGCTCTCTTTCCTCCTACTGGTTTAGCAAAGTCACCTGATACAGTACCTTTCCCTGCACAGAACACACACTGCCTTTCTTTCTTTTTTTTTTTTTAACCCTAAATAAGACCCCTTCTACTTCTAATAAAGTTATCTGGCTACTTAATCTTAACTGACACTGACTCCTGCTGAGATATAAGTTTTAAATTAACAAGAAAATGTAGCTTCTTTTAGTTAGCTGCTTTCTGCTCTACAAGCAAGGCTAGCAACAGCAACAAAAAGGGGACACTGGTGGGCTTCATGAAGCCCTGACCGTGCTCCTGACCCACCTCTCTGCCCCAGAATCTGGATTGTGCACTTGGGGGGGCCCTCTCCTCCCTGGCACTGCCAAGGGGGGAATCCGTGGGGGACTTGCCGAGGGTCTGAGCTGGGATCAGGAGTGATGTGCTCACGGGCTGATAAGAAGTCCTCTCACTGAGAGCTGAAGCCATGCCTGCCAGCCGCTCCGTAGGAGAGAAAAAGCTCTATGAAAAACAAAATGACACACACTAATGGCTGGGGTTTGCCATAGGAACCACCTCATGTATGGAGTTTCCCATTCTTGAAATGTAACCCTATAGTGACCATCCACATTGATGTTAAGAGTCGTTTACATATTTAGTGTCCGAAATCTATAAACAGTGTCATATAATAATAATAATAATAATAATAATAAAATATATTTAATTAAGCACCTTTCAAAATCTCAAGGCGCTGTACAGCAAATACAAACACATATTCAAATACATTCAATATAAAATCAGAATAACACAGGAAACGCCTTTTCCCATAAAAAAATATATAAATATTTATTCTTTGAAACCTGTAAAAGAGTATAAAACTACTTATTGCACATCCATGTGTGTTTCGTGCATTTCTTGTTTTTGCCCTGCTGCCTTATCACGAATGTGCTTTTAATATACTCGAGCCCCCTACATGTGATGGACCATTTCTTCTCACTGCTCTGTCATCCTGCCTGTTCCTTATAGGTGGACTATAACATCAGACTGTACTTCTCATTTCTCTCCCCGGTACCACCTACCATTTTTTACTGTGGTCAGTGGTGGGTGGCTCAGTCACCAATAACTCAAGAAAGGAATGGCAGTACAGAGCTGCCTGTCCAGTATGGTGTGTGCGAACATGAGTGTGGCAGGCAGAGAGCACGAAGTGGGACCAGTGCAGATGTTTACAGTTGGCAATACAGGTGAAAAGGCTGGAGCAGTACATTGAAGGCAAAAAGTGTACATTGGTCGGCAGTGGCAGAGACTGGGCGGCAGCTAGAAAAACAGAGGAGGAGATGGCGCAGGCACTGAGCTGCAGTAAGGGACCACAGACCACCCACAGTAGGAGTTTACAGAGTGAAGCTGACAACGAGGAGGGCTGTGACACAGCTGGCAACATGGGGCAGTGACACAGCTGGCAAATGGGGCTGTGACACAGCTGACAGCGAGGAGGACTGTGACACAGCTGGCAAATGGGGTAGTGACACAGCTGACAGCGAGGTGAGGCAGTGACACCGCTGTCAACGAGGAGGGCTGTGACACTGCTGACAACGAGGAGGGCTGTGACACAGGTGACAACGAGGAGGGCTGTGACTGAGCTGACAGTGCAGAGGGCTGTGACACAGCTGGCAAACGGGGCAGTGACACAGCTGACAACGAGGTGAGGCAGTGACACTGCTGACAACGAGGAGGGCTGTGACACAGCTGGCAACATGGGGCAGTGGCACAGCTGGCAAACAGGGTGCACTGACACAGCTGGTAGTGGGGGGCCAGTATTCCAGCTGCCAGTGAGGGGGTGGGCAGTGACACATCTGGTAGCAAGAGGACTGGTGACAGTGCTGGCAGCGAGGGGGCAGTTGCACAGCTGGCAATGGGACAGTGACAGCTGCCAGTGGGGGCCATGAAACAATGGGTAATGGGGCAGTGACAGCTGCCAGTGGGGGCCATGAAACAATGGGTAATGGGGCAGTGACAGCTGCCAGTGGGGGCCATGAAACAATGGGTAATGGGGCAGTGACAGCTGCCAGTGGGGGCCATGAAACAATGGGTAATGGGGCAGTGACGGCTGCCAGTGGGGGCCATGAAACAATGGGTAATAGGGCAGTGACGGCTGGTAACAGGGAACAGTGAAACACCTGATAGTGGGGGCAGTGACACAGCTTGAAAACAGGGAGGCAGCGTCAAAGCTGGTAATGAGGGTGCAGACACCTGCTAACAGAAATGAGCAGGTGATGGTAATGGGTAGGGTTAGTAACGAAGCTGGAAGTGGTAAGGGACAGTAACAGCTGGCAGTTGACGAGGCTGACACAGTTGGCAGTGGGGGCCACAAGTGACTTGGAGATACTCCCACACCCTCAGTGGATTGGTACACACTATTACTAAATACATAACCAAGTCACAATACCTATTTCACAAACACAGGACCTACTATTGGCACCAGCCAACTCTAGTTTGTTTAGCTGAGCCTAAGCCAGCACTAGATAAAGTGTTCCATTGGCCTGTGAAAGCCTGAACAATCAGTTGCAAGCTCAAGAAAGTGGATTATGCAACAGTCACGCAGCAGTGTTTCATTCCATTAGGTGCCCAGGCACACACTTGTTTGGCATCTAGATAATGTGGCCGACTCCCATACTAACAGCCAGAAACCTACTAAATGTCTTGGCTTATAGCATTAATTCAGTGTTATGTTTTTGACAGCATGGGAGATCAAAGGCCTCTGTTTATCCACATGACAGGACCGTTTTGGGTGGTCACACTGAAAACATCACTGCACTGCCTGGCCAGTGTGCCTTGTCCTTGTCATGCAAGGATCTTTTCAAGTGGGTAAGAGGGTTGTTCAGACTCTGTTTAATATTGTCTACAAGGAAGCCATTTATTGCAATATGAGAGTGATTTGTGGAGTGGATATTTGCCCACTAGGGACCAGACTGAGACAGGCACAACTCACTTCACATAGACTACTGAACAGCCAACAGATGACAGTGGCTTCTCGTCACCATTGATGCTTCCTGTATCTGAATCAGTGGCCTAGAGGTGAAAGGTGCTGTCACCTTCTGCCAGTCTACCAAGCCATCCAGTCTCCCATAGTTCAGCTCTTTTGAGTCTACTTGGCTTTATTCCTAAGGAGACGAGGCTTGCAGGGATGTGGGTACACTCATTCTTTAAGCTCAGCGAGTGCTCCAGGATACACACTTGTACACAGTGTCCCTCACAGAGATGCACGCTCACTTGGGCCAGAATTCCCACCTTCCTGCAGTCGCATCTTGCCCTAAATATTGTAAAATCCACCCTCCTGACCCAGTCTGTAAACATTCCTTTTAATACCATACTTAAATGTTTTTTGTTATTATTTATTTACATGGTTGCACACAGCACATTCATCCTCATCTTCTTCTCTCAGGAGAGAGAGATGAGGGAAGGTCTGCCTGTTTGCAGATCAGATAACACCAAACTCTGCAGTAGGGTGGACACGCCGGAGGGTGGAAAGGATGGCAGCGACCTGAGAAAACCCGAGGAGTGGTTAAGGGTATGCCAGCAGGGTTTCAGTGCAGAAACACGTAAAATAATGCACTAGAGGCACAGAAAGCCAGGGGCGGAGTACAAAATGGGGGGGTGGGGGTGGTACTGACGACCACCAAGCAGGAAAGAGACCTGGGGTGATCATATCGAATGACCTAAAGGTGGCTAGGCAGTACAGCAAGGCAGTTGGGAGGGCGAGTGGGATGCTGTGGTGCATAGGGAGGTGTATCACCAGCAGAAAGAGGGAGTGGTGTTGCCTCTGTATAGCTCACTGGTAAGACCCCACCTAGAGTATTGTGTCCCGTTCTGGAGACCACATGTCAGAAAGGACACAGACAAGAGTGGAAACGGTCCAGAGGAGGGCAACTAAAATGGTGCAGGATCTGCATCAGAAGTCCTATGAGGAGAGATTAAAGGACCTCAATATGTACACCCTGGAAGAGAGGGGAGAGAGAGGGTGGATGCAATACAGACCTTTAAATGCCTCTCAGGGTAAACAAGGAACGAAGAGGGAAGTATTTTTTCAGAAAAAAAGGTTCTCAAGGACAAGGGAATATGACAAAAGCTGGAGGGGGTAGATTTAAGAAAGATGTGAGGAAGTACTTCACAGAAAGAGTGGTGGATTCATGGAACAGTCTTCCAGCGGAGGAGGTGGGCAAAAACAGTGGTGGGGTTCAAGAATACATTGGATAGGTCTAAAGGAATCATTGGTGAAGGGGCCACAGATCAAGTAAGACCTGCTGTGATACTATAGGCAGGGAAAATGGGCAGACTACGTGGGCCAAGCAGTCTTTATCTGCCAGCAAATTTTATGTTCCTGTTTCACTGCCGAGCCCGATTGCTTTTAATCTTGCCTCATGCTGTCAGAGAAAGAAGATGAGGATTGGCATACATCATGGGACCATGTAAATCATTAATTTTTAAAAACAAATTGTTGAAAGAGGTGTTTAAGGATTGGGTGGGGTGGGTGGTGGGGCTCAAATGGACAGGGTGGGTTTTACAGTATGAAAGAATGTAAGTTGGTAGATGAGGATCCATGCTACATGGGACCATGTAAATAATTGAAAAGGAAAAACAAAATCTACGTGGAAGAAGGGGTGTTGAAGGACTGGGTGGAAATGGTGGTGGGGCTCAGATGGGCTGGGAGGGTTTTACTGTATGGGGGGGTTTAATACCTAAAATAGTCAAAATGTGAGACACTACTCTCAAACATGGAGATGCAAGAACAGAACACTGTGGAATGCAGTGCTTTGTTTGTGTAAAGTTTAAGTTTAATTTAGCGTGTTAGAATATTATGCCTTTCTCCCTTCTGAGTTTACAGTACCTTCTTTATGTGGATTGCATCTTTAACATTTGGGATGGAAATGAGGAATGTCAGTCTGTGGGACAGTTGAGGGAAAATGGGGAGGGGCTGCCACACTGGACCCTCCCTCCCCAAAAAAAAAAATACATTATGACTCTGAATCTTTTCTTCGACACTCAGTTTTTTCTACATGGAGTCCTAGATCCTCAAAACTAGAATCCTGCTGAGAGCCCGGGGTGACCAGCCAGCATATCCAGCTGTATCAAAGTGTGGATCAGCTGCAGCATCACTGATTTGGGCTCCCTGCTTATTGTGCTGGTAACAAAATACAGTGACCCCCCCTCCGGGGTGGCAAGCAGCTTGTTATGCCCCTATCCCTTAATTTGTTTCTGTCAAATGCTGAGATAGAGAAGTAGTTAGTGGTGAAGAAACCACTGGGGCCCAGTGACCACAATACAGTGTGGTTCAACATTACCACAGAAGGACATCAGTGCAGTTCAGAAAGTGTGGTCCTGCATTTTGGAAGGGGCAGGAACCAGTTGGGATGTCATAAAGAGGGTTGAGAGGGAGATGATGGCTTCATGCATGAGACAGGTTGGGAAGAACAAAAAGCACAGAAAGCCAGTCTGGTTTTCCAGGGGGGGTGAGAGAGGAAGAAAGGGCAAAAAGGCTGACATTCCAAAAATACAAGGGGAGCAGAGTGAGGCCAAAAAAAAAAAAAAAAAAAAAATCTGAAAAAGGCCAGAATAATGGTTTAAAAAATAAGTAAAGCAGAAACAGAGCTGAGACTAGCGGAGGGGTTCTGTGAGGGAGAGAGAATCTGAAGGGAAATGGGTGGAGGAGGAGGATGGTAAAAAGGCTGATAGGAATGATTACTTTGTTAAGCATTCACTATAGCAGAGGGGGGCACTACTGGAGTGTGCAATTTTGGCCAGGGAGGGGGGGATGAGGACCAGTCTGAGATGAAACTGTGCTCAGGGGCCTCAAATCCCAGAAGGTAGACAAAGTGCCTGATCCTGACCTGTTGCACCTTAGAGTGCTAAAGGAGATGGGAAGACACTGGCAGCACCATTGGCAAATCCATTTAATTGTTTTGCAGAGATGGAGGTGGTTACAGCATACTGGGTGGAAGCTAATGTGGTACTGCTTTGCAAGAGTGGGGACAGGGAGGGGTGACCCCAGAAATTAGACCGGTTGGTTTGACCTCGATTGTAGGCAGGCTGCTGGAAATCATTAAGGAACAGATTGTGGAATTCCTGGAGGCAAATGTGTCACAGGATAGGAAGCAGCATTTGTTTTTAGCAAGATCAAGCCAAACTAAGCTGATCAACTTCTTTGATCGGGTCATAAAGCAGTGGACAGGGGCCAAAGCGGAGGATACGTTGTACCTTGGCTTTAGGAAGGCTTCAGTGCCATCCCACACAGAAGGCTAATAAAAAACCTGGGTAACCTGGGACTAAGTGAATAGAGAACTGCTTGCGGGCAGGATGTAGATGCGGGTCATTTCTGTACAGTCAGAACCCAGGGATCCAAAAGCTGTGGCAGTGTGACACATCGAAACAGAACTCATTGGCAGAAGGCGGCACTGCATCACATCAAGTTTGCCCAGCCCTACCTACTTGTGTTTATCAGGAGGACCCTAATGGCCCTTCACTCCTCCCTTCCCTCTTTCCTTTTGCCGCTGCCATAATCAGCCTTATGCGTATGATCCACCCATGTTTCCCTTCACTGATTTAGCACTACCTCCCTTGGTAGCCTGTGCCATCCCTCCACCCCCTCCATGAGGAAAAGCTTTCTGAAGTTCTTCTTAAATCCCCCCTTCCCCCACCAGCATCATTAAGTTTCCTCTGGTGTTTTTGTTCCCACAAAATGTGAACAAGTCTCTAATATCTACAGTAGTGCCAGCCAGGATGTACCACAGTAATGCTGCAGTTCAGTGTAAAACGCTGCAGTACACTGCGGGGGAATAGTTTAATTCAGTGGCAGTTAGGCCCTCTTGTCATGCAGTATTTCGTGACATATCATATCACTTACCGCAAGTTACTGCGTTGCATCATGGTTGGTACCACTATACTTTATGAATCCTGTATAGGTATTTTTGTGTGTCCGTTATGTCCACCCTCTCTCTCCTTGCCTTCAGCTTGTACACAATGAGATCCTCCAACCTCTCCATGTAGTCCTTTCCTCCGGACCTTGGATCATTTTGCTCAGTCTTCATCCTGTCCCTGTCTTTCTTCAAGTACGAACTCCAGAATTGCTTAAAGTACTCCAGGTGTGAATGCACCAGAAACTTGTACAACGGCAAAATCCCCTTTCTCCTCCTACTGCTGCTGACCCTCCCTCTTGTACAACCCAGCATCCTAGCTGCTTGATCACTTTTCCAGTGTCTGTAAATCTTCCATCATAATTTTTTAAATATATCTATACTCTGACTCCCGTCTGTTCATTGGGACCACTTTCTGGTTCTGGACCCCCCCCCCCCCACACACACACACACACACCAGCTCCATCATTCCCTCATCTCCCAGGACTTGCTTCTTCCTGTCTAATCACCTTGCATTACCTCCCATGGTGGGGCCTTCAGGTTGGCCCATGCCCCTCTGTACATACCTTTCTCCAGTTATTTGGGAGGCTGCCTGAGTCTGCAGGTGAGAGCAAGGTCTATCATGCTGCTTCGGGCAGGGGATTTTATTTATTTATTTGGATTTTGTAACCGGGTAAACCCACTGAGACCAGAGATCCCTTTTTCAGGGGTGACCCAGAATTAGTTACAGAAAAAGACATTTAGAAGTATTATTTACAGTAGTTATATTAGTTACACAAATA
Organism: Neoceratodus forsteri; assembly: GCA_016271365.2. Classification (NCBI taxonomy): domain Eukaryota; kingdom Metazoa; phylum Chordata; order Ceratodontiformes; family Ceratodontidae; genus Neoceratodus; species Neoceratodus forsteri. The sequence goes on from CM057456.1 coordinate 30,353,783, forward strand.
TGCATTAGCAACAGTATACGGGGGTAGAAATCAGGTTCACATTCAGGCTCAAGCATTATTTACAGTAGTTACATTAGTTACACAAATATACATTAGCAACAGTATACAGGGGTAGAAATCAGGCTCACATTCAGGCTCTTATTAGCAATGCATGACATCGAGTTACACACCAATTAGTAGGGAATTTAGACAACAACAGAAAATTGACATCGTAGTTTTGGAGATACATCCAGGATGAAGGGAGGTTCAAGGCAGTGCAGCGGACATGAGACCTGGACTAGGGAGCTTTCCTGCTTTCATTACTGTCCTCCACTGAGGGCACCACAACCAGGATGTCAGATGCCCTGTGCACTGTGTCCATGTGCGGCAGCATCCACCCTGGTCTCTCAGCTCAGACTGCACTCTGCCTGTGGTCCCCAGGGGACAGTGTCAAATCCCTTTCTCCCGCCCTCTAGGAAAGGAGCATCCTCTGGGATGCTCAGCCTTCCTCCCCAGAATTCATTCTGATCCGAACGCCTTCCAAAACTCTGGCCACTGGCATTGTGAGTGGTCACGCTACAGTTGCATTGATGGGGTGGCATTCCTTCAAACTCCTTACTCTTTCAGCATTACCCACTTTTCTGCAAATGCTTGTATCACCCATGAGTGGACACTGAGGAGGGAGGGAGTTAGTGAAATAAAGAGATACCAGGGAAAATTAGAAAACTGGTCCAGATTGAGACAGCTGAAGTTCAGAACTGATGCACATTGATAGAAGGAATCCTAAAATGGACTACTGGATGGGGGGAGACAGCTGGGGTGAAAGACCTAGGGGTCATCATTACTGACAGCCTGGAGTTTGCTGTTCACTGCAACAAAACATACGGAAGGCAGACAGGCTGCTGGGGTGTACAGTATAGGAAGGGGAATTGCTAGTAGGAGGAAGAGGATGATACTGCCCCTTTACAGGTCCCTGATAAGGCTACACCTAAAGTAATGTGCACAGTTCTGGAGTCAAAGCCTCAGGAAAGGGCGGGATTGCATGGTGACCATAGAGATGATCCAGGGACTGCAGGGCGGGCCATATGAGAAAAGGGCAGCAGACGTTAATATGTATACTCTGGAGACGGGGTGGGGGGGTGGAGATATAAATGAGGCATGCAAGTTCTTGCAAGGAATCAACAGGATGGATTTTCAGGATCTGTTCACAAGAACTGCGGGCAGAGTGACTAGAGGAAACGGGAGGAGGCTGGTAATGTGGAGGTTCAGGAGGGGGTAGGGAAGCTCTTCACAGAACAGGTGGCAGATAAATGGAATAAACTGCTCAGAGAGGTAGTTGAAGCCAAGACTGAAAGGGTTTAACTTTAGGTATAGTGGGACCTGCAGATAGAAGAAGGGAAGCAACGCCTGGGGAGAGGGATGATGATCAGCCACCGGGTCTGTCTGATCTGTAAACACAGCCAGGCATTAGGCCGAGCATAGTTAAGCAGGGAAATGGGCAGACTGGATTGACCTCTGCCCCCACCGCACACACAATCTGTATTTCATTTTTTCCATAAAGGTTTTTCTCCCTTTTGGTTAGATGGGTGGCTCTTCACTCTGTCCCTGCATCCTGTTACTGGCTCCCACCTCTGCTGAATCTGGGGGTATGACTCGCTCCAAATTTCCCACCATGGTGGGGCCAGGAATGAGAGGGCCATCCCCCCAGCCAGCAGATCCAGATTGAATGGTGGAGTGGGCTCCAGGGAAATGGGCAGAGCTTCACATAGCTTATCCTCCCAGTTTCCATTGTGTTTCATCCCCTGCTATGGTGCAAGTACTTGTGTGTGGAGGTGCACATGTCTTACACAGCCATAGCCCTTCCATTCAAGTGGCTCGAGCCTGAACTGCCATCAGGCCTCCACCCAATGGCAGTCATTGGCCTGGATGGGTGGCCACCCCTTCCTGGAAGAGGAGAGCAGTCTGTAGGATGCTTGATCCTCTACCACCTTGCTGACCCCCGATGGCCTGTGCTCGTTTCCAGACATGGGTCGCTGACATGTCGGGACTTCAGGCGTTCAGCACCTTAGCCCTCCATGCCACCAGACTGGCTGCACAGGAGTAACTGCCATAACTTTCTGACCTACCTGGTACTCCTTGATCATACTTGGCCTTTTCTTTTTTGCTGTGCTTGCAGAGATGCTCCTGGGCAAATCCCATATACTCCTTTAGCCTTTCACTGAAATTCTGCATGTATTCCACAAAGTTTTCCTCTGCTGTGGGGTACTTCACAGCCCACTCCTTCTTCACTATATCAAGGGGACCACTCACCCAGAATTTACATAGTAACTCAAATGATGAATACTTGATAATATACGATGAACAGTCCCTATAATTGACCATCTTAACAGAACTAAACAGGCAGGCAGCCTTTTTTTTTTTTTAAACTTGCTATTTATCCCCCTGGGAGCTGGCAGACCATCACCAACCTGATCCAACCCGCAATCCACCATTAAGAACCCCATTGAGCCATGGATATGCCTCCAAGGTGGGGTTGGGACAAAGTTCCCTGGGTCCTGGTTCCTTGTCGGATCCGCGCTGTGGCCTCGTAGGTCGTTCAGGGAAGGGTGCCTTCCTCTGTCAACAGCGGTCTCTAGCTGGCCCCTGATTTTCTCCCCGATAGTCCCCTGGAGACGTGGCTGCACTGCGATGTCAAGGTTTACACAGACGTCAACCACGCTCCTCCCCGTACTTCAGCAGCACCAAGCTGCCATCTCCCCAGCTTCCACCAGAGGTCAGTACAGCATTGAACCTTTCCCACCCTCTCCCCAGGGGAGATGAGCTGTCCTATGGATGCTCAGTCTCTCCTTCCCGGCCCGCCCTCCAGTAACCCGGGCTCGTTCGAACCCAGGTCACTGGGGTCACAAGCGGTAGCATTGACACTGTGCCAGTGGGCTGGCCAACAAGCAGCCTTTCTGATGAGTTCAGATGACAAAAAGGCTTTTGATAAAGTCTGTTGGGCTTAACTGAGGGAGGTCATTGGAGGATTTGGCTTTGCTGAGCACTTCATCAAATACATATGTGGTATACACAGGAACCCAACATCTTATGTACAGGCAGATTGTCTTATTTTGGGGAGTGGCACTAGCCAGGGACATTCCTTATCCCCAATACTATTTGCCCTGTATATTGAGCCCTCGCTTCAAAGTATTTGGCTTAATGCACAAGGCCAGGGAATTTGGCTGGACGGCATACAAAATAAATTGGCTCAATACGCCGATGACGTGCTTTTATACTTGGCAGACTGGAAAAATTCCCTCCAGCCTATCATGCAGGATACCCATCCTTTAATAGACAGTCTGGTTACCCCTTGAATACTGCTAAGACAGAAGAAGTATGTGTGTTTTCACACAAGGACTTCCTCCAACTTAAACAGTTCCCTATGAGGTGGGACCTTCCTTCTCTTAAAGAGATTTACCAAGATAAGGCACCACACCCTACATTTACATGCCTGACCATCACAAAAGTCCATCAGTGTGCAAAAATCCAAATGTTGTGCAATATTAAATTATCTGCTCCGTAAACTTTGTAAAAGTTATTTGACAAAGACATGTTTGGGAAACCTTTTCTCCTGCTATTGTCTGCTCCCCACACCTTTCACTTACCCTCTCTGTTCTGGACTTTTTTCCTATTTGTTTCTCCTAATCTGGCATGACCTCTTTCTTGTAATAATAATGTGATTATTGATATCTCATGTCCTTTTGCACAAATGATTTGATATGTATTTGTATATGTTTTCTTGCTCTTGACACAACACAAATTGTTATGCTATCTATGTAACCTTTTGTACTGTACCTAATTGACGTGGAACCTTGTAAAGAGCCTGGCTCAAAGGCAGTAATTCCCAGAAACAATAAACTGAAATCGAATCCCACTGACCTCATGAGGTCACTTCAGCCTGTTAGTATAAGGTTGTTTAAAGTTTAATAAACATATATTCATCAGCATGCGCCACAACCAAGAAGGGCCTCTGGGCCCACCAGTGCCCACCGCCATGGACCATGCCCATGATAACATTAAAAATTTTGCCAAAAGCCACCGCCCATTGCTTATAATGGAGCCGGATGCCCTCGTGTTCCTCACTGGCATCCCATGCCCAGAAGTGATCGTAGGGGCGGCACTCATAGCCAGGAAGTCTGTGGGACGTGATTTTACAAAGTTTACGGAGTGGATAACTTTTTTAATATTGCACAACATTTGGATTTTTGCACACTGATGGACTTTTATGACGGTAAGGCATGTAAATGTTGGGTGTGGTGGCTGAGCCATTTATCTTGGTGGATCTCTTTAAATATCTAGGAATTAATATGGTTCTCCACTCCAGAACTTTATTTGTGGAAAACTACCACCTCCTAGTGACCACGCTGGCAGCAGATTTTAAACAGTAGGCGCTCCTCCCCCTGCTGTTGCGTTCTAAAGTGCAATCCGACAAATTGAACGTACTTCCCAGGTACTTACATCCACCCCAGGGTTCGACACTCCACTGTTCACCTTCCCAGGAGACAGGGCAGGTGGGCCCTCCCTCTTTTGGTTGGATACTGGATGGCAGCCCCAATTGGGGTGGGGGGGGGTGCTGCTATGGGGGAACGAGAACTGTACATCTGACTGGAAAACAGTAGACCTGTTGGAGGACTCCCCCATACCAATTCAGGCCCTACTTTCTTCCACTGAGTATTACACAGCAGTCCCTTAGGATACCCTTACGGGGATTCACACATGATTAGTGGGTTGGAAGTGAGGTACAGCCAGATGCCCCACTAGGGAAAGGATGTGGCAGTATAGGTAGTGAGCATGGGACAACACGTTTATACCCACAAACATTGACCCCAGGTTTAGAATGCAGGCTAGAGGTTGTCTTCACTCAGACAGCTTATAGATCTTTTGAGGATTGTGCACAGAATTTTGGATGAAACCACACTGATAGATTTCACTACTTTCAACTGAGGGACCACATTAGTAAACCGATTAGGAAAAGGGTAGGAGACCCATTTACTCTCATTTCTATTCCTGCTTTTACCGATATGTGGGGCTCTGCATGGGGGAAGGAGCCATTACACTACTTCACCCAGATTATATCGCAGGATCAAGGCGACATTTCTGAATCTATTAAAATGAGGTGAGAAAAGGAGCTGAATATTTTACTCATGGATAAACAATGGAAAAAACACACATCTTCTATGTCTGTGACCCTCTTTTGAACTGAAATGTTTTGACAAAAGGAAAGATTCGTCACAAAGTTGCAGAAGTTCTATTTTGGATGACCAGTTGTCACTAGGTAAATATTAGTTTTGTACTAGTCTCAGCCTGTACACTTGTTGAATGTATGTTATACATGCTGTAACTTGTGATACCAGCTATTTGTGTTCTTTTTTTTTTCCTTTTATTTGGTAGAGGTGACAAGTAGTTATACAGTTACCTTGTAAAATTGTTACAGTTTTCTTTTTCATTAGTTTTTTATTTTATTTATTTATCAAGTCCAGGATTACAAATACCTTTGAGCCATGGCTCTTTTACAAAGGTTCCACGTCAGAGAAATACAAATTATGGGGAACATCAAGATAGGCATTACAACAATGTGGACATTGCAAACAGAGTACAGATTAATACAGTTCAAGGGTAGCATTGTAACAAGGCAGCCAGCGGCATTTGTCAGAGAAAATAGACAACAGATAAGAAGTGCCAGAGTCATAGGGAGAGGGAAGAGGGTAGGGAGGAGAAGGAATGTAGGAAGGGTGGCAAGAGGGTGAATAGTGCAGCATTGGGTATACCGAGATGTGAGGGTAGAATCCAGAGGGGAGGGGAGGGGGGAAGTGTTAAATTTAGTGTTAAGCTTGTATTGACAATAAAATAACAATCTCTTCATTTCTGTGTCAGTGCAGTTATTTAAAACATGACTGGTTCATTTATCCTATAGGCTTTCAGCCTTGAGTGTTATCTAAATTATATTTCTCCATGGAGTAGAGTACATTATTAGAGCAGATGTGAAGGTTGCATTTAGGGCTCTGTCAAGTTGAGGAGTCTCCCAGTAGCAGCAAATTAAGATTATGTGTAGAGGCTCAATGGACGAGGTCCGGGTCGTGTCTAGATAGGTACATCACCCAAGGTCTCCACAGCACTTCGAATACAAGGTGTTTGTTGGGGAGTTTGGCCATGAGGGATTCCATGTAATAGATATCTGAAACCAACCCCTTCCAATCCCCCAGAGTAGGGATAATCAGGGAGACCCATCTTTTGGTTATAGCCTTCTATGCAGGTAAGATGTAAATGGGTAGTAGAGTTCAATACCAGGAAGGTCTATGAGAGGGGAATATGGATAGGAGAATCATTTCTGGCGTAAGCTCGACCACCTCTCCTAAACAATATATCATCTCCTGCTGTAGCAAGCACCAAAATAGCTATTTGTGTTTTGTACTTCTACCATAACTGATCAATAAAAAAGTATTAAAAAATGGTTAGTACTTAGCAAATTCCTCTATCACTTTCTTGTGTGCAGATAACAGGTGAGGTGAATAATTACTCCTTTTCTTTGGGTGTTAGCAGGCGTATGTCCATAGCATACTAGTATGGCATTTACCTTTCCACAAACCCATTCCCCTTTAGTTGGTATGGGGAGGTTCTGAGCTGTTCCATTCCAGATCTTTCTCACATATTTGCCATGATAGGGGACATGAAATTCATGTCTCTATAGGCTCGTTCACATGACTAACTGTAAGCCATTGTCACTGGCTCACAGCGGCCAGATTGGTAACCCTGCCCATGTGTGAACCTTACCGTTTTAGCATTTTTCCGTTCTGTGGTGTTGCTACCATGATCCCTCTTTCACTTGGTTTGTGACGCAGTGTTGGTGGTTTAATTTGCCATCTGAACAGATTAACCACCTGCCTCGATGTACAGTATATTCCCATCCAATAGACTGGAAGAACGCTCGAATCACTGGAAAAGGAAAAGGGCAGCAGTAACACTGATGCCGTGTGAATGCAGCTCTCTAATGCTTCAGAAGAAATTTTTTGAACAATTAAAAAGGAGCCGCTGAGGCAAGACGTCGTGTGAACAAGCCGTATGTGATAAAAGTTCCTCTGGGAACCCCACTCTACATTTTCAGCAGGCAGCTGCCACTTTCTCTGTCTTCACAGGAGACATGGCAACTGCATCTAGACACATGGTAGGAAAGTTCACTACAGCTGATGTGAACCCTTTTCCAGTGCTTCTCGCATTAATCATAAGCCCCACAATAAATGTTAGGCCAGTAAAAATAACTAGGCTGAATTGACACTTGTAGCACTCCTATTTCTGCAGCCCCATGGTGCAATTCACTCAGTAAGTGAACCTTAGCCAATGGTGCGATCAGGAACAGCTCATTAATCACGTAGATCCTAGTTGTGCATCCAGCCAGAAACTGATACTGGAGTACCAAAACCTATCTTCGGTGGAAAAGGCTAGCCCCAGTATTACAAAAACCCATGCTACCTTCTCCATTTAGTGTGCACGCATAATCTGTGTTAAATTAGGTTGGCTGGGCTCTAAAGAAAAAATAGACATGCGTGTCAGTGCTTTGCCTAGAACCTTCCCCTGTACATGTGTGCTTGTTTTCATGGTTTCTGCCATCATATGTTCAAATGTCCCATATTACCACATTTCAATCAATCAGTCAATCATTGTCATTTTACCAGGTGAGACTTATGGCACTGCATCTTACATTTGTCTTTTTTTCTTAGTAGATGAGTTAGAGCTGCTGGTATCATTACATAGAGGTTGCCTTGAGTGACTAGGTTTTGCACTAGTGTTGCTCAGATAGTGCTTTTGTGGATCCTACCACCCTCCGACAAATAGTATTGGTATCCTACCTAGGATCCTACCAGAAATCCTATCAAAGACAGATGTCAGATCTGGGATCGGATAGCAATGGATCATAGGTCGAATCCAGGGATCCTAGGTCGGATAGTTAGGATCCGAGCAGGATCTGTTGGTCAGATCCATGGATCTGTTTCTTGGATCCACAGCATTTGTAGGATCCATGCACTAGATCCTAGAGGGTCGGACCTCTGGTGGGAAAACACTGCTATCCTACCACAGTAACTATCTGGCCAAATGGGAGGTATCTGTCGGTATTCTAGTTTCTAGGATACTATCTGAGCAACACTGTGTTGCACCCCTTTGTATCTAGTTTTTAAACTTCTTTTTTTGGGGGGGGGAGTGTGAAGCATCATAGGCAATGTTGAGTGTTTCGTCAGCTTTGCTACCCTGGCTTTTTAACTGTCCTACATGCTATTAGCTTTAATGAAATAGGTCACATATTTCTGCACTTTAAATTGTTGGTGGTGTCATTTTTTTTCTTTTACCAATTGGGTTGTGCTGATATTGCTTCTTGTCCTCCCACTTCAAATTTCCTCCACCTGCATATTGTTCATTTGGGTGTGGCTAGCCACCTGTCGATCAGTTGCCTGTGCTGCCTCAGTGTGGTACTTCTTGGTTAGGGTCTTACAGCCATACCCATACGTCCTCAGACACAGTATTTGGAAATTGGTCCTGCAATATTTCATTTATTACATTTTTGTTTTTACAGTTTTTGTTATTTGTAGACTCTATTTTCGCTCTACTCCTGGAACTCTCTCTGACTGCCCCTACTTACCTGTACTCACTCTACCGCCCACCGTGGCCCTGCCTCCTCAGAGGGTAGTTGCCCTCCACCAGCCTCTAGCCGACAATCCCCCCTGCTCTGAGCCCCCTGAGGTAGGGCCGCCTCCACTCCAGCGCTCTATCTATAATCTAGAGTGCCGGACGAAGTGATGGAAAGACAGAGGGGTGGTGACAGGGGCCCAGAATTGGGTGTGTGGTGATGCGGCACGGAGGAGAGCCATCGCCTGTCCAGGAGTGGGGATTTTCCTTATGTTTCCCCAGGAGCTCGGTCATGCAGTGGCATCTACACGGCTAGCCGTTGACATCTGCCTCGCTCCTTCCCTTGTTAGCTCCTTGCAGGCTGTACCCCTGGTCTCCACTGGGGGTCTCTGCTGCTCCGGAGACCTCCTGGATCCCTTCCCAGTGAGAGGAGAGCAGTCCATCGGACGCTCGATCTTCTCCCTCCCCCGCCGACACCCGAGCTCATTCCCGAACTCAGGTCGCCGCCATGGTGCGAGGTGTGGCATTCACAGCCTCAACCCTCCATGCCACCAGGCCAGCATGTTTACAATTTTTGCCCATGAAAGACGCACTAAGCTGAAACTTGTTTCCAAGTGCATCCTGGGAGCACAGGGAAGTTTAGTGGCTTGCTCATGGTCACACAGTATGTAGGTGGTGGCTGTGGGATTCAAACCCAGTTCTCCAGGTTTGCAGCTCAGTGCTCTTAACCACTGTGCTATGCTACCTCCCAGCAGAACTTCTCTTTACCAGTCATAAGATTTTGCATTTACCGCCTCTGTCACACAAGTTTTGCAATTCATTTGCAATTCTGGAGTCTGATCACACCTTTTAGAAGGGCAAATTCAATGAACTGTGAACATTGGACTCCTCATCAATAGTATAACAAAAGCTTCCAAAGCTCTAGTGGATAGTAAGGTGGCCAGACAGGCAGCCCAACTGCTTTTGTCCAGTTTATGTATTTTTGATAACCTTTTGATGGACCTAATAAATGACCCATACCATCCACCTCGGTGTATCTGGGCCCTGGAATAGGTTTACATTTAACTCCCATCTGTGCTGAACTGTCTGCGCCATCATCTGCACTCTCAAAAGGCTGTTGCTGGCCCAGTTGCTTGGGCTCCAGTGATTCTCCTCGATCTGTTGTCGTCTGGATTTTTTCTTCTTCCAGTTTTCTCCGGGACTGTTTTCCTTGCTGCTTCATCTGAGACTGCATCTATTCAGTCCAGAACACCTTTTGCATAGTGTGCATCTTTATTTGCTTGGCTTGTAGCTTGGCAAGCTCAATCAGAATTTTTAACATCTTTAGATCTGACTTTGAGAGGGCTCTTGCAGTATGTATTTACATATAGGACTGACCCACCAGGCATCAGGACCCCACGGAAAAATTTCTAGCTAGCAGTCTCTGGCAGGGGACCACCCCTACGTCAGGTGATCGATGTCATGCAACGTCAGTATAAAGGGCCGATCCCCAGTTCTTTCCCACCGTCAACTTGTGAAAGTGCCTCCCGGTAGAGTTCGATGCTCATCAGTTGTCCGTTGGTTCAGTTTTTGAACTTTTTGACTGCTTTTTTCGATATTTTCACCCTCAATACACTGTGTGTGTGTGTTGTCCCTGATGCCTTCTGAATCGCATAAAAATAAGTGCGACTTGTGGGGTTCCCAACTGCCACATACAGATGGTCTTTCCCTATGCCTCTTCTGCCTAGGACCAGAACATTCTGTGGAGAAGTGCCAGCACTGTCAGAAATTTAATTCAGCTACCCGAAAATGGAGGCAGCAGTCCCTGGAGGCCCATGTTTTAAAGAAAAAAATTGGCATCCATGGAGAAGGAGTTGAAAAAGTTGAGGCAGGCATCCACTTCCCCTGAAGGCCACAAAAAGAAGGAGAAGCACAGAGACCAGTATTCAACTTCCTTGGCCTCCGTGACTCTGGCCGGAGTCACAGTTCTGAAGGTAACGTCCCCTCCGGGGGACTGCTTCACGACGACCGTCTTGGCGGTGTCCAAGAAGCTGTCGCCCCTCCCATCAGGCTCGCTCTCGGGCCCCTCAGATACCACCGGGGTCAAGGAGGCCTCTGCTCCTGGGAAGGCCTCTGCCACATGGCCCTCAGGTTCGAGCAGGTCCACTAAGTCAGATGCCGGTGCCACCGATGTCCACCTGGACAAGACTGGTAAGCCGCTCGCTCCTTCGGGAGGGCACCCAGTCACTCATTCGCCCGATAAGGCCACTTCTCCAGAGTGGCAGTCATCAAGCAAGGGATCCAAAAAGTTGGACGACAGCTCCTCCAACGCCTGCCCAGATCGGCTGATAAGCCAGACGTCGGCCCCTCTGACGACTGCCCAGCCAAGGAGCCTGCATCGGACCCCTTTGACCAGTCTTGACGCCCCAGGATCCCTGCAACACTTGGTGTTGCCCTCTGAGGTCCCTGTATCTCCTCTACTGAACCCTGGGGATTCCAACCCTTCCTCCCCGGTCATCACGGAGGACCTGGACACGCTGCCGTCAAGGCCCCCTCCTGCTGGGCCAGACACCCTGATGCTGGCCCCTCAGATGCCGGCTTACTTGATGCTAGCTGACGTCCCCCTACCGGATGGCACTCCCACACTGGGCCCGATGCCTGCGGGGCCACCTTTGCCTGGCCCGTCAGCTGGGCCTCTGCCAGGTCCCTCTGCCTCATCAGAGCACTGGCACCCGGGTATCCGACAACACAAAACCGGTGCCACAGTATCCAGTGCCACAATACTTGATGCTGCTTTACCCGATGCTGCAGTACCCAGCACCTCAATACAGTATGTATGCGCCAAATAAACCGTACAGGCTTGTAGCGGACAGTCGCTTCTAACGGACATTTCACCAAAGCCAAATGCCATTTACTATATTGCCCAATAGAAAAAGCACCATTTTAAGCGGACTTGTAGCTCCGTATGTAGCGGCGGCCAAGTACAGTAGTACATTACCTTCCTAAATATAAATTCCTGCCTGCTCGCACTTTCAGTGACTGACTGGGCATTGGATTGGGAGCCTGCCTGGTTCTGATGCATCTTGCTACTTGCAATTAAATCAGTGCTGCTTGCGACTTGTGTCTATTCCTCACCTGTGCCTGCTCACACTTGTGACTTGGGGCAAATTCAGCCAAGAAAAAGCTGCATACTTTATTCCTCACCCATACCTGTTCACTCTCTCACCACCCATTGCACTGCTCGGTAGCTGTCACTGCAGTTTCAAAGTACAGGCACACGGAGAGAGAGAGAGAAATAGTCTTTTGCACGACAATGGCAACCCATGAAAGCTCCCAGATTCACAATTCCTGGCAGCTCAACTCCACTTTTTGTGCTGATTGCTCAACTCACACCCCTGTGCATCTTGTGACTTGAGGCGAATTCACAGTGTCACTTGCGACTTGCACTGAGACCAGGCACAGGACTGAGATCTGAGCTCTAACGATGTAACGGACGCCGCTTGTAACGGATGTATGGTGATGTGTCAAACTAGTGCATTACAAGTGGCGCATACTGTACCCGAAGCCAGGCTTCCCACCATTGGGTTATGGATACTCGATGTACGGATATCCTCAGTATCCATATCCCCCTCTTCCGCCACCGCCCACACCCCAGCCGCTGCCGGCGGACTTGAAGGAGACTGTAGTTGCCTAGTGGGCTGAGGCCAAGGTTCAACTCACCAGAGAAGCTAGAGAGTTGTCTACTGGCGCTGGACCCTTTGCAGGATCCCCTGTGCCGGAGACTGGAGACTCCCTCCCTCTTACCTGACACCAGAGGTGAATCCTCGGGCGCCAGGGGTGGGGAGGATACATGTCCCAGAGGACTTCCCAAAGGAACCGTCCCTCCCCCACATCGGGAGGAGTCTTCCTGTTCTTCGTCGGAGACCTTGGACTTGGACTCCAGGAGGATGCTCTGACCTGGACGACGAGCCTCGTACTCTAGACTGACCTAGGCCAAGGATTCCTTCAAAGTCCCCTCCAGAGGATCCTTCTTTTCTGGAGCTACTGAGAAAGATCCAGGAAGTTCATCAGTGGCAATCTCTGGAGTCAGATTCACAGCGTAAAAAGCTCGCTGCCCACTTGGATCTGCCTAAGACCGCTCCTACATTGATTCCACCCTGGATAGAGCCTCACGTGGACCTTGTTTCCACTATTTGGAAACAACCTTCCACGTTAGCCCCCCTTCCGAGGAAGGCAGATCGGCTATACCAGGCTCCTGAGGGAGTAGATTTCTTGAATCTACACCCCAAAGCAGACTCAGTCGTGATTAGCGCCGCTCATGGCCGCTCCGCTAATCCTAAACATCTCAGCTCATCTCCACCTGACAAGGAGTCTCGGCTTCTTGACCGGTATGGGAAGATGGTCTATGCGTCTTCTACCCTGGGTATTAGGGCCCTGAATTATTTAGCACATATGAGGGATTACCAGAAGACCATCCTTAGTCAGGTGGAATCAGAGTTAGTCTCAGACAAAACAGGAAGTGGCATATCTTGTCCGTTCTGCTCATTCAGCTAGTCGGCATATGGTTTGTGCCACTTACGACACAGTGGACGCAGCTGGACGCAGCTCGGCTTTCGCTGTGGGTCTTTGGTGTCATGCCTGGCTCCACGTGTCAGGATTGGTCCCTGAAGTGCAATCCGCTATTCAGGATGTGCCCTTCAGGGTTACAGTGCTGTTCGGAGGTGATGTCAAGGACATCACTATCGACCTGCAAGAGAAGGCCACTGTGCTCAAGTCCATGGAATCTTTGTACAGACCTCCTCAGGGGCAGTGGTGCCCTTTTCATCGACGTAACCAACAAAAAACACAGGGCAAATGGGCCAACAAGCATCGGGCCCCTCCAGCAACCAAGATTCCCCCTCCCAAAAAAGCCACGGGAGCCTCGGCTGCTGCACTGTCCCAGACCTCCTGACTCCTCGCCTCTCCCACGGCCTTTGGAGGTACCAGAGGAACCAGTAGGAGGGAGGATCTCCTTCCATCTACCTGGTTGAGAGAGGATAATGTTGGATGCTTGGATGCTCCAGCTGATTGCAGCCGGACACTCAATAGAGTTTCTACAGGAACCACCCCGAAGACCACCCCCCAAGTCTTCTTACTCCCCGGAACATCTTCCTCAGGTCCTAAAAGAAATTACCTCCCTTCTCTCGAAGGTGGCGATAAAACCAGTTCTCAACCACCTCTGGGGCACGGGTTACTATTCCCATTTCTTTCCTAGTTCCAAAGAAGATGGGAGATGTGAGGACTATTTTAGACCTCAGTTCCCTGAACATGTTCATGGAGTACAAATGCTTTAGAATGCTCTTCCTGCAGGGCCTTCTGCCTCTTCTTTGGCAGGAACTGTGGCTGTGTGCATTGGACATGCAGGATGCTTACCTACATATCCCCATATGCCCTTTCCACCACAAATTCCATCGATTTTGTTTTCAGGGGGGACCACTACCAATTCAAGGCCCTCCCATTTGGTCTTTCCTCGGCCCCCTGAGTATTTACCAAATGCCTGTCTGTGGTGGCAGCCCACCTGCGTACCCAGGGAGTACAGGTATTCCTGTACCTGGACGATTGGCTCCTGGCGGCCCTGTCCAGGGAGGAACTCCTGCACTCCCTTTCCCTTACTCTGCAGGTTTTCACCAGCCTGGGTATCACCATCAACCAGGCAAAGTCCTATTTGGTCCCCTGCCAATGACTCCAATTTATAGGGGCAATCCTGGACACGACCATCAGCTAAGCCTTTTTGCCTCCGTACAGGGTGGACACTCTTCAGACTCAGGCCATCCTCTGTCCAGTCACAGAAGGGTTGGAGCCAGGTCAGTCCCTCGCCTCCTTGGTCTAATGGCTGCTGCAATTCCGACAGTTCCATGCACTCGGCTCCATATGTGGATTTCTCAGTGGATGCTTCAGTCTCAATGGGACCAAACACTGGACGACCTAGACCAGGAGGTACTAGTTTCTGATCCCATGATCAGGGACTTGCAGTGGTGCATGGTACAAGAGAACCTTTGCCAGGGCATTCACTTCAATATCGAACCCCCCCTCCCGGACATTGACAACAGATGCCTCAGGAGAGGGCTGGGGAGCCTATCTTGGGTCTCGCAGGACTCAGGGCAGCTGGTCCTGGTTTGAACAAAATCTGCACATAAATGTGCTCAAACTCGGAGCAGTCCTTTATGCCCTACAGGCCCTGCACTCCTCCATACTTCCCAGTCATCTCCTTATACAGACAGACAACATGTGTGTAGTCTGGTATCTCAACAAATGGAGGAACTCGTTCCTACCCTCTATGCAGGGAAGCAATGAGAGTGTGGGTTTGAGCTACCCAGCACAATCTTCACCTGATGGCCATTCACGTTCCAGGAGTGGAAAACACACCGGCAGACAACCTCAGTCGGTTCTCAGCCAGGACCCATGAATGGGAACTGGATCAAGAGATCATAGATGACATTTTTCTGCAATGGGGGACCCCACAGGTAGAACTGTTCACGTTTCCTTCAAAATGCAAAATTTCCCGCCTTCTGCTCGTTTGCTCCAGGGTGAGGCATTTTTTTGGTGGGACGCTGTGGATCTCAGTTGGAGGGACAGATTTGTCTATGCCTTGCCTCCTGTTCCCTTAATTCCGAGGGTCCTGAACAAGCTTAGATCAGAGGGGGCACGAATGATCCTCATCGCCCCATTCTGGACTAGGCAAGTTTGGTTCTCTCTTCTACAACAGTTGTCAGAGGAACCTCTGCTTCCTCTTCCTCTGTCGCAACACTTTTTGACCTGGGATCAGGGGACCCTTTTTCATCCAGGTCTCAAATCCCTTTATTTGCATGCGTGGCTCCTGCAGACGTAGCTAAAGCCTGTTTTGGGTTTTCCCCGCTCGTAGCAGACATATTGGTAGAAGCCAGAAAGCCTTCCACCAGGTCCACCTACGCTATGAAGTGGAAATGATTTTCTATTTGGGCCATGTCAAAGGACTTTGACCCTTTCTCTTGCCTAGCCAACAGGGTCCTGGACTACATGCGTCATCGTTTTGATCTGGGTCTCAGCCATTCCTCTTTAAAGGTCCATAAGGCAGCAATTTCTGCTTACCATGTACCTTTCGGAGACGGGACTTTTGCGCAGCTGGAAGTCTCTAAGACATTCTTCAGAGGGGTCCTCCATTTGAGACCCCCATTCGTATTCCTGCTCCTCCTCCTTGGGACTTGAATTTTATTCTTGAGAAGCTTACTCTGCCTCCCTTCAAGCCGGCAACCTCAGCAGATTTAAAGTTCCTCTCTTGGAAGACTCTCTTCCTAGTGGCCATTACTTCAGGTCAGTGAATTTCTGAGCTTCAGGCCTTAACGTGCAAAATCCCATATTTGATTTTTCACAAGGAACGTGTGGCTCTATGCACCAACCCTAAGTTTCTCCCTAAGGTGTGGTGGCTGAATCTATGCTGAATCAATCCATTGAGCTACCCGCTTTCTTTAAGTAACACTCCAATCAAGGGGAGTACCTCTTGCGCACTTTGGATGTTCACAGAATACTGAGATACTACACCTCCCGGACCAAGGATCTCAGGAAATCTGATCAGGTTTTTGTCTCTTTTGCTCTCAAAAGAGAGGGCAATGCTGTTTCCAAGCAATGCCTATCTAAATGGTTGGCTCATTGTCAGTGCCCCGATTTTTCTGCGGCACATTGGAGCAAAGTTCTACGGCAGGGTTCTCATTTGCCACAGAACTTCTGTGGTACTCAACACCAATTTCTGCAGCACATTTTCGACCTTAATTTCTTTCCTTTTTTTGTTTCTTTTTTGCTATATCTGACACAATGCACACTTGTAACACAGATATTTTATGGGCGTTTGTCACTAAATTTTCAACATAGCCAGTTTAAGACCTCTGCTCATGAACAGTATCACCGTGATTTTCTTAATCTGTCCTGAACATTGATTTTGCACACCAGCCGCGCCATTGCGCGCTACATCTGCGAAAACACATTTCGGGTGAGATAAGAAAAATGACAGTAGTACTGTTCATAAGGAGGTGTGGTAAAATGGCAATACTGAAAATCTGGAGTAAAAATATTAAAAATGCTCGAAGTTACGAGCGTGCGTAGTAACTGCACAACGCACGCTCGTAAAACAGTAATTTTGGGGAATATTTTCACCTAATTTTCAACATAGGGTTTTTGGGAGCCTACCTCATGAACTGTGACACTGTCATTTCGTTAATCATTCTGGAAAGGTGGTTTCACGCAGTGACTGCGGAACCACCTTTCGGGACTGATTAACGAAATAACAGTGTCACAGTTCATGAGGTGGGGCTCCAAAAACCTCATGTTGAAAATTTGGTGAAAAAATTCCCAGAAATGGCTGAGATAGGCTCCAAAGATGAAAAGAAATCTATTTATGCCATTATACAGCTTACCGGCAGTTCTTCAGTTCGTGGTCGGCTTTGAAGAGTGCAGACGTGTTCCCGGTCCACCGAATATCATTGCGCTGGGCTGTGGAGGTAAGTATGGGTTGAGGTGGGGGTGTGGGGAGGTGGATATGCAGAGGGTGAGTGCGGGTTGGGGAGGGGCAAAAGAATCAACGAGGGAAGGTTTTTTTTTTTTTGTTCAGACAATAACGAGGACTTTGCCATGCTGGGTGGGCTCCCATCGTGGCACCAGGCAGTTTGGTGGGGACAGTGAAGTCTGTGGGGATTGGGCAATCGTCAGCAACGGAAGCTTTTTGCCATGCTGGGGTGGGCCCCAGCGGGCACCAGGCAACCTTGGGGGGACAGTGAAGCCAATGGGGATTGGGCACCTCCGCAGCAACAGAAGCTTTTCACTGCTGGGGTGGGCCTCCAGCGTGGCATACAAACATTTGGGGCAGTGAAGCTGATGGGGATTGGGCACCCTGTCAGCAAAGGAAACTTTACCATGCTGGGGTGGGCTCCTGCGTGGCACACAGACATTGGGGGGCAGTGAAGCTGATGGGATTAGGCACCCCTGTCTGCAAGAGCGGTTGTTCCGAGCGGCCGCAAATTCGTGAGTGACGGCAAATCCTGCGGATATTTCTGCGGTTTGCCGCACCTGCGGAATCGCGGAAAACTCGTGGCCTTGCTCATTGTATCACTTTCGGTTACGACAAGTGCAACCAGACCCTGCCAGGTCAAGTCAGAGGCCACTCCACCAGAGGAGTAGCTGCCTCTGTGGCTTGTTTCAAGAATGTGTCAGCAGCAGAAGTCTGCGCAGCCGCAACTTGGACTTCTGTCCATACCTTTACGAAACACTACAGTTTGGATATTGTCTCTCGCCGTAGAGCAGACTTTGGGTTGGCTGTGCTTCAAGGTCTTCTTTCATAAGACCCATTCAGCTGGAGGCTCCATACCATGGATAATTATCCTCCTCTCAAGTGCTTTTCCTTGTTCCAGACTGCTTGGGATTCAGTCCTATATGTAAATACCTACTGCAAGAGTCCTCTCGAAGTAAGATAGTACAGTTACATAAGAACTTACCGTAACAGTAGCTCTCAAGAGAGGCTCTTGCAGTAGGTATTGCCTTCCCGCCCTTCATTCCCCCTAAGCTTTTTTAGCTCCTTTTCCAGGAAGGAAATATCTGCTTCTCTCTCATCTTTCCCCTTTTGGACCCTTGGCGGGAAAGAACTGGAAGGCCGGCCCCTTTATACTGAGGTCGGTCACCTGATGAGGGGGCAGTCCCCCCGCCAGCGACTGCTAGCTAGACATTTTTCCGTGGGGTCCTGATGCCTGGTGGGTCAGTCCTATATGTAAATACCTACTGCAAGAGTCCTCTCAAAGATTTACTGTTACAGTAAGTTCTTACGTAACTGTACTTTTTTCTTTCACCCAGAGTGGGACAAATCAGTGTGTGAGCTGGTGGTCAGCTTGGTCCCTAGCCTTTAAAAACTGGTAGTCAAATCAGTATTTTTAATGTCCCATCATTTTTAAAGACTCAAAAATCACTTCCGTGGGCAGGTAGCCAGTGTGCTGGTAACTATTGTAATCTGGTAGCCAAACCAATTTGTTGTGGCGTTGGCCACCTGGCTAACTGATTTGTTCTACCCAGTGCTCACCATTGCTCTTGTTTGCATTATTTTTAAAGAATGTCTAACTCCTGTGTGCACACTGTCAATGGACTCCATCTGTACAGAGTTTGTACTCCCACTACGCTGCTGCCAAAAATGTGATTTTTTTTCCCCCCTCTGTTGATTTCTCAGTCTCAGATGGGTGTGCGTCCCTTTTTTGTTTCTTGAATGCCTGCAGCTTCTGCATTAACCAGTGTATTGAATCTGTCAGCCCTTGGGTAGTAGCTACCAGCAACTCCCTGTGTGTGATAGTGATTAAGAACATACACTGAGTGTGCCTTTTACCTTGTAGTCGAACACTGGCACTGGATTGTCTCAGTGTGCTTCTCCAATAGTGAATGAATCCTCAGCTTTTTGGATATGAAAATAAGATGCAGTCAACTCTTTCTTACAAAATAAAAGCTATTTATTCAGGCACAGAGAAGGTACAGTAGTCCTTGTTGCTGAAGAATGAGTTAAACAGCTTGGTTAGTTGTGGTGAATTTTCACTTCTGAGAAGTACAGCAATCCACTGTCTCAAGAGGCCTGACTGAAGTACAGCACTGGACTGCCCTCTAACAAATTAATCTGTGATTTAACGCTGGCTCCCCCTAGCAACGGCGTTGTTTATTTGCAGAGATAGTACATTTTATGGTCTCCCCTGAAGTGTTTGTTCCTGTGATCTAGAGAGTTGAATGGTGATTTGGGTTCATGAAACAGTCGCCTGTCCCTCTTACAAGACATTCACGCTCCTTTCCTTGGAAACAGAAATCCTCATCTTCCAGTCCTAGTAATTGAATGCAGTGCTGAGAATACCAGGGTATATATTTTCATTTTTAAATGGTACCGTGGCTGATTTCGCCAATGTATCATATTATTTAACTGTCCTAGGACAAATTAAAGACTTCTGATGGCCAAACCTGGATGCCCTCCTTGTCCACACACAGATGTGTAACCTATTAGACATGCCAAATCTCTGTTCTTGACCTAAAATACAAATGAACAGCCAAAGATATGTATGTCGCCTTGAGGCCTGCAAAGTAAAAACAGTACAGCGGTGAAATGAAGTCCCAGTGGTTGCACATCTTCAGAACTCCTTTTAGTGGGTGGATGATCACTGCTCATCATGGATGCTGCCTCTGCTCTGGTATCATGAAGTGGAGATAAAGCATCAAGTCAGCCATCCTGTTTTGTTTTTTGTTTTTTTTTCCTTAAGTATCTTCTCCTCCTCTTACAGCCGGCCCCCATCGATCCTACCCTACCCATCCAGCCCCATCACCCACCTTCTCTGGATTTACCTTTCCATCTTACACCGCTGGCTTGCCCCTCCAGGGATGGGGTCATCGGGAGAGGCCCTTCTTATATCCCGATGGAGACTGGGTAGGTGCTCGAGGGAGGGTGCCACGGTCGGCAGTGTGGGGTCTGCAATGAAGGGTGGACATCCTCTTGCTACAGCTATTGATCCTTTTTCTGATTTTCTCCCCTTGTGGATGCTGGGAAAGGCTCCTGGCGTGCATGCACATTGCAACGGCACATCTAAGCTTGTTGGCATCTGCCCCTCAGGTCGCAGCTCCGCTTGCACTGCCAGCTGTGATCACCCAAGTGGCAATAGCATAGCGGAGACCGACCATCCCCCCCACCTGAGGTGGAGAGCATCCTCTGGAACACTCAGATCACCTCCCCTGGTCGACCCTCCAGTGACCTGGACTCATTCCTGAATGCAGGTCGCTGAAGTCATGAGCAGTAACGCTACCGCTGCGCTAGCAGGCAGCCCATCCTATTTTTATTCTGCTGCAGTGCACAAGTATACTGCACTGGCGGGTTTGCTACTGGGAAGGAGGCCTGTTTGTTTTCAGCCTTAAACTACTGACCTTTTGTAATACAGCACAGTGCTGAGTTCTTTTTATGTTCCAGTTGTGTTACTTTCTGACTCTTGCACTTGTTATCCATCTCATCTTCTGTTTTTACACTTTTATGCTTTATTCCCACAAGTGATGTTTTGCACTGTTGGTTTGTTTGTACCCTTACTATTTGATATCAGGAACTCTGTGCTGTTGAGTTACAGTGCATTTCAAAATGTGGGAATTTATTAGCATCTGAGTGTGGATTGTTTTTTGTGACTGTCTCCTTCACTTATTTATAAAGGCTCTCAAAATAATGGCTGGAATTTTAAGAGTTGTTTATAAGATACAGGAAAAATGCCCAGTGTCAAACAAAGTGAATATACCATAAATACTGGGCTTTTCTTAATAACCAGAGGTAAGTCACAATCTTACTTCGAGAGGGCTCTTGCAGTAGGTAATTACAGATAGGACTGACGCCGGCAGGCGGCAGGACCCCACGGAAAAATTTCTAGCTAGCAGTCCCTGGCGATGACCGCCCATCGCCAGGTGACCGCGTCAGGAGACGTCGGTATAAAGGGGTGGTCCCGGACGCCCGCCTTCCAGTTCTTTCCTGACGTTAGCTCATGCAGTGCCTCGCGGATAAATTCGTGCTTCGTCAGCCCTACCTTCATTGGTTTTTTACCGCAAAATTATTATTTTTTTGACTAACGTCAGTACTAGCATCGGTGTATGTCGTCCCCTACACCCTACAAGTACAAGAATAAGTGCGATTCATGTGGCGCCCAACTACCGCACAAGGAGGGCCACTCCCTGTGCCTGTTCTGCCTAGGCCCCGATCACCCAGTCGAGAAGTGCCAGCACTGCCTCAGTTTCAACGCGGCTACCCGGAAAAGGCAGCAGCAATCCCTGGAAGTCCATATTCTAAAGAAGAAAATGAGTTCTATGGAGAAGGAGCTCAAAAAACTGAGGCAGGCGTCCACTTCCCCCGAAGGCCATCGGAAGAAGAAGAAGAAGGAGAGGCACCGGGACAAGGGCTTCTCCACCACGTCTCCCTTGGGAGTCGCTGGGATGCAGGTAACATCCCCTCCGGGGGATCGCTCCTCGACAGCCACCTCGGAGGTTTCCGAGGGGGTGTCGGCCTGCCCGTCTGGCTTGCGCTCGGGCCTTGCGGGCGCCTCCGGGCAGTTGGAGGCCTCCGCGCCTGGTTTGGCCACAGTCTCGCGGCCTACCACTGTGGGCGACTCCGGTAAGCTGGGCGTCGGCTCCTCTGACATCCGCCCGGAGAGGGCCGGTAAGACGTCCGACCCTCCGGGGCGACGCACGGCCTCTTCTCCACCGGACCAAGCTGATCCCTCTACTCAGCCTGCCTCTGGTGATGGCTCTCATAATTCGGACGTTGGCTCCTCCGGTGCCCGCTGAGAGTTCGCCTTAAGGCCTCACGCCGGCTCGTCCGACGTCCGGCCAGCGAAGGAACCGACGAAGGACCCCCCCCACGTCCGTCGTACCAGTTCCCGCGAGCCTTTGCTGCCGCCTGGGAACCAGAGTCTCCCCATCCCGACCCGGGACTCCCCCATCCCGGGCGAGGCTGGGGATCTTTTGCCTCCGTCAGTCCTTCCTCTACCTGGAGCGTCGGACCTGACATCGGCTCCCTGGACGCCGGCTCCGACGCCAGCCCCTCCGACGTTGGTACCTCCAGCACCAGGGCCTCCGCCGTCAGCCCTTACGTCGGCCTTACCGACTCCGGGAGACATCCCATTCCCATCGGGCCATCCACCCTCCGGGCTTTCCAGTATGGTCCCGTCCATGAGGCCTCCGGCCGGGCCGTCTGCTCCGGCAGCCCCCCCTGGCTCCTGGGTACCCTCCGTCCTATACAACGCCAGTGTACCCGGGACCGCAGTATCTGGCGCCGCAGTACTCGACGCCACAGTACCCGATGCTGGGCTACCCGCAGCCGGGTTTTGGATATGCTCCATACGGTTATAATCTGTATCCTTATCCTCTGCCTCCTTCTCCTCCACCGCCCTCGCGGCCGCCGGTGGACCTGCTGGAGATTCTGGCCTCCTGGTGGGCTGAGGTCAAGGCTCAGCTCACCAAGAGGTCAAGAGTCGCCTTCCGGCGATGGTGCCGTCCCAGGTTCCCGTACGTCCGAGGTGGCACACTCCCTCATCACCTCCGGACTCCAGGGTTCTTCCGTCTGGATCCAGAGAAGGGCAGGACATGCTTCCCCAGGGGCTTCCCAAGGGGTCCGTTCCTCCCCCGGGTTGGGAAAGGGAGTCTTTCTCTTCTTCATCCTCCTCTTCACCCTCGGACTCTTCCGACGGCTGCTCCGAGAAAGACGACGAGCCTCGCTCTCCGTCCAAGCCCAGGCCAAGGACTCCTCCGAAGTCTCCTCCGGAGGATCCTTCTTTTACGGAGTTGCTTAGGAAAATCCAGGAGGTTCATCAGTGGCACTCCCTGGAACCAGATCCTCAGCATCTGAAACTTGCTGAACATCTGGATCCGCCCGTGACAGCTCCTACCTTGGTGCCACCCTGGATAGAGCCTCACGCCGACCTTGTTACCACAATATGGAAGCAACCATCGGCCTTAGCCCCACTTCCTAGGAAGTCGAACCGGCTATATCAGGCTCCCGAGGGTGTTGACTTCCTGAATTCTCACCCTCGTGCCGACTCGGTCGTGATTTGCGCTGCTCACGGCCGGTTGGCGAACCCCAAACACCTTAGCTCGTCTCCTCCTGATAAGGAATCACACCTTCTGGACCAGTATGGGAGAAAGATTTACGCTTTCTCCACACTGGGGATCAGGGCCCTGAATTATGTCGGCCATATGGGGGACTACAAGAAGGCTATCCTGACTCTGGCGGAAGCCAAACTGGACTCCTTGCCTGACTCCCAAGTCAAGCAGGAGTTGGCTGATCTCGTCCACTCTGCTCGTTCGGCCAGTCGACACATGCTACGTGCGACATACGATGCAGTGGACACTGTTGGGCGGAGCTCAGCTTTTGCTGTAGGCCTACGGCGTCATGCTTGGCTCCGTGTGTCAGGTTTGATCCAGGAGGTGCAATCTGCTATCCAGGAAGCACCCTTCCAGGGGTCGATGCTTTTCGGGGGTGATGTCAAGGACATCATCACCGATTTGCAAGAGAAGGGGACGGCTCTGAAGTCAGTTAATTCCATGTACCGTCCCCATCAGCAGCAGTGCCGTCCCTTTCGCAGACAAAATTGGCCAAAGGCAAAACCCCAGGGAAGGCGGGCCACAAAATGCCGGGCCCCGCAGCTGTCAAGCCCCCCCAAAAAAGCAGCGGGTGCTTCAGCGGCGCTGCCCCACACCACCTGACTCCTTTCCTCTCCCACTGCCTCCGGACTCCCCGGAGGAACCAGTCGGAGGGAGGTTTTCCCTCCACCTTCCGGGATGGGAAAGGATAACCACGGATTCTTGGGTGCTCCAGCTCATAGCAGAAGGACACTCCATAGAGTTTCTTCAGAAACCACCCCGCCACCCCCTCTAAAATCATTGTATTCACGGGAACATCTTCTCTTGGTCCAGGAGGAAATCTCAGCTCTTTTGCTGAAGCAAGCGATAAAGCCTGTCCCCCTTCATCTGCAAGGGATGGGTTACTATTACCATTTCTTCTTGGTTCCAAAGAAGACAAGAAATCTCAGACCAATTTTGGATCTCAGTTCCCTGAACCGTTACCTTGAGTACAAAAGGTTCAGGATGCTCTCCTGGCAGAGCCTTCTGCCCCTCGTCCGGCCGGGTCAATGGCTTTGTGCTCTGGATAGGCAGGACGCTTATCTGCACATTTCCATTCGCCCTTCTCATCGCAAATACCTTCGTTTTGTGTTCCAGGGGGACCGCTACCAGTTCAAGGCACTCCCATTTGGTCTATCCTTGGCTCCCTGAGTATTTACCAAATGCCTGGCAGTGGTGGCGGTCCACCTGTGTACCAAGGGAGTGCAGGTTTTCCCGTACCTGGACGACTGTCTCCTGGCGGCCTCGTCCAGGGAGGAACTCCTGCGTTTCCTCTCCCTTACCCAGCAGATTTTTGCCTGCCTGGGTATTACCATCAACCATTCCAAGTCTCATCTGGACCCATCCCAGAGGCTACAGTTTATTGGGGTGATCCTCGATACGACCATGAGCAAGGCCTTCCTTCCTCCGGACAGGGTGTCCACCCTTCAGACCCAAATAAGTCTGTTTTCCGACCGCAGGAGTGTCTCTGCAAGGTCGGTCCTTCGCCTTCTCGGGCTCATGGCGGCTGCTATCCCGACAGTACCGCGCTTCGACTCCACGTGAGGATGTCCAGTGGACTCTACGCCTCAATGGGATCAGCTAGTGGACGACCTAGATCACTCAGTTCTGATCTCCTCGCCGATGATGCGAGACTTGCAGTGGTGGATGGTTCAAGAGAACCTGTTTTGGGGAGTTCCTTTCTTTCATCCTCCCCCCTCCCAGACTCTAACCACAGATGCCTCAGGCGAAGGTTGGGGAGCCCATCTAGGCCCTCATCGGACCCAGGGCTCCTGGTCCAAGCTAGAACAAGCTGTCCACATCATTGTGCTCGAGCTTCGGGCAGTGTTGTATGCTCTCCAAGCCCTTCACCAATACATCCTTCCTGGCCACCTAGCCATCCAGACGGACAACATGTGCGTGGTGTGGTACATCAACAAGCAGGGAGGGACTCGGTCCTACCCTCTGTGCAGGGAGGCAGTGAGGGTTTGGGATTGGGCAACACAACACGACCTTCACCTCACAGCAATTCACGTTCCGAGAGTCGACAACACCCTGGCAGACAAACTCAGTCGTTCTTCTGCTCTGACTCACGAGTCGGAACTGGACCAAGGGGTCCTAGACAGTATCTTCCACCACAGGCCACTCCAAGCCCGCATCCGCCCTAAACGCAAACTTCATCTTCTCTGCCTCGGCCTGCTCCAGACAAGGCGCTTTTTGGAGTGATGCCTGTCTCTAGACTGGAAGGACAGATTCGTCTATGCCTTTCCCCCAATTCCACTTATTTATTTTATTTTATTTTATTTTTTATTTTGCTTTTGGTGACCGGGTAAGTGCACTAGGCAAACAATGCCTATTTTCAGGCACGACCCGGGAGAAAACGGTTTACAGACAAACAATAAACGTGACGCAGCACATGAATGCAGTACAGATCAGGATGAAAACAGTGTGTAATAAGTACATTGACATACTGAATACTGAAGGTTAAGATACATTAAATACAGGGGAAAAAACATGATTGGTAACAAAAGAAAATTCAATATGGGAAGGTAGTAAGCTTCAGTACAATAAGTGCCATGAAAAGTAGAGAGGGAGAGAGAGGGAGGAAAGAGATGAAGAAAGAGTGTGGCAGGTATAGGTCTTGAGGGGGAGGGAAAGTAGAGAGGGGGTAGATAGGATGGAGATGGGGAGAGGGCAAGAATGAGTGAGGGTTCAAGGTGGGTTAAAACAAGTGCAGGGATGTAAGGTGTGAAGGTGTTCCCGATGTAGTTTCTTAAAGACAGCATGGGTGTTTGTTTGATGGACAGAGAGGGGTATAGAGTTACAGTATTTAGGAGCAGTATAGGCAAACGCACAAGTGCCCATATTAGTTCTACACCTTGGGACTCGCAGAAGGGCTTTACCATTTGATCGTAATCCATGAGTAGGAGGTTGTAGTTCCAGTACGGAAGAAAGGGATAGGGGGAGACCTGTTCTGGTGAT
The DNA here is from genome assembly GCA_016271365.2 of Neoceratodus forsteri. Lineage (NCBI taxonomy): Eukaryota > Metazoa > Chordata > Ceratodontiformes > Ceratodontidae > Neoceratodus > Neoceratodus forsteri. The sequence continues at coordinate 30,380,018 of CM057456.1, forward strand.
GGAGTCAATTAGTGATCCAAAGGTCTGAAGACGATACGCAGAAGGGCTAAGCCATTTTAAGTCCCGATAGAGGTGGCAGTGGTGCTTGAAACGTGGAGAGGCAGTGGCATAGCGACAGATGCTATTATAGGTGGTGTCCCATTTATGAAGGGAGGATTTAGATGCAGATAGGAAGATTGACGAGCCATATACTTATCCCACGAGTCTTGCAGAAACTAGCTTCAGAAGGAGCGAGAATGATTCTGATCACTCCTTTCTGGCCCAGGCAAATCTGGTTCTCTCTTCTGCAGCAATATTCAGAGGATCTTCCTCTTCCTCTATCTCGAGGTTTGTTGACCCAAGATCAGGGGACCCTGGTCCATCCAGGCCTCAAATCCCTTCAACTGCATGCATGGCTCCTGCAGACTTAGCCCAATCCCGTTTTGGGGTGTCTCCCAAAGTGGCGGAGATTTTAGTGGAGGCCAGAAAACCCTCCACCAGATCCACTTATGCCATGAAGTGGAAAAGATTCACTATTTGGGCAGCTTTCAAGAACGTGGAACCTTTCTCCTGTTCAGCGGGGCTTCTGCTGGAGTATCTATGTCATCTGTTTGACCTGGGTCTCAGCCATTCCTCTCTGAAGGTACACATGGTGGCCATTTTGGCCTATCATGTTCCCTTCGCAGACAAGGCTTTTGCTCAACTGGAGGTCTCCAAGACCTTTCTCAGAGGGGTCCTCCATCTGAGGCCTCCCATCCGTACTCCTGCTCCCCCTTGGGACTTGAATTTTGTTCTAGAGAAACTTACTCTCCCTCCCTTTGAACCTGCAACTTCTGCGGATTTGAAGTTCCTTTCATGGAAGACTCTCTTCTTGGTGGCCATTACTTCTGCTCGGAGAATCTCCAAGCTCCAGGCCCTGATGTGTAAAATCCCGTACTTGATTTTTCACAAGGAACAAGTTGCTCTTCGCACGAATCCTAAGTTTCTTCCTAAAGTAGTAGCCGAGTCTACCCTAAATCAGTCCATAGAGTTACCTGCCTTTTTTACACAGTACTCTAATCAAGGGGAGTATTTACTCCATACTATGGATGTTCACTGGATTCTGAGATACTACACCAACAGGACGAAGGATCTCAGAAAGACTGATCAGTTGTTCGTCTCTTTTGCTCACAAAAGGGAAGGCAATGCTGTTTCCAAGCAATGCCTGTCTAAGTGGTTGGCTCACTGCATCACTTTCTGTTATGACAAATACAACAAGACTCTCCCGGGTCAAGTCAGAGGCCACTCCACTAGAGGAGTAGCTACCTCTGCGGCTTGTTTGAAGAATGTGTCTGCAGCAGACATCTGCGCTGCCGCCACCTGGACTTCCGTCCATACCTTTACTAAACACTACAGTTTGGATGTTGCCTCTCGCCGTAGAGCAGGCTTCGGGCTGGCTGTTTTGCAAGGCCTCCTATCTTGAGACTTGCACAACCAGAACTATCTTTTGGAGTAGTTTTCCTCCTCCCGGTGCCTCTCTTTGTTCCAGACTGCTTGGGATTCAGTCCTATATGTAATTACCTACTGCAAGAGCCCTCTCAAAGTAAGATAGTACAGTTACGTAAGAACTTACTGTAACAGTAGATCTTCGAGAGAGGCTCTTGCAGTAGGTAATACCTTCCCGCCCTCCATCCCCCTAGGCTTTTTCAGCTCCTTTTCCATTGAGGAAATATCCGCTTCTCTCTCGTCCAGCCTCTTTTGGCCTGTGGTGGAAAGAACTGGAAGGCGGGCGTCTGGGACGCCCTTTGCACCGGCGCCTCCTGACATGTCGGTCCCTGACGGGGCAGTCCCTCGCCAGGGACTGCTAGCTAGACATTTTTCCGAGGGGTCCTTCCGCCTGCCGGCATCAGTCCTATATGTAATTACCTACTGCAAGAGCCTCTCTCGAAGATCTACTGTTACGGTAAGCTGTTGCGTAACTGTTCTTTCTTTGCCTAGAAACCAGTGTTTGGGCCAACAAACTGAAATATTTTAAAGCACGCAACCGCCCTACATGTGAATGCTTTTTTTAATACTGTACATCCTAGGACAGAACCTGTTTGTATATTGTACTGTAGATTTTAACTAGCATCTCCTTTTTAAAGAAGAGTTCCAGTCACATGGGGAAAGAAACATAGGTGCCATTAGTGGAGCTCTGTTATTTAACCCCCTTCCCCAAAATTTAATTGCAAGTCATTCTTTTTTTAATTATCATTTTTTAATTGTGTTTTTGCTCCTTTGTTTAGGTTGGGCAGATGTACTGCCTGTTGATCCATATTTGGCTGTCACAGAGCTGGACTGGGGCAGTCTTACCCTGTGATGCCCCCGGCTGAACCCACCCCACAAGGACGCTGGTTTCAGGGCAGTTACCACAGTGAATGCATGTTCGAGGCCCGCCACCAGCTCCACAGCAACCCTTTTCCCTGTCACTCCCCCCATCCCGCTGCATTACTGTCTATATTCCTACAGTCGGCGGTGATGGAGTAGGATGACCCCAGCTCTCCCTTCCCAGAGGACAGCGTCCTCTGGGATGCTCTATCCTGCTCTGTCAGGCCGGCCCCGATGTCCCATGTTCATTTCCGAACCCAGATCACAGGCATCATGAGTGGCAGCCCTGTGGCTACACCTGTTGGCTGGCCCTGTTTTTTTTTTGTTTTTCTTTTATTATTATGATAATTATGATTGAGGACATCAACATAACTGAGTCTTTGTCCTTTAAAGTTTTCTTATAACTGAAGCTTACTCCAGAGCTGCAGACATAACCCCTGCTGATGACATCACAGTCTGTTACTGGGGAAATTAATGTGATGTCACATGTAGGGCGTTATGACTTTAGCTCCTGGCTCGGCTGTAGATGAAGAATCCAGTTTTTATGTGAATGTGCCTAGTTATGAAGTATGGAAGGACTGGTACGTCTAGATTTTTTGTTTTGGGGGCGGGGGGACACAGTGAAGTTCAGCTGATGCCAGCTATGACTTGTGCGCTGGTGACTGCCCCCCCCCCTTAAATGTGTTTGTCTTTATTTTTGTTGCATTTATCCCAATTTTCTCTCCATACATTCCCCTCTCAGACAGTTCTGGCCATATTACAGCACCTGATCCTTGGCAGCAGGAGTTGCAGGCAAGCTGTCTTCTTCAAGAAGGCTGCCAAGTACTACTCAGCTCTGCTGAAGGTGATGTGGAGCCAGGCCCCATCCTTTGCCACAGAGCAGGTGCATCACCTTCACAATGTACGTGCAACCCCTGGCCAATGGAGTGAGAGCATGAAGGTGACTTACAGACCTGGATATCCTGTGCTACAGCTCAGCATGCTATCTTCAGGACACTGACACTGTCACCACGACTCTGGCACTGTCACCCAGGGGTGTAGCTCGAAATTCCTGTTTTGTACACATAATCTCCAACAGTTACACACCCCCCCCCATTAAAAAATGTACACATCCTCTCCAAATGGCACCCCCTTCCAAACAAATCAGATTGTTGTCAGATGATTCCTCTAATCTCTGAAGAGGTTATACATGTATCTGTCCCCTAAACAACAGAAGTTTAAACTGATACGCTCCTCAGTGGCCTACACTAACCCAAATACTACAGATTAGAATGAAAATGTTAACAGAAGGGCTTATGGTTTGTGACAGGCACGCAACAAAACTGTACACAAATGTGTACAGTGAGTATGCCTGCCTACACCCTTGCTGTCACCACAACTCTGGGGCTGGTTGTCGTCATGATTCTGGGAATGTCACCATGACACTGTGACTGTCACCAGGACACTGCGGCTGTCAACAAGGCACTGGCACTAGGACTCTGGGGCTGTCATCATGATTCCCGGGATGTCACCATGACACTGCAGCTGTCACCATGGTACTGCACCTGTCACCATTACACTGCAGTTTTCACCTTGGTACTGCGGCTGTCACCATGGCACTGGATCTGGCTCCGTGACACTATGGCTGTCACCAGGACACTGCAGCTGTCGCTGTGGCACGGAGGCTGAAGTTAAGCCTCTTTACCTTTGACCTAATTTTTTCTTTCATCTTCTCTTCCCTGACAAGCCACAGCTGAACTTTTGCTACCTGCTGGGAAGTTGGGCTTGAATGCCAGTACAGTTCTGTGGTCAGCTAGTGGTGGTGGTGGTGGGGGGTGTAAGTGCCGAACACTCCGCCCAGAGGCTGAGTGCCTTGTTTCTGCAACATACCCAGCTCTATTCATTCAAAGATCAGGTAAGTTGATACCATTGCAATCCCAGGTGACAACATATAACAGTGCTGGCTCACTTAAGCCAGCTTTAGTTTACTTTTTTTTTTTTTGCTCCTCCCCATGCCTCCTGACCCCTGACCGGACACTTCTTCAGGCTGCCAAGGGACTCCCTTACCTACCAGGTCATCCCCATTGCTGCTGTCACACTGTCCCCCACTGTGCTGTGCCCCAGCCAACTCGGCATATCCCTTCACCATGGGGGGGGCCTCCCGGGGCCCACGAGAGGGAGATAGGGTCCAAATCCATGCTGGGTGCATGGCGGGGGATTGGCTCTATAGGCTGTTTGCCAGGGCTGTGTGGCATGAGGGGACCCTGGTGACCATTATCCGGTCAGCTAAGCAGGTGATTTTCCATTTTCTTCCCACCACCCTACCCCCACGGTGTGGCCACACACACGTGGCATCCTGGGAAGGACCCACAGCGGTGAGTGGTCACCCACACTGCCAAATGCGCTTCAACTGAGGACCACTAGCAGCCACTCTAGAAGTGGTACAGGCTTGTGCCCTGCCTCCTAGGAAGGAAGAGCATCCGAGCGGACACTCCTAACCCTCCCCATTGGTCTCCGCTCCTGTTGCACCTGGTGCAAACTCTGGTCGCTAGCGTGCCAGGCAATACCCTATTGCTTGGCACCACAGAGCCGGCTTGACATTTTAATACATCTCAAGTGATGGCTCACTCGTTGGCCAGTCAACAGCGTGTTGCACTCCCATACCAGTGAACTGGGCTCAGGAGTGTACTTTGGTGGGCTGGGTTGTGCTGCTGTGTAGCAGTGCCCACAGCTTGGAGACAGATGAGGCTAAATTCTTCTGCTACAGTGACCCCTGTAGTGGGTCATAGAGCTAGCTTTTCGTAGCAGAGGGATGCTGTGTGTTTGCATGCAGGACAGAGACACTTTCATGCTTTGTGGTTGGTAATGGGAAGTGGAGAAGAAGAAAAAACAGAAAAAGCAGTGCATGCCAGGCTGTCTACATGATGGCCGTAAGCACTGTCTGACCCTGCTTCATATGAATCTTTATCAGCTCCTGACAGTGGAGATAAAGGGGTGGGAGGTCGCTGGCACCAGGGACTGAAGATTGTGGCTGGAGGGCCAAAACGTTGTATGAAGAAGAAAAAAAAATATCTGAAATGATAGGTGTGGGTAAATTATGCCCATTACTTTCACTCCCAAATGGACAGATTTGGAAATTTCCTAATTAGGTACTCATGACGAGTCACTGCAAATAGTACTTTACTCCCTCTCCTGCAGTATGGTGTTCCTGTCTTACAGTCCCTGAGGTGCTCGGAGTTCAACAAGTTTAGGAGTTCTCTGTAATAAAATTGGACGTTTTGTCTCTGGAGCCCTACCCAAGGAGCACCAGTGTGATGCATTGCATTTACTGAATTTGCCCTCCTTGGAAGGCTGCTAAGGCCCTGTCCACACTACACCGGATCCACCCCTCTGTAACGTTACGGGGGTCCCAAACCCGTTACATAGCGGTTTGCGTTTACCCTATAGCGTTACAGAATACGACTCGTAACCGTTGTGAAACCACTTTCGTGGTGGTTTCAACAATGAATTATGGAACGGATCCACCGCTGTACCGTTACCAGCTGTAGTGTGGGCGTGAGACTGATCCCCTGCAGTGCCCGTAGCACAGCGCGAGCTGCATTGTGGGATTGGGTGCCGCCATAACAGTCTCCCAGCACCCGCAGTATGGACCGGCTGTAACGGTCCCGTACCAGACACTGCTGCAGTGTGGACACACTGTACCGCTCACCGACCATAACGGTTTGTAAACGTTACTGAGTTGGTGCGGTGTAGTGTGGACAGGGCCTTGGAGCAACCTCTCTCTGCTTGCTTGTCAAGGGTCCCTCCCCTGCCTCCAGTTTGTTACATCCTGACAATTAAATTCTTGAGGAAAGTCCTGCATTCCTCCAGTAATATCCTACTGTAGGTACCTGGAGTTAGACCCTGTGTGAGAAAGAAGTCCTTTGCAACCTCAGCATCCTACCTCTGGAACTCTCAGCCTTCTACCTTACAGGATTGTTCTTCTCTTGGTGGCTTTAAGAAGTGGTTCAAAGTTGTCCTGCAGGAGCACAGCCTCTGCTCCTGTAATGGGTGACTTTTGCTTGTATTATTATGACTGCCTCTGTTTGCTCATTCTGCATTATTTTGATATCCTGTTCTGATCTATTTGTCCCCCTTATGTAATCAAAGATTGTTTTTAATACTGTTGTGTCCCGGTATTCCCCTCACTGCTCATCTCTCCCTTATGCGGACGACCTTGCCCTGTACTATAGCTCAAAGTGTTTGTCAGTGGTAAAATATACTCTCTCTGCTGCCTTTAATGATATTGTCTTGGCTGTCCAGGCACAAGCTCCTACTTAATGTGGGGAAGACTCAGGCCATGGTCTTTGATACTGTGGCCAAACTTAAGATGGCCCAAAGTCAACTTAGTATCTCCTGCCTTGATGGTTCTCTACTGAATACGGTAAACTCGTTCAGATATCTTGGAGTAATACTCGATGGGTCCCTTGACTTTGACCAACATATCCTGGATACATGTAAGTCTGTGAACTCCAAAATTGTACTGGTCTATAAGACTAGTCCCATCCTGACACCTACTGGTAGGCTAGCCATTGCCAGAGGTATTCTGCTCCCCTCTCTGACTTACGGAGCTGTAACCTATATTAATGCCTCCAAGTCATCCCTACACAGATGGAACACTACATATAACACCATCTGTTGCTACTCCTCATTTTCCCAGCAACTTAAACATAGGTGCCAGCTTTATGCTGATTTAAATTGGCCTCCTCCCTCACACTATCGACTTCTCTCCCTTAGCTCGCTTGTGGATAACATCATTAGAACCAATGTTCCAGTATCTCTTGCTTCCCTCTTTCTTCAACAGTCATCTTCATATGGCTTACGGTCCACTGATCAATCCCTTCTTCACACTCCAAGATGCAAAACCTCCAAGGGAACCCATGCTTTTGTCTGTGCTGCTCCTAAATTTGGGAATTCCTTTCCCCTAGGGATTCTGTCTGCTCCAAGCCATCCCCTTTTTAAAAAAATGTATTGGTCTTACTTTTGAAAACATACTCCTTGCATGTGTTTTAATCCCACATAGAAATACTTGTGACTGAATTCAGCTGGTTAGGGGATCTGTCTCTCCTTCCTTGTGGTCTTATTTCACTTATGCTCTTTGTGCACCTAACCTTGCCTTGCTCTGCTTCTCCTTAGCCCATCCCTCACTGTTGTCACTCTAATGTTCCCACTGTGAACTAACCTTATACCCCCATGAACTACTACTTGTCTTGTCAAATTATAATATGGTTTTGCGAACTGCTACTAGCTTTTATGCACTTGTTTTACTACAAGCACTTCCCCTGGCACTGTACTACTCTTTGTTGTATGCCAGGTGCTAAATTGTTATCTACCCCATGCTCTAGCTGAACCACGTCTTCTGCTGTGAACCTTTATCATACTATTGTAAACATGTAGCTATACCATACTGTTGGAAACTGTTAATTGTACCTGTTACTGTCAGAACTGTATCCGTTATTGTAATCCCATCCTGGGATCCGTGCCTGTACTAGTCTTGCTTGTAACCTCCTGGGTCATGTCTGAAAATAGTCATTTCTGTGGCTAGCATGCCCACTTGGTAAACAAAAATTAAATAAATAAATGTATTGCTTCTCTAACTAATGTAACTTTACGATGTAATGTCTGATTGTTGTCATTAACTCCGGGTTGCCCCTGAAAAAGGGACTCCTATGTCTTGGTGAGCCTACCCAAAATTAGTAAATGAATAAAAAAAATAAATGTTTTTTGTGGCCTTCAAATGCAAAAGGTGTTAGCCCAGATGATGAGTAAACCTTAATGTGCGGCCTACTGTATGCCATGTGGACCTGTGTGTTACTTGAAACCCTAGCCCCTGCTGAAAAACATAGCAGATCACATACTGCTGACTGCCTCGAACCAGAAGACTCTATAATGCTTGCTGCGCAAAATATTTTATGAATGCCTTACATGATTATCACTGTGTGTAAAATCTGAAGTGACTTTGACGCTACCTGATAGCTTGCAGTCTGCTGTGTGCCTCTCTGTTGTAACTCGGTCTCTCTGATATTTAGCTCCCAGTTGCATTATGTCTTTAAAACACTTACAGGAAAGGCTTGATGTCCAAGGACAGTTTGTCATGAGGAGTATATATTTCACTTCATTTTATTTATTAACCTGGTAAACTGCACTAGACCGGAGAACCATTTTTAGACATGACCTGGGTAAGTGAGGCACATCAGGCAAGACTGTCATACACAACAAAAGATTACAATAAATAAGTACTGAGCACAACATACGGAGTTAATGTTTGCTTTTATACCTGGCGTTGTTGCATACAGTGGTTAAACTGGAACTGTTTAGGCGAGGGAACTCTCATTTCTAGATTTCTAGGAGCTGGAACGGTCATTCCTAGATGGTGGAACTCCCCTTTAATAGCCAGTAGAGAAAGATGATGAAGATGGTGGAACTGAGTTCCTGCAGGCTTCTGCCCAATTTAGCCCGTTTGCCTGAGCCCTTTTTATGCAGTCCTTACCTCAGTGCTTTTGTGCTGTGTTTTTTGTTGTTCTGGACAGTTAACATTGGTCAAAGCACTGCCATAAGCGTTGCCTCAGCAGGTGTTCTCTTGCACATTTTAAAAATCAAACCAGTTGGTGCAGATCTAAACTAATACTTGCTTACTTTAGCAACCATATGACTGCATGCACAGACATCAGATGAATGGATCAGGTCACTCCCAAAAGTAGGTTGGGTTCGCCTTTTGTACAAAGATTGCAAACTTTAGGATAGTAGGTAAAAAAATATTTTTTTCAGACCTCTCTCAGTATTGTCAAAAATCTCCCTCCAGACCAGAACAATGGAAATCAATAGTAAAACACCAGCACAGACCGCATTATTTTTCAGCTTTTAATAACGTTTGGTTGATTTAGGTCAAGAAAAAGAAATAGTGCCAAATGTTTTAAGGTGCTCCTGCCATAAACAGCCACAAATGGGCACGCATTTTTTCCACCCTGATAATAAAATCGTGCTCCAGCCTCGCTAGAAGGCATTCTGTTGCAGTTCTGACTGTACTATCAGTTTCGTATATCTTGGCTACCAAGTGTATGGGTCTACAGACTTTGCTTTTTTAATACTGATGAGTTTAGTAGCTGTGAAAGGAGAGAGAGACTGATGGCAGAGGAAATTTCAGCTCCTCTGTTTATCTACAACTTGGTGACATTGCTTGCTTCCCTGCACTGCTGTGCCACTGTAATATGGTACTGATGTGGAAGGTTTCCCACTTTTGGGGTGCGTGTGTGTGTGTTTTAGGGTAATAGATTTCTCAGGTCATGCTTGCTCTGTCCAGGGACTCTTTCCAGCAAAGACCGGCGATTGTACAGAGATAGAAGTAACTGGTATCCCATTGCAGAATGTGAGAAATACCTGTTCGTAGCAAGATGTGTGTGCCCTAGACACAACAAAACCTAAAGCGTTTTTGTGGCACATTGTATTTCATCCTCTTTTGATTTCCATGCTCTTTTCAGTTTTTTGCGACTTTTTTTTTTGACATGGGAGAGACAGCATTTGTGACACAGACACATACCTCTCACTCATTCGTTGCCCAAATGTGAGACAGATGGGCGGAATGTGAGGCACATCATCAGAATATGACCTTGCAAGTTGAGAACACTGTAGGTTTCAGTAGACTAATGTTTATAATGTTAGCTGATAACTGAGCGTGAGAGACTGACATGAACTTGCTGCTTTATTTTTCAGTGGGCATTGTGGAATATTGCCTTCTCTATGCAGGACAGAGGATTTCCTCCGAGAGTTAAAATGAGTTAAGTACCCTGTAATGTGTGACAGTTAAGAGATATGTTGTTTGGTTCGACAGTCAGAGCTGCACAATAGAATCAAAAACAATTTTCTGTGCTGTGTCCGATAGCGCCACATCACTTACGATACTTTGTGATGTTAGCTGCTTACAAGTGGGCTGAATCGAGACCCTAAATCCATCACTCTGATATCTGAGCTAAGGTTGAGGCCAAGACCCAGACTTTGCCAGGCTACTTTTTCCTTGTTAATCCATGAAGCCATCTCATACTCTGATCAGATGCACTGAACTCTGTTCTATTCCTCTTCTGTAAGGTGGTGGGTTATGGGAGGCTCTAAACCAGAAGAGATTTTGTTTGGAGGGGAAGGGGTGTCGTTCATTAAAAAAAAAGGTCACTGTTAGTCAAAAATAATGGACTACTAGACAGTCACCCCAATGCATGACTTCCCTTCCTTTTTTTTTTTTAATCATTATTATTATTATTATGCTTTGGTAACTGGGTAAACCCCACCAGGCGAAAGTGCCTGTTTTCAGGGGTGAGCCAGGAGCACTGGGGAAGTTAAGTGACTTGCTCAGTGTTACATGGTATGCAGGTGGAGGTTGTGGGAATCAAACCCAGGTCTGCTGGGTGTACCAGGCTCATTCACAGCTTGTTACTCTTAACTCTAGGCTATACTGCCAGCCAAAATGGAGCTGCTTTTTACGTAGTTGCTGTTACTGTATATGCTCTTGAACGTTTAACTTTTTTGTGTATTCTAGGAGCAGAAAGAATGATGTTTTTGTTATTTTTAACATGTAGTTCAGTTCATTGTCGGGCTCTTACTTTCAGAGGGACCTGCACTGCAAGGGAACAGCAGACTGAATTTAAATTTAGCAGAAAAGGAGTCTGAGACATCAGTATCAAATCAGTTTGTCTCACTGTCTGGTTTGGCTTTCTGAACTCTTTGACACCAGTTACTATAAAAGAGCACATGCTCAAGGCCAATTGCTCTGATACAGGCTTTTTACTGCTTGGATCAGGAAATGGGCTACAATAATCGGCTCGTACAGATGCTGTTAGGTGACATGTTGTCTTTGTGTGGTGTCCCTGCACACACTACAATAAACCATTCCTGTATTTTACAGGTGTACTGCTTTTATTTTGCAACAGCAGAACATTTTAATTCTTTTTCTCCCGTTTTGCTCCTGTCCCCCACCTCGATGATTGAATCATCAAGGCCATAAGGGGGATGGGTGGGTGGGTGTACATTAACAGGCAATGCATTTCTTTGGTCAGCAGGCAGTGGTTGTGCGAATGCTAGGTAGCTCGTAGCTGTCTTCCTTGGGAGCTGAGCACCTGACCTCCATGTTGGGCCCATCTCCCAGCCATCTCTGTCGTGGCATTTCAGGGTCAACATGCGTGCGCCAGCACATCTGATGCAGAAACTGCAAAGCTCTTTGTTAGCTAGCAGCGGCACAGAGAGACTAGCTTTTGAAATCTACATGAGTAAGACACGGCTGCGGTAGGAAGGACTCGTAGTCACTGTAATTCTATTTGGGACTCTGAGCCCAATGAATAACCTCAGAAAGTTCATTTAAACCCCCGACAAGCAGGAGTGGGGCACACTGTTTCCATGGTGTCATAAACACAGCGCACTTTAAAACCTTTCTATTGAAGTATCTGACCTCTGATTCTGCAGTTACCCATTCAAACAACATGAAGTCTTGCTATATTATGACAACTGCAGTTTGTCCCACCATTAGAACTGCTCCGGAGGTGAAAGGGTTAACTACCATTCCAAGAATGGAGTTTAGAGCGTGAGCTTGGTTAGAGAAGCTCTGTCTGGATAATTTCAAATTGAAACTGTCAGATTCTTTACTCCGCCTCACTGAACAGTCGCTCCAGAGATTTCTCCTACTGCTCGGTTCATTTCTTGGTTTAAACAGTATTTTCTCGGTTAAATTCAACCGCGAGTATTATTATTTTTAACCGCAAACCGATCGGTTCAAGCTCTGTCTGTGGTATTGTAAGTAATAGACAGGTTTTTATTTCTGTGTGGAACTTGTAAATGTTTATCGGTTCGCTCGAACCGATCAGGTTGGTTAAACTTTAAAGTATAAGCATTTTAAAGCTTTTAGAGTGCGTTCACGGTTCTTATCGGTTCTAAAAAGCGGATTTCATTACGTTTTTCCATGACCATGACACGGTTGGGAACCGATAAGGGTGTCTTGCCTGGCACCGCCGCTAAAAGGGCAAGTTTGTTGGTTAGGCTGGCATCATGTCTGAGAAACCCAAAAGAAAACCGGCCCACTGTTTCAGCACTGTAGTGTCTGTGGGGAAGCCTTTGCCAAGGCTGACCCACACACTACATGTGTTTATTGTCTGGGGTTTGACCACCTCAATTCAGACTGCCAGATTTGTAAAACTTTCCCTGCAGCCACCCTGGATAAGAGAGTGGGTAGGCTCAGGGAACGCGAGGCCAAAAAGTCCGCTGACCCAGATGGCCAGCCCGGTTTGGTGCCTACCGAACCGGAGGGATTACCCTCTGACCAGGGTGAGACTTCCTCGGGCAAACGTAAAGCTGGCTCTGAGGAGCCAGTTCCAGCAAAGAAAACTAAAAAATCAGCAGGTATGGAGTCCAAAATTCCTTCTCCAACTGCTGCAGAAATAGCAAAAGCTATACAAATTGTACAGTCACTGTCTCCGGTTCCGTCCGAACCGCCACTGTCTGGTAGAAGGTCGGTTCGGTCAGTTCCACTGGTTCAAGAATATGATATTGGAGATTTTTATGAACCAGAGGAGGGGGAGGAGGATTATGAACAGTGTGAATGTGACTTTGAGAGTCTGGATGTGCCCATTGAACCGGACATCTCCCCAGACAGAACTTTAGAATCTCCCCCTATGCTTTCTGAGTCCCCTTCTCATTTTTTGTTTTATAAAAAGGTTGCTGAAACCCTCCAGCTCCCATTAGAGGAAGCTGTGGATGAGCAAGAGGAACCTGACTTTGTGGAAATGATGGATATCCCAGAGTCTAGAGATTATCTATCCCTTACATAAGTCTTTTAGGAAGCAAACAATAAAAATTTTAAAAGCCCTAATTCTGTGCCTCCTGTTGACAAAAGATGGACAGGAGGTACACTTTGTCAGGTCCTGATACAGACTTTCTTTCACAGCAATGCAGTCATGTTGGGGTAGTTCAGGCTGCAGCCTGTGATAAACAACATCCCTGGCTTCACATCCTCCTGACAAGGACTCCAGGAAGATTGATGCCATGGCTAAAAAAATACATGGCAGCGCCCTTGGGACTCAGACAAGCAAATTACATGGCTTATGTGGCGAGATACCAAAAATCTAGATGGGACACTGTCATGGCTTTGGCTAAACAGGCCCCTGGCCAGCTTGCCAAGGAGCTGGAGCAGGTGGCTACTGATGGTATTGAGGCTTCAAGGTGCAATTCCATGCTGCTGTGGATTCTAATGATGTATCCTCTAGAGTCATGGCTACATCTGTGGCCTTTCGTAGGTTAGCTTGGCTCAGGTGTACTAACTTGTCACAGGATACCCAGACTAAGGCTATGTATTTTCCTGTGGTGGGGAATTCTCTGTTTGGGGAGCAGACAGAGAATTACATGAAGAAAATGGATGAATACAGAACAACTTATAGGAGTGCACAAGCCAAGGAGCGGCAAGCCACTCCTCAGAAGCAGACCCCCAGGGGTAGAGGTAGGCCCTTTCACAGGCCTTTTTACCAAACCCAGGCTTCTTCTGCTTGTGCTCAGAGGGGGTTCTTCAGAGGCAGAGGCAGACGGGGTGCAAGTAGGTCTGCTCCCACCCCTCAGCCTAAAGCCCCTGCCAAACAGGCACCCTGATGGGGTGCCCAGGGCCGATTCTCCACTACCTGTGGGAGGCTGGCTTACTGCCCAGGACTGGGAGTCTCTACATCAGACAAATGGGTCCTGGAAGTAGTAAGCCAGGGTCTGGTTCTCAGTTTCAAAACATTTCCAAAGATGAGAGCCAGATTTTTCCACCTGCAAACCCTCTAGAGACCTTTACCTTAGAAACAGAAGTCTCAACCTCCTAGCTCTCGGGGCTGTAGAGAAGGTTTCCCCTACACCAGGGCAAGGGTCTGTACTCCAGATATTTCCTTACCCCAAAAAGACAGGAGAATGGCGGCCCATTTTAGACCTAAGATATCTGAACAAGCACCTTTTGAAACCAAAGTTCAAAATGGTGACTCTGGCAATGATTTTACCTTCTCTAAGGCCAGGGGACTGGCTAGCTTCCCTGGACCTCAAGGATGCCTATTTCCATGTTCTAATCAGAAGCTCCCACCGAAAGTACCTCAGATTCGAACTGCCCTCAGGTCATTACCAGTTCAGAGCAATGCCCTTCGGCCTCACCTCTGCCCCAAGGGTATTCACAAAATGTCTGGCAGTAGCAGTTGCTCATTTAAGAAGGCAAAGGATTGCTGTCTTTCCCTATCTAGACTACTGGCTCATTGTAGGCCAGTCTCCAGAACAGGTCAATCACACCTGCAAGTTACCCAGCAGCTGCTCACCTCTCTGGGCTTCTTGCTCAATCTTCCAAAGTCAGTTCTGGAACCTGTTCAGGTACTCACCTTCATAGGTGCAGAATGGACACAAAGCAGGCCAGAGCCTTCCTACCCTTAGAGGGTAAGGAACCTGGTGGCCCTGCTCCTCCTTCCTTTCTGCAGGTCTCTAGGCCAGCAAGGCACTTCTTTACAGCTCCTAGGGCACATGGCTTCCCACAGCTGTAGTGCAAGGAGCAAGATTTCAGATGAGGGACATTCAGTTTCACTTGAGAGCCTTTTGGTCTCAGAGAAAAGATCCCCTTTCCAAGTTGGTCCAGTGACTCGAACCCTGATCCAGGCCCTTCAGTGGTGGCAGGATCAGAGCAATTTAAGACTGGGGGTTCCCTTCATCCCTCTATCTCATTCCTTGACCCTCACTACGAATGCATCCCTTCTGGGATGGGGAGCTCACGTTGGCGACCTCTCCACTCAGAGAGTGTGGTCCCCTCAAGAATCTCTGCTCCACATCAATTTGCTGTAACTCAGAGCTGTCTTTCTAGCACTTCAAGTGTTTTCTGCATCTGTTCAGAACAAAGTGGTACAAGTCAGAACAGACAACACCACCACAATGTGGTACATCAACAAACAAGGGGGCACTCGGTCTTCGCCTTGTGCACCGAAGCAATGAAGTTGGGGTCTCTGGCTTATTCCCTGAACACTTCCATCATAGCAGTTCACCTCCCAGGAAAGGACAATGTCCTGGCAGATGCTCTCAGCAGGATTTCCCAGGGCCATCACGAATGGTCACTGGATCCCCAAGTACTGGGGATAGTTTTTGCCAGATGGGGCACCCCTCAGATAGACCTTTTCGCAGCCCCAGACAATCACCAACTTCCACTGTTTTGTTGCAGGCCCCCAGTGTTGGGCTCAGTCCCTCTGGATGCTTTTCTCCTAGATTAGGAAGGGAAGTTTCTATATGCTTTTCCTCCCTTCCCTCTCCTATTCAAGGTGCTAGTGAAAATCAGATCCCAGCCTTGCAGGATGATTCTGATTGCTCCAGATTGGGCCAGGCAGCCCTGGTACCCACTCCTTCTGTCCTTAGCAGTCCATCTTCCCCTGTGCCTCCCCAGGAGGCACAATCTGTTATCTTGTGCCCAGGGGAGGGTTTGGTATCCGATCTCAAACCTCAACCTCAAGGCCTGGCTCTTGAGGAGTTAGAGTTTGCTGACTACACCTTTCTCAAGGTGTTCTCGACATCCTGAAGGCTTCCAGGAAGCCTTCCACTAGGGCCACTTATAATTCTAAATGGAAAAGGTTTTCCATCTGGTGCTCGGGGAAGCATATTTCCCCGGAATCTGCTGATTTGCCCATTGTTCTGGACTATATGGTCCATCTTAATTCTTTGGGCCTGAGACCAGCTACCCTGAAAGTTCATTTGGCAGCTGTCTCTGCTTTTATTTCAGCAGGAAAGCCTCTTCTCTTTCCACTCACCCTGTTTTTCCAAGTTTTCAAGGGATTACTTCTACTAATCCACCTTTCAGGGACCCGCCCCTGCCTGGGATCTTAATGTTTGCATTGCTCAGTTGATGCAACCTCCCTTTGAACCTCTGTCTTCTGCAGAGCTCAAGTATTTGACTTGGAAAACTGTTTTTCTAGTAGCCATCACTCTTCCAGGTGCATAAGTGAGTTACAAGCCTTGTCAGTGGAGACTGACTTTATTTCCTTTCACAGGGATAAAGTAGTCCTTAGGACTAACAGGAAGTTTTTGCCTAAGGTGGTTTCAGACTTCCATCTTAACCAATCTGTCTCCCTTCCAGTGTTCTTTACTGACTATTCCTCCTCTGGTGAGAGGAGGTTGCACAGTTTAGATGTTAAGAGGGCCCTTAGTTACTATATAGAGCGTACCAAGGGTCATAGGTTCGAATCCCTCCAACTTTTTCTCACTTTTGGTGAGGTTGGAAAAGGTAAACCTGCCACTAAGAGATCCATTGCCAGGTGGATTGTCTCTTGTATCCAATTTTGTTATCAAAAACTGGGAAAGGTTCCCCCTTCAGGCCTGAGGGCTCACTCTACCAGAGGTACAGCTGCGTCTATAGCTGCTGCCAGAGACATCCCTATTTTAGAGCTATGTCAAGCAGCTACCTGGAAAACGGTATACACTTTCACCAAGCATTACTCCTTGGATATCCAGGCCAGGAGGGATGCTAGATTTGGCACAGCCGTGCTTCAGAGCCTATTCCTAAGTAGGTTCTGTCCCTCCTCCATGGAGGTACTGCTGTGTATTCTGCAATTGTCATAATATAGCAAGACTTCATGTTGTTTGAAGAAATTACTCACCTTAGTAATGTTGTTTCTTCAATGGAGTCTCTACATATTATGACCTCCTCCCAGCCTGCCTCTCAGAACTTCTACTTGGGTATGGGGTGGCAGTCCAGTGTGGGCACCAGGTTATGCCCATTATATGTTTTTCACCCTTTTGGGGTTTTGGGGGTGTGGTGTTTTATTCTACCTTATTTTATTATTTTCTGGTTCCTGACTTGAGTCTTTGTGTTGGGACCAGGAATGTGTTAATATTTAGGTAGCCAGTTGGCTAATGTGAGGTTACAGCTTCCACACAGAACCTTAGTGAGTTTTTGCTTTCAAGTAAGGATCACGACAGTTTCAGTTTGAAACTATCCAGACAGAGCTTCTCTAACCGAGCTCGCGCTCTAAACTTCATTCTTAGAATGGTAGTTAACCCTTTCACCTCCGGAGCAGTTCTAATGGTGGGACAAACTGCAATTGTCATAATATAGCAAGACTCCATTAGAAGAAACAACATTACTAAGGTGAGTAATTTTTTCTTCTGGCCTATTCCTAGAGTGAAGACGGGTTGGTGGTGGCGCTGGCTGGTGGGCTTATTTGTGGGCTTGCACGTCTGGGCCTTCTTGCGCTCTTTCCCCCAGTACCTCTGGCTTACCCCCTCAGAGGGTGGGGAAGACTAGTAACTGCCGGGGGAGAGCAGGTCCAGAGGCTAATCGAAGCCAGAGGCAGGCTTCACAAGCGCGGCCAGCTGCAAGGAGTTTTTCCTTGCTGTTAGTCAGGGGAAGGGACGTGCAATGATGTCCAGCTTCCGCCCCGGCCCTCAGACTGTTAGTGCCGGTAGCTGCTCGAACCCCCTGCTTCCACCAGGGGTCTGCCGAACGGCATGCGTGACCTGCACCCTTCCCCCCCCCAGAGAAGGAGAGCAGTCCGTGGGATGCTCGATCCTACTCCCGGCTGGCCCCTCCAGCTACCTGGGTCCACTCAACCCGGCCCGCCAGCGTCACAAGCGGAAATCCAACTGCTGCCCCAGCAGGCCGGCCGTGCTGCTACACTTTCAGTTTTATTTGTTTGTGGGGCAGTAGTTGCAATCAGATGGCCTTGATGGCTGACAGTAGCACCTTTAATCTACTACTATGGCAACCTTGTTGACGCTGTATAGAAACATAGACAGTGATGGCAGAAAAAGACCAGAGGTCCCTCCAGTCTGTCCAAGTTCCCTATAATCCCTGGAACCTACTGTTCCTCCAGGGTACTAACCTCCCCCATCGTCTCTGTATTCTCCTCCCTGGTCTTGTCGCCCCTAGTAACCACTATAACCTTCATTATGTTCCAGCCCTGCTTGAATCCCCTGACTTTCTGCACCCACCACCTCAGCTGACAGACTGCTCCAAGGTTCCACCACCCTTTCTGTATAGTAGCATTTCCTTACATCCCTCCTGAGCCTACCTCCTGTTAATTTCCATTTGTGTCCATGTGACTGTGAATTAGTATTCAGGCTAAATAGTTCCCTGCAATTCACTTTAATTCCTTTAAGGAACTTGAAGGCTTCTGTCATATCTCCCCTCTTCCTCCTGGTCTCCATTGAGTACATATTTAGTGCCTTGAGGCGCTCCTCATAGGATGTGGCCTGCTGGCGCTGGATCATTTTTGTTACTCTACGCTGCACAGTTTATAATCTTTCTTTCCCCTTCTGAGGTGAGGACTCCAGAACTTGGTGCAGTACTCTAGGTGAGGCCTCATCAGGGATCTGTAGGGGGAAGTAGTACATCTTTTCTTATATCAATACCCCACCCGATACATTGCAGCATCTGGTTAGCCTTGTTATAGTCCTTGTTGCACTGACTCTATTGCTTAAATGAGTTGTTAATGATAAATCCCATATCCCGCTCCTCACCTGTAGTGCTAAGTCTCTCTCCTCTCATCCAGTACTCTGTCTTGGGTTTTTTTTTTCCCTAGGTGTATCACTTTGCACTTTTAAACATTGAATTTTAACTGCCAGACCTTTGACCACCCCCTAGCTCTATAAGTATTTTACTTATATTGTTGTATTTTAAATGAGGCAAGAAGATTATTAATAACATGAATGTTGACAGGAATGGAAAAATCGGACACAAGATTGTATAATTTGAACTTGTTATGGCTGAATCTGAATGTATTGTAATTAAATTTTTATCGACCAATAAAATCCTTTGTACTTGTACCTCTCTAGCTTTTGTAGATCTCTCTGCAATTCCCTTATTCCCTTGTCACTAGCCACCCTCCCACACAGTTGTGTCATCTGCGAAGAGACACAACCTGCCCTGGATTCCTTCTCCAATGTCACTAATGAACATGTTGAAGAGGATCAGACCCAGGACCAATCCCTGTGGAACCCCGCTCATAACCTCCCTCTCCTCTGATTTAACCCCATTGACCACCACCCTCTGTGGTCTCCCCTCTATCCATTTCCTCACTCAGTATACTATAGGTTTAGCTGCACCCAGGTCTTCCATCTTTTTGAGCAATCATTTGTGAGGTACTGAGTCAAAAGCCTTGCTGAAGTCAAAGTAGAGCACATCCACAGCATGGCCCTTGTCTAATTCCTTTGTCACCCAAAGAAAACTGTCAGATTAGTCTGACAAAATCTTCCTGCCACAAAACCATGCTGTTTAGTATCCTGGAGCCTGTTGTTCTCCAGGTAGTCTATGAGGCCCACTTTGGTCAGTGACTCCATCTGCTTCCCTACGATAGAGGTTAGACTGACAGGCCTGTAGTTCCCTGGTTGCTCCTTATCCCCCCCACCCCAATGAAGCGGTACAACGTGTGCCACCTTCCAGTCCCTTGGAACTTCCCCAGACCTAACTGAGCTGTTGAACAGATATACCAGTGGTTCATTCAGCTCCACGGCTAATTCCCCGAGTATCCTTGGATGCAACTCATCTGTTCTCAGGGCTTTTTCTATCTTAAGGGCAGCCAGCCCTTTCAGAACCCTTTCACTGGTGAACAATGGCTATCTTATTTCCAGGATTCCCCTGGTGGCTGCTTTGATGCCACTCTCTGACATGGACCCACTGTCCTCAGTGAAAAGTGAGCAAAAGTAGTCATTTAGGGTGGTGGTCTTTTGCCCTTCCTTCTCTATCACCCTACCCCCCTCAACTAGCCTTATGATTCCCCAACCTTTTTTCACTAATTATCTGAAAAACTGTTTTCTCTGTTCCTGACCCCCTCTGCAGTACACAGCTCCATTCAGTCAATCAGACTTTATTTAACCAGGCAGTTACATCATTGAGCAAGCTCATTTGCAAGATGGTCCTGGACATAAAGGACAAATGTAGGTACAGTAATACATAAAGGGCAAATGCAGGTACAGTAATACAGTAGAACAGGGTCAGCATACAGAAAGCAGCGATCAGTGTACGCCATAGACCCTCAAAACAGGATTTAATTAAACAAAAAGGCATATACAAAAACATATGTAAGACAGGAGGAAACTGTGGTAAAACCACAATCACTGTACACAGTAGGCCACCAAAACAGGGTGTAAGTAAACAAGAAGGCATGTGCAAAAACATATGTAAGACAGGAGTAAATGTGGTAAGGAGTAGTAGAGAGGTGATCTAAAAGATTCCAGGAAGGGGATGGCATAGATCTGAAGGGTTTGCCACGAGGGGGTCTGGGTAAAAATAGGGGGGGTGAAACCTGTAAGAAGATTAAAGTGGTAGGGCTGACTAACAGGGGACCCAGGGGGAGGAGGGGTGACAGAGATAGAAAACAGTATGGGAGCAGGACGGGGAGGAAAGTACAGTAAATGCAGCAGAGGTACAGACAGGCAAGGGAGCAGTAAGGAGGGTAGGAGTAACTGCTGAAGTTCCGTGGCTGCTTTGTCCTCCCTGTTTGCCTCTTTGTTTTTCTTTAGATAATCCTCCCATTCTACCTCCTCCTGCTTTTGTTTGTATTTATAGAAGGCCTTCTTTTTGGCCCTTACCACTTCCTTGACCCTTGCTGAGAATCATAGTGGTCTCTTAAACCTGTTTTTCTTTGTTACTGTTCTTATGCATACTTTAGATGCCTTGAGGATGGCTCCCTTTATTACCCCTCATCTTTCCTCCACCCTACCTATGTCCTGTACCCCTTTAACTTATTCCTGACCAGTTCCCTCATCCTGTTAAAGTCAGCCCTTCTAAAGTCAAGGACTTCAGTTTTTGATTGTGGCTTGCTGGCCCTGAGGGCCAATTCAATCCAAACTAGAGTTATGGTCGCTGTTCCCCAGTGGCTCCCCTACTCCCACTGCTCCCACTATCTCTGAGTTTGTGAGCACCACATCAAGGACTGCAGTCTGCTTGGTGGGTTCCTTGACTAGCTGCACCAGTAGACAGTCTTGGAAGGCATCCAGCAAGGCCTGACTCCTGGTGTTGTTGGTCACCAGGACCTCCCAGTCAATGTCTGGCATATTCAGGTCTCCTGCCACCACTACTTCCCCCTTTGCTACCCCTCTTTCAAGTTCCTCTATGAGCTGTCTATCCCTATCCTCCCCTTGCATGGGGGAGGTGTGAATTCCAGGCAAACCTGTACTACTTCTTGTTGTGATGCTCTAAGTTGACCACCTGTCTAGATCTGGGTGGATGTTTTCTAATCCTTAGCCACCTGTCCAAGTCTGAGTGGATGGTTCCTGATCCTTGGCCACCTGTCTAGATCTGAGTGGATGGTTCCTGATCCTTAGCCACCTGTCTAGATCCGAGTGGATGGTTCCTGATCCTTAGCCACCTGTCTAGATCCGAGTGGATGGTTCCTGATCCTTAGCCACCTGTCTAGATCTGAGTGGATGATTCCTGATCCTTAGTCACTGGTCCAAATCTGAGTGGATGTTTGCTGATCCATAGCCATCTGTCCAGATCTGAGTGGATGGTTCCTTATGTTAGCCACCTGTCCAGATCTGAGTGGATGTTTCCTGATCCCTAGCCACCTGTCCAGATCTGGGTGGATGTTTCATGATCCCTAGTCACCTGTCCAGATCTGGGTGGATGTTTCTTGATCCTTAGCCACCAGTCCAGATCTGAGTGGATGTTTCTTGATCCTTAGCCACCTGTCCAGATCTGGGCGGATGTTTCCTGATCCTTAGCCACCTGTCCAGATCTGGGTGGATGTTTCTTGATCCTTAGCCACCTGTCCAGATCTGGGCGGATGTTTCCTGATCCTTAGCCACCTGTCCAGATCTGGGTGGATGTTTTCTGATCCTTAGCCACCTGTCCAGATATGGGTGGATGTTTCCTGATCCTTAGCCAACTGTCCAGATATGGGTGGATGTTTCCTGATCCTTAGCCAACTGTCCAGATATGGGTGGATGTTTCCTGATCCTTAGCCAACTGACCAGATATGGGTGGATGTTTCCTGATCCTTCGCCAACTGTCCAGATATGGGTGGATGTTTCCTGATCCTTAGCCAACTGTCCAGATCTGGGTGGATGTTTCCTGATCCTTAGCCACCTGTCCAGATATGGGTGAATGTTTCCTGATCCATTGCCACCTGTCCAGATCTGGGTGGATGTTTCCTGATCCATAGCCACCGGTCCAGATCTGGGTGGATGTTTCTTGATCCTTAGCCACCGGTCCAGATCTGGGTGGATGTTTCTTGATCCATGGACACCTGTCCAGATCTGGGTGGAAGTTTACTGAGATAGGCTATCACAGTATATGCAGTTTATCTTCATGAGTGAGTTATAAAAGTCATTCCCCCTTATAAAGTGATGATAAATTGCATATTTTGCATCAACCTAATGCATATTCAAATTATACAATATCAATGACTGAACTGTTTCTTTTTGATTTCCACTGCTGGGTTCAGTGTTGCATATGACTATTGTGATGTCATCAGCACTGTGAAAGCTACTGTCTGATGTGTTGATTATTCCCTTGTAATGTACCCAGCTGTGCTAGAAATTAATTGGGATATGCCCCAAAATGCAAGGTAGGATGATATCTTGCAAAGTGTATTCAAAAACTGTCATTTTTATTTCTGTAGCATCTCTCTCTGCACCTGTTGTTGTATAATTCAAACTGTGTAATGTCTAGGAAAGTAAGCTGCACCAAAGAACACTAATATTTTTGCTTCTCATTTACCTCCAGTGACTTATTATATTCTCGCTCTATGTGGATGAGAAAGAAAAGATTCTCACTTCAGTCCCTTCAGAACAGGAGCCTGACATCATTTCATTCCATGACTTGATTGTACTCAGAAGGTTGTGTTATAGAACTTTACTTGTAACTTACTTGAGCCCGCAGCAAATCAAACAGTTTTGCTGCACAAAACCATGCCATTGTATTAATCAAATATGGCATGGACCTATAAAAATATCAAATCTCAAAACAGGCCAGCACTACCCACCACTCAAAGGCAGTGACGCAAGATGTATGTCTAAATGTTTGCAGTTTAATAATACTGCTCTAAACACAAAAGGTGCAAAATACACAAACCTCATACATGCTGTTAGCACAAGCTGGGAGAGCAGGGCAGGTCCCAACTGGCTTCTACCAGTTTCGCAGTAGCCTCTTCAGGAGTATTGGTCCTAATAAAAATATGCCTGATAGTGTACTTTTCAGCTTTGACCCCTGTGACATCACTTGTGAATTCACCACTCGTGATGGCATGAAGCTAATGGAACACTTGCAGAATATCAGGCATATTTTTATTAGGCCCATGACATAGCTTAGCTAGATCTTGATTTGATATATAAATATCCTTCAGCAGTGCACCCTCCATGACATGGCCAGGACAGTATTTGGATAGCAAATGAGTATGTTGTCAAGGGAAAAAGAAGCATGCCTGTGGAAAGCAATTTGGCAGAGTGGTGTGGGGCATACCTCTCAACTGTACCACATTACGAAGAACGTTCCTCATTTTACTTCACAAAAGCTCCCTGTTCCACATTGTGAGGACTTGTCCCACATTCAGTGTTAACATTTTAAAGCAAAAATCTATAGTAAATGATGCAAAAAATATATTATTCGATTAACAGACTTTCTGAACATAAATGCAAACATTTTAACAGTGTTCTGAGCTTCTTAGGTAAAGATTTGATTAAGTGTTCCACATTTTGCTCATTTGTTCCACATTTTGAGAGGCAATGTTCCACATTTGAGAGACAAAAGGTTGAGAGGTATGGTGTGGGGTTCAAATAAGACTAGTGGGAACCTTAAAAAATACTCATTCTTAACTAATCTGCCAGTTTCTAGCTACTCAGAAAAAATGTATGTTTTACATGGAGGCTGCAAAAAGCCTAAATTTATTTAATGGATACATAGATGGTTAAGAATACAAAAAAGACTGAGTCTGTTGAATTTCCTTGAAATTTCTCTGTTGTTTTACTCTACCATTTCAGAGCTCTCCCATCCCTTGGCCTCCCTTTTGTTCCTAATTATTCCCTTACAAATATCTCATTGGATTTTGAGCACCAAGATAGTCCCAGCATAGATCACATTACCAGGTAGATTGTTCTACCTTCTATCCACCGCCTGATCCATGGAGAAATACTGTTTGACATCCTTCTTTAATTTCTCCCCTTCTAGTTTGAGATTGTGCCCCCTGGTGGTTGTGCTGTTCCTTAATTTAAATAACTGTGGATTTTGTCGTATCCTGGGTATATTTAGATGTTTCTGTCAGATCCATTCTTTCTCTCCTGTCCCCCAGAGCGTACATGTCAAGAGTGTCCAATCTCTCTTACTAGATTCTAGCCTGCTGTCCCTTGATTTATTTTTATTTTTTTTAATTGATTCTTTGGTAACCAGGTAAAGGCACTGGACCAAAGGTCCCTTTTCAGGCCCGACCCGGACAAAAAGACTTACAAAAATACATAAATACAATCAACAGCAATACAAAACCAAAAAATACAAATTACAAATTGCAGTTACAAACAGATTTATGTAATGAATAACTTTTTAACCTTTGTTTAAAAGTTAAAACAGAGGGCTCAATCCTAACATCAAGTGGGAGTGAATTCCAATACAATGGTGCTGCTATTGAAAAAGCTGTAGAGCTTAATCTAAGCCGAGACCTGGGGACAAAATATAGGGGGCTATCAGCCGACCTCAGGCTGGGAAGCAGTTCTCTCATTACAACAAGATCAGAAAGAGGAAAAAGGGAGCCAAAGTAAAAACATTTATACATCAGACAGCCAACAAAATATTCTATTCTGCAACTAGGGGAAAACCACCCCAACCGAGAATAAAGATTACACCGATGTGTCCTATTGGGGGCTTCTAAAACAAATCTACAAATATTATTACAGGCTACAGTTAGTGCTTGCATTTCTTTTGTACCTATGTTGTAATATAAACAAGAACTGTAATCAAAATATGGAAGAAGAGAACCAATAGCAATTGCTAATCTAGTTGCTTGTGAGAAGAATGACTTGAATTTGTATAACACCCCATTCTTTGATTTACTTTCTGAACCATTGACTGAATCTGAGGTGAAAAGGTCAAACTGGGCTCCAGTAGTGCCCCCAAATACTTAAATTGAGACACTTGTTCAAGCAGACCACCCTGAAAATAAGATATCCTCCTTTCCAGGGTGTCCACCAACATAAATTGCATGCAAAATAACATAACTTATGTTTTAGTGGAGTTCAAAACCATAGCATTTAAAGTAAACCAAGAACAGACGGCACCAAAATTCTTTTCTAGGGAACAAGAAAGTTCAGTCACAGAATTTGACTGAGCACAAATTACAAGATCATCTGCATAAAAGCAGTGATTCGCTGAACTTACAAACTCCAGAAAGCTGATTAATAAAAACAGAAAATAACAGGGGTCCCAAAATGGACCCCTGAGGCACGCCACAACTAATTGACAAGACATCAGAAACCACAAAACCTACTTGAAGAAATTGACTCCTGTTACTCGGATAATCATAGAACCAAGAAACAGCAACATCAGAAAACCCCAGATCTTTCAATTTTGTGCAGGCCAAACCGTGATCAATCAAATCAAAAGCCTTAGTTAGATCCACGAACACCGCCCCGGTCATCAAACCCTTCTCAAACCCACGTAGGATGGTGTTCGAACCCAGCCGCTGCCGCGTGCCCATACCAAAGTAAAGCACGGAACCCATGTTGTTGCCTTGACAACAAATCATGGGTAACCAAATAGGCATTAATTTGCCTAGCCACTAAACGCTCAAGTAGTTTGCTAAGGGGATTCAGTATTGATTTTGGCCTATAATCCTTTTTTGGAATTGGAACCACCTTAGCTTTCTTTCAGGACAGGGGAGAAACACCTGTAGCCAATGACATAATAAAAATATAACAACGGGGATCCGTAATAAAGAGGATAGCCAATTTTAAGAAGTGGGCATCCAACCCTTCCCCACAGTCAGTCCCTTTATTTGGGAGATACAAACTTCATTTGATGTTACTTCCTTAAACAAAAACCTGCGTCCATCTACCAAAGGAACAGAAGAAAAGGATTTAGTATTACCAGCCTGAGGGAAAAAAAGATCTAAACTTAGAAAGATCTGAAAATTTAGAATTCAATAATTTAATAATTTTGGGCAAGTCACCAATTTCTTTGTTGTCAACATTTAATTTCTGGATGTCAGATTTTGATTTAGGAGAAAATAAAGAATTTACGTTATTCCAAAACTTCTATGGATCTGCCCAGCTATGTTCAAAGCAATCCCTGAAATAAGCTTTTTTAGCATTTCTAACAGTTTGAGAGACTAAATTCCGAAGTCCATGGTAGAGATCCATTGAAACTCTACTTGGAGATAATTTAAATGTAGTCCAAGCACAATCCTGCTCCTTAATAAATTTCTTAATGCTGGGACCAAACCATCCAGTAGGAGAACCTCTATACCAAATGGTCCGCAAAGGGAAAAGGGATTCCTGAATGGGAAGAAGTTGGCTGCAAAAAAAATCTAGTGCTGTGTCCACATCTGGAATGCATTCAAGAAATGACCAATCGGTTCATCTTAAAGAAGAATATAGCAGGGAATAATCTATCCTTTTAAATTATCTAGTCTGAAACACAGAAGGAGGGGGTTTAAGACAGCGAAGATTTAGGACACAGAAGGTAGCCATGTGGTCGCTTACGGAATCTGCCAAGACACCAGAGGCCACCACTCTCCTCACTCTATTAGTCAATACCCAATCCAACAGAGAATGATTCTGTGAGATGGGATTGAGACGGGTAGGCACATTTATACACTGAGTCAGTCCGTAAGAGAGAAGAGATTCAAGACCCATGGTGTCATTAGTCCTCTAATTCAAATTCATGTCTCCAACAGAATCACTCTGCTTTAAATAAACTTCACAAACATTCAGGAAATTTTTAAGCCCTTGAAGACCACATTGAGGGGGATTATACAAAGAGCTGTTCATACCTCTCTGCTGGATAGCCTGTATAATGTCTCTGTGTTCTTCAGATGTGGGTTCCAAAACTGCATGAAGTACTCTAGATGTGTGCTAAACAAAGATCTGTACAGCGACAATATCACCTGTTTGCTGCGAATAGTGAAAACCCCTGCCTGATGCATCTCAGCATCCTGCTAGTTTCCCATATGCTGAACTGCATTAGGAGGAGCAGAGTTTTTTAACTGTTGTGTATTACTGACCCAAGTCCCTTTCCTCCTTTGATTGCTCTGCCATGACCCCATTGATGCAGTATTCTGCCTGCAAATTTTTATTCCCACTGTGCATCACCATATATTTTTTGGCATTGACTTTCAGTTAATAAAGTGTGGACTACGGCTCCTGCTTTTCTGCATCCCCTTTCATGCTGCTACTTCTCTAATAAGCCCCAGGACATGTCCCCGTGGCTCCCCATTTGTGACCCCGTGACATCAGAGAATTTGCTATTTCAGACCAGTCTTCGAGTCCTGCCTGTCAACCAGGTCCCAGTCTACCAAGTTAGTTTTTCTCCAGTCCTGAGTCCACTGTGTTACTTGCTGTGTGTCACAGAGTCAAAAGCCTTGCTGAAGTCCAGGTACCAAATGTAACATTGCCTGGCCCCTATCCAACATCAGTATGGACATACAATGAAGCCAGCAGAATCATACAGTGTGGCTTTTCAGCTAGAAATAATGTGATGTGAAAAGGATTGACAGTGTCCCTTTAAGTTTGTGCCCATGTACTCTGTGACAATACCTGTTAGTCTGCCTCCTTTGTATAGCAGTCTAGCTCCATTTTGAACTTTTCTATGTTATGCAGAAAACTTGCAGGCCTGCCAATAAGGCTCTGAGATACAGTACCATAGATAAATTACTACACCTGTATAGAATTATCAGCACTTTTCAGAGTATCGCAGTATGACATCTCCATGCCCTACAGCATCTTGTCTTGTAAGCAGTCTAACTTTTGGTCTGGACTAGTGGTGCCTGTAATAATGCACTGTGCCACCAAGCAGGAAACTAGGGTTTTACAGTGGTAACTGTACAGCCCTCTCAGACTCACTGGCAAAGGATATTGACTCATCCTGCTATAAGAGTACCCCCTTGGGCAAGTAATAGAAGTCACCAGCAGTACAGGGGAGTATGCAGCATTAGCCCCCGAACGGCGTGACTTAGTAGTATTTCATTCATTAGACATGAACAAGTACATATCTATTGAGCTAGTGCTCATTTTCAAGGGACACTTTGGCAACAGAAGATATTACATAGTTGCTTGTTACAGGGTTACATATTTACATGAATTACATAGTTTACGTGGTTGTATTGATTACGTAGTAATGACTTACACAGTTCTTTTTGAAGGAGGTGGATGGAATAAATCCAAGGGAAAATGTTCTGCCTCCCAACAGCATGACTACTCCCTTCCCCACATCCCAAGGGTCCTTGAACCCCCCAAAAAAAAAAACACTTTGGACCCTGGGTTGTTTAAGGCAGCTACAAGGGTGGAACTGTAGGAATTTTTTTGTGGGGCATTTTAATGAATGTGATGGAAATATTGGCTTTGTGTTTGGGCAGGAGATGTAACGAGCAGTCAAAGGTAGGTCTGGGCAAGCCTGGGATAAAAACCTATTAGGAAAAAAATAATTTATAGAAAAGAGTAAAGATAAGTTGGAGAAAAGCAAGGCCATCATAAGGAAGGAAAAATCGAACACAGAATTATGGATACAATGGGGGGGTCAAAAGTAAAGATAAAAAGTTTGGTACACAACTGAAGAAATGTCAGGCAAATGATAGCATAGAAAGAATAAAGGAAGATGGAAAGAGTGTTGCAGAAGACCAAATAAAGGCAAATAAATGAGTACTCCAGATTTGTGTCTATGGTGGAGGTGTCAAGATAAATTCCTGACAGAACAAACAGATTCATGGGTAATGAAGGAGAGAGCACTAAAGGGTCTGTAAGACATGAATGTAAACTAGTCCCCAGGACAGATGGGCCACGCCTGAGGGTACGGAGGGAGATGACAGCCCATGGCTGTCAACTCTGCAGACCTATTAATGACAGAAGTGCTGGTGGACTGGAGGACAGTGAACACGGCCCACTACCCCCCATGTAAGAGTGAGGTTAGGGAAGATCCAGGTAATTACAGGCCAGTGAGCCTAATGGCAATAGTGGGCAAGCTGCCGGCCTGTCAGTGCAATGGTAGTGCTACTGCTGTCAGCTCCTTTCAAGAACGAGCCCGAGTTGTCAGAGGGCTGCATGAGGGAGAGGAAGATGGAACATCCCAAAGGACATGCTCCTTCTCAGTAAGGAAGGGTTTTCAGACTCTGCTACTCTAATGCCACCTGGATAACCACAGCTAGAGGTGCAGCTGAAGCTGGGACACAGTGGGAAGGATGCTGGCAGGCTCCAATGTGCGCTGACACGCATCTGTTTGTGTGAATTACTGAACCCCACTGTCAGCATCTTAAAGGGAATGGGAGAAAAATGCCCCATCCCCCCAACATGGCAGCACGAAGCTATCCTGCTTCTCACGCCGCACACTGCCAACCGGTGCACCCACTTCTGCATTGAACTGAGTCCCATCAAGGGGGACCTGTCCTACCTCCTGGCAGTTCTGCTTTGGGGTGGGTAGATCCAAGAGAAGGTGGGTGATGGGGTTGGGAGTGGAGATACGGCTAAAATTGGGTCAGCTGGGTAAACAAAGGAGTAAAAGGTTAGTAATATAAAAAACAGAATAGTGGGCAAGCTGATGGAGTCGATTATAAAGGAATAGAGGTTTGACTTCCTACCAGAAACAGCCTCATGGACAAGAATCAGCATAGGCTTATGAGGGGAAGGTCTGGCCAAAGGAACTTGACTGGCTTTTTTCAACTATGTGACACAGAGGTCGCCCAAGCAATAAGGGATAAGAGGTCAGCCTACAAGGAGTTCAGGAGGACATAGAGGGGAGAGGACCGGGAGGGCTACTTGAAGATGCTAGCAGGTAGGGTAGTCTGGGTGACAAAAGCTCAGAAGGAACTACAACTAGCTGAGAGGAATTAAAAAAGGGTGAAAAGGCCTTTGTCTACTGTATTAATAAGAAAAGGGACAACAAAGATGGGACTGTTGGGCTCAGAAAAGGGGACATGTGGGTAAAAGAGAATGGGGACAAACAGAGGTACTGAATGAGTACTTCTATTTTATCTTCACCAGGAAGAGATATGAACCGAAGTTACTTGGAGGAAGGAAAGGAGATAGGGGAGGAGGAGAAAGCACAGATGTTTTGATTGAGGTGGACAGGGTGAGGAAACTGTTGCTAGCATTAAGTGGTAGATAAATCCCCAGGCCCAGATGTTATACACTCAAGGGTGCTGAGGAAGCTGGCAGAGGACCTTGCAGGTCCCTTGGCTGGCTTGTTCAGTGGTTCACTGGAGCCGAGAGTGGGCACTGCAGGACTGGAGAATGGCATATGTAGTGCCCCTCCATAAGAGTGGTCTCAAGGACGACTCAGGGACTATAGACCGGTCAGTGTGCCCTCAATGGTGTGTAGACTCACAGAGAGAGACTACTTAAAGAAAGGTTAATAAAATATCTGAAAGAAAATGGCTTCCAGGGGAAGCGGCAGCATGGGTTTATGGGTGGGAGATTGTGTCAGATTTGATTGACTTCTTTGACTGGATCATTATAAAAGTGGACGGGGGCCAAGCAGTGGACATTACCTGGACTTCAGCAAGGCCTTTGATTCTGTACCTCCACAAGCGATTGATCAGGAAGTTAGCAAATCTAGAGGTTGGAGAGAAGTTGACTGGGTGGGTGGAAAGCTGGCTAGGGGCAGGGCCCAGATTGTGATGGTGGGAGGTGAGCTCTTCAGCACCAGAGGAGTCACCAGTGAGGTCCCGCAGGGCTCGGTGCTCGGACCAGTGCTTTTCAGTGTCTTCATCAGTGATATTGGAGATGGCATTAAGGACAAAATGTGCCTATTCATGGACAACCACAAGCTCTGTGGGAAGGTAGACACAGCAGTAGGGAAACAGGCCCCAAGTGAAGATTTGGAAAAGCTGGAGAGGTGGTCCAGAATATGTTAACTTGGCTTCAGTGCAAAGAAATTGAAGGTTATGCACACTGGAGTCAGAAACCCAAGGACAGCCTGGGGGGGTCCGGGTAGCTGCATCCGAGGAGCAGAAGAACCTGAGGATGATGATCACTAGTGATCTGAAGCACTCCACACAGTGTAGGGAAGCGGCAGCTAAGGCAGTTAAAATGTTGGGTTGCATTGCCAGGGGGATAAGCAGTAGGTGGGAGAAGCTGATACTGCCCTTTCACAGGTTATTAGTGAGGACACACTTGGGAGTACAACATGCAGTACTGGTGCCCATACCTGAAAGGAGACCTACTGGCAGACATGAAGCCCCGACCACTGCACAGATCGGGGCTTCAGTAGACAGATACCCCCTGCAGGCACAATATGCACCAAACTGTTAATTTACCTGAACGCTCGTAAAAACTGTAATAAGCTCCCTGCTAGCCGGCATTTTATAACATCGCATTGCTCAACCCTAAGATTGTGCTGCTAAATCTGCAAGATGATGATGCACCTTTGCCCCTTTCACTATGGTGCCCTTATGTATGGAGATTTAATAATAATATAGATTATTAAATCTCCATACATAAGGGCACCATAGAAGAAGGGGCAAAGGCACATTTAGTAGCGTAATCTCGGGGTGAGCAGTTTAATATTACAAAATGCCTACTGGTAGGGAACTTATTTATTATAGTTTTGTTATGAGCGTTCAGGTAAATTAACACTTTGGGGTATATTGTGCCTGCAGGGGGATCTGGCTACTGAAGCCCCGATTTATGCAGTGGTCGGGGCTTCATGCCTGACAGGAGGTCTCCTTTAAAAAAGACATAAAACTGCGGAAACAGTCTAGAGGAGGGCTGGCTACCAAGATGATCAGGGGTCAGCAGGGTAGGGAATATAAGGAGAGATTGGAGGCCCTGAACATGTACTCCCTACAGGAGAGGAGAGACGCTCAAGAGGAGAGGGGACAAGAGTGAGACCTTCAAGTATTTGAAAGGAATAAACAGGGTGAACAAGGAGGGTCTCTTCAAGCTCAAGGGAATCCAAACACGAAGGGACACAGTGTAAAGTTGAAGGGGGTAAGATTATGAGAGAGGCTAGGAGGCATTCACGGAGAGCGTGGTAGCAAGCTGGAACGGCCTTCTTGAGGAAATGTTTTTGTTGAAAATGGTAGACATCTTCAAGAGGGACTGGGATTGAATTAAGTGGAAAATAGTTGTCAAGAGGGGGTTGAAGGAGGGGAAGGGCTGGTTGGGAAGGGGGGGGCATGGTCAGTAGCTGTCGTGGAGGACCCTGCAATATGAGAAAACTCAATAGCCCTAATGACCTTATTGCTTACTTCTAAAATTCATTGACGTTGCGAGTTGTTTCATTTGCTTTATTAGCAGAAATGCATGTGAATGGTGTAATTATACCCAATCTTATGTTGTTTTGAATCCTTAATCTACTCTTATTGCATACTTCCTGAGCACGAGTTACCACACACAAATAGTATAGCCACTCATGATTTAGCAGTCTCCTCTCCTTCCACTGCATCGTGCGTGGTTAAACTGTGTAGGAGATGTTTCCAAGTTCAGAAAAGATGCAGTGGGAGTTGATTAAGCACTGTAAACAAACATGTTTTTGTGTGGTAACACCAGTATCATGTGCAGCCTGTTTTTCACTTTTAAATGAATCTGAATCAGACATCCAGCTATGTCAACAGGCTCTACAGAATATGGCCAAAGTAGAACAGAAATGCATTTTAATGGTGTAGTTAGCTGCAGTTCTTCAATCCTACTACCACATGTTGTATTCCCCTCTGTATTCAGTGGCAATGTGACTGGGTATCTGCAGCCAATTGGTTTCACTTCTTTGTCATAAATTATTAACGCCAGTTGCAGATTTCTGTACTGTACTTCCATTGACTAACGCCATATCATGTGATGGTGTTGATGACATCAGATTTTAAGCATGGTAGAGATGTCTGAGGACAAACCAAGAGGGGAAAAGAGCCTGCAGTTGTGGAAAACAAGCATTTGTTTGTTTTGTTTTTTAAATTTCAAAATGGTGAAATGTAGTCCTGCTCCCAGTTTTGTAGCTCCGGGACTAGATAATTGAAGGGCCTTGCTTGCCGTACTCTACATGTTTCATTTTAATTTCAACCATAGTCTTCAATGCTGTAACAATTAAAGAATAAAAAAAATAATAAGGAACAGATTTTCCACCTTCTAGCTGACTTCTCCCTCTGCTTGACTGCGTGGGTACATAGGCATGGTTGATCAGTGTGTCATGTGGCTAAGAGACTCCCCTCGAAGGCACGATAATATAGATGGTATTCGGTTGCATTTTCTGCTAGAAAAAGTTACACAGGCTGCTTGCTGTCTGCTCCATTCACCTCTGTCAGGGGCAGTAACAAAGGTTATTTCCTCCTCTACTGTATTCCCCTCTATCAGGTTCAGTAAAATCTGCTGCTTTCTGCCCAGCTTTCTCTTCTCAGGCACAGCAATGACACAGGCTGTCTGTGACAGAACTGCCTTTCCTTAGGCATGTTATAGCAATAACGCAGGCTAACTACAGCTCAGCTACCTTTCCTTTGATATGGCACAGCAGTGACACAGACTATACAGTGGAACTGCCTTTTCTTAGGCATACTACAGCTGTAACACAGGCTGTCTACAGCTTAGCTACCTTTCCTTTGATATAGTACAGCAGTGACACAGGCTGTTTACAGTTCAGCTACCTTTCCTTAGGTACAGTACAGCAGTAACAATGGCTGACTACAGCTCAGCTACCTTTCTATAGGTATAGTGTAACAGTAGCGCAGGCTGTCTACAATTCATCTACCTTTCCTTGGGTGTGGTATAGCAGTAACACAGGCTGTCAACAGCTCAACTGCTTTTCCTTAGATACAGTGCACCAGTGAAACAGGCTGTCTCCACTCAACTACCTTTCCTTAGTGCACATTACAGTATAGTACAGCAGTAATACAGGCTATCTGCAGGGTGTGGTTGTGATGGGATAACTGTGTGCCCACAGGTATAATGAACAGCTGCATGCCTTTAGCCCCTGGAAGTGAGGCTATCCCACTACAGTCGGCATACTTGAGTGTTGTGTTGCCTTCATAAAATGTGGTTTGTGGCTTTTTTTTCTTTGTAAGGGGAAATTAAAAAAAAGGAAAACTTAAGGAAAATCCTTTTAACTTGTTAGCATGGCTCAGTTTGTAACGCATCCACTTCTGAGCCAGAAGCTCGTGGGTTCTAGTCCCACAGCAGGATTGGGCTCATACCATAAACGTTGTCACCCGAGTGCATTACTGAGGGGATGCTGTACTGTCAGAGTGTGCTGCCCTTTGGATAAGATGCTAAACCAAGGTTTTGTCTGCCTTTTCTGGTGGTGTTAAAAACCCGTGGTACTTCTCAAAAGGAGTAGGGGAATTTCCTTAGTGTCCTGCCCAGATTTCCCCCTTTTACTAAAATACCAGTGCCCAGCAGCTTTATCTGGTTCAGTTTTAGTTGGTTGCATATGTGTACCCTCCCCTAACCCAGAAGCAAGGCTGAAAATAGGTAGTGTTTTTTGGCCCTCCTTTCCCAGTCAACAAAAACTTAAATACTGTATAGCAGAATATATTGGTGCCCATTATTATTGGCACTCTGCCCACCTAAAAGTTATTCACGCCCGATAATATTCGCTTTGTATACTGTGTATAATATTGTATTGTCCAGCTATTGTAGTCTCCCAGTAGACACTGCCCAACTTCAAACTGACATATTTGCTAATTGGAAACTGTCTGTCAAAGTTCAGTTGCTATAGCTGTCAATTACCTGGGCATCTGAATAAAAAAAAAATACCTAATGCGCAGCATCCTTTCTCTTGTGTTGTGTTGTGTTGTGTTTGAACGCGTTGTGAGCTGCTGCTGCTGGTTTGTGAATATGTCCATCTTGAAGTGGCTAAATTCTGGTAAAGCTACAAAAAGAAGAATACCCTGTCGACGTTGACAGTGTTTCGCCG
This sequence comes from Neoceratodus forsteri, assembly GCA_016271365.2. Classification (NCBI taxonomy): domain Eukaryota; kingdom Metazoa; phylum Chordata; order Ceratodontiformes; family Ceratodontidae; genus Neoceratodus; species Neoceratodus forsteri. The sequence goes on from CM057456.1 coordinate 30,415,353, forward strand.
TAGCAGTTGACACGGTCGGGATTAGACCAAGAAACTGCAAACTCTGTTACGAGTGAACTAGCTGCCTGCAATCCACCACCACTTAAAAAAATCCGGGCATCATTCTACACTGCTTATTCTGGAGAGGTTCGTAATGAAATTGGCAAATATGCAAGTGAAAATGGTGTGATGGCCGCAGTTAGGTTTTACAATGCAAAGTACAGTGGGAGCATAAATGAGTCAACAGTGAGAAATTTTAAGAAAAGTTATAGAGAGCGTTTCCTTAAGACACCGAACACAAGCACCCTGTCACCTTCGCTTCCTACCAAGCCCCGAGGAGACCTACTCTTCTGCTTGAGGATGTCGAGGTCAAGTTGAAAACTGTAATTAAAAATCTGCGTGCAGAGGGTGCTGTCATCAATGCACGGGTGGTGCTTGCTCTTGCTACCGGCATTGTGAGAGCTAACTGTCCCCAGATACTGGTTGAAAATGGTGGTGGTGTCTCATTGACCACCAAGTGGGCCTGGAGTTTCCTCAGTAGGATCGGATTCAATAAAAGGAAGGGCACCAAAGTCGCGCGCAAAACTCCACTTGACTTCCCCACTTTAAAACGCACCTTTCTTGACAGAATAGCCAGAGCATCTGCGCAGGAACTAATACCAACAGAATTGGTTATTAATTTGGATGAAACTGGAGTAAATCTCATACCAGTCTCTTAGTGAACTATGGCTGAGACGGGATCTAGACAGGTTGCTGTCACTGGTCTTGGCGTCAAACGGCAAGTTTCTGTTGTTCTCTCCTGCATGCTTTCAGGCATTCTCCTACCACCACAGGTCATCTACTGTGGTAAAACAAATGCATGTCATCCAAATTTCAAGTTCCCCAATGACTAGTCAGTTACGCATTCTCCAAACCACTGGGCAAATGCACTGACCACACAGGAGTACATTTCCTATGCTTTAGTGCCGTATATGGAGAACATAAAAAAATCTCTTTGCCTCCCTAAAGAGCAAAAGGGTCTATTGATTTGGGATTTATTCCGGGCACATACAACTGAAGTGATTGAATTGCTGGAGGAGGTTGGGTACATTCCTATCTATGTACCTGCTTCATGCACAGACCTCCTTCAACCACTAGATGTCTCGCTGAACAAGTTATTCAAAGACGAGTTGAAGCAATCTTTTCACTGACTGGTATGCTGGGCTGATACCTGAGCAAATGAACGAAGGGGCAGAAACTGTCAAAGTGGACCTTAAAGTGAGTGCAGTGAAAGAGAAGCACACTCGCTGGCTCGAATGCAGCTATAACAAGCTAAAGTTGAAGAGAGATGCTTGTGTCCATGGTTTCATAGAAGCTGGGATACAAGAAGCACATGAGAACTGCCTCAATCGCCCCATTTGTAAGTATTCTTTATTCTACCTTATAAGCACAATCTGAAGTACTGTGCTACAGTATCACTGCAAGATCTTAGGTCTTAGTGAGGTCTCTCTTATTTATTTATTTGCAGATAGCCAATCTGAGCAGCATCAGTTGGATGAGTAGCAAGACCCGAAGATCACAAAACATACAAGAGACACAGATTAACTTTTTTCTTTTTACCTTTACCTTTGATTTATTGTGGTGCAAGAATGAGATTCAAATAAAGAAAATTGTAGCACCAACATGTTCAGTAGTGCATTATTTCATCTCTAAGTTCTATAAGATCTGTAAAGTCTTTACAGCTAATGCAGTAATCTCTGTAATATCAGAAAATATTGGCGATCAGTAAATGTTCGCGCTGTAAGTCACGTCAGCGAACATAGCGAATATTTTCAGATCTCGAATATTTCCTGTTATACAGTATAAAGTGATTCTTCCATGCCTGTGTGCTCTAGGGGGTGCTAACATGGCCTGCATCATGTTTTTTTTTTTTTACTTGCCTACCGGGGTTATTTACAGACAGCGGGCCGTTTTTTTTTGGGGGGGGCAATTTTTTCTAATTGTTATAGTTGTCCATCTTTGAATTAAAAAACAAATAATGATTTCACTGTTTTAAACGGTATGTTGGTCTAAATCGTGCAGACAGTGTGTCTGCAGTAATCAGATCTAGGACACTGTAGTGCTTAGTTTGTGGTATGGTCTCCTTGTAGGCAGTAGCATTATGATGGCAGGTCTTTTTTATACAGGGAAGGTTTTTAATGATGCTGCCCGGGTGGCATTTGCATAAAAAAGATAAATAGAATAAAAACAGTGAAGAGAACTGGAGACTCTGCTGGCATCTGCAGCTGTATGACTGTCTAATGTTTGAGTGATTGAGAGTGAGTGACCGAGTAAGTACTAGTGATTTGGGTGCGGTGTGTTGTGGTCTGTTTGTTGTGGACCTGGTGAAACGGTGTGTACTTGTTGTTAGTGGGTGTGGGTAGGAGTGAAGACAGCAAAGTTTGTTTATTTGGGTGTACGTTTACTGATTTCTAGGTGGCAAGTGATTAAGAGGGCGGTCAGATAGACTGACAGGTGACTATTGCAAGTTAAAACAAACAAGAAGAAGGAACTTTTTTACTCTTCCTTTGTGCTGACTGCTGCTGGGAGTAATAGAAAGAGAAAAGGAGGAGGGGGATATGGGAGTTAGCCGGTGGTGGTCTGGAGGATTTTGGTAAAGGAAAAAAAAAAGCTGGCAGTTGAAATAGCAAAAAATTATAGAACCTGGCACAAGGATTTCTTTTTATGCTTTCTGGTTGGCAAGACTTTTTCTCTGCTAGCCTGTGGGATTTCTCTTCTTTTTTTATAAGTGAGAGTTAAGTTATGATGAGCTCAGGAATCTTATATGCAGAGAAATGTTTGCGTTGCACTTCCTTCTGGCAGTCCTGGATTACTGAGATATCATCTTCCATGCTGCTACAAAATCAATACAACCCTTTTAAATGGTCTGTACCAACTTGTGCAGATTTGCCCTTTAATGTGATATGTAACCCATCAGTGCCTTATTTACTAGCAGCTATGGTAGCCGAACCCTGCAAAGTGTACAAAATGGCACTGTGAGTTACCTCAGCTAAACAAAACTATTCGTGGAAATTTCCAATCACCTTCAGCCTTTATTCTGCAGCTGAACACCTTTACATCCCACATTTCTCTGTATCCATGGACCCTGAAGTGCCAAAGGTAAGAAAAGACTTTGCAAGGCATGCTTTTTTCTTACTTTGTAGTAGACTGGAACAAACTTCAAAGCGCCTTAAGCTCTTTTTCAACACCCGTGGGAGCCATGTGAATGTTTTCTGCCTTGGCTGCTGCTCCATTTATTGACGAGATTTGCAGTTTACATAATATTTAGATGTTGGGTATGTCATCAATAAAAGTAACACAGTTCAGATATTTTATAATGATTTACTTAACCAATGGGAGAACAGCTGAACTGTGCTTGATGACATCATAGTGGAGCTAAGCTGCATTTTAAACAGAGCAGTGAAATTAAAATTAACAGTTAAATCTTCAAAAAAAGACAGTTTCAGAGCTTTGCATTTTTAAATATGTGGTGTAAACAGGACACCAGTGAGGTTTAGAATTTATCAGTCACTTGTAAAGGGGCAGAACTTCTATTGCACAGGTCCTTAGTAGCGCGACCTCCACCCCCCACGGGCAAACAACTACTAAATAGCCCTTATCCCCCCCATCCCTAACCCAACTAGTCCAATTAATCCGCAACATGGCTACGCCAGTTGTGCACACCAAATCCCCAACTAACCCATGTTTCTGTACCTTTAACCCTAAACTGATCCGTAAAGCCACTCTCCAACAAGCTATCCTTCTCCTCCTTCTAATCTCAGGAAACGCGTACACCCTAATCCTGGCCCACTAGCGGCTAGTGTTGCCAAGGGGTGTGGGCACGGTGGCCTAACTCTGGCCTCCCTTAATATCTGTAGCCTACCTAGGAAATTCACTCAGCTTCAGGGTTGGATTGTGCAACAATCCCCTGACATACTGGCATTATCTGTGACCTGGCTGTCCAACAAAATCCCTGATGCTTCTGTCTCACTCAAAGACTACTCTATTTTCAGAACAGATAGGACAGGCAAAAGAGGCGGTTGCGCCATATATGCAAGAACCTCTCTGCAGCTCCTTCCTGTCCCCCTGCCCACTCTGGCTCATGGTGCCCAAGCCATCACAATCAAAGCCACCATAGGCACCCAGGGTGAACCACTGTACATAATGGCAGTCTACATCCCACCCTCTAACCAGAAACAAGCCTTTGAATCCATCCTGGCTAGCATCACCCACCTCACCCCCAGGAGCGAATTGATTATTATGGGTGATTTTAATGTGAATTGGTTATCCCCTGCATTGGCCACATTTAAAGATGCAGTATGAGCCTATGACCTAGTTCAGGTTGTTCAGTCTTCGACCAGGGAAGACCCCAGATCACGGACTTCCACCCTTATCGACCTCATCCTTACGAATAAACCCACCCACCTCACCAAAGTTAAAGTGCTCCCTGAAGTCCTAAGTGACCACTTTCCTGTCTCCTGCTGCTGGTCTAATAAAATCACTCCCAGACCACCCAAAATATCCACCCACAGGCTCCTCAAAAAAGGGGCCCTCTCTAGACTCGAACTTTATCTCTCCTCCTGTGACTGAGCATCCATTCACACCACCACGTCCGTAAACGCTGCCCTGACCTCCTTCATTAAAATTTTTAACACTGCCTGCAACATATTTGCCCCTCTCACGAAACAGGTTATAAAAACAGGGATACTCCGTGGATCTCACACACCCTACTAAAACTAATGCGTCACAGAGATGACCTCTGGCACAGGGCACTGAACTCCCAACTTCCCATTGACCGGCAGCTCTATAGAGAGGCTAGAAACAAGTGCACTTGGGCTATTCGACTAGCAAAGTCCACCTACTTTAAGCATGCACTCACCTCCTCATGGGGTGCTGGAAATAAATTCTGGAACAATGTAAAGGAACTCTGTGGGAAAGCCACTTCCCCTACCCCCTTACGGATTCTTAATCATGGTACCCTCTCCCAGGACCCTAACACCATAGCTAATGTCCTGAACAATTCCTTCTCTGATCTTAGCCACATCCTACTGCAAAACTTCTTCGACCCTATCCCAAATGGCCCCTCTAGCACCCCCCCCCTCCAGTTAATATACTCCCTCCCTTCCGGCTACAAATTATCCCCTTCAATGAGGCTAAACAATACCTAACCAAAGTCCTGCTCAATTCGCCTTTCAGTAGTGACTCCCTAGACCTTAAAATTCTGAGACTTAACACTCGACCAGACCCTGCCTCACCTCACCAAAATACTAAACTGCTCACTGAGCCTTGGTCAATTTCCTATGCTCTGGAAAAAGAGAATCATCACCCCATCCTAAAAAAGGGAGATCCAACTGACCCTGGTAACTATAGACCCATCACAATCCTTCCCCCCCCTTCTCTAAAGCACTAGAAAAAATTGTGTCTGACCAGCTCACTGAATACCTGAACAAACACAATCTGCTGTGCCATGAACAGCACAGTTTCAGAGCAGGGCACAGCACTGCCATGGCTCTCGTCGAATACACCTCTTACATACATGAAGCGCGCTGGAACAGGGGTCACTAGCAGGAGCTATTTTTGTTGATCTGACCAAAGCGTTTGACACCGTCAGTCATGCTTTTCTTATCCACTCTCTCCCCTCCCTCCATCTCACCCTGGATGCAATCTCCTGGTTCAAAAACTATCTCGTTGACCGGACCCAACAAGTCAAAATCAACACCACCTTCTCTGCTATGCTACCTGTTCGCTCTGGTGCCCCACAAGGGTCGATCTTAGGCCCCCCTACCTTTCACTCTCTTTCTAAACTCCCGCCCTCTGCCCTGCAGTGGTAAACTCCTACTCTATGCAGATGACGCCGTAGTTTACTGGAAGCACTCCAACCCAATCTCTCTTCAAAACACCCTGCAAAACTGCTTTAGAGAACTAGAAACCTGGCTCACTGATCATAGGTTATTACTTAATTATAACAAGACCAAATCCATGATCTTTGCTCACTGCCAAAACCCCAACAGTAATGCCATGCTATCTATCTCCAATTCACAAGGCATACAAATTGAACAGGTCACCAACTTTAAGTATCTGGGCATTACTCTGGACACATCCCTCACCTACCACCAATATATTAAACCACCTCCACCTCTGCCAACACTCTGCTGAGGATCCTATATAACACTGCCTCCCCGCTCAGGGTGCTAAGAATGGCCGTAACCTGCTCAGTCCTATCTGTGGTCGACTATGGGATTACAATTTATGGCACGGCTGATAACACTGCCCTAAACAGTATCAAACTAGTCCTCAACAAAACCTGCCAATTGATCACTAACAGTGATAGATTAACACATACATGTGAGCTCTACAATCGAGCTGACTGGTTGACCTTTGAAGGGAAACTAATGTACCACACCTGCCTCCAGGCAAAAAAGATCCTGATGAAATTTGCACCTTTGGGTCTTCACCCCCTCATCCATCCAACCCCTCATAGGAGCACCCCTAGGCACCCGGCTAACACCACACTCCTGATCCCCCACTGTAGGACCTCACTAGGGCAAAGGTCTTTCAGGTATCACGCTCCACTCTGGCTAAATCAACTTCCTTCCTCCATCTCCCAGGCCCCCAGCCTTAGCCTATTTAAAAAAGGCATCAAGTGATTTCTCCTAGACTCAGAGACCTGTGGCTGCTTCAACCTGTCTTCCCATACTAGGTTGGAGACAGAACACCTGTGTCTCCCACAGCGCCACACTAAATCAATATAGTGCTTGGTACCTAAAGCTCTATTGCTCGACTAGCTTGCTATCTTCTGAATTTGGCAACCAATCCCGATTCACCGCAACGACCCAGGGTCTCCATATAACCCTAAGAGAAACCTACAGAAACTAACCCAGCAAGTGAAATATTCTGTACAGAGTAACCTTGTAAATATTTGTATTAATGTAATGTCTGACTAGAAAGCTATGTACTATTTGTTCCCAAGTGATTTTCTGTTTGTACTGACATGGAGTCTTTGCAAAGGAGTCCTCGACTCAAAGGTTTGTAATTCCGAAATTTCAATAAATAAGTAAATAAACTTATTCATGGCTTCACCACTGTTGAGGTATACAGTAGTTCTGCCCCCTAACTCGTGATGATAAATGGCATATTCAGAGTAAGGCCTTTGCATATATAGGAGATAAGCAGCAACCTGGACCAAAATGTGCTCCATCTGTCCTGCATTGTGGGTGAACTACTGGAACCATTATCAAAGATGAGATGGTGGACAGGAAAAAAGGCAGTAAGGACTCATAGAATGCAGGTTGTGTCAGAGTAATCTGGTAGACTTCCTAGATTTTGTTTTTTAATTTACTATGCTTTTTGGAGTCTGTCTGAACCCCATCTACCTGCACAGCTCTGCCGTGACACACCTCCACCCCCCCCACGCCAGCGTTAATATTGTTTACCTAGATTTTAGCAAGGCCTTTGTCTCTGTGCATCACTGGAGACTAATCAAGATGGGGAGGAATCTTGGAATGCACAAAGAGTTGATAGGTGGGTAGCTAACCGGTTGTAGGAGGAGTTAAGGAGGCCATGATCGGGACCCCTCAGAGGTCAGTCCTTGAACCAACATGCTTTGTTGATATAGGGGAGAAAGAGAGAAGATGCGTCTCTTCAAAAACAACACAACATTTTGTTAGGGAGTGTATAGTACAGAGGGGATTACCAATATGCAAAAGGACGTGGAAAGATTAGAAAAGTGGTCATACATCTGGCAGCTGAAGTTTGCCAAGAAGTGCAAGGTACGCTAATGCACAAACAGAAAAGAAATCCAAAAATCCAGTACTAGATTGATGTGGTGAGGATTATGGGATTGTCGTCTATGGCACCCTGAAATCATCTTCTCAGTGCTGCAAGGCATATGGGTAAGCCATCAGAGTATGCTGTTTATCTCAGGTATGAGGGGGATAGAACCAAAACTCACAAGTAACAGAGTGTCCTGTGAATTAGGAAAGTCCTGCTTCCTGTCACAAGTGATGCTCAACAAGAATATTATGGGTCAGGCCATTGCATATTCAACTTATACAGCATCAGTTTATAACTTATTTTTTTTTCAATTATTTATTGTGTTTTTGTCCCCCTGTTTTTCTCCCGCTCCCCCCACCCGCATGTCCTTAGCGGAGCGTGTGTGTGTGGAGGCAAGCGCACGTCACACACTGTGGGACACCCTACCTGTCACCCATAGGCATTCTGCGCTGCCACTGGACCTCTATCCGATGATGGCGGGACTGACGACAGGTGATCCAACCCCTCCCGGGAGAGGAGAGCAACTGCTCAATCCTGCTCCCACCCCCCATGCCGGCACCCCAACAACCCAAGGTCGTTCCTGAACCCGGGTTGCCGGTGTAGTGCAAAGTAAGGCAAGGATGCCTCAGTGCCACCAGGCTGGCTCAGTTTATAACTTTTAAATCTGCTGCTTCAGTGAAGATTTAGCTGTCTCCCCTTGGTTTCAGCTGCTGGCCTCTGCACAGAGCTATTTTGATGTCGTAATGCTGTTTGATTGCGTTAGTATTCCATTGTGATGAGAGTAACCTTAAAGAGCTGCTGACACTGCAGAAAAATCCTTTGAAATATATACATTTAGGTACATTTCAGCTTGCATTCCATATGTATTCTGTAGATTTCTCCTCCCCATTGTTTATTACTGAGGAAATTTGCATACATTAATGATCTTTATGCCTTATAGTTCATCTGCCTTTATAACTTGCTCCCTACTTCAAGTCATAATCCTCTGTTCTGACATCACAGTCTGTTGCCATGGGAGTAACTGTGATGTCACAAGGAGTGCATTATAACCTCAGGTGGGGAGAAGGTAACAAGAATAGATGAAGTCTTCAGGGTCAGAGATCCTATTTTCATGCAAATGACCTCAGTAATAAATAATGGGGAGAAATGCAGAACTAGTGCAAAACACATATTGAACTTTGTCTAACAATTATGTTTTGTTATAGTTCTCCTGATGGCGTCAATTGCTCTTTAATCAGGTATCAATTATGACTTTACCCAATAGCAAAAATAATAAGAGGTATCTTGAGGTTAGCTATGTCAACAAAGGTGTCACTTGATAATCTTGACATTTTATCTCCATTTATATTGTATAAATTATGTTATTGGTTATTTGTATATGTTATATACCTATATGTGGAATATAAATATATGATTTATCTTCCCGTGTGAGGGGCAGGACCATAACTCATGGGTGGAGGAGTGATGAGTGAGGTATGAAAGTCCTGCTCCCTCCTAACAAATGATGATAAACTGTATTTTATTTGTGTATTTATTTAGAAGGGCTGGTCTGCATAGCAGAAATGTTCCTATTGTGATCAAAGTCAGGAAGTGCTTTGTAGCTGTTCACATAAGAATTTGGATACATTTTTTTATGCGTGTCAGTGAGTGAGTATGTGCCTTGCTGTTGCTTATTGCAGTTGTCTGTAACCAGTGCTAACTTTCTATTGGCTACAAGGAGGACACTGCATGAGAGCTGGAGGACAGTACATGGGAGCTGGAAAAAAAAGCAAGGGACATCCGTCTCAGGAATGGGCAGTCTGCTGTAGTGCCAAATTACTGAAACTGTGACCCCACTACTTCATTTGATCTCTCTGTCACGCTAGCATCTCCGTCCTATCTTAGGATGAAGCACCTGGGTTGGGTGCCACCAGAGAACAGCACCCCCCCTTCCGAACGCACCCCCCCCCAGACAGTATGCAACACTGGGGTGCCCACCCCTGGTGCCATCAAATGACAAACTGACACTAGGGTGCCCAATCCCTAGTGTCGGTACCTGAAATAAAGAAAACTACCCCCGTAGTCTTTTTTTTTTTTTTTTCCTTTTTTGAATCCTCTGAAACAAATGTTCATAGTCACTCTGTAAAAAATGTCACCTGTCTTAATCATAAGTGTAAATTCAGCCCATTTGGGCTTGAGAAGCCGGCCGTGCCTTCCCCGCTGCTTTCGGCTCCCCTGGTGCTTCGGAGATCATGCCTGCGCAAGGCGGTGCCTTTGATCTCCTGACCACTTACTTTGCGGTTGAGTGGGAGACAGTTTGGTGGTCCTGGTGTCCCCATGTGCTAAGTGGGACCTGGTGACCTAGGTAAGAACTGGGAGAGCCCGTTCTCAGAAATAAAGAAATCCACGAGGCAGCAACAATCGGGACTCATGAATATTAATGAGCCGGAGCCCCGATCGCATACATATTCATGAGGGTGCTTCTGCCTCAGGAAAGCTGGGTTTTCAGCAACTGCCAACAGGGAGAAAAAAATAATTAAATAAATAATGTGACTGCTGTCTGTATTTGGGGACAAGTGTTTATAAGGGGGATAATGTTTAAATAAATAAATGCTTTACTCCTGGCTGCACCAGTAACATGGGAACTCAGATAGACTGCCTGCCTGCTGCAAACAGACTAAGAAAATTACTAAATCTGGACAGCGACAAAGAACACACCAGTGGCTACTGAACTGTGGGGCATTTAGATAAATATTTAAAGTATTCTGGCTGCACCAGGACTGTGTTTGGGACTGTATCAAATCTGCTTAAGGGACTATGTGTTCAGCAGCCATTGCAAAGCAGCCATAGCCAATTAGAAAGCTAGAATTTTAAAGCCAGAATGTGTGGGACATTTGCCAAAGCTCATGGGAAACTTCCATGTGCTCATGGAGAACTACAGGGACTTAATTTCAGGCGCCAAAATAGTAAACCAACTGGCATCGAGTGAGGTTCGTGCATAATTCATTTTCTTGATTGACAAGCCCTCCAGCCAGTCGGAGGCCAAGCAGCCAATAGCTTTAGCCAATTGGGAGCCTCAGGAGAGCCCCATAAAAGACTGTGTTTCTAGCTGTGCAAGCATACAGAGAGAGATTCGAGCAGGAGCCCCCACAGGGGTGGGGGCTCAGGCTCACAGTCATGCAACTGAGCCTGGTGATACAGTTAACCCCCTCCACCCAGGAAGGGGTTAGTGACTTCTTTGCACTTAATTTAAAGTAATTCAGTTTAATGCGGAACCTGCTAGCCTGAGGGTTGCCAGAATGTCCTCCAGGTGCTAGCCCTCCCATCCATGCTCAGGAAGAGCGTGACCAGCAACTTGACGACATCAAGCTAGCTTTGAGAGATCTGATCCTGCCTCAGTCATGAGAGAACTGAAGACATCCGGAGCATTCATTGCAGAGACCCTACCATGAGGAGCCTGAGTGAGTACTCTTGTACCCCCCCCGGTGCAAGGGTGAAAAAAATTGCGTAATGGGGCTGCCAATGCCCAGAGACTGTTGCTGATTTATATTGTTCATTCTGCTGCACCTAAGTCTTGCCTTAAGGGACCCATGTGAGTCCAGCTACAATGTATAAATGTACTGATACTGTATGTGTTGTTTGCTATGGAGCCTACAGGACTGGAAGTGGAGCACTTAGAACCGGGGCTCATCCTGACTTTGCCTGGGAGGTCCAGTATTTGCCAATAGTTTGGTTAACATGTCCAGTGGATCTGAAAACTACAGCCATGTACCACAAATGGGACTGAGACCACAAGTCTATTCTGATTTGTTTACGTTAACTTGGAAATGACTTCTTTGACCAATTAAGTTGCTCACATGAATACGAAGAAACAGGGTCCCCCTAGATTTGGGAACCAGCACTCACAGATTTAAGTCCAAAGGGCTAGGGCGGCCATCCTGGCCCCTGGGTGAAGGCACTACACCTTCTCTGAATGTATTGGATGTGTCTAGGATATAAATATGCTGAATGTACCAGAACATATAAATGTGATGGATGTTCCAGAACATATAAATGTGATGGATGTTCCAGAACATATAAATGTGATGGATGTTCCAGAACATATAAATGTGATGGATGTTCCAGAACATATAAATGTGCTGAATGTACCAGAACGTATAAATGTGATGGATGTACCAGAACGTATAAATGTGATGGATGTACCAGAACGTATAAATGTGATGGATGTACCAGAACGTATAAATGTGATGGATGTTCCAGAACGTATAAATGTGATGGATGTACCAGAACGTATAAATGTGATGGATGTTGAGAAAGAATCATTGATTTCCAAACCAATGTAACTGGCTGGTTACATCCTGACCTTGTTCAGCCTACAAAATGCAGGGCACTCGCTGCACTCATTCTTGGATTCCAATGACTGTAAATAGTTAACCGCCTAATGCCTTCAAGTTCAAGTAATAAATCTTTCTTAAATCAAGCCAGCCAACATACAGCTGCTGCACCCTCAGGGGACTTTTGGTAACTGGGTACCCAGGTTTAAATTTTGAAATTGTGGGGTTTCAATACAACTTTGAGGAACTGGTACCAGTTTGGGCAAGTGTAATGTTGTGTTCCATCTGATTCTGTGCAGTCTTTGTTTAGATAGCCAGGGCTCTGGTAGATTGGTGAAATGTGTGATTGCCTTTCTGATTTGCATAACAGGTATCCACCCAGCTGGAGGGTTTTCACCAGCACCAAACCAAGAACTAATCTACTGTAAATATTGTAAATAGTAATAATACTGCATAGCCTCTACTCCCCTTTTTCCCCATTCCTAAGCCCTATTCCCCATAAATAAATTGTTGTTTGCAGATGATGGTGTCGTGAGCATATTATTAGGAGTCAGTCAATAATCCGTACAGATATTGAAATGTGGGGAAATGTTTATTGGGGACTGTGTTGGGGTGGCAAATGGACATAGCGGGTGGTACAGCGTCCCACGGGGTTGTACTGGGTGGAAGCTAGCCTACTTAAAGCTAATCTCTGAGTGGAGGCACCGTGTCATTGTAATATTGTGGAAAGAAACCATTTTAATGTAGTCTTGGGAACCCAGGCCCCTTAACCTTGGTCTGGCCAGGCAAGGCAGGGGTAGTAAGGAATAGCGCCGCCTAGGGGTTACACATAGATGCAAGCTGAGATACTGAATCAGGTTAAGCTGTTGGTGGTATTTTTGGTGAATGGGGGAAATTTTGGCCAGGACACTGGGGTAATTCCCCTACTTGTTTTGAGAAGGGCCATGGGATCTTTAATAGTTATTTTTCCTAAAAGTAGCTGTTTTCCTTTTTCCTTTTTTTTTTTTTGTTTTGTTAAATACTGGTTCAAATTCTCTTACTGCTCTTGCTATACTGGCATTTTGGTTATCCTAGGGGGTGTTTCTGCTTCACATGTTACTGGTAAGAACCATTTTAGAACTGTATGATGTAGTTTATGTCCTTGTTCTGAACTTCTGTTAGCACAATACATCCCTCTTCTACCATAGAACTCTGTGGTTGTTAGGGACATAAACTACACCATGCAATTATAAAATGATACCACCAAGAGTGTGAAGCAGAAACACCCACTGAGGTTATTAAAAGGCCAGTACAGATTGAAAAATAACAGAATCTGAACCAGTACTTAAACAGCTTATATTGGGAGAAATGACTTACAGGTTCAGCTCTGTTCTCCTTTAATGTTCACCTGAATAACCAACAGAACAGGCAGACAGGACCTTGGTTTAACGTCTCATCTGAAGACAGCACCCCCCTGTGCTGCACTGCTGTGTCAGTGTGTTGGGAATTACCCCAAGCTCCTTGTGTATGGCTAGTACCTGCAACCTTCCAATCTTCTGGTGTCAGAGATGATTGTGAAACTGCTGAGCCATTAACACTGATTTTGATACACAACACTGTACATTCAATTTATGCAGCATTAGTTTTACTAGTTATATTTTATAAGTCGGCTGTTTGTACAACGATTTAATTATTCCTGTTTCATTTCAACTACTGGCTACAGTGCTGCACATAGCTGTTGTGATATCATCAGCACTGTGAAAACTATTCTCTGGTTCAGTATGAATTGTAACATGCCCTACTTTGCAAGATAGTATTATCTTACTGTGTTGGTGCAAGATAAATAAGGGGTGTGTATTTGATATTGACTTTATCTGTACGAGCTGATGTTTGGCTTCCATGACTTCACAAGTGAGTACAACGAGGTCAAACATCAATGAGTACAGATAAATTCAGTATCGAACACACACTCATGGAATATGTGATGTGTGCAGTAGGCTCCCTATACACCATCTTCAAATGATTGTAACTCTTTCAAACCATTTTTAAAACAAAAACTTGTTTTTTTAAGTCTTCATTAGGGATTTTTTATGCCATTTTCATTCAGTCCTCATCTTTACCCATCCATTAACTATGGCACAGAGACTCTTTTAGATGATTGGGCCATGTACCATGGGAAAAAGATGCTGATTGGCTTTTTTCAGAAGTGGGTGGGGTTAGTGTGGTAGACTGCACATGTACTAATTCAGTTGGCTGGGAGGCATTGTAGAGAGATGAAGTATGTGGTGGCCTTGGTATTGGAATGCGGCAGAGATGGCATTCTGTTGATGGTGTACCTGACGAGCATTAGTCAGGTTTGGATACAGCCTCACAACCACAATTCAGGAGTGGACTCATTAATTAAGGACATCATCTGAGACTTAGAGGAGGCAAGGGCTTGTACGGGCAGCATTAGGGAGTTATTGGGAACAGTAAATTAAATGTATGTGCTTTAAGTGAGACACGTGGACATGATTTGATATGTTGTCAGAGTCTGCCTTTTCTTTTTTGTTACTACATGTCAGTACAGGAGCTTACTACAGAAGGCTTTACTGGAGAGAAAGATCTGTAACCCAGTCCAAGACAATAACAGAATTTACATGAGTGCTGGACATGATTGCAGTGGTATGGAGGGACGGGGTGTCTTCCTCCTACCCATAGGCATTTTATCCGTGTGGCTGTAAAAGGGAGTTGGTGGTATTTATTTTTACAAATGCTCCTCATAAAGTGTTTATAGAAGAGCAGTGTTGTGTGCAACTCCATTGAAACTGACTAATCGGACAGTAGTAAAAGGATATTTTCTCCGTAGCACGCTACGGTAACTAGGCAATGGGGGCACGCTTGTCATTCATGTCTGGCCGTTCAGACCTGCAAATTCTAAATGAGTGCCAGCAGACTCTGGAGACTGGGACAAGTTCACTGTGCAGATAAAAGCTACAACAAGTTTACCTATTTTAAATAAATCCTGCTTTTAAACAGTAGACTCGTCATAGCCACAAAACAATACTTTATCAGATACTTTTGAGGCTGACACCTGTTGCATACTAAGGGGATACGTGATGCTGCAGCATCTGATAGCAGTTTTATCAATATGCGTGGCAAGTGAGCTCGAAGGTTATCATGAATGGCTCCGCGAAGCAGAGCCACCGAGTGCTTAATCTCAAGCTCGCTTGCCAAGAGTGTTGATATAAACCGCTATTAGCTGCTGCAGCATCACGTTTTCATTTTATATTATAGGGGTTGACTTCATTGTGTCGTTTGGTTGTGTATTTCTGTGGTTATTTTCCTAGTTTTCTGCTCTGGTTGGGGGTTTCATTTGTGCTTCTGTGTTGCTGCGCACAAGTTCGTACTTTAATTTGTGCTTTACTGCAGCTGAAACATTACCGGCAGCATTACTACTGAATATAGTTTGGCATTGATGTCATCAGTGACGTGTAGACAGTGCTGATAGCAGCACCTGCGTAATGACAGGGCTGATAACCTGCAGTTCTTGTTGCCTGTCTACACGTCATTTGAAGGAATCTGTTTAGTGGTACTGATAGTTGCTTTTATCAAATGAGTTATCAGTCAACCCCTATAATATACTGTAACACTTTTTACCTTGCTGTTTATCAGTACCCGTGTGTGTGTGTGCATGTGTGAATGCAGTTTGGGTTTTGTAAAGACAGAGATATGTTTGGGGGAATGCAGCTTACGGGCCATTGCTTTCTACAGCAGAGAATTACGCTTTACACCATTCTGGTGTGCACTTATATTCACACTTCTTCCCTTACTTGTAAATTAAGTGTTAGGTCCGTTATCTTGCTGATAGTGGACTTTTTTAGTATTGTGCTTGCACACTGTCGGAGTATGTCAAGCATGAAGAAAGAAAAAACTAAAGGGAAGACCCACTTGAGTGTTTCGTTTTAGTGTTGGCACTGAATATTTCTAGCAGAATGGAAGAGTTAGGACATGCTCCCATTATTTACACAAAACATTTATTCACAGTTTAAGCTGATCCCGAGGAGCCTTTCTTGGTGCAGCCACAGAACAGACTGAATTGAACCTAACATAGGCAACCTCACATTTTTTCACACCTAGAACAAGTTCCTAAGGGAAAGCTTTCTACTGCAAATCTGGTCTGATGGATGTTATTTATAAAGACAGCACAAGAAGAAATGTCATTAAACAGGGCTAGGTCTAAACAAGTCCAAACAATGGGTTTACAAGTATCTTCTGCAGCTTACTATTTCATAATGTGTACCCATGTTCTTTTTAGGTATTATTTCCATGCCTTGCGCTGATGTAGCTGCCTGGTAATTGTGAAACTGAATAACATCATGGCACACGCAACAAATAACGTACAACCTGGTGCAGGCGAAGGATTTTTAGGGGTAAACAGATGGAACATTTATTATGGAACTTCTTCTCCTTTATCTCGCTAAGCCTGTGTTTTTTAGTTTTTTATTAAAGTTTACATATTTATTTGTTTTCTATGGTAGTAGAGTTTATTTGATATGGTGTCCTTTCCTGGAGGCTTAGGGCACCTTGCAACATACACAGCAGAGAATGAACCAATAAAATACAATACATATATAGAAATTTAAAATAAATACTCCGTTAAACCCACAGCAGGTAAGAATGACAATTTCAGGGGACTCATCGTGAAGTCCCAAAAGCCCTCTTAAAGAGACTCACCAACCTAAATAGGTGTAGATGTGCACCACACGGTTCGGTGCCTTACCTCCAGAAAATGTTTCTGATCTATAGTTGCCCATAAAATATGCAGCAGTATCGTAATAAAATTGCTCGTTAAATCCTCCCCACCTGGACACAGACACTTCCTGTTTCTAAGATCCACCCCCGTGCCGCCCCATGCTCAGCCAGCTTTATAACATGATCACAAGAAGAGCAAGGAGACGTGCTACATTATAGTCTATGGGGGCACCTTTACAATTGTTTTTTATATTATAGTGAAACCTGGGCAACTGGTCCACTAACAAGCCCGAGGCTCAACGATGTCATAGGCCATGAGGTGTTCCTCAAGCTGTGATGCCACAGTTTTCTCAATTACCTTACCCAATAAAGGGCAGGTTAGAGATGGGTCTATAGTTAGCCAGGTTATTGAGATCCAAAGATGGCTTTTTTTTCCCGAAGGTGTCTCACCAGTGTATCTTTGATTGTAATCAGAAAGACCCCCTCCGACAAGGAACACTACACAATCCCAGAAAACACTTAGCCCAGATGCTCCACACAAGTCACCAGTAATCACATGACTTGGATCCAGTTTGCAAAAAGTGGGTCGCAGCTTGAGATCACCCCATAAACCTCATTCATTGTAATGGGCCTTAGCCCTCCCCAAGCAGAAATACTGTGAGTGTGTCTGAGATGGGCAGCTCCACCTCACCAGGTTGCCACAGCCCACTTGTGGAGGTCCAAGGCCAAGTAGAGGGCAGCCTGAGAAGAATCGAGTGCACTCCTTGCACTTAGCCAAAAAACAAATGCTCTAACAAGATCTAGGCAGGCTGGATGCAGCAGCCTGTCTACAGTCTGAAAAAGCTGGGCCAGTCGACTCCTCCCAGCAGCAATATCCATGGATAGAAAAGATGCCTTCTTCTGGGTGATTGCCTTCTGGTATGCATCATAATGAATACACCGAGCCAGTCTTTTCTGTGGAGCTCTGGATATCCTCCAATAACATGTATGACCTCATCATTGTTGTGTCCTGCTGATATCGTTTTGCTAAGTGCCTTGAACATTTGGGAGAGATGCTAGATAAATTAAAATTACCTCCCTACTTAACTACCTGTAAACCATGAGTCTGAGGCTAAGTGCCCAGAATTAGACTGCACAGAATTATGGGGTTTGAAACTGAGTGCACAGAACTGGTAAGGCTCAAGACTGAGTGCACAGAATTATGAGGTTTGAAACTGTGTGCACCGAATTATGAAGTCCGAGACTGCATGCACATAATATGGAGCCCAAAGCTGTTCACAGAATTATGAGGTCTGAAACCACATGCATAGAATTATGAGGTCCTAGACTGGGTGCACAGAATTATGAGGCCTGAGACTGGGTGCACAGAATTATAAAGTCTGAGACCAAGTGCACAGAATTATGAGGTACGAGACTGAATGCAGAAAATTATCAGGCCCAAGACTGAATGCAGAAAATTACCGGGCTCAAGACTGAATGCATACAGTTATGAAGTCCAAGGCTGAGTGCTCAGAATTATGAGGTCTGAGACTGAATGCACAGAATTATGGTGTCCAAGACGGAGTGCTCAGAATTATGAGGTCCGAGACTGAATGCAGAAAATTATTGGGCCCAAGACGGAGTGCACAAAATTATGGGGTCCAAGACTGAGTGCACAGAATTAGGGGATTTGTGACTGAATGCACAGAATTAGGGGGTCCGAAACTGAGTGCACAGGATTAGGGGGTTTGAGACTGAGTGCACAGAATTAGGGGGTCTGTAACTGAGTGTACGGAATTAGGGGGTCCAAAACTGAGTGCACAGAATTAGGGGGTCCGAGACTGAGTGCACAGAATTGTGGGGTCTGAGACTGAGTGCACAGAACTGAGTTCCAAAACCGAGTGTACAGAATTATGAGGTCTGAGACCGAGTGTACAGAATTATGAGGTCTGAGGCTGAGTGCACAGAATTAGGAGGTCCGAGACTGACAGCACAGAATTACGCTGAGTGTACAGAATTATGATGTCATTGACTGAGTGCACAAAATGTACAGTCTTACGGAGTCCAAGACTGAGTGTGCATGCAGGCTTATAGATTCTAAGACCAAATGCACAAGCGTATGTGTTCCAGGGGCACAGGGATATGGGGCCAAGGCTAAGTGCAGAGGCTTATGGGTCCAAGTTTGAGTGGGCAGGCTTATATGGGGTCTGAGACTTAAATATACAGGATTATGCAGTCAAACAGTGAGTGCAGAGG
Organism: Neoceratodus forsteri; assembly: GCA_016271365.2. NCBI lineage: Eukaryota > Metazoa > Chordata > Ceratodontiformes > Ceratodontidae > Neoceratodus > Neoceratodus forsteri. Next base: position 30,434,384 of record CM057456.1, read on the forward strand.
CTTATAGAATCCAAAATCAAATGAACAAGCTTATGGGGTCAGAGACTGAATGCACAAGTTTATGGGGTCTGAGGCTGAGTGCATGGACTTAAGCACTCCATGACAGGGTGCACAGACTTATAGATCAGAGATTCTGTGCATAATCTTATGGGGTGCAAGACTGAGTGTACAGCTTTATTATACTTATTGGGCCCAAAACTAAGTTCATAGATGTAGGGGTACAAGACTGAGTGCACAGACTTACGGTGTCGGTGACTGAGTGCACAGACTTATGGGGCCCATGACTGAGAGCACAGATAAATGGGGTCCATGACTGAGTGCAGATTTCTGTGGTCAAAGTCTGAATGCACAGACGTTAGGGAGTCCAAGACTGAGTGCATAGTCTTATGAGATCAGAGACGGAGGACTCAGTCCACACAAAGGTGAGTGAGATATCCTGGCCTGGTGGCGCTGAGAGTTGAGGTGCTGGACGCCACACCTCGCGCCACGTCAGCGACCCGGGTTCAGGAACGGACTTGGTTCATCGAGAGTCAGCGAGGGGGAAGGCGTGGACTTAGCTCGAGCTCCCTGCAGGGAGCTCTCCTTTCCCAGACAGGGTGGGTCTGCACTGCGCAGCTATGTTGGCACCTGGTATTTCAGAGGGGTTTGGTGGCACGGCATACGTCATGCAGGCGGGTGCAGGAGTGTGCTCACGCTGCGCTGGACATCGCTGCACATCCATGCCACCAGGAACATAACAAAAAGAAATACCCCCTGCCAGTGGTAGGCGAAGGCGGGTCCAGTGGGTGCGGTCCCACATCCAACGCCGGCCTCCTGGACGTTCACTCCAGTCCCTCCTCCTAATGTGCGGCACCCTTCCAGCACTATAGATAGAGCACCAGGTAAGGAGAGTGGCAGTCCTTCCTCTGGGGGGTTAAGGGTCTGGCCACACATGAAGGGGGGGCGTTCCTCACCGTAGTTGGATGTCAGGGCTTCAGGCTGGACAGGCAGAGCCAATACACAGAGAGACCATGCCGAGAGAGGCCACTGGTTAGGGAGAATAAATAGAGTTTAAAAAAAAATTAAAGGTGTGAGATATGTGAAAAGAACAAATGGTGTTAGAAGCTACAGTATGCATCATGTAGTGCCTGCACACATCACCATATCCTGAAAGATGGTGGGATGGGCCAGCCGTTGCAGAGTGTCTTGTAGTACAAAGTGCTTTGTCCGCAGAAAGACCAATCTGACCTTAAGGACACCCTTGACCCCACCACATAAGGAGTTAGCACACCCTGTGCAGATAGCTTGTGGTCGTCAGAAATAGAAACTGGGCATTACACTGGGCGGTACACAGTGCAGTCAGAGATACCACCATGCAGCCATTACTGGGAATACTGTAACTGGTGGAATAGGCACCTGCGCAACCTACAGTAGAGCCAAAGCTTGGAGGAAGGACTGTGTAACAGGCAGTGCATGCTGATATATATAAATTGGGTCACAAAGGAACCCCTAACCAACGGGGAGAACAGTTTGAACAATGCCTGATAACATTACAGTGGGCACTGCTGCACTGAAAACAGAGGAGTGAAATTAAACAGAAATAGTTAAGTCTTCATAAAAGAACCAATTTAAAAGCGTTTCAATTTAAAATACAAGGCCAGTGTATTCAAAGGGGCTGCGCCTGGCGCAACCCCAGTAATGCGCCCGGTACGATATTGAAAGGTGGGACTAGCGCAGCGCAAGTCCCAATCGCAGTCGCAAAGTTAATGTATCCGCCAAATGCGGGGCGTGCCCGATGCATATGTCGCACATCCCGATATTCAGCCGGGATGTGCGGCTCATATGCTGGCACAACCCTGCTTTGCGCTGCATAGGAGGACTCAAAGTTGAGCCGACAAAAAAAGGAACAAAGCCAGGCCACCCACAGGTGGCTGCTGTATTGCAGGGTGCAACATGGCACCTGCCAGCCATGGGTGGCCACCCACCCAGCAGGGATACTGTCCATGAGCACCCACACCCTTCCCGGCGGTCTAGTGGTGTCCCCCCTCCCTCTGACATGCCCGATCACTGGCATCTGTGCATTAATTTACTACCCAGTGGTCTAGTGGTTCTCCTCCTCCCTCCTGTTATGCCCGCTGGGTGATCATACAGGTTTAAATACCTGGCAATCCAGTGGTCCCCCCCCTCCCATTTCTCCCGATCGCGGGCATTTGAATTAAATAGTCTACCTGGTGGTCCATTGGGCCCCCCCCTCCGTTAGCCAATGTGGGCGTTTCATTTAGTCTACCTGGTGGTCCAGTGGTTCCCCTCCTCTTGTTTCCCTTAATCATGGGCATTTGATTATATATTCCACCTGGTGGTCCTGTAGTATTCCCCCCCCACCACAGAGGACCCCGGTCGTGACGGTGACTTCTGCCCACATACTGCCTGTCCACCACGCGAATGACAGCTTATAGTACAATCTGTAAGCCTGTTGGTCCACAGTGTGGACCAATGGGACTCTGCCTCCTCTGTACTACACAGGCACATATATGTGAATGATCGTTCATTACATATTTCAACACTGTGTGTACAGAATGATAAATGCAAGCCGATGGACAACACTGTGGACCAATAGACTTACAGATCATACTGTATGCTGTCATTCAGCAGGCGGCAGGGGTATGTGAGTGGTGCAGCCGCCCGCGATGACGGGGCTGGGTGGTCGGGGTCCTTTGTGGGTGGGAGGAGGGGGTTACCACTGGACCACCAGGTAGACTATTTCATTCAAATGCCCATGATGGGGCAAAACAGGAGAGAGGGTGGAAACCACTAGACCGTCGAGGTACTGTACTATCTTGACTGATGCCCGCGATCGGGCATAGGGAGGGTCCACTAGACTTCCGGGACTCTGAACAGAGTAACAGCAGCGCGCAGGGGCACCAGGCGGCTCTCGCTGGCAGCTCCCTGTAGCTCAAGTAAATAGGGCCATAATGGCATGCTAAGGGCCCCATTTTGCCTATGCATATATTATGGCCCCATTTGCATGCTCAGCTCTGAATATCGGTGTGATGCACAGGACAACTGCATTAGGTGCTGGGCATTCCTGGTCCACCCTGTCTGGGAATGCGCGGTAGCATTGTTGTGCGGCGCATGCATTACTGTGCAATTCAAGGGAGATATGCTCTTGCACATCACTTTTATTGTCGCCCTATCCTGGCACGCAGCACATCTCAGTTGCGCTGTGCCCCCACTTGCACCACTGCCAGGCACAGTCTGAGTATCTGGCCCATTGTATAAATTGAACACACAATGGACTGGCTCAGAGTATGTCACTTATCATTACTTGTGAGGGTGCAGGACTTGCATAACTTACCCATGGCTCTACCAGTTGTGACTCATTGTCCTACTCACTCCTGCAGATAAATGGCATATTCTGAGTCCTACATATACTCTGCAGTCAATGATTGAGTCTTTTCTAGATAGTAGCTCTGTTAGTTTCTGGGTGTGTGCGAGGGAACATGTGTCTACTGATGCATCTTGCAAGGACACCCTTGTCAACTGACAGTACCTTGAGCAATCCTTGCCTGTTACAGAAATTCTGAAAATAAATAAATAAATAAAGTGGCCAGTTAAGCAGTACGATCAGGGTTTACATGCAGTCCCTGGAATTCCACACCAGCGCCTGCTGGTGGCCAAGCATGTCCCGGAAGTGAGGAATTCAGAGAGAGGGAGGGTGGGAGCTGCACAGCATCTGTGCATCATGTGCAGGCCTACCACAGAGCAGTATTTCTACTGGCTGAGAAGGCAGCTGCTTGCCTGCCCTTCTTGTCAGAAGAGGAGTGCAACAAAGGCAACCTCAAACTTTGTGGGGGGCAGAAGAAACTAATAAAAGGAAAATGGGGCGAGGATAATAAAGGAATATGAAAAAGTGCCTTCTACGTATCTAGTTAAGGCACAACTGCAGCACTGGATTCGGGTGTACATAGTTGCCGTAGTATGCCCACAGGTTGGGAGCAAGTCTCATCATTTTTTTTTAATTTATTTCTGTCACGAGTCTGAAGGTGAAACTGTCGAACATCCTCAACTGAATATCATGCCAGATGGTATGCAGAAAGTGCAAACAAACAACTCTCAGGCTCACAGGCTTCTCTTCTTGTACACCCACAACAGAAAACATTTCAGAAAAAAAAAATAGCCATTTCTTGAATATTTCGACAGCTCTTTCACACTGAATGTAGTTAGCGTTCAGCAGATTTCTAGTTCATAAACTCTGTTGAAGAGCGATTCTGTGGATGTCAACAGTAATAGAAAATTAAACCATGAAGCCATAAAAGCCTGCTCAAGTTTGTGACCATAAGTAAGTAGTAGTATGCTCAGATAGAATGTAATGCACATAAATATTGTAACTGTAAGCTGGAGTCAAATGTTTAAGGGCTACTTTGGAAAATCCAACAGGATGTGCCTTTTACTTGATTAAATTGAAAAGTCTACTCGTTAGGTACGTACCCCCCCCCCCAAAAAAAAAAAAAAAATAATGAATCTGTACATCCAGAATAGGCACTTTATAAAGTGCCTTGGAATCTAATTACAAAATGTGAATAAAGGCCTTACAGTGTCAAAATAAATTGCAGTACACACAAATATGATATAGTGTACAGTTCAGATACATGACATAATGGCAGTCAGTGGACCTGATTTTCGGATGTGACCTGCCCTCCAAATGCAACCCAAAGGGTAGAACGAGATCTTGTTATGAATTAGGTAGTGTTTACTGCCAGGCTTTCATGCCTTGGCATTTCAAGTCAATTCAGGTGGCAGTAATGCCCTCTGTTGCCCAGGTTCACATGCAGTGTGCCCACTGTTGAGCCCCAGTACTCAGCGCCCCGAGTCCTCACCGTGATCTTCAGTCATGGAACTTTCAGACCCCAATACTCACTTATGGAACCCTTGGTCCTTGACACTCTGCTGTATGTTTATATACAGTTACGGTGTCCCTTGCAGGAACGCCTTCTCGGGTTCTTTGGGTGGGAGAGCTGTAAAACGAATCCGAGCAATTCTGGAACACAGAGCACTTGAGAAGGCACTCATAATCGTAAGATACATATATTAACATTTTTTTAATCGTGTTATAAGATTTCTGTTTTTAAAAAAAATGGAACTTGAATGTAAAATGAAAATGTCTTACTTCATACAAGACAAAAAAATCCTAGAGTGGGAAATAGTCAAGGCCACTGGTTTTCAGTTTGTACCGGAAAGCCTGGTAAAATTCTGGAATTTGGACTACCTGCACACCAGTAAAAACAAAGAATTTCATGAATTTGGCATTTTAGACTAGATCAGTTAATCTACAGACTTGTGTTTTTCTGATAATTGCTTCCTGTACTATTTTCAGTTTGCTAAATTTAATGCTCTTTACATTAAGCCATCTTTCATTCTGATTATTTATACACATACTAAAAGAATTACAGTAGAATCCTGGTAAAATCTGGAAATTAGACTAACAATCACTGGTAAAATTCCCAGAATTTCAAGTATTGAAAATGTAATTTCTTTATTTCTTTTTTTTCATTTATTTTATTTCCTCTGCTGGGGGTGCTGTACCTATGGATCTTACTTTAAGAGGGTTCCTGCAGTAGGTCATAACATATAGGACAGCGCCCCCTGGCGTCAGGACCACACGGCAAACTTTTGCTAGCAATGTCTGGAGGGGACCACCCACCTGATGTCACGTGATAGACGTCAGCGTGATCCTATAAAGTGGGCGATCCCTGCGCCCGCCTTCCAGTTCTTTCCCACAGTCGACCTGCACAAGGACTTTGCAGTGAACCTTGCTCCAGTCGATCGCCATCTTGTTTGGTTTTCTTTTTGAATTCTAGTACCGTTTTTCACTTCTTTTATGTATTCTCCACCTCCAACTTCGAAGGCCAAGAAGAAGTGCGGTGCACAGATCCCTCACAAAGACAGCCACGATCGCTGCCTCTTTTGCCTAGGGCTCGAACCACGACACTGTGGCCCGTCCTGATTGCCAACCCTTAAATCAAGCCACACGCAAACGTAGACAACAAGCCTTGGAGGCCCATCTTCTCAAGTCCAGAATGGCCACCCTGGAAAAAGAAATGCAGAAACTGAGGAATTCCACTTCTTTCCCTTCCTCAGAGTCAAAAAAGAAGGAAAAGAGTAAAGAGAAGCACAGGGAATGGGAGCGTTCGGATGACCGGGACCGGGTCTCCTCCGGCAAGACCTTTTTCGAGCAAGGCCGTTTCCCTGCCGCCTGCCCTCGTGGTTGTCCAAGTCACGTCCAGGACCTCTCTAGGTATCTCTGCTTCTTTCCATCACCTTAAAACAGGATCCACTCAAATTTCTTCTACCAGTAAGTTGCCCGCTGCCCGGTTCTTACCGGTAAGTCAGACTCTGGTTCTTCCGGAGCATGCCCGGTAATTGCTAATTCGGATTCCCGCCAGGTGGGAACACGCATGACACCTACCGATAAGTCGGTTGAGGGTGCTCCCCTCATCCACCTGGCCCCTCCTCTGTCTGATAAGCCAGTTGCCAAGGCTTCTGACGACTGTCCGGTCGTAGCTTACCCATCAGGGGCTAATGCCACTACACCCAACGCCTGATTGAGCTGGCTGACCTATCCTGGCCAGCCCTCCTCCCGGGCCCCCCTGGTCAGAAGCCTTCCTCCCTACCTCCCCGGCGGAACCTCCTAACCCAGACATTCTGACTGGACAGAGGAGGAAGAGGGTTCCCTGGAAGTGGTCTTCTCCTCACCCACTCCAGTGGTTGAACCCCCGGTCACTCTTCTGGGGACGTTGATGCCAAACCCGGCTCTCACACTGGCTCCGGGAACTATCACTCGTACGACGGGTCCAACCTTGACTCCGCCATCAGAGTTCCTTCCGTCGGATGTCCCCAGTCCATCGCATGGGGCTCCACCGGATAACTTACATCCGCCATCAGGGCCCTTACATTTGCCCCCAACGCAGGCTAACCTAATGCCGGGCCTGGTGCCAGACCCCCTGATGTCAGCTATCCCGACCCCAGATACTTTTCTGGGTCCATCCATACCTCCTGTGGACCAGGGTCACCCGCCAGGCTATCGCCCTTATCCGGGGTTTCAGACACCAGCCTATCCCTCTTCAGGCCCAACGATGACACCCTTTTCCCAGGCCTACTATCCTGGGTATCAGGCTCCTGGCTACCCTTATTATCAAGGGTACCCTCCTCCTCAGTATCCTGGGTTGGGCACCCATTTTCACCAGTCTCCGCCCACCCCTACTCCGCCACCTCCTCCTCAGCCACAACAGGACTTTCAAACCCTGATTCAGTCCTGAAGGCAGGATGCCAGATCACAGCTGGTGTCTGATTTGGAGAGAAGACTGCCGGACCCGGTGGTTTCACCCACCCCCTGCTCTGTTTCACCGGTCAGCTGTGTTCGGTCCTCTACAGTGCACATTTCTGGAGGTGCCACTCAGCAGGTCACCTTACCTGAAATAAGAACCCTCAAAGGAGAGGACTCTTCTGATTCTGAGGAAGATTCCTCTGAAGCTTCATGTGGGGAGCAGTCCAGAGCCACTGCAGTCAAGGGCAAGGAGTCGCCCAAATCGCTTCCCGAGGACCGTTCCTTTACCAAGCTACTTCGCCTTATTCAACAGGCTAATGGTTGGAATGCGGAGGAACAAGACCCAAATGAAAATGTCTAGCCAAACATCTAGGCTTGGAAGAGGTATCCCCCATTCCTGTTCCTCCTTGGACAGCCCCCCCCCATGAGGACCTCACCACGACCATTTGGCAGCTGCCACATTCCATCCCAGCCGTCTCTAAGAAGGCAGACAGGATCTACCACATGCCTGAGGGCATTTCCTTCTTGGATTCACATCCAAAGGCAGACTCTATAGTCATAGCTGTGGCTCATGACCGTCTGGTAAAACTGAAACGTATAAGTATCTCTCCCCCAGACAAGGAATCCAGGCAGCTTGACCAATTTGGAAGGAAGGTTTTCGCCTCCTCCACTTGTGCGCTCCGTTCTCTTAACTATGTCGTGCACATGGTCTCTTTTCAAAAGGCCACTATGGCAAAACTTAAGGCCCACATTCAGTCTATTGAGGACTCTGAACTCAAGGCGGAATTAACCAAGGACTTGTACCTGTCTAAAATTTCTTATCGACCTGCACTCAGAGCCACGTATGATTCGGTGGATGCAATGGCTCATTCCTCCACCACAGCAGTTAGCCTAAGATGACATACGTGGCTGCATATCTCAGGACTTTCTGCAGATGTTAAAGCAGCCATCCATGACGCCCCTTCGAGGGTCGGTCCTGTTGTTTTGGGGTACCAAAGATTTCATCATGGGCCTTCAGGACAGTGGCCAGGCCCTGAGATCTGTGAAATCAATGTATAGGTCAAGCTTCCAGAAAAAGAAGCCCTTTTGACGCCCACAGAAAAGACGGAACAAACAACCCTTCTCCAGGCATCAGAACACAAGGAGAGTACAGGTGCCCAACTGTCTCCTCCCCTCCTGCCTCTAGAACACAGAGGGCAGCAGGGGGACCTCTCCCCTCCCGTCCCTCTGCTTCCTGGCTCGTACGATCCTCCCCTTCCTCCACCCCTAAACTGCGTGGAACCAGTGGGAGGAAGGTTCACCCTGCACCTGCAAGAGTGGAAGGGCATAACATCAGACGAATGGGTCCTGCAACTCATCTCAAGAGGCCATACCATAGAGTTTCTGGAGATCCCTCCAGTCTCTCCTCCAGGTTGTTCCAGTTACTCCCTGAACCAGACGTTTCTGGTCACGGAGGAGATTCTGGCCCTACTGCAAAAATCAGCCGTAGAGCCAGTCCCCCGGTCTCGGAGCGGAAAAGGGTTTTACTCCCATTTCTTCCTGGTCCTGAAAAAGATGGGAGACCTCAGGCCCATCCTGGACCTCAGCCAGATGAATCTTTTTGTAGAATACAAAAGGTTCTTGATGCTGTCTGTGCAGGGCCTTCTACCCTTACTGCAGCAAGATCATTGTCTTTGTGCATTGGACATGCAGGATGCCTACTTGCACATCCCGTGTTCCCTGGCCACTGCTGGCTTCTGCGTTTTCTTTTCCAAGGGAAGCATTTTCAGTTCAAAGCTCTCCCTTTTGGACTTTCTTCGGCACCCTGGGTTTTCACCAAGTGCCTAGTGGTGGAGGCAGCGGCGCTTCACCATAGGGGCATTGCAGTGTTCCCTTACTTGAACGATTGGCTTTTAACGGCCCCATCCAGAGTCAGTCTGGAGGAGTAATTGTCCTTCACACTGGACCTTTTTGCTAGAGTGGGAATCACAGTTAACTTCTCCAAGTCGTCCCTGAACCCCTCCCAGTGACTTCAATTCATTGGGGTGGTCTTGGACACGGTCCAGTGCAAAGCCTTCTTGCCCCCGGGCAGAACAGATACTCTGTGGGAGCAAGTCAGTCTACTTCTTTCCTCCAGGCATATTCCTGCCAGGGCGTTCTTACGCCTTCTTGGCCTCACGGCAGCTACCATTTCTACGGTCCCCTTGGCCAGATTACACATGAGGGTGACCCAGTGGACATTACGAATCCAATGGGATCAACACTCGGACAACCTGGATCATCCGGTACTGGTGTCAAGCGCACTCAAGAAAGACCACTTATGGTGGCAGGATCCTCACAGTTTGTGTCTGGGGTTACCTTTCAGGGCACCCCCTCCCTCCTGGACCCTCACCACAGATGCCTCTGGTCTGGGTTGGGGGGCCCACCTGGGAGATCATCGGACATAAAGGACATGGTCCCAACTGGAAGCATCTCTCCATATAAACATCCTGGAGATGAGGACAATGCTTTACACCCTTCAGGCCTTTCAGCCCCTCCTGTCTGTGGGAACACTGCTGTTACAGACAGACAACATGTCAGTGGTCTGGTACATCAGCAAGCAGGGAGGCACCCGATTGTACCCCCTGTGCAGGGAGGTGATGCGGGTGTGGTTCTGGGCAGTCCATCATGACCTGTTTCTCACGGCCGTGCACATCCCAGGCATCCATAACGTCCTGGCGGAACAGCCTCAGTCGAACATCGACACAAGCTCACGAATGGGAACTGGACGTGACAGAGCTACTTTTTCCTCCGATGGGGATGACCAGAAGTAGACCTCTTCACCTCCCCATCCAACACAAAACTACTCAGTTTTTGCTCGCTCGTTCCAGAGCCAGGTGCTATTTGGCAAGACGCGTTGTCTCTCTCTGCTGGACAGGGAAGTACTTGTACACTTTCCCTCCCTTTCCCATTCTTCAGCATGTCCTTCTGAAACTTCAGGCAGATGGGGCTCAGATACTTCTTATGGCCCCCCTCTGGCCATGGTAGATCTGGTTCCCACTCCTGCAGCAGCTGACTGTGGAACCCCCAGTTCCCCTCCCTCTTCAGCACGATCTGTTGACGCAGGATCAGGGCAGACTAGTGCATCCAGGTCTCAGGACCCTACATCTCCATGCATTGCTCTTTCCTATGTAAGTGTGTCATGCTTTGGAGTCTCTCAGAGGGTCGCTCAGGTCCTGGTAGAAGCTTGGAAGCCCTCCAGCATGTCGACCTATGTGATGAAATGGAAAAGATTTTCCATCTGGGTGGCAGCTAAGGGTTGTGACCCCTTCATATGCTTGGTACCACAGATCATGGATTTCCTGTTTCACCTGTCTGACTCTGGTCTAAGCTATTCCTCCCTTAAAGTCCACTTGTCGGCTATTTCGGCCTACCACATCCTAGAGGATGGGAAGACCGTAGCTCAACTGGAGGTCTCCAAAACATTTCTGAAAGGAATCCTCCATTTGAAACCCCCTATCCGCAACCCCACCCCACCTTGGAATCTAAATTTTATTTTAGAAAAGCTTATACTTCCTCCTTTTGAACCGGCTGTAAGCTGTGATATGTGCTACCTGTCCTGGAAAGTGCTCTTTTTGGTTGCTATTACTTCCGCTCGAAGGATTTCTGAGCTTCAGGCCCTTATGTATAAAGAGCCTCATTTGAGTTTTCACAGGGACTGGTCGGTCCTGCGTACAAATCCGAAGTTTCTTCCCAAGGTGGTCGCTGAGTAGTTCACCCTAAACCAAACTGTTGAACTCCCTGTATACTACCCTGTTCACACGAATAGGGGTGAGGCTCTCCTTCATTCATTGGATGTACATAAGGCTTTGCATTGTTATGTCCACAGGACCAAGGACACACGCAAGTCGGATCAGCTTTTTGTTTCCTTTGCCCCCAGATCCTTGGGGTTGGCAATTTCAAAGCAGTGCTTCTCCAAATGGCTGGCTAACTACATCCGCTTCTGTTACCAGAAGTACAACAGACCTCCTCCGGGAAAGGTCAAAGATCACTCTACCAGGGGTATGGCTGCTTCCACAGTTTTCCTTAGAAACATTTCTGCAACAGAAATTTGTGCGACAGCAGCCTGGAGTTCTGTCCATACCTTCAAGAAGCATTACAGTCTGGGCATTGCCTCTAGGCGCAGGGCCAGTTTTGGCCTTGCCATTTTGCAGGGCCTACTGTCTTAGGCCTGTTATGGTTGTTTTCAGACTTTCCTCCTTCCCTGCTTCTGTTAGTCTCTCTGAGAGTGACTGATTGGGATTCAGTCCTACTTGTTATTATCTACTGCAGGAACCCTCTCGAAGTAAGATAGTACAGTTACGTAAGAACTTACCGTAACAGTAGATCTTCAAGAGAGGTTCCTGCAGTAGATCACACTTTCCCTCCCTCCTTCCCCCAGTCTCTGCATTTCTTACAGATCATTCTGAACTGGGCTCCAGGATATTCATCCTTTCTCATGTCCTATCCTTTTTGGATCTCCGGCAGGAGAACTGAAAGGTGGGTGCAGGGACCGCCCACTGTATAGGGTCACGCTGACGTTCGTCATGTGATGTCAGGTGGGCAGTCCCCCACCAGACATTGCTAGCAAAAGTTTGCTGTGCCGTCCTGACGCCAGGGGGCACAGTTCTAGATGTTATGACCTACTGCAGGAACCTCTCTCAAAGATCTACTGCTATGGTAAGTTCTTACGTAACTGTACTCCCCCCCCCCTTCAGACAACCTTCACATCCACTGCCCCGGTCATGGCCAGAGCTCATCCCCTCCGCCCTTCCCAGGCCGCATCGCAGCGTGTACGTATCCCACCACTGTGGAGACCTGGAGGACGGTCTCAGGAGGGAGCTGGCTAGGGCGCATCCGGGGAGGCACTGTCGAGGTAGCTGTCACATTGCTGAGGGATTTTTGTATATAGTCCTACTCCCCAGAATGGATGTGCAGTGGCGTCAATGATGCTGCAACGCACGCTTCCTTACGTTGCACGTCTAAGGCCACCCATGCTGCCCCATCCAGTCGGCCCCAAGGATGCACCAGCTGCCACCAGGAACTGGCACCTTGGCAGACCTCCCTACCCACTCTCCCTGGAGAAGGAGAACTATCCATGGGACACTCAATCCTCCTCCTCTTCCTCCCAGCCGACTCCTGACAATCCGTGCCCGCTCCTGAAGGCAGTATAGCGCAGTGGTTTAAGGCTCTGAGCTGCAAATCTGGTGACATCCAGCAGACCAGACCTGGGTTTGAATCCCACAGTTTCCACTTGCATACTGTGTGACTCTGAACAAGTCACTTAACTTCCCTGTGCTCCCAGGTCACTCCTGTAAAAAAGCTTTCATCTTAATGTGCTACTCCTGGTTAAACAACTAAAAAAAAAAAAAAACATGGGTCGTGGCATGGCACGAGGTATGGCGTCCAGCACCTCAGCACCACCGGGCCAACTATGAAAATGGAATTTCAATATTTTAATCACCGTAAATCAGTGGCCTTGGAAATAGTCTATGCCAGCTTTAAGTAGAACGTCAACATTTCAGAACTGTTTGCATGATAAACCCTCTTATGGTCATAGAAGTGTGTGGAATATTTGAAATTATAAAATGGGCACAGAAATCACTGCATCTTGATTGGTCAGCAATTGTGCATCTTGAAACCACTACCAGTGGTTAAAGTGCTGGCAGTCAGGAAGCAGCACTCTTAATATATCCATGCCTTTTTTTCAAAAATTCCTACTTTCCATTACAAATATGGCCACCATGTTTACTCACCAGATAAGTCAGCTAGGTCTTAAAAATAAAACGTTCTCAAAATTAAAAAAGAAATACATTTATACTAGCTGTCCTCAGGAGGAGGGAGCAAGGCACGCAACCTATATTAGGCAAATAGAGACAGCAGGACTGTGGACCCAAAAGCAGCAACATGACAACTGGTCAATGCTGTAATAGAAAATGTGTGCGCATTCGACCAGGTAACAGCCCTACATATTTCAGAAATGGTGATGTAGCTGGCAGCAGCAACAGAGGCAGCATTATGTCTGGTGGAGTGAGCCTTCAACCCCCAGGGGGCTCCTCCTCAACCAACTTGTAATAATAAGTAATGCAGGAGGGTGATCCATTGACCAGTCATCTGTTTGACTGCTGGTCTGCCTGTGGTGGCTTCCTGATATGTTGGGATGAGCTGATGAGCCTCTTCATGAAGTTTTGCCGGGGCCCTGCAAACAGCAAGCGTGTAGAGTGTTCGTTGGGCCTCCAACGTGCAGTGCTTCGGAAAGTCAGTGAGTTGAACAAGTGCCTGATTTAGGTGAAACTCAGAAACTAGCTTGGGCAGGAATTTCACATGGAGGCAACCTTGCTTGTGTGGAAGACAAGATATGGAGACTCCACAGGTAGTGCCTGGAGCTTACTCACCCATCTGGCTGAGGTGATGGTGACTAGAAACACAGTTTTTCATGGCAAGCGAAAGAGAATACTTGTCCATAAGCTTGAATAGTTTACCATTAGCTATGACAGCACCAGTAGTAAGCACAACAGTGGAGGTTGTTTACACACCTGAGGGGACAGGTGGTCCAGACCTTTGAAGAAACAGTTGAGCACTTTATCCTGTGTCACCATCGACATACTTGTCATGGCACAGTACACCAAAATGGCAACCAGGTGCACCTGATGGACACAACTTGCAACAGTTTCTGAGACAGAACAAGACATAGTTGAGAACGTATGACATAGAGCAGGAGAGTGGATGCAGTCCTTGCTTCTTGCACCAACATAAGAATCTGGTCCACTTCCAAATGAACATCTTGTGAGTTGACTCTTTCGTTCTTAGAAGCCTACAGCACCTGGAGAACATCCTCCGAAAGCCCAAGGTCCTGGAACCGTAGCCACTCAGCTACCAGGTGGTCAGGTGCAGGGACTTCAGGTCCGGATGCATGATTGTCCCCTCCATCTTCATCAGCAGATCTGCCAGGAGTGCAAGTAGCCATGATGGTCTACTGCTGAGACCAAGGAAATAGTGATACCAGAACTGGCACAGTCCATCTTGTAAAAGCAGAATCAGGGATGCCCTGTCTCTCCATACCTGGAGGATCACCTTGTGGACCAGAGGAAATGAAGGGAAGGCATACATGAGGCCCTGAGCCCAGGACCAAGAGAATGCATTGTCATGCAGAATGCCTTGCTGAGGGTGACAAGTACAGAATAGTCTCAGCTTCCTGTTCTCCCAGGAAGTGAACAGATCAACTGACAGTATTCCTCCTTCTGAGTACACCTGGGTCACCACCCATGAGTGTTGTGTCCATTTGTGGGATGTTTCTCCCACACAACTAAGAGCATCCACCAGTTGGTTGTTTGCTCATGCGACAGTGACCACCACCAGGTCCATGCAAAGGGAGTGAGTCAAAGACCATGCCCGCAGCCCTTCCTGACACAGAGGAAAAGGGTGTATGCCATTCCGTTTGTTCAGGTAGAAATATTGTGGTCATGTTGACCTGGATCAGCTGTATGACTCTGCCAGAGCTAAGAGAACAGCATGGAGTTCTAGCAGGTCGATGTGAAGCCATGAGTCTCTCGGTGATCAGAACCCATGCAATCTGTGATCCTGCAGATGTGTGCCTCAGCTGGCTAGCAGCACGTCTGTTCTTATAGTGACTGAGGTCTCCACTCAGATGAATGTGATGCCCTCTGAGAGCTTCATGGATGATGACCACCAACAGATGGCATCCAGTATTGGCCGGGCCCACCCAGACTGGGTGGTTCGGGTCTTCATGCGATTGGAACCACTGGTACTCCAGGTCTCACTGAATGGGTCACATACGCTGGTAGGCCCTATGCACCATGGTTGTGGTAGAGACCATGAATCACAGAAGTCGGAGGAAATCCCAGGCCAGGTGCAGCTGCCCAACCCAAAAGGGATTAGGAAAAGGTGGACCAGTCCTCCATTCTGTCCAGTGCAGAAGAGCTCTGGTTTGGGAGTAAGTCCAGCTCTGCTCCAATAAACAGGATCACCTGCTTCAGGATGAGAATGGACTTGGCCAGAATGACTAACAGGCCAAAGTCTTGAAACATCTGGAAGGCCAGATTCCTGGACAGTTCCACATCCTGCAAAGATCTCCCCATGATGAGCCAATCATCATGGAATGGAAAGACCTTGATAAATCTGAGCCTGAGAGAGTCTGAAATGACTGACGGGGACTTGGTAAACACCTTGGGTGCCAATGAAAGGTCGAATGGCATGGCCCTTAACTGATACAAGGCTGTATCCACCCAAAAGTGGAGGAACCATCAGTGTGATAGACGAATTGGAAAGTATGCATACTGGAGGTCCTGGGAGCAAAATCAAGTCCCTGGCTGCAGGGACAGAATGATCTGGTGCACCGTCACCATGTGAAATCTCTTTGTGCAAATTAACTTACTCGCTTCACATGTCAAGAACGGTGTGCCAGCCCCCATCCATTTGGGTAAAAGAAAGTACCTTGACACAAATCCCTGCTGGGCTTGGTGTTCTTGGATGGGTTCTGTCCCGTGCCAGTTGAGGAATTGATGAACCTTGCTCTCTAGTGAAACCTCTCTAGAGAGACTTCAGCAAATGCCCTTTAGTGGCACTTGGGACCAAAAAGGCGATAATGTTTCAAATTTCAGAGGCTGCCGTGATCACCACATTTCCAGGACATGCTTGTCTGAAGTAAAGGCAGACCACTGAGGCAGGAAGTGGGAAAGTCAGCCCCAGACTGGAAGCTGCAACAGTGGTCATAACAGAGAGGATGGGACCCTCAGCTTGTCACTTTTTCCCTTGGAGGTGGTCTTCAAGAACTGGTGCCCAGAGGAACCACCCCTGTGCCTTTGCACTGGCCTCAGGATGTTTTGGAGAGCTTGGCTGGGCAGTGCTGCTGAAACTGCTACCTCTGTTGCTACTGTTGATTACTTGTGCCCTGGTAGGAGCCATAGGAGGAACCAGAACTGAGAGTCATGGGCTTAGGCTACTGTCTGGGGATGATGACCAGTGTCACTAAATCCAGAGTCACACTGGACTTCTTGTTACATGTGAGATGATCCTTAACCCCCCCATCCCAGTGGGATCCATCCCTTTGAAATGCGTATCTGTCACCTGTTGCTGGATTCCCTCAGTAAAAGGAGAAATCCGCAGCCCAGCACAGCAGCTTATGGATACCACCGCAGCCACTGGTCAGGCCAATACATCAGCCAAATCCAGGGCAACCTGCAACTGGTACTTGGTCACCATTTGCCCAAGATCACAGATTTTGCATAGATTTAGTTGGCTGTCTTCAGGAGGCAGGCCGGTGAGCCTCTCAGAGTTTGTGGCTATATCTGGCCATCTTTGCCACATACAATAGATGATCTAGTGGATGCCCAGGGAGACCACTCTATAGACCATTTGGTCAAGGTGAGCCTGCTTCTTGTACTCCTTGTCTGATTCACCCTGCACCTTCTCTTTGTGGAACACTGCATCTGCCACAAGACCCTCTGGGGACGAATTGTCCAAAATCCAGGTAATCCACCCACGGGTACTGCATGCTAGTGGTCCGTATGGCTCAGTGGTGCATAGCAGAAGGTCAGGTGCCGAGCCCAGAATGGCAGGGGCAATAAGGAAGACTACCTGTGGTGAGGAGTCTCTCTTCAAAATGTCCAACAGTGGGTAGGTCTCCTTCTAGACTCCCTCCAGTGGCCCCCCCCAAAGGTGGCCTATCTGTCTTCTGGCTACTGTCCCATTAATGTATTGTTGATGGAATGGACAACACATCCAAATCCAAGTTGGGGTAAAAGAGCATTCACCATTGACACTTGGTGCGAACTGCCCTTTCCGATGAGGTAGCCACCACCAACAGTAGATAAGGAAATCTGGACTCTGGCCTCGAGTCCTTGGTTGGAACACACTTCACAAGATGTGGAGATGAGGGCTCCCCATGCATTGGCTGCTGCTGTGGCATGGTCAACAAAGCTGGGGATGGGGCAGCAGGACACGTGACTGGAGTTGGTGCCAGGAGGGTCAGCTAATGCTGGGACTTGTCCAGCGGCATCACTGGTTGACCTCTCCCCTGGGGAATAGCTCTGTAGGCTCAATGCTGCCAGGCTGCCCTCTACCACCTGTGACAGGCTCAATGTCAGTGGTGAGAGCCAGAAGATGAGGAAGGAACTGAACGTCAGTGGCGTGGTTGAAGTTGAGAATGGGATCAAGAGCGTGACTGTGATCATGAACATTGACATACAGTCGATCTTCAGGGTTTTGGTATTCTGATGGAAAAACCCTATGTCCTGGCCTAGTGGGAGGCTGCACCACGGTCGGGTGATCCAAGGCTGCTGAACCAGCATGCGGCTAACTGGGAAGAGTCAGTTGACCCAACCACCCAGCTAGGAATGGGCCATAGCTAGCATCAGAATCCAGGAGGGTGAGGAATTCTCTCCTTCAGTGGACTCATCCACTATTGGATCCACCATCGGATTGACCAAGGTTGACATAGGCATCTGCCTGATGGGAGTTTCATGGGCAGACTGACAGGCACTGTGGGGTTTTGACCTTCCTCACAGGCAACAGAAAACATAGACCCTGCAGCAGGGGAGAATTCATATGGTCCCTCCACCAGTAGCAACCCCAAGACTGCCATTGACTCTTTTTATTGTGCTTTTGGTGCCAAGATGGAGATTTCCCTTCAAAGAAGTGAAGAGACAAAAAACATTCTTTAAATTTTCGTATTCACAAGGAGTTGAGATCCATTGCGTACTCCTTCTCCACCACCAACAGGAGGCCCAGAACTGGAACAGCCGCACTGACCCTCTCTACCTCCTGGGCCTGCAGCTGTAGGCAGCTATAGATGGCATGCTCGCTTTTGATGCTTTGTTGAGAAGCGTCCACAGCTGACGCTCATTGAGGGCCAGCTCATCCGCCTCAGGAAACGCGGCCAGCGGGCGGGCGGCGCTCATAGCTGCCGCCGGAGACCACTTGCTCGGACTCCACACGCTAAGAGCCGTGGAACCCTCCAGGCTTCCAGCTCATCTCGCTGGTTACAGGAATCGCCAGCGGACGGTCGGTGCTCCTATACGCCACCAAACCACTTGCTCGGACTCCACACGCTAAGAGCCGTGAATCCTCCAGGGCTTCCAGCTCATCCGCTGCAGGAAACGTGGCCAGCTGGTGGTTGGCGCTTCCATAGCTGCCGCCCAATACCACTTGCTTGGACTCCACATGCTAAGAGCCGTGAACCCTCCAGGGCTTCCAGCTCATCCGCTGCAGGAAACGCGGCCAGCGGGCGGTCGGCGCTCCCATAGCCGCCGCTCAAGACCACGTGCTTGGACTCCACACGCTAAGAGGCATGGCGAAGCAGCCCGCCAATCGGAATGCGAGCACCTTTCTCAGGCCCACTTCGATTGGTCCACAACCCTTCTCTGCTCTTTCGAAAGAAAATTTAAACAAAAAGGATGTGTTTGAACTTAGAAAACGATGAATTTTCCTGTGTAACTGTTGTTTTAATTCAGAACTTTACTGCCAAACTGTTTAGAATTCATAGCATTCCTGTTAAATGCTTCTTCTGTGCCAAAATGTTTACAGCCTCTTCCTGTCTCTGTAGGTGCAACCCAGACCTCGGGGCGCAGAGGAAATCGCTCCCCTTTGTCTTGCTAATTTTGTTCTTCACTGGTTTGCTTGACCTTTTGTCCAAGACCAGTACTACTAATAGCCTCCGTTTTCTCTCCCTCCCCAGCCGTGAATACTCCAGGGCTTCCAGCTCATTTGCCACAGGAAATGCGGCCAGCGGGCAGTCGACACTCCCATAGCCACCGCCCGAGACCACTTGCTCGGACTCCACACACTAAGAGGTACGGCGAAACCATACTTTTTCGTCCATCCCCCTCTCGGACCCTTACTATATAGACTATCCTGCCCCGCCCCTTGTCATTGGTCCATCCTTCTGCCTGTCCTAGATCCTCTCCTTGTAATGTGTCCAAAGGCTATATATGTACAAGACTACCTTATCTACTGGGGTGGAATAGTGAAAACCGTTACCTTAGGCAGTTTTCTGCCTACCTCTCACGAGGTGTCACTTAGGAGGGAAATCCTATTTTCTTGTAGTAGGCCCCTAGGCATCTGTGCCGCTAGGCTAACTTGCCCTGCTACATGAAGACCTTGATATCAGTATTTGCCAGCTAGTCCTGCACTGAATAACGACGTTTGGAGCTTTAACCTGACTAGTTTATCTTCTTACAGCTCCCCTTCCCGATACTATAAATTGCAAGCATGGCAGTTGTATTCTGGCTCCATCTTCTTACCTTCCTATGTACGATACCCATTATAGTATACCTTCCGGGCAGAATTTACCTTCACGAGGAGGCGTGCCCTTTACCCCAAAATTGCTTACACATCATGTTATTGTATAGTTCATGCTATACCCTACGCTTCTGCACTTATGTCAAATTGAGTTTCCATCTCAGAGTGAGTCCAGCACCTCGTTACTTATACAAGGAATGTCACCTCATCCTCCCAGTAATAACACATGCTGGTGCTATACGGCAAGGGTTCTAGGCTATGTATCCCTAGGACTGCACGGTGTAAAAAACAGGACTCTGTACCCCTGCACTGAAATCTCAAATAGCCGTGGAAGGGCTAGAGCCTTCAAATCATCTCTTGTTGCCTTCAGGAAAATTGTGCTCAGACAATGTTGAACTCAATCCTGGTCCCACAAAAGCCCTCTCGTCACCGTCAGAACTTACAAGGCTCAAAGGAATTAGCTTTATGCATGTAAATGCTTGTAGTCTTCTAAAAAAATTCACCTCAGTTCAGGCCTGGGTCATCCACACTGAACCAGATGTACTTTTGGTCACAGAATCTTGGCTTCGGCCATCCACTCCTGATAGGGAGGTTAACATTCTTAATTACTTGTTGTTCAGAGCCGACAGATAGATTAGGGGCGGTGGGGTTGCCATTTATGTTAAAGACAAATTCACAGCCTCTATCCTTGACTCTTCCTCTGCCACAAATGGATTTGAATGCCTGTCCATCAAAATCGAAATATCACCTTCGATGGCTTTCTGTGTCATAGGATGTTACAGACCTCCATCAGTGGGGTAACAGCTCCTGACCCACCTCTCAACTATCATGGGCTCTGGTACCCTTGAAACAATTATACTAGGGGATCTTAACTATGACTGGCTGTCTAATGCCTCGCTATCTCTTGAGTCCTTCTGCAACTCCCATGAGCTTATACAACTTATCAATGAACCAACACGCATTAATAAGAAAAACCCCATGAACAGCACCCTACTGGATGTCCTTCTTGTAAGTAAATCGCATTTCTTCTCTCATGCTGGAATTTTTTCTGCGGATGTCAGTGACCACTGCCTTATCGCTGGTGTAAGAACTGACTCCAAACCTCCCTCTGCAGCTAAGTTCTCCACTAAAAGGTCCAGATGGAACTTTGATCCACTTGCATACATCAATGAACTAAAAGCCTCCCTGTGTTGGCAGAGCTTTTAGCTAGCCAAATCAGTAAGTGCAGCATACAACATCTTCCGTGAAATTGTAATTAGTGTCCTTAATATCCATGCTCCACTGGTAAAAGGCCACATAAAGGCTAGAACTTGTCGTTGATTTACTGCAGACCTCAAGGCTGCATTATTAAAAAGAGATAAGCTCTGGAAAAAAAGCTTGCAAATCACATATAGCTGAAGACTGGTGTCATTTCAGAACAGCCAGAAATTACTGCACTAAGCTGACCAGAGAGGCCAAGGCCAATGTCTACTGCTCAGAGCTAGACTCTGCCTCAAAATGCCCTACCAAATTCTGGTCCACAATAAAAGAACTGTCTGGTCATACATCAGGAAATGTGCTCCCCTCAAAAATTACCTCCGACAATGTCATTATCAATGATAGAAAGAAGATACTACAGGCCTTCAACAACCACTTTGCCACTGCAGGTCTAGCATTTGACAATTCAGTCGCATGTATGTTACGCTCTCAGATTAGTGCACAGTTTCTAGAACCTAGTACCTCAAATGCTGTTTTTTCTTTTTCACCTGCCTCCTTGAAAGATGTTGAAGATCTTGTTCTGCAGTTGAACACAAAGAAAAGTGCTGGTGCAGATTCCTTTGACCCCTACTTTCTAAAGATCGCTTACCATGTCCTAGCAGTACCAATCACACACCTATTCAATCTGTCTTTATCTCAAGGGACTCTCCCTCACCCATGGAAAACTGCTCATGCCATCCCAGTGTTTGTCAGGGGATCCCTGCGGTCTAAATAACTACAGGCTGATTTCTCTCCTCCCCATACTGTCAAAACTCTTGGAAAACATTGTGAATGCCCAGCTGAGAACCTTTCTAGATGACACAAATCTTCTAAACCCAATGCAGTCTGGTTTCAGAGCCAAACATAGTACTATTACGGCTCTGGCAAAAGTAATAAATGATTGGCAACGTGATTTAGAGAACAAAAAATTTGTCTGTGCCATTTTTCTGGACCTTAGCAAGGCCTTCGATACTGTCGACCACTGCCTGCTCTTTTCTGCATTAAATATGATAGGCCTGGACTCGACCTCCCTGCACTGGTTTCATGATTACCTTACTGATAGGCAACAGCAGGTCAAGGCTGAAGGGGAGCTTTCCCCTCTCAAACCGCTGAAAGGTGGTGTTCCGCAGGGTTCCATCTTAGGGCCACTGCTATTTGCTATCTATATTAACAGTATAGACATCGGCATTAAGGAGGCAAACATTCACCTGTTTGCAGATGATACGATGCTGTACATAAGCCATACATCACCTGAAGCTGCTTGTAGAGACTTGCAAAATGACTTCAGTCTGCTGCAGAACCAGCTCCTTAGCAAAAAACTATTACTTAACGCCAAGAAAACAAAAGCTATGCTGTTCTCACCAGTCAATCATACAGCATACCCCGCTATTATTGGTACACTTTCCCCCATTACCACTTCATTAGGAGAAAACTTGGAATTTGTAACAAAGTTCAAATATTTAGGGGTCTGGCTTGTCCACAAACTCTCCTTTGCAGAACATATAGAGGATCTGCTGAAAAAACTGAGGCAGAGGCTTGGTCTCTTTGTTTAGGATAAACTGCCTACTGACCACAGATGCCAAGAGGCAGCTAGTTCAGTCCACTTTCCTCTCCTTACTTGACTATGCTGACTTTATTTATAGCCAGTGCACTGCCTCCTACCTTGGAAAATTGGACATACTGTATCACAGAGCACTGAGTTTCATCATTGGCCTTCCCTTCTCCACCCATCACTGCTCCTTATATGCAACTGTGGGGTGGACCTCTCTTCAGCATAGGCGTAATAGAAATGCCACACTCTGGACATTCAGAGCTATTACCAATAAACTTCTGCAGTACATTGCTGGCAGTCTGCCTCTAAGTTTGATAGGTAACTATGCCTTGAGAAGCTGCTCTCTGATTTCCTTGAAAGTGCCAAAGGCCAGCACACAATTTGGGAGAGCGGCCATAGGCTTTGTGCTGCCTTCGCTCTGGAATAAGCTTCAGAAATCATTAAAATTAAGCACCCCTGTTAGTCTTGCTGTGTTCAAGACATTGTATACCAAAACTGTTACTGAATTATGCAACTGCTTCCATCACCCTTAGCTTGCTTGCTGTTTGCCTCCTGTTCATCTTCCTATGTCTCTCCATAAACCTCATTCTGGCCCCTATCGATCCTCAAATTATTTCCTTAATTCTAGGTCCTTATTCACCCCTTCTACCTGTGTCCATTCATCGTGTCCCCGGCCTGTCAGCTTAGTGCTCCCAGTAGTGTAACTGTTCCTGTCCCACTCTCACCCTTGTCGGTTTTACTTCCTTTACCATCCACCCGATCTTCTATATCTGAGGCTTTGATATACTTGAAAATGCGATTGATTTATCATACAGCTTCCTTGCTTATCTACCTCCATTTTCTCCCTGAAAATGTTATGAGTATGTATATGAATATTATGTGTATGAATGCTATCTTTTACTTAATATTGTTTACACCGATCTGTATTGCCTGTACATAAATGCATTGTTCTTTGACCTTGTGTGATGCAGGTCCACCTTGTAAATGAGCTTGCTCAGTGGTGTTCGCCTGAATAAATAAAGATCTGATTTGATTTGAGTGCCTTTGGGTACGTAGCCTGGCACTACGTGCAGTGCTCCACATCATAGACAATGCCCAAGCAGTACAGGCAGGCATGGTTGGCTGGTAGGCAGAGTCAAGCTTGAAGGCTGTTTCAGTAACGAAAGGAACATGCTCAGTGGAAGACTACCCAAGTTTGGATAGTGAACTGAATCTAGGTAGTCAGAAAAAACAATTCTGATTGGCTAAAACTGGTGTAATGATTTATAGTATGAGACCCTTGACCCCAGCATTCAGGTCATGGAACCCTTGACCCCTCTCTCGGTCTCGAGACTCCTGAGCCACTGTGCTCTGTCATGAGACTCATGACCCTATCACAGTGTCAGTGAACCCTGAACCTCTGTACTCAGTCATGGGGTCCTTAACCCATTACTGTACTCTGTCATGTGACTCCTGTATTTAGTCTCAGGTCTATACCTCTCAACTGTCCCACAATAGCAAGGGAATCCTTCATTTTGCTCATCAAAATTGCTCTTTCCCACATGGGAAAGGTGCTGTCCCACATAGAGAAGGGGCTAGATTGTAAACTCAGACTTTAGACACTAATAATAATATACAGTGCTAAATAAAATTAAATTGCACTCAAAAACGATTGTTTTCACAGAGGTCTGAGACTGGATCTGTACATTTGAGGATGTGTACCATATTTTCTGGGCCAGTGTCACACATTTTCCCACTTTCTGAGTGCCAGTGCCCCCAATTTCAGTAAGATTGTGCATTAAGCCACAGACACTATAAGCCTTAGACAGGGTATGTGTTTGAGTTTTGGACCCCAAGAGCTTGTGCACTTAGTCCCATTCCCCATAACCCTGCACACTCTGGGCCCGATCTACAGAAGCTTTGGGATATCTACAAGGCCACATAATGGAGGTGTGTAGGCACTTTCATGTTAAAGCCGCAAATGTCAGCCAGGCATATATTCACAATGCACAGCACTTGCCAGGCAGACATGCTCAGTACACAGCGCTGCACGTTGGCTGTATGGAGTGCTGGGGGCCTGAATGAAAGTATGCATGATTTGGGCATGTGGACATTGATCCAACAGCACCAGTAGGTGACCGCACATGCGAATTTTGAGCCCCAGAACTATGCAACCATGGAGGCGTTAGTAGCAATGAAATGTCCCATTAATAACAGTATGTTATACACACAAACTGTCACAACCAAATCATATAAAAAGCAGCACAGTACTGGACATTCTGTAATCGCCAAGCAGTGTTACTCGGGTGCGCGCATAAATTCATATGACACAACACAGGAGACAGCTGTTTATCTCCCAGCATACAGTGACATGCTAGCCCCCCCATATCAGAAGCAGGACATGCACACTCCATCACAATGACAAAAAATACAGACAATAAACCATAATAGCATCAGAACACAAATCTTCTGTTGCAGTATTTTGACCTGTAATGCTGTGGTCAGTGCACAGTGTGAGTGTTTGTCTTGGCAATCAGGGTGCAGCACATGGCCCAATGATGTTTGTTCTGTTTACCAGGACATGACACACCATGTGCACAGATGTGCATGGCTCCCTGGGCTAAGCACTAGATCTGAGCCTGCAGACTCCTAGCCCACTCAACACTGAATGAGCCCCAGCACCCGCAGGCAACCCCCATCCCCCCAGTGAGTTTCTCTCCTCCAAGGTTTAGGACTGCGGGTCCCCACACAAGGGGGACCCCTCATTGTCCACATCCACATTCTCCTTCCTCCCTCCCCTTCCGTTGATTGGCATGCCCACCTATTTATCATGGCACTCAAATGATGGATACTGGTCTGCAGCAACCTATGGAGGTCACCTGTAATGACACGGCCCACCCTGTTCATGCAGCTACCCACTGCTCACATGGGTAAGGGTATCTGGGGTAAACCCAGTCGGCAGCAGTGGCTTGGGTTTCATAGCCTTGCTGCATCTCGTCTCCACTGTCAAGGTACAGGATGTGGCTGCAATCACAGTACATCGATACATCTCACCCCCCCTTCCCCATTGATGACACCCATGCACAGCATGGAGCCTTCTCTTAAGGGGCCCGTCATGCCCCCATAAACATTGTGTATTTAACAGGTTAGCCAGTATGGCCTGTATACTACATGTCTCACTCAGGAGTATACTCTACGCGACTAGTGTAATTAGTTATGGGGTTGAGCTGGAGAAGCGGTGGCAGTGGTGGTAACACTGCATTTGATGGGTTACCTTGGGACATGTATGCAGCGTACTATATATGTGCAGTGTAGCATGGGTGCACAACTGTGCTATACCCACAGTTTGCTATAATGTGACATTGGAAGTGGTCATACGGGTGTTGTGCCCAGCAGTGTTACGTAGTATACATGTAGGAATTGTCCCGTGTGATCTAGTGGTTAGAGCACTGGCTTGGGTACCAGGAGATCACAGGTTAAAATCTTACTATAGCCAAATGTGTGTTCTAGGGACATGGATATGTTGTTCATCCACACTTATTGGCAGGCTCCTTGCCGCTTTAAATCTTGCCGGAAGGTCTTCAAGCTGGCTCCTCCCACCCACCTGGGTGGTAAAACTCTCGGCTCCGCCCCATGACGCCAGATCTTCCTTAGCGCTTGGAAGCTCAGGTTCCCTCCTTAACGCTCTGCAGTATAAGACTGGTTCCTAATTCTTGAAAGTCGAAATCAAAAGTTTTGCTAAAAGACTTTGGTCTTCTTTTCCTCTGGCTGCGATGGACCGTCGACTCCCGATTTCCGGAGGTGCCCTTGCGGGCAGAAGATGTCTAGGACGGATCCGCACTCACGTCGTCTACTGCTGGGCCTTGAGCACGACCATGAGCCTGCGACTTGTGCTGCGTCGCCCGGCCTCGTCGCCCGAAGGCCGTGCTGCCGGATTACAACTAGGCGCCCGAGAAGAGAATTCCACGGTGAAGTCTAAAGAGGCCCGGTTGGCGGTGTCGCGGCAGCGGGCTTCGGCGGATCAGCTCGAGCAGATGATCGCCCCGAAGAGGAAGGCAGCGGGCCGCTTCTACGCAGCTGCGGCATTTGTCCCGCTCTCTCTCGGTGCCTCGTACTCTGCTTCTTTCAAGGAGCTTTGTCTGACCCTCTCGACAAAAGGTGAGGGTCCAACTTCTTCTGGACCCTTTTTCAGGTCCAAAAAGAGCAAGAGTAAGTCTCACCGTCGACGCTCTTGGGAGCGGGAAAGATCCCCCTTCCCTTCTTGTAGACAGTCGACTTCGGTCGACCCCTCAGCTTCGGCCACTGGTCTCACGGTGTCCCCGTCAGGCCAGTTGACCGAGACTCCCGTCGACGCGGTCGAGATTTTTCTCGATCCGTTAGACGGGTTGTCGGCTGGAGAAGCTGAGAATCCCCTCTCCCCGGTTCCCCCGGTGGGAGTTGAGGATCCCGTCCGCTCGACTGTGCCTCCGGTTCCGGAGCCTTCGGTGGGATCGTCCGAGCCGAGGGGAGTGCCGATTTCCAACACTTCTCCTTGCCTTCCTCGGCCTAGTCGAGACTCTCGGTCTTGGACATCCTCGCGGTCCAGCCGATCCCGCCGTCATAGGCGGTTTCGGTCTCGGCACCGCGGCAAGTGGCGCCGCCACTCTTCTTCTTCCTCCTCCTTGGACGAGGGGAGGCTTCGGCGCAAGTTGCGTCGGAGGTATGAGGAGCTCATGTGGCAACAGCTCCTTTTGACCAGGAATAAGCCGACCCAGTCGTCTTCCCCAGCCATTAAGTGGCTGTCACTGGAGCGGCCGAAACAACCCCTCGTTGTAGCCGAGGAGCCTGTACCCAGGCCGGTTGTTCGGCCAATTCCAGCTGCCCCACCGATTCTGGTGGAACCTCCGTCTCCACAGCCGTTAGTTGGGGCTCCGACCAAAAATTCTCGGTCGGCTGTGGGTTTGCCCCATAGGCTGTCTGTCACCCTCACTCCCGATAAACCTCGGCAAGTGGAGGGTGGCTCAGGCTCGAGGCAGCTCTTTGAGGACTCTTCGGGTCCGAGGATGATTCCTCCCTTTCTCCAAGCGCATGGACTTGGAGTCCTCGGAAGGACAGTCAGTGGACGATAGCCTTAGTCCTTCTTAGGATTGCTTCGCTCATCTCGAGTCCACAGGATGAAGCTCGAACCCGTTCCTTGACGGCCAGGTATCCCTCACGGAGATTCTGGACCAAGGGATTCTCCAACGGAGGCCTTTCAGTGGCGAGGCCATAGTGGGTCGAGGCCTTGGAGCTTTGGCAGCACCCTGCTTCCTGCCCTGCCTTTGGCCAGAATGGCCAGGAAGTATACGGTCCCTACCGGTTCCCTGTCCGGTTTTTCGGAACACCCCTCTGCTGAGGGGTTGGTTACCGACAGCGTTTTCTGGCGTGCCGGGAACGCCAGGGATGTGGACAAACCTCCCGACAAGGAATCCAAGAATTGGATTATGCGGGCGAAAAGTCTATGCTTCCTCCTCGGCCTTCGTCAGGCCAGTTGGCCGTCCTCATGGCACAATTTTTCACATGCCCTGTTGGGCTCCCTGGATGAGGTCGTCCCTCATCTTCCCGCGGATCTGCAGACTACGGTCAGGCAGGTGCGGGACCAGGGCAGGGCAGTGGCCAAACAGCAGCTCCAGACTGCTTTGGACATCGGGGACTCATGTGCCAGGTCGGTGGCAGCTGCAGTGGCCATGCGTCGTCGGGCTTGGCTGAGGATATCCACCTTTACCTCGGATACCCAGCACAAGTTGGCGGATGTTCCCTTTTGGGGACTGACCTCTTCGACCCTGGGGTGGAAGGTCACCTGCAGAGGATCGAGAAGTCCATACTACCTTGGACTCGGTCTCTTCGCTCAGAGGACAAGGCATAAGCCACAACCCTAAGCCCTTTAGATCCTTCTTGTGGCCCCTTCCCGGCCAGCACAGCGTCCAGGGCCAGCAGGCTCGACCTTGGCATCCCAAACCCAAGCCGTCGGCTTCCTCCAACAGGAAGCAGGAGGAAAAGGCCCAGGAGGTTCCTCGGCCAGTCCCTCCTCCAAGCCTGCCCAGTGACGGGCTGAGGGGTGTCGCCCCCATCCCCGTCACCTTACCCCTGGTTCCCCCTGTGGGGGGACAGCTCCGACACTTCCTTTCCTCCTGGTCCGCTGTTACCACGGACAGGTGGGTACTGGAGGTGGTGGGAAAAGGCCTGCCTCTAGAATTCGAGCAGGCCCCGCCCTTCAGAGCTGTCGCACCTCAGGGGGCCTCGGGGTCCGCAGCCTCACTGGCGGCTTGTCGAGCCGACATCGCTCTCCTCCTCCAAAAGGAGGTGATAAGGGAGGTGGAGGACCCCCTCAGACCTGGGGTTCATGTCCAGGTATTTCCTGGTTCCGAAACGGACGGGGGGCTGGCACCCCATTCTCGACCTGCACGACCTGAACAAGTTCCTAAGGTCTCGAACCTTCAGAATGGTCACTCTGGCACAGATAATACCATCTCTGGAACACGGCATGTGGTTCTGCTCTCTGGACCTACAGGACGCGTTCTTTCACGTCCCTATCCGTCCATCACATCGGAGGTTCCTTCGCTTTGTGGAGGGATCCCTAATAGGATTCCAAGCCATGCCCTTGACTTATCTCCAGCTCCCAGGGTCTTCACCAAATGCATGGCAGTGGTGACAGCATTCTCTGCGCCGAGGGGTCCGGGTGTGCCTTACCTGGGCGATTGGCTGATAGCAGCCCCCTCCAGACAGGAGGTGGAGCGGTCCAGAGATCTGGCCCTCCAGGTTTGCTCTCTAGTCGGCCTTCTCATCAACGAGGCCAAGTCGGAACTCGAGCCGAAGCAGGTGATCCTGTTCATCGGGGCAGAGCTCGACTCTCTTCGAGCCAGAGCACGGCTCCCGGCGGACAGGGCCGAGGTTCTTACCTCCTTTGCCCAATCATTTCTGGTTGGGCAATCTCGCCCTGCCCGGGACTTCCTGCGCCTCCTGGGTCTCATGGCGGCCTGTACCAGCGTGGTCCGTTGAGGCAGCTGGCACATCGCCCCTTCAGTGGGACTGGCCCAGCCAGTGGTCTGGCTGCGATCCATTGGACCAGCTAGTGATAGTGACCAGGAGATGTGGAACGCTCTCCAGTGGTGGACCGTTCCATCTCATCTGCAGGAGGGCATCCGGTTTGTGCGCCCCGAGCCGACGGTCTCTCTATCGACTGATGCCTCTCTGATGGGTTGGGGTGCCCATCTGGGGGAACACCGAGTGCACGGCCTCTGGTCCCCGAGGTCGATGCCACATCAACCTGCTGGAGCTCTGAGCGATCCGCCTAGCTCTCACCGCCTTTGCTCTGTTTCTCCGGGGTCAAGTGGTCCGAGTCCAGACGGACAATACCACGACCATGTACTACCTGAACCGCCAGGGCGGGACGCGCTCCATGCTTCTATGCAAGGAAGCTCTCCGCATTTGGTCACTCGTGCGCAGCCTGGAGGCGGATCTCCTAGCCATTCATGTGGCAGGAGCCTCCAACACCCTGGCCGATGCCCTGAGCCGGATAGGGGCTGTATCTCATGAGTGGTCTCTCCTGCCGGAGGTAGTACAAGATCTGTTCTCCCACTGGGGCACACCTCAGGTGGACCTGTTTGCCTCCAGGGAGAACGTGAAGCTGAGGCTGTTTCATGCCCGCCCCCCTCAGCAGGGCTCGCTGCAGGGGGATGCCTTCTCAAGGCTGTGGACCCTGGGCCTCTTCTACGCCTTTCCCCCATTTCCCTTGATTCACAAGGTGCTTCTCAAAGCAAGGAGGGACAAAGCAGGGTGATTCTGATAGCCCCAGACTGGCCCGCTAGTTCTGGTGCCCAGATCTCCTCAGCCTCAGCTCCAGGCTCCCGAGGCAGCTTCCAGCTCACCGGACCTGCTCTCAGTCAATCAGGGGAAGGTGTTCCATCCGGACCTTCAATCCCTGCACCTGGCCGGCCTGGTTCCTGGCTAGAGGTTCCAGGCCTGGGTCTTTCCGACGAGGTCCTCAATGTAGTTGAGGCGTCCCGTAAAGTCGACCAGAAAATGCTATGCCTTCAAATGGAAGAGATTCTCCATTTGGTGTCAGAGGCAAGGCTTGGACCCTTCCTCCTGTTCTGTGGCAAGCATTTTGGACTATTTATGGTCCCTTTCTAGTCAAGGGCTTGAGTCGACGACCCTAAAGGTGCACCTGGCAGCCATCTCTGCTTACCAGGCGCGGGCCGGGGGCAGTCGGTGGCGCAGGAAAGGTGGTCGGGCGCTTTTTCAAAGGCCTTGATCACATTTCCCCTCCGGTGCGAGAACCTCCCACCTCCGTGGGATCTACCGCTGGTACTGGCAAAGCTCATGGGCAAGCCATTCGAACCAATGCACAGGTGTGAACTCTCTCACCTGTCGTGGAAGACCGCCTTCTTGGTGGCTATCACGTCAGCCAGAAGGATGGGAGAGCTCCAGGCACTTTCCATCGAGTCTCCTTACCTGGTCTTCCACAGGGACAAGGTTGTCCTGCGCCCCCACCCAAAATTCCTTCCGAAGGTGGTGTCGGAGTTTCACCTTAACCAGGTGCTGACTTTGCCGGTGTTCTACCCCAATCACACCTCGGAGGCCGAATATAGGCTCCATACTCTGGACCCTAGAAGGGCGCTCGCTTATTATAAGGAGCGCACGGCTGAAATTCGGGGAGAGGTTCGCCAGCTGTTTGTCACCTACGCTGAAGCCGCATCTGGCAGACCTGCAGCCAAGCGGACGATAGGCAGGTGGGTCACCTCCTGCATAGATCGCTGCTATGAGTTGGCGGGCATGGAGCCTCCCAGAAGGATAAGAGCTCATTCTACCCGTCATACTGCTGCATCGATAGCTGCTTCCAGGGACGTCCCTATCCAGGAAATCTGCAGGGCTGCTACCTGGAAGTCAGCACACACCTTTATTACCCATTACCACATCGACCTTGAGTCACGCCGGGATGCTGGTTTTGGGGCCTCGGTTCTCCAGTCCTTATTTCCCAAGTAAGTATTAAGGGGGTGTGTGCCTCCCTCCCTCCCGGAGAACTGCTAGAGTCTGCCAATAAGTGTGGATGAACAACATATCCATGTCCCTAGAAATACAGGTTACTCACCTGTAACAGGAGTTCTAGGAATGGTATATGTTGTTCATCCCACGACCACCGACCTCCTGGCCCGGACCACACCTGAGCTTCCAGCGGGCCAGATCTGGCGTCATGGGGGCGGAGCCGAGTTTTACCACCGGGTGGGTGGGAGGAGCCAGCTTGAAGACCTTCCGGCAAGATTTAAAGCGGCAAGGAGCCTGCCAATAAGTGTGGATGAACAACATATACCATTCCTAGAACTCCTGTTACAGGTGAGTAACCTGTATTTCTTGTTGTGTGACCTCTGGCAAGTCACTTCACTTATTACTGCTCCAGTCTGTCCAGCTGTGGAAATGGGTGGCAGCAGGACCCCAGTGGAAACAACAAGATGTTGCATCTTAGTCAGCTGGGCTATTCTGGGTAATACACTGTAATTAGATAGCTAGATAGAATGACATGGCACACAGGGAGGTAACATTGGTGTGTGTAAAAGCAAAGATGTTTGTCCTGGGTATTTTATCATACAACAGTTGTAAGCACTCCTCAGCTTGGGATCCATTTGGAAACAAATGGTCCAATTAACATTGTCTGCATACTAAATGCAAAACTCATTGCTTGTGAGAACCCATTAATCTGTATTATTGAGAAAACAGATGTATAATCAGGCATCGCCAGAAGGGCCTGGGTCTGAGCCGAGAGCTAAAGAGAGGAAGTCTGTTTGAAGTTGTACAAACCAGCTGTATGTAAGAAATGATGGTAGGGGATAATTCTGAGGTCTTCAGAAAGTCTGAAAATCAGAGGTTTTGGTCTGTTTTAATGTTCTGAGAGATACCATTTGTTGTTTTTCACCTAAGATAGCACCTAGCATGAGGAAAGCCAAGTTTTGCATTTCTGTGTGATCATCTTTTTCCTTTGCATTTTTTCCTGTCAGCATCATTGTTTTAATAATTGCCAATGCCTAATATATTGTGTAAGTAAAGTAGCCTTTTATTTATCATAAGAGACTGACTGGTGGTGCAGTTAAAAGGAGATAGTATTGTGAACCTTGGAAGTAGCCATCATTCTGATGGGGCACACTGTCCTATTTTAAGTAATTGGGGAAACAGAATGCTTCCTGATATAGGAAGTCATTTGAGTAAACTTGATCAGACAAACACACATTCCTGCTGGGGTTGCGAGGATTCTGTGGACTGATGACTGGACGTAAAGGGTTCGGGTGTCTAGGACATGCTGCCTTCACAGAGAGCTGAGCGTGGGTGCAGGATACTGTGCAGGGTAAACCAGAGTGGAGATCTACTCCAGTCAAGGGTGAGAGGGGTGCTGGCTGGGGGGCTGGTGGGTGGTTTGTCACAATAAATAAATATATATCAATAAATATACTATTTATGTTTCCAGGTGCATCCTGGGGCGTGGTTTGCATGTACCCATTGGGGAATGTTGGCCATGACACCAAGGAGATGCCCCTACTCTTCTTCTGGTTCAGTGGTACTGGCCTCCCCTCCCCGAACCTGTCCTGATGTTAACTATTTCCTAGTGCTCAGTGATGCACCCTCCATGACCTTGTCCTGATGTTAAGCATTCCCTGGTGTTCAGTGGTACCCCTTCCCTAACCCTGTCCCAGTGTCCACCGCAACTTCTCTGTTAACCTCCCTCCCAAGACAACCACTGGCACAGCCCTCCTCTCAATCCTCCTCCTCAGTCGGCTGCCATCTGTCTGAAAATAGTGCTGAACCAGTAGTAATTGGGGGGGGGGGGGCATGGTAAGCTCCCCCCCCTTTTCTTTCTTTCTAGTAAATAAAGGGCCTAGTGGCCCAACTGTACTTAACACTCACTGGTTAGAGCTGGGACCGGTAGGTGGGGGCAAACTCAGGGTAGAACAAACCAAGATACTTTTTTTTTAAACAAAGGCTTGGTGGCCAGACTATGCATTCCTCTCACCATCAGTAGGCAGAACTGTCACGGGAGAAAACAAGAGAGCCACCATACAGCAGCGGACAGGCTACCAAGATAGCCCAGGTCCATGTTATTTTGTTTGTTGGTTTTTTTTTCTTCTCTTCTGGCTTGGTCACTGTGGAATACTGGAGGAACAGTAGTTGAGGAACAACCAAGGACACATAACCATGCTTTCTGTCCACTGGTAGAATAGTTTAGTTAAACCATTATAGCTGAAACTGTTGTTGAGACAAGCTCCTGAGGTGATCTCCGAGACCGTTTTCAAACAAGGGCAGCAATATGAACACTAAACATTAAAAGCGCTACTAAACCAGTTTAGCTTAGTGTGGACAGTGCCTTTGGGGAAGACGGGGATCTAATTTAATCTAATGTCCAGGTGATTCTTTTTAAATTTAATGCCCCAAGAACTTTAGGGTCAGTTGGTCAAGTGTGTGCAAGGTAGCCAGGGATTAAGCTCCAGTGGAAACTCGTTTCTTGACAGGGCTGCTGCATTCAGTAGGGCTAGTAATTTAGGGGATCTTTTGAATCATACCCATTGTGTTCCAGGAAAAGTACGTTCTCACTCTTGGCTTCCTGCCAAACCCTTAGGGTGCTATAAGTGTGGTCATTGCATGGTGTGAAAGAATATCAGTCAACATCAGACTAAAAATTTGGTTGTTGCTAGTAAAGAATTCATCAGCTGTTCCGCTCCCTTTGAGGTTTATTTGGTTTATTTGATCTGATTTGATCTGGCTGCAGTCCAGTTTGTTTGTACTTTTTCCATTGATTGTTTATTTGGTACAGTGTTATTATCTTATAATCTATATAGGCATGACAACGAGACAAGTAAAAGAAAGGTTACTTGAGCATTGTAGGGACATTAGGAGTGTCAATTTAGATTCTGCACTGGGTATGCATTTTTTTAACTTTTTATTTATACGTTTTATGCCAAGACAGCGCACACAAACTCTCTGAACAATGCAACACAACATACAAAATCTGAAGATATTGATATTCACATGGTTAAATTATTGCCACCGTTGTAACAAGATTTGGGGGAATATCAAAATTTATAGTTACCTCCGAAAGCATAACCCAAGTAGCTAATGCTGCCAGTGCCTAAACTATATTTAAAAAAAAAAACAACCTGTAAATACAGTATCATAAAAAAGAAAACCCGGCACTCTTGTCTTTGTGTTATATTCATTTAACTTGTGACTCAAATTAGCAACCTGTAATGTCTTAACTACCCCACAAACCCACCATATTACATGGACTATGAGTAATTATAAATATAATAAAGCGCCATAATAATGTCCTTCCCAGGTGCAGGCTCTGACAAATTTGAAGACGGGTCTTGCAACAGAAGAAATTTGTCCATCAAGTTCTTACAATATCCAGCTGGCTTGGAAGACAAAAAACAGCCCCCATACCCCTGTAGTCCAAATGTGGTATTAGCAAGCCATAGATGGTCCATAGACTAGTCCTAACAAAAAGTCATTGAAATTAGAGATGGACCTCCTTGGTCAGTCCAACAGCAGTGTAAAACTAGGTAAGGAGACATTCTTACCCCAAGTCTATTTTGAGGAACAGAAATTTATAACAACACTTACAGTAAGAGTTCAAGTATCCACTTGATCAGAGTCCGAGGAGGAATGCGTTTAGTGCATTAACAGCATCTTGAGGGTTGGTATAGTGAACACCATTTGTTACTATGTCACTTTTCTCATGGGTGGTGTTCCTCTTTAGGAGAGAGTTAATTTTGGACCAAAATGTTTTAGGGTCTGAAAGGTTTTTAGTTTGTTCTCCAGGTGTTCCACACAGGACTTCAGAAGAGCTTGTTCCTTGATACATGTGGCCCCATAGCTTGGGCCCGCTCCGACGATCTCTCCACAGCTTGCGCCGTATCCACCAAACCATCCAGCTTCTGCTTGATACCCGGTTAGAATAGCATTACACAAATAGTGCCAATCTAGAGAGCGCTAGTTCGTGTAGCACTAGTATGGACAGCGAGAGGGAATTTACAGCGCATTCAGTAAGCCCTCCCCAGGTTGCTGTCAGTGGTGCTCACCACAGACAAGAGCACCAGGATCCAGGAGGTTGAACTGCACCTGTGGCATGGAGGGCTAGGGCATAGAGCAGCTTGGCCAGCAGCAGTGGAGACCAGGGTTCTAATCCTGATCTCCAACATTTTTGTGCACTCTGGACTTTTTCTTTGACACCGGGACGTGGAAACGGTAGTGTACAGCCCACATGTTTAACTTTCCCGTGCTCCTCCCCCGTGGATGAAAGTCCTTCAGTGCGGGGGCAGAGCACCGCAAAAATAAAACTGACAGCATTATTGCCACGCTATTCATACTAAGATTGGTCAGGAGCTAGGGAGCTATTAAAGCCCATAATTGCTCCTGTGAATTAATAATAATGAATTGTGATGCCAGAAAGAATGAATTTGTCCAATCTGGACTTAAACATTGATTTAGAGTTACTGGTAATCACCTCTAGTGGTAATGTATTCCATGGTTTGATGGTACATAATGTATATAAAAAAATTTGTGGCATTAAATTAAATCTTCTGTATTGTAACTGTAGTGGATGACCTCTAATATTATAGATATTGTCTTTAAACTCTACACCCAAAGTAGTCAGCAAGAAGGGATCTTGCATTATATCGTACATTAGGAGGAGGTTACCCCTCAGACGTTGGCGTGATAAGGACATTAGGTTCAAAGAAATAAGTCTGTTTTCATAGAGGACATTGTGCAGGCCTTCGACTAGTTTAGTATATTGTCTTTCTACTTTCTCAAGCTGCATGTTATCATATTTCCTAAAAGGGCACCATAGTTGTGCTCTGTATAGGGGCATTAATACTTTTCTGTCACTAGATCTGATGTTTCTCTTGATGGACCAAATAATCCTATTAGCCTTAAGAATAACTCCATTGATCTGTGAATGGGGAAGGAAGTCGTCTGATACTAGAACCCCTGAATCTTTTTCTGTACTAGTGCTGGTCAACACCCTATCATCAAGTATGTATGCATGGTTGGTATTATTAATACCCAGATGCATAACCCTGCATTTATTGTGATTTAATTTCATCCCCCATTTCTTGACCCAGTTGGAAATATGATCAAGATCATTCTGAATAGATACTATTTGTTCCAAATTGGAGCATTGTCCACCAATTTTAATGTTGTCTGCATATTTAATAGTATTGGAACAGCAGCTATTTGTTATATCAGCTATGAAAATCTGAAATAGGCAGGGGCCCAAAACGGAGCCCTGTGGAACCCCACTAGTAACAGAACCTACTTTTGAAAGCAGTCCGTTTATCAGAACTCGTGTTCCATCTGTCAACAAGTTTGCTATCCATCTTACAGTGCTGTGGTTGATGTTAAATGTATATAGTTTTTGTAACAAGGCCCAATGAGGAGCGAGATCAAATGCCTTACTGAAATCTATATAAATAACATCATAAGGGGATCTGTTGTCGAGTTGTAGGATTACATCTTCATAGAAACACAACAGGTTGGTTAAGCAACTACAGCCTTTTTTGAAGCCATGTTGCATATCATCCAGCATAGACAGGGTGGATGAGACCAAATCTTTGATAACACTTTCCAGGATTTTACACATTGGCGAGGTTAAGCTGATGGGTCTGTTGTTTTCCCGGTTGTTCCTTGGACCTTTCTTGAAGACGGGGACCACATATGCTGTTTTCCAAAGTTCAGGAATAAAGTTATTAATACACTGTTCATAAAGTAATTTAAGGGGTAGGGACAAGCTGTCTGCTAAAAGGTACAGAAGATGTCCAGATATGTTATCTGGAGATGTACTGGTATTACCTTTAAGTGTAATTAATTTGGCATGGATGTCTTCTTCAGATAGTCATATAATTACCCACTGTATCTGAAACCATGTTTGCTTTCAGATTACGTTGAAATGTATCACAAAAATTTGTGTTGAATATATTAGCCATATCATAGGGGTCATGAATTATAGTATCATTTACTTGAAGGGGACCAACCTGGCACATAGGTTTTTTAAGGGAGTTAATATAGGAAAAATAGGACTTGGTGTTGTCCTTATTAGCTTCAGAAGCTAGTTTGTACTCCCATGTTTTTTTTTTGCCCTTTTGATGCTGTTTTTGCATTTTTTTTTGTTTGCTGTTATGAGCACCAGTTGGTATGAGTTGGAGATTGTAAGTAATCAGAGTTATTTTTATTTTTTTTCTTTGAGTTATTTTATAGAATTATTCATCCATTTTATTTATTTATTTAGTTTTTGTTAACCGGGTAAGTGCACTAGCCAGCAAGTGACTGTTTTCAGGCACGACCCGGGAGGTACAATTACAACACAACAAAGAGTACAGCCAGATTATTAAGACAACGAGTACAATAAATGCAGAGAGAAGTACATATGGCAATGTAACATACATTAGTAAACAAAAATATACTTTAGCACTTGATCATGGAACATACTCAAAAATGTGAATAGTAGAAGGCAGAAAATAAGAGAGGATAGGCATCAGTAGAAAAGACACAAGGAAGGAAAACTGGCAAAAAGATGGGAGGGAGAGATTAAGTGGAAAGGAGGTGCCGTCAGATACGGCAACAGCAGGGTGAGTACCAACCTGCGGCGGGCCTATGGAGCTGAAGGCGGCAGGCGAGAGAGGGTGGTAGGGGAGGCGGCAGTAGACACAAGCAGCGGTAGAGAGGTGGGAAAGTACAGCCTGGCTGGTGGAACCACAGATGCAAGGCGAGAGGAGGATGCGGGGAGAGGGGGGATAGAGGCGGAGGAGTTACGGCAATAGCGGCAAAGTGTCAAAGTCAAGCCGGGCCAGTGGAACTGAGAGATGGCAGGGCAGGGAAGGGGGTCAGTAGGCGGTGGGAGTAAGCGGTAGTAAGTGGAGAGAGGTGACTAAGCACAGCCAGGAGGTGGGGACTAAAGAGGGCATGGATGAGGTAGGAACAGGTAAAGGTGAGTTTGGTGGGGAGTGGCAAAGGGGAAGAGGATATAACAGAAGAAGGGGAGACAGCAGTGGGGTTAAGTGAGGAAGGCTGTGAAGTGAAGATAAGAATGTCATGGAGTAGAATAGCGACTTACAATTGTCAACAGCTAACATTAGGCTTATAAAGAAACAGGTTAAGGCAACATTAATAACAAGGCACAAAAATAAAACATTAATTACAAGGCACAGTATAGAACACCATTTGGACAGGCAAAGTGCTAGCAATGAGGAAACGGAACAAATGCAGTGGATCAGGTAGGTCAAAAGCAAACACATTTGTCCATAGTAGTGAGGAAAGTCCTGAGTTTGCTCTTAAAGTCACATGAGTGGAGACATCCCTTAGATCCTGAGGTAGTAGGTTCCATAGGTGGGGGCAGCATGATGGAAGAGCCCATGCCCTTTTAGTCCGACAAAGGGGATGGATAGTAGGTCTGATCAGCCAATCTAAGATTCCTTGTGGGAATGGCCGGCCTGAGAGATCAGACAGGATAGCAGGCTTGGACGCCCTTAGGATGGAATCAACTAAATTGTACAAGTAGTACTGCCTGGTAGAGAAGAAGAGAGCCAACCAAGGTCCTGATATGAGAGACAATGATGCTGCAGTCGAGGTGCTTTGGTTGCATACCTGCACATTATTGAAGGTAGTATCCCATAGTTGCAGTGAAGATTTGGTGGCCAAGGACAGGATGGGACACCCATATGTAAGGTTGGCAATAGAATGCCTCTGGCTACTCATCAATTTAGCAGCAGGGGTGAGTAGGTATTTGGTTCTATAAATAGCCCTCAATTTGCAGTGTAACTGTCTTGCAGGTTTCCTGTATATGTGCTTTTAG
The DNA here is from genome assembly GCA_016271365.2 of Neoceratodus forsteri. Lineage (NCBI taxonomy): Eukaryota > Metazoa > Chordata > Ceratodontiformes > Ceratodontidae > Neoceratodus > Neoceratodus forsteri. Next base: position 30,473,561 of record CM057456.1, read on the forward strand.
GTCCAAGGTTTGATCCAGGTGGATGCCGAGGTAACGAAAGGAAGTGACCGTTTCAATAGGGTCCCCATCGATATCAGAGATAGAGATGGTCAGAGGACTGAGATCTAAGCTTGTGATTGGAGCCAAACATCATAACTTTTGTTTTATTTGTATTTAAAACCAGGCGTTGAGAGTTCAACCAGTGTTGTACAAGAAAATCTGCAGTGAGGGCAGCATTTAGATCCAAGACATTATCAGAGTGATAATAAATTGCCAGGTCATCCGCATAAAGAAGTGAGTGACCTGTGGTGACCAGCTCAGGAAGTTTATTGACGAATAATGAGAATAGAAGAGGGCCAAGTATAGACCCCTGAGGGACCCCAATGTTGATAACAGCACTGTCTGACATGGATGAATTAAACTTAACAGCTTGTGTTCTGTTGGAGAGGTAGCTTTTGAACCAGGTAGTGACTGGGGAGAAGCCCAAGGTACTGAGGCGGATAGTAGCAGAGAATGTCAACCAGATCGAAAGCTTTGGTTAAGTCAATGAAGACTGCCCTGTTAACTTTCCTGTATCCATATTGGTAACGATATCTGAAGTGAATTTTGCAAGTGCTGTCATGGTGCTGTGATGCTTTCTAAAACCATGTTGTGCTGAGCTTAGTAAATTGAATTTCTCAAGGTATTCAGTGACTTGCATGGATACTACTTTTTCCAGGATTTTATTCAGAACAGACAAAATAGCAATAGGCCGGTAATTTGATATGTCATTTTTACTGCCTTTCTTAAATACAGGAGTGACTCTGGCTGCCTTCCAGACTTCAGGGACAATGCCATTGGAGAGAGATAGGGTGAAGATGTGTGCCAGGGGGCCAGAGATGTAGTAAGAAGCCATTTTAGTAGTCTTGGGTCTAAGCCATCTGAGCCAGTACTGGTGTTGTCAGAGAGTGACCTGAGCAGCTTTAGGACCTGATGCCTAGACACTTCCCGAGAAATAGAAGGGGTTGGTTAAGTTTGGGGTCCTTCAGATGCTGTGGGGTTAAACTGAGAAGCATAGGATTGTGATGGGAGGGAAGCTGTGTAGGCAGATAAGTCAGAAAATTGTTGATTAAAAGCATTAGCAATGGTAGTAGAATCATTACAGTGAGCGCCATGTAGGACCATATCTGAGGGAGTGACATCTTTAACAGAACCTAAGAAGGACTTAATGTGACCCAAAACTTGAGGTCGGTAGAAGAATTAATCAGCAGGTTTGGCAGTTTACTTTTGGCCTGCCTGATGCATCTTTTACCTTCATTTCTGTATTGTTTATACAGAATGAGATCTAGCTGCAGTCCAGTTTGTTTGTACTTTTTCCACTGATTGTCTCTAACTTTAACTTTTGAAGCAGGTCTTATTTCAGCCACCTCAGCTGGCCCCTTACCCTCCTTTTGACTGTAGAGGTGCTTCTTTTGGATGTTGCCAAATTCAGTCAGAAATGAATTGAGGGCAGTATCAACATTGGTTCTGGTATAAATGTTAGACCAGTCAGTACACGAGGTCAAATAGGAAGGCTTGTTGTCCAGGGCAGCATAGTTTAAAAACCTAATCAGGCGTGGTAGGAGGAGGAGGTGGACAGGATCGCCATCGACAAAGTGTAGGGAATGATCAGTGATTGAGTCAGCAAGCACTGTGGCATCTAATACATGATCAGGTCTGGTGGTGAGGATCCAATCAAGTAGGGACCCTGAGTCTGAAGTAGTAGTTCTGGTAAAGCCTGTGATAGTTTGGTGTAGATTGTGCTTCTGTATTAGAGATTCAAGGATGCTGTGCTGTGGACCCAGCCAGTTAGGTTCAGGTCCCCAAGGAGTAGAGCCTCATTTGATTTTACATTCTGGGAGACATATTGTAGCAAATTCTGGAGACCACTCATCCGGCTTGTGGTGGATTGTAGACACAAATGATGTGCAGCAGTTTTGAACCCAGTGCCAGGGTAGTGTGCAGAGTTTCACAAGGTGTTGAGGAATCAGTGCAGGGTAGGATGTTCAGGGATAGATGATTTTTGTACATAATCGCAACCCCCTTTGATCCATCACGGTCTTTCCTTAGAATGCTATAACCAGGCACAAGACAAGTGGCATCAGGCACCAAAGGCTTCAGCAAGTCTCTGATAGGCATAAAATGTCAGGGTTAATCAGTTTAGCCCAGGCTTGAGCTCAGCCAGGTGACTTCGTGAGACTCGGGATATTCATGTGGGCTATAACAGACCCTTTTTGTTGCAGCCGTTGCAGGGGTGAGCATAAACCATAGGGAGCCGGATTGGGTTCAGTATCTCCGGCAAGCATAAGACCGCCGGGCAAGGTGAGAAAGTAGGTTGGCAGAGAGAGTGCCTAGCTGGCGTTTGGGTCTACGATAGTTCAAGAGATAGGAGTGGATAGACAGATAGATACAGCCCTTTTGATGAGGATAGAGTGAGCAGGGGTGGAATTGAATAATAGTACAGCAGGGTGTTAGAAAACCTGAAGTCACTATCATTGTTAGGCGGGATAAGTAGCAAAAGATGTAGAAGTTGTTAGCCAGTTTTAGACATAACAGGAGAGACAGGAGTATAAGTGGTGAAGTTTTAGAGGTGAGAGGAGGGTTCATAATGGGAGACTAGGGTGCAGCATCATATCTGAAGTGGCCAGTTTCAAGAAGAAACTATAACACTTATGTGAAAAGGAAACTGGCTTCTAGAGGAGTGGCTCTGTTATCGAAATAGTTAGGCTCAAGACAGTAATTAGATGGGATAATGCCCCTAGTGGGAGAAGAATATAACGAGCCAATGGAAAAATAAACACTTAGTCATATGACAGACTGGCGGCTATAAAGCTAAGGGGTCGACCAGGGTGGGCGGGAAGTGTGCAAAGGAAGAGCTGTTTCACAAGGCCGAGGCGGCAGCGCTTGCTCACAGTCCCCAAGCAGGTGAAAAGTAGAGCTAGCCTTATCAAAAGGAAGCAATTACAGCCGCTTTCCGTGAGGAAGGCACAGGGTTAGTGTCCCGACCCAACAGAAGAGAGCCGGAGGCAGGGAAGTGAAAAGCGACGTACCTTAGGGGCTTGCACCTTTGGCGGCACAAGGTACCAGGGAGCAGCTGAGCTCCTGGTTCCCTTCCTCGGTAGGTTTGCTGCAATCGGCGGCCCCTTCAACGGAAGATCCGAGGAGGCGCGGTGGGTTTCTTCTGGGCGCGCTTTCAGAGCAGGCACCCTGGGTCCGACTGGCTAGTAGTCCTGGTGATGCTCTTCCTGGGTGGAGGGGATCCGCAGCCCAGCGGGCCAGGAGGAGTCCTGAGGAGGTAGGGAAAAGAAAGGCGATTAAGTACGGTTTAACAAAAGAAGTGGTGAGAAAGAGGAGGAGGCGATTAAGATGGAGGTAGGATAGGGTCAAGATAGGTAGGGGGATGGAGAGCAGAGCAGTAACAGCAGAGAAAAATTATTAAGTAAAAGGCGGAAGCTTGCGCTGCCAGTACAGAGCCAAGGCCAGGAAATTTAAAATTTAAGTGGAAGCAACAGGTAGAAAGCACAGAGATACAAGGAAAAATAAATGACTAGAGAAAAACTGCAAATTTCAAGGAAGAGCTGTTTCACAAGGCCCATGGCTTGCACTCACAGTCCAAGCAGGTGAAAAGTAGAGCTAGCCTTATCAAAGGAAGCAATTACAGCCGCTTTCCGTGGGAAGGTACAGGGTTAGTGTCCCGACCCAACAGAGAGCAGCGTGAGGGAAGTGGCAGCGTACCTTGAGGGCTTGCGCCTTTGGCGGCACAAGGTACCAGGGAGCGGCCGAGCTCCTGGTTCCCTTCCTCGGTAGGTTTGCGGCAATCGGCGGCCCCTTCAACGGAAGATCCGGAGGAGCGCGGTGGGTTTCTTCTGGAGCGCCACTTTCAGAGCAGGCACCCCTGGGTCCGACTGGCTAGTAGTCCTGGCGATGCTGGTCCTGGGTGGAGGGATCCGCGGCCCGGCGGGCAGGGAGAGTCCTTAAGGGCTTGCGCCTTCGGCACAAGAGTACCAGGGAGGCGGCGAGCTCCAGGTTCCCTCCTCGGTAGGTTTGTGGCAATCGGCGGCCCTTCAACGAGAAGATCCGGAGAGCGCGCTGTGGGTTTCTTCTGGAGCGCCGCTTTCAGAGCAGGCACCCCTGGGTCCGACTGGCTAGTAGTCCTGGCGATGCTGGTCCTGGGTGGAGGGGGATCCGCAGCCCCGGCGGGCCCGGGAGAGTCCATTGTTACAGCTATTGTTGCCGATGGCATTGTGGTCAGCGCTGTTCTGACCCAGTGCCCTTCTGCTCTACTGCCACCGTTCTGTCATAAGTGTCCTGCTTTTTATCTGTTAGACTGTTTTCATCAGGGACATAACTGCCAGCTGTAAAGATTCCAGCAATGCCAGCCTAGGCTCCTCTGTACTCTGTTCCACTGTCAAGGACGCTGCAGGAATAGACTGTGGTTTGGAGGCCTCGCCACGAGGGGCAAAGAAGATTGCCTTTTGATCCACTGTTTTCCAACCCATTTTGTCAAAAGTCTCTAAAGCTGGTTGCTGCACTAATAGGGGACTAGCTGGAGTAGTTTTATCACCAAAATAGCAGCTAGAAATACAAAAATAAGGCAAATATATGGATATTAATCAGGGAGCTCTCCGAAAGTGCATCCGCTCAGCTAGGCAGCTAGCCATGCTCCTCTGGTATGCACTTTAATGAAATACATGGGAATGATTCAACATGCCTTAAGTTTGTTACTTGAACATGCTAAGCCACAAGCTAGGAGGGGAGACAGGGTACAGATGCAGTTGCAAGAAGCATCAAGATGGAGCTGTACTCTGGATTCATTATGTCTGCAAGGTCTCAATAGAGAATTGGACCTTACTGTGTATCTACTGTATAGATCTAGTTTTCTTTGTTTTCGAGATGGTCAAATGGATTAAAACTTGAGTATTATTATTGTATCAGATTGCTTGAACTAACTTGTGGAACATGTGGATTTATTGTTGGTTTCTTCATCCCCCCCCCCCCCGTGTTGCTATGAAGATGTGTATTTTCCATTTTTCAACTTTGTTTTCACATTCAATGTAAAACGAAATCATTTTTTTACAATAGTAAATCGATACTATAATGCATAGTAACCTTGTACAGGTTTCTTAGTACACATTTTTGTATGCATTCATTTTTTGTGGTATTTCATGTCATTGTTGATATGCATACATGGGATGTTTTAATATATTTATTTTATCTTCTTTATATATTTAATGCCCAGATTACTCAATTTGCCTTTAGCAGTGGCTAGTGCAGAACTTCTTTTTTGGTGATCTCCCTTTTAATATACAAGTTAGAATACATTCATTGTATCATTATGCCATTGTTCTTATTAGGAAGTCATTGGTTTATTTGTAATGAATTGGGCATGTGAATTTGCCGTTTGTTATTACTTCTAAAGCCTTTTAATTATGCATGCTGACACTATTCCCCTGTTTGTTTGTTTTTTATCATGACTTGTTTCTACACTTTGGATGGCATTGGGGTTTAAGGTGTTTATAGAAATTTTGTTCTATTTTTAGAAACATAGAATTTGATGGCAGATAAGGACCGCTTGGCCCACCTAGTCTGCTCATTTCCCTACCTAATGGACAGGCTGCAGATCCTAGTTAACCAAAAGTCTACTTCCTCCTAACCCCACACTAGAATTGCCTTATGTCTGTCCCATGCATTGTTAAATTCTCCCACTGTTTTTGACTCCATGACCGCCTCAGGAAGGCCGTTCCATGCATCCACAGCCCTCTCCATGAAAAAATACTTCCTCACATTAACTTCTGAGCCTTCCCCCCTCTACCTTCAAATTGTGTCCCCTTGTTCTTATACATCTCTTTTTCTGAATGATGCTACCCTCTTGGATTTTGTTGATTCCCTTGAGGTACTGAAAGTTTCTATCATGTCCCCCCTCCCTCCTTTCCTCGAGGGTATACATATTGAGCTTCTTTAGTCTCTCTTCATATGTCTTCTGGTGCAGACCCTGCACCATTTTGGTTGCCCTCCTCTGGACAGCCTCCAGCCTGTCTATGTCTTTGCGGAAATGGGGTGTCCAGAATGCACGCAGTACTCCAGATGGGGTCTCGCCTACTGTCTGTATAGAGGCATAACAACTTCCTGTTTTCTACTGATGTTGCCTCTTCCTATACATCCCAGTATCCCCCCCCAGTCCTCCTTACTGCCTTCTCACATTGCTTGCCCACCTTTAGGTCATCTGATATAACTACCCCCAGGTCCCTTTCCATTTTTGTTGTTGTCAGTATATCACCCCCCATTGTGTACTCTTCCCTGGGTTTTTGTTTCCCAGGTGCATTACTTTGCACGTCTTTGCATTGAATCTAAGCTGCCATACATTTGACTATTCCTCCAACCTTGCCAAGTTCCTTCTCATCCTTTCCATCCCACCTTGTGTATCAACCCTGTTGCAGATCTTTGTATCATCTGCAAAGAGACATACTTTTCCTTCCAGACCCTCTGCAGTGTCACTTATAAAGATATTAAAAAGGACTGGACCCAGTACTGAAACCTGCGGTACCCCACTAGTAACCCCTCTTCCTTCACTGTGGACTCAGTTTACTATTACCCTCTGCATCATGTTGTCCATCAATGTTTTACCCAGGCTACCACCCTGGGACCCACTCCCAGGCTGGCTAATATTTTTATTAATCTTTTGTGTGGGACTGTGTCAAATGCCTTGCTAAAGTCTAGGTAGGCCATGTCCACAGCCCCTCCCTGGTCTACTACTTTGGTTACTCAGTCAAAGAAATCAATCAGATTTATCTGACATGACCTTTCCGCTGTGAATCCATGCTGCCTTGGGTCCTGTGCCCCACTGGCCTCTAGGTACTCAACAGTTCTTTCCTTCAGAAGTGATTCCATCATTTTCCCTACCACTGAGGTTAAACTGACAGGCCTTTGGTTTCCTGCCTCTGTCTTGCTCCCACTTTTGTGAAGTGGAATCACATTGCCCTCCTCCAGTACTCAGGTACCACACCATCCTCCCATGATTTGTTAAAAACGGTAGTCAGTGGTGTTACTAGTTCTCTTACTAGTTCTCTCCTTAGTTCTTTAGAATTCTGGGGTGAATCCCATTAGGCCCCATTGCTTTGTCCACCTTCAGTTTTAGGAGTTCTTGCAGAACCCTTTCTTCTGTGAAAGGACTCATATCGACCCCCTATCTAGAGTGCTTCTATTGACTGGATTAGGTACCTCCCCCTCCCCTTCTTTTGTGAATACTGAGCAGAAGTATTTATTCAGTATCCCCTGCTTTATCACTGTCCCTCTCTGCCCACCCACTCTCCTCTTCATTCAGCCTCAGTATCCCTCCCTTTGTCTTTCTTCGCTCCCTTATGTACCTATAAAAGGTTTTATCCCCTATCTTTTACTCAGTTTGGGCCTTTGCTATTCTGACTGCCTTCCCTCTTCCTTCTGCTTTAACTGGTACAGTTCTCTGTCCTGTTCCTTCCGTGTTTCCTTATACTTCCTGAATGCTATCTTTTTCTCCCTAACCTTCCCCGCCATCTCTTTTGAGTACCATAGTGTTTTTTTCTTTTGTTTTGATTTGTTTATTTACTTCACACAAAGCTTGTTGCCTCTGTAATGACAGTTTTTATGTTTCCCCATTGTTGCTCCACCCCTCCTTCTTGCCTGTTTGCTGGTGCTTTTCTGAGGCACTCTCCCATTTTGACAAATCAGCCCTCCTGAAGTCCAGTACCTTCACTTTTGTATGGCTTGACTCTACAGCTGAGTTTATCGTGAACCACACTGTTTGGTGGTCATTTGTTTCCAGATGGCTACCCACTTCTAGATCTGAGATCCTCTCTCCATCCCCATTTGAGAGTACCAGGTCTAAGATTGCTCCCTCCCGCGTGGGTTCCAACACTAGCTGTCTGAGGCATGCCCCCTGTAGGGCATCGAGAATGGCTCTGCTCTTGCATGTGGCTGCAGCAAAGGTGCTCCAGTTAACATCTGGCATATTCAGGTCCCCCATCAGCAATATCTCCCCTTTCTCTCTCATCCTAAGGATTCCTTTTATCATTTCCTTGTCCATTTCCTGTTTCCTCCCCCTGAGACGGGGGTCTGTATACAACCCCTGTGCAGATTGTGGTGCCTTTTCCAGTCTCTAGGGTGACCCACAGTGCCTCCTCTCCTCCCTATTTACCCTTTAGTTCCGTTGTTTTGATCCCCTCCCTTACATAGAGAGCTATGTAAGGGAAGGGATCTATAGTTTATTTTCATTAATTGATTCGCCTGGTGCCAAATCATATGATGTACACGTCACACCTATCTGTGCTATTTAAAAGTGTATGCTACGTTGTGACTCCACCCCTTGATGAAGAGGGATTGTTCCTTTGAAGCACCGGGGCATTTTTTTGTTTGGAAGTAGTTCAATAAATGTAACAATTTCTTGGAGCCTGATTGTACAGTGCTGCATTATTTGTGTGGTTCTCAGCGTTTTTGCCTAGTATGTGGCTGATCCTTTATTTTATCGTGAAGCGCACCTGTATTTGTGTCTAGAATCCAAGGCAACTTATACTGATTCTGAACACAAAGAAGGCCTTTGAAACAAGGGTGGGGGAGGAAACTGGGGGAAAGTCAAAGGCAATAGCTGAGCTGTTTAATGGATACTTTGCTTCAGAGTTCACTAAAGGGTTCATGGTGGGGAGAAGGGGATCATTGGGAGGGTCCATAACATCTGGTGTAGTCTAACCACAATGCAGCCATTGGACATCAGCCTGCCCTGCTAGCTGAGTACCTGGCAGAGATTAAGCTAGGTAAGTCCAAGGGACAGATAGGGAACACCTCAGGATCCTATTGAAGCAAATGGAAGAGTCGATAGTGAAACTTGCAAAAGTGTTTCAGGAATCTGTCTGAGCAGGTGTGCTGCCAAGGAACTAGAAGGTGGCCACTGTGGTCCCCCATCCTTAAGAAGGGTACAAGGTTGGACAGGGCTACTACACACAGCCTGTCATCAGTACTGGGCTGGGTCCTGGAGGCCATTATCAATAACAGAATAATGGGGCACTTGGCTGAGGCCAAGGTTCCTGCACCCTCTCAGCATAGTTTTATGAGCTGCAGATCATGCCAAATCAACCTGGTCATGTTCTTCGAGAGGGTGACCAGGGAGATGGACAAGAGTAGGGTGTGGGTGTGGTCCATCTGGACTTCAGCAGTCATTTGGTACTGTAGCACATAACAAGCTTTTGGACATGGTAAACCAGTGTGGTATACATAAGACATACACAAGGTGGATTGCTAACTGAGTAAGGGGTAGGAAGCTGAGAAGGTTAGTGGATGGGCACTATGCTGAGTAGAGAGGAGTACTCAAAGAAGTCCCCCAGGGATTAGTGCTGGGGACACTGTTCAGTGTGTTCATCAGTGAACTGGGAGCTGAGCTCTTATGCAGTCTGCTTAAGCTCACAAATGGCGCTAAGCTAGCCAGGGAGGTGGACTGAGGATGTGGATAAACTTTCTGGAGGACCTGAACAAGCTGAAGGATTGCTGTGACTCCTGGAGCCTCGGACTCATTGTAGCCAAATGCAAGGTGCTACATTTCGGTAGGAAAACAGAGGTGGGGCCTACACACTATGGGGGGCTTCTCTTGCTCCATTCGATGAAGTATAAGTCCCTGGGGCCATAATAATCAAGGGATTGAAGCAGGACAAGCAGTGGGTGGCTGCTGTCAACGTGGCCAGCCGAATGCTGGGGTGTGTCAAAAAGAGGGTGACTAGGAGAGCAGGGGAAGTAGTCATTCCACTTTTCAAGACCCTGGTTGGGGTCCACCTAGAGTACTGTATGCAGTTTTGGTCTCAGTACAAAAAGGATATTGAGGCATTCAAGAGGATGGGTCACCAGAATAATCAGCAGCATGGGGAACAAAAGCTAAGAGGAGAGGATGGAGACCCTTAATATGTCACCCTGGAGAAAAGGAGGCTGAAATGCGAACATGTGAACATCTTAGCAACTATCGACGTTCTACTGTGCAGCTGCCCTGTCCCTCAACCAAAATCCGGTAGTGACCTTCCCTGAGGTACAGTCTGTCTTTTGCATACTCGATTTATCAACAAGGTTAGACAGTTGAAAATATTGGATCTCTCGCCCTACGACAAGACGCATGGACACGGCTTGAAGTTCCGGGGTGGTAAATCTATGGATAACAGTACAAGATGCATGGATGCTGCATGAAGTTCAGGGGTAACAGTAGGAGCCACCTTTTCTCCCAGAGAGTGGTAATACTATGGAAGAGCCAGCCAGATGGAACATTAAGACAGTAGAGAACTTCTTCAAGGATACACAAGGGCTGGTGTTGAGGCAAACTGTGTGCATGTGCAGCGCCACTAGAGGGACCTTGTGGCACAAGGATTACCTCTGCACCAGCCCCCAGCCAGCTTTTCTTTTTTTTTTTTTCCCTGCCATCGAGTGCGGATCAGTGAAGATGTCACTCAGCCGCTGGGAGTCAAAACCTCATGTCTATATGACACCAGCGTTCGGTTCTCTGTTTTAATGTATAAAAGTAGAGTTTGTTGTTATTGTGTCATTTTAGTGATTTTACAAAAATATTTCTGTCAGTCTGTCATAGCCCTATCGAGTCAATGGTCAACAGCCATGGAGGACGACAGTAGGGAGCCTTCTCAAACAACCTTCTCTGGCAGTGGGTCTATGTCCAGTCCACTTTCCTCATTGGGGAAGGGTTCTGACAATGGGCAGTCCTGTGCTTGAGAGAAAGGACAGTCCTCCAAGAACCACAAGAAGCAGCAGGCACGTTCACAATCCCGGTCCATTTCTTGGCTTCATCTGGCCTTGAGTTCTTCCTTTTCCTGTCGTAAGGGGAAGAAACGGTACCATTTGAAGTCACTTTCTGTGAGGTCTGCCATGAAATCTTTGGTCTTCCAGAGCCGGGGGCCCTCACTGGCACCACTGACATCACCGCGGGCTTCTGGTACTAGGAGGTCAAGGTCTTGGGCCTGGAATCCCTGTGTGGGGACTCTGGTGGGCAGTTCCACCATTGGGCAGCTCTTATGGAGCAGAGGGTGTAGCGTCTTGCTCATTTGCCTCTGCCAGTGGAGCTGGTCCCTAGTCCTTTGGGGCTGGTGGAACTGGAGTCACAGGCAGAGCCTTCATGCCGGGTAGAGTGTTTGGCTCTGGCAGTAGCCCCTGGGCCCTTTCCGGTGATTACTCCACCAACTCCTGTCCCACTGGCGACTGGCTGCACCCCCATTCAGTGCTACTGTGATGGGAGTGGCTGCGGTACCTTTGCTGGTTCCTTCGGTGTTGGCTGGGTCTTTGGCGCTGGTGTTGGTGCTGGGTTTAGGCCTTTCTGGGCCTGTCCAGGTGCTGATTCCTCTGCCACCAGTCTTCTTGGTGCAGGATTCAGTCACTGGCCCCTCATCCTTTGGGGTCTGTGTTACCAAGGCCGCGTTCTGGATTGGAGGGCCTATGATCCACCCCACTTCTATGACCCTCCCTCCGGGAGAAATGTGGAGGGGGATGAGTCTGACCCTGACCTCATCATTTCTGAGGGTGAAGACTCTTTCTTTAGCCTGGACTCCTTGGACCAAGACCCTTCTTTTGTTCCACAGGAGGATCTAACTTTCCAGACATTGCTTAGGAATATGCATTCTGCACTTGATTTTGAGGCTTCAGCCACTGACCCAGGTAAACCTTGCTGTCTGCAGTGGGTAAACATTTATTTATTTATTATTTATTTTTTATTTAGTTTTTGTTTACCGGGTAAGTACACTAGACAAGTTTTATGCCTATTTTCAGGAACGACCCGGGAGAGTACAAAAGGGTACAACAGGTACATCGATACAGTAATTGGTTCAGACGAATACATTCAGGTACAAAAACAGGAGAAAAGACAATTTTTACAGTTTTTACATTTACGTGGAAGGTACACCCAGATACAGTGCTGGGGCAAGGTATAAGTTAGAGATAAATTCAATGACCAACAGGCTGGTGAGGATTATGAGCATAGTAACATCATAGCGTCGGTCAAGCAAGGGAGGGGGGATTTGGACGAGGACATTGCGCAAGAGTGGTGACGCCAGAGCAGGAGAGAAGAAGCCGGCACCAGTGGACACCGGGAGGCTAAGGAGGCTTAGGACATTCACAGCGAGAAGCCACCTTAAGATGATTCCACAGGGAGGTCCGGAAACTCTTGTGAGAGGAGGCAGTACGGACTCTTTCAGGAAAGGAGTTCCAGAGCCTGGGGCCATGGACAGCAAAACTCCAGTCCCCCATGTTGGTGCGGGAAGTAGGTACACTTAGTAGGCCGGGCCTTGGGATCTAAGCAGGTAGGGGGAGAGGTCAGCAGGAGCAAGAAACCAGGCCAGTTCCGGAGGGGTGCCGGAGCTAAGTACTTTACTCACAAGGCACCCAGTGCTAAAGTTAAGGTGATTGAGCGGGGATAGCCAGCCAAGCTTCTCGTAGAGCTCGCAGTGATGGGTGAGGCGGGGGCAGCCAGGGCAAAACGACAGATGTTGTTATCGTGTGCTCCACTTGCTTAGGAGGGTCTTAGAAGTATGAGCAACATGAGGGAGCCATAGCTGAGGGAGGGAGGGAAGTAGTACTCCTGGCAAGAGCTAAGCGAGCCGCTGGAGTGAGGTTGTACCGAGCCCTGTAGGCCATCCCCAGTTTGCGTTTACCCCACTGCAGGCATTATGGATATGACTTCAAGGTCCAATTGGGGATCAAGCGTCACTCCAAGATATTTGAGGGAGGTCACGGTGAGGAGAGAGCCATCTTCGTAGTTGATATGTAGGGAGTTGAAGAGGCTCGTATTTTGGCAGAGGAACCGAAGAGCATAGCCTGGGTTTTGTTTTGATTTAGGACCAATTTATGGTTGGAGAGCCATGCCTGGATGTTCCAGAGGTCTTCAGATAAGTGACGGTTTAGTGTGGCTGTATCACAGGAGTGGGCCAGGAGAACCAGGTCATCCGCATACATGATGACATGGCAGCTGGAGACCACATCAGGGAGATTGTTGATGAACAGGGAAAAGAGTAGGGGACCCAGCACGGAGCCCTGAGGGACACCAGAGGTGACAGGCCGGGGGGCAGAGAGGACTTTATTGAATTTAGTTAGTTGTTTTCTGCCATATAGGTAGTCAGAGACCCAGTTTAGGGCGGTGGGGGACAAATCAAGGGACCTCATCTGCAGGGCAAGCAGGTCGTGGTCAACGAGGTCGAACGCCTTGGATAAGTCAATAGATACCACACCTGAGAGTTTTCCCTGATCCATAGCAGCTCTGATGCTGGAAGAGACTGAGATGAGAGCTGGAAGTGCTGTGCCCTTTACGAAAGCCGTGTTGGGCCGGGGTCAGTAGACCATGGAGTGGATATACTCCAGATTTGTTTGGCAACCACCTTTTCCAGGAGCTTGCTGACAGCAGAGAGGATAGCTATGGGACGGAGTTGACCAGGATTTTGGGTCGCCTCTGCTTAGGGACAGGGACGACCTTGCAACCTTCCGATATCCAGGATCAGTCCCTGCAAGGGATAGTTGAAAATGTGGGCCACCGGGAGGCTATAAGGGAGCACCTAGTTTGAGAAGCTTTGGCCCAGATCATCAGGACCAGGGCTAGCATTCTGGGAGAGATCAAGAAGGAGAGACCGCACCTCACTACCAATACCGCCCCTTAGGTAAAATGGAGGGTGGTCAGACCAGACTCCCATTGGGACGGGAGGCAGGGCAGTTTGAGTTTTGGCTGAGGATCCTAGCGGAGAGCAGAAGGAAGTCTGTGAAATGAGAGTTTAGAGCATTAGCAATCACGTGAGGATTGTTGCAGGAGACTCCTTCGATGAGCATGTCAGTGATCCCGGAGTAGGAGCGACCGCCAACCAGTGATTGGATGGTTCTCCAGAACCGTCTGGGGTCTTTAGTAGAGCTGAGAAGGGCGGCCTTGCAAAAGTCGCTTTTTGCGCCCCTGATCATTTTCTTGCACTCATTTCTGAGTTTTCTGTATTGCTGCAACAGGGCAGTGTCGTGTGAGCATTTTACCTGATGCCAGCGTTTGTCTCTCGCTCGCATGTGGGAGAGGAGACACCCTTTCAGCCACTGGGTGGCTGTCCCACTGACCCTACGCCTAGTGATAGGGGCATGCCTATCTTGTAGATCCACAAAGATGTTGTGGAACGCGGCGACGGCCGATGAGGGATCCAGTGCTCTGTAGACTGTTGACCAGTCCATAAGCCTGAGTTCCTCCAAGAACAGGTCAGGGTTTAATCTGGCAAAGTTTCGAACCTGGATGATTTTGTGGGGAACCTTAGGGGAAGGGATATTCCATATACACAGAACCGGAGAGTGGTCCGATATGGCGTCGGGTAGGGCCCCTACTGAGGAGATCCTCTCGGGACGGTTTGACATAATCCAGTCCAAGAGGGAGCAGGAAGTGCCGTTTGCCTTTTGACGGGTGGGCTCCCTTACCAGTTGTGTTAGGGATTTGGTGGCAAGCAGGGCCTCAAACTGCTTGACAATTTCCCCATCCCAGTTTAGGTTAATGTCCCCCAAGATAAGGAGTTAATTTACCCCGGTACTGGGACAGACAGTATCCAGGAGATGGGAGAGGCCCTGCAGCCCGCCCTTAGGTGGGTTGTAGGAGCATACCACGTGCAGTTTCTTGGTGTTGCCAAGCAGCAGCACGGTGTGGAGGAGCTCACAGGTTGACGGCAGCACGGAGGTGTGGTTTATAAGGGATACGTTGAGGTGGACCCTGTAGTAAATCAGGATACCTCCTCCCCTTTTGCTCCCTATTCTGTCCTGCCGTTTTAGCTCATAGCCAGGGAGCCTGCAGACCGAGTCGGGAATCTGGGGTTTAAGCCAGGTCTCGGTTATCCCCAGGATGTCAGGCTTGTAGAGAGTGACCCATGCAGTGAGCTCGTCAAGGTTGGGAAGAAGACTCCGAATGTTGATGTGAGCAACTTTCAGGCCCTTTTCCCTCCACCATTTCTGAGGAGAGTCAAGGGTGGTGGGGCCAGGATTGACTTCAATGTCACCAGATAGGGCAATGAACAGTAAGATTAGCCACAGAAGGGGTCCTCTCGGGGGGACCTTTTGATTTCTGGCCTCCAGACACGACGTCACTTAATGTTGATTTGGGGCAGGACGAGTCTAGACAGCAGTCCGCTAGGAGGATAGTGGGGGAACCAACGGCATTGGATATGACCAAGGCCTGGACCTTTCTTCCAGACAGCATAATGCAAGAGATCCTGCAGATATAATGCTACATAATGAAGCGCAAATATGTTCCAAGATCACTCCTTGCCATGCATGCCGGGCCTGGTAGCCTCCTCAGTGGTCATAGTGCCCCTGGCACAGCTGCACGTGAGAATGCCAGTTAACTATTCCAACCCCGTCATTTCTTCCTAAGCTGGTATCCCTCTTCTTGCCTTTCTCTCTCCTTTTAAGTGAACATTCCGGTTGTACCCAGTTATGAGCCTATCTGTTGTAAAGACCCCCTCACTCAAATGTTGATGTCATATGTATATTTTTTCCTTCTTTGTATAATATTGCATTATGTTTTACCATGTTACTACACCATGATTTTTGTATGACCAGTTCCATCTTGCAGATGAGCCCTGCTCAATGGTGCCCACCCGGATAAATAAAAGATTTTGATTGATTGGTTGACTCAATGGATGCTCAGTGCACAGTGGTCTCAAGCATCACATCCTCAGATCTACCCCATTCATGTGACCAAGCCCCTAGTTCGGTCACTCACGTGGTGGTCAGTGGAGGACTTTCTTCTTCAGTGCTTTCCCTTCTCTCAACTCGAGCCTCAGGTGACTCACTATGGATGCTTCCCTGTTGGGGTACGGGACCTACTGTCAGGATCTCCAAACACAAGGTGTTTGGGACCCATCAGAGACTCATCTCATGTCAGTGTTGGAGACGCAAGGTGTTTTATACAGATTGTGAGCACTAGTGGAACTTGTCAGTCACAAAACAGTTCTCTTCTAGACAGACAATGAGTGTGTGAGGTATTACATCAACAAACAAGGAGGAGCACATTCTTACCCTCCTTGCAGGGAGGCAGTGAGGGTATGGGAATGGTGCCTGGAGCAGGGGATCCTGCTTCAAGCCACTTATCTAACAGGAGTCCAGAGCACTCTTGCAGACAAGCTCAGCCAAACAGTCTGATCCTCGCGAGTGGTCACTACTTGCATACATCATGAAACTACTGTTGGACGAGTGGAGTACCCCAGATATGGACCTTTTTGCATCCCCGGTCGGCACCAGACTGCCTTGATTCTGTTCCAGAAATCCAGGACATGGCGTTTTCTGTCAGGATGCCTTCTACAGTATGACAGCTCCCCCTTACTCTGACTGAGAACCACTGTATATATTTTGTACTCTAGTTTATATTTATTGTACAGTTTCCTAGTTTGTGCCTATTTGTACAGTTTACCTGTGATGTATACAGGCTCTGTTATTGTTACATTGCATTTGTATTTGTCTTACTCCTGTACCCCCCCTTCCCCCGGGTCACGCCTGGAAACGAGCTTCGCCTCCTGGTGCTTTTCCCGGTTATCAACTTTTAAATAAATAAAATATACTGTTTTCTACAAGGACAGGGTAGTTCAGTTCTCCGCACACAACTTAAGTTTCTACCAAAAGTGGTGTCGGAATTTCATCTGAGTCAGCCACTTGTGCTGCCTACCTACTTTGCCAACTTCCAGAATGAAGGAGAACGCACTCTCCATTCTCTGAATGTTAAAGATGGTCCTTACTTTTTACTTGGACAGAACTAAGGACTTCAGGCAGTCCAGACAGCTCTTTGTCTCCTTTGATCCCCGGTCAAAAGGGGACAGCCTGTTACAATCAAATGTATTTCTGCCTGGATTGTGAGCTGTCTACGTCACTACTGTGCCATGGCGCAAGTAAAGCTGGAAGGTCAGCTTTGTGCTCATTCCACTAGAGCAGTTGCCACATACCTGGCAGAGATTCACTGTGTGCCTGTCGATGATATTTGCAGATCTGCAACTTTGGAGCACAGTGCACACCTGTTAAGCACTATGCTGTGGATGCCCATGTTAGGCAATAGGCAGTATGCTACCTTTGGTAAGACCGTCCTGAGTGGACTTCTGTCCTGAGTGAGCCCTTGGCTCCTACTGCCTTATCCCTGAAGAATTTGTCTGAGCTTGGTACTCTGACCCACTAGTGTGAATCAGTGGTGAAGACCGATTCCTGGATGATATGAAAATTCTGTACTCACTGTAATATTTCTTCTAGAAGTATCTTCACCACTGATTCACATGCTCACTCACCATCCCCCGCGTCACTCCAGTATGTTTTATTGGTCTTCACCCCTTGTTCTTGGTTTGGGCTGTGAAGATACTGTTACTGATTAGTTGATCCTTCTTACACAGTTCAGCATGGCTATCTTATGCCCTTAGCATAAGTGCCTAAGTTCTTGTTAGGGTATGCCGCCATCCTTGGTCAAAACAAACAAAAAAGGTACGCAGGTGGCTGAGGACTGGTGTTGAGGCAAGCCGTGTACCACAGGCTGCCTCTTGCGGCGCTGTGAGTGCATGCAGCTTGCTTCAGCACCAGCCTTCCTGAACAGTCCTGGCACCTATGGGGTTCTAGCGCTTTCAGCTAAGACCCACTAGTGTGAGTCAATGGTGAAGTTATTTGGATAAAGAATTACTGAGAGTATGTAATTTTCATTTTTTGTGGGTGTCATTTCTGCTAGTCACTTAGCTTTGCCTCATTGATGTTCCTGCTTTGTGTTCAGTCTCTCACTCGCACAGCGACTGTTTCATGTCTTTGTGGCCGGGTTCACCGTCATCATTTACATTGCTTGTTGCTTGGCTTTACCTTGTTAACATTCATGCTGGTGTGTGGGTCTTTGTTTTTTTCTGTACAGAGCTTGTTCCTGTTTGTTGTCGATGCTTTGGTGTCATCTGTGTTGGTTGGTCGTCACGTAGCTTTGTCCATCGATGTTCCTGTTTTATGTGCTGCCATCAGTTTTTACACAGTGGCTCTGTTGCATCTGTGGCGCTGTGTGTAGAATTGGTTGTCACCTGGTTTTGCCTTTTTGGTTTTCTATATAAATTTTTGTCCCTTGATCGCCCTTGGCTCACCCCATCACCCAGCTTCTCCAGGACTTACCTTCACACCAACATCTGGCTTAGTTAAGTGTGGCAAGGTGCCCGGTCACTGGTGCGAGGCCTGCGAAGAACAAGACTTCATCCTGGGACTAAGGGGCTTTTTCCACTTTGGTTGCAGGTTTCCCCTAGGGCCCGGACTTTGCAGTGCATGAGCAGGCGAGCTCCACCTCCATAGAGACATCCTAACATATCTAGCCGTGGATGGACATACAGATGCACCCAGATCTGCACTGCCACCCAGACATCTCCAGGTGGCAGTGTTGCAGCGGGTCGCAGTAACCCTCCTCCGCCAAAGGAGGAGAGCTGTCCCTGGCGTGCTCAATCCTCCCTCCCTCTGGCTGACCCCCGAGCGACTCGCATCTGTTCCCGAACCCAGGTCGCCAGCATGGCAGTAGGTAAGGCACCAGTGCTCAGCCCTCCACGCCACAGGGCCTGGTGTTGCCTTTTTGATGTTCTGGTTTCTTGCCCATGTCTCTGTTATCATA
Organism: Neoceratodus forsteri; assembly: GCA_016271365.2. Lineage (NCBI taxonomy): Eukaryota > Metazoa > Chordata > Ceratodontiformes > Ceratodontidae > Neoceratodus > Neoceratodus forsteri. The sequence continues at coordinate 30,492,165 of CM057456.1, forward strand.
GTCTGTTTATGGTTTATTTTCATCTTTTGTGGCCTTCGATACCTGTTTTGCTCGTTGATGGGTTTTGGTCTCTTCAACATCCTTCTTGTTGGGGTGACTTTCTGTTGTTTTCTTATCAACATTTTCATTGTCATGTAGCACATCTTCTTCCTCTCTGGTTTTACGCCATTGTCTCTGCTGCACTTTGGCCTTGGTTCTCTGCTTTGTCACAATGTTTCTGGCCTTTCAGCTGTTGATTTGTAATTACCATTCTCAGAGTTGTTTCCTGCCGTGTGTCTCCCATCATGGTTTCTGGATCTACCTTGCCCTGGCATGGACGTTGCCAGCTTTTCCAGGTCAAGGCTCCCACTTCTTACTGATAAGGCTTCTGGACTGCTGGCCGGCCTGGTTGGGGGGGGGTCTCATTTGCCCCCTTTTCTTGGGACTCCCTCCCGCATGTTGTTGCAGTCCTGTCTGGGAATCTTTTTACAAATGTGGCTCAGTGAAAGGAACCATCCTTGAAGAAGACAGTGCAGCTACTTGCTATAACAGTAGATCTTCAAGAGAATCTCCTCTGTTGAGCCATGGCTCACCCTCCTGCCTTCCCCCTTGCTTGTAGGTGGCATCAATTGGGTGGGTGACATTTCTGTGTTTCTGATTCATCCGTTTTATTTTATGTCCATTACTGGGCTTCTGATACGCACTCTCCTACCCCGTTGTCGGCCCTGTTAATCAGCTGTTGACCGGGGTGGGGGGTTCCATTCTTCCTAACGATTTGGAATGGCATTACGTGCACCTCTAGTGGGCAGAAAGAACTGGAGTGTGAGGCTGCCCATACTGTGTAGGCAGTGCAGGTGCACGGCATCATGGGTGGCCTCAGCTAGGCAGAAGTTTCCAAGTGGTCCTGATGCTGATATCCTACAGATGTAGCTCAATGAAGGAGATTCTCTTGAAGATCTACTGTTACATAAAGTAATTGCACTTTACTGAGGTACCCTGGATAGTAGAGTGGATAGGGAATTAGGAAATCCCTATCAATTGGTACGTGTTTGGACAACAGGCTTATTGACTGATTTGATTTTACATTTCATCCCTAGTTGTGAAGCGGGGGTTGCAGCGACCATGATGGACCTAAAGTCCTTTCTTTCCTTAAAATACTGTGTTAATTTTAGTTTGTGATATTTAACTACTTAAGCATAAAAATGTAAAAAAAATTGCAACAGAGAAGAAAAAGGGTACAGCTCACTGCTGAGTTCTGAAGGCATCATGGCTACTGTAAGTCAGCTAACGTTCTGCTTATAGCTTGTCTGGGTTATAAACAAACAAAAAAATTCTGCAAGGTCAGGGATTTCCCCTGTGAGTCTTCAACCAACCATGTTTTTCTGAAGAGCTATTTTTGCTCTTGTTTTTTTTTTTGTGTGTGTGTGTGTCAGAGTCCAAGCATAATGTGAACATGTTGGGACATGACTTCAGAGATCGTTGTAATCTTGGTGGGGACTTGTTTTTGCAAGGACACTAACATGATGACTCTGGTTGGGTAATATAAAGAACTCCGAGTGAAGTTCTTTTTTTTTTTTTAATTCCTTATTGTTGGCACTTCGACCCCTGGGGATACTCTTTCAACCTGCACTGGTATTTCTAGTGTAGCTAAATGACAAGATGAGTAAGAAACTGCACGGCCTTTCATTTCATAGTATTCGTCAGCCTATTACAGCATTGAAATAACATCTGCAGAGGAGACTGCTGTCCCCACGCTGTAAAAGTAAGCATTGCATGCTGGCAGATTCTTTAATAAATATGTTGTGGGTAGCAAAAATACATGCCAACTGTCTTTAGGGAATACTTAAAATTCCATGGCTTGCAGTTATATTTCCCAGCAACGTGAAGGACATTGCCACCGTCTGCCCAGTACTTCTGTTAGAGGGCACTTTATTTATGTACCTGTGTGCCCAATCTTACGGAGCACGGGGTGTCTCACATTTAGTTTTTAGGCACAGTTGAATTTAGATTGCATATATTTTGTTGAGTTACTGCATCTGTTATCAAATTGGTTTTGTTTCTTTTGTGGCTATATTGCTTATTTTCTACATCTCCGTATATATTGCATCTTACAGTGTTCAGTTTTTTTTTTTTTTGTGCTGTTTTCTCCCCCAACCCCACCACCCACCTACCAACTCTCTACATTTAGTTTTCCCTTTTTCTTTATAGTTCTAGTTATGGGCAGTAAGAACATGAAAACCGAGGGGGCACAGTCTTAAGCAAGAGGGTGGGAGGTTTAGGAGGGAGGTCAGGAAGCACTTCTTCACAGAGAGGATGGTGGAGACTTGGAATGCGCTGCTGGAAGAGGCCACCTCGTTGAAGACAGTGGACAGCTTTAAGAGAGGCTGAGATAGGCATAGGGGGAAGGTAAAGATCATGGGTAGGGAGGATGGGAGGAGTGGGGAGGGAGGGCAGGGACATTTGCTCAAGCTGTGAACCCTGCAATATGAGCAGACTTGATAGACCAAATGGCCTTCTTCTGCTGGCTTCTTTATATATTCGTATGTTCTGTATTTCATCTGGTTTAGCTTTTGGTCTACACCTGACATTATAATCCTCTTTTTGTGACATCATAATCATTTCCACAGCGACATACTTAGATGTCACAAGTTGAGGAGTATGATATCAGGTGAAGGGAAGCAGCTTATGAAGTTCAAGGCATTGATCTTGGGGGCGCTAGAGGGCCATCTTCCAGGCTGGAAGTACCTCATTTAAGCTCTCTCCCACGAGGAGGCATTATTACCAATAATTTATGAAGAATTTATTTCATTTAGCAATATACAGATTTTTTGTCCTTTTCTGAACATTTTGATACTTGACTGTGTATGAGCCGTTCCAAGACGCAGCAACAGGGACAGCTGAAAGATTCATCATCTGCGCCTAGCAAGGCTGCAGGTGCTGGCAGCAGCACTGATGCAACTGCGCAGCAGCCTAAGACTGACCTACTGTGGCACACTGTGCCTGCATGGACTCGAAAATGGAGAAATTGATTATAAAATTTGAAATGCAGGATGCTGTTATCCAAACATTGACAGCCACCATTGCAGATTCCAAAAAACGGGTGAACCCAACAATGACAGCTGTGACTTCACTTACCAAAGAAAATGGACAGCTACATGGTAGGATGGAGGCTCTAGAAAATTAAATAAGAGCTGGGAACCTTCATTTTGTGGGAGTTCCAGCGGCGGGGATGAGTCTCAACCTATTGTCCTATATCATAAGTGGCTAAAAAAGCATCTTCCAGTTCCTGAAGGATTTCAGTGGGAGTCGCTGTGAAAAGCGTACAGAATAAATCCTCTGGTTCAACCCACAACGCCCACCCAGCCTCATACAGTTCTCCTACGAACATCGGGGTCAGCGATTCGGGATATCCTATTGAATACAGCAGAGCACAGGATCCAAGGCAGCATGGATTCACAGCAGGAAGGTCATGTGAAACAAGTCTGATATATTTCTTTGACTGGGTGACCATGGAAGTGGATGAGGGGGGAGCGGTGGATGTGGTCTACCTGGATTTCAGCAAGGTCTTTGACACCGTTCCACATAAAAAGCTTGTAAGCAAGTTAGGCAGCCAGGGAATGGGCTCCAGGATGGTATACTGGGATAGAAACTGGTTGAGGGATAGAACACAGAGGGTGGTGGTAAATGGAGCTTGTTCCATGTATAAGAGGGTGACCAGTGGGGTGCCACAGGGGTCCATTCTGGGACCAGTCCTATTCAGTGTCTTCCTAAGTGACATTGCAGAGGGTCTGCAAAAAAAGGTATGCCTGTTTGCAGAAGATACTAAGATCTGCAATAAGGTAGGCGCTGCGGGAGGGGTGGAAAAACTAAGGAGGGACGTAGGTAAACTTGAGGAATGGTCAAGAGTGTGGCAGTTATGATTCAGTGCAAAAAAGTGCAAAATCATGCATTTGGGGCACAGGAACCCAGAGGAGACTTACATGATGGGGGAGAGATACTGATGGCAACCAAACAGGAGAGGGATCTGGGGGTAATCATATCAGATGATCTAAAGGTGGCCAGGCAATGTGCCAAGGGTGTGGGGAAAGACAGTGGGGTGCTGGGGTGCATAAGGAGAGGTGAAGCCAGCAGAAGAAAGGAGGTGATGATGCCTCCATATAAATCATTAGTAAGACCTCGCTGGAGTGTTGTATCCAGTTCTGGAGGAAACATCTACATAAAGACATACACGGGGAGGTAGTTTAGAGAAGGGCAACAGAAATGGGCAGGGCCTGCACCAGTAGTCATATGAGGAGAGATTCAGTTTGTACACTCTGGAGGAGAGGAGGAGTTTTTTTTTGGCGGGGGGAGATATGATAGAGACCTTCAAATATCTCAAGGGCATAAACAAAGGTACAAGAGGGTAGCATCTTTCGGAAAAAGAGATGTTCTAGAACAAGGGGCCGTGACATGAAGTTGGAAGGGGGTAGACTAAGGAACAACATGAGGAAGTATTTCTCACAGAAAGGGTGGAGGATGCATGGCGCAGCCTCAGAGGGTGGAAGTAGTGGTGGTAAATTTGATAGGGGAATTCAAAAGTGTGTGGGATTTGCATATGGGTACCCTAACGATAGGTAGGAGAACAAAGACAGGTATCAAGTAGGGTCTTTGATTTTTGCAAAAGGTAGGGAAAATGGGCAGACTAGGTGAGCCTGGTGGTCCTTATCTGTCATCAAATTCTATGTATCTATGTTAACGGCAGCTAGAGCAGACTACCCCTTAACAATTAATGGTGCACATGTCAAAATATTCCCTGATCTCTCCTTTCAAACAAGAACACAGTGAAAGGTCTTCGATGTTGTGAGGCAGAGATTGAGATCTCTGGGGATTCCTCATTCTTTTTTGCTTCCCCCTCGTCTCCGGATTGTGTATGGGAGAAAGTCCTGGCAGTTCACTGACCTCAAGGATGCGGGTCGGTGGACTGAGAAAGCAGAGAAGGAATTCATCGCTACATGGGATACCTCTGCAACACATCGATCTGATTCCGAGGAGGACCGAACGGTGAGCTATCTTATTATCTTCTATTTTCTTTAATGACATTTTCTACTGTTGCCGATTCAACGACTGTGCCTTACACCATAATTTGTACTGTCCTTGGAGTTCTTCAAATATTTATGGTAACTACCAAGGTGGACTAGGTTGGAGCCTTGTGGTAACTTTTTATGTATTTTTTTTCCAGACATTTGTTCCGATTAAGGCTCGTTTGCTTTGTGGGAAATCTGCCATGTTGAGGCTGTACTAGGTCTCTCTCCTCGGACATCATGCGCACTCACTTTGCGGCCGGTTCAGGCGATCTCATGCTAAAACTCAGTTAAACTCCAGTTTTTACTTTAACTGGTGATTGTGCTGCAAATTTAATGCAGTTTGCATAACAGTTTCTATACTGTATGTTGCTTTTTCTTTTTTAAATGTTGGTGATTCTGCTAATCTACTCGTTGGGGGTCCGTCTTTAAGTGGTGTCAAGTGTACCTTCTCTTTTCCCTGACTCTAGTAATGGTTTAAACAGCACTCTCCATGATTGTGTTTTCTCCCTACTGATTTACTCTCCCTGTTGGATACACCTAATGCTGTTGAAGAGGCTGGCAAGTTATTAAAGACTTCACCTATCCTCTGAATTTGTTTAGGATCCCTCCCATTCCTGTTGTACAAGAATGCATAGGACAACAACAGTTGTATGTCAAAGTATTGAATCAGTAGCAGTGTGACGTTGTCATGTGTCTGTCCTGTTCCCTGCATGAGAAAGTGGATATTAATTATCTGTTTTTAAGAGAAAACTAAAATACAAAGTTTAAAAAAAAAAAAGGTGTCCGTGATCTTGGGTTCCAGCTAAAATGTTTAGATTAAAGGGGGGACGCTGTATACATATTATACGTCTTGACATCTGAGCTTACATGCATCTGAAATATACATTTTCTCAGAAGCATGTCTGAGACATTGTCTTGAAACCATATGCCCCCTGCTGGTGAACTTTGGTACCTCCTTCCAGCTGTCATTTCTGCAGTCACTCTAAAACAACGCTGGATTTCAGTTTTGAATGGTTTTGATACGTGGCTTTGCATTTGAATAGGCACCGTGCCAGTTACAACCGAGCCTGTGTAAAATGGACACCTCTCTTCTCGGGTTAACTCAGAAGAGGCTTGTCACTCCCAGGTCTCTTTTGTAGGCTGAGTTAAATACTTGCCTTGCAGCCTCCCACACTTACACACAGAGCGGCCTTCATTTGCATACAGCTCTCTGTGGCACCCTTCCTGCTGCAAGATCAAGCATATTCAGTTTCATTCTTTCAGAACTGCGTCCTTTACGGGTCTTTACAATTCCTTTTTTTTGTTGTTGTTAATGAATCACTGTAAGTGCTTAGTCGTGTCCGATGGGGGGAAAAAAGTGTTACTGTTTTAAACATAAGTGGGAGTGAGTCACTGCATTCCAAATCCGTCAGTACACAGTGCTTAACTTGCATTGCATAATTATTTGCTTGTTTACAGCATATGGGAATTATGGCAACACAGTGCCAATGAAAGCGTGAGGAACGGCTAGTATGTCAGACTCTGCTTAATCCTAAACTTTTATAGGTCCGCATCTAAGGTAAGTGAAACTGTCATTTTTGATAGTGATCTTAAAAATCAACAGACATTCTGTGTCCAATTCTAAGAAAACAGATTCTTGGAATCGGCAGGTTACAACATCGACTGGCATGATTTTTCCTGGCACTTCGCCTGTTGTACTTTAGTCTTCTTCAGACTTCTGAAATCCAAGTTGGGTTTCTTGAAAGCAAACGGGCCATGACATTTTCTTCGGAGTTTCCCCAAAGGTACAGAATGGGTGACATCCTTTTCGAAAATAGGGCCCAGTTTTGTCCAGAAGTTCAGCGTTGGCTGGATTGAGGGACATGCTTTTGTTGTGAGCTGTTTCCATCAGAACATGCTGGGATGATCAATTCTTCATGTCTTGAGCATTATGAGTGGCCCTCCTGCAATGTCCTGAGAAACTTGTGAATGACAGTTACTGAAGGACGTACTCCTAGAAGCCACAAATAAGTAAGTTACCCAGTTGTTCTTTAAGGGTGCGGCATCAGTGGAGCACGGAGTACAGATAATTAAGCTCACATTCACTAACTCAGTGGGCCTGTTTCAAGCTAAAAGTTGAACATATTGAAAAGAAGTAATAAATAAAAAAAATAGAAATGTATTTTACCTCTAGTTTTTGTTGTGCAAATTATAGTGACACAGACTGTATCCTTAGGGTAGTGTCAAGGGATATGTGCTAGAAGTACTGTATAGTTTAGGAGCTGTGGAGTGGACCGGTGTTATTAAACTGCTCCCCCACCCATCTCAAGCAAGTGACTGTGTTGGCACGAACTGCTATGGCTCATGGCAGAGCTATGGGGGCTGAGCCCTTTTGGCCCCGCCCCCAATAATTCCAAGGCTGCAAGGAGTACAAAAAGGCCTTGTGTGTGAATAAGTCAGCACATGCAATGGAAAAGTGTTTCCACTGTGTAAACAAGAGCTCTGCTATTGGCAGTAATGTGAACTATTTCACATGTTGTGTTGTAAATAATTTGCAGTGTCTGTTAAGCAAACAGCAACGTGGTCCGCGTGCAAGAGTTCAAAACCCTGAAGATTGTTTCCCTGCATCTCTGAATATAAATAAAACTTGGAGATACCTACAGGTGACACTGCGCCTTGTCCGATAGATTTCTTACCATGTTGAGACAATGGGCAGTAGAAAACACTGGCATTGTGACACCCATTCTGTGCACTGCAGCACAGCTGACAAGTAGTCCTATCGTTTGCTAGAGTACTGTATGTAGGACTTTGCAGACCCCAGCACAGATGGCCAGTGTGCCGATGAGCTGGAGCATTCATTCTTTGCATCAGCTCTTCAGATGAACTTGCTGGCAATGTTGGTCATACCAAGCTGTTGTATGCAACTTTTTTATTTAGTTTTTTTTGCTAAAGTGAGATGGTAAAACAAAAACATGTTATCAGTATTGTTTTCTGTAGCTGTTACTGGAAAAACTCAATAAAATCATATCATATCATATCATATATCAAGTCTTTATTTAACCAGGCGTTCATCGTTGAGCAGAAGCTCGTTTGCAAGATGGACCTGGGTGGAGCATGAACAATTGTATATACAGGTCAACACAGGTATTTACAAGGCAATATAGATAATACTCTTTACAGAGAGGAAGAAAAAGAAGTTCATATGTACATAGAATTATACAGATATTGTACAGATTACACGGTATTTAAAATGTTGAGCATTATGCTAAAGTGCTTTGATTCATCATAAATAATTTCCTTGTGCTTTCAAGACTGGTGCAGGGATACGTAGGTGCTGTATTTTTTTTGTTTTTTCCCTGTGTGAACGCTTACAGGGGAAGCGACTAGATCTTCTTTGGGATACTTTGGGAAGCTGGATCCCACAGTTACATTATTTTTATCTGTGTGCCAAAGGGAAAGTTTAGGAAAGCTATAACTTACAATTGTCTGACACTCATGATAGAAGCACAAAAAAGAATTTTGCAAGCCAGGAAACTGTAGCCTAGGATTTCAGCAATATTGGTTATATACAGGTTGCTGTATGTGTGGATTAAAATTGTGTTCTGATTAAACCAGTGCACACATAATTATTGCACACACTGCCTGTTATTAACAATACATACAACTTGCTCACCTCTCAGTATCACAAGGTTCTTTGAGAAATATTCCTTTCAGACTCCAAAAATACTTTGTTTTGTTTAGAGTGAATGGACTTGGGTAGTGAAGTGTGATCTGTAACTGTATGATTGTACACATACTGTACATGTATCGAGATGTGCACTGTACATATACTGATGTGTGCAAACGTACTATACAAGTACTGATATGTGCACATGTACTGTACATGTACCGATGCATGTACACGTACTGATGTGTGCACACGTACTGTACCTGTACCGATGCATGCACATGTACTGTACAAGTACTGATGTGTGCACACGTACTGTACAAGTACTGATGTGTTCACATGTACTGTACATGTACCGATGTGTGCACACATACTGCACATGTACTGATGTGTGCACATGTACTGTACATGTACTGATGCATCCACATATACTGTACAAGTACTGATGTATGCACATGTACTGTACATGTACCGATGCATGCACACATACTTTACAAGTACTGGTGTGTGCACACGTATTGTACAAGTACTGATGCGTGCACATGTACTGTACAAGTACTGATCAAGTACACGCATTGTACAAGTACTGATGCGTACACGCATTTTCACATGTACTGATGCGCAGTAACACATATCACATGTAATATGTACACGCACTGTACATGTACTGATACATACATACATACTGTAATGTGTACCGATGTGTGCGCATGTATTGTGTGAGTACCAGTGTGTGTGGGCACGCACTGTACATGTACCGTGTGGGGCACACACTGTACATGTAGCCGACATGCATGCATACGCATTGCACAAGCAATGTGTGTGTGCATTTAAGACGACTATACAAGTACTGATGTATGCACATGTAGTGTATGTGTACCGATGTGTGCACACACATGGTACATGTACCCGTGTGTGGGGTGCATGCTGTATACTTTAATACTGTTTTAACAAGGTCGGTCTGTCTGTTAGATTTTTGGGTTGCCCTGAAAAGGTGTACTCCACAGTGGGCTCACCTGGTTATCATTGTTAAATGAATCGGTTAAGCTTTTGAAATCAATTGATCAAGACTAACTACTTAACTCTGACTGCCATGACCACAAACCCCTGTGAAAGGAGAGGTTTTGTTTTTCTTATCAGGATATGATGTGCAGACATTTAAAAAAAATTTTTTTTTGTGGTGGGGGGGTGTTTTGGCTCACTCCTGTTGTGTTTTGGAAGAGCTCCTAGCCTCAGGGATGAAGCTTCGAAAAAACTTCACTCACCTTTCAGACAGTGTGTCTCATATTTCATTCCCCTTTTATTATAACTATGCAAATGAAACATAAAGCAGGATCACTGTCCCTAAACTTCATCTGATCTTGCAGCTTGTCTGCGTCTGACATCACAGTTCCCTCCTTGTGACATCTGAGTCTGTTGCTATGGAAACATATTTGATGTCATAAACAAAGGAATTGTAGGCAAGTAGCCAGAGCAGATCAGTCTAGTGGGCAGTGATCCCAGTTTCATGTTGATGTATTATTATAGTGGAAAAGGGGACGCTAAAAAAACCCAGATCTATAAAAACTAGAATTAAATGTGTTGAAAAATGTTTTTTCCAAGGTGCCCCCTCTGGTGTCAGGGCTGCTGTTCACAAATGACAACTGCAAGACCCATCTGGCCATATATACAAAGACTGTATCATCTCATGCCGTACTCCTCTTAGAAAATGGGTTACGAAACTTCTGTAACCTGATTGGCAGAAAGCAGTCACAAGGCATAAGTTCATCTGTCAACAGAGCCCTCTAAATGTTCACTCTACTACTAGCCTTTGTTTTTTCCAGTCATGGTCAGTGCAGATAAATGTTACATGTAATAGGAACGTGAAATCCAATAGTGAAAGTTGTTTTGTTTTTAATCTGTTTGGAGCAAGACTTTTTACGTAGTCTTAAAGACTTCGTAATTTACTTTCATAAACCGGGGATTGTGCTGGAGTTTTCTTGGCGCGGGGTAGATCTGAAGCTCTTCCATACTGAGATGCAGTTGGAACAAGCAGCACTGGCCCGTCATGGAGGGTTTTGGAACCCTTGGCACTATTCAGTGTGTTTCCTGGCAGAGACTGTAAGGCTTCTTCCAGCCCTCGGCAGAGTGCAACTCCCAGTGTGTAGACTCTGAGAGCAGGGTACAGCTCCTGCTCAGCACAGGGCTCAATGGAAACACTTAATCCCACCGGAAGTACACAGCAGAGTGCTGTAGTTTCCCGAGTATATTCCTTTTATAACACTGCTATGGCACCACCATGTTCGGGGGCGGGGGGGGCGGCAAGTGCCACGCTGACAGTGGTGAGCATGCAGTTCTTGTTATTTGAAATGACAAGAAGTTGCAGTCAAACACCGCTCACCCTAACATGGCCATGGACAAGGGAGAGCAGTGATTCTCTTACTGTTTTGGCCTGTGTTTATTTGTTTCAGGCCAGTGCGAGGAAAGGCACCACAGGAGTTTGGTTTTGTAGTACGCCTTTCATACAGACTGCATTCCAAGCAAGTTTACAGTCCAGGAGAGGGAAGGGTGGAGAATGAGCTGCCATTTCAGATGTGCAGGGAGATTGAAAACACACAGAGATGCACTGGAGAGAAGCTAGGCACAGCAGATTTAAAGTGGCTCGCTCAGTGCTTGAGTGACTTGCTCAGGGTTACATGGTAAGTGGTGGTGGTTGTGGGATTCAAACCTGGGTCTCCGGTTTCACAGCTGTGTGTTTGAACCACTAAGTCCAACAGGTTCTTCGGAGTACCACATTGGTTTCTGATTTAATACTTCTCTGTCCCCAAAAGCAACATAGCCTATGAGTTTCAAAATAAATTGCATAAATTAAATTGTTTGAGAAGGCAAAGGGGTTAAAACCCCACCCACATTGTCCTATCTTGACGGAGGTGACATTTCTTAGAGCAGTTGTGTAGTATACACTAGGCAGACTTCAGCATTCACTATAGCTCTCTTGCAGGCGAAGCAGCTTTACACTTGTCACCAAGCAAGGATTTCACTTGTCATTTACTTAGTTTTCTAGAGACACCATTACCTTTTTTGCCCCCAGTGGCCTTTGTTATATAACACAGAATCGGGAGCAACCACTGAATGTAAAATATTCTTCTGTTAGTTTGGTTAAGGATGCTCTCCTCCGACAAGGGGGGAGGGCTGTTACACCACCCAGTTACTGCAGCCTGTAGATGCGCGGGCGGCGGCACGGGACTTACAGTGTGTTGAGGGACGGACACCATTAGGCGTTTGGATGAGCTGTGCGCTAGCACATCTACAGCTGGGACTCTCGTTCTTGTGCTGGTGTCCTCGGGTGGGGTTTCGGGAACCAAGAAAAAAGGCAACAAATACAAAAAATCAGGCCCCCACTGCCGCGCAGCATGATCCCCGAGAGGGAGGAACGGAGCACAGATGGTCGGTACCACCGCCACAGGCCTTGCTAGCAGTGGGAGATAAAATGTGCAGTTAAAAAAAAACATAAATGAAGATTTAAAAATCTAGAATTGCCTGTACCTGAGAACTGAATTTTTGTGAATTTACAACTAAAATGGTTGATTTTTATTCTCTGTAGATCTTTGCATAAATATAGTCATAATAGGCAAATAATTTGTCTCCCATGCAGATTCCAGTCCACGTTTTGGCTATAAATGAATTTTTGGGCCTAGGAGAGTTGACAGTGTCCCATCAGCAGTGGTTTTCAGTAAGTACTCTGTGTTTTCCTATTATAGTATAGCTCTTTTTATGTACAGTACATGTATGCATGCATGGTATATGTAAGGAATAAGACATGACGAGGTGTGGTTTATGGCCTAATAAGAGCACGCCCCAGGTGCATAATGAGGCACGAGGCTCTTGTACAGTGTGTCTTTAGCACATGGGAAATACTCTTATCAGGTCATAAACCACACCTCGGAGTGTCTTATTCCGCTTATAAAGTGGGTCCCATAAGCAATTTAAAAAAAAAAAAAAGATGTACATAAACGTTACAAAAATAGGGTTTTATTTGTGATTTTTGCCTGCTGTAGTACAGTGTTCAGTTTCCAGTGGAAGGCGCCTGCATGCAGATTCCTCAGCTGAGTCCCCCCCATCACTGTAAACCATGAACCTTCCTCCCCATTCACACTCAGTGTATGCTGAAGCCTCCGCTATTCATGTATCTCTCTGGCACTGTTGACATTTTTATGCAGGGGAAGAGATTTTTGAATGGTGTGCTTGAGGAGATCTCAGCACTTGGATATTTCGGCAGTTGCTGTAGCCACTTCCAGTTCACCGACAGTAGCCCTGCTGAAGATTAAGGGTGGTAGCATGGTTATGAATAGAGTTTCAAAGGGGTCGGAGGAGCAAGTTTCATCTGTCATATGAAGTCGCCTGAGCTGATGGAGGAGCGAGTTTCACATCTGATTTTAAAGCTGCCTTCTGGCGGCACACACAGCGCTAACTGGATTGAGGGTAGCTTTGTTCAACAGTACTGAGAGGTCTAACTCTTATTTTAAAATGTTTTTAGCAGCATTATATGATAAGTGTGTGTGTGTGTGGGGGGATAGCTTAGCCAGAAGTGCACCTGGAAAAAAAAATACGTTGCCAGTTCGTTTGAATAATGCGGCGCTTGGCACAGTGATCTGTGTTATTCTCTGTCCTGGCTGGCTGAAGAGGTGCTGGTTGGCTCAATATGCCCTGATAAGGACACGGCCAGAGGTACCTTTCAGCCAATCAGGACAAAAAAAATTCTCTACCTGTTTTATTAGTATGTATTAATTGTGGTCAAATAGCATTAACTCTAACTTGATTTTGCCAGTTGGTCAGATAATCTGAAATCCTCAAGTCTCAGCTATTAAGATAATATCCAAATATCTAGCCCCCTGTTGTCCAGTGGTGTCCCCACCAATTGTATGCCATACCAGTGTCTCTGATTTCTAGTGGCACCCTTGCTGTGTTTCACCACCCCCCCCATGACAGCAACCAGCACAGTCCCCCTCATATCTTATTAACATTTTGCCAGCGGAATAAAATAGCACTAAACTGTTAGTATAATACTAATGGTGTAATGCTGTTTTGATCATTTGGCTGAGGAGGTGAGAGGAGGGCTGTGCCAGTTGCTGTTCAGGTGGGTGGGAAGATGGAAGGGGTTGACACTAAACTCCAGGGACACATTAATGGCATAAGATGGGAGGATACCACTAGACACAAGGGATAGTCTTAGCATGGGGTAAGAGAGAGGTTACCATTGGACACCGGTGTCATGCTGTAAGGGACTGGTGAGAGAGAGAAGGACCACTGGATGCCAGGAACACTATGTATGGGTTGGGTAAGGGAGGGGTCACCCTGGATGCCAGGTAATCTTTGTACAGCTAAAGTGAAGGAGGGGAGTGCCACTGAGTGCCAGGGGCACTTGTTATGGGCCGGCAAGAGGGGGGTTATTACTGGATTCTGGGGACTCGTTGTATATGTTGGATGAGGAAGGGGAAGTCGCTAGACACCAGGAACACTTGGTAGGGGTTTTGTAAGGGGGTGGCACTGGGCACTAGGGATTGGGGTCTCTTTGTATGGGATGGGATAAGGGAAGGTGTGCCAGAGTTAAGCAAACAAATGGAAACAGATTATTGGATTTTCACAGTCAGATCCAAGATTGGATCCTGAAAATATTTCGGATTGGAAAGAGAAAATTCGGCAATTCTGAAATCTTAGAATCTGATAAAACCATATTTTTGGTGATTCCATCCAAGCTCCTCTAATGTTTTGGTATTGGTGATATTACAGAAGAGACCCTTTGTTATAGCTGGATTCTGTGGATTACATTGATCATAATACCGCTGCAGCCATATTTTTAAGGCACCATAAAATAAACCAGTAACTTACTGCACACCCGAAGAGCCAAATAATCAATATTAATGTTTTAAATGTTTCACGTTTGAGGCAGAGGGGTGAGATTAGCCTCACTGTTTCAGACTGTCCGCATGTTTCTTCACCTGCAATCAGATGGGGACGTAGATGACATGTCAACGCAGTGGGTGTCGATGTGATGACTAAGGGTGATATACTATATAGAGAACGTCTAAGATTGTGTTTTTTTTTTTTTATTTATGTTTATTTTCTGTGTAAGCAGACAATTAACATCCACAAAAACTCATACAGGGCATAGAAAAAAACAATTCATCATCACAAATTGTTGCTGTACATATCATTTTGCCCATGTAAACTGGTACAGTAGGAGTAGTGGGTAATCCTGGACAATGAGTCCTGTAAGGTATAGTTCCAAATAGTCTCTAAGAAATTGCCAGCCTCTTCAGCGGTATAAGGTATATCCATTAGGGATATGTATTAGAATAATCTTAACACAATCCTAAAATTGCTATTTAAACCTGGTTTACAATTAGGAAGTATGCACTGAATAGTAAAAGACCCCCTAAAGCGGTCGTTCTCCACATGAACAGCAAGCAAAACTTATCAAATATGGTACTAATACAGTTGCCTTACATTTTAGAAACTTGTGCAACTCTTAAGTAACAGTTTTTGGTACTTTTAAACCTAGTAACATACTGGTACGTGCACTAAATGAAGAAATACCAAAAAGATGGCCCCTAGACCACCTCGTGGCAATACTGCCACTTACCCAATATCATTTTAAGACATATGCCCCCTTCATCGTGCTACCCAGACTTTCTAAATCAAAGTAGAAGGCAAAACTAGTCACCTTCCTAGGAATCCCAAAAACAGTATATTTAAACTTTAAGAGACAGTAAACAAACTAAGCAATTAAATGCAGTGCTCCAATTCAGCTTGAGATTCAGGTGCCCTTAAAGTTCCAGCTGCAACATGTAGTATGTCCACCAAGCAGTGGATTCACTGTTTACCAGTCCAGTCTTTGTACCCTGCCGAGCAAAACCAAGAGTGGCATCGTACCAAATGACAAGCTCAGAACTCCAGACAGTGCCAGCCTTGCCACGCTCTAAATGGTGCAACTTTCCAGCGACCACGTTGATCCCCTCGCAGGCCTTGAAATCATCGGATCCTGCCATCACAGGGCTCAAGTGGTGTGTATTTTCGCATGGAACCGTTCAATCTTGTACTGCGCTAGCGGCTGCTGTACATCCAAATAGAAGGTGCTGGTAGTCCTCGGTCTCCAATAACCCTGTATGTTGTGGTAAAATCTTTCCAACACAGGTCTCTGTAGCATGTATATTCTCCCTGGTTGCCGAATATCCTCCCGGTAGACTATTTGGTGCATTTGTGAAGCCCACAACCACTTGGCACCCCAGTCTCTGCAGCAATGTCTGCAACTTGGAGTCCATGGCCTACATGAACTCCAGGATAAACGTCCACGGTGCTTCTGGCTGGGCCATTGTATTCTCGGGCCCGTTGGTAGACAAAGAACCTGTTTTCCCCAGCAGTGTGCACCATCGCGTTTGACTGCTGTTGTTTCGAGCTGTCTATACCATGAACCTTGGTGAGTTTGGTATCGTCGGGATCCAGGAGGGTTACTGCTCTTATATCTATCATTCTTTTTTAGTAATAGTACCATTAAAGTTCAATTTGTTCTGTAAATTTGCCTACTGAAGTGGAGGAGACTTCAGAGATACAACCAGCCTAGAAGATGGCTCTCTAGTGCCCCGTGTTATCATTATTTTTTTTTATTGCTCATCGAGATATTTCCCTGTTGGGTTGGATGGATGTCACACGCATTTTCTCATGTCTGACTGGAAGCCATGCTGCTCCTACATGCTGACAACTCCCCATCTGAATCTCCTGTGGATTACATTCAATGAAGGTGTCGCAAGGAATGGGGGTGTCCCCATCCTCACTCCTGGAGGACAGATCCAGTTAGAGGTTGTGGTGGCCAGCTCGCTGGCCAGCAAGTGCCACCACTGCCATCATTCAGATGGCTACCATTTTTTCACCACCCTTTTTTCCTCCCTCCCTCCCTGCAGCATAGAGTATTTCCCTGACAGGACATGCTGGCATGCAGCAGTGTCCCTGCGGATGAGGAAAGCTCCATGGCCTACCATACGGTCACTGCGAGGGCTCTGATCCCCATTGCTGGGAGTCCGGTAACATTGATGCACACTAATGATCAAGATGAAGAATCAGTTTCCAAAAACAGAAAAACAAAATAAGCTGGCTGGCCTAGTGAGGGGATGCTGCCACCTGGAAGAGCAGAGTATGTGTATGATCCCCAGAATCTCCCACTGAGGTTGGGAGGTGTGTTTGTGTGTGTTTTTGTTGCAGCATATAGGTGAGACCCTCGACTCTTAGGGAGGGCCTTGCCCACATCGCAGGGATCAACAAATTTTAAATTTATCTGCTAGTCCAGGACAACTGGCCTAGCCAAAAATGGTAGTCCCAGTGTTGTGAGTGGTAGTCCATGGTTGGCAGGCTATATTTTAAGGAACATTTTAAAATAATTATGTAGCAATAAAGTATATGGTCTGGGGGGTTGTATTGTTTCTACTATGTAGATGTTCAAGTTCAAGTTTATTGCAGGAAAGACTCCGTTGAGCAAGCTCATTCACAAGGAGGTCCTGAGGCACATACACATACAGTTCGCAATTACATAGACAGGAGATATAAAATGTAGAACAACAAAGAAAAAAAAAATATATAATACAAGAGGTATACACAATAGAAGTCCTTATGCTATATATAGCAGTACATTTCAGCTTTAACCTTGCCCTAAATTATGCAACACATTTTCAGCTTAATAAGCAGAGCGCCAGTTGGTACCTAGGAAGTTGACTTGGCGTTGGGGGCCTAGTAGCACCTACATATGTCTTTTAATTTAGAGATAGCTAGTGTTTTGTAGGAGTTAATTGATACGATGCTGGTTAGCTTCAGCATGGCTTGTAGTTGGTTCCAAATGTTTGGGAGAGCTAGATGTAGGCTATTGGAAAGCAGGAAAAATGATGTATTTGTAAATCGTTCTGTAGAAGATGGAAAGTTTGATGCCTTTTATTGGACCAACAAGTGTCTTGTACAATGATGGAATTATATACACAAGCTTTTGGGGCGGCCCCGAAAGCTTGTGTATAATTCCATCTTTGTACAAGACACTTGTTGGTCCAATAAAAGGTGTCACACCTTCCATCTTCTCCTGTTTTGCAAGGACCAATACGGCTGAAATCTCTTTTTACAAATAAATTGTTCTGTTAAATTAATACAGGTTAAAGTCAGAGTCATATTTCTTTTCTTTTCCTCTCCTCCACCTGTTCATCGAGCACTGAAGTGCATTTTCTATTTCGTGATGCTAATAAAACTTATTTTATTACAGTTACTGTGTGGTATTTTTTTTGCATTGGTGGTAGACTGCAGTGGGAGGGGACAGACACTAATAAAAAATAATGCTTAATTTACAGATGCAGGCTGATTAGACTAAGCAGGGTAGGCAGGGAGGAACAGGAAGGCAGTGGAATAGGACTGGGATGGGAAGAAATAGCAATGTATAGAAAGATTTACAGGACAGTGTGGCTTTGATGATTTTTTTATTTCTACTTTTTTTTTTTAAACTTTTTTTACACTGCACTTTTAGTTTGTCCCATGCCAGCCACACCCTCACCCGACATGCCCGACAGACAGTTCCCTTCCTACCACTCCACAGACTACAACACACTTCTTTGTTTTTATTTCCTTAGGCAGCTTTTGCCTTAACGTCACTTCTGGTTTTTACACTTTGCCTAACTTTACCCAAGGCAACACGAAGCCCAAGCCTCACTCTCTTCCTCCTTTGGAGCCATTTTGTTTGGATCAAGACAAGTGCTGCTGTGCTACATGTAGTTTCTTTGTAGCCAGCACATAAATCATGGTGGCCCAATAGTAACAGGCTACTTTTGCCCCTCTACTCTGACTAGTGTCTGATCCTTTTTTTTTTTTAACTTTATTTCCAGACTGAACTTTTTTATTTGCCACTATGCTGCATGCAGCTGTTTTGCGGCGAGCACATAAATCATTGTTATGGCCAAGCTGTAACGCACTACCTTTTGCCCCTCTATTCTTTAGTACCGATTCTGTGTCCAACACTTTTCTGTTACTTTTTTCAGTTCTTTTTCTTTCCTTTTTTTCTGGGGGGGGGGGGCCTTAAATTTTGATCAGTCTGGAAGCTGGCAGGCATGCAAATCTGATCTCACTGATGAGTACATCCCTCCCCAATCTCACCACCATCACACTCCCTTTCGGTTCTCTTGTTTTTTTTTTTTAAATACATTTTCAATGTTTTGTCAGTGACATTTAGATGCAGAAATCTCCCCACAAACAACCCTCAGCCACAACAGTGTTGTGCCGTTCCCCAAGGTCTGCTAGACTCACACAGCTACTTCATTTCCCTCTTAGGTCAGTGTGCAAGCCGTGAGTGGGCCTTCGATCTAACCTTTAACCCCCCCAAGTCACCGCTACAGCCAGTAGGTTTTCTTACCTTAGCTTATGACTGTTCTGCTTCTCCCTGCCGCTCTGATGATTCTCTGGCTCCTCCTCAGTTCCTGAAGGCTGCTCTCTCTCTCTCTATTCCACGCTTGCTCTCCACACTCAGCGACACCTGCCTCATTCCTGGGGTCCTCATTTGACTCTGCTCCCTGGCACGCCAATCCGTCACATAGCCACCAGGACAGTCAGATTCAGATGTCAGAAGTGAGTACCCTAGTGAAGGATCCAAGAAATGCACTAAAAAAGGTTTTTGTGTTCTTTTTTAAGCACTATTTGTCCGTGGACAACTAGCTCTGCGCAAAAATGCTTGTCCCTGACTACAAAGTGATAGCCCGGGACGTTGGGCTATTGGATTTGTCGAACCCTGCCACATCGGCATTCCCCCTGCAAGTGATATTGGCATGGGGGGCGTTTGCACTGGTTAAGAAGGCAGCAACTCTCCTGTCCTCCTGACCAGAGGAAGGGGGCAACCTTGGCTACCCCGATGGTTTGGTTTGGGTTGGAGATGGGATAATAAAGGGGGGGGGAGGATCAGCATAATTAAAAACAAACAAGAGAGTGATTGCCCCGGCTTGCCAGTTGTCAGCCGGGGCAGGGAGGATCGAGCATCGGGAGGACAGCTCTCCTCCTTTGGGGAAGGGTGGTTCTGTGGTCTGCTGTTCTACCGCCACCTAGCGAAATCCAGGCGGAGGGGCATGGCGGTCACATAGTGTGTGACAACCCCACGTCCAGAGCACTGGGGGCATCTCCATGGAGGCGGAGCTCGCACACTTCGCTAATTGCACGTCCGTTGCCAGTCGAGAGGAAAGTAGAGGATGGACTAAATGAAGCCTTGTTCATCTGTCTGCCAGCCTGATCTGCCGTTCTGGGTCTGGGGCACGTCTGGATGTGTTTCTGGGGGGGAACAGATTGCCCTCCTCTCCTAGCCCTGCCATGGGGGATTGTCCTCCTCTCTTGGCCCTGCCATTGGAGGGGGGGGGAACCTGCTGAGGATACTGCTCACAACCTCAGAGGCACCTGGAGACAGCAGCAGCAGATAACAGGAGCTGATACAGTGCCCATCATGCCCAGGGGGAAAAACACTTGTATTAACAAAAAAAAAGTGAGAGAGGCTGCCAGATTGTCCATGCAGTAGTGCTTCTTGATCCTGTACTGGTGACCTGGGTTTGGGAGCAGCTGAGGGGGCTGGATCAAGAACCATGCCTCCTGGGCCAGCAGTATGATGGCCACTGGTACTCGTGGGCCCCAGACAGTGTGGATCCCCACAGGACTTGACAGTAGAGGGGGAGCAGCAGATGGGACTGGGAGGTTGCAGCCATAAGGACCCAACAGCAGATGTAGGTGGTAGTCCAGTGGCAAACAGTTATATACAACAACAACAACAACAAAAAAAATCAAACAAGATGATACTATTGGTTGTGCTGCGTGTCTGTTCAGTGCCTAGCCTTGTTGTCTGCAGTCATTGTGATTTGAAATCACAGAAAGAGCAGAACCAAACCACACAAAAACATGTATCCTGGATTTTAGGGGGGCAGACTTTGGGAAAATGGGGAGATAGGGAGATACTTGAAAGAGGCATTAAGGGGAATGGGGCAGGAATCGGGTTGAGGAACAGTGGGCAGTATTTAAAATGGGGATTACAAGAGCAACAGAATTATGCATTAAGCAGGTTAGCAAGAGGAAAAAGAAGAGGAGACAATTATGGTTTTCCAAAGAGGTAGCAAAGAAAGTGAAAGCCAAAAAGATTGCATTCAGGCAGTACAAAAAGACACAGGCAGAAGGGGATAGGGAGAAGTACCAGGAGAAGCAAAGGGAGGCAGGGAGGTCAATAAGGGAAGCCAAAGCTCAGACAGAAGAACACATTGCAAAATCAGTGGGTAGAGGGACAAAACCTTTACAGGTACATAAGTGAAAAAGAAAGGCAAAGGGAGGATAGTGAGACTGAAGGGGAGGATGGGGCAGCGTGGAGATGACAACAGTAAAGCTGACATATTGAACAGGTATTTCTGCTCAGTCTTTACTGAGGAAGAGGAGGGTAATGGGTCTGAAGGAGTACAAGGGGTGAGAATGGTGCAGAAATGGACACAAGTCCCTTTACACGAGAAAGGGTCCTGAAGGAACTGGAAGTAATAAGAGTTGATAAAGCAATGGGGCCAGATGGGGTGCATCCCAGGGACCTTAAAGAACTAAGAGAGGTGGTGGCTGAACCTCTGGCCATCCTGTTTAGCTGATCACTGGAAACAGGGGAGGTACCTAAAGACTGGAGGACAGCAGATGTAGTCCCCTTATACAAAAGTGGGAACAAAGAGGAAGCGGGGAACTACAGACCAGTCAGCCTCACCTCGGTAGTGGGGAAGATCATGGAAGCACTACTGAAGGAGAAATTGATGGAACATCTGGTTGTCAATGGACTACAGGACCCAAAGCAGCGTGGTTTCACCATGGGGAGGTCATGTCAGACCAACCTCGTTGAATTTTTTGACTGGGTGACTAGGGAGGTGGATCAGGGGAGGGCAGTGGACATGGCCTATCTGGACTTCAGCAAGGCCTTTGACACTGTGCCACATAGTAGACTATTACACAAACTGGGGAATATGGGTGTGGGCAGGACAGTAGTGTGGTGGGTAGGTAACTGGCTGGGCGGCAGGACACAGAGGGTGGTGGTAAATGGCTGTCACTCAACAGAGGGAAGAGTGACCAGTGGGTACCACAGGGATCAGTGCTGGGACTGGTCCTATTCAACATCTTCATCAGTGACATTGTGCAGGACCTAGAAGGCAGAATTTCACTGTTCGCTGATGACACAAAGCTCTGTAACAGAGTAGACACACCAGAGGGTGTAGACAGAATGAGAAGGACCTGCAGAAACTTGAAGAATGGTCAGGGTTTGATAGTTGAAATTCAATGAAAAGAGAGAAGATAATGCATATGGGGCACAAAACCCTGGCACAATATATCAGCTGGGGGTGAGGATATAGCATGCACCAAGCAGGAAAGGGATCTTGGGGTTATCATCTCTGATGACCTCAAGGTAGGGAAACAGTGTGACAAGGCAGCAGGTAAAGCAAATAGGATGCTGGGGTGCATAGGCAGGGGCATCACCAGCAGGAAAAGGGATGTCATAATTGCACTATACAAGACACTAGTGAGGCCCCACCTAGAGTACAGTGTACAGTTCTGGAGACCTTACCTACGTAAGGACATAGACAGGGTAGAGAAGGTTCAGAGAAGGGCAACAAAGATGGTACATGGATTGCATCACAAGTCCTATGAGGACAGGTTGAAGGAACTGAACATGTACTCCCTGGAGGAGAGGAGGGAGAGAGGGGACATGATGGAGACATAAGTATCTTACAGGGAGGAACACATATTTTTAAGCAAAAAAGATGTTCCAGGACTAGAGGGAATGGGATGAAGTTGGAGGGAGGACGATTCAGAGGAAACGTGAGGAAGAATTTCTTCACAGAACGGGCGGTGGACAAGTGGAACACCCTGAACACCCTGCCAGAGGAAGTGGTGGGGGCTGAAACAATCACGAGATTTAAGAATGCATGGGATAGACATAAAGTAATTCTGGAGGTCAGGGGTAAGGGGCAACAGACTTCTAGGAAAACATAAAGTGAACTTACAAGCTCAAATGGGCAGACTGGGTGGGCCATAGGCCCTTATCTGCCGACACTGTCTAAGCATCTATGTAAGTCTGCCAGTAATGCGATGCTGTCTTGGTTTTCTGAGCTTGGGTCCAAGAAGCCAGTCGAGCAATACTGTTAATCGGCCAGCAAGGATACTGTTGTTTGGGCCTTGTCAAGTGTCACTGATGAGGAAAGACTTGGTCTTCACTGTGTGCAGAACAGTTCTGTTTACACAGAGGAATCATTCCGTGTTCTCTTCACTTCCAGCTTTGGCATTACTGTGTTTCTGGCTGCATTGTAAACTGGCTGTCATGAATAAGGACCGAGTGCAGCTCTGTTATTGCACCTGTCCAGGTCTTGTTAGTTTTATGCCGTTATGTCTGTTAATCTTTGTGGCGTTTGTTGTTATTTCTTTTAGTATTGTGCAGTATATACATGTCTTAGTACAGCAGCATTACATCACCTTTACAATAGTCTCCATCCTCACCTTTGCAGTTGTAGTTCATACAGTGCTGTACTGTTGTCCTGCTTGTATACATGTTTACTATATTTTATTTTATTTAGTTTTTGTTTACTGGGTAAGCGCACTAAACAAATACAATGCCTATTTTCAGGCACGACCTGGGATAAGTACAAACATTAAGTAAAATGTTGTTACATAGACTCAGAAGTGCACCGAACAAAAACCGTACAGAAATAGCGAGACAACAGTTTGAGCAGCATAGAGTTTTGCAGTTGGAATTACCAGTTACAAAGAGGCAAACACGAGGCATGTGTTTACACAACATAGACCAGATGAGATGCAGTATATCATGTTCATTTGCATCCTGCTTTGTCACAGTTTTACACTCTTTTTACCCAGGATAACATAGCTCAGATGCAGTATCTCGTTTTAAGTGGGGCCCTGCTTGTATTTATTTCTTTATTGAAAACTTTGAAGAATACCTTTGAGCACAGGTACTCATTTACAAAGATTCCTCGTCAAATACATGGTCATAAAAAGCATTCCAAGTACAATAAGTAGTTCCAACGGAAATGCAGTCGAGTCAGGCTCAAAGCATATCAGTTACATACAGTTCTGAAAAAATCCATACAGATCATTGTATAAAAAGTCACGGGATATGTACAGAGAGAAGCCAAATAAAACAGCTTAACAGTTACAGTGGCAGTGGACTGCAAGGGCAGACTGCAAAGGTCTCTTAAACTGATTAATCATGGGGAGATCCAGCAGAGTATCAGGCAATTCGTTTAATGTGTTGGCAGCACTGACAGCAAATGACCGCTTGTCCAGCTGAGCACACCGGAAAGGAGGCTTAACGGTATTCCTGGTGTTGTATTAGTTGGAGAAGGTGCGGAAACAAAATTGTTAAAGCAGGAGTGCTAGGCCCAGAAGTGCCTTTTTAGCTAACAAACGGGTCTGGAGCTTTATTCTGCTTAGTAAAGGTTAGTGAGTGCATAAAGGGTACAACTATGAGTGCTATTATATGTACCAAGTACAAAGAGGCACACCTAATTACAGATCAGCTTTACTCTGTTTTAGTATGTCACAGGCAGCTGCGTAGACAGCAAGACCATAATCTAAAAGTGACAGAATGCAGCTGTGTACACTAAGGCATCTAGCATCCCCTGTGAGACTGTTCCAGGTACATTGCACCCAGTCTTCCGTTAACTGTGGCCAGTAGATTGTCAGCATGGGTGGGCAGTGGATAAGGTGTCATCCAGGGTTACTCCGAGGTATTTGAAGGTCTCCATCTCTTCAAGGTTTTGTCCCTGGCCATTTCAAATGACAAAAGGTGGAACTTTCCTCTTCTGTGTGTTCTTTTTTGTAATTTCTTTATCTGTAATTCGGAAAACACCTTTAAGCACAAGTGCTCTTTTATAAAGGTTCCACGTCAGTAAAGGACAAAGAACAAAAGACATTCACCAATTCCAGGGGAGCCTGGTCAGGTACAAGAAGCAGAGATTACAAGCAGAGTTAACATCAAACTGTGGGACCAGTTTGTTGAGAAACGGCCTTCAAGTGACCTTAAGTTACTTCGGATAGCCATGCTGAGGCTGTCACAGTCGTTATTTTTATTGTTTTGGAAAGATGGCAGCATCATTGGCATAGAGGAGCACGTTGGCTGTCTGACAGGCATCAGACAGTCGTTTTACCCATTTTTATTTTTACCCTGTATTCACCCAGGATATCACAGCAGAGATGCAGTATCTCATTTTCACTGTGGACCTGCTTTTACCCATTTTTCTAATGCATCTACCCAGGATAGCCCAACTGTGAGGCAGTCTCTCATTTTCAGTGGGGTCCAGTATTTTTCCCAGGATAGAACAGATAGATAGATGCACATTTCAGTGAGGTTCAGCTGTACCGGGGTCCTGCTTTTGCACATTTTTACTAAAGACGTGGTCAGATATCTCCTGAAATTTCTGTGACATCTCTAGAGAAATTCTCTGCCTGCCTGAAGTTCCACAATATAGCTACCAGAGAGAATCTCTTTAGAAATACCACAGTATCTGAAAATGTCTGACCATGTCTTTGACTGCAGCTGTAATTACCCAGGATGGACCAGATGAGATGCAGTATCTCATTTTCAATGGTGCCCTGCTTCTTTATACATTTTTAGAATGTATGTACTCAGGATTGCCCAGTAGAGGTACAATATCTCATTTTCAGTGATGTCCTGCGTTTACGATTTTTTATTTTTAAACAGTAGGTACCCAGGACAGCACAGTATGTTATCTCATTTCCAGTGAGGGTTCTTTTTTCACCCAGTTTTACAATGGATGTACATTGGATAGGCCAGCTGAGAGGCAATATGTCATTGTCCGTAGGCTTTGCTGTTTTGACCCCAAATTTCCAACATAGTCATTCTAAGACCTGGCATAATGATCAAGATGAGTGAAGTTTTTTAAATCCTGTCCGAAAAATGATTTTGTTGAGCGACTGCAAAAACATGTTTCAGAGGGGATTTGAAAAAATGACACCAGTCATGTTCATGATGTGGGGTACCAGAAGGGCTAAGTTGAACATTTGGGTCCTAAATCTGCACAAATGAGACAGTTGGGAGTAAACACTGGAAAAATTCAGTGCGTATTCCTGTTAACTGGTTTTTTTTTTTCACATTTTAACCCCAACTCATCAACATATTTTTTTTTATTTTCTGTTTTTTCCCCTCCTTCTCACCACATCTATCCCCTTCCTTGGGATCCTCAGTGTGTCATTCAACTATGCCGGGGAAACCTGAGGGACACCTATGTTCCTAGAGTGCCCGGCTCCCAAGTGAACCTTGCATCCCAGATAACCCCCCGGATGGGGCAGAGGAAGTCTCCCCTGCCTTCCCCCGAGACCTCAGGGGGAGTGGACACCTGGAGCCTGCATCTCTCGGTCCCTGGTCGTTGACGCGAGGCCCGTCTCCTGGTGTAGACGTGGGGCTTTTTCCTTGTTCTGGTACCCCACCCCCTGTGGACATCTGCGCTCAAGGAGGACCAATGAGATGGAGGCGCATAGAGATACACCTCTGGTCCTCAGCCAACACCTGCCCCTCCCTCAAGCTGTGTCTCCTCGGCTGCATCAGCACTACCTGTGGTCACCCAGGTGGTGGCAGTATAGCAGCGAGGAGAACAGCCTACCCTTCCTGGAGAAAGAGAGTGGCCCATCAGGCACTCAGTCCTTCTCCCCAGTAGCCCTCCGACGATCTGGGGTTGCAAGCGGTAGCACTACCGTTGGGCCGGCCCTAACATATTTTTTCTTTTACTCCACCTTACGATTAAGACAGGTGTAACTTTTTAAATCCTGCCTGAAAGGTGCTTTTGTGGAGTGACTCTGAAAATGTGTTATCAACAGGATTTGAAAAATGACACCTGTCATGTTCATAAGGTTAGTACCAAAAGAACTGTGTTGAATATTGGGGGCCAAAATCTGTACAAATGACAGAGTTGTGAGTAAATGTTGGAAAAAAAATCTACATTTCTTCATAGCTGTGTTTTGTTTTTCTTGTTTTATTTTGACCCCAAATTTTCAACATAGTCTTTTTATGAGCCCCCCCGCCTTATGATCAAAACAGGTAGAATTTTTTACATCCCATCCAAAGGTAATTTCACAGTGCGAATGCTGAAACATGTTTTGGAAAGGATCTAAAAAATGATGCCCATCTTGTCCATGAGGTGGGCAAACAAAAGAGGCGTGTTGAACATTTGGGGACAAAATCTTCAAAAATCTCCGTTATGACCCCGTTGTATGATCAAGATAGGCGACATTTTTAAAATCCTGTACGAAACGTGATTTCATAGAGTGTTTGTGAAAAACATGTTTCGGGAGGGAATGTGCGAAAAGTTTCACTTACTTGGTTTATTAGGTGGGGTAAAAAAAAAGAACATGTTGAAAATTTGGGGCACAAATATTAAAAAATGACAAAGTCATGAGTAAAAGTTGAAAACATTGAAAATCCATTAAGCAAACTTATTGTTTTCAGCCAGTCATGGTTCAGCGCTGGAAGCAGGACGACATTTGGGAGGCAATGTTGGGTCCACCAGATAGGTAAGTGAGGGGTGGGGTGGTGGTGCTGAGATGATGTTCGGGGTGAGGTGGATACAGAAGTCATCAATGACTTTTTAACAGGTTTAAAAAAAAAAAAGGCTACAAGGGATGATCTCCTTTATTTCAAGTACCTAAAACTGGGGATTGGGCACCATGGTGTCAGTGTGTTGTTTGACAGCACCAAGGGTGGCACCCTGGTGTCGCATCTTTTTAGGGGTAGTGCAGTGTGGATCAGCTGAAAGTGTTCTACGTTGTTTGGTGGCGGAAACCCAGTGCAAAATCCTGTAATCGGAGGAGACGCTATTATATTGGGCGGGAAGGAAAATGGGAGGGGGGGCACTGTTGTGTGGTGCATCGGGGTGGGCACCTTGGTGTACCATCCTGAGATGGAGGCAGGATGCTGTTGTTTGGTGGCACCGGCAATAGGCACCCCAGTGTCGCATCCTGTTTGAGTGGAGCATGCTTTGTGGATCGCCAGCCCTAACTGCATGTTCCCGAGACTGACGGCGCTTGCTTTTTTCCAGATGTAATGCATTGGCCTCCTTGTAACCAATAGGAAGTTAACACTGGTTACAGACAACTGCAAGGACCTATAGCAAGGCTCACACTCACTGACTGACAACCATAAAAAGGTGTATTCAAGTTCCCAAATGCCTTTGGTGGGACAGCTACAAAACATTTCCTGACTTTGATCGCAGTAAAAACTGGTGTACTATGCAGACCAGGTCTAAAAACAGGCAGGAAATCTGGTAGCTTGCCTTTGCCATTTGATGCTTGATTATTTAGACTTGTGAGTTGCAATGCTTCATCTTTCTTTCAGCTTGATGTGCTTTTATTGGTCATTATTTGATTATTGTCTGTGTTTTCATCCGGTTTCATAAGATTCCATGAGTGCCAGAAGGGTGTGGTACAAAAATGTGATCTGAATCAGAAGTGTTTCAAGTTCGAAGTGTGGTGTCTCTGTAGGTCTGAAGTAAATTCCTCCTCCTCCTTACACACCATTACTCACCTCTAGTATTTGTAGTCAAAACAGAGCCCTCCAAAAAGAAAGACAATCAAATCTACAGTGAGAGAGTCCCAGGAGTCATACGCACGCACACACATACACACTTTACTCTGTTTTCTATCAGAGTGAGAGTTTGAGAATCCCTGCCTGCAGTAATAACAAGAATGCACACACTCTGTTGTCTGTTTCAGTAACAGCTAGAGATGTGTTGCCTGCAATAATGTTAAGTGCGCTTACAACACACACACACGCACTTTTAAGCCATGTGATGTCTTGGTTGTTAGGAATCAGAGCTGCTCTACTGACGTGCTGCTAGCAGCAAGGTGAAAAGATGGAGGATAGATTGCTTTTTAGTCAGAGCTACTGAGTATACTACAGTTATCTGGAAAACATTTTATTAATTACTGCATGACTATCGTGAAGAATTTTGGGGAAATTTCTTTCCTGTCTTTCTGCTACTCGTTTTTGGTGCAACAATTTTGTGACTGTAAGGGGATTCTTTTCAAGATATGTCTTTGCGGTACAGCTAACAAAGACAGTATGACACTATATAGCAGCATGGCATTGAAGGGGTGATGTCCATGGTTTCTGCCGTAATGGGCACTGTCCACCAGGTTACTTTTGACCAGTGCTCCTTGATTATGCAGTGTATCAGCACTTCTTCACCAAGCATGGTGAACGATGCAGCTTGGGGCTTGACATACATGGTGCTTTGGTGCAGTATGGAGCTTGTCTGACTTGTACCTTCAGTGACTTGATGGCAGATACAGTTTATTTTGGCCTACACATCCGGTGAATGATCATCAAGTTTGGGAAAATGGTAAAGCATATTAAGAAGACATAACATCTGGGAGCAGTTTTGGCGGAACCTCCAAATTCCACACATATATTTGGGACTGTAATTTTGTGATGGTGCATGGGACAAACTTGTCATAGTATTGAAGCCATTAAAGAACGCATGATTTCTAATGAGTTTTATTGGTGGATTAACATAGTGATTTAAAAGGGACATGGAATTTATGCTAATTGGCAGCTGTTTGTATTGTTCCCATTTACAGAAGTGATATTACCTTTATAAATGAGCTGTTTTCTGCTCAAAGGGATTGTAATCCAAGACTTAAATAAAATAAAAAATATTCATAACAACAGAAGGTCACCATGTAGCTGTGCCTGTGTTAACAATGATGTGAAAAACTGTGTTATGTATTGTTTTTGTTTTGTGGACCTCATTCTGTGCAGTTCTCATCGTGGAATTGGTAATTTGGAGTTTTCGCTATGTCAAATAATGTGTACGGAACTCTTAAGCATGAGATTTTGGCAGGAATATAGACGAGACTCAAGGAGGCTAGGGTTGCAGTTAGGAGGACAAAGGCAGACATGGAGCTGTGGATTGCAAAAGGTGTTAAAGGTGGGGGAAAATAATGTTTTAGATTCATTCAGGGAAAAAGGAAAATGGGGGGGGGTTGAAAATGATGGACAGCAGGAAAAAATGTACTGCACAATTACTTCTGATTCGTATTCACAGTAGAGGACAATGGACCTCTCTCTACTAGAGATTGGTGTCAAGGCCGTCACATGGGGGTTCAGGAAATGTTCAGCATAGAGAAAACTTTAGAGCAGGTTAGGAAGGGACTGGAAGTCCTCCTGGTAGATGAAGCACCAGTCCCAGATGGCGTGCACACACAGATAGTTACGGGATTGGCTGCAGATTTGGCAGTACCCTTAACATAACTTTTTAATGACTTACTGAAGTCAGAAATATGACAGCAGATTGGCGTCCATTTACATTGTACCACTGCATGGTGGGGGGGGGGGTTATGAGCAGGCCCTGGAATTCTGCGGTTGCAGAATTTTCAGCAGAATTTGCATCATGCCGCAGAATTTATTGTTTTTGGTGAATTTTCATTTAGATCTACAATTTTTCCATAGTGCCAGACTCCTGTATCCATCTTGTTTATCCTGAAGCCCCTCCTCTATGCTTGGCAGGTGATGTCATCTATGACATCACATCATATTTTAGCCAATGGTAGAACTGCATTCTGCCACAGAAATGAATAAATCGTGTTGCAGAAATCGGAAAATGCTGCCGCAGAAGCCTAGGAGCCGTGCCGCAGAAATCAGAAAATTATACTGCAGAGCACTAGGGGCCCTGAGTATGAGCAACTACAGGATTATCAGTCTTACTGCCATCACAGGTAAGCTGATGGAGTCCATTGTCAAAGCTTGGTGGCTTACTTAGAGGATAATGGACTGCAAGAAAGCAAGCAGCATGAGTTTGTCAGGGAGGACATATCAGATCAACCTGATTCTGTTTCTCAACTGGATCACAAAGGCAATAGGCAGATGACAGATGGTAGATATACTCCGTCTTAATCTTTTATACTTATTGTACATGCGATTGCAGTTGCAAAAAAGAGTTTTCTCTTTATTCACCAATAGTCGATTAATTATTGATTGATTGATTAATGGATTTGCTCTACTGTGACTTCAGTAAAGCCTTTGATTTGATACTACACAGGAGGCTGCTGAAAAAGTTGCAGGACTTGAGAGCGGAGCAGGATTCAGTCAGATGGGTAGGCATGGGGGGAGGCAACAGAGAGTAGCAGTGAACAAGGCCAAGTTGGGAACAGCGAGTTCAGGAGAGGGGTGCCTCGGGAATCTCCTAGGACCTGCCCCTTTCAGTATGTACATTAGTGACATAGGGGAAAGGTATCCAGGGCAAGTTGTGTCTCTTTACTAATGAAACAAAGCTCTATGGGAGGGTAGATCACAAGGCTGGGGAGCGGGAGCTCCAGATGGACCTAGAGAAGCTGGCGAGATGGTCTGAAATCTGACAATTAAGATTCAATACCAGGAAGTGCAAGATAATACCCTTAGAGAGACAGAACCCACACGTGGAATACTGTATGAAAGAGGTTAAGCTGGCCACTTCTACAGAGGAGAGGGATCTTGGGGGTTATAATCGGTGACTCCTTCAAGCAAACGAATCCCTGTAGCAAAATATATAACAAGGCATTAAGAATGCAGGGGTGTATAGGGATCAGTTTTGTTGGTTGAAGCGAGGTGATGGTACACCTATACAGATCCCTGGTGAGGCCTCATCTGGAGTACTGTGCTCAGTTCTGGAGCCTGCGCCTAAGGAAGGACACAGACAGACTGGAGTCAGTACAGAGGAGGGTCAGCATGAGGATCCAGGGCTAGCGAGGCAGATCCTATGTGGAATGGAGTCATCTTAGCATCGTCGTGGCCCTAGCAAGGGATGAGAATCAACAAATATACAGGAAGGAACTTTTTTTTTTTTTCAGAGCCTCTCATAAACTCTGTATCTGGAATCACAAGATGTGAACAGTTGGCAGCTAGTTACTCAAGTGCGTGTGGGGGTGGGAAGAGGTTAAGCACAAGGCAGATAAGTGACTTGGTCAAGGTCACATAGTAAGTGGTGGTTGTGGGATCCAGACTTGGGAGACCAGGTTCATAGCAGTGCTCTCTTCCCACTAGACTATAGTACATTTCACTGGCCAAGTTAGGCCCGATGACCCCAAGGCACACTCCGACACCTATTGATGTGTGTTTGTGTGGGGGGTGGGTAGGTTGTAACCCTAACATCAAATTTCCAAACTTTTGTTGCTGTAATGACAACCCTAACTGATGCATTAACAAAGTTTTTTGGAAAGAATTTCCTTTATTTTTGAGAAAGTGTAATGTTACTCGTATGTGGTTATGGGAACGCAGGGTCCAACCCGTCATTCATTTTGTAATTGTCTTTGATTTTGATTTTCATGTGGGAGGATACAGAAGTGTACT
Source organism: Neoceratodus forsteri (assembly GCA_016271365.2). Taxonomy (NCBI): domain Eukaryota; kingdom Metazoa; phylum Chordata; order Ceratodontiformes; family Ceratodontidae; genus Neoceratodus; species Neoceratodus forsteri. Next base: position 30,524,248 of record CM057456.1, read on the forward strand.
GATATTTCTAGGGATGTGGATATGTTGTTCAATCCACACTTGTTGGCAGGTACCGTGCCCCTTTAAGATATGCCCGAAAGTCTTCAAGCTGACTCATCCCACCTACCCGGGTGGTAAAAAGCTCAGCTCCGCCCCATGACGTCAGATCTTCCTTGCTGCTTGGAAGCTCATCCCTTCTTACTGCTCTCGCGTCTCTAGGCCTGGATCCTAAACCTTCGGTTTTACCGAAAATCGTGTTGAAATTCACAAGACTTAAGTCTTCTCCTTCCTTCGCGGCTGCGATGGATTTCAAATCTACTCCCGGCTTCTGTCGGTGCCCCTATGGGCAGAAGATGTCTCGGACCAACCCACATGCATCTACTGCCTTGGGCTTGACCATGATCCGCAGGCCTGCGATCTTTGCAAGTCCTTTTCGGCTTCAATTCTTGAAGACCGCGCTGCCCGACTGGGGCACCCTGAAAAGCAATTTCCGCCAGTGAAGTCGAAGGAGGCCTGTTGGGCGGTGTCCGCGGCTGCAGGCTCCACGGAGCAGCTGGAACAGTTATTCGCCCTCAAGGAGGAGGAGGCCCAGGCCGCGTCTTCATCTTCCTCGGCGTCTGCGTTTATCCCGCTCTCCATGGGCTCCTCTTATACTGCTTCCTTTTGGGAGCTTTGTCAGTCCCTCTCCACCAAGGGAGAGGGCCCCTCAGGGACTCACTTCAGTCGGTCAAAGAAGAAGGAACCGAAAGGTAAGTCCCACCGTCGGCGTTCATGGGAGCAGGAGAGATCTCACTCCCCGGATCATCCCCTATCGACCTCGGTCGAGGTTGCTGCCAAGGCCGCTGGCTTTTTAGTGTCCCTGTCAGGTCAGCCGGCCGAGGCTCCTGTCGATGTAGTGGAGATTTTTCTTGAGCCGTTAGACTGGCTGTCGACTGGAGAGGACGACGAGTCCCCGGTCAGGGACCCTGAACCGGATGATGAGCGGGTTCCTCACCCCTTCTTCGATCCATTGTTGGCGACCCCGACGGTCTCAGTCTCGGTCCTCTTCCATGTCGGATAAGTCCCGCCGACGTCGGCGGTCTCGGTCCCGTCAACACAGAAAGCATTGTCGCTGCTCTTCCTCATCATCCTCTTCGGAGGACAGGCTCCGGCGCAAGTTGCGTCGGCACTATGAGGATATGATGTGGCAACAGCTCTTATTGGCTGGCATCGAGCCGACTCTGTCACCTTCCCCGGCGATTAAGGGGCTGTTGCCCGAATGGCCGAAGCAACTTCTCACCCTCGGCTCCTTGGTCAAGGAGCCAACTCCAGCACCGACTGCTCGGACAAAACTGGCTGCTCCACCCATTGTGGTGGAACCACCGCCCCCACAGCCAAAAACTGGGGCCCCGACCAAGGATTCTCGGTCGGGTCAGGGCTTGCCCCACTGGTTGTCGGTCACCCTCTCCCCAATTGGCCTCGGTGAGTGGAGGGTGGCTCAGGCACTCGGCAGCTGTTTGCGGACTCCTCGGAGTCCAACGACTACTCCTCCCTGTATTCCAGACCCCTCAACCTAGAATCCTCCGGGGGTCTGTCGGTGGACGAGAGCCCATCCTCGTTCCTTGGTATTCTTCAGCTCATCTCAGAGTCTACTGGGATGCAGCTTGAACCTGTGCAGAAACAGGCCAGATATCCCCTCACGGAGATTTTGGACCGAGGGGATTCCCCCAAGGAGGCCTTTCCTGTGGCCGAGGCCATTGTTGGTCAGGCCTTGGAGTTGTGGCAGTGGCCTGCCTCCTGTCCTGCGCTTTTGGCCAGGATGGCCTGCAATTACGCGGTCTCGACCAGTTCCCACTCTGGTTTTTCGGAGCACCCCTCAGCTAAAGGGCTGGTAACCTATAGCGTTTTCCGGCGCTCCAGAAACGCCAGGGACATAGAGAAGCCCCTGGACAAGGAGTCCAAAAAGTTGGACTACTCCGGGCACTAAGTTTATGTTGCCGACTCCGTAGGCCTTCGACAGGCTAGCTCGGCTCTGCTGATGGCACACTTTTCACACGCCCTTTTGGGCTCCCTGGATAGAAACATAGAAACATAGAATTTGACAGCAGATAAGGACCGCTTGGCCCACCTAGTCTGCCCATTTTCCTACCTAACAGATAAGCTGCAGATCCTAGTTAACCAACAGCTTACGTCCTCCTACCCCCCACTAGGACTGCCTTATGTCTGTCCCATGCATTCTTGAATTCCCCCACTGTTCTTGACTCCACGACCTCCTCAGGGAGGCTGTTCCACACATCTACAACTCGCTCCATTTTTACTGTCGTCAGCATCTCACCCCCCATTGTGTACTCTTCCCCTTGGTTTTTGTTTCCTATGTGCATTACCTTGCACTTCTTTGCATTGAATCTGAGCTGCCATACGTTTGACCATTCCTCCAACCTTGCCAAGTCCCTTCTCATCCTTTCCACTCCATCTTGTGTATCAACCCTGTTGCAGATCTTTGTGTCATCTGCAAAGAGACATACTTTTCCTTCTAGTTCCTCTGCAATGTCACTTATAAAGACATTAAAAAGGACCGGTCCCAGTACTGAACCCTGCGGTACCCTGCTAGTAACCCTCCTTTCTTCACTGCTTTTCCATTTACTACTCCTCGTCCTGTTGTCTAGCCAATTTTTATCCAGGCTACCATCTTGGGGCCCACCTAAGGCTGGCTAACTTGTGTATTAATCTTTTATGTGGGACTGTATCAATTGCCTTGCTAAAATCTAGGTAGGCCATGTCCACAGCCCCTTCCTGGCCTACTACTTTGGTCACCCAGTCAAAGAAATCTATTAGATTTGTCTGACACGACCTTCCCATCGTGAATCCATGCTGCCTTGGGTCCTGTGCCCCACCGCCTCTAGGTACTCAACAATTCTTTCCTTCAGAAGTGATTCCATCATTTTCTACCACTGAGGTCAAACTAACTGGTCTGTAGTTTTCTGCCTCTGTCCTGCTCCCACTTTTGTGAAGGGGAATCACATCTGCCCTCCTCCAGTCCTCCGGTACCACCCCATCCTCCCATGATTTGTTAAAGAGAGTAGTCAGCGGTGCCACTAGTTCTACCCTTAGTTCTTTTAGAATTCTTGGGTGAATCCCATTAGGCCCCATTGCTTTGTCCACCTTCAATTTTATTAGTTCTTTCAGAACCCTTTCTTCTGTAAATGGACTGGTATCGACCCCCATCTTCAGAGTGTTTCTGTTGTTTGGTTTAGGTACCTCCTCCTCCTCTTCCTTTGTGAATACTGAGCAGAAATATTCATTTAGTATCCCTGCTTTTTCACTGTCCCCCTCTACCCACATTTCCTCCCCTTTATTAAGCCTCAGTATCCCTCCTTTGGTCTTTCTTCGCTCCCTAATGTAGCTATAAAAGGTTTTATCCCTTCTAACAGAATTGGCTGTCCTTTCTCGGTTTGGGCCTTTGCTATTCTGACTGCCTTCCCAGCCTCTTTTCTGCTTTAACTAATAAAGTCTCTGTCCTGCTTCTTCTGTGTTTCCTTATATTTCCTGAATGCTATCCTTTTCTCCTTAACCTTCCTGCCACCTCTTTGAGAACCATAGCATTTCTTCCTTCGTTGTGTTTTATTGATTTGCTTTACACAAAGGCTTGTTGCCTCTGTGATGGCTGTTTTGATCACTCCCCATTGTTCCTCCACCCCTCCTTCTTGCCTGTTTGCTAGTGCTTTTCTAAGGCACTCTCTCATTTTCCCAAAGTCAGCCCTCCTAAAGTCCAATACTCTTGCTTTTGTATGGCTTTATTGTATGGCTGTGTTTATCGTGAACCACACTGTTTGGTGGTCGCTTGTTCCCAGATGGCTACCCACCTCTGAATCTGAGATTCTTTCTCCGTCCCCATTTCAGAGTACCAGGTCTAAGATTGCTCCTTCCGAGTGGGTTCCAATACTAGCTGTCTGAGGCATGCCCCTGTAGGGCATCAAGAATGACCCTGCTCTTGGATGTGCCTGCAGCAAAGGTGTCCAGTTAACATCTGGCATATTCAGGTCCCCATTAACAATATCTCCCTTTTTCTGCCATTCTAAGAGCCTTCTATCATTTCCTTGTCCTTTCCCTCCCCTGAGATGGGGGTCTGTATACAACCCGTGCGGATTGTGGTGCCATTTCCTCTCCAGGGTGACCAGAGTGCCTCATCTGCTCCCTGTTTACTCTTTAGTTCTGTTGCTTTGATCCCTTCCTTTACATGAGAGCTACTCCTCCTCCTCTTTTATCCTCCCTGTCCCTCCTGTAGATTGTGTATCCTGGTATGTTGACATCCCAGTCATGGTTCTCTGTGTACCATGTTTCTGTGACTCCACAATATCCAGGCAAGCCTCTTCCATCAAGGCCACTAGTTCAGGGAGCTTGTTACACAGACTATGGGCATTGGTACCATCACCTCCACTTTTGATAGCCTTACCCCTTTAGCCCCATTCCTGTCCTTACTGGCTTTGTTTTTTTTTTTTTTTTACATTTACCTCTGTCCTGCTCCCAATAACTTCTCTACCTTGGTGTTTACCTCACTAATTACCATGTTTTGTGGAGGGGAGGCTGGGATTTCCCTGCTCCTTTTCAGTGCCTCCCCCTTGGCTAGTTTAAATGCTTGCCAATGAAGCATTTAAACCTCTCACCTAGGATCCTGGTCCCCCCAGGACAGATGCAGACCATCGCACCAGTATAGGTCTGCATCCCTCCAGGTGGCTCCCCAGTCCCCAATGAAGCCAAAATCCTGAGCTCCACACCAGTTTTTCAACCACTCATTGAATTCCCAGGTGAGGAGTGCCGTCGCATCACCCTTCCTATAGACAGCTTCCTCATTTCCCAGCTGACCTTCAAACGACGGTCAAGCAGGTGCGGGATCAGGGAAGGGCGGTGGCCAAGCAGCTGCTCCAGACTGCTGTGGACATTGGAGACTATTGCGCCCGGTCAGTAGCTGCCACAGTAGCCATGCGCCACAGAGCCTGGCTGCGGATCTCTACCTTCACGGTAGATACCCAGCACAAGCTGGCAGACGTCCCCTTCTTGGGCACCGACTTGTTCGGGCCCGGGGTGGAGGGCCACCTCCAGAGGATCGAGAAGTCCAATGCCACCTTGGACTCTGTCACATCTGCCCAGAAGGACAAAGGCCGCCAGCAACAACGTAAGCCCTTTCGCCCTTCCACCCCTGCGGCACCACCAGCCCAGCAGCAGGGCCAGCTGGCTCATGCTTGGTGCCCCAAGGCCAAGTCTGCTGCTTCCTCCAACAGGAAGCCTGGAGGGAAAGGCCCAGGCGGCTCCTCGGCAGGCCCTTCCTCCAAGCCTGCCCAGTGATGGGTTGAGAGGTGCCATCCCCAACCTCGTCACTCCTTCCCTGAGTACCCCCATGGGGGGACGGCTCAGCCACTCCCTTTCCACCTGGTCTGCTGTAACCACAGACTGTTGGGTGTTGGAAGTGGTCAGCAGGAGTCTGCCTCTGGAATTCGAGCAAATCCTTCCCTTTCAAGACGTCGTCCCTTGGGGGGGCTACCGGTCCCGCGGCCTCTCTTGTCGGCTTGTCGAGCTGACATAGCTTTGCTCCTCCAGAAGGAGGTGATCAGCAAGGTGGCGGATCCTCCTACAAGCCCAGGGTTTGTGTCCAGGTACTTCCTGGTCCCGAAATGGATTGGGGGGGCTGGTGCCCCATTCTCGATCTGCACGACCTGAACAAGTTCCTAAGGCCACGAACCATCAGGATGGTCACACTGGCTCACATCATACCATCCTTGGAGCTAGGTGTCTGGTTTTGTTCTCTGGATCTCCAGGACATGTTCTTTCACATCCCAATCCGTCCGTCACATCGGCGATTCCTCCGCTTCAGAGCGGAGGGATCCCTTTACGAGTTCCTGGCCATGCCCTTCGGCCTTTCTTCAGCTCCCAGGGTCTTCACCAAATGCATGGCAGTGGTGACAGCATTCCTGTGGCATCAAGGGGTCCGGATCTACCCTTACCTGGACGACTGGCTAATAGCAGCCCACTCCAGATTGGAGGTGGAGCAGTCCAGAGATCTGGCCCTCCAGGTCTGCTCTCAACTTGGTCTCCTGATCAACAAGGTCAAATCGGAACTCATGCCATCGCATGTGATTCAATTAATCAGGCTAGAGCTCGACTTTCTTCGGGTCAGAGCCTGGTTCCTGGCAGACAGGGCCGAGGTCCTTTCCTCCTTTGCCCAGTCATTTCAGGTTGGGCAGTTGTGCCCTGCCCGGAACTTCCTGCGTCTTCTGGATCTCATGGCGGCTTGCACTAGCGTGGTCCATTGGGCCCGCTGGCATATGCATCCCCTGCAATGGGGGCTGGCCCCCACCAGTCTCACCGCTGCGTCCTCTGGACCAGCCAGTAACCGTGACCCAGAAGATGTGGGACGGCCTGCAGTAGAGGCTCGTCCCAGTTCATCTGCAGGAGGGTATCCCGTTTGTCCGCCCTGAGCCGACGGTCATCCTTACGACCGACTCCTCCTTGATGGGTTGGGGTGCGGGTGCCCATCTGGGGGAGCTCAGGGCCCATGGCCTCTGGTCCCCTCAGGAGTCCCGATGCCACATCAACCTACTGGAGCTTCAAGTGGTATGGTTAGCCCTCACCACTTTCACTCCGTTTGTACGGGGTCAAGTGTTTCAGGTCCAGACGGACAACACCATGACCATGTACTATCTCAACCATCAGGGCGGACGTACTCCTTGCCTCTGTACAAGGAAGCTCTCCACATTTGGTCTCTCGTGATCAGCCTGGTGGTGGATCTCCTGGCCATCCATGTGGTAGGAGCCTTGAACAGTCTGGCCAGTGCCCTCAGCCGGATAGGCGCTGTATCTCATGAGTGGTGTCTCCCGCCAGAGGTAGTTCAAGACCTGTTCTCCCATTGGGGCACCCCTCAGGTGAACCTGTTCGCCTCCAAGGAGAAGGCGAAGCTGAGGCTGTTTCATGCCCGGCCCCCTCAGCAGGGCTCGCTGCAGGGGGATGCCTGCTCGAGGCCGTGGATCCCAGGCTGCTTCTACGCCTTCCCTCCATTTCCCTTTATCCACAAGGTGCTTCTCAAGGCAAAGAGGGACAAGGCACAGGTGATTCTGGTAGCCCCAGCCTGGCTTCGTCAGTTCTGGTATCCAGATCTCCTCAGCCTCAGCTCCAGGCTCCCGAGGCGGCTTCCAGCCCCCCCGGACCTAATCTCAGTCAGCAATGGGAAGGTGTTCCATCCGGACCTTCAATCGCTGCATCTGACGGTCTGGTTCCTGAGCGGCTAGAGTTCCAGGCCTTGGATCTTTCCGGCAAGGTACTCAACGTTGTTGATGCATCCCGTAAGGAGTCGACCAGAAAATGCTATGCCTTTAAATGGAAGAGATTCTCCATTTGGTGTCAGGGCAAGGGGTTGGTCCCTTCTACCTGTCCGTTGGCTAGCATTTTGAACTACCTGTGGTCCCTTTCTCAGCTAGGGCTTCGGTCGATGACCCTTAAGGTGCACCTGGCAGCCATCTCTGCTTACCGGGCATGGGCTGGCAAGCAGTTGGTGGCGCAGGAGAAGGTAGTCTGGTGTTTTTTCCAAGGCATAGATCACTTATCCCCTCCGGTGCGAGAACCTCCACCTCCATGGGATCTACTGCTGGTATTGGCCAAGCTCATGGGCAAGCCATTCGAACCGATGCACAGGTGCGACATCTCCCACCTGTTGTGGAAGACCTTCTTGGTGGCTATCACGTCAGTCAGAAGGATGGGAGAGCTCTATGCGCTTTCCATCGAGTCTCCTTATCTGGTCTTCCACAGGGACAAGGTTGTCCTTCGCCCCCCACCTGAAATTCCTTCCGAAGGTGGTGTTGGAGTTTCACCTGAATCAGGTGTTGTCTCTGCCGGTGTTCTACCCCAATCACACCTCGGATGCCGAATGTAGGCTCCATATACTCTGGACCCTAGAAGGGCGCTCGCTTATTATAAGGAGTGGACGGCTGAAGTTTGGGGAGAGGTTCGCCAGCTGTTTGTCACCTACGCTGAAGCCGCACCTGGCAGACCTTCAGCCAAGCAGACGATAAGCAGGTGGGCCACCTACTGCATAGATCTCTGCTATAGGTTGGCGGGCATGGAGCCACCCAAAGGGATAAGAGCTCATTCTACCCACCATACCGCTGCTTCAGTGGCGGCTTCTAGGGATGTCCCTATCCGGGAAATCTGCAGGGCTGCTACCTGGAAGTCAGCACACACCTTTATTTCCCATTACCACATTGACCTAGAGTCACGCTGGGAAGCTGGTTTTGGGACCTCGGTTCTCCAGTCCTTATTCACCAAGTAAGTATGGGGGTGCGCACCTTGCCTCCCTCCTCCCAGAGAACTGCTAGGAGTCTGCCAACACGTGTGGATTGAACAACATATCCATGTCCCTAAAAATACAGGTTACTCACCTGTAACAGGAGATCTTACTTCGAGAGGGCTCTTGCAGTAGGTAATTACATATAGGACTGAAGCCAGCTGGCAGCAGGACCCCATGGAAAAATCTCTAGCCAGCAGTCCCTGGCGAGGGACTGCCCACACGTCAGGTGACCGGCGTCATACGACGTCGGTATAAAGGACAGTCGGGCTGCCAGCATTCAGTTTTTTCCGCCCGTTAGCTCTCGCGCCAGCTCGCATGATAAAGTTGCGTGGCTTAGTCAGCCCTGCCTTTACGTCGGTTTTGCGAAAAATAATTATTCTTTTCGGCGTCAGGTTTATAGGTACGGTGTATGCGTCCCTACCCTCCGAGCACAAAAGCAAGTGCGACTGGGTGCAGCGCCCAACTGCCACACATGAATGGCCATTCCCAGTGCCTCTTCTGCCTGGGCCCCAATCACCCGGTGGAACAAGTGCCAGCATTGCCTCGGCTTCAGCGCAGCTACCGTGGCATGGCGCCAACGAGTCCTGGAAGCCCATCTCCTTAAGAAAAAGATGTCTTCGATGGAGAAAGAGTTGAAAAGTTGAGGCAGGCGTCCACTTCCCCAAGGGACATCGGAGAAAAGAAGGAAAGGAGAGCACGGAAGGTCCTCCTCTACCCGTCTCGCTGAGCCGCCGCTCGAATAACGTCCCCCAGGGATGGGTGAACAGCAACCTCAAGGTTTTGGAGGAGGCGTCGGCCTGCCCATCTGGCTGCGCTCGGGCCTTGCGGGCGCCTCCGGGCGAAAGAAGGCCTCCGTCCCCAGGTTCGGCTGCAGGCTTGCGGCCTACTGGTGTGAGGCGGCTCACTAAGTCGGGCGTCGGCTCCTCCGGCGTCCGCGCATGAAAGTCGATAAGGCGCCCCTGACCCGCCCGGTGCACGACCCTCCCCGGGCGGACTGATCCTTTCCTCGGCCCGCCTCCGGCGAGATCCCGGATGCAGCTCCTCCGGCGCCCACCGGGAACTTGCCCCTAAGCCGCCGATGTCGGCTCCTCTGGCGTGCACAGGCGCCCGGAACCGGCGGCGGACCCCCCGTCCGCGTACCTGGTTCCCGCGGCTTTAGCTGCCGTCCGGGAAACCTGAGTCACCCCAGCCTGACCCGAGTTTCTCCCTCCATCCCGGGTGATGTGGAATCTTCCTCCTCCGATGGAACCGGATCTGGCCGGACCCGGACGCCAGCCCCTCCGCGCAGACAGGAATATACCCTTCCGTCGGGCCCTCCGACCCCTTAATATGGACCCACCCGTGAGGCCGCGCCGGGCCTTCTGCTCCGGCAGCTCCCCCAGCTTCCGGTACCCGCTGTCTATCCGGCCGTCATACCAGAACGCGGTATCCAGCGCCGTACCTGACACCAGTTCTCCTCGCCCACAATACAGACGCCGGGTTTCCCGCAGCCAGGTTTTGGATACTCGCCTTACGGGTACAACCCGTACGCCTTTCCCCCTCCTCCTCCACCTCCACTGCCCCCACGGCCGCCGGTGGATCTGCAGGAGACTCTGGCCTCTTGGTGGGCCAGGGCCAAGGCTCAACTTACCGAGGAGTTAGAGAGCTGCCTTACGACGACGGTGCCACTACCGACTCCCATACATCTGAGGTGGCATACTCCCTCACCACCTCCAGACTCCAGGGTTCTTCCCTCTGGATCCCGAGAGGGGCAAGACACGCATTCCCGGGTACCACCCAAGGAACACGTTCCTCCCCCTAGTCGTGTCAGGGAGTCTTTTTCTTCTTCTTCTTCTTCCTTCTCGGACTCCTCGGACTCTTCTGACGGATGCTCCGAGAAAGACGACGAGCCCCGCTCTCTGTCTAAGCCCGCCGAGACCCCTCCGGTCTCCTCCGGAGGACCCATCCTTCCACGGAGTTGCTTAAAAAAATCCAGCAAGTTCACCAGTGGCGCTCTTGAACCAGACCCTCAGCGGGTTAAACTGCCGAGCATCTGGACCTGCCCGTGACAGCTCCAACCTAGTGCCACCCTGGATAGAGCCTCACGCCCACCTTGTCTCCACGATTTGGAAACAACCCGTGGCGATTAGCCTCTCCCAGGAAGTCTAACAGGCTATACCAGGCTCCTGAGGGTGTAGATTATCTCAGCTCTCACCCTCGTGCCGACTCAGTCGTGATTAGCGCCGCTCATGGCCGGTCGGCACATCCAAAGCATCTGAGCTCGTCTCCTCCAGATATGGAATCTCGCCTTCTGGACCAGTATGGAAGAAAGATTGACGCCTCTTCCACACTGGGAATTCGGGCCTTGAATTACGTCGCCCACATGGGGGATTACCAGAAGGCTATCCTTATCCAGGTGGAATCCAAGCTGGACTCCTTGCCTGACACCCAGGTCAAACAGGAGTTAGCTGACCTCGTCCGTTCTGCCCGTTCGGCCAGTCGCCACATTTTGCGGATGACATACTATGCAGTGGACACTGCCGGACAGAGCTCCGCTTTTGCCGTGGGACTACGGCGTCATGCCTGGCTCCGTGTGTCAGGTTTGGTCCCGGAGGTGCAATCTGCTATTCAGGAAGCACCTTTTCAGGGGTCAGTGCTTTCGGGGGTGATGTCAAGGACATCATCACCGATTTGCAGGAGAAGGGGACGGCTCTGAAATCCGTGGATTCCTTGTACCATCCCCATCAACAGCAGTGCCGTCCCTTTCGCAGACGGATTCGGCCAAAAGCGAAACCTCAGGGAAGGCGGGCCAGCAAACGTCAGGCCCCGCGGCAGCAAGCCCCCGCCCAAAAAGCGGGTGCTTTGGCTGCGGCGCTGCCCCACCACCTGGCTCCCTTTCCTCTCCACCGCCTCTGGACTTCCAGAGGAACCGTAGGAGGGAGGTTCTCCTCCACCTTCCGGGATGGGAGAGAATAACTCTGATTCTTGGGTGCTCCCGCTCATTGGGAAGAGGCGCTCCATAGAGTTTCTTCAGAAACCACCCCGCCACCCACCTCTGAAGTCGACCTATTCAAGGGAACACCTTCCTTTGGTCCGGGAAGACATCTTGGCTCTTCTTTCGAAGCAAGCTATAGAACCCATCCCCCTGCATCTTCAGGGAACAGGTTACTATTCCCATTTCTTCCTGGTCCCGAAGAAGACGGGAGATCTCAGACCAATTCTGGATCTCAGTTTCCTGAATCTTTACGTCAAATACAAAAGGTTCAGGATGCTCCCTCTGCAGAGCCTTCTGCCCCTCCTTCGGCTGGGTCAATGGCTTTGTGCCCTGGATATGCAGGATGCCTATCTGCACATCCCCATTCGCCTTTCTCACCGCAAGTATCTTCGCTTTGCGTTTCAGGGGGACCACTACCAATTCAAGGCGCTCCCTTTTGGTCTATCCTCAGCCTCCCGAGTATTTACCAAATGCCTGTCTGTGGTAGCGGCCCACCTGCGTACAGTGGGAGTTCAGGTGTTCCCTTAACTGTACGACTGGCTCCTGGTGGCCCCGTCCATGGAGGAACTCCTGTGTTTTCTCTCCCTTACCCAACAGGTGTTTACCTGCCTGGGTATTACCATCAACCATTCCAAGTCTCATCTGGTTCCTTCCCAGAGACTACAGTTCATCGGGGCCATCCTTGATATAACTGTCAGCAAGGCTTTCCTGCCTCCGGACAGGGCAGCCTCTCTTCAATCCCAGATTTCCCTGCTATTGGAACGCAGGAGAATCTCAGTGAGATCGGTCCTCCGTCTTCTGGGGCTTATGGCGGCCGCCATCCCGACGATCCCCCAAGCTTGACTCCACATGAGGATCTCCCAGTGGACTCTTCGCTCTCAATGGGATCAACTTACGGACAACCTAGATCAATTAGTCCTGATCTCATCGCCGATGGTACAAGACTTGCAATGGTGGATGGTCCGAGAGAACATGTTTCGGGGGTCCCTTCTTTCATCCTCCCCCCTCCCAGACTCGTGACTACGAGACGCGTCAGGCAAAGGTTGGGGAGCCCATTTAGGACCTCATCGGACCTAGGGCTCCTGGTCCAAATTGGAACAAGCTCTCCACATCAATGTGTTAGAGCTCGGCTGTGTTGTACGGCTCCAAGCCCTTCACCAACACATTCTTCCCGGCCACCTAGCCATTCAGACGGACAACATGTGTGTGGGTATATCAACAAATAGGGAGGAATCGGTCCCACCCTCTTTGCAGGGAGGCAATGAGGGTTTGGGATTGGGCGACACAGTACCCACCTTCACCTAACGGCGATTCACGCCCCAGGAGTCGACAACTCCTGGCAGACAAGCTCAGCTGCTCCTCTGCCCCTAGCTCACAGTGGGAACTGGATCAAGGGTACTAGGCGACATCTTTCAGCTTTGGGGACTCCATGAGTGGACCTGTTCGCTTCCCCCCAAAACGCAAAACTTCCCACCTTTTGCTCGCTCGTTCCAGAGCGAGGCGCTTTCTGGAACGATGCTCTGTCTCTAGACTGGAAGGACAGATTTGTCTATGCTTTTCCCCCAATTCCTCTGATCCCATGAGTGTTGCAGAAACTAGCCACAGAAGGAGCCAGAATGATTCTGATCGCTCCTTTCTGGCCCAGGCAAATCTGGTTCTGTCTTGTACAACAATATTCAGAGGATCCTCCTCTTACTCTTACTCTATCTCGGGGGTTGCTGACCCAGGACCAGGGGACCCTGGTTCATCCAGGACTCAAATCCCTTCAACTCCATGCATGGCTCCTGCAGACCTAGCCCAGTCTCGTTTTGGAGTCTCTCCAAAAGTGGCGAAAATTTTGGTGGAGGCTAGAAAGCCATCCACCAGGTCTACTTATGCCATGAAATGGAAGAGATTCTCTATTTGGGCAGCCTCTAAGAACGTGGAGCCTTTCTCCTTTTCAGTGGCTTTTCTGCTGGAATACCTGCATCATTTATTCGATCTGGGTCTCAGCCATTCAACCTGGCTTCCAGCGGGCTAGATCTGGCGTCATGGGGAGGAGCCGATGGTTTTACCACCCAGGTGGGTGGGAGGAGCCAGCTTGAAGACTTTCCAGCACATCTTAAAGCGGCACGGTACCTGCCAACACGTGTGGATGAACAACATATACCACTCCTAGAACTCCTGTTACAGGTGAGTAACCTGTATTTTAATGATACCACATTTCTGTGTGGGAGACTGCATAATGTAGGGTCCTGCGCTCCCATTATTGCATAATGGGATCCAAATGTGGGAGTGCAGGGCCTTATAGGCCCTGCCCTCTCATGTACCCCGGGCCATAAGTATAGAGACATAGCGCACGCCTAGAACCATTCCAGGTAACCCTTGTTCTGCAAAACTTGCAGTATCTAGGGAACCATAGGTACTTTGGAAAAAATTCCTTCGCAGTTGTATTCATGGCCTGGCCACATCTATGTGTTCTTAGTACACCTGCACTTAGCAAAAACTCCATATCATGAACCGTTTTCGAGATATAGCAGCTGAAAGGCGCCACGACCACCACAATGTTATCCTATGGTAAAATTTGCAATTCCGGCAGTGCTATAACTATGGAACCGGTGTCCATTTCTTCACCAAACCACCAAAGAGCACATCTGTGGGGCAAGGGCTTGCCATCTTGCAAATTTCAGCCCAAAAGTCCTAACCGTTTTCTTGCTATGAAGTGGCAACATAACTGTTTTTGAGGGGTTGTTTACCTGCTTTCACTTTCAGATCATATATGTTTTTTTCCATAGGCTGTAATGGGAAACTTTAAAGTTAATAACTTTTGAACAGATTAATATTTTTCACTAAACCTTTAAAAGGCACATCTGTGAAGCAAAGGCTTTCTACCCTGAAAATGTCAGACCACAACCTCAAGCCATTTCTGAGATCCAGGTGGACAAAGAAATGTGTACAAAACAAAACAAAAAAACGGATTTTTCTGTTTTTTTCAACACTCTATATCTCAGAAACCACACAAACTACACAGTGGATTCCCACGGAACTTGGCAGGTCAAGAGACCTACCCCTAGACATTTTGTGTGCTAAATTTCATGCCAATCCGTTGAACGGTTCCAAAGTTATTAACATTCAAAAATTCAGGTTTAACATAGAAGTTACCTTTCACCCTATCTATACTGTGAGGCAAAAAACTCTGTTTAATGCATCAGTTAGGGTTGTTCCACAGCGACAAAAGCAAGGAAATTCGGTGTTAGGATTGAAAGCCCCCCTTGGACCCCTCCAGCCCACCCACCAACCAGCATCTCGACGCGGCGTTAAGAATCGTCGACCCTAACTCTCACCCCATCACATGTGTAAAGAAGCTGAGGAATAGGAGAATGGGTTGAGGAAGTTAGGACCGACACCCTAATGTGCACCCGATGCCGGTTGGGGGAGTAATGGAAAATCCAAGGCTTTCAACCAATACCGAATTTCCTCACTTTTGTCACTGTGGAACAACCCTAACTGATGCATTAAACAGAGTTTTTTGGCTCTAATTTCCCATCTTTTTGAGAATGATGATGAGAAGTAGTGAATGTAATGTGGCGGCGGGAGCGCGGGGCCTGAAGCCGCCACGTGATGTCTTGTGACATAGTAACAGGAAAAGCAATGCAAACAGAAGCGCGAACAGTGGCACACATAGTAACGCAAACATAAATGGTAAAGGAAACGTTAATAGAAATGCAAACGCAAAGTGACCCCAAAGCGAACAGTGACGCAAACGGTCGTTGAAGCGCATACAAAAACGCAACTGGTAACACGAACAGTGATGGCAGCCATATTTTAAATGGAAATGTTAAGTGTCACAGCAAAAAGAACGAGAAAGCAAGTGCACACGTAAACGTAAACCGTAATGCACACAGGCACGGTACCGCAACTGTAAATGCAAATGGTAAAGTTAACATGAAAAATAACGCCAAAGGAAAAAGAAACAGAAACGGGAACAGAAGCGCGTATGGAAACGCGCATGGCACAGTACAGCAATTGTAAACGCAAATGGTAACGGTAACAGCGGCAATAACAGCAAAGGGAACAGAAACGCACAAGGAAATGCAAGCGCATATGGAAACGCAAACCATAATGCGCATGGGCACAGTAATGCAATTACAAATGCAAATGGTAATAGTAACAGCAAGGAAGATGCAAAACGAAAGAGAAATGGAAACACAAATGAAAGGGCTGCCGGAAACGCAAATGGCAGTGCGCACGGTGATGCAAACAAAAATGCAAACAGAAACAGTAGTGGAAATGCAAATGGTAACAGTAGCGAAAATGCAAGCACAATTGACAACACAAAGGGTAATGCACACAGTGGCGTACACGGGAACGGTAACGCAAACAGGGACATAAAAGCAAGAAGAAACAGTAACTGTAACAGTAACCGAAGTGCATACCCTGTTTATGCCGAACAGGTGCATAGAGAAACACAGTGTGTACAAAGAATGTATGCATTGTAATAGGCATCGAAGCTTAAAACGAGCATTGAAAGTACTTAATTGCTAATATCTCAGCAACCACACGACATAGAAAAAAAATTTAAATTTCACAGAAATCATGATTTTCCTGGCTAGGCTTTTGCTATTACATAGCCCCAAGGGCTATGCAACTCGTAACAAAAAATCTGTATATTGCATCGTTTTCGAGATACGAACCCCAAAAGGCACGGCATATGCCACCATGTTAGTCTATGGGGAAAATGCCAACTTCAGAGTACCGTAACTTTGCAGCCATGCAATATTTTTTCACCAAACCACCAAAATGCACGTCTGTGAGATGTTGGCTGTGTTCCCTCCAAATTTCAGCTCAAACGACCAAACCGTTCTTTTGCAGCAGGGTGGCAAAGAACTGCTGTCATTTTGGCCATAGTCTGAAAAAGTAGTGTCGTGATTTGCGAAAGCTTTCGCAAACATTTGCAAAAGTGTCATGAGTGTGACACTACTTTGTGACACTCCTTTTTCAAGAAATTTGAAAAACATATTTCTAGGGTGTTTAACCCCAAAATAAAGACATGCCTAGCATCCTCAGGGTCCGACTAGGTAAACACAAAAAGAATTGTCCCTTGATGGTCCCAATTTTAAATGCCAAGCATTTTTCTGATCACCAACTGAAAACAAAATGGCAGATTTGCGACACTACTAGGGCAATTTGCGACACTAAAAAGTGCATTGCGACACTGTCACACTCTTTGTTAACTTTTCCCATTGACTTATAATGGGAACTTTTTTTTTGAATAACTTTTGAACTGTTTAATATTTTTTCACGAAATCTTCGAAAGGCACATTGGGGACCCCGGCCACACATTCCCTGAAGTTTTTGGATCAGTCGCACAAACCGTGCGACCTGTAGGCGTAAGCAAAAAATTCACCAGAAACCGTAAATGCACGCGCAGATCACACTTAATAACTCCGCAGCCGTATATCCGACCGGTATGAAAGTTGGCAGATCCCAAGACGTATGGTTCTTGATTATGCATGCCAAATTTCAGGCAAATCCGTTGAACGATGGCAAGGTTATTAAGGTGCAAAGTTTGACCCTTTAACCTTAAAAGTGCTACTCAACCCTAACTATGGTAGCATTACTGTGCTTACCATAATATATATATATATATATATATATATATATATATATATATATATATATATATATATATATATATGGTAAGGTGGTATACAAGAATGTATACCCATCAAAGGGGCTAAGTGGCACTAACTGGTACCTTATTGGCAGTCTCACTTGAGAGGCCAAAGATTGAATGGGCATGGAGTGTGAACTACCGTCTCAGCTACATGGTGGTTGAGGCACATTGGTGGGGCAGTGTGGAGAAGCTTGCACCATGATTGCCCATGCTGTACCTGTAATGTGGCTAAACAGAGTACTTCAGATTCCAGTGCTGTTAAGCTAGCACCTTTCATGAGCACTCCATTAACAAACGGTAAAAAAAGGGAGGGCTAAAAGGCCACAAGCTTGAAGGGTGAGTAGCTTTATTACCCTAATTAACCCCCGAGATAGATATACTTCTGAGTGTGCCACCTTTACCTATTGTTTGTTGAATATAATACATTAGGATGGTTATTATTATGGAGATCGCATTTGCAATTGCATTATGGCACCGCACCTGAAGGTCTCCTGCAGCTAGGAGGGAATGGTGTGTAGTGATTGCAGGTAGGAGTTTGGGGGATCTCTGGGTTTGGGAGTGTGTTGTGTAAGTGTCTTTTTTTTTTTTTTTCCAGGTTCTTTCACTGTTTGGTTAGTTTCCTAATGATATGTTAATTGTGGTATTAGTATTGTCCCATAATGTGTAGGCATATACTTTTTTATAACATGGCCAAGGAAAATGTCTCACTCCGATTTGTCAAGAGCCGTTAGGTCAGGGGTCAGACTTAACCTTTTCTTGCACTAGCCAGCAGGGCAAGTTGATTCAAAATTGCTCTAGCCATAAATGGTTGCACTAGCCCATTAATTATAATGGTAAATTTGCTCACTTATACAGGAAGCGATGCAAGCAAAGCCAAGAAATACTGATTATTGCACATTTATCCTGCTCCCACATTGCTTCCAGCTCCCCAGCAGAAAGAAAAGACTGCAGTGCCATCCATCACAGACAGTGAGCCCCCCATTGTTTTGTACCATTGCCTCCTCTCTTCCTCTTTCTGCCCCCCCCACACACACACACCAAACAGAGAGAGGATATCATATCAGCAAATGTTCAATCAAGCAGTCCTAGCTTTGCGCACACAGTAGCTGGCATCATCATGCACCTCACCACACTGTCAACACCACCCACAGGGCACAATGCACAGAGTCAGGCAGAGAAAGACACTCACGGTCCCCACCCTATAGTCAACTGGAGACCTGCACTTTTTATTAAAGTTTTTGTACAGTTTCAAGTGAGCCAGGAACACATCTAAGATTTCATTGGGGTGGGGGCTAGACAAACCTAAGGGGCTTGGAAAATAGTAAACTATGACATTTTTATTTGTAAAAACATTGATTTTAATATGCTCTGCACCAACAATAACAGATTTTTCTTTAACATTATCCTTTCATCAGCCCAGGGGAAACAGTACACAGGCATAACACTATACTAGTTCTATTTCTGTCTAGGATGATCTACGCACCCCAGGAATGCCTATTTCAAGGTTTCAAATTATGAATTTTATCAAGGTTTCTTTTTGTACCATACATGATCCAAAGCTTTGTTTTTAGGCTGAAAGGACATGCTGAGTGGCATAAGGGTGGAACTGTATGGATGGTGATGGCTGGCATGGTCCATTTAGAAGAACTGAGGGCCCCCTACACTTGCCAGTAATGGTAGCTATGGATTTATGGATGGTCACTTCAGAGTCTAGTCTGCAGTGTTGTCCAGGAAAGAACAGAGTTAGGAGATTTGGAGGGAGAGAAGTTATGGTGAGGCTGGGATAAAACCCACCACCTGCAGGGCTGATCCTGTATACTTCTTTGCATTTTGTCACTGAAATGTTGGATACAAACACTCAAAATGTAGAGAATGAGGGGCACTGGTCTTAATAATATTGGACAAATTGTTAGACATAGACACATTCAGAAAACTGGAACCTAGTGACTTAACAGCACTCTACCCTTGATCACACCCTGGACACTAGCTGAAAGTCTTAAGAGTGGAGTGATAATGACTCACATTGAGTCATTTGTGGGTTCCCTCTCTTGGACTGCCAGATAATTGCAGCTCTTAATGAGCTGTTAATCACACCTGGCCATCTGGAACATTGAGAGAGATTAGCATGAGGACTAGAGAATGCTAAAGTAGAGACTTTTTTTAACTTCATTAACAGCCATGAAAATCTGCAATAGTCAAGCCGGGCAAGTAGAGAGTTAGCTGTACTAGCTCTGGTCAGTTTGCACTAGTAAAACCATGTTAAGATCGACCCCTGCATCAGGTGACCATGCATTAATACTCAATCCATGGTTGCTCCCTGCACAGCTGAGACACAGACGGCTCTTGACAAATCAGAGCAGGCCATTTTTCCTGGCCATGTTATAAGTTGGTGGGTTGCAGTGGCATAGCGTTATTGCATGAAAGCAAATGAAACACTTGTGCAGATTGTTGGAGAGTGTTTATGTCATTGTTTTCAGAAAGTCCTCAGCAGATTGCTAGAGAGAATGAATTAAGAAACAGCATCAGTGTCCTTTGGTCTTGTAATGAGCCCTCCAAGTCCAAATTACACCCTTCTCTGTTGAAGAACCTTCTCCCCGAGCTCCTTGTGCTTGTAAATCAGTATGCTGTTCCAGGGCCACAACTGATGTGGATTGCTCAGCAAAGTTTTCGGATCTATTCTATTGCCAGATTGGAAAACATCAGGGGGTTTATGTCATCGTTCTTCATCCCAGTGGGTTTTCAGAAAGTCCTCCACTTTTTAAGGATCCGAAAAGAATTGCATTTTTCCACGCAACTAAAAACAGATTTTTGCGGGTGGAAGTACTACAATCAAAGTACAGTAGAAATTTCAATCCTCTGCCATTCGGCCTCTTGTCAGTGCAGGCTTTGTGGAGAATCAGTTCCCTGTCGGTGAAATGAGGCTTACAACATGGCCAGCCTTAGCAATATTTGTCTGCCGTGTATGTGTATGTCAGCATACGGTCCCCATTTTCCCTGGCTGTATTATAAGAGTATTAACCAGTCCTGCAGGCCTGGTGGTGCTGAGGTTGAGGTGCTAAGGCTACACCTCGCGCCACGCTGGTGACCCAGGTTGGGAATGGACCTGGGCTGTCAGGGATCGGCAGGAGAGGAGGGAGGGAGAGGATTGAGCGTCCAGAGGACTGCTCTCTTTTCCCGGGATGGGTTGTTGGGGGCACCCAGCGCAGCAGCGGAGTCTGGTGGAGACCAGGGGCAGCGCAGACGTCGGGCTGCAGAAAGGGGGTGGGACATTGGCAGGTACCAGCAGCATGAGAGCCGCACAGGACGCCATTGCATGCTGCTTCCCAAGGGAAGGAAACTACAAGAAAAAACCCTACCTTGGTGGTAGGCGATGGTGGGGATCAGTGCCGGGCCTTACTGAACCGCACTCCCAGTCACCCTCCTCCTATCCGATCACTCCACTTGATTGTAGATAGAGCGCCGAAGGAGTTGGCGGTCCTACCCTGGGGGGCTCAGAGCCAGGGGGTCATGTGGCCAGATGGGGTTGGGGGGTGAAGGGCGCACCAGAGTGTGCACGAGTCGGGGGCTTCAGGCGGGCAGCAGAGCTCCAGCCGAGTATCCCCACCGGAGAGAGTCCACCAGAAGGTAGGAGATACATAAAGTCTACCAAAAGAAAACAACACTCCAGAGCATGGGTTACTTGGGGAATTAATCCACGCCTGGGTGGTTGTCAGCACTCGGCCTGCTGCCTCGAGTGACAACACCCCCCAACCCCTGGCATGGATTAATTCCCCAGTAACTCATGCACTGTCGTGAGTTAATCCTTACTTATCAGTGTAGGTATATACATTTAATTGATTAGTGTAGGTATATACTTTTAATCAATATGTAGTTACAGGTATACAGGGAAATAAACAATCTCTGTATCTATAGAAATCCAGCAATTTGATTGACTAAGAACAATCACATATGGTCTGGTTATTTCAGCGTAACCATGCTGCTTTGGGGAGACATGTTGTTGGGCAGCAGTGCTTCACAGCTTGGATGGGTTGGTGTCAACGCATGATACATGGCACAGTGTTGCACTGCTGAGCAAGAGGCCAGTACAGAGGCTGCATGGAGCCGGGTTGGTTGGGAAGGACAAGAGGTGGAGGCATGCATTGCAAACCCACACTGCAGAGCATCCTATAGAGGGGAGAAAAATATTCTTGGCTGTCAGACTGACTGCTGTGATTTGCACACTTTGACCTAGACTGGCCAGCCTTCACCCTCAACCAGTTCTGGAACATGGAAGGGTGGGAGCACGTAAACCTCAGCAAATCATTCTAGTACCAGTGCGCCCCCCCCAAGCTGCTTAAAAGCCTACAATTCATTTAAATCAATTTGATTTTCTTGGTTTTCATTCCATAATTTTCCATCATTTTAACATTTACAGGGGTTCTTGGTCTTATGATTCGGCCATATCATAATCAGCCTGGCCACTATCGGCAAGGTGACTCACTCGTCAGTCAGGAAACTACACTTTAAATTTTACCATGCCACTGTGCGTTGAGGTCCTCCTGCTTTCTCTCTTTCTTGTGGGGAAACCGCTCTCAAGTTTCATTTCCTATAGTAGTATGCTCTGCCCTATAAGAGGCTCACAGGTGATCACTGGGGAGCTCACCATTTAGAAGGCCACACCTCTCCTGTTTACAGTGCAGCGTTAAAGTGATCGCAACCCTGGCCAGTACAAGATGTTATCATATTTTGAATGCATCTTTCTTAAAGCTCAAATGCAAATGCTTTAAAATGTAGTATTTTGCCCACCATGAGGACATCTAGGTATAATTTGTTACAAATAAAGTTCAACAAGTTGCAATTACTCATGTATAAATGCTATTTTGTTTGCCTGTCTTATTTGATGGTTTTATAAAAATCCTTCAGGCTTTTTCAAACCAGCCAGTGGAATCTTGGGTGAGTGCTGATGTCATTCAAGCAACAATGACATGATTTTCCTCCAGGTCCTGTCAGCTGAGTACACACAGTACATTTATTTATTTAGTTTTTGTTTACCGGGTAAGTGTACTAGGCAGAAACTGCCCATTTTCGGGCACAACCCGGGAGAAATAGAACATCAGATAACATAGGACAATCCAGTACAATAAAACAGTAGAACACAACATAACTTCAAAAGAAGATACAACAGCATCAGGTTACAAGGACATTTTAGGGGTAAGCAGAGTTGTAGTAGGAGGCATCGATTAGGCAACCTTATAGCTAAAGCAAGTGACTAAGTGCTAAGGTTTAAGTGGATGTGTTGCCTAAAAGTATAAGAGAGACTCAGGGCACGGCACAGGAGCATTTGTCATTAGCTTGTAGGAACGAGTGGAGCTGTTTCTTAAAACTCAGGTGAGACTGTGAGCTCCTGATGTGATCCAGGAGGATGTTCCAGAGCCTTGGTGCAGCTGCAGCAAAGGCACGCTCCCCCTTTTTCATTGTGCTTCGAGGGACATGGAGTAACGATCTACCAGTAGATCTCAGTGGGTATGGTTGAGAGCTATGGTGTAGCATACCAGCCAGGGATTTGAGCGCTCCAGCTCAGATAATGTTGTCTATGAGGCAGCCCACTGTGTATTGATGAGTGGATGAAGGGGACAGGCACCCTAGACTAGTGTGAGCATATAACGGTGGGTAAGGGACAGCCAAGGCGAAACGACCGATATTATTGTATTAAGTGTCCCATTTTTGCAGAGCTCCTTTATTAGAGTTCTAAAAAGCCATAAGGCCATAGGTTAGTCTCGGCTTGAGAACCCCTTGAACAGTGGCTAGTTTTGCAGTAGCCGTTAGAGATGATCTGACTCTATACGATATAACCAGTTTGGCATGACAGCTCTGCAGGTGTTGGTTATGTGAAGACTGAAGTCGAGCAAGGGATCAAGAGTGACTCCCAGATACTTTAAGTTGTCCACTACCTCCAAGGTAGGGCCATCAGGGCTAGGAATTGTAAGAGGTACGGCACAGGACTTGATTTTGAGGGCAGAGCCAAACATCATGGCCACAGTCTTTTTTCTTTTTTCTTTTTTTTTTTTGCATTTAGCAGGAGCTTCTTTTGCCACAGCCAGGTGTTCAGACAATCGAAGTCAGTCTTTAGCGTGGTGTTTATGGATGCTGGGTCCTTGTTGCTGTGAAAGCACCATATCGCCTGCATAAAGGATAATAGAGGAGAGACCGGGGTTTAGGCATGTTATTGATCAAATGGAGAACAGCAACGGTCCAAGAATGGATCCTTGGGGGACTCCAAGGCTGGTAGGAGCAAGATCCGATTTGATTTTGTTGATCTCCACAAACTGAGTATGACCAGTGAGATAGGAGGTGAACCAGGTGGTGGCATCTTGAGAGAAACCAAGTGAGGTTAGCTGGTCCATCAGTAATGGATGATTGACCAAATCACAGGCCTTAGAGAGATCAACAAAGATAGCCCCAGTGAGGAGGTCCTTGTCCATTGCCTGTTTTATGTCATTGGTGAGCTGTAAGAGCATTGTATTTGTGCTGTGGGATTTTTTAAATCCATGCTGGGCAGGGGTAAGTAGCTTGCTGTGATGAAGGTAGTCTGACACTTGTGCTGCAACCAGCTTTTCCAAGATCTTGCTTAGGACATCGAGGATGGCTATAGGGCGGTAGTTATTTACACCTAGGGGATCGCCTTTCTTTTACACAGGTACCACCCTTGCAATCTTCCAGACCGCTGGTACCACTCCAGTAGTGATAGATAGGTGGAGGACTCTTGTTACAGGTGTGGCGAAGGCAGAGGCAACTGTTTTTAGGAATTTTGGCAGTACTCCATCTGACTTTGCAGATCCACAGGCTGGGATGGATTTTAGGAGTCATTAAACCTCCCCCGTAGTTACCATCCTTAGCTTGAATGTGCATGGTCTGTTATCCTTACCGACAGTGAGGGGATATGGGGAATTTCCTAGTAGGTTGGTGTATTCCGAGAGGTCGGATAAATTAGAGTTCATAGCATTGGTTATAATATGCAGGTTGTTACAGTAGACACCATTCGGTGTCATTTCAGTGATATCTGTCTTGCCTCCCTGACCCATTAGGGATTTTATATGAGACCAAAAGCCCCGGGAGTCACTCACAGAGTTGTGTAGCAGATTCTTACAATAGGCTCCCATTGCTTCCTGGATCTCTCTCTCTTGCAGGCATTTCTCCATCACCTGTAGTCTTCCCAATCCCCGTGTAGTGAAGATTTCTTAGCTTTGGCCCAGGCTCTGTCCCTTTCCTTCATCACTGCCAGGAGGTCCTTGTGAAGCCATTTAGTCATAGTGCCCCATACACGTCTCCTCTAAAGGGGCAGGATGTTTATCCTGAAGAGCCAGAATAGTGGTTAAGAGATAGTCTAAAGCACACTCAACTTTCATGGTGTGATACTGAGGAGACCAGTCCTCATTTCACGCATCCGCTATTGGTGCCCCCTCATTTAGTTTCGAGAAATCCCTAAACTGAATTTCCTTCAGCGGAGCTTCCTCGCGTGCACTCAATGCACAGTAGACTGGTAGGTGACTTGGTGGTCACTTATGGAGTCCGCCAGAGTGCCTGCTGCCAGGATTCTGTCCACTCTATTAGTAGCAATCCAGTCTAGCAGGGAATGACTGATGCCACCAGTAGGGACTCTGGTTGGCAGCTAATGAGCTGAGTGAGCAGCAAGTTTCCTAGAACAGAGTTATAGGTAGCAGCATTTTTACCATGCATGTCAAGATTTAGGTCCCCTAGTAGCAGTATCTCATAATTGCCCTTTAGATTAGTAATATAGTCAATGATGTTGTTTAGACCAGTGATGCCACATGTTAGTGGGTTATAGGCACATATCATATGAAGTTTCTTTGTCTTCCCCAGCACTAGGACTGCATGAAGGGTGCTGTGTACAGAGCCCTAATGTTTAAATATTCTTTGAAGAGGAGGGCAACACCCCCTCCTCTTTTAGAGGAGAGGCAGTCCACTCTGAGCAGCTTTTAGCCCTGTACTGCACATATAGAGTCAGGAATGGAGGGCTTTAGCCATGTCTCTGTTAATGCCAGAATGTCAGGTGAGTAGTATGATAGCCATGCTTCCATATCAGCCTTATTTTTAGTGAGGCTCTGAACATTCATGTGGGTGATCCTTAGTCCCCTGTCTGAGAACCACTGTGAAGTAGTCTCAGGTTGAACGCCAGTATGGGGACTGGGATTTGATTCATTGTCCCCCAAGAGGGATGTGTGTATCCTATGGATCCAAGTCTCTTTGAAAAGATTAATGCCACAGCTGATACCTGGATGCCCGCGCCAGGGAGGGCTATAGATTTGGGGCACTTGTGGTGGGGATGTTGTGAAATGGCAAAAATCATTATGTGATACCAGTTTTCTGATGGGGGCTTTTATTAATGGACTTATACCAGTAGAACAAAATGGTAAATATCTGGCAAGTTCCCTAGGTTGATCACCAACCTTTTTGAGCCCCCAAAAAAAAACTTATACTCTTAAAATGTAAATGTGTGCTTCCTACATTCCCTTTCCAGCCCTGAATGCATCACAACTCCTTTCTTGTTTATTCTTTTCAGAGTCACTCCCTTTGCTGAGGTTTCACAACGCTCACAGAAAGTGTACTGCTACCCCAGTAACTGTCCCCAAATGTTATAATCCCACAAAAATGTACACATCTACTCTGCCCTCGCTTGAAATTATTCCAGAACATACCAACCACTTCTCCCAAGTTTCTAACTCTACCTTTCACCACTCTTATAGCCTATACCCCTTCTCCCACACACCTCCTGACAGGTATACTTAGCATACACCCCTCCTAAAATATGTACCTCTGCACCCTGCATTCCTCCTTAAATTTGCCCCCTCACCCTTTATATTTGTACTCCTATCTTGCATCTATCCCAGTATTTGCATACTAAACCCTCACTCCCCTTCTACAGTTTGTACTCCCACCCTACCTACCCCAACATTTGTACCCCATCCCCACTCATCCAAGATGTGTGCCCATCTGTGCATATTCCAGATTTATACCAAATATACTTCTCAAAAATCTGTACCCCTGCACCATGACTCCTGAGACTTGTACCTGCCCTGCACAGCTCCCAAACCTGCAACCTTCTGCAAGTTCCTGCCCCTCATGCAACACAGAATCTGTATGTACCACACTGCTTCCCAAAATTTGCATCCTGCCTCTGAAAGCATCTAACGTTTTACCTCTGTGCCACACACTGAAAACTGTTTACCCCTACCTCCACTCTACCCTTGATTTCTACCCATACCCCTCCCAAAATTCATTGAACGATCCAGTTTCCCAGATTTTTTACCCAGTTCCTTGGACACACAGCAAATGTGCAAAATTGCCAAAAATCTGCATCCCTTCTGTTGCAGCCCTCATACAATTTACACGTTTACCAGTATACCCTTCCACAAATTAGTACCCCTTTGCCCCACACTACTCCAAAATAATGTGCTGCACCTTTCACGCGTTACTCCCCAAGTCTGCACTTCAGCCCTTTGTACAGTTTAAGAGATGTGAGGTGGTAGGGAAACAAAGTTTGGGAGGGATGCCAATTTCAGCAGGGGTGCATGTACAAATTTTGGGAGGGGTGTGGTGATACACATACAACATTAGGGAGGAGTGCAAGGGTACATACACATATTTTGGGAGTTGTGTAGGAGTAAAGGTACAAATGTTTGGAGGGTTGCAGTGGTGTAAGTACAAATTCCATTTAGGGGTATAGGGCTGCAAGTCTAGATTTTGTAAGGTGTGCTGCAAATTTTGGCAGGGGTGCAAGTACAAATTTTGGGAGGTTTTGCAGGGGTGCAATTACAAATTGTGGGAGGTTTGCAGGAGTACAAGTACAGATTTTGGGAAGGTTGCAATGGTGCAAGTACTATACAAATATGGGAAGGTGTGCAGGGATACAAGTACAGATTTTGGGAGGGGGCAGGGGTAGAAGTACACATTTTGGGAAGGTTGTGGTGGTACAAATAAAATTTTAGGGAGGGGTATGGGGTACAAGTACAACTTTTGGAAGGTGTTCAGGGATACAAGTACAGATTTTGGGAGGGGGCAGTGGTAGAAGTACAAATTTTGGGAGGGGTGGTGGTACAAATACAACTTTAGGGAGGGGTATAGGAGAACAAGTACAAATTTTGGAAGGTGTTCAGGGTACAAGTACACATTTTGGGAAGGATATAGGAGTACAAGTATAACTTGGAAGGGATGCTGGGGCAAATACAGTTTTGGGGAGGGATGCAGTAGTGTGCGTACAAATTTCAGGACAGGTGCAGGGGTACAAATTTTGGGGGAGCAAGTTTAAATTTCAGAAGGGGTGCAGGGGCAGATTTTGAGCGGGTTGTGAGTACAGATTTGGAGAGAAGTGCAAGTGGTGTTCATTTAGCAGGCGTGCAGGTGTAAATGCACACATATATGGCGGTGGGGGTAAAGCGTTAATTGTGAGAGGTGCAGAAGATGGGGTTCATATTTGGATGGGTGCAGGAGTACAAGTGCAAATTCTGACAGAGAAGGGGTGAAAATGTAAATATTGTGAGGGTATAGTGAAAGAGGTGCACATTTTGGGAAAGATGAATAAAGGGTTAACATCAGCAGGGGACAGGGTAGAATTACAAATTAGGAAGAGGTGCAGGACATAAGTAAATATTTTGAAAGGGTGACAAGGGCAGCGGTACAAATTCTGGGAAGAGAACACCCATAACAGAGAAGATGCATAAACATTAAGAGTGTGGTAGAAGTTCAGCAAATGGGGTGCATTAAACTAGAACTGCAACTAGGTTAGTTAAGTCAGGGAAATGGAAGCCGGCCCGGTGGTGCTGAGGGTTGAGGTGCTGGACGCCACACCTCGCGCCATGCCGACGACCTGAGTTCGGGAGCGAGCTCGGGGGTTGGCAGGGAGGGAGATGGATCGAGCACCTGCAGGGCTGCTCTCCTCTCCCAGAGGGAGAGTATGGGATCGCTCTGCACTCTGGCAGCCCTTGGTGGAAACCGGGGGCGCCACAGAGTGCCAGAGCTGCACGTAATAGAGCGTGGCTGACGAGGCAGGCTGCCATGCGCCAGCCACAGATGCACCACGCACAGGGGGCCTGGCACCTACAGGAGTATAAGGAGAGAAATACCTCTCCAGCTTGGATAGGCGACAGCCCTGCCAGTGCCACCGCCTCACGTCCAATGCTGGTTCCCTGCCACTGCCCCCTGCGGTCTCCTTGGGTTGCCGTCCCCTGACCCAGGGAACTGTGACATACTCAAAGATGGCGGGAGAACACAGCGGGCGGTAGAACGAGTCGGCAAGAGCAGTGGCCTGAGAGAGCTCCAAAGCAATGGGACCTGATGGGATTCATCCCAGAATTCTAAAGAACTAAGGGTAGAACTAGTGACACCACTGACTACCCTCTTTAACAAATCATGGGAGGATGGGGTGGTACCTGAGGACTGGAGGAGGGCAGATGTGATTCCGCTTCACAAAAGTGGGAGCAAGACAGAGGCAGGAAACTACAGACCTGTTAGTTTAACCTCAGTGATAGGGAAAATGATGGAATCACTTCTGAAGGAAAGAATTGTCGAGTACCTAGAGGCCAGAGGAGCACAGGACCCAAGGCAGCATGGATTCACAGCGGAAAGGTCATGCCAGATGAATCTAATAGATTTCTTTGACTGGGTGACCAAAGTAGTAGATCAGGGAGGGGCTGTGGACATGGCCTACCTAGACTTTACCAAGGCATTTGACTCAGTCCCACACAAAAGATTAATATACAAGTTAGCCAGCCTGGGAGTGGGTCCCAAGATGATAGCCTGGGTAAAGAATTGGTTGGAGAATAGGACACAGAGGGTAATAGTAAATGGAGTCCACTCTGAAGAAAGGGAGTTACTAGTGAGTACCGAGGGTTCAGTATTAGACCGGTCCTCTTCAATGTCTTTATAAGCGACATTGCAGAGGGACTGGAAGGAAAAGTATGTCTCTTTGCAGATAACACAAAGATCTGCAACAGAGTTGATGCACAAGGTGGGGTGGAAAGGATGAGAAGGACTTGACAAGGTTAGAGGAATGGTCAAATGTATGGCAGCTTAGATTCAATGCTAAGAAGTGCGAGTAATGCACCTGGGAAACAAAAACCCAGGGGAAGAGTACACAATGGGGGGTGAGATACTAACAACAACAAAAATGGAAAGGGACCTGGGGGTAGTCATATCAGATGACTTAAAGGTGGGCAGGCAATGTGAGAGGGCAGTAAGGAGGGCTGGGGGGATACTGGGATGCATAGAGAGGCATCACCAGTAGAAAACAGGAAGTTATTATCCCTCTGTACAGACAGCTGGTGAGACCCCATCTGGACCACTGTGTGCAGTTCTGGAGACCCAGTCCCCGCAAGGACATAGACAAGATGGAAGCTGTCCAGAGGAGGGCAACTAAAATGGTGCAGGGTCTGCACCAGAAGACGTATGAAGAGAGACTAAAAAAGCTTAATATGTATAGTCTCGAGGAAAGGAGGGAGAGGTGGGACATGATAGAAACGTCTAAGTACCTCAAGGAATCAGCAAAGTCCAAGGGGTAACATCTTTAAAAAAGAGGTGAGCAAGAACAAGGGGCACAATTTGAAGGTGGGAGGCGGCTCAGAGGTAATGTAAAGAAGTATTTTTCACAGAGAGGTTGTGGATGCATGGAACGCCTTCTGGAGGAGGTTGTAGAGTCAAAACAGTGGTTGAATTCAAGCATGCATGGGACAGTCATAAGGCAATTCTAGGGGTGGGGTAGGAAGAAGTAGGCTGCTGGTTAACTAGGATCTGCAGCTTATCCATTAGGTAGGGAAATGGGCAGACTGGGTGGGCCAAGCGGTCCTTATCTGCCGTCAAATTCTATGTTTCTATGTTTCTGGAGTGCCAGGAAGAAAGTCGAAAAAAAAAAAGAGAGTCAGGGAAATGGGAAACAGTGACATAACCTGATGATGTTTGGGCACCCCTTCTCTTGTGTAATATTGTCCCCAAAATTTTACTGATCAGCCTGTGAATGCTACTAGATATTTAATAACATATAGTATATTTATTACTGTTTGAAGTGACAAGTGATGTTTGCCATTTCATAATATGATGTATTGTGTGTATAGTAAGCCGCCAGGACCTTGGGGAAAATGATGTAATTCTTTCTTTTAAACAGCATTTTTAAATAATAAATTGCAATTTCTGCAGTGTATTTTTTTATTTTATTAAAGTCTAGGAATTACAACCCTTACAATATTTGTAATGTATGAGGCCTGGTTGTCCTAATATCAGGAAAAAGGATTAATTCTTAAAATATATTTCCATTTGATCTTTTAAGTCTTTTTAAATGTTTACAGGGGTACACCTGGTATGTGGCCAAAAGTAAACAGTAAACCTCACCCTGAAGGCCCTGCCATTTGGGGGGGGGGGGTGACCTATAGAGGTCCATGGGGAGGGCCAGCCTGGACGGGGCTGGGTAGTCATCAGTAGCAGCATGAGCACTGTACTGCCGCTGCCTAGTGCCATAAATGCATAGTGAAGCAGTCTCTCTAACAAAGCAGCGACCAGCCCTCGCTGGCAAGAGCCCAGCTCTTGTTTACATTTTAATTTTTTTATTTTCATACACTGGTATTATGTACCATTCACCCATTGTGGTCAGGTGTTTAGAATATTAGGCTGGGAACCAGGTGATAACTGGTTACAACTCCATCAAAGCGGCATACTTACTGTGTGACCTTGAGTAAGTCATTTAATCTCCCAGTGCTTTAGTCCGCCCAGCTGATGAAACGGATAGAAGCAAGATGTCACAGAAAATGAGATGCTGCATCTTAGCTGGACTATCCTGGGTAAATAAACAGTTAAAAAATACTTTGTCAAGAAATACACAGTAGCATGGTGGTGTGTGACTTTGGTGTGTGTGTGTGTTGAGGGGAGAGGTGGGATGTGCAAAATACTGCTTGCTTCATCTCTGTTTGACTGTACTTCTCTCCTGCCCAGTAGGAGCCCTCCATTGCTGGGGCAGTGGGTATATGGGGGCAGAAGGGTAGCTTCTGCTGTCGCTGTGTTACCATAGCTGTAGTCTTGACCAGAAATAAATTGCTTGCAGCAGCTGGCTGTCAGAGCTGCCCCTTTCCAGTAAAGTAAACTTATGGCTGCATGGTTTTCAAGGCGAGACAGGCCCGTGCCCTCAAAACCCCAAATGTGCCACCCTTTGAAGTGCAAATACTGTAAATGTTATCTCAGGCCACTGCTGTTTTTTTTTTCTGCTGCACATAACACAGAAAACGCCTTGTGCATAGCTAGCAGCTGGGCAGAGATGTGGGAATCTGGCAAAGATAGTGCAGTTCTGAGTCAAGCAAGACTCAGTAAACTGATCATCGACCAAATGCTGAGCACTGGATTTGAAAGGGGCGGCACCCCAAGGAAACGTGTAGTCCCTGATTAAGGAAAGCTTGGGGAGGATAAGCACAGGGATGGGGGAGGTGACTTCATTTACTGTTGATTTCTTCAGGATATGTTCACAGGAAGGTTAGCCTATTTGCAGGCTTAAGCTGTTTAAGAATCCATATTACAGAAACAGTAAGCATGACATTAAATTATGGTTACCTATATTGGTGGTACACAGTAAAAATACAAGGAATGAAGAACGGGCTTTAACAAAAGTTGCATCCTGATTGGCTGAAAGTTTGTCTTAAAAGTGCTGTATATGACCTTAGACAGCACAGCATAGTACTCTGCCTCTTCAATACCACTCAAACAAAACTATCCGTCGTGCCAGCAACTACACAGAACTGTATCGGTTGCTCGCATTGTGACCAACAATAACATGACAGATATTTTAGCCCCCGAACAACTTCAACATTATTTAGACTGTGACTTACAGTAGGGGTGTAGCCAGGCAATATAAACATATGACACCAGGGCCGTTTGTTGCCCATTTTGCACAATAAATACAACTTCTGTACCTCAAGATACTGGTTGCTGCTGCCCCATGCATGGTTAAGTACAGATGCTATACATTGCTCCTTAAGACACCAACATACCAGCCCAGAACCTGTAAGGCTGTATAGTCCTTCGGATGCAAAGATAGTATTAGTGACCAATCCTTCTAGTTTTGATTAATATGAATAACATTACAGAAAGGTTCTGCTGGTTCTGTGTGTTGCTTTCATGTACAAAAGAAGCAGTTCAGAGCCTATTTGCTGCCTCCCCCTTAAATAAAATTGTACACCATGGAGTACGTACATGGAGTATGCCTGCCTACACCCATGACTTACAGTACTGCTCCCACACAAACATAATTACCTCCACTCATCGTCAGCTGAAACCATCGCTGATGCCCCAAGTCAAAAAAAAAAAAGGAAAAAAGCGTCACTGCAACAAAGGGCAGTAGCAGGGCGACTTGGCACAAACTGTTACAGCCATCTTTGGCTAAGAGACACTCACCGCCTGCTGCAGCTTCTATTAAAAGTGCTACCACAGGCACAAAAACACTAAGTAAGAGAATTTAAACGGCAGTTAAGGGTCTTCAAACACCACCTTTTTCACAGACAAACACCCTCACATTCACACAAATACACCAAACACTGCAGGTACCTCACCGTAGAAACTCCTGCTGACCAGCTCCAGCTACATCCAGGGAAAGCCCTGCATTACTACCCCCAACCTAAGTACACTTCCCTCTGCCCAATAAGTGCCAGCCACCTCAACTTCAAACAGCACCACTTGCTGACCATAACCAATAATAACACAACTTTTTTACATGCACCTATACAATAAACAAACAAAACAAATTATTAGGACAACAACATTTTAAGATAATTTTTGGCTTTTAAATATTTGTTACTGCTGCTCATGTGGATCCAGTTCATAACAGCAATGATACACCCTAGGGTGTGTCATATGTGGGGAGTAAGGCATGACAGAGAGAAGTTATGCTATGTTAATGTACCAAGGGTGGGTTGAAACCAACCTGAGGTACATTAAGTAGTATAACCCCACCCCCATGGAATTGCCTTATTCCACTTATAAAATAGGTTGCAAACTCAATAACTCACTGCTGTTCTCTGCCCACCACAGAGATTTATTTAACTCTAAAAACTGATTAGCGTTTTGAGCATAAAAGTGCTACATCTTTGTGAAAATGCATAGCTCTTGCCTCACTGTGTTTAAGAAACACAGCGCTTCTAGAAAATCTATATTAATACTTTCTGTACAGTTAGTATAGTCCTAAGAAAAAAACTGCTAATCAGTTATTTAAAACCCTGCACCAGCTGTTTTACCCCCTGCCCACCATCTCTGTTTCTTCCCCACCTTCCAGGTCTTTCTTGCCCCCTTCCCACCCCCGATCTCTCAGAGGAAAAAAAAAAAAAAGAACTCACAGCTGTTTCTCTCACTCTTCGTCCTGGCCTGCCTTTAGTCATGCGTGCGCACTCTCTCTCTCTGTCTCCCCCTTCCCCCATGCTCACTCTCCGCTCCTCTGTTGCTGCATTCCCCACTGGCTCTCAGCTCTTCCATGCTAGCTCTAAGCTCCTCTGTTGAGGCATCTCCTGATGTAGGGGGGTACTTCCATGAAGCTGTGCTGCCTAACATGTCCACTGATTGGCTGGTAGGCCAGTGAGTTACAGGGCAGCAGTGTTGCAGGGTTTGGTTGTCCTTTTTTGACCCCAACAGGTTGTGTTCCCAGTTAATGCACCCTTCTGGTGTTCTCCAGCAGGTGTATGTATGAATTATTCAGAGGTATCAGAAACGAAACAGAGAATGTACAATCAATTTCTGTTGATAATTAAACTTAAAACAAAAAACAAAAAAAACAAGGAACCCTCCTCCCCCCTTTGCCCTCCCCTCCACCCCTGCCACAGGAGGTTTGCGGAAAAGAAAGTAAGAGGGAGCGATAATTGCTCCCATGGGTGTCTTACCAAGTCTGTATTCTGCTATGAAGAAGTATTAGTGGCTACCTGAACTGTTAGCAATGCATAAAAGGGTTCCCAGATAGTGTTGTACCCCGGTGTTGTATTTAGTCGAATTGTTAGACATGCTTGCAGTGAGGCGCTCTGCTTGTAATGCAAACATGACTTCTTTATACCACTCTAGATAAGTTGGAATATTTTGATCTAACCAGTGCAAAAGGATAACCTTCTTCACACATGCTGTGATCAAAGCAATGTGAAATCTCTGGTTACCAATCAGTTTATCTGTGTATTCACCAACAACAGTTAGGAGAGAATTTGTCAGATATTCCTAGTAAGGGGTCTAAACTGGTTTGTATACAGGTTCAGAAGGGAATGACCTTTTTACATGACCATAAAATATGCAGGAGGGTCCCAGGCTCTTTACCACATCTGGAGCACATATCTGTGGGAAGCTGACCCATTCTATGCAGTTTAGCAGTGGTATAGTAAAGGTTATGAATGATCCAAAATTGCATAAAACGATGTCGGTCCCATATAATGAATGTGTAAAGGTGCTTCCAGATATTTGTCCAACTCCTGGAAGGGAGAGAAGACGGAAGAGCCTGGTCCCACTAAAGCCCTTAGGCTGCCGGAAGATTTAGAACGCATAGGTTTTTAGGACAAGATATCTCGTCGGCGGCAGCCTAAGGGTTACTAATACTGCGGGCCCTCTAGCTGTAATTGTAATGATCGGCAGTAGTATGAGATTAGGTGAGAGTCCGGTGTTGCATTAAGTAGTGGGAGGATAATAGTACTAAATTGACTGTGCCAGGATCCACTACCAAAATTACTTACTAACGTATGAGAGACTTGAAAGTATCAGAAGACCGAATTGGCAGGCCAACCATAGTGAGTACTTGCTACTTGAAAAGACATCAACTTGTGGTGGACAACCAAATCTTGGACTGTGTCTACTCACATGTTAGGCCAACATTTTATTTTGGAGAGCATCTTCCCAGAGATCAAGAGGTTTGGATTCCCAAAAAGTGGCTGGGAAGCACCTAGGTCTGGACAAGTCTTCAAATAAGAATTAAGTTGTACTTGAGTCTAGAGGGAGGCTCCTAGGGGTGTATCTTGCAGTTGTCATGGTAGTTTCTTCCTAGTGATGAAAGGGAGAGAGGGTATATCTATTCCATAAGCTCGACTCAAGGAATGCTTAATTTCTACCCAGAGGGGGGTGTATGTCCTAGGGGAGCTTATCTCAGAGGACTTCAGCCAGTGAGAAAGTCGTGTTAAATGCAGTGCCAAATGGTACAGGAAGAAGTTAGGTGCTTATAATCCCCCATCATGCTTCTGACGCATTAATTTGGACCAGGCCTGTCTGCCCTGCCAGAGCAAGGAGGTGAGAAATCTGTGCACTTGGGCGAACCATGACTGAGGAAGGGCCCCGTTATGCATCTGCATGGGATAGAATAATCGAGGAAGGACATTCATTTTTATAATACCAGCCTGCCCCACATAGAAAGGGGTAGCAAGGACCAAATGTTTGTCTGTTTTAAGATGAGATACTATGGAGTCTAGGTTGTATTGTTGCATCTTGCGGGGGTTGGGGTACTGAGATAAATTCCCAAGTACTTCTTTTTATACCTCGCCCATATAAGACCAAAATGATCTAGGTCTGATTTCAGGGTAGCACTATTCAGAGGCATAATCTCAGTTTTATTAAGATTTAATTTGTAATTAGAAATATCTCCAAATTGAGAAATGATCTGAAGGGCTGCAGGAAAGGATACAGATGGGAAGGAGACATGTAGCAAAATATCATCTGCATATACTGACAGTTTGTATCCGTTGTCACCTACGGGGATTCCAGAAATGTTAGGAGACGAGTTAAATGTACGGATAAGTGGTTCCAGGAATAAGTTGAAATGATATGGTGAGAGGGGGCACCCCTGTCTGGTGTACCCTGGAAAAGAGGGAATGATGTCGATAGGATACTGTTACATAGTACCCGTGCTGATGGGAAGAATATAGGACCTTATCCACTGTGAGAATTCTGGGGGAATGTGATATTTAGGAAGCAGGGCAAACAGGTAATCCCACAAGACCCTATCAAAGGGCTTTTTGGCATCCAGGGACACCAAATCCGCTGGAGTAGAGGAGTCCCTGGACACCGAAAAAAGATGAGACAATTTCCTGAGGTGATCAGCTGAAAGTCTACCTTTTACGAATCCCACCTGCTCCTGGCTTATCAATGATTCCCATACCCGGTCCAATCTACAAGCTAGAACCTTAGCCAAAATTTTTAAATCAACATTAATAAGCGATATAAGCCTGTAGTTTGAGACTAGCATAGGATCTTTCCCTGGTTTTGGTAGTACTACAATGGTAGCTGAGGTCATGGACAAATCAGACAAGCCTTCCTTGAAAATATAAGTGTAGGTGTTGAGGAGGATGGGAGCCAATTGGGTCTTAAAAGCTTTATAGAAATTGGTAGTGAGGCCATCCGGCCCAGGAGATTTGTCCAGAGATAGGGAGTCTATAGCCTGGGAGAGTTCCAGAATAGTTAGTGGGGCTTTTAAGCTAGCAACTTGAGGTTCCATCAATTGCAGGAGAGTGACACTTTGGAGGAAAAATTCAAATTGATATGAACTAAATGGAAGAGAGGGAGATAAGTACAGTTGTTGATAAAAACAATTTAAATGCCTCCACAGTGTCTCTAGGTGAGGTGAGGGGCTGGTCTGAGTCTGAGGAAAGTGAGGGGACAATACTGTCCATCTCTTGGGAGTGAAGCCAGAGGGCAAGTAGCTGACTCGCTCTTTCACCTTGATCGAAGTAACGAATCTTGGAATGTAAGATAAGGTGCTCGGCCTTTTCCCCCAGTAGCCGGTTATGCTGAGATCTAAGGGATTCCAGGTGTTCCCACTCTACTGAAGGGGAAGTTAGGGAAATATTCTTCTAGGGACATGGATACGTTGTTCATCCACACTGTCTGGCAGGTATCCTTGCCGCTTTAAATCTTGCTGGAAGGTCTTCAAGCTGGCTCCTCCCACCCACCCGGGTGGTAAAACTCTCGGCTCCGCCCCATGACGCCAGATCTTCCTTACTGCTTGGAAGCTCAGGTTCCCTCCTTAACGCTCTGCGTATAAGACTGGTTCCTAATTCTTCGGTTTTGCGAATTTAAAAAGTTTTGCACTTCTAGACTTCGGTCTTCTATCCCTCGTGGCTGCGATGGATAAATCGACTCCCGGTTTTCGGAGATGCCCTTGCGGGCAGAAGATGTCTCGGACAGATCCGCACTCCACGTGTGTCTACTGTTTAGGCCTTGAGCACGACCCGCAGGCTTGCGACCTGTGCTCTTCCTTCTCAGCCTACGTCCTCGAAGACCGTGCTGCCCGTTTACAACTGGGGCGTCGAAGCGATTTTCCTCGGTAAAGATCAAAGAGGCCCGGTCCGGCGGTCTCCATGGGCGTGGCTCGGGCGGATCAGCTAGAGCAGATGATCGCCTCTAAGAGGAGGCGGTGCGGGCCGCATCTTCCTCGGCCACGGCATTTATCCCGCTCTCCCTGGGTTCCTCTTACACAGCTTCTTTTAAGGAGCTTTGTCTGTCCCTCTCCACTAAGGGAGAGGGACCAACGTCTGCTGGACCTTCTTCCCGGTCCAAAAAGAAAGACAAGGGTAAGTCCCTCCGTCGACGCTCTTGGGAGCGGGTAAGGTCCCTCTCCCCGAGTTGTCGGCCATCAACTTCGGTCGATCGTTCGGCTTCGGCCACTGGTCTCATGGTGTCCCCGTCAGGCCAGTTGACCGAGACTCCCGTCGATGCAGTAGAGATTTTTCTCGACCCATTGGACGGGTTGTCGCCAGGCGAAGCCGAGAATCCTCTATCCCCAGTTCCCACGGTGGGAGTTGAGGATCCCGTGGGCTTGCCAGTGCCTCATGTCCCGGAGCCCTCGGGTGAACCCTCCAAGCCGAGGGGAGAGCCGGTTCCCCCCGTTCCCTCCCGCACCGCCTCGGAAAAGCCGAGGTTCTCGGTCTCGGTCTCAGACTTCGTCGCAGTCCAGCCGATCCCGCCGTCATAGGCGGTCTCGGCACCGCGGTAAGCAGCGCCGCCGCTCATCCTCGTCCTCCTCCTCAGACGAGGGGAGGCTTCGACGTAAGTTACGTCGACGGTACGAGGACCTTATGTGGCAACAGCTCCTTCTGACCAGGAACAAGCCGTCACCTTCCCTGGCTATTAAGTGGCTGTCACTGGAGCGGCCGAAACAACCCCTCGACTTACCCGAGGAGCCTGTTCCCAGGCCGGTTGTTCGGCCAAAACCAGCTGCTTCACCTATTCGGTGGAACCTCCGCCTCCACAGCCGTTATTTGGGGCTCCGACCAAGAACTCTCGGTCGGCTCAGGGACTGCCCCATAGGCTGTCTGTTACCCTCACTCCCGATCGACCTCGGCAGGTGGAGGGTGGCTCAGGCGCGAGGCAGCTCTTTGCGGACTCTTTAGAGTCCGACGGCGATTCCTCCCTTTTCTCCAGGCGAGTGGACTTGGAGTCCTCTGGAGGTCAGTCGATGGACGATAGCCCTTCGTCCTATCTGGGATTGCTTCGGCTCATCTCAGAGTCCACCGGGATGAGCTCTCGAACCTGTGTCTAAGCGGCCAGGTATCCCCTCACGGAGATACTGGACCGAGGGATTCTACGGAGGTTTTCCGGTGGCCGAGCTCACAGTGGGCCCGGCCTTGGAGCTCTGGCAGCCCTGCTTCCTGTCCTGCACCGGCCAGGATGGCCAGGAAGTATGCGTCCCTACCGGTTCTTGTCTGGTTTTTTTCGAACACCAGCCGAGGGGCTAGTTACTGACAGCTGCCTAGCTACCGGAATGCTAGGACGTGGACAACCTCCCGACAAGGGTCCAAGAAATTGGACTATGCCGGGCGCAAAGTCTACGCTGCGTCCTCCCTCTGCCTTCGTCAGGCCAGTTCGGCCGTACTAATGGCACATTTCTCTCATGCTCTGTTGGGTAGTTCCTTGTCTTCCGGCGGACCTGCAGACCACGGTCAGGCAGGTGCGGGACCAGGGCAGGGCAGTGGCCAAACAGCAGCTTCAGACTGCTCTGGACATTGGGGACTCATGTGCCAGGTCAGTAGCGGCCGCAGTGGCTATGCGCCGTCGGGCATGGCTGAGGATAACCACCTTCACTTCAGATACCCAGCACAAGTTGGCGGATGTCCCCTTCCTGGGGACCGACCTCTTCGGCCCTGGGGTGGAAGGTCACCTGCAGAGGATTGAGAAGTCCAGTGCTACCTTGGACTCGGTCTCATCCGCACAGAAGGACAAAGGCCGCAGCCTAAGCCCTTTCGTCCCTCTGTGCCCGTGGCACGTCTGGCCCAGCAACGTCAGGGCCAGCAGGCTCGAGCTTGGCATCCCAAACCCAAGCCCTCGGCTTCCTCCTCCAGGAAGCAGGGAGGTAAAGGCCCTGGAGGTCCCTCGGCTGGTCCTTCCTCCAAGCCTGCCCAGTGACGAGTTGAGGGGTGTCGCCCCCAACCCCGTCGCCTCACCCCAGGTGCCCCCCATGGGGGCGGCTCGCCACTTTCTTTCCGCCTGGTCCGTTATCACCACAGACCGGTGGGTGTTGGAGGTGGTGGGAAAGGGCCTGCCTCTGGAGTTCGAGCAGGCCCCACCCTTCAGAGCCGTCGCGTCTCGGGGTCCGAAGCCTCGCTGTCAGCTCGTCGAGCCGACATCGCTCTCTTCCTCGAGAAGGAGGTGATAAGAGAGGTGGCGGACCCTCCCTCAGACCCGGGGTTCGTGTCCAGGTACTTCCTGGTTCTGAAACGGACGGGGGGCTGGCGCCCCATTCTCGACCTACACGACCTAAATAAGTTCCTAAGGTCTCGAACCTTCAGGATGGTCACTCTGGCTCAGATAATACCATCCTTGGAACACGGCGTGTGGTTCTGCTCTCTGGACCTGCAGGACGCGTTCTTTCACGTCCCTATCCGTCCGTCACATCAGAGGTTCCTTCGCTCGGCGGAGGGATCCCTTTCGAGTTCAAGCCATGCCCTCGACTTATCTCCAGCTCCCAGGGTCTTCACCAAATGCATGGCAGCGGTGACAGCATTCCTGCGGCGCTGGGGTCCGGTTACCTTACCTGGATGATTGGCTGATAGCAGCCCCTCCAGACAAGAGGTGGAGCGGTCCAGAGATCTGGCCTCCAGGTTTGCTCTCAGGTCGGCCTCCTCATCAGCGAGGCCAAGTCAGAACTCGAGGCGAAGCAGGTGATTCTTTTCATCGGGCAGAGCTCGACTCTCTTGAGCAAGAGCACGGCTCCGTGCAGACAGGGCCGAGTTCTTTCCTCCTTGCCCAATCATTTCTGGTTGGGCAATTCGCGCCCGCCGGGACTTCCTCGCCTCCTGAGTCTCATGGCGGCCTGTACCAGCGCGTGGTCCGCTGGGCCTGCTGGAACATGCATCCCTTCAGTGGGGCTGGCCAGCCAGTGGTCCCAACTGCGATCCATTGGACCAGCTAGTGACGGTGACCCAGGGATGTGGAATGCTCTCCAGTGGTGGACCGTTCCAGTTCATCTGCAGGAGGGCATCCCATTTGTCCGCCCGAGCCGACGGTCTCTCTATCGACCGATGCCTCTCTGATGGGTTGGGGTGCCCATCTGGGGGAACATCGAGCGCACGGCCTCTGGTCCCCGCGGGAGTCCCGATGCCACATCAACCTGCTGGAGCTCCGAGCAGTCCGCCTAGCTCTCACCGCCTTTGCTCCGTTTCTTCAGGGTCAAGTGGTCCGGGTCCAGACGGACAATACCACGACCATGTACTGTCTAAACCACCAGGGCGGGATGCGCTCCATGCTTCTGTGCAAGGAAGCTCTCCGCATCTGGTCACTCGTGCGCAGCCTGGAGGCAGATCTCCTAGCCATTCACGTGGCAGGAGCCTCCAACACCCTGGCCGATGCCCTAAGCCGGATAGGGGCTGCGTCCCACGAGTGGTCTCTCCTGCCGGAGGTAGTACAAGATCTATTCTCCCATTGGGGCACACCTCAGGTGGACCTGTTTGCCTCTAGGGAGAATGCGAAGCTGAGGCTGTTCCATGCCCGCCCCCCTCAGCAGGGTTCAATGCAGGGGGATGCCTTCTCGAGGCCGTGGACCCCGGGCCTCTTCTACGCCTTTCCCCCGTTCCCCTTGATGCACAAGGTGCTGCTCAAAGCAAGGAGGGACAAGGCGCAGGTGATTCTGATAGCCCCAGACTGGCCCCGTCAGTACTGGTACCCAGATCTCCTCAGCCTCAGCTCCAGGCTCCCGAGGCAGCTTCCAGCTCGCCTGGACCTGCTCTCAGTCAATCAGGGGAAGGTATTCCATCCGGACCTTCAGTCCCTGCGCCTGACGGCCTGGTTCCTGAGCAGCTAGAGTTCCAGGCCTTGGGTCTTTCCGACGAGGTCCTCAACGCAGTTGAGGCGTCCCGTAAGGAGTCGACCAGAAAATGCTACACCTTCAGATGGAAAAGATTTTCCATTTGGTGTCAGAGCAAGGGCTTGGACCCTTCATCCTGTTCCTTGGCGAGCATATTGGACTACCTTTGGTCCCTTTCTCAGCAAGGGCTTAGGTCAACGACCCTTAAGGTGCACCTGGCAGCCATCTCTACTTACCGAGCGTGGGCCGGGAAGCAGTCGGTGGCGCAGGAGAAGGTGGTCTGGCGCTTTTTCAAAGGCCTTGATCACATTTCCCCTCCGGTGTGAGAACCTCAACCTCTGTGGGATCTACTGCTGGTACTGGCAAAGCTCATGGGCATGGTATTCGAACCAATGCACAGGTGTGAACTCTCTCGCCTGTCGTGGAAGACCGCCTTCTTGGTGGCTATCACGTCAGCCAGAAGGATGGGAGAGCTCCAGGCGCTCTGCATCGAGTCTCCTTACCTGGTCTTCCACAGGGACAAGGTTGTCCTGCCCCCACCGAAATTCCTTCCAAAGGTGGTGTCAGAGTTTCACCTTAACCAGGTGTTGACTCTGCCGGTGTTCTACCCAATCACACCTCGGAGGCCGAATATAGGCTCCCATACTCTGGACCCTAGAAGGCGCTCGCTTACTATAAAGGGCGTCACGTTGAAATTGCGAGAGGTTGCCAGCTGTTTGTCACCCACGCTGAAGCCGCACCTGGCAGACCTGCAGCCAAGCGGACGATAGGCAGGTGGGTCACCTCCTGCATAGATCTCTGCTATAAGTTGGCGGGCATGGAGCCTCCCAGAGGGATAAGAGCTCATTCTACCGCCATAC
Organism: Neoceratodus forsteri; assembly: GCA_016271365.2. NCBI lineage: Eukaryota > Metazoa > Chordata > Ceratodontiformes > Ceratodontidae > Neoceratodus > Neoceratodus forsteri. The sequence continues at coordinate 30,566,305 of CM057456.1, forward strand.
TGCTGCATCGGTGGCTGCTTCCAGGACTCCCTATCCAGGAAATCTGCAGGGCTGCTACCTGAAGTCAGCACACACCTTCATCACCCATTACCATATCGACCTTACGCCACGCCGGGATGCTGGTTTTGGGGCTCTGGTTCTCCAGTCTCTATTTCCTAAGTAGGAGGTGTGCGCCTTGCCTCCCTCCTCCCGGAGAACTGCTAGGAGTCTGCCAGACAGTGTGGATGAACAACATATCCATGTCCCTAGAAATACAGGTTACTCACCTGTAATAGGAGTTCTAGGAATGGTGTATGCTGTTCATCCACACGACCCACCCGACCTCCCCAACTTCGACGCACAACCTGAGCTTCCAGCGGGCCAGATCTGGCGTCATGGGGCGGAGCCGAGAGTTTTACCACCTGGGTGGGTTGGAGGAGCCAGCTTGAAGACCTTCCGGCAAGATTTAAAGCGGCAAGGATACCTGCCAGACAGTGTGGATGAACAACATATACCACTCCTAGAACTCCTGTTACAGGTGAGTAACCTGTATTTCTCAGCTATTTGTATGCGAGATAGAATATTTGTGAGGGAGGCTGACATTTGTTTCTTGCGCTTAGTGGCCTAATGGATAATTGCACCGCAGAGTACGCATTTCCAAGCTACCCCAGAGGATGTCTAATTTGGGCATGGAGGAGGGGTTCAACTCCGTATGGTTATTAATGAGGGTTGTCAGTTGCTGTAAAAGATCTTCTGACTTAAGTAACTGATTATTAAAATGCCAAACCTTGTCTCTATTTATCGTCGGAAGAAAGTTAAGCTGGAGAAGGGCAGGGTGGTGATCTGATATTACCTTGGCCAAATAGTGGCAGAGCACAATTCTGGATTGGCAATTTACCCCCAGCAGAAAATAGTCAATCCTGGAAAAGGAATAATGTGGGAGTGAGTGGAAGGAATACTCCCTACGATCTGGATTCAGCGTCCTCCATGGGTCTTTCAAACCAAGAGAGTGCATGAGATCTTGGATAGCCACTTGCCCTGGAGTTATAACTTGCTGGGTTTGGCTAGATTTATCTAGATCATTACATAAGACCATATTCCAGTCTCCTCCAAGAATAATGAGAAGAGAAGACGGGGTGGCTACGTGTGACATCAAGGCAGTAAAAATGAGGGATCATCATTGTTCCATGCACTCTTCCGTGGCATCCCCACCCACTGAACCCCTTCTCTGAAGTAACATCCTTAACGAGAATAATTTTTTTTTGTAAATATTTTTATTAAGATTTTCCAACATATATACATACATGTCATCAGGTCACATTTAGTTCATATTCTTTATTCATAGTCTTATAAAGGTAAAAGGATAACAATAAATAGCATGGAATTACATACAGGACTTTACATATTTCATTCCTTGTTCGACAAGTTAATATACTGGAAATTAGATGGTTACCCACCGGGCAACGGACCCATTTTTAGAATTGATAAGTCTCCATCTTTAAGTCTATTGCACTGTTGTTCAGATCTAATTTAGTGGCCATTAATTTACTCCTTCTCATATCCCCGGCTAATATGATTATTCAGGGGAATTAAATATATCAGCATAGTCTTCCCATTTCGGGTTACAGTCTATAGGTAAATGTTACTTACATTAGTTATCTCCTTTTCTCTGATTCTCCCTACTTTTTAATGGCAGGATAATTCCACCTTTCTTCCCATTTCAAGTGGGTAGGGGTATTAACCCATGGGTGGGCCTCTATTTACTTTTGGTGCGGCTGCCTCTGTTAGGGGATAACTATTCTTTTCAGGGGACAAAGGTACTATCCTTTAACATATAGTAAAGTTGCCACGGGGTCCATCTTGTGGTAAACTTCTCCTCCTGCTCATTCAGGTTATGCGTTATTCTCTCCATATTATAGATCTGCCTAGTGATGTCCCACCAGTTTTGTACTGTAGGGACCTTAGTAGTGAGCCACATTTTTGTGATGGCCTTTTTTGCAGCCGTAATGAGAAAAAGGAGGAGGTATTTAGTGTTCGAGACCCTCATTGCTTTGGGGAGATTGAAAAAAAGGAACATCTCCATTGTTAATTGGAGTTTAGGATCAAATATCTCCTGCAGGTGAGTCTGGAGGGTCGAAAAAAAAAGGCTTGAGGGATGGACAGGCCCACATAATACGAGTATGATTTGCCATGGCTTCACCACAGGCTCGCCAGCAACTTGCTGAGTTAGTGGGGGTGTAATGACTGGTGATTAGAGGGGTTTTAAAGAACCTAATCACGTTCTTCCATGCATATTCACGCCACTGGTGCGAGCTTGTTACCCTTGCAGCATAACCACAGGCTCTCTGCCAGTCCTCCCGTCTGACCTCATAGCCTGTTTCCTGACTCCATTGCTGACGGGTATTTTCAGTTCGGGACTCCCTCTGGGAGTTCAGTAGGCGGTAATACAATGATACCATGTGGTCCTGTTTCAGGGTACTGTTAAGTTGGATCTGGCCGTGAATCAGGGACGGGCACTGTTCGGGCATCCACAGTGTCTTCGGAAGGTTTTCAATATAATGCCGGAGTTGCAGGTAACTATAGAAGTCTCGATGTGGCATGGGGAATTTCCTCTGGATCTCTGAGAATGATCAAACATTCCCCTGCAACATTACTTGTGGTATGTATTTAAAGCCATATCTCTCCCAGTTCTGGAAGCCACCATCCAGACTATTTGGTGGGAAGTCACCAAGATTAGAGATAGGACATATAAGGGCCTGAAAGGGGGTCATTTGTTGATCCTTCTTGATACATACATACATACATAGATACATAGACAGTGTCGGCAGATAAGGGCCTATGGCCCACCCAGTCTGCCCATTTGAGCTTGTAAGTTCAGTTTATGTTTTCCAAGAAGTCTGTTGCCCCTTACCCCTGACCTCCAGAATTCCTTTATGTCTATTCCATGCATTCTTAAATCCCGTGATTGTTTCAGCCCCCACCACTTCCTCTGGCAGGGTGTTCCACTTGTCCACCACCCATTCTGTGAAGAAATTCTTCCTCACGCTTCTCTGAATCGCCCTCCCTCCAACTTCATCCCATGCCCTCTAGTCCTGGAACATTTTTTCATTAAAATAGTGTATTCCTGCACCCTGTTCCTCCCTGTAAGATACTTGTATGTCTCTATCATATCTCCTCTCTCCCTCCTCTCCTCCAGGGAGTACATGTTCAGTTCCTTCAACCTGTCCTCATAGGACTTGTGATGCAATCCATGCACCATCTTTGTTGCCCTCCTCTGAACCTTCTCTACCCTGTCTATATCCTTACGTAGGTAAGGTCTCCAGAACTGTACAGTGTACTCCAGGTGGGGCCTCACTAGTGTATTATATAGTGGAATTATGACCTCTCTTTTCCTGCTGGTGATGCCCCTGCCTATGCATTCCAGCATCCTATTTGCTTTACCTGCTGCCTTGTCACACTGTTTCCCTACCTTGAGGTCATCAGAGATGATAACCCCAAGATCTCTTTCCTGCTTGGTGCATGCTATACCCTCACCCCCCAACTGATACTGAGCCAGGGTTTTTGTGCCCCATATGCATTATCTTGCACTTCCTTGCATTGAATTTCAACTGCCAAACCCTTGACCATTCTTCAAGTTTCTGCAGGTCCCTTCTCATTCTGTCTACACCCTCTGGCTTGATGGCTTGCCAGTTTTTAATTTGGGATGTAAGCCATGGGTTCAGGAGCCAACACCTAACCGGACCCAATGCCTGATGGTACAGGGTTTGAAAATAGGCATTATCACTTATCAGTGCTCTTTCTGTTTCTAGCCAGTGCGGATTGGATGTCTTATTTTGCTGAGCCATTACTTGTGTCAGTGTTGCTGCCTGCTAGTATAACTGCAAGTCCGAGAGTGCCAATCCTCCCTCTTGTCGGGGGAGGGTCAAGATTTTTAGACTGACACGAGGTGTCCAGTTTGCCCATATGAATTTGTATATTAGGTGATCCCATTCTCGGAAGGTCTTTAAGGGATACATATGGGTATGTTTTGGAATAGGTACAATGCCCTTGGGAGTATCACCATTCTAACCAGGTTGATTCTCCTTGTTATACTTAAGGGTAGGGTTGTCCATGAATTTAGGTCTGCTCTTAATTGTGCCATGAACGGTACGTAATTGTATTTATAGCTGCTTGTATGAGTTTGGGATAGCTGAACACCTAAATATTTTAGTTTGTACAAGTTCCATTGGCCCGGGATGATGTTTTGAATATGGAAGGAGGGAGTGTAATAAAAAGCGAGAGACTCTGGTTTATTTAAGTTTAGCTTATATCCTGCTACCTGACTAAAGTTATACAGGATTTGTTTTACTGCTTGGAGGGATTTTTCTGGGTGCTGGAGGTATAATAGGATGTCATCCACATACGATGCAATGCGGTGTTCCGTGTTTCCTATGGTGACTCCTTCCACATTCTGGGACTCACGAATTTGCTGTGCTAGGGGTTCAATAAAAACTGCGAATAGTAAAGGGGATAGTGGGCATCCCTGTCTGGTTCCTCTCCGTAAGGGAAAATGTTTAGAGTGGTGTCCATCTACTTTCACACATGCTTGGGGTGCAGCATGTATGTTCTGAAGAACTGTAATGAGGGACAGGGGAAAGCCACAATTTTGTATTGTTGAATATAGAAATGGCCAGGCAACCCTGTCAAATGCCTTTTTGGCATCTAGACTCATCAGCACCGAGGAGACCTTGGATGTATGCATTTGATGTATCAGGTGGAGAGTGCGTTTTATGTTATCTGTAGTGGAGCGGGACTTCACAAAACCTGTTTGATCTTTGTGTATTAGTTGGGGGAGAAATTGGTCTATTCGATGCGCTAATATACTCGTAAACATTTTGTAATCTTGATTAAGTACTGATATGGGCCTATATGACTCACATAGTTGTGAGTTATTTTCTAGTTTGGGTATTACTGAGATGGTTGCGTACGACAAGGAGGGTGGGGGGGTTTCCCTCCAATACTGAATTAAACATATTAAGGAGTGTGGGTGTGATTTGTGTCTTAGCTGCTTTATAAAATTCAGAGCTATATCCATCTGGCCCTGGTAATTTTAGGGATTTGGCATTGGAGATGGCACTAAACACTTCACTTTCAACAGTCGGGGTAGTAAGGGTCTCTCTATGAGATTCTGAAAGTTGTGGCAGTGTGATCGTCTGCAGGTAGTCTGTTATTTGTTGAGTCAATAGGGTATGTTCAGGCGTGTATAGAGTAGTATAATACGCTGCAAAGGCATCAGCTATGTCATGTATTTTGGTTAAGGGTTGGGCTCCATTTGGGTGGCAGACAGTGGTAATTGTGGCTGCTTTCCTTTGCTTTCAAATCTGGTAGGCTAATAGCCGGGTGGCTCGAGGGCCTTCTTCGTAGTACCTTTATCTTAGAAGGGTCAGGGTGATTTCCGTTTGTGTTTGAACCAAACAATATAGTTCCAATTTAGTTTGTTGTAACTGAGGCGGTAGTGATGTGTCACCCTGTTTATGGGCCATTTGCACAAAATGTAATGATTCCTCCAGTTTGGCCCTTTGTGCTTTACACTGTTTACTCAATTCCGCTGTATGTTTTATGATATGGCCTCGGAATACAGATTTGACAGTGTCCCAATGTATCACTGGGGATGAATCCACAGGAGGATTATCTGCTATAATTTCTGTAATTTTATCTGAGATAAACTCCCGGAATTGCTTTAGACGTAAGTAGAATGGGTTCAGTCTCCATCTTGTATTTTTAGGTTGAAGACCCATGTCCCAGGTGGACACCAAAGATATCTCCCATCTCTACATCTTATACATCTCCGAGGCTCTTCACCTGCATGTATGTGTAATCGATACATGAGTAGGTGCGATGCGCAGATGAGTAATAGGTATAATTTCTTGTTTGGGGGTGTAGCTTTCTCCATACATCATACCATCCTACCTCTGCTATGAATCTGTGGAAGAATTTTTGAGCAGCTGATTGTTTAGAAGGTTTTGAACTTGAGGTATCAATAGTAGGGTCTACTGTTAGGTTGAAATCTCCGACCATCATTAGGGTTCCCCTAGTCTCTTGTACTATCCTATCGAGCAGGGATCTCAACTGGGGGACAAGCAGTCCCAGAGGGACATATATATTAGCCAGGGTGACTAGCTTATCGTTAAGTGTGCCCTGCATCATAATCAATCTGCCCTTAGGGTCTGCCCACACTGACTCCTTTTTGAATGGAGTATGTGGGGGTACTATTATGGCCACACCTCTGCGTCTGCCTCCTTTAGTTGAGGAGTAGTAAACTTGCCCCCTGCTTATCTTGGCCAGCTTTTCATGCTGGGCATTATTCAGATGGGTCTCTTGTAGATACACTAGGTCAGATTTAGACCTTCTTATATATGTTGATGTCTTTGAACGTTTAATCGGAGAGGTTAGGCCATTGATATTCAGGGATAATAGTTTCGTTTTAGGGGACTGCATTTTAATAGTATATACTGCGCAATACCCTGTCCTTCGCTATTCTTGAGAACTTGTTTACTTGCCCTTATCGCTCTGAGTATTTGCATTGAGCTGTAAGTAAACCTGATGACTTTTCCAATACAATTACAAACATAACAACAGCAACATGTCCAACGAGACTGACATTCAACAATTAACAAAAACATATACCTGGGAGTTAACAGGGTGGCCAACGTGACCACCCCGTCAAGTGCCTAGCAAACTGGTACTTCCACTGGACTGAGAGATCCCAGATCCTTTTGTAAGGATAAATCCTTACTTCGAGTCTATTGTACAACAGGACTCTAGGCACTTATAGTGCCTGATAGGAAAGGGAAAGTGGGGTAGGTGGTGTCTATAAGCAAGCTCCAGCTTCCTGTCTCAGATCAAGGGAGGTCTAGAGGATGCGCAGGTTAAGCGTGATGACAGCAGGCCTCGTTTCAAATGAGGAGAGCAGCTCCAGATCCTAGTTCCAGGGCTCAGTAATTATGTCCGCTGGTCTGCCCAAGGAGAGAGAAGACAAAGGGGGGTAGGGTATACCCAGGATCCGCATTCTAGATTTTAGCACCATTGCCTCCCCCCCCCCTAAAACCTCTCACTTATCCCGCCTAATTGCACCCCCCCATTCACATTCATCCCCTGCCGCTTGGCTCATGTCCAGCATTATATGACTATTTTTACTCCCCCACTTCTTTTCCTCCGCTGTGGTTTTGATCTTAATATAGACCTCTCACCTCAGTTCATAGAGGTCTAAATGTCCTGCTCTTTATTGTTTCTGGGCTTTGGTCCCTCTCACTGCACAACATTTACTGAGTGCAGATGGGGCGACTGTCTACTGGGTGTTAATGAGGCTGAACATGTTTAATGGATTCATCACCTCTAAACTCCTCTAGTCTTCCTAATTCTCTCTCAGATAATCATTGGGAGTCCTTTCCTGTCGGGTTCCACATGCATGCTGGGGAATTGCTGGACATAGGGGAACACCCCCCCTTCTCTTTCCATCAGGGGGGCATAGGCCCAACCTGTCTCCCCCCTCCATACCATAGAGATATTAAGACAGTGGTCAGTGTAGAGGCCATCCGGCCAGCTCTCCCTTCACTTCCCCATGGTGCAACCTATTTTGCAGTAATTCCTACCCTGTTGTGGTTGTTCATTCATGTTTGATGGTCTCTGGCTGGGTTTAGCAGGATGTAGAAGGTCACCCTGTCCTTCCATTTTAGGTTGCATCCCCGCCAGGAGAGAGGCCTCGGACCCCCCCCCCACACACACACAGTTCAAGGAAGGAATCAGACAGGCGAACAGGTTGACGTCGATCCCCCGTCCGCCCTCCCCTACTCCCCAGGACATTCAGCCTCTAGGTATCTCCTACCCGGTCGTGCAATCTTGTGATTACAGTTTTTCATTTAGTTCTTGGGAGAGTCTAGAGTGCAGTCCCTGTTAACGTTTTTGTTTCCCCTATACTTGCGGTTATTCAGCCATCCGTTGCTAGTGGGCCTTCTCCATCTTCCGCCATAGATTCCTGTCTGGCCCTCAACGACCCTACGATTTTCTGGATTGCTTCAGCACCCTGTCTGTGCCTGGCGTCTCTCTGGTTGCTGTTCCAGAATCTCTGGGAGAGTTTAGTTGCAATCGATGGCCCAGGGTTGGGGCACTGTTGTGCCACTTCTATTTTTCTGGTTTTCAGCTCCATAGCTGCAGCTGTTGCATTATCAAAAGTGAGTTGCCCTTCCCGGAAGAAAATTACCATCTTGGCTGGGTAGATGGTTCTGAAGCGTATGCTCGCGGCCTTCAAAGCTCTCATTATTGGGATGTATGCTCTACGACACGCCATTACCTCTGGCACATAGTCGTTATCAAAGAACAGTCTCTGGCCTTGGAGGGTTACAGTGCCGCTCTTCCATGCTGTATATAGCACTGTTTCTTTGTCCTGGTGTCTTAAGAATTTGATTAATATAACTCGAGGGTGTGCTGCCGACGCAGGCTTAGGGCCCAGGGTGTGGTGCGCTCGCTTTCTTAACAAGAATAATAATACCATATTCCCTCCTCCTCCCCCCCATCCCGTCCACCAACTTTGAAAGCCCAGTTAACCAGAAAAATAATACACTATAATATTTTAAGAAGACATTTTACAGAGTCCCCCCATCTCCTACAACCATTCGAAAAAGGAAGTAAACTCAGTAAGCAACCCAGAAGACAGTCCAAGAATGTTGCCATCCATAATAGATTTACATAATAAAAAATTAACTGTAATTGCACAAGTCTCTTGAGTCCTGCAGGAGAGAATCTCCCCCCTTCAGTTTGGCTCGCAACAGTCAGTCTTTGGAGCAGTAACATCCATTCTCTTCCCCACCCACCCAGAATATATATATAACAAGATAAACCGCTGTATAACCCAAAAGTTTCCACCTTATATATTCCTCATATTGTTTCCTTTTTGTGGAAAAAAAGTAAGCCTTTTTTTTAGGTTTTCAGAAAATTAAACATTAATTAGGAAATGCAATCTAAATCCTAGGGCAGTCACCAGTGGTCCAAGGAGAATCCTGAACATAAAAGGAAAGACAGGCTACCCCGTAAATATTTTCGACAATGTAACCTTGAAAGCATAGGGAGAGAAGTTAAAAGGAAAAACAAGGATTTAAACAAAGGAAGTTCTTCAGCCCCATAACTTCGTGTATCTATAATGTCAGGGGTCTTCAGTGTACAACTTATAGCATAACTGTACTATTCCAACAAGTTGGGATAACCTGTTTATCTTCAGGGGAAAACAGCTAGCCAGAAGACCTCTCCGAGTACTTGCAGAACGGTCTTGCTTGCAGTCGCGGTATATAAGGTCCGCACATTCAGGATGGTAGCTTGCACAATCACGCCGAACATACGCACACTATTGCAGGCTGACTGTAGAAGAGATTAGAATGCTGACTCCCTCTAGTGGCCAACTTCAGCACTCTTGAAACAGTTCTGGCAGTAAGGCCTTCAGTGCTGGTGTGGCCTGTTCTGCTGAGTCTTACCTGAACTAAGAGACGCGGTGGAGGACAGAAAGCTTGGCTGGGTAGGAGACTCTAAACCGAATACTTGCAACAATAAATTTTGTCACTACTGGGAGGTAGGCAGCTCTTTTTTGCCTCGTAGGAGCCGGTAGCTCTTGAGCAATGCGAAGTTTGTTGTTTTCCCACAGGATTTCTTTAAGCTCTCTAGTCTTACTCAAAATGTGTTGCTTGTCAAGATAATTTAATAGCTTTAAGATGAAAGGCCTTGAGGGGCTCCGTCCACCGGCTTGGGTTTGAGAGACCAGTGGGCTCACTCCACAATGTAGACAGGATTATTCGGGGATGGCCCCACGATTTTTGTGAGGAATTTCTGGGTGAAAAGAACTGTAGGGGTACCTTCCTCCTCTTCTGGAAGGCCGAACACGACAATGTTATTCCGACGACTTCGGCCTTCCAGATCCTCTAATTTATTTTCCATTTTTGCAATCTTCTGCTTGAGGTGGACTAGTTCTGAGTCTGTTTTACTGCGCCAGTTCTCCAATGATGAGGTGCGGACTGCCACATCTTTAATTGCCGTTGTAGCTTCTCCTATGTCAGATCATAGGGATTTCAGGTTGGCAACTAAGTCTTGCAGAGCTGATTTAAATGGGGAAAACTCCTCCAAGAATTTTTGCTCCATTAAAAGAGCTGATGCCACTGTAGAAGTGGAAGTATTCCCAGCTGTTGATGTATGGCCTTTGGTGCGCTTTGGAGTTTTCTCCGGGGTCTACGGAGGCGTGTGGTGTGAAGGTGCCTGCCGCATGCCTGTATCCATATTAGTTGGTTGTTTAGGCTTCTTTTCCTCCCCAAATTAAGCGATTATGAATGTTGAAGATTTATGTTAGGAATCCAACCGCTCTAGTATAGAAGATATTGAAGAAAGTAGCTGTTTTTTAGTAAAATAAAGCTGGTGAGGCAGGAGCTAGGTCCTGGAGCTGCTATCCAGAGCTGAGCATCACGTGACTCCCGGTATGTGCAATTTTAATGTAGTACTATGTGATGGGGTTCTAACCAATGGAGAGCCAGAACTGAGCAAAGCCCATTTTATAGCATGGGATATCATCACTTCTGTATGCATGAGACTCTTGGCTTGTAGCCCTGTGCCTCACAGCACACCCGAGGTGTGACGATATCCCATGATATGCCCCAGGCTATGGTGTATTATTGCTTAAGTGTCGCATTTAACAACGCAATTTGCAAATCACAGTTGGCAGAAGATTACGCACAAGGGCCCAGATATTCAAAAGGGTTGTGTAGGCGCAACAGTGTTGCATGTGCACAATACTAATCGCCAGTGCGATATTTAAAGGAAAGTGCACCTGCACAAATCCCGATGCACTGGGGCGCATCAGTAGTGTATGCAGGCACAAGTGGGGGGGTGTGCCCATGCATAAACTGCACAGCCCGATATTCAGCCGGGCCATGCAGAGTTATGCAGGCGCAACCCCTACCTGCGCCTGCACAGCTTTACACCGAAAAAAAGGATCAAGTCGAGGGCCACCCACAGGTGAACTACCACATTGCAGGGCGCAACACAGCAGCTGCCACCTGTGGGTGGCCTTCCACTTGTTCCCGCCGCACCTGGTGGCACCCCCCCATGCCCCGATCGCGGCTGAAGTCCCCCGTAGCTCAATCGCGGGTATATTGTACATTCTCTACACCCTCGAATAGCCCGATCGCGGGCATACTGTAAACTCTTCTCCCCCGTAGCCCGATCGCGGGTATATTGTACATCTTCCCCTACCCCGAATAGCCCGGTCGTGGGCATGATAAACTGCCCCCACCCTTTCATTCACATATCTGGACTGCCTTGTATGGTATGGGCTGCCGCCCATTGGCTCATGCTCTGAACCAATGGGCGGTACCTTCACAGCTGTCGAGGCGGCAGGTGGGTGGGTGCTGCCACGCCGCCTGACGGGTGGGGAGCGGGTGGTGGGGCTCTGTGGGTGGAGGGGTGGGGGTCACTAGATCACCAGGGATTCTGGACGGGGTGGTGGAGGATGCCGCCCGCTGTCGGGCTGTTCGGGGTGGGGGTAGTGTACATCATGCCCGCGATCGGGCTATTCAGGGGTGGGGGCAGTTTACACCATGCCTGCGATCGGGCTACTTGGGGGGTGGGGGAGGATTTACAGTATGCCAGCGATCGGGCTATTTGGGGGTGAGGGGCAGTTTACACCATGCCCTTGATCGGGCTACTTGGGGGTGGGGAGGATTTACAGTATGCCCGCGATCGGGCTATTCGGGGGTGGGGAAGATGTAAATATGCCCCGATCGGGCTACTGGGGAGGATACAGTGTCGCCCATGATCGGGCTAATGGGGGACAGAATGTTATGCCTGCGATTGGGCTAATACGGGGTTTACTATTATTCCCGTGGTCGGGCTGCAGGCGCCGGATCTAACGGGCCGCTGCCTGGCAGGCGCCAGCGCAAGTCGCCGGGATCGGTGCACCTGCATGCCAATGGCATGCAAATGGGGCTGTAATTAGATGCAATAGCCCCTGCGCCTTGCATAAATTATGGCCCCATTTGCATGTCACCTTTGAACATCGCAGCGCGCATGGCGCAATGGAACTTGGCGCCACCGCAGATCCACTGTCCACTTTCTGACCACTTGAACTGGCGCCATGTACAGTGGTGTGGCTAAGGGGTGATATTCAAAGAATTTGCGCAATAGCGCAACTCCATTGAATATCGCCCTGGCCACACCCCTGCTCAACTTTTTTGAGCGGCGCTGTGGCTTGCGCCACACAATGGCACAGTTTGAATATCTGGGCCAAAGTATATAAATGACTTGCTCAAGACCGCAGACATTAATTGGTGCTGGAGGTGGGATTGGGATCAAAAGTTTGGTGTCCAGGTTCACAGCTGTGCAGGCTTAACTATGCGGCTACACTGCCTCTCTAAAGAAACAGAGTGCACTTGAGAGAAAGTAAACGGGAAGCAAATTTTACCAGAAATATGAAGACAGAGCAGAGCAGAGTGGGAGGAGTGGCTTTTTACCAGGGCACGTCATGTGAACAGCAGTGGATTTGGAAAAAACAAAAAAAACTAACCAGTGTTCAATAGATAAAAAAGTCATTACTTGGCTCAGTTTCCATCGGATTGCCCCAGCATTTTAACAGAGGAGATACCATCATACGTTATCAGTTCTTATTATCTGGACTTGGCCATGCATAGAGGGTGTGTGTGTGTGTGTGTGTGTGTGTGTGTCGGTAGCAGTGTTGTTACAGTACATTAGTACATAGGACACAATTGAAACCGTAACAAAACAGAAGTTTGTTCTGCTCTGACTTAGTTATTTTGATGTTGTACTACTGTTTCTAGCTGGAAGTTGAAACTAGTAGTGAAATATCAGTGGGATGACTTACTGTCATCTGATTTGACTGTTTGACCACTTGTAATGCTTTTCTTGGTTATGAAATACTGATCAGGTCTAAAGTAGGCATGACCTAAACAAATAGTAACAGCTTTACAACCGCTTGCCACATCTTGCAGTTTATGCTAAAACTGGTAGTTTCAGTGCACTAAGGACATTCAAACAGAAACATTTAGCAGTGGATTATATAGCATCCCTTAAGATGGTCATAGTTATATTCTTTGATCTTTGAACTAGTAAGTTGGTACTAAATTTATTTAGCATGTATGTGTGTGTTATTGCTGTGCTACAGATTTTAACTAGTTGCATGTGACATTGCTTGGATCTGTTATACAGGAATCGTATGACAAAATATACACACACACACACAAACTGCAAGGACATTCATCTGCTCAAGTGGGAAAGGAATCACACAGTCCTTTAAAAAATAGATTTCAAAAATCATACACTGACAGTTTTAAGAGCTCTGTTTATTAAAGCTAAGGTACTGTACCAGTTAGTAAAACAGCTGTGCATTTTTTTGCTGGTACTGTGGGTTCAGGATTGAGATCTTTCTGTCAATGCTATAGTGTAATTGTTTGTAAAATATGCAGTGTTTCATGATGGATATCAACAAACAGTGTCCAATCCTTGTGTTTCATGGGACTCAAATCCCTCATAGGATTGAGAAAGCTTTTTAGGGCCTCCTAGGTAGTATGTGTTCACATAGTCAAAGACAGTGGTTTGGTCCAAGCTTTCTTCCAGTGTAAATGTTTAAGCAACTTACACTAATCTTATATGCACCAAGAAAAACAGAGTGAGAGGACATGAGAAATACAAGCGCAATAGCAGAGTACTATCAGGGGTCAGATGGAAGGGGGTGTGCCTTAATTCTAGGAGACTAAGAAACAAAATAAGTTAACTCCAAGTGCTGACAGCAGACACTGAGGTGGACTTTGTGGCCATAATGGAAATGTAGGCTTCTAATAATAACTGGGAACTGGTGGTACCTGGGTACCCAAGATTCAGGACAGATATAGAAACAGGTCGAGGAGAAAGAGTAGCCCTTTTTTGTCAAGGAAGGCATCGAGTTGGCAGAAGATTGGGGCATCGGGGTAGTAATGGGGAGACTTTGTTGCTGTGGGTCCAACTCATGGCTGCCTCAGGCAGGAAACTGTGCTTGGGGGTGATCTGTAGACTGCTGGGGCAATGAGAGGAGATGGACAAAGAGCTCAGGGAAGAACTGCTAAGAGGGGTAGCTAAGGGGGAACTAATGGTGGTTGATGATCTGAACCTGCCGGACATCAGCTGGGATGTTCCTGTAGCCAGGAGTACCAGAAGTCTGGCCTTGCTGGATGCATTTCAGGACTGTCTGCTGGTACAGCTAGTTAAGAAGCCCACCAGGCAGACAGTAGTTCTTGATGTGGTGCTTACCAACTCAGAGGTGGTAGGAGCTGTGGGAGTAGGGGAACTGCTAGGGAATAGCGACCACAACTCCGTCTGGTTCAAACTGGCCCTTGAGTCTAGTAAACCGTAGTGTAGAGCTGAAGTCCTTGATTTTAGAAGGTGTACTTCAACAGGCTGAGGGAAGTGGTCAGGGGTAAGTTAGTAGGGTTAGACAGCATATATTGGGTGGAAGAGAGATGGGAGGCAATTAAGTGGGCCATTCACGGGACATCGAAGGTTTGCATGAGAAGAGTAACCAACAAGTTCAACAGACCTCTGTGGTTCTCAGCAAGAGTCGAGGAAGAGATGAGGGGCACGAAAAAGGCCTTTCAAAAATGTAAAGAAAAGCAGGGAGAGGAAGAACGGGAAGACTATTTGCTGAAAAACAGGGAGGCAAAGAGGGCAGTTAGGGAGGCAAAAGCAGACACAGAGCTGCATATTACAGAGGGGAGCAAGAACAGAGAAAAACAGTTCTTCAGGTATATTAGTGAAAAAAGGATGAAAAGAGGGGAAATTATAAGGCTAATCGCGGGAGATAGGGTGATTGAGGAGGATGGGCAAAAGACCACTGTCCTAAATGATTACTTTTACTCAGTTTTCACTAAGGAGGACGGTGGGCCCTTGCCAGAGGGTGGCATCAAAGCCGCTACCATAGGGTTCCTGGAGATGAGGCAGTCAACATTCACTAGAGAATGGGTCCTGATAAGGCCCCAGGACCAGATGGGTTGCATCCAAGGATATTCAGGGAATTGGCAGTGGGACTGGCTGATACCTGGTAGGTCTGATTAGCAGCTCTCTAATGACGGGGTAGTTCCACTTCAAAAGGGCAGGGACACTGATGTAGTCACTGATCAAAGACCTCATGGACTGCTTGGAGAGTAATCGTCTCCAGGATAGTAAACAACATGGATTTGTAGCAGGGTGATCTTGTCAGACTAACCTGCTAGTTTTCTTTGACTGGATGACTAGGAACTTGGATAGTGGCCATGTTGTGGGTTTGCTGTATTTTGATTTCAGCAAGGCTTTTGACTCAGTGCGTCAAAGTCACTTGCTGAAGAAAATGGGGTATCTGGGTGCGGCTAAGGTCATGGTAAACTCTGTAGGTAACTAGCTAAAGAGGCAGCAGAGGGTAGTGGTCAGTGGGGTTAGATCAGAAGGGAAGGGAGGTCATGAGTGGCGTTCCATGGGGATCTGTCCTAGGGCCAGTTCTCTTCAACATGTTCATCAGTGACATTGGTAAGGGGATCCAGGGCAGGATGTCTCTCTTCGCAGATGACACTAAGCTCTGTGGGAGGGTGGATAGTGATGAGGGAAAAAAGGAAACGCAGAAAGTCTTGAAAAAGCTGCAGGGGGTTGGCAGTGGTTTGGCATTTGAAGTTCAGTGCCAAAAAGTGCAAGTTAATGTGCATGTGGAACAGGAACCGCAGAACAGAATACTGGATGGGGAAGGGTGATACTCAGTACCACAACTGAAGAACGAGACCTTGGAGTCCTCATAAGTCACTCCGTAAAACAATCAAGTCAGTGCAGCAAGGTATATAGCAAAGTAGGATGCTTGGTTGTATCAGGAGGGACAGCGATAGCAGAAAAATAAAGGTAATTCTCCCCTGTATGGATTCTTGGTGAGGCCACACCTGGAGCACTGCGCCCAGTTCCTCACCTCAGGAAGGACAGGGATAGGCTGGAGAGTACAATGTCCAGTAACAAAAATGATCCTGGGCCAGCAGGGCAAATCCTGTGGAGTGCCTCAGGGCACTGAATATGTACTCGCTGGAAACCAGAAGGGAGAGGGTAGATATGACAGAGACCTTCAAATGCCTAGAAGAAATTAACAAGTGAACTGCAGGGAACTATTTAATTTGGATACTGGCTCACAGTCATGTGGTCATGAACGGAAGCAAACAGGAGGGAGGTTCAGGAGGGACGTGAGGAAGTGCTATTCTGCAGAAAGAGTGGTGGAGGCGTAGAACAGGCTGCCGGCTGGGATGGTGGGTGTGAAAACCATTAGTGCTTTAAGCACAGCTGGGACAGAACGGAAGGTATTGTGGTTGCTTGAGACATCAGGAGAGGTGAGGAGGATGGGAGTGCTAGGACCTTGGAGGATTAGTAGGTCCCAGGGCTAAATAGGGAACTCTAGCAGCCTAAATGGACCTTTGATCTTTTTCTGCCATCATTGTCTATGTTTCTCTGACTGAGGAAGGTCAGTTTGTAGCTTAGCCTGCTGCTGAAACTCTTTTGCAGTGCTTGTAAGAGTAGGTGATTTTTTTTTTTTTTGCTTGTTTGTTTAATTAGGGCTTCCGTATAATTCCACTGATGAACGATTCCACAGAACTCTGTGTATTCTGCAGGATTTTCACTTGTTCATGGTTTACTGTCTGTGGAATTTCTGTGGACTTTATGCCGTGCCATGTTACTACGTATTTCAAAGCTGATATGTATAGGATGTTTCAGATGGAGTTTCATCCCATATAACCGGGATGCAAAAAGTCACTTAAAAACTCTCTCTCCTATACAGTATGTGTTCTTGAACATTACACATCCTATTTCTTTATACAGGGTATTTATATATCTTTTCCCACCCTAACTCCTCCCCCCCCAAGCAGCAAAAGGACAAGACCTCACAAGAAATTACAGACAGCCATCATCAGGAAAAAGTAAGCCCAACAATATACAGCTGTACCTAGATGACACAAATGTAGTAGCACTAATGTGCTACCTTCGTGAATTTGTTTCTGCAGCATGCACACTGTAAGACATACACACTCACTTCTGGATACAGATAGAAATCCATGATACTCAAATCACAACTCTGCTTCTGTCTGCAGAAGCACAGGCCCTTGAAGCCACAGTTACAAATCCATGATACTCAAATTACAACTCTGCTTCTGTAACCGCAGGTATTCATGCACACTGTAAGAGGTATACACACTTCTGGCTGCAGTAGTGCCTGCCCCTGTGGGTCCAGCACTTCCGTAGTAATGGGTACTCAGGCACACGGGCTCAGACAGACTGTAAGGGGCCTGTGCTTTCTGCAGCTGCAGGTGTAAGGCATACACATCAAGTTCTGGCTGCAGAAGTGCAAGCCCCTCTGAGGGCTGCACTTCAACATGCATTGATAGAAATCCATAATACTCAAGTTGCAACACTGCTTCTGTCTGCAGAAACAGACCTCTGTGGGATCAGCACTTCTGTAGCCACAGGTAGCCATGCACACTTTGACATACACACACTTCTGACTGCAAAAGGGACCTGCACTTCTTCAGCCACAGATACAAATCCACGAGGGTAGCATATCAGTGCTACTGCATTTGTGTCATCTAGAAACAGTGGTATGTTGTTTGTCATACCTGACGATGGCTGTCTGTGGCTGTTTGTGTGGTCTTGTCCTTTTGATGCTTTGTGGGGAGTTAGGGTTGGAAACCCTAATGCCACAGTTTTCTATTTTTATGGGGCTAAGTTGAACCCTGTCTGGTACATTAACACATATTTTTGCCATGACTTTCCTTTCTTTTTGAGATAGTGGAATCGCACCTTTGTTCATCCTCCGGACCCCTTGAGATAATGGAATCATATCCTTGTTCACGTAGGTCCCTTTGGGACCTGTGTTGACAGATGCAGATGCTCAGAGCCCTCTGAACCCTGTGCAAAGGGAAGAGTCTGTCTGCCTGCGGATACAAAGGATTTGTGTGGCTGTATGGAGAGCGGCAAAACCACAGGGCCTTCTTGACCCTGCACTTCCATGTGGCTACAGATGCACACTCACTCACAGGGCAAAGGTCCATCTGGCTGCAGAAGTACAAGGCCCTCTGGACCCTATGCCTTCCATGCAGCTACGAGTGCAGAGATGTGGGGTTTCAAGAGGAGGCTTCTCTAGTTGCTTGTGTGGCCAACACTGCACTGTCGGGACGGAGGTGGTGTCACTCACTCACACACACACATAAAATATGTACCATCTGTAGTATATGTTTTGCAATTATGAATGTGGTGCAGTATCAGAATATGTATAGGTGTTCCTGTAAATTTAAAGTAGAGCAGCTTCAGGGGGCTTGGCCAAGATTACTTCTGCGTCTCAGTTTATGTGGCATTCTGTGCATTATTCTACACAGCAGATTGAAAATCTTAAGGCAGTTTTACATGCAGCGATCTTTATCAGAACAAGCAGTACAGATCAGCTGTAGCGTTACTCTATGTGACATCTACGGGCGATCCGCTCCACAACAGAAGTGAGCGCTCATTATTTCCTCGTTCCCTGCTTGGCTGGGTTTGTTGACTCTTGTAGTATTTCACCCAGCCGTGTACTAGCACCCTTCTGCTCATTTCTGTTCTGTGAAAAGGAAATCCCATGCTCTTAGGCTGTTGCGGAGCGGATCACCTGTAGACGCCACACAGGGTAACGTTGCAGTTGATCTGTACCACTCATTCCGATACCGATCATTGCGTGTATAAGTGCCTTTTGAGCGCAGCAGACTAAGCGGAACAAAGCACGTTGTGTAACCAGCAGTACAGGTAAGACCCGTTGTTGGGCTGGCAGTATAGCCTAGAGGTTAGAGGAACGAGGTGTGAACGAGCTTGATGCATCCAGCAGACCAGACCTGAGTTTGATTCTCACAACCTCCAATTGCATACTGTGCGACTCTGAGCAAGTCACTTAACCACCCAGTGCTCCCAGGTCACCCCTGAAAACAGGCACTTGTGCTTAGTGGGCCTTACCCGGTTACCAAAGACTAAAATAAAAAAAAAAAGCACCTTTAGTTGTTGTGACCTTCGACCTTCAGGGTAAAGCTGAATATTTCTCATGTTCTTACAGTGTGTCAAATAGCTGTATTTTTTAAAGCTTTTTTACACGCATCCTTTAACAGATTTAACACACAGATGTTATGAAACCATTAAGTGACTGTAACCTTTGACTTTTAAGGGACAGATTAAAGGTTATTTTTGTATTTTTTCCATTCTTTACCACATCTCAAACGGTTCTTGTTAAACTTGATAGAATCTTACCTCATTTGATTTCATATGGAATTTGATTTTAGCTTCCTAAAATACACATTTCTAGGGACATGGATATGTTGTTCATCCACACTCATTGGCAGTATCCTTGCCGCTTTAAATCTTGCCGGAAGGTCTTCAAGCTTGCTCCTCCCACCCACCCGGGTGGTATAACTCTCGGCTCCGCCCCATGACGCCAGATCTTCCTTACCGCTTGGAAGCTCAGGTTCCCTCCTTAACGCTCTGCGTTTGTGACTGGTTCCTATTTCTCCGTTTGCTGATTTAAAAATAATATTTTGCAAAAAGACTTCAGTCTTCGATCCCTCGCGGCTGCGATGGATACATCGACTCCCGGATTTCGGAGATGCCCATGCGGGCAGAAGATGTCTCGGACGGATCCACACTCCACGGTGTCTACTGTTAGGCCTTGAGCACGACCCGCGGGCTTGCGACCTGTGCTCATCTTTCTCGACCTCGTCACACAAGACCGTGCTGCCCGATTGCAACTGGGCCGTCCCGAGAAGCGCTTTCTCCGGTGAAGTCTGCTGGAGGCCCGTTGGCGCAACCGCGGGCGGCGGTTTCATGGATCAGCTCGAGCGGATGGTCGCCTCGGCGAGGAGGCGCGCTGGTCAGATCTTCCTCGCCGCGCATTTATCCCGCCTCTCTGGGTTCTTCCTACACGGCTTCCTTTAAGGAGCTTTGTCTGTCCCTCTCCACTAAAGGAGAAGGCTCGTCCTGCTGGACCTTTTCTCGGTCCAAAAGAGGCAAGGTAAGTCCCTCCGTCGGCGCTCTTGGGAGCGGAAAGGTCCCTCTCCGGGCCGTCGACGTGCGGCTTGGTCGACGCTCGCTCGCCACTGGCCTCACGGTGTCCCGTCCAGGTCAGTTGACCGAGACTCCCACTGATGAAGTCGAGATTTTTCTCGACCCATTGGACGGGCTGTCGCCTTTAGCAGCCGAGATTCCCCTCTCCCCGGTTCCCCCGGGAGGAGTTGAGGATCCCGTGGGCTCGCCTGTGCCTCCGGTTCCGGAGCCCTCGGATGGACCTTCCGAGCCGAAGGGAGTGTCGGTTCCGGCCGACACCTCCCTGCACCGACCCCGGAAATTCCGGGACTCTCGGTCTCGGTCTCGGACCTCTTCGCGGTCCAGCCGTTTCCACCGCCATAGGCGGTCTGGTCCTGCACACGCGTAAGCGGCGTGCGCCGCTGGCCCTCGCCCCTCCTCCTCGGATGAGGGGAGGTCATGTAAATTACGTCGGACGGTACGAGGACCTTATGTTGCAACAGCTCCTCCTGGCCGGGAATAAGCCGACTCGGCGCCTTCGGCCATTAAGTGGCTGTCACCGAACGGCCGACACAACCCTCGACTTGCCCGAGCCTATACCCAGGCCGGTTGTTCGGCCAAAACCAGCTGCTCCACCGATTGCGGTGGAACCTCCGCCTCCACAGCCACCAATTGGGGCTCCGACCAAGGATTCTCGGTCGGCTAAGGGTTTACCCCATCGGCTGTCAGTTACCCTCACTCCCGACCGACCTCGGCAGGTGAAGGGTGGTTCAGGCCAGAGGCAGCTTTCGAGGACCTTCCGAGTCCGAAGATGATTCCTCCTTCTTCCAAGCGACTGGACTTGGAGTCTTCAGGAGGTCAGCCAATGGACGATAGCCCGTCGTCCTTCCTAGGACTGCTTCGCTCATCTCGGAGTCTACGGGATGGAGCTCGAACCCGTTCCAACGGCCAGGTATCCCCTCACGGAGATTCTGGACCGAGGATTCTCCGGCGGAGGCCTTTCCGGTGGCGGGGCCATAGTGGGTCCAGCACTGGAACTTTGGCAGCGCCCTGCTTCCTGCCCTGCGCCTTGCCAGGATGGCCAGGAAGTATCACGGTCCTACCGGTTCCTTGTCCGGTTTTGGACACCCTCTGCTGAGGGTTGGTTACCGACAGCGTTTTCGGTAGCCCGCAGCGCCAGGGATGTGGACAAACCTCCTGACAAGGAGTCCAAGAAATGGACTATGTCGGGCAAAAGTCTACGCTATGGCCTCTCTCGGCTTTCGCCAGGCCAGTTCGGCCGCCCTCATGGCACATTTTTCTCATGCCCTGTTGGGCTCCTGGATGAGGTCATCTCATCTTCCCGCCGATCTGCAGACTACGGTTAAGCAGGTGCGGGACCAGGGCAGGGCAGTGGCCAAACAGCAGCTCCAGACTGCTTTGGATATAGGGGACTCATGTGCCAGATCGGTGGCGGCCGCAGTGGCTAGGCGTCGGCGGGCTTGGCTGAGGATATCCACCTTTACTTCGGATACCCAGCACAAGTTGGCGGATGTTCCCTTTTTGGGGACTGACCTCTTCGGCCCTGGGGTGGAAGGTCACCTGCAGAGGATCGAGAAGTCCAATGCCACCTTGGACTCGGTCTCTTCCGCTCAGAAGGACAAAGGCCGCAAGCCACAGCCTAAGCCCTTTAGTCCTTCTGTGCCCCAGTAGCGCCCGGCCAACGTCAGGGCCAGCAGGCTCGGCCTTGGCATCCCAAACCCAAACCGCCCGGCTTCCTCTAACAGGAGGCAGGGAGGAAAGGGCCCAGGAGGTCCCTCGGCGGTCCCTCCTCCAAGCCTGCCCAGTGAGGCTGAGGGGTGTCGCCCCATCCCGTCTGCCTCCCCTGGGTCCCCATAGGCGGCTCCAGCACTTCCGTTCCGCCTGGTCCGCTGTTACCACGGACAGGTGGGTCTTGAGGTGGTGGGAAGAGGCCTGCCTCTGGAATTCGAGCAGGCACCACCCTTCAGAGCCGTCGCCCCTCGTGGGGCTTCGGGATCCCCAGCCTCACTGGCGGCTCGTCGAGCCGACATCACTCTCCTCCTCCAGAAGGAGGTGGTAAGAGAGGTGGTGGACCCTCCTTCAGACCCAGGGTTTGTGTCCAGGTACTTCCTGGTTCCGAAACGGACGGGGGGCTGGCGCCCCATTCTCGACCTACACGACCTAAACAAGTTCCTAAGGTCTCGAACCTTCAGGATGGTCACTCTGGCTCAGATAATACCATCCTTGGAAGCTGGGCGTGGTTCTGCTCTCTGGACTTGCAGGCCAGCGTTTTTCCGTCCCTATCCGTCCGTCTCACCAGAGTTCGTTATTCCAGTGGAAGGATCTCTCTTGATTCAAGCCATGCCCTTCGGCTTGTCTCCAGCTCCCAGGGTCTTCACCAAATGCATGGCAGTGGTGACAGCATTCTGCTGGCGCCGAGGGGTCCGGGGTACCTTACCTGGACGACTGGCTGATAGCAGCTCCTCCAGGAAGGAGGCGGAGTGGTCCAGAGATCTGGCCTCCAGGTCTGCTCTCAACTGGGCCTCCTTGTCAGCAGGCCAAGTCGGAACTCGAGCCAAGCAGGTGATTTTATTCATCGGGCGCAGCTCGACTCTCTTCGAGCCAGAGCGGCTCCCGCGGACAGGGCCGAGGTTCTTTCCTCCTTGCCCGATCATTTCTGGTTGGGCAATTGCGCCCTGCCCGGGACTTCCTGCGCCTCCTGGGTCTCATGGCGGCCTGTACCAGCGTGGTCCGTTGGGCCCGCTGGAACATGCGTCCCCTTCAGTGGGGACTGGCCAGCCAGTGGTCACAACGCTGCGATCCCTTGGACCAGCTTGTGTCGGTGACACAGGGGATGTGGAATGCTCTCCAGTGGTGGACCGTTCCAGATCAATTGCAGGAGGGCATCCCGTTCGTCCGCCCCGAGCCGACGGTCTCTCTGTCGACCGATGCCTCTCTGATGGGTTGGGGTGCCCATCTGGGGGAACACCGGGCTCATGGCCTCTGGTCCCCGCGGGAGTCGATGCCACATCAATCTGCTGGAGCTCCGGCGGTCCGCCTAGCTCTCACGCCTTTGCTCCGTTCCTCCGGGGTCAAGTGGTCCGAGTCAGGACGGACAATACCACGACCATGTACTATCTAAACCGCCAGGGCGGGACGCGCCCATGCTTCTATGCAAGGAAGCTCTCCGCATTTGGTCACTGGGCGCAGCCTGGAGGCGATCTCCTAGCCATTCACGTGGCAGGAGCCTCCAACACCCTGGCCGATGCCCTGAGCCGGATAGGGCTGCATCCCACGAGTGGTCTCTCCTGCCGGAGGTAGTACAGCATCTGTTCTCCCTTTGGGGCACACCTCAGGTGGACCTGTTTGCCTCCACGGAGAACGAAGCTGAGTCTGTTCCATGCCCCCTCAGCAGGGCTCGCTGCAGGGGATGCCTCTCGAGGCAATGGACCCCGGGCCTCTTTTACGCCTTTCCCCCATTTCCCTTGATCCACAAGGTGCTTCTCAAGGCGAGGAGGGACAAGGCGCAGGTGATTCTGATAGCCCCAGACTGGCCTCGCCAGTTCTGGTACCAGATCTCCTCAGTCTCAGCTCCAGGACTCATGCAGCTTTCAGCTCGCCGGACCTGCTCTCAGTCAATCAGGGAAGGTGTTCCATCCGGACCTTCAATCCCTGCACCTGGCCGGCCTGGTTCCTGAGCGGCTAGGAGTTCCAGGCTTTGGGTCTTTCCGACAGGTCCTCAATGTAGTTGAGAAGTCCCGTAGGAGTCGACAGAAAATAAGTATGCCTTCAAATGGAAAAGGTTTCCATTTGGTGTCAGGGCAGGCTTGGACCCTTCCTCCTGTTCCTTGGCAAGCATCTTGGACTATTTATGGTCCCTTTCTAGTCAAGGGCTTAGGTCGACGACCCTAAGGGTGCACTGGCAGCCATCTCTGCTTACCGGTAGCGGGCGGGGAAGCAGTCGGTGGCGCAGGGAGAAGGTGGTCTGGGCGCTTTTCAAAGGCCTTGATCACATTTCCCTCAGTCAGGGAACCCCCACCTCCGTGGGATCTACTGCTGGTACTGGCAAAGCTCATGGGCAAGCCATTGAACCTATGCACAGGTGTGCTCTCTCTCACCTGTCGTGGAGACGCCTTCTTGGTGGCTATCACGTCAGCCAGAAGGATGGGAGAGCTCCAGGCGCTTTCCATCGAGTCTCCTTACCTGGTCTTCCACAGGGACAAGGTTGTCCTGCGCCCACCCAAATTCCTTCCAAGGTGGTGTCGGAGTTTCACCTTAACCAGGTGTTGACTCTGCCGGTGTTCTACCCCAATCACACCTCGGAGGCCGAATATAGGCTCCATACTCTGGATCCTAGAAGGGCGCTCGCTTATTATAAGGAGCGCACGGCTGAAATTCGGGGAGAGGTTCGCCAGCTGTTTGTCACCTACGCTGAAGCCGTGATCTGGCAGACCTGCAGCTGTGGACGATAAGCAGGTGGGTAACC
Source organism: Neoceratodus forsteri (assembly GCA_016271365.2). NCBI lineage: Eukaryota > Metazoa > Chordata > Ceratodontiformes > Ceratodontidae > Neoceratodus > Neoceratodus forsteri. Next base: position 30,590,858 of record CM057456.1, read on the forward strand.
TCCTGCATAGATCTCTGCTATAAGTTAGCGGGCATGGAGCCTCCCAGAGGGATAAGAGCTCATTCTACCCGCCATACTGCTGCAACGGTGGCTGCTTCCAGGGACGTCCCTATCCAGGAAATCTGCAGGGCTGCTACCTGGAAGTCAGCAAACACCTTCATTACCCACTACCACATCGACCTTGAGTCACGCCCGGGATGCTGGTTTTGGGGCCTCGGTTCTCAGTCTCTCTTTCCCAAGTAAGTATATGGGTGTGTCTTGCCTCCTCCTCCCGGAGAACTGCTAGGAGTCTCCAATGAGTGTGGATAGACAACATATCCATGTCCCTAGAAATACAGTTACTCACCTGTAACAGGAGTTCTAGGAATGGTATATGTTGTTCATCCACACGACCACCCGAACCTCCCTGCTCGACGCACAACCTGAGCTTCCAGCGGGCCAGATCTGGCGTCATGGGGCGGAGCCGAGAGTTATACCACCCGGGTGGGTGGGAGGAGCAAGCTTGAAGACCTTCCGGCAAGATTTAAAGCGGCAAGGATACTGCCAATGAGTGTGGATGAACAACATATACCATTCCTAGAACTCCTGTTACAGGTGAGTAACCTGTATATCTAGGGTACTTTTTAGAATCCTTTTTATTAAAGTTTACATTTCAGTACATGCAAACAGAAGAGAGGGTATCCCTGAAAACATCGGGTGGAAGATCTTTTGCCTTCATGGCACCTACCCTGTGGAATTCTCTACCTTGCCAGATATGAGAAAGCCTGACTGTGGAAGGATTTAAAAAATCCTTGAAAACACACCTATTTAACCATGCATTTGCAGGGACTCATTGACTGAATGTGAACTTTTTGTCTGTTTTTATATGTAATGTTGAAATTTTTGTAACGTTTAATGTTAAGGCGCCCTGAGGTCTGGAAGGGCGTCTCATACAAATAAAATTTTACTTACTTAAGTGACACAATGGAGTATACTCCTAATATATTGCAGCTTCATGAAGTTAGTTGCTATAATGTAACTTTAAAAAAAAAAAGAAAACAGTCCTCTATTCTTGAATATTGTATTCCAGTAGCTGTGTCGTGTTTAAATTGAGCTCTTTGCAGGATAAACAGACTGCAGTTGGCACAGTCCCTTCAGGAGTAAGTTCAGATATTATTATCCAGTGCTAGGCCCTTCTTCTGTAGGAAAGCACGCTACCTACTGCAAGACTACAATAAAGTTTAAAGAATATTTTCAATGCTATGTACAAGGTCAGCTCTTGTAACCAGTACTGCTTTGTGGGTGGAGCCGCTTGAATCCAACAGGCTGTCAAATAAGAAAAACGGTGGGGGGGGTCTCAGGTGGGGAGTGGTAGACGGTTCTCTTTGAGGACAGTGGAAAGCAAGAAGCAAACTCACAGCTGTGCTACATGGCTGCTAGAGGAAAGAAAGTAACACCTCAAAACACTGCCAGGAAGCTGGCCCGCCAGCACAGCAGTGCTGCTACTGCTTACAACGCCAGTGACCCTGGTTCGAGAACAAGCCTGGGCTGCTGGAGGGTTGGCCTGGGGAGTATGGCTACTCACCTCCTCAGGAGAGGGAGGATTCCTGGTCTACTGGTGTTACACTGCCTCCTGTGTGGTCACGGGTGGTAGTGCAAGCGCAGAGCCAGTATACTGGGGTGTTGAGTGTAGTCAGTCTGACGTTGTGATGTTGGCAGTACATCCTGCAATGCTTGTGGGCAGGGACATAACTAAGGAAATCCCTGACTGCGCAGGGTGCCGCTCGCTGCTCTTCCGCAGGTCCCGCACCATCCACTGGGCTCACTCTCCCTCACCAACACTTTCACTCTGCTCGGGGAATGTGGTATCCCCTAGGCGGCCCTTCCCATGGCGGGAGGGGGGATACCTGTCGGGGAACATGGGAGTGGCAAGGTAAAGTCCCAGGGAAGGCGGGTGACAGGGCTGGGTGGATCAGTAGGGCCAATCGGGGTCGGTCAGAGTTAGGAGGATAAAGTACAGTAAATTAAACCACTGCCAGCAGTTGACATCCCTCTGAAAAGCTTATTTCAAAAACTGCAAAAGTGCTTCATAAACAATTATACATTAAAATGCTCCGTGTTGGAGTCACACGGTATTACCCAAGCACCACATAGCAACATTGGGATGTCATAACCTCTTCCTGCGGCAATGTGGTACAGGCTGTAGTGTTGACTCCACCAGATTACATTCTAGTTGAGTTCATCTGCCATTCTGCAGTGCATAGAAACATAGAATTTGACAGCAGATAAGGACCGCTTGGCCCACCCTGTCTGCCCAGTTCCCTACCTGATGGATAAGCTGCAGATCCTAGTTAACCAGCAGCCTACTTCTTCCTACCCCCGCCCCCTAGAATTGCCTTATGACTGTCCCATGCATGCTTGAATTCCACCACTGTTTTTGACTCCACAACCTCCTCTGGAAGGCCGTTCCATACATCCACAACCCTCTCCGTGAAAAAATACTTCCTTAAATTACCTCTGCGCTGCCCCCCCCTTCTATCTTCAAATTGTGCCCCCTTGTTCTTGCACACCTCTTTTTTTGAAAGATGCTACCCTCTTGGACTTTGTTGATTCCCTTGAGGTACTTGAAAGTTTCTATCATGTCCCCTTCTCCTCCTTTCTCGAGGCTATACATATTAAGCTCCTTAAGTCTCTTCATATGTCTTCCGTGCAGACCCTGCACCATTTTAGTTCCTCCTCTGGACAGCTTCCATCCTGTCTGTCTTCTGGAGATTGGTCTCCAGAACTGCACGCAGTACTCCAGATGGGGTCTCACCAGCTGTCTGTACAGAGGGATAATAACTTCTTGTTTTCTACTGGTGATGCCTCCCATGCATCCCAGTATCCCCAGCCCTCCTTGCTGCCCTCTCACATTGCTTGCCCACCTTTAGGTCATCTGCTATGACTACCCCCAGGTCCCTTTCCATTTTGTTGTTGTTGTTAGTATCTCACCCCCCATTGTGTACTCTTCCCCTGGGTTTTGTTTCCTAGGTGCATTACCTTGCACTTCTTAGCATTGAATCTAAGCTGCCATACATTTGACCATTCCTCTAACCTTGCCAAGTCCCTTCTCATCCTTTCCACCCCACCTTGTGCATCAACTCTGTTGCAGATCTTTGTGTCATCTGCAAAGAGACATACTTTTCCTTCCAGTCCCTCTGCAATGTCGCTTATAAAGACATTGAAGAGGACCGGTCCTAATACTGAACCCTGCGGTACCCCACTAGTAACCCCTTTTTTCAGAGTGGACCTCATTTACTATTACCTCTGTGTCCTATTCTCCAGCCAATTCTTTACCCAGGCTGTCATCTTGGGACCCACTCCCAGGCTGGCTAACTTGTATATTAATCTGTGTGGGACTGTGTCAAATACCTTGCTAAAGTCTATGTAGGCCATGTCCACAGCCCCTCCCTGATCAACTACTTTGGTCACCCAGTCAAAGAAATCTATCAGATTTGTCTGGCATGACCTTACGCTGTGAGTCCATGCTGCCTTGGGTCCTGTGCCCCTCTGGCCTCTAGATACTTGACAGTTCTTTCCTTCAGAAGTGATTCCATCATTTTCCCTACCACTGAGGTTAAACTAACAGGTCTGTAGTTTCCTGCTTCTGCCTTGCTCCCACTTTTGTGAAGGGGAATCACATCTGCCCTCCTCCAGTCCTCAGGTATCACCCCATCCTCCCATGATTTGTTAAAGAGGGTAGTCAGTGGTGTCACTAGTTCTACCCTTAGTTCTTTTAGGATTCTGGGATGAATCCCATCAGGCCCCATTGCTTTGTCCACCTTCAGTTTCAAGAGTTCTTTCAGAACCCTTTCTTCTGTAAATGGGCTGGTATCAACTTCTGTATCCAGAGTGTTTCTACTGTTTGTTTTAGGTACCTCCCCCTCTTCCATTGTAAATACTGAGCAAAAATATTTGTTTAGTATCTCTGCCTTTTCACAGTCACCCTCTGCCCACCCTCCTCCCCTTTATTAAGCCTCACTATCCCTCTCTTGGTCTTCCTTCGCCCCTGATGTACCTATAAAGGTTTTATCCTCTTCTTAACTGAGTTGGCTGTCTTTTCCTCGGTTTGGGCCTTTGCTATTCTGACTGCCTTCCCAGCTTCCTTTTGCTTTAACTGATACAGTTCTCTGTCCTGTTCCTTCTGTGATTCCTTGTACTTCCTGAATGCTTTCTTTTTCTCTTGAACCTTCACTGCCACTTCCTTTGAGAACCATAGTGGTTTCTAGGGACATGGATATGTTGTTCATCCACACTTATTGGCAGGTTCCTTGCCGCTTTAAATCTTGCCGAAGGTCTTCAAACCGGCTCCTCCCACCCACCCGGGTGGTAAAACTCTCGGCTCCACCATGACGCCAGATCTTCCTTACCGCTTGGAAGCTCAGGTTCCCTCCTTAACGCTCTGCGTATAAGACTGGTTCCTAACTCTTTGGTTTTTCCCAAATTAATCTCTTAAGGTTTTCTAGACTTCGGTCAACTTTTCCCTCGCGGCTGCGATGGACAAATCAACTCCCGGTTTCCGGAGATGCCCATGCGGGAAGAAGATGCCTCAGACGGATCCGCACTCCACGTGCGTCTACTGCTTGGGCCTTGATCACGACCCGCAGGCTTGCGACCTGTGCGCTTCTTTCTCGGCCCACGTCCTGGAAGACGTGCTGCCTGTCTGCAACCCATGACCAAGCTGCTACTCCTCCGTAAACCTGAAAGAGGCCGGTTGGCGGTTTCCACGGCGGCAGGCTCGACGGATCAGCTAGAGCAGATCACCCTTGAAGAGGAGGCGGCGCGGGCCGCATCTTCCTCGGCCGCGGCATTTATCCCACTCTCTCTGGGATCCTCATATTCTGCTTCCTTTAAGGAGCTTTGTCTGTCTCTCTCCACTAAGGGAGAGGGACCAACATCTGCTGGACCTTCCTTTCGGTCCAAAAAGAAGGACAAGGGTAAGTCCCTCCGTCGACGCTCTTGGGAGCGGGAGAGGTCCCCCTCCCCGAGTGGTCGACCATCGACTTCGGTCGATCCTTCGGCCACTGGCTTCACGGTGTCCCCATCAGGTCAGTTGACCGAGACTCCGGTCGACGCAGTCGAGATCTTTCTCGACCCGTTGGACGGGTTGTCGACCGGCGAAACCGAAAATCCTCTCTCCCTGGTTCCCCCAGTGGTGGTTGAGGATCCCGTGGGCTTGCCAGTGCCTCCGGTTCTGGAGCCCTTGGGTGTTCCCTCCGAGCTGAGGGGAGGGCGGGTTTCCCCCGATCCTTCCCCGCTCCCTCCTCAGAAAAGCGGCCGCAGTGGCTATGTGCCGTCGGGCATGGCTGAGGATATCCACTTTCACAGCGGATACCCAGCACAAATTGGCGGATGTCCCCTTCCTGGGGACCGGCCTTTTCGGCCCTGGAGTGGAAGGCCACCTCCAGAGGATCGAAAAGTCCAATGCCACTTTTGACTCTGTCTCATCCGCTCAGAGGGACAAGGGCCGCAGACCGCAACCCAAGCCCTTTCGTCCATCTGCGCCCGCGGCACGTCCGGCCCAGCAGCATCAGGGCCAGCAGGCTCGCGGGCCATGCCCCAAACCAAGCCCGCGGCTTCCTCCTCCAGGAAGCAGGGAGGTAAGGCCCAGGAGGTCCCTCGGCGGTCCTCCTCCTGGGCCTGCACAGTGACGGGTTGAGGGGTGTCGCCCCAACCCCGCCACCACTCCCAGGTTCCCCTGCGGGGACGGCCCTGCACTTCCTTTCCGCCTGGTCTGCTATTACCACAGACTGGTGGGTGTTGGAGTGGTAGGAAAGGGCCTGCCTCTGAGTTCGAGCAGGCACCGCCCTTCAGAGCCGCCGCCCAGGGCTCGATCCGCAGCCTCACTGTCGGCTCGCTGAGCCGACATCGCTCTGCTCCTCGAGAAGGAGGTGATCAGAGAGGTGGCGGACCCTCCCTCAGACCCGGGGTTTGTGTCCAGGTACACTACCGGTCAAAAGTTTTAGAACACTCCCATTTTTCCAGTTTTTATTGAAATTTAAGCAATTCAAGTCCAGTGAATAACCTGAAATTTTACAAAGGTAAGCGGTAAACTGCTAGAGGTTAAAAAAAAAAGTTTAGGTTAGCAAAAACTGCTTTAGAGAAATTGCAAAGAAAGCCATGGTGTCAGTGAGTACAGTTTCTACACCATCAAAAGGCACTTGGAAACTGGGGAAACTGACAGGAAGGGTCTGGCAGACCCAAAGCCACAACAGAATCAGAAGACAAGTTTCTGAGAGTCACAGCTTGGCGTGATAGGGCGGCTCACAGGACAACAGCACAGAGTGACTGGCACCCTGAACCAAATGGGCTATCACAGCATTTTGCAGCGCCATGCAGTACCCTCTGGTCTACGCCTAGTTGGTCAGGGTTCATCCTACAGCAAGATAATGACCCAAAACATACCTCCAGGCTATGTCAGAACTACCTTCGGAAAAGAACAAGACGGTAGGCTTCAAATCATGGAATGGCCAGCACAGTCTCCAGACTTAAACCCCATCGAGCTGGTTTAGGATGAACTGACAGAAGGGTGAAAGCAAAACAACCTACAAGTGCAACACATTTGTGGGAACTTCAACAGTGTTGGGAAGAACTTCCGAACAATATTTGATGTCCTTTGTAGGAAGAATGCCACTAGTGTGTTCAAGTGTTACAGTATATCTGCAAAAGGTGGTTACTTTGATGAGTCAAAAATTTAGATTAAATTTTGTTAAGCAAAATGATTGTATGATTTCTTTTTTATCTCCAATTGTTTATTTGTTCTATGCTTTAATTTCAGAGTACATTGAGACATTAACCTTCGTAAATTTCAATAAAAACTGGAAAAATTGGGGTGTTCTAAAACTTTTGACCGGTAGTGTACTTCCTGGTCCCAAAACGGACGGGGGGCTGGCGCCCCATTCTCGACCTACACGACCTAAACAAGTTCCTAAGGTCTCGAACCTTCAGGATGGTCACTCTGGCTCAGATAATACCATCCTTGGAACGCGGCATGTGGTTCTGCTCTCTGGACCTGCAGGACGCGTTTTTTCCCGTCCCTATCCGTCCGTCTCACAAAGATTCATTAACTTTGGCGGAAGGCTCCTTCTACAGTTCGAGCCATGCCCTTGACCCTGTCTCCTGCACCCAGGGTCTTCACCAAATGCATGGCAGTGGTGACAGCATTCTCTGCGGCGTAAAAGGGGTCCGGGTGACCATTACCTGGACGACATGATAGCAGCCCCTCCAGACAGGAGGTGGAGTGGTCCAGAGATCTGGCCTCCAGGTTTGCTCTCAGGCCGGCCTCCTCATCAACGAGGCAAGTCGGAACTCGAACCAAGCAGGTGATTCTTCTTCATCGGGCAGAGCTCGACTCTCTTCGAGCCAGAGCATCGGCCCGGCGGACAGGGCCGAGGTTCTTCTCCTTTGCCCGATCATTTCTGGTTGGGCAACTGCGCCCCTGCCGGACTTCCCGCGCTCCTGGGTCTCATGGCGCCCGCGCCAGCGTGGGTCCATTGGGCCCGCGGAACATGCGCCCTTCAATGGGGCTGGCCAGCCAGTGGTCTCAACGCTGCAATCCATTGGACCAGCTAGTGACGGTGACCCATGGGATGTGGAACGCTCTCCAGTGGTGGATCGTTCCAGCTCATCTGCAGGAGGGCATCCCGTTTGTCCGCCCCGAGCCGACGGTCTCTCTATCGACTGACGCCTCTCTGATGGGTTGGGGTGCCCATCTGGGGGAGCACAGAGCGCACGGCCTCTGGTCCCCGCGGGAGTCCCGATGCCATATCAACCTGCTGGAGCTCCGAGCGGTCTGCCTAGCTCTCACCGCCTTCGCTCCGTTTCTCCGGGGTCAAGTGGTTCGGGTCCAGACGGACAATACCACGACCATGTACTACCTAAACCGCCAGGGCGGGACGCGCTCCATGCCCTTGTGCAAGGAAGCTCTCCGCATTTGGTCACTCGTGCGCAGCCTGGAGGCGGATCTCCTAGCCATTCATGTGGCAGGAGCCTCCAACACCCTGGCCGATGCCCTAAGCCGGATAGGGGCTGTCCCACGAGTGGTCTCTCCTGCCGGAGGTAGTACAAGATCTGTTCTCCCATTGGGACACACCTCAGGTGGATCTGTTTGCCTCCAGGGAGAACGCGAAGCTGAGGCTGTTCCATGCCCACCCCTCAGCAGGGCTCGCTGCAGGGGAATGCCTTCTTGAGGCCGTGGACCCCGGGCCTCTTCTATGCCTTTCCCCCATTTCTCTTGATCCACAAGGCGCTTCTCAAGGCGAGGAGGGACAAGGTGCAGGTGATTCTGGTAGCCCCAGACTGGCCCCGCCAATGCTGGTATCCAGATCTCCTCAGCCTCAGCTCCAGGCTCCCGAGGCAGCTTCCAGCTCGCCCGGACCTGCTTTCAGTCAATCAGGGAAAGGTGTTCCATCCGGACCTTCAATCCCTGCACCTGACGGCCTGGTTCCTGAGCGGCTAGAGTTCCAGGCCTTGGGTCTTTCCGACGAGGTCCTCAATGTAGTTGAGGCGCCCCGTATGGAGTTGACCAGGAATGTTATGCTTCAAATGGAAAAGGTTTTCCATTTGGTGTCAGGCAAGGGCCTGGACCCTTCCTCCTGTTCCTTGGCAAGCATCTTGGACTATTTATGGTCCCTTTCTCAGCAAGGGCTCAGGTCGGCGACCCTAAGGGTGCACCTGGCAGCCATCTCTGCTTGCTGGGCGCGGGCCGGGAAGCAATCGGTGGCACAGGAGAAGGTGGTCTGGTGCTTTTTCAAAGGCCTTGATCATATTTCCTCCGTGCGAGAACCTCCACCTCGTGGGATCTACTGCTGGTACTGGCAAAGCTCATGGGCAAGCCATTCGAACCAATGCACAGGTGTGATCTCTCTCACCTGTCGTGGAAGACCGCCTTCTTGGTGGCTATTATGTCAGCCAGAAGGATGGGAGAACTCAGGCGCTTCCATAGAGTCTCCTTACCTGGTCTTCCACAGGGACAAGGTTGTCCTGCCTCCCACCCGAAATTCCTTCCGAAGGTGGTGTCGGAATTTCACCTTAACCAGGTGTTGACTCTGCCGGTGTTCTACCCCAATCACACCTCAGAGGCCGAATATAGGCTCCATACTCTGGACCCTAGAGGGCTCGCTTACTATAGGAGGCGCCTGGCTGAAATTCGGGAGAGGTTCGCCAGCTGTTTGTCACCCACGCTGAAGCCGCACCTGGCAGCATTGCAGCTAGCGGACGATAAGCAGGTGGGTCACCTCCTGCATAGATCTCTGCTATAGGTTGGTGGGCATGGAGCCTCCCAGAGGGATAAGAGCTCATTCTACTCGCCATACCGCTGCATCGGTAGCTGCTTCCAGGGACGTCCCTTTCCAGGATATCTGCAGGGCTGCTACCTGGAAGTCAGCACATACCTTATTACCCACTACCACATCGACCTTGAGTCACACCGATGCTGGTTTTGGGGCCTCGGCTCCAGTCTCTTTCCTAAGTAAGTATCGGAGGTGCGCTTTGCTCCCCTCCTCCCGAGAACTGCTAGGAGTCTGCCAATAAGTGTGGATGAACAACATATCCATGTCCCTAGAAATACAGGTTACTCACCTGTAACAGGAGTTCTAGGAATGGTATATGTTGTTCATCCACACGACCCACCCGACCTCTCCGGCTTCGACACACAACCTGAGCTTCCAGCGGGCCAGATCTGGCGTCATGGGGCGGAGCCGAGAGTTTTACCACCCGGGTGGGTGGGAGGAGCCAGCTTGAAGACCTTCCGGCAAGATTTAAAGCGGCAAGGAACCTGCCAATAAGTGTGGATGAACAACATATACCATTCCTAGAACTCCTGTACAGGTGAGTAACCTGTATTTCTTACCTCGTTTTGTTTTGTTTATTTGTTTTACAAAGGCTTGTTACCTCTGTGATGACAGTTTTATTATTCCCCATTGTTCTTCCACCCTCCTTCCTGCCCATTTGCTAGTGCATTTCTTAGGCACTCACCCATTTTGGCAAAGTCAGCCCTCCTAAAATCCAGTACCTTTGTCTTTGTATGGCTTGACTCTATTGCTGTGTTTATTGTGAACCATACTGTTCGATGGTCGCTAGTTCCCAGATGACTACCCACTTCTACATCTGTGATCCTCTCTTCATCTCCATTTGAGAGAACCAGGTCTAAGATTGCTCCCTCTCGAGTGGGCTCCAATACTAGTTGTCTAAGGCATGCCCCCTGTAGGGCATCTAGAATAACCCCACTCTTAGAAGTGGCTGCTGCAACTGCACTCCAGTTAACATCTGGCATATTCAGATCACCCATCAGCAATAACTCCTTTTTCTGCCATTCTAAGTATACTCTAGCATTTCCTTGTCATTTCCTCCCCCTGAGAGGGATGTCTACAACCCCTGTGCAGATTGTGGTGCCATTGCGGTCTCCAAATTGACCCACAGTGCTTCTTTTTCCTCCCTGTTTACCCTTTTGTTCTGTTGCTTTGATTCCGTCCCTTATGTAAAGAGCTACTCCTCCTCTTCTACTCTCCTGTCCCTCCTGTAGATAGTGTATCCTGGTATGTTTATGTCCCAGTCATGGTTTTGTGTACCATGTTTCTGTGACTGCCACGATATCCAGATGTTCCTCCTCCATCAAGGCCACTAATTCAGGAAGCTTGTTACTCAGACTGCGGGCATTGGTACTCATTGCTCTCCATTTTTGATGGCTTTACCTTCTGTTGCAGCATCCCCACTGACCTTTCTATCTCTGTCTTTTCTCATTTAGTACCCTGTTTTGTAGGGAGGCTGGGATTTTCCTGCTGCTTACCAGTGCCTCCCCTTGACTAGTTTAAAGCTTGCCAATGAAGCATTTAAACCGATTGCTCAAAAGACTTGTTCCTTCCTGGACAGATGCAGACCATCCTGCCGGTATAGGCTGGTGTCCTCCAGGTGGAACCCCAGTCCCCAATGAAGCCAAATCCCTGTGCTCCACACCATTTTTCAACCATTCATTAAACTGCATGGTGCAAAGTACCCTCGCCTCACTCATGCCATTGACAGGCAGCACCTCTGAGAAGGATACTGTGTGTGCTACTTGTCTTAGGCCCCTCCCCAATTCTACAAAGTCCTTCTGCACTGCTCTAATCTCATGGTGAGCCAAGTCATTTGTCCCTAGGTGGACAATGACGTCCAGCTCAGACTCCCGTAGCTGACATGCATGACAGATAAGAAGTGTCATACCTGCCAATATTTCAAGAGATGAGTGATTTTAGCCACTGTCTGGTGGAATTTGAATCTGTGATCTCCTGGTCACAGTGCAGTAATCCAAGCCACTGCAGTTAGGCTGCCTTCCACTTGCATGAACTGGATTGAGAAACACTTTTATAGTGTAATGGTTAAGGGTGTTGGACAGTTAATTGACATTGTTTAGGAGTGAGTGAAGTAAATATGTGGAGCAAAAAAAAAAAATACTACTGACAGTGTTTCATAGCAGCTATCAGTGCATGACGTGTAGTGTAGGAACAGAGGCGTGCTTACTCATGGCTTTGAACAATAGCAAGAAAAAGAGTTAAAAGTGAGAAGCTTCCAATGATAGTAAAACCAGTAGGCGTAAGCCACGTAGAAAGATCTGTCAGGAGCCCTTTTTAATTATGTTGGTAGATTTTAAACTGAGTGAGTGTCTTCTCTATAGTAAGACTATTGCACTACGGTTTGTAACGTGACTGGCAGGACAGGTGAGTTGCAGTGTAGAGCAGCTTGGAGCTGTAGTTTGTTTTTGACGATATGGTTTTACTTTGAAAAAGTAGGTGACCGTTCAGCAAGCGTAAAGTCAAACAGTGCTGAAGTACATACTGTAAGTTTACGCTCCTTGGTGAAAAATCCTGCTGAGTGCCTGTAAATATTTTTAGCTGCATAAACAGCTCAACAGTATCTCATTCTAAAACTGTGTATGTGGTGGTGGTTTTTTTTTTTTTTTTTTTAGTGGTCTGCAGTACTGCCTTTTATTAACCTTCATTGGCTAGCTAGCATTGTCTGGCAGACTCCGTAGTCTGTTGGTTTTATTCCCTTCCCCCATTAGGGAGTAACCACTTAACTTATCACCGAGGACGGACGCAGTTTGCACCAAATGTAGAGACCTGTAAATGGAATGAATTTTACAGCCATGCAGTATCGAGAAGTAGGTGTTTTTTCCTTTTTTCAAATTCAGTCAAGGAGTCGGTTTAACCATCACATACCCAGACTGGTAAATGTTAGGAAATGAGTTTGTCACAGCTGCCGTTGTGCAGTACTATGAATAACGGTGAGTGTGCGCGTAACTAGTGCAGAGGAATGCCACCTTGCTTGTCACAGTGTTTCAGAAAACCCTCGCCCACCCACCACCACCACCACCGTCAGCAGCACCAGAACAACTTGGTTGACCTTGAAGCGAATGAAGATTTTAAGAAATGAAAGATTAAATGTTTTGGTGGTTTACATTTCCAGTAACCATTTGATTTATTTATGCAAGATTTTCTTAAATCCCTCTAGTAAATTAATGCCATGTGCTTGATTACATTGGTATATGTTTTAAAAAGAAACCACAGTCCACAGAAAGAAAAGCATTCTTTTTGTAGAATGACCTCGCAGTGAAGTTTTTCCATTAACAAATATGTCATAGCTAGTATGTTGGTCTCACTTAAAGTTAAGGAAAGCTGCAGCCTGTGGTGTTGAGTCATAGTGAGGCTAAAATTGAATGATGGCCCCAGTTCAGACAGGCTTTTGTTACTCTGTGGGAAGGACACAGAGAGCCCCGTTTTCTGTTGCCTTGGTGAAAGTAGTACATCGTATCTGGATGAAACTACAGAATACATAAACGAGGCATCAAAGCTTGACAAGAACCTTGCCTCCACCCCACTGTTTCAGTCTATGGAGAGAATGTGATGTTTCTACCCTACTGCGTACCTAAGATGTGACGTGCAGATAATAATTGAAGCTGACAATCTTTTGAACTGCTTAACCTGATCCCCCCCCCAAAAAAAAAACCTGAATGAGACAGACATGATCCTTTTCCCTTATAACTTGTGAGACCATCATTGCTGTCTCACTTTCCTACCTATTTAACTTGTCCTTGTAGACTGCTGAATTTCCTTCTCCCTGGAAACTGGCTATTTTTACACTATATTCAAGGAGGGAACACCTCTAACTTACACTGCTGCACTCAGCTACAGTATCTCTAGCCTCTCACCCTGTGTGCGCAAAGATCATTTGGGGGGGGGGGTTTAGTTAGTGCACAACCAATTAAACCATCTTGCTTCCTGCAGTATTCTTGCAACATGCCACTCTGGCTTCCAAATTTGTCATGTCGCAGTTACTGCCACAAGCAAAGTAACAGATTACGTCAACAGAGCCATAAACCCACACAAATCTGTGTGTCGATGCATATTGAGCTGAATGTAGCGTCTGATAACTTACAGGAATGAGCACTTGAGTATTTTGACTTACACTGCACTGTTTTGTCCTAGTCCTACTGGGACAATGTCCTTTCTGCTGTCTCTGAAGAGTGAGTGAGTGAGTGAGTCAGTAACTTGACAAACTGGCAGAGTGTCACAGTTTGTCCGAGAACAGTTTTTTGGTTTTCTGGGGAGGGGGAGGCATTGGTGACTGTGCACGTAGGAAGGTGACAGTTTGGTCCAGGTGTGGTACTGTACTTCACAGAGAGGTGGAACAAGAAAAGCCCTATTCAGTGGTGCATCTTGCATTGGGATTGTAAATACATGATGTAAGCATTATAGTTTTATAAAACCTGCAGCATATCTGTTGGCATTTTACCAGAAGCACAGTCCGCTTGACAAAGAAAAATATATTGTTGACTGTAGCTCTGTAAGAGTCCTGGCTGTTCTGCTGAGGTTAGGCTGCCTCCGCTCCACAGAGTGGATTATGATATTCTGTTACACAGGCTGTATCAGACTGGCCTTGCCACCAGCTCAATTACTTGGTTTCAGCATTTTCACATGGGCTCACAGTGTATCAAAAGCAATGAACTACTCTCTTTGCAAATTATATCTCCTAGTGGGGTGCCATAAGGAGCCATCATTGGTCCTCCATGCCAGTATTTCATTTATATCAACAATGCTTTTTGTGGCAGCTGGCAGTTTCTCGATGCATCTTTATGATAATACCATTCTGAACTCCCTTCTCTCTTGGTTGTGACTTTGCAGTGCAACTTCAGACAGGCTGTAAATACCTATAAAGCCAAGCAAATTATTATTTTTTCCCCCTAGAAAGTGACATCTGGGATAACACTGGCTAAGCTGGACCTTTTCTGTCGCTCGACAATTAGATATGTTATTGGGGCACCAGACCTCACTCTCACTGTATTTGGTTTTCTGAGACCTGGCAACAGGACCCTCCCTGAACATTAGACAGCTCAAGCACTGGCACATGTTTATTTATGAGGCTCTCCCTCTTCATGCCCCTCCATAACCGCAAGAACAAATGATCCTGTCATCCATTAGCTGCCTCTCAGATCAGACATGCTTCTCAAACTTGCTGTGCCCAAGGTCTCCTCTACTTTCTAGAGACGTGCATTTGAATTTGTTGCTGCTGACAGCTGGAATATGTCAGGCAGGCCGAAAACTGCCCTAATTCATCCCTCCGAGTGCTCTTGCACGTAGACGGACTCTACTCTTGAATGACACCTACACGGCCACTGGATGCGATTCCCAGTGGTGGCTCAGGGGGACACAACAGCTAACAGCCATGGCACCTATACCGAGTGTGCATATTGTTGCTCTGGGTTTAGCCTTGCACCTCATGGAGCACCAACCGGGGCATATAATTGTTTTACCAGGGCTTATGCCCTGGTATAGAGATGGTACTGGCTGTTCCACTGAAATCTTCATTTGTATTTGTGTATATTTATATGTGTATGGTATTGCTATTTATGCAGTAGGTATGGACATAAATAGAGTGTGATAAATCTGTAGATTTGAGTAGCTGTGTGTGTATAAATGTCGAATCTTACATTTATGTGCACAGTTACTACATCACCCACCACCCCCAGCCAGCCGGCACTACTTTTATTAAGTTTCACTTTTCCAAAATCATCCACGCCTCCCCACAGCATTTCTGTCGCTATTATATTCCAAAATCATCCACTCCTCCCCACAGCATTTCTGTCGCTATTATACTGATGCTTTTTCTCAATAAAGCCTTTCAACATTCAAACATACCTTTTCCTCTATCCCATCTAAACATGGCGTGGCCTGGGACTGTCCGGTTCCTGTTGTTGTTCTCTGTGGCTCATGTTTCTGAGATGGCTACTACATCCATCTCAGTCTGCCACCATTGTCTGGCACTCAGTCATTTTATTTTCCAGACTCCTGGCATTAAGGCAGATCCCTTTCTGTCTCTGTCCTGATCCCTTCTTGCCTTTTCCTTTCCTTCTCCCTTATTCTCCTTAATTTTTTATTTTTTTTTCATTATGAACGAAGGCTTTGTCAGCCCTCCCTCATTGGCCTCTTCCCCTAACCTAATTTGACTTCAGCCTTACTGATCTCACTTTGAGGGGGAGTTCTTGCAGCAGGCTAACCCATACGGACTGAAGCCGGCAGGCGCCAGGACCCCACAGAAAACTTCAAGCTAGCAGTCTATAGCGGGGGAACGCCCCTTGATGTCGGCCCACCCCGATGGCTAGTGGTATAAAAGGGGCAGTCCTTAGCCCAACCTTTTTTCCTTTCCCACTGTCGATCCGTGCACATCAGCTTCACGGATGCCTTCTGCTTTAGTCGACCACCATTTTTTCGCGATTACTCGCGTTTCATTATTTTCCCAAAAATAATATTTTCTTCATTATTTCTCTGCATGTCTTCTTCTCCGACCTCATCTGTAGATCTGCGGAGGTCCAAGTGTGCTTGTGGCAAGCAGATTCCTTTGAAAGACAGCCATTCTTCTTGCCTCTTCTGTCTAGACCCAGACCATGATGCAGAGGCCTGCCAGCACTGCTTGAACTGTAATTAGAGGACCAGGATCCGCCTCCAGAAGGCCCTGAAAAGCTTCTTGTTTGAAAAGAAAGCATCGATGGAGACAGAGATCCAGGGTAAAAGTACCTTCTCCTCCTCCTCCTCCCCAGTCTCAGGGGCCTCAAATTCTTCAAGTGAGAAGAAGTCATCTGGGAAGCAGAAACAGAAGGACAAACCCTGGTCAGCTTCACGTTCTTGGTCCCCTTACCAGATGGCGACTAGCTCTGGGACTTCCTTCCATGGGAGGTTGAACTCAGCTTCCACTGCAGCCCTCTCTCTCTCTCTCTCTCTCTCTCCAGGCTTCCGGTGGTCAGACCACCCGCCCTCATCCAGACGGGGTGGTGGTTCTTCGGGGTTGGGGACTGCCTCTTCGGCCTCTCAGTCCCTGATGCTCAGGCCCTTTCACCAGACTGCGGGTTCTCAGCCAGGTGGCTTGGCCTGGTCTTCTTTGGGAGGAGAGTCCCTGCTAGTCATCCACCTGGCCTCAGCATCTGCTAAGTCAGCTCCCGGCTCTGGGGCCACTGCCACCCAACGACGCCAGGGGCATGCTTTCACCTACCCCAGGAGGGTGATGCCTCTGCCCCATTTGGGAGTTAGCTCCCCTTGGCAGGCTCCTACTAAGGTGACACCAGCTGCCTCCCCAGACGAGGCATCAGTCTACGCCTGTCTTGGTGATACCGGCTACCCTGACCCTGACAACATCCATTTGAACATCGTCTGAACACCCGTGGTCGCCGGCTGACCCTAACGTTACTTCTTAACTGACTCCAGGGGGTCAACCATCCGATCTGATGACACCTACTAGACCAATGTCAGATAACCAGATCCCCACTGGACTGCCGCCAGTCAACCCAAACCCTCAAGACCCGATGCCTGGGTTGCCACCACCAAAGGGACCAACTCTGGGGCCGTCTAACGTCCCCCCACTGATGCTGGCTAATCCCTCTACTCCCCAGAACCCTCTGCCGGATCTCATGGTTCTCTGTACGTCCTGGTGGAATGTGGTTAAGGGCGATCTGATCCAGCAGAGGCCTCCTATGCCCCCCGCTAAGGAATCTCCCTCAGGGGGCTAAGCCTCAGGCTTCTCCTAGACAGCCTACGCCTAAAGAGCCCACCCCACATCCAGATGACACTAGCAGGGGCCGCTCCAAGCATCATTGATGGAAACACTGTTGCTTGTCCTACAGGTCCTCTGACCGGCACTGACGTAGGTCGCATGGCCATAGGCACCGTCATTCAACCTCATGATCTTCCTCTTCGGGGAGAGTCAGACTGGCGTTCTTCTTCCTCATCCTCAGTGTCGTCCGACTCGAGGATGTCCCCTTCTCCGTCTGACCCCAAGGACATCCCCCAGGTCTCCTCCCAAAGACCCAACCTTCATGGAGGTCATGCGGCACATCCAGTCCAGCATGGGCTGGGACACCAAATATCTGAGCCCTGAGAGGCGCCGTTTGGCCATTTTCCTCTGTCAAAAGGATCCAAAGCCTGTGGTGGTTTCTCCTCTGGTGGATCCATTTAAATACATTAGTAGATCAGCTTGGAAATGCCTATCTACCACCTCTACTGTTTCCAATAAGACTGATCGCCTCTATAATGCTCCCCAAGATCAGCCCTTCTTCAGAGAGCATCTGATTGTGGACTCCAGGGTCATTACAGCAGCCCATGAGAGGTCCAGGAGGCCCCCATCTCAGCATTCAGCCTCTGGACAAAGATTCTAAGCAGGTGGACCAGCCCGACAGGAATGTTTACGCCTCAGCCACCTATGCCATTCGCTCCCTGAATTTCTTAGTCCACATGGTCCAGTATCAGATCACCCTGTGGGAGAAGGCCATGGAGCTGGTTCAGACTCAGCAGAATAGTCCTCAGAAAGCTGAGCTGCTGCATATTTTGAAATCAGGTTCGAACGTAGGCACTCGTCCTACGTTCCTTCTACGATACGGCAGATTCAGCAGCCAGGGCAGCGGCCACTGTGTTTGCCTTTGCCGTTATTCTTGACTCCACATTTCAGGTTTCACCCCGGATGTCCAGGTGAGCATTATGGATGCCGCTTTTAGGGGTTCAGTCCTCTTTGGCGAGGAATCAGAAAAGATTATAACTTACCTTCAGGAATCCGGCAAGGCTGTCAGATTTGTCCATACTATGTACAGATCTAACCAGAAGCAAAATCGTCGCCAGCCATTTTGTCGGTCCAGGCAACAGCCCCAAGGCCAACAATCTAG
The DNA here is from genome assembly GCA_016271365.2 of Neoceratodus forsteri. Taxonomy (NCBI): domain Eukaryota; kingdom Metazoa; phylum Chordata; order Ceratodontiformes; family Ceratodontidae; genus Neoceratodus; species Neoceratodus forsteri. The sequence continues at coordinate 30,609,054 of CM057456.1, forward strand.
AGGTACCTTTAAACATAAAAGTCAAAATACACAGAAGCCTATGCGCATACATGGAACGAGCGGGTGCTCCATTCAACCAGCAGAATGCAAAAAACACAAGTAATAAAGCACTCGAATAAGCCAAAAATAAAACACGCAGAATTCACGGCAGTGTAGCAAATAAGAACCGCAGCAGACTACCCCAGCGCTTCGTGTCCACTCCGGGACACTTCGTCAGGAGGCTACACTGCCGTGAATTCTATGTGTTTTATTTTGGGCTGATTTGAGTGCTTTATTACTTGTGTTTTTTTACCTTTAAACATAAGGCTACTTCGCAGACCTCAGGAGGCTCAGTCCCAGAGCTCCCGAAACCTCCCAGACCCCCTTGCCTGTCCCTTGTTCCTTGGCCTGACTCTTTGCCCGACCCCGCCCTCCTCCGGCAGAATCCCTGGGGGAGGTGGTGGGGGGGTCACTTCTCTCTATATCTAGAGGGATGGCACAGAATAACCTCGTATCAATGGGTTATTTAACTGGTAGAAAAAGGGCATACTCTGGAGTTCGAGGAAATGGCCCGGACAGCCCACCCATAAACTCCCATTACCCTCTGTCACCTTTCCCTCATTCAAGAGGAGATCCAAGTGCTCTTGCTGAAGCAGGCTATAGAGCCATTTCCACCAGATCAAAGAGTGAAGGGATTTTAATCCCACTTTCTTCTGGTTCCGAAGAAAACGGGGGACCTGTGGCCTATCCCAGATCTCAGCCACCTGAACAAGTACATAGAATACAAACGCTTCAGGATGGTCACCCTTTCAGGCCTTTTACCCCTGCTTTATTAGGGGGATTGGATGTGCTCCCTGGATATGCAGGACGCTTACCTCCACATATTGATCTTTCAGTCCCACAGGAGCTTCCTTCACTTCCACTTTCAAGGCAACCACTGCCAATTCTGCACCCTGCCATTCAGCCTGTCCTTAGCTCCATATGTCTTTACAAAGTGCCTGGCAGTAGTGGCTGCGGCCCTCAGGAGGAAAGGTCACTATGTCTTCCCCAAGGGAACGATTGGCTCTTGGCAGCTCCCTCCAGGGATCAGCTGATCAGCACCATAGAAGATATCTTTACCTTGTTTGAGACCTAGAGATCACTCTCAACCTCCCAAAGTCCTCTCCGTGGCCCAGCCAAAGGCTGCAGTACATCGGGGCAGTTCTGGACACTGCCGAAGGAAAAGCCTTCCTGCCCATGGACAGGGTAGAACGCCTTCAGGACCAGGCTCGCCTGGTTTCCTCGTTGTGGCAAATCCCAGCCAGAGTATTCTTAAGGCTGCTAGGGCACATGACCACAGCCATCGTAATGGTTCCTCTTGCATGTCTGCACATGAGGGTTCCCCAATGGTGGGGTTACCAGACATCCTCTTTTATCCAGATATATCCTCTTTTTGATGTCAGAATTTTTGTCCAGGTGGAGTTTTAAAATGGTGCTGTTTTGTCCGGGGTTTTGGACTTCCTTGGTGGCACAGCTGCATCTGTGTCAGTTGCCATGGCAACCATTACCGTTACCAAGGCAACCAGTCGGTCCATACCACCAAGAGGAAAAAGTGTGCGTGTGCGTCTGACTGCAACTCGCCGCCTCAGTCCAACTCTTTGCAGTGCGCATACGAGTGAAGCATCTCTCTGCTTTGGCTCCCACGCATGGGATTTGCATCCAGATTGGCAGCCATCTAGGCTACGAGCAGAGTAGAGAGAGTCCAGACATCACTAGTCCTCCGTGCAACAACAAGAACGACCAGCTGCTCATCCTGGCGTCATCAGATCCGGCTCCATTCTCTGGCATTGGGACTCTGTCCATCATCTCCACACACCCAAGTCTCTGCCACATGGGCCCACAACTTATTCTGCTGCCACCCTGCTAGCAGCTGCCTGCTGCCTGGCTGCTGTTGAACTTATTGCCTGCGTGCTGGCTACTGTAGGTGGCGCCGGCCGCCCTACCGCTGCCCCAGCCCTAGACTAGTGTGTGTCAGCCGGTCCATGCCGTTTTTAGCCCCGAGACAAGTCCGAACCGACCCACCGGCTGGTCACCCACACCCACCCGACCCAGGCCTGCCAGGCCTACAGCATCAATTTCAGCGTCTGGCAAGCCGCAAGCCAGCGTCAGTGTGACTTCACTGAGCCAGCAGCGGAGACGGTCGCTTGTCGCCAGGGCCCAGGCAAGTCAGGAGGAGTAGGACCAGGACTGTCAGTGCAGCAGGACAGGAGGAAGCAGCACGGCAAGGAAGACCGAAGGGGGGCTAGGTAAGGTAGGAATCTGATTCAAATAAAAAAAAAAACCTATGCCCCACGGTCCAGCCCAGCCAGGCCACAAGTGCACACATGGGGGCACAGAAGATAAGGCCCTAGGTGTCGCGGATGGGGGGCTATTGCTAGTTGTTTGTGAATTTGTGATGTACAAGTTTGGTCTGAGCCCTGGAGTGAGTCGGGGAATACACACAGAAGGTAAGGCCCTGTCATTGTGCAAGTTTGGTCTGAACCCCTGAGTGAGTTGGGGAGGAAAGGCCTCACCTCTCCATGCCCCTGAGTTTGCTTTATTGCCCTGGTGTTGCTGGGGCTGGGCGGGGGGGCAACTGTGTGTGTTTGGTGGTGCGCTGACCATGTTGGTGGAGGGAGGGACTGCCCATTCTGGTGCAAGGCTTTCTGTAGCGGTGCAAGGGAGTTGACCATGTTTGTATTTAGAAGTCCGAAACTGGCTGTGCTGGTGGTGGGGGCAGTTGGCTGTGTAGGTGCAGGGGCAGTTGGCTATGTTGGTGCGGGGGGGAGAGCCAGCTGTGTTGGTGCAAGGGGGGAAGCTGGCTATGTTGGTGTGGCAAGTGTATATTCCTGGCCCTGCCCCACAGGCTGCAGCTGGCTAGATTTTGTTTTCCTCCTCCTCCTGCTGCAGTCCACTCCTGCTGTCTTAGTTCTTTTATTAGGCTTGCTTGGCCTTGGGTTTCACTTGTTTGTTGCAGGTGGCAAGTGCAACCTACTCTTGACCCAGCCTGTATTTCTGTCAAAATGAGGAAGCTCATACTCTTGGAATTTGGAAGTCCATCTGTATTTTAACTGAACCCCGCCGTACTGTCTTTTTTTTTTTTTTTTTTTGAACATCAAAGTTACTGACTGTGTACAAACTTGAAATTAAACAAGACTGCTTACGCCTTAGACCTTGTTGTCTTTTTCTTCTCCCGAAATCTGGTAACCCTACCCAACGGACCCTTCAAGTCCAATGAGACCAACACATGGACGAATTGGAGCAGCTGGTGACAGTCTCCACTCCGGTGTGCCAAACTCTGACTTGGTGGTTGAAACCCTCCAATCTTTCCAAAGGGGTCCACTTTTGGTAGCAGTCTCCTCGTCAGATTCTGAATATGGACACGTCTGGCCTGGGCTGGGGTGCCCATTTAGCATACCATCAGACCCAGGGAACTTGATCTCTCCAAGAGCAACATCTTGATATCAACATATTGGAGATGCGGGTGATACTCTATGCCCTACTGACATTCCAGATGAATCTGCTCCCATGTCCTCTCCTAATTCAGACAGACAACATGTCAATGGTCTTCTACATAAACAAGCAAGGGGGGACTCACTCTTACCCCCCTCGGCAGGAGGCCATGAGAGTCTGGTATTGGGCCATCGAGCATCATCTGGAACTCACTGCTATACATGTCCCAGGTGTACAAAACACTTTGGTCGACAGTTTAAGCTGGTCTCGTTCCAAGGCACACGAATCGGAACTTCTTCAATCTATGGACGAACAGCTGTTCGGCAAGTGGGGCTGGCCCGAGTTGGACCTCTTTGCGTCCCCACTCAATGCCAGACTGCCCAAGTTTTGCTTGCTAGATCCAGGGCCTGGTGTTTTCTGGCAAGACGCGTTGTCCCTCTCTTGGACAGGGAGGTTTCTATATGCCTTCCCTCCCTTTTCATTACTGCAGAGTCCTTCTCAAATTGCAGTTGGAGGGAGCAGGGATGATTCTAATTGCTCCCTACTGGCCACGTCAGATTTGATTCCCACTACTTCAACAGCTGGGATTGGAACCCCGATCTCCCTGCCCCCAAGCTCAGGCTTGCTTTCCCAGGAGCGGGGTACCCTGGTCCGACCTCAAGTCACTACAACTGCATGCATGGCTCCTGCAGACCAAGCAGTTGCTTGGTTTGGCGTTTCCCCCAGAATGGCAGATGTCTTGGTGGCTGCAATGAAGTGGAAGCAGTTCTGCATTTGGACATCCGCTCGCCATTTTGATTCCTTCACCTGTCCAGTGAATTCTGTATTGGAGTACCTCCTTTCTCTATTGGACTCGGTTGAGCTACTCCTCCATTAAGGTGCATTTATCAGCCATCTCTGCGTATCATGTACCTGTGGAGGGCAAAACTCTTGCCTAGCTGGATCTTTCCCGCACTTTCTTACGGGGTATTCTTCACCTTAAGCCTCCCATCAGGGACTGTGTTCACCCATGGGACCTTTTATTTGTTTTGGAGAAACTTACACTGCCTCCCTTTGAACCGGCCACAAGTTGAGCGCTACGCTTTCTGTTGTGGAAAGCGTTATTTTTAGTTGCCATTACTTCCACTCAAAGGATTTCTGAGCTTCAGGCTCTGATGTGTAAAGAGCCTTATTTAGTTTTCTACAAGGGCAGGGTATCCTTGCGGACAAATCCTAAGTTTTTGCCTGAAGTGGTGTCTGAGTTTACACTGAATCAGGACATCCACCTACCAGTTTACTACCCAGAGTATTCTAACCGAGGGGAGGCTCTGCTTCGTACTCTGGGTGCTCACCGGATGCTTCATTATTACATAGACCACACCCATGCTGTCAGAAAGTCTGACCTGTTGTTTGTTTCTTTCACCCCGAGAACAGAAGGGGCTTCTGTTTCTAAGCAAACCTTGTCCAAATGGTTAGTCAACTGTATTGTTTATTGCTACCGCAAATATAACAAGCCTTTGCCGGGTCCAGTCAATGGCCATTCTGCCAGAGGTATGGTTGATTCTTTCACTTCCCTTAAAAACGTGTCTGTGGCTGATATTTGTGCAGCTGCCACTTGGAGTTCTGTCCACACCTTCATACGGCATTACAGTTTGGACATTGCCTCTCGATGTAGGACGGGCTTTGGCCTCGCTGTCCTACAAGGCCTACTCTATTGAGTAGTTTCAGCAGATTTTTACCTCCTCCCGGCTGATGGGGGTTAGTCCTTCCACTGCTTGGGACTCTGTCCTTAAAGTATAGCCTCCTGCAAGAATTCCTCCTCGAAGTGAGATAATACAGTTACGTAATAACTTACCATAACAGTAGATTGTTGTGAGGAGCTCTTGCAGCAGGCACTGCTTTCCTTCCCACCTTTCCCCGGTGTCCATTTTCTACATCATTGGCTATTTTTATCTCCTCGGTTCTCCAGTTCTGCGTTTGCCTGGATCTCTGGCAGGAGAACTGAGATTGGGCTGGGGACTGCCCCTTTTATACCATTGACCAACGTCGGGGACAGGCCAATATCAGGCGGCAGTCAGTCCCCCACTATAGACTGCTAGCTAGAAGTTTTCCGTGGGGGTCCTGGTGTAGCCTGCTGCTAGAGCTCCTCTCGGAAGATCTACTGTTACAGTAAGTTCTTACATAACTGTACTTTACCCACCTTGCTGCTACTAGTCATTGTTCAAAGGAAGTCCTAACTCGGGTCCCCACCTGCTCTCCCTTCTCAGTGGTTCCCCTAGCCTCCGTCTCCCCCGCAGTCAGTTTAACTGCCCAATGCAAACAGTAAACTTCTGCCTCAGAGCACTGGCCCCCCCTCTCTTGCCAGGTGAAGGCCAACACCCTTGAACAGACTCCTGTCCCAGAAGCCCACCTTGTTCCCCATAAAGTGGTACCCCTCCTCCTCACACTATCCATTCAACCACCCATTAAATTCCTGAGTCTCTTCCTTCCTTACTTACTCTGTCATAGCCATTCCCCTTATTCCACACAGCAAGGGCCTCGCAGAAGACCAGGGAAGTTGAGTGCGCTTCAGTCTGTCCCCCAGTCACTTGAAGTTCTGCTTCACTGCCTCCACAGGCTGATTTGCCTGTTTGATATATTATGAGATAACTGGGCAGATAAAAACTGTTATCTCAGGCATATATTTTCATGATGCATTATGTCATCCTGATAGCATTCCATGTTGCAGTATGTCTATAGTACATTCTTAAGCAGAAGTAGTAGTATAACTCTGTCCCAGGTAAACACAAATATGATGCTGTGATTGGCTAGCTTCTGGACTCTACTCCCCAGCTCCAAGCCCTGCAGCATCTATAAAAGAAGCAGAAAGTCAGTCACACATTGCAAAGTCACAAGCACTTTTACACATTCTCAATCATGTATATCCCAAAACATACGTCTATATAAGCAGAACACAACATGGCCTGACTTGAAGATACCGTATTTTGCTTTATTCTCCGTGATATTAAGATATCTCACTTTTGGCTTCTCCACTCATGAGATACCATACTATCACTGGCCTCTCATAAAGGTAAATGTGATATCATCAGTCAGGCCATGTCATATCCCTTATGTATATAAATATTCCATAATTTGTAAATGTGTGCATCTTTAATGATCATGTTTTTATTCTTTGTGTGTTTTGTTCTTTGAATCCGTAGATCAGATTTTCAAAGTGCTGGATACAGGTGCATCTCTGAGACCCACTTATGACTTGTTCACCCTGTTGTATCCATCACACGCTTGGATGTAGCGGGCATGTTTGTCCAAGCACTGTCTAATGGCAACAGTGAGATGCAGTTTACAGCAGCAGGCGTACAGCTATAGTTACATCTGCAGTGTGGAGCCCAAACCTGCCTGACCACTGAATTGATGGTTAGGCTGAATTTGAAGATGCATGTTGGGGCAATTGTGCTCCCTCTTAGAAAATAGCAGGGACCAAATAGAGCAGCCCCCAGCTGAACAGTGGAGAGGCTCCATGGCATCAAGAGGCAGGTGCTAGCTGGTTTTGTGGCACCAAGCCAGGAGGCACCCACTCCGCACATTGGTGACCCAGGTTTGTGCCCCGGATCTGGATCGACTGGTGTGAAGACCGGTGCAGAGGGCAGGAGGCATCCATGCAAATGCTTTCCTCCATGGGAGGGAAGGAATGGCACCACGCTGCTCCTAGAGTGACTCCAGGTGGCGGTACAGTGGAGGTGCATTTGTTGGCTTGGGTGACCACACGTGGCTGTGCATCCCACCCAGGATGTCATAATGGGTGGCCATGCTGTGGGAGGTGGGCAGAAGGATGGGAGAATGTCCATCTCCAGTGTACCGGATGATGGTCCTCTGTGTCCCTTCTCACATAACTTGACTGCTCAGTGCACCGTCCTCACCCTGAAACCATCATCCCACTGACGTCCCATGGCGCTTCCTTCCTGGTGGTAGGAGGGAGGCCCACCGGCAGGATTATGCCAGAAACTGAGGGGGTGATGTACAGTCTTAGGGAGTCTGGAGGTGGGAGATTGCAGCAGGAATGGACTCTGGTGGGCAGAAGGGAGCAGTTGTGGGGCCCGACAGAGAGGGGCCCACCAAGCGGGCACAGGAAGGAACAAAAAAGGAAAAGAGGTGAGTGTTGGCTGGGAGGAGACAAGGTGGATCCTGCTCCTCCTTAGTCCTTGGACTGGGGGGAAGGGCATTGGTTGGAATACCCTGTATCCACCCAGTGAAATTCTTACCTAGGCTCATCAGGGGCCAGTGCAGCCCTTTGGAAAATTCCCTGGGTGGATCAGTAGACACATGGCTTTAATATGTTGCACTCTGTTGCTGCAGCTTTGTGACCCTCTTGCCCAGATCATCACTGTAAATGAGGGCTTTTTCTCAGTGGTTTCTCTTTTCCCGTGGGATACATCTTGGCTTTTCATTATTCAGATGTCGGATACTGTTCCTCAGAATTTAATGTAGGACACCATGTCATCTGCTGAAGCCAGAATCTTTTTTTTTTTTTTTTTCAGTTCTCTTTCCCTCTGGTCGCCACTGGCTGGGTCTTCTTCAGTCAACCTACCTGTTCCCCTTCTGCCTGAAATCCTTCCATCTGCACCTGGTCTCAACACACCCGTGATACACTCGTGGAGCTAGCCCTCTGGAATCCACTCCCAGAGTGGGGCCGTCTTTTGCTCCTCGGTGCTTTCTTCCGGCACTCCACGGGCAGAGGTGACGTTTGGGACGAGTTCCCCAGTGATGGAGGTGGGGGCAGGTGATGTCTACCCCCCAAGCCAGCGAGTGTTTTCCCTATTCGTGAGAGCTCCCCCAGGAGCCCGGACGTGCAGTGATGTCCAGTGTGACCGGGCGTGCTCCCGCACCCTTTCCGCGGACGTCTGACGAGGCTCCTCCCCATGCACCAGCGTGATCACCAGGCTGCAGCGCTCCCAGCCTCTGCTGGGAGCCACCCGTCGTGCCGCGGGGGGTATCCACCCACCCTTCCCAGGAGAGAAGAGCAGTCTTCTGGACACTCAGTCCTCTCCTCCCTCACTGACCTCCGATGACCTGAGCCCGTTCCCGAACCTGGGTCACCGGTGTGGCGCAAGGTGTGGCGTCCAGTGCCTCAACCCTCAGCACCACCAGTCTGGCTCTTAGAATCTTTTTTTTTTTTTTTTTATCGCTTTATTGCTTTTATATCCAGCAATACAGCAGTACCCTCATGCAGGGAATGTAAAAAGTCTGTAGATACAGTTGAATTAACAGTGTGAACTCTCACAATGTTATACAGTAGGAGTGGGGGGAATAAAAGCACAGTTGTGCCATATGAACCTTAAAATGTCCATAGGTAATGCCAGCTGATTCATGGTGTAGGCCAGAGTCCATAGGAAGAACATGAAAGGGAAATATACATACTAACCAGTAGTGCTATGTTACCTAAATACAAGATTGGATATAATAGAAAACTCAGGCCCTTATCACCCTGTCCTCCCCTCCACACTGTCACAAATTGAAAAATCTACAATGTTTACCAAGGCATCAGTATTATTTTAAGGGAGAACTATTATATTTATTATACCACTCTCAAATATGGGCAGGCAATTCTAGGAAATTAATGAGGTAACTGGTAATATGTGCAGTAAGATTGATCGGAAGTGATACTTGTCTTATATCCAGTAAATCCTCATCTCCCAAAGAAAACACCAAGCCCTATTCTCTAAAGCAAAATAGAATAGCAAAAATATATTTTTAGTTAAGAGCAGTAATTTTAGAAAAACATTAAAGTCAATCCTTAGTACCCTTCTGAATCCGAACTCTCCAGCTCCATCTGCTTAGGTGGTTGTGCACGAAATTCAAGATCTTACTTTGAGAGGGCTCTTGCAGTAGGTAATTACATATAGGACTGAAGCCGGCAGGCGTCAGGACCCCACGGAAGAATTTCTAGCTAGCAGTCTCTGGCGAAGGACCGCCCCCACGTCAGGTGACCAGCATCAGACGACGTCTGTATAAAGTGGCGGTCCCCCATGCCTGCCCCCCAGCTGTTTCCCGCCATTGGCTCGTGAAAGCGCCTCTCGGTTAAATTCCTACTGCTTCGTCAGTCTGTCGTCAGTTTTATTACCAAATTTTTTCTCACTTTTCCTAAATAATTTTTTACATTTGCCATGTATGTCATCCCCTACTCCTTTCGATTTGCATAAAAATAAGTGCGACTCATGCGACGCCCAGCTTCCGCATAAGGACGGTCATTACCTGTGCCTCTTCTATCTAGGCCTGGAACACCTCGTGGAGAAGTGCCAGCATTGCCAACAATTTAACGCCGCCACCCATAAACGGAGGCAGCAGTCCTTGGAGGCCCACATCTTAAAGAAAAAGATATCCTCCATGGAGAAGGAGCTGAAGAAGCTTCGGCAGGCCTCAACTTCCCCCCGAGGGACACCGCAAGAAGAAGGAGACGCACTGGGACCTGGACTCCAATTCCACAGCCACTGCGACTCCGGCCGGAGTTGCCGTGTTAAAGGTAACGTCCTCCCGGGGGACCGATCCTCGACAGCTGTCTTGGAAGTTTCCAAGGCGGCGTCATCCCTCCTGTCAGTCTTGCGCTCGGGCCCAGCGGGAGCCTCCGGGACAAAGGAGGTGACTGCTTCCAGGAAGGCCGCCAACGTGTGGCCTTCCGGGTCGAGTGGGTCTGGTAAATCAGACACCGGTGCCGCTGACGTCCGCTCGGACAAGGCCGCTAAGACACCCAACCCTCCAGGGCGGCGCACGGCCTGAAAAATGCCTGCCAGGGACAATCCTCCCTTGCGGCCTTCGTCGGATCTGATAAGTTGGATGCCAGCTCCTGCGACGCCCTCCCGGATCCCGTCAGTAAGGCAGACGTCGGGTCCCCGCGGACCACGGCATTCGACGTGGACCCTGTCGACCAGTCCTGCCGTCCCTGGCCGCTGCAGCACTCGCCGCTGCTGACCAAGGCTCCAGCGTCTTCCCCTGTTGGACCCTGGGGATTTTAGTCCTCCTTCTCCGGGCAACACAGAGGATGCTGGTATGCTCCTGTCAGGTCTCCCTCCTGCTGGGCCAGATCCCCTGATGCCGGACCCTCGGAAGCCGGCTCCGACGCCAGCCTACCCGACGCTGGGTGGCATCCCTTTACTGGACGCCATCCCAATGCAGGACTTGATGCCCACCAGGCCACTTGTCTCTGGCCCTTGCGCTGGGCCTCTCCTAGGTCCTTCGGCTCCGTCAGAGCCCCTGATTCCTGAGTATCCAACCCCGTCCTTTCTGACGCCGTCCTACCCGGTACTGCAGTATCCCGCGCCGCAGTACCCTACGATGGCCTATCTGATGCCACAATGCCCAGCGCCTCAGTACCCGACGCCGGGCTTCCTGCTGTTGGGCTACAGATACTCACCCTGTGGGTACCCCCAGTATCCGTATCCCCTTCCTCCTCCTCCTCCACCGCCTCCTCAGCCGCCGGTGGATTTGAAGGAGGTTCTGGCTGCCTGGTGGGCTGAGGCCAAGGCTCAACTCACCAGGGAGGTGGAGAGCCGTCTACCGACGACGGTCCGGTACCGGATCCCCTTCGCCGGAGATGAGACACTCCCTCTCCCCCCCCCGCCCGACACCAGAGGTGAACCCTTAGGTGCCAGGGCTGGGAATGACACGCTTCCCTGAGGGCTGCCCAAGGGGTCTGTTCCTCCCCTGCACGGGGTGGAGTCTTCTTCTCACACTTCTTTGGAGACCTCCGACTCAGATTCCGGGGGGTGCTCCGATCCTGACGATGAGCCTTGCTCTCCAGACTGTCCCAGGCCGAGGACTCCTCCGAAGTCTCCTCCGGAAGATCCTTCCTTTCTGGAGCTGCTGAGAAAGATCCAGGAGGTCCACCAGTGGCAATCTCTGGAGCCAGATCCACAGTGGAAGAAACTCGTTGCCCATTTGGATCTGCCAGGAACAGCTCAAACATTGATTCCACCCTGGATCGAGCCTCATGCTGACCTTGTTTCCACTATTTGGAAACAACCATCCGCGGTAGCCCCCTTCCGAGAAAGGCAGATAGGCTATACCAGGCTCCTGAGGGTGTAGATTAATTGAATACACACCTGAAGGCTGATTCTGTTGTGATTAGCGCCGCTCACGGCCGGTCGGCTAACCCAAAGTACCTTGGCTTATCTCCACCGGACAAGGAATCCCGTCTTTTGGACCAGTACGGGAAGAAGGTGTACGCTTCTTCCACACTGAGAATCAGGGCCCTGAATTATGTTGCACATATTGGGGATTACCAGAAGACTGTCCTGAGGCAGGTGGAATCCAAATTGGACTCCCTTCCTGAATCGAAAACCAAGCAGGAAGTGGCTGATCTAGTCCGATCTGCTCGTTTGGCCAGTAGGCACATGCTATGTGCCACGTATGATGCAGTGGACACTGCTGGTAGGAATTCGGCTTTCGCCGTGGGCCTTCGGCATCATGCCTGACTCCGGATGTCAGGATTGGTCCCTGAAGTGCAATCCACTATTCAGGATGCGCCCTTCAGGGGTTCGGTGCTGTTCGGTGGAGATGTCAAGGACATCATCACCGACCTGCAAGAGAAGGGCACTGCACTTAAGTCTGTTGACTCTTTGTGCAGGCCCCCTCAGGGACAGCGTCACCCCTTGCAGGAGCCTCGGCCTCCATGCTGCCTCACACCTCCTGACTCCTTTCCTCTCCCACAGCCTCTCCAGAGGAACCGGTAGGAGGGAGGTTCTCCTTCCATCTGCCGGGCTGGGAGAGGATTACTCCGGATGCTTGGGTGCTCCAGCTGATAGCAGAAGGAGACTCGATCGAGTTTCTTCCGAAACCACCAAGAAGACCACCCACCCCAAGTTGTCTTACTCCCTGGAGCATCTTCCTCTGGTTCAGGAAGAAATATCCTCCCTTTTCTTGAAGGCAGCGATAGAACCAGTCCCCACTCACCTTTGGGGGACCGGGTACTATTCCCATTTCTTCCTAATTCCAAAGAAAACGGGAGACGTGAGACCTATTCTAGACCTCAGCCCCCTGAACATGTTCGTGGAGTACAAGTGCTTCAGAATGCTCTCCCTGCAGAGCCTTCTGCCGGGACTGTGGCTATGTGCTTTGGATATAAAGGATGTCTATCTGCACATCCCCATCCACCCCTTCCCACAGTAAATTCCTCCGGTTTTCTTTTCAGGGGGGCCACTACCAATTCAAGGCCCTCCCATTTGGTCTTTCTTTGGCTACCAGAGTGTTCAACAAATGTCTTTCAGTGGTAGCGGCCCACCTGCGAATCCGGGGGGGGGGGGTACTGGTTTTCCCGTACCTGGATGATTGGCCCCAGGTGGCCTCGTCCAGGGAGGAACTCCAGCGCTTCCTTTCCCTTACCCAGCAGGTTTTCACCAGCCTGGGCATCACCATCAACCAGGCCAAGTCCCATCTGGTCCCTTGTCAAAGACTTCAGTTCATTGGAGTGATCCTGGACATGACCATCGGCAAAGCCTTTCTGCCGCCGGACAGGGTGGACACCCTTCAGGCGCAAGCAACTCTGTTGTCCAGCCACAGAAAGGTTGTCGCATGGTCAGTCCTTCGCCTCCTCGGGCTCATGGCGGCTGCAATTCCGACAGTCCCTCGCTCTCAGCTCCATATGAGAATCTCTCAATGGACGCTTCGGTCTCAATAGGACCAGACTTTGGATGACCTAGACCAGGAGGTTCTGGTCTCCGACCCCATGATCCAGGACTTGCATTGGTGGATGGTGCAGGAGAACCTTTGCTGGGGAGTTCTGTTCTGTCTGGAACCTCCCTTCCACACGTTGACGACAGATGCCTCAGGAGAAGGCTGGGGAGTCTACCTGGGACCTCACAGGACTCAAGGCTCTTGGTCCAGTCTCGAGCGCACTCTACACATCAGTGTGCTTGAGCTTAGAGCCGTTCTGTATGCTCTTCAAGCTCTCTACTCTTGTATTCTTCCCGGTCATCTAGCAATCCAGACAGACAACATGTGTGTGGTCTGGTACATCAACAAGCAGGGAGGAACTCATTCCTACCCTCTATGCAGGGAAGCAATGAGAGTTTGGGGTTGGGCAGCTCAGCACAATCTTCACCTGAGGTCAGTGCACGTTTCTGGGAGTAGACAATACACTGGCGGACCACCTCAGTCGGTCGTCAGCTGATGCCCATGAATGGGAGCTAGATCAGTAGGTACTAGACGAAGTCTTCCTGCGTTGGGGTACCCCTCAGTTAGACCTGTTCGCGTCTCCTCTAAATGCGAAACTTCCCGCCTTCTGCTCGCTCGCTCCAGGGCAAGGCATTTTTTGGCGGAACGCTCTTTCTCTCAGTTGGAAGGACAGATTCGTCTATGCCTTCCCTCCGATTCCCTTAATCTCGAGGGTCTTACACAAACTCCAGTCAGAAGGAGCTCGAATGATACTTTTCACTCCATTCTGGCCCAGGCAAGTTTGGTTCTCTCTTCTGCAACAGTTTTCGGAGGAACCTCCACTTCCTCTTCCTCTGTCGCAGCACTTACTGACCCAGGATCAGGGGACCCTGATCCATCCAGGTCTCAAATCCTTTCAGTTGCACGCGTGGCTCCTGCAGATGTAGTCCAAGCCTGTTTCGGAGTTTCTTCACTCGTCGTAGACATTTTGGTGGAGGCCAGAAAGCCTTCCGCCTAAGCCACCTACGCTATGAAGTGGAAACATTTCTCGATATGGGTCGCTTCAAAGGACTTGGAACCCTTCTCTTGTCCGGTTGAGAGAGTCCTGGACTACATGTATCGCTTCTGTGACCTGGGTCTCAGTCATTCCTCTTTAAAGGTCCATATATCTGTCATTTCGGCCTACCATGTCCCTTTTGGTGACAGGACTTTAGCACTGTTGGAAGTCTCTAAGACCTTCCCCAGAGGGGTTCTTCATTTAAGATCTCCCATCCGTGTTCCTGTGCCTCCTTGGGGATTTGAATTTTGTCCTTGAGAAACTTTCTCTGCCTCTCTTTGAACCGGCAGCTTCAGCAGACTTGAAGTTCCTCTCTTGGAAGACTCTCTTCCTAGTGGCCATTACTTGGGCTCAACGAATTTCCGAGCTTCAGGCCTTGATGTGCAAAATCCCTTATTTGATTTTCCACAAGGAACGTGTGGCTCTGCGCACCAACCCTAAGTTTCTCCTTAGGGTGGTAGCAGAATCTACGCTGAACCAATCTATTGAGCTGCCTGCTTTCTTTACACAACACTCCAATCAGGGGGAATTCCTCTTGCATACTCTGGATGTTTACAGGATCCTGAGATACTATACCACTAGGACTAAGGATCTCAGGAAGTCGGATCAGCTCTTTGTCTCTTTTGCTCACAAAAGAGAGGGCAATGCAGTTTCTAAGCAATGCCTATCGAAGTGGTTGGCTCACTATATCACTTTCTGTTACAAGTACCACAAGACCCTGCAGGGTCAAGTCAGAGGTCACTCCACCAGAGGAGTAGCTGCCTCTACTGCTTGTTTTAAGAATGTGTCAGCGGCAGACATCTGTGCAGCCGCAACTTGGACTTCAGTCCATACCTTTACGAAACACTACAATTTAGACATTGCGTCTCGCCGTAGAGCAGACTTCGGTTGGCTGTTTTGCAGGGTCTTCTTTCTTAAGACCCTTACAGCCTGAGGTTTATTTCTTGGTAGTTTTCCTCCTCCCAAGTGCTTTTCCTTGTTCCAGACTGCTTTGGACTCAGTTCTATATGTAATTACCTACTGCAAGCACCTTCTCAAAGTAAGATAGTACAGTTACGTAAGAACTTACTGTAACAGTAGATCTTCGAGAGAGGCTCTTGCAGTAGGTAATACCTTCCCACCCTCCATCCCCCTTAGCTTTTTCGGTTCCTTTTCCAGGGAAGGAAATATCCACTTCTCTCTCGTCTTGCCTTTCTGACGTTTGGCAGGAAAGAACTGGAAGGCGGGCGTGGGGGACCGCCCCTTTATACCGACGTCGCCTGATGCCAGTCACCTGACATGGGGGCGGTCCCCGCCAGAGATTGTTGGCTAGAAATGTTTCTGTGGGGTCCTGACGCCTGCCAGCTTCAGTCCTATATGTAATTACCTACTGCAAGAGCCTCTCTCGAAGATCTACTGTTACAGTAAGTTCTTACATAACTGTACTTTCGGTCATCTTCCCTTGTCAGTCTTCACCATTCATTACTGTTGGGTGTTAGCCAGAAGCGCGCACTCGCTACAGGAGTTTTTTTGTGGGGGTTTTTTGGAGGGAGGAGTTGGCGCCGACAGTGCCGCCCACGAGTGCAATGCACTGAGTGGTATGCGAGGGGCGGCCGTTAGGCGCCACAGACTTCTCCTCCATCCCAGTTCTGTTTCTCCCGCCGTCGAGGCTGCACCTGCTATGTGCGAGTGAAACACATTGCTGCGCCATTAGGCCTTGTTATCATTTTCCGAAGTCTACTTTGATCTCCTTCATCCCGGTTTGATTTCCCAACGCCGTTGAAGCCAGTAAGACCATTTTATTTTATATTTTGATGGCGCCGATATCTTTTCTGTTTATAAAAATTGTTTTCGCATCATGTCCGGTTCGGGAGCTAAACAAAAGTCGAAAGTGGGCCATGTTCCCATGTGTTGGTGCTCCTGGGGCCGGCATTTTTCCGTGACGGACCGGCATGATGTCTGCCTTCGATGCCTAGGACCTAACCTTGATATGGATAGATGTGATGCCTGTTTTTCCATGGATCGCCGTGTTCTGGAAATCCACACGTTCAAAGTCAGCAGGGCCCTGACGACTTTCGGAGGACGGTGTCTCTCTCGGATTTCCCAGGTAAGATCTTTAGACCCTTCCTCTGGGTCCCCTCCCAGGTCTATATGGTCTGGGGAGGAGGGGACTCCTCATCTTCATGCCTTGCCGAGGAGGAGGCCTCTTTTGCGGCATCGGAGGAGCGACGTGGTCCCTTCCGGGGTCGCGTCGGTGCCACCGCCTTGGCAGTCACCTCACCTGAGGTCCAGGCTCCCCCAGTATTGCGGTCCAGAGTTGCTGGGTCCGGCACTGGAGGACCCTTGCTTCGGATCCTGGTGCTGTTCACAGCGCCATTGATTGGATTGATGCCACCTGTGGCGCAGTTTGTTTCTCGGCACCACTTGCAGCGCCGGTGGTCTGCACGGGTCCATTGGTGGCACCACCTTGGGTCCTGGTGCCACATGCGGCGCTGGTTTCCCGGCCGGGGCTGTTGATGGGTTGGTGTTGGGCTTCGGTACTGGGGTTGGTGTGGTGGAGACATCTGGAGCTGCAGGAGACGCTGGAAGCTGTTCGTGGCACCGTCCCTCAGCGTGGTCTCGGGGTAGCCAGTGTCGAGGTTCTGCTGGTCGACTCCTCTTAGGAGAGTGTCTACTCAAATGTGGACCCAGATTGGTTACCTGATTCTTCTGAATCAGAGGCATCTGTGGGACACGGCATCAGGCGGCCCAGTGCCCCCATCCCTGACTATCCACAGCGGTCTGCCTCTGAGGATTCCCGGGCCAGGGGTGGTCTGGAGTCTTTTGGGGAGGACAGCTTGGCTCTTGGGGAGGGGGGCTGCGGCTACTCCTAGTCTAGGTGCTGCTGTGCCCTCTCAAGGAGGATTGGAAGCCTGGGCTTCAGATACCCCCTTCGGGGGTCCGCTGGACCACGGGACTTCTTCGCTGGAGTCGAGGAGGAGAGCGTCCTCTGAGTCTGAGAGGTTGGGGGGCAGGGGTGAGGGGCGGCGGTGATCCTCTGCCACGCCACGGGGTGCAGGGAGGAGCTGTAGCGCTGAACCCCGTCTCACCTTCTCTGGCCCTGGGGTCCCCTCTGGTGACGCCACCGTGGATTGCCCCTCTGGACTCAAGCAACCCAAGGTGCGTCACAGGGGAGATTCTCCTTCTGGGCTCTTCCGGAGTTTGCATTCCCACAATCCCGCCATGCGACCCGGTTTGATTTCTGGGGTCCCTCCAGCTAGGGCTCCATTCCCTAGATTCCAGAGCCCTGGCAGAGGAAAGTTACCTCCTTGTAGGTGCCCTTCCTCCATTCCTCTGCAGTCACCCCCCCCGCCCCCGGCCATGTAGGCCCTACGGGACCTTTATCTTGGGAGACGTTCAGATGTTCTGCAGAGGCCTTCCCATCCTGTGTTAGGTACATGCATGAATGGGTCTTTCACCTGTCCCCTCCACTGCAAGAGTCTTCTGGACATTCGAGTTCCCCATCCTCCTCGACTCCCTCCTCGGAGGGAGAGGAACCCTCTGTTTACCTCTCTTTTCCAACGCTGATTTTACAGAATATCAGCGCTTCCTATCGAGGATGGTTCCGGATCTCCATATTTCCTTCCTTAGACAGGACAATACTGAGTGGGAGAAGCACAGATTCCTCAGTGAATTCAGTGCTTAGCATCTGGTGGTGCCATCCTGGCCTATTCCTTTCCAGGAAGCATCTATCTGCACCTGGCAGTCTCCAGCCGCCCCTTCCCCAGCAGACTGCAGGAGGAGGTACTGTGCTTCTTTGAAGTCTCTAGGTACTCTCCCTAACCCCCCTCTCAGGCTTGGTATACCTAGAGACCCCTTCCGGGCACCGGCGCCTGGCACACAACCGACCACCAAGCTTGGATTCCCTACAATTCGACTGGTGGGGGCGAAGAGTGTTCTCTTCTTCTCGTGCGTTATTGTGTGTTGCATCACATCAGGCACATCATGCTGAATATAGTAGGCACTTGTGGTCGATGCTAGCTCAGGTGCTAGCATCAATGCCAGATTCGGAGCAATCTCTACAGGCTATTGCCCTCTCTGCCATAGGCCTGGAACTGGCAAGGCACCAAGCAAGGGCATCTTATGACGCCAGTGAGGTGGCTTCCAGGCTTGTGGGGACAGCGATCTGCATCAGGCAGATGGCATGGCTTCGTCTATCAAGGTTGTCACCCCTGGCCCGGCGTAGGGTGATTCGCTCCACTTTCTGAGGGACCCGCCTCTTTTCCACCAGTTCTAGGAGGCTTCTACAGGGGCTTCCTCCATCTCCTTGTTTTCAGGAGAAACCTCGTAGCTCTCCTCGGCCCTGGATACCAGTCTAGTATGGCCAGGGTCTCTTCTTCCTGTTTCTCACCAACAGGAAGCTGGGGGTATTGTTCCCTCAGGGTTATGTAAAACCCCCTTCAGGGGAGCTTGGTATTCACCCAACAGTAATGAATGGTGAAGACTGACAAGGGAAGATATGGAAATTATGTACCTACCGTAATTCTTGATCTTCTCTTGTATCTTCACCATTCATTACTGAATCCCACGCACCTTCCCCTCATGGGCCTCACTTCTTGGGCATCTCCCCTGCCTTGCTCATCCTCCTTTTTCCCCTTCTCTCGAGCCCTCTCGGGTGCTAAATCCCCTGATTCCTCGGGACCTTCTGTTCCTCTCTAAAGAACAGTAAGGGATTTTAAGAAGGAGGTGTACGAGCGGAACTTCTTTCTGTATGTCTGAGGAAACTCTTTCTGATTCCTGGACGGGGCTTCCTTCTGGGATCTTTTCTTCAGGCCAGGTTAGGTCACTCTACACAGCCATCGGAGTCAGTCTATGAGTCAGTCCTCTAGCCCTTGGTCTCTGGACTTACCTGGTGTCTTAATCTTCCTTGTGAAAACCAGCCTGGGACTAGTTAACGTATGTTCAAGGCCGAACCCAAATCACCATTATATTCTGGTGTTCTGGCTGCTTGACCCTTGTTTTCTCCGAGGGGTCAAAAGGAGTTCCTTCTCTGTCTCTGTCTATCTTGCTGAAGGGTTGCCCTCTCCTAGGACTTTCCCACCCCCTCATAATAGCACATGGCTGTGTGCTGGTGGGGCTTTTTCCCTAGACCTCGTTGGGGGCTTTTCCTCTCCGGAACAGATGAATTTGCCTTGTCAATCTGTGAGCTCTCAGCTTGTGTAATGGGTGATGGGATAGCGGGATGTGTAGGGAAATCTGCCTCTCTCGTTCAATTTCTGCAGAAGGTCCGGTTGAACCATCGAAACCAGTTTTTGTCTGCAGGGATCCTTGCTCCTGGGCTCTTAAGTTCTGAGCTGATAAGCTTCAAGACAATATTCTCAAAATTCGTGGCAGTTTTTCCCTCCTCCTAATATCCCCCTTTCTCTTCTTCCTCTCTTTCTTCTTCCTCTCCCTTAACTGCTCCTCCCTCAGTGCCGCCTTAGGAATGAGGTCCTGTGGTCCCTTAGGGTAGGTTTCTCCTCGTTCCTGTCCTCTTTCAGCTTATTCCTTTTTCAGTTTGTTTCCTTTCCTTTATTTATCCCTCGGCTCTCTTGCCACACTCTTATTCTTCCAACTCTTTTATTGTGCCTCTCCATCTTACAGAACTGGGATGAAGGAGGAGTCTGCGGCACCTAACGGCTGCCCTGCATGTACCACGCAGTGCTTTGTGCTCGTGGGTAGCACCTCCGACTCCTCCCTCAAAAAAAAAAAAAACTCCCTTAGCGGGTGCGCGCTTCCAGATAACACCCAGCAGTAATGAACGGTGAAGATACAAGAGAAGATCAAGAATTATGGTAGGTACATAATTTCCATTTCTCGGCCCACTGGCCTGCGTCTCCAGGGTAGCTGAACTGCCAAGTCTTCCCCTCCGTAGGTCACTCTGTAAAAGAAATTAATGAGCTATCCCCAAGTGGCTTAGCTTTTGGCACACCACATCAAATTGCTTGCGGCTCGCGTGGGTTTGGAATGACAGATTGGGGAAAAGTTTTACATCAAGTCCTTGTACTCTCTGAGGATAGGCCACTCTAGCTGCAGAGATCAAAATGTCCCAAATTTCTAAACCAGCTGTCTTCAGTACCACAGTGTGAGGAGCATTTGGATCCGAAGGCCTTACCCAAGGTGTGATTCGAAAGGCCTGCCGCAGCTCAGACCACTCAAAGTATTCAGGAAGGCTTAGGGTTTCAGCAAGCCATTGTTTCAGGTAGGTGAGAAGGTTCATCCCGTCGATGCCCTCGGCTAGCCCTACTATACGGACATTTCCAGCATGAAGTGTGTTCTCGATTGCCTCCATTCTGCCCCTCAGTTGTTGGTTTTCTTTCGTGAGCTGGGCCGCTGTAGCTTGCGCTGATAAAGAACATTTATCTGCCTCTGCCACAGAAGGTGTTAGTGCGTTAATGGCGGCATCATGCGTTTCTAGCCGTGTGAGAGTCTTTTCTATTTTAGCATCCATGGCACTGACGGAATCCAGAATTGCCTGCCATGGTGGTTCTTTGGCACCTAAGGGAGTAGTCTGATCGAGCAAGTCCGTTCCCCTGCTCGAGTTAATATTTGGCACAGCAGGCCGCTGCGATCCAGAGGCTTGGGATAATGCATTTTTATTGCGCCCCATAGTTGATTTTAGTACCGTTCGATAGATCAGGAGCTTAGGAAGAAGAGGAGATGTCTTAAAATTATATTTGGTGCCTGCAAATTAAATTAAATTAGTCAATTGTGGAAAAGGAAGAACAGAGCAATTAAAGGTGCCTCCTGCCTCGAAGCTGGCTCTCTGACGCCCCCTAGCCAGAATCTTTGAACATTGGGAATTCATATTTTCACAGTCATTAAATTTCACTGGCGATTGAGCAGAATAGATTGTGAGTTAATGTTTACAGTCTCATTATACATTGTGTGACGGAGTGTTCTTCACATGGGACAAAGGAGTGCCAAAATGAGGGACATCCCCCCCAAAGTGGGACACTTGAGAGGCCTACTGTGCAATTGGATACAGTGATTATGTTGGTGCATAGATCCAGGGCATTAGCAAGGCTTGGCATATTGTTTAAATCAGTACTGAATTTATTCCATAATATTGTGTCCCCAACTAATTGATTCTAGAATGTGTAACTCACTGCACTCTTAAGGCATACTTATATTCAGCTGACCAGAGTTTGTTACATATGAGTAACTGTCTGTTGTTCCATTTTTTTTTTTTAAATCACAAGGGCATTTTACCACATGTGCATACAAGTATGCAGTCAGACACACCACACTCATTTACCCCCGCTCACACTTACTTGGGTCCTAAGCAAGCTTCTCCTGGACAGATCCGCTCTGAACTTCCTCGTTCCTCAGTGGCCTACCCCTCATTGCAGGATCTTGATGATCGACCTGCATGCTGCTGGCTGCCGAGGAACAACCTTTTGCCTGGTGGTCAAGGCGGAAGGGAGACGAAGGCATTCAGTAACATCAGGGTGGGCGGCGCCTGCTATGTAATCTTCTTGCGCTGACATTTACCCCTTTACCTATGGATGGCCTCTGTATCAATATATTGGTACCACTCAATGACAGTGTATTGATACAGGACTTGCAGAATGGCCTGTCAAACTGAGATGGAGTTTGAGTAAAGAGCTGTACCAATATACTGTACTTGTGTGGTGCCAGTATATTGATACTGGACTTGTGAGGCAGATGGCAGACAGCCTTTCATATTATGAACACAGGGATCTGACGAGTAGTGAGCACCAGTCTACCAGGGACGTTATGTGACAGACAGTGATCATGCCGGGGTGGGGATTACTAGACCAAAAACTAAGTCCAAAATGGTCTGCACTCGTGAGCTAAAGACACCACGCTTCACATTCAGTTCAGAGTTTGTGCTTTAATGCTGATTTAAGTGACGTGTGAGTAAAGATACAAACTGCACACCACCAGACTGCAGTTTGCTGCATTAAAGCACAAAATTTGAGGTGAATGTGAAGTGTGGTGTCTTTTGCTCACGAGTACAGGCTATTTTGGACTTGATACTTTCAGCTGGGCTACCCACCCGTCTCCTGCACCAGCCCTGCACTGAGAGTTTGCGGTCTTTTGCTTTTGGGATTACTAGACTGCGGGGGATTTTTCTCATATTATAGGCACAGGGATCGGGGAGGGAGGAGAGGGGCCAACAGCAAAGGGACTGGTGGCGGTGGGAGGGAGATGTTTGCCAGTGGCTCTAGTACTACATGTACTTGCACATTTTTGCAAACAACCTCTGCGGCAGTAAGGAATAAACACTGTGCTTTCAGTACTGCTGTAGAGGTTTTTTCCAGAAAGTGAAAGTAAGTGGATAAACGTAGCAGCGTTTTGGCGAGATTCTTTTGGGACGTCACTGTTGAAAAGGACTTTGCTCTCTCTGACCAATAGCTGGCTCCTTAGTAGGGTAATACATCAGGAAAAGGAAACTCCATAGGTGAGGAGGTTTCTATGGCAAAACCCAGCTACAGTATGTGTCATTTTTAAAGATCACTGAGCCACCCCATTATTTTCAATGGGAATATGTGGAACTTTTTTATACCCTGATTTCAGAATATAGCTGGGGACAAGCTATAATAGTGTAAATATTAACAAAAAAAAGCAGATGATCACATTATTGTAAATAGTTCTGTCTTACTCTAGCAATGTCTGCACTGATCCACAAAGCTAAGAATAATGAGACAAAAAAGGGCAACTATCGTCTATTGTTAGTTACAGTGTACCATCATTGAGGCCAGCAATTTTTTTTTTTTTTTTGTCTTGGAGACTGCAGTGTCTCCTGTAGTCCCTGTGCTTCAGCTGGCGCTGCCTGAGCCTATCTTGTGCTAGGCCCTGACGCGGCTGCCTTTCCAGTCTGTTTTTGGCCATCTTCCACAGTATTTCCTTGATTCGGCTTTGCCATCATGTAAAGTAAGTTTCCGGCTATCCAGTGATACTGTTTTAGCAGCCTTAGAGCTCCTGTTCCAAAGCCAAGCTGCCCCCGCTTTGCTCTTTGAGTGCAAAAATATATATATTTTTTACTTAGAGGTTTTGTTATGAAACTGACATTTATCTGGTTGATCATGCTGTCTCCCTTACCTGCCATTACTGTGAGCCGGCTGCCAGCATGGATGGCATCCCAGAGTCTCCCGCAGCTGACATCACAGCTGGGGATCATACCCAGTAAATGTAGTTTGCCCAAATATACATTGAGACAGTTTATAGCTTTCTTTTACCAGTAACCAGTCCAGCTGTTCTTGCAAGACTGTACAGGTCATGCAGACATATCCTATTATATCTTAATGCTAACTTCAATATTACAGCCATTGGCAAGTTCTTTTTTCAACAGAGAGAAAAATGGATTATAAAAAAGAACATTGGACAGCTTGGGTGCCTTTGTAACTCCATGGAATGCTGATAATATCTGCTTTGCCAAAAACATGGGAGGAGCACTTCCCAGCTTTTTTCTCAAGAGGAAGGGAAATCTCTCCACAGCTCTCTCCCCCCCCAACCAATGACAGGGTGTATGAGTGACAGGAGCAGACAAGAATTACGGTTCTCCATTTGCCCAGCCCTCTTATGAAATTATTATTTATGTGTCGGCCAGTATAAATACACAAGTTCTCTTATCTGGGCTCTCATTAGCTCACCACTTCCAGGATAATGTATTTCTAAGCTCTTTGAATGGCAGATGATAGGTAAACAGATTAACCAGCTGTAGCTACATTAAAGTCTTATCCAGTTAGTGCTGCACTTCTTGTACAACAGATCAAACAACTTCATTGTGCTTACAGCAGACCCAAACTTAAACTGGGGCGGAGCGGAGGTTGCAAGGCTTATGAATTTTCTGCCATAGAACAGTATTTTAACTTGAATTTCTTTTTTTTTTTAACTGTTCACTGCTGTAAATGTGCAGATGAGGTTAAAGATTCCTTTAAGGATCAGTGCAGCAGACATTAGTCATTACCCTTCCTAATACAGTTGAGGTAGTTTTAAAGTATGGAAGGCCCATTTAGCACATTTTTTAAAAGAACATTGGTCTTGCTCATTAACTTGGCTTCACCGAGTTCTTCATACACCAATATGAACTGCTAGTTTCCAGCAGGTGGGGACAGATACATCCAGATACCCTTGGCTGACACTGTCCCTGGTATAAATACCTCCTGCTTCCCCCATTGCTCCGTGGAAACAATTCAGGGTAGTGTGCCAGTAAATATTGATTCCTCTTATTCTGGGGGGGGGGTTGATTGGATTGGTGTGGACAAAACACAGAGACAGAATTAACAGATATAGATTTATTTTTTACTTTGTTGTCTCATACCGGTGTGGACTATTTGTACTAAGTCCCTATACACAAATGTCCTCTGCAGGTGTGTAGGGGAATGTGCAGCCGCAGAGTGTCCCCTCTACACATACAGGGCACGTCCGCCCTGCTCCACCTGCACTGCTGCACAGGCAGCCAGATTGGGGTGGGCTTCCTCACCATGCTTAGCAGTTTGACTGCAGTGTAGAGGGGCTGGCGTAAGATATCCATGCTATGAGAGAAGGGACCCTGCAGTAGCGCTGTGCCCCCCTCTACAAGACCACCAGGAGACACCGGTGATCTGACTGGTCCCCCCACACTTTGCCTCAGCCCTCCAAGCTGGCACGGAGTACTGGTGGCCATGCCCTGAACTCAGTTCATTTTTATAAGCTAAGTATGATCCCTTTAAGTGATTAAATCCCTGACTGCTTACAGTAACTCTTAGAATGAAGATGACAAAAAAAGGACTCCAGAAAAAAACAAAAACATCTGGTCACTCCATCTGTAGTTGAAGGAAGTGTGCCTCATTATTTATCACAACATATTTTGCTATAATAAAAGTATTTATTAAAATTATTTTTCTAGGTGAAAAAATCTATTGACTTGTAGCTTTCATTTCCAGAGTGATCTGGGTCTGAAATTGAAATTGTGAATGCTTCCTCATTTGGAAAAAAAAAAACTGAGAAGTATAGTACCCCAGAGTGCTAGCAACATCTGTGGTGCCTGACCCCCATCCAGCATGTGAAGTCTATATACTTTGACTTGACAAGATAAGATCATCTTTAAAAAAAAAAAAAAAAAAGGTGGAAGGACTGTAGGTTACAGAGCCAATCATCTCTTGATTAGTGGTTCTTACCCAGATCCATCAGATGGCTGAACATTAGCCTCTGTGAGATGAATTGTAGCTGTCTCAGTCCTGTTTCCTAGTTTCAGAGCTCCATCCATATCATGAATCTACCTTTGACATGAATTGGTACCCTTGTTGGCAGTCTCACGTCAAAGGTCAAGGACTCTTGCACCATGGCTTTCTGTGCTGTAACTTTAATTTGGATTAATTGAGCACTTTGGTTTCCAGTGCTATCTACCTAGCACCGTGAAAGAGGAGAAGTGGGACTATGAAAAATACTTTCTAATGAGAAGACCGAGGACACCCACCTTTACTGCGAAGCTCCAGAACCTCCCTAATGCAGCATCAGACTTGAAAGTGCCTCTTAACGTCAAAACTTGGGCCAAAGTGAGAGAAAGCGAGACCACAGTATCCAGTCAGGGACATAAGAGCGGTCAGCCAAGTCATTCCTTTCCTGAGATGTCAGGCACCTAGTTGAGCTTTACTGTTAACTTGCCAACCAGCAACCTAGAGAGCTGGGGTAATTGTTTTCAGGTGAGGTCGAGTACGTTTGTAATTTATGCACTGGGTTGCTGTGGATGTCAGTACACCATCCTGGTCTTATGGGCTCTAATAAGGTTCAGGGGCCTGGGTTGCCAGGTCCTATTGGGATTCATTACCCAAAGATAGTGAACTAATTTCTGATATTACATTTTCTGGGCTTACATCCAGGGAGGTTAAGAGTGCTAGGTCATAAGCTAGTACTACCCCCTGGAAACAATACCAATTCACCAATCTCCCACACAATGCAAGCAGACGCAGTTCTGCAACAATCAGTAGTTTGTTAAATTGCAATAGTAGGCTCATGAGTCAGGAAATACAGACAAAAAAAAGCAGTTTATCGGGGGAAACGGGAACAAGGTTCAAGAGGAAGGAAGAGGTATACTATAACAGTAGCGGTCTTTGTAGTCCCTCACTTGGCCACAAACCTACCCCCAGCTGTGTTCCTGTACTCAACTGTACTGTTCGGCATCTGCCCCCTCCCCTAATGGGTACCATTTCCAGTTATCCCTAGTGTTTTAGGGGGCTCCTAGTGCTTCACTGGGTACCCGTCTGTTGTATAGGTGAAGACCTGTCAACAATCATGTTGCAGGTAGTAGCTGATGTTGGGGCACTTAACAGCAGTTGCAGACTGTAAAACCCAAATTCGTAATCCTAGCTGGATGGCCTAGTCCATATACAAGTAGTTCCATTATGGCCCTAACTAACTAGTAAAGTTGGGTTGCAGGACCTGGCCCTAGGCCCTGATAGGTTGCTCATGGTTCTCCTGGCTCAGCATACCTTCACCCTCTGGTGCAGTCCTGTCTGGAATTGCCAGATCTAATCTGCAACACTGGCATTCCGCAGATGGCTTTGCATAGCTCCCTCAACTCTTCTCTGCTGGCTGCTTTCTCAAGCACCTCTACATATCCTCTGGGCTCTCCATCGGTCCCCCTTTCTCTTGGAGTTCAGTTAAAATTCTCAGTATGACAAGCTAATTTCCCTTGTAGTGCAACCCAAGGCAACTCCCCCTACTGCAGGTAGTCACTTCTTGGGTTCTGTGGCAGTTCAGACCCTTCAGGCCTTCTCTGGAACAGCCTGTCTTGTTCTGGGGCCTCAGCTGCAAGACAACTCCCCTTACAGACTAATCCCCTTTATTTGTTCTGTGCAGGGTCTCTCACCTCTTCTGCGTGTAGCAGTCTTCTCCTGTAGCTATTCAAGCCAGAAATGTAATCCTTCATCTAGCTGTGGACGCTTCAGACAGGCCACCAAATTCTGGCATGCTCGGGCAGCAGCTGTGCTTCTGAGCTGAATCTGAGGCAGAACTCATAGAAACACAGAAACACAGACTTTGATGGCAGATAAGGACCACCTGACCCACCCAGTCTGCCCATTTTCCTACCTATCGGATAAGCTGCAGATCCCAGTTTTACCAACAGCCTACTTCCTCCTACCTCCCACTAGAATTACCTTATGTCTGTCCCATGCATTCTTAAATTTTCCCCACTGATTTTGACCCCATGACCTCCTCAGGAAGGACGGTCCATGTGTCCACCACCCTCTGTGAAAAAAATACTTCCTCACATTGCCCCTGAGTTGTCCCCCTCCCCCAAAAAAACCAGAACTGATCTGGGGCTGGAAAGTTCCTCACACTCGCATATCAGCAGACAGTCTCCCGATTGGTTGAGCCCCTTTGTCAGTCACAGGGAAGGGTCTGTCTAGCTGTCACTCTGTGACCAATTGGTCATCCGACTCCCTGGTGAATTAATGAGGTACTGCTCGTCCCGTGAGCACTTTTCATGGCTCTGGACCATATTTTAGAGCCTGTCTGGCTGAGGTGCCACCCTCTGACCCTATCGATTTTGGAGGGGGGGGGTTAAAATTGCTAAGATGGCTGTCCTCTTGTAGTTGGTCCTTAGGGGCACTGGTCCCAAAGTCCTTATTTTGAAGGGCTTCTTCCCTTAAACAAAATTAGACCTCCAGAACATATTTTTGTACATTGCCCAATAGGGTGCAGTTCAGTTGAAGCAGTTGGCAGGAGATGTCACTGATTGCTGTGAGTGCACGTTGTGACTTTGATGTGCAACTATGTGACAGCAGAGCCACAGACCTCTGTGATGCAGTCTGTGTCTAAAAACCTTACATCCTCTTTTCATTCTCACCTGCGGTCCTGATGCCAGTCCTGGAGGGAGCATCATGGGTGGCTGGTTCTGGGGAGCCTTAAGGTAAGCCCATACAGTTTGGTTAAACAGAAGTCCGTATCACAGATCCTCCACTCTTTCTGTAAAATAATCATTCATAATGTTTCTTTTTAAAGAGCAACTCTACAATTTAGCATGCACTTTCATAAATGCTATGTTTCAGAATCTGCAATTCACAAAAGAGGGCTGAGGTGCTGTAAAAGTGCCTTACCTTGTGCCATGCCAGCAACCTGAGTTTGTGTACAAGCTTGGGTTGCTGGGTGTTGGCCGGGAGGGGTGGAAGGGTGTTGGGGGGCTGGGAGAGGATTAACCGGCTGCTAGTCATCTCTTCCCTCCTCTCCCAGATTAGGGAGGGGAGCCTCCCTGACTCTTGGCTGCCACTGATTGGAGGCTCAGTGGTAGCGTTGAGCATTTGGGGGGCTGGCACCAGGCAGGGTGGGTGGAGCGGGGCAGCCGGTTCTGGCTTGCATGTGCACCTTGACGTGCCTATACCACTGTATTTGCTGAGGCCCTGGTAAATTAAGGGGAGAAATCACAAAAACTGCATATCCCCCATTGCCATATTTGTCGGCCCTCAGGTCCCGTACCATATAGATCCTTTCCAGTGTGATGGCGGGGGGAGTGGCAGATGGGACTGGAAGTCCCCAAGTTCAGGCCCGACATTATGCACAAGGTGGCAACGGGACAAAAAGTTCTATGAAAAAAATTATTGTTGTAAATATCTTAATTTTTAGCCTTTTATTTAAAGGTGTCATCAAAGTATTGGGATGACAGAAGAGACTTGGAGTCCATCTTGCCTGTCCCTTCTGACACACAGAATCAAGGAACTGCAGCACACCAGGGTGTCACCAGTTGTCACCTTCCACAGTAAAGGCATGGAGGCAAAATGTTGAGATGCTGATAAATTTATTCATATATTCTGGAAAAGAGAGCCAGAAAAAGGTCTCTGCAAAGTCCAGATTGCCCCAGCGCTTTGCTTTTCAGACCTTTGTCAGGGGTTATCAGCCAGAATGTTACCCCTACTCATGATGTGCAACCCTTAATGCCATTTTCTTTAAGAAATCTATATAGTTCAGTTTTGAAAACCTGAACAGTACTAACTTCCCAAACCACCCTGGTTAGGCTATTACATGTGACAGCTGCCTGCTGTGTGAAGTAAGGCTTTTTCAAGTTTCCCGTTATTCTTCCCCCTCTCCGTTTAAGGGCATTCTCACTAGTACAGCTCGCACTTGCCAACACAAACATCTGTGTATGGTCTGTCAGTGTCTGTCCCAAATAGTATTTAGAAAACTGTGACCATGGCCCCTCTCAGACTTCTCTTTTCTGGACTGAATAATTTATGTTCTCTCTCTCTACTCATACTGTTGCTCAGTCTTTCTGAGTCATTATCAGCTTGGCGGCCCTGTTTTGGACCATCTTGATGTCTTAAATGTCCTTTCTGAACTGTGCTTACCAGAACTGGATGCAGTATGCCAGGAGTGGTCCAAGCAAGGCTTTGTACAGAGGGAGGATCACATCTCTTTTTCATTATAAATTAGTAACAGGGTAAGACGCACTCTGCCGAAGCTCATTGCCAGGCATGACCCAGAGGAGGGGGTTACAGAGGATGGCAGTGGCAACAACAGTTTTGTATAGCATACAAAAATATGCAGGTGCAAAAGAGATCAAACTTGTGCGCTGACCCAGAAACGGGCAAGTGTGGAGCGTGTGCTGTATAACAGTATTTCTAGATGGTGATATTCATTCCTTTTATAGTCACTGCTACCCACCAGCTCCCCAACCTTTACTGCACTGATCATGTCATCTCCACTACTAAGCAGCAGATCAAGAACTGCACCCCTTTTTGTCCCGTGCCTGACATGCTGAAGAAGGAAATAGTCCTTCATGACTGACAAGAACCCCCCCCCCGGGAGAGGGCCATGGCCAGATTAAGACATAGGCACAGGCCTAGGGCCCCTGCCTGCTAGGGGGCCCCAACAATTCTCAGCATATATTTTCAGCATAGTGTTTTCTTCCTGCCTGAGCTGCAATTTTATTTGTAAAGGACCAAGCCACTAAGCAATCTGAACAAGATAGGGTCTGAACTGTGACATGATTCTCACCTCCCTGACTAGGTGATAAGTGCAGGTGATAACTCAGGGGGCCCTGGCCAAGCTGTGTGAACAGGCCCATTTCCTTTGTCTACCACCCCCACTTAGAATCCTCATTTAGAATCAAGTCTTACTCTTAAATATAAAAGATTAAGAGTGCAGTTTAATGTGTATGCTTTATACTTAATCACACTCCTAAAATTAAGAAAACTACAGAGCGTTTCAATGGTACAATTAAAAATTGTACTTTTTTTTTTTATTCCCTTATCTCATTCATATTGAAGTTCTGATCTTGATATAGCTCCATTTTCATGGTGAACAAATGAATGTATTTCCAGATTTCCATCAGTAAATCCTGGCTTTATTTATTTATTTATTTCATTTTTGTTGACAGGGTAAGTGCACTAGACAAAACACTGCCTATCTTCAAGCATGACCCGGGGAGGTTACAGAGCTGTTGTACAACAGTAGAACAACCATCAGTAGAAAACAATACCGTTTCAAGAAGGATCAGTTACAAAGCATAACATTTTGAACAATAGTTTCAGGAAGGATGAGGTACAAACTATAACATTTTGAGCCTTCTCCGAGTACAGATAACTCTGGTACAGAAGACTAGGGAATATATTCACACAGCCAGAAGAATTTAAAGGCAGGGAACACTTACTAATCAATAACAGAAATGTTTGATCCCGGGAATTATTTATTCCAACAATCACTTGCTTTGCGATATAATCTGTAAAGTTGACAACTCCTGTAGTAATCCACAGACTTAACTCTTACACCTGGCAGGACCTAGCCTCTCTTAAAGATGGTCCCTACCCTGCCCAACAAATCTCCCACATCCGGGTTTATACCACCTGACAGGACAAGATAATAACACCCACACTGCAAGCACACACCTGTGTGTTTGCGAGGAGGGGGCATATGGAGAAGTGCACATCATGACATTTCACACGCAAACATTATTTGTGCCAGGCCAATTAGTAATTTTTTTTTCTCTAAATGATCAAAACTCAGACTGTTCTTTTTCCATACTGATATTATTAGTTTCATTGATTTTGAAGCATTTTAGTTAGGTTATTTACCTTTTATGCAACTTTTTAGGGACAGTAAGATATATTTTTTTCAAGTTTCAGTAACTGATGTGCAGTGGCCAACTTCAGGTGCGGTCATAGCGAAAGGGTACAGTCATGGTAAAGGGGCATGGTTGTGGTGAGGGAGCCCCCAGATTTCTCTTGGGCCTAGGGCCCCAGGTTGCTGTAATCTGGCCCTGGGGAGGGGGGGGGGCGGAGCTAGCAACCTAGCCAGAAGCAGCAACTTTTCAGAGCTTCCGAGATAAGCTCAGCAATTTCACTAAAATTGCAATTTTCTACAGAGATTTGCTAACCCGGACATTTTATCATCTGTAGTTTACTCTTCTGCACCTCCAGAGATAAACATCTACCAAAATGGGCCAAACGAAGACAGCTGAACAGGATTTCTCTCAACCACGCTGTTCTGTAGTAAAATTGCCAGACCACCTAGACGGAACATCCTCCTCAACCAACGCGGAGCAACCTGCGGCCTCCCTAAACTCACTCCAAACTTCAGCAAACGCTCTAACTAAAACAGTACAACAAACAGACCAAAAGTCAGATGCCTTCTCTCAGTGATTTAAAGCGGTGGAAACCAGACTCTGTGCTATGGGGGAGGTCACTAAGAGTGCGGAGGCGACAGCAAGGAAGGCCCTCGCAGCAACCACTACTTCATTGATGGAGCAGAGTGGAACATCTGGAGAATACCGTTCGCATGGTCATCGTCCTCATTTTGGGTCTGCTAGAAGGAACTGAGAGTGATAACATAATCCAGTTCCTAGGCCCATGGCTATCAGATCTAACGGGACTAACGGACATTGAAATCATCCAGGCCTACCGGATGACTCCTTGTAGGCCTAACACCAATGTGGAAAATCCTCACACGGTATTACTTACCCTCAATTCAGCAGCGGAGCGGGATCAAATCCAGGGTGCTATTAGAAACAAAAGTCCGATCTACTTAGAGGACAACCGCATCCTTTTTTTCTCAGATCTTGCTTATGCCACCAGGATGCGACGCAAGGCATTTGATGGGGTGAAGCACAAATTGAGAGACTTGGGTATTACTTATTCGATGGCCTTTCCTGCCCGCCTATGCTTTGCAGACGGCAGACCCGAAGGAGGCGGGAGCGTGCGTAGAGAAGATCGCGGCTTGTTGGGCCCAGTAGGATCAGCTTTCTGAGAATGAGGAATCTGAAGACGATTGAAAGAAGAAATGATGCAGTGGACTAACAGTTTGGACTGTCAGCCTGGTTTGCTACTCTGTACTTTGGGTTAACATCTACTAGATTAGTATAAATAAAATAAATGTGACATGGGGAAGGGGAAAAGTCCATAATATGCATAATTGTTTCTTTTTTAGAAGGACAAAGCTTTGCTGCTGTCTTCATAAGGACTTCCTCAACATGGATAAGACTTTTTGTTTCTCTCATTATTAATCTGATGTGCAGAATGTTATTTCAAGATACAGGCAAGTTCAGTAGCTCGTTTATAGTCCTGAGAGTTAGCCCTGGGTTCTCTACAGTTAGGGGACCTGAGAGATAAATATAATGGCAACTTTACAATGGTATTTTATTTTTTATCAATACCTTGATTATATGATGCTGGGTACCTTATTACTGCTCTATTGAAGGAATACGACGATGGTAAAGGCTAATAAAAATCCAAGAGAATTTCTTTCTAACCTTATTGTCCCTTAAACATCATAGTTTATCTAAAGATGCAGGTTGGAAGCTGGTCTCTTAGCCTTATTGCATCTTTATGGTGGTGCTAGAGGGACACTCTAAATTGAAACTACGTTTAACTAGTTAAAGAAATCTCTTGAGGCCTTGATTTGATTGGGGTAAACACCAACAACTACAATTATGAGCTTAAGGGAAGCTGTGGAATGTGATCCCATTTTAGTTCAATAATTACTAATTTTATATTAAAGGACCTGTACTAGGTCAGTTACAGAATGTATGTTTACACCTACTTTCAGAGTTTCATAATTTGGGGCACTGGCTGTAATATAGCTCCTGGATGTTGATTAGTAATATATTTTGAGTACTACCGCTTGATACCCTTCAGCGCAGTACCAATTGTGGTGTATAGTCATAATTCTGTATAATGTATATTGAAGGACACATATGGATATATATGCCCAGGATAATAATGTGTTTTGTAGTTATGTATGAAATACAAACTAAATAAAAAAAAAAAAAATCCCCCATCTTTTGCTTTGGCAGTTTCCTCCACCCAGTTAGTGTCTGCTAGGGTTAAAATCCTCCATGGGAACCCTGGGTCCCATGGTTATTGTTTGTTTTGTTAATTTCATTTGCCAATTCCAAATCCACCTCTGTTGCACTACCTGACCCTCTGTAACATACTCCTAAACATTGTCTTTTTTGCCTCCCTTTTAGTAGTCATATATGCAATAAGACATGCTAGGCTGTGTAATTATGGTCCAGTAGTCGCATGCCTCGAGCGTGTTGTGTATTGAAGTGCAATTATTGATAATAATTACACATTCCTGATGTGTCTTATTACGTTTATTTAATGGGACCCTCATGAGAAATAAAAAAAAAATTGCATCTTTTGAAAGAAAAATGTATGGTTTTTGTGCTGCTCTGTTTTTGTTTGGGTGAAGGATGTATTGTTTTTGGCTGGGAACTATGACTAATTGCACGACTTGGCATGGTTTACAGCCGAGTATCCAGAATTCTTTAGATCTGTCCTATAATTGCTCATTAATCATCCTCCTTTACTTGCCTACTTCTGTTCTCTAGTTCTCTCATGGTTTAATATCTTTAGTTCCTTTATTTGATCAGGTGGAGTGATTTCTTTTTTTACTTCAAAAGGTCTAAGTTT
This sequence comes from Neoceratodus forsteri, assembly GCA_016271365.2. Taxonomy (NCBI): domain Eukaryota; kingdom Metazoa; phylum Chordata; order Ceratodontiformes; family Ceratodontidae; genus Neoceratodus; species Neoceratodus forsteri. Next base: position 30,643,035 of record CM057456.1, read on the forward strand.
TTTGCAGCAACAATAGGTTTTGCCTAATTTTATCCTGTGTATTACTTTGTGCAGATTTTTTTTCATGTCCTTTTTCCCTCCTGACATCCCTGGTCCCCGCAGCACGCCCCCCCCGCCTCAACACTCTGTCTCTCGGGGACTCACAGGTGAACCGCCACTCGGAACCTTGTTAGGCGTGTGGCCTGCCTAGTAGGATTGTGTAGTGCCTGCAAGGGGTGCCGAGCTGACCAAAGCATTTTCCTCCTTTAGGTGTTCCAGTTTCCCCCAGCGTGTGGTGCATGCAGTGAGGTGCACATGCGCCACGTCTGCCGACATCCTGCCCCAGTCATCTTCTCCTGCCGTCACTTCCATCTGGCCTCTGCCAGGTGGCAGTCAGGTGTTGGGACACACAAACCCTCCTCCCTGAGGAATGAGAGCTGTTGTGGGATGTTCGGTCCTCCCTCTCTGGCCGGCCGCCAAGTGACCTTGGTCCATTCTTGAACCCAGGTTACTGTTGTGGTAGCAGTGTGGAAGCCAGCCCCTCAACCCACCACATCACAGGTTGGCTACAGGTTTTAATGATTATTGTTAGGTTAAGTGTTTGTGAGTTGGTTGTGGTGAGACCTGAGTAATATCATCTCAAACTCTAGCACCAGTCGAATAATTTTCTGTTTACTTTACCTCCTTAGCGCGCACACACAGAGACACAAACACGCACTCTTGCATACCCATGATGCTTTTTACCAGGTTTAAGGCTTTTGATTGTATGCATCTTTACAGAAACCACACAGATTAGAAGGTATCTGTCTTTTATCAGTTATGTATGCTACAGTATATATTCTTTTTTTCAGAATGTAAATTACTTCACCACTTTCACTCGCTCACTACAATGTTAAAAAGAGCAGTTCAAATGTATGTGGTCTCAGGCAGCGTTGGTAATAGGAATTGCATTTTTTTGATAATTGTTTTATTTTTTATTAAGTGGGTTAATCCCAGTCAGCAGAAGTGCTTGTTTTTTCAGGGTGACCTATGGAGTTTGGGGTGAGAAAGTGAGTTGCTTGCTGTCAGGCATTATACAGCTGGAGGCTGTGGCACTCAAACCCAGGTCAGCTGTATGTGCCAGGCTCATTCACAGCTAGGCTATACTGCGAGCCCCGTTATGGGATTCACTATCATTCACCATTATGGGATTCATTATCATTCACCATTATGGGATTCACTTTTCAGTGAAGAGAAGTTGTATGTAGTTGGGGAGTAGTTTCTCATAATAATTTGACCCTGGCTCCTAGACGTTAGATGTTGGCTGTTAGCTGTAGAGTTGTGGGCTGTTATTACCATTGGCTATCAGAAAGTTCAGTGGTAGATACCCACAGAAAATTGGAGGTGGGGAGTCTGTTTTGGACCCACCAGCAGGCAAATCCGTCACTTGACCCAGCCCCCATACCTGGACTGAAGCATTGTGCACTTACTGCCTTCTGGGTGTCATGTCGTTTGCACACGTCAGCGCTGACACAAGGAGAGGGACTTGCTGAGCACAGAAGGGAGCAATTCCGGCATATCTGCACCTCACATACACACACAGCTGCAGGGCACATAGGTCTGCTGTGAGAAAAATTTCAGGCTACTAATGGTGAGTGTTGAACTCTTAAATTCCAAAGTATTTAGTGTTCCTCAAATACGCATAGTGTACTAATTATATAAATTGTAGAATAACAAACCTGCCCTCCTTGTGGGACTGGACTGGTTTATGTTAAAGTCCAATGTGACTCAATCATCACAGGCCCCCAGATCTACAGGGATTTGGAGCATTCTAGAGGGGAATTCTTCACATAGGCTTAGCATTGGTTATACAGGAAAAAAAGAGCAATTTGGCTTGCTTAGGAAATAGAGGAAAACATAGGAAAATTGCCCTGAAGTTACAAAGGAAATAGAGCACTGTTGCCCTGTTTGAATTTTTAGGACCACATCCCTTGATAAAAGCTTTCAATGAATGAAATGAAACATTGGGAATTCTAATATGACAGGGCTCCGGACGCTCAATCCTCTCCCTCCCCTGCTGACCCCCAGCAACCCGGGCTCGCTCCCGAAGATTTCCCATCCTGATCTTTTTTTTTTTTTTTCACTTTCTCTTTATTCTCCCCCTCCTTGCAGCTCTCCCCTCTTTGGTAGACACCTACGGCCTTATCAGCCCTCACTTACGTACCTGGTGACCGGTGCAGTCCATCCCCCATGGAGCCGTGGTTATACCCCCCAGGTGGGTACGTGGTGGGAGCCCTTATACCCCGATGCATCTCTGTATTTTGTCGGAATGCTGTCTCTGGGCCGGTAGGGGCATTGAAGGTTGGGGCCTAGTGCTTCATCTACTGGGAGGCTGTGCAGTTATTTTTCCTGATGTTCTCTCGTCGTGCCAAGTCCCCAGATGTCAAGGCGCTGAAGCGCCTACATCTGGCACGTTGCCCCTCTGTTGAGCGTCGGGCTTGCTGTACCTCGGGTCTCCACCCGGGGCCAGACAAGAGCCGAACTCTAGTTCCCCTCCCGGAGAGAACAAGCAGTCCTTAGGATGCTCAAGTCCTCCCACCCCCAGGCCGGCCCTCCAGCTCCTGGGCTCATTCCCAACCCGGTCGCTGGTGTCGCAAGCCGGAACTCAACCGCTGCGCCGGCGGGCCGGCAAAGTGTTCTGATGCCTTATGTTCTGAGTTGTAGGTGAATAGCTTCCAAAAGATCTATGTTTTGTAAGACAAATTTAGGATCTCATTATAGCATTCAGTCAGTTAACGTCCATATTGCTCAGTCTTCACAGCCCCCCCAGAACCCTTTTTAAGAGTTCCCTCATTCCAGGTAGAGGGTCTGAGACTGCACATACCAGAATCTGATGACTATGACTTAGCTTACCCCCAAGTGAGACACACCTCACTGCAGTTAGCTGCCCTCCACATCTCCTCTATTTTATCTCTGGTCATGAATAGAACTCCTATCCTGGTAATTTGGGGGAATGACACCAAAGGGAAAGAAGCATGTAACTCTTTAATGATTGCAAGACTAATGATAGTTAAAGCAGCACAGTGCCAACTTTGGGAGGATGGGGGAAGTGGTAAAAGGGTACCTGGCCAGAATTCGACCTAGCATGGGCACTAACCAGAGGTGGGAGCTCATAAAGCTGGGGATAGCGGAGGCAACCAGAACCTGCAGCAAGGCCCAGAGTAAGAAGGCTAGGGCTAAAAAACCAAGCTGGGTGAGCAAGGAGGTCATGGAAAAGGTAAGGAGGAAAAGAGCTGCTTTTAGGAGGTACAAGAAACAGGGAGGGGGAAGGACAGGGAGGAGTACCTGAAGAAATTGAAGGAGGTGACATGGGCAGTAAGGGGAGTCGAGGTGTTTATGGAGCTCAGGCTGGCACAAGGAAGGGTGATAAGGACTTCTTTAGGTACATCAGGTAGAAAAGGAGCTGTAAGGACCACATAGTAAGGATTAGGAAGGAGGGGGTTGGGTGGAAGCAGGGGGGGCGATAAGGCAGAAGTGCTAAATGATTACTTCTGCTCGGTATTTACTAAAGAGAAGAGGGGAGGAATGGCAGAAACGAGGGAGGGGTGATCGACTGGGAAGTCATGGAAGGCAGAGTTCTGAAGGGTTTGAGGGCACTGAGGGTGGACAAGGCGCCAGGCCTAGATGGCATCCACCCCAGGGTGCTGAAGGAGCTGGCAGAGGTCCTTGCTGGACCTTTGGCAGACCTATTTAATGCCTCACTACACTCAGGGTGTGTACCTCAAGATTGGAGGATGGCTCATGTGGTGCCCCTCCAAAGAGTGCCCCCAAGGATGAACCGAGTAACTACAGACCAGTGAGCCTCACATTCATCGTGGGTAAGCAGATGGAGACTATCCTGAAGGAGAGGCTGGTGGCCCTCCTAGAGGCCAAATGAGTATAGGACAGCATGGCTTCATATGTGGCAGATCCTACCAAACCAACCTGATGAAGTTCTAGGACTGGGTAACCAGGCAATTGGACAGGGGCCATGCAGTGGATGTCTTGTATCTGGACTTCAGTAAGGCATTCAACTCGGTGTCACATGGGAGGCTGGGAAGTAAGTAATAAGGCAGGGGGCAGGTGCAAAGGTGGTGAGATGGGTAGGGAACTGGCTTCAGGGAAGGCAACAGAGGTTGGTGGTGGGTGGGGCACTCTCATCCCCAAGGGTAGTGACAAGCGATGTTCCACAGAGCTCGGTGTTGGGACCAGTGTTGTTTGGGATATTCAGTGCAGACATATCGTTGGACATCAAGAGCAAAATCAGTCTGTTTGCTGACAACACCAAGATGGGAGCAGTGGTGAATGACCTAGGGGGATGGCAGGGGTTGTAGGATGATCTGGAAAAGTTGGAAACCTGGTCAGGCACCTGGCAACTGGGGTTTAATGCCAAAAAGTGCAAGGTGCTGCATTTTTGGGTGAAGAACCCAAGGAGGAGTTACCAGCTGGTGGGAGTGCAGCTAGCCAAGACAGAGGAGGAGAAGGATCTGGGGGTGCTCGTTACAGGGTTAATGAACAACTTGGCACAATGTAGGAAGGCAGCTGCAAAGGCCAACAAAATGCTGGGTTGCATTGCAAGGGGTACCTCCTTGAGGGAGGAGGTGATTCTGCCACTGTATACGTCATTAGTTGGACCGCATCTGAGTACTGCGCCAATACTGGTGCCCAGATCTGAAGAGGGACATTGCTACTTGGGGTGGAGCAGGGCGACAAAGATGATCAAGGGGCGGGGACCACCGTGACAAGAAGAGGCTGAGGAGCTGAACATGTACTTGCTGGAGGAGAGGAGGGACAGGGGTGACATGATTGAAACCTTCAAGTACATGAAAGGAATAAACAAGACGGGTACAGAGGGGCTGTTTAAAGTAAGGGAGGGTAAGGACACCCAGAGCCATGATATGAGACTGGAGGGAGGAAGGTTCAGGAGGGAGATGAGGAGACACTTTTTTACAGAGAGGGCGGTAGCTGGGTGGACTGCATTACCGGAAGAACTGGTATCAGTAGAACAGTGGACTGCTTCAAAAGGGGCTGGGACAGGGCAAGGGGGAGGGTCAGTGGAGGGGAAGTGTGGGAGGGAGGGGCAGCTGCAGAATAAGGGGTGCTAGCTGCACATTCGAGCAGACTTGATAGACCTCTAGGCCTTTATCTGATTGCAAATTTCATATGTTCGTATGTTCATAAGTTGTTGTTAACCCTGTTGATTCTCCTTTTTCTCCTGCTTTCTGCTTCTGCGCTTCACCTCAACTAAGTGGTCCAGATAATGTTTTGGACTGGAATGTGTTTACTGCTAACTTCATCCATCTGGTAGTATTTTCACCTAAATGGCAGTAATATATAGAATAATGCATGGGAAAGTGTGTATAATGAGGATTTTATGCACACCCCAAAGTGTGCGATGCCCCATAAACCACGAGGGCGAAGTCCAAAGGGTTTATCAGGGCATCACACACCGAGGGTGTACATAACATCTGAGTTTGAACACTTCCCCATGTTTTATTTTTTATATTTACTGGTTCATTTGTTTATGCCTTTGTTATTCTTTTGCATGAAAGTAGGGACTCTTGTCCCAGTGGATCCTCCGTAGCTGTAAGTGTTGAGTTCATTGTCATAGTTAACCTCACACACACACACACACACACACACACACACACAGCACGGGTGGGAGAAACACTTTGTTATTGCTAACATACTAAAATGCCAACAGAATAAGCCTAACGGTCTTTCGTGTCTGCTCGTTTGGTCAGCCCCCACCCTGGGAGCTGACCTTGCTGCCCCTCGCCTTCTGGCTTCTCTCCTTCCCAGTTCGGATATTCTCGCTGCACTGGATTTTGTTTCAGAACCCTTCCCTGTACCTGTCCCACCCCTCTTGAACCCCTCCACCGTCTCTGCCTCCACCAGCCCCTGGGCAGTGCATTCCATGGTTCCACCACCCTCTCAGTGAAGTAGCACCTCCTCCTTTCTCCCCTGAATCTTCCCCCTCAGCTTCCACCCATGCCCTCTAGTTGCCCCTCCTCCTTCCTTCAAAGCATCCTGACTGCTCCTCCCCTATTTACCCCCTCATGTACCTGAAGACCTCTATCATGCCCCCCTGGTCCCTTCTCTCTTCCAATGTGTACATATTTAGCTCTTCGAATCTCTCCCCATAGGTCCTGTCCCCCAAGCCCCAAATCATTTTGATTGCCCTCCTCTGGACCCTCTCCAGGAGTTTAATGTCCCTTTTTAAGTGTGGCCTCCAAAACTGCACGCATTACTCGAGGTGTAGCCTCACCAAGCAGTTATACAGAGGGAGTATCACTTCCCTCCTTCTGGAGGTGATCCCCCTAGTGATGCATCCCAGCATCCTGTTGGCCTTGGCTGCTGCTCTCCTACAAGTCTCCGAGTTGTTCATCTTGACATCCACCACCACCCCCAGGTCCCTCTCAGCCATCGAGACTTGTAGCATCCCCCCCCCCCAGTACCTTGCATTTCCTGCACTGAACCTCAGCTTCCACTTTCAGACCATCTTTCCAGAGCCTTCAGGTCCCCTGTAGGGCCACCCACCCCTTCTCCCCATCCATCACTTCCCCAGTTTTGAGTCATCCATAGAGACTCATCTCCTCTTGATACCTGTCCTTATGTCAGAGACGTAGGCGTTGAACAGGAGGGGCCCAAGGACTGATCCCTGTGGGACCCCACTAATGACCCTCCTTAGGGATGAGACTATCCCGCCAACTACGACCCTCTGGGTCCGGTTCTGGAGCCAGTTGTCTATCCATCTGATCATCTGGTTCCCCAACCCCATTTCTCCCAGATTATCCAACAGGCCCTCATGAGGAACAGAGTCAAATGTCTTGCTGAAGTCTAGAACGAGGACGTCCACTGGTCTACCCAGGTCCAAGGCACTCATCACCCAGTCATAGAACTCCACCAGGTTTGTCTGACATGATTTCCCTGGGCCGAATCCATGCTGTCTATCGTCCAGGCACCCTGACTTTTCCAGGTCCCTCCCCCAGCCTCTCCATGACAATGCCCTCCATCACCTTGCCCACCACCGATGTCAGGCTGACAGGCCAGTAGTTCCCTGCCACCTCCCTTGATTCCCCCCCCTTGTGGATAGGCACTATATGCGCCACCTTCCAGTCCTGGGGCACCCACCCTGTCCTCAGAGAGATGGTGAAAAGCTCCGCCAGGGGTTTCGCTAGGACATCTGCAAGTTCCTTCAACACTCTGGGATGTAATTTATCCGGCCCCGGTGCTTTCTCCGCCTTAAGGGACCTGAGGGCTTCCCTCACTCTCTCTGCTGTGATTTCAACCTCCTCTACCTCTTCTCCCTGCTTAGCCTTCCTCTCTCCCCAGACCCGCCGATCAGTAAGGGTCTCCCCCTCCTCACTATCACTGTCTCCTCCCATGTATGATGCAGCACTCCCATTTTCCTTGGTGAAAGCTGAGGTGAAATACTCATTTAGTACCTCAGCCTGCAGCCCCGGGTCTTGTGCCCATCTCTCCCCTGTTTTAATCCTGCTAATCTGCCCCTTCACCCTTCATTTTTCCCCCAAGGTATCTAAAGAACCCCTTGTTCCCTCTCCTAATTTCCCTGGCCAGGTTCTGCTCCTTCCTTGCCTTAGCCGCCCTCACCACCCTAGTGGCCCTTCTAGCCATCAGTTGTGACTCCCCTGATCCTTTTCACTCCTTGAGCACTTGAATTGCATATAGGCTGCCTTCTTTCCACGCACACCTCCTGGACCTCCCGGTCCACCAGCAGGGTTTTCGGCCCTACCATTTTCGGCCTTACTCTGGCACAGGTGCTGGTAGCATCCTGCACCCTCTCCTGATTATTTCCACCTACTGTCAGCGTCCATGTCTGGCCCAATCACATCAAATGCTCCTTAAGGATCCTTCCCATTTCCTTAAAATCCACCCCGAAGTCAGTTGCCTCCGTCTTTGTGCAGCCTTCTACCCCTCCTAGGTCCAGGCAGAACCAGACCGTGGCATGGTCACTCCCCGTCAACGGGTCCCTTACCTCCAGGCTCCCAGTCTGGTCACTGTCTGAGAGGACCACATCCAGTACCAGTGCCTCCCTGGTCGGTTCCCCCACCTGCTGAGTCAGGAACGTGTCTTGAAAGACATCCAACAACCTCTGTTCCCTGGCCACCGAGGATGTCATAGTCTCCCAGTCTGTTCCTGGCATGTTTAAGTCCCCCAACACCACCACCCTTCCCCTGCCCAATCTGCAGTGTTATTCTGTCTCTCTGACTGCAAAGAACTGGAGTGTGTTTGTTTTATTTTTTTTTTTAGTTTGTTTCAGTTTCTTTTACTTTTGGTTTAAATGCTACTGAAGTATGCTGTGGTAGCTGGATGTACCATTGGCGGGACCTGGGATGACATGTCCAGCAGTATGGATGGGAGGGCGAGCAAGCCAGCAACAAAGAAAAAAGAAGGTATTTAAAAAAAGTTTTGTTTTTGCGTGTGGTGTGGAGGAAGAGAGCCACTGTTAAGCGTGTCCGCTGCAAAACAGCGAGATACAGACTGTTGTGCAGTGGAACTGTAGGAGATGGTATGGGGCATAGAAAAGGAAGTTTTGTTCTCCCAAAGCAAACTTCAGATAAAAATAATAGTGGCTTTGTGATTGGTTTGCTACACGGTGTGTGGGGAGATAACTTCTCTCGGGTGGGGGGGGCTGTCTCAATCAGTCCTTTGTGCTGGTGGTTTTCTTAGCACAGTGTGAGCGAGCTTCCAGAGCGAGGACAGAGCATGATGCAGGTGTTCTGCTGGCATGAAAGCTATTTTAAGAATTTTTGTACAAGGTGGTTAACCAAACTCTGCTAAAAACTGTCCATTATTCAAATGTGTATATAACGAAATTTGTGAGGTTCTGCCGGCAGTTGATAATTGACACTAACCAGTAACTATACCATCCATTAACCTCTCTGACTTTTCCTCCCCCCCCACCCCACCTACAAACCAAGTCTTAAACTTACCGAGTGCCTGCAGTCACTGACTTTCTCTGTCTGAGACTGCTGTGGTATCCTGACATACTTCCCTACTTACTGCAGTGTAGTGCTGTGACCCTGTTTTGAAGATTTTTTTGTGTTGCAGCTGCCTTTCTGGCCAGGCAGTTCAGACAATGAAACTACCTCTTGCATTACACAGAACTGATGCTGTTTCTGTCACCACCTCTACTACGTTTCTGTCACCACCTCTACTACGTACACTTTGTGAGTGTGAGAATACATAGCTGGTTGCATTATATGGGGAGAGGAAATTTGCACTAACACAGAAGCTGGGCCGGCTTTAGAGTTTGGGGGCCCCCAGCAGGATTAGTAAAGTCGTGGCAGACCCTTTCTTGACCGACCTTTGCCTGTTTGACTGTAACCAATATGCACATCATTGTGTTTTATTTTCAGTGCAACCAGAGGTATATTTTAAGTGTTTTTTATTGGCAGACAGCAGAGTTACTCCTTTTGGAAGTTCTTCCCATTACAACCATTGCTGCTCATTTGCCTCGCACTGACAGGGTCATATAGCTTGGTAAGGCATTTCATGAAGTCATGATGCCACATCAGAAGGAGCTGCACAGCCCTTTGTTGCTGTTCCAAGAAGATAAAAAAATAAAAATAATTAAGGTACAGTGCTCGGGTTGGGGCTGCAAAAGCAGGGGCCCCCAAACCACCGCAGGGTTCGCTGGTGCCTAAAACCGGCTATGCACAGAAGTAATAGATTTCAGGGGGGCGGATTTTGAGGGCATGGGAAGGATTCTTAAAGGGTGCTTGGATGAGATAAGGCCAGACATGGATGCTGATAACGTATGGGAGACCATTAAGAAGGGGGTGCAGGAGGCTTCGAAGGCCTGTGCAAAGGTAAGGCGAAAGCAATGTAGGGACAGTAAGCTGTGTTGGTGGACCTGGGAGGTGCAGGAGGCGGTGAGGGAGAAAAAGGCTTCCTATGCACGCTTAAAGCGCTCAAGGGAGGCTAGGGAGAGGGGAGAGTATGATTGCCTGGCTAAGAGAGTCACCAGGGTGGTAAAGGGGGCCAAGGTGAAGAGGGAGCTTAACCTGGCCAGGGATATCCGCAGTGGGGAAAAGGGGTTCTGTAGATACATAGGGGAGAATTGAAAAGTGAGGGCACAGATCAGCAGGATTAGAACTGGAGGGGGTGATGGGCGCAGGAAGCTGGGGAACAAGCAGAGGTGCTAAATGTGTACTTTGCCTCTGCCTTTACCGGGGAGGTGGGGGATCTTTCCAACCCGATGGGAGGGTAGAGGAGCCCACTGAACCCGGAGGTCAGTTGGAGACTGAAGAACTGGATGAGAATAGGGCAGGGGAGGAGAGGATGCATGAGGAGGGGGATGGGAGGGTGAAACCACAGCGGATAGGGTGAGAAAGGCCCTCCACTCACTAAAGACTGAGAAGGTGCTGGGGCCAGATGGGCTGCATCCAAGGGTGCTGAAGGAACTGGCGGATGTGCTGGAAGCTCCACTGGACTCACTCTTCAACATCTCCCTGATGACAGGGTGGGTTCCTCAAGATTGGAAGGTGGCTCATGTGGTGCCTGTCCACAAGGGGGGGGGTTCAGAGAAGAGATGAGGAATTATAAGCCTGTTAGCCTAATGTCTGTGGTAGGCAAGGTTATGGAGGGCATTATCAAGGAGAGGCTGGGGGGGCAGCTGGAAAGTTTGGGGCACCTGGATGGCAGACAGTATGGTTTTGTTCCGGGGAGGTCATGCCAGACTAACCTGGTGGAGTTTTATGACTGGGTGATGGGTGCCCTGGACCGACATAGGCCGGTGGACGTCCTCTATCTGGATTTCAGTAAGGCTTTCAATTCGGTACCCCACAATGGCCTACTAACAAAGCTGGGTGGATGGTGGTGGTGGGGGGGCAGTTGCTCAGGTGGGTGGAAAACTGGCTTACGGGGCGATTACAGCGAGTGGTGGTTGGAGGGATAGTCTCCTCCCCCAGGACGGTCGTCAGTGGGGTCCCCCCAGCGTTCAGTCCTGGGGCCACTCCTGTTCAATTCCTATGTCTCGGACATAGGGTGGGGTGTTAGGAGTAGGTTGAGTCTCTTTGTGGATGACTCAAAACTGGGAGCACTGGCTGATGGGCAGGAGGGGAGAGAGTCCCTGCAGGGGGATCTGGATACCCTGGGGGGGTAGGCAAGGAAGTGGGGGTTGAAGTTCAGTGCAGGGAAATGTAGGGTGCTGCATCTAGGAGTCAGAAACCCGGGACATGCATACACCGGGGGGACACACTGCCAGTCACATCGGGTGAGAGGGACTTTGGGATAGTGGTGGACAGCAAAATGAATAACACAGAGAATTGTTGAAGAGCTGTAGCAAAAGCAAACAGGATACTGGGCTGCATAACCAGCGGGATTACCTCCAGGAGGAGGAGGGAGGTGATCCTCCCTCTGTATAATGCCCTGGTTAGGCCACATCTTGAGTACTGTGTGCAGTTCTGGAGACCCCATCTTAAGAGGGACATAGCGCTGCTGGAGAAGGTCCAGAAGAGGGCGACCAGGATGATTCAGGGCATGGAGGGTAGGACCTATGAGGAGAAACTGGAAGAACTCAATCTGTACGCATTGGAGGAGAGAAGGGACAGAGGGGACATGATAGAGACTTTCAAGTAAGTAAAGGGGATAAATAAGCGTGGAGCCAGGCAAGTGTCTGGGCTTAAGAAGGGGGGAACTATCAGGGGACACGAGTGGAAGCTGGAAGGGTGGGGAGTACAGGGGGAGCGCAGGAGACACTTCTTCACAGAGAGGGTGGTGGAACCATGCAACACACTGCCCAGGAGTGTGGTGGAAGAGACCACAGTGGTAGGATTCAAGAAGGGTTGGGACAGGTACAGGGGGAAGCTGAGGACAGGGAAGGCCACCTCTGGGGCTGGGGGGGGGTGGAGGAGCGAGCTCCCAGTACGAGGCTAGCTTCCGAGCAGACACGATAGACCATGGAGCCTATTCTGCTGGCTTTTACTGTCATACTATGAAACTATGATATGATGCCATCAAATATGAACATATACTAACATACTGTAAATCTGCAGGGTGGGAAAAAAATTCCTAAAATCAGAAAATGGGAGAAAAGCGATCTTCCGGTTCTGGCATGGAGGAGTGAACATCAGGTTCGAGAGGACCTCCTGCACAATCCATTTAAATCAGGCTCTAACTGAATGTGCTAAGAGTCAGGTGATCCTGGAATGACTGCAGAGTGGGTTCTTGACTCAGGGCATCACTGAACCAACAAGTGCTGAGGCAATTCTTGATCTGGTGCTCTCAAATGGGGAGCATGTACAGTAAATAATGGTCAGGGAGCCACTGGGAGGAAGTGACCATTGCATAGTGTGGTTCCATTTGGATATGGGCAGGGAAAGCATCCCGACTAAGACCAAAATCTTGGATTTCAGGAGTGCGGACTTCAGGAAAATGGGTGAGGTTCTAAGGAGCTATCTGGTGGGCATCAGAGCAGATATGGGGGTGGACCTAAAGTGGTCCATCATTAAGGAAGGGATACTGGTTGCCACAGATGAGTGTGTTAGGCTCAGGGGGAAGAACACAAGGGCCAGAGAGCCCAGCTGGTTCAGTTCTGTGGTTGCTAAGGCAGTAAGGGAAAAGAGGTTGGCCTATAGAAAATTCAGGAAGACCAAGAGAGAGAGAGGTGGATAGGGAAAATTACCTAAGGTTGGCTAGTGAGGCAAGTAAGGAAGTCTGGCAAGCAAAGGCACAGAAGGAGCTTCAAATAGCTGAAGGAATTAAGAAGGGGGAGAAGACTTTTTCACTATATAAGTGAGAAAAGGGACAAGAAGGAAGGGATTGTTAGGCTTAAGAAAGATGTGGAGTGGGTGGAGGATAATGGAGGAAAAGCAGAGCTACTAAATGAATACTTCTGTTCTGTCTTCACCAGGGAGAAGGACGGATCAGTGCCTTCAGGGGGGAAGGGAACACTGACATAGTGATAGAGGAGGATAGAGTAAGGGAGGGTCTGCTGGCATTGAAAGTGGACAAATCACCAGGCCCGGACAGAGTACATCCAAGGGTACTAAAGGAACTGGCAGGGCCGCTAACGGACCTATTTAATAGTTCACTAGAATCAGGCATGGTATCACAGGATTGGAGAACAGCACATGTAGTGCCCCTTCACAAAAGTGGTCCCAAGGATGATCCAGGGAATTACAGACCAGTCAGTCTGGCCTCCATTGTGGGCAAGCTGATGGAGACTATACTAAAGGAAAGGTTGGTGGAATATCTAGAGGAACATGGTCTCCAGGATGAGAGGTAGCATGGGTTCATGGGGTGGGGGTGGGGATCATGTCAAACAAATCTGATTGACTTCTTTGACTGTGTCACTAAGACGGTAGACAGGAACCAAGTGGTAGACATCCTCTTTCTTGATTTCAGCAAGGCCTTTGACTCTATGCCCCACAAAAGGTTGATCAGGAAGTTGGTGGATCTTGGAGTTGGGGAAAAGATGGTCAGATGGGTGGAAAACTGGCTGAGGGACAGAACCCAGAGGGTGGTGGTGGGGGAGAGTTATCTGGCACCAGAGAGGTAACCAGTGGGGTCCCACAGGGCTCTGTGCTGGGGCCGGTGTTGTGCAGTGTCTTCATCAATGACATTGGGGATGGCATTAAAGGCAAAATGTGTCTATTCGCAGATGACACCAAGTTCCGTGGGAGAGTGGACACAGCTGAAAGGATAAGGGACCTACAGGAAGATCTGGAAAAGCGGTGGAAGTGGTCCAGGATCTGGCAGCTTGGTTTCAATGCCAAGAAATGCAAAGTTATGCATATTGGAGCCAATAATCTCAGGACAGAGTATTACCTGGGTGTAGTCTGAGTATCTGCATCAGACATTGACAAACGAATACAGTCAAAAGCTTAAGGGGCTTGCTAGATCATCTTGGAATAGTAGATGTCTGGTGACAACTGTTTCCTTCCTCTGTGGGATATACATATTACTCCAACAGATTTCATACTTATTCCAGGTTGGACTACTTTCTAACCACTTGTGAACACTTCTCAACCATTCGTGATATTTACAATAGGTCCTAAGATCCTTTTGGATCACCATTCTCTAGTACTAAAGTTAGACCTAGGCAAAACAATGAAAATAACTATGTGGTGGCTCAACCCCTTAATCCTAAAACAAAGAATTTCTAACTACTATAAGACAAAGGATTCCCACTTTATTTCAGAAAATTCCTCCCCTACTATATCTGAGGCCATACAGTGGGACTTCCTGAAAGCCACGCTGAGGGGTGAGATCATATCCTTTGCAACAAAAAAAAAAGGGAGAGGGAAGGCAAATACCAAGAACTCACAAACCAACTCCAGAACTACCAACTTCCCTACAGGGATAGGGACAGAGAACTCCAAGACAAAATTAGAGATACTAAAGCAGCTCTACAAAAATAATGGATAATAGGATTCAACAATCCCTGATATACTTACAACAGTTAACCCACGAGGGCGATCCAAGGGGTGCTCGGAGACTGGCTCAGAGGCTTAGAGCCCACAAACGAATGGCTACTATTCTTAAAATTAAAAGCCCCAAAACAGGACTGACCTCCCACAAAGAATCGGAAATTAGACAAACCTTCATAGAATTTTACCAAAAATTATATCAAGAACAGAACTCTGCTACTCCAAATGAAAGACAACTTTTTAAACAACTTGGGTCTCCCCAAACTAACAGCAATGCAGATTAGAACTCTAGAAACCCCAATCAGAGAAATAGAAATTCAAACAGTCATTTAAAGTCTTTTCTTGGGGTGTAGCCCAGGTCTGGAAGGCTTCCCAGCCAAGTGGTACCAAATGTTTTCAAAATGAGATAGTCCCTAACCTACAGTCACTCTTTATAGAAGTGGCTCAATGGTGTGCGCCCCCCCAGTCTTGGGACTATGCCACCCTGGCCATGCTCTCCAAACCAAATAAGGGCATAACTGATCCGTCTTCCTACCACCCAATTTCAATTTTAAATGTTGACTACAAAATCTTTACAGCCATCTGGGCCGTAAGATTGGAAAATATTCTCCCTCAGATTATATTACATCTCGAATAGACAGGCTTTATCAAGCACAGAAATACATCAGATAACATTCGAAAAACCCTCACTCTACTTGAACATATCCAAAATAGGAAAATCCCGGTGGCTTTCATCGGCCTTGTTGCCGAAACGGCCTTTGATAGGGTTACATGGCCCCTTCCATGGGATGCCCAATTGGCATTTCAGTTCTCTGATTCATTCTTAACTTGGCTACGTAACTTATATACATCCCCGAAGGCCTATGTCAGAATAAATGGAGGGGTGTCTTCCCCGATTCGATTATAACGTGGAACCCACCAGGGTTGTCCCCTTCCCCCCTCATTTTCGCCCTTTATATGGAACCGCTCACAGCGGCGCTTAGGTGAGTCCCGGGAGTGGAAGGTATACCCCTGGGCCAACAGAAATATAAGATTAGCATGTTTGCAGATGACGTTTTCTTGTCTCTACTTTCCCCTACCAGTTAAATCCCGGAGGCATGGACAATATTCAAACAATTCAAGAAGGTGGCAGGCTTTAAATTAAATATAAGCAAAACAGAAGTCCTGATATTTAACTACACCCCACCCAAAACATTGAGACAAACATACCTGTTAAAATAGAGAACTACAAAAATGAAATACTTAGGGATTCATATTCCTGTAAACCTAAATGTTTTGGAACTAGTTAATTACGAACCCCTGTCAGTCTCAATACAAACTGATTTGGCTAAATGGTCTAATCTTCTCCTCCCATTTTTTCAGAGGATCAAAGTGATCCACATGAATATTTTACCATGTCTCCTTTGTCTATTCCAAAACATTCCCATCTTCCCATACCCCTACCTCTTCAAATCCTGGGACAAAATGATTTCCAATTTTGTGTGGGGAAATCAACTCCCAAGAATACACCTGTCCATTCTGAAATTATCCCTGGCCCAGGGAGGAACAAACCTCCCTGACCTTAAACTATACACAAAGGCCACCTTCCTCCGAACCCTTCTTCTCTGGTTGGCTGACTCCTATAATGCCCCCTAAGACCCTTGAATTTCATTAAAAAGGATACGTTTGATATTAAAAAAATCTTCTTCTCTTCAGATGGAAAAAAACCCATCACTGAAAGATTTTACCAATATCGAGGCCAACACACTTAAGCAATGGATGGGGACGAGAAAGAAAAAAGTCCCGAGACCTATCTTTGAATATATAAGCTAATATCCGAGGATGAATCTTTCTACCCAGCACAAACAGACCTCACCTTCTCTAAGTGGAGATATTTAGGCTTATTTCATGTTTTTCAGTTCTTGACCTCAGTGAGAATTCTTCTCTTTGACAAATATAATCTCCAAAGAACTGATCTTTACAGGTACTTCCAAAACAGAAACCATATCCTTCGTAATCAGATAATACAGGCTATGCTACCTTCCCCCATTCCTCTGCTATTATAATTTTTTATGGATTTTATACAGGGTAACACCTGGAACCATCTCATTGGCTCTTTGTATAAGGGCATGAGAGAAGAAACGGAGGAATCTACTGAATCAATATTAAAGGGTTGGAACAGAGATTTGGGTCAGGAGATCTATGTGGAGGAGTGGCTGAGGACAGAATTACACACAGGGAAGATTAGCTCCTCCCCACGTTGGAGAGAATTTTCATGGAACTGTAGCTTCAGATATTTCCGCTCTCCTAAGATACTGGCCAGATATCTTCCAGATAGGTATGGTCATTGTTGGAGGAATTGTGGATGTACATTGCAACTTTAGGGCATGTCTTTTGGCAGTGCCCACAGCGTATGCCCTTCTGGATCACCCTACAGACCAAGATAACGCTCTGTCTTGGTGAACCCATTGAACTAACAGCTGAACAGACACTACTTGCCATCTACTCTGGATCGCTCTCCCCCTTGGGCCCGAGCCCTGCTTCCAGTATATTTACTAGCGGCGCAAAAATCTATAACCAGAAGGTGGATGTCTCCCATAATTCCAACCATTAGAAACTGGAGGAGAATAATAATGAAAAATATATACCAAATGGAGACCCTTACTGCCAAATTGCAAAATAAGACACAGGCCTTTACAACAAAGTGGCAGAGATTGGTTCTTCATCAAACTGAGCTATATCCGGAATTTTCTCCCAGATATGCCTTATGGTTTGAGATGGCAGGAGGATGGGAGGTGAATGTTAAAAGACAATATGAAGAAAAATATGGGGGCTTAATGGTTGGGAAGGGGGACAGTTGGTAGATCTGGTAGTTATCAAATAGTCTTAATCTGACCATGGTGATAGACAGGGCCCAACTGCAGTTAACATTTGACAACTTATAAGTTTGTTATGAAAATGAGACCTTGTGAAAGAAATTGATGCTCTTTTTAATAGAAAAAAAACTGACGGTTTGTGTGTAGAAAAATTTGCTAATAAAAATAAAATTAAAAAAGGAAAGAAAATGGGAGTAAAGCATGCAACAATGGTAGTAAAATACTCCTTTACTCCCCTTAACTGTTCCACTGCCTCTACTGCCTCATTTATCACAGTCCCTAACTGAGAACCTGAGACTCAACCCAGACATACTGGCGGCGGACAGTGCTGTTTCATCACTCTTCCTTTCAAGGGATACCTGTAAGTATTAATGCAGATTGGTAGCAAGACACATGTAACTGTACGAAGATAACCTGATGAACTGTGTTGCTGTGCAAAGATTAACTGTACCTGTATTTCAACTGTTTTGTATGTTGTACCTGTGGTTTCCTTTGAAGAACATTTTTTAATAAAGGAAATAGTGGAAAAAAAGGCCCCCACCCTCTTTCCTAGCCCAGATCCTTTAAACTATCCCAGACCCCTGTCGCCTACCCTTAGTTGGAACACCCATCCACCCCATCTCCCTCAGCACCGATATTTTGATAAGGTTAATTTTTATTAAAAAATAAATAAATCCAGTGGCGATCAGCACGACCTGTCTGCCTCCACGGTTGGCTGCCGACTTTTAGCACCTTGCGGCTCCTTAATAGATTGTCCCATGTGCCCCACTCCCTACCAGCAGTCCAGCAGCACCCAGTTTCATACAGGGGGAAGAAGGAAGGTGACTGACAACAACTCACTCTTCTCCATGGCCAGCTGCCTTCTTCTGAATGAAAGAGCTCACGGCTTGCTTGCATCGTAAGACCAGCCTGTCACGTGATCAGCTGGTTTTACATCGCAAGCAAGTGCACAAGCACTTACATTGAGAAGAAGATGGCCGACTGTGAAGGAGGGTGGGCAGACTGTGTCGGTCACCTTTCTTCTTCCCCCTCTATATGAAATTGAGTGCTGCTGGACTGCTGGAAGGGTGTAGGGTGCTGGAGACTATTTGTTAAGGAAGTGCAAAGCGCTGAAAGTCAGTGGCCAGCCACCCATTTTTTTTTTTTTTACAAAATAGAAATTAACCTTATCTTCTATATACATTTTATCTCTTGTAGCTCTCCTGGCAGCCCCCATCTAACCAACCCCCTCTGCCCAGTCACCTGGCTCCTCTAGGACTTACCTGCACCTTCGTCCTCTGCCACAGGACTTACAGTTGCGCCCAGCCACCGGTGCGGAGCCTGCAGGGGGTCGGTGTTCATCCTGCCACCTTAGGAGTGTTTTCCTCCTGTTTTCTCCTTGGGCTCATGGATGTGCAATGGTCACAATGTCCAAGCTGTGCCTCCGCAGAGATGGCCCCGGCGTCCTGAACATGGGGTCCCTTCCCTGGTGGTGTGTATTTGCTGACACTCAGCACGGCACAGCAACCCCCCCTCCCGAGGAAGGATAGCTGCCTGGGGATGCTCGATCGTGCCTCACTCTGCTGGCCCTGAGCGATCTGAGTCTGTTTGCCAACCCTGGATCGCTGGTGTGGTGGGATGAGGCGCCATAGTGCCTCAGCACTCTATGCCATTTGGCAGGCTGGAAATTAACCTTATCAAAAGGTGGGTGCTGGGAGAGGAGGGTGGATGGGTGTTCTCACTGAAGGTGAGGGGACGGGGATGGGCTAGTTTAAATGGGATGTAGGTCAAGGCATCAAGGAAGAGGGTTTGGGCTTTTTTTTTTTTTTTTAGCTGGTATTTCCTGAATAGGGGTGAATGCTGTATTATTTGGATCAGAATAGCAAATAGTGCATTATTCGTGGTATTCGGGAAATAATATTTGTTACTCACACACCCTTAGTCCTTAACAGGGAGTAAATGCTTGGGATTGATGCAACCACATGATGTCTCTACCCGTCCACTAAGCAGTGGGCTCCCCCCCCCCCACAGAAAGAAGGCATTTTTGAAAACTAAGTTAAGAAAGCACATTAAAAGACATGTGAGCATGGAGCCAGCCCAGTGGCACTGAGGGTTGAGGCGCTGGATGCCACACCGGCGACGGTGGTGACCCGGGTTCGGTAACGGACTTGGGCCACCGGGGCGGCTGGGGAGGGAGAGGATCGAGCATCCGGAGGACAG
Organism: Neoceratodus forsteri; assembly: GCA_016271365.2. Taxonomy (NCBI): domain Eukaryota; kingdom Metazoa; phylum Chordata; order Ceratodontiformes; family Ceratodontidae; genus Neoceratodus; species Neoceratodus forsteri. Next base: position 30,662,485 of record CM057456.1, read on the forward strand.
CTCTCTTCTTCTGGGGTGGGTAGTGGGCCATGCATTGCTCAACAGTGGCCCCCGATGGAGATCGGGGGCACTGCAGCAGCAATGCCATACCAAGGGGTGAAGCAGCGGCAGACATCAGCAAGTTGGTTGCGCAGACGTCATTGCACGTCTGCGCTCCAAGGGCAACACATACAGAAAAACCCCGCTCCCTGGATAGGCGACAGCACTTTCTGTGCCCCACCGCAATGTATCCAATGCCAGGCTTACCCCGCTGGCTCTCCTGATCCCCCGGCCTTGCCTTAGTTCCGACGTTGATGCTCCACTAGTCCAAGTAGGTAGGTAAGGGAGTGTCTGTCCCCAGTTTCCCATTGGGGTGGCTTCAGGCGGGTGGTATGCAGTGGTGGCAAATGAGGATGCCTGAGAGAGTACCAGAGCCTGCAGAGATAGTTACAAAAAAAAAAAAAAAAAAAAAGACACGTGAGCATGTCTTATAGTATCATGTAAAAACTAGACATTTCAAACCGAAGCAAGCGATCCTTAATTTTTTTTTGCGATTAAAGAATGGTAATTTTTATGTGTGCAACAGGTCAGTAGCACTGGCTCAGTTTGTAGCACTCCTGCTTCTGAGTCGGGGTGATTACAGTATATGGCTGAGGGTTCAAGTCCACTTAGTTTATTACATAGCACTAATACTGCACTTCTGCAGTAGGAGAGTGCTGTACTATGTATTTTAATATTTTAAGTGGTACATGAGCTGGGTCATGGGTCCATTTTTCAGCTTTGCCTGGGTATATTAAACAAATAACATAAATTACCAAACTATTCATGTACTGATAAATTAAAAACACAAAACATTAAAATACAGGTTATTGGCTACAGTATGAAACTTTGGCCTAAATGTAAATAAATAATTTGGATTTAAAAACAGGCTTCTTCATAATTAATTGCTCGCCTGCCGGTGAACAATTGAAGATCTCGTATACAAAATAAGAAAAAAAGATTTGTCACCAGTTTTTGTTTTTCATTGCTGTCTCAGCTGAAGTTCTCTCAGATTATAAATAGAAGATGTTAATTCACCATGCTTTTGCACTTCCATTAGTCCGTACATCATATTATAACAATTGTATAGAATTGGTTTCAAGACCGGCCTGGCGGCGCAGCAGTAGGATTTCCACTTATGATGCCAGTGACCCGGGTTCAGGAATGGACCCGGGATGCTGGCGGGCTGGCCAGGGGGTGAAGGATGGACCACCCTGAGTACAGCCCTCCTTCTCCGGGAGGGTGGGAATGTGACTGGCGCTTAATGGACCCCTGGCAGAGGCCGAGGGTTGTGCAAGCAACCAGCGCTAAGACCGTCCAAGGGGTGGGGCAGACACAGGACATAATTGCACATCCCCACCCTCCAAGAAAACCAGGAAAAAGAGCAGCTGCTGGCCGGCCTAAATGAAGCCCGCCATGGCTTCCATTAGCCTCCAGGTCAGCCCTCCAACCTATCCCGTTGTCTGTGGCACTGGAGGAAGTCTAGTGCCGCAACCCCGCTCTGGGGGGTAAGCCGGGGGTATCAGAGGATCGCAGCTGTTGTGGAGGTGGAAGTCATAGTTTGTGACCGGGCTGAGGTATCGAGCAGCTGGCGGCAGGGGAGGAAAAAATAGAAAAAAATTATAATTGGTTTCAAAGGGGAAATAAAAGATAACCTTTCATTCAGTTCTTCTCTGTGTGTCCTGAAGGAGGCTGATAACACATCAAGCTCATCCGAGCGAAACACCGGGGCACTTGGTGAGATAGCCTCTACTCCTCATGAAACTGAATAACCCCAGCCATCGTCACATTTGACTGAACCTGCAATGAAGAGAACTTCCTCTGCACTATGCTGGAGTTAGTGGTGATTGGTCTCATTCAAGTTCAGTACTACTTCTTCTGGTTTACATGTCTACAGGACTGGCCAGCCTGTACCTGCACCACAGACCCCACACCCCCTTGAGCTCAAGCATCCCTTGTTTTGGCTGATGATAAACCAACACAAATGATTGTAATCTACTTTTTATGTATCTGAAACATAAGTGGAAGCAGTGTAGAACAAGAATGATCCATAAGCCAGTACTGGAAGTAAAGATTGCTTTGTGATTACTACTTTAGTGTCATTATTCAATAGATCTCTATCCTAAAACAACACACCAAGTTTTTGGCTCACTTTTCGAACTGTGGTATCTAGATAAGAATTGAAAGGTTTTGGTCCCACAACATGCTTAGCTGTCTAAAAGATAACCAGGACTCTGCTGGCTTACCCACAGAGCCTATTGTATTCATTGTTTTTCAGTGAGCTTTGCTAGTTAAGCCGTGGCTTTGATTTTAAATAAAAGGAAATCTATAGTATAAACAAAACTATTGAATGTGACATCCCTGTTCACTTCTATGCAGCGTGTTGTAGTGCTTTCTGAATGCCTGAACGCAGAGTGCCAGATAGGGAAGTGGAAGGGATCAGGCTAAAATCTGAGCCTCTCCCTTCATTTAGGGGTTAAACAGATAAGTAAGCTACACATTACTGAAGGTAAGACTCCTTTGTTTTTATTTGGGGACTGTTTGTGTGCGAGTGCATCTGGCACTCTTTAATTGCTGCTGCATGTATGCCACATAAGTCCCTGCACTACTAGTATCTAACTCATTCCCTTGTAAAGCCCCGATTTATTCACTGATTCATTGGTTACCGAGAGGGCAAATTGAGCCAATAGTCCTGTTGTCACTTATGCCCCAAGGCAAAAAAGGCAGCAGCACATAGATTTAACATTTATTTATTTAGACTGGGAAAGGAGGGTTACGCAGTTCTGCCTATTTTCAGCCTTGACCCAGTGTGTGTGTGTGTGTCTGTGTGGTGGTGGGAAGATAGAGGCATGGGGCATATTTTACCAGGTAAGCAAGCAGTTCATAGGGATCGTTTCTAGCTGCAGCCTGTGGGAAGGGGAACATCAGGCGACATAATACAAGCAATTCCAGTACAGATGAAATTCCAAAAATAGAAAAAATAAAATAATCGACAAATATACGGTATTACAGTAAACAAAGGGTATACAGTAACAACCATGAAATGGCACAGCAGAGAGATTAATTTCTGTTCTATTCTGTCAGGTAGCTAGCACAGATGTGGCAGCAGTGTCATGTACTGCACATCACTTTAATGCATGTTAGATTGCTGTTCAGATAGCAACCACTGCTAAAGCAAAAGTAACTGCAGATGCAGCGTATAGATTCTAAAATGAATGGGGGTTGCTTGATTGAACTCTCAAAATAGTACACATTTTAGCTTCCTCTAATTTTTTTTTGCAGTGGCGATTCTGTGAGTTTTAGCCTTCATGTGATACCAAGCACATTGCTTGGAAACAATTTGGCAGCTGTGTTGCAGAAGCTTGATTTATTCAGTTCTGATGGATTACACAGACAGTGGTAACACTGATCGGATTAATTAGCTGACATTGTACAAGAGTGGCATATGTTATCCTGCCAGGCATGTTGAGATTCAACATGTGCACCCCCCGTAAGAAAACACGGCACACAAAATCCCTGATTCTTCACGTTTGTTTTGATTTCATTTTCTTTTAGAACATGAGTTGGTCTCTGTAGGGTGTTTGTAGAGGAGGGTGGCAGTCTGGGCATTTCACTGCCCCTACTCCTGTCTGAGTATTTGGGATTAGTGCTGTGATGGCCTTTTAGGTAGGCGCTGCACTGTCCTAAGAGTTTCTAGAGACAGTGGAACTGACTTAGAACAGTTGCAGCATGTCACACTCGCTAGTGCAGGATGCTGCAGCTGCTATTGACCGCTGCCCTTGGAAAGTGGTGAGTCACTGCACCGCAGTAGCACACAGGGTCTGATTTCAATCCAGGCTGTGCTCTACTGATGATCCATGCTGCAAATAGACAAAAAAAATTATAGAGATTAAAGGGCCACTTCACCTACATAACAAAATCTGCTTCTTGCCTTGACATCTGTGGAGCAGCAAAGGATGCGGTTAGTTGAGCTGGTTGTGTGTCAATCATATCTATAGCTGGGAGAAAGTGTAGGACCTGTCGGCATCTCCAGACTGCTCTGAATTAACTAGCATGTGATTAACATACAAGGAAACTGTGAAAGTCATTGTCTATGTTCACAACTTACAAAGACACAGAAAAAGCAGCAGAGAATGCTTTTTTTTTTTTTTTTATTTAGTTGTTTTAACCAGGAGTAGTACACTAAGCTGAAAGCTTTTTTACAGGAGCGACCTGGGAGCACAGGGAAGTTAAGTGACTTGCTCAGGGTCACACAGTATGCAAGTGGAAGCTGTGGGATTCAAACCCAGGTCTGGTCTGCTGGATGTCACCAGATTTGGGATTGTTGTCTCTTCTTAGTTCAGTAAAGCTTATCATTATGTACCTTTGCATGTTAATTATGTTGATCGGTATGTATAGGCCCATATTGACCGGCACCTTCACAAAGTTTTTTTTTTTTTACCGTAGTCCACTGTAATTGTAATCTTATGAAGTGTACTGTATTGTAGTAATGCCCAAGACCACCTTGAAAATGAGCTTGCTCAATGGTGTTTATTTCTGGTTAAATAAAGTGATTGATTGATTTGCAGCTCAGAGCCTTAAACCACTGCGCTATACTGCCTCCATGCTTGTGAAAGCACAGCTGCAGTAACACAGACCTTTCCCCAGAGCACCAGTTGTGCTCACTTTTAAAACAGTGCCAGAACCCCTTGAAGCTCTCAACTCCCTGGGAGTGAAGTACACAAGTATCCAAACGTTTTAATATCCTGCTACAAGGATAGGAAGGGGCTCTCTTTGTAAAACACAGGCGCACATTCCATAGAAGTTCACAAGAATGTTTTCACCTTAATTCTTGTATATGTTAGAGGTCCATTTGGTTCAAATTAGTGTTTCTCAGATAGTATCTGACAGAATTTTATACCATCAGCTTTTCTCAGATATCGTATGGCATTGGATACCGTTGGTGTCTGACTACTAGATCCTGTCACTTAGGATCCTGTAAGATACCAACTACCCAATGTGACTATTATCCTGGATCTAGGGGATCTGAGGCAGGCATCCAACATCAGATCCCACTATCAGACCTCAGATCCTACTATTCAGCCTTGGATCGGAGCAGACATCGGTCCTCAGATCCCACTATCTGACCATGGATCCTGCTATCCAACCTTGGATCCAAAATCTGAATGTGTTTGGACAGAATTTGTTAAAAACGACGTGATCTGTTCAGCAATAGGCAAACCGGAACTTTGTATAACTGTCTCTTACAGTATATTGAATCCCCTGTGACTTCTCATGGTTGTGATGTCTTCTGCTGGGGATTGTGAGATGCCACCTCGTGGTTTTATTTACACTTGGGGGATCGGTATTAAATCAAATTATTAAGTAAACCCTTTTCTTTACATTAAAAATGCTAGCCGACTGCATGGCGGCAAGTGATGGGGGATTGCTCTGGCATGCTGAGGACCTGAGTTCGTGCCCCAAGCCCGGGACGTTGGGAGCAGAGGCCAGCAGGGAGAGCTCAGCAGCTTCAGATGGACCTCCTTGGGGGTAGGGACCTTCTCACCACTCCTGTAGTGACTCCTGATGTAGCGAGCTGAGGGCGCCATTGATGATGTGGACGATCATGCATTGTCAGGCACCAGCCAAGCCAGCCCGGAGTATGTGCACGATTTTGGGATGAGGGGCAGGAGAAAAAAAACAGCTACAGAACCGTGCTGGCATGCCAAAGCCACAGCCCCATCACCCCATGCCAAGCAGCCCTCCTGCGCACCATTGGGACCCCACCAGGCCGAACCAGCCAAACACTTGAATAGACTGAGTGGGTCAAGCAGACCTTTTCTGTCAGCAAATTCTATGTTTCTGCCAGGGTATTTATAAGCACTCTGTCTTCTAGGTCAGGAGAGACCCTGGCTGGAGAAGTTGGCACTAGAGGAGGTCAGGAGTACGAAGTGCATCGTCACTAGGCCAGAGGAGATCCCAGCTGGAACAAGCAGGCCCTCTGTAGGCTGGGGTTGGTGCCTGACGACAGTTGGAAGTGGTATGGTGGTGTTGGAGAGGCAGCTGTTGGCCTAAAGGAGTGGGGTGGCAGTGAGCAAGTGAGATGGCAGAAAAGTGCTAATTGGGGGCAGACTCACACAACATATGTGGGGCTGGTAGATGGATGTTCCCCTGTAAGTATTGCACTCTTACAGATAGGACAGGACAGTCCCTTGTCTTTATTTACAGACTACCAAAATTGGTACTGTGTAACAGTAGCAGTAAATAAAATGCCCACTGTTGTTACTTTACAGTGACAATGCCAACACCTGCAGCTTATGTCATGAAAACTTCCTTTGGAACTGGGTACCCCATTAAAGGTAATGTACAGGGGTCAGAATTGGCACCAGCCCTCTGGCCAAATGCTGATAGTTTTTGTATTGGGTCGGTAACATTTTATTTTAAAGGAAGGCTCCCCAACACACTATTCTTTACTTTTTTGTAAAGAGGGGGCAGAGCTTTGTGCAGTCGCTAACTGCAGTGATTTGCAGATAACTCTGCTTTCCCACAAAAGTGCTGTAACGTGCCTGTACTAATAGCATACAGGCACGCCATTCACACTGGTTCCTCAGTGGCTTGTTTACATTACACAAATCACTGCCCACCACTGGAGGGCTGAAATGATGACACACTATCACCCCTGTCTTCCTGTATGTTAAGGATAGGGCTATAAGGTAATTTACCCCAGTTTTAGCAAAGAAACATAGGATGGGACTTTTCAGACTCTAGAAAAGACGTATTCTTGTTCAAAAGTTGAAAAATAAGTTTCTTTTCTAAAACAGAGCTAAATGATATTTTCTTCCTATAAAAAATATATGGAGATGGGGACTGTGTCCCATCATCAGTTCTGCCCTCCGGTGGCAGGCAATGCTTTCCGGCATTGTAAACAGGCTGCTGGAAGCACATATATAACTGGCGTGGATGTACGCTGTTAGTCCCAGCACTTTAAAGCATTGTGGCAAGGCACAGTTATTTAAGCAATAAGGCACAACAGGGTGTGTGTTATCGTGTAATAACGTCACTCCTGGGGTGGGTTGAAGCACGAGGTGAAGCTGAGTGCTTCCACCACCCTAGGAGTTACGTTATTACACAATAACACACATCCCTGGAATGCCTTACTGCTATTATACAAAGGCTCGTTTATTAAGGAACAAAAAAGATTAAAAAAAACTTTTAAAACTGATTTTTTTTTTTCACTAGATTTTATTATGTGTAGGTAGGTATATTAATTAAAACAAAACAATGCACAGTTTTTGTTTTGTCCAGTAGGTGGTGCGGTAGTTTGGTGGATCTGCAAAGGTCTATGTTACTTGTTCCCCCTCCCCAACATACACACTTCTCCTCTCTTTTTGTTTCTCCTGGTACTTTCTGAGGCAGTTTGGGGGTGTACTGGGAGAAAGTATGTGCGCATGCAGTGAAGCAGTCGTGGTATTGAGCAGAGAATTGAAATGGACCATAGGACTTGAGCAGGTCAGTCTGATGCCAGAAATCACCAAAAGTACTTGTACAAACTAAAAAAAAAAAAGTTTATTCTGTTTAACACACCGCTGCTGCATGCGGCTTTTCAACAACAGAGATGGCTGAGCAGGCGCACACTGACAGCCATTTTTTAGCCGCACACAGCAGCGGTGTGGAAAATAGATTTTCTTTCTAAGTTTGTAATGTGTCTGTGTGGTTAGTTGGGGGAGCGAGGGATAGGGAAGGTGAATCTGTGATGGTTCAGTGTTGGTTGTGGCTGCTGGGAGCTGAGTTCTGTATGAATTGAGCACGGAGGGGTTCCTGTGCACTGAAGTGGGTTTGATTGGGATTTCTGTGCTGCTATGTGACTGAGGGATTTCATATGTGTTGTGAGGTGATGTGTGTGGCTAGAGTTGATCCAGTGATGTTATTGTGCAATAGCATCACTGGTCCAGAGGCACACTCTGACCAATCAGGTTTCAAGAAATTGTCTTGCCATTGTATAATTGAAAATAAATAATGATAGTGATTGTACGTAACTCTGCCCTCTCTTTACAAAGAAGTAAACATTCAGGGGAGCCTTCCTTTAACTAGTCCTGCTGACTAGCACTGGAAAAAAAATAATATTTCAGTTAATAACAACAGTTGGGCCAGTGGGCTTTTCCAGTCAACAGTCTTGCTGGCTAGTGGCTGCGAAATTCAGTTGCGACCCCTGATGTCTGTAGTTCTGGAACAGAACCTGAATCCTAGACTCCACACATGATGGCTTACAGATTTGCCTTTTTGGCAGTTCTCCCCGGACATTTAATGGGGCTCCAAAATTATTTTCGGAGATGAACAGATCCTTTAAACTGGGAACTGTCAGATGCTTTGTAGTTGAATTCTTCAAGAGATGAGAGAGTACTTTAGAGCAGTGCCAGATGCTGAGCACGTTTTCTTTGCCCGATCTGCAGCCCTGTTGTTGTGATGAATGAAGTGGAGCCCATTCACATCCCCCTTGTTAAGCTGCAGTATTTGTACCTTGACTGCTGGTGTAAATCCGTGCAAACTGCCCTGTGCACTTCTGCACAAAAAAAGTACTTCTGATCTCTAAGGAGAAAAATCTGGTTTCTAATAGCTTTATATCTTAATACTGATAGATTTCTATCAGCATACAGTATGCTGAAGCATTTTAAAATGTTTTGTCATTTTGTTGCTCTCCTTCTATGCTCCCCACCACCCCTCTTCTTCAGGTCCCACGAGGGCCCCCCACTCATCAGATTCATCTTTTGCCATCAGTTTCTGCCGCTAAACTCCCCTGTACACGTAATACCCAGCTGCTTCTGACTAGCCTCTGTTGGGGTTTATCCCTAATTCCACCACTGAGGATTGGTATAACAAATTTACATTGGGAAGTGATTTTAGGTCCATCATATGTGCTCCCCTTCATAAACGGAGCTTAATAAGTATGCTGTGCAAACATTTACTAATCTGAAGGGATTCCCTACCCAGTCTGCTACCAAGGTGCTCCGTAATTCCCATAGTTAGCAGATCTTTGTCCAGACCTGCCTTACAAGCTTATATTGCCTTCATTTCCACTGTCTGCACTGGTATGCTATTTCATAGCTTCATCACCCGCTGAGAGAAGTGTTTCCTAATGTCACCCTTAAATTTACCACCTCTGATCTTCAGGGCACGTCCCCGAGTCTTGCAGGATGACACCAGCTCAAACCTCTCTGTGTGATTTTGTTGATACCCTGGAGTACGAGGAACACTAAGGTCACATCACCTTTTGGTCTTTTTTTTGTCCTAGGGAGAACATGATGAGGAGCACTAGCCTCTTCCCATAGCTTGCAGAGACATAGAAACGTAGAGGTTATCTGCAGATAAAGACCCCTTTGGCCCATCCAGTCTGCCCATTTTCCCTGCCTACTGTGCCACCATAGCTGTTGTACAGTCTCCGGTCGTCCTTACTCATTGTGTTCCTTCCAAGGTCCCCTTGTATTTGTCCCATGCATGTGTGAATCCTGCAACTGTTTTGGCACGTACTACCTCCACTGAGAGGCCATTCCAGGCTACCACCACCCTCTCTGTGAAGAAATATTTCCTCACATCCCTTCTGAGCCCCCCCCCCCAAGCTTCATAGCGTAACCCCTTGTCCTCGAGTCTCTTTCTGCGGAAAATGTTACCTTCCTGTACCTTATTAATACCTGTTATGTATTTGAATGTTTTTATCATATCCTCCCTATCCCTTCTTTCCTCCAGCTAGTTCATATTCTTTTCTCTTAGTCTGTCCTCGTACGGCTTTTGTCATATTTATTCTGAACCAGTTTACCAAAGTCTTCAGCATATCCCTGCTGCTTATTCACCTGTTTCCTGTTTCATTTATTGGTTTTTGTGATGGGCAGTGTTTTTTCAGCATCTGTGGTCTGCAGGGAACAATCTCGCATTACTTATTCCCTTCCCACGCTCAAAGCATGGGACAGTAGGGTTGCTAATGGAGAGAGTAAAATGTTTGCACCAAAATGTAAAGAGCTAGAAGCATCCAAAAAAGGAGAAAGCAGACAGAAAATGTTAGTAATGTCTAAATGTAGTCTCCTATTACTTTTTATTTCTGAAGGGTTTTTCTTGTTCTGTGTGCTCATTAGATGGTTTCTACCTAATAGCACTAGGTGTGATGTGAAAAGCAGTGATTTTCTTGGAAGCAAACATATTTTGTTATATTCCTTCCACTACATCATCCGCATGTGTCCTCAGTACAAGCCCTGCTGCCTGCTTGGTAACATGTGTCACAGGATTATCAAGCAAGCAGCAGGAGACTGGCTCTCCTTGGTGACTAGTGAGGTCACAGTGCTGATGATGTACAGGGAGGGACAGAACTGGCTATGTCAGCCAACATGATTGTAAAGTACAGTTCCACACAGCACACCTAGTACTGTCAGGTAGAACATCTTCTAGTAAGCAAAACAGAAAAGAGGGAGAAATACAGTGACTATAATAAGGGGATACGTGATGGCCCGATATGTGATAACGTTTGTATCACAACAAATGGACAGTGACCTCGGCTCACGAGTGGCGGAGCGTAGCAGAGCCACAAGTGAGGTTTCCAAGGTCACTGTCCACAAGTTGTGATACACAGGCATCACGCAGTGGGACATTATGTGTCCATTTTATACAGTAAGGCTGCAGTTTTTGTTACTTTTCTTTTTTTTTTTTGGTTTAGCGATGTTTGGGGGGGAGTAACGTTTGCACAATGTTTATAACTGGCGATGACATGTACACTGTGGTTGGTATCTTCTCGGTGTACACGTCACGATCTGGTTTTCACACTATGGTTGTGATATGGATTTTTATCTGATACCATATCACTTTACTCCTATTGTAGAAGAAGGGATAGCCAGCTACTTCTGAAAGTTACGAAATTCCAGGCTCTTTAAGGTATAAGATAAAGGAATAAAAAGCTAAGCAGTCCATTCCTCATGAATAGTACCAACATTCAGAAACATTTAAAAATGGATTAAAAAAATTTTTTTTAACTGTCTTAGTTTTCATGTATCGCTATGGAAACTGTAACTACTGTAAATCATATACATGGGATACATGATGGCCTAACTTAAAATATGTAATTGACCTTCATGAATGAGGGGGCAGGACCATAGCTCATGAGCGAGTTGTCTTCCCCCCTCTCAAGCGGTGATAAAGCAGTGTTTACATGGCCAATCCTTTTCGATTTTCTGACTGCTCCTTTGCTGCCCCAACCTCCCATGCTGATCCTACGACTTGTTTACGTTGCCCGTCTCAGCACCAGTGCAAGTCATGCTGGAGAGGAGCCATGTGCCTAGGAGCTGGTGGGGGTTCCCGACAGAAGGAGTGATGTGGGCAGTGCGAGATGCGCGGAGATCTGATAGTCAGAAAACCTACCTTCTTTCTTCAAATGCCAAGTGCAAGGACCCCTCCTGGAAGACCATTAGCATTGTCACAATCAGAGCTGTCAGTTGCTCCCCAGGTTCTGATTTGTCCACCTTTGCAGATCAACAGCAGGGCTACAGTTGAAAAGGTGCTGCATAGCTGCCATTGCAGCCCTCGTCACAAAGGCCACTCACCCTGTGCAGTGTGGCCAGATAAATAAAATACCAGGTTAATTTAAACTGTTTGTATTGCTGGCATTGTTGTTATTGGAACGCAAGCATGATTGAAACCCAGGCATGCCAGTACACCATGCCACAGCACTTCCTGGGTTGGGCATGGGAAGGCAGAGGAGGAGGCTAGGAGTGTTTTGTGCACTGGAGCGAGTGGTGCAGCCTATCCACATGGCTGCTTGCATTGCTTGCTTCAGAATGCATCTCATATGATGCAGTGACTCGGGAGGAGGCACAGAGAATGGCTTACCATGATCCGATAGTGGCCACACAGCTGCATTTTCACCACAGCAGCCCGAGTGCTAGGGTTGCTGCGGAGCAACTGTGGCAGTGTAAACTTGCCTTAAATGTCAGATTCTGAAGGAGGCCATTGTGTGTCCAGTTTATACAAGGTATTTTAAACTGCAGAGCTTTCAGATTAGTTATTTTAATAAATACTTTGTTTTTGTTTGATTTCACTGCTCTGTTTGAGTGCAGCACAGGCCATTGTGATGTCCTTATATATTGTTGAAGCTATTCTTCCATTGGTTAAGAACTCCTTTGTTACCCTGTTAACACTGAAATAAATTATTTATAGTGTATGGGAGAACTCTGTTTCGTACAGAAATCGGCAGAATCCCAGTGTTGTTATACCATTGTTGTGACATCAAGAGGTTGTTGTGGTCTTGAATATGTCACTATGATGGTACAACAACATTGAATGCTGATGCGCGTTGCTGCTTCCACCTCCTATTGCAGTGCTGCCATTCAGACAGCATCGAATGGCTCCGAACCTGACTTTTCTGCGCAGTACCGGGAGATCCATGCCAAGGAGACCACAGAGAGACACTGTGGACCCTGGATATAAGAGCGATTGCCATAAGTAGGCTTGTTCTTTCTTTCTTTCTTTATTTTAAACAAAACTGTTGTCTGTGTGAGCAGGGACGGGATGGTACGTAATGACGGAGGGGATGTGTAACCACGTAATGCCTTTTTTTTTTTTTAAACTTCAGTTTATTGTAATAAGTGGAGGAAAAGATAAAAACATTACAACAATTAAACAACCACATGGCATTTCTTACAGTGGTAATACAATTGATTAAGTATTCATGGTATAGAGACAGGCTTATAGTCCACCCATTCCACTTTTGGTTTTCTTATCCCCCCTTCTAAAGTAAGCAATCTCCACCAATTCATCCTCTATAAATCAATAAGAGAATTAACTGCAGAAACAAAACCAAAATAACTATCTAATAGCTGCGATCCTCCGCTAGTGCTTCAAGTCTTCATTCAAAGTAAAAAACAAACATATCTTTCAATCTTCCAATGTCCCCGCTCCCTCCTTTTATTAAATTACAGTATCAATTACCTCTGCCTGCTCTTCTCACATCTTCTTTCCCTCTCTGCCATGCTAACTATGCATGACGTTTGTCTCTTTAGTTATAGCTTATTGCTCTGTCTATATAGTCACAGCATACATCTCCCATCTAGTCCATCGATTACTATATTGGGCCTGCCTATGTTGTATTGAAAAAGTAATCCTTTCTATTTTTTGTACCATTGTTTTTTTTGTTTTTTTTTTATCACGGCTCTTATTTTTCAACTTCCGATCGCCACCCCATTCGACCGACCCCCCAGTCCTGGCCCCCTGGAATAGCCGGCGCTTACCTTGGACCCAGTCCGGGAGCTGAGCCTGGGGGAGTCTGTCATCATCCTGCTGCCGCCGGGCATTTTCTGCCTCCGTTATCACCCAGGAGCCCCAGGAGTAGGAGCGCATGCATGTGGAGGTGCGCCAGATGCACCCTACAGCCCCGTGTCAGCTCCTTTCCCCAACCCCATGGCCTAACACCTGGCCCTTCTGAGCCTGTGCCACTCCTAGCCTCATCAAAGGGTCACCATTGGCAGGGTGCATCCTCCCAGAGGGAGGCCTGCCTGTCGGCAGCTCTATCCAGCTCCGCCCCGCCACCAACCTCTGACGACCCAGCTCGTTGCCGGCATGCCGTGAGGTAAGGTGTCCAGTGCCTCAGCCCTCAGCACCACCGGGCCAGCTTTCGATGTTATTATTTTAACCCATTCACCCACATTCGAGACCACAATACGCAGCCAGCATCTTGTGAGAGACTTTAGAGCAGCTGATGTCAGTATCTGTCATAAATATTTGGCCTCTTTACCCTTAACTGGTGTTGGTTTCACTCCAATCACTAAATGCTCCATACTTATTTCACCTACCCTTTCGAATATCTTCTGCATATGGCGGGCAACCTCCACCCGATATGGTTGTATTTTCGGGCAGTGCCAAAATATATGAGCCTGTCCATCTATCTTTTCCCCACACTTCCTCCAGCATGTAGTTGAATTGTTAGGACTTATTTTGGCTTGTGTACGGGGACCATAAAATACCTAGTTCTAATCCTCCAGACAGACTTCCGCTATGTGGGTGATGAAGTGGTTTTCCAGGTTGCTGCCCAAATTCTCTCCTACTTCCCAGGTTCCAGTCCCCCCCCACCAAGTCTCTCTCCCATTTATTTTTAATTTAAACTGTACTGTATCCCTGATCTAATAGGTAATTGGCATATAGGAGTGTAATAGCTCCTTTACTTGTTGGCGAGGCCCATATCTTTTCAAAGGGAGCGGGCTGTGAGTCCGGAGACTCCCAAGACCAACAGACTATTTAACTTAGTGCATACATAGTTTCTTATCTGGTAGTATCTAAATCTGTCCTCTGGGCCCAGGTTGAAGCTGGCAATGGCAGCCTCAAACGACTTAGGTGTACCCCCACTTAGGATTTGTCCAGGTGATTGGAGACCTCACTCAGCCTGCTGCCTAAACCACGGGTCTGTCCTAGTGGGTTGGAAGTGTTCATCCCAGGCCCAGCACGCATATTTCCACAGATACCATGGGGTTGATCCTCTCGCTGTTCCACACCTCCAGCCATCTAATGCAGCTGTCACTCCCCTTGGCACAGGAGTCTCGAACGCCCTCTGCAAACCACGATCAAAGGGACAGGCATGCAAAGGAGGAGTCTGGACTAATGCCAACTCCATTGTTCTCCAGTGTGAGGTGAGGCATGGATGCTGCCAAGCTAACACAGTTTTCATCTGGGAGGCTATCTAATACCCAGGCAGGTACGGGGCAGCCATCCCCCTCTTCTCTCTCTTGGGCAAATACATCAAGGGTGTAGACAGGCATACTCACTGTACACATTTGTGTACAGTTTTGTTGAGTGCCTGTCACAAACCATAAGCCACTCTGTTAATATTGTCATTCTAATCTGTAGTATTTGGGTTAGTTTAGGCCACTGAGGAGTGTACAATACATGTATAACCTCTTTAGAGAGTAGAGGAGTCATCTGACAACAATCTGACTTGTTTGGAAAGGGGTGCCATTTGGAAAGGATGTGTACATTTTTTAATTGGGGGGGGAGTAACTGTTGGAGATTGTGTACAAAATGGAAATTTCTGGCTGCACTCCTGAAATACATCACCTGCCTCACCACCCGAGGTCTACGCACTGCCCCATATGGACAACATAAGTTGTCTCTGCCAACTCATTGGGGCCTTCTGGGAAATTTCACATGGAATACTCTGAAATAGGTATATCATTCTGGGGAGTACATTCATCTTGGAGATTTGTACCCTGGAGTGGAATGGCAGGGGAAGAAGGGGACCAGCGCTTGTAGTCTGTTGTTATTTCTTTTATTAAAGCCAGGTGGTTATCCTTAAACAGGGTATCTGGACATGTTCCCAGACATAAGGCCAGGTACTTTAATTTGTCCATACCGCACCTCATTGGGTACTCTCTCCTCATACCAGGGGGACCGAAAAGGCACAGGTAAGCACCTCTGTTTTATTCGTGTTTAACGTATATCTGGAGATCTTCAAAAACTGTTGTATCTGCCTGAATACCTCCGGTAAAGAGGCGTCTGGATTCCCCAGGAACAGAAGGATGTCATCCGCATGTAGGCCCAACTTATGTTCATACCCCCCAGTTCTACACCTTGTATATTTGGGTTCTCACGAATAGCCTGGGCCAGTGGTTCTACAAATAGGGCGAACAGCATACGGGACAGAGGACAGCCCTGCCTAGTACCCCTCTCCAGTGGAAAGTGGACCGCCACATGTGCAGTTACCCTCACGCAACCCCTTGGGCTGCATACAGATGCGCCACTAGCCAACAGAAGGGCTCAGGAAAACCAAAGCCCACCAGGGATGCCTGCAAAAAGAACCACATGACCTTATCAAAGGCCTTTTCAGTGTCTAGGCTCAGTACCAGGGCAGGTTGTCCGCTTCCTTCTAAATGCTCTAAAATGTGAGTGGCTCTTTGGATATTATCCTGTGCCTGTCACCAGGGGACAAAGCCAATCTGGTGTGCATGTATTAATTGGGGGATAATTTTCTCCAGTCTTCTAGTTATAATACCCGCAAGGATTTTATAGTCTATGGTTAGTATGGAGATTGGCCTGTTCGAGGCGCAGAATAAAGGATCCCTGGTGGGCTTGGGCAACACAGCAGTCACCGCCTGCATCCATGAAGGGGCAGACATCCCCCCCCCAATCTAGGAGGAAATTGTAGGGCTTACCCAAAATAGGTACGATCTCGCCCTTAAAGAGTTTGTAGAACTCGGCTGGGTAACCATCCATTCCTGGACATTTTTCTGTTTCAATACATGCAATTTCTTTTAATATTTCTGACTCCCTGATTGGGGCCACTAGCTTATTAGCATCTTCCCCCTGAATCTTAGGCAGATGCAATGACTCTAAGAAGTGACTAATTTTCTCTTTGTCCAGGGTGGGGGGAGCTCCCACACTATACAATTCCATATAATATTCTGCAAAGGCCTCTGCAATTTCTGTGGTGTTGACAAGCTGTTGTTTTGTGCGTGTGTGAATTAATCTAGTTACTATGACACTAGCCTTCCTCTACCTAAGCAGGCTGGCCAGTAGCATAGTGGCTCGGGGACCTCCTTTGTAATACCTTTGTTTCAGGTACAACATATTCTGTTCTACTCTGTAATCTAAAATACTGTTTAATTCCTTTCTGAGGGACTACAGATCCTGCTCTCTAGCAGCTTCATATTTGGCTTTTAACTGAGTTTCAAATTCTCTTCTTCTTTCCTGTAGCTTGTTTCGTCTGGCTTCTCTTTCTCTTTTATAATGAGCAGCTAATGCTGCTAATTTCCCCTTAACCACTGCTGTTACTGTGTCCCACAGGATCGTAAGTGACACATCTTCGGTGTCATTTAGTTCTATCGCTTCCTTAATCATCCTCTGGACTTGCTCTTGTACCCCCTTCCCCTGAATCAAAGACAAGTTAAGGCGCCACAATGTATTCTTTCTGGTCTGACCTAACTGGACTTTCAATGTTGTTGGAGCGTGGTCAGATAGATAGATTTCCCCTATATTCATCTCTTCCAGCTGAGTGCAGTTCTCCTTTGACACAAAGAAGTAATCTGTCCAAGAATGCATCATATGCACAGCTGAAAAAAAGTTGTAGTTTCTCCTTTGGCTATGGAGAGACCTCCAGGCATCTACATACCCCATTTCTATCAATAACTTGCTTACCTTCTGAGCCACCCTCCAGTTGGATCTGGGGGATGCAGATGTAGAGTCCCTACTGCTCATTCAAGGCTAAGTTCAGGTCCCCCTCATTATCAATCTGCCTTCCGCCCACTCAGTGATTCTCATTAGCATTTTCAGGGATATCTTATACTCTGAGCCCGGTGGAACATAGACAGAACCACCGTTATCATCTGGTCACCGTATTTTCCTTTTAGGAGTGCCAAGCAGCCCTCCATGGCCACCCACGAGTCCTTAAGTTCAAATGTAACCCTACGTGGCATCAAAATTACCGTGCCCCTATGTCGCCTACCCTTATGTGATGATGCTATAACCTGTGGGAATCCAAATTTATTCAATTTCTCATGCTCAATTTTTGACAGATGCATTTCCTGGAGCATGCAAAAATCAGCTTCAGTTTTCTTTACATAGGAGATGACCTTTCTCCTTTTAACGGGGTTCAATAGGCCATTGACATTAAATGTGAGCAAAGAGGTAGTCACTTTATCTACTGGGCCATATTTGTATGAAAAATCTGCTTACCCATATGTTGCTTTCACCTGATGCTACACCCAGATCTGGAGGGGGTGACATCCATAATGGAGGATTAGATCTAGAGCTCGCAGCTATTCACGCAATGCTGCTTTGAACAGTTTTCTCAAGAAATGCTCCGTTGTTGTTTTAACTGTTCCTCATACGCTATAAAAGACTGTGGATGGGCAACAGTAAACCACAATGCTGAGTTCACTTCTCGAGGTTGTATGACAACCTCTCGAAGTGAACACAGCGTTTTTTTGTTCACTGTTGCACATCCAGTATCCTCTGTGTTTTTATTTAGAATGTTTAGTGGCTAAAATAAATCATTTATCTGTAAGGTTTGCCCGTCACCTACATTACAGTACAGTCAGCATTAAACTTTATCTGCAGTGAGTTGTTAACTCATTGTTTAATGAGTTGCTTTTTAGCTATATTGTTTATCTAATTATATGTTTTTAAGCATTCAGTTTGAATATTAATGGAATGTATACAGGCTGATATCTTTAAAGTACAGAAAATATTTAGATGCAAAAACAGCTGACAATTCATTACAAACTGGTTTGGAAAATCTCAAAACGCTATGCTTTTAACGTATTGCTTTTGAGTTTAGATAACAGATTAACAAAATGGCAATAAAGATGCTTGAGAGTTTAATGCTGACTACTGTATATAAATTGATTTACAGTTACTGTGAGGCTACAGTTTTGCAACTAAATGCATTTATTTTCATGTATGACATGCCTAAAATAGAAATAAATCATTTATTTCAATTTTAGGTGGGTCATCAGCATTTATTGTCACTTTAGGCTGGTCACAGAGGAGCTCTTAACTAATAGGAGAGTAGCTTGAAGTGTGCTTTATGACATCACAGTACCCGCTGTTGCAGTTAAATACAGAGCAGTGAAGTCAAATAGAAAGTTAAATCTTCATTAAAAACTCATTACCACTTAGAGCGCTTTGGTTATTCGGAGAGTTCCTTTGAGTACAAGTGCTCATTTACAAAGTTTCCACATCAGTGACTACAGTAAGATACAGCAATAGTAGCTTCAAACAGTTCCAGAGGAATAAAGTCAAGTACAATAAGACTCATAGATGGTACTTCAAGCATTTCCAGAGGAAGATAGGCACAGAACATTCCCAAGCAGCAGAGCCAGTTACAGAGCTTGGCAGGGTCAACAACCAAGCAATATTCAGTTACATTGTTAGAGTTGCAATGGACAGATAAAGCTGACCTAAGGCATCTTCTGAATTGGGCAAAATTAGAGAGATTTAGCAGAGATTCTGGCAATTCGTTTAGCCAGCCAGCAGTCCTTACTTAAAAGGAGTGCTTGCCCAAATTAGTTCTCTGGAAAGGTAGTTCTGGAGCATTTCTTGACATGCTCATAGTGTTGTACTGGTTGGCAGTGGTGTGGAAAGCAAGCTGACAAGTTTTATTCTGTTTGGTAGGGGTAGCCAGTTAGGGTGTACATAGTGCAGCTGTGGATACACTTATCTACCCCTAACATGAAACAACATACCTTTGCTGCAGATTACCTTAAATCCTGTTTAACACAGTCACTCGTAGCTACATAGATAGGAAGGACATAGTCCATGAATAACAGGACATAACTGGATACAACAAGACGTTTGGCTTCAGCAGTAAGGTTGATACAATTTCTATATAGGGCTCCCAATGTCCTGTTAACCGTAATTACCAGGTCTTCCACATGTGTGTCATTTAGAATTACCCCAAGGTATTTAAAGATTTCCACCTGTTAGGGGTTTTTGTCCCTTGGCGTCAAGGATGTCGAGAAGGGGACTTTTTTTTTTCAGTTGTGGGCTTATTTTTTAAAATAATTAAGGACCAATTTGTTGTCAGAGAAGCAATTTTGTATGGACTCAAAGTTGCACTGAAAACCAGAGGTGAGTTTACAAAAGTCCGAGTTTTTGGTGTAAATTACAGTGGTATCAGCATATAGTTGTTCACTGGCAGATTGAGTGGCATGTGACAAGTGGACAGTGAACAGACCAAATAGGAGGGGGCCCAAAATGTTTAACATTTTGCATTTCTGAAATGTTAATTTTCATACAATGCATAAAGTAAGCAGGTTCACATTAGACCATGTGACCCAAAAATGCTACCTGGGAAGCAAAAAATGTGGCCTTCATTAACAGCTGTTTCTGAGCAGTAGATTTGCCTCATATAAAATTTGTGGTTAGAAAATACTATTGGCTGTTCTGTTACATTTAAGAACAAACACGCCCTTTCTCTAGTTGAAAACATATACAGAACAATACCAGCCGAGATTTATTTTGATTCCAGGAACATCTTGGAAAGGGAGAAGGGAGGAAGGGTGGAGTGAGTGGCAGGTTAATGCTTATCCCTGGGTCTCATTTTGCAGTACAATGACTAGAATAATAAACAGGGGGCTGTGTATTACAAGGCTATAGTACCATGGAGAGGTTCTGCGGACATGGGGACCTCAAGAGTGAAGCTCAGAAGGTTTCCATGTCCCCAGTACCTTGAGAATGGTATTACTGTATAGCTGAGTAATCTCATTCCTCTGCATGTTTTTTTTTTTTTGTAATATATGGTATTACCAGATTTTTTTGTATGCTTTTGTACCATATTGTTTTGGCTTATCCGCCAAGATCCTCTTGAGTTAGCTAAGAGTCAGCTGTTTGCAAAGTAGACAGTTGAAGAGTGGACAATCAGAATTGATTTTGTGTATGATAATGTTCTAAAAAAACTGTACATGTGTTGTATTCTCCTGTTACGTGCTATTGATAAGAACACCTGTGGAAGAATGCTTTCCTGTATCTTTTGTAACTTGTTACCTGTACCTATTACATTCCTACCCCCTACTCTTCCACCGGGTCACAACTGGAAACCAGTCTTCTGGGCTGTACTTGTTTACCTGATAAAAGGGTTCTGTAAGCAAAGTCCTGTGCAGTAGGAATATCCGGGACTGGGAAGGGAGAAGCCAGAGAGGGCGAGGGGGGCAGTAAGGTCAGCTCCCAGGGTGGGTGATGATCAAACGAGCAGACACGAAAGACTGTTAGGCCTGTTCTCCTGGCATTTTAGTATGTTAAATAAAATGTAACTAGCTAACTAAGGTCCTGCTCCAGCCTCTACAAGTTTGTGATGCGGGAGGTTCCTCTTCTGTCTGTGTGGTGCTGTGAGTATCTGTGTGGAGGGGGAAGGACTTCACACAGTAGCTTTTCTCACGGTAAAATAGGCATGGTTGTGGCATTTGTTTGTGGTTATTGCATCAGTCTGTGGGAGATTCATGTTCTTTTTTTTTTTGTACTTGTTTATTGAGACAAGTTCAACATACATATACATGTTCACAGTGTAGTCATCTCAAACAAAATCAGAGTTTATCATTTTACAGCTTCATTTCCATCTACATAAAAAGATGAGTACATATCAACCGTACCACATTATCCCAGTTATACCCTATTTGCAGCTCTAATTTATTGAACACTATTTGTTTAAAGCAGAAAATAAGAATTAAACTTTAAAACTTGTGGGGAGAATGAACAGTTAATTCAGCAAGTACTGTCATTAAGATAAGCTATAAATGATGTATCATATGTCAGGAGGGGTTAAGGGTGGGAACACTGAAAAAGGGATCTGAGTAGGAGCAGGTGAGAGGTGAAATAAGGAGAAATTATTGCATCTTATCTTTGTATAGCTCCCACCTGTTCCACCTGTTACTGAACTTATCTTTCTGATGGTTTACAGCACATGTCATACTTTCCATATGTTGGATTTGGGTTATTATTTCTACCTATTCCTGGAGTGTTGGCAGAATCTGCTGGAGCCATTTTTTGGTTATGGCTTTTAAGACCGCCACTGTAAGGATGGCCCATAAGTATTGTATATCTTTACTTTTAATTTCAATTGGATACAGGCCCAAAACACAATGCTCCGAAGTTATACTTGATGTTAGATTGAATAATTCAGATAAATGAGTAGTTATCTGAGACCAATAGCCCTGAATCTTAGGGCATTACCAAAATACATGGTCCTGGTCTGCCAAAATGGTCCCACAGCTCCTCTAGCAGATTCCCTGTGTTTGTATACCAGCCTTACATAGTTTCGCTGGTGTATGGAAGTACCGAATCCGGATTTTCCAAGCCTATTCACGCCAGCTTGATGAAGAAGTTGTCTTTCAGACATTTCTAAAAATTGTTATTCATGTCTGAGAACTCAGTACTATGTCCAGTTCCTCCTCCCATTTTCTATGTATGTGTTGCAGGGTTTTATTTAACTCCAAAAATTGATTAGTGTTTTGCTCATAAAAGTGCTAAAACATTGTGAAAATGCATTGCACTTGCCTCACTGTGTTTAACAAACATATCACTTCTAGAAAACCTGTATAAATACTTTGGCCCAGATATTCAAACCGCGCCAGGCTGTGGCGCAAGCCCAGGCGCAGCACATCTTGGCTGCGCAGGGCTGTGGACTGGGCGATATTCAACGGAGCTGCGCCATGGCACAGCATCATTGAATATTGCACCCTGGCCACCTGCAGTGTGCATGGCACAGTGGCACGAGTGGAGCATGGGGATGCACTAATGCAAGTTCCATTGCGCCATGCACAGCAACCGCGATATTCAAAACTTGACCTGTAAATGGGGCCATAATATAGGTAGGCGCAAATGGGGCCACGTCATTATGGCCCCATTGCATGCAGGTGCGCCCAATCCCGGCGACGGCGCCTTGGCGCCTGCCAGGCAGCAGCCGCCGGTGACCAACGCCCCTGCAGCCGGCATTGTGCCCACAGCCCGATTATGGGTTGCGGTAAAAAGGAAAATCAGAAATCCCTGGTGGTCCAGTGGATCTGCCCGCCCGTCACCGGGCTAAGTTAATAAATAATATCCTGATATCCCTGGTGGTCCAGTGGACCACTGCCCGCCCGATCGCGGGCTTCAGCATAAATAAAAAAATAGATCCCAATATCCCTGGTGGTCCAGTGGACTGCTGTCTGCCCGATCACGGGCATTTGTAATAAAAATAAAGATTTCCGTCCAGTATCCCTGGTGGTCCAGTAGACCTGCAAGCCCGATCGCGGGCTAAGTAAAGAAATAAAACCCATCAATATCCCTGGTGATCCAGTGGACCCTCCACCCCACCCGCCCACTGAATTCCACCGCCCCACTCCCCCCCCCGGTCAGTGGCGGGCGGCAGCACTCCACCCGCCTGCCGCTCGACACCATCGGTAGGGCTGTACGCCCATTAGTCCTGAGCGTGAGCCAATGGGCATGCAGTCCATAGTGTACACACATTCCAGATATGTGAATGGGATCCATTCACATGTCTGGACTGTAATATATATGGTATGGGCTGCACGCCAGACCATCGTGCGATAAGCCTACTGATGGTGTCAGTCGGCGGGCGCGGGCGCAGGCAGGTGCTGCCGCCACCGCGACCGGGGAGCGGGGTGGGATTCAATGGGCGGTGGGGTGGGGTCCACTGGACCACCAGGGACATTGATGGGTTTTATTTCATTTAGTTCAAGGATTGGCTTGCAGGTCCACTGGACCACCAGGGATATTGGAATCTATTTATTATTTATACTGAAGCCCGCGATCGGGCGGGCAGCAGTCCACTGGACCACCAGGGATATTGGAGATTTTATTTATATACTTTGCCTGCGATCAGGTGGGCAGGTCCACTGGACCACCAGGGATATTGGATATATTTATTTGTTTTACTACAAATGCCCGCAGTCGGGCAGACAACGGTCCACTGGACTACCAGGGATATTGGACATATTTATTTGTTTTACTACAAATGCCCGCAATCGGGCAGACAGTGGTCCACTGGACCACCAGGGATATTGGGGTTCTTTTATTGTACAAATGCCCGCGATCGGGCATGGGGGGCACTGCCAGGTGCAGATGGAGCTCGGGTGGCCACCCACAGGTGGCAACTGCCGTGTTGCGCCCTGCAGTGTGGCAGCTCACCTGTGGGTGGCCATCAGTTGTTCCTTTTTTTTTTGGATCAACTTTGTGCAGGCTCAGGCAGGGGTTGTGCATGCATGGCTCTGCACATCTCGGGCTGTGCAGGGTATGCATGGGCATCCCCCACCTGCACCTGCATACATTACTGATGCGCTTGGCGCATCGGGATTTGTGCTGCACTTTTCCCGCTTGAATATCGTGTCAAGATTAGTGGGCTGCGCATGGTGCAACATTGTTGCGCCATGTGCAACCCTTTTGAATATCTGGGCCTTTGTGTACAGTTAGCATTGTCCCAAGAAAAAAACTGCTAAGTGTGACGTAAACAGCCAGTTCTGAGTGCTGGATAATATTTTTTTTATATAAAATGTATTATGACTATCTCTGCTGAAAATCAAATGCTCTATCAATGACCTCTCTCACCCCCCCCCCCCTCCAGATTTTAGCTGACAGATGCAGGCCAAGAGAACTGCTGATAGTATGTATCACACACTCAGTTTTTTAGAGACAATGTGTTACTGGAAGACTTTTATTAAGGGTCCTGTTTCTCTGAGCTAATTACAGAGTTAAGTTAATTTTGGGTTAAGAGAGAAATCATAAACTAGGTTTATGACGTTAAAATAAGGGAAGCTAGGATGTTACATAGAGGTGTAAGGTTGTAAATGACCCTATGAAGCCTGTGTGAAGAGGGTACAGCATGAGATGAAAATTGGTGTAATTGAAACTGGAATTATGCTAAGGTTACAGAATTAATACTTTAAAAGTACATCCTGTGGTTGTATAAAAATATATTTTTGTTAGATATTTGACCAGAGGAGGGTCTGGATGACTTCATCAAAAAGGGGTTGGGCAATACTGCTTGAAAAGATTATTCTCTTTCACTAGAGAGTTGCATTTTGTATCTGACACTGACCAAGAAAACATCTGAGCACTGAAAAGAGGTATTTAGAAAGCTAGACAAATCTAAATATAGTTGTAGGATTTGCACTGTTTTAAACCTTGTTTTGTTTAAAGACCT
This sequence comes from Neoceratodus forsteri, assembly GCA_016271365.2. Lineage (NCBI taxonomy): Eukaryota > Metazoa > Chordata > Ceratodontiformes > Ceratodontidae > Neoceratodus > Neoceratodus forsteri. Next base: position 30,687,134 of record CM057456.1, read on the forward strand.
GTATGTCTTGTGATATGAGTTCTGTATTATATGTTTGACATATTATGTATTTTAGTAAAAACTCTAATTTTAGAGAAAACCTGGTCTGTCTTTGAATTGCTTTCTTTTGCTAAGAAGTATTTATGGTTTAGCAGACATATAGCTTGTATGGTGGTATCAAACTGGAAAGAGAAGAGTTTTAAATCTGAGGTCTTTATAAAAGTTTTAAAGGGTTCATCTCTGAAAACCTGGTTAGGTGCCCGTAGGCAAAGATATCTGGCCCCCCGAAGACAGATATATCTGAGCCTGTGCATTGGGTATGCTAGCAAGAGGTTAACAATTTGAATCCCTCCAGAACTGAGACTAAAGGTTGATCTGAACTCACAAAAACAGACAAGAGGGTTACCTTGTCTGTTACACTGTTCACGAGACTGCGCTCAGAGGTTGGCACTTTGGGAGTAGAGGGCCTGACCTGCTGAGTGAATCTGTGACACTAATCAATTATTTAAAATCTTGTGTTGTATGGTGTGCGCCTTATCAGCTATCAGGTTTCCATAACCATGCTCCTTTGCCATGAGTTCCACCCCACACTGTTTCAATGACTTAAGGAAAGGGCCTCTCATCCTGCCAGGTCATGGATTGCTTTATTTTGGCAGTCACATAATCCCTTATTTGATAGTAATAGATACAATCTGTTGGCTCCCAGTTATCTCTGGTTTTGAGAGTTTCAGAGGGCAACATGTCGGGGCCTCTTAGAACCTGCCAAGCCGCATATAGGCCTCTTCTCATTTGCCTGATGTACCACTTATGTTGTGTGGCTGGCCAGAACTCGGGGTCAAAGCACCACCATCTATCTCCAGATGCTCCTGGCTGTATATCCTTTTTTAGTCCCTTGGATCCACCCCATTAGAGTTCTGCGAATTGCATAAGTTTGTCCTGAGTGTATTTCAATTGGTGAAGGGGGGGCTAAAAATGACTGCCGATAGGGGTATCTTGGTTTCTGTAGATAATTCCATTTGCTGCCAGTGGGCCTAATACTTCGGCTGGGACCATAGTAGAGCTGTCTTCATTTGCGCTGCTAACCAGTAGTCTTGTAGACTGGGGCAAACCCTCCCTCCTTCCTGTCTAGGTAAAAATAGTGTTTTTCCTAGAGATCCTTGGGGAGGTATATGCCCATAGGAATGACATGTTTTTTCTGCCAATCTTCTAAATCTCTCTGGGGAATCGGGCAGGGTACTGCTTGAAACAGATAAAGAAATCTAGGTAGTATATTTGTTTTGAGTGTTTGTAACCTAGAATAAAAAGGGAGCGGTAGCAGGGACCATCTCCGCAAGTCAAACCAGATTGTCTTCAAAAGTGGTGGGTAGTTATCCCCGTAAAGGTATTTGGGGGCCTTACCAAGCCGGACTCCCAGGTATTTGGTATTGGGACAATCCCTTTTCACTGGATAGTTGAGCTGAAGCTCCACAGGTATCTGTGCGTTTAGTACAAGAACCTTTGTTTTTGCCCAGTTTAGTTTGTAACCGGAAAGTCTGGAGTAAGCCTCTATTTGCTGGAAAACCTTAGGAAGGGAGCTTTCTGGGTTTGTTAAATATAATAAAACATTGTTCGCATATAATGCGATTTTATGAATAGTATTACCCCATAAAACTCCTTGTATTTCCCCATTCAATTTTATACTCTGAGCCAGGGGTTCAGTATAAAGGGCAAACAGAAGCAGAGACAGGAGGCAACCCTGTCTCGTACCTCTAGTCAGCCCAAAGGGCTAGAATATGTATCCATTAGTTCTCACAAATGCGACTGGGTTGGTGTAGATTCTATTTATGATACAGAGAAAGGGCGTAGGAAACCGAAGCCAGCCAGAGAGCCCTGTAGAAATTCCCAGGAGACGTGGTCAAATGCTTTTTCGTCATCCAAACTCATAATATAAGCTGGTTGACCTGTGGTTTGCATACGTTCAATGATGTTAACTGATCTCCTGACATTATCTAATGTCAGCCTGCCTGGGACAAAACCAGTCTGATCCCCTTGTATAAGTTCCAGAATGGTCTGTTCTACCCTTTCGTGCTAAGATACTGGCCATTATCTTATAGTCGGTGTTTAAAATAGTGATAGGGTGGTAAGATGCACAGTTAGTGGTGTCCCTAGCCAGCTTCGGGATTACTGATATGATTGCTTGGGTCCAAGAGGGAGGCATATTACCCTCTTCGGTATGTAGATAGTTATAAGCTTTGCACAGCAGAGGGGTGACCCCATCCTTGAATTGTTTAAAAAATTCACTGGGTAAACCATCAGACCTGGGGCACTTGCCAGTTTTAATTCTCCTAATTTCTGCCAGGATTTCTCTTTCTGTAAAAGGCTAACTCTGTGTCTCCCCTTGGGTCTGTGAAAGGTGGGGTAGCTTCAGTGGGTCTAAGAATTCTCCAACTTCCTGTGCAGTAGGTGAGGGTCCCCCAGTATACAATTTCTAATAATAATTTTTAAAGGACCTTGCTATTTCCTCTGTTTTATATTGTAGTGTCTGTTTTATAGTATCCCTGACCTTAGTTATAATTGTTCTATTTCTACATTGGCGAAGCCTACTAGTTAATAGTTTAAGAGCTCTAGGACCTCCTCGTAAATCGTTGTCTTAAATACACGAGTTTTTGTTCTACTTGGTAATCCAGTATTTTTAAGTACTCTGCTTTCAGTTTTGCCAGTTGTTTCCCTCTGTCCCTGTTAACTTTTTGTTGTTGTTGACCTTCTAAGTCTTGTATTTGCTTTTGTAATTCCTTCTATGTTTGTTACCTCTGTAATTCCTTCTATCTTTGTTCCCTTCATTTTTTAAATCTACATGCAAGCTCCTGTTCTATGGTCTGAGTTATTGCTTCTTGATGTTCCTCTGTTTGCAGGAGGGAAATATTAAGTCTCCAGAAGGTGGAGCGCTTCTGAGGGCCCATGGCTAGCTTTGAATATATAGGGCTATGGTCAGAGAGCAGCCCCGTTCCTATTTCAGCAGATTTGCAGATCCCCAATGACTCTTTGGGGGTGAGGAAATAATCTAGTCTAGAGAAGGTTTGATGCGGGGGTGAAAAATAAGCATATTGCCTAGTTTTGGCATGTAGTGATCGCCAGACATCCATCAGGCCAAATTCTCCTAATAGCTTAGCTACTTTGCATAAGATTCACTCCACCCTCCCCTTTAGTGGGCTGTGCTGTAGAATCTAGTATGGGATTAAGTTTTAAGTTTAAATCCCCTGCTATCACTAAGTGACCTTCTGTCCAGGCCATGATCCTGAGAAAGAAGTCTTGATAAAAAACAAATTCTGTGCCAGGTGGGGCATACAAAGAGACCAGGGTAATCATAGTACCATCACTGCTTCCCCTTAATAGCCGCAAACCTTCCCTGTTTATCAACCATACTATCATTAGTTTCAAAATGGGTAGAATGGGGAATGAGTATGGCAGTTCCCCTTCGATGACCTTTGCTGTATCCAGATGAAACGATCTTTTTATACCCAAATTTCAACAGCTTTTCATGTTCAGTTTTACTCATGAGTTTCCTGAAGTAGGATAAAGTCAGCCCCTGATTTTCTTAAAAAGGACATAGTGCGAGCCCTCTTAATTCGATGCGCAAACCCATTCACGTTGTAGGCTAATACTGATAGTTCTGATTTAGCCATAACTATAAGTTAGTAAGCACCCAACTAGTGGATCAGTCCCTGTAATTTGCTCAGTATTCCTTAGAGTCCTCCATTACATAGTTCAACGTGACAGTTAAAATCTCACCCTGTACACATAAATAATTATAAACAACATCTAATTCTAAAGTCTGTAACTTAGTATGAACTTTATACAGTTGACTTCCACGGTGGAGATGTACCATGAATCAAGGGGATCTCTAGTCGTCCGGTGAGCCCCCCCCACCCAAAGCACAGGGCAGGATACTGGGCGGTGGGAGATGAAGCAAAGCTCCAGGCCACTAAACAGTAGCTCTCCCAATGAGCCTTCCATGGCTAAACTGTGAAAAACAGCAGTTTTGTGACGCCGGTAACTGGACTAGGTTGAACAATTCAACTGCCCTGGTGATGTAACAAAAATCGGAACACTCACACAGCAATTCCTTTCAGTAAACAAACTATCTTCAGAGCTTATCCCCCCATTTTGCCCTATCTCTTATAGTAACACTTTGTCATTACAGAAAAGAAACCCATGTTTAAACAAATCAGTAAATTAAGGCACCGTAATTTTTCAACAGGCAGACGTGCCTTGCTTCTCTGTTGCCTCTACACAAGAACTGTGAGGAATAAACGTTTGTGGTGAAATAACAATAAGACTGTCTAAACCCCCCAGTCTCTGAAGTCCTTCAGTTCTTCACATGTGTAAGGCGACACGATAACGTGGGTCCAGAAAAAACGATGATTTTTAAATGTCTAGACATTTAGAAATATGAATTTCTATAAGTAGACGTTCTGGCTCACCACTAGTATTAAAGGCAGTCGGGTCATATCTGTGCCCATCTCAGTCCTGTGTATCTGCAGTACAGGTTTTCTTAGCTTCTTGTGCTTTCAGGAGTGCTGCTCAAATGGCTACAAGTGGCAATAGTGATGACATCTGTGGGCCGCAACCTCGTCATTTCTTGTTAAGTGCAGTGAGCCAATCAGAGGAGGGTTGAGTTGCAAGCTGGGAATCCGAGTTCTGGGGAACCTTGGCTGGAGCTTCTAGTAGGCCCTTCTCCAACAGGGCCCTTCCCGGTTCTTCAGCTGACTCGTACATTTTGCTTCCATCTGGCCACAGAATCTGTATACGAGCAGGGTAAGGAGTATTATATCTGATATGTTTGGCATGGAGAGCTTTTAAGATAGGGCTATATTGCATTCTATGCTTTTGTATCTCTGGGGGAAAATCATGATTGAATTAGATTCTGCTTGTGAGGTACTTTACCTCTTTCTGCTGCCATGCCCTCATGAGAATGTCCTCCTTGACTTTGTAACTATTAAATTTCAGGATTATTGATCTCGGTTTAGCATCAGCTGGAGGTTTTGCTTATAGAGCTCAGTGAGCACGCTGAATCCCAAGGTGGTATCCCGGGGGTAATTGTAAGACGTCCGCAAGCAAATCTGCAAGAAATTTGGTCATATGGCCGGTTTCTGAGCCCTCGGGTAATCCACGTATCCGAATGTTCTCACGTCTAGAGCGGCCCTCTAAGTCAATACATTTATTCTGCAGTTGCTCAGTATGGTACAGTAAAGCTTGTATTGCGAGGCCCATTTTGGAGGTGTCACCTTCAGTGTTACTAATGCGTTCATCCGCCTCCCCAATCCTTTTTTCAAGACCTACTAGATGCTGATTTAATTGCTTGAATTCTGCTCGGTTTTCAGCCTGCATTTATTTTATTTCTTGAAAGAGTGTCTCGAAGTGGGAACACGAAAGCTGGTCGGTCTCTGCATCGATGTCTAGTAGGCTTTCGGAGAAAGGGCTCCTACTACTTTCTCGAGGTGGCGGTTTTAATCCTTGTACATCAGATCGTTGAGCGGCTCGTTTCAGTTTAGATCTGCCCCGATTATCTTTCATAGGTTTGCTGCTTGCCATCTGACAATTTGGAGTCTCTTTTGTTTGTTTTAAAAGTATATTTGGGGCTTGCAGGAGGGGAGCTCCTTCTAGTGTGCTGCTACTAGTTCCGTGACGTCCCCGGAAGTCGGGGAGATTCATGTTCAAGGATAGTTGTGAAAATGGTGGGGGATACTTTCAGGAAGTGGGTAACAAAATCTGTTGACTGGCTTAGTTGTCCATCCAGGAGTTAAACTGACAGTAATGACTGGACAGTACCACTTTTCAGTGTCTGGGACAGTAGTGTGTGTGTGTACTGTATGTATCCACATATCTGCAGTCACATAACTACCCAGGATGGGGAATACATTTATTTATTTAAAATATTCCTGTAATAAAATATTTTTCTAAAATGTGAGATGATGATGAGTGGAGATACTAAACATAACTGAACTACTGTATTCTAGTACTTCTAGGGACATAGATATGGTGCATTAGCCGCACATTGGCAGTCTTCCTTTCCATTTAAATCCAGCCAGAACATCTTCAAGATAAGCTCTTCTCACCCATCCAGGTGGTATTCTCCTTGGCTCCTCCCCGTGATGTCAGATTTTCCTTTCTGCAGGAAGAATCCGGTCTCCTCCTTCGCAGCTCTCAGCGCACAGTGTACAGCCCTTACTTCTTCGTTTTCAGGCATTGTGTTTTTTTCAGTGTTTTTTTTTCCAGTCCAGCTTTCCTTATAAGTAGTGTGATGACCCCAGAACTTGCCCACGGTTCAAATGGTGTGTGGCATGCAACCAAAACATGTCATGCATTGGCCCTTGCGTGTCTGTTGCTTTGTGGGGGGCAGAGCATGACCCACAGGCTTGCGGTCTGTGCAAGACCCTGCTCCCCTCATCGCTTGAGAACAGGTACACCCGTCTTCTCCTTGGCCAGATAGATGATTGAGATCCTCTGGTTTGGTTCAGGGATGCCTGCAAGGCTGTTCCGGTTGTGGCGGCAGGCTCAGCCTCTCAGCTGGCTATCCTTGAGGAGGCAGCAGTCCATGCCATGGTGGTCTCTTCTCCACCCTAGTGCTACTCCCGGTGGGTACCTCTGTGGGGGCGTCCTTCTTGGGATCTTTTAGGGACATGTGCCAGTCCCTCCAGACCCTAAGGGAGGGCCCTTTCCGAGGGGATCGTACCTCTAAGGTGAGGCTTAATAAGTCCCACCGTAGGTTGTGGGACCATGAACATGCTTGCTCTTCCTGCTCTTGTGACTCCTTCAACTGCTCGATGGTCATGGAGCAGTTGGCTTCAGCCAGTCCCACCAGGGCTGAAGGACAGGCTGCTAGCTCCTTGGTGTCCCCGGCTTGCTGACAAAGATTTTTCTGGACCAGTTGACCCATTGGCAGACAAGTTGGGAATGACTCTCTCTCCCAGAGTCCAGTCTTCTTGGCCCTTCGCAGGAGTAGGAAGTTTGACTGACCTTGCTGTCTCCTTACAGGGATTCCCTTCAGGGTTTCACACCAGGACCGGTCCACGTGGTTTACACAGCCCTCCCATGTCCCTCAACAGTGGTTTCTTGTCGCGGTCGAGGTCTAAGTCAAGGACCCAATCCTGGTCTTGGGATTGGGTCGATCCATTCTCGACCTCCACCAAAGCACCACTGATGCTCCTCTTCCTCTTCGTCTTTGGACAAGGGAGGCTCTGCCGCAAATTGTGGCGGCAGTACGAGGAATTATGTGGCAGCAGTGTGTCCTCGGACAGGGCCAATCCTTCCAGCAGGCCCAGCGCTGTGGTCTACACGGTGAAGCCAGTTCTGGTCCAGCCGTATCAGGTTGAGCCTTTCCCAGCTTCTGCACCTATTTTAGTGGCGCATCTGCCCAAGCAGGCCTTGCACGTGGCTCCATCCAAGGCTGCTCGTTCACCAGTCTCTCCATCTGACTTTCAGTACATATTACCCACTGTGATAAATCCAGAGTCTAAGGAGGGTGTTCGAGGAGTTGTCACAGACAAGACAGCTCCTCCATGCATTGGTCTAGGACCCCGGGCTTTGATTGAGAGTTCTCCGAGGACTTTGCCCCCAACCAGGGCCCCCGTTTGTTGGGGCCTTGCTCCAGTTTATCTGTCAGTCTATGGAAATTCCACTGGAGCCGGTCCAGAAATGGACCCCCTGACAGAGAGATCCTTGGCAGGGGATGACTCCCCAGGGATGTCCTTTCTGGTGGGAAAAACCATCATAGATCCCACCTTGGAGCTGTAGCAGCATCCAGCTTCTTGCTCTGCTCCTTCTGCTTGTATGGTCCACAAAGTATGCAGTTCCAATCGGGTCCCTCCCAGTTTCTGCGATTACCCCTTGCTGAGTGGTTGGTGGCTGATTCTGTTTTCTATCTGAGGACAGTGTCAGTTATGTTAAGAAGCCCCGACGAGAATCAAAGAAGCTGGACCATGTTGCCTAAAGGTTTATGCTGTGTCTTCCTTGGGCCTCAGGCAAGTGAGCTGCACCGTTATGATGGCCGACTTCAGCCATGCACTTGGGGGGGTCCTGGATCATGTCATTCCACACCTTTCTGTGGACCTGCAGTCTGTAGTAAAAGTGATCCATGACCAAGGCTACACTCTTGCTAAGCACCAGCTCCTGGCGGCCATGGATATAGGCAACTGCTGCACCTGGTCTGTGGTGGTGGCAGTGGCTGTGCTCCGCAGAGCCTGTCTTTGTATCTCCAGCTTCATAGCAGATGCCGAATATAAACTGGTGGATGTCCCATTCTTGGGCACCAACCTCTTTGGGCCAGATTTGGGAACTACCTTATGAGCATTGAGAAGTCCAGTGCCATCCTGGATTCAGTCATCTCCTCACAAAAGGACCCCAAGGGCTAGCGGCTGAAGAAGAAGCCCTTTTTGTTTCAGCCCTTTCAGCTCAAGTAGGATAAAGTGGTTGGAAGCTGGCCCATTGGCACAGCGGTGGGATTTCTGCTTGCGACGCGGGAGACCTGGGTTTGGGAACGGACTCCGGTCGCTGGAGGGCCGGCTGGGGGGACAAGGATGGAGCATCCCATGGACTGCTCTCTTTCTCCAGGGGGAGGGTTGGGAACCCGTCCAGCGCTGATGGGCCCCTGGCGAGAGCCAAGGGGCACCGCGGCTACTGGCACATAGCAGCGCCTCAGGGTGGGGCGGATGCAGGATGTCATTGCGTTCCCGCCCCAGGAAACTGAGGGAACTGCCGGCCGCCCTAGATGATGCTTGCGTGGGCTGGCCCTCTGACCAATCGATATGTCTAAATTGCTAGGCCAGTGCGCAGCCCCCCTAGAGGGGCAATCCGGGGGGTATCAGAGGGTCACGGCCGTTGGGGGGGTGGAAGCCCCATGGTCCATGACCGAGCAGTTGTACCTGGCGGCTCAGGCGATAAAGATAAAAAAAAAGTGGTTGGGCACTTCTCTAAGGGCCTTGACCACCAGTCCTCACTGGTGCATGAACCACCACCGCCTTGGGACCTGTTGCTGGCCTTGGCAGTGCTCATGGACAAGCCATTCGAAATGATGCACAAGTGTGGCATCTCTTAGCTGTTGTGGGAGACCACCTTCTTGGTGTCTGTCACTTCCGTCAGAAGGATCGGTGAGCTCCAGGTGCTCTTGGGGGAGTCTTCTTACTTGCTGTTCCACAGGGACAAGGTTGTCCTCCTCCCCCAACCTGAAGTTTGTCTCGAGTTTCACCTTAACTAGGTGATCAGTCTCCCAGTGTACTTCACCAGTCCAACCTCGGAGGCTGAGCACAGGCTCAATATGTTGAACCTGAGGCAAGTGCTCACTTATTATACTGAGCACACGGCTGGAGTCTCGGGAGAGGTTCGCCAGCTCTTTGTCAACTACACTGAAGCTACACCTGGCGAGGCGGCAGCTAAGTGGATGATTGGCAGGTGGATTGTCTCCTGCATTGATCTCTACTGTAAGCTTGGCTGGTAGGGACCCTTTCGTGGACTCATTCCACCAGACATAACGCTGCCTCAGTGGCTGCTTCCAGGGACATCCTATCCAGGAGATCTGCAGGGCTGCTACTTGGAATTCAGCGCACACCTTCATTTTCCATTACCACAGTGACCAGGTCACTCTAATATGCAGTTTGGGACCTCAGTTCACCAATCCCTTTTTCTCAAGTAGGGGTTTGTGCCTTGCCCCTTCTCCCAGAGAACTGCTGAGAGTCTGCCAACATGTGGATAGTGCACCATAGCCACATCCCTAGAAATGTGGTTTCTCACCTGTAACTGTAGTTCTAGCAGTGGTACTGTATGGTGCACATCCACACATTCACCCGACCTCCCCTGGCAGGTGGCACATGCATCCCTGCTTCCAGCATGCAGGATCTGGCGTCATGAAGGGCAGGCAGGAGGATACCACCAGATGGGTGATGCAGGCTTAGCATGAAGATGTTCTGACTGGATTAAAGGTAAAGGAAAACTGCCAACGTGTGGATATGCTCCATATACCACTCCAGTTACAGTTGAGTAACACAGAAACATAGAAACATAGACTTTGACGGCAGATAAGGACCGCTAGGCCCATCTAGTCTGCCCATTTCCCTACCTACAGGATAGGCCGCAGATCCTAGTTAACCAACAGCCTATATCTTCCTGCCCCCCACCAGAATTGCCTAATGTCTGTCCCATGCATTCTTGAATTCTCCCACAGTTTTAGACCCCACAACTTCCTCAGGAAGGCTGTTCCATGCATCCACTACCCTCTCTGTGAAATAATACTTTCTCACATTGCCCCTGAACGGCCCTCCTTCTGTCTTTAAATTGTGTCCCCTTGTTCTTGCAAGTCTCTTTTTCTGAAGGATGCTACTCTCTTGGACTGTGTTGATTCCCTTGAGGTACTTGAAAGTTTCTATCATGTCCCCCCTCTCCCTTCTTTCCTCAAGGGTATACATATTAAGCTCCTTTAGTCTCTCCTCATATGGCTTCTCTTGCAGACCCTGCACCATTTTAGTTGCCCTCCTCTGGACTGCTTCTATCCTGTCTATGTCCTTGTGGAGATGGGGTCTCAGAACTGGACACAGTATTCCAGATGGGGTCTCACCAACTGTCTGTACAGAGGATAACAACTTCCTGTTTTCTGCTGCTGATGCCTCTCCCTATACATCCCAGTATACCCGGCCCTCCCTACTGCCTTCTCACATTGCTTGCTAACCTTAAGGTCATCTGATATGATTAACCCCAGGTCCCTTTCCTGTTTTGTTGTTGTTACTACCTCCCCACTCACTGTGTATTCTTCCCTGGGTTCTTGTTTCCCAGGTGCATTATTTTGCACTTTTTGCATTGAATCCTAGCTGCCATCGTCTGACCATTCCTCCAACCTTGCCAAGTCCCTTTTCATCCTTTCCCGCCTCCTTGTGTATCAACCCTGTTGCAGATCTTTGTGTCATCTGCAAAAGGCATACTTTTCCTTCCAGTCCCTCTGCAATGTCACTGATGAAGACATTAAAAAGGACTGGACCCAATACTGAACCCTGCGGTACCCCACTAGTAACCGCCTCTTTCTTCAGAGTGGACTCCATTTACAATTACCTTCTGTGTCCTGTTGTCCAGCCAATGTTTTACCCAGGCTACCACCCTGGGACCCACTCCCAGGCTGGTTAATTTGACTAATAATCTTTTGTGTGGGACTGTGTCAAATGCCTTGCTAAAAGTCTAGGTAGGCCATGTCCATAGCCCCTCCTGGTCTACTACTTTGGTCACCCAGTCAAAGAAATCTATTAGATTAGTCTGACATGACCTTCCACTGTGAACCCATGCTGCCTTGGATCCTGTGCTCCACTGACCTCTAGGTAATCAACTATTCTTTCCTTCAAGTGACTCCATCACTTTCCCTACCACAGAGGTCAGACTGACAGGTCTGTAGTTTCCTGCCTCTGTCTTGGTCCCACTTTTGTGAAGGGAATCACATCCGCCTTCCTCCAGTCCTCGGGTACCACACCATCCTCCCATGATTTATTAAAAGAGTAGCCAGTGGTTTCACTAGTTCCTTCCTTAATTCTTTTAGAATTCTGGGGTGAATTCCATCAGGACCCATTGCTTTGTCCACCTTCAGTTTTAGGAGTTCTTGCAGAACCTTTCTTCTGTGAAAGGACTGGGATCGACCCCTATCAAGAGTGCTTCTGTTAATTGGATTAGGCACTTCCCCTCCTCTTTTGTGAATACTGAGCAGAAATATTCGTTCAGTATTCCTGCTTTTTCACTGTCCCCCTCTGCCCACCCACCGTTCATTCTATTCAGCCTCACTATCCCTCCCTTTGTCTTTCTACGCTCGCTGATGTACCTATAAAAGGTTTTATCCCCCTTCTTAACTGAGTTGGCTATCTTTTCCTCAGTTTGGGCCTTTGCTATTCTGACTTCCCTCCCTGCTTCTTCTGCCTTAACTGGTACAGCTCTCTGTCCTGCTCCTTCTGTGTTTCCTTATACTTCCGGAATGCTATCTTTTTCTTCCTGACTTTCACAGCTACCTCTCTTGAGAACCATAGTGGCTTTTCTTTCATTTTGATTTGTTTATTTGCTTCACACAAAGGCTTGTTGCCTCTGTGATGGCAGTTTTGATAATTCCCATTGTTGCTCCACACCTCCTTCTAGCCTGTTTGCTAGTGCTTTCTGAGGCACTCTCCCATCTTGCAAAGTCAGCCCTCCTAAAGTCCAGTACCCTCACTTTGTATGGCTTGACTCTGTAGGCTGAGTTTAACGAACCACACTGTTTGATGGTCACTTGTCCCCAGATGGCAACCCACTTCTAGATCTGAGATCCTCTCACTGTCCCCGTTTGAAGTCTGAGGTCTAAATTGCTCCCTCACAGTGGGTTCTGAAACTAGCTGTCTAATGCCTGCCACCTGTAGGCGTCAAGAATGGCCCTGCTCTTGGATGTGGCTGCAGCAAATGTGCTCCAGTTAACATCTGGCATATTCAGGTCTCCCATCAACAGTATCTCCCTTTCTCTGCCATTCTAAGAATGCCTTCCATCATATCCTTGTCCATTCCTTCCCCTTACATGGGGGTCTGTACCTAACCCTGTGCGGATTGTGGTGCCCTTTCCAGTCTCCAAGGTGACCCACAGTGCCTCCTCTCCTCCTGTTTACTCTTTTGTTCAGTTGCTTTTATCCCTTCCTTTACATGAGAGCTACTCCTCCCCTCTTCTCCCTTCCTGTCTCTCCTGTAGGTTATGTACCCTGGTATGTTAACATCCCAGTCATGGTTCTCTGTGTACCATGTTTCTGTGACTGCTACGATATCCAGGCATCCCTCTTCCATTAAGGCCACCAGCTCAGAGCTTGTTGCCCAGACTACGGGCATTGGTACTCATTACCCTCCATTTCTGATGGCCTTACCCCTTTGCTCCATCCCTGTCCTTCTTGCCTTTGTCACTTTCTCCATTTACCTCTGCCCTTCTCCCTATCGACACCTCCATGTTGGTGTTTGCCACACTTACTACCGTGATTGTTTGGTGGGGCTAGGATTTTCCTGCTCCTTTCCAGTGCCTCCATGCCTATGGCTAGTTTAAAGCTGCCAATGAAGCATTTAAACCTATCACCTAGGATCCTGGTTCCCTCCCGGACAGATGCAGCCCATCATGCCAGTATAGGCTTGCATCACTCCAGGTGGACCCCAGTCCCCAATGAAGCCAAATCCCTGAGCTCCACACCAGTTTTTCAACCACTGATTGAATCCCATGGTGCGGAACACCCTAGCCTCTCCTATGCCATAGATGGGTAGCACCTCCGAGAAGGTTACGTGCGTGCTCCTGACTAAGCCCCTCCCCAATTCCACAAACTCTTCCTGCACTTCTCTAATCCTTTCTTAGCCAGGTCATTTGTCCCTAGGTGGACAGTGACATCCAGCTCCCTCCCTGTGCAGCTGCTCGGCAATCCTGAGGATTCGCTCCCTGTCCCTCAAGCCATGGCACCAGGCAGGCACCTACCTCCCTCTCCCTTCCTTGCCCAGTTCTACCTTCCTAACAATGGAGTCCCCACCAGAGTTGTTTCTTCCTGCAGGGTCCCCTGCCACCCTCCTGTGGGTCTCCTTTGTGGAGTTCCCAACATCCTCCTTGGTCTCCACTGTAGGTGCCTCCATAGAGGAACCACACTTTGCCAGAATGGCATAGGGTGTGGAGGGTACAACTGGAGGGATGTGCCTCTGTTCCACCACCCTCACCTCCCTAAGCCCACTGTGGTCCAACCGCTCCTCTTTCTTGGCAACCTCTGAGGCAACGGCAGTGGCACTGGTGGTCCCTGGATGGAAGAGGAGGTCCCACAAATCCTGGCCAACTCAGCCTGGAGATGAGCAACCTCCTTCCTCAGCCCAGAGAGGTGCCTGCAGATGGGACAACACCACATCCTCCAGAACATCTCCGGAAGACTGCTGTTCCACAGCCACTGCACTGCACCACTCAATCATGTCTTATTTCTGGCCCTTAACTGTTTGCAATCCTTACTCTTTCCTCTGTTTTTTTCTCTCTCCTTACTTTCTGCCTGTGTTCCTTTAAGCTCCTGATTGTCCTGTTCTGAGACAAGAATATCCTATATTTCTCAGTAGACTACTTACTTGTTCAGAGGCAGACCTCCAGCAGCTAGAGGGGGCCGGAGAGCTACTCTTGCCCTTCTAGGATGGTGGGTCCTTGGTGGTTCTGTGATCACTCACTTCCTGCCCCTAAACAGGAAATTCCTGTTGTCAGTCAAATCCTGTGCCTATAAAATAGAACTAGCTTTGGGTGGGGCGGTGGAGGGAGGAGAGAGGCAATATAGTCCCAGTAGAAGTTCAGTCACACAGCAGTCCTTTCTCCTGGTGTCTTCTGCCAAGCTATTAGCAGAATCTTTCTAAGGCAGTCTTTAAATGTAGCTTCCTTCTAGCTAAGCCACTTCCCCTACTTACCAGATCTTTCTACAAGTAATTTAAACCTCACAGCAGTTAAGTCCTTTCAGTCACCTAGATTTACACCTAGATGACTTTTCAGTTACCCATTCAGTTCAGTTAACCCAAACACACACTTTTTTGTTTTGTATGTTAGTTTTTACCTAAATTAAAGGTCCAAATACAAAAGTTCTTCTACTTTAGTCCCAGCAGAGAAGTTCAGTCACACAGCAGTCCTTTCTCCTGGTGTTTTCTGCCAAGCTACCCTCTTATTTGCAGTATTGTCAAGACAGATAGACACGCGCACACACGCACACACACTCACTCTCATACTAATTTAAAAGGCAGAAGGGAGTCTAGGTCCATTAGTTTGCCCCCTTCAAGTTTTATAAACAGGGAATAATTCATAGGGTTTCCCAGCATATGTCAGTGCACTCTGGGATTCCCTTGGTAAACAGAAATTTGTCCAGGCTTACCCTGAAGGCTGTACTATCTTTATATCCACTGTCTCCGCTGGTAGGCTGTTCCGCAGGCTCACCATCCCTGGGAGAAGCAATGCCTTCTAAAATGCCCTTCATTCTCTACCTCTGAGCTACAGAGCATGTCATCTCATCCTGCTAGAACACACTGTAAACACATTTCCATCTGTTCGACCTTGACGATATCCTTCATTATGCAGAAGCCTGAAATTATGTCACCCTTCAGATTTCTTTTTCCAGGGCAAATGCACTACCATCCTCCATCATCTCCTCATACCTAATAATTTTTGTTCTCTAATCCCCTAATCATTTTTGTGGTCCTGCATTGCACCCTCTCGACTGCCTCAGTGTTCGTTTTGTGTTGTGGACCTCAGAACTGTCTGCAGCACTCCAGGTGGGGCCTGACCAGAGCCTTCTAAAGTGGCAGGATTACTTCCTCTGCTATGCTGGTCACCCTTTTTGATGGATCTCCGTGTTCTCCAAACCTTCTTCAATCAAAGTAATCAATCAAAACTTTACTTGTATAAGGCACCCTTCCTATGCTCAGGGTGCCTTTACAATACACATTAAAAGTCACCGTATTACAATTTAAAACAAATTAAACATATCGATGTGCGCTCAGTCAGTTCCTGAAAAAAGCCTGGTTAAACAGGTAGGTCTTTAATAACTTTTTAAAACCTTTTACGGTCTTAACAGTGGCCATGCACTGCTTGTCATATTTTAGCCTCTTGTCTTTTATAATTCCAAGATCAGTTTCTCCTCCACTGCAACAAGGGAAGCCCCACATAGTATGTAGGCCTTATCTCTGTCCTGCCTTCTCAAATGTCACATCTTGCATTTGCTACATTGATTCTCAGGGCCAGATCCACGAAGGTGGCAGTGATGCAGGAGAAGGTAACTTAAATGGGCCCTGGAGCTTTGTGCCATGCAAGAACTATACAACACCAGATCCACCATAGCAGTGAGTTTGGTCAACAGGATTGGCTAGATGGTGTGAAGTGGCACTGCAGAAAAGCATGAATGTCTCAAGACCCCTCCATATAATGTTGTGAAATGCACAGCAAAACGCAGAGTTGACATTTGAGGATAGCCAGGTAAAGGTCCTGTAGCTGTAGCCTGCTGAATGCCCTCTCTGCATACAGCTGGATGGCATGCTGGTACTGAAACCAGGCCTACCAGTGTGACAGCAGTAGGGACCATTTGGCTGTCTCACCTGGTATACAGTCACCCATGCACACTACCATCTGTGAAAGGAGGAGACAGCAATAATGTGCCTCCATGTACAGAACCAGTGCTGTGACTGAGACACAGGCACAAAACAGGTCGTGTGAGAGAGGATACCTGGCAGCCATGACCCATCTGGTTACACCATCACCACCTTCACTGTGATCAAGTACAGGTGGCACATTTGGCTCCGTTGCATTGTGAAGAAACCGGTGTCGTACCATTGCCAGTCACCAGTATGCACCAGTGGAGGGGAGATGAAAATGTCTGAGACATCAAGCAAGTGGAGGACATTGTGGTGGAGACGGTGAGGCAGCAAGCCACATACCATGTAGACAGATAGTGGGCTTGTCATCAATGGCGTTGAGCACCACTGTGTGCACCACAACCAGAACAGTATGCAAACCATTGAAATTCCTGATCTCCCTCCATGGCTATGCCACTCTCTCAAAAGGATATGAACAAATGCAGCGATGGTACCCAGATGAGCATGACACACAGATGTACAGGCTGGACCAGTGGGGTCACCCAACCAGACCAACAGTGACTACCACATGTGTGGGATACATCGTGCATTACATAGATAAGAGCCTACAGGTACAGGCCCATTACACATGTTCAGTGCAGGGTCATGCACAGACATGTCACAGTACCACAAGGTGTTGGTGCAACATTACAGTCAAAACCCAGCATGTCACTAGAGGTGAGACATTTTTTCAAGCAAATAGGGTAGCACTTGCCCGAAAAATGTAAAGTGTTTCATTTTAAAGCTTAGGTGTAGCTAAAACATCTACTGTTTTCTGGCCAAAGGGGGGTAGTGGGGTGGTACTTTGTTCCATGAGTGTATCCGTTAGTGGTCATGGCCTTGCCTGCACTGATGTCAGGCTGATCAGTCTGCAGTTGTCTAGATTCAATCTTGGCCCCTTCTTGAAGATAAGGGATACATTGGCCATTTTGTGGCCCTCCGGCAGTACACGTGTTTGGACAGATACATGCATTATTACTGCAAGTCACCCTGCCAGTTGTTACTTTAGCTTCACTATTATCCTGGGGCAGGGTGCTCAGGGGCTCAAGTACCAGAGTCTTTTTATGCCCAGTGGGTGTGTCCTGACACGCATGGGTACTGGATTTTCATCCCTCAGCTATAAGAGCACAACAGCCAGGTCACTTGAGTGACCCATGTCAGTTAAATAGGTTAAACCCACCCCAACCATTTGAACCCCACCCAAACCTTAAAAAAAAAAAACTTTCAGAGCCGGCTAATGGCATGGTGAGTTAAGGCATCCATGCCTCCCTGCTGTCACAGTGGTGACCTGGGTTTGGGAACAGACTCAAGTCACTCGGCTCAGTCGGGAAGGAAAGATTGAGCATCCATAGGACATCTCTTCCCTCGGGGAGGTGGAGATTCTGTGACTCCCGCTCGACTGCCACTTGGAGTAATCCAGATGGCTGCACGTGCATAGTCTCACAGCTTGGGGAAGGGCTGATGTACAGAGTGCTGAGGGCGCCTCCGAGGAGGTGGAGTGTCCACGCCACACTCATTGCACGTCCAGCCATGCCCAGGGAGGAAATCAGGAGGAAAAAAAGGTGGATGGGCTTAATGAAACCCTGTCACATAATACAGGACGGGCTAGTACAGTCGCCTGGCCTGCCCAGGATGGATAAAAACCTATATTGGAGGAAAATAACTTCAGTATGTAGTATTTAAAAAAAAAATGAATTATTTCACTAAAGTCCAAGGTAGTTCACTGATCCTCATCTTTGTCTATCTTGGCACGAGGCCTGAATGCCAGTATCTCACCCCAGAAAAGCTTTGCACTACTGAGCGAGATATTGGCATTCAGGTCCAGTGGTGAGACAGATGTGAATCAGCGGCTTGCATTGGACATTAGCAAAATAGAACATTTTTAAAAATACTAAATGCTGAAAGGGATATCTAAGGTTTAGGTGGGGAGGGTGGCGGGACTCAGGCAGGTGAGGAGTGTTCATTTATCATATTAAGTGGCTACAAAAGTGAGTGAGGTGGAAGGGCTGGCGGAGGGGAACACATCTACATTACTTAGGAGGGAAGGACAAAAATGGTTCAGCAGTTTACAGTATGCTAGGAAGATAGAAAGAGGGCAAATAAATGTATTGAGACTCTTCAAAGCTTTTATTGGGACTCTTGAGTTTTTTTCTGGAACCCCATTGTTTACCACAGGAGTCCGAAGACTCAAATGAAGAAATCAACTGAGTGCCTTCCTGGGGTGAATCCCATCCACCCTTTGGGAAGGTAGTCAACTACCAGGGTGGGTGATGTCACGTGTTCATTTGCTGATGGAGAAATAACTCAATGCTGATGACCTCTGAGACAGTGTGCCTTGAGTTTTATTAACACTGGTTGAAAATTCTCACCTTATGTCTCTAAAATAAATGATAATTTTTTTTTAATTGGTAACTTGGTCAGTGCACACTCTGTTGGTATGCATCATGGTCAAAAGGACTGAAAACAGTCTCTAATCACAGTACCAAAGTATTTTTCTCAGTGTAAGCCAACTTTCAGGACAGCGAAGTCTGCCCTTTTTTCACAGCTATATAAACAATTTTAGTAACGTATTATCAAATTCTTGCACAAAAGCTTATGAAAATTAACAAGTGGGAAAAGACCTACTACCATCACAGTAGCAACTTTTATTGCTTCTGTTGCTGAGACAACAATAACATTTTATTCCACTGCAAAGGAAAGTATCGCACAAAGCATACCTCTCTAGGTATGATTTCTGTGTTGCTTATGCATTAAAGTGTCACACCACGAAGCAGAATCTGCTTTAAATTGATTCTTGCAATGAGCTGGAAATTACAGTTGAAGATGCCAATAAAAGTTCAGACCCTGCATTGATCCATTGAAAAGAGTGGTGCAGTCTCTCTCTTGTAAATTAATGACTGGTCAAGTTACTGAAATATATCTATCTGTCTGCCTGCTTTCCTGACTGCCTGTTAAATAGCAAGGTAAAAGTGTAATCCTTATCCAACATAGCAGATAATATTATTGTGCAAATATGGGTACATCACAGTGTGTACTGAACCAATCAAAGAGCAGCTTTTGCAGTGTTGATGACATCACAATAAATGTGCAGCACTGAAGCTAGCAGTTGAAATCAAAGAAAAACAGGTACATCTTCATACAAAGAGCAAATCTAAAAACTGTGAACTGATGTTGTATAAGTCAACTATACAGTAGTCTTACTGCAAAATATGCAGTTTATCGTCTCTTGTGAGGAAGCAGGGCTTTCATAACTCACTTGTTCATTCACCACTCATGAGTTATGGTCCTGTTCCCTCACACATAAAGAAACATTACTTATTTTGAGTCAGCCTGTTGCATATGTGTAGAGTTTTTTCACGGGTTCTGTATTTCTCCTCCCGTTATTTATTGCAGATGTTGTTTGCATAAAAAGCAGGATCTGTGCTCCTGAAGAGTTCATCTATTCTTGTTGCTTATTCCTGAGGTCATAATGCACTGATTGTGACATCACAGTTATTCCATGGCAACAGTTTATCTCACTACAGAGGATTATGACTTCAAGTAGGAAATGAGCTATAGAGGCAGAGGAACTCTAAGGGATAAAGGTCATGTATTCACACAAATTCCTCAGTAATAAATCATGGGGTGGAGGAATCTGTTCAAGCTAGATGAAATACAAGCAAAGTTGTACCTCAGTATTATGTTTTACAAAGTTTTCACTAAGGTGTCAGCAGCTCTTTAGTGGGTGGGACTTCTTCCCTATAGGAGTGGTTAGCAGTTCTTTCCCTGTATATGTAGTTGTGATTAAAACTTAATAGTGACCATCCAAAGGTTATATTTAACATAAAAGATGGGTAAGTCATTTATGCTCTGAAATAAACCAGTCTGTGGCACTAACCTGATCATAAAACCACTTGCCCTGTAGGCTTGTGGCTTTTTGATCTGGTTAGCCCCCTCAATGGGTTTATTTCCTTAAACACTTATACATTATTTATTTTTTTGGTGGGAAGGTTGCTGAGAGGGTGGGGGACCACTCAGAACACTGTATACATGTATGGAATACACATAATAGGTTGTAGTGGAATAGCATACCGTATTTATCTCCACTAGTGAGTAGTAGTAAGACCCATAACTCACATGGGTAGTTATGAAAGCCTTAACACTTGTGTTCTAAGTGAAAATTATATATTTCCCAAAATAACTTGATTATTTACCCAAGTTATTTACTGTTCGTGTCTGTGTGTGTGACAGATACAGGAATATATTTATATTCTTGCCATATATTTATAATGCTGATATTAACTATATGATGGCACATGTCATTTCTTAAGAAGAGATATTGGGGGTCTTGAAAGCATGTTTGTAACAAATATTGGTTAGTCTAATAAGGTATTATTAAAAAATAATACGTACTTACAATGCAGTGTAAGCTTGCCTTCTATCATCCATACAGTTTTAACACATTGATACATTTTAGTTTCATAGCTAGCGTATGTTTTGGTATATGTTAGTGTAAATTTATTGCCTTTCTATTTACTGTGTAAGAAAATTAATTTAATGAAAATTAAAGCCATAAATGTTATTTTTCATTTATTGTTGACATAGTAAATATAGGATACCAAGACTAAACTGTATTAAAAATGTTTGTCTAGCCAGGGAGGAGAGGAAAAAGCCTATAACAGTACAGAAGCGAACAAACCCGATGGCGGTCATGATACTGAAAGCTGGGAACAGATTAAGAAACTTGTAGGGAACATGGAAGTGAAACAATGCTTCTACCATTAAATAGAAATCTTTTTTTGTCCTGGGTTGGAAGACCAAGGCTTTGAAGAGTGGAATAACAGGGGATACATAGTGTGGGGACCTCCTAAAGGGTCAAACATAAGCTCTTCCAGGAGCTAAAGGAGAGCAGGGGGATACCCAATAACCACATGTTTTTTCCAGGCCAGGGATTACTATAAGAGGTTGAGAAAACATGGGCCCCAGCCACTTCCATTACAGCAGATAGAGGCCTTGATTCGTAGAGCCAGAAAAGACCCTAAAGGCATGATCAGAGATGTGGCCCGTATACTACAGGATTGTCTGCGAGAGAAGGCGAGAAGCACGAAGGGGTTGTGGAAAAAGGACTTAGGGTTCTTAATTTCTGATCATAACTGGGGAATCATGGTAGAGACACATATGGGCCTGTTAATGTCAAATAAATACAAGGAATCAGCCTATAAGTTTATTCATAGGCTGTTCTACCCTCCGGTGGTAGTGCATAAATATCAACCAGAAGTATCAGATGTGTGCAACAGATGTCAAGAGCAGAGGGGCACATACCTGCACTGTTTCTGGACTTGTCCTCGCTTGCAGGTTTTTTGGAAAAGAGTGGTGCAGAATATGGGGGTGGATATCCCTCTTCATCCGATTGACCTTCTATTTGGCATAGAAACGAGGGGGGGGGAGGAATGGGCCCCACATAAGAAGTGGATTAGGATTGTGGTTTCACAGGCTAGACAAGCCATTTTAAATACATGGGTATCGGCGAAGGACCCCTCTGTTGAGCAATGGCGTGCTATGATCATCGGTGCCCTGGCAATGGAGAAAAGGGCCTACTTAATGCAGGGTAGATTAGAATCCTTCATATCTATGTGGAACCCCTTGTTGTCAGCACTATCCATGGAAGAAGCAGTGATTTTGCGGCTGGGGGCTTAAGGAGGGGCAGAGGGCAGGGCCTTTACCTCAGAATAAAAAGAGAATGAGATGTGTGGTATAAATGAAATGTAAAATGGAACCGAATAAGGCTACAGAAGTTGATTGTAAAACTGGAAGGATTTACAAGGAGAAAGTATATGAAATATTGGTAAGATGTGGACACATGTAAATAGTAGAGTTGCTGTGTTTTTTTTTTTTTGTGTGTGTGTATAATCGATATATTGTAAGTGTATAATATTTTGTAGATGTTTTTTGATACTTTCTGTCTTGGTTTTGTTTTTGGTAAATGTCATGTGTATAAATGTTTACGTCTGGGTAAAACCTAATAAAAATGTTAAACAAAAACAAAATGTCTGGTATTTTTTATACATTTTAATATTTTATTGGTGCGTATGTTTTGCCATGTACCAATATAAATATGTTTAGTATCTTTATTTATTTGCAGTAATTGACAGGGAAAATCGCACTTATAACTGCAACAGTATGTCCCCAGGTGCATCCTGATGTGGTGGGTTACATGGTCCTGTTGTTGTGACTAAAGGGAATGTTGCGCAGGACACCAAGGAAAATCCACTACTATTCCTGTGGGTGGCGCTGGTTGCCTTCTGTTGGAAGATGGAGGAGCCTTGAGAGGATGAGGATGATATGGCTGCCCAGGTAGTGGAGACAGCTTCCCTTCCCATCTGGAGTTCAGAGGAAGCTTTAGGCAATTCTGACCTTAATTCTGCATTTATCGCTGTTCCTGTATCTAATGGTTCTGTACCTGAAGCACAAAGGAATGTATCTGTGACAAGAATTACTGAAATCATAGCTGGTGAAGCTGTGCAGTGCCTGCTGAGGTTGTGGCCCAAGAGTCTGCTGCCACACCTCCATCGCCTAGTGATGAGAAGCATCTGGGTGTTGAACTCAAAAGGAAAAATTTTGCCTTGTTGCGACTGATCGAGGAAAAGGAGGAACGTGTAAAGTTAAGTAAGCTGGAACTCCAGGAATTGGCTCAATGACAAAAATCCCAGAACAGTCCAAACAGGCTGTTTGGTTTATCGGGTCTCTACAGGGGTACAGGGTAAATTTTCCCCCTGGACATTTTAGACTGCTGATTACAATATGTAAATGGTGCATCATATTACAACAGAAGTCCACCCCTTTGCACTTCCTGGTGGATAAAATTGAGAATGAGCTAACGTCTGTCTGTGGAAGAGAAATGTCTTCCTTTCCATTTTCTGTGTTGCTAGACCTTTGGAGGAAAACAATGGCTGGGTCAAGTCTAGCTCCTTGTTGGGCAGTAGTCCAAATTCGCCACCCCCACCGCTTTTCTTTCTCACTTGAATTAATTTATCACAGCTTTTGGTTATGGCACATTTTGCTGCTTAGACGATACATTAGCTTTATGATGGTATAGTAGATGGCTTTGGTGACATCAGTCTACTGTACTGTATGATTTTGTTTTTCAGTTTTTATTTGTTTTGTCCCATTATATCTGTCAGTAAATTCCCTACTCTTTGAGAGGGGTGTTGCTGGTCATCTTGCTGGTTTGCAAGATGGCCGACTCAGCTTATGAGGGAGGAGGAGGTCAATGTCCTGTAGCTATGCTGTTTGAGGTAGGAGAGAAAAACAAAAATATACAGTATATACTGGTGCTTTGGAAAGCCCCAGCATAGGTTCTGCTTCTGTTATGGAAACAGACCTGCTGCATATGGACCAGCTGCCAGTAAGCCAGGATATTGTGATGGACTCGTCCGAGGAGACTGTCTCTGAAGAGGACAGTTCCCAGGAAGATTGCCTCTCAGAGGCAGAGTCAGAAAGAAAAAAAATCACTTGCTGATGCTTCTTGCTGAAGAGAAAGAAAAACTTGCCAGGGATAAGCTACACTGAGTCTTAGTGCAACAGAATCCAGAGTTATCAGCTTCAATGAAGAAGAGACACTGTCCGCTGGCAAAGTGACAGTACCTGATTTCAAAGAGCCCACTTCTCCTCTGGCAGTTGAGTAGAATGCTTGGTCTGTGGTATGGTCGGCCAGCTCTGACCCCGGCAACAGTTACTGTTTCTTCATGGAGCCCATGAGAAAGCTTTATGAGGCACCAGGTGGAAACTGTCAGAAGATTGATGGAAACTATCACAAGATGGACTCACATGGTACCTGGGACACTGCTGACAGGAGCAGACATTATTTCCACAGTGACTGGACAGCAGGTATACAAGCCTGGTGTTTCTGCTATTACCACACTGCCTGAGCCTCTGGAGGATGCTGTTCAGCAGACTGCACCTGTGTCAGAGCTGATTCTGGCAGCTATCTCTCCAGCAGTAGAAAAGAGAGGTATAGGAGGGGGATAAGATGGTTCCTATACACAATGGAGCTGAACCTTCTTCCAGAGACTCTGAAAATACAGTAAATGCAAGGACTGAATGAACCCCATATCTGAATTTCACCCTCAATACTGCTCCTGTTTCCCCAGCGCAGCTGCAAACAGCACAGTCTCACCCTGAGACAAACGCTGTTCCCGGGCTTGATACAAATGCAGGGGAGGGCCCTTTAGGAAGGAATGAGCAATGACTGTCTTCAGAGTATATACTTGATGAAACATCTAACATAGACTCTCATATCAATTATGGTGCTAATGACTGAACCAGGGCCATGTTGCAGATGGCAGACCTTTGTGGTCCATGGAGAACCAGTGGCGAGAAGAAATGCCATCAGGTGGAAACACAACGGTGGCCAAATCAGCCCTCCAGATAACCTGTGTTATTAGAACACTATTAAAGGGGTCAGAGGGATTTGTAGCAGCTGACCTTTATCTTTTAATACATGTGGCGGGAGAAACTGTGTTTGACCTAAGTTTAACAAATATAGTATCTCAGGAACATTTTTGGACTAAGCATGATTCACTCAAAAACTCTTCAGTGGGATCCCCATATGTGGATGTATCGTTGACAAATAAGCTACATTATAAAAAAGGGTCTGAGAAATAGAGCTTTCTGACTGGCTGTAAGCGTTATGTCAGCCTTCTAGTAATATTTTATCAACATACATGTATATAGCCTAATCATATACTGAACAAGGTTTAAAACTATTCTGAAAAAACGTTTTTATTATAATAGCAATAAGACACTCCCAGGGGTTGTGTTAATGGTCAGTTAATCACCTTCTTGGGGAATGTGGCACTCAGCTATGCCTTGTGTGACATTACACCCCTAGAGGGTGATTAACAGACTATTACCGTAACCTCTGGGCATGCCTTATTGCTTAAGTAAAAACAATCTCAATCTTATTTCACAACAAAGGTATCAGTGTTTCTGATGTCCTGTACTGACTTCACCATCACTGCGAGGTTCTAGACTGCCCTAACCCATTCTGAATAGTAATTTGGTCTGAACAGGAAGGTGAAAGTAAAGGTACAGCTGAGACAAATAAATACAGGCCTTAGTCACCTGCCTGGAAGTTATGTTGGTATAGACAAGGGTTTGTGTTTTATCTGGGATAGCCTCAGACTTATAATGTGGAGCAAAACATACTTGAGCTTCATATGTGACAAGCCAAGATGCATGTTTTGAATATTGGCACATAAGCTTATAGTGCCTCAACCCTTCTTGCTGTAACTTGTGTGAAGAGGTGGGGCACTCATATAGGCAGTGCATGTGGACTGCCCACAACAGGCTGGTCAGAGTTAATGTTGATCAGGAAACCTTATTACTAAAAGCCATGTTAAGGCTTGGGTTATGGAACAGATGCAGCTGGCTGCAAGTCCAAGCCACCCATCATCCCCTGGTAATATATGAACTGCTGTGTCAGAGAGAGATTATGTACTCCATCCCCAGTCAGACAACCTCCTCCTAAAGTGCCCCCCCCCCGTTTGACCAAGGATAACTCCAAACAGTGGGGTCTAATGGCATGCTTTGACCCCACCCCGGTCAACTTGAAAATTCCAGTACTGATGTCTGACAAGATAGCCCTCAGCAGATACCCCCTGACCCCTCAACAGGGATCTGAGCAGCAGGGGGAAACGTGTCTCATGGAGGATATATGCCCTCTCCACACACACCCACACCCCCGTTCTGGAGAGTTTGAGCTGCCTACATCATCAAAAAAGAAATGGGGATGTCTTCAGAAATGAAAAATGAAACCTGCCAAACCTCCTTCGCATTGAATAAGCAAAATCAATAGGGAGACACAGAGAAGAGAGGAAGGTGACTCTGGGGCTTCCTCTGTTACGTCCTCTATGAAAAAGTTGTCTCCAGACCAGGAAGATTCTCAGCCAGAAACTTCAGTGGCAAAAAAGGGGCAACCTTGCTTTCACTCTAAATCGTTCTGAACCAACCTCTCTTTAATTACTGATGTGTAATGGACCTACCCTGTGCTCAGTCTCTTAATGTCAACAGCATTAAAAGTTAAAAAAAAAAGAATACTAACCTTTCTGTGTATTCCAGGTACTAGAATAAAAAAAATCTTTATTGGGTATCCCAAGCAAGAAGGTTATGAGTGTCAGGATGTTCCTTTTGGTTGCAAGGAGCAGAAGTTTGTGATGGGGTAGGGATACTTTCAAAGGGTCTGGGTTTACAATACAAAGATTAGTCAATATTTTTCCAGGAAGGGCATTATTACTAGATGTGATAAACATGGGCAAAGCCTTTCATTTTGAAAACATTTATGCTCCACAGGCTGTTGCTGCTCGAGTCCACATTGTTCAAGCTGTCCTACCTAGTCTTACACTAATAAATTGGTGATCCTGGGAGGAGACTTAAGTTGCAGTCTCTCATATGATGACAGAGGTAGTAATAGAACAAAATCACATAGTGATACAATTATTTTAAATAACGTGATTAGAACAGCAGACCTAAAAGATGTTAATAAAACAGTACATGGCCAATGGGGCTACATATACAAGGGATACTTAGCTACTCCCATAGATTTTGTTATTTCTGTCATATAATTCAGAGGTACATGGAGCAAACACAATTGAGTCAAGACTTCAGATCACCTAGCAGTATTGTTCTTGTTCTCCAGAAAACATACAGGAAAAGCTCAAAACACCTTTTGGCATCTGAACTGTAATCTTTTGAAGATGGAAACATCAAATTACAGTGGATACCGTTATATACAGCATGCCGTCCACACAGTGCACATATGATTCCATTTCGGATTGGTGGGGAGGAATCTTAACTGGATTCCAGGAAATTTCGTATCACCTAGTTTAAATAAGTACTTTCATTATTTAAAATTACAGTCCCACCTTCATAAACATATATGAACTGTGTATCAGATGTGATCTCTCTGATCAAATTGAGCATGTCAAAAGTGAAATGCTATATTATTAATATGACAGAGTCCTTTCTTTAAAAAAGGAATTGCAGTTTGGAATCCAAGGTAAGCAGCAGTGTCTTAAGATGTTCAAGGGCTGTATTGATAAGGTTTCCAAATGTATTATGCCAGGTCTTGGTTCACCTGAAACTAACTTATTATGCACTACACCTACAAGAATAATGTCACAGTGACTGATTATCAATCAGTCAATCAAAATCTTTATTTGTCTGGTGGTACCATTGAGCAAGGTTCGTTTGCAAGGTGAACCTGGTCATGAATACATCAAAGTACAGAAGCAGGTATAAAAAGCAACAATATACAAGGAAGAAAAAGTATATACAGTGTATACAGTATAGTACAAGGTTGAAATAAAAAAAGCATTATTTTACAATTGAAGAAGTCAGCAGATGTACAATCAACCATAACCATAATCTACCATTATGTAGAACGAATGTTTGAAACAACCATCTAATTTAGCCAACCTGATTTATTAGGAGTCAGCTTGAACTGGAACAGAATACCATGACATCATATGGTACACGACCCTGTCATCAACGTACATGTAAGACATGTAACCTCATTTCCACTTCAGACTGTGTGGTTACATCACAAAACAGACTGTTCAGGATACAGGGGAATTATACATGTACATCAAGTAATGTGGTCTGTTTTATCCAATGCAAGAAATGTCCTCGCAAAGGTTATGTGGGGGAGACAAGCCAACAACTCTGCACTAGAATGAACTCACACAGACATTCTATTAATCACAAGACAACTGAGAAACCAGTAACCCTGCACTTCTCCCAGGAAGGCCACTCAATCTCAGATATGTCTGTGATGGTCTTAAAAGGACATTTCAACAGTACGCAACAGAGATGGGCTTCTGAAATTTTACTTATTTTACTTCTCAATATGGTGGCGGATGGATTGAACATTGATGTTGGTTATATGACACATTATTCCACTTAAACTTACACAGACCTTTACTTTAAAAGATGGACATAAATACTTTAGTTCTTCAGCGGGCCTTTGATTTTGTAAGTTTATGGTTATCTACATGTTGACTTCTCACCTTAACACTGTGGTGAGTGTTTGTGTATTGATGTATGTATGTGTGTGTTTGCATGTGTTGTGTTTTTGTGTGTTGTGGGTATGGTGTGTGTATGTGTTTTATTTGTGTGTGCGGTGTGTTATGTGGTATGTGTGGTTGTGTTTGTTATATTTGTTGTGTGTGTGGTTGTGTGGGTGTGTGTGTGTGCGTGTGTGTGTGGGTGGTGTATGTACACACGTCTGTGTGGGGGAGCATGGCATGGGACAATTGTTATGTGGCTAGGACACTTAGTTTTCACATATAGTGTACATTTACTTCCTTCTACTAGTTGTCAGTGGTTGGATTACACACTGTCACATTTTTAAATCTGCTCATATTAAGATGCATATCTCATTTACTTGGGGGTTAATGAAAGGTGTAATTCCTTTGAGCAACAATTAATATTGGTGTGAATGATGCTGTATTATGACTCTTGTACATACAGTATATCTCATTCCTACTAGTTACAGTATCTTTCCCAAGGATAGAGAGGGAGAAAAGGAAAAACAAGGAGGGGGCCTGGAGGATTTCATCCTTGGAAGTTTTCATTTAGATTCCTAGATTGATTCTGTGCATTTTGTTATACACTACTCTGTGTTGAAATCTGCACTTATCAGGCTCATGGTCTCATTTTCTTGGGGGTCCTTGACACGTATTTTCATTTGGCACTTAAACTTACAAGTGATACTGTCATGCATCATGTATATATGTGGACCACTGTTGCTCTGAGGTCACGAGGGTCCCCAAAAGCTGCCCTCCCCCACGCCGAAAGCAAGCAGCTGGACCACTGTTGCTCTGAGGTTGCGAGGGTTCCTGAAAGCTGTCATCCCCCATGCCGAAAATGAGCAGCTGGACCACTGTTGCTCTGAGGTTCGAGGTCCCAAGCTGCCCTCCCCACCGAAGCGAGCAGGTACAGATTCACAGAAAGAAAGCCCTGGAGGAGCCTGACCGAGTTACTGCTCGCACGCTGCCTAGAAGCTCTGTTTTTTTTTTACCATTTTCCCCGCTGGCGCTGTGCACCGACTGCCCCACCTCCCCCACCACCCCTTGCTCAACACTCAAATATATAGCTAGGATCACATGGCGTACAAAACCTATCAGCCCACTTTGCCAGCAGCATCCTGTACTTGCTCACCACTAGAGGTCACCACACCAACCAAGTGCCTATAAATAATTCATTAAGGAAAAACATGACATACTACCTGTCAGTGCTTATCCTAAGCACCTCAATACTCCATTTTTTTCCCTCTCCCCCCTCCAGCTCCCACAGTGGAAGACCCTCCAATATGAAATTCATCAAACTGGCCCACCTCCGGCCACCGTGGATTGCTCTCCACATGGTATCTTCAATTCCCTACACTCCCAGATCAAGTCAGCAACAATTATACCCACCACATAAGTTGCACCATCATCAGGACCCCCACGAATTTCCTCTATCTCACACCACCACCACCACCCCTAAATATAACACATCCCTGTATGGCTCCGGCTCTCATAGCCCACCTTGTCCGCACCCTACCAATACCGATCTGGCCCACCAAAAGACACTCTGCTCCTGCTTCGCCGCCTCCACCCCAAACTGTACTGGATAGCTCTTCTTTGGCATACTGTTCCTCCTCCTCCTCCTACTTCTTTCAGGTAACTTACATCCTAATCCAGGACCCCTTCTGCTGGAGCTTCCAAGGAGATTAGACATGGCAGCCTACTGCTGGCCTCCCTCAATACCTGTAGCCTGCTCAGAAATTCACTCCTCTTCAGGGATGGATTGCACAACAAGAACCAGACAACCTTGCCTTATCCGAGACCTGGCTCTCTAAAAATATCCCTGATGCATCCATCACCCTCAATGGCTACTCAATCTTCTGAACAGACAGACTAGGCAAGAGGGGAGGCAGATGTGCCATCTATATTAAAACACCCCTGCACGCCCTCTCAGTCCCCCTTCCATCACCAGCCCATGATGCCCAACCCATCACTGTCAAGGTCACCCATGGCAATCCTGGGAAAACTCTGTACATTATGTCAGTATACATCCCCCCCTCGAACCAAAAGGCTGCCTTTGATTCTATACTGACCAGCATCACCCATCTCCCTTCCAGGAGTGAAGTTATTATAATGGGTGACTTCAACGTGAACTGGCTATCCCCACATCTACAGCCTACAAAGACGCCATCCTTGCTTACGATCTCACCCAGGTAGTCCAATCCCCCACCAGACAAGACCCCAGAACAGGGTCCTCCACCTTCATCGACCTCATCCTTACTAACCACCCCAACAACTTCTCCAGGGTTAAAGTACTCCCGGACGTGATAAGTGACCACTCTCCAGTCACCTGCTTGTGGTCTAACAAACTCCCACCCAGCCCCCCTAAAATTTCAGTCCAAAGGTGTCTCAGAAAAGGTGCCCTCTCACGTCTCGGAACTTACCTCACTTCATGTGACTGGTCTCCCATCCACGCTGCCGAGTCGGTAGACGCTGCCCTCACCTCCTTTATTACCACTTTTAACGCGGCCTGTGACATCTTTGCTCCCTACACAAAGCAGATCATAAAAACAGGGATACCCATGGATATCGCAATTCCTGCTTGACCGAAACACCAAAGAGACAACCTCTGGCACAGGGCCCTAAGCTCCCAGTCACCCCAGGACAGACAGCTGTACAGAACATCCAGAAACAAATGCACCTGGGCCATCCAGAAAGCAAAGGCAAACTACTATAAGCAATCTCTCACCACCAGTGGGGCTCAGGGAAAAACTTTTGTAACAATATTAAGGAATTTTCTTGGAAACTGTCTCCTGCCCCAGCGCGGCTTCAAGTAGAGGGCCTAACCAGGACCCACCACCCCTCTCAATACCCTAAACACCACCTTGTGGACCTCAGTCACATACTCCCGAATAACTTCTTTGACCAGTTCCTGCTGCCCCTCAGGCACCTCGGACACTAGGGCCCCACCCTCCCTTCCGGCTGCGAATCATCTCCTGCAGGAGGCTATCGCCATCTCTCCAAAGCCATGGCAAACTCACGCTATAGCTAGTGACTCACTCGACCTCAAATACTCCGTCTAACACTGGATGTGACCTTGCCACATCTTACAAAATACTAAACTGGTCACTCGCCTCAGCCGATTCCCCATGCTATGGAAAAGAGGAATTATAACACCTATCCTGAAGGTTGGTGACCCCACTTCCCCTAGTAATTATCGAAACATCTCAATCCTACACCCCCTCTCTAAGGCTCTCGAAAAAATTGTGTTGGACCGACTCACAGAGTATTTAGCCAAACATAATCTGCTCTGCAAAGAACAACACGGCTTCAGGAAGGGTCACAGCACAACCAGTGCTCTCCTCGAATTTACATCTTACATGACAAAGCCCCTACAGCAAGGGTCAGTCGCAGGGGCAATCTGCATGCCGACTTGACAAAGCGTTCGACACTGTCAATTACACTCTACTTCTCCACTCCTCCCTCCTACTGTTTCTCCCTGAGGCCATCTCCTGGTTCAAAGACTATCTCACCAGCCCGGACGCAACAGGTCAAAATCAACACCACCTTCTCCACCAATAAACCAGTCCTAACTGGTGTCCCGCAAGAGTCAATTCTAGGGCCACTGCTCTTCACTCTCGTCCTAAACTCCCTACCTGAATCCTTTAGTGGGAGATCTCTTACTGTATGCGGATGATGCAGTAGTTTTCTGGAAACACCCTCATACACGTTCCCTCCAAATTGCCCTACAAGGTTTTTTCAGAGAACTAGAATCCTGGTTCACTGAGCATCGCCTAGTACTCAACTACAACAAGACAAAATCCATGATCTTTGCCCATCGTCAAAGCCCCCTCAGTAGTGACCCCCTAACCATCTCCAACTCATAGGGCATCCTTCTCGAGAACAGGTCTCAAACTTAAAATACCTGGGTATCATTCTTGACGTGTCCCTCACCTATCACACACACACATTCAACATCTCACTCTGCTGTAAACACCAGACTAAGGATTCTATAGACACTCAGCCTGCCCCTCCCTCATGCCTACATCTCGCTGTATCCTGCTCAGGCCTCTCATTAGTGGACTACAGGATTGTAATCTGGCACCACCGACCAAACCGCCCTTCATTGCATCATCCTAGTCCTTAACAGGGCATGCTGGCTGGCAACAAGCTGTGATAGATCAACCCACACGTGTGAGCTCTACAAGCTGGTGGGCTGGCTTACATTCAAAGGGAGGCTTAAGTATCACACTTACCTCCAAGCCAAAAAAATACTTAAGAAATTAACACCCAGAGGCCTCCACCCCCTCATCCAGCCGGTCCCACAAAGGAGGGCCCCTAGACGCCTTGCAAGTACCTCACTCCTTGCTCCTCACTGTAGGACCTCTCTAGGATAAAGGTCCTTCCGTTAGTGTGCCCCCCTCTAGCTCAACAAACTTCCACCTTCCATCTCTCTGGCCCCTAGTCTGGGACTATTCAAAACTGGTCTAATGAACCTCCTCCTCGACTCTGATGATTGTGGCTGTAGCCAATACTCCTCCCTTCGTCAGAATCCCAAAGAGAGCACAGTTAAGAATGAAGGTCTAGGTCATCCCCTAACTACATCCTCATGTCTGCGATCTTGCTGTTAATAATCTCTGACTCAGGGCCCTACGAATGACCTCCATATCCAAGACTAGACTTGTCTCACAACTATGACACAGGGTCTTCTCTGGCCCATGAGGTGGTAACTAATAGGTAATGTTAAAAAAAAAAAAAAAAAACTGTACTGTGTAACCAATGTAAAACTGTCATTAAATGTAATGTTTGTGCTTTTCTGCACTGACGTGGAGCCTTTGCAAATGAGTCTATGACTCAAAGGATTGTAATTCCGATTTCTCTCAATAAATAAAATGTGTATGTTTAATTTGGGGCTCTTTTTCAACTTGCAGTTATACCTAATTTCAGGATTTTGTCTCTCATTATCTATTCTTTAATACACCAGGACACTTGGAATGTAAGTTGTAACCTCATCTTACATGTATTAGAAAGAATGCTAGCCCAAGGTTTTTTTTATCACTAGAATGCTTTCCTAGCATACTGAGACATTTTAAAATTTATGTAAAAAGAACTCTGGTTGTTGAGAATTCTTGATAACCTTTGCCCTTCTGAGGCTCCCTCAGTTAAAAGCATACTGGTGTTAATTAGCTTCTCTGGCGTAACCTTCTGTTATGTTTTAAATATATATGTTAAACCAATGATAATTATTTCTGTTTCTTCAACATAATCTGGTGTTAATAGTAAGGGATTTTTAAAATAACTGCCATAAAGCTTCTGAAGAAGGACCGGGTAGGTTCGAAAGCTAGAGCACTTTGTTATTTTCTGTAACATCCATGTTGGTCCAATAAAAGGTATCAAATCATTTGTTTCTGGATCTTAAAGATGAGGAGTCATTTCTGTCCACATACCAGTCCCTGTTTTACCTGAAAGTTTGCAAATGGATCTAATTAATCCTGTTACATTGGAAGAGATTACTATTACGGTTGAAGGGCTAAGTAACAATGGCACATGGAATCTGTCAAGTTGTTAGAATCTGATTATACTTGACTGCTGAATTTTATGAAATGTTTCTTGAATATATAGGTCATGACTTGGTGTTATTGTATAATCAGATTCTAACATCTATCATCTGCCAGAGTCATTAACTCAGACAGTACTAATTTTCTTCATAAATAGGGGCTAAGTTTTTATTATAGAATTGGAGACCATTAAGACTCTTAATGATTTCAAAATTCTATCACACATGTAGAGCTTCCTCACTCAATCAGTCTTTACAAAGCGAGGACACCATTGAGGACAAACTCATTTCGAGGTGGACCTGGGGTCTACCTGACTGTCTAAAGTAGCTGCTATCATGACTGCTACATCTCAGTCCTGTGCCACTCCCCAGAGATCTATTTTGATAATTTATTAATAGTTAGAGCTGTGATAGAAGGGGTGAAGCTGGTTCTCTCTCTGGTTTTCTCCTGCACTAGACCAGGAGAAAGTATTCGATAAAGTACTGCAAGAATATCTATTTAAGGTACTATTACATTATGGTATTCCTTCATGGTTTGTTTCTTGGATATGTACTTTATATAAGCAAGCACTGATGGTGCCATTTATAAATAGGTGGATTGGGAACTGCAGTCTCAGTATGCTAAGGTTAAACAGGGCTGCTCCTTAAGTCCTTTATTATATGTATGCACTCTAGTCCCTTTGATTCGCAGGATCCAGTTGACTCAGTATGAGTAATTGAACTTCAACAAGGATACCCTTCCTTGAAGGTCATGGCTTATGCCGATGACATTAGTCTTTTTTAATAGATGCCTCTTTGGCGGATTCATGATTAGTGCTCTTTCATCAGTTTTCTCTACTAGTAGGTGCCAAGATTAATTTTGACAAAAGCAAAGGTTTATACTTTGGTACTGCTGGACATGGCATGCAAGTTACGGAAAGAGCACATTTTAAAGTTTCTATTGACCCTTTAAAAATTTTAGGTGTTAACCTGGCGTACCAAATACAGACTACCAGAGTTTGGGAAAGGTTGCTTGATTTGGCTACATCTAAAGTGTCTCTTTGGAAAAACAGATTTTTATCCAGAAAGAAACGGGTTTACTTAAAGCATTGTTGCTCCCTACCTTTTTTACATTTACGTTGATTATTTCCGTCTCCACATAATTTGATGATAGGTTATATAGCACATTTTTTTCAATGGCTCTGGGGAAGCAGACAATCCTATTAAGAGAGGCTATACGTAGGATTATATCGGGGGGAGGTGTGAGGATGGTTAATCCTGTTGTTTTTTTATAGCATGTCTGTGTATGCATTTTAATTTTGTACCTGTTGTTATAGGGAAGGATACAGTTTGGACACCATTGGTAAAAGATTGGTTATCCCATTTTCTTAAACATTGGCAGAGGGGATGCTTAAAACTTGTTGCCGCACAGACAAACCCACCGCTCCTGCAGTTTGCGAGAAGTTCTCTTATTAAAATTCAACAGTGGAAGATTACCCTCACTCAGCTGCTGAGACTAGGAAATAATTGTATGTTTCAGTTGCTGAGTCTGATTTTACTCCTTACCCCTTTGTACCATGTGTGTAACGAAGATGCTGTCGTCCAACACTTAGCAAAAAAGCATCTCCCTAGGAATTATGAGATGTATCATGGCTGTGTAGTCATGGGAAAATAAGAGTTAAAACTCCTTGAAACATACAAAACTGGACTAAAGGATGTGACAACTCATTTTCAGATGCATGGGGGTGGGGTGGGGGTTGGTTACATGGATCTGTTTTATTGACAAGGGAGGAATGTTGGCCAGGACACTGGATACTCCTGTACTCTTCTTCAGTAAGTGTCTGTGCCATTGGATTCTTAACTTCAACGTGAACAGTGGCCAGGGACCCTCAGTTTAATGTCTCATCCAAATTTACTGAGCCAGTGGCACTGCCACAATTACCATGTATTTTCCAAATATATATTTAATATAAGCATATATACTATATCGATGTGCACGTCTATAATTATTGCTAAAGGCATGTTTGTTATATGTATAAATCGAACACTTGAAACAGAAAAAAGCAAGGAGGGCTCATATCACAAGATGTGACCAGTCTGGTGCTAGCAGTAAATGTAACCCGAAGCAACACAGTGAAAACAAAGTTTTCCAAAACCTGTTGAACTCACCATAAGGCATGATGCTTAAAACCAAGAAATGACACCGCTTACCTTGCTGACGTCAGTATTTATTCAGAAAGTGCAGAAACAGTGCTCATGAAATGTAGCTAAAAGTGCAGAGTGCAGAAACACAAGCAAAGCGACAACAGTACTTCCATGAAACTTATAACAATTCACGCTGGCACCATGTTGGTGCTCTGTAACAGCGAGAAGAAACTGCCAAACAGCCAGAGTGCATCCATGTGAGTGAAACGCACTAGTCAGCTGACGTTTCACCAAGAAGGCTTCTCAGAGCTGATAGGACTAAGTCCCCCACAACCAAGAAATCCACATATCTCATGAATATTCAAGAGGGTGGGTGTGATTCAGCTCGGTGCTAGCGGTGACACATACAGTACTAAATGACAGTACAAAACACAGGTCCACAATACATATAAAATATAGATGAAAAAGATTAGAAAGGTAAAAAACACACATAGCTAAGCAAACAATGTATACAGATCACAAATAACGCTGTAGTGGCAGTTCCTCATTCAGTCCTTTGGGTTGCATAGTGTTTAATTTAAAGATCCCAAAACACTCTGTGATAATTTTCTTTGAAAGTCACCTCCTCGTGGACCCACTACTCAACATTATGCTATAAAAACTTTTGCCGCATTGGTAGGCAAGGATATTGAGAACCTGTTTCATGTTGTTATATTAACAAACAAGAAAATGGATATCTCACTAACCACAATCCATTTAGATCTTGTATATATCTGCTGCCCAAAGTCCATAAGAACTCTGTGAATCTGCCTGACCATCCCATTGTGGCATCGGTAATGGAGCTGTTTTCACAACTAGTGTACTGTTATTTAAGACCCTTTGTTTCAAAATTACCATCCCATCTGACAGACACCAGTGACACCATCCGTGCAACATCTGATATCACTATGCATGAGAATTGTGCGCTTGTAACCTTTGACATCAAAAGTCTGTGCTCCAGTATACCGCATCAGAGTAGCTTGGATGCAGTGGAGTATTTTTTGAACACTAGAGCCAAATCCACAGTCCCACACTAAATTTATAGTGATGATGGCAGGTTTGGTATTAAAATCTAACTATTTCATGTATAAAGACCAATTCTGTACACAAAAGAAGGGACTGCCATGAGGACAGCGTTAGCACTCACGTCTGGCTAGCTTATGTGGTGGGTGGTAGGAGGAGACCTTTCTATATGCCCATTGCCACCCATTATTAGTGAAATATGCAGCCTTTGGGAAACAACATAGAGATGACTGACTTATGCTATGGAATGGAACAGAGGCAGAGTTGCAACTGTTTCAGCAAGCCATAAATAATGCAAGCAAGCATTTAAGATTTGAAACGAATATCAGTATGGGTCCTGTGATTTCCTGGACATTACAGTTTACAAAGAGGGAACTAAGTTAAGGATCACATTGTACAGTAAGCCTATGGACAGAAACAGCCTTTTGCACTTTTCTAACAGTCACCCTCAACAACTTGAGAGCAACATTCTGGTTGGAAAAATGCTAAGAGTGAAACAGATGTGCAACACAGAGAGTTAAACACTTGAGAATATAATAGCACAATGTTTTATAAATAGGGGCTATACACTGGACAGCGTACTGAGGGGCATTGAAGAGGCATGGGCAGCAGATAGATATGTCACTAACTTGGAAAGAAAAAAAGCGAAAGTGAACAACCCACGACTTTTGTAATGAATTTTTGTAACCAAAGCGATCAGATTGCTAGAATTGCAAGAAAACACTGGCCAATAGTTCAGAGTGATTCTGCCTTCTCTCAGAATGTGGCAATGAATTCAAGAATTACTTATAGAAGAGGGAGTAATCTCAGAGACACTCTTGTGCACAGCTATCACCACCGATCAAAGGGACTTAAAAGGACGTGGTTACCAAATGCGCCTAAGGGCAATTTCAAATGTAGCCATTGTGCCCAATATAATAATACCACAAATTCGAACACTTTTAAACATCCAAGAATGGACAGAAAATTTGCTATTAATTCTTTTATTAACTGTTAAACATCAGGAGTCATTTATTTATTAACATTCCCCTGTGGAGTAGGTAACGTTGGCCAGACTAAAAGACCTCTGAAAGATTGAGTAAGCAAGCACAAATCTGCGATTAGGAATGGAGTACTGACTAATGCTATGGCAAGACATTTTTAGAAAACGAGGGGGAACGAGTCTGTCTCCAAATTGCTGTGGCACACCGTAACACAATATCGCCAAATGCATTCAAAACACCAAAGAGGCTTGCCTCAATCCA
Source organism: Neoceratodus forsteri (assembly GCA_016271365.2). Lineage (NCBI taxonomy): Eukaryota > Metazoa > Chordata > Ceratodontiformes > Ceratodontidae > Neoceratodus > Neoceratodus forsteri. The sequence continues at coordinate 30,725,269 of CM057456.1, forward strand.
GCCTTCTTTTATTTAGTGCAGAACAGGTGTATGGACAAATAAATGGCCCGTAGATAAAGTGCAGTGCAAAGTGGACTAAAAGCGAGCAAGTGCAAACAAAATTACCACCAACACAAGCATGGTGTTCCCCTTCAGACCAGCATGCGTCCCAAAAGGGCCTGCAAACATTCTGATGTTTGAGATACCTTCCTCAGAGCTGATTGGCTCACGTGACAGGGCTCCATTTAAATAGCATAAAATTAGCTCTTTTAAGGGCCTACGGATGTCAGCTGAATGGAGTCCCACATTTTAAAGTGCTGATATAAAGTGCAAACAGTATCAACAATACAGCATGCAATCCTCAGTTATAATGCATAAATACCTTGATACAAAATAAATGCAAGCAGTGATAGGGCAAGTGAGACATAAATATAACATATCAAAGAACATTTGTAATACATACACACATATACAAAAAAATCATAAGTAAAAACTCATCGTAGACCAATATACTTCTTAATCACATCGCAGACAGAAGTGCTACAGATAACAATTCATAGGGATTTCTTCATTTAAACCCCAAGGGTTTAAAGTTTTCAAGGTATAAATCCAAATGTTTCACGTTAGGATAGTTTGTCCCTAAGTTTTCCCCACAAAATCCTAGAGTGATTTTCTCAGTTGCCACAAATTTCAAGCCTGTCAGCGAAGCACAATTTTGCTGTTCAAAGTGTCTGGCTACCGAGCTGCTCTGTACTCTCTTCCTAATAGTCGATTTATGCTCACAGATTCTTTCTTACAATGTTCTTTTTGTCTGTCCAACATACCCCAAGCCACATGGACAAGCTAGTAAATAAATAATATTTTTACAGGAGCAATTCATAAATGATCCAATCTGAAACCTTTTGCCCGTGCGTGGGTGTTTAAATTTTGTGGTGTCATGAGTATTATTACACTGCGCACACCTATAGCTTCCTTTGGAGGGGAGGTGTAACCATGTTTGTCTCTCTCTTCCACTGGAGTACACAGACTCTGGACTAGTCTATCCTTCAAATTTCTCCCTTTCTTGTATGTTGTTCTCAAGTTTTCATATGGTGCCCCTTTGAAAGCCTTGTCTTTACTCACAATGTTCCAGTGTTTCCTTATTTTACTCGACACAGCATTCGCTTCACTACAAAATGTTAGGACACCTGTGGTGGGCTGTCCTTCGTCTTCTTTTATTTTTGGCTGTAGTAGACTCTTCCTTTCACTACTGTCTGCTCTTTCTATCACTTTATTAATGCTCCAGTGCAGGGTAACCTCTATCCAAAAAGCGTTTTACCATAACCCCTTTTTGTCTTTTATATTCTTCTTCTGTACTGCATACTCTTGTAGCCCATAGCATCTGAACCACTGGGATATTATTCATTAGTGACCTCGGATGAGCACTGTCATGGCGTAACATGGTATTTCTTTATAATGTTTTTTCCCTATATATTGTTGACTCAAGATATTCACCATTCTTAAAAAGTGTTAAGTCCAGAAAATCAGTATGTTCATGTTCCATGTTTGCCACAAACTTCAAGTTCACATCAGTGGTGTTGATATGTTCCAAAACAACTTCAAATATTTTTAGGTCCTTCCCACAGCAGGCGACAATCATCAATAAACCGCCTCAGTACAATCCATTTTGAATAAAAAGCATGTTAGTGTACAAGAAATCTTGTTCCTATTTTCCAACATATAAGTTAGCAAAGACATTTTAGAAGCCAGCCACGACTCACCTGCCAATTTGAAATTTGTTGGTATTGAGAAAGGTCTCTCTAGGTCCACGAGGAGCTGACTTTCATAGAAAACTCTCACAGAGAGTGTTTTTGGATCTTTAAATTAGACACTATGCAACCAAAATGACTGAATGAGGAACTGCCACAACAGCACATATTAAGCATGGGGCTTAATGTTAAACTGTGCCCTTTAAGAATACTTAGAACCTGCATGTAGCACCGTGCACTGCCATGTATGTCTGGCAGTCAGAGAAATTGTCAGTCTGGGGCTTGTTTCCATGAAGAGAACATCTACTTCACAGAGAATAAACCTGTATTCTTTATTTTATGCATCTGTCCAGTTATTCGCACGGTCCAGATGGGATCCTCACCAGCAGCAATTGAAGGGTCTGGCAGACCACAGAGAAGGTAAGGGGTCTTTTAGTGGCGGACCAAAATGCCACACATGGTGGAGAATGTGGCCTTTCTTCTGTCCAGACCCCATCTCGCTTGCCTGCTTCGTTGGGCACCTTAAGTCATCTACCCCAGTATGCCTGAACTGCTTGAATGCTCATTAAATTCACAACCTTGGCTGCAGTGAAGAAAACAAAAAATGATGAACTGTCTCCTGGTTGTATAGCAGCCTGCAGCTCTCCTACTGTAGTAAGACTGCCACAAAGAAATTTTCTACATTGCTAGCCAGCTGAATATATGAACTGTCAGCAAGTTACTTTTTCCTCCAGGCCGAGGGCCCCACAGAGCTCCAAACTGCAGTGTCTCCCTCCCCAAGCAGCATCACCACCTCATGGCAGGGCCTAAGGGACTCCAGCTCCCTAGGCTGTCTTCTCTCGGTGGGGTTCACAAACGAACAAAAAGGAAAGAAAACAAATTTACCAGCCAGCCCTCCCCACTGCTGCCAGCGATCCAAACCATGAATGACCACTCGGTCTCCTGAACCTGACTTTGGTGCTGAACTCCTGCGGCACTGAATGCCACTCCAGAAGGGACTGCACCAGTACTAACTAAATTAAGAAAAGTGCTCAAACTTGCCTGTCTGGAGCGCTCCTTCCCCTGAAACAACCGCAGCTCACTTTTGAAGCCACTCCAGGCTGACTCAAAGGCGGCCCTAATTACAGCCACAACGCACTGTTACTCTGCTCCTCCAAACCAGTCACTCACTATACTGGAGCTCTGCTATTCACTGGCCCACCTTACTGCAGCTCCACATGCTGCTTTTCAGCTGCTCTGCCCTCTCGAACTGCTGCAACTCTCTCCCTCCAGCAACCACGGAGAGATCAGCTTCTGACTGCCCAGCCTCCAGTCATTCCCCACAGGCGAGGACACGCTACTATTTGCTGCAAAGCCGCTACTCACCTGTCGCGGCTCCCCAAATAATCTGCAGTCCTCTGCAGCCAAACGGGCAGCCACCGTGGCTTCTCCCTTGCTTCAGCAGCTTAGGACTCTGCTTCCTGCTGCATCTGCAGCAGGCACACTCCTCAGCTCTCAGCTTTCTCCCCAGCGACTCTGCAAAGTGCTCTGCCCACCAATCACCACCACCACCACAGAACCAGGCCCTTTGCACACCGCGGCTGCCTTTAACTCCTGCAGCCACACAGAGCACTCCACTCCATGCTTGCCCTGCTCCCAATATGAGGGGGGCATAATATCAACAAAAATAAATCAAATGAGGGGCGCATCTAAATAAAGGCGCAGGAAAAATAAATACATAAACAAATAAGCCAACACAAACAGGGCAGAGCAGAATGAAATAAAGAGAGAAAACAAAGCCTGGGAGCAGAACATATGAATAATTGGAGGACAGCGGGGGAGTAATAAACAAAGGGGACAGCAACACACAGCAACCAACAGAAAAAGAAGCTACAGTAAACAAAATGGAGTGCAGCACATAACTGTAGTACATGCCCCAGCATTTTTGTCTCTGTGCCACTCTTCAAAGTAAAAATCCTGCTCTTTTTCTGTGCCAATTCATGGGGAAAAAGGCAGCAGGGCAGTAGTCGCCATTTTGATCATTGCAGAGAAGCTCCAGGCAGCCTCGTGGCTAAAAATCCTCCATCTTGTCAGCAGAACAGCAAGAAAGGAAGTGAACCTTAACCCCCCTGCTGGCAGCCATCTTTCTGCAGTCGGGCCAGACAAAACCCACTGGAACTGCATGTCAGAGTTCGGCGACCATCTTGTGAAGGGCACAAACTGACCTCACTCCATTGAAATCAATGGGAATTCTATTTAAATGAATGGACACTGCAGCAAATAGCTGATCTTTGCAACAAAACTCTTATTTAAATAACAAACAACACAGAATTGAGTGGGAATTCTTTATTCAGATGTTATTTGATGAACTTTGCTACTAACATTTGTATTTTTTTCTACAAAAATCATTTTTGCTTGGCACTTCATCCACGACACGATGTCCCATCTCATGCATGACAGCAACTCCTTCTCACCTGTACGACCTTCGCTCGGTGAAACGGCTCATCTCCAACCACAGTGTCTGATGACACAGATATGGGTGCTGGAGTGTCTGGAGTTCTACCTTCACCCGCCTCAAGGGCATGGGGCTACAAAATCGAAACAATCCTGTGTGACATCCAGTTGTCCATTTCAGCTCAAGGAGCACCAGCTATGCAAACCATTCAAGACAACCTGGCCTACATTAAAGCTATTTCACCACAGTCCATACCAGCCTACAACCAGTACCCTTCTCAGCCTTGCCTCACGAAGATGCTGTCAACTGGCTGGAACAATTCCAAGCACGGCTTTCTTTCAATGGTTGGACTGATCCTTTGTGCATCTCCAATGCCTTGCGCTTGCTTCTGAGAGGGATTGCCATTTCCTGATTAAACGCACTTCCAGAACAAGTCAAAGGGCACACTGCCACCTTGTATACAACTTTCAAACATCATTTTCTCCAAGCACACCCACCCTGGTTATTGGGGCAACAGCTGTGGGAACATACCTTGCAACCCATTGAATCTCTTGAAGCCTTCATAGTGGACATTGAGTCTCATTGCAAACGCCTACAGAAAACAGAGAAAGATCAAGTAACAGTCTTTGTCCGGGGCCTGCCTCCTCAATTTCGTACCTATGTCATACAGCAAAAGCCAGCCACCTGGACAAACACCATCCAAGCTGCACGACTAGCCCAAGAGTCCATTTCAATGTTTGTCTGCCAGTGCTCTGGCGCCTGAAGCCTCACAACTGGTTACACTCTACCACATGTGTTCAACAGCAACAAGCAATGATTGACAAGCTTATCTCAACTGTCAATACCTTATACATCAGTTCAACTGCTTCCTCTGCAAATTCTGTCATCACTATGCAACCATCTCAATAGCAACCTGATCCATCTCCGCTTCCGAGAGACTATAACCTGCCAGTGGTGTGGATTCAGATGACACACTGCCGCTGTCTGCAAGCTAAAGTATTACAACAGGACTCGGAACCAAGGGTGCCCTACAGCGCAATCAACATGATAACCACAACTACTCCCAGGATCAGGGAAACGAACGTCACCCAAGACTAGGGGCTTTTGTTGGGCAGGGGAAAACAGCAACTGACCGCCCCTCTGACTCTCACAATTCAAACAAAACACATTCTCCAACTGCAAACTGAGGCACACTCTCACTTCCAGGGGCAAAGGTACCTGTCATCAGGTCACCCCTCCTAGCCAACTACGTTCCTTTAACCATCGGAGATTGGTCTACACACGCCTTGGTTGACACTGGAGCAGAAATGTCAGTTATCAACAGCAGTATTCTGAACAACCAAGCTGTTTATCACATACCTAATGGCTCTCCAGCCGACCTAAAGTACATTATCACAGCAAGTACAGCTACAGTACCTATCACAGGTGTGGTCCATCTCAAGCTCCACTTTGCCACACAGCAAGCTACTGTCAAGTTTTACATAGTGCCTGATAGTCAGCCTGCAATAGTTCTTGGCCTGGACTTCCTCACAGCTCACAAAGCCATCCTAGACTTTGTCTCAAACAAACTGTCACTAGATCCTCGGAAGCAACTCGCAGCTATAGACTCAGTCACTGTGCCTCCTCAGAGATGGTTTTGATTGTCAAGATTCAAGGTGACCCCCTTCCACAAGGTGTTGGCATCGTCACGGGATCCCTGCGCTGCATTCGTCGGGTCTCCTTCCAGGAAATACCTTATTGGTGGTGCAGTTTTACAAAAATGTTGCAACTTCACAGATGAGCCTCTGATCATCTCAAGGGTGCCAACATCAGATAGTTTGTCTGCTTGTCTTCATGGGACCAGCTTCATCTCATGCAAGGACCTCAGCCTGGTTCCACCAACTCTAGTCCTGTCAGTACTATCACAACCACTCCAGCTTCAACAGATTTACTCCTCAGTCAGCGACTATCTTGTTCAAAACTTCCAGCATCTCCAACAGAAAAGCAACAACTTTTGAAATTCTTGGAGAATTACCCCGATGTCTTTGTAGGTCCAGATAACAAGCTCAGATGCTGTAATATCCTGCAACACAGCATCGAAGTGCAACCAAACCAGCTTCAACAAACAAATCGGTCAGTGAGCCTACAAAGTGGGACACAAACAGAAACAAGTCCTCAAGGACATAATCTAAGACTTGCTCGACCAAGACATTGTTGAAGAGTCTACAAGTCCCTGGGGTGCACCTTGCTTGCTGGTGGTTAAGAAGGACAAAGGGTAACGCTTCATGGTAGACTACAGAAAACTCAATGCCTACGCAGTGCAGGATGCTCATCCTTTGCCTACAACCGAAGATGCCTTAGAGAGTCTTGGTACAGCCAGTTCTGCTTACTTCACCACTCTAGACCTTCAGAGTGGGTTCTGTCAAGTTTCCATTGATCCAGCTTCTCGTCCATACACAGCATGGTGCTGCCACTTGGGACTTTTCCCAAGTCAAACGTCTGCCTGTAGGTCTTTGGAACAGTCCAGCCACATTTCAGTGTGTTATGGAAGCCGTACTACGTGGGTTGTCTTGGAAATCTTGCCTGGTCTACCCGGACGATGTGATTGTCTTCAACAGAACTTTGCCAGAGCACCTCCAACATCTCAAAAAGTGTTTGAGCGTCTCAGACAAGCCAATCTCAAACTTTGCCCAGAAAAGTGTTGTTTAGCCAGCATCAAATTCCTTACCTGGGACCGTGGTTATTTCTCAAGGCATTTCTCTAGATCCAGACACGCTCTCAGCAGTCAAAGACTATCCAGAACCAAACCATCTCAAAGACCTTTGAGCTTTCTTTCTTGGGCTTATCAGTATTACTGAAAGTTCATTTGCAACTATGCCAAGATTGTAGTTCCACTGTATGCCCTCACCAAAAGGGATGTGACTATAATTGCTTTCGAATATAAAGAGGCCGTTGAAACCTTAAAACAAAACCTGATCTCTTCTCCAGTATTGGCCTACCCAAGGTTCAACCAACCCTTTAAACTCTACTCAGATGCTAGTTCCTTTGCAGTGGGTGCTGTGCTCTGTCAAATTCAAGATGGAACAGAATGAGTTGTCTTCTATGCTGGGCACTCTCTTTCCTCAGGTGAGCAGAACTATGGCATCACAGAAAAAGAATGTCTAGCCATGGTATTTACTGTAAAGAAATTTGACTGCTACCTTCGCTACTACTCCTCCTTTACTGCTATCGTTGATCACTCTGCCCTCAGATGGTTATTCGAAATGAAGGATCCAGTAGGCAGGTTCGCCCGATGGATTGTCCCACTGCAATCCTACACCTTTGAAAGTCAATACAGATCAGGTTTAGTTCACTCAAATGCCGATGGTGGTAAGCCAGAGGCGATATCCTCTGCATCATCCTCAAGAGATGAAGAATCCTGCTTACAAGCTCTTCCTTCCTTGCCACGGATATGCTTCCTGTGGACACTCCTACAGCACCTCAAGTTGCTTTGCTGTTACCAACTGCTTCTACAGAGATACACAATCCTCAGTTACTGCAAGCAGCTGAAGAGCTTCTCATCTCCTCCATCTGATCTGTCCCTGGCAAATGTTAAAGCATACAAAAGAACTGACACTCAATTTCTGAACATAATCACCTACTTAGAGTCTGGAACTTATCACAACAAGAAACATCGCCAAGATGTACTTTTCTTTAGCATGATACTTCCTCAATGACGGAGTGCTTTTCACATTTGGACCAAGGAAGGCAAGGGTCATTGCATGGATAGAACTCATGTACAGCTAGCTGTGCCAGCCTCTCTTGTCAATCAAGTTCTTCTCTCCTCATGCCTCTCCACTTACGGAGGTCATATGAGAATACAGAAACTCTCGAAGACAAAGCTTCACTTTTCTGGCCTTACATGAATAGGGACATTGTCCAATTTGTAAAATCCTGCCAGCCCTGCTCCCAAAAAGCCTCCTGCCAGACAGACAAGCACACATCATTCCAATGCTTGTACCACTGAACCCTTCAAAGAGTCAGCAATGACATTCTTGGGCCCTACTGAACATGCTGACTCTGGCAACAAATACATCCTTGTTTTTGTGGACTACCTAACAAAGTATTTGGAACACATCCCCCTAAAAGTCATTAAAGCTGCCACTGTGGCAAGTGCCTTTCTCAGCACAGTCATTTGTTGTCATGGTACCCCACTGTACCTGCATTCAGACAGAGGCACTAGCTATCTTTCCACCACTGTCCGAGAAACATGCAAACTTCTCAACATAAAAAGGACACATACCACAAGTTACCATCCACAGTGCAATGGACAGAGTGAAAGAATGATGTCTACCATTCTCAGCACACTCTCCAAATATCTGGATGAGACTCACGACACCTGGGACCATTTTGCTCCCTTTGTGCAGTTTGCCTACAATACCAGCCCTTGTGTCAACAGTACTGAGTACACACCATTCTTCTTAGTCCATGGATGTCATCCAAGAACTCCACTGGACAGGAATCTCTCGCTGCTAGAGGTTCCTAAGTCAGCTTCTTCCTTCATTATTCCAATGCTGGAACAACTTGAACTTGCCAGACGTGTTGCAATCACTACATTGGGCCAGAGAAAATCTGCAGTGCAAAAAATGTCAGCAACCAAGTCACAGGCCTTCATTCTCTGTTGGGGACATTGTGCATTTATACCAACCTGTCCTTGTTCTGAGCGCCACCAAGAAACTGCTTCTCCCTGGACTGGTCCTTCTACATTGTAGAAATGCATCCTGCTGTCCACATTCATCTGTGTGCCTGAAGTCGGTGGAAAGCTGGTACACAACAAGATCCACATAAACCGAAGCTGAAACATGGTACCTGAGTAACAGCCTTCCAGATGAACCCAGTCCACCTGACAATAAAGCTGCACTTGAGCCAGCCATCCTCTCTGAAGCTGAGATCCCTCCAGACAACTTGCAGCCAGTTTCTACAGATCCTCCCACTCCTGACACTCTCCAGTCAGATTCCGTTTTGCCAGATGATTTGCCTGGGACTTCCTCTTCTTCTCATATGAACATACGAATGTGCCAGCAGAAACAGACCACCCGATCTATCTAAGTCTGCTTGAGTGTGCAGCTAGCACCCGAAGTTTGCAGCTGCTCCACCCCCTTCCGTTTGTCATCCCACTGCCACCCCCCCACCTCCCCTACCCTCACTCTTCTCTGTTCCCTGTCCCATGCCCTTTTGAAGCTATTCACAGATTTACATGATACCACCCATTCTGGTAAGGCGTTCCATTTTGTTACTACCATCTCTGTGAAATAGTGTCTCCTCATTTCCTTCCTAAATCTTCCCCCTCTGTTCTTAGACCCTCCCCCTCCTTAACTTAAAGACTCCATCTGTCCCATCCTTATTGATTCCCCTCAGATACTTGAATGTCTCTAGCATGTCCCCCCCGTCCCTTCTATCCTCCAGGGTGTACATATTCAGGTCTCCCAGCCTGCTGTCATAGTCTCTCCCCTCCATTCCACATATCATCTTTGTTGCCCTCCTCTGCATCCCCTCCAGTAGCCTGATATCACGCTTTAGGTATGGCCTCCAAAACTGCACACAATACTATAAGTGCGGCCTTACCAGCGACCTGTAGAGGGGAAGATCACCTCTCTTCGCCTGGACAAAAAAAAAACTTGCTATGCACCCCAGCATTTTGTTTGCTTTTGCAGCCGCTCTCCTGCACTGGGCAGTGTTGTTCATGGTCACTGTTATTATTGCCCCTAGGTCATTCTCCTCAGTGATCCCTAGCTTAACCTCCCCCCCCAAAGCCAGTATTCTCTCTTTGGGTTCTTCACCCCAAAGTGCATAACCTTACACTTGTTTGCATTGAACCCCAGCTGCCACCTCTCTGACCACTCCTCTGGCTTGCTTAGGTCCCCCTGCAGCTGCTTCCATCCCTCCTCTCCATCCACCACTGCTCCGATTTTGGTGTCATCAGCGAACAGACTTACCTTGCTCACCACCCCGTGTGCAATGTCTGATATGATGAGCACAAACAATACTGGCCCCAACGCAGAGCCCTGTGGCACCCCCACTGGTCACCGGCCTTGGAGTTGAGAGCTCCCCTCTCACAACCATCCGTTGCAGCCTCCCACTCAGCCAGCTTGTAATCCAGTTTTGCCCCTACCCCTACACCAGTTAGCTACCCCCCAAGCCACCCATGAGGCACAGAATCAAAGACCTTGTTGAAGTCCAAGTAAAGAACATCCACTTCATGACCCTTATCCAGCTCACCTATCACCCAGTCATAATACTGTATGAGGTTGGTTTGACAAGGCTTCCCTGAAACGAGCCCATGCTGCCTCACATCCTGGAGACCATTGTCCTCCAGGTATGACACCAGTCTTTCCTTTAGTATTGTTTCCATGAGTTTACACACTATGGAGGTGAGACTTACGGTGATAATTACCTGGTTCATCCCTTGCTCTGCTCTTGTGTAATGGTACCACATGTGCCATCCTCCAGTCCAGTGGCACACATCCCGACTCCAGTGAGGTGCTGTACAGATCTGCCAGTGGCTCAGCCAACACCTCTGCTATCTCTCTCAGCACCCTGGGTGGATACCATCCAGCCCTGGTGCTTGTCACCTTCAGTGCCCCTCAGTCCCTCTAGGACTCCTACTTGCCTCAGTTCTTCCATCTGTTGCCTCCTGTCCCCAGTCCCACCCTCCCAGCCCATGGTGGTAGCAGTCCCCTTTCTTCTGTGAACACTGAGTGCAATTATTCAGTGCTTCTGCCTGTTCCTCCCCTTTCCATCCACTCCCACCCCTTTTATCCTCACTATTGTCTCCCTTGCACTTCCTTTTCTCCTGAGGTATCTAAAAAGTATTTCTCCTCATTAATTCACTGCGCTAATCTCAGCTCCCTCTGGGCCTTGGCTTCTCTCAGTTTTCTGGTCACCTCCCTTGACCATCTTGCATACTCCTCCCTGTCCACTTCCTTCCCCGTCCTCCTATACCTCTGGTGCGCCTCTCGTTTTGCTCTCACCACCTCCACTACCTCGCTGTTCAACCAGCATGGTTTTCTTGCTCTGCTCCTCTTACTCCGTGTCTTGGTGCAGATTTAATAATATCCCATTTCTGCTCTGCATCCATCTCCTGCCTTATGCCCTCTAGTTTCCCTTTCAGTACTTCCTGCATCCTCCCAAAGTCTGCCCCCCTGAAGTTTACCACCTGAGTAACTGATTTCTCTGGCTCCCTGCACATCGTGATATTAAACCACACCGTTTGGTGATCACTGTAAGCTAGTGGGTCCTCCACCTTTATTTCCCTTACTGCCTTCTCATTCGACGGTACCAGATCTAAAGTGTTCTTTAGCCTAGTAGGTACATTAACCAACTGTGTCAGGAGATCCTCCTGGATCACGTCCAGGAGCACTTGCTCCCTAGCACTGGAGGTGACCAGAATGCCCCGTTCAACCCCTGGCAAGTTGAAATCCCCCACGGTGACCACCTTCCCTTTTCTACATGCCTTTCTGATTTGTTCTGCTTATTCACTGTCAAGCTCCTCAGACTGGGACAGTGGCCTGTATACCACCCCAAACCTCAGTTTCCTACCCTTGAGTCTAGGAGCTGCAGCCAGATTGCCTCTTCTCCTTCTTCTCCTTGTGCATTTGATCCGCCCCTCACATAGACTGCCACCCCACCACCCCTCCCTTCCTTATGGTCCTTCCTGTATAATTTGTATCTTGGGCTTGCCAGATCCCAGTCCCGGTGCTCAGTTGCCTACGTTTCTGTGACAGCTGCAGTATCCACCCTCCACACTGCTAAGAGTACCTGTAGCTCAGCTGATTTGTTGCCTAAGCTTCTTGCATTCAGCAAGACCACCCTCCATCCTGCCCCTTCCCTTCATTGGCCTCCATTTTCTTCCTTCTACAATCTCCTTTTTCGACTGACCTAAGTACTTCCCTGCTAGCCTGGGGGGTAGGCTGTGACTCCACTCTATCAGATCCCTGCCTACCTGCTGTCCACTTGCCACCCCCCCCATCTAGTTTAAATCCACCTTTGTCGCAATATACCTCCCCAGTCTTTGCTTTAATACCTCCTTCCCTCCCCACTCAGGTGTAGCTTATCCCTTGCAAACAGATTATTATCATCCCAGGTACTACTCCAGCCACCCACAACCCCATACCCCTTAGTTTGACACCATTCTACCAACCATGTGTTCAACTCCCTAATCATCTCTTTTCTCACTGTGCTTGTGCAGGGTGCTGGAGCACCTCTGGGAATACCACAGACTCCCCAGTCTCCCTCGCTTTAACCTTCTCACTTCCTCAGTCCTCTCCTTTGTTACCTCCACCATTTCCCCGCTAGATCATTTGTCCCCATGTACCACAATGTGATTTCCTCCTACACCTCCTTACGCACCTTAGGATTGCCTTTCCTGCCTTGTCTGCCTTTAATCCTGGTATGGACTCCACCCATATCCAACTATACCTCCCCTTGCTGCTCATGGCGGATCCCCTTGAGTCTGCAGTCCCCAACAGTACATCTCCCTCCTCTTTCTTGTGCCCGTCACCCCCTCCTCCCCCAGGTTCTCATTTCTGGGCCACTCAAGATAGTGCTTTTACAATGTGTCCTAGTGTCTTCCCCCCTGCCCTTCTCAATTGAGACTCCACCCCTCCTCCTGTTTGACTGCCAACCTTCCTCTCCCTCCTCATCTCTCCGAGTATTATCCCTCCCCCTGCCATGCTCAATCTCTCCACGAGTAATGCCCCTCTCTCCCTTTGTGAGTACTATCCCTTGTGCAGTCTCCTCCTGTGTCCTTTTTCCCATGTGTTGCTAGTACAGCAAACATGTTCCCTCCCCCCCCTTTGTCTTACCCTTTTGCCTCAACCTTCTTCTTCTTCTCAGGACTCTCCTCTGCACACATCGGTGTACCAGACCGAGAAGATCTTAAGAAAGAAGTTTGTCAGTGGATCCTGGACTTAGAGTCAAGTGGTGCAAATTTGACAGTGGGCAGAACTCCTGCTTTGCTTTAAACGACATGACCCTGTCCTGTCAGGAACTAGTGCAATCTACAAATGCCTCCATTCCCACTGACCGGAAAAGTTGATGGAGGTCTTGAACTTTTGTGAACCAGACTCAGTGTTGATTTAAATACTAATGCTTTTCCCCCTTAGGAATGTCTTCCAGTGGACAGTCCAACTGTTTGTTATTGTTATGCAACTGTTATTAAAGATGTGATCCTGCATTCTGGGTATCCTCCTGCTGCTACCCTTCCTTCTCTTCCCTTTCCTCTTCCCCGCACTTTAGTGCTTGTGGCATGGCCAAGCTTCCAGTGCTATGGTGTTCCCTTCTCTTTGGTGCTACTCTTATTGGTCCCCAGTGTAGTCCAGATCCCCCGGTGGAGTACTGTTTTGTTTTAAATGTAATGCCTTGAAATACATGTAAATGTTTTTGTCTTAAAGCTTACTTAAAAATATTTATTACTTGGCAACTGTTTATAGTTTATCAGTTGTTCAGGTGGTGCTCACATTCACTGTCCTGGCAGTGATGTAAACACATTAAGACATGGGGCTTAATGTTACGCTGCCGCCCTTTAAGAACACTTAGTACCTGCATGTAGTTAATTGTTGCACTGCTTGGCAGTGCCATGTATCAGTCTGAGGCTTGTCTCCATGAAGAGAACATCTACTACACAGAGAATAAACCTGTATTCTTTATTTTATGCATCCGTCCAGTTATTGGCACGGTCCAGATGGGGTCCTCACCAGCAGCAACTGAAGGGTCTGGCAGACCACAGAGAGCGTAAAGTCTTTTAGTGGTGGACCAAAACTCCACAATCTGTATACATTGTTTGCTTAGCTATATGTGTTTGTTATCTTTATCTTTAGGTTTTTAATCTGTATTTTATATGTCTTGTGCACTTTTATTTTGTACTGTCGTTTTAGTACGTCTCCAGCTAGCTCTGAGCTGAATCAGGCACACCCTTTTGAATATTCATGAGATATGTGGATTTCTTGGTCAGGGGCCTTTGTCCTATCAGCTCTGAGGAAGCCTTCTTGGTGAAACGTCAGCCGATTGGTCCATTTCGCCCACATGGACGCACGCTGGCTGTTTGGCCATTTGTTCTCGCTGCTGCGGAGCACCAACATGGTACTGGTGTGAATTTGTTTTAAGTTTCGTGGAAGTACTGTTGCCACTTTGTGTTTCTGCACTCTGCACTTTTAGCTATGGTTCATGAGCACTGTCTTTGCCCTTTCTGAATAAACATTGGTGTCAGCATGGTAAGCTGTGTCATTTCTCGGTTTTAAGCATTGTACTTTAATGTGAGTGAAGCAGGTTTTGGAAACGTTTTCCCTGTGTTGCTTTAAATCCAGCACTTCCCTTTCATCCCACATCCCCGACATTCAAGCTTCTTGAATCCTCCTTGTTTACTCATGAATTTGTGGTTAAAGTTACTATAGAAATTGGCATAAATAGCCATTGATTATTACTTTTTCACCATAGGTTGAGTTTTTGTGGATATGTATGAATGCCAAATATAACATTAATTTGCATAGATAATTTCCATATCCCACTGCAGCATTTCCTACTAAAACTGCTACAGATCACAGTAGTGAGTTTATTCAGTTTACAAGCAGATGCTCCAGTTTACACAGAAAGTACCACGTCAGAGTGATAGCAATAGCAGTTGAACGTTTTGGTACGTAAAGACCTGAGCTTGAGAAGTAAATCCATTGAAAATTATCCAGTTAATCTGGAGAATATAATACTTAGAACAGAAAAATATACTAGATCATAAATCTGTGGGAACAAAAAGATGTTCATTAGAAAACCAGGAGGATGAGCCAGCCCACCAGCGAACCCTGGGCTAATGATTGTGACGCAGTTACCCAGGTTTGGGAACAAGCCTGCTGGTTGTAGGAGCCAACTTGGGGGAATCGGACGCTCCAATGGTTTGGGAGTGAAGGTAATAATGCTTCACGGGCAGACACCACCTAGGTGACCAGAAGTGATAGTACAAGCAGGAGCTGCACCAGGTGGGGGGACATCTCCTAACATGTGTATGTGCATGCACAGTATGCAAGAACCAAGCCGTTCCTTGCCGGTGGCATCCCTAAGGGTTAGGCAAGAAAAATGGAAAAAGCCCTGGCTGTTGCAGGTTGAAGCCATGCTCCTCCTGCAGGCCTACATGCCAACCGTGGCACCCACCTCGGCTGCACAGGAAGCTCAAGGGGCCGGGGATTCCCCAATGGCCTCACCATGAGGGAAAGCCATGGGGTTCAGGAGGTTGGGTTAAGTTCCTTGGAAAGGCAGGTGATGGGGCTGGTGGATGGAGCCAGTAGAAGTGGGCAGACCAGAGACAAAGTGGCAAAATGTAGTTTTAGGTGAGTCCAGCCTATCCATGACCATATATGAAAAGACTGTTAGAAGTCTTGGTTTTGCAGACTCCCCTGCTGATCAGTCTGTGCAGAGCCAAGAAAAGATAGGGCTCACTCCATTATGCTTCCAGTTTTAATTCTTTTTATTTTTATATAACACAAAGGTATAAGATAGGGTGCCGGTCCAGCACACCATTTATTGAGGCCCAATACTCGTTCCCCTATAAAATAGAATAGAAACAGTTATAATTCTATATATTTTATTTGTCTTATTATTACTGCTTTTAGTTTTGTCAGCCAAGTGCCAGCCACACGCATGTGCATATTATTATACATTTTAACCTCTTTCCTATAAGCGAATGTAAATAGTATAGTAATCTTTAAACATAATTTATCTAAAATTGCACTGCTCCTTATACCCATGTATTGTAAGAAATCAGCTAATCAGATAATTATTCCAGTCTTGAAATGAACACTATCATTTACATTTCTGCTCTCAAGTTTAGAGCATGTTAGTTTACCACAGATGCTGAACTCATATCAGGAATCAAATAAAACACACCTTATTTGCTTATATCAGTTCAAACCGAATGCATTAACTGTCCTTCCATCTCTAATAGTAATTCTGCATTAAATCTGCAAATTGAGTTTACAGCAACATTTTCCACATTACGTACACAAGCACACACTGTAATAAAAGAAAAAACACTGGTGCTCTGGAGATGGAAATAAAGTACATTCTTTATTTTACAGTGCGGATGGTTCTGACGGTGCGCTTTTACATGGTGTTAGTATAAGTTTGTATTTAGCTATTTTCCGTATGCGCTAATACACTTTAAAATAAATGAAGACAGTGCTTCATATCCATCTCTTGAGTACTAGACATTTTGCTTTTTGATACTTTATTGGGGCTTGGTAGCCTGTCTAGAGACAGACGGTTCCCTTTATGCCCCCTCTGACTTTTGTTGTATACACAGTTCTAAACCTACCATATTAAGCAAGCAATAAGTCACAGCAGGGTGGGCTTTAGGCTGACTTACATGCATGCCCAGGGCCTTAAAGCTCCTGGAAGTACATTTATCTTGGCCTGCTCTTATAAAATGGGGTTTCTGGAGGAATGAAATAATAAAAGTTATACTGCAGAGTTTTTAATAAGTAAGCATTTGAATGAAAATAGTTCTCAGCTGGCAGGCTGTCAGCAGAAGTGCTAGTGTAATGGGAGTACCTGTGTAGTCTTGTATATATGAGCTTAGTAATGGTTTGTACTGGAATTTTGTTTTTAAAATAAATTGATTATTATTAAATGTTGCCCTTGTTATATGTTTAATTTTTCGTGGTGGTTTGGTTTAGAAACAGGTGTGGGTCAGTTTGTAAAAGATGCACACATTTCAGATCTGGTAGTGTGTTGGTTGGACGATGAAGTGGGACACGCTTGTGTATGGCGGGCAGGTTTTTTGTTTACTTACGCGAGGAGTGCTGGATCATGGAAACCATGCAGGAAATGCGGGCAAAGAGCAAAAAAAAGAAGACTAAAGGTGTGAGAGACATGTACTGGAGGTACACAGCTTCAGTGGCAGTGCTGTTTGAATGAGCAAGAGACTGACTGGTCATGCAGCTGAGCTAGGGAGTAAAGGAGGTAATGCATAGTTAATATGTGGGGGGGGGCAGTACGGGTAGACTCGCCAGGTGCATTATGTATAAAAAATGTTGTCATAAAAAATAGTTTATAAGAAAAACAGAAAAGTGTATGACTTCATATCTGGCAGTGATATATATGTGTGTGCATCTGTTTAAAAAAAAAAAAGACATCCATTTAAAACATGAATATTCCTAATAGGCACTGTATTACAGTTAGTAATGGCAAGGCAAGCTGATTTTTAACATGGAATTAAGCTATATAAATGAATGGGTTATAGCCTGTCTCAGCCAATAAGATGCCAGCATTTGCTCAGCTCATTTTATAATGCTTTTTTTATAAAGGTACAGATTCATCTGGGAGGGAAATGAGATGTGCAGTTGGCTAATGCACAAGATACCTCACTTATGCGCCTGAGACTGAATTCCTTTCCAAATGCAGTTTATGTTCCCACACTGCCGCCACATTCAGCTCTCCTGGTTGCCCAGCCTCATCACCCACCATCTCAGGGACTTACTGTACCTGGAATCTCCCACAATCCTCCCTCTGCAGACAATCCCAATATGCTGTCCAGGGCACTTTCAGTGGTGTGGGTTGGTGTAAAACAGAACCATCATTATGCCAGCTGCCATTTTCCAGTTTCTCCCAACCCCTCCCTTGACATCAGCTGCAGCCCACAGCAGAGCCTTGGGTGCTGGCATCCCCTGTGGAGGAGCAGGCTCTTGGCCCAACAGGGTGACGAACAGCAGCACCTCATGCCTTCCATACCCAGACTGGGAGCGCTGCCGTGGCAGCACTCCCCAACCCTTGAACCGCCTCAGTGGGCTCCCAGCTCATTCCTGAACAGAGATTGGGATTCTTGTTTTATAACATTTGTGGATCTGGGAAAGACTTGGTGCTCTGAATATGCTAAATCTTGGAAAAAAGGGGAATTGGGAGGCGATCTAATCACTCTGTTTGGGTTCCTAAAAGACCCAGAATTATGTCAAGAGTTGGGGCTATTTCAGAAAAGAATCTGCAAGTGGGGTCATAACAAGCAATTACTAGGGAAATATTCAGGGAGATGGGAGGAACTACGGTCTCTACTTGAAGAGAAGTGGGAGTGGAACTCGCTTCAAACAATGTAATAAATTTTGAGAGGTTAGAAACATTAAAGGAAGCAAATGTAACAATGTAGTGTCACTGAAAATTTGGTGGAGGGGATGCAGCGGTCCTGATGGGAGGAGACAAACCTTCTCCGTCCTGTTTTTTGTATGTACATGTATGTTTTGGGTATTTGTAGATTGGATTTGATTGTGGGTTTCTTAGAGTTACAACCACAGCTTGGCAGCTAACAGACCAAATGAAGGGGATGCTCCTTTGAAATGAACTTCTTGGCATTGTCTGGAGACCTCTATTGATTGGTGATGTAACTATCCTGCAGTGGGATGATGTCATGGTTATCGGGTTACTTCTGTCAGTGACCTTGAGCTGGATCAGATATCTGAGCAGCTCAGTGAAAACCTACTCTTTGTAGCTAGTAATCCCAACTGTGGAGAAAATTTGGTCCTGATGAGCTCAGGGTTTGCTAGTAACAGCGAATGTCTGTGAATGTTCAATCAGAAATGTAAAGTTTTGTTACTGTATGATGGTATTTGAATGGTAGCTTGCATAGGGCTTTAAGGTGCCTATGGCAGTCTGTTGCCCTCTCACTTTTGCCACTTGTCTGATGTAGCTAATGTACTCCTCTAATCCTGCCACAGTTGGTTTGCATGTCATTTACTGGTCCAGTATGGCAGTAAGACAGTCTTTGACAGACCTGCTGACAGCTCTTTATCCTCAGGCAGGCAACTCATGCCAAGCAGCTGCCTGCCTGAGGTACTAATTCAGTCTAAGCCTCACCTTTTTTTTGTACAGACATTATGGAATTACTTGACTAGGTCACACTTGTATTCTGATGTTGAGCTGCATGGCTATGGCGCATTACAGCCCCACCCCCAAACACTGCATTTCCATGACACAAGCTCATGACAGGGCTGCTTTGTACTTAATGGACGTTGGAATGGGGGGAGGGGGACAACAAAACATAAGATTAATAAACTTTACAGGTATTGTGACAGTGTGGGGGGCAGTATTATGTTTATATAGTCCTCACATATGTGAAGCGGCCTGCAAAATTCATGAAGCTTGTGTTTTTTTGTCCCACGCACCTTGGGTACACTACAGCTCCGTTAATGAGTTCCGATTGAAAGTTATCAGTTGCCTATGCGAGGATTGTCGGCAGCACTTTAGGGTCCAGAGGGATTCTAGAGCTATCATGTTTGCCCCGTTTAATAAGTAGGTATGAATAAGCATGCTGTGTAAAGAGGTACTGCCTTGAAGGGGTTCTGCTGACACACTGAATTCTCCAGTTTGCTCAGCTTTCACAGAGATGCTGACAAGCAAGCAGGGCACAAAAGACACTGGAGGAAACCTAATGTTCTCAGACACTTGGTCCCTCTTCAGTGAATGCAGTCTAAGCTGGATAATGATTAACTGAGGGAACTCGGAGGAAAACGTACAGGGCTCGAGGTTGGAGGGTTTACGGTTGATGCTGAACTGGCTAGTAGCTAACTTTGCTTATAATTGGAACATTTTTTAAGTAAAAAAATGATGAATGCTTGGCAAGTCCTGCAGATCATGTGTTCACAACTCCTCGTTCTCTTGCTAGTTTGGGAAGTTCCCGGGAAGCAAATTCTCAGCTGAAAATGTGTACTCTCTTTCTATAAATGCTGTTGACAGAATAATCATCCAAGCCACTTTTTCCCTGTCTGCCTGCCTGCAAGCAACCCTGGCATCCAGGCCCTAAAGTACCCCAACCCATAGCTATCAAGTAACCTACGTTCTAGCCTTGGGAGCTACATAATAGATCTGGTGAATGAAATCATGTGTTGGCTGTACCGTGAGCATTTCTCTGGGTAATGCTGTGAAAGGTTGAATGGGCAGTGGTTTTTATTTCATCTTCCTTTTTTTTTTTTAACTCAAGATGCTTTACAGATGTAGGTTCTAGAAATGAAAATTTGTTGATAGGCAGGCCCAGATTTGTCCCCTGCCTGTTACTTTAAGGGACACTGTCAGGTGGTTTTTAAGCATTTTTTATCATCCCTCTATTGTCTGGGTCTATGAATAGTACTCTGAAAGCAATTTCTTACCTGAGCTTCCAGTTATACTTGCTGCAAACGAAAGCATACATTTTTTACAAAAACTGATTTTCTGTCATCATGACCAGCTCTGTGCCATGTGCTCCTCCCTATACGTCTGTGATAGAGATACATGTGGAATGCTGCCGAACTCGTCCATGAACAAGTTTGGCAGTTTTTGTGGCAACTGAACAAAATAGCTGCCAGTATCAATAGAATCTGTGCTGATTTCAGCAATATCTGTAATTTGACAAACCGAGGAGTTTTTCATAAAGAAATCGCAGATTGAAAAGTAAGAGCAGGACTTTACGCATGCGCAGGAGCGCTGGCACTAGTGCACATGTGTAGAGTCCAGCTTTTACTTTTCAATCTGTGATTTATTTTTGAAATACCCCTCGGTTTGCCAGATAACAGGTATTGCCGAAATCAGCACAGATCTATTGATACTGCCAGCTATTTTGTTCAGTTGCTACAAAAATCACAAAACTTGTTCGTGGATGGGTTTGGCAGTATTTCACATGCATCTCTATCACAGACACGCAGGGAGCAGCATGTGGCACAGGGCTGGTCAGAATGATGTTTTCTGTAAAATTAATGCTTTCATCTACAACAAGTACAACTGGAAGCTGGGGTAAGGAAATTGCTTTCAGTGTACTATTCGCAGACTTCAAACAGTAGAGGGGGTCATAAACGTTGCTTTAAAACCTGACAGTGTCCCTTGTAGTTTAGGCTGAAAAGTCAGAAACAATCCTTATGTCCCCTAGAGATGGCGTATTATTATAATACATGGGTTTTGCCCAAAAAACAAAACAAATTAGTCTCATTTAGGAAAAAGCTGAGCCAGCTACGATCAGCAATGAGGTTTAATGCAGGCGTTGAGGTTTCTGAGGTGTTATTTTAAGGGACAGTAAATGCGTAGGGTACAACTGTCCACAAGCCAAATGGTCTGGTAATTGAAGGCCTGTTTGTCATTCCCCACTCCCTCAGCAGAATGGCAGAAAAATAGGTTACTAAAAAATGATAGATATGGAGGCAGCAGCAAATACACAACCAGCTTAGTCGTTAGCATGTTTTGTTTTGGTTTTTTGTTTATTTTTAACAGTTTCTTTCCCAGAAAATCCCATCTTATTGTCCGTGGGGTTCTGCGACAATCTGGTTTTACAGCTATGGAGGATGGCAGGTCGCAGAGGTGAAGCAACTAGCTCAAGGTCACACCCTAAGTCCGAGGCTGTGGTTGGGCTGTAACCTGGGATCTCCTAATTATCTGTGCTCTGATCACTGGACTGCATGGCTGGGAAGGTGGATCTCTGGCTAAGCTGTACTTCAACCTTAACATGGCGTGTAAAAGAGCCCATTCTCATGAGCTGAGCAGGGGGCAAGGAGAAGTCCTGCCTGTGAGAATTGACTTGGGGGGTGGTAGGGCATGGGAAGTAACCACTCTTCTCGAGAGCTTTGGGAGAGGATTGGCCACCGCCTAGTTCTGTGTCACTTTGTCAGCAGAGCGGCCTGCAGTTCTAGCCCTGAGGCCCTGACTGATATACAGGAGCAGCAGAGGACGATGGTGGTGAAGTGGACCCCATTAGTGCTGATTTATTTCAGTCACAGGAAGACTATGGTCCATTTTCAGTTTTAACCTGGGTGAAAAATTAGCCCAAAAATATAATAATAAAGAATAAGACAATACAATAATGATGATGCATAGTCAAAATTATTTGCAAACATATTTTTCCAGTAACTATTTACGAGGTTCAAAAACTGGTTGAAATTTATTATTTCTGAGATACTCAAGAAGGTTGTTCCAGGAAAAGGGGAGAAAGGTGACTTTGGAAAAGCCTTCAGTCCCATTTTTGTATAGATTCATTTAATAGTGAGAGGGGTTTGATTTGGAAAACGTGAATTTTCCTTGCTTGCAGGAGGACTAAGAAATACCACTGAGCTTTCTTGTTATTTCACAGATACCCTACAAGTACTGTAGTGATACACTGCAGGATTTACAATGGGCACTGAAAATAAAGCATTCTGATTGGTCAAAAGGCATGTTTTCCTGTGGGTAAATCTGCCTACAAACCAGGGGTAAAGTACCAGCCGACTGATTTACAAATATTACAAATATAACAATCGCAACACTTTTTTCCCCCCACTTTTTAAACCCATTTTACCGCCATCTTGATTTTTAAAACCTATGTTACACTTCAACTTGTTTACCAGCCTCCTGTGTAGAACGGTGTCAAAGGCCTTGCTGAAGTCCAGGTAGGCCACATCCACTGTCCCTCCCTCCTCCAACACCCTGCTTACCCAGTCGAAAAAATCAATCAGATTTGTTTGGCATGACCTCCCCTCTGTAAAGCCATGCTGCCTCGGATCCTGAAGTCCGCTGGATTCCAGATGTTCCATGATTCTTTCCTTTAATAGTGTCTCCATCAATTTCCATACTACAGATGTCAGGCTGACAGGCCTGTAATTTCCCGCCTCCTATTTGCTACCACTTTTGTGAAGTAGGACTGCTTCCACCCTTTTGCAGTCCTCTGGGACCATGCCGCTCTCCAGTGAACTGGAGGGGAATGGAAGGGTCCATGAAAAGGTGCTAGGAGCTTTGATGGGAGGGAACTGGACATTGGTCTGTTTTCTGTGGAGGGAGTATGGAAGGCACTCAGTAACCTGAAGGTAGACAAAGCTATGGGGCCAGACAGGGTACATCAAGGGATGCCGAGAGAGCTCAGGGAGGTACTAGTTGCACCTCTTACAGATTTTTTAACAGATCACTGGAGATCGGCATGGTCCCAGAGGGCTGGAGAAGGGCAGATACAGTCCTAATTCACAAAAGTGGTAGCAAGGAGGAGGCTGGTAATAATACACCTCTCAGCCCAGCATCATTGGTGGGCAATTTAATGGAAACACTATTGAAAGAAAGGATTGTGGAATATCTTGTATCCAGTGGACTACAGGACTCAAGACAGCATGGGTTCACAGAACGTAGGTCATGCCAAACAAATCTGATAGATTTCTTTGACTGAGTGACCAGGGAGCTGTATCAAGGAGGAGCGCTGGACATGGCCTACCGTGATTTCAGCAAGGCTTTCGACACAGTTCCGCATAAGAAACCGGTGAGAAAGTTGGGAGACTTAAGGGTGGGTAGTAAGGTGGTAACTTGGGTAAGAAACTGGTTGGCGAATAGGACACAGAAGGTGGAGTGAGCTCCAAGGAAGGGAGGATGGCCAGCGGGGTACCTCAGGGATCAGTGTTGGGGATGGTCCTCTTCAGTGTATTTGTAAGTGACATAGCAGAGGAACTAGAAGGGAAGGTTTGCTTTTTGCGGATGATACTAAGGTATGTAGCAGAGTGGACACTGTAGCAGGGGGGTGGAAAGGATGGGCAGGGATCTGAAAAGACTGGAAGGGTGGTCAAGGGTATGGCAGCTATGTTTTAATGCAAAAAAGTGCAAAATGATACACTTGGGCCATAGAAACCCTGACACAAAATACAAAATGGGCAGAGTGATACTGATAAAGACAGGAAAAAAAACTGGGGGTAATCATATCGCATGACCTAAAGGTGGCCAGACAGTGTGACAAGGCAATCGGAAGGGCTAGTGGAATGCTGGGGTGCTTAGGAGGGAGTGTCGCCAGCAGGAAAAATGAGGTGCTGTTGCCCCTATAGATATCATTGGTAAGACCCCACCTTGAGTACTGTGTCCAGTTCTAGAGACTGCATCTCAGAAAGGACATAGAGTAGAGGCAGTCCAAAGGAAAGCTACCAAAATGGTGCATGATCTGCATCAAAAGCCCTACGAGAAAAGGCTACACCTTGGAGGAAGAGAGGGAGGAGGAGATATGATAGAAACTTTTAAATACTTCACAGGGATTAACAAGGTACAGGAGGGGGGTATCTTTCAGAGGAAACGGTGCTCTAGAACTATGGAGCATGATATGAAACTGGAGGGGGTAAATTCAGGAAGGATGTGAGGAAGTACTTCACAGAAAGAGTGGCGGACACCTGGAACAGTCTTCCAGCAGAGGTAGTGGGGGTTAAAACAGTAGCTCAGCAGGTAGTACACTCGCCTCTGAGGCCAAGAGATCAGAAGGCTGTGGGTTCTATCCCCACACAAGGCACTTGGGTTAAATCCCAATGCTGACACTTTAATGCAGCATGAGGGAGGTGCTGCACTCCTGAGGTGCCGTCTTTCAGATGAGACATTAAATCAAGGTCCCATCTGCCTGTTCTGGTGGTAGTTCAGGAGCTCAAGATGCCATGGTACTTCTTGAAAAGAGTGAGGAATTTCCTGGTGCCCTGGACAAATTCCCCCATTCACTAAAATACCACCAGCAGCTAATCTGGTTCAAGATCAGTTGGCATCCATCTGTATTCCCTGCCCAGGGTCGGCCTGAAAGTAGGCAAGAATTTGTCTAGTGCACTTAAGCTGGTCAACAAAATCGAATCAATCAATCAATCTTTATTATTACAGGGGAAAAAAATGAATGTTAGAGGAAAACAAAATGGGCAGACTGGGTGGGCCCAGTGGCCCGTATGTGCCGTCACATTCTGTGTGTGTATGTTATAACACAATTAAGCCTGTTAAAGGGGAAAAAAGTAATTTGCTTGCCACTCGTGGAAAAGACCTAGAACACTCCGAGGATCTGCATATTTTTTTTTTCTGTTCTTCTGTTAAAACATGTAAAAATAGGTTAGATTCCTTTAAGATTAACCCTTTGCTGTACAGTTGCTGAAATGGTGGGCAGTGCCTCCGAACACAATCTTAAAATACCTGCTGATTTTGTTTTGAAATGTTGTTAAGTAGATAATAACAACACCTTCTTTAAGGAGGAGGAGGTGGTATTGCCAATAATTAGAAATGCATATGGCATATGATTAAATTTACTGTACAAAGTTTCAGAGATGATGTTACTTGGTATCCCTAAAAAAAAAAAAAAAAAACTACTAATGAGCTTTGCACAGTCTGGACTACTCATCTATAGAAGTAAGTCAGGCAGAACAGAAAAAAAAAAGATAAGGAAAGGCAGTCACTTCCTGTGCGTTGGATTTTCCTCCCTCCCTCCCTACAGTGTTCACAGCTGTTGCTTTAAGCATAGCTAAGAGCATTTGTTTTTTACAGGCAAAATGACGCACGCCTCCTGTCTCTTGCTATTCCAGTCTGCTTTTGTAATTCAATCGCTGTATATACATTTTTAAGGTTAAACTTGCCTGGTTCAGTAGCTGGTAACTACTGCTGAAAAAGCCAGTATTGAACAGTGCTAATGACAGATCTGTCCTGTTAGCACTTTGCACAGAATAACCCTGTGGCAGTATTTTAATGGGACTAATCCTTCTAGACCCGTGTACAGATCCTAGGCCCAATCCACAAAGTCAGCCTAACACTGCAGAGCTCCACTCTTCCCGGATTGGTGTACCTGCTGGGTGCAGTCACAGTCCACTGACTATAGCGTGCCCCATGCATGGACAGTAGCACAGATGGGGCGAAGTACGTCGAGGGTGTAGTGGGAATCAGTGGCATGCTTCTAGTCAGATGCCCAGACCAGCTGACCAGTGGATTTCCTGCTCTGCGCAAAGCAGGGGATTGTGGAATATAGCAGGCCTCCAAGGACACCTAGTGACAGATGTATGAAACAAAATTGTAATTTTAAAAATAATAAGTGAATGATCATGGTCCTCAGTGGTGACCCTCAGCCCTCCATACCAGCTCAGACAGCTGGGGGGATCCATCATCTATGCTGAATGGGCCCTGGTTGGAGCAGGCACAACTGTCCTTGGGGTCTTGCACGCCGGGCCAGCCAGCATTGCAGCAGTCCCTGGGGTTGCATTACACTGCTAGACATTTTGCATGTATGGGATCGGGTTTGGAGGGGGTAAGCATCCAGGGCTGTGAATGTAAAGAGGTGAACTGTGCACACCACGATCCATACTAGACACCCTAATGTGGGTACACAAGGCTTCCTCAGCCTTTTGTGGATCAGAGCCTTAGACTATGTTACCTAAAGCTCTAATTCCCCCCCCCCCGCCATGCCTTTTATGAACAAATGCAGAAGAGTACACATTTAGAGTAATCTTTTCTTGTTTCTCTTTACATACGCAGGAGCTCTTCTCTTTTTTTTTTTTTTGTATGAATTTATCTACTTTCACCCTGCTGCTATGGGCCTCGTATAGGCCGGTTCCTGCTGAGTGCTGGGCTCACTTGCCACTGTCATATTCTGCCACTAGACTCCCCTGTGGTCTTCACGGCACCATCCAGGAGTCATAAGGAACTATTTTTTTTATTGTTAATCAAATATATTGTAAATCACTACATTTTTTTTTTTATGTCTTGGATTTGGGTGATTGTGATTTGCAGATATGAACCATACTTTTCTCGTTCGTGTTTTTTTTTTTTTTTTGACCTTGTCTTTATGCTCTTGACTCCTGGCAACCCTCTCTTGGGGACCCAATGCGTCTTGTGCCAGAGAGCCCCCCCAAGGATCATCAGCTCATGGGTGCCCCGCTCTTGAACCCTGAGACTCCAGATAATCCCCTGGCTGGGGTGGAGGAGCTGCCCCTAACTCCTCCAGACCTGAAGCTTGAGCATGCACCTTGTGCTGTTCTCCTCGGGTTCACCCGATCGCCGGCGCTGGGGCCCATCTACCAGCCTCGTCACGGGTGTTTTTCCTAGTTTTCTCCTGCCCCCTGCATGTGTCAGTGTACTGGGAAGGCCAGTGAGACAAAGGCACGGTGAGACGTGCCTTTGCTCCAGTGCTCGGCTGACGTCCGCCCCTCCCAACATGTCTTTGCTGCCTCCGACTGCACCTTTCTCCCAAGTTCCCCCAGGTGGCGGTATTGCAGCGAGGTCTGCAGTCCTCCCCACCTGGAGAAGGAGAGCAGCCATTGGGCATTCGATCCATCTCCTCCCCTGCTGACCCCCAGTGTCCCGTGCTCATTCTCGAATACGAGTCGCCGGCGTAGCGCGATGTAAGGCATCCAGTGCCTCAGCCCTCAATGCCACCAGGCCGGCTTCTTTTCTCATTCATGTTTGATGTTACAAGAAGACATATCTTGAGCTACTGGGAAATCTGATCCAAGTTTGTAGTGTCTGAAATCTTGGCTCTGTCAGAGTAGAATCGAAAGATTCAACCTGATGGAATTAATCAGAGGACATGGCTCTCAGAAACCTCACAAGACTCATGGGCAGGCCTGCAGATTATCAAGCACTCTGATTCTGCTGCCCATCTGATCTTATCCAACTGGTCAGTGCCTTTAGTAAGAGAGAGAAAGAAGCTGCTACATAAACGCATATGTAGATGGCTGAGGACACAAAAACGTTTAGTCGGTCCTGATGTTTCTACTTTGTTCTACTCTGCCGGTTTGGAGCTTACCCCACCTCTACCTTCCATTTGTCCCTAACTACCCCTTTTAAAATGTCAGGTGAGATTCTGAACCCCTAGATAGTCCCAGCATTTATCACATTACTGGGTAGACTGTTCTGCCTGTCCACCACCTGCTGCATGAAAAAAAATACTTTTTGACGTTCTTCCTGAATATCCCCTTTTTCTGTTCCAGATTATGCCCCCCGATGGTTGTGCTGTTCCTTAATTCAAATAACACAGTGGATTTCACCCTGTCATATCCTGCATTTATTTGCATGTTTCTATTAAATCCCCTCCCTCCTGCCTGTCCCCCACAGAGTACATGCTAAGACAGTTAGATCTCACCTTATTTGTCTTCTTACCATGCTGCCCCGGAATTATTTTCATACGCTCCTCTGGAGACTCGCTAACCTCTCCCTATCCATCCTCTCATGTAGGTTCCAAGGTTACGTGCAATACTCCACATGTGGTCTAACCAGTGACTTGAACAGTGGCAACATCTCCTCTTTACTGTGACTAGTGAAACACTTGGTGATACATTGCAGCATCCTGTTGCTTTCCTATATGCTGTACTGCATTGGGACAAGGCTTTTAAACAGTTGTTTATTATCACCCCAGGTCTCTTTCCTCCTTTGAGCGCTCTGCTGTGATCACATTGATGTAATATTCTGTCTCAGAATTTTTGTTTCAGATGTTTATCCCTTTACATTTTTGGGCACAAAACTTTAATTGCTGAAGTCTGGGCCATGGCTTCAGCTGTTCTACATCCCATCTCATACTGCTGCTAATCCCTTCATTACTATCCATTCTACTACTACGTTTTGTGTCATCTGTGAACAGACTCATTTAACCTTCAAACTCCACCCCAGTGTTGCTTACATACATGTTGTAAAGAATTGCCCCCAGGGCAGACCCCTGTGGCACCCCCTACTTGTGACCCACCATACATCAGAGAGTTTGCTGTTTAGGACCAATTTCTGAGTCCTGTCAACCAATTTCCAATCCTCCTAAGTAGCCCTTTCCTTAGTCCTAAATCTCCTATCTTCTGTGTACGTCTCTTACGCATCACCAAATCAAAGTCTTGGTACAAAACTTTGACTGCCTAGCACCTATCTACCATTTGTGTCACTGAGTTTAAAATTCAGTCGCTGGCCCGATGGCGCAGAGGGCTGGAGCCCTAACACTCACCTCGAACCATGCGAGGCCCAGGTTTCAGGAAGCAGGACTCGGGACACCAGGGGTCGGCAGGGAGGAGATGGCGTCCGTGGACTGGTCTCCTCTCCTGGGGTGGGTAGCGGGTTCACTTCGCTCTGCAGCAGCCCCTGATGGAGACCCGGAGCACTGCAGGAGCATCGTCGTAGAGGGAGGAACCAAGAAAAACTGAAAAAGTGCGGGACTGGCCAGATGACGGCAGCCGGCCTATCGGCACCTCTGAAGAACCTCCCCTGGATGTTCCGCCCATCTCAGCAGCGCCCTGGGGCCGACCAAGTGAAGAGTGTTCTGGGTTTCCCCCCACCGTTGCCTTCTCCCTTGGACGGCGACGGGTTATGCCGGACTACCCCAGGGACCTGGCTGCAATGTGAAGTGAGGCGGAGTCCAGGAGGGAGACTAGTAGGAGGGCATCAGAGACCATGGCTGCCCGAAGGAGTGGTGGATCATGGGAACGTAGGGGTGGCAAAAAAGAAATAATGCAAAAAAATAAAAAAATTCAGTCAGGTTCGTTTGATACAACCTGCCCCTCATAAACCCATAGACCTTCAGAACTACAGGGCTCAAGCCCTTGTGTGGCCCACCTTAAAGGAATACTACAGGCAAAATTTGCAAAAACATATGTTGTCAGTATTTCGATTTGTGTGTTTAGTCATGGTGTGCCCTTCTCTTTGTTTGCTATTAGGAGTTTTTCTCAGTTTGCCTACTAATTTTATGACCTCTCCTTCTAGTTTTATGGCCTCAAGGGAATCTCCATATTACCATGATTTATTGCTCTTCTCTTTGTTACAATGCCTTCTGTCGCATGTGACAGTGATGCATCAAGGACCATAGATTCAGCAAGTACTACAATACAGCAATGATTTTAAACCACTTTCTTTATCCAGTGACCACTGAAGGCTACATTTACAGGTTAGCAATCGCTTGAGGTTTGAGTTGGTATTCTGTTAAAAAACAGCTATAGTATTTACTAATTATAGCATTGATGACCAAGGGTGATTTGTGTACTTTTTATAGCTGGGTGTAGTTTGATGAAATTAAAAGTAAAACATTTACTCCTACTGGCTAGACCTAGACAGACATATAGAAAACAAAAATATTGAATTAGTTATTTATTTGAGGCCAGAACATCAGGCTCCTGTCTTCAGATTACTGCTACAATACTTTTCCTTACTGAATCAGTGGTCCTGGACATGTCACTGTCACATGAGACAGGAGGCATTGTAGGACAAAGAAGAGCAATAAACCATGTTAACATGGAACTCCCTGGAAGAACAGGTCACCTCCTTTGTGGTTCCCACTTAGGATTTAGGTGAACTGTGTCTTCTAAGTTTTTTGAGTTTTGAATTATTTACTTGGTTCCTTCAACTCTCCTCGTAGATCTTCGTTGGAGCGATGGAAGCTGGAGTTCAAGTTCTGCGTTAATGTCGGCCACAGACCTGCACAACATGTGCTTGTATTGCCCGGGCAGGCAGCACAATGTGGCCAGGTGTGGATTTTGTCTCGGCATGCTTCCTGAGTCCCTTGAGGACAGGCAGCTCCAACTCTCACTGGGTCGCCTTCGGAATGGGATCTGAAAGACTACCCTTAGGGCCACAAGAAGGCCTTGGTTGCAGTTGGGTGTGCTCAGCAGCTGGTGGCCCTGGAGGAAGACGTGGCAGCTAGTGCAGCGGGCACCTCAATC
Source organism: Neoceratodus forsteri (assembly GCA_016271365.2). Classification (NCBI taxonomy): domain Eukaryota; kingdom Metazoa; phylum Chordata; order Ceratodontiformes; family Ceratodontidae; genus Neoceratodus; species Neoceratodus forsteri. Next base: position 30,755,793 of record CM057456.1, read on the forward strand.
TTGGTGCTTTTCACGGCTGGGGCTAGCATCAGAGGGTATTTCACCAGAGGCTTCCAGAACATGTATTTGGCCCTCCAGATCCTGGAGAGAGCCCAGACTACTGTGGTGCTAAGCACAAGCGCAGCTGACACTGGTCATTGGACCGGGAGAGATTGATGTCCTCCCGGTCTCTTGTCTCACCCAGCTGCTCGATAACTATCGAGCACCCCTCCGTCTGAGGGCAGGTCGGGCAAGTTGAGGGCTTTTCGGGTATCCCATTGAGCCAGTCGATTTCAGCTTTGGTCGAACAGGCTGCAGAAAGTTTCCTTGAGCCTGTTATCGGACGAGGTCAAGGACTCAATCTCGCAGACCCTGGTGCTCCCAGTCCTCACTCCAGAAGATGTGGTTCAGTCAGTGTCCCCATGTAGTTCTCAGCAGGAGCTGCCTCTACCGGCGGTCAAGCCTTCCATGCCCATGCTGCTTAACGTGGGCAGGCATGTTGAATACCACAACCAGGCAGAAGGCTCTCCTTGCAGTCAGTCATCTGGTTGATGGTCAAGGTTGTGTTCGAGATCTCAGTTGAGGCGTTCCCACTCCCAGTCCCACTTGATCACCATTGATGCATCTCGATTCCTCAGGTGAGGAGAGGCACCATCGCATGCTGTGTTGGTACTATGAGGAGCTTCTCTGGCAACAATATGCCATCACGGAGTAGGTCTCTACCCCCTGGACCTTGGTGGTCCATGCTATGCAGGTGCTGCCTGCAATCACAGTCGAAGGTGTGCACTCCAAACAAGGACACCCTTTCAGACACTGGCTTGCCAGGCTAGTTTTTTGGTGCAGATCACCCCAGGGAGGATACCTGGGTGGTCTGTGGTGAGGAACGGTCACAGGCAATTTTTCAAGAAGTCTTTGGATGACTCAAGACCACAGATCCATGGCCTTCCTGTGGGACTCCTCTCCTTGACTGGAGATTGGTCAGTGAGCTGTCCACCAAGCATGGCCGATGTCCTTTGGTGTGCTTTTCCACCTAATATGGGAGTTCATGTGAGTCCTGCTAGAGCCAGTCCAAAAAAGAGCTGTGTGCCCTTATATGGACATTTTGGACAGGGATGAAACCCCGGGGTTGCCTTTCCAGTGGCTGAAGCCATTTTGGGACTGGTCCTGGGGCTTTGGCAGCATCCAGCATCCTGCCTGGCACCCTCTGACCATATGGTCTGCAAGCATGTGATCCCTGCTGTCTCTCTTAATGGATTCTTGGATCACCCTTATGTGGAGGGGTTGATAACGAATTTGGTTTTCAAGTCCGGACATCAGGGGGACGTGGACAACAAGGCTGTAGACAAAGAGTCCTGAATGATTGACCACATTGTTAAAAAGATGTATGCTGCAGCGTCCTTCGGTCTCTGTCATATTAGCTTTGCCATGATGATGACCAATGTTGGTCACTCCCAAATGGGAGTTTTTGATTCCATCCTCCCTCACCTCCCTGATGCTCAGCAATTGGCAGTGATGGTCATCGGAGTCCAAGGTCGGTCACTGGCTAGACACCGGTCAATCGCTGGCTAAACACTAGCTCCAGATGGCCTTGGACATGGGCGTTTCATGTGCCCTTGCCATGGCAGCAGATGTCTCTGTGCATCGCAAGGCCTGACTGCGTCTGTGTACCTTCATGGTAGACACCCAGCACAGGCTGGCCAATGTCCCCTTCTTGGGCACTGACCTCTTTGGCCTTGGGTGAAAGAACATCTCACTCATATTGAGAAGTCCCCTGCCACCCTAGATTCTGTAGCATCGTCCCCTAAAGACACAAAGAAGAAGCCTAAGAAACAGACTTTCCAGTATTGGTCATTTTAGCCACAGCCTCCTCAGTAGCAGCCCCTGCAGGGGCAGTACCAGGCCTGGTGCCCCAAGCCCAAGTTCAGAGACCAGGGTCCTAAGAATGGGGGGGGGGCAAGGGTAGTGTTGCAACTCTGGCTGCTGCTGCTGTTGCCCTTGCCAAATCAACCCAGTGACAGCTCGGGGTTGTCATCCCTCCACCCGTCCTTTCCCTGTCCGCACTCCCCATCAGAGGTTGACTGGTCACTTCTTGCTACGTTGGTCCACTGCCAAAACCAGCAAGTGGGTGTTGGATGTAGTGGGCAGAGGGTTACCTCTGGACTTCAGGGCTCTTCTACCTTCCCACCTCGAGAGTCCAGGGTGTCACAGGACATGCTGTCTTCCATTCTGGAGGAAATTGCTCAGATCCTTGCAAAGGGAGCAATAGTCTATGTTCCAGACACCCTGGCCAGTCAGGGTTACATGTCCAGGTACTTCCTGGTACCGAAACAGATGGGGGGCTTGCGCCCCATATTGGATCTACACAGTCTAAACTAGTTCATGCGGAAGTGCAAGTTCTGGATGGTAACTCTGAATCAGATCATTCCCTCGCTGGAGCAGAACATGTTGTTTTGCCCTCTAGACCTCCAGGGTGTGTTTTTCCACTTCCCAGTCCATCAGTCTCACCTCTGTACTTTTAATTCTGAGTGGAAGGGGTCCTTACCAGTTCCAGGTCATGCGCTTTAGTATCTCCTTGGTGTCCACAGTCTTCAGCAAGTGCATAGCAGTGGTGGCAGCATATCTGTGGCACCTAAAGGTCAGGATGTACCCCTACCTGGATGACTGGCTGTTGTCCAGGCTTTTCAGAGAGGTCATGGAGAGGTCCAGAAATCTGACTCTCTAGATTTGACAAGTCTTGGACCTGTTGGTCAACTCAGACAAGTTCAAAATGGTACCAACGCAGGTGATCAAATTCATCGGGGCAGAACTAGACTTTCTATGGGCCTTGGCCTGCCTCTCTTTGGATGATGTACTGGATCTTACCTCCTTTCCCAATCATGTCCGATTCAGTTGTCACACCCTGCCTGAGATTTCCAGAGGCTGCTGGAGTACAGGGTGTTCTGCACCAGCATGGTCTGTTGGGCCCACTGGCAGATGGGCCACCTCTGGTGGGAGTTGGGCCATCAGTGGTCCCAGTACCTAGGCCACTTGGACCAGCCAGTCACAGTGACCAAGCTGATGTGGGATGCTATCCAGTGGTGGCTGATCCCAGAACACCAGGAGAAAATAATCCTGTTAGTCCACCCAGAACTGCCCATCATGCTTAAGACAGACACATCTTTGGTGGGGTGGGGAGTGCACCTGGGAGAGTCCCAGCACCACATAAACCTGCTGAAGCTGTGTCCAGTGCATCTCACGCTGATGGAATTGGCTCCTTTAGTCAGGGGTCAGATCATGCAGGTCCAGATTGACAACACCATGACCATGTTCTACCAGAACAGACACGGCTAAACTCACTCCCTTGAGTCGGGAGACCCTCCGCACCTGGACCCTTATGCACAGGCTGGTTGCAGATCTGACGATTCATGTCGCAGGGGAGGAACAGTCCGCTGATGGACACACTTAGCTGGGTCGGAGAGATGTTGCACAAGTGACTCTTGAATTAGGAGGTGGTGAACCACCTGTTCTCCTTGTGGGGCACTCCTTTGGTGGGCCTGTTTGTCTCTTAGGAGAATGCCAAGCTGAGACTGTTTTGTGCCTGCCCCCCTCCCCCCAAGTCTGGGACACTGTTGTGGGACGCCTTCACGAGGCCCTGTACCCCAGACATCCTGTATGCCTTCCCTCTCTCCCTCCCTTCCCCTTGATCCGCAGGGTGGTGGTCAAGGCCCAAAAAGACAAGGCACGGATGATCCTGATAGCTCCAGACTGGCAAGGGCAGTTCTGGTACCTGGATCTCCTCAGCCTCTGCAGCAGACCTCTGTGGCAACTGCCTCTTCACCCAGCTCTGCTGACCGGACTTCAGGGGTCGGTCTTGCACCTGAACCTACAGTTCCTGCACCACATGGCTTGGTTCCTGAATGACTAGAGTTCCAGCCCTTTGGTCTCTCTGATGATGTGCTGCACATTGTGGAGGCCTCCTGAAAAGAGTCAACTTGCAGACACTATGCCTTTAAATGGATGAGAGTTTCCATTTGGTGTCAGGACAAGGCATTTGATCCCCTTGCCTGCCCTGTGGGTAGCATCCAGGACTACCTCTGGACCTCTCTCAGTTGGGACTGTCAGTGACAGCCCTTAAGATGCACCTGGCAGCCATCTCTGCTTGTTGGGCGCAGGCTGGTAAGCTGATGGTGGCCCAGGAGAAGGTAGTTGGGTGCTTTTTCAAGGGCCTGTGCCATCTGTCTCTTCCGGTGCATGAACTGAGGGACCTACTGCTTGTGTTGACTATGCTCATGGGCTAACCTTTCAAGCCAGTGCACAGGGGTGAGATGTCATACCTGTCATGGAAGATGGCCATCACATCAGCCAGAAGGATTGGGAAGCTACAGGGACCCTCAGTGGAGTCTTCCTGCCAGGTCTTCTACAGAGACAAAGTCATCCTTCGCCTTAACCCGAAGTTCCTCCCAAAGGTTATATCAGAGTTTCACCTTAACCAGGTGATTAACTTACCGGTATACTTTACTAACCCATCTTCGGAGGCTGACCGCAGGCTCCATACCCTGGACCTTCAGAGGTTGCACTCTTATCTTAGCTGGAGTTCAGGGAGAGGCTCACCAGTTGTTGGTCATGCTGAAGCTGTGCCTGGCAGACTGGCAGCTGAGTGGACACTATCCAGGGAATTTGCAGGGCTTCTACCTGGAAGTCAGAACACACCTTCATTTCCCACTACTGCATCTACTTTGAGTCATGCCGGGATGCTGATTTTGGGACCTCCGTTCTCCAGTCTCTGTTCGCCAGGTAGGGGTGCATGCTTTGCCTTCCCCTCCTGGAGAACTGCTAGGTGTCTGCCAAAATGTGTATAGTGAACCATAGCCATGCTCCTAGAAAAACAGGTTACTCACCTGTAACCGTAGTTCTAGCAGTGATATATGGTTCAAATCCACACAACCCACCTGGCCTCTCCTAGCAGGTGTCTCACAGATCCCTGCTTCTAACATACAAGATCTAATGTCACAGGACAGAGTCGGGGAGTCCGTGTCAGTGACTTAGCAGGTAGCACACTCGCCTCTGAGGCCGGAAATCTGAAGGTTGTGGGTTCTAGCCCCACACTGGGAACTTGGTATAAATCCCAGTACTGACACTGGTGCATCATGAAGGGGTGCTGCACTTCTGAGGTGCTCTCTCTTGGATGAGATGTTAAACCGAGGTCCCATCTGCCTGTTTTGGTGGTTGTTCAGGTGGACGTTAACGATCCCATGGCACTTCTCGAAAAGTGCAGGGGAATTTCCTTGGTGTCCTGGACAGATTTCCCCCCATTTACTAAAATACCACCAATAGCTTAATCTGGTTCTGTATGTCAGTTTGCATCTGTATCTTCCCTCTCTCTCCCCCAGGACGAGGCTGAAAATAGGCAGAATTGCCTAGTCCTCCTTTTCCAGTCAACAAAAACTAATGAAATAAATAAATAAATAAATCTACTGCCTGGGTGGTGGGAGGAGCTTAGCTTGAAGACGCCCAGCAAATCAGACTGTTCCAGTGGATGTGCCAGAGTGTGGATGTGAACCCTATACCACTCCTAGAACTATGGTTACTGGTGAGTAACTTATTTTTCTATGGTTGTACTCCAATGGGAAGTGAACTTATGGGAAAAAAAAGAGCCTGTGCAGATCCCAGAAATACTAAGAAATGGCACTGATGCAAAAAAAACCCAAAGAAAAACTGTGTTTTTATTTAAATAGCTGCCAGGGACAATTCACTAAAGTACTTGAAATTCATTATTGCAAAAGTGCTGGTTCTTAAGCGTTAAAATAGCACACAAATGGAGAAACATGCGTTCCACTTGAGAGTTCAACTCATATCCGGCCTCGTACTTTATATGGAAAGCAGCAGTACTGAAAGATACATGGGAAGAAACAAACACAGAACTTGGTCTTAGTTTGATTGTCTGTTCCTTATTTGTAGCTCCATATTCTGTTGCTAGTCAGACAGACAGAATGAATCCGTCCATGGCAAAAATCAAGCAAGTACCAAATCCTTTAGGGAACATGTCCTTTAGACATATCAGGTTTAGACGATTCCTTCATGCTTGCTTTTTTAACCAGTAGGCAATATTCTCGAAAAAGGCCATGTTTATAGGTCTAAATGTTGATGTAATGTTCCCTGGTGGGGCCCACTTTGGAACCAGTAGTGGCCATGAAGCTTGTCAAAAGCAGTGAGTTGAACTTTCCTTCAATTCCCTGCTTTTTTTTATTCTTGACTGAGCCGTACAGACTGGGATTGCAAAAGAAGAATCGGTGCGGGGGGGGGAGGTTAATAGGCTGACTTCCCACACTCACATAGGCTGCTGACATTTGTTTCATCACTGTTCAGTCCCCGTATCCAGTAACTCTGTTTTTATTTGTGGTGAGCAGAGTTCAATACTGGTATGAAAATGCACCAGAATGGATAGGTTTAGGTTTAGTGTTTCTGAATGTTCCACGTTTTCCTACACCCTCCCCAGCTGAAATGACCTGCATTACTGCATCTGTCTCTTTTGTTTGCTGTTCTCCGCTCCCCCTGGGTGCTTTGCAGCCAGTAGAACCAGTAGTAATTGTGTTTGTTGACACCAAGGGCAGTCTTGGAAAGGGGATGCTGCTTCCCCCTGTGCAGTTAATGTGAAAGCTAGATCTTGTGCTTTCACTTGATTTTTCTGTACTGACTTTTACTGCAGCTTACCTCTATCTGACGTGTGAGATCAGGTATGATCTGAAGCGCAAGCCCGCATGCAGCTTCATCCAGTTGTGTGTTATCTCAATTTTTTTTTTTTAAATTGCATTTTTCTTCCTTCTTTCCCTAGCCTGCCATCCCCGACCCTTCAGGGGAGACAACAGACATCCCACTGCCTTCCACCCTGCCCGGATGGACCCCAGATCCCCATGGAGCCGCGGATGTACTCTCCAGGCGGGGACAAGGCGGGGGCCAAACGTCCTGTAACTTGCATTTTGTCGGTCCTGGGTCCGTTGGATGGGCGGGCAGAGGCATATCGTGGGCACAGCGCAGTTCTCCATCTTCCTGGTGGTGGCAGGCTCAGTTTCCATTTTCGCCCTCCCCGTACAGCGTGCTAATCCCCTGACGTCATAGCGCAGAGTGCCGACGTCCCCGCTGTATCACGGCCAGCCATCCCTCAAGGGGCTTGCAATACTCTGAGCCTCCGCTCAGAGTCAGGCAAGTGTGCGGGCATCGGCCTGTACCCTCCCCGGAGAAGGCGAGCTGTTGTAGGATGCTCAAGCCTATCTCCTCCCTGCCGACCCACCAGTCACCTGAGTCCGCTCCTGAACCCGGGTCACCGGCGTGATGCGAGGTTTGTGGCATCCAGCGCCTCAACCCTTGGCACCACCGGGCCAGCGATTATTTCAACTTTTGATGATCATCAGTTTTCAACAACGAATTTTAAGTGTGCTGAAGAATTGTCACTGACAACTGTGTGAATAGAAACACTTTTTGCCTCAGTACCATCTCTTGGTATGGTGGTATTTGTGCTGGGACACCTTTTTTTCCTTCATGACTTTTGTTTGTGTTCCCTGTCAGGTGGCGCCAGCATCTGTTCTGATGCACGAAATGTACCTAGCCAGGCTGAGATTTAAGTGTAGAAACATTTTTTTTTTATTTTTTTTATTTTATTTTAGGACCCCAAGAAGGCAGTGTGTTATTAGTGGATACAACAGACAGCACTTCCACTGCACCTGGGTAGCATTGTGGAAGACGAGACCTAAGGTGGCCAGCTTGCCTCGGTTGTAGAGTTAGTTCATTTAACTTTTTCGCACTGAAAGCAGTAGTCAGCAAGACTCTTGATGGCCTTCATTTTGTTTCTGGAGCACATTGTGTGCTCTTGCGGTGGCTTCATCGTTCACCAACAGTGTCGGCTCCTTCACAGGGCATAAGATCTGTGCAAGTGTATCATAAAGCTTGAGAGAACCATGTGAGCAATACTGTTATGGAAATGTTGCCAGTGAAGTGGCAGACTTGGCTGTTCGCAAAGGCTGGCTCATGTGATGGGAAATTTGAAACTTTGCCCAAACCTTTGCGAAGTGCCATTTGCTAGCTAAGTTTACCTTATTTTAACTTACATTTTGTATCTTTGTAAGAAAATAAGTAAAATTGTTTACCGTAGTGTCAGAAATCATCATTCTTAAACCCCTAACAATTAGGGTGCAAACACACATTTCACACACTGAGGGGATACATCACTGGGGGTTTACCCCCAAAAATATGCAACACATTATACAGGTAATTCTATATATGTCACTACTTTACAGAAGTGGAGAAATCACCATATTGGCATACGACTGGATATAAACAATTACCGGACTATTAAATCTCTGTACTAGCCAAGGGCGATACTCATCTTGTTAAGCACCCCTCACAGTCTCCCTGCTTATTTCAAGCATAGTTTTTATGAATATAATAAAAGTGCAACCATGGGATAAGTCCATTACAACATAATGCAGAAAGTCCAGAAACATGTTAAACTTTGAACCTATAAACTTGAAAAGTAACATAATCTTGAAAAGTCCAGCACTCCAGTCATGGTTACTCTGACCCCTCTAGTGGCCGTTAGCCTGAAAGTTCTGGCATTACATATCAGTCTGTACAGATGCTGGGCAAAAAGCCCGGGAAGGTGCAAGTGTCGTTTTCCAGACCACATAGCTGACGCTGTTTTAGGTAAACACCTAATACGTACTATAATCTCCCTAGAACTATGGCATCTTACAAAGGAATGCATTTAGCGAACCTATAAGTCTTAATTAGAGGATCAGAGCACCACATCAATGTACTTGTCTAATCCTGCTGTCAGTCATCAGATTCTTTACTGTTCCCCATGTGCCTTACTGCAAATTCTGCAGCCCTCTGGGTGATCCACTTCCCCACATCTTGCGGGTTGGAAAACTGAAATGTCTTTTCCCTTGGAGGCTATACGTAGCCTCGCTGGCATCAGAAGGGAGTGGATTGTCCCAAATCCTCTCTGTTGCTGCCGTACCCCATCAGAGGCCTTCATGCTTTAGTGGTGAATGATAGGTCTGGAAAGATGTGCACTGGTCATTCTGCATGCATTAGGGTTTGCTGTGTCCTTCCCTGGCTGCCTTCAGTACCACGTCACACACTTCAGCCCTGGTGGCGATGGCCAGAAAGGTTGTTGGTACATTTGTCATATTGCCAGCCTTCTGAGTTGTGATGTGACCTGCTTTTTTAGTATTTAGCTGCTTGGTATCCTCCCCTCACAGGTTTAGGAAAGCCGGGAGCCAGTTAACTAGAAAATTGTGGAGAGCTTCTCCTTCTGTACCTTCCTCCAGTGTTGACAATCTGAAGATTTGGGCCTCAATTGGCGTTCTCCAGTGCCTCCATTCTATATGTCAGAGAGGCATTTTCCTATACCAATTTTGTTATCGCCGAGAGTGCATGTATTGAGTTAGGCTGTTGCCTTGTTGCTGCATCCCATTTTTGGTAAATAGGGATCTGGTATGTAAAACTTTCAATATCTGTTACATTTTTTATGAAAATCAAAATGGTAACTTAATTTGAAAAGACTGCAGAGTTCTCAATTGGAGGAGCTTGTGCGAGGTGCATCTGACCATAAAAACAATGCTCTAATGCCCTCACTAAGTTTAACTTTAAATCACTTGCAGGCAAACATAATGGATCCTGTGGGGGAATACACACACAAAAAGACTAAACCCTTCCCTTCGCCCTCCTAGTACAACATCACCCCTTCCCTCTCCCCAACAGCCCAAGTAACAACAACAAAAAAAATCCCTTCCCTGACACATTTAGCACCAAAGACTCCCTCCTCCTCCTCCTTCTGCTCTCGTGGTCCTGGTAATAATCAGATACCAACTTTTCCACTTAACACCCCAACATCTACCGTTCCCCTTCCCCCCCCCTTAGGGTGCACTGACCTAAAAGTTTACCCACTGTGGTGGTGACTGGCATAGCCTTCCTCGCACCACCTTGACCAGCCGCCATCTGCCTAATGCAGGCACAATAGATAGACCAGAGGGTGTACTGTTGTAATAGTTGTGTAATGTCTCAGTGCAGTTGTACCAAGAGCAATATCGATATACCGTAGCAGTCTGCATCATTTTCAGTAAGTCGTCACCCAGCTACTCCATCGATACAGCTGTTTGTGTGACTTTAGTGAGACATCACCCATTTCTGATATCAGTATAGCAATCTGTGTGATGTCAGTGGGACATCACCCAGTTGCTATAGCCATGTAGCAGTCTGTGTGATTTCAGTGAGATATCAATATAGCAGTCTGTGTGATTTCAGTGAGACATCATCTAATTACTACATCAGTTTAACAATCTGTGTGATTTCACTGAGATGTAAACCAGTTGCTGTATCGATACTGCAGGCTGTGCGATTTGAGTGAGATCATCCAATTACTGTATCGATATAGATTCTAGTATATCACATAGCAGTTGCAGTAGAAAGACAGCGGCCGGTCAAGGTGGTGCGAGGCAGGCTCCACCAGTTGTCGTCACAGTGGGTAAACTTTAGGCCCATTCTAACGACCGACTGTGAGCCATTGTCAGTTGCTCGCAGATGCCAGATCGGTGCTCCTGCCCACATGTGAACCTTGCCATTCTGGCAGTTTTCCGTTGTGTAGTGTTGCCGCTATGATCCCACTTTCCCTGGGTTTGCAGAGTGGTGTAGGTGGTTTCCTGTGTTATCTGAACAGGCAAACCACCTGCATCACTACAGTTCCTCATCAACCCAACAGTGACAGGAACAATACACAGATTGCCGGAATGGAAAAGGGTGCCGAAAACACTGATGCCATATGAATATGGCTCTCAAATGTTTCATTAAAATATTTTTGAACAATTAGAAAGGAGCCGCTACAGCAAGGCACAGTGTGAACGAGCCTTTTATTTTTAAGTCGGCACAGCTGGGAGGGTTATTAAGTGGGTTGTGGGAGGGAGTTTTTAATTAGTACTGGGACCATGGAAGGAGGAGGAGGAGGAGGTTGTTAGTTGCTAACTGACCTGTGGGAGAGGCTATTTGTTTTTATTACTTGGGCCATTGACAGGGAAGGAGGAGGGTGGGAATTAGGTTGCTAAACGAATCAGGGGAAGATAGGTATTTTTTTTTATTTGGGATGTGGGAATGGGGAAATATAGTACTACGAGGGTGGGGTAGAGCTTATGTTTTTCTTAAATTGCCACTCAGCTTTGAGTAGCAGACTTTGCCAGTGAACTACAAGTCTCTGTGATGTTGACGCTTTGCCAAGAGCTACTTGGTGTTTTTTTTTCTCTCACAGATGTTGCCCTTCACCCAGGGCAGACTTCCTCAAAGACTGAAGCATAGTGAACAGACTTTGACCATATCTACCTGGGATACTGTTAACTTGTTTCATTTAGCTTTTTATCATCTGGGTGCTGTTTGCCCGGATTGAACCCCAGCAAGCTCTCAGCCCTGTCAGTCACAAGTTCCATGGGATCAAGCTCACAAGGGGCCATGGTGTAAGGCCCAAGATTGCCAGCAGCCATCCTCAAAAAAAAAAAAAAAAAAACGGGGTGGTTTATCTCCCCTTTCTTTCCCTCCTTCCCTCCACCCACTAGATGCTGCCACCAGTGTTAATTGTGGGTTTTGGACCCTGCACCCAGACCCTAGGGGGAGAAAGCTCCCTTGCCTGCTATAGAGGTCACTGCAGTGTCCAAAGTGGCACCATCCCCTCCCCTGGGCTGGGGAGTGCTACTGTTGGAGGCCCAGTTTTCTAGCCCCTGCTGTGTGTAAGTCTGCTTTTGAACCCAGGTCATCAGCAGGGCAGTGCATCGGAGTCTGGAAAAAAAAAGGACTTTTTAGGCCTTCGTTAGTATTTCCACATCCTTACAAAAACGCAGATACAGTGTGAGTAATTTCTTCTTGATTGAGATGTTGACTGTGCTTCGCAAATTAACATCTCAAAGCCCTTTCTCCCCTGTGTCATAATGGTATCCTATTACAAGACAATACAATTCAGCTTTATTGTCTATAACATCTTTGATGCCAGCTGTATCCAGGAATGCTTTACAAAGGTTAGACAATAAAAATACATTTGTCACAGTAGTTAGAAATGATTAAAAGAAAGAAGTAGAGAGAAGTGATTCTTGATCACTATCAGAACATAGTAAAAGTAGTGCGAGCTGTGTAGGAAAGACAGTTGCACATGAGAGGGCAAAAGTGTATACCTATGAAAGAATTTGAACAGGGGAGCAAATTAAGCATGCAAGATTAACAAGACTGTTCTTTTTATCGTGCATTTGCACAGTATCTACACCAAACATTTGCACAGTATCAGCTGCACTTGTAACTGTTCCCATCCTGTTATGTATATATTTGTTTATCCATTAATACAATGTAGGTAGTGTGATTTGAAACAAAACAACCTCCAAAAAAAAATGTGTTTGAAAAATGGGAGCATTTGTGTCATGTACTGCAGTGAGCAAATTGGTCACTCATTAATTTTAGTGAAAGCTCAGTCCATGGAGGGTTTGAACTACTTACCATCCTAAGCTCCATTCACTTAGCACTCTCATTTCAGTGTGTTTATAACAAGCATTTGTCAATACCGAATGTTTGCTTGCTGGCATTGGCATTGCTGGTGTAGGAGTTAGAGAGATACATAATAGGAATGGCAGTGAAGTATTGAACTGAAGCCAACCCCACCACCACCCTGCAGAGACTCACAGGCAGTGGGGGTGTGCTTTTGGGTCGTCGGACATAACGCCCACACCATTTCACCACACCCTACCCGGCAGACACCAACAAGTGTCACGGTGTGCCTTGGGGTCTTTGGGCCTTACGCTCACCACATTCCGTAAGGAAATATGGTGAGATGGGTGCAGTATAGGAGAATGGTTTGAACTTTGGGTCCGAAGAGTCCAAGGCACACCTCGATGCCTGTCACTGGCTGCAGGGTGTGGGTGAGGGTTGAATGGCATGAGTATTACAGGCGACAATCCCAAGTCACATGCCTGATGCCTGTCAGTCTCTACAGGGTGGGGTGTTATTGTTGGAAACCCTAACGCCCCAGGCGTTTGTTGGTATTTTCACTCCAAATTTTCAACATGGGTTTTTTGTGACCCCACCTCGTGAACAGTGGCAATATCGGTTTGTTAGCTGAAAGCTGATTTTGCACAGCAACTACGCCATTTGGCATCACAGGTGCGAAAACACATTTCGAACAGGATGTGAAAAATGACAGCTGTACTGTTCAGGGGGAGGTGTAAAAAATAGCAATGTTGAAAATCTGGAGTGAAAATATAAAAAAAAAAAAAAAAAACTGGTGAAGCCACGAGTGTGCATAGAAACTGTGCAGCACACACCCGTAATGTAATTAGTTTGGGGATTTTTTACAGCAGATTGTCAACACAGGCATTTTGGGAATCAGTCCCGAACACTGATTTCTCACAGTGACCACGCATTTCTGCGCCGGAAGTGCGAAAACACATTTCAGCCAGGGTGTGAAAAATGACAGCTGTACTGTTCATAAGGGCATGTGGAAAAATGCCAGTGTTGAAAATCTGGACTGAAAATATTACAAATTCGTGAACTTACGAGGGTGCGTGGAAACTGTGCAGTGCACGCTCGTAACACAGTCATTTTATGGACTTTTGTCACCAAATTTTCCACATAGCCATTTTAAGACCTCTGCTCATGAACAGTGTCACTGTGATTTTCTTAGTCTGTCCCAAACATTGATTTCGCACACCGACGCGTCATTGTGCGCTACATGCGCAAAAACACATTTTGGGCAAGATGTGAAAAATGACAGCTGTACTGCTCATAAAGAGGTGTGGTAAAATGGCAATGTTGAAAATCTGGAGGAAAATAGAAAAGATTCTCAGAAATTACAAGCGTGCATAGGAACTACATAGCGTATGCAAGTAAAATAGTCATTTGGGAATTTTTCACCAAATTTTCAACATAGAGTTTTGGGGGGTCACCTCCATGAACTGTGACACTGTTGTTTTGTTACTTGGTCCCGAAAGGTGGTTCCATGCAGTGACCGAAAAAAATCACCTTTTGGAGCCGAATAACAAAATGACAGTGACTGTGTTCATGAGGTGGGGTCCCAAGAACCCCATGTTGAAAATTTGGTGAAAAAATTCCCAAAACTGGCCGAGATATGCACCAAAGTGGGAAAAAAAATTTATACAGCTTACCGTCATTTCTTCAGTTCGTGGTCGGCTTTGAAGAGTGCAGACGTGCTCCGGTCCACCGAAGATCATTGTGCTGGGCCTCCGGAGGTAAGTAATGGGGTGAGGGAGGTGTGTGGAGGTGGAGGCACAGAGGGTGGGCACGGGTTGGGGAGGGAAGAGAGTCAACAGGACTGTTTTCTTTTGTTCTAGGTGCTTTTTTTTTATAAAAGATGATGTGGGACTTTGCCACGCTGGGATGGGCTCAGCGTGGCACCTCAGAAAGTTGTTGGGGGCAGTGGAGCCAACGGGGATTGGGCACCCCTGCATACAAACTGCACGCTGGGGTGTGCTCCCAGCACGGCGCCTGGAAGTTTGCTTTTGGAGAGCCAGTGGAGCTGATGGGATTGGGCACCCCCCGTCGGTCATACAGTGTGTGGGGAGTGGAGGGAAGTGCATGAGCATGCTGGGGTGGGCTCCCAGCTTGCTGTCTTGGTGTTGGTTGGGGGGGAAGGGAACTGGATCCGACGAGGATCAGAAACAAACTGTCTATGACAGTTCAGATGCAGTGCTGACGTGTAGGCATAGTGCCTGCCGACGGCAATATACAAATTGCCTACACGTTACCACTGCTGATTGTAGCTGTGTTTTTCTCAGAACTGCACAGCACTGCATCTGAACGGCTGTCATAGACTGCTCAGACATTCATTGGTGCGGTGCGGCATTGCAAGTGGGGGTGGCACGCCTACGAAAACTGATATTGTGGCACTATATTTCTTGCACAACCGTGCAAGCAAACATAAAAATGACCTGGTGCCACTTGGAACATAACTATCTAGATTCAGTTTACTATCCACACTTTGGCAGTCTTCCACTGAGCATGCTTAGTCACCAGAACAGTCTTCAAGCTCGACTCCTCCTATAGCCCAATCATGTGGTCATGTGGCTCCGCCAGGATTGCACTCAGCTCTTTCTTCCTCTGGAAGGAACAGGTCTCCTCCTTCACAGCTCCTGCTGGTGAATTAGGATTCTGCAATATTATCACTTTTTTTGGTACTAATTTCTCAAGAGTATCACTTTCCTTCTTGACTCAGCCATTTCACCTCATCGCCTGCTTCCTGCTCCATCGTTGATCATTACGGAATAGAAGAAACAGCAAGGTTTTAAGAGGTGTAAGGTGTGCAGGTGTAATGTGTCCTCTACTGATGGACATGATGCCTGTATATATTGCCTAGGCATTGCCCACGATGTGGAAGCATTGCTCTAGGTGCCAAGCCTTGCACCCGCAGGCACTTGATGAATGCTGGTTATGGATGCTGTGAGGCAAGCCAGCTGCAGTGTTGGGACTGTCTGAGGCTGCAGGTAGGCAACACAGTTGCAGACTCAAGAGGCAAAGAAGGCTGGCAAGGATGTTCCAGTCCTTGATCTTTGAAGGTGGAGGGGGAGGGAGTATGCGATGGTTCTCCCACGATTTGTGAAGATGAAGGGTTTACAACTTTGCTCTGTCCCTCCATTCTTTTCACAGTGAGTCTCCATCTCAGCTCAGAAGGCACAAGAAAAGATGGAATCATTCTCGGTTGAGGGATCACTCACGTTCTGCCCCGGAGGAGGACACGGGTGGTCAGTTGCTCTCTAAGGAGGTTGAACTGCTCATAGAGCATTTCAGTATGCCCAGAGAACTCCTGTCAGGGCAAGTGGAGGTGTCATGCTAAATCTATCGAGGGTGAAGACTCCTCACTCTCTGACTTCAGTGCTAATTGTGGCCCATCCCAAGTCAGTCAGGCAGACTGTGCATCCAGTTGACCTGCCACTGTTTCAGTTGCCGCTGGTCATCCCTACTCCACGCTACCTGTCACAAACCCACTCAGCAGGTCAGGCCCTCTGCTCCCACAGTGCCAACCTCCGAGCGCAGTCTTGTGAACAGTTAACAGAAACAGGGTAACCTTCCTGTCTGTTTTGTGGATTCGAATCATTTTTTCATCAGTTATTTATTTATGCTGGCATATGATTAGTTTATTTTATGAATATTTTATTGTTTTATGTCTTTATTTATCATGTTGATGTTTCATCTCTGTTTGTATTAGCACTTTGATTTTTTTGAAAAGCGCTTTATAAATAAATTTTGATTTGATTTGATTTGATCAAACTTTGGTCTCGAGTCTTGGAAGGATTCAAACTGTGAATCTCTTGCTAGCATACCCAATGTACAAGCTCAGATAATTCTGCTATTCGAGGGGCCAGATATCTTTTGCCTTCGGGCACCTAACCAGTCGTACAAAATGAACCCTTAAAACTCTATTAAAGACTGCAGAATAAATTCTTACCTTTTCCCAGTAAGCTTGGTACCATGTCAACTTTAACCATGTATGCTGCACTTGTCAAGAAAAAGAATTTCAAAGGCACCAGGTAATTTCTAAAGTAGATGTTTACTTCAAAATAGATAAGAAAAAGTAACATGTGAACACAGAACCATATATCACAAAACATACAAATCACTTAAAATAAGGTTTTAAAAAGTGCAGATTCGTACCACTAATACACTTAGACTTGTCTGTTCTAAGGTATTCTATGTCACAGTGCTGTAGATGTTTCTTTTCCAGAGTCCAAACATTTGTGTCCAAATGGAAAACAGAATACTGTTTAAAAACTGGCTTTGCCAACCTCTTTGCGTGAGGTCACCTAGCTCCTCCCTGTCAGAATATAAAAATATACATCTATGCAAAACGGGATGTCTTATCAAAGTATTAAATTCTGTAACCTCAGCGCAACTCATTTTCTTCAAATGACTTTCTTTGATCTTATGAGCAGCTTCCCCTTTCTAGGACATCAGAGCATCTTTTATGACTTCGCACTAAAGTGTCATAACCTGCTCTTCTTCCTCTAAACGTTATAAAAGTTTATGATCTATCTTGGCAGTTGGCAAGCTGCAGTTAATCACATAAACAGGAGATGCTTATTTTTTAAGGTATCTTCTAGCCTGTAATTATCTCTTGGCCTTCCAGGTCACACATTGTAGCTAAAACCTGGGAGGGGATGTCATTCCACAGACTGTCAGCATCTCTCATGAGAGACATTCAATAACACATTTTTATATTACAAAAAAGATAGAGTAATCAGAACCAGCTGTCGTGTGTCTCAATTCCTCCCCACCTAGACTGAATTTGGAGGCTCTATTCCCTGCATGGGATGAGCGTCCCAAATCAGTTCACTCCTTGTACACACGAGACGGCCCATCGGAGTTCTGATTTTTGGCTCCAGTCCTATGTAATATTGTCATATCATACCCTTGCAAAGCAAGACTCCATCTTAGCAATCTACCATTGTTTTTCCCCATCTGCGTCAGCCAAACCAGGGGGTTGTGGTCAGTCTGCACCACAAAATGCTGCCCATATAAGTATGGCTCCAACTTCTTTATGGCCCACACTATGGCAAGACATTCTTTTTCCACAGTAGAGTATGCCTGCTCCCTGGGAAGTAACTTCCTACTCAGGTACACTATTGGGTGATCTTTCCCTTGGCTGGATGTCTGACTCAGTACTGCCCCAATACCCACGTCTGAGGTGTCAGTCTGAACTATAAAGGGTTTTCTATAGTCAGGACTTGTCAAAACAGGAGCACTGCACAGTGCCTCCTTTAATCTAGTAAAGGCTTTTTCACAGGCTGGTCCCCAGGTAATTTTCTTTGGCATCTTTTTCTTTATCAGGTCAAATAGGAGAGCAGCCAGGGCACTGTAATTGGGTACAAATTTTCTATAGTATCCTGCTGTCCCCAGAAAACTCCTGACCTGCTTCTGCCTTTCTGGTCTGGGCCACACCTGGATTACTTCTGTCTTTATTTGGTTAGGACGGAGCTGTCCTCGGCCTACCACATGCCCG
Source organism: Neoceratodus forsteri (assembly GCA_016271365.2). Lineage (NCBI taxonomy): Eukaryota > Metazoa > Chordata > Ceratodontiformes > Ceratodontidae > Neoceratodus > Neoceratodus forsteri. Next base: position 30,773,782 of record CM057456.1, read on the forward strand.
AGGTATGCCACCTCTCCCATGGCCACCTGGTACTTCCCGGCTTTGGCAGTGAGCCCAGCCCTCTGTATCCTGCCCAGCACTTCCCTAAGGTGGGATAGGTGTTCCTCCCAGCTGGTACTAAAGATGGCAGTGTCATCCAGGTACGCCACGGCGTACTCCTCAGCACCATTTAACACCTGGTTCACCAACCTTTGGAAAGTGGTTGGGGCGTTCTTCATTCCGAAAGGCATTACTTTAAATTCAAATAAGCCTATCGGAGTGATGAAGACCAACCTCTCCCTAGCTCTGTCCAACAACTGTACCTGCCAATACCCCTTGGTCAGATCAGTCGTCGTAAGGTAGGTCGCCCCTCCCAACTTGTCCAGGAGTTCATCCGTCTGGGGCATCGGGTGGGCATCTGACTACGTGACTGCATTCAGTCCACGATAGTCCACACAGAAACAAGTAGAGCCATCTGGCTTAGGCACAAGGACTACGGGTAAGGCCCAGGGGCTGTGGGATCTCTGGATTACCCCTAAATCCAGCATCTCCTCCACTTCCCTTCTAATGTCCTTTTGGACAGCCTCTGACAGCCGATATGCTGTCCGCCATATGGGCGTCTGTGTCCCTGTCTCCACATAGTGCATTTTTAAGGGCGTTAGTCCAGGCTTGGCGCTAAACAATGGGGCAAAGTCTGCAAAAACCTTCCTTACTTTCTGGATCTGGTCCGGGGCCAGCTGGGGAGACAATTTTACTGCCTCCACTGAGGACTCCCACTTACTTTCTTCCAGCAAGTCCAGAAGGGGGTCTCCTTCGTCCGTCCCTTCCCCAGGACTACACGCTGCAAACACCATGTCAGCCCTGTTTGTATATGGCTTCATCATATTGACATGGTACATCCTTTCTGTCTGTCTTCAGTCAGGTAACTCTACAATATAGTTCACGTCATTTACCTTCCTAATCACTTTGTATGGTCCTGCCCACTCAGCCTGCAGCTTGTCTTTCCGGACCGGAATAAGGACCATGACTTCCTGACCCACCATGTATGAGCGAACTTTGGCTCTGTGGTTGTACCACACTTTTTGTTTCTGTTGGGCAGCTGCCAGGTTGCTCTGGGCTGTCCCCATAAGCTCCTTCAGCCTTTCCCTAAACCTAAGGACGTAATCCACAATGGGAGTTCCCTTTGTAGCGTGCTTGCCTTCCCAGTCCTCCCAGATCAAGTCTAGGGGCCCACGTACCCGGCATCCATATAAGAGATCGAAGGGGGAAAATCCTGTTGACTCTTGGGGCACCTCCCTGTATGCAAACAAGTGGGGAAGGTATTTCTCCCAGTCCCTCCCATGCTGTTCAGCAAACTCCCCTAGCATTGACTTCAGGGTACCATTGAATCTTTCCACAAGCCCATTGGCTTGTGGGTGATATGGTGTCATGCATCTCTGCACCACCCTATGCTTCTCCCATAAACATTTCATCAGGTCCGACGTGAAGGAATCCCCGTCGATCAGTGATAACCTCCTGCGGAAACCCAACACAGCAGAAAATCCCAAGTAAGGCATCTGCCACTGTGTCTGTCCTCAGTGAGGATAGGACGACTGCCTCTGGGTACCAGGTGGCATAATCCACCACAGTCAGGATGAATCTCTTCCCTGAGGAGGCCACCTGTTGCACAGTTTCCTCTGTTTCACCCCAGTCCAGGAGAACACTAGCAAGGGGCAACGTTTTCTCTTCACCAGTGAACTCTTGTACAGTGATGTATTTATTGGATATAAGCTGACCAGGCTGTACCAGATCCCCTTTTACCAATGTCAGGGATGCCCCTGTGTCCCTTAACCCTTGCGTCTGTATACCATTCACCGTGACTGGGTGCATGTGTTTCCTCATGTTCAAAGGCATGCTTCCAGGGACACACAAACAACCCACTTCTTTTTTAATACCATTCTGCGTATTATTGCTCATTCTTTAGGGACGCTGTCTGGCAGTATGTCCAGTTTCTTTACATAACCAACATTCACTTCTCTTTTCAGAGAAATCTTTTCTCTGAAACCTGGGGCTAACTGGTTTCGGTGGAGGCAGTGAGGGTTTTAGCTACCCTGAAGGCGCGCTTTTCCCTTTCTGCGCTGCCATGTTCGCTCCATTTGCTCTCAGAGCAGGTCTGCTCTTGGCATAGCGGTCCAAGAGTTCAGCAGCCTCTTGCACTGTTTTGGGATCTCGGTCCTCCTGCCAGATTTTCAGCTGTGCTGGGCATGCCCAGAAAAACTGTTTTAACAAAATGACATTTTCAATTTTATCAACAGAGTTTGCTCCAATTCCTTCCCACCAATGTTTTAAAAACTGACGTTTCGTGGCTAACTCCTCATAGCTCATGTCAGGGTTTCTCCTGAGCTTACGGAATTTAGCTCTGTATGATTCAGCAGTTCATCCAAATTTCTTTAACAGTGCAGCTTTAAGTTTGCAGTAATCATCACTGTCATCATTGTCCATTTGACCCAATGCATCCCGAGCTTTCCTGGTAAGTAGCAGGGATAGCTGGAAGCTCCAGGACTCCCTAAGAATTTTAGCCTGAATACAAACTTTTTCAAAAGAATTTAAAAAGGCATCCATATCCTCCCCCTCTTTAAATTCGGATATCAATTTGGAATTCAATTTGTAACCCAGTCCTGTAGTCCCAGTTAAATCCAAGCCACTTACCTGCTCTAGTGCCACTGGTTGGAGTCATAGCTTCTCCAGTTCGTGTTGCCCCTGGCGCTCATGCTCCTCACGGTCTGCCTCTCGGTGTTCTCGCTCTGCCTCCCGCTGTTCACAGTCCCTATCCCTCTGGAACTCCAGCTCCATTCTGCGTAACTCAATTTGCAGCCTGAGTACTTCTGGATCCAGGATACTGGTGACCTTCCCCTGCTGCTGTGGCCCTTCGCTGACAGTGGCCCTGTTGCCCTCATCATCGGATCTGGACACTGCACTGGCCGCTAGCCCTGTCACACTCGAGGTTTGGCCCTTTTCAGTCACGGTCTGTGACTAGCTGCTCTGGGTATCTGCTACCATCAGGGCATCCACGAGGTTTTGTTTGCTGGCTTGCACCTTGAACGGGACTGTAGTCTACAGTGTGCCTGCTGTAGTTAGAAGTCATCTTCTTCCCTAACTACGGCTACTCTGACTTGCACTTTAGAAAAAAAAAATCAAACCGGTAGAAACTTGACTGTACGCCAAGTGATATAGTTCTGTCTCCTTTTTTAAAAATAAATCACTGCCTTTTTCTTTCTTTGCAAGTGAGCTGATGGTCTCAAGCTGACACACTGAACAATAAAAGCTTGTAATACCAAAATTATCACACTGCTGCCAACCAGTCTGTCACAAACCCACTCAGCAGGTCAGGCCCTCTGCTCCCACAGTGCCAACCTCCGAGCGCAGTCTTGTGAACAGTTAACAGAAACAGGGTAACCCTCCTGTCTGTTTTGTGGGTTCAAATCAAATTTTGGTCTCGAGTCTTGGAGGGATTCAAACTGTGAACCTCTTGCTAGCGTACCCAATGTACAGGCTCAGATAATTCTGCTCCTTGGGGGGCCAGATATCTTTTGCCTTCAGGCACCTAACCAGGAGTACAAAATGAACCCTTAAAACTCTATTAAAGACCGCAGAATAAATTCTTACCTTTTCCCAGTTTGGTAAAACCAGTAAGCTTTGTCCTGTGTCTACTTTAACCATGTATGCTGCACTTGTCAAGAAAAAGAATTTCAAAGGCACACCAGGTAATTTCTAAAGTAGAGGTTTACTTCAAAATAGATAAATAAAATGTAACATGTAAATACAGAACCATATATCACAAAACATACAAATCACTTAAAAGAATAAGATTTTAAAAAGTGCAGATTCCTACCACTAATACACTTAGACTTGTCTGTTCTAAGGTATTCTTATCTCACAGTGCTGTAGACATTTCTTTTTCAGAGTCCAAACATTTGTGTCCAAATGGAAAACAGAATACTGTTTAAAAACTGGGTTTGCCAACCTCTTTGCGAGAGGTCACCTAGCTCCTCCCTGTGAGATTATAAAAATATATATCTATGCAAAACAGGATGTGTTATCAAAGTATAAAATTCTGTAGCCTCAGCACAACTCATTTTCTTGAAATGACTTTCTTTGATCTTATGAGCAGCTTCCCGTTTCCAGGACATCAAAGCATCTTTTATGACTTCGCACTAAAGCATCATAATCTGCTCTGTTTCCTCTAAACGTTATAAAAGTTTATGATCTATCTTGGCAGTTGGCAAGCTGCAATTAGTCACATAAAAAGAGATGCTTATTTTTTTAAGGTATCTTCTAGCCTGTAATTATCTCTTGGCCTTCCAGGTCACACCTTGTAGCTAAAACCTGAGAGGGGGTGTCATTCCACAGACTGTCAGCAACTCTCATGAGACATTCAGTAACACGTTTTTATATTACAAAAAGCATAGATTAATCAGAACCAGCTGTCTGAGTGTCACACTACCTCCTTTTAGACTACTGCCCAGCAACCCTCTGAAGGGGCATCTGGACCCATAGGCTTCCGCCTCGTAGACATTAGAGTTCACACTCAAGATTGCATTCTCACACTCACTCTCACTCTCAATGTCACCATTGGCATTGCTGTCGGTCAGCTTCGAGTTCTTCCTCCTCGTCTGGCTCCCACAGTTGACACTGAGCCCATCACAGATGGGGAAGGCAGCCTGGCAGCAGTGGATGTATGGAGCACTCACCCAGGGTTGTGATCAAATGGCAATGTTGGTGGACCCAACCTGGCAATAACTACCACTCCTGGCCCTGTCTCTGGTCGTGTGCCCCATGGCCCACTTCCAGCCATAACACAGTGACCTTTACAGGTAGAGCCCCAGCATTCACAGGCGGTGGAGAGTGGTCACTCTAAGGACTGTAGATCAGAATCTGCACTTATTCATCTCTGGGTTTCATCCATACCAGTTGTTGGCCCTTGGCACTATACTTTCTGGATTTGGGGTCTGATGCATTCTGTCGACTCTGCATCGAGATGGTTGCCAGCCAACTTGCAGGCCAAATTCAGGAGATGAGTCCTCTTTTTTGCTGTTCTTCTGGACTATGTGTACAGAAACAAAGTGAATATACTGCTTCTTGCCCACCGAGAGATAGTTTTAAAGATGTTTCTCCATGGTTTTGACTGTGGTGACATAATCTATAGTGGAGCTCCCAAATCCTCCCTTGCCACACTAGATCCTTTCTTTTACTTTTTTTGTCATTTTTGGTTTAGACTGTCCCACCACTGCTCACTCCACTCTCTTGATGCCAGGTGCCTTTCCCATTGTGGCTCCTTTATATCTAAATTCAGGTTTGGTTCCCTTCCTTTCTACCTTACTTCCCTACTATTCTCTCCCTCTTCTTCCTGCTGCCCTCTCTGCAGTAATATTTCCCATTCCTTCTCTATTCTAGGAAATCTACTGTTGGTCAGTCTGCTTTCTCGTATTGCTTTCCTGAGCTCTGGTCCTCCCTTCCCCCATCAATCCACTCTGCCTGTTCTGCTTTCTCCTTAAAGTCTCTTCTTTTCCCACCTGCAACTGGCCGTGACCCTCTAACTCTCATCCCCCAACACTAGTTTTGCCTTGGGCAATTTTGTTTTCCTCATCCCCAATTTGTACTTGTATCAATAGCCTCCCCCTGGCCATTATAACTCAATTGTATTTATTACATGTATCTGTTGTACTGATTTGCCTTCAGTATTTATGATTACGCTGCTTTGATATACTGTATTCCCGAATACGACGCCTATTTTTTGTAATATTGTTATTACTGTTTACTTTTTTCCACCTCTTGCTCTGTCTCCACTTCTTCTCACCCACAGGACCCATCTGGAAACTAACTGTTAGCAGTTCAGACCATCTTTCCTGGTGAAACATTTAAAATAAATAAATAAATGCCTGTGTATCAGGACACTCCATTGGAGGAATCTAGAAGACGGAGACTTACTTGCTGTTGGACATTCTGGTATGGGTTTTCTCAACAAGGGTAGCCTTCCCCATCACCCCAGCTGTTCTGGGCCCTGGGCTCAGCATCTGGCTACACCTGGCCTCCTGCCAGGACCTGTCATGTTGTATGGACTGCAATTTTGTGGTCCCCCTGGGCAGATTATCTGAATTCTTGGAACACCTGTTGCCAGAGGGGCTTGTGGCAGATGTGGTGTTCCGCAAAGTGAAGGTGCGTGCAAGCTGGATAAGCACTGGACAAGGAATCCAAGAAAAAAGGTCACCTTGGTTGAAAGATGTGTCTTTCTGAGTCCTATGGCATCTCCCAGGCCAGCTATGCAGTGTTGACAGCTCATTATAGCTGTGAACTCTTTGAGAAGCTCTACTACCTGACCGGCCTTCTGCTTGAATAGAGCCAGACAGTTCTGCACAAGATCTGGGATCTTGAGATGGCAGTGGCCAAGCACCAGTTGTAGATTGTCCTAGACTTTGACGACACATTGACTCAAGTGGTAGCCATGGCAGTACGCCTGCACTGACATACCTGGTCAGATTTTATTCTTGTCCCAGGAAATCCAGCAACAGGTTGTAGATCTTCTCTTTACAGGGATTGGTCTTTTTGGGTGGGGGGATGAGAATCATCTCACATGCATCAAGAAGTTCAGTAGGATCCTTGATTCTGTGACATTGGTCACTAATCCAAGGTGGTAGCCCAAACCCAGACCACATGACTCGCTACTTTTGTGGACCCTGTCGGGGCTCACAAGGACAACAGCAACTACAGCAGTAACAGAGGCAGCAGTTCTAATAGCATGCCCAGGAAAGTCATTTAATAAATCTGGTGGTCAAGGCCAGCACAAGGACAGAGGAAGCATTTCCATCGGAGATCTGCCCTCTGTGCCAACCCAAGGGTAAGAAGTGACAGGATGAGGGGCTCCATTCCCTCACTTTCCTGACCTGTGCTACAGCTCCCAGTTGGGAGCTAACTCTCACACTTCCTGCACAGTAGTCTGCTATTACTTTGGACAAGTGGGATCTGGAAGTGGTGGGATCAGGGTTGTCTGTGAAATTCAAGACTTTACCCACTTATTGCTCCTGGGTGCCACAGGCGGTCATGCCTTTGCTGGAATCTGTCTTCACATTAAGGAGCAAGGTTCATCAGTTCCTCAAGTGGCGTACGAAAGAGCCTGTCCCAGAAAACTGAGCTCAGCAGGGGTTCATATCATGGCACTTTCTACTATGGTAAAAAGAGATAGAAGTAAGCCAAAAGGCCCATTGAGCTCCCCGCTACTCAGTGGCCATTTCCTGATTTTCTGCCCTGTCCATATGCAGACCCAACCTAGTTTTGAAACTGCCAATGTTTAGATGCACTAACAACCTCATGTGGTAACTTGTTCCAAAAATGAACCACTCTTTGTGTAAAAATATCCTGTCTTGTTTGTTTTATATAGCCTTCTTATACATTGTTCCTGTGTGCTGTAGTATAGTGTTCCTTGTTTTTGTATTCGAGACACATTTATGCACACAGCAGGTTGTTGTCTTTAGGGTTTGTACAATAAATTCAGGCCCCAGACGCCTCCTTTCTAGGCAGGTGTCCTCAGTCTTATTATATCTCAAATCCCTTAGTCCGTAACTGATTTAGGAAATATTTTCTGGCCCCTTTCCAAGTTATCGATTTCACCCTGTAAATACAGTGACCAGAATTGGGAGCAGTAGTCCAGGTTGAGGTCTTGCTATGGTACAGTGGACTAGTAATATTTTTACTCCTATTCTTAAAGTTCCTTTTAATACCCTACACCAGGGGCTTGGTGCAGAAGCCCAACACTGACACTGTAATGCAGCATGAGGGGGTGCTGTACGTCTGAGGTGCTGTCTTTCAGTATCCGGTTAGAATAGCGCGGCCTGAACCACACAAGGAAGGAATAGCGACAGGGGTAGAATGGCGACCAGCAACTACCGCTACCCCTGTCGCTGTTTAGACTGATCAGAGAAGGTAGAGAAGAAAGCAAGAAGTGTGGCTGTTGGCCGAGCTGCCCCCGTGGTGGAACGCGTTAAGGCAGCAGCTTGGTCAGCACAGATTAGGAGACCAGGGTTCTAATACTGGTTCCCCGGCGGGTATTTTAATTTTCGTTCGGGAGTTGAATTTCGTCAAACAGTATTCCACGGCCCCACAAATTTAACCTCTTCCCCGTGATCCGCTCCCTCTCAGAGTAGGAATCCTTTAGTATAGGGGGTGCGGGGGGGGGGCAGTTTTGCATATAGTTATTTTACAATGGTAGCAGTCGTTGCTGCGGTGTCCGATCACTACCATTGGCACTGTGTTTCTTGGCGGCATTGATTACTGCTGCTGCATTGCACTGCGCTGTTTATACCATGCTGTTATGAGTGGCGCTGTTATTGACGGCGCTGTTCGAACCTAGTGCCCTGTCTTTCAGATGAGATGTTAAATGAAGGTCCCATCTGCCTGTTCTGGTGGTTGTTCAAGTGGATGTTAAAGAGCCCTTGGCACTTCTCAAAAGAGCAGGGGAATTTCCCTGGCATCCTGGCCAGATTTCCCCCATTCACTAAAATACCACCAGCTGCTCCGGTACAGTATTTTGTATCTGTATCTCCCCTCTTCCCCAAAACGAGACTGAAAATGGGCAGAATTGCATAGTCCTTTCCTGGTCAGCAAAAACTAAATAACTAATCAAAGCCTTTGCACTTGCCTTCTTGCTATTGTTTATAAATTTGAAGCTTGATGTATTATGATGCTCAAGTCTTTTTCCTTGCTTATGTCCTTCAGGGTTTTGCCCCGTACATTATATGTTCTTTGTTATTTTGGCCTAGGTGCAGTATGACACAGTTGGCAATGCTGAGTTTCAAGCCTTAGTTTGCAGTCCCCTCGCTCAGTATGTCCTGCTCAATCTGTAGCTTGTCTGTATCCTCTAGACATCATGCTGGTCCACCTAATTCAGTATAATCAACAAACTTGGTTAAATATCTGGACAGTCCCACAGTATGTCTCTTAGGTATAGTGTGAGTAAAATTGATCCCTAACAGAGATCTGAGACACCACACTACCAGCCTTGATATCATCAGACTGATCCTTTGATTCTCACACTCTGTTGTCCACAAATAAGCCCATTTTGTACTTGTCTTACTATCCTAGAGTCAAATCCCATAGTCCTTAATTTGAGGATTAATTTTTTTCTGGTACCCAAGTGGATGGAGCCTTGACCTGTAAATCATGAACAAGTACATTTTCAGTTAAAAGTTTTATATGGTCTCACTGAGTTAATATTAGACTCCACCGTCTCCCAGAACACACAGAGTCGGGGAACACTACAGAATTTGTGGAAAGCTTACTAAAGGAAATACTGAACCTGGACAAGGATCTCCTATTGAATATCATAAGGGCCAACTGAGCTTTAGTAGCCCTCAAAGGATCCAAAGGCCAAACCTCATTCTTTGATTATTGTCTTTTTAGACTTTCCCACCAAAGAGGTGGTTTTGCGTAAAGCATGGTCTATGAAGGACATTATTTTTGGAGACACAAAGTTATTTATAGAATCAGACTACGCTCCTTCTACAATTGCCCGAAGGAAAATCTGGTTCCCTATCATGAAAGCACTAAAAACAAGGGGTTAAAAGCAAGAGTAGACTTTCCAGCAAAGCTCAGAATCACATCTGACTGGGGGTAAAGATTTTCTATTCAGTGCCTGAAGCAAAGAAATTTCAAACAACATGAAGTCTTGCTGTATTCTGACTATTGCAGTGATATCCAACCTTTGAACTGCCCCGGGGAGGAAAGAGTTAACTTTCCATGCAAGGCATGGAACGCTGAGCTCGAGCTCAGTTGAGACTCTGTCTGTTGTTGTTTAAACCCAAACCGCCAGATTCTTTACTCCGCCTCACTGAACAGTCGCTCCGGAGATTCCTCCTTTGCTCGGTTCAATTTAGTCGATTAAAGTGTCGTTTTTTTCCTCGGTTTCAACCGAATTTATCCATCTAACCTGTCGGTTCAGTCTCTGTCTGTGGTACCGTGAGTACTAGATAGGTTTATTTTTGTTTGCTTCTGTGTGGAACTTGTAAACGTTGGATCGGTTCGGTTTGAACTGATCAGGTTTGTTTAAAAAAAGTTTGTTGTTCTTTAGAGTGTGGTAACCGGTCCTTATCGGTTCTAAAAAACACGGATTTCATTACGTTTTTTTCCACGACCCGTAACACGGTCAGGAACCGATAAGGGTGTCTTGCCTGGCGGATTGCCGAAAAAAGGGTAAGTTTGGTTAGGACTGGCCATGTCTGAGAAACCCAAGAGAAAAACCAGGCCCACTGGGTTTCAAAACTGTAGTGTGTGTGGGGAAGCCTTTGCTAAGGCTGACCCCCACACCACCTGTGTTTATTGTCTGGGGTTTGACCACCTTGATTCAGACTGCCAGATTTGCAAAAATTTTCCCTCAGCTATCCTGGAAAAGAGAGCAGGTAGGCTGAGGGAAAGGGAGGCCAAAAGTCCAGCGACCGGATGGCCAGCCGGTCGGTTCAACCGAACAGAAGGAGTGCCCTCTGACCAGGGTGAAACTTCTTCGGGCAAAAGGAGAACCGACTCTGAGGAGTCGGTTCCGGTTAAAAGAAAAAGAAGGGATAAGTCAGCCAGTTCGGATCCACAAGTTCTTTCTCCTACCACTGATGAACTAGCCAAAGCAGTAAGGATTGTTCAGTCGCTAACCCTGGTTCCGACCGAACCGGCACCATCGGTTAGGGGCTCGGTTCGGTCGGTTCCCCCGGTTCCAGATTATAATTTAGAGGATTTTTATGAACCGGAGGAGGAGGAAGGAGAGTATGAGGATGTGATGGTGATTATGAAAGTCTGGGTGTGCCCAATGACCCGGACATCTCCCCAGACAGACCTTCAGGGGTTTCTCCTCCTAGGCTTTCTGAGTCCCCTTCCCATTTTATGTTTTACATAAAAGTGGATGAAACTCTTCAGCTTCCTATGGAGGAAGCAGTAGAGGATCAGGAGGAGCCTGATTATGTTGAGATGATGGACATCCCAGAGTCCAGGAGGCTGTCTATTCCCCTCCATAAGTCTTTTGGGAAACAGACAATAAAAATTTTAAAGACTCCTAATTCTATACCTCCTGTGGACAAGAGAATGGACAAGAGGTATACTCTTTCAGGCTCAGATACAGAGTTCCTTTCCCAGCAGTGCAGCCATGTTGGGGTAGTGCAGGCTGCTGCCTATGATAAAGCAAATATACCCTTGGCTTCACACCCCCCAGATAAGGACTCCAGGAGGATTGATGCCATGGCAAAGAAACAGTACATGGCAACATATTTGGGACTCAGGCAGGCTAATTATATGGCCTATACAGCTAGATACCAGAAGTCTAGATGGGACACTGTAATGGCTCTAGCTAAACAGGTCCCTGGCCAGCTTGCCAAGGAGCTGGAGCAGGTGGCTGCAGATGGTATTGAGGCATCCAAGGTGCAATTTCATGCTGCAGTAGACTCCAATGATGTTTCATCTAGAGTCATGGCTACATCTGTGGCCCTTCGTAGAATGGCTTGGCTCAGATGTACTAGCCTGTCTCAGGATACCCAGACTAAGGCCATGGATTTTCCTGTTGTTGGTAATTCTCTGTTTGGGGAGCAAACAAAGAACTACATGAAGAAAATGGATGAATACAGGACCACCTATAGGAGTGCTCAGGCCAAGGAAAGGCAAGTCACTCCCCAGAGGCAGCATTCCAGGGGCAGGGGCAGGCCTTTTCATAGGCCTTTCTACCAAGCCCAGGCCTCCTCTTCCGCCTTTGCCCAGAGGGGGTTCTTCAGAGGGAGAGGCAGACGGGGTACAAGCAGGCCTGCTACCACCCCTCAGCCTAAAGCCCCTGCCAAACAGGCACCCTGATGGGTTTGCCCAGGCCGATTCTCCACCACCTGTAGGGGGCAGGCTGGCTTACTTTGTCCAGGACTGGATGTCTTTAACATCAGACAAATTGGTCCTGGAAGTAGTAAGCCAGGGACTGGTTCTCAGCTTCAAAAAATTTCCCAAGATGAGAACCAGATCCTTTCCACCTGCAAATCCTTCAGAGGCACTTACCCTAGAGGCAGAGGTCTCTTCCCTCTTGGCTCTGAGAGCCATAGAATGGGTTCCATCCCTACACAAGGGAAAAGGATTGTACTCCAGGTACTTCCTAACTCCCAAAAAAGACAGGAGAATGGTGGCCCATCCTGGATCTCAGATACTTAAACAAGCACCTTTTAAAGCCAAAGTTCAAAATGGTGACTCTGGGAATAATTCTACCCTCTCTAAGGCCAGGAGACTGGCTAGTTTCCCTGGACCTCAAGGATGCCTATTTCCACATTCTTATCAGAAGCTCCCACTGAAAGTACCTCAGGTTCGAGTTGCCCTCAGGCCATTATCAATTCAGAGCAATTCCCTTTGGCCTAACTTCAGCTCCAAGGGTGTTCACAAAATGCCTGGCAGTAGTGGTTGCTTTCCGAAGGAGAAAAAAGATCTCCATCTTCCCATACCTGGACGACTGGCTCATAGCAGGTCAGTCTCCATACCAAATCGAGTCACACCCTACAGATAACTCAGCAACTGCTCACTTCTCTAGGATTCCTCCTGAATCTTTCAAAGTCAGTTTTAGAGCCAGTGCAGCTCCTTCCCTTCATAGGGGCAGAGCTGGATACAATAAAGGCAAGGGCCTTCCTTCCCCTGGACAGGGCAAGGACCCTTGTTACGCTGGCCTCTTCATTCACCCTCCAGGTGTCTCGACCAGCAAGGCATTTTCTGCAGCTCCTGGGCCACATGGCTGCCTCTACAGCAGTGGTCCATGGAGCAAGATTTCAAATGAGGGACATTCAGTTCCACTTAAGAGCCTTCTGGTCCCAGAGAAAGGATTCTTTGACCAAGCTAATCCCAGTGACTCGAACCCTGATCCAGGCCTTGCAGTGGTGGCAGGATCAGGACAACCTAAAGCAAGGAGTTCCCTTTGTCACTCAATCTCATTCTTTGATCCTTACCACAGATGCCTCGCTCTTGGGCTGGGGAGCCCACTTGGGGGATCTGACCACCCAAGGGTTGTGGTCACCTCAAGAATCTCTGCTTCACATCAGTCTCTTAGAACTCAGAGCAGTGTTTCTAGCACTTCAAGTTTTTTCCAAGTCTGTTCAGAACAAAGTAATTCAGATCAGGACAGACAATACCACCACAATGTGGTACATCAACAAGCAAGGGGGCACTTGGTCTATGGCCTTGTGCACAGAGGCAATGAAGTTGTGGTCTCTAGCCTATTCCCTGAATACCCTCTGATAGCAGTGCACCTCCCAGGGAAGGACAATGTCCTGGCAGATGCTCTCAGCAGGGTATCCCAGGGCCATCACGAATGGTCCCTAGATCCCCGGATTTTGAAGGTGATCTTCTTCAGATGGGGCACCCCACAGATACATCTTTTTGCAGCCCCAGACAATCACCAACTTCCTCTTTTTTGCTGCAGGCCCCCAGTGTTGGGCTCAGTTCCCCTGGATGCCCTAGTTCTCAATTGGGAAGGGAAGTTCCTGTATGCTCCCCTTCCCTCTCCTGTTCAAGGTGCTAGTCAAAATCAGGTCTCAACCCTGCAAAGTGATTCTGATTGCTCCAGACTGGGCCAGACAGCCCTGGTACCCTCTCTTGCTGTCTTTAGTAGCCCACCTTCCCTGTCTCTTCCCAGGAATTACAACCTGTTAACATGTTCTCAGGGGAGGGTTTGGTATCTGAATCTCAAATCTCTCAATCTCAAGGCTTGGCTCTTGAAGAGTTAGAGTTTGCTGATTTGCACCTCTCTCAAGGTGTTCTGGATATTTTAAAGGCTTCTCGAAAGCCTTCCACCAGAAAAACCTACAACTCCAAATGGAAAAGGTTTACTATTTGGTGCTCTAGGAAGCATATTTCTCCAGAGTCTGCTGGGTTGCCTACAGTCCTTGACTATATGGTTCATCTCAATAGTTTGGGACTCAGACCAGCTACACTTAGAGAGCATCTGGCAGCTGTCTCTGCCTTCTTGTCAGCAGGCAAGCACTCTTCCCTTTCAGCTCATCCTGTATTCTGTAAATTCTTCAAGGGATTGCTGCATACCAATCCTCCCATCAGGGACCCTGCCCCTGCTTGGGACCTTAATGTTTGCATTGCTCAGCTTATGCAACCCCCTTTTAAGCCTTTGTCCTCAGCAGAGCTTAAGTACTTGACTTGGAAAACTGTGTTCTTGGTAGCCATTACTTCTGCCAGACGCATAAGCGAGTTACAGGCCCTCTCAGTGCAGCCTGATTTTATCTCTTTCCATAGAGATAAGGTGGTCCTAAGGTGGTTTCAGATTTCTACCTTAACCAGTCTGTGTCTCTTCCTGTTTTCTTCACTGACCATTCCTCCTCTGGGGAGAGGAGGCTGCACAGCTTGGATGTGAAAAGGGCCCTTAGCTACTACATAGAGCACACCAAGGGTCACAGGTTTGACTCCCTCCAACTGTTCCTCACTTATGGTGAGGTTAGTAAGGGAAAACCTGCCACTAAGAGATCTATTGCCAGGTGGTTTGTCTCTTGTATACAATTCTGCTATGAAAAATTAGGTAGGATCCCACCCTCAGGCCTAAGGGCTCACTCTACCAGAGGTACAGCTGCTTCCCTGGCTGCTGCCAGGGATATTCCTATCTTAGAGATTTGTCAAGCAGCCATCTGGAAAACGGTACATACATTCACCAAGCATTACTCACTGGATATCCAGGCTAGGAGTGATGCTCGGTTTGGCACAGCAGTGCTTCAGAGCCTATTCCCGAAGTAGGTTCTGTCCCTCCTCCATGGAGGTACTGGCTGTGATCTGCAATAGTCAGAATACAGCAAGACTTCATGTTGTTTGAAGAAAAATTACTCACGTTAGTAATGTTGTTTCTTCTAATGGAGTCATGCTGTATTCTGACCTCCCCTGCCTCCCTCTCAGAACCTGGGTTTCGGATGTGGGTAGGCAGCAACAGTGTTATTGGCACCTAGAGGTGCCCTTTTTCTCACCCTCTTAATTTGGGTGTGTGTGTTGTGTTTTGTTTTGTTTTTGGGTTTCCTGACTTGAGTCTTTGCCTTGGAACCAAAAATCTTTTTATTATACAGTGGCGTGAAAAGTATTTGCCCCTTCCTGATTTTTCTTATTATTGCATATTTGTCACACTGGATGTTTTCAGGTCTTTAGAGAAAATGTAATATTAGATAAAGGAACCTGAGTGAACAAATAACACTTGTTTTTTTTTTCATTTCACCTATTTAATGAAAAAGTTAACCAACAACAACTGGCACTGTGTGAAAAGTAATTGCCTCTTACACTTAATAACTGGTTACGCCACATTTAGCTGCAATGACTGCAACCAAACACTTCCTATAATTCAATATCAGTCTTTCACATCGCTGTGGAGGAATTTTAACTCACTCTTCCTTGCAGAACTGCTTTAATTCAGTAACATTTGGTAGGTTTTCGAGCATGAACTGCTCGTTTCAGGTTCTGCCACAGCATCTCTATTGGGTTTAAGTCTGGACTTTGACTAGGCCCTCAAAACTTTAATTTTACTTCTTTTAGCCATTCTGATGTGGACTTGCTTTTGTGTTTTGGATCATTGTCTTGCTACATGACCCAACTACGCTTCAGCTTCAGCTGACGGAAGGATGACGGACATTCTCCTTAAGAATTTTCTGGTACAGAGCAGAATTCATGGTTCCTTTAATTTTGGCAAGTCATCCAGGTCCTTAGGCAGCAAAGCATCTCACACCATCACACTACCACCACCATGTTTGACTGTTGGTATGGTGTTCTTACTGTGGAATGCTGTGTTTGCTTTACCTTGAGACATTATGGGATCCATGTCATCCAAAAGTTCCACTTTGACTCATCTGTCCATAGAACATTTTCCCAAAAGGCTTGTGGATCATCCAGGTGCTTTTGGCAAATGTGAGACAAGCATTTATGTTCTTCTTGGTTAGCAGTGGTTTCTCCTTGCTACTCTCACATGAAGCCCATTTTGCCCAGTCTCTTTCTGCTTGTGGAGTCATGAACACTGACCTTAGCTGAGGCAAGAGAAGCCTGCAGTTCTTTGGATGTTGTTTAGGATCCTTTGAGACTTCCTGGATGATTTTACTCTGCGCCTTGGAGTAATTTTGGCAGGCTGCCCTCCTGGGAAGATTCACTACTGTTCCAAGTGTTCTCCATTTGGAGATTATGTCTCACTGTGGTTCGATGGAGTCCCAGAGCCTTAGAAATAGCTTTGTAACCCTTTCCAGACTGATAGAGGGCAACACATTTTTCTGATCTTTCAGGAACTTCCTTTGATCATGGCATAATGTGCTGGTTGAATCTTTGTGCTGGCAACGTGACTCTGATGGTAAGGGTCAAAATAAGTGAGGTTTATATTGAGCAGGGCTGGCTGTAATCAAGCCTGGCTGTGTTCAATCAGCTGACTCTAATTATCCTTTTAATTGGGTTGATTTAACTAGGGGCAATTACTTTTCACACAGTGCCAGTTGGTGTTGGTTAACTTTTTCATTAAATAAATGAAATAAGTAAAAAAAAAGTGTTATTTGTTCACTCAGGTTCCTTTATCTAATATTATATTTTGTCTAAAGACCTGAAAACATCCAGTGTGACAAATATGCAATAATAGAGAAAATCAGGAAGGGGGCAAATACTTTTTCACGCCACTGTATTTAGTAGCCAATTGGCTAGTGTGAGTTTACAGTTTCCACACAGGACACCCAGTGAGTATAGCTCGTAAAGATCTGGCGGTTTGGGTTTAAACAACAACAGACAGAGTCTCAACCGAGCTCAAGCTCAGCGGTCCATGACTTGCATGGAAAGTTAACTCTTTCCTCTCCGGGGCAGTTCAAAGGTTGGATATCACTGCAATAGTCAGAATACAGCAAGACTCCATTAGAAGAAACAACATTACTAAGGTGAGTAATTTTTACTTCTCGCCTCCCTGGAGATACCGATCGATGGGCTGGTTAACCCACACTTATTAAAAGAAATGAAAAGGCGTCAGCGGCAGATGGTAAACAGCAACTCTACAAGCAAGAAATTATTAATGGGCCTCAGTTCCAGTTTGGATATCTTACCATGGCACAAATTGTGAGAGCGTGGGAGAACAGGTCGAAGGGGCAGAGGCAGTCAATGTAAACACTGCCAATCAAGGGTGGATCAGGAACCCTGTGTTTCCCGCATTGAAGAGGAAACTCTAATGGATACAGAACCCAACTCCTGAATATATGTGGACTGTCTTTTCCTTGGAGGCTATGCGAAGTATAGGGGGAAAAGAGAGGGGGGGTATTTTGGATCTACCAGAAAGGTGGGACGCAGATGCACCTTAAAAGTACTCTGTAAAAGTTTGAGCAAAGGCAACAAGAATCTTGAACTAAATTATGTAGTCCCAATCTGAAGGAAACTGCTGACTGTACAGGAGAAGGCAACTCCCTCCCCTCTAACACGAGTTTGCAACAGGGACACGTGTTTAGTAACTAGTATTGGGTGCATGGTTTATTCTTCTTCTTTCCCCTTCCTTTCCTGTTTTTAGTGCATTTTGGAAACACTGAGACTCTGAACAAAAAGGAGAGTCTTTTCAGAGATAGAGGCAGGGGGGTGGTGTTTGTTTTTGAGGACTTCGCCCCCTGTGATCTCACCCTGTCAAATCTGGGGAAATTCATGGGGACAGAGTGAGGGAAGTATGTTGCATGGCATGATTGACACCACATGAGTTGCTTTTAGACCCAATTTGGACGAATAAGCAATGCGGTGTGGGGTTTAACCCCACACTTCCCATCTCCACAGTACACCGGGAGAGAGATGGGGCATCTGTGGCACCTTTATAGCCATTTGCGGGAGTAACTGGCCCCCTACCACTTCGTAGTTCTGAATTAGAATGCTTAAAGTTGTTCATGGTTCTGTGTTTTACAGTTATGAGTGACTCACACCTGGTCTGTGTTTCTCTTAAGCTGCACGTCCTCTTCCTACCCCAGGTCCTCACAGTGCAGTCAAGGTCTAATAGACTCTCGCTGGAGGAGGGTCAGAATAATAAAACAATGCAGGGTGGTTTGCCATATGATCATGGGTGATATAAATGTCCTAGCAAGATGGCACCTAACTGATGGAGCTCCGTAAATTAACAATTTACAGTGTTCCACATTGCGTGAAAATATAGAGCGGTGGTAAGGGGAGGAGCCACAGGGGGCGGGGTCACCAGGGGCGGAGCTGTCGGTGGGCGGAGTCAGTCGCTCGGGATGCAATAAATGCATAAGAAACAAGAAATAAGAGTAATATGATGATCTGGAGGCCTCTGTAGTAATGCAGCAGCAAATGTGTGATAAAACATACTGGAGAACCTCTGCATTCTTGTTGCAGGCCAGCAACAGTTTGGTGAGGCCATACTACAACTCTTTACTAGTGCCTGCAAGGCCAAGATCTAATCTTCGGTTTTCGAGTCCTGCCCAATGAGCTGCAGCTTCCAAATAAGGGAAACTGTCAACATCGGGCCCTCAATTGAGATAAGCATAAGTGCATTTAGCACACTGGCACTTAATCTATTTCGTTCCTCGTTTTTATTCGATTCAGTGCAGAAACCCCTCTCACAATCTGCAGTTGACATGGGTATTATCATTGCCAGCTCTGCCAAAGTAGATATGTTTGGATACAGGTCTACTTAGTAGTTAGAGCGTGCAGCACATCAGAAATAGTCTTAAAGGCCATCTTTTCTGTGAACATGAGACCGCAGGGAAGCCCATTCCAGTGCAGAAGCATCTACATCCACAACAGTAGCATAGTCACCAAGAATAATCTCAAGGCTATCACTACCATACCCTTCCAACTGTTCAGTATCAACTCCTGCATCATGCTGGGGTCAAGATACTGAACGCATCCAAAAGTTCTGTGCTTGGAAACCTTTGCTCAATTTGAGCAATTAGGGCCCTAATAAACTTGTCATGCACAGAGGTTGTGAAATGATTCAACTGTGGTTGCTAAATGGCAAGTTCAGGCCATTATCATTCAGGAGTACTAGTTCAGGCGAAACGGAGGAGAAGTACTGACCAGGTACCAGTAGGCGTGCCTAAGAATCTCTAAAGTGGAATGTAAATGCCTCTTTATATCAGTAAAATTCAGAGCTGATGTTTGAAAGCATTTAGATAAGATGCTAAGGTGTGGAAGTATGTCACACATCATGCATAAAATAGAGAAAAACTCCCAGTTTTCCACCATTTTTACTAGGCCCACAGCTTGGGGATCATGCCTTTCAGAGGCCTCTCTATGCAGGGACGTAACAACAGATGGGAAAATCTTCCTTAGTGTGTCACATGCTGCATCATGGGACAACCACCTAACTGCTTTTGCCTGTTTAGGCTTTAAAACAGGGTTTTCCATTGCCTGTTGAATTTCTTTCAAGGCAGCCATGCGAACAGCAGAGTTTTCATAATATCTGTATACGTGATCTAGTGTTTGATTAAACTTTTTAATGACGTTCACTTCATTTGCTGCTGCCTTTACAGCCAAGGCCTCCCGGTGAGCCATACAGTGATTTTCAACAAGAATTGGGCTGACTTCTTCAGCTTTTTAGCCACCCCGCTTTTGCCTGCCCAGCATAACGGCTGCTCCATCACTGCCTAACTCCAGCAAGATGATCAACCGAGATTTGATTGTTATCAGAGAACTCCAGCATTTTTTAACAATTGTGTCTGCCTTTCCATCAATTAGTTCCTCAAGTCCAGGAAAGAAACTCTGGGTTCCCTTCTTTGCAGTACATACCATACAAAATGAGCTGCTTCATAACAGCAATATCAGTTGTTTCGTCCACTAAATATGAAAAAAATTTGGCAGCCTTCAAATCTGCAAGAACTGATCTCCTGACCACCTCACCCAGAGAGAGAACCATTTCTCTGACAGTTCGATCAGAACGATATTTAACAGCATCAGCAATATGTATATTGTCTAGGTATCTGCATCCCAATGATTTGCGGAGATCTAACAGTGAGCCATATTTCGCTGTGTGAGGCAGCTCATTTTTATTAGCCAGTACATGCAACGAAGGGATGCCACAAAGCTTCTTGTTGCAGGGTCATGGCTCTGCTGCATTGCCTGCTCTATTCCACCTTTGAAGCTGAAATTCTGCAGTTAGCTTCCAGTTCAGCAGCAACAACGTGAACTGAACTGTTCTGATGCCTTTTATAGCATCTTCTCTGAATGTCTCTACACCCACTGAGTACCCAAACTGTTCCTGATTTGGACATCTGTTTATGTTTTATGCAAAATGCACAAAACATGCCATCATTTTCTTTGTACTGTAACCAACAGTATTTGTTAAGCCAGCCAGTATAAAATCCTGTTGCTCTATGCTTAGAGGTGTTTTTTTCTGTATTATAGGAGGAAGTACAGGGAGTTTTTTGGACAATGACGTCGATATCAACTGGATCAACTGGCATTGTCCCACTCATCGACTCACAATTGTCATCTTGATCAGGATGTTTCCGTTTTTGAGTTAATTTGAAACCAAAGTTAGTAGTTTCTGCATTGTGTACAATAAAGCTGTTTTTCCCTAAGTGTTGTCGTGTGTTTATTTGTCAATACAGAACGAGAACTTGGTAATGCTGGTTGAGCCCCAAATATTTTTTCTCACACAAATATTTTTTTGCTCCCTGAATCAGGGTTCAGAACAAGTGACCACTGACGAGACTGCACAACCTGACTAGTGGGACAGACCCCCTGGTGCACAGTTAAGGAGACCAGATTTTTTTTTCTCACACAAATATTTTTTTATTCCCTGATTCAGGGTTCAGAACAAGTGACCACTGACGAGACTGCACAACCTGACTAGTGGGACAGACCCCCTGGTGGCACAGTTAAGGAGACCAGATTTTTTTTTCTCACACAAATATTTTTTTATTCCCTGAATCAGGGTTCAGAACAAGTGACCACTGACGAAGCAAAGCTGCACAACCGGCATAGACTGTAGACCCCCTGGTGGCAATATGTGGGCTTCTGCTGGCTTTATTTCTTTTTTACTTTTTTGCAGCTAGTAATTTTCTTTTTTTTTTTTTTTTTATAAAGGAGCACTCAGAAGAGAAAATAATGCAAGAGCCTAGAAGGTCCTCTGAATCTCTCCCACCGCTCTCCCCTCACTCACAACCCCACTCCACTGCAGAAATATAATTTCAGGCTCAAAAGAATAATATGGGCATACAATTTAGGTCTGTGAACAGTCAAGTTCAGTCTGTTTTTTTCTTTTTGCAGTAATTTTCTCTTTAAGCAGCACTTAAGGCAACCCCACACCACACAGATGTGTCAAATATCAGGCTCAAAATATACTTGACTAATAATCTTCCTTTTTTTTTTTCTTTTACAAAAATCTTTTTTTTTTCAAAGCAGCAAGAAAACCAAACTGAGAAGTGAGCTGCCTGGTACTAGTCTCTGTGAGACCACTCTCTCTCCCTCCGCTCCCCCCTCACTCGACCCTCCACTAATGCTGCTATTATCAGAAATGCAGGCTGAAAATGTGCTGAAAACTAAGTCTGACAAATTGCTGAGCTCAGTATTAATGCAACGATGCTGACACTCAGAGATCCACTCTCGATCCACTCGATGCAAGACACAAGCCAAATGTAAGCTCCAAACTGATACAGTGATGTATCTAACTGGGACTTACCCAAAGTAAACTGCTCTGATAGGGCAAGTCAGCTGTCACTCCTTGGTTTGCGCCTTTCCTCCCGAGCGACCTGGTGACCATCGGAGAGTCAATCACATGATCTGGAGTTTCTTGGACTGAACCTGAACTACGGTGCAACCTCCCGTCTCTCGCGCATGACAAACAGCGGATGGGTTCTCGCTCGCCGCATGCTCTACGCAATCTGAGGATTTAAAGTGACAGGCAGCTTTTACCTGCAGAGAAACAGTGGCGGGACTTTAAAATGAGAGGCGGCCATTTAAGATAGCGCGGCGACCCACCTCTCAGTTGTAATGAATGGGGAACACTGATTTATATTCTATCTAAAAGTGTTTTTTTTCTACGTATCTATTGGCACCAAATTAAAAGGGCAGTGTTGGAACTTATCTACTGCAAGATGGGGAATCCTCATAAAGATCAGATTACATGGGTCAGGAGCAAGGTCCAGAAATCGGGCAGCAGTCTCCACCTCGAGGTCTGGCCAGGCCCGATCGGAAGAACTTGTCGAGACTCCAGGAGAAGAGACATTGCAAACAACAGGTCATGAGTTGAATCGTCTCATAGCCTCTGTGGCTACATTGTCTGATAAGCTCGATGGACATACTAATAGAGTGGCAGTATTGGAGACCACCATGGAAGCAGTACAGATAGCTTCCTCAGATGCTGTGAAACGGGCTGATTCCACAATGGGAGCGATCTCCACTGTTATCAAAGAAAGTACCCATTGGAAGACTCGCTTAGAGACCCTAGAGAACCAGATTCGTTCCTCAAATATTCGCCTCTTAGGGATGCCAGAGGAATGTGAAGGAGATCATTTGGTGCTTTTCTTGCAAGACTGGTTCAAACAACAACTCGGAGAGGAGATCAGTGGGAAAACCCAGTATTTCCAAAAAGCTTACCGGGTAACACAGAGAGGCAGGCCGGACAACCCGGAGGCTCCTCGAACGATTGTGCTTGTGACCATAGTAGTGGCACGAGGATTACTCTCTTGGCTTTGGCACGTCGCCTGGGTCCGTTGCTGCAAGATGGCCAACGAGTTCAGTTTTTCCCGGACATCAGCTACGCTACACGGCAGAAGCGGAAACGCTTCAATGGGGTGTGGATCTTGCTCCGAGAAGCCCATGTGCCTCATGGCATCATCTTCCCTGCTCGATTGCGCATAGCGCATAAGGGGAAAGTGTTTCTTTTTAACGACCCCAAAGATGCGTTGCAATGGGCCCAAAACCATGCGGTTACTCGAACCAACCCAGTCACTTTGGAAGAAAGCTTATCGGAAGAGGACGACACATGAGGGCAAGAAGTTCCCTGAGCAATTACTCAGAAAGTTTCCCCAAGACTCAGAGGCCAGAGGATTACTATTCTGGACAGTGTGAGAGACTCTTCTACAGGTCTGTTTAATTATTGTTGTTTGGACAGTTAAAATGTGTTGGGACTTAAATGTGAGAGGTATCTGTTATGCCAGTTAAACTTGGTTTACAGTTTAAGACTGCATGTTTTGGGGGATTTGTAATAGAATAGAAGTCACTTTAAGCGCTGGTAGTCTACAGTGAACCATTTAGTTTAAAACACATTGTATAGTTCTAAACTCCATCAGTTTTTTATTGGTAGCACATTAAGTGCAAAACTAAATTTTTTTGCATGGTAATTGTTTATTCCTCTATGTGAGGACCAAGACTCTGGGAAGATTTATTTTTAAAATTGAAGGACTAGATACCATGCAGGTGGGCTGAATACATAGCTTTAATGATGTACAACTTTGTTTAAACATATGATATTTTCCCTCCTAGGACATATCTTTTAGCAGGGATAGTTCATTTGAGTATATTAAGAGGAGCGCCCTCAGGTGATGATATATCTGTAAGCTCTCTGCTTGATATTCAAACTGTATGTTTGTTTATAAAATGAATAAATATGAAGTATTAAAAAAAAAAAGTAGGTGATATAAATGTCATCTCCCATAATGTTAGGGGAATTAGTAATCCAGTCAAATGGACCAGACTCCTCCAAGAATCGGGGAGGATAGGGGCGGATATCACCCTACTACAAGAAACGCACCTAGATGACTGTGAAAGTAAAAAACTGCGTTGCAGATGGGTAGGGGAGGTATATGCCTCCTCTTATCAGGCTCACCCTCATCGCAGAGGGACAGCCATCTTAATTCACAAAGCATGCCCCCTAAGAGTTACATCCATACACAATGACCCTGAGGGGCGTTATGTAATATTGCATGCAACCTATTTGGATACCCCATGTATTACAGCCAGTATTTATGCGCCAAATGAGGATAAAGAAGCCTCTCTGTTTTTCAGAACATTTTTTGTAGATATACTAAATATGGCAGACCACCTAGGTATTATAGGAGGAGATTTCAATATAATTCTGTCTCCGGCTCTAGATAAGAGGGGTGGTGGGTGCATGGACCACTAAGCTGGGCATGGCAGGGAAAACTTTGCTCCGATTAAGTCACAGTTTGGGGCTTACTGGGGTCTGGAGGACGGTGAATGGTCAGCAGAGGGACTATTCACACTTTTCTGATAGACACATCTGTTATTCCAGGAACGATTTTTTCTTCCTTTCCGAGGAATGGATGTATGTAGTTGAGGGTTGTCAAATTTTGCCCCCTACTATTTCTGACCATGCCGCAGTCAAACTCATCCTGGCACCGTCCCCACCTTTTCGTAACTCACACTGGAGGCTCAACATAGACCTTCTGAATAATCAGAAGTTAAAAGACCTCATTAGTGACACCATTAAATTATATGTACAGGATAATCCAGAAAGAAGCACCTCGCATGCAACCAGATGGGATGCAGTAAAGGTTGTACTAAGGGGGGCCATAATCAGCTTTGCTTCACAAGAAAAGAAACATAGGGAACAGAGGAGAAATGATTTGGAATCTGAGATAGCAGATCTAGAGTTTCAACATAAAATTTCTCTAAATCCACACGTTAAAAAAGAATTAATCGATAGAATGGCCTCAAGAGTTCTCTTCCTGTCTTCACAAATAGAGGCGTCATACAGGAGACTTAAACATAATTACTATGAGAGTGGGAATAGAGCTGGAAAACTTCTGGACGCCACTTTACGGCAGCAGCAGAAAAGTAGGCTGGTTCTCCAATTGGAAGACCCGACCCGGGGAAATATCATAGTGACCCACCCAGGCGAGATCACACAGTTGTTTGTGAAATACTGTGAAACCCTGTGTGATCGAGTCCATTCAAGATTTTGACTCAAAACTCTCAGCATACTTAAACCTCACCCTTAAAAGTTTATCACAATCTGAGGCGGAGCAGCTAGGTAAACCCATTACTCAGCAGGAATTAAAATCTCAAATTGCCCTTCTAAAAAATAGTAAGTCTCCAGGACCAGATGGGTTCCCCTCGGAATTTTTTAAACTGTTCAGTGATGCACTAATACCTCTATTGCTGCCTGTTTTCCATGAGGTAATGGGGAGGGGGGGGGAGAGAAACCCCTGCTTCCTGGCAGACAGCCCATATACTGTATCAGTTCTCCATAAAGAGGGGAAAAACCCCTTAGAATGCGGGTCTTATGGACCTATCTCTTTACTAAATGTAGACCTAAAGTTGTTTACAGGCTTATTTGCAAGGAGATTACAACACCTTATCCCCTCTTTAGTCCATGAAGATCAAACGGGCTTCATCTCAGGACGGTATTTACTGGGTAATATACGCAGAGTGCTTAACATTATTTCTTCCCAGGATTCTGTGGTGCAGCTCCAGCTGACCTTCTCCATGGATATGGAAAAAGCTTTCAACAGTGTTAATTGGCAATTCCTAATAGCATCCGTGGAGAGAATGAGATTCGGACCTAAATTTTTAGAATCCATGTCACAGTTGTACAAGAGCCCCAAAGCATTGGTAAGGGTGACTGGCATTAGTTCAGCTTTTTTCCCATTATCAAGGGGCACCAGGCAGGGGTGCTCTCTTTCCCCCTTACTGTTTGTCCTAATGTTTGGAACCTTTGGCAATTAAGATAAGACAAAACCCTGGAATTTCGGGCATAATGGTGGGGAGTTCCGAACAGAAAATCTCCCTATACGCTGATGATTCTATATTTTTTTATCTTCCCCTGAAACCACGATGCCATTGTTGTCTGCAGAGCTTCATTCCTTTGGAGAACTTTCAGGCTGCAAAATTAACTTTTCTAAGTCTGAGACACTAATTCTGAGTGGTAGGGTAACGCAGGAATTTAGGAACTCCTTCCCCTTTAAGTGGTCCCCAAAAACAAATTAGATATCTTGGAATGCAGATTTCTACAGATATCTCTAGACTTTTTAGAATTAATTACATCAAGTTGTGGGACACCATTGGGCAAGATCTGGCCAGGTGGAAGCAGCTGTCTCTCACTTCATAAATATGAATATTTTGCCCTGACTCCTCTTTTTATTTCAATGCCTCCCCTTGAAACTCCCACCATTAAGTTTCTGGAACAGAATTACAATGGATACCAAGAACTTTATATGACTTTATAAAAGACCTAGGATAACCAAGCGTATTATGCATCTGCCCAGGGAGGCAGGGGGATTAGCAGTACCGGATTTTTATCTATATTATTTGGCTGCTCAGTTGGGGCCTGTACTGTCATGGGCTATGCAAAGAATCTCATCCAGATGGTATGAGATGGAAAATGAGACCTCAGGAGGAAACCCCCTGTTTCCCTAGCATTCACTTCAGTAACCTCTGAATATAATAAGCAGGTGACTAACAGATGGGTGAAACATGGCTTATATATTCTTGTCAAGGTGAAGAAGCTAACAGCTACTCCAGGTGGCATACCGCTCAACCTCCTGCCTCATAAATCAGGGACAAGGCTTAAAAAAATCAGGGACAAAGGACCAAAATCAGGGACACTTCTTCAAAATTGGAGATATCTACTCAGGAAGCTGGTAGAATAAAGGGCTTAGTGTAAAACACATTTTCTAAATAAGAACAAGTCTGTAACTTTAATGTTTGACATTAGTTTGTGCTTATAACCCCCACTGTTTGGTCACGAAAACACAATTTTTAGGAGGGACAGAGTAAAATTTTGAGGCAAAATCAGGGACGTCCCTGAAAATCAGGGACACTTGAGAGGTATGCCAGGCGGAGTGGGCCGTTTATCACTTATCAGATATGAGTCAGGTTTTTTTTTCCTCCTCCAAGTCTGGACTTGGGGTATGCCAGATGGGAAGCCAGAGGGGTCACCTGCTTTACTCAGTTTATAGAAAATGATAGGTGCATTTCCTTCCAAAGAGCAAAAGAGAAATTCCAATGGGGGAACAGTGAATTCTTGAGATTCATGCAAGTTAGGCACTTTATCAACTCCTCAAATAACATGTTGGGCTTAATCAGGCCATACTCAGAATGAGAAAACTTCTTATATGGAACGGTGACAATATCAGGTAAGATCAGATATGTAGCTAGCCTATATAGGCTTCTGTTGAACTCCGAAGGGGACTCCGTGCAATCTCAAAAAAAGGCATGGGAGCAGGAAGCACACACGACTATAAAGGAGGCTGACTGGCACCGCAGACAACTGGGCTGGCGGATCACCTCTGCCCCAGTATGGAGGGAGTTTATTTAGAAAGTGCTGATAGGGTACTTTAGGGTTCCTGCCATTACAGAGCATGTTGGATCCTCAAGGGATGAAGGCTGCTGGAGGAAATACGGGGGGGGGGGGGGAGAGAGAGACCACTGGCACAACTTCTGGGCCTGCCCCCAATTTACGACATTCTGGGGAGATCTACAGTTGGCTATACTTAAGATCCTGGGAGTCCTTATTCCCCTCAAATTTGAGGAGTAGGTTCTGGGGATACCAACGGTGGTACGTCTTGGGGATTCGCGTAGGGTGGGCTTGATCCTTCTGGCAGTGGGATTAAAATGCAATACCGCTAAATGGCTTAATTCAGATCCGCCCACATGGCAGGAATGGATTGGGAGAGTGAAAGAAGTGGTCTCTATGGAAGCCCTGACAGTCAGACTGTGGCTCCAGTCAGACAAACATGCCCAGAGGTCGCAGAACTGGGAATCTTGGCTTCTAGCAGAGGGGCATAATGATATTTAATTATTTAATTCAGTAAATTGGACTCTCGGGACGGGGTAGGAAATTCAGTTGTAGGAAAGCATAGGTTCATAAGGGCAAACAAAACAAGAGGGTCGGACCTTGTGCGTACCTGTGGACACACAAAGCCGACTATATGCACACAAAAGGGGGGGGGGAGTGCAGCTATTAGTTGGGGCATGTTGGCCCTGTTGATTAGGTTAACTGTTCTCTACAGATTATGTAACAGCCTGTATCTACAGTAACTCTGATATTTTTGGTTTGAAAACATGATAAATTGCTACAGATCAGGTCATGAACCACAGTTCTTTGTTACCAAGAGCTTGGTTTTGTTCCCTGGACCTCCAGAACATGTATTTCCACATTCATTTGCTGCATGGACAGTTCCTCCACTTTTGGGTGGATGGAACCCTGTATCAGTAATGAACCATGCTGTTTTGCCTGTCATCGACAGAGGGTATGCACCAAGTGCCTGTTAATCATAGCAGCCTTCCTCAGATGTAGAGGCATCAGGGTCTTTCCTGTAACTTGATGACTGGCTTATCATGGAAAGCTCAGTGTGAGATGTGAAGTGATCCAGGGACCTGGCCACCTAGACTTTCTTGGTGTGCAGCTTTTTGGTTGACCTCACCAAGTCTGAGCTCACCGTGAAGCAGACGATCCTGTTCATCAGAGCAGAGCTGGACTCCCTCCAAGCCAAAGCACCTGTGCCTCTGGACAGGGTGGAGGACCCGTCGTCTTCCTTTGCTGATCATTTCAGGTTAGGCAGTCTTGTCCAGTTTGGGATATCCTCCGGCTTCTGGGTTTCATGGCTACTACCACAGCTGTGGTACGATGGGACTGCTGGTCTGTGACACTGATTCAGTAGGAACTGTGGCAACAGTGGTAACAATCACATGCAGCCATGAGTGAACCTGTCGAGGTGATCCAGCTGATGATGGATACCATCTGTTGGTGTTTGTCCCCAGCAAACTTTAGAGGGCATCCTGTTTGTCCAAGTGGAGCCTTCGATCACACCAATGACAGACACAACACTAGTGGGCTGGGTGCACATTTGCTGGATTGCAGAGTGCACTGGTTCTGACTGCCAGGCAACACTCAGATGCACATCAACCTGCAGGAGCTCTGTGTGGTGGGCCTGGCACTGATGGAGTTGCACCATGGTCAGAGGCCAGGTTGTCCAGGTCAGCATGGACAACATGATCACCATGTTGTAGCTGAACAAGCAAGGTGACGTGCTCTCCCTTCCTCTGTCAGTAGGCAGTGTAGATGTGGTCACTGGTTCACTCTCTGCATGCAGACCTGGTGGTGGTCCATGTTGCAGGAGTGAACAACCAGCTGGTGGTCCCTTTAGTCATGTGGGAGAGGCATCCCATTAGTAATTGTTACATCTTTGTATGGTGTTCCAGGTGTTTTCAGCATGATGAACACCATCAATGGATCTGTTTGCTTCCTGGGAAAATAGAAAGCTGAGACATTTCTGTGACCATCCCCATCAGCTGGCCTCTTTGCAGGGAGATGCAGTCTCTTGACCCTGGGGTCAGGACCTTCTGTATGGCTCCCCTTCATTTCCTCTGGTCCACAAGGTGGTTTTCAGGGTGTGGAGGGACAGGGTGGCCCTGATTCTGATTGTGGCAGACTAGCAATGCCAGTTCTGGTACCAGTATCTGTTAAATCACAGCAGCAGACCAGTACCACTGCCTCCTTTCCTGCCAGACCTGCAGATTCTGTTCGGGGGGAGGGGGGACTCAGGCATCTGGCTCTGCAGTCCCTACACCTGACCTCCTGGTTCTGGAGAGGCTAGACTTCCAGGCCATTGGACTTTTAGAGGATATTCTCCTGAGTTCTTGAGGCATCTTGGAAGGAGTCGATTTGCAAGACTTGCACTTGTGCGAGGAGCATAGATTTCTGTCCCTCTGCGGTTCCATGACACACATTCTTGACTACCTCTGATCCTAGTCTGAGGCAGGGTTTATGAGCCTTGTCTCTTAAGGTGCACCTGACTGAGGCCGGCTCGGTGGCACTGAAAGTTGAGGCACTGGATGCCACACCTCACTCCACGCTGGTGACCCGGGTTCGAATACAGGCTCAGGGTGTCAGCTGGGGGGGGGGGTGGATGAGGAGCCGACTGCGCTGTTGGCTGGCAGTTCTCATCCTCGGGAGGGATTTGAGGGGCTTCTCAGAGTTTGGCTGCCTCCTGGTGGAGGCTGGGTAGCAGCGTCACTTTCAAGGAGCCCTGGCGCTAGGCCAGGGGAGGGCGAACAAGGCTGTGGACTGGAGCTGCGGTGCACATGCGTGCCTCCACGCACATGTGCTACCACTTCTGGGGCCTCGGGATAACTGGGCACAAGCAGAAAACACCCTGGAGGATACGAAGAGGCGACAGATGCCCCAGGAGCCAAAACCCACATTCCAAGGCCCATCCTTCCAAACGGGCTCTCCCGAGCCCTTTAACCTGACCCAGGACCGGCCCTCTAATTTCAGAAAGGCTGCCAGGTAGGTGAGGTGGGCCCTCCCCCTGGGTGTGATCCAAGGGGCCTGAAAGGTTCCTTGGGTTCAGGGAGAAGGGTGCTCAGTAACTGTGCTCCCCGGAGGAATGTAGTTTTAGGCCAGGAGTAGAGGCACAATTGAGCAGGTACTCCTGAGAGATGCCATGATCCCCCGGTGAATAAACAGAATCTACAAAAAAAAAAAAGGTGCACCTGACTGCCATTACTATGCTAAGGCAGGTGTGCCGATTATGGTAGAGGACAAAGTGGCTGACCTTTTCTTTTTTGCTCCTGCCAGCTCCTTGACCGGCCACTCCTTTGGGCCATCAAGGGACCTCTTACCCGTCACTCTCGTCCCCATCACCACCATCCACCGTCCGCTGTTTTGCCGTGCCCGGGTCGACCTGGACGTACCCCTTCTCCAGGGTGGCCCCCTCCCAGGGCCCACAGGAGGGTAGATGGGTTCTAATCTGTTCGGGTGCATGGTGGGGATCAACTCTGGCCTTCCCTCTGTTTGTAAGGCTTTGTATGCTACAAGGGACTCAAGCAAGTCATCCAGCCAGTCGGCGGCAATTTCCGCTTTCTCCCGCCCCCTCCCACAATGTGGCTGCCCGCCCAAGTCATCCTGGAAGTGCAGACGGCGGCGTGTGGTCACCCACGCTGCCAGGTGTGCTTCCATGAAGGGACTCCAGGAGTCACCCTACAGTTGGCAGTCCTGCGCCCTTCCTCCTAGGGAGGAGAGCATCTGAGTGGATGCTCCTAACTCTCTCCACCAGTCTCCGCTCCTGTCATCCCGGACTCAGGCACAAATCCAGGTCGTCAGTGTGCCAGGCGATCGCCCGGTGCCACAGAGCCAGCAACCCTTTCTTTAAAGTGCTAGACTGCTTGTCCCTTTCAGTGCATAAACCACCCCCACAATGGGACATACCACTGGTGCTATCACTATAAGTCTCATCACTTGCACTTGTGAAAAAATGTGTTTGGTTGCCATCACCTTAGCTGGACAGATGAGTGAGCACCAGTCACCATATCTGTACTTTAGTTACAGGTAATGATCCTTTGTATTTCTGTAAACAAATGTTTGTAATTGGGCGCTCCCTATTCTGCCCAGTTCAATGATTAGACCACTCCAGTCATTTCCACGACCATTCAACTTCTTGTCATTGGAAGACATACAGGCTGAGAACTTACTACTGCAAGTCAAAGTTGTAACAAACAAACCCTGTGACTTAAACTTTTGTTTAGCTTTTTTTCTGTTCTCTGTGGTCCAGTCTGACCATTACCCCCTACCCCCTGACGTCATGCCAGGCCTCGATCAGGTCACTTGATCACCCCTATGATGCAGTCCTCCTAGCTGTAAATCTGGCTAGAGGAAAACCCCCACTGATGAGGAGATGGTCTGTCTCATTTAAGCTGTCCTGGTGCATCAACTGTAGAATTACTCTGTTAAAAATAAATGTGAATAAATAAAGATAACCAAGATGCAGTGCATCAAAAGAATCTGGTTCTGTAGCAACATTTTTGCCACAGGCATGAAATAATTTGAAAGTGTTTTATTTTTTTTTGGGGGGGGGTAGTTTTTAATTACATTTTTTGTCAGTGTACTGACATTAATGCATTTAGACTTGTGTAAAGCTCATACATTTGTCCACAGAAACATCAGTACCTGATCCTGTTTACCCTACTGATTGACATGAATAATTCTGGGCTTATGAATGAAAGTGGACCACCAAGTAGCCATAAAATGTATTATTGCAAACGCTAAAATGTTCCATGTCCATGTATGAAACCATTGCCTGAGAAGTAGCATATACATCATATCCGTCATATCCAACTAAAGTGGGCAAACCAGTGTATTCTCTAGTGTAGGTGGGCACGCTGAAGCTTAGTGCTTGGTTCGACTTGACCTCTATAAACAATTGAGAGCCAAGGTCTGTCCATGCCAATTATGCACAAAGTAAGCAATATTTTTCGTGTGAGCCGTTAGCGTAGTGTCTGAAACATGCAACTCCTCTGCAGAGAACAGCCTGCAGTAGCCAGGGCTCTGCTCATATTTTGGCTCATAGAGTCAAGCCAGACCCCCTGGCTCAGCTTTGTCTTGGATCTAGGTGAAAAATTCCTGGCTTGCTCACCACTACTCCCTAGTAATGTCAGGATATAGCTTTCAGTGAACCATGAAATCCAGATTTTATAAAACTCTGAAATATAAACCAATACAGGAATCTGGAACTTGTGGGAAAAGGTAGAAATACCTTATTACCATGTGAGAGAAACTGTTGGAAGAGTGGGGCCCTAAGCTGTCTCTTTCTGCTCTTGATGCCACCTAGTGACTTTTTTCTTGCTCAGCAGCAACCGAGCCTGTGCTTCACGAGTAAGAAAAATTATGTTCTACTAATGAAACATCATAAAAAAATGAACAAAACAATCTGCACTGATGAAAATGCACAGTGACTAGTCTGTTCTGAAATCGCAGGATTTTTCCCCTCCTCCTCAGCTGGCCATCTTCTGCCTTGCTAGCCCCCCCCAACCTTGTCACACCACATCTCTGGAGCTTCAAGCCACCACGCTGCCTTGCAGTGCCCCATGGATTCCACCCCCCCTCCCCCATGGTGGTGCCTCCCATGTTCCCTGGTCCCTGGAGAAGACTAGGTGATGGATGCAGCAGTGGGCAGCCCAGTAGACAGTACAGTACCTGTGGGGTAGTGTGGCACCATCCTGCAGAGGCCTCTGTTTTTTCCTCCACCATTTCCTCCACTCCTCTCCCCTTGGGCCCCGATAGGTGAGAACTGAGTGGACACACACATGTGTGTGTATCCCAGTCAGTAGGTGTCTGCCATCCTCTTGTGGCTGTGCTTGGGTACCACCTGTAGTCATCCAGGTGGCAGTATTGCGGCAGAGCCAGCAGCCCTTCCTCCCGGAAGGAGGAGAGCATCCCATGGGACACAGAGCCCCCCCCCGGCCGACCTCCATATGACCCCAGTCCATTCCCAAACCCGGATCGCCAGTGTGGCGGCTAGTGAGTCACCAGCCCCTCAGTCTTCTGTGCTACTGGGCCGACCTGAAATAGCAATTTTGATGAGAAGGGATACTTTAATCTGTCCATTACTATAATTTATTCATAACAAGTGAGTGGAAGCAGCGGACGTATATAGAACCGGGAATTCTGCAGTTAATTTTTTCTTTTATTTAATTTCAGGTTGCCAAAGAAGTTAAGCCTTTGCTCTCAGACATTCAGAAGACAGAACAGCAACTTAAGGAACCATTTGCTCAATGGTAAGAGTTGCAGTAGGACTGTGGGCCTGCTGAGTTTTTCAGTATACTGTAAATGAAGGATATATTTCTTACTGACCCCAGTTACACATCGAATGCAGCAATGCAATCTGCCATTCACACAGTGATGTGTAATGACGGGCGAAAGACCGCTCAGCACTGTCAGGAAGTGTTTGATAGCATGAACGCATGTAAATAAAGCTCTGCCAGAAACCGCTTGAGAAATGAGAACGCAGGTTTTCCTTATGCCATTTTAACTGCAATACAGTACTTTTGTTCCCCCTTTTTTTTTTTTTAAACAGTGTGCCCCTGAGTCTTTACTTATAGTTTCTGGGATTGTGATCCGGTAGGAACTTGCAAATCAAATCAAAATATCACTAACAAAATGAGAAACACTCGAGCCGGAGCACATATGTGCACTCGTACTCTCTCTTCAGCATTATTTTCCTAAAGTCAGCAATTAGCATAGTGTAATGAAATTTTACATACACCCTTGATGTGTGGATTTTATAAATCCCTCGAGCTTCACGTTTGGAGTCTGTAGCATCACAAGCCTTGGCTGCATGCTAAATCTCATTACAACACCCCTTCTCTCATTACAACACCCCTTCTCGTACATTATTTTCTATTCTTGATGCATTGGTCGATTCTGAATGTTAGGTCTTCATTACGTAGTTACCATTTTGGTGGCAAATGCCACTAACAGTTTATTCTGGAAAACAAATGCTGTCAGTCACCAGAAGCACCCACAGATAAGTGGTTTTGGTGTAATTTTTTTTTTGTGTTTTGTTTTTTGTGGATTGGGGGGGTTGGAGGATTTAGTATTCATCCCCACCCAGTACCGTACCTTGTGGGTGCCATGCATAGAAAGCAAACAACTCTGTGTTATCTACGTTATTCTTGAGCTGTTTGTGCTTAAGGGAAAATTTAGAAAAATTTTGACTTTCAGAAAAAAACAGTCTTTATTTGATGTATTTTTGATTGCATTTTCCAGTTATTATTTCTCAGAGCATTTGCATGAAAACAGTAATTCAGTCCTGTGCAAGATGGAGTTTGCTTTTGCTGCTTGTGTACATGAGAGGGCATAGTAGCCAGCTTGTGACATTGCAAGAGTTTTATTGGCAATCTTGGGATGCACCAATCAGGGCTTGAAGTGTGCCAGGTCTGCCAGCGCCTCAGATTGGACAAGGCATTTTTTGAGGGAGTCTCACAGTGTGACAGGGCCATACTTCATGCTTGTTCCCCATCACTCTTGAGTTCACAAGAGGGCAGAATGCGAGGCTGTGGAGTACAGACAGTTTCATTTTTCCCTCACCATTATCCCTCAGTTTGGTACAGTATCTTTTTTCCCATGTTTTGTATTTTTTATTTTTATGAATTCAGGATAGAATTCTGCACTATGAGCAAAGACCAACTTCCTTAATAGAAACCCGTCTATATAACCGTAATTGTAATGACCCCAATAGTCCCGGGATATTTTTTGTAAACATTTTTGCCCTAGGTACGATGAAGGGATATTGGGGCTTACTGTTGACTCTGAAGTACTGGGAAACATTCACAGTGCTGATGTGCTTAATTTATTTTAATTTATTGCACTAATACTGCAGTTAGATTGTAAACTCTCATGGGAGAGTATATTAAAATGAAAGACTATGTATTGCTTTAAAATGGCAAACATACTTTTATTAATTATATCCGTTTCACTTGAAATTGTGTTAATAAACTCCTGTACAGAGGAGAAACAGAATCCTGTGTGCCCTGAAGCTGTGCTCAGCCTTGCATGTATTGATAAGTACTCAGAAACTCCGAATTTGGAGGCAGTGCCACCAGGACAGAATCGTGTAACACCTAAAGAGGTTGATGTAAAGCTAAAGAAAGACCCAACCTGAATTCCAGGCCCAGATGCCATGCCCATCATCTGGATAAAAGGAATAACAGCCCTGTACTTGTATTTAGCGAACTGTAAGAAACAGCAATAGGGATTACCTGTGCTAACACCCACCTGGCTAGCAACATGCAACACAGTCCTCCTTGTCCAATCACAGCCTACTAATCTCCCCAAGAACTAGTTTTCAGTAACCCATTTAGCCACCAAATACAAGCGTTATACTGGAATAAGATGCAGACCTAGGGCCAGATATTCAAAACTTTGTCCTGGGGCTAAATTAGCACTGCCCGACGGGCATACTTAGCCCGGAGAACAAAGCAAGCCATGTTCAAAAGGAATAGCCCTGGGCAAACAGCCTCTGAATATAGCGTGGGAGTGAGGCCGGGCAAACTGGGCTGGGAGTGCAGGGCAAACTTAGCCCTGGAATAAGACAGCTCTGAATATAGCAACCAGGAAGTGCAAACCACAACAGCAACACAGTGCACAGCGATGTGAAGGTAGGTAGAGGTGAACTATGTGGCCAATGTGTGTGCCAGCAAATGCATGGACCCAGTACTGCTGCAGGCAGCAGCGTATGTGAAAGTACACTGTGCAAACCTGTAAAATATTCCCCGAACTGTTTGCACAGCTCTAACACGTTTGCGCAGGTTTAGCGCAGGGCTAAATCGTTAGCCTGGTGCAGACATGTTTGCCTGGTGCTAAACTTTGCCATATTCAGAAGTGACATGCAAATGAGCCTACTTAGGTAGTCTGTGGGCAGACATCCAGATTAGCATCTCATTGTGCCCTGATTTGCATGCAGTTTGCACCAACTGTTTAGCCCTACGCTAAACCCGCGCAAACGTGTTAGCGCTGCGCAAACAGCGTGGGGAATATTACACAGTTTTGAACACTACTTCCACATTCACTGCTGCCTGCAGCTGTGGCACAGATGGTGGTGGTGGTGGTGCTGCATGCAACTGTCACACTGTAGGTCATGTTACAGTGCACAGCAGACACTACAGTAGCAAGGGGGCCAGTAGTGTGTAGACACTGCAATGCCTAGGGTGTGTAGAGCAGTGATGATGACTGCACTATACACAGTGAGAGGCCCAACCTGCAGGTGTTTACTGACAGTGGACATTACTGTTACACTGTTGTCTGACCCACAGATGCTGCACCTCTGGCATGGGATGCTCACAGTGACATATACATGTCTGGCTTTGTGTGCTGTGGCAGTTGTACAGCTGTGCGGTATGTGGCCGGGGGCATATCTCATCCGAAAGGCACACTGATGTTGGGGTAATCCCAATACTGGCCCATGTGCACTGCATGATGTGTCCCAGCCTTGTGGCCACACCTGGTCTGTGGCACAGCCTGGCCACCCATACACTCTCCCCTCAACATCCTCCATGCCCACAGTGCTGCATGTGTGTGCTGGCGTCTGTTGGTGTCCACAGAAGTGTGGTCCGCAGGTGTGTGCTGTATGGCCACACTGCCATGCTGTCCACTGGTGACAGGGTCACCACTTATTGCCTGGCATGGCTGCGACTGGTGGCAGATGATGGCAGCATTGTGATGCCATCAGTTAGCAGCATGCTTCCTCTATGTTTGTCTTTGTCTGTGTGTCATATTTATTTGTTAAGGTCGCGCAAAACCCGCGTAAACACCGCGCAAAGCCATAGTGTCGCGCAAAGCTGATTGGCCAGGGTTAAGACAAGCTTTTCCTGGGCGGTAATGTGCACCGCGCTAAGTGTCGCGCTAAGTCACGCAAAACCACTTTGCGTGACCTTAGTCGCTGAGTATAGCATTGCACCTGTATTCATGTCAGTTTGCCCCTTGCATACATTATGATTTTGCCCGGCGCTAATGCAGTTTGCCTGCACTATCTGGCCTTTTGAATATAGCAGATGCACGCTAAACCTACGCAAACGTTTTTTGCCCGGGGCAAAGTTTTGAATATCTGGCCCCTAGTCTGTAATCGCCAGCAACATTTGCAACTAATCAAAAAGTCAATAAAAGAAAATCATATACCACCTAAGATCAGCTTCTGCAAAATAAAGTTGTCATGGAGACCTGCGATACGAGCTGCAACCTTAGCATAGCACGGATGGACCACAAAGAGGCATGTTATAGCACCCCATAATCTTGAATACCTAAATATTTACAGAATCTGCCTCACTCTGATTAACTTCTTAGAACCACTCTAAGCCTAAATCAGGATAAAGGCAAAAGCATTAAACCAAGCATCAGAATTCAGCAAGTAGTAATCCAGGAAGATCCCTTTTCATATTCAGAGATTGCAGTATACTTGCAGAGAAATGAAGTACCTGAACTCAGGATTAGTGTAATTTCCAAAGCTTTTATTCAAACAACAAAAACGTCAAGAATAGAGATATCAGCTAAACTTCCCAGCACTTTGCAGATCTTTTCCATGTGTCAGCGTGGCTCAGTTGGTATATCATCTGCCTCTGGGCCAGATGGTCGTGGGTTCTAGTCCCACACAGGTAGTGAGCTCACACCATAAACAATGGCACCCAAGTGCAATACTATAGGGGTGCTGTACAGTTGGGGTGTGCCGTCCTTTGAATCACAGAAGGAGCACGACAGGGAACTGTATCAATTAAAGCAGAAAGAAGTGGGGAAGGCAGTCAGAAAAGCAAAGGCCTAAATCGAGGAAAAGATAGCCAACTCAGTTAAGAAGGGGGATAAAACCTTTTATAGGTACATTAGGGAGCATAGAAAGGTTAAAGGAGGGATAGTGAAGATTAATAAAGGAGAGGGGAGGTGGGCAGAGGGAGACAGTGAAAAGGCAGAGATACTGAATGAATACTTTTGCTCAGTATTCACAAAAGAAGAAGAGGAGGAGTTGCCTAAACCAATCAATGGAAGCACTCTGGGTAGTGGGGTTGACGCCAGTCCATTTACAGAAGAAAGAGTCCTGAAAGAACTCCTAAAACTCAAGGAGGACAAAGCAATGGGGCCTGATGGGATTCACCCTGGAATCCTTAAAGAACTAAGGGAGGACCTAGTGACACCACTGACCACACTTTTTAACAAATCATGGGAGGATGGGGTGGTACCTGAGGACTGGAGGAGGGCAGATGTGATTCCCCTTCACAAAAGTGGGAGCAAGGTGGAAGCAGGAAACTACAGACCTGTTAGTTTGACCTCAGTGGTGGGGAAAATGATGGAATCACTTCTGAAAGAAAGAATTGTTGAGTACCTAGAGGCCAGCGGGGCACAGGACCCAAAGCAGCATGGATTCACAGCAGGAAGGTCATGTCAGACAAATCTAATCGATTTCTTTGACTGGGTGACCAAAGTAATAGACCAGGGAGGGGCTGTAGATATGGCCTACCAAGACTTTAGCAAGGCATTTGACACAGTCCCGCACAAAAGATTAATAATCAAGTTAGCCAGCCTGGGAGTGGGTCCCAGGGTGGTAGCCTAGGTAGCAAACTGGCTGCACAGCAGGACACAGAAGGTAATAGTGAATGGAACACATTCCGAAGAAAGGGGGGTTACTAGTGGAGTACCTCAGGGCTCAGTACTGGGTCCAGTCCTCTTTAACATCTTTATAGGTGACATTGCAGAGGGTCTGGAAGGAAAGGTATGCCTCTTTGCAGATGACACAAAGATCTGTAACAGAGTTGATACACAAGGGGGTAGAAAGGATGAGAAAGGACTTGGCAAGGTTGGAGGAATGGTCAGACATATGGCAACTTAGATTCAATGCAAAAAAGTGCAAAGTAATGCACCTGGGAAATAAAAATCCAGGAGAAGAGTACACAATAGCAGGGGAGGTACTAACAACAACAAAAATGGAAAGGAACCTGGGGGTAGTCATATCAGATGACGTAAAGGTGGGTAAGCAATGTGAGAAGTCGGTAAGGAGTGCCAGAGGGATACTGGGATGCATAGGGAAGGGCATCACAAGTAGAAAAAGGGAAGTGGTTATCCCTCTGTACAGACAATTGGTGAGACCCCATCTGGAGTACTGCGTGCAGTTTTGGAGACCTCATCTATGCAAGGACATAGGCAGGATGGAAGCAGTCCAGAGGAGGGCAACTAAAATGGTGCAGGGTCTGCATCAGAAACCATATGAAGAGAGACTGAGAGAGCTTAATATGTATACCCTTGATGAAAGGAGGGACAGTGGGGACATGATAGAAACTTTCAAGTACCTCAAGGGAATCAACAAAGTCCAGGAGGGTAGCATCTTTCAGAAAAAGAGATGTGTAAGAACAAGGGGGCACAATTTAACAATAGAGGGGGGACAGCACAGGGGTAATGTGAGGAATTTTTTTTCACAGAGAGAGTGGTGAACGCATGGAACCACCTTCCTGGAGAGGTTGGGGGTCTAAAACAGTGGGGAATTCAAACATGCATGGGACAGACATAAGGCAATTATAGTGGGGGTTGCAGGAAGTAGGCTGTTGGTTAACTAGAATCTGCAGCTTATCCATTAGGTAGGGAAATGGGCAGACTGGGCAGGCCAAGTGGTCCTTAACTGCTGTCAAAGTCTATGTTTCTTAAACCGAGGTCCCTTCTACCCATCTCTGGTGCTGCCCTGGTGGGTGTCCAGGTAGAAGTAAAAGAACCCAAAATATTTTTTGCAAGAGAAGGGCATTTTCAGTGTCCTAGCCAACATTACCTTTTCCATAAAACTGGTTCATGCAGTTGTCCAAGGCTGTGTGTGGGTGTTGATGTATGAAATGGCTGTCACTACACATTTACAGTCACTTTACTACCAGTCTCTCATTGCTTGTAAAGCACTTTAAAATATAATTGTATGAAAAGCACTATTTAAATGCTAATTATTCTTTTTTCTCCACATTGTTAATTGGGCCTTTGTAACCAACCACTGCCGTGCCTACATGTTTTTTTTAGGTATTGATACACTGGTTTGGCACATAAAACAATAAACTGGCAGCCAGATTATTTCTGGTGGGAGCCAGTAAACTGTCTACTGAAAAAATGAGTTTAGAGCCCGGTCTCTGAGGCTGTATTTAGGCTCTCGTGATTACTGGATAATGACATCAGGTTAACCTTCCTCTCTGTGTTCTTCTTCCTCCTCCACTTTTATTCCTGTATCTCAGCCATGTGATCTCAACAACCCCACTTCTGCACCTTGCTCTACACCTACCTGGGTCCTGTCCAAACTGCAAAAATGTTTTTTTAAAACACTGACTAACTTGGATTTTTAGAATTGGTGCTCAGAGCATCCAGACTGTGCTGTGACACCATGCTGTCCAACAAGTTCCCAGGCACCATTACGGCACCGACGCAAGGCAGTGCGGTTGCCGTGATGCATGTCGGACTAGTATTCAAGATTGTGAGTGCCAGTAAATAGTGCAGAAAAGATGCTTAGTTTAATTGCTAGCTCACTATGAGCTTAGCACTGTATTTAAATACACTGTCCATGGCATTATAAGCCAGACAGTGAACACTGAGGTTCACGTGTGACTGCATTAACCCAAGTTATAAGCCAGCCCGTCAGCACAGCGGTAGCGCTACCGCTCACGATGCTGGTGACCCGGGTTTGGGAACAAGCCTGAGAGCTGGAGGGTGGGCCGAGGGAAGGAGACTTGAGTGCCCATGAGCTGTTCGCCCTCTCTGGGAGGGAGAAGGCGGGACAAGGCTCGGTGCTTGGCTGGCCTCTGGTGGAAGTCGGAGGTATTGCCAGCACCAGTCACACAGAGAGAGGGGAAGGAGCGCGATGAACGTCAGCGCTTGTGTCTTGCTGTCTGGGCGCGAGTCACACTCCACAGAAAACGAGAAAATCAGCCTTCTGTGCACCGGGGAGATGGAGTGTTGGCACTGATCTCCATCCTCTGCCTCCGCGGTAGCCCGACGGAGTACTGAAGATTCGGGGTGTACAGGCCACACCTGGTCCCCACCTGGGGGGAATAACCATGGCTTGATGGGGTGAACCGCAGGTAAGAGGAGGACGCGATTCCTTGGTGGCTCTTAAAGATGCGGAGTGCAGGAGGCTCAGGGAAGGAGAATAAATAGAAATATCAAAAAAAAACAAAACAGTTATAGCGCGGATCCCTGCTTCACTGCTGTGAACTCTGGTCAAGGCAGCCATGTTGTTCTAAAACAATGTTCTAGCCTACCTCTTGGGAACAGAGAAACAGAGCATTGTGCTTGCAGGAGAAGGCCTTGCAGTCCATCAAGTCTAGAGGCTCATGTCCATCCACACCCCCTTCCCGGCCTCCCTTACTTGCTTCCTGTTCTTCTCCCACCTCCTGTTAAAGCTTGTCATGGTTTTTGCATTTACAGCTGTCTCTGACAGTCTGTTCCACCCTTTCACCATCTCTTCCATAAAGTAGTACTTCCTGTATACTCTCCTGATCCCCCACATACATACACACACACACACACTCTCACACAGTTTTGCTGCCTTTTCCTCCCTTGTGTTTTTATTCTCACTGGGCTGGAACAGTTCATCAGCGTGCAGCTTATTAATCCCCCTCATGTACTTAAAGGTCTCTGTCATGTCCCCTCGCACCCTGCTGGTCTCCAGTGAATACGTGTTCAGGATATCCAGTTTCTGCTAATACTTGTTTTCCTACTGCTCTTGAATCATTTGTGTGGTCCTTCTCTGCACTGCCTCAAATTGTTTGTTTCTGTCCTGAGGTAGGGACTCCAAACTGGACACGGTAACTCCAGGTGCAGCCGCACCAAGGTTCTGAACAGTGGCGGTATAGCCTCCTTCCTTCTGCTGCTAATCGCCCAGCTATGCAGCTCAACAGTTTGTTAACTTTTAACAAGTAACATGGCCTTGGTTTTCTTTTTGTTGAATACTAATCTGCTTTTGCTTTGCCATTCCTGTATGTCACTAATAGTAGCTGTTGTTTGGGT
This sequence comes from Neoceratodus forsteri, assembly GCA_016271365.2. Lineage (NCBI taxonomy): Eukaryota > Metazoa > Chordata > Ceratodontiformes > Ceratodontidae > Neoceratodus > Neoceratodus forsteri. The sequence continues at coordinate 30,815,975 of CM057456.1, forward strand.
ACTCATGTATATCTTTCAGATGTTTGGTTTTAAGATTGTAAGTTTGTATATAAGAAGTAAGTTGATTATACACTATTCATTCCCCAGATTTTGCCCAGAGGAGCTTGGCTAGAGCTAGGGTGATCATTTTTTATGATATTGGAATCACCAGTCTTGAAGACATGAATTATGTTAGGCTGTTTCTGTATGCCTGGAATGTTTCCAGTATTTAAGGACAGGTTAATAATTCTTGTTAGTGGAGATGAAATTACAGAATAAGGGTAATCAGACTGGGCAAAATCCAGTCTGTCAACTGGATTTTGGACTATCCTTGGAAATCCTAGTCCAAAATTCACCAGCAGTAGTGCTTCCGCTCACGACGTTGATGACCAGGGTTTGGTAGTGGCTGGGGGGAGGTGGGGTTTGAGCAACCCAGAGGATTCCCTTCCTTTCTGGTGTGGGAAGCTATGTGAAGCCACTGAAGAGTGAAGACCAGAGCAACAGTCACTACAGTGGGACTTCAAGGCTTAATATATCCTTATTATTTGGGGGCTTTGGTGGCGGGAGGAGGGAGGTTGCATGCTGCGGGTGTGTAGTATGAGTGGTTGTCATTTAAACTCGGAAGTCAGTGTATAACTGACAGGGTAGGGGAGATTCTTGATTTGATGCCGGGAATTTATTTACAACTTGGGAAACTGCCTTGGTTGGGACATTGACAGAGTGAGGAGGTGGGTGGACGGTGGTTTAGGGGGGATTTTAGAGCAGTTTTTTAACAGGGGAATTGCAGAATCCAATACCGAATTCTAATAATTACTATTTATGATTTTTGGCAACTATATCTGAAAATCCAAAATCTAAATTTGGGCTGAAATCTGAGATATCCATATATAAAAATGGATATCTGAGCAACCCTGTTACAGAGGCGGTTAGTTTCAGTAGCTTAGGCTCTAAACCATCACTCCACAGTAGGAAAAAGGCAAATCAAGTAAATTCAAGTTGGCATAACACCATACATTTATATTAAAGCCCAAACGAACATATCAGTGGCACTTACAGAAAATACAAGGGGGTGGGGGTTAGCAGGAGTACTCAATGTGTGTGTTTTGTTAGTGCCACTAATATGTTTGTTTGGGCTTTAATAAATTTATGGTAATGTGCCAGCTCGAATTTATGTGATTTGCTTCCTTTCGACTGTGGCGTGCCTCTAATTTGTTGCTTTATCTGAGATTAAAAGCTAGCCACTCTGAGAGGAGCTTCCCTCTGCTTTCCTTGAGCACACCAAACTGTGTTGTGAGTCTGAGGAGTCCAAGTCTAAACCATCACTACCTGGACTTCTGGCAGCGGACAGTTCCCTTCAAGGGGAAGCAAAGTTAGCAAGACCTCTTAATGTCTAAAAGCCCATGAAATGCTCTTTCACACAAGGTATTGTGCTTACCTGTAGGTCTTTTGTCAATAAAATATTTATTAAATATTTAGTAATAACTGTATGCAACAAAATTAAGATAATTAGAATAATTGTTCATAATAAGATATCCAAGATAGGGTTATCAGAGGAAGAGAGAAACTGATAGTAAAGTTGGACAGTAGATAAGATATCCCACCCTCTCCCACCCCATCTTACCCTTCCACCCCTACCCCCTCCTCCACTACACCCCTACTTATAGGTAGTAAGTACCTCCCCACCACCCTACTATACCCCTACTTATAGGTACTACCTCACCCCTTCACCCCCCACCACCTCTACCCTCCACACCCTCATGAGCTCACCCCTACTCCTGACTGCTTTCCTCCCACTAAGTCCTACTGACTACATTTGATAGCATTATCTATGCCATTAACAAATGGCAAAGCCTGCATCTGGCAACTAACTAATGACAGAGCCTGATTCTGGCCGCCCCCCAACCCATGACCCTGTGTCCCTCACAACGGGCCAATACCACCTTCAGCTGTTTTTCCTGTTTAGACAGGACTCTCAGCCCTAGACTGTACCTAATGCCTCCAAGAACCTAGACCGCACTCAGTTGTGCTGACAGGTTAATGTTATGTCTCATTGCATCTGTAACTCCCTCACTATGTGCTTATGCACACCTGTGTAATCTACCTGATGTAACTGTCTGCACTACGAGATTCACTTACTTTCAAACAGTTTACTTTTAAGTGTATTTGTTCATTACATATTGTATAGGACTAACTTGGAACCTTTGAAAATGAGTCCTTGACTCAAAGGTATTAATCCCAAACTGAAATAAATAAGTGTAGTGAGATGGGGAAAATGGTTTAGATTAGCATGAGTGAAGTAGAGATGGAATGGCTGTCGTGAGAGAAGGTGCAATTTCAACAACCACCACTGTAGTTTGGACTACTGTTTGGTGTTTATAAGTAATTTACAAGGAGCTTAAACATTTATGTTGGTTGTGTAACAGACGTTTGCATTTTATAGATGGGTTTCCAGTTCATTTCAAAACATTTACCTCTTCCATTCATAAAGTGTACTAATCTTTATGTCCTTAGTGCTTCTGTCAGTGGTGGGGGTGGGGGTGGGAGTGGAGGAACGATGGACTAGAATAAAGGAGGAAATAACGGAGGGAATAACTAAGGCAATGGCAAGTTGTTTGAAGGAAATAAGCAAGGGTAAGAGGAGGAAGAGGCCACTGTGGTTCTCAAGGAGGTGGCTAATAGGGGTGAGCGAATAACGAATATTATTTTTGGAATACCATGAATAATGCACTATTTGTCATTCAGATCGGAATAATGAACAGTGACACTATTCGTGTCTGTTCATATTCAAGAAATAAAACTGTCCCTTTATTGGGGCAGAGTGAATGTCTGCGCTGCCACTCAGTTATACCCCCTGCATATCATTCATAAGTCCTAACTCAGTGTGACACTGCAGCCGAGCTCAAAAGTTCTAATGCCCAGCAAGGTCTTAGTGCATCCCAGTGCATAATGGTGGACCTAAGCATTCACTGTACTTTTGTACTGGACCGTTTGAATGTACCATTTGCCATCCTGCCCCACATACGCTGAAGGTGGGTTGAGCGGTAATTGTTAAAATTTTTCACAGCTGGCGTGTTCCCAGCTGAAGTATGGTGTATGAGACCCCCCCCAAAAAAAAACAAAAAAAAATGAGTTTGGGTGTACAGGGGGTAGATGAGGTTGTCATTGGTTCTCAGGGGCCTAGGGTGACTCACACTCTCGTTATTGGATGGCAGGCATGGCACCTGGAGTGATGGAACGATGTTGCTAGTCTCTTGCCTGATGTCTCTGCTCTTGGCCTCATTAGGGAGTTGTCCCATTATGAAATCAGGGGAGCGAGAAGTAAGTGACAGAGTCAGGAGAGTGGGAACAGTGCTGTGCTATGCCAGTAAATGGGCTTTGCCACTGCCTTTCTGAGTCCCAAAGTGAGTGAGTCAGATAGGATGGATAGAGTCATGGCAAAGACAAGAGTGTCTTCACCAGAGAGTGGGCTGGGCCAGTGGGTGTGCACACTTTTGATCTGGGCTGCTGCTGCACCTAAATAACGAATACAAATACCGAATATATGGGGCCCCGATTAGAATATTCAGCCTGAATATTCTGGATAAGATATGTGCACACCCCTAGTGGCGAAGGCGGTAAAGGGAGAAAAAAAAAACAGCTCTTAAGAAGTACAAGACCCAAGCAGAGGGGTATAGGGAGGTACATTGCTCCCTTTTTTATCTGCCAACCTCGATACATCCTGAAATTTGATGGATAAAAGAGGGTGGCAAATAATAGAGGGTGTACTGCAGTTATGAATCAGGAACATTGTAGAGACAGCATGACACCCCCTCCCCCCCAAAAAAAAACACATCACACGCTCAGTAGCCAGCATTAGTTTGGAAGCGTGCTAGGAGAGTTGTCAGGACCAGCAGGACAGCACCTTTGGTTTTCAGCAGCAGTTTATGCAGCAGCAGGGTTTGATGTGGATTTGAGAGCTTCAGTTCAGGAATTTACAGGATAGCTGCAGTTGTCATGGATCTGATAGCACAAGAGTGAGCAAGCTTCAAAACAACAGGTCAGACATGGGCTCAAGCTGTGAACTTGACAACCTCCTTAAGCTGTTAATGTACAGTTTAGCTTAAAGGAGTAGTACACCTTCATATCTTGTAAATGTTTTTTCCTTGTCAACAGACAGCTCTTTTCGTGTAGCTGTTGGGGATATATGCGTTTGTTTTAGTCTGTTTTCACAGTTCACACCAGTCCCTGTGACTAGCCTGGGGGGTCTCCATTTTCTGGTTCTTGAAATCTCATTGTCCCTGAGAGGTGCAGTAGCATATGAGAACATGATGGGTCAGCACCCTTTAGACTTCACAGTATCCCTGTCTGCTTACTTAGAATTTTAACAAACAAAGTGGCAGCAAGGTGTGAAATACCACATTTACCTTCAGTTAGCTTTGCAAACTCTTAGATGTAATGCAAGGCTTTTTCCTTCAAACTGCATTCAGTCTGTGTGTTTCTAGAGAGCCTTTCAGGTTATGTGTACTTTTAGCATAGAGATACATTGTGTCAATGGGTGCTGTGGCATCATGTTCTGATATGCTAATATGGCTCTCGGGGACAATAGGATTTTTAACAACTAGAAAATGGAGACCCCCAGGCTAGTTACAGGGGCTGGTATGAATAGTGAAAACAAACTAAAGTAAACACATAGATCCCCAACAGCTACACAAAAAGAATTGTCTGTTGACAAGGAAACAAATAACATTTACAAGATATGAGGGTACACTATCTTTTAACTTAAAAATTTAGGGGTTTACAGGGCAGCTGCAGTCACCGCAGGTGTGATAGCACAGGAGAGAGCAAAGCTTCCAAACGATAAGTCAGACATGGGCTTAGGCAATGAACGTGACAACCTCCCTCCCTTAAGCTTAAAGGAATACTACACCTTTAAAACAACAGGTCAGAAGTGGGCTCGAGCAGTGACCTTGTCAACATCCCCCAACACTACTGCTGTTGTTAATTTACAGTTTAGCTGACAAGCTCCCCTCTTCCCCCACCACTACTGCTGCTGTTAATTTATAGTGTACCAAATTTGCCTTCAGTTCGAGTTTACAGAGCAACTGCAGTCACCAGGGGTTTAGTACAGTAGTGAGCACACTTCTAAATGCAGGTCAGACCTGGGCTTAAGCTGTGATGAACATGACTCCCCTCCTTACGTTTAACTCCCCCTTCCCCCACACACTGCTGCTGTTAATTTCCAGTTTAACTTAACTTACCTGAACTTTGCCATCAGTTTAGGAGTTTACAAGGACAACCGTCACCACGAGTCTGGTAGCGCAGGAGAAGCAGTAGAAGAATCAGCATTTATATAGCACTTTCATATACAATGTATCCCAGAGCACTTTACAAGCAATGCTAGACTGGTAGTGAAGTGACTGAATGTGTAGTGGTGGCCATATCGTACATCAACACCCACACACAGCCTGGACAGTTGCATGAACTGGTTTTATGGGAATGGGAATATTGGCCAGGACACTGGGGAAAGTCCCCTACTCTTTTGCTAGATTGCCTTTTGTTCTTTTACTTTCACCTGAACACCCACCAGAATGGATAGAAGGGACCTTGGATTAACGTCTCATCTGAAGGACAGCACACCCCAACAGTAAAGCACCCAGCTAATACTGCACTTGGGTGCCAGCATTTAGGTATGAGTCCAATACCGGTGTGGGATGAGAACCCACAACCTTCTGGCCCAGAGGCGGATGTGCTACCAACTGAGCCATGCTGACAGAGAGAGCAAGGCTTCAAAACAACAAATCAGACATGGGTTCAAGCAGTGAACTTGACAACTGCCCCTCCTTAAGCTTATCACACACACACACACACACACTGCTGCGGTTTGTTTACAGTGTACCGAACTTGCCTTCAGTTTGTGAGTTTACGTGGCAGTTGAAGTCTCCACAGGTTTGATAGCACGCGACAGAGAGAAGCTTCAGAACAGCAAATTACAGTTTAGCTTAACTTACCGAACCTGTCTTCAGTTCAGGAGTTTACAGGGCAGCTGCATTCGCCATGGGTTTGAGCACAGGCCGGAACACAGCTTCAGAACAAGAAACATGTTTAAGTAGTGAACCTGAGTACTCATGCTACTTGATCTTCAGAAGCATAAATGCTGTAACAGTACATGCTTGAGCATAGTAGAGTCATAGTTAATAAAGGCACAGTGAATGGCGACTGTACTGATGGAGCGAAAAAGAACGTGTTTAGAATCGTGTCACCCTAGCACCACCTATTGCCAACCAGACATGCTGGCAAATGAAGGAGGGAGTGTAACAGTGCTTCTAATAGACTCTGTACAGCAGCAATACCTAGAAGATGGTGCCTAGCGAGGGTGGCGGTTAAACAGTAGAATTAACATTGCAGCTGAATGGTTCAGTGGCACAGGGTGGCGGTAAGCGAGGGTGATGGGTAAATGAGGGAACACTGTATAACTAGATAAACAAAGGGAGGCAGGAAGGAAGGTGAGGGCAGCTAAGGCACAGACAGAGGAGAGGATAGCCAAGGAGGTCAAAAAAAGAGGGCAAGACTTTCTTCACGTATGTGAAAGATGGCTGACATTTTAGTATGTTAGTATGAGAGGAAAGCGAGGGGTGGGATAGTGAGGATCAGGAGAAGGGGGGGTGCTGTGAAGAGGAAGACCAAGAAAAAGCTAAAATTGTCAGTGAGTACTTCTGTGTGGTATTCACAGTAGAGGGTGGAGGGGATAGACAGACCAAGATGTGTCAGCAGGTACTAGGTGTGGGGGGAATGGACACAAGTCCATTTTCAGAGGAGAGAGTCCAAAAGACATTGGAAGCCCTAAAGGAAAATAACGCCATGGGACCAGCTGGGATCCACTCAGGGGTACTAAACGAACTGTGTACAGTGCTAGCCGCCCCTCTGGCAACACTGTTCAGCAAATCATTGGAGATGGGGGGGGTCCAGAGGACTGGAGGAGGGCCGATGTGGTCCCTCTGCACAAGAGTGGCAGCAAGGAGGAGGCTAGCAGTTACAGGCCAGTTAGTCTCACATCTTTGTTTGGAAATTAATGGAAGTCCTGCGGAAGGAGAGACTGATGGGGTACCTGGAGGTAAATGGGTTGCAAGACCATGCAAGCATAGTTTCATGGGGCAGGTAATATGGAACAAATCTCACAGATTTCTTTGACTGGGTGACTGAGGAAGTGGATCAGGGGAAACACGGGGGGGGGGGGCGATATAAGATAGGGGGTACTTACAGTCACCAAGCAAGATGGGGACCTTGGGGTAACCATATCTGATAATCTCAAGGTAACAGGGCAGTAAGCAAGGCTAGCTGGGTTGCATAGGGAAGGGGATTTCTGCAAGAAGGGAGGTAGTGTTACCGCTGTATCCCTCGCTAGTAAGATCCACCTAGAGTACTGTGTTCCGTTCTGGAGGCCCTTGACAGAATGAAAGTGGTCCAGAGGAGGGCTTCCAGGATGGTGCAGGGGTTGCATGAGAAACCATATATGGGGAGGCTACAGGACTTCAACATGTACTCCCTGGTGGACAGGAGAATGAGAGGGGACATGAATGAGACCTATAGGTAACTCACGGGGTGAACAAGGTGAAGGAGGAGTACCAGAACATGGGGCATGCAGGGAATCTTGGGGCGGCAGATTAAGAGGGATATGAAGAAATACTTCTTCACAGAATAGGTGGTGGATGCCTGGAACAGCCTGCCAGAAGTGATGGTGGCGAACATACTGGGGAGCTTCAAGCTTACATTGGATAAGCACATGGGCATAATAGATGGAGGGAGGGAGGGACACCTGTGACCAAACAGGGCCCAAGGTGTACAAATAAGCTCAGAAAAAAGGGCGGACTACATGGATCTCTTGGTCCTTTTCTGCCTTCAAATTCAATGTTTCTGTATTTCTGTCTGGTTTCTTTTCCATTCTTCAAATGACGGAGCTGTGTTTTCCACCTATAGTCTTAATATTTTGTTTTTAATTGTTACACCTGTCAGGATCGGGGTATATCTGTTCTTGACTTCATATTTTGCTTTCATCTAAATAACCAAATACAGAAATCGAAAACCGCATAAATTTTGAAGCATCTCACCTGTAGATTGTAGCCGTCCAGAGATGCTCAAGAATAAATCGGACATAAATTAAGACAAGGCAGCTGCCATGGCATGGACAGGATTTTCAAAAGGGACTGCGTTGACAAATGGGACTGTATTCCACTCTGTCAGCATTCTCCCAGTTGCACAGCAACAGTCTCCTTGATTTGCAGCATCTTCGGTGAAATAAATAATGGAAGCATCACTTTTTTTGATACAGGTGGGCACCAGCAACACTGTATGTGCTGCAAATCCTGGCAACTGAAGTTAATAGACCAATTTGTAGGTGGTCTAACTATCGGGTGCAGTTTCACCATTCACCTTAGAAGGGGGCTGCAGTTCAGTGGCACCCTTCTGAAAATCCAGCCCCTGCTGGTTTTTTTTGGGGAGTTGCAGCTGGTGTAGCAGTTTTCCTTTACAGACTGGCTGGTGAGTGTCTGAGGTTTTACTTCCTTATTGTAGATTTCACTTGCACTCGGAGCCCACATGGCCATGTAGTGGCTCTTTTTGTTAGTTTATAGATTACAAGCGTATAAAAGGTGTAAAGTGTTACTGAAGGTATATATTTTGAAAAAGAAATACATCTACAGTTTCTTATTGAAATGTTTGGGCTCCTTAGTACTTTGATTTTCTGATATCACTGTACGGGAAATTTATTGAATTTTTTTTTTACTTCCAGTTTAAAAAGTAAAGGTAAAAACGAACTAGTTTCATCGTATATGCGTCAGTTAGTATAAAAGTAAAAAAAAAAAAAAAAAAAAAAAAAATAGAATAGCCAACTGCCCGTTTCATTGATGTGAACCACTGTTCTTTAAGCAGCTAGTCCTCCCAAGATCTCACTTCCTTTCCTGCCTCAACTTAACATGGCAGCTGCCTTGTTTTCCCTCATGGCAGATTTACATATGAATATCTGTACACTGCTACAAGCTTCTGTTCCAGATAAGCCCGCAGTCTCATCTGGAATTGTTCTTCACGGGCTTTCAGATTTCATGAGGTTGTGCAAACTTTACTTCACATTTAACAAATTGTGAACCTCCTTATCTTCACTGCTCTGCAATTCTGCGGCCACAGAATTTCCCGCAGAACTTGTATCACACCGCAGAATATAGTGTATGAAGTGCCATGCAGTTCATTTTTCGTGGCGATTTTCATTCAAGTGCATTGTATTTCCACAGTGTCTGGCTCCCTTTCCCTCCTTGTTCAACCTGTAGCCCCCGCCCCTAATTATGCTCAGCATGTCATTGATGATGGCACATCATATTTCAGCCTCTGGCAGGACTGCATTCTGCCACAGAAGTGAGAAATGTGTGATGAAGGCATGAACAAATGCCAATAAAGAAACAGGGGAGCACTGCCACAGAAATTGGAACTGAAGTGCCACCAAGAACTGGGGACCTTGGTTACCAGTAACCCCTCTTAAGATTCAACGCAGGGTTGTTCTGCCCTGCGTGGGATTGCAGGAGCAAAGACCACATTTTTATCAAGATTGCTAAAGTGAGCTGACCCGTCAGAGCGGTGGTCGCGCTACTGCCTGTGACGCTGGCAACCCGCGTTTTGGAATGAGCCTGGGTCGTTGGGGACTGGCCAGCGGGAGGAGGCTTGAGCATACCACATGACACTCTCCTTCTTTGTGGGGGGAGGGCTGTTACACCGCCTCATTGCCACCGCCTGTGGATGCATTGGTGGCAGCATGGAACTCATGGTGTGGGGAGGGGGGAGGATGCCATTAGGTGCTTGGCTGAGATATGCGTCAGCATGTCTGCAGCCTGGACTCTCGCCCTTCACGCTGTCTTCCTCGTGTGGGATTTCAGGGACCAAAGCTACAGGAAAAACTACAAAAATCCAGCCCTCACTGCCACACAGCATGATCCCTGACAAGCTGGGGGGGGGGGATGGAGCACAGATGGTTGGTACTGCCACCACCGAGCCACGCTCACAGTGTGTGATAAAGTATATTAAAAAAAATTGCTAATGTGAACACTGAAGCTGGCTATGTTGGAAATGTAATATTAAAAACATTAGTTATCTGGGTAGGGTCACTGCATTCCTCCCCATCAGTTCTAATTTTATCAATATTGCTGTTTTTTGTTCATTCCCAGCTCAGCTTTTAGATGAGACCAAAATGTTTTAAGGTCTCTGCAGGTGTATAGTAGTCGTCCTAAACAATATTGCCATTTGCTTTCACAGATTTCCTTTTTACTGAGATTTCCCCCATAACTTTGTAAGCGATCCAGTCACTCTGAGAGGTCAGGTAGTCCTTTTAAAGAGCAGCTTCCTACTAGTAGTGTTCACCCCCCCCCCCCCGGATTGATAACTGACCTTTACATAGTGCTGTGATGAAATTTGGCAAGTTAATTCCATTACAGTGAAAAGTTATTTCCCTCGTAAAATTAGATTTCGCCATACTCTCAAAAAAAAGACCAACTTCCTGGTCCGAAAAACGCGCCCTCATGCTGGGCCACGCAGCCCTGTTTTGTGATGTCAGAAAAAAACGAAGGCCGCGTGAGCGCGCCCCATTGACTTGTATGGGGGTGATGTTTTCATATATTTCTATACCTCTTAATGTTGAGATTTTAAGAATTCAAAGCAACCGATTGACTAATAGGGACTCTATTAGTCGATCGGTTGCTTTGAATTCTTTTTTTTTTTTTTTAACTTTTTTTTTTATCCTCCTTCCTCCTCGTGGCTCTCCCCTCTTCGGGAGACACCTATGGCCTTATCAGCCTTTGCTCACCTACCTGGTGACCGGTGCAGTCCGTGCCCCATGGAGCCATGGCTATACCCCCCCAGGCGGGTACGGTTGAGACCTACACCCGACGTTTAAGCCGTGCTTGCGGCACGCTGTCTCCGGCAGTAGGGCATTGAAGGTTGGGGCCTGGTGCTCCGCTCTACTGGGAGGCAGAAGGGTTTTTCCGTGTTCTCGACGTATTCAGAATCCCGGATGTCAGAGGGCTGAAGTCGCCGACATCTGGCACGCCGCCTCTCTCTCTGTTAGAACATCGGGCTTGCTGTACCTCGGGTCTCCACCGGGGTCAGACAAGCACCGAGCTCAGTACCCCCTCCCCGGAGAGGACGGGCGGTCCTTGGGATGCTCAAGTCCTCCCCGGGCGCCCTTCAGCCCCGGGCTCGCTCCCGAACCCGGTCGCTGGCATCACAAGCAATCCAACCGCTGCGCCGGCGGGCCAGCTTGCTTTGAATTCTTAAAATCTCAACATTAAGAGATATAGAAATATGTGAAAACATCACCTTCATATAAGTCAATGGGGCATGCTCATGCAGCCTTCGTTTTGTAACATCACAAAACAGTGCTGTGTGGCCCAGCGTGGGGGCGTGTTTTTTGGACTGGGAAGTTGGTCTTTTTTTTTCGGGAGTATGCTGAAATCTAATTTTACAAAGGAAATAACTTTTCACTGTACTGGAATTAACTTGCCAAATGTCATCACAGCACTACTGTAAAGGTCAGTTATCGACCATGCTGGGGGGACCCTTAGTAGGAAGCTGCTCTTTAAAGTTCTCACAGTGTCTATCCCAGATTTTCATGTGGGACACAAGGTTACAGTACCAGTGAAACTCTTTGGTGTGGGCATCATCTTATTAAACGGCATACTTGTCCTGTGTTGTTGAAAATTTATCTGTGAAGTAGGCAGAGGCTAATTCAACATAATTTTTGTTGTGTAGCTGGAAAAAGCAGTGGCTGTGTATGTCCTCAGTGAGGTCCTCCATGTTTACATTAGAGAAGTCCCTAGAGATAGTAATCCTGGGGAACGGTTTAGGTGCACATGCTCTCCAAACACAAGTCAGGGGATTGGTCACTAATAGTCAGACAGCAGGCCAGATTCAGTTGCACCCGGTGTAATAAAGTATGTTTCTTGCTCTTATTGTTTTGTCTTGTAGGGAGCATGATGAACTGAAACACAGAAACACAGGCTGCAGTAAAGGACCCAGTGGTCTCTCCAGTCTGCCCATTTTCCTACCTAGCTCCATACTGGGCCTAACACTGGGCCAGATTTAAAGAGCTACTGACGCCTCAGTGAAAATTTTTAAAAACATAATAATTAGGTACACTTCTGCTTTCATTTCACATATATTCTCTTCCTTATTATTTATTACTGAGTAAATTTTCATGAATACATGGTCTTCATCCCTTAGAGGCCCTTAAGAGTTTCTTTGTGTATAGCTCACTCCCTACTGCAAGTCATAATTCCCTGTTATGATGTCACAATCTGTTGCCATGAGAGTAACTGTGATGTCACAAGCAGTGGATTGTGACGTCAGGTAGGGAGATAGCAACAGGAATATATGAACTCTTCAGGAGCAAAGATCCTGTTTTCATGCAGATGACCTCAGTAATAAATAATGGGCAGAAGAAATGCAGGACTAATATAATATATAAGCTGAACTGTGTCTAAATATTATGTTTAGTTATTCTGAAGGGGTCAGCTGCTCTTTAAAGATCCGATAGCTCTTGTGGCTGATTGTCACTTCCCTCCGTAGGTATCCCCTCCTATCTGCCTGTGGGTCCCACTTTTCCTTTATATCTTTCCCACCATTCCTTTATATCTTTCCCACCCGAGTTTAAACCTGGTTACAGTCTTGGCTTTACCACTCCCTCTCTGGACAGCTTACTGTACTTGTCCACCACCCACTCCATAAAAAAAGAACTTTCTCATGTCCCTCCAGAATCCCATCCCACACCAGCCTTCACCCGTGTCCTCTAGTCACTGGTTCCTCACAGAATCATAGAATTTGACAGCAGATCGCTTGGCCCATCCAGACTGCCCATTTCTCCTTACCTACACTATTACCATAAACCGTGCTCGATCTGCAGCACTTTCTCCCCTTCCCTTCTGCTGTGATTCCCTTGTGCTTATCCCATTCGTTCTTGAACCCCACCACTGTTTTTGTCCCCACCACCTCCGCTGGACGCTGTTCCAAGAATCCACCACTCCTTCTGTGAAGAAGTACTTCCTCACATCTCTCCTGAAGCTACCCCCTTCAGTTTCATAGCATGTCCCCTCGTTATCTTTTCTTCTGAAAAATACTCTCCTCCTCCTGTACGATATTCCCGTGAGGTATTTAAAGGTCTCTATCATATCCCTTCCTCCTCTGTTCCAGGGTGTACATGTTGAGGTCCTTTAGTCTCTCCTCATGGGGCTTTTGATGCAGACCCTGCACCATTTTAGCTGCCCTCCTCTTCACTGCCTCCACTCTTGTCTTTTCAGAGATGTGGTCTCCAGAAGTGGGCACAGTACTGTAGGTGGGATCTTACCAGTGATCTATACAGAGGTAACACCACCCCCCTCTTTCTGTTGGTGATACCCCTTCCTGTGCACCCCAGCATATTCACCCTCCCGACTGCCTTTTTGCTTTCACTGGCCACCTTTAGGTCATCCGATATGATTACCCCCAGGTCTCTTTACTGCTTGGTGGTTATTAGTACCACTCCACCCATTTTGTATTACGCCTCAGGGTTTCTGTGTCCTAAGTGCATTAGTTTGCACTGTCTCGCATTGAAACTCAGCTGCCATAGCACCATACCCTAGGCCACTCCTTTAGTTTTCTCAGGTCTCTGCTCATCTTTTCCACCCTCCCCCAACCTGGAGTGTCCATTCTGTTGCAGATTTTGGTGTCCTCTGCAAAGAGGCAGATCTTCTCTTCCACCTCCTGTGCAGCATCACTTATAAAGATATTAAAGAGGACCGGTCCAAGCACTGATCCCTGAGGCACCACGTGGGTCACCCTCTCTTCCTTGGAGTGAACTCCATTTACCGCCACCCTCTGTTGCCTATTCCCCAACCAAGTGCTTATCCAGTTTACCACTTTTGGATCCACTCCTAGGCTACCCAGGTTGCTTATGAATCTCCAGCGTGGAATAGTGTTGAACGCCTTACTGAAATCTAGGTAGGCCATTTCCATCGCTCCACTCTGATCTGTAATGAACAAGTCCTTACAGTTTACCCTTTTCATTCCTTGTATGTCTCACACGTATCCCTTTTTTAAAACTCAGTGAATGTGCAGCCTTTTGGCTTGGGAGCAAATGCTATATACCCTAGTTGAACATGTTCCCCATTGTTCCTCTACAGCCTGTAGAGGAAATAGCCCAGTACTGCAAAGTCCCAATCATTGTTTCCTGTTGCCCATGTTTCCATTTTGGCTGACAGGTCCATCTTATCCTCTGCTGCTGCTGCCTGGAGCTCACTCATTTTGTTCCTGGGGTTTCTTGCATTTAAGCTGCCCACCCTCCAGGACCCCTGTGTCCTACCCTTACCCCTTCCACTCACCAGAAGTACCATACTCATTCCATATGTTGTTCTACCTTTGTTACCTCCTTCCATATGGTTCTTGGTCTCTTACATACAATGTGCACCTTTACCTCTCCTTATTTATATTGCTCCTGTATTCCTGTTTGCCCCATTAGTTGGGGGAGTGCTTGTTAGGTCTCTTTTCACCCTGCAAATGTCCTTAGCCCCAGCCTCCCTTCCCTGCTAGTTTAAATGCCCTGAAATATATGCCTTCATTATCTGCCCAACTGCCTTTGCCCTACCCCATTAGGATGAAGGCTGTCCAGTTTAAACAGGCCTTTATCCCACCAAAAGGCCAGGAAGCGAAAACCCAGCCTATGCACACCGCTCTTTCAAACAGTTGTTAAACTGGAAGATTTTCAGCTTTCTTGCCTCCCCTCTCCTAATAACTGTGAGAACCTCTAAGAAGGTCACAGTACCAGTTAACCCCCCGTAGCTTGAAACCCAGCATCATGACTGAAGCTAGACTGCAATGCTTCTGATGGCCTTCCTGCCAGATAATTTGCCCCAAGATGGCCCTTCTGCCAGATCATTTGCTCCAAGATGGACACCAACATCTGACGTCCCTCCCACTTTCCTAATCAACTCGTATCTTTCCTGGAGAACACCTTATCTGCTGTGGCCGTGGGAGACAGAATACCACCCTCACCTCCTGGTCTGAGACACAGACCACAGTCTCAGTAACCCTAACTATAGAATCCACTACAATAAATACACTCTTCATAACTCCCCTCAGCAGGCATTGCCGTAGATGGGACCCTAGTTGCAAATGGGTGCTCCTTCCTGGGATTGGGAGTGGCATGCACTGCTTCCCTCGGTGGGTTGAAGTGGTTGCTTATTATGATACCAGTGCCCCTTCCATCCCCAGTTGTTGCCACCTGCCAGCTCACCTCATAGTCCACTACCTTCCAAACTATTGCAAGCCTCTGGAAATCGCTAAGGAAGAGGAGCAGCAGTGGAAACCGCTGGACCCCTCTCGAACCTTCGTGCAGCTTGAGAATTATGGCCCTTGCTGCTGTCAGCTTGGAGTGGAGCGTCACCAACCTCCTCCAGACTGGGCAGCCTCTACACCTCCACAGCCTACCTTGAAGGAGAGTGACAGTACAGGACCTGCAGCTAACTAGATCCCCTTCCCAGGGGCCCCTCATTTGCCTGCTCATCATGGCTGCTCTAGGTCCCCTTTGTATTCCTCTACTTTGATGTACTCTAGATGGGGATATTACCCACTTGTATGTGGGTTTCTGCTACTCTTAGTTTCTCCCTAACAATCCCTGAGTGCAGTCCCTTGCACTGTGTTATTCCAGGTAGCATTTTGCTAGTCCTTTCCCTGTTCCTACCCAACAATTCCTGGAAACAATCCCCTACATTGCATTACTGTAGACAGGGTTTTGCTAAGCCTTTCCTAGATGCTGATCAACAATTACGTACCTAAATAAGAGACTGCAGACCCATTTACAGCTGAACTCTTGATGATAAGTTTGGACTACCCTCAGTGGGTGAAACCAGATGTCTTTTACCTGGGACCAGGTGACAAAATGGGCAGAGTGCCCTGAGGACTACTCAGTGACCAAAAAAAGCTGTATTTAGTTTCTGGATGCATAGCCCATTCCCCACTATAAGTGGGACTTCCTGCAGGGGATTGTCAGGTAATCAGGTAAATGCCGCTCCTGAAACTGCAGCTGCTGCCACAAGGGGGTAGGAGAATGGCTGAACTGGTGCTCCCATTGGAAGTTGCACTGACTGAGTGACTGGACCAAGCCAGACCAGAGAGATGGGAGGAGACACACCTGGAGCTGACGGGGGTGAGGTGATGAGGCCAATCAAGTAAGGTTTACCTGTCTGCTATTGCTCCATGCGTCCTCCCTGTCTACCATCCACACGTCAGCTGCCTCCTGTGAAACCCCATACTGAGATGGAAATGCTGGGCAGGGGTCCCTAGCAAAGCCAGTGGGGGTTCCAACGATCGGCTGTCAGCTGGTTGCGAACTGCAGGGAACCATGGCAGCAACCTCCACATGCCATCTTGTCTTGTGCAGTGACAGGCTGGGGGGGGGAATACAAGTAAGTGTTCAGCAGAAGTAAGGGAAAAGCAGAGATAAATTAAAAAGACACAGGAACAAACTGGTGAACTGGTCATGTGGCATTACAGGGCAACCTGGTGTCATGTTTACTTAGTGTGGGCATAGGCTCAGCGCTGTACTTTTCCCCTATGCCACAGGCTGCTGTCCTGGGGTCCCAATCCCCAGTGTCTCTGTAGGGCCCCCTCAAACCAGGTGCAAACTTTGGGGCACTACAGTAGTCATTTTCTGCCAAGAGTTTTCTAAAACATTCTACAGTATTCATATTGCATAAGAAAATGCTTTTTATCAAAGATTTAGTGCATTTCAGCTGATGTGGCTGAGTAATGGTTTTTAAATGCAAGTAGTCATAGTGGCATCAGTCTGAAATTTACCTGTCCTGTGTTAACTTTGATGGGATTGGTCAGTGAACTGGCAGTGTCAGGTCACCTGGATTAAGGTCTTTCAAGGGTAGCCCGTGACAATGGCGACTGCGATTGAGCACTTTCAAAAAGGGCTACTCAATCATGGCGCCTGTCCACAGGGCTACCGGGCAGGGGGGACGACCAGATGGGTGGGGGGTCCGCGAATATAGTGACAGGATGTCGCTATATGTACACACACACGTTGGGAGTGAGTGCAATGGGTGAAAGTGAAGGGAGGGTTTGTGAGGCGTAATGTGGCAGTGGGCTGCCGAGCTGACCCTGTGGTGGGTGGGTGGCAGGCTAGGGTTGCGAGGGTGCTGGATTCAGTTCCGGGCACCGCGTTCATTTTGTTGTGCTTAGCCGTTTTTATTTTGTTCTGCTTTTGAACCCCCCACCAACATGCACCCACCTGGAGTTGAGAATCCTTTAGTAAGGGTGTGTGTGTGTGTGGGGGGCGCCCGTGGGAGGGAGGATTCGGGGGTACATCAAGTCCCCAGCACCCTATTGCTGTGCACCGGCGTGTACATCACCGAAAATTATTTTCGTCGATGTACTCTCACTCTAACGTTGATCGCCTTTCCACAATTGCTGTTATCACATGGAACCCTTTCAAGTGCACCTTCAGCAGGGTTTTGTTTGTGCTGTTTTCCAGTTGAGAGGACTAAAGCAGAGGGAGGTGAAGCAACTTGCTCAAGGTCACATGGGGAGCCCATGAGTGCGGTGGGATTTAAATCAGTGGTCTCCTGTTTCTCAGTTCCGTGTGCTTGCTAGATGACTCTGGCTTCCAATTACACAGTATAGTATGCCCTGTTGTCATTACAGAGTATGATCACACAGCTGCTGTATGTCACTTATTGGCCTGTTGTAGGAAATGCAGAGGGATTAATATGCACATTTAAACTAAGTACAGTAATAGCTATGCTGTTCACACTCATTTTCTTAACTCCTCCACCCTAATCAAGCTGAGGATGTAGTTTTCTGTTGGCATTAGATGATTTCAGTTTCCACTGATTTGTATACACCTTTGATGTGTTCTGAATTAAAATGGAGACAGGAAGAGTTTGACTGTAACTGCCAAAGAGCCTTTGTGCTTTTGATCACTTTCCACTGACATCAAAAAGAACTCTGCAGCCTGTCAGGTTCTCTTGAGAAGAATTTCACTTTCCTAATAAAGACAAATGCACTGGTTGATACTCAGTATGCCTTCTTCTATCAAAGGAGCAGGCACCGCAGAATGCCACATAACCTTGGTGAGAAAAGTAGACAGCCAATGTTATTGAGACCTTGCTGGGCTAATCTGGTGGAGACAAGGAGCTTCAAGGAGGCCATTTTTTATTCTTACAGATGGGCTTTCCTTTCTTTGATCTAATAACTTTAAGAAATATTTAGCTACAGTTAATCTTCCTGATGTCATGCACGACAGTGGATTGAGAAAAAAATAGTGCTGTCCTGCACCGAGAGTTTGTATCAGCAATTAGTATCATTCTATACCTCAGCATCGGACGCCCTTGTATGAATAAAGATAATTATTTCCACCACTTTCTTTTTTTAAATTGTAAATGCACCCTGCCCATTTGCTTGGCTTCCTTCCTTTCTTTCTTTCCATTCCTATCTACATATGCCATGGGGAGCACACTACGCAGTGGGGTCTGACTTGGACATCTCTGCAGAGCCAGGTTGGAGTACCTGTTCATGTGGCAGGAACAGGGGAGCCAGGTCTTGCGACGTGTACGTTGAGAACACTATCATTAATGACACCTGAGAGTTTTGTCCCTGTCAGACCCTACCACTGCCCAACATCAGTGTCGTCCAGCTGACACCTGGACTGCAGATGGGAGGGACAGTGTTTCATGGTCTTGCACAGTGCCAAGCCCTATCTGCCATCTGCTGCCGGAGGCAGTCGAGCAGTGGGACAAGACACCCCTGCCTCCAGATTCTGAGCGTGCTACCTCCGCATTGCTCAAAGACCCCAGCCTGGAGCATGGGATGCAGATCTGGGACACAGTGCCAGGTCTTTCACGTGGAAGTGCTTGTGTTGGTGCAACATGCTGAAGCAAGTTATGCGGGGCTCCACAGGATTCTATGGGCAGACTGGATGGGCCTTGCGGTCCTTATCTGCCGTCAACTTCTGTGTTTCTATCCTTAGTTGTCCTAGTGTGCTTTTCTTCCCTCTCACACTTGCAGGGCTCAGAAATACTAGTGTTTTAGGCCAACCATACTGGGGTAGCTACTGTGTTCTGAATACACCGTACCTACTCCAGTGTTCTGAGCTTGCCTTTCTAGGCTATTTCACTGAATGTTAGCTTGTGTCACCCACTTACCTCCTACTGTTATTCCCCACTTCAAGGCGGAGGTCAGGAAGAGGCACTATAATTTAACCTACCCTGGTCCTCTAAAATAATTTTATCTTTATTTCAAAATTCTTTCTGCTGTTTTGCGTATTTTAATTTAAGAATATGTGGTTTGTGTTACCTAAAGAGCTCTGAGTTTTGTGAAGTTCACTCTGTGTGTTGATATGTCTGCCTGAGGTACTGTTATAGGCAGCTGAATTTCTTTTTGGCGAAGTGGGCCGTTTCATTTTATGAAATCTTAAAATCAGTTTTTTTCTCAAAATTGAGTGCAAATCAGCACATTTTGCACTAAAAATGCCGTGCTAAGCGGGGGTTTTAAGTGCCAAATGTGGTTGTAAATGTGGTGCAAACAGGTTTTCATATGAAGAATTGACTCTTAAGTGGTGTTTAAAAATCATAAAGTCTGTTTCTGATTCCTGTTTCATTTATTTTTTCTTTTTCATTTTTGTGGAAAATGGGTGGCCCTACTGTTACCGTGGTTTTATGCACGTTCTTGAGGCATGAGAACAGCAAAGCGGAGCTGTTCTGACCTGGAAGTACCAAAGTGAAAGCACGCTTACTTTTTTTGCCAAGAAAAAGGCCACTTTGTTCAGTGTGTCCAGCGCAAGTGAAAAGACTGTTGCTAGGGCCCAGTGCGTGAGACACTGTCATGGACAGATGAGTGTTTCACGCTACTTAAACAAGTGCTGCAATTGTGTGGGAATGTCATGTGACACTCCCATGATTTATAATATAAAAATAAACTCCTGCCCTATCTGTTTTTCAGCACTCCGTGTGATGTGTTCGCTGGGGACAGTGGCGTTGTTACTGACTTGCTCTTCATTGTTTTTTCTTATTTCTTTCCCTGCTCATTCCATGGGTAATACTCTACTTTAACTCACCTACAAGCCCAGAGCCCCATACCACCTGGAGTGGTCGCCACTCAGGGGTAGTGTTAACGATTTATTGCAGTGTGCACCTCCAAATCAGAGGAGCACGGTAAATGAAAACTGTACCCTAAAATTTGTGCTCCTTCAGAACTTGGCCATGCTCCTACCTACGTTTTATATTATTTTACACATGTGTATATTACTCAGTAGGCTTCCCGCGATGCATGCAGGTTTTTTCTGTCTCACAATAAAACGTATAATCTTTCCTTTTTTCCGTTCAGTCAGTATAGTTGATACCACCACTCCCTCCTTCCAAACAGAAACACTTGTTTCCCACCTGCCTGCGCTCCGTCATAGCCAGAGTGCACATGTGCTCATTCCCTGCCTGATGCAGCGCCACTTATCCACACACCTTTTTTTTTTTTTTTTATTTAACATTTTGGTAATTGGGAGAGGCACATTGAGCCGAAGCTCGTTTCCAGGTGTGACCCAGGGGAAAGAGAAAGGGACTGGAAACAAGTGAACATTCAATATACAATATAAATATGGCATGCAATTATTAAAATTATAGGTAATGAAATGACAATGCTACATTTACAAATATTGTTAGACATTTGTAGCCCAGAGTTAGCATTGGAAGCCAGCTGTAAAAGGAGAAACTAAAGGAGGGAGGGAGAGATCATAGGGGGATGAGGTGATGATTACTGTTGGCATCAGGAATCAGACGGGTTAGGGAAAGTGGGGCGCAGGAGGAGGCAAGTTTAATGTGTGCGGAGAGCGAGAGCCTCACGCCCGGTTGCTGGGTTGAGGAAGGACAAGAGCAAGAGATGGATTGGGAAAGGATACATTTAGAGCGTGCAGGGAAGGAGATGAGCTTAGAAGAGAGTTCCAGAGGAAGGGAGTCAGTAAGAGAGGGCTGCCTGCCCCAAACTGGAACAGGGACCGGGAGAGAAAAGGTGCTGGGGTCTCTGGAGCTTAGCTGATAAGAGGGAGGGGATGATGGGGAGAGGAGAGGAGCAGTAGGAGGGAAAGGATCCAAACCAGAATTTGGAAATGAAGGTGGTGGTGTGATGCTGGCAGCATAAGTGAGGAGAGGGAAGGGAGAGGGAAGAGTAGAGGGGGCAATGGTGTGTATGGGGGGGTTATATAGCATCCCACACCTTGGGTGTGCATTAAATTCTCATACCACTCACTTTCCCATCCTTTATTCTCTATATTGTACACACTATCCCCTGTATTATTCTATATATAATTTCTTTTTAATCATTATAGTGCCACTTTCACTTTGCAACTCTTTAAAGAGTGATGGTTGTATTGTCAAGCAAGATGAAAGATTGTTTTCTGCCTTGTTTTTGTGTCACAGTGTTTTATTTACAGAGTCTAGACCAGGGGTTCTCAAATGGTGAGGCCAGCCTCCCTTGAGAGGCCCCAACCTGTTCCAGGGGAGGCTCAAGCAAGTCTGAAAAAGTACTGTATTTCAATTTTGAGTTTCATATATTTTGTATGAAGAGATGAAGCAAACTGAAAGAGCATAAAGTAGGTAAATCTTATGTATTTATTTAATAATAGGTGACAAGGGAAAGTGAATGAGCCAAGGCTCATTTCAGGTGTCCTGGGAAGGGTAGAGAGTCAAATACATGTCAAAAGGTAACTGCAAAACAATCAAGAATACACAATGAACAATACTGCAATCAAATACGAACAATAAAGTAATAATGAGATGTGGTAATTGATCAATTTGCAGCCTGATGTCAGAACAGCCCAAACACAAGGGTTGAACATAGAAGTGCTAAGAGCAATAGCAGGAAGGAGCAAAGTAATCCCTGAGAAGTTGCTTAGGAGCAGGGAAGGACAGGGAGAGGCAAGTATGTAGGAACGTTATTTCATATAGAAAGGAAACAGAGAAAGTAGTTTGACCCATGATGTTACTGCAACAAGGGGTAACAATGCTTCAAGAATAAAAATAGTGGAGTAAGTAGGCTGGCCTGTGTGTGTGTGGGGGGGGGGGTTACAGTAAGCTGACTAACATTTATTTATTTTATTTATTTGTTATTCAGATAATGCCTTTGAGCACAGGAGCTCTTTTTCAAAAGTTCCACATCAGTATAAGACAAAGAACTGAATGTGAGCCAAGTACTCAAAGGGGTTTCAATTTATTCATGGTGTACTGTGAAAGTACAGTATGTTATTTTTCTTTGGGGAGGCCCAAGGTTATTTCAGTTTTTGGGGGAGGCTCAACATCTTTTCCATGGATTTGGGGAGGCTCACTGTGACAAAGTCTGAGAACTATTGGTCTAGACTATAAAAGTTGAAAATTCACTTAGTTTGCTAGAGTGTATTATATGGACACAAAGTGGCTACATTCAGTTACCTTGTGCTAGCTAGTCTCTCAAAGGCAGTGAAGTGAATAATGTATGTGAGTTAATTTGAATATTCCATGCATTCAAGTGAAATACCATTACGATGTGTTAGGACTGTAAATTGGGTAAGATCACAGTTTTCAGAGTTCCTAATCTGTGATTACAGGGGAACCTTAAAACAGAACGTTTTTGCTTAAGAACAGGTACTGGATAGTGCTGCTGTTTTCAGAAGTCGATTGGTATCATGCAGTTATGTGATAAATGCACCTATCAAGAGTGAGCGAGGTTGCATTCTGGAAAGGCCCACGGTTTGATGCCTGTCCCAGCAACTGGATGACATTATTAGATTTACAGTGGTCATGCTGGGAGCAATCTTCTGATGAACATCATCTCTCAGAGCTTGCGTGTACTGTGATATAACATGTTCAGCGAGTGCAGAATCTCTCTTTGAATGACAAATTCTGAACTGCATGAACAAAAATAGTTTTCTTAGTGAATATGTGCACATCAAATGGCCTGCTAATGGTGTGGTAATTGCATTTTTCCTGCCAGAATTTTAAAGTATTTCCATATTTAGTTCTAATGCCATGTAAGTAGGCTGTTTGGCCTTTGTAGACCGTCTAATCTTGTATGTTGCAATACTTGGTATGGTATCTCTCTATAAAGGTAGATAGGCTTCAGTGATCTGCTTAATATTAATGTAAGTGCTTTCCAAAGAGTTGTGGATTGAAAGGCAGTGCAATTCAGTGTATATTTAGGGTTAAAAATCATTGAGCCAAGCTCATTTACAAGAGCGTCCCTTGAGCATGAAATCTAGTTACACAATAATACATTTACACACATATAGACATATAGGTATCAACAAGGCAGTAACATACACTAGAGTGCATAGGATAACCACCGTTAAAAAATATCCTAAAAAATACCAGCAGACCAGCAGGCGAGGTACTTCTTAATGAAAAAGAGATGGCAGGGGAGCCATTTCTTATTATATTTACTGCCATTCTTCTTTAAGATAGTCTCCTCACTTAGAATTAAAATGATGATGTTGCTAAAAAGCTATGGAAGCCACAGTGTGTGCCATAAAGAGAATGTTGTACCTGTATCATTTCTTTATTCCATTTTAGATGGCCATTTTCCTCCTGTTTTATAAGATCTCAGGACATTCAGAAACTACATAGATACATAGATACATAGACAGTGTCAGCAGATAAGGGCCTACGGCCCACCCAGTCTGCCCATTTGAGCTTGTAAGTTCAGTTTGTTTTCCTAGAAGTCTGTTGCCCCTTACCCCTGACCTCCAGAATTCCTTTATGTCTATCCCATGCATTCTTAAATCCCGTGATTGTTTCAGCCCCCACCACTTCCTCTGGCAGGGTGTTCCACTTGTCCACCACCCGCTCTGTGAAGAAATTCTTTCTCGTGTTTCCTCTGAATCGCCTCCTCCAACTTCATCCCATGCCCTCTAGTCCTGGAACATCTTTTCGCTAAAAATAGTGTTTTCCTGCACCCTGTTCCTCCCTGTAAGATACTTGTATGTCTCTATCATATCCCCTCTCCCTCCTCTCCTCCAGGAGTACATGTTCAGTTCCTTCAACCTGTCTTCATAGGACTTGTGATGCAATCCATGCACCATCTTTGTTGCCCTCCTCTGAACCTTCTCTACCCTGTCTATGTCCTTACGTAGGTATGGTCTCCAGATCTGTACACTGTACTCTAGGTGGGGCCTCACTAGTGTCTTGTATAGCGGAATTATGACCTCCCTTTTCTTGCTGGTGATGCCTCTGCCTAAACATCCCAGCATCCTATTTGCTTTACCTGCTGCCTTGTCACACTGTTTCCCTACCTTGAGGTCATCAGAGATGACAACCCCAAGATCCTTTCCTGCTTGGTGCATGCTATATCCTCACCCCCAACTGATATATTGTGCCAGGTTTTTGTGCCCCATATCATTATCTTGCACTTCTTTGCATTGAATTTCAACTGCCAAACCCCTGACCATTCTTCAAGTTTCTGCAGGTCGCTTCATTCTGTCTACACCCTCTGGTGTGTCTACTCTGTTACAGAGCTTTGTGTTATCTACGAACAGTGAAATTCTGCCTTCTAGGTCCTCGCAATGTCACTGATGAAGATGTTGAATAGGACGGTCCCAGCACTGATCCCTGTGGTACCCCACTGGTCACTCTTCCCTCTGTGGAGTGACAAGCCATTTACCACCACCTTCTGTGTCCTGCCACCCAGCCAGTTACCTACCCACCACACTACTGTCCTGCCCACACCCATATTCCCCAGTTGTGTAATAGTCTTCTATGTGGCACAGTGTCAAAGGCCTTGCTGAAGTCCAGATAGGCCATGTCCACTGCCCTCCCTGATCCACCTCCCTAGTCACCCAGTCAAAAATTCAAGAGGTTGGTCTGACATGACCTCCCCTGGTGAAACCATGCTGCCTTGGGTCCTGTAGTCCATTGACAACAGATGTTCCACCAATCTCTCCTTCAGTAGTGCCTCCATGATCTTCCCCACTACCGAGGTGAGGCTGACTGGTCTGTAGTTCCCTGCTTCCTCTTTGTTCCCACTTTTGTATAAGGGACTACATCTGCTGTCCTCCAGTCTTTGGGTACCTCCTGTTTCCAGTGATCGGCTAAACAGGATAGCCAGAGGGATTCGGCCACCACCTCTCTTAGTTCTTTAAGGACCCTGGGTGCACCCCATCTGGCCCCATTGCTTTATCAACTCTTATTACTTCCAGTTCCTCAGGACCCTTTCGTGTAAAGGGACTTGTGTCCATTTATGCAACATTCTCACCTTGTACTCTCTTCAGACCCATTACCTCCTCTTCCTCAGTAAAGACTGGAGCAGAAATACCTGTTCAATATGTCAGCTTTACTGTTGTCATCCTCCACGCCGCCCCCATCTTCCCCTTCAGTCTCACTATCCCTCCCTTTGTCTTTCTTTTTCACTTATGTACCTGTAAAAGGTTTTGTCCCTCTACCCACTGATTTTGCAATGTGTTCTTCTGTCTGAGCTTTGGCTTCCTTATTGACCTCCCTGCCTCCTTTGCTTCTCCTGGTACTTCTCTCCCCTTCTGCCTGTGTCTTTTTGTATTGCCTGAATGCAATCTTTTGGCTTTCACTGTCTTTGCTACCTCTTTGGAAAACCATAATGGTCTCCTCTTCCTTTTCCTCTTGCTAACCTGCTTAATGCATAATTCTGTTGTTCTTGTAATCCCCATTTTAAATACTGCCCACTGTTCCTCAACCCCTGATTCCTGTGCCATTCCTTAATACCTCTTCAAGTATCTCCCCATTTTCCCAAAGTCTGCCCCTATAAAATCCAGGATCGTGTTTTTGTGTGATTTGGTTCTGCTCTTTCTGTGATTTCAAACCACAATGACTGGTGGTCACTGTTTCCCAGGTGCTTCCCCACTGTTACCCCCATCACACTGTCCCTGTTTGTGAGCACAAGGTCCAGTATTGCCTTCTGCCGAGTTGGTTCCATGGCCAGTTGCTTGAGGAAGGCACCCTGAAGGAGTCAGGATAAATCTGCTCCTAGTTGGTGCTGCTGCTGGGATGCTCCAGTCCACGTCTGGAATATTGAAGTCTCCAAGTACTACCTCACCCTTGTCTGCCATCCTTTGGATGGCTAGCATCAGCCCCTATCTGTTTCTTCCTCCTGGGCTGGTGGTCTATAGACCACACCTGTCTGGGATGGCTGTCCCCATTTTCCTTTCCAGCTTAACCCACAGTATCTCTCCCCCATTTTGTTCCTCCTGGATCTCTGTGGCCCTTATGTCATTTTTCACATACAGTGCCACCCTCCTCCCTTCCTGCCTGCTCTGTCTCTTCTGAATATGTTGTAGCCAGGTATGGCCATCTCCCAGTCGTGGTTATCATTACACCAGGTTTCAGTGATGGCCACAATGTCCAGGTCTGATTGTACCATGACAGCCTCCAGATCTTCCATCTTATTGCTAAGGCTCCTGGCATTTGCACACATGTTACATAATGATGCATAGAGTAGAAAACAATATTTTTCTATAATCTGCTACTTTTAATGTGGAGTGCAACATTCTCTCAGCATATATAGGTGTGGTGCGCTGGCATACTCAGCACCTCGGGTGCACCACACCTATATGTACTGAGAGAATGAGCAAACATTTCAGGTTTATTTTTGTCTTCTGTTTAGAGGTGCTTGGATTACTGATGGCTGGGGTGTTGCAGGACACAAAGACTTCGGCCTGGGTTAGAGAACCTGGAAAATAAGTTACATAATCTGGGCCAAGCTGCATAGTTTTCATCGGATGGGCACATGGTGAAAATGGTCCAGTTAACCTGCTGGAAAATAAACCTGCCACCCACACACCCTGCCCCATCATAAAACCAAACCTTTACTCCTACCATCACCATCACTAGCACCTACCCAACCCACACTGCACAGTGTCATCAATAAAATGTATACTAAACCTCACTGTGGTCAACCCCCCCCCGCCACAGTGGTGTCCACCCCTTCCAGCACCCCCATGTTATTTACTGCAGATGTTAATTATGTGGGCTTGCACTGGGATGCATCTTCAGCACCTACGGGTCTTGTTAGCAAGTTGGAGGTTGAACAGCATTATACCTCACCATCCCCTGACTACAGTATCCTAGGTAACCTTTGGGGGGGGTGAAGGGGCAGTCAGAGCCTTGCCTTGGAGCAGAACCCTATGATAATTGTCAGGATGTATGGTAACTGAAAAAAATGTTTTGCTCTGCGTTATCTCCCTGCAGCCAGTCCCTAGGATGCATCTGGAATCAAGTTGTTTTTCATAGCTCATGATTTATTTATTTAAGAGTTTTACCAGGCAGGCATACTGAGCAGAGTACCGCTCGATTCCAGACGTGGCCTGGGGGAGTAGGGAGAGGAGACATACACTAGAAAGTACAGTGAATATAAAAGTAGCACTCATACAATAGGATAAGAAATTTTTCAGTGGTATTTACAAGAGCATTTGCCCTGCTAGAATAACAAACAATATAAGCATAAACCTATTATTATGACCTGCAGCTGTAGCAGGTGGGTAGTGGTCTGGGGCCAATAAATAAAGTGCCTAGTCCATCACACTAGGGATGGGTGGAATTGGATTGGATAGTTCCGAAGTACCGGGTCTTTCATGGTGCTAGACACAGATGCAGGGGGACGAGAGATGAGTCTTGAGGAGAGAGTATAGTCGCTGGGTACAGGTGGTGTGCCTAATGTCAGTCGGTAGGGAGTTCCCTATTTTAGGCATATGGTAACTAAAGGCATTCTGGCCTGAGGCAGTGGACGTGTGGGATATAGAGAAGCCAGGAGTCGAAGTTCCGAAACGAGTAGGCGGGTTGGGGTAGAGCTGCCAGGGAGGCTGCGAGGTAGGGGTGGAGGGCCTGTGCCCAGAATTTCGCAGTAATTCTGACACAGTGGGACCGTCTCTGATCCTGGAGAGATGGGAGTGCTAAGGCCCTGTAGAGGTCGCAGTGATGGCTTGTAGGAGGGCAGTCGAGGGCGAAACGACAGAAAGAATGAAAGAGTGGATCAAGCCTGGCTAAGGAGGACTTGGGAGCGACACTATAGACTATGTTCCCATAGTCCAGTATAGGGAGGATCATTTTTCGTAGAATTTCCTTGCGGGTTGGCAGGAGGATGCAACTTCTGTTGCTGTATAAAGCGCCCCGCATGGGGTGCAGTTTCTTGAGGGTAGCATTCATGTGCTCACTGAAGCTAAGGTGCTGGTCCAACCAAACCCCAAGGTATCTGTAGGAGGTACAGGCCTCCAGGGGGGTCCCATCAACAGTGTGGAAAATGGGGGTGGAGGGAAGAAGGGCGAGTTTTTGTCGCGTACCAAACATTAGGGAGACTGTTTCCTTAGGGTTGAGGAACAGCTGATTTGTGCAAAACCAGTTCTGTACACTGTTAAAATCTCACTGAAGTCTGTTAACCACCTCAGAGGAGGATGGGCCAGAGGGCATACAGTACTGTATCGTCTGCATACATGTGGATGGAAGTGTGTGGGCAGGCCAAGGGCAGTTCATTGAGGAAGATGGAAAACAAAATTGGGCCAAGGACCAAACCTTGGGGGACCCCTGTATCGACAGGGAGGGTGGCAGATGTGGAAGAGCCATTTTGACTGTTTGGGACCTACCCCCCAGGTAGGAGCGGAACCAGCTGGTGGCACCTACAGACAGTCCAGCTCGGGAGAGTTTGGAGAGTATCAAGGCATGCCTACCTGGTGAAACATTTTACATACATAAATGCTGTCAGTAAATAAATGGGGCTCAATAGTATAGGAGCCCTGGCAGGACAGAAGGGCCCAAGTACACTTGGATGACTCAGAGGCTCACAGATTTCCTAGTTGTTTTGTGGTTAGAGCACGACTTGGGAACTGTGAGATAACACATTCAAACTTCATCAGAGCCAGATGCTCAGTGTGTGATCGAGGGCAAGGCGCTGAAACTCCCAGGACTCCCGTCCACCCAGCTGTGAAAATGGGTAGCAGCAGGACCCCACTGGAACCAAGATGTTGCATCTCAGCTAGGCTATATCCTAGGTAATAAATTAAAAAAAATAATTAATACAAAAAAGACTTGCATACAGTGCTAGTTCCTTAGCACTACCTTGTTTTCATACAGTACAGGCAAGGATTTGTTTTCCTTTAGCTAGGTTACCGAATCAGAAAGCTAAATTGGGAAGCCCGTTTTGGCAGCACTGTGGCGTGATTTTAGCTCTTGCAGGGCTTCTGCATTTTCTATAAGCTGTTTCTACATGAAGCCCATGCTGTATTTGTGTGTTTCTCATGAGTATTGTTCGGAGTGAACTACTGCACTGACTTAAGAGCCTTGCAGTCACTAAATGAAATGTTTGAGGCCTTCCAGTCAAAACATATGCTTTGATTTTGTGCAGTGTCTTGCTTTTCTGTTATATTGTCTGAAGTTAGAACGTTTGTTTCCTTTTATAAGGTAGTCATAACGCCTCTCCGGAGTGGAGCCCACACGTTGTGATCTTGGCGTGGTATTTTCCAGACAGAAGAGGCGCCCACACATTGTGATCTTGGTGTGGTATTTTCTAAGCAGAAAACTATTATGTAAGGAGTTTCAGATACTGTTGATGGCTCTCTTTGTGAGATGAGGTTGCCATGACTACGGCTCAGGGAAGAGAAGACATGAAACTTTCATTTATCAGAAATTCTTTCATATACCCCCCAACCAGCACATAAAATACCCCAATACAAAAGGAACATTTTTAAGTCCTTTGTAAATTAAACTTTTTTTTTTTGTCCTGCTTATTCTTTCTCCCTTTTAAAGGGACACTGGCAGTCCCTGTAGAAATCATATTGTCCCTAGTTTAAAAAATATTTTTTGTTGGCTTACCTTCTGTAGAATTTGCTGCTATAGCTAGATATTTGATTTTGTTTTTTCCTTTTCTTTTAAAAAGTAAAAAACTGACAGCCCACCATACTGGTGTCACCACACAAAAACATGTTTGTTTACAGTCCTTGATCAGCTCCCACTGCATCTTACCTGGACATGGGAACTTCCCAACACAGTCTAGCCACTCGTGATGCAGTGGGGGGAGAGGAGACTATTGCATCATGTGTGGCTGCATTGTTTTTGGGGGTGGGGGTCTATATAGTAAGAGTAGAGCAAGGATTTGAAACAAAACAAGGAGGGTATAACAAAACCACCATTAGCATGTGTTTCAGTTTTACGTAGAAATGAAGCAGACAAAACAACCAGCAAATTAAAAACTTTTAGAGAAGGTAAGGAATCATAAAATGTGTTTTTCAACTAGAAATTGTACAATGCAGAAAAGGTTGACAGTGTCAGCTTAAGCTTATCTTAAATTGGCACGGTATTATTTCCTCAGGTTTACTAAGACTCCTTACCTTTTACCACGCACCAGTGAGAAGAAATCTCACCAGACAAATGGTGTCACAGTGTCAATAGCTCAGCAGGTTGCACATTCACCTCTGAGGCCGGAAAAGCGGAAGGTTGTGGTTCTAGCCTCACACCAGGAACTTAGGGGTAAAATCCCAGTACTGACACTGTAGTGCAGCATGACGGGGGTGCTGCACTTCTGAGGTACCATCTTTCGGATGAGACGTTAAACTGAGGTCCCGTCTGCCTGTTCTGGTGGTCGTTCAAGTGGACGGTAAAGATCCCATGTCACTTCTTGAAAAGAGTAGGGGAATTTTTGTATTGAAATAGAAACAGTACAAGATATAAACTAATCATACATTACTCACAAAGTCACAATATCAGCCATATTTTACCAGTGTCCTCCCCCCCCCCCTTATCATTTTATAAGGACCATTTGTATACTTCCTATATGTCTCTCTGTCATATGGAACTCCCCTATCTGATAAAGAAAGGACCACTGTTGAAATGTTTTTTGTATACCCCTCCCCACTTTTCTGTCTGTTGCAACAGCAACTCTATTTTCTATTTATTATCTACTTTCACTACAGGTTGGCTACCTGTGGTATCTCTTTATAGCTGTATTTTCTATTTATTATCTACTTTCACTACAGGTTGGCTACCTGTGGTATCTCTTTATAGCTGTATTTTCTATTTATTATCTACTTTCACTACAGACTGGCTACCTGTGGTATATCTTTGTAGCTGTATTTTCTGTCTTTGTTTTTTTTCTGCTTTCTTCCTTCTAGAATGTGGTCTATGCAGCGACTATCTGGAATAGACATACAGTTACACAGCATTGTCTGTTTGGAGCCGTTTGTTATATGTGACCTGATACTGAAAATGGCAAGGGGGTCCTTTATTATGAAGAATTAGTGAGGTTTCCCTGAGCTAGTAGGGACTAAAGTTAATGGGGTAGTTAACTGCCCACAAGAAAATGTGCCCCAAAGAGCCAACTGCTCGAACAAAAGAAAAACTTTTTGTTTTTTTGAGTGCCACCTGTCCCATATTATCAGCCCTACCTCCCAGACCCACCCCCCCATAACTGATCCACGATTCACCCTGGCTTAACTCCCCAAGGCAGGGCCGCCCGGGGAACTGACCCCCACCCCATGGAGACAGGTCCAGGTTACCAGTCGCATCACCGCGACCAGCAGGGCTCCCTAGGCTTAACTCCCCAGATGGAGCTGCGGGGGTGGTCTGTCCAGTGAAACATGGTTCTGGTCAGGGTCGGGTACCTGGGAGGGGGGCAGCGGTACCAGTTGGCAGCATCATCCCTGGGACAGGCAGCATTTTTTGTGGATGCTAATCCCCTCAGAAGGCAGGACGTGCAGTAATATAAGTGTTACAAACCCAATGTCCATCCTGCCTCCTCATGTATCAGGCACCGGTCGTATTGGATCCCCCAGCCTCTGACAGGGGTCCACACTTTTACACCGGTCACTCGATCACACCCCTTCTCCCCTGGAGGAGAGCAGTCCATGGGGCACTCACTCCCCCCCCCCCAATATGGCCCTCCTATGGCCCAAGTCTGGGTAAAAGAAAAACAATTTTATTACAGCGCAGTGAGTAATTAAAATAGGAGTGCAGTCCCGACTGAGTAGCCTGGCAGTCAGATTTGTTGGACAGCTCCGTTTTAACATGTTGGTGTTCCCCACAAAAACAAATAATGATTAAATGTTAAAATCAGTGGTTCCCCTACCTGTGAAGGTGCTGCTTAATTTGTTTAAGTTAAGAGCTCCTTTCAGAGAAATAGGAACACGCCCGCTCCTCTCTCTCTCTCTCTCTCTCATATTCACTGCAGGTCTGACGCAGCTCATATGGAGTGGCTAAAACCTTTTTTGAATGAAACTGAAGCCGCTCCATTGAAATAACATTATTTTGTAAGCTAGCAAAACCAAAACCTGCATAAAGAAAGACAGTGAGTACAAAGAATGTATACATAATAATGTTTCTCGGAGCAGAAAATGAGGACTTGGAATACTAAATTGCCTATATCTCAGGAACCGTACGACGTAAAAAAAAATGTAAAAGTCATATAATTTATGACTTTCTTGGCTAGTTTTGTACTTAGCCTCCAGCAGGAGGCTAAGTATTTTTTCTGATGGAAAGTCCGTGATCTCGTGACTGCTTCAGAGATACTGGCCCTGAAAGGCGTGGGTTAACGCTGTAATGTTATCCTATGGGAAAAAAAGAGAAGTGTGGAGTGCCATAACTTTGGCTCCCTGTAATATTTTTTCACCAAACCACAAAACGGCACATCTGTGGGATGTTAGCTGTGTTCCCTCTAAATTGCAGCCCAAAAGACCAAACCGTTATTTTGCAGCAGGGCGCCAAAGGATTCCTGTAATGCATCGGCCGCCGTACTGTTATCCTATGGGAAAAAGCATCAACTTTGGAGTGCCGTAACTTTGCCGCCATGTAATATTTTTTCAACAAAACACTGAAAGGCACATCTGGGAGATGTTGGCTGCGTTCCCTCCAAATTTCAGGCCAAAACACCAAACCGTTCTTTTGCAGCAGGGTGCCAAAGAATTGCTGTCATCTTCCCACAGCCTAGAAAAAGCATTGTTTTAGTTTATGTAAAGCCGCAAATTATTCGACAGTGTCGCGTAAGTGCGACAGTGCATACTTTGCAAAGTTCTTTTTCCAGAAATTTGAAAAACATATTTCTGGGTGTTTTACCCAAAATAAAGACATGGCTAGCATCCTCAGGGTCCGACTAGGTGAATGCAAAATAATTAGGTTGCTAGAGGGTCCTAAATTTAAATGCCAAGCATTTTCTGATCACCAACTGAAAACAAAATGGCGGATTTGTGACAGTAAAAGGGCCATTTGCGAAAATAAAAACTGCATTTGCGACACTGTCGAACTTTTTAACTTTTCCCATTAACTTATAATGGGAACTTGTTTTTTGAATAACTTTTGAACTGTTTAATATTTTTCACGAATCTTCAAAAGGCACATCGGGGACCCTGGCTGCACATTCCCTGAAGATTCGGACGGTCAGCAAACTGTGCGACCTGTAGGCGCTACTGTAGAATTTCAAAAGCTCCAGAGCTATATATCCGACCGGTACGAAACTTGGCAGATCCCAAGGCGTATGGGTCTTGATTGTGTATTCCAAATTTCAGGCAAATCACGTGACGGTTGCAAAGTTATTAAGGTGCAAAATTTTGGGTTTAACATGTAAATGGCTCCTCAACTCTAACTATAGTATCGTATATATATATATATATATATATTGCATATATATATATATATATATATATATATATATATATATTTTTTTTTTGCTCTGGAAAATAAATACTGCAAAGTGCGTTTTACAGCAAATTTACTGTGTGTGTGCATCTCTCTAACCCACAACCTCTCACACCCTCCCTCCTCTTTCTTCTCTTTACGTCAGATAACAATTGTGGAATACACTACTCCAACTACCCCAAACAGTGTTTCCACAGTCTGTCATGATGTACCTCTGAAAATCTCCATCTTTCTGCTACATATAAAGATTGCAGTTGTTTTCGAATACATATAAACAATTAATTTTGTGTCAAATGTTATTGTTACACCACCAGTCTCCACCATGATCGCCATATATAATATTTTAGCATAGCGCACATCACCCATAATGTACTTGGATGGTACGTAGTCCATCTCCCCGTATAGCTGCCCAGAATTAATATTTCTCCAGGTTAATCTCCAATAACATGGTACCTTTTCCGCCCATCTTAACTGCTAACTCTGCTGTTACAACTTGTTTTGCCTCATTCAGCTGTGAACTGAATTGTAATCTGTCATTTTTTTTTTGTTATGATTTCCCCCAAAATATTGTAAACTGTACTGTATTTATTGTGTTGCTGTATTGCTGATGATCTGTTTGTAACTTGGTAGTGCCATATTTGTGGCCCAGGTCATGCCTGAAAAACGGTCCCTCAGATCAGTGTGTTTACCCGGTAATCAAAGACTTATATAAATAAATAAAAATTCTGGACATTGCAAAGCTTCTGGAATATGTTTTCAAAGAGCTTTGTCATTGGGACATTCTAGAAATACTGTAAATGAGTCTGTGCTTCTAGTATCCCATTACACATATCTCTAGGACAGACTCTTTCAGTTAACGGTTTATGTGAATCATGAACACCCAGACTGCCATGACAGATTAACCAGATAATGCCCCATATTTGGACCTGACGTCTTGGGTCTGTCAGTTATTTAATTGTGTCTGGTGCCGACTGAATACTTCCCATAGGGAACACCATTGGTTCCGTAAAACTTGAATCAGTAGTATACAAATAGATCACCTTTCTGGAATAAGTTCTAAAATGCTCAGGTAACAGCTTCTATTAGTTCACCTTCCTCAATGCTGTTAACATATAAGGGGGCATACGTTCCCTCTGTGGGTGGAGGGGAATGACCATTCACTCCCCTTTCCCATTGTGCAAGTACTAGGCTGACCCATTCCTGAACCCAAGTGACCCAATTTGCCTGCTTAAAAGAAAATAAAACCATAAATATATTTGTAAAGAAGAGGGAGTAAAAAAAAAAGTACTACTGGATTTACAAATGACAACCCACCACTTTTCACGGGGAGATAATGTAAAACTCCTCCGCACTAGATTTAATCTACTTCCCCACAATAACTAAAAAAAAAAACTATACAGCCTAGTCTCTAACTCTTGAGCTGTGGGGGGGGGGGGACATAACTAAACAGCAAAATACCAGTAGTAATCAAGTTTTTATCAAACAGACTTTTTTTATTTTTAGAGATTTGCATTGTTTTCCATTTGTTTACTTTCTTTCTCCTTCGACCATCTTCTCTTCCCAGTTTACCCTGTCCATGTCTGGATCCCCAAATCTTATCCTCAATATAGTGATATCAGACTGTATTACTAGAATACTCACTATTTGTTTTAGACCAAGATCTCTCTTGGTTCCCAAACACAAAGCACTGTTCTTCCGAAAATTCACTTTAGCACCCGATACCTATGAATATTGTAAAATCTGCATAGCTGAGTAACAAGAATTCAAATCGGCTAAAAAGAGACACATCTCAGCTGTGTCAGCACATACAGTATCTTTAACTACGGAGTGTTAGCATTAATAGCAATTCCCTGTACTTCTGGAGTCTGAACAGATTTCCTAACTAAAATATCTAGACAAAAAAACATAAAAAAGTGGACTCAATGGGCACCCGTGCCGGACACCTCGTCCAGTACTTATTTTTTTTACCTAAATACTAACTTATTAATGGTGTGAAATTAGCTCTACTATACAACAGTCTAATCCATTTTATAAAGCATTTGGTATACCATGAAATGCTAATGTTTGAAATAAACATTTATGTGAAACTTGAGCATGGGCTTTCTACTGGTCAGTAGCCAGGAGAAATCCTTGAAGTTTGTTCACATGACTTCTAGCTGCTATTACTCTAATTTTAATTAAATCTTGTCACATATATATATATGTAACCCCCTTGTTACCCAGGGTTACTAGAATCCCAGTAAGACCTAGTGGTAGGCAGGGAAGGCAGCTTGTGAAACTCCAGTTAAATGGATTTCACACTGTCTCACTCTGTTCTCACTCTCAGCTGAGACTGAGGGATGACATCACCATAGAACTATCGCAGCTGCATGAGCCACAATGGAATCTGCAGAAGGGAGTTAGAGTAGAATGTTGGGAGGTTTGAACAGTTGGTAGTAGTCTGTAGTTGGAGATTGTTGTGAGAGGAGCACAGCAGCTCTGTGCTCAGGCTCTTGGAGCCTCAGCCCTGAAATAGGGCTACATTTAGGGAAAGGTGTGTGTTTCTGCCAAAAGAGAGAGACAGTAGCTGTTTTTTAAAGTGGTGGAGACCGGCGATTCGGGTCTGTGTGCCCCATCCCTGAGGGGATGGGGCAGGAAGGTTTGCCTGCATTTCCAGGGGCAACCCCCTGGCTACTGCTAGTGAAGAAGCTGCCTTATTTTTCCCAAGAATGTGGGGAACAAGAAGATTTCGAGATTCGCCTGTGGGGCACCTGCAACCGCGGGGTGAGTTCTGCTCTTTCTAAAGGGCCCATGTTTCATCCTGAACTGTGTTAAAGTGGGGATTGGACTACTGAAGTAGTGGGAGGCCTAGAGTAATAGGCTTAGCCAAAAGTAAAAGTATGTTCAAGTCCAGCACAAAGGGAAAGTCAAGATATGTAGAGGAGATGTGATATACGTCTACCCAGTAATCTACACTGCCAAGCTTTCAAAAGAGTTGTTTAGTATCCAGAGAAATGGCCGGGTATGGATTGTGGGAGCTGGAGGTGGGAGACCCCCCATCTTTAGTAACCAGGTCCATCTCTATGGATTTGCTCTGTGGATTTCTACTTTGCCTCATGCACTTGGCCAGTGATGAGGAAGTACCCAGACGTGGGATTGGAAGGAAATTTCCCTTTAGGAGTCGAAGGCTCTAAGGTGGTTTCGGGAGCCACCAACAGGAAAACTGGTTCATTCCCATATGGACCACGGATCAAGTGGCCGGCTGGGGAGCCGGGCCATGGGGAAAACTCAAGTAGTGTACAAGTTGGGCTGTGTACCCAAAGCTACGTGCAAATCCGGGCTGTGTGCCTGGTGGGTTCAGAGCCTGAGGGCTGAAATGTGAAGAAGTGTTCTGTTGTCTCTAATCTGCATTACCAGGAATGTAGTCCCGTGGGGGTCCGTCTATGCTTTGTTTGTTCAGTTTGGATGTGAATAAAAGCCACACTGTAGAATCCCATTCCTGGTTTTGGACATTACAGTTATTGCTTCCTGTGTTCGGATTTACTTGGGTGCCCCTGTGCAGAGTAGCCAAACGTAGGCCCCCTGTGCCGAGTAACCTAGTCCTCCCCGAACCCAGTCCCCACCAGGTACTGCTGTCAGCTTCAACAGCATACCACCTGTCATTTGCTAAAGGGCAGGGGTCCGGGGGTTACATATATATCTCTGGAATTGCACAGGTTTGTGCAGGCACAGTCACCTTATTCGCAATTTTATTAAGTTTATTCCCTAATATCTTATTAAGATTTATTTGGTCTATATTCATAAGAGATGGTTTTCCAACATATCATTGAAAACTTCTTGCAACATGGGGCTCAAAATCGTGGAGAATGTTTTGTAAAATTCTCTCTTAGCCCATCTGGGCCAGAGGCAGCCATCTGTCTCAAAGATTTTAATGGTGTGCTCAACTTAATTTATTGATATGGGAGTTATCAATTTTTTCTCTTCCATTTCTGTTCAGTAATCCATGCTGGAGTGATTTACATACCCCTCAAAGCGCTCTTGCACTCGAAGTTCTTCGCCAAAATAACTTTTTAAAGAGCACCTTTCCTGGTACTCATTACAAAAACTGGAGAGGAGCCTTACCTGCTCTGAAGTCCATTGCAGCCAAAAGTTCAGCTTTAATATAGCCTGATTTCACGATGGAAGGGATCGTAATTTGGCTCCGTGAAGCCAAGAGCTGCAGATCCTTTCCATTTCCTAGTCTTCAGCACTGCCCCCATGCTAGCTCCTGTTATGATGTTTACGTGGAGGAGTGTGGGACACGCTCCACTGATTACTATGGGGCTGATTTTTACACTTTGTTTTTTTAATGCTTCAGGGTTCTGATTCAGATACAACAAGGCCACCGTTCAGCTAACAAGGCTCTTGTTAGTTGAGCGGTGGCCTTGATATATCCGCATTGGAACCATATGAATACAAACATATGAATGTGCCAGCAGAAACAGACCACCTGGTCTAAGTCTGCTCGAGTGTTCATACCATGAAGTATTAAAAAATAGGTGTAAAAATAGGCCCCTATAGTAATCAGTGGAGCGCGTTCCCACGCTCTGTCCATATAAATGCATCACAAAACGGGGTAATGCGGCAACGACACTGTAGACTAGGAAGTGGAAGGGATCTGCGACTCTGTTCCTTGGAGTCAAATTAAGGTCCCTTCCATTGTGAGATCAGGCCACATTAAAATTAAACTTTTGGTGGCTAGCCCATTGGCGCAGTGGTTGGATTTCCATTTGCGACACTGGCGACCTGGGTTCAGGATTGGATCCGGGCACCAGAGGACCAGCCGAAGGGAAGATGCCTGAGCATCCGATGGATCATGCAGCTCCTCCAGGTGGGAGGGGGGACACTGGCTCGGGGGTGGCCTGACCTCTGGAGTCAGCTAGAGGTATTACAGCCTGATGCCCAACACAGGGGGAGCGTGACGGCCACTGGCGTAAGTCGTGGTGTCATGTGGCACATCACGCTTGGGGAGAGGCGTACACTAAAAAAAAAAAGCCTCTCCTGGCATGACAGGAGCCCTCACCTGCCTACAGCTGCAGTACCACCAGGGGACCCCGACGAGGACTTGAAATCCTCTGGGGAGGGGGTTGAGTGGGAGGCCTCCCACCACGTCCCCATCTCAGGGTTGAGCCAGGACTCCATGGGGCGGGGTCCCCCTTGGAAATGGGCAGGCAGTCGGGTGACAGTGCTGGGTAAGGGGTTGGGGAAAAACAGAAAGTATAAAAAAAATTTTACTTTTGGCTCCAATGAACTTCGGAGCGGCAAAGGCACATCTGGTGTTTCAGGGGGAATTTATGAAAAAAGATCAGTAAAGGTGCTATTTAAAGCAGGTACTGTTCCACAATGGAGCTAAGCAAAACCTGAATTTTAACATTGCCATCTCCAGTGGCTGTAAACAGTTTGAGTTTTCCAGTCCTGACATCCTTCAGAAATATCTAAGGATTGTTTTGTTCATTGTACCCCAAATTGTTGCTCGACCGTAAGAGATTTTGCCCTATAATATAGAAATGCCTTCATTTTATTTCTAATATTATCCAATTATTCTTTTAGGACTTTTTTTCTAAATTGTGAAGGGTTGTTATTCTAAATAACTGAGCTCTTAATTGTAAATACTTTTAACATTCCATTTTACTCTTAGTTTTCCCTGTTCTCTGAAAAAACCTCTGCACCTCAGTTTTGTGTCTTTGTACCAGGCCACTAAATTCTCAAAACAAGCAACTGATATCCATGCCTTGGGAAGTTCATTACAGTCTTCCACCTCTTGCTTCTCCTCTAGGAGGGAGTTATTTAAATGCCAATACCCAGTCCCCATAGCTTTCACCGTACATCCCCCTGTCTTTGCCTGTACCCCAAAATGATCTGATGTAGCTGAAACCATGGTCGTAACTTCTCGTTTCTCTGTATGATTAGAAACAAATATATAATCAGTACATGAAGATAATGACCCTTTATGATAGGTGTGATCACTGTGCAGATGAAGTTTCCTGTATGCATCTTGTAACCCCGCAGAGTTTATCATCTGCTTCAGAAAATTTATATCACAAAACAATTTTGTTTTATACCTGGCAGCCCAAAGGCAATCTGAATCCCCTCCTAATATAACTGTTCTGGCTATAAGTATGGCTGTACTAGCTGAAAAAGTGCTGCGCGATACGTTTTGGTCTGCAGGGCATAATCACCCCAGTCCACACTAATTGCTCTTTCCATTCTACATCTGTCATCAAGGCCATCCATGGTTCAGTGTCCATCAATTTCAAAATGTTAACCTTTATAGATTTAAATGATATTCCCGCCTCAGAACAGGGGTCCATCCAATGGACCATACAGAGGGCCCCCATGGCCATGCTTGTAATAAATTACCCTATTAGATTGGAGCCAGTCATCTTGCAGTAAGATCACTTGTGCTTCAGAATTAGCCATTCAGGAAAGTGTGGTTACTCTTGTCTTGTGAGTCATTATGCTATTAACATTAAGGGTTGAGACTATAATACTCTGTGCTGAAAGAAACTTCATAAGAAATCACAAGGAAAAGCCCCCCAAACCCCTTCATCATATCATTGTTTCACTGTTACAGAGGCTTTCTTCCTTTTGTTCCTTTTCTTTGTTTTTGGCAGGTTCTGAAATAGACACATCTGTATCAGATAAGTCTCTCTGGGTTGCCGTCACTGATGAAGCTTTGGAATTTACTTCTTCCTCGTCTGTGTCTCCTTGTATTGCCTGCAAGGCTTCAAAGTTATCGTGAGTAACCATAACATCTTTTTTTGCCACATTGGAACCAGGCACTTCTCTTTCCCCTCAACAACCTGAAAGTCCTCCTTTGGAAGGTGGGGGGGTGAGGTGGGGGCACAATATCATGGCTGTCCATTTCTTCCATGCCTTGATGGCTGACTCCCCTGACCTTCCTGAACTCCTTGTCTTGGCTTAACATGAAGGAGTGCTGCACTTCGTTGTGGTATATCTTTGTCAGTGTTTCAGTCCTGACTGCCATTTTATTTGCCAGGGTACTGTCTAGCATTGTTTTCAGATTTTCTTATGGGGTATTATTGTGTTCAGATCCTTGCTGTTTCAGTCTCGTAAAAGGGTTAGTATTCCCTGTTGGTTTATTTTGAGCTGACTCTTGTGATCTCGTTTTGGGCCTCAGAAGCATGTCCTCCTGGTCGTAAAAGGAACCAGTATTATGGGCTGCCCAAGGACATTTCATATAAGAATGCCTCAAGTATTCGTGCATATTACACTTTCCTGAGTTCAGGCAAAAATGGCTAGAGTGTCCATGTCCTAGACATAAGCTGCATTCTGCAGACTAGTGAGTCACAAGCATTACTTAGCTAAGTTAATGACTCACATCTGTGGCATGTTTTGGGAGGCCCTGCATAACAGCAGAAACCCCGGTCCTTGGTCCTGACTAGTATAGAAGCTGCTAGGAAGGTGTTGCGTCTCTTGTTCATTTGTTCATAATCGAACTCTGATTTTCCAACCCCCGGTCCGGATATCCTCTGAATCCAGAATGAGTACTAGCTGATCTATGACATCCGTTTGCTTGACCCAGAGTAAAATATTCTAAATGTTAATCCCCTCATTCTTAAAATGTACAGTTATTGTTTTCACCATTTGTTTTGTTAGAGGTACCACTGTGAAGGGGAACCAGAGAGGAGAATTCTTCAGTTGCTGAAATTTCTTCCAGAATCTTCAGGGTTTTGAAACTCACATCAAATTGGGTGTCCCAGACGTATGTGTAACGGCATAGATGTCTGCTGCCAAACATTATATGGTCTTTCAGTAATTTCCTTGTGACATATACCTCCTCAGGTGCTTCTTCAAGTCCTCCTCTATATTTGAGATGGATGGCATTCCTCCTTTTTGCTGGTTGTCCCATGTTAGCAAGAAGTTCTGCCATCCAGAATGCTACTGTTGTACCTTCCTCGATTCTTGGTATTTGAGGGACCTGTAGTATGTTCTGCAGTACCAGAGGAAGGACTGCTAGAGTCAGTTGTTTTTTTTTTGGGGGGGGTCAAGAGACTGATTCTGCATCTGTCCATTAATTTGATTGTCACTTAAATCTGGCCACTCACTCAGGGTGTCAGAAACCTGCTGTCTAATGTTCCTAAATCTCAGTTGTTTCCACTAGATCTGCTTATGGAGTAGAGGGAAGTACCTGAGGCTTCATTGGCTGCCTCACCACTAGTCATTTCTTTTATTAGTGGTAGCTTCAAGATATTGCTACTCTCTCTTGTGCCCACAAAGTCCTGTGCTATAGAATTATCTTGTTCATGTAACAGATTGTTCGCTCCATGAGTAGTTTCCTTATTGCTGATTTGGCGCCCACCCCATTGTAATGTAATTACATAAAACATAGAAGTTGGCAGATAAGGACCATACATTGTCAGTCTGCCATTTCTTTTCTACCTTATAAAAGTGCCATTGGCTTTGCTCTGTCAGTGGCCTATCTATTCATACTGCCTGTATTGCTCCCTTATGCCTATCCCATGCTTGTTTGAAGCCATGCACTGTATTCATAGCCACCACTTCCTGAGGTAGGCCGTTCCATGCATCCACCACCCTTTCTGAGAAAAAGAATTTACTCACATTCCCCCTTAATCGGCCTCCCTCTAATCTCATGCTGCGTCCTCTTGTCCTGCTATTT
This sequence comes from Neoceratodus forsteri, assembly GCA_016271365.2. Lineage (NCBI taxonomy): Eukaryota > Metazoa > Chordata > Ceratodontiformes > Ceratodontidae > Neoceratodus > Neoceratodus forsteri. The sequence continues at coordinate 30,858,253 of CM057456.1, forward strand.
TTCTTATATTTAAACATATTAGACTCTTTCATCTTGTTAATGCCCTTAAGGTGTTTGAATGTCTCAATGATATCACCTCTCTCCCTCCTTTGCTCAAGGGTATACATATTGAGCTCTGTTAATCTGTCCTCGTATGTCTTCTGATGCAGTCCCTGCACCATTTTGGTTGCCCTTCTCTGGACTGCCTCAATTTGGTTAATGTCCTTGTGAAGGTGTGGCCTCCAGTACTGCACGCAGTACTTCAGATGAGGCCTAACCAGTGTCTTGTAAAGAGGATTATTACCTCCCTCTTACGACTTGTGATACCCCTACTATACACCCTAACATCCCCCTAGCCTTACCTACTGCTTTAGAGGTCTGCTTGGATGATTTCATGTCATCAGTGATGATGATGCCAAAGTCTCTTTCTTCCTTTGTGACTGCCAGCAACTCCCCTCCCAGCCTATGGGTGGCTTCAGGGTTTCTCTTCCCTATGTGCATGATCTTGCAGTTCTTTGCATTAAATCCCAGTTGCCACTGTTCTGACCATTTTGCTAATTTATCCAGATCTCTTCTCATTCTGCCCACTCCATCTGGATCATCTACTCTGTTGCAGATCTTGGTGTCATCTGCAAACAGGCAAGCCTTACCCTCTAGTCCATCTGCAAGGTCACTAATGAAGATATTGAAGAGGACTGGCCCCAGTACTGATCCCTGAGGTACCCCACTTGTGACTTGCATCTCTTCTGACTGTATACCATTTACCACCACTCTCTGTTTTCTGTTCGTCAACCGGTTTGCCACCCAGTTGACCAACTTCTGACCCACGATTTAACCCTGCATGTAAACAGGGTACAAGTTTACTGAGCATGTTTGTTGGATCAGTTCTAGCTCTGATCGTATCTACATGGATTTTGAGACCCAATGTCCATGTAATTGATGCACTTGTTCGGTGCACTTGGTTCAATCCCAGCTGCATCAAAAGCACCGTTTACATGCAAGGTTAGAATCAGTTACAAAGTAACTGATTACTGTGTAATCGAGTCTAACCTTGCATGTACATGGCTAATTTATTTGCACCATTCTTGTGCTCGTATCTGCTTGAGTTTGTTAACTTTGCATCGGATCTGTTTTGTTTGAAACAGAATAGGTAGTCTTTCCCCTGCTATCAGCCACAGTTTGTATTTCACTACGAGCACCTTCCATTATTACATCCTCGGGCCCCTTCATTACCAGCTCCAATGGAGCCTCGACTGTTTGTTCAGACAGGTTAGTTATTGCTATGGAGTCAGTTACTACAGGTGTTGAAACGTCCACTAAATTCTGCTTCGTTTCTGTAGCACCCGCTATTGCTGTTGCTGACATGGCCGACCCGCTTGGTTCTGCGGCTTTAGAACTGTCATTAATGTGTACCACAAGTGAAGCAGTAAACTTGATCGTTTTCTCTTGCTACTGTTATATACTTAAAGTTTTACCTGTTTTTCCTTGTGCCATCTTCATTATGGAAGCTGCATTATGTGACATGCCAGCCTCCCAACGAACTCTGTTTGCTGAGCGCTGCCAGCCTGCTGCAAGCAGGGCTTTTTCTGGAGACCAGGAAGATCTTTTCCCTGATTGTGGCATCAGGATAGGTCATCCTCTTCTTAATGGTTGTACTCTGCCTGCCTTGGGGCCACTCTGTATCTGCATCTCTTTAGGAAGTGCTGCTATATTTGTAAGACTTAACAGTCCCTGGTATACCTGGGCTGCACCCCATTGTCATTGTCTTGGAAAACTGTGATTGTTTTCTTTCTGCAGCAGCTGCTAATGTAGCATCTTCATCCGCTAATAGCTGCAATAGGAGGGCTCCCCTTTCCTGGATTCCAGCCAGCAACGCTGCATGTTCAGAGTCATTACTCATTGCTTGTTGAACTGCTACTTCACCATCTTTAGGTATGGACTCCTACACTTCCATGTCCACTAACTCCTGGCCATACCTCTCAACATTTTGTCCCCCAGATGTGGAACATTGCCTGTCAAAATGTGGAACAAATGGGCAAAATGAGAAACACTTAATCAAATCTTTACCTAAGAAGCTAAAAACATTGTTAAAATGTTGCATTTATGTTCAGAAAGTCTGTTATTAATTGAATAATATATTTTTGCATCATTTACTATGGATTTTTGCTTTAAAATGTTGACTTTGAATGTGGAACAAGTCCTCACAATGTGGAACAGGGAGCTTTTGTGAAGTAAAATGAGGAACGTTCCTCGTAATGTGGTACAGTTGAGAGGTATGCTCCTGGCCAGTAACAGGCTAGCTCTGAGGCTCAGCCTGTTTATCATCCACCTCCGCACCAACAGAGAAATCCCCCCAGCTGTTAGGTATTTCTATGGAACTTTCAAAGGGCATAGTAACTATAGTTTTAGCGCTGGCAGTATGTCCATCACCTTCACCTCCTCCTCCTCCTCCTGGGGTGGCCATCCTGGCACCTGCTAGGTGGCCAGACGTTCCCCCTGCCGAAGAGGAGGGGAATTTTCCCAGTGTCCTGGCCAGATTCCCCCATTCACTTAAAAATACAACCAACAGCTCAAACTGATTCGGTATGTCAGTTTTTATCTGTATCCCCCTCCCCAACCCCAGAACGAGGCTGAAAATAGGCAGAATTGCGTAGCCCTCATTTCTCCATCAACAAAAACGAAATGAATAAATAAATATGTAATATTAGGGGTGGGGTGTGGCCAACCGCCGAGCTTACAGCAGCACTTTTGCAGAGCTCCGTTGAATGCTGCTTTGATCTCTAAACTTTTGGGGTTAAAAATCCCTTTTACCTGATTAAATGTAACTCAGTTGAAGCTGAAGTGTCAAGAAAGAAAGCAATCTTTGTTTAGCAATCATCCCATTATCGGAACTAGAGTTATGGGCAGAAGCAACAGACCAGGGGCTGGAGGAGATGGAGCCCGACCTAAAGAACCGAAGCCTGGAACAAGTAAAGAATCTAGTAAAGAGTCCAGTTGAGGAGTGGGAGACAATGTACTTCCACAGCCATCAAATGCTGCCCTGCTAAAAACCATCCAGTGTTTAGACTAAAAGGTGGAGGACTTTGCTGCACAATTCAAAATACTGAATGCCAAAATGGGTCTGTTGGAGGGCGAAACTAAAGACGCTGCCAAATCATCTGAGACAGCCTTATCTGTAACTACGGACCCAACCAAAGAAAATGTGTTGCTGCGCCACAGATTAGAAAATTTGGAAAATATATCTCGATCTACGTATATACACATTTTGGGATTACCTGAAGTTTTGAAAGTGATAACCCCTTACAGTTCCCTTCCGACTTCTTTTGAGATGTCTTGCATGTGGAAGAATCGATTTCTATTATTAAAACATACCAGATCAGTCCATGTGGAGGGAGAAACCATGCAGCAACTAACAAGCCATTACCATGTACTCTTCTTGCAGTGTTGGGAACTGTTTTGGATAGAGATCTTGTCCTTTCTCAGGCCAAGAAACAGAGCCCCTTGGAATGGCAAAGCAATAAAGTTCATCTCTTTTTGGATTTGAGTTATGCGACCCGGCAACGCAGAAAGGGTTTTGATGAGGTCTGGGCCTAACTTTGCCAGTTGAGAGTACTTCACATCCTCCTTATGCCAGGCAGCTTACATGTAATATATGGAGAGAAGGTGTATCAATTTGTAGTTCCTGGAGACGCCAGGAAAATGATGGACCGCATAGAAAAATAATTTTGGGCTAAAGAGGATGGCTCTGCCTCCAACTCTGGGACAGTGAGTAGAATGGTGTGGTTGTCCAGTGACATGATTGTGCTGTGGACCATGCTGTGATTCCTTATTTACCCTGACCCTTGGCTGTTTGACAATTACTGTTTCAGTGTTTAAATGTTAATTACAAAATTTTGGGATTTTGCCATGGGTGAGAGGGAGAACGGAGGGATCACCTAAAATGGCGCTCTCTAATGGCATACTTTTGCTGTTTAGTTGTGGTGCCTTCTTTCCAGTGTGGACGACGATTTTGGCGTCTTTTAAGGTACCGAACATGCGCATTACACAGACTCAGTCTAATAAGGATTGTATGTTAAGACGTTTCGCCACAGCAGAATTTGCTCCTTTCCGTGGCTTTAGTTCTGAATTGTTTTTTTAATGAGTTCTTTATTACTTAGAAACAAATACCAAAGATTAGAGTTGAATGCTGTATTGATGATTATTGCTAAGTTTTCGATTACCTTAAGTTCAAGGAGTAATTGCATTAGAATATATGTGGATATTTTCCAAGTTTGGGTTAAGGGATTTTTGCACCCATTCACAGGGTGCACGATCTTATATTATTAAGCATATGTTGGTAATCCCTGCTCATGGCAGTAATGGCTGTTTTGTTACTCTAATGTTGGTCAACTTTGATATATATCCGGTAACCCCTCTGTGATGTAACAATAGATAGGGGCACATCAAATCCTGACTGTAATACTACTGTTTTCATCTATTGGTCATGTATGTGATTTTTTGGAGTGCCTTCCTTTATGGGGGCAGATACTGTGTTTATATAGTTAAACTAATAAAAATAAAGTTTCAAAAAATATATATATATATTATATATATTATTAGGGGTGTGTGAGAATCGTTTTTCAAATACTTGACAAGTATTCTTTCTTGGGTCTTCAGACCCTCAGCTATTCCTATTTGGTATTCAGCATGAAAAAGGCCTTTTCACTGAAATAGTGCACAGTTCTGTGTAACAATATTATTTCTTCCTCTTTGGACTCGGTGTCATGTGTGAACTCCTTCGTGCCTCATCCAGAGCCTGTAACTAGCCCAGCAGCCACTGGACCATCCTAGATCCACCCTACTAACTACCTCACCGCTCCTTCGGCTGAAATCTAGGCTCTAGTGGCCATCCATAGCCAGTGCTGGTGGACTGCATGTATGAACTGAGATTGATGCCGTTTCTTAAATACACTGAGGATAATCCTCACGTCTCACTATTCAGTTGGCTAATGAAGTAAACATTGGACGTGTGGAGCAAAGTGTGGAAAGTAGTCCATAGCAGAGGTTACAAGGTTCTACAGCAGGTACCTTCACGCCTGACTCAGTGAAGTCATGGCTGGGGGTATTGGGGGGGCCACGTGTAATGGAGGAGGTGGGCAGTTGGCTGACTCAGCCCTTCTTCATAAAATTGTTTACAATATGCGACTCATCAGTGCATCAGTAGGGTTACAGATTGCAGTGCCAGTTGCCCATGTTCCAGAACGAGACTAGGATGTCAGTTGGGGGGATCCAAGGGGGGGAACAGTTGAGCATCCTGCTGTGCCCTACCGTGCATGTCCACATATGGTAGTGCAGTTGGGAGCCTGCGGCATGCACCTGAGGGGGAAGTGTGCCCGTTGATGCGTCTGTCTTGCTCTCACCCAGACTACACATTCTTCCCCCACCCCCAAGTTACACTACCTAATTGCCTTACTGGGATACTTTATAAGCACTAATTATTTACTTTTAAATTTTGGGTGTATAATGGTATAGGAGGTGTACATACAAAGGAGATTTGAGATGTAAAATATATTCCCTTGCAAGCTCTAGGAGCCACCTATTTTACTAGATACCATATGCTTAAAAGGATACGGTATCTTTAAATTACTGTAGATACTTAAGGATGGCCCCATCCACCAGTACACCCACCCCCTGATGAAGACTTGGGTGAATCAGATTGCTGGGGCATTATGGTTGAAGTAGCCATGTTATTACTAAGTAGCATTTGAACTAAGTATCAACTGTTACCAGTCTGGACTTAAGCTATGTGGCTTTTAATGTATTGATGTCTACTTCTATGGATTAAATGGTATGACAAGGAGCAAAAGTTAAAACAGTTCATAGTGTGTTCTTATTGACACCGAGTGCGCCGCAGGTGCGTTGGTTATAGAGGGACAAATTAAAAGAAACATTGCACGGATTGGGCAGATAACGCTCCACATGCCCCTCCCCACACACACACACACACACACACACGTACACATGTGTGCCTTGGGCTCCCTCCCCTAGCTCCAGGAACAAGACTCCAGAGTCATCGCTGCAGTCCCAGAGTTCCTGGAGATCTCTTTGGAGGAGCAACGAAGAACGGAGTGTGACCGTGGCAGTAAGCTGAAGGTGGCCCTGATCAGAGTATTCAGGAGGGTAAAAAAAGAATTCATATACAAAAATTGGACACAGTCTGCGTATGGTCATGTTATTCTGTCAATGGAGAAGTGGTGGAGTGATGGACGACGTGTGACTGTGACCATCATTGGACTGAACTTTCCAGTCTTGATACCTAAAACTACCAATTTATGAGATTCTTTTGAATGCACAGGCACAGAAGAGGAGACACACTGATGTTTCTGAGAGATATTTGCTACACAGGCTCTTTTTTGGGGGGGTAGACTGTTACTGATTACTGTTAGGCTTGTTCATGTTTTATTTTGGGGTCATCTCTGTTCCGTGCTCAGTTCCATGTATGACCAAGGAGGGCAGTCATTGGCTGACTTCCCGTACAACAGATGTGCGTTTTCATTTGTGTAAGAGCTACTACTTGTATTTGCTTGGGACTGGGGTTTAGTATTGTTAAGTGTTACACAAGCAGAACACACATTACCCTACGCTTGCAATGTCTGATAAAGCCTGCAATCATTCTTGATTAAACCCCAGCAAATCATTGTGTGTAGCACAAGGGAGAAGGTGAGAGACAATTTAGATGTATTCTCCATGCCAGGCTGTTTCTTCTTGCTAGCAAGGCTGTTTTTGTTCAAGTAGCAGTGGAAGTGGAGAAAGCAGAACCACTGCTAATACTAGTGTCACCAATACTTACTGACCCCAGGGCGTTTTGCAGCTGCAGTCTTTTACAGTAGTAGCATACATAGAAACATAGAATTTGCTGGCCCGCCGGTGTAGCAGTAGGTCTTCTGCCTGCGGTGTTGACGCCATGGGCTTGATAACGGACCTGAGGAGTTAGAGAGTGTGACCAGGGGCAAGAGGATTGAGCGTCCCACTGCTCTCCTCCAGGGGGAGTGTGGGCTAGCATTTAGCACATGTTTGACCCCCTCAGCAGAGGCCAGTGGGGAGCAGCGACTGAAGCTGTGTTGTCAGGGATGCATGCCGGACAGCAACACTTCAGCGTATTATGTCATCGCACGCCATGACTCCCGGGATAGACATGCTGGGAAAATTGCTGTCCCTGCTGATGACGCCCTGCTTCCTGGTCCCGCTACACTCACTGTGATCCTCGGCTGACAACCGTGTTAAGTCTTCTGTTGGGAACGTCCCACCCCACGGCCCTGTGCCCTAGGTAAGCCAGGAGAAATACCGCAAAGGCTGGACTACTGGACATCTCAACAGACTCCATCGGGAGTGCCTACTCGGGCGGGCAAGCTCGGAGGATCGCCCCCAGAGGTAGGTCCTGGGTGATCGGGACCAGGAAGTCAGGGGCTGAGCTACCTGGGCATTCGGCACCAAAAAGAATAAAAAAAAAGAAACATTGAATTTATCGATGGTAAAGGACCGTTTGGCTCACTTAGTCTGCCCAGATGTTTCCTGCCTAAACTGTCTCCGCAGTCCCCAAGTGTCTCCAGCGACCCCCCCCACCTATTTAATAATATTCCCCTATGTCTATCCCACGCATGCTCGAGGCCCCCCACTGTTTTTGTCTCCACCACTTATGGTGGTAATCTGTTCCAGGCATCTACTACCCTTTCAGTGAAGTGACGCTTCCTCACATCCTTCTCAAATCCCACCCCCCAGCTTCATCTCACGCCCACTGATTCTGGTGCTCTTTCTCATTTGAAAGAGACTCCCCACCTGCACCCTGTTCACCCCTGTGAGGTATTTGTAGGCCTCTATCATATCCCCTCTCGGGCTTCTCTTTTCCAGGGTGTACATGTTGAGATCCCTCAGTCTCACCTTGTATGGCTTCTTGTGCCCTCCGCTGGACTGCCTCCACCCTGTCTATGTCCTTTCAGAGGTGTGGCCTGCAGAACTGGGCACAGTACTCCAGAAGGGGTCTCACCAGTGAGCGATATAAAGGCAACACCACCTCCATCCTCCTTCTTGAGATATCCCTCCCTGTGCACCCCAGCATCCCACAGGCCCTAACCACGTCTTTGTTACACTACCATATGACTTTGAGGTCATCCTTTATGATAATCCCAAAGTCCCTTTCCTGCTTAGTGACTATTAGTACCTCCCCTCCCAATGCTATACACTGCTCCTGGGTTTCTATGCCCTAAGTGCATAATTTTAAGTTTTTGGCATTAAACCCCAACTGTCATGCTCTTGACTACTCCTCGAATTTCCCAAGATCCTTTCACATTCTCTCTCTACCGTCTCCTGAGTGTCCACCGTATTGCAGATTTTGGTATCCTCTGCAAGAAGACATACTGTCCTTTCTAGTTCTTCTGCAGTGTCACTTATGAAGACATTGAAGAGGACCAGTCCCAGCATTGAGCCCTGCGGTACCCCACTGATCACTCTCTCATTAGAGTGAGTGTGGTTAACCACCACCCTTTGTTGCCTATCCATTAACCAGTTTCTAATTCAATTCATTACCCTGGGTTCCACCCCAGGATTCTTGATTTCTTTTATCAGTCTCCTGTGCAGCACAGTGTTGAAGGTCTTGCTGAAGTCTAGATAGGCTCGATAGGTTACGTCTACTGCCCTCCCCGATCTATTTCTCTGGTCACCCAGTCAAAGAAATCAGTCAGACTCATTTGCCATGACACTTCTGTAAATCCATGCTGCCTGTGATCTTGCAGCCCACTGCATTCAAGATACTCTACCAGCCTTTACTTACGAGGGTTTCTATTACTTTACCCATCACTGAATTGAGACTGACTGGCCTATAGTTCCTAGCCTCCTCCCTGCTGCACTCTTATGTAGAGGGACCATGTCTGCTCTTCTGTAGTCGTCCGGACCATGCCGCGTTCAAAAAATGGTCTTATCTTAATTTAAATGCGATTATTGGGCTGTCTATTACTGACTCCAACAAGCCATTCCACATTGAAACCACTCTTTGCCTGGAGAATGCTTTCCTTTGCTCGGTTATGAGTAAATCCACCTAAAGTTGGTACTAATGACGTCTTACGACCATATACTCAAAAATGGCTGAAGATGACCATCCTGTGCAGCAGGATGGAGATGACGCTCACCTCTGTTTAGATCTCCTGTATGCCAGCTAATGCCAGTGTAAACAATTGGACATGGTTCAGCAGCAACTCAGGAGCTTAGGAGTAGGTGCTTCTTGTAAATGTGGGTCGGGAAGCCATTCCACACTCTAGGCAGCTGCCATCCCTAGAAGAACAAAAGTGCAAACCACAAATTATGTATTATAAGTTTCACCAAATGCACACCTCTGTTCAGATCTTACACCAGCTAATACCGCTGTAACAGTTCAACTTGGTTCGGCAGCACCTCTGCCTTATAGGAGAGTATTTGTTTCATGTAATGTGATGTTATAAATCCCTACATGATCTATAACATTGCAGTACAGCAGTGTTGTGGTCAGTACTTTGCTGACCTTTTCTCTCGGAGTGGTCAAAACAGCATAGTTGTCATTTCCGGTTATAGCCCCACCCAGTAGATTCTGACAAGAAGACTCCTTTTTCTCTTGGAGTGGTCAAAATAGTGTAGTTGCCTTTTCTGGTTATTGTCCTACCCAGCAGATCCCTGACAAGAAGACTGTTTTCAGCTTTGCAAAGCAGCCCTAATTAAAAAGAAAAAAAAGGAAAATGTTCTGTCCACTACTATGAGAGAGAGAGAGACTAAAAACTGCCTTGCACACCACAGAATCCCCTTCCCTTAAACCCCCTCTGACATTTCATATTAGATGTATTCTCTGTATTTCAGTGCTGTTCATTCAGCTTATAGGGGCTTCAACTGCTCTGGATGGGCTGAATTGTTTTAAAGAACAGATGTTCAGAGTGCACGGGAAAATTGCTTTTAAGCTGCCTGAAGCACAAAAAAATACAGAGGAAGAAAGTTATCAGGTTCTCAGATTAGGAATTTTGAAGCGAGATTGCTTGGGTAAAAAAAAACCCTAGTCCAGGTGTTCTATGTGTGAAATTGTGCGAGACTTTGAAATGTCCGGTGTGCTGCACTGACTGTATACGTGTGGTGTATTGCTGCTGTACCATTTGGTCATCCGTTGGAACTACTCTAGAGCATCTTCAGACTCTTGCTGTTGAGTAGGGAGAGGCTCGGCTGTTTGTTCCTGCAGGACTCTGTGTGTCTTAACGCAAGGAAACCACTCCCTCCTGCTCGTGACTGTGAGTTATTTGCAGATTGCCTGTTGGCTGGTGACATTTTCCATGAATTGGCACTTCCCCCATGATTGGTGCCATGGGGCTGCTGTTTACATTGAGCCCTTGCTCATGACTGTTGCCAGCTGTAGCTGTAGTGGTCACTGCTGGAGGAAAATGTGATTAACAGAAGAGAACCCCCAAAAAAACAAAAAAAAACAAAACAACTGACGAGACAAAACGGTTGGGTGGAACCCTTTAAACCAGTGCTCTGTTTGGCAAAACTGTATGAAATGGAGTAACGTGTCCTTTTGTTGTAATGCCGTTCACAGGACAGACTCTGTAGGCCCACAGGGCCTGGCATGTTGAAATGGGGACACTAGTTTGGAAAAAGGACAGTGTCCCTATGGACCCGTCCATTAGTAGTAGAGATGTTGGATCTCTGCTATTTTCAGTGCTGATGCATCTGTTTTACAAGACTTTAACAGTTAATTCATCCAGAAGAACCTAACTGAAATGTAGTATCTTGTTTCCAGTGGAGTCTTCCTTCTACCCAGTTTTACAGCTGTGATGGGCTGAAGCACAGGGAAGACCTACGCTTTTATATAGTGTGAATTCTGTTTACTTATGACTAGTCAACTCCTCCTACATCCTTTTGAGATCTGAACTTTTCTGTAACTTTCACTGGTAATAGTAAGCCACTGTAAGTATCCTGGGCGCCTCCATGTTCAGATTGTTAAAACCCTGTTCCTGGGAACTGTATTAGCTGTGAGAAAATGATGCCACGCTTCCCATTTGCACCATTTATCTCTATGCAACAAGTGTGAATTACATTAAAAACCCTTGGTAAACACACAAAGTAAAGCTATGAACTTCTTGAGAGACATCTCCCTTATAGAGTCACACCTTTGGAACTGGAAGCTGTCAGCGTCAGAACTACTCGGAAACTTTAGCTGGGGTTGCCCATATTGCCGTTTGTCGGTGCCACCTAAATAACATGGGTGGCCCCTTACCATTTGAGTTTTTTTCTCTTGCTATCAGATGCTCATCTGATCAAAGAAACAAGGAAAATGCTTTTGGTTTTGGTCATTGGATACCATTTTCTTTGTTACTTACTTTTCAACATTCTTGCATGCCATCTTCGACTACTTACAAGAAGACCCTGCTTTTGGTCTTTTTTTTTTTTGTTAATATTTGTCTTCTTTTCTCCCCATGTTCCTGTCCGGACCCCTTTGGTCCTCCGCCTTGTCCAACCCCATCATCATCATCCATCCCTGGGACTTACCTCACTCCTTGTTCCCCCATGGATGACCCCCCCTTGAAAGGGCTGCCCAGCAGCTGCCCCAGTCATAGTTGAAGCATTGGTGGGGGAGTGAGAGCCTCAATTGGTGGTGCAGGGCCTGCGGCAAAGTGGCGCACAGCATCCTGCTCATTCAAGGGATTTTCCGCTTTTCTGCTCCACCCTAAAGCATCAGTGAGATGGTGTGACTGATGCTGTGGCATCAGCACAAGAACACTCCTGTTACTGATACTAGCTCCAGCCCACATTGCCACCTGTGGTCCCCCCAGGTGGCAGTATTGTGGAGGACACCAGGAGCCCTCCCTTTCCTTAGGAGGAGAGCATGGCCGTGGGACGTTCAACTATCCGAACCTGGGTCATTGGCATCACAAACCATAGCCCTGTTGCTGTGCTGATGGGCCAGTCTGCCTTTCCTTTTCTGTCGGTGCAGCATGAAGATATCTTCACTCTTTGTGTTTGCTGCCTGGGTATTTGGCATAATGTGAAAACCTGTGACGTTTGCCAGGGCTTCAAGCAGGACAGAGGGAGATGATGTCTGAAGGCTTTGGAGACTTTCCAAGAGAAAATGGTGAATGCCAAGTTGACAGCATCAACATCTAGCCCTAGGGTCCCCAGCTTACTCTATCGGATCCACTGCTGAATGCTATAACTCCCCACACTGGGCAGATATATTGTTGCCCAACAGGAAAAATGCCATTAATTGAAAGACCAGTAGAAAAATTCTCAGATGGAGCATCACTGTAAACTCTTTTAAGTGGCCCTCTCGGTCTCGATCACCATTTACTCCCTGTAAGGCTAAATCTGAAACCTCTGTATTGATTTTTGTTGTTGGGTTGACCATTGTAAAGACACCAAGGTAGAGTGCAAGTTCTGGCTCATGTACTATTATTGGCTTTCTGCCCTTCACAGTGCATTGTTGATGGGCACTTTCCCTGCATCTGTTTTTTTGTTTTGTCCTGTTGGCTGCATCATTGATGCTAGCTATGTTGTACTGACTGCTGTCTTTGACTTGTTTCAGAGATTTTTGCCTTCCCTGTTGCGTATGATAACTCTGCGGCTCAGCAGTTGTCATCGCTTCTGGTAGTGTTGACTACGGGTGCCTCAGAATTGACCGTTGTTACCACGGTGCCACCTACTCCATTGTCTCAGCAGCCTGTGACCCCATGATTCCTCCTGTCCATCCTTAGCCTGAAGAGGAGAAGGATGAATACTGCCCAAACCTCCTGGATGTAGAGGAAGCTGATGAGGACAACTAGTAACACATTTATGAGTTATACTGTTGTTCCTCTATCTCCTCCTGTGGTGAAGACACTGTGGTTTATACACCCAGGTCTCCCCCTGAGGATTAAACGTACACAAACAAAGTAATACTCCACACTCGTGTATAAGTCATTCCAAGCTGCTGGTGCAAATTTATTTTGGCAGAAGCCTGGAAGGCACCTCTAGCCCCAGCGCCAGCCCTCCTCTGGGTCTTCCTCGGGATCTGAGGAGGAACAAATGTGTAAGTAATTTTATACAGAGTGATTAAAGTGACATACACCTAGTATGATAATATTAATTAGACAAGCATACGTATCATTTCTCATCAAGCAGGGCTATAAAGTCAATTTGTTAAACACTTCAGTGTAAGAAGCCTTTTACATTCATTTTTAGCTTTTTGACCTTTATTTTTAGTACTAGCCCACACTAGCAAGGATGAGACAAATAGAGAAATTATTTGAATATTTGTGTAAACCAAGTCTCGGGAGATAAAAATAACACGAGTAGAGCACAACTAGAAAAAGTCATTAAGATTTCTAGTTTCGGGGGGACAGTATGACTTAAAAAATTCAAGGTTTTGGAAGAGTTGAGCCCAAACTCTTATTTTTACATAATATTACCTTCTGTCTCAAAAAAATAAGTATTTTCCTAAATCAGTAGAAGTAAAAAAATATATATATAAATTCAAAAGAAGAAGGGGTATGTTAATTCAAAAAGGTACAAAATGGGGGGTTAGGGGAAGGGGGCAGCCTACTTGTGGCTTCATAGTTTTAGTTTCTGAAAAGTCACAGGTAGCTGGGCATTTTGTTATGACAGTTTAATCCTTGTAGGAACAAATATACAGCGACAAATCAATTTCTACATTTTGAATATCCATTGTCAGTATACATTAGAAAAGCAAAAGCAAACTGAAATTCAGTGTGACATTCATATGATCGGTTTAAAGAAATTCATTAATCCACTAGATCAGTACTTTTATCAGAGTGGCGCTCAATCCTAGTTTAAGGATAGGAAGAATGAACAAGAAAAGAGAAACAAAGTAAGAAATGTCAGGAGTTATAGGAGAAGTAACCTCCCCCAAGTCCAAGTAGTGTAATGAACTTGTCTGCGCGCCACAGGCATATAAAGATACAGGCATTTGTAGCTCACACTTTGCATGTACCAGATACAGGGGTTAGGTTGTTCTCCTGGGAAAGAGGGAGGGAGGGAAAATAGAATTTAGTTAACACTCATTTATAAATATGGTGAAAAATTAACTTTTTCATTAAAACCTAAAGGTGTTACTGTATCTAATGCCAGGATCCACTTAGTTTCTTTTTGTAGTAAGTTGTTAACTCTATTGCCCCCCTCTAGGGTGTCTTTCAACATGTTCCAGTGCAATGAATTTTAAACAGTCTGGTTTACAGTTGTGGCTTTCCATGAAGTGCATTCCAATGGCGTTGAAGGCATTGCCATTAGTAATGGCCCTAACGTGTTCTTGTATTCTTAGTTTAGTAGGCCTTGTGGTTCTACCTATGTAGTAGCTTGGGCATGTGCACCAGCAAATGTAGACAACAAATGGGGTGGTGCATGTGATTAAGTTATTAATTTCAAATCTCTTGCCATCTTTTTCAAAGTTTTTTCTGGTTTGTGCGTATTGGCAAATATTGCACCTTCCACATTTGTAGAGTCCCTTTGGTTTGGTCTGTAGTCATCCTCTCAAAACTAGAAATCTTAATGACTTTTTCTAGTTGTGCCCTAATAGTGTTTATATCCCCAAGATTTGGTTTATACAAATATTCAAATAATTCCTCTATCTGTCTCATCCTTGCTAGTGTGGGCTAGTACTAAAAAGAAAGGTCAAAAAGCTAAAAAAGAATGTAAAAGGCTTCTTACACTTAAGTGTTTAAACAAATTGACTTTATAGCCCTGCTTGATGAGAAATGATATGTATGTTTTGTTGAACTAATTTTGTCACACTAAGTGTATGTCACTTTAATCACGTTGTATAAATTACTTAATGTTTGTTAGCTCCTCAGATCCATCCCCTGAGGAAGACCCAGAGGAGGGTTGAAGCGCTGGGGCTAAGGGTGCCTTCCAGGCTTTTGCCAAAATAAATTTACACCAGCAACTTTGAATGACTTATCTACGAGTGCTAAGTATCACTTTGTGTGTGTTTAAGCTGGCAGCTTTACTCAGCACTGTCATTTCTTGTGCGCACTTTTGCTCTGTATTTCTCCCCCTGAGGATGCCTTATTTCAGGCTTTGCTACTCCTCATGCAAGACAAGCTGGGCTTTGCTGCTGCGGAAGAAGACTCCACTAAGGGGACGGTATGCATTCCGGGAGTTCCCCCACATCATCTGTGATATTTCTCCTGTTTATCTTGCTTTGTAGGATGCTTCCATGGCTGCCTGACACAAACTCAGTACATTACTGGCTGCCCCTCCTAAGGTGGATAAACAAAATCATGTTTCTTCTTCTACCATTATTCTCCATAATTAGGGGTATTCACTGGGGAAGGGAAGGAAAGGGGACTCAAATGCAAGCAGGAGGGTGATTTGTATGCCAGGGATGACAGCGGGGAAGGCGGACCCAAGAATAAGGGAAATAGTAAGGGAGGTTTGAGGAAAACCTACTTTAGTTATACATTTGGGAACCAACGACCTAGCTGGGGAGGAGTTGGAGGTAGTGTAAAGTAGGTTCGGGGAGTTAGGTATGATCTGCAGGGAGGAAGGAAGTTCACTGGTCTACTCAGAAGTGATACCAGTACCAACGGCCAGAACAGCCAGGAAAAAAAGAATAGAGGATTTCAGTGACTGGCTGAGGAAATGGTGCAGAAAGGAGATGTTCATCTGTATTGGGGACTGGGAGGAGACCTGGTCAAACAAAGCACTCTTTTCACCAGACAGGCTACACCTCAGTAGGGAAGGTTTGAGGGTACTCTGGGAAAGACGGGGAGAATACATAACCACTATACTTAATTTAAACTACGGAGGGGGGACAATGGGCATGCAGGCCCACAGACTCTGAGAGGAGGAGGTCAGTGAACATCCCCCCACAGTGATGGAAGAGGTCTGGAGGGAGGAGGTGGAAGGGACAAGAACACAGTTAGCAAAGGGTGGTGATGGACACATAAAAAGGGTACGTGGAGGGGTGCACACAGAGGGGATAAATGTGAATAGAAGAATAGAGGAAAGAGAAAGAAGGTCAGATTCTAGGTGAAGGGCGATGTCTCCGAATGCACGGAATCTTGGAAACAAGATGGAAGACCTGCAGGCACTATTAACGAACAGGAGGGTGGACATAGCTGCAGTAACCGAGACTTGGGAAGCATCACACCATGACTGGGACCTTGCGATTCCTGGATATAGACTATACAGGAGGGACAGGGTAGTCAGGATGGGGGCAGGGGTGGCAGTTTATATCAGGGAGGGAATAACTTGCACGAGGGAGGAGTTGGAGGAAGGGGAGGTGGAGGCATTATGGGTTCAGTTAATGTCCAATAGAGGGAGAAAGGTGAGGTTGGGGGTGGTTTATAGACCACCCAGTTAGGATGAGGAGTGGGACAGGGAACTGAGCTCACAAATATTGGAAGCTATGGGGAAAGGAAAGGTGGTAACTGTGGGGGACTTCAACCTGCCCAAGGTGGACTGGAGCATACCAGCCACAACATGTGCTAGGAGTCAGGTGATTCTGGAAGGACTGCAGAGTGGGTTCCTGACTCAGGGCATCACTGAACCAACAAGAGCTGAGGCAGTTCTTGATCTGGTGCTCACAAATGGGGAGCATGTACAGGAAATAATGGTCAGGGAGCCACTGGGAGGAAGTGACCATTGCACAGTGTGGTTCCAGTCAGATATGGGCAGGGACAGCATCCCAACTTCAGGAAAATGGGTGAAGTGCTAAGCAGACATCTGGTGGGCATTAGAGCAGATATGGGGGTGGAGCAACGGTGGTCCATCATTAATGAAGGAATACTGGTTGCCACAGATTAGTGCGTTAGGCTTAGGGATAAGAACACAAGGGCCAAAGCACCCAGCTGGTTCAGTTCTGGGGTTGCCCAGGCAGAAAGGGAAAAGAGGTTGGCCTATAGAATATTCAGGAAAACCAAGAGAGAGGTGGATAGGGAAAATTACCTAAGGTTGGCTAGTGAGGCAAGTAAGAAAGTCAAGCGAGCAAAGGCACAGAAGGAGCTGCAGATAGCTGAAGAAATTAAGAAGGGGGAGAAGGCTTTCTTTCACTATATAAATGAAAAAAGGGACAAGAAGGAAGGGATTGTTAGGCTTAAGAAAGGGGTGGAGTGGGTGGAGGATAATGGGGGGGTGAAGCAGAGATACTAAATGAATACTTCTGTTCTGTCTTCACCAGGGAGAAGAACGGGCCAGTGCCTTCAGGAGGGAAAAGAGGAGCAGGGGGAGGGGAACACAAATGTAGTGATAGAGGAGGATAGAGTGAGGATGGGGCTGCTGGCATTGAAGGTGAACAAATCACCAGGCCCGGATGGAGTACATCCAAGGGTACTAAAGGAAATGGCTGAGGAGCTGGCAGGGCCACTGGCAAACCTATTTAATAGTTCACTATAGATAGGCGTAGTACTGCAGGACTGGAGAACAGCACATGTAGTGCCACTCCACAAAAGTGGTCCCAAGGATGACCCAGGAAATTACAGTCAGTCTGACCTCCATTATGGGCAAGCTCATGGAGACCATACTAAAGGAAAGGTTGGTGGAATACCTAGAGGAGCATGGTCTCCAGGATGCGAGGCAGCATGGGTTCATGGGGGGGAGATTGTGTCAAACAAATTTGATTGACTTCTTTGTGTCACTAAGACAATAGACGGGCCAAGCGGTAGACATCCTCTATCTTGATTTCAGCAAGGCCTTTGACTCTGTGCCCCACAAAAGGTTGATCAGGAAGTTGGTGGATCTCGGGGTTGGGAAAAAGATGGCCAAATGGGTGGAAAACTGGCTGAAGGACAGAACCCAGAGGGTGGTTGTGGAGGAGAGTTATCTGGCACAAGACAGGTAACTAGTGGAGTCCTGCAGGGCTCAGTGCTGGGGCCGGTGTTGTTCAATGTCTTCATCAATGACATTAGAGATGGCATTAAGGGCAAAATGTGCCTATTCGCGGATGACACCAAGCTCTGTGGGAGAGTGGACACAGCTGAAGGGATTCAGGACTAGAGGAAGATCTGGAAAAGCTAGGGAGGTGGTCCAGGATCTGGCAGCTTGGCTTCAATGCCAAGAAATGCAAAGTTATGCATATTGGAGCCAAGAATCCCAAGACTAGAGTAGTACCTGGGTGGAGTCAGAGTATCTGCATCAGAGTAGAAGGACCTGGGATTTATGATCACTAGTGACCTGAAGCACTCCACACTGTGCAAGAAAGCAGCTACAAAGGCAAACAAGATACTGGGATGCATATCTAGGGGGATTAGTAGTAGGAGAGAGGCGGTTATATTGAAAAGGTCACTGGTAGAGTATGGAGTTCAGTACTGGTGCCCACATCTCAAAAAGGACATTAACCTGCTGGAGAAGGTCCAGAGGAGGGCTACAAAGATGATTGCTGGTCAGCAGGGTAAGGCATATGAAGAGAGGTTGAAGGCATGGACTCCCTGGAAGACAGGTGAGAGAGAGAGAGAGAGAGAGAGGGGACATGATTGGGATCTTCAAATACTTGAAAGGGATAAATAAGGTTGATAAGGAGAGAGTTTCTTTAAGCTGAGTGGCAGCCATAACACAAGGGGGCACAGTCTTAAGCTGGAGGGTGGGAGGTTTAGGAGGGAGGTCAGGAAGCACTTCTTCACAGAGAGAGTGGTGGACACTTGGAATGTGCTGCCAGAAGAGGTAATCCATTGAAGACAGTGGGCAGCATTAAGAGAGGCTGGGACAGGTATGGGAGGTATGGAGGATGGGATGAGTGGGGAGGGGGGCAGGGACAGTAGCTCAAGCTGTGGACCCTGCAACACGAGCAGACTTGATGGACTAAATGGCCTTCTTCTGCTGGCTTCTTCGTATGTTCGTAAGGCTTTTTATACCACTCAGCCTGAAACTGACTTGGCCACCATGGCCGCTCAAGACAGGTCTGGGGTTCCCCATCACATAAGCTCTTTGCCGCCTGAAGAAGATTCCAGAAATTGAACATTATGGACAACTAGACCTGTGTCTCCACCACACTAGGCCTCTGTTTTGCCAATTACCAGGCTTACATCATTAAATATCAGACTAGTCTCTGGAAGTCTTTAGCTAATATGGATTGATAAATTGCTGGAAAGCAGCGCGTAGACTGAAGTTGAGCAGTGTGTTGCACACTTATTGGAGGCTGGTAAGCACTTACTGTATTCTGTATATGATGTGTCTAATGATTCTGCTCACATAGCTGCATCTGGCATCCCCCCTCACTGATATTCATGGCTACCTGTTGCTGATTTTGCTACTGATGTTTAGCAGTCGGTCTTTAACTTGTCTTTTTGTGTCCAGAAACTATTTTTCCACAACATGGAGTTAACTAAAAATTACTCTTTGCTCATTGAGGTTCCTTGCTCCCCAACCCTCAAGTGATTGTACAGGTTAGACTTTTCACAGAAGCTAGCTGTCCTTTCATACCAAGGGGTACTGGTTGGTCTGATTCTGGGGCCTCTTCCCCCAAGCAACAGCCCTCGGGTACCAAGCAACAGTTCTTAGGTGCCCATTTTAAGACCCCAAAAGATCTTGGTGCAGGCAGTGCTCTTGTTGCCTCCTCCACATTCTGACTTCCCTCTGCCCCTCTATCGGGGGTTCAGGTAGGGGGCAGAATCTCCTTGTTTTTATTTGTTTATTTTAGTTTTTATTCAGTGGAAAGGGAGGCTTGGCAGTTCTGCCCATTGTCAGCCTCACCCTGGGGTAGGGGAAAGATACAGATGCAAACTGACATATTTGAATCAGGTTAAGTTGTTGGTAGTATTTTTGTGAACGAGGGAAAATTTGGCCAGGTCATCCGGGGAAATTCTTCTACTCCTTTTGTTAAGTGCCATGTCCTGGGATCTTTAATGTTGACCTGAACAACCACCAGAACAGATTGGACATTAGTTTAATGTTTCATCTAAAAAATGGCACCTCAGGAGTGCAGCACCCCTCTCATGTTGCACTATATTGTCAGTTTTGGAAATTTTTCCCCAAGTTCCTGGTATGGGGCTAGAACCCACAGCCACCCAATATTCCGGCCTCAGTAGTGAGTGTGCAACCTGCTAAGCCATTGTCACTGCATTTTTGGCAAAATGGCAGGAGGTAATGTCAGACAGGTGGCTCCTTGAATATTATTTGGGAGGGCATGAACTGCAACTAATAGCAACTACTCCTGTTCATACTCCAAGCCCTGGTCCCTGCCCTCCAGATCACTTATTAGTCTTATTTATCGAAGTGTATACTCTCTTAGACAAGAGAGCAATTCAGCCTTTGTCTCTGGCTAAACAGAACCTGTGTCTCTCTTCAAGATATTTCTTATCCCCAAAAAGCACAATCATACAGCTTGGGGTGGCAGTCCACAGGAGAAGATGCACACCAAATGTGGCACCCTTTAAAGTGTGCATTGTAATTCGTAAAATATATAGGTTTTATTGAATTAGTAAACATATGTTGATATTGTCCGGTCGTAGATGTCAAAGGGGACAGCACGGGAGACCAAAGGTCAAAGGTAGTAGTAGTAATGAACAGCAATCCTATTGCTGTTTTAATCTGATTTTTAAAGGGTTACCCCCCCCCCATCAAATCGCATCCCATATTAGATTATGCCTTGTTATCCTAGTCGCAGACCAATTAAATGTGTGGTTGGAATGATCGGAAGACCCCACGTACCCCTCTCTGGAGCAACTCCCAGCTCACCATAAGTAACACCTGCAATATGTCAAAGAAAAAAAGTCTGGCAACTCAGAAGGACCATATCCACTATAAGAAAATATCTTTATTTATTATAAATACATAATATTGTAGTAGCAGCAAAAATATTACCACAATGCAAATAACGCCATAAAAAGCACACATACCACCGTTTCTCGTTTTGCCAGTGCTTTGTCAAGGTATAATGCAAGCCACACCACTGACATTTTTATATACCTGGGAGGTCATGTGTCACATTAAATCGACCAATCCCTAATAATCTATTAAGAGCATCATGATTTCAAATGCAATGCTTACATCTGACAATAGGGGGTCAATATATGTAATACTAGATGTCAATGCATATAAGGTTTGCATTAAGCAGTAATTACTTATAATAAAACACATATAAAAAATACAAAAGATACAAGAAGTACATATAAAATCATAGTGCCCATATATCATATCAGCACGTCTATTCTTATATATAAATATAGTTATCATTTAGGTTGAAGTTCTCTCTCTTTTTATATGTACATCCTGGGCCATCCCTGTCCGATCTTCCAGGTCCTTCCCCTCGGTCCTGCCCTGCAGACGGAGTCTGAATCTAAGAGCGCCCAAGAGGCGGAGGGCAACCCACCCTGGGAGGGTTAGAACAGGGGTGCTAGCTGCAGGGAGGTGGGGAAAAGAGAAGGTTCAGTTCGGGGGGCCTCTGGCGGGCAGGATAAGGACTCGAATGCCCGAGAAAGTTCCATGGGGCCGCGACCGGAGGGAAATAAAGTTGAAAAAAAATATATATATATTAAAGATCGTTGGCAACAAAATGCTACATACTGCTGGAAAGATGAGGGCAGGCCTTTCTGACATATATAGTGTGAGGTTCTAGCACATAAGGTACAAATGAAAGTGGCATAAGTTGCATTTTTTTACGCCAACTCTTTCAAGGCTGCCTTCACGGATTTGAGCTCAGTCCTTCCTCATGATTGCCTGAATGACTCAATGGCTCCGCAAGATAACACTGCCTCGCTTAGCAACCACCCAGAATTCTATTTCAGGCGCGACTCAGTAAAGGACGCTAAGAAATACATAAAAAGAGTGCTTGGGAAAACAAGAATAGGTAGTGATTTAATTGACGTGAAGATGGTGGGACTCACCCTTGATGAGGTAATCATCCCAATCACAAAAATCTTCAAGTCTCTCTCCTTAGGAAAATTCCCTGCCCTGTGGAAGCAGGCACTCGTCACACCAGTGCACAGAAATGGTGACCGAGATTCCACGGCCAACTATAGGCCCATAGCCATACTGTCCCCCCAGTCTAAAGCACTTGAGAGAATAGTGTCAGACCAGCTTACTGAATACCTGGATAAATACAGCCTACAGTGTCCTCAGCAGCATGGCTTCAGAAAAGGCCACAGCAACACCACAGCCCTGGTCAAATTCATGGACTGTGTTCACCTAACGAAGGCATTTGGTAAGTTCAACCATAAGATTCTCCTACAACAACTGGCAGATCTGGGCCTGTCACCAGCCTCTGTGGGCTGGTTTAGTGATTATCTAGCCGCCAGGAACCAAAGAGTAAAGTTCGGAGCAGTGTTATGGGATGAAGTTGGAGGGAGGACAATTCAGAGGAAACGTGAGGAAGAATTTCTTCACAGAACGGGTGGTGGACAAGTGGAACACCCTGCCAGAGGAAGTGGTGGGGGCTGAAACAATCACGGGATTTAAGAATGCATGGGATAGACATAAAGGAATTCTGGAGGTCAGGGGTAAGGGGCAACAGACTTCTTGGAAAACATAAACTGAACTTAGAAACTTAAATGGGCAGACTGGGTGGGCCATAGGCCCTTATCTGCCGACACTGTCTATGTATCTATGTATGTATCTATGTGTTATCTTCTGCCAGAGAGGTCTCCCTAGGCATCCCTCAAGGATCCATCCTAGGCCCTCTGCTATTTAGTCTCTTCATAAGCAGACTTCCCGCATCATGCCCCAGTAGTGTCATCCTTTGTGCAGATGATGCAGTAATTCTGAGCCAAAGCCCAAATATAAGTGAACTGACAAGTAAACTGTAAACTGCCTTCAACTTGTTGGAGGACTGGTTTACAAACTACAAACTTCTAAACTATAAAAAAAAAAACAAGGTGATGTTGCTAACCAGCCACCACCTTAGGAAAAAGAATCCCACGTTGACCATCACCAACAACAAGAACGCCCCATTTGAGCGGGTACAGGTATTCAAATACCTGGGTATTCACATTGACGAATCCTTCGCCTTCTTCTGTCACGTCGATCACGTGGTAAAAAGCATCAACACTAAGCTTGGAATCCTGTATAGACACAGGAAATGCCTCACACCCCGATGCCCTGCGACTATCGGTCACAAGTTCTGTACTGTCAGTGATTATGGCCTAGTGGTATACAGTGCAGCCTCTAACACTGCCTTTAAAAGGATCTCCACTGCGCTAAATAAGGCCTGCAGACTTGTCCTAGGGGCTGACAAAAAAACTGCACACATGCCTGCTATATAATCACACAAACTGGCTCAACCTTATGGACAGGATAAAATTCCAGACCTGCATCTTAGGCAAGAAAGCACTGCTAGCTCTTATACCACCTTGCTTCTAACAAATGTTCCAGACAGCTAGTTCCCAGCATAATACCCGTGGGACTTCACGTTGCGCTTTCAAGGTGCCTTTCAGAAGAACATCCCTGGGGCAGTGCTCCTTCTCCTACAAGGCTCTGCAATGGTTGAATGATATTCCAATCCGCACATCTGGCTTACAGAGACTGAGGATCTTTAACTGGTCATTATAGCCATAAGACATATTGCTGCATAACTGTCGCTGGCGTGATTTATGCCATGAGGCATATGTCTTGTTCTGTGGTAAGCTCTGCCCCCACACCCTCCGTTACGGGGGGCTGCACCCCCTGGAACCCCCCACTAAAGATTCTCAATTCCGGGGGGTCCAACTTAGGGAGCACACAAGTCCGGGTTTGCCATAATGCCATACGCTATTAAATGTGTGACATTATGATCCGGTACGAGGATCTTTAAAACACAACTTAAACAGTACCTCGCCAACTTATCCACTTGCAGCTGCTTCGAGTAATACCTACTTCCCTATGGGAGATTCATCCCTTCACTTAATAGCAGCACTTAGCCTCTCACCCCAGCCACCCCTACCTATAGTGGCAGCCCTTACAGCACTTGCCTTGTGAGCCTCTAATCCTTCCACTCCCATCCCTACGTGTATCTGAGGACCCCGGTAGTCCAGCCTAGGGCCTCACCACCTATGCCTGTGAGGCTGCTCCTCCCAATTTTCCCTGAACACTTCCCATCCCATCACACTGCTGACCCCCCCCCATCTCGCTTAGCTATATCACTTACTAAGCTCTGACAAAGCCTTCCTCTGGCGGCACAGAGTTTCTCTTTCCATCTCTATAATCCCTTCTATTTTTTTCCCATTCTCCTTTAATTAAGATCATATAGTAGTCTAAACTCTATACATATTATGTCTCCGCTCTTTACATTAGAATGTATAAACAACTCTTAAAGTCTATAACTGAGTGAAATTGTTGTTTAGAACCTTGCCAAGTGACCTTGTAGTTGATTCCTGTGACATTGCTATTTTTCTATGTGTATGTCCTGTTTAGATGTGGAGCCTTTGTAAACGAGCTTCCAGCTCAAAGGTTGTTTCCGAATCAATAAACTTGAAACTTATGAATATTACTACAATACATTGATGTTAAAATTAATGCATTGATACATAAATGATGTACTGATGTGCCACAGTATTGTCGACTTGACACCAAACTGTCGTTAAAATCAGTAAAGTTCCTAGCCCTAATGGTTTTAAAGTTAGCCTATTCCAGGTTAATACCTTTAAAAAAGGGTATCTTTGGAACCATTTGAGCTAGAAGCTTAATTTTTGCAGTAAACGAAATCTTGGAGTAAAATTGACACGGTTATGTGTCCCGTTGATACAGTTTTCTGAAATTTATACATTTCAAATCAGGTGTCAGACTGCCTCATGGAGTTCAGCAACACTTGATATAATATTGGCTGCTGCATCAAAGGATACTAGTGGTATTTCATCAAGTACAATCACAACCATTTTTATTTTGTCTAGTTTTGCTGAATCATCCAGTGGTTATTTCTCCAATTACATAGTATAAATGTGTAATGGAAATCTTCTGTACATTGTTGTCGTCGAGGCACAGGTCAGGAAGCATAGGAAACCCAGGAGCAGTTGTAAAATTCGAAACAAGTTTTATTATTAATAACAGTAAAATAAAAATAATAAAATTGTTCAGAATAACTATTTATAATGGCAGTAGAAACCTAGAAAACAGTGTCATTCTGAGTTTTTCTTCTCAATTTCCAATCTCAGTCTTTGTCTCTGTCCTTTGCAAAACATTTTAGCTCCTTTTTATAAGTCAGTGCAGGAGCTCGTTAAGAAAATAGCATGCTTCTCACACAGTGTTCTTGTAAGTTTTCAATGTTCTTGTCCGTTTCAGCAGGTGCAGCAAAAAGAACACTGTGACCCAGAACTGACCTCTTGTTTACATCTTCTGTAAAAGGCTTAAAAATTGCATCTCATGTTACCCCCTTGACTTCCAAATAGCTTTGCAATCATTTCAACAGTACAGCTATATACAGTTTTAAATAAAGGAATCCCAGTATCAATTACTTTTCTACAAAATGATTCACATATTTTTTTATACCAGCAGATATGCAAGGGGGAAGAAAAGACAGAACAGCAAGTGAGGGTAGAGAGAGAGCGAGAGGAAGAGAATTGCAAGACCGTCGGGGTGAACAAGTCCTAGGTCTCACGAGAAAATTTGGTTGTGCAACCAGACAAGAGACAGAAAAGGAGAGAATAGAACAGATCCTTGCATTTAAACTCCTTCTCCATAACAACTGGGACAGGGCCGTATTCAGCCCTGTCACAATTGTATGAACCCTGGCACTTCCATTGCTGTATCTTTAGTTCCGATATTCTGTGCACCTATTTTATGTTATCAGTTTTCAATAAAACCATTAATTGTGCCAGCCCATTGGAGCAGTGGCAGGGGTGTCACCTGCACCTCTAACAGCCTGGGTTCAGGAACGAGCCCAGGACTCTGGGGACCAACTGGGGGGAGGAGGATTGTTTGCCACAGGGACTGCTTTCCTCTGGGCAGGGACAGTACTGCCACCCGGGCTTTACAGTGATGCTACTGGAGCCTCGTAGCTGGGAGAGGGGTACTACCTGATGTTGCACAGACCCCCTTTCAGCTTATTTGTGCGTGTGTGCACTGGACATCCTGTACCAGCATCGTTCATGGGGATAGGAGAAAACGGTGGAAAGCCCTGACTGCATCAGGATGATGGTCTGGTCCCACGCAGGCCTTGTACTGCTAACCAGACAGCTGATGTTGGTGGGGCATGGACAACCCTGACAGCCCCGCCATGGGGAAGGTAAGGCCTAGTGGCACAGAGGAGGGGTAAGTCTTGGAGAACACAGTTGACAGAGCTGGGGTGACCAGCTAAATAGTGGCGAGTTAGTGACCCCAATGGGGATAGAAAAAAATGACGCCAAACTATTAATTATTAAGTTAAGAAAAAAAACAAAGAGTGCAGATCAACATGAGAGATTTGTAGAAAATGAAGCTGCATCCTGACCTCTTTGAATAATTCCTTTTAGGAATCTTCCTTCAATAACTGCTGTGCTGTGCTGTGCCTACCCCACCCCCATAAAAATCTACCAAGTGGTATTCAGAACTCCGTTCTCTCTGCCTGTCTTGCTCATGTAGGTCAAGACTGAAGTCACTCCCCTTGGCCATTTGGAGTGAGGGAAGAGATAAATGCTTCTGTACTCAAACTCCTAGTGGTCCATTTTGTTGTACATAGTAAGAATGTTTTTGAAACTATGACAGCTCTGTTCTTTGTTGCCTTGTTTACTATGTGCATGTCTTTTCTAAAGCAAACACTTTACGGAGACAAAAAGAATGGACATTTGTGACAGACCCACTACATAGCTTTAGTCCATTGGTACGATGCACTGCTACCTGGGAGACCGGAATTTGTGTGTGAGCCCAGACTCCCACACTGGAGCTGGCTGGGGGCCCAGGCATGTCAAGGAGGTGAGGTGTCTGGCTCTTTCCGGGGCATGGCATCAGTGTTAAATGTAAAGGCAGCTGCTTGCCTGCCCCCGCCCACCCCAGAAGGATCTGCAGTGGTGACTTGGATTGTATGGTTGGGGACCAGGACAATACGAGGGTGAGAAATAGTAATATGCTACTTAGCCACCTCACCCAGCCTTGTATTTGTAGATTTTGCAGCTGTGAACTCCTGTATTCCCACCATCGTGTCTTAGACAGGATTTTAAAATGGCCCGCAGACATTCTGCACTCTGATTGGTCAAAGAGCCATCTCAACAGTGACAGTATCCCGCAGCATATCAACTCCTGTGATGGTAGAAAGCCTTCTACAGCCATCTGTCATAGCAGTCAGAACAGATAACACCTCTATTTAAGATCAGACTTTGAGGAGAAATAGTTTTGAATTGTAATAGGTCCGCTTGTGGGGTGTGGTGGTCGTCCTCTCTTGCCTGCACCCTTGCTGTGGTGGCATCTCACCATAACATTACTCCCCTCTTAGTGTCTTACTGCTTAGTTTTTATTAACTTGCAATTTGTTTCACTAATCTGTTGGTCTAAACACATTTTCCGATGAACCGAAAAAATGCCAGCCTCACCAAATGAAACAAAATTCTGGGACGTTTAGTAGCAAAGGGCAGTCGCTGGTGTAATGTCGGCACCTTGTGTTTCACGAAATGAGAACCACATTAGGAAAACCAAGCTCATAAAAATTCTAGCCTGATTCTGCAAGGCTTTTTTTTAAAGAACAAAACGAGCTGTGTAGTTATCCTGTTACCCTTGTAAAGTGCCCGATCAGATGTCACTGACAGTCTGAAGCTGATCTCTCCCGAACTTTTACTTCTTCAGCAGCTCTCACATAAATAGAATGAAGTCATTACAGAAACACAGGGAAATGGTTCTTCTGTAATCTGAAATCATTGGTGTTCGTGCAGAAGCTTTTTTTTTTTTTTTAGAATTATAAATAGACATGCAAAAAGAAAAAGCACTATGTCCTCCCACTCAGCCACTCGTCATATCATTGGGCTTTCATTTAAACACAAAGCAAGGGCTTTACTGAAATGCAGGCTTTCTTCCTGCATCAATGTAAAGCTGTCTGTTTCTCTCCATAGCCAAGTCAAGCAGACTTCTGTTTCTTTTTCATGCTGTATTTCTGCACCTCATTGCTGTTCCTCTGTTGAACATCTTTAAGCCTGTCCACTGGCCCCCGGAACCATCACCAACATTTTATTTATTTATTAGCTTTTGGTAACCGGGTAAGTGCGCTAGGCAACAATCCTGCCTATTTTCAGGCACGACCCGGGAGAGTACAGGACATTGGTATAGAAATGACAGTAGTACATAATTAAAATCTAGGTAAACGTAAGACAGTAATAACAAATTAACAACATACAAGGTGGTTAGAGCAACAAAATCTGTTACAAAGATACAGTGCATAATAAAAGTCATATTGTAACAAAAGAGAGATTACGTCCGTGCGACAGGCCGGCAGGCGGGTGTAGTTAAATTACGAGCATTTACAATGACCATGGGCGTGGAGGTGAGAAAATAGTGAGCCTTTAAAGATACGGTGGGAGGCGGAATTTTTAACCTGTAGGGGGAGAGAGTTCCAGAACTCGGGAGCAAAGTGTGAGAATGCCTGTTCGCCCATTTTTGTAGCGCAAGGTCTGGTAGAGAGCATAGGGACAGAGGAGGACCTGAGGGTGCGGGTTTGGGAGGCAGGAGTCAGCAGGTTAGCCAGGTAGTCCGGGCTGGGGGTCTGGTCAGTGAGTCAATAAAGCATCCCAGGGAGTAGGCCCATAGATCCTTAGGTGACAGTTTAAACCCGAGTAGAGGAGGCAGTGATGAGTAAGGCGAGGGGCAGTTAAGGTGAATCTGCAGATATTGTTATAGACGGTGTCCCATTTACTGAGTACACAAGAGCTGGCAGAGTAGATGAGATGAAGAGCGTATTGGAGCTGGGGTAAGAGGACTCCACTAGCTACAGATTAATCTGGCTGAAGGTGTGAGGGAGTGGCGCACACGGTAGGCGCCACCAATTTGGATTAACAGCACGGTTACGCCCTCAGTGACGTGTATGTCAGAGTCGAGGAGGGATCAAGTGTGACCCTGAGGTATTTGAAGGACGCCATGTTGGTGATAGGGGAACCATCCAGGCAGTGAACCAAGAGCTTGGGGGCAGTGGAGGGCAGTTTTTTTGAGGAACCAAATAGCACGGCACGTGTTTTGTCCTGGTTAAGGTGTTGATGGCTGTTTGAGAGCCAGAGTTGAAGGACTTGAAAATCATTTGAGAGAGTGGAGTTGATGTCATCTATCGATTTAGAACCAGAGTAGAGAACCAGGTCGTCAGCGTACATAAGAGTGCAGCTGTGTCGGGAAAGAGAGGGAATATCATTTAGGAAGAGGGAGAAAAGGAGAGGTCCGAGTGTGGACCCTTGTGGGACTCCTTGTGTGATATTTAAGGGGGAGGAAAGGGCCTTGTGAAAAGCTACCACCTGGGTGCGATTGTCCAGGTAGCTGCGGAACCATGATAGAGTTGGGTCTGATGCTCCAACGGATTGGAGCTTCTTCAGCATGAGTGGGTGATGAACCATGTCAAAAGCTTTGGACAGGTCTATGAAGACAGCACCTGTGAGTAGGCCGTGGTCCATATTGCATTTGATGTTGCTGGTAAGTTGGGTCAGAGCCGTAGTAGTGCTGTGTCCAGGCCTAAATCTGTGTTGGCAGGGGGTTTGGAGTTTGAACTTGGTGAGGTGTTCAGCGAGCTAACGGTGGACTATTTTTTTCTAGAAGCTTGCTGAGCGTGGGAAGGAGAGAGATGGGACAGTAATTGGACATTAGTTTGACATCACCCTTTTTGTGAATTGGGATAGTTCTGGCCATTTTCCAAGTACAGGGAACAGTGGAAGTGCTGATCGAGAGGTTGAAAAGCCTCGTGACAGGCTTGGCCAGCCATGGAGCAAACTGCTTGAGTATACTAGGATGGATGCCATCCGGCCTTGGGGCACCCCCGGGCTGGAAGGGTGTTAAGAAGCTTGCGTACTTCTCGGTACATGGTTGGAGCCAGCACAAGGGTGGGTGGAGTGAGGGTCAAGGAGGGGGCAGGAGGACAGTAATCTTGGGGCATGGTCAGAGCTACAGCAGGTAGCATGGAAAAGAGAGAATTAAAGGCATTGGCAATTGTACTCTGATTGTTACAGTGAACGCCTTGAATATTCATGTCGGTTGGTGCCTGCTGCTTATCATTGTCGAGAATTTCCTTGATTTGGGCCCAATACTTTTGAGGGTTATCGGAGGAGGATTTTAGGAGGTTCCTGTAGTAGGTACTTTTGGCAAGGCGTATTTCTCTTTTGCATTTGTTCCGCGAGGCTCTATAGACTTCGAAGTCAGTGCGAAGATGTGAGACCTTCCATATGGACCAAAGTTTGTCCCTGCATTTCAGAAGTTGAAGCAGGGGACGCATGAGCCACTTGGTTACCTTCCCTGCCACCCTACGTGTGGTGACTGGGATATGGTGGTTTTGTAGAGCAAGGAGGACGGTGTTGAAATAGACAGTTGCGTAGGTAATGTCCTCAGTTAGGTAAAGAGGAGACCAGTCAACCAGGCTGAGATCAGTTGTGAAGGCATCCACGCTTAGGTGGGAGAGGTTAGGGAAGGTAACTATTTTAGATGGGAACGACGGGGTGACGGTGTCCCAGACACAGTAAACTGGATAGTGATCACTAATGGTGTCAGGGAGCACACCAGCCGAGGTGACATATTCCTTCCTGTTTGTGAGTATCCAGTCGAGCAGGGTGGTGCAGTCACCCCCCACCGGGAAACCCTGGTGGGTTCCTGTATGAGCTGAGATAGGTTTGCCTTACTAACCATAGAGGATAGGTTGGCTGAGCTATTCTCAGACCAGTCGAGGTTAAAATCCCCAAGGCAGATAATGTCATTTTTGCCTGTTACTGTTAGCAGGTTATTCATGAATTCCAAAAGACCCTGTTTTGAATTTTTAGAGGGGACATAAATACAGAAGATATGGAGTTTCTTAACTCCGCCCAGCAGACGGAGAGAATGGAGAACTTACGCAATTGGGTAGAGTGGGGTCCTGTAAAGAGGGTGATGTTCGGAGTGCGTTTTGTAGTAGAGGCCAGGCCACCTCTTTTGGCCCCGATGCGGTCCACACGAAGCATATTGTAGCCTGGAAAGGAGCACTGAGAGTCAGTAACTGAAGGCTTTAGCCAAGTTTCAGTGATGGCTAGGATGTCCGGGCCGTTCACTCTCACCCAGACCTGAAGGTCAGGGAGGTTGGCAAGAAGGCTCCTGGAGTTGAAATGAGCCATGGTAAGATCGTTGGATTTTGGGAGGGAGGTAACCGGGGGAGGCAGAGATTGGATGGGAACCTGGGGAGGACCTGGATTAGCCTCGATGTCCCTGGCTAGCATAAGTGCCAGGATCAATATCCAAAGCGAGATAATGAAGCAGGCCCTAACCGAAGCTCTGAGGGAGAGCTTCAATTTAAAGTGAGGGTATCTGGCTAGAGGCCACATGCGCTTGCTGATGAGAGCAGTAGGGGGAAGAGGTGAAGGTGTGGCAGTAGCTAGGAGGTTGGAGAAGTAAAAGTTGGCATATGAGTGAACTTTAGTAGGTGAGGTAAAAGTGTTTGGGGCATGAGAGCTCAGAGAGAATAAGAAGGCAGAGTGCCCCCATTAGGAGAGCCACCAGGGGTGGGGGAGACATTATGTAAAAGGAGAAAGGGAGAGAGATTGAAGGGACGGAGCAGAAGGCTGGGCTGCGAGTGTGCAGAAAGCAGTTAAATTAAGCACCTGAGGAATTACCAACCATGAGTGGCGAGAATTAGGATTTCGTCTGTGCCGAGTGTACTTAGTGAGCT
Source organism: Neoceratodus forsteri (assembly GCA_016271365.2). Taxonomy (NCBI): domain Eukaryota; kingdom Metazoa; phylum Chordata; order Ceratodontiformes; family Ceratodontidae; genus Neoceratodus; species Neoceratodus forsteri. The sequence goes on from CM057456.1 coordinate 30,889,894, forward strand.
CAAGCAGAAACAGGCTCCCTCTAGTGCCCAAAAGTTATAAGGAGCTAATGGAAAACTAGGCTGATAGGAAAAAACACGAGGGCGTCAATATATTGCGAGGATAGCGTCTATTTAGTAACACCAGCCAAGGGTGGGAGGTATTGGGGGCGGGCGGGAGAGCAGTCGCGCAGTTTACTGCGGGAAGATCACAGATCAGCTCCTTTGTTAAAGGAGCCAGGTCCTTGACTACCTTGTCTGCTTTAGCTGAAATCCAGTGGCGGGGTGGGGAGAGCCTCCGGTAATGAGCAATGGCCTCACTTCTTTGGGGCGTGGGCTCCTTCGGGATGGGGGAGGCGTTGCTACTTGCCCTCGCGGACTCCTGGAGCGACGAGCTGCTCGGGGTGGGGAGAGCCCTGGTGCAGCTCCCTTGCTGTGGACTGCCTGAGGAAGGGAAAAGGTAGGCAAGCTTTAACTAGTGTTCAGCAGATCAACAACTGTTTTTTTTTTTAAGTGGCCACGTTAGCTTTACTGACAGAGAGCATACAGCGAGAGCAAGTTGCAAAGAGTCTAAACAGTAGTACAGTTCCTGAAGTTATGCCTTTAAATTAAATTAAAGTAACACACTAAGCAGCAATAGAATACAGTGCAATACAAGAATTTTGTAGATAGAAAAACTATCTAAACTGTTGGGATGTGAATACTGGTTGCTAGCAGCACACACTGCTTGCACCATTGAGCTGGCGGCGGACTTCAGATTTTGAAATGTTAAGATTCTGTTTCATTGTGGAGCATACCACTTGGTACCTACATGTTGGGGCTCATGCCCTCAAACGGTGGGGCATATAAATGTGCTCAGAACAAAGCAAAAATGAATCTTTGTGTTGCCTTAAGTACAGTTTTAATTATATGCATACATATATAATAAATAGGGATGAAAGAAGACCAGTGATCTATTCAGTTCTTCCCTCTTTCCTATTAGTTCGGTGGGGATATCAGCACTCCATTTTCTTCACATAACTTTCAAACAGATTTAGCAAGTAATTACAGTATCAGCTGATAACATGCTCTCACATTTCATTCCAAGTGTTCACTACTTGTTCTGTGAAGTAGTGCTTATTTTGATTTTTCCCTTGAATCTTTCTCACTTTAGTGGCATCGGGGGAGTTTACATGTAGTTGACATTCCGTATGCAATAAGTTAGGATGGAGTGTGCGATTATGGGTCAATAATCACACACTTCTCAAGGGTGTTGGGCACAAGGCACATGTGCTGAGTGCCTTTAAACACCTGAGAGAGATGTGTGATTACTGACCAGAAGTACACACCCTGAAGTGCCTTATTGCACTTACAACATAAGCAGAAACATTGTAAAATAATCAGAAAATCAAGGTATTGCGTTTAGAAACACTGAAATTGTTTTAACTGTGGGAGAACATGTCTCGTTCACTGTGAATCAGCATATAGTCAGTGGCAGTAGGAACGAGAACAATTACAAAGGCCATTTTCAGCTTTAACTAAAGTTGAGTACAGCATTGCCTGCTGTAGTGTTGTAAAACAGTACACTACTTGCTTTCAGTTTTCCCTTCTCAAGCCTGGAGGACTTTTCATTGGGCTTCTCCATTGTCACTGGTTCTGAAGCCGGGAGATGGAGCGGTGGAGTCGTCAGTGACACACTACTCGTTCTGGTTGACTCCCATGGCTCTCCCAGGTATGGCACTCTCCTCATGCTACTGTGTGCATGTTGTTGCAGGTTGAACAGCACCAGCGAGATCGCAGTTGAAGTGGCCACCTCAACCAGTTCTGCAGTCATTGAGTGGCATAAGTGTGATGTGGAGTCATCTTCCAGCCTCGCTCAGTCATGTAGTTGGCCACAGGACGTAGCTGAAGTGCTAGGGTCAGAGTGATGTGGATTTTGATGCCAGCCATAACTGGTGCTGGGGTGAGCGGCTTGTGAATGGTGAGGAGGACTTGATTGTCCGAGGTGCTGCTCTGGTTTTGAAGTTTCTTACAGAATGTAATGATGGAGTGATTTGCATATATGTTTCTGTTATTAGGTTTTCATGGCTGAAAGTAGTTTGGGTGTGTTATTATGGGTTAGTAATTACAAGGCTGTGAGCTGCTTTCAGCCAATGAAATCAATTACATTTTTCTGCATGTTACAAGCTATGCTACGCAGTGCTACGTGCTGTAGTGTAGCATGGTGCAGCATGCAGCTGACACTACGCTATGCTATACCATGCTACATTACAGAGTTTACATGTAGCGATGTGTCACACAATTGATGACAAATGTTTTAGAGAAGCTTTAAAAACAAGCATTTGTCAATGCCGAATGTTGCTTGCTTCTATGTGCTGTTTAGGTATTTGGAAGTCATTGGAGTGCAAATATTGAAAATTTAGAACTTCATTTAGCCGCGTGAGAACCGCGCAACACATCAGCCACAGAAACAGTAATTTTAGGAATTTTTCACCAAATTTTCAAAACAGGCATTTTAAGACCTCTGCTCATGATCAGGTGTCACTGTGATTTTCTTAATGTGTCCCTTACATTGAGTTTAAGCACCACCATTCTGCATGCATTTAATAGCTACATGAAGTGAAACATGTTTTGGGCAGGATGTGAAAAATGACAGCTGTACTGCTCATGATGAGGTGTGATAAAATACCAATGTCGAAAATCTGGAGTGAAAATATTGAAAATTCGCAAACTTACGAGAGTGCGTAGGAACTCCGCAACGCAGACTCGAAAAACAGTCATTTTTAGGAATTTTTTCACCAAATTTTCAACACAGCCATTTTAAGACCTCTGCTCATGAACAGTGTCACTGTGATTTTCTTAATGTGTCCCATACATTGATTTCACACACCGACTGCGCCATTGTGCGCTACATGGGCGGAAACATGTTTTGGGCAGGATGTGAAAAATGACAGCTGTACTGCTCATGATGAGGTGTGATAAAATACCAATGTCGAAAATCTGGAGTGAAAATATTGAAAATTCGCAGACTTACGGTCTCAAGCCAGGAACTCCCATAGCAGCAGACTAAATAAAACAGTCATTTTTAGAATTTTTCACCAAATTTTCAACACAGCCATTTTAAGACCTCTGCTCATGAACAGTGTCACTGTGATTTTCTCTAATGTGTCCCATACATTGATTTCACACACCCATTCTTTCATTGTCGCTACATGGCGGAAATACGTTTGGGTGAGATGTGAAAAATGACAGCTGTACTACTCATAAGAAGGTGTGGTAAAATGGCAATGTTGAAAATCTGGAGTGAAATATTGAAAAGTCGCAAACCTGACGTGTGAACTTTCGTCAACATGCAGCTCGATAAAACAGTCATTTTGGGAATTTTTTCACCAAATTTTCAACATAGCCATTTAAGACCTCTGCTAATGAACAGTGTCATGGTGATTTCTTAATGTGTCCCATACATTGATTTCACACACATCACTACGCCATTGTGTGCTACGGGCGGAAACACGCTTTGGGCAGGATGTGAAAAATGACAGCTATACTGCTCATAAGGAGGTGTGGTAAAATGGCAGTGTTGAAAATCTGGGTAGAAAATATTGAAAATTTGTGAACTTGAGCCTGCGTAGAACTGCATAGCCTTGCGCTAAGTAAAACAGTCATTTTAGGAATTTTTTCACCAAATTTTCAACATAGCCATTTAAGACCTCTGCTCATGAACAGTGGCACTGTGATTTTCTTAATTGTCCCATACATTGATTTCACACCACCGATCGCCATTCTCGCTACATGCAGGGGAAAACATTTTGGGTGAGATGTGAAAAATGACAGCTGTACTGCTCATAAGAAGATGTGGTAAAATGGCAATGTTGAAATCTGGGTGAAAATATTGAAATTTCACGAACTTACGAGCCCCTGTGTAGGAACTGCCTGCGCTAATGAAAAACGGTCACACTGGAATTTTAGCTTCAAAATTTCAACATGGGATTTTGGGACCCCTTCTCATGAATGATGTCACTGTCATGGCGGTGGTACCGGGCCGAAGGTGATTTCCTGAAGTCACTGCGCGGTCACTGCGAAGTATAGGGCCGGACTCTTGCTTCTGTTTATCGTGGAAAGAAGTCCAAAAACATTAAATTGTGAAAAGTCCAAAACTACCTGAGATATGCAACAAAGTTGAAACCCCCTATCTAGCCCATTATACAGCTTACCGGCATTTCCTCAGTTGCGGTCGGCTTTGAAGAGTGCAGGCGTGTTACCGGTCCACGAAGATCATCGCACGGGTCTGGAGGTAAGTATGGGGTGGGGAGGCTGAGTGCGCAGTGGGTGGAGTGCGGGTTGTGGGAGGGCTGGGAGAGCAGCAGCGAGACGTTTCATTTGCAGGTTTAAAAAAAAAAAAAAAAAAAAAAGATATCATGGGGCGTTTGCCACGCTGGGTGGGCTCCAGCGTGGCACAAGGATGTTGAGGCGTTCAGCCGGCAGTGGGCACCCTTGGCCATGTGTTGCTGCCACGCTGGGGTGGGCTCCCAGCGGCACAAGGGCAGGGGCATTCAGCCGGCGGGGATTGGGCACCCAGTCAGCCAAAGGACTGCTTGCCACACTGGGGTGGGCTCCCAGCGGACAACTACTACTGGGGGGCGCAGCTCAGCCGGCGGATTGGGCACCTCAGTCAGCTACAGTGCGGGGGGGTGCGCCGCCTGTGTGGGGGAAGCTGCGTGAGCAGCCGATATCTTATCGGTGCTCACTCAAGCATAACTCCCCTTTCAACTGTATGCCACTGCATTTTGGAGCGTGTCATAGACAGCTCCAAAATGCATTGGCTTACAGGGGCTGCGCCTGCCAGCACACTGACTGAATTGGAGGAGGAGGTGACACACCTCCGAAATCTCCGATGATGGCACTATGTTTCTTGCACATGCGTGCAAGCAACATAAAAATGGCTTCATTTTGCACTTGTAGTTGTTCATATTTATTTATTTATTGAAAGAGTTTTACCATGAAAGGTCTACTGAGCCATGTACAGCTTGTTTCCGGCACAGGAGTGTAGCCAGAAATTTCCATTTTGTACACAGTCCCCAACAGTTACACCCCCCAATTAAAAAATGTACTCATCCTTTCCAAATGGCACCCCCTTCCAAACAAGTCAGATTGTTGTCAGATGACTCCTCTACTCTCCAAAGAGGTTATACATGTATTGGACACTCCTCAGTGGCCTACACTAACCCAAATACTACAGATTAGAATGATAATATTAACAGAGTTATGGTGTGACAGGCACTTAACAAAACTGTACACAAATATGTACAGTGAGTATGCCTGTCTACACCCTTGTTCCAGCACCACCATGGGTAGGGGTATATAGGAGAAGCACAAAATAAGGCAAATTAACAGTAAACAGAAATCCATGTGTAGCCACCCCACCTCCCCATTCGTCTAGGGGATCCCGATGTTTCAAGAGGGGAGGGGGGGGCATACCCCAAAGAGACCCAGACCAGAACATTAACAACCATAGAGAATAAAATGGTGGTGTCTCACCATGGTCCTGGTCCTACTGCAGCATAATGGAAACCGCTACCTCTCGGCACTCCTCTGGATACTACTGTTTGGAACAGGAGACCTCTTCTTTTTTCTTTCTTCTCTCGGAGTCCCCCCACCAGCATTCCGGCCCGGGAAGCACTGACATCATGCGGGCTGTGAACTTTAAACTCCCCCAAAGAAGTCTGGTTAGTAATTCATTAGATTCTCCACAACTTATCTATTTAGCAGAACTTTAAAAACACTCTTGTACACTCGGGAGTAAGCAACAAACCAATTTATTGCACCTGAGGTCTCAATGATTTTTGCAAGGACCCAGGGGTTCCCATTGCTTGCTTAAAACCATATTTGCCATCCGGCTCCGTGGAGCTCAAACTAATTACAGAGCCAGGGGGGCACAAGACTGGGAAAACAGATGTCCTAGGCAGCATTCCACTCAAGGCAGCAGTTGAAACCTCAGATGCTATACCCGAACCTTCACTGGACCTTTGAGCCAGACCTACCCACTGGCATTGGTAAGTTGGTCTCTGACTTATACTTGTTCTTTTTCCTTTACCCTGGTCAGTCTCCAACCTGTTTGAGAAGCTAGATGTATCTCCCACCTGGTCCCGTGTGACGGGTACACAGGAATTTTCTTTCCCTGACCAGTGCCTTAAAATCCTTAAAAATTGCCGTAATCCCTTTAACATGTGGCTGCAGTCACACCCGGTCTCCTTTCTCTGTCTACCGGGATCTCAAAATACTTCTGGCCTGTATCCCCATCAGCCTTACATCCTGTGCTTGCTTTAAACTACCGGGTCCAAGCTGGCACGGTGGCGTTGAGGGTTGAGGCTGCTGGACGCCTTACTTTGCACCACGTCGGTGACCCGGATTCGGGAACTGACTCTGGTTGTTCGGTGGTCGGCCGGTGGAAGAAGGATCGAGCATCAGGATGACTGCTCTCCTTCCTCGGAGCGTGGGGATTCGCACTGGGGGCCAGCCCACGTCTAGAGCGATCAGCTGCATCCATGGAGGTGGAGATGGCCTGCCCACCCATTGCACAGATGTGGGACATGGGAGAAAATGGAAAATTCTGGGACCCGGCAGGACCCATGATGGCCTAAGAAAGCCAGAGGATGTACCCCTCTGAGGGAAGGGTCATAGCCCATGCCAGGTTCGCAGCGGCAGAGAAAAAAAAAAACAACTACCGGGTCCCGAGGGCTTCCCTAGGCCCGTCCTAACCAACCTGCAGTCCGCCTGAACAGCTTGTGAATGGCACCCGAGACCTGCCCCTCTAAGCAGGCCCCATAATGGGTGAGAAGCCTCCGGCACCCCCTTAACCAGGCCTGGACCACCCTGGGAAATGGAAGGGGCGCTGCCACCACCACTCCCCTGGAGGAATCCTGCCACGAAACCTCCAGCCCTGTCAGTACAAGTCTAGTTCCCCCAGGCCTGGGACCCCAGCAAACTACCTCCTAAGGTGCTCTCACCATCCCTTTCTCCCTGGAGCCCCATATGCCCCCACACGATGCTTGCAGGCTAACTGATGCCTTACTCACGGCACTGCCTTGCACTTACAAGGGGGGGGTGTCCCTCAAGATCTGGACCAACGAGCTCCTTCCTGTCTGCCTGTCCTGCCATCTCCCAGACAACCACCTCTCCCACCCCCCCCCGGCCTACCTGCGCTCCTGCCTTTTAAGGGCTAACAAGCCTGCCCCTAGTGGCATTCTCAGTGTATAGCCCAGAATGGTAACTTCCCCAAAACACCTACCAAACCCATAAACTGGGGGGAAAAGGCACAAAAGTGGTCTTCTAATGGTGAATGCAAGCCCCTCTCCTGGAGAGGGGGCTTACACTTGTACAATGAGCAGCAGCAAATAAATATACAAGGCAATGGGGACAGTGCAAATAATCATTAAATACTACTGGTAAGGTGAGCAGATGGTAGAGTTATGTGCCAGAACAGACCTGGGTACTATGTACTTGAAGTAGAGCCTCCAAGAATTGATACAAGTTTACAGGTGGAATCACAGTCAGTGTGTTTGGTATTAATGGATACTTTATTGTTCTTTTGAAAGATACTGATCCTACACCAGTGACCCGGGTTCAGGAACAGCCTCGGATCGTTGGGGTGCTGGCACGGGGGGAGGGGCGGAGCAGGATTGAGCACCTAATGTCAGCTGTCCTCGGGTGGTTGTCGGGGAGGCCCCCCCCCCCCCGTATTTCTACCACTGGGTGGAGGTCTGGTGGCGCAGGTGGGGGGCGGTAAGTCGGGAGGTGTCTCAGAACGCGGCGCATGTGTCCGGCACTGGGGGCGGGTGAAAAACTGGAAAAAAAACATAAAATACATAATGAAAAAAAAGAGAATGATCCCAGTTATTGCTGAATGTCAACAACGTAAACCACTGAAAAACATTCATTTATATGTAGTTGTTGTTCACCAACAACTTCAAGTAGCATTTTATTCTAAAAAAAAAAAATAAATAAACATACAAAATAATTAGATGTGATCCCACTTGAAAGTCTGTATCAGTGTGAACATAAAGTGAACAGTGAAGCTAGTTTTTAAAGTTTTGTCTGGAAACTTTATTTGTACTTTTTCTGGCAAGTATCAGCTACTTGTAAACTATAGTGTGTAACGTAGTAGTGTAGTGTCACCCTCGTCGTCCTCTCATCCTTGTGCATGTTGAAGAGTTGCCTTTGGTCTGATGGCATTACCCCTTTTAGATACTTGAATACTGTTTTCATGTCTCCCCGAAGTCGTCTTCTTTCCAGAAAAACAGCACCAGTTCTTTCAGTTGTCTATGTTCTCCAAGTCCTCAGCCGTCGTGATCCTTCACCTCTGCACTTTCTCCATCGTGTCAGTATCCTTTTTCTGATATGGGAATGAGAACTGCAATCTGTACTCAAGATGGGGCCAAACCAAGGATCTGTGTAAGGACTTTGTAACATCCCTAGAGCTACTTATTCTTGTAATGCATGCTGTGATTTTGTTTGCCTTGCTAGCTGCTGCCTCAAACTACTGCTCCCACTTAAAGTGCCTGTTGTGGTGATCAGTTCTCCACAGTCTTTTCCTGCTTGATTTCAGTGATGATCACCATACTGTTCAGGTCGTATTTTGCATTCAGGTTCTTTTTTCCATCACCTTTCATGTATCCTTTCAAGTCTCAGTGTCGAGTGTGCAGGAACACGTTCGGTATGTGGGACAGCGAGATTTGCAAGTGGTGGGGAAAGAAGTATGTCTCTGAATGTGGATCAGTTGAGTGTGTGTTCTAAAACCCTAATTTTACTTAGGGAGGGGTGTGTGTGTGTGTGTGTGTGTGTGTGTGTGTGATATCACATGTAAATTAACACATACCATCTCTGTGCTAGTTAAAATCATTCATCACAGAGTGTGAGCTGCACGGCATGTTGGGAGAGCAGAGAACATTTATATATCGAATGTGTATAAAGATTGCATGAAATAAAATGCTATATACTGTACTTGGGGTAATCCCCATAACTTGACACTCTAGTGCTGTATGAGGGTGGTACTACCCTGTTGGGGTGTCGTCCTTTGGATGAGATGGTGTCCAGGTGGAACTAAAGGATCCCATGGCACTTATCGATGAAGAGCAGGGGAGTTTTATTTAAAAAAATTAGACAAAACAGCAACAAAATGAAAACTACCATCAAAACAACATTATGCAAACTGAGTATATGATAATGAGAAAAAGAAACAAACAAAAATAGCTCAATAAACAATGTTAAACTAAATACAGAAAAGAAAAAATAAATTGCTGGCACTCTTTAAGAATTTCAACAGAGCATTAAGTTCCCCATAACATTTCTACTACAGTAACCTCTAGTGACTTGTTCCATTCACAGTTTTAATAGTCTTTTTTAATGGTTGTGTGTAATTTGATGAAACAAAAAGTTGTAAAAACAAAACATTTATTTCTCCTGGCTAGTCCTGGACACATACCTAGAAAACGGAAAGTTTGGATTAGACAGGATTTAGTAGAAGGCAGATTATTAGGCTCCTAACAGTTGATGCTGCTGCAGTAGTTATTGCTCTCTGAATCATTGGTCCTGGAGGCATCAGTGTCACATGGGACAAGGAGGCATTGTAGGAACAAGAAGAGTCCTAAAAAATGCTAACATGGACATCCTCAGGGGCCCATAAAACCAGCAAGCAAATTTAGAAAAAAACTCTTCAGCAAACAAAGTGAAAGACTTACTAAGGGTAAGGGCTCCCAGGTCGCTCCTGTAAAAAAGCTTTCAGCTTAGTGTGCTATACCTGGTTAAACAACTAAATAAAAAATAAAAACACATACAAATCAAAACGCTCTGTACAACATATTGTTTTGTAAATGCTGATTTTAGTTCTCCATTAATGTATCCAGGATACTCCTTTCCAGAGAGCCACACAATCATTACCAGTGTAACACTATTTTGCTTTTGTACCAATTCTATTTAGTGAAAACTCACACAGTTGAATCATTGAAAGATATGTGGACCTAAGCAGCTGTAGCACACACTGGCACCTAGCTTGCCATAGATAGTGTTTAAGACAGGCCAGAGACCATCAGAGTGCTCAGATTATAGTTCTGTAAATGTGGAGGAAAATTGCCAAGAATCAGACACTCGACACAGAGTTTTCATCTGGCAACCAGTGTTGACCAGAACCCCCTGATTAAAGTACATTCCAAAAAGAAATGTTCCATTGTTTCTATTTCATCAGTACACTCAGGATATGCACAAATGCATTCCTCAACAGGCTTATGTTTCCTATTGCCCCGGACCCCTAGTCTGCTATAGCAGTGTAACCAAGGCATATCCCACATGGGCACCAGAACTCTTGTAATCTGTCAGTTGTTTAATAACCTGTGCTTTTTTGTGTGGTAGACAGTGCTTAAAATCAGGTTCCTGGATGCATACCTTTGCTAAGACTGTGATATGTAATTGCTTCCTGGGTAAGGAAACAATTTGTTGCAGCATAAGCTTCCACCTCATGATTTTCTTCAAACTATTTATGCCATATTCAGGTATGCCCATGTACTGCAGAAGTTGGGGGGTATGTTGCCATCTGTCAAAATATTTGAAGAAATTTCCTGTGATCCATAATCCTGCTGGTGTGGTGGCTATCGACAGACCTATCCTAAGTGAACCATGGAGGAATAAAATGTGGAAGAATACTGTGGGGTTTAACATATTGAGACTCCCTCCTTTATTTTTGGGTGAATAAGTAAAATCTCACTTCACAGCATTAAGGTAGCTTCCCCATAACATTTGAAAGAAAATACTAAAGATCCTTGTCTACAAGCTAACTGAGGAGGAATATAACGGAGATATGGTACGATAGGGAGTAACAACTGCCAAATTATATTAACCCTTTTTAATTTAGATAGTCTTCATGATTTCCATTTACTTACTTTTGACTCACAGAGCTCCAGTTGTTCATTCAAATTGAGAGAGGTTACATCTCTTTTTCCAAATGTTGTCCCCAAAACCAAGATGGGGCCATCCTCAGTCTTGATTGTTGCAGTGCAGGAGGGCTATGGGGAGCTGCCACCCAACTGTATTCCTTTACTTTCTTGCATATTGATCTGTGAAACTGAATAATCTGAAAATGAGTATACAGTCAACACTGCTGCTTGTCTAGAAGGCACATCAGACACAAAATGGCACACATTATCTGCATATGCTGTTATTTTCAAGGGGGAAGAATTCCTCTAATATTCAGAGCCGACATTATCTTCCGAACCAGTGGTCCAAGGCAAAGGTGTATAGAGGAGCGGGCTCAAAGGGCACCCTTGGCGGAGTCCTACTTTAACTGGGGATGATAGACCAAATCTTCCTTGTAAAAATTGTGTCACTGGTAAAGTGGCATACAAGGTGTGTAACCAAGCAACCAACTCCTGAGGTACACCATAAAGGGATAATACAGAAAAAAAGTATTAATGTAGAACTCTGTGAAAGCCTTTTGTTTGGTCTAGGGATAACAAAAACCCTGGAACGTTATTAACAGTACAAAGATGAAAAGTTTCTCGTATCATATATTTATTTTATTGTTTATTTCCCTTTGAGCTGAGGGGCTCATTTACAAAGGTTCCAAGTCAAAGAAATACAGGACAATACAATGGGTACAGGTAATAACAGGCAGACAAGACAATAGTGACATAAAAGGTTACACAGCTTCAGTTACAGAAGTGCTCTAGGAGAAAAATACAACAGCACTCCATGAGTGCGGTACATACAGATAGTAGCTTTGGCAGGTTCAATTTACAATTTAAGGTCAGAGAAAATTCCTGGGCTGTCTGACTACATGGAGATGAAATATATGCAGCCAGAGAGGTGGCTTTGTCAAGGGAACAGCAGAGAGGAATAGTTTTGAGGGGTGGGAGTAGGAGGTACCGAGGTGCAGAGAGTAGAGATATCTGCAGCCAGAGGTGGCTTTGACAAGGGTAAAGCAGAGAGGAGTAGTTTTGAGAGTTGAGAGGTGAGAGTAGGAGGGATGGAGTGGGGGAAGGGTGATCAGAGGGGTGGTATGAGAGGTAATAAAGCGGGAAAGAGGGGGTGAGCTCAGGGGTAATGCTGGGTGATCCGAGGTTTATGAGGGAGCAGCAGCAGTCATTTTTAAGGCTAGATAGGATTGGAGCCCAGTTTTAAATTGGCTCGGCGTCCTGCATTCAGTAAGGGGTCAGGGAGGTCATTTAGCCATTTGGGTCCACGGTATTATAGGGATCATAGTACGCTTAAAGGGCACTTCTGGTGTTTTTGGAAGGTTGGGCGTTCTTAAATAGATTAGCGGTGGATTTAGGTGTGAGTCCTAGGAGTGATTTATTCCCCCAACAGGCAGGCGTGGTACTTTACTCTGAAATGGAGAGGGGGCCATCCAATCTCTTTATAAAGAGCACAGGTATGGGTCAGATAATCTACCCCAAGGACCAATCTACAGGTCTTATTAAGGAGGGTTTTGACCCTTTTCAGCGTGATGTCTGAGCCAGCCCCCTAGATCATCAGGGTATCATGTTGCCACAGTGACGGGAAAACAGCGAAGACCATCACAGTGACATTATTGACAGTTTGCTGTGATGGTCCGCTGGGTTCCCGACGCTGTTGTCTCTGGGGTGTTCACCCACTCCCCGAACCAATTCCGAGTCAGAGTTGGTTATCTAAAGTGTGGAGGGCGTGGGTGGCGTCGTGGCGACAGCGCAATGCCAATTGGTGGCATTATGCAATCTCTGTATCAGCAGTCGGCAAAGTCCCTGTCGCTACGATGACATGTACCCGATCACCAGCCCGTAACTGATGGTGGACAGCACAAAGCTGCACGTGACTAGTTTCAGTGCTTCTGGAGTCTGTGCATGCCTGTGGCGTTAAAGAACACCCAGCTTATTATTAGCTGAGTTTATGACTTAGTATCCGTGGAGAATGTGAGGGCATTGTCAAGGTGAACACCCAGGTATTTGAAAGTGCCTACTTGAGCTGACCCACCAGTGCAGTGGTTAGATTTCCACTCAGGATGCCAGCTACCCGGGTTCGAGAATGGACCCGGGGAGTCGGAGGGCTAGCCAGGGGAGAAGGATTGAGCGTCCCTGGGGCTGCCCTCCTTCTCCGGAGGGAGGGAAGGGCTGAGTGTCCAATGCTTGACAGACCCCTGGTGGAGGCTGGGGGCACTTCAGCGTTTGGCACCAATACTTTGGGGGGAAGGATGGACACTGGTCATCATTGCACATCCCCGCCCTCAGGGCAGCAAGTAAAAGAAACATGCCGGTCCCCCTGGCATGAAGGCACATTCCGTCCTGCCGCCCACTGCTTCCAACACCTGCTGGGGGGGGGTCCTGCTCTTGTGGCCCCGACCTGGGGGGTAATCCGGGGCTTGCCCACAATGTCCATTAGGGAGTGGGAAGCCACTCGGTGGCCCTCGCCCAGGGGTAAACCTGGGCATGGGGGCAACAGGCAGATGGGGCCTGAAAATAGGGGGATATGGCCCCCATAAAAATAGAAAAATAAAAAAAGTGCCTACTTGCTCCAATATTGCCCCTTTGTGGCTATGGATTAATAGCGGACCGTACATTTTTTTTGCTATGAGGCATAGTGAAGAGCATGCCTTTAGTTTTTTTGTAATTGAGCAAGAGTCTGTTCTGCGTAAACCACATTTCTAGCCTTTGGAAGTTGGCTTGTAGTTCCGTTATAATTTCTGACACATCCCTGCCAGATACCGAGATGACAGCATTGTCAGCATAGAGCACCATGCAAGCAGGGCAGGCGAAGGTAGGGAATTAATGAATAAGCTAAATAGCAAGGGGCCGAGTATTGATTCTTGAGGGTCTCCAAGGCTCACTTCCCTTGGTTCAGAGAGTTTTCCACTAAACGAACGCACTGTGATCTGCGGGAAAAGTAGATGCCAACCAATAAATGTATATTCCTGTTGGAAATGGAACAAGTCCGTGCTGGTTCACTTAGTGTATCCACCACTTGCAGTGGTCTGGTCATAAGTAATTTGCCTAGGATTTAAAAATCTGAGTTCAGTAAACAAATCGGTCTCCAGTTTTGGATGTCCAGTTTGTCCCCTTTCTCAAATAAGTAGATTAGAATTCCTGTATTGAAGGAGGGGGGCTGCTATCACTGATTCTAAGATAAAATTAAAAGTATACCATAGGGACTGGTCAATTTCCGCTGAGACATGTTTATAAAATCCTTTGTAGAGGCCATCTTTTCCTGGTGACACCCCCCTTTTGGAGACCTGTAATCATAGAATCATGACAGCAGAAAAGGACCCAATGGCTCATCTAGTCTGCCCTCCCCATCCCACTCCTTTCCTTTGCCATTGGCCCTCTTATTTCTGCTTTAGTGACTGGGGTGTTCAGGAAGTTTTTAACTGCTGCAGAAATATTCGGTAAGAGAATATCTAACAATCCAGTAAACTGCCTGGTATCTGTGATAGGGTACCAAAGTCAGGGCATGCTGCTCAGCCTTATGGAATAAATCCGGGCAGTGGTGTAATAATACTTCCAGTATCACCACATAAGGCCATGATGGATAATTGTTGCATCCGCTCCTTACAGGCATCAAAAGGGTCACCATAAAGCCATATCTGTTCCATCCTCTCCTCCTTACCGGCACCAAAAGGGTCACCATAAAGCCATTTCTGTCTGCTACTAAGGTGGCAGCTCTGTCATACTGGTATCCACTCATTTCTAGTTTTAACTGTTGGATTTGGTCTGAGAAATCCCCGTAACTTCTACTTGCTAAGATAATACAGTAGTTTGTATAGTTGCTCTGTCAACTTTAGGTACTGGAAATATGCCTGCCTCTTGTTTGTGTTTTCCATAATTCTGAAAAACCCGCTGTATGTCTTTCTTTGTATCCTTCTACCATGCTAGCAAGTCATCGTAACGTACTAATACTGATTCTCGGGCCCTTAACAACTGTCTAATTTCTGCCTATACTCAGGTACCTCAAGAAGGGAGGAGTTCAGTCTCCATCTATAGGGCATGGTGGTAAAGGGGGTTCAAAACTGACAGTAAAATGCAACAAATGATTGTCTGAATTCTATGGGCATTATTTATTTTATTTATTGAATTTTGTTGACCGGGTAGGCCCACTGGACCCCGGAGGTCCCTTTTTCAGGGGTGACCCGGGGGTTAAAAATAACATACAGGTAAACAGAACAGTAAAAGCAGGTAAGCAGAGCTGTAAAAATAACATACAGGTAAACAGACAATACAAGTAGGTAAGCAGAGCTGTAAACTTGCGTAAATACCAAATGGTTTAACAGTGATAACACACATGAGGCAAATTCCATACTGTATAACTGTGAAAGACTTAATGGCATTTACAATACGGAAGGTGGAGAGGAGGAGGGGCCGTGGCATAAGGTCAGTTCCTTATGCATTGGCAAGTGCTCCTGGCGAGCAGGATGCTTTGAGCTTAGACCGAAGCAGGGGCTCCGAACCCTGCCTCCCGTATCTCCAGTGGGAGTTTGTTCCAGTGGGAAGGCGCAGTAAAAGCAAAGGACCTGGACCCAGCTTTAGTCTTTGTTTTGGGGACCACAAGGAGGTTTTGTCCTGAGGAACGGAGACTCCTCAGGTTGGTTTTGACACTAACTAGTCCTTTGAGACTAGGGGGAGGTAAGGGCCCCAGAAGCTTAAAAGCGAGACATAGTGTGGGGTAGATGAGGCGGCTTCCAATAACGGCCAGCTGAGCTTGGATTGAGCCTCGAGTGGTGTGTCCTAGGGTGTGATAATGTTGCAAATCGGACAGTCTTATTGTATAAGGTCTGGAGCCTGCCAAGTTCCGTAGAGGCCACGCCTTGAAGAACAGGTGCTGCATAAGTGAGCTTGGGGAGAAGGACGCTAGTTGCGATGGCAACTCTGACTTCAGGGATAATCTGGTCCTTTATTCTGTAGAGGATACAGAGTTTTCCATGTATGGCTTTGGTGAGTTGGTCAACATGATTTTTTAGGGTGAAGCCTTGGTCCAAGGTTAGCCCTAGGTATTTAGTGGAGGTAACCACCTCAAGTTTATCACCCCCTCTGGACTGCAGCTGAAGGGCATTAAAGAAAATTGTTGGAGCAGTGGGCCAGGGGAAAGGAAAAATAATCGATGCCGGTAGCCACTTGATTTCTGTGTTAAGTTGTACCCGTCTGGAAGGGTGCAGGGATTGGTAATCATCAGTTAGACCAGCAGTGATTATTACATTTTTCAAAGCAAAGCTGTCACAGTAATTTTTTTTTCATTCCTCTTTCTTACATGCTGTATCCAAGGTGCAGAGAAAATTGCCTCCTAAAATAACAGTGCTGGCTATATGTAAGTAGGGCTGGATCTGTTCAAAAAGTTCCACCCTTTTAGCATTTTTCGGCGGGGTGGGGTGGATGTGTTGATTCATCGGATACCCTTATCATACCATTTTATGTCGAACAGAAGTGCTCTCCCAGGACAAATATCTACCAATGTTTCAACTGTAAAATTAGTTTCACCAAAGGACCAAAAGGATCATCCCCATACCCAGTTTTTTTTTTGCCAGGGCTAAATGAAAGGTGGATGCCATCCACGTTTCCTGACGAATACAGCTTTTCTTCTTTGATACGTCTTTATACTAGAGACATTGCAGGAAATGATTTTGAACTGTGCCATGAAAGGTTATGCATAGCAGTAGCCAGTATAAGTCAGGTGACATCATCTGTTACAGTCAATTGCTTCTTTTGTGCCTGTTTCTGTCTTCTCTGTGACCTGTCAGGATCTGAAGCTGGTCTAGACCGAGAGGATCGTGTGAAAGATGCATCGGAGTCCATATCACCCATATCTGAGTTTCCCCAGTTGTGCTTCTCTTGCAGTACCTCAGGTTTGTTGGAGAACTGAGTTGGAATTGGACCTAGAGGCAGCTTCACTAGCCTAGAGCTTCTTCAGAGGACTACTGTTACATCCTCCAGAGGTGGAGTCATCTATGCCACTTCCTTCTTGGGTCTTACAGGTACCATATGCTCCTCGGGTGCAGGTGTGATGTCTGACTCTAGTGTTTTGCTTTGGGGGTCAGGTTCAGTGCCATCCTTTGTCAGCATTCTTCCTGGATTCCTCAGGTCTGGTTTCCTGGTTACATGGTTGAGTATCTGGAGGTTCGGGGTCCTGGGGGTCTCCCGATCTTGTTGAAAATCTCTAGCCAAAGTTCTCTGATGAATGGGGTGGGTCAGCCCATTGTGCTAAGGCCCCCACTTGCTGGGCATGCCTCAGGATGCTGTCTTGGTCAGTGCCATTTGACTGGTTCCAGGTTGCCCAAGGGCAACACTGAAAAGAATGTCCCTTCTTCTTACAAAGACTGCAACAAAACTAGTACCTACATGTCAGGCTGACTGGACCAGATTGTCCACATAACCTGCACTTCAGTGGATCACATGTCCTGGATAGGTGTGTTCCAGACAATAACAACGCTGGGGGGTTAAAACATGGGTTGAATTGGACCCCCCAGGTGTAAAAAATGTGAGTCTAAAAAGGAATCTACTGGGTCAAAACATAATCGGTGGCAAATTTTGAACAGTTCACTTTCCCTTCCTTTACATATTGTTATAGAGTAGGTGCATCAGTTTGGACCCACTGGCAAAGGGGAGAGGGGTCGTTTCTGGGCAGGATGCAGCTTTTGCCCTTTTGGTGCATGTTAGCACTGTTCCTGGTTCCAGAGCCACTTTTATAACAGGCCTTGGGCTTGCCTGTGTAAATCAGATTCCCTTCTCTTCCTGGAAGAAGCTGTTTGGTAGATGGACCACACCATCTTCTGAGGACCTTATCTTGAAATGGAAATGCCATCTGCCTGTCCATATGAAATCTGAATCGAGGATGGGATCAGATGTGATCAGGGCCTCACACCTTTGTTTCATCCAGTAGTAAATATCCCTGATATTGACCCCTTCGTTGCTAAATATTAGTCACAGTCATCGGTGTTGCTAGTGAGAGTACTATGAAAGGGGCCCACACAGGTGTAAATTTGTCCTGACTATATCTCAGCCAGAAGCATCAAGATTTTGAAGGGGTCTTGAAACTGACATCGACGTTATATTTGCCCGACATGTGTGTCAAGGCATTGATGTCTGAGGCTGCAAACCGTAGTGAGGATTTCTTTTTTTTTTTCTCACCCATATTCTTTTTATCCTGGAGCTAGCAGGCAAGGCTCTGCCCCCCCCCCCAACCAGGAGGCTCGCATCAATCCACTGCTTGCAACCTCATCACCGGGTGCGCTGCCGGGACTCTTATGGAGCTTGCCAGCTCCATTTTTTCCATTTTCTCTCCTCCCTTTGTTGTGGCCCCATGTGCACGTGCGGAGGCACAGGCACGCTGTGGTCCCACAACACACTCTTCATGCCGTCTTCCATCCTGCACTGCCTCCAGGCCTCCACCTGGTGGTAGCCATGTGGCAGGGGTGACAGAGTCCCTCCCCGGGAGAGGAGAGCTGCCTCATGGCTGCTCAATCCAGTTCCACCCTGCCCCCAGCCAGTTCCCAACAACCCAGGATCATTATCGAACCTGGGTAGCTGGCATGGCGCGAAGTGTGGCATCCAGCGCCTCAATACTCAGCACCACTGAGCCGGCATGTAGTAATGATTTCAACAGTTGTCTGGCTACATATGGTCTGTTCAGGCACTCCAACATCCCACCTCATGGTTCATCAGTTGTATCTGATGTTGGATCATCCCCTGAGTCCAAGGAGTCCGGGTTTGAACCTCTAAATGTATCCCGTTGCTGACAGTGTATGGGGAGCTGCCCTAGATGTGGCAGTCTTGGGGGGGAAGGGGCATCCGCCGTGATGTATTTTGAGCTCTTGACCATCCATGATTATTCTGAGCTGGTGGGATCTGGTCATCATTTGTCACTCAAAACGGTATTCTTATTAGCTCCCTCCTCTCCGGGGGGAGAGGTGAAGACTGCTGTTTCTTGTGCATCTGCTTGCCTTGTTTCCTGCAATATCTCAGTAGCAAACTTCTTATCATCACAACCCTTGCCTTCTTCCTGTGCCTTTTCTGCTCCTGCCTGAAGATGCAGAGGGTACTGGCCTGGAGTTACTGCAGTCTCTGAAGCTCTCTCTCTCTCTCTCTCTCTTGGCTGTACCGCTCTGTCATGTCCTGTGAGCCGTCCATATCTGTTAGAAGAGCTCTGTGCCGGAATACGCGTGTGAACTCCGTCCTTTCTAATGCTTTTGCCAATGTCAGTAACCTGTGTAGTGTTCACTGTTTTGCAGCCATGGCTCTGGCATTCCCTTGTCCTCTGTTCTTGGTCCTGTAGCTGTTGGGAGTGCAGTGAGCTCCACATCGGTAGCTGGGGTCGGTTTGGGACTTTCTTCATCAGGCCTTGTAGGATCCACATTTGCTCAGTGTCAGGCACCGAAACAGTCAGTCGTGGTCACGCACCTTCCCTCAGAACTCAGGAAGCAACAGGTCTGGCAGGAGCCGTGTTTTCCTTATGAATAGGTGAGTGGCTAGAATCATACAGTTCTGTTTGTCATTGTGTGGGGTTTATAATGTGGTTAAACCTTCAGTATTCAGCTGGGGAACAGTTGTTTCTCAGGGATACCAGGTTTTGTGGTTCTGGAACAGATCCTGCAAGTGTATCTCTGCAGGGACTGGGGCTAGCATTCTTGATGAAGTTGTAGTTAAGGCCAGCACATTGTTGCTGTGGTCCTAGTTGGGGACTGGAGTCCAGTCTGAAGCTTTCCTTTGCTTCCAGTCAGCATTACTTGGTGCTTTTCAGGGGACAGTGGTTCTCCCCGCTTTTTCCCTGCAGATGAGCTCTGGCAGGTTGTCAGCCTGTCCCTACCACTCCAGTCCAGCACCCACCTACCCCTGACCAAGCCACCCTGAGCTTTCCCCACGGATTGCCCTCCCCATGCGAGGCAAGAAAGGGGAAGGCCGTCCTCCCCCCACCCAGAGACTCTCATGCAGAATTCTGGCAGTGGTCGGGTGGCGATGTGGGAATGGGGCGGGCAGGCAAGGCTTCATGAAGCCAGCTCCTTCCCATTTTCTGGTTTCTCCCTGTACCCCTTGCCACTGCAGCACATAAGCATGCGTGTGTGGAGGCATGCACATGCTACAGAACCACGGCCCCTCCCTTGCTTGGTGCTCAGACTCTGACACTGCCACCTGGCTCCACGAGATGGCAACAGAAGAGCGAGGCAGCATTGCTCCCATCCCTGGGAGAGGAGAGCAGTCCATCGGACCTTCAACCCCCCCGAAAAAGCCCGGTGCCTTGGGCCTGCTCCTGAACTCGGGTCGCTGGTGGTGGAGAGTGTAAGGCGATCTTTGTGATTGTGAGGTTTGTTAAACAGTTTGTAAATGCTGTCTTGACTGTTACGGCTGTGTTTTGCTCTCAGTCGCCCAGCTGCTTGCTGTCACTACTGGGATCTGCCTTGTCAGATGCTGTCTCTGCTAAACTTTCAGATTTTTATAGTAACCAAGTCCCATTTCCTGCCATAGAAACACAGAAACATAGACTTTGACAGCAGATAAGGACTGCTTGACTCACTTAGTCTGCCCATTTCCCTACGTACTGGATAAGCTGCAGATCCTAGTTAACCAACAGCCTATTTCTTCCTACCCCCCACAAGAATTGCCTTATGTCTGTCCCATGCATTCTTGAATTCCCCCACTATTTTTGACCCCATGACCTCCTCAGGAAGGCCGTTCCATGCGTCCGCCACTCTCTGTGAAAAAATACTTCCTCACATTGCCCCTGAGCCATCCCCCCTCTGTCTTCAAATTGTGTTCCCTTGTTCTTGCACATCTTTTTCTGAAAGATGCTACCCTCTTGGACTTTGTTGATTCCCTAGAGGTACTTAAAAGTTTCTATCATGTCCCCCCTCCCTCCTTTCCTCAAGGGTATACACATTAAGCTCCTTTAGTCTCTCCTCGTATGGCTTCTGTTGCAGACCCTGCACCATTTTTGTTTCCCTCCTCTGGACTGCCTCCATCCTGTCTATGTCCTTGCTTAGATGGGGTCTCTTGAACTGGATGCAGTACTCCAGATGGGGTCTCACCAACAGTCTGTACAGAGGGATAACAACTTCCTGTTCTAGGGACATGGATATGTTGTTCAGTCCACACTTATTGGCAGGTTCCTTGCCGCTTTAATTGTTGCCAGAAGGTCTTCAAGCTGGCTCCTCCCACGCACCCGGGTGGTAAAACTCTCGGCTCCGGCCCATGACACCAGATCTTCCTTACCACTTGGAAGCTCAGGTTCCCTCCTTAGCGCTCTGTGTTTTAGACTGGATCCTAACTCTTTGGTTCGTCCGAAATTGGTTTTGAAGTTTTCTAAACTTCGGTCTTCATCTTCCCTCGCGGCTGCAATGGACAAATCTATTCCCGGCTTTCGGAGGTGCCCTTGCGGGCAGAAAATGTCCAGGACAGGTCCGCACTCCACGTGCGTCTACTGCCTTGGCCTAGATCACGACCCGCAGGCCTGCGAGTTGTGCCGCTCTTTCTCGGCCAACGTCCTGGATGATCGCACTGCCCAATTGAAGCTCGGGTGCCCTGAGAAGCGTTTTCTGCCGGTAAAATTTAAAGAGGCTCGTTGGGCGGTGTCCGCGGCGGCTGGCTCAGCTGAGCAGCTCGAGCAGATGATCGCCCTCAAGGAGGAGGTGGCCCAGGCCACATCTTCCTCCTCCTCGGCCGCGGCATTTATCCCGCTGTCTCTGAGTTCCTCGTACACGGCTTCATTCAAGGAACTTTGTCAGTCCCTTTCCATGAAGGGAGAGGGGCCATCGGGACTTTCTTCTCAGCCCAAGAAGAAGGAGTCGAAGGGTAAGTCCCACCGTCGGCGTTCATAGGAGCGGGAGAGGTCTCCTTCCCCGGACAGCCGACCGTCTACTTCGGTCGAAGTTGCAGCTCAGGCTACTGGCTTCATGATGTCCCCGTCAGGCCAGCCTGCCGAGACTCCCGTCGACGCAGTCGAGATTTTTCTCGATCCGTTAGACGGGCTGTCGACTGGTGAAGCCGACAACCCTCCTTCACCGGTTCCCCCGGTGGAGACCGAGGATCTGCCTGTGCCTTCAGGGCCGCAGTCCCCGGTTAAAGTTCCCGAGCCGAGGGAAGAGCGGGTGTCCCCCGTCCCCTCCCAGACCCGCCCTCTGTCCCCCCGAGAGTCTCGGTCTCGGACTTCATCTCGGTCAAGCCGTTCCCACCGACATCGGCGGTCTCGGTCTCGATACCGAGGTAAGCGGCAACACCGTTCCTGCTCGTCCTCTTCCTCGGATGTGGGGAGGCTTCGGCGTAAATTACGTCGGCGGTACGAGGAGCTTATGTGGCAGCAGTTGCTGTTGTCCGGGTCTAAGCCGACTCCGGTTCAGACCCCGGCCATCAAGTGGCTGTCGCCCGAACGACTAAAGCAACCACTCGCCCCAGTCGAGTTGCCCGCTCCAGGGCCCGTTGCTCGGCCAAACCAGCTGCCCCACCGATTGTGGTGGAACCTCCGCCTCCACAGCCAAAGTCACGGGCACCGACCAAGGATTCTCGGTCGGGTCATGGCCTGCCCCACAGGTTGTCGGTCACTCTCACTCCCGACCGTCCCCGGCAGGTAGAGGGTGGCTCAGGGCTGAGGCAGCTCTTCTCAGACTCTTCAGAATCCGACGACGACTCCACCTGTTCTCCAGGCAGGTCGACCTGGAGTCCTCCGGGGGGCCAGTCTTTGGACGATAGCCCATCGTCCTTTTTGGGTCTGCTTCGACTCATTTCGGAGTCCACCGGGATGCAGCTCGAGCCCGTGTCCAAACGGGCCAAGTATCCCCTGACGGAGATACTGGACCGAGGGGATTCCCCCACGGAGGCCTTTCCGGTGGCTGAGGCCATTGTCGGCCCAGCCTTGGAGCTCTAGCAGCGGCCTGCTTCCTGTCCTGCGCCCTCAGCCAGGATGGCCAGGAAGTATGCGGTCCCTACCGGCTCATTGCCCGGTTTCTCAGAGCACCCCTCTGCCGAGGGGTTAGTCACCGACAGCATTTTCCAGCGTTACGGTAACGCTCGGGACGTGGATAAGCCCCCCGACAAAGAGTCCAAAAAGCTGGACTTTGCCGGACGCAAGGTATATGCTGCATCCTCTCTCGGCCTCCAACAGGCCAGCTTGGCTGTGCTGATGGCACACTTCTCCCACGCCCTCTTGGGCTCCCTGGATGAGGTTGTCCCTCATCTCCCGACCGACCTGCAGACCACGGTCCGCCAGATGCGGGACCAGGGTAGGGCGGTGGCGAAGCAGCAGCTTCAGACTGCTCTGGACATAGGTGATTCCTGTGCCAGGTCAGTAGAGGCCGTGGTGGCCATGCATCGCAGGGTGTGGCTGAGGATATCCACCTTCACGGCGGATACCCAGCACAAGTTGGCGGACGTCTCCTTCTTGGGGACTGACATCTTCGGCCCTGGAGTGGAAGGTCACCTCTAGCGGATCGAAAAGTCCAATGCCACCCTGGACTCGGTCACCTCCGCCTAGAGGGACAAAGGCCACCGTCAGCTACAGCAGAAGTCCTTTCATCCTGGCCCTGCATCTCGACCGGCCCAACAGCACCAGCAATAGGGCCAGCAGGCTCGGCTTGCCATCCCAAACTCAGCCGGCAGCTTCCTCCAACAGGAAGCAAGGAGGTAGCGCCTAGGAGAGTCCCTCACGGTTCCTCCTCTAAGCCTGCCCAGTGACGGGGTTGAGGGTGCCGCCCAGCCTCGCCACGTCCCCCGGTTCTTCCCCCCCCCCATGGGGAGACGGCTCCGCCACTTCCTTTCCGCCTGGTCCGCTATCACCACGGACCACTGGGTATTGGAGGTGGTAGATAAAGGCCTGCCTCTGGAGTTCGAGCAGGCTCCACCCTTTGCAGAGCCGTTCGCCCTCGGGGCAACACGGGTCCGCAGCACTCGCTGTCAGCCCGCCGAGCCGATATTGCCCTGCTCCTCGAAAAAGAGGTGATCAGGAAGGTGGCGGATCCTCCTCCAGACCCGGGGTTTGTCTCCAGGTACTCCCTGGTCCCAAAACGGACGGGGGGGCTGGCGCCCCATTCTCTACCTGCACGACCTGAACAGGTTCCTAAGGTCTCAGACCTTCAGGATGGTCACTCTGGCTCAGATAATCCCATCCTTGGAACGAGGCATGTGGTTCTGTTCCCTGGACCTCCAGGATGCGTTCTTTCACGTCCCAATCCATCCATCTTATAAGAGATTCCTCCAGTTCAAAACGGAGGGATTCCTTTACGAGTTCCGGGCCATGCCCTTCGGCCTCTCCCTAGCTCCCAGGGTCTTCACCAAATGCATGGCAGTGGTGACAGCATTCCTGCGGCGCCAAAGGGTTCGGGTGTACCCCTACCTGGATGACTGGCTGATTGCAGTCCCCTCCAGAGCGGAGGCGGAGCGGTCCAGAGATCTGGCCCTCCAGGTTTGCTCTCAGATTGGCCTCCTCATCAACGAGGCCAAGTCGGAAGTCGTGCCGAAGCAGGTGATAATCTTCATCGGGGCAGAGCTCGACTCTCTTCGAGCCAGGGCTCGGCTCCCGGCGGACAGGGCCGAGGTTCTTTCCTCCTTTGCCCAATCATTTCTGGTTGGGCAATCGCATCCTGCCCGGGACTTCCTGTGCCTCCTGGACCTCATGGCGGCCTGCACCAGCGTGGTCCATTGGGCCCGTTGGTACATGCGTCCCCTTCAATGGGGACTGGCCAGCCAGTGATCACAACGCTGCGTTCCATTGGACCAGTCCGTGACAGTGACCCAGGAGATGTGGAATGCTCTCCAGTGGTGGACCGTTCCGGCACATCTGTGGGAGGGCATCCCGTTCGTCTGCCCCGAGCCGACGGTCTCTCTATCGACCAATGCATCTCTGATGGGTTGGGGTGCCCATCTGGGGGAGCACAGAGCGCACGGCCTCTGGTCCCCTCGGGAGTCCCGATGCCATATCAACCTGCTGGAGCTCCGAGCGGTCCGCCTAGCTCTCACCGCCTTCGCTCTGTTTCTACGGGGTCAAGTGGTTCAGGTCCAGATGGACAATACCACGACCATGTACTATCTGAACCGCCAGGGCGGGACGCGCTCCATGCCGTTATGCAAGGAAGCTCTCTGCATATGGTCCCTCGTGCGCAGCCTGGAAGACGGATCTCCTAGCCATCCACGTGGCAGGAGCCTCCAACACCCTGGCCGATGCCCTAAGCCGGATAGGGGCTGCGTCTCACGAGTGGTCTCTCCTGCCGGAGGTAGTACAAGATCTCTTCTCCCACTGGGGCACGCCTCAGGTGGACCTGTTTGCCTCCAGGGAGAATGCGAAGCTGAGTCTGTTCCATGCCCACCCCCACCTCAGCAGGGCTCGCTGCAGGGGGATGCCTTCTCGAGGCCGTGGACCCCGGGCCTCTTCTACACCTTTCCTCCATTTCCCTTGATCCACAAGGTGCTTCTCAAGGCAAGGAGGGACAAGGCACAGGTGATTCTGGTAGCCCCAGACTAGCCCCACCAGTTCTGGTATCCAGATCTCCTCAGCCTCAGCCCCAGGCTCCCGAGGCGGCTTCCAGCCCGCCCAGACCTGATCTCAGTCAACAGGGAAGGCCTGGTTCCTGAGCGGCTAGAGTTCCAGGCCTTGGGTCTTTCTGACGAGGTCCTCAGTGTCGCGTTGAGGCTCCGTAAGGAGTCGACCAGAAAATGCTACGCCTTCAAATGGAAGAGATTTTCCATTTGGTGTCAGGGCAAGGTCCTGGACCCTTCCTCCTGCTCCTTGGCAAGCATCCTGGACTACCTGTGGTCCCTTTCTCAGCAAGGGCTTCGGTCGACGACCCTTAAGGTGCACCTGCAGCCATCTCTGCTTACCGGCGCGGGCCCAGAGAGCAGTCGGTGGTGCAGAGAGAAGGTGGTCGGTGGCGTTTTCAAGGCCTTGATCATTTCCCTCGGTGCGAGAACCTCCACCTCCGTGGGATCTACTGTTGGTGGCCAAGGTCATGGGCAAGCCATTCGAACCGATGCACAGGTGCGATATTTCCACCTGTCGTGGAAGACCCGCCTTTCTTGGTGGCTATCACGCAGCCAGAAGGATGGGAGAAGCTCCAGGCGCTTCCATCAGTCTCCTTATCTGGTCTACCACAGGGACAAGGTTGTCCTGCGCCCCCACCAAATTCCTTCTGGAAGGTGGTCTGAGTTTCACCTTAACCAGATGTTGACTCTGCCGTGTTCTACCCCAATCACACAACTCGATATCTTAACAGGCTCCATACTTGGGACCCTAGAAGAGCCGCCGCTTATTATGGAGTGATGGCTGAAGTTCGGGAGAGGTTCGCTAGCTGTTTGTCACCTATGCTGAAGCCATGACCTGGCAGACCTGCAGCCAAGCAGGACGATAGGCAGGTGGGTCACCTCCCAGTATAGATCTCTGCTATAGGCTGGCGGGCATGGAGCCTCCCAGAGGGATAAGGCTCATTCTACCTGCCATACCGCTGCATTGGTAGTTGCTTCCAGGGATGTCCCTATCCAGGATATCTGCAGGGCTGCTACCTGGAGGTCGGCACATACCTTTTATTACCCACTACCACTCGACTCTCGGTCATGCCGGATGCTGGTTTTGGGGGCCCCGGTTCAGTCTCTATTTTCGCAAGTAGTGGTTGCTGCCTTGCTTCCTCCCGGAGAGTCTTAGAGTCTGTCTCGGTCAGGATCACATCCATGTCCCTAGAAATACATGGTTCTAGGGACATGGATATGTTGTCATCCATACTTATTGGCAGGTTCCTTTGCCGCTTTTAAATCTTGCCGGAAGGTCTTCTGTTGGCTCCTCCCACCCACCCGGTGGTAAAATTCCTCGGCTCCGCCCATGACGCCATAGACTCCTTACTGCTTGGAAGCTCAGGTCTCCCTCCTTAACGCCGTGATTAAGACTGGTTCCTAATTCTCGAAAGTTCAAAATTAAAAAGTTTTTGCTAAAGACTTAGTCTTCTTCTCCTCCGCCGCGATGGACAAATCAAATTCCGGTTTTTGAGGTTCCCTCGGCGTGGCAGAAGATGTCTAGGACGGATCCGCACTCAGCGGCTGCCGCCTACTGTCTGGGCCTTGAGCACGCACCCGCAGGCCCACCACTTGTGTTCCTTTCGCCCACGCCCTTGAAGACCGCGGTTGTCTGACACAACTGGGGCGCCTCGAGAAAATAATTCCACCGGTGAAATCTAAAGAGGCCTGATTGTGGTGTCCACTGCTGTGGCTCGTCGTGATTCTGCTAGGGAGCAGATGATCGCCTCTCGGCGGAGGAGCAAGGCGCTGGGCCGCCTGCACCGGCTGCGGCATTTGTCCTGTTTCCTCGCTCGGTGCCTCGCTGCTTCATGGAGCAGTTTTGTCTGACCCTCTCGACTAAAGGTGAGGGTCCAACTTCTCGGACCTTTTCCAGGTCCAAAAGAGCAAAGTAAGTCTCTCGACGACGCTTGGGAGCGGAAAGATCCCTCCTTGTCGAGCACAGTCGACTCTCGGGTCGACCCTCAGCCGCCACTGGCTTCACAGTGTCCCTGGGCCAGGCCAGTTGGCCTGAGACTCCTGTCGACGCCGACGAGATTTTTCTCGACCTGCTGGACGGGTTGTCAGCTGGAGAAGCTGAGAATCCTCTCCTCGGTTCCCCGGGTGGGAGTTTGAGGATCCGACTGGCCTGCCTGTGCCTCTGGTTCCGTGGAGCTCAGGACTGCCCCGAGCTGAGGGGAGTGCCGATTCCTGACACTTCTCCCGCCTTCCTCGCTCTAGTCGAGACTCTCGGTCTCGGACATCCTTAGGGTCCAACTGATCCCACCGCCATAGGCGGTCTCGTCTCGGCATCACGAGCAAGTGGCATCATGCCTTCCTCGGACAAGGAGGCTTCAGCGCAAGTTATGCTTTGGACGTATTTAGGAACTTGAGTGTGGCAACAGTCCTTTTGACTGGAATAAGCCAACCCAGCTCGCCTTTCCCCGCCATTAAGTGGATGTCCACCGAGCAGCCAAACAACCCTCTGTAGTCGAGAGCCTGTTCTCAGGCCGGGTTGTTCGGCCAATTCCAGCTGCTCCCACCACTCTGGTGGAACCTCCGCCTCCATAGCCTATTAGTTGGGGCTCCACCAAAAATTCTCGGTCGGCTGGGTTTGCCCCATAGGCTGTCTGTCACCCTCACTCCTGATAAACCTCGGCAGGTGGAGGGTGGCTCAGGGCCGGTAGGTAGCCTCTTGAGGACCTTCTGAGTCCGATGATGGTTCCTCCTCTCCAAGCGCATGGACTTGGAGTCCTCGAGGGCAGTCAATGGACGATAGCCTTCGGCCCTTCTTAGGGTTGCTTCGACTCATCTCGAGTCCACCGATGAAGCTCTAACCTGCTTTCTAAATGGGTCAGGTATCCTCTCACGGAGATTCTGACCGAGGGGATTCTCTCACGGAGGCTCTTCCGTGGCCGGCTACAGTGGGTCCGCCTTGAACTTATCAGCGCCCTGTTTCTGCCCTGCGCCGGGCCAGGTTGGCCAGGAAGTGGCGCGGTCCCTACCGTCCCTGTCCGTTGAACACCCCTCGGCCGAGGGTTGGTTACCGACAGCTTTCTTCAGCGGCCGAACGCCCAGGGATGTGGACAAACTTCCTACAAGGAATCCAAGAAATTGGATTATGCTGGGTGAAAAGTCTATGCTGCGTCTCTTCGTCTCCTCGTCAGGCCAGTTCGCCATCCTCATGGCACATTTTTCTTGACGCCCTGTTGGGCTCCCCTGGATGAGGTTGGTTCTCAGTCTTCCCCAGATCTGTAGACTACAGCAGGTGCGGGACCAGGCAGGGCAGTGGCTAAACAGCAGCTCCAGACTGCTTTAGTCATCGGGGACTCATGTGCCAGTCTGTAGCGGCCGCAGTGGCTATGTTGCCGGCGGGGTTTGGTTGAGGATATCCACTCTTTACCTTGATACCCAGCACATGTTGGCGGATGTTCCTTTTTGGGACTGACCTCTGGCCCTGGGGTGGGAAGGTCACCTGCAGAGGATCGAGAAGTCCAATGCTACCTTGACTCTCGTCTCTTCCGCCAGAAGGACAAAGGCCGCAGCTACAGCCTAAGCTCCTTTTCGGGTTCTTCTGCGCCAGCGGAGGCCCGCCCAGCAACGCCAGGGCCAGAGGCTTGACCTTGGTATCCCAAGCCTGCTGCCAGCTTCCTCCAACAGGAAGCAGGAGGTAGGCCCAGGAGGTCCCTCGGCCGGGTCCCCTCCTGCAAGCCTGCCCAGTGACGGGCTGAGGGTGTGTCGCCCCTATCCCGTGCCCCACTTCCTGGTTCTCTCGTGGGGACGTGCTCAGGAGTACTTCTTTCCGCCTGGTCCGCTGTTACTACTTCTGCCAGGTGGTACTGGAGGTGGTGGAAAAGGCTCACCTCTGACTGAGCAGGCCCTCGCCTCTGAGTCAGTGCTGCCCCTGGGGGCCCTCGGGTCCACAGGCTCACTGATGCCTCGCCGAGCCTATTATCGCTCTCCTCCTCCAAAAGGAGGTGATCACGGAGGTGGAGGACCCCCTCAGACCCGGGTTCGTGGTCCAGGTATTTCCTGGTTCTGGAATGGACGGGGTTGGCGTTCCCATTCTCTACCCACATGATCTGAACAAGTTCCTAAGGTCTCGAACCTTCAGGATGGTCACCTGGCGCAGATAGTACCATCTCTGGAACACGCCTGGTTCCTGCTCTCTGGACCTACAGGACGATTCCTTCACGTCCCTATCCGCCTGTCACATCGAGATTCCTCCGCTGAAGCGGAGGGATCTCTTCGAGTTCCGATCCATGCCCTTCGGCTTATCTCCAGCTCTAGGGTCTTCACCAAATGCATGGCAGTGGTGACAGTATTCGTCTGTGCTTCGAGGGTCCGGGTGTACCCTTACCTGACCGATTGGCTGATAGCAGCCTGCCCAGACGGGAGGTGGAGCGGTCCAGAGATCTGGCCTCCAGGTTTGCTCCCGAGTTGGCCTTCTCATCAACGAGGCCAAGTCGGAACTCGAGCCGAAGCAGGTGATCCTGTTCATTGGGGCAGAGCTCGACTCTCTTCGAGCCAGAGCACGGCTCCCGGCGGACAGGGCCGAGGTTCTTACCTCCTTTGCCCAATCATTTCTGGTTGGGCAATCGCGCCCTGCCTAGGACTTCCTGCGCCTTCTGGGTCTCATGGTGGCCTGTACCAGCGTGGTCCGTTGGGCCCGCTGGCACATGCGCCCCCTTCAGTGGGGACTGGCCAGCCAGTGGTCACAACGCTGCGATCCTTTGGACCAGCTAGTGATAGTGACCCAGGAGATGTGGGCACGCCTCCAGTGGTGGACCGTTCCATTTCATCTGCAGGAGGGCATCCCATTTGTCCGCCTCGAGCCGACGGGTCTCTATATCGACCGACGCTCTGATGGGTTGGGGGTGCCCATCTGGGGAACACTGGTGCATGGCCTCTGGTCCGCGGAAGTCCCGATGCCACATCAACCTGCTGGAGCTCCGAGCGGTCCGCCTAGCTCTCACCGCCTTTGCTCCGTTTCTCCGGGGTCAAGTGGTCCGAGTCCAGACGGACAATACCACGACCATGTACTACCTGAACCGCCAGGGCGGGACGCGCTCCATGCTTCTATGCAAGGAAGCTCTCCGCATTTGGTCACTCGTGCGCAGCCTGGAGGCGGATCTCCTAGCCATTCTTGTGGCAGGAGCCTCCAACACCCTGGCCGATGCCCTGAGCCGGATAGGGGCTGCATCTCACGAGTGGTCTCTCCTGCCGGAGGTAGTACAAGATCTGTTCTCCCACTGGGGCACACCTCAGGTGGACCTGTTTGCTCCAGGAGAGCGAAGGTTGAGGCTGTTTCTTCCGCCCGCCTCAGTGCAGGGCTCGCTGCGGGGTGCCTCTCGAGGCTGTGGACCCTGGCCTCTTCCGCCTTTCCCCCATTTCCCTTGATTGACAAGGTGCTTCTCAAAGCAAGGAGGGACAAGGCACAGGTGATCCTGATAGCCCCAGAGTGGCTCCGCCAGTTCTGGTACCCAGATCTCCTCAGCCTCAGCTCCAGGCTCCCGAGGCAGCTTCCAGCTCGCCCGGACCTGCTTTCAGTCAATCAGGGGAAGGTGTTCCATCCGGACCTTCAGTCCCTGCACCTGACGGCCTGGTTCCTGAGTGGCTAGAGTTCCAGGCCTTGGGTCTTTCCGACGAGGTCCTCAATGTGGTTGAGGCATCCCATAAGGAGTCGACCAGAAAATGCTACGCCTTCAAATGGAAGAGATTCTCCATTTGGTGTCAGGGCAAGGGTCTGGACCCTTCCTCCTGTTCTGTGGCAAGCATTTTGGACTATTTATGGTCCCTTTCTAGTCAAGGGCTTAGGTCGACGACCCTAAAGGTGCACCTGGCAGCCATCTCTGCTTACCGGGCATGGGCCGGGAAGCAGTTGGTGGCGAGGAAAAGGTGGTCGGGCGCTCAAAGGCCTGATCACATTTCCTCCGCAAGCGAGAACCTCCACTGTGATCTACTGCTGGTATTGGCAAAGCTCTTGGGCAAGCCATTCAACCAATGCACAGGTGTGAACTCTCTCACCTGTCGTGGAAGACCGCCTTCTTGGTGTCTATCAGCCAGCCAGAAGGATGGGAGAGCTCCAGGCGCTTTGCACGAGTCTGCTTACCTGGTCTTCCACAGGGACAAGGTTGTCCTGCGCCCCACCCGAAATTCCTTCCGAAGGTGGTGTCGGAGTTTCACCCTAACCAGGTGCTGACTCGCGGTGTTCTACCCAATCACACCTCGGAGGTCAATATAGGCTCCATACTCTGGACCCTAGAAGGGCGCCGCTATTATAAGGAGCATACGGCTGAAATTCGGAGAGGTTCGCCAGCTGTTTGTCACCACGCTGGAAGCCACTGGCGGACCTGCAGCCAAGCGGACAGTGACAGGTGGGTCACCTCCTGCATAGATCGCTGCTATGGGATTGCGAACTGGAGCCTCCCTGAGGGATAAGAGCTCATTCTACCCGTCATACTGCTGCATCGGTGGCTGCTTCCAGGAACGTTCCTATCCAGGAAATCTGCAGGGCTGCTACCTGGAAGGCAGCACACACCTTTATTACCCATTACCACATCGACCTTGAGTCACGCCGGGATGCTGGTTTTGGGGCCTCGGTTCTCCAGTCTTTATTTCCTAAGTAGGGGGTGTGCGCCTTGCCTCCCTCCTCCCGGAGAACTGCTAGAGTCTGCCAATAAGTGTGGATGAACAACATATCCATGTCCCTGAAATACAGGTAACTCACCTGTAGCAGGAGTTCTAGGAATGGTATACGTTGTTCATCCACACGACCCACTAACTCTCCCTCGGCTTCTCGGGATGCGACCTGGAGCTTCCAGCTGGCCAGATCTGGCTCGTGGGGCGGAGCCAAGTTTTACACCAACGGGTGGGTGGGAGGAACCACCGAAGACCTTCCAGCAAGATTTAAAGCGACAAGGAACCTGCCAATAAGTGTGGATGAACATCATATCCATTCCTAGAATCCTGTTACAGGTGAGTAACCTGTATTTACTCACCTGTAACAGGAGTTCTAGGAATGGTATATGTTCATCCACACCCACCCACCTGACTCCCCGCTCGACACAACCTGGCTTCCAGCGGGCTAGATTCAAGGCATGGGGCGTGACTAGAGTTTTACCACCTCGGTGGGTGGGAGGAGCCAGTTTGAAGACTTTCTCGCAACAATTAAAGCTGCAGAACCTGCTAATAAGTGTGGATGAACAACATATACCATTCCTAGAACTCCTGTTACAGGTGAGTAACCTGTAATTTTCTACTGGTGATGCCTCGCCCTGTACATCCCAGTATCCCCCCAGCCATCCCTACTGCCTTCTTACATTGCTTGCTAACCTTTAGGTCATCTGATATGATTACCCCCAGGTCCCTTTCCATCTTTATTGTTGTGACTACCCCCCCCAATTGTGTACGCTGCCCCTGGGTTTTGGTTTCCCAGGTGCATTACTTTGCACTTCTTTGCATTGAACATAAGCTGCCATACTTCAGACCATTTCTCCAGCCTTGCCAAGTTCCTTCTCATCCTTTCCATGCCTCCTTGTGTATCAACCCTGTTGCAGATCTTTGTGTCGTCTGCAAAGAGACATACTTTTCCTTCGAGTCCCTCTGCAGTGTCACTTATAAAGACATTAAAAACAACCGGGCCCAGTACTGAACCTTGCAGTACCCCACTAGTAACCCCCCTTTCTTCAGAGTAGACTCCGTTTACTATTACCTTCTGTGTCCTGTTGTCCAACCAGTGTTTTACTCAGGCTACCACACTGGGACCCACTCCAAGGCTGGTTAATTTGTTTATTAATCTTTTGTGTGGGACTGTGTCAAATGCCTTGCTAAAGTCTAGGTAGGCCATGTCCACAGCCCCTCCCTGGTCTACTGCTTTGGTCACCCAGTCAAAGAAATAGATTAGATTTGTCTGACATGACCTTCCCGCTGTGAATCCATGCTGCCTTGAGTACTGTGCCCCACTGGCCTCTTGGTACTCAACAGTTCTTTCCTTCAGAAGTGATTCCATCATTTTTCCTATCACTGAGGTCAAACTGACAGTTCTGTAGTTTCTTGCCTCTGTCTTGCTCCCACTTTTGTGAAGTGGAATCACATCCACCCTCCTTCAGTCCTCAGGTACCACACTATCCTTCCATGATTTGTTAAAAAAGGTAGTCAGTGGTGTCACTAGTTCTCCCCTTAGTTCTTTTAGAATTCTAGGGTGAATCCCTTCAGGCCCCATTGCTTTGTCCATCTTCAGTTTTAGGAGTTCTTTCAGAACTCTTTCTTCTGTGAAAGGACTGGGATCTACCCCAGTATCCAGAGTGATTCCATTGATTGGATTAGGTACCTCTTCCTCCTCTTCTTTTGTGAATACTGAGCAGAAGTATTCCTTCAGTATCCCTGCTTTTTCACTGTCCCTCTCTGCCCACCCACCGTCCCCTTTATTCAGTCTCATTATCCTCCTTTTGTCTTTCTTTACTCCCTCATGTACCTATAAAAGGCTTTATCCCCCTTCTTAATTGAGCTGGCTGTCTTTTCCTCGGTTTGGGCCTTTGCTATTCTGACTGCCTTCCCCACTTCCTTCT
Source organism: Neoceratodus forsteri (assembly GCA_016271365.2). Lineage (NCBI taxonomy): Eukaryota > Metazoa > Chordata > Ceratodontiformes > Ceratodontidae > Neoceratodus > Neoceratodus forsteri. The sequence goes on from CM057456.1 coordinate 30,923,879, forward strand.
GCTTTAACTGATACAGTTCTCTGTCCTGCTCATTCTGTGTTTCCTTATACTTCCTAAATGCTACCTTTTTCTCCCTAATTTTCACCGCCACCTCTTTTGAGAACCATAGTGTTTTTTTCTTTCATTTGGATTTGTTTATTTGCTTCACACAAAGGCTTGTTACATCCATGATGGCAGTTTTGATGTTTCCCCATTGTTGCTCCAGGCCCGCCTTCTTGCGTGTTTGCTAGTGCTTTTCTGAGGCACTCTCCCATTTTGACAAAGTCAGCCCTCCTGAAGTCCAGTACCCCCACTTTTGTATGGCTTGACTCTGCAGCTGAGTTTATCGTGAACCACGCTGTTTGGTGGTCACTTGTCCCCAGATGACTACCCACTTCTAGATCTGAGATCCTCTCTCCATTCCCATTTGAGAGTACCAGGTCTAAGATTGCTACCTCCCGAGTGGGTTACAACACTAGCTGTCTGAGGCATGCCCCCTGTAGGGCATCGAGAATGGCCCTGCTCTTGGATGTGGCTGCAGCAAAGGTGCTCCAGTTAACGTCTGGCATATTCAGGTCCCCCATCAACAATATCTCCCCTTTCTCTGCCATCCTAAGGATGCCGTCTATTATTTCCTTCCCCTGAGATGGTGGTCTGTATACAACCCCTGTGCAGATTGTGGTGCCATTTCCAGTCTCCAGGGTGACCCACAATGCCACCTCCTCCTCCCTGTTTACCCTTTAGTTCCATTGCTTTGATCCCTTCCCTTACATACAAAGCTACTCTTCCTCTTCTTCTATCCTCCCTGTCTCTCCTGTAGATTGTGTACCCGGGTTTGTTGACATCCCAGTCATGGATCTCTGTGTACTATGTTTCTGTGACTGCCACAATATCCAGGCATCCCTCTTTCATCAGGACCACGAGTTGAGGGAGCTTGTTACCTAGACTATGGGCTTTGGTACTCATTACCCTCCATTTTTTGATGGCCTTACCACTTTTTGCCCCATCTCTGTCCCTACTGTCTTTGCCTTTTTCTCCTTTTATCCCTGCCCTTCTCCCTATTGACGTCTCTATTTTGGTGTTTACCTCACTAACTACCCTGATTTTTTAGGAGGGCTTGGAGTTCCCTGCTTCTTATCAGTGCCTTCCCCCTTGGCTAGTTTAAATGCTTGCCAATGAAGCATTTAAACCTGTCACTTAGGATCCTGGTTCCCCTCTTGGACAGATGCAGACTATCGCCCCAGTATAGGCCTGCATCCCTCCAGGTGGACCCCCAGTCCCCAGTGAAGCCAAAACCCTGAGCTCTGCACCAGTTTTTCAACCATTGATTGAATCCCATGGTGCGGAGCACCCTAGCCTCACCCATGCCATAGACAGGCAGTACCTCCGAGAAGGTTACCATGCATGCTGCTTGTCTAAGACCCCTCCCCAACTCCACAAACTCCTCCTCCACTGCTCTGATCCCTTTCCTAGCCAGGTCATTTGTCCTTAGGTGGACAGTGACATCCAGATCCCTTCCCCATGTAGCTGCCCCCCATGCAGCTGCTCCCATAATCCTGAGGATTCGCTCCCTGTCCCTCCAAGCCATGGCACCAGGCAGGCACCTTACCTCCCTCTCCCCTCCCTCCCCCAGTTCTACCCTCCTAACAGTGGAGTCCCCTACCAGGAGTTGTTTCCTTCACCTGTGGGGTCCCATGCCACCCTCCTGTGGGTCTCCTTTGTGGAGATTCCCAGTGTCCTCCTTGGTCTCCCCTGTGGGTGCCTCCATAGAGGAACCACACTCTGCCAGAACGGCATATGAATTGTGGAGATGTACAGCTGGAGGGATGCACCTCTATTCCACCACCCTCACCCTCCCTGACCCCACTGTGGTCCAACCGCTCCTCTTTCTTGGCAACCTCTGAGACAGCAGCGGTGGCCTTAGTGGTCACTGGGTGGGAGAGGAGGTCCCCCAAATCCTGGCCAACTTAGCCTGGAGATGAGCAACCTCCTCCCTCAGCCCAGAGAGGTGCCTGCAGATGGGATAACACCACATCCTCCAGAATGTCTCCCTGAAGACTGCTGCTCCACAGCCACTGCACTGCACCACTACCATCATGTCTTATTCTTTCCTCTCTCTGTTTATTTATTTATTTTTTCTCCCTACTTTCCTACTGCCTCCGTGCCCTTAAAGCTCCCGATCTTCATGTTCTGGGACAGGAAGTTCCTGTATTGCTCAGTAGTCTCCTTCTTACTTGCTCAGAGTCAGACCTTCAGCAGCTAGGGGGGATGAAGAGCTACTCTTTTCCTTCTAGGATGATGAGTCTTTTGTGCCTCTGTGATCAATCCCTTCCTGCTCCCAAACAGGAAATTCTTGTTGTCAGTCAAATCCTGTGCCTATAAAAGCAGAACTGGCTAAGGGTGGGGGAGGGGGGTGGTGGAAGGGAGGGCTATATAGTCCCAATAAAGTAGAAAAGTAGTAAAGTTCTAACAGCACCTCCTTCCTCATGCTGTTCTCTGCCAAAAGCTGTCCAGGGCAGTTTTTAAATCCAAAACATCTGGCTTCCTTCTGCCTAAGCCACTCCACCTAATTCACAATGTCCTTCATCACCTAACTAACTGCACAGATAACAATTCACTTCACCCAACTCAGACACACTAACTTTTTTGTTTGTTTTTACCCTAAATTGAAGGTCCCAGTAGTAGCATTTTAGTTCTTTAGTCCCAGGAGAGTAGTAAAAGTTCTAATAGCACCTCCTTCCTCTAGTAAATGATTACCTAGCTGTGCTCCCCTATTAACAAATGATTGTGCAGTTTAACTCCCATGTTTACACGTCATTAACTGCTTCCATAATGAAACAAAAGAAAACCTGAATCACCCTAAGAGAACACATAAAACATAAGCAGCAGCTTCTGTTGTTGAAGGTGATCCTTCCAGTATTAAGAGCTATTTTACCATGACAGCAGCTTTGCCACTATTTGCGAGCAGGATCCATGGCAATTCAGTGCTTTTTTTAGTTTAAATCACACTCCCCAGTACTGCAGCTTCAGTTTTAATCTCATAACCCAGTCCTGCAGCTTAGTCAGTGTTGCGATTGCGATCAATGGAAACTGAGTTAAGGAAAGACAAATGCTGATTACTTTCAACCCTATGGGATTTAGGTTACCTATTTACTTGTAGTTGTGGTAGTGGTAATCAGTACAAGCACAGAAAACCTCAACCACCCTAAGAGAACACAGAAAACAGAATCAGGACAGAAACTTCTGGTTTTGAAGGTGATCGCTACAGTATTTGCGAGCAGGACCCATGGCAATTCAGTTATTTTTTGGTTTAAATCAAATTCCCCAGTACTGCATCTTTGTCAGTGTTGCGATCTCGATCGCGATCAGTGGCAGTTGAGTGCTACTTTTCATGGGGGGTCGAAAGAGCTGCATCGTAATGTAAATTTTTAAAAAATATAGGAGAGGCCAGCTAAGTCCTAAAGAGCCGCATGTGGCTCGCGAGCCGCGGAGTGAGTAACGCTGCTCTAGCCCAACGTTTCTTTAAGGTAGCCTTGCATTTGCAGTAATGCTCCTCATCCTCTGCCATCTTTCACAGGAGGTGTTTTTTCCTTTCCTGCAACTCCTTCTCTGACTAGTGTTCTGCAGCCAGAATATCCTCAGGTTCTGTACCAGAAAAAGGTAGCTCTGCATCCATATGTTCCTCCAGTTGTGTTGAAACTTTCGATTTGTCCTGTAACTAAACACTGACTGGGGTTGAGGGCTAAGCCCCGGCGTGTAGCAGAAAAACATCCTCCTCCGCCTCTCTAGGGTCCTCCGTCTTTGACAGCAGGCCAGCAGCACCTTCTGCCAAGAGCAGGGAATGTCCCTGGTGTCATGGCCAACATTACCCACCAATAAAACAGGTGCATGTAACCCACCCCCTAGGATGCACCTGGAAACAAGCGGTCCCAGCTTAGTGTGCCTCTGCTGATATTGTTTCTGGTCTCATATGTGGACACTGCTGGCCTGCTTGATTTCTGTGTTTAGTAAGTTTCACAGGGTAGATTCATATTAGGAAGTTTTTTTTTTTAATTGGTTTTCCGCTGTCATTTGGGATTCACACTTTACCTTTGTTACTGGACCTGGTAAGCATGGCAATGGACTTTGCATATCTTGTTTAATTTGTTTCTTAAATGGGAAGGATGGAAAGAATCATTACATTTGTACATGAGAACCAAACAAGGAATATGGTGACTGTATTACAGAGGCACCCAGTTACAGTCCCTAAATATTTGGTGTACTGAGCTGCAATAATCTTTATGTAGCATAATTCTGGCTGCTGTGTTTTGTGTCATCTGAATTCTCTTCAAATTGGCCTAAGAACAGATGGTATACCATGAATCATGCATATTGTGGTTTGTGAAATTACCCATGGTATCGTGACTTCAGTGCCACGGTATACTGTGTACCATGGGTATTCTGATAAGGGAAATTACCCATGGTATCAATATCATGACTTCAGTGCCACGGTATACTGTGAACCATGGGTATTGTGGTGTTGTAAATTACCCATGATATCAATACCATGACTTCAGTACCACGGTATAGTGTGAACCATGGGTATTGTGGTATGTGAAATTACCCATGGTATTAATACCATGACTTTCAGTGTCATGGTATACCGTGGACCATGCATATTGTGGTTTGAGAAATTACCCATGGTATCAATACCATGACTTCAGTGCCACGGTATACTGTGAACCATGGGTATTGTGGTGTGGGAAATTATCCATAGTATTACTACCGTGACTTCAGTACCATGGTATACTGCGAACCATGGGTATTGTGGTGTGGGAAATTACCCATGATATCAATACCATGACTTTTAGTGCCACGTTATACCGTGGACCATGGGTATTGTGGTGTGGGAAATTACCCATGGTATCAATATCATGACTTTCAGTGCCATGGTATACTGTGAACCATGGATATTGTGGTGTCTGTAGGAAATTACTCATGGTGTCTATACTATGACTTTAAGTGACCCAGTATACCGTGGACCATGGGTATTATGGTAAGGGAAATTGCCCATGGTATCAATACAATGACTTCAGTGCCACTGTAAATACTGTGAACCATGGGTATTGTGGTGTGGGAAATTACCCGTGTATCAATACCATGACTTTCAGTACCACGGTACACCATGGACCATGGGTATTGTGATGGTGTAAATTACTTATGGTATCAATAACATGACTTTCAGTGCCACGGCATACTGTGAAACCATGGGTATTGCTGTAAGTGAAATTACCCATGGTATCAATACCACAACATTCAGTGTCACAGTATACCATGAACAATGGGTATTTTAGTTTGGGAAATTACTGTGCTATTAATACTGTGACTATCACTGTCCCGGTATACCGTGAACTATGGGTATTGTAGTGTGAGAAATTACTCATGGTATCAATACTGTGACTTTCATTGCTGCAGTACACTGTGCAGCAGTGATACTGTGATATCCCCAGCAGGGGTGTGCAAATCCCATTGCCCTCTGTCCGGGGCAAGTAAATTTCCTTGAAGGGCAAGTACAAAAAGAGAGCTAATTTCATTGTAATGAATAAGGGCAAGCAAGAACTCTGCTACAGTCATGGATGGGAAAGTCCTAAAAGTTTTGATTTGGACACCCCTGATCCCTAGTATTAAAGCAATGTCTAATATGGTTTATTGGATTTAGTAGACCTGCAACATTGCTTTAAAGTTTATGTTTATGAGTTTGAAGTGCCACAAGAGAGGAGAGGACATGGAAGACTATGTAGTGTGGCATGGTGCTACTCAAGGTTGAAGTGCTGCTGATCAGCTCTAGTTAAGCATCCCATTCAAAATGATGTCCATATTTATTGTGTAGTAGTAGACCAAAATGGCTGCCAGCAGGTGACATGGTGCTGTCCAAGGGCTGGAGTTCTAGGACTTGACATGTGTTTTTTGGCTGTATGTTTGCAAGGCTGATTCCTACAAATTGACTTCTACGAGATGTCCTTGCAGCTTCCACATTCTTTTTGTGCTTATGTTATTTATTGGCATGTCTCCGCAGATACATGCAGCATTTACAGGTATTTGTTTTGATTTAATTTGGCGTCCTTTACCTGCTCTTCTCCTGACTGAATTAGTAGGTCCTATCTCATATCTTTCTACACCACTGTCTCCTCCAGCTCGGCAAATCTCTCTATTCATTATTTCCTTACAGTTCTCATTCAGTGTGGTCAGATCTCCAGCTTACAGACAATGGCTTAAATGACTACAGTTCTAGGAGCATAAATTGGTTTTGTGCTGCCATTTTCTGAAACCTGCCCTTGCGTTGTACCACAAACAACCACAGTAATCAAGAATTCTGAGATAGTACATATGATTGTAGCTCTGTGGATCCATTCATTTCTAATGGGTACAGATTCCCCCTTTTCCTCTGGTTTTGACAGATCCTTCTGCCCTCCATCTATGTTGCCCCAGATAGAGGATAGAGAACCTAACCTCAGCTGTGAGGTTAGTGAACAGTGGTCTCTTGCCATGCTCCCCTTGAACTACACTGGTGAGCAACTTCCACCCTTCCCTTGGAGTCAATACATCGCCTGTGTGACATCCGCATTCACCATGGGCCTATTGAGCAAGATAGCTGTGGTCTGTCCTGAACACTGATCTCCTTTGTGGGTGTACGCCACATGCTCAGCCTTTTGTATTTGAACTCTGTTAGTGCTCCTGCAGTCTTTACTGGCCAGGACTTCCTTTAGCCTGCTGCCAGTGCTTTGGTCCAAACCCTATGACAGGATGCCACTCGACCAACCTGCTTTTTTACCTCCCTCCCCAAATAACCTCATGTCAAATACTCAGCAGCTTATTTATCCAAGATCCAGTTACCTACAACAGAAGGACGAGACTTGCAGCAGCACTAGCAGGAGTCAGATGTGGAGTCCTTGTTGGATATTAGGGCAGCAAGGCTGTCCTCTGCCCAAGAAGGATCACCCATTTTCCAGCACCCCCCCATGTAGAGACACTCATGCCAGTAATCCCCACTGCAGTCCCCCTTCCTGAACCACTATCTGTTATTGCATCCAAGACTGGAAGAACATCCTATGGGATGCTCAGCCCTCCCGACACTTGCCTAGAGAGGCGTTGTATGATCAAAGCACAGACCTGGAATGCTGACATGTCAAGTGGCTCCCTAACCGCTGCATTATTGGGCCGATCCAGTCCAACCTTTTTTTTTGGGGGGGCTTTGCCACATATCTATATGTATATATAGAGAACATTTGATGGCAGAATATGGTAACTCATGAAATAATACCATCTCAGGGTCGAACAAGCCATGAAGTCACAAGCCTGAAGGGCAAGTGACCTGTATGAGCTTGTTCAACCCCGAAATGGTGTTATTGCATGAGTAGCTGGACTTTGCCCTTTTTTATTTTATATAATGCATTAGGCTGAGCATTTTTTGCTGTGTCCTATGTTTTGCCACAGTGCAAGGGGCGGTAGGGTGGCTTCTGTGTATGTTGTTAAGGGGCTTGTTACTTGTGTTGTTAAGAGACTTGTTACATGTGTTATTGGGGTTGTTTGTAGTGTATTTAGGTGTTAACACATTAAATATAGTGGTAGTATGTATAATATATAGGTAGTATATAAAGTGATTGTTGGGTATTAACGTGATATTAAGGTGTTAACACATTAAATATAGTGGTAGTATATATAATACAGTATATTGGTAGTATATAAAGTGATTGTTAGGTATTAATGTGTTGTTAAGGTGTTAACATATTAATAAATTGGGCCAGATTTTCAAAAGGTGACGCAGGGCTGACATCAAATCTGTTTTTTGGTACAACTGTACACTGGGCGCAATTACGACAGTTCCCCACTTTATGGCAGCTTGCACCACATATTTGGCACTAGCCCCGTTATAAGGGTACCTGGGATTGACATAAGCTAGGCCAGCAAAAAGCTGGTCTAACTTGAGGTAGTCGGTGCACGGGATAGAAAATCCCAGTCACTGGCTGGGAGAATGACACAAGCCCCATGTGCCATATGTTCAGCACACCGGGGGCTTACGGCATTCACAAGCTTTTCAAAATCCTGCCCAGTGTAATTAGCTTAATATGCTAACTGGTTACCTCATATATGGAGAAACATATGATGGCTTCTTCTGTGGGGACAAGGGCCCAGCCATTTATCATTATATATATATATATATATATATATATATATAGTTGGATGGATCTATATATCTTTGTCTGTCTATCTACTGTTTCTTTCTATTTATCTATCTATCTATCTATCTATCTATCTATCTATCTATCTATCTATCTATCATATTCCATATTACTTGGTTAAATGGACAAAAGGGGGCCTTAGCCCATCGGGATTGCCCTCCACACTTGTGGAACATGGAATTTATTTGAACTCTATATTTCCGCTTTGAATTTATATTAATTCAATAGCCATTTATCTGTTTTTTTTTTTTTTTTTTTTTTACTTTGTTTTTCCCTCCTATCTCCTCTTGGTGCCCACTCCTTCTGTCCGCTCATTTCCACCACCCCACCTTCTTGGGATCTGCCCCTAGAGTGCCTCCTTCTCTTACCTCCTGCACAGCGGGGTCTGTCCCTTCTTGGTGGTCTTGGATGGAACCAGGCGGCTTTCATCTAAGGCTGCAGAGGGTGTTTTTCGTTTTCTCCTTGTACTCCCTTACCCTCTGAGGCGTTCGCTCGTGGGACATATCGTCCCGAGGGGTGACATGTTGACGCACGCCTCACCGCTCATGCACTGTCCAACGTCTCCCCTCCCCGACTCTGCAGAGCAGAGCCGCCTCCATCCCTTACTACTGTCAGTGCTTCCACTGGCTTGAAGGGATGCAAAACGCTAGCGCGTTCTTGGTCTCCCACCCCTGAGGGAGGAGAGCATCCACTGGGACGCTCGATCCTCCCTCTCCCCTGCCGACCCCCGGCCACCCGAGTCCATTCTCGAACCCGGGTCACCAGCGTAGCACGTGGTGTGGCGTCCAATGCCTCAACCCTCAGTGCCACTGGGCCGGCATAGTTTGTTTTTAAAGATGTTTGTATACATTCTATAATATCTTGTGGTAGAGAATTCCATACTCTCGGAGCTCAGACAGTAAAAAAAGATTGTATTTTATTAAAACACTAAATAAACCAAGAAAAGTCAAAAGCTTATAGACAGCATAGCACTAGAAATTCATGCTGGGCTCAGATCATTTTAAATTCAAGTAATGGGTGAAAGATCCAAGATTAAACAAAAGATTGGATTTCAGGATATTAAATAAGCTGAAAACGTTGATTAGCAGTTTTACACGTGAAAGTATTAATCAGGTGTGAAAATACATAGTATTTCACACAGAATGGTTAGCAAAATTTAAAAAATTATATATATTTTTTTTTAATTTGTCTTCCATGTCGTAGACTCACTGAAAAAAATGGTTAGTAGTCTACTGCTGTGCATTTTTGGGAAATGGTTAGCATCACCCCCTGTTTTGCGTAGTGTTTTGCTGTGCTGTACCAGCTATTTAATACCCTGGATTTACATACAAATCAAAAGATCTGTTTATAGGACTTAGCAGAAAACTCCCATCATATCCTCTAATACTAAATCGTCTGGAGAAATCGTACAGCAGTTGCAGAAACACTGACACTGAGAATAGATATTAGGAATCAATAAGAAGGGGGTTTTGAAAGCAACACACGCATAAAGCAAACAGCAGGAAATTAAATCTGAACTCCTGTGATTTTCAAAAGCCACATTACAAAACTGTCTAGTTGTCATTTATTTGGGGTTATGAAAGTTCAAATTCATCGATTCCACAATTTTATCCTGCTGCTGAACAGGCTAGGTGTACAAAAGTAAAAATGAAAATGTCCTAAAACTTACATACTTCAAAAAGGGCATTTATACTTCAAGTTTTTTATGTGGAGAGAGAAGTGTCCAATACTGCAAGGCACTAGCCTCAAAACATAAGTTCAGTGCTACTGAAAATAATAGAATGAAATAGTCTTTTAGATTAAGTCCTTGGGGCCCCATTCAGTCACAGTGGGTGGCAGTGCACAAAACAGGGTATAAACAAGCTCTCCGCTGGCTGGTCCAGTGGCACTGAGGGTTGAGGTGCTGGATGCCACACCTTACGCTATGTCGGCGACGTGAGCTTGGGTCGTCGGGGGTCGGCATGGGACAGAGGATTGAGCATCCAGAGGACAGCTCTCCCTCCTGGGAGGGTGGGTGGGTGGTGATGATTCCTCGGTGTGAGCGGCTCCAGCAGAGGCTGGGAATGCCGCAGTCCGGGGATCATGCTGTATGCAGGGGAGGAGCCTTGGCAGCCGTCCACGAGCTGGATGCGGGAGCGTGCCCGGCAGCACTGGATGGCATCGCACATCCGGGCTGCTAGGGGGAGCTCTAGAACAAGGGAAGTCACACACTGACTGGGGTGTAGATGTCGCCTAACCCCAAGTCCACTGCTGGCTCCTGCCCACTGTGTCCTGGTCCCGACATCGCCTCCACCTATGGAGCGCCGGAAGAAAGTGCCATGGAGCAGAAGGCAGCCCCACCCCAGAGGGTGTATTCCAGTGGGACTGGCTCCATCAGGTGTGTCGTGGGCGAGTCAGGAAACCAGACTTAGATGGGAGGATCTTAGGCTGAAGGGAATAAGGTAGGATCAAGAAACCCCAGTCGGTGGTGACCAGAGGGAAGAATACTTGGGGAGGGGAGCGCCTTTTCACTGCCACTTGTTTCTGTCACACACAAATAGTAAGCTACAGTAGCTGGGGCAATCCTACTTGTGACTGTATTGCTGTACAGCTTAGTTGCGCAGATGCGAGTGGACACAGATGGGGTTTGCATCCACTAACTTGCTGGATAGTGACACCCGTGGAGGCTACTGCATGGCATAGCACCGGTCTTATGGAGCTAAGTAATCTGGAGAGATTGTGGGTGCCAGTGCTGCTGTTCCAGATGTCCCCCTGCCCACACTGCACCTTGAGGCTATTGCAGGATCCACTCATGTTCCCTACTGGGCCAATGGCCCTTATCCCGCTTCCCATCCTCCAAACTGTGTCCAGTGAAAACCCCATCTCTCTAGATTGTATCCTGCAGCATATGAAGAAAATTGCATTTCTGTGCAAACGGTTTCCTAGCAGATGGGCTGGAGCCCTGATTATAGCCAGCATTTTGCATAGAATGTCCATGGGTGGGTTGATCCACAAAGTTCCTGTGAAAATATTTTGCAAACGTGCCCTCCAGTTAATGCAGTAATGCAGTGGGAGGACATTCCTTGCTGGGGGGGGCATTTTTGTTATATATCTAGTCTCACATTTGAAGAATGACCGGTGCAATATTCCTGCATCTGACCCCTTATGAACCATAGCGTGATATAGTGCACTAAGTTAGGATGAAATATCTGTTGCTTTAAGGCTCGCAGTTAGCTTCTGCTGTCAGTAGTGGAGGCAGTTAACAATGTCTGAGCTCAGGATCATCTTTCTCAGCAGTCCAGCTGAGCAGTATTTTGTCTGCAAATTGCTTGTTTGCATTCATAACCTGAAACTCACCTCCAGCGATGCTGCAGAACATGCTGCCTGCACGTTTCATCTCTGAATAATGTACTGTGAAGCTGTCTTCTTAGTAGTCAAATACATTTCCTCTTACCCTTTGTGTCAGCTGTACTGCTCACCAGTAAACCACACACAACTGATAGCACTCCAGACTGTAGAAAAATGAATTAAACTGCAAAATGGACTGATGGCATAGCAATTTATTTTGCTAAAGTGCAGGAATGAGCAGAACCTCAGTACTTCGCCTCAGCACAAGGCTTCGTCAGGGGGTGGAGTTTTGCCGATTCTCTTATGTACTACTGTTATTTCCAAATGGCATGAAACATTTCACTTCCTTTACTAAATGGTTGCTGCTTTTCGCTGACCAAAAAACAGGTAGTATGTGCTCATGGTTAGGGCACAGAACTTGTTACCCAGGAGATCCCAATCTTTGAATCCCTCCACAGCTACAGACCCTCAGTGACCATAGTTGAAATCCCACCACAGCCACTGATCTTCTCTGTAACCTTGAGCAGTTCACTTTACCTCCCTGTGCTTCTGTTCTCCCAGCAGTAAAGTTAGATAGAAACATAGAAGCATAGAATTTGCCGACAAAAAAGAACCAGTAGGCTCATCCTGTTTCCCCTGCTTGTTACTACACCCTGGACCTTTTTTGCTCACAGGTGTTCCTCCTTTTCTTCTGTTATGCCCATGTGCCTATCCCATGCATGCTTGAAGCTCCTCACTGTATTCCCCTCACCACTTCTTCTGGCAGACTGTTCTAAGCATCCATCACCCTTTCAGTGAAAAAGTATTTATTCACATCCCTCTTAACTCCCCAAAGCATGCCCCTGTGTTCTGGTGGCCCTCCTATGAAAGAGACCCCTCCTGCACCTTGTTCACCCCCATGAGGTACTTTGGTCTCAATCATGTGCCCTCTTGCTCTCCTCTCCTCCAGGGAGTACATGTTGAGCTCCCATAGCCGTTCCACGTATGGTTTCTCATGCAACCCCCCACACCATTTTGCTAGCCCTCCACTGGACCATTTCAACTCTGTCAGTGTCCTTGTGGAGGTGCGGCCTCCAGAACTGGACACAGTACTCTAGGTGGGGTCTCAGTAGTGAACAGTACAGTGCCAACACCCCCTCCCTCCTCCTGCTAGAAATCCTCCTACCTAGGCACCCCAGTATCCCACTAGCTTTGCCTACTGTCTTATCACCCTGCCCTGCCACCTTGAGATCATCAGATAGGATTGCCTCAAGGTCCGTTTCTTGCTTGGTGACTGTAAGTAACCCCCCCCCCCCCATCCTATACACAGCCCCTGAGTTTCCCCACCCCAGATGCATGACTATGTACTTTTTGGCACTGAAATTCAGATACCACACCCTAGACCACTTGTCTAGTTTCCCCAGATCCGTTTGCATTCTCTCTACCCCTTCCTGGGTGTTCACCCTGTTGCAGATTTTTATATCATCCACAAAGAGATGCATCTTCCCCTCCAGTTCCTCAGCAATGTCCCTGATGAAGACACTGAAGAAGACAGGTCCCAGTACTAAACCCTGTGGTACTTCACTGGTCCCCAAGTGACTGCAGTTTACCTCCACCCTCTACCTCCTGTCTTTCACCTAGTTTAGCTTGGTTTCAACCAGTTAGAAGCAAGGCCCAACTGAAAGTGAGACCTTGCATCATAGCTGGATTGCACAGGATGGTGAGTGGGGGGGTGGATAAGTTAATAAATGCAGAAGTCAGTAACGTAATTTGATTTTTTTATATTGTTAATGGTCTTTGAATAGCTGACAAGCTTGCTCTCATTCATGTGCCTAATACTTTCTATATGACTAGCACTTGTCTCCAATGTAGGTCTAGCATTTGCTTTTTTTGTGGGAACCAATGAGTAAAGTGGTATTGCTGAAGCCTCGTGCTACTGCCTTAGTATGTTTAACCCACAGTGGTACACATAGGACACCGCAAGCCTGGCTGCTGCAGCCTGTTTCCTGTAATGGGTGTTGCAAATAAGTGTCATTTGTTAAAATGTAGTGACAAACGCCACTCCCCCCCCACCACCATTATCGAGCTGGGGACTGTTTATTTCAAAGAGATATGCTCTTCTCCAAGATTGCACCTACAATTTTATAAGTCAGATTTCTGGGAAATAAATGCCTGAAGACAGTCTCAAATCATATCATGGAACCATAAGGCAATTTTGCATTTGATTTATGCCTCAGCAAGTTGGAAAGACATGTCAGAAATCCACAATTTGTGATCCAGTCTTAAAAATTGAGTGCAAGGCCCAAGTCTGTTTAAAAATCCAAGCCCAGGCATTTATAAAGTAAAAAAAAAAAAGTGTCTGACCAGTTTACATTTACTGGGGTACATTACACCTTTTATTTTAAGCAGGTATTTGACTGCCCCATTAATGTTCTTTAAGGGGCCACAGTACACAGCTGCAAACAGTCTGGTGGCATAAAACAGCACAAACAGGCCCCCGCACTGCCGCCACATTTCTTTGCCATACATAATGGATTCTGGCATCTGAAAATTGTTGTACCATAGTAGCGATGGCACTACTGTGGTACAGCAACTTGTTGTGACCTGTGAACTGTGGTACAATAGTACTTTGGAGAGTATGGTTTTCCATACACAATAGACTCTAATCATATACTTCGATATAGTACATACTCTGTCATGTTCTGTTCATTTCATAACCTAACCCCAGGTGTAGTGCCTTTATGCCTTAAAAGGAACGGCAAAAAGCCTCCCTTACTGTTTACGGTAGTATTGAAATAGATTAGGATATTTGTTTAGTCGGCTGATATCTTTAGTCAGCCTTGTAATCCTGATTCCCCGTAGTTGACAACAGTAGCAGTGAAAGATCAGTAGCCTGCAGTGCATGTTAGACTTTATGTAAGCTCTGATCTTTTGTTTGCTGGTCCCGCTATCCTTCCTGGGCTATGTACAGTCACGGAGGGCTGTACTTATCCCCTGGAGAGACGCAGGCCTGGAAAATATCTGATCGGTGATTATATAAGCTCTAACATGCACTGCAGGCTATTGAATCTCCCACTGCTGCCTACTGCTCTGATGTCAGCTGCAGGGAATTCTGGGATCTGTAGTAACAGATGTCATCCTACAACTACGCAAAATTTGTCTGATACAGTCTACTGTACTACAGTACAGTAAGTAAACCAAAATGTTTTTGCACACAAAGTCCACATTGGGACCAGCTCCACACTTAGGTGTGGGGGCGGCAGACCCTTTGTGCTGACTGTTCTTCTTTAAGCTCTGGCAAGGACAACAGAAAATTAAACCATGCATCTCCTGGTAAATTGTTGTAACTGAAGAAATCATGTTCACTAAAGTAGTGACTACTTTGGAGGGGCTGCTCCTTAAGCTGTTTTTCTGCCTTGAGTAATCCACATCAGAGCTGCACAGCCATTAGTATTTCACAGCTATTCCCTGGATTTATTAGTATCTGGTGTGGTGTTTCCCTTATAGGAGTTCTTCGGTGGTCGCACAGCCCCATGGAGGCATCCATTTAAGCAGCTGCATTTCAGCCCTTCCCCCTCCCCACAGCGCCACTGACAGCTTCCATGGGGGGTGGGATTAGAATCGGATCGCGCTAAGTGGACTGTATAATAAAAGTTGAGTTAGGTGGTCATTGACATATTACATTAGTGAGCTTCAGTCCTCTGGTGCAGTCTGCCTTGCATTACACAGTTGACACTAGGTGGATCCCCGCCACTCTCCGAAGCTGTCACTGGTGTTATGGTAAGGGGTATCCTGTGAATAGAGCGACTCGTTTGGAGTGAGTCAGTATTGGTGAAGTCAGAGTAACAAAGAGAATTTGACGATGTGCTCTTAATAACGATAGCCATTAAGAGCACATTGTAATTTGAGCACGTACATTCTTTAGACATGTGCAAGCATATATGTGGGTTTGGTGATTGGGCCGGTTTCGAGCTGGCCATCTGGTGTGGTCGGTAAAGTCACTGCCCTCCAGTCGGGCAGCCCCGGTTTGGGACTGGCCGTGGAAGAGGTATTTTGGTTTTGATTGTGTTTAGAAATGGTTGTTTTTTTATTGTTTGTTTTAATTTCATTTTCAGTCCTGTACCTCCACCATCTTGACTCTGTCTCCCCCCCACCTGTAGGTTGCCCCCAACGTTCTCCCTCTTCCACTGTCTGTCCCCCAAAGTAGCCCTCCTCCTGACTTTTCTGCGCTGTCCCATTATAAAGCCCCCGGAATTGATTTAATAATATTTTGGGGTGCAGAGCCCCCTATTGCGGTGTGCAGGGCATAGCCCTCGATAAATAGTACTGATGTATTGTACGTTCTGGCAACTTCCAGCAAGTGTAGCTCTTTGTGTTCGGCACTATTCTGCACATCGCTGTTTTGCTTTTTGGTGATGTGTAGTAGTTGTTTTAGTTGACGCCGATATGCTGGCGCTGTTATTACATCGAACCCTGTTTGTGAACCAATACATACCAATACAAAATCAGATTAATAACATACATGAAAAGAAAGCACAGATTTGATGGAGTATTTTTGCTTCCACAAACTGTCTACTGACAAGTGCCCTTCATGTTCCTTCCTTACGCTGCACGAGTAACACTACCTGTGCACTCAGGTTAGTTTCTGATACATGGCAGGACACCAGGAATGTGGACAGCTGAACACATTATGAAAAGTGTGGCCAACATATAGTAAATGTGGGCTTATATGTGATGGCATTTGGAGAGGCAGAATGGGATGCATGCTGAAAAACGAGAGCGGGGAAGAGAACGACAAAATATGCACCCCCGCCAAAGGGCCAACCCAGGTTGTCTGAGCACAATAATGAAAAAATTATTTATTGAGGGTGCACAACATTTGCAACTAGGCAGGGTCCAAAAAAGCACAGGAGAGAAACGTGTTTGTAAGAGGGGGGTTTGAGGCTCTGCTCCCATTGACCAGTGAAGGGGCTTATATTGTGGAGATTTCACAGCGGTAGACTTGACGAGCCCGACACAGTTATAACACTGGTGCGTGCGCGTGACACACTCACCAGACCCTTACTTGTTCTGTGTTTGGGTATGCCGGTGGAACTAAATCCTCCATGCATTCCAGCACAGTAAACATACTTCCCTGCAACAGCAAAGCAGAGGAAGTATGTGAAAAACCAGCAGCTCGCGGGACCTTGGCAAAAAATAGCTGAAGAGACGGTGTCCTTCTGGTATATGTCTGCATGCAGCACAGGGCATTGAACCCCAGCCCGCACTAAAATGCTTGGAGAAACATGAGCGTTTGGAGGCCGAACAGTAACTACAGAACGAGTACATGCTACAGTGAGCACTTGTGCAGACAGGGGAACACAGAACAGAGTAGGTTAGAATCCACAAGGAAGATGCAACGGGGACAGGAGGCAAGTAAACAGAGATTCAGTGTTGTGGTTGGTTTGTTGGCTGGTGGGGGGGGGGGCAGGCCGTGTAATGTGGGCTCATTGATCAAAGTGCACGGCAGACAAAATTACAAACCAAACCGCAAAAAAGCTTAACATGTTTAGATCTACACTGAAAAGGTACTGCATCAGCGGAAGATGAGTGGTTGTGAGGGTTGGTGCTACGGGGCGGGGTGGGTGCTTGATTGTTATACTGGCACCAACAAAAAAAAAGGATAGCGTTCATTTAAAAAAACAATTTTACGATGCAGCATAAATCGCATACGACTCACACTGATTGTAACAGGGAGAGAGAGTTGAACAAGGGAGGCAATTTGAAGTGAGGGAAAAGTAGAATGGACATGGCAGGGGGGCACACAGCAGACAAACAGACCACGGAATGGAAGCACAAAGACACAAGGCTACAGCATGTGTACTTTGTAGGAAGTAGGAAAGAAAACATATGCAGAACACATGTTGCAAAGTTTATAAGTCAGCGAGTTGACTATGATATGGCTTCAGGTCACAGTGCAAAATACAACGGTAGCGGTGACTGCAGGGAGAAAGACGATGCAAAGTAACAGTGGTCACAGAATGGACAAACAAGACAGACAGGTTTTGAGGAAAAAAAAGTTTATCAGTAAAACAGATAAAGATGGGTTTTGAAGAAAAAAAAATTTGATAGTACAGCGCAGTGTTAGGCATGAAAAAGAGGACTTTCCTGTGGAGTAGTAGAGAGGACACTACCACAAAGCCAAAATAAGAGGGGCATGAAGGAGCAATAAATGAAGCCTGGATGGCGACCCCCAGAGGCAGTAAAACTGAGTAATTCAGTTGGAAAAAAAAAAAACAACAAAAAACAAAACAGACTGAAAAGGAGTGATTGGACCAAACGGGATAGTGACAAATTGTCTTTTGCAGAGCTTTTTGGTGTATTGTGGGTGGACTACTTCTTTAAGTACAGACCTTAAACATTTGAATAAATGCATAGATGTGGAGCACTGTCTAAATACCACAGAATGAGGATTGACAGTAATAAAGACTGGCCAGTTCACAGATAGAAAAAGTCAGGGTGTGGTAACATATGGGGTCAGGAGCCGCCCCCAGATCTGTTCGCATTGTCCCACTGGGGAATTGAAGCAGGATGCTCTCCGAACCTCCATAGTACCTAAAAAGAAAGAAGTTGAGAAAACTCGACACTACATTAATGCAGAAATGCCAGAAACAAAATTAATTAAAACAATGCATTAAAAAATTATGTAGGGGGAGTGGCCAGCAGCCTAGCTGGAAAGTCGCACTAAGCTCGAGCTCCTACCCTCGATCGGCAAAAACAATTGGAAAAGATTCAAAAACTGAAATTTTTCCTTACCTAACTGAACCAAAGAAATACAGACTGTTCCGAGATTAAGAATTAGTGGATTCCAAATGGGGCGGCAAAAAGGACCTGGAAAATCAGATGTTGCCAGCAGTTCCTTGGGGCTGGGGAAACGAACGTCAGAGAGGCCACAGGGAGAGACAGTCACAGAGAACGACAATGTGGATTTCCTTCAAAGAGCCATCAATTTACTGACAGCCACCGTACAAAAGCTTGATAAAAAATTAGATGAACAAAACGACAAAATCATAGTGGTGGAGCAGTGACTAGAAGCCACGTAGGGCATGGTTGCAGAACACGAGCGCACAGCAGAGAGAGTGATGGCCGCTACGTCAGGGGTGGTCAAAGAGCAGGCCCTGATATGGAACCGACTTGAGCAATTAGAAAATATGGCCAGATCAGCAAATGTCCGGTTGCTAGGCATACCAGAGGGCACAGAGGAAGGCGATCTCCCGACTTTCCTTGAGAGATAGCTCCCCGAAGCAATTGGTTTGGGATATTCAGTGCTAGTGATTAAAGCATACAGAATCACACTCCGTAGGGCAGCTAACAACGCGGAGGGTCCACGAACTGTGCTATTAACCACAACCACCTCAATCCTTTGAGACAGGATCCTGAGCGCCGCTAGGGCTTCAGCTCTGGTTATGCTGGAGGACAGTAACATTTTATTTTTTGCCGACTATTCATATGCAACGAGGATGTGTCGCAAGGCCTTTGAAGGGATAGCCACAAAATTAAGAACAGCAGGTATTGGGTACAGAATCTTTTTCCCTGCTGACCTTCAGTTTACTTACATGGACAAAATGTACTTTTATACAGTTGCCAAGGCAGCGGGGGAATTCGCAGCCACGCTACCCACTCAGTCCTCAACTATGGCAGAAATGGAGGTTCCAGAGGAAGGAACATCTGACTGAGCATCCAAACTGCACATGGTAATTAATGCTAACCATAACTGTCAGTGGGTTGTTGATGCGGTATAGCTGCGATCTCTGTTCCAATTAGCAATGTATAACCTCTTTTGGATATAATGGACAGTGTGAATCTCTGTACCTGACATCACATAATACTTGGAATAATTTCATTTCCTCAGCTGCAAAAACTGTGTTTAAATGTATAGTGAGACAGGGATTTTCTGTTATGGCTTCTTTTTCAGTGTATTACAGTCGTAAGGTAACAGGTTTATCTTTGTTGATGCATTAATAACCGCTGACTTTATGCTTATTAGCAGCAATATAGAAGTTCGCTGTTTGTTCAGATTTACCAGAGTGGGTAAGGACATTTATGGTTGTCGTTCAAATCGACGGTTAAATTAAATCTATTTTAAGATTTAAATGGTGTTAATAAAATTGAGTACTAGAAAGTGATACCTCCGATCACTGGAGGATAATGCTTAATGGTTGTGTGCCCAATCAGGTGCAAATACTACAATTACTGTAAAAGGGAATCTGAAATGTTAAAGCCCATTGGACTAGTGTAATTAGTTCAGAGTCTTATAATATGACATAAGTATATTTCCTATAGAGCATTGGCTGCAGTAAGATCATAGCGTTGTGACTTATTTGTGATTATTACTGAGACTGCCCCTCATGTTGTTTCAACAGAAATATATACCGCTCTAGCCTGTATTAGAGATGGGAGAATTATATTATAAGATGTGAATGTGTCTTAAGCCAGCCCGGTGGCGCAGAGGGCTGAGGCACTGTGCGCCTGCCGCACTGCGCTTGGTGACCCGAGTTCGGGAACGAGCTTGGGGCAGGGGGGGGTGGTACGGAGCTGGATAGAGTGGCCGGATGGCAGCTCTTCTCTTCGGGGAGGATCCAGTGAATCTCTCAGCACAGGTCTGCCTCCTGGTGGAGGCCAGGAGTGGAACAGCCGTGAGGGGCACAGGCATTACGCCGTGGGGTGGGCGGAAGGGGCTATCACCAGGGCTGTAGTACGCATGCGCGCCTCCATGCGCATGTGTCTCTACTCCTGGGGCCCCAGGTTAAAGGAGAAAAAAGAGGAGAAAATTCCCCAGCGGCAGGATGAAGCCCGACCTCCCCCTGCTGGCACTGCTCCTGGGCTGTGCATAAGGTAAGCCCAGGTAATTCAGGGAATCGGAGCTGGGAGGGCCAGTCGGGCCGATGGGGGCTCCAGGGACAGGAGATAAAATTAGTTACAAAAAAATAAGATGTGAATGTGTCATTTCATGCGTGCATCTATGGTATGTATCTGCTATCAAATGCAATAAAAATAAATAAAAAATTATGTAATTGGGAATAAATGCCAGTGTGGGTCCAAAGTCCTAAACCTTTATAATTCAGAGGAAGGGTTTATGGCTGGCCCATTGACACAGCGGTAGGGCTTCAATCTGCAACGTCGACATCTTGGGTTTGGGAATGAACTCGAGAGTCGGAGGGTTGGCCAGGGGAGATGGATGGAGCGTCCGAGGGACTGCTCTCCTTCTCCGGGGGGGAGAGGGTTTTGAGTGTCCAGCACATGACTGACCTCTGGCAGAGGCTGGGGGGAGGAGTAGAAACCAGCACCTACACTGTGTTGCGAGGCAGAACAGATGTCTGCGTACATGTTTTTGAAATCTTTGCATGTCCCACCCCCGGGGTGAAAAATGGTGGAAAATCTGACTGTGCAGGATGCCGCCTGCTTCACGCTGCAGGTCCTGCACCAGTGTCCGTGGCACCACTGAGGATGTATACTGGTGTCCGATGAGAGGGTGAGCCCCCTCCCAGAGGCCCTGCCCTGGGGGTAAGCCAGGGCATAGCCCCGGGATGAAAGTGTCCATGAGTTATATACCAGCGTCCAATGGGTGGTGGGGCTTCTCCCATGCGCCTACCGGTTTAAGCCAGAGCATATACCCAATAGGGTAAGTCTGTGGAGGGTGGGTGACGGGCTGGACGCTAGGCTGGGCTGATAGTGGCCGGTCCTTAGGGTTGGTAAAGTATAACAAATAAAAAATAAATAAATAATTTACAGGGAGGGTTTGAGATCCCAGTTACTATTGAGACCCTGTGGTTGCAAGCTGTTGAGGGAGAACATCCAAAAACTCTCCCGCTACAGCAAATGATTCCAATCTGTTGCCCCCACCTCCTACCAATCTTCACCTGTTCTAGTCCCATAAACTTTAAGTCAGAATCATTACTGCCATGATTAATTAAAAAGTGTTTCGTGACAGGGCTAGTGATATCAGCTCTTTTGACATCTGTACATGCTCTTGAATTCGTAATTTAAGTTAGTGAACCTTCTTCCTATGTAGAGTTTCGGAAGCTGCACCAAAGTGAATAAACTGTAAAATTAGCGCTACAAGAAATGAGTTGGCGGATTTGAACTTTCCTCTCACATTCTGGAAAATCAAAAACACTGCCTTGCTTACAAAATGCACAAATTTTACAGTTCCCACATTTATATATTCCTGCAGGTCTAATACGTAGCCATGTTTCAGGTTGCTGTCTAGGTGAACAGAAGTGACTGGTAATCAGTTTATCCCTAAGGTTAGGACCCCTACTGAAAGTAATTCTTGGTCTCTCGCACAGTTTCTCAGCCAGAATGGCATCCTCCAACTGGGGTTCCCAGGGTTTCAGTCTTTTGAGGGACATATAGAATAATGCATAGACATGTGTATGCTATGAGGATTTTTACACACCTGAGGTGTGTGACAACCCATAAACCTGTCCTCACTCTCTGAGGGCATGTTAAAAAAAACTCAGACGCTGATTTATTGTGTTTTTTTTATAATGACTGGTACAACAGTTTATGTGAAAAAACAAACTGAAAAGTAGCTACACACGGGAACCAAGCCCAAGGACCGGGACCTCCGCGGCCAACAGCCTGACCCGACACATCCCTCAAACGCTCCCTGCACACAGCAAGTGGCCCCTTACCAGGCAGCACCTCCACGGCGGCAGCGGCTGGATTTCCAAGCGCCGCCCACCTACACACAGGAACCAAGCCCAAGGACCGGGACCTCCGCTGCCTGACCCGACGCCTCCCTCAAGCGCTCCCTGCACACAGCGAGAGGCGCCTTACCAGGCTGCACCTCCATGGCGGCAGTGGCTGGATTTTCTAGCACCGCCCGCCTACACACGGGAACCAAGCCCAAGGACTGGGACCTCCGCGGCCAATGGCCTGACCCGACACCTCCCTCAAGCGCTCCCTGCACAAAGCAAGAGGCCCCTTATAGGGTGGCACCTCCACGGTGGCAGCGGCTGGATTTCCAAGCGCCGCCCACCTACACACAGGAACCAAGCCCAAGGACCGGGACCTCCATGGCCAACGGCCTGACCCAGTGCCTCCCTCAAGTGCTCCCTGCACACAGGTATGGTAACGTTTGTGCTACCAGTTCGAAATTTAGGTGCCAGAAGCTACCTACTACCGGATTGGCTGCCACTCTCCAACAACTTTTAGCCTATTGGCTGGCACTTGAATCCCTAGTTTTGGACTGTAGCTCTGCTCCTTGCATTTATCTGCAACTGCCTTTTTTTTTTTTTTTTTTGAAATTACTATTTATTCCTCCTCCCCAGCCTGCCACCTCCGACCCTTCAGGGGGACAACTGGACATCTCACTGCCCGGAACCCTACCCAAGCAGACCCCTAGGCCCCATGGAGCCATGGATTACCCCCCGGGCAGGGACGAGGTGGGGGACTCAAACCCCTTAACTTACATTTCGTCGGTCTGAGGTCTGCTGGGCGGGCACAGGCAAATCGTGGGCACGGCCATGGTCCTCCCATCTTCCCGGCTGAGGCAGGCTTGTTTTTCCGCATTTTCTCCCTACCCAAGCAGCAAGTAACTTCCCCCGACATCATGACGCGCGCGCCGACGTCCATGCTGCTCAATGGCCGCATCCCATCTCCAAATGGAGCTAGTAGTTCCGAGCCTCCGGCCGGGTCATGTGCAAGTGTCGGGCATCGGCGGATCTCTCCCGGAGAAGGCGAGCTGTTGTTGGGCGGCTCCAGCCTATCTCTCCGCGTCACCCACCGGCGGTCCCCAGTCCCGCACGAACCCGGGTCCGGTGTGGTGACGTGTGGCGTCCCCGCGCTCAACCCTCAGCGCCACCGGCCGGCTGCAACTGCTTTTTCATGTCTGTGTTTTTAAATGTTTGGCCATAGCTGGTAAATGATTTTTAAATAGCTGTATTTTTCAGAGCTAGAAAACTTTATTGTGATTCAAGTTTAAAATCTTTGTTCCTCCTGCTGTCCCCCTTCCCCTTATCTTTAAAATCTTTGTCTTCCCATTCGCTATCCCTTCCTACCGCTCATCCTTAATTGCTCTCTGCCTAATCGGCCTGGCTTGGACTCCATCCCGACCACCGATTTAGTCCCGTTTTGTTTTACTTGCCCTCTGATGCCTCTCTGTCTGCCCCCTACCCATCGATTTGCATTCTTTTAAATTTCCCCTGTCTCTTTTTTCCCCAGCGAGAGGCCCCTTACTGGGTGGCATCTCCACAGCAGCAGCAGCTGGATTTCCAAGCGCCGCTCGCCTACACACAGGAACCAAGCCCAAGGACCAGGACCTCTGCGGCCAATGGCCTGAACCGACACCTCCCTCAAGTGCTCCCTCTTCCCACCCACATGTCCCCTGAAATATACTAAGTGGCCATTTCTCCATATGCTGGTTATACTGAGTAACCACTAGAGGGAACCGATATACTTTCCAATCCTCATCCTCTCAAGTTGCCTCACAGAGCACTGTGTGTTCCAGTAAGAAAAGTTTTGAACAGTGTTTAGAAAAATCCCAGAAATGTGTAAGCCACATCCTGCCATCCTAATACCACTTCCCTTAGCCCTTGTTTTCTATGGTGACCTACAAGGAAACAAACTGCAACTGCCTGCAAATGCTGCTCTCAGCCACAACTTACACTGTGACCCAGGCCTTCAAATGGGGAACAACTTCATGCTGACAAATGGTCCCTGGTCACAACACTGGCTCCTGGTTCATTACTTGGGTTGGCAAACCGCCCCGAGGCCATGACACCTACCCTCCAAGCACTACCCCACGTGTTATCAGCAATGCGATCTTGCCTGAGGAGGCAGTCCAGCCGTAAACAGGTGGACAAAGTGAATTACAAACTCCTGAAAGTCTACGTTATCAGAATTGTCCTCATGCTTTTGCTGATATCAGGCAGTGTTCATCCCAGTCTTGGTCCACAAGTGGTGCTCCCCCTATAGGACAACAAAAGCCCGGGATCCATCAAAATGTCGGCAGTCAGTATCTGCAGCCTACTAAGTAAGCTGGACAGCCTCAAAGTTTGGATTTACCAGAACAACCCTGATATACTATCAGTGGCCAAGACATGGCTTTCACCGCAGATACCTGATATAGCAGTCACTTTACCTGGCTACACAATTTTCCGGCAGGACAGGCCATCTAAGTGTGGTGGTGGCTGTGCCATTTATCTCAGACATTAAAGTGTCATATCTTACCTATGGTCAGCCTTGGATGCACTGTACAAGCACTTGCAATTAAAGTTCTGCTTGGTGCTCATAATAAGGCCCTCACAATTTTATATGTCTATGTCCTGCCTAAAGGACACTTAACTGGCTTCCACCGCATTATGGAGTACATCCGGAACCTGAAGCCCAACTCTGAAACTATTGTTTTTGGTGACTTCAGTGTCAGTTGGCTGTTCCCTGATGCTGGCCCATACAAGGTCTCTCTCTCTGTCTCTGCTTTTCCTTTCTCTCTCAACTTGTTCCCTCCTCCACCAGGACTAACTAAAAAATGGGGACAAGTACACTCCTCGACGTGATCCTCACAAACCATCCTGATCTTATCTCCAACGTGATAGTTCACCCTGACTCCCTAAGTGATCACTCCCCATCACCTGCAGCTGGACAAACAAATTCCAAAAGCCACCTCCTCAAATAATATATAGTAGGGTGCTCAAACGTGGGCACCTCGAGCTCCTCAAACAGCACTTGAGTAACCTGGACTGGTCATTCCTCGACTCCACAAATGACACCAACCTAGCCTTACACCAGGTCATTAAGCATTTTAACACTGCCTGTGACATTTGTGCCCCCTACAGAAAGATGAGTGTGTGATAACCCCAGAGCTCAACAACAGAAAGAAACACAGGGACCACCTCTGGCACCGAGCAAGAAACACTGGCAGACAAGCGGATGTACAGGAATACAAACAGGTCAGGAATAAATGCAGAAGGGCAATCCACCTTGAGAAAGCCAAATTCCAACGGGAAGCACTTGCAAATATCTGGGGGGACAGTAAGAGATTTTGGAATGACGTTAAAGAAGTTACTGGCAATGTTCAAAAAACCTCGCCTTCAGTGCTAAACATAGATGGTACTCCTATCCTGGACCCCCTTACCATAGCAAATGTTTTCAACAATGCCTTCACTGATCTGAGCAGTGTCCTTCCTCCAGACTTCTTTAATGATACCCCCCACAGTCCTGAATATGGCTCAGGAGCCTTCCCACCCTTTTACTTTAGGAAGGTCTCGATGTTAACAGCCAAAAAGTACATAAGCAAAGTACTAGGGAAGTCAAGAAATAGTGGAGATTCACTCAATCTTAAAATCACTGCCCTCGCATTAGAACAACTCATTGAATCCCTTACTAAGATTCTCAACCTCTCGCTAAATATGGCTCAATTTCCACACATTTGGAAGTCAGCCCTAGTTTCCCCATTCACAAAAGTGGGGATCGGGCCCTACATGCAAATTACAGGCCCATATCCATACTCCCACCTTTGTCTAAGGCACTTGAATGCATAGTGGCTGACCAATTGATGGATTACATCGAAAAATATTCTAGCCAATGTCTGCAGCAACATGAGTTTCGAAAAGGGCACAGTACCACCACAGCATTATTGGAATTCACTGGCTTCATCCAACAATCACTTGACGAAGGTAATTTAGTGGGAGTGTCTTTCATTGACCTGACAAAGGCCTTTGATATCGTTCACCACCCTCTTCTTCTCCAGGAACTTCCATTGGTCTCTCCTCAGACACCTTACCGTGGTTCAAGAGTTACCTGGACGATCGCTCCCAGTGGGTGAAGATTTCAGATGTTACCTCTGACAAGCAACCTGTCCACTGTGGAGTGCCGCAGGGCTCTATTTTAGGACCTCTACTTTTCAGCATCTACCTCAACAATCTCCTTCGGCCTGCCAACAAAGGATACTCCTGTACACAGATGATGCGGTCATCTTTACCAGTAACCTTGACCCACTGCAACTGGAATGTCAACTACAGCATAATTTTAATGAAGTAGAGGCCTGGTTCAGCTCTCACAAACTGATCCTGAACTACAAAAAAACTAAAGTCATGATGTTCAGCAGCACCCGCAGTAAACATAAATCTCAGCCCCTCACCATCAGGAACTGTGTGGGAGCACCACTCTAACAAATCCAGCACTTTAAGTACCTGGGAGTAACCCTCGACTGCTCACTTTCTTATACACAGCACGTTGACAATGTTGCCTGGGCGGTTAACACCAAGATTGGTCTACTTCACTAACACAAACACTGCCTGATGCCTGAAGCCCTCAGAATTGCAGTTTCCAGCTCTGTCTTGCCTACTGTCGACTATGGCCTGGTTATGTATGGTGCTGCTACAAACTCCACTCTCTGTAGAATATCCATAGCATTAAATAAGGCATGTAGGCTTCTTACTGGTGATGCACGCCTCACCCACACCTGTGACTTGTACGCGCACACAGGATGGCTTCAGCTAAGCAGAAGGATATAGTACCAAACATATTTGTTAGCTAAAAAAGCACTTCTTGGCCTCCTACCCCCAGGAACCAGCAACCTCTTAAGCCTCCACTGCAGCTCTTAGTACACATGAACTTCGGCCCACCAGTATCTGTATGTTCCCAGGTGCCAGACGTCTCAAGGGCAGCGCTCATTTACTTACACTACAGAGCGCCACTTGGCTTCAATGCTCTTCCCAAAGAAATCTCAGCCTTACCAAAACCTGGTCATTTCAAGCACATGCTCTGTCAGCATCTCACGGCTAAGCGTTCCTGTAACTGCTTTACCTAATACCTCCACCAACTGTTGTGTTTCAGCAAACTCCCTCTCCCTCACCCCCAAGTATTACCTCCCCTAATTTGTTTGTTGCTAGCTTGTACTTGTCTGCCCCCTTGTTCCTGTTTGATGTATAGTTCTATTGTTACATCATTTGTATTTTTTCTGCAATTTGTTTCCAGTATTGCCTCATTTGTTTTTGTTGTTATGCTTTTTATAGATTTAATAAAGTGTATTACATTAAAAAAATAAAATGTTCACGACTGGGTTCATTAGGTGGAGTAATAAGAGGCTATGCAGAAAATCTGGTGTACAAATACAGAAAAAAACAGGTTATAACTGAATGTTACACTGTTTCAGCATTCACTCATAACTCCGCTAATTTTTAACATTTTGACTCCAAACTTTCAACATAGCCATTTTTCCACACCACCTCATTAACATGACATGTATAATTTTTTAAATCCTGGCTGAGATGTGCTTTCGCACCTCTGGTACGAAATGACATTTTGGCCAATATACTGTAAATGGTACATGTCATGTCTATAAGGTGAATCCTAAAAACAAGTATCTTCAAAAGTTGGGATCAAAATAAAAATAAATAAATAAAAATAATTGTTTAACAACCTTTGTGTATAGTACCTATCAGTACCAAATACCTGCAAGCAAATATTTAGCATTGACAAATTCATGTTTGTCATTTGCTGCAGCACAGTTCTCACAGAATCGATTGCTGGAGCAGCGTTGTTGACATACTGATCAGGTAAACTGAAAACTAAACTGTAAAATGGTAGATTTGCTAAAGTACAACATTAATAAACTTTGTTTTTTAAACAGTCCAGTTTTTTTTTGTTTTTTTTTTGTCTTTCTCAGCAGCGGTTTTGATCATGGTCTGCGTTCGCGTTTTCACATTCCTGCTGCTTAAGAGAGCGAACTTGATGGCGTGGTAATGCAAACACCGTAATAACTGGGTGTGACGTCACATCCAGCTATTATGGTGTTTGACTGCAACTGAAAATCGGTTGATAAAGGGGGTCACTAGTTATTATAATTTAACATAGTGTATAGTGGGCCCTTGTTCATCATGGGTTTCCATCCGTGCTGAAATGTTGTACCACAGTTCAAAGGTCATGGAATGCCATTGTACCCTTCTGTGATACAAAAGCATATCTGACTGGAAATTCGTGGGGTACTTGTGCTGAGAACTGTCACACGCATGGTGTTTTTTTTCCCCTTGGCAAAGCTGCCAAACCACTGTACAAGGGAGAGGAAGACAGACCCAACACAATCTTGCAACAGAACAAATACAGATAAGTCCAGTGTTACCTTTGTTTATCTTTTTTTTTTTATCATACTTCTTTTAAAACATGACTATTACTAAACTAATTTCAGCGTGAGTCTCGAGATGGCTTCCGCTTTCACTTTTGCTGCTTACACGGGGTTCCTTTAACTCTAAAAATTGCAAAACAAAACAAAAAAACACTATACACTATAAAAATACTGATTGGACATCCACATGCCCAGCCAGCCTGTGCTGCCATCTCTGGCTTCTGATTACATCAGACCTCTCGGGTGTAATCAGAACTCCTCTGTGATACCAACACAGGCTGGTTGTGCATGGTTGTCCAACCAGTAGTCTCTAGATCTTACTCAGAAGGCTACAACAGTATAGTACTTGTGTTCCCACTAGTATTTTTCTTTCATTATCCACTGTGGCTAACCCACTCTAAAAATGTTAGCCAACCAAAACTACATAAAGGGTAGCCCTAGTCCTGATACAGAAAATGCTTGTTGTTTTATGTGTGACACATTCTGTACCTTTAAAGCTTTTTGCCATTGTGACGAACTGGTTAGAAATTCCTTTAGCTGCTCAGGAAATCTCTTGGCATTTGTCTACATGGCTAATGGCTAGGGGGAACATAGAATATGTGTGGGATGTCATTGAACTTCCAAGAGATGTCCTGCAAGTACTGTTTCGCTGTACAGAGTATTATAGCAAAACAGTTCTTGTGGGTGGCAGACAGCAGCTGACTGCAAGGTAAATGGTGGCTCTGTGCCAGTCCCCATCATTGGGTGGGGGGGGGTGCAGGTGGGCATTGGATACCGGGGTCGGGATGGGAGTCCACTAGACTACCAGAGAGGGTTTAGAGTTCCAAAGGGGGTTGAATAAATGGGGTGGGGGCGGGCACCACTCTGCAAGGGAATGTTTAGATATTTTATTATAAATTGATAGGGACTGGGTGAGGGGGTCCACTAGACTAGCAGGGAATGCCTTTGGCATTAAAAAAAAAATGTGGATGCTGGTCAGGATAGGATGGGGACCCTAGCGCTGTTTATTGTTTGTAATGCAGGTCACCACAGATGCGTAGGTGGGGAGGGGAATGCCTCCACATGCAGCAAACACTAGCTTCCTCACAACTGAATGGGGGATAATGCGATGCAGATTACCTGTATGCATTTCGTATGGGCTAAGAGGTCATTTGCATGGGGACATTCAAATATAGCGAGCAAAGGCACAGACAGTAACAGATTTGGGATGCCTTCGCTGCTTTTGCTCCTTAACAGCCTATGGTACATATAAGCACATTGCTTTCTGGGGCCTGCAGGAGGATGTACTTGATGCCAAGCACACTTTTAGTGCCTTTGTTAGGGTTTTGCTATATGCCAACATGTTTTGGGCACTCATACTGTGCTCCAAACCTGTTTGAGTGTAACAGATTTAAAGCAGTGTGCAAATTTGCACGCAGGATAAGGACTTTGCATGGCCTAAACCCGTACCTTGGAATATGAGGCCCTTAGACCCTGAAATGTCTTGCCCAAGCAGTGCCAATCACTGTCTAGCAAGGCTGGCAAGCTGTTTCATTACTAGATGGAGGTTTTAAATGCAAACATGTTTAGGGCAGTCACACTGTGCTCCAAACTTGTTTTAATATAGCAAATTTAGGGCAGAGTGCTAATTTGCGCACAGGTTAGGGACATTGCACAGCGAGTACTTTTCGCAAATAGAGTGGAGGATAAGTGGAAGGGACTGCCAAATGAGGTGATCTGTGCCAAAACAGTAGGTGGATTGAAACATGGCAGGGATAGGCCATAAGGGACGGAAGGAGGTGGAAACAGGGAGCAGATACAGAAGGAAGATGGTCATTAAGGCCATCACAGAAGTATTTGGTAGGGCTTGGCAGGCTGGATTCGCTGGCGAGCCTTTTCCTATCGCCACGTTCTATGTTTCTGTGCGAGTGCTGTGCCTTGCAAACAGCAAAAGCAACGCTCGAGGTTTAAGAAGGGAATTGCAGGTTACCCTGGGAGGTAGGGAGGCTGGGAAATCCCTTTACACTAGTACGTTTGTACAGCATACTTTCTGGTCCCTGATTATTGGGGGGGGGGTAGCAGAGTTGATGGACCTCGAGCCTCTTCTGACTTTATAGTACTAAGTTACTAGCCTAACTGAACTGCAGTGCTTTGTGTCCAGTGTGCTCATGTTTCTGCTGGATTTTGCAGCTTGGAAGGCTTCGGCGCAGTGAGATCAAGAGACACCCTCAAGGTCACACAGCGAGTCAGTGACTGTGATGGGATTCGAACCTGTGATCTCCTGTTTCTAAGATCAGTGCTGTAACCACTGGAGTACCCAGCATTTCATACCCAGTAATATAAACTCTCATTTACTTATTATACAAGAAAACTAACACATCTAACAGCCTTCAGCAGCCTGTGAAGTGATGTCGGTGAGTGCCAGCACATCTGCTACGATAGTGCAGTGCCTTCAGATCAGAAACTATCCTGTGCACCAGCACAGCAAACTGGCAATCTAGACAGAATACCAGTACAGTTTTTCATGTATCTCTTGCACGTATCTGATTGTGATGATGTGACGGGGGCGGTTTGTGTTGAAATACTGTAGCTGTTTTCAAACCAAAAGCTATTCAAAGAATTGAGTTTGCTGATAATTTGAGTGATAAATATTGGCTTTTGAAAGCCTCCCCTAAAGATATTTATTTATTTGGATAGCAGGAAAGTGCATTGGAGGAATACTCTGTGTTTAAATACTGTGTTGGCATGTCACAGCAGACGTAATGTTTTGTTTAAGCAGTGGTACACAGCAAGGTGCATGTTACCATGGGAAAACTTCACTCCGGTGGTGCGTTTTGAGGCATGAGGGGTAGCCAGGAGACTTCTGTCACCTGAAAAAAGGCGTTTTCAAAGAAAACATGTTCTGAAATGTATCATTGCTGCTATCAGATAGATTGCAGGTAGGTAAAAAAAAAAAAAATGGTTGTCAAGAAATTATTTCAGCCGGTGGTGTTATCCTGAGATGGCAACACAGTTTGGAATGATTCTTAGCCAGTAAGGCTTCAGGAAATTACTTGGCATTTGATACTTACAAATACACTAAATGATGGTGACTGAATTATGTAAGCTGTGAGACACAATGGCGTGTTGGTTGTGCTGCCGCAACCACAAGCCCAGGGGCGTGAGGGCATACAGTAAGGCAGGACGCCACAGGTCAAGTGTCTTCAGCCCCTGGAAGTGTGGTTGTGACAGCACAGCCAACACCCCTTAGTGTCTTATTCCATTTGTAAAATGAGTTTTGTATTAATAAGTGACAAAACTAAAAATTAAAAGTTAAATGTGTTTAAAAATCAGTAGTTTTGTGTGAAATAGTCCCTCCACAGATAGGATGTCTCTATTGGTGCAAGCCTGAGTTGCACTGTATGAGCCATTGTTTGTTTATTTTATTTTGACCGGGTAAGTGCACTAGACAAATCCTGCCTATTGTAGGCACTACTCTAGAGGGATAGATAACTGCCAACTGACCTTGAACCAGATTAAGCTGTTGGTGGTATTTTAGTGAATGAGGAAATTTGGCCAGGACACTGGGAAATTCCCTACTCTTTCGATAAGTGCCATGGGATCTTTAACATCCACCTGAACTAACACCAGTCCAGGCAGAACTATGGTGTGTGTGTGCTTTGTGTGAACTGTCTCTTGAAGTCACCCCCAGCCACCACCATCACAGTTTTGTTCCATGTTTTTCTTTAAATTGGAAAAAAAGTCAACTTCCTCTTGTTTCACTTTGTGGTCTTGAGCTGGAAATGCTTGGCTTCGGGTGTTTGAGTTCAGCGACTGAGTGAACCAAGCAGGGTAGAAGTGTGAATGAAAGTGAAACCAGGATTAGAGCTTGCAAGATCAAGGAGCTGCACACTGATATATTTATCAATTGAACAACACTGGTACCAGGACCTTTTTCATACCCACTGGTTGTGCTGTCGTAGTCCAACAAACAAGTTTAAGTTCACACACATTTCCACCAATCAGGATGCAGGATTCTTAGTACCCATTTTATAATTTTTTTATAATATGTTTGATGGCATGTTTATAAGCACTTTACTTCTGTAGATCAAGGTTGTGAGGTCCAGTCCAACAAGTGATGAAAGTTCAGATCAAAACTGTTTGCCACACGTTGATTTTTTATTTTTTATTTTTTTTATTTTAGTCTTTGATAACTGGGTAAGGCCCACTAGGCATAAGTGCCTGTTTTCAGGGGTGACCTGGGAGCACTGGGCGGTTAAATGATGTGCTCAGAGTCACACAGTATGCAAGTGGAGGTTGTGAGAATCAAACCCAGGTCTGGTCTTCTGGATGTACCGAGCTCGTTCACAGCTCGTTACGTTAACCTCCAGGCTATACTGCCAGCCCAATCACTGTGTTTCTTCTTTTTTCTTTTCACCAGCACTCCCAGGGCTTCCCCCTCCTGAGTCCCCCACGGTTTGCCCTCTGTGTCAGGGTGGTGGGGAGTCCCTCAACCTGTCAATCAAAAGATCCAGATTCCAGGAGGTGCCTGGGTCACCCGTCTGATCATCCTGCCTGCCAGGTTATTTCTACCTTTTCTTTTCTCCCTACTCTTGTGCCAAGTAGTCCTCCCCATAGGGGCGCTGGTGTTGGGACATTGTCCCCATCATGGGCAGGAATCGGCAGGCTCAGGCGGTATGCAGTGCATCCCTCCCTCCCTGTGTCTTGTACTCCCTAACACCTGCATGTCTGCAGGTGGCAGTGCTGCAGCAGGAAAAGGCACCCGCCTCACGGAGGAGGAGGAGAGGGTCCCCTGGGGCACTCTGTCCTCCCCCCGTGGCCCACCCACAATGACCCAGACTTGTTCCCCAACCCAGGTTGCTGGTGTCATGAGTGATAGCTCTACCGCTGCGCTGATGGGCCAACTTGAATAATCATGGGTTTCTAAAAGCGGTTCTTAACATACAAACATTAAGAACAGCTTCCAGTGTTTGGTGCATGCTCAGCTGTGCTTATTAGCTGCACTCGAGAATCTCTGTGTTTCTGACCACGTGCAGCTAGTAAGCACAGCTAAGCACACACTGACCATTGGAAGTCTTCATAAAATGATCTAAAAGTTGTTCTTAATGTAGGTATGTTAAGAACAGCTTTTAGAAACCACTGAAAAAACATGCTAGGTGTGTATTACAAGGGAATAATTTCATCAAGGGGTTTATATATTTATATTATATATATATATATATATATATATATTGTGAATATGTAAATATTACATATGTATTATATAGATAGTATATATTATGTTTATATATATATATATATAGATATATGCATATGTATTATAAATAAATCAATATATAAATGTAAAGTCATCAAAACTCATACATGAAATGTTTCCCTCACAACTCCCTGTCACACCCATCATGGTTTGTTTTTTTCTGTAGTGCCTTTTGTCCTTCCCTTGTCTGTCTGTCTGGTCCTTGGGCTGCCATTCTGGCGACTTGCCTCAACCCAGACTACCACTATCTCGGTGGTATCATGCCCACTGGGGTGGGCCCAAGAATGCTGTCAGCTGCCATCTAGACAGTTGTTTTCCTGCTTTGTTCTCTCTGCCCTCCCTGTACCCCCCACAGCAGTGCACAGGTCCCTCAGGCTAGCTGAGTGCCAGTGTCCCACGTTGCCAGCACGCTGGGTTGTCTGCCAACCTCACTCATTATTTAATATACCCCTGTGGTTTCACCTCCAACTGAGCAGCGTGTTGAGATTATAATTTACTATTGTGATGCCACGCCTGTTCGTTACAAGAGATTGTTTGTGTGATTTACAGGGTCATTATTTTACTATTGCCATAATTATAAATATATCCATTGTATGGTAGTTCTCAGAAGATTTCCATCACCTGCACGACCATTAGAGAAATGAAAATCCTTCAGCCCGGCCTGGATCATTAGGACTTGTATTTAATCTCTTTTCTGTCTGACAGTGTCTCCTCCTTAGGCTATACAGAGTTTCTAAATCTTCTTCTGTATTACAAGGTATTAATTCCTTTAAAGGAATGTTATTAGATTTATTGCCAGCAAATACAAAATGTACAGCAAGCTCACATACCCTTGCGGGACTTAACATGGCCTAGTTTAAAATGTTGTAGTCACTGTGCTGCTTTGGGAGGGAAGGGTCCGTAATTTGTCCCCGAGGGAGTGGCCACTTAATCCCTTCCACTTTCTGATGTACCGGACCACACTCATGCACTGAGACATTTAACCAGGGAGTGTGCAAATGCATGCTTCATTGAAGTGAATGGGGCCATTTTCATTTATGAGTTTTATATGTTAGGTTTTTTTGCGTAAATGAAAGCCGCCACTCAGCTATCAAGGGCTTTGTTAGCTGAGCCAGTCGGTGCCTTTGGTTTATGCTAAAGTGAATTCCCCATGGGATGCCTAAATACCAGCATGACCCCTCCCCCACAGCTGTTCAGAAAAGCCTGCAATTCTTAGAAGTTTTTACTTTCTTCTCACATTTTTCTCACTCCATGGTTTCCAAAGGGGGTTTCTTAATTTTCAGATGTCAGCTGATATATGAATTAAGCCCAATCACCAACAGCAAGGTAAACCCCATGACTGGGGCGAACTTTAACACTTTAAATGTTAACCTGCTCATTTAAGCTGGAGTCCTCACTGCTTAGCTCTGTGTTTTATGTGAGACTTCTCACAAGCTTCCCAGCGTTCCCTTCTGTACAGAGAGCAGACACCTTGAGGCTTGTAGCTGGTGTGTATGTGGAGAGCTTGCCAATAGAGAAGACCCTACTGCTGCCAATTAATAAGCAAATCAGAATTAAACAAGCTCTGCCCCTGCTCATTCACCAGACTGAAATCTCATTTCTTATAAATTCCTGGATTTTCTATGAGTGCCGCTGGTTACTGGCTCATATCAAATAATTATCGGAAACCAACGCACCCTCCCCACAGCTGCTAGGAAGAGCCTGCATTTTATTCCCATGTTTTTACTTTCTTACTCACATTTTTCTCACTATGATTTTTGAAAGGGGTTTCCTAGTTTTCAGATGTCAGCTGATATATGAATTGAGGCCAGCCACTGATGACAAGCTGACCCCCATGACTAGGTCCTACTCTGACATTTTAAAGTTTAACTCACTGATCTGACCTGGAATCCTGACTGCTTATCTCTCTCTTTTATGTGAGATTCCTCTCGAGCTTTCCAATGCTTTCATTTGTACAGAGAGCAGACACCTTGAGACTCGTAGCAGGTATGTGGGGAGCTTGCTGGTAGGAAGCACGATATCTCTCCCAGTTGATAAGCAAAGTAGAATAAAGCAAGCTTCACCCCTGCTCATTAACCAAATCTAAAACACAATATTATTTCTGACAAGGAGAACCCCATAGTTGGGACCTGAATTTGGTGAATGAGCAGGGTAGTCCTTGCTTTATTCTGATTTTCAGATGAAGTGGATATCAACCATAGCCAACAAGTATTGTTGAAAGCAGAAGGTGAAAGAAACCACTGGCTCATGCTAGTGTAAGGGTACCAAGTCTCCCGGAGGAAGTAATATCTAAGTGGGTTAAGTAGACTAAAAAAACCTTTAGTCACAGGATTGGAGGCCACATTCCCTGAAAACATGGGACCATACACAGCGTCACTCAACAGACAGAATTCACTAGCCCCCTCCAGAAACATGTTTGAGAGAGGCATGCACTTTATTCAGTGTATTTACTGGTGCTTGCCACCCACCAGTAGCACCCCTGCAAAATAAATTGCTTTTCCGAAATGGTCTTAATCTCTTCGTTTAACTTACTTTAAATAAGTAGAAAACATTGCCACATTGGCTCCCAAACACCTTTTCTTTCCCTGGAAAAAAAGAACAATTTCTCAACAGCTCTTTTTTGTCTCATAACCACTCCTACTCGTGGCCAGCAACCTGTCTAGCTCCATTCACAACTGTAATCACACACTTTTAACTACAGTTTGCTTCAAATCCCTTTTTTTCAATAAAGACATTCCAGTATAAATGAAAATGTTCTGCATGCTCATCTTTTGTGAAGCATGTATCCCAGTAGCAGTCATCATTGCATCTAAAACCTGTTTGAAACAGTCCTCCATCATCGGTCCCACACACTTCGACTCTTCAATGCTGCTTTTCTCTGTGACGGTTAAACCATTTATTTTAAAAACCTCAGCTATAGAACAAGTACTGATGGAGCTGCCGCGTCTGTCACTGAGACCTGCTCTGTTTTGTGCCTTTCACATGCAAACTCTGGGGGAAAAACAGCAGCGAAATTCAGTAAGAGTCGCCGAGTTGGGATGGGACCACTATACGGCACACACCTCTTTCAGTTAATCCAAGACTGCTCACTACAAACACTGATCCTGATCAATAAACAGCTGTTTAAGAAAAAAAAAAACTAAAGAAAAAAAGTCTCAAAGACACCTAGTCGTTCTGCAAACAGCTAAAGCTAAGCAAGATTTTATGGGTTGGGGGTGGCAGCATGTGAAAAATGCCATACAGAAACACACATCGGTGAGTCAGGCCTACAGAATGTCACTGTACCTTAGCAACACCTTCTACAAGTTATTTCTTTTTTTTTAACTTACATTTATTGCACTTTAAAATAAAATACAAACTGTTATGTCCTGCAAGGGGAAGAAATTTGATAGAACAGCAAGGAATATTTCTTCACAAGGGAGCACAGCAGTACCCTCTCCCCTTTGTACTGTACCAGGATGATATTCCTGTAAAGTTAAACGTCAAGAAAATATAATGCCAGCTTTTGACCAGGCTGTGGACACATTCCATCAAAGTCAATATCGGAAAAGTCTGTGCAGTTTGTATGGCTTTCTGTCCATTAAAGTCCAAGAGTAGATGCTAGTATTTTTAAAATGCATGCAACTTCTTCACACAAGGAAACTAAAGTATTCTGTAGAAAGATGAGGATAATATACTTACAAGACTCTCTAAAACGATTATCCCTGCAATGGGTAGACTACAATAAAAGATATAAAAAAAAAACAAAACAAACTTTTTCCAACACATGTACTAATGCAGTTTAGAAAGAAAATCCACACATGCAGCACTGTGTACCACCACAACAGGCAGTATAGCACCGCCATACTTATAAACTGTTAGTGGAAGCTAACTCCCATCAGTATCCTGACCCAGCGGGTTACAGAGAGAAGGCAGGCCAATAACAAGACGCCTGTGTGCCATTATAACAATACATGTTAACCTTTTAAACATACATTTTGGAGCTGGCCCAGTGGTGTAGAGGGCTGAGTTGCTATTACCACACTAGCGACCCATGTGTGGGAACGAGCATGGGTTGCAGGGGTCAGCCAGGGTGAAAGAGGATCAAGCGCCCGACGAGCTGCTCCCCTCTCCCATGGAGGAGGGGGGGCACTGCATGTTCTGCTAAATGATTGCAACCTGGGGGAAGCGAGGTGGCCGTGGGGGTTGAGGAGGGCAGCTGAAGGGAGGTGCTGTGGGACTCCATAGCGTGCACATGCCTCCACACGCGTACCTACAAGTGCACCCCAGTGTGAGAAAGGGACTTTAACTTTGGAGGGAAAAAGTGGCAGGATAGGGCAGAATGAAGCCTGCCAGCCGCATCGCCGGACCCCGGAGCTGAAGACTGGATATGTGTTCTTCTAGGGGAAGGATGGCCTTCCTCCCCCCTCCTAACCCCACCACAGGGGGTCAGTCCAAGGGGGGTACTCAGGCTGTCGGGGGTTCTGGGGAGATGTAGAACAGTGGAGTCAGTAGGGCGGTGCCGAAGGGAGCCCAACCCATTCTGTTTATGGGAGGATAAATATTAGATTTAAAAAATATATAATATTAACTGCATTAATTGGCCTTTCAAACCCCCTTCCCTTTAACATGAGCTACTGGAAATTCTGATTCCCTGCCCGCAAAACATTGTAAGCCCAACATCAATCGCTGAAGAAATACAGCAATATTGTACGAGTCAGTTCTGTCCAAAGAGATTAGACAGTCCAGAAACCATCTAGGCTGAGTCTGAATCAGAGCCCCCATCTTCTACCAAAACAGAGTATTCATTCCTGATGTGTTTCTGCCAGCTTACCCGCATCACTCTGGTTGGAATACACAGATGCTCACCACCATAGTAAACCTTCAAGCACACAGGCAACAGTAGGTTGTGATTAACACCCAGTTCGTGTAACAGCACCCAGACCCCAATGAAGCTCTTGCAGCGCTGGCAAGTGCTGCAGCTGAGGTCAGGGATGAAGAGAACAGTGGAAGCTGTATGTTGAATTCTGCTGCTCTGTTTGGCCACCAAGAGGATGTCGTCTTTCTGTCTCTCTCTTTTTTTTTTTTCCCTCCAGTATTCACCATCACCAGCAAGATTATGCAGCTGGCATCTTCATGGATACAATTTTCCGATGATTTATTCAACATGCCTTTCAGATTCTAGGAGCAGCCGAGGCAAAAGCGCCTCTAGTAGCCATCTAGTCAGGAATCCCTTCAGATCCTCTACCTCGTCGTTCTCTGGCAGCCCAGTCACATGCACGTTTGTGGGTCTAGCAGCATTGCATTCTCAGGCTGGTGCAGTCTGGCCCTCAACATCCCATGTCTTTCACCAGCCCTGGGCATGTGACTGGCGCTTTCTCCGTTGTCTCTTCTGCTTTCTTTGCCTCTGACTGCAGTGTTTCTGTTTTTTTCTTCCACCAAAACCGTTTAAATGTTAAACTCCTCCACCTTTTTGTCTAGTGTCTAAATGGCTTGTAATATTGAGACCACGGTCAGTTTAGTTGACGAAGTGGCAGTCACAGCCAGACTGCCAGCGGTCTTCACATTTTGGGCCCTTACTTTAGAGGACTTGGCAGAGTTTTCATCAGTTAGATGATTTTTTTTTTTTGTAGGCATCACCGTGATCATACTTAAGTGCTGTTTTATTTCCCCAATGCACCTGTCATTTATCCCTCTTCAGCGGTACACTTTGCGTTGAAATTGTAAAGTTTTAAGAGTTATTTTAATAAAAGTCTCCTTGAAATCTGTGGGGCTTAAGCACCATGTGTGCACTTAGCAAAGCAGCTTGGCCTCTCTTCATCATCTACAATTAAAAAAAAAATAATACATTTTAAAGAAAGTTGAGAGCAAAGTACTTGTATGACTCAAGTATTTTTATTTATTTAAAAACTAGACTGGGAAAGGCAGAGGGATGATTCCAGATGCCATCCAGGGGAAGGGGAGCAAGGGTGTATGAAGAAACTGTCAGTTGTGATGTCATAGTCAGTGAGGTCACATTGCTGACGAGGTGTAAAGGGGAG
This sequence comes from Neoceratodus forsteri, assembly GCA_016271365.2. NCBI lineage: Eukaryota > Metazoa > Chordata > Ceratodontiformes > Ceratodontidae > Neoceratodus > Neoceratodus forsteri. Next base: position 30,963,749 of record CM057456.1, read on the forward strand.
CTGCTCCCCACAACACACCTAGTACTTTCAGGTACAGAACTGGCAAACGGGAAAAGAAAAAGTACTTAAGATATAAAAAGTAGCAGCTGACTACTTTTAAAGGTTAATTTCAGGCATCATACTAGCTCTTTAATTACCGAAAGTTCTTTAATTATGTTAAACATTAACCGTAGCTGCTAACTTTTTTTAAGTGCATATGCTTAAACCAGGCTGTAGACTCTGTGGTGTCAGCTTTTCTGTCAGATAACTCGTTCACAGCGGCCCACTGTTCCTTCCTGGTTGCAGGGAATTGTTAACCACTTTCTAGTGATGCATTTACTGTTCTCCTTCAGGGTATTAAATAAGCTGAAAAAAAATGATTAGCATTTTTACACGCTAAGTGCTAATCAGCTGTGAAAATGCATAGCATAGAATGGTTAGCAAAATTTAAAATATATATAGTTATATTAAGGTTGTCTACTGTGCCATGAATGCTCTCAAAAAATGGTTAGCAGTCTACTGTTACTTATTTCTGGAAATGGTTAGCATTAACCCCCTGTTTTGCTATGCTATACCAGATATTTAATACACTGCTCATAATTTTTAAAATGGAGATGTGAGTACCTGTTCTACACAGTAGGGTGAAACTGGGTATGAAATTAGAGCCCTACCTTGTTCCAATAATAACATGGGCCCCTGTAAGTGAAATATTTGACATTTTGTTGTAGAATCTATTTACCCTGGCTCATAGGGGGGAGGTGGGCACTGTGGTCATGGTCCTATCCGTTTTGCAACTATGTTAATTTGTCACTAGGGAGGACTGTGCCTTTAAAATGCAGCATGTGTGCAGTAAACAGTGTTATTACTTTCTGATCACTCCCTTTGTGACTTGCAGGATGTCAGCAGAATTCTGAGAAGTGAAGGCCTGAGTAGTGGTAATGGGGGTGGGCGAGGTTCATGACCTACTGAGTTAAGGCACAGTGATCATACTTTAAAAAGAAAAAAGGAAGGGCCAGGTGGGCATCAATGAACTAGGCATTGGAAGCTGCTGTCAGTCGCTGAGGGTGGAGAGTTATTCCATAGATTACAAATTTGGATGAGACAGAAACTAAGGCTGTGACTGAACCTACTTATTGCTGGGGTGGGGAGGATCCTTGTCCCTACCACTTTTCAGACGGCTTTGCCACCTGTGCCTTGGCTAGTCCAGCTTACATTTTCAGCAGAGTCCTGAGCGTCCTGCTGTTATCCAGTTTTTCCACTGGGGGAGCGGAGACACTGGGAGCTCAGGAATGTTGCTTCAGCTCACACTGGGAGTCTGTGGCTCTGTTGGGATTTGTACCTGGTGTCTCATAGTTCATAGCTGTGTACTGTAAATGCTGGACCACTCAGCCTTCCAAAGATTACATTGTAGCCCCCTCAAGGTGGGCATTGAGCGCAACCCTGCTTTCAACTTCAGGACACATCTGAGCTGCACAGGGTGGGGGTGCTTGGTTTCTGTTTCTTCCAAGCCACCCCATTTCAAGGTGGTCCGCACATCCGCTGAGCAGTTTTGGCCATCTGTAGTGGCTTACATTTTTCAGCTGCAAGCTTGAGATCTTTGCATTCAAAACAGCAGTGGTTTGTGTGTATTAGGACACGTGGAAATAAAGATGCTTTTCATCGCAAAGTTTTTTTTCCTAATATAATTTCTAAATATGGAAAGTATAGCTGTAAAAACAAAAACAAGAAACTCAGCTTCACAGAAATAGCTCTCTGTATGCCTCACGGTAAAAAATTGTTATCCTTATGGGTGTTGGGTGTTTTTTGCTTTTTGTATTTGACCCTCCTTTAACATTTATTCTCCTCTCCTCCCCTTAGACCCTCACAGTGCGCCAGCTCAATCTCATCAGGTTCACCTAGTAGTGCTGCTGGTGATGCTGTGTTGCTGCAAGCTGTCTCACAGCAGGGCTCTGTCACAGGCAGCCAGTATCCAGTAGTGTGACTGCCGTCCAGCAGTGGTCAGGTCACTGGTAATTGCCCACCCTCTGTTTTTTCTCCTTCCTCCTGCAGACAGACCACTCTATAAAGTACACTTCACCCACCCACCCTGCGATGGAAGAGATCCAGGGAACCTTCCCATTGTGGTCACCCTTTAGAGCTTTGCTGGTATTCAGTTTGCAACATTCAGTGCAGAGCTTAGTCTGACTTGCAGGTTCGGACGCTGATACTGACTTGTACTGCAAGCAGTGCTGCCCATATTCATGAAGGGTAGGGACCCCTCAGCCCCAGACTGAAAGACAACACTGTATTATGTTCCCCTTTTAGAAGCCTGCTTGCCTGAGATATGAATCAAGTTAGTTTTGAGGAGACACCAGACATTTTGCTCACTGTGTTCCCTCTGTGTCTTTTGTACAGGTGCCTCTTCTTTGTGAGAAAGCAGAGTGTGAATAACGTGTAAGCGGATGGACACCCTTGAAAACCGTGCAGCAGGAAGGACAGTTTGAGGAGAGCGGTCCGCAGGAGAGCCACGTTGAATGTGGTATGTGATGATCTTGAACAATGCTCAATGAACCTCTGCAGCCACTGCTGCAGTAGGATTTCTGTTTGTTCACTACTGTGACCCACAGTGTGGTGTTTGGTTGTTCAAGTAACTTTCCTGGGGTACTGGTCTAAATCTTTGATAATCCAGCACACTGAGCCTGCCCAGACCTACCAATCAAAGCAACCCCCACTGAACAAAACAAAACAAACAATGTAGGGGTTTGGAACAAAGATTGCCAAATAGACAGAGATGAGTTTGACATCTTTGTAGGCTGTGGCAGGTACAATATGTGAATGATGTTGGGAAGTTGTTGAAAAAAAATCCGCAGACCATGGAGGACTTTTTGTTGGTCTGTTTTAGGTCTAGACAAATTCATTTGATTTAAAATATGTTTTACCAGGTAAACAAACAGAACCCAGAAGGCTCTTTTGCAGTTGCGACCTGGGGGAGGGAAGGGAACATAGGAAAGCACAGGGAATACATACAGTCTCTTACGGGAATACAATATACAAGGCGATACATATTGTCCAAAGGGCAAGTGGATACTTTTACTGCATAGCCCCAGAAGTTACATGTTACAAACATGAGAACCCATCAAGTAAGGTTATTACTACAATCACAATGCACAGATCATGAGACATCTAAGGAGACAGGGTACAGAGGATATCTTACATAGCAAGCATGCCTACTTATGCACCAGGGACTGTAGTGGGGTAAGCAGCACCAGGTGCTGATTTTCTGTCTTGGCGAGGGAGGGGGCCAGGGAATGTCTGCAGCAGTTGTGGCAGGACTGCAGGGAGTTGTAGTGAGCCATGTTTAAGGTTTTGGATGTTTGGAAGCTTGATGAGGTGGTGATTTTGGCAGGGAGGCTGTTCCAGATGTTAGGGGGCATATAGCTGATAGAGGCTTTCCCAAGATTGTGTCTGCAGCATGGGATAAGTAGCTGGTGGCTTTGTGTTGGGGGGAGAGGAATTCAGAGTGGTAGCTGTGCAGTTTGCCAGCCCAGAGTATTGCACCCACCAGATGGTATGCAGCGAGTCAGGATGGGGGGGGTTGGGGGTGGGCTCCAGAGTAGACAACATCTCTGTAGTCCAGCTGGGGTAAGATTGTCCATTTGAGTAGCTGTTTCCTGGTAATTAGGAGCAGGCCATGCCCAGAGTAATTGAGGAGTTGGTTCAAGAGAAGACCTAGATATTTGTAGGTGGACAGAGTCTAGCTAGTCACCCTGAAGAGTATGTAGGTTCACTTTGGTGGTGGTGGTTGGTGGGGGGGGGGGTTAGTCAGTGTCTAGAGCTGAACAGCATGGAGATGGTTTTCTTTTCTTAGAGTTTATGGCTAGCTGGTGTACTTGGAGCCACTTTTGCACAGTTAGATTCCTGTTCGATGGTGGGTGAGGAAGAGTCAGATGTGTAGATGATGGTATAATCGGCATACATGTGGATCTTACAGTTTGAGAGGGCCAATGGAAGATCTTCATGGATGAAGACTTTGGAGGGGAGGTTTCCCATTACGGAGCCTTGGGGAACACCAAGTGTGACTGGGAGGAATGGAGACATGGTTGTACATAGCTTAACAGACTGGGTTCAGTTGGAGAGGTAGAATTTGAACCAGCTGGTCACTTGGGAGAGACTCCCGAGGCTGCCAGCTTGTTCAGGAGCAAACAGTGATCCACGATGTTGAAGACCTTGGCAAGGTCTATGAATGTGGCCCCTGTGCCCATGACCTTGTCTGAGTGAATGAATATGGTTGGTGACTCGAAGGAGGAAGGTGGAGTGGTTGGGCTGGAAGCCAGATTGGTAAGGAGTCAGGAAGCCAGAGCTAGAGTAGCATGGGGAGTTACCCGCTCACAGACCTCTTGAGCGCCTCGGAAAGGACGTGAAAAAGAGATATCAGGCAGTAGCTGAGTGACATATCTGTAGAACCACAAAGCGTGCTTCTAACTGGGGGGGTGAGCCAGTTCGTAGGGAACGATTGAAAATGTGGTCACTCGAGGCAGCTGTAGCAGGGGCACCAAGGGCAAGAAATTTGGGAGAGGTGCACTCTGCCTCACAGCTGGAGGTTGTAGGACTGATAGCTTCTTAGGTAGATTTTTAGCTGGGATCACTGGGAAGTGGAAGTCATCAGTTGGAGGAGAAGGGGACTGGTTAGCGATAGAGCTTTTGAAGATATGGGTCAGTTAATTTAACTGCTGATTTAAAAAAAAAAAGTAGATTCCAAAAAAAATAATAGTAAATGGGTGTAGTAAGGCTTCTAGTCAGATACCAGCAACCACAGCGTATATAATGTAAATATCAAGACAAGCACTATCGCACTCACTCACTGTGTAATCCAGGAATCATTTCAGGAGTCTTCAGTCCCACAGATTTGAAGTGAATCTGTAATTCCTTGCTCAGTGCCTCATCAGGGCAACATCAGAGGTTTCAAGACTTAAGGGGACGAGTCTGGTATTTTCAGTAAGTCTGGGTACTATAATAGTGCCAAAGGCTATAGTTGGGAGCTGCACCACTGCACAGAAATGTGGAGTAATTAACTGCTATTTAGAGACATTGCTCACCATCTCTCCTGTACTCATCACAAGATGTGGGGATGGTTCAGAGATCCAGTTGAGGTTAGAACAAGCGAGGGGTGGAGTCTGTCATGTTAAGAAAATTGTCATTGAGCTCCCCTTGTTAAAAAAACAAATGTTAGCCGACCCAGTGGCATGGAGGGTTGAGGCACCACTCACCGCACTCTTGCCACTCCAGCAAAATGAGTTCAGGAATGGGTTCAGGTCAGTAAGGGTTGGTTGGGGCGGGAAGAGTGTTGAACATCCGACGACAGCTCTCCTCTCCCCGGGAGGGGGGAATGCCACACCACTTTAGTACTGCCACCATGTGGAGGCGCGGTGGTAGGGCAGTAGCTATGACTCAGAAGGGGTTGGCTGACAGCAGGCGTGTAGTGCATGTGTGCTTTTGCCAATATGCACGGCTGTGTCCTTGCACAACGCCTGGCCGGGGGGGGGAAAGAGGAAAAATGTAGCAGCTGCAGAATGATCCCTGCGTTGCTGCAGCAAAGTTGACTTTCCAGTAATGCTACCTCTGATCTCTCTTTGGAGTTCCTCTGGTTGTTTGTTCAGTAGGCTGTAGTGGTTGTAGTATTTAGATATATAGCCGGTGGCCCTGTTCTTTAGTTTGTTGGATGAGTTTGATGATGATTCTGGTGATGGAGTACTATTTTGAGGGATTTCAGAAAGGATTTCTGCGATCTCACAACATCCCCTGTTGAGGTGCAGGTGCAGATGGCTTCTAAATCCTCCAGCACTGTCCTCTTTTACACTGCTACAAGCAGAATGTTTTGAATTTGAACTTGCCAACAAAACTTTCTCCTGAGAGTTTATACTAGACAAATGTTTTAGGAACAAATGCTGGAGAGCAAATAAATGCATATTGCTCTAGGACTCCGAGGTCTAGCCTGCAGACTTACATTCCTCACTGCTCACCCCTCAGAACTTCCTCGTTAGTTACTTAAGCAGTAAGGCCTGAGTTTGAGGGTCTGAAGAGGATAATGTCCAGTGGGAGGAATTGAGACCCAAAGCGTCGATGAGGGCCTTAAATCTCCTAGTTGACATTATCCTCCTAGAAGGCCTGAAGACGAGGGCCTTATAGCTATCATATACTTTTTGTTTTATTTTTAAGTTGTCTAAAACTGGTAAAACTGTTGTAACTATTGCTAGGTTCTCTGAAGTGGCCATGGCAACTGACAGAATGAAGTTTATTACAGCATTCTTCAGACATTTGCAAGTAAGGAATAATCTGTGGGTGGTTGTGCAGTAATATTTCAATAACCAAGTGCCCTGGGTGGGGTGTGAGGCACGAGGTGCAGCTGAGGGCCTTTAGCCATTCAGGAAGTTGAGAGTGTTGCAGCTTTGACTCACACCAGAGTGGATCATTGTACTTATTCATCAAAATGTCAAAAGTGTTATAAAAGCTTGTAATGCATGTTTTCTTGTTACAAAAGCTTGTAATGCATGTTTTCTTGTTATAAAAGCTTGTAATGCATGTTTTCTTGACCAATCAGCACACAGTTTTTAGCAGATGACATTGACAAAAGGCTTGTAATTAATGACTGAGGTTTTTTCCTTTTGTTTCTTTTGTGTTTTTTTTAATCAAGCTATTACTGATGGAGACTCAGGGTCTCCTTTACAGTGTGGTCCAGGAGACACAAAAGCTAAACAAGTACATAGGTTGAAAAAACAAATACAGTAAAGGATCAGTTAGTAAACTGAGACAAAAATAGGAACATGAATACAAAGCATGAGGTCAGAGGTTACATTTGAAAGAGCCACTGTAGATAAGGCCAGATGTTTTCAACATTTCCGCTGTTGGCATCTTGATTTAACTTCAGTTATGATGAATTACACATGATACTGTTCTGGCCTTTCCATCCCAGCCTAATGTAGTGTGTTGACAGCAGTCTGGCCCTCTGCACCATGACCAGCAGCAGCTCTGTCAATACAAGCACATTATTTCACCGCGAGTCACTCGCAGAATGAAAGTGAGCTGAGACAAGCAAGTCGAGCCTGCCTAGAAACTACCCGACTGTTTACCAAACAGCGTCGTCGCTGGCCTCTTCCTGTGCACCTGCATACAGTTTGAGGGCAGGAGCTGCTGGCAACCCATTCAGGTACTTGCAGACAGACAGGGCCTATCAGGAGCTGTCTGTTGGGAGACTGAAGGAGTGAATGTGTGTGCCACAGGTCAGCAGGAAGGTTCCAGCAGGCTGTGAGGCTGCAGTAAGACAGTATCACAGCTGAGGCTGAACCAGCCTGTTCAGATATTTCTTAGCTGCCTTTGGCAGCCAAAGCACTCCTCAATGACCTTTAACTTGACGGAATGGCAAACTGGTAAGTTTAGTTTGCTTTTTAGACCGGCACATTGTTGTCTTATTATCTTGTATTACTCAGAACGCTCTCTGGAGTAGCCACAAAATGGCTCTTCTGTTAGATGAGCAGCACACAAACATGCATACCTCACACAAATCAGCAACCTAATTTAATTTTAAAAAGAGCTTTAATAATTACTAGTGAATGGTGATGAGCTGCTTCTTTACATGGCAACTAACTTCCCAAAACCCCAAGTACTGAATGGCTAATAGTTTTATATACTCCCCACTGCATAAACATTGCTGCTGCTGTATGGGCCTGCCAATAACATTTCTTAGTGACTGCTATGGTGGTTAATCTTTCTAAGATACCCAAGTGGCCCCTGTTGTATGTAAGGTCTGTCTGCCTATCTGTCTGTTGATACGTTGCACCATTTCGAGCCCTTTGGCAAAACTGACTTGAAGCAGTTCAACTTAATAATAATAGATACACAAAAAACAACGACAACCTGAATATAAAGTCCCTGAATGCAGTGTTGACCATGGTTAGTCCCAGATGACAACCAAAATACAGTCTTGGGGTCTTTACCCAACCCCCACCCAAAAAAGAAAAAATATCCAGCTTCTGCCTATAGCCACTTAACAGCCTTGCAAACTTACAGATCACCCCTGGGAGCTAGCACTCACCTGGTTTCTCCGTTAATATCCTGCCCAATTAAACTTGCACTGTAATCACTTTGTTATTCTTCTGACGTGGAGTCTCTGTAAATGAGTCTCTGACTCAAAGGTTTGTAATTCCGATATTTCAAATTAATAAATAAAAACCCAGCACTAACATCCAGCAACTGAGAGTGCTCACCATAGCACCCCCGCCCTTCCCTGACTGCCAGAACTTGCCAAATGAGAGAACTGCAAGGCAGGGAGGGGCCTCAGAGCAGAATGCTTGTCCTGTATTTCTGGTGAACTTAGGGGGATGGTAGTCGTGCTTTTGGGAAGGGGGATGATTTCTGCATGATGGTATTGGAAAGATATGTGGGTTTTATGCAGTGCCTTTCATATAAACTATCCCAATGCAGTTTACAGTCCAGGAGAGGAAATGGCAGAGAATGTTTTCAGCACTCAGGGAGGTTCAAAGAGCAGAGAGAGAGAGAGAGACTGCAGATATTAATCACAGAAGACGAACATGCATTTATATAGTAATTTAAATTCACATTGTATCCCAGTTGCTTTATAAGCAGTGAGAGAGACTGGTAGTGAAGTGACTGTAAAGGCATATAGTGGCAGTCGTTTTGCTTATTAACATCCTTACATAGCCGTTGGCAATTGCCTGAACTGGTTACTGAAGATGAATGCAGTGCTCCCATATTGATTTGACATTTTTCCTGTAACTCCAGGGTGATATTCCTGTGTTTTCCTGTAGATTACATTATTTCCTATGGAAGCTGAATTGTCCTGTTTTCCTGTATAACCAGTGCAAGTCTATGGGAAGAGTTTTCCTGTAGATGCCTCCAAATCCCTGTAAAATACAGGAATCCCTGTAGATATGGGAGCCCTGTGAATGTTTCAGTTTTAGGTTTTTGCTTCTTGGTGGGTACAGACAAATACCTATTTTCAGGCACATCCTGACAATAATCAGTGTTTAAAATAACAAACATAATATATATTATGTAGAATTATTAAACCTCAGAGTTCATATGAGCAGGTGCAATCATAAGGCAAACACAGGATTATTAAACATCAAGCGTCATGTAACACAGGTACATGTGTCCGAGAAGAAGGGGTAATTCCCGAGCTTGGCTATGAACTGGCCACAATTAACATCAGATCTAATGTTCTCTTGTAATGTGTTCCAGAATTTCGCAACATGAGAGGAAAAAAAGCCCTTTGTCTCATATTGGCTGGTATAAAATGGGTAGGGAAAATTCTGATTGGTCATTAGCTGTGCATTAGAAGTGTCTAATGCACAGCTAAAAACAAGTGCTGCCAACCTGGAACCAGGACAGTTTAGAAATCCCTGAGCCAACATACAGTTTTTAAAAAGTTAAACCATGTTTTTTCTCCTGCTTAATGAGACAACTGAGACACAATCCCCACCCCCTAGCCAGCCAAGTAACCAACTAGTAGTTGTAGCACGCTGCCCTGAATGAATGAGATGCTGCAGAGAAGCAGCGCCTGTATTTTTGTTTTTTTCACTTATTTCAGAAATGATTTACTGGGCCAGGGCTCCACTGGAAACCTGGCAGCTTTCATACATCGTGCCTGCTCGCTTGACCACTTACCGCGTGTTACAGTGCGTCTTCAGTGATGGTGCTCTTCTCCCAACACCGGCACTACATACAAATGATACAGAGAGGGAGATAAAAAATTTTAAATGTCTCTGGAGACCAAAGTACAAAACAAACTTCTTACATTTCATGCCTCTGCTGCTCGCAGTGCATCTTTAATGATTGCTCACTCGCACTCCCCTCAACATGGCGTAAATGATGTACACCAACTAAATAAATGTTTAAGTATCCCATGAAGACAAAAAAAAACTTCTATGTATGTGCTGCATGCCAAGAAGTTTTGCCCAAAATGGGGGGGGGGGATTTGTCAAGCTCTACACAAAGGCTCAGTATCAAAACTACAACTGCGGTGGCCAAAGTAGGACAAATGTCATAAGGCAAAAGGAAAAAAAGCAATTCTATATGGGTGGATCGACTATTTTATCATAAATTAAACTGACTAATATTTAAAAATTTAAGCAAGTTACTTTTAATTCTTGCTTACTTTTAAAATAAATCCCATTTTATAAGTGCAGTAAGACACTCCAGGAATGTGCATTAGACAGTTCTAAGACACAACCAGGGGTGCAGTACTGCATCCCTGGCTGTGTGTTAGACGTGTCTAATGCTCACCCCATCATGTGTTATTGCTTACATACTTTGAGCTCGGTCGGTTTAAATTTCCCATTGGATGGTAGATTATGATTATTAGATGTAATACGAATCCTTTGGGGGAGGAAAGTGGAGGTTACATTCTGTGGAACTTTGGTTATATAACACCATCCCAGGTAGAATGTTTGGAAGCAGGAGACAGCTAATCCAGCTCAGTGTATTGATTTCAGAAGTTTCACCAGGAAAGACATACTGAGCTGGTAACAGCTCGTTTCCAGATGCGTTCTGGGGGGAGGGGTAGATGAGGGTCATGAATAACAATTAGAAAAGTATTTACGTAGCAGGTAAAAAAACATAACTAAGCATTGTATAATGAGCAACATCGAAAGGCAATTAAGCAAAATGTGTACACTGGCATGGATATAGCAGGATGCATCCCGAGGACAAAAAGAGGCTGCAAACTAAAGTGCCTTGTGCAGATAAATGCAGGTGGGAGGTAATGAAGCTAACCAGTAGATATTAAAGAAGAGTCTATTTGAAGAGGTGGGGGAACAGGAGCTAGGGTGAGGAGTCAGAGTAAGAGGGAGAACAAGGTGAGGCATGGGAGAGGTGGAGGGAGTGGAAGGAGGGGAAGAGAGGTACGGGGGGGTGTCAGGTGCAGTTGCTGGAGTGAGAAGAGAACCTGAGGAGAAGAGAGGAGAGAGAGCATATGGAAGAGGCAGAGCAGATGGAGAGGGGGAGAGAATTCCATAGGTTGGGGAAGCGGAAGGAGCAGGCAGCCTGGCCAGCTGAGGATGACCTAGTAGGGAATGCTAGGGAGTGGAAGCCAGAGTTATGAAGGGTCTAGTGGGAAGGGGGAAGGGGGAGGTGAGGTAAGAGGGGAGAGAGCCAAGCCAGAATTTAGCGATAAAGGAGGTACAATGAGTAAGGTGCCTGGCTTCGAGGGAGGCATAAAGGGGGCAATGGTGGGTGTGGGGCAAGCAATCCAAAGCAAAGCACCAGAAGGAGTGGAAGAGGGAATCCAGTCTGGTCAGGGTGAGCTTAGGAGTAGTACCATAGACTATGTCTCCATAGTCAAAAAAGGAGAGAATCATTTGTTGGAGAATGGCTCTGCAGGGGGATGCAGCCACGGTTCCTGTATAATGCACCTAGTTTAGGGTGTAGTTTTTTGTGGATTGCATCCACATGCCAAGAGAAGTTGAGGTGGCCATCGAGCTGCAACACGAGGCACTTAAAGGGCAACTGTCAGCAATAACAGCCTCATATCCAAGTGTGAGGCTGATCCCAATTAGCCCTTTGTGTACAGAAACATTTTTTTTTACCTACTGATTACTGCAGTGTAGTAGATAGTATCAGGCTAATTTCATTGACTTGTAAGCTGACATTTCCTGTAACCAGAAATGCCAGACTCCCTTCCAGCTGACGTCAGAGGAGGACTGCAGCAGTGGGAGATTCAACAGCCTACAGTGAATGTCAGTTTTTTTTATAAGCTGTAATCTTCTGTTTGCTGGTCTGCTGTTCTCCTGCGGCTACATATAGTCACAGAGGACTGTACTAAGCCCTGTGAGTACAGCAGGACCAGCAAACATCTGATTTTAGCTTACAAAATCTTTAACATGTATACTGCGAGCTATTGAATCTCCCAGCTCTGCAGTCCTCCTCTGATGTCAGTAACAGGGGATTCTGGGATTTTTGGTTACATTGAATGGAATCTTAGAAGTCAGCAAAATTAGCCTAATACATTCTACTATACTGCCGGAAACAGTAAGTTAAAAAAAAAAAAAAGTTGTTTTTACACAAAGTGCTAATTGGAATTGGCCTCCCACTTGGGTGTGAGGCTCTTATTGCTGACAGTTCCCCTTTAAAGGTGGGAACATCATCGATTGTGGTCCCATCTGGGGTGTTGAAGGCATGGAGGTCAGTAAGCCTAGAGAGCATATGCCTAGTGCCAGAGACATGGAGACTGTTTTTTTTTGGAATTGAGGGACAGTTGATTTGATCGGAACCAGTGTTGGACGTTGTCGAAGTCCAGCTGGAGCTTGGCCATCCGAGCAGGGGGGAGGAACCAGAGGCATTAAGAACTGTTTATTTTGCGTACATATGGATGGATGCAGAGATGCAGGCAGTGGGGAGGTTGTTCAGGAAAACTGAAGAGAGAAATGGGCTAAGGACGGAACCTTGGGGGAAACCAGTGGTGATAGGTAGTGGAAGGGATAAGGAATGTCCAGTTCTAACCGTCTGAGTCCTTCCACCATGGTAGAAGCGGAACCAGTTAGTAGCAGATCTGGAAAGCCTCGCTGCTGTGAGTTTGTCAAGGAGAAGGATATGGGCTACAGTGTCGAAGGCTTTGGCCAAGTTGACAAAGATGACCGAGGTGATAAGGTCCTACTCCATGCCTGAGAGAATGGAGTCAGTAAGCCGGAGGCGGAAGTGGAGTGGGATTTATGGAAATCAGACTGGAAAGGGGTGAAGAAGGAGGATGAATCATGGGAGGGCGAGAGCTGAGAAAGTACTTGGTGCTCTTGAAGTTTAGCAAGGATCGGGAGCAGGGAGTTAGGATGGTAATTGCCAGGACTGAAGGGTTCGCCTTCTTTGGGAAGGTGTATGACAGTAGAATTTTACCATGCGTCAGGGACAGAGGCAAGGGAGAAGGAGAGGTTTAGAAGGCAGGAAAGTGGTAGAGCAGTAGCTGGGGCAGAGAGAGGAAGGAGTTTAGGGTTGAGCCCCTCAGGGCTTGTGCTCGAGAGGGTTTAGGGCTTGGATGGACATAAGAGTGTCAGCAGGAGATATAAGAGAGAAGAAGAAAGGGGTGACGGGAGGGAGGCGGGGGGAGTGGGAGGGAGGGGTGGGAGGGATGGAGGAGAGAAGGAGGAGGCACAGGAGGTGAAGAAAGCGTTGAACTCTGAAGCAACAGAGAGAGGGTCAGAAATGGTAACATCACTTCCCTTGAGGAGCGGGAAGAAGAGGGCATAGATGACTTTACGGAACTTGGAGGGGTGGTTGATGTTGGTCTGGAAGGTGGAGGCAAAGTACTCCGCCTTGGTAAGTCTAGTGGCTTTGGTACAGGCATTGCGAAGGGCATGGTACTTGAGTAAACAGCAGGGGAGCCAGAGGGCTTGTGAGCTTTCCAGGCAAGATCTTGAGCGAGCATGCAGGCAGGCCAGAAATTTGGCAGAGATCCAGGGGAGGTGGGAACCACGGACACTGCTTTTCCTGAAGGGGGCATGCAGGTTCCAGATGGACTGAAATTTGGACTTAAAATCACTGAGGGTAGAATCAGTGGAACTGGCAGAGAAGTTTGGCAGCCAGTCAGTAGCTGCCAAGTCCACGTGGAGAGAGGATAAGTGCAGTGATCAGAAGGACTGAATTTGGGGGAGCTTTTGTGGAGCCTTGGGGTGGTGTAATTTGTGGATACAGTAGACCAGATGGTGGTCACTGAGTGCATCCAGAGGGATGCCTGCATCAAAAATCTGGTGGGGGTGGGAGACAAGAACCCAGTCCAGTAGGGTGTGATTGAGGGATTTATGATTGTGGCAGGTAGGGTCAGAGATCAGCTGGGAAAGAGTAAGGGAATTTGGATTGAGAAGGGGAGAGCCAATGTAAACTGAAGTTCCCAAGGATGAGTAATTCACTGGCCGAGGTACGGGTAGAGATAGTAGTGAGGAGGTCAGTGACAGAAGGGGGGGGGGAGGCCTGGGCAGAAGTAGATGCCAACCACGAAGACGGGGATAGAGAAAGGGAGGGAGAGTTTGAGCAGTAAAAGTTTGTAGGCAGATGGAAAGAGAGAGAGAGAGAGAGTATGGGAGTGAACTTGATGGCAGAGGAGAGGTAAATGGCAACACCACAACCTCTGCTGGCACAATCCTGGTATATAAGGTACACTGGTGACTCAAATGGACAACTGATGGAACAAATCAACATATGTTGTTGTAGACAACATTTACCTGTGAGATAGCACCTACGGAGACCCCCTTTAGAATTAAAGTGCCATACTGCAGTTTTGGGATCAGTAGTCCCTGTGCAGTATCTAAGTATGCTTTTTGTTAAATTATTCCCAATACTGTAGGATTGTCCTAATTTCAAATTAAAAGACTTGCGGACATTTGCTATATGTGGCAAGAAACCAAGATGGGGATCAAGAAGGACTCCCAAAATATTAGAATTTTGTGTTTCTTTTAGTATATCGCTATCGGTACTGAAGATCCCTGGACCCTCCCCAGGCAATTTAAGATTAGGTTTGGAGCTAAACATGGACTTTTTTTTTGTTTTCCAATTATTTAACCAGGTGGGACACACTAAGCTGAAAGCTTGTTTACAGGTGCAACCTGGGAGCACAAGAAAGTTAAGTGACTTGCTCAGGGTCACACAGTATGCAAGTGGGGGCTGTGGGACTCAAACCCAGGTCTCCAGATTTGCAGCTCAGAGCCTTAAACCACTGCACCATACTGCCTCCTTGATTTCATTTACCATTATGCAAGGAGTAATAGATACTTCACATAGATTCTGCCAGCAGATAAAGACTCATTTAAGCAATAAGGCATGACTGGGTGTGTGTGTTATGTAAGTAATAATACCTGACAGGGTGGGCGTTATTGGGATATAATGGACCGCCCAGGGGCATAATGAGGCCTGACGCCGCAGGCGGAGGGCCTTATAGCCCCTGGAAGGTCCGTTGTAGCCCATAACGCTCACCCTGGAGGATATTATTACACTTAAAATATGAATTTGTAGTTTGAAAGAAAAAAAAGAGTAGTAGATAATAAGTTTGCTGAATTGTAATAGTAAATTGATTTAAATTTCAGTGTGTTTAAATGGGGGAAAAATAGTCCGTTTTTGGGACTGGGATGGAGAAAAACTGAAACAGTTATATCGCAGAGTTGCAGTTTTACTTTAATTGGTTGTGAAAGAAAGATGATCTGCTGAACAATTTGTATTGCGCAGTGTATTTGCCGGTTTGTGGCTGGTTGTTGTCATTCATCCTTGACTTTGTCCTTGTCAGCTGCAGTTAATGATAGAAAACGCTGACTTACTTTGGTTTTTTTTTCCTTTCTGGAGCTTTGTCCATCTGGTCTTGTGGTTCGTTTGTGTTTTCGAATATCTTTCTGAAACCGCATTTAGTTACCAGTGTAAAATTAACCACTGTTGCGGTAATTTATTTTGCTGGTGGTGAGTGGTATGGCATGTATTCATGCAGCGACTGTACAAGTGTGCATGGTGGAGTGAACATGGGCAGAGCATGCGAAGAGTTCCTACGGGTGGGTGTTGATGTTGTCAGGCAGAATTTGTTTCGATGCGGGCGTTGTTAAGAAATAACAGCCCACTTGTGTGGCGTTTTAACCAATGGGAGGGCATCTTTTCTTTAGCCCATATTCTAATGTGTAATACTGTCACGCCTCGGGTGGTTGAAGCGCAAGGCTGCAGGCTGAGTGTGTTCAACACCTGATAAGTGACATTATTATACATTACAAAATGGCAGGGTAAAATCATGTAATCTGATTGGCTCTTACTTATGCATAAAATATGGTTTACACATGGTTAAAAAAAAGTCTGCTCAGCAATGAAGAGTCTGCAGCACAGATCAATGGGCATTTGGAACACATACATTTCAGTTAGCCCTCTACTGCTGGAACTGATCTTCCACCACAAACACAGCTGCTACCTTTACACTGTACAAAAACTTCAGCTGGGCCGTAAAAATAAAACTACCTTATATAAAAAAATAAAACAAATGAATCCAACGCTGTTTCCCTGATTATCACACTCTCCTTACATACATAAACAAATTAGAAACAATAAGTATTGTTTATAGTTTTCACTACAACTGTTTCTTTGCTGACAGTGAAAAATTCCCCTTCTGTCTTTAACTGCTTATCAGGGAACTCTTTTCTTCTTGCCCTGACGGTGAGATAATTGAGTCTCTGGCTGTAACAAAGGCCTTTGCTGTCTGTGTGTACAGAGTTTTGGGAGAGAAACATTCTGCCCGTGGAACTGAGCAGAATTTTGAATCCATGTATTCTTTGGTAAACATTCCACGATAAACATTCCATATCTTCAGTGTGGAGAACAACAGAGAAAAAAAAACATGAAGAAAGTAGACAATAATACAGTGACATCACTTGCAGTGGGTGGAAGGACTATTTTATCACAAATGCACACAAGTAAATCTTTTTTTTTTCTACATATAGATACATAGATACATAGACAGTGTCGGCAGATAAGGGCCTATGGCCCACCCAGTCTGCCCATTTAAGTTTGTAAGTTCAGTTTATGTTTTCCAGGAAGTCTGTTGCCCCTTACCCCTGACCTCCAGAATTCCTTTATGTCTATCCCATGCATTCTTAAATCCCATGATTGTTTCAGCCCCCACCACTTCCTCTGGCAGGGTTGTTCCACTTGTCCACCACCGTTCTGGAAGAAATTCTTCCTCACGTTTCTTCTGAATCGCCCTCCTCCAACTTCATCCCATGCCCTCTAGTCCTGGAACATCTTTTTCGCTTAAAAATAGTGCATTCCTGCACCCTGTTCCTCCCTGTAAGATACTTGTATGTCTCTATCATATCCCCTCTCTCCCTCCTCTCCTCCAGGGAGTACATGTTCAGTGCCTTCAACCTGTCCTCATAGGACTTGTGATGCAATCCATGCACCATCTTTGTTGCCCTCCTCTGAACCTTCTCTACCCTGTCTGTGTCCTTACGTAGGTAAGGTCTCCAGAACTGCACAGTGTACTCCAGGTGCGGCCTCACTAGTGTCTTGTATAGTGGAATTATGACCTCCCTTTTCCTGCTGGTGATGCCCCTGCCTATGCATCCCAACATCCTATTTGCTTTACCTGCTGCCTTGTCACACTGTTTCCCTGCCTTGAGGTCATCAGAGATGATAACTCCAAGATCCCTTTCCTGCTTGGTGCATGCTATATCCTCACCCCCAACTGATATATATTGTGCCAGGGTTTTGTGCCCCATATGCATTATCTTGCACTTCCTTGCATTGAATTTCAACTGCCAAACCCCTGACCATTCTTCAAGTTTCTGCAGGTCCTTCTCATTCTGTCTACACCCTCTGGTGTGTCTACTCTGTTACAGAGCTTTGTGTCATCAGCTAACAGTGAAATTCTGCCTTCTAGGTCCTGTGCAATGTCACTGATGAAGATATTGAATAGTACCGTCCCAGCACTGATCCCTGTGGTACCCCACTGGTCACTCTTCCCTCTGTGGAGTGATAGCCATTTACCACCACCCTCTGCGCCCTGCTGCCCAGCCAGTTACCTACCCACCGCACTACTGTCCTGCCCACACCCATATTCCCCAGTTTGTGCAAGTAGTCTCTATGTGGCACAGTGTCAAAGGCCTTGCTGAAGTCCAGATAGGCCATGTCCACTGCCCTCCCTGATCCACCTCCCTAGTCACCCAGTCAAAAAATTCAATGAGGTTGGTCTGACATGACCTTCCCCTAGTGAAACCATGCTGCCTTGGGTCCTGTAGTCCATTGACAACCAGATGTTCCACCAATCTCTCCTTCAGTAGTGCTTCCATGATCTTCCCCACTACTGAGGTGAGGCTGACTGGTCTGTAGTTCCCCGCTTCCTCTTTGTTCCCACTTTTGTATATAAACATGCTTTTCCCAATAGTCAAAAGTATTTAAAAAAAAAAAAAAAAGGATCCAGTTTTTTAAGAGCAATAAGGCACTCGGGGTGTGTAACCATATTTTACAGCATGGCCAGCAGCTGAAGTCACTTGGCCTTCAGCCTCTTGCCTTAGTACGCCCCTGGTCGTGCTGTAAAATATGGTTTACATACACCCCTTTGTGCCTTATTGGTGATTGCTTACATAACACACATCCTTGGAGTGTCTTATTGCTATTATACAATGGCTCGTTTATATAAAAAATAAAGTAAATTTAGTTTTAAAACAGTTTCTGTCAAGATGATATATGTGGATGCATATTTAACTTAAAAAAAAAAAAAAGTTCCTTTTTCTGTTTGTCCAGTAGCTGGAGCTGTGATCTGTGTTGTGTGTCAGCTGTCATGTAAACATGGTGATACTGTCTCCCCCCCCACCACGACTCCATTTTCGTGTCAGGGTTCACTTGTGTGTTTCTGTCTGGCTCCCTGGTCTAGCTCCTCCACCCCTCATGTCACTGTTTTTACTGGGCAGCAAGACAGTTTCTGTAGTTCCTGAAGGAGGATCAGTAAATACAGCAGTGAAGAAAGTGTTGTGGAGACTTCCAGTTTTCCGGTCTGATGAGTAAGTCAGCCTGAATTGTTGTTGGGAGGGGAGAGCATGTCACACTTTCAAAAGCTTTTACTTTAACTAGAAGTGATTTTAGAAACAGCCACTGCTTCGGGCTTCTTTGAAGAAATGGCCCAGCACTGAGCAGCAAGTGTGCACTCCATTACAGTAGTCTCTGTGAAGGCAGCCTGCTCGCAGCAGCTGATCTTCCTGGACTGTGCAACCCAGCCTGTCTACAAGTCCGAAAAGCCTTTTCGCAAGTAGAGTGCGATGAACTTGCTCGATTCTTTTAGACTAAGGTGGTTGTCATCAGGGTGGTACTCCAACCAGCACATTCTATGGGCGTTGCTTTGGATCAGCTTGAGGCCACTGCCTCTCAGCTTTCCTGGAGTACCTTCGACCGACCAGAGTTCATGGGTGTCATGCGGATTGTCCAGAGTGTGCGCCCTATGTGCTGTAGTTTGGACACAGGACCAACTTCCCTGATTTTGGGTTGTATTGACTCCATCGGTCCGGTCCTAGCATGGATAGTCTGGTGCTCCTTGGAAACAGGTGAGTTTCCTAGGTCCCTGAAAGAGGTGGAGGTAACACCGCTCTTGAAGAAAGCTTCTTTGGGCCCAGACTGCGATGCAAACTACAGACCAATCTATAACCTTCCCCTTTTAGGGAAGGTGATTGAGAAAGTAGTGGTTGTACAGCTGGAGAACCATTTGACCATCCATGACATCTATGAACCCCTCCAGTCTGGATTTCGAAAGAGACATAGTACCGAGACAGCACTGGTTCAGGTGCTCAATGCTCTCCTGATGGCTAGAGACTGGAAGAGCCGTTCCATCTTAGTTCTTCTGGATCTCTCATCAGAGTTTGACATTGTGGACCATGGGGATCTCCTTGGCCGTCTGAGGTTCATCTGTGGACTGTCAGGTACAGTCCTCAGGTGGTTTACATCCTTCCTCACGGGAAGAACTTAGAGAGTGGTATCTGGGGTTTATTCCTTGGATCCAGTTTCTCTGTCATGTGGGGTACCTCAGGGCTCAGTGTTGTCCCCCATGTTCGCAGTGTATATGCTGTCCCTCAGAGACATTGTAAGAAGGTATGGGCTGAGGTTTCACTGCTATGCTGAAGATACCCAGCTCTACCTTTCTTTTGCACCTGACCAGGATGGAACTCTCTCGGTCGTTAATAGCTGCCTCGCAGAAATCCAGGCGTGGATGGATTCCAGTTGGCTGAAGTTGAACTCGGAAAAGTCTGAGGTGCTGCTTGTGGATCTGGTTTGCCGGGTTGGTTCGCCCTCCGGACTCTTTCTTGGGGGCCCTATCGCTCCCGACCTCTGAACGGGTGCGAAACCTGGGAGTAATTTTTGACGAAGGGCTGACCCTGCATTCGCAGGTATCGGCTGTCATCAAATCGTCTTTTTACATCTGAGGAATATCCCCAGGATTAAGCACCTTGTTCCATCCGATGATCTTCCTACTCTGGTCCACACCTTTGTGTCCTTTAGCTTAGATTACTGTAATTCCCTTTACCTAGGGCTACCGGGGGTGGAAATCCATTGCCTGCAGCTAGTGCAGAATGCAGCAACCTAGCTGTTGACAGGATCTTCCCGATCCTGTCCTATTTCGCTGGTGCTGCGCAGACTGCACTGGCTGCCAGTACAGTGGCGGATCACCTTCAAAGTCGGTCTTCTGACTTTTAAAGCCCTACACGGACTGGGCCCGGACTACCTGAAAGAGCTCCTGGTCCCTTACTGCCCTGAGAGATCGCTTCGCTCAGCTGATGAGGGGTTGCTAGAGATTCCAAGAATGTGTTTGAAATCTTCCGGAGCCAGAGCATGTATGCATGCGGCCCCAACCCTTTGGAATTCTCTACCCCTGTCTGTTATGAGAGTGCATGACCATGGAGGGATTTAAGCAAGCTTTGAAAACATACTTATGGCACCAAGTATTTGGTGAATGACTGTATAATGGTATCAGTGATTTTATACAATTGATGTTGCTGGGATGTTTGATTTGTGATTTTAAACTTTGTTAGGCACCTTGATATTTGAAAGGCGCCATAAAAATAAAGATATTATTACTATTATTATTCTAAAGTCTCCACCACTCATTCACACTAATGGGACTACGCCGGAGGTGCTAGGACCCAGCAAGAGCCAAAAATCTTCAGGAGGGCCGGCGCCTAGGTAGGGCCATAAGGAAGCAGCACTGCGAACCCAGCTTGTGCTATATAGGCTATCTTGGCGTCGACTCTCCAACTGCTTCAGTTCCTTTTTTCCTGCCGAGTGTGCTTCAGTGACGACGTCGCTCACCCGCCAGGAGTCAAATCTTCACGTCTATACAACAGCAGCTATAGTCATTTTAGTATTTGATTAGATTTTATTTATTTTATTAAATTCAGTAAAAAAAAAAAAAATAGTATTAAGGTAATTTTCATCATGAAGAAGTCTTCAGCCCTCCTTCGATGGAGTAAACCATAAATGGGACAAGTGACGGTAGGTAGACTGCGCATGAAAGCTGTGTTTTCAGCAGGGTTGGATCTGGATCGCCGCTCTCTCCGGGGAGGGGGGGGGTCTCACGGACAGTCCGGTGCTGTGGGGGATGGATGATCCTCTTGAAAGCACAAACAGAAGCAGTCCCATTCTTGATCCTCATCGAGGACTCGGCACCGCTCGACCTCGAGTTCTTCTTCGGACTCCCAGTTGAAAAAGAAATGGCACCACTCGAGGTAGTCCTCTGGTATGTCTGCACATCAGTCGTTGGTGGCGAGGGGCAGATGTTCAGCTCCAACTCCTCCGGGGTCTCGTACAGCTTCTGTTCATGGTGACCGGCATCCTCGACTCCGGAGTCCCTCCCTGCCCCCTGGTGGTTCCTCTGGTGAGCATTTTCACTATTGGGACGCTCTTATGTAGCAGTGGGTTCGGTGGTTGTCCCGCCTGCCTGAGCCGATGAGTCCATCGCTGGGGCCTTTGGGCCTACCGGTTTTGGACCTACGGGCAGGGCAGTTGGAGCTTCCTAGTCGCACGGTGCCTTCTCCGGTGCCGTTGATGCCATTCTCTGGTGCTTTTCCCCCTTATATGGCTGTGGTGCAGGGGCCAGCACAGGTGCTTTTATCTCCGGGGTTAAGGGCCTCTGGTCCTGCGGCGCTCCGTAATGTGCTGGCGCTGCTGGTGTTTTCAGTGCCACACCTTGTGCCGGTGCGGGGAGCACCTTCGGTACCGCATGGGGCACCAGGGTTCTTGACTCCAATTCACGGAGTTCCTTCTCCTCTTTTTCCTCACTTTCCTATATACTCTGTCCCTCCAGGGCTAGTAGGAGATGATATTGAGCCTGATCCTGATCTTTGGTTGGGGGACGACTTTGACGACAGTTCTTCTCCGGGGGGTGGCAAATAAACCATCTCTTCCAACAGAGCCTCTGGTCGAGGACCTTTCCTTTAAGTCTCTGCTTAAGAACATGAATACCTCTCTCTCTCTCTCTCTCTCTCTCTTCATTCTCTCTCTCTGTCTGTCTCTCCCCCTCCCTCCCTCCAGACTTCAGAGATTGATCCTGGGAAATTGCTGCATCCGCAGTAGCTGCACATTCCAGATATTCCTGTAGAATTGACTCCTCATGTGCAACCCTCTTTTGAGACCCTCTTACAAATGGTGTGGGATAATCCGGTGCTTATTCCCTCTATGGCAGTCCATAGCTACGAAATATGCCCCTCCCAAGGATCGTCCTGTTCTGGCCTCACAAGCCTTTGCTGATGCCGTAGTTGTCCTGGCAGAGAATGACAAAGCTGTTCCTCCTCAGGAATCGACGGTATACCCAGTAAACAAGGAATCACACAAAATTGACACTTTGGGAAAGCGAGTCTTCGCTGCCTCCACTCTAGGCATGCACATTGCAAGCTACCAGGGTTATTTCTCTCAGTATGAGTATACCCTCTGGCATTCACTCAAGGCCACTGTAGAAGCTCTTCCAGATTCTATTGTTAACACAGAACTTCTTCAGACCATTACTAGAGGCATTGAATCCAATAATCAGCAGCTTAAAGCCGCTACGGATGTCTTTTACACTGCTTCCAGAGCAGCAGCAGCTGGAATATGCACCTGCCGTCACTCTTGGTTATGCATGTCTGGATTCACGAATGATGCCCAGCAGAGAGGTATGAGTTTGCCTTTTGATGGTACGTATCTGTTTGGTACTCAGGTTGAGTAGGCACTAGAGGCCACACAGAAAACTAGAACGGCTGTCAAAATGGCCAGACCACCATCCGCATCCCCTTAACGGGGCAGGAACCGGCGGCAGTTTCATAACCATCAGTCCTTTTGTGATAAGGGCAAAGGGGCTTTTAACAGAAATCGAGCCTCCCAGCTGCAAAAGAAAACACAGTGGAAGGTACAGGGCCCCAAAGCGCCTAGTGCCACCCTCTGAGATTCCGGCCCAAGTCCCACCTCAGCTGTCTGAGGGGGACTCTTCCTTGGCAGTAGAAGGGTGGCTGACTCAGTTTTACGACCAGTGGAAGTCGATCACATCAGACAAGTGGGTACTCAGGATATTCCACGAGGGATACTCTCTAAACCTTTCAGAAACCCTTCAGGATCATCCACCCAAACGTCAGCCCAAGCTGTCTGTCTCTCTGTCAGACCTTCTTGCTTCCGAGATTTAAGACCTTCTCAACAACAGGGCAGTAGAAGTAGTTCCGCTGGATCAGCGAAACACAGGTTTCTACTCCCACTACTTCCTAGTTACGAAGAAAACAGGCAGCATGCACCCTATTCTCGATCTAAGGAAGTTAAATTCCTTTACAAGGAAAAGTTCAAGATGATATATCTCGGCTCCCTGTTACCTCTGATCCATCTAAATGACTGTCTGGCCTCTCTGGACATTCAGGATGCCTACCAGCATGTTTGCATACACCCAAACCACCACAAATACCTCAGATTTGTGGCATTGGGTCAACAGTACCAATTCAGAGTCCTGCCCTTTGGGCTATCCTCGCGCCTCGAGTCTTAACAAAATGCTTTGCAGTTCTCGCAGCGCATCTCAGGAAGCTCGAAATTCAGGTGTTCCCATATCTGGATGACTGGCTTCTAGTAAGCCCCTCCAGTCAAGAGACTCGGGAAGCCGTGACTACAGCTTCCAACTTCTTCACGTCCATAGGAGTTCTGTTAAATTTGGGAAAATCACAGCTACAGCCCTCCCAGCGGCTCTTCTTCATAGGAGCCCTTCTGGATACCTAAAATGCAAAAGCCTTTCTTTCGGAGGACAGCAGGAATGACATCCTTCAGAAGGCCCACTTCATCAGAGACAATGACTTGGTTCAAGCTCTCTCGATGCAGTGGATGCTGGGTCTCATGGCATCCTCAGTGTTCACTGTGTCTCTGGCTCGCCATCACATGAGGACTACTCAGTGGATGCTCAGCACTTAGTGGTTCCCGACCACACATCCCCAGTCCTTTCACATCAAGGTGACAGAACCTCTAAAATGGTCACTCACCTGGTGGACTCAAGAAAACAACCTTCTGGAAGGATTTCCCTTTGCCCCTCTGGAATCTCAGATCTCCATCACCATGGATGCATCCCCACTCGTACGGGGAGCTCACTGTCAAGATCTCCACACCCAAGGTCAGTGGAATCAGGATGAGTCTCAACTCCACTTAAATATTCTAGAAATGAGAGCCGTCCTATATGCAGTCCGAGCTTTGAAGGACATTCTCTTTCACAAGATCATTCTTCTTCAGACGGACAACAAAGCAGTGATGTACTACGTCAACAAACACGGCAGAGCACACTCTTACCCCTTATGCAGGGAAGCAATGAGAGTGTGGGAGTGGTGTCTGGAGCACAAAGCTCTGATCCCAGCGATTTACCTGCCGGGAGAGCAGAACGATCTGGTGGATTGTCTCAGCAGAACGGAAACAGATCCTCACGAGTGGTCTCTCAACAGAAACGTCCTGCAATTGCTCTTCGAAGAATGGGGAACTCCAGTTCTGGATCTTTTTGCATCCCCACTCAACACTAAACTACCTCTATTCTGCTCCAGAAATCCAGGACCTGGCGTTTTCTGTCAAGATGAATTCAGACTGCGGTGGACAAGATGCTTTCTGTACGCATTTCTTCCTCTTCCCTTAGTTCAGAGGGTGCTGCTCAAACTGGAGGCGCAGGGGGGCAGAATGATCCTCATCGCTCCATTCTGGCCTCGTCAGATCTGGTTTCCATTAATTAACATATTATCGGAAACTTCCCAGAGACAGCTTCCACTTCAGATGAAAACCAAAACAAAAGCAGGACAGTGCAAAACAAGTGAGCGGGTGCTCAAACAGGAGGGGCAAACCTCAAAATACCAAGCGTTATTTTTTAGAAGTGAGTACACCAGAAAACGAAAATGTAACCCCTAGATGGCGCTATCCCAGGGGCTACTACCCCTGCCTGATTTGCCACTAACAGGTTGAGGGGCCTGGATCCAATGGCGGGTGCCTCCACCCAGAGGTCAGGGTTTGCAATAGTTAAACTAACTGGTCACAGCCCTCTGGGACACTGCAACCCCTTTCTTCCCACTAGTGGCCCACACAATATATCAGAATTACCTTCTCAGTATACACTTACCCCCAGGTCTGGTTCCGCACTGGGACCTCCTGTGAAATGAGATACAGTCAACAATCACAGTACAGTACTTTAACATAGACAAATACCTCAGGCAGTATAACTTTGCTGAAACAAGCAGCTCTGATTTATTTAGGGATATAACAAGGACAGGGGAAATCAGGTTAATTAGCTTATCACTCTAATAATCTCACTTATGGCTCTGTGCACAGGCCTATCCCTATCAGTTACTGTCCCTGGGTACCCAAGCCCTAGTGGCTAGTCCAAACCGTGGCAGCTGGTAGGGGCCCTTTCACAGAGAAAAGGAGAATTAAACAGTCAGCAGTACAGTAATTCCATTTGGATTTAATGTGGCATTCAACAGGAGCAACCTGAATTAGTACTCACGACCTCCAAATAAGATAGGGTCCTTCAATGTCAGCAAGGGCTCACTTGAGGTACACAAACCTCTTCACACATCCATATAAAAGAAAGTACTATACCAGGCAGGCTGCATCTGTATCCCGATCGCAATTACTGCACAATACCCGGAGAAACACAGCAGATTCAGTTCCTGACAGACCGAGAAAGTTTCAGCAATTCTTCCAGTCTTCTACAGGGTGAGCCTGGTTTCTACTCTTCAGAGATCCTTTGATTCTTTTCACAGGACGGATTCAGTCCTAACGAGCTGTTACAGCTGTGCAGACCGAACTCTGGCCTTACATACGTTTTTGACTAAAACTGCACACTGAAAAAGCACAGGGCTCCTTCCTTCTTCACTGCCAAAGCTCAACTGAACTCCAACTGACGAAAACTGGCACTTCCTTTGAGTTCCTCCCAGTTCTTGACTGGATTGGCTGTCACTCACAATAGACTGCTGCTGTTGGTCCAAAAGGCACTGAAGTCTAAACTACATCTCCCAGAGTCACTGCCCATACAATCCTCTTGTGGCTGGCTCAGATTATGAGTCCAAGTTCTGATTCGTCCAAGGCATCATTTTAGAGCTAGCTTACCCCACATGGATTGGTCCAGTTCAGCAGTTCAAAACTAGAATGGGAACTAGCAGACACAGTTCTGACTGCAAAGAAAGCAGGTTAGACAAACTGTAATTTCATTATTACTTAAATAATTTCTGGCAAACAGTTACATCTTTCAGATAGGTTCCTTGCACTCCCTAGTGACTGCAAAAATGAAGTGAATTGGCAGCAGCTCGAGTGGTACTCAGAGAAGCACACAGTCCCCCATATTAAATTAATTATGTCTGCAAGCAGACAGCTCTTAAAGAGACAGTACCAGAGGTTCTAAAACACTCACTGATAAATGGCTTAAGCTCAAACACCATTCAGGCTTGGAGCATTGAAGCAAGCTCCTGGAAGTCTTTTAGGAACCCCCATTTGCAGGGGGAGTTACCCTTCCTAGCCTGGGAAAGCTTATTTGGTCGCGTCAAGCAAGTACCCATAAGTTTCAACTGCAACCATATACATTTGCATTAGGCTCACACATGTAATCATCAGTCAATACATCATTTACCAAGAACCATTTCTGAAACATTGCAGTACGTCACTTTTTACACAGTATAACACACACATTGTACCATAACTCAAGTTATTACCTCTTGTACATGAAACCTGAAGAGAGGGACCCTTCCTATCAGTTACCTTTGGGGCTGGACGGGCAAGGGCACCATACTTAGAGGGCAACACAAGTAACTTGAGTTAGCACTCACGCCAGTTTGGGCAATGAGCTCGGGACACTTACACTCCTTTATGGACAACATTGAGAGGCAGGTCCACTGGCCGCCCAGGAATCATAACTGAGGTGCACCACAGGCTTTACAGCTCGACCAGTCTTTCTAGGGGAGCTGTTACAGTCTCTGCACTCTGAGCCTCATTTTCAGCATTGTTCTCACTTGTCAGGGAGTCTCCATGGGTAGAGAGGCTAGAACTTGGGCACTTTCAGCCCAGGAGTTGCAGTTTCTGGAGTCCAAACATTTGGCTCGCATGGAGAGCTTTCAGACACTGGCAGTGGACTGTCAGGGCACTCAAAATACTCTTCTTGTTCGGGTGTATCACCAGTCTGCCCCAATCTATCATTTTCCTCCTGAAAGCTCAAACAGTTCAACCATGCACAATGATTCCATTTCATCTGATCTGATGCTTTGCACTTCACTTTCTGGGAGCATTGGCTCCAGGGATGAAGCTAGGGGCTAGACAGTCAGAAGGCCCAGCTTTGTCTCCAGTATTGACTAGGGATTGCCCCAAACAATTGACTCAGTTCAGTAAGAAGGATAGTATTCAAAGTCACTCACTTTCTTCTGATATGGACTGACAGTCATGCTCAACTGGGACTTGTGCAGGGAACACTTTAACTCTGCTTCTGTAGGTGCAGACTTCCTGATCTTTCTTAGCAGCAGCTCTAGTCACTGGTCCAGAGGGGCATCTTCTGGGGCTCAGACTCAATCAGGATTTGTCCAATGGGTAGTAATGATTTCTATGCATTGTTTTTACATCTTTTGAATTGTTCTCAGGCCTTACTTGTACACTGGCAGATCATCTAGTTTGCCCACTACAATGTGAGGGAGATGGTGCCATCTGTCAGCAATCTTGTGTTTGCCATGCAGTCCCAGATTTCTTAGCAATACCCGATCTCCCTCCTGGAGTTCCTGTGCTTTCACCTTTTATCATACCTTTCTTTGTTGGCTAGATTTCTTTGGCAGCCATGGTTTGAGCCAGTTGGTACGCATGAGTTAGCTGGGCCTTTAACTTTTGCACATACTGTAAATAGTTGTCAGCTTGAACCCCATCAGGAGAGACCCCAAACACACATCTACCGGTAGTCGAGCTTCTTTCCAAACATCAGGCGGTAGGGGAGAACCCAGGCATCACTTTTGGTGCAGTTATAAGCATGTACCAGGGTGCTAATTTGTTGGCTCCATCTAGGCTTGTCCTTTGGGTGCAGGGTGCCTAGCATATCTAGCAAAGTGCGGTTGAAACGCTCAGGCTGTGGGTCCCCTCTGGGGTGGTAAGGAGTGGTTCTGGACTTTCTCACTCCCCACAGAGAAAGCATCTCTTTGATCAGACGACTCTCAAAGTCTCTCCCTTGATCAGAATGGATTCTTTGTGGAGCCCCATAGTGAACAAAAAAGTTTTCTACGAGTACTTTGGCTACAGTGGATGCTTTCTGGTCTTTGGTGGGGAAAGCTTGGGCATATCTCGTGAAATGGTCAGTGACCACCAGCACATTACTGATATTTCTTTGATCTGACTCCAAACTCAGAAAATCAATACAGACCAGCTCCATGGGTGCACTGGTGGTTATGTTAACAAGGGGCAGCCTCTGGGCAAAGTCTCTGTAAGCAGCGACTATGTTCGTAGATGTGTTGCTCCACATCAGCCCCCATCTTAGGCCAATAGAATCTGGATCTCACCAAGTCAAGTGTTCTGTCTATACCAAGGTGCCCCATGTGGTTGTGCAAGGACCTCAATACTGAGTCTCGAAAGGCAGTGGGCAGCACCAGTTGTTGTTTGTCTACTTGTCCCCCTCTGTCTACTGTTTCTCTATATAACAGTTTATTGATCAGTTTCAACTTAGGACCTTCTTTGTATAACAGTGCAGTTCTCAAATCAGTGGAGCTTAATTTGGACACATCTTTTCCTGCATAGAGGGCTTCTAAAGCTGATTTGATCATAGGATCGCGGGATTGAGCCCACCGAATACTGTCATTGTCCAGCTGAGGCAGTGCACCAACAATGTCTATTGCAGAAAAGTGGCAATAAGCAGCAGGTATGCAATTCTCAGAGGGTCCCAAGCAATCCACCATGCAGTCCACTTCGTGCCGTGGACATTTGTTCCTCCCTGTCAAACTTCCGGCAGAGTGCCCGAATGTCAGGTTCTGCAATCGACCCAATCATTCTGGGGAACAGGCCTCCGGAGAGAGCATCAGCATCTATGTGGTTCAGACCTGCTCGGTATTCGAGAGCATAGTCATATGTAGATAATGCAGAAAGCCACCTGTGGCCAGTGGCATCCAACTTAGCTGAGGTCTGCACATAGGTCAAAGGATTATTGTCAGTTTTTACTAGTATTTAGTCCATACAAGTACTCATGGAATTGGTCAACAATAGCCCACTTCAAAGTTAGGAACTCTAACTTATGTACAGGATAGTTCTTTTCGGATGGGGTCAGGCTTCTACTTGGCAAGGCCACTGGTCTCAGGCCATTCTCGTGCTCTTGGTACAACACAGCCCCAACCCTTGCAAGCTAGTGCATCATGTGCAGGACGTAAGGTTTTCTTGGATCGGCATAGGCCAGCACTGAGCATGGGTAAGTTGATATATGATCTCATGAAAAGCAGTCTCACAATCAGGAGTCCAGCGGGCCTCAAATACTTCACTCGGATGAAAATACACTTTTCAGTCTTGAGGACGCTGACTTTTGGTATTTTTGTGGGTTGGGGGATACCCTTTGAGTAAGGTTAAGTAAAGGCGGATCACTCTTGAATAGTCCTTGATGAAATGCCGATAATAACCACAGAATCCCAGGAATCTTGGTGTTCTTTTAGATTTTTGGCTAAAGCCAGTGGTCAAGGCCTCAACTTTACTTGGGTCGGTCTCTATTCCCTCGGTGGATACTATGTGTCCCACATACTTTACTGATGTTTGAAGAATTGACACTTATCAATGGACAGTTTAAGGCCAAAGTCCTCCAGTCGATCCAATACCTTAAATAATCTGCTCATGTTCCTCCAGTGAGCTGCCAAAACACAATAACATCATCTAGGTATACCAGGCACTCTAGTAAGTTCTATGTCCCCACTGCACGCCTCCATCAATCGCTGAAAAGTGGCTGGGGCACCTGGAACCTCTTGAGGCATCCTCATGAATTGCTGTAGCCAAGCGTGACAGATAAAGGCTGTCTTCTCACGGTCCTCTGGGGCCATCGATCTGGTAGTACCCATCGCGGAGATCCAGCACAGAGAACCACTTGCTCCTGCTTAGGCAGTCCAGCATCCTGAATGCGGGCATTGTGTACTGATCAGGGATAGTCCGCGGTTTACAGGGCGATAATCCACGCACATCCTTACTGTCCCATTCTTTTTTCCTCACTACCACAATGGGGAAGCATAAGGGCTTCCGGATTCTTGTATTACACCAGCCGCTAACATCTCTTGCAGATGCCGCCTCACATCATCTATATCAGCAGGTGCCAGGGTCGAGACCTCTCACTTAAATGGTCTTTGGCCATGCAGCCGGATATTGTGCTCAGCTCCCTGCACGCATCCCACGTCCCATTCCTTTTAAAGAAACACCTGGTCTCTCTGGGCAAGCTTCTCACTGATCCTCACTTTCCATTCAGCTGGCAGCGGGAGTTGCCAAATCAAACAAGTCAGGCGTTACTTCCACATTCTTCCTTGAACTCTTGCTGCTGGGTAGCACTGCAGTGTCTGCAAATGCACATTAGCCAGGATGCAACCTCTATTTATCTCGAATGTCTCTTTTTAGACACATTATGAACTTGGACCATTACCCTTCTGGCATAAGCATGGGCTCTAGCGGGCAAAATACTAGGCTTGACCAGCAGTCCCTCTGGCAATTTTCCATCGCCTGGTGCATCCAACATTAATATTTTATTCTTAACATCCTTTCGATACGGACCTTCTCCTGTAAGGTACACTGGGCATTTGGTACAGGATCAGAGACTCAGGATCCTTCTTTCCATACAATTCCGACCGGTCCTCTGGTTCTATATTTTCAGCATCTCTGTGCCTCATAGGCCTCTTAATTAAAGCCGAACTTTAAAGCTCTACTAGTCTTGACCCCTGTTTTTCATAACACAAATGTGCCAGCCTTCTGAACATATGAGCATTTGTTCCAATCAACAAAGGGACACCATCATACAGTCCAGTGGGGGACACTAAGGCTAGGGTCTCTACTTGTCTCGCCACTCCAGCCACGGGAGGTGGGGAAAGACAGCCAAATTCGGATATACCCAGAATAGGGGTAGGCTTTCACTTAACCCCCATACATGCAGTCCTTCTAATGGTTGTAAGGGTACGTCTGACAAATGCTTCGATACCAATCTTGAAACATAATTGTCACTTGGGAGCCACTGTCTAATACAGCTCTTGTAGACACTCCATTTACCTTTACAGTGGTCTCATGGAGGACCCACTATTCTGGACCAGTCTGAGAGGCGGTAGGGGGGCCTGGGCAACTGACCTTGCCACAAAGGACTGGAATTTAGCATTTTTGGTGCCCCCACTGGACCTCATTTCGCACCTCTTAACCACTGATTTGTTCTCCGAAGCTCTCCTTGGCCTATATGCAACTTTGTCAGTGTCTTTGGGGATTAGCATTCCCTTTTCATGTGCCCATCCTACCATAATTATCGTAAAACATACTTTTGGGTTTGAGCTGGCGAGGTGCACATCAGAGCTAAAGGGGTATTACTAACTGGAAACCTTGGTGCCATCTCTGTCTGCGGCATGTGATAAGCATTTGAGACATCTCGTCAGTTTCTCCACTTCCATGGTCAAGGAATCGAGTTCGGAGCTGTTATCAGGAGGATACATGGGTGGGTATCCCCCACCCCCATGTCAGATAGCTGTCAGATATGGGTCGGGGCTGCTTGACTTGCAGGCGTGGCCTTCATAAAGGACTGTTTTTGAATTCCCGGATCTCTCAACAGTTCTTCGCCCTATCAGGCATATCTTTTTCCTTATCAGAGCACTCATTGACTGCCAACCTCTGCCCCTGAACTTCACTTGATGGGCCACCCTCAGTCACTCGGCTCATAGCCACAGCTATTGGTGCAGGTCCCTCCGAGGTCGCCTTTTCTCAACTCCTCAATTTCTCTCATTAACTCATCATAGGAGGTGGGGATTCCAGATGATTTGCCAGGCGTAACTGAAGCAACAGCAGTTCTGAGAAGGGGCAGACTTAAGGATTCTGTCCAGTCTGGTTCGTCCAGTTCAATCGCTGGCAAACTACCCTTTCTGAGGTATCTTGCAACAATTTTTCCAGCCAGAGACATACACAGACAACAACTCCCTTGGTACTGTTGTGCATTTCTTACTCTCCACCATGGGTCCTCATCAGAATCTGAGGCTCACACATTCTCCAAGGCCTCAAGATGAGGCTTGCAGTCGCTTCAGGGTTACTGGCCCGCTTAGCACGGATGGTAGCCGGCAGGGACCTCGAGGCTCTCACTAACCCTCTTTCGCTCGCTTCCGAGCATTGCCATTCTAGCACTTGGGGCAACATAGTCTATCCAGGTCTCCCAGTCATCCTCCCCTGGGGGTGGGGAGGGTGCCAGAGAAGATCCTCAACCTTCGGTAAGAGTCGTGACTAATGGCAGGTGCAGAAATAGGAGTCTGCATTGGTTCAGCCACCATTACGGTGCACTGGAGCAGGAGAGGGTGTTGGGGAGGAACACCCCAGGTGGCAAGAATAGTTTCTTCAAGTCCTCCACAGTTTTCCCTTCTCCAGCAACCATTTAGCAAATTTCTCCTCAAAAGTTTCAGATAGTGGTGGGGCTCATTCTCCGGGTCTTTACTGTCCTTAGTTATCACTCTCCAAGCAGTGAGGGCTCCCTCTGGGGTAATGGTCTGTGGTACTTTGGAGCTATCTATGGGATCCTAAACTCTACTAGGGCCAGGAAAGTGTGGGTGAGCAGATTAGCGTGCCGACCCACCACCACAGGATTTTGTAAACCTTCCACCTTGGAAAGTACTCCTGCACAGTGTCCGTGATTGATACCAGGGGATGTCCAGGATAAGCATAGCATTTTGGGGTCGATCTCCTCCCCAGTACACCACTCCACCAGCCGGTTGCACACCACTTCTATTAAGGTACCCATTTATTTATTTTTTTTTTCCCTTAACAGTGGTTTGTAAATATGGCCACTAGAGGACACACAATCCCAGCGGTGAGAGCCTCCAAAATGTAACCCCAGATGGCTTAGTCCAGGGGCTACTACCCCGGCCTGATTTGCTACTAACAGGTTGAGGGGCTCTGGATCCAATGGCGGGTGCCTCACCAGAGGTCAGGGTTTGCAATAGTTAAACTAACTTGGTCACAGCCCTCTAGGACACTGCAACCCTTCTTCCCACTAGTGGCCACAATATATCAAGATTACCTTCACAGTATACACTTACCTCTAGGTCTGGTTCCGGCACTGGGACCTCCTGTGAAATGAGATACAGTGCAACAATCACAGTACAGTGCTTTAACATAGACAAATACCTCGAGCAGTATAACTTTGCTGAAACAAGCAGCTCTGATTTATTTAGGGATATAACAAGGACAGGGAAATCAGGTTAATTAGCTTATCACTCTAATAATCTACCTATGGCTCTGTGCACAGGCCTTCCCTATCAGTTACTGTCCCTGGGTACCCAAGCCCTGAGGGCTAGTCAAACCGTGGCAGCTATAGGCCCTTTCACACAGAGAAAGGAGAATTAAACAGTCAGCAGTACAGTAATTCCATTTGGATTTAATGTGGCAATTCAACAGGGAGCAACCTGAATTAGTACTCACGACCTCCAAATAAGATAGGGTCCTTCAATGTCAGCAGGGCTCACTTGAGGTACACAAACCTCTTCACACATCCATATAAAAGAAAGTACTATACCAGGCAGGCTGCATCTGTATCCCGATCGCAATTACTGCAACACCGGGAGAACACACAGCAGATTCAGTTCCTGACAGACCGGAGTGCAATTTTCAGCAATTCTTCCAGTCTTCTACAGGGTGAGCCTGGTTTCTACTCTTCAAGAGATCCTTTGATTCTTTTGCAGAGGCTGATTCAGTCTAACAATATTCTACATGGCTGCAGACCGGAACTCTGGAGCGCCATCGTTTTTGACTAAAACTGCACACTGAAAAGCACAGGGCTCCTTCCTTCTTCACTGCCAAAGCTCAACTGAACTCCAACTGACGGAAACCGGCACTTCCTTTGAGTTCCTCCCAGTTCTTGACTGGATTGGCTGTCACCCACAATAGACTGCTGCTGTTGGTCCAAAAAGGCACTGAAGTCTAAACTACATCTCCCAGAGTCACTGCCCATACAATCCTCTTGTGGCTGGCTCAGATTATGAGTCCAAGTTCTGATTCGTCCAAGGCATCATTTTAGAGCTAGCTTACTCCCACACTGATTGGTCCAGTTCAGCAGTTCAAAACTAGAATGGGAACTAGCAGACACAGTTCTGACTGCAAAGAAAGCAGGTTAGACAAACTGTAATTTCATTATTACTCTAAATAATTTCTGAAACAGTTACATCTTTCAGATAGGTTCCCTTTGCACTCCTAGTGACTGCAAAAATGAAGTGAATTAGCAGCAGCTCGGTGGTACACAGAGAAGCACACAGTCCCCCCATACAAACTAATTATGTCTGCAAGCAGACAGCTCTTAAAGAGACAGTACCAGAGGTTCTAAAAACACTCACTGATAAATGGCTTAAACGACAAACACCATTCAGGCTTGGAGCATTCAAGCAAGCTCCTGGAAGTCTTTTGGGAACCCCCATTTGCAGGGGGGTTACAAAAAGATTAATGCAAAAACACTTATTTGGCATCAAGATGTATCCAGGAAATGGTAACTGGTGAGGATGGAACTGGCGGAGAGGAGGAAAAACTAACAAGAAGAATGGATATGTTGTATGTAATTACTATCATCAATGCTGCTTACCTTTTTAATATATATATATATATATGTATACATATATTTATATATAGTGTTAATCCTAATTAATATTAACTGTATCAGACAACTACTATGCACTTGTCCTTGTCTTGTTCACAATAAAAATGATTCAAAAAAAAAAAAAAAGATATATCCAAGATCCCTGCGCTTCAACACACCTTCAAGGGGGGTATATATCCACTTCAGACTAACCTGCTGACCCAGGGCCCAGTAATCCATCCCAACCTGAGATCCCTCCACCTCCACGCCTGGCTCCTGAGGAGATAGAGGTGAGTAGGTTTGATGTTTCACGTAGGGTCTCAGATATTCTGTTAGCGGCATGCAAGCCAGCTACTAAAAAAACCTACATGGCTAAGTGAAAGCGGTTCTCTGTCTGGTGTATAAAGTCATCTTGGAACCCCTTTTCCTGCCCACCAAACAAAGTCCTGGAGTATCTTCTGGACCTGTCAAATACAAGCCTGCAATACTCAACCATAAAGGTTCACCTCTGCTTGATCTCAGCGTACCATAAGCCCGTACACTCCATGTCCCTGGCTCAATCACCTCTGGTCAAGAGGTTCCTTAAGGGCATACTTCACATCAGGTCACCGGTCAGATGA
The DNA here is from genome assembly GCA_016271365.2 of Neoceratodus forsteri. NCBI lineage: Eukaryota > Metazoa > Chordata > Ceratodontiformes > Ceratodontidae > Neoceratodus > Neoceratodus forsteri. The sequence continues at coordinate 30,999,080 of CM057456.1, forward strand.
CCGGTAGCCGCCTGGGACATTAATCTTGTGCTAGAGATGCTCACGCATAAACATTTTGAGCCCCTAGCAACTTGTGAGCTGAAGTTTCTGACCTGGAAAGACCGCCTTCCTTGTAGCCATTACTTCCGCTCGCAGAGTGTCTGAAATACATGCTTTGGTCACAGACCCTCCGTACACTGTATTTCACAAAGACAAGGTGGTTCTGTGAACTCGCTCTAAATGTCTCCCTAAAGTGGTCTCAGAATTCTATCTGAACCAGTCAGACTGTGTTTCCTTTTTTAAAAAAATAGCCATTCCTGATTTTAACAAGGTTCATTCTGAGGAATTTATACACATTATTTTATTTTTTTTTTTCCCTTTCTCCAGACCTGCTTCACCCGGAGCGCCTGGAAGGCATCTCTCTGCCTAAAGTTAATTTGCTGTCAGTGTGTGCTTTAAACGCAAGCTGCACTGTAGAATTAAATTAATCTAATGCTGGCAGTTTTGTCCTCTTATCAAAAATTCCTGCTTTGTAACTTGGAGAGTTCCTCATATTTTAAGCTGAGCGCTCTGATTTTCTGCCACGATGCTGTGAAGGAACAGCCTCTATTTGTTTTACTCAGATTTGCTCACTTGTGGTATACATTTCTGTGGCTGTAATTAATGAATTCATTTCCATGAATAATGAAATGCTGATAGGGAAAATCTGTTTTCGATTTGTTTTGTGCATGCAAATACTTCGTATCTTCTAGAACTTCACTTCTGTCCCCATTTCCTTTTTTTTCTTCCTTAAACTGTGCTGATATCTTTCCTTGCTTGCCTGCTCTGCTGTCCCTCATACTGTTTCTCTCTGTCTGACCCTCCGTTTCCACCCCACTTCAGTCCCCTCATCTAGACCACCCCTTGCTATTTTCTGAATGCTGTATACACCCCCCTCAAGTCCCTACTTAACCTGTGTGCCCTCACTCTTCTTTCTCCTTGGCCCTCCCGGCTTTGAGTAGGGCTATTTGCTAGCTCGCAGAGCTGCTCCCCCCCACCTGTTACCTGAAGCCTAAAGGTTCGCTCTACTTGGACCTCGAGGGGCCAGCTGTTACATTCCTTTGTGCAGATTTCGAATTTTGGTGCCTTTTGCTGTGCTTTCAGTATTTGTAAATCTCTCGCAGCATCGCAGGTTTCAGGGACAGTACTCTGCTGTGACTTTGACTAGCTGTATTTTTATCAAGCTAGGCACTGCAGTCAGACTGTTTTTCCTTTTTTTTTTAAATAGTCATTCCTGATTTTAACAAGGTTCATTCCAAGGAATTTATGCACATTAGTATTATTTTTTTCCTTTCTCCAGACCTGCTTCACCCGGAGCGCCTGGAAGGCATCTCTCTGCCTGAAGTTAATTGGCTGGCAGAGTGTGCTTAAAACGCAAGCCACACTGTAGAATTAAATTAATCTAATGCTGGCAGTTTTGTCCCCTTACCAAAAATTCCTTCTTTATAACTTGGAGAGTCCCTCATATTTTAAGCTGAGCGCTCCAATTTTCTGCCATGATGCTGTGAAGGAACAGCTTCTGCTATTTGTTTTACTCAGATTTGCTCTTCCCACAGCTGCTGCGTGGCTGCTCCCCACCCTTGTCCGGCTGTACTTTTGTAAGCACTGAGAATCGCATGACTAACTCCCCACTTTACCACTTGTAGCTTATACTAAGCTGCCAATAGAGGGAGCCGGGTGACCTGCCTCCTTCTTTTGCTTCACTATTTGCTCATTTGCAGGTTTTTAGTGTCAGAACAAGTGCCAATTACTCTTCTTTTTCCCTCTCTCCCTGCTCTCACCCCTGCTTCTTTCCCACCCCCCCCAATTTTATTCACTGTTTACCTGCATCAAACCTAAATTGTATACTTCATTTATCAGCCCTTTTATACTAATATCTTTCTGTTTATGCCATTATAACCCCCTCCTGAACCAATACTACTGTAACTCTGGGCTGTGACTAGCACTCACCCGCCTATTTACACTTGCCCCCGGGTTTTTTTCAAAACTCTAATGGCCTCTGGCCTGGTTCCTCCAGGCAACTACCCTGCTGGCACAATGAATCCCTTAATCCTCCCCCATTGGCTATATCTCTCACAGGTACATTGTTATTGGCGGATACATATGGCCTGATTCTAGCCCGAGAACAAGGCTGAAACTAGCCATTTCCCTACGGCCATATGCCTATCTAAAATGACACTTGTGCAAGAAAGGTGGGAGCGAACACCGTTCGGCCTCCTCACTTATCTTTTTCTCTCCAGCCTGGAGCAAAGACTGTTAGGATATTTCCTATACTGTCTCTCTCACTCACTCTCTCCACCACCTGGTCATCTTGCCCCAGTCATCTGCTTTTCTCGTTGCTACTCCGAGTGGGGGACATTGAGAGCAACCCTGGCCCTGTTAACACCCATATCACTTCCACGGACCGTGGGTGGAACAGGCCCTCTGGCTTAAAACTTGCTCATATGAACATCTGTAGCCTCCCTGCCAAATACCCCGACCTCAAAGTATGGGTATCCCTCCATAAATCCCATACTCTCTGTCTCTCTGAGACGTGGCTGAAGTCACAGCACACCAACAACATGTATCACCTGGCTGGCCACACCCTGCTACTTTGGGACAGGCCCAGTAAAAAGAAGGGTGGTGGTGTTGCCATATACATTACGGAAACCCTATCTGCTGCTACCTTACTCTGAGCCCGCTTCCCCTAGCAAATGGCTAATCATTGAGATCACCCGGGGTTCGGCTAAGAAATTGTATTTAGGGTGATGTTATAACCCCTTATGGAGGGCATAGAGGGCCTTCAGAATTTCCTGACTGGCTATGGGACTCCCTCCAGCCCCAGGGACACCATTCTCTTTGGTGACTACTTAAGTGCTCAAGAACCTGATCATGCCAACCTACTGAAACAACACAACTTGGTACAAGCAATCACCCTCCCCACTCGCGTAAACACTCTCACCTCTACCAACACTCTATTCGACTGGGTGATAACAAACTGGGATTTCAGGCTACTTCAGGCAAGTACCTTTGCTGACTCTATTAGCGATCACTCCCCTACCAGTGCCATGTGGTCCTCCAAGAGTCCTTACTCTCCTCCAAAGTACGTCTCCTTCCACAATTTCAGCTGCCCCGACACCTCCCTCCTCCTAGATGATGATAAGGCCACAAATTGGCAGGACCTCTACACCATCACCGATGTATCCTCGGTTGTTGCTTTCTTCACCAATGCCCTACTAACAATCCAGGACTGCCACTTCCCAACTACAACACGGAGAGTTAGAGGCGGGGACTTCCAATGGATAACCAAAGAATTATTAGCCCTCACGAAAGCCAGAGCCCATAAGTGCACTGAACACAAATTGTCTCCTTCCAGCAGCCTGTGGAACGAATATTGGCAACTGCATAATCAATGCGAATATCGGACTAGGTCCTTGAAATGGAACTACTATCTCAACCTACAGGAGAGTCTCGGAAATCCTAGAAAATTCTGGGACTCCATTAGCTCCCTTCTACATCCTCGCCAACGTAATTACACCATTGTCTGGACTCTCCTGCTGGGCAGCTAACCAAGCCAGCTGAGGTTGCCCAGGTGTTCAATATGAAATGTACTGATCTCTCTGCCCTCCTTAGTAAACTTCTGGCAAATGTTGCAACTAGCTCAGGGTCATGCACTACATCCCCATCCCCTCCCTGCACTCCTAGTTTCACCACCCCCACCCCCTCTTTCTACTTTAAAGCTGTTTCCCTAACGGAAACCTATAAGCTCCTAAGGACTCTCCCTAACTGTAGCAGCCCTGGCTCGGACAGCCACTCCCCAGTCATGCTAAAACTAGTCTCTCTTGCAATCTCTAAACCTCTCACTTTTATCTTCAACCTGGCCCTTTCCACCTCCTCCATGCCTGACCCCCTGGAAATCTGCTAACATAGTACCCATTTTTAAAGCCGGTAACCCTCTCTCCTTCAACCAATATCAATACTACCTCACCTTAGTAAGCTTCTCAAGAAGGTTGTCCATCACCAGTTGTCTGAACATCTTGGGAAATACAACCTGCTGTGCAATCAGCAGCATGGTTTTCGCAAAAACCACAGCACCACAACAGCTCTTGCTCTGTTCACTGATCATGTCATGTCCTCTCTAACATGGAGCGCAGTAACACGACTAGTGCTGTCTTCATCGACCTATTCAAGGCATTTGATATGGTAAACCATGCCCTCCTGTTGTCCAAACTACCCCTGCTTGGCTGGTCCCCCAAGACCATGAAATGATTTCAGAGCTATCTTTCAGACCATTCCCCAAACTGTGCTCATTGGCTCCGCCACACCCCTCCCCTATCTGTCAATACGGGTGTCCCCCAGGGCTCCATTCTAGGACCCCTTCTCTTTTCTATCTTTATAAATACCCTCCCTCCGATCACCTTAACTGCAACTCCATCCTCTATGTTAATGATCTTGTCCTGTTCCATAGTGAACAATCCCTCGCTAATATGTCCACCGTCCTCACACATAACTACTGCTCTGCCAATAGGGGGTTCACGTCCAACCTGCTGTTGGTTAATGAGGAAAAAAAACAAAGGTTATGCTGTTTTGGTCCAAACCCTACCTTGGTAAGGCACAAAAGGCTAACTCCTCCCTACATGTTTTTTCTCCAGATGGCCCTGCTCTGGAGAATGTCCCTTTCTTTAAATATTTAAGGGTAACACTGGACCCTTCCCTCTCCTTTACTGAACACATTAACCTGGCTGTCCGTAGAGTGAATCTGAAACTTGGGGCGGCCTATTGAATCAAACATTACTTATCTAAGGAGGCTCTCTGGGCTATCGCTGTTGGGAATCTCCTGCCCATCCTTGACTACTGCGCTCCCATATACTGGCGTGTATCTGCTGCCCTGCAAGCCCAACTCACGTCTGTCTACAACAGTGTCTGCCGATTTGCCCTGCTTGCCCCTTTCGCTACCCACCACTGTGACCTCTACAGGTCCCTCGACTGGCTACCGCTCAGAGCTCGCTTTGACTTATCCCTTGGCTGCACCATCGACAGCACCCTCAGGACTGGGGAAGTGTCTTCTGTGTCCTAAAAATTAGACATTTTACTAAGATTCTTCGTTCCTTGGCTGTCTCTTCCCCCCCCCCCCCAGAAGTTCCTAGGGCCACTACTAGTATGGATAGTAAAGCTCTATCAGTTGCAACTCCCTCCCTGTGGAACAGCTACCTTCATCTCTTAGATCAGCCTCCTCTCACCTCACTTTCAAATCTAGTTTCGAAACCTGGCTCATAGGGGAATTTTGATGTAACTGTTCTCCCAGGGAGCACCACCTCTTGCCATCTGCCATACCTCTCCTTTCTCTCCCTTGCATCTATGCTTCAGTGGCTGCCAGACCAATTGGGCGGTCAAGTTGCATTAATGTGGGAAACCACTCTCTCCCACCTTAGCTTTTGCCACCAATGCCTCTCAGCCATTTCCCTTGGTTCTCTGCTTCCATGAACCTGTATACTCTACCCAGTGATGTCGTTTGACAAGTCAATATTCATCCAAATTTGTCACTGTACTGCACCACCTGTACTCTTTGCTACTTTTTTTATACCATGCACTTGTATAGCTTTAATTCCAAGATTAATATGTACCGTTTCTTTACAAATCCTTGTGCATCACTGTTTAGGTAACTGTTATTTAGGTTTTCATTTGTCAAGTTTGCTTATCTCTTATTTCTCAACCAGTATTTCCTGTACTGTACGAACTCATTCTTTGTATATAAGTTGTGTTCATTTATGTATGTATGTTATGTTTTCCATGTCCTTGCTGTGTCACTCCTGTGGCCCAGGTCGTGCCTGAAAACGGTCCTTTGGACCACTGTACTTACCCAGTAACCAAAGTCATAAATAAATAACCTTTCTGACACCCAAGAATTTCCCGCCGCAAACTATCAGCAACAGAGTCCTGCCCCACACTTATGGTATTTTCTCTTTTAAACTGGTGAGTTTGTTTCCCACCCCAGGTCCTGAAGGCCTCGCTGAAATCCAGGGATAGCACATCACCTGCTTGTCCCTTGTCCGCTGCCTTTGTAACCCATTCAGAAATATAATTAAGGTTAGTGTGGTGTGACCTGCCTCCCATAAACCCGTGCTGCCCCTTGGTCTGCAGGAACTCCTTTATGATGGTATCCAGCAGCACCCCTGCTATCAGGGTCAGACTTCTTGGCCACTAGTTTCCCAGGTCATCTGTATCCCCAGCCTTGTCTAGTGGCACCACATTAGCTACCCTTCAAACCTGTTTCATGGGGCATTCACAGCCAGTGGCGAGGCCCGTGTCTGACTTTCTTCCCTCAGCAACTTAGGATGCATGGGCCTGGTAATTTATTCACTTTCAGAGCCCTGTATTCCTTGAGCACTCTTTCCTTTGATGCCATTCCTGCCCCTGGGCCACTTCACTGCACTCCTTGAACCCTGATCCCACAATCGGGAAGTGGCCTTTCTTCTTCCACTGCAAATACGGAACAGAAAATACTTGCGGAGGGTATCTGCCTCTGTGCAGCCATCCTCCACACATTCACTCATGCTCTTCAGCTTGTCAGTTCCCCTTTTGTTTTCCTCATTTTTTTTAACATAACAAAAGTAGGCCTTCTCTCTTTCTCTCCTGACCCCTTCTGCAGCTGTTTGCCGTGTGTCTGCCCTCGCCGTCCTAACTGTCCTGTTGCCCTCCTTCAGCTTTTCCCAACATTCTCTGATATTGCTCTCATTGTTCTCTCCCTTGTATTTCTAGAATGCTGTCCTCTTAGCTCTAACTGCTTACCCTACCCCTTTGGCAAAATATATTGTTTTTTTGTACTTCCTAGTCTTACCAACCTGCCCAATGCAGGTATCTGTCGCTTTGGATATCCACCTCTTGAACGTATCCCATTTGGTCTTCACCTCATCTGTTTCTTCTGTTTCTGCCAGTCTTTCCCAGAGCGTCTCACCCATTTTCCCAAGCTCTCCATTTTAGGATCTTCATTTTTGTGTTGGAGTGATGGGCCTACAGAGAAGTCTGAAACCACACTAAATTGTGGCCACTGGAACCCAGTGACTCTATTACACTGTCATTCCCAATGAAATCCCCATTAGAGAGTTTCAGATCCACAATAGCCCCCCTCCCTGCTAGGTTCCTTGACCCACTGTAAAAGCAACTCTGTATCACCTCTACCAGCACTTGGCTTTTGGTACCTGGGCTTCCAGGATCCAGAGTCTACAGCAGGTAGATTCAGGTCACTCATTTGTACTACCTCCCCCCTTGCTGTTGATTTCCTAATTTCATCCCTCAGTGTCTTTGTCCTCTCTTTGACTTGGCAGTCTATACACTACACCCACTGTTATTCTCCCCCTCCCCCACAATGTCAGCTGCACCCAGTTTAATTCTCCATCTCCCTCGTCTCACATTGATGCCTCCACTATGCCTTCTTTAATATGCATGGCCACCCCATTTTCCTTACACTTCTACCTGTCCTTCTTGTATTGATAGAGTATCCTGGGAGAACATGATCTCAGCTGTTAATGTTGGACGCCCAAGTTTCAATTATGATGATTAAGTCTAGTTCGGCCTCCTCCAGTATCACCGGAAGTTCCTTCAATTTTTTTGTTACCCAGACTTCTGGCCTCGACCCCCTCCCCCCCCCATTCACAGAAGAAAGGGTCCTGAAAGAACTCCTAAAACTGAAAGTGGACAAGGCAATGGGGTCTGAAGGGATTCACCCCAGAATTCTAAAAGAACTAGTGACGCCATTGACTACCCTTTTTAACAAATCATGGGAGGATGTTGTGGTACCTGAGGACTGGAGGAGGGCGGATGTGATTCCCCTTCACAAAAATGGGAAAATCCCCTGCTTTTTTGTAAAGTGCCATGGGGGTTCTTTTAACATCCATCTGGCCACCCACCAGGAACCAGGACAGCACTAGAAGTGGGAGAAACGGATTTCAGTTTAACATGCGACCTGAAAGACAGCATAGCCGGACTGTGCAGTAATCCCCCCCTCCCACCTATAGTGGGAGGTAACTTGTTCAGAATCACACAGTGAGTAAGTAGCCGTTGTGGGATTCAAACCCAGGTCCCCAGGTTTGCAGCTCTGTAACCAGGTTGCCTGCAAGGATGATGGTAGAGGCATCTTGTATGTCAAAGACATTTAAAAAAAAAAAAGGTTTAGTTGGTTGAACGTTCATTTAAACATGGCTTTTCAGGGTTCAATTCTGAACCAAAATAAAACTAAAACAGCAAGGGTTCTCAAATCTCTGATATAAGTATGTATGTTTGTGCATGTTAATCTGTCTGCATTACATACATATATACCTAATTTGTACACATCATAACTGCACAAACAGTGTCAGTATATTCCAGTATTTGCATTACTTTAGTTTTCTCTGCAGTAAGGACAGCTAAAGCTAGCAAGGTCACTGTTAAACATTGCAGGAGTACTGAGGCATTTATGCCATGCCAGAATATACAGTGCTCCCTTGCTATAACGTCCCTCATTATAGCGAATCTCAGTTATAGCGAACAGATGTGATGGCTCCCATTGTTTTCAGCTTAATCCCTTTAGTAGGCGTTACTGTGTGAGTGACAAAAACAATGGCTTCCATCACAGATGTCTTCTACTGCCAATCTTTATGTTTTACACTGTTAGCACTGTTCCCACTGCCTGCCCACCCAGTGAACCAATACATTTTAAAAACTCAAGCAGTAGTACTTACTCCCCATTCGGTCATTCCCAACAAAACCTGCTTACAGTCTGTGTAGGGCAGCTTTGCTTTTTCGTTTCTTCACTGCAGAGATTAAGAAAACGTGAAGTAAGTGTGTGTGTGTGTGTGTGTCTGTGTGTGTGATATCTCGGCTCTTCGCAGGGCAGTTACCAGTAGTTTTGGGTCTCCTGTGAAAGAAAGATGGATCATTCTTGCGTCTCGACCCTGCTTCTTCTCAGTCTGTCTCCTGATCACACAGAAAGGTGAGGACCACAGTCTCTGACTGGGAGTTCAGGTACATTACAGTGTACCACTGTTTTTTTTTTTGTAACATTTTTATTATTATTTCCATGTTTTTTATCATAATAAAAGAACATACATCGTAAAGGCTGGAGCCAGATTGCAGAACAATATTGTACAGATAACAAGGATATCATGAAGGGAAATACAGGAGGAAGGAGAGATAGTGAGGGGAAGGGGGAAGAGTGGAAGGGCACGTGAGCGGTACACGACAAAGTATATACAGATTAAGTAAGGAAGCAAAACTGAGAAGGAGCATCTTACACATTACACTTATTAACAGTAATAATATATATCAATAGGTTAAGTTGCATACCAAGTGTAACAGCAGGGAGCCATAGGGGGCGCTCCACAACAAGGTATGTACTATAACTTGAACTCACCGAACTGGATCAAACAGCAGGGTGTTGCTGAACCTAAACATACTTAGCTGGAACTTTATATCACACTGACTCCCTCATCAAGGTTTCAAGGAGAAAGCCGAGTACCCCAGTATGCATGTCCGACAAGATCTGTAAATGACCTGGAACACAAACACATATATCTCAAAGAATCAAGTTCTGGAGTTGAGTCATCTGTTCATTAGTAAAACCTGGAGCAGTCGAGCAAAGTACTGAAGGTGATGAAGGCTAAGAGTAAACAGCAATAGGACACTGACAACTGAAGTCTACACAGAGGGTCACAGTAAGGTGTCCAGTATGGACTGGGGGCTGGAAGCAACCACGGGCATCCAAGATAACCAGGGCACTTGGTAACTTGTAAGAGAATCCCTGTGATAAGTATACCCCCTATTCTGAACACCAACTTTGCAGCGTAACATAATCCAACTAGTTGTGGAGAGTTTCAGCTATTGCCTGTCTGTGATAGGACGGGGGTTACAGAGGACAGAAAATGTAAGTAGGGGGTCCAGCACGGATTAAATTTAGTAATTTGATATTTCTGGAGATGGGAAATCCTATCCAGTTCCTCCAGTGATGAGAGAGATGCCAGAACTTCTACCAGAGTGGGAGTCAAGGGGGGTCCCCACTTGAAGAGAAGAGCTCTCTTACCCTGGAGAGTCAAGAGGGCCAGCCATCTGGTCTCAGAGGGGGTTAGCCAGGGTAAATTCCTGCAAATACCCAAACGGTAGAAAAGGGGGCAGAGGGGAATCTGTTTCCCAAGCACCTTGGAAGCAGTGTTCTGTATGCCTGCCCAAAGGGTTTGTATTTTTGGGCATGACCATAGAATGTGTAGTAAGTCTGCCCCTGCCCCCTGACACCACCAGCAGTTGTCCGAGTCCAAAAACTTGGCTTTAATGAGTACAGCTGGGATATTATACCAGGAGTGTGATATTTTGTTTTGTATTAACCTTGACCTAGCATCAGTTAGCCAGACATGTGTATCCTTCCACACCTGGTTCCAAGATATAATAGAGATGGGGCACTGCAGCATTGTTTCCCATTTGTGTTTTGCCTTTTCGGATTGGGGTGGGAGGGTTTCTCTCAATTTCATATAAATACATCCTGCTAAACCACTAGGGTGTTGTATCCAACTAGGTAAGACTGGTGTGCTAATCTGGAATAGGGGATGTGATGGAGAGCGGCTTTAAGTTGGAGATATTACCAGAGTTCCGAAGGAGAAAGACTCCATGCCTGCTGGAGGGATTGAAATGTGTGAAGGGCTTGAAGATTTTGATCTATTTGGTCTTCGAGCTTATGAATACCCATATCTGCCCAGATTTCCTATATATTCAGCTGCCACCTATGGTAATAGCAGAGTTTTGCCAGAGGGGCATATGGGAGGGTGGCAGGGGATTCAGCTTCAGCTTTTTGTGAGTGGAAGGAGATGTCTTTAGACAAGAGGAAGGGCAGAACTTGGGGGTCTTGCGGGATACTAAAAGTGAGACAGGATGAAAAGTTTTGGTGATAGCTAGCTCAGTTCGGATCCATTGTGGGAAGAGAGACGTGAGAGGGTGGAACCATTTAATGGTTTGTGCTAGGAGGAATGCCTGACAGTAACCTTCAATCCAGGGGATGTTCCATCCCCCTAGGCTCCTGTGTGCTCTTAGTTTGGACCTGCTATACCCAAGTTTGGACCCCTCCCAAAGGAAGTCTGCCATGGCTCTATCTATGGGCAAGTACCATTGCTTGGGCAGATAAATGGGGATGTGCATTAAAAGGTAAAAGATCTTGGGGGCAGAGATCATTTTTATGGCCGCAGTTTTCCCTGCCAGAGTAAGTCTGAGAAGTTTCCATCTTTCAGACTCTATTTTGATGGATACCAGAAGGGGTTTTATATTGGCCTGCCATAGTGTGTCCAGTGAGGGAGTAATGGTTATTCCTAGGTATGTTGTTCCCTTGGGAGCCCACAGTAGTCCATTGGACTGTGCCATCTGTTGGGAACACTTATCATTTAGGGGAAGAAGTTCGGTTTTAGTTTGGTTCAACTTCAGCCCAGAGTACTTAAAAAAGGAGTCCAGAAGATGCAATAGAGGGGGTATCGAGTGTGGTATATCCACCAGGAGAAGGAGAAGATCATTGGCATACATAAGAGATTTATATTCTGTGGACCCTACTTTAATTCCCTTAATTTCTGGGTGATCTTGGATGGCACTAGCCAGAGGGTCTACGGCCAAAACAAAAAGAAGGGGAGAAAGGGGGGCATCCCCTGTCTTGTTCCGTGTTCTAGTTGAAATGGGGAGGAGAGAGTTGAGTTTGTACTGACTCTATCCGAAGGCAGTGAATAAATAGCTTGAACTCTAGAAAGGAATTTTGTGCCTATACCAAATCGTGTGAGAACCAGATACAGGTAATCCCATTCAATAGAGTCAAATGCTTTTTCAAAATCCACTGCGATGGCTGTAGCTGGAGTGGAAAGCGATTTAGAAAGGTGGATAAGGTTCATAAGGGTTCTTAAATGGTCCAAACTGCGATGATGCCCAGGGATAAATCCTACCTTAGAGGGGTGTACCAGACTAGTCAGTAGTGGGCTGAGTCGAGATACCAAAATGTTTGCATATAACTTACTGTCAGTGTTAATTAAAGAGATAGGGCGGTAGTTAGCTGGATTAGTAGAGTCTTTACCTTTTTGGGGGATGATTATAATCGTGGCCTCTCTTAGGGTAGACCGGAGAGTACCCTTAAGTTCTGTTTCTTGGAAAACTTAAGTGAGAAGGAGGGTAATGTTAAGAGCTAAGGCCTGGTAAAAATCCCCTGTATACCTGTCGTTTCTAAGGGATTTCCCTGTGTTAAGGGTGCGAATGGCAGTAGTCACTTCTTCTGGGGAGATGGGAAGATCCAATAGTTGTGCCTGGTCGAGGTTTATCTTAAGAAGCTGTTGAGATTATAAAAGGGGTTGTGTGTCTTTATTTAACCCAGCATGCGTGGAAGAATACATAGATCTGTAGAAAGTGGTCACGGTATCATTTATCGCTCCTGGGGTGGTGACCAGGGACCCACTGGAGTTTTTCAAGCCAGCAATGTACCGACTTGCCTGCTGTTTGCACAGCTGATATGCAAGTACTTTGCCTCCCTTATCTGCTCCCTCCCAGAAGGTGTGTCGGAACCATAAGATGGCCACTTCGGCCTTTCTATCCAAGAGCTGATTAATTTCAAAGCATAGGCTCAGAATATTTCGCCAATTGGAGAATGAGGGGTGGAGAGGACAGAGTTTTAAAAGCAGCTTCGGCTTCAGCTAGCTTTTGTTCTAGTGCTGCCAGTTGGTGTTCCCTCTCCCTTCTTTTAGCTGCAGCAAATCCCATAATACTACCTCTCATGGTGGCCTTGAATGCTTCCCAGGTGTTACCTGCCAAGATATCCGTTGAGGGGTTGTTAGCCAGAAAGACAGAGGCTTCTGGTTGGGCCCAGGGATAAAGTCGGGATCTCTCATTAGAAGCGGGTCCAGCCTCCAGTTTCGAGAGACTGGCACTATCGGTTCCCATTAGAGAAGGAGTTGGACCGGGGCATGGCCAGAGATAACCCATGGGAGAATAACATCATCCAAGGTTTTTGCCATAATATTGGGGGACCCCATCCAGAAATCTAATCTGCTATATGAAGAGTTGGTCTCTGAGTGAAAAGTGTAATCCCTAATTCTGGGGTGAAAGAGCCTCCATATGTCTGTTAACCCCTGAGCAGACATCATTTGGTGCAGGGCTTCGTTACCTCTGGTATGTGATTCTTTGCCTCCATCATCCTCTCAAGTGCTGGGTTAAGGGTAAGGTTAAAGTCTTCCCCAATTAAGAGAGGGCATTCAGAGGGATTAAATTCTAGTATGACCTCTGCAAGGTTGTGTAAGAACTGCGGCATATCCACATTAGGAGCATATAGATTACAGAGTGTAATCATACCCAATGGAGTGGTATACGTTGCAATCACCCAACGCCCCTCAGAGTCTGACTTTGTTCAAACACAGGTCCAGGGCAGTGACTTATGTGTGAGTATAAGTACGCCAAGTTTCCTGGTGAGGGCATTTGAGTGGACCAGGTGGCACACCCAGTCTTTGGACATGCGTGTGTGACCCTCTTCTGTTAACTTAGTTTCCTGAAGAAATGACACTTTAGAGTCAAGACGTTTCAGGTGGGACAAAACTTCTTTATGCTTCGCTGGGGAGTTGAGCCCCCTGACGTTCCAGGAGTGAAGTGGTATATCAGATGTCATGGCCAATTAAGGGTAAGTCAGTGGTTAATGATAAGTAATAGGGTGGTCAGACTAAGGGGGGTAAAGGGGGACACACTTCACAGTATAGAACTTAAGGCCCCCTTAAAGGGGAAGGGGGGATCTGGGGGATGTTTAGGGGAGTTTGCTCCTAGACAAGGGTATAAGATTCTGCACAAAATGAAAACTAACAACCAGTATTACTCTAGGTAAACTGTATACCTGTAGAATCAAATACAAGCAGTGACAATAGGTCAGAAAACAAATACTGAGAGTGAGAAATGTGAGAGACTTAACCAGCTGGGTCCCCAGCCAATGGTATGCCCACTCACTTCTGCAAGGCGTGGAGAAAGACAGCCAAATTAGAGAGATCTTGGCTTTACCTTATGTATAGTACGGTATTCACCAAGTTATCAAGCTCCTAAGTTATAGTATTGGCACCTGTCTTGCGGTAGGCCTTGGCCCAGAGCCTAACAGGTTCCAACCGCCAGACCAAGCCACCTCCTAGATAAATAAAGTTGCTACTGTGTCCTATTAAAGTGTCATAAGAGGTGTTGTTGATAATACCTAAAGGAGACAGAAATAAGAACACTTGCATTTTTGGGGACTCATGGTATAATATATATAAAGGAGATAGGGTCAAAAAGCATGAATGTGGCCTGTAGATAAATACATCAACATTTTATTTGGTTAACTGGCTGTCTGTGGTCCATCCCTGCCTCTCATGTGAAGGGGGTGGAGGTTCAATCCCATCCTTGGCTAACTACAAAGGATTGGGTGAGACCTGAACTAGTACAAACAATTTGTACCTAAAAAACTAATAACTCTAAACACTTGTGCCAACTGGCAACTTCACAAGCACAAAAAGTACCTCCGAGGTGGAGTGTCTTTCAAGGGGGGGGGGAGGCCCCAGAGGGAACCTCCCATCTGGTCAGTTACCCTCAGTGAGCACGAATAAGAGAGGTGGGGGCCCTGTCTTAGGCTTCCCAGACAGTGGACTAAAGCCCGGCATTATTTCCCATTTGGCTGCTTCCCCATTTAAATCATTCGGACCTCCCCATTACTCCCCTAGACACATAACCTTAGGTACTTATCTGAAGAAAAAAGTACAGTCGATCTCCTTATTTGACTGTCTCCTGACAGGATCTCTCTTCAAAAGTGCTGGCATGCAGGTTGTGGCCTATCTGGGAGCTTGGAGCCATGGAGGGAAGTTCTGAGGCGTATATCGGTAAGGCCGCATCAGCGGCCGCAGCCCAGGAACTGTGTGTTCTTTCCGGTTCTGAGCCATCCTGGTCCAAAGCCGACATATTCATGCTGACCCATGAGCCTGGATCTGGTTGGTCATGGAGCAACGCAAACCTGTTTTTGGAGAAATAAGGGCTCGTGTACGCTGGTTCATCCAGGTCCTCCTGCTGCAAGTTTTGGTCTTGCTGGTCCGAACCTCTCCTACGATCTTGAGGATGCGCCCTCTTGGAATGGGATTCATGCGGAGATCTCTTCCTTACTTTGGGATTTCATGGTTGCAGTTCTGTTTTGGGTCCCTGAGAGACTGGCAGGGCTTTAATTGAGGCACATTTAGAAGGAGGTTGTCCCGTAGGATGGGGGATGGGACGTCTCATCGTTGTGTCCTGGGTCTGCGAATTTGGGGGACTGGCACTTCATGGCCACTTTTCGGCAATATATGTTAGCGCAGCTTCCGGAGTAACAAACTGACATGCAGTACCATTTACAGTAATCTTTAAGATAGCCAGGTAACGCAGAGCAAAGGGAATCTGCAGTTTGTGCAGTCGTCTGAGTACCTCTGTGTAGGCTTTCCTTTTAGTGGCAAGTTCCCTCGAATAGTCCTGAAAGATCATTATTTTATGACCCTTCCAATGGAGAGTACCCAACTCCCTTGTTCAGGCCTGGATTGCTTCTTTTTCCGCAAAATTTAAAATCCTGGCAATAATAGACCACAGGCTATTCCCCTGCAGAGGTTTGGACTGCAGAATGCGGTGTGGCATCTCTATGACAATTCTAGTGTCGGGGGGGGGGGGTGAGTTTAAGAAGCTCAGGGAGAGCATGTTGCAGAAAGGGCAGTACTTTACCAGCTTCACAGCCTTCAGGGAAACTGAGGAGCTGCAAGTTATTGCGGCGGCTCCTATTGTACAGATCATCCAGTCATTCTTTCAAAAGATTAATTTGAGGTGCCTGCTCACGCATAGAAGCACAATGCCCTTGTAGAACATCATCGTGGGTAAGGGCTTTGTGCTCTGCCCGATCAACTGTCCCATCCAGTTGCTGTATGGAGAGCGCTGTGATATTGGATGCCATTGTTAAGGCATCTACACTGGTGATGATTGAGGCGAACATTTAGCGGATGGAAAGCTTCTCACTCCCCGCAGAGTGCACCATGCAGCCTGCTGATAGGCAGTTGTGCAGAGTTAAAGAGCGTTATCGGTCGAATCCTTTATGGATTTTCTCCCAAAGTTGGTCAGGTTGGAGAGGTAGTGTTCCGGTTACCTTAGGTCCAAAAATGCCCCGGAGGGGTTCGGCTGTATCAGAATTGCTGCAGGTTTGGGCTCTGGATGTATGGCTAGGTAAAATTAGGTTGCCATCTTGTCTGCTGGTTGGCCACGCCCCCCACCACTGGGTTTATTAATAAAAAAAAAAAAAGTACATTCACAGTGTGTCTGGGTTACACATGTTTAATGAACTGACTTGGAGTAAATTTACACTATCACTCATAAAAAGTCAGTTTCTCCTTATAACAAACCCCCGCTATAAGGAACAAATCCGATGGACCAAGAGGTTTTTGTTATAATAATGGATACTGTAATGGAAACATAGAACTTAACGGCACAAGAAGGTCGATAGACTCCCTTGCATTGCCAGTCTGCCACCATTGGTGTCCATCCTGACCCTTGAGAAGGAAAACATCAGCACAGATGCTGCTTTCTTCCTTGTGGGTCTCCCGCTTGGCAGTGGCGTAGCGTGATACACCTCCTCTGCTGCCAGAGGCTGGCCCTGTGCTGATATGTAAAACTGTATTAGAGCCACTGTGACATGGCCACCTCCAGCCACAAGTACTTGTCTGCTTCGGTGCTTTCAAGACCTCCCGCACCAGTCACATTGTGTTTAGATGGCCCTTCTCAGCACTGATGCAAGCCATACCGGAGAGGGGCCATAAGTGCGGGTGGTGTGCTGTGTTGTGTGACGGCGCCAGCTGGTTGTGTCGAAGTGTGCAGTGCAGCCTGTCCACACAGCTGCTTATACCACTTGCTTTGGAATGCCTCTGCAGCGGCTCTGCGAGAGGAGCGAGGACCGCCTTACCTTGATTAGGTAAGTGTCCACATGGCCACATTTGCACTGCAGTAGCCTGAGTGTTCAGGTTGCTGCAGCACAAATGTCACCATGTAAACAAGCCTGAAGAGCTGCTGACACCTTTTCCTAATGTAGGGCCGGCAAGTCCCACCCGAGTGCTACCAAACTCTGGCTCTTAATAAGCAGTTTAAAAAATATCTTCATAGAGCAGTTAATTACATGAAAACCTTTGCAGGGCTGACCTGTATTTGGTAAGGGTTAGGGTCTCAAGCTGTAGCTTCACCTCTAAAGCAGCATTTTGATGATACTAAGAGAGGGACAGGGCTACAGCATGTTCAGTGTAAAGTGTAGCAGAATCTTTTTTGGGTAGGGGGTCTGTATATGTCATAACATGGTTACTCAGATTAGCAGACCATCTTTTATTTTTGAGGGTAGTATCGTATTTAGTTTACTACCCCCAAAGTTAAAGGCGGATAGCTAATCTGTGTAAAGTTACTACGAACAGCCCCCACCCCTATTCAACCACACATTACACTGAACATGTTGTAGCACGGTCTCTCACCCAGTTGATGATCGGGGGGGGGAAGGGATGGCCGTACCCCCCCATTGTAACTTGCTTGCTGCTGCTGCATTTCACTTTGTGGAAGAAGTCTTGTATATCAATTGTAAGAAAATGTACATTCAAAGCTATAGATTGCATGTGTATTTTTCTGTCTAAAAGTGTAACGAGAAAGGTAATAGACAATATAAAGATTAAAATATGTTTAAAAATTGCATATCAAATATGCACACCAGCACAGCCCACCCCCCAATGCTGTTTTGGGGTGGAGGTGCAGCTTGTGGTTGGAGAGCAGCACAGGATTTATACAATACATGCTGGCTGGTCCTGCAAAGGTTTTATCTAATCAATTACTATGCAAAAAAAAAAAGTACAAACTGCTTGTTTAGAAGCTTGGGCAAGTAGCTCCCTGTTGTGTCTTGCCTACCCTGATTGTGTCGACTGCTTTTAAAGTGGCGTCTCTAGTTTTCTTTTGGATTTGAGTCTCTGTTAAACACAGAATGGTGACGTAACAAACAAGTATCCTTGCAGGGTGATCAGTTCTGATGGTGACCAGTTTACTGATTTTGACACTGATGGAAGGTGGTACTTGTCACATAATAAATAATTTAGCAATACTTGCTCATTTCAAAAACAGGCCAGTGTTGGCACTTGGCACATTGACTCTTTACAGTGGCATCAATCAGAGCTGCTGCGGAAATGCTCTGTGCTACGCCCCAACCACTGCATTCCCAGACAGCATGTTTGGAACGAACTGCGCTTCCGCACAACTTGTGTCTGGAATTTGGCTGTACAGGTGGGGGCAGGGGAGTGGCAGTCAGTCTCTTTGCTTGTAAAAAATTGCAGTTTCCTGGATCTTGGTAGGGGTTTAAAAAATTACAACATCACCAAAAGTCTGCATGTCACTGCCGAGAGAAAGATGACTTTTGACCTTTGGTGTACTTAGCAGGAAATGGAGAGGTCTGGATGTGTGAGGGTACCCACGACTGTGTGTTGTGCCTGCATGTTGCGCCCCATCCCACTGGAACAGGGAGCTATAGGAAAACAAGAAATCTGAGAATACGCAATGAGAAAGGAAGCCACTCAAGGTGGGGATGGATGGTTCAGCTGTATTTTTTAAACAGAAGTTAATCTTTGCAGTCTGTGCATGCCAAGTTGGCACGAAAAATAACCTACTAAATGCCTGATCTTAAAGTGGAGTTTGTAAGTGTCTGCCCTGGGCATTTTAGCAACAGCGTGTGAATTTGCTAGCACTGTTTGACAGATTTGTTGAGTGTCATCTGTGGAAGTCCTTGACAGTTTTCAGCATGTACAGTGGCTTGTGTTTAGAAACCCAGTATGGAGATTGCTGAAAACGTTGTTGTTTTTATCCAGGCCTTTTATACACGATAGGAAGATGATGACTGAGGTAGGCCGATAAAGTGGCAATATTGAGACTGACAGTGTTGTGGTAGTGCTGCGTTGTGAATTTGTTCTATTGTGACATGGTCGAAGGGACGGAGATGTTGGATCTCCTTTGTTACAAAAGGATGTAAGAACGCACACTGAAGCTCAGAGGTGGTAATGTTAGGAGGCACTTCTCTCAGAGGGAGGAGAACCTATGAAACAGCCTACCAATGAGGACTGTGAACATGAAGCCAGTGCAGACCTTCAGGATACACCTGTACTAATTTCTGCTTACCAAGAAATCACTGGACATGCTGGGTAGTAGGTGGGGTGGGAAATCCCTGTAAATTACTACATCATTGCACAGCAGACTTGTTGGTTACTTCTTAGGAGGGGCAGGGGCGGACATGATGGACCTAGAGTCCCTTCTGAATCTTAGACGAAGGTTTAGGAAATTAAGTAATGTGTGAGTGCAGAGATTCCTTAAGCATGAAAAGGGAGACCAAAGGAAGATACTGAAATAAAGATGCTCTACCTCCGCTGCATACAGTATGCAGGGTTTGAAATGGATTCTCTGACCTGTTTGTAAACAGGGGGGAGTTGAATGTGGAGTGCCTTTGTTTTGTTCTTTATTATTTTAACGTTTCATCACAGTTCTACACCTGTTGTACAGTTTCTAATGCTGATTCTCAATAAACAGGAATCTCCGTCAGGACTTGCTGTCATGGCCATAAATCTAGAGAGCACCACAGCTGTAACATTTTGCTTAATAAACTAAGCGAAAAAGGAAAGGAATGGTGGGCCTGACCGGCCCTGTGGATTGGAAGGGGGTTTCTGAGCCACCCTTTCAGCTCAGTAGTACTGTTCAGAATGCCATGCAGGTCAGTACTAGCCAAATGTTGTGATCACTTGATGGACACTGCTCCATTCCTTGGCCTGGGTAAAACATGCTAGGCCAGTTCCTAGTGCAAAAGTCTGCAAAGCACAAAAAGTGGTTTTGTTAATGTACTTAAAGGATGCCCTTACATTTTGTGCTTGTACACCATTGGGTCCATACTGTATCAAATACAGTAGTGATGATATGCTAAAGTCAAGTGATTAAAGCCCTGTCTCATTTGGCGGTAATAACTGGCACCGTAGTTGGCTGTCTCTCAAGAGAAGCCAGTGATTAAAATGGTCACTGAGTCTGAGCCTCTCTCTCCCCTATTGTGTGGTGATCCTTTAAGGGCAGGGTAAAGGTACAATAGCCAGGGCAGTGTGGGGGGGAAGTTACTGTGGCTTTCTGTGCTGTACCTGTCATGTATATAAAAAGAGAATTTCACTCTCTTGTGCTGTCAACCTTGTACGTATTACCAGAAGGTAAATTCATGTTAGAAGCGTGCCTGTAGTGTAGGCCAGTCTTTCCGAGCTAGGTTTCATAATTGACCTCTTTGTGGTTAATGTGTTTGGAAAAAACTGTGAACCCATCAGTAGCTGTACAACATGCTTGTCATAGCAGTGTGAAATGAGATGTAAGAAGGACTAGAGGTGTCATCACGTGACCCCTCCAGTCATTCTGAAGAAGCAGCAGGCCTCCCTCTTGAAGTGGCTAGTAAAATCCACAATAATAAATAATAAACTGAACCAGCTGATACTGGCAGTTTTGCCACAGACATCTGTGGAGCTGCTCTAAATTAAGTAGGGTGAGGGGCTTTTGCATTTATGGGCCCCTGTGCACCGATGGGTGGAAAGTACATGCCGGAGACCCGTATCCCGCCTGCTTGGGTCCGCACTTGCAAACAGGTGCGCACATGCCGGTGTTTACTACTGGTGGCCACCTGTCTGTGGCTCCGCCCCCATAATGCGCAGGACTCCATAGGGCAGCCGGGGGCAGGGTTGTGGTTCCATGCGGGCATCCAGTCGGATGCCCGGCATAGGTCCCACAGTGGATCCCTTGCGCATCACAGCGTGGGTCCAGGTGCATGAATGCCTACCGCAGGAACCCGGACCCACGTGGCACAGCCCCCTCATCCTGTGTTCTCCCCCAGCCCAGCCTGTATTGCAAGGTGCCCTCATGGCGCACAGAAGGACCCCTGGAAGTGGGGCCCCACCCTGTCCCGCAGTCAGCCCCCCAACTGTGCCCCGACCCCACAGTTTCATCCCCCCAGACCACCGTGCGCCCCATCCCAAAGGAATACCCCCCATGAGCCCCAACAGGACTGTCCAACTAGTACACCACACGGGACATCCCCCAACCCCATACTGGTGCCCCCACTCCCCAATGCTGGCAATGTCCCCCCTCATGTGCACACAGGTGCCCCAGACATCAATGGCCATGAACCACCCCTGGTACACCCACATTGGTGGTCTGTGTTTCCCCCACATGCTGTGGCACTGACAACTTCTGCCCCCATACCTGTCTGGTGGTGCTGCTCTTCACACACTTCCTCAGCCGCCATCCATCCAAGGCATCCCTTGAATGATCAGTGGCCATGGATATGTGAGGAGGGCTGTGCTGCTGGCCATTCCTGGCTGTGGCACCACCGGATAGTTACGTGGGCAGGGTTGGAGGGGTTGTTGGAGCCACAGGGGGTGTCTGAAACCAGGGGCCGGTGCCACGTTTGTGGTGTGTGTTGGGGGGGCAGCCTACAGGGGCCAAGGCACAGCTGTGTGCTAGGGTGGGTGGTGCTGGGCTGTTGTCAGGGACGGCTACAGTGGTCTTGGTGGGGGAGTGGGCTATCCACCTGGTCTGGGCGGCGACCGGTTTTGTGTATGGGGGTGTGTGTTGGGGTCGTGCAGCAGGGTTCTCCCTGATGTACCCTGCGCCCTCCCTGCGGCCAGCACTACACACCTTTAGTGCATGGTGCATAGTGCTGACACATCCCTAGCCTGCCCCGGCGCATTGTGGTCCACGGCAAGGGGGGATTAGGTGTGTTGGGGCTGCACACCCCTCATTAGTTCACCCTGTGCGTGGGCGCATGGTGCGGAGTGGCTACATGCCGCAGATACATGGCGCATAGCCACTCCACCCATTAGTGCATAGGGCCCCATTATGAGCACAGAGATCATATATAAAAATGATAGGTATCATCACGTGACTCTCCACATATTATCTTCAAAGAAAGTAGTAAGTGCCACTTGCATATGGTGGCATGAAAGCTCTTAGTACTCCACATGATGTCCCTTCTAGTTTTCATATATAGGAGCTCTGTGGTAATGTGCAATTTGTACCATTCTGAGCGAGTTTCCTCAAAGGAAGACACATATGCAGTGCTTCTGTCCACTCTAGCCTCCTGCTGCCCTTAAAGCCACGTGATACCCCCTAGCCTCTTTTTATATTCGATCTGAATGGTCTATACTCTCAGGCCATAGTGAAAGATTTAGGCTCATGGGGAGTGCTGAACTGTCCTGATGATTTTTCAGACACAAGCAGACTTGCTGTGGTGCAGTGCTCCAGAGGAGTGTTTCTGGGCTGACCAGCATGATTCAGAGACAGCCATCAGCCTACTGGGTACTTAAACAAGAAATGGAGCAGTCACTTGGGAGCATTGGCACTGTACCACCTGAGGAAGACCATACGGGTGACGTGCCGGGGCGAGTAGTCTAAACCGAGGGGCACTCTGGATGTTTCCAGTTAATATTTTGAACTGCACTGATTTAAGTGGCACCAGAAATAGATCAGTAAGACCCAGCTCAGTGGTATGGAGGGGTGAGGCACCACACTTGCTGCCATGCTAACGACCCTGGTTCAGGAGCAAACTCGGGTTGTCTGTGGGGGGTGGGGGGGGGGACAAGTGACCAGAGGAGAACTCTTTTCTTTCCCAGGGAGGGAAGCTTTGGTGCCCTTCTGTTGTCTGCCACCAGTAGGAGGCTTGGTGGTAGTGCAGGCATTGGGCACTGTCAATGGGAGGGTGCCGCCATTTTGATGCAGGACGTATGTGCCTTCATACAGCACATCCTGTCCCCTGCGCCACAGCAGGGGATCAGGAGGACAGGGAAAAGTGACTCTGGCTGTATGAAGCCCCTTCTACCTTACCCCCACCTGTGCCACTGCCAGACTGCCGTCCTGTGGTCCAGATTTGTTTCTGTGGGGGAGGGGAGGATGGCACCTCCTCCTTGGCCCTGCCATGTTGGGGAATTCATGGGGGAATTTGGGGGACAGGTCTCGAGGAGGTGGCCCGTCCAGGGACAGAGATGGGTCTGTTAACCTGCCTGGGTCCTGCCTAGAAGAAACAACTTTATGGGGGAAAAAAACTAGATCAGTAAATGAATCTAAGCATATGTTGTGACTCCTGTGTCAGTGGCTCAGCAGGTAGCACACTCGCCTCTGAGGCCAGGAGATCAGTAGGCTGTGGGTTCTATCCCCACACCAAGCACTTGGGTTAATATCCCAATACTGACAATGCAGTGCAGCATGAGGGGGGGTGCTGCACTTCTGAGGTGCCGTCTTTCGGATGAGACGTTAAACCGAGGTCCCATCTGCCTGTTCTGGTGGTAGTTCAGGTGGATGTTAAAGATCCCATGGCACTTCTCGAAAACAGCAGGGGAATTTCCCCGGTGCAATGGCCAAATTTCCTCCATTCACGAAAAAATACTACCACCAGCTTAATCTGGTTCAAGGTCAGTTGGCATTCATCTGTATCCCCCTCCCCCGGGTCGTGTCTGAAAATAGGCAGGATTTTGTCTAGTGCACTTACCCAGTCAACAAAAACTAAATAAATAAATACATTCCTTAAGGAGACCCTCAACACAGATACGAGTGCACCACTTTCTTGTTTTTATCAAAAGGTTGGTTGGCTACTCAGAGGTGCACCGTGGTCCCTGCTCCACATGTGTGAACTTTCTTTGGAACTAAGCACTACACCGAGCCTGAAAATCCCTGTAGAATTTTGCCTTCCCAGCGCCTGAGTAGCTCAGCGATCACAAAACACTTTCACTCTGGGGGCATCCATACAAGTCTGCTTGCAGCAAAAGAGGAATTTTATGGACATGGTGCTGCAGAATGTGGGCGATTGAGTTTCACATAACAGTTTAGAGCTGTTGCACCGTTGCTCGGATTTTACAAGCATATCAGTAGCTTTACAGTGCGTATATGATAGCCTAACAGTACTTCTCCCGAAAACACTGTTGCAATCTTTGATCAACTTAACACAGCATAGTGAGTTACCTCATGTACATTTTGTGAGGTATCTGCATATCTGATGTCAGAGCAATGGTATTATGATATATAATGTTTGGAGTGTTCCATGTTTCATTTGATATTTATGAACTGGAAAAGGCACACTGAGCTGTGACAGCTTCTTTCCAGGTGCATCGGGTGGGAAGGGTATATTGACCTGTTTTATTGTCAGGGGGACTGTTGTCCATGACACCATGGAAACATCTCATCTCTATCAATAAGTGCCATGGGATCTTTAACTTCTGCTTGGATTCTTACCAGAGATGAAATACATACATATATATATATATATATATATATATAAAAGACAAAGAACCTCTGTGCGCAAACACTGAGGCAAGGGTTACCCCAAAGGGCATTTGGCTGGGAAGCCAAGTTTCAAGAAAATACAAAATCACACATGCCCACACAATGCAAAGCATCATGGACTGCATATGCAAATCACTACAGAATGTTATGCTGGTTCAACTTTAAGCAGAATTGCATGGTGCCGAAAGGCCTCTCACACAGTTTGCAAAGGGTGCTAACAGATGACATAGACACGTGTTTCATCCTACCAGGACTCATCAGTATGCCTCGTCTGTTTGACACCCCAGTGGAATAAACCAGCTACCCTAAGACAGTGTGTCTTGGTTATGTTGTGGTGAACCCATTAAAATAAAAACATATTTAAAAGACAAAGAATATATATATATATATATATATATATATATATATATATATATTATTTATTTATTGGAACATCAGTTTACAACCTTTGAGCCAGGGTCTCATTTACAAAGGTACCTCGTCACAGAGAGGACAAAACAGTGCAAACAACATTTTTACAATAAAACAGAGTACAAAAAATTTGTAGGAACATGAGGACAAGGACAGATAAATTTTAGTAATACAGGAATTGGCAAAGCACAAGTCGGTTCAGAGTAGTTTGAACAGTTACAATTTAGTATTACAGGATTGGCAGTGCACAAGTAGGTACAGAAAAATTTGTACAGTAAGCTAACAGTGGCGGAAACTAAGCAGAAGTAATCATTGTAGAGACGTACGGAGAAGAGAATGGGATCCTAGATAGTGATAGTGCAGCCACTCAGGGAGCTTTGTCAGAGCAATTGAGCTGGAGTAAGCTTAGAGGCAGCCACAGCGGCGTGTAGTAAGTGGGTGTTTTCGAAGGGTGGTTTTGAAATGAGAGATCGTGGAAGCATCAGTGATACTGGTAGGGAGGGTGTTATACCAGGAAGGGGCTCTGTAGGAGTATGCCCTTTGTCCTTGCGAGGTTCTTGCCCTCGGTACTAACAGTGCGTTTTGCAGGAGGTTCGGGTATGCACTAGTGAGTTTGCTCGGTGGATAGAGGCTGTCAACTCTGGCGGGGATAGTCCAAGGAGAGTCTTTTTAGTTAGGAGACAGGTTTGGTATCTAAGACGTTCATCTAGGTTGAGCAGATTAGCCAGGGTGTATAAATGGCAGGTATGTGTTAGTCTAGGTGCCCCGGTAATTAGCCTACATGCCTTATTTAAGGTGAGGCGGAGCTTGTTTAGGGAGGTCTGGTCAGCGGCCCCATAAACTGGCAAGCCATAATCTACTAGGGATAGTATAGAGGATGTGACTGCGAGTCGGAGGGCGTCAGGGGGAGACAGTTTTTATGGTGGTAAAGGATACCCAGCCGAATGCTGGAGGCTGAGGCAAGGGCAGAGATATGGGCATGAAATGAGAGAGCAGGGTCGAAGGATATCCCTAGGTACTTGTATGAGTAGACTTGCTCAAGTGGGAACTTGGAACTGGCAAGGACCTGAAGTGGAAAATTACTAGCTTTATATTGGGGGTGGGCAAAGAGCATGGTTTTAGTTTTTCTAAGATTTATTACGAGTCTATGTTCTTTGAACCAGGCTTCAGCGTCATTGTAAGATAATTGCAAGGAGTCCTGAAGGGTGATAGGGTTACGATCTGAGGCAAAGATAACGGCATCGTCTGCATAAAGTAAGAGATTACCAGTACAATCACCTGGCAGGGAATTGAGATAAAGAGAAAAGAGCAAGGGCCCAAGAATGGAACCCTGAGGGACACCAGAGCAGATAGGACAGGCGCTGGAGAGTGTCCCATTAATTTTAACACACTGTGAGCGGGCAGACAAGTAGCTGGAGCACCAGGAGACTGGCCCAGCGGCAAAGCCTGTGTGGCTGAGGGCATCCAGCAGGAGGGGGTGGGAGACAGTGTCAAAGGCTTTTGATAAATCAACGAACACTACGCCTGCTAGAGAGCCGGAGTCCAGAGAGGAGTGAAGAAAATTAGAGAACTCAAGGAGGGCGGTGTTGGTGCTGTGGCCAGCATGGAAACCATGCTGTTCAGGGCAGAGGATGCTGTATTTGGCTAGATACTCTGAAATTTGGGAGGACACAACTTTTTCTAAGGCCTTTGAGAGAGGAGAGAGGATAGAGATTGGCCGATAATTACCAGAAAGAGATTTATCACCACCCTTGTGTATGAGGGTGACTGTGGCAATTTTCCAGGCAGAGGGAAATTGCCCCAGGCAGAGAGATTTGTTGAAGAGGCTGGTGATAGGGGAGATGACCAGATCCAGAACCTGACGGAGGAGATTGGGATCGAGGGAGTCACTGCCAATAGTATTGCTCTTCAATGCCTTGATTAGGTAGGGTCTGACTTCACGGGCAGTAACCCGGTGTAGGTGGAACCAAGGGCGTATGAGAATAGGGTCAGTGTGGGGGGGTCAAAGAAGTTGCTCGGGAGAACAGGGCTAAGGTCAGTGAAGGATTTGTTGAGGTAGTTGGCAATGTGGGCTGGGTCTGTGGAGATAGAGCCATCAATGTTGATTTGGGAAGGTGGAGGGGGACGTGTGCACCCATTCAGCTGTTTGATATTGTCCCAGAAGGTCCTGGCCTTCCCCAGGACGAGGTGGAGTGAGGCCTGATAGTGATCAGCCTTAGCCTTCATGGATGGCCCAGGTACATTGTTCCTGGCAGCTGCAAAGCCTGCCTGTCAGCAGGGCGTGCCAGTTTCGTGGCAATGTGCCACAGGTTATCCTGATCTTAAGAAGTTGGCGCGGGGGTGTAACCCAGGGGCATGCCGTACTTTGGACCAGAGTGCAGTTAGTGGTGCAAAATGTCAAGGCTTTGTTAAAGTTTGGGTAAAAAGGTTAGAGCCGTATCAATATCAGGGGCGTATTGTATGGGAGACCAGTCAATTTGGGCTAGGAGTTGCTTAAGGCCTTTCAGCCCACCTGGTCTTAGCCGCCGCCGAAGGGTGGACTGCGCTGTGGATTTGGGTAAGGAGGTTGACCAATGAAAGAGAATAGGGGAGTGGTCACTAAGTCCGTCAGGAAGGACTTGGATATTGCAGATTTGGTTAGGACAGTTGGTGAGGACCACATCAAGAAGTGTGCTTGTGCCCATTCTAGGATTAACTCTAGTTGGTTGGGTAACGAGTTGTGTTAGGTCAGTAGATGCAAAGGTATCACGGGTAGCAGAAGATGAGGCTAAGCCAGTTAATATTTAGATCACCCACAAGGATTTGATCAGAGGAATGGGGTAGGGAGGTAAGATAATCAATTAGTGGAACCAGCGCCAGCACTTGATTTTTTTTTGGAGGTATGTAGGCGGTAGTCAGATAGAGGGGACCCCTTGAAGGATCAGGGATCAGTTTTAGGGTTAGGGCCTGAGCCCTGAAATAAAGGACAGGGGCTGGTAGGGCTAGTCCTATGAGTGAGTCTTTGATATAGATAGCACAGCTCCCACCCCGTCTACCAACACTGTCCTCTCGATAAAGGGAGTAGCCCGGGAGCGAGACCAGGGAGTCAGGGGTAGATTCTGACAGCCAGGTTTCCACTATAGAAATAACGTCAGGTTTATGGACTGTAACCCAACATTGGAGAGAGTCGAATTTTTTAAGGAGGCTACAGATGTTCATAGATGCAACATGAAGCCCAGGAGATTCGACAGATGAGATATTGTGGACAGGGCCTGGGTTGGGATGTATATTTCCTGACAGGAGTAGAAGGATAAGAACAGCCCTGGACAAGGGGTGGTGGAAGGTGAGTTTGCGCCGGGTAAGATAGGAGGAGTAGGGGAGTTTCAGGACGCAGGGGGTAGGTAGGGGGCACAAGCTGGGAAGGCTAGAATGATAAGTCGCCAGTAGGAGCATGGGGGGGACGCAGGGTACTGTCTAGGTGGTGGGTGTGGTGGGCTAGAACACATAGAGAGAGTAGCGAAGGAAGGTGGCAGCGCAGAAACCCAGTAGGAGGGTAGAGTAAGAGGGCAAATGGGAACACTAGATTGGTGAAACTACGGAGTTGTAGGGACACCAGGGTCAGATGGTGGCCTCTGGAGGAGGAGGAGGAGAGAGAGGCAAGTCAGTAGGAGGTAAGCAGGCATTTTCAGGGGAGGTTTGCAGGCAAGTAATAAGAAATGAGAGAAGAGGGTAAGCAGCCTACCGATTAGCGTTAGTGCCACTTTGGTACAGTGGTAGGGACCCCACCTCTGGTGTGCAAGGTGCCAGGTTCAAAACTCACCGGGGATAGCCCAGGGTAGGGCCGTTATCCACAGTCCAGGAGCAGCCCACCGGCAATATGAGGGCCCAAAACTGGGGTGCTAAAGAGCGACTCCTAGTGGCCAATATAGCTGTAGGCTAGTGTGGAGTAGGGGGTCTCGGGTGCCCAGAGGTTACAGGTAGGGGGAGAACAGTGGGTGCAGTATAGTGGGGGCCGAGTGGTAGTAGAGGAGAGAGAATGGGGTGGTTAGATAGGAGAGGAGAGAGTGGGATAGGTGGGTAAAGAAGACACAGGGATAGAGTGGGGTTTAGCTGGGCAAGATGCTTAACAGCAGAGAGCACAGTGACCTCTAGTGGCTAGCAGGTATAACCTGCAAATGGAAAAGTGGGGACTTAGTATTTCGGCCAACAGGAAGTGATGTAATTTGGACCAATAAATTGAGGGCCGCTCCTGGGGTGGGTGGGTGGCTGGGTGGATAGGAAGACGCACACGTCAAGGCTAGCACCCCTACAGCAGTGTTCCAGTGGAAGGATTAGAGGTAAGCCTTTATATATACACATTGTTACAGTCACTTTCAGCAAACATAATATATTTCTTCAGGTTGCCTTTTTTCTGAAATATTTATTCATTTGTCCAGTAGCCAGTCACCAGATTTTCTCTCCAGTCAGGCAGAAGTATGGGCTCTCCCTCTCCTCAGGCAGTTGTGATGTCAGCGTGAGTTTAGTTTACAGTGCTGAAGTGGTGTGAAGGGGAATAGCAGTAGCTGTGTCAGCCTCCGGGCAAAATACTGCTCTACACGTTACACCTTGTAATGTTAGAAATAGCATTTATACCTGGCACAGAAAAAAAGAAATGGGCTTCAGAAATACAAAATGACAACTACGTTTACAAATAGATCATGTTTTCTGGCTTCTGAAAAGGTGCACTAGCCCTTAAACCTGTTGGTGGTGGGGGGTTCTTGTTAGCTGAGCAATGGCTTTAATTTGATCCAAACTGACCTCTGAAATATAAAGTGTCAAGTAAAAAAAAAAAAGCCACCATCATGTACTTTTATGGAGTGCTTCCCTGCAGTCTCTGAACTAAAATGTTACACGAACGGGTGGGACGTTCACTCTAGGAAGGAAAGTAATTGGGTGGCCGGTTCCTCTGAGCTAGATTACGATCCCTTGCCTCCCTAAATTACTGAACAGGAAAATGATGAAAATATAAGTACTGAACTCCTAGGGAATGTGAGCCAGCTCCAGGGACTTTTTCACAGCACCACCGAAATGGCTGCTCTTTAAACCCCTACGGTATATTCTCTTCATGTAACTTTGTAGGAGAACTGCTTTTAGCTTGTAAAATCTTTTTTTTTTTTTTTTTTTAAAGAGCCTCGCCAACCTCGGCCCCTGCACCCGATATATAGGTGCTGTACGTCATGGGACTGCTTCCAGTGTAAGTCTTGCCAAAATAATCTTCATGTTAAAAAATTAGAGTGCTTGTAAAATTACAAACACAGTTCCCAAGGACTTCCCGGTTTCTGGTGCCGCCCATGCTCCGCCCCCGAGCTCTGCAGATTTATGATGCAATGCCAGGGACAGCATGGGGACACGCTCCATTTTACTCTATGGGTGGTACCTTTTCAGTCTTTTTTTATATTTTAATGGCCATCTAGTCATAAAACGTGGGCACGGGTCGACTAACAAGGGCCTTGTTAGTCAACCCGTGCCCACGTTTTACGACTAAATGGCCATTATAATATGTAAAAAAAAAAAAAGACTGAAAAGGTGCCACCCATAGAGTATAATGGAGTGCGTCCACCAGCTCTCCCTGGCATCGCGTCATAAATCTGCAGAGCACATGGGCGGAGCATGGGCGGTACCAGAAACCAGGAGGTCCTTGGGACCCTGTGTTTATAATTTTACGAGTGTTCTAATTTTTTAACATGAAGATAATTTTTGGCAAGATTTACACTGGAAGCAGCCCCATGAGGTACAGCACCTATACAGTAGGTGCAGGGCTGCTTCATTTAATTTAGTAGGTCTCTTGAAGAAGCTGTTTTTTCAAATATTGATTCATCTTCTGTTATTGTTTTGTCCTTACTGGCCTTTTAGTTGCTTCAGTGGTGATTTACTGATTTACACCCTGGTATTAAGAACGACAGTATTTTAGGACTGTATGAAGTAGCTTTACTCCCTCTTAACCACAGCGTTCTGTAATAGAACATTGGTAAATTGGGACAACAATGTAAGAGCTTAATAAGGGAGATCTGCTACATCACACAGTTAGTTCAAAACAAGTTATTACCACCAATGTATATCATTAAATCAGAAACACCCACTGAATTTACTAAAAGGCCAGTAAATATGAAACAGTGAAATAGGAGCCAGTATGCAAAATACAGCTTCTACAAGAAAAAGTGGCGTACACATTCAGTATAGTTCTCCTTTATCTAGACTTCCCCCTGTGAGATAATTAGGGGCATGCAGGTGCAGTATATGCCCCTGGCAGTGCTGAGGATGCAGCTGGTGGACAGGACTGGTTGTCCTCAAAGCTTTGAACCGCTCAGATCGGCAGGCACGTGCACTGTGCTGATCATCATCTCCGTTTCACTGCCTGGTTACAAAGGCAGGCATTGCATAGCCCGGTACGTAGAGTACTGAACTGCAGAAACGGCAAGTCCTAGGTTTGCATTCCGTGTTAAACACCGTACGTCTCACTGTGCGCCTGTGAGCAAGTTACTTGGTCTCCCTGTGCTTCAGTCTTCCAGCTGTAGCATTCAGTAGAAGCAGGACCCTCGGAAAATGGGATGGTACATCTCACTCGAGCTGTGCTAAGTAAATACTTTGTGTCAAACGAAAATTGTATGGCATAGCAGGTGTAGTGCTGGGGAGCCCATTGTTCTTGAATGTATAGCTATTGGTCCTGCATACTGCCACCTGGAAAGTGTTGCCAGTGGGAATAATGTGTGCAGGAATAAAGTCACGGTAACTAATGGATGAAACAAGGCGGTGAGAAAGCTGGGAGCTGTTACAAAAGCATGCAGACAATAACAGAAGGATCAAATGTTCATAAACAACCAGACCTGTAGTCTGAGTTTCAGTGTGCAGCCCCCAACTAGTGTACAAATCTGATGGGCACTGGCATACCTCAGCTACTCATCTCCATCACACAGGTGATGGAGAACAGTCACCCACCCGTGCAAATGTCTGCAAATAGGGTCTTCCAACTGAGTAATCGTAAACCCACCCATTTTATAACCCCCCTCTGGTCATTGTGCTATTTTTATTTTTTAACTACTCTTACATTACAATAAGTTTGTTTTAGCTTGGTCTCTTCTGTTGGACGCTGTCACACATGTATAGTCCTGCTGTAGCTCTGACTTGTCTTCCAAGGTAGTTTGGCTAGCGTGTAGAGTTGTAAACTTGGAGAGCTTGGTTTAAATCCCACAACTGCTGCTTCCTCACTATGAAACATTGAGCACGTCACTTAACCTTCCTATCTGTGCTTTACCTAGCTGTAATCTCACCAATCCTGTAACTGAAACGGCAGCAACTTTCTCTGCCCTACCTTTCCTGGATTGTAACGTGGTTAGAGATGTAATGGCTTGTATGAAAGGCGCTACACAAAACCATATTTGTTTCCTGTGAATAATTGTTCCTTGTGATGTCAGTTCATAAATTGGAACACCTAGGTATATATCACATGATACGAGGAAATGGGTTCAAAACCGATCAAGGGCGGGAGGCAAAGAGTCATAATTAATGGTGACCAGTTAACATGGAAACAGGTGCCCAGTGAGATTCCACAGGGGCAGGTTCATGGGTCTACATTTTTCAATATATCGATAAGTGATGCGGAGGTGAATACTAGTAGCTGGAGCACAACATTTGGTGATGATACCAAGGTAGAAAGAAAACCGTAGCTACCTCACAACAGAAGAGAAAGGAAATGCAGAATGGTCTTATCAGATTTGGGCAGTGGATGGCAAAATGGCAGATAAACTTCAGAGTTCAGAAATGCAGAGTGATGCATTTTGAAAAACTAAGCATGAAGGAACAATACCTGAATGGCTCCGAGATTACTGAAGTCAAGCAGGAAACAGACTTAGGAGTACTGAGTAGCAGCAACATAGAAACATAGATGTTGACGGCAGACAAGGACCGAAAGGCCCATCCAGTCTGCCCATTTTTTCTACCTTATGAATGTGCTATACGCCTGTACTCTGTCAATGGCTTTTCTATACTTTAAATGGGAGCAGCAGTATGAGTTCCAATGTACCTTTCATCCCCCTGCCTCAAAAATCAGGGTGCATGGCCAAAATCAGCGACTGGTCTTAAAGTGCAATATCAGTTCATGAAGATGTTACAGTAAGTGGTTTAGTGATAAAAGCATTTCCTTCTAAACAGATTGTAAAGCTATTGTCTGCTATGATTTTATGATCCAAATCTCTGGTTTTTAGTGGCAAAAGTGCCACATTTAGGAGGGACAAAGGAACTCTGTAATAATTAGTGACAGTTGAGGGGTATCACTGCCAAGGTAAACAAAATCAACTACTAAGAGAAACTTGGTAATTAGATCTCCAGTATACATGTTACAAAACCTTTGATACAGATCCTTGGTCCCCCCGCCCCCCAAGTACAGAGTGCAGTTCTGGTCCCCAGATCTGAGGAAGGCTATTGACATGATGGAGAAAATAGAGAGACAAGCAACCAAGATTGCTGATGGCTTACAGAACATGCGCTATTAGGGCTGCCTGGCAGAACTGGGACTCTACCATTGAAATGTGACGACTCAGGAGATGTGATCATAGTATTCAGGTATTTAAAGTGGAGAACACCTCTACACCGAGGGCAGTGCTTTGAGATGCACAGGGACGAAATGACAAGGGCATGCTCAGTGTCACTCACTGAAGGGAGGAAGTTGCAAAGGAAACCGTCAGAAAGAACTACTTCACTGAATGAGTGGTAAACGCTAGGAACTGGCTTCCAGAGCATGTGGCATCAGTTGATACTTGTAATAAACATCAAGTACAGACTCGAGTACTGTGAAGAAAATGGGGTGACCGGGGTGTTCCTACTTACCTAGTGGGAGGTAGGAACTCGATGGGCCACTGATCTTCCTCACCCTAAACATGTATGTATGTGCAGCAGCAGTACGTATTTTTACAGGCTCTGGGAGGTTTTATTTTCCACCACAAAGCATCATCCTTATACACAGATTACAAAGGATTAAAAGATTGCTTTCGTAGTTGTGTTGTATGATGAGCCTTGACTGGATTTACTTATTTTAGCCTGAAAAATAACATCAAGTTGGCTTCTTTAAAAGGTATCCTTAGGTGCTGGGCAAGAGACCCTAAAGGGGAAATTAAGCCTCTCCATGAAAGCAAAGACCTTGTAAAAAAAAAAAGACTCTGTGACTTTTGGGAGTGTTTACAGTATGTGTTTGGAGTTTCAGATTTACACATGTATTTATTGAAATGGTTCTATCAGGAAAGACCTTATGAGAACATGTCTAAGTTCGAGACATGTTCCGGAAGTGATATACAAAAATTATAGCAGAATCTCAGTAGAGTGCAAGCAGTGACTCGCGTGTATACAGCAATGTCCGTGCTCAGTAAGTTACATGTTTGCCAAAAGATTGCAAGATCATGGGTTCTGGTCCCACACCAGGAACTTGGAATAATATCAAATTCTGACACTAGAGGGCAACACTATTGAGGTGCCTTTCTTTGAATGAGGTCCCTTCTGCCCACCTCTGGTGGCTGTCTGATTGGAATTTAATGATCCCATGGCACTTAGGGTAACAGAAGGGGATTTTCTATGGTGTCTTGGTCAACAATCTCCTAGTCACCAAAACGGGTCCATGTAACCCACCCCTAAGATCAACCTCGAAACAAGCTGTCACAATTCAGTGTGCCGTTCCTGGTCAAAAATTACTGATGAATGATACCAAAAAAAATTGCATACTCTAGCATCCCTGTTTCGTTAAGAAGTTCCAAGTTTACACATTACGTTTAGATGATTACAGTTGGGGAGAGAGTTTCTTGTTGCCCTGCTCCCAGCCACACATGGTACTTTGAAGCGGCTGACACAACACAAGAATACATGCCCCCTCCCCCGGCGAAGCTTCATGCTATAAATGCCAGGTGCTGGGGTTTTAGTGCTCTGCTCTGAGAGCATTTTGTACTCTTTTTTTTGCCAGAAAAAAAATGCATTTCTTTATAGCATAAGAGCGTCACTAATTATTCTTCTCGGTCCCTTTGAGTGTGTTGTTTTGCTGTGTTTCCCGCGTCGGCTGACCTTGGGCCATTGGGAGGCGATGTAAAGGACAATAAGTTCACCTCAGGGAGCCTGGTTCCAGGCTGTAAAGAGCTGGGGTGGGGTGGGGGGTATCTCAAAGTCAATCTGCAGGCAACACCCTGGATGGACTTTCATATAATATGGTGTGTGGGGTAAACTGGTATGGGGCAGACTCTTGTGCATTTTACACAAGCTACAGCTCGGGCATTCCTGAGTGGAGTTACGTGAGCATGCCCAGTAGGGAGGGACTCCTTGACAGATGATGACAGCTATGGACATTGTATCACCTGAGGGGAAGGTGGAGACAGAGGGCATTCTATTCATTTTTTGGAAACATATTTTAGCAGGTGGTTTATTGATGTATTTATTTTTTTAGCTCATTTTTATGCAAGAATTGAAACCTCATCAGGGTACATGTTCTGGTGCTCAGAACCATCATACCTCCATTTTGGCACAAACAAAGCTTCTGGTTAACACTTCAAAAGTAGTTCGTTTATTTATTTGAAACATTTTACTGAGTAAGCAGACGGAGTCCAAGAAGGACTCCTCACCATTTGTGACTTGGGGAAAGAGGAATACAAAGGGAGAAAAATAGGAGAAAATGGGCAATGAACAATATCCAATAATCCAGCAATTACACAAAAACAATAAAAGCTAGACAATGGCGATATACATGAAAACAGTACAAAGTGACTGGGTTGTGTGACCAAGTGACAGAATGAGTAAGAGCGCTGCCTGTTGAATTGACAAAATAGCACTAGCAGCCAAGAAGACGGAGATCACTAAGGAAGGGCAGTTGTGGCATGGGTGAGTTATCGTAAAGAGCTCCTTGATCTGAGCCATAGCGGATCAGTAGCTCAGAGAGATGGTTACAATGGGAGGAAGACCATGCCACAGAGGAGGGAGTCTGTAATCAATACAGGCTTGACATGCATTACACTTGCAGCATGAGAATTGAAGCCAATTACTCATTTCAGAGCAAGAAAAAGGATATATTGGAGGCAGTGGTAGGATTCCATATAAGTACTGGTGGAGTTTTTGTAAACCACAGTTTGGTGCCTAGGAGGCCAAAGTGGGGTGAGTACCTCGACATAGGATGAGCCTAGCCCAATTCCTTGTACACTGCAGCGATGGGTGCAAGGGGGACAGAGCAATGCAAATCTGCATAGGGCATTAAAGAGGGTAGCACAGGGTGCTGTGGAGCCCGAGCTGAGAGGCAGCATCTTATATCAGTTCCATCTGTCATGCAGAGAACTGAATAAAAATAAAATTTCTTTACCACTTCTAACTGGGAAATGTCTGTACTGCTGTTATATGGACTGATTGGAGGACAAGATGGAAAGTCCTTGGAAGGAGAAAGCCACTGCCGAGGGTGGAAAAGTCAAGAACGCCACTTCCACTCAACCCTTGCTGTTGCAGTCAGACGCCGTGGCTGGGCATGGCCCGGAAGAAACGCACTCCTCATTGGGGCTGAAAATGCAATGCCTAATCTCCTTGGTGACAGAACTTAACACCAAAATGGATTACTTCAGTTCACGAGTTACCATAGTTGAAAGAGCAATGGACTCACTTAAACAGGAAATGTAGGAGGTCCCGTGGCAATCCATGGCTTCCTCAGCTGGGACGACCCTCCTCGTCAAAGAAAACTCACACCTCAGAGCATGTTTAGAAACTCTTGAAAAATCAGACCCGATCTTCCAACATCAGGATTCTGGGCCTCCCTGCAGGGACAGAGGGCGACCATTCCCTGATGTTCCTTAATGAATGACTAGATGAAAAACTTCTGCCCGAAGCACAATCCTTTGACTTTCGATTACGAAAGGCATATCACATCATACCACATAGTCACCAAGAAGACATGAGGGAGCCTTGCACTATGCTGCTGATTATCGACAGAATAGACACTCAAATTGCACTCCTACAGCTAGCACCATGTTGGGGTCCTCTCATGTAGGATGACAAAAGCATCTTTTTGTTTCTGGACATTAGTTATCCCACTAGACAGCAGTGTAAAAAGTTTGGCAGAATCTGCAAGCATTTATGAGAGGCCTCAGCATTTCATGCTATAATCTACACAGCAAGACTCAGGATTGTTCAAGATGGTAAGGTGTGGGTCTTCTAAGACCCTTTAGAAGCTGGTATGTGGGCCACCAGGACTTTGGTGAGTCATCGAAACCAGGACACTAGTCGAGAAGACCATGAGCTAGCTGGGGAGGACACTTGAACAGTTGGGGTTCAGTTATGTTTTTTTCAACACTTGAGCCACACATAGCAGTGCCGTTCTAGCGCAGACAGGCTTGTGAGCTTGTGGTTGCTGAAAAATGGTACTCTCAACAGTGTGTGCTTAGTTTTGGACACTTGGGTTGTTTCCTGTCAGAGACTTCAGATCTTTTGTTTCACCAGTTTAAAACGGCCTTTTTAATACACCCCGAGAATGTAAGGGCGAAGTCTTTTCTTGCATATGTTGATAGGCCCCACTCGATTGAATAATTATAGGCTGTTTTCCAGTGTTTAAAATCTTAAAATGTTGTATTCAATCAATTTGGCCATTTTGACCACCAGGTTTTCCTGCTTTTTCTAAAGAAGTTCTGCTTTTTATTTGTTTTAATGACATATCGTGGTAGTTTTATGGGTTTATTTTACACTGTCTCTGCATAGGGGAAGGGGCAATAAAGATCCAACTGTTTTTTATGCAGGACTTTCTAACACTGAATGCTTAAGCCAGATAGTACGGTGCCTTAATGTAGGAGATCTTTGTGTTAGTAATGAACTTTTGAAATTAGTCATACTGGTCATGGGTTACTTAATCAGCAACTAATGGTAACTTACGTGAACTTCTCTATACTGGTATTCCTCTCCTGTGTGGATGCACGTTGTTTTCTGTGATTAAGGAGCTTTGTCTCTGTTCAGTATGTACTTTGTACCTGGACTGTCCAGTAAATGGAAACTGTTACAGAAATTTATTAACTGAAAAATAGTAATAAAGTAAATAAAAAAAAAAAATAGAGGGTGACAACGTTTAGAAATGGCAGAAATGGAGGCACCAGATAAAACCACGTCACTAGAGTCCAAAAGAGGGAAGATCATACAATCAATAACCTACTTTTTGGTGCTAAGGGGAAGGCAGCAGTTCACTTTGTAAAGTGCACCAAGTTTAGAAAGGCACTTTGAGACAGTACTACAGATACGCTCCAAGTTGTCTAGATGTTGGATGCGTAACAGACCAAGATATTTGTAGGAGGCTACAGGGTCCAGGCAGAAAGCTGACAGGGAATGGATCTGTCTTCTTCGTGGATATCTTTTTCATCAGGCCACACTTCTGGAACTATAGCTGCCAGGCACAAGGACCACACAGAAACTTTTTACAAGTAGTGTGCTAGGGGCCACCCACAATCACGTCCTGTGTGGGCAGCCCCTTCCCTTCTCAGTTCTTTTCCCGCTGCTGACCATATTCGGCAGACCCTACACAGAGCTGCCACCACTATAGTTGACCGCTGTTCAGTGTGTTTTGTGTATTTCTCTCCCTAGTTTGCTATCCCTTTTCATAAGTGATAACCATCGTCATGTATGTCGTCTAAAGAACCCACTAAACTCTTTAGATACCGCACGTGTGGTGAAAAGATTTACTTGGGCGACTCACACATTTGCGTGTGCTGCCTCAGTGCATCCCATAATGGTAAATCCTGTGAGATTTGCCTTAAGTTTAACACTGCTACCCGGCAATGCAGAAGGAACACCCTGGAGACTTGCCTTTTGAAACAGCAGGTAGACAGGATGGAGAAAGAGCTCCAGGAAAAGAGCTGTGCCGCATCTCTGGCCCCTTTCTCTGGCTCCCATTCATTGAAGTCCTGGGAGAAAACCTCCAGGCAACATAAGCACAAGCACTGGGAGAGAGAGAGAGAGAAAACCTCCCCGGTACGCTTCAGGTGTCTGCTTTATCCCAGTGCAACCATTTCTGCGCCATCAACCGCCACAGCAGTGATGCCTTTGGCTGCCCAGACTGTTGACCCTTCCAGGTCATGACAGGTTGTGAGCACCACCAGACCTAGTACAGCTGGTGAGGTGCTGTCGACGTTGGGGATGGTGCCTCCCCCATCTTCATCACAGGGAGTACCTGTAGTTCAAACACGCGCCAATGTGCAAGCGGTGCTTTTGTCCTTTGTGGACATGTTACACTGCCTGCTACCTCCTCCTCCTGTGAGAGAAGCGGCATTGACAGGACACCTCTGGCAAGCCCCAGCACCGACGCTTGTCAGGCCAGCGCACCAATTGCCTTCCAGGGTGTCGACCTCTTCTGTTCCCTCCTTGAGGCCTACAGATACTGTTGATGGAATATAACCCTGACCTTATCATGCAAGAGGAAGAGGAGGAGAAAGAGTATGTAGAGAGCTCTTACAAAAGGTCCATCTCCACAGGGAGTGAGGACTCCATAGTGTACATCCTGTGTTTCCTTCCTGAAGATCCTTCACTCATCTCCATGATGCAGCAACTCAAGTCTGCCATGGAGTTTGAATCTGAATAGCAGTACATTGCGAAAAGAAATTTGGTGGAGTTCCTAGAACTGCCTAACTCCCCACCAATTATTATTCCTCCTCTGTTGCCTGCCCTAGAGGATGCCACCCTGGCTACCTGCACAAACCAAATATGATACCCACCATTCTTAGGAACGCAGATAAAATGAACCAGGCCCCCTCAGGTAAGCCCATTTTGCAGGCCAACCTGAGGCGTTGTAATAAATACAGCCCATGACAGGTCCAAAGTACCTAAACATCTCCATTCTGTCCCTCCTGGCAAGGAGTCTAGGAGACTAGATGTTCTGGGGAAGAGGACCTTTGCTTCTGCTACCTTGGGCCTGAGGACTGCAAATTATCAGGCCTGTATCTTAAAATACCAGAATGTCATCTGGGAGGAAGGCCAAGGCAGCAGCCCAAGCCCTACCAGAGGGTACTCATAAACAGGAACTGCTACAGGCCCTTCAGGCAGGGGCAGATGTAGGTAAGCATCTTCTACACTCTACCTATGACATCTCTGATGCTTCTGCTAGAGCAGCATCTTCTGGTGTCTGCCTGAGAAAACATTCTTGGTTGAGGGTGGCAGGATTTACCAGTGATGTGCAGCAGTCCATCCTAAATGCCCCATTTAGAGGATATACTACAAGCTGTTCGCAGCAGGCGTTCAGGACATCCTCTCAAGCCTACAGGCCTCGGGCAGGACTCTAAAATCAGTACACTCCCTCTACCACACACAACCAAGAAGTAGGCAGAGGGTGCCCTGTCATCCGGCCAGCAACAGACACCATGTAGGAGCCAGACAACAAAGTAAAAGTGGAGGCGAATCAGCTTTGCCTGCCCTGAGACCTACTCCAGGTGCCCACTTCAAAAGCCCCTAGAGGTGGGAATGTGGCTGTAGCCACACAGGATCTGCATCTGCATGACTCATTCCTAGACCTCCACGAACCAGTACCTTCAGGGGTGGTAGTAGGGGGTTGCCTTTCCCTCCACCTGGACCACTGGAGAACGGTTACATCAAAGCTTGGGTTCTGCAGGTAATAGAACAGGGCCATGTTCTAGAGCTTCTGGAATTACCTCCAGACTATCCACCAGCCCCACCTTCCTATCCTCCAGAGCAAATACTGGTGCTGCTAGAGGAAGTGCATACCGTGATCCAGAAAAGGGCCATAGAACCAGCTCCTTGGGACCAAAGAAACATGGGATTCTATTCTTGCTACTTCCTAGTCCCAAAATGTGCAGGAGATCTGAGACCCATCTTGGACTTAAAGAGATCTGAACCTCTTTATTCAGTACAAAAAGTTCTGAATGGTCACTCTACAAGGTCTGTTACAACTACTGCAAGCAGGAGACTGGATCTGTTCCCTGGACATGCAGGATTTTGTACAGCCTATAAGCCTTCCAGACCAATCTCTCCCTAGGACCTCTGCTGCTACAAATGGACAGCATCAGTATGATGCATTATATGAACAAGCAGGGGGGAACTCACTCCTAGCCTCTAGGGAAAGGGGAAATTGTTTAACTGGGAAAGACGCACTAAGCTGAAGTCTGTTCTCAGGTGCGACCTGGGAGCAAGCACAAGGAAGTTGTGACTTGCTCAGGGTCAAACAGTATGCAAGACAGGGTGGCTTTACGTACTAATCAAGTTTTTTCCTAAAGTGGTGTCTGAGTTTGCTTTAAATCGAACCATTCACCTACCAGTTTATTTTCCTGAGCATGCCAAGCTAGGGGAAGCATTGCTCTATACTCTAGCTGTACATAGGATACTCGGGTATTATATACACCACATGAAGGACTGCAGGAAGTCCTCACAGCTTTTTGTTTCCTTCGCCCCTGGGAAAGAGGGCGCAGCTGTTTCTAAACAATGTCTGTCCAAATGGTTGGCCAATTGTATTGGTTTTTGTTGTAGGTAGTATGGTAAGGAACTTCCTGGTGTTGTT
Source organism: Neoceratodus forsteri (assembly GCA_016271365.2). Lineage (NCBI taxonomy): Eukaryota > Metazoa > Chordata > Ceratodontiformes > Ceratodontidae > Neoceratodus > Neoceratodus forsteri. The sequence continues at coordinate 31,040,349 of CM057456.1, forward strand.
CGTGGTCATTCCACAAGGGGCATGGCCACTTATGTAGTCTGTTTCAAAAATGTGTCGGCAGCAGAGATCTGTGCAGCTGCCATCTGGAGTACAGTGCAAACCTTCACTAAACATTACAGTCTGGATATTGCCTCTCGAAAAAGGGCAGGTTATGGCCCAGTGATACTTCAAGGCCGCCTTTCTTGGGCCTGTAGGCTCTAGCCACCCAGACTTTTTTGTCAGTACTGCTTGGTACTTGTTCCATAGGTGTGGCCTGATGAAAGAGATATCCTCGAAGAAGGTTGAACTGTTACATACTTACTGTAACAGTAGATCTTCGAGAGAATCTCTTTCATCAAGCCATGCCATGCCACCTTCCATCCCTCTTAGATTCAGACAGAGCTCCGAACTCCTGTCTCTTTCTCCAGCATGGTATACCTGCTGTTTCCAGCCTCACCTGCTAGGCGGAACCATAACGTTTCTCCTTGTTCCCTAAAGGGAGGTCCTCTGAGCATGATCTCCATTGGGGAACTGAGGAGGAAAGGGGCTGCTCATGTTTATACGGGTCACCCGGCAGTAGGACATCATCGTAGGCGGCCCCTAGCGGACTGCTTGCAAAATGTTTCCGTGTGATCCTAGTGCCTGATGACTATAGTACCATAGGTGTGGCCTGATGGGAAATTCTCTCGAAGATCTACTATTACGGTAAGTACATAAATGTTCTTTAGTGAGGGTGGGGTAATAGTTAACCATTGGCTGGAGTTAAACAATACTGAGGCTGTTTCCTTTTGGTTTGTGACTAGCTGATTTCAAGTGAACCGGTATTGCACATTAGTAAAGTCCTGCTGTAGACCCTGTTTAATGAGAGGGGACCGAAGACCCTAAGGAGAATAATAAGAGTGTATAGTACATGTGGATATTGCTGGTGGACAGAGCCTTTGGGAGATCATTGACACCTTGCAATCTGCTAGACAGATATGACTTGAACTAGCAAACGGCCATAACCGAGAGCTCTGAGAGCGCTAAAGTAGGAAGGAGCAGGTGATGATTTAGTGTGATGAATGCTTATAGCCAGTTGATTGATGTTTGCCCCTGTGCCCATGTCATAGTCTATACGGGTGTGGACGTAGTCTGTGATATGTAGAAGAGATGTGGAGGTGGAATGGTTTGGAGAGAAGCCAGACTGTAAGGGGTGAGGAAACCAGTGTGCCCAAAGAAACTGGACATTTGCATGCTGACCAGTGTCTCCAGGACATTGGAGAGGATAGGCAACAGGGAGATGGTGTGGTAATTTCCAGGGACTAAAGTATCATTGCCCTTATGTAGTGGGACCATGGTGGCGTGCTTCCAGTTTGAGCGAAGGGAGCACCAGACCAAAAAGCTATTAAACATGTGAGTGAGTGACCTGACTCAAGCCAGAGCCCCTAGGGTGAAGAATTTAGATGAGATGCCCTTAGGACATCACTGAAGAGGACTGCTAGTGTAGACTGTTCTTTTAAAACCTCTGGTTCTGTAATTGGGGAGAACATAAAATAAAGTTGGTTAGAGTGAGCGCTTAGAGGAGTGGTGGGCTGATGACAACTGTGGGCTTATGAATGTTGCTTTATGTCACTGACAGTGAGGAGGGAACTGGCAATGTGCTGATAGACCATAGGTGCAGAAGAAGAATGGAGGAGGCAGTGCACAACTCTCCAGAATTTAGAAGGGTCAGAGCCATTGGATAGAAATTTTACTTGGAAGTAGGCAGCCATAGTATGCCAGATGGGTTTGGTACAGAAGTTACGGAGTTGGGTGAAGGACAGTCTGTCAGATACCATGGGTGTGTTTAGCCTAGGCTGCATCCCTCATGTGAAGGAGGTTGATGAGCTCTGGGAAGGTGGGATCTCCTGACCCTGGATTTCTTAAAGGGGGTACATCTGTCACAGACAGAGTTCAGGGGTCATGAGAGGATACAGTAAGCCGTTAGTCAACTGAGTGCAGAGCATGCAGCAAGTGAGCTGGCTGACAAGATCGGAAGGATGTGGCCTTCAGCATGTAGGTGGGGCTTTAGGTGATTTAATTTTCCACACACAATGGGTCATACAGCGGTCATTAAAAATATCTGGCTGGGTACCTGCAGCCACTATCCGTTAGGGTGTGACACAAGCACCCAGTCAATAAGCCTGTAATTGGATGACTGAGAATTATGGCAGGTTGGCGATGAAATCAATTGAGTTAGGTGGAGTGCTTTCATTTTAGTGTGCGGCAAGGCAGACTGTGATGATTTCCCACTGGAGATCAGTTGACATTAAAGTCACCAAAAAAATTTGCTCACAGTTGGGTGTGGAGAAGTTGAAAACTTTCTGATATAACTCAGAGATACAGTCTGGTGATTGGGGGGGGCAGTACTAGTCTGGAGCTCATGCAACCTCGTGGTTGCTTCCTGGACGCATGGGGTGAAGTTTAGGGGAGAGGTATAGTAGAAGACTCAATGGCATATATAGCCAGGGAGCGCAACCGGGAAGAAGGTGGCCCTAGCTGATAGCCAGATCTCAGTAAAAATTTGGTGAAAGGGGCTTAAGTCGCCTAGTTTGGGGAAGAGGTTCCAAATATTTGCATGGAAGATTTTGAGCCCTTTGGCAGATAGGCAGTCGGGGGGGGGGGGGCTCTTGGTTAACCTCAGTATCTCCTAGAAGTAGGAACAGCAGAGTCTGTCTAGTCTGTGTGGAGGTCATCACTCTTGTATTATATGGGTAGTTGGACAGAGAAAGCAGGGTCTGGGAAGGAATCCCACCTGAAATCTCCACAAGGATTCAGCTAACTATTGCACATAACAGCTGTCAAGATCTAGCAATAAATCCTAACGAAGCTGTGATAAAATGGTAAGAAAAATTAAATAACTTTTCCCTGGCTCTTGATTTTTTTTTTTTATTTAAAGAAGGCATTTTAGATATAGACAGTTAGCCATGGGTGCTTATGATGGGACTTATTTTGTCAGACAGTACGTCAGAACAATATGATTGAAAAGAGATACCCGTTTGTCAAAACAATTTGCATTTTAATCACTGTTAAAATGTTTTTAATTATGTGTGTGCACACACACATCTGTCTGCTGACCTCTTCTGTGGAAAGTATTGGGCAATTTTTTCTAAGAATTCAGATATAGTAGTTGTGCATGAAATAATTTAAAATCTGATGGGTTTAAAAGGGGAAAACATATCCCCAAAGTTTTTTTTTATTAACTACCTAAATCAGTATTTGAATTAACTAGGCTTGGTATCAGCATCTGTGTGGTAACCTGACTGACTGAGCGTTTATATCCTTATGGCAACATTAATTGTAAAACACTGGCAGTTGGCACCAGCAGGATTCAAATCTCCGAGCATTCCAAGCACAGTGAATTTCAGGTTATTTAAGCAATAATCCACGACAGACCACAACAGAATATGGGTTATGCTTGGATTTTACCCATCCCTGGTATGGTGACAAAATCCACACCAGAACTGGGTAAATACCAGCATAACCCACATTCTGGAGTGGATTATTGCGATTATACAATTGGAAGCAAGTAAAGGTTTAAAGAAAAAAATTACTAAAATACTTTTGTTGTAAAACAAAAACCAAAAAAGTCATTAATTTTGTGTGGAATATCCTTCCTCTGTATGTTGAATAGTTTTGTGTTGCTAGGTGGACTGTAGTTGTAGGACGATGGCCACTCTCCCCTCAGCTCAGATACGTCACACACTGCTTGAAGGTCTTTAATTTTTTTTTTTTTATTTAAGAGAGAGCACGGCAGATGAGATGTTTATTTGTTGTGAGAAGAGTAGTGTAGATAGGATCACAAGCCAAGTCTTTCGCTCGTCTTGTGGGAAAATTCAGGGTTCAGTAGGACTAGGGGGCCACTTCAAAGTGCCTCATTTGCTCTGTCAAGGCTGGTATCACTCAGCAGTCACTTTTAGCCACAACAACTTTCTTGAGGAAAGATAGCGGGTACAGTACTTCAATTAAAGGAAAGGAGAAAACAGTTGGTCAAGCTGCTGCAGAATTCAGGGGGTCCGAATTCGGAAGCCACCTTCTCCTTGGCTTGTGGCAGTTTTTCTCTCGCTCTCTCTTCTGGTTACAAACAGCTGTCTCCTGAGGGGTAGCAATCATGGAAAAAGAGCAGATCATGTAATTATAAATGAATAAAGCTAGTACTTTAGTTCCATAGTCGACACAGCCCTTGAGTGCCACACAGCCAGGGTCCGAGAATCACAACATGTGGTTCTTACTCTCTCAGCTTGTGGCAAGGGCAGCGATGGGGAGCATGAAACGGGGGTTAAAAATGGAAGGGGGGATATTAATATTAAAAAAAACCAAAAACACAGTTATCCCATCATTATTGTGTTTGCAAGAAACAACATGGTGGTGTTTTCTTTATGTTTCAAACGTGTGAGTAGTGATTTTTCTTTTTTACTTTTGGTTTTGTGATAATGTTAACTTGTTCTTTATGCCTGGGTCATGCAGGAATTTACCCACACTTCAGGAAGTCGGGCTAACCAGTCACAAATCAGGATTTAGTGACACCCTCCTCCCATTTTATAATTCATTATTTACTGCTAAAGGAATTTGCAGGAAGGGTTTTACCCCTAAGTCTCCATCTGTTCCTGCTTATTGTCCTCCCTTGAAGCTATAATCCTCTGCTGTGACATCACAATCTGTTGCCATGGAAATGATTCCGATGTCACATGCAGAAGATTGTGATTTCAGAGCAGGAAAAACAGCAGGTGCAAATAAAATCTGAACACTGAGAGCCTGCTAGGTTCATGTAGAATGTCTTTTGTAATAAAAAAAATAGAACATCCAAAAAGTCAGATTTTTGGGGGGGAGGGGATTTTGTGTAGCTGAGTTCTACTGATGCCAGAAGAGAATTTTGTGCAGGAAATCAGAAAGTCACTTTGAACCACAAAGCCCCACCCAGGACGACTGATCCATGCATTGGTATTGAGTTATGGCAGGGCTTGACTTGTGCAGAGTACGTTATGGTCTAAGGACACTGATCTCCATGGCACTGTACAGCAGTACTGCAGGGCGGGTTAACATCTCCTAGGTCATTGTGGTGATACCTGCTGGCAGCAGCTGAGCTGTGACATTGACACATGCTACTCCCTTCTCGAACACTATATATGAATTAGTGACTCCAGACACGTCTTCCATGAACAGAACAGATTCACTCCCACCACCAGTCATTCCCTCTGCCTGTGTTGGTGTGAGTGTGTGTGGGGGGTGGGAGGGTAGCCATTCAAGAGCAGAAATTCCCAAATTTCTCAACTGTCTATTACTGACACAGTTGAGTCAGGGGTGTAGCCAGGCATTTCAGATTTGTACACCAACTTGCCACACTGCTACCCCCTCCCCTACTGTTGTTCATGCCTGCCCCTCAAGACTTGAGTCCAAGTTTTCTTGCTCCAATCAGATGATTCCCACATTAGACCTGCTGTCTGTCTGTCTGCACTGCCAGTGTGGTGCTTGCTGCCCGCTGGTAGATACCACTGACTGCACCATGAGTCCAAGACCATGGCACAGATTTCTTCTCTCTCCCCGAGGTAGGAAGATTCGCTCCACTTGCCACTTCACATGAAGTATTTTTTTCTTTTAGGTGGGTCTGAGTCTGTTCTTTCGTCTGTTGCTCCTCGGTTCTTCTACTGCTTCTCTCACTCCCAGTACAATTGAACTAATAGTATGGCTTCTAACTTTGCTGGGGCATTTAAACTTGTTGCCCCAGACTTGCCACACCTCCTACCAGATGCCGCAGCCAATCACTATGCAAGCGGACCATGCAGACCTAATTGAAACCTTCAGCTTCAACGTCCATGATCCATTCTGCCCCCCCCCAAAAAAAAAACAAAGCTGAAAGAAAAAAGAAAAAGCCTGCAAAGCTAAACAAAGGAATTAAATGCAATGGACTAGAGAGGGCAGCGCAATGCTGGCCAGCTTGTTTGCTATCCCCTGCTACTGAACTTGGTACTCCATGGCTTACTTGGAGTATCAGTAGCTACGCCCTTGAGTTGAGTAGTACCAGGAATTGAACCCTCAGTTCCCGGGTGTTGACAGTAAACACTGTCAAGGTTTTAAGTACTCAGATCAATGTTTTTGTCCCTTTCGTTCCTCCAGCAGTAGGGTTTGTGTTCCTCTGTGGTTAGTTTCTATTTGCTGCCGCCACATCTGGATACAGTGCAGCAACACAGAAAGAGTACCTTAAAATGACAGCTCATATTCTCTGATTTATAATTATAAAAAGCCTAATAACACTTTAGTGAACACCCTGCTCCCTCAGTGAAAGCAGTCATTCTCAAGGTAAAATCTGCCATTTCTGGAAGAGAATTTATGAGTGCCACATGGGGCTCTGATTATAAACCATTTTTATAAACTATTTGGGCACACATGGGAGTCACTAGTAGCGTGACAAAATTGGCAGGTGACATGAAACTGGCGAGGGTGATGGCATGAGCAGAAAGACCTGGATAGACTGGGCAGCAAGATGGCAAATTAAATTCTGTGTGGATAAGGGCAAGGTGCTGCTGCAAGGGGCCAAAAATAATAGCATCAAATGCACTTTGTGGGAAGGAACTGGCAGAGACAGGCCACGAATGGAACCTATAAGTTATTTTAGATGGGAAACCTACAGCAGTAAAGTAGATGCTGTGTATGCAAGGTTCATGCTAGGTTTATTCTTAATGGATCTTCCCCTGAGGATACAGTGACGTTGGCACAGGTCGTACTGCGTGCGCATCCTCCCCACCCACTGCACAGCTACAACTGTGTATTCCATTTTGTGATTTTCCTCGGGCAGTTTCTGCAGGGAGCATCTGCAAATAAACAATGCTCAGCGCATCATGCCTGCCTGATGAGAACTTTAAATAAATAGGAGGGGGTGGAAAGTGGATCCAAGGAAGCCATGTTACCACTCTTTAGGGCACTGGTGACCAGCACACACTTAGAGCAATGGCACACTTCTGATCACCTCAGTACGAGAAGGACATCATGTTAAAAAGGTGTAGCACAAAGGGCAAAAGCTGATGAGATGTCTGGAGGAGCTGAGTTATGAAAAAAGATTGAGAGATCTGGAGATGTGCACATGGAAGACGAGGAGAGTTCCTGGGGGTGCAGACATAGTTAGTGTTCAGTATCCTAAAGATTATTGATAGCATTAATCAAGAATCTCTGTTTCATTTGATAAAAGACGAGGGGCATCATCTTAAACAAAGGGGTAGGAGGATAGAGGGTAATATAACAGGATATTAAATAGCTGATATAGCATAGCAAAAGGAGGCAGTATAGCGCAGTGGTCTAAGGAGGAGGCAGTATAGCGCAGTGGTCTAAGGCTCTGAACTGTAAATCTGGAGACATTCAGCAGAGCAGACCTGGGTTTGAATCCCACAGCTTCCACTTGCATACTGTGTAACCCTGAGCAAGTCACTTAACTTCCTTGTGCTCCCAGGTTGCTCCTGTAAAAAAGCTTTCAGCTTAGTGTGCTATACCTGGTTAAACAACTAAATAAAAAAAATTAAAAATAAATAAAAATGCTACACAAAACGGAGTAATGCTAACCATTTCCAGAAATACATTGCAGTAGACTACTAACCATTTTTTCTTGAGTCCATGGCGCAGTAGACAAACTTAATAATTACATTAATAATTAAAAAATTAATAAAAGTATTATTTTTTTTAATTTTGCTAACCATTCTTTGCCTGGTGCTATGCATTTTTACAGCTGATTATCACTTTCACACACAAAATTGCTAAGCAATTTTTTTGCCTTATATAATACCTTTTATAAGGATCTTTTTTTTAACTTTCTGTTTTTTACGTTCCCTTCTTCCTCCAGTACTGATTCCCTCACAAGGCAAACACCCAGCCCTATCACTCCTACCTGTTAGTGGTACTCCTCCTCCATTAAGCTGTGTTTGTACCTGCCCCCACCATGCAGGGACGGAGAGTAGAAAGCAGCTCCTCTGAATGTTTGTAGTGCATCAGGAGGGGCAACAGGAGGCTGTGCAGACACGAGTTTACTGGATCTGTCGTCTGCACTGCTGAGGCATTTTCCTTCCATTTTCTCATAGGCCATTGAGCATCGGCATGCAGGGAGATCAGAGTGGGGACGGGCATGATGGTGCACAACCACAAGCACAGCTGATGTCTACCCTTCCTCTCTGCCTCCATTGCACTTCACACCAGTGATCACCCAGGTGTCCACAGTACAGCAGAGGCAGCAGCCCTCCCTCCTTCCCTGGGCTAGAGGCAGAATCTGGGTGTCCAGCTTTGCAGCGTTGATGCTGTTTTCCACATATGGCAGTATAGCCAAGAGGTTAGAGGAACGGGGTGTGAAGGAGCTTGATACATCCAGCAGACCAGACCTGAGTTTGATTCTCACAACCTCTACTTGCATACTGTGTGACTCTGAGCAAGTCACTTAACCGCCCAGTGCTCCCAGGTCACCCCTGAAAACAGGCACTTGTGCCTAGTGGGCCTTACCCGGTTACCAAAGACTAAAATAAAAAAAAAAGTAAAAAAAATATAGCAATTTGCCCACGCAGGACCATCTTCTAAGTATTCAGGCTGGTCCTCCGGCCACCTACCAGTCATGCCAACTGCTCTCCTAACAGGGGCCCATGCAGCAGGGAGCCTGAGAGCACAGACAGCTGGCTAGCATCCTGACAGATGCTTTTTTTCCCTTCTCATCCCAGGGGCATGCACAGCATTGCTGGCCTTGCATGCATGCATGCGGCAGGTCCCCTCCCTGGTCCCCATCAGGGGTTGCTGGTACACGTCGCCGCCTCCTCTCCCCAGGCTGGGACACCCTTCCCAGCCAGCTACCTGACTGCCAATACCTGACTTCACTCCTGAACCTAGGTCGCCATAGTTCTACTGCTGGGCTATCCTGGGGTCTCATCTAAAATGAATAGTATGCCTGGGAAGAATAAGCAGGTCTTTTTAACTTCCAATTCCCAGATGCTTTTCTTCAGATTCTGGACCCCATGATTTACTGCTTTGTGCACAGCCAAAATACACAAATTTATTTTGGGATGCTATGTCTTGAGAACAGGCGGTGAAGTAGAAGGACCACCAGATTAGAGTCCTCTCATGAATCGTATGATCCTGTTTCATGTAAGTGGAAGTATGTTGCTCTGCCCCAGCTTGTGAGCACCAACAGGAAGTAGTAGCACTCAAGCTGAGTTGTCGTTTTTGTTGTGTGCAGTAAAACAGTATACTGGCAGACACAATCTCTGAGTAAGGTCACAGAAAGGCTTATACTGTCAAATGTAGAGTGAAAGCATTAAGGAGTATAACGAGCAGTGCATGATTCTCTATACGAGAGTATTTGCATACTAACATACTAAAATGCCAGCAGAATAGGCCTAACGGTCTTTCGTGTCTGCTCGTTTGGTCAGCCCCCACCCTGGGTGCTGACCTTGCTGCCCCCCTCGCCTTCTCTGGCTTCTCCCTTCCCAGTTCCGGATATTCTCGCTGCATTGGATTTTGCTTCCCGAACCCTTCCCCTGTACCTGTCCTACCCCCTCTTGAACTCCTCCACCGTCTCTGCCTCCACCAGCCCCCTAGGCAGCACATTCCATGGCTCCACCACCCTCTCAGTGAAGTAGCACCTCCTCCTTTCTCCCCTGAATCTTCCCCCCTCCAGCTTCCACCCATGCCCTCTATTGGCCTCCTCCTCCTTCCTTCGAAGCACCCTGACTGTTCCTCCCCTATTTACCCTCTTCATGTACCTGAAGACCTCTATTATGTCCCCCCGGTCCCTTCTCTCTTCCAATGTGTACATATTTAGCTCTTCGAGCCTCTCCTCATAGGACCTGTCCCCCAAGCCCCAAATCATTTTGGTTGCCCTCCTCTGGACCTCTCCAGGAGTTTAATGTCCCTCTTTAAGTGTGGCCTTCAAACTGCACTTGAGTACTCGAGTGCTGCCTCACCAAGCAGTTATACAGAGGGAGTATCACTTCCCTCCTTCTGGAGGTGATCCCCCTAGCGATGCATCCCAGCATCCTGTTGGCCTTGGCTGCTGCCCTCCTACAAGTCTCCGAGTTGTTCATCTTGACATTCGCCACCACCCCCAGGTCCCTCTCAGCCATCGAGACTTGTAGCATTCCCCCACCCTCAGGGTGTACACTTGGCCCGGGTTTCTGGCCCCCAGGTGGAGTACCTTGCATTTCCCTGCATTGAACCTCAGCTTCCACTTTCTAGACCATCTTTCCAGAGCCTCCAGGTCCCCCTGTAGGGCCACCTCCCTCTCCCCATCCACCACCGCCCACAGTTTTGAGTCATCCGCAAAGAGACTTATCTCACTCCTGATTCCTGTCCTTATGTCAGAGACGTAGGCATTGAACAGGAGGCCCAAGGACTGATCCTGTGGGACCCCACTAATGACCCTCCTTGGGGATGAGACTATCCGCCAACCATCGACCCTCTGGGTCTGGTCCTGGAGCCAATTGTCTATCCATCTGATCATCTGGTTCCCCACCCCATTTCTCCCAGCTTATTCAACAGGCCCACGTGAGGAACAGAGTCAAATGCCTTGCTGAAGTCTAGAAAGAGGACGCCCACAGGTCTACCCAGGTCCAAGGCACTCGCCACTCAATCATAGAATTCCACAAGGTTTGTCTGACACGATTTCCTGGGACGAATCCATGCTGTCTATCGTCCAGGCACCCTGACTTTCCAGGTCCCCCAGCCTCTCCTTGACAATGACCTCCATCACCTTGCCCACCACCGATGTCAGGCTGACAGGCCTGTAGTTCCCTGCCACCTCCTTGATCCCCCTTGTGGATGGCGCTATGCGCTTACCTTCCAGTCCTGGGGCACCCACCCTGTCCTCAGAGAGATGGTGAAAGCTCCCAGGGGTTTCGCCAGGACATCTGCAAGTTCCTTCAGCACTCCTGGGATGTAATTTATCCGCCCCAGTGCTTTCTCCGTCTTAAGGGACCTGAGGGCTTCCCTCACTCTCTCTCTCTGCTTGTGATTTCCAGTAATGCAAGGCTGATTCCCCGAGTTCAGAAGTCTTTTCACACTTCTTGTGATTGAGTTACAAGTGGGGGTGGGGTATGGAGACCACCACCTGCACTTCTTCTGGTTGAGGTTATCATGTTACTGTCTTGTTCGTAGAGCAACTGAGAGGAGATAAGAGGATCTGGGGGAACATGGGATGAGGGTCCCAGCTCCAGTAGGAAATAAAATGACACCCCATATTACACGGAGAATTACTTTTAATTCATCAGAACATTGTAATGACTGGCATAGTGATTTATTAGCAAAGCAGACAGTAAATTATAGTTTCAGTGCTCTGCACAAAACAGATCATAGCAAAGTAGCTGACAAAAGACAGTCATAGCATAGATATGAGGGTACTCAATAACTGCAACATATGAAAACAGTCTGTTTGTAACAATAACATGTTTGCACTGCAGGAAGACCCTTTTGTTGCAACTGGCCTAGTTGGATTGGAGGACTTGAGTCACTGAAATAATGTTTTACTGTCAACTGCCTGTTTTGGAGATATGAGGACAGTTTTGTTGTTTTGTGTTTTTCACGTTTCTCTCTTTATGCTCCCTGTCTCAGACCGTGTCCTTTGTGCTGACATGTCCAGCCCCGTCACCCACCTTCTCATGGGCTTACCCTGAACTCCAGTCCCCTATGGCTGTTGGTTAACTAGGATCTGCAGCTTATCCGTTAGGTAGGGAAATGGGCAGACTAGGTGGGCCAAGCGGTCCTTATCTGCCGTCAAATTCTATGTTTCTATGGCTTGCATCCATATGTTGGGGGCAGTGGGCTCCCCAACTTCCACTGCAGACAGGATCCAATTGGAAGGGTCAAGGTGTTAGTGCAGGAGGGCAGAATTCATCCTGCTCTGATTGGATGTTTTCCTGGTTTTTGGTCCATGTGGCCTCATGCCACCGGTGGCAGAAGGTGCATATGCAGGCAACCATATGCAGCACTGCACCAGCTGGTGTCCCCTCCTCCCGTACAGGAAGCTGCTCTAGGCTGCATTACCACCTGTGGTTACCCAGCTGGCGGTAGCACAGTGGAGCAAGCTACATTACATCTAATTTTAAGACTTATTTGTTTTATCAAGCTTTTCCTGTATGATTTGAATTTATATTATTTGTTTATACTGTATTTTATTGTAAAGCGCCATGATGATCTGAGAAGCACTTAAGAAATACATTTTACCTTACCTTACCTTTTTTCCCCAGAGGAGGACAGCATTCTCTGGGGCTCTCGAATCCGCCCGCCACCCTCCAGTGACTCGGGCTTGTTCCCAAACCCATTTGGCCAGCATCACAAGTAGGGCTGCGCGAACCTCTAAAAGTTCTACCTCGCAAACTTTCTGAGTAGAACCCAAAAAAGTTCTACCGGGTTCTACTGGGTAGAACCAGATACAACTGGGTTCTACCAAGTAGAACCAGGTAGAATTGGGTTCTACTAGGTAAATCAAGGTTCTACCAACTATAAACAGGTTCTACCAAATATAACCAGGTTCTACCAAGTAAAACCAACATTTTTACTGGGTATAACCAGGTTCTACAATATGTAATTAAGTTGCACCTGGTTCTAGTTAGGAAATCCAGAGTATTTTTTTTGCATGCCTGGAATACAGTACGGTAGTACTTAGAAAATATTATTTCCAAACAGGTTAGTAAACAACTGCTAGTTGCGTCAAGTCCGGTATTTTAAGTAGTGAAAATTATTCTGAAACAGGTCAGTAAACAACTGCTAGCTGTGTCGAGTCAGGTAGTTTAAGTAGTGAAAACACAGGGATATTTAATTTATTCCCAAATATGTCAGTACAGCATTGCCAGCTGCGTCAAATAGCTGCACCAAAATACACAGGGAGATTTATTCTCAGACAGGTCAGTAAACAGCTACTAGTTGCGTTGAGTCAGGAAGTTTAAGTAGTGAAAACACAGGTATATGTATTCCCAAACAGGTCAGTACAGCAGGGGGTTGCATGGGAAACTGATAACCATTGGTACTCAAAAGCACTTGCAGGAATAAAAAATAAGGAACAGGGGAAACGGATTAACCAGGCAGAATGACACACTAAGCCAGACTCTGAGCTTTCCAGGTGCGACCTCTGTGAGCACAAGGTAGTTAAGTTGCCAAGATCACACAGTATACAAGAGGGAGTTTATGGGATTCAAACCTAGGTGTCCAGCCGAGTTTGCATTGCAGCACAGTGCTGTGAAATTGATGGTAATGTTATCTACTTCTTTAACCTGTCAGCAGCGAAGAAACTAAGGGCTCAGTTCTTAAACTGTGCTTTGATCAGCACAAGCTGCAGCAAACAGCTTGCGCTGAAGCCCAATGCACCAGGGACCATGTGCCCAGTTCTCTATTGGTCAGGGTCCCGGTGGCAAAGTCCCACGGCTTGCAGCAACCGTGGCCTGGCGCTGAACAGATGGTGCACTGGGAGTGTTTGCCGGAAGCTGCAGGGCTGTCCAACACCACTCTAGACCCTGGTGAACTAGTGGCCCCGCTCCCCGATCCCCACTGGGCGATTCATGTAAAATATAAACTATTCCATGCCCCCTCCCTGAACCCTGCTGGTGTCAGAACTAATATTGGATAATACTGCCCCTGCCCTGGTGGTATAGTGGCCCCCAACCCCAGCAGGTAGTGCGCACCACCCTGCTCCACCCCATCCTAAAGCAGAGCCAGTGACCAGCACAGCTCACCCCACACCTCTGTGACTGGCCACCGACTGACGTGTCAGTGTCATACTGTAAGGCATACGTGCTCATTGATCAATGGCTGTCACTGCATACACATAACAGTATGCTTGTTTACAGGTCAGTCGGCCACCAGCCGCAGAGGTGTGAGGTGGCCTGTGCTGGTTGCTGGCTCTGCTTTGGGATGGGGGAGGAAGTGGGATGGTGGGCACTACCTGCTGGGGTGGGGAGCCACTATACTACCAGGGCAGGGGCAGTATTATTCAATATTAGTACTGGCACCAGTGGGGTTTGGGGAGGGGGGCATGGGGAATATTTTCCATGAACTGGCACCTGCCGGGATCAGGGAGTGGGGCCGCTAGTTCACCATGGATTGCTTTTAGTACATATATTCCAGTACATGCAGATTGGGATGCCACACAGCGCCAATCACTCCCAGAGGGATATTTCTAAGTACCTATAGACCCGCCCTTGCTAGTCTAAGGGTACTTAGAAATTTTCTATCTAGGTGATTTTTGTGAATTCCACTTTCAGGGATACGGTGCAGGGCTGGTGGCGCCACAAGATCCGTTTGAGCAGGGAGCCTGTGATTGACACAGGCTGCCTCTGTGAATAGCTCAGGGGACAGTGTTTGATGCAAGGTGCCACCTCTGCCATTTATTTTTGGCACAGGCACCTTGTGTCAAACCCAGGGCTTTGAGAATCGAGCCCCAAGTCTCTAGCAGTACTGGAGAGATGGAGGTCTTTCTGCTGAGCCTGCCCTTCTCTTTCTCTCCCTGCAGTTCCCAATTTTGTTTTTAACCTAGACAGTTTTCCGATTAATGGCAATGCCCCTCAAGCACAACTCAACAGAGCCAGACTGTAAACCCTGCACTTCTGTACTTTTTCTCCTAGCCAGTCCTCCCTATTCTTTTCACTTCCTGCAGTCCAATAGTACCCCCCTTCCCACACTCACATACACACACTCACTCAGACACTCTACCCTCCTCAGATCAGCATCCCAACCCTGTCCTTTAATCTGTATTTTTTTTTCTCATTCCCTTTATGCCCCGGTGAAACACTAGCAAATGGGCAGGAAGGAGGGTTGGAAGAACAATAGGGAATAATAAAAACTGCCATCACAGAGGTAACAAGCCTTTGTGTAAAGCAAATAAACAAAACGAAACGAGGTAAGAAACCACTATGGTTCTCAAAGGAAGTGGCAGTGAAGGTTCAAGAGAAAAAGAAAGCATTCAGGAAGTACAAGGAATCACAGAAGGAACAGGACAGAGAACTGTGTCAGTTAAAGCAAAAGGAAGCTGGAAAGGCAGTCAGAACAGCAAAGGCCCAAACCGAGGAAAAGATAGCCAACTCAGTTAAGAAGGGATAAAACCTTTTATAGGTACATCAGGGAGCGAAGGAAGACCAAGGGAGGGACAGTGAGGCTTAATAAAGGGGAGGGAGGGTGGGCAGAGGGTGACTGTGAAAAGGCAGAGATACTAAACAAATATTTTTGCTCAGTATTTACAAAGGAAGAGGGGGAGGTACCTAAAACAAACAGTAGAAACACTCTGGATACAGAAGTTGATACCAGCCCATTTACAGAAGAAAGGGTTCTGAAAGAGCTCTTAAAACTGAAGGTGGACAAAGCAATGGGGCCTGATGGGTTCATCCCAGAATTCTAAAATAACTAAGGGTAGAACTAGTGACACCGCTGACTACCCTCTTTAACAAATCATGGGAGGATGGGGTGGTACCTGAGGACTGGAGGAGGGCAGATGTGATTCCCTTCACAAAGTGGGAGCAAGGCAGAAGCAGGAAACTACAGACCTGTTAGTTTAACCTCAGTGGTAGGGAAAATGATGGAATCACTTCTGAAGGAAAGAATTGTTGAGTATCTAGAGGCCAGAGGGGCACAGGACCCAAGGCAGCATGGATTCACAGCAGGAAGGTCATGCCAGACAAATCTGATAGATTTCTTGACTGGGTGACCAAAGTAGTTGATCAGGAGGGGCTGTGGACATGGCCTACCTAGACTTTAGCAAGGCATTTGACACAGTCCACACAAAAGATTAATATACAAGTTAGCCAGCCTGGGGTGGGTCCCAAGATGACAGCCTGGGTAAAGAATTGGCTGGAGAATAGGACAGAGAGTAATAGTAAATGGAGTCCACTCTGAAAAAAGGGGGTTAGTAGTGGGGCACCGCGGAGGTTCAGTATTAGGACCGGTCCACTTCAATATCTTTATAAGCTTACATTGCAGAGGGACTGAAGGGAAAGTATGTCTCTTGCAGATGACACAAAGATCTGCAACAGAGTTGATGCACAAGGTAGGGTGGAAAGGATGAGAAGGGACTTGGCAAGGTTAGAGGAATGGTCAAATGTATGGCAGCTTAGATTCAATGCTAAGAAGTGCAAGGTAATGCACCTGGGAAACAAAAACCCAGGGGAAGAGTACACAATGGGGGGTGAGATACTAACAACAACAAAAATGGAAAGGGACCTGGGGGTAGTCATATCAGATGACCTAAAGGTGGGCAAGCAATGTGAGAGGGCAGCAAGGAGGGCTGGGGGAATACTGGGATGCATAGGGAGAGGCATCACCAGTAGAAAACAAGAAGTTATTATCCCTCTCTACAGACAGCTGGTGAGACCTCATCTAGAGTACTGCGTGCAGTTCTGGAGACCAATCTCCACAAAGACATAAACAGGATGGAGGCTGTCCAGAGAGGGTAACTAAAATGGTGCAGGGTCTGCACCGAAGACACATGAAGAGAGACTTAAGGAGCTTAATATGTATAGCCTCGAGGAAAGGAGGGAGAGGGGGACATGATAGAAACTTTCAAGTACCTCAAGGGAATCAACAAAGTCCAAGATGGTAGCATCTTTCAAAAAAAGAGGTGTGCAAGAACAAGGGGGCACAATTTGAAGACAGAAGAGGGGCAGCTCATAGGTAATTTAAGGAAGTATTTTTTCACAGAGAGGGTTGTGGATGTATGGAACGGCCTTCCAGAGGAGGTTGTGGAGTCAAAAACAGTGGTGGAATTCAAGCATGCATGGGACCATCATAAGGCAATTCTAGGGGGTGGGG
The DNA here is from genome assembly GCA_016271365.2 of Neoceratodus forsteri. NCBI lineage: Eukaryota > Metazoa > Chordata > Ceratodontiformes > Ceratodontidae > Neoceratodus > Neoceratodus forsteri. The sequence continues at coordinate 31,057,095 of CM057456.1, forward strand.
GTAGGAAGAAGTAGGCTGCTGGTTAACTAGGATCTGCAGCTTATCCATCAGGTAGGGAAATGGGCAGACTGGGTGGGCCAAGCGGTCCTTATCTGCCGTCAAATTCAATGTTTCTAATGTATTTTTTTTCTAGCCGCATCAAAAGATCGAGGAATGATTTGATTAGGAAAATGTGAAGCACACACAATTCTGTGAATCACCTCACCTCACTCCCTACCATCTGTTAAATTTGCAGTCATTACGTGCCTCTAGCCCCCCCCCCCCACTGAGCAGCCCCTCAGATCAGAATGGATCCCTTTCATTTTCTCCCTCCCTTTCCTAGTTTTTTGCCTTGGGTTGAAAGTAACTTGAATGCCACAAACTAAGCCATTTTTTCCTTTTTGCCAGTTGCCTGCCACAAAACAAAGTTGACAAATCAACAATTATATACGGTGTATGTATGTTGTATGTATTATTATCTAACTCAAACCGTCCGCCACGACCACGCACAGATTATGCATGCACACTACTCAGTACTCACTCGCACATCTGAGGCAGCAATATCCCACGTTCCGACATGCAACCTGCTGTTCTACTGTACTAACCTAAGACCAATGGTCACCAGTGTTGCTCCTTGGATTCCAGGCATCAGCCAATCGCAAGTAGTGACACTGGGGGTGACGTCTTCTGGTCTCATGACCTCCCGGTCTCTTGCAGTACTGCATCACATGACAGCTGAGTTGGCTGGAAGCCCAGGGCATGCTATGGTAGGCATTACTTTTATATATATATATATATATATATATATATATATATATATATATGTTTAAAGGCGAACCAAAGTTCGCACATTTACACAAAATGTTCGTGCTTTGCGGATATCTGTGAACACGGGGAGTTCGTCTATTTTAAGGGACAGATCAAACCGAACTTGCAGCCCTAATCACAAGTAGTAGCCCTACCATGTGCCAATGAACTGGCATGTGAGGATAGTATTTAAAATTTGAGATACTCTGCCTATAGCCCCTTTCTGTCCAGTTAGGGCAGTCTGGATAGTGTTGCCTTCTATCTGTTCACCCAAAAGAGCGGATCATTTCATTGGGATATTTTTTTTTTAATCCGCCAGCTAGTGGCTATCTGACCCAAATTGGGCAGATTGTTTGACCAGACTGCAGCTATCCCCGGGGTTGAGTGGTTTTCAAATGGATTAGGAAGGGATTTTTCTTCTAAACTTGTAATTTATTTTTTAAATAACCATGCTAGAATGTACCTCGATAATTTCTCACATGAGTGGTTATTCATTTAGAGTACCTTTGTCTTCCTTCTGATGCTATGTCATATGGGGGATTTCAGTAGAACATTTAGAACCCAATTATACTATAAGAGAAGCCAGCAACTAGCAAACGGGGTTATATATTATAACAACAGAGGTAACTTGCTAGATTAAAAAAAAAAAAAAAGATTGTGATGCAGTTTACAATGAAGTTGTATTTTGTCTCACTAGATGAGATGTATTGGTGGAGTTTCCCTTCCATTAGACGATCCCTACCCTCGAATACCAGAATTCAATACATGCATATCTGTTGGCTTACGCCATACCCCCTGCAGAATACAGGCAATATTAGAACTGTGTTAGAATTGATAAACACCCTATGTGATCTGTTGACGGTCCCAGTCACAGCATGAACACAAAAGTTGTTTTTAAAGTACTTAAAACAGACTAACACAACATTCGTGTGGCTTGCTTGACTGAGCAAGACTCTTGTCACTAATCCTTTGGCAGGAAACTGTACCCAAAACAAACTGAGGAGAGTAAAGCATATTCTGTCTCTTGAGGAAAGCACCATCTTGTCCATAAAAAGTCCCAAATAAGCACTTGTAAAAATAAACTCTGCTGTCAGACCGGTTTTTCATAAGGCCCTGATACACAGTGCACTGCCTACCCTACTGTACCATCAGAGACCAGCCGAAACATTTAAACTTGTAATCAGACAAAAGACAGGGTGTTCTTGATGGGCATGTGCCTTCCTTCACTTTTTACAACCTTAAACACAATATGCCATACCTCAGTACATACTGTCTCTTAAAGGTAATACTGGAGATGCAGCCAGGGGCACAGATCTTCCCCTTGGCGAAGCTCTACTGAGCAGAGCACCAGGGCACATCAGTCAGTATCTCTAGGCTGAAGTTTGGGAGTTGTTTATATTTATACAAGACACTTTGCACAAACTCTGTACATTTTGTTTTGTTTTCTGTCAGGTATTTTTCCTCCACGGCACTCCGTGGTCGTTTGAGGCACCCTTCCTCTCTTGCCCCGGCGGACCACCAGAGCCTGCCTGGGGGCTTCATCTAGCCACGGCCCCCAATTTTTCCGCCGATTTTCTCCCCTTAACCCGAGGCCCTAGAACGTGGTTACCCATGTGCATGGAGGTGCGCATGCGTACCGCGGTTCCGGTGACAGCCCCTTCTGTCCACCCAGCCTATTGCCAGGATCCCCATCTGGCATGGCACTGCCACCTAGCCTCCACTGGGAGGCAGCCAAGCATCTGGGAAACCCCTGCTCCCTCCCTGAGGAGGAGAGCTGCCCGATGGCTGCTTCAATCCGCTTCTTGCCCCCGCTGGCCCCAGTGACTTGATCCCTGGTCACCGGTGTGGCGCAAGGTGTGGCATCTAGTGCCTCAACTCTTAGCAACACAAGGCTGGGCCCTTGCACAAATACATTTTGTACTGTGCATTTTATGTTCGTGTGCTTTAGCATGATGGCATATGCCTGATTTGTGAGGCCATTTCATTGACCCCGTGCCCAAAATAAATTATTGGCCAATTGATTAACTTAGCCTTGGTGAGAGCATGTTTCTTTGTGTGTGTGTATGGTACAGATCCTCCAGTCCGAAGTCACTGCTCCCGCTCAAATGGATCCCTTATAGAGCACAAGGGGTGTGCGTTCCTCTTTCCAACACTACACTGTGGTATTATGGTCTGGAGCTGGCAACTGATTTCCGTATCAAATTTGCAATGTAAAAAAGTGACAAAATACCAAAACACCTTAAGCGTTCTCTCACAGTCTGTAATCATTGCCTTGACATGGAGATTTTACTGGCAGTAGACATTGTTAAACTGAAATTACATTTTTGGAGGGAGTTGCTCATAGGAGGGTGTATAACTTTACGCACAGTGGTCCCTTACTGTATGGGAATAACAGCGCACACCCACGTTTAGGGCCAGCACAGCACATTTGCAGTGGAGAATGGATGCAGGATTGAGTACTGCAACACAGTCTCCTTCTGTGCTGCTCTTCCTCCAGCTACAGTGTCTGTCTTGCTCAGTAAGTCGCACGCTGTCTTCTGGGCTGGGAAGATCAGAAAGTCCTGAGTTTAAGTTCCAAACCACGAACTTGGGGATAATACCCAGTGCTGTCTCCTCGCGCTGCATGTCAGACGTGCTTGTGCCTGACATTGTAATTCTGCAAAATTCTATGGCCTCCATACCAGCTACGTAAAACCAAGATAGACCCCGTAACCCCCTTCCCAAAAAAGCTCACTACAAAGTTTGATTTGGAGGTTTCCTGCCCTGCTGCAGCATTAATCCTGTGGCCTGCATGCCACTGCACTGATCTGGAACGGACACCACAGGATCATGCCCATCCACAGCTTCTGACCTCAGGCAAAGCACCTGAATGGGGGGGGGGGGCAGAAATGAAATATTAAAATCTTAGGGAAAGAAATAATTTGTAACTCAACCCATAATCCTATTATAGCAATCTATTACCATATAATATGATTATGAGTATAGTAATGTGTGTTTCTTATCTCTCACAGTGGTTGGGCAGACAGAACCAGTCGGCTTCACCTTGCGGTCATCCTGCCCAGCCAGCATGAGAGACCCTTGTGAAACAGTGAAAAACGCACATTAATCCTATAGTAGTGGTAATAAAGATACCGAGGCCAGCCAGCATGAGAGACCCTTGTGAAACAGTGAAAAACACACATTAATCCTATAGTAGTGGTAATAAAGATACCGAGGCCAGCCAGTATTAGAGAGACCCTTGTGAAACAGTGAAAAACGCACATTAATCCTATAGTAGTGGTAATAAAGATACCGAGGCCAGCCAGCATGAGAGACCCTTGTGAAACAGTGAAAAACACACATTAATCCTATAGTAGTGGTAATAAAGATACCGAGGCCAGCCAGCATGAGAGACCCTTGTGAAACAGTGAAAAACGCACATTAATCCTATAGTAGTGGTAATAAAGATACCGAGGCCAGCCAGCATGAGAGACCCTTGTGAAACAGTGAAAAACTTACATTAATCCTATAGTAGTGGTAATAAAGATACCGAGGCCAGCCAGCATGAGAGACCCTTGTGAAACAGTGAAAAACGCACATTAATCCTATAGTAGTGGTAATAAAGATACCGAGGCCAGTCAGGAGGGTAACCAGTACTTCCAAGCGTGCACTCTGGGGCAAGTGGACAAAGCAATGGGGGTCTGCAGGCATTCCCCTGGAATAATGCTGAAAGATTAAACACTGTGTGGATAACTAGCAGTCTGCCTTAGAGTATGCAGATTATTCCAGAAGTGCGAGGACAGGGCCATAACTGTTGAGTGGTGGAGACATGATTTGGTTCTGAAAGTCCTGCCCTTTCATGTAGGGAACAAATTGCATATTCCCAATCAGGTCATTGCAAGCTTGATTTATACAGTAATTTTTTATTTTAAAACATTTTCCACTTATGGAGCGGAGGTCTTATTAGAAGTGCAGGATGGTCTCCCCAGGTTGAAGATCTACTGAATGGCTCCCATGTATGGGACTGGGGTTCAGGATCTTTTTCCATGGGGCAGTAGAAACCTGAACAGCACCCCCCCAATGGGACAGTAGAAGTCCTGAGCTGCCTCTCTGTGGAACTGCCTCTTTAAAACAAAGTATGTATGCTATAGCACATAACCGCATGATTTCCAGAGAATTAATGCACGCCTGGTGAACTAGAAGGCATGAGGCCAACGAGTGACGTTCAACGCTGTGCATTATTTCTCAAGAAACCTATGACTTGGAGTTGTGTTATTCATAGTATCACAGTAATGCATCGGCAGAAAAGGACCATCCTGGTCCATCTAGTTTGCCCATCTCCCACCCAACCCTACTTGTCTCCACTTCCCAGGGATATTTTCTACATAATTCTATGTATAACTGTGTGACTTGTCGGTATACTATGTTTACCCTCTGTTGTTTGTTGTATTGCACCTTTCCTGTTGTAGTTTCCTGAAATGAGCTTCGATCATGGTACCTTTCACAGTTATCAGATTTTAAATAAATACATTTTCCTCTGCCCACTAGCCAACCCTTGTGTCTGTCCCATGCCTTCTTGAATTTCTCCACCGTTTCTGCACATGCCACCTCTTCAGGTAATCTGTTACAGGGTTCCACTACCCTCTCAGTGAAGTAACATCTTACATTGCTCTTAAATCTTCCCCCCCCCCTTTCAGTCTTAAATTATGACCCCTTGTTTTAACTCCTCCTTTCCTTTTGAATAAGCTACCTTCATTCACTTTATTTATTGTGCATATAAAATGGAAAATGTGGAGTGGGGTAGCTTATAAAATTGAATTTTTTTTATTAATGGAAGAAGGTTTTAATTTCCTTTAGTTAGGTTATTGCTAGGTAGAATAGGTAAGTTTGGTAACAAAGGCCATGTGCCTTTGAATAAACTTTATGAAACCATGTTTGTATGTATTAATGTTTGAACAGGACTCTGAACCCTTTGAAAATAATCACCAGCCTAAAGGTTTTTTTTTTATTATACTGTTTCTCTCCTGGCATACCTGAACTGCTCCCTTTTTACCTGGCATCCCCATGGGACTCTGACTCTCTGACTGCTGTCCGTCTACACCGCACCCCCTTAGGTTCTCGCCTCTTCTCCTGCGGCTTACCCCCTGCAGCGGGATGGTGGGGAGCCCCCAACTCGCCCACCATGTCCAGATTCAGTTCAGGCAACGCCCCAGAGCCAGTGTTCTGTCGGACGGCCATCAAGCCGCTCGGCCAGGATGCCTTCTTTTTCACTTTTCCCCCCTCTGGGCATTGGAGCTATTATCTTGAGGACATATTCATCGTCCGCCCGCAGCACCTCTGACGGCTGCTCCTAGCCCCCCCTTGTAGACACAGCATTGGTGTGCCAGCCACCACTAGGGACTAGGCAAGCACCGACTACTGGGAGACCCCCCCCCACCCCAGAGAAGGAGAGCTGTCTGAGGTTGCTCCATCCTTCTCCACCCCTGCCGACCCCTGTCAACCTGCGCTCGCTCCTGAACACAGGTCATCGGCATGGTGCGAGGTGAAGCATCCAGCACCTCAGCACCACTGGGCTGGCTCGAAAGGTTTTTTTTTGTTTTTGTTTTTGTGAAGGAAAAACAACTAAATCTGGAAACCGCATTTATTTTCAGGAAACCTATGCCCTGTTATGTGTTTTTGTGTTTAAAAAGTGGAAACATTTTATTTTTATGGAATTATCATTTAGTTTGGTTGTTGCTAGGTAGATTAAGGCAGGTTAGTTGCAAATTGTACATCTTCTCAATCACCCTGCCACGTAAGTAACCGCTGCTCCCTTCGGTAAGATGTAAAGTCCCATCCTGAACTGTTTAAAACCCAGTCTAAAAGAGAGGAGCTGGTTGATCAGTTGGGCTCTTAGTCATAGACTAATATCTACTCTTCGGCTGAATAACATCAAAAATACTATTTATATTGCAACTAACAAGAAGGTATCCTGCTATGTTGATACATCACCCACCTAAATAACACACTATTTCATTTGGTGAATGTTATCACCACTGGTGTCTTAAACAGTGCATTTTTAGAGGCATCACACTTGAACTGTTTTTTATTCATATTTCACTACTAAACAGAATTACCGGACATCTGGAGTGAATAGTGGTGAAGCAGTGTCAGTCTTTGTGCATATGGGAAGTCAGCCTAGGTGTTACTTCCTTGAGGGCAGTCGATTAATAGGTGGGAAAGCTGAATCTGGCAGTGTAAGTGATAAAATTCTTGCACAAAAAAGACAACATGGTTGTTGTTAGCATTGAATGCATTTGAATCTCAACAGCAGACCATTTATTACCCTAGTGCAGCAAACACAGTGGATATGTACTGCTTCTAGAGCCAAAAGACCAGATTTTACTATCCCCTGATACCTTGTAATGTCCTACAAACTGTTTCATAAACCCTTCTAATATAATTTTTAGCATGGGATACTGCTTTAAAACCTAGCTGTTCTATGGTGTCATGGGTACTGTTGCACACTGGCTCCACCTGCTGGAAGAGATGGGTTGGTGCAACCACTGGCTGCCCCATGACTGGCTAGTACCAAAGTCTGCTCCAAGATTAACAGTATACTTGATGTCGACCAAGCACTGCTGTGGATCACAGCTGCGCGGCTTTTCACTCAGGGCCAACTGTTCCATTTGGGATAACATCCCACCTTTACCTCCACCCCTTCTCCTCAGCAGCTGAGCCAAAACCTAGAAGTATCCCTGCAGTTGCATTGTTGTCCTGAATCTATGAAGAAACTGGAGCCGCTGGCACTCCAACCCAAGGGGAACACATACAGACCATATTCCTTACTGCAGTGCTCATCTCACTGACACGGAGTGCCAGCTTTTAATTTCTTTTCCATCCAAACTCAATAATGCAGACCTGTGTTAATCCTTTATACATCTAGACATTAAGGTAATGACAGAACTCTGCTCAGGGGTTGCCTCTCATTTTAAAATATATTTTCATTACTCTGTGTTATATAGGACTATTTACTGGATTACAATGTTAGGGAAGGTCAACTTGTAGCTTTTCTTTTACCTTGATATTCCCCCTGGATAAAATATAAGTTTTATATTTGTTTTTCATTATAACTAGCTGGTTTTAACCAGTGGAGGAAAAAACGTTTAAAAATGTTTGCTCATCAGTCCTGAAAAATGCCCTGAAAAATTCAGAGGATCAATTATGTTTCTTGGACTTGATATATTTCTTGTGGAACAGTGAGCTTGAATCTTCTGCCATGAGGAATAACTACACGAATAAGTGAAATCTGAGGACATGCTACCAAGAGAGAGAGATCTCGGAAAGGGTGTGGCAAAGGTCCAGTTCTGTGGGGTTTCTCAGTGTGGGTGCGCGCGTGTGGGTGTGTGAGCTATGAAAGTCCTGCCCCCTCTCTATTGATTAACTGAGTATTTTGAGTCAGCTGGTCATGCGTTTGGTTTATACTACATCAGTTTTGCAGTTTATAACTTTTAAATCTGTTGTTTGTGACTAGAGTTAACTGCTTTTCCTTGGCTTCAGCTGCTGGCTTCAGTGCTTTGTGTGTGAGCCTGTATGAAGGCAGAATGTTTCATGTTGCATTTTTTGTCAATATCGCACTCATTGGGGGTTCCTACTGTACCAACAGAAGTCACTACTGTGTGGAGTTTGGCTGAATGTTCATACCTGGTAATTAAGAGACGGTCCTAATGTAGGGCTCCATATTGAACAGGTGGGCCACTTTGCTCCCGCTACTTTGAGCCTGTACCCGTGCTCCAACACAGCCTGGGTCACCCATTATGTTTCTAATGCTGCCAGGCCCTAGGCAAACCAATCCCACTGTGTAGGTATGGGGGACTACACTCCTTGATGGAACTGTGATGGACGATTGCGTGCATTGGCTATTGGGAAACGGTTTTGGCACACAGCAGTGCTAACTTCCTGCAGTAGAGTCTCCCTTTTCAAATACCAAAGCTCCTTATACTATGCAGTGTGATCTGGTAGTTGGATAAACTGACTTGGCAGAACCAGAAATCTTGGGTTCAAACTCAGCTAGGGCCAAATACTCACTGGGTGACCATGAGCAAATCACTTAATCTTTCAGTGCTCCAGTCCACCAAGCTACAGAAATGGGTAGCTGCAGAACACCACTGAAAATGAGATGATGTGTCTCAGCTGGCTATCCTGGTAAATAAACTGTATTTAAAAAAAATCATTGCATCCCCCCATTCACTCAGTGTTGTAGTAACTCAGTGATGCTGCAACCCCCGCTTCAACACACAGACTCCAAGCTGGATCCCGCTCTCCTCCATTCCCCCAGCATAGTCCACCCTCCCAGGATGACAGATGCCCCGCCGAAAGCAACAACTGATGGAGGCCAGTCTCATTATCTAGTGGGAAGTATAAATGGTATTAGATGTGCCCTTTGTGTTCCTTATGGCCACCGTCGCCGGTGAACCATTTGGTTATCAGCCTGCACAGCTTATAAATTATGGCCCCTCCACCCAGGAATGCGACTGCTGTGTACTTGCAAGCATCCTTACAAGAGCACCAGAACCGCAGCACTGCATTAGCTAATGCCATCCTAACATAGATGTTGACAGCAGAAAAAGGCCCAGTGGCCCATTGAGTCTGCCCAATACCTGCTTGCATCCACACTCAGTGTATTCCTGGACCAGAGCTAGCCTACCGAAGGCCCTGTCTGTATTTCGACACTCCCCTTCTAGTCCATTTATCCCTTTCCTCAACTGCTGTAGCTTTCCTCAGCCTCCTATAGTTTGGACCATTCCCCTGTTCCTGTCCCATCTTCATTTGAAGCTGGTGGCGGATTCTGTGCCAGTCATGTCTCCCGGCAACACATTCCACTTCACCTCTCTTTCTGTAAAGACGAACTTCCTTACATCCCTCCTGAAGTTTCTGCCTGCCAGTTTGCATCCATGACCTCTTGTTACCTTGCCCTTGCTTGATATAATAGGACACTACTGTCCACTTTATTAATACCCTGTAGGTACTTAAGGTCTCCATCATGTTCCCCCTCTCCTGGTGTGTAGTATGTACATATGGAGACTCTTCAGTGTCTCCTCATATGTATGCCATGGCTGTTACTGAATCATCTTCATGACCCTTCTCTGAACAGCTTCCAAGAGGTCCTTGCCCTTCTTAAGGTGCACAGTATTCTAGCTGAGTGCTCACCAAGCATCTGCACAGGGGCAGCATCTTTTCCTCCCTTCTGTTAGCAAGGCCTCGCGCCATGGACCCCAAAATCCTATTTGCTTTCCTGCAGCCTTCTGGCATTGGGCATCAAACTTGAAACTGTCACTAATAATGATCCAAGACTCTTTCCTCCAGAATCTGCCCCCCAACACACACACTCACACTCACACACACACAATCTCACCTGCCACTAGTGTTCTGTTTTTGGATTTATTTTGCCAATGTGCATGACTTTATACTTCTTGACATTAAATTTGAGTCGCCAGTGCCACATCTTGGACCACTTTTCCTTCTTGTTTAGGTACGTATTCATTCCCCATATTCCTTCCACTTGTCCACCCTGCCGTTGATATTGTTCTCATCTGCAAAGAGATGGATTTCCCCTGGATTTCTGCCTAATATGGCAGATGAATGTATGGAAAGGGACCGGACTCAGGCCCTGCCCCTGTGGTATCCCACGAGTGACTAGAGACATGCAAAGTTGGGAACTTCACTGAGTTTCCCCGACTTAGCTTCACTTGTGGCTGCACATGGCAGTTTTAACCCAGCAAAAACTGTGCACTGTGGTACCTCCCTGGGGAAGTGCCACTACACAATTTTTTTTGGGGGGGCCAGGCAAAGTTACATATAGTCGAAAACTATGCAGTCTGTTTTTTAAACCCTGAACCTTTTATGCTAATGCCTCCTGCTAATATACAGTTCCCTACCACCACCCAGATCCACAGTGCCCCAACACCACCACCCTCTAGTGCCCACCTCCATTCCTTTCCCACAGTCCTAGTGAAGTTGTTGTAATAAAAATATGATTATAGATTCCCTTCACCCACGCCACATCAATAAACACCCCCCTCTTCCCTCTCCCTGTGCTGTCTCTCCCCCACAAGTCACAGAAAGTATAACAACCTTCCCCCAGCCCACCCTCTAGCACCCAACCTGCCTCCTCCCCCCAGCCCCAAATTTATAAGGATACATATGCTGTACCTGTCAAAGAGAATACCAGTCAGCACTCTAGCAAGACGTCCTCTTCACTCACTGATGTTATTCTGAATTTTGACTCCTCTTGTATAACACCTGATTGACTGACAAGCACTGTTGCCATTCTTGTTCAGGTGCTGGCCATCTGTAGCAATCAACTAGTGATCCTCCCAGAATGATCTACAGTCCCCAAAAAAAAAAAAGAAAGAAAGATCCTCTTCCCCATGCCGGCCCTTCAGCCAATATACTGCAGCAGGAGTGAGAGCTGATGCTTTGCATTTGGTAGCTAGGGCTGTGCGCTATCCTTAGCGGGTGTGGACCCTTGAAATATGGGGCCGCCTGTAATCCTTAAAGTTTTAGTTCACATAGAAATGAACGAGTCACCTTGTAGTAGGTTCTAAAATTTCAGGCTCGGGACACCTTTGAGAAAGTATTTTCTGTGTGAAATGCATTAGGTGTTTAGTTTGAAGGAAGATAATCTGTGCATGCACTGTGTCTCACCAGCCGAGAATGGAGCACAGCCTTTGAAGCACTGTTTGAAGTGTTGTTCAGCACTTGTGAACTATTTCAATAAAGGATTCTGCAGATGGGTAAACCCTGTATGTTAGCTTCAATTTCTTGGAGGTGCATACCAGTCGATATACCCTTTTTTCTGACTGGTGCCAGCTTTTCTATGCCTTTGCACTTACTAAAGAGACAACAGAAAATATACACACATACCCCGCCCCCACAAGAAAATCTAGATACTTTTATGAAATACTTCAGGAGAGCGGTATAGCAAACTAAGAGGTGTCAGGTTACTGAATGAGAGCCCGCCCACTGGACTAAATGAACATACATCTCTGCTTACGCAGGCCAGCAGTCTCTATTATTCTTAACTTGATCTTTCTTACAACTCCACGTTCAGAAGCTGAAAGGCACAGCTGTACACTGACAGATCAGCCTGTGAGTTTGAGCCCTATGTAGTACAGAAATATAACAAATGCTGACATCATTAGCACTGCTCCTTGGAAATTTCTACACCTACAGCTATAGGGAACGTATGCACAAGTGCGGAAGCCTTCATAGTGGGATTACTCATTGCGGTGATTGTAAGTGGTGTTGTGATTCTCCTTAATACTGCATGAAGTATCTGATTCTGTTGCCATTTAAAAAGTTCACAGGGAGAACAGTCAGATCATAAGCATATTAAAATGGAGACATATTGCTCTTCATAGACATAATATCATCGTCTCTGAGGTCCAGAGTGTGTGGTAGTGGATGGGAAATGTACAGTACAAGTAACTCTTGCTGATCGAGGAACAGCTGCTGTTTACTGGAGGAGAGGAGGATCGAATGGCTGCAATGGAGGCATTTAGGTCATAGGATGGGGACCTTAAAAATCAGAATACAGATCTGACTAAACAAGGTTTCATTCATTGCCCAAGCTGACGCTGGGATGTTTGCAGAAGAAAGTGGTTTTCTTCTGTTATGTTCATACCAGAGCCCAGCTGTCTGACATTTGCCAACATTCACACTTGTGTGAGGAAAGTGCCCAGGTGATGTTCGTGAAGGGTCATTTATGGCTGTTGGCAGCTGCAGCACTAGGAAATGTAAAACTGTGCCTTGAAAATGAAGCTGACATGCTAGGCCAGGATTTGTGGACTGCTGATGTTGGGAACCCTGCTTGACAGCACTGGACCATCTAGTTTCTGTGCTGAACTTATACAGTCATTATCAACTTCCCTTCCCACATTTGGGGCTGGGGGGGGGCATTATCTTCTGGGGATAACTAAAAGACTGCTGCTCATTCAAACTCCAAACGCTGTGTGTGAACAAAGATCACCAGCTGCTTGAATTTTGTCCAGATTTTGTGCTGTTATGCTGAAGTGACCCATTGGGAGCTGAGAAGAGACCATACACCCAACGTTCCTGGCAGTTATTTGTACAGGAATCTAGGACTGGATGATCCAGGTATTATTCTGTTGGTTTATTATCTGTTATCTTTGCCTTTCAGTTGGTCTGTCTGCCTGTTTATTTTTAAGACTGGCTCCGGGAGGGGGGGGCACACTCAGAATCTGCCTAGCCTGATCCTGTTAATATCAGCATAGGGACTGTGGTCTGCAGGTGGTATGGCATCATCAGAGATGTCATCTCTGAATCTCCTGCCACCCAAGTGTGTATTGTGGAGACCTGGCTGGATGAGACTGTAGGACCTCTGCTTGTGGAGGTTGCACCACCAGATTGTTCTGTGATACACACCACCTGAGACTGGAGCACAGGCATGTTGAAATACAGGGCTGTGCAGGGGTCGAATTTTATTCCTGGAATACCTTGAATAGTAAGGCAACCGAATAGAGGATTATTCGTATTCGGGAAAGAGCACTTGGCTAGCTACCAAAAAAAAAAAAAAAAAAAAGCCCCTCCTTCACAGCCCCAAACCTTGTAAAATAAATGTAACCCCATCCCCTACACTCGGTCACAAGCGAGTGCCATTCTCCCCCCATAAGCACCCACAATTTGTTATATTTTGTTTGTAACTTGTAAATAAATCCCGATGGATGACCGGCACAACCCCACCCACCTCCACGTCTGGCCACCATCTTTCTTATTATATAGCGCTAGTTTGCGCATAAAAAATATCAGCCTTCGTTGGATTCTGAGGACCTTGCAAATCAGCAACCTGTCTCCAGTTTGTCGTTTGGAGTAATGTGGTGGAGGAAGAGCTGGCAGAGAAGCTTGTAGAGCATGTCAAGAGTAACATCTTCAAGCCATTTCAGTCTGCATTCAAGCACCATTGTAGTACAGTGCCCGCTCTTGTCAGGAGTAGCAGTGACCTCCTTATGGTAAGGGATATGGCAGGGAGAAGAGCACATTCTCATTCTCATTGACCTGCCGTCTGCCTTAGACATCGTTGATGAGCAGCTAATGGCTGAAGGACTTGAGGTGCATCAGGGATTATCAGGTACATTTCTTGAATGGTGCTGTTTGTTCTTCTCAGGGAGGGAGAAGTCAGTGCAGGTGGACTCGTGCCGGTCTTAGACAGTTGTCTTCATTTGTGGTTTACCTCAGTGGTCTATCCTATCACCTGTGCTTTTTGCAGTGTATATAGTTCCACTGGGGGGGGTGGAGAGATCATAAAACCATAGAGCATAGGTTTTCACTGGACCCCAAATAAGAATTTGTCCATACTGTACTTAGAACAATGCTGGTCTGACATCAGATTTTCATTGGCTTCAAACTGGCTGGCACTGAATCCAGAGAAGACAGATCTGTTACTGGTAGACTCTGATTGGTAGTTATCAACACTGAAGTGTGGCCTCAAGTTCCTGGTCATTGATGGAGTGCGAGCTGAGGTAGTGGACACTGTCTGCAATCTGGGAGTAGCGCTTGACAGATTTCTGACTGTTGATTCTCGGGTGCTGGCTGTTGTCAAGGGTTGTGTTTATCATTTTAAAAATATCGCCTGACTACACCTCTTTCGTAATACTGCTGATCTACACGCTGGTGCAGGCATTTGTGTCATCCAGCCTGGACTGTGGCAGTGTTCTCTCTATGGGAGCTTACCTCGAGGTTTGATTCCGCACCTGCAGCTGGTCGAGAATGTAGGGGATAGACAGAGCCTTGTCTGTAGCTGTTTTTGTCCCTTCCTACATTGAGCTGACGGTGTACCTAAGTGAAAATGTTTAAAATTGCACTGTAAGCCTCTCTCTGTGAAGACTGCCCTTCCATGTTAATTGCATGCATGTTCAGCTCTTCATTATGTTTCGATGCTTTCATCTGCGAAAGCATAGCAAGAGTGGGGTTCACGCAAAGATTTTATGTAACACATCGGTTAGACCACTTTGGAAATTTACTTTGCCCACATTTATGCCATTACTGTTAATGTTTTATGTATAGGAATCAAAATAAGAAAATGATGAAAAAAATGTTTTAAAAAGTCTGCTGAATTATTACATCAGTGTATTGTTTAAGCACTTCCAAGTTACTTTGGAGGCTCATATCTCCGTGACTGTACATGGTAGAAGCTAATGCTATATGCTGTTCAAAAGGTTAGGGTCTGCCCTTTCTAACATTGTACAGTATGATGTTCTAGCATGTACACTGCAAAAGAAGTTTGTTTCTAAAAATACATGGTCATTGTCAACGTAAAGGCAGAATACCTATGCAAATATTAGTGTATGTAAAAGTAACAAGACATGATGGGGTGTGGGTTGTGGTATGATGAGCGCACGCCACAGATGTATAGTAAGGCATGATGTGCAAGTGCCGAGTGCCTTCAGCACCTGGAAAGTATGTTTATTAGATAACAACCAACAACCCTGGAGTGTCTTATTGCTCTAATAAAATGAGCCCCACAAGTTTATATTTTAAAGGGAAAAAAAGAGGAAAAAACATGCACAAAGTGAAAAAAAAATTCATTTTGTTAGTTTTTAATGCAAAATAATTTGCCTATTACATTAAATGAATTGCAGTTGTAATGTACAACCTGGTTGTCAGTAGAGGGTGCCTGTAATGTGTATTGATAGCAGCCCCCCACCCCACAAGTACACATTGTACAGTTTTGTACCTACGGCCCTCTTACCATTTTCCGTGTCCATGCACTCCACTCCCACCAAATGCACACAGAACTGAAAGCTTGTCATGTACAAAAAGCAGTTCATGAGAGTGGCGGCTCGTGCATTACTGAAAGTACTACTTTCGCTTTCAGCAGCTGTGATCGATGCTTGTGTTTCATGGCACACTTTCTGTTTTTTTTTTTTGTTTGTTTGTTTTTTGGTTTTTTTGTATTATGCTCTTTTTTTACCTCCCACTCTGACCAGCCGCCCTCTCCTTCAGGCAGCCAAGCCTACGTGCCACCACTCTGTTGCTCCTCCCTCCAGGTCGCCATCTGCTGTCCCTCATCGTGCTTACCCCTGACCGACCCAATGTATCCCTTCACTGGGGGGGACCCCCTTCCCATGGTCACGACCGGGAGGGGAGACTTTTGTGCGCCCGAAGGCACACTCTTCCACCCTCGCTGGGGTAGGCAAGGGTACAGCTTGGGGCTATCCCAGGCTTTGCAGCAATGGAGAGGTGAATCACCGTCATCTGGGTGGCATGGGTGGCCATTCATTTTCACATTTTCAACCCACCTACCTCCCCAATTCGACCTATCAGGGATGCCCTGGGGTGGAGACGTACAGTGGTGCGTCAAGGCCGCATACCACCAAGTACGTCTCAAATCCACTACCAGGAGTCACAGGTCTGCCCACTTCCTGGGAGGGAAATGTCCAGTGGATGCTGTTTGCTCCCTCCCTGCCAGTCTTCTCTTCTGGTACCTGGGCTCAAGGCGCGAACCCAGGGTGCTGAGCGAACCCCTTCACTCGGCACCATGGAGCCGGCTGTGTTTTAAAGTTAACAAAAAAACACACACACATTGAGGAGGGAGGGAAGTCAGATCTCAGATTATGTGCAAAGCGATCATAGAGTAATGAGGAAGGCCTACAGAGGAAAGAGATATGACACAGATCTCTATGTGGGAAATGTACTGAGCAGCGATCATCTTTAAAACTGAGGATTTATGACCTACAACGTGCTTCCTCTAAAAGAATGTAAAGGTCAGATGACACACACACACACACACACACACACACACATATATATATATATATATATATATATATTCAAAAAAACTGCTTTAATGCACCAGTTAGGATAACTCACCCACAAAGTAGGGAAATATGGCATTAGGGGTTCCCACCCTTACACCCCCCTCCCCACCAAAAGCAGCAAAAGAAAAAAAAACATTAGGGTTTTGGATCTCTGAAGTCTTGGTGAATCAGTGATGGGGTCTTCCTTGAGGGTTGTTGACCCTAATGCCCACGCCATTCCATGAGCAAATAACATCACACATGATCTCCTTTCTTCACCCAGGGCCCACGGGGGAGCATTAGGGTTGACAACCCTCAAAGAAGACTTCACCAGTGAGTCGCCAAGACTCCAGAGACCAAAACCCTGTTTTTTTTTTTTTTTTTCCTTTTGCTGCTTTGGGGTGTGGCGTGGTAGGAAACCCTAATGCCACATTTCCCTACTTTTGTGGCATTAAGTTACTCCTAACTGTGTGCACTCATGCAGTTTTGCAAATAATTTCCTTACTTTCTGAGATACTATAATCGTATCCTCATTTCCCTGTGGGAGCACAGAGCCCTTGAGGCCCTGCGCCCCCATCCCTCCATAGATGCATGCATGTACGTTGCCATGGAGTCAGAGGGCCCAAAATTGTCAACATAGCCGTATTTATTACCCCACCTCATGAACATCGTGCTGAGAATTTTCGAATCCCTGCCGAAACATCATTCCGCGTCACAGGTGCAAAAACACATTTTGGTCAGGATTTGAAAAATGGCAGCTGTCACATTCATGAGGTGATGTAAAAAAATGCCCATGATGAATATTTTGGGTGAAAATATTTAAAATTACCAAAGTTACAGGTGAACATAGTAAAATTTCAAAGCATGCATATAACTTTGCCATTTTTACATATTTTGACACCAAACTTTCAACATAGCCTTCTTGTGACCTCACCTTATGAACATGGGTAGTGAAAATTTTCAGATCCCACTAAAAAGGTGATTTTGCCAGGCAACCATGAAATCGCCTTTTGGGCCAGATTTGTGGAATTCCACCACCATAATAAACATAAGCACTTCCAACTCTACGTTATCACCAGACAATGTGCCGCACTGGAACAGGTCAAAAACTTTAAATACCTCGGGATCACCCTTGACCCTCACCTCTCCTACACTGCCCACATCGACCATGTCGCCAAAGCCGCTAACTCCCGGCTAGGCCTGCTATTCCGTCATAGGAAACACCTGACACCTGAAGCCCTCGCTGTCGCTGTCCAGAGCTCCATCATAGATTATGGCATTATCATTTACAGCTCTGTTACAACCACTGCACTCAAATGTGTATCCACCGCCCTCAACAAGGCCTGTCGACTTGTCACTGGCTCCCAACGCCTAACTCACACCTGTGACCTCTATTCACAAACTGGATGGTTGAGTCTTGCCAATCGAATAAAACACCAAACTTGTATTACTACTAAGAAAATCTTGATGGGCCTTGCCCCCCCCGGAGTCTGTGCCCTCATACAACCGAGAATCCACATCCAACATACCAGGGGATCGAAACCTCAGCTTCTGCAAGTCCGCATTGCCGCACAACACAAGGCCAAAAGATCCTTTGCTTGCAGACCCTCTAGTTGGTAGCAGTCTTCCCAGCGACATCTCACATCCCTCCACTATCACTCAGCACTTTTAAGACTCGTCTCCGCCTAACACTGACTGCCTCCAACCTCTGTGACTGTCGTGGCTAAACATGTCTTTTGGTTCCATAGCTGAAGATGCCCTTTTGGATCCACATCTACTCCTGCACTTTGCCAGCACCCCCCTCCTATCTTCACCTCCCCTGCTGGCCCATGACAAATGCCACTTGGCTGCACTACCTCTATTCTTATCCGCCTTCCACCTCTCCTCTCTCTGTTCCCCCCACCTACCTCCCCTTCTCTCCCATCCACTTAGTCTCCCTGATTTCACCCTCCTCCTTTCCCTTTCCCTTCCCCAAAGTTTCACCTTATTGTTCTTTTTTCATCTACAAGACTATGTGTTTTTTGTGTTTCTTTTTAATTTGTATAAACTGTTATCTTTGCTTATAACTGTCTCGATTGTACCAGTGACGTGGAACCTTAGTAAAAGAGCCTCGACTCAAAGGTATTTGTAATCCTAGAACAAATAAATAAAATAAAATAAAATAAATAAATAAATTGTTCGTGAGGTGGGGTCCCCAAAAGTCCATGTTGAAAATTTGATGTCAAAATATGCAAAAATGGCTGAGGTTATGCATCAAAGTTGAAAACCTCATTGAAATACATTGAACCTGACTTACTTTAGTTTTCCATATTACAGTCTGAGGTTCCAGTAGCAAGTCGTGTTTTGATCAGGAGGGGATCTTAGCCTGCAACTTGTTCAGGTGAGTGAGGGTGTGTGGGGTGTACTGGGGGGTGGGGTTGGGTGCTGAGTGGGAGGTGAGGTGTGGGAGTCTGATTGGTGAGGACCTTTTTTCCAGGTTTACAAAAAAAAAAAAATCGGGAATTCTTTTCTTTATTAGAGTTCTCTATCATGTCTTCAGATTCTTTTCTGTCCTTGAGCGAGTATATATTCAGGTTCCCCAGCCTCTCCTTGTAGGAGAGAGAGACCCTGCTGTCCCCGAATTATTTTTGTTGCTATTTTCTTCACCGCCCCCAGCTCGTTATGTCCTTTTTGAGGTAGGAGTTTCTGTGCTGCATGCAGTACTTCAGGTGCGGTCTCATCATGGATCTGCACAGTGGCAGTGTGACCTCTTCCCTTCTGTGAACTCCCTGCTTATGCAATCCAGCATTCTACCAGCCCTCGCTGCAGCCTTGCTGCATTGCAGAGAGTGTTTCCAATTGCTTATGACTGCAATCCTCAGGTCTTCCTCTTCCTTGGTCACTGTGATGGTCAGTTCCCCTACTCTGTACTGGGACCTAGGGTTCTTACTCCCTGCGTACATGACTTTGCACCTCTTTGCATTGAACCCTAGTTGCCATATTCCTGACCATCCTTCCAGCTTTGTAGTGTCCTCCTTCAAGACCTTGACCCCCTGTTCTGAGTCCACCGTCCCAGAGAGCTTGCTCGTCCACAAAGAGGCAGAATTTCCCTTCAGTGCTATCCTTAGTGTACTTGATGAACATGTTGATCAACGCTGTTCTGAGCCTAGACCCCCTTGGAACCCCGCTGGTATCCACATGCATCATAAAGTATTCTCCCCCGACAACCATCCTTTGATCCTCCCCCGACCAGTGTGCCATCCACCCAGTCATTTTGTCCCCAGCCCCCACATCTTTTAGCTTCCTGATCAGTCTCTTATTGCGGCAAAGGCTTGGCTGAAATCCAGATACAGTATGCCCACCACCTGTCCTCCATCACTAGCTCGCACATCTGTACCCCCTCCTACTCCACATTCCTATCTGACCCTGTGGTACTGGTCCATCCTTTTTAGTGACTACTGAGCTGAAGTACTCGTTCAGTACTTTAGTCTTTCCTTTACTGTCCCCTGCTGACCCTGCCCCTTTTCTCAGGCTTGACAATACCTTCCTGTGTTGTTCTCTTTCTCAGATGTATGAAAAAATGTATTGTCCCATCTTTAACTCCCTCTGCTATTCTGAACTCTGTCCCCACCTTGCCTTCCTACAAGCTGTTTTTTTTTCTTTTTTTTCAATGTTTATCCAGATAGTCCACTCTTTCTTCCTCCCAGTGGGTCTTACTGTATTTTTTGAAGGAAGCCCTTTTCTCCCTTACAGCACTTACAACCTCCTGTGGAAAACATAGTAATTAATTGTGCTTGTTCTTCTTGTCCGTCTGCTTCAGAGTGGCATTTTTGACTTCCTGGATCTGATATCAAATAATGGACCATCCCCCCAATAGCCCCCCACCAAGCTTGGTCAGGTGTACTCCCAGATTCTTCCTCCATTTGGACTGAGGTTGGCCCTTGCAGAAGGCCAGGAACATGCATCTTTGTGTTCAGGACTTCCTTTCCCATATTGAGCTGAAACCATACTGACTAGTGATCGTGATCACTGCCTCGTAGAGGCTCAGCCATGCTGATGCCCCTGAGATGGCTGCTGTGTGCCAGTACTAGGTCCTACATACCCTGATTCCCTAGTCAGCTCTGTCACCCCTGGGTTAAAAAAAAGCCATCTTGTACTGTGTTCAAGAACATTTGGTTTCTGCTGCTGCTGGCTTGAGGGATGCTCCAGTCTACATCTGGTAGGTTGAATACCATGCTGTTACCACCTCATTCTGTGCTGATGGCTTTCTGATCTCTCTTCCTAGCTCTTGGTTGGCTCTGATTCAGAGTCCTGAACACCACTCCCTCCCTTATCTTTCCCCCTGCTGCTGTTTGAACCTGTATCCAGAACTGACTCTGTTCTCACCCCCAGTATTTTCTCTCATGGCTGTGATTCCTTCCCTGATATAAAGTGCCACCCTCCTCCCTTTCCACTATCTTATCGTTTCTATGGAGCGTGAATTCTGGGATATAGAGATTCCAGTCATGGTTTGGGGATACCCAGGTCTTGATGACTGCCACAAGATCCATTCGGCCCTCCATCACGAAGGCCTGGAGGTCATTCATCTTATTTCCCAGGCTCCTGGCATTGATGGACACTGCCCTCCCATGATGCCTGTCTTTCCCTTCCTCCCCCTTCCTGCTATGTCCCTGCATCTTCGGCCAGTATACTGAATTTCCCCTTGCCCCATTCTTCTAGATCATCTCCCTCTTGCCTTTCTTTCATCCCCCTTCTGCCATCCTCCCTTCCTCCTATCGAACTGCCCTCACATCTCTCCTCACCCTCAAATCCTTCTCACTCCAACCCAATTTGTCCATAGCTTTTTTTGGGGGGAGGGGGTGCCGATAGCCCCCTCCTTCCCCTACATAGAGTTTTTAGTACTTTACCTCTGTTGCATCCTTCAAGCTCCACTAGCCAGGAAAGGGAGTTGGGCCCAGGGATCAAACCTCAGTCTTCTGTATGGTTGCATAAAGTGCTGCCTGCCGCATGTTTGTTGTGACAGATAGACAGCTGTGGACAGATATTTTGCGACTGGCTTTTGTATTTGTGTCTTTTGTGTTGTAATATTGGGGACTCTGAGCAATAACCATCCATGAAGAACTGGTTTATGATGCCCTCCAGCTGAAGTTAAAAAGCCTCTACTCACAGACACATATTAGTTCTGGTTGAAGTGGTACAGTATTACGCCAGTGCTGTTAATAATAGGCAGAAGCTTTCTGGGCCCTACGCATTCTCAGAGCTGTTGCTGAGCTGTGCTGCTGCATTTTGCTAGTTTACAGCTCAATGTGGGAACTGCGTGATGCTTCTGCTCACAAATGGTAGTCTAATGCCTTGTTTACACTGCCGACTTTGCAGCACATCAACCCATGCTCACCAGTTGATGCACTGCAATGTCGGCAGTTTAAACACTGCTGGAGCGCACTATGTGCCCATCGGATCATTTTTTTTTATCCAACTCAATTGTGGGATCAGTGGCCGGACAGAAACACATTAAATGGTAGTGTGGCAGCTTTGCTGAGATCGGCTCTGCTACAAAGGCCATTTTTTATCAAAATTGAGTGACTTCACAGCCCCTCCTCGGAGCAACCTGCGGCACTGCGATGGCGGGTTCTGTGAATGGAACAGGAGCTGGTGCATCAGGAAGGGAGTGGTGCACATGAGACAGCGTTGCCGCTGTGTAAACGTGGATAAACTTTGCAGAACCTGAATTTTGGACTTTGCAGTCACTTACACAGTGATAACATTTTTATTTTTATACAGGATACAGATTGTTAGGGTTTTGCCCCTATTTTCAACAATGCCCTGTACAGTACATAAAATAAACATATATTATTACACATACGCTGTTACTACACTTTACTGTACAGTACCACATACATAGTCGATCTGATTGCAAATCACAAGAAACATTTACAATTAAAGTGCTGATATCTCTTCAGAAGCAATTCAAAAGTGGTGTGCGTATTCATGGACTTTTAAGTCATTGGGCAGTTCATTCCGGTACCTAGCAATACTCATCTGCAAAGTGGCATCCCCCAGTCTATTTAACAATCTATGTATAGGTTTATTCAAGCAGTTCTGTCTTAAATTATACTTCTTATCATTTGGTAGCTCAAATGTTACCAGGTTACGTAAAGGATGAGTCCTTATTGAATTTAAGAACTTATGACACCAAACCAACCAAATGTGTTGTCTGTTCCTTTCAGGTTGCAACCGGTCCAACTTTTCGTATACCTTACAATGGTAGGTCCCATATTTACTTTTGGTTGCAAATCTTGCTAATCTGTAGTACATCTAACATACTGGACGCTAGCAGATTAGGCATTATGGTCTATCGAGTCTGTTCATGCATCAGAACCCTGGGTGGGTACCGAAGCCATCCCCCTGCCTCCTTTTCCTGTTTGTCCTTCCCTCCATCCCAGCCCCCCCCCCCCCTTGGGGCAAGCCAACCCCCGTTTCATCCCCTGCCTATACCTGTCCCACCCTTTCTTGAAACCTTCCACTGTAGAAAAGCCAGAACCAGCTCCCTGGGCAGCGCATTCCATGGTTCCACCACTCTCTCAGTGAAATGCCTCCTCCTCCTTTCCCCCCTCATCCTTCTACTTTCGAGCTTCCAACTATGTCCTCTGGTGATTCCACCCTCCTTCAGCCTAAAGATCCCATCTCGATTTACCCTATTGATTCCCTTGAGGTACTTGAAAACCTCAATCGTGTCCCTCCGGTCCCTCCTCTCCTCCAGTGAGAACAGGCTGAGCTCCTCTAGTCTGTCCTCATACATCAACTCCCCCAGGCCCCAGATCATTTTTGTTGCTTTCCTCTGAACCCTTTCCAGGAGCTGAATGTCCCTCCTTAAGTGTGACCTCCAGTACTGCACACAGTACTCAAGGTGTGGTCTAACCAGGCCATTGTACAGCGGCAGAATCACTTCCCCTGCTCCTTGAGGTAATCCCTCTTGCGATGCAGCCCAGTATCGTGTTTGCCTCGACTGCAGCCCTCCTGCACTGTTCAGAATTATTCATGTTGACATCTACCAGGACCCCCAGGTCTTTCTCCCCTGCCGTGGCCTTCAGCTCATCCTCTCCCAGTGTGTACTCAAGTTTGGGGTTACCCCGCCCGAGGTGTAACACCTTGCACTTGGAGGAGTTAAAATTTAATTTCCAGGTGCAGACCCAGTTATCCAGGGTATCCAGGTCCCCTTGCAGGGTCAACTTCCCCTCCTCCCCCTCAACCACTGCACCCAGCTTAGAGTCGTCCACAAAGAGACTCGTTTCGCACCCGATATCTTCCCTGATATCTGAGATGTAGGCATTAAACAGGAGTGGCCCCAGAACCGAGCCCTGAGGTACCCCACTAATGACTCCAGCTTTGTAATTTTCCCAACCCCCTCCCTAGTGAACACAGAGGCAAAGTAATCATTTAATACCTCCGCCTGTTCCCTAGCACCTTCCACCCACACCCCATTTGTCCTCAATCTGCCGAGCTGTCCCTTTTTCCCCCACCCCATATCCCCTGGGCAAGCCTCTGCTTTTTTCTGACCTTTGCCCCCCTTACCATCCGGGTGATTTGTCTGACTGCAATGCGGTCGTTTTCCTTATCCCTCACCCCTCCTGTTTTTTTGTATCTGCTGTAGGCAGCCCTCTTCTCCCTTACCGCCTCCTGGACCTCCTTGGACCACCAGTCCGGTTTACGTGACTTCACCCCCTTATGCTTCACCTTTGCACAGGACTTGATAGCTTCCTGTAGTCCCTGTTTTATGACCTCCCACCTACCTTCTACATCCGTCCTTGGTGTAATCTCCCTCAAATGTTCTTTGAGAATCTCTCCCATGCCCCTAAAGTCTGCCCCCCTAAAATCATCAGTCATCCTAGAACTATCCCCCTCACCCCCAAATTTAGCTGAAATCAGACAGTGTCGTGGTCACTCCCTGCCAGGGAATCCTCCACCACCAGATCCCATACCCGATCCCCATCCGCAAGAACCACGTTCAGGACATGACCCTCCCTCGATGGTTCCAACACCTGCTGAGTGAGGAACACATCCTGGAAGCCATCCAGCAGTCTCTGCTCCTTGGCCACCATGGACGTCATAGGTTCCCCAGTCAGTAGCTGGCATATTTAGATCCCCCATCAACACCACCCCTTCCCCTTTCAGTCCGCACTGGCCCTTAATGTTATCCAGCAGACAATCCTCCATATCCTCCACTAGCCCTGGGGGCCTATATACCACTCCCATCTTGATCTTCCCTCCCGCGAGGGTTCTCAAGGTGACCCATAAGGCCTCCACATTTCCCTCTTCTTCCTCCACCCTACTAACCACTATGTTATCCCTAATGAACACAGCTACTCTTCCCCCTCTGCCTTCCTTTCTATCCTTCCTAAGCACTGTGTACCCACTCACATTTAGTTCCCAGCCATGGCTAGGGGTGGCCCAAGTTTCAGTGACTGCTGCTACATCTACTCCTCCTTCAACCAGCATGGCCTGTAACTCCAGCATTGTGTTCCCCAGGCTCCTGACATTTCTTAACACCATCCCCCAACTCTTGTCCCTACCCCCCTTTACTTTGCCCTCCCCAGACCTTATATACGTCCCTCCCTCCTTCATCACTCTTGGAGCCTTCCTCCCTAGGCACCTGTCCAACCCCCATGGGGCTGAAGGACAGCCCACCCGCAAAATGTATGGTTGTCAGGTCAGCACCCTCATTTTCCCTCCTCTCACAAGTTTAAACCCCACTCAGCCTGAATGAAATCCACCATCCCTGTTTTAGGACTTCCTTCCCTATTGGATTTAGGTGAAGCCTATCCCTGGCGTACAGTCCCTCCTCCTCCCAAACTCCAACCCCCCAGCACCCCAGTCCCTGTTCTTCCCCCACTGCCTGAGCCAGTCATTTACCTCTGTGATCTTCATTTTGTTCTCCACAGTGGCCCTTGGTACTGGCAATATTTCTGAGAAGGTAACTGTGCGTCCATTATCCTGGAAAATTCTGGTCAGTTCTCGGAAACTTGCCTGGAATTCCAGTACACTATTTCCCTCTATATCGTTTGTCCCCAGGTGCACCAGGAAGTCCAGTGATCCTCCACAGTCCTTTGCCAGCTCATACACCAGGAACTTTGCCCTATGCACCGTCAGATCAGAGATACTCACTACCTTAACTCGACTGGATTTCTCTCCCCCCCCAACCAGTGAATACCTCTAATCATGGAGTCCCCCAACAGGAGTACCTTAGTGTCCCCTTGGACTTTTGCTTACCTCTTTTGTGCCCTGTTCCAACCTCGACCCTCCTCTTACCTGTTTTCTCCTTCCCCTGGTGTCTTCCTGCCTCCATGAGAGAACCCCTTGTTGCTCTCCTCTCTTGTCCAACTTTTTATGCCCGAATTCCCCAGATCCCCTGATTTGTCGTCTCCTTGTTCCCCTTCTATCTGCTGCCTTCATCTCCCTAACCATGGTCATATCCCCATGCCTCTCACTATCCTCCTCCTCCTCAATTTTATTTACCCTCCCATGCCCCCTGTAGGGTCCCCTTACCTAGAGACCCTTCTCTGGTACGGTCCTTCCTTCCAGGGCCCCCTTCGACTCCATTTCTCCTCCTTTCCCACTATTTTGCCCTCAGCCCCACATCTGCTATCCGATTTCCCACCTCCTCTGCTTGATATTTAATTTGCCTCTTCCCCACTAGATTGATTGTTTGATATTTCCTTTCTCAGTCCCTATCCCTCCAATTATCTCCCTCCCTCCTACCCCATTTTTATCCCACTCATCTCCATATGCCCCTTCCTCACCTTCCAATTTGCGTAATGGCTCAAATTTATTATAACACTCAATGCCAACCTCCTGCTTTTGACCCAATTTCCCACTGACCGCCCCTCTAGTCTGCCCCTTGCCAGCCCCACCTGTCCTGTCACCCTCCCCCTTCTTATGATTTGGACAGTTTACTCTACTGCTTTCCTCCCCGGCCTCTGCATCCCTTGCTACAAGTCCACACTCCATAAATTCTCCCCGCCTGTGTGATGAAATGAGTCCTGGTCTCACACCACCACTTCCCACCTGCTGTCCATAGCCCCTCCCATTCTCTTTCATCATCTCCCCATCGCCTCCAGTTACATCCTTAGTTTACCTCTCCTCTGATCTGCGATAACTGCCTACAGAGTGGGCCACCACCCTCCCTCCAGGCCCAATTTAGTATTATCACCACCGCACAACCAGTGCAACCTACAAACCCTCCAAAGATGCCTGCCCTGTTGGCTGGAGGCCGCCCACATTGTCCTTCTCCATACAGGTTTGGACGCTTCCTCTGCCCAGTCTCTTCCCCCAGAATACCACCCCCACCTCTTCTCCCAGTAGCCATACTTGGGTGTGTAAGAACAGAGTTATAGCCCCTAGCAGTTCTAACAGATAAAACAGAGCCCTAGAGCCCAGCTCCTAATCTAGGTAAAAATAATTTAGCTGCTAAACAGTTTAAATGCCTCCCTAGAACCAGCTCCTAATCTAGGTGAAGTAAATTATACTAGGTAAAAATAAATTACCAGGGCTTACAGTTCTAACGGTCCTAACATCTAGATCATCTACTCTGTCGCAGAGTACAGTGTACAGTACCATCACCCCACAATATCAATCCTATAGGCTAATAAGCACAGCAAGATACCTAACCTTAACAGACTAATATATTGGCAACACAGTACAGAACCAAGTCCCACTATATGGAATTTAGGCCCCCTGACCTTCACCCCACAATAACCAACCCGCAGGTCAATAAGTTTAAATAAACCATAGTCACCAGTTGAAGTCTGCTCAGCCCAGCTCCTTATGCCCCCTCTCTTATGCAGAGTCCAAGAGATCCGCAATTACAGCTACCTTGCGTTGCTTTCTGTATTTCAGTCCAATACAGATAATCCCATGGAAGAAGTTCAAGCAGAAGCAGGTGGATTTATCAAGTCCAAGCAGTTGCAGGTCCCTTCCTCTGTGAAGCTCTCTGCTCATCCAGTTGCCCTTTATGTTACTTGGCCACACCACGTTTCTCCAGGATTTCCAACTCCACCTCCATTTAGTTGGCTTTTCCCTCCCTCTGGCATTTAATAGAGGTCAGGGGGCAGGGTGGGAAGCAAACCAGCTCCCGATGTGCAGCTCTTGCAGTCTGGCTGGGCCTTTAAAGCCAGACCTGTTGGCGCTCACTCCCTGATTGGCTGGCCGAACCCTTTGCCTCTACTGCCGATAATCAGCAGTCTCCAACAAGACAATTCACCACGACTGTGGTGAACCCTTCCTCTGCTGCTCCTGGACTCTGGATCCTCCTCACTTGCTCACGCCATGTCGACCTCATCTGTGCTGCCACCCACTGCGGCAAGATCATTCTTCTGGTGCTGCCACTGAGAGCGGCAAAACCAGCTCTGATCTATCTTTTTTTTACAGTAAAGTAAAAAAACAGAAGTCTCCTACAACAATGATTTAACAAAAACAATCAAATCATAATAATACTGAAACCCTGATTTAAGGGAATATGATAACCATGGGGCTAGGTTGTCAGAAGCAAATTTTAATTTATTGCAGCCAGAAGAAGAAGATCCCAGATTAAAGTTCATGACATATAACTTCAAGCAATAAAACCTCCTTTACAGAAGAAAAGATCTCACCATCAACAGTTCTAACATTATTGCTGCATTTCACACAAAATGCTGTGAACACAGTCTAACTCTAGCAGCAGTTTGATTTTGCATTTCTTTACTTATGCAGTAAGAAACAAAGAAACCTAGAATTTCATAGGCAAAGAAAGACCTACGGTCCATCAGGACTGCCTGCTCCCTACCTCAGCCTTGCCAGTCTCCCTCTCCCAATTCCCACAGACATTTTCATAAACCCTTTATCTCGGTCCCACTCCCACCCTTTTTTGAAACCAGTAACCGCCACCATTTATTTATTTATTTTTTAACTTATTTTATGCACATCTCACTGGGCATCTCTCAGGTCCCATCTGCTACCGGCTGACTCAACCGCCCGCACCGACCTCCAAGTGCTTCATCAGGTATGTGAGGTCCAGGCTCTCCGACTCCCAAGGAGAAGCCCCAAGTCCCAGGGAGACCGGAGAATCGTGATGACACTGGGCGCTTGGTCGATCACCAAGCCAGTTCGCTGCCGCCACCTGGACGGGTAGGTGCTTGATTTGTTTCTCCCTGAGCATAGACGTGCAGTGACGCCCAGCTCAGCGCAGTGCACGCCGCCGCATGCACCTGGAGGACGTCCGCTACTGTTGCAATCCCCCCGCCTGCCACCATGCCCTGCAATTTCCCCAGCCTCTGCCAGGGATTGCCAGAGCACGAGAAGAGTGAATCCCCCCTCCCCAGGGAAGGAGTGCAGTCCCTGGGGCACTCCATCCCCACTGACCCCCGACAGCCCGGGCTCACTCCCGAATCCAGGTCACTGGCGTGGCGTGAGGTGTGGCGTCCAGCGACTCAACCCTCAGCGCCACTGGGCCAGCGGAACCGTCACCATGTTAATACTTGTTTATCACCATCTCTGTGAAGAAGTATTCTTTATATCTCTCCTCACCCCCACACCCCGCAAGTTTATAGTTATGGCCATGTTTACATGGCCTCACCAATCTCTGTAGCAATCTGCTCTTGATTTTGCCTCCTGCGCTGATACTGAGGCGCATTTACACAGCCCCTTTTAGTGCCGATGCAGGCTGCACTAGAGAGGGGTTGTGAGTCTAGTGACTGGCGAGTCTTGGGCAGTGTCAGCAGTGATGCCCAGACTGCGGACATCACTACTATACTAGCTGATGAGACGGACATCAGTGCGAGCAAATTAATGTATGTTTTTACAATAACTACTAGTTCAGAACAGTGCAGCACAGTAGTTTGGTGCCAGTGAATCTGGTGCATGAAGGGATGAAAAGTAACATCCTTGCAAAGCTGATTTTTGTTGAGCAGTGAAATATGGGGTAAAATAAACTGAAGGAAGAAGAGTTTGCAGCATTTGGGTGGGGTTGGTGAGAACTGTGATTCAGAGGCAACAACTTCCTGGTTGATGCTGAGAATCTACGTTGTGCATCGGAGTGAGCGTTGCAACTTATCCACGTGGCTGTTTACACTGCTTGCACTGGAACACGTCCTCATTTTTGCAGCAGCTGTAGATGAGACTAAAGGAATGACTTAACCTGATCAGGTACCTTTTCACATGAGTCGTACCACTGGTGCAGCGGTAGCGCTACTGCTTGTTACGCAGATGACTCAGGTTCAGAAACAAATCCAGATGACTCAGGTTCAGAAACAAATCCAGGCTGTCGGATGGTTGGCGGGGGTATGAATGTCCATGAGGACTGTTCTCTCCTCTGGGGAGGTGGGCAAAGCCCAAGCTTGCCTGGCCCTGGTGGAAACTGGAGGAAAGGCTGCTTGGGCCAAGAAGGTCAGGAGACATGGCAGACATCGGTGTACGTTGTGTGGGAGCACGTTGTGTGCACCATAATGTCACTGCATGTCACGTCTCCGTGGGCGAAAACAGGAGGAAAAAGCAAGCTGCAGGATGAGGACATGCGCCCGCAGGCCCCACACGTGACCAATTCGGCATGCTGACCAGAACCAGATCTGTTCTGCAGCAGGGCTTGGGGAATCTCGCCGACCCCGCTGGGGGGTGGGAGCAAGCCCTTGGGGAAGACAGCTGGCAGGTGAGTACCAGCAGATGTTAGGGTGATGGGGCTGGGGCGCTTGTCGGAAGGAGGGCCGACGGGAGGTAACTGTTCACACTGTCATATTTGCACCACAATAACCCAAATGCTCATGTTGCTGCGGTGCAAATGTGGCAGTGTAAATTGGCCTTTTCTCCCTTTTATAACTGTCCTCTCACATCGCCTAAACAATTACTGGCAATCTACCATGCTTACTCCTGTCAGATATTTGAATGCGTCTGACATACCCCACTTTCTGGCCTTCAGGGAGTATGTGTTGAGGTTATTTATTTATGTAGTTTTTGTGTACCGGGTAAGTGTACTAGGCAAGAATTGCCTGTGTTCAGGCACGTCCCAGGAGGTTACAGCAGGATTATGCAGAGACGGGCACAGTACATAGAAGACATATGTAATGACAACTTGCATGGCGTGTATTGCAACACAATAAATAAAGTGCAGGAGTATCACAGCATAGCAACATAGTCACAACACAATATAACTAGAACAGTAGATAGGAGACTGTGTATTATGAGGCTATAATTCCATGGAGAGGTTTCATGTTACCAGAACCTCAAGATGGCATTTTTAGTCGAGTGATACACCATCCCCTATTTTATTTTTTTTTTGTAATATATATGGATCCAAGAAGCTTAAAAAATGCCCCCCCACACACACAGTCTGCTGAAAGTGGGTGGATTTTCCTGCAGTTAGCAGTCTTTACTTCTTATGAGAAAAGCCTTACTCTACCTGTTGAGAGCAGGCCGGTGTGTAAACTGCCAAGCAAGTGAGCGTTTCAGTGACCACTGGCTCTGGAGGCTGAAAGACACTCCTACCTGATACTTGCGATAAGCAACTGCGCTAAAGTTTTGAAAATGAGAGTTGTTGGTTCCTGCCAGTCGCATCGGAGGTCGTGTTCATGTCACTTTCATGTGCTGAGCATGAGGCTCGTGCTCAGCTGATGGGTGGAATGCAGCGCACAGTAACATTCTTTCTCATAATGCCGTTGTTGTAGCTTCAACGACAGTGTTACACGATCTCGTAATACTGTTGCAGATTCAACGATGGTATTACGGCAAAGTTTTGTTGCTATTATTGTGCTTATCCAGGTATTATAAACAGAATAATAATGAAGTAGACTACAAATATTGGAAACATCTGATTAAGTTGTACATAATCAGCATCAGGCTTAGCGACAGGTGCAAGAGAAAGCATAAAGTAGATGTCTACGATACTTAGTCTCTCCTCATAAATCTTCCCTTGTTGCCAATGTATAATTTTGGTTGCCCTCCTCTGAAGTGACTCTAATCAGTCCTTATCCTTTTTAAGATGAAGGTTCTAGAACTGTGCATTATAAGTCGGAGGTAGACTCACTAGCAAACTGTAGTGGGGATAAGATCACTCCCTTTGTGCTACTGGAGAAGCCCTGCTGATGCATCCAGCTTCTTGTTGGCCATTCCATGTGTCTTGCTGGATTGGGCAGTGCTTTTGAGGCTGTCACTTAGAACAACTCCAAGGTCCCTTTCCGCTGAGTTCTGTTCTGCCCTGCCACCCCCCAGCAGTCTGGTTTTTTTTTGGTTTTTTTCCAACTTCTATTTGTGCCCCACGACCCGGGCACTGTCGCCTGACTAGCCATCTCCGAGTCAGCTCACCCCCATCCTGCCGTGGTTTGCCCCCCAGGTGGGGATGGAGCCAGGGGCCCCCCCCCCCGTTACCTTTTAAATCGCATTGGGGTCTCCTCTGTGGCCGAGTTCTGAGGATGGCAGGGCTATCCCTCTGGTCAGTGCTGCGCCAGGACAGCAACTTTTTTCATATATTCTCCCCCGGGTGTGTGATGTGCGTGTGACACCAAGGCGTGTACATTGGCGTCTGTCACACCCCTCCCCTCTTGTTCAGGGCCATGCCATGCCGAACCTCTAGCCATCGCCAGAGGTTGGTCATGTCCTGAACTAGGCATCCCCCTCTCTCCTGGAGGAGACGAGCAGTCCTGTGGATGCTCAAGCAGCGACCCGAATCTGTTCCTGAATCCGGGTCACCGGCGTCACAAGCAGTAGTGCTGCCGCTGTGCTAACTGGATGACCCTAGCAATCTATTTTTGTTGCTGTCATGTTTTCTGTTAATGTAAGAGCATAAACCTCCAATGAGAAAGCCTTTATAACATGTTAAATAAATACTAAAAAAAAGTCTGGATAATCATTGAATTTAAATAGCAAGGGTTAGGTTGTAACACTTACAATATGAACATTAGTCTTTTACTATTGACTGTTGTTAGTTTATGGCAGAACTAATTCCCTTCCCACCACCGATTTCCAAGTCCGGCCAGCATGTGAGTGAAGGACACCTTCTTGGTATACAAAAGATTGAACTGAGACCGTTTGGTAAATTGCCTTTTATTTGGAAGTAAGTACACATTATCGGTTGCACCAAAGATGATGTTTTTTGTGAATACCTACCCTGTGTGTCAAGGGCCTTATTTTGCTATATGCTTTAAGTAAAGTAGCAAGTTACTATTGCATTAGTTCTCAGTCTTTGTCATAGTGAGCCTAGAGGGGAACTATAGTAAAAATGTACAAAAAACAAAACAAAAAAAAAGTACTATACCAAGTGATTTGATTTTTGGGTATAGTCATAGTGTGTCCTTTCCTTTGTTTGCTGTTTTTGTTTCTGAATTTGCTTACTAGTTTTATGGCCCCTGGGGAGCTCCATGTTTGAATGGTTTGTCGATTTTCATTTGCTTACAGTGCCTCCTGTCCCATGTGACATTGATGCATCCAAAACCCTTGATTGCCAGTGATAGCTGCAGTAGCAGTGTCCCCATACTGTGTATCA
This sequence comes from Neoceratodus forsteri, assembly GCA_016271365.2. Lineage (NCBI taxonomy): Eukaryota > Metazoa > Chordata > Ceratodontiformes > Ceratodontidae > Neoceratodus > Neoceratodus forsteri. Next base: position 31,090,136 of record CM057456.1, read on the forward strand.
TTCAGTTTCTTCCGTTCTATAAATAAAAATCTGGTCGTTAGAAAAAATGAAATGAAATAGTATATGATTCATATCTTATTATCTGTACCTTTTATTGTGAGGTAAGTCCTACTTTTACATTTTATTCATTCTTACCCTTCTGAATTTTCTGTGTTATATACATTTTGTAGCCAGATATCAAATACTTTTCTTTCCTATGGTTTAAGATATATATGCACATATTTAATAATTTCATTAAGTTGCTTTTCATTTTATATCAGGTGAAGTGTTGCTAAACCACTTATTAAATGCTTGGGCTGTTCCTTTATGTCTTTCTTTTCTTTTTCAAGAGGAACAGTCAGCACTAAGAGTCCCCACACCCAAGCGTCGGGCTGGTCCCAGTTTGCACTTTGTGTGCAAAAACATTTTTTTTTTTATATCAGGCTGATTCTACTGGCTTCCAAGCTGACAGTTGCTGTAACCAGAAGTCACAGAATCCTCTACAGCTGATATCAAAGCAGAACTGCAGTAGTTGGAGACTCAGTGGGAACTGAGAGTGGGAATACTTCCTTGTCTCCTCTCTTCCTGAATCTGTACCCACATGTGTAACATTTAACCTCACTTCATGAAGAGTCACCTAAGTAGCTTGTTCAATAAAGCGCTCCCTAGTCCACCTCTTTAGTTAAACCTTCGTCCTCATTTAAACCTTATTTTCGTTTAGAGCATCAAGTCTTACTATCGCCTTGCTTCATGACTAAGTAATATTTTCTTCCAGTCCCCCTCCCCATTGTGGCATCTTAACAATCTCTCAGTTGTTGGGTTGTATGGTACATCTGTGTGACGTGCCCTGCCACAAGGACAGCGCAAGCAGTGCTCCACAGTGGATTTTATTACCTGTTGGTCTTCGCACGTGATGTACCTTTAACGTAGTCCATGTGATCTTGTTTATATTGAAGTGACCACAAAGAAATGAGGAGTTAGAATATCAGAACAGAAGAGCTGCATCCGCCAAAAAAACAGTGCATCTCCAGTGGCAAGGCACTTCACACCTTTCCCTCCCCCTCCATGCCTTTCTCCTCCAGTTCTTTTCCTCATGGTCTTTATAGGACATGATGGCAGACACACACACACACACTTGTCCTTCACTTTGAGATACCCTCACCATAAAATTCGGTCTGTCTCGCCATCAGCACTAGACTGGCTGTAGTTGGCACCAGTCAGCTCTCCTTACCTTTCCTTTGTGTCTCCTTCAACACCTTCCTTAAGCTACACTAGGGTAATTTTTCATTGCCATATGTAATCCCTTTTTTTGGCTCTGTCCCTGCATCCACTATGGACAGTTTATTTTAGGCAGCAAGCTATGTTTGCATCGTCTCCTGTTGTCCCGAGTTCTCTTTTGTGCAGATTTTTAAAGATACTTGCTACGTTTAGAGTGTGACTGGACTGTGGTGAGGTTTGAGTAGGGATGTGGCCAGTAGAGCCATTGTTGAGAGATTGGTTACACAACTTACACCACACACTACGAATTTGCACACCCATGATGCTTTGCACTTTTTTTGCTCTACAATACAGGCTTGTACTGTTTGTGTATTATACATACTGTCCTTGTTATGAATTGTTTTTGCTTCTTAAGCATGTTATGCCAACTGTATGGGTTTAAAACAGATCAGTGTGGAGGGTTTGTACCAAGAGGATACTTTTAAGGGGTTTTTGCCTCGAAAGAAACATTTCGGCATTATTTCCATAAATAATACATTTTAAGTGTCCCGATCTAAGTGCCAGCCGGCTGCTGCTGCTTCTGTGTGTCCACGTGCATAAAATGGCAACAGAGCCGTGGGTACAGTCATTCATGAACATGTTTGGCATTTTTTTCCAAATGCAAAATATATAGTGTGCCTGTTACAGTTACATTTCCTTTACTTGCCAAATTTAGCCCCAGTTAAAACAGAGGCTCTAACCTTCTTAATTTCTCGACTGAAAGTGGAAGTTGTGACTCTGGGCATGCACATTACGTCACCACTTTATGCACATGGACGTGCGGGGGCAGCAGCTGGACGGCATTTAGGTTGGGACACTTAAAATGTGTTCCTGATATTTATGGAAATAAAAAAAGTTACTTTTCAGGCAATACTCTTGTATGTAATTTGCTGACTTCAAGCAGGTGGCAGGGCAAATACTTGCATAGACTTTGGAAAAAGGCAAAAAAGCTGACAGTGCCCCTTTAATTACAGTCGTGATTCTCTGTGGCTGGCAGTGACTACAAGAGCCAATTGCTCACTGTTGTCCTCTGTTGGTTATTAAGCAAATTGACACTCAGTATGGTCCTACAGTTCAGCAAATGAAATGACAGAATATAAGGCAAAACGTTTGTACTCTATCGTAGAGCATAGATGGAATGTAGAATAAATAGTATATAATATCCATTTACTCTTTTTTTTTCATTTTTTTTATTCTTTGGTAACCGGGGAAGGCCCACTAGACATTAGTGGCTCTTTTCAGGGGTGAATCAGGAGCCCTGGGGAGGTTAAGTGACTTGCTCAGAGTCGCACAGTGTGCAAGTGGAGATTGAAGGAATCAAACCCAGATCTGCTGGATGTATAAGGCTCCTTTGCAGCTTGTCGCTTTAACCTCTAGGCTATACTGCCAGCCCCAGCATTTATGTAAGACACTTCCAATTCAGTTTACCCGTTCCAGGAACTGTATACCTATGATGCTTCGTGCTGGGTTTTTGCTTTCAGATACATGCATATGCATTTAAGGGATTTACAGAAACAAAACAAGTTGGAAATTATCTGTCTTCTTGTATTGTGTATGCATTCTACAAACTGTCCTTGTTTCAAACTAACTTTCTTCTCGTGCATAATATAACAGCTGTGATGAGTCTGTAGTAGATAGATCTGGAGAGTGTATAGCAAGACTAGAATATACTGTAAAACACTGTCTAGGTTCTGTGTGGCTGGCAGTGATTACATGAGCTAATTGCTCACATTTGTCTGTTGTTGCTGATCAGTCAGAACTGACACTATGACAGTCCAGAAGATGTAATGGAGGGAAACGTTAGAAAGAAGTGGCCAGGGGTATAACCAGGCATTTCAGATTTGTACACCAGCCTGCCACACTGCTGCCCCCTCCCCTGCTGTTGTTCATGCCTGCGCCCCCCTGACTCGAGTCCAAGGTTCCTGGCTCCAATCAGACAATTCCCACACTAGACCTGCTGTCTGTCTGTGTTGCTAGTGTGGTGCTTGCTGCCCGCTGGTAAACTCCATTGACTGCACCATGAGTCCAAGACCATGGCAGAAATGTCTTCTCTCTACCCCGCAGGTAGGCAGATTCACTCCACTTGAAGTCTTTTTTCTTTTAGTTGGCTCCGAGTCTGTTCTTCCATCTGCTGCTCCTCAGTTTTCTACTTCTTCTCTCACTCCCAGTACAGTTGAACAATAGTATGGCTTCTAACTTTGCTGGGGCATTTAAACTCGCTGTCCTAGACTTGCCACACCCCCTACCAGATGCCGCAGCCAATCACTATGCAGGTGGACCATGCGGACCTAATTGAGACCTTCAGCTTCAACGTCTGCTGTCCACTCTGCCACCCCCCCCAAAAACAAAGCTGAAAGAGAAAAGAAAAAGTCTGCGAAGCCAAACAAAGGAATTTAAATGCGATGGACTAGAGAGGGCAGCGCAATGCTGGTCAGCTTGTTTGCTACCCCCTGCTACTGAACTTGGTACGCCATGGCTTACTTGGAGTATCAGCAGCTACGCCCTTGAGAAGTGCCAAGGTGATTGAAGAAATTGGACTGAAGTGAGAAGGATAGCTTAGCACCTCTCAGTAGCATTGTTAGTTTAATCAGATACTTGTATTGTGTGACCTGTAGAACAGTATGGAATTTAAATTTTACGTAGTGCTTTTCAAATACTACGTCTCAAAGTGATTTACAAAAGCAGTATATTTGCACAAGATAGCCTAGCTGACATGTTACATCTCATTTCCTGTTGGGTACTGCTGCTTGGGAAAGCTTGCCACCGTTCAGTACAGTTAGTACTTTTTTTCTGGACTTGCCAATCTTTAGGATGCATTCTCTCGCTTCTTTCCCTAGTATAGATGAAGTAGCTGGAAGAGCTGATTTACTGTCCACCCACTGCCCTTCTTTTGGTCCCTGGAGTGTACTGCACTTCACTTCCTGTATCTTGATGATATCTGCCTAGCTGAAACTGAGTTTCAGTGGTTGATTTGCCCTTTACTACACACCTCTGCACCCAAGACTCGTTCACGTTTCGATCATGGTTTTGTGCTGTGCTGCTTTGTTTGCAGCATAGAGCACCATAAAACAATCTGACATCTGCTGCAGGAATAAAGACTCTCAACGTGTTGATTTATCTGACAATTAAGAGGATGGCATTAAAAGCAGAATTCTTTCACTTAAGTGGTACCATGGTGTCTCTGAAGGCATGAAGAATGTATCCCTGTGCCTGTGGGCCTGAGAATAACAACGAACGTGTCAATCAGAGGAAGACGAACATGAAAAGTAATTGGGTCCCAAATGTTCAGAGAGCATGAGACTGATGTCTTAATAGTTCTGAACAAGCTTCGTCTTTGACGTTTGTCAATAGCTGGCAATGCATTGTGCTTTTCATTGCTTTTGTCTCGCAGAGGACAAGGTTTAAAGAGCCCTCGACATTTCAAGGGACATATTGACAACATATAATTTGTGTAAAGCTTATATTTTACATATCTCCTGCAATTAATGTCCCCTCTTTCACTGTAGCTGTGCACACTAACATGACAATAGGACTGCTTTCCCCTAGACTTCATCTGCTGTGGCAGCTTCTCTACAGATAACATAATCCTGTATGTGTGACATCATCACCATTTTCACAGCAACAGGCTGACATGTCATTGTAGGCAAACAGCCAGAGCAGCCGACTGTGGAACACTGATTCTCTTTTCCTGTTCATGTACATAGTTTTAAAGACAACCATTCCTGGTATTTTTAAAACTCCCACCCCCCAAAACAAGAGGAAGCTCCCTTACCTCCGTGGGAGCTCCTCTGTAGTAAAAACAGCTTTTGTAATTATATCCCTAAGGGAAGGGATCGTTGATTGCCCCCAAGGGGCTAGCAGCGTAATCCCTTTGCACTTCCCTGTTGCTGGCCATGTCCCGTTTTATGACGTAGCAACAGGAAGAGCACGGGGGCGTGCTCCTTTGAAGTGTATAGAGCGTGATTTTAAAGCACCTTTCAGTAAAACCGGAGCCAGTGTTCAACTGGAAAAAGGGTAAGATTTAAGACAGAAAATATGTGAAATATAACCAGAATTGTATCCAGAATGTTTGCTTAAAATGTCCCTTGTGGGGGCCCTAGAGAGCAACTTACTGGCAAGACATGTTGCTTTTCAGCTCTGCAGATACACCTCTTAAAACTATTAAAATAATAATTTTGAGCAAGATTGCTCATCTAACTCGAACTCTACTGGATAGCTAAGATTATCCTGAGAAGATCGTTACCTGAAGCCAGTATGGAGCGCAACTAGAGAGCGAATACTACTAATCCTAAAAGTACAGGGGCAAACTCTGACCAGGCCTCATCCTCAACTGGAGGTACTACAGGACCGGACCCTCCATGGAAGGCCTTGCAAGCCTCTATGCAGGGCCCAGGCTATAGATTTAAAAGTTGAATCGATCCTGCAGCGCTTTGCGGAACAAGATGCAAAGCTGGCAGTAACATCGAAAACCGCAGAACTGGCAGAAAAGACCGCAAATCAAGCGCTGGCTGCTACAGCAAAAATAGTGCAGGAAAATACCCAGTTAAGGTATCGCCTTGAGGCACTGGAAAATGCAAGTCGGGTTTCTCACATATTTATTATAGGACTTCCAGAGGGGAGCGAAGATACGGACTTACTGATGTTCCTGCAGTCCTGGCTACCTGATGCCTTAGATCTGCCTAAAGAATCCATCGGAGAGCAAATGCTGAAGGCCATTCGAATAACCCCTAGAGCAGCAGGGCCTCGTGGTGAGGCTCCCAGAGTGGTGCTTCTTGCTACGACTGGTGCCAGTGTTTGTGATCACATCTTGCAGGCGGCCCGGGCTGCTGATGGACTTTCCTTTAATGGGGCTACAGTACATTTATTCCCCAACTTATCCTTTGCTACGAGGACCAGGCGCAAGAAATTTGACGCCGTTCACTCCCGCGTTCGAAGTCTGGGAGTGAGCCACTCGTTATTGATGCCGGCATGCTTCAGAATCCATTATGGAGTGCGTACATATTTATACAGTGACCCGATGGAGGCAGGCAAGAAGGCCGAAGCCATCAATCGAGAATTCAACACGTCCGAAGCCCACCCTGATTCTGAGTCTAGATCTGAAGATGAAGTGGACAGTTGAGATATGAGGGCTTATTCTTAGGAGAGACACTTGAGTATCTCTGTTTTGTTTTTGAAGTTCCCTTGATTTTCACGATACCACCAGAGCTATTAGCTCTAAAATGTATCAGTTGTTATAGAGTATTGTTGCTTAACTAATATGTGTATCTATCTGCATAATGATTAGCAGTGCTACGCATGTGAGGAGTACATTTTATTTTTCACAGGATTTGGAGTCATATCAGCACTGGATGCTGAGTAACGAACATTTGAAAGAACTATATTTTGGACTGGTTCCCCAAAAGCCTTAGCAAGCTGTAGCCTTTCTGGACTATAATTTAGTTTTTTAACTGTATTGTCTCTCTCCCCCCCCCCCACATCCTTATATCTGTTTGTGTAGACTGTCCATCCTATATATATTTGGTGTATCCGATTGAACACTAATGTGATCTCGCTCAGCTCTGTAAATTGTAAAGTCGTTGCTTTATTTTAAATGCAATAAATACAATTAAAAAAAATGTCCCTTGTAATGCCAGAGGCTGTTTTGATTCTCCCTCTCTTAATGTCCAGTTTATGGCAGAAAATGCATTTTCAGAACTGTCCATTTAAAGATCATCTAGTGGGATCACCAAAAGTCCATCTACACCGTACATATGATGTCCTGATTGTTTTTTGCTGGGGTGGCTACCGTGGCTGGCATCTTATTACCTTAGTAAATTGACTGGCCATCCAGCTTCCCATGAGGTACGTAGTGCAGTTGAGAGCTTTGTTATTTATTTATGTAAAATGTTTTACCAGGAAAGGCATACTGAGCAAAAGCTCATTCCCAGATGCATTCTGGGGGAGGGATACAAACAGATACAAACATCTTATGCGGTATAAACTTACACATGTAGTAATTAACATTTTACAGAGTGTATAAAGTTTGATATACAGTGTACATCAGAAGACAAGGAGATATTGGGTCAGCTGCATGCAAAGTTTTATAAACAGTGCAAAACTTAGAGAACACAACAACAAAACAAGCATAATCACTCCAACAGATTACATGGAACTGGGTTTACAGTTTATACCTTTGCCTGTCTGGCACTTGAATCTTATTTTGTAAGTCGCATGCAGTGGGTTAATCAGCCAACAGTGTAACTGGACCACAGCTTCATCTCTGTGATGAAAACAGTGCTTGACCACATGCTGATGTAACCCCTAGGTGGCGGTATCCCTGGGCTACTACCCCTGCCTGTTTGGCTAGTAGCAGGTTAAGGGGCCTGGGTACTGAAACGGGTGCCTCCACCCAGAGGTCAGGGTTGTTAGTGGTCAAGCTAACCTGGGCACAGCCCTCTGGGACACTGTAACCCCCCCCTTCTCTTCTAGTGGCCTGAACAATATACAATAATCACTTTCACAATGGCCCTTATTCACCATGCAGTTACCCACACTGTTTGCACTTACCACCAGGGCTGGTTCCCCTAGCTCAACCCTGGGGACCCCCTGTAAAATAAGGTTATGCACAGCAAATAGCAACAGTACAGTACTCTTGGCACAAACTGGAACCAGAGTCAGGTTAAATGCAAAAAGAGTTTGATCTGATTTATTCAGGGGACTTGAACAAGGGAGGGGGCGTAATCAGGTTGATTGGCATAAAGGCTAAATCAGTCAGTCAGTTATGCATGCACTTCAGAGTCCCTACACAATCACACACTCTGGGTACCCAGGTAGGAAAAAGGTGGGCTAGCCAGGACAATTGCCTGGGTTTAGGCCGGCTTCGGAGCTGGTTGGGGCCCTGTGATGGAAGAAAGCAACATGAGCAACACAAACTATTTGTAATCTGGAGCCGGAGGGCTACGTTTGTGAAGGAAAAGACAACAAAGCAGTCAGATGACAACAGTTTAGATTTAGTTGTTGTTGCAGGGAGCTACCCTGATGTTTACTCACGATACCCAATACAGGACACAGGCAGGATGAAATTGAGACTGCAGGTTGTTGAGCTGGAGTGCCAGGAGAAGCAGGGTCTGCACGAATCACCAAGGCATCGTTCCTGTTCAAGGCATTGAGCAGGGGACTGATCCCCAGGCAGGTTTCTCATCGATGGCTTTCTCTGTGTAGTGGGTAGTCTGGCTGGGCCAGTGTGGCAAGGCCCAGGCCAAATGGAGATGCAAACAGATTTAGTCCGTTGGAGCTGGATGGTGCATCCAGCAAGCAGAACACAGTTCAGTACACAGTGGGGAACCAAATCACGACCCACTAACAGCACACAGCACATTTACATGTAAGAAATTCTACTGTACCGGGCAGATTGCTATCCGACCGCAATTACAGAGTCTCTGCACAAACTGGGAGTTCAGAGGTGGCTGGAAATCCTGACAGGCCGATTGCATTCAGCGAATCTTCGGTCTTCTTCAGGTTAAAGACTGGTCACAGTTCTGTGGCTTAAATTGTCCTCACAATTCGAATTCAGTCCGAATAAGCTCTATTTTCCCTCTCAGAGACAGCAGGCAGACAGGCAGGCCAAAACCCAGCCCTTTCACAGTTCTCCTGCGCGAATTACACAGGGGCTGCTGCTTGAATCACTCAAGCTGTTGCCACTTCCACTTCCCCAATTCAGACGGGCTCTAGCTGCAAGCAGCCTGGGACTTTCCCCAGAATCCAAAAGGTTCAATTGGCTGATCTATCTGTCAGTCAGTTCAAGGGCTCCTCCTCCAGGTCTGTTTTGGCGCCAAAATGCTAAAACTACAATTCCTACAGAATCTTGCTCCCACAATACCCCTAGGGATAGGCTCTATTTTAGAGTTCTAAAAGGTACTGATTGGTGCTGACTGGCAGTCTAAAACCAAAATGGTGGTGCAATACATAAGGTCCATGCTGCAAAGAAGGCAGGTTAGACAAACTACAATATCATTACTATTGTAGTGGATAATCGGCAAAAAAGTGCAGCTTCTAACAGAGCTCCCTCTGCACTAACAGCAATGGCAAAACGGAACAATTGTCTGGTAGCCTAGGCGGGACTCAAGCATAGAAACACTCAGCCCCCCTCCCAGGTTAATTATGACTGCAATCTAGGCAGCTCTTTAAGAGACAGTACACAGAGGCTTTACAGGCACTCTCTGGCAATACATTTGAACTGCTAAAACGCAGGACACCAGCCTCGCAGTGAGCATTTAGGCCAGCTCAAGGAAGACTTTTCGGGAACCCCCATTTGTAGGGGGGGTTACACTAACGAAGTAGCTTTATGTACCAGGTCATAGACAGTGGGAAGGCGCCAGTTCCAAAAACAGTGTCCAGTGCACCCAGTCACCACCAAAAAGGTGATCCTTTATTGATCAGGCAGCTACTCTTTTAATTTTGACGTGCATGAGCTGTACTCCCACTGGCTGAAACTGAAAGAGTAGGTACCTAACCTATGAGGGAGTTGCCCTGTCATCGGTGGTCAGACTTATCTATCACAGCTCAGCTGATTTTATGGAACTAGGAACTCCCTTTAAATTAATGCAATGAAGAAAGTATAAAAAAATAGAATAACTTTAAAAATGATTTGCAGGCTCCTTTCAGCAGCATTTGGGGGTGGGGGTGTCACTGGATACAGTTTGTTTATAATATTCACCACACACCAGTAGCCCCCTACAAAATTAAAAACAAATGTTTCAGAAATGTAATTAAAACTTAGTGGATGAGCCAGGGTTGAGCTTGCTATGTTTTAATTACCAGAAGCTTGCCAGTCCCATCTGAAACTGGTCAGATTGATTTCCAGGATTTGTAGGAAACCAGGATTGGCTGATGCCATTGTGGATTTTCTGTACACCAGTAATAGTGTACAGCGTCACAGTCTGTGTGGCTCTTGCCCCTAGTTGTTACTGCCCGCCTTGCACCCTGACATAAGTCCCTCATCATCACTGGAATATATGCTGTTTGTCTGCATTTGTTTCTTTAGTAAATTGAATTGTAATTTCTGTTTTTATTAGTGATAAATTGTCTGTACTTATTAGATCATTATGTATGTAATTAATGTTACTGTTCTTTATTTTTATTCTGTTTGTCATCTCCCTGGTCGTGCCAGAAAATAAACATTCGATGTATGTTCAATCTGAAGGGCAGAAGGGAAACCAGGGGACACTGTGTGAAGTTGAAAGGGGGCAGGTTCAAGAGGGAACTGAGGAGGCACCATTTCACAGAAAGGGTGGTGGCAGGGTGGAACGCTGTGCCAGAGGAAGTCAGATTGCTGCAGAGTGTTGGGGCTTCAAGAGGGGGTGGAACAGATTCAAGGGGGGTACAAACCGGGAGGGGTGCGGATTGGGGGAGGGCAGATGGGCGGAGCAGCTGCAGTCTAATGGACTAAAGTGCTGCGTACATGAGCAGACTAGATAGCCCGAATGACCTGTATCTGCTGCCAATTTCGTATGATTGTCTAGTGCACCTACCTGGTAAATACAAACAAACTAAATAAATATGGGACTAAAATGAAGAGGTATTAGAAGAATAGGGCATGGGGTTTGAGAGTGATTCATTCTGGAAAAAGCAGCAGCACTGAACTCTAGCAGAAGCAGACAGTATTTATTTAAGAGATAATTTGCAGGAAAGCTAGGTATGGGAGCCAATTAACAACACTTCTACTCTGACTAAATGCCAAGGCTGCAGGCCAAAGGCCTTCACACAAGTGGGAGAGCTGTTTTTGGCACTTGTACCTGACTTTCCCACAGTGTATTCCTATCATATTACATTCTGTTAAAAGAATTACAAAAAGACACTATTTTTGCATCTGTATGTTTGTTCAGGTTAGTTAGGCAGCTGGCAGTGAGAAGGGAAAACCTCGGCTCTTTATTGAATGCCCAATTACACATGGCTAGTAGGAAGTGACTTAACTACGCTGTGAGGCTTGGTGAAAGGATACCAGTTTGTTTTTAAGCATACCCAGTTGGACAGTCCAAAGTTCAAATTCACTAGGTAGGTAAGTGCCAGTTTGTTCATGTGAGGAGTGGCCAATCATTTCGAATTCAGTAAATGTCAGTTTGTTTGTTTTTTGTTTTGTTTTAGCATTGCCCTAAACGTTGTCATGAGAATTTTTTGCATGTGATTGGCCGTTGAGGTGTAAAATGTTGATTCCGTTACATTTACCACTAAATCCATGTCACTTATCCTGAAGTCATTGTGTCTGGTGGTGATATAATGCAATATGTGGCTGCTAGGTATAGTGTGCAGCAGAAAACTGGAGAAGGGATTTGGAATCAGAAATCTGGAAATACACAGAGTAACATAGTATTTTAAGGTCAGAAAGGGATTCTAGGCCCATGATGTTCACCCCCCTCCCAGTTTCATAAGCAGGAATGAAAAACAGGTACTTTATTCTGTGCAAACGGGTACTGATCCATAGGGATTCCCTTTCCATTCTTCTATACAGTATACCCTCATTAATTTCCTTGGTAAGCAGAAATTGTCCAGGCTTAGCTTAAAGGACTGAACTGTCTTCATATCCAGTCTCCACCAGTAGACTAGTCTACCAGTTCACCACCATCTGGGAGCATAAGTGCTTCCTACTGTTATGCCTGAATTTACCACCTTCAAGCTTCAGGGGGTGTCCTTGTGTCCAGCCTGAGAATGCCAGAACAAACATCTCTGTAAGTACAATTTTTGCCAATGTCCTTGAGTATGCAGAAAGCTGAGACCATGTCAGCATTCGGTTCCTGTTCTCCAGGGTGAACTCATCACGGGCCTCTAGCCCTTTTTCGTAGCTTTTGTCTCTCATAGCCCTGATCATTTGGGTGGTCCTGGCTGTGTTGAGCACTTTTGCTTCAGTGTTCTTTTTGCATTGAGGAGCCCAGAACTGTACACAGTACTCCAGGTGGGGGGGGGTCTGACCAGGGCCTTGTAAAGTGGCAGGAGTACTTCTGCTCTGCTGGTCGCCCCTGTCACAAACGCACTCAGCAGGTCAGGCCCTCTGCTCCCACAGTGCCAACCTCCGAGCACAGTATTGTGAACAGGTAACAGACAGGGTAACCCTCCTGTCTGCTTGTGGGTCCAAATCACCTTTAGTCTCAAGTTCTGGGGGGATTCAAACTGTAATCCTTATGCTAGTGTACCCAATGTACAGGCATAGATTCGTACCCTCTTCAGGGATTGCGGCACAATCTTATGCCAGGGGGCACCAAGCCATGCTTCCAAAATGAACCCTTAAAACTCTGTAAAAAACCTTAGATATATTCTTACCTTTTCCCAGTTTAGTAACACCATCAAGCTCTTGAACAGTTTTGTCAGTCTTAACCCTCTTTACGTCACATGCAAAAGAAAGAACTTGGAAGACTCAGGCAGTATCTTTCAAATGAAAGGTTTACTTAAAAATGGATAAAACTATGTTAAATGTAAACACAGAACAACATATCGAAGAGCACACAATCACATAAAGAAAAACAAGGAAAACTACAGACAAACTCCTACCAACATATAGTTAGATCTTTTCTATCTACTGTATTACCTCTGTACAGTGCTTGTTAGATCAGAGATCTTGTTTCTTAAGAGCCCAAAAAGATTGTCACAAAGATCAGACACAAGTCCTAGTTAAACTGTGTCTTTCTCACACACCCCTTCTATTACGTCATCTAACTCCTCCTTGTAGAGTATAAAAAATATATACAAAGAATGATCTTCCTGTCAGGAAATATTTTAAATACTGTGACTTCAGCAAAAACTAATTTCCCAAAGTATGACAGTCTTTAATCAAGCCTTTCCTTTGATCTTGTGTGGTTTCCTGTTCCCAAGGCAGCAAAGTTTTTTTTTTACAACTTTAGCACCATGGTGGTATAATATGTTTTTCCTCTAAGACGTCATAAAAGTTTACAAGCCCTATATCCTGGCTGCTGGGTCAGTTCTAATTAAGACAGAAAAACAGGAGTCCCTTAATTAAGTGTCTCAAGTCTTTTAATTACCTTCTGGTTTCAGGTCACATCACTTCACTGACCGGGGCACCCATAGCACAGGATGTCTCATGTGAGACACTCACATACCACATTCTATATTACAAATATCATAGAACAATCATAACCTGCTGGGCAAGCGTCACAGTCCTCCCCACCTAGACTAAATTTTGGGGCTCTATCCCCTGCATGGAATGAGCTTCCTAAATCTGTTCACTCTTCATATACATGTGACTGGCCGTCGGCATTCTGATTGGTTGTTCCAGCCCTAGTTAAGAATAGTCATGTCATACCCTTGCAAGGCAAGACTCCATCTTAACAGTCTACCATTAGTTTTTCCCATTTGTGTCCGCCAAACCAGGGGGTTGTGGTCAGTTTGTACCTGAAACTGCAGCCCATATGAGTATTGCTCTAATTTCTTTAGGGCCCACACTATGCAAGACACTCTTTTTCTACCGTAGAGTAAGCCTTCTCCCTGGGAAGTAACTTTTTACTTAGGTACACTACAGGGTGATCTTTCCCTTGGTTGGATGTCTGACTCAGTACTGCCCCATACCCACATCTGAGGCATCAGTCTGGACTATAAAAGGTCTGCTGTAGTCGGGACTTGTCAAAACAGGAGCACTGCACAGTGCCTCCTTCAGTTTGGTAAAGGCTTTTTCACAGGCCGGTTCCCAGGTAATTTTCTTAGGCATCTTTTTCTTTACCTGGTCAGATAGGGGAGCAGTCAGGGCACTGTAATTGGGTACAATTTTCCTATAGTACCCTGCTGTCCCTAGAAAACTCCTGACCTGCTTCTACATTTCTGGTCTGGGCCATGCCTTGATCACCTCTATTTTTACTTGGTTAGGACGGAGCTGTCCCCGGCCTGCAACATGCCCAATGTATGCCACTTCAGTCATGGCCACCTAGCACTTCTCAGCTTTGACAGTGAGCCCGGCCCTCTGTATCCTGTCCAGCACTTCCATAAGGTGGGACAGGTGTTCCTTCCCAGCTGGCACTAAAGATGGCAGTGTCATCCAGGTACGCCACAGCGTACTCCTCAGCACCATTTAACACCTGGTTCACCAACCTTTGGAAAGTGTCCAGGGCGTTCTTCATTCCGAAAGGCATTACTTTAAATTCAAATAAGCCTATTGGAGTGATGAAGCCCGACCTGTTCCTAGCTCTGTCAGTTAACTCTACCTGCCAATACCCCTTCGTCAGGTCAATAGCTGTAAGGTATGGCACCCCTCCCAACCTGTCCAGGAGTTTGTCCGTCGCATCAGGTGGGCATCTGACTTCGTGACTGCATTCAGTCCACGATAGTCCACACAGAAACAAGTAGAGCCATCTGGCTTGGGCACAAGGACTACGGGTAAGGCCCAAGGGCTGTGGGATCTCTGGATTACCCCTAAATCCAGCATTTCCTCCACCTCCCTCCTAATGTCCTTTTGGACAGCCTCTGACACCTTCTATGCTGTCCACTGTGTGGGCATCTGTGTCCCTGTCTCCACATTGTGCTCCGCTAAGGGGGTTAGTCCAGGCTTGGCGCTAAACTATAGGGCAAAGTCTGCTAAAACCTCCCTCACTTCCTGGATCTTGTCAGCCAGCTGGGGAGACAATTTAACCACCGCCACAGTGGACTCCCGCTTGCTTTCTTCCAGCAAGTCCAGAAGGGGGTCTCCTTCTTCCGTCCCCTCCCCAGGACTACATACTGCAAACACCACATCAGCCCTATTAGAATATGGCTTCATCATGTTGACGTACATTCTTTCTGTCCGTCTTTTGTCAGGTAACTATGATATAATTCACATCATTTACCTTTCTAACTACTTTGTACAGTCCTGCCCACTCCGCCTGCAGCTTGTCTTTCCAGACCAGAATAACGACCATGACTTCCTGACCCACCATGTACGAGCGAGCTCTGGCTCTACGATCATACTACACTTTTTGTTTCTGTTGGGCTGCTGCCAGGTTGCTCTGGGCTGTCCCCATAACCTCCTTCAGCCTTTCCATAGACCTCAGGACATAATCCACAATCCCTGGGTGGCATGCTTGCCTTCCCAGTCCTCCTGGATCAAGTCTAGGGGCCCACGTACTCAGCATCCATGTAAGAGCTCGAAGAGGGAAAATCCTGTCGACTCTTGGGGTACCTCCCTAAATGCAAACAAAATGTAGGGAAGGTATTTCTCCCAGTCCCTCCCATGCTGTTCAGCAAATGCTCGGAGCATTGACTTCAAGGTACTGTTAAAACTTTCCACAAGTCCATTGGCTTGCGGGTAATAAGGTGTCATGTGCCTCTGCACCGTCCCACACTTCTCCCACAAACATTCCATCAGGTCCGACAAGAAGGAACCCCCTCGATTGGTGATAACCTTCTGTGGAAACCCAACACTGGAGAAAATCCCAAGTAAGGCATCTGTCACTTTGTCTGTCCTCAGTGAGGACAGGGTGACTGCCTCTGGATACCAGGTGGCATAATCCACCACAGTCAGGATGAACCTCTTCCTGGAGGAGCTGGGGGTATTTAAAAGCCCCATAATATCCATTCCCACCCTCTGGAATAGCTCCTCCACTATGGGCAATGGAATTAGGGTGGCTTGGGTTTTCTTATCTGCCTTCCCTATTTCATGGCACCGGTGACAAGACCTGCAGTACTCCTTCACCTGCTGGGTGAAGTTTGGCCAATAGAAATTCTGGGCCAACCCTGTGATTCCCAGATGACCAGACAAGGGAATATCATGTGCAATCTTGAGCAACTGCTCACGATACCCCTGGGAAACAAGCTGCCTGCCTATCACCCCTGCCTCTGTCTTCACATCCTGAGTATACATCAGTCCATTTTCCAAATAAACCTTATGTTTACCGTCACCTCCCTGTGCTCCATCAAAGTCTGCCCAAGCTCTCAGCTTCTCTAGACTAGGGTCACTTTTCTGCGCAGCTGCAAACTCCTCACACATTCCCAAGGCGTGGGACAGGTCCCCTTCAGTCTCTAAACTAGGGTCCCTAGCACTAGCATCAGGGCACTCAGGATCACTGTCATCCTTAACCCTCTGACAATGGGTCACCCCTCCTTCTTCAGAGTAACCCTCGGTACCTGTGTGGTTAACTGCTACTGGGAAAATTTCTACACCTTTTTCATTAGTTTCCATATCAGGAGACAGGCTGGGGAACCAGCCTCCCAGTGGTTTCCACAATGGCTTCTGTGGGGTCCAGGGATCTACAGTTTTCCCTTGCCGCTTGGCTATGGGTAACTGCGCACACCATCCCCTGTTTGAGATTGTTGCCAAGGATGACGTCAGCTGCTAACGTTTTGGCTAGAGCCACCTGTTGCACAGTTCCCCTTGTTTCACCCCAGTCTAGGAGAACACTAGCAAGTGGCAATGTTTCCCCCCCCCCACCCCGTGAAGTCTTGCACAGTTACAAAGTAATTTGGCATTAGCTGACCAGGCTCTACCAGATCCCTTTTTACCAATGTCAGGGATGCCCCTGTGTCCCTTACCCTTGTGTCTGTACACCATTCACTGTGACTGGGTGCATGTGTTCCCTCAATTTCACAGGTATTCTTCTAGGGACACATAAACAACTCACTTCTTTCCTAGCCCCATTCTGCGTATTGCTTGCCCTTCTGGGACACTGTATGGCAATATGCCCAGTTTCGTTACAGACCCAACATTTGTTTCTTTTCTCAGAGAAATCTTTTCTCTGTAATCTGGGGCTAAGTGGTTTCAGTGGAGGCAATGAGGGTTTTAGCTGCCCTGAAGGTGCGCTTTTCCCTTTCTGCGCTGCCTCGCCTGCCACATTCGCTCTCAGAGCAGGTCTGTTCTTAGCATAGCGGTCCGAGAGTTCGGCAGCCTCTTGCACTGTTTTGGGATCTCGGTCCTCTAGCCAGGTTTTTAGCTCTGCTGGGCATGCCCAGAAAAACTGTTCTAACAAAACAGCATTTTCAATTTTATCTACAGAGTTTGCTTCAATTCCCTCCCACCAACGTTTCAAACATTGACGGTATTTTGTGGCTAGCTCCTCATAGCTCATGTCAGGGCTTCTCCTGAGCTTATGGAATTTAGCTCTATATGCTTCTGCAGTTAAATCAAACTTTTTTAAAAGTGCAGCTTTAAGTTTGCTGTAATCATTACTGTCCTCATTGCCCATTTGACCCAGTGCATCCCAAGCTTTCCCGGTAAGTAGCGGGATAGCTGGAAGCTCCAGGACCCTCTAGGAATTTTTGCCTGAGTACAAACTTTTTCAAAGGAATTTAAAAAGGCATCCATATCCTCCCCTTCTTTAAATTCAGCTATCAATTTAGAATTCAATTTGTAACCCAGTCCTGTAGTTCCAGTTAAACCCAAGCCACTTACCTGCTGTGGTGCTGGTGGTTAGAGTTGTAGCTTCTACAGTTCATGTCGCCTTTGGTGCTCACGCTCTTTATGGTCAGCCTCCCGCTGTTCTCGCTCTTCATCTCACCGTTCTCGTTCAGCGTCTTGCCATTCTCGTTCAGCCTCCCTCTGGAACTCCAGCTCCATTCTGCGCAACTCAGTCTGCAGCTTGATTGCTTTTGGCTCCAGAATGCTGGTGACCTTCCCCTGCTGTTGTTGCCCTTCGCTGGCACTGTTTCTGCTATCATCCTCAGCGGATCTGGATACTGCACTGGCCGCTAGCCCCTCCACGCCCAAGGTTTGGTCTTTTACAGTCACAGTCTGTGACTCTGTGCTCTGGGCATCTGCCGCTATCAGGGCATCCATGAGGTTCTGCTTGGTGGCTCTCACCTCATGCAGGACTCCTCTCTCCTGGTACAACTGCCTCAAGTAGTCTACAGTGTGCCCGCTGTAGTTGGAAGCCATTTTCTTCCCTAACTACGGCTACTCTAACTTGCACTTTAGAAAAAAAATAAAACAGGTAGGAACTTGACTGTAAGCAAAATTATATAGTTCTGTTTCCTTTTTAAAAATAAAGCACTGCCTTATTTTGCAAGTGAGCTGTGCAGTATTACGCTGACATACTGAACAGTTAAAGCTTATGTTACCAATTTTATCCGCACCGCTGCCAACCAAATCTGTCAAAAATGCACTCAGCAGGTCAGGCCCTCTGCTCCTACAGTGCCAACCTCCGAGCGCAGTATTGTGAACAGGTAACAGACAGGGTAACCCTCCTGTCTGCTTGTGGGTCCGAATCACCTTTAGTCTCAATTTCTGGGGGGATTCAAACTGTGAACCTTATGCTGGCATACCCAATGTACAGACACAGATTCGTACCCTCTTCAGGGATTGCGGTACAATCTTATGCCCGTGGGCACCAAGCCAGGCTTCCAAAATGAACCCTTAAAACTCTATAAAAATCCTTAGGTATATTGTTACCTTTTCCCAGTTTAGTAACATCATCAAGCTCTTGAACAGTTTTGTCATCTTAACCCTCTATACGTCACATGCAAAAGAAAGAATGTGGAAGACCCAGGCAGTATCTTTCAAATGAAAGATTTACTGAAAAATGGATAAAAATATGTTAAATGTAAACAGAGAACAATATATCAAAGAGCATACAATCACATAAAGAAAAAAAGGAAAACTACAGACAAACTCCTACCAACATACAGTTAGATCTTTTCTATCTAATGTATTACCTCTGTACCGTGCTTGTTAGATCAGAGATCTTGTTTCTTAAGATTCCAAAAAGATTGTCACAAAGATCAGACACAAGTCCTAGTTAAACTGTGTCTGTCTCTCACACACCCCTTCTATCATGTCATCTAGCTCCTCCTTTTAGAATATAAACAAATATACAAAGAATGATCTTCCTGTCAGGAGATATTTTAAATACCGTAACTTCAGCAGAAACTAATTTCCCAAATGATGACAGTCTTTAAGCAAGCCTTTCCTTTGATCTTGAGCAGTTCCTGTTTTCCCAAGGCAGCAAATTTTTTTTTTTTTTTTTTCACAGCTTTAGCACCATGGTGGTATAATATGTTTTTCCTCTTAAGACGTCATAAAAGTTTACGAGCCCTATATCCTGGCAGCTGGGTCAGTTCTAATTAAGATGGAAAAACAGGAGACCCTTAATTAAGTCTCTCTAGTCTTTAATTACCTCCTGGTTTTAGGTCACTTGTCACTTCACTGACCGGGGCGGGGCACATAGTACAGGATGTCTCATGTGAGACACTCACATGCCACATTCTATATTACAAATATCATAGAACAATCATAACCAGCTGGCCAAGCCAAGTGTCACACACTCCTCCCCCAGTCGATGCACCTCAGAATTCTGCTGGCTGCTTGACAGTAGCCATGCACTGCTTGTCCTGCTTCAGCCAGTTGTCTGTTACAATACCCTGGGTCTTTTGTCACCCCCATTGCAACAAGAGGAACCCCATACAAAGTGTAGATCCTACCTGTTTTTCCTCCCCAAGTGGGTACATTGAATCGGAGGATCCAGTAGTGAACCAATGCCCCAGCTTGTTCAGATCCTCCTGGAGTGTGTCCCTGTCCTCAAGAGATTCCACCACCCTGGCCATCTTAGAATCACCAGTGAACTGGAACAGCCTGCTGGAGACCCCAGTTTACAGATCACTAATGAAAACATTAAACCGTAGTGGCCCCAGCACCAGTCCCTGAAGCATGCCACTGGCTGTAGTTCTGCACTCGGACTACTGCTTGTCCACTGCCACCCTCTGCTTCCTGCCCCCAAGCCAGTTAGCAGTCCACCTTGAGTACTGTATGTTATGGATACCACCCTGTGTTCTTTGCCCAGAAGCTTGTTGTGTGCCACAGTATCAAAGGCCTTGCGGAAGTCAAGATAGACTACATCCATTGCGTTGTCTCTGTCCACTTTCCTGCTCACCCACTGGAAGAAAGTGATTAGGTGGGTTTGCCACTGTCTGTACCTCATTAAGCCATGCTGAGGGGGAAAGAACCTTGGCCTCAAGCAAGTGTTCCATTATTCTGTCCTTGAGAATGGTTTCCAGGACCCTGTCAAGCACTGATGCCAGGCTTACTGGCCTGTTGTCACTCGGATCTGGCCTTACCCCATCTTGAAGATGAGGACCACATTGCAGGGCTTGACAAATCCAATAGCCCGACGTCCTGGGCTACCAGGAAAATGTCAAGGACAAGCAGTTTACTGGCAGCTTACTCTGTGCCAGTTGTCCCCGGGCTAGCACTGTTTTTCCTTACCAAACTGCAGTACAGCACTCCACCAGTAGGCTGCTCCTCACTCCAGACAGCTCATTCGACTTTCCCTGTCCCATCACCCAAGTGTCCCCTAGTCCTGGTGGTCATGTGACCAGCTGAGTGACACTCGCGTGATCGCGGTTGTAAAGCGGGTAAGAAAGAGCAAGATCACCTACTTCACGGCAGCGGGCAGCTTCCGTGAGGGATCGAACGAGGAGGCAGTCCTCTAGTGGCAGAGCTGCAGAGCCAATGAGGAAACAAGGCTCCAAGGTAGGGGGGAAGCCCATTGACCACGGTGGTGATTTCCCAGGCATAGGATGGGACGGAGACGTCTCGCGCTCAGTCTCTCATTCACTGTCTGGCTTTCACAGTGAAGGGACGTCTTTTCAGTTGTGTCATAGCTCTCTTGTTAATGTTGGGTGCAGGACCGGGGAACCGCTGCATCGAACTGCTGCTGCAATTTGATCATAAGCTACCTTAGCCTTGCCTGTGTATGATTGGTGGGGGGTGAGGTTTGCAGCTGCAGCACTTTATTGAATTTGAAGGAGGGAGACAGATGGGGGGAGGTGAGAGTGAAGAGAGGGGGGAAGGGCAGGAGCCGCGTGGTAACTATCTGTAGAAGACCACAGGCAGCAGAGTGGGAGTATTCCAGCTGCAGTACATCAAGGGCTGAGAATATTTGAATCTTTCAAACCTAGAAAGCTAAACCAGTGTACTTCCAAAGTAGCATTTTGGGCAATCAGACATATCTGAGGAAAAAACTAACTGACAGTACAAATGCACTGCTAACTACTTACATAGTACAGTCAGCGACTCAGTGAGTGTACTAGTCTGTGTGTAGGCAGGCAGGCAGCAGGTTGGCTGGGGGCTTTTTTTATTTTTATGATCCTTATTCCTAATAATGTCCTGCCTAACTAAAAACTAAATTCCAGCTTCTTAACAGAATTGGGCAGCAGAACTGAACAAAAGCCTTCATTGCCTATCAATAACTAATGGCTGGTCAACTTGCCTTGGACAAGTATATTATATATAAAATACTACTACTGCAAAGGAGCAAGAAAGAGACTACTAACTATTACAGACTAGAGACATTACTGAAAAGTGGACCCTGCTGCCCTCACTCCCTGACCTGCCCAGTGACCCACCTGACCACTGAGAAAAAGTAATTCAATTAATTAAAAAAATATAAGAAAAAGCTATTAAAAAAAGATTTTAAAGAAAATTAAATAGGAGCATTAGGAGGAGCCGACTCACTCTGTGTGGGCTGTGTCGTGGAGAGAGGTGTCGTGTGCTGTCCTAAAAAAGTAGAGGTCAGATGAGACAGGAACTTGGGACAGTTAAGGACGTCTTAGAAATAAACTAAAAACTCGGAAAAAAAAAAAAACAGTTTTTGTGCTACAGAAAAATAAATAAGCAGCCTTTTGGTGGAGGGGTGTATGTGTGTGTGTGTGTGTGTGTGTGGTGTCTGTGTCTGCGTCTGTGTGTGTCTGAGACCTAACCTGCCCTGAGAGGGTAGATGAACTTGGAGAACAACTGCGGACTTACTAGAAATAAACTAAAAGGAGAAACATGTTTATGTGCTACACAGCTACAGGAAAAAAAATATATATATTTTTTGGTGGAGGCGTGTGTGTGGCTGTGAGAGAGGCCTAACCTGCCCTGGGAGAGAGAGTATACAGGAACTTGGAGAAGTGAACAACTGCAGACTCTGTCGGAGTACCAGTAGTTGGGTCCTGCTCCCTCCTACTCTGTCCTGCCCAGGTCCTCTTGTAGTGTTGTGAGACGCAAGCACTAAACACAGCAGCTTAAGGTAAAAAATTACACAACACACACAAAGATAACATTTTATTGAGTACACTATTTCAGTATTTTCACAGATGTACAGAAGTTAAAACAAAATGCAGAGAAATAAGCCAAAGCAAATTACTTTATTTTTCACAATAAATCCATTTACGTTTTCTGTATTTTTATACTTTCCACTAAGAATGTGCCATTTTATACCTGGACTACCAAGTCAAGCATCAGGACAACTACTTTTTGACAAGCCACTTGTCCGTGGACAAGTGCATCATTTTAAAATTTGTCAAGCCCTGCGACATTGGCCATTTTCCTGTCCCTCAGCACCACACCTGTCCAGATACTTGAAAGACTAAGTGGCCCTGCCAGTCATTCCCTTAGCTCCCGCAATAATGCAAGGGTGCATCCTGTCTGCTCCATGGAACTCACCTGACTAGATCATTGCAAAGTACTCAGTCCCAGGAGAAGTGTGGTGTGCCGGGCTGTATTGTGACTATTTCTAATGCCATAGGCCCCCCAATAAGCACCCTCCCTCCACCAGGATCCTTTGGTGAACAGTAAAGTATTCATTCAGCATCTCTGCTGTCACACCAGGCTCTCTCACACGTTGCCCCTTCTCCTGTTTTCAGGGGTCCATTCGCCTCTTTTACCTTCTCCCCTTTCATTTATATGCTGAAGAAAAGGCTTTGGTGGTGACTGCAGTGCCATGGTATGAGCTGTTGAACAGACATACCAGTGGTTCAGCCAGCTCCGCTGCTAATTCCCTGAGTATCCTCTGATACAACCCATCTGGTCCTGGGGCCTTATCTATCTTAAGGGCAGCCAGCCCTTTCAGAACCCTTTCACTAGTGAACAATGGCAGTCTCATTTCTGGGATTCCGTTAGTGGCCACTTTGATAACACTCTCTGGAATGGACCCGCTGTCCTTAGTGAAAACTGAGCAAAAGTAGTCATTTAGGATGGCGGGCTTTTGACCATCCTCCTCTGTCACCTACTCCCCTCAACTAGCCTTACGATTCCCCACCCTTTTTCCTTTTTTCACTAATATATCCGAAAAACTATTTTTCTCCATTCCTGACCCCCTCCTTGATGCGCAGCTCTATGTCTGCCTTTGCCTCCCTAATGGCCATCTTTGCTTCCCTATTTTTCTGTACGTAATCTTCCCATTCTACCTACCCTGCTTTTTCTTGTATTTATAGAAAGGCCTTCTTTTTAGCCCTTACTGTTTCCCTGACCCTTGCTGAGAACCATAGTGGTCTCTTAAACCTGTTTTTCTTTGTTGCTGTTCTTATGCATACTTTAGATGCCTTGAGTAAGGCCCCCTTAATTACTCTCCCATCTCTCCTCCACCCAGTCTATGTCCTCCACCCCTACTAACTTATTTCTGACCAGTTTCCTCATCCTATTGAAGTCAGCCCTTCTAAAGTCAAGGACTTCAGTTCTTGATTGTGGCTTGCTGGCCCTGAGGGCCAATTCAAACCAAACAGAGTTATGGTCGCCATTCCCCAGCGGCTGCCCTACTCCCACCGCTCCCACCATCTCTGAGCTGATGAGCACCCCATCAAGGACTGTGATCTGCCTGGTGGGTTCCTTAACTAGCTGCACCAGCAGACAGACTTGGAAGACATCCAGCAAGGCCTGACTCGTGGTGCTCTTGGCCACTGGGACCTCTCAATTGATGTCTGGCAAATTCAGGTCTAACACCACTACTTCCCCCTTTGCTACCCCTCTTTCAAGTTCCTCTTTGAGTTCTCCGTCCCTTTTTTCCCCTTGACGTAGAGGCCTGTATATCACCCCCAAACGTACTTTCCTGCCTGAGGCTGCCGTGAGTTAGACCCATACTGACTCAACCTCACCACTGCTACCCCTAATGCACCCATCTTCTACCACCTTAATGCCTTCCTTGACAAAAAGGGCAACTCCTCCCCTTCTACCAGTTCCTTTATCCCTCCTGAACTGTGAATACCCAGGGACCGTCATCTCCCAGTCATTATTATTTGTGGTCTACGTTTCTGTGATGACCACAAGGTCCACCTCAGTGTCTGCTATCAGAGCCTGGAACTCGCTGAGTTTGTTACCTAGGGTCCTGGCATTAAGGCATATCCCCTTCCATCTGACCTCTGCTCTTACTTTGCTACTGTGCTTCTGTTTTCCATGTTTTCTCTCACCCTAGTTGGGGCTTTTGCCCTTTATTTTATCCATCACTACTACCTATTCTCTTGGTTCTGTAAACACTGCTGCTATCTTTGTGCCATCTTTGCTGCTACAGCCCCCTAGAGGCAGGGGAGTACTCATTCTTAGAGAACATCAAGCATCATGCAGCTGGGATTTTCTCCCAGTTTTTTATTGTACTCCCACCCTCCCTAGGCATACACCACAGCTTTTGTCTGCCTTGTGCTCTTACAGCGTGCCATCTGCGGCAGAAGCAAACTTCCTGGCCCAGCTGTAAGGATTGCTGTGGTGCTGGAACCAGCTGCCAGCCCTCCCTGGCCAAAACTGACTGCTGCATGGCAGCTCTCTGCCTGGCCTGCCCCATGATGCATCAGGTCCATTTTCAAATTCGGGTCATCGGGGGGAGGGGGCAGCACAGTGCACTGCCTCTGGGCTATTGGGGCAGCACAGTTGGTCAGCTTTATTGAGCAGAACAGGTGCAGTCATTGGAAGCCCCTTTCAGTCCATAACGAGATCTAGTCACGTCCCCTCTGGTACACTGTATTATGATACTAGATATAGTATGTCATGTATCCCCGACAGCCATCATCGCAGCAGAACTGGTCTAATTATGTAAATTCCCATCTTTTGTACAATGGGGAGTATGGATTTAGACTGAGTTTGAGTGATGGGATGCAGAACAATGAAACATTGTCACTATGGCCAATGAAATGCCATTAGAAGCTGAGATGATTTCCAAATGGGCCATCTGCTTTGGCATATGGGCAGTGGGATACTCACAGTTTGTATGTGCTGTAACAGTTGTGACATGCAAACATGTGACAATTGCACAGTGTGGTTTCAGTTGGATATGGGCAGGGAAGGCATCCTGACTAAGACCAAAATCTTGGATTTCAGGAGGGCGAACTTCAGGACAATGGCCGAAGTGCTAAGGAGCCATCTGGCGGGCATCAGCGCAGATATTGGGGAGGACCAAAGGTGGTCCATCATTAAGGAAGAAATACTGGTTGCCACAGATAAGTGTGTTAGGCCTGGGGAGAACACAAGGGCCAAAGCGTCAACCTGGTTCAGTTCTGGGGTTGCCCAGGCAGTAAGGGAAAAGAGGCTGGCCTATAGAAAATTCAGGAAGACCAAGAGATATGTGGATGATAGGTAAAATTACTTAAGGTTGGCTACTGAGGCAAGTGAGGAAGTCTGGCGAGCAAAGGTACAGAAAGAGCTGCAGATAGCTGAAGGAATTAAGAAAGGAGAGAAGGCTTTCTTTCACTATATAAGTGAGAAAAGGGACAAGAAGGAAGGGATTGTTAGGCTTAAGAAAGGGGTGGAGTGGGTGGAGGAGATTGGGGGAAAAGCAAAGGTACTAAATGAATACTTCTGTTCCGTCTTCACCATGGAGAAGGATGGACCAGTACCTTCAGGAGAGAAAAGAGGAGCAGGGGGGAGGGGAACACAGATGTAATGATAGAAGAGGATAGAGTGAAGGAGGGGCTGCTGTCATTGAAGGTGGACAAATCACCAGGCCCGGACAGAGTACATCCAAGGGTACTACAGGAACTGGCTGAGGAGCGGGCAGGGCCACTCACTGGCAGACATATTTAATAGTTCACTAGTGTCAGGTGTGGTACTGCAGGACTGGAGAACAGCACATGTAGTACCCCTCCACAAAAGCAGTCCCAAGAATGACCCAGGGAATTACATACCAGTCAGTTTGACCTCCATTGTGAGGAAGGTGATGGAGACCATACTAAAGGAAAGGTTGGCGGAATATCTAGAGGAGCATGGTCTCCAGGATGCGAGGCAGCATTGGTTCACTGGGGGGAGATCGTGTCAAACGAATCTGATTGACTTCTTTGACTGTGTCAGTAAGACAGTAGACAGACCAAGCAGTAGGCATCCTCTATCTTGATTTTAACAGGGCTTTTGACTCTGTGCCCCACAAAAGGTTGATCAGAAAGTTGGTGAATCTTGGGGTTGGGAAAAAGATGGCTAGATGGGTGGAAAACTGTCTGAGAGACGGAATCCAGAGGGTGGTTGTGGGGGAAGAGTTATCTGGCACCAGAGAGGCAACCAGTGGGGTCCTGCAGGGCACAGTGCTGGGGTCAGTATTGTTCAATGTCTTCATCAGTGAGATTGGGGATGGCATTAAGGGCAAAATGATACCAAGCTCTGTGGGAGAGTGGACACAGCTGAAGGGATACAGGACTTATAGGAAGATCTGTAACAGCTGGGGAGGTGGTCTAGGATCTGGCAGCTTGGCTCCAATGCCAGGAAATGCAGAGTTATGCATATTGGAGCCAGGAATTCCAGGACAGTGTACTACTTGGGTAGAGTCCGAGTATCTGCATCAGAGGAGGAGAAGGACCTAGGAGTGATGATCACTAATGACCTGAAGCACTCCACACAGTGCAAGAAAGCAGCAGCAAAGGCAAACAAGATGTTAGGATGCATGTCTGGAGGGGATCAGTAGTAGGAGAGAGGAGGTTATACTGCCCTTGTACAGGT
Organism: Neoceratodus forsteri; assembly: GCA_016271365.2. Classification (NCBI taxonomy): domain Eukaryota; kingdom Metazoa; phylum Chordata; order Ceratodontiformes; family Ceratodontidae; genus Neoceratodus; species Neoceratodus forsteri. Next base: position 31,116,981 of record CM057456.1, read on the forward strand.
CACTGGTAAGGTCGAATCTAGAGTATGGAGTTCAGTAATGGTGCCCACACCTCAAAAAGGACATTAACTTGCTGGAGAAGGTCCAGAGGAGGGCTACAAAGATGATAGTGGGTCAGCAGGGTAAGGCATATGAGGAGAGGTTGAGGGCACTGAACATGTACTCCCTGGAAGACGGGAGGGAGAGAGAGAGGACATGATTGGGACCTTCAGGTACTTGAAAGGGATAAATAAGATTGATGAGAATATCTTTAAGCTGAGTGGCAACCATAATACGAGGGGCACAGTCTTAAGCTGGAGGGTGGGAAGTTTAGGAGGGAGGTCAGGAAGCACTTCTTCACAGAGAGGGCTGTGGACACTTGGAATGCACTGCCAGAAGACATCATCTCACTGAAGACAGTGGGCAGCTTTAAGAGAGGCTGGGATAGGCATAGGGGGAAGGTAAGGATCATGGGTAGGGAGGATGGGAGCAGTGGGGAGGCAGGGCAGGGACAGTAGCTCAAACTGTGGACCTGCAATATATGAGCAGACTTAATAGACCAAATGGCCTTCTTCTGCTGGCTTCTTCATATGTTCGTATGTAAACTTGGCTTCTTCCTTGATAGCGGAACATTTGGTACCAGCCTTTGGATTTGTAGATGGTCACTGGGATGGGCCAGAAAGGGAGGGGTTAAGGAAGCCCTCCAGTTAGAAAGTTACATTTTCATTTTTCTTTCCCCTTCCTTTTATTGAGTATTTTAACGTCTTTGATATTCAGCATAGTCCATTTTCAGCTGCAGGGTCTAAAACTGTGTTAGACACTTAAGGGAGAATCTACCTCCAGGTACACTTAACTTTTAAAGGACTGAGATCAGAAGCCATTTGGGGGAGGATAGTTTTTACATACAGCCTTTCATATGGATTGCATATGTGTATCCCAAAGTGCTTTACAAGTCATGCACAGTTCCATCATCCTTTAGGTGAGCACAAGGAGGTTAACGAAAACAGAAGAGGTACATTAAGGAAAGCTCAGGAAGATTAAGGAGAGAGAGGAGGGTAAACACAGGAGTTCAAGTACTTGTTCAGGGTTGCACAGTGGAGAACCTGGGCTGCTGGGATTCAACCCTATCTCCAGATTTACAGCTCTGCCACTAACCACCAGGCTACACTGTCTCCGTAGACATAGAGAGAGAACTAGATGTAACCCCCCTATAAATGGGGCTTCCCGAAAAGTCTTCCTTGAGCTTAACTACATGCTTACTGTCAGGCTGGTGTTCTGCATTTTAGCAGTTTAAATGTATTGCCAGAGAGTGCCTGTATAGCCTCTGTGTCTCTTTAAGAGCTGTCTGGTTTGCAGTCTTAATTAATCTGAGAGGGAGCTCTGTTAGAAGATGTACTTGTTTGCTGATCATTTGTTAGAGTAGTAATAACATTGAAGTTTATTCTAACCTGCCTTCTTTGCAGCATGGACAGTTCTGTTTGTTTCCATCATCTTGATCCTGGACTGCAGAATGGGCCAATCAGTACAATTGGGACTCTAAAATGGAGCCTGCCTACAGGGGCTTTGTGGGGCCAAAACTTGTAGGAATTGTAGTTTTGGGATTTTGGCACCTAAAATGACCTGGAGGGGGAGCCCCTGTTGTGACTGACAGACAGATCAGCCAACCAAACCTTTTGGACCTTGGGGAAAGTCCCACACTGCTTGCAGTTTGTTAGATCTGAGTTTGGAAGTGAAGAAGTAACAGATCGAGATAGTTCGAGCAGCAGTCCATAGTGGGTTTGCGCAGGAGAACTGTGGAAAGGCCTGAGTTTGGCCTGCATGCCTGCCTGCTGTTCCTGAGAGGGAACTTGTGCTTTTTTCCGACTGAATCTGAATTTGGAGAGCGAATTAAGCCACTGAATTGTGACCAGGCTTTAACCCAAAGAAGACCGAAGATTTGCTGAATGCGATCGTCCTGTCAGGACTTCCGGCTACCTCTGAACTCCTGGATTGTGCAGAGACTCTGTAATTGCGAACGGAGAGCCATTTGCCTGGTACAGTGGGAATTTCCTTACATGTGAATGTGCTGTGTGCTTATAGTAGGTCGTGATTTGGTTCCCCACTGTTTGTCTGAACTGTGTTTTGCTTGCTGGAGGCTGTATCCAGCTCCACGGACTGAATCCATAACCATTTCCGTTTGCCTGGGCCCTGCTACACTGGCCCAGCCAGAATACCTGCAACGCCGAGAAAGTCATCGACGAGAGACTGGTCTGGGGATCAGCCCCCTGCTCAACGCCTTGATCAGGAACACCTCAGTGATTCGTGTGGGCCCTGTTTCTCCGGGCACTCCAGCTCAACAGCCTGCAGTCTCAGTTTCATCCTGCCTGTGTCCAGCATTGGGTATCATGAGTAAACATCAGAGTAGTTCCCTGCAACAACAGCTAAATCTAAAAGTGTTGTCAGCGTGGCTCAGTTGGTAGCACATCAGCCTCTGGACCAGAAGGTCGTGGGTTCTCGTCCCACACCGGGATGGACTTTCACCTAAAAATCGCTGGCATCCGAGTGCAGTATTGGTGGGGTGCTGTACTGCTGGGGTGTGCTGTCCTTCAGATGAGACGTTAAAGCGAGGTCCCTTCTGCCCATCCTGGTGTTGTCCTGGTGGGTGTCCAGGTGGAAGTAAAAGAACCCAGGGTACTCTTCATAAAGAGCAGGGAACATTCCCGGTGTCCTGGCCAACATTCCCCTTCCCGTAAACCGGTTCATGCAATTATCCAGGCTGTGTGTGGGTGATGATGTGGGATATGGCCGCCAACACACATTCAGTCACTTCACTACCAGTCTAGTATAGCTTGTAAAGCGCTTTGGGATACTGTGTATGAAAAGCGCTATTTAAATGCTGAGTCTTCTTCTTCTTCTGATTGTCTTGTTGCCTTTTCATTCACAAACTGAGCCCTCCGGCTCCGGATTGCAAATAGTGTGTGTTGTGCATGTTGCTTTCTTCCATCACAGGACCCCAACCAGCTGCAACGTTCCTGGCTAGCCCACCGTTTTCCTACCTGGGTACCCAGAGTGTGCGACTGTGTAGGGACTCTGAACAGCAAATCAACCTGATTACGCCCCTCCCTTGTTCAAGTCCCCTGAATAAATCAGATTTAACTTTGTTTGCATTTAACCTGACTGTGGTTCCAGTTTGTGCCAAAAGTATTGTACTGTTGCTATTTGCTGTGCTTAACCTTGTTTTACAGGGGGTCCCCAGGGTCAAGCCAGAGGAACCAGCCCTGGTGGTAAGTGCAAACAGTGTGGCTACTTGTATGGTACGCCAGGGGCATTGTGAAAGTGATTATTGTACAGTGTTGAGGCCACTAGAAGGGGAAAGAGGGGGGTTACAGTGTCCTGGAGGGCTGTGCCGAGGTTAGCTTGACCACTACCAACCCTGACCTTCAGGTGGAGGCACCCGTTTTATTACCCAGGCCCCTTAACTTGCAACAGGCCAAGCAGGCAGGGGTAGTAGCCCTTGGGGTAGCGCCACCTGTGGGTTACATCAACATAAAAGAATTGGGCTTCTTTTGCATTTTTTTCTTATTAGTTAACAATTGCAGTTTTAAGCTGGTAGTTTGGAAGGAATATCAGTCTCTTCAAGCACTGAATGAATACTTTTGCTCAGTGTTCACGGAAGAAAAGGGAGGACTGCTACCAGCATGGGCTCGGAGGGTGGGGAGAGGAGGCAAATAGAGTCCTAGAGGGAATGAGGGCACTGAAGGTAGACAAGGCAACAGGGCCGGATGGTATCCACCCCAGTGTGCTGAGGGAGATGGTGGACCCGCTGGCAGATCTGTACATCACCTCACTGGAATCCGGGATGTGTGCCACTGGACTGGAGGATGGCACATGTAGTACCATTACACAAGAGTGGACCAAGGGATGAACTGGGTAATTATCATCCGGTAAGTCGCACCTCCATAGTGTGCAAAGTCATGGAAACAATACTAAAGGAAAGACTGGTGTCATACCTGGAGGACAATGGCCTCCAGGATGTGAGGCAGCATGGGTTTGTTTCAGGGAAGTCTTGTCAAACCAACCTCATACAATATTTGGACTGGGTGACAGGTGAGCTGGATAAGGGTCATGCGGTGGATGTTCTTTACTTGGACTTGAGCAAGGCCTTCAATTCGATGCCTCATGGGCGGCTTGGGGAAAAGCTAACTGGTGTAGGGGTAGGGGCAAAAATTATAAACTGGATTACAAGATGGCTGAGTGGCAGGCTGCAACGAGTGGTGGTGAGAGGGGAGCTCTCCACTCCAAGGCCGGTGATGAGTGGGGTGCCACAGGGCTCTGTGTTGGGGCCAGTATTGTTTGGGCTCTTCATATCAGACATTGCGCATGGGGTGGTAAGCAAGGTAAGTCTGTTCGCTGACGACACCCAAATCGGAGCAGTCGTGGATGGAGAGGAGGGATGGAAGCAACTGCAGGGGGACCTACGCAAGCTAGAGGAGTGGTCAGAGAGGTAGCAGCTGGGGTTCTATGCAAAGAAGTGTAAGGTTATGCACTTTAAGGGTGATGAACCCAAGGAAAGAATACTGGCTTGGGGGGAGGGGTTAAGCTGGGGATCACTGAGGAGGAGAAGGACCTAGGGGTAATGATAACAGGGTCCATGAAGAACATTGCCCAGTGCAGGAGAGCGGCTGCAAAAGTGAACAAATTGCTGGGGTGCATAGCAGGGGAGGGGTTTCGTCAAGGCGAAGAGAGGTGATCTTGCCCCTCTACAGGTTGCTAGTAAGGCCGCACTTAGAGTATTATGTGCAGTTTTAGATGCCATACCTAAAGCGTGATATCGGGCTACTGGTAGGGGTGCAGAGGAAGGCAACAAAGATGTTATGTGGAATGGAGGGGAGAGACTATGACAGCAGGCTGGGAGACCTGAATATGTACACCCGGGAGGATAGAAGGGGGGGGGACATGATAGAGACATTCAAGTATCTGAGGGAATCAATAAGGATGGGGCAGATGGGGTCTCTAGGTTAAGGGGGTCACCAGGGGCACAGGCTAAGAATAGAGGGGGGAAGATGTAAGAAGGAAATGAGGAGACACTGTTTCACAGAGAGGGTGGCAGCAAAATGGAGCGCCCTTCCAGAATGGGTGGTATCATGTAAATCTGTGAACAGCTACAAAAGTGCATGGGACAGGGAACAGGGGAGAGTGAGGGTGGGGGTGTCAGTGGAATGACAAAGGGGAAGGGCAGCTGCAAACTAGGGGTGTTGGCTGCACACTCAAGCAGACTTAGATAGAGTGGATGGTCTGTTTCTCCTGGCACATTCGTATGTTCATATTGTGAGGATACCTGTAGAAGACTGCTGGAGGAAGGGAATACCCTTTCTGAAGTTGTCCTCTTACTTCCAGTACTTTTGTGCCCTTAGCAAAGTTTTTGTAACTGCCACTAGTTTGAACAAAGGATCACATATATGGACCAGTGGTCCCTTAAGAGGTACTAAATGTTCCTCATCTGGAACCTGCCCCCTGGTACCACTGCTGTGGAAAAGGCCATGTGTCCCAGTAACTGCAGAAAATCCTTTGCAGGCCTTGGCTGGCCAACTCTGAAGGATTTTGCAGTGGAAATCAGATTTGAAACCATAGCTTATGGAAGAAAGGCCTTCCCTTGCAGGTTATCTAGCTCTGCATCAGTGAAGTCCAGGTTTTTTCTGGCTACATCACTGTGTATTTCTTTTGGTTTATGGTGCCATCTAACTTCTACTTATTTTGCTGCGATGCCGAAATTAGAGATAAAAGGGGCCATGTCAAAAAAGAAAGTCCAACAGCTGCCGAATATGTGTTATTGCCCCTGTGGGAACAAAATGGCTATGACAGACTGGCATCAAACCTCTGCAGCCTGCCTTGAACCGAAGTACAGCATGGATGCTTCTGACACCTGCTTCTCTTTGCACCACCGAACTGTGGAGAACTGCGCGTTGAAGTGGGTTCGTCTGAGCCCCACCTTCGGAAGCAAGTGTTGCACACATGCGCCCAGGGTAAGGACCTTAATCCTTTCCCCTGGGCCTCTTCCTGGGAACTGAGGTTATGTGGAAATACAGATTTCTCCTCAACCTCACTGCACTGAGACATTAGAGACTACATTGGATGGGCCTGGTGGACAGTCAACTCCATCTGGGAAGTTGACTGTTGACCCTCCCCAGTCTGCCTGCTGGTGAGACCCAAACTGTACTCTTGGTTTACAATGCTGGACACTTCAACATTGTCCTCTGGAGTCGCCCGCGTGCTGCTGTCACCATTCTTTACTGTTCGCAGTGTCGAGGAAGGGACTGGCACTGAGGCTGTTGTCCATTCCAGTGCTCATTTGGAGACTGTCCCTGTCCATGGTGTGACCAGCAATGCTGAGGATGGAGATGGCTCCAGACATAATGACAAAGGTGGTGATGGCCGTGGTGTCTGGGCCCAGCTCCGAGCAAAGTGCAGATGACGGCGTCATTTTGGAGGTCATCTCCAACTTCAGTAACACCCACGATATGGAAGGCGGCGATTACAATGAGCACAATGTTGAGGTCGACACCAAGTGAGGGGTCAAGGGCAGTGTCAAAAGTGGTGGTGGGAAGGGTCTGTCTGGGAGGATGTTGTCAATCATTAGCTCGATACTGGAGGCGGCCCCGACTCAGGGGTGGAGATGCCTTGGAGGCTGCTTTTTCTCTGGAATCGATGAATGACATTGTCACTGGTGAGGACTCGGGACAACCCGTGGGACCTGTATGGGTCTGGTTTCCTCACTTGGGGAGTTCCCCCCATGGGCACTAATCAGGTCACTCCTTAGATGTAGAACACACTTCGGGCAACTCCGCTACACCCTCCCCTCAGACTAGGCCCCTTACATAGCTACACAGCCCAGGATGAGGCCACATAGACTTGGAGTCTCAACCCCTTCTAGAGTGGTCTTGTCGATTCCTGAAATGGAGGCCCACATTGATAGGCCCCAAGGGGCCTCTAACGTGGGAACAACACCGAGCCCAGACACTCTATGGGTCAGTAACTTAGATGATTGATACAGGGAGTCAGATGGGACCGAGCCCAGACACTCTACCGACCATGCCCAGAGGCGGTGCCTCATCTCCATTGATGTCCTCCATTGAGGATAATGAACTATGTTTCTGCCTCTCTTCTGCAGCTGAGTACACCCTTTTCCAACAATTCATGGCGGAGATGATCCAGGTGCTTTACATTGAGGCTTATACAGCCTGCAGTTCATCAGCTCTACCATTGAGACTCGCAGCATCGACTCTGTAGCTGTTCATCTTCGGCCCAGAGCTATGGAGGAGGCATCTAGGAGGAGCCCCTGCCTGGCCCTGATCAATGTCAGCTCTTGTCAGACCTGTAAGGAGCCCCTGCCCTCGGGTGTTTTCTCACACACAGAGGGCTGTGAATATCTTTTATGCTCAGGGAGAGCCAGCTTCTCTCTCAGATAGAAGGTAAACTAGTGCTCAGACCCATAAGACCTGTAAATGGGAGTCAGCGGCGAAGATTGATTCTTGGAAGATATGAAGGTTATGTACTTGTATTGTACATCCACAATGTGAAAAAAACCTGCGCTCTGTACAGAAGTAGGGGTGCTCTACCTATGTGAGTCCAGGTCAGGGCTCACAAAAAATACATATAGCTCCCTTTGTGTGAAACACAGTGAAAAGGGTGAGCATCAGGGTAGGTCAGGTAGCTCAAATTAATTTAAACATCAGCACACCGAATTCCAAAACCAACAATATGTTTATTTGTGCAAAATCGCAGTCTACGTCCAAAGTGCATGAAATTACAGCTAACCACAGGACTGCTAATAAAAAAGAGACCTACCCCAGTCCAATGGTGGCTGGCAGGTAATGCACTTTAGATGTACACCTTTATCATTGTGTTTCGCACAAAGGGAGCCATACATACTTGTATTGACAGCACTGGCTGCCTATCAGATAGCGAATCTGCTTCAAGTTTCTGTTCCTTATGTGTAGAGCCTTTCATGGTTTGGACTCCCTTGTTCATTATTGCCAGCCTTTTGGTAACATATATTCCTGATTGCCACCAAGGTCCTGTACAGACAATCTGCTAGTAGTGTATGCATCAAAATTGAAGTCAGGTGCCAGCCCAGTGGCTCTGAGGGTAGAGGCGCTGGATGCCACACTTCGCATCACGCCGAAGACCTGGGTTCGGGAACGGACTGGGGGTCACCGGGGGTCAGAGGGGGGAAGAGGATTGAGTGTCCCAACGGATACTCTCCTCCTCCTCCAGGGGTGGAATCCTGGGGTGTCTCGCACACCCGACGCATCTGTGCCGGTGGAAGCACAGGCATTGGTGCACAGGCGACTCCTCGAGAGTCAGAGGGGGAGGTCGTTGTGGGCATTTGACTGCGGTGTGCATCAACACGCCGTATGCCTGGACGTTCATCCTACGTGTCGACACCCTCAGGGGAAGGAGGAACTAAGGGGAGAAAACGAAAAGAACCCTCTCGTTCCAAGATGATGACCGATCTAACACTTAGGTTTGCCTACCCGCAGGACAGACCCCATTGTGCAGGCTCCCCATGGAGAGAAGGAATAAGGTAGGAGGGATAGTGGAGTAAGCCTGGCACTCTAGAGGCAGATTCTGTGGGAGGGATGATCAGAGGTCTGAAGGAGTGGAACGAGGGGGCAGTAAGGCAGGATAAACATGAAAGTAATAAAAAAGAAAAAAAAAACTGAAGTCAGGTGATGCAGTAACAGAGAAAAGTGATGACAGTAAAAGACCAGAACAGTCCTTCCAGTCTGTGCTGATATTGTCTAGAGTCCCAAGACACTGCTATTTTGGTGGCTGCACTCTGCAGTACCTGTGGCACTCTGTTTCCCAGATGGTAAGAGCTGCAGGGTTGTTGGGAGAATTCAAGAGATTGCTGAAATCACCCCACTTACTGGAGTCTTTCATGTGGATACTGATTGCTGAGCTGGTTTGACAATGTGTATACTGTATATAATCTTGGCTGTTTTCTTGTGTGTTCTAACTATGTTTGTATTATGTGTCAGGTAAGGTATATTGTGTTGTATTGTTTTTTTTAATTATAATTTATTCCTTTTCCACTGCCTTGTACACCTATCTAGCTTGTAGGCTTGTCCCAGCCCAGTTCCTCCACATCCCCTGGCACTTACCTTCTTCCCCTGGTCCATAAAGGCTGACCACCCCACCCCACCCCTTGTATTGGGGACTGGTTACAGTTGGGAAGAATTGCCCACTGCTTCAGCTGTTGTGGTGGGAGATGTCTTGGTGGGACTGGAATGGCCAGCAGCAAAGTTGGGCTGGAAATATAGCCTAGAGGTTAGAGTAATGAGCTGTGAATGAGCCTGGTACATCCAGCAGACAGACCTGGGTTTAATTCCCACAACCTCCACTTGCATACTTTGTGACTCTGTGCAAGTCACTTAACCTCCCTAGTGCTCCCGGGTCGCCCCTGAAAATAAGCACCTGTGCCTAGTGGGCCTTACCCCATTACCAAAGAATAAAATAAAGTGCAGGGATCGAGCACGCTGACTCATGCTGCGCATCCCAGACTGTTTTCTCTTGTACTGATAAACCACCCTTCTCCCCAGCACACTGCCAATCTGCCATGCCAACCTGGAGATGGGGAACTGCCAACACTGCATGATAACCCATAGCCGGAAGGCAGCTCCCATTTCCCACCTGCAAATGGTGTTCATATGATAGGATGCTGCACATCCTCTCCCAGAGTCAGCATGCTGTGCCTCCCCCATCACGCTTCAGGCCCCACCAACCCAGGGCAGTGGAGTCTGACTTGGCTCATGAACCTGGGTCTCCCACATGGCAGTGCACTGCAGTCGAGCTGGCACCACCAGGGTGGGAGTAGGAATTATTTTTATTGTAACGTGCTCGGATTAGTCTTCCAGAAGAGTGTAGACAAAGAATGTTGATGATCTCGAGGCTAACCTCCTCCTGACTTTAATATAATGGGAATGCAGATAACATTTATTTTTGCTGTTCATTTACCCAGGATAGCTGTCTTGAGATACAGCAGATCATTTTTTGTGTGGGTCCTGCTTGTCTACTTTTAGCTCTTGGTAGGAGTGAAGCACAAGGAGGTCAAGAGACTTTTCATGGTCACACATCGAGCCAGTGGCTGTGGATGAATTCAAACCCACAAGCCCCTGTGGCACACTATTTTCCCTTTCGGAAACAGTACAAATATGGGGCACTACTCATTTGATGTAAATAGGAGGTCCTTTTGTGAAGATCACTGACCTTCACAAGGCATTTAAAGGTAAGGGATTCTGCACGCACATGAAAAGAAAGAGTGGTCTAAGTAGATGCAGTTTTTATTTCAAACCACTCTCCCTCACCCTGCAGCCATCCCTAGGCAGGTACCATCGTTGTGATATAAGAGAAGGCATTCAAATGTATTACTAAATGCCACAGATTGAAGCAAGTGCAGTTTCTGGACGCATGGTGCAAGGTGCTAAGCTACCTTTTTTGTGTCATTCTTCAGATCACCACCAGTGTCACTGCCCCAATCATTTAATAAGATTCCATTTCACTTTTAGTGGTCATAAAAAGTGTAAACAGATTTCTCTTTTGTTGCAGAACTGAGCCAGGCTTGGTCCCAGTATACATGGGAACAAACTGCCTGACCGGGAGCTGCATAATACTTTTTGTCCTGCTGCAGCCCAGCCAGTGATTCCCACTGACATCTGAATGTCCTGCCCTACCAGACTCCTTCACAGAGCACTGCTGTTTGTATACAGACGCTAGCTGCTGCTGCTGCTAGAGACTTGAGCTTGCCCGACAGGAATAAACCCTATAGTCATTCTCGCCAGGGATTGGGAGGGGGGAGGTCCATTGTGAATGTCTAAAGAGGCTCAGCATGTCTGAATGTCAGCCAACACACTCTGCTGGCAGACATCCATTGAGATATCGACGTGAGTAAAATGTGTACTCCGTAACCAAGTTCAGGCCCTTTCAAGTTCCGCTGTTTAGTTTAGTTTTTTTTTTTCTTTCTTTCTTTTGGACAGGGAAAGGAGGGCTACACAGTTCTGCCTATTTTCAGCCTCATCCGGTGGCGGAGAGCTACAGATGCAAGCTGACATTGAATCAGGTGAGCTGTAGGTGGTATTTTTAGTGAATGGGGAAAATTTGGCCAGGACACTGCAGAACTTTCCGTACTCTATTTGAGAAACGTCACTTGATCTTTAACTTCCACCTGAGCAACAACTACAACAGGGAGATGGGCAGGGGTGTTCACATCAGAATTTTTAGGACTTGCCCAGGCATGACTGTAGCTGAATTTTCACTTGTCCCCCTATTCGTTACAAAGAAATTAGCTTTCTTTTTGTTCTTGCCCTTCAAGGAAATTTTACTTGCCCCGGAGAGGGGGCAATGGGATTTGCACACCCCTACAGATGGGACCTCGATTCAGCATCTCATACAGAAGATGACACCTCAGGATTGCAGCACCCTTCTCATGCTGCAGTACAATGTCAGTTTGGGGATTTTTCCCCAAGGTCCTGGTGTGGGGCTAGAACCCACACAACCCTCCAGTCTTCTTCCTCAGAGGCAAGTGTGTAACTTACTAGGCCACTGACACTGCTGAAAGTATGTCTACATTTGTTTCTGTACTACAGCAAAAAGAAGAAAAAATAGGTTACATTTTGTGGTGAAGGCTTTTTTAAAAATTCTACCCACCATGAAGGTTGAAAGCACTTTGCACCAGTGGTGAGCTGTAGAAAGGAGACACACACACACACACACATCACAAAGGGTTCAAAAGCAGTGAATGTCTATGCAAATCTATTGTAGGACGGATAAGGTGCAGTTAAGACCGTGACACTTGGCTAATGCATGCAGAACAAGCCTTGCAGCCTTTGCTTCCCCGCTTGACAAAACACAGAGCAGGTTTGAAATGTGCTCCCTGCCACAGGAAAAGCATGCATGATTAGGGATTTCTGCAAGATCTTAAACATGTGCTTATAAGCAACAGCAACATTCACTGGGTAAAGCAATACTTGGAATTATTTCAAAAAGCAAATACTGTGGTGGTTGTATCCACAGTGTATATGTGGATGTGGTGGGATTTGAATGTTGGACTCCTGGTTCCCAAGCCTGTGCTCCAGCCAGTAGACTATACTGCCTCTAAGAAGGAGCTGCTCAGCGCAAGTCTGAACAGACACTTGAGAAAGAAGACTTTCAGAAGAACAGAAGGTAGCAGCGGGGAGTGGAGCAGGGTGGTGGACTGGGAGGGTTGAAACCCTGTATGGACATTAGGTCCCAGGGCAGATGGGGAACTCTGCACTGACTAGATGAGCACTTAGTCTTCTTCTGCCATGGTTGTCTATGTTTCTGAGATCCTGGGTGAATCAGGTAGTGCGTGTTGGAATTTTGTGCTACTGTGGCAAAACAGAATAGATATTATTAAACTGTAATACCATGATAGTGGTCCTGATATTACTGTTAAGAGAGTTTGGTGTTGTGGTGTTCATGTATTAACCAGGCGCTACTGGCAGATTGAAGCTGTCGACATTCTGGTTCAGATGTAGCAATGATGCACTGCATGACTTGCAGGTCCACACTCATTTTGAACTACAGCTGTAGCATCACTTTATTTTTCTTAAACCTTGTAGCAGGATATTTCTGACATATGTTACTAAAATGCATTATGAATTCCGTACATGCATGTGGGAGTAGTGTTTTTTTGTTTTTATTTATCTTTTCCTCCCAGGTCGAGCCTGACCATTGGCGCTTGCACTTCAGCTCCTGACTGAACACGGTGCAAGGTCCCCCCAGTCCTCCTTCAGATGCTGCCCACAACCATTCCCACAGTGTCATCCCCGGCCCCACAACAGACCATAGCCTCCTCAAAGGATCCAGTGTAGGGGCAGCATTTGACCATTGGAGGGTTGGGGAGGTGCAAACTGAATCCCTGCTGTCCCAACCCAGTTTTCCACTGCATGATCATCCATTTTGGCCTTGGTGTGGAAGGATGATGTCATGTGGGGCCCCCCCCCCCCCAACTCCCACCTGAAGGAGGTGTTCAAGCAGTGGGTCGAGCAGCTCCCTCCTCCTGGAGTACTCCACCAGTTTGATACTGGAGTCAAGTTCGGGATGCAGTTCCAGTTCTCCAGCCTGGTAAAGCAACACACTACCCCAATATTGCTGCTAGACTGAGCAAGAGTAATGCTGCCTTACTTTATTGCTGTTTAAAGAGGAGGAAAAGGAGGAGTAGCGAAGGCTCTTCTCTGCTTATTCACCCCTTCATTTGTTTGCCTCTGTGATGATCTGAGCCCCCATCATTTTCTCACAGAAAAATCGAGGTGCGGGGGATATAGGTTACTGCTTAACAGTACTTCCTGTCATGGGGGTTAACTGCCACAGCAGATCAGTGGGAACGTCCGTGCACAGACTTTGTGGTTCTGCTGTCTTTCAGTGCAAATTATCGTTGGGCAGCAGGCAAGCAATGTTATTCCAGTACCATGTCTGGGGAGAGCATACACATTCGTTTGAATCTAATTACCCATTATAAGTCTCTGCTTGGCATTCCACATATTTGAAATGCTGTCTGCTAACAACTGGTATTTTAAGAACAAATTTGTAAGTTCATTTGGGTAGCAGATGTTGTTATGAAAAACCATATCTGACTTGTGTGGGATTTTCTGACTCATTAACAGAGAAAGAAAAAAGTTGTAATGGGTGAATTAAAAATAGCCGAAAGGCTTTGAACAGTCTGGAGACAAACAACAGTGGCACTGTTTTTGCATTCCACTTCTGTCTGTTTCAGCACTCTTCTAGAGCAATATTACAGATATTGTACTCAGTACTGAATTTGCACTGCTCGTTTCTCTGTTTCAGCAGGCCTCTAAGACACTATTGCAAACACTGTATAACTCAGTACTGAATTTGCACTGCTCGTTTCTAGGTTTTAGCAGGCCTTTAGGGCAGTATTGCTAACACTGTACTCAGTACTGATTTTACTCTGCACCATTCTCTGTTTTAGCAGGCCTCTAGGGCTGTATTTCTAACACTGCCCTCTGTACTGATGCTACACTGCATATTCCTGTTTTAGCAGTCCTCTAAGGAAATATTGCTAAGACCATAATACTGATTTTACACTCCTCTAAGGAAATATTGCTAAGACTGTTCTCAGTACTGATTTTAATGCACGTTTCTCTGTTTTAACAGGCCTTTAAGACTATATTGCAAACACTGTCTCCATGTTCCTCAGTTTTAGCAAGCTCCCAGGACAATGCTGCTACCACTGTACTCGGTACTGGTTTTGCACGGTGCATTTCTGTGTTTTAGCAGGCCTCTAGGGCAATATTGCGAACATTGTGGTACCACTGTCAAGAGGGGAGACGATCCAAAGTTAAAAATTAACCCAGATCCCTGAATGTAAGTATTTAGGCATCTGGGTAGACAAAAATTTGAGATTTGATCATCATATTGAAGTAGTGACTAAAAAAGTTGAATACTAAACTTGTGGTGTATAGATGCCCATAGTATGAACAAAAATCAAAGACAGACAATTGTAACTCAACTTTTAATTCCAGTCCCAATTCTAGGATATGGGAGCCATGTCTATGGTTTTGCAAACTGTTTAAGCTTAAAAAGCAGTAGAGATCATGCACAGTAGACGAGCCACAGTTCAGCTCCGTTGAGAGACTCATTATTGTGTGATGTATGATGAACTGGGACTGTTCTCAGTTAAAAACAGGAGAACATTGATTTGGGTTAATTTGGTAAACAGTATCTTACATCAGAACAAACCAGTTAGCCTAGCTGAGAGGCTAGGAAAAATTTAAAATAAATATAATTTAAGACTCAGTAAACACAGAGAATATGTGGAATCCATACCGAATAATAAATACAGAGAAATGGTATTTTCACAAGCTGTTGCAAACCTTTTTTTAAAATTCTTTGGTAACCAGGTAAGGCCCACGGGGCACAAGTGCCCATTTTTAGGAGCGACCCAGGAGCACTGTGGTGAAGTGACTTGCTCAGAGTCACATGGCATGCAAGTGGAGGTTGTGGGAATCAAACCCAGGTCTGCTGGATGTACCAACCTCATTCAGAGCTCATTTCTCTAACCTCTAGGCTATAGTGCTAGCCCAGAAGGAATAACAGTGATCCAAACATTAAATAATTGTCATCAAAACCCAGGGTTTTTAATACGGCTATGAAATATGAGAGTACGCTGCAATTGCTTTAGATTAAACTACCATATCCACATCAACATGAGACTTTATCGCATTTTTGTATTAGTGTTATGTATTACTTATTTGTATTTATGCAAATTATACATAATTTGCATAAGTAATTGACACTGAATGTGTAAACAGGGGCTACCTTATAAATAGGGCATTATTGCCCTAATGGTATTGTTGGGTCCAACCTCTTACCTGTATAAACATAACATTTTCTACTACTACAATACTAATTTTTGCACTGCACATTTCTCTGTTTTAGCAGGCCTCTGAGATAGTATTGCAAACACTTGCCTTGTTCACATGGCGAGAAGTTTTGATCGCCACCATGTTGATCATTGCGGCCAGTCTCTCTGCAGTACTGTGGAGCAGCATTCAGACTGCATAGCTCCGGAGCGCTGTGGATGCTCCGAGAGAAGTTCAGCCATTTCTAAGAGGGTTCCGGCAGGGGTGTGTGTGGTTGATGACGTTGCAGTGCCAGAAGGTTTAAGGATGGGTCTTCAGACTCTAGTGCTTGGCAGCTGTTTATACTACCAAACCTGCAGCAGTGCAACTGATCTGCATTGCTCACGGTGGTGCAGATCCAGTAGTGTAAATGTACCTGTAGTGTTGACACTGAATGCCACACAGGTGCTGAGAAGCATCCCAGTTCCCTTGCTCGATTTTTGTACAGTATTACCCTGTGTAGTATGAGCTGCACTTAAGAAAAATAGACATAGTAATTCTCAGTGGTTGAAATTAATAAACAAGATACTAAGCTAATATGGGTGTGGACGGAGCTTATTAAAGGGGCAGTAAACATTGCGGGGATTGCTCAAACTGTGAAAGCCCATGAAAAGTTATTTTGAACGAGGTATTTGGTTTCCTTGTAGGTATCAAAAGTCCCGAGATATGAATATTTAAATCATCTGTAAATCAAAACAAGGCAGCAGCCATTTCATGCAATGTTAAAACAGAAAGTGATGTCACTGAGGGGCAAGCTGTAATTAACAACATACAGCTTGTCCCTCACTGACATCACTTCCTGTTTGTAAGACTACATGAAATGGCTGTTGCTATGATTTGATTTACACATTAGTTATTCATATCTCAAGACTCCTGTCTCCTACAGGTAAACCCAGTACATCGTTTGAAAGATCTTTTCATGGGCTTTCACAATTTGAGTGACCCCCTACAGTGTTTACTGTCTCTTTAAGAAATAACAGTCAGCCTAAGACTTCCTAAAGCTGGTTCTGGGTGACATGTCACTGTCTAATTTGGAGCTGAACTTTTTTTCTGCCCACTCTTTTGAGAGGTCATGTTTTGTTGTAACATATTGTGCTGTTTCCCAACTACTATTAGTAGTAAGCTTTAGCTGTTATGTTTGATTGTAGTGTTAAGCTGCTGTCATATTAACTGTTCTTGAAGTAGAAATGAGCCTTGGCTCAGTGTGCCTTTCCTGGTGACCAATATTCAAATCAGTCAATAAATGATCTGGAGTTTTGCTAGCACTGGTTTTAATCCCCTTGGTCATGGTAAGTCTGTAAAGAACACAGAGCCTTGGCAGTCAATCACCAGCTCTTCCCGTGTAATGATATCTTCACTGCTTCCTCTTCGTTTAGAAGCCAGTGTCACTCAGATCCCTCAGGATGGTAATTCTTTTTTTACTTTTTTGTTAATTTATTTTCAGTCGTTGTTGACCGGGAAAGGACAGCTAGGCAATTCTGCCTATGTTCAGCCTCGTGCCAGGGAGGTGGGGAGATGCAGATGGTTACCAGCTGAAACTGGCAATAGTGGGGATTATCAGATCAGTGCCACTTGTGTAGTGTAAAGCTTTCGTGAATACAATGCAATATGTTGTTGAGCTGGTGGCTGTGTTCTTTACGCTATGTAAGCCACGAGGTCACTGATTAGTTAGATTTTCTCACATTGCATTAGTTGCAGGGGTGTAGCCAGAAATTTTCGTTTTGTATACAGTCTCCAACAGTTACACCCCCCCATTAAAAAATGTACACAACTTTTCCAAATGGCACCCCCTTCCAAACAAGTCAGATTGTTGTCAGATGATTCCTCTAATCTTTAAAGAGGTTATAAATGTATCTGTCTCCTAAACAACATAAGTTTAAACAGAGACACTCCTCAGTGGCCTACACTAACCCAAATACTACAAATTAGAATGAAAATGTTAACAGAAAGGCATATGATTTGTGACAGGCACTCAACAAAACTGTACACAGATGTGTACAGTGAGTGTCTCATCTACACCTTAGTTAGTTAGGGGCTCTGCCCCTGACCTTCCTTTGTCTTTTTAATATCGGGGGCTTCTAAAGTAAAATAAAGAAGTGAAAAATGAAAATGTAAAAGTAATAAAAAAAATGAAAGTACATGAGTCTGGTCTAAATGACATTTTTCACTATTTCATTTTACTTTTGGGGGCGTTGCCCCTCCCAGTTTCAAAAAAGACAAGGGGGTGCAGGGGGTGTAGCCCCCCCCCCCAAAACTAACGCAATGTGAGAAAATCTAATTGAGTAGGGACTTCTGGGCTTGCATAGTCATGTGCGTCATGGCGGTGCGCCATGATGTTACATCAAACGGATGGTGTTATGCTACACTGATAGTGGAGCCGTAAGCTTGGTCCAGTAATCTCTACTATCGCACTGAAACTGAACCAGATTAAGCTGTTGGTGGTATGTTTAATAAATGTTAGCCAGCACTGTCCACCCCGCTTCTTCTTTCCCCAGGTAGGCTGCAGTAGGGTAATTTCTGTGACCTCTTTGTTTATCCTTTTTTCACTTCCTGTTGATGGTATTGTCTGTCTTTTTACCTACAGTACAACCAGCAATAATCACCTCCATTTTCATTTCATACCCCTTTTTTGGCGCCTGATACTTACAGTGTGTCTGATGCAGTGGAGTCCTCACTGGTCACAAACATCAGGGGCTGGATTATCTAAATGTTGTAAGTTCTAACTTGTAACATAATGGATTCCCCACGAGCGACCGTGCATTTTAATGGTGGCTGACATGTAGTGAACACACCTAAATGTTGTGCTCTTTTTGGTCATCCTCTTCCCTCCACCTCCTGAGGCTGTTTCTTGGTATAGTCCATGGCATCCTTTGGCATCATAGAAGAAGAGACTCAAAGTCGGCATTCCATCAAGCGCCCCCCCATGGTCCTATCTTCGTTACACCACATACTGTAATGGACGGCAGGTCCTGCTGATATACTTAGGCTTGCTGAAGCACAGTAGCGCAGAGCACTACGGGGATTACTGGGCCTCATCAGAGTGTATTAATGAAGTATCTGTCATAATGAGCATCCCACATTGCTGAGTTAAAAGCCATTCAAAATGACTCTGCAAATTGAACCTGAGGTCTGGGTAGATAAGTGTCTTCACTTACCTCTGAAAGATATAAGCCGGCTCCACCATCCTGAAGTCAGTGGAACAAGGGTTACTCAGCTTGGGTATGTTAGTTGTAAAGTCACATATGCCATCTGCGTGCCCTGAGTCTATGGCTAGGCTGTAGGCACGCCCAAGTTTGTCAAATGCTGTGGAGTATCAATAAGAATAGCTTACTTTCACTAGTAGTATTACATGGTGAGGGACAGAAGGGCACCTAGATCTTTTTTCAGTTTTGTTTCTGCTCCAACATTATTCTGTTGAGAATGATATAAACGTTATCCTCTGTAAATATGTACATATATTGGATACTCAGGCCTGTTCTTGTTATCCATACATGTTGTGTTGTAAAGAAAACTAGATACCAAATATTAGCGATGTATGCGACTGTAACTGTATCACCAGGACCTGCATGGAGAAATAGGTATTTGACCTAAATGGGGTCATCCTGGTGTGCAGAAATTCTAAATCAATACAAATGAATGAAAAATAAACAGTTAACCACTAGACTGAAATGGTGGGCCAGTCCTGGAATAGACAGGCGTGTGTGGTCAGTTTCTAGATTGTGATGTTTTTTTGGTGGTGGTGGTTGTGGGGTGAGGGGAGGTTAGGCTTCATGTTGCCAGTTTGAAACCGAAAGTGTGGAATGTGCTGTCCTGACAGTGTTCTGGTTGGTCACATGATACTGTGTTAGGGTGGGGGTGTGGGAAATGCAAACCAGAAAGTGACCCTTGACTTGGAAGAGCACATTAGAAACTGGATTACGTTGGATTCACACTGTAGGCAAGAGGCAGGTTACAGGACCTACAGGTCTATTTTGGTCGTCTGTTTTCTCATCTCCTTCACATTTTCGTATCAGGAGAAACCAGAAATGTTTCCTGTGTCAAGTGTTTAGGATACCGGAGCACAATAGTAGGCATGTGAAAATGGCAAGAAAGAGAAGGATTTAATCACTATTCCTCTGTTTACACATCTGCTGACCAAGGGTTATTCATAAACTGGTAGCTAGCAAGCTGATTTGTGTTGGAGCAACACCAGCATAACACTTGTATAGTTTTTGGCAAGAACAAGTTCTCTCCTCACTCAGACTTTTCAGACCCTCATTGCTTCATAGTAGGCCACCTGCTGGCCTGATGATGTAATGCTTGTCACAAATGCTGGCGACCTGAGTTTGTAAATAACCCGTCCCACCCCGGCTACTGTAAGATACTGTAGGTTACAAAGGTGGTGTAGTCAGCCTCTGGGGTACTGTAGCATGGCTGCATGTGACAGCTGTGCAGTAGTGCACATAGACTTATGAGGCAGGGCTGAGCATCCTGCTTCGGCCCTAACTCGGGACCTAGGACACTGACCACTTAAACACTGGATAAGGGGTGGACTAGTATTACACTGCCTGGTCCAGTATTCTGCTGCTCTGAGTCCTGAAAGATTTCAGGATGCAACAACTCATCACTAGACCCACCATAAACATTTCATATGCCAAAGGGAAGGGCAAGGGATCCCATGGATGGGGTTAGCAGAATCAACGGAATAAAGTGTCCCCACCCCTCCCCCATCCCACAAACTCGCACTTTCGCCTGCTCCCAAACCCACATACTTTAGTAAAATAAAAAAATAAATAATGGCACACACCACAGCGCTTGCAAGAGGAGGGTAAATTCTTGTATTGCATCTCCAGTTAGTAGCATACCACAGTGCACGGATGCACAGGAAAAGGCACCCCAACGAATTGCTGGAAGGACTTTGTCAGAGGACATCCAAACCCGCACCATTGCCAGTTCTCAGTGTCTGTTTTCAAGTGAGCAGTGGGCTGTGTTGTAGAAAGATGTGGACAGCTGTTGAACTGTGTTTGTTGGCCAAAATTAGCTCCCATAGCCATGCAAAGGGCAATTGGTTCAACTAACTGATAAGAGGCAGGCAACTGTATATCATGCTCTTCAGTATTTTGTGAGACAACAACACTGTTGAGATTCACTGCCTCTCAGTAACTAGGACTCAAGACACTAGCTTTTGTAATTCATGTTGCTGTTGGCACAAGTGCTTTGAAGCTTATACCTTCCCTTTATGGAACATAGAAGTTGATGGCAGAAGGAGACCGCTAGGTCCATCTAGTCTGCCCATTTGTTTTAGACCTATTTTGACACTCTAGTTGCCCTTTGTAGTCAGGGCGGGCTCCCTTTTGTCTATGAGGCCTACTTTAAGGCTCTCTATGAAACAGAATCCTAAATTGGAATACATTTTTTCTTTATCTTTCTTTATAAAATTCCTGTAGTGAATTTTATAGTACTCCTGAAAGGTGCCTGGCTAAGATTGACAGCACTGCAGATTGAGATTACTGCCGGATGGAAGGAGGGGCAGACGAGATGGACTCTTAAGTCCCTTCTATCACCATGGTGCCCTGCCAGTATGCATAAACTGTATCTCATGGCTGGAAGCCTTCCAATAAAGTTGCTGTTTTGAGTCGGTTTTGATGGTTGGTTGTGATGTGGATATACTAGGAACTGGAGTGAGACCCACCATCTCATTTCAGACAGGCCACCTATCAGCTGTCATATCAGGGGTCGAAATTATGTTTTGCAGTCACTAGCCAGCAGGACTAGTGACTGGGAAAATCCACTAGCCCCACAAACTTTTCCACTGGCCCAGCTGGTGTACTTATTGAAATGTTATCTTCTTCAGTACATGGGCTAGTTAAAGCAAAATCTTACTAGCCTGATACAAAATCTATCAGCATTTTGCTAGTGGGCTGGTGCCAGTTTCAGCCCCCAGATATAGTCTTCTGGCCATTGCTGCCTAAACCTGACTTGAACTGATGAGGTGAAAGTTAAAAGGTTTTTAACCCACAGTGAATTCCATAATTGGACGCCGGCCTGCCAGCGCAGCAGTTTGATTTCCATTTGTGTCGCCAACGACCCGGGTTCAGGAACAGACCCGGGAGTCAGATGGCCAGCTGAGGGAAAAGGATCAAGCATCCTAGGGACTGCTCTCCTTCGAAGGAAGGGAGGGGAAGAGTGTCTGGTGCATCACGGACCCCTAGCTGAGGCTGGGGATACATCTGCGACCAGCGCCAATCCATTCGGGGGCGGACGCTGGATGTCATTGCACATACCCGCCCCCAAGGGTCAAGCACTTGGGAAAAGCTGACCTCGGCATGACAACCCCGCCCCCGCCGCCATCCTCTGATGTCTGCCGGGGCCCCACTCCTGTGGCCTGACCTGGGGCATAAGCTGGGGCTTTGCCCACAGTGTCTATTGGGGGGGGAACCCCCCCAGTGGCCCCAGGGGGGGCAGGCCTGAGCATGGGGCAGCAGGCGGGAGCGTCTGAGCTCAAGGGGAGCTGGAACAAAAACATGAAAATAATTAAAAAAAAATAAATAAATAATAATGAATTTCATAATTATGCTATACTTGTCCATCAACAGACACTGGGGTGTCAAAAATCCATTGTTATGTACAGTATCCTACACTGGGGCCAGTTTGGGTCTGAGCATGTCAATGAAGGGTGCCACAGTTGTGGCCCCCACCACCACCATGCTGTGAGGTTGTTGCTTGTTTCATGCTTATTTATTTATTTATTCAGTTTAGGATTAATACCTTCGAGTCAGAGACTCATTTTCAAAGGTTCCAAGTCAAGACAAGGAGGGGTGGAGAAACAATGGGGGAAAATCAAAATGGCCATCACAAAGGGCAACTAGCCTTTGTGTGAAGCAAATCAACAAAAAAAACAAAGGAAAAAAACACTATGGTTCTCGAAAGAGGTGGTGAGGAAGGTTAATAAGAAAAAGGTAGCATTTAGGAAATATAAGGAAACACAGAAGGAGCAGGACAGAGAACTGTACCAGTTAAAGCAGAAGGAAGCAGGGAAGGTAGTCAGAATAGCAAAGGCACAAACTGAGGAAAAGATAGCCAACTCTGTTAAGAAGGTGGATAAAACATTTTATAGGTACATCAGGGAGAAAAGAAAGACCAAGGGAGGGATGAGTGAGGCTTAATAAAGGGAAGGAGGGTGGGCAGAGGGTGACAGTGAAAACAGGGATACTGAACCGAATGCTTCTGCTCAGTATTCACAAAAGAAGAGGAAGGGGAGGTACCTAACTCGGGGAATAGAAGCCCTCTGGATAGGGAGGTCGATACTAGTCCATTCACAGAAGAAAGGGTTTTGAAAGAACTCTTAAAACTGAAGGTGGACAAAGCAATGGAGCCTGATGGGATTCACCCAAGAATTCTAAAGGAACTAAGGGTAGAACTCGTGACACCATTGACTACCCTTTTTGACAAATCATGGGAGGATGGTGTGGTACCTGAAGACTGGAGGAGGGTGGATGTGATTCCCCTTCACAAAAGTGGGAGAAAGACAGAGGCTGGAAACTACAGACCTGTTAGTTTGACCTCAGTGGTAGGGAAAATGATGGAATCACTTCTGAAGGAAAGAATTGTTGAGTTCCTAGAGGCCAGTGGGGCACTGGACCCAAGGCAGCATGGATTCACAGCAGGAAGGTCGTGTCAGATAAATCTAATACATTTATTTGACTGAATGACCAAAGCAGTAGACCAGGGAGGGGCTGTGGACATGGCCTACCTAGACTTCAGCAAGGCATTTGGCATAGTCCCACACAAAAGATTAATATACAAGTTAGCCAGCCTTGGAGTGGGCCCCAAGGTGGTAGCCTGGGTAAAAAAATTGGCTGGAAAACAGGACGCAAAGGGTAACAGTAAACAGAGTCCACTCTGAAGAAAGGGGGGTTACAAGCAGAGTACCGCAGGGTTCAGTACTGGGATTGGTCCTCTTTAATGTCTTTATAAGTGACATTGCAGATGGACTGGAATAAAAAGTATGTCTCTTGTCTCTTTGCGGACGACACAGAGATCTGCAACAGGGTCGATACAGAAGGGGTGGAAAGGATGTGAAGGGACTTGGCAAGGTTGGAGGAATGGTCAAATGTATGGCAGCTTAGATTCAGTGCAAAGAAGTGCAAAGTAATGCACCTGGGAAACAAAAACCCAGGGGAAGAGTACACAATGGAGGGTGAGATACTAACAACAACAAAAATGGAAAGGGACCTGAGGGTAGTCATATCAGATGACCTTAAGGTGGGCTAGCAATGTGAGAAGGCAGTAAGGAGGGCTTGCGGGATACTGGGATGCATAGGGAGAGGCACCACCAGTAGAAAACAGGAAGTTGTTATCCCTCTGTACAATAAATATTGGTGAGACCCCATCTGGAGTACTGTGTGCAGTTCTGGAGACCCAATCTCTGCAAGGACATAGACAGGATGGAGGCAGTCCAGAGGAGGGCAACTAAAATGGTGCAGGGTCTACACCAGAAGACACATGAAGAGAGGTTAAAGGAGCTTAATATGTATACCCTTGAGGAGAGGAGGGAGAGGGGGGGCATGATAGAAACTTTCAGGTACCTCAAGGGAATCAACAAAGTCCAAGAGGGTAGCATCTTTAAGAAAAAGAGATGTGCAAGAACAAGGGGGCACAATTTGAAGATAGAAGGGGAACGGCTCAGAGGTAATGTGAGGAAGTATTTTTTCACGGAGAGGGTTATGGATACATGGAACAGCCTTCCTGAGGAGGTAGCGGAGTCAAAAACAGTGGGGAATTCAAGACTGCATGGGACAGACATAAGGCAATTCTAGTGGGGGTAGGAGGAAATAGTTAACTCAGATCTGCAGCTTAGCCATTAGGTAGGGAAATGGGCAGACTGTGTGGGCCAAGTGGTCCTTATCTGCCGTCAAATTCTATGTTTCTATGTAAGACAAACAATACAGATATTGCAGTGATTACAGGGTTTACATCATGAAAACAAACACAATGTCACATGAGGTTACAGGCTTGAGAGTTCCAGTATAGCTAACATGATACTTAAGTAGGCATTGATGGTGGAGAAAGACAAGTGCATTTATACATTAGTGAGCTAAACGCTAACTGTAATAGGATAACATGTCAGCATTGCAAACAAACTGTTGGGCTGATAGTAGAAGGGGAATAAGCAACCTGAAAGGTATTGTCATTATAGAGGGGATCTAGGGTGGGGGAAAAGAGGAGGGGTAGGGTGGAGGGAGGGAGGGAGGGGCTGTTTTAGGAGGGTTAAGGTGGAGGGAGGGGAAGCAGAGGAAAGAACGGGAATTAAGGGGAGCTGTAACACACTTGGTGCAGTTACAGATTGTAGCACGCTCTAGGTAGGACCGTAGCCCTCTTTTGAAGTGGCTTAGCTTGGTGCATCCGGTCAGTGTGTCAGGTAGTTCACTGAACCATTTAGGACCCTTACAGGTGATGGATTTCTGGGCCAGTGAGGTGCGCTTGAGAGGGACTTGTAGTCCACCCTTTGACACACTTCTGGTTTGTTTGGTAGGCACTGCCCTCTTGAATAGACTGCATAGTGACTCCGGCATGAGTCCTAGTTAAGCTTTCTTTTACTAACAAGCAGGTTTGGTATTGGGCTCTTGGGTGTAGTGGAAGCCAGCCAGTCTCGGAGTAGAGGACACAGGTGTGTGTCAAGCGGTCAGCCCCAAGTGTCAGTCGACAGGCCCTATTAATGAGGGGTTTTATCCTGTTTAGGGCTGTGTCTAACCCTGCTATATATACTGGCAGGCCATAGTCGATGGATGACAAGACTGCTGCCTGTGGCAGTCTTGAGGGCAGCAGGTGTCATCAAGTATTTGTGCCTTTGGAGGATTCCCAGTTTCATGTTAGCAGTTTTGACAACATGATCAACGTGGTGGGAGAAATTGAGAGTGTCATCAAGGTAGACACTCAAATATTTAAAAGAGGAGACTTGTTCTAAGGTGTCTCCTTTGAGGTCCTGTATTTGCAGGGGGTTGAAGTTCCTTTTGTTATGAGGGACCATGAACAGCATGCTTTTTTTTTTTTTTGTGGTTTAGTAGCAGTTTGTTTTGACCAAACCAGGATTCAAGCTTGTGGAAGCTATCAAGCAAGTCTTTTGTGATGACTGGCTGTTCCCTACTTGAGACAGATATAAAGGCATCATCTGCATATAAGACGATGTTTGCCATACAGGCTTCGGGGAGGTGGTTAACGGATAGGCTGAAAAGGAGTGGGCCAAGGATGGAACCTTGCAGTACTCCCAAGAGCCACTACCTTCAGCTCAGAGAGTGCGTCACCAGTTCTAACGTGTTGAGTTCTTTGTGATAGGTAGCTGCGGAACCAGGTAACTGTTTCAGGGGCCAGTGCCATTGAGAGCAGGGAGTTTAAGAGGAGCTGATGGTTGACAGAGTCAAACACTTTGGTGAGGTCTATGAAAACAGACCCCACCGCCATCCCTTGGTCAAAGGCGGCATAAAGCTGGGTAGTGTAATCCACAAGTACAGTGATGGTAGTGTGTGTTTTTACGAAATCCGTGCTGCTGGTTACAGAGTAGTTTGTGCTTATCGAGGTAGTCAGTGAGTTGGTCAGAGACTATTCTTTCCAGTGCTTTAGAGAGGGGTGGGAGGATTGAGATTGGCCTATAGTTGGAAGTGCATGTTTTGTCACCTGCTTTGAAGACTGGCGTGACCAGCGCAGATTTTCATGCATCAGTGAACACACCTGATCTTAGTGAGGCATTAAATACCTTCATTAGTGGGGCTGCTAGCTCATCTAGAGTTAGGGCAATCAGCTTCATATCAGTTTGATCACTCCCCATCCTGGTCTTTCCAAGGACCCATTTCACATACTTGACGGTCTCAGACCTTGTGACTTGCTTGAAGTAGAAAGGCAGCATCCCTTCTCAGCCGGGAGAGAGTGTGGTAGGGCAGTGATGCTGTTCATTTGGTGGATTGAGGAACTCTTTGGTTAGCACTCCTGAGAGATCTGAGAAAGTGGCATTGAACTCGTTGGCATTATGCAAGGGTTCCTGGGTGGTCCTGGCAGCTGTGGTAATCAGGTCAGGTGGGGCCTTGGGAGCCCTTCCTGTTAGGGATTTCAGAGTGTTCCATAGCTCTTAAGGCCCCATCCACACAACACTGCTAACACACTGTAGCAGTTCCAAACCGGTATGGACAGTAACCTTCACAGTGTGTCCACACTGCCGGCGAAAAGGTCCCAGCAATGGAGTGGCACCATGACGGTGCATCCACATTGTGGGTGCCGTGGGACTGTTACAGACGGCACCCTATCCCACAGTGCAGTTCGTACTGCACTGGGGGACAGTTGGAGCAACACACTCATGCGTCCACACTACAACTGGTAACATTATGGGTAGACCCGGTTTCATAACCGTTGTTGAAACCACCTCATGTGGTTTCAACAACTGTTACAAAAACGCCTCCTGTAACGTTACAGTTGTAAACAGAAACCGTTGCAGTAATGGTTTGGCCCCTCTGTAACGTTACAGAGGGGTTTTCGGTGTGCAGTGTGAACAAGGCCTTAGAGGATCTCCAGCTTTTACTGAAGAGATCCTTGAAATAGCTTGCTTTAACAATGCGAATGAGCCTAGTACAGGAGTTTCTAGCTGCTTAGTATGTGAATACATCCTGCAGCTTCCCTGTGGCCTTAGCCTTGTGCTAAAGGTTAACTCTGGCACGCATTTGTTCAAGGAGTGGGGTACTGAGCCATGAGGTGTAAGTCCCTTTGACTTTTTTGGTTTTAGGTGGGGCAGAGATATCGCATGCCCAGGTGAAGGAGCTGAGGAAGAACTCCAGGGTGAAGTTGCCATCAGTGGCTTGGTTCATTGGGGACCAGTCAATCTGGGTCAAGTGGTGTTTAAAGGCATTTAGTAGCCCCGGTCTCAGCACATGATTATTCGAGACCTTCGGTGGGCACTATGTGAATCTGTTTGTCCAAGTGCATGACAGGTGAGTGGTTGCTGAGGCTGTTAGGCAGGACTGAGACATCCGATATGTGTTCAGGATTGGAGCAGAGTAGCCAGTCAATGAGTGTACTGGTTCCTGTTTTGTAGTTTTGCCGTGTGGGAAGGGTGACCATCTGGGTAAGGTAAAGGCCAGATATCAGGTCTCTGGCTGTGGTTTCCTTTTGTGAGTGCCAGTTGATGTTGAAGTCACCAACAATTACGTGATCCCACTTTTTATCCAGCTGCTGCTCATTCTCTTCAAAAGGTTTGAGACCAGCAGCCTGTTTTCCTGGGGGTAGGTAGACTGTTGTGAGCAGTAGCACTGTGTTTTGTTGCCCAATGGTGAGTTTAAAGTTGAGGATTTGAGCCTCACTTGTGTGCAGACTGCAGTCCAGCATCTGGACTTTGATGTCATTACGGACATAGACTAGGCAGCCTCCCCACCCCCCCACCCATTTGGAGAGCCTGTCTTGGCGGAAAGAGTTGTAACCATCAATTGATATGGAAGCGTCTGTGCTTTTAGGGAGAGCCAGTTCTCAGTGAATGCAATAATACCTGGTTTCAGCTCTTCCACCCAGGCTTGGATCTATAAGAACTTAGGGAGGAGGCTGTTTATATTAAGGTGCTTCATGGTCATATGGCCACCAAAATCAAACTGTAAACCTATGGCCTGCAAAGTTACGATCTGACTGTAGTGTATAGTGTAAAGGAGCATTCTGTTCAGGGACTGAAAAGACTACAGTAAAATGCAGCTGAAACTACGGGCCTCATAGCAAGTGACAGTTGCTAAGTGATTGCAGCGCCCACTGAGCAACTGTTCCCCCACATGTGGCCCAGTTGTGCTATACACAGAGTTGGTCGCAGCCATTCCCTACTTGGTCATTTAACACATTGCAGCTCTGTTGGGAAGGGGTTGGGGTCTACATACAAATGGCGTGCTTGGCCCCCACAAGTCATGGTGACCCCTCACGACCTGACTGCAGTATTTATCTACATATCTGCTTGTAGAACTACTACAGGCTCATGTGGAGGTCTACATACAAATGGCCTGCAGGGTCCTGCACAAACCATGGTGTCCCCTGACCACCTGTTTGCAGTACTTATTTTTATATCTGCCTGTAGAACTACTATGAACTGGTGAGTGGGCTCTGTGCATATAGACCAGAGAGCCCTGCACAAACTGTGATGATCTGCACTACCTGGTTTCAGTATTTCTCTACATATCTGCCTGTAGAACTACTGCTGGCAGATGTGTTTTTTGGGGGGGGTTGTCTTAAATGCAAATTGCCTGCAGGGCCCTGCACAAACCATAGTGAACCCTCGCTACCTGGTCACAGTATTTATCTACATATCTGCCTGTAGAACTACAACAGGCTGGTATGTGGGGGTGTCTCAGTGCTGCAACTAGAACTGCAGGAGCTGATAAGGGGTGGTGTTCATTGTGGGACCACGAACACAGAGCAGAATTCATGGGGGACAGGGGCAGGGACACTAATAGGCTGCAAACTCTAGACCTGGTCAGTCTTAGGCTGGTATGACATGGGTAGAATCAGTGCAGATTAGCTGGACCACTGCTCTTTTTCTGCTGTCAAATTTTGTATTTCTGTGTTAGGGAGAAGGGATCCACTGGATTCCAGGGGTGGTATAGGCCCCAGGGAGCAGGTGGAGTGCGCTTAGGCTACCAGGGATGGACCATGGAGTCAGCCAAAATGTTACTGAATGACAGCCCAGAAGTGGGCCTAGAGGTGAGGTTCGAGTAGATGGGGAGGGGGGTGTTCTAGTTTCCCCGTGGCTCTTGCTGTAGAATGCCACCATGCAACTGGAGTTATGCAATACCTAAACCTCTGTGGATGTCATAAGTTAGCACGTTATTGAGTACACATGCTAACATCTGTCTGACTTCATTGCAGTTTAGTCTTTGGGGAGGGGGGGAACCTCACCCACCCCTGTGAGTAACTCAGATGTTAATGCCACAGATTTTGATGATAACATCTCACAGAGGGGAGCCTGTTGCATTCTAGGAATTTGTTTTTGTTCTTCGCTTTTTACAGTTTATTTACCCTGGTTAGCCCAGCTGAGATGCAGCATCTTGTTTTCAGTGTGGTCCGGTTCTACCCATTTCCGCAGCTGGGGGAACTGAATTTGTGCCACAGCCCACTGTGTCTATAAATGGGGCCTCAGGTTTCTTTAACTTAGCACTGATTGTTGGAAACAGTATAGTGACTGACATATCACAGTGCATTAGTACAAAAATAATATACCTAGTGGTGATAAGGCATGAGGGTGCTACACTTATTATATGCATTTCTTATCACACACATTTGGCCACCTTGTGACTGCAGCACATACTAGGACATTCCTGCAGGGAGGCAATCTGGCCTAGTGGTTAAGAATGTGGAGCTGCGAACCTGGAGACTAAAGTTTGAATCTCCCCCACCATGGTTGCTTACTCATTGTGCAACTCTAAGGAAGTCTCTCTGCTTGAATCCACCCTGCAGTGAAGTTGTCAGCAACATTCTTTGCCCTCCTGCTTATGGATTCTCTTCCCTCCTGCTTCTGGAATGTAACACGCTTTGGTATGCAATTTGTATGAAAGGCACAATAGAAAACTAAATTCCATACTGCACTATGCAATTTCTACAACTAAAACAAGATCATTCCCTGTTTTCCACCCCCCCCCCTTTTTTTTTTTCAGGTCAGTACCTGCTGTGGTGACTTTTTAGTTCCCTAATTGCCAAAAAGAAAAGATACTTTCACTAGGCATATTGCTTTGAAGGCATGTAAGGAGAAATGTTTGCAGTGAATCTGGTTTCCACCGCTAGAGCACTTCTAGTGAGTAATTGGAACTTGGAGGTTTACATCATCCAACAAATCGTTATTACCCACCAGCTGAACAGCATTTTATAGAAGTAGCACTGCATGACCTCAGGAACACAGCAACAGCAGCGCAGCAACAAATGTTTCCGGATTGGAACAGTGAAGGGGATTCTGAAGCAAACGAGAAACATTTGAAATGCCACATACATCGGACACCCTCAACTCACTCTGGATTCATTGCCACCATTCGAGCTGCCCAGGCATTTGGTAAGCAGAAACAGAAGGAGCATTTTGTAATGTACAGGTTTTTTTTTTTTTGTTCCAAAGAAGGATTCCAGCTTTAGAGCGTTCACTACAGTGATCCTCCTCCTTTCTCTCAGCATCAGGATTTAGTGCTGCTGTGCCATATTAGGATAGAAACTGGCAGGCAGCTCGAATGTTCTGACCAATCCCTGCTCTCGGGGAGTGCCAGGAGGGTAGAGCAGCTACTACAACAGGAAACCGGGAGACCAGAAAGCTCGGTACTCCAGGAGCAGAGAAAAAGCCTTGAAATAGGGATGTTAGCTGATCAGCTGAGGACTTTTCAGAAGTACCCTCCTTGGGGGAAATGGACTGAGCCTTCAGATTTGAAAACTATGAGCCTTCGTGTCTGACTTCTAAACACTGCTTGGCCCGAATCATGAACTAATGATTAACTGTGGATTCGTCCTAAAAGAAATGATACAGCACATTATATAGAAACTTTTTTTCACTAAAGGTTCATTCTCAATGGTGCAGACCACGTTTGAATCTACAACTGCAGTACATGTAAGTTAACTGTGATTAGAATTTTTACTAGCCCCAGGGAAGCAAGTTATTTTATTCCTCATGTGGTACAACCCATTTTTCGTTTCTTGTGCATAGGTTGGTAAGGTGGATAAAGTAGCTACTTTTTAATTCTCGTGGCCGGCCTGGCCTTGGGTTTGAGTGGCAGTCACTGCTGACATGAGTTTGCTGCTCGCACATCCCACAATAACAAGAAATGCTTCACATATGTACACAAGGTTCAGCTCAGATGGCAGTCGTTGTTCCAGAGAGGCTCCTGATTTTAAATACATTGTATATCAAACCCCATCTCCCCAGCGCGCTCTCTTCTCTCTCTCTCTCTCTCTCTCTCATATACACACACACACACACACACACGTATGCAGGCAGAGAAATAGTCCTTCAGGTGTAGCTGCACTGGCTAAGTAGAATAAGACAAATTAGGCACATCAAACCTTCCCCTGTGCTATTTTTTGTTATATTTGAATCCAGAGGTCTGCATATATTTGCATATTAACTGTGTTCGTTATTTAATTGCCTTTCAAAAAAGACTTGAACATTTTTTTTTTAAAAGTGAGGTATGTGCATGTAGGTCTACATTTCAGTCCACGCATGCATGGTATACCTTGCCCCTAAAGTTACGTTACATATGCAGTTCTATGTTAAACCCCTGTTTCTGCACCGTAATAGTGCGGCTCTCCCTGGACAGAATAACCTGAAATTTGGCATGTGTGTTCTGGGGCCCATGGTCGCTGTATCTTGAAAATCCGGCAGTGATCAGTTTGGCGGTTTATAAGTTCTAGAAGATTGTAAATGCATAAAACTTTTAATTTTTTCCTATGTGTTTATGCCCCACTCTCACCAGGGGCCCCCTTTGGCCCTCAGCCGTTTCACCCATAATCCACAGAATTTAACCTGGCTCCGACAGTCCCCAAGGGATTCTCCCCCTTCTTGGTGGGGCCAGGGGAAGGAGACAATCCTCCCCACCCCTGGTGTCCTAATCCAGATTGAAGACAGGGCCCGATTGGTGGTGTAAGGCCTGCCGCAGACTGGCTGGCATCATCCTGCCAGCATATTTTTTTTTTTTTTTTACTTGTTTCTCTCTTCCCTGACCCCATCCACCTCACTGACATCTGGCCTTGCCCCATCAGACCTCACACGCATTAGTGCACCCCCTGCAGAAGAGGCAAGCTCCCCCACAGGGGTCACTACCAGGCACCGTCTCCTCCTTGGCTGGGAATGCTGCCACATGGCAGTGCCTCCCCAGCCTCTGGGTCACCCAGTAGTCTTCCGAAGTTTGCTGCTGAACTCGAGCCAACAGCATGGGAGTGTAGAGTACTACCCACTGGGCCATCGAGCGGGCCCCTTAAAAATATCTTACGAAAACTTGTTTTCTAGGAGCGTGGATATGTTGTTCATCCACACTCTCTGGCATGTCCCTTTCCCCTTTAAATCTTGCCGGAAGTCTTCAAGCTGGCTCTTCCCACCCACCCAGATGGTATATACCTCAGCTCCGCCCCGTGACGCCAGATCTTCCTTTCCGCTGGAAGATTCAGGTTCTCTCGTGCTGCTTTTCAAGTACCATAGGCCCTGGAGTCTAATCGACGGTTTTCACCGCATTTGCTTTCTTTAAAACTCGTAAGAGTTTACGATTCCAATCCAAGTGTATCAGACATGGAGGACAAGTCGTCCCCCGGTTTTCGCTGGTGTCCTTGTGGACAAAAAATGTCTTGCACCGATTCCCACCTCTCATGCATTTATTGCTTGGGTGCCGTGCATGACACCACTGCTTGCACCATCTGTCTGGCCTTCCATCCCAACGTCCTGGATGACCGCAAGGCACGCCTACAGCTAGGGAGACCGGAGCTTCGCAATCCACCGGTGAAATCGAAGGAGGCCAGGTGGGCGGTTTCCTTGGCCGTGGGATCCGCCGAGCAGCTCAAACAGATGGTAGCTTTCGAAGAGGAAGCTGCACAAGCTTTGGCCAGCTGAAGTTTTTTCGTGCTGCTCAACCTGGGCTCCACTTTTACTGGGTCCTTTTGGGAGCTGTGCCAGTCTCTCCCTACCAAGGGTGAGGCGCCCTCGGGCTAGCACTCCTCCCGCCCCAAGAAAAGGGACAAGGACCTCAAATCTTCTTCTGGCCGAAGAAGACGTTCCTGGGTCGGAGAGCAGTCCGATCCACAGGACCAGGCGGTCTCAGCCTCGGTCGAGAGTGCTTTTTCGGCCGCCGGCTTCTCAGACCTTCCGTCAGGCACCGAGGCTGAGGATACGGCAGAACCGGCCGAGATTTCTCTTGACCCGGTCGAGCCGTTGTCGCCGAACCCGCTCAACGACTCCTTGGAAAGGACACCCATCCTTTCTTTCCTTGACGAGGAGACCCATCCTTCGGGCATCCCGATCGAGGGACAGGAGCCGGAACCTCGGTTTTCACCGAATCCGGCCTCTCCCGATCGACAGAGCCGACACCGTCGGTCTCGATCGAAGAGTAGGACCCAGTCAGTTGAAAAACCGAAAAAGGGTCACAAACACTCCCGGAAGAGGCACCGCTGCTGTTCCTTATCCTCCTCGGATGAGGAGAGACTTGGACGGAAGCTCCGTTGACTTTATGAGGACCTCATGTGGCAACAGCTAATTCTGACCAGTCAAAAATGAGCTACTCCAGCTACACCGGCCATTACTTGGCCCCAGCCTCTTTGGCCAACACCGACTCCTCCGGTACCGAGGACCGGCACGCATTCCTGCTTGGCCTGTTCCGGTCTCCCCACCAATTTTGGTGGAACCACCACCCAAGCAGCCTCAGGGAGGGGCCTCCTCGAAGGAGGATCGGACAGATACGGGCTTGCCTCGTCGTCTGTCCATCACTGTCGTTCCTGATCGCCCTAGGCGTATTACATAGAAACATAGAATTTTACGGCATATAAGGACCGCTTGGCCCACCCAGTCTGCCCAGTTCCCTACCTGATGGATAAGCTGCAGATTCTAATTAATCAACAGCTTACTTCCTCCTGCCCCCCGCTAGAATTGCCTTATGCCTGTCCCATGCATTCTTAAATTCTGCCACTGTTCCTGACTCCACAACCTCCTCAGGAAGGCTGTTCCATGCATCCACGACTCTCTCTGTGAAAAAATACTTTCTAACATTACCTCTGAGCCGTCCTCCCTCTATCTTCAGATTGTACCCCCTTGTTCTTGGACATCTCTTCTTCTGAAAGATACTACCCTCTTGTACCTTGTTAATTCCCTTGAGATACTTGAAAGTTTCTATCATGTCCCCTCTCCCTCCTTTCTTCAATGGTATACATATTAAGCTGCTTTAGTTTCTCCTCGTATGTCTTCTGGTGCAGACCTTGCACCATTTTGGTTGCCCTCCTCTGAACAGCCTCCACTCTGTCTATGTCTTTGCGGAGATGGGGTCTCCAGAATTGCATGCAGTTCTCCAGATGGGGTCTCACTAACTGTCTGTAGAGAGGGATAACAACTTCCTGTTTTCTACTGTTGATGCCTCTCCCTATGCATCCCAGTATCACCCCAGCCCTCCTTACTACCTTCTCACATTGCTTACCCACCCTTAGGTCATCTGATATAATTACTCCTTGGTCTCTTTTGATTTTTGTTGTTGTTATTAACTCACCCCCCATTGTGTACTCTTCCCCTGGGTTTTTGTTTTCCAGATGCATTACCTTGCACTTCTTTGCATTGAATCTGAACTGCCACATATTTGACCATTCCTCCAACCTTGCCAAGTCCCTTTTCATTCTTTCCACCCCACCTTGTGTATCAACCCTGTTGCAGATCTTTGTGTCAACTGCAAAGAGGCATACCTTTCCTTCCAAGTGCTCTCCAACGTCACTTATAAAGATATTAAAGAGGACCAGTCCCAATACTGAACCCTGCGGTACCCCGCTAGTTACCCTCCTTTCTCCACTGTGGACTCCGTTTACTATTACCCTTTGCGTCCCGTTGTCCAGCCAGTTTTTTATCCAGGCTACCACCTTGGGACCCACTCCAGGGCTGGCTAACTTGTATATTAATCTTTTGTGTGAGACTGTGTCGAATGCCTTGCTAAAATCTAGGTAGGCCACATCCACAGCCCCTCCCTGGTCTACTACTTTGGTTACCCAGTCAAAGAAATCTGTTAGGTTCATCTGACATGACCTTCCTGCTGTGAAACCATGCTGCCTTCGGGTCCTGTGCCCCACTGGCCTCTAGGTACTCAACAGTTCTTTCTTTCAGAAGTGATTCCATCATTTTCCCTACCTCTGAAGTCAAACTAACTGGCCTGTAGTTTCCTGCCTCTGCCCTGCTCCCACTTTTGTGAAGTGGAATCACATTTGCCCTCCTCCAGTTCAAGTACCACTCCATCCTTCCATGATTTGTTAAAGAGAGTAGTCAGTGGTGTTACTAGTTCTACCCTTAGTTCTTTAGTATTCTTGGGTGAAGGGGACATAGGCGGCAGACCCCTGTATCCCGACTCCTCTGACTCTGATACCACTGGTCTTCACTCACACCCTGATGATGAGTTATCAGTGACAGGCCTGGAGGAAGGTCCTTCCTCCTCCTTCCAGGGCATCCTTCGACTCATTTTTGAATCCACTGGTATGCCATTGCAGCCTGTCCAAAAGAAGGCGGAATAGCCTCTCACGGATATAATTAAGAGGGGGGATACCCCGGCGGAGGCCTTCCCAGTGGCCGAAGCTATTGTTGGCCTGGCCCTTGAGCTATGGCAGCGCCCTGCCTCTTGCCCGGCTCCGTCTGCCCGCATGGCTCGCAAGTACACTGTGCCCATGGGGTCCTTGGCGGGCTTCACTGAGCATCCCTCGGCCTAGAGCTTTGTGACTGCCTCAGTGTTTCAGCGCACAGGTAGCTCAGCGGATACTGACCGCCCTCCGGACAAGGAGTCCAAAAATATGGACCATTCTGCCAGGAAGGTATATGCGGCCTCATCC
The DNA here is from genome assembly GCA_016271365.2 of Neoceratodus forsteri. Lineage (NCBI taxonomy): Eukaryota > Metazoa > Chordata > Ceratodontiformes > Ceratodontidae > Neoceratodus > Neoceratodus forsteri. The sequence goes on from CM057456.1 coordinate 31,152,897, forward strand.
TTGGGCCTTCATCAGGCCAGCTCGGCAGTGATCATGGCACACTTCTCTCACGCCCTCTTGGGGTTGTTAGATGAAGTCCTCCCTCATCTCCCAGCGGACATGCAGACCACGGTTAAGCAAGTCCGTGACCAGGGCTGTGCTGTTGCAAAACAGCAGCTCCAGATGGCTCTGGACATTGGAGATTCCTGTGCCCGTTCACTAGCAGCCACAGTGGCCGCTAGCTGCAGGGCCTGGCTGAGATTATCCTCCTTTCCAGTGGATACTCAACACAAGCTAGCTGACGTGCCCTTCCTTGGCACCGACCTTTTCAGTCCGGGAGTGGCAAGTCACCTCCAGCGCATTAGCAGTCTAATGCCACTTCTGCTAAGTGTTCTTCAGGCAAGAACCAGCAGAAGCGCAAGAAGAAGCCTTTTCGGCACTCTTCCCCTGCGGTTAGGCAGCCCCTCTTCCAGGGAGGTCAGCAGCAACAGCAGACTCAAGCTTGGCGCTCTAGGCCCAAACAGGGTCCCCAACAGCCCCGCAAAGGAGGCCGAGGTGCTGGTCCAGGAGCCTCCTCCTCCTCTAAGCCTGCACAGTGACGGGTCGGGGGTGGCCACCCTTACACCCGTCACGCCAGTTCTGGGTCCTCCCGTTGGGGGCTGGCTCCGCCTCTTTCTTTCCGCCTGGTCCGGTATCACTTCGGACAGGTGGGTCCTGGAAGTGGTCAGTCGGAGACTGCCTCTAGAGTTCGAACAGTACCCTCCTTGCCGAGCCCGTGCCCCACGGGAGGAAAGGATCTCAGTTGGCGCTCAGTCGGCCCTTCGGGACAACATTGCTCAGCTCCTCCGCAAGGAGGCAGTAGCTCCAGTGCCGGATCCTCCTACAAACCCAGACTTCATGTCCAGGTACTTCCTGGTGCCCAAGCGGACGGGGGTTGGTGCCCCATCCTAGATCTCCACGACCTGAATCAATATCTCGGGTCTCGCACCTTCCAGATGGTAACTCTGAACCAGATCATACCATCTCTGGAGCGAAACATGTGGTTCTGTTCACTGGATCTACAGGACACGTTCTTTCATGTCCCAATCTGTCCGTCCCACCAGCAGTTCCTCCACTTCAGGGTTGAAGGGACCCTGTACGAGTTCCGAGCCATGCCTTTCGGCCTCTCATCGGCCCCTCGGGTCTTCACCAAATGCATTGCAGTGGTGGCAGCCCATTTACAGCGTCAAGGGGTTCGGATATACCCCTACCTCGACAGTTGGCTCCTGGCAGGTTCCTCCCTGCAGGAGGTAGAGAGGTCCAGGGACCTGGCCCTCCGAACCTATTCCCAATTAGGCCTCCTGATCAACGAGACCAAGTCAGAACTCATGCCCTCTCAGGTGATGGGCTTTGTCGGGGCAGAGCATGACTCTCATTAAGCCAGAGCTCAGCTTCCGTCGGACAGGGTGGAGGTTCTTTCCTCCTTTGCCCAATCATTTCTGGTTGGGCACTTGCGCCCTGCCGGGGACTTCCTGCACCTTCTGGGTTACATGGCGGTGTGCACCTCAGTGGTCCGTTGGGCCAGGTTGCACATGCGCCCTCTCCAGTGGGAGCTGGCCGCTCAGTGGGCTTAGCATCAGGGTCTTTTCGACCAGCTGGTCACTGTCACCCAGAAGATGTGGGACGCTCTCTAATGGTGGACTGTCCCAAGTCGTCTGCAGGAAGGGATCCCATTTGTCGGCCCCGAGCCGACGGTCGTCCTCACGACCGATGCCTCTCTCATGGGCTGGGGAGCCCACATGGGGGACCACACAGCCCACAGGCTCTGGGCCCCCTGAGGAGTCCCGTTGCTACATCAACCTGTTGGAGCTCAGAGCAGTCAGACTGGCACTGTCAGCTTTCGCACCTCAGCTCCGGAGTCAAGTGGTTCAAGTCCAGACAGACAATACCAGGACCATGTACTACCTCAACAAACAGGGCGGCACGCGCTCCCGTCTGTATGCAAGGAGGCGCTCTGGATCTGGACCTTCGTCTGCCGGTTGGAGGCGGATCTCCTTGCCATCCATGTGGCAGGAGTCTTAAACCAACTGGCGGATACTCTCAGCCGCATAGGCCAGACATCCCATGAGTGGTCTCTCCATCCAGAGGTAGCTTACAGTCTGTTCTCCCGTTAGGGCAGACCATTGATGTATCTGTTTGCCTCCAGGGAGAACACCAAGCTGAGGCTGTACCATGCCCCCCAAGCAGGGCTCGCTGCAGGGGATGCCTTTTCGAGGCCATGGACCCCAGGCCTCCTCTACGCTTTCCCTCCATTTCCCTTGATCCACAAGGTGTTACTCAAGGTGAAGAGGGACAAGGCGAAGGTGATCGTGGTAGCCCCAGATTGGCCCCGCCAGTTCTGGTATCCAGATCTCCTCAGCCTCAGCTGCAGGGCCCCGGAGCGGCTTTGTACACGCCTGGACCTGATATCATTGAACCAGGGGAAGGTATTCCACCCGAACCTTCAATCCCTGCACCTCACAGCCTGGTACCTGAGCAGCTAGAGTTCCAGGCTCTGGGTCTTTCCAAGGATGTCTACACCGTGGTGGAGGCATCTTGTAAGGAATCGACCAGGAAATGTTATGCTTTCAAATGAAAAAGGTTTTACATTTGATGTCAGGGTAAGAGTCTGGACCCCTTATCCTGCTCTGTGGCTAACATTTTACACTACCTTTGGTCTCTCTCCAAAGGGGGTCATCGGTCATCGACCCTTAGGGTTTCACCTGGCAGCCATCTCTGCTTACCGGGCGTGGGCCGGTCAGTCAACATTGGCACAGGAGACAGTGGTTGGGCGCTTTTTCAAAGGCCTGGATCACATATCCCCTCCGGTGCGTGAACCTCTACCTCTGTGGGATCTTCTGCTGGTACTGGCAAAGCTCATGGGCAAGCCATTCGAACCCATGCACAAGTGTGAGCTCTCGCACTTGTCGTGGAAGACTGCCTTTCTGGTGGCTATCACGTCAGCCAGAAGGACAGGGGAGCTCCAGGCACTCTCGGTGGACTCCCCTTATCTGGTCTTTCACAGGGAAAAAGTTGTCCTGCGCCCCCACCCGAAATTCCTTCCGAAGGTAGTATCAGAGTTTCACCATAACCAGGTGTTGGCTCTGCCGATATATTACCCTAACTACACCTCAGACACTGAGTACAGGCTCCATACCCTGTACCTTAGACGTGCTCTCTCCTACTACAAGGAGAGGATGGCGGAAAAATGGAGAGAGGTTCGCCAGCTGTTTGTCACCTAAGCTGAAGCCGCTTCTGGCAGACCTGCAGCCAAACGGACTATTGCAAGATGGATTACATCATGCATAGGTCTGTGTTATGAGTTGGCAGGCAAGGAGCCTCCCAGAGGGTTAAGAGCTCATTCTACCCGCCATACTGCTGCGTCGGTGGCTGCTTCCAGGGACATCCCTATCCAGGAAATCTGTCGGGCTGCTACCTGGAAGTCAGCAAACACCTTCATCACCCATTACCGCATCAACCTGGAGTCACGTCTCGATGCTGGTTTTGGGGCCTCGGTTCTCCAATCTCTGTTTCCTAAGTAGGGGGTGTGCGCCTTGCCTCCCTTCTCCTGGAGAACTGCTAGGAGTCTGCCAGAGAGTGTGGATGAACAACATATCCACGCTCCTAGAAAAACAGGTTACTCACTTGTAACAGTAGTTCAAGGAGTGGTGTATGTTGTTCATCCACACGCACCCACCCAACCTCCCCGGCTTTAGGCGTATCACCTTGCTTCCAGCGGGCTAAGATCTGGCGTCACGGGGCGGAGCCGAGGTATATACCACCCGGGTGGGTGGGAGGAGCCAGCTTGAAGACTTACGGCAAGATTTAAAGGGGAAAGGGACATGCCAGAGAGTGTGGATGAACAACATATACCACTCCTAGAACTACTGTTACAGGTGAGTAACCTGTTTTTTTTTATTTTTTTGCTCACCAGTAGCACAAAATCTGTCGAGTTCAAGCCTGCCATTTTTATTTGGGTTAGGGCTTGGCACAAGGATGATTCTTTAATAGGTGGCTTTACTGAGAACTTTGTAGTTTCTAAAATATTGAGATATAGTAAGTTTGATTTTTTTTGGGAAGTGCTTTGATTGTATGTGTTGGGGTGAGAGGGTTTTCTTTTTTTTTTTTTTTTTTTTTTTGGTCAGTTGTCCAGACCTGTTGCATGACACGGCTGAGTCACTGAGGCTTTCTTTTTTTTTTCTTATCAAGCTTTCTTATGGTCCTGTTGTCCAGCTTTCAAGCTGCTACTGGCAACCTCCGAACCCACCTAAGCTGACACACCGCTTGTTTGTTGTTGATTCATGGTTTGTCCCGCCACTGTGGAATCCTTGGGTTGGGTGGGTCTCTCTCCCCAGTCTGTTCACATCTGGTGGGGAGTGTGATCGTCTGGTCAGGACCCAAGAATGCCAATACCTGGCAGTGGGAGTGTTTCTGCTCAGTCCCCAGTGTGTTATAGCAATAATATTAGGTAGTGGAGGGTGTATGAGGGGAAAATTGCACTGAGCGCAGTACAGCTGCATCTTTTGTGCTCGGTATCATTATGCCTGAGTACCATCCTCCACTACTTGATATTATCTCTGTTCCGTCAAGCGGACTTACCATTAGATGTTTTCAGGGCAAAAAAGACCTTCATATGGTTTTCAGCTTGTCAGCATTGGAAAATGTAAACAGGGTCCAGTGTGAGTGAAAGCGTGAACGAGATGTGCACTGGGGCACGTCCTTATTTGTATAATTCAGAGGCTGAGGGCCAGTATCACCTAATCTGCATATCTGTTGTACAGTGCCTTTGCCCTTCTGCGCAGGCACTATAGATATGGGTTGTGATTGGCTGACAAGGTCTTGCCTCACTACAGTGAAGGACAGATGTGTCTGGCTGATTTCAGGGTTGTGATTGGCTGACAGGGTCTTGCCTCACTACAGTGAAGGACAGATGTCTCTGGCTGATTTCAGGGTTGTGATTGGCTGACAGGGTCTTGCCTCACTACAGTGAAGGACAGATGTCTCTGGCTGATTTCAGGGTTGTGATTGGCTGACAGGGTCTTGCCTCACTGCAGTGAAGGACAGATGTCTCTGGCTGATTTCAGGGTTGTGATTGGCTGACAGGGTCTTGCCTCACTACAGTGAAGGACAGATGTCTCTGGCTGATGTCAGGGTTGTGATTGGCTGACAGGGTCTTGCCTCACTGCAGTGAAGGACAGATGTCTCTGGCTGATTTCAGGGTTGTGATTGGCTGACAGGGTCTTGCCTCACTGCAGTGAAGGACAGATGTCTCTGGCCGATTTCAGGGTTGTGATTGGCTGACAGGGTCTTGCCTCACTGCAGTGAAGGACAGATGTCTCTGGCTGATTTCAGGGTTGTGATTGGCTGACAGGGTCTTGCTTCACTGCAGTGAAGGACAGATGTCTCTTGCTGATGTCAGTCTTCATCCCTTCTGCCACAGGCACAGCATGCACAAATGCGCATCCACAACAACCCCGTAGAGGAAATAGCTTCGCACGTGTGTCAAGATCATTCCTCTCTGACCCACCCGCAGGTGTTGTGCCCTACCCCCGGGCCAGAAGTCATTGACACTGGCAGCACCCACAGTCGCAGTGGGTCTGATCATGGGGAGCACAGGCTCACGACCAAACTCATGTCACCCGCATGGGAATGTGTATCCCTACTGAGTCATTGGGTGGTCTATACTGACAAGGCCCTCTAAAGATTGCCCCCCACCACCACCCGCCTATTCTGTCCATGCTCTGGGGAAAGGCTGTGCTGTATACTGTCTTTTGACTATCTGAGTCACAAGTTGTTTTAACTCCATATCTTGTTCAGGTCTGAAATGAGCATTGTGACAAACTTGTTTCAGTGTCCGGGCTACTCTTGTTCATGTGGGGGGATAAGAGGTGATGCACTGATCTTCTCTAATTGAGAATCTATACCTGGGGTTCAGTGGGAGGGTCAGATTAGGGACTGCCTACCCTTCTATAAATATCCTGCTTTCCCAGCCCTCTGGCCTCTGGTTACTTGGCCTCCTGTGCATGTGTTTTGTTTGGGACTTTCCTGCTGCTTCTTGCCATTGTTGCGTTTGCACTAATTTTCATTTTTTTTTCATTCTATTTAATATTTTGTTTATTCCTATATGAGGTATTCCCCACATAACCCTCCCCTGAGTTGCACCTGGTAGCATGCACTGGCTCAGTGTGCTTGTTCCATTCACCAGTTTCATTATAAATAAATACATTATTTTATGCTCTCTGCTGTCAGTAGGATGCATGTTCCAAACATACTGGATCCTTCCATTGTAGCCCTCCGCTGAGGGCCTTAACTTCCTTCTCCAGTTGTGGATGCTTTGGCTTGCTCCTACCTCGTCTGTTTCTACCCTCTGAGTTGCCAGTCCTCTGCACTTCAGCATTCTTCCATGCCACTTCTTGGCTTGAAGAACTTCTCTTCTGGACTCACCACTAGTGATCCTCTTTCTTCTTGCCACACATGCAGATCCATTTTCCCACAATCCAGCACCTTATGTCCTTGCGCAATGACAGGCTTCTCCAGCACTTACTTCCTGCTGCCACTCGTGTGTAGGCATAATGCAAGTCCAGTGGCAAGTTCAGAAGTGTCAGGCTAGTTGGCTCACCATACTCCGATTTCTTTCAGTCAGTCCAGCAATTTTCACACAACTCCATCAGGCTTTCTCTGACCAAACGTGTGGCTCATGCTTCTCACAGCTGCATAATGCAACCCTCTCCCCCTGGCTTACAGTTGCTTGCTTCAGCCTTCTCCTTGCCAGCCGCACATTGTGGCCCTGTCTGCATGACAGACACCTTCATCTGGCATAATACAGTCTCCTGTCTCCTTGGCTTATCCTAGCTACAAAGCTAGCCACAGCCAGTATTCTTCCTTAAAGGCAGGTGAACACCTCTTTCACAGATATGGCTTTTCAGGCTGCTCGGAGACACACAGGCAGGCCATGACGCCAACTTTTTTTTTGACATGAACCACATTCAGCTCCTTAGATTATTTGATGGATGGTTCCTTTCACCAATATTTAAGCTCCTACTTATAGCCCTACCGTCTATCTATTTAATTTGCTCTCTGCAGCACTACTAGCATCAAAGCAACAGCAGCTATATAAGTTCTCCCCCCATCAGCCCTCCTGAAGAGTGCTCCAGCTGTGTCACCTCAATATCTGCCAGGACATAACCTGCTAGCCGTCTTCCCCAAGTCCATCCCCCCAAGTGAGGTTCCCCCAAGCCCCGTGTAGAGCAGGTCCAGTACAGGCTGGCAGGACCTGTGAGCACTCGCCTTCATCCTACCACCGAACTCGGTTTTCCTTTTTTTTTGTCCCCAGGGAGGCATGGCGTGCAATAACGTCATGGTGCACACCGTGCGCTCCCACATAATGTGCACCACTGTCTACCACTCCACCCATTCTTCTTGGCCCAGGCTGCTTTTCCCCCAGCTTATGACAAGGGCTAGCCAAGCACTAGGTTCTGCCCACCCCTTGGAAGAGAGCAGTCCTATAAATGGACCCACACCCCCCTCCCGGCAAGTCTGGATTTACTTCTGAACCCAGGACATTGGCATTGCAAGCAGAAGACCGGACAAAGCTCCATAAGTTCTGACCAGACTCCTCACAGCCGTTCATGCCTTCCCTGCCTCACAGGCCTCTAAAGCAAGTCATTGTCCACCTGCTACTCACATATCTGTGATTTACATACCTATTCACCTGGAGAGTAGCAAACACCTCTGTTAAAGCTGAATTTTGCAACCCCCCACCTTATATGGTTCATATCTCAGTGTCAGTGTCAGTGGCTCAGTAGGTAGCACACTCGCCTTTGAGGCCGGGAGATCAGAGGGCTGTGGGTTCAGTTCCCACATCTGGCACTTGGGTTAATATCCCAGTACTGACACTGTAGTGCAGCATGAGAGGGGTGCTGCACTTCTGAGGTGCCGTCTTTCGGATGAGACGTTAAACCGAGGTCCCATCTGCTTGGATTGGTGGTAGTTCAGGTGGATGTTAAAGATCCCATGGCACTTATCGAAAAGAGTAGGGGAATTTCCCGTGTCCTGGCCAAATTTCCCTCATTCACTAAAAAAATACCACCAACAGCTTCATCTGGTTCAAGGTCAGTTGGCATTCATCTGTATCCCCCTCCCCCGGGTCGTGCCTGAAAATAGGCAGGATTTGTCTAGTGCACTTACCCGGTCAACAAAACTAATAATAATAATAATAATCTGCTCCCAACAGAACCATTCTAAATCCACTTATTCTTCGGCTGGGACTGCTTACTAAGGTCTGTATTTCTGCTCAACAGTAGCCTTGCTAGCGGATTTTCCAGAAACCCCTTCCTTTAGCCTGTTTTTTTTTTTTTAGTCTGTATTTTTGCTTGACTGTAGTGCCAGAAGCAGTTCTGTGCACTTTGCCAGTGGAGTGGCTAGTTAAGCAGACAGTTGCTATTGTCCAGCTACTGCAGTCTGTAGTTCTGGCCAGTAGAGCTTCATATCAGATCAATAAGGTGCAGCTCCACAGGGAGCTTCTTACCAAAATGGTGCCCCCTGTCTGTGACTGTGTGGATGTGGGTCTATGGCACTGTACCCACCACTTCCCTTGCCAGACTGGACACCCTCTGTATCTCTTTCAGCCATTTTGCCACAACCCAGCATTGCTCCCTATAGTACTATCCATCCCTCCCTCTGCCTTCATTTCGCCAGGCTCACTGTACCTCCTTCATATCCAAATACTGGTTTGATTCCCTTCCCACTTATTTCCGCTCTTCTCTTCCAGTGTCCCCCTGAGTCCTGTTCCCTCTGTTCCAGAGATCATTGCACCTTTGCTGGGCAGTCTGCCTTTTCCTGTCGACTTCCCTTACTCTGGAACCAACTCCCCACCTCCACTGGCTCCCTCAGGCACCAGTAGAAACTCTGACTCCACCCCACCTGTTCCTGTTACCCTTCCACCTGACACTTCCCTGACTGGAGTCCATCTGTCCTTGGTAAGGCACTCAACTGGGTCCCTGTTACCTGCCTTCTGGTTATACCGCCTCAGTACCTCTGCCTTCCCTCCTTCATGAGACCAGGCATAAGCTTATCCCACAGGTCTCTCACTTGTTGCCAGTATCATGTTTGAACGGCATGTATTGCAGCTACTTTTACCATTGCACTTGTTTGGGCATATCTGTTTTAGATGTGACCGCACTTTATTCTGAGTACTAATCTAATTTTTGCATTTACTGTTGTACCAACTTATTTACTAATGTTTGTTCAATCTGACTTGTTTCTGGGCATTGTACTGCTGTTCTTCCATTGCTCCCCTTCCCGGGTCACACCTGGAAATGAGCCTTGGCTCAGTGTGCCTCTCCTGGTTACTAGATTTATAAATAAATAAATTACTTTCCATAGCAATCTGCCATGCCCAAACCTGCTCTTCATTCTAATTTCTAAAGGGAAGGTGATCTGAGGCCTTGCATCTCCAGAGATTTTCTTCATAGGGGTCTTGTCCTCCATGCTAAATGTCCTCAGTCCATGACTTGGAGGAGGAGGTAGAGTTGGAATGAATCTGCACTTCTGCTGGGCTTTTGGTTTCCTTGCCTATGGCTGTGTCCCTCTGGCACCCTCCACAGAGTGCAGAAACCTTATCAGAATAAAGAGCTACTGTACCACCAAATAAACCATAATATTGCTCAAGCGCAACACGCCCACCAGTATTTATGTTTCCGGTCCTGCAGTAAACCACTGGTGAGTCTCCCATTGAGTGATGGTCAGATGAGATGAAGTAGTGGGCTCCCACTCTAGATTTTCCCATGCTGACAACATGCTAGGCCCTGAAACTCTGTAAGTGATGTGCAGTACGTGTGTACTTTCACTTTTAGCAGTCAGCATAGCTTAGTGGTTGGAGCACATGGCAGCAAGCCAGGAGATCTGTATTTAAATCCCAGCCCAAAATCATAAACAGTTTTGAAATCTTTGTGCAATGCCAGTGGTTCAGTAGGTTGCATGCCTGCCTGTGGGACTGGAAGGTTATAGGCTGTAGTGCTACACCAAGATCTTGTGCTGATGTGCACTGGTGACACTGTCGTGTGGCACTAAGGGCTTGTAGCACCGTTAAGGTGCCAACCTTTGGATAAGATGTTAAACCAGAGTCCCTTCAGCCCACCTTTGGTGGCTGTTGGGGTGAAATTTAAAGAACCACACAGCACTTACTGTAGGAGCAAAGGATTATCCATGGTGTCCTAGTAAACATTCCCCCGTCAATAAAACAGGTTTATGCAACCTACCTCCAGAACAAATCTGGAAACAGTCTGTCACAGCTCAAAGTGCCTTCCTAATCAGAAAGAAATGAAAATGGTTTAAAGATCTATAATTTAAATTATTTTGTAAGGTTGCTGGCCAGTGCCGTTGCTGCCCCAGCCCACTGTGGAGGTGCTCAGGGCTGGTACAGGGACCTCAGTGGAGCTGAGCACATGGAGTTATGGCCAGGCACTTCTAATATAGACCCTAGTACAGCATAGAAACATAGATTTTGACGGCAGATAAGGACCGCTTGGCCCACCCAGTCTGCCCATTTCCCTACCTAATGGATAAGCTGCAGATCCTAGTTAACCAGCAGCCTACTTCTTCCTACCCCCACCCCCTAGAATTGCCTTATGACTGTCCCATGCATGCTTGAATTCCACCACTGTTTTGACTCCACAACCTCCTCCGGAAGGCCGCTCCATGCATCCACAACCCTCTCTGAAAAAATACTCTTAAATTACCTCTGAGCCCTCCTTCTATCTTCAAATTGTGCCCTTGTTCTTGCACACCTCTTTTTGAAAGATGCTACCCTCTTGACTTTGTTGATTCCCTTGAGGTACTTGAAAGTTTCTATCATGTCCCCACTCTCCCTCCTTTCCTCGAGGCTGTATATTCAGCTCCTTAGTCTCTCTTCATGTGTATATTCCGGTGCAGACCCTGCACCATTTGATGCCCTCCTCTGGACAGCCTCCATCCTGTCTATGTCTTTATGGAGATTGGGTCTCCAGAACTGCACTCAGTACTCCAGATGGGGTTTCACCAACTGTCTGTACAGAGGGATAATAACTTCCTGTTTTCTACTGGTGATGCCTCTCCCTATACATCCCAGTATCCCCCCAGCCCTCCTTGCTGACCTCTCACATTGCTTGCCCACCTTTAGGTCATCTGATATGACTACCCTCAGGTCCCTTTCCATTTTTGTTGTTGTTAGTATCTCACCCCCCATTGTGAACTCTTCCCCTGGGTTTTTGTTTCCCAGCTGCATTAACTTGCACTTCTTAGCACTGAATCTAAGCTGCCATACATTTGATCATTCCTCTAACCTTACCAAGTCCCTTCTCATCCTTTCCACCCCACCTTGTGCATCAACTCTGTTGCAGATCTTTGTGTCATCTGCAAAGAGACATGCTTTTCCTTCCAGTCCCTCTGCAGTGTCACTTATAAAGACATTGAAGAGGACCGGTCCTAATACTGAACCCTGCGGTACCCCACTAGTAACCCCCCTTTCTTCAGAGTGGACTCCATTTACTATTACTCTCTGTGTCCTATTCTCCAGCCAATTCTTTACCCAGGCTGTCACCTTGGGACCCACTCCCAGGCTGGCTAACTTGTATATTAATCTTTTGTGTGGGACTGTGTCAAATGCCTTGCTAAAGTCTAGGTAGGCCATGTCCATAGCCCCTCCCTGATCTACTACTTTGGTCACCCAGTCAAAGAAATCTATCAGATTTGTCTGGCATGACCTTCCCGCTGTGAATCCATGCTGCCTTGGGTTCTGAGCCCCTCTGGCCTCTAGATACTCAACAGTTCTTTCCTTCAGAAGTGATTCCATCATTTTCCCTACCACTGAGGTTAAACTAACAGGTCTGTAGTTTTCTGCTTCTGCCTTGCTCCCACTTGTGTGAAGGGGAATCACATCTGCCCTTCTCCAGTCCTCGGGTACCACCCCATCCTCCCATGATTTGTTAAAGATGGTAGTCAGTGGTGTCACTAGTTTTACCCTTAGTTCTTTTAGAATTCTGGGATGAATCCCATCAGGCCCCATTGCTTTGTCCACCTTCAGTTTTAATAGTTCTTTCATAGAAACATAGAATTTGACGGCAGATAAGGACCGCTTGGCCCACCCAGTCTGCCCATTTCCCTACCTACTGGATAAGCTGCAGATCCTAGTTAACCAGCAGCCTACTTCTTCTTACCCCCCACACCCTATAATTGCCTTATGACTGTCCCATGCATGCTTGAATTCCACCACTGATTTTGACTCCACAACCTCCTCCGGAAGGCCGTTCCATGCATCCACAACCCTCTCTGTGAAAAAATACTTCCTTAAATTACCTCTGAGACCCCCCCTTCAAATTGTGCCCTCTTGTTCTGCACCTCTTTTTTGAAAGATGCTACCCTCTTGGACTTTGTTGATTCCCTTGAGGTGCCTGAACGTGTCTATCATGTCCCCCTCCCTCCTTTCCTCGAGGCTATACATATTAAGCTCCTAAGTCTCTCTCATATGTCTTCCGGTGCAGACCCTGCACCATTTTAGTTGCCCTCCTCTGGACAGCTTCCATCCTGTCTGTCTTTTGCGGAGATTGGGTCTCCAGAACTGCACACAGTACTCCTGATGGGGTCTCACCAGCTGTCTATACAGAGGGATAATAACTTCCTGTTTTCTACTGGTGATGCCTCTCCCTATGCATCCCAGTAACCCCACCAAACTTGCTGCCCTCTCACATTGCTTGCCCACCTTTAGGTCATCTGATATGACTACCCCAGGTCCCTTTCCATTTTTGTTGTTGTTAGTATCTCACCCCCATTGTGTACTCTTCCCTGGGTTTTTGTTTCCCAGGTGCATTACCTGCACTTCTTAGCATTGAATCTAAGCTGCCATACATTTGACCATTCCTCTAACCTTGCCAAGTCCTTCTCATCCTTTCCACCCCACCCTGTGCATCAACTCTGTTGCAGATCTTAGTGTCATCTGCAAGAGACATACTTTTCCTTCCAGTCCTTCCGCAGTGTCGCTATAAAGACATTGAAGAGACGGTCTAATACTGAACCCTCGGTGTACCCCCACTAGTAACCCTCTTTTCTTCTGAGTGGACTCCATTTACTATTACTCTCTGTGTCCTGTTCTCCAGCCAATTCTTTACCCAGGCTGTCATCTTGGGACCCACTCCCAGGCTGGCTAACTTGTATATTAATCTTTTGTGTGGGACTGTGTCAAATGCCTTGCTAAAGTCTAGGTAGGCCATGTCCACAGCCCCTCCCTGATTTACTACTTTGGTCATCCAGTCAGAGAAATCTATCAGATTTGTCTGGCATGACCTTCCCGCTGTGAATCCATGCTGCCTAGGGTCCTGTGCCCCTCTGGCCTCTAGATACTCTACAATTCTTTCCTTCAGAAGTGATTCCATCATTTTCCCTATCACTGAGGTTAAACTAACAGGTCTGTAGTTTCCTGCTTCTGCCTTGCTCCCACATTTGTGAAGGGGAATCACATCTGCCCTCCTCCAGTCCTCGGGTACCACCCCATCCTCCCATGATTTGTTAAAAGGGTAGTCAATGGTGTCACTAGTTCTACCCTTAGTTCTTGTAGAATTCTGGGATGAATCCCATCAGGCCCCATTGCTTTGTCCACCTTCAGTTTAAGAGTTCTTTCAGAACCCTTTCTTCTGTAAATGGGCTGGTATCAACTTCTGTATCCAGAGTGTTACTACTGTTTGTTTTATGTACCTCCCCTCTTCATTTGTAAATACTGAGCAAAATATTTGTTTAGTATCTCTGCCTTTTCACAGTCTCCCTTTGCCCACCCTCCCTCCCCTTTATTAAGCCTCACTATCCCTCACTTGGTCTTCCTTTGCACCCTGATGTACCTAAAAGGTTTTTATCCCCTTCTTAACGTGAGTTGGCTATCTTTTCCTCGTTTGGGCCTTTGCTGTTCTGACTGCCTTCCCAGCCTCCCTTTGCTTTAACTGATACAGTTCTCTGTCCTGCTCCTTCTGCAGATTCCTTGTACTTCCTGAATGCTTTTTTCTCTTGAACCTTCACTGCCACTTCCTTTGAGAACCATAGTGGTTTCTTACATCGTCTTGTTTATTTGCTTCACACAAAGGCTCGTTACCTCTGTGATGGCAGTTTTTATTATTCCCCATTGTTCTTCCACCCCTCCTTCCTGTCCACTTGCTAGTGCATTCCTTAGGCACTCACCCATTTTGGCAAAGTCAGCCCTCCTAAAGTCCAGTACTTTTGTCTTTGTATGGCTTGACTCTTGCTGTGTTTATTGTGAACCATACTGTTCGATGGTCGCTAGTTCCCAGATGTCTACCCACTTCTACATCTGTAATACTCTCTCCATCTCCATTTGAGAGAATCAAGTCTAATTTTGCTCCCTCTCGAGTGGGCTCCAGTACTAGTTGTCTAGGCATGCCCCTGTAGGGCATCTAGAATAACTGCACTCTTCAAGTGGAAGCTGCAACTGCACTCCAGTTAACATCTGGCATATTCAGATCACCCATCAGCAATATCTCCCTTTTTCTGCCATTCTAAGTATACTTTCTATCATTTCCTGTCCATTTCCTCCCCTGAGAAAGCTGGTACAACCCTCAGCGATTGTGGTGCCATTGCCTGTCTCCAAATTTACCCACAGTGCTTCTTCTCCTCCCTGTTTACCCTTTTGTTCTGTTGCTTTTATTCCTTCCCTTATGTAAAGAACTACTCCTCCTCCTCTTTTACCCTCCCTGTCCCTCCTGTAGATAGTGTATCCTGGTATGTTTATGTCTCAGTCATGGTTCTGTGTGTACCATGTTTCTGTGACTGCCACGATATCCAGATGTTCCTCCTCCATCAAGGCCACTAATTCAGGAAGCTTGTTACTCAGACTACGGGCATTGGTACTCATTGCTCTCCATTTTTTGATGGCTTTACCTTCTTTTGCAGCATCCCCCACTGACCTGTCTACCTCTGTCTTTTTCTCATTTAGTACCCTGTTTTGTAGGGAGAGGCTGGGATTTTCCTGCTGCTTATCAGTGCCTCCCCCCTTGACTAGTTTAAAAGCTTGCCAATGAAGCATTTAAACCGATTGCTCAAAGACTCTTCCCCCTCGACCGGCCGACCACACCATAGGTCCTGTGTTCTGGATCAGGCACCTACTCGTCAGCTGGCCCAGTGTGCCCTCTCCGCTTGCATAGTCCTGTGTGCGGGCTGGGATTGTGTGTAAAAGGGGTGTGCGTCCCTCTGAGGGAGATGCCAGCTGTACCCTGATCGTGCCCATACTGCACGTAAGGGGCACTCTGTAGCTTTTCCAGACCTCCACATATAGGGAAGGGCCAGGAGTGTTCTGAGGATTGGTCACTAAGTATCAAATTAGTTTGCACTTAAATGTTGTGCGAAACATTCCGATTTGCACACAGTTTGCAGGAAAATGGATTTTCAGATATGGCCAAAAGTAAATTTTTTGAGAAAAAAGGAGAATCAGTAGCTTTAGCGCTAGTGCTATGTTGTCAGTGCGTCCAGGACTCGTCTCCTAATCAGGATTTATTTATGCCAGACCTTAACCCTGCTGGTTGGCGGCAATTGACATGTGTCGGGGGGCGGGGGGAGGTGCAGAGTCAAGTGGAGCAGGATAAAGAGTCAATAGTGATACCCGTAGGCAGCATGACTGCTGTCAGGTGGGACCTGGTCTTCGCCATTTGTGCCCTCACACCAGTGAACTTCCTTCTCTTCTGCCTTGGGGGTAGGAGGGACTAAGATCAATTTGGATAGTTTGGTACCTTTATCAGACTGATACATGTTGCACAACGATGGTGCAGCACACCAGCTTTCAGGAACACACAGGTCCTTTTGTCAGAAGTCATAGCACTCTGAACAGAAGCTGAATTTATGACCTTAAGGTACATTGTTTCAGCATAATTTATGACAGGTTTGTTTAGGTAAATCATAAATTACTTGAAACAATGTAACTTGAGTTATAAATGCAGTTTCTGTTCAGAGTACTGTTGCAGCTGATGAAGGGACCTTGGTGGCCCCAAAGGCTTGTATACTGTCACATCATGTACAACAGATGCATCGGTCCAATAAAAGATATCTGGCTATCCAGCAACTTTGCTGATCCCTATAAATTTCTCTTATGCTTTGCTCTGTCAGCTCAGCTGTGGTCCTGCCAAAAGGGAAACTTAATACCTCTTTGCTGACCTGCTGTTTATCATGAGTCAGAGGCTTGGACTGTGGTGCAGTGGGAACACCTGGAAAGTTGGTGCTGGGAGTCAGTCTGGGCAACAGAGTACTGGGAGCCTGAGGCAAAGTTTGGTAAAGTACTTTTGTGTTATCCAAATAATCCAATTTTATTAGAAAACAGATGTTATATTAAAGGATGTCCAGTGCTGACAAGCTGGAGAGTGGCCCACTCGAGAGGGTAGAACTTGTCAGATATTCAGATGGGCCAGCCCTGCTGTGCGAGAACAGCAGCTCAGTTTTAACTAGCAGTGGGGTACGTAGCCCTGCATGCGTTCAAGCAGTAGTGCAATGAAAATGTTTCAGCTGCGGTAAATAAAAATATTAGCATACCCGACAAATCCACTTTCCTAGATACCTACTTACGCTATACACCATGAGTTTTCTTTTTCTTTTGTTCTCGATCCTAGCCCTTCCCATGTCTACAGTGTAATTTCTAAGCCAAATGCGGAGGTCATCTTCTTTTCTTGAGGAAAAAAGTAAACAAAAACATTCATCTTCTACTCAATGTGTACTCAAATTGTTGGCGGAACTACAAAATTTTAACACCAAATAAAACTGGAAGGTGCCTGGAATTTGTTATAGTGGAAAAAAAGGTTGGGTCCAATTTTTTGCTCAGTTTCATTTCACTGCTGCTTTGACAGAGTGAGCTGTGTCAGTAGTTCCTGGAGTCCAAGTTCAGCAGCGGTTTAAGCATTGTACGCATGCTACTGCAATCATTGATGCTCAGCTTTGGCATTTTGAATGAACCCGACTGTGTTTTTAGCACCCACCCCAAGAGATATTCTTATTTGATTGTAATTTATTTGGCCTCCTCCAGAGAGTATCTTTATGTAACGACCTCTGAGAGTTTGACATAATGTACTGTTGAGTATGGGAGGAAATGGCAACTCCCAGCAGAATGCAGTGCTTGTTGGAATGAGGGGCTGACCGCCCTCATTAACATGATCCTCAGGCGATAGCATGCAGCCTCTGGAGCTAGGCCCTGCAGGTTCCTGCTGGACTGTTTCTACAGCATGAGCCAAGTCTGTTTCGAAACACCTTGTGCCCTGCTTCCTTTTACTCCCAAGTAAACCGAGACTAGGTTCTGCAGCTGCTTGTGTGTTGCATGTGAGAATCACAGCAGCTCATTACAAAAAAGAGAGGTCCTCCCCTGTTGTGTTAAATTGCCCGGAGATCGTTGACATCCTCTCAGTTTACCTTGGTGGCATCAGCATAGAAACATAGAAGCAGAGTTTGGTGGGATTGCTGATCCTTAGTTAGGTTACAGATGTATTTCCAGGCCCAGGTTTAGAGGGGTAGAGGCAGCATCCCTTTAAAATTTGTGCAGGCTCCTTTCTGTTTACAGAGTGATTGTAGATGTTATTTAAAGACAACACATCAGCTAAAATGCTGTTGTTTGGCCTTTGCTGCTACCTTACACCCTTCCCAGCCACTTGTAAGCCAAACCTGTTCAATTGCCGCCCGCCCCCCCACACCGGGATCTGTCCTGCAGCAGGTGTGCGAGCCACTGCTGGCTGCTTCTTGATAACTGGTTCTGTTGTCCATGAGAACAAGCAGCTCTTGACTATATCTCCCATAATTCTGTGCTGTGCTTTCACTGGAATAGCTGTGCAATGTGCAGGCAGCTGTTTTGAACATCGTGCTGGTAGTATGAATGGAGAGGTGCCTCATGTCACAAGAATTCTTTTTGCAGTGGCTTGAAAAATTGATTTTTCCAAATGGTTTTATTAAAAATTGAAATGTTGCCTGACATGCCAAGAGAACATTTGTTATTTTAGCTTCTTGTTTCCAGTCTGTTCCTCTCACAAACGCACTGCTGGTGGTAGTTGGCTGTGTCTTAGTCACTGCATCAGGTTTCAGCAAGCATAGTGTAGCCTTGTGGTTAGAGCTTCAAACTGTAAACTGGAAGACCCAGGTTTGAATCCCACCAGCAACACATACTCAGGGGTCCAGATAATTTTTGGGACTGGGAGGTAATGACTGCTAGCTTCTTCAGACTGGTAGTATTTCCATCTATATGGAAGTAATATCATCCGTAGACCAGTCTTGGACCCCCACCTCTACACCAAGTCTCAAACACACCGGACACCTTTAGTCACTGTTTTTTTGCTTTGCACTGTTGCGAAGTTAGAGATACATTCCTGATCCTACTGTATATAGTGCTCTGACTTATTACAACAACCTTTATTGCCAACCACTTAGCAACTTCTGACATTGTCTCCTGCAGCATGCACAACTGATATCCTTTTCTGTCTCCATCCCTACTGTTTCCACTCTGTTAGTGCATGGTGTTATTGCTGCTAATATCACATGGTGCTGACAATTTTGTGCATGTGTAACAAATATACTTGGGAAATAAATTCTTAAAATTAGAAAGTGGGAGTAAATCATGCAGACATGGTAGTAAAATACTCCTTTACTCCCCTTATCTGTCCCCCTGCACATAGTGTGTGACCTTGAGCGAATCACTTGACCTCCTTCTGCTTTAGCCTTAACTATGAAATACTAGAGAATCAGGGCCCCACTGAATATGGGCCTCTGCAACTCCGCTGGGCTATCCTGGATAACTACTGTCAGAATTACATTTATTTATTTATTTAGTTAGTTTTTGTTGACCGGGTGGGTGCACTAGACATATTCTGCCTATTTTCAGGCACGACCCGGGGGAGGAGGATACAGATGAATGCCAACTGACCTTAAACCAGATTAAGCTGTTGGTGGTATTTTTGTGAAAGGGGGGAAATTTGGCCACAGCACCGGGGAAATTCCCCTACTCTTTTCGATAAGTGCCATGGGATCTTTTAACATCCACCTGAACTACCACCAGAACAGGCAGATGGAACCTCGGTTTAACGTCTCATGCGAAAGACGGCACCTCAGGAGTGTAGCATCCCCCTCATGCTGCACTACAGTATCAGTACTGGGATATTAACCCAAGTCCTGAAATCATTTCACACTTACTGTAGCAGCAGATCAGCTGTGCTCATAAAAAAAAAAAAAAAAAAGATACCCTTTCCCCCTGTTTAGTATTTATGATAAAATGGCAAGAATAAATCCTGGAATCTGATCGGACATCTGAGACCTTTACTTTAGAAACATAGACACTGAAGGCAGATAAGGACTGCAAGACTCATCCAGTCTGCCCATTTTTCTACCTTACGAATGTGCCATAGGCCTGTACGCTTTCAGTGGTCTATCTGTTCATACTCATCTGTATTGCTTCCTTATTTTATTTGTTGAATAGAGTCGGAATTACAATCCTTTAAGTCATAGACTCTTTTGCAACGGCTCCTTGTCAGATAAAAGTAACAGTACAGAGGAAACAAAAAAAACACAGTCCTGGCATATACGTAATTTGAGGGTTACATCAACAAGGAGCATAAAGAAGGTTCTAGGGACATGGATATGTTGTTCATCCACACTATCTGGCAGGTTCCTTGCCGCTTTGAATCTTGCCGGAAGGTCTTCAACCTGGCTCCTCCCACCCACCCGGGCGGTAAAACTCTCGGCTCCGCCCCATGACGCCAGATCTTCCTTACCGCTTGGCAGCTCAGGTTCCCTCCTTAGCGCTCTGCGTTTTTGACTGGATCCTTATTCTTCGGTTCGTCCGAATTTAGTTTTTAAGTTTTTCTAAACTTCGGTCTTCTTTTCCCTCATGGCTGCGATGGACAATTCGTTCCCCGGCTCTCGGGGGCGCCCTGGCGGGCGGAATTTCTCCAGGACTGATCCGCATTCCACGTGCGTATACTGCCTCGACTTGGACCATGACCCGCAAGTTTGCGAACTGTGCTGCACCCTTTTGTCCATCGCCTTGGAGGATCGTGCGGCCCGATTTAGGCTTGGGAGCCCCGAGGATTTTTCCATGCCGGTAAAATCTTTAGAGGCTCGTCAGGCAGTGTCCGCGTTGGCTGTCTTGGCTGAACAGCTCGATCTTTCTTCCTCCCTGGAGGAGACGGCGGCTAAGGCTGCATCTCCCTCCTCCTCAGTCGCGGCATTTATCCCGCTCTCTGAGTTTCTCTCATTCGGCTTCGTTCAGGGAGCTTCACCAGTCCCTCTCCTCGAAGGGGGAGGGGCAAACCGGATCTGCCTCTCGGCCCAGATCCAGGGGTCACGGGAGAGTTCCCCTTCCCCGGTCCGCCGACCTTCGACTTCAGTCGAGGTTGCGGCTCAGGCTGTTGGCTTCACGGTGTCCCCGTCAGGCCTACCGGGCCAAGACCCCCGTTGCCGTTGTCGAGGGCTCCCTCGACCCATCACCCGGGCGGTCTACTGTCAGAGCCGACAACCCTTCACCGGTTTCCCCGGTGGAGGCTGAGGTTCTGCCTGCGCCTCCGTGGCAGCAGTCCTCGGCCAGTATGTCCGAGCCGAGGGAAGAGTGGGTGTCCCCTGCTCCTTCCCAGACCCACCCTCAGTTTCGCCGAGGATCTGGGTCTCGGTCCTCTTCTCAATCAAGCCGCTTCCGCCTTCAGCGGTCTCGGTCGGGGCACCGAGTTAAGTGGCAACACCGATCCTCCTCGTCTTCCTCCTCAGATGAGGAGAGGCTTCGACGCAGATGGCGTCGACGTTATGAGGAGTTTATGTGGCAGCAGTTGCTGTTGTCCGGGAATCAATCGACTCCGATTCATTCCCCGTCTATTAAGCAGCTGCCGCCCGAGCGGCCAACGCAACCGCTTGCCGCAGTTGAGGTGCCCATTTCTGGGCCGGTTGTTCGACCAATTCTTGCTGCCCCACCGATTGCGGTGGAATCTCGGTCGGGTCATGGTCTGTCCCACAGGTTGTCGGTCACCCTCACTCCCGCCCGCCCTTGGCGGGTGAGGAGAGACTTAGGCCTGAGGCAGCTCTTTGCAGACCTTTCGGAGTCCGACGATGACTCCTCCCTGTTCCCCAGGAGGGGGGCCTGGAGTCCTCTCCGGGCCGGTCTTTGGACGACAGCCCATCGTCCTTCCTGGGTCTGCTTCAGCTCATCTCGGAGTTCACCGGGATGCAGCTCGAACCCATGTCCAAGCGGGCCTATTATCCCCTGACGGAGATCCTAGACCAAGGGGGTTCATCCTCGGAGGCTTTCCCGGTGGCTGAGGCCATTGTCGGCCCAGCCTTGGAGCTTTGGCAGTGGCCTACTTCCTGTCCTGCGCCCTCGGCCAGGATGGCCAGGAATTATGCTGTCCCTATCAGCTCTTTGCCCGGTTTTTCGGAGCACCCCTCCGCCGAGGGGTTAGTTACCGATAACGTCTTCCAGCGTTCGATGAACGCTCGGGATGTAGATAGGCCCTCCGACAAGGAGTCCAAAAGGATGGACTGTGTCGGGCACATGCTTCCTCCCTAGGCCTCCGACAAGCCAGCTCGGCCGCACTGATGGCACATTTCGACCACGCCCTCTTGGGCTCCCTGGATGAGGTGCTCCCTCATCTCCCGGCCGACCTGCGGACCACGGTCCAGCGGATACGGGACCAGGGTAGGGCGGTGGCGAAGCAGCAGCTTCAGACTGCTCTGGACATAGGTGACTCCTGTGCCAGGTCAGTAGCGGCCGTGGTGGCCATGCGCCACAGGGCGTGGCTGAGGATATCCACTTTCTCGTCGGATACCCAGCACAAGTTGGCGAACATCCCCTTCTTGGGGACTGACCTCTTCGGCCCTGGAGTTGAGGGACACCTCCAGGGGACCGAGAAGTCCGATGCTACTCTGGACTCGGTCACCCCTGCCTGGAGGGACAAGGGCCGCCGGCAACCTTTGCGTAAGCCCCTTTGTCCTTCGGCCCCTGCTTCATGATTGGCCCATCAACACCAACATGAGGGCCAGCAGGGTTACTCTGGGCATCCTGACCCCAAGCCAGTGGCTTCCTCTAAAGGGAAGCAAGGAGGTAAAGGCTCAGAGGCTCCCTCGGCCAGTCCCTCCTCCAAGCCTGCTCAGTGACGGGCTGCAGGGCGCCGCCCCCGGCCTCGTCACCTCTACCCGAGTCTCCCCATGGGGGGGACGGCTCCTCCACCTCCTCCGCCTGGTCCGCTATCACCACAGGCCTCTGTGTGTTGGAGGTGCTAGGGAAGGTCCTGCCTCTGGAGTTCTAGCAGGTCCCACCCCTTTGAGCCGTCGCCCCCTCGGGGGGCTACGGGGTCCGCAGCTTAGCTGTTGGCCCACCGAGCCGACATTTCCCTGCTCCTCTAATTAGGGGTGATCAGGAAGGTGCGGATCCTTCTCCAGACCCGGGGTTTGTGTCCAGGTTTTTTCCTGGTCCCCCAAACGGACGGGGGGCTGGCGCCCCATTCTCGACCCGCTCAACCTGAACAACTTCTTAAGGTCTCGGTCTTTCTGGATGGTCACTCTGACTCAGATAACCCATCCTTGGAACCAGGTGGGTGGCTCTGTTCCCTGGACCTCCAGGACGTTTTCTTCACATTCGTTCCGTCCGTTTCTTTAGAGACTCCTCCACTTCAGAGCGGGGGATCTCTTTACGAGTTCCAGGCCATACCCTTCGGCCTCTCTCAGCAGCGTTCCTGCGGCGCCAAAGGGTCTGGGGGTACCCCTACCCGGACGGCGGGCTGGCTGCAACCTCTCCAGAGCAGAGGTGGAGCGGTCTGGAGTTCGGGCCCTCTAGGTTGCTCCCAGACTGGTCTCCTCTCCAACGGAGCCAATTAGGAACTCGTGCCAAAGCAGGTGATCCTTCATCGGGACAGAGCTCGACTCTTCGAGCCAGAGCTTGGCTCCCGGCGGACAGGGCCGAGGTTCTTCCTCCTTTACCTAATCATGTTTGATTGGGCAGTCGCGCCCTGCCCGGGACTTCCTGCACCTCCTGGGCCTCGTGGCGGCCTGCACCAGCGTGGTCTGATTGGGCCCGTTGGTACATGCGTCCCCTTCAATGGGAGCTGGCCAGCCAGCGGTCACAATGCTGCGATCCTTTGGACCAGCCCGTGACAGTAACCCAGGGGATGTGGAATGCTCTCCTATGGCGGACCGTTCCAGCACATCTGCAGGAGGGCATCCCGTCCGTCTGCCCCGAGTCGACGGTCTTCTTCGACGAATGCATCTCTGATGGGTTGGGGTGCCCATCAAGGGGAGCACAGAGTGCACTGCCTCTGGTCCCCTCAGGAGTCCCGATGCCATTTCAACCTGTTGGAGCTTCACGCGGTCCGCTTAGCTTGCACCGTTTTCGCTCCATTTGTGCGGGGTCAAGTGGTTCAGGTCCAGGCGGACAATACCATGACCATGTGCTACCTAACCCGCCAGGGCCGGACACGCCCCTTGCCGTTACGTAAGGAGGTTCTCCGCATTCGGTCTCGTGTGCAGCCTGGAGGCAGTTTTCCTAGCCATTTCGGTGGCAGTAGCCTCCAACACCCCGGCTGATGCCCTAAGCCGGATAAGGGCTGCGCCTCACGAGTGGTGTCCCCTGCCGGAGGTAGCACAAGATCTTTCTCCCACTAGGTCACGCCTCGGGCGGACCTTTTTCTCTCCAGGGAGAATGCGATGCCGAGACTGTTTCCCATGCCCGCCTCAGCAGGGCTCGCTGTGGGATGCCTTGAGGCCATGGACCCCAGGCCTCTTCTACACCTTTCCCCCATTTCCCTTGCTCCACAGGCAAGGTGAGGAGGGACTAGGCGCAGGTGATTCTGGTAGCCCCAGACTGGTTCTGCCAGCTCTGGTATCCAGCTCTCCTCAGTCTCAGCCCCAGGCTCCCGAGGCGGCTTCCAGCCCGCCCGGACCTGATTTCTATTATCAGGGGAAGGTTTTCCAGCCGGACCTTCAATCCCTGCACCTGGCAGCCTGGTTACTGTGCGGCTAGTTGCCAGGTCTTGGGTCTTCCGGCGAGGAAATCGACGTTGTCAAGGCATCCCGCCAGGAGTCGACCGGATAATGCTACGCCTTCAAATGGAAGAGTTCTCCATT
Source organism: Neoceratodus forsteri (assembly GCA_016271365.2). Taxonomy (NCBI): domain Eukaryota; kingdom Metazoa; phylum Chordata; order Ceratodontiformes; family Ceratodontidae; genus Neoceratodus; species Neoceratodus forsteri. The sequence continues at coordinate 31,176,990 of CM057456.1, forward strand.
TGGTGTTAGGATAGGGCCTGGTCCCTTCTCCTGTTCCTCGGCGAGCATTCCGGACTTCCTGTGGTCCGTTCTTCTTCTTCTTCAGCAAGGGCTTCGGTCGACGACCCTTAAGGTGCTCCTAGCAGCCACCTCTGTCCTCCGGGCACTGGCCGGAAGGCAGTCGGTGGCACAGAAAAGGTGGTCTGGCGCTTTCCAAGGCCTTGATCACGCTTCCCCTCCGGGGAGAGAATCTCCACCTCCGTGGGCTCTACTGCTGGTATAGGGCTTAGCTCACGGGCAAGCCATTTGAACCTATACACAGGTGCGATTCTCCCACCTGTTGTGGAAGAACACCTTCTCGGTGACCACCACGTCAACCAGAAGGATGGGAGAGCTCCAGGCGCTTCCTTCGAGTCTCCCTATCTGGTCTTCCACAGGGACTAGGTTGTCCTGCGCCCCACCCGAAGATCCTTCGGAAGGTGGTGTCGGAGCTTCACCCTAACCGGGTGTTGACTCTGCCAGTTTTCTATCCCATTCACACCTCAGAAGCCGCATATAGGCTCCATTGGACCCTAGTTGAGCTCGCGCCTTCTCAGGGAGCGTAGGGCTGAAGTTCGGGAGAGGTTCGCCAGCTGTTTGTCATCTACGCTGAAGCCGCACCTGGCAGACCTGCAGCCAGGCGGACGATGAGCGGGTGGTTCACCTCCTGCATAGATCTCCACTATAGGTGGGCAGGCATGGAGCCTCCCAGAGGGATAAGTGCTCATTTTACCCGCCCTTCCGCTGCATCGTTGGCTGCTTCCGGGGATGTCCCTATCCAGGGTATCTGCAGGGCTCCTACCTGGAAGTCGGCACATACCGTTTTACCCCCTACCACATCGACCTTGGGTCACGCCGGGATGCTGGTTGGGGCCTCGGTTCTCCAGTCTTTATTCCCTAAGTAGGGGGTGTGCGTCTTGCCTCCCTCCCTCCTCCCAGAGAACTGCTAGGAGTCTGCCAGATAGTGTGGATGAACAACATATCCATGTCCCTAGAAATACAGGTTACTCACCTGTAACAGGAGTTCTAGTAATGTGTATGTGTTCATCCACTACCACCCAACCTCCCGGCTCGACGCAGTACCTAGCTTCCAGCGGGCTAGATCTGACGTCATGGGGCGGAGCCGAGAGTTTTACCACTCGGGTGGGTGGGAGGAGCCAGCTTGAAGACCTTCCGGCAAGATTTAAAGCAGCAAGGAACCTGCCAGATAGTGTGGATGAACAACATATACCATTCCTAGAACTCCTGTTACAGGTGAGTAACCTGCATTCCCGGGTCAGGGTTAAGACAGGAATCAGTTCCGTAGGATCTTGAAGGACCCAGAATCATAATATCTAAACAGAGGGATGGGAGACTAACGGCAAACTATATTTTAGCTACAGGATACTTACTGAGATAGAGTAGGTACCTGAGTACAGTATGTCTCCGGAATGAGGTTCTAAGGGGGGGGGTGGAGATCATAAAGGGTGTGGGGGTTTAGTTACAGTCACAGGTTGTTGAGTCAAGGAGTAGGGTTTTGATACCTGATTTAAATAGGTTGAGACTTTGGGCCTGGGAGATGGAGGACGGCAGGCTGTTCAGCCACAGAGAAGCACGGTAGCAGAAGGATCTTTGTTCAAGAGATGTTCTACAGTAGGGGACTAGAAGGGTGGGGTTAACTGAGTGCCTTTGTGCCCTCCTTTGAGGGGTTGTGTGGATAAGTGGGTGGAGGCCGATTGGGGCTTGCTTAAGTTGTATCTTTTTTGCAAGGAGGCAGGTATAGTACTTAAGCCTGCCTTGGAAGTTTAGCCAGCCAGTATGTTTACTATTCCATAGTCTACCAAAGATAGAATAGATGAGGACACAGCGAAATGCATGGTCTGAGGGGGTAGGCAGTGCTTATGCCTGTACATTATCCCCAGTGTAGTGTTAATAGAGGAGACTTGTATTTGTGAGTGGTAGGAGAGGGAGGTGTCTAATGTGACTCGCGGGTATTTCAAATTTGAGACCTGTTCAAGTGTAGAGCCAAGGGCGTTCATTACAACTAGTGGTGTGTGACAATGGGGGCTTTGACGGTGTGCAAAGATCATTGACTTAGTTTTCTTATAGTTGATTATAAGTCGGTGTTCGGAGAACCAGGTTTCAGCTCCCAGCAGTGTCTGCAGGGCAGTTTCTAGAGAATTTGGATTAGGGTGTTTCCAAGAGACTACCGCATCATCTGCATATAGCAGCATCTTTCTGCTGCAGATTTAGGGAAGGAGTTCAGGAAGAGAGTGAAAAGTAGAGGGCCAAGTACTGACCCTTGTGGGACACCAGTTAGGACCGGTTTGCTGGGGGAGATAACTGTATTGATTTTGACTTGTTGTGTCCAACCTGAGAGATAATCTTTGAACCAGGCGGTGACCTCTGGTGCAAAATTAAGGGATGGGAGGGTATGGAGTAGTAGCTCGTGACTGACTGTATCAAATGCCTTGGTCAGATGAACGTAGAGAGCCCCTGCCACGAAGCCTTGTTCTAGGGTCTTTTGAATAAACGAAGTAAGTTCAGTGAGGGCGGTTGAGGTGCTGTGGCCCCTCCGGAATCCATGTTGTTTGTGGCAGTGCAGGTTGTGTTTGGAAAGGTAGTCAGTTAGTTGACCAGACACTCTTTTTTCAAGGGCCTTAGAGAGGGGTGTCAGGATTGATATTGGTTTATAATTTCTTGTGGTGTTGGGGTCACCACTCTTCAGGATAGGGGTTATTATTGCTCTCTTCCAAGCAGTGGGGAATTGGCTGAGGCATAAGGACAGGTTGAGGATTTTGGTGAGATGAGGCAGTGTCACATCCAGCGTAAGCCGAATGAGTTTGAGGTCCAGGGAATGCCTATCCCATGCCTGTTTGAAGCCCTGCACTGTATTCATATCCACCACTTCCTGAGGTAGGCCGTCCCATGCATCCACCGCCCTTTATGTGAAAAAGAACTTCCTCACATTACCCCTTAATTGGCCTCCCTCTAATCTCATGCTGTGTCCTCTTGTCCTGCTATTTTTCTTAAACTGAAACATGTTAGACTCTTTCATCTTGTTAATGCCCTTAAGATGTTTGAATGTTTTGATCATATCACCTCTCTCCCTCCTTTGCTCTAGGGTATACATATTTAGCTCCGTTAATCTGTCCTCATATGTTTTCTGATGCAGTCCCTGCACATTTTGTTGCCCTTCTCTGGACTGCCTCCATTTTGTTAATGTCCTTGTGCAGTGCGGCCTCCAGTACTGCATGCAGTACTCAGATGGGGCCTAACCAGTGTCTTGTAATGGGGGGTTATTACCTCCCTCTTACGACTTGTGATACCCCTACTAATACACCCCAACATCCCTCTAGCCTTACCTACTGCTTTAGTGGTGTACTTGGATGATTTCAGGTCATCTGTGATGGTGATGCCCAAGTCTCTTTCTTCCCTTGTGATTGCCAGCAACTCCCCTCCCAACCTATAGGTGGCTTCAGGATTTCTCTTCCCTATGTGCATGATCTTGCACTTCTTTGCATTAAACCCCAGTTGCCACCCTTCGGACCATTTTGCCAGTTTATCCAGATCTCTTCTCATTCTGCCCACCCCGTCTGGATCATCTACTGTGTTGCAGATCTTGGTCTCATCTGCAGACAGACAAACCGTACCCTCCAGTTCATCTGCAGTGTCACTGATGAAGTGGTTGAAGAGGACTGGCCCCAGGACTGATCCCTGAATTACCCCACTTGTAACTTGCATCTCTTCTGCCTGTATACCGTTTACCACCACTCTCTGTTTTCTGCCCGCCAACCAGTTTGCCACCCAGTTGACCAACTTCTGATCCACCCTGAGCCTACCCAGCTTATTAATCAATCTTCTATGTGGAACAGTATCAAAAGCTTTGCTGAAGTCAAGGTAGGCAACATCAACTGCACCCCCTTGGTCCACCACTCTGGTTACCCAGTCAAAGAAATCTATGAAATTAGCTTGACAGGACCTTCCTGTTGTAAACCCATGCTGTCTTGGATCCTGTGCTCCTATGGATTCCAGGTGTTGCACTATCCTTTCTTTAAGGAGTGCCTCCATAATCTTGCCCACTACTGAGGTAAGACTGACTGGTCTGTAGTTCCCTGCCTCCTCCCTGCTACCACTCTTGTGGAGCGGGATCACACGAGCCCTTCTCCAGTCTTCTGGGACCTCTCCTGTGCTCAGAGACTCACTAAATAGTTCTGATAATGGCTCTGCTAGTTCCACCCTTAGCTCCTTTAGTACTCTGGGATGTATGCCATCAGGTCCTATTGCCTTGTCCACCCTGAACTTAGCGAGCTCTTGTAGGACCCTTTCTTTTGTGAAGGGACTTGTGCACACCTCCCTCCCGCTGTGTCCATGGTGCTGAGCTGTAGGCCCTGCCCTACCTTCTCCTCAGTAAATACTGAGCAGAAGTATCTCTTTAGGATAGATGCTTTTACATGGTCCTACTCCACGTACTCCCCCTTATCCCCTTTGATCTTAGCAATACCCCCTCTAGACTTTCTCCTTTCACTAATGTATCTATAAAAAGTCTTGTCCCCTTCTTTTACTGTTCGTGCTAGTGTTTCCTCAGTTTAGGCCTCTGTGTGTCTTACTGCCTTCCCTTAGGGAAGTTTGGTATGCCTCCCTGTCTTCGTCCCGCTGCATTCCCTTATATTTCCTGAAGGCCAACCTTTTGGCTCTGACCTTTTCTGCTGCTGTTTTTGAAAACCAAAGTGGTTTCCTTCTTCTTTCGCTCTTGCTTTTCTCCCTAACACAATTGGATGTTGTTTCAAGTACTGCATCCTTAATGTTTGCCCACTTTGCCTGTACCCCCTCACCAGTATTTCTTCTTGTCATGGCAAGCTTAACTCTGTTGGCCATCTTATCAAAGTCATAACATCATGGATCAAGTCTCAGCACACACATAAGTGCATTAAAAGTTACAGCAGTTAGTCCACAGCCCATGCCCAAATTGCCCATACTTGCCATGGCTGCTCAGGCTTTTGCCAATAGTCAATTTTTAAAAAGGAAAATCCCCACCGGCCACTGTCATAAAACATCCCAAATGCATTGTAAATAGATGCACTGCATCCAGCTTGACACAAGAATACATTACAATTCAAATTTTGTCATTTTTTAAAACAAGAAAGAACGTGCCCATGAAACTGTCACTGTGATCCGCGCCCGTCCCGAACAGAGTAAGCGTTTGTATTCAAAAGCACACTGCACTGCAGTTGCTCACCAGAGACCGTTTTTTTATTTGTCATTATTTTCAGTTTCTCTTTCTTCTCCCAGTCAAACCGCACATCAGCGGTACCAGAAAAACCACAGGCAGACCCGAACTGTCACTGCGATGTTCAGACTGGGGGGAGGGAGGCGCAAGCTTTTTTCCAATTTCACACAGAACCAAAGCAAGCAAAATGAAGACGGGGAGCTAGAGAGAGAAAGATTAAGAGAAACTGACTGAGACGTGCAGATGGGGGCACAGAGGCTAGGGCAGAGAACAACAAGTGTGCACAATGGAAAGAAGGTTGGTGGGGCAGAGCCACAGTAACACCACAGCAGCTGCACCTACTGGCCAAAACACATAATCAGCACTATTTTTTTAAATCTACCTGCCCACCTAAAATGACAAAACTCTAGTTTTAATAAACTTTTAAATTTTTTTAAACAAGCGAGGTCATTGCATAATCACAATAATGCACAGCGATTGTGTGCCGCTAGGTGGATAATGTCACTTATCGTGTTGGTACACTTGGCCTGCAGTCAGGCCAGATTAATGGATGCGGCCCTACCTGGCCATATTTTGGGACCTTGGGGGAGGGGGCCTAAATGCCAGCATCCCACTTTCTGCAGTGCCGGGCATGCAGAAACCTTGTAAACTCCAGCAATTCATCAATTTTAACAATTAACCTCTAACTTAGTGGTGAAGCTAAGTAGAATCCTTTCAGCGCAATGTGGTTTTGCTCCCAGATTTCTGATAAATGATGCATCAAATAATTCAAATTCAAGCAGTGAATATAGTTGGTAGCCCCCCCATGGCTATAGAATCTTGTAGTACCCTGAGCCCAGGCTAGTAGCAGTAGCAACCAATCCTCACCCCCATGTAAATGCAATTATTTTCTTTTCTCTGTTTTTTTGGGTCATTTTTTTGCTTCAATTCAATTAACTGCTAAGTGTTCCATTCCTGCCGTTTCCAATCCAACCAAATCATCCACCAAATCCAAAAATCATTGAAGTCAAGACAAAATAAGAAAGTCAGTATGACAGTGTAAGTAACAACATACCTGATGGTGTGGCCTGCCGTGACAGACTGGTCAATCATCGGACTTGGCCCGGGACTCCTCACAGGACCAGAGGCCCAGCAGCAGCACTGACTGACTACAGTCACCAGCACACGATGAGCAGTACGCCATCTCTTCAACTCTTGGAATCAGAGTTGTCATCAACATCCAATGAAAAGAAGCACTGGACGGTGGCAAATCGGATGACTCTGGCCCGGCCAGCTCTCTCTCTATTAGTAGTCTGTAGTCTTCTTCGATTGAGAGCGAGATGATCTCCGACCGACCGTTATCCACTCGTCCTCTTCAATCCTCGACTCCTCATTACCCGGCCACATGTCCTGACACCACTCACACACACGCAGATTCCCGCTCCCCAGTAGCCACATTTCCAGGAGGACCTCTGAGACATGGTTGGTTGTGGTGGTGGGGTCAGGATGGATCAGTCGCGGACTACTCTGTCTGTGCTGTGCAGCTGTCCCCACCCCCTGAGAGGCGGAGCCAGAAAGACTGAGACTTGCTCGGAGTAGGGGGTGCTTTTCTTTTTTGCCAATGCTGTGAATGTGATGATCCCACAGCCACTCAACAGTACAGCAAGTATGACCGGTCCGAGGTCGGCGGCTGTGGTCTGCCGGGTAGGGAAAAAGGAAATAAATTAAGTTAAATTAAACAGTGAGGGTGCCCTGCTGAACCACGGGGTCCTACGCCATGGCGTAATCTGCATACAGGTTAATCCAGCCATGCCTGCAGTCTTATGCCCAGCTACCTGAGGAGTGATGTTATGCCACCACATGACGCACACCCTGTCATGCATTATTGCTTAAATATGTATTGCATTAGTGCATTATTTGTGAGTTACTCTTTAAACTGTATCTTCTTTTCACAATTAATGTAAAGTACTGTCAGTGCACCTCACCTCTGAGCCTGAAGGTCAAGGGCTAAAGCCCTATACCACAGAACTGGACTCCTACTTAACCATAACAGTGTAGTTCAGTGGCTGTCCATTGGATGACCTATTAAACCAAAGTCTGTTCTGCCCACCTCTGTTGCATTACTTTCCAGAAAAAAGGAGGGTATTCTCCCATTAACCAATTTTCCCTGTTTGAATGGTACACTTTCTGCAGTTGTGAAGCAGTTGAAGGTGGGATGTTGCTGGCAATGAAACAGAACCTGCAGCCCACACACTGCCAGCTCACGGATTTGTGAGGTCTTGTGGATTCTCCGTGTATGATCAATACTATTTAACTAACATGGTCTGTTTATGCAGCACCTGGGTCAGCAGTGCTGCTTTAGCATGTAGCTTCTTTACTCTTTAGAAAGCCCAATATTTGCATTTGAAATGTTTACCATTTATTTGTACAGTGCTTACATTGGAAAAGGGAGGGGGGTCCTCTTCAGTGAGGGTGGGGGGTAGATTTCTATCTCACCATGTCCCTGCCCTTTTTTGGAAAGAGTTTCTTGGTCCACATTTTTAAGGCCTTATGTTCTGCAAAGGGTTGTAGATTTTGCACATCTGGGGTCAATATTTTTTTTTTGTTTCCGTGGCCTACTGCACAGGAGGTTTGCTTAGACATACTCTGTGTTTGAGTTTTGAAATAGCGTAATTCCAGGAAAATTGTTGAAGCACTGATGATTGCTGCACCTGCATCAGCTGTGACCAACTGTGTGGCAAGGGGTCAAAAAATGATTATCGGTACCTCAGAGTTTTCCTCGGTAATTTGTTATTTCATAAAAGAAAGGGGCAGAATAAAAGAAAAGATGTTACCCTAAGATATCTGATAAAATAGGAAATGCATATTTACAGTACTGCCGGTGTAGCTAGCTAGCCTCATAGAGGTGGAGAGAAATCTGTCACTGCTTTAAATCCGTGTGTGGCCAGTTCTTTTAAACTTGAAGCTGACTTGTGGTTAAATTCCATCTGTAGCTGCATGCAGTCTAAACAGCATGCTGTGCGTGTTGGATATGTTGGAATGCTTTGAATTCTTAAACCAAAATCTGCTCATAACATGTTCGGAAAATTTACTTTTTTTTAGGTTGTTTTTTTTTCCCCCCAGGCATAAAATTCTTTCAAAGTATTATGCTTTAGGTCACTGAATTAACAGATGCCTTTAGTTTAGTTTCGTACCACCTACTCATTTCCCCATTCCATCCTCACACACACAGCGCCACCTGCTGGAACAGGCTAGAGGGATCACAAGCTTCTTTTCCCGTTCTCTGTGATTGCTGCCTGTTCTGGAGTCGACAGCACGTGCCTGTGACCCAGTGACAGATAATCATGCAGAGGTGGCTGTGAAGAACAAGGTAGTAGTTTAATTTCATTGAGTGAAACTTCTATCGCCCCCAACTTTACAAGATCAAATTGCGACCGAGTTCTTTGCAGGCACCTGTTTTCTATTTATTTATTTATGTTTTTGTCAGCCAGATAGATACACTAGACAGAAAATACATAGTTTCAGGTATGACCCAGGAGAGTACATCTAAACATCATTACAGTGGGATCAGAGTTGCAAATACTGTATGGCCGGATAAGAATAACAAGCGTAAACTATTTACATAAATTGCAAATACACCATGAGTGCAGTAACAGTGAGAACAGCAGCAGTTAGGCAAGTTCATTACATGGTCAAGAATTGGGCTTGTAGTTCTATAGTGTTTCCGTGTGGGAAAGAGTTTGTGAGAGTTAACTGAATGAGAATGAGCTGTTCCCTAATGCTAGGACGTAGGAGTGTAGATGGTACGGTTGTTTTGCTACAAGGCATCATGCCCTGTCAGCAGTGGGTAACAGTCTGTTTATGTTTCAAGATCTTCTTTAGAATGTGTTATTTACTATTAGCACTGAATAACTGCATTTCACAACCACTGAAAGTGAGTGGGTAATAGGGGTCAGCCATGTGATATAAGCTGTTATGAAATGGTAGGGAAAATCCTGCTTCCTGATTGGTGAAGAAAGTTCCAAAGCTGTGCGGTTCAGAAATAGAACCAGACTACTTTGAACTTTTCTTTTTTTTTTTCCTTTTACAGTGGATCCATTTTATAAGCACAGTAATCCACTTCAGGGTGTGCGTTGCTCTTCCTGAACTGCACTTCCAGGTGGTTGGAGGCGCTCAGTGCAAACACCTCATGCCTCATAATACACCTGGGCATGCAATTCAGGAATAGTAAGCTGCACCCTGTGATGTCTTAGTGCTTACTTGGCACACTAGTATACTAAATCATTCCATTTGTGCAGTGCTTCTCAGACTGTATGACCCGTCTCTCAGGGGAGGCTCCAGTGTGTTCCCTGGGGAGGCTCAAACAAATGTGCTAGTGTAGCAATTAATATAAAACTGAGTTTTCAGCTGCTTTGTATGATACGTTGGGGACAAACTTCGCACATTTGCTGTCGAACACATGAGCAGAACTACAGAAGTCTGCAGCTTTCTTGTAGATCTGACATGAAAGAAACGCAAATGCCATGTAAATAAAAAGCAATTTTTTCAAAGTTAGTTCACATTTCTCCTTGTACGCTGTGCAGAGTGCGGTATAATATGTTTTGTTAAAATGGAGGCCAAAGATTTTTCCCATGATGACTTATGGGGCTCAGTAAGCTAACATTTGAGGACATAAGTAACTTTTCATAACTGAAGATTCACGCCTATGAATGTTTCTTAAGCACGAAAAGGATAAATCATTTTTCTCTCCTGTTGCTGTGCTTGAGCAGAAATACAGCATCTGTTCCGTTTCTTGGTAGTGCTCCACACACTTGCTGCCCTTTCCCATTAGTTAGAATGGCAGGTGCACATGCTTGCAACAGGCAAGTGCTAAACACAATCGTCTATTGACCGGTTCTCAAAAACAGTCTCCATCATGAGGCAGTAGAATTTGTTCATTCTGTGTTGAAGCATATAAACAGTATAGGAATGCCCCCTTCCCCCTCCACAAAAAAAGCAGTCCTATGCCATGCTGTTGAGGGAACCCCTTAATCTGTTTAGAGTAGACCTTTGATGACGAAATCTGCTGTCATGCTGTATGCAGAAAGACTAAACAGTGGCACAAGGAACAAGGAACTGACTGAGCAATTGACAAAGGCATATGAGTAGCAATTTGCCAGGGTGCGAGCTGCTACTTTACCGGGCACATTATTTTGTCAGTACCTTCCCATCATCAGCTGTATTGCTAATTGCTTTTTGATAAAATCAGGAAGACTGCACACTGAGCCCAGCCAGCTGCACAGTGGGTGGCCGGGACAGGAAGGGCTTCCGTTTTGGGCAATGCATGCTGCTCTATGGTAACCCAGGGAGGAGTAGAAATGTGGGCAAGAATCTGTAGTACATTGCTGAGACATCGGAGCCCAACACCAAATCAAGCAGGATGTCTGTCTGCTATGTGATGTGAAGGCACTGCAGGTCCTGACCTGTGTTGGCACCAGGGAAAGGCCAGCCCGCTCAATGGATGGGCATGATGTCAGCCTGTACTTGGACTCCCACAACAAGGGCCAGTGCTATGGCCCACTTTTCGTAAGGTTGGGGACTGAGGCCTTGGGAAATACTTTGCCTAACAATGAAAAATTGGGCCTTTGAAGATGAAATCCATCCCTCCCCATGCCACGGGAGGATCCTCTTAAAAATTCTACCTTCCTGAAAAGCATGACTCCGCTAAAAACAAAACAAAAAAAGAGAATCAATAATAAAATGTTAAGTCGAAATCATTGAGCAGTTGGGGGAGGGGGGTTACCCTGTGGCACACTGGTGACCTGGGTTTATACCCCATCCTGGGACTTAAGGAATGGAGTCCAGCAGCAAAGGTGAACAAGGGTTCATCTGGACGCACTCTTTCTGATAATGGGTTGTAATACTGCTCCCTTCAGGGAGCGACAGATTGACACCTGGCGGTGACATTGCCCTTGGAAACATGGATTACCACATATGCTGAAGGGTGTTTTTAGTCCATGACCCTTGCTTGTGGGCGCACTCACAAGGGGGAGGTGGGAAGGCACAACTAAATAGTGGTAGCATGATAAGATGGGCCAGTGGTTGTCCATACCCTCATAGCACAGGCATGGGCTGTCCCTTCCCCCATTTTCTGGCCAGCCATTGTTCATTCCCCAGTATGCAACTGTCTGCCTGGCTGGAACAGGAAAACCCTGCCCTGGGAGATTAGAGGTTGTGCTGCTGTGTTGGGTTGTCAGTGAGTGTATCCAGTTTGCCGCCATTACAAGCAGTGGAGTCTTGAACAAGTCCAAGGTCAAAGCCAGAAGATAGGAAAAGATAAAAAGGGAAAAACAAAGTAACTGAAGTAAGTAAGTAAATAAATAAAAATTGAAATATAATTAATAAATAAAGTAAGCATATAAAGCCAGCCAGATTTTATTTCCCTAGTAAAGTGTAGTGCATTACTTCCCTTTTATGCAAGGGAAGTCTTGCTGTATCATGCTGAACTCATACTGTAGTATTTGTATTTCAAAATGTGACGCTGTGCATGATTCATTTCCCACAAAACCCCTTTTCTTAGCCACAGAATGTATTGTTCACCATTTTTAGATGCAACTAGGATGTGTATTTTTATACAAACACTGTTGGTGTGCCACAGTAGTGCACCACATTACAGAGTAAGATGCCTGACCACAAACATATTTGTGTTTTATGGAATACAGATCATGATTTCAGGCGTACAAATTGTCCATGTTTGTGTGATGTTCAGTCCTTAATCAAGTCATACAGATAGTACACGTTTGTGTGATAGCAAGTCATACAAATAGTACACGTTTGTGTGATATCAAGTCATAAAAATGGTACACGTTTGTCTGGTGTCCAGTTCTCAATTAAGTCATACAATTAGTACATGTCTATGTGGTGTCCAATCCTTAATCAAGTCATACAAACAGTACACGTATGTGTGGTGTCCAGTCGTTTAGCATGTCATTTAAATAGTATGTGTTTGTCTGATGTCCAGTCCTTAAACAAGTCATGCAAATAGTACACGTTTATGTGATATCAATTCATTCAAACAGTACACATCTGTGTGGTATCCAGTCCTTGATCAAGTCATACAAATAGTACATGTTTGTGTGGTGTCCATCTATTATTCAAGTCATACAAACAGTACATGTTTGTGCAGTGTCCAGTCATTAATCATGTCATTTTAATAGCATGTGTCTGTCTTTTTTTTTTTTCTTTTTAATTTGATTTTTATTAAGTTTTGGACACACAAGTACATAGCATCTTCTTCGTTTTCTTTTTACAAGTTTCAGCAAGTCATCTTATACATCACATCTTTCAGGTTTGAAGAGAGAGATATTATAACAGTGTATTGTACAAAAATTAATCCAGGTTGAACCCTGACTTTTATTTTAGGTTTAAAATCTGAAAGAGACCTTTGTTCCATTTTTAACCCCCAAATATCATCAACGGCATCTTCCTCTAAGGGACTTCTATACTTACTTGTTTGTCTTACATGGTTCCCTGTCTTACCCCATCCTGTCCATAAGCTAGATCAAGGTACAAAGTCTAGGTCTATCTCTGATTGCCGGAGGGTCCACTTCATCCATCTAGACATGATTGTCTGGGTCTGGTTTTTTTAAGAGGCGTCAGCGACTCTCCTTTTGGTAGATATTTTTCATGACCACTTTCCAGTCTTCAATGGATGGTATTACTGGGGTCATCCATTTTCTAGCTATAGATTTCTTTGTTGCCAGTAAGTATACTGCAAGCAAAGTTTTGGTCCACGAAGAGGAGTGATCCAGATATATAGCCAGTAAAACAAGTTCAGCCGTTAGCTCAATGGATTCCCCCAAGTAAACTGACAGCTCCGCTTGTAGGGTAATCCAGAAAGGCATGAGGCAGGGACATTGCCACAGACTGTGAGCTAGGTCCGCTAGGGGGGTAGCCACATCCTCTCCAACAAACTCCGTATCTGTCTGGGAGATATTTGGCCAGGACAGCTGGAGAGCGAAAGCATCTAGACCTGCATTTCCATGAAAATTCTCTCCACCTGGGAGAGGAGGTGACCTTAATTGCTCAAAGCGCTGTCTCAGACCAAATAATTGTCGGAATTTCCAGGCCAAGGTCTCTATTCCAATCCTCAAGTATAGATTGTGTTGATTCTCTGACTATTTCTCTGAGGCCCCTGTACAGGGATCCAATGAGATGATCCCTAGTGTTTCCCTGCACAGAATCCATAAATATTTTCAGAAAAGGAGGCATTGGGGAGGGACTCCTGGCCTGTATTATACGATTTCGAAGGGTGTGATTTCTTATCTGAAAATACCTGAAAAGGTCAGATCTCTGGAGATTGTATTTATCTGAGAGGTTGTTAAAAGGGAGAACAACCCCCTCTTGTCCCAAAAATTGGAATACATGAGATAATCTTTGATGCCTCCATCTGGAGAATGTAAGGTCGGTTTGGGAAGGCAGAAACAGTTCATCCTCTGATATTAGTTTGCAATATTCATAGGTAGGTTTGAGGTCATTTTGTTATCTAGTCCATAGCCATAGTTTTAATGTATTAGCTGTAATAGTAGTAGAGTCTTTTAATGGTGGAGTCTTTTCATCTGAGGAAAATAATATTTTCCTTATATCGTGCACATCATTTAAATGGAATTCTAATGTTTTCCAAAGTGATTTGAGGGTGTCAGCCAGCCAGAGAAGAAGAGTTTGAAGGAAGGCCGCTTTAGCATATAGCTTAAGATTGGGGAGGTTTGTTCCGCCTTGGGCCAGGGATAATTTTAAGATAGATAGGTATATTCTTGGGTGTTGATTTCCCCAGATAAAGGTGGATATCATTTTGTCTCAGGATTTGAAGTAGTAAGGAGAGGGAAAAATGGGAATGTTTTGAAATAGGTATAAAAGTCGTGGTAGAGTATTCATGCGTATGGCTTCAATTCATTGAAAGAATGTTAAGGGGAGTTTTTGCCATTTGTCTAGGTCTGCTTAGATTGAGACTGACAGGGGTTCATAATTAACTAGTTCTAGGATATTAGAGGTGTGGGGAATGTGAATACCTAAGTATTTCATTTTGGTTGCTCTCCATTTAAGCAGGTATATTTGTCGTAGGGATTTGGGAGGTACAAAGTTGAATATCTGGACTTCTGTTTTAGTATTATTAAGTTTAAAACCAGCTACTTTTCAAATTGTTTAAGAATATTCTAGACTTCGGGAATTGAATTGGCCGGGGATATTAGGGACAAGAGGACATCATCTGCGAACATGCTAACTTTATATTCTTGTTGGCCCAAGGGTAGTACGCGTTTGTCTGATGTCCAGTCCTTAAACAGGTCATGCAAATAGTACACATTTGTGTGATATCAAGTCGTTCAAACAGTACACATCTACGAGGTGTCCAGTCCTTAATCAAGACATAAAAACAGTACACGTTTGCGTGGTGTCCAGTCATTTAAATAGCACATGTTCGTCTGATGTCCAGTCCTTAAACAAGTCATACGAATAGTACACGTTTGTGTGATACCGGGTCATTCAAACAATACACATCTGTGTGGTGTCCAGTTCTTATTCAAGTTGTACAAGTAGTACAGGTTTGTGTTCTGTCCAGTTTTTAATCGAGTCATACGAATAGTACACATTTGTGTGATGTCCAGTCCGTAACCAGGTCATATGGATAGTACACATTTGTGTGATGTCCAGTCCGTAATCAAGTCATACAGATAGTACATGTTTGTGTGGTGTCCTGTGTATGATGCATAGTGGTCTAAGGTTTACAGTACTCTTTGTGTTAAGTACTGATGCAGTACACAATTTTATACACGTTATCTATTGTATAGCAGATCTAGATGAAATGCTGTGTGTGTGCCATGCGGAGCCTGATCTAGATGAAATGCTGTGTGTGTGCCATGCAGAGCCTGTTTGCCACATGTACACTATTGTCATTTGATATGAAGACCGCTCTTGTGCTGTATGGACAGCAGTAGTAAAAAACGTGCATTTTTATACAGAATGTAACAACACAGATTATGCTCTTTCGTATGTATGCATATATTAAAAGAGCACTTTGGTGACATTGCACGCGGTATCTAGGGGCAACGGTCTGAGGATCAGCAGCATTGCAATTTAAATAGGATGTACATAGAATGGGAGGAAGTGGAAGTTATAGGGAGTTCGTACCTTCAGATTTAAAAATCGAAGCAGTAATTTCACCCTGCTCAAACCAAAATTGTCTCATTTTTGTAATAGTTCTCTAATCCTTACTCTTACTGGCCATGCAATTTTCAGGAATTCTAGATGCTCTCCTTAGTGCCCTGCCACCTCTCCAATGAAATGGGGGCTTCTGGGAAGGAGAATACATTCTAATTCTGGTGGTTGGGAAAGCAGATATTGGTGACCGCTGAAAGAGACAGACCTGACCGACTTGTGCTGTCAGTGTTGGGGGAGGGGCCGAGAAAAGATCTGTTGCTTGCTATTCCTACCACTAGGGGCAATCACATGCTGACAGAACGATCCACACTTTTTTGTTGTTTGCAGTCTACGTGTGGCAATATTTAATTAACAACTGACATAATGCTAGCTACTGACTTAAACCATTGGTGAGTATGCTCAGCAAGATGTCCCTGATTCCATGTGAGGAGGTGCTCAAGCAGACATCTTGGATACAGAGCCACATGACTTGAAAATATGATGGCATCTAAAACATTAACCCATATCATGATTTGATGGTATAATGACATCATAGATGCTGATCTATACCATGGGATGAGACTGTGATGGTGCCAATGGTCAGAGTGATTTTTATAAACTTCCACCTTCAGCTTCTGATGAGGCGGTTATTATGCAGAGCAATGCTTTTTTCAGTAAATAAGACAGGAAGTGTTGTATTTAGGTTCTGCATTCTACTGCTTGTGATATAAATTTGAATGCCAGCACTGGAGCTGCGGTGCAAGTTCCAGCTCAGTTGTGACATGGTACAGATGTGCAGGAACTCTACTGGCTGGGAGGGACACATCCTGTCCTTATGCTTATTCTGTCCATTACCTCTCTTGAACAAGTTTGGGCGATGGTGCATTTTATTGGGTACAAGTAAATAGCATACATAAGTTGTGTAACTTACGCAGTACAAAGGTGTTGCGTGATATTGGTAGAATTTTTGTGTACACCAATGGCATGCGTCATACATCACACTAACACTGTTCTGTTCAAACAACATGAAGTCTTGCTATATTATGACAATTGCAGTATGACCGCAGGTTAGAACTGCTCTGGAGGTGAAATAGTTAACTTTCCATGCAAGCATGGAATCTTGAGCGCGCGAGCTCGGTTAAGGAAGCTCTGTCTGCTTTCTTTCAAACCCAAACCGTCAGATTCTTTACTCCGCCTCACTGAACAGTCACTCCGGAGATTTCTCCTTTTGCTCGGTTCATTTTTGCGGTTTAAAAGCATAAAAATACTCAGTTTTCTACCGAAATTAACCGCAACCGTTCGGTTCAAGCTCTGTCTGTGGTAACGTAAGTAATAGATAGTTTTACATACGAAATTCTGTGTGGAACTTGTAAAACATTTATCGGTTCGGTTTGAACCGATCAGGTTGTGTTTTTAAATTACTAGTCCTTTTTTAGAGTGCAGTTCCCGGTTCTTATCGGTTCTAAAAAAAATGGATTTCATTACGGTTTTTTCCACGACCCGTGACACGGTTGGGAACCGATAGGAGAGTCTAACTTGGCGGATTGCCATAAACGGGCAGGTTTGGTTAGGCTGGCATAATGTCTGAGAAACCCAAAAGAAAAACGGGGCCCACTGGGTTTCAACACTGTAGTGTCTGTGGGGAAGCCTTTGCCAAGGCTGACCTTCACACCACCTGTGTTTATTGCCTGGGGTTTGACCACCTGGATGCAGACTGCCAGATTTCAGAATTTCCCTGCTGCCACCGTTGAAAAGAGAGTTGGTAGGCTCAGGAAAGGAGGCCAAAAGTCCGCTTGACCCGATACGCCCGGTTCGGTGCCAACCGGACCGTGGAGGAGTGCCCCTCTGACCAGGCGATACTCGGGCAACGAAGAGCTGGCTCCGCAGGAGCCAGTTCTGCAAAAGGACTAGAAAGTCTGTTGCTGTGGAAAAAGTTCTTTCCCCAACAGCTGAAGAGAGAAGCTAAAGCAATCCAAATTGTCCAGTCTCTTTCCCGGTTCCTGAACCGCACCATCTAGAAGATGTTTGGTCTAACTGTTCCACCGGTTCAGGATTATGATTTTGAGGAATTTTATGAACCGTGGGAAGGGGAAGAGGAGTATGAGGAGAGTGAACATGGTCTGGAAGATCTGGATGCTCCTATTGAACTGGATACCTCCCCAGACAGACCTTTAGGGGTTTCTCCTCCAAGGCTTTCTGAGTCCCCTTCTCACTTTATGTTTTATAAAAAGGTTGCTGAAACTCTTCAGCTCCCTGTTGGGGAAGCTGTTGATGACCAGGAAGAGCCTGATTATGTAGAAATGATGGATATTCCAGAATCTAAGAGACTGTCTATTCCCCTTCATAAATCTTTTAGGAAACAGACAGTAAAAGTTTTAAAAACTCCTCATACTATACCTCCTGTAGATAAAAGGATGGACAGAAGGTATACCTTATCAGGTTCTGACACGGAATTCCTTACATAGCAATGCAGCCATGTGGGGGTAGTGCAGGCTGCAGCCTGTGACAAGGCAAATATTCCCCTAGCTTCACACCCTCCTGAGAAGGACTCCAGGAAGATTGATGCTATGGCAAAGAAACAGTACATGGCAGCATCCTTGGGACTCAGACAAGCAAATTATATGGCTTATGCTGCTAGATACCAGAAATCCAGATGGGATACTGTGCTGGCTCTAGCCAAACAAGTCCCTGACCAACTTGCCAGGGAGCTGGAGCAGGTGGCTAAAGATGGTATTGAGGCATCAAAGGTGCAATTTCATGCTGCGTGGACTCTAATATATCATTAAGAGTCATGGCTACATCTGTGTCACTATGAGAATGGCTTGGCTCAGATGTACTACCATTGTCACAGGACACCCAGTCTAAAGCCATGGATTTCCTGGTTATAAAATTCTCTGTTTGGGGAGCAAACAGAGCAATACATGAAGAAAATGGATGAATACAGGACCACCTATAGGAGTGCACAGGCCAAGGAAAGGCAGGCCATTCCTCAGAAGCAGCTTCCCAGGGGCAGGGGCAGGCCTTTTCATAGGCCTTTTACCAGGCTCAATCCTCCTCTTCCTCCCTGCCCAGAGGGGTTCTTTAGAGGAGGGGCAGACGGGTTCAAGCAGGCCTGCTTCCACCCCTCAGCCCAAAGCCCCTGCCAAGCAGGCACCCTGATGGGGTAGCCAGGCCGCTTCTCTCACCTAGGGGGGCAGGTTGGCTTACTTTGTCCAGGACTGGAAGTCTCTCACATCAGACAAGTGGGTCCTGGAAGTAGTAAGCCAGGGACTGGTTCTCAGCTTCAAACCAAGATGAGAACCAGATCTTTCCTCCTACATCTCCATCAGAGGCTCTCGCTTAGAGTCAGAGGTCTCTACCTCCTCGGCCTCAGAGCCGTGGAAAAGGGTTCACCCTACACCAGGGCAAAGGCTTGTACTCCAGGTACTTCCCACCCCAAAAAGACAGGAGAATGGCGTGCCCATCCTGGATCTCAGATACCTAAACAAGCACCTTTTAAAACCAAAATTCAAAATGGTGACTCTGGGGTCATTTACCCTCCCTAAGGCCAGGGGACTGGCTAGCGTCCCTGGACCTCAAGGATGCCTACTTCCATATTCTCATCAGAAGCTCCCATCGAAAGTACCTCCGGTTCGAGCTGCCCTCTGGCCATTACCAGTTCAGAGCAATGCCCTTTGGTCTCACCTCAGCTCCAAGAGTATTCACCAAATGCCTGGCAGTAGCAGTAGCTTGCCTAAGAAGGCAAAAGATTGCCATCTTTCCTTACCTGGACGATTGGCTCATAGTAGGCCAATCACCAGATCAGGTCAACCTATATCTTCAGATAACTCAGCAACTGCTTACTTCCCTAGGTTCCCTTCTGAATCTCTCAAAGTCAGTGCTGGAGTCTGTTCAGCTCCTAACCTTCATAGGCGCAGAACTGAACACACAGGAAGCCAGGGCCTTCCTCTCCTTAGACAGGGCAAACACCCTAGTCTCCCTGGCCTCCTCATTCACCCTGCAGGTCTCTCGACCAGCAAGGCATTTTTTGCAGCTCCTGGGACACATGGCTGCTTCTACAGCAGTAGTGCAGGAGCAAGATTTCAGATGAGGGACATTCAGTTCCATTTGAGGGCCTTTTGTCTCAAAGAAAGGATCCTCTTCCAAGTTGATCCAGTAACTCGAACCCTGATCCAAGCCCTACAGTGGTGGCAGGACCAGAGCAACCTTAGACAAGGAGTTCCCTTCATCACTCAGCCTCACTCATTAATCCTTACTACAGATGCATCCCTCTTGGGGTGGGGGGCCCACATGGGCGACCTCACTACCCAGGGACTGTGGTCCCCACAGGAATCTCTGCTCCACATCAACTTGTTGGAGCTCAGAGCAGTTTTTCTAGCACTTCAAGCCTTCTCCAGATCTGTTCAGAACAAAATTGTACAGGTCAGAACAGACAACACCACTACATTGTGGTACATCAACAAACGGGGGCACTCGGTCTACGGCCTTGTGCACCGAAGCCATGAAGTTGTGGTCTCTGGCTTACTCCCTGAACACCTCACTTACGGCAGTTCATCTCCCAGGCAAAGACAATGTCCTGGCAGATGCTCTCAGCAGGATCTCTCAGGGCCATCACGAGTGGTCCCTGAATCCCCTCGTTCTGGGAGTGGTATTTGCCAAATGGGGCACCCCGCAAATAGATCTCTTTGCATCTCCAGACAATCATCAACTTCCTCTCTTTTGCTGCAGGCCCCCAGTCTTGGGCTCAGTCCC
The DNA here is from genome assembly GCA_016271365.2 of Neoceratodus forsteri. Taxonomy (NCBI): domain Eukaryota; kingdom Metazoa; phylum Chordata; order Ceratodontiformes; family Ceratodontidae; genus Neoceratodus; species Neoceratodus forsteri. Next base: position 31,197,121 of record CM057456.1, read on the forward strand.
TCTGGATGCCTTAGCCCTCAGTTGGGAAGGGAAGTTTCTCTATGCCCCCCTTCCCTCTCCTGTTCAAAGTGCTAGTCAAAATCAGATCCCAATCCTGCAGGGTCATTCTGATTGCCCCGGATTGGGCCAGGCAACCCTGGTATCCTCTCCTCCTGTCCTTAGCAGTCCATCCTCCCCTGTGCCTTCCCAGGAATCAAAATCTGTTAACCTGTGCCCAGGGAAGGGTTTGGTACCCGAACCTCAAGTCTCTCAATCTCAAGGCCTGGTTCTTGAAGAGCTAGAGTTTGCTGACCTACACCTCTCTCAAGGTGTAATGGATATACTCAAGGCTTTTAGGAAGCCTTCTACCAGGGCTACTTACAACTCCAAATGGTGCTCGGGAAAGAATATTTCCACAGATTCTGCTGATTTACCCCCAGTTCTAGATTATATGGTCCATCTAAACACTTTGGGGCTGAGACCAGCTACCCTGAAGGTACATTTGGCAGCTGTCTCTGCCTTTATTTCAGCAGGTAAACCCTCTCCTATTTCATCTCACCTTGTATTTTCCAAGTTTTTTAAGGGATTGCTTCACACCAACTCTCCATTCAGGGATCCTGCCCCTGCCTGGGATCTCAATGTTTGCATTGCTCAGCTCATGCAACCTCCCTTTGAGCCCTTGTCTTCAGCTGAGCTTAAGTTCTTGACTTGGAAAACTGTGTTTCTGGTAGCTATCACCTCTGCCAGACGCATAAGTGAATTACAAGCATTGTCAGTGGAGCCAGACTTTATCTCCTTTCACAGAGATAAAGTAGTCCTTCGGACTAATAGAAAGTTCCTGCCTAAGGTGGTTTCAGATTTTCACCTCAATCAATCTGTTTCTCTCCCAGTTTACTTCACTGACCATTCCTCCTCTGATGAGAGGAGGCTGCACAGCTTAGATGTGAAAAGGGCCCTTAGTTACTACATAGAACGTACCAAGGGTCACAGGTTTGACTCCCTTCAACTGTTCCTCACTTATGGTGAGGGTTGGTAAGGGGAAACCTGCCACTAAAAGATCCATTGCCAGGTGGATTGTCTCTTGTATCCAATTCTGTTATGAAAAGTTGGGTAAGGTCCTCCCCCCCAGGCCTGAGGGCTCACTCTACCAGAGGTACAGCTGCTTCTCTGGCTGCTGCCAGAGACATCCCTATTTTAGAGATATGTCAAGCAGCTACCTGGAAAACAGTTCACACTTTTACCAAGCATTATTCCCTGGACATCCAGGCTCGGAGTGATGCTCGGTTTGGTACAGCTGTCCTTCAGAGCCTATTTCCTAAGTAGGTTCTGTCCCTCCTCCATGGGGGTACTGCTGTGTAGTCTGCAATTGTCATAATATAGCAAGACTTCATGTTGTTTGAAGAAAAAATTACTCACCTTAGTAATGTTGTTTCTTCTAATGGAGTCTTGCTATTTTATGACCTCCCTCCCTGCCTGCCCCTCTCAGAACCTTGTTTTGTGCTGTGGGTGGGCATCACAGTGTTGGCACTCTATTTTTTGCCACCTTGTTGTTTTTGTTTCACCCTTTCTTAGGGTGAATTTGTGTTGTATTTCATTTTTGGGTCTCTTGACTTGAGTCTTTGTTCGAGACCTAGAAGTGTGGTTGTTATGTTAGTAGCCTGTTGGCTAGTGTAGGTTTACAGCTTCCACACAGAGCCTTGGTGAGTTTAGCTCAATAAAGATCTGCGGTTTGGGTTTGAAAGAAAGCAGACAGAGCTTCCTTAACCGAGCTCGAGCTCAAGATTCCATGCTTGCATGGAAAGTTAACTATTTCACCTCCGGAGCAGTTCTAACCTGCGGTCATACTGCAATTATCATAATATAGCAAGACTCCATTAGAAGAAACAACATTACTAAGGTGAGTAATTTTTTCTTCCTGTTTTACGCTACTTGGTGAAATCGCCCATTCCGTTACATTTTATTAGTTTATTTGGGTTGGGGACTTTGTCCCCCCACACACCCCTTTTAAATAAAATACAAGGGGTGGGTGGTGGGCAAAGCCCCCCAACTTTAGTAAGCTGATAAAAAGTCACGGAATGGGTGATTTCGCCAAGTACTTGTGCTTGCTGTTAATTTTGGTTTTGTCAATTTATTTCAGTTGAGGGGCTTTGCCCCCCCCTTTTTTTAACGGGGTGTGGGGCCCCCCAACTCAGATAAACTAATAAAAAGTAACAGAACGGGCAATTTTGCCTAGTAGTGTAAAATAGGAACAGAATAATGTCAGCGTGATGATGATGATGCGTAATGAAAGGCCTCAGAACGGACATTGAGTAATTAACTCTACGTAGCCACTTTCCTTGCATAAGTTATACCTGATAAAATACACCGTCACCCAAGTTTGTACAGAATTGTGGCTGACCATGTCGTCCAGATGTTATAACAGTGGAGTGGTGGAAGATCACAGCAGCGGACCCCAGCAGGAAGATGCTTGTTCTGTGAGCTTTGACAAGTTACTTAATCTCCCTGGGTTTCTGTCCACCCGCATGACAGATGGGGTAGAAGAAGAACCCTCAGTAGAATTCAGTGGTTACATATCAGGCTGTTCTGGGGAAATAAATTGTAAAGAAAGCAAACGTAACATTATGTGTGCCAGTGGGAAGTATGTCATATGGAAATCTTATCCACAAGGGCAGAGCTAAGGCAATCCAGCTTGGCAGTCATTTGAGCGTGGTTTTCTGGTGGTCAATGACCATATCTTCTTACATAGAAACACAGAAACATAGAATTTGACGGCAGATAAGGACCGCTTGGCCCACCCAGTCTGCCCATTTCCCTACCTAATGGATAAGCTGCAGATCCTAGTTAACCAGCAGCCTACTTCTTTCTACCCCCACCCCCTAGAATTGCCTTATGACTGTCCCATGCATGCTTGAATTCAACCACTGTTTTTGACTCCACAACCTCCTCCGGAAGGCCGTTCCATGCATCCACAACCCTCTCTTCTTTGAGGATATCTCCTCCATTAGGCCACACCTTTGGAACTATAGTCACTAGGACCACACAGAAACATTTGCTAGCCGGGTGCCGCCTAAAACAGTGTCATGCGTCAGCATCCAGATAAACGTGGGCGGCCCCATCACTCCTCAGTTCTTTTCCCACTGTCAATCATCCTTGTCAGACCTGCTGAAGGAAATTGTTAACTAGCTGTTGCTGTTTATTTCTTTCACTTTATATTTCGTTGTCTCTGCATGCTGCCAAAGTTGAAAGACCCTCTGTTTTGGTATTGTGAGTGTGGAAATAAAATTTATGAAGAAGACGCGCATGGAGTTTGTGTGTGCTGTTCGGGCCTGTATCACAACATGAGAATTTGGGAGATTTGCCAGAGCTTTAACCAGGCTACAAGGCGACACCACAGGAAAGCTCTCGGAAAACTTCCTTCTCATTAAAACTCTGCAAGCCATGGAGAAGGACCAGGGACCAAAATCTGCAGACCTCCCACTACTGGCCGAGAAATGGCCACCGAAGGCGAAGGACCGGCGCAGGAAAGTCACTGTCGTGGCCGTCCTCCTCGGCTGGCCACAAGCATAAGCATAGAGTCAAAGAGAAGGCTTTTTTACCAGTGAGGTCCTGGTTGCCGGTGAAACAAGGTAATGGTAATGCATTACCTGCTCCGGCGACAGTGACATCAGCCCCTCTGACCACCGATGAGACTCCAAGGTCAGAGGCTGGCTTAGAGGTTGCCACACTTAGTATGGGCGGTTGGACATCGTCATCAGGCCTACATCTGTCATCAACACAAGTAGTCCCAGCCGCTACCCAGAGCATTGTCAACTCTCAAATGGTGCGGGCATTGTTTTCAGAGATGATACAACGTATTCTGCCTGGTTTACCTATGCAGGCAGTTATTCCATCGATGGGCCTCAGGGCATGCGAACTCCATCGCCTGCTACCAGCACAATACAGAATCCTCTTCCTAAGCCATCTCCAGTGTCACTGGTGCACTCTGCAGCTCCTGTTGTCAACAGAGACAGTGATGATAAGGTAGAATATAATCCTGACCTCATGGTATTAGAGGAGGATTATGAAGGAGAACCATATTTGGCACCTTGTTCTAGTTCTGCTCTCTCATCCTGCAATGAGGACTTTGTGATATATACTCCGAGGAACCCTCCTGAGGATGCTGCGTTTCAAGCCATGATATTACAAATGCAAACTGCCACAGGCTTTGCTGTGGAGGAGGAAGACTCCACAAAAAAGGAACTAAATGGAATTTTTAAAGGTTTCTTGTACATCCTCCATTATAATTACACCAATATATCCTGTCTTAGAGGATGCTACCTTTGCTGCATGGTACAGACCAAACTCACTGCCTGCAGTCCCAGAAAAGGCTGATAAGCAGTGCACAGCCCCATCTGCTAAGCCTTATTATGCTAACCAGTGAGAAATTGACTCTGTGGTAATTATGGCTGCCCATGCTAGATCTAAGATATCTAAACAGAGGAGTACTTTTCCTACTGATAAAGAGTCTAGGAGGCTGGATGTGATGGGCAAGTGGATGTATACCTGTGTCTCACTAGGCCTTAGAATTGCAAGCTACCAGGCCCATATAATAAAATATCAAAACAGCCAATGGAAAGCTGCCAGAGAAGCAGCCCAGGCTTTGCCTGATGGCTTGGCCAAGAATGAGTTACATAAAACTTTAAACTGGTGCTGAGGATGGCAAACATTTGCTCCGCTCAACCTATGATGTCTCTGCCTCTGCCAGAGCAGCTACTTCTGGTATTTGTATGAGGAAATATTCTTGGCTCAGGATTGCAGGGTTTGCAAATGATATGCAACAAGCAGTTTTAAATGCCCCTTTTAGAAGGACAAAACTGTTTGGTTATGGAGAAGCTCTGAGAGGCCTTCAAACATCAAAAGTGACTCTAGGGTCTGTCAAGTCCCTGTATCCCACTCCAGCGAGAGGTCATGGGAGGGGAAGGGAGGAGAGCTTTTCGTCAGCCTGCTTGCAGAGGTGGCCATGCTTACTGTCGGCATAGCAGAGGTCAGGGAGGTGGCCCCCTGCTGGGTTTCCCTCTCCTCTGGTGCCCATACAAAAGCACCTAAATCATTTGGCACTGTTGGTGCAGGTCCCACCAGTTCCGCATGACGTCTGCAGGACATACCCCCAACCACACTGTTACCTCCAGGAGTGGCGGGGGGGGGGGGCAGACTCTCCCTGCATCTAACTCAGTGGAGGGAGATTACAACAGATGAGTGGGTACTTGAAATAATTGTAAGGGGACATTCTCTGGAGCTTACAGTATCCCCTCCAGAACGTCCTCCATCTTCTTCCTCTTATCCTCTGGGCCAGGGGCCATTTTTACCCTTCTGAAAGAGGAGGGTCTTGTTACTGTTCCAAAAACATGCTATAGAACCAGTTCCTCCTCAGCAGTGGAAGAAAGGGTGTTATCCCAGACACTTTCTGTTTCCAAAGTGGACAGGGGATCTGTGTCCTGTGTTGGATCTAAGGGGCCTAAATTTCTAAAGAGAATGCAAGAAGTTTCTCATGGTATCCCTGCAGGCTGTCATTCCCCAGCTGCAGGTAGGGGATTGGCTTTGCTCCCTAGACATACAAACATAAGGAGATGCCAACAGATAGAGGCCTCATGGTCTATCAAGTCTGCTCGAGTGTACAGCTCTCAGTTTTGAATACTGATGCCTCCCCCCAACCCCCCATCTTTCCGCCTGAATACATCATCTGTGTTATTCCTCCCCCTCCTTCCCCATTCTGATTTTGCCATTGACCCTGTCCCACCTCCTGTTAAATCCTCTTACTGATGTTTGCATTATCAGTTCCACAGGCAAAGCATTCCATGGTGCCACCACTCTCTCTGTGAGAAAGTGCCTCCTCATCTCCCTCCTAAACCTCCCCCCTCTAATTTCTGAGCATGCCCTCTTATTTTATTTTTTTTGTGAACTCTTTTTATCCTCCTCTCTCCGACCCCCAGGCTGTCTCCAGTGTGGTCACTCAGCTCTACCCTATCCCATCCTGCCTGAAGCCCCAGCCTTGTCTGCCAGCGGGAGGGGTTCCCTGCTTTGCTCCTCTGGTCCCAGACCCCCCTGGATCTAAGCCCCCCTGGGGTGGGACTGCGGACTCCTCCTGGTGACCTTTCTGCAAATCTAGACATGCGATCCAGGGAGACCTGGCATTGGATATGGAGGATGGCCATGGGACCCACCTTCACCTACTGAGGGACAGGGTGTTTTCCACGTTTTCTTGTGTACCCGAGGGCGCGGACGTGCAATGGTGTCCAGCACAGCGTGGGCGTGCTCCCGCACCCACCTGCAGGATGTTCTGCCGTAGACCCCTTACCCACAACTGCATGCTTCACGTCTGCCACACCTTCCGGTTGCCACCAGAGCAGCGTGAAGCTACTAACCTCCCCTGAAAGGGGAGCTGCCAGTCGGCAGCTCAATCCAAGTCCATGCCCTCCCCCTCCCTGGCCCACCCCCGGTGGCCTGAGTTCGCTCCCGAACCTAGGTCGCCGGTGTAGCGTGAGGTGTGGTGTCCAGCGCCTCAACCCTCAGCGCCACTGGGCTGGCAGTATGCCCTGTTATGATCCCTTCCTTTCTATACTTGAACAGACCCTCCTGGTGATCTCTATTTATGCCCTTCAAGTATTTTAAGGTCTCAATCATGTCTCTTTTGTCCCTTCTGTCCTCCAAGGAGTACATGTTTAGCCTCCGTAGTCTTTCCTCATAGGGCCTTTCCCTCATCCCACTTAGCATCCTGGTCAACTTTCTCTGCACCCCCTCCAGCAGCATGATATCCCTTTTTAAGAAGGAGCACCAGACCTGCCTTCAGTATTCCAAGTGTGGCCTCACCAGTGCCCTGTACAGTGGCAGAATCACCTCCTCACTCCATAAGGTGATTCCCCTCGCTATGCACCCCAGCATCTTATTGGCCTTCACCGCCACCTTCCTACATTGTGCAGAATGATTCATGTGGCCTGTGATCATCCCACACAGATCTTTTTCCTCGGCAGATACTGATAACTGCACCCCTCCCAGCTGGTAACTGTATTTAGGATTCTTGTTTCCAAAGTGCATAATCCTGCACTTCTTAGAATTTAAATCCAACTGCCAGGTGTATGACCATCTCTCCAATGACTCTAGGCCTTTCTGTAGTGCCCCCACCTGTACACCACTGCACCCAGTTTGGTGTTATCAGCAAACAAGCTTATTTGGCTCCCAGTCCCGTTTGCCATATCTGCTACGTAGATGTCGAATAACACCGGTCTCAGCACTGAGCCCTGCGGTACCCCATTTATGACTGCCTGTGGCGTTGATAGTTCCCCCCCTAACCACCATCATCGGTTGTCTTGTTTTCGGCCAGCTCCCAATGCATCTGACCACCTTATCCCCCACTCCCTGGTCCCTCAGCTTGCCTATCAGCCTCCTGTATGGCACAGAGTCGAAGGCCTTGCTGAAGTCTGAGTACAGGACATCAACCGCTTTTCCTTCATCAGTCGTAAAAGTACATGAGGTTGGTCTGGCAAGACCTTCCCTTGGTGAACCCATGCTGCCTATTATCAAGGAAACCATCCTTTTCCAGGAATGCCACTATTCTTTCCTTCAGGATAGTCTCCATTAATTTCCCCACAATCAACATAAGGCTGACTGGCCTGTAATTCCTCAGTTCCTCCCAAGAGCCACCCTTGTGGATAGGCACCACATGTGCCATCCTCCAATCCAGAGGTACACATCCCGTTAGAAGTAACGTGTTGAACACCACTGCCAGAGGCGCCACCAGGACCACCGCTAGCTCCTTTAGGACCCTTGGGTGTATGCTGTCTGGTCCTGGTGCTTTATCTGTCCATAGAGACCTTAGTCCAGTGGTGGGCAACCTGCAGCCCCCGCATCCATCCCATAACATAACTTTTAATGCTGTTTATAGATTTTAGTGCTGTTTCCAGTCGTTTAAATAAAGTTTATTGGATATAACTTTTAATGCTGTTTCCAGTCCTTTAAATAAAGTTTATTGCATTCTAATGTACAATTTTTGCTTGATACTGAGGTAAAGGGGGTCTTATGAGGGTCTTGTGGCCCTTGAGGGTGTTTGAGGGCCGCATTTGCAGCCCTCTGGTTATCTTAGGTTGCCAGACACTTCCTTAGTCCCTCTAGCGCTCTCTGCACAGATATCTCCTCTTCTATCACCTTGACCCCCCTTTTTTCCTTATCCTACCCTGCTCCTGTTGACCAGGTACCTCCCACTCCCTTGTAAAAACTGAACAGAAGTATTCATTTAACACCTCTACCTGTTTAGCACCCCCTCTCCACCCATCCACCTTCTGTCTTAAGCCTAGAAATCTGCTCCCTGCAGCTCCTCTAGCCCTGATATATTTAAAGAACCCCTTTTAATCCCTTGAGCAAGCCTTAGCTCCTTCATACCCTTGGCTGCCCTTACCACCCTGGTCACCTCCCTGGAGTACCTGATATAATCTTCCTTATCCGCTACTCAGACAGTCCTCTTGTAGGTTTTTAAAGGCCGCCCTTTTTTCCCTCACCTTGGTCTGTACTTCTTTGGTCCACCAGCTTGGTTTATTAGACCTAGCATTCTTACTCCTCCACTCAGTATAGGAGTTTGTGGCCTCCACCAGTCCCAGCTTTATGATGGTCCATTTCTGGGTGGTGTCCATGTCTAGACATATGGTGGCCACATGCCACCCCAGTGCTTCAGCCTTCTTGCCGAAGTTGGCCCTATTAAAGTCCATGACCCTGGTGGCAGTATGTGTCTCCTCACTACCCAAGTCTAGGGAGAACCATACTGAACTATGGTTGCTTCCTGCTATGGGGTCCTCCACCCTCACCTCCCTTACCAGAGCCTCATCCGATAAGACTAGGTCTAAGATGTTTCCTTCTATTGTCAGCTGTCTTACCAGCTGCGTCAGAAATGCATCCTGGAGTGCATCCAGGATGACTTGTTCTCTACTGCTAGATGATGTCATAGTGTCCCAATCTACCCCTGGTGGCTTGAAGTACCCAACTACCACTGTGTTGCCCCTTCCGCATTTCTGTTGTATAACCCCACCAGCTCCCTGTCTTTCTCCTCCGACTGGGAGGGTGGTCTATATACCACCCCTAGCCGGACCTTCCTATTTTTCACCTTAGTTATAGCGACCCACAAGGTTTCTGTACTCCCCTCTCCCCCTTATTCCCTACTACTCTCTATCCCCTCCCTTAAGTAAACAGCTACCCCTCCTCCCCTTGTCAGTATCCCTGTCCTGCCTATACAACTGAAATTCCGGTGGTATTAAGTCCCATTCCCTCTTTTGATTGCCCATGTTTCCGTGATTGCGGCAATATCTACCCCCTTCCTCCAAGAGTGCTTTGAGCTCAGGTATCTTATTACCTAACCTCCTCTCATTCATGGAGACTACTACCCATTCTTTCCCATGTTCCCCATCCTCCCTAACCCTTTCTACAAGCCTTCCACCATTAAAAGCTTCCCAGTTTCTTATATTACCATCTAAGGAACTATGAAAGATGCTCACTTTCATGTCAGAATCAGAAAGGCTCACAGACAATACCTGCGGTTTGTCCTGGGAGGGGAGCACTACCAGTTCAGAGTCTTGACCTTTGGCTTGTCTTCTGCACCATAGATCTTTACCAAATGCGGCAGCAGTAGTGGCAGCAGCGCTTTGTAGGGAAGGTCTGTATGTCTTTCTCTACCTGGACAGCTGGCTGCTGAAGGCCAGCTCCAGGGACACTCTCCTGCATACTTTGGCTCGGACAGTGCAATTGTTTGATGCCTTGGAAGCCACAGTTAACGTACCAAAGTTTGTGATGTTTCCCCTGCCAAAGACTGCAGTACATACGAGCAGTTTTGGACAGAGTGAAGGGTTAAGCTTTCCGGCCACAGGACAGGGCCGACAGCTTGATTTCTCAAGGACAAGTGGTACACAAGAGCCACTGTATCCCAGCAAGTGCCATGTTATGTCTCCTGAGTTTCATGGTTGTGGCCATTGTGACAGTGCCACAGGCATGCTTGCACATGAGAATCAAACAGTGGACACTCCGGGTTCAGTGGGATCAGCTCATGGATGAACTGGTCCAAATGGTTCTAGTTATGTCCCTGCTGTGCAAAGCATTGCTATGGTGTATGGATCACATAAGTTTATTGAAGGGTGTACCATTCTAGTGCCAGCCGCTGAACAGATCCTTACAACGCATTCTTTGGGCACCAGCTGGGGAGCTCATCTTGGCCTTTACCAGAGACAGGGGTCATGGACCAGGGATGAGGCCATGTTGCACATAAATGTCCTGGAGATGACAGCGGTCCTGTATAGTCTCCAGGCATTTCAGGAGCATCTGAACACAGGTCCTTTATTAACTTTTGTTTATTTATTCAAGAGTTTCACCAGGAAGGCATACTGAGCCGTATAGCTCATTTTCAGATGCGTCCTGGGGGGAAAGGGAGGTGGAGAAGACAAGTAAACAGTACAAAGGCACATTTTTGTTTTTTAGACAAAGTCGAACACAGTGGACAAAGTACATAATGTGCATCACAACAAAGTAAAATACAATGGACAAAGTACATAATGTGCATCACAACAAAGTAAAATACAATGGGCAAAGTACATAATGTGCATCACAACAAAGTAAAATACAGTGGGCAAAGTACATAATGTGCATCACAACAAAGTAAAATACAGTGGGCAAAGTACATAATGTGCATCACAACAAAAGTAAAATACAGTGGGCAAAGTACATGTGCATCACAACAAAGTAAAATACAATGGGCAAAGTACATAATGTGCATCACAACAAAGTAAAATACAATGGGCAAAGTACATAATGTGCATCACAACAAAGTAAAATACAGTGGGCAAAGTACATAATGTGCATCACAACAAAGTAAAATACAGTGGGCAAAGTACATAATGAGCAGCAGTGTAATTTGTAGGGTACAATCAAGGCATTGTGCAGTAACTATAGCAAGACGAAAGTACAACCGAGAGCACGTGTTATCCACACAGTAGACAAAAATGTACTGGGAAAACAAATCATTGTGAGTAATAAGGAGAGAATTTCAAGTGCTGTGTTGGGCAGAACTGATACAAGGCATAGAGAGACCAGAGTTAGGGCTAAAGGATTAAGGTGGCTCAGAATTCGTGGAGGGATCAGTAAGTTTGGCATGAACAGATGTGAGGGGAGGGGTCAGTAAGTTTGGCATGAACAGATGTAAGTGTGATGCATTACATCAGTAAATAAGGGGGCACTTAACTCCTATCCCCAATGCAGGGAGGCAGTGAGAATATAGTACTGGGCTCTGTCCCACGGCCTACAACTGTCAGCCATGCATCTCCCAGGACTCAAAAACGTCTTAGCAGGTCACAATCCAGGATTCATGCGTGGGAACTGTTAAACTTTGTGGTAGAAGACCTTCTTGCAAGATGGGGTTGTCCAGAGTCAGACCTTTTTGTGTCCTTACACAAAGCAAAACTGCTGTGCTTCCTCTCACTCGATCCAGGTCCTGGAGTTTTCTGGCGAGACACTTCTTTTTCTTGGAAAGGGAAATTCCTGTATATATTTCCCCCAGTTCCTCTAATACAGACGGTGCTGCTCAATTTGCGGATGGAGAGCTCCACTCTCATTCCTTGCTCCATCATGGCCTCACCAAATTTAGTTTCCACTACTTCAGCAACTGGCAGTGGAGCCATCTCTCCCCCTACCACTCTTTCGAGGCCTGTTGTCACAGGACAAGGGATCCTGGTTATCCAGACCTGAAGTCTCTACAGCTACATGTGGCTACTAAAGACATAGCCATTGCACAGTTTGGGGTGTCCCCTAAGGTTGGTGATGTGCTGATTGTAGCTAGAAACCCTTCCACCAGATATACCTATTCCTTGAAATGGAAGCGGTTCATGTTGTCGGTTGCTTCCAGGGATTTGGACCCATTTATATGTCCTGCAACTGCTGTGCTGGAATACTTGCTGTCAGTGTCAGACTCTGGTCTACAGTATTGCTCACTTAAGGAACATTTGGCCGCTGTGTCAACTTTTCTTGCCTCTGATGGTCATATGGTTGCCCAGTTAGAGGTGGCACGCACTTTCCTGAGAGGTATTCTGCACATGAAATCTCCTATCCACAGTCCAGTCCTGCCTTGGGACTTGAATTATGTGCTTGAGAAACTGATGTTGGCTCTTCCTGAGCTGGCCACGAGTTGTGGCTTATATGTCCTGTAATGGAAAACATTAGTTTTACTTGCAATCACTTCTGCTAAAATGATTTCAGAGCTTCAGGCTCCAATGTGGGAGCCTCCTAAATTGATTTTCCACAAAGATAGTCTGCGTACAAATCCTAAGTACTTTCTACCGAAGGTGGTATCTGAATTTACACTACACCTTCCTGTTTATTACCATGAGCATGCCAATCAGGGTGAGACATTGCTCCCTAGTTTGAATGTGCATAGAATACTCAGATACTATGTTAGTTGCACCAAGGACTGCAGAAGGTCCTCTTAGCTTTTTGTTTCATTCGCCCCTGGGAAAGAGGGCACTCCTGTATCTAAATGGTGCCTATCCAAATGGCTGGCACGCTGTATTACATTCTGTTGAAGGAAGTATAATAAGGCACTTCCTGGTGTGGTTTGTAGTTGCTCCACAATGGGAGTGGCCACTTCTGCTGCTTGCTTGAGAAATGTTTCTGCTACTGACATTTGTGCTGCAACCACATGGAACACTGCCTGTACCTTCACTAAGCATTGCAATCTGGAAATAGTCTCTCGTAGATGTGCTGGTTTTGGACTTGCTGTAATGCAAGGCCTGCTGTCCTAAATGAATCTCTGACTGTAACTGCCTCCCAGTTGTTAATTTGAGACTGCTCGGGACTCACTCCAAAGGTGTGGCCTAATAGAGGAGATATCATCGAAGAAGATAGAACACTTATGTACTTAATGTAATGGTAGATCTTTGAGAGAATCTCCAACATTAAGCCATGCCGTCGCTCCCTCCATCCCTTGTCTGTTTCAGGAAGGGTTATATACAGATATTGTGCCTGAATCTAATTTCTGCATTATATATCCAGCCCCATGTCTCGCCTTGTATGCCTGGGCTGGTTCCCCATGGCTGGGGGTCCTCTGAGTCTAATCTTCAGTGGTAAATTGAGGAGTGATGGGGCCACCCACATTTATAAAGACGCTGATGCATGACCCTGTTGTGGTGGGCCCCGCAAGCAAACATTTTTGTGTGGTCCTACTGCCTGGTGGCCATAAATACAAAGGTGTAGCCTAATGGAGGAGATTCTCTCAAAGATCTACTGTTATGATAAGTATGTAACTGTTGTTTCCACAACCAGGGGGCCATCCAGCTCATTTAGGTTAGGAAATTCAAAACATCAATAATTTTTTTTGTTTTTTTTTACAAGTAAAAATTTTTATTGGGTCACAATTTAAGAGGATCACAAATATTCATTGCCATAGTGCAAAAATAGATGAATATTATGGTACATATAAATAAGAAAGTATCTGCATTTAACTGCCAGAATCTGTGCATTTACAGGAAGTTAGCATGCTGGGAATTTGAAGTGATTTTCCAAGATTTGGTACTACTTTTGTAGTTGGACAGTATATGTTGGCGATTGCCTCACTGTTCAAGTTTAATAATGTTTTGTGAATGTAGGACGGGGTGGGAAGTGATTGTATTTTGGCCATAACGAGGTAGCCAGCTGATCCTTTCCACTTCTGTATTGCTGCGATCCTCCCCACATTCAGACGTGTAATGCCATGTGCCCATGGACAGCATGGGGATGTGCCCCATTGAAGTTAATGGGGGCAATATTTCATTGCTTTTTTATACTTAGTAATGGCTACAGCGAGTTTAAGCAAGGTCACTGCTTGACTAAGAAAGACCTTATATAAGGGCCCCTATTAGTTGAGCAGTGGCTTTTATTTGCGTCAAAGGTAGCTTTAATATGCACAGTAATGTTTTTAAAATCTCCCCCATAGGATTCAATGGGGCGTGCCCCTGCACTGTCCCTGGTAGGACGTCGCAAAACATCTGAATGCGGGAGTGTGGTCAGCGAACCAAGAAGTTAGAAGGAATTGGCTGGCTGGCAGCTCAAACAGAGTTACAGTCCCTTCCCTCTCTTACAAGACAGTATTAAAATTGAAAATGTTGCCACAGATGGACTATTATAGTGGCAGGGTAATCTGCTATGAAGCCGATAAGTGAATCTCACACCTTTACTTTAACAGACAAAATGTTTCTAAGCCATTGGATAACATGCCTGAATATTGCATCCCATGTTCTTTTACAGCAGCATTGAAGGTTTTTTGAATACTTGCTACTTGATTACAGTTAAAGGTAATCATTTCAGAGTCTTGTTTCATTTATTGTATACCCCGCAACTTTAGAAAAGCTTGTGGCAATTAATTTTAATTGTTTTAAACTGTTTTTCAGGCTCTTCCAAAAGCAGATCATCTGCATAAGCTTTCACCTTTGTTTCAGTAGAGGCCGTTTGCAGCCCTTTTATGTTTGCACTGTCCCTTATTTTGTTCAGAAGTATCTCTAAACTAATAACAAACAAGATGGAAGAAAGGGGGCAACTTTGCCTCATGCTGCTAAATAGAGTAAAGGTTTCCGAAAAAATATTCTGACTTTTGATGCTGGTGACCGAAGTATCAGTTACTGATTGGAAGGAATACTGTGGTTTGCCAGCATCATGTAACTTAATTTAGTGTTCAATATGCAGAAGTATTTTCAATGTCAAGTGGGTTTATTGGCATATTCTTCCTGCTAATATGAGGGTGGGAGCCACCTCCCTAAACCAGCTATGGAAGCTCTCTTGGATGGATTCTGAAAAGGATTTGGGACTAAGTCCCACAGCACAACTCCAGTTGCGGACCGAAATCTTTGCAGCTGCAGAGATTGATATTCTCATCCACTGCAGCTGCAGTAAATGTTATGGCTGGTCGCACTGGCCAACGCATTTTCCGTGGCTGGGGATTTCCATGGAAACACCACCCCACAGGCACTGCCGCCGTCATGGAGCTGGTGCGTGAGCGGCTCCACTTTTGGTACTGCAGCTGCAAGAGAAACTGCAGTTCTGCAAGTGGCAGCCCACTTGCGCCGAGTTTATCCTGCAGCTGTGGGATTTTAAAGAACTTTGAGTATCCCGCCCTCTGAGTTTATCGGGCAAAATCCCCATCCAGCTTAAATATCCTGGTGCAGTGTCATTCTGGACTGCTGATAGCTGACAGAGGGACACTCTTGCTTTAAGAAGAAATTCTCACATGGTGTTTTTAGTCATATGCCACCATACTGAAGAGGTGCACTGCAGCAAAGTCTGCACCTTGTACACCTGGCAGTAGCAGAAGTATGATGCACAGCACATATTCGACGATGGGAAAGCGTTCGAGCTGTCCTCTGTGACCATCATGCAGAGAGCACTCGGGGAAAGGATCTGAAAAAAGTTGAACGAACCATGGGTGCTGCACAGTCTGTGTGATTGGCATTGATGCCAAAGAAAACTCATTTTTAAACAAGTGCTTTGGGTCTCCAGCTAAGAAAAAGCATGTCTGGTTCAGGCATCCAAGTACTGCAGTTAATAAGCTGTGTTGTGTTTTTACTGGAAAAGTACATTGTTAGCCAGGCATTCTTCACATTTTTTCCCAGGATTCAGTCATCAAATTGCCTGAAACATATTGCTGGCTTGGAGTGCACTTGCCTTGCACACAAGATAAAGGCAGCCATGTCTGTCTCACTGAAAAGCTTCATGGAAACATTTTATCACCTTCAACCGTATTTTGTAAAGAACCTAGCGTCTTTCTCCAGTATGATTTTGAGGGTAGTAAAATCATGTCAGACATTGGGGCTCTTTGATTTCACTTCCAATATCAAATGTGTGTGTGTGTGTGTACGTGTGTATGTGAATGGTGTCAGGGGGGACGTAGAGTAAATGTGTTTGTTCACAGCACAAAATGATGATATTTGTGTACAGAAAATTATATTTCTGTCTGTGTAAGTATTAAGCGTAGCTGGTCTTCATACCCACCAAGGTCCATGGGCCCCAAGTCTTTGCCCTTATTGGTAGTCTTGCTTCGTCTGAACGTTTGTTCTTGTGTGTGAGCCTCTGCTTTTATATGAAATCATCAAGAGTCGGTATGGGTCTGTTGCCATAAATGTATGCAAATTTTCAAAGAGGTGGTCAGGATTAATAGAACATTTGCATACTGATTGCCATTATTGTTAGGATTATTATGCATATGAGCCGATTAAAGGAAGACTGCCAGCATTAGTCAGTGTCAGTGGCTGCTTTAACTGTCTCCCACTCTCACATGATTTACAAGAGTCTTTACAAGGAGCTCGGTCGACTCCCTGTTGAGCAGCCATATTGTACTGCAGTACACAAAAAATGAAAGCAAGCAGAAAAATTAAGTACAAAAATAATGGAAGTCTTGTTTAGATACCTTCTGATGTGGTGAAGGTATGTTTTATTATTCACTGGTAAATTTTTTTAAAAGGTCTTAGATCGGCCTTTAAAATAGTTGATTGATACAAATATCAAATAATCTAATAATCAGTTTGAACAGGCAAAAACGCAAAGATATCTGGAGCCCTATATACAGTTATAAAATTGGGAAGCAACAGGAGTCTGTTGTGCCACTATCAAAAATTGTCATACATAAGTGAAGGCCTAGTTGCCAGGGGAAGAGTCTCCCTAACAACTAAGCACAATGTAAATGTGATAAGTGTTTGGCTGCATCACCCTTTGAGACCTGGGCCTAGTGGTGTGCCATGCTAGGGCCCCGTGCTTACATTGCTGCTGCCACAGTCATCCTGCCTGTCACCGTAAGGCCAGCTTGTGGATCGGTGAAATGCTGACCCCTCCTGATCCCCGTTGCAGTCTCTGGCAAACAGTGGAACCACCCCCTCCCTATCTCTTTTCCCTCTGAGCCCTGCTCTAGAGTTAGAGCCCTCACTGGTCTCTGTCTCCCACGTGCCAGCCTTTGGGAGTTCTGACAGCAGAGGGTGGGGCTCAGCTCAGCAGCAGTAGCCTCAGAGGGGATCATCATGCTCTGTGTAAGGCCATTTGGAGACCTCACTCTCTTACCTGTGTAATCATAGTGTGTAGTGCAGTTGCATGGGGCAGGCTTGTGTCACTGTGCATGGTACAGTGGGGTACAAGTTAGGGAACTGGCACGTTTGATGATTTCAGATAGCACCAGTCCATGGTGACTGTGTATGGAACCGCTACTTTTTTCCATTTGGTTTCATTTCTGAGGCGAGGTACCTGTTAGGAGGTTTCTAAAATCTCCTGCACACTTGCCTGCCCAACTGTGATAGAACTAAACCAGGTCCAGTGCTGTGCTACTGGTTATCCATGTTAGTATTACCCGCATTGTGAAAACCTTGTGCAGAACTGAAGGTTGGCTCCAGGGAAGAATAGTGTTAAAGCCTGCTGGGAGCTGATCTCTTTATTGCTGACAGACATTACAATTAAAATAGTAACTACTAATAAAATGGCTTTAAATTGATTGCGTGAATAAAGTGTCCCACAACAAAGATTCTGATTATGCAGTTCATGCACTATCACAAAAAGATAAGGAGAGCACCCCCAACCAGTACTGCTGCTTTCAGTGCTAGAGCCCTGTTACATTATGCAGTGGCAGATACAGATACAGATGTAGGTGAAGGGCAAGAGAGGGGGTTGTCCCTGTACATGTTCCTGTAGCAGGGTTTGCGGAAGAAAAATGTAAATGATAGTGCTGGTTGAGAAAACTGGTGTAGGGGGGCTGCCCCCTGGCATCTCGCCCCCGAATCTTCCACTGTTACATAGTTTTTGAAACTTTAAATGTTATTTCTCATGTAGATTTTGTTTTTATAATAACATCAGACATCGTGTTGCTTTTAAAGAGCTTCCACAGCATTTCTAAAACCTGTCCTGAAATGGCTGACGCATTATTGGCCTGTGCAGCTTGGGCTCCTTCCCCCCATTTCAGCCAATCACATGCGCTGCCGAGGAGCTCCTCTTGGGGCTGGAGGGCAGTAATGAGGTGCAGCTGCACCAGACACTGGGCTTCCCATTGGAAGTCTGGCACAGCCGACAACTAAATTTTGGCTCCGTCTCTAAAGGAGAAGACAGTTCTAAGAAAATTAAAAAAATCCCCATCCCCCCAGCCATCTGTGCCGTTCTAGAGGGCCAGAGACAAGGATGGGGTGAGTCACTGACAACAGATCCTGTCCCACGTACTGTCCGTACCCTCCCTTGGCCCAAAGCCATGTGTACCTGCTTTTCTCACCATAGCTCCCCACCTGATGGGATCAGGTGGCAGAGGCTCCTGTGCGGGTACAGGGGTTCCTAGATGCTGCAGTGTGCTCTGCTTATACGTGTGGGGGGCGCTTTTCATGGGTTGAGGAAGTCCTCCGCACCTGCACAAGCCTTTGTAAAATGGGCTCAAATTTTCTATTATTTAAAATGGTATAACAGAAGGCTGGAGTTTGTAGCAAGGATGATATTCCCTTCCCTGCAGTGGAGAACAAGTCTGCTGATGTGCTACACAAAGATATCACATCACTGTATGAAGAGCATTAAATTGGTTTCCGTCCGTTTCAGTGAGTATGTTTTCTAAGCAATAAGATACAACAGGATGTGGGTAGTAGTGTGATCACCACACGCCCAAGGGCATAATGTGGCATAGGGCCATAGGCCACGTACCTTTTTGTCCCAGAAGTGCACTGCTCACTACTAACCACACCCTGGATTGTCTCATTGCACTTATCATATGGTTTTAAGTTGAAAAAGATTCAGCAGGGTTTTAAATAATTGATTAGCAGTTTTTTTCTTGGGACGATACTAACTGTACCGAAAGTATTTATATAGATTTTTCTAAATTCTGTGTTTGTTAAAGACAGCCCGAGGGAGGCAAACTATGCATTTTTCACAAAGTTTAGCACTTTTACGAGCAAAACGCGAATCAGTTTTTTGAGTTAAATAAAACCCTGTTCAGACACAAAATATACGTTTTAAAAGTCTACATTTCTTAGTTATTAGTCATGCATTATTACACAACGGGAGAAAAACAGTCCCAAAATGGGGGGCGGTTAAGAAAATAGATAGTGGGTGGTTATTTCTGGGCAGCAAGGTTTGGTTATGCAGGTGATCAGCATGTAATTTTTAAGTGCTGTGTCAGTTTGGGGATTAAGCGGACCAGTTTATACATGGCAAGCTGTTTCCACCAGAGTTCTGCAGTTTGTCTGTTACAGTGACTGTTTTGGGCACCTCCTCTATGACTTTGGTTTCTTAGTGTTAAATTTGGGGGTTTCTGGCTGACTGACATGACTTTGGGGTCATTGTGCATTATTTGCCATACTTTTGAATGAATTAATTCTTCTTCACAGGCTTTGACGATCTCATCGTTATCAGTTTCATTCACACGAAAGATGTCAGAGTTGAAACTCGTGTGGCTGCTGTCAGCTTTCTATATTTCAATTAATGCCATTCCAGTATGAATTTTGCTGGCATTTTGAAGTAGTTCTAAAGGGCTAACAACTACGATTTTGGTAAAATTAGCAGTAAGACTAATGAAAGATCGTTTTTTTTTTGTGTGTGTGTGTGTGGCTTGGGGTGCTGTTGGGATTGTTGCACGCGACGTTTTCAGCGCCTTTGGCAGTTTCAGTGCTTTCAGGAGACTGATATGTACAGGTGCTCACGGTTTTGTTCTGGGTGATATCATATTTAGGCATATATTTTTTTTTTTCAACTTTATTTCCCTTCGATCGCGGCCCTGTGGAGCCTCTCTCAGGCATCCTGCCCGCCTGAGGCTCCCTCGACTTGTGCCTCCTCTCTCCCCCCCTTCCTGTAACCAGCACCCCTACTTTAACCCATCTGGGGTGGGTCACCCCTCCTCTTTGGGTGCTCTTCTAAGTCAATCTCTGGTCGCAGGTGAGGGCTCAGGCAGAGGACCTGGAAGGCCAGGTGAGGTGGACCCAGCAGAGGGCATGGGGGACAGATGCCGTCGCCTACCCCACGGAGCCAGTGTTTTCCCTGTTCTGGTGGTGGCCCCCCCCCCTTGCATGGCAACCCTGCCTGTGTCAGCCACACTGTACAGTGTGCAGCCCACATAGTGCAGCACTCCCGATCTCCACTGGGGGCGCTGGTGCACCAGGCTATCACGCCCTCCCCGGGGGAAGAGAGCAGCCCTGCAGGCACTCAATCCCTCTCCCCTCGTCCCTGTTGACCCCCACAGGCGCCCGAGCTCACTCCCGAATTCGCCGGCATGGCATCCAGCGCCTCAACCTTCAGCGCCACTGGGTCGGCTATTTAAGCATATTTTAGTAGCAGTGCTAGGAAAGAGGGGCAGAGCAGCAAGCATGGCCATGCTGCTACTCTGCTCTGACTTTGATCTACGCTCATTCTTACATGTTTGTAGAGTTCTTTTTAAACTCATGGTTTTGCTTTTAATTCACTGTCTCATGTTAAGTGCTTTTGAAATTTGGAGTTTGCCAAGAGCTGAGGGGAAGAAAAAAATGGCATGCTTGTATGATGAAGAGATCTGGATCAACCGGCAAAATGGTTGGAAGAGTGGCAACTTGGGTTTAACGCAAAGAAGTGCAATATCATGCTCATAGGGAAGAGAAACCCTGAAGCCACCTATAGGTTGGGAGGGGAGTTGCTGGCAATCACAAGGGAAGAAAGAGACTTGGGCATCATCATCACAGATGATCTGAAATCATCCAGGCAGACCACTAAAGCAGTAGGTAAGGCTAGGGGGATGTTGGGGTGTATTAGTAGGTGTCGCAAGTCACAAGAGGGAGGTAATAATCCCACTTTACAAGACACTGGTTAGGCCCCATCTGGAGTACTGTGTGCAGTACTGGAGACCGCACTTACCTGCACAAGGACATTAACAAAATGGAGGCAGTCCAGAAAGGGGCAACCAAAATGGTGCAGGGACTGCATCAGAAAACATATGAGGACAGATTAGCAGACTCAGTATGATACCCTAGAGCAAAGGAGAGAGAGAGGTGATATGATCAAAACATTCAAACATCTTAAGGGCATTAACAAGGTGAAGAGTCCAACATGTTTCAATATCTCCGAAAACTAGCAGGACAAAGAAGGCGCAGCATGAGATTAGAGGAGGCCGATTAAGGGGTAATGTGAGGAAGTTCTTTTCATAAAGGGTGGTGGATGCATGGAGCAGCCTACCTCAGGAAGTGGTGGCTATGAATACAGTGCAGGGCTTCAAACAGGCATGGGGCAGGCATAAGGGAGCAATACAGATGAGTATGAATAGATAGGCCATTGACAGAGTACAAGCCTATGGCACATTCATAAGGTAGAAAAAATGGGCAGACTGGATGGGCCTTGCAGTCCTTATCTGCCATCCACTTCTGTGTTTCTATGAAAATACAAGGTAGCGTTTACACATGCATTTTCTAAGCTTCACTTCCCTGAGCTGACCCCAAGTGGTCTTTGAGTGTTTTAGTATGGAGCTGCACATAAAATGTTGGTGCTTGGCTAGCTTTTAGTTAGCATTTAGGCAAGTTTTAAAGCGCTCATGGTCTTACAGGAGGATACTGAGCGTTCACCTCCAGGAAACTTTCAACTCCAGGCTGAACCCAAGATGGTTTCCAAAGGGAAAGATGAACCCAGGATCATGGCTGTCCTAAATGCACTAAAATGTGCAGCTGGGCATGTACTGCCTTTTAAAAAGTTATGCTAGCCTGCCAGCACAGCGGTAGCGCTACCCCTCGTGACACCAACAACCCAGGTTTGGAAGCGAGCCCTAGGCATCGGAGGGCGGCCAGAGGAGGAGGATTGAGCATCTGCAGAACCACTCTTCCCTCGGGGTGGGGGGTGGGCAGAGCTCTGGTCTCACCTGACCTCTGGCGGAGGCCAGGGAGACACAGCTAGAGTTACAGCGGTGGGGAGACGTGGCAGATGTTCGTGTGTGCACCTTGACATCAGCGCACATCATGTCTTCTAGGGAGAAACACGGTAAAATCTCCTGGTCGTGCACTATGACCACCGACTTCCACAGGCCTCGCACCCAGTGACTCCAGCACCTCCCAGGATCTGGTCTGGTGGGTTGAGGGACTCCCCGTTCCCTGCCACGGAGAGCAAGCCATGGAGGATATGGGAGAAAATAAGCCCTTGGAGAAGCTGGGGTGATGAGGGCTGGCCAGGACGGGGGCAAAAAAAAAAAAAGTATGCTATCATTGCCTGGAATGGGGGGGGGGGGATCTCCATGTCTATCCTAATGGTATTTATTTTACTGCGCTCAGTGGAGTGTTTCTTTTTGTCTAAACTCACAGGTGCGAGTGCAAGTCAGAGGTTCAAGACTTGAGTATTAGAGTACGGAAGTTAGCATAAACTAGGGCTCACAGGATCCACAGGGGAAGCCGACTGTCACCAGAGATGGGTGTTGACAGTTGTTCAGAGGCTAGAGGATCTTCAGTGGAAAGGGAGTGTAAATTGCCTTTTGGAAAGTTTAACAAACTCCCATTTAGTGGGACCATGGAGTAATTTACGCAAGTAGCCTGCTCCACTTACTGTGTGTTTAAATAAAAAATGAACTGCTTATGTTCTTTGACACTTTCTGGAATATGGCCTGAATTAATCCTCTTAATCTGGTTCAAGGTCAGTTGGCATTCATCTATATCCCCCTCCCCTGGGTCATGCCTGAAAATAGGCAGAATTTGTCTAGTGCACTTACCCTGTCAACAAAAATGAAAAAAAAAATTAGGTAAAACTTTTTCCTGTGGAATTATACAGGCGGGCCTTTTTCTGAAAATTCTTTTTGGAACTAGAGACCAAAGAGTTTATATTTTGGTCTTATCAAACCTGCCTTTGGCAATTTAGTTGTTCTTGGATTCAAACGTCTGTTTCTTTCATGGCTTGCCACAGCTCTTTGAACCCCGTAAAGGAATGGTGAACTCTTTAGTTTCGCGTGAACTTAGTATCGTTGGCAGGTGTGAGGTGAATAGGGGGGACTAGAGTTAATAGAGAGACCTGGTCACAGGAGGACGTTTCCTAAGTGCTATTATAAACATTTCAACTAGAGTCATCCTAGCAATTATCTTGTGGTAGGAAACAGGATGAAGTATGAAGCCATAGGAACACATTTTTTTTGTAGCAACAGGTTGCTGAATTATTTGCTACATGACTGTATAAACTAATTAAATATTGTACATTTTTATTTTTATTATTTTAAATATTATGTTTGTCTCTTGGCAGTCGTACAAATGTGTTTTGTATATAATATGGTGAGTGTAGTATTTTATACCTTTCCATCATTACGTCATGTGAATGATGTTTGTTTTGTTATTTAGTTTTGATAGCCCTTATAACCAAAGAGATCCATGCAACATTTAAAAATATCAAATACTTACTATATGATATCCAATACTTACTATGTGAGATAAGATATTACCTGTTTCTGAAAATACATTAACTATCATATGGGCACCTAGGGTCTTTTGAAATCAGCCAGTGATAGCTTATGGGTATAAATTCCTTAAGATATCTCAGGTCTCCTATAGATGGGGGGGCTTTCTACTTAATCCAAAATCCAGAACTTCCAGGAATGAAGCATGAGTGGCCCAAACCCAACCTGATATCATATCCATCACAGAGTCCTGGCTCACTGCCAAAGTCCCTGACTCTGCATTTGCTCTGAATGGCTACATAACCTTCAGGCAGGATAGGTCAGGGAAATGTTGGGGGGATTCCTCCATAACCGAAGAAGCCACCTTCAGGCACAGAATGTCCCATTACCTGCCCCAGCAACCAGTGCAGTGCCTGGTTACAAAACTAACACTAGGCAAGGGGAAGACTTACAGATCTTAACAGTCTAGATCCACCGCCCCCCAAGCAACAAGCTTTTATTAAGTCCTTCAGCCATTACTGCCAGGAGGTGAGTCCATCCTCTGAAACATTGGTCCTAGGAGACTTCGGCATCGATTGGAACTCAAAATCAAACATTGCCCACAAGGATCTAATTAATAGCCTATACCTGACAGAGGTAGTAAATGAATGCACCAGGACTAACTGTAAAACAGGAACAGGCACCCTCATTGATTGGGTCCTCACCACTCACCCAGAAAGACTAATAAAGGTTAAAGTTCTCCCTGAGTGACGTCCCCAGCACTATGTGAATAGTCGTCAAAGCTCCTCAACCCCCCCCCAAACTAGTGAACAGTAGGGTCCTCACAAAAGGCTCTCTAGATGCCTTCAAGCTGCATCTGGCATCAGTCGATTGGGGATTCTTGAACTATATCCCGGATATAGACCTTGCACTAGACTTCTTCATTAACGAATTCAACGCAGCAGTGAACCTATATGCTTCCTACAAAAAACAAATGATTTGTGGTAATACCACTGAGTGGCTAACCCCGCCCCCCCCCATAAGGGCGCAGACGAAGCTAAGAGACCATCTGTGGTACAAAGCAAGGCCCTCTGGTACCCCGCAGGACTTACAGAACTATAAAGCAGCCAGAAATAAATGCACTAGTGTAACTCCTAGGTGGTGCTATCCCAAGGGCTACTACCCTTACCTGCTTGGCTAGTAGCAGGTTAAGAGGCCTGGGTACTGAAACGGGTGCCTCCACCCAGAGGTCAGGGTTGTTAGTGGTCAAACTAACCTGGGCACAGCCCTCCCAGACACTATAACCCCCCTCTTTCCCTTCCAGTGGCCTGAACAATATACAATAATCACTTTCACAATGACCCTTACTCACCATGCAATTACCCACACTGTTTGCACTTACCACCAGGGTTGGTTCCTCTAGCTTGACCCTGGGGATCCCCTGTAAAACAAGGTTATGCACAACAAATAGCAACAGTACAGTACTCTTGGCACAAACTGGAACCACAGTTCAGTTAAATGCAAAAAGAGTTCGATCTGATTTATTCAGGGGACTTGAACAAGGGAGGGGCATAATCAGGTTGATTTGCTTAAAGGCTATATCAATCGGACAGTTATGCATGCACTTCAGAGTCCCTACACAGTCACACACTCTGGGTACCCACGTAGGAAGACGGTGGGCTAGCCAGCAACGTTGCCAGGGGTAGGCCGGCTCACAGCTGGTTGGGGCCCTGTGATGGAAGAAAGCAACATGCACAACACACACTATTTGCAGTCTGGAGCCGGAGGGCTCAGTTCGTGACAGAAAAGACAACAAAGCAATCAGATGACAACACTTTAGATTTAGCTGTTGTTGCAGGGAGCTACCCTGATGTTTACTCACGATACCCAATACAGGATACAGGCAGGACAAAATCGAGACAGCAGGTTGTTGAACTGGAGTGCCAGGAGAAGCAGGGCCCATACGAATCACCGAAGCGTCGTTCCTGTTCAGAGCGTGAGCAGGGGACTGATTCCCAGACAGGTCTCATCAATGGCTTTCTCTGTGCAGCGGTTAGTCTGGCTGGGCCAGTGTGGCAAAGCCCAGGCCCAATGGAGGTGAATATGGATTCAGTCTGTGGAAGCTGGATGTAGCCTCCAGCAAGCAGAACACAGTTCAGCACACAGTGGGGAACCAAATCACAACCCACTAACAGCACACAGCACATTTACATGTAAGAAATTCTACTGTACCAGGCAGATTGCTATCCGGTCGCAATGACAGAGTCTCTGCTTAAACCGGGAGTTTAAAGGTGGCAGGAAATCCTGACAGGCCGATCGCATTCAGCAAATCTTCGGTCTTCTTCAGGTTAAACCTGGTCACAGTTCTGTGGCTTAAATCATCCTCACAATTCGGATTCAGTCTGAATAAACTTCAGTTTCCCTCTCAGGGACAGAAGGCATACAGGCAGGGCAAAACTCAGCCCTTTCACAGTTCTCCCGCGCAAATCTAAACATGATTACTGCTCGAATATCTCGAGCTGTTAGTCCTTCACTTCCCAACTCAGATCTGAACTGAAACTGCAAGCAGTCTGGAGCTTTCCCCAGGTTCCAGAAGGTTCGGTTGGCTGATTCCTCTTGTCAGTCACAACAAGGGCTCCCCCTCCAGGTTTATTTAGGCGCCAAAAGCCCAAAACTACAGTTCCTACAGAATTTTGCTCCCACAAAGCCCCTGGGGACAGGCTGCATTTTAGAGTCCCCAAAGGTACTGATTGGCCCATTTCAGCAGTCCAGGACCAAGATGGTGGCGGTAAACAGAAATGTTCATGCTGCAAAGACGGCGGGTTACACAAACTGCAATATTATTACTATTCTAATAAATGATCAGCAAACAAGTACATCTTCTAACAGAGCTCCCTCTGCACTAATAGCAATGGCAGAATGGACCGATTATTTGGCAGCCTGGGTGGAACTAGAGCATAGACACACTCAGCCCCCTCCCAGATTAATTATGGCTGCAATCCAGGTAGCCCTTAAAGAGACAGTACACAGAGGCTATACAGGCACTCTCTAGCAATACATTTAAACTGCTAAAACGCAGGACACCAGCCAGGCAGTGAGCATTTAGGCAAGCTCAAGGAAGACTTTTCTGGAACCCCCATTTGTGGGGGGGTGCACTAGAAAAATAACGTTGGTCAAAACTACCCACTTCAAAATGAAGCAGACACAACTACGGGAAAACAACAGAAAATTCTGGGACTCCCTGAAAGACCTCCTAGGTAAAGAGGAAAAGGCTGCCCCCAACCTAATCACCCACAATAACACCATTGTCTCAGATCCCAGTGAAATCGCAAATATCTTTAACTCCACATTCACTGACCTCAGCCAAACACTGTCTACTTTTGACTCCACTAATACGCCCCTCAACCCACAAACAGCCCAACCCAAGGTGGCCCTGCTTCCCCACCCTTCCCAGCATTTTACTTCAGTGGTTTCAACATTGGACACCCTCTAGACACATCAAGAAGGTACTAGAGAAAACAAGGATGGGTAGTGACACATTAGAAATGAAGCTTCTTGCTTCCGCCCTAGATGTCCTATTTGTGCCTATAACAAAGATCTTTGACCACTCGCTATGGTTTGCTCAGTTCCCAAGTATCTGAAAGACAGCCTTGGTTACCCCCCGTATACAAAGGGGCTGACGAAGATGTTGTCTCCAACGATCGCCCCATTTCTATACTACCTCCACTCTCCAAAGCATTAGAAAAGATATGAACAGCTGGTAACCCACCTAAGTCAACATGGCATACAATGCCAGCAACAGCATGGCTTCAGAAAACCGCACAGCACCATAACGGCATTACTTGAATACAGCAACTCTGCACACGATGCCCTTGACAACAGCCAATTGGTGGGCTCCATCTTCATAGATTTAACAAAGGCCTTTGACCTTGTTAACCACAGCCTTCTATTTCATAAACTCTCCACCCTAGGGCTCTCCCAAGACTCGGCATCCTGGTTCAAAGAGCATCTGACAGGACGTACCCAAAAAGTAAGAATCAATGGGACAACCTCTGGCATGAGGCATGTCTCAGTAGAGGTACCACAAGGGTCAATCCTTGGACCCTTTCACTTCGGTTTATTCATCAAAGACCTACTTCTGGCCTGCCCAAACTCTCATGTACTCCTCTACGAGGATGATGCTGTTGTCTCCTCTAACTGCAGAAGTCAA
This sequence comes from Neoceratodus forsteri, assembly GCA_016271365.2. Classification (NCBI taxonomy): domain Eukaryota; kingdom Metazoa; phylum Chordata; order Ceratodontiformes; family Ceratodontidae; genus Neoceratodus; species Neoceratodus forsteri. Next base: position 31,224,645 of record CM057456.1, read on the forward strand.
TAAGAACTCACACATAACTTGCAACAAAGCTTCACGGCCTTGGAGCACTGGTTCCTTCAAAATAAGCTGATCTTAAGCTGCAAGAAAACTAAGTCAGTGTTGATTTCCTGTCCCCAGAAAAGAAGCTGCTCCAACCCCTCACTATCATTAATCAGGTGGGGTCTATCCTGGAGCAGGTCAGTACCTTCAGATACCTAAGAGTATACCTAGACGACAACCTCTCCTTTGCACATCATGTTGAAGAAACAGTGAAAGTAGTAAATAAAAAAATGCGTGCACTATACCGTCACAAATCACGTATGACAGAGGAGGCTAGGCATCTGGCGTTCACATCCTCAATACTCCCGATAATTGACTACGGGCTAGTGGTCTATGCAGCCGCTGCTGACTCTACACTAAATAGAGTTAGGGTTATACTAAATAATGCATGTCATCTCATCTTAGTAGCTGACAGAATGACGCACACCTGTCACCTCTATAACAATTCTGGATGGCCACCCTGACCTACGCATCAAATACCAAACATGCATGCTGGGATTCAAGGCCACTCCTCCCACACCCTCAGATCCTTCTTCCTCCTTACTCATTTCCAGCGCACCACCCGTAACACCCTCAAGAACCCCTTTAAAGTCCCCTTCCGAAGGACTAGACTGGCTAAGCACTCCTGCTCCGTTAAATCCCCGACATGGCTGAATGAGCTCACTTCCTCTATCATGGGGTTAATCAACTCTACCCAAATCAAAACGGCCCTGAAAAGCTATTTCACTAAAAAATCTACCTGCACTTTACTACTACAAACACCTCTGCTTGGGGCACTTAATCCTTTTCCTGCCACCCTCTCATCTCCCCACAGTTGCATCCCTTACCTCCTTTCCTGTCTTCCCCTACACATCTGACAATGCTTCCATAAAGCATCCTCCGTACATGCAAGAATGTACAACTTATCGATGTAAACCAATGGACTGTGCTCTTCTCCAAATAATACTGTTGTAGCTCTGTCCAAATGCTATCATTGTAGCTCTGCACAATTTATCAGGAATGTACAACTTTTTGCTGTAAACTATTGTACTGTGTTTGTCAAATTATTACTTGTGTTAGCTCTGTATAATTTGACATGGAACGCTTGTAAATGAGCTCCGCTCAGTGGTGTTTCTGAATTCTCAATAAATAAATAAAAAAAATAAACGAGTCATGGTGGTTGATGTGGTCAAAGGGTCATAATTAGGATGGGGTCTAAAGGTTGATTTCCATAGCTCTGGCCACTGAAGGCAAAGTATGGAGAAGTTCAGCAGTATTGTATAGTTGAGATATTTTAAGTGCAAACCAGGACAGGACCATATACTAATTGGCACCTGGATAGCAATTGGGCACCAATTCAGTTCTCCCTTATAACTCCCTGGCAGTTAGGGACTTAGTTGGCCCATTTTGGCACAAATGAAAGCTTTCTCTTCGTAGAGGAAGCTTTTCTTAGAGTCTGTTTTTGCCACTAGTGGGTTTGGGTGATAAACATTCAGAGCACCAGCTAACCTACAGCTGATAGTCTTATTTGGTGAAGCCCTCTAGTAGCATGAGATGGGTTCACCCATATCTCAGCGCAGTCGAAACCTTCACCCATATTTCAGCACAGTCCAAACCCGTATGGTCAAAAAGCACGCTGCGTGGAGACCCCAAAACCGTGCAGTTGAAAACTGCACTAAAATTAAATAAACTGACTCCAAACTGCGCATGCTGTTTTGACTGTGCGTCCATCCCTTTGCGATCTTGATGGGATACCGCATGAGATAATGTTATGACTTAGACCCCCTCTGAAGGGTTTCAGAAATGTTTTGTGCACCTGGCAATGGTGGTGATCTTTTTAGGAACTCCCATTTGAAAGATGGCTGATTTTTTTTAACCTTTACCCTGTTAATTTCAAAAACATTTCTGTAGTATTGCAGCAATGGATTGGAGGTGGTATTAGCCCACTGAAACTTTTTGGAGTAACAATCAAATTTATATTACGAAGGTGGTGGATGTAGCTGGGTTGGCTTATACTTAAGAGAGCCGCACATATTTGTATATTTTTAGTATATTTAAGATCTTTGGCCAACTGTTATTCTGTTAAGACTTAAAGGTGTGGTGCACTAATTAATTGTGAATGGGTTATTGCTATCATAATTTTTTATCATGATTGTTTATAAAACTGTTGAAGTTAATCTTAAAGTTTTCCTAATGGCACAAGAGCAATAACTTATAAAAGTGTGTATTTTTCTTAGTATAATAATTATTACGCAGAATTTATACTTATTCACCTAGTATCCTTCTTTATACATGGAGTTATCATCTCAGACTAGTTTTAAATGCTTTAATATATGTATATGCAATATTTGTTTTCTTTGTGATTATAGTGACTGTATGTTGAATAATAAACCTTCTAAACTGTGTACATTTTTTCTTTTTGCAGCTACGGGGTTTACCGAGTGAAAATAAATGGCAGCAGATTTGAATGTTTACCAGTCACAGGCATAGCGGTATCTTTTGCTGTAAAATTGTCAGGGAGCTGGCACTTGTTCATGCCCATTGGTAGTAGTGTCATCTACCAGTGGGCATTAACCAATCGGAAAACTGCTGTTCCTGTAACCACATGATAACTAAGTCAGCAGTAAATCACAACAGGGTATGTGTTTCTTGAGAGTTAATGCACACCCCTGGTGCATTGTAAGGCACAAGACTGAGGGACGCATGTCCTTTAGCCACCCAGGAAAGGCATTTTTTTCCCAAGGAAGCTTATGCCCTGGAGTGGGTTCTTGCACTTCTAAATATGTAAGTAGTTAAAATATGAAAAATGTTGAAATTTGAGTAAAATGAAGAGTTATTGTGAGATGGCTTGTTGCTAGGCAGAACAGTTTCTTTAGATTACCAACTGTGCATTTCTTGTGAATTAATGCACGATAGTGTGAAGTTTCTAGGATTCCTAGGTCTTTTCAATTCCATTTTTATAAACCGTAAAAAATGCTTTGCCTACCGATGGAGGCTACAAACGCATGGAGGTAACCAAGCCCTCATTAATTGAGCTCTAGCATTGATCAGTAAACTAAGGCTTCATTCATCGTGCACATCGTAGTTTAAAGAACATACCAAAATGAACAGGGGTGCATTAGCACTCCCTATACAATTATATCACTTCCTGGCAGCATGTTGACAGGTCTATCACTCCATGTAGGAGAAACCGTACCCTGTATTACATATTCCAGGATGCTTTACAACTTTTTAAGGTAACATAACTCGATTTCTTGGAGGTAGTAGAGTCAACATTTAAAGCCCAATCCACAAAAGTCTTCCAAAACCCCACACACGCACGTAGGGAGAGCCTGAGAGCTCAGAGGCCCCTCTCTGCTCTTGTGGCAGCCTCTACATCCCCAGATTCTCAGAGGGCAGCCTACCTGATCCACGTCTCAATATGTGTGTGATTGGGTCAGGATCCACAAGTAGGCATCCTCAGCATGGAACATGAGCCGCGTCCCAGGAGAGTGTGCATTCTAAATGAAAAGAACCACTGCCATAAGGCCTTGTTTTGAAAGAATAATAAATTACAAGTAATTAAGCCTTGCACGATCCCCAGTGCCACTCCTGGCCTCAGTGGACAACCAAGGGTCAAGGGGGATGGCAGGCATCATCATTTGTTTTCTAGGGAGGTGGCTTTAAAAATAATTTTGATTCTAAAGGGGATATGGTAGCCCTTTTTGGACTTCCATATCCAGCAGTCCCTTGCTCTGCGCAGAACAGGAGATCATCTAGACAACACAACGTGCTTGGATAACTGGTGTCTGGCCTCCCCCCCCCCGGGTATGCCCCTGCTCAGACCTCCATGCTTACATATCGGGGCACCTGGGGGCTGTACATTTTGCAATGTGCAGAATCCACTCTTGGTGGAGAGCGAGACAGAAACAGTAGAAATCACACTTTTTCTGTTAATCATATACCGGCACTGCTGTGAATTGAAACCTGAGTGTTTGAGTTGCTGGTTGTCATGAAAACAGCTCTTCAATGCAGAATGTATCGCCTCCTGTGGACCAGTGCGAGGCAGTTCATCTGGTACGAAACTGCATCTCCCAGAATCCAGTGCAGAATGCTTGTTTTCAGAGAGAGGGAGGGAGAGACTGATGGTCTTGAAAAATGCTTTAGCCAGGATAAGCAGTCTAAGATGTAGAATGCTATTTCTAGTGGATACTTCTTTAAGCCAGTGTTACATCTGGGAAAACTGAAGGTCGAGTGACTTGCTCAAGGTCAATCAGTGGGCACATTGCTTTCAGAGGAATATGAACTTCTGATCTAATGTTCCACTTCTGTGCTCTTATCACAAGACTGCTTTGTCCTCCACTGAAGAATTTTGTGTTCTAAACAGATAAAAAAAAAATCTAATTCAGTTTAGGAAGTGTAGTGCTTAAAAAAGCTTTCAGATAGGCCAGAAATGATGAAACTAGCAGTAATCAATTGTCTGATGTTTTAAATAAACATGGCTGTACACAGGGCCCAGCTTTTAAAAATGGGTTCCCCAAACTGCACTGTTGGCTGAAACATTTTGAATGAGGATCTTGTAGCAGATACTTTCGACAAATTCCTAATTTTATACCTTTGAGGTTAAACAAGTGATGGATTTAGCACTTGCTTGAGGTGAGGGGTTGATGGCACTGGTGACTGAAGCCCTCTGTTTATGCACAGAGCTGCAGGGCAGGTGGGCACTACCCAGGCTCTGCCAGTGCATCACACAGTCTGAGGTCTATGCTAGGTAGTCTGGGGTCGTGCCCATGCCTCTCGAGAGGAATTCCAGGCCCCGGGGACAGTTAAGACTCTGGGGCCCCTACCAGTTCGCAGCCCCTTCCCTGCATAAAGAATGCTGGGAGGCCTGAACTCCCCGTATCCCCTGCTCCCCCACCCACTCAAGGGCCCTAGTTGTGCCCAAACCCTGGTCTTCTGCTCTCCGGTGTATCACACAGAAAAAGACCTGGAAAACAGGGTGTTTGGGCCAGTATGAGAATCCAAGAACACCATGTAATTTAACAAAACTAATAAATCAGGTTATCTATTTAATAATCCTACTGTTATTAGACTTTCCTTTTCTAGCAGAAAGTATAGTGTCCTTCAGTCTCCTTCAAGATTCTTGTCAGGTGTATCCTGGATCAGTATTTACTAGCACTACTGCGAAACGGCATAGACAAGTGCATATGTGATCAAGTGTTTACAGACTTGGATGAATTCAAAAAACTTGAGTGACTACATACAGTAGCAGTAGTAGTTAAATCTAGCAATAATTAAAATATTTTATTTTGGACCTTTTTTTTTTTTTAAGACTCTCTAGCTTTATCAGTTATTTAGCAGGTTGGTTGATCTATTGGCAGAAACAAACAGATCTTACTTCGAGAGGGTTCCTTCAGTAGGTCATTACATACAGGACTAGCACCACCTGGCGTCTGGGCCGCACAGCAGACTTTTCTAGCAATACCTGACGGGGGACCGCCTACCCAATGTCACATGACTGACGTCAGCGTGACCGTATATAGTGGACGGTCCCCACACCCGCCCTCCAGTTCTTTCCCGCTGTCACCTCGTGTCAGTTGCATTGCAGACTTCCATTAGCGATCGTCGAGAAAGTTCTTGCGTCGCATTTTTTCCATCGCTTTTTTTCTCACAAGTTCTCAAATTTTTCTCGCTTATGTCTTCACCTAAGAAGAAGTGCTCATCCTGCGGCACACAAATACCACACATGGACGGCCATGTTAAGTACGTGATCTGCCTGGGCCCAGACCATCCTGTCTCATCCTGCCCGGCGTGCCAGCCTTTTAACCAGGATGCTGACACTCCAGAACCTTCTCCCACTTCTTCTGGAGAATCATTGGCTTTGCGCTCTGGACATGCAGGATGCTTACCTGCACATTCCGCTCTTCCACAGCCACTGCCAATTCCTGCGATCCCTATTCCAGGGGGAGCACTTCAGTTTCGTGCCCTCTCCTTTGGTCTGTCCTTGGCATCTTGGGTGTTTACCAAGTGCCTGGCAGTGGTGGTGGCCTTTCTGCACCACCAGGGTATTGCGGTTTTCCCCCTACCTGGACGATTGGCTGATTTCGGCCCCTTCCAGGGTTTTCTTACTGGAGGCTCTGTCCTTTACTTTGGACCTTTTTGTCAAACTGGGGATTACTGTCAATATCCCCAAATCATCCCTGATCCTGTCCCAGAGACTTCAATTCATTGGGGCGGTTTTGGGTACGGTCCAATGCAGAACCTTCCTTCCTTCCTCCAGACAGGGTGGAGACCCTGGTCTGTCAGGCTTCTTTGGTGGCTTCGTCCACAGGACCATCCCGGCCCGGGAAGTCCTCTGCTTTCTTGGCCTGATGGCAGCCTCCATCACTACCGTTCCCCTGACGTGGCTCCACATGAGAGTTACTCAGTGGTCCTTACGGGTGCAGTAGGATCAACTCCTGGATGACCTGGACCATCCAGTCCTGGTGTCGTCAGCAGTTCAGAAAGAATTGCTGTGGTGGAGGGACCTCTGCAACCTTTCCTTGGGTCTTCCTTTCAGGAGCCCGGCCCCCTCAGCATCCCTGACTACGGGCGCATCGAATATGGGATGGAGAGCACACCTAGGGGAGCACCAAGCACAAGGACTGTGGTCCAGCTTGGAAGCATCATTACACATCAATGTTCTGAGATGAGGGCAGTCTTGTACGCCTTACAGGCCTTCCAGACCCTCCTTCCCAAGGGATCACTGCTTGTCTAGACGGACAGTATGTCAGTAGTTTGGTACCTCAACAAACGAGGAACTCGCTCATACCCCCTTTTCAGGGAGGTGATGCGGGTGTGGAACTGGGCGGTCCAGGTCGTCTTGTTCATTTGGGGCTCAGGACACTGCATCTTCATGCGTGGCTTCTAGAGACATAGCAGTTTCTCACTTTGGGGTCTCCTCTCGAGTCGCTCAAGTCTTAGTAGAGGCACGAAAACCCTCTACTCGTTCCACTTATGCCATGAAACGTTTTTCCATTTGGATGGCTTCCAAAGATTGGAACCCATTTTCTTGTTCTGCCCCACAAGTCATGGAATACCTCCTCCATCTTTCAAACTTGGGTCTGTTGTATTCTTCTTCTTTGAAGGTCCACCTTTTGGCAATTTTGGCGTACCACAAGCTGGTAGATGGTAAACCTGTGGCTCAGTTGGAAGCCTCAGACCTTTCTAAAAGGGATTCTCCATCTGAAACCCCTCATCCGCAGCCCTACACCCCCTTGGGATTTGAATTTCGTATTGGAGAAGCTTACTCTCCCTCCCTTTGAACCAGTGATGAGCTGTGATTTACACTTCCTCTCTTGGAAGACGTTATTGTTGGTTGCTATTACTTCAGCTCAAAGGATTTTGGAGCTTCAGGCTCTAGTATGTAAAGAGCGTTATCTAATTTTCCACAAGGACTGGGTGGTCCCTAGGACAAATCCTAGTGCCTTTCCAATTGGTTAGGTAACTGTATTCGCCACTGTTACCAAAAATACGACAAACCACTGCCGGGTCCCATTAGAGATCACTCTACCAGGGGCATGGCTGCTTCCGCTGCCTTTTTGCAGCAACTTGGAATTCTGTCCATACCTTTACCAAACACTACAGCCTGGACATTGCTTCAAGGCGGAGGGCAGGTTTTGGCCTAGCTGTCTTGAAGGGCCTTCTGTCCTAGGCTGGGTCCATTCTAGTTCCCAGTTTTGTTGGAGTTTGTTTCGCTCCTCCTCCCTTGTTTCTGTCGGTCTCTCCTCTGAGGGACTGCTTGGGATTCAGTCCTATATGTAATGACCTACTGAAGGAACCCTCTCGAAGTAAGATAGTACAGTTACGTAGGAACTTGCCGTAACAGTAGATGTTCGAGAGAGATTCCTTCAGTAGGTCATATTTTTCCCTCCCCCCTCCCTCCTTCCCCCTTTTATTTTATATATAGGGACCCCAAATCCTGTTTACTCCTGCTATCAGGCCTCTTCCAGGTTCGGGTGGGTGTGGGGACCGTCCATTATATACGGTCACGCTGACATCAGTCACGTGACGTCGGTTGGGCGGTCCCCCATCAGGTATTGCTAGAAAAGTCTGCCGTGCAGCCCAGACGTCAGGTGGCACTAGTTATATATGTAATGACCTACTGAAGGAACCTCTCTCGAAGATCTACTGTTATAGTAAGTTCCTACGTAACTATACATCTTACTTTGAGAGGGCTCTTGCAGTAGGTAATTACATATAGGACTGACGTCGGCAGGTGGCAGGACCCACAGAAAAATTTCTAGCTAACGGTCCTGGCGAAAGGACCGCCCCACCTCAGGTGACCGGCGTCAGGAGACATCTGTATAAAGGGGCGGTCCCTGACGCCCACCATCCAGTTCTTTCCCGCCGTTAGCTTGTGCAGCACCTCGTGGAAAAGTTTGTTGCTTCGTCAGCCTACCCTTCATCAGTTTTTACTGAAGTATTTTGATTTTTTCGATTAACGTCTGGTCATCGTCAGTGTATGTCGTCCCCTACACTCTCCGAGCACAAAAACAAGTGCGACTCATCGCGATTTAACTCCCATTAAGGGTGGCCATTCCTGTGCCTGTTCTGCCTAGGCCCTGATCACCCGGGTCGAGAAGTGCCAGCACTGCCCCAGCTTCAATGCGGCTACCCGGAAAAGCGCAGCAATCCCTGGAAGCCCACATTTTGAAGAAAAAGATGAGTTCTATGGAGAAGGAGCTCAAAAAACTGAGGCAGGCGTCCACTTCCCCCGAAGGCCATCAGAAGAAGAAGGATAAGGAGAGGCACCAGGACAAGGGCTCCTCCACTGCGTCTCCTTCAGGAGCTGCCGGGTCACAGATAATGTCCCCTCTGGGGGACGTCTCCTCGACGGCCGCCTTGGAGGTTTTCAAGGGGGCATCGGCCCGCCCTTCTGGCTCGTGCTTGGGCCTTTTGGCGCCTCGAGACAGTGGGCCTCCGCCCCAGTTCGGCCGCAGGCTCGTGGCCTACTGGTGTAGGCGACTCGGTAACCCGGGTGTCGGCTCCTCCGGCCGTCAGCGCGGAGAGGCCCCGGTAAGACCACCACGACCCTTGAGCGTGGCAACCCCTCTCCCCATCGGACCAGGCCAATCCTTCTCCTCGGTCTGCCTTGATGAAGGCTCCCATAAACCGGATGCCGGCTCCTCCGGTGCCCGCCGGGAGCTCGCCATAAAGCCGCACGTCGGTTCGCCTGACGCCCAGTCGGCGACTGAACCGACAGACCTCCCTACGTCCGTCATTCCCGGTTCTCTGCAGCCTTCGCTGCCATCCGAGGACTCAGAGTCCCCCCAGCCCGACCCTGGGGATTTTTCCCCTCCATCCCCGTGCAACGCTGGGGACCTTCCTCCGTCGGACTGTCCTCCTGTAGGTGCGCCGGATCTGACGTCGGATCCCTGGACGCCGGCCCCTCTGACGCCGGGGCCCCGGCGCCGGTTCTGACTCGGCTGACATCCGCTACAGATGTCGCCCCACCACCGGGCCTCAACTTGGATCTGCCCGTGGGCCGCCCGGCGGGCCGTCTACTCCGGCAGCTCCTCCGGCTCCCAGTGCCCTCCGTCCTATCCAGCGCCGGCGTTGCCGGGACCACAGTATCCGGCACCGCAGTACCAGCGCCCGGTCTTTCCGGCGCCACAATACCCGGCCTTGGCGGGCTATCCGCAGCCGGGTTTTGGATACTCTCCATATGGGTACAACCCATATCCTTATCCCTCGCCTACTCCACCGCCCCCACAGCCGCCGGTGGACTTGCAGGAGACTCTGGCCTCCTGGTGGGCTGAGGCCAAGGCTCAGCTCACTAGGGAAGTCGAGAGCCACCTACCGACGACGGTGCCATCTCAGGTTCTCGTACGTCCAAGGCGGCACACTCCCTCACCGCCTCCGGACTCCAGGGCTCTCCCTTCTGGGTCAGAGAGGGCAGTGCAACTTCCCGGGGCTTCCCAGGGGTCGTTCCTCCCCTGGTGGGAAGGAGTCTTTCCTCTTCCTCTTCACCCTTGGACTCCTCCGATGGTTGCTTCGAAAGGGACGACGAGCCATGCTCTCCGTCGAAGCCCAGGCCAAGGACTCCTCCGAAGTCTCCTCCGGAAGATCCTTCTTTTACGGAGTTGCTAAGGAAAATCCAGGAGGTTCATCAGTGGCACTCTTTGGAACCAGATCCTCAGTGTCTGAAACTCGCTGAGCATCTGGATCTGCCCGTGACAGCTCCTACTTTGGTGCCACCCTGGATAGAGCCTCATGCCGACCTTGTCACCACCATATGGAAACAGCCGTCGGCTCTAGCCCCACTTCCGCGGAAGTCGAATAGGCTATACCAGGCTCCAGAGGGTGTTGATTTTCTAGATTCTCACCCTCGCGCCGACTCGGTCGTGATTAGCGCCGCTCACGGGTGGTCGGCCAACCTAAAACATCTCAGCTCGTCGCCACCTGACAAAGAATCCCGCCTTCTGGACCAGTATGGAAAGAAGATCTTTGCTTCCTCCACGCTGGGGATTAGGGCCCTGAATTATGTCGGCCATATGGGGGACTACCAGAAGGCCATTCTGACTCAGGTGGAAGCCAAAGTGGACTCCTTGCCAGACTCCCAAGTCAAGCAGGAGTTGGCTGATCTTGTCCGCTCTGCACCTTCAGCCAGTCGACACATGCTTCGTGCGACCTACGATGCAGTGGGCACTGCTGGACGGAGCTCAGCTTTTGCCGTAGGCTTATGTCGTCATGCTTGGCTCCGAGTGTCAGGGTTGGTCCCGGAAGTGCAATCCGCTATCCAGGAAGCACCCTTCCGGGGGTCGGTGCTTTTCGGCGGTGATGTCAAGGACATCATCACCGCTTTGCAGGAGAAGGGGATGGCACTGAAGTCTGTCGACTCCATGTACCGCCCCCACCAGCAGCAGCGCCGCCCTTCGCAGACGGAATCAGCCCAAGGTGAAACCCCAGGGAAGGCGGGCCACAAAACGCCAGGCCCCCACAGCTGCTAAGCCCCCCCCGCCCAAAAAAAGCAGCGGGTGCTTCAGCTGCGGCGCTGCCCCACACCACCTGACTCCTTCCCTCTCCCACAGCCTCCAGACTCCCCGGAGGAACTGGTAGGAGGGAGGTTTTCCCTCCACCTTCTGGGCTGGGAGAGGATAACATCAGATTCTTGGGTGCTCCAGCTCATCGCAGAACAACACTCGATAGAGTTTCTTCAGAAACCACCTCGCCACCCCCCTCTAAAGTCGTCATATTCAAGGGAACACCTTCTCTTGGTCCAGGAGGAAATTTCAGCTCTACTTCTGAAACAAGCAATAGAACCCGTCCCCCTCCATCTGCAAGGGATGGGTTACTATTCCCATTTCTTCCTGGTCCCAAAGAAGACAGGAGATCTCAGACCAATTCTGGATCTCGGTTCCCTGAATCTCTTCGTGGATTACAAAAGGTTCAGGATGCTCTCATTGCAGAGCCTTCTGCCCCTCCTCCAGCCGGGTCAATGACTGTGTGCCCTGGATATGCAGGATGCGTACCTGCACATTTCCATTCGCCCGTCTCACCGCAAATACCTTTGTTTTGCGTTCCAGGGGGACCACTACCAATTCAAGGCACTTCCGTTTGGCCTGTCCTCGGTGCCCCGAGTGTTTACCAAATGCCTGGCAGTGGTGGCGGCCTACCTGCGTAGCGGAGGGGTGCAGGTTTTCCCGTACCTGGACGATTGGCTCCTGGCGTCCTCGTCAAGGGAGGAACTCCTGCGCTGCCTCACCCTTACCCAGCAGGTTTTTGCCTGTCTGGGTATTACCATCAACCATTCCAAGTCTCACCTGATCCCATCCCAGAGACTACAGTTTATTGAGGCGATTCTAGACATGACCACGGGCAGGGCCTTCCTGCCACCGGACAGGGCGTCCACCCTCCAGACTCAGATAAGTCTGCTGTCCGGCCGCAGGCGGGTCTGTGCAAGGTCAGTCCTTCGCCTTCTCAGGCTTATGGCAGCTGCTATCCTGACAGTTCCTCGCGTTCGACTCCACATGAGAGTTTCTCAGTGGACTCTCCACTCCCAATGGGATCAGTTAGTGGACGACTTAGATCACCCAGTTCTAGTCTCCTTGCCGATGCTTCGAGACTTACAATGGTGGATGGTTCAAGAGAACCTGTTTCGGGGAGTTCCTTTCTTTTGTCCCCCCTCCCCCCCAGACTCTAACCACAGACGCCTCGGGCGAAGGTTGGGGAGCCCATCTAGGTCCCCATCGGACCCAGGGCTCCTGGTCCAAGCTCGAACAACCTCTCCACATCAGTGTGCTCGAGCTTCGGACAGTGTTGTACGCTCTCCAAGCCCTTCACCAATACATCCTTCCCGGCCACTTGGCTGTCCAGACGGACAACATGTGCATGGTTTGGTACATCAACAAACAAGGGGGCACTCGGTCCTACCCTTTTTGCAGGGAAGCAATGAGGGTTTGGGATTGGGCAACACAACACGACCTTCACCTCACGGCAGTTCATGTTCTGGGAGTCGACAACACCCTGGCAGACGAGCTAAGTCACTCTTCTGCTCTGACTTACGAGTGGGAACTGGACCAAGGGGTCCTAGATAATATCTTCCAACTTTGGGGAACACCACAGGTTGATCTGTTCGCATCCCCCCCAAACGCAAAGCTTCCCGTCTTCTGCTCGCTCGTTCCAGAGCGAGGCATTTTCTGGAGAGACGTTCTGTCTCTAGACTGGAAGGACAGATTCGTCTATGCCTTTCCCCCAATTCCACTTATCCCACAAGTCTTGCAGAAACTAGCTTCAGAAGGAGCACGAATTATTCTGATTGCTCCTTTCTGGCCCAGGCAAGTTTGGTTCTCTCTTCTACAACAATACTCAGAGGATCATCCTCTTCCTCTTTCTCGAGGTTTATTGACCCAGGATCAGGGGAACCTGGTCCATCTAGGCCTCAGATCTCTTCAGCTGCATGCATGGCTCCTGCAGACTTGGCTCAATCCCGTTTTGAGGTGTCTCCCCAAGTGGCAGAGATTTTGGTGAAGGCTAGAAAACCCTCCACTAGATCCACCTACGCCACGAAGTGGAAAAGATTCATTATCTGGGCTAATTCCAAGAACATGGAACCCTTCTCCTGTTCAGCGGGGCTTCTGCTGGAGTATCTATGTCATCTGTTTGACCTGGGTTTCAGTCATTCTTATCTGAAGGTACACAGGGCGGCCATCTCGGCCTATCATGTCCCCTTTGCAGACAAGACATTTGCTCAATTGGAGGTCTGTAAGACTTTTCTCAGAGGGGTTCTCCATCTGAGACCCCCTATACGTACTCCTGCTCCCCCTTGGGACTTTAACTTTGTTCTCGAGAAACTTACTCTGCCTCCCTCTGAACCAGCAGCTTCCGTGGAATTGAAGTTCCTTTCATGGAAAAGACTCTTCCTGGTGACCATTACTTCCGGTCGGAGAATTTCCGAGCTACAGGCCCTGATGTGTAAAATTCCATACTTGATTTTTCACAAGGAACGTGTTGCTCTGTACACGAACCCAAAGTTTCTCCTTAAGGTAGTAGCGGAGTCTACTCTAAATCAGTCCATAAAGTTACCCGCCTTTTTCACGCAGTACTCTAATCAAGGGGAGTATTTACTCCATACTATGGATGTTCACCGGATTCTGAGATACTACACCAACAGGATGAAGGATCTCAGAAAGACTGATCAATTGTTCGTCTCTTTTGCTCATAAACGGGAAGGCAATGTCGTTTCTAAGCAATGCCTATCTAAGTGGTTGGCTCATTGCATCACTTTCTGTTATGACAAATACAATAAGACCTTCCCGGGTCAAGTAAGAGGCCACTCCACCAGAGGAGTAGCTGCCTCAGCGGCTTGTTTCAAAAATGTGTCAGCGGCAGATATCTGTGCTGCTGCCACCTGGACTTCCGTCCATACCTTTACTAAACACTACAGTTTGGATATTGCCTCTCGCCGTAGAGCAGGCTTCGGGCTGGCTGTTCTGCAAGGCCTCTTATCTTGAAGCTTGCACAGCTAGAACTGCTTCTTGGAGTAGTTTTCCTCCTCCTGGTGCCTCTTTGTTACAGACTGCTTGAGATTCAGTCCTATATGTAATTACCTACATAAGAGCCCTCTCGAGTAAGATAGCATAGTTAGAGCAGAACTCACTGCAACAGTAGTCGAGAGAGGCTCTTGCAGCAGGTAATACCTTCCCGCCCTCCATCCCCCTAGGCTTTTTCAGCTTCTTTTCCAGTGATGGAAATATCCGCTCCTCTCTCCTCCGGCCTTTTCTGGCCTGTGGCGGGAAAGAACTGGAAGGCGGGCGTCAGGGACCACCCCTTTATACCGACGTCTCCTGATGCCGGTCACCTGACGTGGGGGCGGTCCCCCGCCAGGGACTGCTCCTATATGTAATTACCTACTGCAAGACCCTCTCTCGAAGATCTACTGTTACGGTAAGTTCTTACGTAACTGTACTTTTCTTCCATTCCATAAAGCAAAGAACTAAAGGTAAGCTGGAAAATGAAATATGCCGATTAAAGGACTTTACCCAACAGCCATACAGTTATTTTGACTGAGTTTGGCAGAAAAGCATGTTTTAAAGGAACACTGTGCTTTGCAGGAGCTCCTGCCCCTGCAAAGCTTACCCTCCGATGTAGCGGACTTTTGATAATTAAACTAAACTATTTTGCAGCACGAAGAAAAAGCCACTTTTCTTACAAAAGCTAAACCGGAGGGTAATCTTTGCAGGGGCAAGAGCCCCTGCAAAGCAGTTTTCCTTTAGGCACACACACACACACACACACACACACACACACTCTCACTCACTCACACTCTCACTCACATTCACTCACTCTCACAGACACACACACATAGGTCCTGTCCACACTACGTCTCTGTAACGTTACAGAGTGCCCAAACCGTTACCGCAATGGTTTGCATTTACACCTGTAACGTTACAGAAGGAGATTTCGTAACCGTTGTTGAAACCACATGGTGGTTTCAACAGCGGATATAAACTAGTTCCACCAACAGTAATGTTACCGTGTGAGACAGGTAATGGTCCCCTGCAGGGGCCTGAACGCAGCGTGAGCTGCATTGTGGGATCGGGGCGCCATGTAATGGGTGCCCGGTTTCCCGGAGGTGTGGACTCGCGGTACCGATCTCATACCGTCACCGCTGCAGGTGGACACACTGTACCGCTCCCCGGCTGTAACGGTTTCTATCCGTTACAGGGTCTGAGCGGTGCAGTGTGGACGGGGCCTTAAGGTGTGAGAGACACCATGGGAATGGCTGCTGAAGGTGTTAATTGCTTTCAGTGGGCTTTCATGTGGATGAAGTAGCTCCAGTCCAGTGAAAGGCATTTGAGCTAAACTGCAGGTCATCTCAACACCTAAAAGCAAAATAAACAAACAGGGAAGGGCCTGTTATTAAAAAAAAGAAAATGTGCAAATGCAGCAGTGTGCCCTTTCCCTGTTCAGCAGTACTTGGGCCAGATCTCTGCATGGGTTGCTGGAGCACACCCCTCTACATAGGAAGAGGGTGGTGACCTAATTAACATAAACAAGTTGATTGTATTCCTTGATTCTCTACATCCAGTGGCAGACTGTTCTTGCAAGGATGTGTAAATGAACAATGGCTGTGCGTGCGCTCACTCTCTTACTTAGAGATGTTGCAGGGCATAGAAAAACAAAATAATGTCAATTCTTAAAGTTAACCTTGCGGGTGTGACAGACACCATGGGAATGGTTCTTGAAGGTATGAATCAGTGTCAGCAGGCCATTTTGTATGCCTCCTCATCCTTTCTCCTCTGGACCACCTTTCTCCTACATGAGTGCTCAAGCAGTGGTATCTCTAGCTCGAGGTCACTCCCCCCTCCTCCTTAGCCCAACTTTGTCCCTGGCAGGGTAGTGCCCTCCAGTTCTCTATCCATGGGAGTGTCCTCCAGGAGCTAGCTTTCAGCTCCTTGCTGTGCCCCTGTTGGAAGTGTTCATCATTAGGTAGGGATAGGGGAAGAGCCTGAGGTATGAGCCTCCCCAGCAGGGTAGCCACTGGGTGGGGGGACTTCATCCTCGGGGAATGACCTGCCAGGCCAGCTCCTTTTCCTCACAGTCTCTGCCCCTGAGAAAGCAGGGAGACCACACATGTGTCCTCTGTATCCCTCCCCATCCACTGATACACTGACAAGTGCAGTCCTAGTTGCACAGCGCCACCGCTGATCACTCAGGTGGCAATAATGCAGCAGCTTGCACTGTTCCCCTCCACCCCCCCAAGTAAAGAATCCTCTAGAATGTTCGATCTTCCTTCTGCGCTGCCCCCTTCCTCCAAGCAAAACTGATGTCCTGGGTTCACATGAGAACTTGGGTCACCGGTGTCCTGAGCAGCAACAGTGCTGCTGCTCCAATGGACCAGCTGGCTGACAGTGCGCCATTTTACAGCACTTATGTTTCGATTTCTTTGACAATACAAAGCCATATTATTTAGTGAATTGGGTCTGGTCCTGCTGCTGTTAGTAACCCCCCAAAGACTGGAACGTAAAGCATCAAAATGACCCCCACTGAACTCTGTGGGTCATCATCATTTTATTTTTATAGTTTGGGCCTGCAATGCAGTTTCTTCTCTTCGCTGCCCTCCCTTTCAAAACGAACCACACTAGTGCGTACATCTGTAATTTTACCTATGCTTTAGCCTGGGAGAAAAAGTAGCAAGGTCACTTCCAAACCAAGGTCTCCTGGCAAGTGATTGTTTTAATTTCATAATAAACTAAATGACACGGAGTGTGCGATTTGTTTGTTTGCAAGTGGTGGTTTTTTGCAAGTAATGTTGGGTGCCAGTTGTGACTGGGCCCATCCAGTTATTTGATTTTGTTTTCCTTGTTTTTTTTTTTTTTTCTTCAAACCAGAGGGTAGCAAGTTGGAAACTGGACTGTGTGACTTGAGACTGGCTGGTTGTGAGATGTATGCTGAGATTACAAGCATGGCAAGTGGGGGAAGGGGAAGAGAGTCTGTGTAGACCACACACTTTATAGAGGACAGATCTGAGCGTGGTCTAATGGAGAACATACTGTAGAATCCGTAGAGTTAAAACACGTGCTGTCTCGTCCTGCAGTGCACTGCTTGTTATGCTGGTGACCCGTGTTTAAGAATGGACTCTGTTTGCTTGGTGGCTAGCCTAGGGTGGGAAGGAGGGAAGATTGAGTGTCCCAAGGACAGTACTCTTCCTTTGGGGGGAAGGGGACATTGCATCTCTGCTGCTTGTCTGCTGCCTAGCAGAAGCTGAGTGGCAGCACAGTGGGCTCACACACTAGGGGGAGGAGCCACCCTGGGATCGCACACTCTGGGAGGGCCTTGGACTTTGATACATGTGTGTGCACCTTCATGCTCACGCACTGCCGGCCGTATACAACTGGTGTTCCTTGGGGCAAAAATTTGGCTGAAAAACACCCAACCGGCAGGATAACACTGAAACCTGGAAGGAGAAATGTAGGAGCCAGAGATTGTTCGGTAATTCTCCGTTTATGTAGATTTACATCCTCCCTTTTCTAGACTTTTCGTCACAGTTCAAGTGCCTTTAAATGAAAAAAGATATATTACAAGTTGGGAAACAGAGAAAAATAAGCAGGCAAATAAATGGTATAAGGAGTTTGGGTTACGATGTAGGCCATCTCGGCCTCATATCTCTTGAAACAAGACGAATGAAAGATGATCTTCTGTTGATGTGGGACATTATAAAGGACCCATATTTGATGTCCGAGATAAGTCTAGATTTTTATTTATTTATTTATTTAGTTTTTGTTGACCGGGTAAGTGCACTAGACAAATCCTTCCTATTTTCAGGCACGCCCCAGGGAGGGGGATACAGATGAATGACAACTGACCTTGAACCAGATTATGTTGTTGGTGGTATTTTTAATGAATGAGGGAAATTTTGCCAGGACACCGGGGAAATTCCCCTACTCTTTTCAATAAGTGCCATGAGATCTTTAACATCCACCAGAACTACCACCAATCCAGGCAGATGGGACCTCGGTTTAACGTCTCATCTGAAAGACAGCACCTCAGAAGTGCAGCACCCCTCTCGTGCTGCACTACAGTGTCAGTACTGGGATAGTAACCCAAGTGCCAGATGTGGGAACTGAACCCACAGCCCTCTGATCTCCTGGCCTCAGCGGCAAGTGTGCTACCTACTGAGCCACTGACACTGTACATTTTAAACAAATAGTCGCTGACACCAGGGGTCATCCACTGCAATTGAGATGTCAAAGATATTATATTAATTCATTAAAACAAAAATATTTTTTATTTCCAAAGAATTGCGAATCCTTGGAATTCCCTTCCTGAGAAAATTGTGAGCAAAACTAAAAATCTATTTAAAAATAGACTTGATAGTTTAATATTGTCTGGAGCACGTTTATCTTATTGTGGGTGAATGATAAGAACTTAAATGGACTTTTTATTTATTTATTGAAGAGTTTCACCAGAAGGGCATACTGAACGGAGTACCGCTCGATTCTAGATGCGTCCTGGGGGAAGGGGGGAGATGACAAGTTCAGCAGTTGAGACACAAACATTACAATACAGTTAGTTTACAGTGCAGAACAAACAGGATTATACAATACCAAACAGAGCTTATGTTCCTGTTCTCAAACTCTAGTATGACCCCTCACAGGTTCCACACCACCAGCTGCAACATGCTCCCACCAGAAACTGGTCCTGTGAAAGTGGTGAAGGTTAGCACCAGAGAAGATGGGTGGCTGAACCGGAGGGGTGCTGACAGATGTGGGCAGGCTGGACAAATGGGGAATCAACACAGAATGGAAAAAACAACAACTGCTGTAGTGTTTTATTACTAAATCAGCCACACTGCTAGCCAGCTAGGATGTTTAGCAGATAATTACAAGCACAAAGCAATTCTAATCAGCTGGCATGTGACGACAGTTCTTATTAGCAGGTGCCGCTGTACATTAACAATACTTGTACAGTGAACTGCTGTTAGAAAGTCTTAAATACGCTGACAGACTACTTCCATTCTTGTAATGCAAAAAAAGCCCTCGACACAGTATTGTGAACCTGATTAAAAATAAACTAAAAACACAATTCCTATGCTAATTGCCTGTTTTCAAAGGATGCCAACCAATGACTTGTATGAAGGGACAAGAGTGACTGCTGTACATGGGGAGATCTGGGCCCTACTTCTGCAGAAAATGAAGCTTGCCTTCCTGACTGGACTGCAGTGTTTTCTCACTTGGGCAACATAGGGTGTGTGGATATGACTTAGTCTGTTCATTTGGATAAACACACACACACACACACAAGCAGGCAGATGCTCACTCACCCATACTGTCAGAACTGCTTGACATAAGCTGATAGCTACTTTGCAGCGTAGAACACTTCACTGACAGGGCCTGATCTTATTCAAAGGACAAGTTCTTGGGAACTAGTATTTCCTCACCTGTTGAAATTACTGCAGGGAGTGAAATAAAAGGGTACAGACTTCAGCAGTGCCTTTCAGTTCCTTCTGATCCAGTGTTAGACTAAGCAGAGGAGCCTGTTTTCGCCTCTGGATAAACCCTTTCTTGTATTTGGCTCCAGAGTTGATTTGAATAGCTAGCACTTCATGAAAAAAAAAGTTATGCTGGACTCCGGGAAATCAGATCCTTCTTTCAGTCTCTGTAGTACCAGCAGAAATGCCCAATTAAGGGGCCAGTTTGCCACCGAGGAGTGTCAGTTAACCAGTCTCAAAGGTGATTTCCAATTTCTGAGTAAGAGGAATTCAGCCTGGTTGAATCAGAGCTAATTGAGGTGTTCTGTTTGCTGGAAAAAAAGATGCCACATTTTCTGAAAACTTGTGACCTGCCTGAGCTGTTTGTACTAAACCAGTGCAACATTCTGTGTTCTGCCACCAAACTAGCAGTATGCTGGTGTGTCATTCTGGCAGGTTAGGCGATTACTCATGCGCCTTGGAAAAAGTTTCTACCCTTGTTGTGGATCTCTGCTGCTGCTGTCACTACCACTACACACTGCAGAGTCTGTGAAGCTGTCTACAAACCAGGTCTGTTGTAGCAACCGCCGCTTTTATCAGTGCTTCACTGGGCTGAGTTTAGACCTCCCTGCTGAATGGTTTCCTTCCCTAAGGGTCCAGCAGCTGCCAGTGTTGCCTCAGAGCAGTTTTGACCCAACAGCATACAGTGAATTGATGGCGTTAAGGGTCTCTGTCAGCCCTTCAGGCTGGGCACACCGCACAGACCATAATCTATGGCAAAAAAAAATTTCATTATGTATTGTTTTTAGCAAAAATATATTTCTAACAACCTTAGATTCATGTTCAGTGTATTTTTACTTTTCTCAGATTTTGATAAAACCGCTTTTACAGCTAATTTTGTGATCAGTTACTCATATTATTAAAGACAGACGCTGTGCACTGCCGGAAGTATTTTTTCACAGAGAGGGTGGTGGACGCATGGAACAGCCTTCCTGAGGAGGTTGTGGGGTCTAAAACTGTGGGAGAATTCAAGAATGCATGGGACAGACATAAGGCAATTTTTGTGGGGTGTAGGAAGAAATAGGCTGTTGGTTAAATAGGATCTGCAGCTTATCCTCTAGGTAGGGAAATAGGCAGACTAGGTGGGCCAAGTGGTCCTTATCTGCCGTCAAAGTCTATGTTTCTATGTTATGCGCAGTTGTTGAAAACTCATTTCCATTGGGGTTACCTGTTGTGAATATACATACTAGATTCAAAATGTGGATTTATTAGGATGGTGCTGCCACATGTTTCTGGTAGTAAACAGCACGGCACTGCACCATGATGTTTAGCTTTTTCATGGCGAGCAAGACACTAGAGTTGGGACTTTCAAAATCCTATCTCTTGGTTCAGGAATGAAAGAAAGTGAAAAGAAAAATGGATATCTTGATATTTTTTGCCAGACCAACGTTATTGCTGGAAAAAACGACATGGTGACTAACAAATACTACTGCATTAAAGCAAGTAATTTCATGAGTTATTCATTAAGCTCCACATTTTGTAGATGGCTATTAATGTGTTAGTAAGGTTACTACACGATCATGCTTTATTTCAGTGCACTGGGGCACACAGGCCCATCAGCAGTGCGGTAGCATTTACAGACTGAGTTCTTTGATCACCTGCAAGCATTGCAGTAGATGGGCACTGTATATGGAACGTAATGTATGTGAAAATATATGATGCATGGTTAAATAGTGTAGGGATACAGTAGAAGCAGCTTAATTGGGACGCCTTGGTGGCGGGCTATTCGTCCCTATTAAGTGGCCATCTCCTTTAACAGAAAGGATTTAAAATGCTTATTTCTCCCGTTTTGCACCTTCTCAACATTGCATCCCATTGCTTATGTCTGTTATCCTTTGTTAGATTTTTATTTTTTATTTTGTTAATTTGTATTTACACATTGCACAGAGGTTGCCTGCCACATGGTAAAGGACTCGCGCTCTTGGTCTCTCTTCGGGCAGTTGTGTGTGCGACAGAGAGAGCCTCTGAGAGATTTCCCAACGTTACTGAGACCGTCCGGGGTTACTTAGTGAGTGCGGCAAGGTAGAGCAGTGCACATTATCTTTTCAGCAGCTACGGAGGTTGCCGGGGTTACTTGAGTGTGGCAAGGTAGGGCAGTGCGCTTTATCATTTCAGCAGTTAAGGAGGTTGCCGGGGTTACTGACGTAATTCTCTCTCTCTCTCTGCCCACTGCACGGTAAAGGACTCGATCTCTCTCTCTCTCTCTCCGGGCAATTGTGTATGTGTGTGTGACAGAGAGAGTCTCGAAGAAATTTCCCAACATTACTGAGACCAGCCAGGGTTACTTGACAAATGCAGTAAGGTAGGGCAGTGTCTCTTCATCATTTCAGCAGTTATGGAGGTTGCCAAGGTTACTTGTAGAGAGTGGCAAGGTAGGGCAGTGCAGTTTACTGGAAAGAGCATTCTAAAACTTGCTGAGCACTGTGTAAATAAGAGACGGAGAGATTCAAGCAGGCGGCATATGTTAACTGACTCAGATTAGCATGTAATCTCTGGCTCGTTTAGGTTAACGGTGAATGAATGAGACTAATAATGGTTGCTCACTGAGGTGCTGCAGGGCTAAATCATCCCATATATCCGATGTCCCTGTCCCACTTAAAAGGAGTGCACCTCCATTGAAATACATGGCCAGTTAATCAGTTCTGGGGGGGGCCTCCCAATAAAGTGAACATCCCGATTATCCGCATCCCGATTAAGTGGTTTCTACTGTAATACATTTTTCAACATAAACGTTGTAAAGATATTTAGTAATGTTTCATATATAGTCCATGCAATTGCCCTATTTTTCCACTATTTCATATGTTGTAAATATACAAAAAGGGGCCAGTTTTGATATGCTTAAAATACATTTTTTTGCCATATATAGAAAATGTAATTGTAACCAGGGGTCGGGTTGATGTTATTTTTTGTTTTATTAGCGCGGTGCCTCCATTATTTAACCCACTACCTGGCTTCCTGGGTTCGGGGAGAAAACTGTTGCTCGGCATTTTGGCTAGGTTTGACTTCTAGTCAGGGGCACCCAAGTAACTCCGGACACAGGAAGCAATAACTGTAATGTCCAAACCAGGAGTGGGGTTCTAGAGTGTGGCTTTTATTCACAACACAACAGAACAATAAAGCATAGATGGATCCCCACGGGGCTACACTCCTGGTATTGCAGATATACGGAGTACAGAACACATCTTCTCACACACTGTAACCCTCAGGCTCTGAAACACACTGGGCTCTCAGCCCGAACTTATACTGTTCTCTGGATTTCCCTGCGTGGCACATCCGGCCAGCACTTGGACACACTTCTCTGGATTCCCTGGCATGGCACATCCAGCCAGCACTCAGACACACTCTTCATATGGCATGGATATTTATAGGTGGCTCCCTCTACCACCCATGAGCACATACTGGCTCCATAAAGGGAAAATCTTCCATCTAATCCCACGTCTGGGTACTTTCCCTGTACACTGGCCAAGTGCCCGGAAGAAAGCTAAAGGTGCCCAAACTGAACCCGTAGAGGTAAATCTGGTTACTCCAGATGGGGGTTCTCCCACCTCTTGCTCCCAAATCTATACCCGGCCATTCGTTTGGAATCAACACCTTTCCTGAAACACACTGTCGTAGAATGCTGTCTCGAAATGTATATCACATTTAACAATCTACAGTCTCTGGAAAAAAATAGTGTCCTGACTTGTAATGTTCTTTAAGTGGTTGTGTCCCTACCTGTAGACCCCCACTGAAGAGATACATTTTTAGTCACACACAACTGTAGTACTGTACTTGGCTTTCTTTCCTTGACCCCACAGTAGTAGATACTAAACACCCTGTCTGGTGAAAACATAGGCTGTCTGGCAGAGCTGACTCACCCTGGTGTACAGGTGCCCACAGGCTTCTGGAAAAGCGAACTACTACTTGTGCCTCAGCACTTGAAACTACACACGATAGGCAGCTTTCCCTCTTCAGCAGGGCCAGGGGATTGCCCCTGAAGTTGTTGGCTTCTCTTCTCCCCCATCCCTTCTGGGATGGAGCACTGGAACAAACTGGGAACGGTCTCTACCACTAGATCAATTTCTTCTGTGTCTCTGTCTAGGGCGAGAACACACACCCTCTATCTCTAGGTAGCTCTATAGCAGAGCTTAGCCCTGAGGGGCTGCCAACTGCAGCACACCTCCTGCTTCCACCGAGTCTCCCTGCAGACTACACAAGACTGATTCAAAACCTCCCAATGTTCTAACTAACTCCCTGCTGCAACATTCCAAAGTGGCTTATGCTGCTGCGAGAGTTCTATATGATGTCATCCCTCCAGCTCAGCTGAGACTGAGGACAGAGTGAGAAAGTGTGAAATCCATTTAACTGGTGTTTCACAAGCTGCCTTTCCCTGCCTGCCACTAGATCTAAGTGGGATTCTTGTAACCCTGGGTGACGGGGGAGGGGGGTTACATAATTCTTACCCATATTGGGATGATGATGTTTAAATATGCCTTATTTCTTCTTTATCAAAATGAGGTGCTTTTTTGAAGGTGGCATTGTTAAGAAGACAACTGCATCCCTGAGGGGAAGGCCCTCTGCAAAAGAAAGAACACACACAAAAAGGCCTGAAATCTGCTGCCGCGGCATGAAATGCAGAGCAGAGCTAAACATGGCACCTGGACTTTTCCCAGGTCAGCAAGCGGCAAAGCAGTAATGATTTGTTAGTTGGAAAAAAACTTCAGTCTTGTATTTGTTTTTTCAGCATTACTATATGTCTGACATTAGATTCTTTATCAGTATGTTTTTGTTTCTTTTGTAGTTGTTTTTAAAAAAACGCTTTTATTCCTAATTTTATAATTTATGACTCGTCATTAAAAATGCCACCATAGGCAAGTTTAAAAAAAAAAAAAAAACCTTCCCTGGAGCTTGACTTTACATTCTGACTTCATATGGTGGATATAGAAGTAATGTGCCAGTGTACGCTCCTGATATTTAACAGCACAGCTCCACTCCAAAATTTACATTCATTCATAAGCTGTGTGGCCACAGAACAGGGACTTTGAAAACTTCAAAACCCCATATTTCAGTTCAGGGGGAAATCAAATGAAAAGAAAAATGGATATAGTAACATAGAAGATATCTGCAGATAAGGACCTCTTAACTCATCCAGTCTACCCTATTTTTCCCTACCTACAACTACCCTGCAGACCCTACTCAGTCTTCGGTCTTTACCCCCCCCCACCCTTACTTCCAGGATTCCCTTGTATCTATCTCATGCATTTTTTAATCCTGTAACCATTTCAGCCTCCTCCACCTCTGCTGGGAGGCTGTTCCATACATCCACCACCCTCTCTGTGAGGAAGTACTTCCTAGCATTTCCTCTGAACCATCCACCTTCATAGTGTGACCCCTTGTCCTTGAGCATCTTTTTCTTTGCCAAAAGGCTACTTTCCTGTGCCCTGTTTCTACTTGTAAGATATTTATAAGTTTCTGTCATATCCCCCCTATCCTCAGTGGAGTACAAAATTAGATCCTTTAGCCTTTCTTCATAGGACTTTTGATGTAGACCCTGCACCATTTTGGTTGCCCTCCTTTGTACTTTCTCCACCCTGTCTATGTCCTTTCTGAGATGGGGTCTCCAGAACTGGACATAGTACTCAAGGTGTGGCCTTACCAGAGATCTATACAGGGGTATCACTACCTCCGTACTTCTGTTGGTGATTCCCCTGCCAGCGCAGCCCAGTGGCCTGTTTGCCTTCCCCACTGTCTTGTCACACTGTTTAGCTGCCTTCAGGTCATTAGAAATGATTACTCCCGGTCCCTTTCCTGCCTTGTAACTTCTAATTCCACTTCTCCCAGTTGGTATGTTGCCCCCAGGTTACTGTGCCCCAAGTGCATGATTTTGCTCTTCTTTGTGTTGATACCCAGCTGCCAATCCGTGACCATTTTTCCAGCTATTTTAGATCTCCTGTCATTCTTTCAACCCCCCTCCCCCCCCAGTGTGTCTACTCTGTTGCAGAGCTTTGTGTCGTCTTCGAGCAGACATACTTTCCCTTCCAGTCTGTCTGTGATGTCGCTAATAAATATATTAAAGAGGACGGGGCCTAGTACTGACCGTAGTGGCACCCCACTGGTCACCTTGCCTACTCCAGAATGGGTGCCATTTACCACCAAGCTCTGATTCCTATTTCCTAGCCAGCTCTCTGCCCATTTAACTATTTTAGTCCCTACTCCTAGGCTCTTCAGTTTGCTTACCAGCCTCCTATGCGGAACAGTGTTGAAGGCCTTACTGAAATCCAGGTAGGCTACGTCCACAGCTCCTCCCTGATCCACTTCCTTGGTTACCCAGTCTAAGAACTCGATCAGGTTAGTCTGGCAAGACCTCTGCCCCCTGTGAAACCATGCTGCCTTGGATCCTGTAGACCGCTGGCAACATGATATTCCCCAATCCTTTCCTTCAGTAGGAATTCCATTACCTTGCCCGCCACGGAAGTCAGGCTGACAGGCCTGTAATTTCCTGCTTCCTTCCTATTTCCACTTTTGTGGAGTGGGACTACATCTGCCTTCCTCCAGCCCCTAGCACCTTCCCTTTTTCCAATGACAGAACAGGGCTGCCAGAGGTGCAGTCAAATCCTCCCTGACTTCCCTCAGCATCCTTGGGTGTATCCTGGCAGGTCCCATTGCCTTGTCCACTTTCAATTGCGCTAGTTCCTTAAGGAATCCATCCTCTGAAAAGGGACTAGTGTCCACCTCCCATCCCTTAATGCCCTTGTCCTTTACCAGTGGCCGGTTTCCCACTCCCATATTGAACAGAAGTATTTGTTCAATGTATCTGCTTTTTGATGCTCCTCTGCCATGCACATCTTTCCTTCTCCTTTCAGCCTTACTATCCCTTCCTTGGTCTTTGTCTTTTCACTTATGTAAAATCTGTGTTCTCACGAAGAATCAAACTTCTGACCCTTTGCTTGTACAGCCAAGACACATGCTGAGGCTACCTGAAAATTATGTTTTTGCCAGACCAACCCCACAGGCCCATCACCTGGCTTTTCAGTGACTTTGCTCTATCCAGTGACTTCCTCCATGGCTTAACCCTTGCTGAACCACAGATCCTGTGCACTGGAGAGGGCCCTGTCACTGGTGCAGGACTTTGAGGGCTGGACCCCTTATTATGCCCTGCGCCACACTTTACCTGTTCTGTGTTTCTGTACCCTGTGGGATGTAGACTCCCAAGGTCACGGAAGCTCACGCACGCAAGCGTGTGGAGTGAATCTCTGTCGGTGTCCCTCCATCACTGTATGCAGTCCCTGTGCGCACTGACACCCGTGGTCAACCACGTGGCAGTGTTTGACTGGAACTGACTGCCCTTCCTCCCCTTGGACGACCCCCCTTGTGACCCAAGACTATTCCTGAATGTGGGTCACCAGCGTGGCAGACGGTAGTCGTACCACAGATCCACTGGGCCAGCCCACCAGAAATACATTACTACTAAAATAACTATACAATGACTTTATTTTTCTGCTACCAAATACTGCTGCTTTAATCCATGATTCCTCACCACAGCATACAATCCCCCCCCCCTTATGTTTATTTTCAGCAGGATTCCCCTTTTGTCTAATAAGTTGTTTTTCTTTCAAAAACAAAGCAAACAACAGAGTAGTAGCAATTTATTGTGTATTTTTTTTTTTGATTGTCAGAATATTCTGAAGTTAAAGGTAGAATGCCGAAAATGGAAACGAAAGAAACTGTCTTTGTAACACAGCTCATTCAACGCAAATGAGGCAGTAGTGCTATTAGTGCTCTCCTGGGGTTTTAAAGAATGAAGAAGGCGTCATCATATGACTCTGTCACAGAAGGTCAGATGCGGCAGGGACCTGCTGGTTGGTGCCATTTGGATAATGTGTAAAGGCTTTCAGTTTCCTCTGTGAATAGTCACGCAGCAGTAAATACTTTTTAAATTCAAGTTCTTGTACTGTGGGACTCCCATTGCAGTTAGTCTTCAGTTTGCATTCTCACTGAGCCAGCTCGGCCTCACTTCTATAAAATAAGGCGATGGGGCTTGCTGCAGGATTTGCTCTGTGGGAGATGGACTCGCACAATAACATATTGAGGGTCCTGGACTACGTGCTAGAAATTCTTTAGAGTTCTTTTGGTGGGTCCCACAACAAAGCAGCAGTCTCCATGTCTGTGATGTGCAGTGTGTTGATGAACATTGCATCCTACTTTATAGAATACCTGTTGTGATATTTTAAGTTACACACACATTGCAAGGACTGAGAGTGAGCAGAAACCCCCGGTACACATTGTACAGTAGGTACATAGCCGTATGTTCCTTGCAACTGCATGTAACAGAAATATAGTACAAAAATGAGTCAGTTCCCCTTTAACAGCCGATTTCCTTTTTCTGATGCAGTCACTGGACTGAATTAACTAACAGGGGTTTCACCTTTCAGAATGATTGCTTGCGGCTTTAAAGCCGCCGTGTACTTGGGCTGCAGCATTTTCTTGGAACTATTCAGGCAGCTGTTTCAATGAAGCAAGAAAACTGCTTGGATTACCTCTCACCAGCAGAGATCCACTTCAGTTTTTAAAGACTTAATGGTCATCACGGGAATTATATCTTTTTGAGTTATATTTGCATTTTTCTGCAGAATTATGTAACCATGCAGAAAATATAAAGACGTATGTGTATATGTGTGTGTGTGTGTGTGTACTGCTACTTCCTGTCAAGTTAGGTGTCACGTTGATAACGATACACTGATGTGTGTTGGAAATTCTGTAGTAGAAGTCTTATCTTTTTTTACGTAAATCTCATGAAAAGTAGGGCACTGATGATACAGTAGCACAGGAAACTAAATTTGCTAGTTGTTCACAGGTCGGCAGAGGTGAGGGGCCAGTTTGGCACAGTGCAAGCAAAGTCCATATTACTCAGTCAGTATGCACCTGAGCCCTGTCCTGGAGAGAGCAGCCTCTGCTCCGGTTACTGGGTAGTTGTGCCGGCTCATGACACGTGATAGTCACTCCACCAGCCAGGAAGACGTAACTGAAGGTGGTGATTTTCAGACCTGTTTCACTCGTGGCATTTTTCATCAGTGAAAGCCTTGCCATATCCGCTAGGGCGCCTAGTTCTCCCCTTCAGCAAATGATCTGCTCCTTGTCACAGGAGCTATAGTCAGGACTACAAAAGTGACGCTGCTGGGAGGTGCAGTATATTCAGAGGTAAAGTTAATTTTTCTCAGTGACTGACAGTGCTGTTATGTGCTGAATTGGGCCGCACACCTCCAGTGGACCCTCATGGCACTGTAGATGATGAGGAAGGAAGGTCACTGGTGCAGATGGGGATCATGCTGGGTGAAGTATAAAAATCTGTACAGCAAACAAAATATATGAACACGTGCGAAAAGAAACAATACAGATACTGGAAGACAGACATCATCATTTTCCCAGTCATCCTTGGAGCCACAGGACTGATTAAAATGAACTTCGAGACACACCTTAATATGCTACCAATAACTGTAACACCTTGAGAACTACAGAAGGAAGGCACTCGAGGAACATTTCAGGTATTAAGAGCTTTTTCAGCAAATATGAGAGACTGAAAAAATACTGATTTCCTGACTTTAAGCATGTCCTGACTTGTACATGAGAGTCCGGACTTGTCCTAGTATTGAAAAACCTGAATGCTGGAGACTTTTAGCAGAAACATGACAAATTATAGCATTCCCCTTCACAAAGACTGTTGTAGTTCTCTCTTTCTTTCTTGTAGGGCCTTCAGTGTCTGGAATCAAATCGGGCAGGAATCCTTCATCTCCGTGTCCATTTGTTCCGTGACAGTGTTCCATTTAAAAAAATGGGCTCTTGCCATCAGGAAGGAACACTTCAAAACAACAGTTTCCTTTCAGGCTTTATTGTTAGTCTCTGAGTTCCATACAGAGATTGAGGCGATATTAAGCATAGGGAGGTTAAATGACTTGCTCAGGGTCACACAGTGAGTAGTAACTGGTGATTGTGGGTTCAAACCCAGGTCTCCAGGTCCATAGCTCTCCACTCATACCACTAGGTCAGATTGCCTCCCTCAGGATGGAGTGGCAGAGCACTGTATTCTAACCCATCATACTCTGGCCTGCTACTAGCCTACCATAGGTGGTGCCGATACAGTGGAGTGGCCATTGACCCTCCCTCTGGAGTACATGAGCGTTGCCTTCATCTGGGGATGGGGTCTGAGACAAAATGTAAACCATGGTGTCTCGAGCGGTAGGGCAGCGTGCTGCCTTAGCACCACTGATCTGATCTGTAGTGCAACATTCTAACCACAGCACTACTGGGCTGATTGTAGTGGAGCATACTACCCCGGCACCACTGAGCCGATCTGCAGTGGAGCATGCTACCCCGGCACCACTGAGCCGATCTGCAGTGGAGCATGCTACCCCAGCACCACTGAGCCGATCTGTAGTGGAGCACGCTATCCCACACTGAGCCAATCTGCAGTGGAGCACACTACCCCAGCACCACTGAGCCGATCTGCAGTGGAGCATGCTACCCCAACACCATTGAGTCGATCTGCAGTAGAGCATGCTACCCCAGCACCACTGAGCTGATCTTGTAGTGCAGCATGCTACCCCCAGCACCACTGAGCCGATCTGTAGTGCAACATTCTACCCCCAGCAACACTAGAACAATCTGTAGTGCAACATGCTACCCCCAACACCACTGGGACAGTCTGTACTGCAACATGCTACCCCCAGCAGCCCAGAACTGGACACAGTATTTCAGGTGAGACCTGACCAGTGAGTGGTATAATGGTAGGATTGCTTTCCTCTTTCTGATCAAAAAGAACCTTCCTATGCAACCGAGCATATTCATTAGCTGTTCTGCTGGGGCTAGAATGTTGCACTACAAATCAGCTTAGTGGTGCTGGGGTTAGAATGTTACAATATAGATCTGCCCAAGGATGCTGGGGTTAGAATGCTGCACTACAGATCAGCATGGTGCTGCTGGGTGTACCATATTATACTCAGATTGGCCCAGTGACACTGGGGTGAAAATGTTGCACTGCAGATTGTCCCAGTGGTGCTGGGGTAAGAATGTCACACTACAGCTCGGTGGTGCTTGGGTTAGACTGCTACACTACAGATTGGCCCAGTGATGCTGGGGTTAGAATGCTGCACTACAGACTGGCCCAGTGGTGCTGGTGGTAGAATGCTACACTACAGATCGGCCTGTTGGTGCTCACTGCACATCTTCAGGACACCAGCACTGGTACGCCCATCATTAGGGCCAGAAACCACAATTCACCACCCTCCCTTCGGTCCACTCCTCAGAGTTAGAATCATTAGTTGGGGTGCGGTGGATAGAAAGCCGACATTACTAACTTGCCGACCGGCATCCCAATGACAGGCGCACAACAGCTGGCGATGCTGTCAGAGGGTGGAACTGCTGGTGCCGCAGGGACACGCCACCCTAGTGATTGTTCTAGTGGTACTGGGAGAGTGTTGCACTGCAGATATGCCTGGTGGTGCAGGGTATACAATCTTGCACTGCAGAGTGATCCAGTGGTACTGGGGTAGAATGTTGCACTACAGATAGGCCTGGTGGTGCTGGGGTAGAATGTTGCACTCACAGATAGTCCTGGTGGTGCTGGGAGTAGAATGTTGCACTACAGATTGTCCTGGTGATGCTGAGAGTAGAATGTTGCACTACAGATTGTCCTGGTGGTGCTGGGGGTAGAATGTTGCACTACAGATTGTCCTGGTGGTGCTGGGGTAGTATGCTGCACTACAGATTATCCCAGTGGTGCTGGGACTAGCTTGTTGCACTACAGATTGTCCCAGTGCTGCTGGGGGTAGAATGTTGCATTACAGAACGGCCTGGTGGTGCTGGGAGTAGCATATTGCAGTACAGATTTTCCCAGTGGTTCTGGGGGTTAGAATGTTGCACTATAGACTGTCCTGGGGGTGCTGGGGGTAGAATGTTGCACTACAGATTGTCCTGGTGCTGCTGGGGGTAGAATGTTGGACTACAGATTGTCCCAGTGCTGCTTAGGGTAGAATGTTGCATTATAGATTGGACTGATAGTGTTGGGGTAGCACATTGCACTACAGTTGTCCTAGTAATACTGGGGGTAGAATGTTGCACTATAGACTGTCCTGGGGGTGCTGGGGGTAGAATGTTGCACTACAGATTGTCCTGGTGCTGCTGGGGGTAGAATGTTGGACTACAAATTGTCCCAGTGCTGCTTAGGGTAGAATGTTGCATTATAGATTGGACTGATGGTGTTGGGGTAGCACATTGCACTACAGTTGTCCTAGTAATACTGGGGGTAGAATGTTGCACTACAAATTGTCCTAGTGATGCTGGGGTAGCACGCTGCACTATATATTGTCCCAGTGATGCTGGGGGTAGAATGCTGCACTGCAGATTGTCCCAGTGCTATCTGGGGTAGAATGTTGCACTACAGAATGTCCTGGTGCTGCTGGGGTAGAATGTTGCACTACAGATTGTCCTGGTGCTGCTGGGGTAGAATGTTGCACTACAGATTGTCCTGGACATCTGAAGAAGAACAGGGACTGATTGGAGGCCGTTCAGAGAAGAGCAGCTAAGATGATCCTTGGCCAGCAGGGGAGATCATACAAGGAAAGATTAGAGGACCTCAACTTGCATTCTCTAGGGATTAGAAGAGAAGGAGGGGACATGATCAAAACCGTCGGGTATCTCAAAGGTGTCAACAGAGTGTACTCCCACGGCATGTTCATGTTCAAGGAGGGAAATATCACGAAGGGGCACAGTCTGAAACTGGAGGGGAGTAAATTCAGAATGGACAAGAGTAAGTACTTCTTTGCAGAAAGGGTGGTTGACAGATGGAACCAACTGCTGCAGGGGCGTTAATATGAAGACGATAAATACATTCAAGCGTGGCTGGGACAGACATACGATCTGGGGGGACTCGGAGGGGGTGAGGGTGAGAGAAATGAAAGATAGTAAGGAACTGGTAGGGGTAGGGAATTGTATGATCAAATGTGGTCTGGCCAGTAATAGACCGGCTTCTGGACTGAGGTAAGGATCAGACAGACTGAATGGACCAATAGTCTTTATCTGTCTGTATTGACTATGTTTCTAGTCTTCCTAATTTGATCGCTGTGCTTCATCTTCCAATTCACAGGTGCGCTCTGCAGCCTTCGCCATAGCAAACTTAGCTGACTCTTTATGGTAATTGAACAAAGTGCAGCAGCTACCACGAGTTTCTTTGGCATTAGCAGCTGCAGCCCGCAATTCTCTGTCCACTCTGTTGGATTGTTTATATCTGTGGTGAGTACTGTAGGAAAGATACGGGTGCACTGAAACCTGTTCATCCTCATATCGGAGGCTACATTGTTGATACGCTGCTTTGAGCAGGGATTCTGTTATATCTGTGCTAGCACAAACAATTAGCCTTCTGAAACCTGCCGTAGTGCTTATCACTTACCAGTGGGGGTAGGGCTTTTTTGAGACTAATCTCCACTCCGACCACCCTACTTTCAGTGCCAGTTCATTATGAAGGCCTTTGGGCTACCTCCATCCACCTCTTTAGACCGAGCAACTCTCCACATAGTGCAGGCTTTCGACTGGTTTTCTGGGCACTGCCTCAAGAGTTTATTATCCTTTATATATTTAGTGGAAGCCTCCTGGTCTTTGCCTGCACTGGTGTCCACTTTCTCAGCTGTGTGGCTTGGATTCTGTTCTCTCTGCTCCAAAGTACAAACCTTTCCAGTGGTTGTCTGGCCTTTTATTCATACTGTGGTAGAGTGTAATTAACTGTGAGTAAAGGGACTTCTGCCACCTGAGAGGTGGATGGTGTCTCCTAGTTTGCCTTGTGTCTGCTGCTGGGTTACTTCTCCATGTAAAAAGGCATTTGTTATACCCATACGTCTTGATTGGTCCATCTGTGCAGGTGTCTCAGGTCAGTTTCTCAAATAATGCAGAAGGAAAGCAGTTTTATTCGAAAGTCCGAAGTTGCAACTGGCCTGTCAGCACACCAGCAGTGATGCTGTCCATGACTTGAGGGACGTGAGTTCAGGAATAATGTAAATGGATGAACAAGCTGCATTGCCTGCACATACGACAAAATAAAGCACAAGTCAATATAGACTGCCAAAATAAAGCCACAGCAAGTTCTATTTTCAGAGAGACTCCAGTGAATCACAAACCCTCGGCACTTTGCGTCTGAACGTGATGCTTCGTCAGGAGGAGGAGAAAATGAGCATCACAAAGTACATTTAAAGTGAACATTTAAAGAAACAGTGTTAACAACAGTGTATTCCCTGAACTTTACAAGTCCTGTTAATTCTAGATATAAATGTTGACATGTTTTTAATAATAAATTGCCATATCTAATTTTTAGAGAGCTACTCAAATCAAAAGCGATCTTGGAATTATTTAAGAGTGACATTCAGACTACAAAGCAGGAACACTGGCATATAAAATTGTAAAGTGCTCAAAAACATCTAAAAAAAGACACCATAATGAAAATAAGAAAAACCTGGGTTCAGGAATAAGCCTGGATTTTCTGGGGCCAGACAAGGGGAAGAGGATGTCCTCCAGGAAGGGAGGAAGGGACATAGACTCTACTGCTATACTGCCTTCTGGATGACCACAGCTGGAAGCGCAGTCGAGCCGTCAGCAGGAGGTAGGATGCCACATGCATCCGTGTGCACTTGTGCACCAAAGGCCCTTGCAGCCAGTGTCCTAAGGGCTGAGGAACATAAGGTTGGAAAGGCCCAAAATGCCACAGCATAACTTTCAGACCCCACCACTCTCAATTGCCCACAGGGCTCCCGACACATTAGATGGTCCTGGGTCATGGCTGTTTATACTCTCAACAGAGCCCACCACTTAGGAAATGCCCTTCGTGGACACCCTGGTGACTGGGGGGGGGGGGGTTGTTGTAAGATAAGCCTGAACAAGAAAGGGAATTCTAGAATGGGGTTTAGGTATGGTGGAACAGTATGATTGAGGAGGGATAGCTAGGAATGGAAATTAAGATGCTTAAATATACCCGGCCCTGTGGCACTGAGGTGCTGGATGCCACACCAGTGACCCATGTTTGGGAATGGGCACGGGTCATCGTGGGTCAGTGGGGTTGAAGGATGGGGCATCCCACGGACTGCTCTTGGGAAGGGTTTTTACTTTACATCGGTCGGTAGCCTAGGCGGCTGGGGATTGCACTGCCCAGCCAGCAGATGCAGGGGATTCAGCTGCAGCTGACATCTTTGGATACGCACGGGAGCATGCGTACACCAAGCAGGACATTATTGCACGTCCGAGCTCAAGGGGTTGTAACGCACAAAGAAAAAAAAACTTATCCTCGGGTGAGGCGATGGTGACCATCGGTAGCCCCGGCCACACGTCCAGAGCCGGCCATTTCTCCGCCTCTCCCTGGGGATTCTAGGGCCTGTCCATGGGGGAGGGAGAGCCTGGAACCCCCCCTTACCTGATGCAGTTGACGGAGGAAGGTTAAGGGGGGTGGTTGAGCCGAGGAGCTGAGTACAGGACCCTGAGAGAAGCCCTGACGGTAGAGTGCAAAAATAGAATGTACAAAAAAAAAAAGATGCTTAAATATGCATTGATACTAATAAAAAAAAAAAAAGTCAACTGCTGTTTAAATGGATTTTTTCCCCTTTTACCTACCCCTGCTGCCACCACTTACCTGCCACATGAGTCCCAGCTGTCATCAATCCCTCGAAGGGACCTGGGATACAGTCCCCCACTCACCATGAAAAATAAACGTTAGAGCATTGCTGAAGTACCCCTAATAGTTAAAACATCAGTTTTGTCTTTATTTTCTATTTTTAGCATGCATTTAAAATTACCCTTGTACTGTTTGGGCAGTTCACATGCTTGTATAGTCTTTCCTTTTCATCTTGTTTTAAAATACTATCTTTAGCAACGCAGGGGGTTGGGGCGGGAGATGGCTCTGTGACAGAAAGAATTTCCAGGCTGGTTTCTAATACAGATGAGAGATGAAAAAAACATAAATCTGTCCTACAAGAAAGGGTTGCTGTATTACATTCCCAACATTTGCTCTTGAAGGGCACTGGGTCTTTTATTCAGTGATTTGTGTTAAATCAGTTGCATGTTTCTTCAAGAACACAGTAGCTGCAGGTTATCGCTCCGCGAGTGTCAAGTAGGAACAGCATCTGCCGTGCTGTGTGCTGCCCACACATATCCTTGTTATAAGAGCTGTTTGTGCAGAGGAGCAGGAGCTCCTGAACTCGAGTACTGTGAACCACAGGGGTTACTTAGGGTAACATGCAGGGAGGCAAACTTGCTTGGCATGTTTCCGTGCGTGATTTGTTTAGAAAAGAAACTTATTTATTGTGCCAAGAGTTCTATCAAGATGACTTTGGCACCAGACATAACCCTTTCAGATCTTCTTTTACTGTTCTTTCAGATGGTAGATGAGGCACGGGCAGAGCCATGCCATGGAATTGAGTGGTGCCCTACGTGTTGCTCGCAGTGTTAGAAGACTGGTGCTTATGTTGTGTGTGTAAACATACAGTATAGGGGCTTATCACTGTGTGACCTGGAAGCCCAGGTTTAGCACAAAATTGGGGGGGCAAAGATATGACGCAGCTGAGGAGCACAGATGTTTGAAACACCCTCTTTGGATGAATTGGTGGGGCAAGGTTGGCATCACTAAGTCTAAGGCTTTTGGCTTGCTTTCCTGCTAAAGGTGAGGCGCTACTGCTGGTGACTTGGCTGAAGGGAGAAGGGAACCCCTGGAGCACAGACAGTAGGTCAGTCAGGTGGCAAAAGGTAAACTGATCCCGTGACAACTGTCTGTGCTGGTACACATCACTGCAGGCAATATGGTAATTTCTTCAGGGAAATGGTGAAGAGGATCAAGTCAGAGGCGATACAGTGTGAAAATAAATATGATGTTTGCTCCTTCTTACTGCTTCACAGGATCCTGGTATTATTGGGTGAAGAAGAGAGAGAGCTTGGAATTAAGGATACTGAAAAACTACATTGTCAGCACAGTCTAGAAGGGTTTCAGTATTATCTTTATTTCTATTTTCCTAGCATCGTGGGCGCATAGATGACAGCAACATCAGCACAACCCTCATTTGTCTGAAGTTTTGGCGTACTCACTGCAGCTGCTAGTCATAAAACTTGGGTTCAGTGTTGCAGATGCAACTTGCATATTCAGATAATAGGGTGTGTGACTATATTCTGATTAATCGGTCTCAGTGGAAGAAAAGAAAGTGGCACTTTAAGCTGCATCTTCAGACTGCTGTCTTCCTGGAGTCCCAGAGTGACAGCGAGTGCGGACATTGAAGGAGGCACAAAGTCGAGCTTTTCTGATTCAAGTTAAAGATATCCAGCGTGGAATAACAGCCAGGAGTTGAAAGTAGGAAGGAAGTTTGTATGTTGCACATAGAAGTAGCTTCTCATTTAATTTCTTGTAGAGGCTGTAGGTTTACATTAGGAAGTTGATCTGAGCATTTCAAAATAGGCAATCTTACTTTTATAATGGAAACATTTCAGTCCCCTTACAAACTATAGAAATGTTACTGGAGCTACATAAATGCACCGGAGAGACATTGTGTGTTGAGACGCAATTTGGCTTGCAGTTCATGGTGCTTCTATATTTATATCCCCATCTTCATTACTTGTGGAAATTTGCCTGAATACAGGATCTCTGTCCCCAGGGGTTTCATACCCTGTGGCGGCTTGTCTGTATGTGGCATTGTAATCCTCTGCTTGTGACAGCATCATCATTTCCACAGCAGTCTGTGCTTTGTTCTTCTGGTGCTCCTTTTCCTTAACAGCCCTGCAGGGTCTGCAGTGGATGTTGGAATGTAGTGGGTAGGGAGGGGGTTATTGAGTGAACCCCACTGGGGATGGGAGGGGCCCTGGAATTGCAACCTGCAACTTTATGAGTGCTTTAATAATAAGTTTATATGTGTTGCAGGAGGTGGCTCCGAGTGTATGAGAGGAACATCTTGTAGAGTCTGGGACCAGGCAGACAGAACTGCTTAACTTTGCATCCCAGTCCTTTCACCCAAACGGCAGCAACTATGAGTTCCATCGCACAGCACTTTGACGCAAATAACGTTGTTTTATTCAAAAAGCAACAATGATAAATATGTCTTCTATCAGATGGCTTCAGAATGGTAAACAGATTTGAAAAACTGATTTGGCAGCTGCTTTACACCAGTTATAAAACAAAACATTCAGTGAATTATCTTACACTCCATCTGCCTAAGAAACTGAGAGGAAGACCTATCCTTGTTAAACAGGTTACCTGAAGCTGTTAGATATTCTTCCTACTGCTTAGAAAGGGGATCTGCAAGAGAGACCCCAGCTCCTACAACCTTCTTTACCTTTTATTAATTCTCTCATCTTACCTCCCTGACTGTTCTTGGCACTGTCTGCCTACAATACTGTCCGCTGTCTAGGTTTTGCTCTACACTGTATTAGTTCCTCTCTTTATGTACTGAATTTTTTCTGCACGTATCCTATTTGTATTATGTTTTTGCACTGTATGTATTGTATTTTATGACATTTTTGCTCGCTCTCCCCCATTATGTAACCCCTCCCCCAGGACGCTTCTGAAAACAAGCTGTTCACAGCTCATGTTGTGTCTCCTGGTGAATCCTTTTCAAATAAAAAAAAAAAAAATTAAAAATCACACTCAATAAGCTGTCCCAACTGAGTGTCCTGAGATAGACAAACAAGAACAGCAACTGTAGTTACGACTAGAAACCACTAGCCCCTTCCTGCCTTCAGTATAGAATTACTCTAACAAACACCTAGTTTTCAGATATTTTATGATCCCCTATAAAAATGTGATGGGGCTCTGACCCTCTCACAGCCCAGGTAAGCTTATTAGAAGTAGTTTCTTCAGAGCCAGTTTGTAGTTGGGAGACTGTTTTTCTGCATTATCCCAACCAGTCGAAATTCACATGAAAGATGCCATGCCTTGTGATTTGGTACAGGCCTATTCTGTTTCCAAGAGTGAGGTGAGAAGAGGGTGAATCAACAGAAATGAGCCAAACCTGTACTTAATGAAGGCCATGGAGCAAAATAAATATATTTTTGTTACTTTTTTGGGAGGGGAGGAGATGCCATTATCAAGGTCCTGGAGAAGGTTTTATTGACTTTCTTCACTAGTTGAACTCTTAAATCGGGAAGACAGATATTACCAACATCTGGATAAACCTGTCTTTTCTCATAGTCGTACTTCACCATTCCCAACAGTAGCGCATCTCTCTCTCAGACTCACTCAGTGCGGTCGATTATGCCTTTCTTGGGTCGACACAGAAAAGAGCAGCAGCCTTCTGTAGTATGTGGCAGCCAGTTCCCCTTATCGGCCCTTCGTGGTAATACCATTCTCAGTGAGAGTTAAGTGAAAGGGCTGCACACTCTAGTTGATTTATTCTGTTTCTTTCTTTCTGCTTAGTGACAGTAAACTTGGTTTAAGCTTCTTGTTGAATAGCTGGTACTCCGACGTCTTGCAAGTTGCTGAATGATCTGTCCAGGCATATTTGAACATCCGTGGCATCAGCCAAAGGCTCTGTCTTCGTTCTCTGTATCTGCACTCTGCATCTAAGATGCCGCTTTAATTCCTTTCTATCTGCATTTTGAATGTGCTACCCTTTTTTTTTTTAAGTCCTGGTATCTGCACTATGGAGCTAAGCCCCCCCTAATTTTTTCTCAGATGCTCTTTCTCTGAAATGCCTTACAATTTTGAATGTTGAAAACCAGTCCTTGGTGTAGGTGTTTTCTTTTTCCTGCTAAGCTGCGAGGGTTTGTATAGCATAAACCTTCTGTTTGCAGTGAGCAGCATTCTCAAAGGTAATTTGCTAGTGCTGGTGTGTACAGTGGGAGGGTGTGTTGAGTTTGTATTGCATTCCTGAAGCGAGAGCATTAAGAGGAAGCAGTAGTAGCACAAAAAGACTGGACAGAGGTCTTGCAGCCTACTGAGCTTTCCAATCTGTTCTGTACCACTTCATGGTGAGATGTTTTCAGTTTCCACTTCTTTGTATCTTGGTGTGTTCTGTAACTGGTAAATGGAACACAGGATCTAGTATGTGTGTATGTATAAAACAAAAACAAGGCACTGCGTCAGCATGTGGTCTAAAAGCAAAACAAAAAGGTTATATTAAATGCACGCTGAAAATAGAGTTAAAAATCTTTGTTTCGACCTTAGGTCTTCTTCAAGAAATATCTAAAAGAGAAAAAAAAACAAAATTAGTGTAGAGGGGAGGTAAAATGAGGGATATATATGTGGGGAAAGAAGAAAGGGGAGGCTCAGGGAGAAGAAGTGATAAAGGGTAAGATTAAGAGAGAATCTGTGAAACAAAAAGGTGATGATGGGAAAGATAAAGCATAATAGGAGTGAAAGAGCTAGGGAAGTTCCCAGGTGGGGACTAACTAACAGGGCCTAGTAAGAAGGCTGAAAGGTGACAAATGTGTGGGAAGGAGACAGAGATGGAGGATACTTATGGTGAAAATGAAAAATAAATTAAATGAGTACAAAAAACAAATAGACTTTAGGGGAAAAAAAGGGGTTGCTGAAAGATGTTAGTGGAAAATAAGTCTATCATTTAAACCAGATGTCTGCTGGGAGCCAAGGCGAATGATCAGCTTGGCTTCCATGTTCTTTCTATGGTCAGGATCCCAGAAGCCCTGCTGAAGGACACAAACAGAAAGGTAATTGACATTGTGGTCCCTGGAGATAAAGTGGGATACAATGAGTTTAGCAGTGTCACCATTCCTGACTGCTCTGTAATGTTCCCTGAAATGGTCAGCAAGGCACCTTGTATGTATTTGTTTATTTAGAATTATTACAGACCAGGAAATCCACATTTAAGCATTGTGTTTAGTTTTCAGTTAGGCTGTGGGTGGGGGGACTGTTAAAGCAGCACAGTATTAACTAACATTTCAAAATTAATAAAGCAAGCAAAGGCATATACATATATACAATAATACAGTTACACAGTTACGTGCAGGTGATGAGATACGAAGAGCGGTACTGTAAAGGGGACAGTCGCAGTGGGGTTGGCACAAGTTATGGGGTTCTGACAGCAGCAGGAGTCAGGAAAATAGACGTACATGGCTTGAAACCTTGGATAGTAACAGTGCCCACTGTTTAGCTGGGAAGAGAATGCTAAGTTGTTGAGGTGGCAACAAAAAAGGTCTTTGTGCTGAGGGACTTGTGGGTATAAGGTATATGAAGGGGACCTCTAACCTGAGAACAGAATGTGTATGGTTGGTTGGGCTTTGTATAGGAGCCTGCAAAGGTGGTCAGGGTTCAGTCTGACCACTGATGTGTATTAAGGTAGCCCATTTAAATTTAGTTGCCTGGGAGTAGCAGTACAAGATTACTGTATATCAGATAGTGTGGGTTCCTTTATTGCTCCTCGGGGCAAACTTGCATGTTATGTGTATGCCACTGTAGTTTAACAACCATTCATCAACGTTCGTCCCACTGCACCAGAAGAAGTTGAAAAAGACTACCAGGTCAGGGTCTTTCCTGAAAATGGGCCCTTGAGTCCTGTGAACTTACCCAGATATAAAATTATTGACTTGGAAAAAATAAGAGGTTTAACTTTTCGGTGTTCCTTATGCATGATTATAAACATCCATGATTGTCATGTCAAATCCGAATACAACATTGGTGGGCTTTCTCTCGTTTATAATGGTAAGGTACTTTTCTGTATTTTTTTTTTTTTAACCGATGTTTGTCACACAGCCACGGACTTAAGCAGTAAGACCCAACAGGGGTGTGGGTTGCTGTGTGATACCTGCCTGCTTCAGGGGCTTGGCTCAACACCACAGGCAGAGGGTCTTTGAAGCATGCATCACACCCTGAAGGGTTTTATTACACTTAGAATTTTTTTTTTTACTTTTTATTTATACATATATAATTATTCTGGTCAGTGCAACACAACAAACTGTTACAAGATAATGGGTAATCCAAATATGACATAAAATCTTATACAAGATTTAGAAAGTGACCCATGCAACCAGTGCCATCATAAGCTAATATCTCAGTTTTAATATAACAGATCTTTTGACCAACTTTCTAGTCCTTGTGGTAAGTCCCCATGTTATTTAATAAAAAACAAACAAAAAACGTGTCCTTCCTGAAGTGCTCCTAGGGCTTGTATAGAACCAATTTGTAAGTGTAACCACCTCAGTAGACTTCTCGGGACTTTTAAATTCAAATATTGGTCACAATGATGCTTAATTATAGTATTCTCTGCCTTTGCACAAAAATGGAAAAATTGATTGCAGTGGGAGTGTTTCACTTGGCCCTTTCTCCTTTTGCACCATGCTACACGACAGATAACATTTTAAGTACCATTTTGTACCTGCAAACATCTAATCCCTTACTGTTTGTTATAAAATATTGATACTGAAAAAATGTTTTCTTTGTGTAACCCCCCAAACATCCCAGAACCACACACGCTGCTAAAACATAACTGTCCTGTTCTCAAAATAGGAACATCAACAACTGGCTGTTGTGCACTGAGAAAAACTCCCTCCTTTTGCAGGAACCTGATTAACACTACTTAAACGTTTTAACATTACATGCAGTCTCGAACATTTTAGAAGTCCAGAAAAATGGCTCATTGGGGTATAAACATAATACAGTCAATTTAAGAGTTACTACTGCAATCTCAGCCTTCCTTGGACAACGCCTCCGATAATTCTTCTCTCTCAGTAGCTTTTCGTTCCATCTCCAACTTCATGATCAGTTTTCCTGTTTCGTCTGGATCAGTATAAACGCATGATTTATTGCCCATAGTTACCTGGAGGAGCACTGGCATCTGCTTCTCTGTTTGCGCTGTATAGCTTCAGAACTCTTGTGCTTTGCCCCGGTTGCTGTGGGATCTCGAAGCCTCTCATTTTGTACTATATAGCTTGAAAAATCCTGCACTTTGCCCTTGTTGCACCTGACAGATGGGTAAAGACCAGTACCTGGGGATCGATCAAATTCCACCCCCCTCAACCTCTGGGCGGTATGCAGAATCTGATGATCTAATACTGGTGAAATAGTTGGGACTAACATTGTACGTGGACCCCTCCAACTGCAGA
This sequence comes from Neoceratodus forsteri, assembly GCA_016271365.2. Taxonomy (NCBI): domain Eukaryota; kingdom Metazoa; phylum Chordata; order Ceratodontiformes; family Ceratodontidae; genus Neoceratodus; species Neoceratodus forsteri. The sequence continues at coordinate 31,267,198 of CM057456.1, forward strand.
CCTGGCTTGTGCAGTGAAATGCAATATGCCGTCACTAATTTATTTGCAAGTTCCAAGCCAAACCTGTCTACTAACCAGGATTCCACATACTCCAGGGCATCCGATCATTCTGATCCCTCTGGCATCCCTAATACACACATGTTGGAGGCTCAGATGGCATTTTCCAGATAGTCTAGCCTTGATTTCATAAGGCTTTGCTTCTTCACTACCATCACAGCCGTGGCGAGGGCTCTGTTGAAAGCCACTGGCAGTATAGCCCTAGAGGTTAGAATAATAAGCTGCGAATGAGTGTGGTACATCCAGTAGACCTGGGTTTGATTCCCACAATCTCCACTTGCTTATTGTGTGACCCTGATCAAGTCACTTAACCATCCCATTGCTTCAGGGTCTCTCCTGAAAAAAGGCACTTGTCCCTAATGGGCCTTACCCAGTTTCCAAAAAGAAGAATAATAGTAGCTGCTGCCTCTTGAACTGCATCTGACATTCCATCCATGCATTGTTCCACTACTACCATTCACTTGCAGCAGCCATCAAGCTTTTTGTCCATTTGTTAGACCATTATGGCGAGTACTGATACAGCAGTTTGCAACAAGTCCAAAGAGTCCAGATGGCTATCTTCACTGTCCACCTTGGCCGTTGTCTGACCCACGGATGATGTCGGTGCCTTTGAAGCCCCGCCACAGGTTATGTAGTAATTTGCTTTCTGCTCTACGTTTTTTCTGACTATTGTTGCCAAAAACAGTTAAAATACTGCATGCATTGTAACGGGTCAGGTAGTAAATGTCAAGATATTGAGAATTTGGATTTCAGTCATTTTATTTATTTTTTTATCCCCCCCACACACACACACACACACATCTCAGTCAACCCGAATCAGCTTGGACCCCCAGCCCCGTCACCCCGATGCCCGTAAGGACTTACTGCTGGCCAGTACCTCTTAGCTTGCCCCCCCCTTTCCCGGTGGGGATGGCAGGGTCAGCCATACCACCGCCATGAACTGGTTTCACCAGTTGGACCAGCGAGCCCAGCCAGTTGGGTGCAGGGCCTGCGAGAGTCTAGGCATCATCCTGCTGCCAAGGATTTTCCACTTTTCTTCCCAGAGGGGCACAGCATGCAATGATGCCTTGACATATGAACCCAAACACCCGTGTACCATGTGTCGGCATCTGTCAGCCGTTCCTGCTTGTTCTGTGGCAGTTCTGGGTGCCTTTCTGCCAGGCGTACACTGGGCCCTTTAACCCCCCACCCCCACCCAGGAGAGCAGTCCTTCAGATGCTTGATCTCCCCCAGCTAGCTGGCCGATGACCCAAGCTCACTACTGAACTTCACGGGGATCACGGGGGTAATGCTGCCACTGCACTGGTAGGCCGGTGTGGTTTTCAGTTGTTAAAAAAAAAAAAAAAAAAACACGGGATCTTAAGTGGGAGTTTTCTGGAAGTGCATTGCTTTGGCTCAGTTGCTGGCCATACCCCCCCCCCCCCGAAAATGGGTTGTTGGTGTGTGAGAAAGGGAAGTGTGAGCAGCATACCAGCTTTTTTTTTTTTGCCAGGCAGTGTTGCCTGATAAATATATAGGTAGAGAATGCTGTCAGGCAGTCACAGAACAGCATTTCTATTACCCATTTTCTACAGCTGCATAATGACTTTTCAAAATTAGAAGAAATGTTGGACAGGACACTGAGGTAATCACCACCAGGAGCAAAAATGAGACAAGTGCAGGGCACACCCCTGTTCCTCCCCGCCGAACTAAAAATGATTTTATTAAAAATGCAAAAAGGCATACCTAAACTGCACAAAATTCCCGCGGCACAGGCTCCAATGCATTTTCCATTACAAATTATACTTCTTCACCTGTGATTTGTTTTTGCATGGGGGCTGAGTGAGTCCTACACTTCGACTCTGATTTTTACGGCTGCATAGGTGGAGCCATGCAGTTGGTTTGGGATCACATCACTGTAGGAGAGAAGCGGAAATGATCACTGTCATCCACAGCACTGCAGTCCATGTTGTCTTTCCTCTGCGGACGCAGCTCCCATCCATGGCAGTGGCTCCCCCCCCCCCCGTGCACTACTTTCCGCAACTGCAGAAGTGATGCAGCAAAGTCTGTCTGAGCCGTCATCTTGTGGATGGCAGGGCAAACTCTGATGTAGTGAACGCTCTGAACTTTTAATCTGTCTCACCACACAATTGCTTTGGGCAGCCGTATGGGCTTTAGCAAGGCATTTGACACAGTCCCACACAAAAGATTAATATACAAGTTAGCCAGCCTGGGAGTGGGTCCCAAGATGACAGCCTGGGTAAAGAATTAGCTGGAGAATAGGACACAGAGAGTAATAGTAAATGGAGTCCACTCAGAAGAAAGGAGGGTTACTAGTGGGGTACCGCAGGGTTCAGTATTAGACTGGTCCTCTTCAATGTCTTTAATGCTGACATTGCAGAGGGGCTGGAAGGAAAAGTATGTCTCTTGCAGATGACACAAAGATTTGCAACAGAGTTGATGCACAGGGTGGGGTGGAAAGGATGAGAAGGGACTTGGCAAGGTTAGAGGAATGATCAAATGTATGGCAGCTTAGATTCAATGCTAAGAAGTGCAAGGTAATGCACCTGGGAAACAAAAACCCAGGGAAGAGTTCTCAATGGGGGTGAGATACTAACAACAAAAAAATGGAAAGGAACCTGGGGTAGTCATATCAGATGACCTAAAGGTGGGCAAGCAATGTGAGAGGGCAGCAAGGAGGGCTGGGAAATACTGGATGCATAGGGAGAGGCATCAGCAGTAGAAAACAGGAAGTTATTATCCCTCTGTACAGACAGCTGGTGAGACCCCATCTGGAGTACTGCGTGCAGTTCTGGAGACCCAATCTCCGCAAAGACATAGACAGGATGGAAGCTGTCCAGAGGAGGGCAACTAAAATGGTGCAGGGTCTGCACCGAAAGACATATGAAGAGAGACGAAAGGAGCTTAATATGTATAGCCTCGAGGAAAGGAGGGAGAGGGGGGACATGATAGAAACATTCAAGTACCTCAAGGGAATCAACAAAGTCCAAGAGGGTAGCATCTTTCAAAAAAAGAGGTGTGCAAGGGGGCGGCTCAGAGGTAATTTAAGGAAGTATTTTTTCACAGAGAGGGTTGTGGATGCATGGAATGGCCTTCTGGAGGAGGTTGTGGAGTCAAACTCTGGTGGAATTCAAGCATGCATGGGACAGTCATAAGGCCATTCTAGGGGGTTGGGGTAGGAAGAAGTAGGCTGCTGGTTAACTAGGATCTGCAGCTTATCCAGTAGGTAGGGAAATGGGCAGACTGGGTGGGCCAAGCGGTCCTTATCTGCCGACAAATTCTATGTTTCTATGTTTCTCTGACCAGAGTTTGTTTCTTATGCTTGTGTCTTCTTATGCAGCTGTACCTTTAAGAATCCATTAAGATGCTGTCCTGCTTTTTTTATGATTCCATGTGGGCAACCATCAGAGATGGGCAGAAGGGGCCTCAATTTAATGCCAAGGATGCCCCCTTCCCAGTATCGGTAATGGTCTAACTGGGAACTGGGCACCACAGGCCATTGTCTTAGCGACAGTAATGTGCTTCCAACTGAGTCGTTTCTATTCCAGGGCAGCATGTCTTGCATCAGATATGGTAAACACTGCAGATGCTGACAAATCATGAGGGGTTTAGTAATGTCTCCATGTGATGAGAGACTGTGTATCTTTGTTTGCCTTTCCTGGACATAACCAATTTGTTTGCATTATTCTTTGAAAGAAAATGAGCCAGCCCTGTAACATAGCACTAATAGGTGCCACTTGACATGCGTCAAGCCCAGGATGTTGCGGCAGGCCAGCAGAAGAAGGACCACTTGTCCCAGAGAATGTTCCCTTTTTCTGGGCTGTGATATCATCCATGGAGAATTTTTTGGGGGGAGGGGTTAAATTAATCTTGGAGGAACAGTATCAGTTATAATCTTATAGCCAGCCACAGAAGCACTACGTGGATGGAAATTCTGGGGGAGATGCATGTCCCACAGACCCTGCCCTGGTTAGAGAAGATGGCATGTTCCACTGCGGTCACCCATGTGATAGTGCAGTTCTGGAGAGCTTGTAGGGGAGGAGAATGCATACGCTGGTGTATTTGGCATGATAAGATTAGGGTTGTTCTTGCATCCTTATGGGAGGGACTGAACTGGGAAAGACACTAACTGGATTGACGATGCTCTATCTCCCCCCCCCCCCGGGTCTGTGATGGCTACCTTCCCTCTGCTCCAGGAATGGCCTTAGGCTCCTCTGGTTTGCTCACATATGAGTTGGTTCCACAAGAGTCCAACCGAAGGCAGAGCGGTAATGCTTGCGGATGCAGCCTCAGTCACCGCTTGAGGCCGAACATCTGATTATTCATTTTCCAGCGTTCGTATTGATTGGTAGGTCGCCTATCGTTCTGTCTCCTGAATGAGGTTTGGTTGTTGGTTCCCTCTTTTGCAGACCAGGAACACTTACTGTATTTGTCAAGGCAAGAGCTGGGGCTGTACTAGAACAGGGAGGAGGCAATTAGTGGGGAGTGGATGTATTCCCCCCCCCGGTTAGTGTCAGGGTAAATGCAAGTCACCACTCCCAGTCTTCTCCTAAATATGATTCAAGGGACCAGTGGCGGGTCCTTGTGTTTGGTTTTGGTATCCCTTTACTGGATTTTCTTGCCCTCCTTGTGTGAGGTCAGTTCTTTGTATCAGAACATTTCATTACCAGTAAGGTATCTGATAGGTGTGTTTCATACAACTTACTTCCTGTAAATGAGCCGACACAAAGATACATATTACAACCACTTTGACTGTTGTGCATGCTTGCTTACTAAAGTTTTTGAGTGTGAGTATCTTGCCTGGCTTTACTTCACACCCCACCCTGCCCAGAATCTTTCTCTCGCGTGCAAAATACAAGTTCCTAAAATGTTCAGGAGAAATAAAGAAACACAGAGCTCACTCTTTCTCTCTCGTGTAAGTAACAACCCGCACTAGGTTGTCTGGTTGTGCTGCCATCAACCACCACAGGTGTCCAGATATCTAGTGGGACTCCTGCTCACAGCTGCCAAAAAGTTAATTACTCACCTCTGGTTAACCACCCAGTGCCCTCACATTCTGCCCTGGTGCAAGCTTATTGGGCAAATTTGCTCTATGGAAAGGATCATATTTTCCCTGAACGACCGAATGCACTGATGATTTCAGCTCAAGGTGGAATGCTTGGCTTATTCAGCCTATGAGCAAGGACCCACCACTGGTCCCTTGAATCATATTTAGGAGAAGACCAGGACTGGTGACTTCCATTTACCCTGACACTATCTTTACCTGCTCATCAGGGGATACATCCACTCCCCACTAATTGCCTCTTCCCTGTTCTAGTACAGCCCCAGCTCTTGCCTTAAACCCTGAAGAACAGGGACCATTATTTCGATGTACTCCGCAGGAGAAACTATCTCCTCCCCACCCACCTTCCCCTCTTCAGCTGCTTTATATACTGGAGGAGAGCCTGTTGTACTAACACCTCAGTCAGTAGTACAGAGTTACACAGATAAGTGGAGCTCCACTCTGTCTGTGCCAGAGAGTGAGGACTCTCTCCTGGTCATAGCAGGGGCAGTAGGTGGCCTGCTGTCATGTGTTACAGAATGACTAATGATATGTATGTATTACCAGTCATTTGTAAAATTATAACAACTGCTTGTAGATATGCTGTAGATCACTGTAAAAAGTTCAATAGAAACTATATTAACAAAAAAAAACCTAAAATGTGTTATTCTTGTAACCCCTAGGTGGCGCTATGCCAAGGGCTACTACCCCTGCCTGCTTGGCTAGTAGCAGGTTAAGAGGCCTGGGTACTGAAACAGGTGCCTCCACCCGGAGGTCAGGGTTGTTAGTGGTCAAGCTAACCTGGGCACAGCCCTCCGAGACACTGTAACCCCCCTTTCCCTTCTAGTGGCCTGAACAATATACAATAATCACTTTCACAATGGTCCTTATTCACTATGCAATTACCCACACTGTTTGCACTTACCGCCAGGGCTGGTTCCTCTAGCTCGACCCTGGGGACCCCCCTGTAAAACAAGGTTATGCACAACAAATAGCAACAGTACAGTACTCTTGGCACAAACTGGAACCACAGTCCGGTTAAATGCAAAAAGAGTTAGAGCTGATTTATTCAGTGGACTTCAACAAGGGAGGGGCGTAATCAGGTTGATTTGCTTAAAGGCTATATCAATCAGACAGTTATGCATGTACTTCAGAGTCCCTACACAATCACACACTGTGGGTACCCAGGTAGGAAGACAGTGGGCTAACCAGGAACGTTGCTCGGAGTAGGCCGTCTCGCAGCTGGTTGGGGCCCTGTGATGGAAGAAAGCAACATGCACCACACAAACTATTTGTAATCCGGAGCCGGAGGGCCCAGTTCATGACAGGAAAGACAACAAAGCAATCAGATGACAACACTTTAGATTTAGCTGTTGTTGCAGGGAGCTACCCTGATGTTTACTCACGATACCCAATACAGGACACAGGCAGGACGAAATCGAGACAGCAGGTTGTTGAACTGGAGTCCCAGGAGAAGCAGGGCCCACACGAATCACCAAGGCGTCGTTCCTGTTCAAGGCCTTGAGCAGGGGGCTGATCCCCAGACAGGTCTCTCATCAGTGGCTTTCTCTGTGTAGCGGGTAGTCTGGCTGTGCCAGTGTGGCAAAGCCCAGGCCAAATGGAGATGCAAATAGATTTAGTCCGTTGGAACTGGATGCAGCCTCAAGCAAGCAGAACACAGTTCACACAGTGGGGAACCAAATCACGACCCACTAACAGCACACAGCACATTTACATGTAAGAAATTCTACAGTACCAGGCAGATTGCTATCCAGTCGCAATTACAGAGTCTCCCTGCACAAACCGGGAGTTCAGAGGTGGCTGGAAATCCTGACAGGCCGATCGCATTCAGCAAATCTTTGGTCTTCTTCAGGTTAAAGCCTGGTCACAGTTTTGTGACTTTAATCATCCTCACAATTCGAATTCAGTCCGAATAAACTTCAGTTTCCGTCTCAGGGACAGCAGGCAGACAGGCAGGCCAAAACTCTGCCCTTTCACAGTTCTCCCACACGAATCTATGCTGGATTACTGCTCAACTATCTCAAGCTGTTACTCCTTCACTTCCCAACTCAGATCTGACTGAAACTGCAAGCAGTCTGGGACTTTCCCCAGGATCCAAAAGGTTTGGTTGGCTGATCCCTCTGTCAGTCACAACAAGGGCTCCCCCTCCAGGTTCATTTAGGTGCCAAAAGCCCCAAACTACAATTCCTATAGAATTTTGCTCCCACAAAGCCCCTGGGGATAGGCTCCATTTTATAGTCCCCAAAAGTACTGACTGGCCTATTTCAGCATTCCAAGAGACCAAGACCAAGATGGTGGAGACAAACAGAAATGTCCGTGCTGCAAAGAAGGCAGATTAGACAAACTGCAATATTATTACTATTCTAATAAATGATCAGCAAACAAGTACATCTTCTAACAGAGCTCCCTCCCAGGTGAAGTAAAACTGCAATCCAGGCAGCTCTTAAAGAGACAGTACACAGAGGCAATACAGGCACTCTCTGGCAATAAATTTAAACTGCTAAAATGCAGAACACCAGCCTGGCAGTGAGCATTTAGGTAAGCTCAAGGAAGACTTTTCGGGAACCCCCATTTGTAGAGGGGTTATATTCTAGTTATAAAATAGTCTTTAAAAGGTTACTAAAATTAGTTTAACACAAAATTATCCACAAGATACAAGCTGCCAGATTATACCACGATAACTGGACTATGTGTGGTGGTTGTTTGCTAATAAGTTTGCTGGATTCTCCATTTTAGACCGGTCACAGTGGAACCCTTAAATGAGGACTGCACTGAACCTGTAAGCCATTTTCCCCAGTAGAAGCTGATTTTTAAATAATGGTCCCAATTATCTCACTGTTCTGTCTCTACACGCTTTTTAATTATCGTAGTGGGTGTTTCTGTTTTACACACTGCAGGTAAGACCATTTTAGAACTGTGTGATGAAGTTTATGTCCCTTGTTCAGATCATCCATTATCAGTACAGTGTACCCATGTTCTATTATAGAACTGTGTGGCTCAGAGGGAGATAAACTACATTTCAGAACTGCATGATGTAGTTTAACACCAGAGTATAGATCAGAAACAGTCACTGGGATAAGTAAAAAGCCTTTAGAGATGGAACAATGACAGAATTAGAACCAGTACCATATATGCCCACGTATAAGCCACATTTTTTTGACCGAATTCCCATTGCTATATCTGGTACCTCGGCTTATACGCGGGCCAGTCGGTAAAATCCAGTAATCAAGTTTGCCAAAATGGAACTTCAGTTACCGGCAAGCACCGGTACACACTAACACAGAAAACAAATATGGAGCCAGCATGTTTTAGGACTCGCAACAATGAGTGTAAAGAGAAAACGTTGTGCATATGATGCCACTTTTAAGTTGCAAGTTTTTGAACATGCTAATTCCACCAACAACTGTGCTGCAGCCAGGCACTTTGGCATGAACAAGAAGCAGGTCCAAGAATGGAATAAACAGAGGGAGATGATAAACGAAGTCCCGAAGTGTAAAAAAGCCAGCCGTGGAGATTGTCCTGCATTCCATCAACTTGAGAGTGACTTGAACAGCTGGGTACTGGAATGCAGACAAAGTGGGGGTACATCGTGACCCGCAGGCTCTCAAAATGGCCAAGCAGGCACAATATTGCTGCCCTGGGATGAACTCTTTTTTTGGCTTCAGCTGGCTGGTGCTCTCACTTTATGGAGATGAACAATCGGACACTCCGTCAGAGAAGAAAGATTTCCCAGAAACTGCCCCCTGACCTAGACGCGAAAGTTGAAAGCTTTCACCAGTTTATTATTAAGATGAAAAAGCTGCACAATTATGAACTCTAACAAATTGGCAATATGGATGAGACCCCAGTGACCTTCGATCTCCCCAGTAACAGAACAGTGAATCCTTTAGGCAGCAACACAGTGCTTATCTAGACCACAGGACTTGAGAAAACTCATTTCACTGTAGTTCTGTCTTGCTTGGCAGATGGCACAAAACTGAAGCCAATGGTTGTAATCAAAAAGAAAACACTCCGAAAGTCTGTTGTTTTCCCCCGTGGAGTGCTTGTGTTTGCCCAGGGTTGGATGGATGAAGAGTTGGTCAGTGTGTGGTTGTAGAAAGTGTGAGACACTAGACCTGGTGCTCTGTGCCGCAAGCAGTCACTCTTAGTGTGGGACATGTTTAGAGCCCACTTGACAGAGTCTGTTAAAAAGACTGCCAAAAAACATTGTACTGACCTTTGTGTGACTCCAGGTGGGCTAACATCCATGCTTCAGCCCCTAGACGTGTGCCTAAACAAGCCTTTCAAGGATAGGCTCCAAAAGCTTTGGTGTGAATGGATGATCTCTGGTGCAGGCACACTTACAAAAGGCAGAAATCTTAAATGACCCAATATCACACAGGTTGTGAATGGGTTGAGCAAGCTTGGGATACAATCCCGGGGGAGATGGTTGCAAAAGCGTTTCTAAAATGTGACATCAGCAACATTTTGGATGGGAATCAGGACAACGCTCTATTCAAGGAGAGTGAGGAGCTCGAACACAAGTTTGAGGAGGATGATAGCCCCTATGCTCATGTTCTCACCGAGGAGTTCATGGCTGAGAATGAAGCAGTGCTCGACTTTTCAGATATCGAGGAGGATGGCGACTAACTTTGAAATTAAAAACAGGACTTCGAGTACCATACTAGCAATGACATTTTTTATCATAACCATGTTGCTGTGGTGGTATTCAATCGATGTGCAATGTTTGCCTACATTTTTTGTAATAAAGCAGTTTATCTCAGTTTATACACGGGTCAGTCATGTTTATAAAAATTTCCTGCTTGCATTGGGGGAGGGGGTCGGCTTATGCTCATGATTGGCTTATATAATGGTATATACAGTATTTAAAAACAGCCACCCCCCCGGCCCCATCACCCAGCTCCTCCGGGACATACCTTAATGCAGCGTCCTCTGCCACAGGACTGGCGCAGGTACCTGATGGGGCTGGGGGTCGCTACGGGGTGGCAGGCGGAGAAAGGATAGAAAAGAAAAGGTTAACAAAGTTAGTGTAATGCAAAATTATCCACAAATCATACCTAGATAACTGGACTACGTGTGATGGTTCTTTGCTAATAAGTTTGCTGGATTTTTTCCAGCCTATTTTATAACTGTTTCTATATAAATCTGTTGGTTTGTCTGCATATATTTGGGAAGGACTGGGGGAGACTGGGTCAGTCCTAGTGATATGATTGGCCACCAGTGTTATTTGTATACATTTCGGTTATCTTGCTTCATTTTAGACCAGTCACAGTGGAACCCTTAACCAGTGAGAGAGAGTGGCTTGAAAACCAGACAGACAATGCTGGCGATACAGGGTGGATCCTGGCTTGAAGGGGGTTGGTGTCAGGATGCCAGACAGACTGTGCATCCTGACATGGAACTGTTGGGTATCTAGCTTCACTCAGGGCTCGACAGATTGTGTTGGTGGCGTAGAGCCCAACATGCCCTGCATGTCCTGGCTTAGCCCTTGATTGGGCCCTGCATGAATGAAGCAAGTCAGAACTTAGTTTCTGAAAAAATAGGAAATGAGTTAAAAATATGATAATTCTTGCATTAGGGTTGCAAACACCACAAAACAAAATAAGGAAATGAAAAAAGTTAGGGATTGGAGTCTCAGGAGTCGCATATCGGTGGTGTGGTGTACCGTAGGGTTTTCAATCCTAATGCCCACCCCCCTCCTGCCAGCCCCTTGCCTCATGTCCCAAGGACAAGCTATAGGTCTGGGGCATGCAGTGACTGTGTGAAGAAAGTAATGATCTCCAGTGCAAAGACAGACTGTAACTCATAAACAACATCATTTTTACAGGTATAACTTTTAAACCAACTATTGTGTGACCACACGCCCTGGGTGGATGGTAAGGCATAGCAAATATGCCCCTCCCCCCATGTTCCCTATAACTTGTGCCATTATTACCACATAAGTTTCAAAGGTTACAGTTTAAAAAAAAATGTATATTATTTATTTATAGAGTTTTTACATTTTTATATAGAAAATGTATCGCATATTTTCAATAGTGCATTATTCAAAGGGTTCATTGACCACATATCAGAAAGTCAAAGCAAAATGAAAATTAAATAGTGCCTAGAGGCCAGCGGGGCACAGGACCCAAGGCTGCATGGATTCATGGCGGAAGGTCATGTCAGACGAATCTAATAGATTTCTTTGATTGGGTGACCAAAGTAGCAGACCAGGGAGGGGCTGTGGACATGGCCTACCTAGACTTTAGCAAGGCATTTGACACAGTCCCACATAAAAGATTAATAAAAAAATTAGCCAGCCTGGGAGTGGGTCTCAGGATGGTAGCCTGGGTAAAGAATTGGCTGGAGAACAGGACACAGAGAGTAATAGTAAATGGAGTCCACTCTGAAGAAAGAGGGGTTGCGAGCGGGTACTGCAGGTTCAGTATTGGGTCCAGTCCTTTTAATGTCTTTATAAGTGACATTGCAGAGGGTCTGGAAGGAAAAGTATGCCTCTTTGCAGATGACACAAAGATCTGCAACAGGGTTGATACACAAGGGGGTGGAAAGGATGAGAAGGGACTTGGCAAGGTTGGAGGAATGGTCAAAAGTATGGCAGCTTAGATTCAATACAACTAAGCACAAAGTAATGCACCTGGGAAACAAAAACCCAAGGGAAGAGTACACAGTGGGGGGTATTAACAACAAAAATGGAAAGGGACCTTGTGGTAGTCATATCAGATGAGCAAGCAATGTAAGAAGGCAGTAAGGAAGGCTGGGATGTATAGGGAGAGGCATCATCAGCAGAAAACAGGAAGTTGTTATCCCTCTGTACAGACAGTTGGTGGGACCCCATCTGGAGTACTTCGTGCAGTTCTGGAGACCCCATCTCCGCAAGGACATAGACAGGATGGAGGCAGTCCAGAGGAAGGCTACTAAAATGGTGCAGGTCTGCAACAGAAGCCATGTGACGAGAGAGACTAAAAGATCTTAATATGTATACCCTTGAGAAAAAGAGAGAGGGGGACATGATAGAAACTTTTCAAGTACCTCCAGTGAATCAACAAAGTCCAAGAGGGTAGCATTTTTCAGAAAAAGAGATGTGCAAGAACAAGGGGACACAATTTGACGATAGAGGGGGATGGCTCAGGGGCAATGTGAGGAAGTATTTTTTCACAGAGAGGGTGGTGGATGCATGGAATGGCCTTCATGAGGAGGTTGTGGGATCAAAAACAGTGGGGGAATTCAAGAATGCATGGGACAGACATAAGGCAATGCTGGTGGGAGTTAGGAAGAAGTAAGCTGTTGGTTAACTAGGATCTGCAGCTTATCCAATAGGTAGGGAAATGGGCAGACTAGGTGGGCCAAGCAGTCCTTTTCTGCCATCAGTCTGTATTTCTATATAGAATAATACATTGGGGGGGAGTGCATAACGAGAATTTAATGCACACCTGGGGTGTGGGATGCTAGTTTGTTAAAGCATCCCACATCAAGGGTGTGCATCAAGCTTGCACTTCCCCCATGTTTTGCTTTATATAATTGCTCAGAAGTGTTTTCTTGCCTTGAAAACACTACATAGCAGTTATAGAAAACGGTACAGCCAGTGTTGCTGTCTAAAGCATTAAATCAGCATTATTGCTGTGGTTTAAAAGCGCCGCAGCCAAGTTTTGTTGCCTACTCTTTATCGCTACACTCCTCTCTCTTTCTCACGTCTCTTCTGTCTGTTTTATGACTCTGTCTGTGTTGTGGTACCCGCTGGATTAGTTGAGACGCGGTCATGCCAACTGCCATTTTTACTTTGTTTTTTGTTTGTTGTTTTTTTTTTTTTCGATTGTCAATTATATTAAACATGTACTGCAGCCAGTGGGGTTGTTAAGTTATGAAATCCGGAGTATGAAAACAGTAACATTTAAAATACCTGACTTGAAAGGGGTTGTGGTGACACTGGAAAGACAGTGTGCGCACACTGGAAAGAGGATGCACATGTGCGGAACAAGGGAAACCTGGAGTATGTTCTCCGTTATAACCAGCTGGTAATAATGCTGAATTATAACCGGGTTTCCCTAAGGAAGAAAACACTAACTAGTATTTTTTTTTTTTTTTTAAAGTTATTTAACCAGGACTAGCACACTAGGCTGAAAGCTCTTTTACAGGTGCGACCTGGGAGCACAGGGAAGTTAAGTGACTTGCTCAGGGTCACACAGTCTGCAAGTGGAAGCTGTGGGATTCAAACCCAGGTGTGGTCTGCTGGATGTCACCAGATTTGCAGCTCAGAGCCTTAAACCACTGAGCTAAACTGCCTCCCTAAGTAACTATTATAAATATATTAAAAAATAGCACTCCTTAATTAACATTAATATATTTGTGTACTAGTTAAGTCCAAAAGATTAGATTTGGGTGGGATCCCAATTTCATTGTTAATCAAAAAAAAAAAATGAAGAAAAAATGTTTATACATTTCTCTTGGGTGCAGTACAATTATCAGGTACTACTAGAAAGAAAAAAATAAGGTCAAAGCGTTATGATTATACAAATATGAACTGTTAATTATCTTTGAAATACCTAAACATTAATTAGTCCGAACACTAAGATTGCTATCAATAAGATTACACAGTATTTAAGTTCATTAAAGTCCAAGTATCTAATGAAAGTCAGAATGAAATTACAACAGTTCAGTCCAAGAGTGTAAGTCCTGCAGATTTATTCAGCAGGAATACAGCGTCTCAGACAGGAGGCTTCTGTATTCAGACTGAGTTGGCAGGCCTTTGGTGTCTGAAAGGATTCTCTCATACATCCACTGCAGCTTCATGAGGGACCTCGGTTTTATCATCTTGAGTACCTGGTGACATAACCGCTTGCGTTTTACGTATCACCTCAATTTGGTTAATACCCAAGCTGTTCGGAGATAGTAGATCCAAAGAGGTGGACTTTGAGTTGATGTTTCACTAATATTAGAGTGAAAAGCCAAAAACCTGTGCCATGTTTGTTGGGTGGTTATAGCAACATAGAAACATAGACTTTGACGGCAGATAAGGACCACTTGGCCCACCCAGTCTGCCCATTTCCCTACCTACCAGTTAAGTTGCAGATTCTAGTTAACCAACAGCCTACTTCCTGCAACCCCCAACTATAATTGCCTTGAGTCTGTCCCATGCATGTTTGAATTCCCCCACTGTTTTAGACCCAACAACCTCCTCAGGAAGGCTGTTCCATGTATCCACCACTCTCTCCGTGAAAAGAAAATTTCCTCACATTACCCCTGAGCCGTCCCCCCTCTATCTTTAAATTGTGCCCCCTTGTTCTTACACATCTCTTTTTCTGAAAGATGCTACCCTCCTGGACTTTGTTGATTCCCTTGAGGTACTTGAACATTTCTATCATGTCCCCCCTGTCCCTCCTTTCATCAAGAGTGTACATATTAAGCTCTCAGTCTCTTCATATGGCTCTGCTGCAGACCCTGCACCATTTTAGTTGCCCTCCTCTGGACTGCTTCCATCCTGTCTATGTCCTTGCGTAGATGAGGTCTCCAAAACTGCACGCAGTACTCCAGATGGGGTCTCACCAACTGTCTGTACAGAGGGATAACAACTTCCCTTTTTCTACATGTGATGCCCCTTCCTATGCATCCCAGTATCCCCCTGGCTATCCTTACCGACTTTTCACATTGCTTACCCACCTTTAGGTCATCTGATATGACTACCCCCAGGTCCCTTTCCATTTTTGTTGTTGTTGGTACCTCCCCTGCTATTGTGTACTCTTCTCCTGGGTTTTTGTTTCCCAGGTGCATTACTTTGCACTTCTTTGTATTGAATCTAAGTTGCCACATGTCTGACCATTCCTCCAACCTTGCCAAGTCCCTTCTCATCTTTTCTACCCCCCCCTTGTGTTTCAACTCTGTTACAGATCTTTGTGTCATCTGCAAAGAGGCATACCTTTCCCTCCAGACCCTCTGCAATGTCACCTATAAAGATGTTAAAGAGGACTGGACCCAGTACTATGCCCTGAGGTACTCCACTAGTAACCCCCCTTTCTTCGGAATGTGTTCCATTCACTATTACCTTCTGTGTCCTGTTGTGCAGCCAGTTTGCTACCCAGGCTACCACCCTGGGACTCACTCCCAGGCTGGCTGACTTGATTATTAATCTTTTGTGCGGGACTGTGTCAAATGCCTTGCTAAAGTCTAGGTAGGCCATATCCACAGCCCCTCCCTGGTCTATTACTTTGGTCACCCAGTCGAAGAAATCAATTAGATTCGTCTGACATGACCTTCCTGCTGTAAATCCATGCTGCTTTGGGTCCTGTGCCCCGCTGGCCTCTAGGTACTCAACAGTTCTTTCTTTCAGAAGTGATTCCATCATTTTCCCTACCACTGAGGTCAAACTTACAGGTCTGTAGTTTCCTGCTTCTGCCTTGCTCCCACTTTTGTGAAGGGGAATCACATCTGCCCTCCTCCAGTCCTCAGGTACCACCCCATCCTGCCATGATCTGTTAAAAGCGTGGTCAGTGGTGTCACTAGGTCCTCCTTAGTTCTTTAGGATTCTGGGGTGAATCCCGTCAGGCCCCATTGCTTTGTCCATCTTGAGTTTTAGGAGTTCTTTCAGGACTCTTTCTTCTGTGAATGGACTGGTGTCAACCCCTCCTACCCAGAGTGCTTCTATTGTCTGGTTTAGGTAACTCCTCCTCTTCTTCTTTTGTGAATACTGAGCAAAAGTATTCATTCAGAATCTCTGCCTTTTCACTGTCCCCCTCTGCCCACCTCCCCTCTCCTTTATTAATCTTCACTATCCCTCCCTTAACCTTTCTATGCTCCCTAATGTACCTATAAAAGGTTTTATCCCCCTTCTTAACTGAGTTGGCTATTTTTTCTTCGGTTTGGGCCTTTGCTAGTCTGACTGCCTTCCCCATTTCTTTCTGCTTTAATTGATACAGTTCCCTGTCATGCTCCTTCTGTGATTTCTTATACTTTATGAATGCAGCCTTTCTCTCCTTAACCTTCCCTGCCAACTCGTTTGAAAACCATAGTGGTTTTTCACTCCACTTTGTTTTCTTTATTTGCTTCACACACAGGCTTGTTGCCTCTATGATGGCAGTTTTGATTTTTCTCCATTGTTCTTCCACCCCTCCTTTTTGGTCATTTGCTAGTGCATTTTTCAGGTATTCACCCATTTTGCCAAAGTCAGCTCTTCTAAAGTCCAGTATCCTTGTTTTTGTATGGCTTATCTCCATGGTTGTGCTCATTGTGAAGCACACTGTGCAGTGGTCACTTGTTCCCAGATGTCTACTGACTTCTAAATGTGTGATCCTCTCTCCATTTGAGAGTACCAGGTCTAATATTGCTCCCTCCCGAGTGGGTTCCAACACAAGCTGTCTAAGGCCTGCCCCCTGCAGGGCATCGAGAATGATCCTGTTCTTGGACGTGGCTGCAGTACCTGTTATCCAGTTAACATCTGGCATATTCAGGTCCCCCATCAACAGTATCTCCCCTTTTTCAGCCATTTTGAGAATGTCCTCTATCATTTTGTTGTCCATTTCCTCCCCTTGAGACGGGGGTCTGTATACAACCCTGTGCGGATTGTGATGCCATTCCTGTCTCCAAGGTGACCCAGAGTGCCTCTTGTCCTCCCCTTACTTTTTAGTTCTGTAGCTTTGATCCCTTCCTTATGTATAGAGCTACTCCACCTCCTCTGTACCTCCTGTCCCTTCTGTAGATTGTGTACCCTGGTATGTTGACATCCCAGTCATGGTTCTCGGTGTCCCATGTTTCCGTGACTGCCACAATATCCAACTGTTCATCTTCCATCAGGGCTACTAACTCATGAAGCTTGTTTCCCAGACTATGGGCATTGGTACTCATTGCCCTCCATTTAACGTTGGCTTTATCCTTTTTTCCCCCATCCCTGCTCTTACTGTCCTTGTCTATTTTTCTATTTACCACTGTCCTTCCCTGTGTTGAGCTTTGTACCTCAGTGTTTACCTTACTACCTGCCAGAATAGACCTTTATCTCTCCAGGTGGCCCCCCAGTCCCCAATGAAGCCAAAGCCCTGTGCTCTGCACCAGTTTTGCAACCATTCATTAAACTGCATGGTGTGCAGTACCCTAGCCTCACTCCTGCCATGGACTGGTAGCACCTCTGAGAAGGTTACCGTGCTTGCTACCCATCTGAGGCCCCTCCCCAACTCCACAAATTCATTCTGCACTGCACTGATCCCATGCCTAGCTAGGTCATTTGTCCCAAGGTGGACTATGATATCTAGTTCCCTCTCCTGCGATGCTGCTTCTGCAATCCTGAGGATTCGCTTCCTGTCCCTCCAAGCCATGGCACCAGGCATAGCCACTGGTGACTGATAGAAACAATCAAATACACAACTGCTCCACCACCCTGGTGAGTACTGCCCTTTATAGTACTTCAACTAACACCACAATTTACTAGACCACGTCTCCTGCACAAATCACTCTGCTGAGTCCAGGGATAAAAATTAACTCACTCCTCAGCCAGCAGGACACTTTTAAAATGTTGCAAAAATATCCTTCCAAATCCTAGGTCTCAACCCCAACAATCAAGCAAATTCAGTTGTATCTCACTCCCTCTGGTTATAAAATTACTACCCTTTTAATGGAATCCTGCAATTCTCTGCTTAATGCCAATAAAGAAAAAAAAATGAAACTTTTTGTAGAAAGCGTAGCTCCCTTTCTGTACAAGTATTATGCCTCACCAGGTTTCCAGGTCATAAATGGAGTTATAGTTTGTTCTTTGCAGTGTAGCAAGGTTTTCAGCTTCCACAGACAACTCAAAGTCAGACTGGTATATCTTAAAAAAACCAAAACACCACAGTCCTTTCATTCATGCTGATTTGATTATCATTTCTCTGTCAATTAAAGATGAAAAAGTCACAGTTCTTGTAGTGGCAAAAATTTCTGCTGGCAACCTTTTTGCAGATATTCTAAAGGCATGGACAGTGTTCGGGCAGTAAGCATTACGAAAGTTCATTTGCTCCTACTGTTTTACTAGGTCACAGGTGTTTAATTCTTGTGTTTCTTTTTAAATCTTGCAAACTGTTTATTTAAAATACGTGTGTTTCTAATAAAGGAACACCCACAAAGTGCAAATTCAAAAGCCACTGATTGTTCTCAATTGTTTCCATCTTGTAGGCTGTAACTATTGAGCCTCTCATCAAAGTAGTGGATAGGGAGGGATAGGGTGAAAAGTAGTTTTTGAACTTGGCTTTTAACGGTTAGGTGGCCCTGCCAGAATATTTAAAACATATAGGTTTTTAGGATGTGCATACATTCCGGTGGCACAGCAAGGGTTAATTCATTATTTTCTTTTCAAATTGTTTCAGCAGTTTCTGATTTTCTTGTACTGCCAGATCATTTTACTTCAGTTTGTATTTCAGTTTTCTCAAACTTGCCATCCAACTTAAGAGTCCAGTTTTTGTATCATATTAATCAGTATCGCAAAGATCTCTTAACATCATTGAGACGTTTCAGTTTTCTTCTCCACAACAGGGGTGGTGCCGATTTCGGGAAGATTGTGCTTTTGTACTCTTATTGAAACCACCACCTCTGGTAAGTCCTGAACTTTGGCCGCCATTTCAGTATTAGGATCTCTGGTTGTTTTAGGAGTAGAACTTTTAGGAACAGTGCCTTCTTTCTCTTTGGCTGGTATCTGTTACAGTTACATTTTCTACAAGTACTTTTCCAGCGGACCTCTTTATTCCTTTTTAGTTGGTTGAACTAAATCAATCAGTAAGAAGCTTGTATCTTTTAATTTCTTCTCTTTTTTTAACTGCTGTCTTAGTTTTTTCCAGTCTTTTTTGAAAGAGTGGGTGTAAAAGGTCATGGCTCCATGAAATAAGCTAAAAACTCAACTTTGTCAACTCTGCAATGGTAGAAAAAGTGGGTCTGTGTTCAGAGCATTATAACAAGTGTGCTGCTCTCTCAGCACCCATATTGGATCCACCTTTTAAAATGTTTTGGCATTTTTGCAAGTTTTGCATAGCCAAGAGTGACTTATGAAAGTTCTTCCTTCGAATGTTTTGAGTCAGGCCTCTGCTGCCTATTTTATTTGTATAATATCAGCTGTTTGGGTGTAGATTTAACTGTCTTTGATTTCAACTGCTGGCCCAAGTGTTACACAGGATCACAGTAATATCATCAGTGTTGTGTGGAAGCTGCTCCCTGACTGCCACAGTATTCCATACAGAAGTATTCAATCAAACCCAGCCTCACAAAAATAACATGGCAGCCCTATCCCCCCAGAAAACCTATGCTGTACTCAAGCATCATAATTTGGTATGAGACAAACATCCTGCATGAGACTTGAACCCACACCCTTCTTGCCCAGCCCAGAGGCAAGAGCCCTAACTTCTGAGACACTGGTAGCTAGCTCGATTGAGGCCTTTAAAGCCGATTTAAAGACATGTCTGTTTGAGAAAGCTTTTAATTTTATTTGAATATATTTTTTGATTTGAAACTGTTTGGGGATTGTTTTATTGTGAAGCGCTCAGAGCTTGCGGACATGTCACTATATAAATAAAATTTGCCTTGCCTACCATCAGTATTAAAGATACAGTGCTTTGATTCGATAATGAAGGAATGACTAAATTGACGTTATTATTTTGATAAAATAACATTTTCCCAGAATTGCCCAGTGGCCAGTAAGTGATCCAGGTTTTTTTGGGTTTGAGTGCTTGCAGCCTGGTGGCTGTGGCTGGGAGGAGTGCTGCCTTTAGCAGTGCGGACTTGCTGGAGGGAGCTGGCAGTGTGCATTCTGTCACTTCAGTGACCCCTGGTGGTGGGCTGGGGAGCTTGCTTCTCTGTCAGGGTGTCGCTGCTTGCCTGCTAACAGGCCAGATGGACGCAGTGTGCCACTGCAAGGTGGAGGGAGGTCAGAGGAAACAAAAATGCAGGAGAAAACCTCCTTATCATCCACATAATGGCTACCAGCACTCTTGGACCCTGCACCACATGAATCCTAGTGGGCATCATGCTGGATGGGGCTAAGAGGTTGCCAGATAACCCAACCTCTGAGGATCACGCAGATGGTGTGGGACAGACAAGCTGCTGTATGTTGCTGTTTTTTAAATGTTTGTTTATGCCCTTTCACTGGAGCTACCCTTCTCAGTTCGGCCTTCTCCATGCATTGTCCCTCCCTTCTCTGGCACTTTCCTCCCACCTTCCAGGAGGTCCATGGGGCAGCTCCTTCTGGGTGATGGGTTCCATTGAGGGTTTGTAAGCTGTCCCCTCTGGTGCTAGTTGCACAAAGGGGTGACAAGTCTGGATAGCTGGACCAGCTAGCGCTGACTTCATGTAACATGCATCAGGGCTTTTCTTTCACTAATTAGATACCCATCCCAGACATCAACAGGGTGCTGGCACTTCAGCATTAGTCGACATCCCCCCCACACACACAAGCAGCTACAATTATACCACCACCTGTAGTCACCCGGGGAAGGGGTATTACAGTGGAGCCTGCTATCCTCCCTCCTGGGAGAAGGAGAGCATCTTGTGAGATGCTCGATCCTCCTCTCCCAGCCGTGTCCCAACTTCCTGGGCTCATTCTCAAACCAGGGTCTTCAGCATTGCAAGAAGCAGCCGTGTTACTATGCCAGTGGAAACCAAATCACTTTTTCAGCCCTTCCAGTTAGGGAAGTCACGGTATGCTGCGGTATCAGAAGTCACGGTATTGATACCATGAGCAATTTCCAGTACTGCGATAACCGTGATTCACGGTATTCAGACCTTTCATCCAATTTTTAATTATTTTTTGTATTGTCAGGGAAAACTGTCCCTTCCACACCTACTCTCCCTGATGCTTTGTACAAAAGTTACTTCTTATGTTATACTGCGGTATAACGGTTATTGCAATAATTTTATCATGGTTATTGTATAGTGGAAATGTTATTATCATGACATGCCTACTTCCAATAATACATTCTGTAGCACACCTTGCTGATGTTTTGATGTGCATTCATGAGAACCAGTGGATTAGCTCATCAGTTGTTATTTTATGTTGAACAAACGATGTTCCAGTAATGTAGAAACCTGGCAGCAGGGAGTAGAGGGACCAGTACTGTATTTTTTCACAGTATGTCTGGTGGGTTTATAATTTGGTGTTCAGATTGTTTGCTTTGGATCCTAAAATGTTTGGATTCAGTACTGGAATCTAAACGTCTGCGTGCTCGCTAACAGTCAGTACAGAGCGGGGAGGTGATCTGTTCATGGGAAAAGGGTTGTGCTGGACACCCTAGGTAATGGCTTCCTTGGCAGCCCCTCCCATGCTGCCAAGACCCCAAAGTGGGCTGTCTGTTCCACCTGTGGCCGTCTCAGACAGAACAAGGCGCTTCCTTCATAGTGGCAGCAGGAGCCCCCTGCCCCTGGGATCCATCTGATGGCGGAGGTACCAGAGGTCCGGGGAAAGAGTCCACTAGTGCAAGGTATGTGTGACAGGCTGCAGGGGTATGTCATCAGGAGAGCCAGAAACAGTAGGTGTCCAGGGTAGTAGGAGCAAAAAGAAGTCTGATGATCTAACCAAAAAAAAACTACATGAGAGAGACTCTTTCACGGTTCCGTGAGCTGCACAGTAACTGTCTGACTCACTGAAGCTGGCTGGAAGGGGGGGATATTTTTGGTACAGGAAGACTGTCCCCTTAAGACCTGATCTGAGACCAGTGTCTCTTTTTCCTGCTGAACTGGTCTGGGATCAGCTAGTGTCACAAATGTGGCTAACCACAATCTTGGTAAAACTTCAGCCAGCATAGGCTAGTGGTTAGTGCACATGGCTGTGATCCAGGAGGTCTGGGTCTGAATCCCAGTTCCCCTAAAATTCCTTCAGCCTTAGATTTCACGAGTGGTGTTCCATTTCGTTGTGATGTTGGAATAGTAAATCTGCACTAAGGGGTGTAAAGTGCAGGAAAAAAGTGCAAGCCACCAGACTTGCAAAATCTGAATATTTTGTATCCATACTCCAGAGCAATCTTAACCACTCCTTAAAGTTCTAGGAGGTTTTACATTCCCCTTGTTCCTTCCAACCCAGTTCCCCCATCCCCCGGTCTCTTCAGGTTAGATAACTCCTCATCTCTGATTCTGCGGCTGTTGTCGCTTCCATTAGCTCTTTCTTCACCTCCTGTGCTCAGTCTCTTCTCTTCTCCCCATCCATTCATGTCTCCTCTTGTCCCTGCTCCTCCTATGCACTTTTTCTGTTTCTCTCCCACCACTCATTTACCCTTTCTCAAGGTCATCCTAGCTCTTAACCCTCCAAGGCTATGAGCCCTGACAGTTTTGACCCCAAGCTCCGTCATCTCTTTGCTCCTGCGATTGCCATCCCTATTTACCAAACTTCTTAACCTCTCCTACTCAACTGCTGTCCCTGGTGCTTGGAAGCAGTCTCTCCTTAGCCCCGTTCCTAAAGGAGTGATCCCTCCTCTCTTGATGACTACCGTCCAGTCCCTCTGTTCCCCATCCCAGCTGAGCTCCAGGAACACCTTGTACTCTCATAACTTTCCCTCTTCCTTGACTGCTCTTTCTTGTTCACTCCTTTCCAGTCTGGCTTCAGAAAGTCCCACTCCATGTCCGCCTCCCTCCTCTGGCTCACTGACTCATCCTTTCTAGTGTAACCCCCACCCCTGCCTTTTTGCCAAAATGACAGGTGGCATGCTGTTGGCGCTGGCAGCAATACCTGGTGGGGACCTGGGTTCGGGGAGGATGAGGTTACCTGGCACAAGGGGACCTAGGTTTGGCTACTCTGCACAGGGGCACCCAAGTAAATCCGAACACAGGAAGCAATAACTGTAATGTCCAGAACCCGGAATGGGATTTTTCAGTGTGGCTTTTATTCATAACTAGCTGAACACAACAAAGCATAGATGAACCCCAGTGGGGCTACCTTTACTGATAATGCAGATTAGAGGCTACAAGGCGGTCCACTTGAAGAATGGACCAGTTCTACTGTTTTCAGGCTCTGGACCCACCAGGCACACAGCCCGGACTTGCATGCGCTTTGGATACACAGCCCGACTGGCCTGGCTCCCCTGCCGGCCACTTGACTGGCAGTTCATTGGAAGAATGAATCCATTTTACTTGTTGTGGCTCCCCACACCACTTAGAGTCTGCGACCCCTAGAGAGATTTCCTTCTTACTTCTTCTGACTCCCAATCTCACAAAGAGAATTCTTTTCCCAAGTTGTGGCTCCCCACACCACTTAGAGTCTGCGACTCCTAGAGAGATTTTCCCATTTGCAACCCACGTCTGGGTACCTACCTCATCACTGGCCAAGTACATGAGGTAAGTAGCAATCACAGCAGAAATCCGTAGAGGTAGACCTGGTTACTAAAGATGGAGGGTGTTCCCACCTCCAGCTCCCACAGCCCATACCCAGCCATTTCTCTGGACACACTGAAAACTTTGGACTGTAGAGTAAACGGCGGATGAACTGTCGCACCCCATCTACAACATTACTTGAATCCACACAGCACTTTAGCTTTTGACACTACTCCATTTGTTTGTCCTAGTACTATAGGCCTCCCAAATAGTAGTTCAAATCCCAGATTTCTTCACATTTCCCAGGCTGAAGAAACACAATTTTTGGCCTCTCAAATTAGAGCTAAACACTCACCCTTTTGTTGCAGGTGCCCCACAGGCGAAGTACAACTCTTTCCAATTTTCAAGCACAAACCGAAACTGTAAAAGGCAGCTTTCTCTCTTTAGCAGAAATTAGGGGATTGCCCCTGGAATCTACATGGGGATACTTTACTCCCCCCACACCCCGGAGGGAGGGGGGCACTGAGACCTGGACAGCGGTCTCCACCACTTGAACACTGGACACTGACCTTCTCACACAGAAGGTAAACTAAAGACTTCCTTCCTGCTGGCAGGCAAGCAGGAGACTGACTTTGAAAACTCCCAACGTTCTATCTCACTCCCTCTGCTGCAGATTCCAATGTGGCTTATGCAGCTGCGACAGTTCTATTGGTGATGTCATCTCTCAGTCTCAGCTGAGACTGAGAACAGAGTGAGACAGTGTGAAACCCATTTAACTGGAGTTTCACAAGCTGCCTTCCCTGCCTACCACTAGGTCTTACTGGGATTCTAGTAACCCTGGGTAACGGGTTACACTCGCCTTGACCAGGAAAATGACTGTCCCAGTCATTGTGCACTCCAACCTTAGGGCCATCCCACCCTATGTGCTACCTGGGAGGGGTGATCGGGCCCCCTCCTACCATGTGCAAGCACAGGCAGGCAACACTAAGGGCCTAGAGGCCTGTAGCTGACATATCAGCCTCTACACTATCCACTTACTATGGACACCCAGTGGCTCTGGTAGAACCATCCAGAGCATAGCCCTGATAGATCAGCACTGCGGTCCCCACTGCAGGTCAGGGCCACAGCCTGTCCATCCCCCCTAACCCTCTGGGGAAAACCTATCTGCCTCTAATATAATATTCCCAAAACAAAAAAAAACCCCGGAACCTCCCCGACCTTGGGCAACCTGCAACCACACACCATTAAAATACCAATTACTGCCTCCTCCCTACCCCAACAACCACACCTGTGGAAGGAAAAGGGTTAATACAGCAATAACCATAACAATAACACCACAGTACTTTAAATTTCTACACAGTAAAGCACTGAACAAGGAACTCCGATGAGCCCCTCCTCCTCCTCTTGTCTTCTTTTTCTGTCTTCCCAGGAACACCTGTAAGAAAAAGAAAGATAAAACACACTCTCCTAATCTGCATACACAGTCTATCTAAAACCCTTCCATACAAAACACTGAACAGTCCCAAAAAGATTTTTTTAGAAAAAGGTAGAAAAACAGTATTTACATTAGAATACAATAATGACATTATTTACAATACACATTTGGGGGATGGAGTGCCCTTAAAGTCCCAACTAGTGACCACAAGGCCCGAAGGCTAGTCCAATAGAGTCTCTCCTGGGCCGAAGCCCAGTGAAGCACAGTTCTAACAGGCCAAAGTCCCGAAGGGGAGAGTCTTTGCGGACAGTTCACACATTTTGAAGTCTGTAATGTAGGGTGTGTACTGCAATGTCATAAAGATAGAAAAGTTTCGGACTTACCAGCCATTTGTAGTACTAGACTCTGCACGAACCTGCACCCTGCTGAAGACTCTCCCTGGCAGCATTTCTTCTGATACAGCTGGGCGGACATCTTCCGGGAACCACAGGAGGGCACATCTGGAAACAGCTGGGTTGATGTCATCCGATTACCAGGCGATGAACAGGAAATAGCTGGGCCTGTGTCCTCTCTGGATCTGAAGTCATCTGGTGGGCCAGTGGATGGTTGCTGGACAGGACAGTACACTGTAGACTAATGAATGTGTAGCACCTGAGTCCTTGGTTATTCATATTGACGGATCAATAAGGGCACTTCACAGTCTGATGTGGCAGTATTGACTACCACTGCTCGGCTCTCCATTTTGTAGGCACAGGCTTAATTGCTGGGAGGTCCTTGCGCTGAGGCCAATAGTACTGGGGGTCAGGGGCTTGAATTATTACCCCGTCTGGGCGCACATAATTCACACAGTGGGAGATTTCACGTCCCTCTCCGTCCACTATTCTCACTCTGTCCATAAACAGTGTTCTGCCTCTCTTCCACTGGGTATACTTTTCATGGAACAGTCTATTCTTTACATGCTGGTTGGCCCCAGGATGCACATTTTTCATTGCTTCATCCCAGATCCAGGATTTCCTGCAGTTCTGAATCTCCTCCCAGACTTTCCGAGGAAAGGTAGGAAAGGTCATACCATAGATCTCATTTGCTTTTCTACGAACCAGTCTCTCCTCTTTACTTGCTTTGGTCAATCTGAGAGTGGCCTGGCTTGGGGGTGGCCAGTTCTGGTTCTGCCAGCTTCACATTCTCAAGGAAATTAAAAACGGATCCCTGACTTCTTCCTCTTGTAAAGCCAGGGCAGTGGCATCACCACCTTCTTCAACACATTCCTCCGAGGCAAGATCTTGAGGCTGTCTGCCTGTTCCTTTCTCACAAGGCCACATAGGTTCCCCCCCATCTTCCTCTTCACTGAGGATCTGAGCCCAGGAGTGAGCAGTCGTTCTCACCCCCGAGACTATCCATTCATCACTAGGCGCGGAGGTCGACACCTCCCATTCAAAGGCCTCCCGCATCTCATCTTCATCTAAGAGACTTGGGCTAGGCCCCCCCACCCAGGGGTCTGTTGATGCTTTATCCGAACTTTCTTTCTGAGATCCAGCATCCAAAACTTCAACTTCTGATTCAGTCTCTAACTCTGCACCCTCTAGCTTTGTGCCACACTCCCCCGAGGGATCTTCCTCCACAGGCTGCGCCTGGTGCTGTGTGCTGCCAACTGCAGATTCCTGAATTTTTGTCCATGTGGGGGCCAAATGAATTGGAGGCGCTTTATACAAGCCATATTTTTGTAGGCATCCAGCACAGTGAGGAATCATGAAGACGTCCCTTCCAGCACTCGAGCATATTTGGCATACACGCACTGGATAATTAGGAATTGCCACATCAGGAGGCAGTTGCCCTCCATAGCACCACTTTTCAGTATCTCTCAGTCTATTTACTGCTGCTATTACTGCAACCCGGGCATGATCCGGGTAACGAGCTGGTCCTGAGGCCATAACTGCAGAAAAATAAACAAAAGTTCACTGTAACTGAAAGTCCCACTTTAATGAACACGCTCTGTAGCTTTAAAATGGCTCCTCTGCTGCTGTGTTTACTTTACTACCCCACCCTGTAATGGTGGCGGCAGCACTCCTGTGCATCAACATTTAGAATCTGGGTCAAGCCACTGTGCACCCGATTTACACCAGCTATTGATAACTTTTACTCAAACTGCACAACTTGCTCTGATTTGGCTTCACACACATTTACAGGATTTTCCTTGGACTTTTCACAAGCTGGCAACATTCATTTTATTACAGTCCCTTAAAAGCTTCAGGTTTTAGCTGAGGATTGCCTGCTTCTACTAGTGTTGCATTTTACTACAACCCACAGTCTCTCTCTGGCTGCAAACTTTAAACTGAGGCTATTTTCACTTTCATGCACACATTCAATGGCTTTACAGACTTGCACTTGCTGGCAGGACCTCGCACAGTCATTACTTGCAAAGCGACTACACTGCTGCACACACATTTTATATGGCATTACTGAAAATCACTGATTGAGCAGTTTTATGAAGGTTTACTCACTGTTATTAGTAGCAACTTGCTGTGATGGGGTAAAACGGCCTGCAGCCAGTTCTTGAAGGCCTCTGTACACAAACGGGTGGGCAGTCCTAGCGATCGTCGTTTTAACCACCAAACTCGCTATTTCCACGATCGATTTGCTGGTTGAGCCCGATTTTAAACTCAGAAGTCTATTTTTTAACTGTTCACAGCGCTTTGAATACTCCGCGACGCTCCTCCACTGCCAGTACAAGCACTGCACTCTCACTCCCTCTCGAATGCTGAGGCAGTCTCAGAAGAGCTGGCTGAGGGGCGGGACCAATTGCAATCTGACCAACCACACAACGCCATGCAAATGAGCCTCTTCTTCCTCGCAAGGGCTCCTCTCCTCACGGCGATCATCGAGCAGGCAAATTTAAACTGTAAACTGCACTTTTTTTTTTTTCCAAAACTGACTCCACGGCGGGAGCCCATTTCAACCATGTAACATTGCCATTAATTCTGCAGTCTCTCCATTTACACAGAAAGCATTTCCAACGTCCAGGGCATAATCTCTCTGTTGCTACCCCTAGTCTTCCACACTTTCCTCCACAGAATTCATTTTAAAAGTATTTCAAACGTCCAGGGCACCATTTCTCTGTTGCTACCCCTAGTCTTCCACACTTTTCCTCACAGAATTAATTTTAAAAGCATTTCAAACGTCCAGGGCATAATTTCTCTGTTGCTACCCCTAGTTTTCCACACTTTTAGTTACCACAGTTCATTTTTGAAAGCAGGCAAAAAGCGCTGTAAACAATTTTGATGCAGGACAAGGGCACACTCTTTGGCTTTACAGCTCCTTGGTAAACAGTTGGCATTTTTAAACAGCAGCACAAGATTCACAGCACACAGCAACACACTAGGAAATTGCTTCAGCTTTTGGGCTACCCTGCCAGATAGCCAAAAGCAGCTGGCCTTGCCCAAGCACCTTCCTTCCTGAACAAATCCAAGCGGTGCCTCCATTTTCTAACTCCCCACCCTGCCTTTTGCCAAAACGACAGGTGGCATGCTGTTGGCGCTGGCAGCAATACCTTGTGGGACCTGGGTTCGGGAGGATGAGGTTACCTGGCACAAGGGACCTAGGTTTGGCTACTCTGCACAGGCACCCAAGTAAATCCAACACAGGAAGCAATAACTGTAATGTCCAGAACCAGGATTGGGATTTTCAGTGTGGCTTTTGTTCATAACTAGCTGAACATAACAAAGCATAGATGGACCCCCAGGGCTAGTTTACTGATAATGCAGATTAGAGACTACAAGGGTCCACTTGAAGAATGGACCAGTTCTACTGTTTTCAGGCTCTGGATCCACCAGGCACACAGCCCGGACTTGCATGCGCTTTGGATACACAGCCTGACTGGTCCGGCTCCCTGCTTCGGCCTTGACTGGCGTTCATTGGAAGAATGAACCCATTTTACTTGTTGTGGCTCCCCACACCACTTAGAGTCTCACGACCCTAGAGATTTCCTTCTTGCTTCTTCTGACTCCCAATCTCACAAAGAGAATTCTTTTCCCAAGTTGTGGCTCCCCACACCACTTAGAGTCTGCGACTCCTAGAGAGATTTTCCCATTTGCGACCCACGTCTGGGTACCTACCTCATCACTGGCCAAGTGCATGAGGTAAGTAGCAATCACAGCAGAAATCCATAGAGGTGGACCTGGTTACTAAAGATGGGGGTGTTCCCACCTCCAGCTCCTCACAGTCCATACCCGGCCATTTCTCTGGACAAACTGAAAACTTCGGACTGTAGCTTAAACGGCGGATGAACTGTCGCACCCCCTCTACAACATTACTTGAATCCACACAGCACTTTAGCTTTTGACACTACTCCATTTGTTTGTCCTAGTACTATAGGCCTCCCAAATAGTAGTTCAAATCCCAGATTTCTTCACATTTCCCAGGCTGAAGAAACACAATTTTTGCCATCTCAAATTAGAGCAAAACACTCACCGTTTTGTTACAGGTGCCCCACAGGCGAAGTACAACTCTTTCCAATTTTCAAGCACAAACCGAAACTGTAAAAGGCAGCTTTCTCCCTTTAGCAGAAATTAGGGGATTGCCCCTGGAATCTACATGGGGATACTTTACTGCCCCCACCCGGAGGGAGGGGGGCACTGAGACCTGGACAGCGGTCTCCACCACTTGAACACTGGACACTGACCTTCTCACACAGAAGGTAAACTAAAGACTTCCTTCCTGCTGGCAGGCAAGCAGGAGACTGACTTTGAAAACTCCCAACGTTCTATCTCACTTCCTCTGCTGCAGATTCCAATGTGGCTTATGCAGCTGCGACAGTTCTATTGGTGATGTCATCTCTCAATCTCAGCTGAGACTGAGAACAGAGTGAGACAGTGTGAAACCCATTTAACTGGAGTTTCACAAGCTGCCTTCCCTGCCTACCACTAGGTCTTACTGGGATTCTAGTAACCCTGGGTAACAAGGGGTTACACTAGTATGGAGCAGGGCCAGATCACCTCCACCATCTTTGTTGACTTTGCCAAAGCCTTCAGCACTGTTTCCCACCCCCTTCACGTGGACAAGCTTAAAGGAGAACTGTGCTGAACCTGCAAGTCATTTTTCCCAGTAGAAGCAGTTTTAAAGTATTTGTTCTGTTACTGTTCCATCTATTCAGGCCTTTTAGTAACCTCAGTGGGTGTTTCTGCTTTACAGTCTGGTGGTAAGTACCATTTTAGAACTGTATGAGTCCCAAACAACCTCAGAGTTTTATAACAGAACGTAACTGCATTGTCCTAACAATAGAAGTGTAGAATGGGGACATAAACTATATCATACAGTTCTAAAATGATTCTTACCAGCAGCATGTAAATCAGAAACACCCACTAAGATAACTGGAAAGCCTAGATAGCTAGAGCAATAACAACATTTGAACCAGTATTTAAAAAAAACAGCTTCTACTGGGAAAGTTGACTTCTAGATTCAGCACAGTTCTCCCTTTTTTTTTAACTTATTCTTTATTCTCCTACTGCTGCCTCAGATCGCTCTTTCAGAACTCCCCTCACCAGGCCCAGTCAGCAGTATCGAGCTGTCTGCTCCTAGAGTGCAACGCTTACCCTTTCTTACCTTCAGGGCCTCGGATTCCCCTCCGGGCTGGGCAGCGGAGGTACCCCAAACTTCCCCTTGGTCATCATTGAGGACCGCGCACATTGGAGTCTGCCCCTGGTTCCTGCCTTGGACTTTGGTGCTGGGGTTCGTCGCCTAGATCCTGGGCAGGAATTTTCCCTGTTCTGTGCCCTCTCCTGCAGAAGTCAGTGCTCGAGGAGGGCCAGTGAGATGGAGGCGCACTAAGACATACCTCCCCTCAGGATCCTCGGCCATCATCCACTCTTCCCATTCAGTTGCTTCCCTGACCGCACTGCCAATACCTAGGTTCACCCAGGATATGGCAGTAATGCAGCGGGGCTAGCTTGCAACCCTCCCCTGAGAGGGAGAGCAGCCATCAGGCGCTCAGTCCCTCTCTTCCCCCAGCCAACCCTCGATGACCCGAGTCTGTCACCGAACTCGGGTCGCTGGCATGGTGCGAGGTGTGGCGTCCAGCACCTCAGCGTCACCGGTCTGACTAGCACAGTTCTCCTTTAAGATGACAGGGCTCTGTACCTGTTCAGTCAATTGGTTCTGCTCCTACCTTGAGGACAGGTCTCAAAAGCTGTACATAGTGGATACACCCTACTCCCCCCCCCCATCTGCTTAGGAGTTCCACAAGAGTCTGTCCTTTACCCTGTCCTCTTCTCCATATTCCTAAATGACCTCTCTGCATCCATCCACATGTACCCAGATGACACTGGGCTCTTGGCCTCCAGCTCTTTTGCTACTGACCGCACTGCACAGCTACAGCTGGACTTTGACAGCTTCCAGTGCTGGTTCTGCGAAAACCAGCTGTCCTTAAATGCCAATGGTCTACGTGACCTTTGGCTCCAGCAGAGGATTGTCAGGCTCACTCCTCTCCCCTCCTTCCCTCTACCCTTGATGGTACTGCTATGGAGGATGTCTCCTCCTTTAAGTACCTTGGGGTCTGGTTGGACTACCATCTCGATTTCTGTGCAGTGTGGATGCCATCCACCAGAAGCCATCCACCAGAAGCCCCACGTTGTGCTCTAAAGGAATAAAGTGAGCATCCCGCTACCTGTCCACTGTGAGATTGCCTTGAAAATAATCATCCCCATCTTCAACTATGGCAACATCATTTACAGTGCCACTCCTACATCCATCCTTGCCATACTAGACCCCCTCTTTTACTCTTTCTGCCATTTTGCCCTGGACTGTCCCTCTCGCATCCACCACTTTTTACTATACTCCTCCCTCTCCCTGCCCTCCCTTTACACCAGACGATACACCCACTGTGTCTCTGTCTTATCAAAATTGTGGCGTAACTGCCTCTCTCCTCTCATCCCCAACCCCCACCCCACATCTCTTACTTCACCAATCGCACTCTCATCCCCTTCCCCCCTCCCACCACGAATCTACTCCTGGCCAAGCTGCCTTCTCCTCGTCTTCTCTAAGCTCTAGTCCTCCCTTCCCCTGTTCATCCAGTCTGCCTCTTCCCTTTTCTACTGTAAGTCTCTCCTTCATTAGTTTACTACAATACTAGCTCCTAAGCAGCCACTCACCTCTTCCCAGCCTTTGCTTGCCGTAGCCTGGATGTTGCACTATTGACTACTCCCACCCCAAAAAAAAAACTCGCCTCCCCAGTTTGGTATTGTACATTGCTCCTGATCTGAGCTATTACAAATCCACTCCACCATAGGCACCTTGTTACATTGTTTTAATCTGCATTGATTGTTTGTTTGTGCACCGGTAATTTACGGTACGTTTTGCACCTTATTCCATTGTTGACTCACACACACACACACACACACACACACACACACACACACACACACACACGAGGATGCATCTGGAAACGAGCTATTACCAGGTCAGTGTGTCCTAGCTGGTAAAATATTTAATTAAATAAATACATATGTTAAAGAAGCTGATCTTAGAGCTGGTCTCAGGGACACAGTCTATCTGGAGTAGGATTTTTTTGGAACTATTTAAAATGTAACATCTCATTTTTCTGCCAGTCCTATGGGGGACTGCAGGAACACATTGATCTATTACATCAAGCACCCATTAAGACACAAATAGACAACAGTCCATCAAAAAGTCTTAACGATCCAGCTGTAGTAACAAGAAATACAGACGCATCACAGGCACCATTGGCATGGTATGTTTAGGTGTGACAGCAGTCGCGTATTGTAGTTGTCACTAGTTTACACACCACTCACATGATTGTATGAGTGAATGATTAATTTAGACTTGACCTACAATAAAAACAGAAACCTGCACATCCTGCCGTGCATGACATACATTGTCTGAAACCTTTAGACTGGGGCCAACCACAGCAATATTGCACTGAAGCATTTGATTCTGCCTCAAGTCTCTGACATCATTAAGTGAATATGGGAGTCCAGCTCCTTTGGTCTCATGCCTGAACATGTTGAAAGAAAAGCTGTTAGAATATGACTGCAGAAAAATAAAGTACATTTGTACGGGTTGTAGAAATCCTGTCCCCTTAGATGGCAGGCACCAGAAGTCAAGTATGGGAAAAGCATGGGATTGATTGTACAGTAAGTGTCCTCATTTAAATTGTTGTCTCGTAGGTACGTGGGATACATTTATAAAATAATTTATAGAATGTTGGTGATATCAACATTAGTCTACCAAAGCTAAGTTGCTGTGGGAAAAATGTTTTACAGGGCTGTACATTTGCTACTTACTAATATTATACCCTGGCGCTGTAAGATTCATTTTCTGGTATAGAAGGACTGAGTTATTTGCATCATTTTTGGGTCATTTTCATGTGGTGGACATAGGTGCCGGAACAGGGGGGCCACTAGGGCCATGGCCCTACCACTTTCATAAGTGGCCCTATTAATTTTTGCAATCATGTTAATGCATTTAATAGGGGAGAATTGACCCCTTACTTCCTTGGCCCTACCACTTTTCAAACCATTCCGGCACCAATGATGGTGGAAAGGAGAGAGAGAGAGAGAGAGAGATGTACATACACTGCACTACCACCACTGCTACCCTCACATACACATTTCCCATCTCCTACCTCAGTATGCGTTGGCCATGGTTTGCTTGATAGTTAAGACTCAGGATTTATGAAAAACAGTCGTAAACATTGATTAGCTCTGTTTCAGGTCTGAGTAGGGAATCGCTACATTAGCCTCGGGTATTAAATTGTGTGCGCATACGGTATGAGTTGCAGAGCAATTTGCTGCTCTAGCTTGGAACTCCGCCAGTCCATGTTAAATAACCACCCTAGGTATTTATTTGTTTTTAAGCCTCAATCCAAGTGCAAGGCATCATGAATATGCAGATCCTTGTGCAACTCAGGCTGACAAGGCTTCAGCAGAACAGACATCACCTTCTAAGCAGGCTTGTACAGCTGATCCTGTCGTGGCTGAGATTGATGAAGTATAGCCATGTGTTTCATCATCTTGGGATTCCTCAGTCAGTGTACTGCAGTCATTGTTTTAGCCAGGTACCAAGTCTGACATAATTGTATTGCTGTATGTAGTTTAATTAGTGTAATGTCCCAGTCCATTTCATACTCTTTACTGATTGATGTAATTAAGCAATAAAAAGATATGAGAGGGAATTGGTATTATGATGAGCAATCACCACACCTAGGACTACAGGCAAGAGGTGAAGCCAAGTACCACAACCACTCAAGGTGTGATAAGTTTCATTTTACCATAGAAACATAGAACGTGACCGCAGAAAAAGGCATACTGGCTCATCCAGTCTGCTCAACCCTACCTTTAACTTGTGTGATGGCCTTAGTGGCTGTGTACCCCCCCCCAATTGATCCCTCCTACCCATATCAAGCCCTTGTGCCTGTCTCACCCATTTTTAATCCACTCACTGTTTTGGCAGAAAAAAACTCTTTTTGGCAGTCCTCTCCCCCTTCTGTACCACTCTTTCTGTGAGAAAGTACTTAAGGACATCCCTTCTGAACCTACCCCCCCAAAGCTTTAGTGGATTCTCCCTTGAGTTTGTACTTAGGGTTAACAGTTCACTTCATTTCTCCTTGTTAATCCCATGGAGATATTTGTACATTTCTGTCATGTGCCCCCTCTCCCTTCTTGTCTCCAGGGTGTACATGTTACTTTTCTCAATCTTTCCTCAAATCATTCCCCCTCCCCAGCTACTGGACCACTGTTGTCACCCTTCTTTGCAACAGCTTCTGTTCTGTCACAGTCCTTCTGCAGATGTGGACCCAAGTACCTTGCACAGTACTGCAGATGGGGTGAACCAAGGACCTATACAAGGGATGGATCACCTCATGACTTCTACTACTGATCTAGGTAACCCGGCATAATGCTTCCTCTGGCCACTGCTGCGTTGCACAGTGCCATAGTTCTGAGTAGTGTTGCTCAGATAGTATCCTAGAAACTAGGACACCAACAGATACCTCCCATTTATCCAGATAGTTGCTGTGGCAGGATAGCAGTGCTATCTGACCATGAGTTCGACCCTCTAGGATCCAGTGCATGGATCTGAAAAATATTGTGGATCCTAGCGACAAATGTTGTGCATCCTGTGGATCCTAGCAACAGACCCACAGTTCTGACCAACAGATCCAGCTTGGATCCTAACTGTCTGACCTTGGATCCCTGGATCCAACCTAAGGTCCCTGGATCCTACCTAGGATCCATCACTATCTGACCCCAGATCCTACATCCATCTTTGGTAGGATTTCAGGTAGGATACCAGCACTGTCTGACAGAGGGTGTTAGGATCCACAAAAGCACTATCTGAGCAACACTAGTTCTGAGCCTTTTTTCCTTTTTCATTCAGCTTTTTGGCCCCTGATTGCCTCCACGTGCCTGCTTTTCAGGCATTTGAGAAACAAAAAATCGGAGCACACCCTGACCACCCCTGCCCCCACCAAGAAAATGCAACAACAAACACACTTTCAACCTAAATTGGCATCTTACTGTTATAGTTACAAAAGGAGTGGGGTTCTGTTAGTATTCTCCTCGGGGCCCCGATGTGAAATCACCCAGTTACCAGCATTGAGGTAGACAACAGCCCAACGATAGCTTTATTAAAGTATGGGCCCAGCCAAAGTGTAGGCAGCTGCTAGGGAGCTAGTTAAAATAAAAAGGTCACACTTCTCCATGAACAAATCAAATCAAAGAATAATTGCTCACCCTTGCTCATTCATAAACTACAAATGGGATTAAAAACAAGGGGTGCGTCTGTGGATGGCCCATACTTTAATTAAGCTATCTTTGGGCTCTTGCATCCTATAAAGGTAAGCCAATTGAGGCAGTGCAGTTTAGAGTAGGGACCCAGCTGACGGGAGGTCTACCTCAATGCAGGTAGCTGGGTGACTTCACATTGGGGCCCTGAGGTGACTACTAGAGACCCCCCTCCTTTTGTAACCATAACAGTAAGATGCCAATTTAGGTTGAAAGTGTGTGTTTGTTGTTGCACTTTTTTTTGGGGCAGGGTGTGCTCTGATTTTGTTTCTCTGTTTAAGTAAGCCATCCACAGACGCACCCCTTATTTTTAATCCCATTTGTAGTTTGTGAATGAGCAAGGATGAGCAGTTATTCTTTGTATTTGATATTTTCAGGCATTTGCCCTGCACCCCCAGCCCTATCTGCCACTCCCCCTACCGTCGTGCCGGTGGTGATCCAAATAGAGGTAAGACCAGAGGGCACTGGCGCTGTCGATTAATGGCACCCGTGCACATATTTTTCTGGGTTTTCTCCCTTACTTCCTCTCCTTTAGTTGTCGGCAGAGCCTAATGTCCCCCACATACAGTCCTCAGACATACAGCAATATCATTGGGGGCAAACAGCTCCCTTGGCCCACAGCAGGGGTCACCAAGATGCCGGAACAAGGACGCCTCCCTCCTCTGGCTGGGAGCGCTGCCTCAAAACAGTGCCACCCTGGCCACCTAACCTAGTGTCTCATGTTTGCACCGAAACCCGGGTTGTTGGCAGTGAAGCACATATCACTTTCACTGGGTCATCAAGTGGCCCAGTTTGAGGCTGTCTAATATTCTCATCTCCAGGTTCCTTTCCTCACTCCCAAGGGTGTTAGTGCAGCTATAACATGTTTTGGTTCAAAGTCTGTATGAAAACATATTCTGTTTAATTTTTATTTCTAGGGAACATAAATGTAACTTTCACTTTCTAGGATGTGTGGACATGTACATAATCTGTTTAGTCTCCATACTGAATAGTTTTGTGTGTTCATTTTGAATGTATCTTGTTTTCCATTTTTTAGGTTTCCTTGTTGTTGCTGCAGTTTTTTTTGCCTGATAGTTTTTTATTTTAATTTCTAGATTTTATTCATTCAAAAGGAGCCACCCAGAATGGTCACTTAAAGGTTTATGCACATGCACCTGACCACTCTGGGGGGCATGAACTGAGACCCCATCACCATTACTGCACTCCACTCCTCACCTGTACACATGGAATTTTCTTCGTCAAGAAGATCCCTTGAAAAATGTGAAATCTAGTAGAGGGACAGGAGGAGGAGAAGACAGTGGGAGGGTTAGGTGTCCCAGCCAGCCCTATTAAAGGTGGGGTTTAAGTGTGAGGATGTCCTCTTCTAGGAGGTTTGGCCTCTTACATAGAAACATCGAATTTGTCAGCAGATAAGGGCCACTTGGCCCACCTAGACTGCCCCTCTTCTCTCTGCCTAGTCTGCCAGTGGTCTGCAGCTATCTCCTCCCCATGCATCAATACCAGTTTTCCTTTATACCTCTCCCATGCATGCTTGAAGCCCACCGTTGTCTCACCCCACCCCCCCCCTCTGGAAGATAGTTCCAGGCATCCACCACCTCTTTTTCTTGCTCATTTAATTTCTCCCCACTCCTAGGGTGGAGTCACACTTTGTCCACCCTCTGTGCATCACAGGCATATAAAATAAAACACCTGGCTGGCCTGCCGGTGCAGTGGTAGCGCCACCGCTAAGCGCCGTCCGGTGACCCAGGTTCGGTAGCTAGCCAGGGTTGTCTGAGGGCGGCTGGGGAGAAGGGCAATGCCTAGCAGACGCTCTCCTTCTCGGGGAGGGTGGGTAGCTCTCCTGCTGCAATACTGCCACCACCTGGGTGACAACAGGTGGTGCGGTGCAATGAAGGAGGTGTAGCTTTAGGAGGGGTGAGGCGTCGGCTAGAGACCAGAGGCGAGAGGTGGATTTTCTGTACAGAATCCGACTCATTGGTCTCCCAGCTAGCGTCCACAGACGGGTGGGTGGGGTGGGGCAGAAAAGGAAAAGACTGCACGTCGGGTCTAGGCAATGGGCTCCTGCACCAAAATTGACCACAGCGGTACTGGGGTGAACTTCAGCTACACACTTCCCTGAGGCTCACAGGAAGGTAAGAGGGAGGGCCTCCTCCACCCCACCTGGAGGGGTTAACTAGGGCTCTAGAGGTAAAAAATGAAGTGGGCACTATCAGAGTGACCCCCGGTCCCCTCCATGGTGTAGTCTGAACAGATGCATTGGGAGTTCTGAGAGAGGAACCCAATGTAGAGGGAAAAATAGAAAGTAAAAAAAACAAAACCAAAAACAAACACCAAAAAAAGACTGTAAGAAAGTGCTAAAAGTCCGATCAGTGTTTGCAACAAACACCACTCGGCATGTTCTCGGGTTACTGATGTTTTGTGGTTTGCACATCCTCAGAGTTCAACTCTGGGGGATGTGCACAGTGTGAAACATCAGAGCTTACTTCGAGAGGGCTCTTGCTGTAGGTAATAACATGTAGGACTGGCACCCCCTGGTGTCAGGACCGCACGGAAACTTTTGCTACATAGTCTGATGGGGGACCACCCACCGGTCCCCACGTCTGCCCTCCAGTTCATTCCCACCATCGACCTGCGCAACGTCGGCCTGACTGGAGCTTGTCGCTGCAGTATAGAACGCCTTTTGATGAGTGTTCGCTCTTTTCTTTTATTTACTGGTAGTTTGTATGTCGTCCTCTCCAGATGTGCATAAAAACAAGTGCGGTTCATGCGGAGTACAGCTGCCGCACAAAGATCAACATTCTCTGTGTCTCTTCTGTCTTGGGCCTAGCCACAAGGTCGAGGAGTGCAAGGCCTGTGCCCACTTTAATCAGGCCACGTGGAAACGATGGCAGCAAGCCCTCAAAGCCCACATCCTAAAAGAAAAGATGGCTTAGATGGAGCAGGAGTTGAAGAAATTGAAGAATGTGTCTTCCTCGCCCGAAAACCCTCATAAAAAGAAGAAGAGGGACAAAGAGAATCATAGGGAACAGGAGCATTCTCTTCCTCATTGAAGACGCCCATGGGCCCTTCATTGGAGGACTGGCCCCTTCTGGCCAGAAAGTAAGCATCACAAAAATTGCCTACGCTCCTGCCAACTAACCATGCCTACCCTGGTTCTTATCCTTCACCAGGTTACCCTCATTATCCCCCCCCACACCTTTTTGGAGGGCAGGGTCCTGCATTTTCTCAATATCCACCTCTTCAGCGGCCACAGGTGGACTTCTCGGGAATTCTTACTTCATGGTGGTCAATGACCACGAGTCAATTGGTCTCTGAACTGACAGCAGGCATCCTGCACCGCCAATTGTCCGCTGCCCAGCTCCTTCGCCTAGAGCGCCTTCACTGGTGGGCACTCATCCTCCCACATCAGATCGTCTGTCTGAAACGATGACTCACCTGACTCCGGACGTTGTCACCAGGGTGCCAGATCCTCCAATTTCAGAAGTCTCGGAGGATTCCGGGGATTCTAAGCCAGACTCGGATACCTCAGACAACAGCTCAGGATTAGTGACCCCTCCCCATGGGGATCTGGTCCCTTGGGAATCCCCCAAGTCCCCCTGAAGATCCCTCCTTTGTGGACCTCCTCAAGCAGATGGTGGAGGCCCAAGGGTGGAAGTCAGAGGCTCTGGACCCCAAAAGGCACAGGTTAGCAGAGCATCTGGACTTCCCCTGACACGAGTCCTGTACTCACCCCACCCTGGCTGGAACCCCATGAGGATTTAGTCTCAACCATTTGGCAGAGACCCTCCTCCATCCCAGCAATGACCAAAAAAGCTGACCGGGTCTACAGGACTCCTGAGGGGAAAGACCATCTGAGCACCCATCCTAAGGCAGACTCAGTGGTCATTACAGCAGCCCATGATAGATCCGCTAAGCCACAACACCTAAGCACCTCCCCTCCTAATAAGAAGTCTAAACAAATGGACCAGTTTGGGAGGAAATTTTACTCGTCTTCAACTCTGGCAATTTGTGCTCTGAACTGTCTCGCACATGCTGGCATTCCAGAAGACATTGTTTTGCCAGCCAGGACCTGCCATCGAGGCCTCACCGGACTCTGACACCAAGTCGTCCTTGGCCACTACTGTAAAAATGGCCAAGGTGGCTGGACGCCACTCATTACGGGCCACCTACAATGTGGTGGATTCCTCTGCTCGAGGTACGGCCACAGCTGTTAGCCTTCAAAGGTACTCTTGGCTGAGAGTATCAGGATTAGCCCCTGATGTTCAGTCGGCTATCCAGGATGCCCCTTTTAAGGGATCTGTCCTGTTTAGCGAGGATGCCCAGGACATCATTACTAGCCTACAGGATGAGGGCACAGCACTTCAGTCAGTCCACACTGTGCACCATCCGAAACCACAACAACAAAAGTGTTCTTCTGGTCGGCAAAACAAATGGCAGGTGAAAAATCAACAAGTACCCAAATGCCAGTTTAAGTATAGGGCTCCCACAGCTACCGCTGGCCCCTAAGCCAAGTCTCAAAGAGCTGTGGGCGCGGCCCTCCCTAACCTGCCCTCCCACTCCTGACTCGGTGACCACCCCCCTCCTCCTCCTTCGGAGAGCAGGTCGACAGAAGATTCACAAGGTACCTGGGAGGCTGGGATTCCATCACGTCAGACGCTTGGGTGCTCCAACTGATAAGACTTGGTCACATTCTGGAATTTCGAGAAAAACCTCCGGACACTCTGCCAAGATTTTCTCGTTACCCAAGGGCACATATCCCACTCTTAAGGGTGGAAATAAGGGCTCTTCTTCTCAAGGAAGCGATAGAGCCCGTGCCGGTAAACCAGATAGGGAAGGGATTTTACTCCAACTTCTTTCTGGTTCCCAAGAAGACAGGGGATTTCTGCCCAATACTGAATCTCAGTGCTCTGAACCTCTTCACAGAGTACAAAAGGTTCAGGATGCTGTCATTGCAAAGCTTGCTGCCTCTTCTGTCTCAACGCCAGTGGCTCTGCGCTCTGGACATGAAGGATGCATGTCTCCACATACCCATTTTCAGCCCTCAAAAGAAGTTCCTCAGGTTCTGTTTCCAAGGGGAGCATTATCAGTTCAAGGTGCTCCCTTTTGGTCTGTCATCCACCCCACACGTTTTTACCAAATGTCTGGCGGTTGTGGCAGGGACCTTGAGGTGCCAAGGGCAGACTGTTTTTCCTTACCTCGATGATTGGCTCCTGGCAGCTCTGTCGGGGGAGGGGTTGGAAACTTAGCTGTCTGCTACCCTGCACCTTTTCCAGAGATTGGGTATTATGGTCGGTTACCCCAGATCACAGCTGGTCCCATCCCAACACCTTCAGTTCATTGGGACGGTTTTGGACACGGTGCAGGGCATGGCCTCTCTCCCCCTGGACAGGGTAGATACCCTGGTGGGTCAGGCCAAGACGGTTTCTTCCAGTCTTCTTATCTCGACCAGAGCGGTTTTCCGTCTTCTTGGCCTCATGACAGTGGCTATTCCCACAGTCTCATTGGCCAGACTACAAATGCGGATTTCATAATGGACTCTGAGCTCTCAGTGGGATCAGAAGGAAGACAATCTAGATTGCCCGATTCTCATCTCCACCCCATGGCAATGAGACCTGTTGTGGTGGCAGGACTCCAGCAGTATTTTGCGAAGGGCTCCTTTCCAGACTCCTCCCCACTCCCAAGTTCTAACCACAGATGTGTTGGGGCAGGGTTGGGGTGCCCATCTGGGACACCACAGAACCCAGGGTCTGTGATCCCCTTTGGAAGCGCACTTGCACATCAATGTGCTGGAAATGAGGGCAGTACTTTATGCTCTTCAAGCTTTTCAACACATGCTTCTTCAAGTGGTTCTATTGATTCAGACGAACAACATATGCGTAGTGTGGTACATAAACAAACAGGGGGCACTCACTCGTATACCCTTTGCAGGGAAGCAATGCGGTCTGGAATTGGACAGTTCTGCACAAAGTCCGTCTGAGAGTGGTTCACATCCCAGGAGTGCAGAACGTTCTCGCAGACAGTCTAAGCCACACCAGGGTAAGGGCTCACGAGTGGGAGCTAAAACAAGAGGTGACAGATCACATCTTCGACCTGTGGGATCGTCCAGAGGTGGATCTGTTCGCAGCCCCATCAGACGCAAAACTTGTCAAGTTTTCCTCACTCAATCCCAGATATGGTGATCTTACTTCGAGGGTGGTCTTGCAGTAGGTGATTACATATAGGACTGAAGCGACGGAGTGTCAGGACCCCACAAAGATTTCTGGCTAGCAGTCTGGCGGGGGACCACCCCCGTCCAGAGGCGTTGTCGGCGTATAAATGGGCGGTACCCACACCCCTCTTCCAGTTCTTTCCCGCCGTTTGCTTCGACAGCACCATGGATCAAGTTCCACTGTTCGTCAGTCCGTCGCGGTAGTTATACCGTCGCTTTTTTATTTTTCTAATATATTCGTCAGGATTCTTTTACCTGCCGGTATGTAGTCCCCTACCACGTCCGAGCACAAAAACAATTGTGACTCGTTCCGCGCCCCACTCCCGCACAAGGACGGCCATTCTCGTCTCATCTGCCTAGGCCCTGACCACCCTGTGGATTCCTGTCAGCACTGCCT
Organism: Neoceratodus forsteri; assembly: GCA_016271365.2. Classification (NCBI taxonomy): domain Eukaryota; kingdom Metazoa; phylum Chordata; order Ceratodontiformes; family Ceratodontidae; genus Neoceratodus; species Neoceratodus forsteri. Next base: position 31,309,384 of record CM057456.1, read on the forward strand.
GAAGTTTGACGCGGCTACCCGCAGACGAAGGCAGCAGTCCCTGGAGGCCCACATCCTAAAGAAGAAGATGTCCTCCATGGAAAAGGAGTTGAAAAAGCTCCGACAGGCTTCCACCTCCCCCGAGGGCCTTAAGAAGGAGAAGCACCAGGACTGGGACTCCTCATCTGCGGCTGCGGCGACTTCAGCTGGAGTCACCGCCCTCCAGGTAACGTCCCTTCCAGGGGAGCCGTGCCCCGATGGCCGTCTTGGTGGTGTCTGAGATGGCGTCGGTCCCCCCGGCTGGTTCGCGCTCGAGCCAGTCCGGAGCTTCCGGGACAAAGGAGGCTTCCACTCCCAGTAAGGCCACCCCTGCACGGCCTTCTGGTTCGAGCCTCTCTGGTAAGTCAGGCGTTGGCTCCGCCCGAGCGCCGCTATGCCGCTCAACCCTTCGGTTCAGCGCACGGTCGTCAAGCCACCCATCAAGGTCGCCTCCCCTGCGCAGCCTTCTTTGGGTACTGGGTCCGATCAGTCGGACGTTGGCTCCTCCGATGCCCGCCTGGATCCTGCCAGTCAGATGCCCGCCAGCCCGTCCGGTGGTCGCTCGGCGACAGAGCCTACGTCAGATCCTTTGGACTTATCCGGCACTGCTGGCTCCCTGCAGCCTTCGCCGCTGCCGTCCAAGGCCCCTGCGTCTCCCCAGCTGGACCCGGAGGATCCCTCCGGCCCTCCCCCGGACGCCACTGGGGACTCTTCGGTGCCTCTGTCAGGCTTCCCGTAGGTCTGGATGGCCTGACGTCGTCCCCTTACCAGATGTCACCCCGACACCGGACCTGATGCCCACCGGGCCACCTGTCCCTGGCCCGCCTGCAGAGCCTCTTCCAGGACCCTCTACCCCGGTAGAGCCCCTGGTGCCGGATCTTACACAGTCGTATCCGACGCAGTCTTATCCGGCTCCGCAGTATCGGACACCACAGTACCGGACACCACAGTACCCAGTGCCTCAGTACCCGATGCTGGGCTTTCCACCGTCGGGCTACGGATACTCGCCCTATGGATACCCCCAGTATCCGTATCCCCCCTCCCCCTCCTCCACCGCCCCCTCAACCGCTGGTGGATCTGAGGGAGACTCTGGTTTCTTGGTGAGCTGAGGCCAAGGCTCAGCTCACCAGGGAGGTGGAGAGCCATCTCCCGGCGATGGTCCCGGATCCCCGTCGCCTGGGGCGAGAGCCCCCTCCTCCCCCCAACCCCAGAGACACTGCTACAGGGTCTAAGGCTGGGAGTGGCACCTTGCCCCCTAAGGGTCATGTTCCTCCCTCGAGTGGGGAGGGGTCTTCGTCTCTTTCTTCTTCGGACTCATCGGAGGACTCCGATGACTGCTTCAATCCAGACGAGCCTCGCACTCATGACAAGCCCAGGCCCAGGACTCCTCCGAAGTCCCCTCCGGAGAATCCCTTGTTTACGGAGTTGCTAAGAAAAATCCAGGCTCTTCATCAGTGGAAATCTCTGGAGCCAGATCCACAGAGGCAGAAGCTAGTTGCCCATTTGGATTTGCCCGAGGTCGCTCCCCACGTTAGTTCCACCCTGGATCGAGCCTCACGCCGACCTTGTTTCCACTGTCTGGAAATGACCGTTGGCTTTAGCCCCCCTTCCTCGGAAGGTGGATAGGCTGTATCAGGCTCCTGAGGGGGCTGACTTTCTAACGTCACACTCCCAGGCTGATTCGGTCATGATCAGCGCTGCCCACGGCTGTTCGGCTAACCTGAAACACCTGAGCTCATCCCCACCCGATAAGGAATCCTGCCTTCTGGACCAGTATGGCAAGAAGGTCTATTCTTCTTCCACTCTGGGCGTCAGAGCCTTGAACTATGTGGCTCACATGGGGGCTTACCAGAAGGCTATCCTTAGCTAGGTGGAAGCCAAGTTGGACTCCCTTCCTCAGTTACAGACTAAACAGGAAGTGGCAGACCAGGTCTGCTCCGCACGTTTGGCCAGTAGGCACATGCTGCGTGCTACTTATGATGCGGTGGACGCTTCTGGACGAAGCTTGGCATTCACCATGAGCCTGCGGCGACATGCCTGGCTTTGGGTGTCAGGTTTAGCCTCGGAAGTACAATCCGCTATCCAGGACACCCCCTTCTGAGGTTCGGTGATGTTCGATGGTGATGTCAAGGACATCATTACCGGACTGCGAGAAAAGGGCACTGCTCTCAAGGAGGTTGACTCCATGTACAGAGCCCCTCAAGCGCAGTGTCGTTCCTTTCACTGTCGCACACGGCCTAAGGTGAAACCACAAGGAAAGCAGGCCATCAAATGCTGGGCCCCTCCAGCTGCGAGACCCCACCCACCCAAACGGGCTGTGGGATCTCCAGCTGCAGCGCTGCCTCACACCTCTTGACTCCCTTCCTCTCCCACAGCCTCTGGTCGATCCAGAGGAACCGGTAGGCGGGAGATTCTCCCTACATCTGCCGGGTTGGGAGAGGAACACTTCTGGCTCTTGGGTCCTCCAGCTCATAGCAGAGGGCCATGCCATAGAGTTTCTTCAGAAACCTCCCAGAAGCCCCCCCCCCCAGGTCGTCTTACTCCCCAGAACATCTTCTCAGGGTTCAGGAAGAAATCTCCTCCCTTCTGTTGAAGGAGGCATTAGAACCTGTCCCTCCCCTTCTTCGGGGGACAGGTTTCTACTCCCATTTCTTCCTGGTCCCCAAGAAGACAGGAGATGTGAGGCCCATTCTAGACCTCAGCTTCCTGAATCGGTTCGTGGAGTACAAAAGGTTCAGGATGCTCTCCCTGCAGAGTCTCCTTCCCATCCTTCGGCCGGGACAGTGGCTGTGTGCTCTGCACATGCAGGACGCGTACCTGCATATCCTTACCCGCCCTTCCCACCGCAGATACCTCCGGTTTGCTTTCCAGGAGGACCACTGCCAGTTCAAGGCCCTCCCATTTGGTCTTTCCTCGGTTCCCCGGGTATTCACCAAATGCATGTCTGTGGTGGTGGCCCACCTGCGTACTCTGGGAGTTCAGGTTTTCCCATACCTGGATGATTGGCTCCTGGTGGCCCCATCCATGGAGGAACTCCTGCGTTCCCTTTGTCTTACCAGGCAGGTTTTTACCAGCCTGGGTATTACCATCAACCAGACAAAATCCCATTTGATCCCATCGCAATGCCTTCAGTTTATCGGGGCGATTCTGGACACGACCACTGGCATGGCCTTTCTGCCTCCGGACAGGGTGGCCACCCTCCAGGCTCAGGCAAGCAGCTTGTCCTCCCACAGGCGGTTTCCTGCCAGGTCGGTCCTTCGCCTCCTGGGGCTCATGGTGGCTGCAATTCCAACAATTCTGTGCGCGTGGCTCACATGAGAATCTCTTAGTGGACTCTTCGATTTCAATGGGATCAGTTGATCGATGACCTGGACCAAGAGGTGCTAGTCTCAACCCCGATGCTTCGGGATTTGCAATGGTGGTTGGTTCAGGAGTACCTTTGTCAGGGAGTTCCCTTCTGTCTTCCTCCTCCCTCCCAGATGCTGACAACGGATGCCTCGGGTGAAGGTTGGGGAGCCCATTTGGGATCCCAGCGGACCCAGGGCTTTTGGTCCAAACTCGAGCAGACGCTTCACATCAACGTGCTTGAGCTCAGAGCGGTGTTGTACGCTTTTCAAGCACTGCACGCTTTTCTGCTTCCCAGTCATCTGGCCATCCAGGCCGACAACATGAGTGTAGTCTGGTACCTCAACAAACAGGGGGACCCGTTCCTACAGTCTTTGTCGGGAAGCAATGCGGGTCTGGGAATGTGTGACCCTCCTCAACCTTCACCTCACGGCAGTCCACGTCCCGGGGGTAGAGAATTCGTTGGCATATCACTTGAGCCAATACTCGGCACAACCTCACGAGTGGGAATTAGATCAGGAAATAGCAGATGACATCTTCCTATGTTGGGGAACCCCTCAGGTCGACCTGTTTGCATCCCCTCCAAACGCAAAACTGCCCACCTTTTGCTCGCTCGTTCCAGGGTGCGGGCGACTTTGGAGAGATGCTCTGTCTCTCGACTAGAAGGGCAGATTCGTCTATGCTTTCCCCTCAATTCCGTTGATTCTGAGGATCCTGCACAAGCTCAGCTCAGAGGGGGCCCGTATGATTCTCATCGCTCCCTTCTGGCCCAGGCAAGTTTGGTTCTCTTTTCTGCAACAGTACTCAGAGGAACCTCCGATTCCTCTTCCACTTTCTCGACTACTGTTGACCCAGGATCGGGGATCCCTGGTCCATCCCGGCCGCAAGTCCCTTCAGCTGTATGCTTGGCTCCTACAGACATAGCACAAGCCCGCTTTGGGGTTTCCCCACAAGTGGCAGAGATTTTGGTGGAAGCCAGGAAGCCATCCACTCGTTCCACTTATGCCACGAAATGGAAACGGTTCTCCATTTGGGTTTTGTCCAAAGACCTACAGCCTTTCTCCTGTCCTGTTGGGCGGCTTCTGGACTACATGTGTTATCTCTTTGACCTGGGTCTCAGTCATTCCTCTTTGAAAGTTCACATGGTGGCTCTTGCCGCTTATCATATTCCCTTTGGGGACAGAACTTTCGCTCAGCTGGAGGTCGCAAAGACCTTCCTTCAGGGGTTCTCCATCTGAGACCCCCATTCAGGTTCCTGCCCCCGGGATTTGAATTTTATTCTCGAGAAGCTTACGCTGCCTCCCTTTGAGCCAGCAGCCTCAGCAGACCTTAAGTTCCTCTCGTGGAAGACTCTCTTCCTAGTGGCTATTACTTCCGCTCGAAGAATTTCCGAGCTTCAGGCCTTGATTTGCAAAATTCCATATTTGATTTTCCATAAGGAATGTGTGGCTCTGAGCACCAATCTTAAGTGTCTCCCTAAGGTGGTAGTGGAATCTACGTTGAACCAGTCCATTGAACTGCCTGCATTTTTCACACAGCACTCCAATCATGGGGAGTATCTTTTACAAACTCTGGACGTTCATCGGATTCTGAGACTACTACACCAACAGGACGAAGGATCTCAGAAAGACTGGCCAACTATTTCTTTCTTTTGCCAGCAAAAGAGAGGGCAACGCTGTTTCCAAACAATGTATGTCCAAATGGTTGGCTCATTGCATCACTTTCTGCTACGACATGTATCACAAGACCTTGCCAGGTCAGGTCAGGGGTCACTCCACCAGGGGTGTCGCGGCCTCTGCTGCTTGTTTCAAGAATGTGTCAGTGGCTAACATTTGCGCAGCCACAACTTGGATTTCTGTCCATACCTTTATGAAACACTTACAGTTTGGACATTGCCTCTTGCTGTAGAGCCGGCTTTGGGTAGGCTGTTCTGCAAGGGCTCCTTTCTTGAGCCTTCTTCAGCCAGAGGATCTCTGTACGAGTAGTTTCCTCCTCCCATGTGCTTCTCTTTGTTCCAGACTGCTTGGGACTCAGCCCTACATGTAATTACCTACTGCAAGAGCCATCTCAAAGTAGGATAGTACAGTTATGTAAGAACTTACCGTAACAGTAGATCTTTGAGAGAGGCTCTTGCAGTAGGTAATACCTTCCCGCCCTCCATCCCCCTTAGTTTTTCAGCTCCTTTTCCAGGAAGGGAAATATCCACTTCTGTCTCATCTTGCCTTTTGGCCCTTGGTGGAAAAAGAATCTGGAAGGCGGGCTGGGGACCGCTTCTCTTTATACTCGTACGCCGGCTTGACGCCGGTCACCTGACGGGGTGGTCCCGCCAGAGACTGCTAGCTAGAAAATTCTCCGTGGGGTCATGGCACCTGCTGCTTTCAGTCCTATATGTAATTACCTACTGCAAGAAACTCTCTCGAAGATCTATGTTACGGTAAGTTCTTACGTAACTGTACTTTTTCTGGCTAGACACGCTGTCGCTGTCTTGGACAGGGAGGTTTCTGTATGCATTTCCTCCCTTCCTACTATTACAGAGAGTGTTAACCAAGCTTCAATTGGACGGGGCTCAAATGATTTTGATAGCTCTGTTTTGGCCTCGACAGACCTGGTTCCTCCTGCTTCGGCGTCTGGCAGTGGAACCTCCTATTCCGCTTCCTCTGTGGTTCATCCAGGACTGAAGTCCCTTCATTTTCATGTGTGGCGCCTCAAGACATAGCTGCTTCATGGTTTGGGGTTTCTCCCAGGGTAGCTCAAATTCTGGTGGAAGCAAGAAAACCATCCACCAGAACTACGTATGCCATGAAGTGGAAGTGTTTCTCTATTTGGGCCACTGCAGAAGATCTGGACTTTTTTCAGTGCCCCACTCCCCAGGTCATGGAGTACCTGCTTCATCTTTCTGACCTGGGCCTGAGTTATTCTTCATTGAAGGTCATTTAGCAGCCATCTCAGCCTACCATGATCCAGTAGGAGACAAGACAATGGCTCAGTTTGAGGTCTCCAAAACCTTTTTGAAAGGTATTTTCCATCTGAAACCCCCAGTGCGAAATCCTGCATCATCGTGGGACCTTAATTTTTTGTTAGAAAAATTGACTTTACCTCCCTTTGAGTGAGCAAGCTCTTGTGAGTTACGCTTTTTGTCCTGGAAAGCATTATTTCTAGGATCGTGGATATGTTGTTTATCCACACTTTTTGGCATGTCCCCTTCCACTTTAAATCTCACCGGAAGTCTTCACACTGGCTCCTCCCACCGACCCAGGTGGTATATACCTAATCTCCACCCCATGACGCCAGATCTTCCTTTCCACTGGAAGACTTAGGTTGCCTCCCTCATGCTCACGCATTTAGTAGGCCCTGGCTTTCAAACTTTGGCAATCGCAAGTTTGCAGCTTCGATCATGGAAGATGAATCTTCCCCTGGATTTCGTCGGTGCCCCTGTGGTCAGAAGATGTTGTGTACCGAGCCCCATACTGCGTGTGTCTACTGCCTTGGTGTCAGCCATGACACCTCATCTTGCAGTCTCTGTTTGGCATTCCATACCAACGTCCTCGATGACCGTCTCGCATGCTTGAAACTGGGGAGGGCGGAGAAGAGGAATCCTCCGGTGAAATCCAAGGAGACTCGGTGGGCGATTTCTGCAGCTGCGGGATCTGCCGAGCAGTTGGAACGCATGCAGGTGTTCAAGGAACAGGTGGCTCATGCCGCAGAATTTTCTCGGAGCTTTTTCGTTCCACTCAACCTGGGCTCCACCTTCTCTGGTTCCTTCTGGGAGTTGTGCCAGTCTCTCCCTACCAAGCGAGAGGCACCTGCGGGCTCACACTCCTCTCGATCCCATAAACAGGAGAAGGATCTGAGTGCGTCTTCGTATCGACAAAGAAGGTCTTGGGAGCGGGAGAGATCTTGGTCCCAGGAACATGCGGTCTTGACCTCGGTTGAGATCACCTCTTCGCCCGACGGATTTTTGGACTTGCCATCAAGCCAGCCACCCGAGGGTTTGGTCAGTGATGTGGAAATCATCATCAACCCTATCGACCCCTTGTCGCCGACTCCTTGGAGAGGACTCCGGTCCTCGTTTTCCCTGATGAGGAGACCCAGCCTGCTGGAGTCCCCATCGAGGAACCGGTCCCGGACACTGGGAAGTCACTAGCCCCGCTGGTGTCTCCCAACCGACCGAGTCAACCTGCCCAATCTCGATCGAGGTGCAGGACCACCTCGACCGATAGGCAGAGGAAGAGCCATAAGCGCTTTAAAAAGAGGTGATGTCATCGGTCGTCCTTGTCCTCCTCGAATGAGGAGAGGCTCTGGCGGAAACTCCATCAGCGCTACGAGGACCTCATGTTGGCAGCAGCTGATTTTGTCCAGGCATAAGCCTACCATGGTTTCTACCCTGGCCATTAGTTGGCTTTCGCCTCCCATGCCAAAGCTGACTCCTTCGGAGCTGACCAAATCAGTTCCCCAGCCTGCGGAGCCGTCAAGACCACCTGTTAGGCCCATAACAGTCTCTCCACCCACTGTGGTGGAACCACCGCCCAAACAGCTCGTGGGAGGGACTCCCTACAAGGAAGACAGACCGGACACCGGGCTTCCCCGGCGATTGTCGGTCACGGTCACCCCAGACTGCCCCCGTCGAGTTGAAGGTGACCTGGGCGGTAGGCCGTTGTATCCGGATTCCTCGGATTCGGAAGTCACCGGTTTACATTCACATCCAGGTGATGATGAATTGACCAGTGGCCTGGGGAATATACTGGAATATACTCCATTGATGATGAGGAAGGCAGGGCATGTGTCGTCGATGGTGGGAGGTGCTCCGTCGATGATGGGATAGTGAATGCATGCTCCATCAACAATGGGAGTGCCATCGTTGATGTTGGGAGAGTGAAGACATGCTCCTTCGATGATGGAAATGCTGTCGTCGACGATGGAAGAGTGAATGTATGGCCCGTCGACCCTGGCAGACCTCTCGTTGACGGGGGAGCACAGGGAGCATGTCCCATCAATGGGGGAGGCAGCCCCGTCGACAAGAAAGCATGTAGGATGTGCTCCATTGATGGAGGAGGCATTCTCATCAATGATGCTGTTTTGTAGAGCCCCCCCGTCGATGGGGGGTTATGCCCCTTTGATGGGGAAGGCAGCAGGACCTCTGTCGTCGGTGGAGCAGGAGGCCTTGTTGACAGAGGAGCTGAGGAATGACACCCCATCGATGAGGAACATTCCTTTTTTAATGGAGTATAGCCAACCACTGATGGGAATGAAGCACCCATCGACGATGAATATATTCTTGATGATCCATGTTTTGGAGGCACGACCGTTGAAAGGCAGTCAGGCAGGACTTTAGGTGAAGGGGTTTCCTTCCCAGTGTTATCTCTTGAAGAGGACGCTAAGTTTTTTGAGCCCTTCAGTTGAGCACCCTGTGTGTGTGACAGGGAATCATCCATTGTAGGTACATGGTGTCTGTATGAAGCCCAGGCACCTAGGCTATGGGTTCAGTCCACATCGTAGACTGCTGCTAGAAGACTTGCTGCCAGAGCAGAAGCCAGCGGCCAAATGAACTGAGCTACTAGGAACACCCACTTTTATAGGTACAGCCCAGGAAGTGAGGTAGTGTGGGTGGTCCCTGGTATAGAGACTGCTGGAAGAAACTTCTGTGCTGGAGTGCCACCTATCTTGAACTCCCAGAAGTAATGACTTAGTGCAAGAGACATTCTTAGAAGATCTACTGTTACAGCAAAAGTCTTTGTGTAACTGCACTTTCTAGGAGTGGTATATGTTGTTCATTCACACAAACCCACCCAACCTCCCCGGCTGCAGATACATACAACATGGCTTTCAGCAGACCAAGATCTGGCGTCATGGGGCGGAGCCGAGGTATATACCACCCGGGTGGGTGGGAGGAGCCAGCTTGAAGACTTCCGGTGAGATTTAAAGCGGAAGGGGACATGCCAAAGAGTGTGGATGAACAACATATACCACTCCTAGAACTACTGTTACAGGTGAGTAACCTGTTTTTTCTGTTGCTGTTACTTCAGCTCGTAGAATTTCTGAGCTCCAAGCCCTGATGTGTAAGGTGCCTTATTTGATTTTTCACAGAGACAGGGTGGCTCTATGTACAAATCCTAAGTTTCTTCCTAAGGTCGTGTCGGAAACGACTCTTAATCAGTCCTTGGAATTGCCAGTATATTATCCCGAGCATTCTAATCGAGGTGAAGCCATCTTGCATACGTTGGATGTGCACAGGATCCTTCGATACTACACAAACAGGACAAAAGATGTCCATAAAATGGAACAAATTTTTGTTTCTTTTGCACCAAAGAGGGAGGGTGCAGCAGTTTCCAAGCAGTGTCTTTCCAAATGGCGGGCAAACTGCATTACTTTTTGTTACCAGAAGTATGGTAAGGTCCTTCTGGGTCAAGTCAAAGGACATTCTACCAGGGGAATGGCTGCTTCCACAGCCTGTTTCAGGAACGTCTCTGCTGCACATATTTGCATGGCAGCGACATGGAATTCTGTCTACACTTTCACGAAGCATTACAGTCTGGACATTGCCTCTAGGCGCAGGGCTGGTTTTGGACTAGCAGTCCTCCAAGGGCTCTTGTCCTAACTTCCTCAGTTGATGGTACTGGGTTATGTTCCAGCCTCCCTAGATTTTTCTTGTCCCTTGGAGAATTTACTGCTTGGGACTCTGTCCTAAATGTTATTACCTATTGCAAGAGCCCTCTCAAAGTAAGATAGTATGGTTACGTAAGAACTTACCGTAACAGTAGATCTTCTAGAGAGGCTCTTGCAGTAGGTAATCTTATTCCCACCCACTTCCCCCTTTCTGTCTGGGGTTCATCTTCATGCTCTTTCTCCAAGAAGCCATTTCTTCAGGGGATCCAGGAGCATCTTTTTCTTCTCCTGTCACATCCTTTTTGTTGGTCTCCATCGGGAGAACTGGAGGGTGGACGTAGGGACCACCCACTATATAGGGTCACGCTGACGTCAGTCACGTGACGTCCAGTGGGCAGTACTCCATCAGACTATACTAGCAAAGGTTTCTGTGCGGTCCTGATGCCAGGGGATGTCAGTTCTACATGTTATTACCTACTGTAAGAGCCTCTGTCGAAGTTCTACTGTTACGATAAGTTCTTACGTAACTGTACTTTAATCTGAGAACACATGGAGTGGCATCTGTTGCAAACACTGAATGGACTTTTAGCACTTTCTTACAGCCTTTTTTTGGTGTTTAGCTTTATATGCCTGTGAATATTTTGAAAGCACTTTGGATTTCATAAAGAAGCTGTGACTGTACCGGAATATGGGTCCGTTTAATCTAGCAGCTGTCTGTGTATCCATGAATTATGGAGAAGTCCTCATAGAGGGGAAGGGAGGTGAGTGTGGTTCCTATTGCTGTTTGTTTGACATTATAGCAGTATTCTTTCTTTAATTACTCGTCAGTCCCAGGACCTGCTGCCATCAGTGGAAGTATTTAAGATTGGTGATGAAAGATAACATTCAGAAGGCTGGCCCAGTGGCGCAGAGGGCTAAAGTGCTTGCAGCACCTTACCTCCCTTGCACCAGCAAGCTTGTGCCACCGGGAGGTGGCTGGGGGGGGTGAGGGAGGGCTGAGAGAGGATCGAGAGAGGATCAGACAGCCACTAAACGGCTCTCTTCTCCCAGATTGAGGTGGTTGGTCTTCCTGACTCCTGGCTGCCACCAAGTGGAGGCTCAGTGGTAGCGTTGGGCAAATGGGGGGCTAAGCATTCTGCTGAATTTGTGGAGCGGGACCAGCATGTATGCACGCCTCCATGCACCTGCATGACTGAGTTTGCTGAGTTCCCAGGGTGTAATGAGGTAACGCCAGGAGGAAAAAGTACAACATGATAAGGCCGAAGGACACCTGCTCGCCACACCTCCACCCACCACATCACTGGGCTGACCTACAGTGAGGACTGGATCATGCGCTTCATGGAGGGGAGGATGGCCCTCCCTCTCCTGCCCGCACCACCGGGGGTGCAATTCATGGGAGTACCCTTGCCAGCAGGTACGGCTCAGGGAGACCGGTGTTGTATGAAGATGTATAACTGCTGGTGTTGCATAAATATGGACTATGCAGTGGGCTGACTCAGAATATACATACAACAAACAGGGTCCAGTGTGAGTGATAGGGCAGGACGGTAACTCAGTAGTGGCAGAGCCATGAGTGAGTTTGAAGTCCTGCACCTCACATGAGATAATGGCTTAGTCTGAGTCAGGCCATTGTGTGTCCCAGTGTATATCATGTATTCTACACTGCAGAACTTTTGATCAGGATAGAAGTGTATCTGTTGGATTTCGCTGCTGTGTTTTGAGTGTAGCAGAGGCCATTGTGATGTCCTTGGGCATTGTTCAAGCTGCTCTCCCATTGGTTCCAGGTTCCTCTGTGACCTGTCTAACAGAAGGATAAATCGCCAAAGTGAGAAAACATGATTTATCCTCATTTAGAGTGCTTTAATGGCTACAATAACTCATTTATATGCAAGGTTTACTCTTACATACTTGTACATTGTATAGGTAAATAATTTGGTGGAAGTCAGAAACTTCCATGGATCTCAGTAGTTTGGAAGTCATTTTACTTCCCAGATGCTATTCAGCCCTTCTCATGCAAATATATAGTTTTAGTGCTTCCTTCAAAGGCATCCTTACAACTGTAGATTGGTTTTCTGTCGATTGTCTACTCACCCTCCCAGGTAACACTTCTCATCTTACCCAAACCATCCTGTCATAAATTGTTTTGAAACAATGTAACTTAAAGTATGAATTTAGCTTCTTCCGTTCAGAATGCTGTTGCACCTGATGTGGGGCCACGAGTGTTTCTGTACTGTACCGTCTTTTTACAAGATAGGTGTTGGTCCAATAAAAGGTGTCAAACTATCCAGCGACTTCGCCTTCCCATGTCCCACATTTTGAAGTCAGTATTGTAACAGAGCCCATTTTTGGAAAGCAGTACAAAATATCACTGGTTCGATACACCCTTCATAAAGAAAAATCAACCGTTTTTGGCTTCTGTGCCTGCAAAAGTGGGTGCTATCTAATTTTCCAATTTAGGAGTCAAATACTTTCTCCACATTTTCTTTGGAAGTTTTTATCTTACTTGCAGAAGCAAAAAAAGTTCCAGATGGAGTTAACTGAAGCTCTGGTTTCAGGGTGCACCATATCTGTCAAAAGTCTAATCCTATTGGTATATCCAGTGGCAACTCCAGCTATGTGGTGAAGTAGCATCCACTAAGGTAACCAATGTAAAGATTACCACTGAGAAACTAGAGGTTGGACTGGATGGGCATCGTGCCCTTTTCACCTGTCGTCTGTTTTGTTATCCATAGTATCACTACTCCTTAGGCTAGCAAACAGTAGCTGTTTTAGCCTAATCTGAGTTACAAAAAAGAGTGCTTTACATATTCCTGGGGAAAGTGCTACTTACCCCCCCTTGAAAAAAATTTAGGCTGTGCCGCAGCTCTATCAGCCAGATCTTTTTTGAAGATGTCTATTCAATTAGGCCACACCTTTGGAACTATACCCGTGTCAGCACTAAGATCACATGGAAACTTTTGCTAGCTGGGGGCCTCCCACGATGCCATCCTGCATCAGCGTCTCTGTAAACATGGGTGGCCCCTTCTATTCTCAGTTGTAACATGGCACTAAACAGGATGGTGAAATGGAGAAAGGAGATTTCTGGAAACGCATCAGGTGATGCAAATGGAGCGGGTATTAATGCAACAGTAGAGCCCGCTTAGTATCGGGACTGCGCAAAATACAGAGAACAACTCAAAGAATCAGTCTCTGCTCCGACGTGTGTTTGAGTATCTGACTGTCCATGCCTGTAGATGGCGCTCGTAATCGAACAGCAGTACACTCCTCGTCCCTATGCTGCCTACTCACCCACAGGCTCGGGGTTGTTCGGAGACAGCATGCGAGCTGTTGAAGTGCGGCAGTAACTAAAATATATTCCACGGACTCATGGAGCAAGAAAACCACATAGTGTACAGTACACATCGAAAAATGTCAGCACATGGAGCCGCACACTAAACTGGCAGAGTGCAGCGATTATTTTTCACTCAAGACAGAGAGAAAGAGCAGCAGAAATCAGTGTGTGTGTATTTCTTAGTGTGAGTGTTTAGGTGCACAAATCTCCCACACTGCAGTGCTGGTATGCAGGATTGGGATATAACCCCGAACCACAAGGCATAAAAACAGTTGCTAGGAATTACACAATTGTAGCGTAGTTTGTTTGTTTGACACAGTACTGGTCTCCTCGTCTGTGTTCAAAAATAGTGGATACTATATAAATGAATGTGTAGCCTGAACTGTGAACGCGCATGTTGTCAGATCATGTCACTGTGTTAAAACCAAGGAAATGCTGCATAGTTTTGCAAGCAGGATTATTAATGTCGGGAACTTTTCTCTACTTTCAAGTGAAACACCACTCAGACAGTATTCCCCTTGCACTTGCCGTGTTACAAGCACATTAATCCCTTCTAGAATCGGGCTCTACTAGTGGATTAATGCCTGGTTGGTGGTTGGACGCACTCAGCCTGCGGCCTCGTGCACCAACCCCCCCCCCCAAACCAGGCATTAATCCACTAGTAGAGCCCTCCTCTGTCGAGGATTAATGCTTACTTGTTTTCCTGCCTTCGATCATCGTCAGCAGACATGCTGAAGGAAATGTCATCAGCTAGCCATTGCCGTTTATCATTTATTTTGTATTTAAGTGAATGTCATCTCTGTATGCTGCCAAAAGGTTTATTTTGGTATTGTAAATGTGGAGCTGAAATTTTGTAAGGGAGACACGCACAAAGTCTGCGTGTGTTGTTTGGACTTGTCTCACAACATGAGGACTTGTGAGATTTGCCAGAGCTTCAATCAGGCTACAAGGCAATGCCACAAGAAAGCTTTTGAAAATTTCCTTCTCCTTAAAACATTAACTGCCATGGAGAAGGATCAGGGCCCAGCATTGGTGCCTCGACGAGAAACGGGACCAAGAAAGATCGAGGTCAAGGCCATCCTTCTTGTTTGGACACAAGCACAGGGATGAAGACAAGATCATCTTTGCTGGTGAGGTCCCAGTTGCCGGTAATGCAAAGTAAAGCAGTCATGTCATCACCAGCTCCCATGGCATTGACAACAGTCCCCAACAGGTGATGAGACACCAAGGTCAGGACTTGGCTTTGGCACTGCTGTACCTACTATGGTTGGTACAACGCCATCATCACTGGGCCAAGGCCCATTGTCAACACAAGTAGTTACGGCCCCTGTCCAGGGCATCATCGACTCTCAACCTGTACTGGTATTGTTTTGAGAAATGATGCAACGCATACTGCCTGGATCATCTATACAGGCTGTACAGTCAACGGGGCCTGTGGGCAGTCAACCCCTGTCGATGCCGGCTACCAGCACATTGCAGATTCCTGTCTGTCAGCCTCCACCAGTGTCACCTGCGCACTCTGGGGTCCCCATTCAAGATGAAATACAATCTTGACCTCATGGTTTTAGAGGAGGAATATGAAGGAGAACTATATGTGGTGCCCCATTCTAGTTCTACCCTCTCCTCATGCAGTGAGGACTCTGTGGTGTATATCCCGGGATCTTCTCCTGAGGATCCCACTTTTCAAGCCTTGTTGCAGCAAATGCAAGCTGCCACAGGCTGCGCTGTGGAGGATTCCACATAAAAGAACCTGATGGAATTCCTGGATGTCCCAGTCTCCCCCTCCGTAATCATTCTACCTATATAGTCTGCGTTAGAGGATACTACCTTTGCTGCATGGTACAGACCTAACCCACTTCCTGCAGTGTCTAGAAAGGCTGATAAGCAGTATCCTGCTCCATTTGCTAAGGCCTTATGATGCCAACCAGCCAGAAACTGACTCTGTGGTCATCGTGGCTGCTCACGATAGATCTAGGGCACCGAGACATATGAGTACCCTGCCTCCAGATAAAGAATCTAGGCAGCTGGACATGATGTGTAAGCATATTTATGCCTCGGCCTCACTGGGCCTGAAGATTGCAAATTATCAGGCCTATATGATTAAAATATCAGCATTGCCTGTGGAAAGCTGCCAAGACTGCAGCTTAGGTTTTGCCTGAAGGCTTGACCAAGAATGAGTTGCTTAAAACGTTAACTTCAGGAGCGGAGGTCCGCAAACATTTGCTCCACTCAGCATATGATGTCTCTGATGCCTCTGCCAGGGCAGCAGCTTCTGGTATTTGTATGAGAAGACATTCTTGGCTCAGAGTAGCAGGATTTGCCGTGGTTGTGCAGCAGGCCATTTTGAATTCCCCTTCAAGAGGAACAAAACTTTTTGGATATGATGCTGAAGAGGCCCTTAGAGGCCTTCAGACATCCAGGATGACTCTGAGGTCAGTAAAATCCCTGTATCCCACTCCTGCTAGATGGCACAGGAAAGGATCCCTTTGTCAGCCTGCTGCCAGAAATGGCTGTGGGTTCCACCCACAAGGATGAGGTAAGAGAGCTGGTCCCCCACTGGGTCTTCTCTCCCCAGATGCCCATATAAAAGCACCTAGAGCAGGTGCCGGTGGCAGTGCCCCCACTGGCTCCGTGTGACTTGTACTTGGAACCAGCCCGACTTCCACGAATGACTTCAGGGCTGGTTGTGAGGGGAAGTCTCTCCCTGCATCTGGAACAATGGAGGGAGATTACAACAGACGAGTGGGTCCTGGAGATAATTACAAGGGGAAATGCAATGGAACTAGCAGCAGCTCCCTGGAAATACCTCCACTTTGTGCTGGAGGAGGAACATTACGAGTTCAAAGTATTGCTCTGTGGCTTGTCCTCTGCACCACGGGTCTTTAACACATGCTTGGCAGTAGTGGCAGCAATCCTTCGCAGGGAAGGCCTTTATGTGTTCTCCCTAGCAGGATGACTGGCTGCTGAAAGCCAGCTGCCGGCAGGTTCTACAACATGCCCTGTCTCGGACATGACAGATGTTTGAAGACTTGGGGATCACAGTGAATCTACCAAAGTCAGTGTCCAATCCTTGCTAGAGACTGCAGTACATAGGGACAATCTTGCATACAGAATGGATGTGCTTTCCCTCATCAGAACAGGGCAGAAAATTTGATGGGTCAAGCATAGTTGATATACGTGAGGCGTTATGTCTCTCCGAGAACAGTATTGCGTCTCCTGGGGCTTATGGCTTTGGTCATTGTGACAGTGCCACTTACATATGAAAATTCCCCAGTGGACTCTCAGAATCCAGTGGGATCAGCTGACAGACGAGCTGCACCAAATTATTCTCATCAGTTCCCCACTTCACAGAGTGCTACTGTGATGGATGGATCGCAAAAACCTGTTAAAGGGCATTCCATTCTTTGTACCTGCTCCTGTACAGATCCTCACCATGGATGCCTCAGGCTTCAGCTGAGGAGGTTATCTTGGCCCTTACCAGACTCTGTGGGGGGGGGGTATGGACCAAGGTAGAGGCCAAGTTGCACATAAATGTCCTGGAGATGACAGCTGTCCTGTACAGCCTTCAAGTCTTTCAGGAGCATCTGTGCCTCAGTCCTCTATTAGTACAGAGGGATGATGCCAGTGTGATGCACTTCATCAACAAAGGGGAAGTCCATTCTTACCCACTATGCAGGAAAACAATGGCAGTATGGTACTGGACTCGTGTCTCACAGTCTACAGCTGTTGGCCATGGATCTTTCAGGGCTCCAAAACAGCTTGGCAGACAGGCTAAGCATGTCACAGTCCAAAATGCATGAGTGGGAACTGCTGACCTCTGTGGTAGACAATCTCTTTGCAAGATCGGGTCATAGTTTTCCGGTGAGATGCGTTATCACTCTCTTGATAAGGAAAATCTAGATTTAGTAGTTGCTGTATTGGTCCTTGAAAGAATAGATCCAGAAGCAAATGATTTGATACCTTTTAATGGACCAACATAGATGTAACAACAAGAACAAAGTGCTCTAGCTTTCGGACCAACCAGTCCTTCTTCAGAAGTTGAGCTTCTGAAGAAGGACTGGTTGGTCCAAAAGCTAGAGCACTTTGTTCTTGTTGTTACATCTATGTTGGTCCATTAAAAGGTATCAAATCTCTTGATAAGGGAAATTCCTATACCCATTTTCTTCGATTCCTCTAATACAGAGGGTGCTAATCAAACTACGGATGGAGAGTGCCACTCTTATCCTCATTGCTTCATTTTGGCCTCACCGGATATGGTTTCCACTTCTACAACAGATGGTAGCAGAACCTCCAGCACCCTTACCTCTGTGTCAGGGTCTGTTGTCACAGGACAAGGGATCCCTGGTCCTCTGGACCTGAAGTCCCTCCATCTGCATACATGGCTCCTGAGAACATAGCCATAGGACCTTTTGAGCTGTCCCCTAAGGTTGCTGATGTTCTGGTTGTGGCCAGAAAACCTTCTACCAGACATACCTATTTTTTGCATTGGAAGCAGTTCACTTTGTGGGCTGCTTTCAAGAATTTAGACCCATTTACATTCCCTATAAATGCAGTGCTGGAATATTTGCTGTCCCTGTCAGATTGGTCTACAGTATTCCTTACTTAAGGTGCATTTGGCCGCTATATCAGCCTTCCATGCCCCTATTGATGGTCGGTTGGTTGCACAACTGGAGGTGTCTGCTCTTTTTTTGAGAGGTATTCTTCATATGAAACTTTCTGTCTGCAAAGCAGTCCCTTTTTGGGACTTGAGTTATGCCATTGAGAAACTGACGTTGACTCCTTTTGAGCTGGATGCAAGTTGTGGCCTACATTTCCTGTCAAGGAAAACGTTATTTTTAGTTGCAGTCACTTCTGCTTGAAGGATTGCAGAGGTGCAGTCTCTAATGTGTGATCCACCATGTTTGATTTTTCAGTTTCTTTGCATACAGACCCTACGTTTTTACCAAAGGTGGTACCTGAGTTTACATTGAATCACATGGTACACTTTACTGTCTGTTAGCATGAGCATGCCAGTCAGGGTGAGGGACTGCTCTGTACTTTGGATATGCATAGCATACTTAGATACTATGTGAATTGCAACAAAAAGTACTGCAGAAAGTCCTCTCAGCTTTTTGTTTCATTCACCTCTGGGAAAGAAGGCACACCTCTGTCTAAACAGTACCTGTCCAAATGGCTGGCACATTGTGATATATAGGGGATACATAATGGGCAGGAGTGGAATATGGAAAATATCATCATGAGTGAAGAGTGACCTCTGGATACTTACGAGTGGTGGAGTGTAGCGGAGCCACGAGTGATAGTATCCAGAGCATACCTGGTAATGTTCCAAACATGTGCTTAATTTTATTTGAAGAGCACATGCACAAAGTTTTTCAGGTTTCTTGATATACAAACAAACTGCTTTCCCACTCCCTCATGTAAAGGTTGACGTCCACGTGACCTGACACGTTTCACGCTGTTACAGTGCTTTGTCAAACGCTTGCTGTCTTTAATATTTCAGACTGTACCACCCTCCCTCTATTGTTTGGGACTGCTTGGGAATTGCTCCAAATGTGTGGCCTAATGGAAGAGATATCCTTGAAGAAGATAGAACAGTTACATACTTACCATAACAGTAGATCTTCGAGAGAATCTTTTCCATTAGGCCATGCCATCCCTTTCTTCCGCCCCCCCCTTCTGATTCAGTGAGGGTTACGTCAGATATTGTGCCTGAACCTAATCCATGCATTATATCCAGCCCTATGCCTCGTCTTGTGTGCCTGTACTAGTCTTATCTCTTGGCTCCCCATGAGTGGAGGTCCTCCAAGTCTAATCTCTAGTGGGGAACTGAGGAGAGATGCTGCCACTCATGTTTCTGTAGATGCTGATGCATAACATCGTTGTGGGTGCCCCGGCTAGCAAGAGTTTCCATGTGGTCCTAGTGCTGATGCGGGTATAGTTCCTAAGGTGTGGCCTAATGGAAGAGATTCTCTCAAAGATGATCTGTTACGGTAAGTACATCATTGTTTCTTGCTGAAATGATCCATTTGTGTTGAGGGACGTGGTCTGCACAGACATGCATTTAACCGTATTCTAAACAAGTTGGTTTAAATGAGACACTGTGGCAGAAGTACCAGATGTGTATAGCTCTGAATGAAGCATCACGGTTTTCAAACTCACTAACATTTAAAAACAGAGAAGAGTCCTTAATAAGTGTTGAAGTTTCCCTTTTAAAAGTATGACTGCATTGAACTTTGTGATTAGGGAAAGTATGTTAAAAAGGGGTTTTCTACAGCTGGTTGATAAACAGTGTGAAAGTTGCTTCAGTGAGGAGGAGGTGGAGATTTCAGAAAATACTCCCTACATGGTAAGACTAAGGACTAGCAGCGAGGAACAGGCTACCCTGCCTGCACACACAGCTGCATTTTTTTTATCGCATGTCCATAAATCCCCAACTCCCTTCAGCATTCCCAGCCAGCTGGCTGTCTCTCCCATCCTCCTTTGATGAGTCTGCCCCTCTTGTGCATGCATGTAGTGCTGGCTTTTTGCCAGTCGGAGTACGGGTGCTTTTTTTTTTTTGTTGAATGAATACCTGATGAAGTTAATGAAGCCAGTGGTGGGAGGGGCGACATTTCCTGTGGAGTACGGTAGGAGATCTGGCAGCATATTATTTCCTTGCATAATGTGCTACAGTTTCACACTGGGCTCCTTGTGAGCCACGGGAGAGGGCTGCAGCAACAACTAGGCCTCAGTGCCGAAAGCAGCCGCAGGTAGCCAGCCTTTCCTTCATCAACTCCTTCAGTGTGCCGATTAGTTGTTCAGCATGCCAGCTTAAGAGGTCCGATTGAGGCGGAGCTTGGTAAACGTGCTCGGTAGACTTGCTATATGTGTACAGTGTGTTGTGTCGGTAGACCTGCTATGTGTGTACAGTGTGTTGTGTCACACAATGCTTGGTGTGTGTGTGTGTGTGTGTGTGTGTTTCTAAGGGAAGCTTAGCTTTAGGCAAAGAATGAACTGCTTTCTGGGTTTAAAGCTCCTACTTTAAACCATGACTGGAATGGAAAGAGGTGGGTGTCTTAACAGTGAGTGCTCTCTGTGCATAGCTCTTTAGCAGCGCCTGGTTTCTGCTTGTTCTAAGAACATAATGCCAACATCAGATGTTTGTGAACCTTAAAGCTGCAGTACACCATTTTGTTTTTTCCTCTTTTTCTTTTTCCCTGGCACAATAGACTAGGGTTGAAATATTTTACTCAAAATTATCCATATCCGTTATGGTGATTTCCATAAAATTAAAGGCAGCATCCATTGTTGGTATTAGAAATTAAACTGAGAAAAATTAATATCCAGAGTGATACAGAGTTGTTTATTAAATGGGTTGGAACTTTCCTGATACCTGATTGGCTAAATAAGTTCTGGGACCGTATGTTATTTCCCTAGAAATGCACAGATTGAAACAAGTTCAGACAGTGGGATTGGGAATTTGGGCCAATCACATCAACCTTCAGTAAGGCCCTACAAAGTAAAACACTCTTGAATTATAAAGAATAATGATTTAAAAATATTTCCTCTTATGATACCCTCCTTACACACATAAGGACATTTAAAAAAAAATGAAGTACTATTCTCAGATTTAATTCCTGGTGCTTCTTTGGTGACCATGAGAAATCCCCCTCCTACCCTTACCAGCTTGCCAGGGCAGTCTCTAATGATTATCCTTCCTCAGATAAAAAACGAGGCTGTGGTTCCATAAGGCCTTCTCTTGAGTGTGATGGGGTGAACATTCTGCCAGTACAGCTCTGCAGGCATTTACATTACTGTATTCCACAATAGACAAACATTCCGTCTATTAAATGTGTAAAAAGACAGATAATTGGCAAGTGGGGAGGGACTGCTTCTTACTAGTCACTTTTAGCAAAAGAAAATGCCTGTTTTAAATAAAATCT
Organism: Neoceratodus forsteri; assembly: GCA_016271365.2. Classification (NCBI taxonomy): domain Eukaryota; kingdom Metazoa; phylum Chordata; order Ceratodontiformes; family Ceratodontidae; genus Neoceratodus; species Neoceratodus forsteri. The sequence goes on from CM057456.1 coordinate 31,330,603, forward strand.
AGTTGGCCTTTATTATTTTTCAAACTGTTTTTCAGTTTACCTTTTTTATAAGTGCAATAAGACACTCCAGGTCATTGGTTGTCAGGGGTTAATGCACTTCCAGGTCTAAAAGGCACTCGGCGTGCGCATTAACCACAAACAACCAACGCTCTTGTCATGTCTTATTGCTTACATAGCACTAAGCTTCATTTGGAATATCCACACCCACGTCAGAGATGACAAATGTGTTTTTGTGGTTGTGCTGGAAAGACTAATAACATACTGCTTTCCCCATGCCAAAACATAATGATTTAGCGAGAATTATTAAGAATATCTCATTTAATTTCAGTCCTTTAGACTGGGGGAGCTTGCTATTTTTAACCATTTAGTTCCATTAGGTAGACTACCTAATTTAAAGTTCCTGATGTTTATACAACTTAATTCTTTAGTTTGCGAACAAAAGTCGCATCTTATTGTAACTGGTGGTTTCACAGCGTACAGTATTGCTCACAGGTGTGTGAGGGATACATTCTCTCTCATCCCTCTTCTTTTGAGTTATGATGCCCATAAAGTGATCTGGATGGAAACCAGACCATGTGATCTGACATTACCTTGCATAGCACCTTCTGTAATCTCATCCAGCAGGCTTTGTGTAGCATTTGTGGACGCCCGCCCTCAGTTGTTTGGCTTCTTGTTCCCTGTCTGTACATAAGAAAGGTGAACAGAACTGTTAATAGACAAAACAATACAACAGTAATTAGGATGTTAGGTAAGCAGTTTTTTACATTAAACTACACTGGTTGGGCTAGTACTGGTTTGCCTGTTTTCTGTTACTATCACTGCATATATATATATATATATATATATATATATATGATGTAGACTGGGCCCCCTAATGTTTTCAACGTAATAGTCGCTCTTAATTCAGCAGTGGCTGCCAGTGATATCTTTTAGTGACATGACTGCCTGGTCACCTGAGGCACAAAAGTGGACCAACTTGAAGAGCCTCTGACACCTCAGATAAACTATGAAAAGGCATATTGTATATGGATATATTTTCGCTTGTATTTTATGCATTATTTTTTATGTTTAGCTTCTGCTTGATCCTTGTAATAACGAACAACTTGAAAACCATTGGTCACTGCCTCTTCGACATCGTCTGCTCTGGCTGTTCTTCTCTACCAGACATCACAGTCCAACATTGCCGACTGTTACTGTGGAAATTATTTTAATGTCAAAAGCAGGGTACTGTGATATCAGGTGTAGACAGGTAGCCAGAGTAGATAACCTCTAAGGGACAGTGAGCCTGGTTTTATGTTAATTTACGTAAGTTGAAAAGAAAGAGGAAGAGACTATACACAGAGAATACAAACTGCGGTCATATCTAAAAAAAAAAGAAAGAAATATTGTTTCCCCATGGCACCAGGGTCCATTTGACTGCCCTGGCTGTCATAGGTAAAACCAGTAGCCTAATGTTTCGAGATCTGGGCTCCCAGATCCATGGGGATTCCTGTATTAACAGGAGGATAGTTCTACAGGGCAGTTATTCTCATTGTAGAATTTCATTGATTATCTGGTAAAACAGAGCAATTCTTTTTCCACAGGAAATAATATAAGTTACAGGAGCATACATAAAAATTATTCTGCAGTTTCAGGACACATACCAGCTGGACACTGAAGCCTGCATTTTCTGGTTCTGCTAGTTCATCTGTATGATTTACTAGACTCGGGATGACAGTGTTTTTCTTTTTTTTTGGGGGGGGGTACACACACACAACCCCCCTGGCAGATAGCTGAGAGCAACCCATGTTTATTTTGCTTTACAGTACATCTTGGAGGACGTTATTGAGCTTATAAAATAATCCTAAAAGACTAAAAAAGTTATACATTTAATGAAAAATCATCCGCAACAGCTGTCCATTGTGATACTTCTCAGCTAATCGCTGGTTCATTCCACTGGGGTGTCAGACAGACGAGGCATACTGATGAGTCCTGGTAGGACGAAACACGTGTCTGTCTTCTATTGGCACCCTTTGCAAACTGTGTGAGAGGCCTTTCGGCACCATGCATTTCTGCTTAAAGTTGAACCAGCATAATATTCTGTGGTGATTTGCATATGCTGTCCGTGATGCTTTGCATTGTGGGGGCATATGTGATTTAGTAATCGGTGTATGTATATACATACTGTATGTATGTGTGTAGGTCAAGATGGCTAGGAAAAATACTGTTCTCTGATTGGACAAAACAGGTCACATTCATGCCTTTATGTACTAACATGTGAACAACACTGGATCTGCTTCACTTCCCAAGGCACAGTGCAACAGATTTGGCTCTGAATATCAATACACCAGTACAAACAAGATTTCTAATGCCTGTTCAACTACTGTGATCCCTACCCCCAAAAAAGAAAACCGCAGAAGACCCCCCCCCCCACAACCATACAGACACAATCTCCAAAGGCAAGCCTAATGCACCAAACTCACCTCTATTACTTAACAAAAAAAAACAACAACCTTTTACAGCATGGTAGAAAAGTTGCCCCCCACACACACACAGACACATATACACAAAACAAACCTTACGCATCAAACTTTGATCTTCCACTTTCTCATAACAAACAGAATTATACAAAATGAATGTGGAGGCAGTGTGGTCTAGTGGTTAGGGCACTGGCTTGTGAACCAGAAGACTGCAGGTTCAAACCCCACTAATACCAAATTTATTTATTTTATTTATTTAGGGATTCGGATCATACCAAATGCTCACTTTGATACCGCGGGCAAGTCACTGAATCTTCTCAGTGCTCCAGGCCACCCAGCTGTGGCAGTAGGAAGACGCAGGACTCCACTGGAAATGAGATGGTGCATCACAGCTGGGCTAGCCTGAGCACATTGTAAAGAAAACAAAATTTAAAGAAGAAATTAAAAGAAACCCTTTGTCTTCTAAAATTCTTTAGATGTGCTAGGGAGCGAAGGAAGGATGAGGGGCAGATAAGAAAACTGAGGAAGGGGGCAGATGGGTGGATGGAGCAGGCTGAAGTGTTGAACAACCATTTCAGCTCAGTCTTCACTAGGGCAAAGGGATGGGCCAGTGCCTTGGGGAGGGGGCAGGAAAGGGTGCATGGGAGGCGGAGCTCTCACAGATAGGGAAATCCAGGTAGGGAGGCTCTTGGGTCCTGGAGGACAGATAAAGCTCCAATCTAGATGGCATCCACCTGAGGGTTCTGAAAGAACTGGCGGATGTCCTGGCGGCTCCAGTGACGGACCTATTCAATTCCTCCCTCCGAACAGGATGGGTCTGGAGGTTGGCCCATGTCGTGCCCCTTCACAGGAGTAGACCTTGGGATGATCCGGGGAACTACAGACAGGTCAGCGTAACATCGGTAGTAGGGAAAATGATGGTGGCCATCTTGAAAGAATGAATGGTGGAGTTCCTGGATGTAAATGGTTTTCAAGATGAAAACCAACATGGGTTTGTCTGGGAGAAGGCATGTCTAACAAACCTGGTCAAATGTTTTGACTGGGTGACACAGTCCCTGGATGTAGAAAAGCCTGTTGATGGTCTGCATCTGGACTTCAGCAAGGCTTTCAATTCGGTCCCGCATGGAAGGAAAATTTGGAAATTAAGGGTACTGGGGGTGGGAAACAAGTTGGGGGGGTGGTAGCAAATTGACTTGGGAACAGGCAGCAGAGGGTGGTGGTAGGGGGTGAAGTCTCTACACCTAGAGTGGTCATCAGCAGGGTCCCGCAGGGTTGAGTTTTGGGCCCTGTTCTTTTTAACGTGTTCATTGCAGACATCGGGGAGGGTGTTGGTAGCAGATATTTGCTGATGACACTAAATTGGGGGCGGTGGTAGACAGCGAGGAGGGTAGGAAGGCAGTGCAAGATGACCTAGATAGGTTGAAGAACTGGGCCCACATGTGGCAGCTGGGGTTTAACGCACACAAATGTAGCGTTCTTCACCTAAGTGTTAGGAACCATGGGTATACTTATCACTTGGGGGGGATCCAGCTGACTGTTGTGATGATTGCGAAGGATCTTGGATGATGGTGGATGCTAAATAGAACCATGTGGAGCAGTGCAAGAGAGCAGCGGTTAAGGCAAACAAAATGCTTGTGTGTATTGCCAGGGGGATAACATCCACGAGATAGGAGGTTATACTTCCCCTGTACACCGCATTGGTGAGGCTGCATCCGGAGTACTGTGGGCAGTTCTGGTCCACCCCCCTCCGCCTCAAACAGACATCACACTACTGGAGAGAGCTCAGAGAAGGGTGACGAGGATAATTTAGGGATCTGGAGGCGTTGTTGTATGAGGATAGACTTAGGGAGCGGACTATGTACTCTCTGGAGGACAGAAGGGATGGGGGGATATGATTAAGGCCTTCGAATACCTGAAGGGGTTCAACAGAGGGAGCAAAGAGGGTCTGCTCAGGTTGAGGGAGGAGGGGACTACGAGGGGCCATAGTCTAAAGTTAGCAGGGGGCCGTACAGAGGGGAGATGAGGGGACTTTACTTCACGGAGAGGGTGGTAGTGCCCTGGAATGTGCTGCCGGATGATCTGTTAAAATTAGCAACTGGGGGTAGTTTCAAGAAGGGTTGGGATAGGCACAAGGGCAAGGTACGGGGTTGGGGGATGGAGATTACCAGAGTTGTACAGGCTGGGGAAGTGGGTGGGAGCGGGACATAATGGGGGGAGGTAGAGCAGCTGCTGTACACCACCAGTGGGCTACGTCGGGCAGACAAGATAGACTGTTAGGCCTAATCTGCTGGCAACTATGTATGTAAAAGAAATAATTTATCTTGCTGTAGGCCTTGAGAACTCTTACGAGGTAAACAGCCATTGCCAGGAGGACTTGCTTTAAGGTGTCAAACCTGGAAGGAACAAAGCCATGTGACAGCTGTGCAGCAGTGTTTTCACCTGCTTTATATAACTTGCCAATCTCTGCTGGTATACTGTATACGCTTGAATGTTTATACTTTTGCACCTTGTCACTGTATTATGTATTGTATAGATTTGTTACATGTTTCTTTGTCTTGTACCCTTTAGTACATGTGTTGTGCCTGAAAAAGGTGTCCTGTGCCAGTACACCTATCCCGTTATCAAAATAAATATAGTATCCCAAAGCAACCTCATTTTCTATTCCTTTTTCTCATATTTAAAAAGCCATTTCCTGAACCAAAGCCATGTTATACCATGCTATTTTATTTTAAGAGCACAAACACATTTCAGGATGCTGCATTATTTGTGATACAGGCACTTCTCCAGTGTGTGTTGGGGAGCCCTGAGCCTATGGCCTCATGCCACAGCACACCCTGTCATACTGTGTGTCATTTGCCACATATATAGTAATTGATTTCCTAACCTTTTTAAAAAAATGCTTGTGCTTTTCTTGGACTATAAACTTAAAATTGCAGCCCATTACAAACCCAGATTTCTGTGACTTGGATCCCTTTTGTGGGAAGAGCTGTTTTCATCTTGACCTGTTCCTAGCATTCTGCAGTTTGCAGTGGCCCATGAGTCTAGTGGGAGTTTAATGCTAGTGGCACCTTACGGGCACAAAAGAACACACAGGTCCTAGATCTGAGATCCGTGGAATTTTCAGCTGCTTGACTTTTCACAAATCATACAGTTTCGGCAGATATGACCAAAGCAAAGTGTTCTATATGGCGGCACAGCACATTAACTGCTGCCATGATTGACATCTGAGCACCATTCACTTGAATGTTGTTTACTGGCATAGGCCGGCAGAGATGCAGTATCTTAATTACATTGGGGTTCTGCTCTGAATGGTCAACCAATTGTAGAGCTGCCAAGCATGAGTTGGGGGGGGTGGAATAAAAGGAAGGCAGTAACTGAGCTGGGTTTAAACCAGGAACTCTTGGCTTTTTGTCCTGTTCATTAGGCCAAGGTGCATCTGCTTTTCTCAAATGGGCATGTAGCCTGCATTACAAAACCATACTACAGCATTGGAGAAGTCAGCCAGTGTCAGTATATTTAGTCAAGAATGAAATGAAGTCCAGCAGGAGATGAGCAAAGAACAGCTTAGCATCACTTGAAAATGTTGTCCCATCCGGGTCTTGGCTGTTGTACATTGACAAAGGGTTATATATGGGAAGTGTGTACAGTGCCTGCCCTACACTACACCTGATCTGTGGAAGAACAGAAGTCTTTGGTCATTTAGTGGCCTCTGTTCCACAGGTTTATAACGAGCACTAAGATTGTCACAGATACCCATGCAGCCAGCTCTTTTTACTGTGTTTAGAAGAAGAAGAAGAATCATCAGCATTTTATATAGCGCTTTTTCATACACAGTATCCCAAAGCGCTTTACAAGCAGTGCTAGACTGGTAGTGAAGTGACTGAATATGTGGTAGCGACCATATCACACATCACCCACACACAGCCTGGATAATTGCGTGAACCAGTTTATTGGAAGGGGAATGTTGGCCAGGACACAGGGAATGCTCCCTGCTGTTTGCGAAGAGTGCCCTGGGTTCTTTTACTTCCACCTGAACAACACCATGATGGGCAGAAGGGACCTCGGTTTAACGTCTGATCCAAAGGACGGCACACCCCAGCAGTACAGCACCCCCCAATACTGCACTCAGATGCCAATGATTTTTAGGTGCAAGTCCAATCCCGGTGTGGGACGAGAACCCACAACCTTCTGGTCCAGAGGCGGATGTGCTACCAACTGAGCCATGCCGACACCTTTTACAGCAGATCAGCCTCATGCACAGATTAATATAACCGTAAAAAAACAAAATTCAGAATAGAGACCTTGGTGCCATCCCCGGGTCAGCACATAGTACATTAACTTTGTTATGGCTACATTCTTCACAGTTAATGAGGATTTTCTGTCTTTGTACTCACAGAAAGTCATTCTTGCACAGACCAGCTGTGACTCATGTGCTTATTAAGGGACATGGGATATGACCTAATGAGAAGGCAGTGATAGACGTAGCATATCCAGGGCCTACCATTCTGATTTTGCATGTACACAGTATATCATGGTGATACATGTCAAATGCCCGTCGCAGTCAGGACATAGCGTGTTCCAGTGGCATGCAAGAACTTTGTGCAGTCAGAACAAATGGCACTTTATTATGTGCGTTCAAGAAAAGCCACCCCCCGCCGAAATAAAACTAATCATCAAGATTGTATCATGAAACATATGACAGTGCACTGGCTGCAGCAAATGCCAGCTATTCCACTGCATGCATGCTTGTTTATAAATATTAGGAGAAGCTTTTGCTGTTCCAGTTGTATCGGAGCTCTTCACAGTCGACTGCTGCTGTGAGAAATGTTGACTGGTTGTAGATTGGAATCGGCTTCCTGTAAGCAGGGTATGTGTAGAGTGCTATATCTCTGGTGTGCAGAAGGGATAGCGGTTGCATTTGCATGGCGATTAAGATGCTGTGATAATGGATTGTGCTGGGAAATGGCAAACATCCAAGAATCAATCAGTTGACTCCTTTACTTCTGGCCCTGTCAGGAATGATTACTACTTGAGTGTTTGGAGTTCTGCCCATCCAGTTTATTGTTTCAAGGAAAACAAGAAACAACTGTTGATCTAGTCACCTGTGGGCTTCAGTTTTAGGGCACCTTGACTGACAGAGATTTTTTATGCTGACTAGTAAACCAGTTAATCTGGAAACTACTGCCAGGGCTTTCATATGGAGAGAAGGGGGAGAGAGAAAGTGATAAAGGCACTTTTATGTCAGAGACCAGGAGATTAGGATAGCTGCTGCTCAGTTGAGAACAGGGTTGCATTATCTCGTGACTGCTGTATTCAACTTTCTGTTATAGACCAGGAAACTTCAGTATTTTGTGCATTTTTGATTTAAATATCTTTTTTTTTTTTTTTGTTAATGACCTGTGTTATTGACTTGATTGTTTGTTGTCTGTTACGGGTGTCTTGTCACCTGCGCATTGCTGCTCCTGATGGTACTGGTGATCCCGCCGTGCCACTGCAGCAGGCTTCCTCACATTATAAGTCACTTACATGATTTCAGGCAATCAATGCACAGAGCCGCTGCACCTCTTTTTCTGCGTACAGTGGTCTCTCATGCAGGAATGCTAGGAGTAGAGTGTTCCACTTCAAAGCTGGGGGGAGGATGGCTGTATTCAAAATTAAAATATCAAAAAACTGTGACTTGAGATTTATATAAATTACTCTAGCTTACTTGAGTGATTTATAATAAGCTCATGGGGTGTCTCTTATGGGTAGCAGACTCGTCTTGTGAGGTTTTGGCAGCCAGAACCACCCAGCCGTGCCCCCCAACCCCCTCACACTTGCAGTCTAAATCACGCAGCCTCAGGCGGCCATTTTGAATAAGGTTAAGCATAGAAAACCTTTCGACTCGTATATACGCTCTGGGGCTGAGTGAATTTATACCATAAAAGACACACTAAAGAGGCCTTATTAACTTATAGCATTGCTGTCCTGAAGCTAACAAGGACTCAGTGGTGTGAGTGCCTGTTCAGCTATGCATAAGGCTGTGGTATCTGCTTCAGGTTTTTTCCCTGCTCTGTTTTGTGGAGAGGTGGGAGAAGTATTTTTTAATGGGCAACCCCCAAACCTAGCATGTTTAAATATTTACAGAGGAATGAGCCCTGAAAGGACTTGCAAATCTGAAAGTAGATAAGGGCCATGGGGCGGGATGGGGTACACCTGAGGGTACTGAGGGAGCTCAGGAAAATACTGGCTGCACCTCTTGACAGCCCTGTTCAACAACTCACTGGAGACAGGAGTGATTCCAGAGAACTGGAGGAAGGCAGATGTAGTCCCACTTAACAAAAGTAGCAGCAGGTAGAAGGCTGATGACAATAATCCGGTCAGTCTAAAGTCAATGGTGGAGAAGGTAATGGAGACACTTTTATAAGAAAGACTATTGGAATATCTTGAATCCACTGGATTACAAGACAGCACGGTTTCATGGGGTTGGGGGTCATGTCTGATGGACCTGATAGATTTCTTCGACTGGGCGACCAGGGAAATAGATCAGAGTGGGGTGGTGGACTTAGCCTGCTCAGACTTCAGCAAGGCCTTCAACACCGTACCACATAGGAGACTTGTAATGAAACTGGGCAGTTTGGGGGTGAGATCCAAGATGGTAAACTGAGTATGCAACTGGTTGATGGATAGGCAACACAGGGTGGCGGTAAATGGCACTTTTTCTAATGAGGAGAGAGTGACCAGCTAGGTACCTCAGGGCTCAGTTTCGGGACCAGTCATCTTCATTATCTTTATAGACATTGCAGAGTAGCTGGAAGGGAAGGTGTGCCTCTTTGTGGATGACACCAAAATCTATAATAGGGTAGGTACTACGGGAAATTTAGGAGGGATGTAAGGAAGTACTTCACTGAAAGAGCAGTGGATGCCTGGAACTGTCTTCCAGCAGAGGTGGGGGGGGTGCGAAAACAGTGGTGGGTTTCAAGCATACATGGTATAGGCACAAAGAAATCTTGGTAGAGAGGTATGGAAGGGTTAGCTAGAGATCAGGTTGGGTCTGTGGTGACAGTATGGAGGGGGACTAAAATGGGCAGACTGGGTGGACCAAGTGGTCCTTATCTGCCAGTAAATGTGTCAGTATGTTTCTGTTTTTCACTTAATTTGACATTTTCACATTAGGGTAGCATCATTTAGGTACAACACCTAGTTTACTAGAGGGTCTCGGTGTAAAATATGACTGCCTCAGCTTTTCATCAGAGTCCTTCCTTGTTTTAGTACCTGCAGAATGGACTGGCTCTTTGATTATGACATGTCTCTTGGCTAGTCCAATGACCAGTGCACCCAAACACCCGACATGGGCAGATGAGGTGAAATACTATGCTGTTTCCCATCCTACCTCGCTACCATTGACACCCCCCCCCATCCAGCATATGGTATGCCCCATCCCCTACATAGACATACCTAGTCTAACATATGTTACCAATCCTAGGCATACGATATCATCCCCAGTCCTTTATACACATGTCCTTGATCATATAACCCCTCCCCCATGCAGCACTTGCCCCCCCAGCCCACAAAGCAGTCTCTTCTCCTCCCTGCAGGATATAAAATATGTTATTTGTGCTCCTTACAACACCAGCACTGCAACATGGCTATGTGGTGAACCATACCAATATGTGCACACTCTGCATGCAAATTTTGGCCTGAGAGCCATGCACCCACAAACATCACTTGAGTACAGTGGGGCCATCACACAACACTCTCTAACGACATCACATATGGCATTAGAAATGGTTAATGGACACAGCTTGTTCAAATATGAAGTCTTATTTTGTCAAGTAAATACCTGTAACTAGAATACATTCTTAAAGTGTTAATTAAGACTCCCTAAGATTGTTTTTTATGTGGCGTGTTGATGAGATGGAAGATGTTCTCTGTTCTCAGTCATTTTTGCCCAGTGTTGACTGTCTGAATTTTCTTTTCATTGCAGAATCCAGGATAGTTGTTGGAGAATTGTGCTCCGAAGGAGATGATTCCTCATGAAGTCCCTGGTTCACCTTCTGAAAACAAATGCGACTTTCCCTTCATGAAACAGAACGCTGAGCTAACCAGCCACTGAGAGAGCAGCAGCGGGGGCAATAAAGATGAAATCCAATCAAGAAAGGAGCAATGAATGCTTGCCGCCAAAAAAGCGGGAGATTCCTGTCACCAATCTGCCTTCAGAGGAGAAGCTAGCAGCTCCAGTAACTGAAAGCCAGCGTGGAGAAAACATGGGATGGAGCCCTAGCCGAACCAGCAGTCAAAGCAGTGTCGGGGCACGGCACAGTACTGCTGGAACTTCGGTGGAGACTGGTTTACAACAGGGAGTGGTTTTACACAAACCACTGTCTACAGCAGTAGACTATTCCTCACCCAGTGCTCCCAGATCAACCTCAGCAATGCTCTCCTCAGTATATGCTTCAACGCTCTCTCAGTCAGGGACGACCTTGTCCCCTGCACATTACACCCATCTGCAGCATGCGTTCCAGTTTGCACAGTATGGTACACCATTTGCGGGTTTCGTCCCTTCGCAGCTGATGTCCCCTACAGCTAATTCCACATCTGGTGCTGTGACCTCCACTGCAACTGCCTCTGCTACTGCTGCTGCCACCACTCCATCCCAGCGTTCCCAGCTAGAAGCCTATTCCACAATGCTGACCAGTATGGGGAACCTAACCCAGCAGGGCCACAAGGTGGAGCAGCATTTAGTCCGGTCATCGGGATTAATCAATGCAGGGTCTCCTACTCCTCCTCCTGCACCACAGAACCAGTTTGTCCGAGTTTCCAGCTCTCCTCAGAGCATTGCACGGACTCTATCGTCTCCAACTTCACAGTTGCATCCTCACTCAGCAGTAATTCCACACAACCTCACCTCCCAGGTGGTCTTACAGTATGCAGATGGTGGGGGCCACTTTTACACAAGGGAGATACTCAAGAAGGCCGAGGACTCAAGACTACAGACAAGGGAAATTCTAAATGGCGAGATTGAAAAGAGCAGGAGGTATGGCATTTCACCCTCTACTGGCACACATTTGAAAACAGGCAATAAAGCAGCTCCTCAACATTATGAGACAAGGCACGTGGTGGTCCACCCAAGTCCTAGTGAGTATAGCACTCACAACTCCTCAGGTGTTAGGACCTCTGTGATGGTGGTGCCCAACAGTAACTCAATTACCACAGATATGGAGGTTCATCAGGCCATTAACAGAAATGCTTCTCCCTCAGCAGTCCAAGAAAAGGCAGGCATCAGTCTAGGAAAGATGGGATCCAGATCATATGCTTTGTCACCACAACAGACTTTAGGCCACGATGGTGTAAAAGCCATTTCAAATCTGTCTCCCCACACAGTCATTCATACTACTCATAATGCATCAGAGCATCTACCTGTAGGGCTGCCTTCTACTGCTTTCTATGCCAGTACACAGCAGCCGGTCATTGGTTATCTCAGCAGTCAGCAGTCAGCAATTGGTTACCATGGAAACCTGTCACAACATCTGGTGATCCCTGGTGCGCAGCCTGTTCTTATTCCTGTTGGCAGTGCAGACATTGAAGCATCAGGAGTAGCATCTGCTATAGTGACTTCATCGCCCCATTACGCAGCAGTGCCTCACACATTTGTCACTACGGCCATTCCTAAGAATGAGAATTTTAGCCATGAGGCAGTGGCAACTCAGCCAGCCTACCAAGCAGCAGTTTTACAGGCCCAGATCCACCTACCAGTGGCACAGCCTGTAAGTTCCCCCACAGCAGCTTCACCCGCACTGCCCCCTTACTTCATGAAAGGGTCGATTATCCAGCTGGCTAATGGGGAGCTCAAGAAAGTAGAGGACTTGAAAACCGAAGATTTTATACAAAGTGCAGAAATTAGCAATGACCTAAAGATCGACTCCAGCACTGTGGAGAGGATTGAAGAAAGTCATAACCCGGGCTTTGCTGTAATCCAGTTTGCAGTTGGAGAGCACAGATCACAGGTACTGTAACTAACTGTTCAACCTTCTAACTCCCCTGGGAACGAGGTAGGGAGGGGGTGAGAGAGAATCTAACTTGGATATCCATACAGCACAGTTCATGTTGTCCTTTTCATTGCGAACTCAACAATCGCATTCCTTTGTGTTCAGAAGATGTAACATAAATAATTGTTATTGCTGTTACTGTTTGAATGTTGCTTTTCCTTTAAAATGCAAAATACAAAACATATTTTGCAGCCCAGTCAGTTTTGAGTAAATGGGGCTATATTAAGTAATCACTTGGTGGTTTGGGGGGTATGGGGCAGTAATCTGAGCCTATGCCCCACTTCAGTTATACACATTATAAATCCATACAGGATTTCAGCCAATCAGCGCACAGAGCCACTGTTCCTCTTATGCTGTGTACAGTGGTCTGTCATGCAGGAAAGTTAGGAGTGGTGAGTAACACTTTACAGCCGAGGGAGGGCTGCTTCATTTAACTTTACACATAATTAAAAAAAATACTTAAAACTCGACTGCAATGTTTTTAAAATGCTTTTAATATATTTTATTTGCTCACCATGTGAACAGCCCTTCCATATATATTGCAAGAAATGTGTAAGAACTGTCATTTCGTATGTCCAGATGCTGTTTTCCTGTGTCTTATTTGATGATTTCACAGAAAATCCCCGAGACATTTTTAGACCAGCTGGCAGAATCTTTGGTGAGTGCTGACGCCATTCAAGCAACAATGATATCATTTTCCTCAAGGTCCTGGCAATGCAGTACCTGAGTACATCAGATTATGAAATTCAAAAATCAGTCTTTGCTTCCAATTTTTAATTGTACTACTACATAAAACACCATGAGTAAATATCTGGCAGCTTTCCCTGAGCTATATTACTAACACTTTGTGCTCAGTATCAACCCTCCTGCCCCAAAAAAACAAACAACAACCTGACAGGCTCCTTGACATGAACATTTTGTTTTTAAATTTAAGTTTTATTTTGTTTCCTTTGTTCTCTTCCAGCCATGAGTGAAGCCCCGCAGCTTTCTCCATATTTCAAACAGAGTATTAAAAATGATTGATTAGTCTGTAAAAGAAACTAAACATTTATCTGCAATGCCGAGTTGATAAAATTCAATAGGCAACGGTCTTCAGACAATTGGAAGTAAGCATGAGTTGTTGCCACTTTACAGTCTGACGTACAGTTTGTGTGTATGTACTGAGCTGGCAGGATCGGAGGAAAAGATGTTATTGTTGCCTGAATGACAACGGCACTCCACCAAGATTAGCTGGTCTAAAAATGTTTGAGGGATTTTCAGTGAAACTATCTATTAGGAGAGCATTAAAATAGTATCTGTATATGGCAAATGGCAATTTTTTCATTTCATATGCAATAAATAAGGCCTGGTTGTTCTTTTGTTAGGGCAAATGAGTAAAGATTATAATATGATGTAGCAGAAAAAAAATATGTTACTGGTAATACCTTTTATCGGACTAACAAAATTGCTTTTGAGAGTTATACTCCCTTCATCAAGTCAGTGGAAGCAGAGAAAGGCACACTGAGCGAAGGCTCATTTTGAGGTGTGACCCGGCAGAAGGGTACAGGGGAGAATACGTCACTGGAAACTAACCAGGATGACATTATTGTCAACCCCTTCGTGGATGACACTGTCATCTGTGGCTGGTACCAAGGTGTTCTATTAATGCGAAAAAAAATTACAGCTGGATTTTGATAAAGTTCTGATATATTTTTGTAATAACAAACTGTGCTTAAATGCCAACAAAACCCAGACACTGCAGTTTATGCCCTCCCAAAACTCACATTTCAGATTTTAGTTGGATGTTGTTACAAGAGACAATTATTGTCTGGAAATGTATCTCAGTATAAATACCTTGGACTGTGACTGGTGGCTGGGCAGCAATTTTTAGGTGGAAATAGTATTTCTCATTATTTGTTGGAAACATAAACACGAAGTTGTTTTTTTTTGGTATCTTAATAAGTTTTATTTTTCTCAGGATTTTAGACCAAAGATTGTAGAAGCAGTGGTTTTGCTGTTACTGGATTATGGGTATGGGTACATAGTGTTTTTTTTGGTACTTCAAAAACCCAGTTGAACAAATTGGATGTTATCTATTACAAACTGGCTCATTACACTCTCCAAGCACCCACTATTGTGATCTCCTTAAGAGACTTAATTGGCCTTCCCTTTGCACAGACACCAGCAGCATTTGCTGACCTTAATGTGGAAATGTACTAAACAACAAAAAAAATAAAACACGCTTCCTCCAGGACCAGGTAAAACCTTGACCTGTTTGCCAGGAGCATGCAAATCCCATTTCCCCCTGTCCGGGGCAAGTAAATTTCATTGAAGGGCAAGTACAAAAACAGAGCTAATTTCATTGTAATGAATCTAGGGGCAAGTGAATATTCAGCTACAGTCATGGCTTGGCAAGTACTAACAGTTTTGATTTGAACACCCCTGCCTATTTGACCTGGACTAAGATCTGCTACTGGTCTGAAGCGTGTTGTACCTACCATACACTGATACTACTGCTGGCTTGTGCGCGTTATCATACAGTGCACAGAAACTTTGGAATGCACTTTCGTCTCATCTGCACCCTACCAATGGTCCCCTTCTTTCATTAGCTTCTTTAAACACCTGGTTACGCACCCATTTCCAAATGTTATGTGATAGTTGTAAGGCCTGACGAAATATTTTGTTATTAATTTAACCAAATTTATTGGTAACTACTTTCTGTACTTGAATGTTTTTGATATACTATACATAGAAAAAAAACTGCACTGGGGTGCTCACAGTACGCTCAGATGCAGTAAACAAAAAAATTTGGCACTCGCCACCTGGTTGAAAAAAGATGCCATGCTGCCAGAGTTAAAATGTAGTTGTGCTTATTCTATTTAAAGTTCAGGGTATGAAATTCACAGTCACCACCGAAGCCATGCCTGACACATTTTGAATCTTGTGCTGATCCTTTATCAAAGACACTGAAACATGAAGTTAAAGGGTTTGAATATGTTACCCAGTGCTGGCATCACATTAAATGATCATTTCCCTACTGATAAAATGTGGACTAGAGATGGGCGAAAACAGCGGACTTCGCTCCGTGAATTAATTCACGGGTTTCACATAATTTGCTGAGCACAGATAGACCATGAAGTGCAAAGTTTCACGGGCGACATTCTGCACTTCGCAGCAAAAGCTTCGCGATTCGGGTGAAGTTGAAGTTTCTTAGATCTGAAACTTGCATAAGCTCGACGTGAGAATTTTCGCCACTTCACGCTGGACTTTGCCGTGATGGTTATACTTCGACCCATCTCTAATGTGGACTACATTACTGTAGCAGCCAGTATAAACAAAATGCAAAACAGTGAAAAGCTCTATGATTCATAACTCTAGATAAATACTAGCAATCAGAACAGCTAAAACACACTGCATACAAAAGCAGCCCATTTTGTTAAAATGCGGTTCTGTGTCTAAAGTAGAAAATCCACTTGCTCAGATGTTATAGTAAACTAAATATTTGTATTCATTTTAAACTGAGAGGAAAACGCTCTTCAAAATTGATATGAGAGGAAATGCTTAGTTTTACTTAATCTGCTTTTTGGGTGCAGCAAGTAGGATAAAATGTGCAGATTCTAACATATCAGCAGATGGATGCCGCTTCCTGGGTAAAAAAAATCACTGCCTGGCATCTCCAGCTGACTACAGGGAACACAGAAAAAAATGCACACAGAATATACTGCTGCAAAAATTCTGTCATGTCCAGTGAATTTTAAAGTTCATTTAAACAAGCATTTGTCAGTGCCGAATGTTGTCTTACTGGCATTGGCATTGGTAGTGCAGGACTTAGAGAGATGCATGATAGGAATGACAGTGAAGTATTGAACTGACACCAACCCCACCCCCGTCCTGCAGAGACCGACAGGCATTGAGGTGTGCCTTTGGGTCATCGGCCATAACGCTCACGCCATTTCGCCTCACCCTACCCTGCAGACACCGACAAGTGTCGCAGTGTGCCTTGGGATCTTCGGGCCTTACATTCACCCCATTCCATAAGGAAATATGCTGAGATGGGTGCAGTATAGGAGAATGGGGTGAACTTTGGGGCTGAAGAGTCCAAGGCACATGTCAGTGCCTGTCACTGGCTGTGGGGGTTGGGGTGGAATGGCGTTAGTATTACAGCCAACAGTTCCAAGTCACACCCTTGATGCCTGTCAGTTTCTACAGGTTGGGGCATTACGGTTGAAAACCCTATTGCCCTGGGTGTTTTCACTCCAATTTTTTAAGATGGGCTTTTTGTGACCCTACCTCATGAAAAGTGGCACTGTCAGTTTGTTAGCCAAAAGGTGATTTTGCATAGCGACTGTGCCATTTGGTGCCAGAGGTGCAAAAACACATTTCGGGCAGGGTGTGAAAAATGACAGCTGTACTGTTTATGAGGAGGTGTATAAAAATGGCAATGTTGAAAATCTGGAGTGAAAATATGAAAAATTGGTGGTCACGAGCAAGTGTAGAAACTGCACAATGCACACACATAATGTAATTATTTTGGAGATTTTTAACATAGGCATTTGGGGAACTCTGCTCACGAACAGTGGCACTGCGATTTTTGTTAAACTATCCCGAAAGTTGATTTCCAACAGCAACCGCGCCATTGTGCACCAGATGTGCAAAAACACATTTTGGGCAGGATGTGAAAAATGTAGCTGTACTGTTCATAAGGAGGTGTGAGAAAATGACAGTGTTAAAACTCTGGAGTGAAAATATTAAAAATTGTCGAAGTTACGAGCGTGCATGGAAACTGCGCAATGCACACTCGTAACACAGTAATTTTTGGGAATTTTTTCACCAAATTTGCAACATAGGTTTTTTGGGACCCCACCTCATGAACAGTGGCACTGTCATTTTGTTGGTCCTGAAAGGTGATTCCGTGCAGTGACTGCGAAATTACCTTTTGGGACCGAATAACGAAATGACAGTGTGTGTGTTCATGAGGTGGGGTCCCAAGAACCCCATGTTGAAAATCTGGGACCAAAATTTAAAAAAATGACTGTGATAACCATCTAAGTTGACCCCCCCCCCCATTGATGCCACTATACAGCTTACTGTGATTTTCTTCAGTTCACAGTCAGCTTTTGAAGAGTTCGGACGTGTCCTGCTCCACGAAGATTGCGCGCCAGACCTCCGGAAGTAAGTATGGAGGAGTGGGGTTTGCAGGAGGTGGGTGCTCAGGGTGGGTGGTGTGGTTGAGGAGGGCGCCCATCGACAAGGACTGTTTCCTTTTTACAGGGACAAAAACAAAAACAAAAAAAAAACTGACATCGGGGGCAATGTTTTCTTTCTTTACAGGTTTTACAAAAAAATACATTTGGGCATACTGTGGTTGGCTGCCAGTGTGCCACACAAGTTTGGGGGGGACTGAAGCCGACAGGTGTTGGGCATCCCCGTTGGCAACAAAATGGTATGTGTGTTGGGGGACATAATGCCGATGGGGATTGTACACCCCCGTTGGCAAACAAATTAAATTGGGAGGAGGCCATTATGCCGACGGGGATTGGGCACCCCCATCGGTAAACAAATTAAGCATGGGGGGGGATACATTATGACGGCGGGGATTGGGCACCCCGTCGGCAAACTAATTGAACTGGGGGCGGCATGCCGACAGGGGTATTGGGCACCCCCGAGGTTGGCTTTCTGAGGATTGTGTGGCAAATGCATGTAAGGGAGGCATGTCATCTGTGCCGCTGCATGACAAGCTTGTCTCTGATTGCAGCGGCACATTTCTTACAAATTGTGGCCACTTTACATAAGTTTTGTGTTGGCACTAGCATGCTGGCTAATTGGGGAATGAGGGACGTACCTACTGAAGCATGCCCTGCATTCGCCAACACTGACACACTTCTCACTGCTAGTACTACCGCAAGATGTTGCTTGCGCACACGCGCAAGACAACATAAAAATGAGTACAGTTCAAAACTCCCATTCAAGCCAACATACTTTCTGAATTCTAGGTTAAATATCCCAAAAGTCACCTGTTGTAAAACCAAATTGTTGAAATCTTCTCCCCCAACCCGGTGCAGGCAGACTTTTTCAAGGGTTTTAAAGCTGAATTGATGTTCAGCTGGATTCACAGTTTCTTGACATGCTGTGCTGTAGCGTAGGTAATGTTCCCACTTGCTATAGCTCTACAGTGTTCTCTCACACAAAACTTCTCTCTGTTTTACCAATGTGAAATGCACCACAAGTGCACTGTGCCATATAATTAACTAAAGTAGAGTCATATGTGGTAAACTGGCATATTTTATAGGTGTTACCTGTATGGGGACTCCAAAATTTACAATAACTACACAGTTTATATGGGTGGTATCCCTTGATACCCCATCAAGCCACGTAGTGGTTTTTGGGTAGGTATGGTGGCTGTTCACAAGCATGTCTTTAAGGATAGTGGCCCTCTGAAATGACATTCTTTGTGGCTGTTCTGTAATCTGTGCCAGACCCCTACCACCTTGTAATACATGCGAGTGGTCACGGATAATTTATTACTTTTGTTAACTGGGTAAGAACCCAAGAGCATCAGATGCCCTTTTTCTTGGGGGACCCAGATACAAGAGTACAATAACAATTAAATGTGTACCTCTACATGAGATAGCTTACGATTGTAAATAGTCAGACCAATTGCTGTTATTTCTTGTATTTTTTGTCTCTGTACTTGTGCACCCACACTCTGTAACTACCTTTCTGTGTTGTCCTCCTGTCAAGATGTGGAACCTTTGAAAAAGGGCATATTGTTCAAAGATTATGTCCCAATGCAGAAATAAATAAAAAACAGTATAAAAATAAATGTACAAATTCACAATAAATACGGTCAAGTAAATACTCTCTACATGACTGGCATTTGCAGAGTAAGTTGTTACAAAAGTTGAACCTAGAGTTTTCTCTACTCCTATTTCCTTTTTTAAAATTTCTTTATTTAAAAATATTTTGTTCAGACAAACAGAACGTACCAGATACAGACAACATCCTTAACAATTACACTTATACTTTTTTTTCTTTCCTTCTTCTTTTGTGTTTTCAAAGGCATTTCATCTAGCATAATACATAGTTAAGCCAAGCAATCACCAGTTAATACACAGAGGTGGTACAAGACTACCAAAAATTTCTTTAAGTTATAATCTTTATGATTCATCTAAGTTGATTTCCATACTGTACCTTTTTTATGTAGGGGAAAAGAGGAGGGGGGGGGCCGGATTATTTACCATGTCATCAGTTAGGGGGCAACATGAGTACTTTACCTATGCCTTACAGACTTCTATGATATATTATGTGTACTGCCTCTCAGGCCCCTTATAATGATTTCAACGTAGCTTTGATCAAGGGATGAAGTCAGGTCTCACCCCTGCCATGTATAGAACCCATCGCCCCCACAGAATCTCAAAACCGGGGACCCTTTTATTAATGGTAGCCGTTAAAGCCTCCATTCTATATATATTGATCATGCGTTCTTGCCACATACTTAGGGTGATAGCCTTGGAAGATAACCAGTTACTCATAATAGCCATTTGGGCCGCTAAGAGTGAGATTTTCAGGAACTTAATCATCAGAGGGTCTCGAAGTTCCTTGAGCAATTCCAAAAAAAAATAACAGAGAGATGAAATCTCCAAGTTAGGATCTATAATTGCCTGTAGGGCCTGTTGTAGATCCTGTAGGAAGGGGGTTAATATGGGGCAATCCCACATTATATGTGCCAATGATGCGGGAGAGTACCCACAGTTCCTCCAACAAGCTGAGGATGTGGGATTCCGATCCAACAAGCTGAGGATGTGGGATTCCGATATTTCATCTGGATCACTGGTGTTCGGAAGTAGCGAACAAAATTCTTCCATGAGAACTCCTGCCAGCTAACTGCCGATATGCCCCAATGAATCCTCTTTTGTGTCCAAGCTCAGAAATCTGAACTCCCAAATTCTGCTCCCAAGCTTTTTTTATATAGGAGGAAGACTCTCCTTTCCAGGTCAGAAGCACCCGATACAGTTTAGAGATTATATGAGAACCAACCCGGGACCCCCTCTATTGCTTTCTTTAATATGTTTGCAATCTGTGGAGGAGATGAGCTCCCAATTTTGTGGGTTACCAAAAGACTACTAACATAATTTCTAATTTGAAAGTATCTAAATCTATCCTGCCATGAAATTCCATACTTATTAACTAATACTTCGAAAGGCAGGATCTCATTTCCTTCTATAAAATGCCAGACCAGGTGCAAACCCTTCTCCTCCCATCTCCTAAATCCTGCATCCCACCTATTAGGAATGAAGGAGTCCAGGTATGGAACCGAAGTCAGAAGACTCCTCCAGTTCTTAGCACTCTTGTCTCCCAAAATCCCATGCCAAACACTTAAAGTGGAGACTGTATAGGGATTGCCTCCCTAACCTGCGCTTGGTCTACCCCTCTGCCCAAGGAGTATATCATTTAAATTCTTACTTGGGGCAGCTTCCCATAGCTCCAAAGTTTTCCACTTGGCCTGATAGGCCTGATCCAGCCAATACATGGCCGTTCGTAACTGAGCTGCCCGATGGTATAGTTTAAAATTTGGTAATGCTAAGCCTCCCTCTGCCTTTGGGATCTGGAGCACCGAGAGACAAACTCTGGGTTTTTGCAAGCCCCCGGATAAACCTGGAGATCGTTCTGTCTAGAGATTGGAAGTATGAGTCTGGGACCAAAATAGGGATTGTCTGCACCAGGTATAGAAACTTAGGGAGAATTATCATTTTTATCACCTCCACTTTCTGTACCAGTGGAATAGGGACGGGGGCCCACTGGTCCAACTCCAGTTTGATATTTTTTAATACTGGGATAAAGTTGAGGGAGAACATCCGGTCCACCTGGAAACTCATCTGAACCCCCAGATATTTAGCCTGGGATAAGTTCCATCTAAATGGGAATTTCTTTTGAGTCTGTTCCGATGGTTCATAAGGTGCTCTCAAAACCTCTGTCTTACCCATATTTATTTTATACCCAGCCAGACGGCTAAATTCAGCCAGTTGAGCCCACAGGTGTTCCAATGACTGCTCTGGGTTTCTAAGATAGACTAATAAGTCATCCGTGTATAAAGCCAACTTGTGCGTTTCCCCACCCATATCCCACCCCTGTATTGTCTCATCCTGTCTTAATGCCTGAGCTAAGGGCTCAAGGTACAGGGCAAAAAGAAGGAGGGAGAGGGGGCATCCCTGTCTAGTGCCACGAAACAGAGCTGTTGGAGGAGAGACTCTGCCGTTAATCTTTATATATGCCCCGGGGTTGGAGTATATATTATTTATAATTTTAATAAAGGATTCCGAGAATCCAAATATGCCCAATGCCATATCCAGGAATCTCCATGCCACCCAGTCGAAGGCCTTCTCCGCATCCAGACTTAATATCATACAGGGTGCCCCCGACCGGGCAGCATGGTGCAAGACCTGCAGTGTTCTTTTAATATTATCCTGGGTCTGCCTACCAAGGATAAAGCCAGTTTGATCAAAATTGATCAAATTGGGCAAAACCACCTCCAGGCTCCTCGCCAATATTGAGGCATACAGTTTATAATCTATGTTCAAAACTGATGTTGGGCGGAAAGAGTTACACTGTGTGATATCTTTTCGAGGTTTAGGAACACTTGAGATAACCGCATAGTTCCATGAGTCCGGGAGCGCCACCCCTGATTGTGCCTACCTACAGGCCTCCAACAGAAGGCTCTTAATCTCTTGTACAAAGAACTTGAAGAATTCAGGGGTGTATCCATCAGGGCCTGGGGATTTTTTTATTTTCAATCTCTTAATCGCCGAAGTTAGCTCTATGGGGGTAATGGGAGTGTCAAGGGAGTCTCTGATTTCCTCATTCAGCCTTGGCAGCTTTAATTTAGCCAAGTATGATTCTATTTGTTCTTTATCTGGTGTATGTTCTGATGCATACAAATTAAAATAGAAGTCCCGAAAACCATTCAAGATTTTTTCTGGGAATTTTAATAAATGACCTGTCTTGGGGTCCCGGATCTGAGTAATCGTAGATCGGGCGGTGTGTCGTCTCAGGCGGTGGGCCAGGAGACAAGAGGCCCAAGGGCCATTTTCATGATATCTCTGCCGGAGACATTGCAGTGCTTGTTCCGTTTTTACATCAATTAATTTTTGGATCCGTTGTTTAATGTTCTGTATGTCTGGCATTATGGAATTCCCACCCCCACCCGAAGCATGTCGCCCCTGTAGGGCAAGTTAATTGTTTCTGAAGGTCTTCCATCTGCTGGTTTTGTTGCCGTTTAAAATGGGCAGCAAACTTAATGCAGTCCCATCTAAATACTGTTTTCACCATATCCCATAATATAGTGTCTGGCACCTTGGGGTACATATTATCCTGTAGAATCTGAGTTAGTCTCGTAGTGGCCATGTCTGTAAACTCCTTTAAATTCAGAAAAGAATTATTGAATTTCCAAAGGGTCTGACCTTTTTTGACTTTCCAGTTCAGCCTCAACAACAGTTGAGAATGATCGGAGAGTACCGATGGAATATGCTTACATTCTAAGACCTGGTCTTGATGCTCTCCAGAGATTAATAAGTAATCAATCCAGGCATAAGAGCCGTGGGGAAATGAGTAATGTGTATACTCTTGTTTATTCTTATTATGCCTCCTCCAGGCATCTACCCAGAAAGCTCCCTTTAAGTGGTTCTTAATGAATTTACTAACTGGATTCTGCCGAAATGATTTGGTTCTGGATGTGTCTTTTTGTTACCACACCTGATTTAAATCCCCCTCTACTATTAGTAAACCTTTTTGTTGCTCAGTAATTTTATGAAGTAAGGAACGGAGGACTTCCTTTGTAGACCCCGGGGGTGCATACAGGGAGGCCAGTGTGTGGGGGGTACCCTCCAGGATCCTGGAGAGGATGGCCAGCCGACTCTCTGGATCTGTATAGCTAGTCACCCTTTGAAACTGTGTTCCTTTGGAGACCAGAACTACAGAGCCTTTTCTCTTTCCCTTCCCATATGAAGCTGCGACCACTTGATCATATCCAAACTTCCCCAACTTCTGATGTTCCAGCTTACTTAAATGAGTTTCTTGCAGTAAAACAAAAGAGGGGTTCTGTCTTTTTATAGTGGACATGATCCTGTGTCTCTTTACCTGGTTGCTCAGCCCATTAACATTGTGGGATACAATTCTTATCATGGTATTATCCTCCATTTAGAGACAAGAGGTTATATTCCCATCGGTATAAGGGTTTACACCTGCTCATCCCTCCCCCCCCTTCCTGCCTCCTCCAGAGTTTACTGCAGCGCCATCACCCCCACCCCATCCCCTCCCGAATTATGAGAATCTTTGCTTTCCTCTATGTTGTTCAAATGTACATTGCCAGTGAAAGTTTTCGTCTGAAGGTGTAACACTCAACACAACATAAACACAGACATAACAAATAAATTCCAACCACCAATGGGGAAGAGCCAACAGAGCGATCCTCTCCCAAGGGAAAAAACTATTTACATAATTACTCCCAAGGTAGGAGAACAGGATATACTGCTCTCTGTTTGTTCGAGTTCTCAAGACTCGAATGGGAGGTGAAGGAGCCAATGAAATGGCTCATTCCTCCTGGACCTTAAAGTTAACAGGTCCTTGCCAGATGTCGTGGCTTATCATCACCAGCAGTGTACCAAAGATAAACCAGGGTACACACAGCACTTGACTTCCCCACATAGTCACTCTGGGGTTTCGTCTATAAATTCCTCGGTTCCCCTCTCCCCCCGGCTTTTCTTTTAAAAACTGTGTACCGTGATCCCGTATTTCCTCTATCCCTGAGACTACACTCATGGCAACAAACAGCCTCCATATGAATAGTGAAGGATTAATAAATTTTTCCAATTTCATAGTAATACTCCAATGAAGACCGTGTGCAGCCATTCCGCTGCAGTCTGCCATCACAAGTAAGTGTTCTCAAGAGGAGGAACCAACATAAACTGGGAGTGTAATTTTAACTCTCTACTTTCCTCGTCCTGATCCAGAGCAGGCCGGCGCTAAAGGATGATGAGAGGGGCCGCCTGTCCCCACTTCGGGGTTCAAATGAGTGTTCCAGGCCCAGGCTGAATAGCCCACCCCCTGACCCTCCATCAGAAGGGACGGAAATCCCAAGATCATCAAAACCCTAGGTGGGGTCTCCTTTATTCTGGTAAGTATTATTGCTGCATAGGTGATACCACGCCCCTCACCATCATGAGCCCCCCGTTCCCGCTGCACTAGTCCACATCCTCCAACTTCTTATAATTATTTCAGCTCCGGCCCGTCTGAGTATAAGATCAAGGTTATGGCAGTAAAACGCCTGTGGTACCTCCCCCGAGCAGAATACCCCAACAAATAAATTAATCGCAACAATTACTGCATATAGCCTTTCAAAAGGGGAGCCTTTTAACTGTTATGGCATTGTGTCAGGGAAGAGCCCGTCTGACTCCTCTCAAACGCGTAGCTCATTGTTGAAAACCCATTCGAGAGGGCGTGTCCCCTTAAGCATCCCTTCTATCCCCCCTATGCTCCGCGCAGGAGTCTGCTCTGGTACCAGGATTCAACTTTCTAGCCCCTGTCTCCATTCTCCCCAAGGGGTACCAACATCAATACCAACAGTACTACCTGTAGGGGTGGCATCATCGCATGTAAAAGCCACTGTAGACATCCGATTACTGTTAACCTATATGGATTTCCCATGTGACCCACCGCCGGCTAGAGCTCCATCCCCCCCGACCCTTATCGTTTACCAGTAAGGCCACATTTGTTGGCCCCCATAGGATATTTCAAAGGTCCCCTCATTTAGAGGTAGAGTTCAGAGCTTCCTCACGGATAAGAAGAGGTATGAAAGGGAGTTCTCCCGACAGCAACCACAGTTCCGTTATTCTGAGTTCATCTTTCATGTGTTATCCATTCTTTCAGTTGGTGGCTCCTTCGGGGTCTGTGGGTGAGTGAGCCTATACAGCATTTTCTTAATGTCCTGGAGTGCGGTATCGGCAGCTTTCCTTCCTGATAGGGTGGGGTTCTGGAGATTAGCTGGTTGCCAGGGATGCTGCATGACAACCAGTTGTTCCCTACATCGAGGGGCCTCCAAAATTTCATGTCCGTTGTTTCTTATTGCCTGAAGTGCCTCTTCATATGAGTGGTATAACTCTGTACCTGTTTCCCAGTAGACTTGGAGGCGAGAAGGATAAGGCGTCTGAAGCTTGACGTTTAAAGCTTTCAACTTCCACAGTAGTAGTATGTAGGCCATTCGTTGCTGCTGGATTACGCGGGGGTAGTCCTGGTCAAAGGATAATCGAGCACCGTTGTACTCCACCCGGCCTTGTTTTCTCGCTGCCCGGAGTATCTGCTCTTTTCTCCCGGAAGCTCGAAAATTTGGCTACTATCGACTGGGGCCTAGCAGACACTGCCGTTGGTTTAGGCACCAGTGCTCAGTGCGCTCTTTCAATTTTAAACTGGAAGGTTGGTGGTAGATCCAAGACATGACGAAGCAGATCCTCCAGAAATTCATTCATCTCCCCAACTTCTGCAGATTCAGGTAGACCATATATTCTTAAGTTGTCTCTACGTGAGCGGGCTTCAAGATCTAGGCATTTCGCAGCAGTAGACTCTTGTTGGTGCACTAGGTATTCCATTGCCCGAGAGATTTGAATCAAATCGTCCTCAGCAGTCGCTATGCGTTCCTCCGTGAAGATCATCCTTGTTTCCAGCCCTTTTATATCTGAGTGCAATTTACTGAATTCTTGTTTCATTTCTGATCGAAACTGTTTTATTTTGGTGAATAGAGTTTCAAATCTGGAGCGAGATAGCATGTCTAATTCTGTCTCCATATCCCCTCCCGCCATACTCGAGGGCGACTCTCTTCCGCTTGTGGCTGAGCTTGCTGGGCTTAATCCTCGTTGATCGCTCTTCACTGTGCGGTTTTTCCAATGGGATCGTTTCATAAATGAGTTTCCACCTTGCGATCTTTGCATACTTGATCTAGTTTGTGTTAACAGTGCTGTGTGGAAACGTATTCATTAGCGATGAGAGGGGGAGCTGCTCGATTAAGCGGCCATGATGCTGGTGACGTCACCGGAAGTCTCCCCTCTACTCCTGTTTCCATCATTATACAGTAGAGTCTGGCGATCCTGTGACCTCACAAAGTCCATGGCTTCTGCAGCAATCTCTTGACTACATCCCCTTTCACAGACTCTTTCTTTGAGATCACAGAACCCTTTTCAAACATATTGCCTGTACCACAGTTTTGTCTTAATCTCAGGAACTGTCCCCTTGTGGAAGTTGGTGACCATATGGCATGGGTGACAACTTGAGGCTTCAAAACAGTATTAAGGTCAGCCTCCTTTCCATAAATGTTAGTCACTACTAATCCATTTTCTGTTTTCATTACTGTACTATCTGGAAAGTTGACTGCTCTTTTGTCTGTCTGCCTCATATGAAAGCACCTTGTATCAGGAAACCATTGGAAGTGAGTTAATGCTCATTTGGTTATGAGGGCTCTTTCCTGATTTAAATAAAAATGAGTCAATCAATACATCAGATAAAGTAAGTAAAAACAAAATAACAGTATAAATGGAGAACAAACAAATAGAAGTCAGCAGGGGCGTAGCTACAAGGGTGCAGGGGGTGCAGTGGCACCTGGGCCCATGAGGTTTGAGGGGCCCAAATCATAATTTTGATGTTTATTCAAAACTGGGGAGGGGCCCTGTAGCATCACCTTGCACCCAGGCCCACTGGGAATTTACTACGCTGCTGGAAGTCGGCGCAGGTGGAAAACAGTTTGGAACTAAAAGATGAACAGCAGCAGTGGCACCATGGTGTGTATTATATAACATAGCCTTATATAATGCATAAAAGCAGCATTAATTGTGTCAGACATCTCTGTGCAAAGTGTTTTGAATCTGATGTATAATTACTCCAGAAGATAATATTCATTATTTCATTTTACTTTTGCTTGTAGATTTTTTTTTTTACTTTTTTTATTTTTGAAATATTATGACATTACAACGAACATCACACTACATAAAAGGAGAGGGTAAGGAATGCAGACCCAGACAATAAGTATACATACAGTACACTCTGTGTAACTAAATGAGGAGAAAACAGTGCAAAAGATCCATTCAGTATATAGAACTGCCAGGGTCCTTAAAGAGCCAGGATTAGAGTCCAGCTTCATAATGATGTAGGATATACTACACAGTCACTATTAGCATGTGTAAAACAAAGAAAAAAATATATCAGCATTCCAAGTCCCACGCAGGTAAGACAAATCCGTGGGAGGGCTGATAAGCACAGGGAAAAGAGAAAAACGTAACAAAAACAAGAGCCTAAACTCAGTTAAGTTTTATTTTCTTTTTTTCTCTCTCTCTCTCCCTGTCTCTCTCTCTCTCTCTCTCTCTCTCTCTCTCTCTCTCACATTCTTTCTTTCTTTTACCAGCTAGGTGCACTGATCCAGAGGACGTTTTCAGGCACGACACGGGCCAACAATGTCACACAGTAAGACAGTACAAATACAGCTCACATAAACAATTAGAGATACACATTACAGTATGATACATACATACATAATTTCAGGCAAAACACACCATGGGAATGGGGGTACTATAGGTTAAGGCAGTACAGTGCAAGTTACAAGTGCAGTTGAGGGTTGAGAGTCAGGGACACTGAAAATAGCACGAGAATAAAAGTTGGATAGCAATGCACATTAGAAAAGGCTCAAAGAACTGGTGCAGGTTAGAGAAGGAGCAGGGTGAGAAGAAAGTGGATGCACCCCAAGAATAATGGGCATTATTGCCACGGGGAGGGTGAGAGAGAAACAGGGAATGGGTGGGGAGGTGGAGAGAGGGATTTCCCTGGAGAGTGAGAGCATATGTCTTCGGACATCAACCATGTTTTGAAGTGGGATTTGAAGCTGAGGCACGAGTTGGTCGACCGGAGGGACGCGGGAATACTGTTCCAAAGTGAGGGATCAGCGACAGATAGGGCTTTGCCTCCCATAATGATGGGGACTCTAGGGCCCTCAAGGGGGGGAACAATTGAATCATAGAGACACCTGGACGTGGCTGTGGCCTTGAGGAGGGATGAGAACGGGGACTCTTCAACCCCTCTGAGGGTGTTATCGACTATACAGCCGCAAGCATAGTTGAAACAGCCTTGGAGTGGAAGCCATCCTAGTGACTGGTAGAGGTCACAGTGATGGGTTGAGTATGGAGCCAGGAGTGCGAAACGACAGATGCTGTTGCAGACTGAATTAAGTCTTGCACACAGGGCGGTGGACATATGAGAGTAGATAGAGGAGCAATAGTCGATGATGGGGAGCAGGTTTCCTTGGATGATGGCTAGGCGGGCCTCAGGAGTCAGGTAATGTTTTAATCGATAGGCAGCCCCGAGTTTCTGGTTAACCCTATGTAGAATGAGGTTGATGTGCTCCGTATAGGAGAGGGTAGGGTCAAGGGTAACTCCCAGGTATTTGAAATTAGGGACAGTCTCCTGGGCAGAATCATCGGGTGAAAGCACAGAGAGGGAGGAATTGGATTTCAGGATGTTAGTCAAGTAAGGTTTCGACCCAAGAAGCATTATCTTTTTTTTTTTTTTCATTTACCAGGAGCATATTAGACAAAAACCAGGTGTGGGCTGAGCCATAGTTTTGAGTAAGTACTGAGGATATGTTAGTTAGGGACTTGTCACTATGGAATAGGGCAAGGTAGTCTGCTTACAGTAGTGCATTGCAGTTAAGGCCGTCTGAGAGGAGGGAGTTGATAAAAAAAAATAACAGTAGGGGGGCCCGGGATGGAGCCCTTGGGGATCCCTGTAGAGATGGGCAAAGCAGGGGAAGTGGCTGAACCAATGCACACCAGTTGGGAACGCCCAGAGAGAGAGCTCCGGAATCATAAGGAGGGCTCAATGGAGCATCCAAACAGATGGAGTTTGGTGTGTAGAAGGGAGTGGTTGACAAGGTCGAGGGCCTTGGTCAGGTCCATAAATACAGCAACTGTGGCTCTCCCCTGGTCCATGTTCCTAAAGACATGGTCAGTAAAGTGTACCAGAGCAGTTGTGGTGCTGTGGTTTGTATGGAAACCATGTTGTTGACTACACATAAGGTTATACTTCCCAGTGTGATCGGATAGTTGGCAATAAACAATTTTCTTAAGTTACAATGCAGCCCCATTGTATGGCAAAATTACTGTTGCCGTGTGGGGTAACAGGCATAAAGTATGTAGGAGTTGGGAAAAGTTCACAAACTGAGTGGTGCAGTATACCACTCCAAGTATATAGCCAACTCTCACACTGGCCATCAGGTCAGTTATATTTAAGGCTATAAAGATAGAAACATTAAAACATGGCAGATAATAAAACTATAGAAAAACAACGCGAAATTCAACTGAAGCTCCGGGAAAGGGCTATCAAAGCCAAATCAGGGTCTCTGCTCAAGCTTGGCAAAGTAAATAAAACCGATGGGTTTCAAAAAACACCCCTTGTCATCCTGGTCATCTTCAGGTGGGTGCAGCCAGGAAATCAGTTTTTCTGTGAAAGTCGTAGCAGAATCAGGGTCCGCAAATATGAGTCTTCGAATTATAGCGAACCTGTAGCTGGGCAGAAATCCTGTATTGCAAGAGTGTTTTTAGTGATCTGTAGCTCCTTTTTCCTGGCTTGAGTTTGAGCAGAGAGGTCCGGAAAAAAGGCCAACCAGCTGCCCTCCCAACAATGTCTCCTCAGGAGCGAGCAGCTTGGAGAAGAGGGATCCGGGTATCCGCCATCAATAGAGTGGTGATAACTGTTAAAGGTCTCTGTGAGGGATTGCGCCACGTGGCCGAGACCACTGTGGGATGGTGAAAGCCTTCACCACTTTGACTTCCATATCCACAGACAAGAGATGTAGGTTATCAAAGATCAATTTAGTCACAGTATGTAAAATGTCTGTTTTACCTACGAACCAGGGGAACTTCACAATCCTAATATTGGCTTGTTGTTGGCTATTTTCAGGGCTCTCCACCTTTGCTCTAAGAAAAAGAAGGTCCCTTGCAAAAGTGGAAATTCAGTCCAGTTGCCGTGCATGTGCCTCCGAAAGTTCTTGGACTGCTACGGCGTTCTCCTTAATTTGGCTATCATGCTCCAGGAACTTGGTCTCCACTGCTGCTAGCTTTTTGTTGGTGTCTTCACCGGGTGGCTTGTATCTTAGTGAGCATGGCCAGGATTTGAGCTGTTGGGAGGTCTGTCGCAGTAGTGCTGCCAGAGATTGTCAGCCCTGACCTTTTGGAGGTAGGTGCAGACAAAAGCCCCAAGGCCCTGAGCGGAGGATTTTGTATATTTTTTCTGTCCCATATTGAGCAGAGATATTCCGGCAAGATATCAGTAAGTTTTATATGTGGTGGAAAATAAAGTTGCTGTAAAGCAAATCAGAGATATATCACATTGGTCCGAGCAGTCTTAAAGTGTGTCCACCATATTGCTGCTCCGCAGTGCACCCCCCCCCCCAATTGCTGGTAGATTAAATCCAACAATTTCATTTAAACTAGCCAAGGGGGGGGAGGCACTGGAAAGGAGCAGGGAAATCCTAGGCCCCCCCCCCAGATATCAGGGTAGTTCGTGAGGTAAACACCAAGATAGAGACATCGATAGGGAGAAGGGCAGGGGTAAATAGAAAAAATGACAAAGGCAGTAAGGACAGGGATGGGGCAAAAAGGAGTAAGGCCATCAAGAAATGGAGGGTAATGAGTACCAATGTCCATAGTCTGGGCAACAAGCTCCCTGAACTGGTGGTCTTGACGGAAGAGGGATGCCTGGATATTGTGGCAGTCACAGAAACATGGTACACAGAGAACCATGACTGGGATGTTAACATACCAGGTTTACAACCTACAGGAGAGACAGGGAAGGTAGAAGAGAGGGGAGGAGTAGCTGTCTATGTAAGGGAAGGGATAAAAGCAATGGAACAAAAGAGTAAACAGGAAGGAGAGGAGGCACTGTGGGTCACCTTAGAGACTGGAAATGGCACCACAATACGCACAGAGGTTGTATACAGACCCCCATCTCGGGGAAGGAATGGACAAGGATATGATAGAAGGCATCCTTAGGATGGCAGAGAAAGGGGAGATATTGCTGATGGGGAACTTGAATATGCCAGATTTTAACTGGAGCACCTTTGCTGCAGCCACATCCAAGAGCATGGCCATTCTCGATGCCCTACGGGGGAATGCCTCAGACAGCTAGTGTTGGAACCCAGTCAGGAGGGAGCAATCTTAGACCTCGTACTCACAAATGGAGACAGTGAGAGGATCTCAGCTCTAGAAGTGAGTAGCCATCTGGGAACAAGTGACCACCAGACAGTGTGGTTCATGATACTCAGCTGCAGAGTCAAGTCATACAAAAATGAGGGTACTGGACGTCAGGAGGGCTGACTTTTTCAAAATGGGAGAGTGCCGTAGAAAAGCACTAGCAAACAGGCAAGAAAGAGGGGTGGCTCAACAATGGGAAAACAATCACAATTGCCATCACAGAGGCAACAAGCCTTTGTGTGAAGCAAATAAACAAATCAAAATGAAAGAAAAAGCCACTATGGTTCTCAAACGAGGTGGTGGGAAGGTTAGGGAGAAAAAGATCGCATTTAGGAAGTATAAGGAAACACAGAAGGAACAGGACAGAGAACTATACCAGTTAAGGCAGAAGGCAGCGGGGAAGGCAGTCAGAATAGCAAAGGCACAACCTGAGGAAAGATAGCCAACTCAGTTAAGAAGGGGGTAAAACCTTTTATGGGTACATCAGGGAGCATAGAAAAACAAAGGGAGGGACAGTGAGGCTGAATAGAGTGGACGGTGGGTGGGCAGAGAGGGACAGTGAAAAAGCAGGGATACTGAATGAATACTTTTGCTCAGTATTCACAAAAGAGGAGGAGGAGGGAGAGGTACCTAATCCAATTAACAGAAGCACTCTGGATAGGGGTGTCGATCTCAGGCCTTTCACAGAAGAAAGGGTTCTGAAAGAACTTGTAAAACTGAAGGTAGACAGAGCAATGGGGCCTGATGTGATTCACCCCAGAATTCTAAAAGAATTAAGGGGCGAACTAATGACACTACTGACTACCCTTTTTAACAAATCATGGGAGGATGATGTGGTACCTGATGACTGGAGGAGGGTGGATGTGATTCCCCTTCACAAAAGTGGGAGCAAGACAGAGGCAGGAAACTACAGACCTATCAGTTTGACCTCTGTGGTAGGGAAAATGATGGAATCACTTCTGAAGGAAAGAATTGTTGAGTACATAGAGGCCAGTGGGGCACATGACCCAAGGCAGCATGGATTCATAGCGGGAAGGTCATGTCAGATGAATCTAATAGATTTCCTTGACTGGGTGACCATAGTAGTAGACCAGGGAGGGGCTGTGGACGTGGTCTACCTAGACTTTAACAAGGCATTTGACACAGTCCCACAGAAAAGATTAATAAATTAGCCGGCCTGTGAGTGCGTCCCAGGGTGGTAGTCTGGGTAAAACATTGGCTGGACAACAGGACACAGAAGTAATAGTAAACGGAGTCCACTCTGAAGAAAGAGGGGTTACCAGTAGGGTACCGCAGGGTTCAGTACTGGGTCCAGTCCTTTTTAATGTCTTTATAAGTGACATTGCAGAGGGTTTGGAAGGAAAAGTATGCCTCTTTGCAGATGATACAAAGATCTGCAACAGGTTTAATACACAAGGTGAGGGGTGGAAAGGATGAGGAGGGACTTGGCAAGGTTGGAGGAATGGTCAGAAGTATGGCAACTTGGATTCAGTGCAAAGAAGTGCAAAATAAGGCACCTGGGAAACAAAAACCCAGAGGAAGAGTACACAGTGGGGGGAGGTAGTAACAATAACAAAAATGGAAAAGGACCTGGGGGTAATCGTACCAGATGACCTTAAGGTTAGCAAGCAATGTGAGAAGGCAGTAGGAAGGGCTTGGGGGATACTGGGATGTATAAGGAGAGGCATCGCCAGCAGAAAACAGGAAGTTGTTATCCCTCTGTACAGACAGTTGGTGAGACCCCATCTGGAGTACTGCATCCAGTTCTGGAGACCTCATCTCTGCAATGACATAGATAGGATGGAGGCAGTCCAGAGGAGGGCAACTAAAATGGTGCAGGGTCTGCAAGAGAAGCCATATGAGGAGAGACTAAAGGAGCTTAATATATATACCCTTGAGGAAAGGAGGGAGAGGGGAGACATGATAGAAATTTTTAAGTACCTCAGTGGATTCAACAAAGTCCAAGAAGGTAGCATCTTTCAGATAACGATGTGCAAGAAAAAGGGAACACAATTTGAAGATAGAGTGGGGATGGCTCAGGGGCAATGTGAGGAAGTATTTTTTCACAGGGAGGGTGGTGGACACATGGAACCACCTTCCCGAGGAGGTTGTGGGGTCTAAAACTGTGGGAGAATTCAAGAATGCATGGGACAGACATAAGGCAATTC
Source organism: Neoceratodus forsteri (assembly GCA_016271365.2). Taxonomy (NCBI): domain Eukaryota; kingdom Metazoa; phylum Chordata; order Ceratodontiformes; family Ceratodontidae; genus Neoceratodus; species Neoceratodus forsteri. The sequence continues at coordinate 31,364,514 of CM057456.1, forward strand.
TTGTGAGGGGTAGGAAGAAATAGGCTGTTTACTAGGATCTGCAGCTCATCCAGTAGATAGGGAAATAGGCAGACTAGGTGGGCCAAGCGGTCCATATCTGCCGTGAAAGTCTATGTTTCTGTGTATGCAATAGGTCCTGTTGTTTGATTGTCATCTGGACTTTAGGAGAATGTCTTACTTGAAAGAAATAGCCCGTCTTCAGCAGTCTCCCCCTTGCAGCAGCCGTGCTGTCAAATTCAGGCTGTCTGGGTTAGGGTTCGGTATGGGTCCCTGTATCAGAAGGTCCACGCATCTTGGTTGTCTCACAGTTCTGCCAACAGCATATTGATCAGTGATGCATACCAGGTCCTTGTGGGCCAGTCTAGTGCAATTAGAATTTGACAGCAGATAAGGACCGCTTGGCCCACCCAGTCTGCCCATTTCCCTACCTAATGGATAAGCTGCAGATCCTAGTTAACCAACAGCCTACTTCTTCCTACCCCCAACCCCTAGAATTGCCTTATGACTGTCCCATGCATGCTTGAATTCCACCACTGTTTTTGACTCCACAACTTCCTCGGAAGGCCGTTCCATGCATCCACAACCTCTCTGTGAAAAAATACTTCCTTACATTACCTCTGAGCCGCCCATCTTCACAAATTGTGCCTCTTGTTCTTGCACACCTCTTTTCTGAAAGATGCTACTCTCTTGGACTTTGTTGATTCCTTCAGGTACTTGAAAGCTTCTGTCATGTCCCCCTCCTCCTTTCCTCGAGGTTATACATATTGGCTCCTTAAGTCTCTTCATATGTTTCTTGATTGCAGACCCTGCGCTATTTTAGTTGCCCTCCTCTGGACTGCCTCCATCCTGTTTATGTCTTTGCAGAGATTGGGTCTCCAGAACTGCACGCAGTACTCCAGATGGGGTCTCACCAGCTGTCTATACAGAGGGATAACAGCTTCCTGTTTTCTACTGGTGATGCCTCTCCCTATGCATCCCAGTATCCCTCCAGCCCTCCTTATGGACCTCTCACATTGTTTGGCCACCTTTAGGTCATCTGATATGACTACCCCCAGGTCCCTTTCCATTTTTGTTGTTAGTATTAATTAATACCATCTTGTCAATGACTGTCCATGTCCAGCAGAGCTACAAAGCCTCAAGGGGCTTACATTCTTGCATGTTAATGTATGTAGCCTATTAAAAAAAAATCACTTCTGTTCAGGCCTGGATATGTCATACTGCTACAGATGTTCTGGTGATTACGGAGTCCTGGCTCTGACCGGTGACCAGTAACAACGAAGTTAACATCCCCTCCTACTCTTTGTTCAGAGCCGACAGGCAAACCAGAGGTGGTGGGGTAGCTATTTACTTCAAGGATAAATTCCGTGCCTCCATAATTGACTCAACCTCTGTCCCAAAAGAATTCGAAAGCTTGTCATTAAAGATTGAAATTGCCACCGGTGTCTCATTATGTATAATAGGATGCTACAGACCCCCATCAGCTGGACTATAGTTGTTAAAACATCTCGGAAGCATCCTGGGTTCGGTATCTTCAGAGTGTATCATACTAGGGGACTTCAGCTTAGACTGGCTCTCCAGTGCATCCACCCCACTTAAAATGTTCTGTGATTCCCTTGGGTTGTCACAGCTAATAAATGAATCTACTCGTCCTAACAAGCTCAACCCTAATAACAGTACTCTCTTGGATATCATTTTAGTTAACAAACCCCATTTATTCTCCCATGCTGGCGTCTTTTTCTCTGATATTAGCCACCATTGTTTCATCGCGTGTGTAAGATCCACTCTTAAATCCACAACTGCACCAAAATTCTCCTTAAAAGGTGCATACGCAACTTTGATCTCCATGGGTATATATCAGACCTAAGAGACTCCATGCGATGGCAGGACTTCTATCTAGCCAAGTCCCTGACTACGGCTTATGATATTTTCTCAGAAATTGTGCTAGGGGCTCTCAACAAATATGTTCCCATAGTAAAAGTTCGTGCCAGAAACAAATCCTGTCGGTGGTTTACAGAAGACCTGAAAGATGCTTTGTGGAGTAGGGATGTAGTGGAGAACTGCTAGGAAAACTAATTTAATAAATGACTGGAATTCTTTCCAGAGGGCGAGGAACCTCTGCATCAAAATGGTCAGAGAAGCAAGCCAAAGCTAATTTCTACCACTCTCAGCTGGAGAGCTCCTCAAGAAATGCCTCCCAGTTCTGGAGGACTATCAAAGACATTGAAGGTCACACCACTGTAAATTCCCTACCTACTAAATTATTGATCGACAATACTGTCATCTGCGACAGACCGTCTATCCTCGATGCTCTCATTACTCATTTTGCCACTGCAGGGCTAGCCTTTGACTCCTCTCTCATGAATATCCTCCGCCAACAACTTAGATTGGATACACAAGAAAAACCCATCCCCAGTCCATCCTTTTCTCTGCAGCCTACCTCCCTGAAAGAAGTCGAAGATCTTCTCCTTCAGCTGGACACTAGGAAAAGTGCTGAGGCCGACCTCATTGACCCGTACTTCTTAAAGGTCGGCTACTGTGTCCTCGCAATCCCAATTACTCATCTCTTCAACTTATCCTAGTCCCAGGGTGACCTACCGCCCATTTGGAAAAATGCACTTGTGGTCCCTTTGTTAAAGTCAGGAGATCCTAGTGACCTCAATACTACAGGCCAATCTCCCTACTTCCAGTCCTGTCAAAGATGCTGGAGAAAATAGTGAACTCCCAGCTACGGAAGTACCTGGAATCAGAAAAATTGCTCAACCTGTTACTGTCCGGTTTTAGAGCACAGCACAGTACAATCTCTGCTCTTGCCAAGGTGACAAACGACTGGCAGCTTGAATTAGACAAAAAAAACTTTGCGCCGTTCTCTTGGAACTAAGCAAGGCGTTCGATACCGTTGATCACAGACTGCTTCTGTCGTCCCTCCGGAACATTGGTTTGGATTCCCTATCCCTTAAATGGTTCTCCAGCTACCTCTCAGGATGACTTCAACAAGTAAAGGCAGAAGGGGAAGTTTCTCCACCAAAACCCATATTGAGGGGTGTACCGCAAGGTTCCATTCTTGGTCCCTTGCTCTTCACCATTTATATTAACGTAGATGCCCCCATCAAAGAAGCACAAATACACCTATTCGTGGATGATACGGTACTCTATGCTAGTAGCCCCACACCTGAAGCGGCCTGTAAAGCCCTTCAAAAAGAATTTAATCTGCTGCAACATCAGCTTATAAACCAGAAGCTGCTCTTAAATGCAAAAAAACCAAAGCAATGTTCCTCTCACCCCTTCAAAATGCAATAAATCCTGCAATTGCTGGGACACTCCCGTAGATCACCACCATTCTAGGCGAGCGGTTGGACTACGTACCAAAGTTCAAGTACCTGGGGGTCTGGTTAGACCATAGACTTACTTTCACAGATCACTTAGAAGAACTGGCAAAGAAACTTAGACAAGACTTGGTCTGTTCTTTAGGATTAATAATCTCACAAAAGACGCTAAACTGAAACTGGTTCAAACTACCTTTCTTTCACTATTGGATTACGCAGACTTTCTATATAGTCAGGGACCTGCAGGTACCCTAGCCGAACTCAATACGCTTTATCACAGAGCCATAAGATTTATCTTGGGTCTTCCATACTCAGCCCACCAGTGTGCATTGTACACGGCACTGGGATGGTCATCCCTTGCTTACAGATGGCAAAAAAATGCTGCGGTTTGGACATACAAAGTTATCTCAAATAAACTGCCCCAGTATATCTCTGTCTGTTTACCTTTTTGCACTCTGGGGAAGTATGCCCTGAGAAGCACCTCATATATCTACCTTTATGTTTACAAAGCAAAATCTCGCATTGGCAGAGCAGCCATCAGCTTTGTGCTCCCTCAACTGTGGAACAAGCTGCAAAAAACTTAGAAATTAACTCACCCCGTCAGCCTAGCAGCTTTTATATCTCTATATTTACACCATAATAAGGAGTCCTGTGCCTGTCTACCCTAAATAGTGACTCCTATAAGTCCAAGCACACTCTAATTACTACTGTTAAAAAGACTGATCACATCTATAATTGACTCTTCCCTCTCCCCTTTTTCTACCCCCATATCTGTCCCTTCCACATTCCTTTGACCCTGGTTCCAGCTCTAAATTCTCCATACCGTATCACTATATATCTTTTTATATTAGGTTTTATTTGTGTTCAGTGAACCTGATATGTATATTTCTTTACTTTTATGAAAAATTGTGTCCTACCCAAAACTAGCTGTATCTTCTGTTCCAAACTTATACTACTGTGAATGCTACCTGCTGATACTTTGTATATACTGTATTATTGTATCTCACTGTATTTGTATTATTATTTTCTTGTGTGTTGCATCCCATGTATATTGTCCCTTGTTCCTTGTTAACAAACCCAGGTGCACCTCGAAAATGAGCTTGCTCAACAGTGATCGCCTGGTTAAATAAAGACTTTGTTTGATTGATTGATTGATTGACTGCTGGATCTTGCGTATGACCTTGTGGATAAGGGATCAGTGGAATGGGCAGACATATGTAGGCCCTTGCTTAAGTCCCAGACGTGTGATTGACCATCTGTCCCTTGCAGCCTGCTGTCTCTGAACCTGGAGAAGAATCAGGGGAGCTGATTGTTTTGCTTGAATGCCATCAGATCTAGGTCAAATGGCGCCCATTTCATGTTGAAGGAGCTGAACAACTGTGGCTGTAGATACCATTCCACAAGATTGCTCGTCTCCATGCTTAGCCAGTGTATCTGTATGTTTAATTTGCTTGGTAGGTAGACTGCTGTGATGGCTTGCAGGTGTGTTGTTCTGTCCAGCTCAGTACTTTTGTCTCCTCTCTGTACATTTTGCTCTTTGTTTACCCCTTGTTTATGTATGAAAAGATGACTCGTTTGTCAGAGCAGATCTTCTAATGCCTACCTGGCCCTTGATCCTGCTGCTAAGAAGTTGAAGGGCTAGGAAAACTGCCTACATTTCTAGGACACTTGCAGGGAGTTAAGTGTCACGCAGCGACCATTTTCCCTCGTTCTCTAGGTGTACTCCCCAGCCTGCTAAGTTGGCATCCATGCCCAGGTTGTTTTCTTGGTCTGTTGGTGCACTTTCTGATTCCTCTTGACTATCCACCAGCAGTGGCCGTCCACGATGTACTGTGGACTCACTAGTAACTTGCTGTATTCCTGTGATGTTGCTTCCCAGTTGCTTAGGAGAAATAGCTATGTACAGTGATATCATGTTTCATCTTGCCCATAAGACTAATTCTAGACATGATGTGATGTGTCCCAGAAATTTCATTATTTACTCTGCTGAGGCTTGGTCCCTTTGTATCATGCCACTTGTTCTTTTTATGCTATTCGTTGTTCTCTCTGAGGGGAGTACTGTTCCCCAGGTTGTATCAAAAATGGTCCCTAGGTGTACTGTTGAAGTTGATAGTGACTGATTGCTTTTGTCTGTATGGATACAGCCAAATGTAGGGCTACTTCATTCATTCTGTTGCTCTGATTGATTCCTTGTCTAATTTGGCTCTTCTCTTTCAGTTGTTGAGATAGGGGATGACACTGGAGCAAGTATAGAGGCAGATACGGCAGAGGCCGGTCTGTAAGAGCATGTGTTGATGCTGATACAATAAAATACTCTATTACTATCCAGTATCTGCCTTTCTTTGGGGGTGGTGGGTGGAAACAAAACTACAAAAAGTTTCTTTCTGTTCTATACTTACTTACTTACTATCTAGTTTATTGTGCTGGGTATAGAGAAAGGGATGATGGGAGCTGTAGTTCTCGGTGAAGCAAGAGAACAACAGAAAATGAGGGTGTAGCAGCTTACAAATTTATAGAGTTCAAAACAGAACAGTGATATTTTTTTTTAAGTGACTAGAGCATGTGTATGACTCACGGCTGAGCTTTTAACTCTTTTTTATTATAAAGGGTCTGTTTTAGTGCAGTGATTAGCGTGGCCTCGGACTCCACATTTCCATGTCACATACTATAAATACAGCTACCCTGTGAGCCATTGGCAAGCATGGGTGGAGGCAGACATGGTATGTGTGAGCTGGGGAACGCTGGGCAGGCGGTACAACTCTGTATTTATCATAGACACAGACCGATAAAAGATATAAACACTCAGTAATAAAGGAATAGATTGGAGGGTTAAGTACTGTACTGCTGTGTTTCTGACAGTATCAGTCCAGTATACAGCAGTGGTTTCTGCGTCTGTCTCTCTACTTAACTATTAACTACGTAGTCAGATTTTAAGGTAGACATGCCGTAAGTGGTATTTGGTAGGAGGAGGGGGTACTGTGGCAGGACTGCTGTCACTGTTTTATCCTGAAACTGATTTTATGTGTATATTCTGCCCAGAACAAACATCTAACCCCTGAGCCATCCAAACGTTCTCATTTTCTCTCTCTCTCTCTCTCTCTCAGTTTAAAACAGCGGGTGTATTTAACGCTAGAGGGCCTGCTTAAAATCAGCACTTTGGTGTCTGGTGCACTGGGACTGTCAGTGCAGCTTCTGTGGGTTAAATACCCTATTTAAACCAAAATCACAGCAGAGTAGGATGTTTTGAGGGCAAATAAAATCTAAAGTTATATTCTGTCGTGAAACTGGAAGTCCCATAGCACTTGCACAGCACTTCCGGTCTGCCAGAGTAAAGGTCCAACACCAAGTGAGCAACAGCGTGCAGAGCTGAGTTAGCCGAATCAGATGGCCTAGTCCTTTTCTCCCTCTCACTAGGTAAGCTTTACATCTGATTACAAATAATAACTTAACGTTGGATCCCTCAGGTGACATTCTTAAGTTGTTATGCAAAGAGGGCTCTGTTGTAAAGTGCTGTTAATGTCATATGTACACAATTAAGACTACAGAGATCCCCCACAAAACTTTCATGTGTGACAAATGTATAACCCTCCAGGACCTCAAATTAGATTTGGATATGGTTACACTGTAGGAGCTTCACTGCTGGCGAAGGGGAATCCACATGGAAGATTTTCAGCAGTACAATTGAGGCCGCCCATGCTGTTGACTTCCGCCATCAACTTGATCGCATGGATCTCCACGGAAGCTCCAACGCAGCGTTTGAGCCATTTTTCACCTACAGCTTTTCTTCAATATTTTTCTGAATCTCTTTTTTTGAAGAGGTTCCTCCAACTTATTTATGTTGAGAGTTTATCCTTCTACCCCACTATTCCATCATTGCTGCTGTGGAAAGATTGCCTCCACAGACGAACACTCTCTGTATGTCTGCTGTCTTGGGCCTGAACACGAAATTTCTGACTGTGAGCTCTGCCAGCAGTTTAACCAAACAACCCTTAGGTGACGCTAAAAGGCTCTTAAAAATTTCCTGATGGATCAACAGGTAGCCAGCTCCAGGCAGGGGTCCTCTCGGGTCCCAGCCTCTCAGTCGCCGACTGGATCATTGAGCTCTCAGGCCTCCAAGGCACGAGACAAATTCTCGGGGAAAAGATATAAAAAAGACTGAGATCATGACTGCCCCCTGGCAATGATCTCGTTTGCCAATGGCCTCTTCTCCTCCCTCAGGGGGATCCTCGGCGGCTGCGGCTGCACCAGCGCAGAAAACTGCTGTCCATGTCTTTGTGCCCACCAGACCCATACCGACAGCTTCTCCACCCAGTTCTCAGGGTGGCCGGCCATCAACCTCCTGGTCCTCTGCCCCTCCTTCATTGACAACAGGCTTGTCGTTGATGACTCTCCCATCGAAGCCTGCTTCTTCTCTCTCCAGGGCTACAGGCTCTTCAGTTTTACGGGACCCAGCAGGCAGGTCGTCGGCACTTATGCCATTGAACCCCCCTCCGTCGACGACTACTGCCAACTTGAACAAAGTCCTGCTTAAATTCACTAACATGCTACTACAGCAACTGGACGCATTTAGACCCCCCTCGCCGATGCCATCGATGGCAGCTTAGTTGTCGACACCTGCTTGTTGGCCATAGGAAGCTTCCTGCGAGCCATCGTCGGCACGTCCAACGCCAGACCTAGAAGTTGAAGAGGTTGACGTCGAGGAAGAGTACCATCCAGACTTCATTATTCCCAAGAATGAGGAGGAAGATGAGAATGAAATCCTGGTCTCTGACAGGTCTACTGCTTCCTCTGTCAGTGAGGATACAATAAAGCATACTCCTTGGTCTCCTTCTGAAAACCCCACATTTTTCAGTGTGGTGAAGCACCTGTCCTCAGCTGTGGGCTTTCACACTGAGGAAGAGGATGACACCAGGAAAAAGCTGGTGAACTTCTGAAGATCCCTGAATCTCCCCCAAAAATCATTCATCCAGTCCTTCCTGCTCTGAGAATGCAGCCACAGCAGCCTGGCACAGACCAGACATGGTGCCAGCTATGCCTCGTATGGCTGATAAACTTTATCATGCCCCCCAAGGTCTACCCTTTTCTGCTACTCAGTCCGAGACAGACTCGGTGGTCATCCAGGCAGCTTATGACAGGTCTAAGGCATTCAAGCACCATAGTTCCCTTCCCCAGATAAGGAATCTTGCAGAATCAACCTCTGGGGAAAGAAGGTGTATGCTTCCTCCACTCTGGGTTTGAGGATTGCAAACTACCTATCTCTCATGGTGAAGTACCAAAATGCCAGTTGAAAAAAGGGCAGGGCCATGGCACAGGCCCTTCCAGATGGCACGCAAAAGCAAGAGCTGCTTCAGTGCCTCCAAGCCACTGAGGATGTTAGTAAGCACCTCCTCGGGGCCCTCTATGATATGGCTGATACCATTGCCAGGGCTGCTGCCATGGGCATATGCCTGCGTAGGCACTCCTGGCTGACAGTATCCGGTTTTGCTGCTGATGTTCAGCAGAAGGTGCTTAATGCCCCCTTCAATGGCACTAAGCTGTTCGGCCCTGATGTCTAGGATATTATTAATGACCTGCAAGCCTTGGGCAGGGCCCTTAAGTCTGTCCACTCCCTCTGCCATATAACCTACCAAGAGATAAAGGACCCTCTCCCTTTTGCAGAATGCCTAATAGGCCTTGTATGGGCCCCCAGCCCAAGGGAAACGTAGGACCCCAGCTGCCTTCCCTGCCCCCACCAGCGCTGGAGCTGCAGCCAAGCGTCCCAGGAATGATGGACCAGCCCAAGCGGCTGGCTTCACCTCCGCTTGACTCCTTGCCAAACCCCCCCCTCTTCTAGTCCCGGACCAGGAGGCGGTGGTTGGAGGCCTGTTCTCCCACCACTTGAATCAATGGAGAACCATAACTTCAGATACAACTCCAAGGGATGACAATGGGGAGGCCCTTGCGCTGTCCTGTGCGAACCCTGTTTTTGTCCTAGTGGGAAAAACATGTGGTCTGCTCTGAATCAAACCTCACCTCAGACACATACTCATATGGTATCATTTTATTGAGTATATCATTTGTATCTAGGGTGGGGGCTTAGAGTCACTGGAGGCCATTGTAACGTGGATGAATAGTAATAATGGGATTCTAAGGAAACTGAGTTCTTGGATGTGACACTTTTTGTTGATGAAAAGGGTAGAGTTAATAGTACCCCCTTTACAGGAAGGCCATGAAAGTTTGGTACTGGACACTAGATCACAGTCTGACTTTCTCTGCGGTCCATGTGCCAGGCATGCTAAACACTCTGGTGGACAGTCTCAGCAAGACTCAGTGCAGCATGCACAAATGGGAGCTTCTGTCATCCGTCGCAGAAGATTTGTTCGACAGATGCGGTTGTCCAGAGTTGGACCTTTTTGCGTCCCCACTCAACACAAAACTGCCCAATTTCTGCCCACTAGATCCAGCACCTGGATTTTTCTGATGAGTTGCATTGTCCCTCTCCTGGAGCAGGAGGTTTCTGTATGCATTTCCTCTGACCCAGAAGGTTCTAATCAAGTTGCAGATGGAGGGGGCCAGCAGGGTCCTAGTGGCTCTATTCTAGCCTTGGCAGATATGGTTTCCTCTGCTACAGCAGCTGGCGGAGGAACCTCCGGTCCCTCTCCCTCTACACAGGAACCTGCTGACCCAGGATCAGGGGACCCTAGTCCATCCCAACCTCATGTCCCTCCATCTGCATGCTTGGCTCTTGAGGACATAGCCATCGCCAGGTTCAGGGTATCAAACAGGGTGGTGGATGTCCTTGTGGCTGCCCAGAAGCCTTCCAGTTGAGCCACATGTGCCATGAAGTGGAAGTGGTTTGCCATCTGGGCTGCCAAACATCGTTTGGACCCTTTCATCTGCCAGGTGAATCACATCCTGAACTATCTGGTCTCTGTCTGACTCAGGTCTCCAGTACTCCTCCCTCAAGGTGCTCCTGTCGGCCATGTCTGCATTTCATAAGCCTGTGGGTGACCACACAATTGCTCAGCTGGATGTCTCCCGTACCTTTCTCAGGGGCATCCTGCATCTGAAACCCCCCAGTCCATTCTCCGATCCCAGCTTGGAACTTGAATTTCATTTTGGAGAAGTTGATCTTGTCTCCTTTTGAGCCAGTTGCAACCTGCGACCTGCGCTTTCTCTCTTGGAAAGCGTTCGTTTTAGTTGCCATTACTTCTGCTCGAAGAATTTCAGTGATTCCGACCTTCTGGCATGAGGAGCCTTATTTGATCACAAAGGGTGTCCTTGTGCACGAATCCGAAGTTTCTGCCTAGGTGATCTCAGAGTTTACACTCAGTCTGTCCACCTTCCTGTTTATTTTCCTGAGCGTGCCAATCCAGGGGAAGCACTGCATGTACGTTAGATGTGTGCAGAACTTTGAAATACTACTTGTTCTGGACCAAAGAAAGTTGAAGCAGTTTGTTTCTTTTGCCCCAGGTAGAGAGGGCCCTTCAGTTTCTAAGCAATGTTTATCTGTTTATCCCAATAGTTGGCTAATTTCATTGTGTTTTATTACAAGAAATATGGCAAAAAATTGCCTGGTGCTGTCAAAGCTCATTCCACCAGATGAATGGCTACCTCTGTGGCTTATTTCCGAGGGGTCTCAGCCACTGACATCTGTGGCTGCCACCCGGAGTACCGTCCATACTTTCACCAAGCACTGTAATCTGGACATTGCCTCAAGAGTCTGTGCAGGTTTTGGCAGGGGTGTGTTGCAGGGCCTTCTGTCTAGAGTTGTTGCAAAATTAAATTTTGTGGGCGAAATTCCCGCAAAACTGGCAATTTCACTGCACAAAATATTTCGCATGATTCTGCCTTTCCACAGAATATTTTGCGGGATGCAAAGTTGTGAAATTTCACCTGCCAAATGCGAATTTTGCCCCAAACAGCCGGTAAATTTCACCTGCAAGTGGCAAAATTTCACTGTTTCAGAGGTGAACGTTGTACCCAGAGGTGAAATTTCAATTGTGGGCAAAATTCCGCAGATTGCTTCTGCAGAAAATGTCTCAAATGGACAAATTACGAGAATATTTTGTAACGGAATTCGCAATTTCGCATCTCTCACTCCCGTCTTAAGTTTATGGAGAGCCCTCCTCCCAGACTGTCTGTTTGCTCTTGTAACTACTTGGGACTCGTTCCTACAGTGTAACCTGATGACTGAGATAACCCGATGAAGATAGAACAGTTACATAAGAACTTACCATAACAGTAGATCTTTGAGGGGATCTCAGTCATTGAGTCTGCTTTCCCTCCCACCATCCCCTTTTTTGGTGCTCCTGTCTAGAAACTGGCTATCTGGTGTATACAGCCTTTCACATAGGTCTGGGTACCTCTCTCTCTTCCTTCAGTCCTACATGACTAGAGATATGCTTCAATTGTCTTCGGGAGAAAGAACTGAGGAGGGAGCGGGGCTGCTTATGCCTGTATAGAGTTGGTGATGTCGACAGAAGTCTGCATGGGCAGCCCCAGTTGTACTGCTGAAAATCTTCCTTCTGGATTCCCCTTCATTGATGGTGAAGTTCCTATGGTGTAACCTGATGACCTAGATCCCCTCGAAGATCTACTGTTATGGTAAAGTTCTTACATAACTGTTCTTTACTGAAGGTGCAAGACATCAACCAAATTGAAAATTTCATACAGTTGCAGCAGAAAACCCCTTAAACTTCTATCATAAACATAAAGCCAGGAAAAGGGGGAGGGAAAACTTTGTTGAGATGCCCGACTCAGTCAGAACTGTGACAAACAGCCCCACCTTGTTAGAAAATCTCCCCAAAAGAGGCAGAGAAGATAAAAATGACAATGACTGGTGTACCGGGAGTGGTACAAAATGCCTCAAAAAGGATAGAGGGGCCATGACTTATCCTGCAGAACTCATTAACGTAAGCAGTAGATGTAGCCCATTAAAAACAGAAAACGAAACAACAGAGCCTGCTATGAATCCACCAAGACTGCAAGGAAATCAACAAGTTGTGATAGGGGACTTTATTGTATGGTTCTATGATTCTATTATTTGTAAACAAGACATGATATATATACTATGGTAACCTGTCTACCTGGGGTAGGAACTGCAGACATAAAATAAGTGGTAAACTAATCACATGTTGACACAAAGCAGCATGTGGGTGGCAATGGTGTAGGTAAACTGCATACAAAAGGGTCTTGTTAATCAAGCGTGGCCTTCTTTAATATCCAGCTGGCCATCATTGTGCATTAAATAGTAATGAAAATCAACCCCCATTAACTTAAATGGGACTCACCCCCATGTTGTCTCTTGCTTCATTGCATGCAGAGCACAGGAGTGTGCCATAGGGCCAAATTACGATTCCTTCCACTTAAATACACGTGCAGCATAATTTTATAACAAGCATTTGTCAATGCCGAATGTTGTCTTGCTGGCATTGGCATTAGTAGTGCAGGAGTTAGAGAGATGCATATTTGGAATGGCAGTGAAGTATGGAACTGACGCCAATCCCACCCCACCCTGCAGAGATTGACAGGCATTGAGATGTGCCTTTGGGTCGTCGGCCATAACGCTCATGCCATTTCACCTCACCCCACCCTACAGACTCAGATTAGTGTTGCGTTGTGCCTTGGGGTCATCAGGCCTTAAGCTCACCCCATTCCATAAGGAAATATGTTGAGATGGGTGCAGTATAGGAGAATGGGGTGAACTTTGGGGTCAAAGAGTCCATAGCACACCTCGATGCCTGTCACTGGCTACAGGGTGGGGGTGGAATGGCGTGAGCATTACAGCCGACAATCAAAACTCACACCCCTGATGTCTGTCAGTCTCTACAGGGTGGAACGTTACGTTTAGAAACCCTAACGCGCCGGGTGTGTGTTGGTATTTGCACTCCAAATTTTCAACATAGGCTTTTTGTGACCCCACTGCATGAAAGCATTTGGGACCTCCACTCATGAACAGAGGCACTGTGATTTTGTTAATCTGTCCCGAATGTTGATTTCCCATAACGACTGAGCCATTCTACGCCAGCTGTGTGAAAACACATTTCGGGCAGGATGTGTAAAATGACAGCTGTACTGTTCATAAGGAGGTGTGAAAAAATGGCAATGTTGAAAATCTGGAGTGAAAATATTAAAGTTCTCGAACTTACAAGTGTGCATGGAAACTGCACAGTGCACGCTCGTAACAGTAATTTTTTGGAATTTTTTTCACCAAATTTGCAACATATGCTTTTGGGAGCCCACCTCATGAACAGTGACACTGTCTTTTTTTAATTGGTCCTCAAAGGTGATTCCCACAGTGACTGCAAAATCAACTTTTGGGACGAATAACATAATGACAGTGACTGAGTTCATGAGGTGGGGTCCCAAGAACCCCATGTTGAAAATTTGGAGCCAAAAGTTGCAAAATGGCTGAGATATCCACCTAAGTTGAACCCCCATTGATGCCATTATACAGCTTACCGTGATTTTCTTCAGTTCACAGTCGGCTTTTGAAGAGTTCAAGCCTCCCTCCACCAAAGATCGTCATGCCGGGCTCCCGAGGTAAGTATGGGGTGAGGGGCATGTGGAGGTAGGGTGCACAGAGTGTGGGTGTAGGTTGGGGAAGGGGGCGCGGCCATGACCATGAGGGGACCGTTTTCGTGTTACAGGGAAACAAAAAAAAAAGGATGTTGCAGGAAGTTTTTTTTTTTTTTTTATACAGGTTTGCTTTGGGCAAACTGCAGTGGGCTCCCAGTGTGCCACCTGTGTTTTCTGGGGACAAGAGACTGAAGTTGACGGGGATTGGGCCCCCCTGTTCGCAGAGAAAGCTTGTCTGTGTTTTGGGGGCATGGTGCCAAGGGGGATTGGGCACCCCCCTCTGCAGACAAAACAAGGGGGAACATTATGCCAATGGGGATTGGGCTCACCCATCAGCAAACGAAATGGGGAGGGGTATGCCGACGGAGTTGGCACCCCGACATCTGGCTTTACTGGGACTGTGAGAGTGGACAGCAGCAGCTGCCACCATGTTTATTGAAATGTTTCAGCAGGCAAGGCACGCCCTGCATGATGAGGTGCTCCCTCATTGTGGTGGCGAAATTCTTTCAAGTTGGTGGCATGCTTCTGAACTGCTGTCATAGACAGCATGCCCATTCATTGGTGCCACAGAGACCAGACCAAAAAAGCAGTAGCGCCATTGGCCACAACACTGCTGCACCTCCACAACCTGCTACTCCAGCAAGCTGTCACAAAATGTTGCTTGCGCTGTGCATGCAAGACAACATAAAAATGGCAGGAACTATCGCCAGCATGAGGTACCTGGTAAATAAGTGATACGCAAAACTCAGAAAATCATTTCAAACTGAATATGAAGGAGGAAAATATGCTACAGTCACCCAAGCCCCTGAATACTAGGACTGAAAACCATTCTTATTTGAGCAAGTACAAAAATAGACAGCCAGAAAAACTAAAATGCATCCAGTTGAATGCAAGAAGTCTTCGAAACAAAGACAGACTAACTGCATGCCTTAATCCAAAAACATAACTTTTCCATCAGTGCAATCACCGAAATTTGGTGGAGGGATCAGCACAATTGGGGTAGAAATATCGAAGGGTACAGTCTTTTCTCCAGGGATGGGGAAACAAACAAAGGAGGTGGAACAGCACTCTGTGTTAGACTGGAACTAAGATCATATGATATAACATCTAAAATAAAATCAAACTGCTGCGACTCTGTGCATCAAAATTACAAATAATTATAGCAAAGTCAATAATATAGGCCTCTGCTACAGACCACCAGACTCAACTAGAGAAATAGGGATGTTATGGTAACATGGTATGATGATTTATCATGATAATTACTACTGACGATACTTCATTGTTGTGAAAAACCAATATCATGATTATCGTGCAGCACGATATACTGCGATATATAGTGATAAAGTGCCTCACTTTGCTTTTCCAGCAGAACATCCCTTTCCATGTGCAACCAAGATTCCTGATTCCCCACCATCCTCCTATCAGATTTTTACTGTGTTTCCTTAAAATTAGAAATGCAGTGCCTGCCCTGTGGTGCAGAGTGCGTAGGGCCTGGATGCTTCACCTGCCACCACGCCAGTAAACCAGGTTCAGGAATAGACCTGAGTCGCTCGAGGGCTGGCTACATGAAGGGAGGATAGAGCATCCATTGACAGCTTTCCTTGGGGAGGGGGGACAGCACTATCTAGCAGAGGCAGGATGATGCAGCAGTAACAGCCTTCTGACTGGGTGCAGTGACTGAGTATATACAATGTCTTTACATCGCACACCCGCACCATCGCACATGTGCCAGCCCGAGGGATAGGGAAATGAGATGGGGTTAAAGGTATGTTAACCAGTTGCCTTATAGAACGGTGCACAGGAGCCCTCAGACTGCTCCCCATGTTGATCCACACTGGCGAGACAGCGAGGAGAGTGGCATTTGGGGTTGGGGTCATCAGGACACATGAAGGCTGCAGCTGGTGGCAACCAGGTCCAAACAGCTAAATGGAAAAAGAAAAATTTAAATTCTGCTGATTATTGTGATAATACATCATGATAATTTTTACCCAAATATTGTGATACCAAAAATGTTGATATCGTGACATCTGTATACAAAAACCACTACAGATATTTGTGAGGAAATCAAAACTGCCCATGAGCAGGGGAAATTATATTTTTATGCGACTGAAATATAGAAGAAATAGACTGGTCAGCAAATATGGCATCTTCAGTGACAGGAAAAGAATTCCTTGATACTGTGAAACAGTCAAATCCCACACAGTACGTTACTAAACCAACCAGAGGAAATAACCTATTAGACCTCATCTTAAGTTCAGAAAACATCATTATGGATGGCCCAGTGGCGCTGAGGCGCTGGACGCCACACCTCGCTCCACGCTGGCGACCTGGGTTCGGTAACGGACTCGGGCTGCTGGAGGGTCGGCAGGGGAAGAGAGGGATTGAACCCCCAAAGCCGGCCCTCCCTCTCTGGGGAGGGTTACAGGTCTGTCCCGCTGCTATATTGCCACCTCCTGGGTGGACCCAAGAGTGGCGATGCAGGTGAGGATGCACAACGGGAGGGGCAGTGATAGCCGAAAGCCCGGGGAGGAGCAGCGACTCTACGCATGCCTCCTCATTGGCTCTCCTAGTGTGCCGGCGACTGCAGGGATAGGGGCTCACGACCAGAACAGGAGAAAATGGAGCCCGTCACTCCTAGGTGATGACTCCTCCGACGCTGGTCCACGTCACTGGCGCTCTCCAGGGCAGACTCCAATGTGTACCACCCGCTCCACCGTTACTAGGGGAAAGGTCGATGGTCCCTTCCCCCGCCCTGCCCGAGGGGTACACTGGGATACCTAAGGAGCATTGAGCGAACGAACACTCTAGGAGCAGACTCCTGGGGGTGCCATGGGACGTGTGGAAGGCGGTTTGAGGGTGTCTGATTGAGTGGAAGGACGGTGCAGTAAGGAGAATAAATATAAGGTTAAATAAAAAAGCCATCATTATAAAAAATTGTCCCGTTGGACCATTACTATGTAACAGAGACCATAACACCGTCCTCTTTGAATTAATATCATACCACTTGTATAAATACAAGTCAAACTGAGGTATATCTATATCATAAAGCATATACTGAAAATATTAAGAAAGAATTGAGACAAATTAATTGGAGAGAGAAATTTAAGAACAAATCAGCAGATGAAATGTGGTCCATTTTCAAAAACCACATCACAGATATTAGCATTAAAGATTTCAGAAATACACTGAATGTAGAATAAAGCCCAAATGGATGACCAGAAAGATCAAGCTACTATTAAACTCAAAAAGTAAAGCATACAAGTCATATCTTAAAACCAAAAATAGCATAACTTGGGCAAAATATAAAATGTGTCAGAGGAAATGTAAAAATGCAGTTAATATATCAAAAAAGCCTAAGGAACACAATTTGGTTACAGATGCATATAAAGACAGTTGTAAGTCCTTGAGTAGTTACATTAACTCCCTTAAAAGCAATGAAAATACAGTAGGCCCCCTCAGACTAAGTGATGTTGAAACCACTGCCTCCACCATGATGGTGAACACTTTTAATAGGTACTTCTGTTCTGTATTTGCAACCCATAGTAAATCTACCCCAACTATAGAAATATCACTGGAACTAACCGTAACAACTACCACACAAAGCACTATTGATAAGATTACCAAGCTGAAAGATAACTCATCACCTGAATCTGATAAAATAACAGGGGAGGTTATTTAAGTTAGTAGCCAGTGGCATTGTGCAGCCATTAAAATTTGTTTTTGAAACATCAGTAAATACTGGTGAAGTCCCCATGACTGGAGTACTGCAGAAGTAGTCCCCCATATTTAAAAAAAATGAAATAAACACCACTGAAAATTACAGACCTGTCAGCCTCATTTCTTTCCCTGGGAAGATTCTTGAAACAATAATCAAAGAGCAAATAACTACAACACGAAAAGACATAAGACCCTATCCAACATGATTTCACTACAGGCAGGTCATGCTCCACAAACCTGCTGTTTTTTTATGAAAAAATGAAGTAGCACTTTGGATAACCATATCTCTTGTGACATTATATTCTTGGACTTAAGTAAGGCCTTCGATTTAGTGCCTCACTGGGCAATAATCGAAAAAATAGATAAAACATAGACAAAAGACTGATACAGTGGACATCTAACTGGCTTTCAAACCACATGCAGAAAGTGGTCATAACTAGTGTCAAATCAGATATTAGTAAACTAACTAGTGGTGTTCTGCAGGGCGCAGTCCTTGGTCCATTAATATTTTAAATATTGATAGCGGACCTGACTAATAATTTAACCAACTGATTGACTAAGTATGCGGATGACGCAAAACTGGGCAGTCTGTTTACCACATTAGGTCACTGTTTAAGCATACAAACAGATCTTGACATGATGTCATCCTGAGGAATTAAATGGGAAATGAAATCTAACCATGAAAAGTGCAAAGTAATGCACCTTGGTACCAATAATCTGACATATGAATACACACTATGTTGTCACAAATTACCAACTACCCTTTACAAAGGGATCTGGGGTGTATCAGTCTGCCACAATGTAAAACATATGGACAAAGTAATGAGGCTGTTTCTACAGCAAGTAAAATAATTTGGCCAGTTAAAAAAATATCAAATCACGGGACAAATCAGTAATTCGCCCCCTCTACAGAGCCACGTCAGACCTCACTTGAATTATGCCTCTTGCTTCTGATGTTCCTAAAAAAAAAAAACAGATATAGGAAATATTGAAAAATTTCAAAGCAAACTCACAAAATGTATCTCTAGTCTGAAGGAGTTACCATACGACAAAAGAGTAACACAATTGAACCTAATGCTTTCAGAAATGCGCCACCTAAGGGTAGACCTTTTGATGATGATTGATATTGTAAACCACCCTTATCTATTTGTAAGAACTCTATCTAAATTATAAACACATACAGATGTACAGAAGAGATCACCCATTACAAATCACAGGATATAGAGTTAATACAACAGAAGGAATGTGTACTGTTTCACTCAAAGAATTATCAGCCCGTGGAATTCCCTACCTCTGGAAATAATAATCAATAAATCAAAGGAGGAATTCAGATATAGACTTGATAAATACCTACTTGGCGGTGGTCAGTTAAGGTGCTATGATTGATGGAACAAACAAGGGCAGACTCAGCATGCTGTACTTCTTCCTTAGTATGATCATTAGTATGTATTGCTTTCTGTCGGAGTTTGGCTACTAGGGCTACCATGACCAGTATGAAGGCACTTGGTGCTGAGGCCAGACCTAATAGCAGGCATTGATATTGAAACTGGTGCCCTGGGATGGTGAATCATAAAAAGCAGTAGCGAGATGGGCATATCGGTATGTGGAGGTATTCATTCTTGAGCTGTGTCTATGTTAGTCTTCTTGCTGTATGGCTTGTATTGCGAAACTGGGTGATTCATTTTTTTATCTTGTGTGTTTCATGACCTGGTTGATGGACCTTAAGTCCAGAACTTCATTAGTTAAAGTCATTAAAGGAAGGCCAAACACTGCCAGAATGGAATGGGGCCTTAGTCACTCCTATTCACAAAGGCAGTAGTAAACAAGATGTTAGGAATTATAGACCCATAAGTTTGACATCAGTTCTAAGTAAATTAATGGAGAAGTTATTACAACATAGAACCAGTACCCACTTGAAACAAATTGAATGTATTGATATCACCAAACATATTTTTTTCCCAGGTAGATCCTGTTTGACTAATCTTCTGCAGTTCTTTGAACCAGTAAGTGTGACCCTTGACAAAGGTATGCCAGTGGACATAGTTTTCTAGACTATTCTAAGGCTTTCGGTACGGTGTCCCATAACATCATTATGGAACAACTGATAAAACTTGAGTTCCATCCGAACATAATTAGGTGGGTTATTTCCTGACTCTCAAATAGGAAACAACATGTGGCAATTAGGGGACACATGTCCAAGTGGGGTCAAGCCATAAGTGGGGTCCCGCAGGGTTCCGAACTTGGGCCCACCCTCTTTAATATACTTGTCTCAACCATGCAGTCATCAAACAAAACATGGCTGTACAAATATGCCGATGACTGTAAGGTTGGAGGCATAGTGCATGACCTACTAACAGCTCAACAATTTCGGGACAATCTAACACACCTTGAAAATTGGGCTATGTACAATAAGATGTATTTCAATGAAATCAAGTGCAAAGTTATGCATCTGGGGCATAATAATCCAGGTCATTCATACACATTAAATAATGTAGTGCTTCAAGAAACCATTAATGAAAATGACCTAGGAGTGAACATCTCACAAAATC
This sequence comes from Neoceratodus forsteri, assembly GCA_016271365.2. Lineage (NCBI taxonomy): Eukaryota > Metazoa > Chordata > Ceratodontiformes > Ceratodontidae > Neoceratodus > Neoceratodus forsteri. The sequence continues at coordinate 31,384,663 of CM057456.1, forward strand.
TAACATTTAACAATCATACTAACAACACTTAAAAAATGTCAACACATTCTAGGTTGTATTTTAAAGAGCATTAAAAGCAGACAGCCTGAGGTCCTTATTCCACTGTACTCTAGTTTGGTCGGGCCACATCTGGAATATTGCTCCCCCTTCTATGCCCCGTGTATGGCAGGAGGAAAGGAAAAGATAAAAAGGGTTCAACGGAGGGTAACTAAAAAGTAACAAATATGTACAACCTTGACTATGGTGAAAGACTGAAGAGTCTAGGATTATTCTCTATGGACTATAGAAGACTCGGGGCAGGGGTATGTCTAACCTTTAGAGCAATGGTTCTTAGACTTCATCACAGTGAGCCTCCCCAAATCCATGGAAAAGATTTGGAGCCTCCCCCAAAAACTGAAATAATCTTGGGCCTCCCCAAGGAAAAATAACATGCTGTACTTTGCACAGTACACCATGAATAAATTGAAACCCCTTTGAGTACTTGGCTCACATTCAGTTCTTTGTCTTATACTGATGTGGAACCTTTGAAAAAGAGCTCTTGTGCTCAAAGGTGTTATCTGAATAACAAATACATACAATAAACAAATATTATTATTCAGTTTATTGTAACACACACCCCCAGTCAGCCTACTTGCTCTATTTTCATTCTTGAACCATTGTTACCCTTGTTGCAGTACCTTCATGGGTCAGACTACTTTCTTTGTTTCCTCTCTACATGAAATAACCTTCCTGCATACTTTGCCTCTCCCCTTTCTCTGCTCTAAGCAACTTCTCTGGGATTACTTTGCTCCTTCCTGCTATTGCTCTTAGCACTTCTATGCTCAACCCTTGTATTTGGACTGTTCTGCCATCAGTCTACAAATTGATCAATTATCACCACTCATTATCAGTTTATTGTTCATATTTGTTTGCACTATAGTTCATTGTGTATTTCTTGATTGTTTTGCAGTTACTTTTTGAAATGTATTCACTACCTTCCTTCCCGGTACACCTGAAATGAGCTTTAGCTCATTCACCTTCCTTGTCACCTATTAGTAAATAAATACATAAAATTCATCTTTTGTTATCCCCTTTCAGTTTGCTTAATCTCTTCACACAAAATACATAAAACTCAAAATTTAAATACTGTACTTTTTCAGACTTGCCTGAGCCTCCCCTGGAACAGGTTGGGGCCTCCCCAGGGAGGCTGGCCTCACCATTTGAGAACGCCTGCTTTAGAGCATTCCAGGATGACTGTACTTTAGAAACAATTGGTCTGGTAAGACATCCAAACAATAATAGCACTAGATCACACACATTTAAGTTGATAGGCAAAATTAACATATGTAACTGTTAAAAGAAGTCAGTGTTTCAACCAAAGAATAATTACCACCTGGAATACTCTACCTAAGATTGTAGTTCAGAGAAAAAATATAAACACATTTAAAAAGAGATTAGATGAATACATGGGTATCAAAAAATTCTCCTTCCACTATTAAAACACAGAATGTGGTGGCAAGTTCACAAAAGGTCAGTGGTCTGCAGAACTTGAATTCTATCTATGAATCTATGAAAAATATTTGCCAGGATCATGACAGAAAAGATCAAAGGGATAGTCCCAGATTTGATCCATCTAGACCAAGACAGAGTTCATACCAAGGCATCAACTAAAAGACAGTATTAGGAGGTTACTAAAATGAATGTCAGATGTGGAATAACTAAAGTAGGGAAAATACTTAACAATAGCAGTGGATGCAGAAATGGCCTTGCTCCCAGTGATCTGAACTTGTTCCTGAACTGGGATTGCCAGAGTTGTACATGGGAGTGCTACCGCTGTGCCGACAGACCAGCCTCTAAGCCCATTATATAATGAGGTGTAGGTTAGATATACAGCTAATTAAAACTTTGCCAGTAAAGTTGGTGCAAAGTTGAGAATGTCAGCATACATGGAGCACATGGGGATGCAGGCACACAACATGCACTTGCCCTAGCTTAGCTGCTGTCTGGCTACCACTCTGCTGCTAACTGTGGTCACCCAGGTGCAGTAATGCAGTGGAAGCAGCAACCCTCCCTCCCGCAGAGGAGGACATCCTTCGGGACTTTCAGTCCTCAAGCCCCACCCCATGACCCTCCCAACCCGTCCTCATTCCTGAATCCGGGTCACGGGCATTACAGGTAGCAGCTGTGTTTTGTTGTGCTGATGGGCCACCATTGAGCACTTGCTTTTTAAGCACAGCTTGTCCACCAAGACATCACTTTTTAGTATTTTTTTTGCACCTCCCATGCATCCCTGATCGGCCTGTCCTTCAGGCCACCTAGGTGCACCCTGCACCTCCCTCGCCAGCTACCCCCCATATTGCAGCCCCCTGGGAAACCAGTGTTTCCTTCATCAGATGACCCCCCTTCCGGGAGAAAATACCAGTAAGTGCATCTTTATTGACCGGATGCTGCTAGGGTCGGTCTGGGACGCATGCAGCGAGGGACCAGCAACCATCACCTGGTCAATCAAGGCCATTTTTCCTGTTTTTCTTGGGAAGCATGACGTGCCACATGACGTCAAGGAGTGAGTCTACATCCACCACGCTCTCTCCCACAGTGAGGCCCGTGTTGACATGCCCCTGGCTTCTGCCAGGGGCCAGCAAACGCAGAGCTGAGTACCCCCCTCCCTCCCAGGAGAAGGCAGGCGGTCTTTGAATACTCAGGCCATCTCCCCCTGGCCAGCCCTTCGACAACGTTTCTATTTTTTTATTCAAAATGTTGTATATTACAAAGATAAATAAAATGCATGATGAGCCAATTAAGCTGAGGCTTGTTTTCAATGATAGCCTTACAGTCAGTCCTCCAACATACTGTAAGTATAAAATATAGTATGAAAATAAAAATAGTACTGTAACATCACAAAAAAAAATCTGCACAAATTATAAATTAAATTGGTGGATGCCATAAGTAATTTAAGTAAGTAACAAGCCCCGACTGGGTGTGCATTATAGGATTATAATTAACGGTCTCCGTTTTTTGCCATAGACAAAACCGTGTGTTAAATACCGTAACACCTGGTAGGTGTTACATGCAACTCTCCCCTTCCCTTTCTATACCAGCTCGAGACAAGCAAATAAACAAAGCGGGAGCTTCCAACTGTCCCTGTTTCCATAAACAGTACTGACGAGAAAAACACTTTATTATCTGCATTACCTCCATCCCAAGCACACTCTTGTGCTTCTAGGCTCACCGGTAAACTGAGGTAATGCAGAAGTTCAAATGTTTTTCTCGTCAATGCCCCTAAGAAACAGAACAGTTGAAGCTTCAGCCTTCTGCTATTTAAACAAGCCCTTCAATTATATAAAATAAAATATGGGAGAAGTGTGTCAAACTAGATTTAACACACCTAGTTGTTGGATGGCACTCATAAACCCCTCGGGCCGCCCTCGAGGTTTATATGCCATCCAACAACTCGGAAATGGTAAATTCGTAACACTTCTCCCCATACTATCTATATTTAATACACCCAGGGGTATAGTAGGCATGCAGCTGAAGGTCAAGTAAGCAATAAGACATGACAGGGTGTGCATGGAACAGATTTTACCCATGGTCAGGGGCGTAATAAGGCATGAGGGCCTTGGCGAGTGCCTTAGCCCCTGGCTAGGTAAAATCTGTTCCATGCCACACCTGAATGTCTTATTGGCGCTTAAATGGTCTTCTTTCGTTATAAAATTTTCATAGTTAGAAAAATGTATTTTTCTATTGAAAACTGATTTGTTTATGTGGACTTATGATCAAATAGTCCTTCCGCCTATCAAAGTATGATGTCATTGGTTCATAGCCCTAAGGATTTTCTGGGGGGTCAGGTACCTGATTGACTACTGGGAAGCAGCAGCCTCAGCCACCGTTGCCGAATTCCCCGGGGCTTGGACGGAGGAGAATCACCTGAATTTTCTTTGCAGTTCGCTCACACCTACCAGAGCTCCTTGAAACACAGTGCTAGGCACCTTCTCCAGTGGTGCTTGGTCTGCCAGCCGGTGTGGGGTGGACACTGAATGCCCGATCCGTCTCCCCCCCCCCCAGCTCCCCGTTCCTGCAGTGTGACCCACAGAGCTGCCGACAGCCACCTGAAGATGGGAAGTCTGTTTGTCTGTGACTTGAGGGACAGGGCCCTTGGGTGCAGGTGTGGAGTGAGCAGCACAGTCGGCACGATGGAGGATGGGATGAGCACGAGCCACTAATTGCCACCGCCACTGAGTATTTTCATTGGATGGCTGAGGAGAAAACAGTGCTGCAGTGAAACCAGTCCCTATAGCCTCGGTGAGTGTCCAGTCCGTCTTCCCCCCCTCAGCTCCCCATCCCTGCAGTGTGACCCATGGAGCTGCCAACAGCCACCTGAAGAGAGGAAGTCTGTTTGTCTGTGACTTGAGGAACAGGGCCCTCGGGTGCAGGTGTGGAGTGAGCAGCACGATGGACGGGACAACCACGAGCCGCTAGTTGCCGCTGCCAATTATTTTGGTTGGATAGCTGAGGAGAAAACAGTGCTGCAGTGAAACTGGTCCCTATAGCCTCGGTGAGTGTCCCACAGATTCCCTTTAATATCCTCTTTAAGTGCTTGACCTTCTTGTGGAGCAACAGCATGGACCTGGCTATAGCAGTACGATACTTTATAAAATGGGAAGGCTAAAGGCTCTCTCATTCAGGAAAAAATATGGCTGCCAGTGAAAATACCAGTGTTCTATGGCACCAGAATCTTGGCCTTTTTACTGCCACCTCTTTTTTTTGCCCATGCATGGAACAGATTTCATGCATGGAGAGCTTGGGCTCTGATTGGCTGGTTTAACCTACCAATTTTATAAGAGTCCTTATGCCCCGGGATGTGCATTGAAATCCTATGATGCATACCCTGAAGCAGCTTATTACATTTATAAATAGGCTCCAAGTACATTTTTGGGTGAGGAAGATGAGGTTCAGCACCTGACCATGTGTTTATAGAGATCTAAAGCACTGTCAGGTAAGGTCTCTTGGCCAATGACATGTCTAACATTCTTTCTTGTCATTTTATAATTAAAATATTTATTTTGAACTACAACTTGCAGTGCATTATACAGTCACTCTAGGATTTTTGTAACTGAATAGCAGTATTTGAAAATTACATCCATTTCAGTAAGCTGTCTTGATATGGCTCCTCCCTTGATATAATATATTGCTGATTTAGATAAAGATATCTCTGGACTGCTGTCATCTGTAGGTAAGACCGGCACCTTGTTTAAAAGAGCTTTTCATGGGCTTTCAGACTTTGAGACAGACTCTTCACACTTGCCTTCCCCTTTAATATTTGGTTTAATATATCCAGAATTAGTGCAGCTTGATATTTACTATTTTCTCATCACTTCTCCTGTCCAGCCCAGTTCAGTGTTCTCTGGGTTCTCTGCAGAAGCACTGCTAACAGTGTGTGTGTGTGTGGGGGGGGTGGTGGTAGGACTAAAAATAGAGAACTTGTTCAGTAAGATGTTCAATGAGAAAATGAAAAAGAAAAAATGAATTTCTACACCTCTCACTTGAAGTGGGCAGTTCAGCTGGCCAAGTCAGTGCCAAGCTGTGGTTTAGTCAAATATTTGGTGAAAAATTGTTAAATGTACAGGAGACCATATACTACAAGGCTATGCTTCCATTGAAAGCTGAAATGAAATCTTAGACGAAGGGCAACACTTTTGAGGTCTCTATGATGTAATTTCAACCAGAGCTCTGTGGCAGCTGAGATAGAAACATTACCCTTGTTTTAGTTATTTATTTATTGAAATGTTTCACCGGGAGGGCTCGCTGAACAACAAGTTACTCGTGTCATGGTGCACCCTGTGGGGAAGGGGTTACATAGGGTTGTGAAGGATGATCAGTTATAATAGTATGTGGGTAGTACAAACAATACAACATTGTAAGATTATACAACAGTTGGAACACAAGGTATTGTACAATAAACAGTAGTGGAACATTGGGTAAATTACAATACATGTCCAAAATCATACCAAAGAACATATAAACATACAAAACAGTAATAATGCAACAGAACCATTATAGTGCATCAGTGTACCAGGAGGAGGAGGAGGCTTGAGGTAGTACGCAAGTGCTGTTGGAGTAAAAAGGATGGGGTAGGTTGTGCATACGGGTGACCAAGAAGGGCAGGTGGAGAAGAGAGGGAGAGAGGCAAGAACTGAATATGAGGAGAAGGGGTAGCCATTTCCTGATTTCCCCCTTCAAAATGTTGAGAACCCTGCCGGGGGGCCGGGGGTCAGGGTAGGAAGGCAGAAACAGGGGATCGGTATTAAGGAGCGTTAAAGCAGGAACAGCTGAGGGAGAGGTAATTGTGTAGGGCAAAGGTAAGGGAGTAGTTGGAGGAGGAGTGTCGTATTTCAGGGGGGAGGGAATTCCAGATTTTAAGGAAGTGATGGGCAAAATCTGTCTGACCGGTGAGGGTGGAGCGGCGAAGGACCGTCAAGGTGTGGGTGTCATTAGATCTGAAAGAGTAGGTGGGGAGAGGTGGAATGGAGAGAGAATGAGAGATAGGAGGGGAGCACTCTGAACCAGAATTTGGAGGTTAGTTTGGCACTGTGTGAGATGCGCCTGTGAGATAGTGGAATGAAGGTTAGAGAGCGATAGAGTTCACAGTGGTGGGAGTGGGAAGGGGAGTCGAGAGCAAAGTGTCAGAAGGAGTTGAAGAGAGTGTCCAACTTGGTCAGGGAAGATTTGGGAGCAGCACCATAGACTACGTCACAGTAGTCAAAGATGGGGAGTATCATCTTCTGGACAATTTCACGCCTCGCAGTCAGTGGGATGCAACTGCGATTCCTGTACAGAGCACCAAGCCTGGGGCGCAGTTTCTTCAGGATAGTATCGAAATGCACAGAGCAGTTGAGGTGCTGGTCCAGCCAAACTCCCAGATATCTAAATGAGGAGGTGTCCTCCAGGATGGTCCCATCAAGGGTGTAGAAGGTGGGTAGGGCTGGGAGCCTAGAGAGTCTCTGCCTGGTGCCAAAAGTCATTGAGACTGTCTTCTTGGTGTTTAGAAAAAGCTGGTGAGAAGCAAACCAGAGCTGAACTTGGTTGAAGTCATGCTGTAAGCTGGTTTCCACAGCAGCAGGGTTTTTGCCATAACTGTATAAGACAGTATCGTCAGCGTACATGTGGATAGATGAGGATGAGCAGGCTGTGAGAAGATCATTAAGGAAAATGGAGAAGAGTAAGGGACCAAACACTAAGCCCTGAGGGACACCAGTGTTGATGGGGAGTAGAGGGAAGATGAAATCAAGGATTCTCACCGATTGGGTCCTGCCAGTGAGGTAGGATTTAAACCAGTTGGTGGCTGACTGAGCAAGGCCAGCTGAGGAGAGGGAATCAAGAAGCAGGGGATAGGAAACAGTGTTGAAAGCTTTGGATAGGTCGACAAAGATGGCCGAGGTGATCAGGCCATCGTCTGTCCCTGAAAGGATGGAATCAGTAAGCCTGAGGAGGGAGGTGGTTGTTGAGTGGTTCTTCCGCAAACCAGATTAGAAGGGAGTGAAGAAGGAGGAATTGGAGAGGAAGGGTCATAGTTGATAGAGAACTAAATGTTCTTGAAGTTTGGCGAGGGTAGGAAGGAGGGAAGTGGGGCAATAGTTGCCAGCAGTGGATGTGTCACCACCCCTGGGGAGAGGAAGGACTACAGCGTGTTTCCAGGATGAGGGTACTTGGGCAGAAATAAAGGAGTGGTTAAGGATTAGGGGGATGGGATAGGCAATTGCAGGAGCAGAAAGGTAGAGAAGTTGAGGATCGAGTTCATCTGGTGAGGAGCCTTTGCAATTGTTTGCAGTTGTTTAACCAGGAGTGGCACATTAAGCTGAAAACTTGTTTACAGGTGCAACCTGGGAGCACTTTAAAGTTAAGTGACTTGCTCAGGGTCACACAGTATGCAAGTGGGGGCTGTGGGATTCAAACCCAGGTCTCCAGATTTGCAGCTCAGAGCCTTAAACCACTGTGCTATACTGCCTAGAGGGGTTCAGGGATAGGAGGGCACTAAGGGCTTCATCAGAGGAGATAGCAGAAAAGGAAGAAGGGGGAGGGGTAGGCACTGGCTGAGGTGAAGGGATGAAATTAGTAGGCGGCAAGGGGGAGAGGGAATTTTAGAAGAGATGTGGCGCACGAGTTGTAGTAGTTATTAAATTAATTGGCCACGGAGCCAGGGTCAGAAACTAGGGAGTTATTTATTTTGGGAACTGGAGGGTGAGAGGGGGGAGAGAATAGGGCATGAACTACCCTCCAGAATTTAGGTGGAGAGTTAATGTTAGTCAGGAATGAGGAGTTAAAATAATCGGTCTTAGCCAGTCTATTAGCTTTAGTACATGAATTGAGTAGCATTCTGTACTTGGCGTATTCGTTTGGATGTTTAGTAGATTTGTGTTTTCTCCAGGCCCGATCATGTTGTGTGAAGCAGGCCAGAAGTTCGGGGGTGATCCAAGGGAGGTGAAGCCCATGGACTCTGGTCCTTCTAAAAGGAGCAAAGGCATTGCAGGTGGCAATGAAGTTATCCTTAAAATAGTCACGGGCTTGGTCGACAGAAATGGCAGTGGAGAGGGGGTCCCAGTCGATGGAAGCAAGTGCAGAGCTGAGTGGGGTAAGGTCTAAGGATTTAAAGGATGTATGATTTTAGGGGGAGGTTTGGGACAATGGACCCTTATGTACAATGAAAATGGGGTTGTGATCACTAAGGGCATCAGGGAGGAGACCAGATTTAATGACGTGGTGCAGGTGGGTTGTGAGTGCAGAGTCAAGCAGGGTGTGGTTTTGTGTTTTGGGATTAGGGCATGTGGGCTCAAGTATAAGTTGAGTGAGGTTTAGAGCAGTGACATCATTGCGTAGCTTGTTTAACTTAGGAGACAACCAATTTAGATTCACGTCACCCATTATGAACAGTTCACCAGAATCAAAGAGCTACGCTTGTGAGGTTGTTGTATATAGTTTCCCAAACAGCCGCGTTGTATAGTTTCCCAAACTTTGTTATGAGGAACCTGCACTGTAGGTAAGCATGAGAAATCTTAAACACGATTCTATGCTGTTGTACCCCAGAAGTGACACACTGTAGCAGTTTTGGTACAACAGAATTTCGACATAACTGCTGTGGTTAAACAGCAGTATCTGGAAGTGTATGGATTTCCATACACAAGATCACTGAACTGTATACTGTAAAGAGGATAATTTATGTGCAGTCATACACAACAAGGCTGTCTGTAGATCAGGAGGTTTCTGTGACAACCAGAAAACTCGAAGAGCTCAGCTTGTGAGGTTCCCTGGTTACCATAGAAACCTCGCGATGAAGACACAGGATTGTCTGTGTATGGATGCTCATTTATAGTGTCTGGACATCCATGCCTATTTCAAACAGTCTGCTTCCTTTCAGTGCACTGGCGGTTTGAAGGGGTAATTGAGGAGTGGTGGCTAGTGACTGCAGTTGTTTCTGTAAGTTCAAGTTAAAAAAATAAAAAAGCTTCCAGCTCGATTAGCTAGACGAAAGCAGCTGTGGCGACAGCATTCTGAGTTGTGCTGCAGCAGTGACATCACTACTGCAGCATAAGAACATATTGATGTCACTACTACAGCACAGTTCTTTTCTAGGCATGGACTTCCATGCAGAACAACACTCCACCATACACTATATGTGGTATTCTTCATCAGTTGTACTAGTTAGAGCCAAAAAGCACCGATTCCCCATGGGAGACTGGAATCTGAAAGGAGGATTCTAGAATGTGGTCTGGAATCTGAAAGGAGGATTCTAGAATGTGGTCTGGGTAATGATATAATCAGAGATTCTGTTTAAGTAATAAAACATGACATGGTGTGTGTTGTGGTGGGATAATGTTACACCTTGGGTGTGTTGTGAGGCATGAGACATGCAGCATTGCTGAGTGCCTTCAACCACCCGAGTAGTGCTTTTGTCCCACCACAAAGCACACCCTGGAGTGTCTTATTGTGATTGAAAAATGGGTCTAAGATTTTTTTTTTTTTTTTTGAGAGGAAGTGACAAAAATGCACAAAAATAAAAAAGAAACATTTTTATGATAATTTTTAAAGAAATGTTAACCCCAGCAATATTATCCCAGTACATCCACATGCCATCTCAGGTTCAGACATGAACTGCAAAATACATTTATTTTTAATTAGCCCTTAAACCCTCTATTTTCCCTAACCCACACCCATTTATCCATTTTCTCACCTTTCTTCCTTCTTATATCATTCCATCCCTTTTCCCCACCTCGTTTCTTTTCTGTCTTCCCTACCTTCAGGAGATAGAATGTTTACTATGGATGGAATACAAGAATTCTAATCTCTGCTCAGTTCTACTGGCAGAATATTTACTCACACAATCACACAACAGAAGGCCTTAGATGGAACCAGGGCCTTTGTTTTATCTGTAGCTGGTTAAACTACAGAGATTTCCCTGGTAAGGCAGTAAGGATAGGAGGGGGTATTTTCATGATTAGCAAAGAAACACCAGAAAATAAAATTGTAAGTACTGTAGTACTTCATTTATTTTCCCATATAGGTGTTTATCCTACTGCAGTGGGCCGCAGCTGCTTGTCCGCCAACCTTACCAGACTCTGGGGTCGTTCGGGATCTTGAAAGCGATCCGTGTCCTGGTGGACCCCCGGAGCCGGCCCAGAGGCATTATCCTGCTGCAGCCCCCTATTTTCCACATTTTCTCCCTTTTTCAATTACCCAGGGCCCCAGACAGAGAGACACATGTGCATGGAGGGGCTCATGTGCCCTCTTGCTCCGATCACAGCCCCTTCCTCCCACCCCATTGGCCTAGCACCCTGGCTTCCTCGGCTAGCACTGCCCCTGGCCTCCACCGCGAGGCAGTCAAGAGCCAAGGGTAGCACAGATCCGTCCTCAGAGAGGAGAGTTGACAGTCAGCAGCTCAGACTTGCACCGCTCCCCCCCCCCATGCCGACTTCCAGTGGCCCATGCTCGTTCCCGAACACAGGTCGCCGGTGTGGCGAGAGGTAAGGTGTCTAGCGCCTCAGCCCTCTGCGCCACCGGGGCGGCTAGTACTTCAGTTTTTAATTTATGTATGTGTATGTAAAAAGAGACTTATGAAGGCAAATGACATTTAAATATTTTTTTTAAGATTTAAGGCAGTTTCATTTTTATTGTCTATTTGAAGGTTTATAGTGAGTAAAAGTGACAGTCATGTTTGTGATGGCAATCCAGATGATGTTGTTGGTATTGATTTTATTGTGACGAGGCTGGTGGTTCTTTATCCAGTACAATTGTGCTGAGATAACAGCATTGGTAAAGAGGACCCTCAGCCAATTAGGTTTCACGATTTTTAGAACAGATTTTTTAATTCTTGTTTTCCCCTTCCAAGGATGAGACAGTATAACATGTTATACATGCTAATCTGCAGAGGTATATGACCAGATGGAAATTAAACCTTTACATGACATAAGGTGTTGTGTCAACTGCTCTAAAAATTGGGCCCTAAAAGAGCTAGTATTGTAGTGCAAAACGCTGCATACAGAAAATGTTACTTATTTTTATTTTTTTTAGTTAGCCAGTTGCTTTTTATTCTGAAGCATGTTTTCTTTTTCATTGGGCTTATTGGAAGATTTTCTATCTGAAAGTATTAGTTGTGATGTGCAGAGCAGTACTTTTACCCGCTAGCTGACATATCTAGTTCTGTTCCTCCTCATAGCACATCAGCATTGTGACCTCACTCATTCTGGTATCACTGGTGACCAGTCGGACAGCAGGTGAGTCGTTCCCCTTGCTCAGTCATGATGTCATAGTCAAGGAGATCAACAGTGCTGAGATATGAAGGGGAGCAGAACTTAGCCCGTCACCCTCCAGCTAAAGTACTTCTCTTCACATCACATCTGGTACCGTCAGGTGGGAAATCTTCTAATTAGCAAACATGAAAAGGAAAAGCACTCACGCTCAACAAAGTAACAGTTGACTACATTTACAAGTTAAAGCAGCAGTGCAACAAAATTGGGTAAACTTTTGACCCAGTTTTTTTCACTATAAAAGAATCCAGGCATCTTCCAGTTTTATTTTGGTGGTACAATGGTTCTAATTCCACCTCAACTTGAGTGTTTTATAAATGTTTTAATTGATTTTTTTCCCTCAAGAAAAAAGATGGGCACCACATTTTGCATGAGATTAGCACTGTAGACTTGGCAAGGGTTAGAACTGAAAAAAATAAGATTTATGGGTGCACAGCAGAGGAGTTACCTAGACAAGTACATTTGATAAGTATGCTAATATATTTCTTGTATGTAGCTGAAACTAGGTTTTTTGGAAAAACGTATTTCGTTACACTGCTGCTTTAATATTAATTTGAGGCAGTGTACAAGATCCTTAATGCGCTGAGGCATAGGAAGTTGCAGTATTATTGGTATTATACTTTTGTTTACAGATAATTCCTGAAGAAAACCGTAATGTTGAAACATAATTTTTATGTTTTATTTTCTGATTTCTATGTTTTTTCAAGATAGCCCTATTGCTTTATTTGCAGTCCACTCTCTGACACAACACACCCTTGTTTGTTCTTCGATTTTCTTTGTACTGTGCTTACTTCACACTAAGATGTATTTAATGCATATTTCTGCTCTACTGTTTGTTTTTGTACCTCATAACATTACTGACATCTGAACTGTCAGTTTGTTATTGAAAAGGATTTTAGAAAGCGCTATAGATGGCTAACTGTAACTGGATGATTTGGTGTATGCACTCTTTGAGTTAAGCAAGCTCTTGTAGCTGAAGTGAACCAACCTGCCAACTTATGACATGCATAAAATGATCCACTAGCAGCCCCCTTGTTTATGAGTGCATCTGCACCAGCGTCAGGTTGCTGCTCAGCAGCCATTAACTTTTTCTTTCTTTTCATCTGCAGAAAGTGACAATACCACACTTTTAATCTGAGATAGGTAGATGATACACCGTATGTACACTGTGTATGTACTGTATGTGTGTTTGCATGTATAGATAATATATATATGTGGTCGGCCTCAACAGGGAGAAAGTGAAATACCAAAATTTTTTCTCCCCTGAAAAAGTCAAAGTATGATGCAGTACTTTCCTAACAAGGGCAAAAGTAAAGTCTGACATACAGTGTACTGACACTGGGCCCGAATTTGAAAAGATCCGTGTTATAGGCAGAGCATATGAGAAATTCTTTTAGTAGCCAGGTTGCACTGGCTTAGTAAGCACTACTAGGTTCTACAAGTAATGAGTTGACGCAAACTGTATAGCAAAGTGATGAGTCTGAAATAATGAAGGCTGAAAAAAAAAAAAGAAAGAATTGCAGATTTTTTTAGCCACTTGTTTTTCTGTTAACACTGACTGTTTTGCTTTCTCTCTTGACAGGTCATTGTTGAAGTTATAATAGAATACCCATTTTTCGTCTTTGGACAGGGTTGGTCATCATGCTGCCCTGAAAGAACCAGTCAGCTGTTTGACTTGCCGTGTTGCAAACTCTCAGTTGGAGATGTCTGCATATCTCTTACTCTCAAGAATCTGAAAAATGGCTCCGTTAAGAAGGGCCAGCCCATGGATTCAGCTGGTGTCTTGCTGAAACACCCAAAGAATGATGGTATATCTGGAAGCAGACCTAGGTATGTGGAGCAGGACAATGGAATTAAACAGGGAAGCACACAAATGGTCTCTGAGAATGGGGAACTAAAGTTTCCAGAGAAAGCAGGGCTGCCTTCCGGGTCTTTGCTCTCCAAAACAGAATCCAGAAAGCCCACAGCAACAAGGAAGAGGAGGTGGTCTGCCCCTGAAACGAGGAGAGTAGAGAAGACTGAAGAAGAACCACCTTTGACTCTTCCCAAGCCTTCTTTTATTCCTCAGGAGGTTAAGATTTGCATTGAAGGCCGATCTAATGTAGGCAAGTGAAGGCTTGTGGAGAAAAAAAGAAACAAATTAGGCTATCCCTCACCATTTTTATCCAGATTACTGTACTGTAGGCTAAATAACCCAGTATTTACATGTTATTTTAGGTTTCTGTTATAACCTTGTTGCTATAGTTGCAGCTGGTATTATGCAGGAGACTGGTGCATATGTTCTTTTCCTCAAGTGTTTGTCAGTGACTAGGCTTGTTGGGAGCTTCAGAAAGGAGTAATATGCACTTGTTGCTATCATTTTGGAGGTGAATGCACTACTGATGCTCTTGCACTTTTTCTAACAGTCCGTAGGCACTTAAAGCACAGCAGATTGCACTATCTCCAGTCAGTAACATAACATAAGGTTTGCAGTGGAGGTCAGTAGGAGTGGTACCCTACTCATAATATTAAAGAGCTAGTGTACTGCTTGGAATTAATAGTAATTTTCAGATGCAGTCAGCTATCGCTTCCAGTATCTGAAGTATTTTTCTATTTTCGGTTTGCTAATTAGAAGATCTTCCACCTGGCAGTACTGGGGTGATGTGTGGAACAGCACTCTGTCCGGAGGGGAAAAAAGTCAGTTCTATTCCTCCCACTACATCATCAGAAATGAGACCAAACACCTTGAGGCACCACAGTCCTTGCAGTCTGAGCAGTGACGTTCACAGTCTACCAATCAAAACACAGGAAATTGTGACATCACTAGTAACCAGGGAGAACCAGTCCCTGCTGCTTCATGTGAAAGTGAAACCTGGCAGTGAGAAATGATTCTCATTGGTTACTAGTGATGTCATAGTCAGTATGGTTTCGGTGATGTAGTGGGAGGAACAGAACTGACTTTTTTTTTTCCCTCCAGAGTGCTGCTCCTCCACACATCATCCCAGTTCTGCCAGGTGGAAAATCTTCTAATTAACAAACAGAAAAGAATAAATACTTGAGATATAAGAAGTGATAGCTGACTACATCTGAAAGTTCCAATTAATTGCAGGCAGTTTCCAGGCAGTACACTAGCTCTTTAATGGTTTATATACCAGTGATGGGCATGCCAGGGATTCATTGACAAGTGATTGAGACCCAGCACCAACACAATCCATAAACATCTGTGAAGACCACAAGGCACATGTAAAGGGAAATATTGGATTACCTGTCAATAGTATAGCACTCTGCTGACCTGAATTCACCATTTTGCATGAAATATGCTCAAGGTACATTTTTTGTTTAGAATTAACACACATTTTTCATGCTGTTCTAGGCATTAATACTCAATTCAGTGATTGCTTTATAGCTGTGTAATTTGTTTTCTGCAGAGTGGCAAGATGTAAAAACATATGAAGTAAAACATATCCAAGTATTCTGTTCACACTACTTAATACTCAAGTAAAGTTGGCCCTTTGGGTATGCACTACAGTGTAGACTACTTGTCTGTTGAGTTTTGCCCATTATACCATGAACTTCATTTAATATTTTCCCCCCAGGCTTTTAATGTGGACAGTTATTCTGATGTGATGTCTGTCTATAGAAGCTTAAATTATAGTGAGCAAACAGCAGAGGAAGATGGTAGTGGTGTAAACCCTGAGTACAGATGTGTACTGTCATAAAATTGACCATTGGGTTGCTCTATGTACCCAGCTGTATTTAGAGAGGCCTGGTTTCTCAAGACATGAACATTTAACAAGACCACCTGCGCAGTGTTAGAAAAACAGTGAGAAGAATGCCATTAACATTTACTTCCAAAAAGTGGGCAAAATAGGGCATACTGCCCCTTCAGGAGTGCTGCCATAGGTTGTTTGCATTTATGTTGCAGTCCTTGTTTTTTTTTTTTGTCTATTAACTCTAGTACTGTTTAGTTCATAGCCATGGACAACTGGTGCCACTTTTCTTCATGTTACGGCGTGATGCAACAAGGACGAGAAGAGGAGGAAAACTAGAGAATGTCTTTAAGCACTTAAAATGTCATTCACACTTTATTACTGAGCATCTTGTGCTAACGCTCGACAAGTACTGTATTGGGTTTATTGTTAAGAAAGAGTTCTTCGACACTGTTGACTACATACGACTTATGTAGTGAGATTCTCAGAAGCAGCACGTTGGGAGTTTTATGTGGTTTCAAAGGGATGAATGTGAAAAATGAATGAACTAGAATACGACAGTGAATGTCCATTTGGGACTACTTCATAGGAGGCACTTTTTAAAAATGTAATGCTTGAGAAAGAGTTAAAGGCCTGTGAAAGCCAAGAGGTAACAAGAGAATACGAGCGAGAGAGAGAGGGAGAGAAAGAAAGTTTATTGTCCAGTGTATAAAAGTTGGACTTTAAAGAATCTTGCAGTTTGCACATCGTGAGTTTCACATTCTTGTGGTATTCCTGGTAGTGGTTTAGCTATTCATGGGGGGGAGGGGGAGTGCATAAAGAAATGTAGCAATTATTTACTAACCTGCCTAAACTGTAGGCCCTTTCTACAGGCTTATGTTTCTTTTATCATACTTAAGTTCAGCCTTTCTACCATATCTGTAAAAGAGACGGGTCTGACTGAGGAAGACTCGAGAGTACTTTGTTTAGTATTCTTGGGAATAGATGCATTCAGAACTCATGTTTTTATTTTATTCTGTTTAATTTGAAATCACTCCATGATTTCAGCTTTTCCTGGTACAAAGTAAAACAAGGTTTTATTCAAGTTGATTTGTAGGTTCCCAAAATATAAAACAAGATTATTGGTTGTGTAGTCTGCACACTCACGGGGCTTTCGTAGAAATCGCACAAGGAAAAAAACTACTTTAAAAGCTCTTAAGAAGTGCAGTACTTATTAAATGACAAGTTCTCCTATTGTTATGATATTAATGTACCAACCAAAATACGTTTCAATTCTTGCTAGACTGATGACTGAAAGAGAAAAATTCTGGCAAGTTGTTTTTTCCCCTTAACTTACTTGGAACTTTGTTTAAACCAGGAATAGATTTGCAGACCATCTTCTGACATGTACCAAAAGCTTTTCAATTATTTCAACAATAGCTTGAGTCTTTTTTTTTTTGTGTGTGTGTTTCACTGATTTAGTTCACCTCTCAGCATTTTACCAAATAGCTGGGCAGGATATTATTCTTGCAGTCATACTGCTTATGTAGTGCTTTTTTTTAACACACGTATCTGCCCAGTGAACCAGCTTATTCTTCCGTATATTATGCTCAGGACACTTGCGTTCCTTTTATAAAATTTGAAACCGTTGATGCTACGAGGGAGTAGAAAGTCATGGAGCAATAGTTAACAGACATGCAGTGACTCAGACCTGTGACCACTATATAGATATTGTACCTAAAAACATGTTTTTCAAATATGGAAGCAGAGGCTAAGGAACTGACTGGATCTACTGAAGTAACACTAAAAAGAAAAATACAGTATGGGGCAATATGAATGTTACATTGCTATATTTAATATTAACAGGAATTTCTAAAATTGTGTTTCCCCCAGACGTCAGATCCTTTTCTTTCCCCTTTTTGTGTGCAATATTTGGTTTAGGTGCCAATCTAGATGGGGGAGGGGGGTCTTGGTGGTGTTATCTGTTGCACAGTGTTTTCTTTCAGTTGCTGTTTTGAGCGTTTTTCTCATGCAACTTGTTAGCAAATTGTAAACAGATTATCAGGTGGTCATATTTTGTCAATAAAATGTCTCTCTCATGCTGATTTCTCTCAGTACAGTCAGTCTTGCAGATAATAAAATTAGCCCATCAGTTAATTGTATTTAAGGCCACGGGGAAAAATATTGATCCTTAGGCTTCAGCTAGCATTTTCCAGACCATTGCATCCAGTGAGCCCCACAGTGGAGCCTTCAACTTTGATTGTTCTCTCGGACACCTGGTCTCAAGTTCCTTTTGTTGTCAGACACATTTAAGCCTAAGGAGGACTTTATTTTTTCAAAGGCATCACTCACTACTACAGGAAAATGCTCAGAAAAATCTGAGAATCCATATATATTTTTTCTTGGTCTAATGCTAAAACTTTTTTTTTTTTTTTTTTTTTAGCCAACCTTGATTAGTGAAATTGACCAGTTTCTTTATCTTAATTTGTCTTGTTTTTAACAAAAAAAAAGGTCAAAAACATTAATGTGATAACTTTCTAATTGCTTGCTGTTTATAATGTTCCAGTTTTCAGAAGTGATACTCTGTACCTCTAAATGATCCATGTTTCACTGGACCTGAGTAACGGGTGATGTGAAAAACTGTATTTTTCAATGTTTTTTGTTTTTATGGCCAACATTGTGTTACAGTTCTATTTAAGGAACCAGTGATTCTGAGTTGTAACTATGTCATGGCTGTGTACAGAACTCTGAGAATGGTTCAGATTATTCAGCGGCTCATGATTAGCATTTTGATACACAAATGGTGACAGTAAAAACCCCAAATTACTGGTTCCATAAAGAGAGTTGGGCAGATTGGGTGGACCATGTTGTACTTTTCTGCCAATGAATTCTGTTTCTTTGTTTCTGGAGTGTTGACCATAAAAATAAAAAAAATTGAAAACAATCTTTACATCAGTGTTTAGGTGTAGTAACATTTGGCTCATTGGAGGTATGAATTTTATTTCTGTAAATAGGTACATTACTAACTGCTGCGAATTAGCACACATTTCCTGTCCCCTTTAAAACAGTGTAACTTAAAGGTCAGCAAATATATTACAGTTTTACAAATGTAAGATGCTTACTTTAATGAAATGATCAGCAAACATAAGCACAGTGTGAGTGCTCCCTGCTGCCACTTGAAAACCCAAGCTAATGTCTGGGCTGAGACTGACAAGAGAGAGGGCCGAGCATGTCATGGAAGGCTGGGTGATTTGTTTCTAGAGGGATGGGACAGTTCATCCAGAAGTCAGTCCACAGTGGACGACAGAGGGGTACTGGCATTGGTTGCCATTGCAGCTTCTTGCATACTGTGCCAGTAACAGGAAAGGGACAGCTGCAGTAACCCAAAGGAAGAGAGGAGACAAGGGGAATTTGGAAAATATAGGGGTGCATTACATATCCAAAAAAAAAAAAACTGGAAGCAGGAGAGAGAAATCATTGGAAAACACTGAAAATGGATATGTTACAATTTAGTGCCAGCAACAGAGCTGTCAACTTTGACCACTTTTTCTTAAAAACATACTATGATAGACATGAGCATCCATTGCTGTCCTGAGAACAGGCTTATGGAAGCGCTGTGGTCCAAATTCCTGGCCTCCACAGTTGAAAATGGAAACAAAGAAAAAGAGAAAACAAAACAATGCGTATGTTATTTGAGATAGTAATGGTGCTGTATTTAACAGGTGTTGTTTCTTGAATGTAGAAGACCTAGATCTTGCAGGTTTGACTGGCTGTGGATGTAGTGGTCTTCAACGTGGGAGAGCATACAACACACAGCTATAGGTGTCGGATTAAGTGTCTTCAGCAGTTCTGTTGTTTAATTTGAAAGGCTACCTTTCAGCTTAGTCTAAAGTGTGCCTGATTCGCCCGAGTAGCTAGGGGATTCCCTTTCAACTTAAAAGTGATGTCACCCCTTTATTTTTTTTTTGATTCAGTCAATTTTTGGTTGGGATAAAATCATTCCTCCTGGCATTTGAGCAAGTTTCCTGACCTTTTCTGGGTGAGGATGGTTGAAAATGGAGCAGAACAGTGTTCCTCCTGCTCTGTTAGAACTACACACCACTTGCTCCCGGTCTTGTCAGGAAATGAGTGTGCAATCATATCAGCATGGCAGTGTCCCACCATGACAACTGTCTTCTTTTTGTGCACCCAGATATTGATTCACATATGGAGTACAAAGTCGTTTTTTTTTTATCTTCGGTGGTGTGTAGTACAATCCAGGCATGTGTGTGGTCAAAAACAGCAGTCACAGACATTGGATGTGAAGATGAATTAGCCATATGCCTCTGTATGATGCCCATTTTGCAATATTAACTGACAACAGTCTTTGTTGTTCTGTTTAAAACAGACCTCTATACCAGATCTTTAGTTTACAGTGGAACACAATCACCAAGAAAATAGGCAGGGCAAATACCTTTTTCCTAGGGATTTCTAAGGAAAAATACAGTGACTGTTCCTGATAATGTTTTACTTAAGATATTTTCAGATTGGGCCACATCGTAGGGACTCAAGGTATGATTTCATTTTTTGTATTATCCAACAGTCATATCTCCCACTGTATCTCCCCCTTCCCCCAAAGATTTGCAATTTTTTTCCACTGCATGATTTTGCTTCGTTATTTCTTTTGTCTGATAAAATTGCTAACTTACCATTTTCAGTATCGTGGAGCTTCAGCGAGTGTCATCATACCTTGACATTTCTACTGAGGAACATTTTAGAGACGTTTCACGCCTCTTACTCAGGGATGGGGCTGGCGTATGTGTGGTACACTGATGTGACCAGAAGCAGCACTTTTACTGCTCCGGAGTAGGGTTGTTCAATTTGGTGAACAGTTTGGATTTCCTGTATGTTACAGAACACTTCATTTCAGCACAAACATTGTAAGAATTTTAGTGTGGTTTCTTTCCGTCATTTAATCATTTTTGTTTTGTCCACAAAAGTTTTTTTTTAGTTTAGAAAATCTGAAATATCTAGAATGAAGTACTTTTCAACACACACAAATACATTTAGTGTATAAATCTGGCTATTTTACAGACAGTTGGCAGAAAAAATAATTTCTACCCGGAACAAATAATTTCAAAATTAGATCACATTATTTCCTCTAATACTGTACAATTTGGGACTCTGAAGAGTCTTGACACTTAGAGTTTACAATAGAAAAGAAGCCCAGCCTTGGGAAGCAGTATAGCCTGGATAAGAGTACCAAGCTATGAACCTGGAAACCCAGCAGACCTGGGTTTGAGTTCTGAAACCACCATGTGTACACAGTGCGACCCTGAGCAAGTCACTTAATCTCCTTTTGCTCTTGGGTTACTCTTGAAAATGAGTTGGAGTGTTTCTGCCAATCAGAATCCAGATTTACATACCATTTGTCAGGAAAAAAAAATTGGCATGTGTTATTTGGTGCATTACTCAGTAAAATTACTCAAGTGACATCAGCACCATCATTTTATTGATAAAAAAGTGGCCTCATCTTACCTTGCATAATCTAAATGTCTTGTGGAACTATTGTACATGGACTTCATCCACTTGACAATCAGATTATTGCCTCATATAGGGAAGCTGCTATCATATTATCATTCAAACATTAAGAAAAATATGAGCATCAGACATGCAGAATAAATAAAATACACAATGGTTTCCAGTAGTACAACACGTGTATCCTACACGAGCAATAAGGCCTTCAAAAAACTAGCTTGTATTATGGGTCTTTTCCCTCACTAGTGGGAATAAATGAGTTACTCTGCTACAACTTTTGATGTATTCCACATACATATGCATTAAACTATACTGTAAATTATCAGGACCACCTACAGACTGCTGAGTTTGAAATGGGAGTAGAAATGGGATGAAGTATTTTAGGCTCGAACAGATAGTTCCCATAAAAAAATCAGTCTTTTTAACATGATACTTTACATTTGGTACTCAGGAACAGTTCACCTTTCCACAACGCAGCAGCTTTTTATGATGTCTGACAAACACACAAACCTACAGAAGGAACCCATAGGTCAACCGCTGCCTCCACTTTTGCCAACTTCATCACACATAGGAAAGGGAATAGCAGGTAACAGAAATCCGTTAAAACACTGATGATACACATGGAAATTCAAACACATTGCGCATCTCTACTCCTGGGCTCAATTTCATTTTAAAATAGACCTCGCTTCAAAATGTGTTACCTGACTGATAGGATCTTTTCTTGTAGCACTATATCTTGTGGGGATGTTTTTTGATGTAAAACTAATCTGAGAGGCTTGCAGATTTAAAAGCACTCATGTTGAGGAGTACAGGTAAATGTATATTGTTTTTATTTTTAAATTGCACAAAAGAAAATTGAATGTTGGATTGAGTAATTCAGTGTTTGAAAAGACGTGGATTCTGTTATAATGTCCTACCTTCTTTGGAAAAAAAAAAAAAAGAAACCGGAGCAGAAAGAATGAAGATTACACATTTCTTGTACATATAAATTTCTCATGTGTAAATGATCTGCCTTTTTAAGACTGTGGCCAACGAGTAAAGTACTATTTATAAAGGTTATTGTAAGAGCAATTTATCTTAATTTTAATCTTGACTGAGTCTAGAACTCATTTTACAACATGGTCAGAGTGTGTGTGTGTGTGTGTGTATACGCGTGTGTATGTACACACAATTGTGTTCCTGGTGGTAAACTTGATGTCTTGCTGGAAACAACACACAGAATACCCTTTTATCTGGGGATTAATTTCTAATGTAGTACATTTAATACTTCCCTTATTCAAAAACCAACTAAAACAGTTATTTAAAATGTCTACAGTGCGGCCAATTGGCTTTTAGCGACAAAAATTATTTAAGGAAAATAATACGACTTTTCTTCAGTGGGTAAGAAAAACATGTTTCTAACCCTGGGTTTCTTGTACTTGTTCCTTTCTTAGTACTTAATTGAGAAAGCTCTCATGTTGAAAATGTTCAGGATTGTAGTGCAGTCACTCCTCATTAAATTATCTGAGTGCCTAGGATGAAAGACAGGTTGTGAACTCCCAAAACATTGAGTCTTCAGGCCTATATTCTGTGTGCCAGTTCTACTTTAAACACGAAAGAATTATTTGGAAATAGCTTTGAATGGATAGAAATTGACCATAACAACACGGGTTAACTCAGCTAACCAAATTTTAAAATTAAGTGCATTTGTTCTTCAAGATACCTGGCCATTAGTGGGAAATGTGTGATAATGGCAGTCTGGAATTGCTGCTGTTTCTCTTGTTGATGTCTGCTGACAGGACAAAAGTCTTCCATCAGGAGTCAACTGGAGGCTGCATCCAGGTCTTTTTTTTTTTTATTGTTGTTTTCTTAATCGACTGGTCAAAGTTTCAGTATGCCCTTTTTTGGACACCGTAGGTTCCTAGCTTGAGGCACTCAGCACTGTAACAATTGGCTCTTTCCAGTGTTGAGGCTAGTGGCGTCACACTTAATGATGTCTGGTAATTTTTAACAACAAAGAAAAAAACTGTCTTAGTACAGAGATGCACCAAAATGTGATTACAAATCTGAGGCCTACAGAAATCCATTAAAGGGCTATTGCAGCTTTAAAGAGTGGTGAGATATGCCAGGCATGGCCAGTAGAAGGGGAATGGGGAAGGAAATAACGTTTTGCACCTTATTGAAAGAACCAGAAAATTTTAAGTGCGTACAGACATAGTTAAGAGCTTTTATTGTGAAAGAACTTTTTTCCATATGCGTGCATACTCTCTGTAATTCCAGTGTAAAATATTGTACTTGCACTAGCTTTTTTAAAACAAATATTAAAAAAAAAATTGAAGAATTCCTATTCTATTTTCTAATCGTGGTGTGTCTATTTGTAGGATACACTCGAGTCTGTTTATTGGATTTTATGGTCCCTTTCTTTGATGGTGCTTGCAGGTTTTCTAGTTAGAAATGATTTCATTATTATAAAACAATATTTGATTCAAAATTTGAACAAAATTGTTTTAAAGAAATTGTCTGTATACCAGTACAAGTTTATTGTTTCAGTATACTCGTACTAATAAAATAACAGTGCCAATTGCATATGTGTCTCTGCATTTATGGAGAGAAAAGCATGTTCATTTTTGTATTATTTCTGCAGTTTTCAAATTGCTCACATTTGTTGTAGTATTTAAACGTAACAACTGTATAACTGAGTACATCTTGTATTAGCCATACACTCTGCATGTATCTCTGTTACATAAAATAGAACATTGTTTTGTTTGTATTTTTGAAATGATTCAAGTATTTACTTCACTGCCCGGTGGTTGAAGAGTCTAACAGCAGCATCTTTAATTAGAAAATCTCAAACTGTCTGATGGCCTGAAAGCACAGTAAGCACAGTATTTGTCATAAAAAGTCAGTGTTCCAGGAACCCTGACAGTCCCCCCTAACAGCTCATTACCATATTTGGGTACAAAGTTTTCTTGAAAGTACAATTACAGTTTACTACTATGTTAAACAAATAAGCGGAATGCTTGAGTACTATAAGGAGAAAGCAAGCGTGTTCTGTAAAGGTAAGAGGCTAAAATTACTGAAACAACAGACATCCATGAAGATTCTGTATTTGCACTGTTTCAAAAACATTTTCTTAACTTGTGTCCCAGGACACATCTATACTTCTCTCTCTATATATAACTTCATGCTGGCATGGCAGTGCCACTGTGTTAGGGTTGAGTCGGTGTCTGTGTCAGAACCTCTATTTTTGACAGCCTATAACTGGCATCTTAGCCACTAGAACAGTAAACACTGGCAGCCATCATCTCGATCCTAGGGGCTAATTGCATATCATTTTTTTTTTATCAGCTCAGTGTGCTGTTACAGATTGCTTAATTTATGTAAAAATACCTGTTTTATGTTTTTTTGTGCAAAAATAATGAAAAAATACAAAGAGTTAAATTTTGAAACTGACAGGCTTGTTAGATCTCATCTCAGAGTATGGCCTTTGGCAGTTGCAGAACAAGATCTTTTTTAGTATTACGTTATTAAGATTTAAAGTTTAAAGAAATTTGCACATGCATAGGACAGAATGCCCCATTGGGAAACAATATGTTTAAAAAACGTTGACTTTTTATCACATTAAGGTTAGAAATGAACAAAATTTTTATACTTCTAAAATACAATAATTAATAGTAAATGTCAGCTCCTCTGTAGTCATGACCAAAGGATCTTCTAACAACCTCTGACTTGTAATTAAACATAGAAACATAGAAACATAGAAGTTGACGGCAGATAAGGACCGCAAGGCCCATCCAGTCTGCCCATTTCTTTTTCTACCTTATAAATGTGCCATCGGCCTTTGCTCTGTCAGTGACCTATCTATTCATAGTCATTTGTATTGCTCCCTTATGCCTATCCCATGCCTGTTTGAAGCCCTGCACTGTATTCATAGCCACCACTTCTTGTGGTAAGCCATTCCATGCATCTACCACCCTTTCTGTGAAAAAGAATTTCCTCACATTCCCCCTTAATCGGCCTCCCTCTAATCTCATGCTGTGTCCTCTTGTCCTGCTAATTGATAAAAAATAGTGAATTCTTCTGTGAGGATTAAAAATAATTGAGTATGTCATTGTTTCAAAAACTGACACATGCATATGTGCAAAGTACAACATGACAGAAAGTATTTGAAAAAAGTACAGTTACGTAAGAACTTACAGTAACAGTAGATCTTCAGGTGGAGCTTTTACAGCAGGCTATACCATAAGGACTGAAGCTGGCAGGAGCCAGGACCACACGGAAAACTTCTAACTAGCAGTCTATAGCGGCGAACCGCCCCCTGATGTTGGCCCGCCCCCAACATCAGCCAGTGGTGTGAAAGGGGCGGTCCCCCAGCCCGTCAGTTCTTCCGCCGGAGACCCCGGCAACCTCAGAAATTGAGAACTGAGGAAGTTCCTCTGAATCGAGGAAAGGAAAATAGCTAATGATGGAGAAAACGTCACTGGGGGAAGGTGGGAGGGAAAGCAGCGCCTGCTGCAAGAGCTCCTTTTGGAGATCTGCTGTTACAGCAAGTTCTTATGTAACTGTACTATCTCACTTTGAGGGTAGTTCTTGCAGCAGGCTACACCATAAGGACTGAGTCCCAAGCAGTGGAAGGACTAACCCACGTCAGCCGGGAGGAGAGAGAAATCTGAAAATACTCCTGAGAGTAGGCCTTGTAGGACAGCGAGACCAAAGCCTGTCCTATGTCGAGAGGCATTGTCCAAACTGCAATGCCGAATGAAGGTGTGGACAGAACTGCAAGCGGCAGCTGCCCAAATATCAGCCACAGACACATTTTTAATGGAAGGAAAAGAAGCAACCATACCCCTGGTTGAATGACTTTGACTGGGCCTTGGCAAAGGCTTGTCATACTTGCAGTAGCAACAATACAGTTTACTAATCATTTAGACAGAGTTTGCTTAGAAACAGGAGCCCCTTCTGTTCTTAGGGTGAAAGAAACAAACTGGTCAGATTTTCTGACAGCGCGGGTGTGATCTATATAGTAACGAAGCACCCAGTGGACATCCAGAGTATGAAGTAGCGCCTCTCCTCGGTTAGAATATGCTGGGTAGTAAACCAGTAGGTGGATGTCCTGATTCAGTGTAAACTCAGACACCACTTTAGGCAAAAACTTAGGACTCGTCCACAAGGATACCCTGTCCTTGTGGAAAACTAAATAAGGCTCTTTACACATCAGAGCCTGAAGCTCAAAAATCCTTCGAGCAGAAGTAATGGCAACTAAAAATAAAGCTTTTCACAACAGAAAGCGTAGCTCACAACTTGCAGCTGGTTCGAAGGGAGGCAGCTTAAGTTTTTTTTTTAAATAAAAGGTCCCATGGGGGAACAGGGTAACTGATGGGAGGTTTTACATGGATACCCTGCAAGAAAGTGTGGGAAAGATCCAGCTGGGCAAGAGTCTTACCCTCTGTGGGTGCATGATATGCAGAGATGGCTGATAAATGCACCTTAATGGAGGAGTAGCTCAGCCCCAAATCCCCTAGGGAAAGGAAGTACTTCAATACAGTATTCACTGGACAGGTGAAGCGATCAAGGTGGCGAGCAGAGGTCCAAATGCAGAACTGCTTCCACTTCATCGCATACGTGGCCCTGGTGGAAGGCTTCCTTGCAGCCACCAAAACATCTGCCACTCTGGGGGAAACCCCCAAACCGGGCTACTGCTAGGTCTGCAGAAGCCATGCATGCAGGTGCAGCGACATGAGGTCCAAATGGACCAGGGTGCCCTGCTCCTGGGAGAGCAAGTCTGAGCTCAGGCAGGGAGATCAGGGGTTCCACTGCCAACTGCTGAAGTAGTGGGACCCAAATCTAACGTGGCCAGTAGGGAGCAACTAGGATCATCCCTGCTGCCTCTGACTGCAATTTGAGAAGGACTCTCTGCAGTAGTGGAAAGGGAGGAAAGGCATACAGAAACCTCCCTATCCAGGAGAGGGACAATGCATCTCACCAGAAAACACCAGGCCCTGGATCTATTTTGTTTATTTTTATTTATTAAACTCTTGGATTACAGTACCTTTGAGCTATAAAACTCATTTACAAAGGTTCCACGTCAGTAAGTTTAGGACATAAACAACAGGTAAAGTTAATTAGTGCAGAACATAAAGAAAATACATTGACTAAATACAATTCAAGTAATCAGTAAGATCACAGTGTGTTAATCAAATATAACAGTAAGGGGGGGGAGAAGAGGCGGTAATATTCAAAAGGGGGTGCAGCCTAGAAGGCCTTGTCGAAACCCAAGTGAGTAGGTAATAGAGGTAAAGGTAGGTAGAAGAGAAAAATGGGGGGGGGGAAGAGTTGTGAGAGAGGTGACAAGGGATAAAGAGAAGTAGGAGGGGAGGAGAAGAAGATGAGCGGGGAAAGAGCGCAAAGAGGAGTGGACAAGAGGAGAAGCCATGGTGGTGGGTTGAGATAAAGTGCCGTGAGCTAGCAAAAACTAGGCAGTTTTGTGTTGAGTGGCGATGCAGAGAGGTCCAACTCAGGCCAGCCCCACCTGTCGAGCAGCTCTTCAGCCACAGATTGAAGAAGTTCCTGTTCATGTGCCTTGGACCTAGACCGGCTTAAACTGTCGGCCAAGGTGTTTTGTATGCCTAGGACATGCACGGCAGTGAGTTCCAGATGATGCTCGATGGCCCAATACCAAACCCTCATGGTCTCCCTGCAGAGGGAGTAAGAATGAGTCCCCCCTTTGTTTATGTAGAAGACCACTGACATATTGTCCATCTGAATTAAGAGATGGCCCAGGAGCAGATTTGTCTGGAGAGTGCCTGCAGGGCATAGAGTGTCACCTACATCTCCAATACGTTGTTATAGAGATGTTGCTCTTGGGGAGACCAAGTTCCCTGCATCTGACGGTTTGCCAAATGGGCACCCCAGCTCTGTCTGGACACGTTCATAGTCAAAATCTGACAAGGAGACTCCTGCCGAAAGTGGACCCCTGTGGAAATATTGGAGGGGTTCAACCACCACGTCAGAGTCTGGCACACCAAAGTAGAGACTGTCACATGCTGCTCCAGTTCGTCCATGCGTTGGTCCCATTGGACTCTAAGGATCCATTGGGGAACCCCTCATGGGAAGGCATGCCAGAGGGACAGTTGCGATGGCTGCTGCCATGTGCGCCAGCAGCCTTAGGACTAATCTGGCAGGGATTTTGCATGATGATACCAGGTGAGCCTGGCCCTGAAGGCATTCCACCCTGTCTGAAGGTGGGAAGGCTTTTCCTTCGATGGTGTCTAGAATGGCCCTGATGTACTGAAGCCTTTGGCTGGACCATGAAGAGGACTTTGGGAGGTTGAGCGTGATCCCCAGGTCTCAAAACAATGTAAAGGTGTCTTCCATGGTGCTGATCAACTGATCTCTGGAGGGAGCTGCTAAGACCCAATCATCCAGATAGGGAAAGACATAGTGGCCTTTCCTCCTGAGGGCTGCAGCGCACTTTGTAAAGATTCTGGGAGCCAAGGACAGGACAAATGGCAGAGCATGAAATTGGTAGTGGTTGCCTTGGAAGCAGAAGCAAAGCAACCTCCTGTGAGGTTGAAAGACCAGAAGGAGCAGGCCTGGAAGGGTGACCATCCTGAAACATTTGTATTCTATACATTTGTTCAGGTGGCTGAGAGCTAGGATAGGCCGTAGGTCTCCTGTTTTCTTTGGAACTAGAAAAAAGTGGGAATAAAAGCCCTTCCCTCTTTGAGCTGGTGAAACTGGCTCTATGGTCTGCTTCAGCAAGAGCGCTTGGACCTCCTCTTGAATGAGGGTGATGTAGGACTGAGGGTAATGGGAGGTTATGAGTGGGTTGTCCGGGGGCATCTCCATGAACTCTAAAGTATGCATTTTCTGTATCAGCTGAAGAGCCCATTGATCTGTGGTTATCCTGTACCATCCCTCTAGATACAGAGAGAAGCAACCCCCCCCCACTGCCTCCACCAGGGATTCTGCTGGGGGGGTTGGGTAAGGAGTCAGGCCGAAGAACCAGGGACAGGCAAAGGGGCCTGGGAGGTTTGGGGGGCTCTGGGGCCTGAACCTTCTAAGGCCTGAGAAATGGCCTTGCGTTTGAAGGCACTTCTGGTCTGTTGGCCTCAGTGCTGTTGCTCAGAGGACCTACAAAATGGCTGGCGGTGATTTTGCTTCTGGTAAGATCTGTACATGATGTGGACAGATCTGAGAGCCTTGCTGGATTCCTGAACGTGAGTTATAATTTTTTCTGATTCCACACCAAAGAGGACTGACCCCTTAAAAGGGGCATCCATAATGCCCATCTGGTTGTCCGGGTTAAACCTGAAACATGGAGCCAGGAGTAACAGCGAAGACAGACGCCAATGGCTGCTGCCCTAGTGGCTGAATCCGCCGTGTCATAGGAGGAACGGAGGACATGAGTACCTACATCCAAAGCTGATTTCAAAATATGCAACAGCTCAGCTTTCTGAGGACTATCCTGCTGAGCCTGAACCAGTTCCATGATCTCCCACAGGGCATTCTGATACTGAACCATGTGGGTAAGAAATTCAGTGAGCAAGTGGCACAGGTGGCCGAGGTGTAGACTTTTCTGCTGAACTGGTCCACCTGCTTGGAATCTTTGTCCGGAGGCTGAGTGCTGAGATGCCGGGGCCCCTTGGATCTATCATGGGCCGCCATAATAACCATGGAGTCTGTAATCTGATGCTCCCCAAAAAAGGTTCATCTCTGGGAGCATTAAAGAGGTGATCAGCCTTCTTGGACAAAGCAGGGGTAGTAGTAGATGGATGTTTCCAAGTGGATCTGGTGATTTCTTTAAATGGATCCACCATAGGAGGAACCACCACAGATTTTGGATCCTTTTGATGGAGAAAAATGGCCAAACGGCACCTCTCAGGGTCTATGTCTTTAGTGTCCCAGCCCATGTTGGACTGGATGTACCGCATGAAGGTCGGGTCATTGGGGGGAGACTTGGGGGTATCCTTGGGGTCCGATGGGGGAGAATACTCCCCCAAGTCAGATGACACTGAGGATGAGGAAGAGGAACGCTGGTCCGACTCCCCTGAAGAGGAAGGTCGTGAGGACGAACGATGGTGCCTACAGTTGTGCGGCCTATGGCGGCGCCTGTCCAAGAACCTGGAGGACGAGCAATGGTGCCTTTGACTGTGATGTTTAGAGCGGCCCCTTCCAGTGTCATCTGGCTGCGGGGTAGGCTCTTTAGGAGGTGACATAGGCTGCCGAGGAGGAGCCTGAGGCTTAACCCCTGAGGGAAGAGGGTCCTTAGGAGGGGGCGTGAGAGGCCTCTTTGGAATCAGATCACCGTTGACCACGTTCCATGACGTGAAAGCCTTGGGATCCGGCAATGGGTTCTAGGGTGTAGAGGGATTAGCCAGCGTCGGAGGGGGGACGTCAGATGGCCCCTACACTGGTCCCTTTGGTGGCGGCAACACAGGCGTCGGGTCTTGAGGGTTTGGGTTGACCAGCAGTGGGTGGGCATCTGGTCATCTGGCATCAGTCTTGTAGGTGTTGTCAGACCAGACATTGGACCCCCCCCCCCCGAGTCCGCTGAGTGATGTTAGGGTCAGTTGGTGACATCGGGAGTTCAGGTGATGATGGAAGGGGTGTCGTCGGGGCAGCCATCGATCGAACAGGTGTAGACTGACGCCGGTCTGGGGAAGCCACTGGCATCATCTTAGGAGGAGCCTGCCGAGGGGAGCTAGCTCCCGAATGGGCAGAAGCATCACCCTCCAGTGGGAGGCTAGCGCATGCCCCTGGCGTCGCTGGGTGGCGTCGGTCCTGGAGTCTGGAGCCGACTTAGTGGATGCTGAGGTTGGGCAAACAACAGGTAAAGACCTGCCGGCAGAGCCACCTGGCTGAGAACCCGCTGTCTGATGAAAGGGCCTGAGCATCAGAGGCTGAGAGGCTGAGGACAAAGGCTCTGGCCCTGAAGACCCACCGCCCGAAGTCTGGATGAGGGTGAGTGGTTTGACCACCGGGAACCCAGAAGGAGTGAGGGCTGCCATGGAAGCCGAGTCCGACCTACCATAGGAGGAAGTCCCAGCGTTGGTTGCCATCTGGTGCAGGATCCAGGAGCCTGGAACTGACTCAGCAGACTCTGAGGTTGGGTGAACAACGGGTAAAGACCTGCTGCCTCAAGACCCGGCCGAGCCACCTGGCTGAGAACCCGCTATCTGGTGAAAGGGCCTGAGCATCAGGGCCTGAGAGGCTGAGGACAAAGGCCCCAGCCCTGAAGAACCACCGCCTGAAGTCTGGATGAGGGCGGGTGGTTTGACCACCAGTAACCCGGAAGGAGTGAGGGCTGCCGTGGAAGCCGAATCTGACCTCCTGCAGGAGGAAATCCCGGAGCCGGTCGCCATCTGGTGTGGGAACTGAGAACAGGAAGCAGGCCGGGGTTTCTCCTTGTGTTTGTCCCGGTGTCTGTGCTTTCCATTGGACCACTTCTTGTGAGAAGCCGAAGAAGTCGAGGCCCCTGAAATCGTGGATGAGGAGGTACTTTTCCCCTGGATATCCTTCTCCATTGCAGCTAATTTCTTTTCAAGCAAGAAACTTTTAAGGGTCTTCTGGCGGCGGATTCTGGTCCTCTGGTTGAAGCTCAAGCAGGCCTCTATATTGTGGTCAGGGCCTAGGCAGAAGAGGCAAGAAGCGTGGCTGTCCTTCGGAGGGAGCTGCTTGCCACAAGCACACTTGGACCGCTACCACTCGACAGACAAGGTCAGAGAAGATATGCAGAGAAAATAGTGGAGAAATAAGTATTTTTTTGGTAAAATAATAAAACATGGGTAATTGGTCAATTAAAGCAGAAGGCATCTGTGGTGCTGATGTGTGCGAGTCAACGGCGGGAAAAGAACTGAGGTTGGGCTGGGGGACTGCCCCTTTTATACCATTGGCTGACATCGGGGGTGGGCCGACGTCAGGGGCGGTCCCCCACTGTAGACTGCTAGCTAGAAGTTTTCCATGTGGTCCTGGTGTCTGATGGCTTCAGTCCTTCTGGTGTAGCCTGCTGCAAGAGCTACCCTGTAAGTGAGATCACGTATTATACAGCACATGCATTTGGTACCACACAATAGAAAATAAAACAGTGCATCAATATTTTTATCAAGCTAAAGCTATACACAAAGAAAAATGTAAATGTACTAAAACTTGCTAATTACTTTACAGTAACTGATTTTGTCATCATAAAAGGGTTTAACCATAACACTGGTTAGGTTTTTATATATATATATATATATATATATATATAATTGTTAATATTTTAATTATAAAAAATTAGTGAATTCCTTTACAAGTTGAGCGGTACATAGATGTGGGCCCTGCACGAAGCAAGCTACAAGTTAAGCCCCTGAGCATGATGGCTCTGTTGCTTCATGAAGAAAGCTAAAGGTGTCATTTGTATATCTTTCTCAAAAACAAAGGAAATAAACAGCAAGACTATGTTCATGCAAGTGTTGAAGCACAAAACATTACAAGTAGGGAAAAAGTTCCTGAAGCCTTGGTGAGCTTATTCCTGAGGATGTATACAATCATGCGATGCAGCACTAACATTAACTGCACTACTGTCCTGTCAAACAAAAATATCGACACAGTAATACTTAGAAGGTGCCAAAGTCAGGGTAACGTTAACAGTATGTCACCTAATCATTCAAACCCCAAGGAACAGCACACCAGAGATTCACCAAAACTTAAGGGACTTTTCCCCCTAACTGTATAGTTCCGTACTTTTTATGTTTTTGCTTGAACTCTAACCCATGTACGAACTTCGTTTTTTTGCAATGACCTATAGAGAGTGAGCGAGAGAAGCAGACACACATATGTATTTTATTTGAATTTAATGTTTACTTTCCCGAACTGCTCTGCTTTGGCCCCTATCGGCCTGGCAGGCACCCAGCTCTAACACTGACCTGAACCTCGGGAAGCTCCACTTACCTGCCCAGAGGGGAAACCCTCCAATGGTATGACTTTTGGGGGTGGCCACAGCTCCTCTGGTCTTTGCTGAATGTGGTGGCATAGGAGCTCCATAATGCTGGGTAGGTGGTGCAAAGTTAGAGTGCTATAGGAGTCATTCTGCTGGGTTGAGGTTATTTCCCCTGTGTCTACCTCATGAAATGCTTGGCTTGTGAACATGCAGAGCATGCTATGCAATGGGCATGCACTCACCACAAATGTTTCCACAGCAGTCCCTGACAGGCATGCATCTCCTGGGTACCCCTAGATGGCACTAATGCAGCGGGAATCAGTCTCCAGCTCTGAAGAGAAGAATGTCCTGTGGGTTCCTCAGCCATCCTTCTCACTCTGGCCCTCTAATGTCTCAGGCTTGTTCCTGAAACAGGGTCACTGGTGTGATGATATATATCCAAAAGAAACCCTGTACTGAGATTGGTGGTATCCAGCCATAAGAATGCACAGTCTTTTGAGATTTTGGGTCTTTTTTCACCATTTTATAACTGTGATAACACACTCTAGGGTTTGTGGTTATGGTGTAAAAAAGAACTGTTACGTAGGAACTTAACCATAACAGTAGATCTTCAAGGGAATCTCTTTCATCAGGTCACACCAATAGAACTTAGCCACCAGGAGCTAGAATCCAACAGAAGCTTTTCCCAAGCAGTCTGCCAGGGTCTGCCCATGCTGACACCGCACATCGATGTCCCCTACACTAAGCACAGGCTGACCCGCTCTCTCCTCAGTCATTTCCCTTGGGGACCCAAAGAGCAAGGCCTCCCCTGAGGGGTTGAGGGGAGAGAGAAGAGGTGCCCAGCTGCCTAGATAGAAGGCTAGAGCTACCAAAGAGAGAATAAAGAGACATCAGGGGGATGGAGAGTGGGATGATGTGACCTGATGAAAGAGATTCCCCCGAAGATCTGTTATGGTAAGTTCTTACGAAACTGTTCTACCTTCAGGGATATCTCTTTCAACAGGTCACACCTATGGAACAGAATCCCAAGCAATAAACAATAAAGACACAGTCTGGGAGGTAGGAAATTACAGACCTGAGGAATAAGGCGTGGAAACCTAATCAGGCCAGAGCCTGCCCACTTTCAGGAGGATACATCACGACTGGAAGCTTGGTGGAAGAATGGACAGTAGGCCAGGTGGCCGCAGCAGAAAAAACTGCTGCCAACACCTCCCGGGTACTGGCAATTACGGTGGTCATATCGTACCTAAGTTATAAAGACCACACATCAGTCCCAGCAAAGTCCTTGCCATACTTCCTATGACAAAGAATGAAAATGGTAGGACTCCCTGCAGACCTAAAGACCAATGTACATAGACAAATGACTAAGCATTGCCGGAGTGTGGAGAAAAGCCACACTGGAACAGCATGCTGCGCGTCGTACCCAGGGAGATAGCATAGCGAGTAGAAAGTGAACTAAAACACTGCCCTAAGTGAAAAAAACCAAAGCTACCTGGACCCTGCTGAAGATTAAATAAGGCTCTCCACATGGGAGGCAGCATCTAGGAAAACTGAGCAGAAGAAAGGGTAACTAAAACATTCCACTTGCCTAGACAGAAAGCAAGGCTTGCAAGCCAAGGCAGGGTCAGTCTCTCCAAGGGACTATTCAGGTCCCAAGCCTGGATGGGGTAGCGGATGGGAGGATATGAGTGAAAGAGGCCCCAGACGAACACTGATCACCTCCCAGTGAATCACATGATGAGCCTCAGTAGGCCCATGAAGCACTGAAGTGCCTTAACAGGAGAATGCTAAAAAGCCTGTGGCAAGCAGGGATAAGAAGAACCCTAGGATCTAGTGCACTGGACAGGTGAAAAAGGGGTTCCAGTGGAGGAAAGGGAGGCCTAGGCAGCCAACCGCCTCCACTGCATTATGCCGGGCTAGACGGGGGGTCTAGGGCCCGGTATGAATTCAGCCCTGACTTCCCAATACAGGGGGAAAAAAGAGCGGGTCGCTGCCTGCTCACTGACCCCAGAGACTACACTGCAGTGTCCGGCTATACCACGAGAGGACCTGAGAGGAAAATTTCTGGCCTGTGTGCCCTCATTACTAGGATGTTCCTCTGGAGGTGGACCATCAGCTGGGGCCAGGGCTCTTGAATTTCAGAATGGGTCAGGATGCAACCCTCAGGCTAGGCCGGAGGCGGCTGCTGTGAAGAGCTGGAGGAGATGCAGAAATGAAAAACGAGATCCTCATTCAAGAAATTATGGGGGCAGCGTCCATCAAGACAATTTGCTCATCAGGAGAAAGAGACATTATTCCGTCTTCTCTTAGATCAGTTAGAAAATGTATTCAGCTGGTAGAGATTAAATCTTGTTTTTTCCAAGAAGCTCTGGGAAAAATTACTGAGGATCCTACCTGATTAAGTATGTCTTTTACCTTGGTAGTATTTAGGATTACCATAGTATGTGTGTCAGAATGTTTACTTGTGATAAACTGTTGCACAATCCTAGGCATTTGTATGTATTTATGTACAATTATAGTATTTGTTATATTACACCTACTGTTGATAATGTCTGTATATTTTTGTCTTTGTAACTAAACTTAAGATGTATTAAGGCCCTTGCTGGAAATGAGCTTGTCTCAGTCGAGTTGTACCTTTTCATTGTTTTTCTCAGAGGAATACACATTTTTACTACTTACTACTAGTCGCGTAAGCCAGGTCCCAAAGCGCTGGTCTGCTGGACATAGAGTATCCACTGACGAAGCCTTGTATGCGGCCTGGCATGAAGAACAGTAGCAGAGGCTTCAGCTAAGGAGCCCATGAACCTGAGGAAGGTCCTGGCACAGCCAGACTTGCCCTGATCCACCCAGTGGGTCTGAACAGACAGAACCTCAGCCCAGTCCTGGGGTATGATTCTGAATCAGTAAAGATCCCGTGGACACTGTGTGTATTGAGGGCAGACCAGTGGATATTGAAGTGCTGGCTCTCTGCTGCGCCAAGGAAGGTGGGGGGGGTGGAGACTAGCTGCACAGTTATTTCGGGACCTATTCCTCATGCTGGCTTTGGAAGACATAAAAAAAGAAAAGGCTCGGGCCTGCACCTGTGCTGGTTAAGATGGGAAGAACGTCCAGACCCAGTGACCCTGCCAGAGGTCCATGGGATATCAAGGTGACCCGAGTCTCGGGTGCAGAGCACTGGGGGCCCTCAGCATGACCTTGAGGACCCATTGAAAAGCACCAGCAGCCAAAACCATTGTTTGTGGTCCCAGCAGAAACATCTGCCATGTCATATACTGCCGTACGGAGATAGCAAGTAAAATGGATTTCTTAAGCGCCTTTCAAATTATCAAGGCGCTGTACAATAAAATAAACATACAATATAAACAAACAATAATAACATTTTAAAAGCATTCAGAAAAAGCCTGTTAAAACAAATACATTTTAAGTTCTGATTTAAAACTTGAGATGGTCAGGCATTCCCTTAACTGACGAGGTAGAGAATTCCACAGAGTGGGTGCAGCATGAGAAAAGCAAGTGCCCCAGATGTTTTTAACAGAATCCAGAGAATCTCTAGCAATCTCTCTTCAGCAGATTGGAGTGAGCGGGAGGGGCAGTAGGGAGTAAGGAGCTCTTGTAGATATCGGGGTCCCTGCTCGTGTAGGGCTTTAATGGTCAGCAGACCGACCTTAAAAGTGATCCGCCACTGTACCGGCAGCCAGTGCAGTTCGTGCACTGACATTCTCCACCTCTTGCTGTGGCTTAAGCAACCCCTGCCTCTGTGACCCCCTCGGGGAAAGCGTGTCATCGCATTGCCCTTCACCTTGAGAGTATGCTGATACTCAACCATGAGAAAAAAGAATATGACTAGCTTGAGGCCCAGTGTTGTAAAAACCTGGGGCCTCCTGTCCCACACATGTCCTCTGTGACTCCTTAACCTGGGAAAAAGAACCAAGGAGATATGGCGCACTCGACCTGTTGTGGGCAGCCCCGGTCACACTAACACAGTTTCTGGCTGGGGTGTCATAAAGAGAGGAGTGGGAGTGGCTACAGAAGGGGAACTGGGTATATGTCTGACCAAGTCCTTGCTCCTGGGTGAGAACTGTGGACCTTTCATAGGGGATCCTCAACCATGATGTCCTCCTTGTTATCCTCTGGGAAGGGGAAATCATGATGGCATGTCTCCTCAACGATGGCCCTACTGAGAACATGGCCAACAGCCTGAAGGCCCTCTGTGCCTGGCAGAAGGTAGGGTTCATGGGCTAGAAGGTGTTGACACCACCAAGGCACCAGCGAGAAGGAACCAGGCCAGGAAGTCAGCCCAAAACTGGTAGGAAATGTAGGTTTCAACTGGAATTTGTTTGAGAAATGGGAAGAGCCCCATCGACAACATCGGGGGCCATGTTGATGGTAACCTGAGATACCCAAAGTCTGCTGTCCTGAGAAAGTTGGGCACAGAGGCACAGCAGAATGAAGCTGGCCTGGGGCTGACAGACCCATAGGTCAACGTATGGAAAAGGTCTGATCGACGGAGTGGGTGTAAGGCCTGGCTCCAACGGGTAGCCCATGAAGGACAACCCAAGGAACCCAACATTTGCCGGTCCAGAAGCATTGTTGAACGCAGAGGTGGGGTGGGGTTCGGCTGACTGGGAGCCCGTGAACCTGTAGGATGACAGACAGGAAAGGCATCGTCATCAATGCAGGAGTTAACATAGGGGATGTGTAGCCTGGCTCTGTTGACAGGTGCCCCATCGAGGGCGACCCAAGGCACTCAACGTCTGCCAGCCTGGGAACATCCAGGGGTGCAGAAGTGGGACAGAGATCGAATGGCTTGGAAGCCATGACCCTTTAGGTCAGACAGAAAAGGCATCATTGTCAATGCAAGAATTGACAGATGGGGCACCAAACCCTGCTCTGTTGACGGGCTACTCATCGAGGGTGACCTTGGGTACCCAACGCCTGGCCTGGAAACATCGACGGGTGCAGGGGCGTTGCAGGGAACGAGTGGCCCAGAAGTGAGGAACCTGTATGTCGATGAACAGAAAAGGCATTGTCAAAGCAGGAGTCGATGAACAGGGTGCATAGCCTGGCTCTGTTGGCAAGCTGCCTGTCGAGAGCAACTAGAGGCATGCAACACCTGTGGCTCGGAAAATTTTGATCGGCTCAGAAGTGGGACAGAGAGGGTAAGTGACATGGAAGCCATGAACCTGTAAGTTGATGGATGGGAAGACATTGTCATCGACGTGGGCTTCGATATAGGGGGCGCACAGCCCAGCTTCATCAACAGGGCACCCGTTGGAGATGACCTGAAACACACAACACCTGACAGCCCGGAAACATTAATGGGTGCTGAGGTGGGGCAGAAAGCAAGTGACCTGGAAGTCATGAACCTGTAGGTTGACAGATGGAAGGGCATCATTGTCGATGCAGGAATCGCTGGAGGTGCATAACTTGGCTCTGTTGATGGGCTGCCTATCGAGGGGTGACTCAAGGCACTCAACACCTGCCAGCTCGGAAACATCAACGGGCGCAGAGGGTGAGTAGCCTTGAAACCACGAACCCGTAGGATGACAGATGGGAAGGTATTGTTGTCAACCCAGGGATCGATGGAGGAGGCGCATAGCCCAGCTCTGTCGATGGGTTGCCTGTTGAGGATGACCTGAGGCATCCAGTGCCTGCTGGTGTAGAGGCGGGGCAGTGGACGAGTGGCCTGGAAGTCATGAGACTGTAGGTCGAGAGATGGAAAAGCATTATCGTCGACACCGGGATCAACAGTGGGGGCACATAGCCCTGCACCATTGGTGGGTTGCCTGTCGAGGGTGACCCGAGGCACCCAATGCCTGCAGGCCCTGAAACATCTGTGTGCGTGGAGGCAGGGCGGGGGTTGAGTGGCCTGGAAGCCACGAACCCAGTGGTCGACAGACAGAAAAGGCATCATTGTTGAAGCAGAAATCGGTGAAGGGGGCGCGTAGTCCGACTCAGTTGATCGGTTGCCCATACAGAGCGACCCGAGGTACCCAAGGCCTACCAGCCCAAAGAAACGTTAGGCACAGAGGCGGGACGAAGTTCAACTGGCCTGGAGTCAACTAACCTACTCCGGCTGGGGGCACTGGCGGAGAACGCTGTTGTAGGGGCCCGGAAGGAGCAAAGGCCTAGACACAGAGGGCATTGGGGCCAGAGCCACCAACACCGAACTCCCGGTGGAGTGAAGAAGGAAATGGTGCTATGGAGCAACAGTGGTGGACTGTCCATACTCAGCGATGGAGAGTCCTCAGAAGCTAGTCTTGGGGCCCCATGGCCTGCAAGCCCGCCGAGGAGGAGGAGGAGAGTGCCAGCAGGCTATGCAGGTGAGACTGTTGTAGCAAGGCCCGAAGCTATGAACACTGGTGTCATCGATGTCTTGTCAAGGAAGTATTCTTTTCGCCACAATCACTGACAGAGAAACTGGAAATTAAACAAGGAGAAAGAAAAAGTTGATAAAAGTTCATAAAAGGGGGGGGGGGCGTGGCCAGCAGCTGAGCTTTGAGCAGCTTATCATCACGGCTCCACTCCTTGACAACTATAACTATAAAAACTAACGTTATTTATAGAGAGATCCTCTTTTGATTAATACAGCTCAATAGACCACCTAAGTGTGAGACCTGAGGCGAGCCTACTATGGGTCGAGTGAGCAAAGCGGGGCTACCACCAGAAGGTAACCGTCAGAGAGATTTGAAAGCTGGGAGCAGTAAAGAACTGCTCCTCGATGCTCCCGAACATGAAGGCCTTCAGCCATCTAATGCTGCGCTTCTTCGTGCGATTCAAGGATTAGATTGCAAAATTGAAGAATTTAGCACTGAACTAAAGCAACTCCATTCCAAAGTGGATATTGTGGCTGAGGACGTTAAAGGAGCAAATAAAAAAGCGGATAAAGCTTTTGTTGCAACGGTAGGCTTAGTTAAAGAAAATGAACTGCTCTGAAGAAGGCTGGAGAATTTGGAAAACGCAGCTAGAGCCACGCATCTTAGACTACTGGGGCTGCCAGAAAATACAGAAGGAGACCACCCATTAACGTTTTTGCAGTCTTGGTTGAAGGACTTACTACATCTAGAACTGCCTTTTAAATTAAAGCGTATCACATCAACCCTCGTGGTGGTCGCTGTAAGACAGCAACGGGATCGTTATTTCCTCGCACCTTAATGCTGCAATTTCTTACTACGGCTGAAAGGGACCTGGTACTACAACAAGCTAAAAATCTTGCACCTCTTTCATGGGAGGAAACCAGAATACACCTTTTCCCAGACTTAAGTTTTGCTACGAGAATGAGACGCAAGACTTTCGATGGCACAAGGGAAAGGCTGCTTGCATTAGGGGTGCAACATGTGCTGTTGATGCCGGCTAGCCTCAGGATAGTATACGGTGGGAAAACTTATCAATTTTCCGACCCCCGGGAAGCTTCAAATATCATGGATAGAATAGAAAATCAATTTGCAGCACGAGAAGAAATCACCGATTCGGATGAGGAGTTAGACACCTGAACTTGGTAAATCGAGTGGAGATTTAATCTTATGAGGGACAGGGAAGTTTGAAAAATACAGTTTTCATAAGTTACTGAGCTGGTTAAAATACTAGATTGATTCCCCATAATTTTCAGTTCGTATACGATGATAGAAGGAGTAATTGAGGGGACTAAGTTCCAGTAAACAGGAGATGGACTGGGTTGGGGAAAAAACCCATTTAAAAGTTGTTTAATGTTACTGATTGTTCTCTTTCCTTGAAACTATCCGTAGTTTTAAGTCAGTAAAGTTTGGAAATATAGATTTAAAATAGTGAGGAAATTACTATCAGTTAGTAGGGAGTGGTAGTCTGTGGGGGTGACTGCATTCATTTTTTTTTCTTTCTTGTAATTACTGATTTCTGATGGGGATGTATACTCTTATATAGGGTGAACGATGTGGATAAACTATCTATGGATACCCCTGCTCATGCTTGCATATGTTTTTTTTAGATAATAAGTTTGGAAGAATCTAGAAAATTCTGGTTTGTTGTTTCTAACGGACTAACTTACAATGGTAACCCCCCATGTGTGGTAACAAGGTTCAGGGGCATTACACATATTGTTACTGTAATAATGATGTTTTCTCTTTACTGTAAATCAGAATGTCTGCCTGAAAGTGTTAACTTGTAATGCTATGTGTTACACTAAACTAATAAAAATAAAGTATAAAAAAAAAGTTCATAAAAAGGAAAATGGCAAAAAGGCAGTTCGACTGAAGGCGACGCTTCCGATGAGACCTCTGCAAGCAGGTCGATGGTGGGAAATGACTAAAAAGGGAGGGGAGCCACCAATGCTTATTTAGTGTAGGGGATGTCGACATGCAACGTTGGCATGGGTGGCCCCTGGCAGACTGGGAAAAGCTTCCGTTGTATCCTAGCGCCTGGCAGCTAAGTTCTATAGGTGTGACCTGATGAGAGATATCCCCAGAGATCCACAGATCTTACTTCGAGAGGGCTCTTGCTGTAGGTAATTACATATAGGACTGACGCCGGCAGGCGGCAGGACTCCACGGAAAAATTTCTAGCTAGCAGTCCCTGGTGAAGGACCGCCCCCACGTCAGGTGACCGGTGTCAGGAGGCGGTATAAAGGGGCAGTCCCCGGATGCCGCCTTCAGTTCTTTTCGCCCGTTAGCTCGTGCAGCTCTTGAAAAGTTTGTGCTTAATCAGCCCTACCTTCGTCGTTTTTTTACCGAAAATAATTGTTTTTTTGACTAACGTCAGACAATCGTCAGTGTATGTCGTCCCCTACACCCTCCGAGCACAAGAATAAGTGTGATTCATGCGGTGCCCAACTACCGCATAAGGACGGCCACTCCCTGTGCCTGTTCTGCCTAGGCCCCAATCACCCGGTCGAGAAGTGCCAGCAGTGGCTCAGTTTTAACGCGGCTACCCGAAAAAGGCGGCAGCAATCCCTGGAAGCCCATATTGTGAAGAAAAAAATGAGTTCTATGGAGAAGGAGCTCAAAAAACTGAGGCAGGCGTCCACTTCCCCCGAAGGCCATCTGAAGGAGAAGGAGAGGCACTGGAACAAAGGCTCCTCCACCACGTCTCCCTCGGGAGTCGCTGGGATGCAGGTAACATCCCCTCTGGGGGATCGCTCCTCGACGGCCGCCTCGGAGGTTTCCGAGGAGGCGTCGGCCCGCCCGTCTGGCTCGCGCTCGGGCCTTGCGGGCGCCTCCGGGCAGTTGGAGGCCTCTGCCCTGGTTCGGCCACAGGCTCGTGGCCTACCACTGGGGCGACTCCAGTAAGCTTAGCGTCGCTCCTCCGACGTCCGCCCGGAGAGGGCCGGTAAGACGTCCGAGCCTTCGGGGCGGCGTGCACCTCCACTCCACCGGACCAGGCCGATCACTCTACTTGGCCCGCCTCCGGTGATGGCTCTCTTAAGTTGGACGCCGGCTCTTCCGGCGCCTGCCGGGAGCTCGCCCCTAAGCCTCACGCCAGTTCGTCCGACGTCTGGCTGGCGAAGGAACCGACGACAGACTCCCCCACATCTGTCGTACCTGGTTCCCCGCAGCCTTTGCGCCCGTCTGGGGAACCAGAGTCTCCCCAAGTCGACCCCGGGGATTTTTCCCCTCGATCCCCGGGTGAAGCTGGGGATGTTTTGCCTCCATCAGTCCTTCCGCCACCTGGTGCGCCGGACCTGACGTTGGCTCCCCGGATGCCAGGGCCTCCGCCATCGGCCTTGACGTCGGCCTTACCGACTCTGGGAGACATTCTGCTCCCATCAGGCCCTCCGCCCTCCGCCCTCCGGGCTCTCCACTATGGACCTGCCCGTGAGGCCACTGGCCGGGCAGCCCCCCTGGCTCCCGGGTACCCTCCGTCCTATCTGACGGCGGCGTAGCCGGGACTGCAGTATCCGGATCCACAGTACCCAACGGCGGGCTTCCCGACGCTGCAGTACTCGACGCCACGATACCCGATGCCGGGCTACCTGCAGCCTGGCTTTGGATACGCTCCATACGGTTACAACCCGTATCCTTATCCCCTGCCTCCTCCTCCTCCTCCACCACCCTCGCGGCCACCAGTAGACCTGCAGGAGACTCTGGCCTCCTGGTGGGCTGAGGCCAAGGCTCAGCTCACCAAAGAGGTTGAGAGCCGCCTTCCGGCGATGGTGCTGTCCCAGGTTCCCATACGTCCGAGGCGGCACACTCCCTCACCACCTCCGGACTCCAGGGTTCTTCCGTCTGGATCCAGAGAAGGGCAGGACACGCTTCCCCGGGGACTTCCCAATGGGTCCGTTCCTCCCCCTGGTTGGGAAAGGGAGTCTTTCTCTTCATCCTCCTCTTCACCCTCGGACTCTTCCGACGGTTGCTCCGAGAGAGACGACGAGCCACGCTCTCCATCGAAGCCCAGGCCAAGAACTCCTCCGAACTCTCCTCCGGAGGATCCTTCTTTTACGGAGTTGCTTAGGAAAATCCAGGAGGTTCATTAGTGGCACTCCCTGGAACCAGATCCTCAGCGTCTGAAACTCGCTGAACATCTGGATCTGCCCGTGACAGCTCCTACCTTGGTGCCACCCTGGATAGGGCCGCACGCCGACCTCGTTACCACAATATGGAAACAGCCGTCGGCCTTAGCCCCATTTCCTAGGAAGTCGAACAGGCTATATCAGGCTTCAGAGGTTGTTGATATTCTGGATCTTCACCCTCGTGCCGACTCGGTTGTGATTAGCGCCGCTCACGGCCGGTCGGCGAACCCTAAACATCTTAGCTCGTCACCACCTGATAAGGAATCACGCCTTCTGGACCAGTATGGGAGAAAGATTTACAGTTCCTCCACGCTGGGAATCAGGGCCCTGAACTATGTTGGCCATATGGGGGACTACCAGAAGGCCATTCTGACTCAGACGGAAGCCAAATTGGACTCCTTGCCTGACTCCCAAGTCAAGCAGGAGTTGGCTGATCTCGTCCGCTCTGCTCGTTTGGCCAGTCGACACATGCTACGTGCGACATATGATGCAGTGGACACTGCTGGGCGGAGCTCAGCTTTCGCTGTAGGCCTACGGCATCATGCTTGGCTCCGTGTGTCAGGGTTGGTCCCGGAGGTGCAATCTGCCATCCAGGAAGCACCCTTCCGGGGGTCGGTGCTTTTCCGGAGTGATGTCAAGGACATCATCACCGAATTGCAAGAGAAGGGGACGGCATTGAAGTCAGTTGATTCCATGTACCATCCCCATCAGCAGCAGCGCTGTCCCTTTCGCAGATGGAATCGGCCAAAGGCAAAACCCCAGGGAAAGCGGACCACAAGCGCGGTCCCCACAGCTACCAAGCCCCCGCCCAAAAAAGCAGCGGGTGCTTCAGCAGCGGCGCTGCCCCACACCACCTGACTCCTTTCCTCTCCCACTGCCTCCGGACTCCCCAGAGGAACCGGGAGGAGGGAGGTTTTCCCTCCACCTTCCAGGATGGGAGAGGATAACTACAGATTCTTGGGTGCTCCAGCTCATAGCAGAAGGACACTCGATAGAGTTTCTTCAGAAACCACCCCGCCACCCCCCTCTGAAGTCGTCGTATTCACGGGAACATCTTCTCTTCGTCCAGGAAGAAATTTCGGCTCTCCTGCTGAAACAAGCAATAGAGCCCGTCCCCCTTCATCTGCGAGGGACGGGTTACTATTCCCATTTCTTCCTGGTCCCAAAGAAACAGGAGATCTCAGACCAATTTTGGATCTCAGTTCCTTGAATCT
Organism: Neoceratodus forsteri; assembly: GCA_016271365.2. Lineage (NCBI taxonomy): Eukaryota > Metazoa > Chordata > Ceratodontiformes > Ceratodontidae > Neoceratodus > Neoceratodus forsteri. Next base: position 31,429,215 of record CM057456.1, read on the forward strand.
TACGTAGAATACAAAAGGTTCAAGATGCTCTCTTTGCAGAGCCTTCTGCCCTTCTCCGGCCAGGTCAATGGCTTTGTGCTCTGGATATGCAGGATGCTTATCTGCACATTCCATTCACCATCTCATCATAAATACCTTGTTTTGCGTTCCAGAGGACCACTACCAGTTCAAAGGCGCTCCCGTTTGGTCTATCCTCGGCCCCCCGAGTGTTTAGCAAATGCCTGGCAGTGGTGGCGGCCCACCTGCGTACCAGGGAAGTGCAGGTTTTCCCGTACCTGGATGACTGGCTCCTGGCGGCCTCATCCAGGGAGGAACTCCTGTGTTTCCTCTCCCTTACCCAGCAGGTTTTTGCCTGCCTGAGTATTACCATCAGCCATTCCAAGTCTCATCTGATCTCATCCCAGAGACTACCATTTATTGGGGCGATTCTCGATACGACCACGGGCAGGGCCTTCCTGCCTTCGGACAGGGCGCCCACCCTCCAGACCCAAATAAGTCTGCTGTCCGACCACAGGACGGTCTCTGCAAGGTCAGTCCTTCGCCTTCTCGGGCTCATGGTGGCTGCTATCCCGACGGTTCCTCGCGCTCGACTCCACATGAGAATCTCTCAGTGGACTCTACGCTCTCAATGGGATCAGCTAGTGGACGATCTAGATCACCCAGTTATGGTCTCCTCGCCGATGATTCGAGACTTGCAATGGTGGATGGCTCGAGAGAACCTGTTTCGGGGAGTTCCTTTCTTTCATGCTCTCCCCTTCCTCCCAGACTCTTACCACAGACGCCTCAGGCGAAGGTTGGGGAGCCCATCTAGATCCTCATTGGACCCAGGGCTCCTGGTCCAAGCTAGAACAAGCTCTCCACATCAATGTGCTCAAGCTTCGGGCAGTGTTGTACGCTCTCCAAGCCCTTCACCAATATATCCTTCCAGGCCACCTAGCCATCCAGATGGACAACATGTGCGTGGTGTGGTACATCAACAAACAGGGAGGGACTCGGTCCTACCCTCTTTGTAGGGAGGCAATGAGGGTTTGGGATTGGGCAACACAGCACGACCTTCACCTCACGGCAATTCACGTTCTGGGAGTTGACACCCTGGCAGACAAGCTAACTTGCTCTTCTGCTCTGTCTCATGAGTGGGAACTGGACCAAGGGGTCCTAAACAATATCTTCCAACTTTGGGGAACACCGCAGGTCGACCTGTTCGCATCCCCCAAACCCAAAACTTCCCGTCTTCTGCTTGCTCATTCTAGAGCAAGGCGCTTTTTGGAGCGACACTCTGTCTCTAGACTGGAAGGACAGATTCGTTTATGCCTTTCCCCCAATTCCACTTATCCCACAAGTCTTGCAGAAATTAGCTTCAGAAGGAGCGCGAATGATTCTGATCGCTCCTTTCTGGCCCAGGCAAGTTTGGTTCTGTCTTCTACAACAGTACTCAGAGGATCCTCCTCTTCCTTTTCCTCTATCTCGAGGTTTGTTGACCCAAGATCAGGGGACCCTGGTCCATCCAAGCCTCAAATCCCTTCAACTGCATGCATGGCTCCTGCAGACTTAGCCCAATCCCGTTTTGGAGTGTCTCCCAAAGTGGCGGAGATTTTGGTGGAGGCCAGAAAACTCTCCACCAGATCCACTTATGCCATGAAGTGGAAAAGATTCACTATCTGGGCTGCTTTCAAGAACGTGGAACCCTTCTCCTGTTCAGCGGGGCTTCTGCTGGAGTATCTACGTCATCTGTTTGACCTGGGTCTCAGCCATTCTTCTCTGAAGGTACACATGGAGGCCATTTTGGCCTACCATGTTCCTCCGAGACAAAGCTTGGCTCAGCTGCAGGTCTCTAAGACCTTTCTCAGAGGGGTCCTCCATCTGAGGCCCCCCATCCGTACTCCTGCTCCCCCTTGGGACTTGAACTTTGTTCTCGAGAAACTTACTCTCCCTTCGAACCTGCAGCTTCTGTGGATTTGAAGTTCCTTTCGTGGAAGACTCTCTTCTTGGTGGCTATTACTTCTGCTAGGAGAATGTCCGAGCTCCAGGCCCTGATGTGTAAAATCCCGTACTTGATTTTTCACAAAGAACGTGTTGCTCTTCGCACTAATCCTAAGTTTCTCAATAAAGTAGTAGCTGAGTCTACTCTAAATCAGTCCATAGAGTTACCTGCCTTTTTTACGCAGTACTCTAATCAAGGGCAGTATTTACTCCATACTATGGATGTTCACCGGATTCTGAGATACTACACCAACAGGACGAAGGATCTCAGAAAGACTGATCAATTATTCTTCTCTTTTGCTCACAAAAGGGAAGGCAATGCTGTTTCCAAGCAATGCTGTCTAAGTGGTTGGCTCATTGCATCACTTTCTGTTACGACAAATACAACAAGACCCTCCCGGGGTAAAGTCAGAGGCCACTCCACAAGAGGGGTAGGTGCCTCAGCGGCTTGTTTCAAGAATGTGTCTGCGGCAGACATCTGCGCTGCTGCCACCTGGACTTCCGTCCATACTTTTACTAAACACTACAGTTTGGATGTTGCCGCTCGCCGTAGAGCAGGCTTTGGGCTGGCTGTTTTGCAAGGCCTCCGATCTTGAGACTTGCACAACCAGAACTACCTTTTGGAGTAGTTTTCCTCCTCCCAGTGCCTCTCTTTATTCCGGACTGCTTGGGATTCAGTCCTATATGTAATTACCTACTGCAAGAGCCCTCTTGAAGTAAGATAGTACAGTTATGTAAGAACTTACCATAACAGTAGATCTTCGAGAGAGGCTCTTGCAGTAGGTAATACCTTCCCGCCCTCCATCCCCCTAGGCTTTTTCAGATCCTTTTCCATTGAAGGAAATATCAACCTTCTCTCACGTCCGGCCTCTTTTGGCCTGTGGTGGGGAAAGAACTGGAAGGCGGGCATCCGGGACCGCCCATTTATACCGACGTCTCCTGACACCGGTCACCTGGTGTGGGGGCGGTCCCTCGCCAGGGACTGCTAGCTAGAAATTTTTCCGTGGGGTCCTGCCGCCTGCCGGCGTCAGTCTTATATGTAATTACTTACTGCAAGAGCCTCTCTCAAAGATCTACTGTTACGGTAAGTTCTTACGTAACTGTAGTTTCCTGGTGGTTGATGGTTTGTGGCCGGGTGTACAGTTGGTCAAGCATAATTGCATACCCTGTTGTGTATCGTCACATGCATAATATGTACACAGTGTGTGAACTCACATTTACTGCAGTAGATAATATAGCTATAGTTTTATTATAAATTTCATAATCCCACATGATGCACAGAAACACCAGAAGCATCAGTCAGCGTGATTGCAGTTAAGAACACACAGGAAACTAGTAATTGGGACAAATGTCTTTAATGAGAAGAAAAAGATCATTACCTTACAACTTATGAACATGTCAAGTTGTGACTGACAGTGTCATTTCTGTGAATAGGCAGGCAGGAAAAAGACTGTTTCTGCCTTGGGCATCAAAGCTGTTCATCAGCCAGTTGAAACAGAGTGCTTGTGTGACGGGATTGGTGCTGGCTGCTCCCATCACCATTCTGGCACAGTATTCCATTTCAGCAACAGACCTAGCCTGCAACCAGACCAGGATGAGGGAGTTTAAGTCCACTTCTGACGCCTCATCTTATAGTTGGCAGAACAGTGCACCACTACTTTGGCTTTAGCATATTCTGTTCAGGCCTAATCCACTTGGTGTCACATGGAAGTTGGCTACCTTAGGATGAGTTCCCGACCAGCATGTTGTACATATGCACATGTGATCCTTTTTGTTCCCCCCCCTTTTCTCAGTTTTTAAACCTGCTTCGTCATCCAAGGCATGCACAAACATAGCAAGTAAACAACCGAAATAAATCACACGTGTTCTTAAAAGGATGCTCAGAATACTGTTTTCTAATCAGAAATGAATTTAGGCCCTCATAGTGAAGCCTGGCTTTTAAGGCCACCTTTGGACCAGAAAAAAAACAGTTTTGTTCCCAAGTATCAACGGCATGAAAAAACAATCTGCATAACAGGTAATGGCAGACGGGTCTACCTTCAGAAGAAAGACACATGCAGTGTTGCATGGAAGTAACTATCCATTTCCTGGTAAAGGGGAGCAAAGAGTAACTGGAAAACGGGTCACCACTTGGGACTTTGGGAATACTGTACATCCACTTCATTGGGCCCTCCCTCTGCCCACCCACAGTACAGCACTAGTGCAAGGGTGCTCTCTGGTTGATTTATGTGTCAGTTTGAATGTCCACCACTACTGATCATTGCATTCCAATACAGAGGGATTTTTTTAGGAATCAGTTTACCCAGGATGGCCCAACTGAGTTCTAAATTTTATATAATTGGGGGGGGTGGGTCCTGCTTCTACCCAGTTTATTAGAAGGTGAAGCAATTTGCCTAGAGGCACTATGTGAGCCAGTGACTGTGTGGGATTTGAACTTAAATCTCACATTTCGGAACTCTGCAGTATGCTCTTGAACCACTGGGCAACACTGCTTCCCTAAGCAACTGTGCTCCATAGCAAGATTGAAAGTGAGGGTGTGAGCTCTATAAAACCAGTTTTGGGTGTGTGTGGGCTTCACAGCCCATTACTCTGCTGCAGCGATAGTTCCTCAGAGTCAGAATTATAAATTGTAATGCAGTACTGTAAGGGAGGGAAGGGATCATAACTTTGGCTGAACTGCTGGCAGCGTCCCTTTCACTTCCGTCTGCCCACCCCACTCTTGGGTTTGGCGACATCCTACCAGAGGCGTGGGAACACCCCATTGAATCCCTGATGAGGAGATTTTCAGACCATTACTATGCAGCTTTAAGCTACCTTTGCTGCTAATAAGCCACCGCCCAACTAAGCTAAATTGGCGGTGGCTTTCATTGCTGCCCTCTCCTAGTAGGATGTCACAAAACTTCTGGCGTGAGGCGTGGTGAAGCGGACGAGGTGGAGAATCGGCTGGCCGGCTGGTTAGAGCCAGATTTATGATCAGTTCTCTCTCTTTAAGGACATTACAATTTTTAATTCTGATTCAGAGGGCCTATCGCCATGGCACAGCAATGGGCTATGAAGCCCAAAACCGTATATCACACATTTACTTTAAGCACAGAATTCTGTCAAAATGAATTCTGCTGTGTGAAATAGACTGCTCTGTGTTTCAGTACTACATTTTGTGTGTGTGTGGGGGGTTCACATGCTGTTCTGTTTGATACCACTTCTTCCCTTGAACAGTGCATACATGCAAATTAACAGATCTGGTGCTGAACATACCAGAATAGATTTTTAATAGTAGCAACTACAGTGATTTTTTTTTTAGCTGAAATCACTGATGTTTTACAACCCCCATTTCATTCAAGTCTTTCTATAATTTAGGAAAATATTTGGTTGTGCTGCTGTGTGACCCTGATGAACGTTGTTCTTCGACTCAGCTCTTTGAGTTTAGCAGCTCCTACATATGTGCACGTAGATCGAAGTCCTCCAAGGATATCACGAATTGTGTTTTCCACATCACCCCTGTAAGGCACCTCCACAGTCCTGCCCTCAGACGCCCTAGAGAGACAAAATGAGGAGAAGAAAAACAAGTGTTACTCATGGAAAATGCATCATACAATAGAGCATTACTGTAGTTGTCTTACACTGGTGAACTGCTATCAGAGTAGCCTGGGGACCTGTCCCTTTTAACATGCTTTTGTGACTTGTACTTAGTAATACTTACCACTGATTACCTGAGCAGCATTTCCATCTGTGGCGGGTTTTATTATGAGATGAGGCTAACAGTGTTTCCAAGCACTTAATGTGCACTAATGGCATAATGTCAGACAAACCTTATTGTAGATGGAATTGCTGCAACGGTAAATCGGCACTCTTTTTAAAATAATATAGCTGTAGGAGACCCATGGTTAAATGTAGTTTAACTGGGAGCTTATCAGACTTAAAGTTACAGTAACCATGTCAAGTTACTGTAGCTTTATGTACTGTTAATTTCTGGTGAAGTGACTTATTATTTATAAAATTTTGGTGACCGGGTAAGCCCATTGAGCCCCGGAGGTCCCTTTCTCGGAGGCGACCCAGGATTACACAACACGAGACTAATACAGAGTAATTCCGGTTACAGGAATCGCAACAACACAGTTACAATGGCAGTACAGGAACATAACAGTATAAATGGAATAAATAGGTTGATCAGCAGTGATAACATAGTACGAATATTAGAAGTTTAACATGAAGTTTAAACAGTAGTGGAGGATAGGACCTGGTTAATCATTTATCTCTGTTATCAGGAGCCGATGCAACGGCAAGAACTGGCATCCGCTTGGTGGGTCTTAAGCCTAGTGTGGAAGGTTTTGATAGAGGGGGCTTCCTGCACCCCAGGAGGGAGTTGGTTCCACAGTGTGGAAGCAGTGAGAGCAAAGGACATACCGCCCGTTTTGGTTCTAACCCTGGGGACGTCTAGGAGAGTTCGACAAGTTGTGCGGAGGTGTCTGGGATTGGCCTTTAGAACAACGAGGCCAGAGAGGCTGGGGGGTCAGGCCGACTAACTTGTAGGCTAGGCTGAGCAGAGGGTACTGGAGTCGCGCATCCAGTGAGGGCCAGTTTAGGAAGGATAGGGAGTTGCAGTGGTGATCCCTAGGGTTGGCCTGGGAGGCGAAGCGAGCCACCTTGTTGTAAAATACCTGAAGTCTGTTCCTCTCCAGCTTCCCCGGCCCTTGCACGACTGGGGCGGCATATGTGAGTGTCGTGAGGAGGATGCTGGTGGCGATTGAGATCCTGGCTTCGGGTACGAGCTGGTCTTTCAGATGGTAGGGTGCCTAGTTTCCCATGTAAGGTTTTGGTGACTGTGTCCACGTGGTTCTTCAGGGTGAGGCCCTGGTCCCAGGGTAAGCCTGCGGTATTTCAGGGAAGGCACTACTTCTAGGCTGTTGCCAGATGCGGAGGTGAGTTCTAGGTGCTGTGTTCTGTCCTGCCAAGGGATCTAGGGCCAAACAGCATTGCCTTAGTTTTGGACGTGTTGAGGACCATTCTGTTCTCAGTGAACCAGTGCTCCAGTGACTGGAGGTCATCTTGGAATAAGGGACTAAGGCCTCCCAGATAGGTGATGGAGCAGTAGATGACTGCATCGTCCAGGAACTGGACGGCGGAGCTCCCGCCGCAGTGGTCCGATAGTTCGTTAGTGAACAGGAAGAAGAGGGGGCCGAGTATCAACCCTTGAGGCACCCCCTCTTTTAGTGGAAGTGGCCCAGATATGGTCTCTTTCCACTTTACTGCGTGCAGCCGGTCAAGTAACTCTCGAACCACTTTAGAGTGTGGCAGTCTAGGCCTATGTTGCTCAGCTTAGCGAGTAGGAGATTGTGGTGGGCTAGGTCGAAGGCCTTGGAAGGATCTTTGAAGACTGCACCAGTAGGGGTACCCTTGTCCAGGTCTCGGAGTATGTCTGTTGCAAATTTAAACTTAAAAAAATATTTCTCCCCCCCACGGTAGTTTTATCCTGTCCTGTATGGAGACCATGGCAGCATTGTCCATACAGTGATAGCATTGCTGCCTAGAGTGGTGTCCTGGGAATTGCTGTTTCAAGGCTTACTGGTTTAATCTATAGTTTTATGAAGTGACCAGCACTTTCAAGGAGTGGGGGAAGATGCAGTGTATTTACTGTCCCAGAAATGCCAGTGATGGCTCAGAATAAGATAAGACTTGCTGCATGTTTTTTTAAACTCATTTTTAAGTGAACACAGCTAAGGCTTTTTTTTTTTTTTAATATTTAGCTGGTTGCTCCTCCATGGCCACCTACTCTTGTCATCAGGCCCCCTGCTGCCCCCAACCCCATCAGTGTCTCACCCCATCATCTTACCGGTGGGGAACCACAAGGAGCAGGGTCCGAGAGCGGCGAGGGCCGTCACATATGACCATGGAAAAAAAAAACAGATTTTTCTGCCCCCCCCAAGCAATGGTAAGTGTGTGCATGCTACTGGAAACTGAGTGCTCCTTCCACCCTCCCTAATGTTGCATCAGCCCTAGACTCTGCTCTGACATCTGGCCTCCACCAGTGTCAGCCAAGAGTGAGGAACTACACCTCCCCAATCTGGTAGATGAGAGCAGCCCAGGTGCTGTGATTATCTCCCAGCCCTCCCACTGCCAACCCCTAGTGGCCTGAGCTTGCTCCCGAACTCAGGTCGCCGGCGTGGCGCAATATGTGGCATCCAGCACCTCAACCCTCAGTGCTACCAGGCCGGACTGCAGCTATGGCTCTTTAAGGACAGTCACTCTAATGCACACTGGGTGTACCCATCCATGGCCACAACTGCAGCATGTGTGTGTTGCCAGCAGACTGACATTCCATGCCATACTCTGCTCATCTGGCATCAACATCTTAACTCATCCCACTGGGCTCTCACTGCCTATAAGATACACTACTTACAGTATTACATCCCACTAGGCTCTCACTGCCTATAAGGCACACTACTTATTACATCCCACTGGGCTCTCACTGCCAATAAGGCACACTACTTATTACATCCCACTAGGCTCTCACTGCCAATAAGGCACACTACTTATTACATCCCACTAGGCTCTCACTGTCTATAAGGCACACTACTTATTACATCCCACTGGGCTCTCACTGCCTATAAGGCACACTACTTATTACATCCCACTGGGCTCTCACTACCAATAAGGCACACTACTTATTACATCCCACTAGGCTCTCACTGCCTATAAGGCACACTACTTACAGTATTACATCCCACTAGGCTCTCACTGCCAATAAGGCACACTACTTATTACATCCCACTAGGCTCTCACTGCCAATAAGGCACACTACTTATTACATCCCACTAGGCTCTCACTGCCAATAAGGCACACTACTTATTACATCCCACTAGGCTCTCACTGCCAATAAGGCACACTACTTATTACATCCCACTAGGCTCTCACTGCCAATAAGGCACACTGCTTATTACATCCCACTAGGCTCTCACTGCCAATAAGGCACACTACTTATTACAGTTGGTCATTGGTTGGCTCTTGGACAGTGAAGCATGATGGCCTTTGTAACCATGGTAGTAAGAAGGGGCCTTAAAGGGGATTAACTGAAAGGGAGATGGGTGGTATGTGTTTTGGGAGTAAAATGGGGGAAAGCAGAACTAAAAGCAAAAAGAATTCTGATTGGCTAAATAGCCTGACATCTATAACTGATTATATTAGGTTTAACTTTCACAACAGGTCATTCTGCATATTCTGACAATAGAAATATCACTTCACACATAAATGCATTTGCTGTGAACTGCCCAGTGTGGCTTCAAAAATCTTGGGCTTAATGGGCAGTGCAGGGGATAAAGCATAGCTGAACAGTTCCAGCAAAAGTGGATACCGACAGAGGATTGTATACAGTCTCTTTTGTGAAAATGTTAGTTCAGATGTTTAATTTTAATCCGGTTCCTGTGTCTGTGGTTTTCTTTTATGATTTTTTGTGACCTAGTTAGCCTGTAGAACAACAAAAATGGAAAACAAGTTAATTTAACAAGAAAGTCAACACTTAGCCAGCTTTTTCTTCTCAAGGTAGCTAATCCTAGCCGTATATAATGCTGTGGTTTTAAGCTTAAAATGTCTAAGTGACTAGTAAGAAGTCAAAACACTGAATTACTAATTCCAAAACAAATCCCCATCCACTCCACGTACTGTACCACCATCTGGCTAATGACAGCTGGATATCGTCTGCTGTCAGTCATAACCTGGTTATAACTAAGACAGACTCTGGAAGAAGGAGTAGCACATTCCACCTATAAACAGGCCTGCTGCTCCTGCCAAATCGTTCTTCCCCAGGCAGGAGCAGCTGTAGTAGGCACACTCTAATACCCTGATTCCTACTTTTATCCAGGGGCAGGGAGAAACAAAATTGTTTTCCTCTTCCAAGGAAAGGAAAAACCATGACAATAATGAAGGCCTTGCCACCCCCCTTAATTCTTTTCAGACGGCCAGTTGTCAAAAAAAAAAAAAAAAAAACAGGATTCCTGCTGTCGCCTTTGTCTCAAAGGTTGACCCAGTTAATTCTCCTGTTAGAGGATCTGCCAGATGGAACTGTATCATCTCAACGTCACAGGTTTCGCATTTTTCCTCCTTGTGATCTCAGTTATCTTGTGAATATCTCTGGTTCTTCATTTTATGAGTCAGAGATGTGGTCTGCAGTAAAAAAGAGTGCTAAAACTGAATCATAGTACTCCACCTGTACAAAATTTGTAACGGTGATATTTTCAGTGTCCCAAGGAAAACCCCTACCTCACTATATAGAACAGGTTTGAAAAACACTCAAGTGGTCCAGTGAGGCTCATTATTATTCCAGGAAGCTTATCTCCACATTACCAGCAGATTTTCCTGAGTTCCTGCATGGAGTCGGGCACTTTCAGTGCCAGACTCTCACCCTCATCCCGAGTTTTGATCTTAAGATATTCTCAGAAGTTCTCATGGTTCGTGCTACTCAACTCAAGGAAATGCATCTGTATGTCCATGTTTACTAAGCTGGTTTACTGCTTGAAGACAGGATGAAGGAGGTGGTCAATATGGAAAATTTAGAATGTGATGACTTGTTTGGGACTCGAAGGCCTTATTTTTCGTAATTAATAGGGCAACTGTTTTGCTGTGCTCCTCCAAGACCTACAGATCTCTAGAAAACTGTTCTAGGGGAGTGTGTGTGTCTATCTACACATAAATAAAACAACACTAAAGATAAATCTTAGGGATGAGTATTAAAGAGAGCTGATGCCTTTGGGAAAACTTTGGAAAATATAGAAACATAGAATTTGACGGCAGATAAGGACCACTTGGCCCACCCAGTCTGCCTATTTCCCTACCTAAAGGATAAGCTGCAGATCCTAGTTAACCAGCAGCCTACTTCTTTCTACCCCGACCCCCTAGAATTGCCTTATGAGTTATGACTGTCCCATGCATGCTTGAATTCAATCACTGTTTTTGACTCCACAACCTCCTCCGGAAGGCCGTTCCATGCATCCACAACCCTATCTGTGAAAAAATACTTCCCTTGCATTACCTCTGAGCCCCCCCCATCTTCAAATTGTGCCCCTTGTTCTTGCACACCTCTTTTTTTGAAAGATGCTACCCTCTTGGACTTTGTTGAGTCCCTTGAGGTACTTGAAAGTTTCTGTCATGTCCCCCTCTCCCTCCTTTCCTCAAGGCTATACATATTAAGCTCCTTTAGTCTTTCTTTATATGTCTTCGGTTGCAGACCCTGCACCATTTAGTTACCCCCCTCTGGACAGCTTCCATCCTGTCTATGTCCTTGCGAATTGGGTCTCAGAACTGCACGCAGTACTCAGATGGGGTCTCACCTGCTGTCTGTACAGAGGATACAACTTCCTGTTTTCTACTGGTGATGCCTCTCCTGTGCATCCCAGTATCCCCAACCCTCCTTACTGCCCTCTCCACATTGCTTGCCCACCTTTAAATCATCTGATGACTACCCCAGGTCCCTTTCCATTTTGTTGTTGTTAGTATCTCACCCCCCATTGTGTACTCTTCCCCTGGGTTTTTGTTTCCCAGGTACATTACCTTGCACTTCTTAGCATTGAATCTAAGCTGCCATACATTTCACCATTCCTCTAACCTTGCCAAGTCCCTGCTCATCCTTTCCACCCCACCTTGTGCATCAACTCTGTTGCAGATCTATGTGTCATCTGCAAAGAGACATTCTTTTCCTTCCAGTCCCTCTGCAATGTCGCTTATAAAGACATTGATATAATATTTAGACATAAGCTGGCTTGCTTTTCATATACCTTGTACAGGTTTCTCCTCTCCATTATTTGTTACTGAAAAACAAATCCCACGAAAACAAAATATTTATCCCTTAAAGTTCATCTGTCTCTATAGTTTGTTCCCTACTTGAAATCATAATGCCCTGTTATGACATCACAGTCTGTTGCTATGGGAATAACTATGATGTCACAAGCAGTGTAGTATGACATCATGTTGGGAATAAGCAGTAGGAGCTGATGAACCCTCAAGAAACAACTATCCTGTTTTTGAAGCAAATTACCTCAGTAATAAGTAATGGGATTAAGAAATACAGAGCTGATGAGAAATGTAAGCTGTTTTGTGTCCAAATATTATGTTTTTGATAGTTCTTCTGGAGGCGTCGGTGTCTCTTTAAACAATAGCAATGTACAGTAAACAAAGATAATGATACTTACAACGAAATAAATAACAGGACAATAGGATTACACTTCTTATAGATCAAGTGCTATAAGGTTGTCTGATAGTGCTGTAAGGTTGTCTGATTCAAGCTTAGCTTCTTCCACCACCCATGGTGTTGTCCTCCAGCTCCACCCCTTGCAGTGTCAAATTCTTGAACATTGGAATCAGCACTTTTGCCAGGGATGGTCGAGTGGGTCATGTGGATGTGAACATAATACTAGTAGCAGAACTATGGTTACAGGTAAGTAACCTCTATTTCTGAGAACCTGAAAGAATTACAATCCTCCAAGATGACTCTTGGATCCCTAAAGGCTTTGACCTCCCCCACCCCACCCTGCAGGGAGTGTTGTAGGGACACATTTCAAAGGTTAGCTGCCTGAGATGTTTGTACCTTCCATCAACAGCCCCATGCTCAGGGCGGAGGTTCCCTCCCCTCAGGTGCCCATGTAAAAGCACCTTAAGGTATCGGTACATATGCTCCCACTGCAACCACTACCTTCTGACTCCGCACTGCTTCCCCCTTTGCCTGTGCCTCCAGGTGTGCGGGTGGGGGGGCAAGATATCCTTCTGTCTGTCAAACTGTAAGAAGATCTCTACAGATGAGTGGGTTTTGGAAATTACAGACAAGGGACATGTTCTAGAGCTTCTAGCCCTCAATGCATCAATCTCCTTGCCATTACCCCCCTGAGTCACTTGTGCCTTCTGCTGACAGGTTCAAACACTAATACAAAAGCATGCTATAGAACCTGTTCCTCCTCATGAGTTAAACCTCAGATTCTATTCCCGATACTTCCTAATCCCAAAATGGACAGGAGAACTGTGTCCTCTATTGGACCTTCAGGGCCAGAATGAATACACTGAATACAAAAGGTTTTGGATGGTTTCACTCAAGCCTCTCTGGCCACTTTTGCAAAAGGGATTGGCTTTGTGCCTAGGATATGAAGGGTGCATACCTTCCTATCAGGATCCACAAATGTCACAGACAGGAGCACTGCTTTATGCTGAAGCGCAGTCATTTTCAGTTCTGAGTCTTGCTCTTTGGCTTGCCCTTAGCACTGGGGGTATTTACCACATGCTTAGCAGTACTGGCATCTGCCCTCCAGAGGGAAGGGTTGTACGTCTTCCCCTATCTGGATAATTGACTCCTCAAAGCCCCATCCAGGGCAGTGATTGTGCAACCTATGTCAAAAACAAAATATATATTTTTCGAGGATATGTTAGGGGATCTGAGGAAAACAGGGAGCAGGGTCATGAAAAACAGATCTGGGGTAGAGGAAAAACTCACAGAAAGAGTGCACAAAAAGGGGGGCAGGGGTGGCGCAGTAAAAGAGGGCAAAGATGTAGAGGGACAGGGACTAATGGCTGAGGGCAAGAAGGGAAATAAGGTGCAGAGGGGAAGGAGGTGGAGGGGAGAACAAAAAAGAGCGAGATAGGATGGGAGATAGAAAGGGTGCAGAGGAAAATGAGGGGGGAGGCAGGTGAGGAACTGCAGCACAGATGCATTTGTAGGGGACAGGAACCAAAGTGAGAAGGAAAAGGGGATGAGTGGGGGCATTGGGGGAATAATCGGGGAAGGGGACAGGATAGGGCAGCATGGAAGAGGGCAAGTGGTGGCAGTGATGGCATTCACATGGGTGAGGAAGGTGGGAGGCCAGGGAGGAAGCTTAAGGAAATCAAGAACAAGCCAGGAACAGGTCTCTGAGGCAGCCTCGGTGGTAGAAAATACAAAGTCAGTACCAGTATATGGGGACTCAATAATAAAAGGGATCCATTGTTTGAGAAAGGGAGTAGCTTTTAAGGGGAGATCAGTTTTTGTGATCTGGGGATGGAGGCAAGCAGGGCACTTCTGAAGATAAGGGAATGCGTTAGGCTAGCTGGAGGTAAACCACACCTAATTCTACACCTCAGAACAAATGTTCTAGCCAGGGAAGAGGTGGAGGAGGTACAGAGGAGGTTCATGGGGCTAGCACATGGGTGCAAGGGGATAGCTCTGTGACTTTTTCAGAAGTGCTACCAGTGCACTGCGCCAGCACAGCTCGGCAGCTAAGGATTAAGGACTTCAACCACTGGCTGAAGCAGTGGTGCAGGAGGGAGGGATATGTATGTTTAGGGGGCTGGAGAGACACACATGGGTGAACCAACACCTGTACGCAAGGGACAGGCTGCATATAAACAATGAGGGATCCATACTGTTAAGGGGGAAACTGCAGGGATACATTGATGAAATCATGGGGGATGCTTTAAACTAGTAAAGGGGGAGTATGAAGCTAGAGGAGATCTTAAAAAGGAGACTGGTGGAGCTTACCTGACTTGCGCTGCCCCAAAAAATTGGGGCAGGAGATAGTAGTAGAAAGAAGGACAGAGGAGGGGAGCTTAGGTGGAAGGGATTACTGGCTAATGCTAGGAGTCTGGGAAATAAGATGGGGGACCTGGAGGCGGTGGTGTGGGAAGAAGACCCAGACCTGATAGTAATTACTGAAACATGGACAGAAAACCATGGTTGGGAGGTGGAAATAACCAGGGTATGGTCTTTTTAGGAGAGACAGGATAGGAAAAAGAGGGAGGGGGGCAGTACGTGCAGGATGGGATAAGAGCAACAGTGAGTGGGGGGAGGGAAGGATTGATGGAGATCCTTTGAGTCACGCTAGGTAAATGGACAGGGGATGCAGTGAGAATGGGGGTGGTCTACAGGCCACCAAATCAAGGGGAGGAAGTGGATAGGGAGATGCAGGTGGATGACTAGCAAAGGGGAAATCCTAATAGTGGGAGATATGAACCTACCGGATATAGACTGGGAAACCCCAACAGTGGCATCGGGAAGTAGTTGATGACTGTTGGAGTCCATGCAGAAGGCATTTATTCACTAACTGGTCAAATAACCCACTAGGGGAGGGGCCATACTGAATCTGGTCATGACTAATGGGGATAGTGTGGAGGATGTAGAGATTGGGGAACGTTTGGGAGATAGTTACCACAGGATGGTAAGATCAGGACCACCACTAGAGTACTGGACTTCAGAAAAGTATATGTTAAGAAAATGAAAGAAATTCTACAAAGGGCATTAGAAGAAAACGGAAACCTGAAAGATCTAGAGGCGCTGTGGGGGTGCAGTCAAATGGGGAATTCTGAGGGTGACAGAGCAATGCATCAGAGGGGTGAGCAAGACAAAAAGTGGGAGGAAACCACTCTGGTTTACGACAGAGGTGAAGGAAGCAGTCAGGGAAAAAGGCATTCAGGGCATACAAAGCTTTGCAGGGGGTGGCAAACAAAGAAGCTTATATAAAGAAGCTAAAGGAAGCTGGGAAAATAGTCAGGTGAGCTAAGGCGGAAACGGAGGAGAAAATAGCAAGAGGAGCCAAACGGAGTGACAAAAAATATTTCTGGTATGTAAGTGATAGAAGGAAAAGCAGGCAGGGGATCATGAGACTCAAGGGGGAGGGGGAGCTCTGGTAGAGCGTGAAGAGGACAAGGACAATCTGCTAAACAGCTGCTTCACCTCAGTTTTCACGGATGAGGTGGGGAGGGGGCCAGAGCTAAGCAGCAGGGGATGGGTAGGTATGGAGGTGGACATGAGCCCCTTTAAGGAAAGTAGGGCATTGGAGGAACTGGGAAAGCTGAGAATGGACAAAGCAATGGGCCCCCGAGGATACTAAAAGAGCTAAAGCAAGAACTGGTGGCACCACTTACGAGGTTATTTAATCTGTTACTAGACAAGGGGAGGGTCCTGGAAGACTGGAAAGAGGCCGATGTGGTGCCCTTACACAAGTGGGGAGAAAAGGAGGAGCCGGGAAACTACTGCCCGGTTAGCCTAACCTCTGTGGTGGGAAAACCGATGGAAGCACTTATAAAGGAAAGGCTGGCATGATATTTAGAAGAGGAGGACCTCATAGATGACAATCGGCATGGGTTCACAGGTGCAAGGTCCTGTCAGACCAACCTGATTGAATTCTTTAACGGAATAATGGAGATATGTGATGGGGGGGTGGACGTGGCCTACCTGGATTTCAGGAAGGCCTTTAACACTGTCCCACACAGGAGGCTAATAAGAAAATTGGCTAGCTTGGGGTGGGGAAAAGGCTCACAAACTGGGTAAAAAATTGGCTGGAGGGGAGAACCCAGAGGGTGGTAGTAAATGGGCACTCAAAGGAAGGAGGGGTGACAAGTGGCGTCCCCCAGGGGTCGGTGCTAGGGCCCATACTATTCAATGTGTACATCTGGGACATTTCAGAGGGCCTAAATGGGAAGATGTGTCTGTTTGCAGACGACATGAAGATATGTAACAAGGTGGACACACTGGGTGGGGTAGAAAAAATGAAGGAGGATCTGGCCAGGCTGGAGGAATGGTTAGAAAGTTGGCAATTACAATTCAACACAAGAAAATGCAAATTTATGCACATAGGGCGTAAGAACCTAAGGGCTAAATAAAACATAGAAACAGAATTTGACAGCAGATAAGGACCACTTGGCCCACCCAGTCTGCCCATTTCCCTACCTAATGGATAAGCTGCAGATCCTAGTTAACCAACATCCTACTTCTTCCCACCCCCCTAGAATTGCCTTATGACTGTCCCATGCATTCTTGAACTCCACCACTGTTTTTGACTCCACAACCTCCTCCGGCATTCTGTTCCATGCATCCACAACCCTCTCTGTGAAAAAATACTTCCCTTACATTACCTCTGAGCCCCCCCAACTTCAAATTGTGCCCCCTTGTTCTTGCACACCTCTTTTTCTAAAAGATGCTACCCTCTTGGACTTGTTGATTCCCTTGAGGTACTTGAAAGTTTCTATCATGTCCCCCCTCTCCCTCCTTTCCTCAAGGCTATACATATTAAGCTCCTTAAGTCTCTCTTCATATGTCTTCTGGTGCAGACCCTGCCATTTTAATTACTCTCCTCTGGACTGCCTCCATCCTGTCTATATCTTTGTGGAGATTGGGTCTCCAGAACTGCACACAGTACTCCATTGGGGTCTCACCAGCTGTCTGTACAGAGGATAACAACTTCCTGTTTTCTACTGGTGATGCCTCTCCCTATGCATCCCAGTATCCCCCCAGCCCTCCTTACTGCCCTCTCACATTGCTTGCCCACCTTTAGGTCATCTGATATGACTACCCCCAGGTCCCTTTCCATTTTTTTTGTTAGTATCTCACCCCCCATTGTGTACTCTTCCCCTGGGTTTTTGTTTCCCAGGTGCATTACCTTGCACTTCTTAGCTTTGAATCTTAAGCTGCCATACATTTGACCATTCCTCCAACCTTGCCAAGTCCCTTCTCATCCTTTCCACCCCACCATGTGTATCAACTCTGTTGCAGATCTTTGTGTCATCTGCAAAGAGATATACTTTTCCTTCCAGTCTCTCTGCAATGTCACTTATAAAGACATTGAAGAGGACCGGTCCTAGTACTGAACCCTGTGGTACCCCACTAGTAACTCCCCTTTCTTCAGAGTGGACTCTGTTTACTATTACCCTCTATGTCCTGTACTCCAGCCAATTATTTACCTAGGCTACCATCTTGGGACCCACTCCCAGGCTGGCTAACATGTGTATTAATCTTTTGACTGGGACTGTGTCAGATGCCTTGCTAAAATCTAAGTAGGCCATGTCCACAGCCCCTCCCTGATCTACTACTTTGGTCACCCAGTCAAATAAATCTATTAGATTCATCTGACATGACCTTCCTGCTGTGAATCCATGCTGCCTTGGGTCCTGTGCCTCTCTGGCCTCTAGGTACTCAACAATTCTTTCCTTCAGAAGTGATTCCATCATTTTCCCTACCACTGAAGTCAAACTAACTGGTCCGTAGTTTCCTGCCTCTGCCCTGCTCCCACTTTTGTGAAGTGGAATCACGTTTGCCCTCCTCCAGTCTTCAGGTACCACTCCATCCTCCCATGATTTGTTAAAGAGAGTAGTCAGTGGTGTTACTAGTTCTACCCTTAGTTCTTTTAGTATTCTTGGGTGAATCCCATCAGGCCCCATTGCTTTGTCCACCCTCAGTTTCAAGAGTTCTTTCAAAACCCTTTCTTCTGTGAATGGACTGGTATTGACCCCCTATTCAGAGTTTCTCCCTTGTTTGGTTTAGGCACCCCCCTCATCTGTTGTGAATACTGAGCAGAAATATTCATTCAGTATCCCTGCTTTTTCACCGTCACCCTCTGCCCACATTCCCTCCCCTTTATTAAGTCTCTGTATCCCTCCAATGGTCTTGCTTTGCTCCCTAATGTACCTATAAAAGGTTTTATCCCCCTTCTTAACAGAGTTGGCTATCTTTTCCTCAGTTTGTGCCTTTGCTATTCTGACTGCCTTCCCTGCCTCCTTCTGCTTTAACTGATAAAGTTCTCTGTCCTGCTCCTTCTGTGTTTCTTTATATTTCCTGAATGCTATCTTTTTCTCCTTAACCGTCCCTGCCACCTCTTTTGAGAACCATAGTGGTTTTTTCCTTCATTTTGTTTTATTAATTTGTTTCACACAAAGGCTTGTTGCCTCTCGATGGCTGTTTGATTATTCCCCACCCTCCTTCTTGCCCATTTGCTAGTGCTTTTCTAAGGCACTCTCTCATTTTCCCAAAGTCAGCCTTCCTAAAGTCCAATACTCTTGTTTTTGTATGGCTTGACTCTATGGCTATGTTTATTGTGAACCACACTGTTTGGTGGTCACTTGTTCCCAGATGGCTACCCACTTCTAAATCTGAGATCCTTTCTCCTTCCCCATTTGAAAGTACCAGGTCTAAGATTGTTGCCTCCCGAGTGGGTTCCAACACTAGCTGTCTGAGGCATGCCCCTGTAGGGCATCAAGAATGAGCCTACTCTTGGATAAACTAACAGGTCTGTAGTTTCCTGCTTCTGCCCTGCTCCCACTTTTGTGAAGTGGAATAACATCTACCCTCCTCAGGTACCACCCCATCCTCCCATGATTTGTTAAAGAGGGCAGTCAGTGTTGTCACTAGTTCTGCCCTTAGTTCTTTTAGAATTCTGGGGTGAATCCCATCAGGCCCCATTGCTTTGTCCATCTTCAGTTTTAAGAGTTCTTTCAGAACCCTTTCTTCTGTGAATGGGCTGGTATCAACTCCTGTATCCAGAGTGTTTCTGTTGTTTGGTTTTTGGTACCTCCCCCTCTTCATTTGTGAATACTGAGCAAAAATATTTGTTTAGTATCTCTGCCTTTTCACAGTCACCCTCTGCCCCACCCTCTCCTTTATTAAGCCTCACTATCCCTCCCTTGGTCTTCCTTCGCGCCCTGATGTACATATAAAAGGTTTTATCCCCCTTCTTAACTGAGTTGGCTATCTTTTCCTGAGTTTGGGCCTTTGCTGTTCTGACTGTCTTCCCACCTTCCTTTTGCTTTAACTGATACAATTCTCTGTCCTGCTCCTTCTGTGATTCCTTGTATTTCCAGAATGCTTTCTTTTTCTCTCGAACCTTCTCTTGCCACCTCCTTTGAGAACCATAGTGGTTTCTTACATTGTTTTGTTTATTTGCTTCACACAAAGGCTTATTGCCTCTGTGATGGCAGTTTTGATTATTCACCATTGTTCTTCCACCCCTCCTTCCTGCCCATTTGCTAGTGCATTCCTTAGGCACTCACCCATTTTGGCAAAGTCAGCCTTCCTAAAGTCCAGTACCTTTGCCTTTGTATGGCTTGACTCTACTGCTGTGTTTATCGTGAATCATACTGTTCGAAGTTCGCTAGTTACCAGATGGCTACCCACTTCTACATCTGTGATCCTCTCTCCATCTCCATTTCACAGTACCAGGTCTAAGATTGCTCCCTCTCGAGTGGATTCCAATACTAGTTGTCTAAGGCATGCTAAGGCATACTGGCTGGGGGGAGGAATTGGGGTGACAGAGCATGAAAAGATCTTGGGGATCATGATTTCAGATTACATCAAGGTTCGGAATCAATGTGACAGGCAGTGGGGAAAGCAAGAATGTTGGCATGCATAGGAAGGGACTTTACAAGTAGGAAGAGGGAGGTGATCACTCCATTATACAAAACAATTGTCAGACCACATCTGGAGTATGGGGTCCAGCTCTGGAGGCCACATTTACAAGGGGACAAGGACCAACCGGGGAGGGTCCAGAGAAGAGGAAGCAAGATGGTGCAGGGACTGCACAAGAGCTCATATAAAGAAAGGCTGGAGGAGCTAAACTTGTACATGCTGGAGATGAGGGAAAGTGGGGGGATATGGTAGAAATGTTCAAATTCCTGAAGGGAATAAACTGGGTGAGGGAAGGTAGCATTTTCAGGATGAGTGTGAACAGTTCCACTAGGGGGCATGCAGTCAAGCTGGAGGGGTAGATTTTGAGGAGATGTAAGAGGGAAGTACTTCACAGAGAGGGTTGTGGGTCCATGGAACAGGTTGCCAGAATGGGTGGTGGGGGTAGATTCAGTGGATGACTTCAAGAGAGCTTGGGACACCTACATGGGACTAAATAAAAGTGGGCGGGTATGGAATGGGGTGGGTGAGATGGGCTAGATGGGGGGATAACGGGTAGACTAGATGGGCCGAGGGTCCTTATCTGCCAGCATGTTTCTATCTTGTGTATCAGGCCACATCTATGAAATTATAGCTGTCGGACACTAGGACCACACGGAAACTTTTCTAGCTACCAGTCTACAATCACCACAATGATGTAAAACGCAGGAAATGTCCCTCCTATGTAAACATGGGTGGCCCCCCCATCCTCCTCAGTTCTTTTCCTGCCATTGACTATCATGCTTTGGACTCCATAGAGACATCACTTCTTCAGTCGACTGCCAATAATTTTCACTTTCTTCTTCAAAATCACTTGTTTCTCGTGATTTATGTTCCTTCTTCAGTAGTTGTGTTCATCGACCACAGTCTGCCATCTGTTCTGCTTCTTTCGGGAGTGTTGGATCCATCTGGGCCCATGACCATTAGGCCCACCATTCTTGGACTTGATCTTCAACAAGCCTTCCGGCATCTTACACGACCCACCCTGCCTTTACTTGACTTGTGTGGATGTTTGCATGACTGATAATTATTGGTTTCTTATTGAGGCTTTCTGGTTGGGACAGTATATGTCTAAGAAAGTCAGGGGGTCTGGGGCGGGCTAGGGTTGTGTACGAGGTATCCCAACTTCTCGATCTGTGGCCCTTTACCAACCTCCCAGTTTCCAGTACTACAGCTCATTGCTGTAGGGAGGTCAGAATTAAGAGGGCTCGTATTGATTGACCTTGGTGGGGCACCCTGGACTCTTCAGGTGGGAGTAGGATTGAGGTTATCAGGTGCAGAAGGCACCCTGGGTGTCAACAGGCCCTAGGGTGAGGCCAGATGTGTTTGGTCCCAGTCCCCAGGGTTTCCACCAGACTGAGTGGACTAGTACCCAGAAGGGCTACACTGCCCACCAGTCCCGTGAGGGCAGTGCTTTGTAATGCCAAATTGATCAGGAACAAGACCGCGATTATAGCAGACTTGGTTTCCTCTGTTGTTCTGGCATGCATTACCGAGACCTGGGTGGGTGATGATTCTGGCTTAGTTTTAGAGGCCGCCGTACCCCCCCAGTTACTTGGTGGTGCACTGCCCTAGCATGGAATGCAGAGGCAGGGGAGTGGCCATCTGCTTTAGATCCGAGCTTGGCTTCACTGTGCACCAAGTGGGAGACCAGATTCCTTTGAATGTGTGGCCATACGTGGGGGTCCGGATGCAGACTGCAAGATTCTCCTGATTTACCACCTCCCTGGGGCAGCAGGTGAATTCCTGCAGGAGGTAGCCAACTTTGTCATCGGTGAGACGCTGGAGTCCCCCAGATGTTTAGTTCTGGGGACTTCAGTGTCTGGGCCAACGATGAATCCTCTAGGCTAGGTTACAACCTCTTCCAGATGATGTCATCTCTTGGCCTGTTGCAAGAAGTGTCTTCCATGACCCACCAGGGCAGCCACATGTTGGACCTGGTCTTCTTGCTTGGGCTTGAGATTAATAATCTCAAGACTGATCGGTTCGTTTGGTTTGATCATTGCACATGAAGTTCTCGTTCAGGGCCCCCGAGCCCTCCCACTGCTGGGATGGTAAGCCACTGCCCTTTGGGGGATTTGACCCCGGAGGGACTTCTGGCAGTGACAGATCTATCCAGTGTGAGTAGTGCATGCATAGGGGCTGCAGGCGAGGTTGTTGCCACCTATAATAGGGCGATGTCAGCTGCACTTGACTCTCTTGCACCGGTCTGTGTGTGACTCAAATCTTCTCACTTGAGGTCCCCATGGTTTGATGGGTAGCTCAGGACGATGAAGATTGTGGGTCAGAGGTCCGGGCTAGAGGTGGACAGACTGGCCCTGCACTCTCATTATGATGAGCATCGGGGGCAATCACCTGTAAGAAGGCAGAACTCCTGTCCACGGAGATTGCTGCCGGGAAGAATCGACCAACTGTGCTCTTTCGGACTGTAGACAGGCTGATAAATCCTGCCTGTCTGCAGCTGAAAAAAGCCTTTTCCGAATGCTTTATGCAAAGAGTTTGCTTGTTTCTTCTCGGACAGAGTGTCCACTGTCCAGCAGGGCGTTCCACCAGTGTACCACATTGTGGCCAACAGTGATCGCCTTTGGCATTCGGAGAGCATTCCGTCTAGTTGGGGGGAGTTTAAACCATTGGAGGTGGCTGAGGTCATTGAGGTTGCCCTCTGGCTAAAGCACACAGATTGTGAACTGGACCCGGTGTGGGCACGTTTTCTAATGAGATGTCGACTCCATTGGCCTGGTGTTCTCCTTGATTGTCCACTGCTCTGTCTCAGAGGGGGTCTTTCCAGATGCCTTGAAGGAGGCTCAGGTTAGGCCGCTCCTGAAGAAACCATTGTTAGACCCTAACGTCATGGCGAACTAACATCCAATCTCCAACCTCCCATTTTTAGGGAAGGTTACTGAGAAAGTTGTGGCGCAGCAGCTAGAGGAGCACCTCGTGACCGTTGACCTTTACAAGCCCCTCCAGTCAGGGTTTTGGGTGAGGCATATCATGGAAACCACATTAGTTTGGGTGCATAATGACCTCCTCAGGGCTCGAGATCAAGGAGAGGGGACAGTTCTCATTCTCCTCGACCTCTCTTCGGTAGTTGACATTGTAGACCATTGTGTGTTGTTCAACCACCTGAGGGAATTTTGTGGACTCGCCGGTACTGTCATCCACAACAGGTAGTGATGGGGAATTTCTCCTCCTCCCCTAGCCTCCTGTCGTGTGGAGTGCCTCAGGGTTTGGTCCTGTCAAAAATACTGTTTGTTGTGTACATGCCGCCCCTGGGAAAGCTCATTAGGAAATGCAGTTTGGGTTTTCATTGCTATGCTGATACCCAACTGTATTTTTCCTTTGCTCCTTGGCCATCCAATGAGGTGGAAGTGCTGAATTGATGCCTTGCTGAGATCAATGACTGGATGGCCTCCAGCTGGTTGTGACTGAACCCTAATAAGACGGAGGTACTGGTGGAGTAGAACAGAAGGCATGATAGGAGGGCCTCTGACACAGCCACCGAATTATTCCTGGGATCTGTGCCATTGAAGGCCTCCTCTAGGGTGCACTATCTTGGTGTGATCTTCAACAGCTGATTGACATTTGAAGCACAGGTGTCCTCGTTGTCTGGACCAGCTTTTACTATCTTAGGAACATCATCAGGATCAAGCCCCTAGTTCCACCTATGGACCTCCTCACCTTGGTGCATGCCTTCGTAACGTCTAAGCTTGATTACTGTAATGCGCTCTACTTCAGGGTCTCAGGAGGTACCCTCTGCAGGCTGCAGCTGGTGCAGAACACAGCCACCAGGTTGCTGACGGGGCAGCCCAAATACTGCCACATCACCCTGGTGCTGCGTGAACTGCACTGGTTGCTGGTCAGGTGGAGGATCCTCTTCAAGGTTGGCTTGCTCACCTTTAAGGCCCTACATGGGCTGGGCCCTGGATACTTGTCTGACCTTCTAACACCTGCTGCCTTGGTCCGTTCCCTCCATTCTTCCTCTAGGGGCCTCTTTGCAATTCCCAGGAGGAGACTAAGACTGCCGGCGATGGAGCTTTTAGTGTCACCAGCCCCGACCTGTGGAATTCACTGCCACCATCTGTAAGAGATGCCCCTTCAGCCAAAGTGTTCAAGGCCCGCCTCAAGACCCTCCTGCTTAGTCAAGCCTTCCCAGACACTATTAGTATTTCTTTCTGAGATGGCCTTTTAACGACTACTGTTATTTTTAACTGTTTTATACTGTTTGGTTTATTTATTAGTGTTTTATTTATGTATGTGTTGTAGTTTCTTAGAAACGTTTGTATTTATTTGTACAGCGCCCAGAGCCTCCGGGACTGGGCGCCTCGAAAAATAAACTTTGTCTTCCCTTACTTTCGTTGCAGGTCATCTGACTGAGCCAGACTAGGGAAAAACTCCAATCCTCTCCTCAAGCTCCCCCAGTGACATTCAAGGCCCAATGGATGGCTTTAGGCGGTCTCTCTCTGGGTGGGGGATATCCTGCACCTGGACTTCTTGATGGTTGCTGCTCCTCCTGGCACCCATTGCAGCTGTGGTGTTGTCTGCTTTGGCGGCAATGCCTTCTGCCATCCAACACCTCTTTTCCACAAGGTATGGCTCTGACAGAGTTCCCCACTGGCCTTCTATGGCCAGCGTGGGCAGTTGCCGCTGTTCCTGGTGCCAACCTAGGCTGCATTATCCACTTCAGCGTGAAGCCTCCTGCCACCCAGCACCTTAATTCCCACAAGGTGTGGCCCTGGCAGTGTTATCTGCCAGCACAGCCAGCCCTTCTCTTCCTCCTTGCAACTGGCAATGGGTTCCATTGGTCTTCCCTTTTGGCTGACTATGGCCCATCGACACTGGGGCTATTATCTGCTCCCCCCATTGACATTTCAGACCATGCCGTCCAGACCTTGTATTCCACAGTTAGCTGGCAGTGAGTCCCACCATCCCTCAGGTGCATGCCGTCACATGCCATGGTTCCCTCATCCCCCTGTTGATGCTGCGGTTTGTGCTGCCCATCCCCTGTACTGTCAGGGTTGACTGGCAGCCAGTCCTGTTGCCCTTCCTAGGGCCTGGGTCGAGGATGAACTCTCGCATTTTGGTCAAAACTTCCTCCAACTGATGATCTAGTTGGGCTTCACACAGGTAGTTACCACTGCAACCCATATTGAGGGTCACTCCCTGGATCTGGTATTCACCCTGGGGATGGAGGTCGCCGACTTGGTAGTGGAACCAGTTGGATGGCCGGACCATCACTATATAAGGTTCAGTTTCGTGGCTCCCCTGTGAGACCAGCCCCTTTGGAGATGGTCAGGTACCGCCCTTTGAGGGGAGTAACCCCACAGGGTCTGTTGGCAGTGCTGGACCTATCCAGTTGGCCATTGGAGTGCTTGGACCCAGGTGACCTAGTAGTGCGCTATAACAATATGGTGTTGAGAGCCCTGGATTCCATAGCTTCTGTCCATGTTCACCCCCTTCCCCTCTGCCCTCGGTCCCTTTGGTTTGATGGGATTTTGAGGGTGTTGAGGAGAGTAGGGCGAAGGTTGGAACATTGTTGGCAGAAATCCGACCTGGAGGAGGAAAGACTTAGGTTGATCGCCCATTATTTGGACTATCAATCAGAAATCTCCCGTAAGAAGGCACAGTTCCTGTCCAGGGAGATAGCTGCAGCAAAGAATCGACCGGCTCAGCTCTTCTGGACTGTGGACAGGCTGTGCAATCCAGCCTGTCTTTGGGGTCAGAGAGCTTTTTCACAAAGTGTGATGAGTTCGCTTGGTTCTTTGCTGATAAGGTGTCCTCAATCAAGTCAGAGATCTGCATAACACGTTCAAATGAGTACGGCAGTGGTCGATGCAAGGCCACAGGCACTCGGTCTGTCTGGACAGACTTTGACCAGCCAGCGATCGTGGATATCATGAAGATTGTTCAGGGCTTGCGACTGACTTACTGTAGTTTGGATCCTGGTCCTACGAGCCTCCGTGTGGGGTGTAAGGGTGTGATCGGACCGGTCCTTGCTGAGATTGTCTGGTGCTCATTGGACCAGGGGGTGTTTCCGGAATCCTTGAAGGAGGGTGTTGTGACACCCTTTTAAAGAAACCTTCCTGCGACCCAGACTGTCTTGTGAACTACAGACCGGTCTCTAACCTGCCCTTTTTGGGCAAGGTTATTGAGAAGGTAGTCGCGTTGCAGCTTGAGAACTTTCTTACCACCCATGAAGTCTATTATCCTCTCCAGTCCGGTTTCAGGAAGAGGCATAGTACTGAGATGGCATTGGTTTGGGTACTTAATGATCTCCTAATAGTGAGAGATTGGAGGAGTTGTTCGATCTTAGTCCTCCTTGATTTCTCTGCAGCATTTGACACCGTGGACCATGGGATGTTGCTGGAATACCTGCAGCTATTCTGTGGACTGTCAGGGACAGTCCTCATGTGGTTCCATTCTTTCCTCATGGGCAGGACTCAGAGGGCGGTGTCAGGAATTTTTTCCTCTGCCCCCTTCATCTTGCCTTGTGTGGTGCCGCAGGGTTTCATGCTTTCCTCCATGTTGTTCATGGTGTATATGTTGCCATTGGGAGACATTATAAGGTGGTATTGGCTGAGTTTTCACTGCTATGCAGATGATACACAGCTCTACATGTCCTTTGTACCTGAACAAAATAATGCAATCTCGGTCTTTAACAGCTGCCTCACTGAGATTCAGGACTGGATGAGTGCTAACTGGTTGAGACTAAATCCGGATAAGACCGAGGTGTTGGTGGTGGACCGTGGTCAGCGTGTAGAGAAGCTGACTTCTGGGTAACCGTCTGGCCTTGTGTTAGGGGGTAACCAGTTGAGACCTTCTGAACGGGTGCGGAATCTGGGCGTGGTGCTTGACAACGAACTGACGCTTAAAGCACAGGTGTCAGCAGTTGTCAAGTTCTCATTTTACCACCTGAGGAACATTGCCCGGATAAAGCACCTTGTTCCGCATGATGACCTCCCTATATTGGTTTACGCCTTTGTGTCCTCTCGTCTTGATTACTGCAATGCTCTACACCTAGGATTACCGGGACTGAATCTCCATCACCTGCAGCTGGTGCAGAACGCTGCAGCCAGGTTATTGACCGGGTTGTCAAGAACTTGTCATGTCCCACCTGTGCTGCGTGAACTGCACTGGCTGCCAGTGTGGTGGAGGATCACCTTCAAGATCGCCTTGCTGACTTATAAGACCCTACACGGACATGGACTGGGTTACTTGCAAGACCTCCTTCGGCCCTACCGGCCCCTCCATCCACTCCGCTCCACCGACGAGGGATTGCTAGAGGTTCGCAGGGTCCTTCTTCAGTCATCTGGGGCCAGGGCTTTTTCCTCTGTGGCCCCGACCCTATGGAACTCTCTACCTCATCAGATTAGAGAGTGCTTGTCCACTGAGACTTTTAAAGCCTCTTTGAAAATGTATTTATTTACTTTGGCTTTCAGAGATGGTGCTTAATTTATTTCTGCTGCCTTTTTATTTTACATATATGTTTTTATTAATTGAATATTTTGTTTTATCTATGATGTATTCGCGCTTTGATTTTTGGAAAAGCGCGCTATAAATAAATATATTGATTGATATTGATTGACAGCACAAGCCCATCAATGTTGGGTCCGCTGTTTCCTTGTCGACACTATGGCTACTGCCACCTTGACCCAGGACAGCCAGTCCTACCATCTCTCTAAGGAACGGTGCAGGCTCATCGACACTGGGACAGCTGTCCCCCCGTTGCTTTTTACTACTACTGCCACCCAGCACTCTGCTCTCTGATGGGTGACTAGCAATGATTTCAGCTGCCCCTCCTAGGGCCAGCATGGACAGTTGATGTGGGAATGCAAACATATCCTCTATATTCTGATGGTTGGCCGGCAGTGCCTTCTGCCGCCCCTCCTAGGGATGGCATGGGCTGTCGCTGTCGGGGCTACTTTCACCCCATCAGCATCTCTAGACAGCTGTGTTGGGCCATTGACTGCTCCGGCAGTTATGCCTCCTGCAGCTCTACCCTTGGCTGCCTTTGGGTCGTACCAAGTAATGCCCTCCATCAGGTCCTCACTACTGCCAGCGCAGGCCCATCAGTGTTGTGGGGCATACCCCCATTGATGCTGCTCCTCATGCCGCTCTACCCTTTGTACCCTCATGGTCGGCTGGCAGTGTGTCCCCAGGGGACCCTCTGTGGTTACCCACCATCGCTGTCCAGCTGGCCTCTCCCATTTGCAAGGCTTATACCACCTAAATCTGGCACTATGATGCTGGGGCCTTTCCGCCCAGCTCTGCGTCACTGCATGCCCCATCACTAGGCCCGAAGCATTCCAGGGCATTGATATTCTACTTCTTTATAGCCTGTAGTCGAGACTCAGTGATACCACCCTACCCTCCGTTTCTAGGTGAGGATAAGGGGGCAGCTGTGGAGGGCAGTCATCTGCTGGGTTTGCTCCCACTCCCTCTTCAACGGGGTATGGGCTCTACCCTGTTTGTTTATGAGGCCCCCCTCCTGTTTCCCCATTTGTCTTCCCTATGCTGCAGTCTCTCTCTGATGCAGCGGGGGGGGGGCTGATATCCAGGGGCTTCCTTGGGGACCCTTGGTGGAGGATTCTGGAGCACCATATTCCCCTCCTGTCCCGCTCTCCCATGCCGTTTGTCACAGAGGTGGCCACCTGGCTCCCTAGTGGACTGCACTTGCTTTCCACCTTACACAGCAAGGTGAGCAAGTTGTTCTACCTTTCTCCTGATCAGCTTTCTTGCCATAAGCCACCTGGAGGTCTCTGTTAACTCGGTTTCTGGCACATGATGGGTTTAATGTGCCCCCACTACTCAGCCCAGATCGCAACAGACGCTTGGGTCCTGCAGCTCTTTGTACAAGGATACCTCATGAAACTTCGGGAGTGGCCTCCAAATTTGTCTGCAGTGCTTTTTCCAGACCTCTTTCCAATACTGCTGGGGGGAATTCTGCATCGCTGATAACAGTAAAGGGCCATAGAACCTGTCTCTGAGGATCAGAGAAACAGAGGGTTCTATTCCCACCCCTTCTGGTCCCTAAATCCATAGGGTATTTACGGCCCATCCAAGATACATGAATTTCTATATCCAGTCCCAGAGGTCCAGAATGGTGACACCACATGGTTCGCTGCCACTTCAGCACTAGGGAGCCTGGATACGCTCCCTTGCCATGCAGGATGCTAAGCTGCTGTTAAGATGCGTGCGCCCCACCAGCAGTCTCAGGGTCCAGCTCTAGGGGGAGCATTTTCAGTTCCGAGCATTGCTCATTGGCTTGTTCTTTGCACCATGGGTCTTAACCAAATGCTTGACGGTGGTAGCAGAGTCCATCTGGAGGGAGAAAATGTATGTCTTCCCTTTCCTGGACTTCTGGTTGAGCAAAGCATGGCCCAGGGAGCAGCTAATACATACCATGTGTTGTTCCATGCCCTGGGACTCACTGTCAGTCTGCTCAAGTCAGTCCCTGACCCCTGTGAACACCTAGAGTACATCAAGGCAGCACCGGACATGGCTCTAGGCTTTGCATTTATGCCGCAGGACTGGGTTGCCTGCCTAATGGCTTAGGCCCAGCTGTTCTATAACAGCAGATTTTTCACAGCCAGAACATTCTTGAAGCTTTTGGGTCTGATGGATGCAGCCATTACCAGGGTATCTTTAGCCTGGCTGCCCATGCGGACTCCCCAGTGGACATTGAGTCCCATGGGACCAATGCACCGATGATCTAGAACAGCACATTCTAGTCACTCCCCTGGTCAGAAAAGTACTGCAATGGTGGGAGAACCCAGCAGCCTGTTGAACAGGGTTCCCATCCTCTTTCCTTCTCCCTCAGCAGATTTTCTTCCCAAATGCTTCGGTGTTGGGCTGGGGGATCTCATCTCTGGTCTCCTCAGACTCAAAGGACATGGACCAGAGTGGAGGTTGTCCTCGACGTCAGCATCCTAGAGATGAGGGCCATTCTGTATGCTTTACAAGCCATCCAGACCCATCTGTACCCAGACCATCTGCTGGTGCAGATGGACAACTTCAGTGTAGTACACTACATCAACAGATAAGGGGGTCACACGTGCACCCTCTGTATCGGGAAATGATGAGGATCTGGGACTGGACTCTACAGCACGGTCTAGCACTGTTGGCTGTCCATGTTCCAAGCATCCTGCACATCCTGGCAGACAAGCTCAGCCTGTCGCAGTCTCCAGTGCACAAGGGGGAGCTGCTGACCTCCACTGTAGACCTGTTTGACAGGTGGGGTTGTCTAGAGTTGGACCTTTTTGCATCCCCACTCCATGCTAAACTGCCATGTTTCTGCTCGCTTGCTCCTGGGCTGGAGTTTTCTGGCGAGACACATTGTACCCTCCCTTGATAAGTGAGGTTCCTCTATGCCTTTCCTCCCTTCCATCTATTATCCAGAGTGCTGATCAAGTTCCAGATGGAAGGGATCACTCTGATCCTCTTTGTCTCTTTCTGGCCTCATCAGCTTGGTTCCCCTTGCAGCAGCTGGCGAAGGAACCTCCAGTGCTCCTAACCCTGTGCAACAGCTTGTTTTCACAGGAGCAGGGCACCCTTGTCCAGCCAGACCTCAAGTCTCTGCACCTCCATGCTTGGCTGCTACAGATATAACCATGGCTAGCTGTGGTGTATCCCAAAAGGGGAATGCTGTCCTGGTGGCCACTGGGAAGCCTTCCACCAGGGCTTCTTCCATGAAGTGGAAGTGCCTTGCTCTGTGGGCTGCTTCCTATCACTTGGCTCTATTCACTTGTTTAGTGGATCAGCTTCTGAATTACTTGCTGTTCCTTTCAGATTGTGGCCTGCAATACTCCTCCTTAAGGTGCTCCTGTCAGCCCTTTTAGCCTTCCATATGCCTGTTGATGGCCATATGGTGGCACAACTAGAGGTTTCCCAGACTATTTTGGGAGGCATTCTCCATATGATGCCTCCCATCTGCAATCCAGTCCTGCCTGGGGACTTGAATTTCGTATTGGCGAAACCTACTTTTGGCTCCTTTTGAGTCAGCAGCAGCATGCACGACATGCTTTCTGTTGTGGAAAGCATTCTTTTTAGTTGCTATTACTTTGGCTCATGTGATTTCCAAGATTTGGGCTCCTATGTGTGAGCCTCCTTATTTGAATTTCCGAAGAGACTAGCTGTGTCTGCGTCCTTTTCCTAAGCTTTTTCCTAGGTGGTTTCTGAGTTTACCTCAAAGTCAACCATCCATCTGTTATCCAGACATGCCTGTCCAGGGGAAGCATTGCTCCACACCCTAGATGTACATAAGATTCTACTATACCATACGCAGGACTGCAGGCTGTCCTTGTAGCTGTTTGTTTCTTTCACCCCTGGGAAAGAGGGCGTACTAATTTCTAAACAGTGCCTATCCAAATGGTTGACCAACTACACTACTTTTTGTTATAGAAAGTACGGTAAGAAACTTTCTGGCATTGTTTGTGATCATTTTACTAAGGGCATGGCCATTTCAGCCTTTTGTTTCAGGAATGTTTTTAGTTGCAGAGATCTGTGCTGCTGCAACTCAGAGTTCTGTCCACACTTTCACTAAATACTGCAGTCTGGACATTGCCTCTCAAAGACGGGCAGGCTTCAGCCTGGCTGCGCTTTAAGGCCTCCTATCTTAGGCCCACAACCACCCAGACTGGTTCTGTGTTAAAACTGCTTGGGACTTGTTCCATAGGTGTGGCATGATGCAAGAGATGCCCTTGAAGAAGATAGTACAGTTATGTAAGAACTTACCATAACATAGATCCTAGAGAGAATCTCTTGTACCAGGCCATGCCATCCCATCCCCTATCCACCTTGGCCTTCAGGCTTTCTGTGTCTGTCTCTCTTTCTCCTGGATGGTTCACATTCTGTTTCACCTCTTTTTATAGCGGGAACCTGTGGCTCCCCAGCAGGAGATCCTCTGTATATGGTCTTCAGCAAGAGAACTGAAAACTGAGGAGGGCACAAGTCCACCCATGTTTATATGGGAGGGACGTTGCCTTCATCCGATGTAGTTGTGGGTGGCCCCATGTACACCAATAGCTAGAAAAGTTTCTGTGTGGTCCTAGTGCCTGACGGCTATGGTTCCATAGGTATGGTCTGATGCAAGTGATTCTCTCAAAGATCTACTGTTACAGTAAGTTCTTACGTAACTGTACTTTATCCGGGACCCTGGATGTCACAGTCAGTGAAGCCAAATCAGTCCTCATTCCTTGCCAGCATCTCAAGTGCACTGAAGCAGTTCTGGACATAGCTGAAGGCAGCACTTTCTTGCATGCCAGCAGAGTGGATCCCCTGATTGCCCAAGCTCACATGATACTCAACAGCTATTATGTGTCTGCCCAGTCCATGCTGCATCTCTGGGTTTAATGGCCATAGCCATCATAAGTGTCTCTCATGCCCATCTTCATATGTGCATTCTGCAGTTGATGCTCTGGGTGCAGCGTGACCAACAGATTGATGTCCCCAGACCAGATAGTTCTGGTCAAGTTTCCTCTATCCTGTGTTCTGCAGTAGTGGACGTATCGCCCCAACTTGATGCACAGTGTTCCATTCCTTCACCCTGCTCCCCTAAAGATTTTGACCACAGACTCCTTGGGGTTCAGATGGGTTGCTCATCTGGGGTCATTTCAGACTCAGTAAAGTTGGTCCAGGATGGAGTCATCTCTCCATATCAACACTCCGGAGATGAGGGCTGTTCTACTTGACCTACAGGCATTGCAATCCCATCTCAGCCCAAGTCCCTTGCTGTTTCAGACAGGCAGTGCAAGTGTGATGCTCAATATAAGCAAGCTAGGGGGCACACTTACCCACTTTGTAGGGAGGCCTTGAAGAGTGTGATACTGGGCCATGTTCACGGCATTCAGCTGTCAGCCTTGTCCCCCGATGCCCAAAACATCTTAGCAGACGGGCTTAGCAGGTCTCAGTCTCTGACTTGTGAATGGGAACTACTGCCCTCTGTGGCAAATGACCTCTTCACAAGGTGGGGGTCATCCAGAGTTGGACCTTTTTCACACCACCAAACAATGCAAAACTAACGCAGTTTTGTTCGCTCACACCTGGGCATGGAGTTTCTGGATGAGTCGTACTATCCACGTCCTGTAAAGGGAGATTCCTTTTTGCCTTTCTTCCAGTACTTTTCATCGAGGGTGTTGCTCAGGCTCAGGCCAGAGCATGCCACTCTAATAATGGTGTCACCCTTTTGGCCCCACCAGACCTGGTTTCCACTCCAGCAGCATCTGGTAGTGGAACCTCCTGTACAGCTGCCTCAGTGTTGGTGTTTGCTGTCCCAAGAGCAGTGGACTGTGGTTCATCCCGACCTTAAGTACCTACATCTGTATGCATAACTTCCGAGGACATAGTCTTTGCCTATTTTAGGGCTCCCCCAAGGTTGCTGATGTCTTATTAGCAGCTAGAAATCCTTCCACCAGACTTGCATATTCCTGTAAGTGGAAATGTTTTTCAATCTGGTGCATTTCATGTTCTTTAGACCCTTTATGTGTCCTGTGAATTCTGTTCTGAATTTGGAGGACATTTTGGCTTTCCATGTTCCTGACAGGAAAAAGTGTCACAAGACATGTCCTCCACATTCTGCATATGCATCCCTGACCCATAAACCGGTTCTGTCTTGGGACCTTAATTTTGTTTTGGAAAAACAGACTGGGTCTGCTTGAGCCTGCTGGGACTTGTGAAATGCACTTCCTATCCTGGAAACCCCTTTTTCCTGTGACTATTACTTCTGCTTGAATAATTTCTGAGCTACAGGCTCCTATGGCTGAGCCTCCTTCTGTCACGATGTCATAACTGACACTGACTTCCTCCCTGGGTACCTTAACTGCTTGGGAATCATTCCAAAGATGTGACCCAATGGAGGAGGTGTCCTTGATGAAGCTAGAATAGTTACTTACCATAATCACCTCCATCAGGCAACAGCGCACCCACCCTCTTCCCCCTTGGTCTCATTTTAGGAAGATACAGTTGACTGCATTGATGCCTGCTGATTTTATGAGTTGTACATATAGTGCCTTGTAGGCTTTCTTTCCAGTCCATGCCTCTTCAGTGTGTACCTAGTACTGGTCTCCTGGATCCTGCCAGTCAGATATCCTCTGAACTTTTCTCCAGTGGGGAACTGAGGAGTGATGGGGCTGTCCACGTTATACAGGCAGTGACTTCATATGTCATCATGGGTGGTCCCCTGCTTGAAAAGGTGTCCAAGTGATCCTGACACCGATTGCTTACAGTTCCAAAGGTGTGGCCTAATGGATGAGATTCTCGTAAAGATCTACCGTTACAGTAAATAACTGCTCTTTCCCTTTGCAACATTCTGGGGAACAGCCACCACTCGATAGCATATCACTTGGGCTGTGTCACTCAAACTGGCTAGTCCAGGTGATCATGGTGCTGTGACAACTGGTACCCTCGCTCCCACTGAAGAGGGCACATATGCCAGCATGATCAACAGACTACACTTGTCATGGCCGCCATTAACCCCAACAACCAGAGGGGTTCCAAGGTTGTGTATGGTTGCCCAACCTGAAATGACTGGGCAAAGGAGGTAAGATAAAGCGCTTAATAAATAACATTATTATTATTATCAACAACCAAGGTGCCTCACAATTCATAAATGAACACATATTAAAATACTAACAAGCAATAATAAAACAACAGTTAAAAGGAGAACATCAATTAATAAAATCAACTATATCAATCAATCAAGGGCCTGAAGCCACAGATACATTTTAAGGGATTGTTTAAATCCCTCCGCAGTTGTGCACTCCCAAAGCGGTGGGGTAGAGAATTCCAAAGGGTAGGGGCAGCATATTCAAATGCTCTTGCCCCCGATGTTTTTAAACGTACCCTTGGAATCTCTAGCTACCACTCGACCGAGCGGAGAGATCGTCCAGGGCGGTAGAGAACCAGGAGCTCTTTCAGGTAGTCGGGGCCGAGTCCATGTAGGGCTTTGAAAGTCAGAAAGCTGACTTTAAGGGTGCTCCGCCACTGGACTAAATAATTACACAAATAAACTGATAAAAGCACATGGGAAACATAACTTAAATGATGGGAGACATAACTTAGACAGAGAGTGAATCTAATTGGGAGGGTGTGGCTTAGCAGCTTAGGTGTACAAAAGCAGCTGTCTCCAATTACAGTTTCTGGCTGTTTCTGGCAGAAGAGAACTGGTTGCAGAGCAAGAAACAGAAGTCCAGAAGTACAGATTTTTTTACTAATTGCCCTCCTTCCCACCCAAAGCCAGTTCTAGTTTTATAGCCACTGAATTTGACTGACAACAGGAACTTCCTGTTTGATAGTAGGAAGAGAAGGATCACTGAGGCACATTAGTTTCAGCAACCTTGAAGGAACCTAAAAAAAAAAAAAACCTTTATCCCCCCTGGCTGCTGGAGGTCTGAATCCAAGCACAGAGGAAGGAGACTAATGAAGACTACAGAAAGTTCCTGTCCCAGAATAGGAAGGGTGAGAGTTGTAAGGGCACATAGGCAGTAGGAAAGTAAGTGTAAAAATACATAGAGGGAGGAGACAATAAGCATACAAAGCAACAGGAGAGGGGACACAAAATAAGTCAAGATGGGAGTGATGCAGTGCAATGGCTGTGGAGCAGCAGTGTTCCGGGAGACATTCTGGAGGCTGCAATGCTGCCCTGTTTGCAGGCATCTCTCTGGTCTGAGGGAGGAGGTTGCCTGTCTCCAGGCTGACCTGGCTAGGATTCATGAAACCTCTTCCCCCACCCAGGGACCAGCAGGGCCACCACCATTACCTCTGAGGTTGCCAAGAAAGAGGAGCAGTTGGACCAAGGTGGGCTCAGGGAGGGAGAGGATGGTGGAACAGAGGTACTTCCCTCCAATTGTAGCTCTCCACAATTCATATGCTGTTCTGGCAAAGAGTGGTTCCTCTATGGAGGCACCTGTACTGGAGACCAAGGAGGATGCTGGGAACTGCCACAAAGGAGACCCACAGGAGGATGGCTCGAGACCCCACAGGAGAAGGAAACAACTCCTGGTGGGGGACTCAGTCATTAGGGGGTAGACGTGGGGGAGGAAGGGGATAGGGAGGTAGGGTGCCTGCCTGGCGCCACGGCTTGGAGGGACAGGAAGCAAATCTTCAGGATCAGGGAGCAGCTGCATGAGGGAGGGAGCTGGATGTCATTGTCCAACTAGGGACAAATGACCTGGCTGTAAATGGGATCAGAGCAGTGCAAGAGGAGTTTGTGAAGTTGGGAGGGCCCTAGACAAGTAGCATGTACAGTAACCTTCTTGGAGGTGCTGCTGTCTATGGCAGGGATGATGCTAGGGTATTCCACACCATGGGATTCAATGAGTGGTTGAAAAACTGGTGTGGAGCTCAGGGTTTTGGCTTCATTGGGGACTGGGGAGCCACGTGGAGGGATGCAGGCTTATACTGGCGCGATGGTCTGCATCTGTCCGGGGGGGGGGGATCCAGGATCCTAGGTGACCGGTTTAAATGCTTTATTGGCAAGCATTTAAACTAGCCAAGGAGAGAGACACTGAAAAGGAGCAGGGAAATCCCAGCCTCCCCCTACAAAGTGCAGTAGTTTGAGAGGTAAACACCAAGGCAGAGAAGTCGGTATGGAGCAGGACAGGAATAAATGCAGAAAAAGGTGTTAAGGACAGGGATGGGGCTAAAAGGGGTAAGGCCATAAAAATAAATGGAAGGTGATGAGTACCAATGCCCATAGTCTGTGCAACAAGCCCCTTGAACTAGTGGCCTTGATGGAAGAGGGATGCCTGGTTATTGTGGCAGTCACTGAAACATGGTACACAGAGAACCATAAGTGGGAAGTCAACATACCAGGATACAGAGTCTACAGGAGGGACAGGGTGGGTAAAAGAGGAGGAGGAGTAGCTCTCTATATAAGGGAAGGGATTAAAGCAACAGAACTAAAGAGTAAACAGGAAGTTGATGAGTCACTATGGGTCACCCTGGAGACAGGAAATGGCACCACAATCCTCATGGGGATTGTGTACAGACCCCCATCTCAGGGGGAGGAAATGGACAAGGAAATGATAGAAGGCATCCTTAAAATGGCAGAAAAAGGGGAGATATTGTTGATGGGGGACCTAAATATGCCAGATGTTAACTGGAGTACCTTTGCTGCAGGCACATCCAAGAGTAGGCTCATTCTTGATGCCCTACAGGGGCATGCCTCAGACAGCTAGTGTTGGAACCCACTCGGGAGAGAACAATCTTAGACCTGGTACTTTCAAATGGGGAAGGAGAAAGGATCTCAGATTTAGAAGTGGGTAGCCATCTGGGAACAAGTGACCACCAAACAGTGTGGTTCACAATAAACATAGCCATAGAGTCAAGCCATACAAAAACAAGAGTATTGGACTTTAGGAAGGCTGACTTTGGGAAAATGAGAGTGCCTTAGAAAAGCACTAGCAAATGGGCAAGAAGGAGGGGTGGGGGAATAATCAAAACAGCCATCGTAGAGGCAACAAGCCTTTGTGTGAAACAAATTAATAAAACAAAATGAAGGAAAAAACCACTATGGTTCTCAAAAGAGGTGGCAGGGACAGTTAAGGAGAAAAAGATAGCATTCAGGAAATATAAAGAAACACAGAAGGAGCAGGACAGAGAACTTTATCAGTTAAAGCAGAAGGAGGCAGGGAAGGCAGTCAGAATAGCAAAGGCACAAACTGAGGAAAAGATAGCCAACTCTGTTAAGAAGGGGGATAAAACCTTTTATAGGTACATTAGGGAGCAAAGCAAGACCATTGAGGGATACAGAGACTTAATAAAGGGAGGGAATGTGGGCAGAGGGTGACGGTGAAAAGAGGGATACTGAATGAATATTTCTGCTCAGTATTCACAACAGATGGGGGTGCCTAAACCAAACAAGGGAGAAACTCTGAATAGGGGGGTCGATACCAGTCCATTCACAGAAGAAAGGGTTTTGAAAGAACTCTTGAAACTGAGGGTGGACAAAGCAATGGGGCCTGATGGGATTCGCCCAAGAATACTAAAAGAACTAAGGGTAGAACTAGTAACACCACTGACTACTCTCTTTAACAAATCATGGGAGGATGGAGTGGTACCTGAAGACTGGAGGAGGGCAAGTGTGATTCCACTTCACAAAAGTGGGAGCAGGGCAGAGGCAGGAAACTACGGACCAGTTAGTTTGACTTCAGTGGTAGGGAAAATGATGGAATCACTTCTGAAGGAAAGAATTGTTGAGTACCTAGAGGCACAGGACCCAAGGCAACATGGTTTCACAGCAGGAAGGTCATGTCAGATGGACCTAATAGATTTCTTTGACTGGGTGACCAAAGTATTAGACCAGGGAGGGGCTGTGGATATGACCTACCTAGATTTTAGCAAGGCATTTGGCACAGTCTCACACAAAAGATTAATATACAAGTTAGCCAGCCTTGGAGTGGGTCCCAGGGTGGTAGCCTGGATAAAAAACTGTCTGGACAACAGGACACAAAGGGTAATAATAAACTTAGTCCACAGTGAAGAAAGGAGGGTAACTAATGGGGTACCACAGGGTTTGGTACTGGGACCGGTCCTCTTTAATATCTTTATAAGTAACATTGGAGAGCACCCGGAAGGAAAGGTATGCCTCTTTGCAGATGACACAAAGATCTGCAACAGGGTTGATACACAAGGTGGGGTGGTAAGAATGAAAAGGGACTTGGCAAGGTTGGAGGAATGGTCAAATACATGGCAGCTCAGATTCAATGCAAAGAAGTGCAAGGTAATGTATCTGGGAAACAAAAACCCAGGGGAAGAGTACACAATGAGGGGTGAGTTGATAACAACAAAAATCGAAAGAGACCTAGGAGTAATTATATCAGATGACCTAAAGGTGGGCAAGCAATGTGAGAAGGCAGTAAGGAGGGCTGGGAGGATACTGGGATGCATAGGGAGAGGCATCAACAGCAGAAAACAGGAAGTTATCCCTCTCTACAGACAGTTAGTGAGACCCCATCTGGAGTACCGTATGCAATTCTGGAGTCCCCATCTCTGCAAAGACATAGACAGAGTGGAGGCTGTTCAGAGGAAGGCAACCAAAATGGTGCAAGGTCTGCACCAGAAGACATATGAGGAGAGACTAAAGCAGCTTAACATGTATACCCTTGAGGAAAGGAGGGACATGATAGAAACTTTCAAGTATCTCAAGAGAATTAACAAGGTACAAGAGGGTAGTATCTTTTAGAAGATGTGTCAAGGAAGGTTAAGGAGAAAAAGGCTGCATTCAAAAAGTATAAGAAATCACAGAAGGAGCACAACAGGAAATTGTATCAATTAAAGCAGAAAGAAGTGGGGAAGGCAGTCAGAAAAGCAAAGGCCCAAACCGAGGAAAAGATAGCCAACTCAGTTAAGGGGGATAAAACCTTTTATAGGTACATTAGGGAGCATAGAAAAGTTAAGGGAGGGATGGTGAAGCTTAATAAAGGAGAGGGGAGGTGGGCAGAGGGAGACAGTGAAAAGGCAGAGATACTGAATGAATACTTTTGCTCAGTATTCACAAAAGAAGAGGAGGAGGAGTTACCTAAACCAAACAGTAGAAGCACTCTGGGTAGTGGGGTTGACGCCAGTCCATTTACAGAAAAAAAGAGTCCTGAAAGAACTCCTAAAACTCAAGGTGGACAAAGCAATGGGGCCTGACAGGATTCACCTTAGAATCTTAAAAGAGCTAAGGGAGGACCTAGTGACGCCACTAACCACACTTTTTAACATCATATGGGAAGATGGGATGGTACCTGAGGACTGGAAGAGGGCAGATGTGATTCCCCTTCACAAAAGTGGGAGCAAGGCAGAAGCAGGAAACTACAGACCTGTTAGTTTGACCTCAATGGTGGGGAAAATGATGGAATCACTTCTGAAAGAAAGAATTGTTCAGTACCTAGAGGCCAGCGGGGCACAGGACCCAAAGCAGCATGGATTCACCGAAGGAAGGTCATGTCAGATGAATCTATTCGATTTCTTTGACTGGGTGACCAAAGTAATAGACCAGGGAGGGGCTGTGAATATGGCCTACCTAGCCTTTAGCAAGGCATTTGACACAGTCCCGTACAAAAGATTAATAATCAAGTTAGCTAACCTGGGAGTGGGTCCCAGGGTGGTAGCCTGGGTAGCAAACTGGCTGCACAACAGGACACAGAAGGTAATAGTGAATGAAACACATTCTGAAGAAGGGGGGGTTACTAGTGGAGTACCTCAGGGCTCAGTACTGGGTCCAGTTCTCTTTAACGTCTTTATAGGTGACATT
The DNA here is from genome assembly GCA_016271365.2 of Neoceratodus forsteri. Lineage (NCBI taxonomy): Eukaryota > Metazoa > Chordata > Ceratodontiformes > Ceratodontidae > Neoceratodus > Neoceratodus forsteri. The sequence goes on from CM057456.1 coordinate 31,469,585, forward strand.
GCAGAGGGTCTGGAAAGAAAGGTATGCCTCTTTGCAGATGACACAAAGATCTGTAACAGAGTTGATACACGAGGGCGGGGTAGAAAGGATGAGGAGGGACTTGGCAAGGTTGGAGGAATGGTCAGACGTATGGCAACTTAGATTCAATGCAAAGAAGTGAAAAGTAATGCACCTGGGAAATAAAAATCCAGGAGAAGAGTATACAATAGCAGGGGAGGTACTAACGACAACTATAGTGGAAAGGGATCTGGGTGTAGTCATATCAGATGACCTGAAGGTGGGTAAGCAATGTGAGAAGTCAGTAAGGAGAGCCGGCGGGATACTGGGATGTATAGGGAGGGGCATCACAAGTAGAAAAAGGGAAGTGGTTATCCCTCTATACAGACAGTTGGTGAGACCCCATTTGGAGTACTGCATGCAGTTTTGGAGACCTCATCTACACAAGGACATAGACAGGATGGAAGCAGTCCAGAGGGGGACAACTAAAATGGTGCAGGGTCTACATCAGAAACCATATGAAGAGAGACTGAGAGAGCTTAATATGTATACCCTTGATGAAAGGAGGGACAGGGGGAACATGATAGAAACTTTTAAGTACCTCAAGGGAATCAACAAAGTCCAGGAGGGTAGCATCTTTCAGACCAAGAGATGTGTAAGAACAAGGGGGCACAATTTAAAGTTAGAGGGAGGACGGCTCAGGGGTAATGCAAGGAAATTCTTTTTTGTGGAGAGAGTGGTGGATGCATGGAACCGCCTTCCTGGAGAGGTTGTGGGGTCTAAAACAGTGGGGGAATTCAAACATGCATGGGACCGACATAAGGCAATTATAGTGGGGGGTTGCAGGAAGTAGGCTGTTGGTTAACTAGAATCTGCAGCTTATCCAATAGGTAGGGAAATGGGCAGACTGGGTGGGCCAAGTGGTCCTTATCTGCCGTCAAAGTCTATGTTTCTAAGAAGAAGAGGTGTGCAAGAACAAGGGGGCACAATTTGAAGGTAGAGGGGGGACGGCTCAGAGGTAATGTTAGAAAGTATTTTTTCACAGAGAGAGTTGTGGATGCATGGAACAGCCTTCCTGAGGAGGTTGTGGAGTCAGGAACAGTGGGAGAATTCAAGAATGCATGGGACAGGCATAAGGCAATTCTAGTGGGAGGCAGGAGGAAGTAAGCTGTTGATTAACTAGTATCTGCAGCTTATCCATCAGGTAGGGAAATGGGCAGACTGTGTGGGCCAAGCGGTCCTTATCTGCCATCAAATTCTATGTTTCTATAACACAGTCCTCAGGCAGCTCAAACACTGCCGCCATCTTGGGGATTGTAATTGGCAATCCTCCACCCTGTCCACTGGTAAGCCCTGGCTTTGAGGGAAATCCAGTTCTGCTCCAAAGAACAGGATCACCTGCTTGGGAACCAGTTCAGAATTTTCTGGGCTGACCAAGAGGCCCAAATTCCAAAAAGTCTGGGGACCAGATCCCTGGACCATGCCACGCTCTCTCTGGAGCTTCCTGTGATGAGACAGTCCATGTACGAGTATACCTTTGCACCCCTGCACCTAAGGCAATTATGACTGACAGGCACTTGGTGCACACCCTGGGTGCTGAAGATGGGTAGAACAACATGCCCTTTAACTGGTACAGGACCCCTTCCATGTGGACCCTGAGGTACCTCCTGTGAGACAGATGGATTGGGATGTGAAAGAAAGCATCTTGGAGGTCCTGATAACAAAACCATGCCCCTGACTCCAGAGATGGTATGATGCAATTGAGAGTGAGTATATGAAATGTTCCCCTGCAGATGAACATGTTCAGATGGTACAGGTCTAGAATGGGGCACCAGACCCCCTCCTGGCTTGGTATTCAAAAAGTAACCAGAAACGTCCCTGTGAGGCCAGGATATCCAGGACAACCTTAAGAGCACTGTACTCCAGGAGTGGAGAGATATCACTCTGCACACTGTGAGCAGAGTATCCTTGGGTACCACGGAGTCCTTTTACATTTGGGGTTGGTATGGAGGGAGAGCTTTGAACCCCAGAGAAAGACCAGAACCCATCACCTCCAAAACCCACTTGTCCAATGTGAGTGATGGCAAACCACTGTGGAGGGAAGTGGTAGAGCCCACCCCTTACAGGAGCTGCAGCAGGAACTGTGTGGGAGGCGGAATGGTATCTCGGAAGGACGGGCCAATGGATGCACCACCACCACATTGCCCCCCCCCCCATTTCTGACCCTCACCTCCAGACTTATTTTACTTTTCTGGAAGATAGTGCTGAAACTGCTGCCTCTATTCTTGGAGCATCTGTGGCTGCTGAGGTTGATAGTCTGAGTCACCAAAGCTCATCTTAGGCTTAGAAGGCTGCTTAGCCTGCTAGGATGATGCCACAGAATCCAGGATGACACTGAAAATGCAAGTCAGATGATCTTCCAACCAAAGCTGAAGAGGCTGGTGCCCAAAAAAGGGCAGATCCACAAACTTGTGCTGGGTTTCTGGATAAATGATAAGAAACAGAGCATCACCTGAGTCCAAAGCTGTCTGCAGCTTATGCTTAGCATGTCTTGAAGAGTCTGGGAATCCACCTGAGTATCAACGGGGAGCAGCAGGATCAGTTGCATAGTGCTGGCAATAAATAGGGGCAGCTGACAAACATTTCTCTTGCATTTTTTGCACTAATAGAATTTCTTTACACGTCTATTGGACATTGTGTGTGTTATTTTGTTTTTTCCCCAAGTCTGCTTATTGACAGCAGCCCCTTTAGGGGTCAGGAGTGCTCATCTTCCCTTCCTAATAGGATCAAACTGGTAGGGTTGTTGGAAAGTTTGTGGCCAAAAGGGGCCATTAGGTCTGCATAGCTGGCCTAACTGATCCCCAAAGTCACCACCACATACACTTTGTGAGCAATGAAGTCCTGTTACTTAGACTCCTTATCTGGTGGCTTGTCTGCATCTCCCTGCTCCTTTTCTTTGTGAAAGGCTGAGTCTAATACAAGCCCTTCTGACGAGAGTGCTCTGAGAACCTGGAGAGACCCCTTCCTCCGAATAGGGATTGCATATTTGCAGTGCGTGCTCTGAGGAGGGGCCTGGAAAAAAGTTAGGTTCTATGAGATCCTGAGCACTGGGTCCAGGACAACATTGGCCATTGGGAACACCACCCCAAGTGAGGAATCCCATTCTAGGTCATCCTTCTGGTAGTGGGTCTCATGTTTCTGAACCTCCTGTGTGAGGACATTCAGAGAGGTGGACATGTGCTACAGAAGGGCAGCAAAGTAAGTTGAGTCACCAGAGGTGGACTTGTCAAATGAATCCATCTTTGTCTGTCCCTGTAAGAAGGAGGCCAAGGAAGAGTCCAGGTCCGTGTCCATTGGGATCCCCAAATAAGGGTTGTGGCCTGTGTTTGGGGGTGTAGACTGCCCATTTATCCAGGATGACCACCATCAGCAGGATGCTGCATACGCTGGACGCTCGCCAAGACACCTTAAGCAGCCTCTTGCAGCTGCGGAGGATGTTATTCCACAAGGATCTGCTGAGCAGTGAGAACTGCCTAGAGCTGGACCACTGGATGCTGCCCCTTGGGCTGCATCTATGTGGGCAACCAGGAGGAAGTCAAGGTGGCTGTTAACATAGGCCTACCCTTCTCCTGGTCTGTAACGGCCCATTGGAGCATCCTCCCCCCCCCAAAAAAATCCTCATACTTCCTACAAAGTCAACGCCAATCTTTTTTAAACTTTTTATTTATTAGTTATTCAGAAAGAAGAACAATGCAGAATTAATACTGTTGAAATAATGGTAACCTTAGACCACTACAGTTCAGGATATCAAAAGCTGAAGTACAAAACAAGTCAAAAACTCTAAAAGAGTAGCCTAAGAGTCCCAGGTTTGTTGTATAGGAGAAACAGCTCAGTGGAATGAAGGCATGGAATATCGTACTCTCACCACACATCAGTCACGTTACTGGCTCCTTCCACGCCTTGCAGGAATAAAGGATGTGAGGAGGGCTATAAACTTATAAGAAAAGGCAGGCAATTTAAACAGGTTGTCTGTGTTCAGTTAATATCGAGCCCAGCACATAAAGGTAACCAACATGTCACCATGCTGGGGGAAGGTAGTTTCAAACAAATTATAATCAAGTCCACAAACTAAGTAGTGTGCCATATCACACTAATCCATGTAAAGCCTTTAGCTTAACAGCAAAGTCAGGATATACCAACCTACAGCACTAAATAAAATAGGAAGATCTAAAAGCAATAAAGTCTCACTGTATGGTCGTCCAGCCTATTTAATATAATACGAGTCAACCATTAGACACAGTGACCCTAAACTGGAATTAGAGAACTAAAGTAAGGGAACAGTACTGGTTAGGTGAGCTTACGCAAATCTGAATAAAAGATTCAACCAATGTCCCAGTCCTGTTCAGGTGGGTCCTCCTATGGAGAGAATTTTCCCAAGTAGGATTGTACCGCAGTTTGATTTGCAAAGATGTGCTTTTTAGCCTGGTGGATTATTTGAAGTTGAGCAGGGAAAAGTAACTGCACCATGATCCCCTTCTCCAGGAATGATTTTTTTTTAATCTGTTGTAATTGGCTCTTTTCATCCTGGGTTTGGGAGGAAAGGTCCATGAAGAAGCCAAGCTTGCTGCTCTCCAAAACTGTATCCCCATGGGTTTTGGCGGCTTGCAACAAGGGGTATCTGAGCCTCCAGTGATGAAAGGGTGGCTATCACAGCCAACAGGCACTCTGCCGTGCCTTCCTGAGGCCTGAAGTGCATTAGGATTACAAAGGCTTTCATGATTTTGTTCTCCACATCCTGGGGCAGCACTGTTAAGTCCTTGAAGATAATCCTGTCCACAGCAGCCACTAGTTCTGATCGTGTTGCCAGTCTAGGGGGGAATCCACAGTTCAAAAATTAGTTTGCTGCACCGTGTTCCCTAGGGATTCAACCTTGGCCCACAGGAAGCTAATATCTCAACACACTGTCGCATTCAAATCATTTTGTCACTCCAGTGCTCCCTGCAGATCTCCAATTACTTGCTTACTTTCACCAATCTTCCCCTCCATGTCACCAAGTTTTAATTCTACAGCAACCAATCATTTATTTGTATCCTCCCATGTAGCCTGAATCTTGTGCAGTATGGAGAGAATCTGTGCTATCTGGGGATCACCAACTCCATGTGGTGCCGGCCCACCTACTTTTCCTGAGACAGCAGCTCCGGGAGCTGAATAGTAAGTTTCTACATTTTGTTGAGCTGGCTGCGTTCCCTTCTTTCACCCCGCTGCCAACAGGAAAATGTTATAAGCACAGTAAGTCCCAAGAATTTGAAAAACGTTAAGGTTGGAGTTGTAAAATACAACTTTGGAAAGTTCTGATTCTCTGTGCTCTTGTTAAGCATGCCTGTGCTATTGGCTCCTCCACAGCGCCCACATCAACCCCTGTAAAGAAGAGGATGAGCTCAAGTGAATGACTGTGGCAGTGGCATTGACCAGAATGGATTGAGATAGAGACCTTAACCAGAATCTCAATTTCGACCATCGATTGTTAGGTCAACAAAAGCCTGACAGTGGCAAAGCAGCATAGACCACCTGCTAGGGCAACTTAACCACCAGGGGAGGCACAGTGGTGGGGACCTGAGGAGTGACCACTGGTGGAGACTGCACGAGGGCGTGGTCTGGCCTGACTCTGCAATGGAAGGTCCTTGCAGCATGAGAGTCCCAGAGAGTGATGAAACCTCGGCTTCTTCCAACTCTGGATCGACTGGGTTGAGAACAATCTTGACCTGATTGTTGGCCACAGCTGACATTGACTGCTTCATCAGGGGCACTGCTGAAGCATCAACCCACTCCTCAACCAGTAACAGCTTGACCAAAGTTGACCAGTCGGGGTATTAAGAGATCTTTTACTTAAGTAATATGTATCAAAAACTTTAAATCACTTTTTTTTTGCAGCTTGATCACGACTGGAATAACATGCTTGTTAACCATAATATTAGGGACTATTAGTTTAAAAGCTCTGTAATTGTAATGAATAATGCTGTTAAATTTTACAGTTATTGTATATTCTTGCTTATGTAATGTTGTAATTCAGTTTCTGTATTTTTTATTTACTTAAGAATGTTTTGTTTGTGCATTCTAATGTGGTAACCCTATTTTCCAGGCATAGCTTTCTATAGATCATTGGTGAGACACCATCTGGGATATTATGCACTGTTCTGGAGCCCTCACCTGAGGAGAGACAGGCTGGATGCGGTGCAGCATGGAGTAGTTAGAATGATTCGGGGCCAACACGGCAGATCCTATAACTACCAGGTCAGGGCACTGAACATGTACTGCCAGGAGGCCAGAAGGGGAGGGGTAACATAATAGAGGCTCTCAAGTTTTTGAAAGGAATCAAAGTAAATGGCGAGGAACTGTTTAGCAGGAATGACTAGTTGAAAACGAAGGGACATTATCGTGAACTGGTGGGGCGGATTCAGGAGGGAAGTAAGACAGTTTTACTTTATGGAGAGAGTGGCTGAGTGTGGAACAGCCTCCCAGTTGAGTTGGTGGGTGCCAAAACCATTAATGAATCTAGCATGGCTGGGAGAGAGTAAAGGGCTCAATACTTACTCAGGGGGAAACAGTAAGGCAGGGAGTGAAGGAGGAACCTCATCTAGACAATAGGTCATGGAGTAGAGTAGGGAAGACCGGGCAAACTTGGTGGACTGATAGTCATTTTCTGCTGACATTGTCTGTTTCATGTTTCAGTGTGGGCTTTCATCAGAACTTTGCATCAACATGAAAATTTCCCAGAACTCCAGGCAATTCTGGAATGAGGTACATTCCATGGCCAGCCCCACTGGAACCAATGCCAGAGCCTATGAGGGTCCTGCCACCTTTTATTTGATGGCCTGTAAATGGGCTGTTGAGCCCATGGCCATGGAGGACTGTTGCTCTTGAGGCCTACATTTGAGGAAGTGCACCCTGAATTTGTCCACTGAACTGGGATGCATAGCCCAACAGCATGCACATTGACTGACCTCATGGTCGACCCCAGGCAGTAGAGACTCGTGTCATGGCTATGCCTGACAGACATTTTCTGTCTGCACTGAACAGTGTTTGAATACCAGTTTTTGCGTTCCATCTGAATAATCGTAGATGGAGTGGTAACTAAAAGATGAAGCACATGCTATCGTCCAAAAATAATACTCTCATGCAGCAGATGCTGTGAAGGAGGAGACCTGTCACATCCAATGAAAAGAAGATCTGATATTGTGAGGGGCAGAGCAGGAGGATGACACAGTGGGCTGTGAGAAGAGCCAAGTTTTAAGATTTCTGGTGACTGAGCTACACTCGGTGGAACTGCTGAATGTGGATAGTGAACTGAATCTAGATAGAAATCATGCCATTTAATAATCTGGGTATCTCACAGATGATATCTTGCCCTGTTGGATACATCACAGTGGAATACTGAGCAATTGAGAGAGCAGATTTTACAATGAAATGGTTAAATCTTCAGTTAAACAGTATATTTAAAAGTTAAACTAGTAATATTGTGTTAATCATAACTGCAATGATCTGATTCAAAATACTAAGATCTTACTTCGAGGGTATCTCTTGCAGCAGGCCACCCTGGTGGGACTTAGCTGCCAGGCACTAGGACCACACAGAAACATTCTAGCTAGTAGTCTACCAGAAAGGGCTACCCACCGACAACGTTGGCCTACCCTAAAAGAGTGGGCGGCCCCCATGCCCTCATCAGTTCTTTTTCCGCCATCGACCAGCACATGTTTGACCTCTGGAAACCGCCGCAGCTTCAATCGACCTCCATTTTCATGTGCTTCTCAGCGTTTTTTCTTTATTTTCTAAACCGTAATTCTTTTCCATCTTTCAATGTTTTTTTCTCCCATTTATGTTTTCTAAGCCGACTTTGACCTCGGATCACTCCATCAAGTGTGCTTGCGGAAAGCAAAACCCAGAGAAGGACAGCCATTCTGCCTGTGTCTGTTGTCTAGGTCCAGAACATGATATCCATGCCTGCGAGGTCTGCCAGATGTTTGTTTAATCAGGCCACCTCATGACACCCGCAGTGGACCTTAGAGAATTTTCTTCTGAAGCAGAAAGTCACCTCCATGAAATTGGGCTCCCACTCCTCAAAGTCCAAGGACCAGGCCAATGGGAAGCACAAACACTGGGACGAGGACAGGGATAGGCCCCAGTCCTCCTCGTCCTGTTCACGGTTGCCTCACCACTGTTTGACTGCAAATGGGTCTTCCTCCTTCTGGGGGGTTGACTCTGACTACCACACATGCCTTCTCTTCCACAGGACTACTAACAGCACCGCCTCCCGCCACCCTTACTGTCTCAGGTGGCGGTCTCTCGAGTCAGGGCTTGCTCCCTGCCCCTCAGACCCTGCTGCTTAGGCTCTTGCTTACGTTGGGCACACAGCACAGTGGCTCGGCTGGAATATCTACAGCTGACATGGATTTGGTGGATGCTGGGCTCTCCCTGATGCCAGTCCCCTCTCCGCATCTTCTGTGTCAGACTCCTCCCAGGGCCTATTGCTCATCTTTTGGCATTGGAGCAGATGTTGCAGAACATCGGTGTCTCCCTAGATCAGAGTCATTTTTGCCCATCAGGGCCCCTCCCACTCTGACACCCATTTCACCTCAACTGGCACCCATGGGACCTTCGCCGGCCCTGCCTCAACCAGAACCTATTGGGCCTATGCTGGTCTTATGCCACCCGGCACCCATCAGGCCTACGGTCACCTATCCTCAGCTGGCACCTGTCTGGCCTATGCCAGTCTACCCTCATCCACCACCTGAGGGACCTGTGGCCGCTTATCCTCAGCTGATGCCCATCAAGCCTATGCCTGTCTATCCTCAGCCAGTGCTCATAGAACCTGTGCTGGTCTGTCCACAGCTAGTGCCCAAAAGGCCTTCACCAGTTTACCCCAGCCGGCACCAGTTGGGCCTGCACTGGTCTACCATTACTCAGCACCTGCTGGACTGATGCTTGTAACAGTTGATTTGCAAAACCTAATAATGTCCCTTTGGGGCTTCATGTGAATGCAGGTTCCCCTCCTCAGGGTCTAGCACCTTCCACTCCCCAAGGACCTTCTCCAGAGCCATCCTCACCAGTACCCCAGCGGTCAACCCCACCGCCTAGACTGGCTCACACCCCCGGTGTCCCACAGATGGGGGGAAGAGTATCGCCCAGACCTGCTCTTGCCTGATGATGAGGACGGTCAGGACGCAGATGAAGGGGGTGATGGAGACATCAGTGGCTCCCACACCCCCTCCACGGTCTCCGAAGAAGAAGGGACCCCTAAGCATGTCTCCCCCCTCAGATGACCCCACCTTCATAGCCATCATATGCCATATTCAGGAGGCCATGGGGTTTGAGATAGACAAAAAGGACCTGGAGCAGTGCCAGATCACTACCTACCTTCGCCAGCCAGTGACCCCTCCATTGGTGATCCCTCATTGATGTCTATGAGAATACCAAGATGGCTATGGGGTGAAGGCCAAATCTGTTCCTGGCCATGTCCACGAAAGGTGATTGGCTGTACCGTGCTCCAGTGGGCAAACCTTTTATCGGGGAGCAGGCCCAAGCAGACTCTGTGGTGATAAACACTGCTCATGACTGCACCAAATGGCCTAAGCATCTGAGCTCTCTGCCACCCGACAAGGAATCCCGTCAGTTGGTCCTTCTGGGGAAGCAGACGTCCGCCTCAGCCACCCTGGTGATCCGTGCTCTGAACTATTTGGCCCACAAGCTTCAGTACCAGAATGCCCTGTGGGACAAGGCCAGGGATGCCATGCAATCCTTATCTGATGACCCTGCCAAGCAACTAGCCTTGGGTTCCCTTAAGTCGACTTCTGACATCAGTACCTATTTGCTCCAGGTGGCCTATGATGCGGTGGATGTGTCAGCCTGGGCGGCAGTCGCTGGCATTTGTATCTGTCAGCACTCTCAGCATCAGGTCGTCAGGTGTCTGGTTCGCCCAAGACATCCAGCTGTCTATCCTGAATGTACCCTTTCGAGGACACATGTTTGGCGGAGATGTGGAAGATATTTTCTCAAAACTCCAAGTGTCTGGACAGGCCCTGAGATCCATTCATTCCATGTATCACACATAGCCCAGGTCTGGGCAGCGAGTGGCCTTTCGTTGGGCTCCCCACAAGCAAACCCGAACATCGGCCATGTCTCGGGAAAGCAGAGGGCAGCGATGTCTGCCTTGCCCGCCCCTAGCCCCTGCACCAGTAAGAGCTCTCAAGGTGGTCCCGCAGGCCTGGCTGCAGCTGCCCCTCTTCCTGACTCCTTTCCAGACCCCCTCCCTCCAGTAACACAGGAGGTGGTTGTAGGGGGTCGGTTCTCCCTCCATCTGGACAGGTGGCAGGAGATAATTTCAGTCATTTGGGTGCTGCAGCTCATAGAGCATGGCCAATCCCTAGAGCTTTTGGAATGGCTTCAGGACACGACCCCCAGTTCTGTCCTCATTCCCTTCCAGTCACATCCCTTTGATCTGGGAAGAGATCCTTGTCCTTCTGTGCCAAAGAGCTATAGGACCCGTTCCGCAGTCCCAGCAAGGAAAGGGGTTTTACTCCCATTTCTTCCTGGTCCCCAAGTGTACAGGGGACTTCAGGCACATTCTGGACCTCAGCGAGCTGAACCTGTCAATCCAGTACGAACAGTTCAGGATGGTCATCCTTCGGGGTCTGCTGCCCCTGTTACACTAGGGGGACTGGATTTGCTCCCTAGACATGCAGAATACTTATCTGCACATGAAGGTATGCGCCTCCCACAGGTCCGTCTTCAGATTTCATTTTCAGGGAGCCCACTTCCAGTTCAGAGCTCTGTCGTTTGGCTTATCTTCAGCCCCCACATGTTCGTCAAGTGCTTGGCAGTGGTGGCAGCTGCCCTCAGACAGCAGGGGTTCTATGCGTTTCCTTACCTTGATGACTGGCTGCTAGCAGCCCTGTCCACGAAGCGCCTGCTCCAAACCCTAGCTCATACCTGCCACCTGTTCCAGGATTTGGGGGTCAAGACCAGCCATCCCAAATCATTTTTGACCCCCCTCCCAGCAACTTCAATTCATTGGGACAGTGTTGGATATGGCTCAGGGGATGGTCTTTCTGCCCCAGGACAGGGAAGTGTGCCTGATGGAGCAAGCCTGTCAACTGTTCTCCAGCCATCACGTCCCAGCCCAGGTCTTCTTGCACCTCCTGGGACTCATGGCTACAGCTATAGTTACAGTCCCCCTAGCCAGGCTGCATATGAGGATTCCACAATGGATGCTGCAGGTTCAGTGGGACCAGCATACGGATGACCTAGAGCTGCCTGTCCTCATCTTGTACCCAGTCAAGAAGGTACTGTTGTGGGGGTGCGGCTAGCCGGCAAGCATGGCAGACATATGCTAGCAAGCTCCCTGGGACACCTACCTTAACACTGTGTAATAAGCTGCAACAATGGTATTTCTTTTCTGGAACTTCATCTCTCTAGCTACCTCCAGTGTCATGGCATCCAATAAACAAAAAAGCAGGCAAGGGAAGTTGCCATACGAGGTGCAGCAAGCGGCCAAAGTGAATGCCACGACTGAGGCGGGGAGCAGACAGCAGGCCGCTGGAACAGACGTGAGAGAGCGGCGTGAACTCTCTATGGAGGAGCTCACCACCTCCCAGGCTGACATGCCATCAACTCTACTTCCGATGCAGAGCGAAATGAAGGCTGACTTTTAAACATCACGGCCCAACTTACCCATCTGGAAGGGGTCGTAACTGTCCTTTCTGAAACGACGGCCGAACACTCCACACAAATTGCTGAATTAGAGCACCGGGTGAGTGATCTCTAAGACTCGCTGTTGGTGGTGGTGGCTGAATGAAACAACCTGAAACTTCCTTAACTGAGCTACAGATGAGAGTGGACGACCAAGAAAACCACTCTCATAGGTCTAATCTGTGCATCACAGGACTCTCCGAGGGCACGGAGGGCTGCCACCCAAACAAAGAACTCCACCATTGGCTAGCTAAACACCTGGAGCTCCACGAGGCCTGTGAGTCCTTTGAGACAGAGAGGGCCCACTGGGTAGGCCCACTGTCGAAGGCCGGGGAAAAGCCATGTCATTATCTGCTTAAGTACCTTAGATTCACAGACAAAAAAAATGGTTCTACAACAAGTAAAGAAGTTTGGCCCCATATTTTTCAACAATGCAAAAGTGTTTGTTTACCAGGATTATAGCAGAGACTTAAACAAACTTGCCGCCAGAAGTTCAGTCAGATCAAAACCAGGCTACATCAGCTGGGCTGGTCGTTTTCTTTCTCGTATCCCGCTCATTTGCGTATAGATCAACCAAGCCATGCACCGCAGATCTTTGTGTGTCCGAAAGCAGCAGAAAAATGGGTAACCAAGGAGGAGACCAAGGGGGAGGTGACCAGTCGAACCCTGCTTGAGAGATATACCTGTCAGATAAGTACTTAATTTTCTTTTAACCTCTCTTTGGGGCTCTTATGTCCTCACTACCGTGGGAGGCCTGTTGTGCTTTTCAATTCTCAGGGGCTTCTTTACCGAGCGGTGCCTGACAGCAGATGTGTTCTGCTGATACTTGAAGAGCCTGGCTGAGTCATCATACTAGGTCTGACTTGTAAATCTGCCTGACTGTGTCTAGGGGCATGGGTAATAGTGGGGCAGTTGGGTCTGGAAATGGACTACACACCAGGTGTTGGCTCATCTGTGGCGACATCTGCTACGCTATAGAAAACATTCTCTGACTCTGTTCTCTGTATGCCAGATTACCATTTTGTAGAGGCAAATCTCCATTGCCTTAAGTCATGCCAGAGGATAAATAATGATTTTCCTGTTTAACACTCAAATTAGAAGTTCTGGTTTTTGCATGTTGCTGATAGTTTGTTTGCAGCTTCCAACCACTAGATCTTAAATTTGGTGTCCCACCATCTTGATGTTCAATAATGGTGGATTCTCACTCAATTTTCTGCCTGTTGTTTGCAGTGGGGATACTGGTGGGCCTTGGAGTGCTCGGGGGGGGGTTCAGTTGTCCAAGTTGGACCTGCGGGATTTTGGGGGATGGGGAGGTTTTTTTTGTGGGTATTGTTGAAGGGTCTGTTTGGGAAGCCAACTCAAGGGTGCCTTCAGTTGCTGACCATGGTACTTTGGTAGATCTGACTCCTGACAAAGCACAGCTGCCTTTCACAAACCGCAGCAGGGAACCAGGGTTCTTTCTGCTTTATTTCATAAGGGATGCAGGTGGGGGGAGGGAAGGAAAAGTTCTGGGCTGGGCATTTATAAAGTTTGGGGAAAAACTGGTTATGGATGTGCACTTTTACTCAATCGTTGTCTGCAGAGTTGTTTACAACATGCACAATCATGGGGATGACATTAAATGTGTAACTTGGAATGTGAACGGACTCAAATCTGTTTTGAAGCGAAGGAAAGTCATGGCCGAAATCCGGAAGCTAAAAGAGCAAATAATTCTCCTGCAGGAGATGCACTTCACTGCTGCTGAGGCCCAAAGAACCGTCAGTTTTATGGGATGCACATGGGTATCGGCTACGTTCTTCTCGAAAGTGAGGGGGTCCTCGATCTGGTTTCCTCGGGGCCTACAGCTCACTTTAATCGGGAGTACAGTGGACCCAGGATAGGTGGATGCTCAGCCAAAGGGGGTATTGTGAAAGGGAACTTTCCTGATTTCACCAGTGTACGCTTTGAATGTGGAAAACTCAGGCTTTTACCAGAAATTAGTGCTGGAGATGTCGAGTTGGGAAGGTCCTTTGATTTTGGGGGCTTTAATTGTATTTTAGACATGGTCTTGGACCGTTCTAGCAAACTTTTGGCGCCACTCTCTCAAAATGTCAAAACTCTGGATGTGCTGCAGTCCAATCTGAGCTAGTGGATGCCTGGCCACACTTTAATCCCTCTGGGAGGGACTATAGTTTATTTTCCCATACACACCACTTGTATGCTGGGATTGATAGACTCATGGTATCCCGGTCCCTATTGCTGGGGGTTGGGGAAGTGATTTATCTCCCAATATTATTATCAGCTCATGCCCTCCACTACATTTGCCTCAAGGGATCAGGGGAACCCAGGGCACCAAGGCAGTGGAGACTTGACCCGCTCCTCCTCAAGGATATATTAACTTTATGAATGCTGTATCCGGGACTTCCTACATAATAACGGCAAAGGGGAAACTCTGCATGGGATAAGATGGGAAACCCTGAAGGCATATGTCCAAGGACAGACCATTTCCTTTGCTTCCCACCTTAAGAGGGTTGGGGGTGGAGTTATCCCATCTGAAGGCCAAAATAGAGGCTTGTGAGATGCACATAACCTGAATCCTACCAAAACACTGTATAATGTAGTTCAAAAATTGAAGTGGAAATATAATACCCTGTCCAGCACCCAACTAGAAAGGTCCATCCTACTAGCTAAAGTGGGGGAGTATTTTGATAGTAACTGTGTAGGGAAGCTTTTAGCTTGGTGGATAAAGCAAAAGGAGGCAGAGAGAACTGTCGGGCAAATTTGCAACAGCCATGGGGAAATAGTACACAGTACGGCCACAATAGGGAAGGCATTTGGGGACTTTTACAACACCCTTTACACCTCAGAGTGCAGGCCGGAGAAAGAGGCCTACAACTCTTTTTTTTTTGACAGGATACCCCTTAAGAACCTGAGCAGGGAAGCAAGGGAGGAGTTGGATGTTCCCCTTAGTAGACAGGAGATATATGCAGCTCTTAAGGCCCTCAAGGTTGGAAAGGCGCCAGGTCAGGATGGGCTCCCAACAGATTTTATTTCTGAGGCTTTCAGTGGCCCCCTTCTGGACCCTTTGTTTGACATGCTAGACGAGGGTTTGAGTAGGGGTGAACTACCCTCCTTCATGTGGTCTGCAATAATCATGGTGTTGCTGAAGCTGGGCAAAACTCACTGTGCTTCATACCGGCCCATCTCCCTCCTCACTGCAGACTATAAAATTCTTGCCAAGGCCTTTGCCCTTCATTTGGATTCTCGTCTGCCAAAGTTAATCCATCAAGAACAATTGGGATTTGTGCAGGGGAGGATGGGGAAACATAACAACAGACGAACCTTGAACATCATATACAGATAGGAGAGGACCAAACGTAGGCATGGAGCAGAAGTGATGGTGTTGGATGCCGAAAAAGCTTTTGATCGCATGGAGTGGGGGTATCTATTTCAATCTTTGGTGAGGATGGGGCTAGGTCCGGTTTACTGTGCTTGGGTTCAAACACCTGACAATAACCTGCAGGCACAGGTTGCGGTCAATGGATCCCTTTCTAACTTGTTTACGATGGGGCGTGGCACTCGCCAGGGATGCCCACTCTCTCCACTTCTTTACATGCTCTCCTTGAAGCTGTTGGCTGCGGCTCCTAGAACTCATGTATTAGGGGTTTTGTGGAGGGGGGGACAGGAACATAAAATCACTATGTACGCCGATGACCAGCTCCTTAATTTGCAAAACCCTGCACAAGACCTTCTGGCTGTTCATCATTTCATGAAGACTTTTGGAGAGATCTCGGGCCATCGAGTCAACTGGTCTAAGAGCAAACTGCTCTCAGTTGGTTTGTTGGAAAGGGCACAATTGATAGCTAATCTTGGGGGGCTACAGCTTGTTACTCAATTAAAATACCTGGGGGTGCAGCGGTCGGCTTTGATTCGCTCCTTACATACCTTGAACTATAAGCCCTTACTTGCCAAAATTGCAGAAGACTGTGAGAGATGGTCCCTATTGGGCAGAATTGGGGTGATCAAGATGACAATCTTGCAAAGAGTCCTCTATATGTATCAGTCGCTCCCCTTTAAAGTTCCACAAGCGCGTTTCAAATCATTAGATGCCATAATACATACATTTCTGTGGTGGGGAGGATGGGCCAGGATCAGGAAATTGACCTTACAACTTCCACCGAAGGAGGGGGGATCAGGACAGCAGAACTTTAGAACATACTTCTGGACTGCACAGCTAGCTTTTTTCCCTACTGGCCCTGCAACTTCGGAGTGCACGTGGCTGAGTCTGGAGGAGGATATGCTCCATGGGAACCTTAGGAATGATACCCTGGCTGGATCACTGGGTATACTTGACAAAGAGAAAATACTTAACCCCTTTACTAACACTTTCTTGCAGATTTGGGTCCAAGCACATCAGTATATTGGGCATAAATGTAACATGTCTCAGTATTCCAGTTTGCTAGCAGTTATGCGCAGCAAGGGCAACTACACACCCGAGGTTATCCAGCTCCTCTGGGAGTGGAGAAAGAGAGGACTTGTCTACGTTAGGCAGTTGTACGAGGGAGGTCGGCTGAAGAGCTTTTCAATGATCTGCTAAGAATGGGGAATACACCCGGGGACATTTTTCTCTATCTCGGGTCCATCAAAAATGTGGTGCCATCTCATCTTCTGCCAATGGGTGGTCGGCACCATCTCCTCTGGAGGAGCAACTTTTCAGTCCCCAGCCTGGGCAAAAAAACCCTCTCAGTTTATTACCACACCATCCCGGGGCATCAACAGACTCTGCAAGCCACTGAGAGAGATAAGTGGAGTGCGGACCTATGCTTCCCAATAGATCACTACACTTGGTGATTGTCCTGCTCCCATTATTTGACTTGTTCCCATAGCAACAGACTCCACCAGATCCAATTACATTTTCTGCATACAGCATATATAACTCCTATGAGATTACATACCCTTGACAGTTCAAAATCTGAACTTTGTCCAAAATGTGGAGTTGAGGAAGCCGACTTTATTCACTTGGCAATGCATACCCTAAAGTAGCCCCTTTCTGTCATTCTGTTCATAATATTGTGAGCCGAGTGTTGGGGTACACTCCTTCGAAATCTCCCCTTGAATTACTATTGGGGTTGACCCTGTCCACCCAACTTGGAAATCTAATAATCCATTATGATCTCTGACACTTATTAATGCCAGGAGGACAGTAGCTCAAGGATGGATGGCACCCTCCCCCCCCCATTGGTTGCTAAGTGGGTAATAAATTTAAAATCATGCATGGCCTTGGAAAGGGTACAGTTGAGTACTCAGGGTAAACTTCATAAATTCTTTGAGGTATGGCACCCCCTATTGGAAGCAGTGGACTCTGGAGATTTTCCCTTTTAAAGTATAAGGATAAGCTGTATATGAGCCTGCATTGTTTCCATGGCCAGGGCCTACTGCATTTCGCTTCCTGCCTTGACCAACAAACTTGCTGTTATTAAACCCATGCTTGTCTTGTGCTGTATGTTTGTACAGACAACGGATTATATGAACTCTTCTGCCTTGGTTATATGTACTTACTCCTGTATGCACATCTGTTACCAAATAAACTATTTTTTTGGGGAAAAAAAAGAAGGTACTGTTGTGCTGGCTAGAGCCCAGCAACCGCCTGAGAGGGGTGCCATTCTTCATTCCACCCCTGCAGCAAATTCTCACAACAGGTACCTCAGGTCTGGGTTGGGGGGCTCACCTGGGTGCCCACCAGATCCAAGGAACATGGTCCACAGTGGAGACGGATCACCACATAAACATCTTGGAGATGCAAGCAGTTCTGTATGCCCTACAAGCCTTCCAGACTCAACCCTCCCCAGGTCCACTGCTGATACAAACAGACAACTCCAGCATGGTTCATTACATCAACAAACAGGGAGGAACTCATTTTTACCCTCTGTGTCGGGAAGCAATGAAGGTCTGGTATTGAGTCATAGATCACAGCCTGGAACTCTGGGCCATCCATGTCCCCGTTGATCAAAGCCTCTTGGTGGACAGCCTAAGCTGGTCTAAGTCACCAGCACGTGAGTGGGAACTTCTGACCTCCATGGTAGAGGATCTATTTGACTGTTAAGGTTGTCTGAAGTTGGACCTTTTTGTGTCCTTGTCCAATGCAAAACTGCCACTTTTCTGTTCACTTGCTCCAGGGCCTGGAGTTTTCTGGTGAGATGCATTGTCCCTCTCTTGTAAAAGGAGATGCCTGTATGCCTTCCCTCCCTTCCTGCTCCTTTAGAGGGTTCTCCTCAAACTTCAGATGGAAGGGGCAACTATGATCCTAATTGCCCCCTTTTGGCTGTGTCAGATCTGGTTCCCTTTGCTTCAGCACCCCTTGCCTCTATGCACAGGCTTGCTCTCCCAGGAGCAGAGCACCCTGGTCCATCCAAACCTCAAATCTCTCCATCTCCACAGTTGGCTCCTGAGGGTGAAGCCATTGCGAGGTCTGGTGTGTCTCCTAAGGTGGCAGATGTCTTGGTGGTGGCTAGGAAACCCGCCACCAGAGCCACCTACTCCATGAAGTGAAAGCATTTTGCCATATGGGCTGCATTGCACCGCCTAGATCCCTTCACCTGTCTGGTGAATCAGCTTTGTAGTACTTGCTCTCCCTCTCAGACTCTGGTCTAAAGATACTAGTCCATCGAGGTACATCTCTCAGCCATCTCTGCTTACCATGTACCTTTCGATGGCCACACTGTGGCTCAATTTTATGCCAAAATAAAAGATACCTGTAACTGTCATTAAGCACAAATCGCTAAGTTCAGCCAAAATAAAAGACACCTGTAACTGTCATTAAGTCTCTTCCTTCCCCATGTGTGCTATATTTATCCAGTGGTAAGGTATACTTGATTTGTCATATTAACTGCTTTCCCTTCCCCTTCTACTCCTGGCTTTATCTTTGCTTACGCTCCACTGCTACTCTATCAAATTTCTTCTCCCTCCCATATCAGTTGTAGACTGTTGTTTGTTCTAGCTGCCAAAATACTGTATATTTGATTTGATTAAATCAAATCACACCAGTCATCATGTTTCATTTATCAGTATGCGACCTATAAGTCGCTTCCCTGTCTCATATCAATGTTTACCACCTGCAGTCACCCTGTGTGGTACCCTTGTATGTATATCCAGCCTGCATCATGTAACGTGTATTTCATGTATATACTGTTATTACCTATCTGTGTTTGTACTTTAAGTGATTATGTCACAAGACCTCCTTGTGAATGAGCTTGCTCAATGGAGTTTTCCTGCAATAAACTTGAACTTGAACTAAACTTGAACTTGAACTTGAACTTGACTCGCACATTTTTGAGTGGCATCCTGTACTTAAAGCCTCCAATCCATAACCCTGTCCCAGCTAGGGACTTCAATTTTGTATTAGAAAAACTCACCCTGCCTCCATTTGAACTGGCCACAAGTTGCAAACTATTTTCCAGAGCATCCAGGGGAAGCATTGCCCCATACTTTGGATGTGCATAGAATTTTGAGGTACTGTACACACCGGACATAGGCCTATATAAATTCCTCCCAACTGTTTGTTTCCTTGGCTCCTGGGAAAGAGGGCATTCTAGTGTTCAAACAGTGTTTATCCAAATTGTTAGCCAATTGCATTATTTTTTGTTACAGGAAATACAGTAAGGAACTTCCTAGTGTGGTTCATGGCCATTCCACCAGAGGCATGGCTACCTCCATTGCCTGTTTCCATAACGTTTCCACTGCGGAGATCTATGAAGCTGCTACTTGGAGCACTATCCATACCTTTACCAAACACTACAGTCTGGACATTGCCACTAGGTGTAGGGCCAATTTTGGCCTAGCTGTTCTTCGAGGCCTTCTTTCTTAGGTCCTTACAGCCAACAACAGCCCCCCCCCGGACTGTCTTGTCAGTTGTTGCCAGAACTGCTTGGAATTCATTCTACCAGTGTGGCCTGTGGCAAGAGATGCCGCCAAAGTAAGATAGTACAGTTATGAAAGAACTTAGGAGATCTTCGAGAGGATCTCTTGCAGCTAGCCATGCTTTCCCTCCATCCTTCCCCCACTTTTTTCCTTTTTCCTAGCCTTTGGGCCTTTTTGCTTGGCTCTCCCTTCATATGGAGGGGGATCTTCTGCTTCTATTCTTCCTCTCAGGATGCCTTGGTTTCCTTTTCTCTGTTCCCAAAGCAGACTCTTGCTTTTGCTCTCTGGAGGGAGAAATGAGGAGGGCATGGGAGCCTCCAAACCCTTATAGGGATGGCCAACGTCAGAGGGTGATGTCAGCAGTGGGCGGCCCCCTCTGGTAGACTGCTAGCTAGAAAGTTTCTGTGTGGTCCTAGTACCTGGCAGCTAAATCTTACCGATCTGGCCTGCTGCAAGAGATCCTCTCAAAGATCTATTGTTATGGTAAGTTCTTACATAACTGTACTTTTAGCATCACTTGTAAGGGACAGGACTTGTAATAACTCACTTGTGGTTCTGCCACCCATGAGTTATAGTTCTGCCCCTCACACTTGAAGATAAATTACATATTTTGAGTCAGGTCATTGTGTATCTCAGATATACATATATATATAAAACCTGTGGATAGTAACTTGTAATCTAATTGCCTAAAATGGTTACATGGCGAAACCTTGTTTGTGTTATAGCTCTGTTGCTGTGACAACTGTCAGTAAGTCTTCCGAGCATGAGCAGTACATTTCTTAACTTAGCTTTTGATCTTTCAGGCTGCTGCTAATCTTGCTGCAGTGCAGCTGCTTCTTAAAAGCTGCTACTTGTTAAGCATTGCTGTTGCTTATTAAAAGTAACTCAAGATCTTACTTCAGGAGGGTTCCTGCAGTAGGTGCTTCACATATGGGACTCGCCCCCCTGGCGTCAGGTCTGAATAACAAACTGTGAATAGCAATCATCAGCGGGGACCACCCCCAGCGTCCAGGTGATGTGACGTTAGCTCGACTATAAAAGGGGCGGTCCCGCACCCGCCCTCCAGTTCTTTCCTGCCGTCGCCTCAGTACATTCGGCCACGAGATAGAACAGTGATCACGTCTGCGTTTGTCTAAGTTTTCTTCGCCTCATAAAAATCCTTTTTTCTTAGAAATTTTTTAGATTGATGTTTTCTAGACAAAAGAAGTGCTGAGCCCAAATCCCGCATGGGGATGACCACTCCCGCTGCCTCCTCTGCCTGGGTTCCAAGTACAACACAGAGGAGTGCTCCATCTGCCAGGCCTTCAACCAGGCAACTCGAACCAGGTGCAAGCAGACCCTTGAGGCCCACTTCCTGACCTGATGACTGGCGTCGATGGAAAAGGAGCTTCATGAATTGAGGGAAAGGTCATTGTCGCCAGCCCCAAAAAAGAAGAAGAGCAACGAGAAGCACCGGGACAGGAGTCCGTCACCACGCGGGATGCCTACCAAAACCGTGAGTACTCCTTCTGGTATCTCGTCCACCTCTTCGGGCCGGGCGCCTTCTCCCCCTCCTGCTGAGGTGAGCAGGCAGCCAGAGGTAGCCTCTCTGGAGGTCTCTGTCAAGTCGCCTCTTTGCCTTCCCGATAAGCCACCCCTCGACCCTGTCGAAGGGTGCATGGCTCCAGCTGCTCAGTCTAGCGGTGGTCTCCTGACCACCACTAGCCTGGTGTGGTCCAATCAGTCAGATAACGGCTCCTTCATCACCTGCCCGGACTTATCCACTCTCCCGTTGGGCTCCAGTTTGGCCCCCAGTGTCGGACAGAGTGAGTGGCAGAATGACACCTCGTCCCACCGGGTTATCCATCCCAGGGACTTGCCACCCGATCCTCAGCTTCCTCTTCCAGCAGGATTGCAAACTGACCTGTCATTGGGGTCCTTTCCAGATCTTCCCCCCTTGCCAGGTCTACCACCGTCCCCGGCCATAAGTCCATTGCCAGCTGGGGATCCCTCCATGGAGCCTCCTCCCTTGGGACCTTCAGGGGCTCTCCTGGATCCCTCACCACCTAGTGGCACTATGGCACATCCCCCGGTAGGACCGGATCCATCTGGTGAGTTCCCAGGTCCAGAATCTCACGTCCCACCTCTGGGTGTCCCACTGTTGGCTCCACAGTACCCGATGCCAGGCCATGTGCCCCTGATGCTGGGGTATCCTGGGTACTCCTATTATCCGCAAGCATTGCCAGGCTTTCAATACCCCTCTTGGCAATACCTTCAGTACCCAGGCTTCCCTAACTTTCAGCCTCCTCCTCCTCCGCCACCCCTGGCGCTGGACCGTGAGTCAGCCCCCCCAATGGTGGCAGGATGCCAGAACCCAGCTCCTAATGGAGATCAGGCAGTCTGTGGGGGATATCCCCCTTCCCAGGGTCCCCCCTCCACCGCCTCCTTCCGGAAGAGCTTCAGGTACTTTACTACTGGGATCTGCTGGGCTGGATCCTTCCATCCCCAATGGCTCTGAGTCCGAACCTTCAGACCCCAGATCTCCCATTAAGGAGTCCCCCAAATCTCCTCCAGAGGATCCCTACTTCGGACACCTCTTACGCACTTTCCAAGCAGCTGGAAGCTGGCCTTCAAAAGTGGTGGATCCACAGTGTAAAAGACTGGCGGAGCACCTGGATTTAACCACTTCTGATCCCATGCCCATCCCTCCGTGGATGGGCCCGCATGAGGACTTGGTGACCACGATATGGCAGCAGCCGTCCTCCATACCAGCGGTCTCCCAGAAGGAAAATTGTACTTATTATCCCCCGGAAGGGATCCAGCATCTCACCTCTCATCCAAAGGCTGACTCCATGGTAATCATGGCCGCTCATGACCGGTCGGCTCAACCGAAACACCTGAGCTCCTCACCTCCGGACAAGGACTCTCGTCAGTTGGACCAGTTTGGCTGGAAGATTTATTCTTCTTCCTCTTGCGCCATTCAGTCACTCAACTATGTCTCTCACATGGTTGCTTTCCAGAAGGCTTCTCTTTCAGAACTGGAAAGGGACCTCCTGGAGGTTCAGGATGAAACCCTTAGGAAGAAACTTCTGGAAAAGGTCAGGATGGGAAAGTCCTCATGTCATCATGTACTGTGGGCAACATACAACTCTGTGGACTCAGTGGCTAGAGCAGCAGCCACTGGGATCTGTCTCTGCCACCTCTCCTGGTTACAGATAGCAGGTCGGGCACAGGATGTACAGTCTTCCCTTTTGGACGCACCTTTTAGGGGTTCCATCCTTTTGGTGGCGATGCCAAAGACATTATCACGGGGCTGCAAGAGAGTGGACGCTCCTTAAAAGACGTATGCTCTATGTACTGGACGGGACAGAAAAAGCAGCCTTTTCGCCGCCAAAGAAGGTGAAATAGGAACCAGGGTAAGCGTCAGGGCAAAAGATGCGCCTCTGGCTCAGAAGCACAAACCCCCCAGGCTAAGTTCCACAAATCGGCCTCTGGGGCAAAAGCTCCCCTCCCCTCAGCATCCTGACTCCTTTCTCCCTCCTTCTGCTTCCTCCTTTAAGTCAGGAGGAACTGGTCGGAGGGAGGTTCGGCCTCCACCTAGAGGGATGGAGTTTCGTCACCGCAGAGTCTTGTGTGCTTCAGCTCATCCAGTGGGGTCACTCGGTAGAGTTTTCTGAGATCTCAGCCCCTCTTCCGCTGGGATGGTCTTTCTATCCCTGGGATCAGGTCCCCATTGTCTCTCAAGAGATCCAGGCACTTCTACTAAAGAAGGCCATAGAGCCCGTCCCTCAAAACCAGATAGGAAGGGGATTTTATTCCCCACTTCTTCCTAGTCCTAAAGAAAACGGGTGACCTGAGACTGATCCCGGACCTCAGCACACTAAACATCTTCGTCGAGTACAAGAAGTTTCGTATGTTGACTCTTCAGGGGCTCCTCCTCCTGCTCCATCCAAACTCTTGGCTGTGCTCTCTGGATATGCAGGATGCCTATCTGCACATCCCTATCCTCCCGGCCCACCGACACTTTCTCTGATTTGTTTTTATGGAGAACCACTTCCAGTTTCCAGCGCTTCCCTTTGGCCTTTCTTCAGCCCCTTGGGTGTTAACGAAATGTTTAGCGGTGGTGGCGGCATTTCTATGCCACCAGGGCATTTATGTCTTCCTGTACCTGGATGACTGACTCCTCGCAGCACCTTCTCCTTCCAGCCTGAAAGAGTCTCTCTCTTTCACTCTGAACTTGTTCTCTCTTCTGGGTATCACGGTCAGTTTGCCCAAATCCCAGCTAGTACCATCTGAACAACTCCAGTTCATCGGAGCAGTACTAGATACAGTTCAAAGCAGGACTTTTCTGCCATCGGATCGAGCCGAGACTCTAGTTGCTCAAGTCACTCTCATGGCCCAGGCTTGATGGATCCCAGCACATGCTGTGCTCCATCTCTTGGGACTGATGGCAGCAGCCATTTCTACAGTGCCCCTGGCCAGACTTCACATGAGGGTCACCCAATGGTCTCTCCAAGTCCAATGGGATCAGAGGACAGATGACATGAGCCAAAAGGTCATGATCTTCAACAGCCTTCAGAGAGATCTTTGCTGGTGGCATGATCTCTCCAACCTTTCCAGGGGAATGCCTTTTCACTCCCCTGTCCCAACCCAAATCCTCACCACGGATGCCTCAGACTTGGGCTGGAGAGCCCATCTGGGGATTCACAAAACACAGGGGTCTTGGCCCGACCAAGAGCTCATGCTCCACATCAACGTTCTGGAAACCAGGGCAGTTCTTTATGCCCTCCAGGCATTCCAGTCTCTCCTGGTGCCAGGGCATCTTTTGGTCCAGATGGACAATATGTCCACAGTATGGTATCTCAACAAACAGGGAGGAACCCGCTCATATCCGCTCTGCAGAGAGGCAATGAGGGTCTGGTACTGGGCAATTCAGCACAGCCTTTTCCTGACAGCAGTCCATGTCCCAGGGGTAAGCAGCGTTCTGGTGGACAGTCTCAGTCAATCAATTGCCAGGGCTTATGAGTGGGAACTAAAGTCAGAGGTGGTCGAAGAACTCTTTCTTCATTGGGGTCGACCAGAGATAGATCTGTTCACCTCTCCATTCAACGCAAAACTACCCAGCTTCTGCTCACTCATTCCCGGGTATGGTGCTTTTTGGACAGGGAGGTTTCTCTACACCTTTCCTCCCTTTCCTCTTGTTCAGAAGGTTCTGGTGAAACTTCAACAGGAAGGAGCGCATGTGATCTTCATTGCTCCTCTCTGGCCACACCAGATTTGGTATCCTCTCTTACAACAACTGGCACTGGAACCTCCGGTCCCCTTGCCATTTTCACTCAACCTTCTGACTCAGGAGCAGGGAACCCTGGTGCACCTGAGCCTTCAGTCTCTCCATCTTCATGCGTGGCACCTGTGGACATAGCAGTCTCCCGCTATGGTGTCTCCTCGCAGGTGGCACGTATCTTGGTAGAAGCCAGAAAATCCTCTATTAGATCCACTTACGCCATGAAGTGGAAAAGATTTTCAATCTGGACTCTAGCAAGGAGCTGGGATCCCTTTTAATGCTCGGTGGCCCAGGTGTTAGAGTACCTCGCACATTTATCTGTGACGGGCCTTAGCTATTCTTCCATTAAGGTCCATCTCTCCCAGTGGAGGGCAAAACCTTGGCTCAGCTGGAGGTTGCCAAAACCTTTCTGAAAGGCATCCTTCACTTGAAACTCCCGATCCGGAATCTCTGTTCCCCTGGGACCTGAATTTTATGCTCGAGAAGCTGACTTTACCTCTGTTAGAGCCAGCTTCTACTTGCGACTTATGCTTCCTTTCCTGGAAGACTTTATTTCTAGTCACAGTCATTTCAACTAGAAGGGTCTCTGAGCTTCAGGCTTTTATCTGCAAGAAACCCTATTTAATTTTTCATAGGGACAGAGTAGTCCTTTGGACTAACTCTTCATTCCTTCCCAAAGTGGTCTCAGAAACCACTCTGAATCAGAGCGTGGAATTGCCAGTATGCTATCCCCAGCTTTCCAACAGGGGGGAATACCTGCTGAACACTTTGGATGTGCATCGGATTCTGAGATACTATACTAACTGGACTAAAGAGCTACGTAAGTCCAATCAGCTCTTTGTAGCCTTTGTTCCCCAGTGCCAGGGCAAGGCTATTTCCAAACAAACCATTTTCCGATGGTTAGCCAACTGCATCCATTTCTCTTACCAGAAATATGGGAAGTCCCTTATGGGGGCAGTTAAAGGTTACTCCACTAGGAGTGTTGCTACTTCTACTGCTTTTTTCTGTAATGTGTCTACTGCAGAGATCTGTGCAGCAGCCACGTGGTCGTCTGTTTACACCTTCACTAAGCATTACAGTCTGGACATCGCCTCTAGGTGCAGAACCGGCTTTGGTCTTGCAGTTTTGCAAGGCCTCCTGTCATGAGTCCCTGTGGCTACTTCTCCTCCTCCCGGATGCACTTCAGCATTATTTACCTTGGGGACTGCTTGATATTCAGTCCTATATGTGAAGACCTACTGCAGGAACCCTCTTGAAGTAAGATATTGCAGTTACATAAGAACTTACCGTAACAGTAGATCTTTGAGAGAGGTTCCTGCAGTAGGTCTAGTTTCCCATCCACCTTCCCCCAGCTCCTGGATGTTTTTTCCCTTTATTTTTCATCCTACTTAGTCCTTGAGTCTAGAGAGGAAGCAGGGTCCTAGGAATCTTTACTGCTACTTTATTCTTACCTTTCTATAGATCTCCGGTGGAAAAGAACTGAAGGGCAGGCGCAGGACTGCCCCTTTTATAGTCTGGCTGACGTCATGTCACCTGACATTGTGGGGCTGTCCCCGCTGATGATTGCTATCTACAAGTTTGCCGTTCAGATCTGACACCAGGGGGCACAGTCCTATATGTGAAGGCCTACTGCAGGAACCTCTCTCGAAGATCTACTGTTACGGTAAGTTCTTGCGTAACTGCAATTTCATTAACTGCAGCTGCTAGTCAATAGAAACAGGAAACTGCACTCCAACAGCAACTGAAAGCTAAACTCAAGCTGCACAAAAAAGTTACACAGATCTGTTTAAAAGAAGACTTAATAAAAGAAATATGGTCTTGAGTTATTGTATAATAGTGGAAAACTAGTGTCACTCGTGTTGAAAAAGTGGCAGAAATGCCTTCATCTTGTACCTTCAGACATTATAATCCAGCTGGTCACCCTTCAGGCACTAATTTTCCAAGCCTCAACCCAAGCCCATATTTTTATTGTATATGCATGGTAGTGCAACTTAATACTAAGGTTGAGTAGTCTAATGTTAAACCCCAAATCTTCATCAAGAATATCTCTTGCAGCAAGCCACACCATTGGAACTATAGCCATCAGGCACTAGGAACACACAGAAACTTTTCTAGCCAGCAGTCTGCTGGGGCCATCCATGACAACATCAGCCAGCATCACTCCTTCTACATATAGCCTCCTCAATTCTTTCCCCACTGTTGACCATCGCACATCGGATCCCACGGAGTCTCCACTGCTTCAGTCGACTGCCCAAACTTTTTCTTTTCCTTTTCTCACACTATTTACCCTAATCACTTTATCTTAAAGTGATTTTCCAATTTTATTTTATGCCTACTGATCCCTAAAAACTCTTTCATTTCTGCGAGTGTGGAAAGAAGATTTCAGACTAGGACAACCATGATGCCTGCATCAGCTGGTTAGGCCCAGACCATGATGTGAAGGTCTACAAGGTCTGTCGTAAATTCAGCCAGACTATGAGGCAATGCCACCAGAACGTCCTCGAACAGATGGTGAAGGAGATGGAGTTCCAGGTCAGAAGTTCTTCCATCTCCCCGGCTCTGTCCATGGGCTCCCACTCTTCCAAGGCCCAGGACAAATCAGCTGGGAAGCACAAGAACTGGGAGAAGGACAAACATAGGGACTGGTCCCCCCCGATTCGCTCGCAGTTGCCACGTAGGGCACTGGCCACAGCTGGGCTGTTGTCGGCCTTGGTGATGTCCTCTGCTGCAGCTCACACCCTTTCCTCCACAGGGTCAGCTTTTGCATCCCCCCTCCACCTCTCCTTAGCAGGTGTGGGGCCTTTGGTGCCAGATCTTCTCTCACTCCTGCTGACTGTTCAGCCCCTGCTGTTCAGGCCCCTCTCTTCTGTGGGCCCACAGCTAGGGAGCTCTGCCAGACTAATCCTGGCTGGTGTTGCCTCATCGCTGTAGGGGTTTCCCCTTCCTGGTGACACCATTGGCACTTGCTTTGGACCTCTCTGCTGGCTCAGCCTTAGCAGGTGGTGGGAAGTCATCCTCAGGCCTCCAGTCTCCCAGGTGATGACTGCATCTTTCTCTGAGGGCTTTCCTTCGATGTCGGGGACACAGTCTTCCCCGTTGCCACCCCAGGCCTCTTTGTTGAGGACAGGTACCCAGCCCCTTCCATTGAAGTCTCAGACTGCTCCAGTGATGCCAGGGCCCCAGCCCCTGCTGCTAGTGCCTCAGCCTGCTCTGCTGGCGCCGGGCCCTCAGCCTCCCTTGCCGATGCTGCAGCCCACCCCAGCGATGCCTATCACTGATGTCCAGATTATGTTATATTTCTTCTGGGACTTTATGCATTGTCTTGCCCCTCCAACAGGGCCAGCGATGCCAAGGCCTACTGGGCCTGCCCCTTCCTTGACATTTTCCAATGGTGCTGCATCCAGCTCATCCCTGCTGTTCCACACCTTCAGACCCCGGCATGATGAGGATGAGGATGGAGCCACCAGTCCCGCTTCATATTCTTCTGCCAGATCGTTCTGGGGGAAAACTCCTCTAAATACACCCTGAGGTCCCCCCCCTCGACAGCACCTCTTTCACTGCAGTCATGAAGCAACTACAGGCCGGCCTGGTGGCACTGAGAGTTGAGGCGTTCGACGCCACACCTCGTGCCACGCTGGCGATCTGGGTTCGGGGAGCCGGGGGTCGGCAGGGAGGGTGAAGGATTGAGCATCCCTTGGACTGCTCTTCTTCCCTAGGGAGGGGGGATTTCACCAGCCGATATACTGGTGACCTCTAGTGGAGGCTGGAGGCACTACAGTACTCGGCCGCGAGACGCTGGGGATTGGAGTCTCGGCAGACATCTTTCAGGGGTGCGCGGGAACATGCATCAGCCGAGCTGGACATTATTGCACATCTGAGCTCTGGGGGGAGTTCAAGGAAAAAGTGGAAAACAACGGCACCAAGGATAGGCGACGGCACCAAGTCCCCCATGCCCTTCGCTGGGCCATCCCCATCCGACCTTCCAGGTCCTTCACCTCAGTCCTGACCTGCAGCCTTAGTCTGAATCTAAGAGCACCCAAGAAGCAGAAGGTGACCCACCCTGGGGAGGTTAGACCAGGGGTGCTGGCTGCAGGGAGGTGGGGAAGAGGGAAGATTCAGTTTGGGGGGGCCTCTGGCGGGCAGGATAAGGACTTGAATGCCCAAGAGAGTTCCATGGGGCCATGACCGGAGGGAAATAAATTTTGGGGAAAAAAAAATGAAGCAGCTACAGATCACCATGGGGTTTGATGCAGAGGAGCAGGACATTGTCCGGAAGAACCTTACGGAGTACCTGGAGCTGCCAGACTCTCCGCCTATCATAATCCTTCCTTTGATGGCGGCCTTTGAGGATGCCACCATAGCTGCCTGGTACAGTCCTAACCTCATCCCTGCTGTGCCCAGGAAGGCCCATAAATTATACCAGGCTCCCTCAGGGAAGCCCTTCTTTGCAGAACAATCACAAGCAAATTCTATGGTTATCAAGGCTACCCATGATAGTACTAACAGTCCTAAACATCCTCGCTGTCTTTGTCTGGACAAGGAATCCAGAAAGCTGGATCTTATAGGCAAATGGACATTTGCCTCTACCTACCTAAGGAGGTAGAAGACTTGGTTTGCTGGCCAAGGCACCTAGCTTCACCTGAGCTCTTTCCTTCTAAGACTGCTTGAAAGGCAGAGTAGAGAAACTTACCAGAGCAAGGGAGAAGGATTAAGACTTAGTTTGGCTAAGCAGATTTACTGTGTGGTGGTGTTTTTATTTTTTACTCACAGGGATTGCTACTGTTTGTTGCTAACATTTCATTGCTTTATTTTTTCTCTGATTCAAATTGTTGTTGCTGGTATACCTTCTTCTACAAGGTGTGCCTACAGGTATGTGCTAACAGATTACTGCTGTAATCTTCTGATTCAAATTGTCTTTGCAAGGTATATCTTCTGTTACTGCTTTATTTTCTCTGGAGCAAAGTGTTTCTTACAGGGTATATCTTCTCTGAAATTATTACAGGTGGTGCTTTACAGGTTTTACAGTTTTATCTAACATTAGGATAAGCTTTCAGGGTTACTGCATTTGTTGTTGACTGATTGTTTCTGCTCTTACCTCCTTGTTCTTTCGTCCGTGGTTCTTCTTTTAGGCAGGAAGGGCCCAGCCACCCACCCCATCCCCAACCACCCCACGCTACACTCCTTTATAGGGTACCACAGTTGTGACATATCCTGTGGCAGAGCAGGAAGGGGCGGATCAGTGGGGCCTCCACAAGGTGATATCATTTACAGGGCACTAGTAATTTAACTTGTTATAACAAGTTAAACAAAGCACAATTAAACCATTACTTGCATTTTTTCCTTTTTTTCCTTCTAATTACTCTGACTAGGTTACAAACCCAGCAACTTATTTGGAATGGATTTCATTAACTGCAGGTACTGTGGAACAATTTTCAGAAGGACAGTCTTACAGGATTTAGGACACTGTCCTACATGCTGGGCCTTTGAGATCTTAGGGCTCAGCTCCGGGCAGCATGGGCAGAGATTGCACGCCTCAAATTTCATATTGAAGAGGAAATACATTATAAGAACCACCCGCCATTTCCCCAGCATCCAACAGAAAACCAACGCAGAGGGTAGTTGGTCCAGGAGGTTGGCAGGTGGTTAGGAGGAGCAAATCAGGTGCCCCATCACCTCTGCCTCCAACACATTACCTCCAAAACCATATAAACACTACAAACAGGTATCTGCCTCTATCTCTGAAATCAAATAAAGAGGCAGAAGACACTGCAGAGCAGGACACTGCGGCACAGGAGCTAGCACAACAAAACTCACCCAAATCAGGAACCAAAACTAAACAAGCACAAAGGAAATCCAAAAAACTTCTGATCATAGGAGACTCCATGATTCGGGGAGTTGATACCCATCTCCAGCCAGGGGTGATGGTCAGATGTCTCCCAGGTACATCAGCATGGAGAGACACTGACCGCATTGCTAAAATTGTTCACAAGGCAGGAGAAAACATTGATGTCCTAGTACACATAGGGACTAATGATCTCGCCAGCCGGTCAGTTGTGGAGACCAAGGAACACCTGACTAGGCTGGGTGACAAACTATCATCTATTTCGTCCGGCATCTCCTTCTCTGAGATCCTGCCAGTCTGGGAGAGGGAGCAGATGGACGGAAGGTCAGAGAAGGGGAGATAGGGGAGCTAAACACGTGGCTCAAGGACTGGTGCCAGGAAAAAGGACACAGATTTGTAGGGAACTGGCAACAGTTCTGGGAGCGAAAGTTCTTTAAATTTGATGGACTGCATCTGACTAAAGAGGGAGTCAGTGCATTGGGGCAGAAGTTTGACGTCTTTGCAGAATATTTAAACTAGCAAATGGGGAGAGGGGTGCAGCACCCCATACGTGGAATGGGAAGAACACCCCTCCCCCCTCAGCTAGTGGTCAAACAGGAATTCAGCGTGTTTGCCGTTCATTTGCATCACCAGGTAAGAAAAAAGGTTTGTCTCCCCATACGATGCACAGGGGTAATGCCAAACTTCACCCAACAACTAACACACCAAAATCTGGCCAATGGATAATCATGTACACAAATGCTCACAGCCTGGGAAATAAGATCCCAGACCTGCAGGCAATAATGTCAGAGGCTAAACTGGACATAGTAGCAATTAGTGAGACGTGGTTTACCAGTAACCACACTTGGGAGACTTCAGTACCTGGCTATGTATTGTTCAGAAGAGACCGAGGTGCAAAAGGGGGAGGAGGCCCTGTATGTTAATGAAAATATCAAAGCTACAGAAATTCAGAATACACATAAGGAGCCAGAAGAACTGTGGGTCACCCTGGAAACAGGAAATGGGACAGCCATAAGAACTGGGGTTGTCTACAGGCCCCAGACCAGAGGGAGGACATAGATACATTACTGTTAGAAGATATACAAAACATGACAGCTAAAGGGAGGTTCTGATAATGGGAGACTTCAACATGCCAGATACAGATTGGTCAATACCAGCAGGAACATCTGCCAGAACTAGACTCATAGTGGATTCCTGCAGGGGAGGGCCTCAAACAACTGGTACAGCAACCCACAAGAGACAGGGCTATCCTAGATCTAGTACTGACTAACAAAGAAGGGATCACAGATCTCCAGGTAGAAGGTCACCTGGGGGCCAGTGACCATCACATGGTATGGTTCAGTTTGGCTACTACATCTAAATCATCCCATTCCAAGGCAAAAATATGGGACTTCAGAGGAGCTGACTTTGATAAGATGGCCTACAGAGTTAAGCTAGCCCTGGCAAAAAGAAACACAGGTGAGGGGGTACAGGCAAAGTGGGCAAGCATTAAGGATGCAATACTTGAAGCAACATCCCATTGTGTTAGACAGAAAAGGAAGTGCAAAAGAAAAAGGAAACCACTTTGGTTCTCAAATACAGTAGCAGAAAAGGTCAGAGCCAAAAGGCTGGCCTTCAGGAAATATAAGGGAACACAGCGGGATGAAGATAGGGAGGCATACCAAACTGCCCTAAGGGAAGCAGGTAAGGCAGTAAGGCAGGCAAAGTCCCAAACTGAGGAAACACTAGCACGAACAGTAAAAGAAGGTGACAAGACTTTCTATAGATACATTAGTGAAAGGAGAAAGTCCAGAGGGGGTATTGCTAAGCTTAATGGAGAAAAGGGAGCATGTGAGGAGGAGGACCTCAAGGCATCTATCCTAAATAGATACTTTGCTCAGTATTTACTGAAGAGAAGGTAGGACAGGGCCCACAGCTCAGCATCATGGACACAGGGGAGGAGGTGAGCACTACTCCTTCACAAAAGAAAGGGTCCTACAAGAGCTTGCTAAGCTCTGGGTGGATAAGGCAATGGGACCTGATGGCATACATCCCAGGGTACTTAAGGAGCTAAAGGAGGAACTAGCAGAGCCATTAGCAGAATTGTTTAGTGAGTCTCTGAGCACAGGAGAGGTCCCAGAAGACTGGAGAAGGGTTTATGTGATCCCGCCTCCACAAGAGTGGTAGCAGGGAGGAGGCGGGAACTACAGACCAGTCAGTCTTACCTCAGTAGTGGGCAAGATTATGGAGGCACTCCTTAAGGAAAGGATAGTGCAACACCTGGAATCCATAGGCACAGGATCCAAGACAGCATGGGTTTACAAAGGAAGGTCCTGTCAAACTAATCTCATAGATTTCTTTGACTGGGTAACCAGAGTGGTGGACCAAGGGGGAGCAGTTGATGTCGCCTACCTTGACTTTCAGCAAAGCTTTTGACACTGTTCCACATAGAAGATTGATAAATAAGCTGGGTAGGCTCGGGGTGGGTCAGAAGTTGGTCAACTGGGTGGCAAACTGGTTGACGGGCAGAAAACAGAGAGTGGTGGTAAATGGTATACAGTCAGAAGAGATGCAAGTCACAAGTGGGGTACCTCAGGGATCAGTCCTGGGGCCAGTCCTCTTCAACATCTTCATTAGTGACCTTGCAGATGGACTAGAGGGTAAGGCTTGTCTGTTTGCAGATGACACCAAGATCTGCA
The DNA here is from genome assembly GCA_016271365.2 of Neoceratodus forsteri. Taxonomy (NCBI): domain Eukaryota; kingdom Metazoa; phylum Chordata; order Ceratodontiformes; family Ceratodontidae; genus Neoceratodus; species Neoceratodus forsteri. The sequence continues at coordinate 31,503,003 of CM057456.1, forward strand.
ACAGAGTAGATGATCCAGGTGGGGTGGGCAGAATGAGAAGAGATCTGGATAAACTAGCAGAATGGTCAGAAGAGTGGCAACTGGGATTTAATGCAAAGAAGTGCAAAATCATGCACATAGGGAAGAGAAACCCTGAAGCCACCTATAGGCTGGGAGGGGAGTTGCTAGCAGTCACAAAGGAAGAAAGAGACTTGGGCATCATCATCACTGATGACCTAAAATCATCCAAGCAGACCTCTAAAGCAGTAGGTAAGGCTAGGGGTGTTAGGGTGTATTAGTAGGGGTATCACAAGTCGTAAGAGGGAGGTAATAATCCCTCTGTACAAGACACTGGTTAGGCCCCATCTGGAGTACTGCGTGCAGTATTGGAGGCCACACCTTCACAAGGACATTAACCAAATTGAGGCAGTCCAGAGAAGGGCAACCAAATGGTGCAGGGACTGCATCAGAAGACATATGAGGACAGATTAACGGAGCTCAATATGTATACCCTTGAGCAAAGGAGGAGAGAGGTGATGATCGAGGCATTCAAACACCTTAAGGGCATAAACAAGGTGAAAGAGTCTAACATGTTTAAATATAAGAAAATAGCAGGACAAGAAGACACAGCATGAGATTAGAGGGAGGCCGATTAAGGGGAATGTGAGGAAATTCTTTTCACAGAAAGGGTGGTGGATGCATGGAATGTTCTACCACAAGAAGTGGTGCTATGAATACAGTGCAGGGCTTCAAACAGGCATGGGATAGGCATAAGGGAGCAATACAAATGACTATGAATAGATAGGTCACTGACAGAGCAAAGGCCGAAGGCACATTTATAAGGTAGAAAAAGAAATGGGCAGACTGGATGGGCCTTGCGGTCCTTATCTGCCGTCAACTTCTATGTTTCTATGTTTCTCCCTGTCCATTAGGGTCATGAACTACATAACCCACATGGTCAAATACCAAAACATTCTATGGAGAAAGGTCAAGGCTTCAGCAGAGGCCCTCCCAGAGGGTGCCCAGAGGCAGAAGCTCCTCAAGACTCTTCAGTCAGGGGCAGATGTAGGCAAACATCTCTTACGGTCAGCCTGCTATGCGGCCAATGCCTCTGTGAGAGCAGCTGCAGGGGGAATCTGTCTCAGGCCCCATTCCTGGACTTAGGGTCTCTGGATTTGACTCAGATGTTCAACAGTCAATCCTGAATATCCCCTTTGAAGGCAGCAGACGTGTAGGACATTCTTGCTGACCTGCAGGCCTTGGGCAGAACACTGTGGTCTGTCCACTCCCTTTACCACACCCAGCCCAAAATACCTAGAGAGCACCCTTTTGTTGAGCCTACAACAAACCCAAGCAGGGCACCAGACCCCAGACCCCAGACCAAGCATTGGGCAGCAACAACCCTGCCGCCACCGCTGCAAAACCTCCCAGAGGAGGAACCACAGGATCGGCCACAGAGGCTACCTCGGCATGACTCCTTACCAGATCCTCACCCCCTAATTCCTCAAGAGGTGGTGGTTGTGGGTTGCTTCTCCCTTCACCTCAACAGGTGGTGGGAGATCACAACAGATGCATGGGTGTTGCAGATCATAGAGCTAGACCACATTCTAGAACTTTCTAGGGTGGCCCCCCAATTCAGTCTCACTAACCCCAGCTGCTGGGAGAAATTCATACTTTGCTACACAAAAGGGCCATAGAACCCATCCCTGTGAACCAGAGAAACAGGGGATTCTATTCCCACTTCTTCCTAGTTCCTAAATCCACAGGGGATTTGTGGCCCATTCTGGATCTGAGAGACCTGAATTCCTACATCCAGTACAAAAGGTTCAGGATGGTGATCCTACAGGGCCTGCTGCCATTGCTGCTTCAGGGAGATTGGATATGCTCTGTCAACATGCAGGATGCATACTTGCACTTCAAGGTGTGTGCCCCCCCCCCGGCACGTACTTCAGGTTCCAATTCCAGGGGAGCAGTATCAGTTTTGAGCAGTGCCCTTTTAGCTTGTCTTCAGCACCATGGCTCTTTACCAAATGCTTATTGGTGGTAGCAGCAACTCTCAGGAGCAGGGCATATATGTCTTCCGTTACCTGGATGATTGGCTGCTCAAAGCACAGGCCAGGGCCCAGCTGCTCCAGACTCTAGAGTGCACCACACAGCTGTTCCATACACTGGGAATTACGGTCAATCTGCTCAAGTCAGTCTTGACCCCCCTGCCAATGCCTTCACTACATTGGGGCGGTACTGGACATGGCTCAAGGCCTCATATTTTTACCGCAGGACAGGGTGGACCATCTGATGGGCCAGGCCCAGCATCTGTACAACAGCCGATATGCCATGGCCAGAACCTTCCTGCAGCTCTTGGACCTGATGGCGGCAGCCACTGTTATGGTGCCCCTAGCCAGACTGCACATGCAAATTCCCCAATAGATGCTGAGGGTCCAGTGGGATCAACACACTGACAACCTGGAGCAGCAAGTTCTAGTTTCCTCACTGGTCAAAAAGGTGCTGCTATGGTGGATAGAACCCAACAACCTTTAGAAAGGGGTTCCCTTCCTCATTTCTTCCCCTCAGCAGATGCCCACAATGGACGCCTCAGGGTTAGGCTGGGGAGCTCATCTGGGGGCTCATCAGACTCAAGGGACATGGTCTGCAGTGGAGACCACCCTCCACATCAACGTCCTGAAGATGAGGGCAGTTCTGTATGCTCTCCAAGCCTTCCAGACCCATGTGTCCTTGCGCCATCCACTGGTGCAGCCAAACAACATCAGTGTGGTCCACTACATCAACAAACAAGGAGGGATCCACTCATATCCTCTGTGTTGGGAAGCGATGAGGGTCTGGTACTGGGCTCTAGAACATGGCCTAGAACTGTTGGCTGTCTATGTTTCAGGCATCCGAATCATCCTGGTGGACAGGCTCAGCCACTCCCAGTCTTGGATGCATGAGTGGGAGCTCCTGACCTCTGTCATAGAGGACCTAACTCATTATCTCCAGGAAACACCTGTAGGTGGCAGCCAAATCATCCCCCTTGTCTCCCACAATGACTTCTGTTGGCAGTCAAAGACTTCCTGTTTGCCGTACTGAAAGGAAGTCGAAAAGGACTTAATGGGTGTTTCAACATGTTGTTTTTAGCCGGGTGCACAAACCTAGGTGATCAGACATAACTCAAAAAACAGTTAAAAATTTCTAGGAGCTTGCATGGTTGGCACTCATTTTGTTCCTAAAAAACAGACTGAAAGACCACAGGTTTTCTAGAAAAAATAAATGGTTCTTTTATTGCACAAACAACTGGGACAGGAATACTGAATTTAATGATGGTGATTTGGACATCTCTTTGGGCCCTGAAAGAGAGGCAGGTGATGATGGGACCAGAAGGGGCAACAACAGACTTTTTTTCAGCCCAGGACAACAGAGATTTAGAACCAGACCCTCAGGACCATATACACACAGAAGAACACAGAGGGGGAAGGGGAAGAAGAAATGGGAGAGGGACAAGAGGTGGCAGAGGGAGATAACGCTGGCTAGGGAGACAGGGCTGGGGTCTGGTAAGGCGTTCACCCCGGGAGAGGAACGACACCTGGAGGTCTTAACCCTTACAGAGACACCTCTTACAAAGATGCGGATTCAGGTGTTAAGCAAAGGGTTAAACTTCATTCCAACAAACAATTTAGACCTCTTTAAAGTAGAAATAGATCTTTTCAAGTTCTATAGAAGACTCCAGTTAAAAGACTTTTTTAACCATGCTCCCCCTCCAGTTCCACAGATAAATGAGCCAATTTATGAACATACTAACCTAAAAAAAACCTTTACCTTTTTTCCACTGCAAATAAACCCCACCCTCTGTACCTACTGTAATCTTGTGACAAAGGATAGAAGGGAAATAATAACAAGCATTTGTCAATGCCGAATGTTGTCTCGCTGGCATTGGTTGTGCAGGAGTTAGAGATGCATAATAGGAATGGCAGTGAAGTATTGAACTGACGCCCACCTCACCCCCACCCAGAAGAGACACATTTTCAACATATGCATTTTGGGACCTCCCCTCATGAACAGTGGCACTGTGATTGTGTTAATCTGTCCCAAAAGTTGATTTCCCAAAGCAACCACGCCATTCTACACCACAGGTGTGAAAACCCAATTTGGGCAGGATGTGAAAAATTACAGCTGTACTCTTCATAAGGAGATGTGAAAAAATGCCAGTGTTGAAAATCTGGCATGGAAATATTGCTAATTTGCGAAGTTTCGTTTTTTTTTTTTTAGTTTTCTTTTTTTGTTGACCGGGTAAGTGCACTAGACAAATCCTGCCTATTTTCAGGCACAACCCGGGGGAAGGGGATACAGATGAATGCCAACTGACCTTGAACCAGATTAAGCTGTTGGTGGTATTTTTAGTGAATGAGGGAAATTTGGCCAGGACACCGGGGAAATTCCCCTACTCTTTTCGATAAGTGCCCTGGGATCTTTAACATCCACCTGAACTACCACCAATCCAGGCAGATGGGACCTCGGTTTAACGTCTCATCTGAAAGACAGCACCTCAGAAGTGCAGCAAGGTTACAATGGTGCGTGGAAACTGCGCAATGCACGCTTGTAACACAGTCATTTTATGGACTTTCGTCACCACATTTTCAATATAGGCATTTTAGGACCCCTGCTCATGAACAGTGTAACCGTCATTTTCTCAAACTGTCCTGAAAACTGATTTCGCACAGCGACCGCGCTATTCTGTGCCAGACATATGAAAACACATTTTGGCCAGAATATGTAAAATGACAACTGTACTGTTCATAAGGAGGTGTGGAAAAATGCCAATGTTGAAAACCTGGAATGCAAATATTACAAATTCATGAAGTTACAAGCGTGTGTGGAAACTGCGCAACGCACCTTCATAAAACAGCCATTTTTGGGATTTTTTCACTAGATTTACAACATAGACTTTTTGAGAGCCCACCTCATGAACAGTGACACTGTCATTTCATTACTCGGTTTCGAAAGGTGATTCCACGCAGTGACCGCGAAATCACCTTTTAGGACCGAATAACATCATGACAGTGACTGAATTCATGAGGAGGGGGTCCCAATAACTCCATCTTGAAAATTTGGTGACAAAATTGAAAAAAAACCTGCTTATGCCATTATACAGCTTACCGGCATTTCTTCAGTTCACAGTCAGCTTTGAAGAGTGCAGATGTGTTCCTGGTCCACCGAAGATCATTGCGCCGTGCTCCAGAGGTAAGTATGGGGTGAGGGGGGTGTGGGGAGGCAGGGTGCACAGAGGGTTGGTACGGGCTACAGGAGGGCCACCGGAGTCGACAAGGGACCGTTTTTAGTTTTGCAAGTTTAAAAAAAAAAATTGCGGGATGGTTTTTCTTTTACAGGGGCATTTGGCACGCTGGGGTGGGCTCTGCGTGCCACCTGAGTGTTTTTGGGGGTTCCTGTAGCCGATGGGGATTGGGCACCCCCATCGGCACAACAAAATGGGGGACATTATGCCTATGGGGGAGGGCTCCCCCATCGTAAATTAAACTGGGAAGGGGGGGCATGATGCTGAGTGGGATTGGGCACCCCCTCAGCACACACATTAAATGGGAGGAGGGTTGCATTATGCTGACGGGGAGTGGGCTCCCCCATCGGCAAATGAAGTGGGTCGGGCACTCTGCAGCGGCATACCACCATGTTTTGCAGACTGGACACCAGGAAAGGCACGTCGCTGTGTGAGAAGCTTGGCTCTCATTGTAGTGGACCTTTCTTTAGATCTAGTGGTCAGTTTACGGGTTGAGGGTGTCAGAGCCTGCAGCTGCCTTATTGGGGAATGATGGACGCACCTACTGATGCGTACCCTGCATTCGCCCACAGTGACTGCACCTCCAAATCTACTACTGCTGCAGTATGTTGGCTGCGAAAGTGTGAGCCAACATAAAAAGGAAAAAATTTACGACATTCGAACAAAATGTTTCCTGGTGTGAAAGGAAAGTGATAAAAGAACTGCAGAATTCATCTGAATTTGTAATAAAAAGTGCAGATAAAGAAGGGGCAGTGGTTGTCTGGGAGAGAGCAGCTTATGTTAGTGAAGCAGAAAGACAACTCTCAAATACAACATTCTACACAAAAATCCAAACAGCTCCAATGCTGGATTCTATGTCAAAAGCAAATGAATTAATTCAGAGAGGAATGTCAGCTAATTGGATATCTGCTAAAGAAGCTGAATTTATGACTGTAAAGACCCCCTGGGAAACCAGTATTTTATCTACTTCCAAAAGTACATAAGGGAATAAACCCAGTACCAGGCAAACCTATTGTCTCAATGATTGGCTCAGTCACTGAGCCAATTTCTAAATTTGTGGAATTTTATATAAAACAACTGATCCCTACACTCCGTTCCTATGTCCAAGATTCAAATGATGTTCTGAGAATGGTCAAAGACCTGAATGTAAATGCAAATGACATACTGGTTACAAATAATGTAGAGAGCCTGTACTCAAATATATCTCACGAAGGAGGGTTGGGGGCTCTCAGAGAATCATTAGCAGCAAGAGGCACTACTTTCCCACCTAACGATTACTTACTGGACTGCGTGAGATTTGTACTGGAAGCTAATTATTTTTGGTTTAATGGCAGTCTGTATATACAACATAAGGGGACAGCGACGGGTACGACCTTCACTCCTAGTTTGGTGAATATTTATATGGGACAATGGGAAGATATATACGTTTTTGATCCTGCCAATAACCCTTTTAGTGAACAGATTAGTGTGTTGAGACGTTATATAGATGATTGCTTTTTAATTTGGAAAGGTACCAATAGCAATTTAGAGAATTTTTTGCAATACATAAATTCAACAAATCTGAATTTAAAATTCACATGGACAGCAAACACACAGGAGATTCCGTTTTTAGATATTTTGATTTAAAACAAGATAATAAAGTGGAAACAAAATTATATAGAAAACCTACATCCAGAAACATGTTATTAAGAAAAGAAAGCTGCCATCCTAAAAATGTAACTGCCAATATACCCAAAGGCCAGTTTATATGTGCAAGGAGAATTTGCTCTACAGAAAGTGGATTCACAGAAGCCAGTAAAGAACTGACAACTCATTTCCTCAATAGGGAGTACAACCCCACACAGGTTTTGGATGTCAAATGCCAAAAACAGACACATTCTTTTGCAGAAGAAACAGATAACTAAAGATGAGATCCCCACTTTTGTTACTTGCTACAACCCACTCGCCAACCAAATAGGTAAAGTAATAAAAAAACATTGGGGGATTCTGTCTAGTGACCCAAGCCTACAGGATTTGTCAAAGAAACCTCCCAAGAGTTACATTTAAAAGGGGAAAGAATTTGAAAGACACTTTAGTTAATACAGTGCTCCCACCAAAACAGAGAGAAGAAACATGGCTATCAGAACCGCCAATAGGGAACCACAGGTGTGGACACAATACTCATTGTGCAAATACATATAATACAAAAACCTTTTGTCACCCCAGAATAGGGGAAAGACACACTATTAAACAATTTAATGGTTGTACTTTTGCGGTGGTTTATCTCTTGATGTGTCCCTGTGGGCAAGCATATGTTGGCAAGACAAAGAGAACATTAAAACTAAGGGTTGGAGAGCACAAGGCTGCAATACATAACAATAATGAGAAATATGCCTTGGCAAGGCATTACAAGACAGCAGGCCATGGCTCTGCAGCATCTCTAAAATTTATTGGGATAGAAAAAAATAGACCTGGGGATCAGAGGAGGGAACATAAAACACCTTTTGGAACAGAGAGAAGCTTACTGGATGCACAAATTGATACACTCATCCTTAATGGGCTAAATGAAGAAAGTACAGTTACGCAAGAACTTACTGTAACAGCAGATCTTCAAGAGAGGTTCCTGCAGTAGGTCATCACAGATAGGACTGTGCTCTCTAGCATCAGGACCACACATCAAACTTCCAGCAATGCCTGGCGGGGGACCGCCCACCAGATGTCACGTGACGGACATCAGCGTGACCCTATATAGTGGGCGGTCCCCACGCCCACCCTCCAGTTCTCCTGCTGGAGATCCAAATAGGATGAGACAGGAGAAAGGATAAAATTCTGGAACCTAGTTCAGAAAAGGCTGAAAGAAATGCAAAAACTTGGGGAAGGAGGGAAAGTGTGACCTACTGCAGGAACCTCTCTCGAAGGTCTACTGTTATGGTAAGTTCTTACTTAACTGTACTATCTTACTTGGAGAGGATTCCTGCAGTAGGTCATCACAGATAGGACTGAATCCCAAGCAGTCACTCATAGAGAGACCGAGAGAGTCACGGGAGGAGCAACAACTGAAAGGACAGAACAGGACTGGCCTTAGGACAGTAGACCCTGGAGAACGGCAAGGCCAAACCTGGCCCTACACATAGAGGCAATGTCCAGACTGTAATGTTTCATGAAGGTATGGACTGAACTCCAGGTGGCTGCTGCACAAATCTCCACTGCAGAAATATTTCTCAAGAAGACTGTGGACGCAGCCATTCATTCCTCTAGTGGACTGACCCCCGACTTCCCCTGGCAGAGGCTTGTCATACTTCTGATAACAGAAGTGAATGCAGTTAGCAAGCCATTTGGATAAGCACTGCTTAGACACCGCTGAACCCATGGACTTGGGGGCAAAGAAATAAAAAGTTGATCAGACTTTCTGGAGCCTTTAGTCCGGTGGACGTAACATCTCAGAATTCTGTGTACATCCAGCGTATGAAGAAGAGCCTCACCTTTGTTAGAATGGGTAGGGTAGTACACTGGAAGTTCTACCGTCTGATTGAGGGTGAACTTGGAAACCACCTTGGGAAGAAACTTAGGATTTGTCCATAAGACCACCCGGTCCATATGAAAAATCAAATAAGACTCCTTATACATCAGGGCCTGAAGCTCGGAAATTCTACGAGCAGAAGTAATGGCAACCAAAAATAGCACCTTCCAAGAGAGACAACGCATGTCACAGCTCATCGCTGGTTCAAAAGGAGGAAGCGTAAGCTTCTCTAACACAAAATTTAAATCCCAAGGTGGGGTGGGGTTATGGATGGGTGGTTTCAGGTGGAGAATCCCTTTCAGAAAGGTTCTCGAGATCTTCAACTGTACCACAGGTCCCCCCCCACCAACACATGGTAGGCCGAAATGGCTGACAGGTGAACCTTGAGGGAGGAGTAAGATAGATCCAAATCAGACAGGTGCAACAGATACTCTATAATCTGTGGAGCCAAGCATGTAAAGGGGTCCCAGCCTTTAGACGCTGCCCAAATGGAAAAACACTTCCATTTCATAGCATAGGTGGATCTGGTAGGGGGTTTTCTGGCCTCTATCAGGACCTGAGCGACCCTGTGGGAGACGCCGAAATGAGACTTTATTATGTCTGCAGGAGCCACACATGAAGATGCAGGGTCCTGAGCCTGGGATGCACTAATCTGACTTGATCCTGGGTCAACAGGTCATGTCTGCGAGGAAAAGGAACCAGGGGTTCCACTGAGAGCTGCTGCAGGAGCGGAAACCAGATTTGTCTCGGCCAGAGGGGCGCTATCAGGATCATCTGAGCTCCCTCTGCTTGGAGCTTTAGAAGCACTCTCTGCAGAATGGGAAAGGGAGGGAAGGTGTACAAGAACCTCCCTGTCCAACAAAGTGACAACACATCGTGCCAGGCTCTGGAATGAGCAAGCAAAAGCTGGGAAGCTTTGTGTTGAATGGGGAGGAGAACAGATCTAGGTCTGGGTGACCCAATGTCTGAAAGAGAGACTCTGTTACTTCCTGACTGAGTTCCCATTCATGAGCAAGGGATGAGGTCCGTCTGAGGCTGTCTGCCAGGATGTTTTGAACTCCTGGAATGTGCATGGCAGTTAGGAATAGACTGTGCTGAATTGCCCAGTTCCACACCTGCTTCGCCTCCCTGCAAAGGCAATATGACCAGGTGCCTCCCTGCTTGTTGATGTACCAGACTACTGACATATTGTCCACCTGGATCAGTAGCGTTCCATTTGACAGAATGGACTGAAAGACCTGGAAGGCATAAAGAACTGCCCTCATCTCCAGGATATTGATGTGGAGTGCCATCTCCAACTGGGACCATGAACCCTGGATCCGGTGGTCTCCCAGGTGGGCCCCCCAACCCAGACAGGAGGCATCAGCTTTGAGGGTCCAGAGTGGTGGGGAACTTCTGAATGGAAGGCCCTAGGAAAGATTCAGAGGATCTAGCCACCAAAGAAGATCCTTCTTGATCGCACTGGAGACTAGAACCAGATGGTCCAGGTCATCCAAGAGCTGATCCCATTGGACATGCAAGGTCCACTTGGTGATCCTCATATGCAACCTGGCAAATGGGACCATGGAGATGGAGGTCACCATCAAGCCAAAGAGGCATAGCCACACTCTGGCTGGAAGGTATCTGGAAGAGGTCAGTAAATTGACCTGCTCTCGAATGGCCTCTGCCCTGTCTGGGAGGAGGAAGGCTTTGCATTGGACCATGTTCAAGATCACCCCAATGAACTGAAGGTTCTGAGAAGGGGCAAAAGTCAACTTGGGGAAGCTGACTGTGATACCAGGTGAGAAAAAAGGTCCAATGTGCACGAGAGGGCTTCCAGAAGACTGTCCTTGGATGGGGCTGTCAGAAGCCAGTCGTCCAAGTAAGGGAAAACTGCTATCCCCCAACAGTACAAGACCACTGCCACCACCACAAGGCACCTGGTAAAGACCCGAGGTGCTGAGAAAAGGCCAAAGGGGAGGGCTGTAAACTTGTAGTGCTCTCCTTGGAAGCAGAAAAGCAGGAAGTGGGGGTGGCTCGGGAACACAGGAATATGCAGGTAAGCATCCTGCATATCCAGTGCACAAAGCCAATGGTCCTTCTGCAGAAGAGACAGAACCTTTTGCACTCCACATAAAGGTTTAGACTGCTGAGATCTAAGATGGGTCTGAGGTCGCCTGTCTGTTTCAGGACCAGGAAAAAGTGGGAGTAAAATCTCTTCCCCTGTTGGCACAGAGGGGCTGGCTCTATGGCTACCTTCTGAATTAGAGGTGTGGGGAATAACACCAGCGACTTGGAGGGGCATCTGGAGGGAACTCCAGAAGCTCCAAGGTGTGCCCTTTTGAAACAAGCTGTAGTAACCATGTGTCTGAGGTCACATCTCTCCACTCATGCACATGGAGGGCGAACCTTCCCCCCCACTGGCTCCTTGCCCACAAGCAGAGGAGGGGGAGAGGGGGTAGCCAGTCAGGAAGCGGAAGGTCGAGGGGGAAGGGGTCCCCTGGACCCTCTCTGAGATTTGGAGGTGGAGGGGATGAAAAGGTGGGACCCGTGGACATTATTTTTCCCTGTCGTCTAGTGAAGGGCTGTTTACCCTGCCTTTTGGTCTGTCTCCAAATGGGTTATTTTCTCTGAAAGCCCAATCGGTACATGGACCTCACAGACCTCAGGGCCTGGCCACTGTCCTGAAGGCCCGTGATGATATCTTTGGTGTCCCCTCCAAAAAGCACAGAGCCCCTAAAAGGGGCATCCTGAATCACAGTCTGGACATCATTAGAGAGGCCAGAAATGCAAAGCCAAGTGTGTTGTCTAAGGGACACTGCCGTGGCGGAGGAGCGGGATACCATGTCCACAGTGTCATATGTAGCCCTTAGCGCGTGTCTACATGATATTTTAGAAAGGCGCAGGTCTTTGACCAACTCCTCCTTGAGCTCCAAAGATTCCATGGCCTGAATGCGGGACTCAAGCTTGGCCATAGTTGCTTTTTGGAATGAGACTATATGTGCTACGTAGTTGAGGGAGTGGAGGGTGTACATAGTGTAAGAATAAACTTTTTTTCCATACTGGTCCAGCTGCCGGGATTCCTTGTCTGGGGGAGATGTGCTTATCTGCTTTGGAGTGGCTGAGCAATCATGGGCTGCAGCAATAACAATCGAATCAGCTTTGGGGTGTGAGTCCAAGAAGGAAACCCCTTCTGGAGTGTGGTAGATCCAGTCTGCCTTCTTAGGGACAGCCGGAATGGAATGTGACAGCTGCCAGATGGCATCGGTGAGGTCTTCATGAGGGTCTGTCCATGGGGGAAAAGGGATAGGGGAAGCCATCTCGACATCTAAATGCTCAGTGAGATGCTTCCTCTTTGGATCCTGTTCCTCTCTATTCCAGCCATTAGACTGCTGGATAATGCGCAATAATTCTGTGAATAAAGGGCTCCTCAAGAGGGGACTTAGGAGAATACTTCCCCTTAGCGCGGAGGAATGTTCATCTGAAAAATCCTCCAAGGAATCTCCCTTGGAAAAAGAGGATTCATCATCAGGAGGCTCGAAATCAGAAAGAGTGACCTCCTTAGGAATGGACCCCACTACATGCACCTTCAAATGGACTGAGCTGACGGGCGAGGACCACTGGAGCTGGCAGGCATTTTTCTAAGTCAGACACCAGCTCAGACCTAGCCTCCTTCCACCAGGATTGGATCAAGCTTTGAAATTCCTGCTGTGGGGGTGCAGGGGAAGGAAGAGGTGGAGGAAGCAGAGGAGGAGGAACATGGGCAGGTGGATAGTGGTAGCTATGTGCGCCCGGACCATGGAAATGATGCTGATGGGGATAACCCTGGTAAGAGGGGTACCCCAGATACTGGTACCTTGAATAGATTGAATGGGGTAGATGGTCTAACAAAGGGCCCGATGGAGGATAAGCCATGGGGGAAGAAGCCTGGAATATGAAGACGGGAAGGTCCAGGCATGAATCCCTGTGAAAGGGTACCTGACGTCAGAGGAGCTGACATCAGGGAAATTATCGCCAGACCAGCCATCGTATAAGTAGAAAGCGTCAGGCCAGACAAAACTACAATTGGCGTTGGAATCAGACGTGAGGGCCCCAATGGAGGAGCTGACCAAATGCACGTCAGGGTCTCTGACGATGGATGAGGTGGAACTAACGTGAGAAGGCCTAATGAGGGTCCAACGGCCCAGAGAAAAGGACAGAGACTCTGTGGGGGGGTCAGCATCACAGCCTCTGGCCTGGAGCCTTCAAGAGGTGTTTGGGAGATCGTCACTGGGGCGGGTGAAGGGAGAACCACCTCCAGGGATCCTGTTCCCTCCTCCGTACCTGAAGTAACCACTGGGGCTGGAGAAACCACCAGGGGAGGAGGGAAGGAAGGTTCCCACCCAGGAGAAGTCTGGGGGGATGTATGGCTGGCAGCCAAAGTGGTGCTTGACTGGACATCGGGTGAGACGGCGTGAGCCCCCAACGGGAGAGCAAGGTCCAGGCGGATGTCAGAGATGGCCAGCTGATTGGACATGAGAGTTACTGGATGGTGGAGGGAAGGACCCTCGACCGACTTATCGGTAGAGGCCTGGCAAGTCCCAACTGAATCCTTGGGACTCAGCTTAATGGCTGCCGGGCAGGCCCTGGAGGAGCTGGGGGAACGACTTATCAGCAACAACTGGGCATTCGTCAGAGGAGTCAGCGGATGACTTACCAGTAGAGATCGGGATAAAGGCAGCAGAAGTACCTGGAGAAGCCCCAGGCATGGCCTGGAGAACCACAAGGGCAGGCTGCGGGGGAACAGCCTTACTGGTCGAGGGTCTGCTGGAGTCCCCTCAGTGCTGATCCTCTGAGTGCTCCTTCTCCCAATGCTTTTCTTTTTCCTTTTTCTTCTTTTTTGATTCCGAAGTAGGGGAAGATGTGGTGTCCCTCAGCTTCTGCATCTCTTTCTCAAGTGAAGCCATACTGGACTTCAAAAGATGGGCTTCCAAGTCCTGCTGTCTCCTCTTACGAGTGGCCTGACTGAAGGGCTGACAGTCTGAGCAGGCCGCAGTGTCGTGGTCTGGGCCCAAGCAAAAGAGGCATCAAATGTGGCCGTCCATATGAGGAATCTGGGTGCTGCACTTCTCGCACTTCTTCTTCGACTTCGTGGGTGGTGGAGAAGACATAAAAGAAATTACCAAAGGTCAGATGAGCAAAAAACAGTTGAAAAATGGCAATCGGCTGAGCAAGTGTAACCGCGAGGTACTATGCACAGGTCAATGGCGGGAAAGAACTGGAGGGCAGGTGTGGGGACCACCCACTACATAGGGTCACGCTGATGTCTGTCACATGACATCTGGTGGGCGGTCCCCCGCCAGGCATTGCTGGAAAAGTTTGCCGTGCGGTCCTGATGCAAGAGGGCGCAGTCCTGTCTGTGATGACATACTGCAGGAACCTTCTCGAAATAAGATCTTCTTTTGTATAGCTACTTATGAGTGCACGGCATAAGAAATATGCAAAAGGTCAGTTGTTTATGACCTTCGTGTATGTGAGGAAAGTTTGGAATGCAGTACATTTCTTCCTGACTCAAGCTGAGAATTTAATAAATGAGAAAGCCCTTCCCTGTGTGGAACATACGTAATAATGCAGTGTGCCAGTTACTGTGTCTGTTTTGAAAACTGTATTTGTAGTGATTTTTTACCACATACAAGGAGAAGCTATCATTTTGTTATATGACTGCAGAATTTTCTTAGTTAATCTTCACCTGCAAATTCCATTGCCTTTCAAGAGAATGAGAGGTAAGCTGTGGCAACATGACTTTCTAGCTCTGTTGTCACATAAGGGTACTTAAGTGGTCAAAAAAATTGTTCTGGTGAAAGGAGTGTCTTTTAAAGGTCTATGTGCGGTGGCAGCATGACTTTCAGGCTCTGCTGCCACTTGAAAGAATCGGGCTAGCCCTTTCACCACGTGGTGGCAATATGACTTGCTGGCTCTGTTGCCACTGAAGTGTTTCACCATTTGAGCTGTAGAAACATGTTCAATTTTTGGCTCCTAAAATAACTATTATGAAATGCAAGAAACATGTCGGGGCAGCATGACTTTTTCGGCTCTGCTGCCTGAATAATAACTAAAAGCAAAGAACTATGGACCTTGGCTAATAATGAACTTGTAGCTAGTAAAAAGTAACTATGAAATATATGCACTAAAAATTGATTATAAAAATTTGGTTATATAAAAATGAGATACAAACTCCTATATAAGACTGACAACTGTAATGTTTAATACGTTGCGTCATTGATTTTTTTTGGTTTTTTGCATAAAGTTTGCACATTTTTGCACATTCTTGTATGTTTTATCTTCTCTGTGTTTGTTCAGAGCATGTTATACACTGTCTCTTCAAACACACTACATAAATCTCTCCTCCTTCTAAGACGCATGCTGTGATGATGAAGAGAGTCACTACGTAAGCATGTCATGTGTGGTGATACTTGTTCTAGCAGTTCCTGATTCTGAGAAGTGCGTGGTTTGTTTAAATGTTTTTCACTTATGCTATGTGTTAAAAAACGCCCGTAATATTCTCTACAGGAAACCAATGGATACTATTTGCTGGCAAGATGTTTTTTAGACAAGTCTTTGGTGATGGTAAGAATTTTTAACCAGTTGTTTGTGCAATAAAAGAACTGTTTATTTTTTTTAGAAAACCTGCGGCCTTTCAGTCTGTTTTTTAGGAACAAAATGAGTGCCAACCATGCAAGCTTCTAGATCTTTTGAGCTGTTTTTCGACTTACTTCCCGTTTGCCCTGGATACTTATCAGGTTGTCAGCACTACTTCTCTTTATTACTTGCGAACCGAATTGATTAGAATTGACTGCATAGCACCATTAGAAAGGTAATTTTGTGCTGAACAACTTTGCCGCTGATACTTTGTGTGTATCGCGTATACTTTAGGAGTTATTTGCATGTTTGCACAAGGCCTTGGACAAAGGACTCCTTACCGGAGCTGTGTACATTGATCTAACGAAGGCATTTGACATTGTACATCATGGTCTACTCATCAGTCAACTACAGTCTCTTGGGCTCTCCCCGGGCTCTGGTGCCTGGATCAAAAGCTACCTTGCCCAATGCTCTCAGGTTGTAAAAATAGCTGGAGTTCTCTCAGACCCTAAGCCTGTCCTCTCAGGAGTGCCGCAGGGATCCATCTTAGGCCCTCTCCTCTTCAGCCTTTTTCTAAACTCCCTCCCTAAATCCTGCCCAGAGCAAATTATCCTCTATGCTGATGATGCTGTGATTCTATCTTCGCACAAAGATCCAAACCCCTTACGCCTTAGCCTCCAGCATGCATTTGCCTGTGTTGAGATGTGGTTCGTTGAACATAAGCTGATCCTAAACCACAAAAAAAAACAAAATCTATGCTCTTCTCAAGTCCGCAAAACAAGAAAAGGCAAGTACCTCTCACTATCAACACATCCCTTGGAATCACCCTTGAACAGGTGGCTACCTTCAAATATCTTGGAATCACCTTTGATCAAGGCCTAGTCTATGCAATACATATTGATAATATAGCCCAAACTATTAATCAGCGGCTTGGGATACTTTACCGAAACAGACAACTCCTTACCCTACCAGCACTGAAGCTAGCTATTCAATCCTCAATCATCTCAGTCATCGACTATGGCTTAATTGTCTATGGGTCCGCCTCTTCTAGCGCACTTAAACGTATCACAGCCTCCCTTAACAAGGCCTGTCGGCTGCTTACTGGTGCTCATCGACGTACTCATACTTGAGAGCTCTACTCTGAAACTGGGTGGTTACAACTCTCAAACCGCATAAAGTACCTCACCTGCCTTATGGCTAAGAAATCCATCATGGGCCTCACCCCACCTTGCATTCAAGACCAGTTATGCTAGAACACAAGTGTCCAACCCACCAGAAGATCAGCAAATCAGCCTCTTCAGGTCCCCCGTTGCCGGACTACACAGGGTCAACGATCATTTGCTTATCGTGCCCCCAACTGGCTAAATACCCTTAGCACCACTATTACCTCCTCTAACTCTCTAGGTGCTTTTAAATCTAGCCTATTCTCTCACCTTGCCACCTCCAACTCTTGTGACTGCCTTGATTAAATCCTATTTCCTTTTCTCCACCCTGACCACCTACCTGACAAAGGCCTGGTAGAGGTTTCCTTTTCTCTAACCATGGTCCGCTCCACCCTCCTTTCTCTCTCTTGTACTACCTATCACACTTCCCTTACCTATTCTTTCCCTTTCCCTAATGTTCTCTAAATGATGAAAGTGTTTAACTGGTAATTTATCTGTCGTTCACAAATGTATATGATGTTTAACTGTTTAATGTCACTGTTTATTTCCTCAATGTAATCTAAATGTGCAACTCACTGTAACCCTATTGTTTGTACCTAATTTTGACGCGGAACCTTTGTAAAAGAGCCTTGGCTCAAAGGTATTTAATTCCTAGAATACAATAAATAAATAAAAATGTTTACAGTATGGTGTGTATGGCTGACATTTGTCCCTTAAGCCTCACCAAAGCACCTTGAAAAATGGGGAAAAAATACATGTTTTATATTAGAAAAATTGCTTTTTAGTACAAAATTACTTTTATACCTACATCTAATGTATGAATGCTTAATTTGGTGTTGATATATAACATATTTCCCTACCAAAACTGATTTACGTTGCCTTTTTTATTGCAAAAAAACCACTGTTTTTGCTATTTCGACTAGTATGAAAAAAAATAAATTGCTTATAATTAATTCCATAACACAGTTGGAAAGGTAATTTTATGATGAACAACTTTGCCACTCGTACTTTGTGTATAGCACTTACGGTTCATGAGATATTCGCATTTGTTTGTGGCATGTTGACTATGGCTTGATTTTGCTTAGAAAGGCCCAGGATGCAGTGTTAAGAGTATACAGGACAGAAGTTGTGGAACTCTCAAAGAGCTCCTGTGGAGTGAAGGAGGTGGAGTTGTCCAGAGTTGGACCTTTTTGCATCCTCACCCAACGCAAAACTGCTGTGTTTCTGCTCGCTCAGCCCAGGGCCTGGAGTTTTCTGGTGAGACACACTGTCCCTCTCTTTGAAAGGGAGATTTCTCTATGCCTTCCCTCCCTTTCCTCTAATTCAGAGGGTTCTGATAAGCTTCAGATGGAAGGAGCCACTTTAATCCTCATGTCTTCCTTCCAACCTCATCAGATCTGGTTCCCTTTACTGCAGCAGCAGGCAGTGGAACTCCTGTACCTCTGCTCCTGTGCCCCGGTTTCCTTTCAAAGGAGCTGGATGTGCTAGTCCATCCAGACCTCAAGTCTCTTCGCCTTCATTTATGGCTCCTGAAGACATAGCCATTGTGAGGGTTGGAGTTTCTCAGAAAGTGGCTAATATCCTGGTGGCCACTAGAAAACCCTCTACGAGGGCCACATATGCCATGAAGTGGACGTGCTTTGCTCTGTGGGCTGCCTCTCATCATCTGGAGCCCTTCACCTATCCACCGAATCAGATTCTGGAGTACCTGCGCTCCCTATTCAGTGCCAGGTTGCAGTACTCTTCCATTAAGGTGCACCTGTAGCCGGCCTAGTGGTGTAGAGGGCTGAGGCATCGTGTGTGCCATACCTCTTACCATGTCAGTGACCTGAGTTTGGGAATGAGCTTGAGTCACCGAGGGTTGGCTGGGGGGGGGGCAGGACTGAGCGTTCGACGGATTCTTTTTCACGGTAGGAGGGAGGGATATGGCTCCACTCTTCAGCGACACCCAGTGGAGGCTGGGTGTACATCAAGATCAGACTACCACAGGACAGGGTTGGAGGTGACAGTGGATGTCCACAAGCTGGGTGTGGGAGCACACTCAGCCTTCGCTGGATGTCACTGCACATCCGCGCCTCCAAGGAACATACTTTAGCTGTACATAGAATTCTCAGGTATTATGTCCACCGTACAAAGGACATTAGGAAGTGCTTGCAGCTGTTTCTTTCTTTTGCCCCTGGGAAAGAGGGCATTCCAGTTTCAAACCAGTGCTTGTCCAAATGGTTGGCCAACTGCATTACTTTTTGTTATAGGAAGTACAGTAAGGAACTTCCTGGTGCTGTGCAGAGCCACTCAGTGTGGCCACTTCTACTGCCTGTTTCAGGAATGTTTCAGCTGCTAAGATTTGTACAGCTGCTACCTGGAGTACAGTCCACACTTTCACTGGACACTGTAGTCTGAACATTGCTTCCAGAGGAAGGGCAGATTTCAGCCTAGCTGTACTCCAAGGCCTCCTTTCTCGAGCCTGTTGCTTCCAACCACCCAGTCTGTTTCGATGTCAGAACTGCTTACGACTTGTCCCAAAGATGTGGCTTGCTGCAGGAGATATACTCGATGAAGATAGTACAGTTATGTATGAACTTACCATAACAGTAGAGCTTCTAGAGAATCTCTTGCAGCAAGCCATGCTGTCCCTTCTTCGTTCCCTCTTGCTTTCTGAGTCTGTCTCCTTCTCTGGAATGCTTATGCACTTGCTTTGCATCCTACAGTGGTGGGAACCTCAGCCCCTCCTTGGCTCCCTCAGTGGACATCCTTTGTAGATGGCCTTCAGTGGGGGAACTGAGGTGGGTGTGGGACCACCTATGTATATATAGGAGGAGTGATGTCGCCTGACGTTATCATGGGTGACCCCAGTATACTGCTAGCTAGAAAACTTTGTGTGGTCCTAGTGCCTGATGGCTATAGTTCCAAAGGTGCGGCTTACTGCAAGAGATTCAAAGATCTACTGTTATGGCAAGTTCATACATAACTGTACTTTCTGCATCTTCATAATGTAGCTGTCCACATATCCCACCTGCATAGCTCCGCACCCGCGGAAAGATGCGTGGTGGCCATATTCACAGACACCGGCCACTGCGTGGCTCCCATCTGTGGTCCCACCCCTCCCAGGGCACAGGTGCACAGGGGCTGTTCGGCGGACATGGACAGGTATCCAATGGAATGCCCGGACCGGTCCACCACTGGATCACTTGCGCACACAGGGCACCACATATGGCAGGCAGCGCGCAGTGCACCTGTAGCACCATGGCAGGCGAGTGCCTGGTCGGCCGCCCCCAGCCCTCCTTGTGGTCCGCGAGGGTTGGGGTGGTGTATTGGTCTGCTCTGACCCAATGTCTCCACTGCAGCCGGCAGAGGTATCCTGGGGAGGTGCATATCCCTTATGGCTGGGGTCACCCGGCGTAGCTTACAGCCCCCCTCACCCAGCACTCCACACCTTTGTGAAAGGCATAGAGTGCGGCCATGTCCCCCACACCACCGCGTGGATATCCACGGGTGGTTGGGTGCGTACAGGATGCGCATCACATGTGCGGTGCTCAATGGTTGTGGGGCGCACTGCAAATACATAGTGCGTAGGCACTCCATACCTTCGTGAATAGGCCCCAATATGAGGGCCTGTGATATATGACAGGGTTTCAACCAGACCACAAGGAGACTCTGCAAGAAGACTCTTGAAATCTTCATCATCAAGGAGTCCATGAATGCTGCTGCTGCCATGGCCTGGGTCTCCAAGCCGGCTTCACCCGCCTTTTTGATGACCACTGCTGCAAAGTCTCCCTGGTGCTCGGTGACACTCTAGCCAACATAGCCATCGAAGTCTAAAGATAAAGACAAGTTTGCAAAAATCTCCTGTTTTGTGTACGGCCTCCATCAGCTCAATCTCGATCTCTGACCATGCTAGGGTATTAGTAACAGTGAAATTAGGGGGGCAAGTGCCACCTGCCCTGGGATGGAGTTTCCCATGTGCATGTTAACTAATGAGAAATTCAAGGTTTTTTTGGTTGAGAGTTGGGAATATTATTTAACTACTAAAGCCCCTTCAGCCCTCATCTGGAACAGTCCTGTTGGAGGCAGAGAAGTGTATATGAGAGGTGCAGTGGTAGCTTATATTGCTGCCATGCATAAGCAAAAGCTGGAAAGGTTGCAGAAGGTTGAAGAGACTGTCAAAAACCTTTAGCTTTCAGCCTTCTGGAATACCCAGGAAGCCACATTGCAGGAGCTTAAAATAGTCAGGGAGGTCAATAATCAGGAGCTAACTGGTAATGCAAATTTAGTGCTTATTTATGCTAACCAGAACATTTTTGAATGGGGCAACAAGCCTAGCTCAATGTTGGTGAGGGGTAAACTTAATTGGGTCTCATCGGTTAGGGATGAGAAGGGCAATCTTACTGCAGAGGCTAAATATATAAAACAACATTTTCGAGCCAGCCCATGGCAGCAGCATGGTGTCCATTCAGACACAGACTTCCGGCTCGGGACGGACCTGGGAAGTCGGAGGGCCAACGGGTGGGGAGGAGAAGATTGAGCATCTTAGAGAGGGCTCTCCTTCTCTGGGGGGGGGTTGTGTGTATGGCGCAAGTCAGGCCCCTAGCAGAAGCTGGGGAGTCTTGCAGCGACCAGCACCTAGATAGGAGGCGTGCAGATGCTGGTGTCATTGCACATCATGCCTCCTCCTTAAAGTGGAAAAATCAGCAGCCGCCTCTATGACGCCCACCCACTTTCCCGGCCCCAATCATCGACCTGTGGCACTCCAGACCAAATGACCTATCAAGTCGTCCACTGTATCCAGCCGCCTCCATGCCCCGCCCTGGAGGGCAAGCCAGGGAGGCACTACTGGTTGGTACCCCTGCCGGCACCCTTCTCCCGTCATCACTGGGTCATGCTTGTGAGGTGGCCCCACCCTGGGGGACAATCCAAGGGGTATCACCTGTAGGGTAGGTCCCGAGAGGGCGAGGATGGGGTCTGGGGGTCAGTGAGGTTGAAGTGCAAAAAGGTGATGGAAAAAGCATAGTAAAATAAATAAATAAAACAATGCTTTGCTGACTTTTATACCAGATTATATATGAGTGAGGCACCTACAAATTGGGAGGCTGTGACTGATGAGTACCTGGGACATCTGAAGAGCAAAGGGAAGCTCTGAATTGTTCATTGACCACTGGGGAGATTAAGCAGGCCACTTTTTGCCTTGCTGCGGGCAAGGTGGTGGGACCAGATGGGCTCCCTGTCAAGTATTATAGGTTGTTGGGAGATACGGTCTAGACCCACATGCTTAATATGTTCCAGGAGGCCAGCGAGGCGGGAGGCCCACTTGCAGCCTGGCTACTATCACTCTCATACATAAGGAGGGAAATGACCCCTCTCAGTGCTTTGCATATAGGCCGATCTCCCTTTTGAATTGTGATATCAAAGTGTTGGTGAAGGCTCTAGCTAAAAGGTTGGAGGTGCTTCTGCTGTGTCTGGTACAGGAAGACCAGACCGGGTTTAAGGATAGGCACTCATATCACAACGTGTGGTGGTTGCTTGGGATGGTGGATGCAGCAGCTCAGTGTCCAGGGGGAGCATGCATGCTCTCCCTGGATGCCAAGAAGGCTTTTGATAGAGTAGAATGGGGCTGCCTGTTTAAAGTTCTGGACAGCCTCATGTACTGTCTTAGCAAGCAAGGGTGAACTCACTCTTATCCTCATGCAAGGAGGCAGTGAGCAAGTTGTGCAGTACTGGGCCATGTCTCATGGTCTTCAGCTGTTAGTCGTGTTTCTCCCAGGTATTCATAATGTCTTGGCAGACAGGCTAAGTAAGTCTCAGTCCCTGGTGCACAAACGGGAACTGCTGACCTTCGTGGTAGAAAACATCTTTGCGGCGCTAAACATTTTCACATCCCCACACAATGTAAAACTGCCATATTTTGGCTTGCTCACTCCAGGGCCAGGAGTCTTCTGGTAACAGCGTTATCCCTGTCCTGAAAAGGGAGTTTCCTTTACTCCTTTTCTTTTATCCCTCTCATTCACAGTGTTGTCTTTAAGCTAAGGGTAGAGCATGCCACCCTAATACTGGTGGCTCCTTTCTGGCCTTACCAGATTCTGGTTTCCACCTGTGCAGCATCTGTCCCTGGAACCTCCTGTTCAGCACCCCTATGTTGGTGTCTTCTGTCCCAGGCTCCGGAGGCCTTTGTCCATCAGGACCTGCCATCTTTACATTTGGCTCCTGAAGATGTAGCCACTGTCTGTTTTGAGGTCTCGCCCCAGGTGACTGATGTCTTGCTTGCAGCTAGAAAACCTTCTATGAGATGCATCTATTCTTTAAGGTGGAAGCAGTTCTTTGTGGTGTGTTTCCCATTCCACTATTTTTTGTGTCCTTTGAATACTGTACTGGACTACCATCTGTCCATAGCTGACTCCAGTCTCCAGTACTCCTTTATTAAAGTGCATCTGGCAACCATCTCAGCTTTTTATGCCTCTATTGATGGGTGCATGGTGGCACAACTAGAAGTGCCCCATATATATCTTAAAGGTGTACTACACATACATCACCCTATTCATAGACCAATTCCACCTTAGGACCTTAATTTCATCCTTGAGAGCTCAATGGTCTTCTGAACAAAATAAAAATGAATTTGACTCAGCTCTGTTTGAGCCTGTTGTGACCTGTGAAATGTGTTTCTTTCATAGACAGCACTGTTTCTGATCACCATGACATCTGCTTGTCAAATGTCCGACCTTCAGGCTTACATTGCCGAGCCTCTGTATTTGATTTTCCACATGGACAGGGTGTCTTTGTGGATCAATCCTTATTTCTTTCCAAAGGTGGTCTCTGATTTTACACCAGATCAGACCATACACATTCCTGCGTATTATCCTGAGCATGCTAACAAGGGTGAGGCATTGCTCCATACACTTGATGTACATAGTACACAGTGTTTCTATCTTGATCGCACTAAGGACTGCAGAAAGTCCTCTCAGTTTTTTGTTTTCTTTGCCTTTAGTAAGGAGGGTGCCCCTCTTACTAAACAGTGCCTGTCTAAATGGCTGGCCACCAGTATTACATTCTGTTATAGGAAGTACAGTAAGGAACTTCTGCCGCTGTCCGTGACTACTCAGCCTGTGGTACGGCCACTGTTTTGTCTGTTTTCAGCATGTTTCTGCAGCTGCCACGTGCTGCTGCCACATGGAGCACAGTGCATGCTTTCAATAAGCATTATAGTCTGGATATCGTCTCTCACAGATATGCTGGTTTTAATTTTGTGATGATCTGTCACAATGCCATATCACACTCTGCCATCCTCCCTGGGTATTTCGTGTACTCCTTGGGAATCATTCCAAAAGTGTGGCCAAATAGAAGAGTTATCCTTAAAGCAGATAGAACAGTTACTTACTATAGCAGAAGATCTTCAAGAAAATGTCCTTCACTGGGCTGCACTTTATCCACCCTCCTTACCCCTTATTGAGGTATAAACTGGCAGGATTGTCCACTGCCTTGTTGGAGCTGTCCACATGTGCCTTATGTTAATTATTGTGTCTTACAGTCCCAAGCCCAGCACTGTGTGCCCAGTCCTGGTTTGGTCTCCTGGTTTCTCCTGGTATGATACTGTCCAAGCTCATATCCAGCAGGGGACTAAGAAGTGATGGTCTGCTCATGTTTTATATGCATCAATGTCATACGTAATTGTGGGTGGCCCCCAGCTAGCAAAAGTTTCCGAGATGTCTAGATGGCAATGGCTTACAGCTCCAAAGGTGTGGCCCAAAGAAGGAGTTTCTCTTGAAGATCTACCGTTCTGGTAAGTAACTGTTCTTTCCTTATGTAGTTCTTTATTTAAACAAACACCCTGTCTATGAAAGTACATTTTTTAAAATTTTTGTTTATTAATTTTATGAATACATATTTGTACACTTTGTTCAAAGTGGTAATCATAGACTGCATGCCACCACCCAGGTCTTTAAAGGGCAGCTGACACCTTCAAGAGAACTTTAACAAAACATAATATTTAAATAAAGTTCAGCTTGTATTTCACATTAGTTCTTTATTCCTCATCCCCATTATTTATTGCTAAGGTCATATGCATGAAAACAGGCTTTTTGCTCTTGAAGAAATCACCTATTTCTGTTGCTGTCTCCCTACTGGAGGTCGTAATGCACTGCTTGTGACATCACAGTTACTCTCCTGGCAACAGATTTTTTTTTTTTAGACTTAAATTTTATTGACAGTTTGCAGGTATCTTACAATGAACAGGTCAATCAGTACATTCCAAGTATACCTTTACAATATATTGTTTGTCACTTCATGGATTTCTGGCTTATTATACCCCAGGCTGACGATTCCATAAAACCACTTTCACATTCCTAGGTGCTAAGTTAAAAGGAGGAGGAATTCTTTTCCCATCTGCCCCATCTATATTTTTCCCTCTGTTTGCCTCCAGATCTCCCACCCCGTCCATCTTTGAGTGTAAAGTGAGGTCCTGTGGTTTATTTTGAAAGTGAGTTCCTCTAATTCAGCCATATTCTGGACTATTAATATCCAGTCTTGTTTCTTTGGCGGTGTAGGGTTAAGCCAGGACCTAGTTATGGCCTTATGGGCTGCAGTAATCAGGATTGCCCAGAGGTACAGGGAGTCAGGTCCCCTAATGTCTGCCGGGTGGGCTCCCAGGATCGCCTCCATCCAGTCAAGCGGCTGATCAGAGGCAAGGATCTCCCCTATAGCTGTGATTATCTCAGCCCAGAACCCCTGCAGCTTCGCGCAGGTCCAAAAAATATGAAGATAGTCAGCTACCTCCTCACCGCAGGCCTGCCAGCAACAAGCTGAGTGTTCTGGGTTTCTTTTATTTAAGGTCTTAGGAGTAAGAAAATATCGGACCCTTACCTTCCAGGCAAATTCTTGCCACGGGGGGGATCGGGTCGCCCTCTTGACTATGTTAAAAATAGGTCCCCAGTCAAGGACCGGGGAGTCAGGATTGACTTCTTCTTGCCATCTAGTCTTGATCTTGGTTAATGGGTCAGTTTTCATTATCCCAAGGGACCTATAAAGAAGGGAGATCATTCCTCTCTGGCCAGTCATAACTTTTATCTTTTGGATGGTTAACAAAAGGGGGTCAGCCCTGGCCGGGTCTACCTCTTTCTTTTGGAGAGATACTATGTATGCTCTAACCTGAAGAAACCTAAAGTGGTCCGAGTTTTTAAGGCCAAACATATTCGTAAGAGAACCGAAGTCCAGGATCAAGTCTCCTTGCATGAATTGACCCAAGTATTCCAATTCTGATTTACCCCACTGTTTATATGTGAGATCTAGGCAGTTGGGGGGAAGTCCTCAGCCCAGGCTAGGCTTTTTAGGGGCCATACAGAGGATTGTAATTTATATTTTTGCCAAAGCCTATGAACCGAGCGAATAGTATCCCCTACAGTATGTAATTTAGGAGTAGGATGTCTCTGTGGCAATAGGGGTATTGCCATACGATCTCCAAGGGGTGTCCTCCTGCCCCCCTCCTCCTCACCCTTCTCCATTCCCCTCCACCCAGTGGTGGAACCGGGGCCAACCCATTGTAGTGCATTTTTCAGTTGGACTACCAGAAAGTAGTCCTCCAGCTCCGGGAGGGATCTGCCTCCTCTGTCTCTGTGGGCGTAGAATTTTCAGATTTATTCGGGGTCACTTGTTGTTCCAAATAAATCTGGAGATCATTTTATGCCACATCTGGAAATCTGACTTATGTATGTGTAGTGGTAGACATTGAAATAAGTACAAGAATTTAGGTAAAACATTCATTATTATGGCGTGAATTTTGGAGTGCATAGGCATATTAGTCAAGGACCACCTTTCCATATCTTTTTTAAGGGAGACAGTCAGGGGAGTATAATTTGTTTTAAATAATTTGGAAAAATGTTTTGTGATATTTACCCCCAAGTATCTCATTCTGTCAGCAGACCAATTCAGGGGTAGGAGCCAACGTGTTTCCTCGGAGGGGCAAAAGAAAAAACTTAAGACTTCTGTTTTAGTTTTATTTAGGGAGTAGCCTGAGTGTTTCCCGAACTCTTCTAGTATGGGCCATATCTGCCCTATAGACCAGTGTGGTTGGGATAAGCACAACAGAACATCATCTGCATACAGCAGAATTTTTTTTGGAACGCCACCCACCTCAATCCCCGTCACCTCCTTTGCCCTCCTCACGGCCTCTGCCAGGGGCTCAATATAGAGGGCAAACAGAAGGGAGGAGAGGGGGCACCCCT
Organism: Neoceratodus forsteri; assembly: GCA_016271365.2. NCBI lineage: Eukaryota > Metazoa > Chordata > Ceratodontiformes > Ceratodontidae > Neoceratodus > Neoceratodus forsteri. The sequence continues at coordinate 31,529,730 of CM057456.1, forward strand.
GTCGAGTGCCCCTGCCCAACCCAAACCTATCTGAAAGCCCCCCATTCACCCTGACGTATGCCTGTGGGTCTGTATATAGGGACCTTATGGTGTCTATAAATGATTTGGGGAACCCCCTATGCTCCAATGCCACGAACAAGAAATCCCATGAGACCTTATCAAAGGCCTTTTCGGCATCCAGACTCATCAGGCATGCCGAGGTGCGGGAATGCTGAATTTTATCTATCATGTTCAAAGCAGCACGTACTCCATCCAGAGCCTGTTGGCCCAACACAAAGCCAGATTGGTCTGTATGTATCAGGCCCGGAAGGATGGGGTTTAACCAAGAGGCAATAATTGAGGTGAATATCTTGTAGTCATGGTTAAGCAGGGAGATAGGGCTGTATGATTCACACCTTGTTGGATCTTTTCCCTCCTTATGTAAAATGGTTATGGTCGCATACTGCCAAGAAAGTGGGGGAGGCCCACCCTCAGACCAGATATTTGAGAAAACTTTAAGAAGCAAGGGAGCTGTTTCTGAGACAAAAGTTTTGTAGAATTCAACTCCATACCCATCCGGGCCTGAGCATTTAGCTGACTTAAGCTTCTTGATTGTGGAAACTATCTCCTGTTGAGTGATAGGCCTAGTCAGCATCCCTACCGAATCCGGTGAAAGTGGGGGGAGGGAAATGGAGCCCAAGTAATTCTGTTTCTCTTGTGTGGTGTTTTTTTCATCTGGGCCGTATAACTTCGAATAGTAGTCAACAAATGCCTCTGCTATCTGTGAAGCCTGTCTGACCATTTGGCCTGACCTAGGGGATATTATTTTGGTTATTGTGGCTTTTGCTGCTTACTGACGCAGTCTGAAGGCCAAGAGTTTAGTGCCTCTGGGACCTCCCTCGTAATATCTTTGTTCAAGGCAACAGATTGTGATGTCACAACAGAGCATTATGACTTGAAGTAGGGAGTAAGCTATAGAGGCAGATTAACTTTAAAGTAACTGCAAGGGAAAAAAATCATGTATTCATGCACATTTTCTCAGTAATAAATAATGGGGAGGAGAAATCTAGAATATATATGGAATACAGGCAGAATTTTACCTAGTTATTATGTTTTCAAAGTTTGCTTTGCGGCGTCAGTAGCTCTTTAAGTCATGAGGGCAATAAAGAATCATTACATTAAAAGCAGTAAACTGTCTAAAGATAAGCCTTGACATCTGCAGATTTTTAACACGTTCCCCTTTGCCTGGAACAGCATTGGCAGCGCAGCAAGTCAAGAAAGGTGAACATTACCTTTAAAGCCTTCTCAGTGTTATCTATATATACTTAGGCTTTGTGTACTCAGTTGTTCTCCTTGCCTACGAAAACAAATAAATCAACGAAGGTCTGGAGATAAAGCTATAGTGACAAATATTGTATAATTATTCAAAATACTGGCTAGGTATCACACCTTAATGATATTTTGTAGCTTGTGTCTAGGTAAATAAGTGCAGATAAATTTCTGTTATTAATCTGCATGGAACAAACTGAGAGCAGGAACAACAGGCCTACTGTAATTTTGTTCTCTCTTTCTATTGCAGGATATTAAGAACCACATCATTTGGCTTGTTTTATACTGATGCAATTGATAGACTGTTCAAAAACTTATTGAATTAACTGACATAGATTCTGTCCATTCAGGAAGGGTCAGTGAACTGGCCTGGTGGTGCTGAGGGTTGAGGCGCTGGACGCCACGCCTCGCGCCATGCCAGTGACCCAGGTTCAGGAACAGACTCAGGTTGTCGGGGCTCAGCAGGGGATTGAAGGGATTGAGATTTGTGCTCTCCTGTGCAGCCCCTGGTGGAGACTGCGAGCAGCATCAGGAACTAGCAGTGCCACGCTTAGGGGGAGGAGCGGCAGCCGACATCGGGTGGACATCATTGCATGTTCGCACTCCGGTGGGGGCATTAAGAAGGAAAAACCCGCACTGGATCAGGGAGGTGACAAGGGCTCCAGGGACATCACCCACATCCCTAGTGCTGGGCCATCTCTCTACCAGTTCCCCCTGGCTCTCCACCAGACCGACCCTCAAATTTCAGAAAAGCTGCCAGGTAGATAAGGTGGGCCCTCCCCCAGGGGGTGATCCAGGGGGGCTGGAAGGTCCTGGTGGGGGGGGTACCGGGGGGAGAGACAGAGATCTCAGGAGTTGAGTAGAGGTGACTGTTGAGTGAGCACCTCTGAGAGATGCCCTGATCACTAGAGATAGAGAGAATATACAAAAAAAAAAAAAAAAAAGGAGGGGTCAGTGAACTATGCTATAATCTTGGAAAAAAAAATGAAAAAAATCTAAGGTTAAAAAAAAGTATCCTTTAAATTGCCAAATTGCACTGAAATCTAAATGTTATTCTTTTTCCCATAATCTGTTTATTCCTCCTCGGCCACAAGGCAGGGCTCTCCTTTCTGTGGGCTTCCACCTCGCCCTTCCACCATTCACTGTCTCCCTGAAATTTACTTGTCCACAGGTTTGCTTAGTGATGAAGTGGGTAGGGGTGTGGTGAGCGGGCGTCATGTGTCCTTGCTGTGACATTTTTTCCTCATGGTTTTCTCTCCATTACACCTTGGGGCTGTAGCAATACGGTCGCACATGTAAACTGGAACTGTTGGCCCCGCTCTACCACCCCACCTAATGCCAGCCCACTATTTACCTGGCACTACCACCAAGCCTCCACTCAGAGGCAGCCAAGAGCCAGGAAGGTTAACCTCCCCCAATTTGGGAGAGGACAGCTGCCTAGTGGCTGCTTGATCCTCTCCAAGCCCACTCCCCCAGCCAACCCCCAACAACCTAAGCTCATTCCCAAGCTTAGGTCACTAGTGTGGTAAGAGGTAAGGTGCACCGCATTTCACCTCTACATCACCAGGCAGCTAAATTTAAGCTTTTAGTGAAGAAAAAAGACCTAGATTCAAGGTCTACCACCTAACACATTTGGTCAAAACTCAGAGCAGAGGCATGTGCAAATGACATGACTCTTGTACTAATACAGTACCCAGATGTTTCCATTCTGTGTCAGAAGAATATGTGATGGGAGTCTCTGATTAGTATGTGGAAGCACATCCTTCGGATCTAGAGAGCTTAACTAGACTCATTCTTGGAAGAATGGAATTATATCTTTCAAAGACGCTGTGGCAAACTGGTATTCCCCAGACTTAGCCAGTCAGTGTTACCAACTTTCTTGAACCCTTCAAACACCTGCAAGGGTAATCAGTAGCTGCCACAACTCAGCACAGACACACTGTCTCAGAGAATCTCTAGGTCTAACTCCCTTCAGAGCCACTGCTCACACAATATAGCATTCCTTGCTCGAGGGCAACTGATTCACCCCTCTCTGTCATAGCTGAAAACTCCTTACTTTAGAGCAGACCTGTAGCCTTCTCTTCAAAGGCAGAAACACAGTATTGTCAATTATAAATCAGCTAGCTGTACCTTAAAGGGCTCAGTCACAGAAACATGCAGTACATAAAATATAATATTTTAATACTTCCAGATATTTACACAGATAATACAGGATATTTCAGCAAAACTGTGGGGAACACTAATTCTACCAAAATGGAAAAGAAAATGGTTGAACAGTAGGTTACACACAGAAAAAAAACACACTCTCTCACTCTCTTTTGCAAGGCAGAATGGCTTACCACACAAGACACTTTGAATCAGGGTAGAGTCAAACCCTTAGATGGTAGCTTGTTTGTAGTCCCAAACCTGACTATCTCTTTTAGCCTCTGCCAGACCATAAGACCCTCCAGCTGCCCATCCATGACACGTCCTCCACTATGTCACTTTGACATTATAGATTCCACACTCTTTGTGCCTGGAGAGCTGGATACTCATAAAAAACTGGTCTGAGCTGGACTTTGGACTTTATACTGTATATACAAAGATGTTTTTTTTTTTTTACCCAAGTTCTGTCTAGCACAGTAGGGGTGACTCCTCTATGAAACATGAAAGGGATGTTTTCTGCATCAGCTCTTCCAGTTTCTCCAAAGAGATTATCTCTCACCATAGCCCTCTGGCATGCCTTTTGACAGATAACTTTATTAGACCGTTTTAACTCAACTGAAATACTTACAAGAGGTTTGGCTGCTAACAGAAATTAAACACAGAAACATGAAAAAAATATGCAAAAGTTGTTACAGACACCATCCTGGATTTATAGACCTTCAACTATTCACCCAGAGCCTGAGTTTCTTAGAAGTAGGAAGTACTGGAAAAGGTGTTTTTTTTTCCTTCATCTGACTTCTTGAAGTTATGATAGCATTCTACATTGTCACTGGGAAATCTCAACATATGGGTTATATTTATTCCTACTAGGAACATAAGCATAGTTCAAAGCTACAACATCAGCACAGAATGTTGGTGGCCTGAGTGTGCTGTAGCTTCTAAATGATCAGTCATTCTGTACCAGTGTTAAGATCAACAGCACTTTTCAAACAGCTCCTGAACTTGACAGAAATCTTTGTAATTGTTATTGTTTTATCTCACCAAAGCAAGTCTAGCAGAAAGATATTTATTTTGACAAGGCAGGCAGTGCTCCCTCAATGTAATCATGGCTTTTTTAAATTTAAATTGGCAAGCCTGCTTCTTCTCTCATAAGCAGCTTCATGGATGAAGGTCTATGAACTGCCACTTGCCTGTCTTGATAGAAATTAAGGGTGTATAAGAACCTTTTCTACAGTTTTAATGTGGTCTGCCTTAAGGCCAGGAGCCTGGGAAATGAAATCAGTGACTTCTAGGTGATGACCACGTCCTTACATCTCCTTCTGTCTCATGAGCAAAGTATGTCTGATGGACAAGAAGCAGCCTCTTTTCTGTGTGTGTGCCCTTCCTGCTCCAGTGAATAAAATACAGACATTTTGGCTCCAACACTCAGTCTTCTGGTGTCCCCGGGTGAAGGTACCTCTGGCTTATTAATTGGCAGTGGCAAAATTTGAGTAACATCTTCCCCATCTTCATTTTCTAAATAAGATCTTTTTTATTATGAAGAACCACGGGACCCACCTGCAAAGACATATGAACCTCAGGCAGGTCTCTTATGCCAAGGGGGCTCACAACAGACACCTGAGGATGCAACAGAGCAAGATAAGGATGCCCCGCCAGATTATCCACTCCAGTTTTGTTTCAGTGCTTGGTAATGTCCCACAGCTAGAAAACAGTTTTCCCAGTGATAAAGCCCCTGCGACTCCAAGGGTTCCACAGTTGGAAGGTAAAGAAGTGTCTGATGAAGAAGGAGAAGGAGAAGAATGGTCTAAGTGTGCTGAGACTTCCTCAGTAGCATTGTTTTTTTACTACATATTCTGTTATTCTCCTCTGGCAGGCTGGGCAGCTGTATCAGACTGTCCCATTCCGGCTCTGTGGCTGTCCCAAGTTACACCACTCCAATTTTGGGTGGACTGTCAGTGCTAGCTGGGGGAGGCTTCATCAAGCCCCAGTCCCCAGTTTTTCCACCTGTTTTCTCCCTGTTTTACCTCCGGAACCTCAGACAAGGTTGGGTGTGCACATCAAGGCGCACACGTACACTTGGCCCAAGTGATTCCACTCCTTCCACCCCTGGTCTAGCGCCTGGCTTCCCTCCAATCCCCACACCACCACACCTCTACATGGTGCCAGTCAAAGGCCAGGAGAGCCAATCTCCCCCATCTGGGAGAAAGAGGAGAGCTGCCAAGCAGCTGCTCAGTTTTCACTGAACCTTCCCCACCTCCACCCCCAGCCGACCTCCAACAAGCCACATTCATCAGCGAACACGAGTCACTGGCATGGCAGGAAGTAAGGCACTTGTGCCTCAGGCCTCCATGCCACTGGACCAGCTTCAGTACCATTGTTGAATAAATAAACATTTTTATTGCCTTCCTGACTGAGATAACATGTAGATTTTGCAGCAAACAGAAGTTCTACTTGCCGCCTGCAGACTGTGAACCTAATCATGTTATGCTTTGAAAACACAAAAGTGCTTCCTGTTTTTTCCTTCATTCTGGACAAGCTGACAGATAAGAGTGGTTGACCGCTGACTTTAAGAGTCAAGTTTTCCAAAAATGGGCAAAATTAAACTTTTTTTCCAGGAAACTTTGCTTGTAATGTAGAAGTACTGGGCTCAGATACTGCAGTCTCCAATATGAAAGAACATACAGCTATCCCAAATGAGGCAGCTGCCACTCTTTTGGATGGGAATGAGTTGAGAAGATGATGCCTGTTGGTGAGATTATTCCACTATTGGGTCAGCTATTATTGTAACCCCTTCAAGCTTGGTGGCCGAGACCTTCTGTGAATAGGTAACCACACTGTCACATGGTTCACCTCGGGACTCTGAAGTAATGAACATGATTCTACTCCACTAAGACAGATAAGTGGTGGCTATCAGATGGATGCACTGCTGCAGCTGCTTCCATACTGAAAGCAATACAAACACATGGACATATGAAGAAGCCAGCAGAATAAGGTCATTTGATCTGTCTAGTCTGCTTGTATTGCAAGGTCTACAGCGTAAGCTACTGACCCTGCCCACCCTCCCCAGTTCCTTCATTCTTTCCATCTGCCCTTCCCCTGATCCTTACTTTCCCCTTATGTCTATCCCAGCCTCTCTTGAAGCTGCCCACCGTCTTCATCAAGACCACTTCTCTGCACATTCCAACTGGCCAGCACCCTTCCCCATGAAGAAATGTTTCCTAGCCTCCCTCTTAAACCTCCCCCCCAACTTTAGACTGTGTCTCCTTATGTTTCAGTTGCCATTTAGCTTAAACAGACCCACATTATCCACCCTATTTAGCCCTTTCAAGTACTTGAAGGTTTTAATCATGTATCCTTTCTCTCTCCTCACCTTCAGGAAGCACACATTCGGGGCCCCCAAACTCTCTCCTTAAATTGTACCCTGTTGGCCCCTGCTCATCTTAGTTGCCCTCCTCTGGACAATCTCCAGCAGGTTAATATCCATTTTTAAGGTGGAGGCACCAGTACTGTACTCGAGATGTAGCTCACCATTGACCTGTACAGGGGCAGTATAACCTCCTCTTGCCTACTGCTGATCCCCCCCCCATGCACTCCAACATTTTATTTGTCCTTCCTGCTGCTTTCCTGCATTGTGAGGAGTGCTTCAGATTGCTAATGGTCATCACTCCCAGCTCTTTCTCCTCCTCTACTACAGATACCTGGACCCCTCCCAGGTTGTACTCTGTCATGTGATTCTTTGCTCCAGTGTGCATAACTTTGCATTTCTTTGCATTGAAGCCAAGCTGCCAAATCCTGAGCCACCTCTCAAGCTTTGTCAGATTGTCCTGCAGGTCCTGTATGCCTTTGACTGTGTCCATCATCCCACAGAGCTTGGTACAGTCTGTGAATAGGCACACGTTGCCCATAATGCCATCTCCAATATCATTGAAAAAGACATTGAACAGCACCGGTACCAGCACCGAGCCCTGTGGGACCTCACTGGTGCTAGATAACTCTCATCCCATCACCACCCTCTAGGTCCTGTTCCTCATCCAGTTTTCTACCCATCTGGTCATCTTTCCCCAACCCCTCAGGGATCCACCAGCTTCCTAATCAACCTCTTGTAGAGTACAGAGTCAAAGGCTTTGCTGAAGTCCAGGTAAAGGATGTTCACCACTTGGTCCTTGTCTACTACCTTAGTGACTCAGTCGAAGAAGTCAATCAGATTAGTCTGACACAATCTCCCTCCCATAAATTTATGCTGCCTCACATCCTGGAGACCATACTCCTCTAGATACTCTATTAACCTTTCCTTAAGTATGGCCTCCATGAGCTTGCACACAACTTGACATCAGACTGATTGGTCTGTAATTCCATGAGTCTTCCTTGGGATCGCTCTTATGGAAAGCACCACATGTGCCATTTTCCAGTCCTGTGGTACCATGCCTGACTCCCAGTGAACTATTGAACAGCCCCGCCAGTGGCCCTGCAAGCTTCTCTGCCAGTTCCCTCAGCACTCTTGGGTGTATGCTGTCCAGACCTGGTGATCTGCCCACCTTCAATGTTAACAGCCCTTCACCTACTCTATCCTTCTCTACCACCACATCCATGCTCCCCCTCCGCTCCTCTTCTCCCTACAGTAGGCACTGGTCTGTCTTTCTCCATGGTGAAGACAGAACAGAAGTATTCATTCAGAACCTTTGCTTTTCCCCTATTCTCCTCCACCCACTCATCCCCTTTGTGAAGCCTAACAATCCCATCCTTCTTGTCCCTTTTCTCGCTTATATAGCAAAAAAAGGCCTTCTCCCCCCTTCTTAATTCCCTCAGCTATCTGCAGTGCCTTCTGAGCCTTAGCCCACTGGGCTAATTTATTTGCCACACTAGCCAGCTTTAGGTAATTCTCCCTTTCCACTTCTCTCTTGGTCTTTCGGAATTTCCTATAGGCTAACCTCAGTACTGAACCAGCTGGGTGCTTTGGCCCTTGAGTTCATCCCCTTGAGCCTACACACTCCTCTGTGGCAACCATTATTCCATCCTTAATGAGGGACCACCTCCCTATATCTGCTCTGATGCCTGCCAGGTGCCTCCTTAGCACTTTGCCCATCTTCTTGAAGTCTGGTCTCCTAAAATCCAGGATTTTGGTCTTAGTGGGGATGTTTCCCTGCCCATATCCAGCCAGCACCACACTATGCGATGGTGACGTCCACCCAAGGGCTCCTTGACCAGTATTTCTTGTACGTGCCCCCCATTCATGAACACTAGATCAAGGATTGCCCCCTCCCTGGTGGGTTCTGTGATGCCCTGAGTTAGGAACCCACTGTGCAACACTTCTAGGATCACCTGACTCCTGGCACATGTTGTGGATGGTATGCTGCAGTCTACCTTGGGTAGGCTGAAGTTTCCCACTATTACCACCTCTCCTGTCCCTGTATCTTTCAATATTTGTGAACTCAGTTCCTTGTTCCCTTCCTCTTCCTGGTTGAGTGGTCTGTAAACCACCCCAATCTCACCTTTCTCCCTCTACTGAACTGTAACTGAACCCACAATGCTTCCATACTCCCCTCCTCCTCCGACTCCTCCCCAGTGCATGTTATACCCTTCCTGATATAAACCGTCACCCCCTTTCCCTGCTGTCCTGTCCCTCCTGTATAGTTTATATCCTGGGATCAAGAGGTCCCAGTCATGGTTTGGTGTGGACCAAGTCGCTGTTACTTCTGCTTTGTCCACCCTCCCTTCTGCTAACAGTACCTGCAGGTCATCCATCTTGTTTCCAAGACTTTCTCTTGTTTTCATGACTTTGCATGTTCAGAGACACCACCTTCCACCTAGAATCTGAGCCTTCTTCCTTTCCCTCTTTTCTCTGCTCTGTGTGCTCCCCCACCCCACCCCATGTTGCTAACTGCTCCAGTCACCCTCCACTTCCACCCACCAGGCCCCTTCTACTGGTATGGGCTCCAGGTTCAGCACCCAGTAGTTTAAATCAAGTTTATTGCTTATATACCCCCCAGCTCGTCCCTAAGAACCCTCAAGCCCTCTCTACTAAGGTGTAGCCTGTCCAGTGAAAAGTGTTTTCTCTGACCAGGTCTCCTCCCCAGTCCCCAGTACAGCTGAACCCTTCCCTCCCTGCATCATTTCCTCAGCCTGTCATTGGATTCCTCTACCCTTTTCTTCTTGACTGTGCTGGCCCTTGGTACTGGTATCACCTCTGTGGATGCCAGAGATCTTTTTTTCTCCCTGCAGATCTTTCCTAATGCCCTTAATCTACCTTGCACAACCTCCACCTACTACCCAACTAGGTCACTGGTACCCAAGTGTATAACTAAATTTGATTTCCCACCAACCTCCCTTACTACTTCCCAGATTCTTGGACACACCTTCCACACTGTCTTCCCTGGTATGCAAACTGCATTCCTTCTTACCTTTTGGTCTCCCTTCCTTCCCTCCCTAGTGAGTACCCTTAATTATGGAGTCCCCTAGGATTACCATCCTTCTGTCCCTTGCATCCGTGTTTCCCATCCTTTCTTCCTCACTTGAGGTGCCAGCTGCTATCCCACATACCTACTCCCCTCCAATCTGGTTCATTACTTATTGCCCCAAATGTTTCTCCATTCCCCTCTATACCCTTCCCTTTCTGGCTAGCCATGCTTGCTTCCACTTGTCTCTCCTCTCTTCCTACCCTTTCCTCTCCCTCCCCATCCTCTGCTCCACTTTGTCTGCTTCTTCTTCCCTGCCCACCTTGACTAGTTCCCCCTCCCCTCTCTATTCCTTCTACCCTTGACCCCAGCTTAACATGACCACCTACCCCACCTTCTGATGCCCCCTCTTCCATACCAGACAGTGGTGCAGATTTATTCATTAAAGCACCACTTCAAGAGTTCCCAACCCTGTTCCTACTCTCATATTCCCACCCCATCCCCCACCACTTGCCATTCCTCCACCTTGGGCTCCCTGGTCCTCTAAGGAACAGATACCCCTGGATACTGGATGATCCTCCCTGCTCCCTTCCCCTGTTTGATACCCTCTCTCCCTGGGCATCCCTCATCTGCCTTCCTCTCCACTGCTTTGCTCCTCTGACTCTCAACACCATCCTCCCCAGTACCCATCTAAGCAGTCTTACTTCTGCACTTAGCTGCTTCGGTCTCTTGCATACTGGACAATCCCCTGCACTCCACACTGACCCCATGAAGACTGCTGTCCCACAGGTATTACAGCAAGCCATTCTCCTTCCACTATCCTGACCCCTGTGCATGCTCCTATTCTCCCACATTTTCCAGGGCCCAGCTTCTCCTAGCCCACAGTTGTGTATCCCTGTATGTAACCCTGTCTGGAATGTTTACAGCAATCCCCAAATTCCCTTGATTCCTCTAACCCTTCCTGCCTCCTTGATGCTTAGTACAAATGTAAGCTGACCCTAGATAAGGATCAGCTGCAATCCCCTTCCAACCCCCCTACCATGTATATCCAGGCCCCTACAGTGTACTTCCTACCCTCCCTTCATTGATACTCAGTTCAAATGTAAACTGATCCTAGCTAGGGATCAGCTGCAACACCCTTCCAACCCCCTGTGGTGTACTTTCTACCCTCCCTTTTACACTTACCTCTCTTCCTGTAACCAGCATGGCCTGCAGTCCTCCCTGCGGAAGTCCTACTGACAGCCCCAGAGTCACTGAGTCAGATGCCACATTCCTGCTTTGCAGCACTCATGCTTCAGTGGCACTCATGTGAGGGGTCACTTGGAGCTTTGGGTATTATATAGGGACTACAGCTGCTCTATTGGCTGTCTGTAGTCATGTGGTCCGGTTGGATCTCCAACGGTGCTAGGAAATGGCTGCCGATCTCCTGAGCTCAGCCTGCCCTTATCTGCATCCCCCCTTCTCCTGAAAACCACCAAAGCCCCACCCCCCCCAAAAAAGTTTCAAAGCACATTGTTAAAAGCACATTATTAACAATACAGGACCCAGCCCACAGAAAGCACATCAAAGCCACTTATCTCCACCCAGTCCATGGCTCCTCTTTGCCTGATGGTGTCTCTGCAAATCAAGGTACATCACTAGTCTATGGATCAAGTTCCAAAGCATATTTGTGTGGAGTCTTCTTTTTTGACAAGTGATTTGGTCAAAACTTGTTAACATTGTGAAGGATGTGAAGACTAAGAAGGGCCAGCAGCCTGTGGTTTCAGCAGAACCCTAGCTCCTAATTTAAGGGGAAGACTATGGTCACCTCCATTTTCTTCAGTAGCACTTTACGTCTCTTCCAGGTTACATGAATTAACATAGCAGATGATTATCTTATGGTTTTATGTACTCACAAGTCCACCATCTAACAGTAGAATGGTCCACTGCACCTCCCTTATTGCTAAATTTTGGTTTGACTCCCTCCCCACCTATCTCTCATCTCTCCTTACACCAGCCAAATCCACAACCTATTCTCTTTGCCACAGAGACTCACACACTTTCTCCTTCACTCATCCCCACTCTGTTGCAGGTCAGTCTGCTTTCTCGTACCATCTCCCTCTCCTCTGGAATAATCTAGCCTCTGACCTTCACCTTGCCACCAGAGTCTCATCTATAAAAATGCTCTTTAGACTCCTCCTCCTGCCTCAGTACCCCAAATGCTTCTAATCTCCCCATCATCTCCCTCTCGACCTACAGGGATTTTTTCTCCCCCTCCTAGCTCTTATCTCTACTGTGTTTTCCCTCACAAGCCTCCTGCTCCATGATCGTAATCCCTTTGCTAACCTGAGTTCTGGCCACCCCTCTGATTTCTGCTAAACCCCTGCCTGCTCCAGATCCCCCAACGAGGGGCCTCAAAGTGTCCCAGTACAAAACTGTTTAGCCATATGCATGTATTCTCACCTATATATTTCTCGCCTTGTATACATTGTGCCTGAACCTTACGAAGTTCTTGTAAATTTTTGTGAACTACTATTTTGTAACAATGTTTATTTGTATGCAATCTATGTACCCGGGTCACACCTGGAAATGAGCCTCAGCTCAGTGTGCCTTTTCCGGTCACTAATTTTAAATAAATAATAAATAGAACATCTTCTCTGAGGATATCTCCCTCCATTGAGTCACATATATAGAACTTGGATGCCAGTGGCATCAGGACCACTTGGAAACGTTTGCCTACGTGAAGCTGTCCCAAGGATGCACATCATCCACACCTATATAAGATGGGTGGACTCATACCGCCTTAGTTATTTCTCTTCCACCGTAGTTTCTACATTGTACCAAAGGAACAACCTCCTCAGCTTCCGGAAACCTGCACGTCACTGCTGTTTTGTTATTCTGTTTCAGGTAATCGTTTAATTTCAGTTGTTCAGTGGGGCCTGTGCATGCTGTTCCCTGTTCAGGCCCTTCCTCCTTCAGGGCTGCTGCTGCTGTGGCATCACTACCTGTTATCCTGCTGATGCCAAATGTCCCTACATTGTTGGTCTCCTGCATTTGGAGCCTTTGAAATTGGTCTCCCACCAACCATGTTGCCTTCATTGATGATCTTCCAAATCACTCTGTTGATTAAACTGCTTCGACAAATGGGATAAGTTCTGTTTGTCCTATTGGCATTTGTCGCTGCTCCAGCCATCATTCAGAACACCAAGGTCAGTTCTCAGTGCTGAGCTGGGCCCCTTCTGCCAGGTCCATGTCTCTTTACTGCCCTGTCACCTGGTTTTGCTTTGTCAACGTTCTTGCTGTCTGGACAGTTCTCTGTCTTCATCACAGAGTCTGTTCCTTTTCAGCACTGCAGTTTATGGCATTGTCATCTGTGCTGATTGCCACTTGGCTTTGCATCTTAGATGTTCCTACAGTATGCACAGTCCTCTGTTGTGCACAGTGGCTGTTTTGCATCATTGACTTGACCACCATCGACATCTGCTCTGGTTGTCGACTTGCTTTACCTCATCGACATTCTGGCTGCTTGCCCAGGGCTCTGTTACCTACTACAGTCTATGTTTTGTCATCACCTTTTCTGGCGTTAGCCTGCTGTGCTCATCTCTGAGCTTTGCCTGGTCAATGTCCCTCTTGTATGAAAGACTTCCTGTTGCTCCATTTTGGCTGATAGCCTGTTGCTTTCTCATTTACCTTTGCATCATCATTTGGCCAAGTGGTTATCTTACTCTCCCAGCATGCATGTCACCATCCTGTTGCATGCCATAAACACTCCTGTGCTTCTTCCTCTGACTATTGTTCTCCACTCTGTTGCAGAACCTGACCATTCAGCTGTGCCACTGTTGTTGCTGTTGCTATGTTGCTTGCTGCTGCATGTCTCTCTTTGCTTGTGGCCCTGCCCTATCCTTGCATGGTTGTCGCCTGATTTTCCCTGGTTGATGTTTCTGCTGCTATCTGTTTTTTTACTTTAAGATTTTTAGCCTGACTTGTTAGAGGTCTTATCCACCCCTTCTATCTGGATTCCCTTCTGCTTTTATTGCAGAACTGCTTGGGAATTGTTCTACAGGTATGGCTCAGTGGAGGGAGATATCCTCAAAGAAGATAATTCCATTACTTAACAAAACAGTAGATCTTTATGAGAGTCTCCTCCTTCAAGCCACAGTTCACCCTCCAGCCTTCCCTCTTACTTGCGGGTGGGGGCATCATTTAAGAGGGGGAATTTTCTGTTTCTACATTATTTTTCCTCTCTCTCAAACCCTTTACTGGGTTTATTGTTCCATTTTGTCAGTCTTGTTGCTGATTTGGCATCAATTTGTGTGGGGAGGAGGGGGGAATTCTCATTCTTTCCATTAGTCTGGCATGATGATGTTAGCGTCTCCAGTGGGCAGAACAAACTTATGATGCGTGAGGCTACCCATGTTATATTGGCACCAATAATATGTTTCTGTGGGCTGTCTCAGCTAGGCAAAAGTTTCAGAGTGGTCTTAACGCAGACTGTGTCCAAGTTCTAAAGGTGTGGTGCAATGGAGGAGGTTCTCATTAAGCTCTACTGTTATTCTAAGCAACTGAACTTTCTTTCTCGCATAGTCAGTTCAGTGGTGAAGGGATGAATTATTAGCATAAACTGTCATGGGCCTGTCTTGTTTCCCAGGCTTTGGTAGGATGCCTTCAAAAGTTTCCATGGAATATGGGCCCAACTAAATGACAGACTTGTAGATCAGGAGAACATATTGTGAGGCTATGCTATTGACTTTGTCTGCTTTGTCTCCCAGGGGACATCGATCCTAGTTCCAGTGTCAGACATCTCCAAAAGATGAGAGGGAAGGGACCAGACCATGGCCCACCAGACTTAGATTGGCGGGACAATACCTATACCTCCCGGGAGAGGGGCTAGGGTTTCTACCCATCCGTTTTAACATGAAAACATCTAGGTGGAAGAGAGCCATGGTATGGTCATGGCTAGAGGGACAATCCTAAGACTGGCGATCTACTGCAGTTCCATTTAAACTACTTATACTAAGTTTTGAGACATTGTAATTGTATTCCTACTTCCCTTCCCATCAGTCCATTATGGCATCCATGCATAATTTTTGAGATACTGTAGTGGTATCCATATTTGCTTGTGGGAGTGCCAAAGAAACACCTCACATTGCAATGTTATCCTATGGGCAGCATTCTGTTATGGGAGGCAGTATAGTGCAGTGGTTTAAGGGTCTGAGCTGTAAATCTGGTGACATCCAACAGACCAGACCTGGGTTTGAATCCCACAGCTTCCACTTGCATACTGTGTGACCCTGAGCAAGTCACTTAACTTCCCTGTGCTCCCAGGTCGCGCCTGTAAAAAAGCTTTCAGCTTAGTGTGCTACTCCTGGTTAAACAACTAAAAAAAATATCCTATAGAAAACACAGCAAAATTTGAAACCTATGTAACTTGAAACCAAATTAATATACTTTCACATAACCAGCAAAAGGCACATTGGTGGTGCAAGTCCTTTGTACCCTGAAAATTTCAGAACAAAATTGAAAACCGTTTCTTCATAGCAGAGTGCCAAATAAATGACTGTGTACACCTCACATTTCAATGTTATCCTATGGGAAACAAAGCAAAATGTAAACCCACAGAACTCCAGAGCAAAGTAATAGCTTTTCTCCAAACCAGCAAAAGGCACATCTGTGGGGCAAGCCCTTTGTACCCTGAAGATTTCAAGCCAAAACCACAAACCATTTGGCAACTGTGGAGTGACAAAGAAACGCCTGTCTTAGCCCTTAGGTTGCTGACAGAATTAGAATGTATAGGAATTCTGAACAGATATATTAGCCCATAGCACAGCAAGGGCTAAAATTCATTTTTTGCAAATTGTGAAAAATAATTCTTTTCTGTGGTTCCTTTTTTGCAAAATGCAGAATAAAAAATCCTTTTTTGCAAATTACAAGGAAAAAAAGGATCCAGTTTGCAATTTGAGAAAAAGAATTTCGGCATGATAAAAAACCCACATTTATAAGTAAGCTATTGAAAAAGTAACCCCAGAATCAGATTCTAGGGGTCCTGATTAGGTAAACACAACTGTTGGTGTGTACTAAACCCGTGTATTTTTTTAGTTATTTAATTTTATTGTCACTGCCAACTGAAAACAAGATGGTGGCAGCATGGAGAAAGATTCTACATTTGCAGCAAAAGATTCTGCATTTGTGATAGAGAATCATTTTTCAAGCAGGACATTTAACTGGTCCCATAAGAAATAATGGGAAAGTTTGAAATTTAATAACTTTGGAACGGGTTAATATTTTTTCACCAAATCTTCAAAAGGTACATCTGTGACTCAAGAACTTTCTACCCTAAACATTTCAGACTAGAATTCCACACAGTTTTTGTGCCGTGGTGTAACAAAGAATTTTACGAAAATTGCATTTTTCACATTTTATGACACTCTGTATCTCCATGCCAAGACACCCAACTGGAACTAAACTTGCTGCATCTAGAGATTATTGTTCCCTGATGGTGCATATAAAATTTCATGAGAATCGCTTGAACGGTTGCGAAGTTATTAAAGAGGAGAGGAAATAATTTCTAAGTGTCAGCTGTTTATAAAGTTCTTATTCTCAGAAATATGTATTCACCTAAATTATCCATATTTAACTCTACTTGAATAAAAAGTGATATAAAAAGCTATTTTGCATTGTCTGGTTTTTATGGGCAGCATTCTGTTACAGTTCACTTCATGGAACCAATAATTTGGAGTTTTAACTATGTCATGGTTTGTGCACGGAACTGTAAACAGGGTTCTGATAGGTCAGCAGCTCATAATTAACAGTCTGTACACAAATCATGACATAGTAAAAACTCCACATAAGTAAGTCCATGAAGTGAACTGTAACAGAATGCTGCCCATAAAAACACGACAATGCAAACTACAGTTTTACCTAACATTTTTATTCAAGTACAATTAAATATGGATACTTTAGGAGAATGCATATAATTTCTGAGACGAAGAACTTTATAGACAGGTGCCAATTAGCACAAATTTCCTGTCCCCTTTAAAGTGCAAAATTTCAGGTTTAACATAGAAGTCACCGTTGAACCCTAACTATAGGGGTGCGACCGTGCACCTATCTATATATATATATCTGTATGAAACAAATGATGAGTCAGTGTGGTGTCTAGCAATACAATTCCACCGAGGGGTGCTAATGAGGTCAGTAAGCCTTGAGCCCAAAGGACGAGTGGCATTATGATCTCATTAGCACCCCTTGATGGAATTATATTCCTATACACCAAACTGACCTATTGTTTGTTTTATATAATACAAGGTGTTGTGAAATAATGAGGTCTGAGACAGAACTGCAGTGAGATGGTGTTTATTTACAGGTGTGAGTAATTAGCGAATCAGCTGGTATCATTAGTGGTAATTAGTGCAGGGTCTGTTTAAGGGCTTGAGTCTGCTGGTTTAATTGATTGTTATTGGGATGTTGACAAGGTGTTAACTGCTAAATGGTTGAGTATATTGTTTGTTGTTATTGGTAATTGTGTTTATACGTTTTTTCCTACAGTGGTATTTGTCACAAACGCACTCAGCAGGTCAGGCCCTCTGCTGCCACAGTGCCAACCTCGGAGCGTAATAGTGTGAACAGGTAACAGACGGTAACCCTCCTGTTTGCTTTTGGGTTCAAATCACCTTTAGTCTCAAGTGCTGGGAGGATTCAAATGGTGAACCTTACACTAGCATACCCAATGTACAGGCTCAGATATGTACCCTCTTCGGGGATTGCGGTACAATCTTTCGTCAGAGGCACCAAGCCAGGCTTCCAAAACGAACCCTTAAAACTCTATAAAAGACCTTAGGTATATTCTTACCTTTTCCCAGTTTAGTAACACCATCAAGCTTTTGAACAGTTTTTGTCAGTCTTAACCCTCTATATGTCGCATGCAAAAAAAGAACTGGCAGACCCAGGCAGCCTTTCAAAATAAAGGGTACTTTACTAAAAGATGATAAAAACATGGAAAATGTAAACACAGAACAATATATCAAAGAGTATACAATCACTTAAAAGAACAAGGGCAAAGTAGAAAACAAAAACTCCTACCCCAATACATTTAGACTTTTTCTATCTAATGTATTAATTTTAAGTGCCTATAGTTAGATCAGAGAGCTGAGAGCTCTGTCTCTTTAGCGTCCCAAGATGGAATATGTCTAAACAGCTCAGACACAGTACAGTTTAAACTGTGTCCCTCCACACCCCTTCTGTGAGTCATCTGGCTCCTCCTTTTAGAATACAAAAAAATTCAAACAGGATGTCCTATCAGGAGGTATATTAACTAAGGTGGCATCAGCAAAAATTCCACTTCCTAAATATGACTCCTTAATTAAACATTTTCTCTTTGATCTGGTGTAGTTTCTATTCCCAAGACATATTAAAGGGTTTTACAACTTTAGCACCAGGTTGGTATAAAATGTTCTTCCTATAGAATCAAAAAACTTTATGAGCCCTATATCCTGGCAGCTGGGTAAGTTCTAATTAAGACAGAAAAACAGGAGACCCTTAATCAAGTCTCTCTGGTCTTTTAATTACCTCCTGGTTTCAAGTTAATATTTCCTGTAGATTCTCTGAAACCTTGGGGGGGGGGGACCACCCCCATGGATGCACAAAGCACATGCTGTCTTATGTGAGACAATCACATACTATATTTTTATATTATAAATATCATACAACAATCATAACCAACTGGCCAAGCGTCACAGTCCTCCCCACCTAGACTGAATTTGGGGGCTCTATCCCCTGCATGGGATGAGCTTCCTAAGTCAGTTCACTCCTCATATAGATGAGACAAGCCATCTGTGTTCTGACTGGTTGCTCCAGCCCTGTGTAAGATAGTCATGTCATACCCTTGCAAGGCAAGACTCCATCTTAATAGTCTACCATTAGTTTTTCCCATTTGTGTCAGCCAAACCAGGGGGTTGTGGTCAGTTTGTACCTGAAAATGCTGCCTATATAAGTATGGCTCTAACTTCTTTAGGGCCCACACTATGGCAAGACACTCTTTTTCCACAGTAGAGTAAGCCTGCTCCCTGGGAAGTAACTTTTTACTCTGGTACACTACAGGGTGATCTTTCCCTTGGTTGGATGTCTGACTCAGTACTGTCCCAATACCCACATCTGAGGTGTCAGTCTGGACTATAAAGGGTTTGCTACAGTCAGGACTTGTCAATATAGAGGCACTACACAGTGCCTCCTTCAGTCTGGTAAAGGCTTTTTCACAAGCTGGTTCCCAGGTAATTTTCTTAGGCATCTTTTTCTTTACTAGGTCAGATAGGGGAGCAGACAGGGCACTGTAATTGGGTACAAATTTCCTATAGTACCCTGCTGTCCCTGGAAAACTTCTGAGCTGCTTCTGCAGTTCCGGTCTGGGCCATGCCTTGTTCACCTCTATTTTTACTGGGTTAGGACAGAACTGTCCCCGCCTACAACATGCCCAAGGTATGCCACTTCAACCATGGCCACCTGGCATTCTCAGCTTTGACAGCAAGCCCAGCCCTCTGTATCTTGCCCAGCACTTCCCTAAGGTGGGACAGGTATTCCTCCCAGCTGGCACTAAAGATGGCAATGTCATCCAGGTCTGCCACAGCGTACTCCTCAGCACCATTTAACACCTGTTTCAACAACCTTTGGAAAGTGGCTGGGGCGTTCTTCATTCCGAAAGGCATTACTTTAAATTCAAATAAGCCTATCGGAGTGATGAAGGTTGACCTCTCCCTAGCTGTGTCAGTTAACTCTACCTGCCAATACCCCTTTGTCAGGTCAGTAGTCATAAGGTATGTCGGCCCCTCCCAACTTATCTAGGAGTTCATCCATCTGGGGCAACGGGTGGTCGTCTGACTTCATGACTGCATTCAGTCCACGATAGTCCACACAGAAATGAGTAGAGCCATCTGACTTGGGCACAAGAACTATGGGTGAGGCCCGGGGGCTGTGGGATCTCTGGATTACCCTTAAATCCAGCATTTCCTCCACCTCCCTCCTAATGTCCTTTTGGACACCATCCTGCAGAAACCCAACATGGGAGAAAATCCCAAGGAAGGCATCTGCCACTTTGTCTGTCCTCAGTGAGGATAGGGTGACTGCCTCTGGATACCAGGTGGCATCATCCACCACAGCCAGGATGAACCTCTTCCTGGAGGAGCTGGGGGTATTTAAAGGCCCCACAATATCCATTCCCACCCTCTGGAATGGCTCCTCCACTATGGGCAATGGAATTAGGGTGGCTTGGGTTTTCTTACCTGCCTTCCCTATTTCTTGGCACTGGTGACAAGACCTGCAGTTCTCCTTCACCTGCTGGATGAAGTTGGGCCAATAGAAATTCTGGGCCAACCGCTGCATAGTGCGTGCGATTCCCAGATGACCAAACAAGGGAATATCGTGTGCAGTCTTGAGCAACTGCTCACAGTACCCCTGGGGAACAAGCTGCCAGCCTATTACCCCTACCTCTGTCTTCACAGACTGAGTATACATAAGTCCATTTTCCCAATAAACTTTATGTTTACCATCACCTCCCTGTGCTCTGTCAGAGTCTGCTGAAGCCCTCAGTTTCTCTAGACTAGGGTCACTTTTCTGAGCAGCTGCAAACTCCTTACACATTCCCAAGGCATGGGACAGGTCCCCTTTAGTCTCTGAACTAGGGTCCCTAGAACTAGCATCAGGGCACTCAGGATCACTGTCATCCCTAACCCTCTGATAATGGGTCACCCCTCCTTCTTCGTAGTAACGATCTGTAGCTGTGTGGTTAACTGCTACTGGGGAAATTTCTACCCCCTTTCCATCAGTCTCCATATCAGGAGACAAAGGGTGGGGAACCAGCCTCCCAGTGGTTTCCACAATGGCTTCTGTGGGGGCCAGGGAACTACAATTTTCCCTTGCTGCTTGGCTACGGGTAACTGCACACACCATCCCATTTGAGATTGTTGCCAAGGATGACGTTAACTGCTAAAGTTTTGGCTACAGCCACCTGTTGCACAGTTCCCCCAGTTTCACCCCCGTCTAGGAGAACACTAGCGAGTGGCAGTGTGGTCTCCTCACCAGTGAACGCTTGTACAGTTACAAATTTATTGGGTATAAGCTGACCAGGCTCTACCAGATACCTTTTTACCAATGTCAGGGATGCCCCTGTGTCTCTTAACCCTTGTGTCTGTACACCATTCACCGTAACTGGGTGCATGTGTTCCCTCATGTTCACAGGCATGCTTCCAGGGACACATGAACAACCCACTTCTTTCTTAGCCCCATTCTGCTCATTCTTTTAGGACACTGTCTGGCAATATGCCCAGTTTCTTTACAAACCCAACATTTGTTTTTTTTCTCAGAGAACTCTTTTCTTTGAAACCTGGGGCTAACTGGTTTTGGTGGAGGCAGTATGGGGTTTAGATGCCCTGAAGGCGTGCTTTTCCCTGTCTGTGCTGCCATGCCCACCCTATTTGCTCTCAGAGCAGGTCTGCTCTTGGTATAGCGGTCCAAGAGTTCAGCAGCCTCTTGCACTGTTTTGGGATCTTGATCCTCCAGCCAGGTTTTCAGCTTTGCTGAGCATGCCCAAAAAAACTGTTCTAACAAAACAGCATTTTCAATTTAATATACAGAGTTTGCTTCAATTCTTTCCTACCAATGTTTTAAACACTGATGTTGTTTTGTGGCTAGCTCCTCGTAGCTCATGTCAGGGCTTCTCCTGAGCTTACGGAATTTAGCTCTGTATGGTTCTGCAGTAAAATCAAACTTGTTTAAAAGTACAGCTTTAAGACTGCTGTAATCATTAATGTCCTCATTTTCCATTTGACCCAATGCATCCTGAGCTTTCCTGGTAAGTAGCAGGGATAGCTGGAAGCTCCAGGACCCTCTAGGAATATTTGCCTGAATACAAACTTTTTGAAAGGAATTTAAAAAGGCATCCATATCCTCCCCCTCTTTAAATTCAGCTATCAATTTGGAATTTAATTTGTAACCCAGTCCTGTAGTTCCAGTTGAACCCAAACCACTTACCTGCTCTGGTGCTGGTGGTTGGAGTCATAACTTCTCCAGTTCATGTCACCTCTGGTTCTCATGCTCTTCATCGTCCGCCTCTCGCTGTTCATGGTCTGCTTCTCGATGTTCTCTCTCCCTCTTCCCCTCTGTGGCTCACTGTTCTCGCTTCTCTTCTCTCTAGAACTCCAGCTCCATTCTGCACAACTCAATCTGCAGCCTGATTGCTTCTGGCCCCAGAATGCTGGTGACCTTCCCCTGCTGCTGTGGCCCTTTGCTTGCACTGGCCCTGCTGTCATCCTCACCAGCTCTGGACACTGCACTGGCTGCTGGCCCCTCCACTCCCAAGGTTTTGTCCTTTACAGTCACAGTCTGTGACTTGACACTCTGGGCATCTGCTGCCATCAGGGCATCCATGAGGTTCTGCTTGGTGGCTCTCCTCATGCAGGACTCCTCTGTCCTGGCACAACTACCTCAAGTAGTCTGCAGTATACCCACTGTAGTTGGAAGCCATCTTCTTCCCTAACTACGGCTACTCTAACTTGCACTTTAGAAAAAAAACAAAACAGGTAGGAACTTGACTGTAAGCAAAATGATATAGTTCTGTTTCCTCTTTAAAAATAAATCACTGCCTTATTTTGCAAGTGAGCTGTACAGTATTAAGCTGACACACTGAACAGTTAAAGCTTGTGTTACCAATTTTTTTGCACCGCTGCTAACCAAATCTGTCACAAATGCACTCAGCAGGTCAGGCCCTCTGCTCCCACAGTGCCAACCTCCGAGTACAATAGTGTGAACAGGTAACAGACAGGGTAACCCTCCTGTCTACTTTTGGTTCTGAATCACCTTTAGCCTCAAGTTCTGGGGGATTCAAACTGTGAACCTTATGCTAGTGTACCAAATGTACAGGCTCAGATACGTACTCTCTTCCGGGATTGCGGTACAATCTTTCACCGGGGCACCAAGCCAGGCTTCCAAAATGAACCCTTAATGCTCTATAAAAGACCTTAGGTATATTCTTACCTTTTCCCAGTTTAGTAACACCATCAAGCTTTTGAACAGTTTGTCAGTCTTAACCCTCTATACGTCACATGCAAAAAAAGAACTGGCAGACCCAGGCAGTCTTTCAAAATAAAGGTACTTTACTAAAAGATGATAAAAACATGAAAAATGTAAACACAAAACAATATATCAAAGAGCATACCATCACTTAAAAGAACAAGGGCAAAGTACAAAACAAAAACTCCTACATGTAGACTTTTTCTGTCTAATGTATTACCTTTAAGTGCCTATAATTAGATCAGAGAGCTGATAGCGCTGTCTCTCTAGCGTCCCAAGATGGAATATATCTAAACAGTTCAGACACAGTATAGTTTAAACTATGTCTCTCCACACCCCTTCTGTGAGTCATCTAGCTCCTCCTTTTAGAATACAAAAAAATACAAACAGGATGTCCTATCAGGAGGTATATTAAATAAGGTGACATCAGCAAAAACTCCTCTTCCTAAATATGACCCTTAATTAAACATTTTCTCTTTGTTCTTGAGCAGTTCCTATTCCTAAGGCAAATCAAAGGGTTTTACAACTTTAGCACCAGGTTGGTATAAAATGTTCTTCCTATAGGAATCATAAAACTTTATGAGCCCTATATCCTGGCAGCTGGGTCAGTTCTAATTAAGACAGAAAAACAGGAGACCCTTCATTAAGTCTCTCTGGTCTTTTAATTACCTCCTGGTTTCAAGTTAATATTTCCTGCAGCTTCTCTGAAACCAGTGGGGGGGGGAGGGGCACCCATGGAAGCACAAAGCACATGCTGTCTTATGTGAGACAATCACATACTATATTTTTATATTACAAATATCATACAACAATCATAACCAGATGGCCAAGCGTCACAGTATTCAGCTTTAATTGGGAGGTATATAGCTTTAATTGGTGTGGTGTACTGGGAAATACATAATACTGGGCTTCTATGGGGACCATGAATTTTATATATTTGTTGCAAAAAACTTTGTTAATGCACTAGTTAGGGTTGGTTAAAGCGACAAAAATAGGGAACTGTGGGATTAGGGTTTCCAACCCTAACACTCCACCCCCACCCTACAGGCAACAACAGGGGTTGTGTCTGCCTTGGAGTTCTCAACCCGAATGCTCACCCCATTCCATGAGTAAATAAGCTGAGACAGGCAATATATGAGAATGGGGTGAGCCGCGTTGAGTTCAAGGCTTCACTTACCCGCTCCTGTTGCTGCCTGCAGTGTGGGGGTGGGGTGTTAGGGTTAGAAACCATAACCCCACATTTCCTTACTTTTGTTGCTTTAACCAACCCTATCTAGTGCATTAACAAAAGTATTTTGCAATGAATTTCCACACGTTTTAAGATAGCATAATGGTAGCCTTATTTCAGGGCCCTGTGCTCCAATCCCTCCATAACTGAATCCACATGTATGTTGTTATCCTTATTTCCTGTGCTGCAGTCCCTCCATAACCGTATCCTCATTTGCATGTGGGCATGCAGGGCCCTCTGGGCCCTGTGCTTCCATCCACCCACATGTATACTGTGATCCTTATTTCCTTTCAATCCCACCATAATTGTATCCTTATTTGCATGTGTGAGCGCATGTATGTTGTTACCTTAATTTCCTGTGAAAACATAGGGCCCTCCAATCCCTCCATAATTGTATCCTTTTTGCGAAAAAAGATTATCCATTTGCATACGAGGATCCTTTTTCAAGCCTCACATCTGAGAGGGAAAAGGAGCATGCGCAGAACCAGAATTTTTAAAACCTTATAACTCTGGACCAGATTAATATATTTTCACTATGCCAGCAGAAAGCATGTCTATGAGGCAAGTCCCTTCTATCCCGAAAATTTCACACCAAAATTCCAAACTGTTTCTGCGCTGCAGAGTGACAAAGTAACACCTCACATTATAATGTTATCCTCTGGGAAATGAATCAAAATTTCAAACCCGTATAACTGCATACAAAATTAATATGTTTCACAAAACCAGCAAAAGGCACATCTATGGGGAAGCTCTTTCTACCCGGGAAATTTCACACCAAAATTCCAAACAGTTTCTTCACTGTGGAGTGAAAAATAAATGGCTGTGTTATAAGACTTTTGCATGTTCTTGTTTTGCAAATTTGCAAAACAGGATCCTTTGTCATGTTCTTTTTTCGCAGTTTGCAAAAAAGGATTCCCAAGCATGAAGAAAAACAAGTGAATATAGATACATCTTATCCCTTTCTTCTGGAGTCTTTAGAACACTATTAGTATAGAAGCTGAATAATGTTATACGTTATTGTATCAATTTTGTTATGTAGGTGTGCTATGTTTCACCCTGTGCTCTCCCCTTGTTATAACTTATATTACTTTGTTTAAAATGTTTTACATAGCCTGTTCATCCAAAGGAGAAATCCCAGCCAGGAATTTAATGTATTTATGATTGAATCATGTATTCATATGTCATAATAACAGAAATGTTTAATAAACTCTAAATTACAAAAAAGGAAAAAGACACGAAAGAAGATTTAAAAATGTTGAAAAAACACATTTCCAACTAATTTTTTGAAAAACTAACACCAGAACTGGATAAAACAGGTCCTGATTAGCAGAACACATGTGTTGGTTTCTACTGAACGCATAATTTTTTTGAATTATTTAATTTTGTTTCCCTCACTAACAGAAAAAGAAAATGGTGGTGGCATGAAAAAAGACACCATTTGTGATACAGGCTTGCCCATTTGTGAAAAAGGATTACCCATTTACGACAAAGGATCCTTTTTCGACCGGGACATCTAACTGTTCCCATTGAAAATAATGGGAAATTTTACAATTTAACAGCTTAGGAACAGATTAATATCTTTTTTCACCAAACTAGTAAAGGTACATCCAAGAGATAAGTCCTAGATACCCTGAAAATTGCAGACCAAAATTCAAAACCATTTCTGTGCTGCGGTGTGACAAAGAAACAGCAAAAACAACCTGGTAAATTACACACTTTGACACTCTGCATCTCCTAACCCACATCTCCAACTAAAACAAAACTTGGCACATCAAGAGATTTTCAGTCTCTGACGGCACATGCAACATTTCATGCAAATTAACTGAATGGTTGCGAAGTCATTAAAACACAAAATATTGAGTCATAGAAACCCAAGAATTTGATATCAGAAGGAGAATGAAGGTCCATTGAGTCTGTCCTTACTATACCATGTCCCCCACTGACCAACTGTCCTGTAGGCTACATCTCTCCCCCTTGTTGCCTCACCCCTCAAATCCTTGGTGTGCCCTTGGGGACTGTATGTCTCCTTGCCCTGTCTCAACCATGTTTGAACACATTGAGAGTAACTGCCTCCACTTCGCTGGCAGTCTGTTCCACAACCTTCTCTTTGAAGAACTTCCTTAAGTTTCTTCTGAATTTGCCACGCACTACTACACTGCACTCCTTTGAAGCTGGAGTCTGTTATTTGTATAAATGTTAATTTTGAATGCCTATGGGTGGTGAGAGAACCCTTGAGCTTCGAGTTATTCATCCTTGTGATTTCATTGGGCTCTGAACTTTGGTAGTTTTGGGGCAATAGTGAGAGTGCTGCCCTGTTTTTTTCACCTGTACATGCTCCATTTGTTTTAACTGTCACCACCACACTCAGCAGGTCAGGCCCTCTGCTCCCACAGTGCCAACCTCCAAGCACAGTATTGTGAACAGGTAACAGACAGGGTAACCCTCCTGTCTGCTTGTGGGTCCAAATCGCCTTTAGTCTCAAGTTCTGGGGGATTCAAACTGTGAACCTTATGCTAACATGCCCAAATGTACAGGCTCAGATAATCTTCTCGGGGGGGGTGCAAGATATCTTTCGCCTAAGGGCACCTAACCAGGTATCCAAAAAGAACCCTTAAAACTCTATAAAAGACCTTAGGTATGTTCTTACCTTTTCCCAGTTTGGGTAACACCATCAAGCTCTTGAACAGTTTTGTCAGTCTTAACCCTCTATACATCACATGCAAAAGAAAGAACTTGGAAGACCCAGGCA
The DNA here is from genome assembly GCA_016271365.2 of Neoceratodus forsteri. NCBI lineage: Eukaryota > Metazoa > Chordata > Ceratodontiformes > Ceratodontidae > Neoceratodus > Neoceratodus forsteri. The sequence goes on from CM057456.1 coordinate 31,556,587, forward strand.
GTATCTTTCAAATGAAAGGTTTACTTAAAAATGGATGAAAATATGAAAAATGTAAACACAGAACAATATATCAAATAGCATACAATCACTTGAAAGAAAAGCAAAGAAAACTACAAATTCCTACCAACATACAATTAGACTTTTTCTAGCTACTGTATTACCTTTATAGTGCTTATAGTTAGATCTTGTTTCTTAAGAGCCCAAAGAGATATGTCACTAAGATCAGACACAGAATAGTTTAAACTGTGTCTCTTTCACACACTCCTTCTATGATGTCATCTAGCTCCTCCTTTTAGAATATAAAAAATATACAAACAATGATCTTCCTGTCAGGAGATATTTTAAATACTGTGACTCCAGCAAAAACTAATTTCCCAAATTATAACAGTCTTTAATCAAGCTTTTCCTTTGATCTTGAGCAGTTCCTGTTCCCAAGGCATCAAAGGTTTTACAACTTTTCACACCATGGTTTTATAACATGTTTTTCCTCTAAGATGTCATAAAAGTTTACGAGCCCTATATCCTGGTAGCTGGGGCAGTTCTAAGTAAGTCAGATAAACAGGAGATCCTTCATTAAGTCTCTCTAGTCTTTTAATTACCTCCTGGTTTCAGGTCACTTGACACTTCACTGACCTGGGGGGAGGGGCACCCATAGCACAGGATGTCTCATCTGAGACACTCACATATCACATTCTATATTGCAAAAATCATAGAACAATCATAACCAGCTGGCCAAGCGTCACATTACCCTCTGACTTTTCTGGCCTTGGACAATACTGATCTGCTTTTTGGACTCCAATGGCTGTACTTCTGGCCATGCCAGTTAAAGTAAAGACTGGGCATATGTTACCAATGTGCAACTAAATTATCTGGAGCTGTGTGGGTGTTCTTCCACATTACAGGACTCTGTTAAGAACTGTGTTTGGTATTCTGCTTTCATCTTTGTTACTTGTCCCCTTTGTTTTTAGTTTTGTGTATGGTGGCAAGTGGTGTGGGTGGGTGATAGGGTATTGGGGGTCAGGGTGGGATCTGGTAGGTGGATGTGTTGGTGAGGTACAAGGATGTTGGGGGAGGGTTGATTATTTTAATTGATTTTAGCTGGATTATAGATGTGCTGTTTGCATCAGTCCATATGGCTCTATTACTCCCTCCCCCCCAGCTCAAAGATTTGCATCCCTTCAATCCCCTTCCCGCCAGCTGCAGTGCATCAATGGTGCAGGAAGGAGAAAATTGCAAGGAAGGCCAGAAGGCGAGCATGTGGTTTGGGGAGAACTGAGGGAGCGGTGTGTATCAGGGTTGTGTGGACCAGGAGACACCCTAGGGTTAGAAGGGGGTTAGAGAGGGATCAGCCTGGTTTGGTCCCCATTCTCAGGGATCCTGCCAGATTGAGTTAGCAGGTAGGAGAGGGGCCTGCTGGCTGTTTGCATCCACTCCGGGCAGTGCTATCTAATGCCAGATCAATAAGGAATAAGACCACAGTTACGACAGATCTTATTTCTTCTGTTGATCTGGTTTGCATTACCGAGACCTGGCTGGGGGACGACTCTGGCCCAGTTCTGGAGGTGTCAGTCCCGGCTGATTTCTCGGTTGTACACTGCCCAAGGAGAGATTGCAGGGGAGGGGGGTGGCCATCTGTTTTAGATCTGAACTGAACCTGGTGGCACACCTAGTGGGGGATGCTAAATCATTTGAAAGCATGGCCATGCATGGTGGGCTGGGTGTGGGTTGCAGAATTCTCCTTGTGTACTGGCCTCCAGGTTGTGAGGGGGAGTGTCTGCAAGAAATCACACCCTTTGTTGCTGACCTGGTCTTGGAATTGCTTAGATGGCTTATCTTGGGAGATTTCAAATCCTGGGTGGATGATGAAGGTTCACAATTTGGCAAAGATTTCCTCCAGAGTATGGAAGCTCTGGGCCTAGCACAGGTTATTTCCACTGCAACACACCAACATGGCCAAACCCTGGACCAGATATTCTTCCTGTGGCTCAAGGCTAATTGAGTTAATAAGCTTGAGACTGATCCAGTCAGTTGCTCAGATCATTGTTTGATCAGGTTCTGTTTCAGGGCCCCTCCATCATAGTCCTTCCCCTGTGGAGGTGGTTCAGTAGTGACCTTTGAGAGGGCTTCGACCTGAAGGACCGACATTGGTGCTGGAAACCTCAGAAATGTTGGCAGCATGCACTGGAGGTGCAGATGCTGCAGTGTCTACCTATAATAGGGCTATCACTGGGGCCTTTGACCACCTAATGCCGGTCATTGTACGTCCCCTGGTGTCGCATCTCAGCTTGCAGAGTTTTTTTTTTTTAAATTCATTTTTATTGCGTATTTAGGCACATATACAATAAGTACATCTCTTATCTACTGCAGATTTGGTGACTGTTTTACAGGAGTCAACAAAAATCTTCTTTACAGAGACCACCCTACTCCGTTATCTCAGCTACAGCATTCCAATCATTAGTTAATCAGAGTAGTACATAAGGTCCCAGAAACCCTCCACCCCCATAAGGCAGTTCCCCTGGTCTATCATCCCCATTCAAGACCATTACCCAAGGAGTCCAACGACTCACAAACCTCTGCATCTTAAGATTAAGCTTGTGAGTGATTTCCTCCATATCCTGGATTTCTCCTATGATGGCTGTCCAGTCTTGGTAAGTCGTGGGGGGAGGGGCTTGCTGAAATCCATTTCCTTGTTATAGCCTTGTGGGCTGTGGTAAGATATTCCACAGATAGACTCCATCGCTACTCCCTACTCCGCTTGGTTTTATTCCCAGTATGAGATTCCTGGGGCCCATATCGAGACCAGTGTGAAAGACTTGATCCAGCCCTCTGATAACCTCCTCCCAAAATTTTCCCAGACCTGGGCATGACCAAAACATGTGAAGATAGTCCACCTTGGCCTCCCCACACCCCCTCCAGCATTCTTTTGGGGTGTTTTTGTCCCATTTATTTTTAATTGCTGGTGTAATAAAAAAACGATGGTGCGCTGAGAGCACTTAAAACTATGACTCAGAGGTTGAAGCATCATTGCAGGAAGTCCAAGGTTTGGGAGGGCAAACTAGTTCTGAGTTCTCATTATGAAGACTATTGGAAGGCAATCACTCAGAAGAAGGCAGATTTTCTCTCAAGAGAGAGATTGCTGCTAGGAAGAATCGACCAGCTCAGTTCTTTCAGACTGTAGACAGGCTTCTTCACCCTGTCTACCTGGAGCCCATAACAGCAGTTACACTCACAAAATGTGAGAAGTTTGCTCAGTTCTTCTCAGATAGGGTATCCTCCATTAAGGCCCAAATAACTCCAACTGGACCTTCTGAGCCCAGTAGTGGATAGCCTGTGGGCCAGGAATGCATCTGGTAGACTTGGGAGAAATTTTGGTCAGTGACAGTGGAAGAGGTTTGCTGGGTGATCTCAGAGCTGCGGCTGATATTTTCTAATCTGGACTTGGGCCCAACTCGACTTCTAGTGAGTTGTGCCTGTCTGGGCCCAGTGTTCACTGAGACTGTTTGTTGTTCTTTGTCAGAGGGGTTGTTTCCAGTAGCACTTAAATGTGCATTGGTGAAACCCCTTCTGAAAAAAAACATTTCTGGACCCGGATTTCTTGGCAAACAATTGTCCAGTCTTCAACCTTCCCGTTCTAGGGAAGGTTATCATGAACGTTGTTGCGCTGCAGCTGGAGGAACACCTGGTGTCCTTTGACAACTTCAGCCTCTCCAGTCTGGTTTTAGAGCTAGGCATGGCAAGGAGACAGCATTAGTCAGGGTGCTTAATGACCTGCTCAGGGCAAGGGACAGAGAGAACAATCGATTCTCATCCTCCTTGATCTCTGTTCTGCATTTAATACCATGGACCATGGCCTGCCTTTGGACTGACTCAGGGAGTACGCTGGAGTCACTGGCACCATTATTTGCAGGTATGAGTTCTACCTACGGGACAGAACCCAGAGGGTAGTGTTGGGAAAATTATCCTCACACCTAATGGTTCTGTCCTGTGGCATACGGGTTCAGTCTTGTTGCCAGTGTTGTTTGTGGTCTATATGCTTCCCCTGCACAATGTCATTAGACATTGTGGGGCTGGGTTTCACTGCTATGTGGATGACACCCAGCTCTATATGTCCTTTGCTCCTGGGACTCAGAGTGCTGTCGATGTCTTTAATAAATGCCTGGCCAAGATCCAGAACTGGATGGCATCAAGCTGGCTGAGACTCAACCCTGAGAAAGCTGAGGTTTTAGTGACTGAGCAAGGCCATAGCAGGGAACTGGCAGGTGTTCAGGAGGGACTGGGCTTTGGTTTGGTGACTCTGGACTGTTAGATACCCCTAGGGTCAAGAATCTGGGAGTCATACTAGACAAAGGTTTGACAATGAAGGCCCAGGTGTCTGCCGTAGTCCAGAATGACTTTTTCCATCTTTGGAATATCCACCAGATCAGATCCCTTATCCCTCCCAAGACCTGGTCACACTGATTCATGTCTTTGTGACCTCAAGGTTAGACTACTGTAATGCTCTGTATCTTGTGGTTCGTGAGGGCATGCTATGATGTCTGCATCTGCTGCAGAACGCAGCTGCCTGGGTGCTCACAGGCTCCTAGAGCATGCCATATTTTTCCAGCACTGCAAGACCTGCACTGGCTGCCGCTGAAGTGACGTATCTCATTTAAGATCGGTTTATTAACCTATAAAGCCCTATATGGACTGGGTCCAGTCTACCTGGCTGAGTTCCTGCACCCGCACATCCCTGTTCACCCACTTTGTTCAGCCAGGGAGGGCCTCCTGGTGGTTCCCAGGGCTAGGCTGAAGACCTCAGCGGATTGAGCCTTTGAGGTAGTGGGCCTGACCCTCTGGAATTCTTTGCCCAGGACCTTGAAGGAGGCCCCCTAGGCTGAGGCTTTTAAGAGGGGCCTTAAAACCTATTTATTCCAACAAGCATTTGGAGATGTCTTGTACACATTTTCTCAGCATATTTTTTTTTTGTGAACTTTCTTCATGCAGTTCCCTCACTGACCCTCAGACTCTGTTCTGTGAGGTCACATGGCACGACCTTGTCCCGCCCGCCTGAAGTCCCAGCCTTACCTGTTCGGTAGAGAAGACCTCTGCTTTATTTTTCTGGACCCCAAGATTTAAGCCCCCCGGGGCAGAACTGCCGACTCCTAATGGCGACCTTTCTGCTTCTAGACAGGTTGCCATTGGAACGAAGGGGGCACAGATGGCAGGCTGAGGACCCGGCAGTGGGCATAGAGGTTGGCCCCTGGACCCACCATTGCCTACCGAGGGTCAGGGATTTTTCCATTAACAGTTTCCCCAACAGGAGCGTGGACATGCAATGACCTCATGGCACCTATGTGCTGATGTCTGCCACTGCTCCTCCCCTTGTGACAGTACTGAAACTCTGCACTGCCCCCGAGTTCCCTCAGGAGCCACTAGAGAGCAACGTGAGACCCAGATCCCTCCCCAGGGAAGGGAGAGAAGTCCTCTGGATGCTCAATCCCTTCCCTCCCCTGCCGATTCCCAGTGGCCGCGTCCGTTCCTGAACCCGGGTCGCCGGCGTGGAGTGAGGTGTGGTGTCCAGTGCCTCAACCCTCCACGCCACTGGGCCATTTTCTCAGCATATTATATAGTTTTATTGAGATTTTATGTTGTTTTAGTGAAATCAGTGTAGTTATTTATTGGGCATTGTAATGGTTAACTTGTTTGTGGTTATTCCGTTTTATTGTAATGGTGCCCTGGGCCTCCGGGGAAGGGCACTATAAATAAATAAAGACTACTACTACTACTACTACTACCAGCCTCCAGTGAGGCCCCCAATGACTGCATTCCTATTTCTTACAATTAGGTCCTCACTGTTTACCTTGTTTATACCCTTGAGAAACTTATATGTTTCAGTCATGTCCCCTGCTTCCACCTGCCCTCCAACAAATACATGTGTAGGGCCTCCAGCCATTCCCCATAGGATCTGCCCAGCTGACCATGGATCAATTTGGTGACCCTTCATTCTACTAACTCAAGTCTGTCAAAGTCCTCCCTCGGGTGAGGGCTCCAGAACTGGGCACAGTACTCCCAGAAGAAGTCTCACCAGGGATCTATACTTCGGCAGAATCACCTCACTTGACCTACTGTTACTATCCCTCTCTATACAACTGTAAGCTCCCTCTGGGAGCTTACTATTTAGTGCCCTGGTATAGTGCCTGCTCAGTCTCCATAGGCCCCCTGCTGGTCAGAGGGATAGCAGGGACAGCAGGTATGAATAGGGGGATTTTGGCACCTAAAGAGAGAAAATCGAGAGAGACACCAGGAGGTGGTAGCCTGTTTTGGCCTTGAGGGCCAAGGTTCGGGGCCGGAGTGAGGCATTTGCCACCCCAGTTCACCGCCATTGAAAACTGGTGGCTTAATGAGCGTGTGGGGTCCATTGTGAGATCTGTGGGTGTGGAGGATCTCTGCACCATTTTTTTTTTTTTTAATTTTTGTTGACCGGGTAAGTGCACTAGACAAATCCTGCCTATTTTCAGGCACGACTCGGGGGAGGGGGATACAGATGAATGCCAACTGACCTTGAACCAGATTAAGCTGTTGGTGGTATTTTTAGTGAATGAGGGAAACTTGGCCAGGACACCGGGGAAATTCCCCTTACTCTTTTCAATAAGTGCCATGGGATCTTTAACATCCACCTGAACTACTACCAATCCAGGCAGATGGGACCTCGGTTTAATGTCTCATCTGAAAGATGGCACCTCAGAAGTGCAGCACCCCTCGCATGCTGCACTACAATGTCAGTACTGGGATATTAACCCAAGTGCCAGATGTGGGAACTGAACCCACATCATGTGGGAGCTGGAGCCCTGGTGGAAATTTGGGAGCCTGCCTCATGAACCCCAGCACCAAGGTAGGGTGGCGCAGAGGGGACCCTAGTTTTGCTTGGTGTGGGCGCACCTAAAGACGTGCGGTGCACAGCCCAGTGGTGAGAGCCTTGGTCATTGGTGGGGCAGAGGTAACAGCCTGCTCCACAGTCACTCCCAAATGGTTTTGGTGCCTTGTGAGCTGAGCCAGAGCAGTTTGGGACAGAGCAGGAGGTTGCAGAGGTGTCCGGGGCATCAGTCTCAGCGAGCTGCCCCCTAGCTGTATAGTCCTTGGCTCCTGCCTGGAGCACCCATCAGGTTGTCTGGTTCGTGGTGCCCAGTCTGCACTAGACTTGTTGTGCCCGGCCTGTAATAACCCCTCCCCCCGGGTGTCCCATCACTGAAATGGAGACTGGGGTTCCACAAATCTGATAGCCCAACATCCTGGGCTATCATTGCTGAGTCAGGGACAAGAATCTTTTATGGAGCCAGTAGTCTGCAGGCAAGCAGTGCTTCTTTAAAAAAAAAAAAAAAAAATTTTCTGTCATGCTAATCATTTTCAGTCCACTAGAGCAATGTCTGCACTAATGTGCACCAAGAGGGAAAAATACGCTTATTTCTATTTAGGTGCACTCCTGCCGATACTGCACGTTCAAACTGACACACATTCCAGATAGCCTGCCTGTATACTGTGCGTTGTCAACCACTTATGCACTGCATCCTTTTTCCAGAAGCGCACCCCCGATGTGACTGCTCATCTGTTTTTTTTTTGCTGTGCCATGAATGCAGTCTAGGTTGGGAGAGGGTTGAAGGAGGAGTGGAGTTGATTCGGAGATCTGACTGGTGTGTTCTGATCCAACCATGCCCGGTTCTTTTAATCTCTGCCCCTGAATGCCAGCCTCAGCCTGTCCTCTTCAGTAGTATTCCTCCCCTCCCCCCGCTGCAGCCTCTAGTGCCGGTCTGGATGTGACAAATCCATCACCATCTTTACTGCACCAAGGACCATGATGGATGGTCGGAGCAGGTTCTACAAACATGGCAGGGAACGACAATATTGTGACAATCAGCAGGTAGGTCGGAATTGAGCAAGATGTGTGACTGACATGACTGGTGCAGATTTGCGTGATCTGTGTGTGTATCAGTCAGTCACACTGATTGCCTGACCTGAGTTGTTTGCTCATGTATGTCCCAGCTGGGCCTGTCTTAATCCACAGGGCACAATAAATTCACACACAGAGTGAAAGACTGGAGTTTCATTAAGGGAGTAGGCAGCTCTTCTCAGCTGTAGTAGCTGGTGTTCAGTGATTTGTGACTCACATTGTCTGTCCTGTTATCCTGTTCTTATTAAAAAAAAAAAAAGTAGCAGTCAGACCATTACTTTATTGAGCTGTGCATATCTCTGTGGCCCATAAGGGGTGATTCTTTGAGCACAGATTCTGGCAGCGGACAGGAAATAAAGAATCAGGACTGCTGTTGGCTGGCATTACAAAACTGGCAATAATGCACGTGAGACAGGGGGCATTGGCACATATCAGAGCTGTGGGGCAGAGTCCTGCGTCTGCCTGATCATTGCAGTTCCAATGCTGAGCCTGACAAGTAAGGAAGGATAGGATTCTGGTTTTATATGCACTTTACAAACCATGTATTTGTATCCCAAAACATTTTCAATCCAGGAGAGACAGGGGAAGAGAGGTTGCTGATTGCCACAGGTGTGCTGTGCCATCCTGTGCAGGGAACAGTCGAGTCAGACTACAGTGTGACCGGCTGCTGTCTGGAGCAGGGACAAGTACAGCATGATGTTGGCCATTTTAATGAAAAAAGACCTTATGGCCTTAGGGCAGGCAGAGTGTTTCAGGGCATATCAGCAGCCAGCCAGTGTATAAAACTGTGTACTCTGTAATATTTTAATGAAAATATTTTATTGAAAAATGTTGCTTGTTCTGTGAGTTAGTGAGCATTCATCTTGGGCTTGGCTATTTTGTGAATATAACCCTATTCTGGGTTTGGAGTTTCTGTGACTGACTGTATGTTGTGTAGTTGTAGCAGTGTAGACAGAGAGAGAGTGTGTGTGTGTGTGTGTGTGTGTGTGTGTGTGTGTGTGTGCACATGCTTGCATGATGGCCTAACAAGTTAAAGCTGCTTTAAGTATTCCAATATTTAACATGGAAACAAAATACTGAATTATAATACTGTTTTAGAGCTTATAATATTTTCACCTACATTTTTAACACCGGTGGGTTCAACTGGGCCCATGTTTTTGGACCCCCTACTGTTGTCAGTGACTAGGATGCTGCTGAGTCCAACAGTCCCCATGGCCATGTTACCCACCGGAGCAAAGTCATATGAGGAGGACCCCAGGAGATGAAGAGACGCATCACCACAGGAGTGTGGAGAGCAAGGGCAGGAGAGAGACAAAGCAACCGGTGAAGAGTCAGGGAGTCGTCGGGAGGGGCAGGGAGGAGTAAAAGCATGACTGGCAGGCCATACCGCCAATCGTGTGATCAGGTACTGCAGGGGAAGGCAACCTAGTGGCTGCAGCAGTGACTGGGGGGGGGTTGTAACTTAGATTGCAGGCACACTTTCACTGTATCCATCAAGGGGAAAGGATGTGGCTGTTTCTTCTGAAACCAATGAACGACGGAATGGCACAACACAAATTATTTGGTTTTGCTGTTGCCATCTGAGGGGAGAGCTAAGCTCTGCACTTATTCTGGGCACCAGAAAACCACTGAAATAAAAAGGAAACACACACGAAAGTGGAAAAATGGTGAGGGACAGTAACTGACTGGTGGTGGTGAGCCAGAGGGTTAAAGGTGGGAGCCTCGAGGCGTGCTTATCACCGAGATTGGGTCTGCTGACTGCCTTCTCCCAATCTGACCAAAAAAGGAAAAAACAGAAAGAAAGAAAAAAAACTGAACAAAACCAATGTAACAGAAAAGTGTATGATTTGGGAGGTAGGGTCGAGAGGGTACTAGGGAGAAGAGACCTCTAGAGAGAGAGAAAAGAGAGACTTAGACTTCAGCCTGTATTAATTTAACAGAAAATGTACAACTACATCATTTTTCCTATTTTCCGATGGCCTACATCTACATACAACTCCCACACCCCATGTACTTCGTTGTTATGCAAGTTTTTAACATTTTCCTTGAAGTATGACCTTCCGACCATGGACTACCACTTGAAACACTGGGACTACCATTGAGCTAGAATGTGAATTTGAAATTTGTTGATCCCTGGTGAAGCCCGCTAGTGAGTAGCAGGTAAAGTCTCTGGGCTGCTCCGTGGGGTACTGTAAAAGGTCAGCGTGGCAGGTATCAACATGTAGCCCAAAGTGATGAACTTGAATTCCTGTGCAGGAGGGAGAAAGGGCGAAGGAATTTGGACTCTGCAGCACGTGAGCTGCAAATTTATGAGTTGCTGCCATCAAAATTCGAGCCTTATTCGGCTCCTAGGAGAGGAAAGCATTAAATGGCTTGCTTGATCAAGTTAACGCTGCTATCTTGGCTCGGTGCCATGCTTGACAGACCAAATGAATGTGCCCACCATTTTGAAGCTACCTCAGTTCACTCCATGGAGTGGCTGTTTTATTGTTGCCTCATTAAATCTGTTACTGCACTTTTAAATTTCCAGAGTGGACAGTGGATTTAATCAACGTAACTGCATGTGATTTTCTAACCAGGCTTGCTCCCTGCAGCTGCCAGCATTCCACTGCAAGACTGCCTGCACCCCATTACCAACATCGGAACCAGATAAACGAGTTTTAATTCTTGGACTGTGTTTCTTGCTCCCCTCTCCCATTTTAACCACCTGGCATACCCCTGGTGGTGGTAGGGCCTTACATAACCCAGCATCCTCAGTGCCTTGCTGTATGCTTTGTTGCATTGACCTGTTTGCTTGAGGGAGTCACCGATTATGACCCCCAGATCTCTCTCCTCTGTGGAAATGGCCAGTCTAACTTTTCCCATCCAGAATTCTGTGCACAGATTCCGTATACCCACGTGCATTGCTTTGCACTTCTTTGCACTGAACCTTAATTGCCAGAAGTTAGACTCTCTCTCTAGTTTCTCTAGGTCTTTCTGAAACTCCCTCACCCCTTCCTCATGATCTACCCTGCCACAGAGCTTTTTTGTCGACAACATAGAGAAACAATTTTCCCTGGATATCCTTCCCAATGCATTTACGAACATATAAAAAAGGATGGGTCACAGAACCAATCCCTGCGGAATGCTGCTCATGATCTATCTGTCCCCTTATTTAGCTCTATTAAACACTACTGTCTGTTGTCAATTACCTACTCTCCTAATTATACCTGGCTCCACTCCCAAATCCTCTAATCCCAAACTTCTTCAGCAGCCTCCTGTGTGGTACTGAATCATGGTTCACCCATGCCAGTGCAAAAATCATGTTGCTGACGTTGATTACAGTGCAGGCAACATGCTGCCCACCATTACAGCACCAGCCATTACATCTTCTGGGAGTTACAGCACCAAAGGACCCTCCCTGGAAACAGCTTTTGCCAGGGGTTTGCCAACTGTACCCCCCAATGCAGGAAGCTCTCCCCCCACACCCCTGAAATTAAATATAACCTCCTCTGGGTCGGGCATGCCCTGGACGGGGCAGAAATTGTGTAGGTGCAATGGATGGCATCAGTGAGGGGTGATCTAACATCAAAATTGCCCCTGTCACTGTTGCCTTTGTTATGGCACCCTAATTGTGGCACCAAAATTCAGTTGCAGCATTAATGGTATACCCCGAATCATTTACTGTTTTCCTAGTTCTGAAGTCGGTGGGGGGGGTCGCCCCATCATTTTTTCTCAAAGCCTGAACTAGTCTGTGTGACACAGGACTGCATATTGTCGAGGGGGTCAATCGGGGGGAAGGGAGAAACAGTTCTTTAGATACATTAGGGAAAAAAGGAAAATGAGAGGATGAATTACTAGGCTGATAGGGGGGCAGGACAATAGAGGAGGACAAGCAGAAGGCAGCCGTTCTAAATCACTACTTCTGCTCTGTGTTCACAACAGAGGATGGTGGGCCTCTGCCTGAAAGCAGCATAAAGGCTACTGCAAAAGAAATCCCAGAAATGGGGCAGGTGGTGTTTATGGGGGAAAGGCTCTGAAAAGGACTAGCAGCTCTGAAAACAGATACAGCTCCAGGGCTGGATAAGATGCACCCGAGGGTGCTCAGGAGACTGGCACTGGACTTGGCTAAACCCCTTGCAGGGCTATTCAATAGCTCCCAACAGTCAGAGGTGGTTCTGAAAGATTAGAGAGCAGCAGATGTGGTCCCCCTCCACAAGTGTAATGCCCCCCATTTGGAGGCTTATTAAATATGCCCTTGGGCATTCTCCCGCCGCCTCCCGGCATCCCGTTCCTTCTGCAGCTCTTTTTGATGCCTCTCCAAGTCCCCTAGTGTCCCTCTGTGTTGGTGAGCACTGCAGGGTTCACAAATCCCTTTGCAAGCAGTTGGCATGACTGTTAAAGCTGCTGCTCACACGTTCGAGGAGGTGCTCTGCGCACTAGACCGCTGTTGCGGTCAGAAAACCAATTGTGTGTCTCCACCAGTTCCCGGTGCCCAATCTAAGTTAAATAGGCACTGGGGACACTAAAAACAAAAGGAGAAAGTGTTTTTTAAATTAAATAAATCGCCAGATGCCATAAGCGCTCCCTCCATGGCACCGGACAAAGGACAGCTAAGGGGCAAAGATCAGGGCAGTATGCCCTTATGAATATTCATAAGATGCTGAGTGTTTCTAGGGGCAGTGTGTTACGGGAGCAGTGACTCCCTAATGGAACAAGTTATTATATAAAAGTGGACTCAGTTAAGAAAGAACTGTTGGGGCTACAAATCCAGGGGGAAAGTAAATTAAATTAAAGTTAATCCTGGCTGCACCAGAACTTTATGTGTTGGGACAGTAAAATAGACTGCTTTGGGAACTGTATGCAGCCACGATTTTAGCAGCCCATAACCAATCGGCAGCCAGGATTTAACAAAGGGGATCTTGGGACAATGCCAGAGACTTATGGGGGATTAACTGGGACAAATTCTAGGTGCCAAAAAGGGAGCCAATTAACATCAGAGAACTGTTTAAGACAGCTTTGGCAGCCAATGGGATTTCTGGAACTTAGCCCCATATATTTATTTTTATTTATTTTGTTTTTGTTAACCAGGTAGGTGCACTAGCCATAAAATTACTATTTTCAGGCACGACCCGGGAGAGCACAACAAAAAGAGAACAGTTGAACAACAGCAACATGGGTACAATAATACAAATAGAGGAACAGTACAGCAGTGCTACAAAAATACAATGGGTAGAAACAACAAAAATTAATGGCAAGCATTATACAGATAATGGCAGTACGATATAAAATAAGTGCAGAAACCACGGACCCGACCTGTGGAGTGAAAGAGTTAATAAGATAGCAAGGTTATATAGAGAGAAATGTGAAGAATGTTCAAACATAACAAGAAAGACTGACAGAAGGAAGGTCGGGGTGGTAACTGGCAAAACAACAGTGGATGGTCAGCAACAAGGTTCGAGAAGGAAGAGAGCTAGTAGTCAAAAGTTATTTACAAAGAGAAGGAAAAATATGGGGAGGGGAAGAGGAGACAGTCTTGGAGCTGGATTAGAGCAGGGGTGACATTACTGGTAAGTCTCAGGAACTTCAGGTTGGGTCAAAGCATGTACAAGCATCAGCTAAGGATAGATAACGACGAAATTCACTTTTAAATCCAAAGTGAGACTGAGACAGCCGGAGGTTGAGTGGAAGAGCATTCCATAGCCTGGGAGCAGAGAACTGGAAGGCACCTGTACCTTTAGTTGTCTGACATCTCGGAACATAGAGCAAGGATTTGTCAGCTGATCGCCGGCCATGGGAGGATGGTTGAGGGACCAGCAACGCCGCCAGCTGGGATGGAGGGAGCAAGTGCTCATTTTCTTCAGATTCTAGATTTTGAGAGATTCGTCCAAGAGTTCAGTGTGAGCCTCTGGGGAGCTTGCCAGCTCTCAGAGGTTAGGCCTGCCAGGCCTAGACTTTTCCGGCTGTCAGTCAGTCAGTCAGTGTTCCAGCTGGCCCACGTTGGGGTCACAGCATCAGAGGGTTCGAACAACATCCAAGCTGAAAGAGATATGAATCACCCTGCAAGCTAGCTGGAAGGACCAGAGAAGGACAGAGCCTTACATATAAATGTGCTTAGTTTTCCAAAGTGTTTGCACAGCCGACCAGTTCGTGACGTCCACTGTGCATGTTTTCGACCAGTGTAAATTGCTCTTGCATCCTGAAGACCAGCATCTTGATGAGGACCATGAGGGAATTTTCCTCCTGTTCCATCAAACCATCTGCAACAGGTCTTATTTCGTCAGATCATCACTTTGTCTGGGTAGTGGGAGTACTAACAGGGTAGCTTCCTGCAACAGGACTGCAACCATTGTGTGTCATCTGATTTAATTGTTTGGGTTTGTCATCACGAACTGAGCCATCTGGCTCTGGAATACAAATTTTCGGTTAAAGTGCATGTTGATTGTTTTCTTTCCTAAGGGCCCCACCAACAGCTGCAATGCCGGCCTACCCCAGGCAACGCTTCGGGTTAGCCTGAGTAACAACTGGGTACCCAGAGTGTGTGACTGTGACAGAGGGACTCTTAGTGCATGCATGCTTAGCCTGGCTAAATCAGATCTTAAATCAAATGCTAGATTGCTGCCCTACCCTTGTTCATGCTCTCTGAATAAATCAGATTCTATTCTTTCTGCATCTAATTTGGCTGGTGTGTACCTTTGTGGAGGGGATACTGTATTGCCATCAAACTGTTACAGTGCAGGTCTTGTTTTACAGTGGGTCTCCAGGGCCACTGCTGCAGCTCCAGCCCTGGTGGTAAGTGTATGAAGTGTGTGTTCAACATTGTATTCATATGTCATATGTGATTGTTTATCTGCTGACCTGGTTAAGCCACTAGAGGGGTCAGAGGGGGGTTATAGCATCCTGGAAGGCTATACCCACAGCAGTAATGCTACCCCAAGACCACACCTCTGGGTGGAGGCAGCAGTTCACTGAACTCATGCCTCTCAACCAGTGCATAGTCACACAGGCAGGGGTAGTAGACCACAGGATAGCGCCACCTAGGGGTTACACAAGGAAGGAGACAAAGAGCAGTTGGGGAAAATACACACTTGTTAGTCTTGCCTCCATAACAGGTAAACTAATAGAGACACTAGTCAAAGAGGACCTAGAGTACTACCTGGAGACAAATGTGCTCCAGGTTAGAAGCAGCATGGGTTCATGGCAGTGAGGTTTTGTCAGACATAGTTCATACAAGAACCAGGCACTCAGCCATGAAAAATACATCCATATGTTGGATACTGTAAATAATGCAAAGTTTATTTTTGAGTGCAAAACACACTGTGCAAAATCACAAACACCACTGGCCGGCAACCACCACCAACATTTTGTGCCTAATCGAGCGCTTTGTCAAGGTGTCAACCTTTGGTGGATAATCTCTTAAATACAAAAGCAGTGTTAAAGTGAGTAATGTATTAAAACTACATACTGTAAATTAAAACAACAAAAGAATATCACTGTTTTATATGGACATGTAGTTTTAGATACTTTTGTTAAGATTGTTTTATTTTCATCAATTGTCTTTTGGAAAAGAGATAATTAAAGCTTAACCTGCTGATTCAGCTGTACAGAACTGCATGTGGGATGTGATTACATCTGTATCATCCCAGTTCAGAAAAAGCTTACTAATACTTTATCACTACCTTCGTACAGTTCACTCATGTTAGGTACACGAACGATCCTGTTGGAAAAAGATTTTGGTTCAAAAACTATCTGTAATGTAAATATAACGTAGGCCCATTCTCCCTATACAACACCGATAGCACTACTGAAACCCCAGTGCTATATGATACTTCTTTATACCTGCAACAACTCCATATGAAATATCAAAATGCCGGGAAAGTTTATATACACACTGACCATTGAAAAACACCAACCACAAGGACCATTAAACAGTGGTCTGAGGGGAAGATGTGTTTACAGTGGTACCATTTATTTGAGATCATAGTACTTCTACTAATCTATCTAACTCGGGATTCAATTTCTATGAGGCACACAATTATCAATGAACAATCACGGCCCTTATATGAACTAATACAACATTTCAAACTACCCTAAAACCAGATATAAATCCAGGCATTCATTTAACCCCCTTCCTGAGGACCCAATTTTATCTTTTCCATCTTTACAAAATGAAATTTGTGTTCTGTTCCCATCAAATCTATGTGTGCTGCCAATGTGTTGTGTCTATTGTTTTTGTTAATGTCCCCCAAATATTTCCCCACTCTGATTTAAATTTTTTTCTTGGTTTTACCAATATAGAATGCATCACAGCTACATTTCACCATGTGAACCACAGACATGGTATTACATAGGGGTAGAAACTGGCACTGGCCCACTAGCCAAATGCTGGTAGATTTTATACCAGGCTAGTAAAATGTTCTTTTTAACTGTCCCTGGTGGCTTGTATTGGAGAAGATAAAATCTCAATAAGTACACCTGTTGGGCCAGTGGAAAAGTCTGTAGGGCTGGTGAATATTCTCAATTATTAGACCTGCTGGCTAGTGGCTGAAAAACTTAGTTTGACCCTTGATTACAATTAATGAAATCCCGTATCTGAAAAATCTGACCTGTTTGATGTTCAAATGTGGTTGTGTTTTGATGGAGGAGCAGAACTTGCAGTTACCACACCTGGTTACATCTGAGACTCGATGGGGGCGGGGGGCAATTTGGTCTCCCAAACTCTGTGCCCTCCTATAAACCATCCTTGGTGGGACTTGACCAGTGGACCTAAGAGATGGGTTTGCCTGTAAGATAGTCCAATTTTTTAAATTCTTTTAATGAGGGCATTAAAATGAATGTTGTAGGCAGTAACATAGTTAAGAACCTGCTCATCATTTCTGTGCTGGTTTGTTTTTAATACCAATGGTTCCTCTCTGGTTTTAATTAGTGCCTTTTCCTTTGCTCTTGATATGATTAAGAGAGAGTAATGCCTTTCTTGAAATCCCTCCATCATTTCATGTACCCTCTTGTTCACATTTGTAGGTTCACTTGTGTTTCTCTGTACATGACAAAACTGACTAAATGGAATGTTAGTGTGTGATGGGGTGACTGCTTGTGTGGTAGAGAATTGAATTTTGATCTGTTATTTTTTTAAACAGAACTGTCTGTACACTGTTTTCATTATTTTTATAAATCCTTAAGTCAAGAAATTCAGTTTCAGTATTATACTATATTTGATCGAGAAATGACAGTTACGTAAGAACTTACTGTAACAGTAGATCTTTATGAGAGGTTCCTGCAGTAGGTCTTTACTGCGCCCTCTGGCATCAGGACCATGCAGCAAATTTCTATCTAGCAATCATTAGCGGTGGACTACCCCTGGCATCACCTGATCATGCGTCAGTATGACAGTATACAGGGGGTGGTCCCCACACCCGCCCTCCAGTTCTTTCCGGCTGTTGACGTGAATTCCGCATCGACCACCCCCTATATATTGTCACATTGACGTATGATCAGGCGACACCGGGGGCGGTCCCCCGCTAATGACTGCTAACTAGAAATTTGCCGTGCAGTCCTGACAGCAGGGGGTGCAGTCCTATGTGTAAAGACCTACTGCAGGAACCCTATTGAAGTAAGATCTTCAAATTCTGATTTGTTGACTCATTTTATGTTTTGAACTGGAGCAACCCAGTCACTATTCTCCACCATACAATTAATAGGTCATCAATAAACCTGCAAACTAAATCAATCCTGTCACAAAATGGATTGACCTCTGAATTCAAAGCAAATTAATTTTCTCAATGACACAAGTATAAATTAGTGTAACTGGGTGTCAAAGAGGCATTGTTTGCCATAGTCTTTTGTTGAAGATAATATTTTCCATAAAAAGAAAAAAACTGCATTTAACTACTTGTTCTAAGTTGATCAAAAAAACCACCCCTGAAGCTGAATACATGACTGAAGATTGCAAACTGGCTTCCATAGCATGGAGTCTTCCCTCGTGAGGGATGTCTGCAATAAAGACTTCACATCCATGATAACTAAAAGCCAATCCTTTTCAACGTGAAGCTACTTTAGAACAGAGTATGTCCACTGTGTCTCATAAATATTGCGGAAATGCACTTGCAGTGGACTTAGTATGTACATTAACTAACTTACTCAGTGTTTACAAACAGCACCTATAATGGCCACAATAGGCCTACCTGGTAGTTCTCTAAGAAGTTTGTGACTCTCAGGTATCACGTTTATTGTTGACTTGATTGGAAACTTCACTGTGAGGTATTCATAAACCTTATCAGTCATCACACCTCTTTGACCAGTCTGTAATAAAACACTGTCAATAAGTTCTTTAAAGTCCATTGTGGGGGACAATGAAAGGGTTTATAAAAATCTCTGTCTAGAGACTTCCTTGATATAATCCTGTGTATCTCAGAAAATGACTGATCCCCATTTATCAGCTGGTTTGACTGTAATTTGGTCATCCTTCATCAGTGACTTTATGGCTGTGAATTCTTCCTTAGTATAATTATAGTACGTGGGTGATGATTTGTTTCTAAACAATTCTTCCATTTTGATTTTGCATGCCCACTGGAATATTGCCACTGTCTGACTGGGGTGGCAGAAAGTAGATTTTGTTCTCCCCGAAGATAGAACAGTCCACAGTTCCCCTTCATGCCAAGTAATATCTGACATTTAGTAAAGATGATTGTACCACTTGTTCTTCCTGAAACCCCATGTTTGGATTATATTGTTATGGAATACCCTTAGATTCAAAATGTGCGTGAATTTATATAAGTTCAATGATACAATCAAAAGGGTTTACTTGGGTCGTGGGAATAAAAGACAGACTTTTCTGCAAGACTGGTATTTCAGTGTGGAACAAAACATAGTTTGAAATATTTATCACATTTAGCTCTGATAGATATACTACTCCCCTTCCCCTGAGCTGTCTCTTTTGATGCTGTTGATAATGGGGTCGGTTCTTCTGTTGCCCTTGCCCCTCAATTACTGGCAACCCCTGCCTCCATTTCTGCCTCCTGTCCCTTCTTGTTCTGCTTGCTGTTTCCTGAATCAAGTGATCCTGGGACTCCTTCTGAGCTGGGCTTTCTTTTGTTGGGAGGGTCACTGTTTCTGTGGAGGCAGTTGTGTCTGCTGTGGGGAGTGGTGGTTGTGTGGAGTCAGTGCTGAATCCTCTCTTAAAAAAGCAGTTGAACCAGCTTAATTACTTTTAGCATCTGAAATGTTAGAAGATGAATGATATGCTTTCTTTGAGTATGAGGCGTATTAGTCTTATGTTCCTTTTCTTTTTCTAGTCAAACACCTGCCCTCATAGTCCATTCTGTCCTGTTCAAATTGTTTCTGTTTTGTGCTCTTGATTTTGTGGTATCTTTTGATGATAACTTCCTTCAACTCTCTCTGCTACTGTTCAAATTCTCTAGATTGTGAAAATGGGTTAACTATTTCTGCTTTTCTTTTGAGGTCTGCTGCTGCATCTTCTAATATGAGCTGAATTAACACTGCAGACACATCAGACATGGCATTTTGCCATTTCCTCAGAAATTTTTGTCTGTCTTTTTAAAAGGCCAGTCCTTTTAAAATTTGAAGTCCTCTAGGAATTTGGTCCACTTGTAGGCAGGCCTTCATAAGTTAACTTTTGCCAATACAGCCTACGTCGTTTCAGTGCTGCTGTTTCATATTGGATAAATGCTTCTTTGATATTACAAGGGGTTACCTTTGATGGTGTCTCATACCTAATTTGATGTCCTTCTTCCAATGCTTCTAACAATGGATTGTCTTGGCTATTGTCAAAAAAAGTGTTCAAGAAACTCATTGGGCCAGTGCTGCTGCTAGCTTCTCTCACTGTCCTTCCACTCACTGTCGCTGCTTCAAATTCAGCATTGCTCATTCTTCTACTGCAGCTTGAAGACAGCCAATTCCACGTGCATCTGAGCATTCACCCAATACAATATAAACTTCTCTCTCTCCTGAAGGGTCACTTCATGAAAACTGTAGTGCTCATGGCACACCAAGTTGCAAACACAATTCATAACAGAACTGAGCACTCAGTCATGAAAAATATGTCCATATATTGGATACTATGAATAATGCAATAATGCAAAGTTTGCTAGTGCAAAACATGCTGTGCAATATCACAAATGCTACTGGCTGGGAAACACCATGGTTTTGGCCCTAATCGAATGCTTTGTCAAGGTGTTGACTTCTGGTGGACACTCTCTTAAATACACAGACAGTGTTAAAGTGATATTGACTCATTAAAAATACATATATTAAAACCATGAAAGACTATTACTATTTCTTGGACACTTATTTTTAGATACTTTTCTTAAGATTATTTCATTTTCTATTTTTTTTAGTTCTGTTTGTTGTTCTCTTGGACAGGGTGGGGATGAATCCCCTTGTCAGCCCCCGGATCCCTTCACCCCTAACCCCCAGCATCCCCACTGCTGCCCAGTCTTGGAGGGACATGACTTTTCCCTCATGGAGGAGTTCTCCACAGGGAGAGACAGGAATCACCCTCTGAGCCCCAGTCGAGACTTATGTGCAGTTGTTTCAACAGTGCTGAAGGTCAGTGGATCCCAGGCTTCATTTTGTGTCTGCTGGAGGGTTTTTTCTTCCTTGTATGATTTCTCCTGGAGGCACGTATGTGCAATAACATCCTGCAGAAGTCTTTTGCTTCCTCCACCCTCTCTTTGCGTGGTCCCAGCCTGTGTATACCAGTCTCCACTGTGTATCACTAGAGCACCGGGATCTCAGTCCCCCACCCTGAAGGAGGAGAGCTGTCCATGGGATGATCATCCTATCTCCCCCAGCCATTTCCCTCATGCTCTGTGCTTGTTCTCAAACCAAGGGTCACCAGCATTGCAAGCGGCAGCACTACCGCTACACCAGTGGGCACTACCGCTGCACCAGTGGGCCGGCCCCAAATTATTTCATTTTCATCAATGTCTTTTAGAAAAGAGATAATGAAATCTTAAATTGCTGATTCAGCTGTACAAGTCTGTGTGTTGGATGTGATTACATTGATATCATCCCCGTTCAGAAAAAGCTTACCAATACTTTATCACTACCTTTATACAGTTTACTCACAAATAATCCTGTTGGAAAAATATTTCTGTTAGAAAAATATCTGCGATGTCAACATAACATAAATCTGCTCTCCCTAAACACCTGTTGTAGCTGTAATATAGGGAAAATGGATCTATCTTTCATGAGGTTTGGGCAGCCAGAACTGCCCATGTAAGCCCCCCAAAGGCTTTGGGTTTACCTGTGTTGTGGCTCCCGTTTTTGCCCTGCATCCTCACAGCCACTGCCCGAGTTTCCCAGGTGCCCCAGTGCTCTCCTCCTGACCCTGGACATAGTCCCAGTGAGAATTGGGCTGGAGGAGCTGTAAACATGGATCTTCCGAGCTGCAGCCTTGCAAGTATGTGAGCGGCGGTCCGCATATGCGCGACTGCACATCCCGGTTTTCTTGCCACCACTGTGACTATCCTTCAGCCTCTATGGTGCTCCTGACCCCTGTACTATGTAAATTGGGGTCCAGACACTCGGAGGAGGTGCCTTAGAAGCCCCAGAAGTGTTTAGTTTAAGAGCACCTTTGAGTGCTAACTAATTGGGCAGTTCATAAATATTAAATAGGGCAGTTCATGTATATTAATGAGCATGTCTGCTTCCTTGGGGGGACAGATTTTTGGCAGCGGTGACAGGTTTACTATAGAATGAAAAGTTTACACTCTGCTTGTATTCAGAAGGGCAGAGGGGCTACTGTTGGGTGATGGGGGGAATACCTGTTAAAGAGACTTACCAAGTTAGCCCCATGCACCACACAGTTTGGTGCATTGCCTCCTAGAAATGCTTTTTATGTACAGTTGCCCACAAAATATGTGCTTGTACTTTATAAATATCACTCATAAAATCCTCTTTACCGGGGCACAGGAATTTCCCAGTTCTATGATCCACGCCCTGCGCCGCCCCGCGCTCAGCAAATTTCTGACGTGATCACAGGGAAAGCATGGGGACGTGCTACATTATAATCTATGGGGGACACCTTTACAATAATTTTTTTAATACTATAATGTTCGTTTGGCAATGAAATGTGGGCACTGGTCGACTAACGAGACCCTTGTTACTAGATCACTACCCACGTTTTATTGCCAAATGGATATTATAATATTAAAAAATGATCGTAAATGTGTCCTCCATAGATTATAATGTAGCGCATTCCTGTGCTCTCCCTTCCGGTCTTTGTTATTTGAGCGGGGGGAATTCAAGAATGCATGGGACAGACATAATGCAATTCTTTTGGAGGGTAGGAGGAAGTAGGCTGTTGGTTAACAAAGATCTGTAGCTTATCCAATAGATAGGGAAATGGACAGACTGGTTGGGCCAAGCGGTCCTTATCTGCCGACAAAGTCTACATTGCTATGTATCTGAAAGTTAACCTAAGAAAAGTCTCATCCAAAAAGAAGGCATTACAAAGTCAAAGTTACAGAATGAATCACCCTTTAGCTTGAGAGAAGAAAGCCAGAACACTCTTAATTAAAACTAAGATAGATAATTAAATCTTAATTAACTGAATCTGCAGTAGACCCTTTTTTATAAAGCAGAATCACAGTAGCCAATGTCCAAGCCTCCACTACCATGCCTTCGTCTAGAGATGATTGGAAGATATGGATTAGGGGTGGGGCCAGCTCAGTACACAATGACCTGATTATATTTGGACGTATGCCATCTGGCTCAGGTGATTTATTTGGGTTGACTTGTTTTAACTGATCCTCTACATCCTTTATGTCAATACCGATTGATGGATCCCTTTTATTTTTTTGCTGTGTTATTTTGTGGGTTTGAGTTTGATGTCAGTTTGGGATTAAACACCGTAGAGAAATATTCATTTTGAATATTTGCTGTCTGTTTTAAATCAGTTATGATAACACTCTCCTGATTTTTTAGGGGTCCCACCGAGTTGCTTACACCTTTAGTTTATTTATATGTGCATAAAATGCCTTATAATTATCCTTCGATTTATTGGCTAGTTTTAATTCAAAAGTTGATTTTGCCTTTTTAATCTCTTTTTTTACCCTTCTTGCTAGCTCTTTATAAGTAATCCAACCCGATTATTTGCGTCTAACCTTTTATTTTTTTAAACAGCTTGTTTTTCTTTTTAATTAATCTCTTAATCTTAGAAGTCATCCAATTTGGTGTATTACGTTTTGTGCTATATTTAATTTTGTACAGTATGTTTTTACAGATTTCTTGATCCAGTTTATTACAGAACAGGTCCCATTTATTACTTAATGATTTATTATGAAAATCATCTTCCCAGTTCCACTCAACCATACTAGCCTTCAACTTTGTGAAGTTAACCTTCCCAAAGCTAAGGACTTAAGTGCTACCTGTTTGTTTGGAGATTGTTTCCCGTAGTTCGAAATGAACTGGTTTGTGCTCACTTTTACTGAGAGGAGCTGACGTAGTACAGCTTGTTAGTGTATCTCCCATGTTGGTTAAAATCAGATCTAGAGTGTTCGAATCTCGTGTTGTTTCTTCTACCCTCTGTTCCAGCCCTATGTGATCCAACACCTCAGTATAGATGTTTTCTGTTCTGTTTACCCCTGTAGAGGTTTCCAGTTTATACCGGGGAGGTTTAGATCCCCCATGAGCAACAGTCTATGAGCTGGGTTTAACTGCTGCAGCTGTTTTATTAATAGGAGGTCATCTTCCTTAGTTATTGAAGATGTCCTGTAGATTACTCCCATAACAATTTTAGGTTTATTCGGGGGGGGGGGTAGCTTTAGCCATATATGCTCCAAATTAGAGCTGTTATTTGTAATATCCTGGGACTGTATATTTTCCTCTATATAGATGGCTACTTCCTATGTTCCCTGGAGTTTATATATAGGTTATACCCTTCAATGTGTTGGTTCTATGAATCTGCCCTTCCTATGTTCCCTGAACTTTGTATATAGGTTATACCCTTCAATGTGCTGATTCTATGAATCTGCCCTTCCTATGTTCCCTGAACTTTGTATATAGGTTATACCCTTCAATGTGCTGGTTCTATGAATCTGCCCTTCCTATGTTCCCTGGAGTTTGTATATACGTTATACCCTTCAAAGTGCTGGTCCTATGAATCTGCCCTTCCCATGTTCCCTGGAGTTTGTATATAGGATATACCCTTCAATGTGCTGGTTCTATGACTCTGCCCTGTCCCACCAGGTTTCTGTTACAGCACAGATTTGTATATCCTGGGATTTCACGAGTAGCCTAAGTTCATCCATTTTATTAACTAAACGTCTTGCATTTATTAAAATGCCCTTCCGGTTTTTGTTATTTGAGGTATTGGAGATATGTCTACCACTAAGTGATCTATCCCTTTCAGAGGTGGTCTCCTGCTCCTTAACCCCCCAAGATGTTAGTTTAAATTTCTGTTAATTGCCTCATTGAACCTCTTTGCCAGGATCCTTGACCCCGTTTAATTTAGGTGTAACCATCTGACCTGTACAAACTTCTGCTTCTGAAGGTATCCCCATTGTCCAAGAAAATATAGATTTGTTGTTTGCACATATTTTTAATCCAGTTATTTATTGTAATTATTTCTCTCATTTTGTACATGTATGAGTCATGAATTGGGAATATACTTGAAACAATAATTTCCCCTCCTCTTCCTACAATCTTCGATGCCACTGTCTCAAAATCATTACAAATGTCTTTAGGTCTTCTTTTTCCAATGTCATTTACTCCTGCGTGTAAAATGACTAGGGGATTGACCAGGTTTCCCATTAATCCATTTAATATCTGTTTGATGTCGCTAATTTTAGCCCGGGCGGAGTGCTAACAGTTGTTTGGTCATTTCTCCCTTTACAAATTATAGTCTGTTTTTCTTATTATAGAGTCTCCTACAACCAGGATCTCTTTTTGTTATATTTTTATTTTTGTATCTGTGTCAGTCTGTTGAGAATTGTGTATTATTCTATCCAGCATGGAATTACTCTTCCTACATACCCCAGGTGGGGATTCCCCCTTTCTCAACCCTGGTTGCTTTTCTTAGGTTTGCAGCCTGTTTATTCAGTTCTACAACAGTGTCAACTGCTACGTGTTCTGGCTGAATTTATATCCTCCTTGTGATTTATGGCTAATGCTTCAAATCTACTACATAACTCAACGGGTGCACTTATAAATCTGACCACCTCTTCTCTTTCTGGGATTCGGCTGTACTATAGACCAGTTTGCTACATCTGACTCTTGATGGTGCACAGGGGAGTTACTCATGTTTTCTTCCCTGATGATTTTACTGGTCTGTACCTCAGCAGATTGCTGTGGAATTACTATTTCATTTGCTATCTTGTCTCTGAAGTCTTCTAGGATCCCTATCTCTGACTGGACTGCCAGTCTATGGTGTAATACTGCAATCTCTTGCTGCAGGGTGCAATTTAGCAAGCATTTGTCGTAAATAAACTCTGGGTCTACACCCCCCATAGTAAACATTTTACATTGCTTGCAACAAAGTTGCAGCTCATCCATGATTATTTCCCCTAATGGTTTCACTCAGTATTCCAGACATACAATCCTAACAACTTTAACTATGTAATCAACTTCTGAAAGTGGGGATTTTCTTGCTTACTGCAGCACATAATGGACAGAGTTCAGTCCTTCATCTCCCTCGTCCCCAGTGGACACATCAGACATGCGCAAAAACGATTGTGTCTCTGCATGCATCTCCACACGCTCTCCCGCTCGAGCTCACCCTGCTTGCTCGGGCTGCAGACTTAAATGCACGAGTCCTGGAAGTGTTCAGCCACCTACTTCTGGCTCCTCGTACCCGCTACAGGATCGTACCTGCATTTCTCCTAGGAGTGACCTCAGTTCTATGGAATAAGTCTGAAAAAAGTGGGCCTTGTTTGAGTGGAGGTGGGAGCTCATTTTGTTGGGGTTGTGCCGGCTGTAGCAGCTCATTCTGCTCCAATTCTGTAGACAGATTACCAGTGGGATAGTTCGGATCATCAGGAGGAGTATCAGGGTTGGACATACTACCACCCTTTTGTTTTAAACTGGCTGTACTGGGAGCAGCTGTCAAATCTTCTGCCTTTTTAGCAGTTGCTATTGAAACACTCGAAGGTAACTCCATAACATTACTAATGCTTGTAGTTTTTTTCCTGAGGCAATACAGTGTCTTTTTCAGAAACATTACTTTCATTTTCAGGTACCTTGTTTGTATCCATTGGGCGCCACTTGGGAGTTATTTGTGAATCTGAGACCAGGTCCCAGTCAGGGTCAAGGACCCATTTGCCTTATTTTGTTTGTATCCAGCCCACATATTTCAGGGCATGCTCCAGTGACCACTGTGTTACTGTAGTATTCGGGTCAGACACAGAAAAGGCAGCCTTTACTGCTGCCACCGCTGACGGCGGCTTGCTTTGATTTTGACAGTCAGCAGTCTGGGAGGAGCTTTCATCCACTGAGTCATCACTGAACATAGTAGTATCTAGTTGTCAGTTTCTACTTGAAAGCATTAATGCCAACCGTTTTCTCTGAAGAGTTTCTTTTCGTTTTTCATAGTTTTTTTCATCCTCCATGAGCATTTGTAGAAGTTTCATTTTTTGTTCTGCAAATTTCTTTGTCCAAAAATTCCTCATCTTTGTCTAACTCAACCACATCCAAATAATTAAATTCCTCCAGTTCCATGCCATCACTGGCAACTTTTTCATCCGCAATCTGTGAGCCATGCAGCGGCTTGTCCTCCTTCATAACATCGGCTAGGTCAGAGGACTGCTCCCCAGCCTGCTGCAGCTTAACATGTTCTTCATCAACTTGGTCCACCATTCCAAAGGAACAACAGGTCCCCCTACCCAAGAGAAGGGGAATTTCTCTGGTGTCCTGGCCAAATTTCCCCCACTCACTAGAAATACCACTAGCAACAAGCATACATACATAGAAACACAGACAATGATGGCAGAAAAAGACCATAGATCCATCCAGTCTGCCTATAAACGCTAACAAACCCAGGACCTATCATCCATACAGGGTTTTAACCCACACTATCCACCCCCATGCTCCCCATCATAAAACTACCACCCTGTGCAACCACTAAGCCCTTAATTCTGTCCCAGCCATGTCTGAAACCACTGAGAGCATTGGTGCCCATTACATGAGTTAGCAGACTGTTCCACAGTTACACCACCCTTTCTGTAAATAAAACTTACTCACTTCCCTCTTGAACCTCCCCTTCATCAGTTTCCACTTCTGCCCTCGTGTTCCTGGTCTGCTACATAAGGTAAATAGTTCCTTGCAGTTTATCTTGCTCATTCCTTTCAGGAACTTGAAGGTTAATCTGGTTCAGTTTCAGTTGGTTACAATCTATAACTCTCTCCCACCCCCAACCCCGATGACGCTGAAAATAAACAGAATTGCCTAGTCCTCCTTTCCTGGTTAAAAAAAGTTACAAAAATCTCTGAATCAAAAATTTCAAAGGGGCTGCATTCACATTTATAGCTCCACCCCCACTGGAGTGTGACTTTTCACACTGTCACTTTTTTTTGCTACAGCTTAATCTGGTTCACAAAATGTTTGCAGGAGATCTTGCCATATTGGCAAGTTTTTGAAATTTGCACCAACTCCCTATGCCCAAGAACATAGAGCAGTAGCGTAGCAAATTCCCAGAGGGCCTGGGTGCAAGGGTATGTTATAGGGCCTCTCTGGTTTTGAATAAACATTACAATTATGATTTGGGCCACTCAAACCTGCACTCCCTGCACCCTTGTAGCTACGCCCCTGACATAGAGTGGTAAAAAAATGGCTCCATTTCTCTACTGGCCTTGCTCACTGTTGAAAGTATTTGTGCCACACTGAATTCTGCTGGGATTCAGACCATATTCTCTCACCTGTATTCAGCCACTCCTCCTACGTACTTCTTCATGGCTGTGTCAGAGCTCATTCCATAGAACATTTTTACTTTCTTCCCATTTTTCTCTATGACCTCTCCTGCGCACTGATCATGGCCAGCGAACATTCCTCCCAGCATCACAAAGTCGGCTCCAGCTCCTGTAGTTAGCAGAGGGAAAAAATGTTATCTGTAACAGTGGTGAACGCATTGCCAGTAGAGAGTATACCATATATCGAGGTCCCTCCCAGGAACAGATCTGTCATTTTTTTCAAAGTGGTAGCAGTTTTTTTCAAGATAGTAGCACCCCTCCAATATAAAGTGTTCCTATTAAAGCTCAGATTAGGCTAAAATAGTTACTGTTTTCAGGCCTAAGGGGGTAGTGGGTGCTACAGTGATAGTCAATGCCATCAGTAGCCATAATGCACCATGTTGCATGTCGATATCGCTTGCAATGCAACTGGGTAACACAGAGTTAACGAGAAAGCTATCGACTCATGGTGCACCATAATTAAGCAATAATGCCCGACAGGGTGTGTGTCGTGCTGGGATAACGTCACGCCTCAGGTTGTTGGGCACGAGGCCGCAGGCCAAGTGCGTCCAACAACTGAGGCGAGACGTTATCTCAAATGACACACACCCTGGAGAGCATTATTGCTATTATACAATGGCTCGTTGTTATATAGAATAAAAAAAATAATTTTAAAGATGTTTTTGTGCGGAAAAATATTTTTGTTTTTTAAGAGCAGGTGAAACAATCAAAAAAATGCTCCATATATCAAAATGCTCATCTGCAGGTTCACAGTGAGGCTGAGACTAGAGCCGTGATGTTGTCCTGGGATAACATCATGGGTCCAGTCCCAGACTGACCAATCAGAGTCTAGGGTTTTTTCTTGCCATTGTATAATATCTAATATCATTCACTGGGGCAAGGGCTACCACTCTACTTTACTATATAGTTGAATGCACCAGTGGTCCCTCCATATAAACCTCTGTTATAAAGCTACTTTTGGAGTGAGTGAGTCAGCGAGCAAGCATGCGTGTGTCTGTGAGTGTATGTGACAATTTAATGTGCTAAACCAGGCTAACCAGGCATTTCTCCATTACCCAGATGTAACCAAAGAATGGAAGCAATCTTGCAAGACCTAATAAAATGCAAATCTTCACACTATTAGATATTGTATACACTTGTGTTGAACTTAAATGGTTTCTGTTTTTTACTTTCTCCTGTTATTGATCTTTGAAGTATTTCAAATAACGAATACTTTATATATTTGCAAATGTCAAGAAATGCAATCTTTCCTTAGTCTTTTTAAAAGCATCTGCATTTTCCCAACCGACCTTGTAATTGCTGTGTTTGTGGCAATGCAGTCTACTGCAGTGGAAAGCACTATAATGTTAGAAACAAGGGCACCAGGAAGGTTGTTGGGGACAAATACTTTTTATACAGATGTCATGGGTGGGCTGCTATAACATACCAGCAGCCCTGGAAAGGAAAGCTTTGCATTTCCCTGTAAATCATAGCAGATGAACATTCTGTTTAATTTATTGTTTCTAGCTCTCCGACTTGATGCTTCACCCTCAGCCAGCCCCAACACTGAACACACTCCACCATGAGGTTTCCAAGCCCATGAGTTTACCCCCTCCTGGTGGAGCCGTCCTGGGGAATGGTAATGCCCAGTGTACTCCTGTGGCAGCTCTGCATGGGGTTGGTGGCCAAGTCAGGAGGCCCTGAGGCACAGGGGGGATTTTCTTGAGTAAGTTTCCCCAAGGAGGGATGCAGCATGCAATGATGCCAAGACATCAACCCGCACACCAACAGACTGATGTCGGCATCAACCTGCACCTCTGCCCAGACCTCGATAGGCTCTGGCGACCCTACCCCAACATGCCACTAGGGGCAAGGCATGCGCCAAGCACTGTAACCCCCCCTCCAATAGGTGGAGGAGAGCAGCTCCTTGGATGCTCATCCTCCTTTGCCAGGCTGGCTCTCCGGCTTCCCGAGTCTGCTTCCAAACTCAGGTCACTGGCATCGCAAAAGCTTGCACAACTGCTGCGCTGGCAGACCATCCGAACATTCTGTTTAAGAAAGTACATCATGTAGCACAGAGCTACTTTTTAAGCAATCCTAGAAGGAAGTGGTTCTTATAAGGCTTTCTAGTGGTTCTGCCTTTGCCGCTGACTCAGAATTAGTTGCTTCCATCTCAGGGACTATTAACAGCAGAGATTTAAAAAGCAAACCTTCAGAAGCAATCATGGAGGACCTCCACAATGACCTCCTGTGCAATATGAACATCTTGGCTGGATTGTTTATTTTGTTAGAATTTGTTAACTGGAAAAGGGCACGTTGAGCCAGGTGTGACACGGGGGGCCATGGGGGGCAGGAACAGAATACAGAAAGGGGAGTCAATAAATAAAGAGTACAATAGCAGGATCAATAAATAAAGAGTACAATAGCAGAATCAGTAAATAAAGAGTAAAATAGCAGGATCAATAAATAAAGAGTACAATAGCAGGATCAATAAATAAAGAGTACAATAGCAGGATCAATAAATAAAGAGTACAATAGCAGAATCAATAAATAAAGAGTACAATAGCAGGATCAACAGGATCAATAAATAAAGAGTACAATAGAAAGACGTGAATGAAGGGAGAGGGTGAGGGTGAGATTAGACCACAGCTGTGAGTCTGTATGAGAAAGCAGTTTGTCCAGCAGATGTTTTAGGAGAAGGGAGGAGAAAGGAGCAAGAATTGTTGATTCTGAGGATGTAGGAAATGAGGAGAGAGAGAAAGTAAGTAGAGAATTCAGGCAGAATTTTCAGCCAGCCATGTCCAACTAAGGAATAACAGTGGTGTAGTTGTCTATATATATATATATATATATATATATACACACATACACACACACACACACATATGCTGTATAATGTATGGAAGAGACTTATTATTAACTGAAATCGAAAAGTTTACAACGTTGTTATGGTATCGTTATGATGTCAAGAGGTTGTTAACCCCGCCTAAGTACATCACAACGATACCATAACAACATTTGCTCTTTTGCGCATGCAAGCGTCTCGGCCTTCCCGCATTTCAACTTATGAACAATGCCATCCAGGAGACCGGGAGAGCTGCACCAAAGAGTACAGGCACAGTACAGGGTAACAGAAGTCAGAAACACACTGCGGCAAAAATGTCTAAGGTCCCCACAATAAGCTACCTGAATGCCTGCGTTCACTCTGCTTGTTGGTTGCTGCTCATACACTTCCTGACACCCAATGTGATGAATCCTCATGTTTTTATAGCTGCTGCCCTGCTGATAGACAAGGGACCAGCGCTCTCTGACAAGTCACTTTCCTCATACGTCGATGCCTAAACGTGGTAACACAGTCACTTTTCCGTGGAGTACCCAATCATAAATTGTTACCACGGTGTGATGTTTGAGTTTATAGTGATGAGGGGGCCGAACCTTATCCTGGCAGTGTCTACTGCAAGATACTCATAACCCTCTGGTATTGCTGCATATGGAACTTGGTAATGATCCCTTAGCCCCAGCACCCGATGACTGTTGTGAGCAGCCTCGAGATTTAGGAACTGAGTGCAGGAATCATTAGAAAGGAGCCAAAAAACTGGAGGCAAGTGGACAGGGGTAGCAGGGTAAGTGTGTGAGATTACCAGCATTACCCAGTACCCATACACTATAAAAGATAATGTGTGGGCAACAGGTAATTACTAGGCTGAAATCACTTCTCACGGTTGCCATGACAACAGTAAACCTCTTGAGCTTCACTCTCGAGGTTTACATTGTTGTCCTGGCAAACTCTTGAAGTGATTCCAGCCTGGTTATTACCTGCTGTCCATACATTATCATATATACATATATATATATATATATATATATATATATGTATATATAAATACTTCTGCCTCAGAACTTCTGATTTTAAAACAAGTTACACAGTAGTTAACTTCATTGTTTTTTGGTTTTTTTCTACATTTTCTTTATTCTCCTACCTGTCACCATCCCTGGACTTTCTCCAGTGTAGTTGCATGAACTCCTGATTTCTCCCACCCAGTCTGAAATCTGCTGCCTCCTCTGGTGGGAAAGTCTGCTGCCTGGACCACTTGACCTCCTGGCTCTGAGTCCCCCCAGGTGGGACCACTGACTTCTTCTGGCACTCTATCTATAATCTGATAGATCGGCCAGACAACAAGGCACCAGAGGAGGATAGAGACCCGATGGTGGGCGTGGGTGTGGAGTCCCTGAGATATACCTTCATCTACCAGGAACAGGGCACACACTATTGTTCCATTTTCTCCCCTTAGGATGCGGCGTGCAATGGTGTCCTGCATGGTTGTGCTGCTGGAGCCTGCTGATGTCCTGCCCCTTCTGTGACCCATTGTCTTGCACCACAACCAGTTCCCACCAGTGGCCGCTGCTGTGCCAAGTGCCCCCAGCAATCCACCCAGGACAGGAGAGCAGTCCTCCGGATGCTCAGTCCTCTCCCTTCCCCCCTTACCCCCGCTGACCCAGGTCCATTCCCGAACCCGGGTTGCCAGCATGGCTTGAGGTGTGGCGTCCAGTGCCTCAACCCTCAGTGCCACCAGGCCGGCCAGTTGACTTCATTGTTGGCTTTTATCTATGCCACCATTGTAATTTCAGTGATTCTGTCAAAACTGCCTGGACACAGGAAATATTTGTGGGCAAAACCTCCTGCAAATATTTCCCTTCCTTTTCGAACCTGTATTTTATTATTTTACCATTGTACAGGAGCAAATCAAAGGAACACATCTTTGTACAGATGAGCAAAGAAAGGCTGGAGCTGTAACATGATGGTACTGTACATTCTGACCTGCAATTTCATAACACCTTGTCAATCTTGGATGCAGAACTAACAGACCTGACTTATTTAGTGAATGCTAAGTTTGAACTATTGATGGAGCACCCCACCCCTCTGACATCCATCTCCCAGCCTGGCTTTCATTCACGATCATCTCAGAAGACTGTAAATTACCCCGTTATGAATATTAATAAGGCAACCTCAAGACTGCCCTATGGAACAACATTTTTTTTACATGATATGCATGACCCAGCAGCAGTTCCACCTGTTGTGAAATATAGGTAGTCAATGCCTAATGCTATGTGTCATTTTCTCCATGTTATAAATTTAAGTATTTCTTCCCACTGTGACACTGTGATGGGTTGTGCCTGTAGCCATAGTTTGGTGATGGCCTTCATGGCCACCCTAATCATGATGGATAATAGATACTTCTGATGCTTATTTGTGATCTGATCTGGAGATCTTAAGAGCATAGCAGTAGCTGAGGACAGGCTACCAAAATCCGGAATAATAAGCTAACATTACCTCCAACCTTGCAGCAGTGAACAGTCCCCAAAAATATGGGAATGAACGGCTTCAATGTAGGCACATGATCACCAGCAAGCTGCCAACACTGGAGAGTTACATTTTGCAGTGATTACTGGTGTTTTGAAAGACACACTACAGACTTCTGTGTGTATTCCTACAGAAACAAAAAGCCATTATTGAATGTTGAGTGTATACTGCCCGATCCCAGTCAGCCACTAGCACAGGAGTATTTAACTTCCTTTTTCAGGGTTGCCATACTGAATGTTTTGAGGTTGAGAGCGGTGTGCATACAACTGTATATGAACTGCGATAGTGTTCCGGAGTCTAACCTGTTATACCATATGTAATTAAATTACAGAATAAATTGCCACAATATCATGTATGAGGCCCAATTTAGTTCTCAGATGGTGGTGGGTCTGTAAATATCGAAAGCAACTGCAGTGGAGTAGATTGTATGCCTGCTTAACTGAGCAAAGATCTAGAAACTCCCACCGGAATATAATCGAAAGGTATAAGTGAGTCTCATCTTTGTCCAGATGTTGTATGTGAAGTCCTGCTGAGCTGGAGATAAAGAGCAATCAAATGCCAAAGTGCTGAGGCAGATCACATCTATTTTGACCTATTCATTTTGAAGTATACAGTTCCAAACCACTAACACTGACTGAGAATGCCATCTGTAACATTTTTGTGGCAAAAGTAATGGTGTGGTGAATACAGTGAGGTAATGAAGAAATGTTTTTTGCCAATTCTATTGTTTTCCAATGTGCCCCATTCGTAGGATTTAACCAACCACTGATGAACCTGATTTCTGCTGCCTGATATTAACTCTGCATGTGTGGTAGTGTCAATCCTCCTTAATATTTTGGGAGCTAACATTTTTGGTCAGCTGAATGGGGCATCTGCCATCCCATAAATATCAGGAAATATGTTTATCCCATTAAGCAAAGTTGTCCACAGGGTGGGCAACCTGCATGATTTGTAATAAGATAGTAATCTGGGCAGTACATGTATATGCACTGATTCTCCATGAATTATCAGTGGCAGGGTAAGCACCTGCCACCGATGGAGATCTGCTTATATTGTCTGTCACAAAGGAACATAATTGAATAATTGTGTCAAATGTATATGGATTTATGGAACCCAAGATATTTTATGCAAGTTTGGTTTCATCTGAAATTATGACAGGCCTTAAGATACTTCTCTGGGGAAACACCTATTTTCAGTACTGCAGTTTATTTTGATTTTAGTTATATCTGGAGATGTCCCCAAATTCCTTTAACTCCTCCCAGAATCTAGGGAGTCACTCAGTGGGGATGGTAAGGTAGTCCAAAACGTCATCAATGTAGGAGGCAACCTTCTGTGCTGTACTTCCTGTTCGTATACCCTCATGCTAAAGGTTCCACATAGATTGCAAAATGCAGTGGTGAGAGGGGGCATCCTTGGCATGTGCCTCCAAGTTAAAGGCAAGTGCCCCATTTTCCCTTACAGTAGGCAGTGGGTCTGTGTAAATAGCCTGTATCAAAGTACAGAACTGAACGGTGAATCCAATGTAAGACAGGGTAAGTCTGAAAAACCTCCAGGAGATCCTGTCAAATGTTTTATATGTATCCAAAACATAAAATCTAAGTAGGGGTTCCAATTGAGAATACATGCTCCATCAAAGGGGGGGGGGTATATTTTTATTATCCTACATCTGACATTTAGTAATGAAGCCAACCTAATTTGTGTCTATAATCTCAGGGAACACCTCTTCCAGTCTCTTTGCCATTACTGCGGTGAATAATATTTCAGCCATACTGAAACAATCAAAGGACCTGACTAAAAGTGAATCTAATTTAACTACTGAGAATTAATATACTTTCAGGAAGCTACTGGTCCCCCCCTCCCCAGAGTGTGCAACCTGAAAGGACTTTCGTAAGGTGGCTAATATCCAACCCTTAGTTTCTTTGTAAAATTCTGTACCATGGCCATCTGGTCCTGGGTATTTTCCATTTTTCAAACAAAAGAGTGCCTATAGTATTTCTGCAGCACGTATTGGCTGACATAGCGCCTCAGTATGCCATTATGTAAGTTGAGAGAGCTCAAATGTTTGGAAAAAGGCAGCATCATCTGTCTCAGGTTGTTACGGGTGTGGGAGTACAACTGTCTATAGTATGTATGTATGTATGTATGTGTCTGTCTTCTGTCTGTCTGTCTTCTGTCTGTCTGTCTATCTATTTATCTACATGTATCTATCGATCTATTTTTGGTAACTGGGTAAGCCTGTTGGAACTTGAAGTCCAATTTTCAAGGGTGACCCAGAAATAGCTACAAATAGAAATATATTTGGAATACATATTTTAAAGTATAGCATCCAATAGGGACTGTACAAGGCAACTGCAAAAACTGCTGTAGCAGGAGATGAAAAATCCAAGGAATACAAATGACAAAAATATTAGTCATGGAACATAATATATGAGAGGTATCGGGAGAGAAGAGTAGAATTCATTTAGCTGAAGACAGTCTAGTATATACTAGGTCTGGCTGGGTGGCAAGTGGGTTGAGATACAGTCCCTGTGGTCAAGCAATGGGGTTACAGCAGTTATGATTTAATATCGAGATGAGATGTTCTTCAAGGATGAGTTTGAAGGTGCCTTGGTATGGACAGTCTTTGATGGTAGGGGGTGGGAGCTCCTTTGTAAAGGAGCAAGATATTAAAAAGATATCTGCCCAATGCTCATTTTTATGTGAAAGACTAGAGAGAGGGTCATGGGACACTGACATCAGGCTTCAGGTGACAGCTTTTCCAAAGTTGGGCCCAGACAAGGAGGGGAACTTGTCTTAAGGAATTTGTAGGTAAGACTATACAGGGCATAGTGGCTCCATCCTAATGTTGTGGGACATTTTAGTTCCTCTCTCACAGCCATTGTTTTGCTAGGTTAAAAACAGTGACTAGAAAAGGCCAATTTAAACATTGTATTTTCCATTTGTATAAGTGTTGGGTCATAAGCATGTTTTTGAAAATTTTTATTTATTTATTTATTGGAATCTTGGATTATAACCTTTGAGCTACAAGTTCATTTACAAAGGTTTCATGTCAGGCATAAAGGAAACTAAAATACACAGTACAATAACAGATGCAAAACACAGAGGAAACTGTAGGGAAATAATTACATTGACTTGAACAAATTGTTTCAGCTACTGCACTTAAACCGAAAAGATACAGAATTTTCAGAGGAAAAAAAAGTTGATTAAGCAGCACAGTAGACCTTGATTGGAGGAGAGGAGGAGGAGGTAGAGGTTGTGGAATGGGATGGTGGTAACCTCAGGCTCGGGGTCACTTTGTCATGGGGGGTTAGGGGAGGATGGGGAGATGAAGCAGAAGGTGAGGCATAGTTAGTGGGATGGTTTGTAGACCCAGTGAAATGGAATGGGGGCCAGGAGTGGGAAAGGGGGAGCAGGGGAAAATGGGAAAAGGGTGGGAGAGTTGCAGGTTGGGCAGTAAAGAAGTGCTAAGGTTGGGGGTATTCAGTATCAGTGACAGGGAGAGGAGATCAGAGGAAGCAGGAGCATATCTGTTGGCTAGACAGGTGAGATCTGAGCGATGATTTAAATAGGCCAATTTTACTGAGAGTGGTTAGCTCAGGTAGGTGCAAGCTAAGCCAGAGTGGGACTCTGTATTCAAAGGATCTCTGTCCTTGAGAGGTGCACCGGAAGGGGACCTTGATGGGGAGAGTGTTTGATGCCCTGGTAGTCCTAGTAGGTTCAATCTGGTATAGGAGGGAACTGCTTTCTGGTGGTAAAAGGCCTAGGATTGCTTTTTTGGCTAGAAGACAGACTTGGTAACAGGTCCTCTCGACCAGATTTAGCCATTCTGTTTGCAGGTAGAGATTACAGGTATGGGTTAGGCACAGTGTCAGTGTTACTACTAACAGTATCACTGTAAGCTCCTGGCTTGGAGTAACTGCTGTACACAAGGGCAGCCAGCCTCACACTTTGAGTACCCAAACAATGAAGATGCACTCACCTCAGAAATGGCAACTACTGACAGTAAGTGCCTTTCTAAATACCCACATTTTCACTGACTGTAACAGAGTTTCAAGCTTATTGGAATATTCTCTCTAAGCTAGTTTTTTTTTTTGATTACTGTCCACAGAATCACTAAAATTGTTATGAGTCAACAGGGCTGGGCTAAGGCTATGTTGACACTAAGGTAAAATGAAAAAATTATTTAAGTGGTTTGTTTGATGAAAATTAACTTAAGAAAAAAATTATACAGTGACACTGAATATTGCTTTTTCAGCCTGTGCTCCCACTAAAGTTTCAAATTGAAAAGGAAAGTCAGACACACCAATGTAAGCCCGTTCTCATTTAAGAGGGGCTTATCGCTCACCTTAGGGTCCCCCTTCCTCTCCTCCAGGGTTTAGTTTATTTGAAAGATGCTCTTGGGGAGTAATTTCTGCTGGCCGCCACATGGGGGC
Organism: Neoceratodus forsteri; assembly: GCA_016271365.2. NCBI lineage: Eukaryota > Metazoa > Chordata > Ceratodontiformes > Ceratodontidae > Neoceratodus > Neoceratodus forsteri. The sequence continues at coordinate 31,594,186 of CM057456.1, forward strand.
AGGAGAGAGAGGGAGAGAGAGAGAGAGAGAGAGGGGTAGGGAGAGTATATAGTAGGGAGCAGGGAAACTTCTGGGTCTTTTAGAGGGAGAAAGAGACCAGAGGGCAATAGCAGCAGGGCAGTCGGGGGTGGGACCCTCCTTGGGCAGGGTCGGCAGCTTCAGCAGTGTGGCAGGTCCCCGGGTGGGCATCCATGGGGACATCAGTGGAGGCAGTTGCGGTTGTTTGGGTCCAGGCCCTGAGGGGGCCACTGGTTGGTGAGAGCAGCCAGGGATGCAAAAGGGTGTGTTAGAGTAGGACCCTTGGGGGCATAGTAGGCCATGGTTTGAGGATCAGGTTTCCTAGGTCATCGGGGCTGTAGCAGCCTGTGGCAGGGCCACTGCAGGGACTGGGAGCTGGTGTGGGCAGTCCCGGTCAGTACCTCACGTGGCATGGTGGCCCAGGAGTACAGAGAGGGAAGTGGGTTCAGCTTTGACCTGAAGTGGGGCCTACTTGTAGGAGTAGGTCCTGGGGCCTGGGGTTAAAGCTCCCAGGTGAATCTTCAGGATGTGGCTTCCAGTCCTGATCCCGAGGCCTTTTAGGCCCATTCCTATCTAGTTGCACACCTCAGGCAACATAGTAATGAATTTAAGTAGAGGAGCCATTGGGAACTGCTAAAAAGGGTACCAGATGCTAGCAGTGAGAGGCAGAGCAATCTGGGGGCCGGGTGAGCCCAGGCACAAGGATTCATGGGCTGGTTGCAAGGCAAGGCTACTGCACCTGAGGTTTTAGCAGGCTGCAGGGGACAGCACCCCATATCGGATGGAATACTTGGGGGTGGCTTGGAGGAGTTTATCGATCCTTGTTCAGGACAGTGCTTGTAGGAAGGACAATAAGGGGAGCACTGGGAGTGGGTTGACAAGAGAGCCCCATAGGTAACAAAGTCAAGCTAGTAAGGTACTTACCAGTGCCGGAGAGTTGTTGGGAGCTTCACATTCCAGGAGTATAATAAAGGTCTTTGTTTCTTGGTGAAAGAACTGCTGCTAAAGAATGTGCTTGTAGAAAATCTTGCTCTGCCTAAACGTTTCTGCTTTAGTGAAGACTTTCTCAGTGGCGTTTGTAAAAAGGTTTATCCCCATGGTGCTGTAATTTATTACTTTCCTTAAGCTATTGGGACCCCTGAGCTCTGCTAATCATTTAAGGGCTCAAGTGAATAAAGCCTGATCTGTCTGGGGAGAAATTTAGAGTCCGGTGTGATTAATTTTATGTTGAAGGATGATAATGAACTAATCAGTCCTTTTAGTTTTAGGGTTTTCCTTGGGTCTCTAAAGGGATTTGATGCTCAGATGTTCCTACACCCTCCTGTTCCCTGGACCGGTGGTGAGGAAAAGGTTGAGGGACTTAACAATGAAATGTTCCTTCCTTCTGGACACCAGCTGGGACTAAGATCTAGGCCTGGGTTCTTTCTCGAGGATAGAGGTAGAAGACATCTCAAGGTAAGAAATATTTTTTCAATCCATAAGCTGAATGAGAAGTTCAGGTGGAGATTTCTGTGTTGGTGGGTCCCCTTTCCCTGGAACATCTGGCACCTAGACGTTTGGGGAAGGGGAGCTTAGAGGTGGGTTAATAAATTATTTTAATCCACCTGTTTTATATGGTCTATGTTAGTGTACCATACTGGATAGAAGTAGGAATATTTCTTTATTCTTGACCCCTATTTAAAGAGCACCTTTCCCCTTAGTTTTTAAATTAAAAAAACAATTAAACAGGGAGCTCCCTTGCCTCTTGGTGAGCTCCTCCATGCTGTCTTTCTTTTTAATAAGTAGACCCAAGGGAGGAAGGGATCTTAATTGCCCTGAGACTGCCCACAGTCCTTCTCCACTTCCTGTTTCTCCAATGCATCCCATGCTCCAACTTCTATAGCGTCTTTATAGGTCCAAGTGTGGGGCCCTCCATTCACTTCAATAGAGCATCTTTATCTAAAGCAATTTCCCGATTGTAAATTGATTGGGTTTTGGTATCTATTGATGGCAGAATTCAACTAACAGAGCTCTTGTTAGTTGAAGTCTGCAATCAATAGGTACCAAAACCTGATATACAATCGGGAAATTACATTTAAAAAAGATGCTTCATTGAAATTAATGGAGCACATCCCTGCACTCAGCTATTAAAAATGTCATAGTAGGTCGGAGCACAGGGACACATAGGAGAATAAGCAAGTGGAGAGGGATTATGTGGGCAGCCCCTCGGGGGCAAATTATGATCCCTTCCCTTCCTGTGGGTCCACTATTAAAAAGAGAAAAGATAGCATGGGGAACCCCTGCTATGGAGTTGCCTGTTTAATAATTTTGTTGGGAAAAGTGCTTTAAGCTAATAGCAGAATATAAGAGGATTAAATTTGGGAGTATAAAATGTGTTATACTACAAAATACTGTATAGCAAGTTGAATTTGCTGCTGGTATATTTTACACAATTCAACCTGCTGCACCTATTTGAGCCTGATAGAATTAGTGCATTGGGCTTACCTGTAAATATAGTTTTGCACTCACACATACTACTGCGTCTGTGTTGGTCTGTGGAACAGCAATGCCTATGAACCTCTGCTATGCCATAATTCTGATTTACTAATCAAAATGAAAAGTTTTTTACAACAGCCAAAGACATGCTTAGAAGTGAGCTGCTATGTGAACATGCCGTCTGAGGAACAGGAGCAGTCCTTGAAGCACCGGGGCTTGTATGTGTTGTGTAGGAAGGCTAAAAGCTGCAGCACTGAGGTACTATACAGTACAGTTAAATAAGAACTTACTGTAATTGTAGATCTTCGAGAGGAGCTCTTGTAGCAGGCAACTCCATTAGGACTATGCCACCAGGCGCTAGGACCCCACGGACAAATTTCTAGCTAGCAGTTCAAGGCAGGGGACTGCCAAAGACACTGGCCCTACCCCAACGTCCCGTGTGGTATAAAGGGGGTGGTCCTCCAGTCCCACCTCAGTTCACCCACCAGAGACCCAGCTGACATACAGGATGGGGAACCGAGAAGGATCTCACTCAGTTTTGGTTCCTTTCCTACACTCTGAAAAAATTCTATTATAAAGACCATCTTTAAGTCTGGAAACCCTAATGTCCCATCAAGCTATCATCCTATCTCTCTTCTTTGCCCTTTATCTAAGATTCTTGAGAAGACAGTCCTTGATCAGACCTCTGAATTTCTCAATAAATACAGTCTTTTAACACTGCAGCAACATAGTTTCAAACAACTACACAATACTGAGACGGCCTTGGTGGGGTTCACAAGCTACATTCAGGGTGCTCTTGAGAAAGGGCACTCAGTTGCAGCTGTATCTGTGGACCTCACCAAGGCCTCCGACCTTGTTGAGCATTGTCTGCTACCTGATATTTTGTCAAGCTTGCATTTTTCCCCAGATGTTGTTTTGTGGTTCTCTAATTATCTTAGTAATCATTCTCATGCTACGTCCCTTGATGGTTTTCTTTCCCGAACTACTCCTAGCATTTGTGGAGTCCCTCAGGGCTCAATATTGGGACCATTGATCTTCTCATTATACATGAACACTGCTCCCAGCATTTGTACTCAGATTTTAATCATCATGTATGCAGATGATGTTGTGTTATTTGGCATTGCTCCTAAACAAAATTATGCTATTACAAAAATCCAGATTGATTTTAAAGAGCAGATGTTTAGTTATTTAATTTCTCTCCCCCCTTAACAAACTGGATAGCTTACCTCTCGGTTTGAAGATCCTACTGGGAGCCGTAATTTTTACTTTAGTAAATTTACTAAGAAATCGCTCGTAAAATACATAATCGGGACCCGTGGCCAAAGCGCCAATACATACTAAGTTGGAGGTTTTATGATGTCAGTCCGAGAATCATACATGCGCTCTCTACCTGCAGCTTGAGTAGCACTCTATGGGGGAGCGGAAAGGGAGGGAAGGCATATAGGAACCTCCCTGTCCAGGATAGGGACAATGTATCACACCAAAAAACATCAGGCCCTGGATCTAGTGAGCAGAAATTGGGCAGTTTGGCATTGTGTGGGAATGCAAAGAGGTCCAGTTCTGGCTGACCCCACATTTTGAAGAGGTTGCCTATGACCTCTTGCTGTATTTCCCGTATGTGACTCTGAAACTGAGAGCGACTTAGACTGTCTGTGAGGACAATGTGAATCCCTAGAACATGAACCGCTGTTATTTCCAGGTTGTGATCCACTGCCTACTGCCAAACTCTCATGGCTTCTCTGCACAGGGGGTAGGACTGTGTGCCCCCTTGCTTGTTGAGATAAGACAGCTGGAGTGTTGTCTGATTGGACTAACAAAAGACCTGGCGTGAGCACTGACTGGAGGGCCTGCAGGGCACATAGGATGGCCCTCATCTCCAGCACGTTGATGTGGAGATTGTGTTCCACTGAGGTCCAGGTGCCCTTTGTTTGGTGGGATGCCAGATGTGCTCCTCAGTCCAGCCCCGAGGCATCCCTAGTTAGGATCTGCTGAGGACCGAGTGACTGAAAGGGAACTCCAATGTCCATTTGAGAAGGGGTGAGCCACCATTCCAGAGTACAAAGTACCACTTTGGAGATCCTGACTGGTTGATCGAAATTGTCCATGCATTGGTCCCATTGAACCCTGAGGTTCCATTGCAGTACCCTCATATGCAAGCAGGCAAGGGGAACTGTGGAGATGGCCGTGGTCATGTGGCCTAAAAGCTGCAGCACTACTCTGGCTGGGTTCGGATTCGTAGAGATGACCCTCTGAGCAATTGCCCTTAACCTGTCTGCTCAGTCTGAGGGGAGAAAGGCTCTTCCCTGGACCATGTCCAAGACCACCCCTATGTACTGCAGTCTTTGTGTAGGCCAGGGGAATGACTTGGGGAGGTTCAGAGTGACCCCCAACTCTTGGAACAGGCTGAAGGTCTCCTCTATTGAACAACACAGTTGTTCTTCCGTAGAGGCTGTTAGAAACCAGTTGTCCAGGTGTAACCCCTCACCCCTGCATTTTTAGCAAAATGACAGGTGGCATGCTGTTGAAGCTGACAGCAGTACCTGGTGGGGACTGGGTTCAGGGAGGATGAGGCTACTCGGCACAGGGGGCCTAGGTTTGGCTACTCTGCACAGGGCACCCAAGTAAATCCGAAAACAGGAAGCAATAACTGTAATGTCCAGAACCAGGAATGGGATTCTTCAGTGTGGCTTTTATTCACATCCAAGCTGAACAAACAAAGCATACATGGACCCCCACGGGGCTACATTCCTGGTAATGCAGATTAGAGACAACAGAACACTTTATCACTATTTCCAGCCCTCAGGCTCTAAACCCACCAGGCACACAGCCCGGACTTGCATGCAGCTTTGGGTACACAGCCCAACTTGTACACTACTTGGGTTTTCCCCACTGGCCCGGCTCCCCCGTCGGCCACTTGATCCGCGGTCCATTTTGGGAATGAACCAATTATCCTGTTGTGGCTCCCCAAACCACACTAGAGTCTTCGACTGCTAGAGAGAATTCCTTACAATCCCACATCTGGGTACTTCCCTCATCACTGGCCAAGTGCCTGAGGTAAAGTAGAAATCCACAGAAGAAATCCGTAGAGGTGGACCTGGTCACTAAAGATGGGGGGCCACCCACCTCCAGCTCCCAAAGCCCATACCTGGCCATTTCTCTGGAAACTGAACAATTCCTTTACTGAACTTTCAAATGTAGATTGTGGGTAGACGTCTGTCACATCTCCTCTACATATCATTGGCATCCCAACAAGCTCTGGACTTGAACCTACTTTTACTTTGCTTAGCTCATTACTCTAGGCTTCCACTATTTTAGTAGTTCAATCCCCACATTGTCACACAAGTCCCAGAGTGAAAAACATAGGCCCTTTTAGCAAGAGCAGACACTCACCCTCACATTGCAGGTGCCCTACAGGTGACTCACAAATCTTCTTGTTCTCCCAAATAAACTCTGGAACACATAGGCAGCTTTTCCTTTACAAGCAGAACTAGGGGGTTGCCCCAGGAATCTGCAGGGAACCCTTTCCTGCCCCCCCGAAGGGAGGGGCACTAAGACCCGAAAACAGCGGTCTCCACCACTTCAATTATCTTCTGTGTCTCTCTTTAAGGTGGAGACACACACCCTTTAAACTAAAAGTAGCCCTCCTGTCAGGGCTGAGGCTCCTAGAGCCTTCACTGAGCTGCTTTCTCAGCAAGCTTCCAACTTCACACTTCACACTTCACTGACTCACACTCAACTGAAGACTGACTTCAAAACTTCCCAACATTCTAACTAACTCCCTTGCTGCAGATTCCAATGTGGCTCATGCAGCTGTGATAGTTCTATTGGTGATGTCATCCCTCAGTCTCAGCTGAGACTGAGAACAGAGTGAGACAGTGTGAAACCCATTTAACTGGAGTTTCACAAGCTGCCTTCCCTGCCTACCACTAGGTCTGACTGGGATTCTAGTAACCCCGGGTAACAAGGGGGTTACACTCACCCTTGACCAGGAAAATGACTTTCCACAGTCATTATTTACCCAGCCGTAGGCCATCCCACCCTATGTGCTACCTGCGGAGGGGGGTGATCAGGCCCCTTCCTACCATGTGCAAGCACAGGCAGGAAACACTAAGGGCCTAGAGGCCTTTAGCTGACATATCAGCCTCTACACTATCCACTTACTATGGACACATACATAGATACATAGATACATAGACAGTGTCGGCAGATAAGGGCCCACCCAGTCTGCCCATTTGAGCTTGTAAGTTCAGTTTGTTTTCCTAGAAGTCTGTTTCCCCTTACCCCTGACCTCTAGAATTCCTTTATGTCTATCCCATGCATTCTTAAATCCCGTGATTGTTTCAGCCCCCACCACTTCTTCTGGCAGGGTGTTCCACTTGTCCACCACCCATTCCGTGAAGAAATTCTTTCTCATGTTTCCTCTGAATCGTCCTCCCTCCAACTTCATCCCATGCCCTCTAGTCCTGGAACATCTTTTTCACTTAAAAATAGTGTTTTCCTGCACCCTGTTCCTCCCTGTAAGATACTTGTATGTCTCTATCATATCCCCTCTCTCCCTCCTCTCCTCCAGGGAGTACATGTTCAGTTCCTTCAACCTGTCTTCATAGGACTTGTGATGCAATCCATGCACCATCTTTGTTGCCCTTCTCTGAACCTTCTCTACCCTGTCTATGTCCTTATGTAGGTATAGTCTCCAGAACTGTACACTGTACTCCAGGTGGGGCCTCACTAGTGTCTTGTATAGCGGAATTCTGACCTCCCTTTTCCTGCTGGTGATGCCCCTGCCTATACATCCCAGCATCCTATTTGCTTTACCTGATGCCTTGTCACACTGTTTCCCTACCTTGAGGTCATCAGAGATGACAACCCCAAGATCCCTTTCCTGCTTGGTGCTATATCCTCACCCCCCAACTGATATATTGTGCCAGGGTTTTTGTGCCCCATATGCATTATCTTGCACTTCTTTGCATTGAATTTCAACTGCCAAACCCTTGACCATTCTTCAAGTTTCTGCAGGTCCCTCTCGTTCTGTCTACACCCTCTGGTGTGTCTACTCTGTTACAGAGCTTTGTGTCATCAGCGAACAGTGAAATTCTGCCTTCTAGATCCTGCACAATGTCACTGATGAAGATGTTGAATAGGACCGGTCCCAGCACTGATCCCTGTGGTACCCCACTGGTCACTCTTCCCTCTGTGGAGTGACAGCCATTTACCACCACCCTCTGTGTCCTGCCACCTAGCCAGTTACCTACCCACCACACTACTGTCCTGCCCACACCCGATTCCCCAGTTTGTGTAATAGTCTTCTATGTGGCACAGTGTCAAAGGCCTTGCTGAAGTCCAGATAGGCCATGTCCACTGCCCTCCCTGATCCACCTCCCTAGTCACCCAGTCAAAAATTCAATGAGGTTGGTCTGACATGACCTCCCCTGGTGAAACCATGCTGCCTTGGGTCCTGTAGTCCATTGACAACCAGATGTTCCACCAATCTCTCCTTCAGTAGTGCTTCCATGATCTTTCCCACTACCGAGGTGAGGCTGACTGGTCTGTAGTTCCCTGCTTCCTCTTTGTTCCCACTTTGTATAAGGGGACTACATCTGCTGTCCTCCAGTCTTTGGGTACCTCCCTGTTTCCAGTGATTGGCTAAACAGGATAGCCAGAGGTTCAGCCACCACCTCTCTTAGTTCTTTAAGGACCTGGGTGCACCCCATCTGGCCCCATTGCTTTGTCAACTCTTATTACTTCCAGTTCCTTCAGGACCCTTTCTCGTAAAGGACTTGTGTCCATTTCTGCACCATTCTCACCCCTTGTACTCCCTTCAGACCCATTACCCCCTCTTCCTCAGTAAAGACTGAGCAGAAATACCTGTTCAATATGTCAGCTTACTGTTGTCATCCTCCACGCTCCCATTCTCCCCTTCAGTCTCACTATCCCTCCCTTTGTCTTTCTTTTTTCACTTATGTACCTGTAAAGGTTTTGTCCCCTTTACCCACTGATTTTGCAATGTGTTCTTCTGTCTGAGCTTTGGCTTCCTTACTGACTTCCCTGCCTCCCTTTGTTTCTCCTGGTACTTCTCCCTATCCCCTTCTGCCTGTGTCTTTTGTATTGCCTGAATGCAATCTTTTTGGCTTTCACTTTCTTTGCTACCTCTTTGAAAACCATAATGGTCTCCTCTTCCTTTTCCTCTTGCTAACCTGCTTAATGCATAATTCTGTTGTTCTTATAATCCCCATTTTAAATACTGCCCACTGTTCCTCAACCCCTGATTCCTGTCCCATTCCCCTTAATGCCTCTTTCAAGTATCTCCCCATTTTCCCAAAGTCTGCCCCCCTAAAATCCAGGATACATGTTTTTGTGTGGTTTGGTTCTGCTCTTTCTGTGATTTCAAACCACAGTGACTCGTGGTCACTGTTACCCAGGTGCTCCCCCACTGTTACCCCCATCACACTGTCCCTGTTTGTGAGCAGAAGGTCCAGTATTGCCTTCTGCCGGGTTGGTTCCATGACCAGTTGCTTGAGGAAGGCACCCTGAAGGGAGTCCAGGATAAATCTGCTCCTAGTTGATGCTGCTGCTGGGATGCTCCAGTCCACATCTGGAATATTGAAGTCTCCAACCAGTACTACCTCACCCTTGTCTGCCATCCTTTGGATGGCTAGCATCAGCTGCCTACCTGTTTCTTCCTCCTGGACTGGTGGTCTATAGACCACACCTGTGCGGATGGCTGGCCCCATTTTCCGTTCCAGCTTAACCCACAGTATCTCTCCCCCATTTTGTTCCTCCTGGATCTCTGTGGCCCTTATGTCATTTTTCACATACAGTGCCACTCCTCCTCCCTTCCTGCCTGCTCTGTCTCTTCTGAATATGTTGTAGCCAGGTATGGCCATCTCCCAGTCATGGTTATCATTACACCAGGTTTCAGTGATGGCCACAATGCCCAGGTCTGACTGTACCATGACAGCCTCCAGATCTTCCATCTTGTTGCTAAGGCTCCTGGCATTTGCACACATGGCTTTCCATGATTTGACCTCCCTAGACTGCTTCACTGTTCTACTCCAGCCCCTTCCTTGGTTGTCATTTATCCCTGGTTCTCCTTGCTGTCTGCCCTTCTGCTGAATTTTGCCCCTTTTCTGCTTATCCACCTTTTGGACACTAATCTCCATCTTTTGCACACTGCTTTGCAGAGATAGCCACTCCTCTGGTTCACTGGTTCCACTGCTAGCTGTGGGGGGTGAGCAAGTAGGTACCCTCCTTGCTGGCCTGCCACCCCTTTGCTAGTTTAAATGCTTGTCAATGTAGCATTTAAACTTATCGAGTCTTAGATTCCCTCCAGGATGGATGCAGGCCGTCAGGCTTGAACAAACCTCCATCCCTCCAGGTGGGTCCCCAGTCACCAATGAATCCAAACCCTTCCTCACAGCACCAGTTCTTCAACCATGAGTTAAAGTTCCTGTGCATGCACTCCTATGCTCTCCTTGCCTCTCACAGGTAGTACTTCTGAAAGTGACAGAAGTAGCTACTTGCTGAGACCCTCCCAGTTTCCTAAACTCTTCCTGAACCTTTGGCTCCCCATTTGCTAAGTCATTAGTACCTAGGTGGATAATGACATCCAGCTCACCCTCCCATCTTGCCTTCCCAGTGATCCCCAGTATCTTCCTTCCATCCCTCCATGCCGTGGCCCCTGGTAGGCACCTCACCTCCCTGTCCTCCCCCTCCTGTGTTCCTAGCTGGATCCCTCTTACGATGGAGTCCCCCACCAGGATTCGCTTCCTCCTCCTCTGGGGTCCACTGCTTTCCCCACTGAGGTCACCTCCTTGGCTAACCTCCACATCCTTTCCTTCCACTTCTCTGGGTACCTCTATTTGGTTGTCCTCATTTGCCAGTGTGGCATATGAGTTCTTGAGAGGAATAGGATCTGGGATGTGCCTCTGCCTGACTGCTCTAACCCTCCCTGAGCCCACTGTCATCCAAGTGCTCCTCGTTCTTGGCATCCTTTGAGGCAGCTGCATTGGACTGGGTGGTCCCTGGACACCTAGTGGCTCTGGTAGAACCATCCAGAGCATAGCCCTGCTAGATCAGCACTGAGGTCCCTACTGCAGGTCAGGGCCACAGCCTGTCTATCCCCCCTAACCCTCTAGGGAAAACCTATCTGCCTTTAACCTAATACCCCCAAAACAAAAACAATCCGGGGACCTCCCCGACCTTGGGCAACCTGCAACCACACACCATTAAAATACCACATTTTATACCATGTTACTGTCTCCTCCCTACCCCACAACCACACCTGTGGAAGGAAAGGGTTAATACAGTAAAAACAACAATAACACCACGGTACTTTAAATTTCTACACACTAAAGTACTAATGAGGAACTCCGATGAGCCCCTCCTCCTCTTCTTGTCTTCTCTTCTGTCTTCCCAGGAACACCTGTAAGAAAAGGAAAGACAACACATGCCTCTAATCTGCATACACAGTCTACCTAGACCCCTACCATCAAAACGCTGCAGAATCTCAAAAAGATTTTTGTTTAGAAAAAAAGGTAGAAAAGCAGTATTTACATTAGAAAACAACGACATTATTTGCAGTACACATTTGGGGGGATGGAGTGCCCTAAAAGTCCTAACTAGTGACCACAAGGCCCAAAGGCTAGTCCAATAAAGAGTCTCTCCTGGGCCGGAGCTCAGTGAAGCACAGTTCTAACAGGCCAAAGTCCTGAAGGGGAGAGTCTTTGAGGACAGTTCACACATTTTGAAGTCTGCTAGTGTAGGGTGTGTACTGCAATGTCATAAAGATAGAAAAGTTCGGACTTACCAGCCACTTGTAGAATGGAAATTTTGGGACCGACCTGCACCTCTGACGAAGACTCTCCCTGGCAGCATTTCTTCTGATACAGCTGGGCGGACATCTTCCGGGAACCACAGGAGGGCGCATCTGGGAACTGCTGGGCTGATGTCATCTCTGGAAATGGAACCTTAGAACAGGAACAAAAAGAAAACAGCTGGTCCAACGTCATCCGATTACCAGGCGATGAACAGGATACAGCTGGGCTGGTGTTCTCTCTGGATCTGAAGTCATCTGGTGGGCCAGTCGATGGATACTGGAAAGGCCAGTACACTGTAGACTGATGAATGTGGGGCACCTGAGTCCTGGATGTCCATATTGGCGGATCAATAAAGGCACTTCACAGTCTGGTGTGGCAGTATTGACTACCACTGCTTGGCTTTCCATTTTGTAGGCATGGGCACATTTGCTGGGAGGTCCTTGCACTAAGGCCAATAGTAGCGGGGGACAGGAGCTTGAATTATTACCCCGTCTGGGCACACATAATTCACACAGTGGGAGATTTCACGTCCCTCTCTGTCCACTATTCTCACTCTGTCTATAAACAGTGTCCTGCCTCTCTTCCACTGGGCATATTTCTCACGAAACAGTCTGTTTTTTACATGCTTGTTGGCCCCAGGATGCACACTTTTCATTGCTTTGTCCCAGATCCAGGATTTCCTGCCATTCTCAGTCTTCTCCCAGACTTTCCGAGGAAAGGTAGGAAAGGTCATACCATAGATCTCATTTGCCTTCCTACGAACCAGTCTCTCCTCTTTACTTGTTTTGGTCAATCTGAGACCGCTGGCCTGGCTTGGGGGTGGCCAGTTCTGGTTCTGCCAGCTACACATCCTTAAAGAAATTAGAAACGGATCCCTGACTTCTTCCTCTTGTGAAGCCAGGGCAGTGGCATCACCACTTTCTTCCATACATTCCTTCGAAGCAAGATCTTGAGGCTGTGTACCGTTCCTTTTCACAAGGCCACATAGGTTCCCCCTCATCTTCCTCTTCACTGAGGATCTGAGCCCAGGAGTGAACAGTCGTTCTCTCCTGAGACTATCCACTCATCACTGGGCGCGGAGGTCGACACCTCCCACTCAAGGCCTCCCATTTCGTCTTACGCCTAAGAGACTTGGGCTGAGGCCCCTCCAGGGGTCTATTGATGCTTTATCCGAACTTTCCTTCTGGGATCCAGCATCCGAAACTTCAACTTCTGGTTCTGTCTCTAACTCTACACCTCTAGCTTTGTGCCATGCTCCCAGAGGCCTTCCTCCACAGGCTCCGCCTGGTGCTGTGTGCTGCCAACTGCAGATTCCTGAACCTTTGTCCATGTAGGAGCCAACCAGATTGGAGGTGCTTTATACAAGCCATATTTTTCTAGGCATCCAGCACAGTGAGGAATCATGAAGATGTCCCTTCCAGCTCTCAAGCATATTTGACATATATGCACTGGATATCCAGGAACCGCCACATAAGGAGGCAGCTGTCCTCCAGAGCACCACTTTTCAATATCCCTCAGTTTATTTACTGCTGCTGTTACTGCAACCCGGGCATGGTCCGGGTAACGAGCTGGTCCTGAGGCCATAACTGCAGAAAACAAACAAAAGTTCACTGTAACTGAAAGTCCCACTTTATTGAACACACTCTTTAGTTGTAAAATGGCTCCTCTGCTGCTGTGTTTACTTTACTACCCAACCCGGTAATGGCGGCGGCAGCACTCCTGTGCATCAACATTCAGAATCTGGGTCAAGTCACTGCGCACCTGATTTACACAAACTACTGATAACTTTTGCTCAAACTGCACAACTTGCTCTGTTCTTGCTTTAAACACATTTACAGGATTTTCCATGGACTTTTTTACATGCTGGAAACATTTTTTTTTTTTCACAGTCCCCTAAAGCTTCAGGTTTTTTTAGCACAGGATTGCCTGTATAACTAGTGCTGCACATTGGCTACAACCCACAGTCTCTCTCTGGCTTCAAACTTTAAACTGAGGCTGAATTCATTACTATGCACACAGTCAATGGCTTAACAGACTTGCACTTGCTGGCAGGACTTGACACAGTCATTACTTGCAAAGCAACTACACTGCTGCACACACATTTATATGGCATAGGGCAGAAAATCACTGTTTGAGCCGTTTCTAGGTTGTTACTTACTGTTATCAGTAGCAGTTTGCTGCGATGGGGAAAAACGGCCTGCAGCTAGTTCTTGGAGGCCTCAGAACAGAAACGAGCGGGCAGTCCTACCGATCATCTTCTCGACCACCAAACTTGCAATTTCAATGATTGATTAGCAGGTTGAGCCCGATTTTAAACTAGAAAGTCTATTTTTCACAAAGTTTACAGCGATTTTAACACTCCGCGACGCTCCTCCATTAGCCAGTACACGCACTCCACTCACACTCCCTCTCAAATGCTGGGGCAGTCACTGTAGAGCTGGCTGAGGGCCGGGACTGATCTCAGCCTGACCAATCACACGACACCATGCAAATGAGCCTCTTCTTCCTCACGAGGGCTCTTCTCCTCACGACGATCATCGAGCAGGCAAATTTAAACTGCAGAATGCAACTTTTTTTTTTTTTACCAACTGACTCCACGGCGGGAGCCCATTTCAGCCATTTAACATAGCCATTACACTTGCAAGTCTCTCAGTTCTTTCAGAAAGCATTTCCAACGTCCAGGACACAATTTTCCTGTTGCTACCCCTAGTCTTCCACACTTTTCTTTACCACAGTTCATTTTTAAAGCAGGCAAAAACGCTGTAAAACAATTTGATGCAGGACAAGGGCACACACTTTGGCTTTACTGCTCCTTGGTAAACAGTTGGCAATTTTAAACAGCAGCACAAGATCCACAGCACACAGCAACACACTAGTTACTTGCTTCAGCTTTTTTGGGCTACCCACTGCCAGATAGCCAAAATGCTAGCCCCCTTGCCTGAGCACCTTCCTCCCAGAACAAAATCCAAAGCGGTGCCTCCATTTTTGTAACCCCACCCTGCCTTTTTAGCAAAATGACAGGTGGCATGCTGTTGAAGCTGACAGCAGTACCTGGTGGGGACTGGGTTCAGGAGGATGAGGCTACTAAGCACAGGGGCCTAGGTTTAGCTACTCTGCACAGGGCACCAAGTAAATCTGAACACAGGAAGCAATAACTGTAATATCCAGAACCAGGAATGAGTTCTTCAGTATGGCTTTTATTCACATCCAAGCTGAACAAACAAAGCATAGACGGACCCCCACGGGCTACATTCCTGGTAATGTAGATTAGAGACAACAGAACACTTTATCATTATTTCCAGCCCTCAGGCTCTAAACCCACCAGGCACACAGCCCGGACTTGCACACAGCTTTGGGTACACAGCCCGACTTGTACACTACTTGGGTTTCCCCCACTGACCTGGCTCCCCCATCAGCCACTTGATCCGCGGTCCATTTGGGGAATGAACCAATTATCCTGTTGTGGCTCCCCAAACCACACTAGAGTCTTCGACTCCTAGAGAGAATTTTTCTTACAATCCCACATCTGTGTACTTCCCTCATCACTGGTCGAGTGCCTGAGGTAAAGTAGAAATCCACAGAAGAAATCCGTAGAGGTGGACCTGGTCACTAAAGATGGGGGCCACCACCTCAAGCTCCCAAAGCCCATACCTGGCCATTTCTCTGGAAACTGAACAATTCCTTTACTGAACTTTCAAATGTAGATTGTGGGTGAGCGTCTGTCACGTCTCCTCTCGTATCATTTGCATCCCAACAAGCTCTGGACTTGAACCTACTTTATACTTTGCTTAGCTCATTACTCTAGGCTTCCACTATTTTAGTAGTTCAATCCCCACATTGTCACACAAGTCCCAGGGTGAAAAACCTAGGCCCTTTTAGCAAGAGCAGACACTCACCCTCACATTGCAGGTGCCCCACAGGCGACCCACAAATCTTCTTGTTCTCCCAAATAAACTCTGGAACACATAGGCAGCTTTTCCTTTACAAGGAGAACTAGGGGGTTGCCCCAGGAATCTGCAGGGAACCCTTTCCTGCCCCCCCGAAGGGAGGGGCACTGAGACCCGAAAACAGCGGTCTCCATCACTTCAATTATCTTCTGTGTCTCTCTTTAAGGTGGAGACACACACCCTTTAAACTAAAAGTAGCCCTCCTGTCAGGGCTGAGGCTCCTAGAGCCTTCACTGAGCTGCTTTCTCAGCAAGCTCCCAACTTCACACTTCACTGACTCACACTCAACTGAAGACTGACTTCAAAACTTCCCAACGTTCTAACTAACTCTCTTGCTGCAGATTCCAATGTGGCTCATGCAGCTGCGATAGTTCTATTGGTGATGTCATCCCTCAGTCTCAGCTGAGACTGAACAGAGTGAGACAGTGTGAAACCCATTTAACTGGAGTTTCACCAGCTGCCTTCCCTACCTACCACTAGGTCTGACTGGGATTCTAGTAACCCCGGGTAACAAGGGGGTTATACAGGTAGGGGTAGACATAATGACCCCTGCTCCTGAGAGCTGCTACGATGACTGCCAGGCATTTGGAAAAGACTCGAGGTGCCAAAAAAAGGCTGAATGGTAGTGCCCTGAACTGAAAGTGTTCTCCCTGGAAGATGAATTGGAGAAACTTTCTGTGGACTGCAGGATCTTTTTATTTATTTATTTATTTATTGAGATCTTGAATCACACCAGTGAGCAGATGCTCATTTATGGGTTCCACGTCAGTTTACAAAGACAATGAGGAACACCATTACAGGATTACATTTGGTACAGTGAGAGTTACAATAAGGTACACACAATTGAGCAGCTTAGGCAGTATAACAGTTTGTCAGTGTCTGAAGTTAGGGACACCCTACTGAGCTGTAAACACACAGAGGAAAGTAGGAGGAGCAGGCTAGGAGGATGACGGGGGGTTGAGTAGGTGGGGGTGTCATGTTTGGGAGGAGTAGAGGAGGCACCAGGTGTGAGGTAGGGTGGTGACCTTAAGTGCTAAGGTTGGGCTGCATCAACGTATAGTGTTGACATGAGGCAAAGTGCAAGTAAGTGGTTGTAGTTAAAAGAGGGTGTTAATGGTAGCAGCCACAGTTGCTGGTTGTAATAAGGTGCTGCCGAAGTTTGTATTTGAATGAGCCAATATTTGCAGCACCAGTAATGTCAGGTGGTAAGGCATTGGTCCAGAGAAGCATGATAGCAGAAAACACATTGTGCCAAGGCAGTGCGGCATCTAGGTACTTTGTAGATCTGAGTGGTGGAGTTTCTTGTGAGTCAGGTACTCGAGTACAGTGTTAGGAGGTTCTGGACCCCTGCAAGTAGTGGACTGATTGAGCCTTTCTTGGAGAGGAGGAAGGATTGGTATTTTATTCTATCCTACAGTTGGAGCCATCCTGCCTGGGTGTAGAGATCACAGGTGTGCGTGAGTCTTGCAGCAGCATGCCTTGTTTAGTGGAATGGAGATGTGGTGCAGGGTTATGTCAGTCGCTGACCTGTAAATGGCCAGGCCATAGTCGAGGAGGGAGACAATTGAACTGTTTATTGCCAGGTTCAGTGCTTCATATGTTAAACGGTGCTTGTGAGGGTAAAGAATCCCTATTCTTGTGTTGATCACCCTAGCTGTACTGTCTATGTGCTGGACATATGATAGTGTAGAGTCAATTGTGATGCCCAGGTACCTGAACTGCTGGACATGCTCCAGAGTGTCTCCGCTGTCATTCATGATTGCAAGGGAGAGGCCTTGAACTTGCTTTGGGAGCTGGAGTACATCATTGTCTTTGTTTTTGTGCAGTTCATGACCAGCCTGTGCTCCTTAAATCATTTTTCAGCAGATGAAAACCCCCTTTGGAGATCAACCGCCAGCTGTTCAGGATGACGGTTGCTGGTGAATATGACCGCATCATCTGTGTATAGGTGCATTCAGCTCAGGCAGGTTGCTGGCAATTGGTTTAGGAATAAGCTGAATAGTAGGGGTCCAAGAATTGACCCCTGTGGGACCCCTGAATGAACTGGTCTGCTATCGGAGAGGATATCACCAATACTGACCTTTTGGGAGTGGTTGTGAAGGTAACTGTTGAACCAGCGTACAGATTCTGGAGAGAGACTGGTGGCAGACAACTGCTTTCAGAAGGAGCTCATGGTGCACTGTATCAAATGCTTTTGATAGGTCGATGAAAGTTGCCCCTACCAGAAGACCTTGGTCTAGTGAGTGGTGGATGAAGCCAATAAATTCAAGTAAGGCCGTGATGGTACTGTGTCCGGATCAGAAGCTGTGTTGTTCAGGACAGATGAGTTGGTACTGGTTTAGGTTCTTGACAAGCTGATCTACCACACTTCGCTCTAGAGCTTTTGGGAGGGGGGAAGGTATGGAGATAGGTCTGTTGTTGTTGAGCGGAGTTCGGTTCCCCATCTTTGTGCACTGGAGTTAGTGTTGCTGATTTCCATTGCTGGGGGAACTGTGAGAGGCAAAGGGAGAAATTTCCATCACTGGGGGAACTATGAGAGGCAAAGGGAGAGGTTTATTATTTTAATGAGTGGGCCAAGGACTTCTGCCAGGGCTAGGTTTACAAATTTAAAGTCCAAGGTGTCCCTGCTGTGTCGTGATTTCCCCAGAGCCTTCTCCAGGTACTTTCTGGCTTCAGCTTCTGAGTCTTCTTTAAAGCAGAAGAGCAGTTGGTTCGAAGATGGTTGCTGGATCACATTATGATCAACCAGGATTGGGGGATTAAAGTAGTCCACTGGTAGTACACTGCTTAGGTCTGTGAATGCATTATTAAGTGTGTTGGCTATGTGAAGATGGTCCAAGGATGGTGCACCATCAACCATGAGCATTGACAGGGCAGTTTTGGGATCCTTGCTGGTTATGTCATTGAGGTTGTCCTAGAATGACTTGCTGTTATTCCAGGAGCTGGAGAGGGCTTCCTTGTAGAATTTGCTTTTGGCAAATTGGATGGCTTTCGTGCACTCATTATGAGCTTTTTTGTGCCTCTGGATGTTAGTGGTGGTACCATGTGCTCTCTCTTTCTGCCATAGGTGATCTCTGGCATGGAGCTGATCCAAGAGGTCCTGGGTGATCCAGGGGATGCAATGTCCTTTTATTTTGCTAGTCTTTATCGGGGCATGCTTGTCATACACGGTGTTAAATTTATTTATGAAGTGGTCCAGGGCTGTATCTACATCATTGGCTTCATAGAGCTTTGACCAGTCTATGCACTGGAGGTCTGCTTTTAGCAGTGCATGGTGACCTTTTAGTAGTACATGGTTTGTTATAGTTCTGGGAGGTGGTTTGCAGAAATTGTGGGTCCAAGTACATGTAACGGGGGAGTGGTTGCTTAATGAATCAGGGAGAACAGTAATACTGGAGATGTGAGCAGGCTGGTTAGAGAGTATCCAATCAAGGAAAGTGCTGGTCCCAGTTTTGTAATTGACTCTGGCTGGTGTCTCGACCATTTGAGAGAAGTGGATGGTTGATAACGTATCCTTGACTGGAGCAGCAGCAGGGGAGACCCAATTGATGTTGAAATCTCCCAGCATCACGATTTCAGTATTTAGGCTCCAGGTGCTCACATATTCCATCAGGTCACTGGTGCCAGCCATGGTTAGTTTAGGTGGGATGTAAACAGAGAGTACCGTAAGAGTCCTGTTATGTGATCCCAGTAGTAGTTTTATGGTCTGAACCTGCAGGTTGTTACTACAACTGGGTGTGGGCTAAGATATGTCCCTGAAGGGAATCCCTGATTTACAAGACACAGCCCCCACCTCTTTTTGAGAGGCGGTCCTGTCTGAACAGGGTTTATCCTAGCAGTATGATGGCAAAGTCAGGTATTTTGGGAGAAAGCCATGACTAAACTACAGAGAGAACATTGGGGTTGTGCCGAGTAATCCATACTTTCAGGTTGTCCATCTTTGGAATTAAACTGCAGATATTTATAGAGGCAAGAATAAGCCCTGTTGGCTTAGGTTGATAGATTGAACCGGTGGGGTGGCGGGCCAGGGTTCGGGTGCACATTGCCTGATAGCAGGAGTAGGAGCAGTAGTAGGTGAGTGAGATGGTAGAGTAAGAGTTTAATATTCCGTCCCTTTTTCTCTTGCTGGGTAAGTATTCTTTCATGGTGCTAATGTGTGCAACAAACCCAGGGAAGAATGTCACCATAGAGGGATCTTTTGATTAGTGTTCCTGAGTCCAGGGCATATGATGCCCATGCAGGGTGTTGCCGGGGACCCCATAATTATAAGATGTGATGGTGCTATATACATTTAGCACTGACTGTTGGTTGTTAAGTTGTGTGGATTGAGGGTACAGTCTGCAGGGGGGGGATCTGCAAGGCATATTAGAGTGAACAGGATGAGGCCCCCATGGTCTCAATGGTTGTGTGGGACACTGTAGTACACAAAGAGTTCCAAATACCAATAGCAGTTAGAGAGGGAGATGGGAGTAGTGAGAAATGTCGCCATCTAAATGTGGCTGAGGAGGGGGTAACAGCATGCAATAGACCAGAATTGCATAGTAGTGGTGTGGCAGGCATGGAATGTGAGTCAGTATTTGAAGCACGGGGGCAAGGGGAAGGGAGGAGAGGGAGGAACACAAGCAGGAGTTAATGAGCAACTGGTTGCAGTGTAGTAAGTTAAATTACTGACTGGATGCCAGTAGTTCAGATTAGCGCCCCTAGTGTTTGCTTCCTATAAAGTGCAAATGTGTAGGCTAGAGGATCTTTATGTGCATGTAGGCGTCCTGCATGTCCAGAAAGCAAGCAGAGCCAATCCCCTTGGTAAATCATGGGCAGCAGACCCGGCAAAGTCATCATCCTGAATCTTTTGTATTCGATAAAGTTGTTCAGTTGGCTCAAATCTAAGACTGGATGGAGGTCCCCTGTTTTCTTTGGTACAAGGAAGAAATGGGAGTATCCTCTTCCTTTATGACCTGGAGTTACCACCTGAACAGCTCTTTTGTCCAAAAGAGCTTGGATTTCTGCTTTTATGAGAGCCGCATGGGATGGAGAGCAGTGAGTGAGGACAGGTAGGTTGTCTGGTGGGATCTGTGTGAACTCCAGGGCGTACCCTTTTTCTATTAGCTGGAGTAACCACTGATATATGGTAATATTGGACCATCCATTGAGGTAGAGGGAGAATCTCCCTCCTACTCCCTCCCCTGAGACTCCACCAGAGGTGGGGGGGCAGGCAGCGAATCATGTTGAGGCGGAGGGGGTAGACAAAGGAGCTCTGGCATTCTTTGTACTTTTGGGTCCCTGGGTGCCTGAAGGCAGGGGAGGGCCCCTGAGCTTGAAACCCCCTTTTGGTTGCTGATGCCTTCCCTGTTGGCCTTGGTTTTTACGAAAAGGGTGGCGTCTGGTAGCTACTGATTCTGATTTGTACATCCTGTGGACGTCGGAAACTGCCTTACTGGAGTCCTGTAGCCCTGTAAATAGTTTCTCAGTTTCTGGACCAAAGAGAATGGACCCTTGAAAGGGTGCATCTAGGATTACATCTTGCAGGTCCTATCGGAATCCCGAGACCCTTAACCAGGCATGGCATCTCATACAAACCCCTGTGCTATCTGCCCAGTCGTATGAACACTTTAGAACGTGTTTACCCATGTCAGTGCCTGACTGAATGACAGCCATAAGCTCATATTTGCTGTCTGAATCAGGCTCAGCCTTGGTTAGGTCCAAGGCCTTATTCTACAAGGATTTTTGGTACATTACCATGTATGCCAAAAAAGTGAGTGACCTTACAGTGCATGTGGCTGAGGAGTAAACTTTGCGGCCCATCTGGTCCAGTTTCTTGGATTCTGGGTCAGGAGGCTGGGAACTTGTACTTTGGCAGCTGTGCCCTGCTGTGGGCGGCCATCAGCACCATGGAGTTTGCCTTTCGTTGCTCACTCAGGTGAAGCTCTCCTTTTGGCATCCTGTAGAGGTGGTCTGCCTTCCTAGGGATGGCTGAAGTAGTGGAAGTGAAGTCCTGGAAAGGCTCTACTAGTGGAGGGACGACCAAGGGTTTTGGGTCATTTGCCCCTAGGAACTTTGCCAGGCATCGGCATTCAGGGTCAAGTTCCTCCAAGTCCCATTGGTTAAGGTATTGGATGTGCCGCATCACATCCAAAAATGAAGGGTCATCTGAGGGAGACCTGGGAGAGTCCCTCTTGCGATCCGGAGAAGGTAAAGGCAACTCGTCCTCAAAGAAGTAATAGGAGGAACAGTCCCCTTCATTTTCATCAGAGGACAAATGCATACGTCCCTTGGATGAGGGTATGGATGACGGGTGTTGACCATGTCCACTAGGTGTTGGAGACCCCAGTCGATGTCTCCTGATGATGGGTGGTCTGGCATCTGAGGCAGTCTCAGAAGCCTCTAGGGTGGGGTTCCCTGGACAGAACCAGAGGCGGGCGTCCTCTAGGGCTAGGGGATTGCTCACATGGTCTAGGCAGCAGATCCCCCTTTATGGTATTCCACCATGAATTGAATAATGCTCCTATCACCACCAATGGGATGGCAGGCTGTACTTAAAAGGGGTAGGGACATTCCGGGCCCTTGATGGCGGCCCTTGCGGTATGTGTCCGGTGCTGTCGTTTGGTCCGCTGGCTCTTTGCCATCAGGCATTGGAACCGGTGGCACTGTTCCTTCTGGGGTAGTGTCCCTTGGAGGTCAGACGTCTGGCTCCTTGGGAGGATGTGGGGATGACAGGTTTGAACCTCTTTCGAGAGGACCAAACATCTGTTCCTCAGGCGTGTGATCTGTCTCCCGGTCTGACGTCTGGTCTAGCAGAGCAGACGGTCATTTAGGAGGGGGAGTCCAGTCTGGTTCTGATGCAGAATCAGAAGGCCCTAAGGTACGGCGTCATTCTGAAGTGGTCAATGCCCTGTCACGAGGCGGCGGGTGCTTCTGGTGACGTTCTAATTTCTGGCATCTGGAAGTGTCACCCGACCCCTTCGACCTGTCAGATAACTCCAATGTCTTGTGGGCGGTATATTCCGCCTCATCACCTGAAGAAGATGCCTGTCCATCTGACTTTTACCATAGCTTGTGGGTCCTCAAAGCCAGGGACACAGGGGCGGACAAATGCCCATGCCCAGAAGACTCCCTGTCCTGCGTATGGGAAGAGGTGGGAGTCTTCTTCACAGTAACCCCAGGAAGAATCAAAGGTCTGGGGGGGACAAATTCTGACCTCCCACTGGAGGCAGAGGACATGGAAGTCTTGTGTGGGGACCAGGATTCTGATCTGGCTTGATTCTTGTCCCTATGATGGTGCTTCCCAACCGATTTCTTTTCTCTGGGGGAGGATTCCCTGGCTGAGGGAGAAGAACTGTGTCCCGAATGAGTCCTCTGCATGGTGGCCACCTGCTGTTCCAGGAGGTATACTTTTAATGTCTTGAGTCAGCAGATTCTAGTCTTTTTGTTGAATTTTTGGCAATGCAGGCAGTCGTCCAGTTTGTGGCCTGGGCCCAAGCAGATTAGGCAGGCCAAATGGCCGTCTCTAGCCGGGATCTGCTTGCTGCACGCACATGTAGACTTCTGCCTCTGCGAAGATGACGAAGACATGCACAAAAAGATGAAAAATGCGAGGAGAAAAATGCTAACAAACAGTAACTGCTCAAAGTGTGAAAATGGTGGTTGACTGTGAGAGAGGCGTCTGTGGAACCGTTACTAGCAGGTTGACAGTGGGAAAAGAATTAAGGTGGGTCTGGGGGACTGCCCCCTTTATACCACGTGGGATGTTGGGGGGGGGGCTGACGTCAGGGGTGGTCCCCTGCCTTGGACTGCTAGCTAGAAATATTTCCATGGGGTGCTAGTGCCTGGCGGCATAGTCCTAATTGTGTTACCTACTGCAAGAGCTCCCTGTTTAAGTAAGATCTTACGATATGTTTAAACTGCAAATGCATACTTCATAGTGAAACAGAGCACACAGCATTCACATAGCAGCTCCCTTCAAAGCATGTCTTTGGCTGTTGTAAAAACCTTGTCTTTTTAAAATAAATCAAAATTATGGCACAACCATTTAAACCAAGTTCTGTCATTGCCTCTATATTTATAAATGTTAATAGTTATTTAACTGTTGCTCCTGTACTCCAGTAGTTTTGCTTCTCTTCCCCTACTCAGAGAGCCAATCTGCCGAACAAGAATTTGGAACAAGACAGAGGATAGAGGAGACTGGAGCAGGCACTGTGTTTCTACCCCAGGCATCCCAAAACAAGTAAACTCACGAAAGTACACATTTGAATGGAAGAGAAGTGTGTTATTGAGGAGCCAGTAGACTCCAGAAATAGTGGGAGCTGAAGACCATGGAAAATGGAGATGTGATCATTTTCATGTTCTGTTTATTTTTGCAGACTATTCTCAATAGCGAAAATAAACGGAACATGAATATAACCTTCTGTACAGTATGAGGGTGTGATGTAATTTATCTAAGTTGACTTAACAGGCACCGATCAAGTGGAAGTTATTCCACAATATGTTGGCCAGATAACTGCTCTGGTTACTGCCTTTTATGCATCACAGGCAGCATGGATTCATGGGGGGGAGGTCATGCCAAATGAATATGATAGAATTCTTTGACTGGGTGACCAGGGAAATGGATCGGGGAGGGCTGTGGATATGGTCTATCTGGACTTCAGTAAGGCCTTTTCACACTGCTGCACAGGAGACTGATAAAGGAAATGAGCAGCCTGGGGGTGGGGTCCAAAACGGTGAACTGGGTTAGGAACTGGTAAATGGATAGGAGATGGGTTGGGGGTGCCAGTAAACAGCACTCACTCCATTGAAGGAAGACTGACCAGCAGGGTGCCACAGGGCTCAGTACTGGGGCTGGTTCTCTTCAATGTCTTCATAAGTGACATTGCTGAGGAACTGAAAGGGAAGGCATGCCTTTTTTCAGATAATACCAAAGTCTACAATAGGATGGACACTTTGGAGGGGGTGGAGAGAATGTCCAGGGATCCTGGGAAATGCAAGGAGTGGTAAAGAGCACAGCAGTTTGGATTCAGTGCAAGAAAGTGCAAAATCATGCACCAAGGGCAAAGAAACCCAGATGCTGAGTATAGGATGGAGGAGGGAGGGAGGTACTGACAACAGAAAAGGGATCTTGGGGTTATCGTATCTGACAACCTTAAAGAAAAACAAAGGATTTGTGGAAGCGCTGCAGTTTACAGTTCCTGGACCCCTCCCTTATGGAATTGCAAGGCAGTAAAATTGCAATCTTTCTCACACAGACTGTGTCCTGTATTTGCTTTTCCTGTGATTCAACAACACTCTGGAAGTGCCAATCGCCATGTTGAGAGACTGGATACTGATGGTCATCTCCATGGGGTCACAGCATGCTTTGCAGTGCATGCTAGAATCCGCTTGTGTACAATGTGCTGCTCAATGATGCATGCTCCTGATCCGCATGCACACAGTGCACCATTTAGGCTCAACAGGCAGCTGTGCTTGTACTGCATTGAATAGCATTGTATGGCAGACTGTGAAATGGGAGTGAGCTTCATGCAGGCATGAGTGGGCAAGCAGCACATAAACACAGGGGCCCAGATATTCAGACTGCGCCAGGCTGTGGCACAAGCCTGGGCGCAGCGCAACTTGGCTGCGCAGGGGCATTGACAGGGTGATATTCAATGGAGCTGCACCATGGCACAGCATAGTTGAATATCGCACCCTGGCCACCCGCAGTGCACATAGGGCAGTGGCACTGCGCCAGCGCAAGTGGCCAGATTGGAGCAGGGGGATGCACTAGCGCAAGTTCCATTGCGCTAGTCGCAACAACCGCGATATTCAAAAGTGCACATGCAAATGGCTCCATAATGTATGCTAGGTGCAAATGGGGCCATTTGCATGTCATTATGGCCCCATTTGCATGCAGGTGTGCCGATCCCCGGCGACTTGCGCCTGGCGCCCTGCCAGGCACCAGCCATTGGGGACCGACGCCCCCTGCATATCGCAGCAATGTGCCCCGCTGCCCGATCACGGACATATGTAGAATAAAATAATAGTCCAATATCCCTGGTGGTCCAGTGGACTGCTTGCAGCCCGATCACGGGCATAGCTGGAATATAAAAATGTCCAATATGCCTGGTGGTCCAGTGGACCGCTCGCAGCCCGATTGCGGGCGTCAGTACAAAATAATGCCACCAAACCAACCCTGGTGGTCTAGCGGTACCCCTCCCACCCGCCCGCACTGGGCCCCACAGCCTCCCCGGTCAGCGGCGGGCAGCAGCTCCCACCAGCTTGCCGCCCAGCTGCCCACCAACTGACACACCATACAGTAGGGCTGTACACCCATTGGTCCACAGTATGAGCCAATGGACATGCAGCCGTGCCATCATACACAGTCCAGAATTGTGAATGGATCCATTTACAATTCTGGACTGTGTGCGTACTGACTGCTGCATGCCCATTGGTCAGTGTACAGCCCTACTGTACGGTGTCAGTCGTTGGGCGGCGGGGTGGCATACGGGTGGGGAGCTGCTACCCACCGTTGACCGGAGGGGGGAGCGGGGTGGTGGGGCTCAGTGGGCCGGTGGGGAGAGGGGTATCGCTGGACCACCAGGGATGGCTTGGTGTCTGATATTGTATTACTGATTCCCGTGATTGGGCTGGACGCGGTCCACTGGACCACCAGGGATATTGGAGGGGTTTTGTTCACACTTCTGCCCATGATCGGGCTGGAGGTGGTCCACTGGACCACCAGGGATGTAGGAGGGGAATTTGAAATGTACTCCTGCCCGTGATTGGGCTGTGAGCAGTCCACTGGACCACCAGGGATATAGGATGATTATAATTTTCAACAAATGCCCACGATTGGGCTGCGAGCAGTCCACTGGACCACCAGGGATATTGGACTATTACTTTTACAACTTCTGCCTGTGATCAGGCTGTGAGCGGTCCACTGGACCACCAGAGATATGGGACTATTCTTTGTCTATGTATGCCTGCGATCGGGCATGGGGGGTGTCACCACAAAGGTGCAGCCGGAGTTTGGGTGGCCACCCACTGGTGGCAGCTGCCGTGTTGCACCCTGCAATATGGCAGCTCACCTGTGGGTGGCCAGCTGTTGCTCCTTTTTTTTTTGGCTCACCTGTGTGCAGCGCAGGTAGGGGTTGCGTATGCATGGGCTCAGCACATCCCGGGCTGAATATCGGGATGTGCGGAGTATGCATGGGCACGCCCCCCACTACCTGCGCTGCATACATTACTGATGCACTTCCGCATATCAGGATTTGTGCCAGGCTCAATCCCCGTTTGAATATCGCGCTGGGGCGCAACCCTTCTGAATATCCGGGCCAGGGACTGTAATGGCGCTGCACTGTATGAACAGTGCTGAATACCAACATCGCACTTTGCAGTTAGTGATGCCAAAATGAAGTAACATTCCGTACTTTTACTTCAGCAAATGCATAAAGGACACTGTCTACTGTGGAAACCTTATTTTGATGCAGGGGAACCATGCGTATTGACACTGAGAGACTGCTAGTTGCTTGGCGTGATTAGGCAAACTATGCTCACAGTATAACCACAGCTCTCACAGCGGCAAGCTAATAAGCATATTCTGAGCTGAGAGCGAGTGAGACTGCAGCTCAGGATGGTGCAGTGCAGGCTGAAAGTGAGAGTTGTAACACGCTTCCCGTCCACAGCAGGACATAGGAAGCCAATGAGTAATGATTAAATACAATGTGTAACAGTATCTTTGTGTAATTTCACATTATCCTTTGTTTTCCTTTAAAGTGGCAGGGCAGTGTAACAAAGCAGAGCATAGAACTAGTGGGATGGTGGGATACATAAGGAAAGGTATCTCCAGCAGGAGGAAAGAGGTGGTATTGCCAATATATTGCTCACTGATGAGACCCCACCTGAAGTACTGTGTCCAGATTTGAAGACCATACCTCTGTAAGGACATAGACTGGGGGAGGCAGTCCAGAGAGAGTAACTAAAATGGTGCAAGAGTTGCACAAGAAGCCTATGAAGAGAGACTGAGAGGTCTCAAAATGTACACCCTAAAAGGGAGGAGAGCAAGGAGTGACATTATAGAAACCTACAAGTATCTCATAAGGGTGAACTGGGTGCAGAAGGGAGGGTCTCTTTCAAATGAGAAAGAACACCAGGATCAGGGTTATGGGATGAAGCTGGGGGGTTTAAGAGCGATATAAGGAAATATTTCTTCACAGAAGGGGTGGTAACTGCCTGGAACAGACTGCCAGCAGTAGTGGTGGAGGTGAAAGCAGTGGTGGGCTTCAAGCATGCATGAGACAGACATATGGGTTTATTAGAAAACAGGCAGGGAGGAGGGAGTGTAGCCTGAGACAAGTTAGGGTCTGTGGACACAGATTAGGCAGGAAATATTGGGGCAGACTGGGTGGGCCAAGCGGTCCTTCTCTGCTAACACATTATATGTTTCTGTCATAATAAAATATACATTCTGCAGCCAGTGCCAATACACTACTCTTTCGCCAGTCTGGTGGAATGGGATAACCAAGAGGAGGCATCTATGGTAGTGCAAGGGAGGATGTGAGGGTCCTCCAGATGGGAGGTCCCAAAGTGGGAGCCAGAGGGCCCCGGCGGAAGAGGAAGCAACTTCTGGTGGGGGACTCAATTGTTGGGGCTAGTTTTGAGAACAGGACAGGAGGGAAAGAGTGAGGTGAAGTGCCTACCTGGTGCCTTGACTTGAAGGGCTGAGGAGCGGATCCTTAGGATCACTACGGTGGCAGGGAAGGATGGGAAGCTGGATGCTGTTGTCCACCTGGGGACTAATAATCTGGCAAGGGACACATCAGGGGTGGTGCAGGATAGGTTTAGGGGGCTATGGAGGGGCCTGAAACAAATAGCTCACATGCTGGCCTTCACTAAACTGCTACCTGTGTACAGCTGGGGGGAGGCTAGGGAACACAGCACCAGGGTCTTCAGTAACTGGTTGAAGGCATGGTACAGGGAGGAGATGTTTGGCTACATCGGGGACTAGGGTCTTACCTGGGGGGATGATGGCCTGTAGAAAGGAGATGGCATCCATTCATCTGGGAGGGGATTGACAGTCCTGGGTGGAAGGTTTAAAAGCTACTTTGACAGGCATTTAAACTAGCCAATGGGAGGTAGAAAAAACAAGGGAGGTTAATACCCCCCCCCCAGAAATTGGAGCAGCAAAGAGGAGAAGCCCAGGGGAAATACATTTCTGAGGGGTAGAAGAGCATAAAGACATGGGGGGAAGGGACAGAAAGGTCAGGAGGTGGCTCTAAGGCAGAGAAAAAAAGGAGGGTGGACCGAGGGAGAATAAAAAAGGGAGGGATAAGGGAAGGGTGAAGGATGGACTCAGAAAAGGAGAGCAAAGTAGGGGCAGGGAGGGACAAAAAGAGTGGAGAACTATGTTTGCCAATGCAAGGATCCTCGGAAATAAAATTCTGGATATTGAGGCAACTACTGCGGAGATGGACCTGTATCTGGTGGCCATAACAGAATCATGGTGCACGGACAGCCACAGCTAGGCTGTGGCCATTCTGGGTTACACTATATTTCAGAAGGATAGGTCAGGAAGGAAAGCGGGGGGTTGTTTTACATGTGAGGGAGGGTATAAAGGCCATGGAGATACAATGACACAATGGGGATAAGGAAGGGCTGGAGGTTCTTTGAGTTGGCTTAGAGACGGGATCCAAGGCCTTAATCGATGTGGAGGTGGTGTACAGACCATCAACACAGGGGAGGTGATAGATGGAGTTTAAGGGGAGGCCAATGGCAGAATTGCAAACAACAAGGAAATATTGATTATGAGGGACTTTAATCTGCCAGGTGCAGTCTGGAGCATTCTGACCACAGCTACACCTAGAAGCAGGGCCATCCTAGACTCTACAAGGGACATCTCTTAGCCAGCTGGTTACAGAAATAACTAGAGAGGGGGCAGTGCTGGATCTGGTACTTATGAACAGGGACAGCATTCCAGATGTCACAGTGGGTAGCTCCCTGGGTACAAGTGATCATCATAAAGAGTGGTTTGGCATATGGACTGGGCCGGAAAAAAAACACACTAGGATGAGGGTCATGGACTTCAGGAGAGCAGATTTTTAAAGAAATGGAAGCCTGTGTTAAGAAATATTTTAATGGGAGGGCTGGCCGGCCGGGGGGTGGGGGGGGATAGAGGCACATAAGAAAGGATAAAGGTGGGAATAATTAGGTCAACAGCAAGCTGTTTTAAGGAAATACGCAAGGGTAAGAGGAGGAAGAGGCCACTATGATTCTCAAAGGAGGTGGCTAAAGTGGTAAGGGAGGAAAAAAAAAGCTTTTAGGAAGTCAAAGGAGACCAAAAAAGAGGGGGACAGTGAGGTATATCTATATAAACAAAGGGAGGCAGGAAGGAGAGTAAGGGCAGCAAAGGCTCAAACAGAGGAAAGGATCACCCAGGAGGTCAAAAAAGAGGATAAAACTTTCTTCAGATACATGAACGAAAAGAGGAAGGTAAGTGGGTGAGGAGCAGGAGGGGGGACTATGCCGAGGAAAATCAAGAAAAAGCTAAAATTTTGAACAAATACTTCTGCTTGGCCTTCACAGCGGAGTGGGTAGGGGACAGACAAACATGCATCAGTAGGCACCAGGGGAGTGGGCACAAGTTCATTTTCAGAAGACAGAGTCCGCGAGGGATTGGAAGCACTAAAGGAAACAAGGCGATAGAGCCAGCCGAGATCCACAGAGGGGTACTTAATGAACTCAATATGGTGCTAGACGGAGACGCCCCAATGTCAACACTATTCAGCACCTCACTGGAGATGGGGTACACAGCAACTTAGCAGTTGATGGCAGATAAGGACTGCTAGACCCACCTAGTCTGCCCATATTCCTTGCCTGCATCAGTGGCTGCTGATCCTACTTGGCCATTGGCATTTGCCTCTCTTCCCCACATCTAGGGTTCCCTTATGTCTATCCCATGCATGTTTGAATCCCCCGACTGTGTTAGCACCCACCACTTCCTGGGGTAGGATATTCCAAGCATCCACCACCCATTTCATGAAGAAAAACTTCCTCACATTTCACCTTATCTTACCTCCCCTCCAATCTCATATCGTGCCCTCTCATCCTTGTACAACTCTTGTACTGAAAGATGTCACCCCCTGCACTTTGTTCAAGCCTTTAAGATGTGTGAAGGTTTTTGTCATATCCCTCCCCCTTCCCTCCTCTCTTCAAGTGTATACATATTGAGGTCTTTTAATCTGTGCTCATTTGTTTTCTTTTTTTTTAATTTATTTTTTATTAAGTGAGACAAATCAATACAGAAAGTTGATTTCTTCAAGTATTTCTTCTATGACATGACTGTTAATTCATCCTAATAAAATGAAATCCTTTGCTAAAAATAATTGATGACACCTCTGCTTATGTCTAGTAAAAAGGAAAGACACTGGCTCTCCATAGCCCTCGCAAAAAGAAAGGGGAAGGGGTATAGGAAAATGACCTATAGGGCAGGCGGCCATACCCCAACTCAAGTAATAAAGATAGGTCAATAGGGCCCCCAGCTCTCCCCTCCCCCTTCCCCCCCCCCTCACCGAGAGGAAAGGAGTAACAGCGGTCCCCTATTTTCGTTTAGTTACAACCTTAACTCATCCCGGCCTAGCTCCTCCTTCATGGCACAAATTCTGGGTCGACCAAGGCTAAATACATTATCTATTTGCACCATTTAAGTTCAAAAGTCTTGCTTATTGTGCAATTTAGCAGTTAAGTGTTCGAGGTTGTATATTTCCAAAGTTATTTGATGCCAGTCCGTCATAGATGGAATGACGGTGGACATCCATTTGCATGTGATGGCTTTTCGGGTTGCTAACATATATATAATGGTAATAGGATGTGCTCCCATCTTGGTCTGTGAGGGGGATAAATAGACAGAATAGTTATTTCTGCCGTTAGTTCTCATTCTTCATCCAGGCATTCCCTCAGCTCTCGCTGAAGGGAGCACCAAAAAGGAGCTAGTTTGGGGCAAAACCAAAAAATATGTCCCAACCCCACTAATGTGCAACCACACACTCTCCAGCAGTGTCCGTAAGTGGCTGGAAGGTATTTTGCTAAAATAGCTGGGGCTCTAAAATATCTTGAGCGGGACTTCCATGTGAACCCCCTCCAGATGTGAGAGGAAGTAATTTTAATTGCACTTAAGGTTGCACTTTCCCATTGCTGGAAGGGGACTTCCAGCTCCAGGTCTCCATTCGATGTTTCTAGGACTGATTGGGTGGAATCTCCAAGACACTCCCTTAAAAGTCTATATATATGGCCAGCTAACTTATTCCAAGGATTTCCATTTAGGGAGTCTTTTAGTATAGCCCATAGCATAGGAAGGGGGTCGGATGGGTAGCTGTAAATTCTTTCTGCCGTAGAATATGGTTTCTCACCTGGGTATAGCAAAACATGTCTCGGTCAGGGAGGGTGTATGTAAGCTGGAGTTCAGCAAAACGGATAATGCCCGTTTGATTTATAAATTGATGACAACAGCTGAGTCCCAGCCTCCGCCATTGGGCGAAAGTAGAGTCAAGGTAGGCTGGGATAAAACTTACATCCAGTGAAGGTAATGTAAAGAAGAACATGGTTTGCTTAAAGGCTTTTTTTTGTTTTAAAGTGAATCAAATTTTAAAAATTTGAGCGGTAAAGTTCGAAAAATCACAAAGGGGTGGGGCTTTTTCTCTAGATGTAAAAACAATTTTTTCTACATCATGTAAATCATTAATTTGAAACTCAGTATCTTTCCAAATGTAGTGAGTATTTGGGGAAATCAAGAAGAAAAAGAGCTTTAGAAAGGTAGCTAAAGCGTAAAACCTTAGGTTAGGAAGGTTTACCCCTCCATGAGACAACGGGAGATATGGGAGAGACAATCGGACTCTTGGTCTCTGTCCATCCCAAATGAAAGAGGAGATTATTTTCTCCTATGAGTTAAAGTTGAATGGTGCTGGGAAAGTAGGGATATTTTGGAAAAGATAGAGGAGTTTTGGGAGAATGATCATACAAATGGTTTTGATGTGTTGAAAGAAAGATAACTTTAGTCGTCCCCATTTAGATGTCACCTTGAATTTGGAAAGAAAGGGGTCATAGTTAACCAGATCTAGGTGTATTAGGTTTTTAGGAATATGAATTCCGAGGTATTTATTTTAGTTCCTCGCCATTTAATAGGCAGGGCTTCTCTCAAAGTGTTGGAGGGATGGAAGTACAGCATTAAAGCATCTGTCTTGGCTATATTTGGTTTAAAATTAGCTAATCTTTCGAAGTTCCATAGAACTTCCCAAGCCACTGGTATGGAAGTTTCTGGGGAAAGAAGAGTTAGCAGGATATCATCATTGTCCTAGAGGTAGACCTTCTATATCAGGATGTAGCCGTAGAGCTGCCGCCAGGGGTTCTATGTACAAAGCGAAAAGGAGGGGGGATAATGGACATACCTGCCTAGTTCCATGATCAATTGAGAATGGGAATGAAAGTACCCCATTAATTTGAATGTATGCCTTAGGTTGAGAATACAAATTCTGGAGCCAAAACAGAGTAGTTTCCAGGAAAGAAAAATCCTGAAATGTGTCCCATAGGAAATCCCACTGAATGTGATCGAACGCTTTTTCAGCATCTAAATTTAATATGGCCAAGGGGATTTGCCTGGAATTAATATATTCCAGGAGGAGCATGTTGCACCTAATATTGTCTGATGTGCTCCGGCGCTTGATGAAGCCGGCTTGGTCTGGGTGGATAAGCTTAGGAAGAAGTGATTCCAATCTGGAAGCCCAAATCGCCATGTAGATCTTGTAATCAACATTTAGGATAGAGATGGGGTGATATGAGGCTGTGACAGTGGGGTCTTTCTCTGGTTTAAGAAGAGGTGTTATTATTGTGTAGTTCCAGGATGGGGGGGGGGGGTTACCCCCAGCTACAGCCCTGAAAGTGGGTAAGAGAGAGGGAAGGAGAAGACAGGAGAATTTCTTTTACCATTCAGAGGTGAATCCATCCTGACCAGGACATTTGGCTGGCTTTAAGAGCTTAATGTGGTCTAAGATTTCATTTGGGCTTATTGGGGCCTCCAGAGCAGAATGCTGAGTGTCTGTGAGTTTCGGAAGATCAAGCTGGGAAAGAAAGGCATTTCTTTCCTCCAGTTATGAGGTGTCCGATGGCTGGGCGTAAAGTGCTTGACAATAGAAAAGAAAAGATGATCGAATGTGGTTATCTTTATGAGAAAGTTTCTTAGTTACCGGGTGTTTAGTTTTAAGAATAATTGCTGTTCGTTTTCTATTTTGAAGTTTACTTGCTAGTATCCAGGCTCCCCTGACCCCTCCTTCATAATTAGATTAAGATATGTAGGAGTTTGTATTACTTTGAGGTCCATAATTTTCTGTATTTCTGTTTTTGTTTCCCCAATTTTCCTCTACATTATTTTGTCCCCTTCTCTGTAAAGGAGCTGGTAAGAGTGTAGTTGCTCCACTAAATTTTTATAGGATGCCTCAACCTTTCTTCTTTTTCTAGAGGAGAAAGCTATAGTCTCCCTTCTAATTATCGCCTTCAGGGTATCCCATTTTATAGGGTCAGATATCTTGTCCTGATTGTTTTCTTTTAATACCTATGGGATTTTGGTATTCATGTAATCTATGTATTCTTGATCTCGAAGAAGAGACAGATTCAGTTGCCAAAGTTTTGTTTTGGGAGGTTTACTGAGATTTATTTTTAGGGTAAGTGGATGGTGGTCTGACAGAATACGACAGCCAAGAGTTAAGTCCTTGATTAATGAGAGGTGTTCACATGAAATAAAGAAATAGTCCAGATGAGAGTAAGTATGAAAGCGGAGCAAGTAATAGGTAGAGCCCAGGGCCATCAGGAAGAGCCATCTCCAGACGTTGTCTATACCCAGGTAAGATAATGTGGCCTTTAAGTATTTAAGAGTGCTAGATGATCTGTAGGCCTGGGGAGATGAAGTGTCTAATTGAGGAGAAAGGGCCAGATAAAAGTCCCCTGCCATTATCAGGGTTCCCCTTAAGGTTTCTATAACTTTATTTAGAAGCGTACAAATCACTGGAAGGAGAGTCTGAGGTGGCAGGTATACATTTACCAAAGAAACCTCTTGAGAGAATAATGTGCCTGTTAAAATAATGTATCTCCCTGGGAGTGGGGGCCACCAGAAAGCCAGCTTCTAGGCAGGGCTTCTTTCCTACTAGCTCCACGTATACAGAGTTTAAAACTTAATATTTAGCTGTTTGGATGATATTGGGCAGAAGATTTTGTCTGCCTTCGAATTCTGCACAACCTAAGCTTTCAGTGGATACCTTTTTCTTCATGGGGTGTACTAAAAATCCTCAATCGCAAACGTCCGGGACTTCTAGGCTTACAGGTTCTCAGAAGCAATTGGGACCTGCAGCTGAGACTACTGACACACCTCTATCTGGTGCAGTGTCTGAACCACCCTGGCAAGCTATCCTTACATCTGTTCGCGCCATGGATGCCAAAACTGAAAAAACTTTGGTAAAGTTAGAGACACACAATGCAGTGCTGACTGCGCTACAAGGAACTGTTGCAGATACTGATAAATGATCCCTTGTGGCACAAACCTCCACAACCTTGCTGTTGAAAGAGAATCAACAGCTGTGGGGTAGGTTGGAGGCAGTTGAGAATGGTCTAAGAGCAGGCAACATATGTGTAGTCGGAATGCCTGAAGGAATGGAAGGGACACGTTTACTAGAATTTATTAAGAATTGGACGGTGGATATATTGGAGCAGCCAGAGGATTTTGAATAGTCCCAGCTGCGTCAGGTCTACTGATTTACCCCGAGAGTGTGAGCAGCAGACTTAAACCAACCCCGTACCATTCTAGTACGAATTGTGGGCCCGGAGATTCTAGATCTGATCATCTTGGCTGCATGGAAGGCATATCCTATAGAAGTGCAGGGACAGGATGTAAAATTTTTTCCGGACTACTGTTTCCAAACGAGGGCCCGGAGAAAACAATTTGATGCTGTGCGCCTGAAGTTGAGGTCTGTGGGAGTAATACACTCGTTTATGCCGCCTGCTCATCTTCGTGTCTCGTATGGAGGCAAGAATTGGCAATTCTCGGACCCTGCTGATGCAGGGCGTTGGGTAGAAAAGCTTGAGCTTGAATTTCAGTCGAAACCACCTCTAGAGAAGGGAAATGAAGGCTTGGAATCAGACAAGGGAGAATAGGGCTGAACTCCAGACTGTAAAGTTGTTGATTTGTTTTGTTATTTGAAAGATAATCTCCCTCAGAGACTGCATCATATTTTCGGACTCATTTGGGTATTATGGGGCTGTATGGTTCCAGGGGAACGATATCAGTATTTAACAGGTTATTACATACACAAATGTTCAAACTTGCTCTCCTAATTGTCTTCAGCTTTCATGTACTACATTATACCTGAGGTTTTTCATGTATTCCTCAGGAATATTTGTTTTACCACTTGAGGTAGTTTGCTGAATGTTTCTTCTTCAGGCTTAGCTTGTCCTTCAAGTGACTTTCTAAATGTACACATAGCAACATAGGAGCTGTTTCTGGGGCTAGAGGGAACAACTTGTATAAATCTTTACATGCTTAAAGGGTTACAAGCACTACTGGTCCGGTGCATTAAATTTAGTTTGACAGCTCCCTATGGAATTGACCTTAGCCTTTGAAATGGCTGGCATTATCGGACTGGCAATATTTTTGGACTTTGAGGGTGAATGCACTCCTCACACTATCATTAAACCCCCCATTCCTATTGTACCAGATTGTAAGTGGAAATGATATGTCTCACTATTGTGTATGGATCAGTATATTGCTGACCAGTATACCTGTACAACTCCCCTGAGCATCCGTGACTATACTCTGTACCTCTGGGGGGATGGAGGATGGGACCAAGATGGCCGCACTCCTTCTGTGACCACTGGGATGAGAAGAAGAGTACACCCTATACCTTTGGCCCCAGTTTAACTTTTGGTGTTCCACCTCCGAATTGTGGGTTTCCTGAAGAAAATAAAGGTTGTCCGCCTGCCCTTTCAGCCGTTGCATTAATCTAGATCTCTTAATCGGGCTATGGAGACTATTAATATTTAAAGAAAAAATCTTGACTGGGTTTACCGCCATCATAATTTAGAAGAGAAGTAGAACAATGAATGAAGAAACCTTCCTGGGGGATCCGAGGATTCCCAGAAGGGTCCCTCTGTTAGACGGCGGTAGCCCAGGTCCTTCCTTACAGCTGATTTACAATAAAGGTTGATAGAAAAGCGAGGTGTGTGATTTTCTTTGTATCTTTTTCCATTTGTTTTAACTCATCTAACTACAGACCAAACAATAGACCAAAAGGCCCAATTAACAGTGAGATTAGCCAAACAAAAACATATAACTTTACCCCCTCAACTACCCTACCCTCCTCCCTAAAAACCCTTTCCCTAAAGTAGGGATCAACAGAAGATAAACTCTCATCAACTATAAAACTTTTGAAATTTAATATGACTTCCACCAGGGAAGGGAAAACAAATCCCTTCCAGGGGCTGCCTGGAGGTTCTACTAATGAGAACCTCAGGTCACTGGGATCAAATCCCTCCATAGCCATGAAGGGTATGACCCCTAGGCGGTGGAGACCCCCTACGAGCAGGTCTGTCACCCTAAGGAGTGACAGGCCTACCCAGAAAAGTTGAGCCATAGATCTATCCCCTTATCAAGTCCATATCTTCTAGAGTAATGGAAACTTCCCTCCTCCCTTTTATCCTCTTCTTATATGCCTGTCTTCCCCCCTTGAGCCTGTAGAACCAGTTAGGCTGGACCTTGTCCCCAAAATTTTGGAGACCTACTATTATAGATGAGGGGCAATGGCCAGGGAAAGTATCCCCTGATCTGCTAGGACTAATTATTGCTTACTAAAGCAGTCTCCTACCCCCTTTCGGGCCAGTGCTGCCTGTTTTATCTTTCCCTCCTCCCTCCAGAATATTCATTTTGCCTCCTAAGAGGATGTGTACAGTAGGCTAGTCCTTCCAAGGACACAGAAAACTTTCATTCCTGCCTCTCCCCATTGTACACCCCTCTCCTTACCGATCTCCAGAGGCTCCCCTCCAAAACCAAAACCACACTAGTCCCCTTCAGAGATAGAAAAGAGAGAAACAAGATAAGAAAAAGGAGGAGAACACCCCCCCCCCAACTAATCTAGGTTTGGGAGAGCTCAATGCCAGCAAACATGCAGCTCTCCAGAGAAACCCCTCCCTCCAAATCCAAAATCACACTAGTCCCCTTCAGAGAGAGAAAAGAAAGAGAGAAAAAAGATAAGAAAAAGAAGAAGAAAGAACCCCTCCCCAGTCTAGGTGTGAGAGAGCATAATACAAGCAAACATGTTGCTGTCAACTGGAAATCGCGCCCAGTGGGTGCTTATATGTTTTCTGATGCAAGCCCTGCACCATCTTGGTCACACTTCTCTGGACTGCCTTCACCCTGTCTATGTCTCTGCAAAGATGTGGCCTCCAGAACTGAACACAGTATTCTAGATGAGGCCTCACATGCATTTTGTACAATGGCATCATCACCTCCCTTCTTCTGCTAGTGATACCCCTTCCTATCCTCCAACATCCCACTGGCCCTCCCCATAACCTTGTTACACTGTTTGATCACCCTTAGGTCATCTGAAACGATTATCCCTAAATGGTTATCTTCCCTGGTGACTGTCAGCAATCCCCCCATTCTGTAGCTCTCTGCAGGGTTTCTTCACCCCAGGTACATGATTTTGCAATTTTTTGCATTCAATTTCAACTGCCACATCTTTGACAATTTTTACAACTTTCCCAGATCCCTCCTCATTTTTTCAACCCTCTCTGGAGTGTCTACTCTGTTTCAGATCTTGGTATCATCTGTAAATAGGAAACCTTTCCCTCCAGCCCTTCAGCAATGTCACTTATAAAGACATTGAAAAGGACTGTCCCCGGGACTGATCCCTGAGGCACCCCACTGGTCACCCTCTTTTCCTCGGACTTGCTCCCATTTACTACCACCCTCTGCTTCCTGTCCCTCAACCTTTTCTAACCCAGTTTTCCACTTTGTGGCCTACTCCCAGGTTCCCTAGCTTGTTCATCAGTCTTCTGTGGGGTACAGTGTCGAAGACTTTACTAAAACTGAGGTCGTCGATATCCACTGCTCCTCCCTGATCTACCTCCTTCATCACCCAGTCAAAAAAGTCAATCAAATTTGTTTGACGTGACCTTCCTGCTGTGAAACCATGCTGTGCTCCTATGGTTTCCAAGTGTTCCACAATCCTTTCCTTAAGCAGTGCCTCCATAATCATATCCACTACTGAGGTGAGGCTGACCAGTCTATAGTTTCCTGCCTCCTCCCTGCTACCACTCTTATGGAGAGGGACTACATTTGCCCTCTTCCAGTCTTCTGGAACCACCCCTGTATCAAGCGGCTCACTAAGCAGGGCAACCAGCAGTGCTGCTAGCACCATCTGTGATATCCTAGGGTATATATCATCTGGTCCCATCGCTTTGTCCACCCTCAGTTTTGTGAGTTACATAGAAACATAGACTTTGACGGCAGATAAGGACCACTTGGCCCACCCAGTCTGCCCATTTCCCTACCTATTGGATAAGCTGAAGATTCTAGTTAACCAACAGCCTACTTCCTGCAACCCCCCACTATAATTGCCTTATGTCTGTCCCATGCATGTTTGAATTCCCCCACTGTTTTAGACCCCACAACCTCTCCAGGAAGGTGGTTCCATGCGTCCACCACTCTCTCCGTGAAAAATAATTTCCTCACATTACCCCTGAGCTGTCCCCTCTCTAACTTTAAATTGTACCCCCTTGTTCTTACACATCTCTTTTTCTGAAAGATGCTACCCTCCTGGACTTTGTTGATTCCCTTGAGGTACTTAAAAGTTTCTATCATGTCCCCCCGTCCCTCCTTTCATCAAGGGTATACACATTAAGCTCTCTCAGTCTCTTTTCATATGGTTTCTGATGTAGACCCTGCACCATTTTAGTTGCCCTTCTCTGGACTGCTTCCATCCTGTCTATGTCCTTGCATAGATGAGGTCTCCAAAACTGCACGCAGTACTCCAGATGGGGTCTCACCAACTGTCTGTATAGAGGGATAACCACTTCCCTTTTTCTACTTGTGATGCCCCTCCCTATGCACCCCAGTATCCCCCTGGCTCTCCTTACTGACTTCTCACATTGTTTACCCGCCTTTAGGTCATCTGATATGACTACACCTAGATCCCTTTCCATTACTGTTGTCGTTAGTACCTCCCCTGCTATTGTGTACTCTTCTCCTGGATTTTTATTTCCCAGGTGCATTACTTTGCACTTCTTTGCATTGAATCTAAGTTGCCATATGTCTGACCATTCCTCCAACCTTGCCAAGTCCCTTCTCAACCTTTCTACCTCCCCTTGTGTATCAACTCTGTTACAGATCTTTGTGTCATCCACAAAGAGGCATACCTTTCCTTCCAGACCCTCTGCAATGTCACCTATAAAGATGTTAAAGAGGACTGGACCCAGTACTGAGCCCTAGGGTACTCCTAGTAACCCCCTTTCTTCCAGAATATGTTCCATTCACTATTACCTTCTGTGTCCTGTTGTGCAGCCAGTTTGCTACCCAGGCTACCACCGTGGGACCCACTCCCAGGCTGGCTAACTTGATTATTAATCTTTGTGGGGACTGTGTCAAATGCCTTGCTAAAGTTTGGTAGGCCATATCCACAGCCCCTCCCTGGTCTATTACTTTGGTCACCCAGTCAAAGAAATCAATTAGATTAAGTCTGACATGACCTTCCTGCTGTGAATCCATGCTGCTTTGGGTCCTGTGCCCCGCTGGCCTCTAGGTACTCAACAATTCTTTCTTTCAGAAGTGATTCCATCATTTTCCCCACTACTGAGGTCAAACTAACAGGTCTGTAGTTTCCTGCTTTTGCCTTGCTCCCACTTTTGTGAAGGGGAATCACATCTGCCCTCCTCCAGTCTTCAGTTACCACCCTATCTTCCCACGATTTGTTAAAAAGTGTGGTTAGTAGTGTCACTAGGTCCTCCCTTATCTATTTTAGGATTCTAGGGTGAATCCCATCAGGCCCCATTGCTTTGTCCACCTTGAGTTTTAGGAGTTCTTTCAGTACTCTTTCTTCTGTAAATGGACTGGTGTCAACCCCACTATCCAGAGTGCTTCTACTGGTTGGTTTAGGTAACTCCTCCTCTTCTTCTTTTGTGAATACTGAGCAAAAGTATTCATTCAGTATCTCTGCCTTTTCACTGTCTCCCTCTGCCCACCTCCCCTCTCCTTTATTAATCTTCACTATCCCTCCCTTAACCTTTCTATGCTCCCTAATGTACCTATAAAAGGTTTTATCCCCCTTCTTAACTGAGTTGGCTATCTTTTCCTCGGTTTGGGCCTTTGCTTTTCTGACTGCCTTCCCCACTTCTTTCTGCTTTAATTGATACAGTTCCCTGTCGTGCTCCGTCTGTGATTCCTTATACTTTTTGAATGCAGCCTTTTTCTCCTTAACCTTCCTGACACCTCTTTTGAGAGCCATAGTGGTTTTTATCCGCTTTGTTTTCTTTATTTGTTTCACACAAAGGCTTGTTGCCTCCATGATGGCAGTTTTGATTTTTCTCCATTGTTCTTCCACCCTCCTTTCTGGCCATTTGCTAATGCATTCCTCAGGTATTCACCCATTATGCCAAAGTCAGCCCTTCTAAAGTCCAGTATCCTTGTCTTTGTATGGCTTGTCTCCATGGTTGTGTTTATTGTGAAACACACTGTGCAGTGGTCGCTTGTTCCCAGATGTCTACTGACGTCTAAGTTTGTGATCCTCTCTCCATTTGAGAGTACCAGGTCTAATATTGGTCCTCCAGGACCCTCTCTGCTGTAAGAGGACTGGTGTTTACCTCTCTCCCCCCCATTGTTTCTGCTGACTAGCTGTGGTCTCTGTCCCTTCCCTATCTACTGTGATACCAAACATTTATTATAGATGCGTTTTCTAGGTCCCCCTCTACACACATTCCTTCCTCATCTTTGAGTCTTACAATCCCTCCCTGGCCTTCCTTCTATCGCTAATGTATCTATAAAATGTCTTGTCCCCTCTCTTTACCATCTGTGCTAATCTCTCCTCTGTTTGTGCCTTCTTGGGTAGTTCCAGAGGACTAGAGGAGGGCTGATGTGATCCCTCTGCACAAGAGCAACAGCAGGAAGGAGGCTAGCAATTACAGACCAGTCAGTCTCAGATCAATGGTGGGGAAATTAATGGAAACACTGCTTATTTGTTTATCCACAATGTAGATTCCTTTAGCACTAAACTTCTTATTCAGAATATTTTTTGACAATTTGAAAGGTATGCTAATAATAGGTGGGAACTACAACTTAACTTTTCACTTTCACCTAGGCACCACTAATCCCCTTCCACCAAAATTTGCATCTGCACAGGTCTTTTAAAAATATTTATGCACCTACTGTAAGAAGGCTAGACATTTGGAGGATGCTGCACCAAACAAAAAATAGACTACCCACCTGTAACTGTAGTTCTAGGAGTGACATATAGTTAACATTCACACATTGGCAGTTCCATTGGAAGTGCAGATTTGTCAGAACATCTTCCAGCTAAGGACCTCACACCAGCCAGGCAGTATATCCTCTGGCTGCACCCCATGATGTCAGATCTTCCACGCTGGAAAGAACAGTTAAGTACTTACTGTAACACTAGATCTTTGAGAGAATCTCTTCCATATGGCCACACCTTTGGAACTATACCTGCATCAGTGCTAGGACCGCACGGAAACTTTTGCTAGCCAGGGGCTGCCCACAACGATGTTATGCATCAGCGTCTATATAAACGTGGGTGGCCCCATCTCTCCTCAGTTCCTTGACAGAAATTAGACTCTGAGGACCTCCATCCATGGGAAAACAGTAGATAAGACCATCCCAGGCATGCAAGGATAGGCATTGGGCTGGATATGTGATGCATGGATTAGGGTCAGGCACAATATCTGACATAATCCTCACTGAATCAGAAGGGGGATGGAGGGAAGGACAGCATGGCCTAATGGAAGAGATTCCCTCGAAGATCTACTGTTACAATAAGTACATAAATGTTCTATCTTCTTCGAGACTATCTCTTCCATTAGGCCACACCTTTGGAATGATTCCCAAGCATTAGAGGGAGGCTGGTACTGTGTGATATATTCAAGATAGCAGGCCCTGCAGCACAGCAAGTCCGAATCCTGCATGTCTATGAGAGACTGTGTCCAGATTGTAATGTTTAGTGAAGGTGTGGACAGGACTCCTTGTGGCTACAGCACAAATGTCAGCAGCAGAAACATTTCTGAAACAAGCAACCGAAGTGGCCATTCCCCTTGTGGAGTGACCACGAACTGCACCAGGAAGTTCCTTACCATACTTCCTATAACAGAACATAATACAATGTGCCAGCCATTTGGACAGGCACTGTTTAGACATAGGTGCACATTCTTTCACAGGGGCAAATGAAACAAAAAGCTGAGAGGAACCTTCTGCAGTCCCTGG
Organism: Neoceratodus forsteri; assembly: GCA_016271365.2. Taxonomy (NCBI): domain Eukaryota; kingdom Metazoa; phylum Chordata; order Ceratodontiformes; family Ceratodontidae; genus Neoceratodus; species Neoceratodus forsteri. Next base: position 31,636,926 of record CM057456.1, read on the forward strand.
TGCAATTTACATAATATCTCAGTATCCTATGTACATCCAAAACATGGAGCAGTGCCTCACACTGACTGGCATGCTCAGGGTAATAGACAGGAAGGTGTATCGTTTGATTCAATGTAAACTCAGATACCACCTTCAAGTAAAAAATCAAATATGGAGGCTCACACATTAGATGCTGTAACTCTGAAATCCTCCGAGCAGAAGTGACTTCAACTAAAAATAACATTTTCCATGACAGGAAACACAGACCACAACTCGCGGTCATCTCAAACGGAAACATAGAAACACAGAAGCTGTCGGAAGATAAGGACCTCCAGGTCCACCTAGTCTCCCTATTTTCCCTACCTATAGTGACACCACAGACCCCTACTCAGTCTCCATTCCCCGCTCCCCACTTACTTCCAAGACCCCTTTGTGTCTATCTTATGCATTCTTGAATCCTGTAACTGTTACAGTCCCCACCATCTCTGCTAGGATGCTGTTCCATACATCCACCACCCTCTCCGTGAAGAAGTATTTCCTCACATTTCCTCTAAGCATCCCCCTTCCATGTTCATAGTGTGACCCCTTATCCTCGAGCATCTTTTTCTTTGGAAAATGCTACCTTCCTGTACCTTGATTTACCTGTGAGGTATTTGAATGTTTCTATCATACCCCTTCCCTTTCCTCCAGGGTGTACATATTTAATCAGACACAATGAAATCCAGCACCACCAACCGCAAAAACAGGCATGTACAATCAGCTAGTGTAAGGCGGCCACAGCAGCCATAACTTTTATTCCAACAGTGTGCAGCATTATGCTGACAGTTTCAGTTACCGTAGTAAAACAGAACAACATACAGTAGGGTTGCCCTCACAGGAAAGAAGAGCAGTCTACTGAGGGGTTACCATCGGGGTACAGTAAATTTGAGAGATATCTTTGGTAACTATGAAGAATCACTCTCAAAAATCTTTGGTAACTATGAAGAATAACTCTCAAAAATGTATGGGACACTTCCAGTTTGGGACACTTCCAGTTGTGCAACTGTATGGCCATCAACAGGGGCGTAGTAAGCTGATAAAGTGGCCAGATGCACCTTAAGTGAGGAATACTGTAGACCAGAGTCTGACAGGGCCAGCAAGTGTTCCAGCATTGCATTTATATGACATGTAAATGGGTTTAAATTCTTGGAAGCAGCCCACAAAGTAAACTGTTTCCACTGCAAAAAATAGGTATGTCTGGTAGAAGGTTTTCTGGCCACAACCAGAACATCAACAACCTTAAGGGATACCCCAGATTGTGCTCTGGCTATATTCTCAGGACCCATGCATACAGATGGAGGAACTTCAGGTCCAGATGGCCCAGGGATCCCTTGAAAACAGACTGTGACACAGAGGTAAGGGTATCAGAAGGTCCACTGCCACCTGTTGTAGAAGTGGAAACCATATCTGGTGAGGCCATAATGTAGCAATGAGGATGAGAGTGACACCCTCCATCTGCAGTTTGATCAGTACCTTCTGTATTAGAGGAACCGGAGGAAATGCTTACCAGAATTTCCCTTTCCAAGAGAGGGACAATGTGTCTTACCAGAAAACTCCAGGCCCTGGATTGAACAAGCAGAAACGCAGTAGTTTTGCATTGTTTGGGGACGTGAAAAGGTCCAACTCTCGATGTTCCCATCTTGTGAAGAGGTCATCTACCACCAAGGTCAGCACTTCCAACTTGTGTATTTTGGACTGTGACCTGCTTAGCTTAGCCTGTCTGCTAAAATGTTTTGGAGGCCTGGGAGATGCAGCGGCAATAGCTGTAGGCTGTGAGACAGAGACAAATACCATATTCTGATTGCTTCCCTGCATAGTGGGTAAGAATGGACTCACTCCCCTTTGTTTGGTGATACAATGCATCACACTAACATTGTTTGTCTGTGCTAACAGAGGACCAGGGAACACTTTCTCCTGAAAAGCCTGGAGGCTGTACAGGAGAGCTCTTGTCTCCAAGACGTTTATGTGTAACATGGCCACTACCTTGGTCCATAACATCTAAGTCTGGTAAGAGCCAAGATGAGCTCCCCAGCCAAAGCCTAAGGCATTCATGGTGAAGATCTGTACAGGAGCTGGTACAAGCAGTGGAACACCCTTTAATAGGTTTTCGTGATACATCCACCAAAGTAACACTCTGTGAAGTGGGGGAGTGGTGAGAACCATTTGGGCCAGCTCATCTATTAGCTGATCCCACTGGACCCTGAGTATTCACTGGGGAATTCCTATATTTAAGCGGGCCAGTGGCACCGTCACAGTGGCCATAGTCATAAAACCCAGGAGATGTAACACTGTTCTCACAGAGACATAGTGGCCCCGTATATCAGCTGTGCTTGAGTAATTAGGTTTTCTGCTCTGTCCTGAGGCAGGAAAACATATCCCTTTTCTGTGTCCAAGACTGTCCATATGTACTGCAGTCTTTGACAAGGAGTCAGCACCGACTTTGGCACACTCACTGTGATCCCCAAGCCATCGAACAACTGACGCATCCAAGACATGGCATATTGTAGAACTTGCCTGGAGCTGGCTTCCAACAGCCAGTCATCATGACAGGAGAACACAAACAGGCCTTCCCTGCAAAGGACTGCTGCCACGCATTTGGTACAGACCCGTGGTGCAGAGGACAAGCCAAAGGGCAACACTCTGAACTGGTAATGTTCCCCCTTTAGCACAAGGCGGAGGTATTTCCTGTGAGCTTTCCTTTTCTTTATATGAAGGTGAGCAGCCTTTATAGCCAGAGAACAAAGCCAGTCCCCTGTCTGCGGCAAGGGAATTAAAGCTTGCAGGGATACCATCTGAAACTTCTTCTATTCTGTGTAGAAGTTAAGGTGCCTGAGCAGATAATGAAGATCCCCTCTCCATTTTGGGTCTAGGATGTATCTGGACTAGAACCCTTTGTTCTTGTGTTATGAAGGAACTAGTTCTAGAGCACGATTTTGAAGTCATGACTGCACTTTTTCCTTCAAAAGGGAGAGGTGTCCCAGAGGATAAGAGGAAAGAGTCAGAGGATAATCTGAAGGGGTGTTTGTTAGCTCAAGCACATTTTCCTTTGCAATTATCTTCAGGACCCACTCGTGTGTTGTAATCACCCTACATTTTTCCAGATGCTGGGAGAGTCTGCCCAGCACAACCACCCCTGGAGGCATTTGTGGAAGTGGGGGTAGGTTCATGTATGAGTCAGGCAGAGCCGGTGGGGGTATTGCCACCGGCACCTACTTTAAGTGCTTTTGTATGGGTACCTGAGTGAAGGGGGACCTGGCAGGGGACCAGCTCCCTTACTCATCCTTGTGGGTGGAAACCACCTCTGGCAACAGGCTGATGAAATGATCCCCTCCCACGCCCTGTAGCAGGAGTGGGATACAGAGATTTTACAGACCTCAGAGTCATCTTGGATGTCTGAAGGTCTCTAATGGCTTCTTCAGCATCATTTCCAGAAAGTTTTGTCCTCCTAAAAAGGGCATTCAAAATGGCCTGCTGCACATCTGTGGCAAAATCCCACTACTCCCAGCCAAGAATATCTTCTCATACAAATGCTATATGCTGAGTGGAGCAAATGCAGCAGCCAGTGTTAAAGTCTTAATTAAGTAATTCTTGGCTGAGCCTTCAGGCAAAACTTGAGGTGCAGTCTTCGCAGCCTTCCACAGGCTATTCTGATATTTAACCCTTACAGGGCCATGGGCTAATATATCCGTACAGAACTCCAATACGTTTTAATTTGGTTGGCAGTCTAAGGGTTAATCATATGGGCCTGATAATTTGCAGTCCTAAGGCCCAGTGAAGCAGAAGCATAAGTATGCTTGCACATCACATCCAGCTGCCTAGATTCCTTATCTGGAGGCAAGGTACTCTTATGTTTAGGTACCCTAGATATACAGTATCATGAGCAGCCATGATCACTACAGAGACAGTTTCTGGCTGGTTAGCATAATAAGGCTTAGAAAATGGGTCTGAATACTGCTTATCAGCCTTTCTGCTAACTGCAGGCAGTGAGTTTGGTCTGTACCATGCAGCAAAGGTAGCATCCTCTAATGCAGGATATATACAGTAGGTGGAATTATATTATGGAGGGGGAGATTGGGACCTCCAGGAATTCCATCCGGTTCTTCTTTGTGGAATCTTCTTCCACAGCAAAGCCCATGGCAACTTGTATTTGTTGCATCTGGCTTGAAAAGTGGGTTCCTCGGAGACGATCCCGGGATATACACCACCAAGTCCTCACTGCAGGAGAAGGGGGTAGAACTAGAGTGAGGCACCACACAGTGTCCTCCCTCATATTCCTCCTCTAAATCTTCCTCTAAAACTATGAGGTCAGGATTGCACAGATGTTGATGGGAGCCCCAGAGTGCCCTGACAACACCGGTGGAGGCTGAGCAGCAGGAATCTACGATGTGCTGGTAGCTAGCGTCAAGAGTTGAGTTACCACAGGCCCCACTGACAGTAAAGTTGCCTGTATAGGTAATCCAGGCAGTATGCATCATATAATTTCTGAAAACAATGGCAGCACAGTTTGAGAGTCAATGACACCTTGTTCAGGGATCGTGAATACTTGTGTCGATGATAGGCCTTGGCCCAATAACGATGGCGTTATGCTACCCATAGTAGGTTTGGCAGTGCCTAAGCCAAGCCCTGACCTTGTTGTCTCATCGACAGTCGGGGAAGGGGCTGTCATCAATGTTGCTAAGAGCTGATGATGATGATACTCATTTACCTTGTCTTACCAATGACAGGGACCTCGCCAGTGAAGAAGACCTCTCTTTATCCCTATGCTTGTGTCCCAATGACGAGGATGGCCTCAACGTGATCTTTCTTTGTCCTGGTCCTTCAATTTTGGTGGCTGTTTCTTGGCGCACGTAGAGGGAGACACAAATTCTGGGCTCTGGTCTTTCTCCATGGCAGTTAATGTTTTAAGGAGAAGGACATTTTCTAGAGCTTTCTTGCAGCATTCCCTTGTAGCCTGATTGAAGCTATGGCAAATCTCACAATTCCTCATGTTGTGAGATAGGCCCAAGCAACAAACGTAGACTTCACGGGTGTCTTCCTTATAGATTTTATCTTCACACTTACAATACTGAAGTAAATATTTTTGTGGCATGCAGAGTTGACAAAATTTGCTGAATATAAAATAAAGGATAAACGGCAATGGCTAGTTGATGACGTTTCCTTCAGCAGGTCCAATAAGGATGATCAATGGTGGGAAAAGAACTGAGGAGAGATGGGGCTGCCCACATTTATACAGGTGCTGACACATGACATTGTCATGGGTGCCCCGGCTAGCAAAAATTTCCTTGTGGAACTGGCACTGACGTGGGTATAGTTCAAAGGTGTGGCCTAAAGGAACTTATATCCTTGAGGAAGATGCAAGGATTCATGTGCCACTTGCCAGGAGAGGCTAGGTGGGTGGTGTGGATGTGAACTATATACTATTCCTAGAATTATGGTTACAGGTGAGTAACCTATTTTTGTAGGGGCATGGATATAGTTTGCTATCCACACATTGGCAGACTTCCAGCAGTTCTCCAGAAGGAGAGGCAAGACGTGTACCCCTATTTGGCAAACAGGGATTGGAGAACAGAGGTCACAAAAGCAGCATCCCAATGAGACTCTAGATTGATGCTGTAGTGGGAAATGAAGGTATGCGCTGACTTCCAGGTGGCTTCAGATCTCCTGGATAGGGATGTCCCTGGAAGCAGCCACCTAGCCAGTGGTATGGCTGGTGGAATAAGCACCAAGCCCAGAGGCTCCCTACCAGCCTACCTATAGCAGAGGTTGATGCAGAATGTTATCCACCTTCCAATCATCTGTTTCACTGCTGGTCTGCCAGGCATGGCTTCAGCATATATAACAAACAGCTGGTGAGCCTCACCCTGAACTCCAGTCATACGCTCCTTATAATAAGCAAGCGCCTTCTGCAGGTCCAGAGTTTGGAACCTGCGGTCAGCCTCCGAAGATAGGCTGGTAAAACATACCAGAAGGTTCATCACCTGGTTGAGGTGGAACTCTGATACTACCTTTGGGTGAACTACAGGTGGGGGTGAAGGATGACCTTGTCCCTATGGAAGGGCAGATATGGAGACTTCACCGAGAGCACCTGGAGCTCACTGATCCTTCTGTCTGACGTGATAGCCACCAAGAAGGTGGTCTTTCAAGAGAGGTGTGAAATCTCACACTTGTGTATAGGCTCAAATGGCTTGCCCAGGAGCATAGCCAGCACTAGCAGTAGGTACCATGGTGGTGGTGTTTTACACACCAATCAATCAATCAAGCAGTTCTTTATTTAACCAGGTGTAATATCGTTGAGAAGAACTCATTTACAAGATGGACCTGGGAAGGTTCACGCACTATTTTAACAAAAACATTTCAGGCAGAGTGAGTTTAGGTACAGGGTAACATGGCTACAAACTGCACATACAGTGTAGAGTTAAGAACTAAATAGCCATTCGAGGCAGCATGCTATGAGAACAATCCAAACTTATAACATATACAGTCAAACCTATCTACAATATATACAAAACACAATAGGAGAAAAATAAAATAGTGTGAAGGGGGGCTGCACAAATGATATAGAGGGTTGGGGATTGAGGAGGTGGGACAGCAAAGCAGGGAGTGTAGCAGCAAGGAACAGGTTTACTGAAGAAGGCTAAGGGACTATTTACTAAGGGGCTATGTTATCCCTCTGTACAGACAGTTGGTGAGACCCCATCTGGAGTACTGTGTGCAGTTCTGGAGACCCCATCTCCGCAAAGACAGAGACAGAGTGGAGGCTATCCAGAGGAGGGCAACCAAAATGGTGCAGGATCTGCACCAGAACACATACGAAGAAAGACTAAAGGAGCTTAATATGTATACCCTTGAGGAAAGAAGGGAGAGAGAGGACATGATAGAAACTTTCAAGTACCTCAAGGGAATCCACAAAGTCCAAGAGGGTAGCATCTTTCAGAAAAAGAGATGTGCAAGAACAAGGGGGCACAATTTGAAGATAGAGGGAGACGGCTCAGAGGTAATGTGAGGAAGTATTTTTTCACAGAGAGGGTTGTGGATGCATGGAACAGCCTCCCTGAGGAGGTCGTGGAGTCAAGAACAGTGGGGGAATTCAAGAATGCATGGGACAGACATAAGGCAGTCTTAGTGGGGGTAGGAGGAAGTAAGCTGTTGGTTAACTAGGATCTGCAGCTTATCTGTTAGGTAGGAAAATGGGCAGACTAGGTGGGCCAAGCAGTCCTTATCTGCCATCACATTCTATGTTTCTGTGGTGAAAAAGGGAGGGAGATACAGGGTGAAATCATACAAGGTCAGGATTCAAGGCCATCAGTGAAAGCAATTGCACCCCTCCTTGAAGGAGCTCATGAATAGTTTCTTAAAGAGGAGACAGGTGGTCCAGACCCTTGAAAAAGTGCCCGACCACGTTCTCCAAGGCCACTGTCAGCATACCAAGCTGTGCCTGGTATACAGAGATGGCTGCCAGCTGCACCTTGAGAGTCATTGCTCACAGCCCCAGCTGGGAGAGGGGACCAGAGGTACTCGAGGATACTAGCCACAGGGCAGGCATGGGGAATCACGCTTCTTGTCCCGACACCAAATGGAAAACCTTTTCCATTTAAAGGCATAGCACTGGTGAGTTGACTCTTTTTGAGAGGCCTCCACAGTGTGGAGCACATCTTCCAAAAGATCCAGAGCCTGGAACTCAAGCCACTTGGGAAACAAGCTGTGAGGTGCAGGGACTGGAGGTTTGGGTGCAGGACCATCCCCTGTTGTCTGGTCAGCAGGTCCAGATGAAGAAGCAACAGCCACAGAGGCCTGCTGCTGAAGCTGAGGGAATCCAGGTACCAGAACTGCCGTGGCCAGTCTGGAGCTATCAGAATCATCCACACCTTGTCCTTCTTGGCCTTGACCACCACCTTGTGGATCAAAGAGAAGGGAGGAAAAGTGTACATGAGACCTAGGGTCCAGGGACTGGACAGGCAGAAAATAGACATCCCCTGACCCATCACCAGGCAGCTCTGGAGGGGCACCACTTCCCCCACTCCTACCTTATTTTGGCTCCTGGTTGGAGGACTTGGCCTTCGGGCACCAGGCTTGATACTGCCCCTGCTGGGGCTGCTGTTGAGGCTGCTGTGGCTGAAAGGACCGAAAATGAAAGGCTTCTTTTTCAGTTTCTGGGCCTTTGGGGCCTTCTGGGATGAAGTCACAGAGTCCAGGGTGGTGATGGCCTTCTCAGTCCTGGTGAGATGACCTTCTACCTCTGAGCCAAAGAGGTCGGCACCCAAGAAAGGTACATCGGCCAGCTTGTGCTGAGTGTCCACTGTGAAGGCAGACAGTCTCAGCCAGGCCCTGCAACACATCATGACAGTTACTGCCATGGCACAGCTGAAGGAGTTGCCCATGTCTAAGACCTTCTGGAGCTGATGTTTAGCCAGCGCTTGACCCTGGTCTCTGACCAACTTAACCAGCAGGTGCTTGTCGGCAAGTAGGTGAGGGAGGACATTATCCAGTACTCGCAGCAGTGAGTGACCTGAGTTGGCCATCATCATGGCATAGCCTGCCTGATGGAGACTGACACAGGAGGCAGTGCAGATCTTCTTGGCCACATCGCTAAGCTTCTCTGACTCTTTGTCTGGAGATTTGTCCATGTCCCCTTGGTTTCCAGACTTCCGGAAAGTCAAGTCTGTGACCAGACCCTCAGCCGAGGGATGGTACTAGAACCCAGAAAGGGACTTAGTAGGGAAGGTGTACTTGTGGATCATATGGGTGGAGGGGGCTGGGCAGGAGATGCTACCAAAGCTCCAGGGCCAGTCCCAGTATGGCCTCAGCCATGGGAAAGGCAACCCCCTGGGGATTTGTCTGCATCGAGTATGTCTGTGAAAGGGTACTTGACCCTTTTCTGAACAGGCCCTAGAGGGACAGACATGGACTCTGAAATGAGTCAGAGTAGAGCCCCAAATGACACCGGCCTATTGTCGGTAGTCAGCTGCTCGACCAATACATGGTCAAAGGTATGTGTCCTCAATGACAGGATGGATGAGCCATCCGAGTTGTCTGAGGACTCCTCAAAAATGGCCCTCAACTGTTTGCCAATGTGGACCATCCAAGAGTCAAATGACTGGGTGATTTCCACCGACAGCCAGCCTGGCAAGCCAGCTGCAACATGGGAGTCCATCGGAGCTTCCACCAAAGGCTGCGGTGGATGTGGCTCTACCTGCAAGGGTGGTGAGACAGGTGCTGGTGACATCTGTCAAGGATGGACCAGTGCAGGCATGACCAGTGCCTGCCAGTTAACTACAGGTGATGGCATAGAACCCTACCCCACTGCAGAGGTCCATTGCTACCAGAGGAGTTCCTCACAGCTCCACTGCATCTGACAATGAAGCCTCTCCTTGTCTGAGGACAAGGAGGATGAAGAACATCAATGACAATGCCTCCCAGTCAAGTGAGAGTACAAGCAGTGCCTCAACCAACAGCTCAACCTTGACACCTTGACCATCCACCTGAGGGCCAACACCATGTAGAAGCCACCAGTGATTCATTATACACCACATACCAAGGCATGTGGGAAGCACTGGCTTTGTGGAACAACCAGCGGTGGAGTCTGTTTCCGAGTGGAGCCAGCCGAGGACACCAACTGATCCACGCCCTACTGAGTGATTACCAGGAAAACTGGGGTCTTGTAGATTGACTCCTTGTTGATCCCCTCTGATAACTGGTTGAGGTAAAGAAAAATCTGGACTACCTGATCGGCTGGTGTCGAGGCTGACACGCCTGAGTTGGGCACTATGGAGCTTTCCACCTCATCCTCGACCACAGAATGCTCAACTGGAGTCGAGCGCTTGACTGGAGTTGAGCAGTCTGTGGTGCCGAGGGAGTGGGAGGACCGCAATCTCTGCCAGTCCCATGGCCGGTGCTGGTGCAGCTTGTGTTTCTTATGATGGCGGGCAGGGCTCTCCCTGAAGGCCTGCAGGGTCCAACAAAGTTCCCAGAATTCACTAGTGAAGGATGCTCCAGTGCTGGCCCCAGCCAGAAGCAGCACCAAAGCCGATGAGATGCCCGATGCAACAGCAGCCACTGCCTCTTCCATGGCCACAAACTATCCACAGATTCTGCCACAGCAGAGGCCTTCTTGTAGCCCTTCATCCAAGGTTTCGGGTCCCTATCGGCTGGCCAGCTGAGAAGAAGCGAGGCTGTGTGATGAAGGAAGCATCGTCTGGCACAGACTGGAGTTCAAAATATCATGTGCAGACCCCAAGACAGTAGAGGCAAGACATGTGTGGGTCCATCCATGACATTTTCTGGTGGCATGTGATGCAGAATTTAAAGCCAAGAGCAGGCTTCACTTCATTGTATTCCATCTTCCATCTACAAGGCTGTAGCTGAACTGAGGAATCTAAAATACTGAAGAAAAGTTAAAAATCGCCAGTGGTGTGTAACGTGATAAACCCTCTAATATTATTATTGTTTGAGATTTGTATTATTAAAAAAATGTATCTGAATGTCTGCTTAGGCAAAACTGGTTGACTTCTTCAGTGAGTGACCTTTGACCCAAGGTTTCAGTGGTGCTGAAAACAACAGGATGTTATAAACAGACCAGGGGGACCTAATTAAAAAGCCTTCCTTCCAGAGGGACATTTTATTACCTTTTATAACCTGCTCATGCTTTTGAAGTTGGTTCCCATGTATGCATTTATGATGCAGCAGGAAGGGAAATAATTTGGCTGGTTCCTCTTGGTTTCTAACACAGCCGAGAATTAGTGACATGAGTGTGGGATTGTGAAGCATCAAAGAGAATTGTTTGATCAAAGACTGTCACATTTGGGAAATGGCTAATTGCTGATTTCTCACAATAAAAACCTACATCCTTGTGGTTAATTATGTCACAAAGAGCTAGAAGGATCTAACTGTGACTTCACCAAATGGGGTGGGGACAGGGAGTTTGAAAAGAAACATGCATCTGGGAAATATGTGACACATTATTCTGGACTCTGAGCAGGGGCGTAATTATAGGGGGAGACGGGGGGCACAAGTCCCCCCCCAACTTTTGACACCACCCATTTTTCTAGTATTTGTACCCCCCAACATTTTTATTTAATTTAAATCACCCGTTCACAATTACTAGCCAGCACATGCAGCATCGCACTTGTTTTACGTCTTTTTTGTTGTTGTTGTTGTTGTCGTCTGCACTGCCGTTGCCCACTGTGGCAAGAATGCAACAAGAGGAGCCAGATGGTGCAAAGAGTAGACTGCATCTTCATGACTTGCGTTGCATCAACCAGGAAGTAGCACGTGAGTGGCATGACCGCCTGGCCAGTAAAAATAAAACTAACCTTCCTCCTAAAACCAATCACGAAGTCCGAGGAGGAGCTGGCGGGAGGCTGACTGCTGCGGCGTGCCGTGCCTGCATTTGTGAGGAGAGACTGAGAGAGAGTAGTGTCTCAATCGAACGCAGTGGTATGCTAACAAAAAGTCAAAACGACCCAAAAATCTATCTCTGGCTGCTGCATTATGAGTGACTGCCAGGACAGAATCATGTCAGGTTCTGGCATTCAGGCAGCAGTACTGATCAGTCTGGTCATCACCTCATCGGACAGTCTGACAGAAGTCTAGTTCAGTTCGGCCTGCCCTGGCTGGCTATTCTGCTACTAGGAGGAGGGAGGCTAGCAGTAACAGCAGTGATCAGTAGTCCATATTTAGGAGGAGGGACCAGTCGGGACTCAAGACTGTCGCCTGGGAGAGGGAGACAGAGTTCAGTTCAGAGGCCTCCGGGAGTGTGCAGTGCCACAGGTGCGAGTCTTGAATCTCATGTGTGGGAGTCGATGACAGTCTGCCTGGTGAGGAAAACACCGTCTTCTATAGACTGCTTGAGGGGAACCCACCTGAAACTGCCTGCTGGAGACAGTGCCGTTGCTGCTGGCATACATTGCTGCAAGAACAAGCAGGTAATTTTTGTGTATAGTGACTACTACTTCTACTATTCCCCATAGGTCCCAAGTTTCCAGCAAGTGAATGCTGTTCCAGATGTGGGGGGTCCCTGTCTAAAAAAAAAAAAAATTACAAATGATTTTTAGTCAATCACAGGTCTCAAAGAGTGTCACTTAGACAGGACACATTTGCATCGGATGTGATTTCAACACCCCCCCAAAGCCCACACCAGATCTCCTTTGCAGTGAGTCAGATCCTACAGTGACTAGGCAGGCCACATTGGATGCAATTATGAAAATGGCTTATAATATTTTTTAGAACATCTTAAAACACCCAGCATAATCCCGGCCCACACCAGGTCTCATCTGAGTACAGATGGAGATTCTAAGGGCCTGAGGATCCAAGCTGTGTCCTTTTCAGATTTTACTCAGCCTGGCCCAAGTCACTCGGCTCATGCATTTTGCTGCTTTTGGAAAGTCTGTGCTGGTTGGAGGGTTTAAATGTTACTTTGTGGGTCTGACAGTGAAATGCTGGTCAATTTGGGGCTATGATTCCCTACATAAATACATCTGCTGACAATGTGCAACTTAGCAAGGGTCACCAGGCAACTCTTGTGAAGCTGGTTAGCAGGCTGTAGAGTGAGGCAGATGAGCAATAATAAAGCTTGGATGTGCATGTGTTGGCAACCCATTTCTGGTGGGACTGGATGGGAGTGCATGTGCCTCCTGTAGTGATGCAAGGCAATCAGGCAGTGGCAGCAGAGAAAGGGGTGCGGTTCTTGCAAAAGCCACAAGTTACAGCAGCAGGCTGGGAGTAGAACAGGGTGGTCTCTGAGGAGCAGGGACAGGTATGGTGGCTCACCATGGCTGCATTGTGGTGTTAAACTCAGCCACATGGAGATGGTAAATTCATTATAGTCAGTTGGAGCAGTCCGAGTGGATGAGTGGTGATTCATGCAGATATGTGTGACAGGCTGCATGGTGCATGTATCTCAGGAAGCCCCCTTCTTGGTTTCGGAGGCTGTGTTTTTTTGGTACCTGACTGCTATGATGCTTGCTTGTACAGCTGCCCACAGGGTCCTGCTATTAGGGAGCCACAGATAGGTGATGATCCCACCAGTGTGTGTGGGCAGACAAGCTCCAGACAGATCATTGTATGCAGCAGTGTGAATGGGGCATGGGAAGATGGCAGCATTCTGGAAGGTCTTTGGTACATATTTGCAGTCTACCATTTTGGGAACACAGTGTGTCCCACAGTGTGCATGCACAAGCCACTGTGTTGTGTATGGTTAGCCTACACTGCCAGGCAAAGCAGAATGGAGAATAATAATAATAATAATTTTAAAAAGTAGGGCATTTGTGGAGAACGTTGGACAGTGGGCATGTATTAGGTTATTTACGGTACTAGAGGGTAATCTCCCTATACTGAATTCAAGTAACAGTTTAGGTGCAGCCCTGCCACTCTGAGTACTTGTTGCCACTGGCTTTTCTCATCCACAATCAGGTAGTGATCACAGTGCTGGGAGACCCACATCTCAGATCTCACAATGATCTGCTCAACGTCCCCCTTCCTGTCTTTCCCTAACCTGAATATAGCTGTACTGTGCTAGAATGGCCTATTCAGTCCCTCTCTGCCATTAATTCTTCTCTCCTGCTCCCCACACCAAAAAACTGGTGAGCTCTCTACCCTTCTGCATCATGAATGTAGTTAGTACAGTCTCCTATGCTATTTTTACATATTAATAGTAAACATGATCTTCTGATAAGCCAGGCTGTTAGCAGCAGAGCACAAGGTGAAAATAGGCTTTCCTACCCATATAAGATCTAAGCCACCTATGGTAGGCACAGTTAAATGATGTGCATAATGATGCATACACACCCATCATTTAATAGTGCCTAATCAAAGGAAGCCTAGATCTTTTAAGGATAGGAAAGCCCATCTTTCCCCTTGTTTCCTGTTGCTATAAGCCTGACTTACTGGAAAGATCTGTTTATTTTTGATATGTCAAAAAACCCGGGGACTGTACTACATGTATTCATGATGCAAAAGGGTTATGAGCTTACCAGTTTGTGGAGTGGGGAGAAGTAGTGAAGAATGAATACCAGAGGGGGACTGAGAAGGCCACTCTTGTAAGGTACTGCGATATTCAGGGAAGGAGGAACACAGAAGGGGAAAAATAGGAACAGATCACTGTAAGATATAAGATGTGGGGCTGCCGGCACCATGATCACTACCTGACCCCATTGTCCTGGCCAACATTCCCCTTCCCATAAAACCAGTTCATGCAATTGTCCAGTGCTGCATGTGGTTATTAATGTGTGAAGTGGCTGCCACTACACGTTCAGTCACTTCACTACCAGTCTAGCATTACTTGTAAAGCACTGTGGGATACAATACTCATGAAAAGCATTATATGTATGTTGATTCTTATTATTATTATTTCCCATGGAAAAAAAATTCAAGACAAGCATATTTTTGATTTCCAAGAAAGTATTAACTGTGGCATTGGACTACACAAACATTTTGCTACAAACAAGTGGTGGCTCAAGGGGGGGGTGCTTTTTGTCACTGTCACCAAGTAAAGTACTCTGAATGATTTATTGAGAACTGCAATAAAAATTAAAGAAAAAAAAATACACAATATATTTAAAATAAAAACGTGTCCTTGGTAAATATTGTCTTCATTGTTTTCCCTGTATGTATTACATTTCAAAGGTAAGCTGAAAATTTAGTATTTTTCCATATATAGTTTACCATTTGGTATGTACCACAGTTCCCATGATCCGAAGCTAGTTGAGAGTGAGGTTGACTTGTCTCCCCCCCCCCAACCTTGGCACCAAAATTACTCCCCTGACTCTGAGAAAGACTTAATTCTCTGGACTTGAAAGCACTTAAAGGGGTAACAACTAGATCAGAAAGAACTTAAGTATTTGTGGTAGGAGTTTGTGTTCTGTAACTTCTAATTTTTGTATGTGATTGTGAGCTTATGACAGAGTGTTCTGCATTTTTATTTCACCTGTTTTACAATTTTTAGTAAACCACATTTTCTTTAATATACTGCCTGTGTCTTCTCAGTCCTTTTTGCATGTGATTGCTGAACCCGTGTTAAAGTCTGACAGCTGGTAAAGAGGCTGATTGTGTTACTAAGCTTGCATAAAAGGTAAGACTATACCTAGGTCTCATATAGAGTTGTAAGGGTTCATTTTGGAAACCTGTCTTGGTGCCCCCGAGCGAAAGATTGTACTGCATTCCCGAAGAGGTACATATCTGAGCCCGTTAATTGGGTATGCTAGCATAAGGTTCACAGTTTGACTCCCTCCAGAACTCGAGACTAATAGGTGATTCTGACCCAAAACAGACAGGAGGGATATCTTGTTTGTCACCTGTTCACACTATTGCATTCTGAGGTTGGCACTGTGGGAGCAGAGGGCCTGACCTGCTGGGTGCGCTTGTGACATGGTGCACTTGGTAGCCTACAATGCACGGAGCTGCAAAGAAGGAGACTTAACTCTTGCAATGGAAAGGAAGATCTGACATCACAGGGTGGAGCTGGAGTATATACCGCCCAGGTGGTGGGAGGAGCTTAGCTTGAAGACGTTCTGATGACTCAGCACTTCCAGTGGAACTGCAAATGTGAGGATACTGAACTATATCCACACCCCTAGAAATGTGTCTTTACTCATTCCCTCCCCTACAACTTCTACAACATAGTTGATTATTTTCATGTAACTAAGGAGCACATATGGATGATTTTCGAATTGTGACACAAAACTATCTGTTTGTAGAACCATGATCTGATAATCTTGTCCCTTGATCTAGGTAAAGAAGTCTGGAACACTCACTGGAGGTTTAATATCACTCTGCTAATGGACCCCGAATTTATTCATAAAATTAAAGATAAACTATTTCCAATAACACTGCTACACAGGTCAGGGCAGACGTTCTATGGGAACACTCTGAAGGTAGTGTTACAGGCAAATTAATAGCCTGCTCAGCCCAGCAAAAGAAATTAAGGGAGTCAAGACTGACAGATTTATCCTCTTGACTTGCAGACAAAACATAAATGGGGATACATCAATCAGACAAGATTTGTTCAAAACCAAGGCTGAAATTCAGAAATTGAAATATATAAAACAGTAGTAGCTTTGCGCTACTTACAGAATGTCACAGATACTAGGAAGGTGGGTCAAAATCCACTACACTATTAGCTTATTGACTTAGACCTCATGTCATTCAATCTACTGTCACAAAGATGAAAGATCTTCTCACCCAACAAATTTTACACCAACAACTAAGATTTTGACAGCATTCAGAATACACATTCAGAATGTCACTGTGCATAAATGAACTACGCAACTGAGGAAACTAAGTCATCTATGCAACCATGTAAACTATGTAACTCTGTAACTAAGAATCTATGTAATATCCTTTGTTGCCAAGGTGTCCCTTGAAAATGAGCGCTAGCTCAAGGGATACATACCTGTTCATGTCTCATGAATAAAATACTACTACTACTATACTAACAAAACCTTTACAGTGAGCACGTGGCCCCCTCTCTCTCTTGAAATCTCAAACATTTCTCACTCTTTTGCATCTTCCACAGAAGTTAAAAAATAACATTCTCTTAGCACTGGTACACCCAACTCAAATACAGGTAGTTATCTTGAGACTGAAAAACAACAAATGTCCAGGTCCGGATGGTTGTTCTGGATAATTTTTTAAAAGCCTTCAAAGAGCAGTCTTAATTCCAGACTATAAGCTCTTCATATTAATAATAACAAAATGTCTGGGAACCATTTTAGCATACGTTGTTGATCAAGAGCAAACCGATTATGTGGCACCCTCCAGACTTACGATAATATCAAAAAGACACTACACATACAGTACTTTGGCACATTATTCTAATGAATGCTTCTTTCTTACTCTTAAGATGCCATAAGATGTCAGATTTATTGTCCCTTTCTATTTCACACACTACAGAAATTTAGACTTTACCAGAATTTTAATCACAAATATATTTATATAGCAGCATCCATGGCATTTATCAAAGTCAATGGCACAATTTCTCAGACCTCTGAGCTCTACTGGGGCATCAGTCAGGGCTGCAACCTGTTGTCACTGCTATTTGCTCTTCACTTGGAGCCCTCAGCAGTACACGCCATAAGACATCAAGACAATATCAAAGGAAGGCAATTAGGAGGAAATGATCATAAACAGGCATTGTATGCTGATGATCTTTTGCTATATCTGGCTGATCCCTCAACACCTCTGCCTGCACTTTGGGACCTGCTTTGAGCTTTCGGGCATCTTTTGGGGTATAAAATGAATGTAGTGAATACTGAAGTTCTCCAATTTCACTGCTTGTCTCCTGACTAATTTTCATTTTAAAAGGAGCATTCCATCCTTAAAGTACCTTAAAGTATACTGGTATCTTGCTGTCCAAAGACCCATCCCACTTAGAATCTGTGAATTACAATCCAGTTATCTAGCATATATGTCTCAAACCAAGATACTGGTCCACACTCCCTCTCACTCTGTTCCAGAGAGTTGAGGTGAAATGCATGAATCTCCTGCCACAATTATGATACCTGTTCTAAATTCTCCCTGTTACTCCTTTGACTGCAAGCTTTCATAAATGGGATGAAATTATTTCAATATTTATCTGTGAAGGGAAGAGACCGCAACATAAATATACAATATTGCAATTACCAAAGCACAAGGGAGGATTATTCCTCCTGTGTTTACTGGATCACCATAGGGTTGCATGGTTACACATGGCCTCTATTAGAGCTCACCTCTACCTCATTATATAGTGAACTAGAAGACCACTGAATTGTTAGCAGAGCAATAATATCCCGTGTTTATGACTCTGTTCTCAAATCCATTACATCACACTGAATCTCTCTCTACCAATTTGTCCACATAAGTAATGCTGCAGACATGGCAAGCAGTAGTAATTGGGGTTTCTAGGGAAGTAGCCTGGAAAGCAAAACCCTATCTCAAGTATGTAAATAATATAGCTCACAACCCTGCACATTTAATTGTCTGTCAAAGAAAACTGTTTAACTTGAAGAGAGAGAGAGAGATATAACAAAGGCAGTTTCTGTCTCTAAAGACAATCCCATCACCAAAAGTGCTCAGTAAGAATAAGCAAGCACCTTCATCAAGAATTCAGCTTTTATTTATGTAGGTTTTTTTTTACCGACTAAGTAAGTACACTGGACACATAAATGCCTATTTTCAGGTATGACCCAGGACACTACAGGTTATATAGGCATACAATTTTAATAGTGAAAAGACAACAGCATATAAGTAAAGTAACAATAAAGATCACAGAAATTATAACAGTACATACATATGATACAGATGTATTTATTGTTATCGGTTTCAGTTAAGAAGCTAGAGCAGGCATTCAAAACTCTGCAAGCTTTTCAAAAGAACCACAACTCGCTGGGTGTTCAAACTCCCACTGCCAGTGTGCTGAATAGATGCATGCATGATGACACTCTGAGGAAGATACTGTGACACTGAAACGTCAGAGTGCATGTGCTTATTCAGGTGCGTTGGCAGTGGGAGTCTGAACGCCCATGAAGTTGGGTTATTTTGAAAGTTTGCAACATTCTGAATGCTTGCTCCAGCTTGATTTAATAGCTGTGGTTTGGATTAGCACTTTTAAAGAGTGCACACTAAAGTTCCACTCCTGTCTACCTACTGCCCCTCAGAACATCAGCTAGAATGAAAGTCTGTGCGCACCAGTGAGATCTGTTCATGAGCTTGGTTGGGTAAGGGAACCTGCTGATATATAAAAGGCCAAGTTCTTCTGAACTGAAACAGGTAACAATAAAAGTTGAATTCTTGATGAGTACGCTCACTCCATCAGACAGTGAGACTTGTCTTTTTAGACAGGGACTGCCTTTACTATCTAAAGTACCTTAAGCATTAGTGAGGGAGCCTATAGTAGCTCTGTACAGTGGGCAGAGCTGGGGACCTTGAGCATGGGTTTTACTTAGCTGAAGGATCTGCCATGTCACTTTCATCCAGGGTACACTGAGGAGGTGTGGAAGCTTCCCAGTCTGCAGGAGGTTGGCAGTACTACACTCTGAGCTGGCGGCAGTATAGGTTGTAATTAGGCAACTGCAGAGCAGGTTGCAGTGAGGGCTCTGCTGCTCCTCTTCCTCAGCAATCTCCTGAGTTTGCAATGTGTGTTGGAATGTAATGGGCAAGGGGGGGCCAGCAGATGGCAACAACGGGGGATGGAAGGGGCTATGAAATTGCAACAAGCAACCAGTTCACCACACTGAGCAAAGCAGTGCATGCTGTTCCTTCTCCCAGAAGAAAGCACCCTGTTGCAACCAGGGCTTCAGCAGTGGCAAGATTTGCTTGGGTGTGCAATAGCCAGGAAGGGTGAGTTAGAAGGGGGGTACTCATAGCAGGTGATTCTACAGTTGGGGTACCAAGACTGTGGTCTGTGCTGCAGACCAGGAGGGGAGAGTGGTATGGTCTCTTAGGGTAACAGCAGACAGGGTACTCCCCAGTGTAGATGAGTTGGTAAGGGAAGTGGAGTGATGTCAGACATTATTGCCCATCTGAAGACAAATAATCTAGCAAAAAGGACACTGGGAGCAATAAAGGCTAGCTTCACAATGATGGGTTCCAGGCTTAAGAGGTTGGTTGGCACTGTGACCATCTTAGAGGTCCTCACATTGCACAGGCAGAGGGAAGGCAAGGAAGCTGAAAATCTTTCATCTTAACAGATGATTGAAAGAGTGTTGGGCCGAGTAAGGATTTCACTTCCCAGAACATTGGGGTGTTATGTGGTGAAATAAAGGCCTATTTAAACCAGATGGCCTTCATCCTAATAGGGATGAGACATAGGAATTGAGGCAGATGTTTGAGGCATACGTTTCAAGGCATTTAAACTAGCAGGGGAGGCTGGGGCTAGGGTAATCTGTGAGGAGAACTCAGGTGAGGGAGACCTAGCTAGCACTCCCAAAATACTGGGGTCAGTTTAGGGAAAGGATGATGTAGATAAGGATGGTGAATAGGGACTACATCAGAGTCTGGGGACCACATCAGGTGGGAAGGGAGCTAACGAAGGTGAAATAATGCAGGGAATGAGTATGGTAAGTCTGGTCAGTGGAAGAGGTAAGGGTAGAAGACCAAGGTCCTGGAGGGTGGCCTACTTCAATGCCAGAAGCCTGGGGAACAAAATGAGTGAGCTCTAGGGAGTGGCAGCACAGGTTAAAATAGACCTGTTAACCATAATGGAAACATGGGCAACAGGAATCAATGACTGAACCTTGCAACATCAGGCTACTCACCCTATAGGAGGGACAGACAAAAAAGGTAAGGGGGTGGTGTCACTGTACATTGGGGAAGGTATAGAGGTCAGGAAAATACTACTCTTGGGAATAGACACAGAATAGAAGCAGTTTGGGTACAACTGTCAACAGAAGGGGAAATATCAGGGTCGGAGTGGTGTACAGAGTGTCAAACCAGAAGGGTGGAGACAGGGATTAGGGGATGATATCAGGAAGGCATCAGCTGAAGGGGAGTTGGAGATGGTAGGTGACATAAATAGATTGGATGTGGACTTCTGACAGTCAACAGTGCAGGACATCATGTACTGATGGATGTGATGCAAGACTGCTTTCTCATGCATTGGGTCAGGAAACTGACTAAGAGAGAAGCCACCCTTGATCTGGTTCTGACAAATGCTGAGATAGTCAGAGAAGTACAGATGAGGGAACCACTAGGGTCCCATGACCACAGTGCATTGTGGTTCAACATAACCACAGGAACGCATCACTCCAGTTCAGAAATTGTGGTCCTGAACTTCAGATGGGTGGTATTCAGCAATATGGGTGAAATGCTGAAAGATAAGCTGGTAGGGGTAGAGAGGACAAAAGGAGCAGAAACTGAATGGGATGCCATAAAGAAGGATGTAACGGAGGTGACAGCATCAAGCATGAGACAGGTTGGGATGAACAAAAAGCAAAAAAAGTAGACCTGTTTTTTTCAGAGGGGTGGGAGAGGCAGTAAGGGTAACAAGAGTTGGCTAAAGCCAACAATGACTGACTGTGCAATAGCTTGATATGTAAGGTTCAGCCACCACTTGTCAAACTGTGTTTTGATTAACCTTTCTGTATTTAGCTATAAATAGTATTGTTCAAGTAACCCAATTGCTACAGCTGTTCCATGGGCTGCAGATCAAACAGCAAGGTCTGGCTAAGGGCTTTGTTATTTGGCTATACAGGTTAGATGATGACCCAAATGCTACTGTGTTTTTAGGCTTCCAGCTGAAACACTGACATGGAGTGTTTTTGGGGGGGCTGGGGGTTGTTGCATTACTGCAATTTAATTGTGGTGAAAAACAGATTACCACTTGTTTACAGTAATGCAGTATGTAGTTTTTAATTGCTCTCTAGTAAAACATAGAAAGACACACACACACACACACACACACACACTTTTAAAAGGGGCTACTGGACTCATTGGTCTGTTCTGTGTGCATTCATCAGGTTATTAGGTATTCCAATTCTGACTCCAACTCATATTCCAATTACATAATGGAATCCCCAGAAAAGGAGTCATAATTATATCTGATTTTGTATCCAAATTTTAGACAACCCTGTTCTACCAACCAGCATGTAAATTACATAGAAAAATAAAGTTGTCTTCCCCCTTCCCCAACCTTGTTTCCCCTTCCCTTCCCTTCCCTTCCCTTACCTGGGACTCACTGAAGAAGAGTATTGGGTTCAGCTCAGCACTGCAATAGGGTTACTCCATCCATCAGGTGAGGGCAGCTCTGTCCAGGCGTCCAGTCCAGGGCATTAAAAAAAAAACATTCTTCAGTTCAGCGCCAGTAAGAAATTGATGATGCACCTAGGCCTGGGTGACCTCAATGCCTGGGTCAATGATGAACTCTTGCAATTTGGTAAGGACTTCCTCCTGCTGATGACATTGCTGGGCTTTACACAGGTTGTTGCCTCTGCAACTCATAAGTGCGGTCGCTCACTTGACCTGGTTTTCCTCCTCGGGATTGAAACCTCCGATCTGGTGGTGGAACCAGTCAGATGGTCGGATCATCACACTATAAGGTTCAGTTTCCAGAACCCCCCCCCCCACAGGCCTGCCCCTGTGGAGATGGTCAGATACCGCCCTTTGCAGGAGGTGAGCCCTGAAGGCCTACTGGTGGTATTAGACTTATCGGGTGTTCCGGTGGCTAGCGGGAGTCCAGAGGGCCTAGTTCAGGCCTATAATAAGGTAGTTACTGGGGCCCTGGACTCTATCACTCCAGTCTGGGTTCGCCCCCTCTCTCTCTCCACCCTCGGTCCCCGTGGTATGAAGGGACCTTGAGGGAGTTGCGATGAATGGGATGAAGGTTGGCGCGCTGCTGGCGGAAATCTACTTTGGATGCTGACCACCTTAGACTGATGGAACATTATCAATTCTATCAATCAGCAATCACCCGTAAGAAGGCAGAGTTCCTGTCCGGGGAGATTGCTGCCACTCAGAATCGACCAGCTCAGCTCTTTCGAACTGTGGACAGGTTGTGCAACCCAACCTGTCTGCAGGTTTGAAGAGCTTTTTCACAAACTGAGTGTGATGAGCTCGCTTGCTTCTTCATGGATAAGGTTGCCAGCATCAGGGCTGAGATCCTTCCGGCACACTCTACGGGAGTTGATAGTGTTTGGTGCTTGGTCACTCCACCTCAGTGTGCCTGTAGTTCTTTCGACCATCTGGAAATTGTGGATATCATGCTGATTGCCCAGGGTATGCACCAAACGTGCTGTAGTCTGGATCTGGGCCCAACTCCCCTGATAATGGGGTGTTCTGACATCATCGGCCCTGTCCTTGCAAAGATAGTTTGGTGCTCCTTAGAGTCAGGTGAGTTTCCTAGCTCCCTGAAGGAGGCGGTGGTGACACCACTCCTGAAGAAAGCTGCTCTGGACCCAAGCTGCTTCGATAATTACAGACCTATCTCAAACCTTCCCTTTGTAGGGAAGGTAATTGAGAAAGTTGTGGTGCTACAGCTGGAGAACCATCTTACCATCCACAATATCTATGAACCTCTCCAGTCCGGTTTTCGCAAGAGGCATAGTACTGGTCCGTTCTGGTTCAGGTGCTCGATGATCTCCTGATGCAAGGGATCGGAAGCACTGTTCCATCCTGGTACTTGTTGATCTCTCCTCAGCCTTCGCCACCGTGGACCATGGGGTGCTCCTCGGGCGCCTGAGGTTCATCTGTGGCCTGTCTGGTACAGTTCTCAGATGGTGCCAATCTTTCCTCACTGGCAGATCTCAGAGGATGGTGTCAGGGATTTTTTCCTCTGGCCCATTCTGTCTGCCATGTGAGGTTCCTCAGGGGTCAGTGTTGTCCCCCATTTTATTCGCAGTGTATATGCTGCCCCTCGGAGACACTATAAGATGGTATGGGCTGAGGTTTCACTGCTATACTGATGATACCCAGCTCTACCTGTCTTTTGCACCTGGCCAGAATAGTGTGTGCTTGGTCTTTAATAACTGCCTCACAGAAATTCAGGACTGGATGAATTTCAGCTGGTTGAAATTGAATTCCGGAAAGACTGAAGTGTTGGTGGATCCAGGTCGACGGCCAGGTGGTCGGTGGCTGGACAACCTTCTGAACTTTGTCTCGGAGGTGTCCAGCTGTCTTTCTCTGGACGGGTGTGAAACCTGGGGGTAGTTTTTGATGACAGGCTGACACTGCATTTGCAGAAGTCAGCAGTCATCAAGTCCTCGCTTTACCATCTTAGGAACATTGCCAGGATTAAGCACCTTGTTCCATCCAGCGACCTTCCAACATTGATCCACGCCCTTGTGACCTCGCGCCTTGACCACTGCAGCTCCCTGTACCTAGGGCTACTGGGGGTTGATATCCACCACCTGCAGCTAGTGCAGAACTCTGCCACATGGTTGTTGATGAGGACTCCTTGTTTGAGTCACATCACACCGGTGCTGTGCGAACTGCAATGGCTGCCGATTCAGTGGCGTACCACCTTCAAGGTCAGGCTTCTGACCTTTAAGGCCCTGCATGGACTGGGCCTGGACTATCTGCAAGAGCTCCTGTTGCCTTACTACCCCAGACAACCACTCCACTCAGCTGACGAGGGATTGTTAGAGATTCCCAGGGTACGTCTTAAAACATCAGGGGCCCATGCATTTATGTATTCAGCCCTGACCCTGTGGAATTCTCCATCTCGTCAGGTATGGGAGTGCACAACTGTGGAGAGTTTTAACAGGGCCTTGAAGATCCATCTGTGGCACACTGCATACCCAGACTGATTATTTTTAGATATTTATCTTTTGGCGAGCATGCTGTATGTAATTCTATGTTTTATTACTGAGTTTTATATGTGCTGAGTTGTACAGCGCCTTGGTTACAGCAAGGCGCTTTAAAAATAAAGTTTTATTATTATTTCTATTATAAAATGCAACTGCAGCTGCCATGGCCCACAACCACAAGCCACAGCACCAGCACTGTCTGCCCCTTGTTGCCCCTGGTCAGATGCCTAGCTGCTAGTGCTGCACACGATCCACTCCATCTCGTCAGGCTGGTGACTGCTTCTTCTGTTGCAACTGCTACTACCAGTTGTTTGCTTGCCCTGGTTTCCCGAAACAAACTGCCACATTGCCAGTGAGTGAGTAAGTGAAGTGCTGCCCTTATTTCTACAGCAGATGCATGGCACTGACAGATACTAATGGACTCTGCTTGCTGCTCGCTGCCAAGTGCCCACCAGGACTGCTGTGTGCGTTATCCATCCCAGTCAGACCTCTTCTTCTATTCTTTTATGCCACCCGTACCAACTCCAATTGCCAGCCACTTAACAGATACCTGTAGTTCTCTGTCCCACAGAGTAATCCCAGTGCTGTCCAGACCTGAGTCAACTTCTAATGAACTGGGGACAACAGGCCGACTAGAACAAAACTCTAGCAGTTGCCTTACGCTGAGAGCTTCTGGCATATGGCTTAGCCAGGGTTTGTTCCAGTCACTTGACAGTCACCTCCCAATCCCAGGTCACACTGGGGCACAGTTATGACATGCACACAGATTGGCAATCAGTTGAGCTAGTTAGGAATCGGGAGATGAAGTGCTCAGTGAGTGGCAGCAACAGTGAGAAGGTTGGGATGGGAGGCAGGACTGGGAGGGACATGGAAAACTGAGGGGGGCAGCTGCACTACTACTGTGCTGCTCAACTGACGGTAGCAGAGGGCATATGTGATGGCGTCAGTGCCACGGTGATAGAAACACAGAACTTGATGACAGATAAGGACCGCAAGGCCCATCCAGTCTGCCCATTTCTTTTTTCTACCTTATGAATGTGCCATAGGCCTTTGCTCTGTCGATGGACTATCTATTCATACTCATCTGTATTGCTCCCTCATGCCTATCCCATGCCTGTTTGAAGCCCTGCACTGTACACAGTGGTGTATCCACCACTTCCTGAGGTAGGCCGTTCCATGCATCCACCACCCTTTCTGTGAAAAAGAACTTCCTCACATTACCCCTTAATCAGCCTCTCTCTAATCTCATGCTGTGTCCTCTTGTCCTGCTATCTTTCTTATATTGAAACGTTAGACTCTTTCATCTTGTTAATGTCCTTAAGGTGTTTGAATGTTTCAGTCATATCACCTCTCTCCCTCCTTTGTTCTAGGGTATACATATTGAGCTCAGTTAATCTGTCCTCATGTATTTTCTGATGCAGTCGCTGCACCATTTTGGTTGCCCTTTTCTGGACTGCCTCAATTTGGTTAATGTCCTTGTGAAGGTGTGCCCTCCAGTACTGCACACAGTACTCCAGATGGGGCCTAACCAATGTCTTATAAAGAGGGATTATTACCTCCCTCTTCCGACTTGTGATGCTCCTACTAATACACCCCAACATCCCTCTAGCCTCACCTACTGCTTTAGAGATCTGCTTGGATGATTTCAGGTCATCGGTGATGATGATGCTCAAGTCTCTTTCTTCTCTTGTGACTGCCAGCAACTCCCCTCCCAGCCTATAGGTGGCCTCTGGGTTTCTCTTCCCTATGTGCATGATCTTGCACTTCTTTGCATTAAATCCCAGTTGCCACTCTGCTGACCATTTTGCTAGTTTATCCAGATCTCTCCTCATTCTGCCCACCCCATCTGGATCATCTACTCTGTTGCAGATCTTGGTGTCATCTGCAAACAGACAAACCTTACCCTCCAGTCCATCTGCAATGTCACTGAGGTACCCCACTTGTGACATGCATCTCTTCTGACTGTATACCATTTACCACCACTCTCTGTTTTCTGCTTGTCAACCAGTTTGCCACCCAGTTGACCAACGTCTGACCCACCCTGAGCCTTCCCAGCTTATTAATCAGTCTTCTATGTGGAACAGTATTGAAAGCTTTGCTGAAGTCAAGGTAGGCAACATCAACTGCTCCCCCTTGGTCCACCACTCTGGTTACCCAGTCAAAGAAATCTATGAGATTAGCTTGACAGGACCTTCCTTTTGTAAACCCATGCTGTCTTGGATCCTGTGCTCCTATGGATTCCAGGTGTTGCACTATCCTATCCTTAAGGAGTGTCTTCATAATCTTGCCCACTACTGACATAAGACTGACTGGTCTGTAGTTCCCTGCCTCCTCTCTGCTACCACTCTTGTGGAGCGGGATCACATGAGCCCTTCTCCAGTCTTCTGGGAGCTCCCCTGTGCTCAGAGACTCACTAAACAGTTCTGATAATGGTTCTGCTAGTTCCACCCTTAGCTCCTTTAGTACCCTGGGATGTATGCCATTAGGTCCCATTGCCTTGTCCACCCTGAGCTTATCGAGCTCTTGTAGGACCCTTTCTTTTGTGAAGGGACTAGTGCATACCTCCCTTCCCCCTGTGTCCATGGTACAGAGCTGTGGGCCCTGCCCTACCTTCTCTTCAGTAAATACTGAGTAGAAGTATCTATTTAGGATAGATGCTTTTACATGGTCCTCCTCCTCACACGCCCCCTTATCCCCTTTGATCTGAGCAATACCCCCTCTGGACATTCTCCTTTCACTAATGTATATATAGAAAGACTTGTCACCTTCTTTTACTGTTTGTGCTAGTGTTTCCTTTGTTTGCACCTTTGCCTGCCTTACTGCCTTCCCTGCTTCCCTTAGGGAAGCTTGGTATGCCTCCTTATCTTCATCCTGCTGCGTTCTCTTATATTTCCTGATGGCCAGCCTTTTGGCTCTGACCTTTTCTGCTACTGTGTTTGAGAACCAAAGTGGTTTCCTTCTTCTTTTGTACTTCCTTTTCTCACTAACACAATGGGATGTTGCTTCAAGTATTGCATCTTTAATGCTTGTCTACTTTGCCTGTACCCCCTCACCTGTATTTCTGTATTAACTGGACCAGACTCGAGGCAGGATGCTGCACAGGTGGGGGTCTGTCTAATTTGGCACTGTGACTGACTGTGTGGACTGGAAGAGTAGCAGACTGAAGCGGACAGAAGGATTTTTTGATTCATCATCATCATCATCATCATCACACACTAGTGACCCTGCTTGCCCTGGACTTCCTGAAGATAGAAGGAGTCACTGTACAACAGCAGGTCAGGCAGCATTCACAGGTAAGAGGAGGAACAAGGGTGTTGGCCATGGGGAAGGGACTGGCTGTGTTTGTCTGGTGAGGGTAGGTTCTTTACTTGGATGTGGAATCGATATCAGAATCAGATTCCAAGGTTTTCTGAATTTAGGATTTTTGCCCTCATACTCTGAAAATCCTGAACATGAAAAAACGAACAAACAACAAATTACCTAAATCTTACTACATTTGATCCCAATCACACTTTTCTTACACACACACAAACACAAACACACACACACTGACATACATGGAACCCAAGAGTGACATACACAGATTCCAAGACTGACACAAACACAGACATGCCTGGACCCCTAGAGGGATACACATGGACTTTTGGGGTGACATATGTACACAGATCCTGAGATTAACTCAAAAGCAGGCCCCCCGGTGAGACACACATGGACCCCTACAGTAACACATAAATGGGCCCTGGAGATGTGCACACATGACACCTACAGTAACACCAAAGAAAACAAACTCACCCTGGAGCTAGACCCAGGTGTGCTCCCTAGCCCAGACACAGGATCTGATGCAGGGAGGAGATCTGGAGGAATGGGCCGGCCTGAAACAGGTGCAATGGGTCCATACACCACTGCAGTACCTTGCATACTGGAGAAGAGACCAGAACTGGTTGATCTAACTTGTCCGTGCGCTGGTCCCATTATACCTGAAGGGTACACTGGAGAGTGTGCATATGAAGCCTTGCCAGTGGTATAGTGGGTACTGGCAGCTGTTAACAGGCACAGCAATCTGAGGTACACCCTGGCAGGAATAGAGTGACTTTGAGCAATTTCCTGAGCTTGGGCTATAAGGCACTCTGCCCTGTTTTGGGGCAGGAAGGCCTTCCCCTGTGCTGAGTCCAGGATCACCCCTATACACTGCAGCCTTTGGGACAGTACCAGGACTGACTTGGGCAGATTGACAGTGATGCCCAGGGAGTGGAAGAGTTGGAAAGTTCACTCCAGAGTCAGCAAAAGCTGTTTCCTGGATACAGCCTTTAGGAGCCAGTTGTCCAGATAAGGGAAAACATACAGTCCCTCCCTTCTGAGAACTGCTGCAACCACTGCTAAGCACTTGGTAAAGACTCGTAGCGCAGAGGACAAGCCAATGGGCAGCGCCTTGAACTAATAATGCTCACCCTGAAAGACAAAATGGAGAAACTTTCTGTGAGGAGGAAAGACTGAGGTGTGCAGGTAGGCATCCTGCATGTCCAGTGAGCAGAGCCAGTCCCCCATTTCGAGGAGGGGCATCAGGTCTGGTAAAGTTACCATCCAGAACTTTTTGTACTGGACATACAGATTGAGGTCTTTTAGGTACAGAATGGGCCTCAAATTGCCGGTCTTTTTGGGTACCAGGAAAAGCCTAGAATAGAATCCCCAGTTTCTTTGGTGCCTGGAAACTGGTTTGATGGCCTGCTGGCATAGAAGGGACTGTACCTCCTCCCGGAGAACAGGCAAATGAGCTGAAGGATAACTGGAGGGTGGAGGATGGGTTTCGGGAGGTTGCTCTATGAGCTCCAGGGTGTGCCCTTGCTCTATGATTTGTAGAATTCATGCATCTTAAGTTATGGCTCTCCACTGATTTGAGTGGAGGGAGAACCGACCTCTGACCGCTGCCTCCTGGTCCTAGACCAGAACAGGGGAGTCCAGCAAGGAGTTAAATGGATGTGGAGCCAGCTGCATGGGCTAGTCCATCATTCCTGGGATGCTTGGCTGCAGCTTCAGTGCTGGTGGGGGTGGGGGAAGGCAGCCAGGGCCCTGTGTTTCCCTTGGGTCCAGGAACCCAGACTGGGCCTATCAGGTGCTCTGCGAAACGGAAGGGCATCCTCTGCCTCTCGGTTGGTTTGTATAGTAGAGGGAGTGGACAGACTTGAGGGCCCTGCCTAAGGCTTTCAGGTCATTGATAATATCCTGGACATCAGGGTCAAACAGTTTAGTGCCATTAAACTTACCGGGTCAATAAAAACTAAATAAAACTAAATAAATAAATAAATAAAGGGGGCATTAATCACCTTTTTCTGAACATCAGCAGCAAAACTGGATACTCTCAGCCAGGAGTGCCTACGTAGGCATATGCCCATGACAGCAGCCCTGGCAATGGTATCACCCATATTGTAGAGGGCCCTGAGGGGGTGCTTACTAATGTCCTCAGAGCTTTTGCGTGCCATCTCGAAGGGCCTGTGCCGCAGCCCTGCACTTTTTCCAACTGGCATTTTGGTACTTCACCACATGAAACAGGTAGTTTGCAATCCTCAAACCAAGTGGAGGAAGCATGCACCCTCTTGCCCCAGAGGTCGACTCTACGAAACTTCTTATCGGGGGGAAGGGAACTACGGTGCTTAGGTGCCTTAGACCTGTCATGAGCTGCCTGGATGAGCACTGGGTCTGTCTCAGGCTGGGCAGCATAGCAGAGGAGACCTTGGGGGGGGGGGCATGATAAAGTTTATCAGCCCTGTGAGGCATAGCTGGCACCAAGTCTGATCTGTGACAGGCTGCCGTGGTTGCATTCCTCAGGGCAGGAAGGACTGGAGGAATGATTTTTGCAGGAGATTCAGGAATCTCCAGCAAGTCCACCAGCTCTTTCCTGGTAGCATCCTCTTCCTCACTGTGGAAACCCATGGCTGAGGACAGCTGCTTCATCACATTGAAAAATGTGGGGTTCCCTGGAGGAGACTGAGAAGTATGCTTTATTGAATCCTCACTGACAGAGGAAGCAGTAGACCTGTCAGAGACCAGGGTTTCTTCCTCTTCTTCCTCCTCATCCTCAAGAAGAATGAGGTCTGGATGATACTCCTCCTCAACGTCGATCTCTTCGACTTCTAGGTCTGGTGTCAGATGCATCTGATGACAGCTCACAGGGGAGCTTCCTGTGGCTGGCGAGTAGGCATCAACGACAAAACCGCCATCAATGGCATCAGCGAGGGGGGCCTAAAGGCGCCCAGCTTCTGTACCAGCACATTAGTGAATTTAAGCAGGACTTTGTTCAAGTCGACGGTGGTCATCGATGGAGGGGGTTTGATGGCACAGGTGTCAACGACCCGCCTGCTGGGTCCTGAGAAACCAAAGAGCCTGTAGGGAGAAGGGGCAGGCCTCGATGGGATAGTTATCGATGATGAGCCTGTCATTGGCGAAGGAGGGGCCACTGACCCGGGCGTTGACGGCTGGGTGCCCTGAGAATCTGTTGGAGAAGCTGTCGGTATGGGTCTAGTGGGCACAGAGTCCTGGACCGCAGTTTTCTGCATTGGTGCAGCCACAGCTGATGAGGATCCTCCAGAGGAAGGAGAAGAGGCTGTCGAGGAGTGAGAGAGCGTTGCTGAATGGAGTGGTTGTGATCTTGGTCTTTCTTATGTCTTTTCCCCAAGGATTTGTCTCGGGCCTTGGAGGTCTGTGAGCTGGACGATCTGCTAGGCAACTGAGAGGCTGGGACCCCGGAGGACCCCTGCGTGGAGCTGGCTACCTGTTGATCCAGCAAGAAATTTTTAAAAGCCTTTTTGTGTCGCCTGAGAATTGTTTGGTTAAACTTCTGGCAGAGCTCACAGTCAGAAAGTTTGTGTTCAGGCCCAAGGCAACAGACACAGAGAGAGTGTTCGTCTGTGGAGGCAATCTTCTTTCTGCAGCGGCAGTGACAGAAGAGAGAGAGGCAGAAGGATTAACTCTCGACATAAACAAGTTGGAGGAATCTCTTCAAAAATAAGAGATTTAGAAAAATTATTAAAGAAAATCCGTAGGTGAAGACTGAATTGGAGCTTCCGTGGAGACCCATGCAAGCAAGTCAACTGCAGGAAAGAATTGAGGGAGGAGCGGGGCTGCTCACGCCTTTATAGGGTTGGTGATGTCGATGACAGTTGATGACGTGAGCGGCCCCAGTTGTACTGCTGAAAATCTTCCATGTGGGTACCCATTCAGCGACAATGAAGTTCCTAGGGTGTGACCTGATGACTGAGATAACCCTGATGAAGCTCTGGCTGTGGTGCAGGATGTGCAGGGTAGACATTAATGGGCCCACTCAGAGCCCAAGGGAGCCACAAGCGAAGTACTGCTGGGATCGGTTCTGGGAATGGTGCTTTGCAGTATCTTCATTTGCGATATGGAAGAGGGATTCCAGAATAAGGTACATCTGTTTGCTGAAGGCAATGAGGTGGGAATTAGAGAAATGAAAAGAGATTTGGAAGAATTGGAAAAGTGGTCCAGATTTTGGCAAGTAAAGTTCAACTCAAAAAGGTGTAGTGTGATACATATTTGTAGAAAGAACCCTAAAATGGACTACTGGATGGGGGAGGGGGGAGTAAGGGTGGTGCAGACAAATGAGGAGAGAGACCTGGGGATCATCATTAGTGATAGTCTCAAATTTACTGCACAGTGTAACAAAGCATATAGGAAGGCAAACAGGAAGCTTGGATGTATAGGAAAAAGGAGAGGATACTGCCCCTGTACAGGTCCCTTGCAAGGCCACACCTGGGGTACTGTACACAGTTCTGGATTCTACACATCAAGAAAGTCAGGGACTGCATACTGACCATACAATGGATGATCACAAAGATGATTTAGGTGTAAGCAGGGCAAGACACAAGGAAATGTTGGCAGACCTTAAGATGTATACACTGGTGGCCAGGAGGGAAAGGGAGGATATGATTGAGACCTACAAGTTCTTGCAAGGAATCAACAGGGTGGATTGTAAGAATTTGTTCACGAGGAACAAAGGTTCAGTAACTAGAGGGCACAAGTGGAAACTGGTGAGGTGTACATTCATGAGGGATGTGAGGAAGTTCTTCACAGAGTGTGTGTGGATAAATGGACAGAGTGCCCGGAGAGATGGATAAAGTCAAGTCTATGATGAGGTTTAAACTTGGGTGGAACAGAAATAAAGGAATAGTGGGACCAGAGACAGAAGAGGGGAAGGGATACCTGGGAAAGGGGTTGACAAGCTGTCGCTAGGGCGATCAGATCTCTAACTCCAGTCCAGTGTTACGCCAAGCATGGAGCTAGGCAGGGAAATGAGGAGACTGGATGGACGCCTGGCACTTTTTCTTCTGACACAACCTATGTTTCTATGTTTCTAAAACAAGCTCACCCCCCTCATTCTCTTCCATATGATAATCACTTTCCACACTTTCTTATGAGCAACAGATTCAAACAATAGGAGAGAGAGGAATTAGTTTAGTTTTTAATTTTAATTTTGCATTGAACCCTTTAGGCAGTGCCTATTTTCAAAGGGTTTAGAGTAAAAAAACTAGTAGAGAGTAGGTTACAGAATAACAATACAGATAACAGTACAGCATACTTTACAGCAGTGGTCGATTTACGCATCTTTAAGCAGGGATAAGACAGTGAGCATGCTGTTTGTGCTCTATAGTGGTAGTCAGAACAAGACAGTATGTCAGCAAAATACAGCGAGCCAAGTGCAGTGTAAATAGATCCACTGTGTACTAGCTGTTTACATGCTTAGAGAGTTGGCGGTAGCAATTGCAAGGCCCAGGTGGGGTAAGCAAGGAGGAGAGCTAGGATATGAACAGTTCGACAGAGCAGTCCTTTTTCATGGAGTCAGGTAGGTCATTCTATTGCTTAGGAAAATTGTACGAGAAGCAGTACTGGCCAAGAGATGTGTTTCTATGTTGGAGCTTGAGTGAGTGTTGCATTACACCCCATGTTGCGTAGTTGTTATCCATGAAAGAGAACTTGGCCTACTTGGCCTGGAGCTCTGGAGACAGCAGGCCTTCTATGGCTTTGTACCTGTGGCCAGGGTGTGATACAGCAGCCTGGAATCTAGATTCAACCAGTTCATGCTGCTGTACAGCACACAGGTGTGTGCATCATGGCTTAGGCCCAAGCTCAAAACAACAGGCCCTGTTGAGGAAACTCCTGACTCTGGACAACACACAGTCAGCTGCAGAGCCATAAACCACAATTCCATAATCTACTAAGCTTGCAATAAAGCACTGCACCAGTATTTTCTTACCTTCTGGCAGGAAGTTGTGTCTGTGTCGGTAGAGTATTCCTAGCCTCAATTGGGCTGCCTTAACCAGGAGGTCTACGTGGGCACTGAAAATCAGAGAGCTGTCAAGTGTGACCTCGAGATATTTGAAGGTTTTTACTTGCTCAAGTTGGGGCACCCTCTGAGGATGGGTTAGTGAGTACTGGGGGTGCGGTCTTGGCCTTGAGTTGTAAAAATCATACATTTCTTTTTTTTGGTGTTCGTAACAAGCAGGTTGATGATAAACCAATCCTGGAGGGCAGTAAAGTCAGCCTGAAGCCTCTGCCTCAGCTTTTCCAGGCACTTGTCACTGGAAAAGATGACAGCATCATCTGCATAGAGTAGTATGTTAGTAGACCTGTATACAGCAGGTATTGCTCAAGTGTTACATGTTGCCCTAGTATCTTTGCTTACCATGTTTGATGTTTTGTATCATTGTAATTTGATGTTCACTTTGTCTGTAACACTCCTGGGTTGTGCCTGAAAACAGGCAATGCTTTTGTCTAGCGCACCCACCCTGTCAACAAAAACTAAATAAAAATGAATAAACTGAAAAGAAGGGGTCCTGGGATTGACCCCTTATGGACACCTACAGAGACATGTCTAGCATCAGAGAGTGTGATGCAGCATTTTACAACCCGAGTTCTATCAGCCAGGTAACTTTTGAACCAGTTGATCGAGTCTTCTGAGTGTCCCAGATTAATTAGTTTCTGGCAGAGGTGGTCATGATTTACAAGGTCAAATGCCTTGGTAAGTTCAATGAAAATGGACCAGTCATTTCCCTCCTCTGTCCAGGGCACAATGTATTGAGTCTGTAAACTCAAGAAGTGCAGTCATTGTGCCGAAGTTCTTTCTAAACCCATGCTGTTCATTTGCCAGGAGTTCATACTGACTTGGGTATTGAACAAGCTGTTTTTTACAACCCTCTCAAGGGTTTTAGGGGGGATGGATGGAGACAGGGTGGTAGCTGGATGACAGGTCACTGATGCCACCTTTGAATACAGGGTCATGTGTGCTATTTTCCAAAGCTCAAGTACTTGCCTAGTGGAGAGGGATAGATTGAAAATAGTCTGTAGGGGATAGGTGACTGCCCTAATCACTAGTTTGAGCAGCTTCATGTCTATATTATCTGGTCCAAGTTTAGTTTTCTTTTTAGTCCTGGTTAAGTAGGCGTAACCATCAGTCCAAGTTAACCTTTTGAAGTAGAACTTGGGTCTAGTTAAGTGGTCGGGTGTGTCTGCTCCTAGGACTGGATGGGTATCAGGGTTTGGTATGTATGAAGACAGGTCACTTAAAAGTTTTATTGAAGGTGTCGGTAATATGCTTGTCCCCTTCCATTGTGATGCGATCAGCTACAATGGAATGAGGCAGGGAGTTTTTGATGTTGCGCATAATTTCGTTGATTCCATTCCATAGTTGCTTAGGATGGTTTATAAGGTGTCTTGCAGAAATCGGCCTTAGCTTCCTTGATGTAGACCTTTAAAGAGTTCTGCAGTTTCCTATATTTTTGGAAGTATTTGTGTTGGACAAGTTCTTTGTAAAGGGCCCAGTTTCTATCCTATTCCCTAGCCAAAGATTTGAGTGCTGGAGTATACCATGCCTGGGAGTTTTCCTGTGGAGTGTCTTGAAGAGGGCAACAATGTCACATATCCTATTGAACTGAATGATGAAGTATTCCAGGGCTGCATTCACATCTTATATCTTAATTTCTACAAGAAGACTGGTATGTGATTTTGCTTATTTACAGCAGGAATTTCAACAACTACGATGTGATTCCTTTGGGTACCTGCAAATTCACCATTATAAAAAGGCCAGCTACAAATCAAAGCCTGGATTCCACGGCTTCTTTATTCACTAGTTTACTTTAGCAGACATTAACAAAATTCCTCCCAGACCACTTGATCTCTCAGTTGTATCGAGCACTTCCGTAGACACACTGCTATTTCACAGAACAAGTTAGTTCTTAGTGGAAAGTGGAGACTGGCCTAGATAGCAGTGGTACTGCACTGGTGCAAGAGCTGCAGATGGGTTGCTTTGGTGAAAGTCAAGCAGTGTTAACAGCATGGGGAGCACTGCAGGTGACTCCACTGCATTACAGACTGAACAGTGTTTCAGTCAGGAGCTGTACCAGTGCAGGCATTTTCTGCTGATGTTTAAGCACGCTGATCCACCTGCAGTGGTGCAGCCCCGTGACACCCTCCACCATGCCAAACTGTCCCATCCCAACAGACGACAACTTGCCCTCCTATGCTGTTTTCAAGAAAAAAACATAGAAACATACATAATGTCAGCAGAAAAAGATCATTAGTGCACCCAGTCTGCCCAGTTTTACCCTACTTTATCCCCTGATCTGTTGTCCAGATGGAGTTTTTGCACCTCTCCCACCTCATTCCCTGTCTTACTGCTACCCCTGAGATGACAATTAGATGTTTTTGGTGCAGTATTAGCCACTGCCAAGAAACTTAGAACACAAATTGTAGTAATAAATAATGTGACCTACTGGGAATTGAACCCAGGCCCTCTGGAATACTGTCAAGGTGCTCTAACCACCGAGCTATAGGCTCATGTGGTTGGACCTGAAGTTTCCTGTACAGACTTCTTTTCTTTGGTATTGCATATCCTGCAACTAGGAACAATCAAGATGACAATTAGATGTTTTTGGTGTAGTATTAGCCACTGCTAAGCAATTTAGAACACAAATTGTAGTGAAAAAGAAATAATATGACATACTGGGAATTGCTACCTCTGAGTAACTATTTTTTTTCATACAGCTGTTTGGCCGCTGGCCACCACCTGCTTCAGGCTCTATGGTCTGGGCCCCCAGTTCCATCCGCCATTCCCCCGACAATCACACTGATGGGGATCCTCATGGAGTGGGACCCAGAGGCAACAGTACCCTCATCCATTTCTCTGGTTTGCCCAGGGCTGAGTCATGTGCAATGCCACATGTGTGCATATATTACAGGCACATGCGTCAGGTCCCCTTCACATGACGTTCACCTTTGTATCACCCAGTCTTTGCTAGGTGGTGTCAGTGCAGTAAGATGCACTACCCCCCTCCTCAAAGGAGGAGAGCTGTCCATGGGATGCTCAAGCCTCCTTCCCCTGGATAGCCTCTGAGCAACCCTGGTCTGTTCCTAAACTTGGGTCTCTTGCATGGTGGCAGGTGAGGCACCAGCGTGTCAGCCCTCCCTGCCACTGGGCCAGCCCCTGAGTAGCTATCAAGATCGTTACTCTTTCTCAGCTGTGCTTGAACCCATTAATGAGTTTTGTGCCCACCACCTCTGCTGGTAGACTGTTCCAAGGCTCAAGCACTCTTTCGGCAAAGTACAGTTTTCTTGCAACCCTCCTGAATCCCCCTCTTCATTCATGCTTACATTCCTGTACCCTTGTTTTTAATCCAACATTCCTGCTAAATAGTTCCTTACAGTTTACCTTGTTTATTTCTTTCAGGAACATGAAGGTCTCTATCATGTCTCCCATCTCCCTTATGGCCTCCACCGAGTACATGTTCAGTGCCCCAAGCCGATCCTCATGGGATGCCCCTGTTAGCCATGAATCACTGTGGTTACTTCTATGCTGAACTGTCTCCAGTCTGTCTCAGTCTTTTTCAAGTGAAGACTCCAGAAAAGGGCACAGTACTCCAGATGGGGTTTTACCAGTGATCTGCAGAGAGGTAGTACTACCTCTTTCCTCGTAGGTTACATAGGTTTATTCAGAGCTCAGAAGACTTATGCTGTCCATATAGCTCGCCTCTAGAGATTACTGGTAACCAATAATATTATTGTTCGTCAAGTATCTGTCCAGATTTATTTTAAAAGCTTGCATGGAACTACTTGGTACCACCTCTAGTGGCAATCTATTCCAAATTGTGACTACTCTGATACTGAAACAATGCTTCTTTTTGTGGTCCTATACCTCTCCATTGTGAACTGCCATTGATGTGCTCTAATCTGATATGGCTGTTCCCTTAGTTTTAGTCCCAACTGCTCCCTCAAATTGGTATCAGTGAGGGTCTTGAACACCATGCACATATCTCCCCTCAACCTATGGTATTCCAATGTGTACATCCCCAATTTTGTCAACCTATCCTGGTATTCCCCACCATGTACAGCATCAATCATTCTTGTGGCTCTTTTCTGAAATCTCTCCAGTGTCACAATCTCCCCTTTGTACCCTGGAGACCAAAACTGTGTGCAATATTCCATATGAGGCCACCCCAGCGACCCATACAAGGGCAACAAGACTTCTTTCACTCTGCTCTTATGTATGCCTAAATATGCAGCTCAGAATATTACCTACTTTTTTAACTACCAGGCTACAGTGTTGTTTAAATTTTAAGTTGTTTGACACCCTAACTCCCAAATCTCTTTCATCTTTGACTTCCTTCAATATTTGACCATTTAACTTGTAAGTTGCCCCTAGATTGTTCCTGCCAAAGTGCATGATTGTGCATTTATCCACATTGAAGGTAAGTCTTGAATCATGTGCCCAACCCTGCAGTCTTAGTAACATAGAAACATAGAATTTGACAGCAGATAAGGACCGCTTGGCCCACCTAGTCTGCCCATTTCCCTACCTAATGGATAAGCTGCAGATCCTAGTTAACCAACAGCCTACTTCCTCCTACCCCCCACTAGAATTGCCTTATGTCTGTCCCATGCATTCTTGAATTCCCAAACTGTTTTTGACTCTATGACCTCCTCAGGGAAGCTGTTCCATGCATCTACAACCCTCTCTGTGAAGAAATACTTCCTCACATCACCTCTGAGCTATCCCTCTATTTTCAAATTGTGCCCCCTTGTTCTTGCACATCTCTTTTTTTGAAAGATGCTACCTCTTGGACTTTGTTGATTCCCTTGAGGTATTTGAAACTTTCTATCATGTCCCCCCCCTTTCCTCGAGGCTATACATCTTAAGCTCCTTTAGTCTTTCTTCATATGTCTTCTGGTACAGACCCTGTACCATTTTGGTTGCCCTCCTCTGGACAGCCTCCACCCTGTCTATGTTTTTGTGGAGATGCTTATGATGACCCCCCCCCTTTCCTCTGAAGTACTGGCCAGCTTAACTCCACCCATCCAGTATTCCTTACTGGGGGTTCTTGTTCCCTTTGTGCATCTCCTTGCACTTTTTGGTATGGAATTTCAACAGCCACACCTTGGACCACCACTCTAACCTATGCAGGTCCCAATGCAACTCCCTTACCCACTCCTCACTGTCTACCCTGCCACAGAGTTTAGTGGCATCTGTGAAGAGACACATCTTGCCCTGTATTTCTTCTCCTGTGTTGCTGATGAACATACTGAAAAGCGCTGTCCCCAGGAATGACCCCTGCGGCACCCCACTCATGACCTCCCTTACCCCAGATATGACCCCTTTACCATCACCTTCTGCTGTCTCCCCCAACCAACCTCCCACCTATACAACTAGGTCCTTTGCAGCTCCCAGATCCTCTAATTTCTTCAACAATCTTTTGTGTGGCACCAAGTCAAATGCCTTGCTGAAGATGAAACAGAGTAAATCTACTGCTTGCTGTTACTATTAGGTTGATCTGACAAGATCTCCCTGACACAAACCCATACTGCTGACTACCCCTGGAATCCATTTCCCTCCAGGTAGTCCACTAGGTCCTCTTTCAGTAATGTCTCCATCACTTTACTTACAATGGAGGTAAGACTGATGGGCCTGTATTTCTCAGGTTCCTCCTTGTCCCTCCCTTAAGGAGTGGCACCATGTCTGCTATTCACCCATGTAATGTCTTGGAACCACCCTTGACTGTAGTGAGCTACTGAATAGCCCTGCCAGGTGTTTGGCCAATTCTGATACCAATTCTCCAATCGCCCTCAAGTACATCCCATCTGGCCCTGGAGCCTTGCCTACTTTCAAGGCTCTAAGGCCCTTTTCTAACACTTTCTCCTGTAATTACCACCTGTCCCATTTCTGGGACCCCCCCCCCCCCACAGCAGCCTTTATACCGCTTTCCAGCAGAGGCTCGCCACCCTCCATTGTGAATACTAAGCAGAAGTAGTTATTGAGAACGGCTGCCTTCTGCTTGTCCTCTATTATCCTCAATCGGCCTAACAATTCTCCCTCTCATCTTCCTTTTTCCCCTGATGTACCTGACAAACTGTTTCTTTCCTCCCTTGACCCACTCGGCAATATGCAGCTCTGTGTCTGCTTTTGCGTCCCTGACTGCCTTCTTGGCCTCCTTCATCTTTACCTGATATTTGCTCCATTCCTCTTTCCCCACTTGAAAACAAACTAAATAGCTCAACTACATTATTCATCATTCACAATGTAACTTACAGCTGCAGCAGCCCTAGCAAAACACCTCCAATTCAACCAGCAGGAATGTCAGGATCAGCAGTACAGCTCACAGTCATAGACTGACCCTTCTGTTAATCTCCGCTGGTCCTGTTGCTGCTGCCTCCATCCAGTTATGTGTGCCACATGCCCCCACACCGTTCCAGCCTACCTTTGCCCACCATCCAGATGCCCACACCCCCTGACCCCGGTAGAAATACAGTTGAAATGCAGGAAGTTTTTGTCTGACTTCCTAGAACGATGTGCAGAGTTATGTAAATGCTGGTTGGCAACATAACAGCTGGAGTGGAGGGTGAGTGGAGCAGATGGAAGCGCAACAGCACCGTATGTGTAAACATGCTTTTGGTCCCTTAAAACTCTGTTATGCCTGGATGGCCATTTTGGACTTCAAAATGCATCTCCAGCTAATGATGAGTTTGGGACTCCATGATGCGCAGTTAACTTCTGTGTAGACGATGACCCCTCCCTCCTCTTAATTGACCTCGTCCATGCTGTACTTCAAGTCTCCCTCCCAAAATGACAGACACCCATGTATGTTCATTAGGTACCTGTTAAAGACATTAACGCTGGGGTCAATCTTAACTTTTTTTTGTACTTGCCAGCCGGGCTAGTGAACCAGAGATTGCACTAACCCGCAGAAGTTTACACTAGCCCGCAGTCAGTATGGTTAACAATGATTTGTCAGACAAAAGGCAAATAAAATTGTATATGTCCTGCCAATTAATCAGAGTTGAGGTAGCAAGTAAGTTTTATTTTCTCAGAAGAAGCCAGAAGGGGAAGGAAACATATTCAATTCAGTGCGTGCTTTACAGTAACTGGTAATTGCTATTTTTCTTTTAAACTTAGATTGTGGGCTTTTAGTGACACTGTACTTTCTTTGTTGTCTTTACTTAGAATTGTTTTTGGGCTGTTGAAAATTTAAAACGTAGTGGTGGTGTATTTCTTTGCTGTCTTTAATTGCTGCAAATTTTCACCCCCCCTTCCCCCAACTCTTAATTATATGCCCTGTTAAGTCTGATTGACAGGAGCTAAACACAGGGTATAGTAAGGGGTGTGGAGTAAGAGGGGCATAAGGGGGATGAAGCCCACCCTCAGCATGACAAGTGTTTTGACTCATTTATTTATTTATTGGTTTATTTTCTTTTTTGGAAAAGAAAAGTATCTGAGGATCTGTGGCAGGATTTTTAGGACAGTAAATTAATAAAAAGAGAACTAGGAGAGCTTCAGTAGCAGACAAGTAGTGGAATAGCAGTATAATTGCAGAATAATGTGGGGAGTGGTGCAATGCAGTGGCTGTGGGGCAGCCATATTCAGGCAGACCTTCTGGATACTGAGGTGCTGCCCTATCTGCATGCATCTCTCAGGACTGTGGGATGAGGTAGCCAGACTCAGAGTGGAAGTAAACTGGGTCAGTAGTACCATCACCCCTATCCAGAGACCACCCAGTCCAATGCAACTGCCGCAAAGGACGCCGAGAACGAGGAGCACTTGGATGACAGTGGGCTCAGGGAGGATTGGAGTAGTCATGCAGAGGCACATCCCAAATCCTATTCCACTCAAGAACTCATATGCCACACTGGCAAACGGGGACAACCAAATAGAGGTACCCAGAGAAGTGGAAGGAAAGGATGTGGAGGATAGCCAAGGAGGTGACCTCAGCGGGGAAAGCAGTGGACCCCAGAGGAGGAGGAAGCGAATCCTGGTGGGGAACTCCTTCATAAGAGGGATCCAGCTAGGAACACAGGAAGGGGGAGGACAGGGAGGTGAGGTGCCTACCAGGTGCCACGGCATGGAGGGATGGAAGGAAGATCCTGGGGATCACTGGGAAGGCAAGATGGGAGGGTGAGCTGGATGTCATTATCCACCTAGGTACTAATGACCTGGCAAATGGGGAGCCAAAGGAAGTTCAGGAAGAGTTTAGGAAATTGGGAGGGTCTCAAGCAAGTAGCTACTTCTGTCACTTTCTCAGAAGTACTACCTGAGAGAGGCAAGTGAGAGCATAGGTGCATGCACCAGGAACTTTAACTCATGGTTGAAGAACTGGTGCTGTGAGGAAGGGTTTGGATTCATTGATGACTGGGGACCCACCTGGAAGGATGGAGGCTTGTTCAAGCCTGACGGCCTGCATCCATCCTGGAGGGGGAATCCAAGCACTCAATGATAAGTTTAAATGCTACACTGACAAGCATTTAAACTAGTAAAGGGGGGTGGCAGACCAGCAAGGAGGGTACCTACTTGCTCACCCCCCACAGCTAGCAGTGGAACCAGTGAACCAGAGGAGTATCTATCTCTACAAAGCAGTCTGCAAAAGATGGAGATTAGCACCCAAGAGGTGGATAGGCAGAAAAGAGGCAAAATTCAGCAGAAGGGCAGACAGCAAGGAGAACCAGGGATAAAGGACAACCAAGGAAGGGGCTGGAAGTAGAACAGTGAAACAGTCTAGGGAGGTCAAATCATGGAAAGCCATGTGAGCAAATGCCAGGAGCCTTAGCAACAAGATGGAAGATCTGGAGGCTGTCATGGTGCAGTCAGACCTGAACATTGTGGCCATCACTGAAACCTGGTGTAATGATAACCATGACTGGGAGATGGCCATACCTGGCTACAACATATTCAGAAGAGACAGAGCAGGCAGGAAGGGAGGAGGAGTGGCACTGTATGTGAAAAATGACATAAGGGCCACAGAGATCCAGGAGGAACAAATGGGGGAGATACTGTGGGTTAAGCTGGAAAGGAAAATGGGGACAGCCATCCGCACAGGTGTGGTCTATAGACCACCAGCCCAGGAGGAAGAAACAGATAGGGAGCTGATGCTAGCCATCCAAAGGATGGCAGACAAGGGTGAGGTAGTGCTGGTTGGAGACATCAATATTCCAGACGTGGACTGGAGCATCCCAGCAGCAGCATCAACTAGGAGCAGATTTATCCTGGATTCCCTTCAGGGTGCCTTCCTCAAGCAACTGGTCATGGAACCAACTCGGCAGAAGGCAATACTGGACCTTGTGCTCACAAACAGGGACAGTGTGATGGGGTAACAGTGGGGGAGCACCTGGGGAACAGTGACCACCAATCATTGTGGTTTGAAATCACAGAAAGAGCAGAACCAAACCACACAAAAACACGTATCCTGGATTTTAGGGGGCAGACTTTGGGAAAATGGGGAGATACTTGAAAGAGGCATTAAGGGGAATGGGGCAGGAATCAGGGGTTGAGGAACAGTGGGCAGTATTTAAAATGGGGATTACAAGAGCAACAGAATTATGCATTAAGCAGGCTAGCAAGAGGAAAAGGAAGAGAGACCATTATGGTTTTCCAAAGAGGTAGCAAAGAAAGTGAAAGCCAAAAGATTGCATTCAGGCAATACAAAAAGACACAGGTAGAAGGGATAGGAGAAGTACCAGGAGAAGCAAAGGGAGGCAGGGAGGTCAGTAAGGGAAGCCCAAAGCTCAGACAGAAGAACACATTGCAAAATCAGTGGGTAGAGGGGACAAAACCTTTTACAGGTACATAAGTGAAAAAAGAAAGGCAAAGGGAGGGATAGTGAGACTGAAGGGGGAGGATGGGAGCCACATGGAGGATGACAACAGTAAAGCTGACATATTGAACAGGTATTTCGCTCAGTCTTTACTGAGGAAGAGGAAGGTAATGGGTCTGAAGGGAGTACAAGGGGTGAGAATGGTGCAGAAATGGACACAAGTCCCTTTACACGAGAAAGGGTCCTGAAGGAACTGGAAGTAATAAGAGTTGATAAAGCAATGGGGCCAGATGGGGTGCACCACAGGGTCCTTAAAGAACTAAGAGAGGTGGTGGCTGAACCTCTGGCTATCCTGTTTAGCCGATCACTGGAAACAGGGGAGGTACCCAAAGACTGGAGGACAGCAGATGTAGTCTCCTTATACAAAAGTGGGAACAAAGAGGAAGCGGGGAACTACAGACTAGTCAGCCTCACCTTGGTAGTGGGGAAGATCATGGAAGCACTACTGAAGGAGAGATTGGTGGAACATCTGGTTGTCAATGGACTACAGGACCCAAGGCAGCATGGTTTCACCAGAGGGAGGTCATGTCAGACCAACCTCGTTGAATTTTTTGACTGGGTGACTAGGGAGGTGAATCAGGGAGGGCAGTGGACATGGCCTATCTGGACTTCAGCAAGGCCTTTGACACTGTGCCACATAGAAGACTATTACACAAACTGGGGAATATGGGTGTGGGCAGGACAGTAGTGTGGTGGGTAGGTAACTGGCTGGGCGGCAGGACACAGAGGGTGGTGGTAAATGGCTGTCACTCCACAGAGGAAGAGTGACCAGTGGGGTACCACAGGGATCAGTGCTGGGACGGTCCTATTCAACATCTTCATCAGTGACATTGCATGAGGACCTAGAAGGCAGAATTTCA
The DNA here is from genome assembly GCA_016271365.2 of Neoceratodus forsteri. Taxonomy (NCBI): domain Eukaryota; kingdom Metazoa; phylum Chordata; order Ceratodontiformes; family Ceratodontidae; genus Neoceratodus; species Neoceratodus forsteri. The sequence goes on from CM057456.1 coordinate 31,681,152, forward strand.
CTGTTCGCTGATGACACAAAGATCTGTAACAGAGTAGACACAGCAGAGGTGTAGACAGAATGAGAAGGGACCTACAGAAACTTGAAGAATGATCAGGGATTTGGCAGTTGAAATTCAATGCAAAAGTGCAAGATAATGCATATGGGGCACAAAACCCTGGCACAATATATCAGTTGGGGTGAGGATATAGCATGCACCAAGCAGGAAAGAGATCTTGGGGTTATCATCTCTGATGACCTCAAGGTAGGGAACAGTGTGACAAGGCAGCAGGTAAAGCAAATAGGATGCTGGGATGCATAGGCAGGGCATCACCAGCAGGAAAAGGGAGGTCATAATTCCACTATACAAGACACTAGTGAGGCCCACCTGGAGTACACAGTACAGTTCTGGAGACCTTACCTACATAAGGACATAGACAGGGTAGAGAAGGTTCAGAGGAGGGCAACAAAGATGGTGCATGGATTGCATCACAAGTCCTATGAGGACAGGTTGAAGGAACTGAACATGTACTCCCTGGAGGAGAGGAGGGGAGAGAGAAGGGATATGATAGAGACATACAAGTATCTTACAGGGAGGAACAGGGTGCAGGAATACACTATTTTTAAGCAAAAAAGATGTTCCAGGACTAGAGGGCATGGGATGAAGTTGGAGGGAGGATGATTCAGAGGAAACATGAGGAAGAATGTCTTCACAGAACAGGTGGTGGACAAGTAGAACACCCTGCCAGAGGAAGTGGTGGGGGCTGAAACAATAACGGGATTTAAGAATGCATGGGATAGACATAAAGGAATTCTGGAGGTCAGGGGTAAGGGGCAACAGACTTCTAAGAAAACATAAATTGAACTTACAAGCTCAAATGGGCAGACTGGATGGGCCATAGGCCCTTATCTGCCAACACTGTCCATGTATCTATGTAATAGTCTAGACATCTACCAACTGATTTTGCACTGTGCCTTTAACTGCAAACCTCACATACACCATCTCAGCTTCTGTGACTGAAGAGTCAGTGTTTCTGTCACTGATGACTGAAATGAACTTTGTTCCCATTATTTTTTTCTCGTAGTGCCAGCTGAGTTACTGGCTTCTTTAATATATTTCCACATTTTCAGATTTATAGTTAATAATGTTGTGTTGTGAAAAGTGTGTGTGTGTGTGTGTGTGTCTTTTTCTTCCCTTTTTCCACCCTGGCCACAGATCCCAGAAATGCATGAGTGTCCCAGTTCTATTAAAACATATTCACCAAAAAAAAAAAGTAAAGATAACTTCAGCAGCATCAACCCATACTGTTATTTATTTATTTTTATTCTTTGGCAACCAGATAACCCCCATTGGGCACAAGACCCAACTTCAGGGGTGGCCCAGGAACACAGGGAGGTTAACGAACTTGCTTAGGGTCACACAGTATGCAAGTGGAGGCTGTGGGAATTTAAACCCAGATCTGCTGGATGTACAAAGCCGATTCACAACCTGTTGCTCTCTCTGTTAAACACTCTCCAGTGTTCCTTTCCATGACAGCCATGTATTCTGATATGCTTTGACCACCTTTTTGATAATTGAACTATTTGTACTTGTGGTTCCTCAATACTACATTGTGTTCCCTTTACCTTATCAGTTACTGCTGTTTCTTTTCAAATGTCTAAGACATCACATTCCACAATTTCAGACACACTGTTCCATGCTGTTTATTCCAATGGCCTGTAAAGGTGTAGCTAATATCGCAAAATGTTCAGGTTGGTAGAATAAAAAAATTAGAGCAACAGCTGCTGAGGACTTAGGGGAGAAATAATCAACACAGTGACAAAGACAATAAAAATGTGAAGAATAATATGAAAAAGTGGGTCTAAAACATATGAGACTATAGGAAAAACAAAAAGGAACCCATTTCAGCATATAAAGGTGTAAAACTGTTACCTGTCATGGCAATAAAAAAACATACTTAAAATTCAGACTTGTAAAGATTAGGTTGATTTACTGCCAATGGTCTTAATGGCCATACTTTACACCTCCTAGACAGATTAGTTTTACAAACAAAGGCCTGTGACTAGTAACATCAGAACCTTTTTTGTAACCTGTGCATGTATGCAACTGTGAATGATTTGAAACAATCAGTTTTAATACTATCTCAGCACTCAAAATGGCCCAAAAACTGGACAACATTTAATCAAAACCGGATAACCAGATAAGGACCCTGAAAACCAGATTACCAGTCTACAACGGGACAGGTGGCAACCCTAGAACTGTGCTGCTCCTGGACACAGTCACAAATCTGCCTGCCATGAGTACTGAGCTAAACAAGGAAAGGAAAAGGAGAAAAGATCTTTACCAGCAAAAAATAAAAGCAGTAGTTAGTATAACATGAAACAGTTTGTAAATGCACTACACACAGACATTCTTTCTTTGTTTCATTTCACTAATGCTAAGGCAGCACATAGTTAAACCTCCATGAAAAGGACCTGGCTTTAAATTAAATAACAGTTATATTTATGTATTTGTTTATTTATTTGATGCCCGGGTTGAGAATGGAACTGCAGCTTTCCACTGGAGGAATTGCACTAGCCCAGCCGGGCAAGTAACAGATATTCTGCACTAGCCTGCAGCAATCTGCACTATTACCCGGGCTAGTAAATGAATGTTAAGGTTGACCCCTGTATTAACACTCCTGTTAATGATTTTACTTTTTCCTCTGAGACACCTAATAGCCTAAATGGTACATGGTGAAGTTGTAGGCATTGTAATTGAATGTCCTAGTTGTACATGAAAAATGTTTCATAAACTTCCAGTATAAAAAAGAACGTAGTCTAATGTGGTCTGTGGCTGATTTCATTCACCTCTACCAATGCTCATCTGCCCCCGTCCCCCTGCAGTTATAATTCTTGTTCCAGTGCTGAGGATCAGTAATTTAAAGCCACCACAAATTTTTTCCATAACCACAAGTATGTAAAAGCTAATTCTGCCTGGTAGTATATAAAGCTACATACAAAATCATAAGTGGATAGAGAAAGCAGCTCCTTAAGTATCTAGGACAGGACTTTGTTCCTAAATTGTCAAGCACAGAAAGTGTAATACGCTGGTTACTGAGTCACTCATCATGTGTAGAAAAAAGCTAAAATCAGTGCAGAAATTACTGTAATGAATTTCCCAAGCAGTTTAAGCTTCAGCGTGTGCTAACCAGATGTGCATGTATTAATCCCATACAGTGAGAATATATTTTGCAAGATATCTGGTGTTATTTTGGCCTACAGCACATTTAAGTGAGAATAACATGCTTATTCCACTTTGGGCACATCACACATACAGTATTAATCCCACTTAAGATGCACTAAAGTGGCATCTTTTTGCCTCAGTCTCAAAACAGGTGGTAAAAAATCACGTTACTCCCTGGTTATCTCAAGCATTTATCGACCTCATGTTCTATTGGGATAGTCTCTGGCATAAAGCCCTTGCTTCTGGGCTGCCCTGTGACAAATAACAGTACAGGGAAGTAAGGAACAAATGTATGGGGCCCTGCGACAGGATAAGGCCACTTATTATTGGAATACCCTCACCTCGGCCAGGGGTTCGGGGAAAAAATTCTGGGACACTATCAAAGAACTTAATGGTAAATCCTTATCCCCCCCCCACCCAGCTCTTAGTAAATAGGACCATTGCCCAGGACCCGCTGCAAATTGCCAATATCTTAAACTCCTCTTTCTCTGACCTTAGCAGTGTTCTTCCTCCAAGCTTTCCAACCCCCCTCTCCTGACTGGTCCCTCCCCGTTCCCTTCCCTGCCAATTCCCCACCTTTCAGGTTTCGCGTTATATCACCCTTGGGAGTCAAGACTTACATCCTAGTGTTCAGGGAAAGAGCCGTCACAGTGGAGACTCCCTGGATTTAAAACTCCTCCCCCCTCTCTCTCTTGATGCTGTCCTAGTCCCCCTTACAAAAATCCTGAACTGCTCCCTCTGTCTGGGGGAGTTCCCTACCCTCTGGAAGTGGGCTGTCATCACCCTGCTTCTAAAGTGCAGTGAACGTACCTCCTTCACAAACTACCAGCCCATCTCCATTTTGCCCCCTCTCCAAGGCCCTTGAAAAAATAGTGGCCGATCAGCTCACTGAACCCTTATTAAAATATGACCTCCTGTGTCCTGAGCAGCATGGATTCCATAGGGGCCACAGCACAACCAAAGCTCTGCTCGAATATACCTCCTATATCGATAAGGCCCTCGATCAGGGACACTTAGCTGGGTCAGTCTACATAGAAACATAGAAGTTGGTGACAGATAAGGATTGCAAGGCCCATCCAGTCTGCCCATTTTTTCTACTGTATGAATGTGCCATAGACTTGTACTCTGTCAATGGCCTATCTATTCATACTCATCTGTATTGCTCCCTTATGCCTATCCCATGCCTGTTTGAAGCCCTGCACTGAATTCATATCCACTACTTCCTGAGGTAGGCTGTTCCATGCATCCACCACCCTTTCTGTGAAAAAGAACTTCCTCACATTCCCCCTTAATCGGCCTTCCTCTAATCTCATGCTGTGTCCTCTTCTCCTGCTATTTTTCTTATATTGAAACATGTTAGACTCTTTCACCTTGTTAATGCCCTTAAGATGTTTGAATATTTCGACCATATCACCTCTCTCCCTCCTTTGCTCTAGGGTATACATATTGAGCTCCATTAATCTGTCCTCATATGTTTTCTGATGCAGTCCCTGCACCATTTTGGTTGCCCTTCTCTGGACTGCCTCCATTTTGTTAATGTCCTTGTGCAGGTGCGGCCTCCAGTACTGCATGTAGTATTCCAGATTGGGCCTAACCAATGTCTTGTAAAGAGGGATTACCTCCCTCCCTCCTACGACTTGTGATACCCCTACTAATACACCCCAACATCCCTCTAGCCTTACCTACTGCTTTAGTGGTCTGCTTGGATGATTTCAGGTCATCTGTGATGATGATGCCCAAGTCTCTTCTTTCCCTTGTGACTGCTAGCAACTCCCCTCCCAACCTATAGGTGGCTTCAGGGTTTCTCTTCTCTTCCCTATGTCCATGATCTTGCACTTCTTTGCGTTAAACCCCATTTGCCACTCTTCTGACCATTTTGCCAGTTTATCCAGATCTCTTCTCATTCTGCCCACCCCATCTGGATCATCTACTCTGTTGCAGATCTTAGTGTCATCTGCAAACAGACAAACCTTACCCTCTAGGCCATCTGCAATGTCACTGATGAAGATATTGAAGAGGACTGGCCCCAGGACTGATCCCTAAGGTACCCCACTTGTGACTTGCATCTATTCTGACTGTACATCGACCTAAGGCATTTGATACCGTCCATCATGCTCTCCTCCTTGAATCACTGACCTCCATGGGACTGACCTCTGAGGCCACGACCTGGTTTGAGAGCTATTTAACTAGTGAGTGGCCAAAGAGCCGCTGAACAAATAGTCACGGTCAAATTGTCGCGGATTGTCGCATGGACTACTGGTAGCAGACCTTTTGGTCGGCGTAAGTACTAGTCGACGATATCAATTGTTGACAGCAACCTTTGTAGAATGACAAAATGTAGACCTCTGATAGAACAAAAATGCTGACAGAGTTCAAACTTTTATTAATCAATGAGGACAATACAAAATTGCTAGTACAGAGTTAATTTTAGAGTGTACAATACAAAAGAATGCTTTTAAAATACACTCGTTCAATTGCATTTAAGATGTGCAATTTAAATACGGACAATACAAAATTTTAAAATATGCTCATTCTAGTGTGTATAAATGCTGACAGAGTTCATTTTAGAGTATAAAATACAAAAGAATGCTTTTAAAATGCGCTTAGTTTATGATGTGCAATTTAAAGTGCGTCGCTCATTAATATGTGCAAATTATGTATTTAAGTGTTATTCATTTTCTGTTGCTCGTTTAAGATGTGCAATTTAAAAGTGCGTCGCTCATTAATATGTGCTCATTCTAGTGTGCAAACCAGCAAAATCTTAAAATTTAAAATTTACACAACATTAATCTTGATAACGGTCACTATGTCACTCAAATATTGCTTCTCCGACTCATTATTAAATTCTGAACAGATGGTAGGAAAGACTTTACACGGATGTACTTGCAGTGCTTTCTAGGACCTTGTTGACCTAGCTCAAGCTGCCTTATTTGTAATGACACTGCGTGTTGTTCCTGGCGTAATTTTCTTGCGAGTTTTGCACGAGTGGGGTGTGCGATGGAAACAGTCCTAGAGAAGGCTCTGTGCCATGCCTCAAGCGCTTTGTTACTGTGCGGCAAATCCAACATCACCCGGTCATATTGATTCCAGAACTTGACAGGGAACCTAGCTTGATGCCTTTTCTTTTTATTTCTTGTTAAACGCCGTACATAGGTGTCTTCGAAATAATCCAAAAGACACTCTAATTCTTCAAAATCAGGGTCGTCCTGCATCATCTCAAACAATGTCTCCACCTTGTTCTCTGGTACAAAAGCCAGTGCCAGGATACATTGCACTTTGTGGGCAAAGGCTTCATCTTTAATATACCAACTCTGCATCTCCTCTTGTTGTACTCGGCGCCACATTGCCTGCCCCAAATGAAAGTTACACCCAACAAGCTCTGCACTGGGTATCATCTCCTGTAAAACATTTATTGCTGCCATTACAAAATCTGTCATAACAGATATTGGATGCAGCTTTCCACCAAGCTGTTGTTGCAGATGTACAAACAGATTCCGGTATACGCTTTCACTTCTTCCTGGTAGTAAAGCGTACACACATGGCCTATTTACTCCAATCACAAGTGCATGAACTGTGTAAAGCTGTGTAGATCTACTACCAGAAAAAACAACGCCATCGCTTTTTTAAATGGTTGCCCTGCTAACTGGCACCTTTTTCACCATGACCGCTTGAACGGTGGTGTACTGTCCCTTCTAGCAATTGCACACGACCTTTTGATCGCGACCGAAAATTCTCGTGACTTTCTGACCCCTTGCCATTTAACTAACAGGTCCCAGCAGGTCAAAATTGACTCTACCCTCTCTTCCTGCCTACCAAGGGCGTAGGCACCAATATGCCATGCACGCCGTGGCATGCTGCCAAAAATAGCAGTGGGCAGCAAACAACTGGGTTTGATCTGTGTTTCCTTTGTTAATTTTTGTTTTTTTCCATGGGCTTTCCTTCGCCCATGATTTACGATTACTTATCCTTTTGTCTGTCAGTTGGTTGGGGGGTGGGGGGCCAGCCACGGACCTGATTGAGAAATTCAGGTACAGATTGTATCTGAATTTCTCAATGAGGTTCGTGGCAGCACTGCACTTCAGGGATTGGCTATGCTAATTTAGCAGCCAGGTAAGAGATGTGGCTACTATGGGGGTGCCTTGTTTAAATGCCCTGATACAGCATTATTTTCTCTTTGTGGTTCATGGAGTGGATAAAGATGAAAAGAATCAACTTGCCCAGCCCAGCCCAGCCAGGAGAAGAACCCGAAGATGCCACCATGTGTGTGTGCGCTGTGTGGATTCTGGAAGCTAGCCTAGCCCAGGAACGGCCGTAGCACTGAATCGGAAAGAGCAGAGGGAGCAGCAGTTCTGTCCCACTCAGCCAGCATGTGGCAGAAGCCAAACTGAAGCAGGCGGAGCCCACAACAGCAGTGGGATGGGGTCAGGCATCCGGTCACTGTGGTAAGAAGAACCGAAGGAGACAAGCTACGGGCACGGGTCAGGCGACTACCTAAAAGAGCTGTAACTCCCCCAATTTTTATCATTCTAGCTGCCTGCCACACCTGCCTTGCTTGCTGTTCTGCCACACTTTGTGTCTTGCTTGCCTGCCCAGGTTCTCTCTTACTCGTTGATGCTTGACCCTGATTGCCTGGCCACTGCAGATGCCAGCCACTAGTTCTCTAACTGCACCACCACTAAGCTACCAGCACAAGCTACTGTGAGCCGGTCAAGCTGATGAGCAGGGGAGCCTGCCTGCTGATTGTGCCGCCCTGAGCTGAGTGTGTGCAGTGACTGTATCTCTGTGACTCTGTGTCACTTGTTGGGTCATCGGCTTGGGTCGGGTCACGGGTGGGTTATTAAATTGGAACTGATCACCAGTGTGAAGTTGGGTTCCTGCTGGGAGTATCGTCGGGCTGATCAGACTGGATAGACTAAAATTACAAGTTTCACGCCACAGTCAGGCAGCTGCTGGGTCAGTGACCGTGGACCAGCAGTGGGACCACAACTTGAAGACGACAGACAACTGAGCTGAGAGTGAGGGGTATATAGAAATAATTTTTTTCCCATGTTCAACTTTAGTGATTTTTGCTTTGTGAAATATGGACTCAGGGAGTGGAGGATCTCTAAAGATGCTCAATCAATGTTAATTTTGTGTTAGGGAGGCTAGCTCTTTAAATTCTTAATATACTTGGTCTTTTTTTGTTCTTTTTGTTCTTCTCTTGTTTAAAGCTTACCTAATCTGGACACAAGTGATTTTTGCCATGTTGCCAACCAAGTAATGCAGTTGGTTCAGGTTGCTGGAGGTATGAGAAGCAGAGGTAGCAGATCAGGGTAACTATAGTACAGTTTAATACAGCAGAGGTAGTAGCAGCCTGCAGGTCAAGTGAAAGCGGTGTGTTATGGTGTGTATAATATCAATATATTAACCAGAAGATTGGTGGTTGCTGGAGGCATGAAGCAGAGGTGGTAGATCAATTCAGGATAGTTAAAGTTTCATACAGCCGAAATCCACTAGCCTGCAGGTCAACTGAAAGCAGTGTGTTATGTTGTGTATATTAATATTGTATATGAACAGGAAGAATGTTGTTTCAAAGCAGAAAACTACATGGAGTAAAATGTTTTCCACCTCTGTACTTTACTTCTTTTTGGCATTGCAATTTTCCATCTCTACAAACTGAAGGCAACACTTGCATTTGTCCACACTGACCCATACCGGCAGGCTTCTATTCTTTACATCACTTTATTTCTGAAAATGTTAAATATACCCACTGTATTTATTCTCTGTCTGTCTGTCTGTCTCTCTTGCTCTGTCTCTCTTTCTCTCCTACTAGCTACTGGTATATGGGAGACATGCCACAACATAGTGCATACAGTAGGTATGATTTGACATTTTCAAGAAAGGAAAACCTAGAAATGGTAACACGTCACAAATAGATTGGTTCTTCACACCACTGTTAATCTACTTAAGTCTATAACTTAAATGTGATTAAACAACCCATGGATTGAGGCCCGTATTGGTAAATGATAAATGCCAATATGGTCAGTGTAGATAAAGGCAGGTGTCGTCTTTATAAAAATAGGAGATTGCAAAAAGAAAAAGTAACTTTCATGCAGTGTTCTTTTCTGAAACTCTATTCTTCCTGAGTTTGCTATTTTTTTGTTGCCCGACAGAACTGGAGTGAGAAGAGGATCAGGGATCAGACCACTCACTTGGGATGCCCTTCAGTTTCATTACAGAGATCCCCTGTGTGTGTGTCGATCCATGCCATGAAACTGAAAGAAAGCATTTCTTGAGGCGTGGTCATTTTTTATGTTTGCTTGCACTCATATGCAAGAAACATAGTGCCATCAGCCGAGTTTTCGGAGGTGTAGCACACGTCTTCCAATTCAGTCAGTGTGTTTGCAGGCGCGGCCACAGTTCTCCAATGAATGCTGCAGCTGTCTATGACAGTAGTTGATAATGCAGTGCCGTACAGTTGAAAGGGAGAGCTCCACTTCAGTGAGCAGCGTTCCCCCCCACACACACACGCACACACACGCATATTGAGTGCTCACGCACTCCCCCCCGCAAGCACACACTGTATGGCCAACGGGGGTGCCCAATCGCCTGTCAGCTCTGCTGCGCCCCCCCACCCCCAAAAAAGCTTTCCAGGTGCTATGCTGGGAGCCCACCCCAGTGTGGCAAAAACTGTTATGGCTGACAGGGGTGCCCAATCCCCCGTCAGCTCCAGGACCCCCCCAAGCAGCCTTCCAGCTGCCACGCCGGGAGCCCACTCCAGCGTGGCAAATGTCCCGTGTCATCTTCCTAAAAAAAAAAAAAAGACCTGTAAATAAAAAACTTTCCCTCGGCAGTCTCCCTGCCCACCTGTGCCCACCCTCTGTGCACTCTGCCTCCCCTCACCCCACACTTACCTCCAGAGTCCGGCGCGACGATCTTCGGGGGACCGGGAACACGTCTGCACTCTTCAAAGCCGACCGCGAACTGAGGAAATGCCGGTAAGCTGTATAATGCAATAAATAGGTTTTTTTCAACTTTGATGCATATCTCAGGCATTTTTGGAATTTTGGCACCAAATTTTCAACATGGGGTTTTTGGGACCCCTCCTCGTGAATTCTGAACTCTCATGGCGTTAATTGGGCTGATTTCACGGTCACTGTGTGAAATCATCTTTTGGGACCGATTAACGAAATGACAGTGCCAGTGTTCATAAAGCGGGCTATCAAAAAGCCTATGTTGCAAATTTGGTGAAATAATTCCAAAAAATGACCGTTTTACGAGCGTGCATTGTGCAGTTTCTACTCACGCTCGTAAGTTTGTGAATTTTTAATATTTTCACTCTGGATTTTCAACATTGCCATTTTACCACACCTCCTTATGAGCAGTACAGCTGTCATTTTTTACATCCCACCCAAAATGTGTTTCCGCGCATCTAGCACACAATGGCACAGTCGGTGTGCGAAATCAATGTATGGGACAGATTAAGAAAATCACAGTGACACTGTTCATGAGCAGAGGTCTTAAAATGGCTATGTTGAAAATTTGGTGAAAACATTCCCAAAAATGACTGTTTTAGGAGCGCACGTTGTGCAGTTCCTATGCACGCTCGCACGTTTGCGAATTTTTAATATTTGCAAGCCAGATTTTCAACATTGCCATTTTACCACACTTCCTTATGAGCAGTACAACTGCCATTTTTCAAATCTTGCCCAAAATGGGTTTCCACACATGTAGCGCACAATGGTGCAGTCAGTGTGCGAAAGCAATGTTTGGGACAGATTAAGAAAATCACAGTGACACTGTTCATGAGCAGAGGTCTTAAAATGGCTATGTTGAAAATTTGGTGACAGAAGTCCATAAAATGACTGTGTTACGAGTGAGCATCGTGCAGTTTCCTCGTAAGTTCATGAATTTGTAATATTTTCAGTCCAGATTTTCACCAGTGGCATTTTTCCACACTTCCTTATGAACAGTACAGCTGTCATTTTTCACAACATGGCCAAAATGTGTTTTCACACTTTCAGCGCAAAAATGCGTGGTTGCTGTGGGAAATCATTGTTCGGGACAGATAAAGAAAATCACAGTGACACTGTTCATGATCAGAGGTCCCAAAATGCCTGTGTTGACAATCTGCTGTAAAAAATCGCCAAACTAATTACATTTTATTTATTTATTTAGCTTTTGTTAATCAGGTAAGTACACTAGACAAACATATGCCTATTTTCAGGTACGACCCGGGAGAGTACAGGAAATCAAAGAACATACTGTCCCAGATATTCAAAAGGGTTGCGCCATGCGCAATAGGGTTGCGCCTGCGCAAGTCCGAACTTGCTCCATTCTGTGATATTCAGCAGGAGGCAGTTGCGCCACAGAAAACATGCTGAGCAACAGTGCAATGCAAATGAATGCATGCTGAACTGGAGGGGGAGGAAGCATGCATAAACTGCACAGCCCGATATTCAGCAGGGCTGTGCAGAGTTGTGCAGGCGCAACCCCCAACCTGCGCCTGCACAATCTTGAGCCAAAATAAAATGGCTTAAGTCAAGGGCCACCCACAGGTGAGCTGCTGCACTGCAGGGCGCAACAGCAGCTGCCACCTGTGGCTGGCTAACCCAATCCTGTGACCCCCCCGCCTGATCGTGGGCAGATGACTGTAAATCCCCCACCCCCACTGGCCCGATCGCGGGCATGGTTTAATCCCCACCAGCCCGATCGCGGGCAGCAATATAACCCCAAACATATCACTGGTGGTCCAGTGGACCGAAAAGCCAATCGCGGGCAGTAGTTGTTTAATAAACCCCGAATTCATCCCTGGTGGTCCAGTGGCACATCCCGATCGCGGGATGTAAATGTTGAATAGACCCGAACATAGCCCTGGTGGCTAGTGTCCCCCACCCACCCACAGCTCCACCACCCGCTTCCCCCTGGCAGCCGCGGTGGGCAGCATCCCACCCGCCTGCCGCCCGCCATCGCCGACTGACTGCCCGGTAGGGCTGCGCGCCGTGATGCACAGCAAGAGCCAATGGGCATGCAGCCCATACCGTCTATGACAGTCGAATTTGTGAATGAATACGTTGCATTCATTACAAAACTGGACTGTCTTGTACCATATGGGCTGCATGCCCATTGGCTCTTACTGTGCACCAATGAAGTGCAGCCCTGCGGCAATCGGTTGGCGGGTGGCGGGGTGGCGAAGCGGGTGGATGCTGCCGCCGCCCGGCTGCGGGGGTGGAGCGGAGGTGGTGGGCTTCGTGGGTGAGTGGGTGGGGTGGGGGATACTAGCCACCAGGGCTATGTTCGGAGGGGGTTCATTCAACATTTACATCCCGCGATCGGGATGTGCCACTGGACCACCAGGGATAAATTCAGGAGGGGGGAGGGTTTATTACACATCTACTGCCCGCGATCGGGCTTTTCGGTCCACTGGACCACCAGGGATGAGTTCAGGGGTTATTAATCAACTACTGCCCGCGATTGGGCTTTTCGGTCTACTGGACCACCAGGGATACGTTGGGGGGGGAGAGCCACATTGCTGCCCGCGATTGGGCTGGAGAGGGTTGAACTATGCCCGCGATCGGGCCAGTGGGGGGGATTCTACACTGTTTCACCCGCGATCGGGCTGCAGGGGGCGTCAGTCCCGACGGCTGCTGCCTGGCAGGGCGCCAGGCGCAAGTCCTCGGGGATCGGCGCACCTGCATGCTAATGGCATGCAAATGGGGCCATAATCAGATGCAAATGGCCCCCCCTGCACCTTGAATGAATTATGGCCCCATTTGCATGTCACCTTTTGAATATGGGGATTTTGCGCATGGCGCAATGGTACTTGCGTCACCGCAAGTTGAATGCTCCACTCTGACAACTTGCGGTGGCGCAAGTTCCACTGCGCCATGCACAGTGGCTGTGGCCAGGCGGTGATATTCAAAGGAGTTGCTCAAGGGCGCAACTCCTTTGAATATCGCTCTGGACACACCCCTGCACAACTATTTTGTGCAGCGCAAGGGCTTGCACCACAAAATAGCGCAGTTTGAATATCCGGCCCACTGAGTACAATTTGAAGCAAGTAGGGCAGACACACAGATGTCAGGAGAAGCATAACATACATAGTAAGATATCTCAGGCCACAACAGTAATCATAGTCAATATGCTAAGGTACAGTGTCACTGACACAACGTCACCAGCAATATATATACAGATATATACAAAATTTACACATTTGCAAGATACATGGAATGAATACACTCAAGTATACTGTGCAGAGGACCAGGCAGTGCAGTGCAGAGGACATTACAGGTGTGCATTGCACAGTTTCTACGCACGCTCGTGACTTCACCATTTTTTTAAATATTTTCGCTGCAGATTTTCAACATTGCCACTTTTTACACCTCCCCATGAGCAGTACAGCTGTCATTTTTCACATCCTGTTCGGAATGTGTTTTTGCACTTGTGGTGCCAAATGCCGTAGTCGCTGTGCAAAAGCAGCTTTCGGCTAGCAAACTGATATTGCCACTGTTCATGAGGTGGGGGTCACAAAAAAAAATGTCGAAAATTTGGAGTGAAAATACCAACAAATGCCTGAGGCGTTAGGGTTTCCGACCATAATGCCCCACCCTGTAGAGAATGACAGGCATCAGGGCTGTGACTTGGGATTATCGCATGCAATGCTCATACCATTCCACCCCCACCGACACCCTGCAGCCAGTGACAGGCATCGAAGTGTGCCTTGGACTCTTTGTCCCCAAAGTTCACCCCATTCTCCTATACCGCACCCATCTCACCGTATTTCCTGATGGAATGGGGTGCACATAAGGGCCAAAGACCCCAAAGCACACTGTGATATTTGTCAGTGTCTGCAGGGTAGGGTGTGGCGAAATGGCGTGGCCGTTATGCCTGACGACCCAAAGGCACACCCCAATGCCTGTCACTATCTGCAGGGTGGTGATGGGGTTGGCTTCAGTTCAATACTTCACTGCCATTCCTATTATGCAGCTCTGTAACTCCTATACTACCAATGCCAGCAAGCAAACATTCGGCATTGACAAATGCTTGTTTCTTAAATGTATTAGCATTTTTACCTTTCACCTTCTGACCCCTGCCTCATTCTGAATTGAAGCTACAATAGGAGAGAACCCATGCTGAGCCTAAACAAAATTCTCAGAATTACTCAGGTGTAACTGCAAAGCATCTCAAAGAGTGAAATTTCAGAGAGCTGGGTGGGTTGAGTAGCGTCCCCCATGCCATGACACTGAGTATAGTCTGCCTTCCTCACCAATGTGCCCATGCTCAGAATGTAGGCCTTATTCAAGCAACAAATGGATCGAGGCAGCTCTAGCATTGCATACTGGGGTTGCTTTGCTGAAGCATCGAGGGTAACTAGTGATAACATTGTATCAGTGGCGGAGCTGGGGGGGTTGCCCCTCCTGGCTGCCCCAGGGTGAGTAGTGATGCCCCACCACCATCTTTGTTCATTGTTTGGTGCCCATTGTGGAGCCCATGATTGACGGAATGGCCCCCCCCGGCTCCCAAATGCTCCCAAACCTGGCTCCACCACTGATTGTATCTTATTGTGCACAAATTGTGTCTGATGCCTTATAATAAACATCCTGAAATTCCTTTTTGGTCATCGTTCTTTAAAAGATATAAAAGTATATGTTGCACTAAAACTGTCGTTACTCGCTGGTCCACATATCAGCGTCATTGGAAGGTGAAGGTTTGTGTTACTTGCCATTCTGACCACACTGGCTGAGATTAAGAGCATGAACTAAGTAACTTATAGAATATATACAGTTTGCCCTATCAGGAGCTGAGGAGACTGGGCTGGGGGAACCGGCTCTGTTCTCATGGATGTGGAGTGTGAAAAAGATATGTTCACTTGGTTTTCACAACAAATGGGAGCTTGTTAACCAGAGTTCTGGAAGACTTAAAGAGTATGCCTGTGTCCCTGCGGATAGATATCCAGTAAAGAACAAATCAAGCACCCACCATAAGGCACAAACCGCTTTAATAGGAAAATGTGTCAACATTTTATTTAAGCAAAAATACTACAGTAAGTGCATATATCACCTCAGCCATGAGATGAGATGTATGCACTTAGTATTTTAACAACAGCTTGCTAGCTTGGTGAGTGCTTGATTTGTTCTTTTACTGTGCTTACTATTTAAGCACCTCAGTTTCAATGTACCCTGGTACCTTTCTGCTGTGAGGATATCGGAATAAAAGTTTATGGCTGTGCATTGATGTTGAGGAATCCTGACTAGAGAAGGAACTGGCTACCTTGATGTGGTACAGTGGCTTGTCGCAATGAAACATTGTAACTAAAAGCCAGTCTGTTAGTCTGACAACTGTTGGTGGCATGGCTAGTGGGGTGGTGGAATACACCACAGAGAAAATGACACTTGCGTCGGTTGAGAGGGCATGAACAGGGCATGGACAGAGGGGTGGAAGAGGTAGCTAGCCGAACAATGGGAGGAGGCGGGGTAGCAATGAGTCCACTCGGTGTGCAGATCTAAAATTCCTGGCTACACCCCTGCTGCCTACCAGTTCAGTCTGGAGTCCCTCAGGGCTCCTTCTTGGGCCCGCTTCTATTTAGACTATTCCTGAACTCCTTGCCCAGGGACTGTACTGGTTGGTTACTTCTTTATGATGACGATGCTATCATTTTCTGGAGCAACCCCCAGCCTCTACCCCTGGAGGATGCCCTCCAGAAATCTTTCTCTGAAGTGGAAGCCTGGTTTATGGAGCATAGGCTAGTATTAAACTATAAAAAAATGAAAACAATGGTTTTTGCTCACTGCCAAAACCCCTACAATAGTGCCTCATTACTTGTCCATACCTTTCAAGGCTCCCCGCTTGAGCAAATCTACTCCTTCAAATACCTGGGCATGACCCTTGACCCCTCCCTCACCTATCATGCACACATCCACCTCCTCTGTTCCACCATCAACTCCAGAATTGGCCTCCTTTATAGGCTCAAACACTGCCTGCCCCCTGAAGCTCTCTGCCTTGCTGTGTCTTCCTCGGTCCTCTCTGTACTGGACTACAGAATTGCATTCTACGGCTCAGCTGATAACACTGTTCTTCACCGCATAAAGACAGCTCTTAATAAAGCCTGTCGCTTAGTGACAGGTTGTGATGGGTTGACCCACACATGTGACCTCTACAGTTGCTCAAAGTGGCTAAACTTCGAATGCCATCTTAAATATCATACTTGCCTCCTGGCCATGAATATTCAGTGGAAACTCTCTCCTCCTAGCCTGCACTGTCTCATCCAGCCCTCCCTCCCCAAAGAGTCTCCAGGATTTCCTGTTATGCCCCCTTTCTGGTCCCCCACTGCAGAACTTCCCTGGGGCAAAGAATCTTTTATCATCGAGCCCCCTACTGGCTAAATGGCCTACCTGCGACTCTTACCAGGGGCACCAAGATGGATCCTTTCAAAACCTCACTCAAGGACTTTCTTGCCAAGAACTCCACATGTGACTGCCACTAATATATCGCTCTTTACCAACACTGCTATCCTCCCTCCTCACGTCCCAGACTCCTAGTATATTGTATTATTTGTTATTTGTATTATGGTACTAGCACCCTATCACTGTTGTAATTTCACCTAGTGCACTATTCTCTGCATTTTAATAATGTCTTTGGATGAATGTATGCTTATTTTCTGTACCTTTTGTTCTGCGCCAACTCTGCTCTCTGTATGTAATATCACTCTGTTTATTTGACTGATAGTGCTGCTCCTTTACTGTTCACCCCTGTTTATTGTTTGTATTTTGTGCTATTGTTGGTACCCCATGTTAATTGACGTAGAGCCTTTGCAAAAGAGTCTATGACTCAAAGGGTTGTAATTCTGATTTCTTAATAAATAAATAAATAAATAAAAATAAATTAAAAAATCAGGATCTGTTGGACTGCCAGTCAGTGGATAACTTTGCTGTGAGCTATGGACACTTGGATAACCCCTTTATGAATTCCGCAGAATAACAGGCCACTTGTCATATCCCTTGTTGGCATTCTTTTTAATTATTAAGAATCAAAACAAAGCAAATGAAATGGGAAAGAACTGTCTGTCCAGAACACAGCAAAAGTACTGGGCGATATATTATATTTAAATGCAGTGGAGAGTGTGTGTGTGTGCGCACGTGTGTATATGTGCAACAAATTACAACTACTTTCCACCAGGAATAACTTCTGCATCCTCCTAAAAGTCATCTGTGGCACAAGGAGCCATTCAGAATCCGTATAGCGCTGTATTACACAAATCTATGGCCTCCTGTCTTTGCTCCCCTGCATGATGCCTACCAGCAGGTCTGTACTTGATATTTTCACACACTGATCAACCTTTTAAGCACTAACATGGAGCAAATACTCTGTGTGCCACTCAAGGGATGCAGAACCAGCATGTGTTTAAAAGAATGAGCCTTTATCAAAACTTTTGCTACAGCTGCGGAATGTCATTCTACTTACTTTCTACCCTCTGCACAAAATAATAAGACCTAAAATTCTTATCCACTTAATACATTCAGAGTTGTAACATGCATCCCCTGGTTCTGTTCTCCCATGCTGGTATAACAAGTCTTTGCCTCTGTCAATATCTTCTATTCTTTAAGTATTTGAAATACACGTATAACCCTCCCCCCAACAATCTTCTCTTCTCCAGGGAGAACAGATGTAATTCTTTCAATCTGTCTTCAAAGCTTTTGGATCCGAGACCACATTAGGGTTTTGAAATGTTACCTATTTTTATGTTCTCTATACAGCAAGCAGACTTTTCACAGCATTAGGAGGTTAAGGATGAGCCTTTAAAAGCAGATTAAAGTTGCAACAAGGAACATTTACATCAAATGTCTCAGTAAGCACAGCAGCTACTTGCCTTACCAAAGGCTTTGGCGACATCTCCTGGGCAGGCACATCCTCCATCCTTGATAAAGGGAAAAAAGACACATTTACTAATCAGGAACTGCACTTCTTTCTTTTCCAAAGTGCCCTATGACCTAAAAAGAGTCTTATTTGGCAGTAAATTGATTTTACTAAAAGCCCTTGCATCGACATCTTGTAGTGATCCCACAGCAAGCAAACTCTTTCATGACTAAATAAATGCCACCAGAGAAGGCAGAAAGAGTGGGAGTGATTTTCAGCAGCAGACCCCCCTCCGTAAGCTGCGAAACTATGGCAGAAAAACTGCAACAGTTCTACTGCTGCAGTTTCTATAATCTGTAGCTAGCTATTTTTGACTGAAGCACCACATTTGCAATGGTTGTGGACACCGTTTTTGACTGTTTATGAGGCAATACTCCCATTAATGGCCAAAACCTGGTATAGCTGGTACTTCGTATGAAAAGATGACCCTCTCCAAATGCCTCCAATTCTTATAAACTTTCAGTTCTGGCACAAAATAAAAATGTGCCCACCTTTTGCACCAAATCGACTCTTTGAAAGTCCAGCCTAGTGTGTCCATAAAAAGTAAACTAAAGAACTTGTCAAAGTCATTTCAATAAAGTTGGGACAATTTTTCAATTATTTAAGGATAGTTAACAAAAACAATCTATTCTGTGGTAGTAACTGATTATTACCCATAGGGGCTGGTTTTGTATAATTCATAGTAGGTGACTGGCAGTGCAGAACAGATGTTAGGGCAATGAGCTGTGTATGAGCTTAGTACATCCAGAAGATCTGTGTTTGATTCCCACAACCTCCGCCTGCATACTGTGTGACTCTAAGCAAGTAACTGGACCTTCCTAATGCTCCTGTGTCACCCTTAAAAACAGGCACTTGGGCCTAGTGAGCCTTACCCAGTTACCAAAAAAATTAAAAAAATGTCTCTCTCTCTCTCTCTCTCTATGGTGGGAGATCACTGTTCTGAGAGCAAATGGGGAAATCAAATATTGAAAGAATAAAAAGAATCTTACAGAACTCTTACTGCTGAGGGGCAACAGTAGCTTGAAACAAGCTAGCAGAAAACGACATCTGACTTTCTTCAATTCCACAGAATATTTAGTTGCAGAAAGAACACTGTATGGCAGCCCATTTTTAAATTACCTTTTTCTCCTTCTGAAATGGTTTACTAATACAGAAAATAAATAACTTTATGTTCTCTGCTGTCATATTTATCTGTTATAATTTTAGGAACAGAGCATGAATGGATTTTCACATGAAAGCATCAATTTCTACCAACTCAAAACCATACAGTGCTAGAAAGAGTCATCCAGTGCACTA
This sequence comes from Neoceratodus forsteri, assembly GCA_016271365.2. Lineage (NCBI taxonomy): Eukaryota > Metazoa > Chordata > Ceratodontiformes > Ceratodontidae > Neoceratodus > Neoceratodus forsteri. Next base: position 31,700,544 of record CM057456.1, read on the forward strand.
GTGCAACAATCTGTCAGAAAGACAAACCCTTTCACACTCAAGGAGCCACGTCATTAAAATGGGCGTGCCACAGTACTTGATATTTGGTCATGCCTTGTTTGAAAGTGTCTACTTATGACTTGAGTTTCTTTTTCTTTCAGAGGTCAGGTGTCCCATTTTCTGCTTTTTTTCCTGTCTCCTGATAGAGTGCATCATGGCATGAGACCTCGGCCTAAGAAGGGCATGGGCTGTGGTTGTGGCCTTCTCTAAAATCCCATCATGTCCTGCTTGTTCTGCTGCATGGGACATAATAGAATCTTAGTGTAACACATTTTAAGGATCCTTGGTTAAACACTTACTTGCATTCTCAGTCTGTAACTACACCCGAACCTTATAACAGAATAGTTACAGCACTTGCCTCCGATATGTTTCTTGTTACTTTACACCATTGATAAACTTCCTACATTGTGGAAGAGCCTCCCTCTCCCCATCCATCACTCTTCCTCCCTGCATTCTCTTAAACCACGCTTACATACATAGTTCTCAGAAGAATGCACCTGCAGCTAGCCTTCTTCCTCTCCTCTCCACATTACAACAACCCATGCCCTGGCCACTCCGTCTCTGCCATTGTACCTGGTGTACCCATTTTTGCCTACTCAGCTGTATAACTTACAACTCAATGTATTCTGTAATCTGAATGTTATGCCTCAAGGGTTCTGTACAAATACCTCGCCACACGTTGGCGGCATGCTCCCTTAGCTCTCAACCTGACTTCCCAATAACCAACGTACAGTGTAAACATTTTACACTGGTTTTGTCTTTCTCTGAAATTCATTACGTAAGCCCCCCAAACTGGGCTTACCTGCTGGGACAAAGAGAGAAGGCAGCTTTACCCCCCCCCCAAAAAAAAGCAAGAGAGGAGGAAAACTGCCTGCAGGGAGGGAGGCTCTGGCTACCCCTCCCTCATGGAAGGAAGTGGGGGGGGAGGCAGAGCTGGTGAAGGAGAGAAAGAGGGAGAGTTTTGGGAGACAGGAGGAACAGCAGGTTGGAGGGGCAGGAGGAAAGGGAATCCCAGACCCCCCAAAGGAAAAGAGAGAGCTATTTTGGTGGTTTTGCCTGGCAAAGGTTCTGGGGCTGCATCCCTCTCCACCCTCTCTCTCTCTCCCTTTCAAGCATAAGGAACAGGAAGGAGCCAGACACCCACTGGGGCTGTGCAGGAGGCCCCCTCAGGTTGGTTGCTCAAAAGTACTGGGGCAGACTGTTTGGCCTGAAGGTACTGCGACCTCCAGCCTGGAGCGTCTGGGAGGCTGATGCATCAGGGACAGATCTTCCTGCCAGGGGAGAAGCCAGGGAGACTAAAAAGGCACCAGGGGAGTTGAACTGCTATGCCCCCCCCATTGCAAAGATCAGAGGAACTGTGGAGAGATGGATGAACAGGCCTGCCTGGTGAAAGCCATATACAAAGGCCTGCGGGCGAAGCTGGAAAGGCCAGGCAGGTGAAGAACTACGCCCCCCATTTCGTAGGAGATGATGTGCTCTGGTCTGCAGGGGTCATCGCCCTCTCTGGCACTGTGAGTACCCTGAGGTGCAGCTCAGGGGAGACCATTGTTTTCTTTGCCAGGAGGTTCAGGAGGAACCATCCTCTACACCAGTTTATCTTTGTTTTCTTGGAACTTGTGCGAGAGTGTAAGGGCCCCAATGGTAAACAGCAGGCCTGCAGACTAAGGGACCATGAGGTACCCTCTAACTGTGACTGGTCTGAGTGCACCCAGGAGAAAGGGGGAAGTGGGATAAGTGAATGTTTGGTAACCAGAAGGTTTTGGAGGAGTAGCCCTCACCTCCTTTGTATTAGCTTGTAGTAATAAACTGTATATCTATTGTTCATCTGTTTCACCTGCTGAGTGTGTAAAACCATTGTGGGGAGTGCTTGTGGGTCTGGGGAGTCATCACAGGCAGTCGTTAGAGGGAAGACCATTATTTATCCTGGGGAAACATTCTTACCTGTTCTACCCACAGGAGATGACGCAGGGGCCCCAGGTGGAGGCACTAAGGCACCACAGAAACTATCAGTAAGGACTCGGGTCCGGCCCCTCTGGGAGGTACTGCTGAGCCCCTGAGACGCTGGGCCAATGAGTGGGATCCAGGAGGTGTTGGGACAAGGGAGGCACCGCTGAGATTCATTCACTGACTTGACGACCCTGTGACTGCCCAAACGCGACTGTGGTTGACTTCCCTACCCCACATTCAGTTGTACCCCTTTAGTATTCCTTGACTGCAGTAGTTGGGTGATAGTTTGCACTGGGACCAGGGAGATGGCATTCCAGGATGTAGAGGACTGGTATGACTTTGAGGGGCTAGACTCCCATAAGATGCTACTCATCTGTAACATGGCTGTGGGGTGATGGAAGGAGGACATATTAGACTTTTTAGAGGGGGGTCTTGTCCGACTGTGAGGGGTTGAAGGTCCAGAGGGTGGCGACCAACCGAGTCTGGGGGTGGAGAGATATCACCCTGGAGGCTGGGAAGGTTCTGGGGTCTGTGGAGATGCCCCTTGAGGTCACCCCGGGGGTGGGGAGTCCAAAGAGACCTGGACTCTATTAAAGAGAGGCTCAGCCAGCGGCCTGCCCCTCGGCCCCCACCCAAGGGACAGGAAGGTTTCATAACTCGTCTGGGGGAGTGAATCAAGGAGGAGGAGGGGAAGACCCTGCATGATATCCGACCTCTGCTCCCCGGTGGGGGTTTGCCTCTGATAGGGCTGCCGGGTGACTCGATCCCCTACCTGTGGGTGGCCCATGAGCAGTAAAAGAGGTTGTGCACTTTCTCGGGTGCCCGCCCCACGCCTGCGAGAGAAGATGATTTCCACTCCTGGAGCAGCAAGGCGGCCCAGATGATCCAGGTCTGGGGGTGCCCAGAGGAGAAGTGCAAGAGCCTCAGGGGTATGGCGCGGAACGTGATCCGGTCCCTCCGGGCCGGCCAGCCCCACTGCACACACCAGGACTATTTGGACATTCTGTGGAGCATCTTTGGGGTGGTTGAAAAGAGAGAGGCAGTGCTGGGCCAGCTGTGGGGCGCCACTCAGAAAGTGGGCGAGAAGCTGTCCCAGTACATCACCCGAGTCGAGACTGTGGTGTGCAAACTGGCGGAAGTGGGGCACGACCCTCCTGCCAGTGGGGCACAGATGCAGTTGGAGCAGATACTGAGGGAAGCAGTGCATTCTCCCCTGACTGTGGTTGCCTTTGGTCTGCAGGCTCAAAAGAACAACCTCCCCTCCTTCAAGCAGCTACTGGACGAGGTCAAGGAGGAGGAGGCGCAGCAGTAAGTGGGGACCCTGCAGGGGCCACTCGCCACCACCAGCGCTGCTTTGCAGCCCAAGGAGTCAGCCCAGCTTGAATTGGTCAGGTTGCCAGACCTGGGGGTGGTGTTGCAGGAGGTCCAGTGCATGAAGGACCTGGTATGGGCAATGAAGCTGGCCATGGAGTCCCTCTCTCTCCCAGCCAGGGAGTCACCTGACACTCGGCGGCCTCCCCCGAGCTATATGGCTTCCAGGTCCAGCCCTTGAGGGTTCCTAAGGCCCCAGGATGGGTGGACTTGCTTCAGGAGTGGGCAGAATGGCCATACCAGGTGGGGTTGCCGCAGGGAGGTGAATCCCCAGCTGGTAGCTGAGAGGCACCTGGACCAGGAAAAACTCCAGCGGGGGCCAGTAAGGGAGCAACCCTCACCCCCAAGATGGCCTTGCTCCACCCTCTGGACTGATCCCGATATACCTGCCAACTGGGATGTGCCAAGGGGCCTAATCGGCCCTCGGGCTGACACCGAGGTTCTGGTGGAAGGGGTAGCCTGCTCAGCATTGCTAGACAGTGGATCACAGGTCACTATCATCCACCGGCCCTTTTATAACCAGCATCTCACCCACCTCCCCCTCCGACCTCTGTCTGGATTGTCCCTGTGGGGTATGGGCAGTACGGATTACCCCTACGATGGGTATTGTGTGGTTAGTATCTCCTTCCCGACCAAGGGAGAGGTAGCCCCACCCTCCATAGAGGCCCTAGCGTTGGTCTGTCTGGAGCCAAAGAGCATATCGGACACCCCAGTGCTTACTGGACCAATGCCAACATGTTTGAGCATTTGGCTCAGATGTGTCATGACCAGGGTGGCATAGGTGAGCTCACAAGCCCATTGGTTACTGTCGCCATGAAGCGGTTGGGGCTTGAAGTGACTGGCGATCCCACAGGGGTTGACAGAGGCGGGGTCGGGGTGGTTCGGCGATTGGAAGGGGGGAGACTGACTATCTCCCCTGGGGCCAAGTACCAGATGGTAGGAATCGCCCAGTTCGACCGATCCCCCTCGGGGGAGGTGCTCATGCCCAATGCCCCTCCCCCAGGCGGTCTGCCACCTGGGCTCTTAGTCCAGAGTGGGGTGTTGCCCACCCCAGCCAGTCCCCAGGCCCAGTGTGTTACGGTTAGGGTCCGGAATGAGTCAAGAAAACTGGTGACCATCCAGAGGGGTTGTGTGTTGGCGTCCATCTTTTGGTGTGACAGGGCCATGTCTGTCGCTCCCAGGGAAGAGATAGACCTGCCCTTGTTCGATTTTGGAAGGACACCAATCTCTGAGGCCTATAAATGGAGCCTGAGCCAGACGTTGGCAAAGCTCCAATGGGTCTTCTCTGTGCATGAGTGGGACATGGGATGTGTCACCGGGGAACAGCACCACATCCGGCTGAGAGATGACCGCCCGTTCAGACAGTGGTCATGGAGGTTAGCCCCTAGGGATGTGGGGGATATGAGGAAACACCTAATGGAGTTGCTGGGCACCAGAGGCATCACCGAGTCCCACAGCCTGTATGATTCTGACATTGTGGTGGCTAGAAAAAAGAGCAGAGCAGTGAGAATGTGCATTGATTACCGCTCGCTAAACAAACGAACTATCCCAGACCAGTACAAGGTGCCCAGAATGGAGGACGCACTGGACAGCCTGTCCGGGAGCAAGTGGTTTCCCATGCTGGACCTTCGGAGTGGGTACTACCAGATACCTATGGCCAAGGAGGACAAGGAAAAGACCGCTTTCATATGCCCACTGGGATTCTACCAGTTCGAGCGTATGCCCCAAGGCATACTGGGGCCCCGGCCACCTTCCAACATTTGATGGAAAAGGCTGTGGGAGACATGAACCTACTGGAGACCATAGTCTATCTGGATGACCTTATCATTTTCGGGCGGGCACTGGAAGAACACGAGGCCTGGTTGATGAAGGTCCTGGACTGACTGAAGGAGTTTGGCCTGAAGGTCTCCATCAACAAATGCCAGTTCTGCCAGCCACAGGTTAAGTATGTTGGGCATATCATCTCGGAAAAGTGGGTACAGACCAATCCGGCTAAAGTAGAGGCCCTCAAATCATGGCCACGGCCCACCCACTTGTGCACCCTGCAGTCTTTCTCGGGGTTCTGCGGGTACTATCGGTGACTCATGAAGGATTACTCCCTGGTAGTGCATCCCCTGAATGACCTGATGCAGGGTTATCTGCCGATGAACCAGAGGAAGGATCAGGCCCCCCACCTGGACTAGCTGCACACTGGGGAACCTTTTGGGTCTCGTTGGACGCCGGAGTGTGAGGAAGCTTTCCGGGAGATCATCCAGTGATTGGGGGAGGCTCCGGTCCTTGCTTTCGCAGACCCGCATAAGCTCTACATCCTGCATACTGACACCAGCCTTACCAGGCTGGGGATGGTCCTGTACCAGGAGTATCCTGAGGGGTTCCACCCCATGGCATTCACTAGCTGGGGCCTGACTTCCTGCGAGAAGAACTACCTGGTGCATAAACTGGAGTTCTTGGTGCTAAAGTGGGCAGTCATGGAGAAGTTTCATGAATACCTGTTTGGGGTACCATTCACTGTGCGCACGGGCAACAACCCTCTGATTTATGTCACCACCACAGCTAAGTTGGATGCTGTGGGGCATTGGTGGTTGTCGGCCCTCTCCACGTATAACTTCAGCCTAGAATATTGGAGTGGGTGGGCCAGTGTGGACGCGGATGCCCTGTCTCGCCGTCCACACCCTGACACCCCAGACCCCCTGGTCTGGGTCGAGCTGGCTCTGGTGTAAGTGCTCTGCTCCCAGGTTGGGCCCCCTGGTAACGCCACCGACTATCCCACCGAGAGTATAGAGGTGCTGGTAGCCCCCCCCCCCGAAGCAATCCCTCTAGCTTATCCGAAGTTCGCGGGCCTGGACCTTTCATCCTTGTCACAGCCTAGTAAGGCAGATTTGCAGTGGGAGCAAAGGGCAGATCCTGGCATCTGAGATCTGCTTCGGGCCCTCTCCGAGGGGGGGGTCTCACCGGCAGGTGTGGAGCACCCACCCCGAGGCTCGGGGGCTGGTTAAGGAGTGGGACAAGTTAGTGCTGTGGGAGGGGTTGGTAATGTGGACAGTGCAGGTCCGAGATTCCTTGGGCCGTTCGAGACAGCAGCTGGTGTTGCTCGGAGTCTACCGGGAAGTGGTCCTCAAGTCACTGTATGATGATATGAGGCACCTAGGCTATGACCGCACCTTGGACACCTGCTGGGCCAGGTTCTATTGGCCGCAGATGAATGCAAACGTGGAGGGCTACTGCAAGCGCTGCTTGCGGTGCATCCAACAGAATACCTTGCCCCGACGTGCCACGCCCTTGGTCAACATCCAAACTAGTGGGCCCCTGGAGTTGGTGTGCATGGACTTCCTGTCCTTGGAGCCAGACCGGAAGAACGCAGCCAACATACTGCTCATCACAGACCACTACACCTGGTATGCTCAGGCTTTACTCACCAGGGACCAAAAGGTGAGCACCATGGTTAAGGTCCTGCAGCAGTATGTTCAACACTATGGTCTCCCTAATAAGGTCCATTCCAACCAGGGCCGGGATTTTGAGATCCGTTTGGTGAGGGAATTTCTGGCAAGTTATGGCATGCAGAAATCCCACACCACCCCTTACCACCTTCAAGGGGACCCCCAGCCCGAGCGGTTTAACTGAACACTGCTAACCACGTTGGGCACCTTGGACCCCTCCGACAAGGCTAATTGGAGTCAGCGGGTGGGGCAACTGGTGCACGCCTACAACTGCACGAAGAAGGATGCCACCCAGTGCTCCCCCTTCTACCTCATGCTTGGTCGTGAGGCCCGGCTGCCGGTGGACCTCTGTTTCGGGGTATCCGCTGATGGGACCACCCATAAATCGTACCTGGAGCACAACAGTGACCTATGGGAACAGCTCCGTGTGGCATACAAACCCGCCTCTGAGGCAGTAGCACGGAGCTGTCAGGGGAATAAAAGGAGGTATGATGACAGAGTGCACAGCCAGGACTTGGAGGTGGGGGACAGGGTCTTGCTGTGAAACCTGGGGTTCCAGGGTAAGCACAAGATCCAGGACCGGTGGGCCCCGGATGGTTATCTAGTGATGCAGAGACTGACTGGCCTGCAGGTATACTGTATTAAGCAGGAGCACAGCTGGGGGCACGAGAAAACGTTACATCAAAATCACCTGCTCCTTATAGGGGAGATCGTGCCTACCCCGGCCTCGGAGTCCAACCCGCCAATGGCAAGGTGCTCTGCTACCAAAGGGAGGTGTAAGCGCTGGGGATGGTTTTTTTCCCCCCACCCCGGGACACCCCACTGTGGGCCCAGCTTTGGACACCCGACAGCCCTCCTTGGGGCCCTGGGACTCCTCCAGTGAGGTGAGCAAGGGGGACTCCTTTTGTCCGCAGTGGGGAACGGGGCCAGATGGCTCCGTCTCCTGCTGGGAAGGGTCCTGCGGGACCCCTGCCCCCTCCACCAGCTTCAGTGACTTAGAACCCCTGACCTACCTGGACCCTGAGGCCCCGCCCTTTGTCCCTGAGGCCCGGTTACGGCATCCGGGCCACACCTGGAGTGGGTTTCAGGGAGGCAAGGGGGCCCCCCAGCATGACTGCCTCCATGAGATACTGAGTTGCCTGCTGTTATGGACTCTGCCCAGGTTCTGGACCCAATCCCCGACAGTGTAGAAGTACAGGGATTGCTGGGAGGGGGGATGACGGACCATCTCCTTACTGGACTGACCACACCCCCTGCCCCAGTCCCAGTGCCAGCTGATGCCTTGCCCCGCAGATCTGTCCGGCCCCCCCGGCCCGCCATGAAGCTCACGTACGAATCCCTAGGTGAGCCCGCAAATCTGCCCCTTGATGTTCTCCTCCAGCCTGTGGTGCCGGTTCTCCATCCTCTGGTAAGTTGCTCTAGAGGGGTAGTGGAGGCATGTAGGTGCCCACCCCCTCTTACCCACATGTAGTACGCTACCACGATCCGACCTATCCGGGCTCATTTGGGGATCCGATGGTTACTGGTACTAGTTAGGGACCATGGGTAGAGTCAGTAAAGTGCCTATTGTTGGTCATGGGTTTCCCAGAGGGGCTTGTTGGGACACCAAGTTTCCTGCCAGGGGAGTGTGTAAGCCCCCCCAGCCAGGCACTTACGTAAGGTGGGCGGGGGGCTCCCACTGTCCTGGGGGTACTCGCACCTGGTGACCCCACACAGAGGCCGAGTAGCAGCCCCCCAGATCCTGCATTCTACTTGAACCCTGAGGCCCAGCCTTTTGTCCCAGGAGCCTGTCCCGCTATTCCTGCGTTGGGGCCCAATCTAGGCAGTGTTTTGGATAGTCAAAGAGGCCACCTGGCGTGCCCTCCTACACCAGACAGTGAGTTAACTGCAGCTCCAGCCCTCACCCCTGTTTCTGATCTAACCCCAGATAGCGTAGAGGTACTGGGTCAGCCCCAAGGGGGGCCAGTAGACTATGAACCTAAGGGAAAACTCCCTACCAGTAAATCTGTGCCAGTGCCTAACGACACCCTGCCTAGATGATCGGGCCAACCTCAACAGCCAACTATCAAGCTCACGTACAACACTCTGGGTTAGTCCATAAACCTGCCCATCCATGCCATCCATAAGTCACTGGCTCCTGTTCTCTATCCCCCATCATGTTGCCCTAGGGAGGCCATGGAGAAGTGCAGGTGCACACCCTCTCTTAACAGTATATAATCCATTGATGTGGCTAGACCTGATGCAAGCTTAGCTGTGAATGTGATTATTGTTGGTGCTAGCTAGGAACCAGGTATCTAGCTAGAAAAGTGCATGCTACCTGTAATGGGTTCCTAAAAAGAGAAAAGGGGGCTTGTCGGGATGCCAAGTTTTCAGCCAGGGGAGTATGTAAGCCCCGCCCCCAAATGGGCTTACCTGCTGGGACAAAGAGAAAAGGCAGCTCTACCCCTCCCTCCTCCAAAAAGCAAGAGAGGAGGAAAACTGCAGGGAGGGAGGGAGGCTCTGGCTACCCCTCCCCACAGCAGGAAGTAGGGGGGGAGAAAAGGTCGAGCTGGTGAGGGAGAGAGAGGGAGAGTTTTGGGAGAGAGGAGGGAGAGCAGGGTGGAGGGGCAGGTGGAAAGGGAATCCCAGGCCCCCCAAAGGAAACCAGAGGGCTGTTTTGGTGGTTTTACCTGGCAAAGGCTCTGGGGCTGTATCCCTCTCCACCCCCTCCCCCCTTTCAAGCATAAGGAACAGGAAGGAGCCAGACAGCCACTGGGGCTGTGCAGGAGGGCCCCTCAGGTTGGTTGCTCAGAAGTACTGGGGCAGACTGTTTGGCCTGAAGGTACTGCGACCTCCAGCCTGGAGCGTCTGGGAGGCTGATGCATCAGGGACAGATCTTCCTGCCAGGGGAGAAGCCAGGGAGACTAAAAAGGCACCAGGGGAGTTGAACTGCTGTGCCTCCCCCATTGCAAAGATCAGAGGAACCGTGGAGAGATGGACGAACAGGCCTGCCTGGTGAAAGCCGTATAGAAAGGCCTGCGGGTGAAGCTGGAAAGGCCAGGCAGGCGAGGAACTACGCCACCCATTTCATGGGAGATGACGTGCTGTGGACTTCAGGGGTCATCACCCTCTCCGGGCATTGTGAGTACCCTGAGCTGCAGCTCAGGGAAGACCATTGTTTTCTTTGCCAGGAGGGTCAGGAGGGAACCATCCTCTACACCAGTTTATCTTTGTTTTTCTTGAAACTTGTGCAAGTGTGTAAGGGCCCCATAGGTAAACAGCAGGCCTGCAGACTAAGGGACCGTGAGGTACCCACTAACTGTGACTGGTCTGGGTGCACCCAGGGGAAAGGGGGGAAGTGGGATAAATGAATGTTTGGTAACCAGAAGGTTTTGGAGGAGTAGCCCCTGCCTCCTTTGTATTAGCTTGTAGTAATAAACTGCATATTTATTGTGCATCTGTTTCACCTGCTGAGTGTGTAAAACCATTGTGGGGAGTGATTGTGGGTCTTGGGGGTCATCATGGGCAGTCATTAGAGGGAAGACCATTACTTATGCTGGGGAAATGTTCTAACCTGTTCTACCCACAGGAGGCGACGCAGGGACCCCAGGTGGAGGCACTAAGGCACCACAGAAACTATCAGTAAGGACTCAGGCCTGGCCCCTCGGGGAGGTACTGTTGAGCCCCCGAGACCGCCGGGGCAGCCCAGGTGAGTGGGATTATTGGGGGGGTTACAATTACTTGTGCTGTGATTGTATGGTTCATGTTTATGCACCTGTTGTTGTCACTTTGTTACTGTTGTTTCACTCCTTGCTGTAGCCCCTCCCCCAAGTCGTACCTGGTCCAACTCAGTGTGCCTATCCTGTCACCAAATTTTAAATAAATAAATAAAACCTGGTTTATTTATTGCTGTGACATTTTTAATGGTACAAGGGGCCCCCTATTTCTGTCTACTGGCCATTACTACTGATTTTGTACTCTACGCTGCTGTGGCTGCTTGTTCTATCACTGATTGGTATTTCGTTATCCTGTAGCACAGCATCCGAATATAATATTCATCTTAAGTTATAATGTACATATTTCTGATTATATTGTCAGATGCTGAATGTATTTATTCTGTTTATTTGGTTAGTATTGGCTAATCTATTTATCATGTACTGAACCAGTTTCGATCTAATTATCTGTATGGAGTGTAATTCCTACTTGCTTATTTTCTTTTGACAGCCACTCCTGTTTTAAGTCCTGTTACTCTTTCATACTTTCCCGGGTCATACCTGAAAATAGACATTCAGCTGCCTAGTGGGCCTACTTCTTAAACAAAAACTAGCTAAATAAATAAGCATTTCTTACCCGAAATGTGAGCATTTCACTTTTATATTGAAACCACCCTCCACTGGCCAATGAATGAGCGACCCAAGCTTAAGCTTGAACCCAGGTCTTCTATGTTGCAGATTAGCTGAAAGACCCTAGCTATGACTTATGTAAAACAAGATATGTATGTTCTTCTGTCTGTACTGCAAAATGGAGGTAGTGAGATGTGAGAGAATGGTGATAGCTTTGAAAACTTAGACAGAAAGCCCACACTCGAGACACATAAATGCTTTAGCTCCATCACTTCTTCTAAGCACTCACTGGGTAATTATACTGCTTTTATGATTAGAACTAACACCCAAACAGTTTGCTGCTAGCGGGGAAGCATTACGCTTTTGCAGTTACGAACTGTCAATGCTTTCAAAAGCCTATGCTTTCTGCTGCTATTTTAAGAAAGCGTGTTTTTCGCTGGAAACTACCCCCTCCTTTCTCCAGAGAATTCTGTGCTTTGTTACATAGCTTCCCCTAACCATCAGCCAACATGCAGAACATGCAGAATATGAATAGAACTGAATGCATAATTCAAACTGCAAGATTTGAGCTAACAGAGCAAATTGGGGGTGGGAGAATACCCCCTTTTCCTCATGTGTGTTAGTACAAAATGATCCCAGGCAAAGAGTATACAGAATTTCCTGACTCCTCCTTGCAAGGTGTTCCCACACCATGGTCTAGAGAAAGTTCTGCTTGAATGGGTTAGGACTCGGGAAACTACATTACCCTTATCCCCCGCAACTAATACTGTTCTCATCATGCTGAAACACTCCTGGCTTGATAGAAAGAAAGTGTCCATGTACCTAGATTCAGTTCATCCATCTCATCTTAGCAGTGGAGAGGATACAAAAACATATGACAGAAAGTAGACCTTTTGTCCTTTACATTCTTTCCCTCACCAACACAGTGGCCGCATAATCATTAATTCTTTTTTTCTTGTTACATTTGCATGCACATGGATGCACAGCAAACATTTTGTTACAAAGAACCACTTTTCAGAGGTGTGTCACTGTCAGGTCCAATGCAGCTCAAGCTTTACTGGGCTCAGCAGTGACAGACCAATGACCAGGCACTCTGTTTATGGCACTAGTTATTGCTGGTTGGGCGGAAACTTCTCATAGTTGAAAGGAATGAGTTGCTTATATGAGAGAGTGGCTCAACCCTCTGATCTGCAGGACAGCTGCCCAACAAACACCTGAGCAGCTTCATGATTAGCCTGTTCATCACCCCCCCATCACATGCGGCCTGTGCTCATGCTTCAAGTCACTAGGTATGTGTGTTTCATGTTAATCCCTATATTTCCATCCCGTTGAGGCTCCCTCCCTGTTCTGCCCCCTGACTGGCCCCTCTTCTCTCACTGACTCTCTTTCTCTCTCTCTCTCCTGTACTCCCCGTTGAGCATTCACATGCCCTTCATCACCTTCCTGCTGAGGCTCCCTCCCTGTTCTGCCTGCCAACTGGCCCCCTCTTTTCCTGCAGCCTCTTCTCCTGTACTCTGAGACCACAAAGAGCATTCCCATAGCATTCCTCTCCCTCCCACTGCAGCTCTCTCCCTGTTGAGGATTTCACTTTCGGCCCCCCTTATTGTCTTTTTCTTTCTGTCTCCCCTCCCCCCCAACCTGGCATCCCAAGAAGATTTGTAAAAAAAAAAAAAATTTAGACTCTCACTCCCCCCTCAGGTGAGTCTGTCAGATTGGCAGTGCCAATTTTTATCTAAAGCTGTGATGTGGCTATCACTTTTTACCCTTCCACCGGCCCACTCTTACTCCAGCACCAGGTTTCCATCTGAAGCTGTGGTGCGGCTTTCACTTTCAATCCCCTGCAATGGCGCTCTCTCTCTCTCACCCAAACTCAGCATCCCAAGAAGATGGTTTCTTATGGTGACTATTTTTATGGTGTATGGTGTATAGACCTATATTCATCATTTACATAAATAGGCATGTGCTTGTAAGCGTGGTTAAATCCATGCAGCTTGCTGCAGTTCTGTAATGCAAAAAGCAGGTTTCATATTGTTTGTGTGTTTATTTTTGATAGCCTTGTAGCCTAGTGGTTAAAGCATTGAAAGAGTGCCAGGAAACCCAGGGCCGGATTTTCAAAGGGTGGCAAAGGGCTTGTGTCAAGCCCTGCTCCACACCACTTTGTCCCTGCTGCTGTGCCATTCCCATGTGCTGCAACTGTGCCCACTCTTCAAAACCTGGACACAGTTGTGTCAATTTTCTCGCTTTACAGCAGCTTGAAGCAAATCTTGGATGCAAGCTCCGTAACAGTCCCCAATATTGATGCCAACGAGACCACAAAAAGATGGTCTAACTTGCATCAGTTGCTGCACAGGATAGAAACTCCTGTAAATTGTCACACGCTCGGTGCACCATATCTCTGCTACACCTGGGGCTTGCAGCAATCTCTGGGATTTTAAAATCCAGCCCCCAGTTTCTAGGTGTGCCACACAGAACCACTTACTTGTGATTTTAAGCACATCTCTTAATCTTTCAGTGCTGTGGTCCATTTGGCTGTAGCTGAGTCCAGAGTTTTTTTTATCATCTTAGAAACACTGCCAGGATTAAACTACTGATCCCTCTCAGGTGATCTGCCATTACTAGTCCATGCCTTTGTGACATCATGGCTTGATTACTGCAATGCCCTTTACCTAGGGCTACCGGGGGTTGATCTTCGCTGCCTACAGCTAGTTCAGAATGTGACAGCCAGGCTGTTGACTGGCCTTTCAAAGTCATGTCACATTACGCCTGCACTTTCTGCACCGACTTTCTATTAGGTGGCAGATCATCTTCAAGGTTGGGTTGCTGACCTATAAAGCCCTGCATGGGCTGGAGACCAGTTACCTGCAAGACCTCCTACAGCCCTTACACCCATCGTATCCCTTCCAGTCAGCTGAAGAGGGCCTCCTGGTGATTCCCAGGGTCCACCTGAAGTCATCCGGCACCCAGACTTTTTCTTTTGCGATGCCGACCCTGTGGAATTCACTGCCTCATCTGCTCAGAGAAGCCCCCTTGGTTAGTGCCTTCAAGAGGGATCTGAAGACCTTCTTATTTAATAAAGCTTTCCCCTTCATTTAATTCTAACTTACTGTGTTATTTGTTATGTATATTTCTGTGTATAGTGTTTGGGTATCTGTAAAGTGCCTAGAGTCACAATGAAATAGAGCACTCTATTAAATTAAAAAACTAAACTAACTGGGCTACTCAATTAATAGAAACTGTATATTTTATTAACATGCAGTACCCAAACGGGCAGCCACTGCTTATGTCTTGCCCAAAAACAGTCTGTAGAGTGCCGTGAACTGCTTACCATGCCATCAGAACAGTTCGGTCTGGGGCTTGCTAGCTCTGAGCTCCTCTGCCCTGTAAGAATTCTCGACCTGCTCTCTCAGGAAATCTTATGAACAAACTATGAATTACTATGCAATTCTAGAGTTTAATCTACTAGGATACTGATGTGATGCTGCAGGAAAATGAAATCTAATATGATGACAGAGTTCTATGCAAAAATGTCTTTTGTACTGGGACCTTAGTAATGAAGACAGTGATAATCAGTTTATAGGCCTCTGTTGCCTAGTCATTTAAAAAACTGAAAATGTACGTTGCAATTTTATCTCTCATTGGGCACAGCACACACACACACACACACACACAAATTGCACATCCCATGTACCAACAAGCATTTGTCAATGCCGAACATTGGTTGCCTGTTAAACATTTTTTTTTTTTTTGCAATTCTGAGTGATTTGGGATGCAAAAAAACATTTTGGCCAGGATCTGAAAAATGACAGCTATGAAATTCATGAGGTGCTGTGAAGAAATGGCTATGTTGAAAATGTGGGGTCAAAATATTGAAAATCGTCACAGTTACGAGCCTGCATTCACAAATTTCAATGTAGGCTCATAACTTTGTTGTTTGAGAATAAATTTGCCCCAGATTTTCAACATACCCTTCTTATGACCCCACCTCATGAACAAGTGCAGAGAAAAATTTCAACACCTGCCCAAAAGATGATTTCGTGCAGCAACTGTGAAATCACCTTTCGGGATGCAAAAAGACATTTTGACCAGGATCTAAAAAAAAAAAGTACTGCTGTCATGTTCATGAGGTGTTGTGAAGAAATGGCTGTGTTGAATATTTGGGGTCATAATATTGAAAATTGCCAAAGTTACGAGCCCACATTCACAAATTTCAATGCAGGCTCATAACTTTGTAATTTATTTTGCCAGCCTGCTCTTGCCCTGTGCACACACACAGCCACACTGGGGCCAAGGATAACATTTATATGTGATTTCTGTGACTATAACATTTCTCTTTGGCCCACAATAGTCTCTCTATCTCTTTTTTTCCTCTGGATGGTGGCACAAGTCAAAGATTTATTTTGACAGCCTGCTCCTGCCCTGTGCACACACACACACAGCCACACTGGGGCCACGAATAAACTTTATTTGTGATTTCTGTGATGATAACATTTCTCTTTGGCTCTCAATAGTCTCTGTTTCTCTTTTTCTCCTCTGGATAGTGGCACAATAAAAAGATTTATTTTGCCAGTCTGCTCTCTCCGTGTACATACACAGCCACACTGGGGCAAAGAATAAACATTATTTGTGATTTCTGTAACTATAACATTTCTCTTTGGCCCCCAATAGAGTCACTTAGAATTGTGGAAGAAGTAAAAGGCAAAAGCCCATATCCACTCATATCTCTTCACCCATAGTAACCCAGGGAATGGTCAGCTAAAAAATTGTCTAATCCTTTTTCAAATCGATCTTTTGTAGTACTAATAATAACTTCAGTCAGAAGAGAATTCCAGGGATTTATAACTCTCTGTGAAAAAAAGTAACTATGTTTTCCTGTATGAATTCTGTTTCTTTTTAACTGTACAGGATGACCTCTAGTGTCTATTTTAAATTATTTGAACTCAATGCCCATATCATCCATTAGTGTTTCATCATTTAGGATTTCCCTAGTCAGCATAAGGTCACCTCTAAGCCTTCTATTTTCTAGTGTCGTTAATCCTGTATTTTTTAGTTGCTGTGCATAAGTAAGTGTACGAGCTCCTTCAATATATTAAATGATTTTTCTCTGAATTTTTTCTATTCTAAGAATGTCCGTTTTTTTTGAATGGACACCATAATTGTGAGGCATAATCAAGTAAAGGGAGAATGTATGCTTTATACAATTATAACCTCTAGGTAGCACTATCCCAAGGGCTACTACCCCTGCCTGCGTGGCTAGTAGCAGGTTAAGGGGCCTGAGTTCTGAAATGGGTACCTCCACCCAGAGGTCAGGGTTGGTAGTGGTCAAACTAACCTGGGCACAGCCCTCCGGGACACTTTAACCCCCCCTTTCCCTTCTAGTGGCCTGAGCAATATACGATAATCACTTTCACAGTACCCCTTGTACACCATACCAGTACCCACACTGTTTGCACTTACCACCAAGGCTGGTACCTCTGGCTCAACCCTGGGGACCCCCTGTAAAACAAGGTTATGCACAGTAAATAGCAACAGTACAGTACTCTTCGCACAAACTGGAACCACAGTCAGGTTAAATGCAACAAAAAAAGTCAGATCTGATTTATTCAGAGGACTTGAACAAGGAAGGGGCGTAATCAGGTTGATTGGCTTAAAGGCTATATTAATCAAACAGTTATATATTCACTTTAAGTCCCCACACAGTCACACACTCTGGGTACCCAGGTAGGAAAATGGTGGGCTAGCCAAGAACGTTGCAGCTGGTTGGGGCCCTATGATGGGAGAAAGCAACATGCACAACACACACTACTTGTAATCTGGAGCCGGGGACTCAGTTCATGAAAGAAAAGCAACAAAACAATCAGATGACAACAATTTAGATTTAGCTGTTGTTGCAGGGAGCTACCCTGATGTTTACTCACGATACCCAATACTGGACGCAGGCAGGACGAAATCGAGATTGCAGGTTGTTGAGCTGGAGTGCCTGGAGAAGTGGGGCTGACACGAATCATCGAGGCATTGTACTTGTTCAAGTGTTGAGCAGGGGGCTGATCCCAGGCAGATCTCTTGATGATGGCGTTCTCTGTGCAGTGGGTAGTCCGGCAGGGCCAGTGTGGCAAGGCCCAGGCCCAATGGAGATGATTTTGGATTCAGTCCGTGGGGCTGGATGCGGCTTCCAGCAAGCAGAATACAGTTCAAGCCACAGTGGGGAACCAAATGACGACCCACTATAAGCACACAACACATTCACATGTAAGGAAATTCCATTGTACCAGGCAAAAGGCTCTCCGGTCTCAATTACAGAGTCTCTGCACAATCCAGGAGTTCAGAGGTGGCTGGAAGTCTAGACAGGCCGATCGCATTCAGCAAATCTTTGGTCTTCTTCAGGTAGGAGTCTGGTCACAATTCAGTGGCTTACTTTGCCCTCCAAGTTCGGATTCAGTCCGAAAAATCAAAAGTTCCCTCTCAGGGACAGCAGGCAGGCATGCAGGCCATAACTCAGGCCTTTCCACAGTTCTCCCACGTGAATTCACTATGTATTGCTGCTCGAACTACCTCGAGCTGTTACTTCTTCACTTCCCAACTTAGATCTAACTGAAACTGCAAGCAGTTTGGGACTGATCTGTCTGTCAATCACAATAAGGGCTCCCCCTCCAGGTTATTTTAGGCGCAAAAAGCCCAAAACTACAATTCCTACAAGTTTTACCCCACCAAGCCCCTGTAGGCAGGCTCCACTTTAGACTCCCAAATGTACTGATTGGCCCATTTCAGCAGTCCAGGACCAAGATGGTGGAAACAAACAGAACTGTCCATGCTTCAAAGAAGGCAGGTTAGAACAAACTGCAATATTATTACTACTCTAACAAATGATCAGTAAACAAGCACATCTTCTAACAGAGCTCCCTTTTAGATAATTATGACTGCAATCCAGGCAGCTGTTAAAGAGACAGTACACAGAGGTTCTATAGGCACTCTCTGGCAATCACATTTAAACTGCAAAAATGCAGGACACCAGCCTGGCAGTGAGCATTTAGACAAGCTCAAGGAAGACTTTTCAGGAACCCCCATTTGTAAGGGGGTTGCACCCTTCCCTGCCTGGAGAAAACTTGGCATCCGCGTCAAGTCTGTACCATCACAATATCAAAAATGCAATATAAATAATCATATATATATATATATATATCATTAACTTGTTACATCACTATACCTTTCAATATACTTTACATTACTACATCCATATTAACAATACTTATGCATGTTTCATACAAGTAATACTGAGTCATTCAATAACTTCTTGTACATTAAACAATGTAAGAGGGGGCCCTTTGCTATCAGCTAACTTGGGGCTGGATGGGTCAGGGGCACCATGGTGAGAGGGAAGAACAAGTAACCTGGAGTTGGCCATCAAGCTAAATTTGGGCAGTGAGCTTGGCGAAACATAAACCCCTTTGTGAACCACATTGAGAGGCAAATCCACTGGCCTCCCAGGGGAATCATAACCAAAGCGTAGCACTGGCTTGACAGCTCGGCCATTCTTTCTGGGGGGAGCGGCCACAGTCTCTGTACTTTCAGCACTAACTTTGGAGCTTTCATCACTTGTGAGGGGTGCCTCTGCATGGATGGGAATGTCCAAACTCGGAGCACTGTCAGCTCCTTGCTCTGTAGGCTCTTTTTCCACAACACTTTGCTCATTATCTTCTGATGGAGACTCAGGTTGCTCATTTTGAGGAGGCTCTGGCACAATTAGGCTTTGCGGCACTGAAGGGGGCTGTCAACACTCTCATATTGTTCTTCAAGTTCTGGTGTGTCACCAGAGAGACTCAGACCATCAGCCCCTTCTTTGTGCCATTCACACAGTTCCACAAAACACAGAGAGTCTGCAACCTCAGATGTAATACTTTGCACTTCACTTTCAGGGAGCATTGGCTCCAAGGATGAAGTTGGGGGGGTTAGGCAGTCCAGAGGGCCCAGCTTCATCCCCACAATTAGTCATAGGGTTACCTTGAAACAGCTGACTCAGTTCATAGGTGGGGTAATAGGCATTGTCACACTCTCTTTTGTCAGAGGTGCAGGGGCAGATCCAGGAGTCCTACAGATGGGGGAGCTCATGTCAGATAAAAAATAAAAATAATAGGACAGGGGTCTGGTGGGCCACCTAGGCCCCCAAAAACCTTTTAACATTTAGATGCATTCTTGTGCATTTTGGAGGGTATTTCTAATGCAATTTCTACCTATTTCCTCCCTCCCCATGCTTTGTGAGTTGCACCCTAGCACCATCCCCAGAGTCCCCACAGTCCACATGACAGTATGTTGCCCAAAATATCCTCCCACCTCAAAAGTAAAATAAAATACCAGAAGACTGCAGCTGGGCAGCAGGGCATCCGAAACACATAAAAATGAGACACGTTGAAAGAGACTTGGTGATTAAGACAAACTGCAGACAACTTAAATGACAATCCAAGTAAACAAGTTCACAAATGTCACTCACTCAAGCACATTATGACATTACCATAAAGCCAACCCATCCCCGTTTATCCTGCAGTACAGAGTAACCTTTCCCCCAACCTTACCTCAGTAAAAAAAAATACAATAACTATAGAAATATGGGAACAAAGTCACTTTGCTATCTAGTTTCTGAAAATATCATTTCAAGTTTGCTTGCTATTTTTTTAAACCAGATTTTATTCTATAGAGCAACTTATTCCAAAGAAAATACATTTTTAAATAAATAAAATATTTTTTATTGTTTTAAAATGTCCTTTACTGGGACAACCCCATGGTATGAGGCATCTCATTTTTATGATAGGCCAAGAAGTCAGTAAGCAGACAGCATAACATAGTTTTTAAACAAACATAAAAATGCATTTTTTTTTATTAGCAACAGCACTTGCTTGGGTACATCACAACTTGCACCCCCTCCCCATTCAACACATATAACTACATAAACCACATATCTGATTCTATCACTTTTTTCTCCGGTTTTGTAACTGCCTGTGTCAATGAGCCAAACAAGGTCTTATGACTTCTGTTGCTAATTTTGCTCTCCAAGCATGCAGAAACTCCTGCACATGCCATAATATACAGCTGAACACCTTCAAAACCCCTTTGTCTATTACTTCCCTCCGTACTCATTCACACTGTACAACCGTGACTGAAAAGACCACACAGATCAGACATACAGTACATGCTGAAGTTTTTACCTCAGTTCAAAGGTCTCATGTACCAGTTTCTGCCTTTCCTGGATCATGCTGTTGCTGAGACCAGACCTGCCCCAGCATTAGTTTTGTATCATTCCTAGCATGCTACTGGAGGAAACTACCCTCCAACTCCCTCTCCTGCGAATCCACACCAAAATCAGTTTGCCATATAGGACAAAACCAGCAGTGACCTTAAACTATTTTAATGTCATGAATTTAAGCTCCCCATACTAAAAATTAATAACACTAGTGCTACATTTATTACACACCCGGTTTGATGGAACACTAATGTCCTGTCCCATCCCAACAGCCACCTCCCACCCACCATAGTTTTAGACTGTGAAAGTCTTTTTTTTTTTAAAGCAAGGAGTACCTGATTAAATGAAGACTTGATCCATTTTCAGCAGGCTGAAGTCTATGTGCCCCTTGTTGAGTACTGTCTTCGGTCACCTGGCTGCCGAGCTCTTTCTCTCTAGACAGCGCACACTAACCCCATGACTTCTAACGAGCAGAGCTCTCAGTTACAGCTTGCTTCAGCTACCGGAAGATGACCTGAACCTCACTCCAACTCCTTGTGCTGATTTACCAAGGCCACACTGACCCTGCGTTGCTGGACTGCTGCCGCCTGAAATCCCGGGGTCTGCTCTTCACTTGTGGGCTCTACTCTCTCTCTCTGTCTGCTCCTCAGTAGTACACTCGCTCCTCTCTTGCTCCAACATTAATCTTCTGAATGAAGAAATTACAGCTCACTCTTGTTTTGGCAGCCCAGGCATTCAAAGAAGGCACCCCTTGCTAGCCACATTCACTGTTGGACACAACAGCAAATCAAGAGCAGTGAGCACCAGGCGACCTGGTTGAGATCTGTATTGTTAAGGTCCATGCTGCTTTGCTGCAGCTGTACCCCCACCCGTGCACTACCCCTGCATGAACAAAGGAGCTGCACCAAGCCTACAAAAGTAGAGAATGAATGCTCAGGCTCACTAACGCAAGACCAGCTGCTGCCACAGTGCTGGGACCTGACCACATGGTGCAGGATGAAAGTTAGTATGAAATTCATGCTGGAGACCAGCTTTTCTGGTGAGGGAAGCTTGTTCCATAGGCTGGGGGCTTGGCAAGAAAAGGATCTGCCGCCAGCATTGGTCCTTACTCTGGGGACAACTATGTAATGCGGGTGGGTGTGGTTGTTTACTGCACTACCAGGACACTGGAGGACAGATGAGACCCATGTGGCTCAGGCGGCTTTCATGGAGGCATTAGCGCATACCGATTAAGAATGCAGCATGGTGTGTTACTAATAGAGAAGCTCCATGATGGGGGATCTATAGCACCCTTAACTCCCCCTCTAAATCTGCCTATGGTGGTGGACTGACAGTCACTATCATTCTGGGACTGCTGCGGGGGAAACCTTAAATCTGTAACTACTGGGGTAGATTGTCTCTTTTTTTGCAGCAGCATGAGTCACTGGCCCAGAGGAATCAATCTCTGATGGTTCAGCCTCAATTATGACTTAGCCGATAGGTAGCAAGTGGTTACGGTGCATGGTCTTGACAGCTTTGGAGTTATTCTCTGAGCGCACCTTGTACACTGGTAAATTTTATTTATTTATTTTATTTATTAAATTTTGGTGACCGGGTAGGCCCACTGAGCCCTGAAGGTCCCTTTTTCAGGGGCGACCCGGGATAACAATACAAGATAAAATACAGTGGAGAAAAACTTTTGATTACATAGGTTGTTCAAGCATAAGGTGGTTACAGACAGTGGTTACAGACATGGTTATCATCATGACACAGTTTTGTCTTGGTACTACTTGGCATAGTGATATACATGAGGTAGCATTGGTCCCTAGGTGTCCAGATACTAGAGGGAGGTACATGGTCGGCTTACCTTTGGGAAGGTTTGATGCAGAAAAAGGAGATACCTTAAGAGCCGTGGCAGTGGCATGAACTTGTGGCCAGTATATGGGACTTGAGCCTGGTGCAGAAGTTTGTGAGTGAGGAGGCGTCCTGGCCCCGGGGGGAAGCTTGTTCCATAGGCTGGGGGCTTGGAAAGAAAAGGATCTGCCGCCAGCATTGGTCCTTACTCTGGGGACTTCTAGTAGTGTTCGTTCTGATGTCCTTAAATTCCTAGGGTTGTGTTTAATAGCTATGGTTCTGGCTATGCTTGGTGGAGCGGGGGGTTTGAGTAGCTTGTAGGCCTGGACAAGCAATGGGTATTGGAGATGAGTGGCCAATGTGGGCCACTGGAGCTGGGCCAGAGTGTCACAGTGGTGACGTCACGGGTGGTCTTGGGTAGCGAACCAAGCTATTTTGTTATATAGGATTTGCATCCTGGATACCTCTTGTTTTGCCATGCCCTGTATAATCGGGGCCGCATAGGTCAGGGTAGGGAGCAGGACACTTGTCACAATGGAGAGCCTGGCCTCAGGGATGAGCTGGTCCCTGAGTCGGTACAAGGTACCAAGTTTGCGATGTAGGGTCCTGGTGACCTGGTCCATGTGGTCCTTGCAGGTGATAGACTGATCCAGAGTTAGGCCTAAGTATTTTAGGGAAGGAACTACATTAATGCTTTAGCCAGAGAGTGTGGTTAGTCGGAGGGATGAGGACCTGTCAAGTCCCAGTGATCTTGGCCCGAATAGCATCGCCTTGGTTTTGTCTGCATTAAGTACCATTCTATTCTCACACAGCCATGTCTCTAGGGATGCGAGGTCCTTTTGGAGGAGCGGACCAAGGGCGGCCACATCGCCCAAGGGTTGGTCATTCAACTTTTCAACTACTACATGGGGAAGATGGTGCCACCTATCAGCAATTTTGTGTTTGCCATGCAGTCCCAAATTGCGTAACAATACACGGTCTCCAGCCCGAAGCTCTTGAGCCTTTACTTTTTTATCATGCCTTTCTTTGTTGGTGAAATTTCTCTTGGCGGACATTTTTTGGACCAGTTGATAGGCATGGTTCAATTGAGCTTTCAGTTTCTGTACATACTGTAGGTAATTTTCAGCTCGGACCTCATCTGGAGAGACCCCAAAGCAGACATCAACAGGCAGTCGGGCCTCCCTCCCGAACATGAGGTGGTAGGAGGAGAACCCAGTAGCATAATTTTTTGTGCAATTGTATGCGTGGACCAAGGTGCTAATCTGCTGGCTTCACTTAGGCTTGTCTTTGGGATGGAGGGTGCCCAGCATATCTAGAAGGGTGTGGTTAAAACATTCTGGTTGAGGGTCCCCCTGTGGGTGATAAGGGGTGGTTCTTGACTTCCGCACCCCCCATAGAGAGAGCATTTCTTTGATTAGCTGACTTTCAAAATCTCTGCCTTGGTCAGAGTAGATCTGTCGAGGGGCACCATAGTGGACGAAGAAATTTTCCACTAGCACCTTGGCCACGGTAGATGTCTTTTGATATTTAGTTGGAAAAGCTTGTGCATACCATGTGAAATGATCTGCAACCACTAACACATTGCCAATATTCCGCTGATCAGGTTCTAAACACAAAAAGTCTGTGCAGACCAGTACCATGGGGGTGCTGGTAATAATATTGACAAGGCGGCAGCTCTCTGAGGCAGGGCTTTCCTTTGCAGGCAACGACTGCAGGTCTTTACATGGTGCTCAACATCGGCTCCCATCTTGGGCCAGCAGAATCAAGATTGTACCAAGTCGAGAGTTCTGTCAATACCAAGGTGCCCCATGTGATTGTGGAGGGACCTCAGTACCAAATCTTTAAAGGCCATGGACAGGACCAATTGCTGCCTGTCTACTTGACTGCCACGATCCACTGTCTCTCTGTACAACAACTGATTTAGTAGCTTCAACCTGGGGCCTTCCATAGAGCAGTTCGCAAGTCAGGGGAACACAACTTGGACACATCTTTCCCCGCACACAGGGCATGAAGTGTGGGCTGAATCATAGAAACTTGGGACTGAGCCCACTGAATGCTGTCATTGTCAAATTGAGGTAGTGAACTAATATCTAGAGCAGAAAAGTGGCAATAGGCAGCCAGTATGCAGGTATCAGGAAGGCCCAAGCAATCTACTAAACAGTCCACTGTGTCTGCAGACATCTGTTCATCTCGGTCAAATTTTTGGCACAAGGCTCAGATGTCAGGTTCAGACAGCCTGACCCAATCATTCTTGGAAACTGGCCTTCATGACAAGATGTCAGCATCAATATGTTTCAGGTCTGGCCTGTATTCAACAGCATAATCACAGGTTGATAAGGCGGAAAGCCACCGGTGCCCAGTGGCATGTAACTTAGCTGAAGTCTTACACAGGTTAACGGGTTATTGTCGGTCTTTGCCCCATAGAGGTATTCATGAAACTGGTCAATGATGGCCCATTTAAGGGCAAGGAACTCCAGCTTGTGCACAGGGTAGTTTTGCTCCGATGGGGTCAAGCTCCTACTGGTGAAAGCCACTGGTCTCAAACCATCCTCATGGGCTTGATACAGAACAGCTCCTAGACCCTGCAGACTGGCGTCCATATGCAGCACATAGGGCTTGGTGGGGTCAGCATAGATGAGGATGGGGGTGTGGGTGAGCTGGTATATGACTTTGTAAAAGGCTGCTTCACATTCGGGTGTCCAGCAGGGCCCAAAAACTTCACCTGTGTGGAAGTACACTTTTTCTGGTTCTTTGATGGCCTCTTTTTTATATTTATGGTAGGTAGGAGGGTAACCCTGGGTAAGATTCAAGAGCGTGCGAATCACCTTTGAATAGTCTTTTATGAACCTGCGGTAGTAGCCACAGAACCCCAGGAAACGTTGTAGTTCTTTCAAATTATGGGGCTGGGCCAAGTAGTCAGTGATTCAACCTTACTGGAATCAGTCTCTATCCCTTCTGCAGATACTATGTGCCCTACATACTTCATGGAGGTTTTAAAAAACTGGCACTTGTCAATGGACAGCTTGAGGCTGAAGTCTTTCAATTGGTCTAGGACTTTAAACAGTTGGGTCTTATGCTCCTCTAATGTGCGCCCAAACACAATGACATCGTCTAGGTACACTAGACATTCCAGCTAGTTCATGTCTCCTGCCGCACGTTCCATCAGTCGCTGAAAGGTGTCCGGGGCACCTGAAATCTCCTGTGGCATTCTCAGGAATTTGTAGAACCCCAAAGGACAGATGAAGGCTGTTTTCTCATGGTCCTCCGGGGCCATCAGGATCTGGTAGTATCCGCTGTGAAGATCCAATACCGAAAACCATTTGCTCCCATTCAAGCAATCCAGGGCATCTTGTATATGAGGCATGGTGTATTGATCAGGGATGGTCCACCGGTTCGGGGTTCGATAATCAACACACATCCTTACTGACCCATTCTTCTTATGCAAAACCACAATGGGAGAGGCATATGGGCTCCTTGATTCTTGTATCACACCAGCAGCGAGCATTTCCTGCAGGTGTCTCCTCACATCATCTATGTCTGCTGGGGTTAGAGGTCGGGATCTCTCTCGAAATGGCCGGTCATCATGCAGGCGTATGTGATGCTCTGCACCCTGTACACACCCCACGTCCCATTCTTTTAATGAAAACACTTGTTCTCTCTGAGCGAGTTTCTTGCTAATTCTAGCCTTCCATTCAGCTGGCAAATGGGAGTCACCAAAGTCAAATAAGTCAGGGGTCACTCTCTCCTTCTCACCAGAGCCATTGTTGTTGGGCAAAACGGCAGTGTTGGCTCAGTGTACTGTAGCTAGGGTGCACCCTCTGTTCACCCAAATCTCCCAATCTGACACATTCTGAATCTGGACTATCACTCATCATGCATAGGCATGGGCACGAGCAGGCAAGATGCTGGGTTTGACCAATAATCCCACTGGCAACTTTCCATCTCCTGGTGCAGCCAACATTAATATTTTGTTCTTTACTTTTCTCTTTAGGTGGACTTCTCCATGGATTGTGCACTGGGTGTTGGGAGCCAATACCAAGGAGTCAGGTTCCTTTTTCCACATTATCCCCACTGGCTCATCTGGGTCCACTTCATTGGGTCTCTGTTGCCAGTCATAAGCCCTTTTTACTAAGGCTGGAATTCTTAGGGCCCATCCAGTCAGCTGCCCTTGTTTCTCATGGCAGAGTTGTGCTAGTCTCCCAAACATGTGGGCGTTTGTTCCAGTAAACAGGGGAACCCCATAATACAGTCCGGTGGGGGGACACACTAGGGCCAGTGTCTCTGCTTGCTTCTCTATGCCCATGACAGTTGCAGGAAAAGACAACCAGAGGCGGGCATATACTAGATATGGATAAGACTTGTCACTCAGCCCCCACACATGTAGGCCTTCCAGAGATTGTAAGGGCACATCAGATAAATGTTTTGTCATACCAGTCCTGAAACACAATGGTCACTTGTGACCCACTGTCAAGCACAGCCCGAGTAGGAATACCATTCACAACCACATTAGTCTCCATTGAAGGGCCCACTATCTTGGACCAGTCTGGAGAGACAGTAGCAGGGGCTGGTACAGATGACTTAGCCACAAAGAAGTTGGAGTTAGGATTTCCTGAGTCTTCACTGTGGTCGTTTCCAGCACCTCTCGGCCATGGTTTCACTTTCCGGAGCTCCCCTTGAAGTCTGTATACAATCTAATCTAAGTCTTTTGGGTACCGTCATTCTTTCTTCATATGCCCCTCCTTCCCACAATTATGACAGAGTATGCTTTCTAGAGTCTGGCATGGCCGAGGCATCACTGGGGGCTGAGGCGGGATACCACCAACAGAAAATCATGATTCAACCTCCGTCTGGTGTGTGGTGAGCATGGGGAGATGCCTCAGCAATAACCTCACTTCCATAGTCAATTCATCAATCTTTGAGCTGCTGTCAACAGGGGATGCCTGGGAGAGCACCCCCACCCCCACAGCAGATACACTCTGAGAGGGGTTTTGGCCCACTGTATCTCTGGAATGGGCTTGTAGGGAAACAGTGGCCCTCATTTCTCAGACCTCTCACAGTATCTCATCCCCAGGGTGGAGTGTCCTTGCTAGCCTCCCAATGTTCAACCGGCACTGTATTTTGCCCCTGAACATCACTCACATGTTCATCCTTGGTCATCTGGGCAGCAACAACAGCAGATACAGGAGGGGGGCCCCCCATGTGGCTGCCTCCTCTCAATCCTCCGAATCAGTCCGTCACAGGTAGGAGGCACATCCAACCGAGCAGCAAGGCATAGTTGGAGCAGCAATAATTCAGGGAATGGGGCTGACTTGAGGAGTTGGTCCAACCTATTCCGATCTAACTTAGCTGGGGCCATGCCACCTTTCCTTAGGCATTCCTGTAGCACTGCTTTGAGTCGAGGCACATACACAGATAAGGGCTCCCCTGGGTATTGCTGAGTGTTTTTGACCCTATCTCACAGGTCCGCATCCGAATCGGGACTCCCATACACATTTTCCAATGCATTCAAAAAATTCTTGAGCAGTTGCTTCTGGATTACTAGCCTGTGTAGCATGGATAGTAAGTTGGGCAGGGCCTCTGAGGCTTTCAACCACCCTTCTCCTCTCCTCTTCTCTGGTTCAGGGCATTGCCATTCTCAGATTTGAGGGGCAACATAGTCTATCCAAGTCTCCCAATTGTCCTCTCCCTGGGGTGTGGGGAGGGTGCCTGAAAACATCCTCAACTGGTGATACGAGTCGTGACTAATAGTGGGTACAGATATAGAGGCCAGCACTGGCATGGGCACAGAAGGCGGGGCAGTAACAGGTGCTGGAGTGGGAGGGAGTGTTGGGGAAGGAACACCCCCCAGGTGGCAGGAATAGTTTCTTAAAGTCCTCTACAGTGTTCCCTTCCTCCAGCAACAACTTAGCAAATTTCTCCTCAAAAGTCTCAGATAATGGTGGGAGCTCATCCTCCCCAGGGTCTTTACTGTCTTTTGTTATCACTTACCAGGCGGCTAGGACCCCTTCTGAGGCAATAGTCTGTGGCACTTTGGAGTTGTCCATGAGGTCACTACACTCTACCAAGGCTATGAAAGTTTGGGCGATCAAATCAGCCTGTCGACCCACCACCACAGGGTTTTTTAAACATTCAGCTTTGAAGAGTGCTCCCTCTACAGTGTCCTTACTGGTACCCGGGGGGAATATCCAGTATGAGCAGAGCATTTTGTGGGTCGATCTCCTGCCCAGTACACCACCCCACCAACTGGTGTACAGCCATTTCTACTTGGGTAGCCATTAATCTTTAATAATAATTCATAATTTTTGGCCACTAGAAGGCACAAAATCCCAGCGGTGAGCCTCCAAGATGTAACTCCTAGATGGCGCTATCCCAAGGGCTACTACCCCTGCCTGCGTGGCTAGTAGCAGGTTAAGGGACATGAGTGCTGAAATGGAGAGGTCAGGGTTGATAGTGGTCAAACTAACCTGGGCACAGCCCTCCAGGACACTGTAACCCCCTCTTTCCCTTCTAGTGGCCTGAGCAATATATGATAATCACTTTCACAGTACCCCTTGTACACCATACCAGTACCCACACTGTTTGCACTTACCACCAGGGCTGGTTCCTCTGGCTTGACCCTGGGGACCCCCTGTAAAACAAGGTTATGCACAGTAAATAGCAACAGTACAGTACTCTTAGCACAAACTAGAACCACAGTCAGGTTAAATGCAGCAAAAAAAGTCAGATCTGATTTATTCAGGGGACTTGAACAAGGAAGGGGTGTAATCAGGTTGACTGGCTTAAAGGCTATATTAATCAAACAGTTATGCATGTGCTTTAAGTCCCCACACAGTCACACACGCTGGGTACCCAGGTAGGAAAATGGTGGGCTAGCCAGGAATGTTGCAGCTGGTTGGGGCCCTGTGATGGAAGACAGCAACATGCACAACACACACTACTTGTAATCCAGAGCCGGAGGGCTCAGGTCGTGAAAGAAAAAGCAACAAGACAATCAGATGACAACACTTTAGATTTAGCTGTTGTTGCAGGGAGCTACCCTAATGTTTACTCATGATACCCAATACTGGACACAGGCAGGATGAAATCGAGATTGCAGGTTGTTGAGCTGGAGTGCCCGGAGATGCGGGGCCCACACAAATCACTGAGGCATTGTTCCTGTTCAAGTATTGAGCAGGGGTCTGATCTCCATGCAGGTCTCTCGTCGATGGCTTTCTCTGTGCAGCGGGTATTCTGGCTGGGCCAGTGCGGCAAGGCCCAGGCCCAGGCCCAATGGAAATGATTCTGGATTGAGTCCATGGGGCTGGATGCGGCTTCCAGCAAGCAGAATACAGTTCAAACCACAGTGGGGAACCAAATCACGACCCACTATAAGCACACAACACATTCACATGTAAGGAAATTCCACTGTACCAGGCAAAAGGCTCTCCAGTCGCAATTACAGAGTCTCTGCACAATCCGGGAGTTCAGAGATGGCTGGAAGTCCAGACAGGCCGATCACATTCAGCAGATCTTCGGTCTTCTTCAGTTAGGACCCTGGTCACAATTCAGTGGCTTACTTTGCTCTCCAAGTTCGGATTCAGTCCGAAAAAGGCACAAGTTCCCTCTCAGGGACAGTAGGCAGGCATGCAGACCAAAACTCAGGCCTTTCCACAGTTCTCCCATGCGAATCCACTATGGACTGCTGCTCGAACTACCTCAAGCTGTTACTTCTTCACTTCCCAACTTAGATCTAACTGAAACTGCAAGCAGTTTGGGACTTCCCCAAGATCCAAAAGGTTCGGTTAGCTGATCTGTCTGTCAATCACAACAAGTGCTCTCACTCCGGGTTATCTTAGGCACAAAAAGCCCAAAACTACAATTCCTACAAGTTTTGACCCCACCAAGCCCCTGTAGGCAGGCTCCATTTTAGACTCCCAATTGTACTGATTGGCCCATTTCAGCAGTCCAGGACCAAGATGATGGAAACAAACAGAACTGTCCATGCTGCAAAGAAGGCAGGTTATAACAAACTGCAATATTATTACTACTCCAACAAATGATCAGCAAACAAGCACATCTTCGAACAGAGCTCCCTTTTAGATTAATTATGACTGCAATCCAGGCAGCTCTTAAAGAGACAGTACACAGAGGCTCTATAGGCAGTCTCTGGCAATCACATTTAAACTGCAGAAACGCAGGACACCAGCCTGGCAGTGAGCATTTAGACAAGCTCAAGGAAGACTTTTCGGGAACCCCCATTTGTAGGGGGGTTACACCATGGAGAATGACAGCCACCTCTTTAGATTTAATATTATATTCAATTGACCACCAGATGCGATTAGCTTTATTAATGTTTCCTGTTATTTATCGAAATCAAAAGACTTTTGTATAATAATACCGAAATCCTTTTCAGATTGTACTTTAATAGTCTCGGTCTTTCTTTTATTAGTTGCTGCAGGAGTGGCAACAGAGGTGGGGGCATCAGGAACAGCACTGGAGTTTTTCGTATACTAATTTGTTTTGAGAGCCCTGGGGCGGGGACATGCAATGAAGCCAGCATCTACTTAGCCCCCCTTGCATGAGGGGCTGGCAGCGGTGGTACTCCCAGCCTCCACCAGAGGTGCACAATATGCTGGACAGTCTTCCCTCCTCCCACAGAGAAGGAGAGCAGTCCATCGGACACTCAATTCTACTGCTCTTGGCTGGCTCTCCAACTCCTGAGTCCGTCTTCAAACCCGGGATGTAGGCGCAGCAAGCAGACGCTTGTATGTTGCTGTGACAACTTTGTAATTTTTTCACATTTTGATCCCAAATGTTCAACATAATCTGCTTATCATCTTACAGTACCTCATAAACCCCATAGGTGAAAATTTCTTAGTCTGTGGAAAAATGCCATTCTGCGCCATAGATGTGGAAAATCATTTTGGACAGAATGTGATAAATGACAGCTGCAGTGTTCATGAGGCGGTGTGAAAAAATGGCAATGTTGAAAATTGGAAGTGAAAATATGAGAAACTGGCAAAGTTACGCACATGTGTAGGAAAATGTCAATGAGCACGTGTAACTTGATCGTTTTTTGGTATTTTTGCTCCCAATTTTCAACATGGCTTTTTTGGGACCCCACCTCATGAACAGTGGCACTGCCATGTCATTACTTGGCCATGAAAGGTGATTTCATACAAAGATCACGCCATTCCATGCCACAGGTGGGCAAACACATTTTGGGCAGGATGTGAGAAATGACAGCTGTACTGTTCATGAGGTGGTATGAAAAAATGTATATGTTGTCAGTTTGGAGTGAAAATATTAAAAATTCGTAAAGTTATGTGCCTGCATAGAAACTGCACAATGCACGCTCCTAACATGGCCATTTTTGGGAATTTCTTCACCAAATTTTCAGCATGGGCTTTTTGGGACCCCACCTCATGAACAGTGGCACTGTTGTTTTATTACTCAGTCCCAAAAGGTGATTCTGCACAGGGACTATGAAATCACCTTTCAGGACCAAGTAACAAAACAACAGTGCCAATGTTCACGAGGTGGGGTCCCAAAAAGCCCATGTTGAAAACTTGGTGCAAAAAGACTTAAAAATGACCAAGATATCAAAATAAGTTCAAAACGCCACTGACTGCCATTATACGGCACTTATTTTGATTCTTCAGTTCGCCTTTTGGCTTTGAAGATTACAGATGTGTCCCGGTCCACAGAAGATGCCAGCCGCCAACCTCCAGAAGTAAGTATGGGGTGCGGGGAGGCACAGGGAGGTGGGTGCACAGAGGGAGGGTCAGGATGGGGGAGGGGGATGGGGAGATAACGAGGAACCGTTTTCTTCTTTACAGGTTTAATTTAAAAAAAGGACATCAGGGGGCTGTTTTCTTTTTTTCAGGGATAAAAAATGTTTGAGGACACTGGGGGTGGCCTCCCCTGTGTTCCAGAGTAGCGGTGAGGGGGAGTTAATTAACTGGGAACACTGGGGTGGGTCCCCAGTGTCCCATAGAACAAGGGGGATTGTGGACATGGGATTGGGCACCCTGATGTTGAACACTACGGGGGGAAGGGAGAATCGCTGACATGGGGATTGGGCACCCTGGGTGGGCTGAGCGGTCATGCAAATCAAAGGGCCGAAACCCTCTTGGATTAGAACGGCTTTGTTCCTTTGAAGTACCTGACCGTTCAACCCACCCAGCAGAGAGTTGCATCAGGACCACACCTAGTGGTCATTGGGGTAGACTGCCGAGGCCCTGGTTCTGTGAACTACAATGGGCTCGGCAGTGATACCCCCTGAAATCCCATATTGCCACAATATGTTAGTTTGTGCAAGCGCAACCAACGTAATAACAAAATACATCAAACACACTTTAAAATCAGAAATGTTTCCTGTCATGTTACACTTTGTATATGTGTTAATGTGGCATTTAATGAAGAAATGCAGGAAAATAATCAGTTATATGAAATACATCTTGCATATACCTGACAACTGATAATCGCTGCTATGACACAGCCAAACACATTTGTTGTAATTTATGGTGTGTAGCTACTAAATTAGTGTAGTATTTTATGTAGAATTTAGAGTTGATTAAATTTTGAAAAAGCTATTCCTGTATATATTCTTGCATGCATTCTCTGAGGTAGTTGCGTGTGGGAGGGTGCAGGGGCAGAGGCACATTCACTAGTTTTTTTCTTTTCTGTTATAAATGAGAGGAATGCTGTCCTTTCAACGAATGACAATGAATTGCATTTTGTACTTTTTAACTACTATATTTTATAAGAATCTTTATATTATTACATATTGCAACTTACACCTTGTGTTGCATGATTGAATTAAAGGGATGATGAGAACAAAACAGTATCAATCAATCAATCGATCGATGAATCGATCAAAATCTTTATTTATCCAGGCGGTCATCATTCAGCAATGCTCATTTGCAAGATGGACCTGGTTGGAACATATTCACCAGCTGAACAGACCACACAATGATATTGCATTCACAATTTGAACAAAACCACACGATAATAATAATACATTCAGGAGAAAGGTACACCAGATAATACAAGGCATAGATAAGATAGTACATTACATCAGTTCATATAGTCATAGCATAGTACTTGCAAGGTACAAGGTACAATACACCATGTACATACAGGCGGTAGCTTCAGGGATGAGGCAGTGGGGTTGAAAAGAAATAATATAATAATAAAGGGGAGGGAAGTGCCTGGGTGGCAGGGTAGATTAAGGAGAGGAGAGGGAGAGGGAGGGCAGAGGGGGTAGTGAATAAGGGAACAGGGTGGGGAAAGAAAAGTAGTGCTAGGGGGCAGTAAGGGAAAAGTAGAATACTGGGTACACGGGATGGAGGGGAAGTGGCTGGGGGGTTGTCTCAACCAACTAGTGGGGGCTCCATCCCTAAGAAGGGAGACTGGGGGAAGGGATGTGATGACATGTCAGTAGAGCAGGGGGAGGACACCTGTAGCTAGAGGGAGGCAAGACAGTGTGATAGTAACTTACAGGCGGGTCCGAGATGGGAAGTGATCCAATGTAGGCATAAGAGCAGGTCCAGGTGACAAAAAACTGTTGCACACTTCTTTGATTGTGCGGAAATATAGCGCCTTGAAAGCAGGTAATGAGACAAACGTGCTCAATTTAAAGGTTCTTTGTAGGTTGTTCCACAGGGTAGGCAGCGCAAAGCTTACTGCTGCTCTGCTGAAGCAAGATTTTACTTTAGGTACTTTGAAAGTGATGAATGAGTAACTTCTAAATGCATAGTTTCCTATTTCGCTTAAGGGTATGCAGCCAGAGATGTAGAGAGGTAGGTTTTTTGTGATTGCTCGAAAGGTCCAGAGTGCGGCATTTTTGTGGTGCCTAAGTTTAAGGGAGGTCCATCCCACAACAGTGTATAGTGCACAGTGGTGTGTGGCAAAGGGAAGTCCTGTGATGAACCTCAGGGCTCTGTGGTAAAGCATGTCCAGTTTTACCAAGTAGGAGCTGGGGCACTGACTGTAAAGGAAATCTGCATAATCAGCCAGCGATAGAAAAGTGGATTGGATCGGTCGTAGCTTGGCATCTCTGGTGAGAAATCGGTTGATTCTAAAGAAGAATCCTAGCCTCTGTCTGAGTTTTTTTAGTAGGTCCTTGATATGTTCGATGAAAGAAAGTCTGTGGTCAATCCATACTCCCAGATACTTGAACTTTGCGACATATTCTAGTTTTTCTCCTAGGATTGTGGTGGTTTGAGGAAATGACCCACAAGAAGACAGGTCGGCTGCATGGGCAAATGGAGAAAAAAGCATCGCTTTTGTCTTTTTAGCATTCAGGAGTAGCTTTTTATGAATTAGTTGGCTTTGCAGGAGGTTGAATTCGGATTGGAGATCATTACAGGCAGCTTCAGGTGTTGGTCTACTTACATAGAGAATGGTATCATCTGCGAACAGATGGATGCTGGCATGTTTAATGCAATTGTTGATGTTATTAATGTGTATTGCGAAGAGAAGGGGACCTAAGATAGATCCTTGCGGCACTCCTCTTTGGAGGGGTTTGAGAGGGGACAGGTCACCTTCGGCATTAACTTGCTGAAGGCGCCCTGTAAGATAGTCAGAAAACTAGTGCAGCAAGGAGGAGTCCACATCTATAGTCTGTAAGGAGGAAAGGAGAAGGCTGTGACTGACTGTGTCAAAAGCCTTGCTTAGATCCAGGAAGACAGCATAGATAAAGTTTCTGTGGACAAGGTCTCCCTACCAATCATTAGTTACTTTAGTCAGGGCTGAGATGGTGCTTTGTTGAGCTCTGAAGCCCGACTGCATAGGGTTTAATAAATTCATTGTTTCAAGATAAGATCTTAGTTGCACATTTACAATTTTCTCCAGGAGTTTTGACAACACTGGGAGGAGGGAAACTGGCCTATAGTTGTTGAGATCACATGGGTCACCTGATTTAAACAGAGGGATGACATGAGCTGTCTTCCACACAGGAGGCAAGATACCCTGAGACAGGGATAAATTGAATAGGTGGGTGATGGGAACAGCTAGGACATGGTGGGCAATTCTTAAGAAGTATGGGTCTAGAGCGTCAGCACCGGTACTTTATCTGGTGTCCAGTTGTAGCAATAGGTCCTCAACCTCTTTTAGGAAAACATGTGGAAGCATTAAAAGCGAGGAGGTGGCTGAGGGTTCAGAGGGATATGTGTCTACCTGGGAGCATAGCTTGCATGCTGGGGAATTGTCAAACGCCAGGCCTGCAGTTGCAAAATGGTTATTAAAGGCATCTAGAATATCCATCCTTTTGCTGATAGTAGTGCTGTCAGAGATGATCTTGGCCAGAAGGGAGTTACTTGGGGAGTGGCCCAACAGGTCCTTGACAGTGTTCCAGAATTTAGTTGGAGTCTTGGCAACAGAGTCGAGTTCAGAGCGGAAGAACGTAGCCTTAGCTGTGCAGTATGTGCAGTCATATTCTCTGTTTCAATTTAGATTTCTCCTTATTGACCAGCAAATAGCATTTATTTTGCACATCATATTGCTAAATTCAGAATAGTGCAAATTCTAGAGTGAACAGCTTGATCAGTGCAACTCCTGTGTTTTAATTCACACTTTTCAAATGGGAAGGAGCAACACGGCAAGTTAGTAACTAATATAACTGTGCAATGTATTCTAGAGGGCTTCTGAGCTCACTTAAAAACTCCAGCCCCTAATGTACAGATAAGCCCCTGCAATATTCTGTACAGATAGTGGGACTTGCAACTTGAGGTGAAAACCAGTAACCAAACTACTGTATAATGATGTTAAAAATCGAGACTACACCACATACACGTTCACACTCTCTCACTGAAAGGGCAGTGCAATTCAGATCAGACGTCATCTACACATGGTGGTCATTGGTGTTTGATGCTGAAAATAAGGAAAAACAATACTAAAAAATACAAAGATAAGAAATGATATGCACAAGTAATGAATGGATGGGTCCCAGTTTGCTGGGATTTTTATAAATTATATTTGGGCTCTCCAGTTGGGGCAGGAAGGAGCTGGGACGGTTGAATGTGCCACAGTGGGACGGAATATGGGTCCCAGTTTGCTGTTGCTCTGTGTGTGTGTGTGCATCCATGCACCGCAAACATTTTGTTACAAATAACCACTTTTCAGAGGCGTGTCACTGTTGGGTCCTATGCATTTCATGTTTCACTGGGCTCAGCAGTGAAAGACCAGTGACCATGTACTCTGCTTTATGACACTAGTCATTGCTTGCTCTGTGGAAACTTGTCATAGTTGAAAGGAGTGAGCCGCTCATATCAATGAGCTGCTCCACCCTCCCATCTGCATGCTGCCACCCAGCAAGTAGCTGAGCAGTGTCGTGATCAGCCTGCTCGTCACACGCCCCCCCCAACATCCAACCTGTGCTGATGCTTCAAGTTGCTAGGTATGTAAGTTTCATTTTAATCCCCTTCATCTCCCTCCCTGTTCTGCCCACTGACTGGCCCCCTCTTTTCTTGCTGCCTCTTCTCCTGTACTGTGAGTCCCTGGTGAATATTCTGATGGCATTCATCTCCCTCCTGCTGCAGCTCCCACCCTGCTGTGGCCATGTACCTGGCCCATCTAACTTCTACCTCTGTGCTGTGCCTCCTGAGGAGCAGACAGCTGGCATGACTTTTCCGGGTGCTCTCAAGCAGCAGGACCACCGAGTTTCAATGCTGTTGCCAGGCACAGCTGTTGTTTTGTGTATGCACCAACAGCAGCTGTATCAGGTGCTTCTAAGGAATGGAAGCCCCGACTGTAAAATAGGCCACCAGGCACGGCTTTCCCGGGTGCTCGTGAGGAGCAGGCGCACACAGTTTTACTTAGTGGCTGTTGCTTTCAGTTTGCTGCCAGCAGTGACTCTACCTGTTACTCCCAATGAGTGGGAGCCCCAACTTTCAATAAGCTGCCAGGGGTGGCTTCACCGGGTGCAATGCTGCCACCAGGGATTTATTTTAAATAATTGTAGTATAGTCTGTTTTTATATGGTATTTATATTATGTACAGTGCCTTGATTTTCGAAAGGCACTTTAAAAATAAAGATTTGCTTGCTTGCTTCTTTTGAGTATGCCACCAGCAGCGGCTGTGCTGGGTACTCCCGAGGAGTGGAAGCCCTGGCTTTAAATAGACTGCCAGGGGTGGCTTCTCTGGGTTCTCCCAAGGAGTGGGAGCACCAGGTTTCAATGATGCCACCAGGTATTGTCACCAGGAACGGCTTTATTGGGTGGTCCTGAGGAGTAGGAGCCCCGACTATGAATAGGCTGCCAGACACATCTTTTCAGGATGCTTTCAAGGAGCAGGTGACCCTACTTTTTACTTTGGCCACCAGGCACAGGCTGTTAGGGGTGCTCACTAAAGGTATGATCCCCCCCCCATCTGCAAGTGGGATCTAGCACTTGGGCTATGACCGGACTGCTACACAATCTGGTAGCTTAGAGAAAGTGTGGGCAACTGAAGACTGGGCCATAAGCTAAGTCACTCAGCTCTTCAAAATGATGTAGGGTGTGGGTCTGACACAACTCTGTGTTCATACTGTACTCTGTGTTAGTACTGTGTACATATTGTTGCACAGTACAGTAGTGGAAGTGATATATGTGTGTGTGTGGGGGGGGGGACTGTACAATGGTGCAGCAAAGTGTGGTGGGAGATGAGTAGAGTCACAGGAGATAACTGGAGTTGTCGGGGGTAGAGACCATTGGAGCACAGTGCAGAGAGAGAGGAAAGGTTATATTACAGAACTGCAGCAGGTTGGGGATTAAACATATTGCCGCAGAGGGAAGATGTGTTAGGGAGATGACAGGAGAGTTTTGTGTGTGTGTATGTGTTGTATTGCAGCAGTGCTGAGGACAGATGCCTGTAGAGCACAAGAGAATGTGTGGATGGCACAATGAAACTGTTTTGAGATGAAGGTTGGGGGGGGGGGCACAGGCAGCAGGAGAGCTGAGCAAAGTAACTGCATCTGATGACCAATGGAGGTGTCATGAAATGGGTGGAAAATAGGAGTTGGGACTGAATGGAGACTGAGGCAGCAAAGTGCAATTTGAGAAAGGGGAAGCCAAAAGAGGGCTACATAGGGATGGGACAGGAGGTGGAAAAATTGGCTGCACAATGGAACACAAAGGGTGCAGGTAAACAGCACATTATCAGCAGAAAGGAAAGTAACCAGTGGGGGGTTC
Source organism: Neoceratodus forsteri (assembly GCA_016271365.2). NCBI lineage: Eukaryota > Metazoa > Chordata > Ceratodontiformes > Ceratodontidae > Neoceratodus > Neoceratodus forsteri. The sequence continues at coordinate 31,738,873 of CM057456.1, forward strand.
CATGCTGGGCCCTCTACTGTTCAACGTATTCACAGCCAACATTGCAAATGGTCTTGAGGGGAAGGTGTATCTATTCGCGGATGACACCAAGATATGCAACAGAGTGGACCTCCCCAGTAGGACAAATGACAATTGGATCAAACATGAAAAAAACTGAAGGCGTAGTCTCGAGCATGGCAGCTGATTTTCAAAGGCAAAAGTGCAGGGTCATGCACATAGGGAGAGGAAGCCCCAAAAAGGGAGTACTACTTGGGAGGAGAACGACTAGCAACAACCAGCCAAGAGCGTGATCTGGGGGTTTTAATATCAGATGACTTGAAAATGAGCAGACAGTGCGAGAAGGCAGCACTGAAGGCCAGTGGCATGCTGGGATGCTTTGGGAGGGAATAACGAGCCAGAGGAGAGACGTGTTACTGTCGCTGTATAGGGCACTTGTCTGTCCCTACCTGAAATACTGTGTCCAGTTTTGGAGACCACTCCTCAGAAAGGATATTGATAGAATGGAGACAGTACAAAGGAAGGCAACAAAAATGGTAAGAGGGTACATCAAATGTCATATGAAGACAGATTGAAGGAATTAAATATGTTCTCCCTGGAACAAAGGAGGGAGAGAGGAGACATGATTGAGACATTCAAGTACATTAAGGGTATAAATAAGTTGCAGGTGCAGGAACCTTTTGATTCCAAGGAAGATAGCAGAACAAGGGGCATGATCTTAGACTGAAAGGGGAGAAATTCAGGACCAATGTTGGAAAGTTCTTCTTCACAGAGAGGGTGGTGGTTGCCTGGAACAGCCTACCCTCAGAGGCTGTGGGGGCCAAAAAACGGTCAAGGGGTTCAAAAATGGTTGGGACAAGCACAAAGAAATCATTCAAAAGAGGGGATAACAGGGTGGGGGCAGTAAACTATACACCATGGACAGACTAGATGGACTTTGAGGTCCCCTTCTGCCGTCACCTTCAATGTTTCTATGTTATAAACCACTGCCGCAAAGGGGAGCCAGAAGTATGGGGAGGTGGGAGCTTAGCCTGAATAGTGCAGTACATCAAAGAGAGGTAAGGGTAGATAACTGAAGTGAGGTAGGGGGGCTGAACATAGTGTTGCAGAGGGCAGCAGTGTTTGGAGACCACAGGACAGACATAGAGGTGTGTGGGTGTGTGTGTGGGTGTGTGTGTGTGTGGCCAGACAACAATGCAGCAGAGGTGGGAGCACAAGCATGTAGAACTTGGGAGAACATGTGGATGGACACTACTGCAACAAAAGGAGGAGGGCACAGGCTGGAGAGCTGGGCACTTTTGCAGCTGATTACCAATGCAGGTGTAGTGAAATCAGTGGAAAATGGTAGTGGGGATACACTAGCTGAAGACTGGGACAGCAAAGTGATTTGTAAGAAAAGGGGAGGGCATTGAAGGGAAAAGGGGGGGGATGAAGGCTACATACCACTGCCACTGAGGGAGCTGGAAGTATGGGGAGGTGGGAACTTAGCCTGAATAGTGCAGTACAGCAAAGACAGGTAAGGGTAGATAACTGAAGTGAGGCAGGGTGGTGGTTGAACATACTGTTGCAGAGGGCAGCAGTGTTTAGAGACCAGGTGCGCGTGTGTGTGTGTGTGTGTGGGGGCAGCTGGACACCATTGTTGCAGAGGTGGGGACAGAAGTATCTAGAACTCAGGAGAATGTGTGGATCACCACTGCTGCAACTGTTTGGAGATGGAGGAAGGAGGGGGCCACAGGCAGGGGAGCTAGAAACCATTGTAGCATATGAACAAGGGAGGACTTCATGCACTTATTTTACTACATTTAGCTAGCCTACTACTGCTGCATATTCTTGGCACCACCTCTCATGCTGGTTTTGGAAAATATCTTATCTTTTAGGATCTACGACTTTGATACTAAACTTTGTTTCTTACCTTAGATTTTTGTGTGCTGATTAACACTTGGTGTTTGTACAGTCTGTTGATCATTCCTATTTGCTTTCTGAAGTTTTCTCCAGTTTGTATTTTAAACATTTTGAACAAAACAGTTCATGTTAAAAGAAAGTGGTGGTGGGGACTAACTAGAGACCGGGGCAGCAAAATAGGTTGTGCAAAAAGGGGTGGTCACTGGAGGGGAAGGGGTAGCTATGCGCCAAGTGGAGCAAGAAATGTTGGTAAGTGGGAGCTGGCATGAAGAATAGTGCAGCCACCACTCTGAGCTGGGAAGGTACAGCACAGTGTTGTATCACACACAGGACACCTTGTGACAAGCTGCAGAGCCTTCCCTCACAAGGGGTTGACAAGCATGTCATGGTCTAACGGGGCCACGTACTACATCAGAAGAAGAGAGCTGGCATGAAAAATGGGGTATGAAATATCTCCACAATTCTATTTGTTCCGTTTCTAAAGGGACCTGCACAAATGAGGATACACTTTCACAATCAGAGAAAGGGACAGTCATTAAACAAACAAACAAAAAAAAACTACCGCAATGAAGACAATTTCACTATAACTGTCATTAATTTGTTAAATTTTGCCTCAGTGCTATCTATACCCAACAACTACACAACAAATACAAGCAAGAAAACATTCAACACTGACAAAAAGGCTTGTTAGTACAGTACTTATAGAGACAAAGAACCTCAGTGCGCAAGCACTGAGGCAATAGTTACCCCAAAGGGCACTGGCTGGGAAGCCAAGTTTCAAAGAAGTACAAAATGACACATACCCCCATAATGGAAAGCATAATGGGCTGTATATGCAAATCACCACAGAATGTTATGCTGGTTCAACTTTAAGCAGAAATGTATGGTACCGAAAGGTCTCTCACACAGTCTGCAAAGGGTGCTAACAGAAGACACATACACGTATTTCGTCCTAGAGTATGTGCAGGTCACCAAACAGCACAGCAGAGCAAGAGCTGAAATTGGCAAACACAATTAAAAGGCCAACTACTACTGGTCCCTTGGTTCTCATGGGGGATTCTGACCTCCTGTGCCTGCCATTTACTGGGAAGTGTGGGACATAGGGAGGCATTTCTTGTCAGTCGTGAACAACTGTTTCCTTCTTCAGCTTGTCAGGCACTGGACAAGAGGGACTGTGGTTTTTGATCTGCAGTACTGTTGAGCAGTGAAGTTCACGTGATCAGAGCAGTAAGGGCTGGGAAGCTGGGGAGGAAGAGTGACCCTAAATGCATTAAATTTGATGTGATGTGGGATCTAATTCATCAACACTAAGACCAGGCTGTTAAACTTCAGAAGTGTTGATTCTGCTAATCAGAGATTGTGGTAAAAGCAGTAGTGCATGTTAGGGTGAAACTTTTTTTTTTTACCTGTACCTTTTTAAGTTTGCCATGCATGTACGTGCAGCAAACTTCTTGCAGTAGAGTGACTTTTGAGAGGTGTGTCACTGTCTGTCCAATGCAGAATAGTGTCCAAGGGGCAGGACAGTGCTACATCAGGCCTTGATTGGGGGTCTGGTGGAGCGTAACAGTAAAGCCAAAACATTCCTGTCCCTAAACAAGAGAAAACCGTTCTCTGACATCTTTATTATTATTTTTTAAACCTGTAAAAAAGGAAACGGTCCCTCATCATCTCATCCGTCCTCCCTTCCCCATCCCAACCCTCCCTCTGTGCAGCCACCTCTCCTTACCCCATACTTGCCACTGGAAGTCAAGCGCTGTCATCTTTTTGGACCGGGACACATCTGTACTCTTCAAAGGCAAACCGTGAAATGAAAAATCAAGGTAAACACTTGTATAATGGCTATCAATGGCGTTTCAACTTATGTTGATATCTTAACCATTTATTGAGATGTATGCACCAAATTTTCAATATGGGGTTCTTGGGACCCCACTAACTGTAACTGTTATTTCATTACTCTGTCCCGAAAGGTGATTTCACAGTCGCAGCGTGGAATCACCTTTCGGGAGCAATTAATGAAATGACAATGCCACTGTTTATGAGGTGGGGTCCCAAAAAGCCCATTTTGAAAACTTGGTGTAAAAATACTGAAAAAATGGCTGAGTTATGTGCGCACGTTGAAATTTTTAAACGCAAGCACGTAACTTTGGTTATTTTGTAATATTTTGACTAAAAATTTTCAGCATAGCCATTTTTTTACAACACCTCATGAACAGTGAAGATGTCATTTTTCACATACTGCCTGAAACATATTTTCACACCTGTGGCGCGGAATGATGCAGTCACTGCACAAATTCACCTTTTGGGATAGAGTACTGAAATTATAGTGCTACTGTTCATGAGGAGAGGTCCACAAAAGCCCATGTTGAAAATTTTGAGCAAAAATACCAACAAACGCTCAAGTTATGTGCGCTCATTTAAATTTTTCTATGCACAAGCATAACTTGGTAAATTTTTAATATTATCACTCCAAATTTCCAACATAACCATTTTTCCACACTGCCTCATGAACAGTACAGTTGTCATTTCTCACATCCTGCCCAAAACATGTTCTCGCACCTGTGGCATGGAATGGCACAGTCGCTGCATGAAACCACCTTTCAGGATTGAGTAACAAAATGATAGTACCACTTTTTATGTGGCGGGGTCCCAAAAAGCCCAGATTGAAAATCTGGAGCAAAAATATCAACAAAAGACAGAATTACATGCACTCATTCAAATTTTCCTACTCACATGCGTAACATTGCCAAGTTTTTATATTTTGACTCCAAATTTTTAACCTAGCCATTTTTTCACACACACACTCATGAACAGTACAGCGGTCATTTCACACATCCTACCAAATACAAATTTCCACATCTGTGGCATGGAATGGCGTTTTGCCACGGATTAAGAAATTTTCACCTATGGGGTGTATGAGTTACGGTGATAAGAAGACTATGTTGAAAATTTTGGGTCAAGATGTGAACAAATTACAAGGGGCGCATAGGCAGGGGTGTCACCAGCAGAAGGAGGGAGGTAGTGATGCCATTATATAAAACCCTGGTCAAGCCTAACAGCGGGCAGGTCATGTCAGACGAATCTGATAGATTTCTTTGACTGGGTGATGAAGAAAGTTAATTGGGGGGGGCCCGTGGTTATTGCCTACCTCAATTTCAGCAAGGTCTTCGACATGGTAGACAGGGTGGTGAACTGGGTTAGGAATTTGTTAACAGGAGACAGAGGGTGGTGGTAAATAGGGAACAATCTGGGGAGGGGGGTGACCAGTGGGGTACCGCAGGAATCAGTCCATTGGACAGTCCTGTTCAATGTCTTCATTAATGACATTGCAGAGGGACTCGAAAGAATGGTCTGTCTGTTTACAGCTGACACCAAGATCTGCAACTAGGTGTGTAACCCCCCTAAAAATGGGGGTTCCCGAAAAGTCTTTCTTGAGCTTGCCTAAATGCTCACTGCCAGGCTGGTATCCTGCGTTTTAGCAGTTTAAATGTGATTGCCAGAGAGTGCCTGTATAGCCTCTGTGTACTGTCTCTTTAAGAGCTGCCTGGACTGCAGTCATAAGTAATCTGAGAGGGAGCTCTGTTGAAAGATGTTAACTATTTGCTGAAAATCATTTAGAGTGATAATGATAATGTAGTTTGTCTAACCTGCCTTTTTTGCAGCAAGGACTGTTCTGTTTATCTCCACCAACTTGGCCTGGGACTGCTGAATTGGACTAATTAATACTGGTGGGAACTAAAATGGAGCCGGACTACAGGAGCTGTCTGGAGTCAGAATCTGTAGGAATTGTAGTTTAGGACTTTTGGCACCTTTTTACACCTGAAGGGGGAGCTCCTGTTGTGACTGACAGATGAATCAGCCAACCGAACCTTTTGTATCTAGAGGAAATTCCCAGGCTTGCTGGCAGTTGAGGCAGATCTAAGTTGGGAGCTGAAGAAACAGCAGCTCGAGACAGTCTCTGTGGAAAGGCCTGAGTTTTGGCCTGCATGCCTGCCTGCTGCCCCTGAGAGGGAGAAGAGAATCAGTTTGGACTGAATTCAGGTTTATGGGAACGAAGTAAGCCACTGAGCTCTGACCAGGATCAACCTGAAGAAAACCGAAGATTTGCTGAATGCATCAGCCTGTCAGGATTTCCAGCTACCTCTAAACTCCCGGTGTGCGCAGAGACTTTGCGATTGTGACCGGAGAGCAGTTTGCCTGGTATAGTAGAATCCCTTACATGTAAATGTACAGTGTATTTATAGTGGGTCATGATTTGGTTCCCCACTGTATGAATTGTGTTCTGCTTGCTGAAAGCTTTATCCAGCTTGACTGGACTGAATCCCCGTTCATCTCCATATGGTCTGGGGCTTGCCACACTGGCCCTATCAAACTACCCCACTACACAGAGAAAGCCATCGATGAGAGAACTACCTGGGGATCAGCCCCCTGCTCCACACTTGAACAGGAACGAGGTCTCGGTGAATCGTGTGGGCCCCTGCTTCTCCTGGCACTCCAGATCAACCACCTGCAGTTTCAATTTCTGTCCAGCTTGTGTCCAGTCTTGGTATTGTGAGTTACCATCAGGGTAGCTTCCTGCAACAACAGCTTAATCTAAGTGTGTCATCTGATTCTCTTGTTTCTTTTCTTTCATGAACTGAGCCCTCTGGCTCCAGATTACAATTAGTGTGCGTGGTGCATGTTGTTTTCTTCCATCACAGGGCCCCAACCAGCTGCGACGCCAGCCTACCCCGGGCAATGATCCTGGCTAGCCCACCTTTTTTTCACCTGGGTACCCAGAGTGTGTGACTGTTTATGGATCCTGAAGTGCATGCATAACTGTTTGATTGATACAGCCTTTAAGCAAATTAACCTGATTAAGCCCCTCCCTTGTTCAAGTCCCTTAAATAAATCTGATCTAATTCTTTTTGCATTTACCCTGACTGTGGTTCCAGTTTTACTAAGAGTAAAGTACTGCTGTTATTTGCTGTGTATAACCTTGTTTTACAGGGGGTCCCCAGGGTCGAGCAAGAGGAATGCCCTGGTGGTAGGTGCAAACAGTGTAGGTACTTGTGTGGTGCATCAGGGGTATTGTGAAAGTGATTACTGTGTATTGTTCCAGCCACTAGCAAGAAAAGAGGGGGTTTACAGTGTCCCGGAGAGCTGTGAACAGGTTAGCTTGACCACTACTAACTCTGACCTCTGGGTGGCGGCATGCATTTCAGAACTCAGACCCCTTAACCTGCTCCTAGCCAAGCAGGCAGGGGTAGTAGCCCTTGGGATAGTGCTGTGATGCTTGGACTGCTGGTTCTGATTGTGATGCTTGGACAGCTGGTTCTGATTACTCTATGATTTTTGTAAAATAAAAATATAGTGTGATTGTCTGTCATGAGAAAGGCTGTGCTCCTGGATGACCCCCCAGGTTTCACGTCAAAGGGCAGGATATATTAACAGCAGATCTCTGTAAGGTGACTGACTTGCAAAAACTCGCATTTTATAGCCTTATTTAGGATCCGGGTTGTTTGAAGCTAAGAACTAAAATATCCATTTTATGACGTCCTCAGGAAGGGTACTTAATTTCAACTGGAGCTGGGAAAACTATGTTACAGCTATGTGAGAAATCTGCCGAGTTGTAAATGCTCCTTTGATGTCTTTGTGAAAGCAGGAAACTGTTCATGGATGAAAGAAGACACTGGAAATTCACACACTTGATTGGGAAGTCATGTGGGGAAGTGAGGTTTGCTGTTGTCACCTATTTAATTTACCTTCTGAGGTATATGACATCCTGATTATATAATTTTTAATAAACAGTGGAGGAGCTGGGTGACATCATGGAGAAGACAGGTTTAAGACAGTGTTTTAATTATGCTGTGAGTGACCTGTAGAGAGATATACATGTTTGGACTCTGAGGAAGAAACATCTACAGCACTATAAGAAGATAAGAATACCTTAGGTAGACAGGTCTAAGTGTATTATTGGTAGGAATTTGCACTTTTTAAACTTTATTGTTTTAAGAGATTGTATGGTTTTGTGATATATTGTCCTGTATTTACATTTTACACATTTTTATCTATTTTGAGTAAACATCTCATTTTAGAGACTACTTGGTGTGCCTCTGAAATTCTTTCTTTGACAAGTGAAGCATGTATGGTTACAGTGACACTGTGCATAGCTTAATGGTAATACCAAACTGGGAAAAGATAAGAGTTTATTCTGAGGTCTTTCATAGAGTTTTTAAGGGTTAATTTTGTATACCTGGTTAGGTGCCCATAGGCGAAAGATATCTGGCCCCCCCCCCAAAGAGCAGAATTATCTGAGCCTGTACATTGGGTATACCAGCAAGAGGTTCACAGTTTGAATCCCTGCAAGAGCTTGAGACCAAAGGTTGATTCGAACCCACAAAACAGACAGGAGGGTTACCCTGTTCTGTTAACTGTTCATAATACTGCACTCGGAGGTTGGCACTGTGGGAGCAGAGGGCCTGACCTCCAGAGTGGGGTTGTGACAGATTGGTTGGCAGCAGTGTGCATAAGTTTAGTATTACGAGCTTTTACTGTTCAGAGTGTTGGCTTGATACTATACAGCTCACTTGCAAAAAAAGAAAAAGGCAGTGATTTATTTTTAAAAGGAAACAGAACTATATCACTATATCACTATATCACTATATATATATATATATATATATATATATATATATATCACTATATAGAACTATATAGAACTATATCACTTGGCTTACAGTTGAGTTCCTACCTGTTTTATTTTTTTTCTAAAGTGCAAGTCAGTGTAGCCGTAGTTAGGGAAAAAGATGGCTTCCAACTACAGCGGGCACACTGTAGATTACTTAAAGCAGTTGTGCAGGGACAGAGTCCCTTTCGAGGTGAAAGCCACCAAGCAGAACCTCGTGGATGCCCTGATGGTAGCAGATAGACAGAGCATTGAGTCACAGACAGTGACTGCAAGGGACTGAGTCTTGAGTGTGGAAGGGCTTGTGGCCAGTGCAGTGTCCTGATCCAGTGAGGATGACAGCAGGGCCAGTGCCAGTGAAGGGCCGCAGCAACAGGGAAAGGTCACCAGTATTCTGCAGCCAGAAGAACTCAGACTGCAGACTGAGTTGCACAGAATGAAGCTGGAGCTCTAGGAGAAGAGGGACCATGAACAGCAAGAGGCAGACCGAGAACGCCGAGAGGCAGAGTGAGAACGACGAGAGGTAGAGTGGGAACAGCGGGAGGCTGAGTGTGAGGACCGTGAGTGCCGGTGAGCTGCAGAGGAGAAGAGGGAACAAGAACAGAGGGAGGCAGAGCAAGAACGCTGAGAGGCAGAGCGAGAATAACGAGATGCTGACTGTGAGGAGTGTGAGCGCCAGAGGCAACATGAACTGGAGAAGCTACGACTCCAACCAGCAGCACCAAAGCAGGTAAGTGGCTTGGATTTAACTGGGACTACAGGACTGGGTCACAAATTGAATTCCAAATTAATAGCCGAATTTAAAGAGGTGGAGGATATGGATGCGTTTTTAAATTCTTTTTAAAAAGTTTGTATTCAGGCTAAAATTCCTACGGAGTCCTGGAGCTTCCAGCTATCCCCGCTACTTACCGGGAAAGCTCGGGATGCATTGGGTCAAATGGACAATGAGGACAGTGATGATTACAGCAAACTTAATGCTGCACTGTTAAAGAAATTTGAATTAACTGCTGAATCATACAGAGCTAAATTCCGTAAGCTCAGGAGAAGCCCTGATATGAGCTACGAGGAGCTAATCATGAAACAATGTCAGTTTTTAAAACGTTGGTGGGAAGAAATTGAAGCAAACTCTGTTGATAAAATTGAAAATGTGATTTTGTTAGAACAGTTTTTCTGGGCATGCAAGAGGCTGCTGAACTCTCGGACTGCTATGCCAAGAGCAGACCTGCTCTGAGAGCGAATGGGGCGGGCATGGCAGTGCAGAAAGGGAAAAGCGCACCTTCAGGGCAGCTAAAACCCTCACTGCCTCCACCAAAACCAGTTAGCCCCAGGTTTCAGAGAAAAGATTTCTCTGAGAAAAGAAATGAATGTTGGTTGTGTAAAGAGACTGGGAATATTGCCAGAGTGTGTCCCCAAAAGGGAGAGCAATACACAGCAGGGGGCTGGGAAGAGTGTGGGTTGTTTGTGTGTCCCTGGAAGCATGCCAGTGAACTTGAGGGAACACATGCACCCAGTCATAGTGAATGGTGTACAGACGCAAGGGTTAAGGGACACAGGGGCATCCCTGACATTGGTAAAAGGGGATCTAGTACAGCCTGGTCAGCTTATACCCGATAAATACGTCACTGTACAGGACTTTACTGGTGAGGCAAAAACATTGCCCCTCACTAGTGTTCTCCTAGACTAGGGTGAAACAGGGGCAACTGTGCAACAGGTGGCTGTAGCCAAAACCTAAGCAGTGGATGTGATCCTGGGCAACAATCTCAACCAAGGGATGGTGTATGCAGTTACCTGTAGCCAAGCGGCAGGAAGGAAAATGGTAGTTCCCTGAACCCCACAGAAGCCATTGTGAAAACCACTGAGAGTCTGGTTCCCCAGCCCATGTCTCCTGATATGGAGATTAATGAAAAGGGGGTAGAAATTTCCTCAGTAGCAAGTAACCACACAGCTACAGAGGGTTACTCTGAAGAGGGAGGGGTGACCCATTGTCAGAGGGCTGGGACTGACAGTGATCCTGAGGGCCCCGATGCTAGTGCTAGGGACCCTAGTTTAGCAACTGAAGGGGACCTGTCCCGTGCCTTGGGAATGTGTGAGGAGTTTGCAGCTGCTCAGAGAAGTGACATTAGTCTACAGAAGCTGAGGGCTTGGGCAGACTCTGACGGGGCACAGGGAAGTGACGATAAACATAAGATTTATTGGGAAAATGGACTGATGTATACTCAGGCTGCATAGACAGAGGGAGGGATGCTAGGCAGGCAGCTTGTCATTCCCCAGGGGTATCGTGAGCAGTTGCTCAAGATTGCGCATGATATTCCCTTGTCTGATCATCAGGGATTTGTGCGCACTATACAGTGGTTGGCCCAGAATTTCTATTGGACAAACTTCACCCAGCAGGCGAAGGAGTATTGCAGGTCTTGTCACCGGTGCCAAGAAATAGTGAAGGTGGGCAAGAAAACCCAAGCTGCCCTGATTCCATTGCCCTTAGTAAAGGAGTCATTCCAGAGGGTGGGAATGGATATTGTGGGTCCTTTAAATACCCCCAGCTCCTCAGGGAAGAGATTCATCCTGACTGTGGTGGATTATGCCACCCGGTACCCAGAGGCAGTAGCCCTATCCTCACTGAGGACAGACAAAGGGGCAGATGCCTTACTTGGGATTTTCTCCTGTGTTGGGTTTCCGCAGGAGGTTATCACCGATCGAGGGGGTTTCTTCATGTCGGACCTGATGAAATGTTTATGGGAGAAGTGTGGGGAGGTGCAGAGATGCATGACAATGTATCACCCACAAGCCAATGGGCTTGTGGAAAGATTCAATGGTACCCTGAAGTCAGTGCTCCGGGTGTTTGCTGAACACCATGTGAGGGACTGGGAGAGATACCTTCTCCACCTGTTGTTTGTACACAGGGAGGTGCCCCAAGAGTCAACAGGATTTTCCCCCTTCGAACTCTTATATGGACGCTGGGTACATGGGCCCCTAGACTTGATACGGGAGGACAGGGAAGGCAAGCATGCCACCCAGGGAACTCCAATTGTGGATTATGTCCTTACGTTTAGGGAAAGGATGAAGGAGCTCATGGGGACATCCCAGAGCAACCTGGCACCTGCCCAACAGAAACAATAAGTGTGGTATGACCGCAGAGCCAGGAGGTCATGGTCCTTATTCCTTAGCTGCATGCTGAGTGGGCAGGACCGTACAAAGTAGTTAGGAAGGTAAATTACGTGAACTATATTACAGAGTCGCCTGACAGAAGACAGACAGAAAGGATGTACCATGTCAACATGATGAAGCCATATGCAAATACGGCTGACATAGCGTTTGCAGTGTGTAGTCCTGGAGAGGGGACAGACGAAGGAGACCCCCTTCTGGACTTGCTGGAAGAAAGTAAGCAGGAATCCTGTGTGGAGGCAGTTAAATTGTCTCCCCACCTGACCCCAGACAAGATTCAGGAAGTAAGGGAGGTTTTAGCAGACTTTTCCCCATTGTTTAGTGCCAAGCCTGGACTAACCCCCTTAGCGACTCATGATGTGGAGACAGGGACACAAACGCCCATACGGCAGACAGCATATTGGATGTCAGAGGCTGTCTAAAAGGACATTAGGAGGGAAGTGGAGGAGATGCTGGATTTAGGGGTAATCCAGAGATCCCACAGTCCCTGTGCCTCACCCATAGTCCTTGTGCCCAAGCAAGATGGCTCTACTCGTTTCTGTGTGGACTATCATGGACTAAATGCAGTCACAAAGTCAGACGCCCACCTGATGCCCTGGATGGATGAACTCCTGGACAAGTTGGGAGGGGCATCCTACCTTATGACCATTGACCTGACCAAGGGGTATTGGCAGGTAGAGTTGACGGACAGAGCTAGGGAGGGATCGGCCTTTATCACTCTGATAGGATTATTTGAATTTAAAGTAATGCCTTTCAGAATGAAGGACACCCTGGCCACTTTCCAAAGGTTGGTGAACCAGGTATTAAATGGTGCTGAGGAGTACGCCGTGGCGTACCTGGATGACATTGCCATCTTTAGTACCAGCTGGGAGGAACACCTATCCCACCTTAGGGAATTGCTGGGCAGGATACAGAGGGCCGGGCTCACAGTCAAAGCTGGGAAGTGCCAGGTGGCCATGGAAGAAGTGGCATACCTCAGGCATGTGGTAGGCTGAGGACAGCTCCGTCCTAACCAAATAAAGATGGAGGTAATCCAGGCGTGGCCTAGACCAGAAACACAGAAGCAGGTCAGGAGTTTTCTTGGGACAGCAGGGTACTATAGAAAATTTGTACCCAATTACAGTGCCCTGGCTGCTCCCCTATCTGACCTGGTAAAGAAAAGGATGCCAAAGAAAATTACCTGAGGACCAGCCTGTGAGGAAGCCTTTACCAGACTGAAGGAGGCACTGTGCAGTGCTCCTGTTTTGACAAGTCCTGACTATAGCAGACCCTTTATAGTTCAGACTGATGCCTCAGACATGGGCATTGGGGCAGTACTGAGTCAGACATCCAGCCAAGGGAAAGATCACCCTGTAGCATGGGAGCAGAGGGCCTGACCTGCTGAGTGGGACTGTGACAAGCGCCACCTAGGGGTTACATCTTTTTTTTTTTTTTTTTATTAATCATATTTATCCGACTGCTGCAGCGACTACCGGCTGGGCTTCCGGCCGCCGGCCCTGCCCGCCAGGAGAGCACCAGGCTCACTCACATGATGGGGGATCTGGCATGGCCGTCACCAATCACTGGAGGGTCTCCCCATACCCTATTCAACCAGACTGGCTCCAGACCCTTCCAGTGCGATTCCACATGAGTCCTCCCGGTAAGGCAGAGCACGGCCATCATAGAAACATAGAAACATAGAAACATAGACTTTGACGGCAGATAAGGACCGCTAGGCCCATCTAGTCTGCCCATTTCCCTACCTACAGGATAGGCCGCAGATCCTAGTTAACCAACAGTCTATATCTTTCTGCCCCCCACAAGAATTGCCTTATGTCTGTCCCATGCATTCTTGAATTCTCCCACAGTTTTAGACCCCACAACTTCCTCAGGAAGGCTGTTCCATGCATCCACTACCCTCTCTGTGAAATAATACTTCCTCACATTGCCCTGAACCGCCCTCCTTCTATCTTTAAATTGTGTCCTCTTGTTCTTGCAAGTCTCTTTTCTGAAAGATGCTACCCTCTTGGACTTTGTTGATTCCTTGAGGTGCTTGAAAGTTTCTATCATGTCCCCTCCCTTCTTTCCTCAAGGGTATACATATTAAGCTCCTTTAGTCTCTCCTCATATGGCTTCTCTTGCAGACCCTGCACCATTTTAGTTGCCCTCCTCTGGACTGCCTCTATCCTGTCTATGTCCTTGCAGAGATGGGGTCTCCAGAACTGGACACAGTATTCCAGATGGGGTCTCACCAACTGTCTGTACAGAGGATAACAACTTCCTGTTTTTGCTGCTGATGCCTCTCCTATACATCCCAGTATACCCCGGCCCTCCCTACTGCCTTCTCTACATTGCTTGCTAACCTTAAGGTCATCTGATATGATTACCCCAGGTCCCTTTCCTGTTTTGTTCTTGTTACTACCTCCCCACCCATTGTGTATTCTTCCCCTGTTCTTGTTTCCCAGGTGCATTATTTTGCACTTTTTGCATTGAATCCTAGCTGCCATCGTCTGACCATTCTTCCAACCTTGCCAAGTCCCTTTTCATCCTTTCCACGCCTCCTTGTGTATCAACCCTGTTGCAGATCTTTATGTCAGCTGCAAAATGCATACTTTTCCTTCAGTCCCTCTGCAATGTCACTGATGAAGACATTAAAAGGACTGGACCCAATACTGAACCCTGTGGTACCCACTAGTAACCGCACTTTCTTCAGAGTGGACTCCATTTACAATTACCTTCTGTGTCCTGTTGTCCAGCCAATGTTTTACCCAGGCTACCACCCTGGGACACACTCCCAGGCTGGTTAATTTGACTATCAATCTTTGTGGGAGACTGTGTCAAATGCCTTGCTAAAGTCTAGGTAGGCCATGTCACAGCCCTCCTGGTCTACTACTTTGGTCACCCAGTCAAAGAAATCTATTAGATTCAGTCTGACATGACCTTCCACTGTGAACCCATGCTGCCTTGGATCCTGTGCTCCACTGACCTCTAGGTACTCAACTATTCTTTCCTTCAGAAGTGACTCCATCACTTTCCCTACCACAGAGGTCAGACTGACAGGTCTGTAGTTTCTGCCTCTGTCTTGGTCCCACTTTTGTGAAGGGAATCACAGCGGCCTTCCTCCAGTCCTCGGGTACCACACCATCCTCCCATGATTTATTAAAAAGAGTAGCCAGTGGTTTCACTAGTTCCTTCCTTAATTCTTTTAGAATTCTGGGGTGAATTCCATCAGGACCCATTTCTTTGTCCACCTTCAGTTTTAGGAGTTCTTGCAGAACCCTTTCCTCTGTGAAAGGACTGGGATCGACCCCCCTATCAAGAGTGCTTCTGTTAATTGGATTAGGCACTTCCCCCTCCTCTTTTGTGAATACTGAGCAGAAATATTCATTCAGTATTCCTGCTTTTTCACTGTCCCCCTCTGCCCACCCACCGTTCATTCTATTCAGCCTCACTATCCCTCCCTTTGTCTTTCTACGCTCGCTGATGTACCTATAAAAGGTTTTATCCCCCTTCTTAACTGAGTTGTCTATCTTTTCCTCAGTTTGGGCCTTTGCTATTCTGACTTCCCTCCCTGCTTCTTTCTGCCTTAACTGGTACAGCTCTCTGTCCTGCTCCTTCTGTGAGGCTGCACGTGCCAACGTCTGCCATGCCCTCCCAGTCACACTACCGCAAGCGGTACCTCTGGGCGTCCCCAGTGGTCGCCGGAGCATGGTGTGGATTCCCCAGCCCTCCCCAGGACTAGGAGAGCTGTCTCCCAATGCTCAATCCTAGTCCTTCCCTGCTGACCTCCAATGACCCGGGCTCATTCTCGAACCCGGGTCGCCAATGTAGCGTGAGGTGTGGTGTCCAGTGCCTCAACCTTCAGTGCCACCGGGCTGGCCAGGGTTACATCTTTGAGGCTCACCGCTGGGATTTTGTGCCTTCTAGTGGCCAAAAATTATGAATTACTGTTAAAGATTAATGACTACCCCAGTAGAAATGGCTGCACACCAGTTGGTGGGGTGGTGTACTGGGCAGAAGATCGACCCACAAAATGCTCTGCTCATACTGGATATTCCTCTGGGTACCAGTAAAGACACTGTAGAGGGAGTACTCTCCAAAGTTGAATGTTCAAAGAACCCTGTGGTGGTGGGTCGACAAGCTGATTTGAGCGCCCAAACTTTCATAGCCTTAGTAGAGTGTAGTAACCTCGTGGACAGCTCTGACGTGCCACAGACTATTGCCCCAGAAGGGGTTCCAGCTGCCTGGGGAGTGATAACAAAAGACAGTAAAGACTCCGGGGAGGATGAGCTCCCACCATTATCTAAGACTTTTGAGGAGAAATTTGCTAAGTATTTGCTGGAGGAAGGGAAAACCACACAGAACTGTAAGAAACTATTCCTGCCACCTGGGGGTGTTCCTTCCCCAACACCCCCTCCCACTCCAGCACCTGTTAGTGCTCCACCTTCTGTGCCCATGCCAATGCTGGCCCATATATCTGTACCTGTCATTAGTCATGACTCCTACTGAAGGCTGAGAATCTTCTCAGGCACCCTCCCCACCCCCCAGGAGGAGGATGACTGGGAGACCTGGATAGACTATGTTGCCCCTTGAATGGCAATGCTCAGAAGCAGAGAAATGAAAGAGGTTGAGTAAGAGCCTCTGAGGTCCTGCCCTGGTTACCATCCATGCCAGGTGGGCCAATAACGCTGAAGCAACTTCACAGGACTACTTTGATGCATTGGAGAATGTGTATGGGAGCCCAGATTCAGATGAGGATCTGTGGTGGAGAGTAAGAAATGCTCAGCAGTACCCAGGGGAGCCATTGTTTGTGTATGTACCTCAGCTTGAAAAGCTGCTACAAGAGTGCCTCAGAAAGGGTAGTTTGCCATCAAATGAATTAGATCGAATTAGGCTGGTCTGGATCCTTAAGTCTGCTCCATTTTCAGAATTGTTACTGCTTCAGTTGTGCCTTGCCACCTGACTGGAATTGCGCCCCTCCTATGACAGGCTAATGAGAGAAATTCGGGGGGTTGAGCACATGCGACCCCATAGGGGAATTGCACCCCTATCTGCTGCTGCTGCACAAGTGACCGAGAGTGATCAGCCAAGTTAGGCTCAGGGGCAAAAGTCAGCACTTGATGAGCACTCTGAGAATGCAAAGGACTTCCCACTCTGGGCCCAGATTTGGAAAGACGAGCTACTAAAGGAAGTCTGAGAGTTGAAGACGGGTGCCTCTGCAAGGGTTTCCCCCATGGAACAAGATTCTGGTCCCTTTCAGGACGTGACTGACATGGGGGTTGGGGTGCATCCTCAGGCGTCCACTACCAAGGATGGCTCCAAGGCTGAGATCACCAAGTTGACTGCCACTCTGAAGGAACTGCTAAGACACGTTGCACCACTCACACTGCTGCAAGCAGATATTAGACCCCAAACTTTTACTACTGCTTCAATTCCTCATATGACGTTCTGTCCCAGAATGACCCAGGAGTCTATCATTTGTCACAACTGTGGAAAAGATGGCCATATGAAAAGAGAAACAGCTAATATTTTTCAAGTCAAACTACCTCTGGCTGGAAGCTACAATACTGAACATAGGATTTGCAAGAAAGCGAGTTGTGCTCACAACAGAGGGAGGTGAACCTTACAATTGTCTTTGGTTTGTAGCAGATATTCTGCAGGTGGAGGCTACTTCTAACTGAAAGGTGAAATAAGGAATTTAGAATTATCAGGAAAAGACAGTCTTTCAAGCAACAGAGGGAGGTGGATCTAGCTTTACGTTTGTTACAATTCTTAACATTTTCAGTGCAGGGAGAGTTTAAAGCACAGCTGACTTATTTTGGGGCTGACTGCTTTCAGAGCACAAACCACCAGGCTGTTTTGGGGATGGGGAGGTTTACCTGTGTCTGACTTGGATGTCTGGATTTTTCTCTGTTTGATTAGCAGGGTATTTTCTCTGGCAAATTGTTGTGTAGGGTATCTTGCTGACAGGAAGGCACTCATTGCAGCGGTGGGTCAGAGCTCTAAGCTGATTGTTTTGTGAGGGCACAGTTTAGACCCAACCCCTTCCACCACTCACCCCACCACCCCTGGAAATAGTTCCTTTATACCTGGGGTTCTGACATCATTTCCTCAAGAAGAGTGCAAGGTGCATATCAATGTCATATCCTCTCTAGCACACTGCACTGACAGTATAAGCATACACATTGTATAATATATATATTTCTATATAACAAACCAATCACACACACAAACACACAAACACACACACACAAAAAGTACATAAACATGTGGGGTAGTGCAATGTAATGGCTGTGGGGCAGCAGTCTTCCGGGGTCTTTTCAGAGGCTGAGATGCTGCCTATTTGCAGACAACTCTCTGCCCTGAGGAGGAAGTTGCCTGCCTTCAGGCCACTGGACAGTAGTAGGGAACCTTCCCCAGGCCACACTGGACGGTGGGAAGGAAACCTCCCCATCCAGGAAGCACCAGAGCCACCACCACTACCCTCAGAGGTTGCAAAGAAGCACAGCAGTTGGACCACAGTGGGCTCAGGAGGGGTGAGGATGGTGGAACAGAGCACACCAGTTAGTTGTTCCCCACTCCACAATCCATACACCATTCTGGGGAGCATAGCTCCCTATGGATGCACCCGTCAGGAGACTAAGGAGGCTGAGGACAACTGTCACAAGGAGGCCCACAGGAAGGAGGCAGAGGACACCACAAGGAAGGAAGCAGCTCTGGTGGGGACTCAGTTATTAGGGGATAGAACTGGGGGAGCAGGGAAAACTGAAGTAAGGTGCCTGCCTGGTGCCATGGCTCGGAGGGACAGGAAGCGCATCCTCAGGATCACGAGAACAGCTGCACGGGAGTCTGAGCTGGACGTCATTGTCCACCTAGGGACAAATGACTTGGCTCAACATGAGATTAGAGCAGTGTAGAAGGACTTTATAGAATTGGGGAGGGGCCTAAGACAAGTAGCACACACAGTATCCTTCTCAGAGGTGCTGCCTGTCAATGGCATGAGTGAGGCGAGGGTACTTTGCACCATGCAGTTTAATGAATGGTTGAAAAAATGGTGTGGAGTACAGGGGTTTGGCTTCATTGGGGACTGGGGTTCCACCTGGAGGGACACCAGCCTATACTGGCAGGATGGTCTGCATCTGTCCAGGAAGGAAACAAGTCTTTTGAGCAATCGGTTTAAATGCTTCATTGGCAAGCTTTTAAACTAGTCAAGGGGTGAGGCACTGATAAGCAGCAGAAAAATCCCAGCCTCTCCCTACAAAACAGGGTACTAAATGAGAAAAAGTCCGAGGTAGAAAGGTCAGTGGGGGATGCTGCAACAGAAGGTAAAGCCATCAAAAAATGGAGAGCAATGAGCACCAATGCCCGTAGTCTGAGTAACAAGCTTCCTGAATTAGTGGCCTTGATGGAGGAGGAACATCTGGATATCGTGGCAGTCACAGAAACATGGTTCACACAAAACCATGACTGGGACGTTAACATACCAGGATACACTATCTACAGGAGGGACAGGGAGGGTAAAAGAGGAGGAGGAGTAGCTCTTTACATAAGGGAAGGAATCAAAGCAACAGAACAAAAGGGAAAACATGGAGGAGAAGAAGCACTGTGGGTAAATTTGGAGACCGGCAATGGCACCACAATCCGCACAGGGGTTGTATACAGATCCTTCTCAGGGGGAAGAAATGGACAAGGAAATGATAGAAAGTATACTTAGAATGGCAGAAAAAGGGGAGATATTGCTGATGGGTGATCTGAATATGCCAGATGTTAACTGGAGTGCAGTTGCAGCAGCCACTTGAAGAGTGGGTTATTCTAGATGCCCTATGGGGGCATGCCTTAGACAACTAGTATTGGAGCCCACTCAAGAGGAGCAATCTTAGACCTGGTTCTCTCAAATGGAGATGAAGAGGATCACAGATGTAGAAGTGGGTAGCCTTCTGGGAACTAGCGACCATCCGAACAGTATGGTTCACAATAAACACAACAATAGAGTCAAGTCATACAAAGGCAAAGTACTGGACTTTGGGAGGCTGACTTTGCCAAAATGGGTGAGTGCCTAAGGAATGCACAAGCAAATGGGCAGGAAGGAGGGTGGAAGAACAATGGGAATAATAAAACTGTCATCACAGAGGTAACAAGACTTTGTGTGAAGCAAATAAACAAAACAAAACGATGTAAGAAACCACTATGGTTCTCAAAGGAAGTGGCAGTGAAGGTTCAAGAGAAAAAGAAAGCATTCAGGAAGTACAAGGAATCACAGAAGGAGCAGGACAGAGAACTGTATCAGTTAAAGTAAAAGGAAGCTGGGAAGGCAATCAGAACAGCAAAGGCTCAAACCGAGGAAAAGATAGCCAACTCAGTTAAGAAGGGCTAAAACCTTTATAGGTACATCAGGAAGCAAGAAAGACCCAGAGAGGATAGTGAGGGCTTAATAAAGGGAGGAGGGGTGGGCAGAGGTGACTGTGAAAGGCAGAGATACTAAACAAATATTTTTGCTCAGTATTTACAAAGGAAAGGGAGGTACCTAAAACAAACAGTAGAAACACTCTGGATACAGAAGTTGATACCAGCCCATTTACAGAAGAAAGGGTTCTGAAAGAACTCTTAAAACTGAAGGTGGACAAAGCAATGGGGCCTGATGGGATTCATGCCAGAATTCTAAAAGAACTAAGGGTAGAACTAGTGACACCACTGACTACCCTCTTTAACAAATCATGGGAGGATGGGGTGGTACCCGAGGACTGGAGGAGGGAAGATGTGATTCCCCTTCACAAAAGTGGGAGCAAGGCAGAAGCAGGAAACTACAGACCTGTTAGTTTAACCTCAGTGGTAGGGAAAATGATGGAATCACTTCTGAAGGAAAGAATTGTCAAGTATCTAGAGGCAAGAGGGCACAGGACCCAAGGCAGCATGGATTCACAGCGGGAAGGTCATGCCAGACAAATCTGATAGATTTCTTTGACTGGGTGACCAAAGTAGTAGATCAGGGAGGGGCTGTGGACATGGCCTACCTAGACTTTAGCAAGGCATTTGACACAGTCCCACACAAAAGATTAATATACAGGTTAGCTAGCCTGGGAGTGGGTCCCAAGATGACAGCCTGGGTAAGGAATTGGCTGGAGAATAGGACACAGAGAGTAATAGTAAATGGAGTCCACTCTGAAGAAAGGGGGTTACTAGTGGGGTACCACAGGGTTCAGTATTAGGACCGGTCCTCTTCAATGTCTTTATAAGCGACATTGCAGAGGGACTGGAAGGAAAAGTATGTCTCTTTACAGATGACACAAAGATCTGCAACAGAGTTGATGCACAAGGTGGGGTGGAAAGGATGAGAAGGGACTTGGCAAGGTTAGAGGAATGGTCAAATGTATGGCAGCTTAGATTCAATGCTAAGATGTGCAAGGTAATGCACCTGGGAAACAAAAACAAAACCCAGGGAAGAGTACACAATGGGGGGTGAGATACTAACAACAACAAAAATGGAAAGGGTCCTGGGGGTAGTCATATCAGATGACCTAAGGTGGGCAGGCAATGTGAGAGGGCAGCAAGGAGGGTTGGGGATACTGGGATGCAAGGGAGAGGCATCACCAGTAGAAAACAGGAAGTTATTATCCTCTGTACAGACAGCTGGTGAGACCCCATCTGAGTACTGCATGCAGTTCTGGAGACCCAATCTCCTGAAAGACATAGACAGGATGGAAGTTGTCCAGAGGAGGGCAACTAAAATGGTAGGGTCTGCACCGGAAGACATATGAAGAGAGACTTATGGAGCTTAATATGTATAGCCTCAAGGAGAAAGGGGAAGGAGGAAGGGGGGACATGAAACTTCTAAGGTACTCAAGGGAATCAACAAAGTCAAGAGGGTAGCATCTTTCAAAAAAAGTTGTGCAAGAACAAGGGGCACAATTTGAAGATGGGGGTGGCTCAGAGGTAATTTAAGGAGTATTTTTTCAGAGAGGTTGTGGATGCATGGAACGGCCTTCCGGGGAGGTTGTGGAGTCAAAAACAGTGGTGGAATTCAAGCATGCATGGGACAGTCATAAGGCAATTCTAGGGGGTTGGGGTAGGAAGAAGTAGGCTGCTGGTTAACTAGGATCTGCAGCTTATCCATTAGGTAGAGAAATGGGCAGACTGGGTGGGCCAAGCGGTCCTTATCTGCCATCAAATTCTGTGTTTCTATGTTTCTATGAATGCCGGTCTCAGAAGGACTTAGAAAGAGTAGTAAACAGACTCCAAGGGAAGCTCTGAAAAGCAAATCAGTGGCCAAGGAGTGCCCGAAATGACCACAGTGAGGGTTTGAGAAACCTTAACTCAAACTTCTTTGTGGATAAATCGTCTGTCCAGACCTCTGCTACGGCCTCTCCAGACTGGTCCAAAATAGTGGGCCCTTCAATGGAGACTATGGTGACTGTGAACGGTATTCATACTCGGGCTGTGCTTGACAGTGGGTCGCAAGTGACCACTGTATTCCAGGACTGGTATGACAAACATTTATCTGACGTGCTTTTGCAATCCCCGGAAGGCCTTCATGTGTGGGGCCTGAGCGACAAGTCCTATCCCTACCTAGGGTATGTTCGCCTCTGGTTGTCTTTTCCTGTAACTGTAACTGGTGTAGAGGAGCAAGTAGAGACCTTGGCCCTAGTGTGTCCCCCTACCGGACTGTATGATATGATCCCCCTCTTTATTTATTTATTTGTTTAGTTTTTGTTGACTGGGTAAGTGCACTAGACAAATCCTGCCTATTTTCAGGCACGACCCGGGGGAGGGGGATACAGATGAATGCCAACTGACTTTGAACCAGATTAAGTTGTTGGTGGTATTTTTAGTGAATGAGGGAAATTTGGCCAGGACACCGGGGAAATTCCCCTACTCTTGCGGTAGGGGGCCCCCTGAGACGGCTGGACTGTGCTCAGTATGTCTCAACCGGTGGAGTGTGAGGAGGTGTTAGTGGAGTGCTCTATGGATTCAGTTGCTGTCTTCATGGAGGAACCTGTTCAGATGGAAGAAATGGATATTCTAAGTGATTCCTTACCAGTTTAGGATTTGGCTCGGTCGTTCGTTACAGTCGCCAGTTCCCAGAAAATGGTTGTGTCTGACCCACTTGTGGTTTTGTCCATGGAGGATGAAAAGAAGAGAAAACGCCTGGACTGTTGCCAAATAGCCCCTCTTGGTGTGGCGAAAAAAAGTAATTTAAATGTGGAGGAAAACCCGACGGTCGACCCGGCAGGCATGTCGGCTGCTGACTCAGAAGACGATTTGTTCCCGTTCTCGGCAAAGTTTGCCGCTTGGTCTCCAGAAGCAGCTTTAGCAAATGCGGGATGGGTTAAGACCCCAAATGCCTGGATTCCTGACCCCAGTATCCCTTTACCGGGGGAAGGACTGAATTTGCCAGTGAAACCCTTGGTGTTGCAGGCTTCAGAGGGAGTGCTTGTTTCAGAGCTGAACTGTGACATTGCGTCATTTCCACCTGCCTGTAACGGAGCTGGGGGTCTCGTATCAGATGTTCCTGTGTCTGGCTTGGAGTCTCCTCTATTGGGACCATGTTTACCGGCTTCTTCAGCTCACGGGACTGCTGCTGCTGCTGTTGCTGTTTCTAGATCCCCAGACCAGCAGACTAGGGTTCCTTTGCCAGATCAGTGTACTCAGACTTTGGGAGAAGTCCTACCTTTGGGTCCTACGGGAAGTGCAGTTAGTCGACCCCTTTGGGCGGATTCTGCAAAACCGGCCAGTTATGCCTCTCTATTTAAAACTTAAAACATTCCTGCTAGAAAGCGTTTTGAGGCACGCATTTATTATAGGGGGGGTTTGGATCTCCCCCCAGATTGTAACTTTGTGGGTAAATCCCTGATTAGTGACTCTTTGGGGATTCGGCCATCTGAGGTTTATGCATTTATACATTCTTCTGGGGACCATAATTTTGATATTTCCTTTTGTTCTGCAAATCTGTTAGATAAATTTTGGACTGCATATTATGCTGCTCGTTCAGACCCTATTTGAAAACCTTTTGTTGTTATCCCAATTACTAGACCTACTGCTAAAGTAATTACTGTTCTTTTTCGCAATGAAGGAGTTAATGTCTTGGATATTTTGTACTGGTTGGAAAAATGCTGTACTGTTAATGGGGTGCCTCATGCCCTGATTGACGATAGTGGTTTTTGGACGGGAGGGTGGAAATTTAATGTTCAACTTAAAATGACTGAGGCTGGGATTCAACATCTCCCTAATTGTTTCTATTTAGGGAGGGACCGTAGTATTTTGTTTTGTCCAGTTTAGCCACCTTCTTGCTATAGATGTGGCTCACTGTCTCACCTGAGTTCAGATTGTGATCAACTGAAATGTGCATCTTGTGGGGTGTTGGGTCATTCAGTTTTGTCTTGTACTGTCCCCCCCACTTGTAATTTATGTGGTGAAGATACTCATGTTTTTGTAGCTTGTCCATGGGCAGCCCATAATACTTCTGATTATGTTGAACATGATTCTTATATTGCTAAATCCTTTTCCTCTTCTCGGACCTCTCCCCCTGGTCCGGGACCAGTTTGCACTTCTAAGTTAAAAAAAACCTTTTTTCCGGTCTCAATTGGTGACCCGGTGGTCTCGAGACAACTGGAAACCCCGGAGATCCCCCCCCCCCCAAGAGACACCTCCTTCACCTATTATTTCTGTTCCTCCCTCTGTTCTGCCCCCTCCTCTGCAAGTAAATGAGGATTTGGAGACAGGGGAGGTTTTGGAGATTTTACCCCCAGTTGCTCGACGACTTCATTCCACCAAGCAGGTGGAGGAAGTGCCACAGTTTTCAGTTTCAATTAATAATCCCTATGAACCTCTGCAGAGTTGGGGTGATGCTAAAGAAGGGGAAGATATAGTGGAATCTCTTCCTTCATCTTCTCTTCCTGAGGTTTCCTCTGCAACATTACCCCCGGTTGATACCTCTGGGACTACCCTAAAAAAGAAAACTACTAGAACCAGGAGAAAGAAATGATTTGGTCCTTCTCATTGGGGTTTCTTCCTTTTCTTCTTTTTTTTATGTCTTCTGTTCGGTTAGCTAGTTTGAATGTTAATAGTATTAGATCACAGTATAAACGCACAGCTACTTTTGCAGCCTTGCATAGTCTACCATATGAGGTTTATTTCTTACAGGATGTTAGGTTTTATACTACCAGGGAGGTTGCTACAGCCACAAAAGCTTGGGGGTTAGGGCCCTCTTATTGGTCTCTAGGTCAAGACCTCTGTTCAGGTGTTGGGTATTGTTTTACCACGTCAGAGTTTATTTTGCAGAAATTAGTGGATTTAGTTCCTGGGAGAGTGTTATTGTTGGACATCTTATGGTATGATCTGCCTTATCGTTTTATCAATATTTAAGCTCCACAACAGTAAGCTGCTAAGGTACAGCTTTTTCGGTTAATTAAACCCTATTTGTTTACTAATAGGATAATCCTATGGGGTGGAGACTTTAGCTCTAGTTTAGATGTCCTTCCTACTAAAAAAGTATATTGTGACACTCAAGTGTTGCGTACCCTTATTACGGAGTTGGATTTAGTTGATGTGTTTGCTCAAACTCCGTTACATACGTTTTCGAAAGGTAGTTTGACCTCTAGGATAGATTTTCGGTTTTGTTCACGGACTGCTGGGGAGGTTAAGGGTGTAGTGGTACCTATGGCGACTTCGGATCATCATTTATTAGGGTTACAGATTCATTTGGGGGATGTGATAACACAGGGGCCTGGGGTTTGGAGGGTTAATACGTCCATTATTGGTTCCAGAGTTTCATCAAGGTTTTTTAGAGTTACTCTCGGACTGCACTTCTGTGTTTTTTCTTTATGATTCCATGATTGCTTGGTGGATTGATACAAAAATGTGTTTAGTGGCCTATTTTAAATTTTATTCTAGATTGTTAGCTGATAATAGGCACCATACCTCTCAGCTCCTTCGAGCTGAACTGCTTGAATTATTTACAGCATCCTATTTGCCACATTCTGACTATACTGATCATATAAGGGATGTTAAAGTGGCCTTGACACAAATACAGTATGATAGGCAGAAATCTATAGCTTCTGAACAAAAATTTCGGACTTCTGGGAAGCAGAGTCAATTTAACCCTTATGATATTAATAGGGGGAAATTTAGTGGTAGACAGATGTTTCAACTTCTTGATGACCAAGGACATCCTGTTACAGGGAAGTTACAAATATTACAACATGTTACACATTTTGTGAAGCATACTTTTGAATCTCTAGTATCGGAATCCCCTGAAATGAAGATAATATTGCAAGCATCGGATGTATCTACCTTGACGTCAATTCAGCAGCAGGAGGTTGTAGCCCCTTTCACATTGGAGGAAGTGAAGGTGATTATTTGTGCCTTAGGGATAAGGTGGCACCAGGCTCAGATGGGTTGTCTGCTGAAATTTATAAATCTTTATGGAATTTTATGCCGACCCGGTTATTGGCTGTATTTAATGCTTCTTTGATTGAGGATCGTTTGTCAGACCAAATGTACGAAGGTTTGATGCTTTTTCTCTATAAAAAGGGTGATAGATCTGACTTGGGGAATATGGCGGCCGACTACTCTGTTAAATATAGATTATACATTTTTTTCAAAATTACTGAGGAACAGGATTTAAAAATTTTTGCCTTATTTAATTTTAACATTTCAGTATTGTTCAGTTTCAGGTAGGTCCATCCGAGATGCTTTGATTTTGGTAAGGGAATTATTTTCTCAGGGACAAAAGGGAGTTCTTGCAGGTTATTTATTTAATTTTGATGTATCAAAGACTTTTGATAGGGTATCCCAGGAATTTATTTGGTTGACTCTTCGAGCTTATGGGTTTCCCCAGATTTTTGTTAATTGGCTTAGTCTATATTATTCACTGGCCTATGTTAGACCTTATGTAAATGGGTGGACTGGATCACCCTGTTACATTCGTTGGGGAGTCTGTCAAGGTTGTCCCTTGAGCCCGCTGTTATTTGTAATAGCATTGGACCCCATTATTAGATTACTTCATAAATCCCCTAGACTTTTGGGTCTTTCGGGTCCATGTTTAAGTAATCAGAAAATAATATGTTATGCTGACAATTTATGTGTTTTGGTGCCAACTATACAGGTGGGTTGTTTATTATGTGCTGTTCTTCCGTTTTTTTCATGTCATTGGTTCAAGTTTAAATTTACGGAAGAGTGTTTTAATTTAGCTGGATCTTTGGTGGAGCTTTCTTCCATTGGAGGTATCCGTTTGGTGGATTCTCCACATAAGCTATTGGGTATTTATTTTGGTGTAACAGATATGGCTCAGTATAACTGGGAAATATGTCTGAATAATGGAAGGGAAAAGGTGTGTAAGTGGAATAAATGGTTTATGGGGAAGAAGAAACTGATTTTTTTGATTAAAAAATGTTTATTGCCTTTATTTTTACCTGTTGCGCACATTCTTCCTTTACCCAAACAGTTTTTTTGTGCCTCTTTTGAGTCTTTTTTTTCTCTTGTTTTTGGGGTAGCTGCCTCAATCTGGTTAAAAGGAACTATTTATTGAATGACTATCGCTGGGGGGAGGGTTAATATGGTTCACCCGATAGTATTTTTTTATTCTATTTTTTTTCCACCAATTTAAAACCTTTAATTACTAATTCATCACAGCTTTGGATTCCTTTGGTACGTGTTTCAATTTTGGAGATTTTGCAAGAATGGTTTCTGGAGAGTTTTATACATAAAAACAAACGGAAATATGTTTTATCTTCGGATTGGGTAATGGTGTTTGATATGCTCAAAACATGGCATATTACGGTATCCATGGTTACGGAGTTTTCTTGCAAAAGGTTGTATGTAGTGATAGTAGAGTCTTGGTTTTCAGAAGAAGTTTTTCCAGATTTTATGATGATGGAAAAAGCTCAGATTGGAAGTCGTCTTACTAATACCAGAATTCCTGTGGCTATGTGGGATATTGCTTGGTTGGGTGTGCATGGTAAAATTAATGTACGAGGAAATCACAAACATAAACAATTGTCAGATTGTTATTGTTTTCGGACTTCCTGTGTGACACTTACTAAGACTATGGTTCACTTATATTTTTCCTGTCCCTTTATTATGCAATTTTGGTTTTTTGTGGCGTCGTCGATTTTGGAACAGTGTATGGCACAAGTGGGATCAGAGGGCTTTGTTTTTTGGTTTATTCCTGGCCTCATGGGATGAGTGTAATCCTAGTACTTTAAATTTAATAGCAGTTGTGATACTGTATTGGGTGTGGCAGGTTCGGTGTTGGTTTTTGTTTCAACAGCGCTCTCTTACCCTGTAGAAATGTTTACTAAAGTTGTGGATCATATCGATCGTCTTAAAGAGGGGGAGAAAGGAAACTTCTCAAACAGAATATTTGGGAATGATATTAGAAATTCTGTTAAACTAGTTACCTATTTTCGACTGTATTATGATTCTCCCAATGTTGTTATGTGTTTCTTAAATTGATTTAGAATGAAAAGAGTTTTTTAATGTGTTCTCCTCTTCCTTTGGTATTATTGTATTAATTTAGTATTACATCTGTTTGATTTATCCTTCTTGTATATTATTTTTGTTTGTGCTTGTTATGATTTTAATAAACATACCCCTACTCTTTTCAATAAGTGCCATGGGATCTTTAACATCCACCTGAACTACCACCAATCCAGGCAGATGGGACCTCAGTTTAACGTCTCATCTGAAAGACAGCACCTCAGAAGTGCAGCACTCCTCTCATGCTGTACTACAGTGTCAGTAATGGGATATTAACCCAAGTGCCAGATGTGGGAACTGAACCCACATCCCTCTGATCTCTCAGCCTCAGAGGCGAGTGTTAATTGGGACAAACGCCCATATGGTTGGGAGACTGGCACAACTCTGTCACGAGAAACAAGGAAGATGGA
This sequence comes from Neoceratodus forsteri, assembly GCA_016271365.2. Taxonomy (NCBI): domain Eukaryota; kingdom Metazoa; phylum Chordata; order Ceratodontiformes; family Ceratodontidae; genus Neoceratodus; species Neoceratodus forsteri. Next base: position 31,767,460 of record CM057456.1, read on the forward strand.
CTGGGAGGGCCCTGAGAATTCTGGCTATGATCAAGAGGGCCTATGATTTGCAACAGAAACCCGAGGAAGTAGACCAGGATGAACCGGTGGGGATCATGTGGAAGAAGTATCCTGATTCAATGGTACTGGCCCCTAATGCCCAGTGTACCATTCAAGGGGAGGTCCACCTCTGGAAAGATGTCAAGAACAAAATACTGATGTTGGATGCACCAGGCGATGGAAAATTGCTGGAAGGATAATTGGTCAAGACCAGCATCTTGCCTGCTCATGCCCATGCCTATGCACGATGAGTGATGGTCCAGATTCATAATGTGTCAGATCGGGAGATCCATGTGAACAGAGGGTGCACCTTAGCTATGGTACACTACACAGACACTGCAGTATTGCCCGGCAACAAGCACACTGGTGAGAAGGAGAGAGTGACCCTGGACTTGTTTGACTTTGGCAACTACCCGTTGCCAGCTAAATGGAAGGCTAGAATTAGTAAGCAACTTGCCCAGAGAAACCAAGTATTTTTGTTGAAGGAATGGGACGTGGGATGTGTCCAGGGTGTGGAGCATCACATATGCCTGCACAATGAACGGCCATTTCAAGCGAGGTCCTGACACCTAGCCTTAGCAGACAGATGATGTGAGAAGACATCTGCAGGAAATGCTCATTGCTGGTGTGATACAAGAATCCAGGAACCCATACGCCTCTCCCATTGTGGTTGTACATAAGAAGAATGAGTCTGTGAGGATGTGTGTTGATTATCGAACCCTGAACAGGTGGACCATCCCAGACCAGTACACTATGCCTCATATACAAGATGCCCTGGACTGCTTGAATGGGAGCAAATGGTTCTCAGTGTTGGATCTTCGCAGCAAATATTATCAGATTTCAATGGCTCTGGAGGACCATGAGAAAACAGCCTTAATCTGTCCTTTGGGGTTCTACGAATTTCTGAGAATGCCACAGGGGATATCGGGTGCTCTGGCTACCTTTCAGCGACTGATGGAACGTACAGTGGGAGATATGAATTTGCTGGAATGCCTGGTGTACTTGGACGATGTCATTGTGTTTGGGAGCACCCTAGAGGAGCATGAGAACTGACTGTTTGAAGTTCTAGACCGAATGGAAGACTTCGGCCTCAAGCTGTCCATCGACAAGTGCCAGTTTATCCAAACCTCTGTGAAGTATGTGGGGCACATAGTATCTACAGAAGGGATAGAGACTGATCCCAGTAAGGTTAAAGCCCTAACTACTTGGCCCCAGCGCCATAATTTGAAAGAACTACAATGTTTCCTGGGGTTCTGTGGTTACTACTGCAGGTTCATAAAGGACTGTTCCAAGGAGATTCGCCCACTATTGAATCTTACCCAGGGTTACCCTCCTACCAATCAGAAATACAAGAAAGGAGCAGCCAAAGAACCAGAAAAAGTATACTTCCACCCAGGTGAACTCTTAGAGCCCCTCTGGATGCCCGACTGTGAAGCAGCCTTCCACAAAATCATATACCAGCTCACCCATGCCCCCATCCTCACCTATGTTGACCCCACCAAACCCTATGTGCTGCATACTGACGCTAGTCTGCAGGGTCTAGGAGCTGTGCTGTATCAAGACCATGAGGATGGTTTGAGATGAGTGGCTTTCGCCAGTAGGAGCTTGATCCCATCAGAGCAAAACTACCCTGTACATAAGTTGGAGTTTCTTGCACTAAAATGGGCCATCGTTGACCAGTTTCATGAATACCTCTATGGGGCAAAGATATTGGTGAAGACTGACAATAACCTGTTGACCTATGTACAGACTTCAGCTAAGTTAGATGCCACTGAGCACAGGTGACTTTCTGCATTAGCAACCTATGATTATGCTGTTGAATACAGATGGGGCCTGAACCATATTGATACTGACGCTCTATCATGAAGGCCCACTTCCAAGAGTGATTGGGTCAGGCTGTCTGAACCTGACATCTGAGCATTGTGCCAAAAGTTTGATACAGATGAACAGATGTCTGCGGACACAGCGGACTGTTTAGTAGATTGCTTGGGCCCTTCTGACACCTACATACCGGCTGTTTATTGTCACTTCTCTGCTCTAGCTATTAGTGCACTACCTCAATCTGATAATGACAGCATTCAGTGGGCTCACTCCCAGGATCCTATGATTCAGCCAGAACTTGATGCCCTGCGTGCGGAGAAAGAAGTGTCTAAGTTACGTTCCACTGACTTGCAAACTACTTTATTGTTTAAAGAAGGCCCCAGATTGAAGTTGTTCAATCAGTTGTTGTATAGAGAGACAGTAGATTGTAGTGGCAAAGTAGACAAGCAACAATTGGTTCTTCCCACAGCCTTTAAAGATTTGGTACTAAGGTCCCTCCACAATCACATGGGGCACCTCGGTATTGACAGAACCCTTGGCCTGGTATGATCTCGCTTCTACTGGCCCAAAATGGGGGCTGATGTTGAGCACCATGTAAAGACTTGTAGTCTCTGCCTGCAAAGAAAAGCCCTGTCTCAGAGGGCTGCCCCCTTGTTAATATTACTACCAGGACTCCCATGGAACTAGTCTGCATAGACTTCTTGTGTTTAGAACCTGATCAGCAGAACACTGGCAATGTGTTAGTGGTTATGGATCATTTCACACGGTATGCACAAGCTTTTCCCACCAAAGATCAAAAGGCATCTACCGTGGCCAAGGTGCTAGTGGAAAATTTCTTCATCCTCTATGGTGCCCCCAGCGGATCCACTCAGACCAGGGCAGAGACTTTGAGAGTCGACTAATCAAAGAAATGCTCTCTCTATAGGGGGTGTAGAAGTCAAGAGCCACCACCTATTCCCCCACAGGGAGATCCCCAACCAGAATGATTTAATCGCACCCTGCTAGACATTCTGGGCACCCTCCACCCAAAAGATAAGCATAAATGGGACCAGCTGATAAGCACCTTGGTACACACATACAATTGCATGAAAAATTATGCTACCAGGTTCTCCTCTTACTGCCTCATATTCGGGAAAGAGGCTCGACTGCCAGTTGATGTCTGCTTTGGGGTCTCTCCAGATGGGTCTGAGCCGAAAACTACCTGCAATATGTACAAAAACTGAAAGCTGAATTGAACCATGCCTATCAACTGGACCAGACAATGGCCACCAAGAGAAATCTAGCCAACAAAGAGAGGCATGATAAAAAAGAAAAGGCTCAAGAGCTTCGATCTGGAGACCGTGTGTTGTTACGCAATTTGGGACTTCATGGCAGACACAAAATTGCTGATCAGTGGCACCATCTCCCCCATGTAGTAGTTGGAAAGTTGGATGATTTACCTGTGTACAAGGTGCGCCCACAGAATAACTCCAAAGCTGTCAAGATCATGCACTGTAACCACTTGCTACCTATCGGCCAAGTCATAATTGAGGCTGAACCCTGAGAGATTGATTCCCCTGGGCCGGTGACCCATGCTACTGTGAGAAAGAGATAGAGTTGACCTACCCCAGTGGTTACAAGTTCAAGGTTTCCCCCTCAGCAAGTTCAGAATGATAGTGACTGTCAGTCCACCTCAGATGAAAGTGAATGTGACAATGCCTATTACCCCTCCTATGAGTTAAGTCAGCTGTTTCGAGGTCACCCTATGGCTAATTGTGGGGATGAAAGCTAGGTCTTCTGGACTGTCTTACCCCCCCAGCTTCATCCTTGGAGCCAATGCTCCCAGAAAGTGAAGTGCAAAGTATCATGTCTGAAGATGTTGAGTCTCTGTGTATTGTGGAACTGTATGATTTGCCTGAAGAAGGTGCTGAGGGTTTGAGTCTTTCTGGTGACATACCAGAACTTGAAGAACACTATGAGAATGCTGACCACTTCCCTTCTGTGCCTCAAAGCTTGACTGTGCCTGAGCCTTCACAAAATGAGTCAAGTGTTGTAGAAATAGAGCCTACAGAACAAGGAGCTGACAGTGCCCCAAGTTTGGACATTCCCATCCAGGCAGAAGCACCCCTCACAAGTGACGAGAGTCCCCAGACCAGTGCTGAGAGTACAGAGACTGTAGCTGTCCCCCTCAGAAAGACTGGCCGATTGTCAAGTCAGTAGTACGCTTCAGTTATGATTCTCCTGGGAGGCCAGTGGATTTGTCTCTCAATGTGCTCCACAAAGGGGTTTATGTTTCCCGGAGCTCACTGCCTAAACTGAGCCTAAGTGCCAATTCCAGGTTGATTGTTTTGTCTTCTAGGTATGGTGCCCCTGCCCCATCTAGTCCCAAGTTAGCTGATAGGGAAGGGCCCCCTCTTACATTGTTCAATGTACAAGAAGTTATTACATGATTCTGCATAATAATATGTAAATTATCAGTGTGAAGTGTGCATGATATATTGTCAGAATGGATATAGTATTGTGAAGTGTAGAGAATATGTATGGTAAAGGCATAAGTTTACATTGACTGATGCATCAGATGTCACTTGCATAACATGCTAATGGTATAAATGTTGTACAGTTTGCATTTGCAATATTGTGATGGTACAGACTTAACACAGATGCCAAGTTTTCTCCAGGCAGGGAAGGGTGTAACCCCCCTACAAATGGGGGTTCCAGAAAAGTCTTCCTTGAGCTTGCCTAAATGCTTACTGCCAGGCTGGTGTCCTGCGTTTTAGCAGTTTAAATGTGATTGCCAGAGAGTGCCTGTATAGCCTCTGTGTACTGTTTCTTTAAGAGCTGCCTAGATTGCAGTCATAAGTAATCTGAGAGAGAGCTCTGTTGAAAGATGTAACTATTTGCTGAAAATCATTTAGAGTGGTAATGATAATGTAGTTTGTCTAACCTGCCTTCTTTGCAGCAAGGACTGTTCTGTTTATCTCCACCAACTTGGCCTGGGACTGCTGAATTGGACCAATTAGTACTGGTGGGACTTAAAATGGAGCCGAACTACAGGAGCTGTCTGGAGTCAGAATCTGTAGAAATTGTAGTTTTGTGCTTTTTGCGCCTTTTTGCACCTGAAGGAGGAGCTCCTGTTGTGACTGACAGATGAATTAGCCAACTGAATCTTTTGGATTTTGGGGGAAATTCCCAGGCTTGCAAGCAGTTGAGTCAGATCTGAGTTGGGAGCTGAAGAAGCAGCCTCTCGAGACAGTCTCTGTGGAAAGGCCTGAGTGTTGGCCTGCATGGCTGCCTGCTGCCCCTGAGAGGGAGAACAGAATCAGTTCGGACTGAATCTGAGTTTGTGAGAACAAAGTAAGCCACTGAGTTGTGACCAGGATCAACCTGAAGAAGACCGAAGACTTGCTGAATGAATTGGCCTGTCAGGATTTCCAGCTACCTCTAAAATCCCGGTGTGAGCAGAGACTTTGCGATTGTGACCAGAGAGCAGTTTGCCTGGTATAGTAGAATCCCTTACATGTAAATGTACAGTGTGTTTATAGCGGGTCGTGATTTGGTTCCCCACTGTGTGAATTGTGTTCTGCTTGCTGGAAGCTTTATCCAGCTTGACCGGACTGAACCCCCGTTCATCTCTCTATATGGCCTGGGGCTTGCCACACTGGCCCTGCCAGACTATCCCACTGCACAGAGAAAGCCACCGATGAGAGACCTGCCAGGGGATCAGGCCCCTGCTCCATGCTTGAACAGGAACGACGCCTCGGCGAATCGTGTGGGTCTTGCTTCTCCTGGCACTCCAGATCACCACCTGCAATCTTGGGTATCGTGAGTAACCATCAGGATAGCTCCCTGCAACAACAGCTTAATCTAAGTGTCATCTGATTGTCTTGTTGTTTCTTTTCTTTCAGGAACTGAGCCCTCCAGCACTGGATTACAATTAGTGTGTGTGGTGCATGTTGTTTTCTTTCATTACAGGGTCCCAACCAGCTATGACGCCGGCCTATCCCATGGAATGATCCTGGCTAGCCCACCTCTTATTCACCTCGGTACCCAGAGTGTGTGACTGTTTATGGACCCTGAAGTGCATGCATAGCTGTTTGATTGATACAGCCTATAAGCAAATTAACCTGATTACGCCCCTCCCTTGTTCAAGTCCCTTAAATAAATCTGATCCAACTCTTTTTGCATTTACCCTGATTGTGGTTCCAGTTTGTGCAAGAGTACTGTACTGCTATTTGCTGCGTATAACCTTGTTTTACAAGGGGTCCCAAGGGTCCAGCCAGAGGAAAGCCCTGCCGGTAAGTGCAAACAGTGTGGGTACTTGTGTGGTGTATCAGGGGTATTGTGAAAGTGATAACTGTGTATTGTTCCAGCCACTAGTAAGGAAAGGGGGGAGTTACAGTGTCCTGTAGGGCTGTGCCCAGGTTAGCTTGACCACTACCAACCCTGACCTCCGGGTGGAGGCACCCGTTTCAGAACTCAGTCCTCTTAACCTGCTCCTAGCCAAGCAGGCAAGGGTTGTAGCCCTTGGGATAGCGCCACCTAGGGGTGGCAGGTGGATATTCTGGAACGGATGGAGAAAATAAGAAAGGACCTAGGCAGGCTTGAGAAATGGTCCAAGGAGTGGCAACTGAGGTTTAAATCAAAGAAGTGCAAAATTATGCACCTGGGATATAGAAATCCTGGGGAGGCCTACAGGATGTAAGGGGAGGGTTACTGACATTCAACAAGGAACAAAAGGACCTGGGGGTTATAATTTCACATGACTTGAAAATGTTAAAGCAGACTACAAAGGCAGTAGGGAGGGCAAGTGGCATGGTGGGGTGCATAAGCAAGGGTATCACCAGCTGAAGGAGGGAGGTAGTGATTACATTATATAAAACCCTGGTCAGACCTCACATGGAGTACTGTGTGGAGTTCTGGAGGCTGCACCTTTGAAAGGGCATAAACAGGCTGGAGGTGGTCCAGAGAAGGGTGACTAAGATGGTACAGGTCTTGCATCACAAAACAAACGAGCAGCGATTAAGGGACCACAATATGTACTTGCTGGAGGACAGGAGGTAGACAGGAGACATGATAGAGACATTCAAATACCTAAAGAGTATAAACAAGGTGCAGGGGGACGACATCTTCCAATACAAGAGAAGTACAAGAATGATGGGGCAGGACATGAAATTGGAAGGTGGCAGGCTAAGAGGGAATATGAGGATGCTTTTCTTCACAGAGAGGGTGGTGGACACATGGAATGGTCTGCTGTAGGAGGTGGTGGGAGCGAGTACTGTGGCAGGAGTTAAACATGCATGGGACAGGCATGGGAGAACCGTAGAGGTACAGCTGAGGGAGGGTCAGAAGCCGTAGTCAAGTACACAGCTTATGGTCAGACTGGATTGGCCTAGTGGTCCTTATCTGCTGACAATTTCTACGTTTCAACCTCTGGGAGCCATGTTCACAGAATCAGAATCAATGTGGTGGCAGTGACAATAGCAATACTAATACCATTGGTGAACGTTTGGCATTGACAAATGCTTGTTTAGTCTATTTCAGATTGCCCTGTACCTCCTGTCTCGAACAATACTCTAATTCCCTATTTTGTGTCTGCTGCAGATCTTTTTTTTTTTCTGCATTTGAAATAATAAAAGGAGTGCTCCTTTTGATATGGCTCAGACTGATTTTCCTTAGTATGCTCAGCACAGGCGTAGAGTTTGGGGGGCTTCCAGGCTCAAGCCTCCCCCCACTCCCGGAAAGCTGAGCACCCCCCCCCCCGGATAGGGTAGTCTAAAAATAGGTTAACTGTTTAGGCCCATAGTTCTGAGCCTGAAAGCCCCCCCCCTGGGAAAACCTGAAGTCTACGCCCATGATTCTCAGTTATTTTAATGCACCTATTATCCCATAAGGTCAGGGAGCGCTGTCTGCTGCATGCTAGTTCTTTATTTAAACATATTTAACCAAGTAGACAATTGCGTAGACAATCACAGCCCAGACTGCTCATTTCCAGTTGTGACCTGGGGGGGGGGGGACTGAGAGAGCATAGGGAATAAATACATTCAAATGCATAATACAACAAGACCTCCTATTTAGCAACTGGGTAAAGTACATACAGGAACACAGTGCAGGCAAATCTTGAGTACTTAGCCTAGACAACAACATAAGAGGGAACTGAGCTTTTCTGGTACACAGAATGTTATACAATCTTGCATTTCAGCTAGGGCAATGATCTTGCTAGCTCAGGGGGAAGGGACCTGAAGAGTTCCTGGGGGCATTTGTGACAGGACAATGGAGGGGAGAAGTGTGCCTTAATCGGTCTCTAAAATTATAGTCGCTAAAAAAGTGATGATTGACAATGGGTCCTCATAAACAACATAGAATAGTGATGAAAGTCTGGACTGAGTCATTTTACAGAAACACCTTTTATTATTTCAAATGCTAATAAAAGTGCCGAAGCAGACTCAAAACAGGAAGAAAGGTACCAGGTACGAGACACAAGATATGAAGCAATCCAAAAATAGAATAATGTAGGTCAGTATCTTCACCACTAACATGCACTGCTGCTGCTCTATTGTCAAATAACACCACAGAGCTAGAGTGCTAATGTCAAGTGGTAGTCACTGAAGCAGCATATGATGCAGACAGTAACTAGGGCAGGAAGAGAAACTGGTGGGAGGGTGACAAAGTGGGTCTTCAGACTGATGTACACTGCTCCTAGATTGAATCCTGAGGAGAAAATAAAGGAAAAACATGGCCTCACAAGGTGTGCTGCAGGAGGGTCCCCCAATCTCACGCCACCCAGCCATATGGCACACTGCCTTGCCTGCCAAGTCCAGCACTTCCTTAAGGTACAGCTACATTTTCTTCTTCCTCAGATCCCCCACTACTTTGGTGGGGGGGCCTAAAAATATGTATACTCTGAAACCAAGAGAGACTGTTGGAGAGGCTGGGGTTCTGCGTGATCACTGGTGGCAGCAAGTGGTAAGCTCGAAGAGACAAGTCACAGGGTCGTAATTTCACAAGACATTATGCCGAAGCAATATACTGTACTGCCAATACAGCGCAATATATTGCCAGTGGCATATGTCTGTGTTTTGCAGGGGGTGTCGTAGTGGAGTGTGGGAGAAGAAAGTACCAACAACAGAAGTGAGATATAAAACACACCAATGTGTGATTTTATTTACAAAAAAAAAAAAAACAGAACTTTAGCAAAACAAAATCCAAACAGGCATAACACAGCTAGGACTTAGCTTTAGTCCCACTCTCTGTGCTTCCTCAACCTGCACTCAGGCTAAACTGATCTTATTTCTAGACCTAAGAGTGGGTTTTATATACAGAAAACGTTACATGGTATGAGGCTCTGCCTCCTAGTCTAATACAATTCTTTCCTAGGCTAAAGAAAATACAAAAAAACATAATAAGACAAATAATATAGTTAATTCCCTGAGATTTTGGGAACAAAATATAAAAACAATGCAAATAAACCATTTTTTCAACTACATGATTCCTGTAGCCCCACCCATTCCATTGTGAATGATAGCTCACCACGGCTGCATAATGAAGTTAGTGAGGTTGTGTGGAACTGTTAAGGAGACGTGGAGAAACAACACAATGATTTTTAACTAGTAAGATTTGTTTTATTTTGCATTCTAAGGAAGACAGACACATTATTAGGAAAATATATGGAGGTGTAGATTTCAATGGAAGGAACAGTAAGCAAAATAAGTTTGACAGGTAGAATAGGTGGCAGTACATGAAAAAGGAATGGCTGGCATATGTTCAGTCTTGGGATTATTTACACAGTTTTCTAGAGAAAACAGGGGGTTTGTCCATGTGGTGATGTAAGTTATATTTAAGTAATGTGTTGATGTCAGGCAGTCAGGTGTAATGATGGACTTCATTAGGAGAGAAAATGTGATAGTAACTTTTATAAGGGGTCAACCTAAAATCTTCCAAGCAGGCCACTAAAGCATTAGGTAAAGCTAGGGGGATGTTGGGGTTTATTAGTATGGGTATCACAAGTCGGAAGAGGGTGGTAATAATCCGTCTTTACAAGAGACTGGTTAGGCCCCATCTGGAGTACTGCGTGGAGTACTGGAGGCCACACCTTCACAAGGACATTAACCAAATTGAGGCAGTCCAAGGAAGGGCAACTAAAATGGTGCAGGGACTGCATCAGAAAACATATGAAGACAGATTAACGGAGCTCAATATGTATACCCTACAGCAAAGGAGGGAGAGAGGTGATATGATCGAAACATTTAAACATCTTAAGGGCATTAACAAGGTGAAAGAGTCTAACATGTTTCAATATAAGAAAAATAGCAGGACAAAAAGGACATAGCATGAGATTAGAGGGAGGCCGATTAAGGGGTAATGTGAGGAAGTTCTTTTTCACAGAAAGGGTGGTGGATGCATGGAACGGCCTACCTCAGGAAGTGGGGGATATGAATACAGTGCAGGGCTTCAAAGAGGCATGAGATAGGCAATACAGATGAGTATGAATAGATAGGCCATTGACCGAGCAAAGGCCGATGGCACATCCATAAGGTAGAAAAAGAAATGGGCAGACTGGATGGGCATTGCGGTTCTTATCTGCCATCATCTTCTATGTTTCTATGTTGCTGTTGATAAGGTTAAGGTAGTTATGCCTGTGATAATGGGGAATATCAGGACAGTATGAGGTCTATACCGGAGTGGAGTACAAATATGCACTGTTATCATAAGTATGTGTTCAGAGTGCAGACAAATGTGATATGCAGGTTTATTTTACATATACAGTAGGTAAAAATAGGAATTGATGCAATTGATAGAAATATAGATAATTACATAGATAGACATACAGATAGACAGACAGACGGAGGAGTTATAGTCATGATAGTCTTTGGAGAGGCAACTGCCCCTAGAGTCACAGTCATGTTCACTAATTTGGGTTGAAAAACTTTTCAAGCAGCACTATTTTGCTGTCAGTAATTGCCTATGGGTTTAAGCATGTATTGGAATGTCTTATAACAGTTATAGTACAGGAAAAACAATGAAAGCAATTGTGTTATAGTTTAGCACTGAAACATACACGTAACATACATGTTGCCACCTTGCTCCAATGAGCAACCTCCCCCAAGCAGAGTGCCAGTCTTAAGGAGCATCTGACACCTTCAGGATAAGTGAAAGAAAACATAATATTTAAACACAGATCAGTTTATATTTCACATTAGTTCTGTATTTTCCCCCCATTATTTATTACTGCGGCCATTTTCATGAAAAGAGGGCCGCTGCTCCTGAAGTGTCCATGTATTCCTGGTGCTTTCTTCCTACCTGAGGTCATAATGCATGGCTTGTGACATCACAGTTACTCCCATGACAGCAAACTGTGATGTCACAACATAGCATTATGACTTGAAGTAGGGAGTAAGCTACAGAAGCAGACAAAGATCATGTATTCATCCAAATTTTCTCTGTAATAAAAGATAGGCAGGAGAAATCTGCAGAATATATTTTAAATGTATGCTGAGTTTTGTACCAAGTTATTCGTTTTTCAAAGTTTTCACTGTGGCATCAGTAGCTCTGATTATAAAGGGGAGACCTGAAAAAAATGTGTCTCAAAGTAAGTGCAGAATAATTTTTCTTAAATCTGTTTCAAGATATCAGGCCTTTCCTCTTTTTTTTTTTTTTAAATTTAATGATAAAAAGAAGTAGCACCTTTCTTCTGACCTGACTAATGTAAATTATGACAGTCAGTGGTTTGGGATGTGCTAAGTGTCCCCAGCAGCAAGGCGTGCTCCTTCACTGGCTAGACAGTAAGCTGTTATAAAAAAAAAATAAACACACAGACCAGTCATTCTACCAACGAGACATGCAGAGGTACAACAATTGAGGGGGGGGGAGTTGTTTGGGACTGCAGCTTCCATTTTTGAAACAGAAAACATTTAATGTTGATCTTGTCTCCTGTTCTAGCCTGAAAAGAACATATTTTAAATGTCAGTTTTAAGTGTATATAATGGACTGTTTTGCCATTTAGCAGCCAAAGAATGAATGTCTAACAGGTGACATTATGGTTACCTAGCAATTGTATGCCAAAGCAATGTAGACATGTAATTAAGAACTGGATCAATGGAAGGCCATTGCCAGGTTATTATACACATTGGCAGAACTTAAATTATAGCTAACAAATTGCTGCACAGTACTTTGAGGATGCGCAAAGTGTAAAACATCAGTTGGGAATTTTAACAGCTGGACACTGAGCTGGTGTCTTAAACAAATATGTAAGAATTCTACATAGATGTTATTTTTCTAGCTGCTCTTTATCATCTTGTATTGAGACACCTATATTTTCAATAAAGAGCTGTCTTAGCACTAGTATCACAAGATATGCCAACAGTAATCACTGAACCCACATAAATGGAAAATGAAGGAGGCCTGCTTACTCCATTGAAATGAGATGTGTGCTGTCCCATTGTGTACCATAGCAGCATTTCTAATTTTGAACTTGGCACCACTACAACAGGGAGTTCTCTGTTTCTTCAACAACAAAAAATTAAAAACACACTTTATCATCAAAGTATGTATTTAACAAGTACTGTGCTCAGGATTAAAATACGTTGAACCCCCCTCACCCCAAAAATGTGCCCTGACATGAAACTGCGTGCTTAACTGTAAAGACAATTAAAAAATGCATTTCTAAATGCATTACTAAAATCAATGCTTCATGATTAAAATAATTTGAACCCTTGCCCCCAAAAATGTGTTCTGACAAACTGCACTCTGGGAAAACTGCCTGGGACAAGATGCAATAAAAAAACAACTGAATAACAGGTTCCTGGGAGTAAATGTAAACACCCTGTTTCTAGTGTCCTTGATAAAATGAAATAAAAAAATACAGTTGAGATTTTTTTTAATGTCAGGTCTGCTTTTAAAATCACCAATTGTTTTCTTGTTCAATGTTTTCTAATACATACTTCTCAAACTTAAAAGAAAACACACACTTTATCATCAAAGTCTGTGTTTATCAAGTACTGTGCCCAGGATTAAAATAATTTGAACCCCCTCCCCCCAAAAATGTGCCCTGACATGAAACTGCATGTTTAACTTAAAGACAATTAAAACATGTATTTCTAAATGCATTACTAACACCAATGCTTTCAAAGTTTTGAAAATACTAACAATACAAATTGTATATAAACTATATATTGAATATGATAAACAAATATTGTTAATCCCAAAAGCTGAACTTTATGTTTTTAATATATGAATGTTTAAGAAAAACATGTGGCTCTTGCTGTAAATTAAAATGCTGTGTCTATGTTTTTCTTGGGCACTGTAGTTTCACTTGCTGTCTCCTTCTGAGGCCCCAGGTGGCTCTGATAGTCATTAGTTCCAAAGGTGTTTTAAGTCAGTTTGAAGGCACTAAATATTTTCTGTTCTCCTAGACCTTAATAAAGGCATTAAGTATATTCTGTTCTCCTAGTCCTTAATAAAATGCAGGGGCTCCACATCTTCACAGACTATTTCTGTTGCTTGATACAGGTCCCAAACTAGCATGTCTTGTTACAGCATGATAGAGTCACCTCATGCCCCTCCCACATGAATAAAAAAAAGTTGGGGTGGATCTTTAGGAGCTTCTCGGGTGGGGGAGTGGATCTTACTCCAAAAAAAAAAAACTAATGCTGCCTCCCACTACTCAGGTTCCAGTTCTTGTACCACCCAATTAAGAAAGAAAATAGAACCCTACAATCATTGACTAATATGGAAGTGTATTTATTTGAGGGTGGACACCTTCAGTCAGTTCCATGGACAGAAAACATGACATCACTCCTTTTGTACATGCAAAACATCTGCAGGCTGTGCCAACTGAAGCCATAAAAACAACATCACAAAGGGGTGCTGGCTTCTAAGGGAAGGACCTGAAGAGAAAACCCAGATGAGCTGTTGGTGGCATTACAGGCTAAAGAAAATGTTTATTTCAGCAGTTTTGTCTTTATTACAGCTTGGTAAAAATAATGTTTATGCAAATATTTGCAGGAGTTTAGAGTAGCTACTTGCCTAAATTGGGCTTTCTCTTTTTCTAACTTGTTCCTTATTTCTACATCCAAGGGCTCCTCTTTATTCACCTGTAGAGAATGTAAAATACAGGGCTAGCTGTGCTCTTTTGAGAAACGAGTTGGTCACGGAGGAAAAATTACATGCCTTAAAAGGTTTGACATATAAAACACTCCGTGTCACTGCCCGTTTCTGTTTACAATGCACAGTTCAACTCTACGGACGTTTTTGGCACCAAAGGAAAACTCTTCATGATACAACACAACCAGGTACTATTTAGAGAACTGAGGAACACAGTATATTCTTTTATTTATAGCACTGGTAATTCTGGCAATTCAGGGACATTCTAAAATAAAGGGCAAATACAGAAAGAAAAATGCCAATGCCTGCCAAAAGAGTTCCCGGAGCTAGGTGCAGGGCTGCACCTAAGAGCAGCAGCTCCACTTTGCTAAAGATGCCTTTTACACAGAAAGGTATAACCAAACCCAAATACTCAGGGACAGAAAAATACAACTTACTCAACTGTAACAGGAGTTCTAGGAATGATATATGTTGTTCATCCACACTTACTGGCAGGTTCCTTACCGCTTTAAATCTTGCCGGAATGTCTTCAAGCTGGCTCCTCCCACCCACCCGGGTGGTAAAACTCTCGGCTCTACCCCATGATGCCAGATCTAGCCTGCTGGAAGTCAAGTGCGTGCCGAAGCCGGGAAGGTCAGGTGGGTCATGTGAATGAACAACATATACCATTCCTAGAACTCCTGTTACAGGTGAGTAACCTGTATTTCTAGGGACATGGATATGTTGTTCAATCCACACTTACTGGCAGACTCTAGCAGTTTTCTGGGAGGAGGGAGGCAGGCGCACCCTACTTGGGAAATAAGGACTGGAGAACCGAGGTCCCAAAACCAGCATCCCGGCATGACTCAAGGTCGATGTGGTAGTGGGTAATGAATGTGTGTGCTGACTTCCAGGTAGCAGCCCTGCAGATATCCTGCATAGGGACATCCCTGGAAGCAGCCACTGATGCAGCGGTATGGTGGGTAGAATGAGCTCTAATCCCTTTGGGAGCCTCCATGCCCGCCAACCTGTAGCAGAGATCTATGCAGGAGGTGACCCACCTGCCTATCATCTGCTTGGCTGCAGGTCTGCCAGGTGCGGCTTCAGCGTAGGTGACAAACAGCAGGTGAACCCCTTCCCGAACTTCAGCCATCCGCTCCTTGTAATAAGAGAGCGCTCTTCTCAGGTCCAAAGTATGGAGCCTATATTCGGCCTCTGAGGTGTGATTGGGGTAGAACACTGGCAGAGTCAACACCTGATTAAGGTGAAACTACGACACCACCATCGGAAGGAATTTCAGGTGGGAGCGCAGGACAACCTTGTCCCTGTGGAAGACCAGATAAGCAGACTCGATGGAAAGCACCTGGAGCTCTCCCATCCTTCTGGCTGACGTGAGAGCCACCAAGAAGGCAGTCTTCCATGACAGGTGAGAGATATCACACCTGTGCATTGGTTCGAATGGCTTGCCCATGAGCTTAGCCAATACCAGCAGTAGATCCCACGGAGGTGGAGGTTCTCGCACCGGAGGGGATATGTGATCAAGGCCTTTGAAAAAGCATCCAACCACCTTTTCCTGCACCACCAACTACTTTCCGGCCCATGCCCGGCAAGCAGAGATGGCTGCCAGGTGCACCTTAAGGGTCGTTGACTGAAGCCCTAGCTGAGAAAGAAACCATAGGTAGTCCAGAATGCTGGCCAAGGAACAGGAGGGGGGGTCCAACCCCTTATCCTGACAGCAGATGGAGAATCTCTTCCATTTGAAGGCATAGCATTTTCTGGTCGACTCCTTATGGGATCCCTCAACAACGTTGAGGACCTCGTTGGAAAGACCCACGGCCTGGAACTCTAGCTGCTCAGGAACCAGGCTGTCAGGTGCAGGGATTGAAGGTCCGGGTGGAGTACCTTCCCCCTGTTGACTGAGATCAGGTCCAGGCGGGCTGGAAGCCGTCTTGGGAGCCTGGAGCTGAGGCTGAGGAGATCTGGATACCAGAACTGGCGGGGCCAGTCTGGGGCTACCAGAATCACTTGCGCCTTGTGCCTTTCCCTCCTCACCTTGAGAAGCACCTTGTGGACCAAGGGAAATGGGGAAAGGCATAGAAGAGGCCCGGGGTCCACAGCCTCGAGAAGGCATCCCCCTGCAGCGAGCCCTGCTGGGGGGATGGGCATGAAACAGCCTCAGCTTCACATTCTGCCTGGAGGCAAACAGATCCACCTGAGGAGTGCCCCAGTGGGAGAATAGATCTTGTACTACCTCTGGCAGGAGAGACCACTCATGAGATGCAGCACCTATCCGGCTTAGGGCGTCGGCCAGAGTGTTGGAGGCTCCTGCCACATGGATGGTTAGGAGATCTGCCTCCAGTCTGCTCACAAGAGACCAAGTGCGGAGAGCTTCCTTGCACAGAGGCAAGGAGTGCATTCCATCCTGGCGGTTTAGGTAGTACATGGTCGTGGTGTTGTCCGTCTGGACCTGGACCACTTGACCTCGTACAAACGGAGCGAAGGCAGTGAGGGCTAGTCGGACCGCTCGAAGTTCCAGCAGGTTGATGTGACATCGAGACTCCTGAGGGGACCAGAGGCCACGTGCTCTGAGCTCCCCCGGATGGGCACCCCAACCCATCAGAGAGGCGTCGGTCGTTACAGTGACCGTCGGCTCTGGGTAGACAAATGGGATACCCTCCTGCAGATCAGCTGGAACAAGCCACCACTGGAGAGCATTCCACATCTCCTGGGTCACTATCACTGGCTGGTCCAGAGGACCAGAGTGCTGTAACCATTGACGGGCCAGCTCCATTGAAGGGGACGCATGTGCCAACGGGCCCAACGGACCACGCTGGTGCAGGCCGCCATGAGGTGCAACTGCCCAACCAGAAATGATTGGGCAAAGGAGGAAAGAACCTTGGCCCTGTCCACTGGGAGCCGTGCTCTGGCTCGAAGAGAGTTGAGCTGTGCCCCGATGAACTGAATCACCTGCGCTGGCATGAGCTCCGATTTGGCCTTGTTGATGAGGAGCCAATCTGAGAGCTCGGAGGAGGCTGCAATCAGCCAGTCATCCAGGTAAGGGTACACCCCGACCCTTTGGAGCCGCAGGAATGCTGTCACCACTGCCATGCATTTGATGAAGACCCTGGGAGCTACAGAGAGGCTGAAGGGCATGGCCCGGAACTCGTAAAGGGATCCCTCCACTCTGAAGTGGAGGAATCGCTGGTGGGATGGATGCATTGGGACATGAAAGAACGTGTCCTGAAGGTCCAGAGAACAGAACCACACGCCTCGTTCTAAGGATGGGATGATCTGAGCCAGAGTGACCATCCTGAAGGTTTGAGACCTTAGGAACTTGTTCAGGTCATGTAGGTCTAGAATGGGGCGCCAGCCCCCCATCTGTTTTGGGACCAGGAAGTACCTGGACACAAACCCTGGGTCAGATGGAGGATCCACCACCCTGATCACCTCCTTCTGGAGGAGCAGGGCAATGTTGGCTTTCGACGAGGCTGAGAGGGCTGCAGACCCGTGGCCCCATTAGTGACGGCTTGATTAGGTGGGACTGCTTGAATTCCAGAGACAGACCCTTTCCTACCACTTCCAGCACCCAGTGGTCCGTGGTGATATCGGACCAGGTGGAAAGGAAGTGGCGGAGCCATCCCCCCATGGGGGGAACCCAGGGAGGAGTGACAAGGTTGGGGGTGACACCCCTCAACCCACCACTGGGCAGGCTTGGAGGAAGGACCAGCTGAGGAGCCTCCTGGACCTTTCCCTCCCGGCTTTCTGTTGGAGGAAAAAGCAGGCTTGGCTTTGGGGTGCCAAGTGCGAGCCTGCTGGCCCTGATGCTGGTGTTGCTGGGCCAGATGTGCCACAGGGGCTGAAGGCCGAAAGGGCTTACGCTGCTGCTGGTGGCCTTTGTCCTTCTGGGCAGATGTGATCGAGTCCAAGATGGCATTGGACTTCTCGATCGTTTGCAGATAACTCTCCACCCTGGGACCGAACAAGTCGGTACCCAAGAAGGGAACGTCTGCCAGCTTGTGCTGGGTATCTGCCATAAAGGTAGAGATCCACAGCCAAGCTGTGTGACGCATGGCCACTGTGGCTGCTACTGACCAGGCAAACGAGTCAGCGATGTCCAGGGAAGTCTGCAGCTGCTGTTTTGCCACTGCTCTTCCCTGATCCCGCAGCTGCTTGACCGTCGTCTGATAGTCAGTCGGGAGATGAGGAATCATCTTATCCAGGGATCCCAAAAGGGCGTGTGAAAAGTGTGCCATCAGAACGGCCGAGCTGGCCTGATGAAGGCCTAGCGAGGAAGCTGCATATACTTTCCACCCAGAGTAGTCCAGTTTCTTGGACTCCTTATCGAGTGGCTTGTCCACATCCCGAGTGTTCCCAGAATGCCGGAAAACGCTGTCGGTCACTAGCCCCCCTGCAGAGGGGTGCTCCGAGAAACCGGAGAGTGAACCAGTGGGAACAGCACACTTTCAAGCCATCCTGGCTGAAGGTGCTGGACAAGAAGCTGGCCGCTGCCATAGCTCCAGGGCCAGGCCAACAGTGGCTTCGGCCATCGGGAAGGCCTCCGTGGGGGAATCTCCTCGGTCCAGTATCTCCATGAAGGGATACTTGGCCCATTTTGAAACATGTTCGAGCTTCATTCCAGTGGACTCTGAGATGAGCAGAAGCATTCCAAGAAATGAGGATGGGCTCTCGTCCACTGACTGACCCCAGTGGACTCCAGGTCAAGCGGCCTGGAGAACAAGGAGGAGTCGTCATCAGACACCAAGGAGTCTGCAAACAGCTGCCGAGGGCCTGAGCCACCCTCCACCTGCCGAGGTCGATCGGGAGTGGGGGTGACTGACAACCGATGGGGCAAGCCCCGACCTGACCGAGAATCCTTGGTTGGGGCCCCAAATTTAGGTTGTGGAGGCAGGGGTTCCACCACAATGGGTAGCGCAGCTGGTTTCGGCCGAACAACTGGTGCCGCTTCGCCCTTGACTACAACAAGGGGTTGTTTCGCCGCCCGTGACAACCACTTAATGGCTGGGGAAGGTGACGGAGCGCTTATTCCTCGTCAAAAGAAGCTGCTGCCACATTAGATCCTCAGAGGCCGACGCACTTGCGCTGGAGCCTATTCTTTGAAGAGGACGAAGACGGGGATGAACGGCGCCACCGCTTTCCACGGTGCCAAGACCGAGACCGCCAATGTCGACGGGATCGGCTGGACCTGGAAAAGGTCCGAGACTGAGACCAAGACCTTCGGTGTTTCCGAGTGTGGGTCTGAGAGGGGGCAGGGGAAACCCACTCCTCCCTTGGTTCAGGGACCTCAGCCGGGGACTCCGGCACAGGAGGCACAGGCAAGTCCTCGGTTTCCACCGGGGGAACCGGTGAAGAAGGGTTGTCGGCTTCTCCAGTCGACAGCCCATCTGATGGGTCAAGAAAAATCTTGACTGCGTCGATGGGTGTCTTGGCCGGCTGACCTGAAGGACACTCTGAAGCCAGCGGCCTTAGCTGCAGCCTCAACTGAAGTCGAGTGTCGACTGTCCGGGGAAAGAGACCTCTCCTGCTTCCACGAATGTCGATGGTGGGACTTACCCTTAGAGTCCTTCTTTTTTGGACTGAGAGGAATGTCCCAAAGGCCCCTCTCCCTTGGTGGAGAGGGATTGACAAAGCTCCTTGAACGAAGCCATGTAGAAGGAGCCCAAGGAGACAGGGATAAATGCCGCAACCAATGAAGATGATGCTGGGCCGCTTCCTCCTCTAGGGCGATCATCTGCTCCAGCTGATCAGCTGAGCCCAAGGCCGCGGACACCGCCCAATGGGCCTCCTTCGACTTGACTGGAGGATAACGTTTCTTGGGGCACCCAAGTTGCAGTCTGGTAGCTCGATCTTCTAAGACTGTGGCCAAAAAGGACTTGCACAAGTCACAGACCTGCGAATCGTGTTCAAGCCCCAGGCAGTAGATGCACAATGAGTGCGGATCGGTCCGAGACATCTTCTGCCCACAGGGGCACCGATGAAATCTGGGAGTCGATTTGTCTATCGCAGCCGCGAGGGAAGATAAAGACCAAAGTCTTGTAAACTTTAAAATTAGTTTCGGGTTAATCAAAGAGTTTGGATCCAGGCCTAAAACGCACAGTGCAAAGGAGGGAACCAGAGCTTTCAAGTGGTGAGGAAGATCTGGCATCATGGGGCGGAGCCGAGAGTTTTACCACCCGGCTGGGTGGGAGGAGCCAGCTTGAAGACCTTCCGGCAAGATTTAAAGCGCCAAAGAACCCACCAGTAAGTGTGGATTGAACAACATATCCACGTCCCTAAAAAGGGAATAATGCTGACACAGGTACATGGAGCGAGAGCCTTTTAAAACAGACAGATACCACCCTGTGTTACCTGTTTCTACTACAGTGCAGGATTTTGAGAGTTGTATAGTGTTTAACAAAAGAGTTTGCTTATTTTTATTTCCAATACTGGTAAATGGTATTTCTCTTTCTTTATAGAATACATTAAGGGAAAACAAAGGGAAAAACAAAGGTCACAAGGTTAATAATAGGGGGGTTTATCGCTGAACTAAGGATAGCAATTACAGAATAGCAGCTCCTCTGTGCTACTACCCCTCGCAGCTTCGTGCTGGAAGGTTTCAGTGTTTCAGGGGTGCACATAAACAAAAAATGCTGTGATTACAGCTCTGCTAATTTTAACTATTCACTGGCAAAAACACTACTGGTAGGACAGCCAGCTGTATGCAGGCAGAATTTTGCAGCATGCTGCACATTCCTATGGTAGGGAGAAATAGAGAGAAGGGACATAAAGGAATAAAGGAAAATAAAGAAGAGGGGCGTAGGTGGCCAGCCTACAGGACAGAACAGAATAGATGCTGTTGCAACAGACTTTCAGAGAGGAAGAAAAGGAGATAGGAAAGAGTCTCTCTCAATTTTGCCGCCAATGCGGGGGGGGGGGGCAGCACAGCTCTACTGCACACCATCCTGCTCAGAAGAAAACCAGAGGCTAAAGACTTACTGGTTTCCAACATAAGTAATCCCTCTAGAACAATCCAGGGGGGTTGCTGGGACTTCCGCCCACCCTCTCTAGAAGTACCACCCCAGGCACCTTAAATACAAATGGGATTCAATACCTGGTCTGCAGACGCACTGCCTCCATTGCTGCCCATGGCTCATCAAATCAAGCCATGGCAGCTGCTCGGCAGACCCTCCTCCAAGCATAAAACTTATCCTCTGCAAGGGCAAAGAGACAGGGTGCATAACCGCGCATAGATCCTTTAGCGATTTTGCACCCCATCGCTATTCCCACCTGTGCTGTCTCAGATGCGCGGTTTTAGAGTATGCCATTCTCTGTATGGCGAACGGACCCAGTAGGGCCAGGCAGCAGGGACTTATGGGGCCGAAGGAGAGGGGCACCAAGGAGGCTCCAGGAAGAAGCAAAAAAATATTTATTTATTTAAATGTTGGTAACCGAGTAAGCCCACTGAGACCATGCAGTCCCTTTCTTAGCGACGACCCGGGCAGGGTACAAGACAGGAGGATTGAAAACGTAAAAGCACAGCCATGGACAAACAATATAAAGGTACTTGTGTAACCCCCCCCTCCCACAAATGGGGGTTCCCGAAAAGTCTTCCTCGAGCTTGCCAAAATGCTCACTGCCAGGCTGGTGTCCTGTGTTTTAGCAGTTTAAATGTGATTGCCAGAGAGTGCCTGTATAACCTCTGTGTACTGTCTCTTTAAGAGCTGCCTGGATTGCAGTCATAAGTAATCTGAGAGGGAGCTCTATTGAAAGATGTAACTATTTGCTGAAAATCATTTAGAGTGATAATGATAATGAGTGATAATGATAATGCAGTTTGTCTAACCTGCCTTCTTTGCAGCAAGGATTGTTTTGTTTATCTCCACTATCTTGGTCCTGGTTTGTGAATTGGACCAATCAGTACTGGTAGGACCTAAAATGGAGTTGGACTACAGGAGCTGTCTGGAGTCAAAATCTGTAGGAATTGTAGTTTTGTGCTTTTTGCACCTGAAGGGGGAGTCTTTGTTGTGACTGACAGGAGGATCAGCCAACCGAACCTTTTGGATCTTGGGGAATTTCCCAGCCTGCTGCAGCTAGTTTCAGTTTTTGAGCTGAGAAGTGAAAAAGTAACAGCTCAAGTGATTTTGAGCAGCAGGTCTGTGTAGTTTTGCATGGGAGAACTGTGAAAGGGCTGTGTTTTGGCCTGCCTGTCTGTCTGCCTGCTGTCCCTCAGAGGGAAAATAGAGTTTATTCGGACTGAATCCAAGTTGTGAGGACTACTTAAGCCACTGGACTGTGACCAGGCTTTAACCTGAAGAAGACCGAAGATTTACTGAATGTGATTGGCCTGTCAGGATTTCCAGCTGCTTCTGAATCCCTGGTTTGTGCAGAGACTTCGCGACCATGACTGGAGAGTGGTTTGCCTGGTACAATAGAATTTCCTTACATGTAAATGTGCTGTGTATTGAAAGTGGGTCATGATTTGGTTCCCCACTGTGTGAACAGTGTTCTGCTTGCTGGTACTGTAGAATCCCTTACATGTAAATGTGCTGTGCATTCAAAGTGGGTTGTGATTTGGTTCCCCACTGTGTGAACTGTGTTCTGCTTGCTGGAAGCTTTATCCAGCCTAATCGGACTGAGTATGTGTTCATCTCCATTCAGCCTGGGCCATGCCATGCTGGCCCTGCCAGACTACCCCACAGCACAGAGAAAGCCACTGATGAGAGATCTGCCTGGGGATCAGTACCTGCTCCACGCTTGAACGGGAACAATGCCTCGGCCAATCATGTGGGCCCTGCTTCTGGCACTCCAGATTAACCACCTGCTTCCTCGATTTTCATCCAACCTGTGTCCAGTCTTGGGTATCACGAGCAATCATCAGGGTAGCTCCCTGCAACGACAGCCTTATCTAAAAGTGTGTCATCTGATTGTCTTGTTGTTTTCTTTTTACGAACTGAGCCCTGTGGCTCCAGAATTAGTGTGTGTGGTGCATGTTGTTTTCTTCCATCACAGGGCCCCAACTAGCTGCAACATTCCTGGCTAGCTCACCGTTCTCCATCTGGGTACCCAGAGTGTGTGACTGTTAATGGACCCTGAAGTACATGCATAACTGTTTAACTGATACAGCCTTTAAGCAAATTAACCTAATTACGCCCCTCCCTTGTTCAAGGCCCTTAAATATATCAGATCTAACTCTTTTTGCATTTACCCTGACTGTAGTTCCAGTTTGTGCAAGAGTACTGTTCTGCTATTTGCTGTGTATAACCTTGTTTTACAGGGGTCCCCAGGTTCGAGCCAGAGGAAAGCCCTGGTGGTAAGTGCAAACAGTGTGGGTACTTGTGGTGTATCAGGGGTATTGTGAAAGTGATTATTGTGTATTGTTCCAGCCAATAGTAAGGGAAGAGGGGGGTTACAGTGTCCCGGAGGGCTGTGCCCTGGTTAGCTTGACCACTACCAACCCTGACCTCCAGGTGGAGGCACCCATTTCAGAACTCAGGCCCCTTAACCTGCTACTAGCCAAGCAGGCAGGGGTAGTATCCCTTGGGATAGCGCCACCTAGGGGTTACACTTGTATACAGGAATACAGATAAAAGCAGCATACATCGATATAAATAATGACCTGTACATTCAAAACTAGCATTGATATTAAAAGAGAACTACAAAGATAAGCTCATAATGCACAGTACATTGCGAAACAATGCTATACATTATATACAAAAACATTGATTTCCAGGATTTGGGGGGAGTGGAAGGTGAAGAACAAGGCTGATACAGGCAAAGGTTATGATCAGCACAATATACAGCAGGTTATATACAGTAGTGAGGGCAAATAGGTACATCAGATTATATAGTCAACTGCAGAGCAAAGGTGTCAATCATATCTAGGCAGTACCTTTGGTTGAGGCAGCAGGCTCACCAGGAGGGGTTGACATAAGTATGTAAAGGACAGCATTGCTTAGGTAAAGCAGGAGCATGTTCCTAGGCCATAGAGGTGGCTGAGCAAGGCACTTTTGAAACTGGGGAGGGAAGAGCAAGAGAGGATAGATGGAGGGAGGGAGTTCCAGGCCCAGGGTGCCGCAAAGGTAAAGGATCTCCTACTTGCAGCTAGGTGTGTGGATGGCTTGGTTAATAGAGGAGGAGCGTAGAGTTCGGCAGGCTGCTTTTCTCACCACAATATTGGATAGTATCAGAGGAGTGTATAGGTGGGTGAGCTTATAGGTAAGGCAGAGGGAGGTATACTAGAATTTATGTTCTAGCTGTAGCCACCCCAGAGATGTGAGTACATAGCAGTGATGTTGCTGTGGGGAAGCTCCTAAAGCAAAGCGTCCTATCCTGTGATATACAATTGCTTTTGTTGATTCATCGGGGGGACTTAAGTGACAACAATAGGGGGGAAGCCATAAAGAAGAAGGGGTAGGAGGGAGGCTGTGGCAATTTTTAGGCAAGATGCTTCTGACAGAAGGGGACAGAGCTGGTAGAGCAGGCCCAGATTCTGATGGAGAGCTGGGAGAGTTTTGTTCACATTTGCCTCAGAAGAGAGGCTTGGGTCAAGCAGGATGCCAAAATATTTAAAAGAGTGTACTAGTTCAAGGGGTTCACTATTGTGGGTGGAGATGGTAAGTTGGGATGAGCTGTCAGCTTGGTGGGTATGCGGGCAGAAGAGCATAGTTTTAGTTTTTTTGGTATTCAGAAACATTTTATTAGACAGGAACCATGTCTCCAGTTTATGGAAATTGGTGTTCAAGTGATGACTGAGCCAAGAGAAATCGGTGGAGGACCTGTATATGATGGCATCATCTGCATAAAGCTGAACCGAAGCTCCACCACAGGCATTCGGTAGCTCATTAATAAATAGTGAGAAAAGAAGTGGTCCCAAGATAGAGTCCTGGGGAACTCCAAGGGAAATGGGTCTGAAGGACGAGTGGCAATTGGACCCCCTAACACTTTGAGAGTGGCCTGAGAGATAGTCTTGAATCCAGGTTGTGGAGTGGAAATCTAGCTCCAGAGAGGTTAGGTTCTGTATTAGCAGATTGTGGTTCACCAAATCAAAGGCTTTAGTGAGATCCACAAAGATGGCCCCTGTCACTTGACCCTGGTCGAAGGTGAGTTGAATGTCTGAGGTGACCTTGATTAGGGCAGAGAGAGTGCCATGATTTTTATGGAATCCATGCTGGCAAGGGGATAGAAGTTGGTGTTGTTCAAGATAATCCTGTAACTGACTGCAAAGAATACGTTCTTGAACTTTTGCTAGGTGACAATGTATAGAGATGGGTCTGTCATTTTCAACTGGTGAGGTCGATCCTCCCTGGTGAATTGGGATGACCAAGGCTGATTTCCATTTGGTAGAATATTACCCTCAAGGAAGGACTTGTTGATCAGATCCCGACCAGGAATTTATATACCAAAAAGTGTCTAGCATACAGTAGACCCTATTCCAGGTGTTCATGGCATTGCAGTGAGAACATGCATACAAGCAGACAAAGTGCAGTGTTTTCATTAAGTTACTTACAGAGATGATATGTCCTTTCAGGCCATGGGCCGAGTCAGCACACTCAATCACTGCACTTAGCTGAGGATAGCCCACTCCTGTCTTATTGCGAGTTGTGCATACTGATCCTAACATAAAAAACAGGTAACAAACTGTAAATATCAAACTGCATGCTGAAAGAACAGCTCAAGAATACTTGCAAAGATCAAAATGTCACAAAGTTCTCTATATCAGCTTCAGGAAGTCATACAGAAGGCAGTGAATTGGAAGATCCATGCTTCAGATCTCACTACAGCCACATGGCTCACTGTGTGACTATGAGCAAGTAATTTCTTTTTAGACCTTCCTGTACTTCAGTCCCCCATGCTGTAAAATGAGGTAGAAGCAGGACCCCACTGAAAACAAGATGTTGCATCTCAAATGGATTACAATGAGTAAACACATTAACATAAATTGTTAAAAGGCTCCTTCTAAAGGCAGAAAACTACATCAGCTGCTGTCTGCTGCAGTGTTTTGTCTTTTAGTCACTAATAAGCTTTCTTTGAAATAAAACACTTCGGCATTCTTGCCTGGAGGGAACCATGGGAAGGTGCTTGGAGGGGTGTAGGCCATCATCTGGTGTGCCAGAGTGGCAATTTATACTTTTCTCCTCACCTACGCCTTCTTGGACCCACATAAATGGGCATGTCAGCAGCTGGTCTAGGTGGTGCACCTGAATGTGCATGATCACCCACACCATCAACGGCACCTCCATCATGTCTCCACTAGCACAGGTTGTAGAGCTCTCTCCTAGGAGGAGAATGTCCACTCTGGCATTCTGAGGCCTTTCTGCCAGCCTTTGTTCCTGATCTCCGCGACATCGGGAGGTAATGTGTGTCATCAGCCTGCAAGAGTGGTCCCCACAGTTCCGTGCCAGGGAGCAGGACTCTGCTAAATTACAGTGCTACACTGCTTTAGCCTAAAGAATGAAACTCTATAAAATTGGATTATTCTGCACTGCTTTAGGCAAAATAATAGGATTCTATGAAACTGGATTATGCTGCACTGCTTTAGGCCAAAGGAATGTGACTCTTACATAACTGGATTATGTTACCCTATTTAGCAAAAAGAATGGGACTCTACACAACTGGATTATGCCACACTGTTTAGGACAAAGAAATGGACTCTACAAAACTGGATTATACCACACTGTTTAGGGAAAAGAATGGGACTCTACAAAACCTGGATTATGCTACACTGCTTAGGCCAAAGAAAGGGATTCTACAAAACTGGATTATGCTACACTGTTTATGGAAAAGAATGGGATTCTACAAAACTGGATTATGCTGCCCTACTTTAGGAAAAGGAGTGTGACTCCACAAAACTGGATTATGCCACACTGCTTAGGCCAAAGAAAGGGACTCTGCAAAACTGGATTATGCTACACTGCTTTAGACAAAAGAATAAGACTTTACAAAACTGGATTATGCTACACTGCTTTAGATAAAAGAATAGGACTTTACATAACTGGATTATGCTACCCTACTTCAGGAAAAAGAATGGGACCCTACATAACTGGATTATGCAACCCTTCGGATCGCAAGGTGGTAAACTGGGTTAGGAACTGGTTGAGTGACAGAAGACAGAGGGTTCTGGTAAATGGTGCTCAATCTGAGGAAAGGAGGGTGACCAGTGGGGTGCCACTGGGATCAGTCCTGCTTAATGTCTTCATAAGTGACATTGCTGAGGGGCTGGAGAGGAACATGTGCCTCTTTGCGGATGACACTAAGATCTGCAGCAGGGTGAACTCTCCGGGAGGGGTGAAACAAATGAGGAGGGACCTTGATAAACTGGCGGAATGATCCAGAATATGGTAGCTGAGATTTAATGTGACAAAGTGCAGAATCATGCATTTGGGGCGCAAGAACCCAGGGGAGGATTACATGATGGGGGGGGTAGAAACTGATGGTCAGCAAACAGGAAAGGGATTTGGGAGTAATCATATCTGATGACCTAAAGATGGCCAAACAATATGCCAAGGCTGTGGGGAGAGTCAGTAGGATGCTGCGGTGCACAGGGCGAGGTATCACCAGCAGAAACAAGGAGGTGGTGGTGCCACGCTACAGATCATTAGTGAGGCCTCATTTGGAACACGGTGTCCAGTTTTGGAGACCACATCTCTGTAAGGATGCAGACAGGGTGGAGAAAGTTCAACGAAGGGCAACGAAGATGGTGCAGGGCCTGCACCAAAAGTCATATGAGGAGAGCCTGGGAGACCTCAATATGTATACCCTGGAGGATGAGACAAGGGGAGACATGATAGAAACCTTCAAATATCTAAAAGGCATAAATAGGGTACCAGAGGGTAGCAGTTTTTAGAAAAGGAGTTGTCCAGAAGTGAGGGAGCATGACTTAAAGTTGGAAGGGGGGTAGACTAAGGGGTAGCATGAGGAAGTATTTCTTCACAGAAAGGGCAGTGGATGCATGGAATAGACTCCCAGCAGAGGTGGTGGGGGCAAACACAGTGGGGGGGGATTCAAGCATACATGGGACAGGCATAGGGGAACCCTAGCAATAGGAATGAGTAGGTAAAGCGTGAGATCAAGTAGGGTCTGTGGCTTTTATAGTAGGCAGGGAAAATGGGCAGACTAGATGGGCCTAGCAGTCCTTATCTGTCATCAATTTCTATGTTTCTATGTTACCCTACTTTAGGAAAAAGAAAGGAACTCTACAAAACTGGATTATGTCACACTGCTTAGGCCAAAGAAAGGGACTCTACATAACTGGATTATGCTACCTTACTTTAGGAGAAAGAATGGGACTCTAGAAAACTGGATTATGTAGCAAGTAAGTAGTAAAAATTTGTATTCAATTGACAAGCAAAAGAATAGGAAACTCAACTGAGACAAGCTCATTTCCAGTGAGGTCCTTAATACATACATTCATATTAACATCATCATAAAAAATATCACAAAATAACATAAACAGTACTTAAAATAACACCACAGTATATAAATTACAATAACTCTAACATCCATACAAATAAATGACATATACATCACACATATTTTCATTCATAAAATGCAACTTTACAACATATTTGGAGTATAATATACACAATTACTCAACATTTAACCTTTTATCAGCTTCAGATTTGAACCAACTTTTTATTTCTCCTAAATTAGGACTAGAGCTAATTGGCCTATAATGGGTTGGCAATGAATTGGATTATGTTACACTGCTTTCGAAAAAAGAATGGGACTCTACCAAACTGGATTACGTTACACTGTTTTAGACAAAAGAATGGGAATCTGCAGAACTGGATTAAGCTACACTGCTTTACACAAAACAATGGGAGTCTATAAAACTGGATTATGTTACACTGCTTTAGGCCAATAATTGGGACTCTGCAAAACTGGATTATGCTACAGTGCTTTGGACCAAAGAATGAGCCTCTACAAAACTGAATTACCTCTAAGAAGATAGGATGTGTTTGGAGTCTGAAACAAGTCAATTTGGAACACTTAAATGCAATGCAAGTGCTATACTCTTGAAATTCAGTTGCAAGGAACGCGCATGTGATATTGATTTATTTGTGTATTTTTATTTATATTACAATACACTGCAGTCACATAGTTGTTTATGTACCTGGTCCTATGCCCACTTTAATGATGTCAGCACCAGCAAGAATAAGTTCTTCCACCATCTCTCCTGTCACCACATTGCCAGCCTGGAACACAGTACAGAATGTATAATGTTTAATTTTATCAGTCACACTTGGGGTGGGGGATTGTACATTTTGACACCTGAAAATGAGTTTGGAATGGATTAAGCTTTGCTTAAATACAACTGTAAACCAGCCTTTAATTGCCATAGTAACATTATTTATTTTCTTATTTTATTTATTTAAGTAAATTGGAAACAACCTTTGAGCAAGTTTGCTCTTTTACAAAGGTTCCTTGTCATTAGAACAGACAAATGATATCAAAAAGGACAGAGCCCAAATGATTCAGTCACAGTATCCACAGGGCAAGGTAACATCGGAATTCATTAAAATACATAGATCAGGTGAGGAAAACAGAAGAGGAAGGGAAACCAAGCAGCCTAGCACAGGGCTTTGACCATCACTGGTGGAATAGCTTTGAATTGTTTAGTGAAGGGGGTCTTTTCACCTTTCGTGTTCGGATAATACACTGTCCTCTGCTTACAAAGACCCTGAATTCAAAACCCAGCAATGATAATCAAACTGAAAGTAAAACTCTGCAGGAATACAGCACAGTACAATGAGACAAAGAGTAGGGGTGTTGTTTCTCAAATACTGGACTGACCCTGGCAATAAGTGGCAGAACTCAGATGAACAATAGTGATGAACATTTAGGCCCCTATTGTGGATATCAGTGTGGAACACTAGACTCTGTCCAAGAACCTCCAAGGCTTTCTGTGGACACCACATTATTTTCCCCCTTCCCAATCCAAGCACATGCAATGCAGAAGACGACAGTGCAGGATACTAGGAAAGTGGGCCAGCCGGGGCATGGCAGGCTACTGTGACCAATCCTAAAAGCCAACAAGGGTCTGTTACATGCATATGGGTGTGTCTTTTCCTCCTTGGAGTCAAGAGTAGATTCAGCTGCTATTCCACCCCCCCTGTGGTCTAGTGGTTGGATTACCAACTTGGAACTGTGAGGTCACAGGCTCAAACCCTAGCAGAGACAAATACCAAATCGATCACTCACCCTCTCAATGCTCTGGTACTCCCAGCTGTGGAAATGGGTAAATTTAAGACCCCAGTGAAAACAAGATGTTGCTTCTCAGCCGGACTATCCAGGGTAAATAAGTTATAAACTGACACTGTGGTTTTCTACACATTGAATAGTGTTGGGGAAACAAACAGTAACCTGGGCACTGATTTTAAGACAGTTCAACATTGGCTACAAACTCATAGGCTAATGCTCAACAAAAACAAAACAGTGTCTGGCACAAAACCCAGGGTAAGTGGGCAACAAAAAAAGATTTTGGTTTAACTACCTCTGATAAGACTACTCTGGAACTGGTTGGATGTCTTAAACACATGTGGGGTTTGCCTAACCTCCTCTTTCTTCTTTGATGAACACTTCAGTGTCATAACCAGGAAGTTAAACAAAAATTAGGAATACTATAAAGGCTTAAAAGATGCCTACCACCAGAGGTCAGGTTGATAATAGCACAGTAGAGTCTTCTGCCTCTCAGATTGTCGATCCTTAGTTTGCAACCTTACCCCAGCCACCACCCTCAGAAGGAAACAAGCATTTGTCAATGCTGAATGTTTGCTTGCTGGCATTAGCAGTGGAAGTGCAGGAGTTAGACAAATGCAGTTTAGGAATGGCACTGAAGTACTGAACTGATGCCAACTCCACCCTCTCCTTGCAGAGGTGGACAGGCATTGGGGTGTGTCTTTGGATCGTCATCCATTATGGTCATGACATTTCACCTCACCCTCCCCTTCAGACGCTGACAAGTGTCGAGGTGTGCCTTGGGGTGTTTGGGCTGTACGTTCAACTCATTCCATAAGGAAATATGCTGAAATGGGTGCAGTATAGGAGAATGGGGTGAACTCTGAGGGCAAAGGGTCCAAGGCGCACTTCGATGCCTGTCACTAGCTACAGGGTGGGGATGGGGGTGGAATGGCATGAGCATTACTGTCCACAATCCCAAGTCACACCCCTGACGCCTGTCAGTCCCTACAGGGTAGGGCATTATGGTCGAAAACCCTAACGCCCTTGGGCATTTCTTGGTATTTTTACTCCAAGTTTTCCACATGGACTTTTTGTGACCCCACCGCATGAACAGTGACACTATCAGTTCATTAGGCTAAAGGCGATTTTGCACAACGTCTGTGCCATTTGGCGCCACAGGTGCGAAAACACATTTCAAACAGGATTGAAAAGTGACAGGTGTACTGTTCATGAGGAGATGTAAAAAAATGGCATTGTTGAAAATCTGGAGTGAAAATATAGAAAAAAACTGGCAAAGTCACGAGCGTGCGTAAAAACTGCGCAATGTACACCCATAATGTAATTAGTTTGGGAATTCATTACAGCAGGTTTTCAACATAGGCATTTTGGGACCTTCACTCATGAACAGTGTTACTGTGATTTTCTTAATCTGTCCCGGAGACTAATTTCCCTCAGCGACCGCGCTATTCTGCGCCGGAAGTGCGAAAACACATTTTGGGCAGGGTGTGAAAAATGACATCTGTACTGTTCATAAGAAGGTGTGGAAAAATTTCAATGTTGAAAATCTGGACTGAAAATATTACAAATTCGTGAACTTACGAGGGTGCGTGGAAACTGCGCAATGCATGCTCGTAACACAGTCATTTTATGGACTTTTGTCACCAAATTTTCAAAATAGCCATTTTAACACCTCTGCTCATGAACAGTGTCACAGTGATTTTCTTAATGTGTCCAGAACATTGATTTCGCATACTGACCGTGCCAATATGCGCTACATGTACGAAAACACATTTTGGATGAGATGTGAAAAATGACAGCTATATTGTTCATAAGGAGGTGTGGTAAAATGGCAATGTTGAAAATCTGGAGTGAAAATATTAAAAATTATCAAAGTTACGAGCGTGCGTAGGAACTGCACAACGCACGCTCGTAAAGCAGTCATTTTTGGGAATTTTTCACCAAATTTTCAACATAGGGTTTTTCGGGGCCTACCTCATGAACTGTGACACTGTAATTTCCTTAATCAGTCCCGAAAGGTGGTTCCATGCAGTGACCACGAAATCACCTTTCGGGACCAAATAACAAAATGACAGTGACTGAGTTCATGAGGTGGGGCCCCAAGAATCCCATGCTAAAAATTTGGTGTAATAATCCCCAAAAATGGCTGAGATATGCACTAAAGATGAAAAAAAAAAACATTTATGCCATTATACAGTTTACCGGCAATTCTTCAGTTCGTGGTTGGCATGAGAGTGCAGAAGTGTTCCCGGTCCACCAGAGATCGTTGCACTGGCATCTGGAGGTAAGTATGGGGTGAGGTGGGATACGCAGAGGGTGGGCGTGGGTTGGGGGAGGGGGGCCAGAGAGTCAACGAGGGACCATTTTTTCTTATAGGCTTTTTTTTTTGTAGAAAGATGATGTGGGACTTTTGCCACGCTGGGGTGGGCTCCCAGCTTGGCAGCTGAAAGTTTGTTTGAGGGAGGCAGTGGAGCTGATGGGGGATTGGGCACCCCCATCAGCCATATGGACTTTTGCCATGCTGGCGTGGGCCCCCAGCGTGGCACCTGGAAGTCTGTTCTGGGGGGATTACAGTGGAGCCGATGGGGGACTGGGCACCCTCATCGGCCATACGGACTTTTGCAATGCTGGGGTGGGCTCCCAGTATGACACCTGGAAGTCTGTTTTTTGGGGGGATTACAGTGGAGCTGAAGGGATTAGGTTCCCCATCGGCCATACAGTGTGGGGGGGGTTGGGGGAGGGCATGATCATGCTGGTGTGGGCTCCCAGCGTGCTACTTGGGTGTTTGTTGGGTGGGGGGGATCCAAGAAACAAACAGAGCTGTCTATGACAGCTGTTCAGATGCAGCACTGATGTATAGGCACTTTGCATACTGCCGACGGCAGTATGTAAATTGTCTGCCCATGGCAGTATGCAAACTGCCTACATGTTACCACCTCTCATTGTAATGGTCTTTTGCTTTAAACTCTGCCAAATTGGCAATTGCCAAGGGTATTCTTCTTCCAGCACTGACATATGGTGTCTCCACTTTTGTTAAGGCCCATAAGACTGCTCTCCATAAATGGGATGTCGCGTATAACAACATATGTCGGTATGCCTCCTCTTCCCATTGCCTCAAGCACCACTGCATACTGTATAGCGACCTAGGCTGGCTCTCCCCTACTGCCTACCGATTATACTCCCTAGAGACCCTCACAGACTCTGTAATCCGTAACCAAACCCCCTCCTCCCTTGCTGCTCTACCTGTACCACAGACACCTGCCCATGGACTACGCTTGGCAAACAAATGTCTTCTTACCATACTCAGGTGTATTACTTCAAAAGGCTCTGGAGCATTTCAGTGCACCGCCCAAGCCACCTGGAACTCCCTCCACCCTGTCCTGTGGCAGGCTAACTCTCACACAATCTTCAAAAAAGAACTATATTGCCACCTATCCCGGGACCCCTGAACATGCTTTGATCCAACTTAATGCCTCACAGCTGACCACCCTATTTTGCCCAAGACACTGCAGCACTTCTAAACAAGCTTTGCTATAAAATGTCTTTATAGCTGCCACTTAACCCAATTTCAGTTGCTATTTGCATGTACTAATGTCACTTTTGTCATCTCTGCATAGCTATATGTATTATCTCGAGTACTGTCTGGCTTGCTCTGTATTCTAACCTACCTGCACTATATACTATGTACTTGTACCATATACTATGTATTGTATAATCTCATCTCATTTTATGTATGTATTCTCCCGGGTCGTGCCTGAAAATAGTCAACTTTGGCTAGCGCACCTAACCCGGTTAACAAAAACTAAATAAATAAATAAACTGTATGCCACTGCATCTGAACTGCTGTCATAGACAGCTTGGACATTTATTGGTGGGGTGAGGCAAGTAGGAGCAGAGCATTGGAAGGGGGGTGGCACACCTACGAAAATTCGTATGGTGGCACTATGTTTCTTGCACATGCATGCAAGCAAACAGAAGAATGTGCTCTATGATAAAACTGTCAGATCTGCATTAATGACAGCCCAACAAACCCACCACTGCCTCCTGTTTTCCAGGCTAAACTGGCTCCTCCTTGAGGCTAAACAGACTTACAACATAGACTCCTTGGTGCATAAAACATAGCAGCATGGTTCACCTTGTTGTCTTATATCCCATCTTAATCCAGGTACCAGCGATCTGTGCCTTAGAACCTCTAAAGTAACCCAACATAGAGCACCCCAAATGAAATCCTCCATTCGTCTTAAGGCTGTTGGCACGAGAGCCACTACAACATGGAACTCTGATCCTGTTCAGATTCAGGACAATAAAGCTCAAGGAGCATCTGCTATTAAACGTGAGGTGTGACTATTTTACCTAATAGTGCAAGATTGCTGAGTAGTTTTGTATATGTGTTCTATATTGTGTTTTTTTTATGCCAAGGAGGCACCACTTGTATTTTTTTCTTTTTTGGTTCTTTAAGATCTTTACTATGCCAAGGAAGTATTTTTTCACAGAGAGGTTGGTGGACACATGGAACGGCATTCCTGAGGAGGTCATGGGAACAATAACAGTGGGGGAATTCAAGAATGCATGGGACAGACATAAGGTAATTCTAGTTGGGTGGTAGAAGGAAGTAGGCTGTTGGTTAACTAGGATCTGCAGCTTATCCAGTAGGTAGGGAAATGGGCAGACTGGGTGGGCCAAGCGGTCCTTATCTGCCATCAAAGTCTATTGTGCCTGGGATGCTTTTGTGAAAGAGACCTGGTCCCAGTGAGCTTATGCACTTAAAAAAAATAAATCGATCAATCAATAGATAACTGAAATAGAAGTAAAATAGCTAAACATTTTCGGTATTCTGATTGCTGGCCATTTGGGGGAAAGACCCATCCAACAGCCATGTACTCTTTATGACTTTTATTTTTCTTCTGTTATGCAGAAAAAAAAATAAGGGCTTGTGGGAAGGGATGTGGCAGCCATATCCCACAATGCCCTAAGGCACATCCTCAGGGATCCACTTGAGCCAGCAACACTTTCCAGTTTTTTTTCACGTTATTTACCCAGAGTAGCCTTGCTAAGATGCAGCATCTAATTTTAAGTGGGGTCCTACTTCTACCCATTTCAGCAGCTGGGTAGAATGGAGCACTGAGAAGTTAAGTGACTTGTCCAAGGTGACATACTGAGTACAGTACTTGTCTCCAGCTAGGTCTGAACTTGCCATCTCCCAGTTCCCAAGTCCCTGCTCTAACCACTAGACAACATTACCTGTAATTGAAAGCTCAGTGCCCCGCTTGTCTCTGTTCCTTGCACCACCCCTTCCATCACCTCACTCCGTGGGGAGAGCGGTGGGGGAGAAGATGAGTAAACTCTTAAGCGGCTGAGCCATACCTAGTGTGGAATGGGGCTCATTTTCCAAATAGGGCCACATAAGCTTACATTTCACCTAAACTACACAGTTAGAACACATCTCATTTTTCCTTTATAAACCTAGTCACTGCCTCCTACTTTACTCGAAATGTACCTTTCAAGTGTTTGCTTTTTTAGGGTACAGACTTGCTGGGTTGCAGTACTTTACATATTTCCACTGTTCAGAGCTGCTACTGGCTGCGTGGCATTTGTTGCTTAGCAAAGGCCAAACCAGCATTATTCATGCACTGTACGGTATCCATGACATGTGCTCTAGTCGACTTCTATTCGGGTGAGGACCAGTTTCTCCCAAGCAGCTATGCTATTAGTCTGGCCTCTGCCCATAGGATTGCCCAGCCTGGATGACCCTAACAGAGGCATTGCTACCACCATTATAAGTTAATGAACAGTAGTGCTACCCTCCCACCCCCGATACAGCTCCTCCAGTCATGAGATGCACAAAATCCATCATCACATCAATCTTGCACGCCAAGCAAGAGCAGTCCTCAACAGACAGCTCAGGTCAGCATACTGGTAAGGCTACTGTACAGAAGGTATCTGCATCTGTACCAAATGGCTGACCTAATCTCAAATTTTTATTCAGGACTCTAAAGACCCCTGGGACCACACAAGTTTATGCAATAAGCATCATGTGATCAGACTGATTACATTTGAAAAACACTGAGATATCTTTGTCATCAATGAAATGCATCCACTCTTGATACCATGTTATTTTTTCTGCATATCATCAGTCCTGATAATACATTTATCATTACCACTTTCTCACCATTAGAGTTATAAATATAAGGGATACAAAATAGACTGCAGTGGAAAAATTGCATTTATAACATGTTTGAGCTGCCTAGGCCGGCCTGGTGGTGCTGGGGGTTGAGGCGCAGGACGCCACACCTTGCACCACACCAATGACTCAGACTCAGAAGTGAGCTTGGGCTACTACCGGGGGTCAGCTGGGGAGAGGAGGATAGAGAGTCCGGAGGACAGCTCTCCTGTCCTGTGGAGGGTGGACTCTGTGTCCCCTGGCATCGGCGACTTTCAGCGGAAGCTGGGGGTACTATAGCCAGGGACCCATCAAGGTAGGGGTGGGGGCCATGACGGACATCCGTGGGAAGGGTGCGGGAGTGTGCCCACCCATACTGGATGTCATTGCACGTCCACGCCCCCAGGGATCACGATCACGCAGAACAAGAGAAATGCCCCCGGCACATGGGAGGATGATGATGAGTCCTGGCAGCCCCACTCCCACTGCTGGATCCCACCAACCAGATCCCTAATATCCTCCAGCCTCACTCTGCCTGCAGATTGGATTTCAAGGAGTGCCAAAGGTAGGTGGTTGGTGGCCCCACCTCGGGGGTACAAGTCAGGGGGTTCAAGCAGGTCGAGAGTGAAGGCTGGAGTTCCGGGGGGGGGGGACCTTGGTCTGGGGGTCTCTGGTGGGCAGGACAAGCTGCAGGGGGCTTCATCCAAGGGAGTTCCCCCCTAGGGGCTATGACTGGAGGAAAGAGAATCTAAAAACCCAAAAAAAACATATTTGAGATGTTAATACTGTGTGCCTTTTGCCTCACAATACAGCTAGAGCACGTGGTTATTACAGAAACACTGAATACCCTCTCATATACACAACCATACAAACATGACAGAAGATAAAGGCTTTATGGTTTATCTTGTCTGCTTGAGTGTGCAGGACCTGTGTGTCTACAGTGGGGCATGCTCCCCCTCTGTGCTCCCTTAATTCCCCCTCCACCAGCAACTTTCCCCTTCATTCCAACCCATCCTCTTTTGAAGCTATCCACCATTTTCAAAACCACCATCTCCTCTGGCAACTCATTTCACTTGGCCACCATGCTCTCAGTGAAAAGTGCCTCCTCAACTGGCTCTTGAATCTTCCCCCTACCAGCTTTAGGCTATGCCCCCTAACACAGAAACATAGAAACACAGAAACATAGAAGCTGTCAGTAGAAAAGGACCTCTTAGCCCACCTAGTCTGCCCTAAAGTCCCCACCTACTGGGTTACCGTAGACCCTAATTGATTTCTGCCCTTACCACCCCCCAGCCCTGTTACTAAGGTCCCCCTGTGTCTATCTCATGCATGTTTGAAACCTGTTACCATTTTAGTACCCAACACCTCTGCTGGGAGGCTGTTCCAGGTGTCCACCACCCTTTCTGTGAAGAAATATTTCCTCATATTCCCTTTAAGTCTCCCCCCTTCCAGTTTCACATTATGCCCCTCGTCCTTGAGCATCTCTTTCTGTGCAATATGCCACCCTCCTGTACCTTACTGATACCCTTGAGGTATTTGAATGTTTCTATCATGTCTCCCCTTTCTCTCCTTTCCTCCAGTGAGTACATATTTAATTTTCTGAGTCTTTCCTTATAGGACTTCTGATGCAGGCCATGCACCATTTTGGTTGCCCTTCTCTTTACTACTGCCACCCGGTCTATGTCCTTCCTCAGATGGGACATCCAGAATTGGACACAGTACTCCAGGTGTAGTCTCACCATTGATCTATATAGATGTAACACTACCTCCCTTTTTTTGCTGGTGATACCCCTCTTTATGCACTCCAGCATCCTACTAGCCTTTCCTACTGCCTTATTACACTGCTTTGTTACCTTCAGGTCATCAGATATGATGACTCCCAGATCCCTTTCCTGTTTTGTTGTTGTTAACACCTCCCCCCATAATGATACGTTGCCCTTGGGTTTCTGTGCCCCATCTGCATAAGTTTACATTTTTGGTGCTGAAGCCCAGTTGCTGAAACCCTTGACCAGTCTTCCAGCTTTTTAGATCATCCTTCATTTTCTCCCCCGTGTGTCCACTCTGTTGCACATTTTGTGTCATCCACAAACAGGCATACCTTTCCTTTCAGCCCCTCTGTAATGTTGCTAATAAAGACATTGAAGAGGACCGGTCCTAGTACTGACCCTTGTGGCACCCTGCTGGTTACCTTACCTTCCTCCGAGTGAACTCCATTTACCACCACTCTCTGAGTTCTGTTACTTAGCCAACTTTGTACCCATTTTACTATCTTTGGACCCACTCCCATGTTGCCTAGCTTGTTTACCAGTCTTCTGTTTAGAACGGTGTCAAAGGCCTTACTGAAATTCAGGTAGACCACATTAACCACTCCTCCCTGGTAACCCAGTCAAAAAACACTATCAGGTTTGTTTGGCAAGATCTACCCCCTGTGAACCCATGATTCCTCTGATCCTGTAGTCCACTGGTGTTAAGGTATTCCCCAATCCTTTCTTTAAGTAGAGTTTCCATAAGTTTTCCCACCACTGAAGTCAAGCTTACAGGTCGGTAGTTTCCTGCCTCCTCCCTATTTCCACTTTTGTTTCCCCATATGTAGTTATTGTGCTTTTCCCCAGTTTTCTTCCCACCTGGGACCACGGCAGACACACGCATGTGCATGCGGGAGGTGCACCACGCACACTGGGTACCCTGGCTTGGCCCCTTCCGCCTACCCCTGGTGATTGCTTGCAGTCCCCTCTGCCTACGTTTCCTATTGGACCTCCACCCGATGGGAACAAAACTACCGGGGGGGGGGGGTAAGCACTCATCCCTCCCTGGGAGAGGAGAGTTAAATCGTGGCAGCTCAATCCCACTCCCCCCGCCAACCCCTACCAACCTGGGCTCATTCCCAAACCTGGATTGCTGATGTGGTGCGAGGTGCGGCGTCCAGCACCTCAACCCTCCGCGCCACCTGGACAGCTCCCTATTTCCACTTTTGTGTAGTGGAACCACATCCACCTTCCTCTAGTCTCCCGGAATTTTTCTCGTATCCAGTGATAGATTGGTAGCCGCTTCACTAAAGGTGAAATGTGGTAATCCACATATTTGGCAAGTGGCTCGGTTAGGGAATCATTCCCTGACACAACAGGCCTACAGGGGTGGGGGGTAGGGGAAAATCCTCGTGGATCTTGGGCAAGCAGTAAAAACGCCTTACTGGGAACTCTACAGTTAAAAATTCTGTCACTTGTTTGGTGAGTCAAGCCCTTTTCTTAGACAACAAGAGATATTGATCAATAACGTCTTTGAACGTATTTGTTTTATCACAGGGCAGCTTGTCCTACTAATCTCTATCATTCAACTGCCTGTAAATTTCATTATCATATTGATTGCTATCCAGTACTTTGACTGCCTCCCCCTTATTTGCAGGCTTAATGGTGATGGACTTGTTATTACTTAAATTATTCAGTGCCTGCTGTTCCTTGTTACTTAGATTATGATAAAACCTGTTGTCAGTTTCATTACTTAATCTAACAACATCCTCCTTACATCATTTAACTGAAGTTTGTAAAGCTGCTCACATTGGGGGAGGGGGGGTCAAAACTGTGACTTGGGTTTAAACATGTTATCATCCACATAGTGTTGCTCAGAGAGTATTGTAGAAACTAGGACACCAACAGATATTTCCCATTTGGCCAGACAGTTGCTGTGGTAGGATGGCAGTGCTAACTAACCATGGATCCTACCCTCTATGATCCAGTGCATGGATCCTACAAACATTGTTGATCCTGTGGATCCTAGCAACAGATCCAGTTCGGATCCTAACTATCTGACCTAGAATCCCTGGATCCTAACTAGGATCCATTGCTATCTGACCCTGGATCCTAACTATCTGACCTAGGATCCTAACTAGGATCCATCACTATCTGACCCCAGATCCTAACTATCTGATCTAGGATCCCTGGATCCTAACTAGGATCCACTGCTATCTGACCCTGGATCCTAACTATCTGACCTAGGATCCCAACTAGGATCCATCACTATCTGACCCCAGATCCTAACTATCTGACCTAGGATCCCTGGATCCTAACTAGAATTCATTGCTATCTGACCCTGGATCCTAACTATCTGACCTAGGATCCTAACTAGGATCCATCACTATCTGACCCCAGATCCTAACTATCTGACCTAGGATCCCTGGATCCTAACTAGGATCCATTGCTATCTGATCCTGAATCCTACATCTGTCTTCGGTAGGATTTCCAGCAGGAACCTAGGTAGGATACCAGCAGTATGGTATTATACTGTAGGTGGAGCATTGTCTTCAAGATAGGGCTCCTTACCTGTAAGACCCTACAAGAAAGGGGTCCTGTCTACCTGCAAGTTCTCCTTGTTCCTTACCGCCCAGCTCGGACACTTCGTTATGCCAAGGGAGGCCTCCTTGGGGTTCCCAGGGTTAGGCTGAGGCATTCTGGAGATAGGGCATTTGCGGTGGCTGCACCTACCCTGTGGAACTCCTTACCAGAGTTTATGAAGAGGGATCCTGTGGCAGAAACCTTCAAAAAGGGGTTAAAAATTGACTATTAATTATGAAGTACAGATGGAATGATAATTTGTATTTATAATGATTCGTTATATTGCTTCTGTGTTTATTTGTATGATTTAACATTTGAATTGTTGTATTGTTGCTTTGTACAGCACTCAGAGTACTAGGAATTGGGTGTTTTATAAATAAAATATCTCTCTATCTATCTACTATCCGACAGATAGTGGTAGGATCCATAAAAGCACTATCTGAGCAATGCTACATTCACTTTATTAGGAGTAGAGTCTGTGAGAGAATCCTCACTGTCCCTGGTTCTTCCTCCTCCAATTGTTTTTTGTTGAAAAAGGATTTTAAACTTAAATTTCTATTAAGTCTATGAAAGTCAGTCACAGTTTGAAAAACATCAAATCTCTTGGACAGTGTAAAGGACAATCCCTTCTTTAAAACTGCTACTTCGGTCTCCTCTAATTGATGGCTCAAGATGTTGATTACACTGTTCACAGAGG
This sequence comes from Neoceratodus forsteri, assembly GCA_016271365.2. Classification (NCBI taxonomy): domain Eukaryota; kingdom Metazoa; phylum Chordata; order Ceratodontiformes; family Ceratodontidae; genus Neoceratodus; species Neoceratodus forsteri. Next base: position 31,808,756 of record CM057456.1, read on the forward strand.
GTATATCCCTCTCTCTCAAGCGCTGTTTAAACTCTGTGCATCAACACATATTAATATCCAATCAGATCCTCATCACCCCCAGACCCCCCGAACCGTCTTGTTCCCACTAAGACTGAAGAGGCCCTCCATATTCACCCTGTTACTACCTTTAAGGTATTTCAAGCTGTCAATCATATCCCCCCTCTCCCTACTGTTCTCAAAAGGGTACATGTTGAGTCCCTTGAGCCTCTATTCATAGGTGTTGCCCTGCTGGCCCTGGATCTTCTTGGTTTCCCTTATCTGGACTGTGTCCAGCAAGTTACCATCCTTCTTAAGATAAGGGCACCAATACTGCACACTGCACTCTAGATGCTGGCTTACCAGTGACCTGTACAGTGGTAGTATGGCCTCCACCTTCCTGCTGGTAATCCTCTTGGCTATGCAGCCCAGCATCCAATCTGCTTTTGCTGCTGCTCTTCTGCAGTGTCCTGAGTGCTTCAGGTCACTCATGATGATAACCCATAGGTCCTTTTCTTCCTCTGACACTGGTGACCTGCACACCACCCAACCAGTATCTGATCTCTGGGTTCTTTGCCCCCAGGTACATAACTTTGCAATTTTTGCATTGAACCCTAGTTGTCAAACACCAGACCACTTCTTTTAACCTAGCCAGGACTTCCCTTAGTTACTGTCTCCCATCCTCCATGTCCACCCTCCCACACAGCTTTGTGTTGTCTGAAAACAGGTAGAGTTTATCCCTGATCCCATCTGCTATGTCACTGATGAAGATATTAGCACTGGACTGAGCCTTGTGATACCCCACTGGTCACTGGCCTAGTTTCCCAGAATTCCCCTCCTGACCACCACTGTTTGGCTTCTGTTCTGTCCTGTAACCAGTTTTTGACCGATCTAGCAAGCTTGGCCCCCACCCCCAGGTCTTTCCGCTTCCTGATCAATCTTCTATATGTCACAGCATCAGAGGCCTTGCTGAAGTGCAGATACAGGACATTAACTGCTTGGCCTCTGTCCACTGCCCTGGTCACCCAGTCGAAAAAGTCAATCAGATTAGTCTAGCAAGACCTCCTTGACAAAAGCCCATGCTGCTTCTCATCTTGCGGCCTGTTTTCCTCGAGAAAGCCCACCAATCTTTCCTTCAGGATACTCTCCATCAGTTTCACCACTATTGAGGTCTGAGTGACTGGCCTTTAACTCCCTGGTTCACCCCTTGTACCACTCTTATGGAGAGGCACCACATGTGCAGTTCTACAGTCCCAGGGCACACTTCTGGACTCCAGAGAGGCATTAAACAGGTCTGCCAGGGGGCCTCCCAGCACCTCCACCAGTTCCCTTAGGGCTCTTGGGTGCCTGCCGTCTGGCCCTGGGGATTTTTCCACCTTCAGGGCCTTTATGCCCTTATGCACCCATTCTAATTCTATTATGCCATCTGTGACTACCCCCTTCCCCAGCGCCACCCCCCTGCTCCCTTGTACCGCTGGTCCATCCTCCTCTTTAGTGAAGATGGAGCAGAAGTACTTGATAAACACCTCCCCTTTCTCTTCACTTCCTTCTGCCGGACACCCCCTCCTTTTTTAACCTGACAATCACATTTTCCATATTCTATTTGTGCTCCTGTCCTCCATGCCCCCTTAAGACAGACCCTCCCAGTCCTGACATCCTGGAATTACCAGGGCTTACCTTTCTGCCTGGCCTTGGAGTGGAGCCTGCAGAGAGTCGGGCTTCATCCTGTGGCCGGAGGATCCATTTTCTCCTCAGTCCCCATTGCTGGGGCGCACATGCCAGACGTGCGTGTGCGCAGGCACGCGCATGTCTGTGGAAGTCCCGCAGCACCCACCCTTTCTGTGTACCCTACAGACCCACACTTCCCCCAGGCCACCACCTGGGGGCAGTCATTCTGGGGGATCGCAACCCCTTCCCTCCCAGGAGAGGATAGCTGTCCTCCGGACCCTCAATCCTCTCCCTCCCTGCCAACCCCTGATGGCCCAGGCTCGTTCCAGAACCCGGGTCGCCAGCGTGGCTCAAGGTGTGGCGTACAGCACCTCAACCCTCAGCGCCACTGGGCCGGCCCTAATAATCACATTTTCAATGCCCTCTTCTCCCTTATGTATTTGAAGAAGGCCTTCTCACCTGATTTACTCCCTGTTCCAGCTGTACTTCCCTTGTAACTTTTTTCTTTTCAATGGCTCTGCTTGCCACCTTTGATTTAGCACTGCAGACCTCCCTATCCTCCTCATTCTGAATACGTTTATACTTCCAGAAAGCTGCCTTCTTTTCCTTTATCACAACTGCAAATTCCTTTCCAAACCAACTGGGCTTTTTGGCCTTAGATTATTTGTTTTTGATTTTGGCACACCTCACTAGTGGTCTCCATCAGTCCCTCCTTTATTATAACCCATTTCTGTTCCACCTCCATCTCCTTTCTGATTCCAGTTAGCTGTGATACCAGAATATCTCCCATCTCCAGAATGCTGCAGCTCAGCTGGTGTTGGGGGGACTTCAAGGGGGGAGGTACTGAAAAGGAGCAAGGAAATCCCAGCCTCCCCCACAAAACACGGTAATTGATGAGGTAAACACCAAGGTAGAGAAGTCAGTAGGGAGCAGGACAGAGGTAAATGTAAAAAAAGGCAAAGGCAGTAAGGACAGGGATGGGGCTAAAAGGGGTAAGGCCATCAAAAAGTGGAGGGTGATGAGTACCAATGCCCATAGTCTGTGTAACAAGCTCCCTGAACTGGTGGCCTTGATGGAAGAGGGTTGTCTGGATATTGTAGTCACAGAAACATGGTACACAGAGAACCATGACTGGGATGTCAACATACTAGGATACACAATCTACAGGAGGGACAGGAGGGTAAAAGAGGAGGAGGAGTGCTCTTCATGTAAAGGAAGGGATCAAAGCAACAGAACTGAAGAGTAAACAGGAGAAGATGAGGCACTCTGGGTCACCTGAGACAGGAAATGGCACCACAATCCACATGGGAGTTGTATATAGACCCCCATCTCAGGGGGAGGGAATGGACAAGGAAATGATAGAAGGCATCCTTAGAATGGTAGAAAAAGGGGAGATATTGTTGATGGGGGACCTGAATATGCCAGATGTTAACTAGAGTACCTTTGCTGCAGGCACAACCAAGAGCAGGGTCATTCTTGATGCCCTACAAGGGGCATGCCTCAGACAGCTAGTATTGGAACCCACTTGAGAGGGAGCAATCTTAGACCTGGTACTCTCAAATGGGGACGGAGAAAGAATCTCAAATTTAGAAGTGGGTAGCCATCTGGGAACAAGCGACCACCTAACAGTGTGGTTCACGATAAATGCAGCCATACAATCAAGCCATACAAAAGCAAGAGTATTGGATTTTAGGAGGGCTGACTTTGGGAAAATGAGAGAGTGCCTCAGAAAAGCACTAGCAAACAGGCAAGAAGGAGGGTGGAGGAACAATGGGGAGTAATAAAAACAGCCATCACAGAGGCAACAATTATTTGTGTAAAGCAAATCAAGAAAACACAACGAAGGGAAAAAACACTATAGTTCTCAAAAGAGGTGGCAGGGAAGGTTAAGGAGAGAAGGATAGCATTCAGGAAATATAAGGAAACACAAAAGGAGCAGGACAGAGAACTTTATCAGTTAAAGCAGAAAGAGGCAGAGAAGGCAGTCAGAATAGCAAAAGCCCAAACCGAGGAAAGGATAGCCAACTCTGTTAAGAAGGGGGATATGACCTTTTATATGTACATTAGGGAGCGAAGAAAGACCAAAGGAGGGATACTGAGGCTTAATAAAGGGGAGGGAATGCGGGCAGAGGGTGACAGTGAAAAAGCAGGAATACTGAATGAATATTTCTGCTCAGTATTCACAAAGGAAGAGGAGGTGGAGGTACCTAAACCAAACAAGAGAAACACTCTGAAGACGGGGGTCAATACCAGACCATTTACAAAAGAAAGGGTTTTGAAAGAACTAATAAAATTGAAGGTGGACAAAGCAATGGGGCCTGATGGGATTCACCCAAGAATTCTAAAAGAACTAAGGGTAGAACTAGTGACACCGCTGACTACTCTCTTTAACAAATCATGGGAGGATGGGATGGTACCTGAGGACTGGAGGAGGGCGGATGTGATTCCTCTTCACAAAAGTGGGAGCAGGACAGAGGCAAGAAACTACAGACCAGTTAGGTTGACCTCAGTGGTAGGGAAAACGATGGAATCACTTCTGAAGGAAAGAATTGTTGAGTACCTAGAGGCCAGTGGGGCACAGGACCCTAGGCAGCATGGATTCACGATGGGAAGGTCATGTCAGATGAATCTAATAGATTTCTTTGACTGGGTGACCAAAGTAGTTGACCAGGGAGGGGCTCTGGACATGGCCTACCTAGATTTTAGCAAGGCATTTGATACAGTCCCACACAAAAGACTGATAACAAGTTAGCCAGCCTTGGAGTGGGTCACAAGGTGGTAGCCTGGATAAAAAATTGGCTAGACAACAGTATGCAAAGGGTAGTAGTAAACAGAGTCCACAGTGAAGAAAGGAGGGTTACTAGCGGGGTACCGCAGGGTTTAGTACTGGGACCGGTCCTTTTTAATGTCTTTATAAGTGACATTGCAGAAGAACTGGAAGGAAAAGTATGTCTCTTTGCAGACGACACAAAGATCTGCAACAGGGTTGATACACAAGACGGAGTGGAAAGGATGAGAAGGGACTTGGCAAGGTTGGAGGAATGGTCAAATGTATGGCAGCTCAGATTCAATTCAAAGAAATGCAAGGTAATCCACCTGAGAAACAAAAACCCAGGGGAAGAGTACACAATGGTGGGTGAGATACTGACAACAGTAAAAATGGAAAGGGACCTGGAGGGTAATCATATCAGATGACCTAAAGGTGGGAAAGCAATGTGAGAAGGCAGTAAGGAAGACTGGGGAGATACTGGGATGTATAGGGAGAGGCATCAATAGTAGAAAACAGGAAGTTGTTATCCCTCTGTACAGACAGTTGGTGAGATCCCATCTGGAGTACTGTGTACAGTTCTGGAGAACCCATCTCTGCAAAGACATATACAAAGTGGAGACTGTCTAGAGGAGGGCAACCAAAATGGTGCAGGGTCTGCACCAGAAGGCATACAAAGAAAGACTAAAGGAGCTTAATATGTATACCCTTGAGGAAAGAAGGGAGAGAGGGGACATGATAGAAACTTTCAAGTACCTCAAGGGAATCAACAAAGTCCAAGAGGGTAGTATCTTTCAGAAAAAGAGATGTGCAATTGAAAATAGAGGGGGGATGGCTCAGAGGTAATGTGAGGAAGTATTTTTTCATGGATAGGGTTGTGGATGCATGGAACAGCCTCCCTGAGGAGGTCGTGGAGTCAAGAACAGTGGTTGAATTCAAGAATGCATGGGGCAGACATAAGGCAGTCCTAGTAGGGAGTAGGAGGAAGTAAGCTGTTGGTTAACTAGGATCTGCAGCTTATCTGTTAGGTAGGAAAATGGGCAGACTAGGTGGGCCAAGCGGTCCTAATCTGCCATCAAAATCAAATTCTATGTTGGGAACTTCTCGGAGGGACCACATCACACTGGTGCTGCATGCACTGCACTGGCTGCCTTTGTGGTGGTGCATAATTTCCAAGACATGCTTTTTAGTGTAACCCCCCCCTACAAATGGGGGTTCCCAAAAAGTCTTCCTCGAGCTTGCCAAAATGCTCACTGCCAGGCTGGTGTCCTGTGTTTTAGCAGTTTAAATGTGCTTGCCAGAGAGTGCCTGTATAGTCTCTATGTACTGTCTCTTTAAGAGCTGCCTGGATTGCAGTCATAAGTAATCTGAGAGGGAGCTCTGTTGAAAGATGTAACTATTTGCTGAAAATCATTTAGAGTGATAACGATAATATAGTTTGTCTAACCTTCCTTCTTTGCAGCAAGGACTGTTTTGTTTATGTCCACTGTCTTGGTCCTGGACTGCGAATTAGACCAATCAGTACTGGTGGGACCTAAACTGGAGCCGGACTACAGGAGCTGTCTGGAGTCAAAATCTGTAGGAATTGTAGTTTTGGGCTTTTTGCACCTCTTTGCACCTGAAGGGGGAGCCTTTCTTGAGAGTGACAGGAGGATCAGCCAACCGAACCTTTTGGATCTTGGGGAATTTCCCAGGCTACTGCAGCTAGTTTCAGTTTTGAGCTGAGAAGTGAAGAAGTAACAGCTCAAATGATTTTGAGCAGCAGTTCTGTGTAGTTTTGCATGGGAGAACTGTGAAAGGGCTGAGTTTTGGCCTGCCTGTCTGCCTGCTGTCCCTAAGAGGGAAAATAGAGTTTATTCGGACTGAATCCGAGTGTGAAGACTATTTAAGCCACTGGACTGTGACCAGGCTTTTATCTGAAGAAGACCGAAGATTTGTTGAATGTGATTGGCCTGTCAGGATTTCCAGCTGCTTTTGAATCCCTGGTTTGTGCAGAGACTTTGCAATTGTGACTGAAGAGCGGTTTGCCTGGTACAGTAAAATTTCCTTACGTGTAAATGTGCTGTGTATTGAAAGTGGGTTGTGATTTGGTTCCCCACTGTGTGAACTGTGTTCTGCTTGCTGGAAGCTTTATCCAGCTTAATTGGACTGAATCTGCGTTCATCTCCATTCGGCCTGGGTCATGCCATGCTGGCCCTGCCAGACTACCCCACTGCACAGAGAAAGCCACCGACGAGGGTCCTGCCTGGGGATCAGCCTCCTGCTCCACGCTTGAACAGGAATGATGCCTTGGTGAATTGTGTGGGCCCTGCTTCCCCTGGCACTCCAGATTAACCACCTGCTGTCTTGATTTTCATCCAGCCTGTGTCCAGTCTTGGATATCATGAGTAATCATCAGGGTAGCTTCCAGCAACAACAGCCTAATCTAGAAGTGTGTCATCTGATTGTCTTGTTGTTTTCGTTTCACGAACTGAGCCCTCCGGCTCCGGATTACAAATATTGTGTGTTGTGCATGTTGTTTTCTTCCATCACAGGGCCCCAACCAGCTGCAACATTCCTGGCTAACCCACCATTCTCCATCTGGGTACCCAGAGTGTGTGACTGTTTATGGACCCTGACGTGCATGCATAACTGTTTGATTGATAGGGCCTTTAAGCAAATTAACCTGATTATGCCCCTCCTTTGTTCAAGCTCCTTAAATAAATCAGATCTAACTCTTTTTTGCATTTACCCTGACTGTGGTTCCAGTTTGTGCAAGAGTACTGTACTGCTGTTATTTGTTGTGTATAACCTTGTTTTACAGAGGGTCCCCAGGGCCGGGCCAGAGGAAAGCCCTGGTGGGTAATTGCAAACAGTTTGGGTACTTGTGTGGTGTATCAGGGGTATTGTGAAAGTGACTATTGTGAATTGTTCTGGCCACTAGTAAGGAAAAAGGGGGGTTACAGTGTCCCGGAGGGCTATGCCCAGGTTAGCTTGACCACTACCAACCCTGACCTCCGGGTGGAGGCACCCGTTTCAGAACTCAGGCCCCTTAACCTGCTACTAGCCAAGCAGGCAGGGGTAGTAGCCCTTGGGATAGCACCACCTAGGGGTTACATTAACATACAAGGCCCTGCATGGTTTGGGACCTGACTACTGAAAAGATCTTGTTTTTTTCTCTCCCAACCAGATCCCTCTGCTCTGGTGATGCTGGCCTACTGGCTTTCCCTCCATCCTGTCTAAAATAATCTGGGGACAGAGCTTTTGGGGTTGTGGCCCCTTTGTTATGGAATTCTCTTCCAGGAAGCATTTGTTCGATGGGCACTGTGGACTTTTTTAAAAGCCTACTGAAAGCAAACCTACTCAAGCAAGCCTTCCCTAGTTATCCAGTTATAGATGCCTGTATTTGTTGGTATTTTTAAACTGTTTTATTCTGGATTGCTGTTGCTTTTTTAAAATGTACAGTGCCTTGAGCTTGCGGGAAAGGGTGCTTTATAAATAAAATTGCCTTGCCATGACACCCTGTGTAAGGAATCCACTCTGGAATGTATCCAGCAGTACCTGTTCCCTGATGCTGGAGACAGCTAGGATTTTCCAGTCCACTCCATGCAGATAAAAGTATTAGCTGTCCTGAGGTAACACAATCTGTTTTGATAATGTTCTCATGTAAAGCTCTGTGTTATTGTCATGCTATAAACAAAGATCAGTGCGTCACATCAGTAAGATCAATATGCCATGTTGGCAACAACACAAGACAGGCTATGCACTTGCTGAGAGGGAGATATGGGCACTTGGATGTGTACCGATGCACTCTGATTATCTAAATAACAGGTACAGCATGGAGACCATAGTGCAAGTCCCCATATGCTGCACTGCCAAGGTGCCTCAACCCTGTCAGGGTGTCTCTCCTGGTTAAAAAACAAAAACAAACAAAACCCTGCCATGAATGAACTATCAAGTAGGTAGGAAGATACTTCCCCTTCCAAGCTCATTCAGTCCTTGACCTCTTATGTGGGTCTACTAACAAAGGAACCGATCATTGCCAGTTGTAATGGAGATTTTTGTGATGTGGACACCTGTCTAGTAGGAACTGGACTGAGAACCCCGGCACCTCATTTCATGCAGGCCACCAGCAACCATCAGATGGTAATGCCTTTCAGCCACTACTAATCTGGGCCAGACTTGATCCAGTAACATCGAGGTGAAAGATTTATTTTTCTTCCCTACAAATGTATCTTCCCTGGTCATGTCTGTCAACCAGGGACATATTCTGTTCCCAGGATGTACCCTGTTCAGGCCTGTGTCTCCTGGCCTCCTCCCACCCCTGCCAGCTCACCGGACACCCTGCCAGCTCTGTTCTCCATGCATGGCTGCAGGGGGAGGGCCATCCTTCCCCACCACTGAGGCAGTCCATCATGTAGACCAGGATTCAGTGCTGACAGTGCCATTTTTTTTCCCTTTTCTGATCCAAGCCACCTCCCTGACATGAGTGCTGCCTCCCGTTGGCCTCCTATGCACACAGCACATCCCTGTGATGGAAGCAAGCTCCCTGGCCCTGCTGCAGGGGGTCGCTGTGGTGCCAGAGCTCACTGTCAGCCCTCCCAGGCTGACGCACACTACCATGTGGCAGCTACCTCACCGTGGTCAGCCTCGTGGCAAGACCACCTGGGTTCACTCCTAAACCTGGGTCTCTGTACGGCAGCACAGTGCACTCCTGCTGGGCCATCGTTGTGGCAGGAGAAAGGTTCCTTAACCCACAACCAGCCCACTGAGCCATCCAGTCCCTGCAAAGGTCTGCATTTTTTTTTATTATTATTTTTATTCCTTATATAAAATAATAATAATCAATACATTTTCATCTTCACAAGAAACAGTAAGTAAATGAAATACTTCAATTCAGAAATTAACTTAATAAAGCATAAAAAGGAATTTTTTTTTATATTTTTTTTGGGGAAAAAGAAAACATAACAAACAATATATTTACCATGAGCCTATCAGCATCTTTTAGTCAATAATTACTTATTTGTGCTCCATGCTTTTACTTCCCACTCTAAGAAAAAAAAAGTACATTAATCGAGCCCCAACAACTCTTAAAGCAGTTACCCATTTATGAATTCATCTCAAAGCCCATCAAAATCTAAAAAAAAAAAAAAAAAAAACTATTTCTTCAGAAGGAAAATATTCATACACAACGAAAGAGGAAAACAGGTGGGGTTGGGGGCACTTAAATGTTCACTGGATGTTACTCGGTAATTTCAGCCTCTTCCTCCTCAAAATCAGAATCCAAATCCAAATTCTTGGGTAGTCTCACATTTGTTTCAAAGAAGGACTTAGCTGAATCAATATCTTCAAAAAAATATGGTTTTCCTTGAAACAGTACCCTAAGCCTTGCAGGAGCCAACAAACTAACCAAAAGTCCAGCCTCTTTAAATTCAGAAATTATTGGCAAAAAACATTTGCGTCTTCGCTGCGTTTGTAAACAGAAATCCAGGTATAAGTGAAACCTATGTGCCTCACAGAAGCATTACTTTACTGTTCTAGCTATTTGAAGTTATTACAGTCATTCAAATCATAAGATGTCAAAATAATAAATTTTGCCCTCTGCTGGTGCAACGTAGATTCCTTTGCTAAGCGACTAGGAGGTCTCAAAACATTTTCAAGTGAAAGTGGAGATTCCAACGAGAAAATCAAAGTTAGTGCTTTTTCCAGTCTCCTTCAGATCAGTTAGAGGAATAGAAGCTGAAAAACCTATTAACCGCAGATTTTTCCTCAAAGCGTTATTTTCAAGCTGCTCCAACCTCGCTGCTTGAGCCACCTGTTCATGCAGTGTAGCATTAATCGCCCCCTCTAAAGTCAAGGTTCTAGCCAACAAGACTTTAATCTCTTCCTGACCCCCTTTTACTGTGGATTCCGCATTCTTAAGTCTCTTCTCGATTACCAGACAACGTGAAGTTATATCTTCCAATGATGTTTTGACTCTCGTAGTCGAATGACGAACTTCGATCTGAAACTCAGTCAATAGAGAGTGAATTAATGCTAGTGTCGGTTTCCCTTGTTGTTTGGGCTTAGTGCCCTGCTCTGAGCACATCTGAATACCGGGAGATGTCCCGGCTCCAGCCATTGCTTGAGAACCCTCAGGCCCACGTACCGAAGCACCTCTCCCGGAGATTTTCAGGGATATAAATTTATCCATTAAAAATGCTCAAACTTGCCAACTCCAATAGCGTTTTTTTGAGAGAGGTTTTAAAGAGCGTTTTAAAGTAAAGTTTGATGAAAAACCACAGAGCTCCAAACAGCCACAACTCTCTCTCACAACAGCTCAACAGCACCCCCAAACTGATGCATTTTTTTTCATGATGCCTTCTCTTTCCACATCTGCTAGTCAGCACTCCCCCAGCCTTGTCACCTACCTTTTCACGGATTTACAGGTAATTTACCACTTACCCAGAACCACAGCATGGTAGTAGACCAGTCAGTCATGCAAGAGTCTGCGGGGGTGGGGGGGGTGCGGTCTGTGATAGCCTGTGTTTTTCTTCATCTTCGTTTTTCTCCCTGGGGTGCCAGCTTGCAGTGACACAATCACGCATGCATGCATTGGCATGCGTGCATGCCAGGCATCTGGCAGTGGCCCTCTCCTTCTGGAACTTCTATCTGTACTACCAACTGGTCTCCACCAGTCGGCAGTCACGCAGCAACAGCAATGTCACACCCATCCCTGGGACCCTCAATATTCCCCCCCCCCCCGGCCGGCTGGCCCACAAGTTCGATCTGCACTCATTCCCAAACATAGGTCACCAGAGTAGCATGCAGTAGTGCTACGACTGTGTTACCAGGTCGGCTTAGCTTTACAGTTCTTGATGAATGAACCACTATTGACTACCTTAGGGAATGTTTCTGTATGCTTTCCTTAGCGTGAGCACTTTGCACAGATTGTCCAAAAGGAATGGGATGAATTAGATAATAAAAACAGTTTGCAAAATGATGCAGCATATGTTATGCTTTTCTACATTTGTTGGTGAAGAAATGGGAAGTTCCTCCTATTATCAATATGGCAATTTCTCAGTGGTCTATCACACAGCAATCCCACTAGAGGGAGGAGCGTCATTAGCTGATGTTTTTTAATGCTCAGTAAACCCATACCCTGTTGTGGGTTAATCCCTTCTTAGTGACAAGGGTCTGGATGCAGCTTGTAGGCATGCCTACTCTGCCTCAGGATCTGCAGTAAGGGTCTTGACAGCTTCAACCTTGGCAGTATGAACCCTATGTGAATGGACAACCACCCTATCAGACGGTTTACTATAAGACTCCTCCGTGGAGCCTCTAGCCTTTGGTTCGTGTGACTATCTTTTTTAGGAAATTCCCTAGAAGATTTGCTACAGTTGTCTGCAAGACATTTGGCAGTTTCCAACTGCGGTAAAGAAGGCAATGTGGCTATGAAACTGGCTAGTGGACCAAATCTCCAGGTGTAACCAATAGGTGGCACTATTCTAAGGGCTACTACCCCTGCCTGTATAGCTATGCACAGGTTAAGGGGCCTGAGTTCTCTAATAAGGTGCCTCCATCCAGAGTAGTGGTATTGGGATAGCTTGTCTGCTCTGGTATAACCCTCTGGGAAGCTATAACCACTCACCCACCAACCCTCCTAGTGGTCCAGTATCTAACACAGAAGTAAATTCACAGTCAGTAGGACACAGTAACAATATGCTCACACCCTCCACACTTACCACCAGGGCTTGAACTGCAGCAATTTCCCTTGAGACCCCCTGGAGAATAAGGTCAGCAATACAGTAGTACAATCTTAATACTGAAACCCAACTGATAATATGCACACTAGCAAAGTTAAGCATAAAGCAAAACAATCAGGTTTATTTAGGGGCAGTGAACAAGGAAGGGGCGTAAACCTAGTTAAACAATTTGTAATCCTGATTTGATTTAGGGATTGCATGCACTCTTTGTCCCATACTGACACACAACACTGGGTACCCAGGATGGTAAGTCTGGCTAGCCAGAGCTGTTGCCCTGGGGTGGTTAGTGCTGCAGCTGATGTTGGGGCCCCTGGTGGAAAGAAAGGCAGTTAACATGCAAAACACCCAGATTATTTGTAATCTGAGGTGGTTGGCTCAGTCCTTTGTAAACCCAAGAAACGTGAAACAATTAGCTGGTACCACAGATGATTTAAACCCTTATTGCAGGGAGCTACCTTGATTGTACTCAAGCTACCAGGAATGTGCTGCAAGGCAGGCAATATATAGACCTCATGGTGATGACCGATGGGCATGGGGGAACTGGGCTGACACGACACACCTCCTCTTCATGGCCTTTTCTCTTGGTGACCGCAACATGCATGATGTTGCAGTGCAGGGGCTGGATCCCTGAGATGTCTCTTGCCAAAACAGTCTCTGGTGCAGGAATAGCAGCCTACGCTGAATTGGCAGGGTCTAAGCAGGGCCTAGGCAGGATGGGCAGTCTGGCAAAGTTTGTGATCTTCTGCTGGTGAAGCCTCCAGCTGGCGTAACAGGTTAGTTCGTGGGTAAGCAGGTAACACATTCAGCACATTTAACTCAACAACAAACTCAGAATACAGCTTGGGTATAGTCCGGTTGCAATTCAGCAAGCATTACTGAGCAAACCTTCAATCCGAGTATGTCTCACACACATGCTGGGCTGATCGCTTCAGGAGCAAGTCTTCAGTCCAAATTGTAAGTAGCACTAACAAACTTCTTCTGTTCTACTGCCACCGTTCCAGGCTGGAATCTGACAAGTCCAACTTCTGCTATAGGCAGTCTCAATGCAGGAGAAAATGATGGGGAAGCAAGTTGGGCCTCTTCCCGCTAATTCCCCTATGCTCCTTCTGGGAGCAGCTGCTTTAAAGCTCGAGCTATTCACACTTCACACTTCAACCTCCAACTCTAACTGATCCACTGTCTCTTGGCACACAGGGCAGTTCCCTTATCAATCCACTGGCTCACTTGGCTGAAAGAGCTGTCAAGTCACAGTAAGGGCTCCCCCTCCAGGTTCATTTAGGCGCCAACTGAAAAACTACAAAGCTACAGAATTTCCTTCCCACAGAACACTGGGGTTCGGATCCATTTTACGTCCCCAGTGGTTCCGTTGGTCCACTTACTGGAAGTCCCAGAACTAACATGATGGCTTCCATCCAGATGAACGAGCTGCAATTAAAGCAGGTTAGACAAACTTCTCTTTCTAATATAGCAAGGCATAAACAGTCAATAAGCACAGTTTCTACATAGGCTCCCTCTGTGCAAGTAACGACTGCAGATTGGAGCAAAACAGCACACTGTCCAGCTGGCCACAAGCCCTAAATCGCTCAGACACTGCACGGACCATTTCCTAACGCAGAAAAGCCATTTTCTTGAAGAGAGAGGTGCGGAGGCTCAGCAGGTCACTCTCATGCAAATATACAGAATCACATTAGGATGAGCCACCAGCCTGATAGTGGGCATTAGGGGCCCAGGAAGACATTAGGTAAACCCCAAATTGGTGGTGGTGGGGGGGTTATACTCTTCTCTGCCTGGAAAAACTTGGCATCTGCGTCAAATCTACACACATTACATAAGTTCTATATAGAAAACATTATATGTAAAATACATGCAGGTTTCATTAGTATACCATAACATAAAACCTGATGTATCAGTAAAATAAGCTGCTTATAACAACATTATTACCATACTTTTCATTTAGCAATGAAGTTTTCATAAGAACACATTTTCATACACACTTTTCATAAACAGATTAACAGGTTCAAGTAGTTAAACACATTACTGTTGCAACACTTGTTTGTACTACCTCCTGTACACTAACCCACATGGCTTGGGGCCTATCCCTATCAGCTACACTTGGGCTGCGTGGGGCTAGGGCATTAGTATACTGATTGGAGGGCTTAACTATTAGCTTTGAGGTGGCAGAGTAGCCCAGTTTTGGAAGAGATCTTTCAGAAATGTACACCCCTTTGTGAACTACATTCATTGGGAGGTCTACAGGCCTTCCTGGTGAGTCATAACTGAGGTGCATTTACAGGCTTTGTGGCTCTTCCAGACTTTCTGGGAGGGGCAGGCACAGGCTCAGTCCTTTCAACATTGGCGCTTGGGTTGATCAGTCCCGGCTCATTGCTTATCAATAAGAGTCAGCTTCAGAAGAAAGGGGCACCTCTGCATTAGCTGTCGGTTCTGGAATAGAAACACTTTCAGCTTCTTGCTCGGCTAGTTCTGAGACAGCAGAATTACTTTCAGTAACTTGTTCTGAAATTCCAGGTTCATCATCAAGAGGAAATTCCATGGAGTTTAAATCATGTAACACATTACTGATACAGTCAACATCATCATGTTCATTAGTATCATTGTCCACAATACCATCAGGATCATTAGCTGCAATTATTTCAGAATTATCTGGTATGTCACCAGTTATGCCCTCTGGGTCTGACTCCACTTCTTGAGGCTCAGCTAGTTCCACCAGACATAAGGAGTCTACTATGTCAGAAATTACACTTTGCACCTCACTTTCAGGGGGCATGGGGCAGTAGAGAAGGCTGGAAGACAGTCCTGGGTGTCCAGCTTCCTCTCCCATATTACAGAAGGGGTTGCCTTGAAACAGCTGACTTAGTTCATAAGACAGATAATAAGTGGCTTCACATTCACTGCCATCAGATTCAGACTCGCAATCAGTTTCATTTAGAACATGGCTGAGGGAAGGCCTTGAATCTTTAACAACTGAAGGGGTGGTTAACTGTTTCTTTTTAGCTGCAGCATGGGTTACAGGCCTGGGAGAGGCAGTATCTTGGGATGTAGAATCGATGTTGATTTGCCCAATTGGTAATAGATGATTTCTGTGCATTGTTTTTACAGCTCATGGGTCATTCTCTGGATGCACTTTGTAAACTGGCAGTTCCTCCAGCTTGCTGACAACTATGTATGGGATGTGATGCCACCTGTTGGCTATCTTGTGTTTTCCATGTAGTCCTAAATTCCTTAGCAAGACTCGATCTCCAGGGTGCAGTTCTTGGGCCTAAACACACCTGTTGTGCCCTTCTTTGTTGCTAAGTTTCTCTTGGCGGCCATGGTATGGACTAACTGCTAAGCATGGCTTAACTGCTTTTAATTTCTGGACATACTGGAGATGGTTCTCTGCTTTGACTCCATCAGGGGACACTCCAAAACGGATGTCTACTGGTAACCTTGCTTCTGGACCAAACATCAAGTGGTAAGGGGAGAACCCAGTTGCATCACTCTTAGTGCAGTTATAGGCATGAACTAACATGCTTATCTGATGACTCCATCTCAGCTTTTCTCTGGGATGAAGTGTGCCCAGCATGTCTAGTAACGTGCAATTGAATCGTTCAGGCTGTGGATCCCCTTGCGGATGATAAGAGGTAGTTCTGGACTTCCGCACCCTCCAGTGTGAGAGAATTTCTTTAATCAGATGGCTTTCAAAGTCTCTCCACTGATCAGAGTGAATTCTCTGGGGGGCATCATAATGGACAAAGAACTTTTCTATTAAAACTTTTGCCACAGTGGATGCCTTTTTGCTTGGTTAGACAGGCCTGAGTGTAGTGATTAAATGATCAGTCACTACTAGAACCTTACCAATATTCTTTTAATCTGGTTCTAGACACAAGAAATCAATACACACAAGCTCCATGGGAACACTGGTGGAAATATTAATTAAGGCAGCAGCCCTCTGGGGCTGAGCTTTTCTCTGCAGGCAACGGCTACAAGTTCTGATGTGAGTCTCAATGTTGGCTCCCATTTCTGGTTACTAGAAGCGAGCATGGGCCAGATCAGAAGTCCGGTCACAACCTAAATGTCCCATCTGGTCATGAAGGGCATATAGAACCACACGTTTAAAAGCTGTAGGTAACACCAACTGTTGCTTGGTCACTTGACCTTGTTTATTAGTAGTCTCTCAGTAAAGCAATTTGTTATGCAACTTTAGCCGGGGCCCCTCTCTGAATAGCAGAGCAGTTCTGAGATCTGAAGAGCGAAGTTTGGATACATTTCTCCCCGCAAGAATGGCATCCAACACAGGTCTAATCATAGGATCTTGGGATTGGGCCCACTGAATATTGTCAGGAGTAAGTTGAGGCAGAGTACTGAGATCCAAGGCTGCAAGATGGCAGTAAACTACAGGAACGCAAGTGTCAGGAGGGCCTAGACAGTCCACCAGGCAATCAGCGGTTTCAGAGGATGGGTGCTCATCTTTATCGAACTTTAGACAAAGGCTTTTACAGACTGTTCCCAACATTCTCACCCACTCAGGGCTGGTATCAGGTCTTCTCGAGATGGCATCAGTGTCAGTGTGAGTCAGGCCTGCTTGATACTCTATTGAATAGTCATAGGTGGCGAGGGCCGCTAGTCAGCGATGCCCAATGGCACCTAACTTTGCTGAGGTTTGAACATATGTGAGGGTGTTTTTGTCAGTTCTTACTAGGATTTTCGCACCATAAAGATATTCGTGAAACTGATCTATGATGGCCCACTTCAGTGCAAGGAACTCAGGTTTGTGTACAGGGTAGTTCTTTTCAGATGGTGTCAGGCCCCTGCTGGCAAATGCCACTGGGCATAGTCCTTCCTCATATTCCTGATACAGTACAGCACCAAGTCCCTTCAAACTGGCGTCAGTCTGTAACACATAAGGCTTGGTGGGATCTGCATACGTAAGCACAGGGGCATGGGTACGTTGGTGAATGATATCATAAAAAGCCACCTCACATTCTGGAGTCCACCTTGTTCCAAAGGGTTAATTTGCTCAAAAATAGATTTTCTCTTCTTCTTTAACAGCACTCCTTTTGTATTTTTGGTTTGTTGGTGGATAACCTTGAGTTAAGTTAAGCAAAGGGTGGATGACTTTAGTATAATCTTTCATGAATCGGCGATAGTAGCTGCAGAACCCCAAAGTCTTTGCAGTTCCTTAAGATTGTTAGGCTGTGGCCAGGTGGTCAAGGCTTCTACTTTGTTTGGATCTGTTTGAATCCCTTCAGATGACACAATGTGGCCGACATATTTTACAGACTACTGAAAGAACTGACACTTGTCAATAGATAATTTTAAACCAAAATCCTTCAGTTGGTCTAGAACCTTAAACAGTCGAGTCTCATGTTCCTCGAAGGTCCAGCCAAACACAGTAACATCATCTAGGTAGACAAAACATTCTAGTAGATTCATGTCCCCCACAGCTCGCTTCATCAACATCTGGAAAGTGGCGGGTGCTCCTGAAATGGCCTGGGGCATGTGCAGAAATTCATAAAAACCCAAAGGGCAGATGAATGCTGTTTTTTTCTCTATCTTCGGGGGCCATCGGGATCTGGTAATACCCACTCTGGAGGTCTAGCACAGAAAACCATTGACTCCCATTGAGGCAGTCAAGGGCATCCTGGATGCATGGCATAGTGTATTGGTCAGGTATAGTTCTTCAATTCAGAGTCTGGTAGTCCACACACATCCTTACTGAGCCATTTTTCATCCAGACTACCATGATAGGACAGGTGTATGGACTGCGAAACTCCTCTATAATTCCAGCCACCAGCATCTCCTGGAGGTGGCATCGAACATCGTCAATGTCCATTGGTGCTAGGTGGGAGATCTCTCACGGAAAGGCCTTTTGTCGTGAAATCTAATGTAATGTCCAGCCCCAGTGATGCATCCCACATCCCATTCCTTCAAAGAAAACACCTTGCTTCTCTCGGCCAGTTTGTGGCTGATTTTAGCTCTCCACTCTATAGGAATGGGGGACTCTACAAAGTCAAACAGATCAGGAGTCACCTGCTCATTCTCTCTGGTGCATTTTTGCTAGGAAACACAGCAGTATCTGCACAGTATGCAGTAGCCATGGTGCACCCTCGATTTACTCTGATATCCCAGTCAGACATGTTTTGGACTTGCACCACTACCCACCGAGCGTAGGCAAGAGCTCATGCTGGCAGAATGCTAGGCTTAACCAATAGTCTCTCAGGCAGTGTCCCCTCTTCTGGTGCATCCAGCATGAGAATCTTGTTTTTAATATCTTTTTTAATTCATACCTTGCCACTGATGGTATACTGAGCAATGGGTGGCAATACAAGTGATTTCAGATCTTTCTTCAACACTACTCCAACCGGTTCATCTTTCTCAACCTCTTTGGCTTGCATCTGTAAATCATATGCTCTGCGCACAATGGACAGAATGTGTAGGGCCCTCCCAGTCTGTTTTGCTTGTTTCTCTTGACAAAGCTGGGCTAGCTGGCCAAATATACGAGCATTAGTGCCAATCAATAATGGGATACCAGCATACATTCTGGTCAGTGGGCATACCAGGGCCAGGGTCTCCACTGGTTCGTTCACACCAGCAACAGCAGAAGGAAAAGATAGCCAGAGTCGTACATAACCCTGATAAGGGTAGGACTTGTCACTCAACCCTCACACATGCAGTCCTTCAAAGGGGAAGAGCGGGAGGTCAGACAAGTGTTGGTCGCATACCTCTCAAGTGTCCCTGATTTTCAGGGACGTCCCTGATTTTGCCTCGACATTTTACTCTGTCCCTCCTAAAATTTGTGTTTTTGTGGCTAAACAGTGGGGACTGTAAGCACAAAACAATGTCAAGCATTAAAGTTACAGACTTGTTCTTCTTTAGAAAATATATTTTGCACTTAGCCCCATATTCTACCAGCTTTCTGGGTGGATATCTCTAATTTTGAAGACGTGTCCCTGATTTTGGTCCTTTGTCCCTGATTTTTTTTAAGCCTTGTCCCTGATTTATGAGGCAGGAGGTTGAGAGGTATGGTTGGTCGTACCAGTCTTTAAACATAATAGTGACCTGCGAGCCACTGTCCAGCACAGCTCAAGTGGAGATGCCGTTAACAGTCACTGTGGTTTCCATGGATGGACCCAACATTTCGAACCAATCTGGAACAGTCTGTTTGGTGGACTGGCCCACAGCAATTTTGGAGGAAAAAGACTTTCATGGTGGGTCTGGTTGGGGTTTATATTGCTTTGCCGGACCAAACTGAGTAGCTTCGTAGTGACTCCCTGTAGATCTTTGGGAGCATTGCAAACACATCGGGTGTGCCCATCTTCTCTGCACCAGTAACAAAACACCTTACCTCTGGGGTCAGCAGGATGGGTCAGTTCTTCATGAGGTTTGTAGTGATCTGGAACTGGAGTCCTACTCTCTTCTTTTGGTTTGGACTCAGGCTCAGCTCCCCCATAGTTCCTCCAAGAGGTGGGCGATCAGGTGGCATAAATGAGATCCCTCATCATAGCTCACAACTCCCTAATCTCTTCTACCATGGTGGGGTCAGCTCAAGATTCAACAGCAAGTGCATTGGCCTCTGCACCCATGGGTGGGGTCTCACAACTCAGCTCAGTCTTAGTGGGCAAGAGCCAGGATTGTTAGCGGGCTCGGCCACAGCTTGCTGGCTGGCTCTTAACTCTTTCAATTCTTTCAATAGTACACTGACTTACTGTGACTCAGAATGGTCCTCTTTCTCAGTAGGTCTGTCGGTGGTCAGGGCAGTTCTTGCAACCCCCGCATATGGTTCCCAACCATCTTCAGCATTTTTTGCCTCATGAATTTCCTTCATTAACCAACAGTACTCAGGAGGGTTAGCTTTTCTGTCTTGGAATTTTAACTTCAACATGAGCTCACTCAAGTAACAGGCAGACTTAAGGATATGTTCCAGCCTGACATGATTCAGTTTACTAGCCAAAATACCCCCTTTATGATGTGCTCTTTGCAAGGCCTGATCTACCTGGGTCACGAAGGCAGACAGTTTCTCATTATTCCACTGTTTAGCAGACTTGAATTTCCACATTAAATCCTCTCTGGATTAAGTATTGCCAAATTCCCCTTCTAAAGTAGATAAGTACTCAGCTGTAGAGGCCTCTTTGTTAGTGGACCAGAGGAACCGGATGGCTTCCAGTGCAGGGCTCCTCAAATGGTCCATAAGTCTCTTGCGTTTCTCCACTTCAGAGCACTGCCACTATTGGACCAGGAGGGTGGCAGAGTCCATCCAGGTTTCTCAATCATTTTCCCCCACAGGCATGGGAACAGCACCTGAAAACAGCCTGAGCCTGCGATAGGAGTACAGATGCACTGAGGTTATCACAACAGGGGACGCTACAACAGTGGGTGCCATAGAGGAAGCTGGGGAGGCCAAAGGAGACTGAATGGCGGTAACCTCTTCAGAGTCCTCCAAAGCCTTCTGCAAATCTTTAACCTTAACCACCAACCAACCCTCCTAGTAGCCCAGTATATAACACAGAAGTAAATTCACAGTCAGTAGGACACAGTAACAATATGCTCACACCCTCCACACTTACCACCAGGGCCTGAACTGCAGCAGCTTTCCTGGAGACCCCCTGGAGAATAAGGTCAGCAATACAGCAGTACAATCTTAATACTGTAACCAAACTGATAATATGCACACTAGCCAGGCTAAGCATAAAGAAAGACAATCAGGTTTATTTAGGGGCAATGAACAAAGGAGGGGTGTAAATCTAGTTTGATTTGTACTCTGATTTGATTCAGTGATTGCATGCACTCTTTGTCCCACACTGACGATCACACAACACTGGGTACCCAGGATGGTAAGTCTGGCTTGCAAGAGGCATTACCCGGGGTGGCTGGCATTGCAGCTGATGCTGGGGCCCCTGGTGGAAAGAAAGGCAGTTAACATGCAAAACACCCAGATTATCTGTAATCCAAGACAATTGGCTCAGTCCTTTGTAAACCCAAGAAACGTGAAACAATTAGTTGGTACCACAGATGATTTAAACCCTTATTGCAGGGAGCTACCCTCATTGTACTCACGCTACCAGGAATCTGCTGCAAGGCAGGCAATATGTAGACCTCATGGTGATGACCAATGGGCATGTGGTGACTGGGCTGACACGACACACCTCCTCTTCATGGCCTTTCCTCCAGGTGGTTGCAACCTGCATGATGTTGTTGCACAGGGGATGGGTCCCCAAGCTGGTCTCTTGCTGAAACAGTCTCTGGTGCAGAATTAGCAGCCTAGGCCGAATTGGCAGGGCCTAGGCAGGATGGGCAGTCTGGCAAAGTTCATGATTTTCTGCTGGTGGACCCTCCAGCTGCCATAACAGGTTCATTCATGAGAAATCAGGTCTCGACCCACATAACACATTCAGCACATTTAACTCAACAACAAACTCAGAATACAGTTCGGATATAGTCCGGTTGCAATTCAGCAGCTTTACTGAGCAAACCTTCAATCCGAGTATGTCTCGCACACACGCTGGGCCGATTGCTTCTGGAGCAAGTCTCCAGTTCTAACTGTAAATAGCACTAACAAACATCCAACTTCTGCTATAGGCAGTCTCAATGCAAGAGAAAGTGACAGGGAGGCAAATTGGGCCTCTTCCCACCGATTCCCCTACACTCCATCTGGGAACAGCTGCTTGAAAGCTCGAGCTGTTCACACTTCAACCTTCAACTCTAACTGATCCACTGTCTCTTGGTACAAGGGCATTTCCCTTGTCAATCCACCAGTTTGGTTGGCTGAAAGAGCTGTCAGTCACAGTAAGGGCTCCCCCTCCTGGTTCATTTAGGAGCCAACTGAAAAACTACAAAACTACAGAATTTCCTTCCCACAGAACACTGGGGTTCAGATCCATTTTACGTCCCCAGTGATTCCATTGGTCCACTTACTAGAAGTCCCAGACCTAACATGGTGGTTTCCATCCAGATGAATGAGCTGCAATTAAAGCAGGTTAGACAAACTTTTCTATCTCTAATATAGCAAGGCATAAACAGTCAATAAGCACAGTTTCTAGTTAGGTTCCCTTTGCACAAGTAGCAACTGCAGATTGGAGCAAAACAACACACTGTCCGGTTGGCTACAAACCCTAAATTGCTCAGACCCAGCACAGACCATTTCCTAACACAGATAAGCCATTTTCTTGAAGGGACAGGTACAGAGGCTCAGCAGGTCACTCTAACGCAAATACACAGTATCACACTAGGACGGGACACCAGCCTGACAGAGGGCATTAGAGGCCCAGGAAGACATTAGGTAAACCCCAGTTTGGCGGGGGATTACACAAGAACTATCTCTTTAGTGTCACCTTAAAAGGAGATTTTTGGCCCCCAAACTAGATGACATTTTGAGGGTCATTAAGTTCAAGAAGACCTTATTACCAGGGTCAAAGAGGAAGCTATCTTTGAGTATTAATTCTGAAAAAAGGGGGTTCAGTCAACACAAATCCTTCTGTGGCAATTTGTGCTCCTTTAGTGGATACAGCAGCCAGCAAAACAGAGGTGCATTCTTGGGGTCCAAATCTCAGCAAGGTCAAGGATTCTTTCCCCAGGAGGACCAAACCACAAAAGCACTTGCTCCGCATGAACATTTTAGGGACCATCCCTGTCCCAACTGTCTGGGAAGGGGTCGTCCCAAGTGGTTTTATGGTACATGGGCCCAGACTACATCAGACTACTGGGTTTTGAAATTAATTTCAGAAGGCTATGTGGTACAATTGGCCATTGCTTTCAGCAACTCACAGTTCTGAAGCTTTAGCCCTGACTGGACTCTACTCCCTCCTCCTGGACAGGCAGGCTCTAAACACCTGTTTTACAGGTCTGAAAGGGCTGGCAGGCCTTCTGTCTCAGGTGTCGCTTCTTCTCCTTTACTGCCTCAGATGAAGCTGAATCTGTGCTGCATCTACAGCCTGTTGACAGTCCCTCCCTCGGCTGCTAAATCAATTTAGGCTCAATCCTGTATTGACTGTGCCTATGTTTGGGGAGGGCAGAGATGCTATCCTGCCTTGTGGTTGGCCTACTGGTTTACAGACATTCTACTGCATGACCTCTGCCCTACATGCTGACTGTATACAGGTCACTGGTGATGTCATCTGAGCAATGGCAGCCCAGACCTTCAGTTCTGTCTACCCCTGACTTAAATCTATCAGCCTAAAATAGCAGTGGATTCCCCTCCTAAAGGTACGAGACAGACAGCAGCAAAAACCAAGCCCTCAGCGATGCCTGCACAAAAGCTGAAGGAGCTCATCCAGGCTGAAAAACACTGCTCAGCTCTGCACCATGCTACTAATGTGGGAACAACGGCCCTCTCGGAGTATGAGCTGCAGCCTGTGAAATTGATGAAACCACCGACCTTATCAAAGCCATCAAGCAAACAGCCAGAATGGTTAACAAAATTCATAAAACACTCACCCAGCTGTAGTCCAGCATCCTCAAAATTGAGAAATGCACAGAAGCAGTGAAAGAACAGGTACTGGATCTTGGAACAACTTCTGATAGACACAACAAACTCCTACTGCACTTTATGGCTTGAGAGAGGAACTCACAATTAAATTAGATGACCTAGAGGGGCATAGTAGGAGACAAAACCTCTGAATATATGGAGTCATGGAGGGTGTGGAAAAATCAGCAGAAATATCCCCACTTTCCGTCAAGCACTGTTAAACAGCTTTCTAAAGCTTCCTGATGATTTTGATCTGCACATGAACCAAACGCATCGAGCACTGGACCAAAAACTCACTGGCCCTGGTGCTCACCCAGATCAATCCCCATGAAACTTATCTTCTATAGCAGTAAAGAGGATATCCAAACATGAACCTGGCAACACAAAGACCTCAGATACACATGTTTGGCTCACAATGAGTATCTGAGACATTGCTGATGTCAAGATCCGGGGGGGAGGTTTGCGGACTCAGGGGCTTGAGGCCCAGTGGGATTATCCTACACATGTGGGGGGGGGGTCTTGCAGCTGGAAGGAACTCTTGGTCTCGGGACGCCTTGGGGACAAGAGCTTACAGAACAATATAGGAGTGGCAGACTCAGCGTGTACCTGGAAACTCAGCTAATGATGTGGAGCAGTACTGAGTAGCCAGACTGGAGGTGCAGCTATGCAGAAGGGGGCAGGTAGTGACTAGTAGCTCACTGCAGACCCACAAAAGCAGCAACTTGTATAAAACTCCATGAAACATAAAATGCTTTGGGGCTTGAGGTAAGCTCCAGGGGGGGTGGTGCTCCACATAATGGGACCCGATTCTGGGGGGCCCCTGGGGACTGGGGATACACCAACCACATCCATAGATTCATTTGTCTCCGAGAAGGGGCACATACTCACATATAACAGAACCAGCATGCATAGATTTGAAAAAGACTCAGACTCTAGAACTGCCTGAGGCACCAGATCAAGGGAATGTGCATGAGCCCCTGCCGGGCGGCAAAGCCAATTTAACTAGGTATACATCAGAAATGTTAATCACTACTTATTGGGAGGGATGTTTGTATACTGTATTATGCCAAGATGGGCTTCTGGAATACCAGCACATTGGACACTCATACAGCTGGGTCTACTGATTCTGCTAATCCTCTTGTCACCAAGGATGACAGTGCCAAATGTGCGGCACACCTCAAGAGGGGTGCGATTCACCACAGAGAACAATGATCCCTCTACTTAACCTAGGAAGGTGGGGAAGGGGGATAATAAGTAGTGTAGCCCCCGAGCTTCAGAGTATTGCTGGCAATGAATTCTATGTGACCAACTTGTATAATGGCCACCATATTCAAGCTGTGCTAGGGTGGCCATGTCAACCCCACATAATCTACACTAAAGTTTGTATTACTATTTTATTGTTGTTGTTATTGTTTGTTGAATGGTTCATAATTAAGGGTACTAATACATTGGTTCACAGACACCATAGACTTTTCATGGGACAGAACACCTCCAGCATCCTACAAAAGGAAAACAAACATTTTTACATTATAAATGAGGACATTAGGGGGGCGTGGCTAGCAGCCCAGCTGAAAAGATGTGCTTCCACTGAGCTCCACCAGCAACGGTTGAATTTGTGTTAAAATTACATTTTTCAGTGCTTGTTGAAGTTCTCAGACAATTTGGACTAGTTGCTATTGCTATGTTATTTGTGCTGAGCAAAATTTACAGAATGGGTATGCCAAGAAATGTTCCTAAACTGGACTCTTCCAATCTGGGGCCTTCCAAGCTTTTCAACATGGTACCACTGACTCTGCC
This sequence comes from Neoceratodus forsteri, assembly GCA_016271365.2. Lineage (NCBI taxonomy): Eukaryota > Metazoa > Chordata > Ceratodontiformes > Ceratodontidae > Neoceratodus > Neoceratodus forsteri. The sequence goes on from CM057456.1 coordinate 31,834,170, forward strand.
TCCAGGAGATTCACCTGCCATGCCTGAATCACTACAGGCTGCAGTGAATGCTCTCTCCTAAACCACAAGGTGCGTGGACAAAAAACTTGACTCCTATATGGAGCTGCTGATCTCAGTGGAGATGAAAGTGGAAACTGTAGTGGAGCACATGGAAGAGGCAAAAAAGAGCTCATGGAAAGCGCTTGCGGCTGCAACAGCTTCAGTTAAAGAATAGGAACTGCCCTGATTAAGACTTGAACAGCTAGAACATACTGGTTTAGCAGGAAATGTTTGCATCTTTGAGATGCTGTAAAATACAGAGGGTGAGGATGCTGCCACTTACCTGAAAAGGTGGCTACCAGAGGCATTTGGCTTGGGATTCCCATCTGCAATTGCCAGGGCATACCAAATCATGCCTAGGAGAGCTTGGTCATCCAAGGAAGGACCACACACCCTGTTGATAGTAACAGAATCATTGGGGATAAAGGAATAACTACTTCAGGCCACACCTGAATATGGCCCAATCACCATCGATGATAATTGCATTCTCTGTTTCCCAGACTGTTCCTTTGTGACCCAATCTTGGAGGAAGGCTACTAAAGGGGTAACTAAAAAGCTGAAAGAGCTGGAAATTCCCTTCAGGCTGTTTTCTAGCACTGCTGCAGTTCTCCATAAGAGACAAAATGTACTCTTTTTGTAGACCCCAAAGCCACAGGATCCTGTGTGGAGGTACCTCTCAACCAGGCTGAAGACCAGGACAACACAGAATACTTCTCCATCGAGGAGGAGAACTAAAGACTACTCAGTGAGTAATGGAAATATTAACTATTTCAAACTCTGCGACATATGTCTGCTTACAATGATTAGGACATGACAGAGAACTGTTACAGCTCTGTACACTTTGTGGAGTTTGATCCAGAACAGTGGTGCATGAATTTTGGGACTAGATAATACCAGATCAATACATTAGGGTAATGCACCTGATTTGTATAGTTGAAGAATTTCCAAAAAATGTCAACGGTGTTATATTCTGATAAAATAGTTTTCCTTTACTAAGTGCTATGCAGAAGGGAATAGTAAGTGGTGGATTATATATGAAGAACTTGGTTGTATTGGTGGCAGTCTGCGAGGGGTAATTACAGTATGATGCACCATCAACATGGTGGCGGCTTCCTGCTCAAAAAAAGCACTCTTTTAGGAATGTTGGCATGCTCACCCTTGTCCATGGGAGCTTGGGGGAACCCACGCAGCCTGAGCAGCACAACCTGCTATTGTATGCAGGGCTAGGGTGCACATGAGAGCCTTGAACAGGCTGAACCCCTACCCATATGATTTTTCCCCACAACAGGTCAACCAGGTACTGTAATTTTGTTTACCAAATGAGAATCTAAGTGTTCCAAGTTAACAGTGATCACAACTGTTATACAGCTGTTATGGCTGGGATTAGACCCAGTCACCAGTTAGTGCTATAGAGTTCAGTTCAGCCTCACTACATTATTGCTTAACCCATAAATGTCTGTATGCAGAAGCCATTTATAGCTTGGCTAGTCTCCCCTAATACAAAATCTTGTTCAGAAATGTCTTGTACATTGGCTGCACTACATAGCCACTCTGTTGCTAACAAATGTGGCATTTACTTCAACATGCCTCCAATGCGGTACCAGTTAGAAATGTTTCTCATGAATTCTGTATTAACTTGAGGTGGATTAATGACTATAAGGAGATATAATACATTTCCTGTTTATGCAGTTTTATATTGCAGTATTTTTCTATTTAAACTCAATAAAGATGCGTAGGATGTATTTCTTTTTCTTTATATTTTATATTATATTATATTTTACATTTAAACATGGATTATTTACAATCTTGCTAATTTTTGAATGCAACTACTGAAAGAGTATGGTATTATGTTATTAACAGAAAAAATGAAATGTTAACTGTATGTCTTTTCCATATGATGAAAACCAATAAAAATATTACACAAAAAAACTCAATAAAAATACATTTGTAAATAAATAAAATAACTAAATAAATGGGGACCTTAACTAAAGTTCTGACTTTTAGCATGAATGGTCTAAATAGCCTGGTTAAACAAAAGCAGTTATTAAAACTTATAAAGGGTGAGTGAGGAGAAATTAAATTCATTCAGGAAACTTACTGAACCCCACAGAAACCAAGAAATTCAAAATGTGAGGGTTCGCCTGGGTGTATCAGGCATCTTTAGATGGGAGGAGGAAAAAAAGGAGGTTCTAACACTGATTGCTAACACTCAAGACCCAGGGGGGCAGATACCTAATAGTAACAAGGGAAATTCAAGACACCCCGATCACCCTGATGAATATGTATGTTCCTCCAAGCTCCCCTTTTGCATTACGTGCCAAGTTGCTGAAATTTGTAGCCTAGAAGGCAAAGGGCATATTAATTATGGGGTGGGGTGGGGGTTGAATTTCATCTTTGATCGGGCTCTGGACACAACATACCGAATTCTGAGCCTAAACAACATGGTACCCAAAAAAGTAGCTGACCTAAAGAAAGAACTAGGAATGGGGACATTTGGAGACAAAGGTACCCCCCAAGCCAAACACCACACATGTTACCCGCTTTAAAATCTACTCTAGGCTCAACATCTTTGTGTCATTGACACAGGATGCCACAAGATTTAATTCCATGTGGGTAGGCGCCTCAGCTTTATCAGACCACCAGCCAGTGTTTTTGCAGATGAACCTCCACATCCCAAGGAAGAAGACTCACTAGAGACATAATACTTTCCTCTTTAGGGATCCTGCACTCGTGCAGGGTATCAGAAGGAACTGCCAAATGTTGCGCATGAAAATGACACTCAGGGGGTTTCCCCACAGATGCTGTGGGATACTGCCAAGACAGCATTATGGGGAAACTTATTGCAGTGGCAGTATACAGGAAGCAGGAAAGTAAGAAAAAGCTGGCTACACTCACTTAGACCCTACAGGATCTAGAGAAAGAGAAAAAGACCAAATGGGACTAGAGATATGGAAATAAAAAATGAACAAAATATAAGCATTACAGAAAGCAGAGACAGAGAAGGCATTTCTCTTACCTCGAGCTAAAGTACTATGAGGGGTACGGGGAGCGGCTACTAAACGTGGCTGAAACAACATGCTGCCAAAGCAGCTAGAACTAAAACAAAAGACCCCCTGACAGAAAACCTAGTACTGTCCTTAAAGCGAACCAAATAGCAGAAGCATTTGTGGCTTACTATAAAACAGTAAACAGCCCCATGCAGAAACAACAAGTTCAACTAAACAAGACTTTCTACAATCCATAGCTCTATTCAAGTTGATGGAGGCTCAATACTCCATGTTAACAGCCCATATCACAGATCAAGAAATATATGAGGCCATTACAAATCTTAAAACAAACAAATGCCCGGGACCTGATGGAGACAGCTGGGCATTTTATAAAACTCTCAGAGAGGAGATAATGCCCCTGTTTAAGAGAGTCTTTAATGAGGTGGGGGGAGAAGCATGCCACCCACCTGGAATTATGCCACCATAAAGGTAATATCAAGAGAGGGAAAGGACCTAATACATTGTAACTCCTATCACTCCATTTCACTCCTCAACATGGGCTTTAAGTTATTCACAGCTATAACTGAAATGCATGAACCCTCTGCTCCATGGCATCACAGACTTGAACCAAATAGGTTTTATAATAGGCAGACAGGCACCAGACAATGTCTGGAGAACAATTAATGTCACAGTTGTAATAACCCATCAGAAAATACCAGCCTGTATTATGAGTCTTGATGCCAAAAAAGCCTTCAGTAAAGCAGTATGGAGCTTTCTATTTATGGTCCTTGAATAGTTTGGATTTCCAGAGGAATTTATAGCGAGGATGAAGACATTATACTCCTCCCCATAGCCGTATGTCCAAACAAATGGTGTAATCTCCCCTAGCTTCAACCTATACCAGGGCACACAGCAGGGCTGCCCCCTCTCGCCCCTATTATTTACCTTACGTATTGAGCACCTAGCAAAACAGATTTGCGACAACCCCAAGATTCAAGGCCCAGAAGTCAGGGGTTCCACCCATAAGATAGTGTTGTATGCAATGTACTTCTGTACTTGTCAAACCCAGAAATTTTGACAACAGAAGTCTGGGTGGCCTAGAACTCTTTGGGACACATGCATGCTATGTCCTTAATAAAACAAAAACAGAGGTACTGAAGTTTAATTATAATCCCTCAACACATAAAAGAACTGTTACATTGAAATGGCAAGATACCCAGATGAAATACCTGGGGGTGCAGGTAACAAAAAACCCATCCACACATTATGAAGCCAACTTTGTCTCACTAAAACAAAAACTGCAGGAACATTTGAATAGATTGGCCCTAGTGAATTTTCCACTGTATTTCAGAATTGGCTTTTAAAAATGCATATTCTGATGGTCTGGACCCCAAGCTCCTCCACCTCTTAGCTCCTGCCACTGCAGCTTCCCTTACTCACCTACTCAATGTTTCTTTCTCCCTCAGTGCTGCTCCTCAATCTTGGAAGTTGGCCACAGTTATTCCACTTGACAAAGTGGGGGTGACCCCTCCTCCCCTGGCAACTTCTGTCCCATCTCCCTCCTCCCCTCCCTCTCTAAGCTTAATGAGAAATTGTTCCATTCCAGACTCCTCAACTTCCTTTCATTCTTCAACTTCCTCTCACCCTTCAAGTCTGGTTTCTAGAAGCACCATGCCACACCTCCTCCTTGCTGCGAGTCACTGATTCTGTCCTCTCAGGGGCACATTATGTCTGCTGTATTCATCGATCTGGCCAAAGCCTTCACTTCAGTGTCAGTGTCCTATCCAAGCCTACTGGGCAAACTGAGTTCTGCTGGCCTCCCGGCTCCCACCATCACTTGGTTCCATTCCTGTGTAACAGGCCGACAATAGTCAGTACAGGTTGGAGGTGCCCTGTCACCTCCCCGTCCTAACCAGGTTGGGGTCCCACAGGGTTCCACCCTGGGTCCTATCCTTTTCTCCATCTTCCTGAATGACCTTCCCTCTGCCTGTGCCAACTCGCATATCCACAAGTATGCAGACTACAGTCATCTTCACATCCAGTCCCTCAGCCACAGCTGTGGAAGACCTACTCAAGCAGGATTTCAACAACATTCTGCACTGGTTCCAATCCAACCAACTCAGTCAACATTAAAAAATATAGTATGCATGACCTTTGTGACCAGTCAGAAACTGGCCAGACTCACTGCACCCCCAACCCCATTTTCACAACTCTGAATGGTACACCTCTTGAAGCAGTTCAATCCTTCAAGTACCTTGGAGTGTGACTAGACAGTAAGCTTGACTTCTCAGCCAACATCGATGCCATCCATGCTAATCTCCATCCCAAGCTCAGTGCCCTGTACCACAACAAAGACTGCTTATCTTTGCATATCTGCAGGGAGCTGGTTACCAAAATGGTGCTCCCTGTCTTTGACTACACGGATGTGGTCTATGGCACCGCCCCTTCCACTTCCCTCACCAGAGTGGACATCCTTTGCAACTGCTGCCGTTTTGCTACAATTCCCCCCCCTTGAACCCACCACTGTTCACTGCATTCAGCCCTGTCTATCCTCCCTCTGCCCTCTCGTCGCCAGGCTCACTGTACTGCCTTCATATTCAAATGCTGGTTTAGTTCACTTCCCCTCTTACCTCTCCTCTCCCAACTCCCCTCCGCTTCTCGTTCCCTCCATTCCAGGGACCATCCACTTTTGCCACTCCTCACTCCTGCTCCTTTGCTGGGCAATCTGCCTTCTCCAATTGACTTCCCTCACTCTGGAACCAACTCCCATCCTCCCTCAGCCCCTCTCCCCATCCCCCTCCTCTCTCAGACACTGACTGAAACTTCAACCCTTACCCAGCTGTTTCTGTTACCCTTCTTCCTGATACATCAACCATCCTGATAGGTAGCAGGCTGTGTCCCCACACCCACCTTGGGTTAACTTTTACATGACTGCAATTTTCTCCCTTCTTTACAAGGTCAGACAATAACTCACCTCTCAGGTGAATCACCAGTTGTCAATATTGTTCTTATTCACTAAGTACTGCTGCCACTCCTGAATATGTACTTGCTAGTTGTTCTTAGTGAGCTGTATCACACTTTTTTCTCTCTTCATACAACATTTTTGTATTTATTCTAATTTTGTACTCATTTTTTACCAAATGTTGTTCAATGTTTTGCTACTATGTATTGTGTTGCTGTTCTTCCACTGTTCCCCTTCCCTGGGTCACACCTGGAAATAAGTCTTGACTCAGGGTGCCTCTCCTGGCTACCAATTTTCAAATAAACAAATAAATAAATAACTAAATAAATAAAATTCTACCATAATATTTGCACCTTTTTCAGTGCTTACCCAATTTAATTCTGAAAAAGCAATTCTTACTCTGGCACAAATCTTTCTCAGAATATATCTGGGTGTGCAGAAGGCTCCATATAAAATACAAACGGCTGCAACTAGGCAAGGCATTGAGAGAGAGCTGTACCAGACCTTGAAATGTACTACTTTGTAGGGCATGTTAGATCCCTGCTGCTATGCTCAGTTTGCACATACTGTACAGGGCAACCTGGAAGCTGATAGAACATAAGGAAGAAGGGAGGCACCCATATGAGCTAGAGCAATAGATAAAACTTTTAGCATGCAAATTCTGACATAACACTTACAGCGGTCCACTCCACCTTAGCGGTGGGATACTGAATGTGGGATAGGTTGATCCTGAGCTTCTACCTATGGCAGTTTAGATAAGTGGCATGGGATCCTTTGTTCCTGCCATCCACAGCAGACCCGACTTACAGGTGGTGGGCATGTCAGATGGCTCTGTTCCCCACAGCAACATCAGAAGGGAGGTAGCCGGATAGACTTTCAGACCCTTCAGCAGGCCTTCCATTTTAAAGAATACAGATCATCTCAGGTACCTCCAGATAAAGGCTCATGTTCAAACACAGAGCTGGGTATAACTGGAGCTGCCCCTAGTTAAACACCTTATGGCAATTATGGAGGCCATATTAAGATGGGAACTACACAAAGGACAAGTATCCTTAACATGTATACCCTTGAGGAAAGGAGGGGGGGGGGGACATGATAGAAACTTTTAAGTACCTTAAGGGAATCAACAAAGTCCAAGAAGATAGCATCTTTCAGAAAAAGAGATGTGCAAAATCAAGGGGACACGATTTGAAGATAGAGAGGGGATGACTCAGGAGCAATGTGAGGAAGTATTTTTTCACAGAGAGGGTGGTGGACACATGGAACGGCCTTCCTGAGGAGGTCATGGGGTCAAAAACAGTGGGGGAATTCAAGAATGCAGGGGACAGACATAAGGCAATTCTGGTGGGGGGTAGGAAGAAGTAGGCTGTTGGTTAACAAGGATCTGCAGATTATCCAATAGGTAGGAAATGGGCAGACTAGATGGGCCAAGTGGTCCTTATCTGCCGTCAAAGTCTATGTTTCTATGTTTCTATCCACCCTCTATAAAACTCTTACAGACTTATATGCCAACCAAGCCGCTCACATCAAGCAAAAGTGGGAAAAGGAAAATGAAATAGTTCTAACGGATGAAGAATGGTCCATGTTTTTTAGTCAGTTTTTAAAACAACTAGCTCCCCAATGTAGCAGGAGTATGCCTGGAAAATCAGAGCTCAGTTCTTTGGGGCTGGCCCGTTGGCGCAGCGGTTGGATTTCTGCTTGCGACACCGGCGACCCGGGTCGTCAGAGGACTGGCTGAAGGAGTTGGATTGAGTGTCCCTAGGACTGTTCTCCTTCTCCGGAGGGAGGGTTGGGGGAATGTCCGGCGCTTGAGGGACCCCTAGTGGAGGCCAGGGGTACCACAGCTATCGGCATTAGGCAGTGCTCAGAGGGGCGGGACAGACGCTGGTCGTCATTGCACGTTCCTGCCCCACACGTAAAAAGGGGAAGAAATATGGGCTGGTCCTCCATCAACATGAAGTCCTCCCTGGAGTTCAGTTAGCCACCATCGCCGGCTCTCCCAACCAGTTACTGGTTCCACGGTGCTGGAATAAGGGGAGCCAGTGCCGTGGCCCCACCCTCCAGGGGGGCAAGCTGGAGGTGACTGGGAAAGTGCCGGCAGTTGACGGTAGGTGGAAGTCCAGGGGCCGTGACCAGGGTTGAGCTTGACAGAGGACCTACCAGAAAAAGTATAGTAAATAAAAAAAAAAAAACTCAATTCTACACACCTGTGATACAGGGAAAGTAGACACTGAACACTTCCCAGGCCTGTTGGAAGCTCCATGCAGAATCCGAGGCACAACATACATGTATTTTTTGGTCATGACCAAAGCTGGCTAGATATTCAGAACAGATCACAGAGACCCTCACAGAATTGTTCATGCTATATGCACCACTTATAATCACACATATACAGTGAAGCCCACCAGGATGAAGCACAGTGTGGTAGGTTTACTGCATGACAAAAGGGATTAAGTCCCACTGAAATTGCATTGTCTGCTGCAGAATTCTGCAGTGCTGTGCTTCATCCTGGTGGGATTCACTGTATTATGGGTCTTCCCCCCCAGACAGGGCGAGAGGCAAAGAAGTCATATATCTGTGGCATGTGCTCTTGATGTCAGCTCAGAAGGCTGTAACCAGATGCTGGCTGCAACCAGAACCCCCAACACGTCAACACTGGATAAATATCACCAGCGTGAGCCATGCTTTATGGGCAGATGGTTAAGATGGGTGCTGTACCTAAGTGAAAGGGACCCAGACTTCAACCCATAAAAAACCTAGGGGGAAATTTCTCCCAAGAATGTGCTCTGGTGGCTCTCATGGGGATGCACTGAAGAAGCCCAGCCCAGAAAAGGAACTCTAACTCACAGGTTTAAATAGGAACCTACTGCAACTACAGTACTAACCTTGTGTCACAGCTGAGACCAAAGGACTACTTAAGATCTTTGACACAATGTTTATACACTGTGCTATGTGACCTATGTATAAATACTAGTAAATGTTATGTTTGTGCTTTCTGTACTGACGTGGATCCTTTGTAAAGGAGTCTATGACTCAAAGGACTGAGATTCCGATTCTCTTCAAAAAAATAAATAAATAACTGTATACTCCACAAGTAATTGCTGTCCTTTGTATTAAATTGCCATGACTCATTATGTAAAATGAAATACCTCATTGTTTGTAATAGTTCTATTACCCTGTGCCCAAGTTGTACAATAAACTTGAATTAAAAATAAAGATGGTGGTATCCATGAGGAACTGCTGCCAAAGTTTGGGGTGACTGTGGCTGTGAGTAGTGGGCCCTCAATCGCATAAAGAGTACTGGTGCCCTTATACTTAAAGTCCACCTCTTTGGACCAAAAGAAGATTGCAGCAGTTTTCATGTTGGGCTGCTGGTGGCTGTGATGACTGGTGCAGGCATACCTTTTGTCCGATTCTTTTTTCTGCTTGAGCGTGACAGCGCCGGGAGCCTTTAGTGTCCAGGTGCTGGCGGCAATGATGATGCACTCAGCTCTGCTGATGTGGCTGGCAGCTCCCATGGTGGGAAGTAAGGTAAGCCCCAGCTTACCTTAGTAAGGGGGTGGGGGTTATTCCACTAGCAACTGATAGAGAGTAACAGAATACTGATAGTAGACCCAGAGGTGGTTGTAAAAACCGATATATCTGAAAAGCCTTGTTGGCTTGAATGGCATCATAAATCCAAACCATGGACTGTCTTTTCAGTCACACTTGAGAGATCACGGAATGTTACAGGACAAACTAAGACAGCACGTTGTGGGACCTCTTCTCTGTATCTGTGCACAATTACGTTGTGCAGCTGGTCTTCAGATGCCCTTTACCCACCTGCACCTGCTGCTGAGTGTGCTTGAAACGGAAATTTCCAATATGCATGTTCAAGAAAGGGGGAAGGCAGCAGGTTATCTGACTTGCTTATTGTCAAATGCTCCCTAACAACTGAAGAGGATGATATGGGCTGATGTGGGAGCAGTACATGCTGGGGGAAAGAAAAACTGTTCCATGCACTCTCGGAAGGATTTCGGAGTTATTTTTGAAAAAAGGGGCCAACTGATCTTGCCCAGGCAGCCCATCAGTTAGAGCTTGTAGTTCAGAACTCTGATTTCTATGCAACTTTTCTTTTCTAAAAAATATCTTTTTTATTAAAAAGGTTTTTTACACGTATGTCAAGAGTACATTTCAGACATTACATTGCATTACCACATATCTTCAGTCATTTTGCAATATTGCCAGTTAATGTACAGTTGTTATAATACACCCAAAGGTCTAGATAATTGGTATAATGGTTATAGAGCGTTTTAGGTTCAAAGCCATTCACAACACAAAGCTCCAGCTCCATGACATACCCTCCATCCCCTGTTTATCTCTTATCTTTATATCTAAGCTCTCTTTTCTTTCATAGGCAAGATTCTAAATTTCCTCTTCTTTATTTGGATCCCACATCTTTAATGATTTTCTCTAATCCCTCTGCTCTCTCTTAATACTAGTTCATCCCTCCTACGTCCTCCCCCAATAGACCAGATTATATTAAGGGCAAACATCTGGATCCACCAATGCTTGGTAGAACACTCATCTCTGCCACTCTCCTCATGGATGCTGGAGCTTTATCTGGAATTTTAGCATTAAGGCTTTCCATTGCATATAAGTCAGACATAATAGCTCTCCATTCCAATATTGTTGGAATTGTTATAGTCATCCATCTACGAGTAATGGACTTTTCAGCCACCAAAAGACTGGAAGGCAGAAGAGTTGTTCCCATGGGGGGAATGCTCTGGAAAGATCCCAAACAGTACCTGCTCAGCTGTTAATTCTACCATCTGTCCTAGTAAATCAGCAAGTTCAGTTTGTAGGGATAGCCAAAAGGGCATCAAGTAAGGACACTGCCAGAATATGTGTCCCAATGACGCCTTAAGGCACCCACATTTTTGCCAGCAGGTTCCATATTCTTCCGGAAGGAATTTAAGCAGAACTGCAGGTGCTCGAAAAAAAGCGGGAATAACACTTCCATGCAAATTCCCTCCAAAATGGAGAGGAAGTGATCTTTACTGCACTCAGAGCTAATCCATTCCACTCCTCCATAGTTATGTCTAGTTGGAGATCCCTGTTCCACTCCTGTAATATAGATTTAGTAGATTCTTTCTGTTAATTTCTCAAACACCTATAAATTATTCCTATACTATGCTTTCCCAGGTTCCCCCTTATAGCTTTAGTAAATACTTTGAGAAGTTCCGGAGTTGGGTAAGGGATCTTGGGTTGGATTATTCGATTTCAGAGTATGTGGTTCCTTAGCTGTAAGTAATGGAATAAATCTGTTCTACATAGATTATATTGGGACTGTAATTTTTCAAAGGGGAGTATCCCTTGGGAGGGTAGGAACTGGAAAAAATTTGAAAGTCCCAACCTTCTCCATTCACAGAATGTAGGGTCCATATGCATGGGCGCAAAAGAATCGTCTTCTGATATTAGTTTAGTGTATTCATATATAGTTCTCCTTGGACCAGTTTGTCTTGTATGTCTCCAACATTTATAAGTTTAGGCCGTTATGCCCGCTAAGGTTGTAGGTAACAATAACCTCTCCTCTGAACAGCGAAGGATTTTTTTAATATCAGATAAATCATTTAAATGAAATTCGATGTCCTTCCATAGGGTCAAGTAAGATTCTGTCAGCCAAATTAGCATTATTCTAAGAAACGATGCTTCAGAGTACAATTTAAAATCCGGAGGATTAAATCCTCCTTGAGCTAGGGATGGTTTAAGGACAGACAACCATATCCTAGGACATCCCTTACTCCAGATATACATGGAGATTAGTTTGTCCCATGATTTAAATATATGTTGCCGGAAAAAAGGGAATATTCTGGATTAAATATAGTAGTCGAGGGAGTATGTTCATAAAAACAATTTCTATCCGTTGATGAAAGGGAGTGAGAAAGGTGCACCATCTTTCCATATCCATTTGGATAGTAGTCATGAGGGGTTCATAATTTAAAATCTCTAATACCTCTAGGTCAAGGGGGTTGTTAATACCCAGATACTTTATCTTCATGGTATGCCATTTAAATGGGTACTCTTTTTTTTAAATGTTGGGAAGGGATAAAGTTAAAGGCCAGGATCTCTGTTTTTGTAGTGTTTAATGTAAAACCCGCCAGTTTCTCATATTGTTTCAATATTTGCCAAGCTGCTGGGATTGATTGGGATGGGGATAATAGGGTTAATAAAATATCATCAGCAAACTTATTTATTTTGTGTTCTTGTTGTGCTAATGGAATCCCCTCTACAGAGATCATGTTCCTCAATCTTGCCACCAATGGTTCTAAATATAATGCAAAAAGATAAGGTGATAGAGGGCAACCCTGCCTCGTACCTCTGCTTAATTTAATGGGGGGGGGGGATAGATTGCCATTTACCCTCACACAGGACCATTGGGGACCTATATAGATTGTTGAGAGATGTAATAAATGAGGATGGGAAGTGAAAGGCCTCAAGTGTTCTCCACAAGAATGGCAACAGACCCAATCAAAAGCCTTTTCGGCATCTAAACTAATGAAAACTTCTATGCAACTTTTCTGACATCCAGTGCGATCCCTATCGACCCCTAAAGCAAAGTCTCAACAGGATTTGACTATATAAAACTTGGTGGGTGTGGGAGAACTTTGCAATCGGTATGATTTTACTGTATCGACAACACTAATCCTGCCCTCCTAGGGCATATGTTTTCATGTGGCATTTTTTTGTTTAACAGAAAAAAGATTGTAAAGGGGCTGCCATATCCCACAATTCACTGTGGCACACTTGGGCCCCTCTTCCCTCATGTTGCAGGGATCAAGGTGAGGCCCCTGACCGGGCACTCCTCCCTCCCTCCCTCAGGTGGTTGTGGCTTGATTCCTTTGCCTGCCACCAGCCCCATAGGACCTGCCACAAGTGGCCTGAAGTGCAGCTGAAGCTCCTCCATGGCTCTCCTGACTGAAACCCACAGACCTAGCTGAAGCCCAGTGTGAGGCCCTTGACCAGGTGCTCAAACCCTCCGGTGGTTGCGGCTTGATTCCTTTGCCTGCCACCCGCCCCTCAGGACCTGCCACAAGTGGCCTGAATTGTGGCTGAAGCTCCTCCATGGCTCTTCTGACTGAAACCCACAGACCTAGCTGAAGCCCAGTGTGAGGCCCCTGACTGGGCCCTCAGTCCCTCCGGCAGTTGCAGCTTGATTCCTTAGCCTGCCGCCCGCCCCTCAGGACCTGCTGCAAGTGGTCTGACATGCAGCTGAAGTTCCTCCAGGGCTCTCCTGACTGAAATCCACAGACCTAACTGAAGCCCAATGTGAGGCTCCTGACTGGGCACTCACTCCCTCCCTCCGGTGGTTGTGGCTTGATTCCTTTGCCTGCCGCCCACCCCTTGGGACCTGCCGCAAGTGGCCTGAATTGTGGCTGAAGCTCCACCATGGCTCTCCTGACTGAAACCCACAGACCTAGCCAAAGCCCAGCGTGAGGTCCTGACCGGGCACTCACTCCCTCTGGTGGTTGTGGCTTGATTCCTTAGTCTGCTTCCCGCCCCTCGGGACCTGCCGCAAGTGGCCTGACATGCAGCTGAAGCTCCTCCAGGGCTCTCCTGACTGAAACCCACAGACCTAGCCGAAGCCCAGCATGAGGCCCCTGACTGGGAGCTCTCTCTCTCCCTCCCTCCGGCAGTTGTGGCTTGATTCCTTTGCCTGCCGCCCACCCCTCAGGACCTGCCACAAGTGGCCTGAAGTACGGCTGAAGCTCCACCATGGCTCTCCTTATTGAAACCCACAGGCCTAGCCGAAGCCCAGCATGAGGCCCTGACCTGGCGCTCACTCCCTCCAGTGGTTGCGGCTTGATTCCTCTGCCTGCCGCCCACTCCATAGGATCTGCTGCAAATGGCCTGAAGTGTGGCTGAAGCTCTTTGATGGCTCTCCTGATACCCACAGACCTAGCGAAGCCCAGGTACGGTAGCCAAACCATGCTGCCATTCAATTTTTCAGGTGCTCTTCTGCAAGGCTGTGATTGGCCTGTTCCTTTCTGCTGAAGCCCCTATTGGCTGAAGCATCTCCTCCTCCTCAGCCTCCAGCTTCTCTAACTGTTTTTTATTATTATTACTTCTATAATTTTAATGCTGTGTAAAGTGCTTAAAACCTGAACGAATTAGTGATACAGACTTTTTTGGGAATTTAATTTTAATGCTGTGTAAAGTGCTTAAAACCTGAACGAATTAGTGATACAGCCTTTGGGGAATTTTAATTTTAATGCTGTGTAAAGTGCTAAAACCTGAATGAATTAGTGATACAGACTTTTTTGGGAATTTAATTTTAATGCTGTGTAAAGTGCTTAAAACCTGAACGAATTAGTGATACAGCCTTTGGGGAATTTTAATTTTAATGCTGTGTAAAGTGCTAAAACCTGAATGAATTAGTGATACAGCCTTTTGGGGAATTTTAATGTTAATGCTGTGTAAAGTGCTTAAAACCTGAACGAATTGGTGATACAGGCTTTTGGGGAATTTTAATTTTAGTGCTGTGTAAAGTGCTTAAAACCTGAATGAATTAGTGATACAGCCTTTGGGGAATTTGATTTCTTGAACTTGTGAAGTGTTTAAACCTGCACAAAATTGATGGAGTTTTCTGCTCCTTGCTATTAAGAGTTTTGTAATTAATCCTTCACCCTCCCTTCTTTGTTTCTCAATCTTTCCCTTACTGAACTTTGAGACTACCACCCATCGTTTAGCCCTCTTTTGTGCTCTGAACTTAACTTCTGCCCCCGCTGCCTCCCTGTCTTCTGCTGTACCTGTGCCCCACACCCACCGATTCCACACCAGTTTTAACTGTGTCTGTCTCCTTTTTCCTCCTCAGTGTGAGGCCACTGACCGGGCGCTCACTCCCTCCGGGGGTTACAGCTTGATTCCTTTGCCTGCCGCCCGCCCCTTGGGACCTGCCACAAGTGGCCTTGAAGTGCAGCAAAGGGAAATTAACAAAGTGCCTACTTTCTCATTGGCTGGTTATATCCTTCTGCCACTAGAGGGCCAATACTCCTCTGCACTTAAGTCCCTTCTTAGATCTATATTGGTTGCTATATTGCTTGGTGCCTCTCTAAAAGAGATACCTGATTCAGCTCAAACTGAGACCGTAGGTGCCCATGATCATGGATTACTATACCCAGATCATTAAAATAGTACTCATGTTGGCAGTGACTAGCCCTGTAGTTCAGTATGACACTCCACAATGACCTTTTTTCCAATACACGCTACTGAGCAACATACACTATGACCCAGGCCTTGCCACAGGTTCCTCCACCTACACATCTAAGGCCTCCAATACCCCAGGTTGGCTTCCAGTAGGCTATCAGTGGATGCTAGCTTCTAGCTCAAAAGCAACTTATCCTCCCTTGTGGGACCACTCTGCCTCACTGTGCTTCACCATAAATGCTGCAAAAGTCTGATCCTGCGACGATCTTATAAGCTATACAACAAGCAACTGAAAGCCTACCTACTGCGGCTCCTACTAATGCTTCTATTGCTGTCTGTCAATGTTCATCCCAACCCTGGCCCAGTAGGACCTGCCTAACCCAACAGGTATAATAAGCTTGGGTCTTTAACAATGGCATCTTCAAACATTTGGAGCCTGCTAAGTAAACTCGACAGCCTCCAAGTCTGGGTTGAGCAACATAACCCTGATGTCCTCTCTCTAGTTGAAACGTGGCTCTCACCCAAAATCCCTGACACTGCAGTCGCCATACCTGGATACTCCATATTTAGGCAGGACAGGCTTACAAAAAGAGGTGGTGGCTGCACTATCTACCTTAAGGATACTTTAATAGATCATGCCCTGCATATGCCTAATCTGGATTGCTACATGCTGGCCCTAGCAAGTCTGCAGATTGTACTGGGCCCCGAGGCAGTAAAGGCACAAGATGTTAGGGTCAGTGCGCAACATCTTCTTGTTGCAAGTGGCGCACCACTTGAACCCTGGACCAACTTTCTGGTTGTTGCTCTCCAACTGAAAATCATACTGTAGAGTGCTATGAAGGAAAATGGTTGAAGACCAAAGTGGGCCTACACCACATGCAGCAGCTAACTGATCTCCGGCCTTACCCCACCCACCCCCATCCCATGCATGTGTGAAACCTGTTACCGTTTTGTTACTCACCACTTCTGCTGGGAGTCCGTTCCAGGCATCCACCACCCTTTCCACAAAGAACTATTTCCTCACATCCCCTCTAAGTCCCCCCCTTCCAGCTTCATATCATGCCACCTTGCCCTTGAGCATCTCTTTCTGTGCAATATGCCACCCTCCTGCACCTTATTGATACCCTTGAGGTATTTGGATGACTTTTCTCATAGGGCTTCTGATGCAGGTCATGCACCATTTTGGTTGCCCTTCTCTGGACCACCTCCACCCGATCTATGTCCTTCCTGAGATGGGGTCCTCAGAACTGGACACAGTACTTCAAGTGTGGCCTCACCATTGATCTACACAGAGGTAATACTACCTCCCTTTTTCTGCTGGTGATACCCCTTCCTATACACCCCAGCATCCTATTAGCCTTTCCCACTGCCTTGTCACACTACTTTGCTACCTTCAGGTCATCAGATATGATGAACTCCAGATCTGTTTCCTGTTGTGTGGTTGATAACACCTTTCCCCCCAGCTGATACAGTGCCCTTGGAATTCTGTGTCCTATGTGCATAATCTTGCATTTTTTGGCATTGAAACCCAGTTGCCAAACCCTTGACCAGTTTTCCAGCTTTTTTTTTAGATCTTCCTTCATTGTTTTCACCCCCTTCCCCGGTGTGTCCACTCTGTTGCAGATTTTCGTGTAATCCGTGAACAGGCATATCTTAACTTCTAGCTCCTCCATGATATTGCTAATAAAGATACATATCTATGTATGTATGTATGTATGTATGTATGTATGTATGTATGTATCTATCTATCTATCTATCCATACATCTCTCTATCCATCCATCTATCATCTATCTATCTACAACATATACAGAATTCAAGATTTTATTCTCTCCTGACTTTAGCAGTCTGTAGTGCTCTTGCCTTGGCACACTATGACGGGTTCATTTTTTTCCCCAACAATTCAGATGACTTGTCTGCTTTTGTTGCAGCTATTGCTGAATAAAACCAGTACTCAGTACCTACTTGTTCCTGCTGGAAAAAAATAAATCAGAAATACAAACAAATGAATTTGTGAGCAGGTCATACAGTTTTTCTCGTCTGCTTGTTGCAGAGTTTGTGTATTTAAGTTCACATGTATTCTTTCTTCTTCTCTTCAAATATTGTGTCTGTGTGCAAAATAGGACAAGCTTTTGCTGCAAAATAAGGTAAGTTTTGCTACGGAGATCTACAGAGCCAGCTTTCTGCCAGCTTTATTTTACTGCTACTTATTCTGTAGCTATTGCATAAAATCGAAATATAAATCTTGGTATTTTTTTTCTCCTGACTCCTGTAGTACTCTTGTCATGGCACACTACAACTGAATGACTTCGGTCAGCTAAACTTAGTGTTGCATTACTTTAGTGTATTAAGTAGATTGCCCTGTCCTCATCCGATTGACTGGCTTTATAGCGTTCGAAGGCCCCATCTTCTCCCTCACTGCCTCACCCACCTCTTCTCGTGTACCAAACAGGCTTTCCCCTCTTTCTGTTTTTCCTCTACCATCCCTTTCTATATTATACCCCACTTTCTTACCCATCAGCTCACCCTTCTAACCTACTTCTGAGTATTTCTCTTACCCTACCAAAATCCACCCTCCTGAAGGCCAGCACTTTGGTCCTGGAGTTAGTACGATTGGCCTGCAGAATGATGCTGAACCATATGGACCTGTGGTAACTGTTCCCAAGCAGTTCCTTTACAGCAAGCTTCCTGACAGTCTTTTTGTTTGTAAGGGCCAGGTCTAGTATTGCCCCTTCACTTACTGGTTCACCAGTGCATTGTATCAGGAAGTCCAAAACACAAACGTAACACCACAGAGCACAGTGAAAAAGACCTTATTGGTGCAAAATTCAACCAATATACAACCGCCCAAACAGCTCAGGATGCCACCTCCTGTTGTTTGGGTGGTTGTATATTGGTTGAATTTTGCACCAATAAAGTATTTTTCACTGTGCTCTGTGGAGCTACAATTGTGTTTTGGACTGCTCGTTTCACAAAAAGCACACTGAGCGGTTTGGAGTCTGAATTGCTTTATTCTGAATTGTGTCTGGAAGCAATCCTGAAATTCCCACTATCAATCCTTAACTGCTGGCACTTGATGCTACTGGGATACTCCAGTTAATATCTAGAATGTTGAAATCTCCCACCAGCACCAACACACCTGAGTTCACAGCTCTCCTAATATCTTCCACTAGCATCCTGTCTTCCACCTCCTTTTGAATTGCCAGCCTGTAAACCACCACCATCGTAATGACTCTTTCTGCCCTGTCCTGCCTTTGGAAGGTGTAGCATGGGATTGCTAGGTCCCAATCATGGTGTTGCACTGTTTAGGTATACGTCATGTTTACCAGGTCCAACTGGGCTTCTGCCACCAGCGCCTGTAGATCACATGCCTTATTCCCAAGCTTCTTACATTCACATATACCACTTTCCAGATGATCTTGTTCCTCTTCCTGCCCTACCCCTCACCCTTCATTCCCACCACCCCTGCTTGCTGGAATATTACCTGCCCTCTGTCCTCCAACAGGGTTACATTATATCATTTTGGAAGATGCTTGTATACCTTCTTCTTCTTCTGCTACTCTTCCTATGGTACAAGTATCTTTCTTAACTTCTCTGTTAACCCTCCACCTCATTATTTTTTCTCTTAGTGGTACCTATTCGGTCATGTTTTCCCATACTGCACTTGACTCCTGTTCTGTTATGGTGGGAGGCCAACTTGGCCCCCCTCATGTGTTTAGGTGTGTGTATCCTCAAATGCACTGCCTACTATACTAAATGATGGCTGAATAGATGGATACTTGAATACCCAAATACAGTCCAATACTCAAAAACCTGAGCTGTATTCGACAAATATTTGATGAATACATAATTCACGTTTCTACAAACCTATAGATGCAAGGTCATGCTCTGCCTACAGCTGCACCCCCAGATGTAGGATGGCTTCTGTGAATGAGCAAAGGAGGCAGGGACACAGGAATATTGTGTAGGGCCAGCCATAGGAGTGCTAAACACAACTTGGGGATGTTGCATATCAGAAGACCTGCAGTACTTTGGAGAACAGGGATCGTAGATTTCCAACAAACTACATTATTTAAAAGGTTTGGCACTAAACTGCAAATGTTAAATGCCCTACTCACAACATTAAAGGCCAAATGCCTTAATAAAGACTGCTGATGAAATACGCAAGCTGTAATACAACATTCTACCTACCATAACGGTATGATTCGGAAACCTGGCGTGAACAGTTTTCACAAATTCCACAAAGTGCTCCGAGTATCCATTAGCCACATCCAGACAAATGTACCTGATGAGGGGGATTGTCTCTAGGAGGCTGCTCAGCTTCTCGAAGTCAGCTTGGCCACTACCAGAGCTTGCTGCTACATGCTGGAGAGAGAGACAGAGTGTGAGAGAAAACCTGTTTACTAACAGTAAAGTAACAAGATAAGAAAACAGCGAGATGTACAGTACATAAAGCCTGAATTTACACTCATAAATATGCACACAATCACCACATGCAGCTGCACAGCTGTGCCAGAATCCTAGCCCCAGTGTGAGATAGTGAACTGTTGGCCCCAATATGAAGAGTTTTGTGATTGCTGAATGGGACCCAAAGCTCCATTTAGTGGGTTCAAACCCTTACCCATCAACATGTCCGTTTCCTGGGAAAGGAGGGAGGAAGGAAGGAAGGGAGGGTGGCCTGGCATTTACATACCTCATATGGGCCAACCAAGGTGCTGCATTGGTGTCGACTGTAAAGACATTTAGTTACCAGCCCTCCTAACTGGAGGAGGGTGCAGCTATGGTGACCCAGATCATTGGGGGGGACAGAAGTAAAGGGGCAAAACACTAATACTATATGGGATGGTGTTTACAGGCACTGTGTGTGACTGGCACACTGCTGTGGGGGAGTCACCTTCTGCACATGGCAAGTGCACATATCTGTATGGCCACACTCTGTGCAGCATCACAGTGCTAGCAGCCACAAAGAGTGCAAAGAGCTTGCGTGATATCCTTTGTGCTCTGTATTGGACACCGGGGAGAGGGGATGATGAGGTGACCAGTGGCCAGACCCCATGACAGCTGGGGGAGATGTGGGTGCTGGATCTGTGTGATGGGGTACTGATGCTGGACTCACATGCCAGTGATGGTCCTGGGCACCTGGGGGGACAGTGTGCTTAGGAGTGATGTCCCAATGAACTTGGGGGAGGGTGTACTTCACATCCATATATATGTATGTGTGCGGGGTGGGGGGAGAAAAGCAGCCACTCTGCTTGAATTCCCATTGATGCAACCACTGTCCTTATCCAGTGTGGCTGCACAAACACCTTGAGTTGGCACCCTCATAACTGAATCCGCTCATTTGCTCGGGTGTGGCTGTGCCCCTGGAGCAATAGGAGGCCTTGCCTCATTATGCAACTGCAGGCATCCGATAAACTTTCTTAGGCCCAGGCACTAACTAGAGGGCCCAAACTGACCTGATTATACCTGGGCACAAAGTTATGTGTAACACCCCCCCCCCGGGAGTGGAGCATGGGTTATTTCGACCCTGGCCCTAAGGGATTAATATTTTCACCACCCCAAGGGACTTCTGGCAGCATGGGGGGGGAAGGTTGGTTGGTGCAGGGTGAGCTGGATGGATCGCCTGCTCAATGTGCCATGTGGTAGTTTTCTCGTGGAGAGCGGAGAAATAAATTAACCTTACTCGGACATGGCGGTGGCCATTGAAGGGGCTTCCCTAGCTATGGGGAAGGGCAAAGACTGTCCCCACATGGGAGAAGTGAGAGGCTGAGTGGCAGGAGGTAGTATTGAAGCCAAGGCCCGAGGCAGAGCAAAGCAAAGTGCTGAAGATAAGGGAACAGGGGTTGGAAGTGAATGCCTTGGTTGGGACATCCGTGGGATGGGCCACCTGAACTCTCATGTGGACAGTCACCCAGAAGGGAGTCCATGGATCAGGAGCCAGTGGGAGGAGGGAATAGCAGCCCTAAGGTGAGAGACTGACACGTCCCTACTCCGAAGGTCATGCGAGCTGTTGGAATAAGGGAATGGCAGCCCCAAGGTGAGAGACTAGCCTGTTCCGAGTGATGAGAGAGAGTGTGAGTCTTGTGGGACTGGGAGAAGATGTAGTCCTGCAGGATCCTTATTGTTCTTGGATGAATTGAGCTGCCTAACTTACTGGGGTCATCCAGATCACGCCCCACAGAATGGATAGTGTGAGAATAGGACATTATGGACTCTTGTACTTATGCGACCATGTTGGTCCAGTGTGATGTGTTTCCCCCCGAAGTGTGATTAACTCACTGCTCCATGGAGTGGATTTTATACATTATTAAATTGGATTCCACTGTTTCCTTGCACCTGCAGTGTCATCTCAGTTCTTTGCACTGACTGTTCTCGTCACTGACCAACAATTTTCTTCTAGCTCAGCACCAGGAGGCCAGCTGCCTTTCACCTCTTGAGGGACATGGAAAATGTACGCCATAAAGTACAGTTTCTGCTGTGGACATCCCTCCCCACGGACAGTTACCATCAGCATACTCATGGACACCAGGGAGGAGAGGGGTGGGCTACATATGAATATGAGGCACTGTTACATAACGTTAGAGACTGTGATGTGGTGATGTGACAGAGGTTCAGTTGACAGTGCAGACTGTCTCATAAGAGTGCAATGTGAACCTGAAGACTTGGGTTTGAATCCCACAACACAACCACCGCATCCTCATTGTGTGAACCTGAGTGAGTCACTCAAATTTCCTGTGCTTAAATCTCTCTCTAATTTCTTTCTAATCTATCTCTGTGCTCTTTCAATCTCCTTATGCACTGACAGAAGTAACATTCTCTCTCATCCCTCACCTTTGGGATACAGTCACCAATGAAGGGGTTATATAAAACCAAAGTCCTTTTATTTCCTTAAGTGTTCATCAAGCTAATGCCAGTTAAAAAGGAAAAGAAAGAGTGCACCACTGTTTCTTCAGTCAGCAGAACAGCAGACACAAAGACAACAGGCTGCTTATTGCACTTCATTAAAAACTATGAACTGGGGCTGCTCCAGTTGTCTAGCTCCGGTTTTGCTTCGGGGAACCAGTGTTCCATTCCTGAAACTCTGATTCCTGTTGGTAGCAGCAAAATGTAGAGGCCGTTCCTTATGTAACAACCCATTCCCATGAAAGGGGTGAGTTTTTATTAGTACTGTATGTCCATCAAAGGATCAGGTGCCAGGGCTCCAACTGCTTTGCCCTTAGAGGGTGGGGTGGAGCTTAGTAACCAGGGGATACATAGGTGGGTGCTTGTGTCCGAGGGGATAGGTAGCATCTGTACCACTGCTGTGCATGTCTTGGCTCAGTGGTAGGGTGCCAAGGTTAGGGTAGCATGGCACTTTTAGGGCCCCGGGTACCACTGGAAGTCAGAGAAGGTCTGCCAACTTTGGCTACCTGACAGGCATCAGGATGAAATTGGCACGGAACCATTTTATGGACTCTTTCTGCCTGTAACATTGGGGTGCAGAAAGTTTCAGGGATGAGTGATTAGGAGGACTGCTGGAGGGCCTGAGAGGGATCTGGTAGCAACACGTTTACAGGGCCAGATTAGACCAGGCACCCTTTGGAGGAGAGCTGGATGCTTTGGTTCAAGTCATGGGTGTACTTTCACCAGGCACCCATGTTTAGCCGCACTCTCGGGTTTATCAGAAAGATAGCTGAAAAGGACCACACATGAACTATCAACCTGCTTTCAGGAGTGATTATTTGTGTGACCCTGTGGCTGTTTCTAACACCTGAAGTGAATGCAGGTATACTATAAATGTTGTGTTTTGCTATACATATATATATATATATATATATACTGTAGATATATATATATATATATATATGTACACTCCTAAATAGGGGAGTCACCGTGGGCCATGCCCACCCCATCTGGACAGACAAGACACTTGGCAGGACAGGATGAAGGGAGATGCACTTAGAGAGAAAACTCACCTCTAGGTGAGCTTGGATTTGCAGAAGTCTGTTCCAGTAGGATCTTTTAAGGATTTTGGAAGATCCAATTCAGAATAGGAAACCGAAATCCTTAAACTCCTAGTAGACAAGAAGGTCTTTTTGTATGCAATAACATTCCAGTTTCAGATTCTAGAATCAAATTACCATTTTTATGATTTGGGAGTTTGTTTTCAATTCTGAAAATCCAAAATCCTAAAAACAGATCAGAATCCAACACATCTGAATTTAATCAGATTCAAAGCAGCCTTACTCTTCCCCAGGAGGGGTTTCCTGCTGTCTGTGTGTAATTACTTCTCCCTAGTGGGAGGGAGTCAGTGTGCAGTGATCTGCCCATAATCCAGTCTCTGTTTCCCCAGTGACGGATGCAGAAGGAGTGCACGGTGGGAAGGGCATGAAGGTGTCAACACCAGACCCCACCCTGCCATCTGGGATGTAGTGCTGCTGCTATCAAATGTCTCTATCAACACCTTGCCTCCAGTGTTTGCTTGACCGTGTTGCCACAGCCCACTCACCCTCCACCAACAAGAGACACTGGGGTCAAGCCGTTAAGGCCTCTTGCTAAGGCATAATGGGGGGGGGCCCTTTGACAACATTAGCAGGAAGACTGGTGCGCTAGGCCTCCATGGAAGTTTGTGGTAAGGCAAACGATGCTAATGACAAAGTGCTCCAAGTAGGGTGGGACAAATGTGGTCACCAGGTCACCAAATTCGATCTGGCAATTGATTCTGGCCACTGTAATAAGGGTCTAAATTGCCACCATGGCGATTTACTATTTAACCTTACTGTACATGCGTATATGCAGATTCAAAGCAGCCCTACCCTTCTCCAGGGAGGGTTTCCTGCTGTCTGTGTATAATGACTTTACCCTAGTGGGAGGGAGCCATTTTGCCCTGAACTGCCCATAGTCCAGTCTCTGTAAAACCAGTGGGACAACATTTCTCTCAGTCCAATCACTCCATCTCTGACTTTTCTGTCCTGGTTCTCAGAGGATATTTCAGATATACTCAAAAGATATGAGCACTTGAGGTCAAACTTATTTTCCTTCTGAATATGGTGCAGGATGGCATGAATGCAGACACTAGTTCTGTGTCTCATTACACTGTTTAAAGTGGTTTCTTGTTTCAGGTACAACACATGGACAGATATTTGTTTTACATGTTTCCAAAATGCTTATATATTAAATGGTTCTCTCTAACCTATACAACTGTATATCTCAGGGGTCAAAATTGGCACTGGCCCACTAAGCAAATGTGGTAGATTTTGTATCAGACTAGTAAGATTTTCCTTTCAGTAGCCCTGTGGGCTCATACTGGAACTCCCAAAAAGTTACTGTGTGCTCAGCCTTAGGAGAAGGGTACAGGGAGGGGGTTGGTAGCTCCGTTGTCGAATACAGTCCGGTGAATCTCTGCACTCCTTAAGTGCAATTACCACAAAGGAGTACTTGAATTTCAAAAGGTTTATTTCAGTACATCAGATGCCTTCTAATGTCTCTCCTGTGTCTCCACAAAAGATACTCCCCAGCACTTCGACCAATCAACTGGTCTTCCTCGGGGGGGGGGGGTTCAAACCTGTTTGCATCAGATTTCTAATTTTAAACTTTTTATGTTAAATTATGCTTTCATATTACATTAATAACCAAATGACAGTGCTAAATCTAGTCAAATCACTAGTGATAACAATTTGTAGTTATTCCTAAACTTATATATGACAAACATTGAAATGTAATATAAAAGGAACCTTAATAAAAATAATGATTTATTATGCATAAACTTTTCTGTCTTATTTCATTGATGCTGCCTGCATCTTATAACAAAAACATAAAATATTACATATGTCCTCGAGATAAAGTCATATGCATTGTTTCATCAGTGTACACTTAAATTGTTAATCATTTTACAAAATAAACTATCTCAGGAAGTAGGTAAAATATCCTGACCTTCCTTAAGTATACATATAACCCTATTTCGCCCAAGACACTGCTGCACTTCTACTTTGCTATAAAATGTCTTTATAGCTGCCACTTAGCCCAGTTTCAGTTATTTGCACGTACTAATGTCATTTTTGTCATCTCTGCATAGCTATATGTATTATCTCGAGTACTGTCTGACTTGATCTGTATTCTAACCTACCTGTACTATATACTATGTACCTGTACTATATACTATGTATTGTATAATCTCATCTCATTTTATGTATGTATTCTCCCAGGTCGTGCCTGAAAATAGTCAACTTTGGCTAGCGCACCTAACCCGGTTAACAAAAACTAAATAAATAAATAAAATATGGGGCTACCCCTATTACTTCAACTCATAACTGTATCAGATAAAAGTAAGTGGCTTTGCGGTGTTTTAAACATGTTTACTTCACATTAATAATTTTATACTTTTTAAGTTAAATAATCCTTCTTTATTATTTCATGTATCAAATTTCATTGCTAAGTATTGTCAAATCACTAGTGTCAAAAAGTTTTAGCTGTTTCTAAAGTAACATATAACAAAATGTACAAAACAAAACTTAATACAAAAAGCACCTTAATGAAACTGAGGATCTGGTGTGCACAAACTGTTCTATATCATTTCGTTGATGCTGCTTGCATCTATAGAAAAAACATACATGTTTTATGTATCCTTAATGTATTGAGTCATGTGCACTATTCCATTGAAATGTATGGAGCAAATTAATCATATTACAAATCATAACTTCATTTTTAGCTTTCAATTTTTTGTTATTTCTTATGCATTGAGGTTTATAACATTAAGTTAATTTCAAGATGTTCTGAGTGGCAGCCTGGCCGAGGCAGTGATCATGCCCTTCGCTGCATCCACATCACTTTCAGGGGGATCCACCAGTCTTCGGTCAAGGATTCACAAAAGAACTATATCAGAGTAAAGAGAGAAAGATTATTTAAAGCTGTTTACAATATACTTTAACCTTTACTGCTGCATTTATTCAAATTTAATTATTTTTCCTTTTAAGAAATGAGGAAGATCAGCTGATTGGTCGAAGTGCTGGGGAGTATCTTTTGTGGAGACACAGGAAAGATGTTGGAAGGCATCTGATGTACTGAAGTAAACCTTTTGAAATTCAGCTGCTCCTTTGTTTGTGGTAATTGCACTTCAGGAGTGCAGAGTTTCATGGGACTTATACTGAAGAAGGTAACATTTCATTAAGTACACCAGCTGGGCCAGTGGAAAGGTCTGTGGGGCTGGTGGATTTTTCTAGTCAATAAGCCCTGCTGGCTAGTGGCTGCAATACTTAATTTCAATCCCAGTATTTATAGGTTTATTTTTAACTAGTGGGTCATAATTACCTGGGCTTTAGACTCACATATGCAGAACTACTAATGTAAGTACTTAAGCGCGCACACACACACACACACACAGGCATAGTCTTCAGTTTCTGGGGTACATGACAATTCGCTCCCGTCAATACGCTCCCTACATATTCGCTCCCGACAACTCGCTCCTGTCTGACTCACCCCCTGTCTAACCTGCTCCTACTCAATTTCGCTCCCACTCCCATCTTGCAGACTGAATCAGAAATGGTTTATGTGCTGCACAATCTGAGTTAATTTGCTTCTTAAAACCTCTGCTGCTGAAATGCAATTACTGCTGAAATGCTCCGTTTTGATGGGAAAAGTCCAGTTTAGCAATTACATTGCTCTGTGAGTTCGTAAAATGTTGATTCTGCATCACAAGCAAAAGCAGTAGCACTGTAATCTGTGTGACAAGTAGTGTGGATCACATAATATGCCGATGTGGACTGTGACCATCAGACAGCTAGGAAATTCTGCAGCAGTTAGGCATTTAAGCAGTGAATTAAACTCGCCCCCTCTCAAACTCACTCCTGCTTGCCTTGCCTTGCAGACTGAAGTCTAAATGATTTAAGTGCTGCAGAATTTGTTGACTACTGTATTAAGCATTTAAGCAGTGCATGAAAAAATTCAACAGCACAAGCAAAATTAACATTTAAATGCAAACGTAATCAGCAGCTTCTGTAGCACTATAATGAAATAAGTCTGCTGAAATTAATTTCTTTGCAACAAAGTTGAGTGTGGTAGGAATGGGTGAAGGATGGCAGACCAAAGCACTATAATTGATTAATCGAGTAAGCTACAGTGCAATCAATTAACTAATCACTGTATAAGCTGTACTCATTTATTTAATTCGTATTGAATAAATGTAACCCTGCAAACAACAGCATGCTGGCTTCTTCCTGTGTCCTAACAGAATGGCTTGCCATTTTCTAACGTCGGAAAAACAGAAAAAGAAGCTTGTAGATGAGTGTAATTTTATTTACACGCATCATAAGTGCGGATTTCAAGGGAAAGTGATCTAGCAATGTGAAAAGGCTGTGCAGAAACCTAAAACATGTAACGCAAGAGTGCATACAGCTAGCTACGAAGATCCCACAATTGTGTATCGTTTCAGTCAGCATACACATGCACCGGACCCTGCATTAGTTGAAAAGGGTGAAGCAATTAACCTTGCCAAACAGCAAGCTGCACAAACACAGGACAGCACTGCCCAAGTCCTAATACATGCAAAACAAAATGCTTCATTGGCAACCCAAGGAAAATTGGTAGACAGGAATTTGAAAAGCACAATACAGAGGGTACACCTACATGGTGCACCACGGAATCCTAAAGACCTTACTGAGCTGGTAATACCTGAAAACTACAAAACTTAAAAGCCAGACTCTGGCGATGATACTGTAAATTTCCTGCTGTATGAAAGCGGCCCTTCACCTGACCGCATATTAGTATTCGGTACTGAAAGTAATTTAAGGTTTCTAGAGAAAGCAAAAAACTGGTATGTAGATGGAACTTTTAATGTTGCCCCACCACTGTTCCATCAAATGTACGTTATCCTCGGTGAAAGGTTTGGAAATATGCAGCCAGCTATTTATGCATTGCTCCCGGGAAAGAGAAGGGAAACATATGAGCGCATGCTGAAGGTATTAAAGGAAATAAATCCTAACCTAAATCCCAAGTTTGTTATGATAGATTTTGAGAGGGCATCAATTGCAGCATTCCAAAACGTGCTCCCGAATGCTAAACAAATCTGTTGCTTCTTCCATTTTACACAATGTGTCTACCGCAAAATACAGTTGGAGGGTTTGGCTACCAAATATGCCCAAGATGCTGAATTTGCACTAAAGTGCAAGTACTTGCCTGCTTTGTCTTTCTACCGCCCTGAACAAGTAATGCCACGATTTGAAGAAGTAACTGATGAAGACCTAAATATATTTCCACCAGAGCTTGAGCCCATTATAGATTACTTCGGAGACACTTGGGTGGGGAGGAGAAATAGAAGGGGCACTGGCTGTTGACCACCACTATTCAGTATTGAGCTGTGGAACCACTCTGCTAGTGTAAGGGACAAACATGCAAAGACAAACAATGTTGTAGAAGCATTTCATCGAGGTATGCAGCGCATACTCTCTATGGCTCACCCAACATTATGGAAGTTTGTAGATGGTATCTGGGGAATACAAAAAAAAAGGGATTCTGAGATAGTACAACTTATTGCTGGTAACCCTCCTACAGGATCGCGCAGAGTATACAAGGACAGTGTTGATAGACTGAATTTTATTCTTGAAAAATACGAGGATCGTACTACGGTGGAATTCCTCCATGGTGTTGCACACTGCTTTGATTACTAAGTTCATTTTTAATAAAGTTTTAATAAAGTTTGATGCTTTTATGGAT
This sequence comes from Neoceratodus forsteri, assembly GCA_016271365.2. NCBI lineage: Eukaryota > Metazoa > Chordata > Ceratodontiformes > Ceratodontidae > Neoceratodus > Neoceratodus forsteri. Next base: position 31,863,028 of record CM057456.1, read on the forward strand.
TACTTATGAGTACACAGATTTTAATATTGGACTGAATAAAGATTCCCAATCCATCGTCGCTAAAAAGGTAAGTCACCACTTCACCATTATTAAATTCTGCTGATTCTGTTTGCCTCATTTTATTTCGTTCACTGCAGAAAAGTTATAACAAAATGCCACCTATTGCTTCTTAAAAGCTCTGCAATTACTGCTGAAATGCTACAGTGCTCTGTGAGTTCATAAAATGCTGATTTCTTAAAAGCTCTGTGAGTTCGTTACAGTGCTCTGTGAGTTTGTTTGCATTTTAAAAGCTCTGTGAGTTCATATGTTTAAATGCTAAGTTTTGATGGCCAAGTTTAGCAATTACAGAGCTCTGTCAGTTGGTAAAATGCTGATTTCTTTCACTTAATGCTCAAAGTCCAGTTTAACAATTACAGTGCTCTGTCAGTTGGTAAAATGCTGATTTCTTTCACTCAATGCTCAAAGGCCACCTTATGAATTACAGTGCTGTAAGGGAGCGTATTGTCGGGAGCAGGTAATTCAAGGAGCGAAATGATGCGGGGATGTATTGTCAGGAGCGAGATTTCAGGGAAGCGTATTGTTGGGAGCGTATTGTCGTGCTCCCCAGTTTCTCTGTGGTAAGACATTTTAGTTACATCTGAAAATGTATAGACCTACCTCTAGATAACATTCCTTCTGTGACATTTGACCTACACAGGACTAGAGTGTTAAAGGATGTTTTCTCACCCTGGTTGCATTTCTTATGTAATTATGTCATTAATCTGTCACATTCATGTGTAAAATGTGTAAACTCTGGTATTTTAAAGTGAGATCTTTTTTAAGAAACCTACTATTTTCTTTCTGTAGGTTTGAAAGCTTAAAGATTTTCTGTAAATCTCTGTTGGTCCAATGAAAGGTATCAAATCACTTATTCTGTGCATCTTTGTTGTACAAGAACCAGTACAACAACAAACAATATTTTTTGACATCATGGAGGATACCACAGTTCACTGTCTCATATGGCAGCTTCTTAACATCAGGAAGAAAGAAGCTCAGCTGGATAGTGACATCTACTTCCTAACCAAGTGCAAAAAACAGAATATTGTCCCTATGGGCCTTACCATCTGCAATCCATTAAGAAATACTTCCAATTCAAAATATGTTGAACTGCTCTGCCAGAGGACTTCTGAGAAACTGAGAAATCACCTCATTCACAGGACATACTCTAAGAAAGTTCATTTGAAAAAAAGAGGTTGAGAGGATTTCTGCTACACTAGAGGGAAGGACTGTTGGGCTGAAACCAAAACTCATGAAAGAGATCCACATGAACTATCTGAAAACTTTAAATAGAGCCATAATAAAAAAGAACAATAAATGGAATACCCTCCAACAAGCCACACTTCACAACAACAGCAAAGAAGACAATAATAACATAGAACAACAAGGTAATGCTGCTGCACATCTTGCTGTTGTCAATTTATCCAACCACACACCGACTACTGGAGAATTAACTGTACTTTCTAAGGGAGTCACATTCTGCCCAACAAAACAGCTTGATAGAATACAGATTTGTGGAGAACTGGAAGAATACTTCCGTAGACTGAGACTTACAGGAGATCTACTGGCAACGGTACTTGAGCCAGTAGTACATAGATTGTGGTTCGAGCACCCCAGTCCCCCCCAGAGTTTCAATATATATTCAGTAATTAAATTACCTCAGGTTCTTATTGGTGAGAGGCTAACAGAAGAGACTTTAGACAAATGACATCAGTGAGTAATAAACAAGTTTATTACACAAAACAGAACAATGCCCTACCCGGGATATGAAGATGGACTCTGGGGAACATGTCTTACAACACTTCCTATACTATAGATAATTGCTATAGTAACATACACTTACTATGCACATTAGCTGTACAAAACAAGCCCTATTGGCTAAAAGTTAGGTGACTCCTCAGTATCTCTGATATACATCTGTAGTAAAGTCAGCTAGAAATGTGAATACAAAGGATTCTCACAAATCATAGAAAACAAGTGCGGTGTTACATACATCCACATGGTGGTGGCAGTGTAGGCATACATAAGACTTCTCAGATGATCACAATGTGTGTTAGGATCAGAACACATTAACAGATCATTAGTACATTGTATATATAGTTCCAGTAAATCATAGGAATAATCTTATAGATTGTCCCGGATACCTTACTCTTATATGATAGGCACCTACACCCTAATAGGTTAGTACTGATTATAGCTCATATTGGAGCCAGATTAGATTATACTGTGGATGCTGTCAGGGGTATGCTGTAGGTATCCAATATAGGTTAAGGGATCAGGTCTAACAATTCCCCCCTTGTTGCCTTACTGAAAAGGCAACAATGAATGGGTATGTTGTGGATGACAGCATAGTTATAGACCAGCTGCACGAGCCTTGTAGAGAAACTGTAGTTGTTCATGGTGTTGTTTCAGAGTACGACTGAGACAGTAAAGGGTTACTATCATGAAAAATATCAAAATGACTTGTATAATCACAAAACCTTTGAAAGTTAATTCTAACCAGGTACTGGAAAGTGCAGTGCTAAGGTCACCATCATAGATGATGGTGTTAAGAGCATCTCCGGCCTTGGAGATGTTATTGCTGATGTAGATGAGGTGAGTATCCTTTCTATCTAAAAGTGTCTTGAGTGCCAGATTAAGTGTATCAATGTGAACATTGAAAATGGGTAAATACTGAGACAGAGCAAGCAAATATTCAGGGTCTGTGTTAATGATATCTGGTTCCAGGATGTAAACAAGGGTTATGACAGTATGGGCAATAACTGTAGTTTGATGTGGAATAAAGTAAAAGATGTTAGAATTTCACATTGTTTATCACCATATGAAAATGATTTATTATTGGTGATGACACAATATTGACCGTCAGAGTTGTATGACATGCTCACTTGTGGGATCTGCCATTTATGAAGTCGAGTAGGACAGGTGAAAGATGAATTTGTCATCCTGGTGGTGAAGCAGTGAACATCCTTGTAGAGATGTCCAGTCTGACTGACTGGTGATGAATGTGATGAAGTAGAGTTGGTTGCACTAGGGTTAAGAGTTCCATTTGAAGAAGGTTAAGAGTCTAAAGTAAAGGACCAATCAATGCTGTCTGGTGAATACCCACAGGCAGGCTTAATGATGTCAAAAACGTCACATCTGCAGAGATAATAATCACCTTTTTGGTGCAACAGTCCATATGAGGAGTGACCCAAGTGTTCAGGGTGGCATGGAAAACCAGAAGAGGTGGGACGTCGATTCTCTCCCTTAAGATATTGTCGTCGAGATGTCCTATGGAGTGGATGGTTGCCAGTTTATCAAAGATGGCAGTTTGCAGATCAAAACGTGAAAGTGAGACAGTGAAGGTCACAAACATGGTGTTATGAATGCTACATTGTTTAGCTGTATATCAGGGGCCCTGGTTGAGGTGGCGTGTTACATAGCCTAGATTTCTAGCAGTTGATAATGGAATAGAAACAGATCTAGACATACAAAGGGTAATACATGAGACAGATCTACACTGTGGACATTACCATTTGGCTAAACACCTGTAATGGATTATATCCGGGATATGCCCTGATTCCAAATCCCAGAAGAGATTGTTCATTGTGGTAATGACGTAAGCGCCATAGGCAGAACATAAAAGTTCCCTGGCAATATACTGCTTGTCTACTTCTTTGTTATTCTGGAACACAAGTTAATTGATCTTGTTTTTAGTGTCTTTAAAGCTTTTAGCTATGTCATGCATGTTGTTTACCGTAAACCTCTCTTCCTGACTAAGCCCATCTTCACCATGCAATAATGGGGGTAAAACATAATTCTTCATGCCAGTCTGGAATTTTACTGTTTGGCTTTTGATGGCAGCTATGTCTGCCCGGTTCCAGATGACATGCTGGTTCCGAAGAGACCGTCGACAGCGCCTGTGGCATCAGTGATATCAGCAGTAGCACATCAGCTGCACCTCTCGGTGTTGGGGTTTTGTCTTTTAAGAAACACACTTGGGTGTTCAGTAGTATGTGGGCCTGCTACTGGGACTTGAGTATGTGTCTGGTATGTTGTAAGGATGTCCAGTAACATGGTACTGTGAAACCTAGATGTGTTTGTTCTGTCTGTGGTTAGCCTGACGTATAGACAGGGTGCCAAAGGGTGCAATTATGGTGTTGGGCCAACATTGGAAAGTGCCTTTGGAGAGGCAGGCAATGTGGATTTGCTGCCCATTGCTATCAGTTTGCCATTCAATTTGGAATGATGATTTGTCAGGTGCCACAACCATTGCATTCAGGTGGGCACTGTTGCCCTCCTGAACAATAATCAATTTGCTGGGAACTTCTATGCTGACTCCTTCAGCTATGGTGGTGGGCACATTGTGTGGGAGTAAGTAGCGGTCATCTGCTGGTTGGAGATATTGAAGGAGCCACCTTAGACATGTGTTGGCATTGGGGTCAGGAGCTGTGGCCTTTGAATGGGTAATGGGAAAAATTCCTGTAATGAGGAACAGTAGCAAGAAAGCCATTTTGTGAGTGTACCTATAAGGAAGAAAAAAAAATTATCAGTAGGTAATATTCCGCCAAATGGGTTAGGAAAAGTAATTATTCTTCTTTATACAGTTTCATCTGATTGGCATGAAGCCACCCATCAGTGGTCTTCTTCAAATGAGTGAGTCTGACTTGAAAGACTGAGGGACTCAATTTGTTGATAATGGGGTAGGGTCCTTCCCATTTGTTGGCGAAGGAGTGTGTAGGATGTGCAAATCTGAGGCAATAGGGAATCCCAGTCCTTGGGATTGTTCTCAATGAATTTGGATAACATGGTTTTTGTCCATCTGTTGGCTCTTTCTACCTGACCTGAAGATTGGGGGTGATAAGGAATGTGGAACCTCTGGTGTTCACTTAAAGAAAGAATAGGGCAACATGTACATAGTATTGCACATGCTGATGGTATAAGTGCCCTTTCACAGCATGTATAATCTCATGGGGAGGAACATTATTTCTGCTTTCAAATCATTGAAAAAGTTTTTATAGGTCCTAGAGGAGGAGGATATTTAAATTTAAAATTGCATCAGAGAGAAACATGTTGGCAGTATATTATGAAAGCATATGCTGCCCCAGGACTTAATTAATTTTTTCAACTTTCTCCATTTTTATAATATTAAATAATTAGTAATCTTAAGTATTCTTATGTATATACATACATTTACATGAAGACTGGTATGCGTATACATATATATATGTGTTATGTATATATTTTATGGTAGGATTGTTTTGTATTGGATTTAAATATTATTGTAATACCTGCACTTTAGATGGTAGTTTAATTTGACATCTAACTTGTAGATTTTAGTTTTAGGTGGTATTTGGTACTGTATGTATTTAAAGGGTGGAGAGCACATTACCTTTAAACTTTACCTTTAAGTAGTGTATTTAAGGTGTATTACCCCCTACCACCATAGCCTTGAAAAAGCGTAATTGTGACTCGAAAACATTCGGCTCTGTGGGGAGGGTCACTATGTATCCGGTCTGCTGGCTGGCTTGCCTATTTTTGTAATAAAAGGCTTTTATTCTTCTACATCTCAGTGGAATGTTTCATCTGAAGTGGACAGTGACGAGGTGCCGACCTAAAAAACATTTTGTGAGTACTACTTATTCTGGTTTTGGCCCCGCTATTGGCGTTTGTAGCCACCTGCTTTCTTGTTGTCACCTGTAAAGCTGGATCGTCTATGTAATGGTCTCTTGCAGTAAGTCATTACTTCTGGGAGCTCCCGATAGGTGGCGCTCCAGCATGGAAGTTTCTTCCAGCAGTCTCCACACCAGGGACCACCCACACAACCTCACTTCCTGGGCTGTACCTATAAAAGTGGGTGGTCCCTGGTAAGTTCCATTCATTTTCCCGCCGGCTTCAACTCTGATAGCATCTCTTCTACAGCAGTATACGACGTGGATTGACCTTATAGCCTGAGGTTGCCTGGGCTTCATACATGGCACCAGATTCTGTACTCTATAACAGGGTTACAATGCATATTTCCCTATCATACACGCAGGGTACTTAATCAATGGACTCGAACTCAGAGTCCTCTTCAAGAAATAAAACTGGGAAGGAAACACCTTCACCTAAAGTCCTGCCTGACTGCCTTTCAATGGTCATATCTCTGAAACATGGATAATCAAGAAGACTTTCCTCATCGACGGGCACTAAGCTCCCATCACCAGCAGGCACTACTTCATCAGAAAGGAACATTTCTCATCGAAGGAGCTTCATTCTTCAGCTCCCCCATTGATGAGGCTGCATACACCATTGAAGATGGAAGTCCTGCTATATTCCTCATCAATAGAGCATTCGCTCCCCGTTGATGGTAGGTGCCTCTTTAATGAAGAAAGGATCATTCTTCATTGACAGAGCATCATTCTTCAGCTCCCCATAGACAAGGCTACCTACACCATTGATGACAGAGGTCCTGCTATCTTTCCCATCAATGGGGCATACATCTCTGTAGATGGCAAGGCTCTACAAGACATCCTCATTGATGAGAACACCTCCTCCATTGATGGAACACACTCTACATGCTTCATCGTCAACAGGGCTGCCTCCCCCATCAACGGGACATGTTCCCTATGCTCTAGTGTCAATGAGAAGCCTAACACCATTGATGGGGCATGCACTAACTCCTCATCATCGACGACAGCATTTCCATCATCAATGGAGCATGTACTCACTATCCCATCATCGATGGAGCACATCCCACCATTGACAAAGCATGTACTGACTTCTTCATCATCCACAGAGTGTATTCCACCATCGATGGAGCATGCCTTTACTTATCTTCTATCATTAAGACACATTACACCATTGACGGGGCATGCTTCTCTTCCTCCTCCATCGATGAGAATGATCCCACTGTCGACGGAGCAGCCCCTGCTTCATAGAACAGCACCTCTACCTGCATACAATACAACTATGGAAGATCCTTATAAAAAGTTTATCATGAAATACCATGACTACTTTCAACAACATGTATCAAAATATACTTATGGGGCTGCATCACTACAAAATAAAGAATTATATACTACAGAACGCAGAGGTGAACCAGTCTTATTTGCTCTCATGCATGATACTCACACGCCAGTCTGTGGTTCACAAAAAACTCCAAAAAAAAAAAAAAAGCACTGGATCACTTTACCGGGAGGCACGAATCGATCCCTGATGCCATGTACACAGGACTCAGAACTAGCTTACTTGGCGATTTCATCCTCATATTGAAGAAATAATAGAGTGTTAGATTTTATGGCCTCTTGACCATACACGCACTCTCCAAGACATAACCATCAACCACAGACTATGTCTCCACCTCCATCAAAACAGGCACGCACAGAGCTAGAATGCTCACCACTCATACCTCTTCATGAATATTCAGAAAAATATTTTCAGATTATCATATACATTCAGAACATCACATAAACTATGATGCTTCTCCTAGTGCAAGAGGGTATGACTCCCTTGATGATGTGCCATCTTACTGGACTGAAGGGCTACTACAACCACTAAAGGTCATTTCTCCACTGGATGACCCCTCTTTCCCTGAAATGATGTTACAAATACAAAAAACAATGGAGTCTACCATAACAGATTAAGTAAAGATATGGCAGCATATCTAGCCATTCCGGAAGAACCTATCCGAACAGTTTCTCCCTGTATACCAACATTTAGCAATGCGATTACTGAAGCATGGAGTTAACTCTGAAGGGCACAGGAGTTACCTAGAAAAACATACAGGCTCTATCAGGCTCCTCTTTGACTGTCCATATTTAACAAATATGGCCACTGCGGATTCTGTGGCTATTGCAGCTGCTCACAACTGCACTGGCAAGCCTATGCATATAAGTACAAAATGCTTTGAATATATGGGGAAGGCGGTGTTTGCTCCAAACACTCTAAATATCAAAATACTGAATTATATGGGACATATGCTGAAGTGCCAACATCAGGTAAGTACCTCTGCTGGTGACCTTATCAATAGACTACCTCTGTCCCCTGAGAAAGATCAGAATACGACATTACCGATGCTTCAGCTAGAGCCTTTGCAGCCGGTGTTCTTATCCACCACCAGGCATGGCTCCGACTCTCAGGGCTAGCACCTGATATTCAGCGGAAAGTGGCTAATACCCCTCTTTAAGCAACCATCTTTTTCGCCCAGGAGCTCGAACAATATTGGATGACCTACAAGCAACCTCTTCTGGGCCTCGGGGGCCTCTTGGGGCTTTAACTAAAGATCAGACTGAGGCCTTTTCCAACAGGCTCCATATATCTAGCCACTTTCTCAGAGGTATCACTGTTACAGATCATTACGGTCATTCCATCGGGATGCTTCTTGGCCTGTTGTGCACTGGACTCTAGGTCCCTCCCATGAACAGGTCCACCGACTACTACTCACATTCTGAGACACAATCAATATATCCTGGTATGGATTATGTTATTCTTTCAACATTTTACTGCTATAAGCAGCTTCATTTGATCATAAACAAAGATCGCATGAACAAGGGTGAGTACATGTACAGAGATTATAAGTCTTAAGAACTCTGTATGTCTCTTTTTTGCTTGGCAATATATATATATATATATTTACACATATGTATTGTACTAATCTCAAGAATGAGATTCACTGCCTTATGATTTCAACTATATTCATTATTTTACCTTCTGTTTTTCCAAACAGTACATATAATGGACTTACCATACAAACATTTCAGATTTATACCTAACAAGGTTGAAGGCCCCGACAAACATGGGACCCTCTTGTAAGTAAGATTACTAATACAAGATGGATATGTCAACATTACACTATTACTTCAAATGTTGCTTAAATGCAAAAATTGACTAGAGCAACTGATTCTAAAAATCACTGACTTCCTTTAGGTCACAGATACACTGTTTAATTTTGCAACATGATCTGCTACTTAAATATCCTATTTATGCCAAATGGATACATTTTCTACTGTCTGACAGACATGGTAAAAAAAAATCTTAATTTGCCACATTGTTGCACTTCTCAAACAATGACATTGTATTATCTCAGCTACTGTTACAAATTGGAACACAGTTGCCTTTGGCTGAAACTACTGTATCTTTTCACTGCAGTTCACTGACAGCTACTATTCACTCCATAATATGGTGGAATGCCTTTTGATTTATTGATATAATTGATCTGTCTCGCCCTGATCGGGCTGCCATTCTCTTCATACATCTGGTGAATACAGAAGATGGAAGAACTACAGAAGAAACTAAGGCAACGATTAGGACTATTCTACAGAATTAACCACCTGCTCACAAAGGAGGCCAAGATTAAACTGGTTCAAGCTACCTTCCTATCTTTAATAGATTACGCGGACCTGCTCTACAGCCACTGCACTGCTTCTGCACTGGCTAAGCTGGACACCCTCTACCACAGAGCTATCAGGTTCATTAATGGCCTTCCACTTTCCACACACCACTGCTCCCTGTACTCATCGTTAGGCTGGACTTCCCTTCACTATAGAAGGAATAGAAATGTCACCCTATGGGCCTTCAGAGCGGTGACCAACAAGCTCACCTCATATGTCTCAGATTGTATTCCCCGGAGTGTGTTAGGCACCTATGCTCTAAGGAACTATTCCCTTATTGCCCTCCAAGTTCCAAGGGTCAACACTTGTTTCGGCAAAGCTGCTCTAAGCTTCTCTTTACCCACATTGTGGAATGGTTTACAAAGGAACTTGAAGCTGAGCTGCCCTGTTAGCCTGAATATCTTCAAGGTGCTCTATGACCACTACATGAAAGCACCTTGCAAATGTTTTCCTCACTGCTAGCCCACTAATTCCGTAACTCCCCCTTTCCATCCTGACGCTCGCCATGTTTCTACCCCAGGCTCTCTCTCTTTCTCTATTAACTCTTCCTGCTGCACCCACCCTTCCCTGTCTACTGCAGCCTGGCTAAAGTCCCACTCCTTCCATAGTAGTGTCCAAATTATCTACCCCTCCTCTGTCATTATCATAATAAACAAGTACACAACAGCCATCATCACTTTCTGTGGTTTTAGCCCAATTTTCCCCCAGTTGTCGGTAATATATCCCTCTTCTTCTTTACCTCTCTAAGCTGCCTCACTCAAAAGATCTCTCCTTATAAACTCTGCATGCCTATGGTTGATTGTACATCTGCTGACTTCTTCAATTGTAAAATAACATTGTTTTTTTTTTTCGTTTATTTCAACCTTGTACTGTACTGTACACACTCTATATACTTTTTCTTCCTTGTGTATTATTGCTTTTTGTATACCTGCTTCTGTACTGTACTTTGATGTATTCATGACCAGGTCCACCTTGCAAATGAGCCTTGCTCAATGGTGCATGCCTGCCTGGATAAATAAAGATTTTGATTGATTGATCGATTGATTGATTGAATACCGAATAATAGCAGGTCTGGCTTATATTTTAGCCATAATCCTATAACAAACAAGATTATGTAACACTTACAAATAGAAGACAAAACTTCTTCTATATGCTGATATGCTACTCACAGTACTTATTGGTCCTATGACCTCATTATCCTTATGGAAGAATGCCATATTTGGCCACCCCACTGCCATATAACTGCTTGGGAATCTCCCAGAAGTAATGACTTACTGCAAGAGACCATTCCGTATAAGATAGTTATGCAAAGATTTTTGTCGTAACATTAGATCTTCCAGAAATGTCTCTTGCAGTAAGTAGTTTCCCTTCCTCCAACCCCCTGCCATTCTGCAACAGGAAAACGATGTAGGGTTGGGAAGCTTTGGTACCTCGGTTCTCCTCAGTCCCTTGCTTTCCCGAGCTGAAGCCGGCGGGGAACGGAGCTTACCAGGGACCACCCACTTTTATAGGTACAGCTCAGGAAGTGAGGTCATGTGGGTGGTCCCTGGTGTGAAGACTGCTGGAAGAAACATCTGTGCTGGAGCTCCACCTATCGGGAACTCTGAGAAGTAATGACTTACTGCAAGAGACATTCCTGGAAGATCTACTGTTATGACAAAAATCTTTGTGCAACTAACTTTCCTTGATCAGAGCCTGCCTTGAGAGGTAGGCCCCACCTGGAAAACAATTGTTCTACCTGGATTTTTGTGGTTGTCTTTGCTGTGCAGTTACAGGTGGGAAATGCCTCAACCCATTTTGAAAACAAATCAGTGATTACCAATACATATTTGTTGTTTCTGCTTGTATTGGTCAATGGTCCAATGAAATCAATCTGCATTGCATGCCAAGGGCCAGATTGTCTTTGAGGAAGTAATTTAGCATTTCTTTTGGTTGGGATTGGAATGTGCACAGGTCTAACAATTATCAATGTAATGTTGGACATCTGTGATCATACCAGGCCACCAACCCACAGTTTGTAGTCTTTTGACGGTGTTATCCACCCGCTTGTGTCCACTAGTTGGGGTATCATGTACCTGATGGATAAATTCAGATTGCAGCAATTTCAGAACCACCCACAATCTGCAGTTTTGCTTCTCAGACTGGTACCATACCAGTTTTGTTGTCTTGTGACAGATGCAGTTTTGCAGCATGTCTCTTATAGGGGTTGTTGGTTGGTAACTCTTGTTCAGTCCCTTTGTCTAGGAATCTGAACACTTCCTTTATCTGTGGATCAGATTTCTATGCTGTTGATAGATCTGATGGGACAAATTTTTCATTGTCATTTTTGGTGGCTGCAATGTGTATTGCTGCCATGGCAATGGGATGGGACATCATCCAAGTGCCTCCCCCCGAGCACCATCCTTAGCAAGCGTGTTTACTAGCTTGTTGAACTCATGATAGGGTTCTGACTTAGACTGGGCTTTCACTCTGTGAATGTACAGGTTGTGTTTAAACTGCTGTACCAAAGTGTCAATGTATACAAAGAGATCTCTGTACTTGATATGAGTGTCATCAGAGGAGGTGAAAGAATTTATTTTCCAGAATGGCAGGAATTCTGTCAAACAGCAACAGACTCAGTTAGAGTCTATGAAAATAATGGTATCTGAGGTACCGTGGTGTACAAGTTCAAGAGCACAGGCCTCAGCTGCCAATTCTGTGTACTGGGAAAATGTAACACTGCAGCGTCTGGAGACTTGCACAGTGTTACCATTGGGATAATGGATCAGCACTCCTATTCTAGCCACTTGTGTTCCCTCATGGTATGAGGCCAAGCCATCAGTAAAGATGTGACACAAAGAAGTATCAGACAAGTGTTGTGGTGTGGCTGGAAGAAAGGGGCCTGGACCAGGCAAGTCAGGAAGCTGGAGTCCGCAATCATGTGGTATTCCTGTGTACAGGAGACAATGGGCCTGTATGGAAGGCATCTTGGAAGTGTGGACCTGAATATCTCAATCCTGCAAAAGAAGAGACCAGTGAGTTAGTCTAGTATTGGAAACTGATCTATCCTTCACTTTATCTGACAACAGAAAGTTGGTGGGAATGTGACTGATGTGTAGCACAACAGGTGAGTACTCTATGATGTACAGAAAATGTCTCAAAGGCCAGTAGGTAGCCAAAAGGCTTCTTTAACAAAGATTGTACTTAATTTCTACTGGTGAGAACATCTGTGAGGCATAGACAATGGGCCTGAGGGTCCCATTAACCTTTTGAGACAACACTGCTGACAGCAATGTCAGAGGTAACAGTTTCTAGATGAAAAGGTAATGCTGGGTTTGGATTGACCAAACCTGGAGCAAAGGCCAAAGATTACTTCAGCAGGGTCACTGCATTGGTGTGAGCAGGACCCCATGTCCACAGGACATCTTTCTTGTATAGCTCGTACAGAGGGGCAGCCTTTTGTGTAAAATCACAAATGAAAATCCTAGAATAGTTGACCATTCCCAGGAAACGTCTGAGTGTAGCCACATTGGTAGGCAGTGGCAGATCTTGTAGACCTTAAATTTTGTTTAAGGCAGGGCTGCATCCTGATTCAGTGATGCCCAGTCCCAGGAAGATGACTTCCTTCTTGCGTAGTTGTATCTTAGAAGGGTTGCACTTGAGGCCTGCTCTCTGTAAAAGAGTCAGAAGTTCATCAAATAGATTAAAGTGCTCCTCCTTGGTGATGGTGGCTGAAAGTAAGTCAGCCACATATTGCAGAAGGCATTGGGGTGCAGAGAAATCCTGTAAGGCATCCTTCATGTGGAGATGAAAGAGTGATGGGCTATTATGGAAGCCCTGAGGGAGTCAGGCCTAGGTATACTGGCACCCCTCAAAGGTGAAAGCAAACTTGTATTGGCTGTCATGTTCCAAAGGAAACATAGAAACATTGAAGTTGATGGCAGATAAGGACTGCAAGGCCCATCCAGTCTGCCCATTTTTTCTACCTTATGAATGTGCCATCGGCCTTTGCTCTGTCAATGGCCTATCTATTCATACTCATCTGTATTGCTCCCTTATGCTTGTCCCATGCCTGTTTGAAGCTCTGCACTGTATTCATATCCACCACTTCCTCAGGTAGGCTATTCCATGCATCCACCACCCTTTCTGTGAAAAAGAACTTCCTCCGATTACCCCTTAATTGGCCGTCCTCTAATCTCATGCTGCATCCTCTTGTCCTGCTATTTTTCTTATATTGAAACATGTTAGACTCTTTCACCTTGTTAATACCCTTGAGATATTTGAATGCTTTGATCATATCACCTCTCTTCCTTCTTTGCTCTAGTGTATACATATTGAGCTCCAGTAATCTGTCCTCATATGTTTTCTGATGCAGTCCCTGCACCATTTTGGTTGCCATTCTCTGGTCTGCCTCCATTGTGTTACTGCCCTTGTGCAGGCACAGCCTCCAGTACTGCACACAGTACTCCAGAAGGGGCCTAACCAGAGTCTTGTAAAGAGGGATTATTACCTCCCTCTTACGACTTGTGATACCCCTACTAATACACCCCAACATATCTTTAGCCTTACCTACTGCTTTAGTGGTCTGCTTGGATGATTCCAGGTTATCTGTGATGATGATGCCCAAGTCTCTTTCTTCTCTTGTGATTGCCAACAACTCCCCTCCCAACCTATAGGTAGCTTCAGGGTTTCTCTTCCCTATGTACATGATCTTGCACTTCTTTGCGTTAAATCCCAGTTGCCACTCTTCTGACTATTTTGCTAGTTTTTCCAGATCTCTTCTCGTTTTGCCCACCCCATCTGGATCATCTACTCTGTTGCAGATCTTGGTGTCTTCTGCAAACAGGCAAATCTTACCATTCAGTCCATCTGTAATGTCACTGATGAAGATATTGAAGAGGACTGGCTCCAGGACTGATCCCTGAGGTACCCCACTTGTGACTTGCATCTCTTCTGACTGCATACCATTTACCATCACTCTGTTTTCTGCCCGCCAACCAGTTTGCCACCCAGTTAACCAACCTCTGACCCACCCTGAGCCTACCCAGCTTATTAATCAAAACCCACTGGAAATGTCAAGGGTGCTAAACTAAGTGTGGTTTGGTATTAGCAGTTTGAGCATGTCAGGTGCTGATGCTACTGTAATTGAGCAACTAGGAGTTACTTGATTAAGTTTCCTATAATCAATAGTGAGTCTTCAAGGCCGTCCGTTAGTATCAATGGTGATTTTATTGACAATGCAGACTGGGGCCTGCAATAATCAATTGGAACCATCATTGTCAATTATGTCATCTGGCGGTTGCTGGAACCGTAGGCCTGCGGGGTCCCGCTGGGCCTCTTCCAGGTCCTGTATAGGATACCGGTGTTCCTGTGTGATAGTGACTGTAACTAACAGTGGGTCAGAAATCTGGCCTTGTGTGGCCTGGCCAGGGGAGGCTTCTGTGTCTCCTTGGCCTAGCAAAATCAGGGCTGCGGGTGCGAGTACTGCTACGGCTTGTTTGGGAATAGACTCGGCCATGGACTGGACTTTCTCAAAAAGCTTGCAGAGGTTTTTGTTCTCCTCCACTACCTGTGAGTAGAACGGGCCTGTACGGTAATTTCGGTTAACCTGATTACTGTTTTGGTTGGTATTGTTCCCGTTCTGCCTATTTCTGTTTCTGTTATGTTACCCCCCTTCCTGCAATAGGGTTGTTTGTTCTTAGAGGCAGTGGCCTTCCCATCCTGGGCCTTGCCTTCTACAGTATAGTGGGTCATGGGCTTGCTGGTGTGCTGTACCATGGCCACCTTGGGTTTCGAGCCAGAGTTGAGATCCCGCAGGTAGAGCTGAAATACTCATTCTGTTCTTGTGAGGATGTCCTCAAACTTGTTGGTTCTGGGGAATACCGCTGGTTCGATCTTGTCATGGATTGCGGGAATCAGGATCCGGATGAACAAGGATTTGTACTCAACTTGGTCCTCATTGGCTCCTTCCTTTGAGAGGAATTTGCCAGTGCGGTATGCTAACCATAACTGCTGGTGATATGATGCCGGGCTCTCCTTGGCATACTGCTTGATGGGGTAGGCCAGCATGACACTGACCACACCAAAAGAATGGGTGGAGATGAGGGCCACGGCAACATCATCGAAATTTGCATTCGTGAGTCACTGGATTTCTTCTGGGAGTTTTCCCCTGTGGCCTGGGTCAACAGTTTGTTGGAGAATCTGGACTTGGTAGTCCACAGGGAGACTAAGCATTTCATACTTAGAATGGATCTTTTCCTAGTGACAGCTGAGGTTGTCACTTGGGCCCTTGCAGCCTATACTGTCAGCAATTTGCTGAACAGAGTGGGCCGACTGAAGAGGGTTGCTTACAACCACTTGTTGGTTGAGTAACAAAGGGAATCCCTGTGCACCACACTGGGTGGCCTCCATCACAGTACGGAACAACGGCTCATGGGCTGCTGTTTCTTTCAGCATGGCCTGCATGTGTTCCTGGAAGAGGGTTTGCTGTTCCTCTGTCATACAGGACTTGGAGATCGCCGTCTCGATCATGAAATCAATCTTCCTTTTTCAGGACAGCAATGGGTGGCGGACGTGTCTGCCACCCCCGCTGTCATGGGGGCTGCCATCTTGGCGATGCACATGGGAGTCGCCAAGTTGGAAGTAACGTTGAGGAGCGCCATCTTGTGAATGGCATACATGGGGGTTGCCATCTTGAGGGTGGCACTGGACACCGCCATCTTGGATGCAGTCGTCATCTGTATCATCATCACTGGATGACATAATGTCGATGGGTGGGTAATGGACTCCGCCCATTACTTTGATGTGACCAGCCAACACTTCTCTTTGATGCCGCAATTTTGCCATCTTGGCTGTACATTGCATATGACTGACTTTAGCATTGTTCTGCCCTACACCTCGAGTAATCACTTTCTATAACACTCTGTACGTGGCGCTGAGTTTGCAATTGTCCCTAAGCTCCCTGTCCAATTCACCACTTACCCTTTTCAGATCCTCTCACAACTTGTCATTCTCATCACACAATGTCTCATTTGTTTCACTCAACAAATCATTCATCTGCAATACCTGCCTCTTATCCTGCTTCAACCTGTCAGAGTCCTCCCTCAACATACATACTGTAACTCTCGTTCATTATCCTGTACAGCACAATGCAAAAGTGTCTCATTCTTACAGCACAGAGTTTGGAGTTCTTCATCCATTTTTTGCTGCTTTCTGATCATTTTTGTAGCCTGCAAGCCCAGCTCTTTTTTAAGAGTTGAGTTTTGCAGTTTGAGAGAATTAAACCTCGATTTGGATGCTTCTAAAGCAGCAAAAAGGGCCTCAACCAACAGACCCTTGTGGGTGTGTTTCTTAGCTGTTTGTCATGTCTCTGAGTACTGGGTGGAGATCCCGAGTACTGAGTTGTCAGATAGTTTTGCGTTCAATTCAAAGTCGCCCCAGTCCCCATGGGAGGCAAGAAAACTTGAGACATCAAGTCTCAAATCTGCACAGATTCAGTGGTGCCCCGCTGTATATCAATCCACAGCAGTTAAACCAAAGGACGGTTGGGCATCTGTACTCCACAATTCTACAACTGAAAAGTGCTGTGGAGCAAGGCGAGAAATAGACATTGTTGTCTGGTGTGCAGTCAGACTTTGGAAGGTGCTACAGAGTTTATGGACTGGCAAGGGCAAACCTTCTTACAACCAGTTCGAATGCCAGATGAATTAAGAATCCCTGTTAACTCTGCTGACCATCTGCTCGTGGTCACCAAAATGCCGAGGAGTATTACCTCTCAGGTTCTTGTTGGTCAGAGGCTAACAGAAGAGACTATAGACAAATGGCATCAGTGAGTAATAAACAAGTTTATTACACAAAACAGAACAATGCCCTACATGGAATCTTACCTAGATAGATACCGGGAGCCAGAGTATTCCCTATATCCGGGTTATGAAGATGGACTCAGGGGAAAATGTCTTACAGCATTTCTCATACTATAGATAATTGCTATAGTAACATACTCTTATTATGCACATTAACAGTACAAAACAAGCCCTATTGGCCAAAGGTTAGGTGGTGGCACCTCGGTATCTCTGATATACATTTGTAGTAAAGTCAGCTAGAATTGTGAAAACAAAGGATTCTCACAAATCATAGAAAACAAGTGCGGTATTACATAAATCCACATGGTGGCAGTGTAGGCATACATAAGACTTCTCAGAAGACCACAATGTGTGTTAGGATCAGAACACAGTAATAGATCATTAGTACATCGCATATATAGTTCCAGTAAATCACAGGAATAATCTTATAGATTGTCCCTGATACCTTACTCTTATATGGTAGGCACCTACACTCTAATAGGTTAGTACTGATTATAGCTCGTATTGGAGCCAGATTAGATAATACTGTGGATGCTGTCAAGTGTGTACTGTAGGTTTCCAGTATAGGTTAGGGGACCAGGCTTAACAGCTTACAAAATGTTATGTCCAAGGTGGTGCAGCTGGCATATTAGGAAACAGAGTGCAACCTCCTGGGAGATTCTGCTGGCAAAAACTGTGATATGATAGCACAGTGTTGCCTCTTCCTGTCTATTGCCCTAATGTATGGAGATATTAAAATCTCCATATTTTCTATGCCCGGTGTTATTTTTACAAAAGGTGCCCATGTGTCTGCTGGCACAAACATGGCATATGGGCACCTTTTGTAAAAATAACACTGGGCATAGAAAATACAGAGCTTTTAATATCTACATACATTAGGGCAATAGACAGGAAGAGGCAACACCGCGCCATCATATTGTGGTTTTTGCCAGCACGATCTCCCAGGGGGCTGCACTCAATTTCCTAATATGCCAGCTGCATTGCCTTATACATAACATTTTATGAGCAATCAGGTAATTTAATTACTGAATATATATTGGGACTTGGGGGGGGATCGGGGTGCTCGAGCCACAATCTATGCACTAGTGGCTCGAGTACCGTTGCCAGTAGATCACCTTTAAAGGATTTTTTTTACAACAAAGAAGATCCCCAGACATCAACATTTCATTGGAAATGAAAAATAAGCAATCTGATTTTACACCCCCACCCCAAGTGGGCGCAATAGTAAGCTGGACACTTATATTCAGTGTTTTCACCAGAGAGTCAATTGCCAGATTCTTAACAAGCAAAAACAGATCTGCTATAACCTCTCTCCATTAGAAAGAAGAGCAAAACAATCACTGAAATTGAACCACAAGATTGTTATAAAAAAAGCTGATGAAGGTTCTGCAGTGGTAGACAACTAACAGATCACACCTACTGCAGGGAACTGGCTAGTGACCTGACTGTACAATACACCAGAGAATTATAGGGCATAATCAGATCATTTCCTAAGAACGTTCAAGGCAATAACTGATCTCATCCCTGATGAACCTAGGCTAGGGACATTATACATGCTGCCCGAGATCCATAAACCTGGGAAAGGTACCCTGACAGAGGGGATCTCTGGCTTTATAAAAACTATTTTAAAACCACTTGTCATGGAAAGGGGCAGTCCATTACACCCATACTTGCACTCTGTATAAAAGCACTAACTGGCTGAGCCTAAAAGACAGGCTCAAATACCAAACCTGTCTATTGGGTAAAAAGGCTCTCCTCGGAAAAACACCACCCTGCATAGTAAACCTGCTTGAGGCCTCTCCCTCATCACATAACACCAGGGGGAAGAAAAACAGTGCACTGTCCACCCCATTCCGGCGAACCTCACTTGGTCAGTGTACCTTCACCTACCGAGCCCCCCTCTGGCTAAATGAACTCCCGCAGGAACTACATATACACAGCCTGCCTCAGTTCAAAATCGGCCTCAAACTGCACCTACAGTCTATCTCACAATACACGTGCCCCCCAGGAAAGACCTGTTAGACTCTCCCACTACCGTCGTTAAACCCAGCACTGAAACTGTGACTATTGAACTGCCTAATGCGCTGAACCTGTATGACTGTATCCTTCTGTTGTCTGTAACCACTGCATTTGTGCTAATCCTGAAAAAAACTGTAAATGACCTGAAATCTGTATTTACTGTACTGGTGTTTCTGTATCATTTGTCCTCCATGACATGGAACCTTTGTAACTGAACATGTTCTGAAACCTGTAACCACTGTACTTGTGTTTTTATATGTTTGTCCACCCTGATGTGGAATCTTTGTAAAAGAGCTCACGCTCAAAGTTTTTTTCCGAATGATCATAAATAAATAAATAAATAAGTTATTTAGCACACTACACACTTCTTACATAAACTGTCTGTCTTTTAGGGACTTACCACCTAATTCCATATTAGCCACAATGGATGTAACCTCCCTATACATGTAGAATAAAGTATGGGTTGGGGTGGGGTGTGTAAACTTCGTGTTTACACACCCCGACCCATATTTTAATTGATGTAATTGCTGGGTTTCCCCTTTTCACCACAGCAATAATATAAAATAATGAGCCCTTACTGTGCCGTTGCCGTCTGGTTTCAATGCGTAGTCCATGGTTGTTGTCAAGTTTGTCTGACAATTTAAATTTTTTTTTGTTTGTTTCCTTCGGAAGACATGTTCTATTTTTTTTTTTTTTTTTTTGACACATTCAGGGTCCAGAAAAAACCACCGCCGAGTCTAAGTGGTGGTCCTGTATCTGTCCGCGGTTTGGGATATGGGAAGTGGACAGCGGTCAGGAAGTGTGGAACTTGGGCAGTGCATGCGCAGAGTAGTGAGGAGAAACCATGCGTGTGTTTGCCATAATAAACACTCCTTTATTATGGCAAATTATGCCATGATTTCCCTACGTGAAAAGGGGCAGCCAGTTACTATACTAATATTCCACATACTGATGGCTTTTCAGCCTGTCTTAAGTACCTACTACACGAGAAAGGACCAGCATCACGACATCCACCCAAAATTCATTGTGAGACTTACTGAATTTATTCTGACCCACAACTTTAATTTTATTGACAGAAATTATGTTCAAACTATAGGAACAGCAATGGGCACCAGGATGGCTCTATCGTATGCCAACCTTGTCATGGCGAATTTGAAGGAGAATTTTCCTAAAACAATGTACACACAAACCACTTACTTATTTCCATTATATTGATGATTTATTTATCATTTGGACAGAGACTACCTGCACACTCAAATAATCAGGAACTTAGCAACCTCCACCCCTCCCCCCATTCATTAAACGTTCCCTGGAATACTCTGACACCAGTGTCAATTTCCTGGTCACAACAGTTACCATCAAAGACAGAACTTTACAGACCTGCATTTACAGGAAACCGACAGACAGACAGACAAACGTACTTCTGTAGAAACAGCAATCACCCTAGGCACACTAAAAAATCTGTAATGTACGGTCAAGCGCTTCAATACCACCTTATCTGTTCGAGTGAGGAGGACAAGGATAAACACCTGGCCACACTGAAAGAAACATTTATTGGGCTGGGGCAGTCCTCTAGAGAAACTAACAGAGCGGTGGAATGTGCTTTACAGATACTGAGAGAACTACTACAATATAAAGAGAAGACTACCACCACCAGAATACCCTTGGTTGTCACATGCAACCCTAATCTGGAGCCCCTATGTAAAATTATTAAAGATCTCCAACCAATATTCAGTGAGGATGACACTTTGAAATGTATCTGCCAAGAACTACCTCTCCTGACTTTCAAACAACCACCTAACTTAACTAACCTGATTGTCAGGAGCAAACTTATACCTGACCAAAACAACAGAACATCAGGTGGCATGAGACCCTTCAATCGTTCTAAATGTAAGACCTGTGAGCACATTTCCACTTCAAATTTTATCAACACCCCCCAAAACAAACAATTCATTATACAGGGGAATTATATACATGTGTATCTTGGGACGTTGTTTATTACATTCACTGCAAGAAATGTCCATAAACAGGTTATGTGGGGGAGACTGGACAACCTCTTTGCGCACGAATGAACTCACACAGATATAGAAACATAGAATCTGACGGCAGATAAGGACCGTTTGGACCACCTAGCCTGCCCATTTCCCTACCTAATGGATAAGCTGCAGATCCAAGTTAACCAACAGCCTACTTCCTCCTACCCCCCCACTAGAATTGCCTTATGTCTGTCCCATGCATTCTTGAATTCCCCCACTGTTTTTGACTCTATGACCTCCTCAGGAAGGCTGTTCCATGCATCTACAACCCTCTTTGTGAAGAAATACTTCCTCACATTACCGCTGAGCTGTCCCCTCTGTCTTCAAATTGTGCCCCCTTGTTCTTGCACATCTCTTTTTCTGAAAGATGCTACCTTCTTGGACTTTGTTGATTTCCTTGAGGTATTTGAAAGTTTCTGTCATGTCCCCCCCTCTCCCTCCTTTCCTCGAGGCTATACATCTTAAACTCCTTTAGTCTTTCTTCATATGTCTTCTGGTGCAGACTCTGCACCATTTTGGTTGCCCTCCTTTGGACAGCCTTCACCCTGTCTATGTATTTGTGGAGATGGGGTCTCCAGAACTGTACACAGTACTCCAGATGTGATCTTACCCACTGTCTGTACAGAGGGCCAACAACTTCATGTTTTCTATTGGTGATGCCTCTCCCTATGCATCACGGTATCCCCCCAGCCCTACTTACTGCCTTCTCACATTGCTGGCACACCTTTAGGTCATCTTATATGTCTACCACCAGGTCCCTTTCAATATTTGTTGTGTCAGTATCTCACCCCCCATTGTGTACTCTTCTCCTGGGTTTTTGTTTCTCAGGTGCATGACGTTGTACTTCTTTGCATTGAATCTAAGCTGCCATACATCTGACATGATATTAAAATGAAAAAGACTGAAAAACCAGTGGGACAACATTTCTCAGTCTGATCACTCCATCTCTGACTTCTCTGTCCTGGTTTCTTACAGAACATTTCAGAAGATATGCAACATTGATGAGTATCTGAGGTCAAACTTATTTTCCTTCTGAATATGGTGAAGAATGGCATGAATGTAGAGGAATCCATATGAAATCCCGACAATCACAATTCCAACAAAAAAGAGCCTGACACCAAAATCCTGTCATGGTTTAAATCCCATCACAAAAATGACCATCATCGAAAATCTCGACAAACAAGTCACTACTCAGTAATTCAGTCTCTGTCTCTCATTTGTGGTGTCAGCAGGGCCGGTCTTAACCATTCTGGGCCCCTGTGCAGCCCCTGCCAGGCCCTACCACTCCATTCCCTGTGGGCCCCCCCCCCACATCCAACATTTATACCTAACTAACCTTCCTGTCTTGTGTTAATAAAGCAGTACCAGATCTTCTAGTTTAACCAACACCTTTTAACTAGTGTTATTGACTGCACTGAATTATTTGACTTCACCATTGGAAATGAATCTGACTGAGACTGGAGCTAGAACTTAAGTAAGTATGGTACTACTACCATATTCATTTCTGTAAGGACAGATACATCATCACTGGACACTCACACCTCCAATACTGTGATCTGCAAACAAGTTAAACAGCTTAACTTTTCTGGAGGTGTGAGTGAGAGAGAATAGAGAAGATTATCATGAGACACCAGTAAGGTTGTCACATGTCAAGTTATTTTATCTGGTGATCAGGTTTTCAGAGTCCCTATCAGGAAATCCAGTTTTGCTCTGTGCTGGTCAGGTTTTTGAGCCATTTTAATTGCTCACATACTTTTGAAACAGATTTTGTCATATCATTCATCATTGTTTCAGTTACATGTCCAGGCTACAAACAAGTTCTCTTGTTAATATAGCCCTTTGTTTGTGAAAGCAGTCAACCTGGGAGGTGTAAAGTATGGCCATTAACACCATTAGCACTTACTTAATCTTTTCCACTGCAGCAAAGCTGCCCCCACCTTTTGTAACAGTAACAGAGCCAGTTGTCTTTCACTTTCATTTGCTGGTAAACATTTTCATCTCTAACAAAACTGAGGCATTTTAAATGTTTTAAAATTATTCTTTTCCTCATGAAGAAAGTATGGGCCCCTAAGGTGCAGGGGCACAGTTTGCACCTAGCTCAGGCCGGCCCTTGATGTCTGGCTCGCTGTGAAATCAAATACCTTGGATTCTGGATTCTACATTACATTTCTGTTACCTCCTGTATTTAAGTCGGTACTTAATTCTGTGTAGTGGGTAAGGCACAGATTGGGAACAACATTAAAACACAGCACTCTCTCTCATTAGGCGGACATGATAGTGAAGGCTGATAATGAATCAACTCCCACCCCCTTCCTGCAATTAAGGAAACTCAATGCTGCCTACCTTAGTGATATTGTTGTGTGTCATCAAACGATTAAAAGGTTATGCTTTATTCGTATGTACTTAAAATCAAGGAGTTAAAAATCCAGGAGTTAAAATCCAACAGGGAAGCATTACAGGGTCATGTTGTGTGCTTTGCCACAAAAGTGCTCCATTGCTGATCTTTTAGATCTATCGGTGACAATGTTTGTTATTTTCTCCTCCCTCAAGGCATACCTTTTCTTCATGGGTGATCTTGGAAGCCCTCTGTTTATTTTTTCTATTGTGCTCTCAGTGACCAGCTGCTCATTTTTAATTTCTACAGCAAATACATTGACTCCGACTTGTGCCCGCTCAATCAATGAGCCTAGTCACCGGTGCCATGCCTTCACATTGTTCTGTGTTCGGGGGATACCGCTGTACATCTGGTTATGCACTGACCAAAATTATGGAGGAAATGTTGGAGGACTTCTGACAGTTGTGTTATTCCTCATTCTCCTCCTGATACACCCCAGTATCTAGTTTTCTTCAAACCAATCAAGCAACCTGCTCCTGGATGGTGGCAATTTATTTTTTGGCTCTAAGAAAACCTCTTGTATGTCACCCAGTGGGAGGAAGGCTAAGGCCACCAAATGGCACATTTTTAAGCTAAATTCAGGATCAGTCCCATATACTGTTGCCAAACCCACATTTTGAATTTTACACCAGATAATTTGGCCAAAGTGGAACATACAGCCTTTATTTGTGAACTCCAGCTTACAGGCATTGACAGCTGTCTGTTCAATGTCAGTAATTATGAAATCAGGACACACATTTAAGCAATATTCCTTGGCAGTGTCTTGTAAGTCCTGAAAAAGCCTTATATAGCATTCCTGAGACTTCAAGGACACCGCAGCAATTACAAGCGGCATAATCTGTGATGTTTCATCTGTGCCCACAGTTGCATGTATGGAGTATAACTGACGGAATAATGTTGGCACTGTTTTAAAAGTCCCATCCATTATCCTGTACTCAGCAGTGTTTAGCTTCTCAATATTTTGTTTGGTTGTGAATACTAAAATTTTATCTTCTCCGCATGTAGACTCCCTTGCAAGGAAAGAGTTACCATTTATATGTCTTAAATCATCTGGAATTTGCAATTCCTCCAGAATCCATGGCTCTGGGGGCACATTCTGTCTCCTTGCTCATTTTACAACCTGTTGCAGTGCCTGCTTAGTTGGCATGTTCTGCCTCACCCCTGTAGGCACACTAGCAATCTCAGCCTGTATTAGCTGATCAGGGGTATTGTGTTTGGTCAGGGCCCTCTCCTTTAATGATACCATGGCCATTGCAATGGGAGCATCACTAGCATCAGGGGAGTAATTGTGCTCCGTATGCTTCCTCAGGTGCTGCTGACCACCAGCTAGGATTGTTGTAGCTCTACCATGGACAACTGCTGGATTTTCTGCTTTGCAGCACCAATGGTACAGGTTACCTCTGTTCCATTCCTTGACTTAGAGGTACCTGCCAATGCATAGCTTGTCTTTTCCTTTTTGAGAAGGAACGGTTACACAAACCTCTGCCCTCGCCATGCAGATTCCTTAGACAGCAGCTCAGTAACTGCTGGAGGCACATAGCTTATGTAAAGGTGAATCGGTTCAATGGATCAGTGATTAGTACATTATTCAATTAGGTCCAACTGCATATGGTGCTGGTTTCAATCCAAGTACATCACTGTAAACTAATGGCAGGCGTAGAGATTTCAAAATGTTGTGTTGCCCGATCTGTGCCGGGCGGGGGTGAGAGTTGATTCACTGTCAGCCTTTGCTTCATGTCTGCCTAATGAGGGAGACTCTGTGCTGTGTTTTAATGCTGTGCCTGATCTGTGCCTTACCCACTTACTCATGTATCAACTCAACTATCGATCTACAGGAGGTAACAGAAATCTGTTTGACACACCTGCTTTACTGCGGTTTACTGATGTGCCTTACCCGCTACCTTTGTTTTTGTTTTAACATCAAGTCGGGATTTTGGCACGTCAGTATTAAATACTTGTCAGCATTTTCAGAGTTGGGATTGTGGTGTTAGGCTCGCATCTGATGGTATTTCAGATGTCGGGGTTCCATACAAAACTCAATGCAAGCACTAGTTTCATGTCCCATTACAATGTTTAAAGTGGTTTCTTATTTCAGGTACAACACGTGAACACGTTTCTAAAATGCTAATGTATTAAATAGTTCTCTTTAAGTTACACAACTGTATATTTCAGGGATCAAAACTGGCACTGGCCCACTAAGCAAATGCTGGTAGAGTTTGTATCGAGCTAGTAAGATTTTCCTTTAAGTAGCCCTGTGGGCTTATACTGGAGAAGGTAACATTTCATTAAGTACACAAGCTAGGCCAGTGGAACAGTCTGTGAGGCTGGTGGATTTTCCCACCAATTAGACCTGCTGGATAGTAGCTACACAACTTAATTTCTACCACTGTATTTATAGATTTGTTTTTAACAAGTGGGTGGTGATTACAGTACTTGGGCTTTAGACTCACACATGCACAACTACTAATGTAAGTACTTAGCACATGCACCTACACACACACACACACACACACACACACACACACACGTCAGTTTCTCTTTGATAAGACATTTAAGTAACATCTGAAAATTTATAGACCTACTTCTAGATTACATTCCTTCTGTGACATTTGACCTACACATAACTAGAGTATTAGAGGATGTTTTCTCATCTCTGGTTGTGTTTCTTATCTAATTAGTTCATTAATCTGTCACATTCATGTGTAAAATGTGTAAACTCTTGTATTTTAAAGTGAGCTCTTTTTAAGAAACCTGCCATTTTCTTTCTGAAGGAGGACTTTGTAGGTTCGAAAGCTTAAAGATTTTCTGTAAAACTCTCATGGTCCAATAAAAGGTATCGAATCACTTATTTTGTGCATCTTGTTGCACGTGTGCAGACACCTGTCAAAAGCAATTTGAAGTTCTGAGCTGTGTCTTTGTGGGCTGTTGATGGGACTGTGCACTTGGATGTGAATGCCCAGAATAATCTCTGTATACGCGGACATACTCTTCCATAGCAGAAACGGGATGATCATCAGTGTGGTGCCACATGCCATCCCATCATGACAGTACCAATGGTTTGTGCTTGCTGTGGGATTTGGGAGTACCTCACTGGTAGAATCCCACCCAGCCAACCCACAACCAATCCATCAACTAATCAGGACACTCCTCCTTACTGAGAAATAGCTGCATGGTGTTGTGCCTTACTACAGCCCTCTACATTGTTGTTGTCAGAAGAGATGGCACAGCAACAGTAGTTGCTGTTCAGTGGAATACAGACTCTGCTTTCTGAGAGGAATAACAGTTTCAAAGTCTTTTTAAGGACTTGAGAGGAGAAAGGAAAACCTCAAATACAAAAAAGTCCTTTTACAAACTACTGGGGAGACATTGGAGACAGGGAGACAAGAAAGCACAGTTCTGGGAGTCAGGGAGCAGCAAAAGACATGTCCTTTTAAGGAGACAGAAGAGAAGCAGCCTGCTGGAAAAAAGTCTCTTTGAAGCATATTAGGAGAAAATGTCATAGAGAGCAGGTAGCACAATGGAGAGTAGCAGTCACAGTTCAGTGGACAGAGCAGTGAAAATTTATTTTTACAGCCATTTTAAGGACTTTACTTAAGCAGAAGCTCATTAGAAACACTGGCGCCCAAGATGTTTGGGCCACCAGATGTCAAAGGCAAGTAGCCAAGTTGGCCACCACCCCAAAAAGTGATTTTTCCCAACCTGGTTCCTAACCTGTCTGGATCCATTCTGCCAGCAGGTAAAGATGGGTAGAAAGAGGGTGAGTACAGGCAGAATAACAAACCATCAAGAAACTGAATTAAAAAATACTGACAGCCCTGACAATCTGTTCATGCCCTACCATCTCTGCACTAAAGCACACCTTCACCTAGTAGAGAACTACCAGAAAATAGTCTTTACCTTCCCTGTCCTTTCATGTGGCAAAGCTTATGTAGCCCAGGTGCCATGTGCCAATGGGCTTCTACCCCTGCCTGTTGCCCTATGTACAGGTTAAGAGGCCTGGGTCCTGTTATGGTGACAATTGGGGGTTCTTTCCCAAAATTATAGATAATAGCACAGTGCCTCCACCCAGAATAAGTTGTAAGTGGGTCAGGTGACTGATTGGTACAGCCCCCTGGGATACTGCACCTCCCCAACCAACCAACCACCCTACATATGGAATTCCTCACAACCTTTCCCTACCAGATATCATAAGACAGTCAAAAGGCAAATTGCAATAAATCTCTTCTGATACAGCAATTTCAACAAGTTAACTCACAGTTTAATTTTGGGGTGAGGGTTAGGATAGGGGATACCTGGAAGAGGAAGAGCTGTGGAATTAAAGAATAGTAACTGAGTGCTAAACAACAATGTAAGGGCCAGTTTAACTCCCAGCTGCCCACTCCCACTGGTTCCAGTGTTCATAGGAATCATAGGAAGGAATACGAGTTCAGAGGCAAACCTATTTGGAACTCACCACCAATTTACAGGTGGAAATAATATTTCAGATTACCCACATGGTTAGCCAATTTATTTTTAAATGTTAGCATGGCATCACTCGTTACAATATCAGATGGTAGATTATTCCATGAACTAGTTATTCTCTGAGAAAACCAAGAGTTTAGTTTTCCAGTCTTGTTTGTGTCTGCTTTTAATTTATACTTATGGGATCTCGTATCATTACCATTGGTTTGTTTAACTAGACCAATTGTTTCTAATAATGCTTCATTGTGTACTGCTTTATGTGTCAGACATAAGTTTCCTCTTAAATATCTGTAATGTATTGAATAAAGACCTAATTTGTTTAGTCTGAGTAATCGAGTTCCCTATAATTACTTATTCTTTTGGTAAATTTTCTTTGTATTCCTTCAATTTGTTTTTGACATCCTATTTTTTGAGGGGCCCAAAAGGGGGCACAATATTCCAAATTAGGTCTAATAAGGCTGGCATACAATGGCATCAAGATTTCAGGTTCTCTACTTTTTATATTTCTCAGTATGCATCCCATTAGTTTATAGCTCTTATTGACCATACATCCGGTATGTTCCTTGGATTCAAGTTTATTAGAAACTAGTATACCAAGGTCCTTTTCACATTCTGTTCCATTTATAGCTAGATTATTGATTGTATATTGATACTGAAGATTTATTTTTCCCAGATGCATAACCTTGCATTTTGGAATATTAAGCTGCATTCCATTATTATTTGTCCAGGATACTAAAGAGTTTAGTGCTGACTGTAATTGGCATGTTGACTGTAAATTGTTAATAATTCCCCTCAACTTACAGTTGTCAGCATATTTAGTAATCCATCCATAAGCTGGAGACAACATGGATGCTGTAATAATGTTGAATAATGTTGGACCCAGGACAGAGCCCTGGGGAAACTCCACTTGTGACCGTACTGCTGGTGAATTTTAAATCTCTTACAGAAACACACTGAGTCCTATTTTCCAACCAGGATATTATCCAATTGATGATACGAGGATATATTTGAAGCTTAATTAAATGATCAACCAGTATTTTATGAGACATGGTATCAAAAGTTTTGGCATAGTCTAAAAAGATGATATCAACTGGTAGGCCCTTATCCAGAGATGCATTGACAGATTCAAAAAATTGCAACTGATTGGTTAAGCATGATCTGCCAGCAATAAAACCATGCTGTGTACTATCTAAGTGTGCATTGCTCTCGAGGTGCTGAGTGTTACCCTAAGAAGTCCCTGGGGTACCCACTTGGTGCAGGCCTGGATGTTGCCATGGGTTGGCCGGCTGTTGGGGCCCTGGAAGATTGAGAAAATGTTTAAATTTGGAATCACACACACCTGGTTCAGAATCCAGGAATCAGGTCCTGGGTATTCACAGTTTGTAGACCTCAACAACAGTTGACGTAACTATTTCCAGCTGCTCTGGAGTGTGGTTCTCTGCTCAATTCATGCAACAATAGGTGGGAGGGGGTCTCGGTTCCCCTGGCAGGTTGGATCTTGCTTGGAGGTCTTGCAGCTTGTCCCCTTGATTGAAGGTCTGGCCGCTTGTCACCTTCAGCCACTTCTGGCCCATTGCAGAGTTCAATGGCAGGTCCATACCAGCTCCAGAAGACCCAGACCCAGGAGTGGCTCCACAGCCTGGCTCCCCACAAGGGTTGTAGGTGCTCTAGTACCCCAGCAAGTGCTGGTGACCTCCTGAGACAGTGGGTCCCACTTGGAAGGGGTTAACTAGTTCCCTCCCTGGCTCTGGGTGAGGGCTGCCTAGCAGTAGGAGCCCTCTACAGTGCCTGCACTGAGGTGGTAACTAGGCAGTGCTTCCAAGTAAAACAGCTGTACCAGTGTGCCAAACAGGGGGCTAGCCTTCCTATTTTTACTCAGACTACAGAACTCTGCAGGGGAGAACCAATACTAATCCAACCCCTGTTTACTTCAGTGTTTGCAGCTCTAACTGTCCATAAAAGGTTAATTTCAGCTTCAGCTGGGACACAGCTCTCAGCCACTCAGTTCAGTCCACATAACAAAATCGCAGAACCTGGCTAGCACCCTGACTGGGAATGATTTGCCTCTTCAGAATTAATTTGAGTCCCAGTCTGCAAGTCAAGTCCTTCGCAGCAACTGATTAACTTCCAAAATGAGACAACGCAGAGCTGGCAGCACAATCAGATTACCAGTGCAGGGTCTCTGCAACTGGTATTTTCTCCAATTAAAGTAGCACAATTCACAGTACCTAGAGAGTTTCAGAATCCAGTCCAGCCTCTCTCTCTCTCACTCTCCTTGTCCTTTAACTCACTTTCCACAACTGAGACCTGAGCAAGGCCTCTCACAATTCAGTTGCTCTCACACAGAATCCTTCAAGCTCCAGAACAGCCCTGGAACAGACTGACTCAAACCCAAAAGTCCTGGGGTTTTCTCTCAGGAATTCAGCCTCCTGATTCGTTGTTCAAGCCAATCAGTCATCAATATCCATAGGAATCAATATTCTCTGATTGTTTATTGGAGCATGGTTTAGGTTCCTGAATTTGGGAAACTCCCTCTCCCAGAGGTCCTGTGGCTCAGTTTTGGGCACCTGGTAAGAGGACTGGTTGCTGGATGGGGTTAATGTATCACCAATATGTCAGCCCCTATCCAGCGCTATGCAATCAAACTCAGTTCCCCAACTTTAAGTATTTGATGCAGCTGGGAGATAACTCTTTTATTTACAATTTCCCCACTGTAATATAACCCCAACTGTGCCCTCTTAAGTGATGACACTTATATGCATTTGCCCCACACACTTTTGCTGTCACTACCACCAAAATGCAGTTCTCCAGGTGGCAGGCAGCTCCCTCATTAATATTAATGTAGGGCTCATTACTATGCATGAGCCCCGCTCTTAGCCCTACTTCCAGACTTTACTTTCAGCCCCTAAAATAGCGTCTGCACCACATTGTTCTGGTCACCAGTCCCCATAAAACTGAAGAGGGGCACCGGGACTGCTGAGGAACTCCCCGGCCGACCGCAAAACCAGCGGTAGGCAAGATCGAGTGCACCTTTGGGCATGCGCATTCGCTGCAAGCTCCGAGAAGCAAAATAAACCAGCGGTGCCGTGCTTTAAGTTTCAGGCCTGAAAAGGGGCAAAACAACCACTTGGATGTCCAGGGAATGGTGAGCACATAGGGACAGCAGGGCAAAATGGAAAACGAAGGGGCCATGCAGGTAAGCCTCCAAAGGGGGGAGGGTTACACTTAACTTAAGCAGTAGATGAAACAAAATAGTTGAACTTGCCAGACTCATATTACACTGTCAGAACTAGAAAAAAACAGAACCTTGTACTTTTTTTTTACTTCTACAGTACAATGCAATGTTGAAAGGGTTACTCAATTATGTTATATAGCACTCCACAAATAGTTGGTCAACCCACAGGAGTCACAGGATGCCTCTTGGCTTCATACATCCTGCTTGTCAGGCCTTGGCACCCAAGAAACAGTGCTACAGGACAACAGCTCACAATTTCATCCAGGCACTACAGAAGGAGACATTTCTAGCAGCACACAGCATACATTCTTGTGCTATGGAGTGATGGCAGGCACTTGCATCACAAGGCACAATAGGGTGCGTGGTTTTATCATGAAATAATCCCCTTGGGGTGTAGATATGAAGCACAGGTTGGAGTCAAGTGGTGATTAGTTCATGATAAGTGTACAGCCCTGGAGCTTCCTTTTTCTTGTAATGAAAGCAGAAAACATACAGAGTAGATTTACTTAGTATCTTGCTATGAAATTGGGTTTTATACAAGTTAGGTTTGTTCTGTCTGTTATTGAAGTGTTTTCTCTTGCCTAACCTACCATATGAGAATGCTAATTAGCTAGTTAAAAGCTCCTTCTATAAAATCTGTTTTATTGTGATCTGTGGTAAGGACAACTTAGGATTCCAGTGCCAAACCCTGTTTTACAGATGCTTAGAAATGAAAATTTAAAAGATATAGAAAAAAACGTCACATGCCTTTCACTGTTTTTTGCTTCTTGCAGGCCCCTCCTGCACCCCACGTGATTGGGCTCCTCATTACCCCACTGTCTACCAGACTCACCTCACCCCTTAATTTCATCCACTTCAGCTGTTCAGACTTATTCCTGCCAGGGGACCCCCCATGCTGCCACAAGGGAAGAAGCACCCTGAATCTCAAGGGTGATGGCTGAGGACAGTCAGTGCACTAAGGGGTCATGTGGTATGGGGGCATAAGGGAGGGCACAGAGTCCTATTTTCTCCCCACCTTCCCTCCACCCACATCTCACAGGGGCATGCACATAATGGTATCCTTAAGGGGGACTATATGGTAGAGTATGGTCACTCAGGCTGTCAAATGCACCTCTGCCAAGCCACCACCAAGAACTGCTTGTCAAATCCTCCCCTCTCCCAAGGGGGGAGCATCCACATGGAGATTTATTCACCTTCCCGGTTAGCCTCAGTTCTAGTTATCCTGAGCTCCGGGTGCAAACCCAGGTCCCCAGCATGCCTAGTGATCACCTTAACGCTCAACGCCTCGGCACCACCCCTTTCCTTGCTTCTAAGGTGAATTTCTGCATGAAACATATAATTTAACAGAGGAACATAAGCTCTGTGAAATAAAATCAACCCAGTAGTTCATTTAGGCAATGCCTTGCTCTCATGGTACTTACACTGTTTTAGAATTTGACTGTGCTCTCCCCTTGATTGTTCAAATCTTACATTCAGTGATATTCTACTCCAACAGAAACATATCTGACCTATGTTTAAAGTATGCACATTCCCTGATTCTACAGCCTCCACAGGCAACCCATTCCACAGGCTCATCAGCCTTCAACAGAAATGAATACTCCTGACTTTTTCTTATGGAGCCACAAGCCACTGAGTTCACTCACTGAAGAAACTAATTTTGATCCAGCCAAAAAGACACAGACTAAATCATGAAACTATCAAAATGTTGTCAATTCATCTAGACTATGTGATTCTGTCGAGACTTGACTGAAATCCCTTAATGGTTCACCAAAGTTACAATCATTTGAAAAGAAAAAGTTGATTTCACTGTGACTTTAGCACCCCCTGGTGTTACAGTTCTTTTGTAACAGAAGATAGGCAAGCTTTGCTTAATGACTTGTTGGTTCAGGTGCGCTGTGTTAATACTGGAACTCCTCCATGGAAAACATCTAAAAACACTTACAAATGTTATCTCCCTTTACAGTGCTAGAAAGTCAGACAGTAATCGGTATGTGGGCAGCAAGCCTTCCTCTACCAATTGTTTTGTTCAGTACAGTGTACACATTTGAGTCACTTACAATTCTTCCAACTAAAAAATAAAAATGCCCACATTACTTCAGAATAAAACAAAATCTGGCTGGCACTAAATGAGTCTACCTGTCTGGTTTCCCACCTCTAGAGGTTTTTCCTATGGAGCTGCTGCCTGCAAATATGTGTTGCTTCATTCACTTTTTCTCCTCTGAGGCACAGACCATGCTGTGTGAAGCAGGCCATCCAGCTCCATCCCTCTGATTGACTATTCCTACCTGTATGTAGCTGACTCCTAGTACTATCAGGTACTACAAGCCTTTCAGTTCTACACTGGGGGGCAGGCCAGGGTTCTAATAGTCATTTAATCAGGGACCACAAGCATAGGATCCTAAGGAGGATAGCTGTAGTAGTAAAACACAAAAGTTAAAGGGAAACGTCCACATTAAAATGGGCCCCACCTCAGTGTGAGGCAGGGCTCGAATACGACTTCTAGGAATGTAATATTTTTTACCTTTTAGCGATTTTAAGTATTTTCATAATTTATCTGGTTGATCCTGCCTCCCTGTCCGCCTGGCATTCTGCGATTCAGTAGTGTGAGCGGTGCCCCCACAACCACCCGTGGTTGTCCCGAGAATAACGTGTCAGTCAGGGATCAGCCGTGGGTCTCTCCTTTAGATCTATTTATTCAGTAGCTTTTAAAAGCTCCGGTTTGGAGCGTTCATGTCTCGGTGCCATACCAAGACCAGGTATTGACTAACAGTCCACTACCAGTCTATACCTGGTCTCGTTATAGCACCAAGACATATACGCTCCAAACCAAAGCTTCTAG
Source organism: Neoceratodus forsteri (assembly GCA_016271365.2). Lineage (NCBI taxonomy): Eukaryota > Metazoa > Chordata > Ceratodontiformes > Ceratodontidae > Neoceratodus > Neoceratodus forsteri. The sequence continues at coordinate 31,897,240 of CM057456.1, forward strand.
AAGCTACTGAATACATAGATCTAAAGGACAAACTCATGGCTGATCCCCGCCTGACATGTTATTCTCAGGACAGCCGCGGGTGGTTGTGGGTGTGACGTTCTTTACTACTGCATCATAAAATGCTGGGTGGACAGGGTGGCAGGATCAACCAGATAAATTATTTAAATACATAAAATCACCAAAAGGTAAAAATATTACATTCCTAAAAGTCTTAATCAGGCCCTGCCTCACATCGAGGTGGGGACCATTTTAACGTGAACGTTTCCCTTTAATCATGAACCAGATGTCTACACATACCTGGTGGAGCAAATAGTAGGCTTTATTACTTTGAGTTGAATACACACATTCACCGAGACTCCACTGACAAGGGGCCCAGTCCTCTGCAGAGGCAAGTAGAGTAGATACATGCTTGCAGTATTCCACATCAGATACATCCTACTTGATCACATATCTTGTCATTTACACACTTCACTGGAATGAAATACCCAAGGGAACAACCCATAGAACACTTGAAAAGTACTAGCTCACCAGGACCTCTTAACTCAGCATCATCTTGGGGTGATATACATTCCAAGGTGGCTCCACAGTATGGCAAATGTATGTTCCCCTTTGTAGGTTGTATAGTTGGGGGTTCCTTGGCCTCAACACGTTAACACATAAAGTTCAGAAGTTCACAGATAGTATTGCATCTGTCTCAGGAGATCCTAGTCACCATTATGAACAGCAAAACACAGGGTATTCACAACTCCTCTGATGACCCAGCAGGTCCTCCATCAGAGGCAGCACTGCAATGGCCACTGCCAAGTTGATGTTCTCATGGGAGTGTCTCTATAATGGAATGTTGTACCAACATCACAGGAATGATCTATGGATCACCTGGAGTGCACTCTTGATGAGCGTTTTCTACTCCTCTTTCCACTACCTCTGACCTCAGTCACACTGCCTCCTGAACTCAGCCTATGCTCATGGGTGCACTCCATTTTAAGGGTCTGTCAGCCCCTCACACTTTTCACACATCCCTATATCAGAGGACGGAGAGCCAAGGGTCTGTTATAACTTGAACATTCTTGGGGAAATCTGCAGCAGCAGATCCAGTAAACAAATCTAGGTAATTACATGGATTAGTGCGATGCCGTTCAACATCCAGAAACACCCATGGGTTACACACTTCCTCCTTAAATCCTTGTCATCCTCAGCAACATCCTCAGACCAGGAGCTACTGTACCTCTCCATGCAGTGCCTATAGGGAAACTAATCCTCCCCTACCTACCAGCATAAGCAAGAATGCCCAAGAGGGAATAGTGCAGCTGCTTGTTGTGTTCATACAGTGAACACTGAGAAACAGCTGGCAGGATTTAAAAAAAAAATATGTGCACAATTGCCGTGATTCACAAAGGGGTGTAAGGAGGATGTGTCCCACTTTATGTTGGAATGCAGTGCAGCAGGGTCCTGTGGACTCATTGGTGGCAATCACTACAGGAGCTCAACCTCATGTGTACACAGTCCCCTGCCCGATCCCACAGCCACACACTGCAGGCGGTCCGGGGGCATACCAGGGGAGCATGCCCACACTCCACACCATTCACTTAGGTGCAGAATGGCATAGAGTGCCTGGCCAGGATACGTGAAATATAACCATCCATACATGGGTTGTGCCCCCCGTGCCACCATCCGACTGGACACCAGCTGGGGCGGATGGTTGCTGGACCCCTGCCATACAGTGGTGATCATGGAAAAGTTTATCGGTACCTCGGTATAATGAGGTAGGGGCAGTAGCGTTAGCATTAGGTCATTAAGGCAGTAGGAGCATGTGTCATGCAGTATATGGCATGTGTTAGTTCTAACTAAATTCACTTAACTTTCACTTTACTCTCCACAGTGGACATATACCAGTTGGTGCTGTTTTGGGGTAAATTTACCTGCTAAGTTTGTCTTTGACAGCAGGTGTCTCCCTAGCCATACAGTTTCTCCTTCCCCCATTCTACTTAAATACTTGCATTGATGGCTAGCAGTTGATCAGCAAAGCCGACGAGCCTAGTATTATTTACTTTGCAATACCCATCTGCCGCCTTATGTTTTAATGGGAGTGTCTGAACTAACCTAAATCACCCTATTAAACTGAAACACAACACATTTATATGGTATATATAACCTGTATAGTAAATGAACACCAGCTTCATATTTGTTGCAGCATTGCACTGCACAAGAAGCATCGAGTAAAGAAACATGCAGTTTGAATTTCAAACAGAACTATCAAGTAAAAAAAAAAATTAAAAAAACTAGACCTGCATATTAGCAGTGCTTCATATTTGCAGCAGCCGTCCAAGACCCAGTACTGCATCAATATTATGATTTAGAAAAAAGTACTCAAAAAAGGAAAATCACAGTCTGGGACCAGGTGCACTTTTAAATTAATACCAAATGCAGAGTAAAGAAATAAAGACAGGAGACATGTAATTGTTATCAGTATTACTTTTTTATTGCATAGGACCCTTAAAAATCAGAAATGGCTTAGGGAAGGCTGGTGACTAGGGATAGTGCACATCTTGCACTGTTAAGGTGCGGCCAATTACAAATATTAATTAGTGCAACAGAAAAAAATGGTGCGCACAAATGGAGCTGGATACAAAAGATAAATTACATTTATTGAAGGAGCAAATGTGCCTTTCAAAGGCATGCAAAAAAACATCGCTACTTATCACTAACAGGCTTCATCAGGGGCAGATGTTTTATTGAGTGAAAGCATTTTAGGGTACTGTATGCCCAACTAACATTTTAATGAGTCGCATGTGCCAGCAAGCAGTATTAAAATAGAAACAGTGAATAATTAATATAAAATTTAAAGACACATCAAACAACTGGAGGACTGTTTTCTCTTTTTATTGCAGAACTCTCAGGACCACAGGTACATTGTCAGAATCAGATGGGCACTAAATGAGATGCAGTAGGTATTGGTAGATACATACTGTATGATGTCAACAGCATTATAAAATTGTGGCTTTGTTCTTCATAATAAATGTTTCATTAATAGACTGGAAATGAACACATACAGATACCAAGTCCTCACTAAGTTTTTTTCTTTGCTATCTTTGGGTAATCTAACTTATCCCATTGAACTGGTTTAGCACCTATCTGCAATATCCAGACCCTTGAAATCTTAGCTCCAGAGTTTATGTATTTGTTTATTGAAATAGTTTCACCAAGAAAGGCACACTGAGCAACAAGATGCTCGTCTCCCGGTGCGACCTGGGGGGAGGGGGTACAAGGAGGCTGGATAACACACAGGTTATCAACTGAGCAAATAACAGAAGCAAATAGCAGCATATGGATACAATTGCATTAAACTACAAGCAACAACACATGGAGTACATTGGATACTGTATGGAGTGTATAACAACTACCTAACATACAGTATAGCAGCAACACAAGGGAAAATTTAGCACACAGTATAATGCAGGTATAAGCAACAGGAGGCATAGGACACATGATAGTGCAGGACAAAAAGGCACAGGACAAAGTGCATAGGTTGGGGCTATATGCCAGCATTTATAGCAAAGCTAAGGCCGCTGGTCAGGCAGTGGGGAGGGGAGCAATTAGCGCATGGCCGAATCAGGTACAGGAGCAATTAGTGGTGAGGAAGTTAGCTAGGGTGGTATAAAGAGTGGACAGAGGAGGAATGCTGAATTTTAGATGGGAGATCATTCCATAGCTTGGGTAACCTGTGTGAGAAGGCGGCTTGTCCGGCAGTAGTCTTTCATCTAGGGATTGATAGTTGGCAGTAGTCACCGGATCTAAGATAATGGGTGGGGGAAGGGGCAGCTGAGAGCAAGCAGGAGAGGTAGGAAGGGATGGTGCCAAGCCATAGGTTAGATACATATTTAGCACAGTGTGAAATGCAGCGGTTTCTGAGGGATGGTAGTGCCAGGGAACGGTAGAGGTCGCAGTGGTGGGTAAGGGGTGATGCATCGAGAGCAAAAGGCAGAAGGCATTAAAAAGTGCATCCAGCTTAGATAGGGTGGACTTAGGGGCTGCACCATAAACAATGTCACAGTAATCAAAGGAGGAAAGTATCATCTTCTGGACCAGTTCACGTCTGACGGGGGAGGAGGCTGCTGCAGTTCCTATAAAGTGCACCAAGCATGGGATGTAGCTTTTTGAAATAGCATCGATGTGGTTTGAGAAGGAAAGATGGCAGTCGATCCATACCCCCAAGTAGTGGAATGAGGAGACATCTTTGAGTTTTTGACCATCCAGGGTGTGGAAATAGGGAAGGGATGGGAGTCTGGATAGGCGTTGTCGTGTGCCAAAAGTCATCGTTACAGTTTTTTTTACATTTAGGGAGAGCTGGTGAGAGCTGAACCATTGCTGTACTTTGTTGAAGTTGGCTTGGAGGTTAGTTTGTACCACTTCAAGGTTGGAGCCTGAGGAGAACAGTACAGTGCCATCTGCATACATGTGGATTGAGGTAGTAGAGCAGATGAACGATAAGTCATTTAGGAATATAGAGAACAGTATGGGTCACAGAACTGACCCCTGGGTGACACTGGTAGTTAAGGGAAAGGGTGAGGAGACAGCATTTGTGACTCTAATGGACTGAGTTCTGCCATACAGATAAGATCTGAACCAATCTGAAGTTGGTGACAGATGGGCGATTAGTGTTATATTATGTATCGGTAATGAGTCAGGTTAGCCAAAGATAGCAAAGAAAATATCGTAACTTATAAGTGACAGCCCGGTTTCTGTATGAGTTACTCCCGGTCTATTTAGTGCTGGTGTCAGCAGAAGGGCAATTGCCCTGGGCCCCAACAGCAGAGGAGGACCAACCATAAGTGTTCAAACACACACACACACACACACACACCCAGAAAAAACTGTGTCAATTTTGCTGCTCATCAGGCTCCACTCCCAAGTGTGAGTCACTGTTAAAATCAGTGCAGAGCTGACTGACAGAGAGAGCGAGAGCAAGAGCAAGCCATCCATTGTACGTGTGATAGTGGGAGAGAACCAGTGCGTTACCTGTCCCTGGCCTGCCCAACCAAAAGTACTTTAGTTTGTTGCTTGTCCATCCAGGACCTTAAGGCACTGACTTGTATAAACCCTCTGTATCTCTCTCCCCTCCCCCCCCATCATGGCATCTGGAAATGAGCCTTGGCTCACTGTGCCTTCCCTGCTCCACTCCCAGTCACTTATTTGCTCAGTGTGCTAATTTGGAGGATTTTGTAAAGTACCCTAAAATGTAATAAAGTTGTCACAACCCAAGCAGTCCCTATGGACAGTTCAATACAAAAAGGGTTGAATTATTTTTTTAATGGAACCCCACACCCCCCATCCCGAAACTTAAGAGGTGAAAACTTTAAACTTTAGTTGTCTGATCTGCAGCCAGGGACATCCCCAGAGTGCTTTTTGTCAGCTAGACTATCCAACTATTATTATTTTGAAAAGGGACTGCAAAATTAGAGTTTGGAATCTTCTCTTATAATTTGATGCTGAGCACAAGTTCCTCTGCTTTTCTGTGTTGGGGGGGGGGGTTGAAGGTGATGCTGTTAGATTTCACTGCTGCATTATGAATGGAATGTGAAATTGTCAGAATTCAGAAAATACAAACAAATATACCAGCATTTAAAATGCAGCAGTGAAATCTAATTGCTTCACTTTTAAAACCCCACAGAGAAAAGCAATGGAACTTGTGCTCAGCATCAAACTACTATATAAGAAATTATTCCCAACTCTAGTTTTGCAGTCCATTTTCAAAATAGTAATAGTTAACAGCTACAGATGTAAAAATATGTTTTTCTTGTTCATTGCTACCAAACAAGTACATCTTCTTGTGTTTACATTCGAGTTTTGTTTTGCCTAAATGAATGAAAACAAAATATGCATTAATTTTGTTATCGAGGAACGGCAGCTTGCCATTCAACACAGGAGCTCCAGGTGTAAATGAAGCTGGAGTCCAGTGAGCAGCAAGTGGCTAGATACTCTTATGGAAAAATTATCCATTTGTGTGTTCAAACATGTAACTGATTTCTGAATTATCTTCATTTCAGTAAGGAGCCAAGAACACATAGCTTTAACATTAACAGACGAAAGTTTCCAGATTGATTGGTATCACCCAACGCAGTATGAACCTGAGCAGGGGCTATCTTCCATCCTTTACTCCCTGCACTGAGGACTGCAGAAGCCATCATTTTCTGTTTCTACCAGTCTTCAGAATACTGTCTACCGTCCACCTCATGCACCGAGGACTCTACATTTAATTTAACCACCTTACCAAAAAAATGCAGTAGTCACTGCAGAAGACTGTAAAGTAGTGACACTAGTGAAGGATATAAATAATAAGAAAAAACAACAATAACAAAATATAAAATAAAATAAAAACTAGCATTGTCAATTGATGGGAATACAATGAAGTAAAGTAAATACCGTGGGTACAATGGGAAACATGGTAGCAGGTTGACAATCAGGGTTGCATAAAGATATAAGAAAGGCAAAGTGAAATAACACTTCTGTGTGTAATAGAATTGATGTTTAAGAGGCAATTTTTTGTGTCAGATTATGACTTAACTGCTGAGTTGTTGAATAAGGAGAAGACATACAAGGCAAAAATCAGTTGATTTACCACATGTTTGGACAGAAATGTAAGGGAAAAATGTTCTTATTGAATCTTAGGCAGCACAAAAATCATGGCACATACTGGGAATTCAGAAATTAGATGATTCCTACCTTGCTCATTTATGATCCCTTCACTGCAGTCATCATACAAATAGCTGTCAATAATGTTTTTATATAGTGTAGCTGAGTCATACATAAGCTTCCTGTAATAAGTCAGATCAGACATCTGCCTAATGACTTCGTTCTTTTATTTGCAGTAAATAAAAATGAGTCGGAGTTACAGGGAATACTGGGAGTCCTGGATGCAATACACTATATCCCATGTGCAGAAATAGGATTCCAAGATGTTAGAGCGCTGGTTTCAGCAAGGCATGCACTTTTTTCACTCTCAGGAAAGTGTCTTCTATTTGAAAAAAACTTTATCTTAAAGTACTTGCAAACTAGAGAACAAACTGTCAATTAATAACTGCCAGAAAGAATTCTATCTCTAAACTATTATGTATGTGAGAGCAGATACTAGCTGTACATGGCCCATGTGCAGTAGTAGTAAAAAAATGTCCTGGAAAGTAACCATAGCTGAAATCAATAATCAGTATTGTTGCTCCATATATCAGTCAGAACTTGTTAATAAAGGAGTTTGAATTTTCGCACCTTATGATAAACATATTTTCAAATACAAGATGCTTTCCTGAGTGTGAGAAAGTGAATGCCTTGCTGAAACAAGTGCTATTACATAATGTTACCCTTATTTGCAGTACAGTATCAAATCAAATTAAATCTTTATTTATCCAGGCGATCATCATTGAGCAAGCTCATTTACAAGATGGACCTGCTGTTGTCCAAGACAGTTATACATACATAGATTGAGAATACAAAGTACAACATGTGCAAAGAGTTACAAACAAATTTACAGAAAAGTGGTAGGTGCACGATATACATTCCAAGTGTTCTTGTAGGAACATACATGCATCACTCAACTTTGCTGTGGTATAGCTTTATATTTCATATTAGGATTCCAATATGTGAGAGTGCTCCTTTCAGTAAGGTATTCACTTTGTCATGCTCAGGAAAGTGTCTTCAATTGCAAAATAACTATCTTACAGTGCATGAGAACAAACTCCTTCATTTACAAGTTTACTGGTGCTTCCACATCATTTAGAAGTGCAAGCCTAGCTAGGGTGAACTGCCCAGGAGTTTATTCAAGACAAGGAGACAGGACAATATGCAAAATTAAGTTAAAAATGATCATTTTGCAATATTCAGATACTGTAGTTTGCTGTTTTTCTTTTGTTTAAGAAAGGCATAAGTGCAATATGACATGAATTTGCATGTGTATGTTAATTATTGTAGAAACCAACATTTGTGTTTACATTAAAAACATCAGAAACATTGATTCTCAGAGCCTGGTAAAATGACAAGAAATCTGCACTGAACCACATACAGTAGTTCCTGTGATTAGCAAATGGGCAGCCCAATCGAAGGGGCATTCCCTTCATTAGACTCAGTGTACTGTAACACCCACCAGCAGGGCAGCTAGACGAACACCTTTAAATTTCCCAATTCTGACTACTACTGTATATGAAGCCATGCAACCCAGGATTGTGGATGCATGTAGACTGTTGCCAGATTTGTTTTGAATTTTGGGCCATGGCACTTTAAATGAGTTGTATTTTGCCTGGCAGCATACAGCTGTCACTGTCATTTGTGGGACCGCTCTAGTTACATAGATACATAGATACATAGACAGTGTCGGCAGATAAGGGCCTATGGCCCACCCAGTCTGCCCATTTGAGCTTGTAAGTTCAGTTTGTTTTCCTAGAAGTCTGTTTCCCCTTACCCCTGACCTGCAGAATTCCTTTATGTCTATCCCATGCATTCTTAAATCCCGTGACCTATGGCACGGGATTTAAGTTCTATGGCATGGAAGAGAACAAGCATAAAATAAATGTAGTATTGTAAATATTATATAAGATATGACATTCCCATAAAGGACACTAGTGAATATTAATATGTGCAAATGTACTGTATATACTGTAGAAACATGCAGCCTTTATCCCCCAAATACAGAGGCAAGACCATTTTAAAGGGACACTGTCAGCATTTAGCTGTTTTTATAGCACATGTCAAAAACACAACCTGAACAAATTGTATCAGTCTCCAGACTATGTCTCTGTTCGGCTTAGTGTAAAATGCTGTTTTTATCTTAATGTTTATTATTTTCCTGTCTCCCTGTCCCAAATGAAATCCCACATGTGCCATTTAAACACAGCGGAGGAAGCACAAGTGAACTTGTGAATGAAGGAGTTTGAATTTTTGCAAGCACCTTAAAGAGTAACTTACTTTCAAATATGAGACCCTTTCCTCAACAAGAAAAAGTGAATGTGCTGCTGAAAGGAGCACTCTAACATATCGGGATCCTGACATGAAATACAGTATAAAGCCATGTTGTATTTCAAATAAGGATTAAAGTGTGTTACTGCATTCCTTTCAACAATAGATTCACTTTTCATGCTCAGGACAGTGCCTTGTATTTGAAAATAACTTTATCTTATAGTGCCTGAGAGGAATAAAAATCCATCCATGAATTTACTGGTGGGTCCGCACCATCAGAAGTGGACAAGAGGCTACTGCAAATTGCCCAGGGTTCTACTCAAGACAGGGAGATCGGAAAATAAGTAAAAATAAGATACAAATTAGTATGTTTCACATAAACAGAACTGAGGCATAATACCATATGTCAATTGTGACTGATATGTGCATCAGCAGCCTTTGTTTTCCATTGTACAAATCAGCTAAAAGCTCACAGTGGCCCTTAAAAATGGTCTTTCCTCTGTATTTGGGGAATAGTGGTTGTATGTTCGTATATACAACTGCATATATTTGTGTTCAGTACTGTTCTTAACTGGCATGTCATCTCCAATAAAATATTTGCAATAATACACTGTAGTTTATCTTAGTTCTCTTCTGTTGACACAAAACTAGGGAGGTACCACAGATGTGACAGTTGTATGTTACCGGACAAAAATGCAACTCATTTAAAATCAAAGGACCCATAATTAAAAACCAATTTGGCAACAGTATACAGTATATGCATCCACAGCAGAACTTCACATAATAGTCAGACTTTGGGGAATGTAAAGGTTTCTGCCTACTTTAGCTGCCCTACTGCTGGGCGCTATAGTACTACTGTAAGTCTAATGAAGTGCATGCTCCTATACCACTGCACATTTGGTAATCACAGGAGCTAGTGTAAGTCTAATGAAGTGCATGCTCCGATACCACTGCACATTTGGTAATCACAGGAACTGCTGTAAGTCCAATGAAGTGTAAGTCTAGTGAAGTGCATGCTCCAATACCACTGCACGTTTAGTAATCACAGGAACTGCTGTAAGTCTAATGAAGTGTAAGTCTAGTGAAGTGCATGCTCCGATACCACTGCACGTTTGGTAACCACAGGAACTGCTGTAAGTCTAATGAAGTGTAAGTCTAATGAAGTGCATGCTCCTATACTACTGCACGTTTGGTAATCACAGAAACTGCTGTAAGTCTAATGAAGTCCATGCTCCTATACTACTGCACGTTTGGTAATCACAGAAACTGCTGTAAGTCTAATGAAGTCCATGCTCCTATACTACTGCACGTTTGGTAATCACAGGAACTGCTGTAAGTCTAACGAAGTCCATGCTCCTATACCACTGCACGTTTGGTAATCACAGGAACTGCTGTAAGTCTAACGAAGTGCGTGCTCCTATACCACTGCACGTTTGGTAATCACAGGAACTGCTGTAAGTCTAACGAAGTGCGTGCTCCTATACCACTGCACGTTTGGTAATCACAGGAACTGCTGTAAGTCTAACGAGGTGCATGCTCCTATACCACTGCACGTCTGGTAATCACAGGAACTGCTGTAAGTCTAACGAGCATGCTCCTATACCACTGCACGTCTGGTAATCACAGGAACTGCTGTAAGTCTAACGACGTGCATGCGCCTATACCACTGCACATTTGGTAATCACAGGAACTGCTGTAAGTCTAACGACACATGCACCTATACCACTGCACGTTTGGTAATCACAGGAACTGCTGTAAGTCTAACGACGTGCATGCTCCTGTACCACTGCACGTTTGGTAATCACAGGAACTGCCGTAAGTCTAACGATGCGCATGCTCCAATACCACTGCACGTTTGGTAACCACAGGAACTGCCGTAAGTCTAACAACGCGCATGCTCCTATACCACTGCACGTTTGGTAATCACATGAACTGCTGTAAGTCTAACGAAGTGCATGCTCCGATACCACTGCACGTTTGGTAATCACAGGAACTGCCGTAAGTATAACGAAGTGCATGCTCCTATACCACTGCACGTTTGGTAATCACAGGAACTGCTGTAAGTATAACGAAGTGCATGCTCCTATACCACTGCATGTTTGCTAATCACAGGAACTGCTGTAAGTATAACGATGCGCATGCTCCTATACCACTGCACATTTGGTAATCACAGGAACTAGTGTAAGTCTAACGACGCGCATGCTCCTATACCACTGCATGTTTGGTAATCACAGGAACTGCCGTAAGTCTAACGACGCGCATGCTCCTATACCACTGCACGTTTGGTAATCACAGGAACTGCTGTAAGTATAACGAAGTGCATGCTCCTATACCACTGCATGTTTGCTAATCACAGGAACTGCTGTAAGTATAACGATGCGCATGCTCCTATACCACTGCACATTTGGTAATCACAGGAACTAGTGTAAGTCTAACGACGTGCATGCTCCTATACCACTGCACGTTTGGTAATCACAGGAACTGCCGTAAGTCTAACGACGCCAGCATGCTCTTGCACCACTGCACGCTTGGTAATCACAGGAACTGCCGTAAGTCTAACAACGCGCATGCTCCTATACCACTGCACATTTGGTAATCACAGGAACTAGTGTAAGTCTAACGACGCGCATGCTGCTACACCACTGCACGTTTGGTAATCACAGGAAGTGCCATAAGTCTAACGACGCACATGCTCCTACACCACTGCACATTTGGTAATCACAGGAACTGCTGTATCTACAGCATTTAGGAAAGATTTTTATAATTTCTAGAGGGCACAACTGATTGATGTTTCAGACCTTTTTAATTTCAACAAAAACACTGGTTTCAACAGTAACTAATATATGTACATTATATAAGATACTGTCATCTTGTACTTGTGCTAGTGCTAAAAAAATATTTTGTATAAATCAAGAAAAAAGTTTAAAAACTGCAAACGTCGACCCCCATACATGTATATATTTCTATGTCATGCTTGGTTCAGGGAGCATCACTTCTTTATGGTACAGCGCCAGGTGAAGTTTGTCCTCAAGGCACTGACTTGTATAAACCAGCAAATCAAATGTGCATCATGACTTCAATTCAAAAATAAAAACTTGCAGAGCAAAGTGATGATTTCTTTTTATTAAATTGTTATACTGCACCAATTATTTACAGGTGTACAATGCATATGTGTGTGTGTGTGTGTGTGTGGTGTGTGTGTGTGGGGAGGCTGCTAATCATCTTGAATACACTGTTAGGAGAATATTTCCATGCTAGAACTAACAGGCAGACTCATGTTTCCAAGTTGTTACAGCTATAGCCTTGAACAGTCTGGCTTACCATTTGCTTTTGCCATTAATTTATTATACAAAGGCACGATTTTTTGTATCGAGCCAAACGTCACATTTTTAACAAGTATTTTGAGGACAGTTCCTAATGGCTTTCTAACTTCTAAATTCACAAAGAAAAACTTGGCAAAGGGATGCATCAAGTCACTGCTTTTCACTGAAGGATCTTCGGGAAAAGAGACACTGAGGCAGCTGTTAGTGGAGCATATTTGCTTCTATTGAAATTGGAGTGCCTTTAAGTAGGAGAGCAATTAGTCACCATGACAACAGACAGCCATGTAGGTTATCAGATGTTTCTTCAAAAAGGGAATATGTGCCATCGGTTGGGGGAGGGGGAGAGCCCCTTTCAGACTCACTGTTTTGAAGACAGGTTTCACTCGGTTGGGGGAGGGGTTGAGTTATTATGTTCTGTTTTGTGTGTAGGTCTAGGAATAGCAAATTCCTATCACAAAAACTGCCAGGGTGTCAGTGTATCAATACATATGAACATATGAAATTGGCAGCAGAAACAGATCTCACAGTCTATCTCGTCTGCTTGAGTGTGCAGCTAGCACCTCATCTCACAGCTGCCCCTCCTGCCCCCTCTTCCCAGTATCCCTTCCCCTTACCCTGTCCAAACCCCTCTTGAAACTGCCCACCATCTTACAGGACATTATCTCGTCTGGTACGGTGTTCCATTTGTCCACCACTCCTTCAGTGAAAAAACGTCTCCTCATCTCCCTCCTGAATCTTCCCCCCTTAAATCTCAGTCTATGCTCCCTCATGTCCCTCCCCTTTTTCATCTGGAAAATCCCTTCTGTGTTGGTCTTGTTTATCCCCTTTAGATACTTAAAGATCTCGATCATATCCACCTTATGCCTTCTCTCCTCCAGTGAATACATATTCAGCTCTCTCAGCCTGTCCTCATAGGGTTTGCTCTCTAATCCCTGGATCATGTTTGTGGCTCTTCGCTGCACCCCCTTCAACAATTTGATGTCCTTCTTCAGGAATGGGCACCAGTACTGCATGTAGTACTCCAGGTGGGGGGCTGACCAATGACCTATACAGGGGCAGAATAATCTCCCTCCTTCTGGAAGAGATCCCTCTTGCAATACACCCCAGCATTTTGTTGACTTTTGCTGCCGTCTTCCTGCACTGAGCAGAGTTGTTCATACAGAAGAAGTCAGGTCCATTTTAACCAGATTTATCCACCTAGAAAGGGATACTGCCTGTTTGTCATGTACATCCTTTCTATCTCTCAAGATCATAGTTGTCTAACCTCTCAACCCTATTATTTTTACATTCTTTTTGGTATTATAACATTTCTGTCAGACAGGGGTTTGCAAAGCACCTCACCCCACTGCCCCCTACCAAAACATGTAATCATTAATTCATTTCCAGTGTTGCAAAGTAAAAAAGATGCCATAAATCTGCCCGTCCCATCACTTCTCATTCAGTTTTATACAATGTTAAGCTTTATAAGTATATAAATTAGTGCAACAAGATAATCAGCACTATTTTGCTACGCCCCATATTCAGTGCATTATCTGAAAGAAACCTGCACAGTTCCAAATAACTGCTCGGGTTATCACACGCAACTACAGAATGTATTACTATTTTGTTACATTGTTAACTTTAACAGAGATACAGAATAACTGTGATTTTCTTTATACTGTACAATGATGCGATGTTACAAAAGTGAAATGTTATAAACAAGCAATACAGTACAGTATATTGTTTCTTGTGATTGGCCAAGCAGGGATTGGAACTGTGCAGATTTCTTTCAGATAATGGACTGAATAAGGGTCACAGTAAATACAGCATTACTTACAGTACTTTATTAACCTTATACTTTTAAAGTTAATCACAGAATAAAAATATTTGATTTGACTGAGCTTAATAGACTAGTACTTATTCATATGTAAATAATTACATTGTTCCCAGTATACAAACCAAATAGTGATAATTAATGTTTTACTGCAGAACAGGGGCTGGTAGGACTTTACAGTATGTCCCCAAAACTCTCAGTTTACAGTACCAAACACCATTAAGGACCATGGTGTAACTGATGGTACATAATGAAAAAATGCCCACGAGGTTATGTACTGATCAGCCCTCACATGTCTCTCTTGCAGGTTGACCAAATTGTAAATAGCTAAAAGTTGAAGTAATGTAGCACTAGATGACTAACCACAATCATTAAATAGTTCAGACTAGCAGCTTTAAATACTGTGTCCCTCTTACATATTTTCTCAATGTCTGCCAGGTTTGTAATTGCACAAGTTCATACAATGTTCTACAATTTTGTTTAGCACCTATGGCACTTTGTAAAGCATATCTGAAGAACGTGTTTCATGTACAGTAAGTCATCTCAGCAGTGTTTACTACTCACAGGTAGAGGCAGTGATATACCTTTAGAATATAAAGCAATGGCTATAATGTGTAGCACTGTATTATTATAAAGATTAATAATTAAATAATACATGGCACACAATTTTAGTGTTAATTACTGCTTCTAAGCTAATTAAAATTTTGTACGCCCACAAATCACTCTGTTACTAGGAGAGACAATTTTATGAGTAATATATACATAGCTCTGACAGAATGCATATCAGTAGCTGAGAGGTACTGTAAGTGAGGTGATGCAACTAATAGGGCACCAATAGCCCTCTGCCTGTTGATCGGATGTGGCTCAGCAAGAGAAGGTGAAGGGAACATCTAGTTTAAACACCACTGTCCATTACATTCTGGGATTACAGCTCTCTGTTTTTTTTTTTTTTTCACTTGCTCAACTGCATATACAACCACCTGAAAAAATTAAAAAACAAAAACAAATGAGGGGATCTCATAAAGTGAAGAGGTTTGTAATGGAGATGGCAACTGGTGTACCCCCCCCCCCCCCACACACACACTCACACATATTAACTTGGCTGGCTGCAATCTGAGTGAATGTCAGGTAAAGTGCACACTGTATTTTTATTTGCACATTTCCTCTCATTCATTCGGACACAAGTTGGTTTGGGATGGAGGGGATTTATTTACTGTCTGGGCTGTAAGGTCGAAGTAGGAATTTGTGAGGACTTTTTGGGTGAAGTTCCAATCTTGGGGGATGGGGTTGATGTGCACATGATGCAAACCTCAGCTAAAGCTGTGAGAACTTGCCTGGTATAATAATGTTAAAAGGTATCATTAGGTGTTGTGTCTTTGGTTATGCTCTGGGGTGCAGAATATAATAACAGCGGAGATACATTTTATTATTGTTGCTTACTTTAAATGAATCGGTTTGTTTCATTTCAAGTAAACAACAATAATGAAATGCCTCTCTGCTAACTCTTATTAAGTTCTGCACACCCCAGCATAACAAAGAACTCAATATCTAATGGTATATTTTAACATTCTATACCAGTTCAGCAATCTAAATGATAGTTTTCTTTGTTATTACTTACCTTATAAAAACAACTGTCAGGTTAAGGAACGTGTGTATAATTGTAAAACGTGACCAAAGCCTAACAATAAGAGGCTTTCACATAATTTAAGAAGCAGTGCTTGAAAGAATTAAATAGATTAAGGAATATGCAAACTTTGATTCTAGATCTGACTCTCAGTACAGACTGGTAGCTATGGAGGTCCAGGCAGTCTTTTTACTTTGTGATACTTTACAATGATTGCTGCTAAATAAGAATGAGACCATGTATAAAAGCTTAAGACGTTTTGATGGTTCCATTACCAGCCTGAGATGCGCTGATCAGGATCCCCACTGCAGTACACTTTACTAAGTACAGATAATCATAGAAAGATGTTATGGACAAATGTGGATCCTCATGTATAAAAACAAACTAACAAAACACTGTTCTTTAACACATCTTCCTATGCTTTCCTATATTTAGTGCTGCATGAATTACACTGGCAAGGATACTACTGTTGTTAAACACTGCCAACCACAGCCACAGTGTGAGGCCCTTAATAGGTCTTTGAAGTTAATTAACTGCTAACTTCCACAAAGTTAATTGTACTCCTTGTAAGCTGCCCAGTCCCACAAAACCTGATCCAGCTCTTGTGGGGGAGGGGACTGATGTGCAAATGGTGCAAACCTCTGTTAAAGTCGTGAGGACCTGCCTGGTATAATATTGTTAAAAGGTAACCATTAGGTATTGCGTCTTTAATTATGCTGACACGTCTAGAATGTAATAAGAGCTAACTGAGATACATTTCATGATTATTGTTTACATAAAATGTATTTATTACAATGTATATATTTATTTATACAATAGACAAAATATGGTGCTAGCATAGGCAATAGGCAAGTCTTTCATGGTGCACTTACCCAACCACCCCTCCCTGATCATCAGTAATAATAACCCCATAACAAGTGATCGGCACCTGGGATTGATCCTTGTGACAAGATGTACTGTATGTGCCACACATAAATGCATGCTTGCTAGATCACTTCATTAAAAAATGATTACAGTAACCCCAAGGCACCCACTCCACATGCCAACTGTTTCCAGTTAGAGAAAATAATGTTTACATTTTTTCACATAACTTATGCGAGTCATGTTACAGTCCAGAGCAGTCAGTGTGAATCCACCCACCCTCCCTCAGCAGGTGCCCGTATCAGTCAGGGGCAATGACAAATTATTTGGTCCTTGCTGGCTGGAGCTGTTGTAATTTTTTGTTTCCTTTATTTTTTTATTACAACTTAGAAAATGGCACAGGGCAGTCGGGAGCCAATCCTTCCTTGTCCGACAGAAGATAAAAAAATGTAAGTACTGCATTAATAAATGAAAAACAGAACAACAGGACTGAGTGTGTTTCAAAAAATAATAAATTGATAATGCAGGTGAAGCAGCAGTGAAAGGGTTAGGCATTGGTATCGAATGTCAGTCCACAGTTCTTCCCCCCCCCCCATTCTTTGTCACTCCAGTCACGGCCCACAGAGTCTCTCTCAGGTATCCTGCCTGATCCTGTGCACCTGAGGTCCCCTCGACCCTGAGCCTCCTCTCTCCACCCCTCCACACAGCCAGCACCCCCAGCTTAACCCCTCCAGGGTGGGGCCACTTCTCCTCTTTGGGCAGTCTTAAAATTTAGACTCTGGCTGCAGGTGGGGGCCCCAGTGGAGGAACTGGAAGGCCAGGTGAGGTGGATCCAGCGGTGGGCATGGGGGTCAGGTGCCATCACCTACTCTGCGGAGCCGGGCTTTTTGCTTGTTCTGGTGTTCTTTCCCCCCTCCCCCACATGGTGCTCTCTGACACATGGTGCATGGCAACCCTGCCAGCATCAGCCATGCTGATGTGAAGCTGATGCACTGCAGCACCCCTGATCTCCACTGGGAGCCACTGATGCACTGGACAAGCCTCAACCCTCCCCCCGGGGGAGGAGAGCAGCCCAGCGGGTGCTCAATCCTTGCCCTGTCCCTGTCAACCCCTGGCGCCCGAGCTTGCTCCCGAACTCGGGTCACCAGCGTGGCACTAGGTGTGGCATCCAGCACCACAACCCTCAGCACCATTGGGCTGGACTAGACCATGGTTATTGTACAAAAATATGTGGAAAAACTACAGGATAGACAAAAATTCAATGCTAGCATGGAAAAATGGAAGGTTAAAGTAGAGGGTTCTTGCAGTCCCTCCCTAAGTTCAGCATCACTTTAACATTCACATAGGCAGTTGCAGCTGAGAGAGGCTGCTGGCTTTGTGTGTGTGTGTGCTCGCATTTCACCATCTTTCGTAGGTGTTTCCTATTTGTTAAAATATACAATCATTATATAACTGTTTAGCACTCTCTACATATATTCTGCCTTTCCCATCACATTAACACCAAGGACAGAATATTGTGCTTGAGAGGTGGGAACAGTCGCTTAGATTAACACATAAGTGGGAAGAAACAGAGACTTGGCCAGCATCAGGTACTGAGGTCAGGGTGGCTATGAGTAATCCTACAGTACTGTACTTTGAGTACAAATAATATTTTAGGATCATGGTCAGAGCTGGATTTTATCATTTATTTACCCAAAATGTCCCAGCTCTGAGATACATGAATTGAGTTTTCAGGGTAGTCTTCCTTCTAATTATTTTCTGTAGCTGGATAGACTATATAGTGACCCAGTGAATAATTACTTGGCTCTGCTGGAGAAATGGGAACAGATTCTAAATGAGGTACAGACTGAGAAAGGAGAGGAACCAATCCAGGATTCAGCATAGAATTGGTATGCACAGATGCTGATCCATTATTAGGAGCAGACTGGTGAAGGATATGTACTAATACAAGTTCCAGTGCCGAATGAGGGGGAACCGAGACCTGTTCACAGTAACAACTGTATTTAGTTTAGTTTAGGGCTGATTTTGAGCAATTTCTAAACTGCTGTATTGATCGTCACATTTGGGACAAGGGTTCAAGCCTCAGCACTAGCCAGGGTTTGTAACTGGTGAAACCCTGAGTCTGTGTATATGCAGTGTAGCACTGTGGCTTAAGGCACTATGTGTTTTGTGGGCTGTTTCAGTATTGAGCTGCTCTGATTCATTGCACTGATTAGCTGGATTCCAGGTTGCTGGCATGCTTTCATTTATTGTGCATCTCTCCAGGGTATGCATACAGTAGCAACCTCCTCTACGCTCCTCACCATGTCTCATTGATGTCCCCCTCAACAACGCCACCCACTACTACCACCACTGTAACCATCTTTAAATGTAACCATCTGAATAGTTTAACAAAATGTTTGTTTATTTTTTTTAATGGGTAAAACACACTGGAACCATAAAATTTGCTTTTGAGGTGTGACCCACAAATAATGCATACAACTACATACAGATACAATCAAATTTGAATACAAAAAATTTCAGACATCAAATAATACAAATTTAATAAGCTCTGTGAATTAGGAGCTTTTGATTGCTATGGTGAGGGACTTCAAGTATGGTAGTAGGAGTATGGTGATAAGGGCACATGCTTATTTAATACTCTTTTCCTCATCCCTCCTCTGACATCCTGACCTACCATATGCCTGTTTGTTTTTTAATTTTTTTCTTATAAACGCTGCATGAACCAGGAATTTTTGGCTGTATTTGGCTGACTATCGGCTAGGTTCAGTGAAAAAGCCAAGCTCCATGCTGTTGATCAGAGTACTTTCATTAACTGCATCATGTTAAAATAATTCGGAAAGTATAAAAAGATTTACCAGGGTTGCATTGCTTTTTACTGAATGATAGTAGATGCCGGTGGTAGCAGGTGTGTGTGTGTGTGTGTGTGTGTGTGTGAGTGACTAGGCAACAAAATGACCACAGTAGATGGGTTGCTGAAATCTCCAGCATTTATCAACCAATATGTTATGTCTGTGACTCTGTCTTCCCCCTTCCATTCTGGACTGCGACTTCACTTGCAGACCAAAGTGTGATGCTAATAGAATAGGTGTCTGATTTCTGGGTTTTTTTTTTTTACTTTTTAAATGGAAAAAAAGAAAAAAAAAACATGGTCCAGTAAATTATTTTCTATCACAACTACTGCACATAAAGGCATCAGCATAGCATGTCTTGTACTAACGTGATGCCAAATAAATAAAATAAACAAACACATAGAAACAAAACACAACACGATCTAATAATATATCAATAATAAAATTAATAGCTACAACAAGAAAAATGTCTATCAGATATTATCATTCATTCAATGTCAGTCACTTCGGGACATGCATAATGAGGAACAAAGTGAAAGTTTAAACAGCAAAAAAAAATACAGCATAATTATTAACTCAGTCTGTACAAAGATACTGGCAAATAAAAACAAATCCACACAACTTAGCATACTTTGTTCTTTTGCTGTAAAAGTGATCTAACAAATTTTCTGTTGGGTCCAACTACTGTTGACAGCACTTCTTTGTCAGGTGATTGGGAACTAACAAAGGTTGTGCAATATCACATCTTGAGCTGGCACTGCTACTCACAGCTCGAGCTTCCACAGAAATAAAGCACCACACATTGTTTAAAATAAAATAGTTATCTTTAAACAAGCAGCACAACATTGATAAGTATTAATCTGAGTGCCTTTTTTTGGTTCACTCCTTGCAAATTACACAGCAAACCAGTCGTTCAGTGTCCTTTTTTTCTCAATATGGGGGTGATCACCATCCTGTGGTGATCAAAGGAAGGACATTTAGGCAGCTAGTGTACCGAGTATTTAAGGTACTCTAAGCGCATACTGCACTACCACATTGCTACCAATCGGCATACCTTGCCACCGCATTTCTAACAATCATCATACTGGGGTACCGATAACCTTTTTCACAATCACCACTGTACAACTGCCCTTGCCCACCAATCCACCTGGATGTAATGTTGGGGGCCACTGACATTCGGGACAGGGCTGGGGCTCTTGGGGGGGGGGACTGTACTCTGCATAAGAGCCGGGTCAGGTGTGGTGGATACCTGCACCTGCTATTCACCTCCCCAGACCTACACCATAGTGCACAGGATTCACTGCAGGACCCAGGATGGGCATCCGATTGGATGCCTGCCTGGGTCCAGTACACCACCCATGTCCACCCTCTGTGCACCGGGGGATGGGACCACAGACAGGCAGCTAGCGATAGTGAATACCGCTGGTGCATACCTGTCTGCAAGCATGGAACAGCATGGTTACTCTACTTGGTTCTCCGATGTGGGAACTGCACCTTAGTGAATTGAGGCCAATGATATTGCAAAGACATGCACTATAGCCCTCACAAATCGCTGTCAACTTTAGCCATGCTCCTGACCTTGGACTTATTGGTTGACAGCATCCTGGGATAGCTGCACCAACCTCCCCAATCCCTCATGTAGTGACTGGTGTATCCACTACATGAATTCTCTAAAAAGAAACTTACCAGGTCTGTGCACAGTGGCC
The DNA here is from genome assembly GCA_016271365.2 of Neoceratodus forsteri. Taxonomy (NCBI): domain Eukaryota; kingdom Metazoa; phylum Chordata; order Ceratodontiformes; family Ceratodontidae; genus Neoceratodus; species Neoceratodus forsteri. The sequence continues at coordinate 31,918,359 of CM057456.1, forward strand.
TGTTTGCATGCATAAAAAGCAGAAATTGCAATAAGTTACACAGTTGACAATTAGCATGCTTGGAAAAAAATAAGTGCTCAAGCTAGGATTTGAGCCCAGGTTGCTCAAAACCCTAATCTCTTCACCCCAGTCAACTGCTAAACATCACGCTAATTAGACCCAAGGGAAGCCACACTTTTCCCTCCTTAGACAGTTCACATGCACCTTTTCCTGTGCAATACTTCTGGAATCCAGTCCAAGGCACCATAAAGCACTGTCTTCGTGGTTTAGGGCCACAAGGCCAGAATAAAACATTAACAAAAAAGATGCATCCCAAACGATACTGGAACCACAATGTGTAAGGCAGAACAACTGTGCAGGAGATGGGCTACACGGTACTGAAAATACAAAACTACTGGCTATGGCTAAGTAAAAAAATGGATTTATGAATACATTTAAAACTCATGGCAGTGCCGTCCCAGTGGCGCTGAGGGTTGAGGCACTGGATGCCACACCTTGTGCCATGCTGGCGACCTGGGTTCGGAAACAGACTCAGGATGCTGGGAGCTGGCAGGGGAAGGAGAGGATTGATCATCCGTTTGACTGCTCACCTCTCCTGGGGCAAGTTGTAGGGTAGCCTTGCTTTGTAGTGGCCTCTGGTGGAGACCAGGAGCAGTACATGGGAGGCACAGTAGAGAGCAACAAGGAAAACATGAAAATGGCACTCATGCCATCCAGATGATGGCAGCCTCGCCTCCCCATGCTGCTTATGCTGGGATGCCTCCAACGCTGCATGTCCATACCCCACACAGATGCAAGGGAGTGCCTATGTGCACTCCGGTATCCCCTCCTGATGGCCCTAGCCGGATAGGGGGCCCCCCCCGGTGAAAGGATATGTTCGGGACAATGGATGCAATGGAGCAGCAGGACAGCTGACTGGGGGAAGCGGTAATGGGAGAGTGGCCACCTGAAGGAGAGGATGGCTGAGTGCAGTGAGGAGGAGGTAAAAAGAACATGAAGAAAAAAAAATTATGACAGCAGCACTGGCCGGCTCCAGCCAAGCTGATGTTTCACGTAATGACGTGCGCTTTTTCAAGGTGTGGCCACAACAATGTAAGAATTCTCTTAAATAGTAGGCTGCAACCCAATATGCTGTCATAGTCACCTTACTAAAACATTTGTTATACAACAAATAAATTAGTGACCATGAAGATGTGGAAACACCACCTAATTAATAACAGAATGAGGCATCTGTAACTTAATAAATATACATATTGATACTCTACATATATAACTATCTCTATGCCTAAAAGATAATCATAAGTCTAATTATTAGCCTGCCCACTCTGTGGACCTTCAAAAAGAACCTAAAGAATCATTTAATACAGGAATCGCAATGTGTCTGCCATCGCTAGTACCTAGCAAAGGCATCTCCTATTATGTGCACTTCTGCCAAACAGATCTCTCTCTCTCTCTCTCTCTCTCTCAGACACCCTGCACTTGGGGCTCAACCCCCCACCCTGCCTCTCCAGCACTTCTATGCGCTAACCCCCTCATGTTGTTGACAACTAACAGGCTCCCTGTCGGGCACAGTTATTTAGTTTGTTCCTGTATGTATCTGACCGTGTTTACTTATTCCAGTTTTAGTTTTTGCTGTATTTTTTTGCATTCCCTTGTTTAAAGACCAAATGTACCAAAATGTTCTCATTCTAATTCTGTTGCCTTGTTTGTCTCAATCCTCTGCATAATCACCTACTTGTTCTAAATGTAGTAACGTGGAACCTATGTAAAGAGCTCTGAGCTCAAATGGCTAATCCAATATCTGAATTAAATAAATAATTTATTATTCATAAGCCTAGCAAGGCTCCTGATTGGCTACTGGATCGGTTGTTAACATCTCAGAAATGACCAGTCCAGCTGCCAACTGACACTGTGTGGCACGCACGACTCATGCCACACAGCTAAAACCTGTTTGAAACTAAAGCAAAAAGGCAAAAATGAAAGTTACTATTACTATTAGACCTGTAATTACAATAAGAACCTTGAAACCAGTCATTTCCTTGGATTAATGACCAGCTAGAGGGAGGTGGCACTCAGCTGCACCTGGTATCCAGTGATATGGGTGAAACAAATTGAGCGACTCAATTTGAGTGCTCTAAGAAATAACAACTGTGAAAGAATAGTGAGGAGGAATGAATAGCGAGTGTGGAGGGACAGAACAGAGAGGGGTAATGAATGAGTATAGCATTAGCAAATAGGTAGGCTAAATGGATTAATTCAGCAAGCCACTGACGAGCTGGCCACCTGGCATGGTGGTTACGGTCACCACCTGTGAAGTTAATGAACCCATGTTCAGGACTGAATGTAAGTTATTTTTTTTGCATTGTTCTAGTTGTTGCAATATATTTTATTTTTTTGTTATGTCCTTTCATTCCCCCAACTTTGTTCACCCCACCTGTGGGTTGTTCCTCCCTCAATGATCTCCCTCTTCATACTAGTGTCCCCATGGAGTAGTGCCCTGCCATGTTTTCCACTGTTCCCCAGTGTCAGTCCCCCAGAGTTGATTATTTATATTGGGTGTGTGTGTGGGGGTACCTTTGGCGCAGTCCCCTGCATAAAAAATAAGTTTAGAGTGCCCCCATATAGAAAGTATGGTGCCGTTGCTGTTTCTACTGGTTGGTGTAGTGCTGATTGCTGATTTTGTCTTCGGTGATTTGAACTCACTGTATTGTCACTCGTGTTTTAATCTTAGCTCTTATCACATGGAACCGCTGCTCCTTGGGCCACCCATCTCCCAACCAGTCATTAATCCCTCGGAAATGACTGGCATCTCAGTTGTTACTGTTTAAATAACTTCAATTGACCTACACAGAACACTAGCTGGGCTGATTTCGTACTAGCACAGAATAAAAAATTATTCTAAAGTTTTAAAAAACACATAATATATATAAAAAATTTGTAATGTAGCTATAACCCATATATGTTCATCTGGACAACACATTCTGTATTACTTAAAGCAGCAGTACTAGAAAATCAGGAAGTGATTATCAAAATTCTGTTTTTTGGCTGGAAGCATGCCGCCATAGTTCAGGTTTCCATATCTGTAACTATTTTTTTCTAGCCATCTTTAGTTTTTTAGATATTAGCAATTTATTTCCATTGTTGTGGATCCATAGTAAATATATCTGCTGCCTAATTTGAAGCAGAACTCCTCCCTCATGTCGCATCATGTCTTTGTTTACTTCTGTGGGACCCTGTACTGCACATTCCAGCTGTTCCTGTGCAGTGCTGCGAGTCATGCGCATGTGCGATTGGCAACAGAGGGTTCCAATTCAACATGGTGGGTGGCAGAAATGTAAACAAAAGCAAAAAAAAAAATGAAGCAAATTACAGGGTGATAGTACAGCAAAAACCAAAAAGATCACCAGGTAAGTGCTAAACAGAGCACAAGAAAAACTGTTACAAAATATCCTATTTTTTATCTAGTACTGCTGCTTTAAGAAACAGTACTAAGGGCAAAACCTTATTGAGTCTAGTAGACTGATGTGCTCTCACTCTCTTTTCTCCTCAGTGCCATTTAAAATGTTTTATTGTCTCTTCAAAATGTGCTAGATCAAATACATTTTCTTGAAACAAATTTTTAAAAACTTCTTCCTCAGCTTGTAACTTTAAATGGTCTTATACTAATTTAATTTGTAACATGGCTCTAAACAAGAGACTCAGATAACTGATCGGATTGGATAAATAGCAACAGCTGACCACTATGACGTGGAGCCTTTGCAAAGGAGTCCTTGACTCAAAGGTTGTAATTCTGATTCCTTCATAAATAAATTAAATAAAAATTAAGCAAACATGGATTAATTCCACAGTAGAATCATGGTTGCTTGTGTAATACCAGTATGAACCACAGTAAAATACACAGCACAGGTCTCTAATAATCCATGCTTGCTCCAGCAATTATTTGCTCAGGTGCAGTTCCCATGGCAGCCCAACAGATGGCTGTAAAACAGTGCTGGGCTGCTAGCATCGTTTCATAGCCATCATGAAACAGCAGAATTCTCTGATTTTCCCACCCACCCAGTGGATCACCATTCACAAGTGAAGCACAGAAGGAAAGCAATGCATAATTTTAATGCCAACTTTTGTGCGTGGAGTAGTGGGCATCACTATCTTGGTAAATACACAAAGATGAGCCTGCACCTTCTATAACAGAAAACAAAAATAACAAAGACAGTGAGATAGACAAAGCAAGATCAAAGAAAGAGGATGCTTCTGTGGTGAAAAGAAAACTAAAGAAAGTGAGAAAAACAAAAGGAAATCAAAGAAAGAGACTAACAATAGTCAAAACAAGTATTTGAAAGGTGAGAGCAGTAAATGTCATGTTCTATCTCCTGCTGAGCTAGATGAGTTAGAGAAGAAAAAAGTGAAGTTAATACTCACAAAAATAGTACTTGGTCTATGAAAGTTTTTTTTAGATTGGCTCAATTCAGTACATTTGGACATTGATCTGGCTGTGAAACAGTGCTGTACAGCTAGCATTGTTTCACAGCCATCTGCTGGCCTGCCATGGGTACTGCAGGAACAAAACATGAAGATCTACCCCCGCACGGTTCCATCATGCAGTGCAACCATATCTTGTAATACACACTGATGAAAATCGAAGTACATAGCACCAATCCTAACAGTAAGTTAGGAGAAAAAGTACCGTATTAGTATATGCAAAGTTAATATGTATAGAATTACTGGTTGAAAATCGTACAGTTTCTACTCATGATATTACAGTTATCAGCAATTATAGCCATCTGTTGGTCTGACAAGGGAACTGCAGGAACAAAACATGAGGATGTATCCTAGCATGGTCCCATCATGCAGTGCAACCCATATCTTGCAATACACACAGATGAAAATCGAAGAATCTGACATAGAAAGTTAACTGCAAGTTTTTGAAAAGTTTTAAAATATGTTTTGATGTTAGAAAGCTTAAAGCTTGTAATGAAAGCTATTTTTTTGCAAAAGTTAAACTGCAGCCACAATATTTCCAATAGGCGTGTTCCAATTGTTTTGTACTGTGTTTACACCGTGTTTAACAGCTCAGCATAAAGCATTCTAAAACTAAATGTGATTGATTGATTGAATGATTGAAACATTCAAGTACATAAAAGTCATTAACAAGGTTTAGGCACAGGAACAGTTTCACTTCAAGAAGGACTCCAGGACCAGGGGACATGACCTCAGGCTGCAAGGAGGGGAGTTCTCTACCAACACAAGGAAGTTTTTCTTCACAGAAAGAGTGGTGGACGCCTGGAACAGCCTGCCCCAAGAGGTTGTGGGGGAATTCAAGAACGCATGGGATAGACACAAGGGAGCCCTGACTACAAAGGGCAACTAGTGTCAAAAAAGGTCTAAAACAAATGGGCAGACTAGATGGACCTAGTGGTCTCCTTCTACTGACAACTTCTGTATTTCTATGTTTCTAAATCAGTCTGTCTGTTCTCATTCATTCAGAGAATATTAGTCATACAATCATTGCCATATTACAAGAGGATTAAGCCACTCGAAAGGATGGGTCTACTGTGGAATTAATCCATGGTTGGGTCATTGAAGGCACTCAGCCTTTGGCCTCATGCCCCCAACCCCCCAACAATAGATTAATTCCACAGTAGACTCATCCTTTCTCATGGCTTAATCCTTACTTCTTCACCTAATCTAGTTCCCTCTCTAGCCATGGCCTAGATAACTGAGACCATTAATTCAACTGAACACTCTGACCTGCTGCAGTTCCATCCAAAAAAAGCTGTTGGAGGGCATGTGGTCATCCTGGCACTCATTTGCACATTTTTTTTTTAAATTTCTCTTTATCCCCCCATGCCTCTCCAACTCGTGGACCAAGCAGACCCTCAGTATCCTTCAGAAAGTTTGCCACCTTACAGATATCCCCAACTCCTCAGGCCCTGTTACTATAATTATTGGAGATCCCAATTTCCTTCCCCCAGGAATGGACTTAGGCTTTCGGAGATAGAATAGACTCTCACTCACTATCAACAACTGGTTCAATATGCAAGTTTGGTCACTTCTGAACATCTTCAGGAAGCCTTTGGCCTCCCTGCCCCTGCTCTCCGCCTTACCTGATCCATTCATCAGTCCTCCATGGAGCCATGGCTATCTCCCCCGAGCGGGGACTGAGGTGGGGCCCTTACACCCCGAACACATCTGAGTTTTGTCAGCCCAAAGGCAGACCAGCAGGCGAAGGCACATGAGGGCTAGTTCTGGAAGCTCCATCTACTCAGAGCTGGAGGTCTTTTTCCTGTTTTTTTTGGTGACATCACGGTTGCCCTGATGTCAGGCGTGAGCGCTGATGTCCACAACGTCCTCCTCACTGTGTATGCTCTGAAGCTTTCTGAGCCCCTGACCTATATCGAGGATAGTCAAGGCCAAGGCGCTGACGTGCTGCTGTTCCCCCACCCTCCTTCAGGATTCAGCACACCACCGAGCCGTGTCTACCCCTCCCCTGGAGAAGGCGAGTTGTTGTTGGACGTCCCAACCTTCCCCCGGCTGGCCTCCAGCGGTCCGGTCCGCTCCCCAAACCCGGGTCACCGCGCTAGTAGATGGAAATTTATAGATCACCAGGATATGGTCTTGGGAGAGGTGTCACCACATTATGCAGCCAGCGATCGGGCTTAGCAGTCCACTGAACCACCAGGGATATGTTTTTGGGGTGGGGTTTAAACATTTGCAGCCCATGGTCCGGGCTTAGCGTCAACTGGACCACCAGGGTATGTTCTGAGAGGACACTTTGCTGCCCGTGATCGGGCTGGTGGGGGTGTTTATTTAGCTTTGCCCGCGATCGGGCCAGTCGAGGGAGGGGATTTTATGCTTTTGCCTGCGATTGGGCCAGTCGGGGTGGGGGATTTTTACTTTGCCGTCGAGCTGCAGGGGAGCACAAGGAGTAGGTTGAGGGCCAGCCACAGGTGGCAGCTGCTGCGTTGCGCCCTGCAATGTGGCAGCTCACCTGTGGGTGGCCCTCAACTTACCTTTTTTTTTGGCCTCAAAGTTGTGCAGGCGCAAGTTGGGGGTTGCGCCTGCACAACTCTGCACAGCCCGCTGAATATTGGGCTGTGCAGTTTATGCATGGTTCCTCCCCCTCCAGTTCAGCATGCATTCATTTGCATTGCGCTGTTGCTCAGCTTGACTTGGGGGCGAACTGCCTCCCGCTGAATATGGCAGAATGGCTAATTTTGGACTTCATGCAGGCGTGATCCTCATTGCGCATGGTGCAACCCTTTTGAATATCCAGCCCTGTATATTTTATTTTTTTTTTCCACTTAATGTTATGTAAACGGTAGCCTTGTATTTTACATCTATTGTTATCCCCCTCTCCCCAGGCATGGCTGAAAATGGGACTTTGATCCATTCTGCCTTCCTGGTAAATCAAATAAATAAAATAGATAAATATGGAATGTTTTCTTTCAGCAGTTTTGGATGCAAGCTACTGAAATTAAGTGAGGTTTTCTTCTCAGTAGTTTTTCTGTATAGTCAACTGGTCAGTGTGTTGTTAAGTTTACATATTTTCAAATCTAAATTAATCTTTTCATAGTTATATTCTAAAGTAAATTTTAGATTTGATTTACATGAATTCAGGTCTTCAAGAAAGGATTTAGATTCAGCCTCAGTACCATCCCAAAATAGCAACAAATTATCTATATATCTTTTAAACCATAGGATTTTGACATAGAAAGGGTTTATAGCAGGATCCAAGACATAATATGATTCAAATGTATGCATATAAAGGTTAGCATTGGCGGGGGCCTTAGTAGACCCCATCACCATACCTTTGGTTTGTTCATAGAAGTTGTTCTCATATCTAAACAAATTTCTTGTGAACACCAGGTCAGTTAATCCAATAGGAATGTGGTTGGTGGTATATCAGAGGCATTCCTCAGATCCAGAGATTCTTTAAGGCCCTTAAGTCCCCCTGTATGAGGGATTGAGGTGGTGAAGTCAACCACATCTAATGTGGCTAAAATACAACTTCCCAAACCTGTATGTTCCTGATTTAATCTAACATTCTTAGGACATCCCTTGTCTCCTGTAAGAAGGTAGGGATCTGTGGTTCAATGTACTGGATGTAAAAATCAACAATTGTAGACAATGGCTCAAGGACTGAGTCCATCTCCAAAACAGATGGTCTGCCTGGGGGTGGACTCTGTCATTTATGTACCTGTGGTAGGCAATAAAAACAGGCATACTGTAACACCATCTTTTTTAATTAATGCTTCTCCCACCCAGGTTTCCAACCAAACATTTTAAGTCCTTCCTCAACCAGCCTTCTGAAGTTATGCAAAATATCAGTACAGTAGTAGGGTTATGCAACAGTTTTTAATTTGACTGATTATTTAACTGCCTTAAACATTCATTGTTATACATCTCATAACCATTGTAACCGTGCCACCACCCTTATCTACCTTCTTAATTATAATATTCCTATAATGTATGGGACAAGGTGATTACTGTCTGAAATCGGCAAGTTTATAACATTATGGTATCGTTGTGACATCAAGAGGTTAACCCCTCTTGAGTACATCACAATGATACCATAACAGCTTTAGCTCCTTTGCGCATGCGCACCCACTTTCCCAAGGTGGTTTCTGACTCTTTTTTCCCCCCTTCCTTGTTACTTACTGGGGCTTGCAGTGCTTAAAGCTGAAACAGAACTCCCCCTCTAATTCTATGATCGCCGACACACACATCAAAACATAATCACAGTTGTTCACGAGGTCAAACGTGTACATGCTGTCTTGTGCTTATGTATCTCTCAGACACAAATGGACGTGGTGGTGGTAGCACAGCAGCAAAAGGAAAGGGTACAAAGAAAAAAAATAAAAGAAGTAAGGACACTTTACTCATAACTTATTCCAATACACTATAAAATATAATGGATGGCCATTGGACAGTAACCTCTCTTCAATCACTTCTCGAGGTTTCCATGACGACAGTAAACCTCTCGAGCTATGCTCTCGAGGTTTACCAAGTTGTCATGGAAACCTCTCGAAGTGATTATAGTATGGTTACTATCTGATGGCCATCCATTATCCTCTATGTCTTCATACAGTGATGCATTGGCTGGCTTCTTTGACTTTGATATATTCCAGTACACCATGCTATCCATTTTAAATAGTAATTCAATATCTTTTTTCAATACATGAGATGTAATATACTGCCAGGGGGAAGAAACTGAGATTATATCCCTACTTTTGTTCACTTTTTTCAGTATTGTCATCATCAATAAAAAAAATTGTTTAACATAATTTCCATAAAAATTATTCAAATCAAGTCTAATCTTAAATTTGTTGATCTTCTTAGTAGGAGAAAAAGACAGTCCCTTTTCTAGAACTCTCAATTCAATATCTGTTAATTCTCTTTTAGAAAGGTTGACGATAGTACTGTTCCGCTCCCTGTTTGGACTTCCCCCTTGATGTACTCTGTCTCCTCCTTTTTTGATCCTTTTTTTTAACTCAGCTATATTCAGGAAGTAAGGGAAACAAGACAAACATGAAAAAGTACATTCAAGTGCATCTGAATAAAAAACAGGAAAATACGTCCAAATGCCATTACAATATAAACTATCCATCCCAAACTTAGTAATTCAGTCCAAGTTACTAAGATGTCCATACTTGAAAAAGGTCGCTGTAAAGGGAAGCTGCAGAGATAATACTTAGGCAATGGAACATCAATAACAGATGACTATTCAACTAATCTAAATGGCATCGGACCTAAATGCAATTTATGGTAAATTGGGAAAATGTAACAGTTAAAAAAAAAATAAGTAACTGGTAAACAGAGTAAAAGCAACATTAAAAGACAGAACAAGAAAGCAAACCAAATCCCAGATGGTGCGGTAAATAAGCATGATAAATATAAAAGCAACAGAGGGAACACCTCACATAAAGAGCATCAGGTAGGGCCTAAGCAAGAAGTCCTTGTAAGGAGAGCAGCATGTAGAAAATCAAAATTCTCCCACACCTCTACTCACATCTGAGAGCTGATCATATAAAAATGATCCCAGGCCGCCCATAAAGTTAAGTGTTTCTCTAAAGTGAGATAAAGCTGGGCCATAATTCATTCCATGAGTTACATCTGTGCAACCCACCTTTTAACAATAATACACTTATTAGCAATTTTTGGTAAACATAAAAACACATAAAGTCTTCTCTCCTGACCAGTTACAATTTCTTTAGGAGGCATACCCAGAACTATTGTTTGGAAACTGAGACAAAGATCTACCCCACAGAGTATCCAACACTTCTTGGACCTTAGACCAAAATGGGATAATTTGCAGGCATGACCAAAAAATGTGCAAATGGTTAGATTCATTCATTCATTCACATATCTGGACTGTCTTTTACGGTATGGGTTGCACGCCCATTGGCTCTTGCTCTGCACCAATGGGTGTGCAGCCCTACCGATCAAGTCAATGACGACAGGTGGGTGGATGCTGCCGCCGCCAGCCAGGGGAGGGTGGTGGGGCTCGTGGTGGGTGGTGGGGGACACCAGATCACCGGGATATGGTCTTGGGGGTGTCGCCACATTATGCAGCTCGCGATCAGCTTAGTGGTCCACTGGACCACCAGGGATATGTTTTTTGGGGTGGGGTTTAAACATTTGCAGCCCGTGATTGGGCTTAGCGGTCCACTGGACCACCAGGGATATGTTTTTTGGGGTTTAAACATTTGCAGTCCGTGATCGAGCGCAAGAGTCCACTGGACTACCAGGGATATGTTCTGGGGAACACTTGCTGCCCGCGATCGGGCTGGTGGGGGTTATTTAAGCTTTTTGCCCTCGATCGGGCCAGTCTGGAGGTGGGGATTTTTGACACTTTTGCCCGTGATCGGGCTGCAGGGGGCCTCGGTCCCCGATGGCTGCTGCCTGGCAGGGCGCCAGGCGCAAGTCCTCGGGGATCGGCGCACCTGCATGCTAATGGCATGCAAATGGGGCCATAAATAGATGCAAATGGCCCCCCCTGCGCCTTGCATGAATTATGGCCCCATTTGCATGTCACCTTTTGAATATCGAATTTGCACATGGCGCAATGGTACTTGCGCCACCGCAACTTGAATGCTCCACTCTGACCACTTGCGGTGGCACAAGTTCCACTGGCATTACGTATGGTTGTGGCCTGGGTCTACGAGTTGCTCAACAGCGCAACTCCTTTGAATATCGCCCCGGCCACACCCCTGCGCAACTATTTTGTGCAGTGCAAGGGCTTGCGCCACAAAATAACGCAGTTTGAATATCCAGCCCACAATATATACATAAGTACAACTGCAAATACCTCTAGGTGAGCAAATAAACATGCATTAAAAGTTGATCAAGTATCATCATATCAACCACACACTGATAATGCATTTAAGTAACTCTTTACACTTTTAAATATGTGTTTCTTAGAGTGAACATCTATCCCCAATTGAATTAGATAATTTAGTAGTTTGGGATCATAGATAGTTAATGAATATTCATCAATCTTGATCTTAATCCAACTTTCTCAGTACTGTTTTGCTAAGGATGTACACAATGTTTTTTTTAGCTTTCACTCATATTAACCTGTCACTTAAAGCTCTAGGAGTTTCTGAATTCAAAACTTTATGTAAAAATGTTAGTGTGCATAATGAATTCTCTGTTCAGGCAAAATAATTCATAATTCATAATTTTTGATATAAATCGCAGTGATGTTCTTGTTTGGTTTGGTTGGTAGCAAACCTAACAATATTGCTAAATGTAACCACGTACTTTTGAAGTGTTGAGCTTAGTAAGTTAACAACAGCATGGAGTTATATTCCAGGGCTGCTATGAGCGCTTGAATCGTTATTGTTCTTTTAGTCTGCAGTGTTAAACTATTTTTATTTCTATTTCTATGTAAGTAACCCAGCTTGCTGTTAATTTTTTTAATTACCTTTGTAACATGCTTGTAAAAAGACAATGCATTGTCCAGCATTACTCCTAGGTAACTGAAAATGAGTAGCCCTCCAGGCCTAGACCATTCTTCCCTAGCATAACCATATTATTTCCTTCATGTCCTTGCTTAGTTCCAAAGTCCATGGTTTTAGTCTTCTTTTCATTGAACAAAAGTTTATTATCCATGAACCAATTTTGTAAGGCATAGTACACTGGTTGCATTTTTACCTCCAGGTTCGCTCCCATCTTTCCAGTGCAGTAAAACACCGTATCATTTGCATACATTATAGTTGAAACTTCCTGGACAAATGCTTAGAGCACAGAGAAACTGTATGGATATGGAAAGCTTGCTGAGAGAAGCAGCTACCATAGAAGATAAATTAATTGACAGAGGGTACCTGAAACGTGACGTTAAGGATGCTCAAGTCAGAGCTACAAAAAAAGAGAGAAGTGATCTCATAGATACAGGAAAGAAAAAGGTACCCAAAAGAGTTGTATTCTCTACTCAGTTCTTATCCATTTTTTAGGAGGATAAAAACATTTTACATAAGCATTGATGACAACTTAAATGAACTGATGAGGGTGCTAGAAGTTTCTGTTCACCTCACTTGTGGTTATCAAGAAATGTTCAACATTTAAAGTCCATCATGTCTGGTCAGATCACACTCCACCATTTGAAGCGCTTTTATCAGGATTTAGTTTCGGTCCAGCACCAGTAGGCAATGTCCCATGTGGCAGTTGTACCCAGTGGGGCAACACCTACAGGTTGCAGGGAAATCCCAAATAAATTTAGGAATGAGGTTATTAAAATCAGACAAAGAATTACTTGTACTTCCAACAATGTTATTAAAATGTCCATGTGACATGGCATATATTGACAAGACATCATGACAATTAAGAACTAGAATCTCAGAGTGTATGTCAGCTATAAGGAGAAATGACGAGACCTCTGATGTAGTTCACAACTTCTCCTTAAAGAGACACACTGTAACCCCATTGATTTTCTATGCCATTCAGAAAACTGAATTGTCAAAAAGGTGGCAATATGGGAAAAAATACTTCTTGAACGAGAAGCATATTGGATTAACAGATCTGAGATATTGCAGACACAGAGGGGTCTAAATGACTAAACAGACTGGACACAAATTCTCTAGTTCCATATGGTTTGTCAGTTACTGTATGTGCCATTTTGACCTCTGTCTCCATAAGGTCAGCCTGGTAAGTCCAAAAAATCAGGACCATTAGTAATGGATTTTTTTAATTGTTGAAAAAGGTGCTGTTATATTCCCCCACCCCTCTCCCTCCCTTTAACTCTCCCCTTGGCCTTTCTTATAATTTCTTTATTTTTCATCAGTTGCTATTATAGGTAGCCAGGTTGGGGTAACCAGATTTTCTGTCTCTGAGCTGTTCAAATTAATTTTTATAATACAGCTTGACTCTTTTGTTTGTTTGTTTTGTTTGTTTAAAATTTATTTTTATACAGGTTAATTTGATTGGGGAAAAATCCCTATTTACAACAAATACCTGTGAAATTTACAATAAAGACAAGACAATACAGATTGAAACACAGTACAAAATCACAATTACCTAAAAACAACTACAACAAACATTTAAATAATTATACAGTTCCAATTTAAAAATATACTGGTCAGAGATTGCAATCATTTGGCAAGGTAACTTATTCCATGTCCTTGCTAAACTATTTTGTAACATCATATCCCCCATACGATTCATAATTTGTGTCATGGGCAATTTTTTAGTAGACCTCCTAAATGTGTCTGAATATTTAGAATCTGAGTTCTGACATATCAAGTTTTGTAAGGATGCATTTTAGGTATATTAAACCATGACATATAATAAAGCATATATATTCTCTTCGAGCTATTGGATGCAACCAACCAAGTTCCTGATAAACTACACAATGATGGAGTCGAGGCCCATTATTTAAAATAAAATTTCCCATTCTATAATAAGTCTGGTCCAATTTGTATAAAAATTTTTATATGAATGTTTATATAATGGTAAACCGACTCTAAGACAGGTAACAACAATTGTTTTACCAATTTAATCTTAACATCCCTAGTCAAGCATCCTGACACTCTTCTTAATGCCCCCAGTCTTTGATTGACTTTTTTTATTTGTAACAAAATATGCTCTGAGAAGGAAAGATGATAATCAACCAGGACTCCCAAATATTTATAAGTATTAACCCCTTGTACCCTTGTCCCATCCAAAAAGCTAATCTCCAAATCAGTTGTATCTTTGTTAATATTAGATCCTACAGAAAAAATTATACTCTGAGTCTTCCAGTACTTATCAAAAGTCAGATTTTCTTATCAAGTTTCAATATTGGAAAATCTGTCTGGAGTCGCTGCCTCAGTTCCCCAGGATCCTTAGCAGATGCAACCAGCACTATGTCATCTGCATAAAGTCTAACATCAGTACCCTTTACATGATCGGGAAGATCCATTAATAGATATTAAATAAATAACATAGGGCCCAAAATTGACTGAAAGTGCATGCAGTTTAAATCAGTAGAATGCGAGACAGTGGCCCCACAGACCACCCCTTGTTTTCGGTTAAGTAAATAAGATCTAAACCACTGCAATGAGTTATAATGTATTCCTAAATTCTGCAGTCTGAACAAGAGTGTTTTGTGATGAACTAAGTCAAAAGCTTTACTAAGGTCCATAAATACTGCCCCAGTTTGGTTTCCCTGGTTCAATGATGTCGCCACCAGGTTACCAAAATCAAGTAGGGCAGTATTTTAGCTGGGTCTCCTGAATAAAAGGATTAGTTTGAGTGATTAGTCTCTATTAGATTATGTTAGAATAACAGTAGTGTACAGAGAATATGATATGGTGTTTTTTCTATTTTGGAATTCCTTTTATACTATCTAAATCCTTCTGCACACAGTTCTCCTTTTAGGAAACCTCCTAGTGGCTATAGTTTTTACAGTTACTGAGAATGCATGCTTTGAACACAGAAGTGATCAACGCACAGTGACGTATACATGTCACGCTGGTTTCATGTCGTCACACAGATATGGCCATGTGAGTGCATGGTGCTATTTTAGTCAATGATTTGGAGTACAATGCCAGATTAGCTTTAGCTGGCATGCAGGAGGCCTCCTGTTCCTAATGTGAGTGACCTGCAGAGTTGCTATATGTTTTACTGACTGCACCACACTGGTGAGTTTGAAACTATTTGAAATCTTTAAAAGTTGCAATAGCATGAAATGTGACTGTATATTGTATCAATTAGAAGTAAGTATTTAAGATACAGTTCATTTGCTTTTTACATAGAACCATTGCTGTGAAAAAGCTGGTAGAACACCATTGAAATGCTTGGTACTATGTGACAAGGGCAACTGCAGGACGGCGACCCAGGGAAGGGCGCAAAACCACCAGGGCGACTGAAAAACAGTATGTTATTTAATGCGGGGCTTGACCCTGCACCCATCCTCGGAGGGGCTTGACCCCACACCCTCTTACTTAGGATTCCTACTCCAGGGGCGAATTTCGGGAAAGAGGAGAAATCCCAGGTCGCTTCACATTGTCGGGCGCCATTGTTCTGTAGCCCTTACGACCAGTCACCGACATACAGTTGCCCACATCACAGGCTACTGAAATGCTGGCATGGAAATCATGGCCAGTTATGTGTATGAATATTAATACATTCTCCTAAACTATTAATTCAATAAGAAATTAAATATCAAAACATTCTGTAATATGGTCATAGAATATGAGAGGAAGGGACAAAATGTTAATATTCTTGAAAAAATGTATTAGAATCTTGTATGTTAAATGGTACAAGTATATTGGTGGCTATGCATTAGGCAATGCCGAATACGTGCAAGAGGCATGTACCCGGGCTGCACAGCTCTGCATTCATGGATAGGTGTGTGGGGCTTTGGCATGCACAAATGCATGCCACCACAGGGTGCCTGCCCATGGCCCCACCCCCTACTGTACTGGTGTGGGAGGGGGAAGGCAAAGCTGAAGACACAGGCGGGCATCAAATCGAATACTTTACCTGGTCCACAAGTGGATCCCTGCTCTGCATGGAACAGGGGATTGTGGGCTAACACAGGACTGGGAGTTTCAATTCATTGAGCAAATGACTGAATAGCCACCCCCAACCCTCCCTGCCTGCTCAGCGGGCTGAGGCAGCATGGTGGGGGTGTGGTTCAGGGGACATGCAACAGATACAGCACGGTCCCTGCTGCCATATCCTGTGCCTCCTACCTGGCACTCTGCACCTTCATCAATGCCACGGAGTGCAGCCACGCCCTTAGACATGCCCCAGACCATCTGTGCGTGCAGCTGCACAAATGGCAAGGGGATCAAGTGTGGAAGGGTGACATGTCCCTTCTGTGCACACCACCAGGGGTCCACAGCGCCCCCAATGTGTGGTAGTCTAAGTTAGGCACAACACCCTTTGTGCACAGAGGCCATTCATTATTTGTAAATACTATCATTTTGTTTTTATATTATGTATAAGCTCTCCTGATGAAGTGACTAGATAGTCACAAAATGCTGACTAACAGTACAAAGAAGTGTTTTTTTTACAAGTGAAGTTAATAAAATGCGTAATACAATTCTGGTGAGTGGGTCATTTGTTCCAGTTCCTGGCAGCCTTTTGATACTGTGTGCTTGGAATTGATCCTTCCCGGGGGTCTGCTTTTCTTTTCAAGAGTGGAGGGCTAGTCTAGGCTAATTGGTGCACTATGCAGATTTCCCACATAACAATAACACCAGAGCCCATGTACTTCAGTTAAAAGGGGAAACTTGCCACATTAGAAGGAGGGCATCATGGTTCAATCAAAGGGTGGT
This sequence comes from Neoceratodus forsteri, assembly GCA_016271365.2. Lineage (NCBI taxonomy): Eukaryota > Metazoa > Chordata > Ceratodontiformes > Ceratodontidae > Neoceratodus > Neoceratodus forsteri. Next base: position 31,935,122 of record CM057456.1, read on the forward strand.
CACTCTTTGGAACTCACTGCCACTGGAGGTGGTAGGCAGTGGAAGCATGGAAACATTCAAGAAAGGACTAGACGAATACTGCAACATGAGAAATATCAAGGGTTATTCTTTTTCAAGAGTGAGCTGTTATGGGCATTGTCTACTTGGCTTGAGAAACCTATGAAATCTATGAATAAAGTAAATCAAAAACTAAACTAAACCCAGCAATCTCCTGAAAAACCTACCATTTATACCTCAACAGCACCACCTGCTGGAAAGACATAAAACTGGTAACACTTGACAAAATAATTTACCATTCAAAATACTTTTAAACACTTATTTTTACATGCAAAACTTTTTACATACAAAACAAAAACATCTGCTTATATTTCTTAAAATTTTTATATCAACAAAGAAAACAGCCAATTTGTAAGTGGAATAACCCATTCCAGAGTGTGAGTTACAGCATTTCTGGTGCACTTTCCAGGCACCTCATGACTCACATCCGTGGGATATGCACAAAAATGCTTAAACGTACATTCTGTTGTGGTTTATTCCTTACTTATGATGTTACATATATTTTTGAAAAGTAAGCACTGTGAGTAACTAAACATGGCAATGCCATCAGAAATAATTATAGGCACTGGCCTGCTGGTGAAGAGGGCTGGAGCACCGTGGACACCTCACCTTTTCCCACACCGGCGACTTGAGTTTGGGAAGGAACTCAAGTCATCAGTGGTTGGCCAGGGTTGGAGAAGACTGAGCAGCCAGAGGACTGCTCTCCTTTCCCAGGGTGGTGGTGGTGGTGTGGGGGCATACAAGCCATCCAAGGCTGCCCCAGGTGGAGACTTGGGGGTAGTGCAGTGTCAGGATGACAGATAAGGAAGGGGACTGTGGGAAACGTCGGATGAGTGCACCTCCATGCATGAGTCTGATGCTTCTCATTGGGGTGGGAAGAAAAGTGGAGTATTGGGCGGCTTAGTGGAGCCCAGCCCAGCTGCCTCTGAGCCTGTACCACCACTTGGTTGGCAACCTGGTCCTCCTCAGATTTGTTATACTGGGGGGGGGACTGCCCTCTTTCTCTGACCCTGCCATGAGAGGGGAACTCATGTGGAGAACTACTGACCAGGTAAGCTCGCCGAAGGAGGTGAGGGGCGGGTTTGAGGGGTCTGGGAACTGGGCTAATGCAGCCATCCCTCAGACGTAAGGAGGAAAAACACCTTTAATGAAAAACAAGAAACAATTATTGGCAAACATGACCCATATCATATGTACCTAAAATATTTGTTTCCATTTTTCAGGCCCGGATTTGTTTCTAACTTTGCATGGAGGTCTTTTGGCTGAGTTCATATTGAATTTCTGCACTGGTAGTAATTGTTAATAATAAACCACAGATGAGACAATCTGGCAAACTATTAATGTTATTTACTGCAATTTAAGTTACTAATAGAGATAACATAACACCTCATTATACATGTTATTTTCATATCAAATGACCCCTAAAATAGAATTTTCAATGTAAAATACATCACCGTTTAATATTACTGGAATTTTGGGCAGTCATTCAATTTGATTGACAGACTAGCCATCCAAATCAGCTGCCCCGTTTATCTTTTCAGAGACAGTTATTGGCTGTGAGGTTAGTTTTATAACAGGGGAACACAGATAAGGGAACATTAACAAAAACATTTCTCTCTCTCTCTCTCTCTCCCCCCTCACTTTGTCTGACTCTCCTATTTTCCACCACAAAAAAGTACAGTTGAGTAAGAACTTACCGTAATAGTAGATCTTCAAGAGTATCTTTCATAGCAGGTCATAACACATGGGAATTCAGCTGCAGGTGTCATTTCCTCCGTTGACTTCTCAGCAGTCAACCCTGGGACCTCCCCCTAACACTACCATGTGGTGTCTGCCTGGCAGGTATAAAAGGGGGAAGTCCTAGCCACTCCTCAGTTCTTTTCCATCCTGGTGACCGAATGTGAAAACATTTCTAAGGGTCCGGCCCGTCGGTGCAGCGGTTGGATTTCTGCCTGCGAGCTGGGTTCAGGAATGGACCTGGGTCATCATAGGGCCGGCCGGGGGGAGAAAGATCGAGCATCCCACGGACTGATCTCCTTCTCCGGGGGCAGGGTATGGTGTGTGACTGGCGCTTGAAGGATCCCTGGCGGAGGCCGGGGCACCACAGTGACTGGCACCTACCAGAATCTGAGGGGCGGGATGGACACAGGCGTCAATGCATGCTCCCACCCCTGCTTACAGTGGAAGAAAAATCCTGCCTTCCCACCACCTTGATGATGCCCACCCCAGCTGCATTGGCTCCCAGGCTGACTCCCACCCTATCCCGTTGATTGTGGTGCCCTTCAGAGGGGTTTGGATGCTGTGACCCTGCCCTGGGGGGCAGGCCAGGGAGTGCTGGTAGGGTGGCTAAATGTGGGAAGCCACAGCCAAGGGTCCGTGACCGGGCAGATGGTGTCAGAAGTGGGAGGCACCAAAAATAGTAAAAATAAAAAAAAATTAAAAATTCTAAGGCCTCTGATGGAAACTGAGGAGGGACATTACAGTAGCTGCTCATGGAGTCGCAAAAGACAGGAGCAAGAAACCCTTCTGAAGTAACAGCAAGGGGGAAGGAGGGAAGGGCTGTATGACCTGCTGCAAAAGATACTCTCAAAGATCTACTGTTACAGTAAGTTCTTACACTACTCTACTATCTTCCTCGAGGCAGTCTCTTGCAGCAGGTCATAACACATGGGAAGATTCCCAAGCAGTTGTTATATGCAGTGGGAGAAGGAAGTGAAGCATGAAGGCTAAGGACAGTAGGCCTTGTATGATGGCCCATCCAAAATTGGTCCACTTCTTAGAAGTGAAGTCTGGTACTGGAATGCTTGGTGAAGGTATGTACAGGAGACCATGTGGTGGCTTTGCAACTATCCAAGGCAGAAACACCCTGGAAACACGCCGTAGAGGCAGCCATGCCTCTGGCATAATGTGTCATATTTAGCATAGATTTTACACAGCTCTGAAGTGCGGAAAAGGTAAATGCTTGATGTTTTATGCACTGAGAGGAGGAAGCATGGCTTCCCCTGGATTCTGATGCTCTGCAAAGTACACTGGAAATTGAATGGTCTGATATAAAGTAAATTCAGAAACAACATTTGGGAAGAATGCCAGGTTAGAGCGTAAAGACACCCAGTCATTTAAGGTTAACATATTAGTGGAACTCCGAAACACATTTGTTAGACGTAATGGCAACTAAAAACATAGTTTTCGATGAAAGATAATGGAGGTCACTGGTTTCAGCAGCCTCAAATGGACTCAGAGTCAATATCTGAAGCACCATATTCAAATTCCAGACAGGGACTGGATCCCTGATAGGGGGATGGAGGTACAGAATACCTTTTAAAAAGGTTTGAATCAAATGGCAACTGGAACAAAGGTACTTTGTCCACAGGCAAATGAAATGTAGCAAAGGCCGAAAGGTGGACTTTCACAGAGGAATCTTTCAGTCCACCCTCTGATAAGGACAGCAAATATTCTAAGATGTGTTGCGGGGAACGCCCTTAAGGATCTAAGTCCAGGGAAGATGCCCAAATAAAGAAGTGTTTCCACTTCTGGGAATAGGAAGACCTATTAGAAGGCTTCCGAGCTGCCTGGAGAACCTCCACCACCTTTGGGGACACCCTGAAGTGTGAAAGGATTATGTCCTCAGGAGCCAGGCATGCAGGTGGAGTGATCAGAGGTTCAGGTGTAGCAGTGAGTCTCGTGCCTGGGACAGTAAGGCCCAGAAAATTGGCAAAGGTACAGGCTCTGGTTCCAAGAGTTGTAGAAGGAGAGGGAACCAAATCTGTATTGGCCAGAATGGTGCAATATGAATCACTTACGCCCTGTCTTGGACCAGTTTCAGGAGTACTCTCTGAACGAGTGGAAAGGGCAGGAAGGCATAAAGAAATCTTCTTGTCCAGGAAAGAGATAATGCGTCCCACCACACAGTTCCAGGACCTCGAACGAGAGAGCAGTAAAGTGGCAGTTTTGCATTTTGAGGAGTGGCAAATAGGTCCAACTTCGGTTAGCCCCACAAGTGGAAGACGTCGATCAGAACATCTGGCAACATTTCCCACTCATGGGCCTGGGCAGAGGATCTGCTCAGGGTGTTCAACACCTCTGGGATGTGTACTGCCAGAAGATGAATATGTCTCTGCAGTGCCCAATACCATACCCTCATCGATTCTCTGCAGAGAGGGTAAGAATGGGTGCCTCCTTGTTTGTTAGGGTAGTGAACTACCGTAGAATTGTCCGACTGCACTTGCAGGCAACCCAGGGGGATGTGAGTCTTGAATGCCTGTAAGGCATAGAGAATTGCTCTTAGCTCCAGGACATTGATGTGGAGGTGTGCCTCCATCATCATCCAAGATCCTTGGGAACCGATTTGTAGGAGATGAGCACCCCACCCCGTCAAGGAGGCATTTGTAGTTAGAATGAGACTCAGGACAGGAGATCGGAATGGCATGCCTTGCATTAAATTGTCTCTGGTCTTCCACCATTGTAAAGCTCGAAGAGCTGGGGAAGATATCAGGACTGGGGCATTGAAATCATCCTGCTTTTGGACCCATTAGACTCTGATGGACCACTGAAGGACCCTCATATGTAACCTGGCATTTGGGACCGTCAGTATTGTGGCCACCAAATGTCCCAGGAGGCAAAGGAAGTCTCTTGCGGAGACTAACCTGCTGGACTCTAATCTGCACGCCAAAGTGATCAGGGCATCTGCCCGAGCTATGGACAGATATGCATTCCCCACGGAGCTGTTTAGTACAGCTCTGATATAATGGAGGCATTGTGTAGGGTTCATCTTGGCTTTTGGATAGTTTACCACAATTCCTACCTGTGTGAACAACTGTAGGGTTCGAGAAAGTGTCAGAGACAGCTGTTGGTTGGAAGATGCCTTCACGAGCCAGTCCAGGTAGGGAAAGACATACAGGCCTTCCCTGCAGAGGGCCGATGTGACTGCCACTAGGCATTTTGTAAATATCCATGGGGCCGAGGAAAGTCTGAAAGGGAGGACCCTGACTTGGTAATGATGACCTTGGAACATAAAATGGAGAAACCATCTGTGACATGGGTACATCATGATATGGAGGAGTGTGTCCTTCATATGCAGAGAGCAGAGCCAATCTCCCGTGTTCAACAAAGGGAGAAGTGTTGCAAGAGACACCATGCAGAACTTTTGGTAAGTGATGTAGAGGCTGAGACACCTCAGATCCAAAATGGAGCATAAATACCCTGTCCATTTTGGAACCAGAAAAAAAGTGGGAGTAAAATCCCACACCATTCTGGAGATGGGGAACTGGTTTGATAGCCTGTTTTGACAGTAAAGCATTGATTTCGGCCCATAGGACACATGCCTGATCTGGAGGGTAGTGAGAGACCATGGGTGGTAAAGGAAGAGGTATCCCCATGAACCTCAGTGTGTGTCCTGTCTCGATTAGCTGCAGGAGTCACTGGTTGGACAAGATAGCCTGCCAACCTTGCAGGTGCAGGGAAAACCTACCCCGATGGCCGTGGGTGGGGTCTCCAGACCCACGACTGGAGGAAGGCCTTCAGGCAGAAGATTGGCCCTGCTAGGGGGAAGCAGGAATGTAACGTGGTTTCTGAGTATTTCTAGGACCTGGCAACTATAATTGAGGTTTTCTCTTGCTGGCAGGTTGCCTTGGCGTAGAGGAAAGGCCCTTGTAGGGGCGGCACCTTGAGCAGCCCCTGAAGTCTGTTTTGGCTTTTAACGGTAAAGGTTGCACTGATTGAAGGGTACAACCAGAGTCCTGCAGATCTTTCAAGATATCGTGGGTCTGTGGACTGAACAGCTGAACTCCTTTAAAGGGAGCATTCAGAATAGATTGCTGTACATCCTGTGAAAAGTCCGACACCCTGAGTCAGGTGTGTCATCTGAGGCAGACCCCAGCTGAGGATGTACGAGCCGTAGTATCAACGGCATCAAAAGTGGTCCTCAGCAGGTGGCGGAATACAGCTGCTGCAGTAGATAGTTTTACCATCAGATCACCCTGGACAGAACCCGCTGGGAGGAATAGGACTGTCGCCTGGGAGGCCTTTAAGATATCCTCCTGATATATCAGGAGGTGCCCTATGTAATTAAGTATACGTAGAGACACGGTGACTGAGAAAAAAACACCTTTTCCCTTTGACATCCAGTTTCTTGGATTCCAAACCCAGGGGCTGAGCACTCATGTGTTGATGCCTAGAGGACCTATCATGCTGTGGCATTGATCACCACAGAGTCTGCCAGAGGCGGAGACATAAAATAGGGGTGATCTACCGGTGCCTGATAAATCCAATCAGCCTTATGCAGACTGGAGGGAATCTTGAAAGGTTGCTTCCATGCTGCCATGATAGTCTCTTTAAAGGCGTCCACCTGGGGGGGGGACCAGAGTGGGACATTCTGACACACCCAGGTACTGAGCCAATTGCTTCCTTGAAGCAGCTTGTGCAGTGCCTTTAAATCCAAATGTTTTGTAGAGGTGGATCATAATGTCCAAAAACGTTGGGTCATCTGGCGAAGAACAAGGGAGTTCAGGGGTAGTTTTACCTTGAACAGTGGAGGCGGCAGAGGAGGACAGAGGGGATTTCCCTGGTTCATGCAATCCACGTCCTCCAGGTCAGCAAGATCCCAGTCCTGCAGAAAAGGGTCCTCCATGTCCATGTCCTGGGCATACAGGCCCGGGGAGACACAGAAAGAGCTGGCCATCTGCTTGGCCAAAGAAGGCCAAGAGGCAGCAGAGACCAGAACCCACCCCTCCCTATGGGGGCTCAGGGTCTGAGTCAGATCCAGGATGGTCTGTACCAGGGCCTGGACATTGATAATGGCCAACTGTCTAGTAGACCATGGCTGACTGGACAAAGTGTATTGGAACCACTGACAGAACAGAAGTAGACAGTGTAAGCAAACTTGTAACCATCAATGAGGGGTGTTATATAGGACCCCAGGATCATCGACGAGGGTGCCAGCAGTAAGTTTTGAGAGGCAAGGCTGGTCGTTGACAATGGGATCGTCGAAGAGCCTGAAGCACTTGGCATCGACAGAATCGTCAGAGTGCCAGGAATTGTAGTCAACGGCAAGATCATCGATAGGCCATAAGGCAAGGTCAACGACGATAGAATCATCTACAGTCCTGAAGCCATTGCCGACAGATGATGGTTAGACAGCACTGAAGGAGGAGGAGGCAGCTCTTTGAAGCTGTAATTTGATCCCCGAAATCACCGTCGATGGAGCAGCCGGCGATGGAGGTAAGAGAGGAGCCAGCAGTCGTCGACAGTGGAAAAAATGACAGAACAGCGGCTACCATCTCAAGTACCCCTGAACGCACAGTCGATGGAGGAGTCATTGACGGAGGCAAGAGAGGAGCCAGCAGTCATCGACAGTGTAGAAGATGACAGAACAGCTGGCCCTATCTCAGGTACTCCAGAACTCACCATCGATGGGGGTGCACAGACAGATATATTTGGTCTGGTATCCACTGGCAGAACCCAGGGACGAGTCCTGAAGCTCAGCGGTGGTAAATCCAGGGATAACGTAAGGGGGCACTTCTGCTCATAGGGGGTGGTGAACCTATGGAACAGCCCACCAGAGGAGACAGTGGACATGAAGACAGTATAGGCCTTCAAGGATAAATTTCTGCTTTCCAGGGAAATCACAGAGTACACTGGGTAGTGGCGGTCACAAGATACAGCTGCACTCCAGTGGACATCCCTGAAATAATAAGCCAGAACACTTCACAGGTGCTGCCATACATTTCTTTCAGTTGAATGAAAAAAAAAATTACAAACTAGCATTTACTGAGCTCAGGAGGCAGCAATTTACTTGTAGTGCTGACTGAGTGCCACAGTCCCCTTGGAAGTCTGTACCCCAGCACTTCGCCTATGTGGCTTCGACAAGACTTTCAAGGTGATTGTGGCACTCAGTCAGCACTGGAAGTAAATTGCTACCTTCTTGATCCAGTAAATGCTAGTTTGTTATTTTTTCATTCTGCTAAATTTAATCTGTGGCAGCGCACATTAAGAGTGCAGGCTGATTATTTCAAGGACATCCTACTGGAGTGCAGCTGTATCTTGTGACTGCTACTGACTGCTTGGGATAGCTGACTCAGCAGCATCCTCACAGATATTCATTTGAGCGCAGCTGTCTCTTCTAACACTACACTGGGTAGTAGAGGGGGTAGGGAAATCCCTACAAGTTAGTACAAGTTTGCAAAGCACTTTTTTTGTCCCTACTCATGAAGTGGGTGGGGGGGCCGCATGATGAACCTCGAGTCTCTTCTGACCTTAAGTTATTACAGTATGTTACTATGCTGGTCCTCTGGCTTTCCACAGAGACAGTCCAGCTTTTTAGTTCTTTGGAGTGGTCATGTATTCTTAAAACAGATGCAGCCAACCCTTTTAGCTGCGCATCTGGATTGTGTACAAGTGTCTGTTGTCATACAGATATGTGCTTGTAACACCAACAAAGTCAGGAAGGTGAACAATAAAGCTGTTAAGACAGTTAAGGCAACGTTAGCCAATTTCTGCCAAATGTATACTTTTTAATTGTGTCCTTTTAACGAGGGAAGGGATACTATTGCAGCTGAATCCATAGCCTGACAATCCCTGCCACTTCCTGGTCTGCCGGCCCTGCTCCTGCGCTTGGACACTTTGTGATGTCTAAGCAAGGAAAGTGCAGGGGCGCGTCCCACACAAGTCTATGGGGACATTTTTTCAATTCCTTTGTACATAAGTTTAAGCAATTTTAAGAGAAAAATGAAAGCCATTGCTCAACTAATACAGGTCCTATTAAGGATTTTTTTTTTATTCTTTTAGTAACCGGGTTAGGACCACTAGGCACAAGTGCCTGTTTTCAGGGGCAACCTGGGAGCACTGGGGTGGTTAAATGACTTGCTCAGAAACACACAGTATGCAAGTGGAGGCTGTGGGTATTAAACCCAGATCTACTGAATATACCAAGCTCATTACTCTAACCACTAGGCTATACTGCTGTGCTTTCATTTTTCTCTAAGATTGTTTAAACTTACATAAAAAGGCATTGAAAAATGTCCCCTTAGACTTGCATGGGGGTGCACCCCCATACGCTCCCTGCTTAGACATCACAAAATGTCTGCGTGCAGGGGCAGGGCCGGCAGACTGGGAAGTGGAAGGGCTCGGCTGGCCATGGGTTCAGCTGCAGTTATGATCCCTTTCCTCCCTAAAGGGCAGCACTGGCTCTAGCTATCCTGGGGGACTTGTGTGAACCTCCTTGCTTGGGCCCACATCAGAAGTTATGAAGCCCCCAAGGAACATCCTTGCCCTACCAAGTCCTCCCTATATCTTCATTTTCAGCTAGTTTTGTGTAATTTTTGCAGTTTACTTGAATTAGGACATAGAGGACTAGGAAGAAAGGAGATCAACTGAGGCTTTTGAGGGGCCCCTCTGCTCTTGGGGCCTCATGCAGATGCACAGCTCACACCATGCTAAGGTTGGTTGTGCTAAAAGGACACAGTTAGAAACTGTACTTTGGGCAGAAATAGGCTATGAAGCCCAGATGTGCATATTGGAAAATTCCTTTAACCTAAAATGCAATAAGTGCAAACAATGTTCCTACAGTGGAGCTGAAGAGTTCCACTTTGCATGTGGTTATTGTGTTGTGGAACATCTTGGCATGGGGCAATACGTAGTGCATCCAGGAGACCCATCTGGACTGATATAGGCTCTCATGCAGTTGTTTAATTTAAAGTTGGTTTTCTCCATCCTAGTCATCTGATTGATCACTGGAGCCATGTATAGATTTCAGGGACAGTGGCTGTTAGCAACAATAAAGTAATGTTTTATTTTTTATTTTTTTATTTTGGGTTGCTGTACTCATTATTCCTAGCAGGCACATTTGTTGTTTGCCTTGCATCATTGGCGGTGCACTCTACATGTTTAGTACCGTGTTTTAATACAATGTACTCATCAGTCTCGAAAAGTAGGGACTCCTTGCAGAAAGGGATGGTGCCAGAGGGCTAGAAAATGGTCAGTGCTATTCTCCTATTCCAAAAGGGGGTGACGCTGGACTCAGGTTACTACAGACCTGTAAGCCTACCTTGCTTAGTGCAAGGCAAATCGTTTGAGTCAATCATAGAAGACGTGGTGGTTCAACACATGAAAAAGTATGCAGCATAGTTTCACAAAAGGTAGCTCTTACCAAACCTCCTGACTGCCTTCTTTGAGGGCGACTAGGGAGACATATAATACACAGATTTTTAGTAAGACCATTGACTCAGTCACCCACAGGAGACTGGTCAAGAAACTAAGGGACCTGGGGTGGAGTTAAAATTGGTGCCTTGGGTGGAGAGCAGGCTGATGGGAAAGGCACAATGCGTAGTAGTAAATGGAGTATTCTCAGAGATAATGGGGCTATCAGCAGAGCACTGCAGGGATCAGTGCTAGGCCCTGTCCCTGTCTTCTTTGATCTGTTCATTTATGACATAGGGAACGGTCTGCTTCTTTGCAGACAACACAAAGCTCTGTGCAAATGTGGAAATGAAGGAAGGGATGAGTGAACTCAGGGAGGATCTGGGCAGGCTGGAGAACTGGTAAATGATATGGCAGCTATGTTTCAAGACAAAAAAAATCACATTAGGAAAAGGAACCCAAGGGTGCAGTATAAAATGAGAGGGGGTGCTGGAAAGCACCAAGGAGGAGAAGGACCTAATAATATAAGAGAGCCTAAAATCCACAGTCACACTATAGCAGAACTGTGGGAAAGGCAAACATGATGCTGGGATGCATTGAGAAGGAGATAAACAGCATAAGTAGGGAGGTAATCCTCCCACTGTAGAGGTCAGTGGTGAGACCACATCTAGAGTACTGAGCAAGACACTAGAGTCCACACCTAAGGAAAAACTGTGACAAAATGGAAGCAGTACAGCGCAGGGTAACCAAGATGGTCCAGGGTCTAAAGGGCATGATATATGAGGAAAGGCTGCAGAACTTGGACGTGTACACCCTTAAGAACAGAAGGGAAAGAGATGACAGGATAGAAACATAGAAGTACCTGCACAACATAAACAGGAGGGATGCCAAGCAACTTTTTTTCATGAGCTCAAATACAGGAATGAGGGGAACTCCATTTGACTAGCAGTGGGAGATTCAGGAAAGCTGTCCGTAAATCGGCCATCCCAGTGGTGCAGTCGTAGTGTTACCACCAAGCATGCCTGCAACCCAGGTACACGAACAGTCTTTGGTTGCTGGGGTCAGCTGAGCGGAGGGGAGATTGAGCATCCAATGGATTACTGTCCTCTCTGGGGGAGGGAAGCTTGTTAGCCCCACCATTGACTACTCCCAGGTGGAGGCCTGGTGTTGGTGCAGGCTGGGGTATGCTGGGGGATGACTGCAAATTTGGGGTAGTGCATGTGTACCTCCACACAGCACACACTACCGCCTGTTCGCTGCAGGGATGGGCAGGACCTAGAAGATGGAAAATATGCGGACTCATAAAGCCCTGCATGCTCATCCCTGATCTGTGCCACCACCTGGGAGCACCAGACTTGACTCTGGGTTTGTATATGGGGGGGCCTCTCCCCTTTCTGGTCCTGCTACAGGTGGCTAATCCATGGGGGAACCTCGGTTTCGATAGCTCCCTGGGGAGGTGGTAGCCAGTCGGGGATAGTGGGGCAGAGCAGATAAGCCTGCCTGTATGTCACCTGGAGGAAAAAGCAATACAGAAAAAAAAAAGATTTTCACAGATAGTAGTGGCACAACTCCCACTTCAGGTCCTCCTACCACACTGTCCCTTGGTAAGGAGGGTGTCAGGCAATTTACTTAGGGGCGATTCCCATGTCTAAGGGTATTAGGTGTAATGTTCTTGCCTGGGGCCACCCCCTGTGTATTGTACAGTTCCCAGGTCTGGACTTCCCCATACTGCTGGAGGTGTGGCCTACAGGGGCACTGCTATAAAAGTCTCAGCATGCCCCTACAGGAAATGCCTTGGCAATGCTACCTGTTCCCCTTCAGGGGAGACCACCCACCTTTTTCTTCCATGCTGTGCTGATAAAGAACTCACCCTCACTTTCCTCACCATGATCTTCTGTGTCCCTTTGGCTCCGAGGGAAAATGAAGTCACCTTTGTCAAAGAATAGATTTCAGTTGCATTTACACTGCAAACAATTACTGTCCCCATATGGCAACTTGGGGTAGGCCTCAACTCATTTAAACTAATCTCCTAATTTCATTTCCATTTGCGTTAGCACTGAAAAACTTATCTATAAAAATCCTGAACCCATCCTATTACATATGTGAAGTCTGAGCTAAAAGCTGATTTAATAGTGCCATTTCAAAATACTGAATGGAAAAAATGACCAGGTGAACCATAATAACCTCCCCCTTTCTTTTCATTTATGTTCACTGTTTGGGGTGCTTTTATGTTGTTATAGCTTTATTACTTTCTGTACTATGTGCTCCGATAGATATATCGCATGGGGTAACTGCACCTTTAACTATACTATATTTATAGGAGAGTATGTCTGGTACAGTCCCAGAAGGGAAGAACTGATAGATTCAAAGCACTGGAATGAATTGTGCCATGGTTTCATTTGTGGTTCCCAATAAACTAACTGCTTCATCTTTTCAGTTTTTTGCCAGCTTTTATTTCTACTGCTGTTTACCTTCTGCTTGAGCCCTTTCTTTTGGGGTAGCTATGTCACTTCCCTCTTTACATGGTTCAAGCAGATCCCCATAATATTAGAAAAAAAAACTAAGCATTTCAGTCTCCAAATTAGTCGAGAGTGGCAAAACATAACTGATATACAACAAAAGGGGAGCCAAAAACAGATTAGCAGGAACATCCTCGTAAGCTTAGACAATCTTCAAGCTTTCCTTTGTTCTATTTTTTGGGCAGCAATCTCAAGTTTCTCAGAGCAGTTCAGTCATGCCATGTCCCCAGAGTCAAATTTCAGTCCCAAAATCTTGATGTGGCTTGTCTTAGCCAAATGCCAGCTACCACATTCCCAATACTAGAGGTATCTCTGCTTATTGTGATTGGTACCAGTAGAATAAATGTGATCACATGCTCCTTCACACTAATACACTCAACTGACTTGCTGGCATAGAGGTCCCTCGCAGCTCAGTCCATCAGTTGCGTCATCAGAGGACTGGCCGTTGGGGAAACTGGGACATGTACTGAGTAAACATGGCAGGTGGAGGGTCGCAGGATCAATCAGATAAAAAAATAAAATTACAGATTAGTAAGTACATGAAAACTTTAACTGCATTTTTCGTACTGGGACCTATAAGTCCCTAAGTACTACTGCAGGAGAGGCGAGGATTCCCTTTTAATTCCATGTTGGGGCTAGGATTGGGCTCAGTTAGCCCTGGGCAATACTCAGCTCTTTATTAGGAAGAACAGGATTCTCAGAAGGAGCTGAAGGCATAGGGATGGGGGGCTAATCATGACACCTGACCTCTGGGCTGAGCGGACGAGGCCATCTTGGTTAAATTTTCAGCTCTGTTATGTGAAGCCCACAGGCAATCATGAAAGGTGTGGCTCCTCTCCTCACACAGATTACACCTCTGCTAGTTTTCACAAGTCATACTGATATGGCCAAATTCACTACAAAGGCTGCATCTTTATTTATCACTGGCATTTGACAGATGAGATCTTTTGCAGTATTTATAGCAAGCCTTAGGCTGGCCTGCATAAAAGCATACTATCCGGTCACAGCCCAGAAAAAAAAAATATTGGGCAGGTGCATCACCTCAGAGACCCCTTGCTGGAGTCTGATCTGAAATATCTACCCTCCAGATCACAAACATTCAGAATCAATAATAGCTTTCTGGAGGGCCCTGGATGTCACATCTTTGCCCTAACCAATGGCGAATATCCCCCACATTTACTCCCTCATTCCTAAACATGACTGTCACAGTTTTCACCAAAGGATTTACAGTATGAGAGGGATAGCTGTAAATGGGGTCCATGGGGGGAGGTTATCATTAACCTTTTGGTATTTCAGCCAGAAACGTTCAAGACTTTGTGGTGACTTGAAGCCAACATCTAAAGTCTCTTCACCAGACACATGAATTAGAGCGTAAATTTAGATGCCACAAAATTCAGTGATTCTTTAAACAAAGTTCTCCCCACAAAAACCCTATCAGGTTTTCTGGCATCCCCCCTCATCTGTATCAAAGACACACTGCTTTACTTCTGGGTGCTAGTTCTGGTCTTTTTTTTAAAGAAATCAGAAACTGTTGGGCCTGTCTGGGGAGGTGGACTCTGTGGGGCCGATGATTCTTCTTCCTCCGATGCTGTAGGCTCTGCAGTTATAGTATGCAAAGCAAAGCAAAGCAAAACTTATTTATGAAACGCTATTCCAAACAGATCATAACATTTTACAGAAAAATCATAGATTGTAACAACATCCAGTTCAACAAATAAAAATATTTAAAACATATATAAAACAACAGAATTAAATATCACAGAATGCCAGTTCAAATAGATAGGTTTTTAGAGCAGATTTAAAGGCCTCAACGGACGGGCACTCCCTGACCTGGCAAGGTAGAGAATGCCACAGGGTCGGAGCTGCAAAGACAAACGATCTAGCACCTGAAGTTGTCAAACGGGCCCTGAGTATCTCCAGCTATCCCCCGTTGGTGGAGTGGAGAGGGCAAAGGGTACGGTAAGGACAAAGGAGATCTTACAGATACCATGGTCCCAGGGTGTGGTTGTTTTGTGACTGAGGCTCTTTACTCTGAGTCTCTAGGGGGCTATCCTGAGAGGTAGAAGGTCGAGGGTCATTAGTTGCACCCACCTCTTGTCCCTCAATATTATCATCAGGGACGTTTTAAGCTGCTGAGTCTGTGCCGCCCAGTTGGGCTGAGGTGCTGGATGCCCTAACTTGTGCTATGCCCGGTGACCCATATTCGGAAATGAGCACGGGCAGCCAGGGAGTTGTGAGGTTGGAGAAGGATTGAGCATCGGAGGCTATCTTCTCTCCGTGGAGGACACCAGTGGTCAGCACTTGGCTGGCCCCTAGTGGAGACTGAGGGGCAGTGCGCCGATGCTGCAAAAAGAGGGGCGGCAGGGGGCAGATGCTGCGAGGAGCACGTGCGGATGTGTGCATGCTCTTTCCACTGGCTTCATTGCATGCCCCTCCCTGTAGGGGAGAACCACAAGAAGAAAATCTCTCTCGGCAGCATGAAGGCTGCCCTGACTCACTGCCATGGTCTCACACAAGTTAGCACCCTCCCAGGTTCACCCTCTGGGTCCACCCTCCAGGTCTCTGCAGTGGTGGGGTTAGTACCTGCTGCAATGTGGCTGGAGGGGATGTGATGGGGAGGTTTGAGCTCTGTCCGCGACTGGGGCAGCAGCCGTGAAGGTTGGCTGGATGGGGGGGAACCAAAGGCACAACCCCCCCAGCTGAGACAGTAAAAAATAAACTAAAAAAAAAAGCAAGCCCTGCCAAGTCCAGCACTCGCTGACAGAGTAGGCCTGGTAGGAGTGTTTCCACGACCCTCTGCAGTCCTGAACTTGATGTGGTGGCAAATGACTTCCACCAGAGGGAAATGTGGCTACTGTAGACACACCACTTGGTACTCCTGTTTCCCCACTTTGGTTTCCAATCTCACCCACACCCTCTATTACTGTAACAGTCTCTGTGGCAGCAGTAATGCTGACTGGTTTGGTAAACACCACTGTCTCCCACAATGGCCTTGTAACAGCTCCTGGTTCCAGACCCACCTCAGGTAGAACCCCATTACCTGCATGCTCATTTCACATGGCCTGCAGTCGTCCTTCAGTCCTGTACCTTCTGAAGTGCCATCCACACTTAAACCAACCAGCTCTGGGTTCTCTGGTGCAACAGCTGTATCAGATGTCTGGCTGCCTCGTTGCGACTTCAGGACTGAATTTCAGGCGGGATCTGGCACCCACACTCCTGATTCGGACCTCATCCAGCCAGCATTCAAAAGGGTTCTTTCTGGCGAATGGAGTTGCTCTGGCTCTCTCTCTACACAGTCAGAATGTCTTGCTGATTCTCCTTCTTGTGGTCGGCAGCTCCTTTTGATGTCCGGCTGCTAGTTGACTGTCAGAATCAGCTGTCACACTGTCATACTTCCTTCTTGCAGTACCCACCACTTCTGGTGAGGAAGACATCTGTCTGGAGGGACCACTCTGCTGCTGTTGCATTGCTGAGAGACCATGCCTAAGGCTAGATTTTCTTCTGCCATATCTGTCCTCATCCTTTGTCAGCCTGGTCACCAACATTTTCCTTCTGTCAGCCAGGACCATTTCTAGCTGCTCCTCAGCTGCAGCAGTATCACCTTCTGCAGTTGCCAGCAAGGAAGATTCCACCTCCATTCCATCATCACGCTGTGTCTGTTCTGAAACTTCCGTTTCTTGTTCCACCATCACATCCTCCTTAGCGGCTTCTGTTGAGAGGGAGAATGACTCCACAACCTGCTGTACCTCCTCCTCCTCCTCCTCCACAGTATCAGGATCCTCCATCTCAGAATGAGAGCCAACAGTGTCCCCTTCCAATTGCAGGGGAGTTTTCTCAGTGTCATGGCAAACATTCTTCCCATCTATGAAAAAGACTCATGCACACTACACCCAAGACACACCTGGAAAAAAACTGTTACAGCTTAGTGTGCCTTTCTTGGTCAAAAATTGCAACAACAGGGTTCAAATCCTTTATACCATTGCATTAATCTTTCACAGAACACAGGCTCTTTAAGTCATAGGCTCTTGTCAGATCAGGATTACATCCTTACCCTCCTTTACAAGACACCTGGGAAAGTTCATGTGAAAGCCATCAGGAGGCCCTCCTTGAGGGTGGGTTGCCAATAGGGTTCTCAGATGTCCTGAAATCCAATTTGCCAGCTGGATATCAAGTTTCAGACTATTCTCATCCGAAATCTGATATCCGGCTGTGAAAAGTAACATCCCTAACCCCAGTAACACCAACAATACGCACCAGTACTGCAAATGAGTACTCCCATCCAAACCACCCTCTACCCTCAACCTCCCTCTTACTCCCCAAGCCCGAGTTAAGAAAATAGTGCAATTCGTACTTGTTTCTTTATACAAATCCCACCCCAACCCGTGCTTACTCAGTATGCCTCCCCAGCCCCCCAATACAACCACACACCTCGAGTTCAATACTTCACCCCTGCCCAACACACCCACCAGCCCTCCACTTCCCTCCTCTCTTCCCGTAACACCCAAATATTTACCAAGTAAGAGTTGGTGATTGAGAGAGATCACTCCCATGGAGGAGCTGCTTACGCTCATCTTCCGACTAGGTGAGGTTTGGGTGAATAAATGATGACATCCTCCTATAGTAACAGCTGATTGGCTGCCAATCAGGTTTTAGGAGAGTGTGAAAAGACACAGCAGTGGGGGGGGATACATTACTGGGGGACCTGTACAGACCAGGGGCACAGGCTGTGAATCAGGGGAGCATGTTTAACATGGTAAAGTGCAAGGTTCTACCCCATGGTGAAAGGTACCTGGGTCACACATGTACCCTGTGTGGTACATAAGGGAACAGCACAACCATGGAAAAGGATCATAGGATAATCAAGGATGGTAAGCTGATGACAGGCAGGCAATGTGCTGCCACTGTCAAAAGAGAAAATGCATTGTTAAGATGCATAGGAGGGAAGACTTCCAGTCCGGTTGCGTGCATGATGGCTGCCTGAAGAAAATGCTCCTCACCTTGGGCTCAAACTTTAAAAATACTCCGTTTCTGACAGTCCATCTTTGCAAGTTTTGCCATGGTACTTCATCTGAATTCGATCCCTTGAACCCTTGAAACAAAAAACAGGCATTTTTGGAATGAAAAAGTTAATTTTTTCAGTCAGAAACACCAGCAATAGCAACCTTACTGCCAGCCATGACGGGAGGCTTTGACCCAGAAATGATCCAGACTATGTTTAAAAGAATTGTTGAGGCACTAACAGGGGTTACAAGTTTAATTTCTACTTTACAGGTGCAAATAGAGCAAATGTCCATACGTGTCTTTGACGCTGAAACAATAGTTGGTGCCTAGATCGCCAAGCCGATGAAAAGGAATTTATAATACATATGCTCTGAAACAGGGGGTGTAGCCAGGAATTTTAAACTTGTACTCAAAACTGATGCACTGTTGCCCCACCCGTTTTGTAAACATAAACCAAAATATGTGCACACCAACAATAGCACCCCGTCTGCTATGTCTGACTTCAGGTAATCAGTTTCTTCCTGTAATCATCCTTCCTTCATTTTTCTGCCTGCCTGGTAAGTTGCTCTTGTTTGTGTGTTTGGCTGGTGGCATCAGTGCCTCGTAGTGAACAACAAAGGCAAAATGGCTCAGCATGACACAGACACAATGTGACTTACTTGCTTTCCTCTTTTATTGCCCTTACCTGATTTGTTGCCACTGCCTGATTTATTTTTACTGTACTCTGCCGAGTACAGTGCATATGCCTGCCGACACCCTTCTCTAAAATGACATTTCCCAATTTTGGGAGAAGATTAATGATCTGGAGTGCAAGGGAGGCAGAATAACATCTGCATTGTCGAAGTTCTGGAGGGGGCTCATGGAAAGAAAGTGTGTGATTTGGTACAGTTCTCACTGACTGAACTTTTAAACCTGCCGGGAAAAAAATCTGCAGATCCAGAGAGCTCACAGAACTCTGGCACTATGGGCAAAACCAGGTGGTAAACTTCAACCCATCCTAGCATTGTGCCTCCAATATTCAGTTAAAGTTGGCCAGGGAGAGAGGGGCACTTGTATGACATGGGCACAAAATGTTGCTATACCAAGACTATTCATCTACATTAAATAAACTTGGAGCTGCATTCATGCTGATCCAAGAAGCTCTCTAAAATCAAGGAATTAAATATCACATGGCTTATCATGCCATATTCAGAATTAACAGGAATGGGGTGTCACATGATTTTACAACCCCTGCTGAAGCTGCTGCCTTTGCCCAATGATCTTGCAGTATTCAACTGACAAGCCAGCCCCCATTTTGCCAGACTTCTCCACATCTTTCTATGGATGATCCTCAGCTGACTGGGGGTGAAGCAACTCTGATGAACACATCCACATTCTCTCCACCTCCCTCTAATAGCAGTGCCCCTCTGGATCAATGACAGTACCAAAGAACCAAGCACAGAATATGAAATCAGGACAGGGCCCAGTTAAAAACACACAAACAACCAGCTCCCAGCATCGAAGCTGGAGTCAGGGTTCTCGTGCCTTTCTCCCGGATTCTAACTCTCCTGCTGAAACCCTGCCAAACAAATGTACAATGCCTCAGCTTAAGGAGCGCTCAATTCACTCAGTGAACAATGCCCCAACCCCACATGACTCTGTGCTAACCTCCTGTGCAGACACAGTGCAGGTGCAGGTTTCTGTGACCTCCACACCACTCTACACTCTACTGCCACAAAGACAGGTAACCTGAATGCAACTAATGTTTGGTTCAAAATACTTTTCAGGATGACCCTCTCAACACTGCATTTTCTGACTGGACAAGTGAAAGGCAATGAAAGGTGACAACTGTCACTCAGCAAGGACTTTGTGAATGGGACACAGACTGCTATACTCAAATAGTGCCCCCCCCCAGCAACCTTTTAGACAGGTATTCACACTCCGTCATATCTAAACATCGAGCAATGACAGTAGCTGGTGACCCCATCATTAAGAACCTGTCCTTCAACAACATGAGATATATGCTCCTGATGTCAAAATGGTAGTGGGCTTTTACAGCCTTGAATCTTCACCGAAGAAGCTGGCACCCCTTCGCTACTTTCCAGCAGATGCTTTGACACCACATTCTAATGACTGGTGACATTAAATGCTACTTGGATACCCTTTTCAGAGGTTTAAGGGCATTTTTAGCTTTTGAAAATGTACTGCAGTCACAACAGACTAAGTGGGGGGGGGGTGTTGAATGCTAACCAACCAATACACTGCATATTACTCTGACATCCTCTTTTTAAAGTTTGTAGGTATCTTTAAATGTGGGATGTGGAGATGTACAGCAAAGTCCAGAAGGGCCGGAAGGGGGGGGTGAGCTAATGCAGTTGCCTGCTTTGTATTGGTATGGTATATATCTTGCTGTGTTTATTATTTTTAGCAGGGTGCTTCACTCCATCCCAATGTGTCTCCATCTCCAAGACGTCTTTTGCCTATTACGTAACAAAGCTTCAGATAACATCTTCTTAATTAACAGACCTGGCTCTATTACAGACTCCATTCTTACAGTATATCTGGGCAATTCAATAATTAATTTTATGGTGCTATTATCAGCCCTAGCTGTACCTTTGTTTTTTCTTGGGATGTATGGTAAATACCATACAGCTTGCAGCCTTTATCAAAAGGAGACAAAGTTAATATCCCCACCCCCTGCCAACTGTCATTGCCTTGTGATGGCAACACTACCAAATGATTATTTTCACAACTGCCAGAGCCCTATGGCTGGCCCGTTGGTGGTGAGGGTTGAGGCGCTGGATGCCACACCTTGCGCCACATGGGTGATTCATGTTCGGGAGTGAGCATGGGTTGTTGTGGGTCAGTGGGGGTGGATTGAGCAACCGATGGACTGCTCTCCATCTCTGGAGAAGGGGAACCTCCAGTCGCTGTGTGCTGACTCTAGCAGAGGCTGGGGGTCATCATGGTGCCATAATTGTAGGGGTGGAGTGCGGCAGAGGCTTGAGGTGGTGCTCACGGAGCGGCGCTGGCCCATGTTGATGGCCTATTGCACCCTGAGCACCACGGGTGAAAATCAGGGAAAATGGCTGCCCTGGTTGCTGCGGCCTGATGGCCATCCTACAGGTGTCCCGCTTCAGAGGGATCACTGGAACCAGATCAGGTCCTGGCGGATGAGTTTGGGGCTCCCTGCCACCCTACCATGGGGGGTAATCCATGGGGAAGAAGGTGATGGCCTCTCAGGATGAAGCTGGAGACAGACTGGATGGTGGCTGATATTTGAGGATGCCTGGATGAGAGGTGCCGACCAGGAAGCCAGGGAGAAAGTAAGGAAAAAAACCCAAAATAAACAAGTGCCAGAGCCCTTTCCTGCCACCTTCCGCACAATCACCATTTCAGTTGCATAAGACATTCCTGAACCACTTTGCTCTGGAACAGAACAAAGGAATGGAGGAAGATAGTGCTCTTACACTTTACTCCACAAGTGTTTTTCAGACCTGCATCTGCCTTTGCTGCCCATCTCATCACCAAATAAATTCCATTCAACAAGCTTATAGGCAGTGCGGGTGGCATAAATTGCCATTTTCTCTCCCCCCAACTCCAGCATTTGTTAACCCCTTTCTCTGTCTACCAACTGCAGTAGTTGCAGTAATGCAAAAATGACACTCCACCTCCCCTTCCCCCTCTTTTCTCTGTCTGTTTTTCCCCTCCCTTCTCATCTCCACAGCTTCATATCCAGCCTGATGCTGCCTCATATTAACCTCAATTTTCCCTTAAGCTTCCTCTTTCTTATTTCCCAGTGGGCACGATGGAAGAATTGGAAAGGAGGGTTGGTACTCCCGGGATGCCACAGCATAGCTTGTGTACATGCCTTCAAAGGTCCATGATCTGTGTCTTCTTATTGAGTCATATGTTAAAACTGTTAGCACGACATGAGTATGGTGCACTGGGAAAGGTTGGGTTGACTGCAGAACTGTCTAATGCTCCTCCTGGCACTGCAACAAAAACTACTCCCACATAGGGTTCTGCCCCTTTATGGCAAGCCCTGAAGCATACTAGGCTGGTCTACAAGGGAACAATGTTCCTACGTGGAGCACAACAAGCAGAATGGGAGGGGTGGGGGAGACCTCTGTGTAAGAAACGGTCCCAGATATACCCCCCCACACACACAACTGATCCTAAACTAAGCACCGCTTAAGACCCTAAAGGAGCCAATGGCAGCACAGCAGAGCCTGATTATAACCAGAGATCTGGTTGCGGTATATCTGCCCTGTACCACCTGCCTAGTTACTTCTAATGCCCCCCACCCACTTCACCTCCTCAACTATCTCTACTCCCCGTTTTTTCCTTTTTGCTATTCCCTTGTTCAAATGACAAATGCATCTCTGTGTTACCGACTGTAACATACTGTATATGAAACCCAGACAGGCAGGATGGCCTGGCAGGCATGTGCTTGATAATCTGGTCCCTCCACCCTATAAATTAAATCCATACTTTCCACCATGCTGGTTCTCTCTAACACACACACACCACTGCTCTGGATAATGCATTTCCCTATACAGTACTTATAATTAAACGGGAAGTCACCCTGTGTCTGTCCTGAAATTCATATCCTAGACTATTCAGAGACTACATAAACCCGTAAAATGGAAACAGATTCTCTCCAACTTAAATGTAAGCACCCTCTGGGTACTCATTAGTTAAATTTCTGAGTGCTCAGTGTAGTAGGGAGAAATTTGGAGTTGTGGAGCAAGTGAGTCTGGGATGCAGGGCCTGCTTGCTGCCAGCAGGGGGCCCCTACCTTGGGATATAAAAGAGCAGAGTTTTGGCACCATGGGGAGAGGCCGGGAGAGACCCAAGAGAGGTGAGGGGTGTCGGCTCACAAGTTCGGCAGGAGGGTCTTGTCGTGGCTGGGGTGGACCACTTGCCACCTGGCCCTTCACGCTTGAAGACCTGCAATGTTGGAAAGCGACAGTTCGGGTGTGAAGCAAACGGGAGCACTGTAACAATGAGAGGGGACCTGTCAATGTGAGTGGGAGCCAGAGCCCGTGGAGAAGAAAGAGAAATGGAGGCCCGCCACATGAACTTTGGCACCTTGGTAGGGTAAGCAGAGACGAGGCCTGTCGCTCAAAGACATTGTGCCCATAGGTGAGTTCAGCAGTGGGTCAGAAACTGTCCTGTGGGCGGGCCTGCTATGGTACCTGAGGCGCTGCTCAGAATTGGCAACCCAAGCAGTTGAGAGTGTAGTGGTGGCAGTGCTACCCCTATTCCCCAGGCTTGTGGCTGCCACAGAGTTGGGACTCCCTAGATGAGCAGCCTGTGGAGTCAGTGAAAGTCTATTTGGGGGAGAGATGTTTGGGACCCAGGCAGGGTGGCAGACCATCAGGTGCTCCAGTATGGCACTAGCAGAAGTCCCCCTGATGAGTCAGTTCAGAGGTTGAAATCGCTACATGAGCAGAAAATGCCAGGAGTTACTGGGAAAAGGCTGGGGGTACTCACAACCGCCCAGAATAGGGGCCCAGCTACCGAGCACTGGCATCAGCGATTGGATGTCTGAAAGGGTTCTGGTGGTTTGATTCTTGCTAAGGAATATCAAATAAACTTAATGAATTAAGACCTTAGAAGTGAAAAATGAAGGGTATGCTACAGGTTTTGTTGCCCCCCGACTGACTGTGATTGCTGGGGAAATAAACTGAAGGAATAAGATATGCTAAGGTAGAGTGGATTAATACTAAGCTACCTCATGGGAGGCCTAATCTCAGCCCCTAAGTGCTGCCAGAATTTTGCCCTCATGGCTTAAGGGAGATCTGCACGAAAGGAATAAGTCTGTTATCCCAAGAGACTGTTGCAGTAGGTTTTGCAGCTGTGTCTATGACTGAAACACACCAAATGAAATACTCCATGCTCCACGGAGTGGTTGTTACTGTTTCAAAGTTAATTAAATCATTTTGCACTTTTAATTTTGGCGTGGATAATGAACTTCATTAATGTAAATGTGCATGCTGGCCTGCTAACCAATATTCCCCCTGCAGCCTCCTGGAACACCCAGCAGCAGACTTTGGTCACCTGTTACTGTGACTCCCAGTCACTGCCATCAACAAACCAGGTAACAAGCTATTTCTGTTTCTAATTCTTTAGACTGTGGTTGCATAGGTTGTACAGTGCCCCTCTCCCACCATTTTTACCATCTGGATACCCCTAGACAGTGAGGGTGGGGCTTACAATGTAGGGGTCATCTAGGATTTGAAAAAAAAAACTGTTAGGGGACCAGTGCCATGTCTGAATTGCCTGTAATCAATCCGTAGGGAGGTATCTATTTCTCTAGGTGCCATACTGGACTTGTGCAACTTTGAGCCTCATTGCAGAGCCATTTTGCAACATGAACTGTTTAGCATGCCGTGCGTGTGCAGAACATTGAGGTCCTCATCGGATTGGCTGAGACCCTAGAGCTGGGACTGCAATGGTCATATTGCAGGGGTTGGCAGCACCATCTTGACTAAATTTCGCAAACTGCGCTACAAGTGTTTGAGCCTCAATATCAGTTTGAGCCTTGTGTGAAGAAACTATAGTAGTTATCATGGCAGAAGCTCAGAAAACCAAATGGTTCTTGTGCCAGTGTCAATGCTATCTTGGCTCTGGGATGTCGCCCAGCGAGGAAGCAGCAGGAGAAGTGTGTAATCTGCCATTAGACTGGAGGTGTGGTGAAGGTCCTTCCAGTATGCCTGCATTGTGCTGGTAGTGGCCTAGGCCTGCTGTTGATTATCAGCCTGCCTGGAGTTTGGTTACCACCCCCTGCTTTGGCAAGTGTTACTTCATTGAGTCTGGAGAACTGGGAGTGACTGAAGGGGGTAACTGGTGAGATACACCGTGAAGAGAGGGGTGATAGATGTCTGCCCAGCCCTTCTCCTCTGGTGGTGCCTGATCCTCCCCGAGGCAGATGTGGAGGCTGTGAGGTGGCAGGTAGGACTGAGCCATCCATGTCCCCTATGTTGGGCCCACACCCCTTGACAACAGGTACCGTGAAGAGATCCCGAGGGCCACCCCCTGTAGCTTGAGACGTACCCCACGCCAGTAAGCCTGATGTGATTGTGGAGGACTTTATTTTGGAGGGAGACTCCAATGAGGATGAACAAGAGTATTCTGTGCCTCTGTCTCTGGGTATGCCACACAAGTCATATACATTTGATGACCAGTTGTGGGAAAGAGACATTCCCAAGCCTTATTGGTTTCCTAGCCAGAAATTTCCTGATACCATTCCCCGGCTGTGATAAATGTGTCTAAAAAAAACAGATATGGACACTCTGTGACTTTCTGACCCCTGCTGCCTATGCTATACTTCATGGAGTTGCCTGCTGAAAGGCACGGCACCGAGAATCAGTGTGCAAAGTATTCCTGACTGGTCTCAGGCCAAGCACTTGGTCTGTCGCTGCATCCATAAATAGTACCCTGGGGAGAACTACCCCTATCTGACAGAGTGCATTTGGGATGCCATCAAGGAGAAGCGTGAAGACTGGGTGTTTCAGGCTGCTTTGGTTAAGGTGAAGATTAGAAGCTGTGGAAGCACCTTGGGCTGGAAGGCCACTGAGCAGGAAGCTATCAAGTAAACTCAGCAAATGTTTCTGTCGAAAGTATGGACTGGTGTGACTTTGTTCAAGACCTTCGCCATGGTCCAGGATGTTGAGGGCAAAGAACCAAGTGTTATATTATCTGTGAAGACTCTGAGGGGAAGAATGTACTAAGTTGTACTTTGCTTGAGACATAAATTAGCCAAAGTTGCCACATACAGTATCTGGAGATGAGTGACTTAAAGCACAAAAACTTTCCACAAGTCCCAGTGGAGTTGCAGTGCCTGCCAAAGAAAACAGAACTATCCAATGATACACCTCTACATGGATCTACAACGCCGCACTGACATTTTCTTGTCGAAGCGATGTTTCCCCGACACTGTCCACTACATCGCGGTTGGCATAGTGCTGCTGAGTTCACAGTTCTTGTTTTGCTGGGGGGCTGTGCTCCCTGCACCCCCCCATGTAGGTGGCTGTGCCCCCTGCACCTCCCCCCACTTATGATTATCAACTCTGTGAAGGAGTTGATTCGGGGATGAGGTGTGGGACCTTGGAAAAGTGCAGAAGGTCCCAGGCGGAGTTTACAGAGACACGCAGCGATGTTGTTAGTATCGACGATGTCAAGCAAAGTTGTCGCCAGAAGTACAGCATACCCTACGTTGGTGGTTGAGTGTAATCAGCCCTCATAGTTACAGTTTATGTTTTAAAATGTTTGTGGGGATGACTCTCCTGGCTACCTTGCTCTTAATGCCTTTGATTGACATGGACCTTAATGTGTTTCTGGGGGGAAAAAAAACAGAAAGAAAAAGAAAAAAACATTTGTTGTACTCTAAAAATTAGCAGTATGAGTGAGGGATGTGTATGGAGGTTGTATGTTGATAATAAAACACTTGTAAATAGGTGAGAATACGTTCGTGTGTTAGTGAAATTGATTAGTGTTATTGCAATGTTTAACCTTGCTCACATTTTATGCCGAAATTCAAATATCAATGTTTTATTTATTTATTTATTGAAAATGTTTCACCAGGTGAGGCACACTGAGCAACAAGATGCTCATCTCACGGTGCGACCAGGGGGAGGGGGGTACAAGGGAGGAGGATATACATAAAACAATCAGTAGGTTGTACATAGAAGACAAGCAATTCGAAACAAGTGTTACATAGTTAAGGATGGCTTTACAAACTTGTTACATGAGGAGACACTACATACTGTACACGTGCCACAATGAGGGTGACATTACATACTTGATTACACAACTAGAACCATTCTTCTTGCATAGGTGCCTACTACCTAGAGATTTATTTTGGAATATTTTACTCCGAGTTGGCTGATAGAACTGGAAACCTGGGCTAGGAGCCAGGCAGAGATGACAGGTCTGGGTAGTAAACAACAGGGAAAGATGAGTGGGTAGTCTTAGGGAGGACGTTGACGGGGTAGTAAGAAGGGGGATAGCAGAAGTGTCATGAGAGGGTGAGTGCATGGGTGTTTAGGGCAGTTTATAAGCCAGTCATTGGGCGAAGGCCAAGCCACTGGTCAGGCCACGAAGGTGAGGAGGAGATCGGGGAGAGAGACAGGCAAGGGGAGGGGAGGAGGTCAGGGGCAGTACAGTTAGGCACGAGAAGTTAGTGAGGGCAGAGGATAGAAAGAGTTTGGAGGTGGAATGGTGGATTTGGGCCGGCAGGTCGTTCCAGAGCTTAGGGAGGAGGTAAGAGAAAGCCAATTGGCCTGCAGAGGTCTTTTGGTGGGGGATTACTAACAGTCTGGAGTCAGTGGACCTGAGGGCATGGGCTGGAGTTGGTGGGGAAGATAGGGAGGAGACGAGATAGGGTGGAAGGGAACCGAGCCAGAAATTAGAAAAAAATTTAGCACTGTGAAGTAGGCGCCGGTTGCTCAGGGATGGAAGGGCCAGTGAATGGAAAAGATTGCAGTGATGGGTATGGGGGGGCATTGAGGGTGAAGCGACAGAAAGCATTGAAGAGGGGGTCCAGTCTGGATAGGGTGGACTTGGGGGCAGAGCTGTAGACAACATCGCAGTAGCTGAAGGAAGGTAGAATCATTTTCAGGACTATTTCACATCTCACAGGATGCGGGAGACTAGTGCAGTTTCTATAGAGGGCGTCGAGCTTAGGGTGCAGTTTTGACAGGATGGCATCCACGTGTGTAGAAAAGGTGAGGTGGCAGTCAAGCCAAACCCCAGGTACCTAAAGGAGGGCAATGTCTTCAAGGACAGTGCTATTCAGGGTAATGGAAGATTGCGGGATGTAAGTCTGGATAGCCTCTGTCTAGTGTCAAAAGTCATAGACACTGTTTTCTTGGCATTTAGGGAAAGTTGGTTGAGTTAAACCAGTGTTGCACTTTGTTGAAATCGGTCTGGAGATTAGAGGTGACTTCTTCATAGGTCTGGCAGGATATAAAGAGGACCGTGTTATCAGTGTACATGTGAATTGAGGTAGTAGAGCAGGTCTTTGGCAGATCATTTAGTAGGATGGAGAAGAGAATGGGGCCAAGGACTGAGCCCTGGGGAACACTGGTGGTAATAGGGAGTGGAGGGGACATGTAGTCAGCTATTTTCAGAGATTGGGTTTTATTTTGTAGATAGGCTCTGAACCAATTTGTGGCCATCACCGATAACCCAGCATCTGATAGGTAGGATAATAGGAGGGGGCGGAATACCATATCAAAAGCTTTGGCTAGGTCGATGAATATTGCAGATGTAATTTGTTCTTTGTCCATCCCAGAGAGGATGACATCCATGAGTCTTAGTAGGGAGGTGGTGGTGGAGTGGCTTTTTCTAAAACCGGACTGGAATGGAGTGAAGAAGTTAGTTTCAGAGAGGAAGTGGGAGAGCTGAAATAGCACGAGGTGTTCCTGGAGTTTAGCGAGGGTGGGGAGGAAGGAGATGGGGCAGTAGTTTGCAGCAGAGATGGGGTCACCTCCTTTGGGCAGTGGTAGGACAGTGGCATGTTTCCACTCCATGGGGAGTGATTCAGTGGTGAACGTGAGATTTAGCAGGGCAGCATGGGGAGTAGCTATGGCAGGGGCAGATAGGAAGAGGAGTTTGTTGTCGAGTCTGTCGGGAGATTTTCCTTTGGCGGGATTCAGGGAGCGAAGGGCTTCTAAGGTTTCGATGGGGGAGATGTGTCTGAAGGAGAAAGGTTTCTGGCCAGGGCGGTGGGTGGGGGTAGCTGTTTGGAGATTGGTGGGGTTACTGAGGGAAGGGAGTCCAGGAGGTCTGCACATGTAGTGAAGCAGATATTGAACTCGGAGGCAAACCGCCAGGGGTCGGAGTGAGAATCCCTTGGGAGGGAAGGGGGATTTGATGTCAGGGGGAGAAGAGGGAGTTGATGACTTTCCAGAATTTAAATGGCCTCCCAAGATTGGCGTTTAGGGTGCTGTTAAAATATTCGACCTTTGCTAAGCGGATGGCTTTTCTGCACTTGTTTTGGAGTATGCGGTAGGTGATGTTGTCACCTGGGAGGAGTGTAGATTTGTAATTTCGCCACGCCCTGTCACGGGCTTGTTGGCATGCTATCAGCTCGGATGAAATCCAGGGAAGGTGAGACCCTTGGATCCTAGCACGGTGCAGGGGGGCATGATTATCCCAGGTGTTAAGGAAGGTGTTCCGGAAGTGCGTAAGGGCCACATCCATGCTAGGGCATCTAAGGTTGAGGTCCCAGTTAGAGTGAGCTAGTTCTTCCAGGAGATGGGAGAGGTTTAGAGTTTTATATGATGGTTGGATTATAATTTGGGAAGGGATTTAACCCGGTGGATTTTGGAGGGACCAAGTAGGTTAAATGATGTCGCTAATGGAGTCTGGAAGGAGGCCAGAGCTGATGATGCAGATGGGAGGTAGCACACAGTCAAGGAGGAAGTGGAGTGTTTTACATCTTATGATATGATAACTAGTTACATAAGCATACTTGGGGAAAATTCTATCAAGTTTGTGCCTATTCCTGGCAGCAGCACCTTATTGGTAGAATTCCAGAAAATGGTAGACATAGAGGTGTGTAGAAGTGAAAGGGGGGAGGAGGCATGCCACTGCTGCAGTACCTGGCAGGTGACCGTGAAAACTGGTGGTGGGCTGCCAATCTTAGCCCTATTATGGTGTAGAAAATGTTATGAGTATAGGTTTGGGATGCTGAGAGTCTTAAAAAATGTCACTGCTCCAGCAATGTAGCCAGTGGAGTGCTTTGATCCTGGGGTGGGGGAGGGAGAGCGGCCATATCTCTCCTCCGGATGGATCGGGTATGTGGTCTGGTTAGGCGTCACCAGGAGGTGAACATTTTCAGTGTGGGAGGAAGTGTAAACACTGTCTGGGTACTTACTAGTTAAATTTCTGAGTGCTCAGTGTGTACAGAGAAATTTGGAGCTGTGGTGCCAATGACTCTGGGATGTGGGGCCTGCTTGCTACCAGCAGAGGGCCCATCCCTTGGAATATAAAAGAGCAGGGTTTTGGTGCCATAGGGGAGAGGCCCAGGGGGAGACTCAAGAAGAGAGGAGGGGGTGTTGGCCTGTAAGTTCATCCAGAGGGTGTGGTGGGGCTGGGGTGGGCCGCATGCCACCCCGGCCCTCCACCCTTGAAGACTTGCAATGTTGGAAAGCGACAGTTTGGGTATGAAGCAAAGAAGAGCATTGGAACAATGAGAGGGGCCTGTTGGTTCAAGTGGGAGCTGGAGCCCAGGAGAAGAAAGAGAAATGGAGGCCTGCCAAATGAACTTCAGCACCTTGGTAGGGTAAGCACTGATGGGGCCTGTCACCCAAAGAAATTGTGCACATGGGTGAGTTCAACAGTGGGTCAGAAACTGTCCTGTGGGTGGGTCCACTATAGCAATGAGGCCTGGGCGTGGCTCAGAAGTGGCAGCCGAGCAGGTGAGGTGTAGTGGTGGCAGCGCTACCCTTATTCCCCAGGCTGGTGGCACGCCACACAGTTGGGACTCCCTAGTTGAGCAGCCTATAGAGATGGGGAAAGTCCATTTAGGGGAGTTTGTTTGGGATCCCGCTGGGGTGGCAGCCCATCGGGTGCTCCGGTGTGGCACTAGCAGAAGTTCCCCTGATGAGTCAGTTTAGAGGTTGGAGTCGCTGCATGAGCAGAAAATGCCGGGAGTTACCGGGAAAAGGCTGGGGGTACCCACAACTGCCAGAATATGGCCCAGCCTGCCGAGAGCACTGGCAACAAGGAATTAAGACTGTAAAAGTGAAAAGTGAAGGGTATGCTCCAGGTTTTGTGCCCCCCTCCAGTGGTGAAGTTGGGTGACCAAGCAGATGGGAAGGAAACGAGAGAGAGAGAGAGAGAGAGAGAGTGAAGGGGTTTGGGACAGTAGAAACGTCTTGTGTTGTCATGAGCTGTATGTGCATGCATAGGAATGGAATTACAAGAAGAGAGCCTTGATTGAGTGACTGTGTTTGCTGGGAAACTAAAGTGAAGGAATAAGATATGAGAAGGTAGAGTGGATTAGTACTAAGCTACCTCATAGGAGGCCTAATTCGGCCCCTAAAGTGCTGCCCGGAATTTAGCCCTCATGGCTTAATGGAGATCTGCATGAAAGGAATAAGTCTGTTAGCCCAAGAGACTGTTGCAATAGGTTTTCCAGCTGTGTCTGTGAATGAAACCCGCTGAATGAAATACCCCACGCTCCACTGAGTGGTTGTTACTGTTTCAAAGTTAATTAAATCATTTTGCACTTTTGATTTTGGCGTGGACAATGAACTTCATTAATGTAAATATGCATGCTGGCTTGCTAACCAATATTCCCCCTGCAGCCTCCTGGAAGACCAAGCAAACTTTAGCCTCCTGTTACTGTGACTCCCAGTCACTGCCATCAACAAACCAGGTAACAAGCTATTTCTGTTTCTAATTCCTTGGACTGTGGTTGCTTAGGCTGTGCAGTGCCCCCCCCTCACCATTTTTACCATCTGGATACTCCTAGATGGATGGGGGCGTACATAAAGAAAGAGCATCACTATATTGCAGTGCTATAGGAGATGCATCTGTTGCCTAGAAACATAAAACCTTGAGCAGGACTGAGTAGGACACGTGGAGGGTAGCTCATTCAGCTCCAGGACCAGGTGGGTTGCAATTCTGATACACAAGAAGCTGCCCATTCAGATACTAGGTATGGTCCATAGTAAAGATGGCAGAAGGGTGGTGGTAAAGCTCAAAATTGATGCCCAGATGCTAGTTTTGTGTAATGTGTATGACCCTAATTAAGGCACTAGCTCCTTCTTCCCAGAAGCGGTACAAATCCTAACAAGTAGGTCAGCACTGGTAAATACACTCATACTGGGGGGGGGGCTTCAGTGAAGTTTGGGACCCCCTCCTATATAAACTTATGTAACCCCCCTACAAATGGGGGTTCCCGAAAAGTCTTCCTTGAGCTTGCCTAAATGCTCACTGCCAGGCTGGTGTCCCATGCTTAGTAGTTTAAATGTGATTGCCAGAGAGTGCCTGCATAGCCTCTGTGTACTGTCTCTTTAGGAGCTGCCTGGATTGCAGTCATAAGTAATCTGAGAGGAGCTCTGTTGAAAGATGTAGCTATTTGCTGAAAATCATTTAGAGTGATAATGATAATGTAGTTTGTCTAACCTGCCTTCTTTGCAGCAAGGACTGTTTTGTTATCTCCACTATCTTGGCCGGGACTGCTGAATTGGACCCATCAGTACTGGTGAGACCTAAAATGGAGCCGGACTACAGGAGCTGTCTGGAGTCAGAATCTGTAGGAATTGTAGTTTTGGGCTTTTGGTGCCTTTTTGCACCTGAAAGGGGAGCTCCTGTTGTGACTGACAGATGAATCAGCCAACCAAACCTTTTGGATCTTGGGGAAATTCCCTGGCAGTTGAGTCAGATCTAAGTTGAGAGCTGAAGAAGCAATAGCTCGAGACAGTATCTGTGGAAAGGCCTGAGTTTTGGCCTGCTGCTCCTGAGAGGGAGAAGAGAATCAGTTCAAACTGAATCCGAGTTTGTGAGAACGAAGTAAGCCACTGAGTTGTGACCAGGATCAACCTGAAGAAGACCAAAGATTTGTTGAATGCATCGGCTGTCAGGATTTCCAGCTACCTCTATACTCTCGTGTGTGCAGAGACTTTGTGATTGTGACTGGAGAGCGGTTTGCCTGGTATAGTAGAATCCCTTACATGTAAACGTGCTGTGTGTTGATAGTGGGTCGTGATTTGGTTCCCCACTGTGTGAATTGTGTTCTGCTTGTGGAAGCTGTATCCAGCTCGACCGGACTGAATCCGCATTCATCTCCATATGGCCTGGGCCTTGCCACAGTGGCCCTGCCAGACTACCCCACTGCACAGAGAAAGGCATCGACGAGACACCTGCCTGGGGATCAATCCCCTGCCCCACGCTTGAACAGGAATGATGCCTCAGTGAATCGTGTGGGCCTTGCTTCTCCTGGCACTCCAGATCAACCACCTGCAGTCTCAATTTTCGTCCAGCCTGTGTCCAGTCTTGGGCATCGTGAGTAACCATCAGGGTAGCTCCCTGCAACAACAGCTTAATCTAAGTGTGTCATCTGATTGTCTTGCTGGTTCTTTTCTTTCATGAACTGAGCCCTCTGGCTCCGGATTACAATTAGTGTGTGTGGTGCATGTTGTTTTCTTCCATCACAGGGCCCCAACCAGCTGCAATGTCGGCCTACCCCGGGCAACGATCCTGGCTAGCTCACCTCTTCTTCACCCGGGTACCCAGAGTGTGTGACTGTTTATGGACCCTGAAGTGCATGTCATAACTGTTTGACTGATACAACCTTTAAGCAAATTAACCTGATACATAGATACATAGACAGTGTCGGCAGATAGGGCCTATGGCCCACCAGTCTGCCCATTTGAGCTTGTAAGTTCAGTTTGTTTTCCTAGAAGTCTGTTTCCCACTCCCTGACCTCTAGAATTCCTTTATGTCTATCCATGCATTCTTAAATCCATGATTGTTTCAGCCCCACCACTTCCTCTGGCAGGGTGTTCCACTTGTCCACCACCCGTTCTGTGAAGAAATTCTTTCTCATGTTTCCTCTGAATCGCCCTCCTCCAACTTCATCCCATGCCCTCTAGTCCTGGAACATCTTTTTCGCTTAAAAATAGTGTTTTCCTGCACCCTGTTCCTCCTGTAAGATACTTGTATGTCTCTATCATATCCCCTCTCTCCTCCTCTCCTCCAGGGAGTACATGTTCTGTTCCTTCAACCTGTCTTCATAGGACTTGTGATGCAATCCATGCACCATCTTTGTTGCCCTCCTCTGAACCTTCTCTACCCTGTCTATGTCCTTACGTAGGTATGGTCTCCAGAACTGTACACTGTACTCCAGGTGGGGCCTCACTAGTGTCTTGTATAGCGAATTATGACCTCCCTTTCCTGCTGGTGATGCCCTGCCTATACATCCCAGCATCCTATTTGCTTTACCGCTGCCTTGTCACACTGTTTCCCCTACCTTGAGGTCATCAGAGATGACAACCCCAAGATCCTTTCCTGCTTGGTGCATGCTATATCCTCACCCCAACTGATATATTGTGCCAGGGTTTTTGCCCTATATGCATTATCTTGCACTTCTTTGCATTGAATTTCAACTGCCAAACCCCTGACCATTCTTCAAGGTTCTGCAGGTCGCTTTCATTCTGTCTACACCCTCTGGTGTGTCTACTCTGTTACAGAGCTTTGTGTCATCGGCGAACAGTGAAATTCTGCCTTCTAGATCCTGCGCAATGTCACTGATGAAGATGTTGAATAGGACCGGTCCCAGCACTGATCCCTGTGGTACCCCACTGGTCACTCTTCCCTCTGTGGAGTGACAGCCATTTACCACCACCCTCTGTGTCCTGCCACCCAGCCAGTTACCTACCCACCACACTACTGTCCTGCCCACACCCATATTCCCCAGTTTGTGTAATAGTCTTCTATGTGGCACAGTGTCAAAGGCCTTGCTGAAGTCCAGATAGGCCATGTCCACTGCCCTCCCCTGATCCACCTCCCTAGTCACCCAGTCAAAAAATTCAACGAGGTTGGTCTGACATGACCTCCCCCTGGTGAAACCATGCTGCCTTGGGTCCTGTAGTCCATTGACAACCAGATGTTCCACCAATCTCTCCTTCAGTAGTGCTTCCATGATCTTCCCACTACCGGAGGTGAGGCTGACTGGTCTGTAGTTCCCTGCTTCCTCTTTGTTCCCACTTTTGTATAAGGGGACTACATCTGCTGTCCTCCAGTCTTTGGGTACCTCCCCTGTTTCCAGTGATCGGCTAAACAGGATAGCCAGAGGTTCAGCCACCACCTCTCTTAGTTCTTTAAGGACCCTGGGGTGCACCCCGTCTGGCCCCATTGCTTTATCAACTCTTATTACTTCCAGTTCCTTCAGGATCCTTTCTCGTGTAAAGGGACTTGTGTCCATTTCTGCACCATTCTCACCCCTTGTACTCCCTTCAGACCCATTACCCCCTCTTCCTCAGTAAAGACTGAGCAGAAATACCTGTTCAATATGTCAGCTTTACTGTTGTCATCCTCCATGCAGCTCCCATCCTCCCCCTTCAGTCTCACTATCCCTCCCTTTGTCTTTCTTTTTTCACTTATGTACCTGTAAAAGGTTTTGTCTCCTTTACCCACTGATTACACCACTCCTTGTTCAAGTCCCTTAGTAAATCAGATCTAACTCTTTTGCATTTACCCTGACTGTGGTCCCAGTTTGTGCAAGAGTACTGTACTGCTGTTATTTGCTGTGTATAACCTTGTCTTACAGGGGTCTCCAGGGACGAGCCAGAGGAAAGCCCTGGTGGTAAGTGCAAACAGTGTGGGTACCTGTGTGGTGTATCAGGGGTATTGTGAAAGTGATTATTGAGTATTGTTCCGGCCACTAGTAAGGAAAGAGAGGGGTTACAGTGTCCCAGAGGGCTGTGCCCAGGTTAGTTTGACCACTACCAACCCTGACCTCCGTTGGAGGCACCCGTTTCAGAACTCAGGCACCTTAACCTGCTCCTAGCCAAGCAGGCAGGGGTAGTAGCCCTTGGGATAGTGCCACCTAGGGGTTACACTTAGATGCACAAATATTATTCCCACTAAATTTCGAAAAGCTCTGCATCTTTTTGTTTAGGTTAAGTCATCTGAAGGACCCTTGGAGGGCCACACATCCCTCAGGCAAAGACTTTACTTTTTACTCAGCAGGGCATGACACCAGCAGCAGGATTGACTATTTCCTGCTCTTAGCCCATGCAATCTCCTTGGTACAAGATTCCTGAATGGGACCTGTCATCATCTCCAACCATGCGTGTGTTCATTTAACTGTTGCTCTGGGTTCTAATACAACTGCCACACCACAGTAGTGGCTTAACAGCATTCTGTTGCAAGACAGACAATCTACAGTGTGGTTGGAAAAGAGATTGAAGAATACTTTGCTCCTCAGTGACACCTCTGGCATTCTAGGGCCACCCTTTGGGATGGCTGTAAGGCATATATAAGGGTAGAATTATTAGCTACTCTGCCCAAGCTAAGAAACTAAGAACAGCTAATATGTCAGGCTAGAAGCTGTACTGAAGCAGAAGGAACACACATATAAAACACTGGCTAATCTTCTCAAGCTCTGAAATGTGATACCCTACAAGCCAAGTACCAAATGAATACCCTGTCTCAGTCAGCTGCACACAGAGTGATCAAAGAAGGCGCCCATAGCTTCTGGGAATCTGGGAGAAAGCGTGATGATATTAGCCTTCTGCACCAGACTCCAGCAGGCTGTAGTGTGAAGCACATCCACAGTGTGAAAACGTCCTCAAGTCAGGTACTCACTAAGCAGATAGATATTAACAGGACGTTCACAGAATTTTCTCCACAGTTTATAAGTCACAGAGAGGGCCAGCAGCTCCAGACTTGAATGGTTTCCATGGAGACACCACTCTCTCCACCCTTTCCCAAGAACAAACCCAAGCCCTGGAAGCCCTTCTTAATAAACGAGAGATACTGTTGGCTGTGAAGAAACTCTCAAAGAGAAAGATACCCGACATGGATGGTCTTCCAGTAGAGTTTTACAGAACATTCTTACCTAGGCAGCCCCCCTCAGCAGCTATGTAATATCCCTTTAAGAATGTCTACTGACCAATGTGTCGGCCAGTTTTCTATGCCCTTGAAGGACTGCATCAGCTGGTCTGACTTGGTAGTCCAAAGGGGAGGAACCAGTGTTTTTTGCTGAAGGGCAGGGGACTGCTGAGACTGAGTGGGTGGTAGAGGCACACTTTTTTTTTTTTTTTACCAGGGGAGACACACTAAGCTGAAGCTTGTTTACAGGTGCAACCTGGGAGCACAAGGAAGTTAAGTGACTTGCTCAGGGTCACACAGTATGCAAGTGGGGGCCGTGGGATTCAAACCCAGGTTTCCAGGTTTGCAACTCAGAGCCTTAAACCACACTGCTTTTGTTATCGGAGGCAGTAGTGCAGTGGTTTAAGGCTCTGAGCTGCAAAACTGGAGACCTGGGTTTGAAGCCCACAGCCCCCACTTGCATACTGTGTGACCATGAGCATGCCACTTAACTTCCTTGTGCTCCCAGATCGCACCTGCAAACAAGCTTCAGCGTAGTGTGTCTCTCCTGGTTAAAAAAAAAAACAAAAAAAAAAACATTGTCCTGAAAGCTTTTCTACAGAGCCTTATATCAAGAAAAAGTACCCATGTAGGGTGGCAGCTGTCGAACAAAGCCTTTGAAGGTGGGGGCAGGGGTGACTCTTCTCCAGCAAGAGAAAACCCATCTAAAGAAAATAACAGAGATATGTCTGTGAGGAAGTTGGTGCCAGGGGGTCCGATGGAAAAAGGATCTGAGCTGATGTTCAATCTATCATACATGTGAAGTGACTGGTTTAGCACTCAGCAGTGCCCTCCCTCCCCAAGAGAGGTACAGTGACTGGCAAATTTCAAATTCCTGTCAGAAACAGCTATTTTACCTGACTGTGTGTCCTGAGGACCAGTGTGCCCCTTTAGTAACATTTGTGTAGTGCCTGTTGGCACCAAAAGTGATGCCAGGTTGACACAGTGCCTCTACTCAAGTGAAGCAGAAAGTCTGAATGAACTGTCAAAGAATAGACTCTTGGGGAGAACAGAATATGTTCTTGAAATCCCACACAGGATCGTCTTAATGCTGCAAAGTGCCAGCCATTGAGACTGTAAAGTTTGCCAAGCGGCCAATAAATGTAATAAATGGGCTAGGAGACACCTGTGGAATCCACACCCTTCACTGCCTGGGGTGGGGGGAATCTGTGAGTTCTAATGCCTCCACTGGGGCCAGATCGTATCAATAAAAGTTCCCCACCAGAGCTGAATCCAACTCAGAAACAAAAGAAAGACAGTCTATAGTGATAAGGAATTGAGTGTGCCAGCTGGAAAACACAATATCTTTAAGTGAGCCGAAGTGGAAGAATAAAGGATCCTATTCTGTTTTACTACCCGTTTGCACATTCATTGTGTTTATGCGTCCCAAGTTCTGCTAACCTTTTATTCCTCAGTTTCATTGGCTCTGCCATGTGTCAGTGGAGCCCGGTGGTCACCTCAGACTTGAGAGGTCAAGTAAGTAGTTTGGTACTTTCTTGTGGGGCCCCTCCCAGAGCAACTGTTCCACATTATAACCCCTAAAAGCTGGGAGGTCACCTGTACTAGATAACAGACTCCTGGAGACATACACATCTACTGCCTCCTTGGGCAATGTCCTGCAGTCCATGTCACAAGCCTCATAACATTACTCTCTAAGCCTGGCAAAGACACCTCTCTTCCAGCTAACAACCAGCCCACTTCCCTCTTGAATGCTGATGTAAAAATCCTGACCTAAACTCTGGAATTACCACTTCAGCAGGTTATCCCACACATAGCGATAACAGTGAAGCCTCACCAAACAAGCTCTGTAAAAGGGACGATGGTCACAGACAACCTCAGGGCCATTGTAAATGTCATTTGGACTGCAGCACAACAGAGAGACCCTGCAATGCTGATTAGCATTGACAGAAAAAGCCTTGATTCTGTGGAATGCGATTACCTCTACCACGCAATAGAGGCCATGGGCCCTTCTGGGGTTTTCACTACATGGACTAAGCATTTATATGCTAATCCAAAGGCCTCCATAATGATCAATGACCTCATCTCTCCTGTCATGCCCCTGAGTAAAAGGACTAGGCAGGTGTAACCCCCTACAAATGGGGTTCCCAAAAAGTCTTCCTTGAGCTTGCCTAAATGCTTACACGCCAGGCTGGTGTTTCTCTGTTTTTTAGCAGTTTAAATGTATTGCCAGAGGAGTGCCTGTCACGGCCTCTGTGTGCTGTCTCTTTGAGAGTTGCCTGGATTGCAGTCGTGGTTGGCCTGGAAGGGAGCTCTGTTGGAAGGTGTACTTGTTTGCTGATCATTTGTTGTAGTAGTAATGGTGTTGCAGTTTGTTCTGGCCTGCCTTCTTTGCAGCATGGACAGTTCAGGATGAAACACGTGTCTATGTCTTTTGTTGGCACTCTTTGCAAACTGTGTGAGAGGCCTTTTGGCACCATGCATTTCTGCTTAAAGTTGAACCAGCATATATTCTGTGGTGATTTACATATACAGCCCATGATGCTCTGCATTATGGGGGCATGTGTGATTTTATATGGACAGTTCTGTTTGTTTACATCATCTTGGTCCTGGACTGCAGAATGGGCCAATCAGTACATTTGGGACTCTAAAATGGAGCCTGCCTACAGGGGCTTGATGGGGCCAAAACTTGTAGGAATTGTAGTTTTGGGCTTTTGGTGCTTAAAATAACCTGGAGGGGGAGCTCTTGTTGTGACTGACAGGCAGATCAGCCAACCAAACCTTTTGGCTCTTGGGGAAAGTCCCACACTGCTTGCAGTTTCAGTTAGATTTGAGTTGGGAAGTGAAGAAGTAACAGCTCGAGATAGGTCAAGCAGCAATCCATAGTGGATTAGCGCGGGAGAACTGTGGAAAGGCCTGAGTTTGGCCTGCATGCCTGCCTGCTGCTCCTGAGAGGGAACTTATGTGTTTTTTCAGACTAAATCCAAATTTGGAGAGCGAATTAAGCCACTGAATTGTGACCAGGCTTTGACCTGAAGAAGACCGAAGATTTGCCGAATGCGATCAGCCTGCCAGGACTTCCAGCTGCCTCTGAACTCACGGATTCTGCAGAGACTCTGTAATTGCGACTGGAGAGCCATTTGCCTGGTACAATGGAATTTCCTTACATGTGAATGTGCTGTGTGCTTACAGTGGGTCATGATTGGTTCCCCACTGTGTGTCTGAACTATGTCTTGCTTGCTGGAGGCTGTATCCAGCTCCACGGACTGAATCCATATCCATTTCCGTTTGCCTGGGCCCTGCTACACTAGCTCAGCCAGAATACCTGCTACACAGAGAAAGTCATCGATGAGAGACCGCCTGGGATCAGCCCCTGCTCAACGCCTTGAACAGGAACAACGCCTTGGTGATTCGTGGGGGCCTGCTTCTCCGGGCACTCCAGTTCAACAGCCTGCAGTCTCGATTTTGTCCTGCCTGTGTCCAGTATTGGGTATCGTGAGTAAGCATCAGGGTAGCTCCCTGCAACAACAGCTAAATCTAAAAGTGTTATCATCTGATTGTCTTGTTGCCTTTTCTTTCATGAACTGAGCCCTCTGGCTCCGGATTACAAATGGTGTGTGTTGTGCATGTTGCTCTCTTCCATCACAGGGCCCCAACCAGCTGCAATGTTCCTGGCTAGCCCACCATTTTCCTACCTGGGTACCCATAGTATGTGACTGTGTAGGGACTCTGAACTGCATGTATAACTGTCTGACTGAGTTAGCTTTTAAGCAAATCAATCTGATTATGCCCCTCCCTTGTTCAGGTCCCCTGAATAAATCAGACTTAACTTTGTTTGCTTTTAACCTGACTGTGGTTCCAGTTTGTGTCAAAAGTATTGTACTGTTGCTATTTGCTGTGCTTAACCTTGTTTTACAGGAGGTCCCCAGGGTCAAGCTAGAGGAACCAGCCCTGGTGGTAAGTGCAAACAGTGTGGGTAATTGTCTGGTGAATAAGGGTCATTGTGAAAGTAATTATTGTAATTATTGTATATTGTTCAGGCCACTAGAAGGGAAAGAGGGGGTTACAGTGTCCCGGAGGACTGTGCCCAGGTTAGCTTGACCCCTAACAACCCTGACCTCCGGGTGGAGGCACCCGTTTCATTACCCAGGCTCCTTAATCTGCTACTAGCCAAGCAGGCAGGGGTAGTAACCCTTGGGATAGCACCACCTAGGGGTTACACAGAGATGTCCGATTTCTCCCATGCTCTGTTTACTTGCCATGGAACTCCCACTCTACAAAATCCGGCAGCCACAGGACATCGTAAGGGTAAAAGTGGGGAGTATGCAACATTAGCCACTGCTGTACACTGACGACCTGCTCCTTGCCACCTCATAGCAGTCAACTTTTCTCCTGTACACTTTAACGACACTGACTGAGATCAGCTTCCTCTCTGGGTTGAGAGTTAATTGAAGCAAAACTGAAGTCATGCCACTCAACAACAACATGTCAGCATGCTCGTGTCATTAGAATGAACATGCAGTGGTCTCCAGCTGAGATTAAATATCTAGGTATGACACTCACTGCAGTGTACCTCAACCACATGGTAAACCTCAACATTAACCTCCTTAACAGAATCAGAGGTAGATTTCAACAGGTGGAAAAAAACTCAGCCTGACCTTTGGAGGCAAAACAGCCACATATAAAATGATGGCTTTCCCTAGAGTCTTACTGTCTTAGTAACCTACCTTTAATAATTCCAGAGACTAAATTCCAGTAATTGGAAAAACCTTTCCTCTAACGTCTCTGGGAGGGGAACAAGTCTTGTTTCAGCTTCAAGAAACTTAGAACACCCCCTCCCCCCAGCAGGGAGGATTGGGACTCCCATGGCTATAGGCCTACCCCCCCCCCCCAGGTGGTGGGAATTAGGCAAACCCTCTGGTGGCTAACCTCCATCTCTCACAGGATTCCCATATGGAGACAAATAGATGGCAGCACATAGGTGAATGCTCCATGGAGTACAGGCAATGGCATGACCAATTCAGCAAAGGCAAATTCCTCACCTACTGTTTAATTTACCAGAAAAGTCTGCAAACTTTGCTAACACATAACAGAGGCTGTGGGCCTAGTTTGGGAGAGTGGGAACCACTATGGGGCAACCCAAACATAGTCATTAATGGCAGGCCCATAAATTGGAATTACTAGATTAATATGGGCATCATCGCAACTAGGCACCTCATGGAACCAAGACAAGCTATAAGCTGCCACACAACAGCCAAAAAGAACTCACACGATGACCTGCTGATAGCACTACTATCTGCCTAGGCCTCCAATCCCAAGCAGATGGCAGGAATCTATCATTACTTTCTTTCTCCTCTCTGCCCCCCATTGCACAAGCAAAAAAGGATTAGGAAGTAGCTCTTAATACTACTACTACCATAGATACCACATGGGCTACTCTACTTGGCAGGGTTCACACAGCGTGCAGAGACCATAGGTACCCACTAATATCTGCTGATATAAAAGAAAATCATGCATAGATAGTACCATGCTCCAGTAGTTTACAACAAAATGGGCCTTATCAGGATCATGGACTGCTGGAGATGTCAGGCAAGAACAGGCACACTGGATCATATTCTCTTATTTCACCTTGAACGTACTGGTCTCAGACTGAGGACTTCTGTGGGAAAGTAGTGACATCTGCTCTACCTAGGGACTCCCCATCTCTGGCTATACAGGCTGCATCTAAGCAAGGCAGGCACAAGGGTCCTGAAAGGCAACCCAGAAAGGTACATGGTTGACAGGCTAAATTTAAACTGATCAAGGGGGGAGGTGCAACAGAGGGATAGGCAATAGGCACCAGGAGAGGGGCCTCCGGCTTCCCTTGGAAGGACATAAAAGAAAAGGTGGAGCAAGCTGAAGGGTTAGAAGGGACTGGGGGAGGGAGAGGCACAAAAGGAACAGGAGTAAAGAAGGGCAGAGGTCACACTGGAAGGTGGTGTCCTTGAATGCAAGGAGCCTAACTAACAAGGCAGCAGATCTATAGGCGATGATGGGAGAGGGGAACATAGACATAGCTGCCATCCCAGAGACATGGACAACCCAGTACCATGACTGGGACCTTGTGATCCCTGAACACCAACTGCACAGGAAGGACAGAGCAAAGGGAGGGGTGGCACTGTATGTAGGGAGGGATAATGTGCAACAGGGAGGAGGAGAGGAGTAGATCCTGGAGCCGCCGTCAACCATCAGAATCGTGGGCTGCAATTCAAGGCTGTTGCAATTAGCCACAATTGCCCTGAGTTGCAGCTGTAATTGAGTGGAGTCATACTTTTGTGAAGTGGATGACTCCAATGTAACTTGCTCACCTGACAGTCTCCTCTCCACCCCCGCACCTCCAGGGTAGACACATTTTTCATGAGGCGAGTGAGCCTGCCCCAATCCCACCTTTCACTGGCCACAGCCCCCCATCCCATGCAAACAGTGCTGCAGGCTTTTTTTCTAAATTTGTGTGTATGTGGTTGTGGATGGACAGCTTCAGACATTAACCAAACTGTGCCGCTGTTTGTTCTTCGCGCCAATCCCCCAGTCCTCCAATAGTGTATTAGAGAGAGGGAGGTGCCAGGGAGATGTGCTCTGCACATGATCTGTCGGATGGATGTGGCACTGGAAAAAAGAGAACCGAAGTGGCGGACAGAGGAACCAACACCGGCGTGTTCAGGTTTGCTGGTCAACAATCGGGGTAGCTGTGTGACTGTCCCTCCACTTGACAGTCTTGACCATCATCCACTGAGCAGGAGAGTGACACCCTGCAAGAGAGAGATGGAGGATGAATTGGGAAAAGAGAGGAAGTTGTACTCGAGACGGGAGTCACCCGGAGATGGAGGAGGGAAGCCGAAAAGCCCAGCGAGAGAGAGGAAGAATACTCTGGGAGAGAGGAAGAACACTCCAGGGGGCAGCAGCGGTGTGGCCTCAGACTGGACTGAGGCCTGGGCCCAGGAGTGAGTGGGCACTGGAGACAATGACCATGAGGTGCTGGTGGGGGTTCTACTCGAACCTGTACTTGGGTGGTGGGTTCTCCGGGGATTTCAGGGGAAAAAGAGAAGAGTCAGTTGGACCAAGGCAGAGGCAGGCCACAGACCAGTTGTTGGCAAGGCAAGGAAGCCGGTGAACTGAAGAGAAAACCACTGCAAGAAAGAAAGAACTGTGTGTGGGACTTGGGAGAGAGCAGTAACCAGGCTGAAGGAAGTACATGGCCAGGCCAAGCCGATAGCAGAAAGTTCCAATTTGGTTTGTACTTTGTGGCATGGCTGCCCTGATGTGGATTTTATAAGCGCCAGAAGGCTTGAGTCTGGTGGCGGAACAGCAGCACATAGTTTTAAAAGCCTCCGCCCTCCCCTGTTGTCCTATGTGGAATGTGTGAATTGTTGAAATGCCTAAGAGAAATATGCTGGTTGGTGCCTTGATGGGACAGATCAGAAAGTGTGTGACTGTGAATTCAAAAAGTGCTAAAGCTAGGGGTTATGCATCCCTAAACATCCAATACTTTGTGCTGTAAAATAGAGCATCCCAACTGCCACTCCATTAACCCCTAGTTAGTTTCACTTTTCAGATGCAATCCCCTGGCTATAAGAAAGAGACCCTTTCTTGGTGGTGATGCTGTTTTTATTGGCCACATACATAGCCAGAGTATTTTCTGAGTCTAAATTCATGACTGCTCTAGCTGCCTTTAGTCT
This sequence comes from Neoceratodus forsteri, assembly GCA_016271365.2. NCBI lineage: Eukaryota > Metazoa > Chordata > Ceratodontiformes > Ceratodontidae > Neoceratodus > Neoceratodus forsteri. Next base: position 31,979,100 of record CM057456.1, read on the forward strand.
AGATGGTCATTTCTGCCTCACTGTAAACTTTCAGACTGGCTTGCTACAACTCTAGATGTGTTAAAGTTGATACCCCCAGTGGAAGATATTGGTGCTGGACTGGTCTTGGTGCTAAAAGCATTTATTTTTACAATATGGTGGCAACTTAAAACTTACAAGTTCATCCTTCCTTACCTATATTATTAACCTGGCTAGTTCCATGCTAGTAGCATGCCATTGGGGCATAACTAACAAGTGCAGGAGCATTTCCCCATGGAGCAGCACGTATGGAAATCTACAGTATGTACAGTATCTTCTGTTGGACTGGAGAGCTTCTGACTGAGAAATGCTTTTATCCTTGCTTATACTGCATATGTCTGTTGTCTGTACCTTGCTAACTCACTTGGGGTTTGGTCATGGGAGCAGGGGTCAGTGCCCCTCACCTCCACCCTGCCCCAGGTGAGCCTTCCCATAGCGCTCTTCAACTGAGATGCTACAAGCAGAGGTCCCTTCTGCCCATCTCTGGCTGTTGCCCAGGTGGTGTTTAGAGATGCTGTGACACTTCTGACAGCAGTAGGATGGTTTGCTAACATTCCGTTTCTTTTATGTGGGGCTTTATGTAACCCCTAGATGAGGCGCTATCCCAAGGGCTACTACCCCTGCCTGTGCGGCTAGTAGCAGGTTAAGGGCCTGAGTTCTGAAATGGGTGCCTCCACCCGGAGGTCAAGGTTGTAGTGGTCAAACTAACGTGGGCACCACCTTCTGGGACATTGTAACCCCCCTCTTTCCCTTCTAGTGACCTGAGCAATATACGATAATCACTTTCATAGTACCCCTTGTACACCATACCAGTACCCACACTGTTTGCACTTACCACCAGGGCTGGTTCCTCTGGCTCGACTCTGGGGACCCCCTGTAAACAAGATTATGCACAATAAATAGCAACAGTACAGTACTCTTGGCATAAACTGGAACCACAGTCAGGTTAAATGCAGCAAAAATAAGGATCCAGTCCAGCCTAGTTCGATCTAATTCATTTGATGGCAAACTACCCTTTCTGAGGCACTCTTGTAGCAGCTTTTCAAGCCGAGGAACATACACAGACAGTGGCTCCCCTGGGTACTGCTGAGTGTTTCTTACTCTCCACCACAGATCCTCATCTGAATCCGGGCTCCCATACACATTCTCCAATGCATCAAGATAGTCCTGTGCAGTTGCTTCGGGGTTATTGGTCCGCTTGGTAGTCAGGGCAGGACCTTGGAGGCTCTCACTCAACCTTTTTCATTTCTCTGTTTCTGAGCACTGCCATTCAAGTACTAGAGGGGCAACATAGTCTATCCAGGTCTCCCAGTCATCCTGCACCTGGTGGGGTGGGGAGGGTGCCCGAGAAGATTCTCAGCCTTCGGTAGAAGTCATGACTAATGGCAGGTACAGATATAGGGGCCAGCATTGGCATGGGCACAGAAGGCGGGGCAGTAACAGGTACTGGAGTGGGAGGGGGTGTTGGGGAAGGAACACCCCCGTGGCAGGAATAGTTTCTTAAAGTCCTCTACAGTTTTCCCTTCCTCCAGCAACAACTTAGCAAGTTTCTCTTCAAAATTCTCAGATAATGTTGGGAGCTCATTCTCCCCAGGGTCTTACTGTCTTTGTTATCACTCTCCAGGCAGCTGGAACCCTTCTGGGGCAATAGTCTGTGGCACTTTAGAGCTGTCCACAAGGTCACTACACTCTACCAAGGCTATGAAAGTTTAGGCGATCAAATCAGCCTGTTGACCCACCACCACAGGGTTTTTAAACAGACGGTCTCATGCTCCTCTAATGTGCGCCCAAACACAATGACATCATCTAGGTACACTAGACATTCCAGCAAGTTCATATCTCCCACCGCACATTCCATCAGTCGCTGAAAGGTGGCCGGGGCCCCTGAAATCCCCTGTGGTATTCTCAGGAATTCATAGAACCCCAAAGGACAGATGAAGACTGTTTTCTCATGGTCCTCTGGGACCATCGGGATCTGGTAGTATCCGCTGCAAAGATCCAATACCGAAAACCATTTGCTCCCATTTAAACAATCCAGGGCATCTTGTATACGGAGCATGGTGTATTGACCGGGGATGGTCCGCCGGTTCAGGGTTCGATAATCAACACACATCTTTACTGACCCATTCTTCTTACCCACAACCACAATGGGAGAGGTATATGGGCTCCTTGATTCTTGTATCACACCAGCAGTGAGCATTTCCTGCAGGTGTCTCCTCACATCATCTATGTCTGCTGGGGCGAGACGTCGGGATCTCTTTCGAAAAGGCTGGTCATCATGCAGGCATATGTGATGCTCTGCACCCTGGACACACCCCACATCCAATTCTTTAATGAAAACACTTGGTCCCTCTGAGCAAGTTTCTTGCAAATTCTAGCCTTCCATTCAGCTGGCAACGGGGAGTCATCAAAGTCAAATAAGTCTGGGGTCAGTCTCTCCTTCTCGTCAGAGCACTTATTGCTGGGTAATACAGCAGTGTCAGCACAGTGTACTGTAGCTAGGGTGCACCCTCTGTTCACCCGAATCTCCCGATCTGACACATTCTGAATCTGGACCATCACTCGTCATGCATAGGCGTGGGCACGAGCAGGCAAGATGCTGGGTTTGACTAATAATCCCTCTGGCAACTTTCCATCTCCTGGTGCATCCAGCATTAATAGTTTGTTCTTTACGTTTCTCTTTAGGTGGACTTCTCCATGGATTGTGCACTGGGCGTTGAGGGCAATACCAAGAGTCAGGTTCCTTTTCCATACTATCTCTACTGGCTCATTTGGGTCCACTTCATCGGTTCTCTGTTGCCAGTCATAAGCCCTTTTTACTAAGGCTGGAATTCCTAGGGCCCGTCCAGTCAGCTGCCCTTGTTTCTCATGGCAGAGTTGTGCTAGTCTCCCAAACATGCGGGTGCTTGCTCCAATCAACAGGGGAACCCCATCATACAGTCCGGTGGGGGGGGGACACACTAGAGCCAGTGTCTCTACTTGCTCCTCTACGCCAGTGACAGTTGCAGGAAAAGACAACCAGAGGTGGGCATAGCCTAGATATGGATAAGACTTGTCACTCAGCCCCCACACATATAGGCCTTCCAGGGATTGTAAGGGCACATCAGATAAGTGTTTGTCATACCAGTCCTGAAACACAATGGTCACTTGCGACCCACTGTCAAGCACAGCCTGAGTAGGAATACCATTCACAGCCACATTAGTCTCCATTGAAGGGCCCACTATCTTGGACCAGTCTGGAGGGGCAGCATCAAGGGCTGGTACAGATGACTTAGCCACAAAGAAGTTGGAGTTGGGATTTCCTGAGCCTTCACTGTGGTCATTTCCAGCACCCCTTGACCATGGTTTTGCTTTCCGGAGCTCCCCTTGAAGTCTGTATACAACCGTGATCTAAGCTCTTTTTGGGGACCAGCATTCTTTCTTCATACGCTCCTTCCTGCACACCAGGACAGAGTATGCTTTCTAGAATCTGGCATGGCCGAGGCATCACACTGGGGTCTGAGGCAGGGGTACCACCAACAGAAAATCATGATTCAACCTCTGTCTGGTGTGGTAGAGCATGGGGAGACGCCTCAGTAATTCCCTCACTTCCACAGTCAATTCATCAATCTTTGAGCTGCTGTCAACAGGGGATGCCTGGGAGTGCACCCCCAACCCCATAACAGACACACTCTGAGAGGGGTTTGGGCCCATTGTATCTCTGGAATGGGCTAGTAGGGAAACGGTAGCTCTCATTTCTCGAACCTCTCGCAATATCTCGCCCCAGAGCAGAGCATCCTTCCTAGCCTTCCAATGTTCAACTGGCTCTGTATTTCGCCCCTGAGCATCACTCACAATGTGCATCCTCGGTCATCTGGGCAGCAGCAACAGCAGATGCAGGAGGAGCCCCCCAATGTGGCTGCCTCCTCTCAATCCTCTGAATTTCCTTCAATCAGTCCGTCATAGGTAGGAGGCGCATCAAACCGAGCAGCGAGGCATAGTTGGAGCAGCAATAATTCAGAGAATGGGGCTGACTTGAGAAGTTGGTCCAACCTATTCCGATCTAACTTAGCTGGGGCCATGCCACCTTTCTTTAGCCATTCCTGTAGCACTGCTTCAAGTCAATGCACATACATGGATAAGGGCCCCTGGGTATTGCTGAGTGTTTTTGACCCTGCCCCACATGTCTTCATCGAATCGGGACTCCATACACATTTTCCAGTGCATTCAAAATCTTGAGCAGTTGCTTCTGGATTACTAGCCTGTGTAGCATGGATAGTAAGTTGGGTGGGGCCTCTGAGGCTTTCAACCACCCTTCTTCTCTTCTCTGGTTTGGGGCATTGCCATTCTCGGGTTTAATGGGCAACACAGTCTATCCAAGTCTCCCAATTGTCCTCCCCCCAGGGTGTGGGAAGGGTGCCTGAAAACACCCTCAGCCGGCAATACCAGTCGTGACTAATGGCGGGTACAGATATAAGGGCCAGCATTGGTGCAGGTACAGAAGGCGGGGCAGTAACAGGTGCTGGAGTGGGAGGGGGTGTTGGGGAAGGAACACCCCCAGGTGGCAGGAATAGTTTCTTAAAGTCCTCTACAGTTTTCCCTTCCTCGAAAAACAACTTAGCAAATTTCTCCTCAAAAGTCTCAGATAATGGTGGGAGCTCAGCCTCTCCAGGGACTTTACTGTCTTTTGTTATCACTTTCCAGGCGGCTAGGACCCCTTCTGAGGCAATAGTCTATGGCACTTCAGAGCTGTCCATGAGGTCACTACACTCTACAAAGGCTATGAAAGTTTGGGCGATCAAATCAGCCTGTTAACCCACCACTTCAGAGTTTTTTAAACATTCAACTTTGGAGAGTGCTCCCTCTACAGTGTCCTTACTGGTACCCAGGGGAATATCCAGTATAAGCAGAGCATTTTGGGGGCCGATCTCCTGCCCAGTACACCACCCCAGCAACTGGTGTACAGACATTTCTACTGGCGTAGCCATTAATCTTTAATAATAAATTTATAATTTATAATTTTTGGCCACTAGAAGGCACAAGTCCCAGCGGTGAGCCTCTAAGATGTAACCCCTAGGTGGCGCTATCCCAAGGGCTACTACCCCTGCCTCTTGTGACTAGTAGCAGGTTAAGTGGCCTGAGTTCAGCAGGTGCCTCCACCCAGAGGTCAGGGGTTGGTAGTGGTCAAACTAACATGGGCACAACCCTCCGGGACACTGAACCCCCTCTTTCCTTCTAGTAACCTGAGCAATATCACGATAATCACTTTCACAGTACTCCTTGTACACCATACCAATACCCACATTATTTGCACTTACCACCAGGGCTGGTTCCTCTGGCTCGACCCTGGGGACCACCTGTAAAACAAGGTTATGCACAGTAAATAGCAACAGTATTGTACTCTTGGCACAAACTGGAACCACAGTCAGGTTAAATGCAGCAAAAAAGTCAGATCTGATTTATTCAGGGGACTTGAACAAGGAAGGGGCGTAATCAGGTTGCTTGGCTTAAAGGCTATATTAATCAAACAGTTATGCATGCGCTTTAAGTCCCCACACAGTCACACAGTCTGGGTACCCAGGTAGGAAAACTGTGGGCTAGCCAGGAATGTTGCAGCTGGTTGGGGGCTGTGATGGAAGGAAGCAACATGCACAACACACACTACTTGTAATCCGGAGCCGGAGGGTTCAGTTTGAGAAAGAAAAAGCAACAAGACAATCAGATGACAACACATTAGATTTAGCTGTTGTTGCAGGGAGCTACCCTGATGTTTACTCACGATACCCAATACTGGACACAGGCAGGACGAAATCGAGACAGCAGGTGGTTAATGCTGGAGTGCCAGGAGAAGCAGGGCCCACATGAATCGCCAAGGCGTTGTTCCTGTTCAAGCGTGGAGCAGGGGGCTGATCCCCAGGCAGGTCTCTCGTCAATGGCTTTCTCTGTGCAGCGGGTAGTCTGGCTGGGCCAGTGTGCAAGGCCCCGTCCAAATGGAGACAAATTCAGATACAGTCCATTTTGGGCTGGATACAGCTTCTAGCAAGCTGAACACAGTTCACACAGTGAGGAACCGAATCACGATCCACTAACAACCCACAGCACATTTACATGTAAGGAAATTCTACTGTACCAGGCAAACCGCTCTCCGGTCATGATCGCAGAGTCTCTGCACAAACTGGGGATTCAAAAGCAGCTGGAAATCCTGACAGGCCGATCACATTCAGCAAAATCTTTGGTCTTCTTCAGGTATGAGCCTGGTAAAAAATCAGTGGCTTACTTCATTCTCACAAACTTGGATTCATTCCGAAATAATTATCTTCTCTCCCTCTTAGGGGCAGCAGCAGACATGCAGGGCACAACTCAGGCATTTCCACAGTTCTGCCATGCGAAACTACTTAGACAGCTGCTTGACTGTCTCAAGCTGTTGCTTCTTCAGCTCCCAACTTAGATCTCACTCAACTGCCTGCAAGCCTGGGACTTTCCCCAGAATCCAAAAGGTTCGGTTGGCTGATCTGTCTGTCAGTCACAACAAAGGCTCCCCTTTCATGTGCAAAAAGGCCCCAAAAGCCCAGAACTACAATTCCTACAGATTTTGACTCCAGACAGCTCCTGTAGTCCGGCTCCATTTTAGGTCCCTCCAGTACTGATTGGTCCGATTCGGCAGTCCAGGACCAAGATAGTGGAGATAAACAAAACAGTCCTTGCTGCAAAGAAGGCAGGTTATACAAACTACATTATCACTCTAAATGATTTTCAGCAAATAGTTACATCTTTCAACAGAGCTCCCTCTCAGATTATTTATGACTTCAATCCAGGCAGCTCTTAAAGAGACAGTACACAGAGGCTATACAGGCACTCTCTGGCAGTCACATTTAAACTGCTAAAATGCAGGACACTAGCCTGGCAGTGAGCATTTAGGCAAGCTCAAGGAAGACTTTTCAGGAACTCCCATTTGTGGGGGTACATGAGGAAGTGAGACTATTGTGATAGTGATATGTCTCCCCAAGTGACTGCCTGTTTGACCGTCTGTCTCTCCGTCTGACATATTGCAGCCCCACTCATATAAAGGTCACATCACAGGGCCCCAACCAGCTGCAACATTCCTGGCTAGCCCACCATTCTCCATCTGGGTACCTAGAGTGTGTAACTGTTTATGGACCCTGAAGTGCATGCATAACTGTTTGATTGATACAGGCTTTAAGCAAATTAACCTGATTATGCCCTCCTTGTTCAAATCCCTTAAATAAATAGATCTAACTCTTTTGCATTAACCCTGACTGTGGTTCTAGTTTGTGAAGAGGACTGTACTGCTGTTATTTGCTGTGTATAACTTTGTTTTACAGGGGTCCCCAGGGCCAGGCCAGAGGAAATCCCTGGTAGTAAGTGCAAACAGTGTGGGTACTTGTGTGGTGTATCAGGGTATTGTGAAAGTGATTGTTGTGTATTGTTCTAGCTACTAGTAAGGAAAGAGGTGGGGTTACAGTGTCCCAGAGGGCTGTGCCCAGGGTTAGCTTGACCATTACCAACCCTGACCTCTGGGTGGAGGCACCCATTTCAGAACTCAGGCCCCTTAACCTGCTACTAGCCAAGCAGGCAGGGGTAGTAGCCCTTGGGATACTGCCAGCTAGGGGTTACATTTTAGAGGCTCACCACTGGGATTTTGTGCTTTCTAGTGGCCAAAAATTATGAATTATTGTTAAAGATTAATGGCTACCCCAGTAGAAATGGCTGTACACCAGTTGGTGGGGTGGTGTACTGGGCAGGAGATCGACCCCCAAAATGCTCTACTTATACTGGATATTCTCCGAGTACCAGTAAAGACACTGTAGAAGGAGCACTGTCCAAAGTTGAAAGTTTAAAAAACCCTGTGGTGGTGGGTTGACAGGCTGATTTGATCGCCCAAACTTTCATAGCCTTGGTAGAGTGTAGTGACCTCATGGACAGCTCTAAAGTGCCAAATGCTATTGCCTCAGAAAGGGTTCCAGCTGCCTGGAGAGTGATAACAAAAGACAGTAAAGACCCTTGGGAGGATGAGCTCCCTCCATTATCTGAGACTTCTGAGGAGAAATTTGCTAAGTTGTTGCTGGAGGAAGGGAAAACCATAGAGGACTTTAAGAAACTATTCCTGCCACCTGGGGGTGTTCCTTCCCCAACACCCCCTCCCACTCCAGCACCTGTTACTGCTCCGCCTTCTGTGCCCATGCCAATGCTGGCCCCTATATCTGTACCTGCCATTAGTCATGACTTCTACCGAAGGCTGAGAATCTTCTCGGGCACCCTCCCCACCCCCCCAGGGGCAGGATGACTGGGAGACCTGGATAGACTATGTTGCCCTCTAGTACTTGAATGGCAGTGCTCAGAAGCAGAGAAACAAAAAACATAGAAACATAGACTTTGATGGCAGATAAGGACCACTTGGCTCACCCAGTCTGCCCATTTCCCTACCTATTGGATAAGCTGCAGATTCTAGTTAACCAACAGCCTACTTCCTGCAACCCCACTATAATTGCCTTATGTCTGTCCCATGCATGTTTGAATTCCCCCACTGTTTTAGACCCCACAACCTCTCCAGGAAGGTGGTTCCATGCGTCCACCACTCTCTCCATGAAAAATAATTTCCTCACATTACCCCTGAGCCGTCCCCCCTCTAACTTTAAATTGTGCCCCCTTGTTCTTACACATCTCTTTTTCTGAAAGATGCTACCCTCCCGGATTTTGTTGATTCCCTTGAGGTACTTAAAAGTTTCTATCATGTCCCCCGTCCCTCCTTTCATCAAGGGTATACATATTAAGCTCTCTCAGTCTCTCTTCATATGGTTTCTGATGTAGACCCTGCACCATTTTAGTTGCCCTCCTCTGGACTGCTTCCATCCTGTCTATGTCCTTGCGTAGATGAGGTCTCCAAAACTGCACACAGTACTCCAGATGGGGTCTCACCAACTGTCTGTATAGAGGGATAACCACTTCCCTTTTTCTACTTGTGATGCCCCTCCCTATGCATCCCAGTATCCCCCTGGCTCTCCTTACTGACTTCTCACATTGCTTACCCACCTTTAGGTCATCTGATATGACTACACCCAGATCCCTTTCCATTATTGTTGTCGTTAGTACCTCCCCTGCTATTGTGTACTCTTCTCCTTGATTTTCATTTCCCAATTTTGGTGCTATTATCAGCCCTAGCTGTACCTTTGTTTTTCTTGGGATGTATGGTAAATACCATACAGCTTGCAGCCTTTATCAAAAGGAGACAAAGTTAATATCCCACCCCTGCCAACTGTCATTGCCTTGTGATGGCAACACTACCAAATGATTATTTTCACAACTGCCAGAGCCTATGGCTGGCTCTGCTGGTGGTGAGAGGGTTGAGGCGCTGGATGCCACACCTTGCGCCACATGGGTGATTCATGTTCGGGAGTGAGCATGGGTTGTTGTGGGTCAGTGGGGGCGGTGGATTGAGCAACCGATGGACTGCTCTCCATCTCTGGAGAAGGGGGGGAACCTCAGTCGCTGTGTGCCCGACTCCTAGCAGAGGCTGGGGGTCAGCATCATGGTGCCATAATTGTAGGGGTGGAGTGCGGCAGAGGCTTGAGGTGGTGCTCACGGGAGCGTGCGCGTCCATGTTGATGGCGTCATTGCACCCTGAGCACCACGGGGTGAAAAATCAGGGGAAAAATGGCGTCCTGGTTGCTGCGGCCTGATGGCCATCCTACAGGTGTCCCGGCTTCAGAAGGGGATCACTGGAACCAGATCAGGTCCTGGCGGATGAGTTTGGGGCTCCCTGCCACCCTACCATGGGGGGGGGGTAATCCATGGGGGAAGAAGGTGATGGCCTCTCAGGATGAAGCTGGAGACAGACTGGATGGTGGCTGGATATTTGGAGGATGCCTGGATGAGAGGTGCCGACCAGGAAGCCAGGGAGAAAGTAAGGAAAAAAAAAAACCCAAAATAAACAAGTGCCAGAGCCCTTTCCTGCCACCTTCCGACAATCACCATTTCAGTTGCATAAGACATTCCTGAACCACTTTGCTCTGGAACAGAACAAAGGAATGGAGGAAGATAGTGCTCTTACACTTTACTCCACAAGTGTTTTTCAGACCTGCATCTGCCTTTGCTGCCCATCTCATCACCAAATAAATTCCATTCAACAAGCTTATAGGCAGTGCGGTGGCATAAATTGCCATTTTCTCCCCAACTCCAGCATTTGTTAACCCTTTCTCTGTCTACCAACTGCAGTAGTTGCAGTAATGCAAAATGACACTCCACCTCCCTCCCCCTTTTTCTCTGTCTGTTTTCCCTCCCTTCTCATCTCCACAGCTTCATATCCAGCCTGATGCTGCCTCATATTAACCTCAATTTTCCCTTAAGCTTCCTCTTTCTTATTTCCCAGTGGGCACGATGGAAGAATTGGAAAGGAGGGTTGGTACTCCCGGGATGCCACAGCATAGCTTGTGTACATGCCTTCAAAGGTCCATGATCTGTGTCTTCTTGACTGAGTCATATGTTAAAAACTGTTAGCACGACAGAGTATGGTGCACTGGGAAAGGTTGGGTTGACTGCACAACTGTCTAATGCTCCTCCTGGCACTGCAACAAAAACTACTCCCACATAGGGTTCTGCCCCTTTATGGCAAGCCCTGAAGCATACTAGGCTGGTCTACAAGGGAACAATGTTCCTACTGTGGAGCACAACAAGCAGAATGGGAGGGGTGGGGGAGACCTCTGTGTAAGAAACGGTCCCAGATATACCCCCCCACACACACAACTGATCCTAAACTAAGCACCGCTTAAGACCCTAAAGGAGCCAATGGCAGCACAGCAGAGCCTGATTATAACCAGAGATCTGGTTGCGGTATATCTGCCCTGTACCACCTGCCTAGTTACTTCTAATGCCCCCCACCCACTTCACCTCCTCAACTATCTCTACTCCCCGTTTTTTCCTTTTTGCTATTCCCTTGTTCAAATGACAAATGCATCTCTGTGTTACCGACTGTAACATACTGTATATGAAACCCAGACAGGCAGGATGGCCTGGCAGGCATGTGCTTGATAATCTGGTCCCTCCACCCCATAAATTAAATCCATACTTTCCACCATGCTGGTTCTCTCTAACACACACACACCACTGCTCTGGATAATGCATTTCCTATACAGTACTTATAATTAAACGGAAGTCACCCTGTGTCTGTCCTGAAATTCATATCCTAGACTATTCAGAGACTACATAAACCCGTAAAATGGAAACAGATTCTCTCCAACTTAAATGTAAGCACCCTCTGGGTACTCATTAGTTAAATTTCTGAGTGCTCAGTGTAGTAGGGAGAAATTTGGAGTTGTGGAGCAAGTGAGTCTGGGATGCAGGGCCTGCTTGCTGCCAGCAGGGGGCCCCTACCTTGGGATATAAAAGAGCAGAGTTTTGGCACCATAGGGGAGAGGCCCGGGGAGAGACCCAAGAAGAGAGGTGAGGGGTGTCGGCTCACAAGTTCGGCAGGAGGGTCTTGTCGTGGCTGGGGTGGACCACTTGCCACCTGGCCCTTCACGCTTGAAGACCTGCAATGTTGGAAAGCGACAGTTCGGGTGTGAAGCAACTGGAGCACTGTAACAATGAGAGGGGACCTGTCAATGTGAGTGGGAGCCAGAGCCCGGAGAAGAAGAAAGAGAAATGGAGGCCCGCCACATGAACTTTGGCACCTTGGTAGGTAAGCAGAGACGAGGCCTGTCGCCAAAGACATTGTGCCCATAGGTGAGTTCAGCAGTGGGTCAGAAACTGTCCTGTGGGCGTGGCTGCTATGGTACCTGAGGCGCGGCTCAGAATTGGCAACCCAAGCAGTTGAGAGTGTAGTGGTGGCAGTGCTACCCCTATTCCCCAGGCTTGTGGCTGCCACAGAGTTGGGACTCCCTAGATGAGCAGCCTGTGGAGTCAGTGAAAGTCTATTTGGGGGAGAGATGTTTGGGACCCAGGCAGGGTGGCAGACCATCAGGTGCTCCAGTATGGCACTAGCAGAAGTCCCCTGATGAGTCAGTTCAGAGGTTGAAATCGCTACATGAGCAGAAAATGCCAGGAGTTACTGGGAAAAGGCTGGGGTACTCACAACCCCAGAATAGGGGCCCAGCTACGAAGCACTGGCATCAGCGATTGATGTCTGAAAGGGTTCTGGTGGTTTGATTCTTGCTAAGGAATATCAAATAAACTTAATGAATTAAGACCTTAGAAGTGAAAAATGAAGGGTATAGTACAGGTTTAGTTGCCCCCCGACTGACTGTGATTGCTGGGGAAATAAACTGAAGGAATAAGATATGCTAAGGTAGAGTGGATTAATACTAAGCTACCTCATGGGAGGCCTAATTTCAGCCCCTAAAGTGCTGCCAGGAATTTTGCCCTCATGGCTTAAGGGAGATCTGCACGAAAGGAATAAGTCTGTTATCCCAAGAGACTGTTGCAGTAGGTTTTGCAGCTGTGTCTATGACTGAAACACACCAAATGAAATACTCCATGCTCCACGGAGTGGTTGTTACTGTTTCAAAGTTAATTAAATCATTTTGCACTTTTAATTTTGGCGTGGATAATGAACTTCATTAATGTAAATGTGCATGCTGGCCTGCTAACCAATATTCCCCCTGCAGCCTCCTGGAACACCCAGCAGCAGACTTTGGTCACCTGTTACTGTGACTCCCAGTCACTGCCATCAACAAACCAGGTAACAAGCTATTTCTGTTTCTAATTCTTTAGACTGTGGTTGCATAGGTTGTACAGTGCCCTCTCCCACCATTTTTACCATCTGGATACCCCTAGACAGTGAGGGTGGGGCTTACAATGTAGGGGTCATCTAGGATTTGAAAAAAAAAACTGTTAGGGGACCAGTGCCATGTCTGAATTGCCTGTAATCAATCCGTAGGGAGGTATCTATTTCTCTAGGTGCCATACTGGACTTGTGCAACTTTGCGCCTCATTGCAGAGCCATTTTGCAACATGAACTGTTTAGCATGCCATTAACGTGTGCAGAACATTGAGGTCCTCATCGGATTGGCTGAGACCCTAGAGCTGGGACTGTGCGGTCATATTGCAGGGGGTTGGCAGCACCATCTTGACTAAATTTCGCAAACTGCGCCACAAGTGTTTGAGCCTCAATATCAGTTTGAGCCTTGTGTGAAGAAACTATAGTAGTTATCATGGCAGAAGCTCCAGAAAACCAAATGGTTCTTGTGCCAGTGTCAATGCTATCTTGGCTCTGGGATGTCGCCCAGCGAGGAGGCAGCAGGAGAAGTGTGTAATCTGCCATTAGACTGGAGGTGTGGTGAAGGTCCTTCCAGTATGCCTGCATTGTGCTGGTAGTGGCCTAGGCCTGCTGTTGATTATCAGCCTGCCTGGAGTTTGGTTACCACCCCCTGCTTTGGCAAGTGTTACTTCATTGAGTCTGGAGAACTGGGAGTGACTGAAGGGGGTAACTGGTGAGATACACCGTGAAGAGAGGGGTGATAGATGTCTGCCCAGCCCTTCTCCTCTGGTGGTGCCTGATCCTCCCCGAGGCAGATGTGGAGGCTGTGAGGTGGCAGGTAGGACTGAGCCATCCATGTCCCCTATGTTGGGCCCACACCCCTTGACAACAGGTACCGTGAAGAGATCCCGAGGCCACCCCTGTAGCTTGAGACGACCTTCACGCCAGTAAGCCTGATGTGATTGTGGAGGACTCTTATTTTGGAGGAGACTCAATGAGGATGAACAAGAGTATTCTGTGCCCTGTCTCTGGGTATGCCACACAAGTCATATACATTTGATGACCAGTTGTGGGAAAGAGACATTCCCAAGCCTTATTGGTTTCCTAGCTAGAAATTTCCTGATACCATTCCCGGCTGTGATAAATGTGTCTAAAAAACAGATATGGACACTCTGTGACTTTCTGACCCCTGCTGCCTATGCTATACTTCATGGAGTTGCTGCTGAAAGGCACTGGCACTGAGAATCAGTGTGCAAAGTATTCTGACTGGTCTCAGGCCAAGCACTTGGTCTGTCGCTGCATCCATAAATAGTACCCTGGGGAGAACTACCCCTATCTGACAGAGTGCATTTGGGATGCCATCAAGGAGAAGCGTGAAGACTGGGTGTTTCAGGCTGCTTTGGTTAAGGTGAAGATTAGAAGCTGTGGAAGCACCTTGGAGCTGGAAGGCCACGAGCAGGAAGCTATCAAGTAAACTCAGCAAATGTTTCTGTCGACAGTATGGACTGGTGTGACTTTGTTCAAGACCTTCGCCATGGTCCAGGATGTCGAGGGGCAAAGAACCAAGTGTTATATTATCTGTGAAGACTCTGAGGGGGAAGAATGTACTAAGTTGTACTTTGCTTGAGACATAAATTAGCCAAAGTTGCCACATACAGTATCTGGAGATGAGTGACTTAAAGCACAAAAACTTTCCACAAGTCCCAGTGGAGTTGCAGTGCCTGCCAAAGAAAACAGAACTATCCAATGATACACCTCTACATGGATCTACAACGCCGCACTGACATTTTCTTGTCGAAGCGATGCCTCTCGACACTGGCCACTACGGTCGCGTGTTGGCATAGTGCTGCTGAGTTCACAGTTCTTGTTTTCGGGGGCTGTGCTCCCTGCACCCCCATGTAGGTGGCTGTGCCCCTGCACCTCCCCACTTATGATTATCAACTCTGTGAAGGGAGTTGATTCCGGGAATGGGGTGTGGGACCTTGGAAAGGTGCAGAAGGTCCCAGGCGGAGTTTACAGAGACACGCGCGATGTTGTTAGTATCGACGATGTCAAGCAAAGTTGTCGCCAGAAGTACAGCATACCCTACGTTGGTGGTTGAGTGTAATCAGCCCTCATAGTTACAGTTTATGTTTTAAAATGTTTGTGGGATGACTCTCCTGGCTACCTTGCTCTTAATGCCTTTGATTGACATGGACCTTAATGTGTTTCTGGGGAAAAAACAGAAAGAAAAAGAAAAAACATTTGTTGTACTTTAAAATTAGCAGTATGAGTGAGGGATGTGTATGGAGGTTGTATGTTGATAATAAAACACTTGTAAATAGGTGAGAATACGTTCTGTGTTAGTGAAATTGATTAGTGTTATTGCAATGTTTAACCTTGCTCACATTTTATCAAATTCAAATATCAATGTTTTATTTATTTATTTATTGAAATGTTTCACCAGGTGAGGCACACTGAGCAACAAGATGCTCATCTCACGCAAGTACCAGGGGAGGGGTCAAGGGAGGAGGATATACATAAAACAATCAGTAGGTTGTACATAGAAGACAAGCAATTCGAAACAAGTGTTACATAGTTAAGGATGGCTTTACAAACTTGTTACATGAGGAGACACTACATACTGTACACGTGCCACAATGAGGGTGACATTACATACTTGATTACACAACTAGAACCATTCTTCTTGCATAGGTGCCTACTACCTAGAGATTTATTTTGGAATATTTTACTCGAGTTGGCTGATAGAACTGGAAACCTGGGCTAGAGCCAGGCAGAGATGACAGGTCTGGGTAAACAACAGGAAAGATGAGTGGTAGTCTTAGGGAGGACGTTGACGGGGTAGTAAGAAGGGGGATAGCAGAAGTGTCATGAGAGGGTGAGTGCATGGGTTGTTTAGGGCGGTTTATAAGCCAGTATTGGGCGAAGGCCAAGCCACTGGTCAGGCCACGAAGGTGAGGAGGAGATCGGGGAGAGAATCAGGCAAGGGGGGAAGGGGAGGAGGTCAGGGGCATGTACAGTTAGGCACGTAGAAGTTAGTGAGGGCAGAGGATAGAAAGAGTTTGGAGGTGGAATGGTGGATTTGGGCCGGCAGGTCGTTCCAGAGCTTAGGGAGGAGGTAAGAGAAAGCCAATTGGCCTGCAGAGGTCTTTTGGTGGGGGATTACTAACAGTCTGGAGTCAGTGGACCTGAGGGCATGGGCTGGAGTTGGTGGGGAAGATAGGGAGGAGGACAGATAGGGTGGAAGGGAACCGAGCCAGAAATTAGAAAAAATTCTAGCACTGTGAAGTAGGGCGCCGTTGCTCAGGGATGGAAGGGCCAGTGAATGGAAAAGATTGCAGTGATGGGTATGGGGGGGCATTGAGGGTGAAGGACAGAAAGCATTGAAGAGGGGGTCCAGTCTGGATAGGGTGGACTTGGGGGCAGAGCTGTAGACAACATCGCAGTAGCTGAAGGAAGGTAGAATCATTTTCAGGACTATTTCACATCTCACAGGATGCGGGAGACTAGTGCAGTTTCTATAGAGGGCGTCGAGCTTAGGGTGCAGTTTTGACAGGATGGCATCCACGTGTGTAGAAAAGGTGAGGTGGCAGTCAAGCCAAACCCCCAGGTACCTAAAGGAGGGCATGTCTTCAAGGACAGTGCTATTCAGGGTACGGAAGATCAGAGGGGATGTAAGTCTGGATAGCCTCTGTCTAGTGTCAAAAGTCATAGACACTGTTTTCTTGGCATTTAGGGAAAGTTGGTTGGAGTTAAACCAGTGTTGCACTTTGTTGAAATCGGTCTGGAGATTAGAGGTGACTTCTTCATAGGTCTGGCAGGATATAAAGAGGACCGTGTTATCAGTGTACATGTGAATTGAGGTAGTAGAGCAGGTCTTTGGCAGATCATTTAGTAGGATGGAGAAGAGAATGGGGCCAAGGACTGAGCCCTGGGGAACACTGGTGGTAATAGGGAGTGGAGGGGACATGTAGTCAGCTATTTTCAGAGATTGGGTTTTATTTTGTAGATAGGCTCTGAACCAATTTGTGGCCATCACCGATAACCCAGCATCTGATAGGTAGGATAACAGGAGGGGCGGAATACCATATCAAAAGCTTTGGCTAGGTCGATGAATATTGCAGATGTAATTTGTTCTTTGTCCATCCCAGAGAGGATGACATCCATGAGTCTTAGTAGGGAGGTGGTGGTGGAGTGGCTTTTTCTAAAACCGGACTGGAATGGAGTGAAGAAGTTAGTTTCAGAGAGGAAGTGGGAGAGCTGAAATAGCACGAGGTGTTCCTGGAGTTTAGCGAGGGTGGGGAGGAAGGAGATGGGGCAGTAGTTTGCAGCAGAGATGGGGTCACCTCCTTTGGGCAGTGGTAGGACAGTGGCATGTTTCCACTCCATGGGGAGTGATTCAGTGGTGAACGTGAGATTTAGCAGGGCAGCATGGGGAGTAGCTATGGCAGGGGCAGATAGGAAGAGGAGTTTGTTGTCGAGTCTGTCGGAGATTTCCTTTGATGGATTCAGGAGCCAAGGGCTTCTAAGGTTTCATGGGGAGATGTCTGAAGGAGAAAGGTTTCTGGCCAGGCGGTGGGTGGGGGTAGCTGTTTGGAGATTGGGTGGGTTACTGAGGGAAGGGAGTCCAGGAGGTCATGCACATGTAGTGAAGCAGATATTGAACTCGGAGGCAAACTGCCAGGGGTCGGAGTGAGAATCCCTTGGGAGGGAAGGGGGATTTGATGTCAGGGGGGAGAAGAGGGAGTTGATGACTTTCCAGAATTTAAATGGCCTCCCAAGATTGGCGTTTAGGGTGCTGTTAAAATATTGAACCTTTGCTAAGCGGATGGCTTTTCTGCACTTGTTTTGGAGTATGCGGTAGGTGATGTTGTCACCTGGGAGGAGTGTAGATTTGTAATTTCGCCACGCCCTGTCACGGGCTTGTTGGCATGCTATCAGCTGGATGAAATCCAGGGAAGGTGAGACCCTTGGATCCTAGTACGGTGCAGGGGGGCATGATTATCCCAGGTGTTAAGGAAGGTGTTCCGGAAGTGCGTAAGGGCCACATCCATGCTAGGGCATCTAAGGTTGAGGTCCCAGTTAGAGTGAGCTAGTTCTTCCAGGAGATGGGAGAGGTTTAGAGTTTTATATGATGGTTGGATTATAAATTTGGGAAGGGATTTAACCCGGTGGATTTTGAGGACCAAGTAGGTTAAATGATGTCGCTAATGGAGTCAGGAAGGAGGCCAGAGCTGATGATGCAGTGTGGATGGGAGGTAAGCACACAGTCAAGGAGGAAGTGGAGTGTTTTACATCTTATGATATGATAACTAGTTACATAAGCATACTTGGGGGAAAATTCTATCAAGTTTGTGCCTATTCCTGGCAGCAGCACCTTATTGGTAGAATTCCAGAAAATGGTAGACATAGAGGTGTGTAGAAGTGAAAGGGGGGAGGAGGCATGCCACTGCTGCAGTACCTGGCAGGTGACCGTGAAAACTGGTGGTGGGCTGCCAATCTTAGCCCTATTATGGTGTAGAAAATGTTATGAGTATAGGTTTGGGATGCTGAGAGTCTTAAAAAATGTCACTGCTCCAGCAATGTAGCCAGTGGAGTGCTTTGATCCTGGGGTGGGGGAGGGAGAGCGGCCATATCTCTCCTCCGGATGGATCGGTGATGTGGTCTGGTTAGGCGTTCACCAGGAGGTGAACATTTTCAGTGTGGGAGGAAGTGTAAACACTGTCTGGGTACTTACTAGTTAAATTTCTGAGTGCTCAGTGTAGTACAGAGAAATTTGGAGCTGTGGTGCCAATGACTCTGGGATGTGGGGCCTGCTTGCTACCAGCAGAGGGCCCATCCCTTGGAATATAAAAGAGCAGGGTTTTGGTGCCATAGGGGAGAGGCCCAGGGGGAGACTCAAGAAGAGAGGAGGGGTGTTGCCTGTAAGTTCATCCAGAGGGTGTGGTGGGGCTGGGGTGGGCCGTGATGCCACCCCGGCCCTCCACCCTTGAAGACTTGCAATGTTGGAAAGCGACAGTTTGGGTATGAAGCAAAGAAGAGCATTGGAACAATGAGAGGGGCCTGTTGGTTCAAGTGGGAGCTGGAGCCCAGGGAGAAGAAAGAGAAATGGAGGCCTGCCAAATGAACTTCAGCACCTTGGTAGGGTAAGCACTGATGGGGCCTGTCACCCAAAGAAATTGTGCACATGGGTGAGTTCAACAGTGGGTCAGAAACTGTCCTGTGGGTGGGTCCACTATAGCAATGAGGCCTGGGGCGTGGCTCAGAAGTGGCAGCCCGAGCAGGTGAGGGTGTAGTGGTGGCAGCGCTACCCCTATTCCCCAGGCTGGTGGCCGCCACACAGTTGGGACTCCCTAGTTGAGCAGCCTATAGAGATGGGGAAAGTCCATTTAGGGGAGTTTGTTTGGGATCCCGCTGGGGTGGCAGCCCATCGGGTGCTCCGGTGTGGCACTAGCAGAAGTTCCCCTGATGAGTCAGTTTAGAGGTTGGAGTCGCTGCATGAGCAGAAAATGCCGGGAGTTACCGGGAAAAGGCTGGGGGTACCCACAACTGCCCGGAATATGGCCCAGCTGCCGAGCACTGGCAACTTAAGGAATTAAGACTGTAAAAGTGAAAAGTGAAGGGTATGCTCCAGGTTTTGTGCCCCCCTTCAGTGGTGAAGTTGGGTGACCAAGCAGATGGGAAGGAACGAGAGAGAGAGAGAGAGAGAGTGAAGGGGTTTGGGACAGTAGAAACGTCTTGTGTTGTCATGAGCTGTATGTGCATGCATAGGAATGGAATTACAAGAAGAGAGCCTTGATTGAGTGACTGTGTTTGCTGGGAAACTAAAGTGAAGGAATAAGATATGAGAAGGTAGAGTGGATTAGTACTAAGCTACCTCATAGGAGGCCTAATTCGGCCCCTAAAGTGCTGCCCGGAATTTAGCCCTCATGGCTTAATGGAGATCTGCATGAAAGGAATAAGTCTGTTAGCCCAAGAGACTGTTGCAATAGGTTTTCCAGCTGTGTCTGTGAATGAAACCCGCTGAATGAAATACCCCACGCTCCACTGAGTGGTTGTTACTGTTTCAAAGTTAATTAAATCATTTTGCACTTTTGATTTTGGTGGACAATGAACTTCATTAATGTAAATATGCATGCTGGCTTGCTAACCAATATTCCCTGCAGCCTCCTGGAAGACCAAGCAAACTTTAGCCTCCTGTTACTGTGACTCCCAGTCACTGCCATCAACAAACCAGGTAACAAGCTATTTCTGTTTCTAATTCCTTGGACTGTGGTTGCTTAGGCTGTGCAGTGCCCCCCCCTCACCATTTTTACCATCTGGATACTCCTAGATGGACGGGGGGCGTACATAAAGAAAGAGCATCACGATATTGCAGTGCTATAGGAGATGCATCTGTTGCCTACAGAAACATAAAACCTTGAGCAGGACTGAGTAGGACACGTGGAGGGTAGCTCATTCAGCTCCAGGACCAGGTGGGTTGCAATTCTGATACACAAGAAGCTGCCCATTCAGATACTAGGTATGGTCCATAGTAAAGATGGCAGAAGGGTGGTGGTAAAGCTCAAAATTGATGCCCAGATGCTAGTTTTGTGTAATGTGTATGACCCTAATTAAGGCACTAGCTCCTTCTTCCCAGAAGCGGTACAAATCCTAACAAGTAGGTCAGCACTGGTAAATACACTCATACTGGGGGCTTCAGTGAAGTTTGGGACCCCCTCCTATATAAACTTATGTAACCCCCCTACAAATGGGGGTTCCCGAAAAGTCTTCCTTGAGCTTGCCTAAATGCTCACTGCCAGGCTGGTGTCCTGCGTTTTAGTAGTTTAAATGTGATTGCCAGAGAGTGCCTGCATAGCCTCTGTGTACTGTCTCTTTAGGAGCTGCCTGGATTGCAGTCATAAGTAATCTGAGAGGGAGCTCTGTTGAAAGATGTAGCTATTTGCTGAAAATCATTTAGAGTGATAATGATAATGTAGTTTGTCTAACCTGCCTTCTTTGCAGCAAGGACTGTTTTGTTATCTCCACTATCTTGGCCCGGGACTGCTGAATTGGACCCATCAGTACTGGTGAGACCTAAAATGGAGCCGGACTACAGGAGCTGTCTGGAGTCAGAATCTGTAGGAATTGTAGTTTTGGGCTTTTGGTGCCTTTTTGCACCTGAAAGGGGAGCTCCTGTTGTGACTGACAGATGAATCAGCCAACCAAACCTTTTGGATCTTGGGAAATTCCCTGGCAGTTGAGTCAGATCTAAGTTGAGAGCTGAAGAAGCAATAGCTCGAGACAGTATCTGTGGAAAGGCCTGAGTTTTGGCCTGCTGCTCCTGAGAGAAGAGAATCAGTTCAAACTGAATCCGAGTTTGTGAGAGCAGAAGTAAGCCACTGAGTTGTGACCAGGATCAACCTGAAGAAGACCAAAGATTTGTTGAATGCATCGGCTGTCAGGATTTCCAGCTACCTCTATACTCTCGTGTGTGCAGAGACTTTGTGATTGTGACTGAGAGCGGTTTGCCTGGTATAGTAGAATCCCTTACATGTAAACGTGTGTGTGTTGATAGTGGGTCGTGATTTGGTTCCCCACTGTGTGAATTGTGTTCTGCTTGTGGAAGCTGTATCAGCCTGACCGGACTGAACTGCATTCATCTCCATATGGCCTGGCCTTGCCACAGTGGCCCTGCCAGACTACCCCACTGCACAGAAGAAAGGCATCGACGAGACACCTGCCTGGGGATCAATCCCCTGCCCCACGCTTGAACAGGAATGATGCCTCAGTGAATCGTGTGGGCCTTGCTTCTCCTGGCACTCCAGATCAACCACCCGCAGTCTCAATTTTCCGTCCAGCCTGTGTCCAGTCTTGGGCATCGTGAGTAACCATCAGGGTAGCTCCTGCAACAACAGCTTAATCTAAGTGTGTCATCTGATTGTCTTGCTGGTTCTTTCTTTCATGAACTGAGCCTCTGGCTCCGGATTACAATTAGTGTGTGTGGTGCATGTTGTTTTCTTCCATCACAGGGCCCCAACCAGCTGCAATGTCGGCCTACCCCGGGCAACGATCCTGGCTAGCTCACCTCTTCTTCACCCGGGTACCCAGAGTGTGTGACTGTTTATGGACCCTGAAGTGCATGCATAACTGTTTGACTGATACAACCTTTAAGCAAATTAACCTGATACATAGATACATAGACAGTGTCGGCAGATAAGGGCCTATGGCCCACCCAGTCTGCCCATTTGAGCTTGTAAGTTCAGTTTGTTTTCCTAGAAGTCTGTTTCCCCTTACCCCTGACCTCTAGAATTCCTTTATGTCTATCCCATGCATTCTTAAATCCCATGATTGTTTCAGCCCCCACCACTTCCTCTGGCAGGGTGTTCCACTTGTCCACCACCCGTTCTGTGAAGAAATTCTTTCTCATGTTTCCTCTGAATCGTCCTCCTCCAACTTCATCCCATGCCCTCTAGTCCTGGAACATCTTTTCGCTTAAAATAGTGTTTTCCTGCACCCTGTTCCTCCCTGTAAGATACTTGTATGTCTCTATCATATCCCTCTCTCCTCCTCTCCTCCAGGGAGTACATGTTCGTTCCTTCAACCTGTCTTCATAGGACTTGTGATGCAATCCATGCACCATCTTTGTTGCCCTCCTCTGAACCTTCTCTACCCTGTCTATGTCCTTACGTAGGTATGGTCTCCAGAACTGTACACTGTACTCCAGGTGGGGCCTCACTAGTGTCTTGTATAGCGGAATTATGACCTCCCTTTTCCTGCTGGTGATGCCCCTGCCTATACATCCCAGCATCCTATTTGCTTTACCGCTGCCTTGTCACACTGTTTCCCACCTTGAGGTCATCAGAGATGACAACCCCAAGATCCCTTTCCTGCTTGGTGCATGCTATATCCTCACCCCCAACTGATATATTGTGCCAGGGTTTTTGTGCCTCATATGCATTATCTTGCACTTCTTTTGCATTGAATTTCAACTGCCAAACCCCTGACCATTCTTCAAGGTTCTGCAGGTCGCTTTCATTCTGTCTACACCCTCTGGTGTGTCTACTCTGTTACAGAGCTTTGTGTCATCGGCAACAGTGAAATTCTGCCTTCTAGATCCTGCATAATGTCACTGATGAAGATGTTGAATAGGACCGGTCCCAGCACTGATCCCTGTGGTACCCCACTGGTCACTCTTCCCTCTGTGGAGTGACAGCCATTTACCACCACCCTCTGTGTCCTGCCACCCAGCCAGTTACCTACCCACCACACTACTGTCCTGCCCACACCCATATTCCCCAGTTTGTGTAATAGTCTTCTATGTGGCACAGTGTCAAAGGCCTTGCTGAAGTCCAGATAGGCCATGTCCACTGCCCTCCCCTGATCCACCTCCCTAGTCACCCAGTCAAAAAATTCAACGAGGTTGGTCTGACATGACCTCCCCTGGTGAAACCATGCTGCCTTTGGGTCCTGTAGTCCATTGACAACCAGATGTTCCACCAATCTCTCCTTCAGTAGTGCTTCCATGATCTTCCCCACTACCGAGGTGAGGCTGACTGGTCTGTAGTTCCTGCTTCCTCTTTGTTCCCACTTTTGTATAAGGGGACTACATCTGCTGTCCTCCAGTCTTTGGGTACCTCCCCTGTTTCCAGTGATCGGCTAAACAGGATAGCCAGAGGTTCAGCCACCACCTCTCTTAGTTCTTTAAGGACCCTGGGGTGCACCCCGTCTGGCCCCATTGCTTTATCAACTCTTATTACTTCCAGTTCCTTCAGGATCCTTTCTCGTGTAAAGGGACTTGTGTCCATTTCTGCACCATTCTCACCCCTTGTACTCCCTTCAGACCCATTACCCCTCTCTTCCTCAGTAAAGACTGAGCAGAAATACCTGTTCAATATGTCAGCTTTACTGTTGTCATCCTCCATGCAGCTCCCATCCTCCCCCTTCAGTCTCACTATCCCTCCCTTTGTCTTTCTTTTTTCACTTATGTACCTGTAAAAGGTTTTGTCTCCTTTACCCACTGATTACACCACTCCCTTGTTCAAGTCCCTTAAGTAAATCAGATCTAACTCTTTTTGCATTTACCCTGACTGTGGTCCCAGTTTGTGCAAGAGTACTGTACTGCTGTTATTTGCTGTGTATAACCTTGTCTTACAGGGGGTCTCCAGGGACGAGCCAGAGGAAAGCCCTGGTGGTAAGTGCAAACAGTGTGGGTACCTGTGTGGTGTATCAGGGGTATTGTGAAAGTGATTATTGAGTATTGTTCCGGCCACTAGTAAGGAAAGAGAGGGGTTACAGTGTCCCAGAGGGCTGTGCCCAGGTTAGTTTGACCACTACCAACCCTGACCTCCGTTGGAGGCACCCGTTTCAGAACTCAGGCACCTTAACCTGCTCCTAGCCAAGCAGGCAGGGGTAGTAGCCCTTGGGATAGTGCCACCTAGGGGTTACACTTAGATGCACAAATATTATTCCCACTAAATTTCAAAAGCTCTGCATCTTTTGTTTAGGTTAAGTCATCTGAAGGACCCTTGGAGGCAAAACATCCCTCAGGCAAAGACTTTACTTTTACTCAGCAGGGCATGACACCAGCAGCAGGATTGACTATTTCCTGCTCTTAGCCCATGCAATCTCCTTGGTACAAGATTCCTGAATGGGACCTGTCATCATCTCCAACCATGCGTGTGTTCATTTAACTGTTGCTCTGGGTTCTAATACAACTGCCACACCACAGTAGTGGCTTAACAGCATTCTGTTGCAAGACAGACAATCTACAGTGTGGTTGGAAAAAGAGATTGAAGAATACTTTGCTCTCAGTGACACCTCTGGCATCTCTAGGGCCACCCTTTGGGATGGCTGTAAGGCATATATAAGGGGTAGAATTATTAGCTACTCTGCCCAAGCTAAGAAACTAAGAACAGCTAATATCGCCAGGCTAGAAGCTGTACTGAAGCAGAAGGAACACACATATAAAACACTGGCTAATCTTCTCAAGCTCTGAAATGTGATACCCTACAAGCCAAGTACCAAATGAATACCCTGTCTCAGTCAGCTGCACACAGAGTGATCCAAAGAACGGCCCATAGCTTCTGGGAATCTGGAGAGAAAGCGTGATGATATTAGCCTTCTGCACCAGACTCCAGCAGGCTGTAGTGTGAAGCACATCCACAGTGTGAAAACGTCCTCAAGTCAGGTACTCACTAAGCAGATAGATATTAACAGGACGTTCACAGAATTTTCTCCACAGTTTATAAGTCACAGAGAGGGCCAGCAGCTCCAGACTTGAATGGTTTCCATGGAGACACCACTCTCTCCACCCTTTCCCAAGAACAAACCCAAGCCCTGGAAGCCCTTCTTAATAAACGAGAGATACTGTTGGCTGTGAAGAAACTCTCAAAGAGAAAGATACCCGACATGGATGGTCTTCCAGTAGAGTTTTACAGAACATTCTTACCTAGGCAGCCCCCCTCAGCAGCTATGTAATATCCCTTTAAGAATGTCTACTGACCAATGTGTCGGCCAGTTTTCTATGCCCTTGAAGGACTGCATCAGCTGGTCTGACTTGGTAGTCCAAAGGGAGGAACCAGTGTTTTTGCTGAAGGGCAGGGGACTGCTGAGACTGAGTGGTGGTAGAGGCACATTTTTTTTTTACCAGGGGAGACACACTAAGCTGAAGCTTGTTTACAGTGCAACCTGGGAGCACAAGGAAGTTAAGTGACTTGCTCAGGGTCACACAGTATGCAAGTGGGGCCGTGATTCAAACCAGGTTTCAGGTTTGCAACTCAGAGCCTTAAACCACACTGCTTTTGTTATCGGAGGCAGTAGTGCAGTGGTTTAAGGCTCTGAACTACAAACTTGGAGACCTGAGATTTAGCTCCCAGCCCCACTTGCACATCTGTGTGACCAACCACTTAACTTCCTTGTGCTCCCAGATCGCACTGCAAACAAGCTTCAGCGTAGTGTGTCTCTCTCCTGGTTAAAAAAAAAAACAAAAAAAAAAACATTGTCCTGAAAGCTTTTCTACAGAGCCTTATATCAAGAAAAAGTACCCATGTAGGGTGGCAGCTGTCGAACAAAGCCTTTGAAGGTGGGGGCAGGGGTGACTCTCTCCAGCAAGAGAAAAACCCATCTAAAGAAAATAACAGAGATATGTCTGTGAGGAAGTTGGTGCCAAGGGGTCCGATGGAAAAAGGATCTGAGCTGATGTTCAATCTATCATACATGTGAAGTGACTGGTTTAGCACTCAGCAGTGCCCTCCCTCCCCAAGAGAGGTACAGTGACTGGCAAATTTCAAATTCCTGTCAGAAACAGCTATTTTACCTGACTGTGTGTCCTGAGGACCAGTAGCCCTTTAGTAACATTTGTGTAGTGCCTGTTGGCACCAAAAGTGATGCCAGGTTGACACAGTGCCTCTACTCAAGTGAAGCAGAAAGTCTGAATGAACTGTCAAAGAATAGACTCTTGGGGAGAACAGAATATGTTCTTGAAATCCCACACAGGATCGTCTTAATGCTGCAAAGTGCCAGCCATTGAGACTGTAAAGTTTGCTGACGCCAATAAATGTAATAAATGGGCTAGGAGACACGTGGAATCCACACCCTTCACTGCCTGGGGTGGGGAATCTGTGAGTTCTAATGCCTCCACTGGGGCCAGATCGTATCAATAAAAGTTCCCCACCAGAGCTGAATCCAACTCAGAAACAAAAGAAAGACAGTCTATAGTGATAAGGAATTGAGTGTGCCAGCTGGAAAACACAATATCTTTAAGTGAGCCGAAGTGGAAGAATAAAGGATCCTATTCTGTTTTACTACCCCGTTTGCACATTCATTGTGTTTATGCGTCCAAGTTCTGCTAACCTTTTTATTCCTCAGTTTCATTGGCTCTGCCATGTGTCAGTGGAGCCCCGGTGGTCACCTCAGACTTGAGAGGTCAAGTAAGTAGTTTGGTACTTTCTTGTGTGGGGCCCCTCCCAGAGCAACTGTTCCACATTATAACCCTAAAAAGCTGGGAGGGTCACCTGTACTAGATAACAGACTCCTGGAGACATACACATCTACTGCCTCCTTGGGCAATGTCCTGCAGTCCATGTCACAAGCCTCATAACATTACTCTCTAAGCCTGGCAAAGACACCTCTCTTCCAGCTAACAACCAGCCCACTTCCCTCTTGAATGCTGATGTAAAAATCCTGACCTAAACTCTGGAATTACCACTTCAGCAGGTTATCCCACACATAGCGAATAACAGTGAAGCCTCACCAAACAAGCTCTGTAAAAAGGGACGATGGTCACAGACAACCTCAGGGCCATTGTAAATGTCATTTGGACTGCAGCACAACAGAGAGACCCTGCAATGCTGATTAGCATTGACAGAAAAAGCCTTTGATTCTGTGGAATGCGATTACCTCTACCACGCAATAGAGGCCATGGGCCCTTCTGGGGTTTTCACTACATGGACTAAGCATTTATATGCTAATCCAAAGGCCTCCATAATGATCAATGACCTCATCTCTCCTGTCATGCCCCTGAGTAAAAGGACTAGGCAGGTGTAACCCCCCTACAAATGGGGGTTCCCGAAAAGTCTTCCTTGAGCTTGCCTAAATGCTTACCGCCAGGCTGGTGTTCTGCGTTTTAGCAGTTTAAATGTATTGCCAGAGAGTGCCTGTGCTGCCTCTGTGTGCTGTCTCTTTGAGAGTTGCCTGGATTGCAGTCGTGGTTGGCCTGGAAGGGAGCTCTGTTGGAAGGTGTACTTGTTTGCTGATCATTTGTTGTAGTAGTAATGGTGTTGCAGTTTGTTCTGGCCTGCCTTCTTTGCAGCATGGACAGTTCAGGATGAAACACGTGTCTATGTCTTTTGTTGGCACTCTTGCAAACTGTGTGAGAGGCCTTGGCACCATGCATTTCTGCTTAAAGTTGAACCAGCATATATTCTGTGGTGATTTACATATACAGCCCATGATGCTCTGCATTATGGGGGCATGTGTGATTTTATATGGACAGTTCTGTTTGTTTACATCATCTTGGTCCTGGACTGCAGAATGGGCCAATCAGTACATTTGGGACTCTAAAATGGAGCCTGCCTACAGGGGCTTGATGGGGCCAAAACTTGTAGGAATTGTAGTTTTGGGCTTTTGGTGCTTAAAATAACCTGGAGGGGGAGCTCTTGTTGTGACTGACAGGCAGATCAGCCAACCAAACCTTTTGGCTCTTGGGGAAAGTCCCACACTGCTTGCAGTTTCAGTTAGATTTGAGTTGGGAAGTGAAGTAACAGCTCGAGATAGGTCAAGCAGCAATCCATAGTGGATTAGCGGGAGAACTGTGGAAAGGCCTGAGTTTGGCCTGCATGCCTGCCTGCTGCTCCTGAGAGGAACTTATGTGTTTTCAGACTAAATCCAAATTTGGAGAGCGTATTAAGCCACTGAATTGTGACCAGGCTTTGACCTGAAGAAGACCGAAGATTTGCCGAATGCGATCAGCCTGCCAGGACTTCCAGCTGCCTCTGAACTCACGGATTCTGCAGAGACTCTGTAATTGCGACTGGAGAGCCATTTGCCTGGTACAATGGAATTTCCTTACATGTGAATGTGCTGTGTGCTTACAGTGGGTCATGATTTGGTTCCCCACTGTGTGTCTGAACTATGTCTTGCTTGCTGGAGGCTGTATCCAGCTCCACGGACTGAATCCATATCCATTTCCGTTTGCCTGGGCCCTGCTACACTAGCTCAGCCAGAATACCTGCTACACAGAGAAAGTCATCGATGAGAGACCGGCCTGGGGATCAGCCCCCTGCTCAACGCCTTGAACAGGAACAACGCCTTGGTGATTCGTGTGGGGCCTGCTTCTCCGGGCACTCCAGTTCAACAGCCTGCAGTCTCGATTTTGTCCTGCCTGTGTCCAGTATTGGGTATCGTGAGTAAGCATCAGGGTA
This sequence comes from Neoceratodus forsteri, assembly GCA_016271365.2. Taxonomy (NCBI): domain Eukaryota; kingdom Metazoa; phylum Chordata; order Ceratodontiformes; family Ceratodontidae; genus Neoceratodus; species Neoceratodus forsteri. The sequence goes on from CM057456.1 coordinate 32,007,711, forward strand.
GCTCCCTGCAACAACAGCTAAATCTAAAAGTGTTATCATCTGATTGTCTTGTTGCCTTTTCTTTCATGAACTGAGCCCTCTGGCTCCGGATTACAAATGGTGTGTGTTGTGCATGTTGCTCTCTTCCATCACAGGGCCCCAACCAGCTGCAATGTTCCTGGCTAGCCCACCATTTTCCTACCTGGGTACCCATAGTATGTGACTGTGTAGGACTCTGAACTGCATGTATAACTGTCTGACTGAGTTAGCTTTTAAGCAAATCAATCTGATTATGCCCCCCCTTGTTCAGGTCCCCTGAATAAATCAGACTTAACTTTGTTTGCTTTTAACCTGACTGTGGTTCCAGTTTGTGCTACAGTATTGTACTGTTGCTATTTGCTGTGCTTAACCTTGTTTTACAGGAGGTCCCCAGGGTCAAGCTAGAGGAACCAGCCCTGGTGGTAAGTGCAAACAGTGTGGGTAATTGTCTGGTGAATAAGGGTCATTGTGAAAGTAATTATTGTAATTATTGTATATTGTTCAGGCCACTAGAAGGGAAAGAGGGGGTTACAGTGTCCCGGAGGACTGTGCCCAGGTTAGCTTGACCCCTAACAACCCTGACCTCCGGGTGGAGGCACCCGTTTCATTACCCAGGCTCCTTAATCTGCTACTAGCCAAGCAGGCAGGGGTAGTAACCCTTGGGATAGCACCACCTAGGGGTTACACAGAGATGTCCGATTTCTCCCATGCTCTGTTTACTTGCCATGGAACTCCCACTCTACAAAATCCGGCAGCCACAGGACATCGTAAGGGTAAAAGTGGGGAGTATGCAACATTAGCCACTGCTGTACACTGACGACCTGCTCCTTGCCACCTCATAGCAGTCAACTTTTCTCCTGTACACTTTAACACACTGACTGAGATCAGCTTCCTCTCTGGGTTGAGAGTAATTGAAGCAAACTGAAGTCATGCCACTCAACAACAACATGTCAGCATGCTCGTGTCATTAGAATGAACATGCAGTGGTCTCCAGCTGAGATTAAATATCTAGGTATGACACTCACTGCAGTGTACCTCAACCACATGGTAAACCTCAACATTAACCTCCTTAACAGAATCAGAGGTAGATTTCAACAGGTGGAAAAACTCAGCCTGACCTTTGAGGCAAAACAGCCACATATAAAATGATGGCTTTCCCAGAGTCTTACTGTCTTAGTAACCTACCTTTAATAATTCCAGAGACTAAATTCCAGTAATTGGAAAAACCTTTCCTCTAACGTCTCTGGGAGGGGAACAAGTCTTGTTTCAGCTTCAAGAAACTTAGAACACCCCCTCCCCCCAGCAGGGAGGATTGGGACTCCCATGGCTATAGGCCTACCCCCCCCCCCCAGGTGGTGGGAATTAGGCAAACCCTCTGGTGGCTAACCTCCATCTCTCACAGGATTCCCATATGGAGACAAATAGATGGCAGCACATAGGTGAATGCTCCATGGAGTACAGGCAATGGCATGACCAATTCAGCAAAGGCAAATTCTCACCTACTGTTTAATTTACTAGAAAAGTCTGCAAACTTTGCTAACACATAACAGAGGCTGTGGGCTAGTTTGGGAGAGTGGGAACCACTATGGGGCAACCCAAACATAGTCATTAATGGCAGGCCCATAAATTGGAATTACTAGATTAATATGGGCATCATCGCAACTAGGCACCTCATGGAACCAAGACAAGCTATAAGCTGCCACACAACAGCCAAAAAGAACTCACACGATGACCTGCTGATAGCACTACTATCTGCCTAGGCCTCAATCCCAAGCAGATGGCAGGAATCTATCATTACTTTCTTTCTCCTCTCTGCCCCCATTGCACAAGACAAAAAGGATTAGAAGTAGCTCTTAATACTACTACTACCATAGATACCACATGGGCTACTCTACTTGGCAGGGTTCACACAGCGTGCAGAGACCATAGGTACCCACTAATATCTGCTGATATAAAAGAAAATCATGCATAGATAGTACCATGCTCCAGTAGTTTACAACAAAATGGGCCTTATCAGGATCATGGACTGCTGGAGATGTCAGGCAAGAACAGGCACACTGGATCATATTCTCTTATTTCACCTTGAACGTACTGGTCTCAGACTGAGGACTTCTGTGGGAAAGTAGTGACATCTGCTCTACCTAGGGACTCCCCATCTCTGGCTATACAGGCTGCATCTAAGCAAGGCAGGCACAAGGGTCCTGAAAGGCAACCCAGAAAGGTACATGGTTGACAGGCTAAATTTAAACTGATCAAGGGGGGAGGTGCAACAGAGGGATAGGCAATAGGCACCAGGAGAGGGGGCCCCGGGCTTCCCTTGGAAGGACATAAAAAGAAAAGGTGGAGCAAGCTGAAGGGTTAGAAGGGACTGGGGGAGGGAGAGGCACAAAAGGAACAGGAGTAAAGAAGGGCAGAGGTCACACTGGAAGGTGGTGTCCTTGAATGCAAGGAGCCTAACTAACAAGGCAGCAGATCTATAGGCGATGATGGGAGAGGGGAACATAGACATAGCTGCCATCCCAGAGACATGGACAACCCAGTACCATGACTGGGACCTTGTGATCCCTGAACACCAACTGCACAGGAAGGACAGAGCAAAGGGAGGGGGGTGGCACTGTATGTAAGGGAGGGGATAATGTGCAACAGGGAGGAGGGAGAGGAGTAGATCCTGGAGCCGCCGTCAACCATCAGAATCGTGGGCTGCAATTCAAGGCTGTTGCAATTAGCCACAATTGCCCTGAGTTGCAGCTGTAATTGAGTGGAGTCATACTTTTGTGAAGTGGATGACTCCAATGTAACTTGCTCACCTGACAGTCTCCTCTCCACCCCCGCACCTCCAGGGTAGACACATTTTTCATGAGGCGAGTGAGCCTGCCCCAATCCCACCTTTCACTGGCCACAGCCCCCCATCCCATGCAAACAGTGCTGCAGGCTTTTTTTTTCTAAATTTGTGTGTATGTGGTTGTGGATGGACAGCTTCAGACATTAACCAAACTGTGCCGCTGCTCTGTTCTTCGGCGCCAATCCCCCAGTCCTCCAATAGTGTATTAGAGAGAGGGAGGTGCCAGGAGATGTGCGCTCTGCACATGATCTGTCGGATGGATGTGGCACTGGAAAAAAGAGAACGAAGTGGCGGGACAGAGGAACCAACACCGGCGTGTTCAGGTTTGCTGGTCAACAATCGGGGTAGCTGTGTGACTGTCCCTCCACTTGACAGTCTTGACCATCATCCACTGAGCAGGAGAGTGACACCCTGCAAGAGAGAGATGGAGGATGAATTGGGAAAAGAGAGGAAGTTGTACTCGAGACGGGAGTCACCCGGAGATGGAGGAGGGAAGCCGAAAAGCCCAGCGAGAGAGAGGAAGAATACTCTGGGAGAGAGGAAGAACACTCCAGGGGGCAGCAGCGGTGTGGCCTCAGACTGGACTGAGGCCTGGGCCCAGGAGTGAGTGGGCACTGGAGACAATGACCATGAGGTGCTGGTGGGGTTCTACTCTAACCTGTACTTGGGTGGTGGGTTCTCCGGGATTTCAGGGAAAAGAGAAGAGTCAGTTGGACCAAGGCAGAGGCAGGCCACAGACCAGTTGTTGGCAAGGCAAGGAAGCCGGTGAACTGAAGAGAAAACCACTGCAAGAAAGAAAGAACTGTGTGTGGGACTTGGGAGAGAGCAGTAACCAGGCTGAAGGAAGTACATGGCCAGGCCAAGCCGATAGGTGAAAGTTCCAATTTGGTTTGTACTTTGTGGCATGGCTGCCCTGATGTGATTTTGAGAAGCGGCCAGAAGGCTTGAGTTCAGTGGCGGTGGAACAGCAGCACATAGTTTTAAAAGCCTCCCGCCCTCCCCTGTTGTCCTATGTGGAATGTGTGAATTGTTGAAATGCCTAAGAGAAATATGCTGGTTGGTGCCTTGATGGGACAGATCAGAAAGTGTGTGACTGTGAATTCAAAAAGTGCTAAAGCTAGGGGGTTATGCATCCCTAAACATCCAATACTTTGTGCTGTAAAATAGAGCATCCCAACTGCCACTCCATTAACCCCTAGTTAGTTTCACTTTTTCAGATGCAATCCCCCTGGCTATAAGAGAAGAGACCCTTTCTTGGTGGTGATGCTGTTTTTATTGGCCACATACATAGCCAGAGTATTTTCTGAGTCTAAATTCATGACTGCTCTAGCTGCCTTTAGTCTAGATGGTCATTTCTGCCTCACTGTAAACTTTCAGACTGGCTTGCTACAACTCTAGATGTGTTAAAGTTGATACCCCCCCCCCCCAGTGGAAGATATTGGTGCTGGACTGGTCTTGGTGCTAAAAGCATTTATTTTTACAATATGGTGGCAACTTAAAACTTACAAGTTCATCCTTCCTTACCCATATATTATTAACCTGGCTAGTTCCACGGCTAGTAGCATGCCATTGGGGCATAACTAACAAGTGCAGGAGCATTTCCCCATGGAGCAGCACGTATGGGAAATCTACAGTATGTACAGTATCTTCTGTTGGACTGGAGAGCTTCTGACTGAGAAATGCTTTTTATCCTTGCTTATACTGCATATGTCTGTTGTCTGTACCTTGCTAACTCACTTGGGGTTTGGTCATGGGAGCAGGGGTCGAGTGCCCCCTCACCTCCCACCCTGCCCCCAGGTAAGGCCTTCCCATAGCGCTCTTCAACTGAGATGCTACAAGCAGAGGTCCCTTCTGCCCATCTCTGGCTGTTGCCCAGGTGGTGTTTAGAGATGCTGTGACACTTCTGACAGCAGTAGGATGGTTTGCTAACATTCCGTTTCTTTTATGTGGGGCTTTATGTAACCCCTAGATGGCGCTATCCCAAGGGCTACTACCCCTGCCTGTGCGGCTAGTAGCAGGTTAAGGGGCCTGAGTTCTGAAATGGGTGCCTCCACCCGGAGGTCAAGGTTGGTAGTGGTCAAACTAACGTGGGCACCACCTTCTGGGACATTGTAACCCCCCTCTTTCCCTTCTAGTGACCTGAGCAATATACGATAATCACTTTCATAGTACCCCTTGTACACCATACCAGTACCCACACTGTTTGCACTTACCACCAGGGCTGGTTCCTCTGGCTCGACTCTGGGGACCCCCTGTAAACAAGATTATGCACAATAAATAGCAACAGTACAGTACTCTTGGCATAAACTGGAACCACAGTCAGGTTAAATGCAGCAAAAATAAGGATCCAGTCCAGCCTAGTTCGATCTAATTCATTTGATGGCAAACTACCCTTTCTGAGGCACTCTTGTAGCAGCTTTTCAAGCCGAGGAACATACACAGACAGTGGCTCCCCTGGGTACTGCTGAGTGTTTCTTACTCTCCACCACAGATCCTCATCTGAACTGGCTCCATACACATTCTCCTAATGCATCAAGATAGTCCTGTGCAGTTGCTTGAGGTTATTGGTCCGCTTGGTAGTCAGGGCAGGACCTCGGAGGCTCTCACTCAACCTTTTTCATTTCTCTGCTTCTGAGCACTGCCATTCAAGTACTAGAGGGGCAACATAGTCTATCCAGGTCTCCCAGTCATCCTCCCCCTGGGGGGTGGGGAGGGTGCCCGAGAAGATTCTCAGCCTTCGGTAGGAGTCATGACTAATGGCAGGTACAGATATAGGGGCCAGCATTGGCATGGGCACAGAAGGCGGGGCAGTAACAGGTACTGGAGTGGGAGGGGGTGTTGGGGAAGGAACACCCCCCGGTGGCAGGAATAGTTTCTAAGTCCTCTACAGTTTTCCCTTCCTCCAGCAACAACTTAGCAAGTTTCTCTTCAAAATTCTCAGATAATGTTGGGAGCTCATTCTCCCCAGGGTCTTTACTGTCTTTTGTTATCACTCTCCAGGCAGCTGGAACCCCTTCTGGGGCAATAGTCTGTGGCACTTTAGAGCTGTCCACAAGGTCACTACACTCTACCAAGGCTATGAAAGTTTAGGCGATCAAATCAGCCTGTTGACCCACCACCACAGGGTTTTTTAAACAGACGGTCTCATGCTCCTCTAATGTGCGCCCAAACACAATGACATCATCTAGGTACACTAGACATTCCAGCAAGTTCATATCTCCCACCGCACATTCCATCAGTCGCTGAAAGGTGGCCGAGGCGCCTGAAATCCCCTGTGGTATTCTCAGGAATTCATAGAACCCCAAAGGACAGATGAAGACTGTTTTCTCATGGTCCTCTGGGACCATCGGGATCTGGTAGTATCCGCTGCAAAGATCCAATACCGAAAACCATTTGCTCCCATTTAAACAATCCAGGGCATCTTGTATACGGAGCATGGTGTATTGACCGGGGATGGTCCGCCGGTTCAGGGTTCGATAATCAACACACATCTTTACTGACCCATTCTTCTTACCCACAACCACAATGGGAGAGGTATATGGGCTCCTTGATTCTTGTATCACACCAGCAGTGAGCATTTCCTGCAGGTGTCTCCTCACATCATCTATGTCTGCTGGGGCGAGACGTCGGGATCTCTCTCGAAATGGCTGGTCATCATGCAGGCATATGTGATGCTCTGCACCCTGGACACACCCCACATCCAATTCTTTTAATGAAAACACTTGGTCCCTCTGAGCAAGTTTCTTGCAAATTCTAGCCTTCCATTCAGCTGGCAACGGGGAGTCATCAAAGTCAAATAAGTCTGGGGTCAGTCTCTCCTTCTCGTCAGAGCACTTATTGCTGGGTAATACAGCAGTGTCAGCACAGTGTACTGTAGCTAGGGTGCACCCTCTGTTCACCCGAATCTCCCGATCTGACACATTCTGAATCTGGACCATCACTCGTCATGCATAGGCGTGGGCACGAGCAGGCAAGATGCTGGGTTTGACTAATAATCCCTCTGGCAACTTTCCATCTCCTGGTGCATCCAGCATTAATAGTTTGTTCTTTACGTTTCTCTTTAGGTGGACTTCTCCATGGATTGTGCACTGGGCGTTGGGGGCCAATACCAAGGAGTCAGGTTCCTTTTTCCATACTATCTCTACTGGCTCATTTGGGTCCACTTCATCGGTTCTCTGTTGCCAGTCATAAGCCCTTTTTACTAAGGCTGGAATTCCTAGGGCCCGTCCAGTCAGCTGCCCTTGTTTCTCATGGCAGAGTTGTGCTAGTCTCCCAAACATGCGGGTGCTTGCTCCAATCAACAGGGGAACCCCATCACAGTCCGGTGGGGGACACACTAGAGCCAGTGTCTCTACTTGCTCCTCTCGCCAGTGACAGTTGCAGGAAAAGACAACCAGAGGTGGGCATAGCCTAGATATGGATAAGACTTGTCACCAGCCCCACACATATAGGCCTTCCAGGGATTGTGAGGGCACATCAGATAAGTGTTTGTCATACCAGTCCTGAAACACAATGGTCACTATGCACCACTGTCAAGCACAGCCTGAGTAGGAATACCATTCACAGCCACATTAGTCTCCATTGAAGGGCCCACTATCTTGGACCAGTCTGGAGGCAGCATCAGGGCTGGTACAGATGACTTAGCCACAAAGAAGTTGGAGTTGGGATTTCCTGAGCCTTCACTGTGGTCATTTCCAGCACCCCTTGACCATGGTTTTGCTTTCCGGAGCTCCCCTTGAAGTCTGTATACAACCGTATCTAAGCCTTTTGGGGACCAGCATTCTTTCTTCATACGCCCCTCCTTCCCACAATTATGACAGAGTATGCTTTCTAGAATCTGGCATGGCCGAGGCATCACACTGGGGTCTGAGGCAGGGGTACCACCAACAGAAAATCATGATTCAACCTCTGTCTGGTGTGTGGTGAGCATGGGGAGACGCCTCAGTAATTCCCTCACTTCCACAGTCAATTCATCAATCTTTGAGCTGCTGTCAACAGGGATGCCTGGGAGTGCACCCCCAACCCCATAACAGACACACTCTGAGAGGGGTTTGGGCCCATTGTATCTCTGGAATGGGCTAGTAGGGAACGGTAGCTCTCTATTTCTCGAACCTCTCGCAATATCTCGCTTCAGAGCAGAAGCATCCTTCCTAGCCTTCCAATGTTCAACTGGCTCTGTATTTCGCCCTGAGCATCACTCACAATGTGCATCCTCGGTCATCTGGGCAGCAGCAACAGCAGATGCAGGAGGAGCCCCCCAATGTGGCTGCCTCCTCTCAATCCTCTGAATTTCCTTCAATCAGTCCGTCATAGGTAGGAGGCGCATCAAACCGAGCAGCGAGGCATAGTTGGAGCAGCAATAATTCAGAGAATGGGGCTGACTTGAGAAGTTGGTCCAACCTATTCCGATCTAACTTAGCTGGGGCCATGCCACCTTTCTTTAGCCATTCCTGTAGCACTGCTTCAAGTCAATGCACATACATGGATAAGGGCTCCCCTGGGTATTGCTGAGTGTTTTTGACCCTGCCCCACATGTCTTCATCCGAATCGGGACTCCCATACACATTTTCCAGTGCATTCAAAAAATCTTGAGCAGTTGCTTCTGGATTACTAGCCTGTGTAGCATGGATAGTAAGTTGGGTGGGGCCTCTGAGGCTTTCAACCACCCTTCTTCTCTTCTCTGGTTTGGGGCATTGCCATTCTCGGGTTTAATGGGCAACACAGTCTATCCAAGTCTCCCAATTGTCCTCCCCCCAGGGTGTGGGAAGGGTGCCTGAAAACACCCTCAGCCCGGCAATACCAGTCGTGACTATTAGCGGGCCTGATATAAGGGCCAGCATTGGTGCAGGTACAGAAGGCGGGGCAGTAACAGGTGTTGGAGTGGGAGGGGGTGTTGGGGAAGGAACACCCCCAGGTGGCAGGAATAGTTTCTTAAAGTCCTCTACAGTTTTCCCTTCCTCGAAAAACAACTTAGCAAATTTCTCCTCAAAAGTCTCAGATAATGGTGGGAGCTCAGCCTCTCCAGGGACTTTACTGTCTTTTGTTATCACTTTCCAGGCGGCTAGGACCCCTTCTGAGGCAATAGTCTATGGCACTTCAGAGCTGTCCATGAGGTCACTACACTCTACAAAGGCTATGAAAGTTTGGGCGATCAAATCAGCCTGTTAACCCACCACTTCAGAGTTTTTTAAACATTCAACTTTGGAGAGTGCTCCTCTACAGTGTCCTTACTGGTACCCAGGGAATATCCAGTATAAGCAGAGCATTTTGGGGCGATCTCCTGCCCAGTACACACCCCAGCAACTGGTGTACAGACATTTCTACTGGTAGCTATTAATCTTTAATAATAAATTTATAATTTATAATTTTTGGCCACTAGAAGGCACAAGTCCCAGCGGTGAGCCTCTAAGATGTAACCCCTAGGTGGCGCTATCCCAAGGGCTACTACCCCTGCCTGCGCGGCTAGTAGCAGGTTAAGTGGCCTGAGTTCCGAAACGGGTGCCTCCACCCAGAGGTCAGGGTTGGTAGTGGTCAAACTAACATGGGCACAACCCTCCGGGACACTGTAACCCCCCTCTTTCCCTTCTAGTAACCTGAGCAATATACGATAATCACTTTCACAGTACTCCTTGTACACCATACCAATACCCACATTATTTGCACTTACCACCAGGGCTGGTTCCTCTGGCTCGACCCTGGGGACCACCTGTAAAACAAGGTTATGCACAGTAAATAGCAACAGTATTGTACTCTTGGCACAAACTGGAACCACAGTCAGGTTAAATGCAGCAAAAAAGTCAGATCTGATTTATTCAGGGGACTTGAACAAGGAAGGGGCGTAATCAGGTTGCTTGGCTTAAAGGCTATATTAATCAAACAGTTATGCATGCGCTTTAAGTCCCCACACAGTCACACAGTCTGGGTACCCAGGTAGGAAAACTGTGGGCTAGCCAGGAATGTTGCAGCTGGTTGGGGCGCTGTGATGGAAGGAAGCAACATGCACAACACACACTACTTGTAATCCGGAGCCGGAGGGTTCAGTTTGAGAAAGAAAAAGCAACAAGACAATCAGATGACAACACATTAGATTTAGCTGTTGTTGCAGGGAGCTACCCTGATGTTTACTCACGATACCCAATACTGGACACAGGCAGGACGAAATCGAGACAGCAGGTGGTTAATGCTGGAGTGCCAGGAGAAGCAGGGCCCACATGAATCGCCAAGGCGTTGTTCCTGTTCAAGCGTGGAGCAGGGGGCTGATCCCCAGGCAGGTCTCTCGTCAATGGCTTTCTCTGTGCAACGGGTAGTCTGGCTGGGCCAGTGTGGCAAGGCCCCGTCCAAATGGAGACAAATTCAGATACAGTCCATTTTGGGCTGGATACAGCTTCTAGCAAGCTGAACACAGTTCACACAGTGAGGAACCGAATCACGATCCACTAACAACCCACAGCACATTTACATGTAAGGAAATTCTACTGTACCAGGCAAACCGCTCTCCGGTCATGATCGAGAGTCTCTGCACAAACTGGGATTCAAAAGCAGCTGGAAATCCTGACAGGCCGATCACATTCAGCAAAATCTTTGGTCTTCTTCAGGTATGAGCCTGGTAAAAATCAGTGGCTTACTTCATTCTCACAAACTTGATTCATTCCAAATAATTATCTTCTCTCCCTCTTAGGGGAGCAGCAGACATGCAGGGCACAACTCAGGCATTTCCACAGTTCTGCCATGCGAAACTACTTAGACAGCTGCTTGACTGTCTCAAGCTGTTGCTTCTTCAGCTCCCAACTTAGATCTCACTCAACTGCCTGCAAGCCTGGGACTTTCCCCAGAATCCAAAAGGTTCGGTTGGCTGATCTGTCTGTCAGTCACAACAAAGGCTCCCCTTTCATGTGCAAAAAGGCCCCAAAAGCCCAGAACTACAATTCCTACAGATTTTGACTCCAGACAGCTCCTGTAGTCCGGCTCCATTTTAGGTCCCTCCAGTACTGATTGGTCCGATTCGGCAGTCCAGGACCAAGATAGTGGAGATAAACAAAACAGTCCTTGCTGCAAAGAAGGCAGGTTATACAAACTACATTATCACTCTAAATGATTTTCAGCAAATAGTTACATCTTTCAACAGAGCTCCCTCTCAGATTATTTATGACTTCAATCCAGGCAGCTCTTAAAGAGACAGTACACAGAGGCTATACAGGCACTCTCTGGCAGTCACATTTAAACTGCTAAAATGCAGGACACTAGCCTGGCAGTGAGCATTTAGGCAAGCTCAAGGAAGACTTTTCAGGAACTCCCATTTGTGGGGGGGGGGGTACATGAGGAAGTGAGACTATTGTGATAGTGATATGTCTCCCCAAGTGACTGCCTGTTTGACCGTCTGTCTCTCCGTCTGACATATTGCAGCCCCACTCATATAAAGGTCACATCACAGGGCCCCAACCAGCTGCAACATTCCTGGCTAGCCCACCATTCTCCATCTGGGTACCTAGAGTGTGTAACTGTTTATGGACCCTGAAGTGCATGCATAACTGTTTGATTGATACAGGCTTTAAGCAAATTAACCTGATTATGCCCCTCCCTTGTTCAAATCCCTTAAATAAATCAGATCTAACTCTTTTTTGCATTAACCCTGACTGTGGTTCTAGTTTGTGGAAGAGGACTGTACTGCTGTTATTTGCTGTGTATAACTTTGTTTTACAGGGGGTCCCCAGGGCCAGGCCAGAGGAAATCCCTGGTAGTAAGTGCAAACAGTGTGGGTACTTGTGTGGTGTATCAGGGGTATTGTGAAAGTGATTATTGTGTATTGTTCTAGCTACTAGTAAGGAAAGAGGTGGGGTTACAGTGTCCCAGAGGGCTGTGCCCAGGGTTAGCTTGACCATTACCAACCCTGACCTCTGGGTGGAGGCACCCATTTCAGAACTCAGGCCCCTTAACCTGCTACTAGCCAAGCAGGCAGGGGTAGTAGCCCTTGGGATACTGCCAGCTAGGGGTTACATTTTAGAGGCTCACCACTGGGATTTTGTGCTTTCTAGTGGCCAAAAATTATGAATTATTGTTAAAGATTAATGGCTACCCCAGTAGAAATGGCTGTACACCAGTTGGTGGGGTGGTGTACTGGGCAGGAGATCGACCCCCAAAATGCTCTACTTATACTGGATATTCTCCGAGTACCAGTAAAGACACTGTAGAAGGAGCACTGTCCAAAGTTGAAAGTTTAAAAAACCCTGTGGTGGTGGGTTGACAGGCTGATTTGATCGCCCAAACTTTCATAGCCTTGGTAGAGTGTAGTGACCTCATGGACAGCTCTAAAGTGCCAAATGCTATTGCCTCAGAAAGGGTTCCAGCTGCCTGGAGAGTGATAACAAAAGACAGTAAAGACCCTGGGGAGGATGAGCTCCCTCCATTATCTGAGACTTCTGAGGAGAAATTTGCTAAGTTGTTGCTGGAGGAAGGGAAAACCATAGAGGACTTTAAGAAACTATTCCAGCCACCTGGGGGTGTTCCTTCCCCAACACCCCCTCCCACTCCAGCACCTGTTACTGCTCCGCCTTCTGTGCCCATGCTGGCCCCAATGCTGGCCCCTATATCTGTACCTGCCATTAGTCATGACTTCTGCAGGCTGAGAATCTTCTCGGGCACTCTCCCCACCCCAGGGGCAGGATGACTGGGAGACCTGGATAGACTATGTTGCCCCTCTAGTACTTGAATGGCAGTGCTCAGAAGCAGAGAAACAAAAACATAGAAACATAGACTTTGATGGCAGATAAGGACCACTTGGCTCACCCAGTCTGCCCATTTCCCTACCTATTGGATAAGCTGCAGATTCTAGTTAACCAACAGCCTACTTCCTCAACCCCCACTATAATTGCCTTATGTCTGTCCCATGCATGTTTGAATTCCCCACTGTTTTAGACCCCACAACCTCTCCAGGAAGGTGGTTCCATGCGTCCACCACTCTCTCCATGAAAAATAATTTCCTCACATTACCCTGAGCAGTCCCTCTCTAACTTTTAAATTGTGCCCCTTGTTCTTACACATCTTTTTCTGAAAGATGCTACCCTCCCGGATTTTGTTGATTCCCTTGAGGTACTTAAAGTTTCTATCATGTCCCCGTCCCTCCTTTCATCAAGGGTATACATATTAAGCTCTCTCAGTCTCTCTTCATATGGTTTCTGATGTAGACCCTGCACCATTTTAGTTGCCCTCCTCTGGACTGCTTCCATCCTGTCTATGTCCTTGCGTAGATGAGGTCTCCAAAACTGCACACAGTACTCCAGATGGGGTCTCACCAACTGTCTGTATAGAGGGATAACCACTTCCCTTTTTCTACTTGTGATGCCCCTCCCTATGCATCCCAGTATCTCCCTGGCTCTCCTTACTGACTTCTCACATTGCTTACCCACTTTTAGGTCATCTGATATGACTACACCCAGATCCCTTTCCATTATTGTTGTCGTTAGTACCTCCCCTGCTATTGTGTACTCTTCTCCTTGATTTTCATTTCCCAGGTGCATTACTTTGCACTTCTTTGCACTGAATCTAAGTTGCCATATGTCTGACCATTCCTCCAACCTTGCCAAGTCCCTTCTCATCCTTTCTACCCCTCCTTGTGTATCAACTCTGTTACAAATCTTTGTGTCATCTGCAAAGAGGCATACCTTTCCTTCCAGACCCTCTGCAATGTCACCTATAAAGACGTTAAAGAGGACTGGACCCAGTACTGAGCCCTGAGGTACTCCACTAGTAACCCCTTTCTTCAGAATGTGTTCCATTCACTATTACCTTCTGTGTCCTGTTGTGCAGCCAGTTTGCTACCCAGCTACCACCCTGGGACCCACTCCCAGGCTGGCTAACTTGATTATTAATCTTTTGAGCGGGACTGTGTCAAATGCCTTGCTAAAGTCTAGGTAGACCATATCTACAGCCCCTCTCTGGTCTATTACTTTGGTCACCCAGTCAAAGAAATCGATTAGATTTGTCTGACATGACCTTCCTGCTGTGAATCCATGCTGCTTTGGGTCCTGTGCCCCGCTGGCCTCTAGGTACTCAACAATTCTTTCTTTCAGAAGTGATTCCATCATTTTCCCCACTACTGAGGTCAAACTAACAGGTCTGTAGTTTCCTGCTTCTGCCTTGCTCCCACTTTTGTGAAGGGGAATCACATCTGCCCTTCTCCAGTCCTCAGGTACCACCCCATTTTCCCATGAGTTGCTAAAAAGTGTGGTTAGTGGTGTCACTAGGTCCTCCCTTAGCTCGTTTAGGATTCTAGGGTGAATCCCATCAGGCCCCATTGCTTTGTCCACCTTGAGTTTTAGGAGTTCTTTCAGTACTCTTTCTTCTGTAAATGGACTGGTGTCAACCCCACTATCCAGAGTGCTTCTACTGTTTGGTTTAGGTAACTCCTCCTCTTTTTCTTTTGTGAATACTGAGCAAAAGTATTCATTCAGTATCTCTGCCATTTCACTGTCTCCCTCTGCCCACCTCCCCTCTCCTTTATTAATCTTCACTATCCCTCCCTTAACCTTTCTATGCTCCTAATGTACCTATAAAGGTTTTATCCCCCTTCTTAACTGGGTTGGCTATCTTTTCTCCGGTTTGGGCCTTTGCTTTTCTGACTGTCTTCCCACTTCTTTCTGCTTTAATTGATACAGTTCTCTGTCGTGCTCCGTCTGTGATTCCTATACTTTTGAATGCAGCCTTTCTCCTTTACCTTCCTGACACTTCTTTTGAGAGCCATAGTGGTTTTTATTCCGCTTTGTTTCTTTATTTGTTTTACACAAAGACTTGTTGCCTCCGTGATGGCAGTTTTGATTTTTCTCCATTGTTTTCCACCTTCTCCTTTCTGGCCATTTGCTAATGCATTCCTCAGGTATTCACCCATTATGCCAAAGTCAGCCCTTCTAAAGTCCAGTATCCTTGTCTTTGTATGGCTTGTCTCCATGGTTGTGTTTATTGTGAAGCACACTGTGCAGTGGTTGCTTGTTCCCAGATGTCTACTGACTTCTAAGTTCGTGATCCTCTCTCCATTTGAGAGTACCAGGTCTAATATTGCTCCCTCCTGAGTGGGTTCCACCACTAGCTGTCTAAGGCATGCTCCCTGTAGGGCATCAAGAATGACCCTGCTCTTGGATGTGGCTGCAGTCCATGTCGCCCAGTTAACATCTGGCATATTCAGGTCCCCCATCAACAGTATCTCCCCTTTTTCAGCCATTTTGAGAATGCCCTCTATCATTTTCTTGTTCATTCCCTTCCCTTGAGATGGGGATCTGTATACAACCCCTGTGCGGATTGTGATGCCATTCCCTGTCTCCAAGGTGACCCAGAGTTCCTCTTGTCCTCCCCATTTACTTTTTAGTTCTGTAGCTTTGATCCCTTCCCTTATGTAGAGAGCTACTCCACCTCCTCTTTTACCTTCCCTGTCCCTTCTGTAGATTGTGTACCCTGGTATGTTGACATCCCAGTCATGGTTCTCCATGTACCATGTTTCTGTGACTGCCACAATATCCAAATTTTCCTCTTCCATCAGGGCTACTAGCTCTGGAAGCTTGTTTCCAAGACTACGGGCATTGGTACTCATTGCCCTCCATTTAATGTTGGCTTTATCCTTTTTTACCCCATCCCTGCTCTTATTGCCCTTGTCCATTTTTCCATTCACCCCTGTCCTGCCCTCTGTCAAGCTCTGTACCTCAGTGTTTACCCTACTACCTGCCATGTTTTGTGGGGGGAGGCTTGAACATTCCTGTTTCCTATCAGCACCTCCTCCCTTGGCTAGTTTAAAAGCTTGCCAAGGAAGTCTTTAAACCTGTCACCTAGGAGCGTGTTTTCCTTCCTGGACAGATGCAGATCATACCAGTATAGACCTTCATCTCTCCAGGTGGACCCCCTGTCCCCAATGAAACCAAAGCCCTGTGCTCTGTACCAGTTTTTCAACCATTCATTAAACTGCATGGTGTGCAGTACCCTAGCCTCACTCCTGCCATAGACTGGCAGTACCTCTGAGAAGGTTACCGTGCTTGCTACCTGTCTGAGGCCCCTCCCCAACTCCACAAACTCATCCTGCACTGCACTGACCTCATGCCTAGCTAGGTCATTTTCCCCGAGGTGGACAATGATATCTAGTTTCCTCTCCTGTGATACTGCTTCTGCAATCCTGAGGATTAAGCTTCCTGTCCCTCAAGCCATGGCACCAGGCAGGCACCTTGCTTCCCTCTCCTCTCCGTTCCCAGGTCTACACCCTAACAATTGGAGTCCCCTATCAGAAGCTGTTTCTTTCCTGTGGTGTCCCTTGCCACTCTTTGTGGTCTCCCTTGTGGATGTCCCCAGCATTCTTCTTGGTCTCCAATGAGGTGTCATCATAGAGGAACCTTGATTTGCCAGACTGACATATGATTTGTGTAGAGGTGCAACCTGGGCTACGCCTCTGTTCCACCACCCTCACCCTCCCAGAACCTACTGTGGTCCATCTGCTCTTCACACATGGCAACCTCTGAGGCAGTGGTTGTGGAACTGGTGCTCTTTGGGTGGGGGAGGCCTCCTTAGTTCTTGCCAGTTCAGCCTGGAGGTGGGCAACCTCCTCCCTCAGAGCTGACAGTTGCCTGCAAACAGGGCAGCAACGCAGGTTCCAGAATGTCTCCCAGAAAATTGCTGCTCCACAGCCAGTGCATTGCACCACTTCCCACGTGTCCCTCTTCCTTATAATATACAATGAGTAATAAATAATTTTTTTTTTTGTGTGTGTTTACTTACCCTTTATGCACTGTGCTGGGTAATTAAGAATATGACAGTTCTGTTCCAAGACCTGTTGAGGAAGTGATGTCAGAACCTTGGCTATAAAGAAAATGCCACACCTGGGTGGGCGGGTGAAGGGGGGGTGGGTGGTAGGCCACAACCACTGGTGACTGTTAGAAACAATCAAATACACCACTGCTCCACCACCCTGAAGAGTACTGCCCTTTATAGTAAGTCAACCAACACCACAATGTACTAGACCACTGCTCCTATGCAAACCACTCTACTGAGTCCAGGGATAAAAACAAACTCACTGTTCAGCCAGCAGGACACTTCTAAAATATTGCACAAATATCCTTCCAAATCCTATGTGTCTAGCACAGAAATCAAGCAACTTCAGTTGTATTTCAACCCCTCTGGTTATAAAATAACTACACTTTAATGGAATCCTGCAATTCTTAATGCCAATAGGAAAATAATGAAACTTTCTGTAGAAAGCGTAGCTTACTTTCCTAACTAGTCCCCTACAATATTATGTTTTACCAAGTTCCCAGTTCCTCAAATGCATTCTAGTTTGTTCTCTGCAGTATAGCAAGTTTCTCAGCTTCCAACAGGAGCAGGCAAGTCTTTTCTGACTGGCTTTTCTCTGTGTAGTTTGAAAAAGGTTGAGTGAGAGCCTCCAAGGTCCTGCCCTGGCTACCAAGTGGGCCAATAACCCCGAAGCAACTGCACAGGACTATCTTGATGCATTGGAGAATGTGTATGAGAGCCCAGATTCAGATGAGGATCTGTGGTGGAGAGTAAGAAACACTCAGCAGTACCCAGGGGAGCCACTGTCTGTGTATGTACCTCGGCTTGAAAAGCTGCTACAAGACTGCCTCAGAAAGGGTAGTATGCCGTCAAATGAATTAGATCAAACTAGGCTGGACCATATCCTTAAGTCTACTCCATTTTCAGAATTGTTACTGCTTCAGTTGCACCTTGCCACCCGACTGGAATCGCCCACCTCCTATGACGAGCTACTGAAAGAAATTCGGAGGGGGTTGAGCAAAGGCGACCCCATGGGTGAATTGCACCCATAGCTGCTGCTGCTGTGCAAGTGACCGAGAGTGATCAGCCAAGTGAGGCTCAGGGGCAAAAGTCGGCACTTAACGAGCACTCCGAGAATGCAACGGACTTCCCGCTCTGGGCCCAGCATTGGAAAGACGAGGTACTAAAGGAAGTCTGAGAGTTGAAGATTGGTGCCTCTGCAAAGGTTTCCCCCATAGAACAAGATTCTGGTCCCTTTCAGGATGTGACTGCCATGGGGGTTGGGGTGCACCCTCAGGCGTCTGCTACCGAGGGTGGCTCCAAGGCTGAGATCACCGGATTGACTGCCACTTTAAAGGAACTGTTAAGACACGTTGCACCACGCTCACCGCTGCAAGCAGATACTAGACCCCAATCTCTTACTACTGCTTCAGTTCTCTCCCAGGATGACCCAGGAGTCTATCACTGTCACAACTGAGGAAAAGATGGCCATATGAAAAGAGAATGCCAGTCTCAGAAGGACTTAGAAAGAGTAGTAAACAGACTCCAAGGGGAGCTCCAAAATGCAAATCAATGGCCAAGGGATGCCTGAAATGACCACAATGAGGGTTCGAGAAACCCTTACTGAAATTTCTTTGTGGCTAAATCGTCTGTCCAGGCCTCTGCTACTGCCTCTCCAGACTGGTCCAAAATAGTGAGCCCTTCAATGGAGACTATGGTGACTGTGAATGATATTCATACTTGGGCTATGCTAGACAGTGGGTCGCAAGTGACCATTGTATTCCAGGACTGGTATGACAAACACTTATCTGATGTGCCATTTGCAATCCCTGGAAGGCCTACATATATGGGGCCTGAGTGACAAGTCTTATCCCTACTTAGGGTATGTCTGCCTCTGGTTGTCTCTTCCTCAACTGTAACTGGTGTAGAGGATTGAGTAGAGACACTGGCCCTAGTGTGTCCCCACACCGGACTGTATAATGGGGTCCCCTTGTTAATTGGGACAAACGCCCATATGTTTGGGAGACTGGCGCAACTCTGTCATGAGAAACAAGGGTGATGGACTGGGAGGGCCCTGAGAATTCCAGCTCTGATCAAGAGGGCCTATGATTTACAACAGAAATCCAAGGAAGTAGACCAGGATGAACTGGTGGGAATCGAGTGGAAAAAGGATCCTGAGTCAATGGTACTGGAGCCAATGCCCAGTGTACCATTCAAGGGGAGGTCCACCTCCGGAAAGATGTCAAGAACAAAATACTGATGTTGGATGTGCCAGACAATGGAAAATTGCCAGAAGGATTATTGGTCAAGCCCAGCATCTTGCCTGCTCGTGCCCATTCCTATGCATGACGAATGATGGTCCATATTTGCAATGTGTCAGATCGGGAGATCCGGGTGAACAGAGGGTGCACCCTAGCTATGGTATACTGCGCAGACACTGCAGTATTGCCCAGCAACAAGCACCCTGGTGAGAAGGAGAGAGAGTGACCCCAGGCTTGTTTGACTTTGGTGACTCCCTGTTGCCAGCTGAATGGAAGGCTAGAATTAGCAAGAGACTTGCCCAAACAGACCAAGTGTTTTCGTTGAAGGAATGGGATGTGTGATGTGTCCAGGGTGTGGAGCATCACATACGCCTGTATGATGAATGGCCATTTCGAGAGAGGTCCCGACGCCTAGCCCCAGCAGACATAGATGATGTGAGAAGACACCTGCAGGAAATGCTTGCTGCTGGCATGATACAAGAATCCAGGAGCCCATACACCTCTCCCATTGTGGTTGTGCATAAGAAGAATGGGTCTGTGAGGATGTGTGTTGATTATCGAACCCTGAACTGGCGGACCATCCCAGACCAATACACTATGCCTCGTATACAAGATGCTCTGGAGTGCTTGAATGGGAGCAAACGGTTCTCGGTGTTGGATCTTCGCAGCGGATACTATCAGATCCCGATGGCCCCAGAAGACCGTGAGAAAACAGCCTTCATCTATCCATTGGGGTTCTACGAGTTTCTGAGGATGCCACAGGGGATATCAGGCACCCTGGCCACCTTTCAGTGACTGATGGAACATGCGGTGGGAGATATATATTTGCTGGAATGTCTGGTGTTCTTGGATGATGTCATTGTGTTTGGGAGCACCTTAGAGGAGCATGAGAACTGACTGTTTAAAGTCCTAGACTGACTGGAAGACTTCGGCCTCAAGCTGTCCATTGACAAGTGCCAGTTTTTCCAAACCTCTGTGAAGTATGTGGGGCACATAGTATCTACAAAAGGGATAGAGACTGATCCCAGTAAGGTTGAAGCAAAGACTGTTTGGCCCCAGCCCCATAATCTGAAAGAACTACAATGTTTCCTGGGGTTCTGTGGCTACTACTGCAGGTTCATAAAAGACTATTCCAAGGTGATTCACCCACTCTTGAACCTTACCCTGGGTTACCCTCCTACCAATTGTAAATACAAAAAAGGGTCCGTTAAAGAACAAGAAAAAGTATACTTCCACCCAGGTGAACTCTTTGGTCCTGCTGGATGTCCGACTGTGAAGCAGCCTTCCATGAGATCATATACCAGCTCACCCACACCCCCATCCTTGCCTATGCTGACCCCACCAAACCCTGTGTGCTGCATATGGACGCTAGTCTGCAGGATCTAACAGTGGTGCTGTATCAAGACCATGAGGATGGCCTGAAACCAGTAGCTTTTGCCAGTAGGAGCTTGATTCCGTCCAAACGAAACTACCCTGTGCATAAGTTGGAGTTCCTTGCACTAAAATGGGCCATCATTGACCAGTTTCATGAATACCTCTATGGGGCAAAGATATTGGTGAAGACTGACAATAACCCGTTGACCTATGTACAGACTTCAGCTAAGTTAGACGCCACAGGGCACCGATGGCTTTCTGCATTATCAACCGATGATTATGCTGTCGAATACAGACTGGGCCTGAACCATATTGATGCTGACGCCCTATCACGAAGGCCCACTTCCAAGAGTGACTGGGTCAGGCTGTCTGAACTGACATTCGAGCATTGTGCCAAATGTTTGATAGAGATGAACAGATGTCTGCGGAAACAGTGGACTGTTTAGTAGATTGCTTGGGCCCTTCTGACACCTGCATACCAGCTACTTATTGCTACTTCGCTGCTCTAGATATTAGTGCACTACCTCAATTTGACAATGACAGCATTCAGTGGGCTCAATCCCAAGATCCTATGATTCAGCCAGCACTTGATGCCCTGCGTGTGGGGAAAGATGTGTCTAAGTTATGTTCCACTGACTTGCGAACTGCTTTACTGTTTAAAGAAGGTCCCAGATTGAAGTTGCTCAATCAGTTGTTGTATAGAGAGACAGTAGATTATAGTGGCAAAGTAGACAAGCAGCAATTGGTCCTGCCCACGGCCTTTAAAGATTTGGAACTGAGGTCCCTCCACAATCACATGGGGCACCTCGGTTTTGACAGAACCCTTGACCTGGTACGATCTTGCTTCTACTGGCCCAAAATGGGGACCAATGTTGAGCACCATGTAAAGACTTGTAGTCGCTGCCTGCAAAGAAAAGCCCTGCCTCAGAAGGCTGCCCTCCCCCATTAATATTACTACCAGCCCCCCCATGGAACTAGTCTGCATAGACCTCTTGTCTTTAGAACCTGATCAGCGGAACATTGGCAATGTGTTAGTGGTTACGGATCATTTCATACGGTATGCACAAGCTTTTCCCACCAAAGATCAAAAGGCATCTACCGTGGCCAAGGTGCTAGTGGAAAATTTCTTTGTCCACTATGGTGCCCCCCAGCGGATCCACTCCGACCAGGGCAGAGACTTTGAGAGTCGACTAATCAAAGAAATGCTCTCTGTATGGGGGGTGCGAAAGTCAAGAACCACCCCCTATCACCCTCAGGGACACCCTCAACTGGAACATTTTAATTGCACCCTTCTAGACATGCTGGGCACCCTCCACCCAAAAGACAAGCATAAATGGAGCCAGCAGAGTAGCACCTTGGTACACGCATACAATTGCATGAAAAATGATGCTACTGGGTTCTCCCCCTACTGCCTCATGTTTGGGAGAGAGGCCCCGCTGCCAGTTGATGTCTGTTTTGGGGTCTCTTCAGGTGGGATCCGAGCTGAAAACTACTTACAATGTGTACAAAAACTGAAAGCTCAATTGAACCATGCCTATCAACTGGCCCAGACAATGGCCACCAAGAGAAATCTAGCCAACGAAGAGAAGCATGATAAAAAAGTAAAGGCTCAAGAGCTTCGACCTGGAAACCATGTGTTGTTACGTAATTTGGGACTGCATGGTAAAGACAAAATTGCTGATCAGTGGCACCATCTTCCCCATGTAGTAGTTTTAAAGTTGGATGATTTGCCTGTGTACAAGATGCACACTGAGAACAACTCCGGAGCTGTCAAGACCATGCACTGTAACCACTTGCTACCTATTGGCCAAGTCATAATTGAGGCTGAACAATCAGAGATTGATTTCCCTGGGCCGGTGACTCATGCTGCTGCAAGAAATAGACAGAGTCGACCTACCCCAGTAGTTACAAGTTCAAGGTTTCCCCCTGCAGCAGGTCCGGAATGATAGTGACTGTCAGTCCACCTCGGATGAAAGTGAATGTAACAATGCCTATTACCCCTCTTATGAACTGAGTCAGCCATTTCGAGGTAACCCTATGACTAATTGTGGGGATGAAGCTGGGCCTTCTGGACTGCCTTACCCCCCAGCTTCATCCTTGGAGCCAATGCTCCCAGAAAGTGAAGTGCAAAGTATCACGTCTGAAGATACTGAGTCTCTGTGTATTGTGGAACTGTATGATTTGCCTGAAGGAGGGGCTGTTGGTTTGAGTCTTTCTGGTGACATACCAGAATTTGAAGAACACCATGAGAATGCGGATAACCCCCATTCAGTGCCTCAAAGTTTGATTGTGCCTGAGCCTTCGCAAAATGAGTCAAGTGTTGTAGAAACAGAGCCTGCAGAGCAAGGAGCCGACAGTGCCCCAAGTTTGGACATTCCCATCCAGGCAGAGGCACCCCTCACAAGTGACGAGTCCCCAGACCAGTGCTGAGAGTACAGAGACTGTAGTTGTCCCCCTCAGAAAGACTGGCCGAGCTGTCAAGCCAGTAGTACGCTTCAGTTATGATTCTCCCGGGAGGCCAGTGGATTTGCCTCTCAATGTGGTCCACAAAGGGGTTTATGTTTCTCAGAGCTCACTGCCTAAACTGAGCCTAAGTGCCAATTACAGGTTGATTGCTCTGCTTTCTAGGTATGGTGCCCCTGCCCCATCTAGCGCCAAGTTAGCTGATAGGGAAGGCCCCCCTCTTACATTGTTCAATGTACAAGAAGTTATTACATGATTCTGCATAGTAATGTGTAAATTACTTGACTAAAATATGCATAATATATTGTCAGAATGGATATAGTATTGTGAAGTATACAGAATATGTATTGTAAAAGATATAAGTTTACATTGACTGATGCATTAGATGTCACTTGTATAACATGCTAATGGTATAAATGTATCATATAGTTTGCATTTGCAATATTGTGATGGTACAGATTTGACTTGGAAGCCAAGTTTTCTCCAGGCAGGGAAGGGTGTAACCCCCCTACAAATGGGGGTTCCCGAAAAGTCTTCCTTGAGCTTGCCTAAATGCTCACTACCAGGCTGGTGTCCTGCGTTTTAACAGTTTAAATGTGATTGCCAGAGAGTGCCTGTATAGCCTCTGTGTACTGTCTCTTTAAGAGCTGCCTGGATTGCAGTCAAAAGTAATCTGAGAGGGAGCTCTGTTGAAAGATGTAGCTATTTGCTGAAAATCATTTAGGGTGATAATGATAATGTAGTTTGTCTAACCTGCCTTCTTTGCAGCAGGGACTGTTTTGTTTATCTCCACTATCTTGGTCCTGGACTGCCGAATCGGACCAATCAGTACTGGTGGGACCTAAAATGGAGCCAGACTACTGGAGCTGTCTGGAGTCAAAATCTGTAGAAATTGTAGTTTTGGGCTTTTGGCGCCTTTTTGCACCTGAAGGGGGAGCCTTTGTTGTGACTGACAGACAGATCAGCCAACCGAACCTTTTGGATTCTAAGGAAAGTCTCAGGCTTGCTGGCAGTTGAGTCAGATCTAATTTGGGAGCTGAAGAAGCAACAGCTTGAGACAGTCAAGCAGCCGTCTGAGTAGTTTTGCATGGGAGAACAATGGAAAGGCCTGAGTTGTGGCCTGCATGTCTGCCTGCTGCCCCTGAGAGGGTGAGAAGATAATTATTTCAGACTAAATCCAAGTTTGTGAGAACGAAGTAAGCCACTGATTTTTTACCAGGCTCATACCTGAAGAATACTGAAGATTTTGCTGAATGCAATTGGCCTGTCTGGATTTCCAGCTGCTTTTTAATCCCCGGTTTGTGCAGAGACTCTGCGATTGTGAACGGAGAGCGGTTTGCCTGGTACAGTAGAATTTCCTTACATGTAAATGTGCTGTGAGTTGTTAGTGGGTCGTGATTCGGTTCCCCACTATGTGAACTGTGTTCTGCTTGCTGGAAGCTGTATCAAGCCCAAAATGGACTATATCTGAATTTGTCTCCATTTGGCTGGGGCCGTGCCACACTGACCCAGCCAGACTACCCACTGCACAGAGAAAGCCATCTGCGAGAGACCTGCCTGGGGATCAGACCCCTGCTCCACGCTTGAACAGGAACGATGCTTCAGCGATTTGTGTGGGCCCTGCTTCTCCTGGCACTCCAGATTAACCACCTGCTGTCTCGATTTTCGTCCAGCCTGTGTCCAGTCTTGGGTATTGTGAGTAATCATCAGAGTAGCTCCCTGCAACAACAGCCTAATCTAAAAGTGTGTCATCTGATTGTCTTGTTGTTTTCTTTTCACGAACTGAGCCCTCTGGCTCCAGATTACAAATAATGTGTGTTGTGCATGTTGTTTTCTTCCATCATAGGGCCCCAACCAGCTGCAACATTCCTGGCTAGCCCACCATTCTCCATCTGGGTACCTAGAGTGTGTGACTGTTTATGGACTCTGAAGTGCATGCATAACTGTTTGACTGATACAGCCTTTAAGCAAATTAACCTGAGTATGCCCCTCCCTTGTTCAAGTCCCTTAAATAAATCAGATCTAACTCTTTTGCATTTACCCTGACTATGGTTCCAGTTTGTGCAAGAGTACTGTACTGCTGTTATTTGCTGTGTATAACCTTGTTTTACAGGGGGTCCCCAGGGCCAGGCCAGAGGAAAGCCCTGGTGGTAAGTGCAAACAGTGTGGGTATTTGTGTGGTATATCAGGGGTATTGCGAAAGTGACTATTGTGTATTGTTCCGGCCACTAGTAAGGAAAGAGGGGTTTACAGTGTCCCAGAGGGCTGTGTCCAGGTTAGCTTGACCACTACCAACCCTGGCCTCCGGGTTGAGACACCCGTTTTCAGAACTCAGGCCTCTTAACCTGCTACTAGCCAAGCAGGCAGGGGTAGTAGCCCTTGGGATAGCGCCACCTAGGGGTTACACTCACAGTTGTCCAAACAATATTGGGTTGATGCTATATGGTACATGCAAGGGAAAGGAGAAGATTAAACTGAAAAATGCTAACATAATGACACCAATTCTGCTATGATGTGGGCACAGCTGTTGCATATTTTATAGCAATGAACTACAGATACTGTATAGGACAAACCAAGAATAATCCCTTCAACATCCATCCTCATTCAGAGGGACGCTCATTAACAACTTTGTTTAGTTTACTTCATTTTGGTTTAAGCAAAGGTAATTCAGACAATATTATAATATTCAAACAGCATCTAATGTTTTGTGTGTACTAGTGCCCAGTGAATTTGCATGTACTGTCTGCACTTAATTGCTTCTTTTATGTTCCCAGGCATATTTGAAAAAGGGCCTCATGGTGACCCAGCTCATTTCCTGGTTAAACTAAACGATTAAATAACTATTGGGAGCAGTACTTTTTATAAGGAAAAACAGTAAAAGTGTATGACCTGCCTGAGGTATGATCTTATGTCATACTGGAGAGCTGATTCACAATGACAAACCACCGGTGCCTACAAATAGTGATGCATACTGAACAACAATTCCAAGCCTCAAACTTTCTTCTAACCAAACTTTATTAAAGATCTAGGATGCTTAGAGTTTGATCAGTACTACAGTATATATAGTATGTGCTCTATTTGCACGTCAGACTGCATGCATTAGCCACAGTCTGGGAAGCTGGGACGGAGTGCCCCCCATGCTGCACATAGCTGTCTTTAGCTCAGACACTACAAGTAGAGATCCCTTCTGCCCATCTCTGGCTGTTGCCCATGTGGTGTTAAGAGATGTTGTGGCACTTCTGACAGGAGCTGAATGGTTTGACAAGCATTCCATTTCTCTTACCACATTCTGATGCCATTGCCTGTGACTGTGCAGGGCACTGAGTGCATGAAGATGTATCCCTTTACCTGTACAAAGTCATGTCACTTGCCACCGGTAACTAACTCTTAAAGGGACACTGTCAACCTGTTTTTCATCATATTATTTCTAGTTAAAAACCTACATTTTATGATTGCTTACCTTCTCTAAAATTCAATGATGTTGCTGTTTGTTTTGTCTGTCTCTTTGTTTAGTAGAACTGAAATGCATGCTAATGCATATTTATAAACAACTTTGTTTTGTTTACAATCCTGGATTTGTTCTCACTGCATACTTCCTGAGCATTAGAAACACCCCCAAACAGGGCAGTCACTCATGAGGCAGTAGACTCCTAAACTCCCACTGCATCATGAGGGGCTAGACTGCATTGTAGCTGTTCCCAAGTCCAGGAAAAGATGCAGTTGGAGCTGATCAAGGAATGTAAACAAACCCGTGTTTGTGTGGTAACACCAGTATGGTGGGCAGTCTGTTTTTCACTTTTTTTTAAAGAAAAAAAGAGAATCAAACCACCAGCTACATCAGCAATCTTTGCAGAATGTTGGCAATCATAAAATGTGTTTTTTAAACTAGGGACACTTTGAGACCTAAAAGGGTTGACAGCGTCCCTTTAAGAACTATAAGATACACTGTTGTAAGGTGCTATAACACCAGACTGTATTCTAGAATATCTGCACCACAGCTTGAAACAGTACATGATTTCCAGCACCTTGCTTCAATAGCAGTAAGTCCTTCAAAGTCCTCTCATCAATACATTACAAAAAATAAAAGGGGACTGTGATTACAAGGCTATAATACCATCTTGAGGTTCTGGGGATATGTCAGAACCTCTCAAGTGCCTATACGTGTATATGTATTAGTATGTGTGTATCACAACAGTTAGAAAGTGCAGTTAGACAGTTCAGTGGTTAGTGCCAAAATTGCTAGTTTACACATTTTTCACTGCCCACAATACCAATATTTTGCAGCTGTATTGGCTCTTGCTAGAGTTTGTTTCATCCAGTGGTGACTTACTTTGTGAGGTGGGGTGGCACAGATTTATTAAGTGAATTTGCAAGCTTGCAAATGATTCCCTGCCTGAAGTCTGACACTGTATGTACTGGCTTTCAGAAATTCAGATGTTTGGGGGTTCCTGTCTATTTGGGAAATCAGCAGTTTACAGGGATGCTGTTCCCATACACTTGTTAAACTCACTATTAGAGCTACTGGGAAATGACCGATGTGCAACTGCAAGCCCTGCTTTGCACACTTTTGTTTAGTAGTCTTTGACTTTGTTAAATCGCTTGCAGCCATTCGTGTGTGTGTGTGTGTGTGTGTGTGTGTGTGTGTGTGTGTGTGTGTGTGTGTTTATGTTACGGGGCGACTTGGCATTGGCATTTGGGGATGTCCCTGTTTGCAATTTCCCACCCTGACCCTCCCCTATATGTTGCATTTCTAGTACTGAAAAAAAGTAGGGATTTTAATGACATGATGCCAGGCAGCAGTAAAGTACTGTTGTCTGTTGCAGTCTTATTTCTCTTTTATTTAAAGTAAATTTCCAACATTTTTGAGGTGGCTTTTGAGCTTCAGAGCCCGTTACCTTACTGGCCTAATCCTCCTTCGAGCCACAAAGATAACTTTTTTAATTGGTCTTGTGAGGAAGGGAAGGGAAGGGATTATAAATTGGGCTGAGCCCAATTTGCCAGCCAATCCCTGCCACTTCTTAATCTGCCAACCATGCCCCCATACTCAGCCATTTTGTGAAATCTAATCAGGGAGAGCTCAGGGGCGTGTCCCATTGAAGTGTATGGAGCACTGGTTCAAAATATATTTTTTTAAACTCATAAAGCAATCTCTTGTGTATATGAAAGCCACCACTGAACTAATAGACCCTCTATTATTTGAGCAGTGGCTTGGTCACGTGGGTGGTGGGGGCATGGTAGGTGGACCGGAAAGTTATCTTCTCCCTCACATGACTTATGATGCTTTAAGGTAACGGGCTACAAAGCCCAATACACCACATATTGGAAAGAGAGAAAGAGTGGTTAAGCCTGCTTGCTGTGGAGAAGATCTCTGTAAGTTTTGCTATTGTTTTTTAAACTACAGGAGAGAAGGGTTAGTTAATTGTACTTGCTGTTGAGGGAGTTAATGTGTAGAGGATTTTTGTAAGTTTTGATATTGTTTTACTTTTTCTTAAATTCAGCTTAAAGTGGAATATAGCGTAACGGTTTCTGTGGCTGGAGTGACTGTAAACGTTTCTGTGGCTGGAGTGACTGCACAGGGCATGCCCAGACCTGCCCACCCACATAGCCTTTAAAGTCTGAGTGAGTCATCAAACTGCAGGAGAGAAGGAGTGGTTAAGCCTGCTTGCTATGGAGAAGATCTCTGTAAGTTTTGCTATTGTTTTTTAAACTACAGGAGAGAAGGGTTAGTTAATTCTACTTGCTGCTGAGGGAGTTAATATGTAGAGTATTTGTGTAACTTTTGATATTGTTTTACTTTTTTTTAATTTACCTTAAAGTGGAATTTAGCTTAAAGGTTTCTGTGGCTGGAGTGACTGTAAAAGCTGTCCCACCCACCCTTCCACCAGCCTTTCTTAAATACTGAAACACCACTGGGGTTGGGTTTGAAGGCTGTGAGGGAGGAGCTTGCGGAGCTGCAAACTGACCTGAGCCCTCAGAGCAGGTCAGGAAGGAGGAGGAAATGAGGAACAGCCACATGAGCTAATTCTTAAAGATATATAAATATATATAATTTATGAGTAGGTCTATAGTCCTTTTGAGTAGGATTGTGGTTTCCGGTTAGTACTGTAGTTGGCTGTCTTATGCTTCATGCAAGAGCATTTGGGATTAAAATTTCTGTTAGAAGCTGGGCTAGGATTAGTTAATTCTACTTGCTGTAGGGAGAATTAGTGTGGAGAGGCTGTATAGGTAGTGTGGACCATGAGTAGGACTGTAGGGTGTAATGGTTGTGGGGCAGCAAGGCGGATGAACATACTGTGGAGGCTGGGAGGGTGCCTAATATATCACAGGCTAAGAAGGCTTGAGGAAGAGGTTCAGTGGCTTGGCAGGGAGCTGGGGAGGTTGAGGGATGAGGAGAGGACTGCATCAATAGGAGGGCTGA
The DNA here is from genome assembly GCA_016271365.2 of Neoceratodus forsteri. Taxonomy (NCBI): domain Eukaryota; kingdom Metazoa; phylum Chordata; order Ceratodontiformes; family Ceratodontidae; genus Neoceratodus; species Neoceratodus forsteri. The sequence goes on from CM057456.1 coordinate 32,036,845, forward strand.
CATCTGAGAATATTGTGGGGGGCACCACAGAGAAGGAACAGTGGGTTAAGGGAGAGGTCAGGGGAAGGGGAAAACTAGCCAGGAAGCCAGCTGATGAAGGATGGACTCTACTAGGACCTAGAAAAAGAGGAGCAGCAGTAGGCTGGAGGGAGGAGAAAACACACAGTAAGGCAAAGGGGGCAGGGAACATATTTGCTTTACTAGCAACACATGGGAAAGAGGTTGCAGGAGGAGATTGCACAAGGAATAGCATTCACAAAGAGGAGGGAGTGAGGGGCATTACTAGTGGAGAGACTGAGCAAGGTGTGGCAGGGGGAGGGATAATACTTGGAGAGGTGAGGTGGGAGAGGGAGGTTGGCAGTCAAACAGGAGAAGGGGAAGGGTCTCAATTGAGAGGGGCAGGGGAAGACACTGGGGCACATGGTGAAAGCTCCACCTTGAGTGGCCCCAGAAATGAGAACCTGGGTGGGGGGTGGCGATGGGCACAAGGAAAGAAGAAGGGGGTGTTTGGGTGTTGGGGGACTCCATACTCAAGGGGATCAGATGGAGCAGCAAGGGGGAGAGGCACAGTCGGTTATGGGTGAAGTCCATACCAGGATTAAAGGCAGACAAGGAAGGACAGGCAATCCTAAGGTGCATAAGGAGGGGTAGGAGGAACCCACAGATTGTGGTACATGTGAGGACAAATGACCTAGTAGGGGAAATGGTGGAGGTAACAAAGGAGAGGATTGAGGAAGTGGGAAGGTTGTGCAAGGAGACTAGGGAGTCTGTGGCCTCCGAGGTGTTTCAGTACTTTAAGCACAGTGAGAAAGGGAGAGGATTAGAGTTGAACACATGGTTGGTAGAATGCGTCTGAACTAAGGGGTATGGGGTTGTGGGCAGTGGGGCAGTACCGATAATAGCAATCTGTTTTGGTAAGTGATGTTGCAATCTGAGTGGGGAGGGAAGGAGGTATAAAGCAAAGACTGGGGAGGTATATTGTGGCAAAGGTGTTGGATTTGGACCAAAGGTGGACAGCAGGTAGGCAGGATCCGAGAGTGGAGTCACAGCACCCTCAGACTAGCAGAGAAGGACCTCGGGTACAAAAAAGAGGGAATAGAAGGGAGGAGATGGAGGCCAGTGAAGGGAAGGGGCAGGATGGAGGGTGGTCTCAAATCAAATCAAATCAAAATTTATTTATAAAGCGCTTTTCAATAAATCAAAGCGCTGATACAAAACAAGAAATAAAACATCAACAATAATAAATAAAAACATAAAACAATGAAATAACCATAAAATAAACTAACCAAATGCCAGTGAAAACAGATGACTTTTCAGGGATCTCTTAAATGATTCCACGGACAGGCACTCTCTAGTCTGACAGTGAGAGAATTCCACAGGATTCGGGGCCATAAAAGAAAAGGCCCTTGCCCCAGATGATTTAAGACAAACCCTGGGAATCTCTAGCAATCCCTCGCCAGAGGAGCGGAGTGGGCGGAGAGGATGGTAGGGACAAAGGAGATCTTGCAGGTAGCCTGGTCCCTGACCGTGTAGGGTCTTATAGGTCAGCAATGCGACCTTGAAGGTGATTCTCCATCGCACTGGCAGCCAGTGTAGTTCGCACAGCACAGGTGTGACATGACAAGTTCTTGGTAGCCCAGTCAACAGCCTAGCTGCCGCGTTCTGCACCAGCTGCAGGCGACGAAGATCTACCCCTGGCAACCCTAGATATAAAGCATTACAGTAATCAAGACGGGAAGAAACAAAAGCGTGGACCAAGACAGGAAGGTCATCATGTGGAACAAGGTGTTTTATCCAGGCGATATTCCTCAGATGATAAAAGGAAGATTTAACAGTGGCTGACACCTGCATCTTTAATGTCAGCGCACTGTCAAAAATAACGCCCAGATTTCGCACCTGTTCAGAAGGTCTCAACTGGGTATCCCCTAAGAAAAGACCAGGGGGGACCCCAGGAGTCAACTTCTTCGCATAATGACCCGGGTCAATAACTAATACCTCAGTCTTATCTGGATTTAACCTCAACCAGTTCGCTATCATCCAATCCTGAATCTCAGCGAGGCAGTTGTTAAAAACCGAGACTGCATCATTTTGTTCAGGCACAAAGGACATATAGAGCTGAGTATCATCTGCATAGCAGTGAAAACTCAGCCCATAATGCCTTATGATGTCTCTCAACGCAGCATATACACCGTGAACAACATGGGGAAAGACAGAGCCTTGTGGCAACCCCACAAGACAGAGCAAAGGGAGAAGAAAAAAATCCCAAGACTACCCTTGACTTCTGCCTGTGAGGAAAGAATGGAACCATCTGAGGACTGTCCTGACAGTCCTTGGAAATAGCATGAGGTGATCTAGCAACATCCGTGGTCCATGGGTGTCAAAGCGCTGCAGAGAGATCAAGAAGAACCAAGATCGAATGGCTCTTCTGATCTCTTGCCATTAGGAGATCATTAAGTACCCGAACTAATGCAGTCTCGGTACTATGCCTCTTCCTGAAACCGGATTGGAGAGGATCATAGACTTCATGGGTGGTAAGAAAGTCATCAAGCTGTAACGCGACTACTTTCTCAATAACCTTGCCCAAAAAGGGCAGGTTAGAGATCGGTCTGTAGTTAGCGAGGCAGTCGGGGTCAAGGGAAGGTTTCTTCAAAAGGGGTGTCACGACAGCCTCCTTCAAAGACTCCGGAAACACCCCTTGATCCAAAGAACTCCAGACTATCCTCGCGAGGATTGGTCCAATCACATCCATGCATCCCACAAGGAGGCGCGTAGGACCAGGATCCAAACTACAGCAAGTCGGTCGCAAGCCTTGGACAGTCTTCATGATATCCATGATCACTGGCTGGTCAAAATCCATCCAGACAGCCCGAGGACATGCAACCAGTCTCGTTGAATACAAGAAGCTTAGGAAACAAATCAGCTGAGCTACAGGCACTCTTAGCAGTGTGGAGGGTGGATACTGCATCTGTCACAGAAATGTGGGCAACTGAGAACCGGGACTGGGATCTGGCAATCCCAGGATACAAATTATACAGGAAGGACCGTAGGGAGGGGTGGGGTGGCAGTCTATGTGAGGGATGGGATCAAATGCACAAGGGACGAGGGGGAAGAAGGGAGAACAGAGGCAATCTGGCTGTAGCTCCTAGACTCAAGGGGTAGAAAACTGAGGTTTGGGGAGGTATACTGGCCACCGTCCCAGTCTGGAGAGCTTGACATGGAATTAGCAGGACAAATCAGAAAGGTATGTAGAAAAGGGAAGGTGGTCATCGTAGGGGATTTCAACTTGCCTGGGGTAGACCGGAGCATTCAGGTCACCTCCAGTGCTAGGGAGCAAGTGCTCCTGGACGTGATGCAGGAGGGTCTCCTGACACAGTTGGTTAGTGTACCTACTAGGCTAAAGAACACTTTAGATCTGGTATTGTCGAATGGGGAAGCAGTAAGGGAAGTCAAGGTGAAGGACCCACTAGCTGACAGCGATCACAAAATGGTGTGGTTTAATATCACAATGTGCGGGGAGCCAGAGAAATCAGTTACCTGGGTGGTAAACTTCAGGGGAGTAGACTTTGGGAGGATGCAGGAAGTACTGCAAGGGAAACTGGAGGGCATAAGGTAGGAGATGGATGCGGAGCAGAAATGGGATATTATTAAATGGGGGATTACAAAGGAAACAGAAGCCTGCACCAAGACACAGAGTAAGATGAGCAGAGCAAGAAAACCATGCTGGTTGAACAACGAAGTTGTGGAGGTGGTGAGGGCAAAGCAAGTGGCGCATCAGAGGTATAGGAGGACGGGGAAGGAAGTGGACAGGGAGGAATATGCAAGATGGTCCAGGGAGGTGACCAGAGAAGTGACAGAAGCCAAGGCCCAGAGGAGCTGAGATTAGCAGGGAATTAACGGGGAGAAGACTTTTCAGATACATCAGGGAGAAAGGAAGTGCAAGGAGACAATAGTGAGGATAAAAGGGGTGGGAGTGGACAGAAATGTGGAGGAGCAGGCAGAAGCACTGAATGAATACTTTTGCTCAGTATTCACGGAAGAAAAGGGGGACTGCTACCACCATGGGCTGGGAGGGTGGGGACAGGGAGAGAGGAGGACAGATGGAAGAATTGAGGCAAGCAGAGTCCTAGAGGGACTGAGGGCACTGAAGGTAGACAAGGCACCAGGGCCAGATGGTATCCACCCCAGAGTGCTGAGGGAGATGGCAGAGGTGTTGGCGGAGCCACTGGCTGATCTGTACAGCACCTCACTGGAGTCAGGATGTGTGCCACTGGACTGGAGGATGGCACATGCAGTACCATTACACAAGAGCGGGCCAAGGGATGAACTGGGTAATTATCATCCGGTAAGTCTCACCTCCATAGTGTGCAAACTCATGGAAATGATACTAAAGGAAAGACTGGTGTTGTACCTGGAGGACAATGGCCTCCAGGATATGAGGCAGCATGGGTTCGTTTCAGGGAAGTCTTGTCAAACCAGCTTGATACAATATTATAACTGGGTGACTGGTGAGCTGGATAAGGGTCATGTGGTGGATGTTCTTTACTTGGACTTCAGTGGGGCTTTCGATTCAGTGCCTCTTGGGCGGCTTGGGGGGAAGCTAACTGGTGTAGGGGTAGGGGCAAAAATGATTAACTGGATTACAAACTGGCTGAGTGGGAGACTGCAACGGGTGGTGGTGAGAGGGGAGTGCTTAACTCCAAGGCTGGTGACATGTGGAGTGCCACAGGGCTCTGTGCTGGGGCCAGTATTATTTGGGCTCTTCATATCAGACATTGCACACAGGGTGGTGAACAAGGTAAGGCTGTTCACTGATGACACCAAAATCGGAGCACTGGTGGATGGAGGGGAGGGATAGAAGCAGCTGCAGGGGGACCTAAGCAAGCTAGAGGAGTGTTCAGACAGGTGGCAGCTGGGGTTCAATGCAGAGAAGTGTAAGGTTATGCACTTTGGGGTGAAGAAACTAAGGAGAGAATACTGGCTGGGGGCCGGGAGGTTAAGCTGGGGATCACTAAGGAGGAGAAGGACCTAGGGGTAATGATAACGGGGACCATGAACACTACTGCCCAGTGCAGGAGAGTGGCTGAAAAAGCAAACAAAATGCTGGGGTGCATAGCGAGGGGGTTTTCATCCAGGTGAAGAGAGGTGCTCTTGCCCCTCTTTAGGTCGCTGGTAAGGCCGCACTTAGAGTACCGTGTGCAGTTTTGGAGGCCATACCTAAAGCTTGATATCAGGCTACTGGAGGGGGTGCAGAAGAGGGCAACAAAGATGATATGTAGAATGGAGGGGAGAGACAATGAGAGCTGACTGGGAGACCCAAATATGTAAACTCTGGAGGACAGAAGGGACAGGGTGGACATGATAGAGACATTCAAGTATCTGAGGGGAATCAATAATGATGAGGCAGACAGGGTCTTTAAGCTAAGGAGGGGAGGGACACCAGGGGGGCATGGGCTAAGAATAGAGGGAGGAAGATTTAGGAGGGAAATAATGAGACACTATTTCACAGAGAGGGTGGCAGCAAAATGGAATGCACTAACAGAATGGGTGGTATCATGTAAATCTGTGAACAGCTTCAAAAGGGCATGGGACAGGGAACAGGGGAGAGTGAGGGTGGGGAAGGTGGGGGGCTTGCAGTAGGATGACAAAGGGAGGGAGGGGTGGAGCAACTGCAAACTAGGAGTGCTAGCTGCACACTCGAGCAGACTTAGATAGAAGGATGGTCTGTTTCTGCTGGCACGTTCGAATGTTCGTAAATTACCTTTAACATTTTGTTACTGGGGTTATGGATAGGCACATGAGTCAGAGCTTGTTTCCAGCCATGCTGGACAACTGATAGCCCCATTCAGTCTCTCATTTCTGGTGTCTTGGTAAAAATGAATGAAGATTCAGTTGTTTCAGTTTGCGGGGTGAATAAGGAAGGGGAAGTGTGTGCCTACCATAGCCTTCGGCACTGACCACACAGAAGCACCCATGGAGGTGTGGCAGTGTCCAAAATGGAAGGACTTATAAATAAAATTCCACAATGACAGAAGTTGAAAAAAATTGGTTGGATTTTCTTTTTATAGTTGAATTCATAAATTTTAAACTGGTTGAAAAAAATCAGTTATAATGTCTTGTAAGTCAGTCATAATTTGTTATTCAATTGACTCCGGGGTCTAGAGAGGAGGGCACTGCCGAAGCCCTATGGGTGGTACTCCAGAACACCGCTGGGAGAATGATCTGTGTGGGGGTGGTGTACAGATCACCTTCACAGGGAACAGAAATGAATAGGGAGCTAAGGGAACAGATAAGGAGGGTAGGGGAGAGAGGAAACACTGTAATACTAGGAGACTTCAATCTACATGGAGTAGACTGAAGCACCCCAGCTACCTCCTGCAGCAGGGAACAGGTCTTCCTGGATGCTATCCAGGACTGTTTCCTGACACAGGGAGTCACAGAACCAAGAAGGGAAGGAGCCATACTAGACCTAATGCTATCTGACAAAGAGAATGTCCAGGATGTCGAAGTGAGGGAACCTCTTGCAGGCAGTGGCCATTGCACAGTGTGGTTTTCCATCTACATGGGGAAGGAAGCAGCCATGTGAAAAACAAAGGTGGTGGACTTTAGGAAGGCAGACTTCAATAGGATGGGGGGCATAGTACCGGAGCACCTGGCAAAACTCTGACCAGAGATGGATGCCGACCAGAAATTGACCATCATTAAGATGGGAATAATCGAGGCCACCAACACCTGTACAAGGGCCCATAAAAAAAAACTCCAGAACCAAAAGACCTAACTAGTACAGCAGGAAAGTGGCTGAAAAGGTAAATGAAAAGATGGCAGCCTTCCTGAAGTACACACGTACCTTGAGGGAGGAGGACAGCAAGGTACACACTGTGAAATCTCGAGAGGCTGGCAGAGAGGTCAGGGCAGCTAAGGCTGACAAAGAACTAAGACTGGCCCAGGGGATTAGGGAAGGGGAGAAGGACTTCTTCCAATGCATTAAGGAGAGAAGAAGCAGAAGGAATGAGATAATTAGGATAAACGGGGGGACGGATGGGCAGAGACAGAGGAGGAGCAAGTGGAGGCACTAAATGAGTGGTTTTGCTCAGTCTTCACCAAGGAAGTGGATGGACAGGGGAAGACTGGGTGGATCCTTGAGGGGAGAAGGAGTATGACGAGGAGATTGGGGTAGACAGGGTCTTAAGAGGGCTAAGGGAACTGAAGGTGGAGAAGGCACCTGACCCGAACTGGGTACACCCAAGAGTCCTGAGGGAACTGGCAGGGGTATTGACAGCCCCACTGACAGACCTATTTAACACCTTGCTGGAGATGGGGTGTGTGCCACAGGACTGGAGGACAGCTCTTGTGGTACTCCTCCACAAGAGTGGACCCAGGGAAGAGCAAGGAAACTACAGGCCAGTTAACCTAACCTCCATAGTGGGTAAGTTAATGAAGGCCATTCTAAAAGAAAGGCTGGTATCCTTCCTTGAAGAGAATGGTCTCCAGGATGACAGGCAGCATGGGTTTGTTAGGGGGAGGTCTTGTCAAATCAACATGATAGACTTCTTCGACTGGGTGGCCAGGTCTTCAGACGGGGGCAGGCTGTGGACGTACTGTACCTGGACTTCAGCAAGGCATTCGATTCAGTGCCACATAGCAGGCTGATCAGCAAGCTGGGGGACCTGGGATTAGGGGAAAAAATGCTGGGGTGGGTCAAGAGCTGTCCAAGGAACAGGAACTAGAGAGTGGTGGTGGTGGTAGTGGTGGGGGGACTGTCCAACCCTAGGACTGTAACCAGTGGGGTGCCACAGGGCTCAGTACTTGGGCCTGTGCTATTCAACATATTTATAGGTGACATTGCAGAGGGGGTTATTAGCAAGATCTGCCTTTTTGCAGATGATACTAAACTCTGTGGGAGGGTGGATACAGAGGAGGGGAGACAGGTTTTAAGGGAGAACCTGGCTAAGCTGGAGCAATGGTCGGGCATCTGGCAGGTGGGCTTTAATGATAAGAAATGCAAAGCAATGCACATGGGAGACAGAAACCCAAAGGACAGTTATTGGCTGGGGGGAATACAGGTGACAGTATCAGAGGAGGAAAAGGACCTGGAAGTAATGGTCAGGGCTGATATGAAACACACAGCACAGTGCCAAAAGGCAGCAGCCAAAGCAAATAAAATGCTGGGCTGCACCGCCAGGGGAATCACCTCTAGGAGGAAGGAAGTTATTCTACCACTGTACAGGTCACTGGTGAGACCACACCTGGAATACAGTGTTCAGTTCTGGCACACGTGCCTGAAGAAGAATATCAAACTACTGGAGGGGGTCCAGCGGAGGGCAGCCAAAATGATCAAGGGCATGGGGGACAAAGCATATGAGGAGAGGCTGAGGGAACTGAACATGTACTCCCTGGGGGGGCAGAAGGGAGAGTGGTGGACATGATTGAAACCTTCAAGTACTTTAAGGGCATAAACAGGGTTGGTACAGAGGGCATCTTCAACTTACGAAATGAGGGTACAACAAGGGGGCGTAACCTGAAATTGGTGGGGGGTAGATTAAAGAAGGAAATGAGGAGGTACTTTTTCCACTGAAAGGGTGGTGAAAGGGTGGAATGAGTTGCCGGAGGAGGTGGTGGCAGCAAAGACAGTGGCCAGTTTCAAGGAGGGGGAGGGATAGGGTGACGAAGAGGATTAGGACTGAAGGGGACACTACTGGAAAGTGGATGGAGAGGGGAACGGGATGGTGGGGGTTGACTCCAGGAGGAGCTGGGGAGGGGCAGCTCCAGGCAATTAACTGAGCTGCGCATTCAGACAGACTTGATAGACCATTATGGTCTGTTTCTGCTGGCTATTTCGTATGTTTGTATGCTCGGAGCTCACTCAGTGATCCCTGCAACTGGCAGATTCAGATAACTTGGGCTAACATCTGCAGCCTCAGAAGCCAAAAGACAGATTCTTGTAAGATGCAGTATCACCACGGCACCCACTCAAAGATTACTGCACTGACTAAACTTGGAGAATTTGAGCGCATGTCCTACAGTATCTTGCTATGCTCAGTCTGCCTCGATATCACAGTATTTGGGATCCATTTCTCACTCTTCTAACCCCAAACTAATTTGTGCAGTACATAAGGCATATGCAATTCCCACAGACCACACCCCCACAGGAACAGCCACAGGAAGAATGCCGACCTAGTCACAAACTCCTACCCCCCTGAAATTCACTAAGTGTGACAAGGGATCTCCTCTCTCTGAACTTATTGGTGGGAGAATGATGGTTCCAAAATTCTTATATTATCACTTTCAGTCCTTTCAAATTAACATGATCTCTAACACACAGTGGAATTTATCTAATGTTGCTATCTTCAGTACATGACTGCCCTGTGTTCTCCCAAACACTAATACCATTCAGTCAAGGATTCATAACAGTTGAAATGGAAAACTGAGGATCCTCACTTCAGACCATACAGCTGTTCTTTTATTGTATTATGCTGTATGCAATGTTATGCTAACATATACTTATAACTGCTTTGTATTTTTGCTGTCAGATTATTAAGTTCATATCTATGTATGACTAGGTATGAAATGGATTCCTCAATAAAGATGTTTATTTTTTGCAACTACTGCTATTTATGCCCCTTACATCTCTAGTTGGCCCCCTCTACTCAGCTGCCCCAATCCCATCACTCTGGCATCCCCAGGACTTACCCTTATCTCCGAAGTTCCCCCAGAGCTTAACCCCCTCTGGCAGGGGTGGCGGAGGCTGCCCCAAACTCTGTCACAGAACGGATTCAGTCTTGTGGAGCTGGTGCCTGGGTAGCCAGGTGCAGGGCCTGTGAGCAGTTGGCATAGTCCTGCTGGCCAGGGTTTCTTCACATGTTCTTTCATCCCCTAGGACATCAGCGGTAAGGGTACACAAGCATGCATGCATGGAAGTGTGCACGGCACCAGATAATGGCCTTCCACTGATGAGCTGCTCCTGACTGCACTGCCAACTATGGTCACCCAGATGGCAGTACTTAGAAACATCGACAATGATGGCAGAAAAAGACCAGAGGTCCATACAGTCTGCCCAAATTTCCTATAATCCCTGGAACCTACTGTTCCTCCAGGGTACTAACCCTCCATATCCTCTCTCTATTTTCCTCCTTGGTCCTGTCACCCCCGGTAACCACTATTCCCTTCATTATGTTCCAGCCCTGCTTGAATCCCCTGACTGTTTTTGCACCCACCACTTCAGCCAACAGACAGTTCCAAGGTTCCACCACCCTTTCCGTAAAGTAGTATTTCCTCACATCTTCCCTGAACCTGCCTCCTGTTAATTTCCATTCATGTCCACATGACTGCAAATTGGTATTCAGGCTAAATAGTTCCCCGCAGTTTACTTTGTTAATTCCTTTAAGGTACTTGAAGGTCTCTATCATATCTCCCCTCTCCCATCTGGTCTGCAGTGAGTATATATTTAGTGCCTTGAGGTGCTCCTCACAGGATCTTCCCTGCTGGCCCTGAATCATTTTTGTTGCTCTGCGCTGCACTGTCTACAACCTATCCATATCCTTTCTGAGTTCTGGACTTCAGAACTGGGCGCAGTATTCTAGCTGAGGCCTCACCAGGGATCTGTAGAGAGGAAGGATTACCTCCTTTTTCTGCTATCAATACCCCTCCTGCTACATCACAGCATCCTGTTAGCCTTGCTATAGGCCTTGTTGCACTGACTCAATTGCTTAAGGGAGTTGCTAATAACTCCCAGATCCCATTCCTCAGCTATAGTGCTGAGTCTCTCTTCTCCCATCCAGTACTCTGTCTTGGGGTTCTTTTTCCCTAGGTGCATTACCTTGCACTTTCTAGCATTGAATTTTAACTGCCAGATCTTTGACCACCCCTCTAGCTTTTGTAGGTCTCTCTCCCCCTTATTCCCTCGTCACTATTCACCCTCCCATATAGTTTTGTGTCATCTGCGAAGAGACACAACCTGCCCTGGATTCCTTCTCCAATGTCACTAATGAACATGTTGAAGAGGACCAGACTTAGGACTAGTCCCTGTGGAGCCCCACTCATAACTTCCCTCTCATCTGATATAACCCCATTGACCACCATCCTCTGCTGCCTCCCCTCTAGCCAGTTACCCACCCAGTTCACTATGGGTTTAGCTGCACCCCAGGTTTTCCATCTTCTTGAGCAATCATTTGTGAAGTACCGAGTCAAGAACCTTGGTGAAGTCAAAGCAGAGCAGATCCACAGCATGGCCCTTGTCTAATTCCTTTGTCACCCAGTCAAAGAAAACTATCAGGTAAGTCTGACAAGATCTTCCTGCCATGAAACCATGCTTTTTACTATCCTGGAGCCTGTTGCTATCCAGGTAGTCTATGATGTCCTCTTTGAGCAGTGAATCCATCAGCTTCCCTACTATAGAGGTTAGACTGATAGGCCTGTAGTTCCCCGATTGCTCCTTATCCCCCCCTTTATGAAGCGGTACAAAGTCTGCCACCTTCCAATCCCTCGGAACTTGCCCGGACCTAAGTGAGCTGTTGAACAGACATACCAGTGGTTCAGCCAGCTCCACTGCTAATTCCCTGAGTATCCTCAGAAGCAACCCATCTGGTCCTGGGGCCTTATCTATCTTAAGGGCAGCCAGCCCTTTCAGAACCCTTTCACTAGTGAACAATGGCTGTCTCATTTCTGGGATTCCCTTAGTACTGCAGCACAGCTGGTTGCTCTCCCTCCCCCAGAGGAGGAGGAGAGTGTCCCCTGGGGTGGTTGATCCTTCTCCCCCAGCAGGCCCTCAACAACATGAGCTCATTCTTGAAGTCGCGTCACTGGTGTTGTGAGTGGTAGCACTACCTCTACGCCGATGGGCCAGCTTCAATAAAGATGTTTACTAAAAAAATGCACAGGAGGAGGACAAAGAGCAGATCACAGGATGTGATTCTTCCCAGTACAGGAGCTTGGTTAGATTGCACTTGGTGTACTGCGGCGCCCCCTTCTCATTACAGCTAAATGGAAAGTAACTGAAGAGATTGAGAGGGTCCAGTACAGAGCCATGATGCTGAGCAGTGGCATACTCAGGCCAAGAGCTACAATGAGAAATTTACCATATAGTACTTCCTCACTATAATGTACCCTACTATAGCAAAATCCCTGTTATAACAAATGCCATATGTGACTCCCGGGAAAAGTTACTACGTGCAGCCCACATATACCAGATACACTTAAGCTGGATGCTCACTTTGAATGGACAAGATCCATTTGCCAAAAGCCACTGTGATAGGAGACAATGCAAATCCTATTGCTTACAAAGTATTAAGCAATCCATCTATACAGCAAACGACAGAGGACGCTGAAGCATGTGTTAATCTCTGTCTACGCAGCTAGTCTAATCAGCCTGCCTCTCATTAACACCTTTCATTATCACCTCTTGCCTCCCACCCTGCTGGGAGCTAAATTCAGCTATGCAGCTCTAAGAACCAGTGCACTCCTGTTTCCTGAAGACACAATCTAGGCATTAAATGAAAATAAAAAGTTTACCTGAGTTTGAGAGCTGCTGGTTTATGAGTGGTGGGTTATGGGCGGGCGACACTTCTACTCCTTCTGACTGTTACTCCCCTCGTCCTGAACAGGAACTGAGCTGTGTATTACTGACTCTTGCTGATGCTGCTGGTTTATGAGTGGCGGGTTGTGGGCGGGCAACACTTCTACTCCTTCTGACTGTTACTCCCCTCGTCCTGAACCAGAACTGAGCTGCGCATTACTGACTCTTGCTGATGCTGCTGGTTTATGAGTGGCGGGTTATGGGCGTGCGACACTTCTACTCCTTCTGACTGTTACTCCCTCGCCCTGAATGAGAACTGAGCTGTGACATTGACTTCTTGCTGATGCTGCTGGTTTATGAGTGGCGGGTTATGGGCGGGCGACACTTCTACTCCTTCTGACTATTACTCCCCTCGTCCTGAACGGGAACTGAGCAGCGCATTACTGACTCTTGCTGATGCTGCTGGTTTGCAGTAAAGGGCTGTTTGGAGGTAACAGGTGGTTGTGGGTGGGCAGGCGACACTTCTACTCTTCCTGACTACTCCTCTAATCCAGAATTGAACCGTTTATGTTCCGTGTTAAAAAATGTCTTTGTATCCCCCACTTTAGCTTTACATGCTATAGCGAACACCTTCTATTCCGGACTAAAACAGCATGCATGGAGGTGTCTGTTGTAAGCAGGCTGCACTGTGTCAGCTCTTAATGATACAGTTGAAGCTGCTTAATGGGGATGGTGGGGTGCAGCGCCAATTGTCCCCATTAAGCGGTCATCCCTAATTGCAGAAACCATAGGCATCTATAGTGAAAATTATAAACTTTATTAGCAGGTTTATTAATATCTACTTAGATTGCACTATTTCAAGTAACTTCAAATCACAGTAAAGCACATTTAGTTTAAGTTTTTATTTCAGCTTAGCTGGAGAAAACGTCAGTTCTCTTAGTCTGCTTGGCCTCTGATGAGATCACTCTCTGCAGTTTTCTGTTGATCGTGTGCAGCATGTCCCAGCTCTCGATCTCTCTCTTATCTAGCACCAGCACATTGCTGTTCAAACGCTCACCATGGCCTCTCTGCTGTTAACTGTGAGTACTGTAGTTTGTGCAATAGTGAGGGAGCACTTTTCCTATAAATCTGAGGGAGTAACTACACAAACTACATGAAGTGGTGGCATGCTGAATGGTGCTTCTGCTAAGATGGTATCTGAACACTGACCTGTACTGGACTTTGTAAACTTCTGTTTAGTCTGCGACTTCCAGATTCTGTGTCGCACTTGATCTTTATGCCTCCCTGTTCATACCTGCCATGCTCTTAACTGAGGTAAAGTAACTCAGTGAGGGAAAAAGGAGACAGTGGGACCACCTTAAAGGTGCTCCACCATACCTAGTAGGTCTAGTCAGCTGTTCTGTGTAGCCCTCGATAGCACACGACTTTACTTCCCATCCCGGGCTCAGCAGCTGCTCACCAAACTACAGTGCACCAACACAACCACTGCAATCTTTCTTTCTCTCCACGCAAGGTCAGCCAGTTCTTTTTTTTATTTTTGTTTTTTTTTAGAGGTCTTTATGCATCTCCATCCTTCCTTCTGGGATATACCTTGTTATCCGGGATGTACCATGTTCATGTGGATGCTGTCATTTAGATGGATGGGGGGGGGTCCTTCCCTGGCTTCCTCATGCTGTTCCCTCCCTCCACCAATGGCATAGGCTATGCTTTTATCAGCCTCAAATGCACACAGCTGCCCTACGGCAAGAGAAAGCTCCCTGGCCTGGCTGCGGGGGTTGTGGCACTGGAACCCACTGTGAACCCTCCCCAACTGAAATGCATTGCCTCTTGGCAGTGACCTGTCTGGCCTGCCACCCAATGTGGCAACCTGAGTTTATTCCTGTACTCAGTTCACCTGTACAGCAGCATGACGTCCTGCCGCTTGGCCATAAGAGTGGCCAACCAGATTGTTTTAAAATAATAGGGACAGCAATACTGTACCAGAAAGATACAGAGTGAGGGTGGAGAGTTGGATTAGCTGACAGCATATAAATTAACAGACATTTAAAGCATCCCTAGTCAAAAATGAAGAGGGAGCTATAACGAATACATGTTATGGCCCCCATTTTTTTTTTTGTTACAGCGAGGGACTACTGCACTAAAAATATTGATCTAAAGGAAGAAAATAAGTTTTGTTTTAGGCAGCAAGCATAGTTTGCATTGCCTCTTGTAATCATGCATACTCTTTTGTGCAGATTTTAAAGATTATTGTTACGTTTAGTGTGTGTGAGTCGACTGTGGTGAGGTCTGAGTAGTGACATGTCAAACCGAATGTAGTACAACCTGAAACCTTTCCTAGTCAGCTTAGCCTCTCCCCAACACACGGATTTGCATGCCTATGATGCTTTGTGCTGGGTCAGAGGCTTTTGACCATATGCGTGTTTACAGAAATCCCACAATCTGGAAAGTATCTGCCTTTTTGTATCATTTGTGCATCCTACAAACTGCTTTTCTTTTTTTATCAGCATTACAATTACTTCACCTCTTTCCACTCTCTACAATAATAAAACCACTTCAAATGTATCTGTTCCCAAGGAATTGAAGCAACAGTGGCTGTTCATCCTTATGGTATTCAGCTTATGGTAGAAAGGAGCTGTCAGCAATTTGGGAGTAGTTTGTCATAAAAATATGACCCTGGAATCCTGGGTGCTGGCTGTAATTAAGGGCTATTTTTACAGTTGCAAGACTGCACCCCTTTCTTAAAGCTGAAGATGGGAAAACAGTGGACAGCCCTAAGCTGCTTCAAGTAGTTTAGCACAGTGCACATGACCAGACCAGACACCTGCAGCTGGTGCAGAATACTGCATCTTGTCTCCTCACTCTGGCACGCTGCATCTTTTTCTTGTGGATTTTAGTGGGAAAAATGTTCAGACATTTCCTAATCCGCTTACCCCCTCCCATGTATACTCACTGATTTCCATACCCATGATGGTTTGTGCTTGGTTTAACAAAAGGCTAGCACTTGAGAGGACAAACTGTGATTTACTCAAAAAAATGCAAGCTGGCCTGGTGACGCTGAGGGTTGCGATGCTGGATGCCACATCTCTTGCCACACTGGCGACCCGGGTTTGGGAATGACCTCGGGTTGCCAGAGAGCTGGCAGGGGGGAAGGGGGAGCTGGGATTGAGCCATCTAACAGCAGCTGTCCTCTCCCAGGGAGGCTGCCGTCCTCTGTAGTTCCATCGCCAATGGATGGAGGTCCGGTGACAGCGCAGGCGGGAGGGGGCGATATGAAGGGAGGGCATCTCAAGCATGATGTGTGTGTGCCTCCACACGTGTATATTTGTGCTGAGATGGGGGTGGGAGAAAACTGGAGGTACAAAAATGAAACAAGCATTTGTCAATGCCGAATGTTGGTTGCTTGTTTAACGCTGGCACCTCCCTGAGCTCCCTTTTTACCCTGCAGTGTACCTCGTCTGGTCCCACAGCCTCATGTACTTTCAAGGCAGCAACGTCTTTCAGTAACATCTATTTAAATCCCACACTCCTATGTACCTGGCACCCCCAATTTTTTTTCTGCTGAAAATTTTTTTTTAATGGGGACAGGCAGAACTCGCCTGCCTCCATGGCTGGCCCCCATCATATAAACTAATTTAAGTGAATGGCAGCAGTGCCTTCAACGCAGAGTGATCCCCCAAATTTAAGTGAGAGACAGCAGTGCCAAGAATACAGAGTAATCCCCCAAATGTAAGCAAGAGACAGTAGCACCAAGAATACAGAGAACACCCCCAGCAACAAAAGACAGTGACCTGACCACTCTGTCCATCCATCAGCCCCCCTCCCTCACCCTGCACCTGGCACCCAGTGCCCAATTCTCCTTATTAGGAGAAGACAATTGCTGCTGCCACCCACCAGTCCAGCACAGCACAACCCTCTCTCCTCCACTGCCAAGCGCTGGCTTCTAATGAATGAAACTATGCTGCTTGTTGCTATAGTACAGCCAGCAGATCACATTGCAAAAAAGCACGTTAAAGCATCAGTTAGGATTTTTATTAGATCATCAAAAGCTAGGAAATTCGATGTTAGGGTTCTCACCCCCCACCCTCCACACACCAACAGGCGTCAGGGTGTGCCATGGAGTCGTCAGGTCCAACTCTCACCCCATTCCATGTGTAAACAAGCTGACATGGTATAGTATAGGAGAATGGGGTGAGAGTTAGGCCTGATGACTCAACGGCATATCCCAATGTCTGTTGGTGTGTGGAGGGTGGGGTGGTTGGGGTGGGAACCCTAACAATGAATTTCCCAGCTTTTGATGATTTAATAAAAACCCTAACTGATGTATTAATGTAGTGTTTTGCAATGAATTTCCCTTCTTTTTGAGATAGTATAATAGTATCCTTATTTTACTGTGGGAGAGTGGGGTCCGAATCCTGCAAAGTTATGTGCGTGTGTAGAATAAATTCAACGGATGCATGTAACTTGGGCATTTTCAGGAATGATTTCACCAAATTTTCAACATGGCCTTTTAGGGATCCCACATCATGAACACTGGCACTATCATTTTGTTACTCTGTCCCGAAAGTTGATTTTGCAAAGCGATTGCGTTATTCTGTGCAATAAGTGCGAAAACATGTTTTTGTCAGGATGTGAAAAATGACAGCTGTATACCGTTCATGAGGAGGTGTGAAAAAAGGCTATGTTGAAAATCTGGAGTAAAAATATAAATAATTGTCGAAGTTACGCGCATGCGTAGAACCTGCACAACACATGCTCGTAACACGGTCATTTTTAAAAATTATTTCACCAACTTTTCAGCGTGGGCTTTTTGAGACCTCCCGTCATGAACACTGGCACTGTGATCTCACTAATCTGTCCCAAAAGTTGATTTCACACAGTGACTGCGCCAATCTGCGCCACAGGTGCGAAAACACTTATTTTGGGCAGGATGTAAAAAAATGACACCTGTACTGTTCATGAGGAGGTATAAAAAATGGCAATGTTGAAAATTTGGAGTGAAAATATGAAAAATTGGTGAAGTTATGAGCATGCGTATAAACTGCGCAACCCACACTTGTAATGCAGTTCTTTTTGGGACTTTTTGCACCAAATTTTCAGCATGGGGTTCTTGGGACCCAACCTCATGAACACTTGAACTGTCATTTCATTAATTAGCCCTGAAAGGTGATTCCACGCAGTGACCGTGAAATCACCTTTCCGGACCGAATAACGAGATGACAGTGTCAGTGTTCTTCCCCCTTCTGTGCTCCATACATAAGGGGAGGGAAGAATATGATAGAAAAAGTTCAAAGGAAAACCACTAAATTAATTAAAAACATATACAATCTGAGTTACAAAGAAAGATTACAGAACCTTGGTCTGTATTCGATGAAATACAGAAGGCTCAGGGGGATCTTTGTTTTACATACAAGGCCCTCCAGGATGACCTAACACTAGAAACAATAGGACTGGTTAGACGCAACTTGATTAATTCAACAAGATCTCATAAATTGAGGTTAAAAGGTGATATATGTAGAACAACTAAAAGAAGTAAGTGGTTTTCCCAACACATGATCACAGCTTGGAACACCCTTCCGAATCATATAGTTGAAAGTACCAACATAAATACTTTAAAAAAGAGTTTAGATGATTTTATGGGTAATAAAAAAGTTGTTTTCCACCATTAGCACAAAATGGTGGCGAGTTCACAAATGGCCAATGGGTTAACAAACCTGTATTCTCCTATGAACCTATGAACCTAATGTTGATGAGGTGAGGTCTCAAGAACCCTATGTTGAAAATTTGGGGTCAAAATTCCTAAAACTCGCTGAGATATCAACTTAAGTTGAAAGCCCCACTGACTGCCATTATACAGCGCTTATCTTTGATTCTTCTGTTCCCGGTTCAGCTTTGAGGAGTGCAGACGTGTCCCGGTCCAGAGAAGATTGCAGCCGCCGACCTCCAGAGGTAAGTATGGGGTAAGGGGAGGTGCAGGGAGGTGGGTGTGCAGAAGGAGGGTGGGGATGGGGGAGGGGAGACGTGGGGAGACGATGAGGGACTGTTTTCTTTTTCCAGGTTTGAAAAAAAAAATACTTCAGGGGACTATTTTCTTTTTTACAGGAACATAATTTTTTTTTTTTTTAGTTTTTGTTGACCAGGTAAGTGCACTAGACAAATCCTGCCTATTTTCAGGCACGACCCGGGGGAAGGGATACAGATGAATGCCAACTGACCTTGAACCAGATTAAGCTGTTGGTGGTATTTTTAGTGAATGAGGGAAATTTGGCCAGGACACTGGGGAAATTCCCCTACTCTTTTCGATAAGTGCCATGGGATCTTTAACATCCACCTGAACTACCACCAATCCAGGCAGATGGGACCTCGATTTAATGTCTCATCCGAAAGACGGCACCTCAGAAGTACAGCACCCCTCTCATGCTGCACTACAGTGTCAGTACTGGGATATTAACCCAAGTTCCATATGTGGGAACTGAACCCACAGCACTCTGATCTCCCGGCCTCAGAGGCGAGTGTGCTACCTACTGAGCCACTGACACTGACAATACATTTGGAGACACTGGGAGTGGGCTACCCAATGTCCCACACTATTGGGGGGAAGGGGCTACTGCTGACATGGGGACTGGGCACCCCGCTGTCAGAAAACATAAGGCGGGAACACAGCAACACTGCTGGGGGAGGGACATACTGGGAACACTGGGAGTGGGCTCCTCAGTGTTCCACAACAATAATATGGGGATTTAGTACACAACTAGGGACACTGGGATTGGGCTACCCAGTGTCCCACACTGTCGGAGGGCTACTGCCAACACAGGGATTGGGCACCCTGCTGTCTGCAAACCTTAGATGAAGAGGGCACACTGCTAAGTGGGATGGGGGAACCATACTGGGTTGGGGACACTGGGAGTGGACTACCGAGTGTCCCACACTGAGGAGGATGGGGGTCTGTTGGTCTGGGAAGGAGATTTTTTTTTTTTTGGGAAGCCGTTGTTGCAAGACTGCCTGTTTCACTGTTTACTGACACGGGCGTCATGCAAATCAAAGGACCGAAGCCCTCTCTGATTGGAGTGGCTTCGGCCCTTTGAAGTTCATGACCGTTCAGCCCACCTAGCAGAGAGTTGCATCAGAACCATACCGAGTGGTCATTGGTGCCAACTGCCAAGCCAATTACAAGCCCCTGTTTTTGTGTATTGCAATGGGCCCGGCAGCAACACTCCCCAAAATCCCATACTGCAACAATACATTGGTTTGCGCATGTGCGCAACCAACATAAAAACGTATATACAAAAAAAAAAAAAATGCAAACACATGTAAAGTTACTAGTGTAAATTTATTTAAGCAGCTGACCTGTGACAAGACAGATTAGCCTATGGCTAATGGACTTGTCTGGGCTAATCTGTTTTGTCTCAGGCCAGCTGCTTAAATAAATTTACACTAGCAGCTTTGCATGCCTTTGCATTTTTTTGAGTAAATCTCATTTTGTCCCATTGAGTGCTAGCCTTTCGTTGTGTTTAATTGTGGAAGTGGCTTCTTCTGGACTATCATCAAGCTGGGGTCCAGGATGTGTTGCAAACTTTTTTTGTGCTTGCTTTGAAGCTTTTGATTGCTTGTGTTTACAGAAATCACACAAACTGAACATATCTGTCTTTTTTTAATGATTATGCATCATACACATTTATGTTCTTCTTTCTGATCAGCATTTGAATTATTTCACCTCTTTCCACTTTCTACAACGATACAAAGAGTTTAAATGTATATGCTTCCAGGGAGCTGAAGCTACAGCAGCTGCCCATCCTTCTGGGATTCAGCTTCTGGTAAAATGGAGTGGTCAGCAATTTCCAACACATGACAGGGTGTGCGGTCGTGCAGAATAAATGTACCTCGAGTGGTTGTTTTGTATGAGGAGAAGCCAAGTGCCATTAAACCATTGTACAAGTGTGTTTATTATGCAGTGACCGCAAGACTGCACACCCTGGAGGGTGTTAGCATGCTTATAATATAATATAACTTTTCCCTAATAAGGTAGCAAGGTTGTAGTACACAGTAGTGGGGTAGTGCAAAATAAAAACATGAGTCTTGGATGTGGGTAGCCAATTGGATTGCTAGATTTTCTAGTGCCATTTTATAAAAAAAAAAAAAAAATCTGACCCTGGAATCCCAGGTGTTGGCTATAGTTGGGGGTGTCTTTTACCATAGAAACATAGAAACTCGATTTAAGGATAAGGTACGCATACCATCTAGCTCAATTCTTTCTGTTGCATTGCTTATGCTGTAGATCCCTCCAGGTCTATGACACTTTCTCTGCCACCCCTTACCCATCCCTTATGTCTCCCCTGTGCTTATTCCAGGCTGTTTTGAATCCCACCACTGTTTTTGCCCCCATAACCTCCGCTGGAAGACCGTCCAGGCATCCACCGCCCTTTCTGTGAAGAAGTATTTCTTTACATCTCCTAAACCTACCCCCCTTCAGCTTCATATTGTGGCCCCTTGTTCTGGAGTACCCTTTCCTCTGAAAAATACCTCCCACTTGTACCTTATTCACCCCCGTGAGGTATTTAAAGGTCTCAATCATATCCCCCTTCTCCTCCAGGGTGTACATGTTTAATTCCTTTAGCCTCTCCTCATAGGACATTTGATGTAGACCCTGTACCATCTTGGTAGCCCTTCTTTAGACGGCCTCCATTCTGTCTATCTCCTTCCTGAGATGTGGCCTCCAAAACTGGATACAGTACTCCAGGTGGGGTCTTACTTACGACCTATACAGTGGCAACACCACTTCCCTCTTCCTGCTGATAATACCCCTACCTATACACCCCAGCATCCTACTAGCTCTTCTGATTGCTTTTTTGCATTGTCTGGCCAACTTCTGGTCATCTGATATGATTACCCCTCCCCCCCATGTCGCTTTCCTGCTTGGTTGCTACTAGTATCTCTTCCCCCATTTTGTACTGACTCCCAGGTTTCTGTGACCCAAGTGCATTATTTTGCACTTTTTTGCATTAAACCTTAGCTGCCAAACTTTTGACCACTCCTCCAGTCATTTCAAGTTACTTTCCACCCTTTCCACCCCCTCTGGAGTGTCTATCCCGTTGCAGATCTTGGTGTCATCCGCAAAGGGGCACACCTTCCCTTCCAGTTCCTCTGCTATGTCACTAATGAAGACATTAAGAGAACTGGTCCCAGTACTGATCCCTGTGGTACCCAGCTGGTCACTCTCCCCTCCTTAGAGTGAATTCCATTTACCATCACCCTCTGCTTCCTATCCCCTAACCAGTTTCTTATCCAAGTTACCAGCTTACTGGCCATCCCCATGCTACCCAACTTGTTTACCAGCTTCTTATGTGGAACAGTGTCAAAAGCCTTGCTGAAGTCTAAGTAGGCCATGACCAGCACGCCCCCGCCCCACCAATCAAACACCCTGGTTTGTCAGTCAAGAAAATCTATCAGATTTGTTTGGCATGACCTCTCCTCCGTAAAGCCATGATGCTTCGGGTCCTGCAGCCCATTGGATTTCACGTGTTCCATAAATCTTTCTTTCAATAGTGTTTCCATCAGTTTCCCTACTACAGATGTCAGTCTGATAGGCCTGTAATTTCCTGCCTCCTCCTCCTTGCTACCACTTTTGTGAAGTGGGACTACGTTCGCCCTTCTCCAGTCCTGCAGGACCACGCTGGTCTCCCATGAACTGTTAAACAAGTCTGTCAGGGGGTGCAGCTAGCACCTCCCTGAGTTCCTTTAACACTCTTGGATACACCCCGTCTGGCCCCATGGCTTTGTCCACCTACAGATTAGCGAGTGCTTTCCTGCCCCTCTCCTTAGAAAAGGGACTGGTGTCCATTTCCCTCCTCCCCAATCTCTTGGGAGCTTATTTGTGGTCCCTCCCCCTTCCCCTCAGCTACGAATACTAAGCAGATATATTTGCCAGATTTCGCACCATTTTTAAGCTGATAATGTGAATTTGTGTGGATTTTAGTAGGAGAAAAGACTGTACATTTTAGAAAGACTAATGAGACTTTTTAGTGTGTGTGGCCAGCTAAAGTGCGGGTTGCATAGTGACATTTCCTGTGGCACATCTCAGCAACACTGGTACTTTGATTAACTTCCAGTAGTACCTGAACTAATGAATAGTGTAGATTTACACTGGATAGGCTAGCCGAGTTGCCACAGCTCATGCCCAGCGGGTCCTGCATCTGGTAAGGGCAGCTTGGTGTCTCTCAGTACCACTGGTACATTGATTAGTAGTGCCTTCTCTATAAACTGTTTCCCAAAGTTCTTTACAACCTAAAAGGGCAGGGTTGGGGGAGATTTTTAACATAATTTTACTTGTCCAGTGCATATTGCAAACTGATCGGGACTAGTGCAGTTAACCCCCTGCTTGTCTATCTTGAGAGTGCAGGTCTTCTATGTCTGTTAAAGAAGTTAAAAATGCCATACTTTAGCAGATTCTAGTCCTCAAGCCAATCCCCCTCAGTGTTCCAGATAGCCTGGTATGATTAACAGCTCTAACAATACAATTACCTGCCAGTACAAGATAGGGGCCACACAAAAGACTCAGTGTGAGTAATTACCACTTCATTGTTAGGGTTTGCAGCTAGTTTCCAGGCTGTGATTAGGACTGGAGTGCTGTTAAATCACTAGCTTACACTATACTGAGTTTAATCCTGTTTACACTACCCTATTTGCAGTGCATTAACCCATGCGTAGAGATTAATGCACTGCAAATGTCACCACGTGGACACTCATTGGACTGCCTCAGGATGCCTGTGGTTCAAGTTTTTGCAGTGACACAGGAGAGGGTATCCATTTCGTATCGAGCACATTTCCACAAAAGGTAAACATGATCGTGCACACGAACCACAGCGCAGCTCATTTTTCCTGTCATGCATGTTTGACCACAGCATCAGGAACAGTAACCATGCAGTGCAACTTGTGGTGGAGCAAAGGGGGGGCTGTGTAAACTCGGACTGCCCCTGTGGACAGACAGCGCAGAGAATGAGGAGCGGCAACAATTTCACATCGCTGCTGCGGTGTAAACAGGGCTTCTGTCTCCCTAGGATGCCTCACACATTATTAAGGCCAGTGCTAATCATTTGCCTACATTTTGAGAGTCAGTATTCAACATTTCAGTAACAAAATGTTAAGAGGTATACAGGGTCTGCCCTGCTTGTGGTAGGTTTTATCTCAGACTCTTCATAGCTGCTCCTTCTCCTTTCCCAGTGTCCCAGCTCTGTACTTTCTCCGGCCACCACTGCATGCTAATAAGCGTACCTCTCAACCTCTCAGCATTAAAATGCATAGCACTGTCCTTCAACATTCAGAGCAAATGGTCAGAATGTGTAGTACTTTCTTATTTTAGAGAATAACATGACTAACAATAGTGTGATCCAAATGTTTAGTGTTAGGAAATGTTTTTATCAAATAAGTTCTATGTTTAATAGTTTGTGTGTCTAGAGATAGCGCTAACATTATGGGCAACATCAGTAAACCTTCACAGAGCAAGAGTAAATCTGAGTGTAAAAATCATAGCGCTATGCATAATTCATAGCAGTTGAGAGAGATGCTGATGAGATTGACCCTGGAATGACCCACCATAGTCCTGTAGCTGTCATTACTGGTAGGAGTAGGAGTTCCCAACTTTTCCCAATACATCACACACACGTCAATGCCATCCATGCACTTCCACCCTTATCACTTTCAGCATGTCCTTTCATCCTAAATGCACTGCGCTGGTACATGAATGGTACAAAAAAAAAAACTCCTAATAAAATAGATAAGATAATACAAAGGGGGCCAGGGGGTGATCTACAGACCTCCAGCACAGGGGGAGCAGGTGGATAAAGATATGATGGAACAAATCCAAGGGATGGCTAACAAGGGGGAGGTATTGTTGGTAGAAACCTTTAATCTACCAGATGTGGATTGAAGCCTCCCAGCTGTAGCAACAGTTAAAAGTAGGAAAATCTCAGACTCCCTCCAAGGGGCATTCCTCAGGCAACTAGCTAAAAAAACACTCATGAGGGGGTGATACTGGACCTGGTACTGTCAAAGGGTAACTCAGCTGTTGACATCACAGTACGGACTGGAGCCACCTGGGGACCGTGATCATTTTACGGTGTGGTTCGATACGAGAACTGGGCAGAATCAAACCACACTAAAATTAGGGTCCTGCGCTTCAGGAGGGCCAATTTCAAGAAAATGGGAGCGTGCCTCAGGGAAACCCTAGCAGAGATAGGGAAAGTGGGAGGGGTAGAGAGGAACAGTGGACAAAAATAAGAAAGGCCATTAGGAAGGCTACAAACCTTAATGTCAGACAGGTTAAAAAGAGCAACAGAAAAATAAACTGATATGGTTCTCCAAGGAAGTAGCAGGGAAAGTAAAGATGAAGAAGCCAGCATTCAAAAGGTACAAGTCAATGCAGAAGGAATAGGATAGGGAGGGTTATCAGGAGAAACAAAGGGAGGCAGGGAAAGCAGTTAGGAGCGCAAAGGCACAAACAGAGAAGAACATTGCCAAGTCAGTAAAAAGGGGGATAAAACATTCTTTAGGTATATAGGCGAAAAGAGGCAGAGCAAGGCAGGGATAGACTAAAAGGGGAATGAGGGGATTGTGTGGAAGAGGACCAGAAGAAAGCTGACATATTAAACAATTACTTTTGTTCAGTATTTGTGTAACCCCTCATCCCTACCTTTCTAGCAAAACGACAAGTGGCATGCTGTTGAAGCTGACAGCAGTACCTGGTGGGGACTGGGTTCGGGGAGGATGAGGTTACTCGGCACAGGGGAGCCTAGGTTTGGCTACTCTGCACAGGGGCACCCAAGTAAATCCGAACACAGGAAGCAATAACTGTAATGTCCAGAACCAGGAATGGGATTCTTCAGTGTGGCTTTTATTCACATCCAAGCTGAACAAACAAAGCACAGATGGACCCCCATGGGGCTACATTCTTGGTAGTGCAGATTAGAGACAACAGAACACTTTATCACTATTTCCAGCCCTCAGGCTCTAAACCCACCAGGCACACAGCCCGGACTTGCACGCAGCTTTGGGTACACAGCCTGACTTGTACACACTTGGGTTTTCCCCACTGGCCCGGCTCCCCCGCCGGCCACTTGATCCGTGGTCCATTTGAGGAATGAACCAATTGTCCTGTTGTGGCTCCCCAAACCACACTAGAGTCTTTGACTCCTAGAGAGAATTTTCCTTACAATCCCACGTCTGGGTACCTCCCTCATCACTGGCCAAGTGCCTTAGGAAAAGTAGAAATCCACAGAAGAAATCCATAGAGGTGGACCTGGTCACTAAAGATGGGGGGCCACCCACCTCCAGCTCCCACAGCCCATACCCGGCCATTTCTCTGGAAACTGAACAATTCCTTTACTGAACTTTCAAATGTAGATTCTGGGTAGACGTCTGTCACATCTCCTCTACATATCATTTGCATCCCAACAAGTGCTGGACTTGAACCTACTTTTAATTTGCTTAGCCCATTACTCTAGGCTTCCCAATATTTAGCAGTTCAATCCCCACATTGTCACATAAGTCCCAGGGTGAAAAAACATAGGCCCTTTCAGCAAGAGCAGACACTCACCCTCACGTTGCAGGTGCCCCACAGGCAACTCACAAATCTTCTTGTTCTCCCAAATAAACACTGGAACACATAGGCAGCTTTTCCTTCACAAGCAGAACTAGGGGGTTGCCCCAGGAATCTGCAGGGAAACCTTTCCTGCCCCCCTTCCGGAGGGAGGGGGCACTGAGATCCGAAAACAGTGGTCTCCACCACTTCAGTTATCTTTTGTGTCTCTCTTTAAGGTGGAGACACACACCCTTCTACTTAAAAAGTAGCCCTCTGTCAGGGCTGAGGCTCCTAGAGCCTTCACTGAGCTGCTTTCTCAGCAAGCTCCCAACTTCACACTCACTCACTGAAGACTGAACTGAAGACTCTGACTTCAAAAACTCCCAACGTTCTATCTCACTCCCTCTGCTGCAGATTCCAATGTGGCTCATGCAGCTGCGATAGTTCTATTGGTGATGTCATCCCTCAGTCTCAGCTGAGACTGAGAACAGAGTGAGACAGTGTGAAACCCATTTAACTGGAGTTTCACAAGCTGCCTTCCTTGCCTACCACTAGGTCTTACTGGGATTCTAGTAACCCCAGGTAACAAAGGGGGGTTACACTCGCCCTTGACCAGGAAAATGACTGTCCGCAGTCATTATTTACCCAGCCTTAGGCCATCCCACCCTATGTGCTACCTGCGGAGGTGGGTGATCAGGCCCCCTCCTACCATGTGCAAGCACAGGCAGGCAACACTAAGGGCCTAGAGGCCTTTAGCTGACATATCAGGCCTCTACACTATCCACTTACTATGGACGCCTAGTGGCTCTGGTAGAACTATCCAGAGCACAGCCCTGATAGATCAGCACTGCGGTCCCAATGTCCATTCAGGACCACAGCCTGTCTATGCCCTCTAACCCTCTAGGGAAAACCTATCTGCCTTTAAGCTAATACCCCCAAAACAAAAACAACCCGGGGACCTCCCCGACCTTGGGCAACCTGCAACCACACACCATTAAAATACCATTTTACTGTCTCCTCCCTACCCCCACAACCACACCTGTGGAAGGAAAGGGTTAATACAGTAATAACAATAACACCACAGTACTTTAAATTTCTACACACGAAAGCACTGATGAGGAAGTCCGATGAGCCTCTCCTCCTCTTCTTGTCTTCTCTTCTGTCTTCCCAGGAACACCTGTAAGAAAAATAAAGACAACACACACTCCTAATCTGCATACACAGTCTACCTAAACCCCTACCATCAAAACACTAAAGAATCCCAAAAAGATTTTTTTAGAAAAAGGTAGAAAAGCAGTATTTACATTAGAAAACAACGACATTATTTACAATACACATTTTGGGGGGATGGAGTGCCCTAAAACTCCCAACTAGTGACCACAATGTCCGAAGGCTAGTCCAATAAAGAGTCTCTCCTGGGCCGGAGCCCGGTGAAGCACAGTTCTAACAGGCCAAAGTCCCGAAGGGGAGAGTCTTTGAGGACAGTTCACACATTTTGAAGTCTGTGTAGTGGTGTGTACTGCAATGTCATAAAGATAGAAAAGTTCGGACTTACCAGCCACTTGTAGAATGGAAATTTTGGGACCGACCTGCACCTCTGACGAAGACTCTCCCTGGCAGCATTTCTTCCGATACAGCTGGGTGGACATCTTCAGGGAACCACAGGAGGGCACATCTGGGAACTGCTGGGTTGATGTCATCTCTGGAGATGGAACCTTAGAACAGGAACAAAAAGAAAACAGCTGGTCCGACGTCATCCGATTACCAGGCGATGAACAGGATACAGCTGAGCTGGTGTCCTCTCTGGATCTGAAGTCATCTGGTGGGCCAGTCGATGGTTTCTGGAAAGGCCAGTACACTGTAGACAGATGAATGTGGGGCACCTGAGTCCTGGATATCCATATTGGCAGATCAATAAAGGCACTTCACAGTCTGGTGTGGCAGTATTGACTACCACTGCTCGGCTTTCCATTTTGTAGGCACGGGCACATTTGCTGGGAGGTCCTTGCACTGAGGTCAATAGTACCGAGGGTCAGGAGCTTGAATTATTACCCCATCTGGGCACACATATTTCACACAGTGGGAGATTTCACGTCCCTCTCCGTCCACTATTCACACTCTGTCTATAAACAGTGTCCTGCCTCTCTTCCACTGGGTATACTTCTCATGAAACAGTCTGTTCTTTACATGCTTGTTGGCCCCAGGATGCACACTTTTCATGGCTTCATCCCAGATCCAGGATTTCCTGCAGTTCTCAATCTCCTCCCAGACTTTCCGAGGAAAGGTAGGAAAGGTCATACCATAGATCTCATTCGCCTTCCTACGAAACAGTCTCTCCTCTTTACTTGCTTTGGTCAATCTAAGACTGCTGGCCTGGCTTGGGGGTTGCCAGTCCTGGTTCTGCCAGCTACGCATCCTTAAAGAAATTAGAAATGGATCCCTGACTTCTTCCTCTTGCGAAGCCAGGGCAGTGGCATCACCACATTCTTCCATGCATTCCTCCGAGGCAAGATCTTGAGGCTGTGTACCCGTTCCTTTTTCACAAGACCACATAGGTTCCCCCTCATCTTCCTCTTCACTGAGGATCTGAGCCCAGGAGTCAGCAGTCGTCCTCACTCCTGAGACTATCCACTCATCACTAGGTGTGGAGGTTGACACCTCCCACTCAAAGGCCTCCCGCATCTCATCTTCGTCTAAGAGACTTGGGCTAGCCCCCCCCCCCACAGGGATCTATTGATGCTTTATCCGAACTTTCCTTCTGGGATCCAGCATCCAAAAGTTCAACTTCAGGTTCTGTCTCTAACTCTGCACCCTCTAGCTTTGTGCCACACTCCCCCGAGGGGCCTTCCTCCACAGGCACCGTCTGGTGCTGTGTGCTGCCAACTGCAGATTCCTGAACCTTTGTCCATGTGGGAGCCAACCGAATTTGAGGCGCTGTATACAAGCCATATTTTTCTAGGCATCCAACACAGTGAGAAATCATGAAGACGTCCCTTCTAGCTCTCAAGCATATTTGACATACATGCACTGGAAAACCAGGAATCGCCACATGAGGAGGTAGTTGCCCTCCATAGCCCCACTTTTCAATATTCCTCAGTCTATTTACTGCTGCTGCTACTGCAACCCGGGTATGATCCGGGTAACGAGCTGGTCCTGAGGCCATAACTGCAGAAAAACAAACAAAAGTTCACTGTAACTGAAAGTCCCAACTTTATTGAACACACTCTTTAGTTGTAAAATGGCTCCTCTGCTGCTGTGTTTACTTTACTACCCCACCCTGTAATGGCGGCGGCAGCACTCCTGTGCATCAACATTTAGAATCTGGGTCAAGCCACTGCGCACCCGATTTACACAAACTACTGATAACTTTTGCTCAAACTGCACAACTTGCTCTGTTCTTGCTTTAAACACATTTACAGTATTTTCCACGGACTTTTTACATGCTGTAAACATTTTTTTGTTTTACAGTCCCCTAAAGCTTCAGGTTTTTAGCACAGGATTGCCTGTATAACTAGTGCTGCACTTTGGCTACAACCCACAGTCTCTCTCTGGCTTCAAACTTTAAACTGAGGCTAAATTCATTACTATGCACACAGTCAATGGCTTAACAGACTTTCACTTGCTGGCAGGACTTGACACAGTCGTTAATTGCAAACCGACTATGCTGCTGCACACACATTTATATGGCGCAGGGCAGAAAATCACTGTTTGAGCAGTTTTTAAGTTGTGACTTACTGTTATCAGTAGCAGTTTGCTGTGATGGGGAAAAACGGACTGCAGCCAGTTCTTGGAGGCCTCAGAACAGAAACGGGCGGACAGTCCTACTGATCGTCTTCTCGACCACCAAACTTGCAATTCCGACGATTGATTAGCGGGTTGAGCCCGATTTTAAACTAGAAAGTCAATTTTTACAAAGTTTACAGCAATTTTAACACTCCGCGATGCTCCTCCACTAGCCAATACATGCACTCCACTCACACTCCCTCTCGAATGCTGGGGCAGTCACTGTAGAGCTGGCTGAGGGGAGGGACTGATCTCAGCCTGACCAATCACACGATGCCGTGCAAATTAGCCTCTTCTTCCTCGCGAGGGCTCTTCTCCTCACAGCGATCGTCGAGCAGGCAAATTTAAACTGCAGAATGCAACTTTTTTTTTTTTTTACCAACTGACTCCACGGCGGGAGCCCATTTCAGCCATTTAACATAGCCATTACACCTGCAAGTCTCTCCTTTATTCAAAAAAGCATTTCCAACGTCCAGGGCACAATTTTTCTGTTGCTACCCCTAGTCTTCCATATTTTTCTTTACCACAGTTTATTTTAAAAGCATTTCAAACATCCAGGGCACAATTTTCCTATTGCTACCCCTAGTCTTCTACACTTTTCTTTACCACAGTTTATTTTACAAGCAGGCAAAAACGCTGTAAACAATTTGATGCAGGACTAGGGCACACTCTTTGGCTTTACTGCTCCTTGGTAAACAGTTGGCAATTTTAAACAGCAGCACAAGATCCACAGCACACAGCAACACACTAGTTACTTGCTTCAGCTTTTTGGGCTACCCACTGCCAGATAGCCAAAACGCTATCCCCCTTGCCCAAGCACCTTCCTCCCAGAACAAAATCCAAAGTGGTGCCTCCATTTTTGTAACCCCTCACCCCTGTCTTTCTAGCAAAATGACAGGTGGCATGCTGTTGAAGCTGACAGCAGTACCTGGTGGGGACTGAGTTCGGGGGGGAGGATGAGGTTACTCGGCACAGGGAAGCCTAGGTTTGGTTACTCTGCACAGGGGCACCCAAGTAAATCTGAACACAGGAAGCAATAACTGTAATGTCCAGAACCAGGAATGGGATTCTTCAGTGTGGCTTTTATTCACATCCAAGCTGAACAAACAAAGCATAGATGGACCCCTGCAGCGCTACATTCCTGGTAATGCAGATTAGAGACAACAGAACACTTTATCACTATTTCCAGCCCTCAGGCTCTAAACCCACCAGGCACACAGCCCCCGGACTTGCACGCAGCTTTGGGTACACAGCCTGACTTATACACACTTGGGTTTTCCCCACTGGCCCGGCTCCCCTGCCGGCCACTTGATCCGTGGTCCATTTGAGGAATGAACCAATTGTCCTGTTGTGGCTCCCAAACCACACTAGAGTCTTTGACTCCTAGAGAGAATTTTCCTTACAATCCCACGTCTGGGTACTTCCATCATCACTGGCCAAGTGCCTGAGGCAAAGTAGAAATCCACAGAAGAAATCCGTAGAGGTGGACCTGGTCACTAAAGATGGGGGGGGGGCACCCACCTCCAGCTCCCACAGCCCATACCCGGCCATTTCTCTGGAAACTGAACAATTCCTTTACTGAACTTTCAAATGTAGATTCTGGGTAGACGTCTATCACATCTCCTCTACATATCATTTGCATCCCAACAAGTGCTGGACTTGAACCTACTTTTAATTTGCTTAGCCCATTACTCTAGGCTTCCCAATATTTAGTAGTTCAATCCCCACATTGTCACATAAGTCCCAGGGTGAAAAACATAGGCCCTTTTAGCAAGAGCAGACACTCACCCTCACGTTGCAGGTGCCCCACAGGTGACTCACAAATCTTCTTTTTCTCCCAAATAAATACTGGAACACATAGGCAGCTTTTCCTTCACAAGCAGAACTAGGGGGTTGCCCCAGGAATCTGCAGGGAACCCTTTCCTGCCCCAGAGGGAGGGGCACTGAGACCCGGAAACAGCGGTCTCTACCACTTCAGTTATCTTTTGTGTCTGTCTTTAAGGTGGAGACACACACCCTTTTACTTAAAAGTAGCCCTCTGTCAGGGCTGAGACTCCTAGAGCCTTCACTGAGCTGCTTTCTCAGCAAGCTCCCAACTTCACACTCACTCACTGAAGACTGAACTGAAGACTCTGACTTCAAAAACTCCCAACGTTCTATCTCACTCCCTCTGCTGCAGATTCCAATGTGGCTCATGCAGCTGCGATAGTTCTATTGGTGATGTCATCCCTCAGTCTCAGCTGAGACTGAGAACAGAGTGAGACAGTGTGAAACCCATTTAACTGGAGTTTCACAAGCTGTCTTCCCTGCCTACCACTAGGTCTGACTGAGATTCTAGTAACTCCGGTAACAAGGGGGTTACATTTGCAAAAGAAGGTTTAGGTGATGGGCCACAGATAAGGGAAAGGTGCATTAAAAGTAGGGAGATGGACACTAGCCCTTTTGCAGAGGAGCGAGTTCTCAGGGAACTAGCGCAACTAAAGGTGGACAAGGCAATGGGGCCAGGATGGGGTTCACAACAGGACACAGAGGGAACTTATGGAGGAGTTGACTGCACCTCTGACGGCACTGTTCAACCTATCACTGGATACTGAGGAAGTTCTGGGGGACTGGAGGAGGGCGAATGTGGTCCTACTTTACAAAAGTGGGAATAGGAAGGCATCAGGAAACTACAGACCTGTAAGCCTGATGTCAGTGGTGGGCAAAGTTATGGAAACACTACTGGAGGAAAGGACAGGGGAATACCTTGCGACCAGTGGATTATGGGATCTGAGGCAGCATGGGTTCACATGAGGAAGATCTTGCTAAACAAACCTGATCGGGTTCTTTGACTGGGTGACCATGGAAGTGGAGCAGGGAGGAGCAGTGGATGTGGCATACCTGGACTTCAATACAGCCTTCGACACCATTCGACCCAGAAGGCTGGTAAACAAGCTGTCCTGGAAGCAGTTTGAGATGACTTGGAATGGCACAGAAGACCTGACGGACTGTCTCTTTGGATATCCTTCTGGTTGAATACCTCTTTCTAGATTCCCACAATATACTGCAGAGGTGTTTAAGCAGTGGCTGACTGTACTCAATAAAAGATTATTGCCCATGGAGACACTTTTTCTGAGATCCCTTGCAATGAACAATGCCTTTCCACCCAATTCTTTGGATAGATCCTTAACCCAGTGGTATAAATATAATATCAAACATATTTTTCAATTATTTCACCCTCAGGGCCTTTATTCATTTGTCCAGCTCCAGGCTCAGTATAAAATACCCCAGGACTTCTTCCATAAGTATTTGCAGCTAAAATCTTATTTGCGGCCAATGAAGGAAGCACTGGCAGCAGTGGCTGAAACTCCCCCACTAATAATCAAATTACTTCTATCACAGAGATAAGGTACCACTCTAGACCACAGTATCAGTCTGGACTACCTTGCTTTGGGAGAAAAATCAGAAGACTCTACTGAGTCAATTAGAGCCCGTTGGTCCTTGGAATTGGGGACTGACCTACAGGTTACTAACTGGAAGATGGCCTCCCCACTTATGCTTAGGGCCTCGGGATCCCCATATTGGAAAGAGTTTGCATGGAAATTTCGATATAGATTTTTACACACTCCTGCTGTGGTAGCTAGTTCTACAGGCGATCCTGAAGGAAAGTGCTGGAGGGGATGTGGAGCAGTACATGCAGACCAGACTCATATATTTTGGAATTGCAGCATGCTGGGTCCTTATTGGGGAGGTAGTGCAGGAGCTGGTGGCAATATATGAAAACCCAGGTCTTTTTACCTCTGGGTATATATGGACAGCTACTACCCCATTTGGTCAAAATGTAGAGAAGAATGCATACCAGCAAACTACATTGCTAATATTGGCAGCAAAAAAGGTAATAACCAGACTATGGGGAACGAATAGGCTGCCAACTAAGGGAGAGTGGTTAAACTTGACAAGAGAGAGACATATAGGATGGAGAGAGGATGGCAGCCAGAGTATGGGATAGAGTGGAGGTATTTGATACAAAATGGAGAAAATTGATTATGTACCAGTTAAACACTTATTCAGACTTTGTTCCTTGAAGCTAATCAAAACAATACTGCAGAAATGTTAAAACGAGACCTGTCTAGTTCATGTGATTAATTAGTCCTGATGCTGGGTGAGAGTTTTTTTTTTAAAGTCCAATGTATAATTATATAAACTGAAAGAATATATCTATGTAAAAATGTCTTGTATAATGTATACATGTCCTCGTGCCTAATAAAAATTTTATTATAAAAAAAAAAGAGGAAGAGAGGGGGCCATGGTACAAACCAGTGGGGGGAGGGGTGACTGGGTGTTGTTATTTTTTTGCTGGGGTGAGAAGCAATGAAGAAGCAGGATAAATGTGCAGTCTTGGAATATTTCTTGGTTTGCATTTTTTTTACTGAGTAATTGCACAAAATTCTCCATTATAATTGTGGACTAGTGCATTTTGAATCAACTTGGTTCTGCTGGTTAGTGCAGCAAAATTTTAAGGTTAATTCCTGGGGAAGCGACAGAATGTTGCTAGCATTTTCAGATCACAGATATATTCAAAGATCACAGATACAGAAAGAGTACAGGGAGAGTAAGCGATTTGCTCACAGTAACACAGTGAGTAAGTGGCAGCTGTGGGATTCAAACCCAGATGTCCAGATTCCCAGATATGTGTGCTAACCACTACACTAAACTGATTCCCTAGCTAGCTAGGTAACTAGAGAAGAGAAGACTGAGTGGGAACATGATTATGCTGTTCTATATGTTAAAAGTGACGAAAAGGGTGAACCATACACAAATGTTTGAGACAGAGCACGCAAACAGAAGAACAACCCTTCAAACTGCAGTGAGAGTAAGGGACAGGGTGAAAGAAAACATTAGAAAGCATTATTTCACACAGTGGGTGGTTGACATGTGAAATAGCTTATCCAGCGAGACTGTGGAAACTAGCTCTGTTCAGATTTTCAGACTAGGACAAGACAGATACCTGAAGGAGATTAGCACTGAGGGTTTCACACCATGAGCAGAGGTAGCATTCTTGCTAATAAGATTGGATGTCTTAAGTGTATAGTCACTGCAAGGCAGCACAAGCATTTGTCAATGCCAAATGTTTGCTTGCTGGTATTGGGATTGGTAGTGCAGGAGTTAGAGAGATGCATAATAGGCATGGCAGTGAAGTATTGAAGTAATGCCACCCCCCCCCACCTTGCAGAGACTGACAGGTGTTGGGGGGTGTGCCTTTGGGTCATCAGCCAAAACACTTATGCCATTCCACCTCACACCACCCTGCAGACACCGACAGGTCTCGTAGTGTGCCTTAAGGTCTTCGGCCCTCACGCTCATCCTGTTCCATAAGGAAATAAGTTGAGATGGGTGCAGTATAGGAGAACGGGGTGAACGTTAGGTCCAAAGACCCCAAGGCACACCTCGATGTCTGTCAGTGGTTGCAGGGTGGGGCTGGAAAGGCATGAGCATTACGACTGGCAACCTCTACTCACATCTCCAACACCTGTCAGTCTGTACAGGGTGGGTGTTATGGTTGGAAACCCTAATGCCCAGGGCGTTTGTTGGTATTTTCACTCCAAATTTTCAACATTGACTTTTTGGGACCCCATCTCATGAACAGTGACAGTATCATTTCGTTACTCAATCCCAAAAGGTGATTTTATACAGCGAGTGTGCCATTCGGTGCCACAAAGTGAAAACACATTTTGGGCAGGATGTGAAAAATTACAGCTGTACTGTTCATGAGGAGGTGTGAAAAAATGGCAATGTTGAAATTCTGGAGTGAAAATATGAAGAATTGGCAAAGTTACAAGTGTGCGAAGAAAGTGTGCAACGCATGCTCTTAACGCAGTCATTTTTTGGGATGTCTTCACCAAATTTTCAATATGGCCTTTTTGAGACCTCCCCTTATGAACAGTGGCACTGTGATATTGTTAATCTGTCCCGAAAGTTGATTTTGCACAGCAACCGCGCCATTCTGCGCCACAGGTGCCAAAACACATTTTGGGAAGGATGCAAAAAATGACAGCTATACTGTTCATAAGGAGGTGTGAAAAAATGGCAATGTTGGAAATTTGGAGTGAAAATATTAAAAATTGATGAAGTTACGAGTGTGCATAGAAACTGCACAATGCACGCTCATAACGCAGTCATTTTTTTGAGTTGTTTCACCAAATTTGCAAGAAGGGCTTTTTGGGATCCCACCTCATGAACAGTGGGCACTGTTGGTTCCTTAATTGGTCCCAAAAGGTGAGTCGGCGTAGCGACCACAAAATCACCTTTAGGGACCGAGAAATGAAATGACAGTGCCAGTGTTCATGAGGTGGGGTCCCAAGAACTCCATGTTGAAAATTTGGGACCAAAACTCCAAAAATTGGCTGAGATATTAACTTAAGTTGAAACCCCCCATTGACTGCCATTATAGGGCTTACGGTTGGTCTTTGAAGAGTGCAGACATGTTTCCGGTCCACATAAGATCGCTGTTCCTGACCTCCAGAGGTATGTATGGGTGAGGGGCATGCGGGGAGGTGTGGTGCGCAGAGGAAGAGTGTGGGTTGGGGGGGGGGTCGGAGGGAACAATGAGTGACCGTTTCTTTTTTTTTCAGGTTTAAAAAAAAAAGGCGTTGGAGGACTGTTTTCTTTTTTACAGGTGAAATATGAACAAAATGGATTTTGGCACACTGGGGTGGACTCCCAGTGTGCCAGAGTACTGGGTGGGGATCAGTGCTGACCCAGGGATTGGGCACCTGAGGTAGGCTGAGAAAATAGGGGCATGGGGGGCAGCACATCTGACAACAGAAGTGGGCATCCCAGTGTCAGAAACATCAAAGAACTATTTTTTGGAACACTGGGGTGGCTCCCAGTGTGCCACATTAATGGGGGGAGGGGGGATACATGGTGACATGGGGATTGAGCACCCCAGTGTTGGCAGGGGATGGAGAACAGAGGGTGCGGGGTGGGCAGCAGCAGTGGGAGAGAGTGGGAGGGTTTTATGGCGGTGCGATGGAGAAACGGAGGGTACGGGGTGGGCAGCAGAAGTGGGAGGGAGTGGGAGGGATTTTATGCCGGTGTGATGGAGAATGGAGGGTGTGGGGCAGGTAGCAGCAGTGGTAGGGAGCTGGAGTGTTTTATGCCAGTGTGATGGAGAATGGAGGGTGCGGGGTGGGCAGCAGAAGTGGGAGGGAGTGAAAGAGTTTTATGCTGGTGCAACGGAGAATGGAAGGTGCAGGGCAGGCAGCAGCAGTAGGAGGGAGTGAAAGGGTTGTATGCCAGTGTGGGGCAGGCAGCAGCAGTGGGAGAGTTTTATGCTGATGCAGGGAACGGAGGCTGCGGGGCGGGCTGCAGCAGTGGGAGGGTTTCATTATATGCTGGTGCGACAGGGAATGGTGGGTGCAGGGTGGGCAGCAGCAGTGGGAGGGAGCTAACATTTAAATTGGTTGTCCTGCTGTGTGCCTGGTTGGAAGGGAGGGGGGAGCTAATGCTATAATAATGAAACTACCCCGATTGCAGTGGCAGATTTTCAAGTGTGGTGCTCGCTCTGAAACTGCCATCATTGGCAGCTTCAGCATTAATTGGCGGCCGAGGGATGTGACCATTAACGTGTCCGCTACATTGGCCACACCTCTGCAATGCTCTACTATCTCAACATGTTTCTTGTGCACTGCGCATGCAAGCAAACATAATAAGGGAGCAGCCAAGATGGACCCAGAGTACCCTCCATCACCAAAGTATTATGTTGCTATGAAAAGGGGTGCGTCTACAGATGGAACTTAGGGTGTGGTTTATTTTCCAGTTCTTGGGTCACAAGTTCCCTAACCATGTGTTTGGGACACAAGCTTCCTAGTTAATTTGAAAAAAAAAATGCTGCTGTGGCTGAGGGTATTCTTCCTTTCCTAATCTCTTATAAATTGTATTTTGAGTAGCTAGGCCTTTCCTAATTCATGACACATCAATCAATCAATCAAAACTTTATTTATATAGCGCCTTTTGAAATCAAGGCGCTGTACCCAGTATGAACAGAATATTAAAAACAGGCAACAATATAAATTATTTAAAATCAGTCTGGGAAGGCACACACACACACACACACACACATATTAGATTGAGCCTAAAATGTATTAGACCGTTTCAAAATTGCCATTTATTATTTGCAAATGCCAATCTCGTGTTACAACAACATATGCTCACCTCCCCAACAAAACACAATAAGAATATATTCATACAACACTTAGAAATACAAGTCTCTATAAATTTTAAATACCTCAAGGCATTCTGGATGATTGGCTGCAAATTTCTTCCACTCCTCCAAAGTGTAGTGCTTGTGAATAACGGTGAACATAGCATGCTGGAAACAAACAGAAGGCATTGCATTATAAAACACTTTTGACATTTCAGCCTTTTCCATTTATCTCGCAAGAACTATCATGAGAGGCAATTAATGTCAGTATTTAGCAGTAGTTGAGTAAATTGTTCTAACAATACATGTCATGTGGGAAAGAAACCATATAATTCTGACACAGTACTGACATTCATAAAGTACACTATCTGTACTATGGTACACCACGTACTGTATGTCAGCACACTGTTGTGTGTTTGTTTCCTAATATACCAACGATGGAGGACAGTGTGATCCAGTGGTTAGACTCCTAAACTGTGGACTAGGAGGTCCCATTTTATTTATTTTTTTATTCAGTTTTTGTTTACCAGGTGGGTTCATGAGACAATAAAATGTCTATTCTTAGACACAACTGAGTAAAATACAATCAGAGATTCATTAAAGGAGAACTGAACTGCACCTGTAAGACATTTTCCCCTAGTAGACTTTTTTTTTTAATAATGGTTCTAAGTATGTTGTTGTTTCTTCTATTCAGGCTTTTTAGTTATCCCAGTGAGTGTTTCTGATGTACCTAAACCAAACAAGAGGAAACACTCTAAAGACTGGGGTCGATACCAGTCCATTTACAGAAGAAAGGGTTCTGAAAGAACTAATAAAATTGAAGGTGGACAAAGCAATGGGGCCTGATGGGATTCATCCAAGAATTCTAAAAGAACTAAGGGTAGAACTAGTGACACTGCTGACTACTCTCTTTAACAAATCATGGGAGGATGGGGTGGTACCTGAGGGCTGGAGGAGGGCGGATGTGATTCCTCTTCACAAAAGTGGGAGCAGGACAGAGGCAGGAAACTACAGACCAGTTAGTTTGACCTCAGTGGTAGGGAAAATGATGGAATCACTTCTGAAGGAAAGAATTTTTGAGTACCTAGAGGCCAGTGGGGCACAGGACCCAAGGCAGCATGGATTCATGATGGGAAGGTCGTGTCAGATGAATCTAATAGATTTCTTCGACTGGGTGACCAAAGTAGTAGACCAGGGAGGGGCTGTGGACATGGCCTACCTAGATTTTAGCAAGGCATTTGATACAGTCCCACACAAAAGATTAATACACAAGTTAGCCAGCCTTGGAGTGGGTCCCAAGGTGGTAGCCTGGATAAAAAATTGGCTAGACAACAGGACACAAAGGGTAGTAGTAAACGGAGTCCACAGTGAAGAAAGGAGGGTTACTAGTGGGGTACGGCAGGGTTCAGTACTGGGACCAGTCCTTTTTAATGTCTTTATAAGTGACATTGCAGAGGAACTGGAAGGAAAAGTATGTCTCTTTGCAGATGACACAAAGATCTGCAACAGAGCTGATACAAGGTGGAGTGGAAAGGATGGGAAGGGACTTGGCAAGGTTGGAGGAATGGTCAAATGTATGGCAGCTCAGATTCAATGCAAAGAAGTGCAAGGTAATGCACCTGGGAAACAAAAACCCAGGGGAAGAGTACACAATGGGGGGATGAGATACTGACAACAGTAAAAATGGAAAGGGACCTGGGGGTAATTATATCAGACGACCTAAAGGTGGGCAAGCAATGTGAGAAGGCAGTAAGGAAGGCTGGGGGGATACTGGGATGCATAGGGAAAGGTATCAATAGTAGAAAACAGGAAGTTGTTATCCCTCTCCCTCTGTACAGACAGTTGATGAGACCCCATCTGGAGTACTGTGTGCAGTTCTGGAGACCCCATCTCCGCAAAGACATAGACAGAGTGGAGGCTGTCCAGAGGAGGGCACCTAAAATGGTGTAGGATCTGCACCAGAAGACATGTGAAGAGAGACTAAAGGAGCTTAATATGTATACCCTCGAGGAAAGGAGGGGGGGACATGATAGAAACTTTCAAGTACCTCAAGGGCATCAACAAAGTCCAAGAGGGTAGCATCTTTCAGAAAAAGAGATGTGCAAGAACAAGGGGGCACAATTTGAAGATAGAGGGGGGACATCTCAGAGGTAATGTGAGGAAGTATTTTTTCACGGAGAGGGTTGTGGATGCATGGAACAGCCTCCCTGAGGAGGTCGTGGAGTCAAGAACAGTGGGGGAATTCAAGAATGCATGGGACAGACATAAGGCAGTCCTAGTGAGGGGTAGGAGGAAGTAAGCTGTTGGTTAACTAGGATCTGCAGCTTATCTGTTAGGTAGGAAAATGGGCAGACTAGGTGGGCCTAGCGGTCCTTATCTGTCGTCAAATTCTATTTTCTACACACTGGTAGTAAGTAAGTAAGTGAGTAAAATTTTATTTAAAGACGCCCATTCTCGGAGGCTCTGGCTGTAATAAATTAACACATATTCAGAGGCAACAATAAAATAATGTAATACAATTATACGTATAGATTATAAAACATTAAATTCAAGAAATCAGCTATACTTACTTTAATTTAGAACCAGAATTCATTCAATCATCAAGCACCATTTTAAAACTGTATAATGTAGTTTAGGTCTTGGCAAAGCTCTTACATTGTTAACGTTTGTGTTCTGATATAATTCTGCAGTTGAGAGTGGCATAAACTACATAATACAGTTCCAGAACAGTACTTGCCACCAGTGTGAAAATCAGAAACACCAACTTAGGGTACTAAAAGGCCCCTATTGATGGAACAATAATAGACATGGAACCAATATTTAAAGAACAGCTTCTACTGGAAACAATGGCTTACAGGTTCAGCACAGTTCTCCTTTAAAAGTAGAACAGGTACAAAAGCAGTACATCATACATAATGTGAGGCACAAAGCAATAATTACATTAAATATCCTGAGACTGATTGATTTTATTTTATGTATTACCATGCTCCCAGAGCCACTCGTTGCTGGATAAGAGTGGTTTCATACGCATTATGCTCGAGAAATTACAGTGAAGCGAAGCAGAATGCAAGTGAAACCACTCTTATCCAGAAACAAGTGGCAAAGGGGAACATATTATTATATTTTTGATTGAGCACGATCGAACAATTGCTCAAGAAGATGGAAGACCTGAGTGCAGCTAAACCCATAGTAAACTGGGTGGGTAACTAGCTAGAGGGGAGGCAGCAGAGGGTGGTGGTCAATGAGGTTAAATCAAAAGAGAGGGAGGCTATGAGTGGGGTTCCACAGGGATCGGGCCTGGGTCCGGTCCTCTTCAACATGTTCATTGGTGACATTGGAGAAGGAATCCAGCAGGTTGTGTCTCTTCGCAGATGACACAAAACTATATGGGAGGGTGGATAGTGACAAGGGAATGAGGGGGGGAGAGAGAGAGAGACCTACAAAAGCTAGAGGGGTGGTCAAAGGTCTGGCAGCTAACATTCAATCCTAGAAAGTGCAAGGTAATGCACCTAGGGAAAAGAACCCCAAGACAGAGTACTGGATGGGAGGAGAGAGACTCAGCACTACAGGTGAGGAACAGGATCTGGGAGTTATCATTAACAACTCACTTAAGCAACTGAGTCGGTGCAACAAGGCCTATATCCAGGCTAATAGGATGCTGGGCTGTATCGGGAGGGGTATTGTTAGCAGAAGAAAAAAGGTAATACTTCCCTTCTACAGATCCCTGGTGAGGCCTCACCTAGAGCACTGTGCCCAGTTTTGGAGCCCTCAGCTCAGAAAGAATAAGGATAGGCTGGAGCCAGTGCAGCACAGAGTAACAAAAATGATTCAGGGCCAGCAGGGCAGATCCTATGAGGAGCACCTCAAGGCACTAAATATGTACTCACTGGAAACCAGAAAGGAGAGGGGAGATATGACAGAAACCTTCAAGTTCCTTAAAGGAATCAACAAAGTGAACTGCGGGGAGCTATTCAGCCCGAATACCAATTCGCAGTCATGTGGACATGAATGGAAATTAAC
Organism: Neoceratodus forsteri; assembly: GCA_016271365.2. Classification (NCBI taxonomy): domain Eukaryota; kingdom Metazoa; phylum Chordata; order Ceratodontiformes; family Ceratodontidae; genus Neoceratodus; species Neoceratodus forsteri. Next base: position 32,078,908 of record CM057456.1, read on the forward strand.
AGGTGGTAGGTTCAGGAGAGATGTGAGGAAGTACTACTTTACAGAAAGGGTGGTAGAACCTTGGAACAGTTTGTTGGCTGAGGTGGTGGGTGCAAAAACAATCAAAGGTTTCAAGCAGGGCTGTGATGTAATGAAGGGAATAGTGGTTACCGGTGGCAACAGGACCAAGGAAGAGACTAGAGAGAGGACAGTGGTGGGTAAGTACCCTGGAGGAACATTTGGTTCCAGGGATTATAGGGAACCTGGGCAGACTTGATGGACCTGTGGTCTTTTTCTGCTGTCACTGTCCATGTTTCTATGTTTCTAATAATACATATATTTTAAAAAACTGTCCCGAAACATGCTCGTTTCCAGGCCATCTGCGCATGAGATGCTCTTCACAGATTAAAAGTGTCTCATATGCAGAGGAATGGAGCACTCTGATTGGTGGGGAGCACTCCACTGATCCCTCAGTGAAGACCTGGTCAGTCCATGCCAGATGCCTATCCATTTTCATGGAAAGTCAGGGAGGAAAACACAAAAGAGAGAAAAAGCATAAACAATATACAATAATACAAAAACAGTAACACACCCAATAATTGAGCAAAGAATTGACAGACTTCACTTGGTAACAAATGTGTTCTCAAACAAATTTTAAATCCATGAACTGATGAATGATTAAACAAATCTATAGGAAATGCATTGACAGTGGATGGGGCTGAAAAAAACAAAGATCTCTGTTCCTGTTTAGTGTACATAAATGGTATTTCAAAGAGTGTTCTATCTGAGAAATGGGTGACTACAGAAGGCCGAGCTAGGGGAAAAGGTCACTGACATTATCGGGCAAACCGTTAGAACAAGCTTTAAACAGAAGACAAGCCATCTGATAGCTAATAGAAAACACTGCCCAATATTTAGTAGTCAAAAGTGAAGTTTACTTCTAGGAAGTTGTGTAACAAAACATACCGAGAATACTGACTAGGCAACCATGCAAAACCAGCCTGCGCTGCCACAGAGGGTTTCTGATTATTACATCAGACCTTGCGAGCGAAGCTCGAGAAGTCCAATGTAATCAGAAGTCTGATGTGGCAGCACAGGCTGATTGGGCATAGTCTCCCAATCAGTACTTTTTATAATGTATAGTTTTTTGTTTTAGTTTTTCATTTTTTTTTAGGCAAGGCAATTTTATTTATATGGCACCCAGTCCCAGAAAGTGGTCTCACAGTGCTCTGCAACAGCAGCGAATGTGCCGGTGGTTTCAGTTCAGACCTTTGACTGCTGTATGCATGGCAGTGTGCTGTAAAACAGAAGCCACAAGGATTTCTGATCAGCTGGAATGCTGTCGTACCACAGAAGGGTACAGTGAGGTTCCATGACCTTTGAACTGAGGCACAACATTTCAGCTGAGATAGAAATTTATGCAGAACAAATAGCAACTATACACTATAGTCTTTTATTTAAGGGAATATTTACTTTATCTTGTGTTGTCTTGGAGGCAGAGCCATAACAAAGGAGGCCATAATCTATTACTGACAACGAAAAGCTCTTTGCTAAGAGCTTACGAGTTTCTGGAATAAAGGATGCATTTGCAGTATACAGGAGACCTAGATGTGTGAATGGTTCTATTTAGCTGGTCAACATATGGCTCAGTTCAGCAGCAGCCACCAATGAACAGAAAACGAGGGTCAGAGCACGGCAGGGAAATATTTTATTTTTCTCTCTTTCCTCGGGCGCTTATTTGGGGGACTGCAAAAATGAGGACATGCTGGCCTGAGTCTGTTCTTTCACTGGGGGACTGTGAGTGTGGGAGGAGGGAAGAAGCCACTAGAGGGCAGGTGAGGGAGGGTCTCTGCAGACACCATTGACCACATGCTACACACCAGTCAATAAGGCAGCTGTAGTTTTTATGGTTTAAAGGGGCTGGAATTGAAGTCTGATCCTCAGTTCAGCAGCAGCCACTGCTGAGCAGACAACGAGGGTCAGAGCAGAGCAGGGAAGTACTTTTTTTTTTCTCTCCTTCAGGTGCTTATTTGGGAGACTGAAAAATGAGGACATGCTGGCCTGAGTCTGTTCTTTCACTGGGGGACTGTGAGTGTGGGAGGAGGGAAGAAGCCGCTAGAGGGCAGGTGAGGGAGGATATGTTCAAACTCTATCGACCATGTGCCACACGCCAGCCAGTAGGGCAGCTGTAGTATCTGTGGTTGAAAGGGTCTGGAATTGTAGTCTCATCCTCAGTTCAGCAGCAGCTGCCACCAAGCGGACAACAAGGATTGGAGCACGACAGGGAAGTGCCATTTATTTTTCTCTCTCCATCATGTGCTTATTTGGTTGACTCCAAAAATGAGGTCATGTTGTCCTGATTTTGTTGTTTCAATGGGGGACTGTGTATGTGGGAGAAGGGAGGAAGACACTAGAGGCCTGGTGAGGGAGGGTCTGTGCAGATGCCATTGACCTTGCACTACACACCAGCCAATAGGGCGACTGTAGGGCATCTATAAATCCCAGAGTTCCAAGTGACCCCAAAGTGTGAGTTCCACAATGCAGGAGTGTGGCATCTAACTAAGTCAGCTCTGAGTCATCAGCAGAGCGCCTGCAGGGAGGACCACAGGACACACTGGCTGGTAGACGGTAGGCAAGTGTAAAGGGAGAGCAGAAAACACACTGTTGGGTGTCAGTATGGGTTTGCAGCTGATCCCTATCTAGGGTCAGCTTGTAAATATAAAACAGATTAGGGGAGTGCTAGAGAGGGCAGCCTGCTTCTATCTAGGACCAGCCCATAAGGGTAACACAGGCAAGGGACTGCAGCTGGTCTCTATCTAGGGTCAGCCCACATTTGTATTGAGATTCAAGGAAGCTGCAGGGGGTTGGACTATTGAGGGTTAGCTGCCTAGGATAGTGCGGAATTGTGACGTTTGTGGCATACCCAAAAGGATCATATAAGGAGTTTCCTATCTGGAGGGTGACTGGGCCAGGGGTCGGGAGGATTTTGGGGAACAGGAACATGTACAGCAGAGGGTGGTGTACTGTAATAGTTGTGGGGTGGCAGTATTCCTAAGGATTATGTGGGTAACAGGGGGCTGTGAAGTGTGCAGGAGCCTGGAGGACCTAAGGGCAGAAGAAAGGCAGCTCAGATGGGAGCTGGGAGGCTGGCATGGAGCGTAGGAAGAGCAGAACAGGGGAGGGGAGAGAAAGCTTTCTCCTACTGGCTCCCCTCCCTTTGGAACCTGCTCCCCTCTCCCTCCAAACTCTAAAACACCTTCCAAGGCTATCTCCTCCCCCTCCATGTTAATGTCTTCCCTCTTCCTGAATCCTCTGTTCCATTTTCCCAATAAATTCTACTCTCCCCAGCCTAAGCCTCCTATTTCCTGTTGTGCCCTGAACTCTTGGCTCTCAGTCAGCTCTCTCTAGAGGGCCTAATTCAACCAATAACACCTACAAACTTTTGCACAGTCACTCCAAGTATAGCGTGAGCCTCTTAGCTCTTTTGCAATCCTTGTAAATTTGCTGTTTTATATTGTTGCCAACTGTTTTTCTGCACTTGTACTTTGCCCTTACTGCACTTCTGACGACTGTAATACCTGTATACTTTACTCCCACTCCCTCTTCCCCAGGGTCACACCTGGAAACGAGCCTGGGCTCAGTGTGCCTTTCCCGGTTATCAAACTTTTAATAAAGAAATAAAGACAGATGGGGATGTATAGGGGAACAAGGTCAGTATGCAGAGGACGGGTGTAGAGGGCATCACCTAAGTTCTGGGGGTATCCCTACCTTGGAGGGTGGAGAAGCCTAGGGAAAGGGAATGGAAAGTGGTGGGCAGAAGGGGTGGGGCTGCAAGAGTTGCAGCAGGAGTGGGAACATTCAAAGGGGTGTCTTTAAGGAATAGATTTCATCCACTGTCTGGAAGGGGAACAGGAGATGGGGAGACAGGTTGGGTCAAGTGAATGGGGTTGGGGGGTTAGGACAGGAAGGGTGTAGTACAAGTACAAAGCTGTCACAGTGAGTGGGGAGAGAGAGAACAGAGAGTGGAGTAACAGGTGGGTGGTGGGAGGGTAACGTGACAGGAAGAGGGGAAAGGAGAGGGTGTGTGTGGGTGACCAGAAAGGAAAGGACACGGAGGGGGGTGGGAAGAGAGACAGAGGAGTAAGCAGAGGCTTTTGGGGTGTCAGTCAAGCAGGGTTTGGGGAGAATAAGGGTAGGGTGGTAACCATGACCAGAGACGGAGGAGGAGAATGAGGGGAAGTTACCAAGACAAAAGTGGAAGGGGGAAGAGACGGCAAGAGGAGGGGCAGGGCACAAGGTGGACTGTAGTATCCTTGAATGCAAAGAGCTTAGCAAACAAGGTGGCAGAGTTCCAGGCAATGATGGTAGAGGAAGAGGTAGATATTGCCACCATCTCAGAGACCTGGGCCACCCAATACCATGACTGGAATCTTACAATCCCGGGTTACAAGGTGTTCCGCAGGGACCGGGGGGAAGGGCTGGAGGGGTGGAGGGGTGGCTATTTATGTCAGGGAGGGGATACTGTGTACCACGGAGGAGGGGGATGAGGGGAGGCCAGAAGCCATATGGGTATTTCTCCAAAGCCCTAAAGGTAAGAAGGTCAGGATAGGGGTGGTGTACAGGCCACCCTCACAGAATGAGGAAATGGATAGGGAGCAAATCAGGAAGGTCATTGACGAGGGAAATACAGTTATAATGGGAGACTTCAGCCTACCTGGGGTTGACTGGCAAACAGTAACTACAGCACACACCAGGGAACAGGTGCTGTTGGAGGCTATCCAAGACAGCTACCTAGTGCAAGGGGTAATGGAACATACTTGATTTAGTGCTAACAAATGGTGATCAAGTCCAGGATGTGGTAGTACAGGACCCTCTAGCAGGAAGCGACCACCGTTCAGGGTGGTTCCTCCTCAACACAGGGAGGGACTCGTCCAAGACCAGGACAAGAGTGTTGGACTTCAGGAAGGCAGATTTTGCCAGAATGGGCAGCATCTTAGAGGGATATTTAGAATTGTATTGCATGTATGTAACTCCCAGGTCGCATCTGGGAACGAGTGGATCCCGCTCAGTATGCTTATCTGATAAATCTCTTAAATAATTAATTAATTAATTAAATAAATAATAATAAAAAAAAAATTTAACCCAGTGATGGATGCTGAACAGAAGGGGGCAATCATTAGGAAGGGGCTAAATGAGGCCACGAACACGTGTGCCAAATCTCAGAGTAAGCAGTCCTGGTCCAAAAAACCTAGCTGGCTCAGCAAGGAAGTGGAGTGGAAGGTGAGGGAAAAAAGACTGGCCTTAATTATGTTAAAAAAATCGGGGCGTGAGGAGGATAGAGGGGTGTTCACAAAGGCATCTAGTGAGGTGACCAGGTCAGTCAGGGCAGCCAAGGCAGCAATGGAGCTGAAGTTGGTTCAGGGGATCAGAGAGGGGGAAAAGGGGTTCTTTAAATACATAAGGGAGAAGAGGAGTTGTAGAGATGACATTGTTGGAATCAAGAGGGATGGGGGATGGGCAGAACAAGTGGAAGAACAGGCAGAGGCACTCAATGAGTATTTCTGCTCAGTGTTCACAAAAGAAAGGAATGGCCCAATACTGCAAGGGAAAGGGGATAAGGGTGAAGGGGGGGGCAGAGATAACAGATGGGGTCATCCAAGAGGATAGAGTTCTGAAGGGCCTTAAAGCCTTGCGGGTGGACAAGGCACTAGGACCAGACGATATACACCCAAGGGTCCTAAAGGAACTGATGGAGGTGTTGGCAGGCCCTCTGATGGACCTCTTCAACACTTCCTTGGAGATGGGGAAGGTACCCAGGGACTGGAGGATGGCTCATGTGGTGCCCCTTTACAAGAGTGAACCCAAGGACCAACCGGGCAACTACAGACCAGTAAGCATCGGGAAGATCGTGCCAAACTAACCTGATCGACTTCTTCGACTACGGCACTAGGGCAGTTGACAAAGGCCATGCTGTGTACTTCAGCAAGTCTTTCGACTCGGTGCCCCACGGGAGGTTAATGAACAAGCTGAGGGACATGGGGGTTGGGGAGAAACTGGTAGGATGGGGTGGGTTGAGAGCTGGTTGAAGGGCAGACAGAGTGTAGTTGTAAGGGGGAGACATCCAAGCCAAGGCCAGTAACAAGTGGGGTACCGCAGGGTTCAGTGCTGGGCCCTGTTTTGTTCAATATCTTCATTGGAGACATTGCAGAGGGGATCAAGAGTAAGATCAGCCTGTTCACAGATGACACTAAGATTTGTGTAAAAGTGGACAATGAGGAAGGATGCAGGCACTCAGGGAGGACCTAGTTACACTTGAACACTGGTCTAGGGAGTAGCAGTTGGGGTTTAATGCTAAGAAGTGCAAGGCCATGCACCTCAGAGCTAGAAATCCCAGGACCAGCTACTGGCTGGGGGGAGTGCAGGTAACAGCTTCAGAGGAGGAAAGGTACCTTGGAGTGATAGTCACAGGGGACATGAAGGTATCAGCACAGTGTAGGAGGGTGGTAGTAAGGGCAAATAGGATGCTGGGGTGCACTATCAGAGGGATCACCTCTAGAAAGGAGGAGGTCATCCTGCCCTTGTATAGATCACTGGTGAGGCCAAACTTGACGTACTGTGTGCAGTACTGGTGCCCATACCTCAAAAAGGATGTGAGATTACTGGAGGGGGTGCAGTGCAAGGCTACAAAAATGATCATGGGACTGGGGGAGTTGCCATATGAGGAAAGACTGAGGGAGTTCAACATGTATTTGCTGGAAGAGAGAAGGGAGAGGGGACATGATAGAGACCTTTAAGTACTTGGAAGGCATAAACAAAGTCAGAGAGGGAAGACTGTTCCGCTTAAAAGGGGGGAAGGTCACTAGGGGGCACAGTCTGGAGTTGGAAGGGGGAAGGTTCAGGAGGGAGATGAGGAGGCACTACTTTACAGAGAGAGTGGTGACGAGATGGAATGCACTGCCAGAGGAGTTAATCAAACTGAGGACAGTGGATAGTTTCAAGTGGGGTTGGGATAGAGTCAAGGGCAGGATTAGTACAGACAAGAACACAAAGATACAAAGAGGGGAAAGACCAGGAAAGGGGAAGAAGGAGGGTTTGGGTGGGCTGGGGCAGCTGTAGTAATATGAAACTAGGAGCTGCACAATTGGGCAGACTTGATAGACCTGTGCACTTTTTTCTGCTGGCAATTTTGTATGTTCGTAGGTAGTGGAGAAGCTCATAAGGCAGTCAGAAAAGGAAAAGAGGGAGTCAGGAATGAGGGATGGAAGGGTGGTAATCCTAGGGGACTCCATAATTAAGGGTATTCACTGGGGAAAGAAGGGGGGCCCAAATACTGGTAGGAAGGTGGTTTGCATGCCAGGGATGACAGTGGAGAGGGTGTGCCCAAAGATTAGTGTTGGGTTGGTTATTTTCTATTACTTTTTATTTTCTTTTAGAAACTTGATCTGATGAGCTAGTAATCATTATATGATGGAGAAGCACTAGAAAAAGTAATATACCTGACAGTTACAGTTTCTTTTTTTTATACAAAAACAATACAAAAATAATAAAAAACTATAACGGATGACATTTATTTGAAAGTAATAGATTAGTTACTAGTTACTTTCAAAGAAATGTAATCAGTTACAGTTAGGTAATACTTTTGTATAAAAAGACATAAGTAATTGTAACTGTAAGGTGTATTACTTTTTCCAGTACTTCTCCATCCTTGCTAGTGACTGCACAGAGCTTCCTGGAACAAGTTTCCAAAAGTAATAGAAAGTAATAGAAAAAGTAACTTACCCAACACTGCCACAGACTGGGGAGGTGGTGAGGGGTAGTACAGGAAAGATTCAGGGTGGTAGGAAGGATCTGCAGAGAGATCGCCAGATTGCTTGCATTCTTGGAGGTGTTGCCAGTACCGAGAGCTAGCGGTCAGAAAGGAAAGGATAGAGGAGTTCAATGACTGGTTGAGGGAGTGGTGTAAGGCAGAAGAGTACTACTGCATTAGGGGCTGGGTGGAGACCTGGTTAGATAAAACACTTTTGCACCAAACAGACTGCACCTTCACAGTGGCAGGTCGAGAGTCATCAGGGACAAGCTTGGGGTACATAAACCAAAAATTTAATCTAAACTACTGGGAGGGGGAGCAAGTGGGCCTGCAGGCCCTGAGCCTCTGGAAGGAAGAGATCAGCAGACCTTCCTCATACTAGTGGGGGGACTGGAGGGTGCAGGTGGAGGGGAAGCAAGGGAGTCAGCAGTAGGGGTGGGGAGCACAGGTAACAGGAAGAAATGAGAAAGGCAGATAGGAGGGAAAGGAATGAAGCTCAGACTCTAGGTGAAAGGTGGTGTCTGTGAACACACAAAGTCTTGAAAGCAAGAAGGATGATCTGCAGGCATTGTTGACTGAGAGGGGTGTGGATATCGCGGTGGTCATGGAGACATGGGTCACACCTATCCATGACTGGGACCTCTTGAGTCTTAGGTTTAAATTATACAGGAGGGAAAGGAAAGAAGGAAAAGGCAGAAGGGTAACAGTTTACATCAGGGAGGGTGTAACTTGTATGAGGGAGGAGTCGGAAGAGGGGAGGGCAGAAGCAATGTGGATTCAGTTACTGTCCAACAGAGGGAGGCAGGTGAGGTTGGGGGTAGTTTACAGACCACCCAACCAGGAGGAGGAAAGATACAGGGAAATGAACTCGCAAACATTGACTGCTGCAGGGAAGGGACAGGTGGTAATAGTGGGGGACTTCAACCTGCCCAAGGTGGAGTGGAGGGTACCAGGCACAACCTGCATTAGAAGTCATGATTCTAGGTGCACTACAAAGTAGGTTCCTGACACAAGGCATCACAGAACCCACCAGGGAAGGGGTAATTCTTGATTTGGTGCTGACAAACAGGGACCATGTCCAGAATATTAAGGTCCAGGAGCCCCTGGGTGGGAGTGACCATCTCACAGTGTGGTTCTGGGTGGACATGGGCAAGGAAAGGGCCCCCACTAAGACTGAAATCCTCGATTTTAGAAAGGTGGACTTCAGAAAGATGGGTGAGCTGCTAAGGAGTCACCTGGCAAACATCTAAGTGGATATGGGGGTGGACCAAACGTGGTCCATCATCAAGGAGGGAATAATGGTTGCCACAAGGGAGGGCATTAGGCTCAAAGGGAAGAATCTGAGGGCCAAAACACACACCTGGTTTAGCACTGGGGTTGCTGAGGCAGTTAGGGATAGGAGGTAAGCCTACAAGAAATTCAGGAGAGCCCAGAGGGAGAGAGGCAGAGAGGACTACCTGAATATGGCTAGCGCAGCACATAAGGTAGTCCGGTGGCTAAAGCTCAGAAGGAACTGCAGCCAGCTGAGGTAATTAAAAAGGGGGAAAGGCCTTTTTTCACTATATTAGTGAGAAAAGGGACAAGAAGGGTGGGACTGTTAGGTTCAGGAAAGGGGATGGGTAGGGGGAGGAGAATGGGGGCAAAGCAGAGGTACAGAACAAATACTTCAGTTCTGTCTTCACCACAGTGAGAGATGAACTGGTGCCACTGGGTGAAGGGGGGGAGGACAGCACGGATGTTTTAATAGAGGTGGACAGGGTGAAGATAGGGATGCTAGCACTGAGGGTAGGTAAATCCCCAGGCCCAGACAGCATACACCCAAGGGTACTGAGGGAGCTGGCGGAGGAGTTTGCAGATCTCTTGGCTGACCTGTTCAGTAATTCACTGGAGTTGGGAGTGGTACTGAAGGACTGGAGGGCAGCACATGTAGTGCCCTTCCGTAAGAACAGTCCCAAGGACGTCCCAGAGAACTACAGACCAGTCAGTCTGACCGCAATCTTGTGCAAGCTTATGGAGACCATACTTAAGAAAAGGTTAGCAGAATATCTGGATGAGAATGGTCTCCAGGACAAGAGGCAACATGGGTTTATGGGAGGGAGGTTGTGTCAGACAAATCTAAATGACTTCTTTGAGTCACTAAAGTAGTGGACAGGGGCCAACCAGTGGACATTCTTTATCTGGACTTCAGCAAGGCCTTTGTATCCCACAAGAGGCTGATCAAGATATTGGCGGATCTAGAGGATAGTGAGGAGTTGATTGGGTGGGTAGAAAACTGGCTGAGGGACAGGACCCAGAGCGTGTTGGTGGAAGGTGAGCTCTCCAGCACCAGAGAGGTCACCAGTGGGGTTCCACAGGGCTTGGTACTCGGACCGCTGTTGTTCAATGTCTTCATCAATGACACTGAAGATGGTATTAAGGGTGAAATTTGCCTTTTCATTGACGGCACCAAGCTCTGTGGGAGGGTGGACACAGCAGAAGGGATATAAGACCAAAGGGAAGATCTGGAAAAGCTAGCAAGGTGGTCTGGGATTTGGCAATGTGGCTTCAATGCAAAGAAATAAAAAGTAATGCACATTGAAGCCAAGAACCCGCGGTTTAAGTGCTGCCTGGGTGGGGTTCAGATGTCTGCATCACAGGAGAAGGATGTGAGAGTGATGATCACAACTTAGTGACCTGAAATACGTCACACAATGTAGGAAAGCAGCAGCAAAAGCAAATAAAATGTTGGGATGCATTACCGGGGTGCCAACAGCAGGTGGGAGGAGCGGTCATACTGCACTTGTACAGGTCATTAGTGAGACTGCATCTGGAATACAGTGTATAGTACTGGTGCCCATATCTTAAAAAGAACATAAACCTACTGGAGACAGTCCAAAAGATGGAAGCTAAGATGATCATAGGCCAGCAGGGTAGTATGTAGGAGGAGAGGCTGGAGGCCCTGAACATGTACTTCCTGGAGGAGAGGAAATAGAGAGTTGCCATGATTGAGATCTTCAAGTATTTGAAAGGAATAAAATAGGATGGACAAGGAGGGTCTCTTCAAACTTAGTAAGGACCAAAACACAAAGGGGACACAGACTCAAGCTGGAAGGGAGGGAGGTTTAGGAAAGAGGCTAGGAGGCACTTTTTCATGGAGAGGGCGGTGGTGTGTTGGAATGGGCATAGTGAGGAGGTGGTTTCATTGAAAACAGTAGGCAGCTTCAAGTGAGGCTGAGACAGAGTTAAAGGGAAAATAAAGGATGCGAGAGGCAGACAGACACAGAAAGTTGGATTAGGCAGGGTCAGTAGCTGATGCTGAAGACCCTGCACAACGAGCAAACTCATGTGACCTTATTCTGCTGGCTTTGTCATATGTTCATATGTTTGTATATTTGTACGACAAAAGTATGAACATTTCTCCACCAACTTCAATTTACTTCCATCCATGGTACTTACAACAAAATCCTCAGACTAATCAAGTTTTTCCTTGCATTTCTGAAGACCATGGTTTTTATTTCTTAGCATTCAAAGTGAAATGATGGTAGGTCAATGTCCCAAGACTGGAGGGTGTTAAAGCTTTGTTTGCAGCTCAGTTTTTAAATGCATTAAACCCTTCCGTTCACAATAAAGAACCCCATCATCAGCATATTGAATCGTGTTTACAGGAGAACAGGCTTGGGGAAGTGAGTTTTTTTTTTAAAAAGTAAAAAGAGGGGGCCCTAGGACTAGTTACTGAGGAACACCCGAATGTTTTAAGAGTAAGGGACAACTATCCCCTATTCATACCCTCTGCTGTTGAGGAGCGAGCTAATGTCTGAACCATTTATGTACGTTTGTCGAAACCTGAAGTCCTTGAACAACCTCTAGTAATAAGCTACGATGTACTAAATAGAAGGCCTTGGTGAGATCCACAATGGCTGCTACAACCATCTTCCCTAAATAAAATGCATTCTGCACATCTTTTATGAACCCCACCAAGGCTGTTATAGCACTATGGGTTTTAGCCCATGGTGTGCTTCTGCAAGTGTGTTCCCTTGATCAAAGAAATTGCACAACTGTTCGAAAACAATCCTTTCCAGGACCTTTGCGTGAGGACACCATACAGCAACAGGTCAATAATTATTTATATTAGATGGCTCACTGGATTTGAAAATAAGGGAATACTAGCCTGTTTCCAAACAGAAGGCATAGTGCTGGTTGAGAGAGAGAGAGAGAGAGAGAGAGAGAGAGAGAGAGAGAGAGAGAGGGAGGGAGGGAGGGGGAGAGAGAGAGAGAGAGAGAGATTGCACAGTCTGCATAGAGCTACAGCAGCACTGTCATTGACCAGCTTCACCATACTGACACCAATGCCATCCTGCTTACCTTGGGACTTGGATTCATTTTATTTACATAATTTGCCACTTTCTGTACAGACATAATTTTAAAATAAAATCTTGGTTGATTAATATCCTTCAGGGACTTGTTTTGTTACTCCTTAATTGGCTTCCTGGGGCCTGGGAAGGAGCATAATGAGATAAATTGCAGAAGAAAATATGAAATGTTTCCGCTATTTCCTGAACATCAGTAAACACTTCATCACCTGATTTGAGATTGGCTATATTTGTACATTTATTTTCCCTAGTAACTAATTCAAAGAATTCCAAGTCTGATGAGGATTTGTAACAAAAGAATTTTGTTGACTCTCCTTATAATTTGATTTAGCTTTCCTGACCTCATTTTTACATAAGCTTCTCACTTGTTTGAATGCCAACAAAAGGTCTGGGGCCATGCTGGCCTGGTGGCACTGAGGGCTGAGGCACTGGACGCCTTACCTCACGTCATGCCAGCGACCCGGGTTCGGGAACGACCTCGGGTCATCGGAGAGCCGGCATGGGGGAGGGAGCAGGATTGAGCAACCAAAAGGTAGCTTTCCTCTCCCAGGGTGGTTGTTGCCTCCCGGTTCTGCTCCCACCGGTGGAGGCCCGATGGGTAGTGTGTGGTGGGAGGCAGCAGTGTATTGAAGGGCACCGGCATGACGGTATGTGTGCCTCCACGTGCATGTGGAGGCATGGGGCGGGGAGAAAATGGGGGTAAAAACTAATAAAAATCTATAGAAAAAACAAAAGGTCTGAGGCCAGATATTCAAAAGTTAGCAATGGTACTAACAGGTTTGTTCCCGTGCTATCTAGGTTTGTGCCCTTTTCTGGGGTGGGGTTTATATTCAAAGGCCCCTCTAGCATGCGCCAAACCTGTTAGCGCCCAGGTACTAACATTTTTTTTCCAACTTTCTTTTGCTCTGGTCATGGCTTGTGAGGACCTCTCTCAGGCATCCGGTCCTTATCCTGCCCTGCCAGAGGTCCTCCTGGACTGTACCTCCTCGCTCCCCCCCCCGCAGTCGGCACCCTTGGTATCACCCGCCCGGGAAGGGTAGCCTTATGCTTCTTGACAAAGCAGACTCCGACTGCAGGTGGGCTCCGGAGGGAGGATATTGGAATGCCATCCGAGGAGGAACCCGGCGAAGGGCATGGGGGACCGGTGCCGTCGTCTGTCCCACAAGCCAGGTTTTTTCCTGTGTTCTGTTCCACCCAGCCCACCTCTGCATGTGCACCCCCAATGCAGTTAGGCGCACGGCAACCCTGCCTTGCGTCGGGCATGCCATTACATGCAGCCCATGCTACTGCGGCACCCCCGATCTCCACCAGGGGCCGCCGGAGCGTCAGGCTCCCCAGTGCCCTTCCCCTGGGACAGGAAAGCAGCCCAGTGGGTGCTCAGTCCAGTCCCTTTCCTGCCAACCCCTGGCTCCTGAGCTCGCTCCCAAACACGGGCCGCTGGTGTGGCACAAGGTGTGGCGTCCAGCACCTCAACCTTCAGCGCCACCGGGCCGGTTCCAGGTACTAACATAATGCTGTGTCCATGGAAATGAGGGGGTACCTTCCTGCATATGGATGCAGTGGCATATACAAAGGTCTTTGATGGTGGTAAATGACATTCAAAGCATGCACAAAACCCACAAAACCTGTTAGCACCCAGGCACTAACATAACGCTGCACCCATGCAAATGAGTGGGTCTTCTCCTGCATAAGGTCACAATGGCATGTTCAAAGGTTTGTGATGGTAGTAAATGGCACTCAAAGCATGTGCAAAACTGGTTAGCACACAGGAACAAACATAACACTGCACCCATGCAAGTGAGGGGGTCCCATCCTGCATACGGGTGCAGCGGCATGTTCAAAGGTTTGTGATAGTGGTAAATGGCACTCAAAGTGACGCTATTTACCATCTCTGAAAACCTCGACTTAACTGGGCACTTAGCCTGTGCCCCACCACACTAATGGTAGGACATCTGTACTGTAGCCGCCCACCCTTGACTACTGGCATGCCGAGAAGGATGCAGGCCCTGGTGTCCAGTGGCACTGCCACCCCCCCCCGATCGCCTAGCCCATGTTCACTGCCAATCTCCCTGGTGACTTGTGGCACCTACCACCCCCTGATCACTGGATCATTATCTTATACACATATCCCCGGTGTCTAGTGGCACCCCCATCACCTGACCCATATTAGCATATATATCCCTAGTGTTTAATGGCACCCCCCAACCCCATCATCTGACCCATATCAGTATAGGTTCTAAAACTCCCTAGTGTCTAGTAAAGTAAGTAAGTAAAAATTTATTTTTGAGCGCTTTTCAAGAAACCAAAGCGCTGTACAAATAACATTTAAATAACAGACATTGAACAATAATAAAATCAATCACCATAAGCTTTTAAAAATAGAAATGTTTTTAACTCCGCTTTAAAGCTCTCAACGGTCAGGCAGCTTCGTATCCGACAAGGTAGAGAATTCCACAGGGCAGGGGCAGCATACAAAAATGCACGTGCCCCAGATGTCTTCAAACGTACCCTGGGAATCTCTAGCAATCCCTTATCGGCAGATCGGAGCGAGCGAGAGGGGCAGCAGGGAGTAAAGAGATCTTGCAGATACTGTGGTCCCTGTTCATGTAGGGCTTTATAGGTCAGTAATCCGACCTTGAAGGTAATCCCCCATTGAACCGGCAGCCAGTGCAGCCCGCGCAGAACAGGCATAATATGACTATGTCTAGATGTCCCAGCCAAAAGCCTGGATGCTGCATTCTGCACTAGCTGCAGGTGGCAGATATCAACCCCCGGTAGCCCCAGGTAAAGGGCATTGCAGCAATCAAGGCGGGTGGTCACGAAGGTGTGGACCAAAATAGGAAGGTCAACCAAAGAAACCAGGTGTTTCACCCAGGCGATATTCCTCAGATGGTAAAAAGAGGACTTAACAATGGCCGACACCTGAGATTTCAAGGTCAGACCATCGTCAATAATAACACCCAGATTACGCACCTGGCCTGAGGTCAAGAGCTGGACACCATCAAGCCAAAGGCCTGATGGTACCCCAGCCCTATGGCCCAACTCAAGGCGACCCGGGTCCACAACCAACACCTCGGTCTTATCTGGGTTTAACCTCAGCCAGCTGGCACTCATCCAGTCATTGATTTTGGCACGACAGCTGTTAAGCAGAGAGATTGCATCATCCTGTCCGGGAATAAAGGACAGATACAGCTGGGTATCATCTGCATAGCAGTGAAAACCCAAAACTGTAATGCCTAATGATATCTCCTAATGGCAGTATGTAAACTGCGAACAACATGGACGCCAAGATGGAGCCCTGCGGTACCCCACAGGACAGAGAGATGGCATCAGAGGAATAAATTCCAGTGACAACTCTCTGGGTCCAGCCCGTGAGGAAAGATCGAAACCAATGTAGAACTGTTCCAGACAGTCCACAAAAAAGCCGCAGGCGCTCCAACAGCACACCATGGTCCACAGTATCAAACGCCGCAGAGAGATCAAGAAGGACTAGAATAGTATGAGCCTTTCGATCTCTCGCAATTAGGAGATCATTTAAAACCCGGATGAGAGCAGTCTCAGTGCTATGTCTTTTCCTAAACCCCAACTGGACAGCATCATAGATATTGTGATTTGTGAGATGGTTATCTAACTGTAACGCAAGCACCTTTTCAATAACCTTACCCACAAAGGGCAGGTTAGAGATAGGTCTGTAGTTAGCTGGACAGTCTGGGTTCAATGAAGGTTTTTTAAGGAGTGGTCAAATGACTGCCTCCTTTAGGGGATCAGGAAAACCCCTCTGCTCCAAAGACTTCCAGACAATTTCAGCAAGGATCGTGCAGATAACAGTGGTACCCTCCTTCCTCGAGTACCCATTCTGTATGAGAAAACATATCTCTGGTGTCTAGTGGCACCCCCCCATCTCTCAGTCCGTATATCGGCACCACTTCCTGGTGCCTAGTGTCACCCCTCCACCACTACGATCTCCTGGCCTATTACCCTATAATATCCCTAGCATCCAGTGGTATCCCTACCCCCAACCCCTGAAGGCTGGTCCACAAATGACTTGTGAACACTGGCTATCCAGCAGTCCTCTGCCCACACCTAGAACACCACCTATCCGACTCCCCTTACCGGTCAATCCAGGGATGGGCACTGAATCCTAATATGGTTACCAGCACAGCCCTCCTCCCACTTCCTCAGCACTGTATGAGCTCACAAGTGAGCATGTGTACAGTATTCTATATATTGTACGCACACTCACTGTTAGCTCATGTGGCGGTTAGCTGAAGAGGTGAGAGGAGGGCTGAGCCAGTTGCTGTATTGGGTTTAATGCCTGTCCCTGGATTGACTGGTGAGTGGAAATTAGAGGGGTGATGTTGTGGATGAGGGCAGGTGGGGGGGGCTGCTGCACTGCTAGTGTTTGCCGATTGGTTTGTTGACCAGCCTTTGGGGGCTTGAGGGGTACCACTGGATGCCAAGGATATTATAGGATACATGGGCCCGGAGATCAGGGGAGGTGGGGGGGTGCCACTAGACATCAGAGAGTCATAGAACCAACCGATATGGAACAGGTGCTCGGGGGCTGAGAGGTGTCACTAGAGACCATGGAGTTATGGAGCCTATACAGAATGGGTGATTGGGGGGTTGGGGTGCCACTAGCTACCAGGGATACATGTATAAGATACTGAACGGGTAACTGCAGGATGTGGGGCTGCCACTAGATACCAGGGATATGGAGTATAAGATAGAGACACATGATCGGGGTGGGGGGCACTAAACACCAGGGATACATTTATAATACTGAACAGGTGATTGAAGGTGGGGGCACTAGACACCAGGGATAAGTGTGATAACACAGGTTCGGGCTGCTACTAGACAGCAGGGATATGTGTATAAGATACTGAGCAGGTGATTGAGGGTGGGGGGGCAACTAAACACCAGGGGATACATATATAATACTGAAAAGGTGGTTGATAGGGTGCCAGCAGACACCAGGGAGTGTACAACCTATATCAAACAGGTAATTGGGGGTGGGAGGTACTGCTAGACACCAGGGATGATGTCCCCAATGCTCACAGGATGGACACAAAAGGGCCTTTGTTTACCACGTAAATGTGCCCATAATGGGCATGCTAATGGCCACTTAGCACCTCGCATGTCCAATGGGCCCATTTGCGTGGTGCCGCTGAAAATGACTAACATGGCCCTCAGTGCTATCCAGTGGTCTCAGGGTGCAATTCCCTGTGGGCAAGATACAGCCCAGGTCTATGTCGGGGCAGCGCAGTTTGACTTAGTACTGTGCCAACGTAGGCCGATATTCAATTGGATAGTGCCAGTCTGCTATGTGAATGAATAAAGCAGTCTCTAGGTCAGGCACAGGTGCAGGCATGGTATAAACCTCTGTGCTGCGCGTGCGCCCATTTTTGAATATCTGGACCCTGGCGTCTTATGTTTATAGTAAGATCCCCAGATCTTTTCCCCTTTCCACATACATTTAAGTAGCTGAGGACTTATTCAGGGCTGTTTGTCTCCTTTAATCCTAATAAATTTTTTAGAGATCTACAGGCAGGTAACAAAACCGAGTCAGCATGCCTGTAAAACAATCAAACAGTTATACATAACAGTAGAAATACAGAGCGATGATTACACAAGCATATGGCAGATAGATAGATACTTTTATTTATAAAGCGCCCAATTCCTAAGACTCTGGGAGCTGAACAGTAAAACCACAATTCAATATTAATTAAAATCACCATACATATGTAATAACATCAATACAAGTACAGAATATCATTCAAACAGTAAACTCACCTTATAAAAGCCAGTTCAAACAGGTAGGTTTTCAGTCCCCTTTTAAAGGCTTCTGCCAATGGGGCCCCCTTTAGATCGTCAGGTAAGGAGTTCCACAGGGTTGGTGTGGCCACTGTAAATGCACGCTCTCCTGAATGCCGCAACCTGACCCTGGGAACCCCCAGGAGGCCCCCCTCGGTGGAACGGAGCATCCGAGCCAGACAGTAAGGGTCAAGGAGATCTTGCAGATAGGCAGTAACAGTCACAACGGCAAATAAATGACCAGTGAAGGGTATTTGCAATAATAAATACTATGTACAACTAGCTAAGACAGAGTAAGCAAGTCATCATGTATAATATATATATAGATATATATATATATCTCAGAGGAACTTATGTATTTGTATAGTTCCCTTTTAAACTGTAAATGAGATCAGGAGTTCTGGAGAGGTGTTGAAAAGGTTCCAAAATTTGGGAGCATACTAGGAGGGAGGCCAATCCCAACAGTCAGTAGCTCAGTGAGGCAAGTTACCTAATGTTCCCTTAATCTTCCAAGCTGTAAAACTGGATAGAACCAGGACCCTGCTGTAAATGTGATGTTCCATGGTACAGGCACCAGATGTCACACTGCCTGCCACACTGGATACCCCGGGTTCAAAAGCAGGCTATGGTCACTGGAGGTCAGCCGGGGAGGGGGAGGATTGAGCATCCAACTGACTGTTCTCCTCTCCTAGGGAGGCGGGTACAAGCCACATCATTCTAACACTGCCACCATGTGGAGGTGTGGTGGCAGAGCAGCGGGAGCAGCTCAGGAGGAGATGGCCGGGGGCAGGTACGTAGTACAGTATGTCTGCACCTCCACATGCACATACAGCTGCGACACTGCATGCCACCTGGTTGGGGGAGAACACTAGGAAATAGTACAGCTGCAGCACGATGATCCCTTGGTTGCCACAGCCCCTGCACCACCTACAGGGCCCCGTGGGGGGTCATCTAAATTGTACTTCAGTGGGTGGCCCTCCCCCCAACCTCACCATGGGGGAGAGGGATATCTGTGGGGGATCTCACTCCCCCTAGGCAAGTACCTGAGATGGTAGGCAATGGGGTGGACTACCAAGAAGGATGAGGACAAGCAGCACTAAGACAGAAAAACCTATCTGGAAAAAAAAAATAATTCCAAAGTCTAGTTTCTGCACCAGAACGAGTTGTATAATAAAGAAAACGTGCATAAAATGTAAGGAATGAGAAAATGTTGAAATATAAATTTAAAGACACTGAGCAAAACAACAAAAAGCATTATGTCTGGCCAAGTAACACAGAAGTATCATTTTATCAAGCCCTGCTTGATATGATGTGCCACCGAGACAATCTCTGGCTTAGGGCATTAGACTCCAAGCACCCCCGGGATAGACAACTCTACTGAGAAGCCAGAAACAGATGTACATGGGCTATACGACAGGCTAAGGCAACCCACTATTGCCAAGCCCTCTCGGCTACCTGGGGCTCTAGTTGAGATTTCTGGTGCAATACTAAGGAGATCACTGGAAAATTGGTTCCCCAACCAGCCCTCCATCTTACCACTGAAGGGGAATTAGTCCATCACCCACTTACCATCACGAATACCCTTAACAATACTTTCTCTGATCTTAGCAGAGTATTGCCCACAAATTTCTTTGACCCCCCCCATCTACGACCCCTGCCTTTCCAGCATCTGTTACCTCCCCCACTTTCCATCTTTGGACCATCTCCCCTAACTCGGCACGAAAATATATCTCCAGGTTTATCAACAAGTTCAGGCATAGTGGCGACACACACAATCTAAAAATCCTAAGGCTCACCCTGGATGAGGTTCTCTCCGTCCTCACAAAAATCTTCAATTTGTCACTCTGCCTGGTGCAATTCCTTCAGCCTGGAAATGTGCAGTAATCACCCCACTGCTCAAGGGTGGCAACTGCACTGCTCCCAACAACTACCGCCCTATCTCCATCCTGTCCACCCCCCCCCCGAGGCACTAGAAAAGTTGTCTCAGACCAACTAACTGAATAGCTCTCCAAATATAACCACCTCTCCCCTCTCCAACATGGTTTCCACAGTGGTCACAGCACCACCATTGCACTCCTTGAGTTTTCATCCTTCATACACCAGGCCCTCAACAGCGGACAATTGGTAGGATCTGTTTACATAGATCTTACCAAAGTGTTTGACACTGTAAATCATGCCCTGCTGCTCCACATCCTCCCATCATCCCAACGATGCAGCCTCCCTAAGTAACTATAACCTTTTTAGGACAGATAGACCTGATAAGCGTGGGCTGTGCAATATTCATTAAATCTACACTCAGTGCCACAGTCGTGGACACCCCCCCCCTCCCAGAACATGGGGCGCAGACACTTACAGTCAAAATTAGTCTGGGCACCAAAACTATCCACATCATCGCTTCCTATATCCCCCCGAGAAACCAGAAACTTGCGTTTGAATCAATCCTACACACTATCACTCACCTCCCAAATGCTAACGAATCCATATTAATGGGCGATTTCAACATTGATTGGCTATCCCCATCCTCCTCCAGCTACAAAGACGCAGCACAGGCTATAGACCTCACCCAAATTGTTACCTCCCCAACAAGGTGTGACACAAGAACCGGGACCTCCGCACTATTAGACCTTATTTTTACAAACAGACCATGTAACATCACCCGGGCCTCAGTGCTCCCAGATGCTATCAGTGACCACTCCCCAGTTATCTGCTGGTGGTCGGGTAAACTACCCCCAGCACCACCAACCACCACATGGCATCATAAGCTCAAAAAAGGAGGCCTTGACCTTGACCGCCTCAAAGAATACCTTGTAAATAGCAACTGGCTACCCATATATAACACACAGACAGTGGATACCGCCCTTACCCACTTTATAACTACGTTTAACAAAGCCTATGGTATATTTGCCCCCTTTACAAAGCAGGTGGTGAAAACCAGGACTACCCCCTGGATCACACCTTCCCTTATAAACCTTATGTAACACAGGGACAACCTTTGGCACAAGGCCATAGACACACAGCGCACTATGGACAGACAACTATATAGGGAGGCGCGTAATAAATGCACCTGGGCAACTCGCAGGGCAAAAGCTGAATACTACCAGCATACCCTCTCCACCTCCTGGGGAGACGGGAAAAAATTCTGGAGCAACATTCAGGAAATCAGTGGCAAAACTCACTCCCCCACCCCTACCCAACTCAATGTGAACGGGGACATTACTCAAGGCCCAGCTAAAATCGCTGAAGCCCTCAACGACTTCTTCTAACCTCTCACATATCCTCCCCAAATTTCTTCCACCTCCCAAACCCCCACACCTTGTCCAGTGAATATAGACTCCCACCCCGCTCCGGCTCCGAACCATTCTAAAACCTGGCCAAACGCTATATCTCCAAAGCTATCGTTAACACTCGTTACAGCAATGACTCCCTGGACCTAAAACTTATTAGGTTTACCCTCGATGTCACACTACCCCATCTCACAAAAATTCTTAACCTCTCACTCTGCCTCGGCCAATTCTCCTCTAACTGGAAAAAAGCCTTGATCACTCCTATCTTAAAGAATGGCGACCCCACCTGCACCGGTAATTATAGACCAATCTCAATACTCCCTCCTCTCTCCAAAGCGATTGAAAAAATAGTCTCAGACCAGCTTACAGAGCACCTTGACGACACAACCTCCCAAGTAAGGAGCAACATGGGTTCTGTGCTGGCCACAGCACCATCACGGCCTCACTGAACCAACAAGTTCATCCATGGGGCCCTGGACCAAGGATCTATTGCGGGGCCATCTATGTAGACTTAACAAAGGCATTTGACACGGTCAATCACGATCTTCTCATCCAAGTCCTGCCACAACTAAATGTGGCCGCTGAGGTCTCGCCTGGTTCAAGGACTACCTCTCGGGTCGCTCTCAGCAAGTAAGAATCAACTCCACCATCTCCAACCCCAAACCTGTGTGCTCGGGCGTCCCACAGGGGTCTATTCTGGGCCCACTGCTTTTTACACTCTTCCTTAACTCACTCCCTCCCCAAAGCTTGCAGTGGTCATCTCCTACTTTATGCCGATGATGCTGCTCTTTACTGGCAACACCCACAGCCAGACACCCTCCAGCTCTCCCTTCAGGGTTTTTTCAGGGAGCTGGAAAACTGGTTTACTGTACACCACATTAGAGGCCTACGTACAAGTTAATCGCATACCGAGAGGTTTGAGGATTACACAAAAACCAGCATATGGGACAGATAATTCAGAATTTATGGCTGAATGGCATAAAAACATGCACGAGGTAGCGATTAAGAATATCAAATTAATTTTGCAATTTGCGACTCCAGTCAGAGTAAGTTTGTCTAAGGAAATTTTCGAAATTGAAAATCAACTTAAGGAGTCAGTAGATTCCTTAGAATGGGAAAGACTCAAACAAATTTTACTTAATAAAGTCACACGCTATGACGTAACAATTAAAAAGCAAAAACAAAGAAAATTTACAAGAGATGAAAATGATTATATTAACAACAGGGTGTATGACTGGAGTAACAAAAAAGGACCTGAATTAAAATCTATTTTAAAAAGAACTGGGTCGGACAATAAAACTGTCTTGGATTATACCACAGGTCCATCTGATACCGATGAATCAGACACACATTCAGAGGGGTTGTTGGGGGAATCCCCTTCTGGACATTCTCCCCCCCAATCACAAGAAATGAGGCGAAGTCAAAGAAGGTTGAATGGACGAAATCAAACAGTACATTTTCAGCCAAGAGGACGGGGGGGGGGGGCAGCATGGAAGAAGAAACAGAACAAAATTTTAATTAATCATTATTTAAGTGATATATTTAATATAGGACATGAGGTTTCTATAGAACAAGTCGATGCTGATTCTTTAAATAAAATGGTCATTACAGATGGACATAGAACTGTGGGGGAAAGTGTTAATGAAGACACACTTGTTTCACATACACACTCAGATTTAAATCACTTGAATGTTACTAGTAGTAATAATGATGGCTTAGTTTCAGTGATTAATCTGTCTGAATATGTGTTATCTCAATCTGAGTTGAGTATTCTGAACAAGGGTTTATCATTTTGCCCTGAAAAAGGCATTGATTTCTTTAACACCTATGTAGATCTGTATAAATTTGGAAGAAATTTGACGTTTAAATGCCTGTATGAACAAGATGAATGTAACGAGTACTTTAACACTTCCAGATTACAACCCAGATCTGAATATTGTCCACCTTTGAATTCAACAGTATCATTTTTTGTTAAAAAGTGTGAATTAGATTTAAAATCCCTGAAAGAACAGAAAGGGAAATTTAAACACAATTGTACAAAAAAGGAAATGGAAGCTTTAAGTAAATTGAAATCTAACAAATTAATTACCATCAAACCTGCAGACAAGGGCGGGGCTATTGTAATTCAAAATACTGCTGATTACATCAGGGAAGTTAAGAGGTTAACAGGGGATGAGACATTTTATAATAAAACAACATATAATATCATTGAAAAGTTTAAAAATAAAATAGATGCTTGTTTGAGTAAAGGATTCATCAAGGGATATATCACTGAAGTAGAATATAAAACCTTAGTGGTTGCCCACCCTGTTATCCCAGTAATTTATGCACTTCCGAAAGTACACAAAGATTCTAAAAATCCACCAGGAAGACCGATTGTATCAGGAAATGGTTGGCTAACTGAGCCAATTTCAATGTATGTAGACAGTTTTTTACAACCGCTAGTCCAGAGCTTAAGATCATACCTTAAAGATTCAACACAAATAATACAAATAGCGGAGGATTTGTACATTGATAAACAATGGTATTTTTCTGTTGTGGATGTTAATTCTTTATACACGGTTATACCACACAAGGAAGGCTTAAAAGCATTAGAATATTTTCTGAATACTAGAAGTGAGGAAGATCAAGTAAAAGTGCCTACAGAGTTTCTGTTACAGTTAGCAGAAATTGTACTAACTATGAACATATTTTTATTTGAAGGAACTTTGTACCATCAGATTAGAGGCACTGCTATGGGCACAACTATGGCCCCTAGCTATGCGAATTTGTTTGTTGGTAAATGGGAATTGGACTACCTTTATGAGTTGGACACCAACCCATTTAGGTACAAAATTGATTTATGGCGTCGTTTTATTGACGACATAATCATAATATGGAAGGGAACGGAAAATGAATCTGGTGAATTCATTAAATGGATGGAATCCACAAGTAGTTGTTTAACATATAAATATGAAATAAACCAGATGGAAATTAACTTTTTGGACTTAAAATTGTATAAAGATGGGAGAGACGGAGTACATACTACTCTGTTTCAAAAAACCCACAGATCGGAATACTCTATTGAGATATGATAGTTGTCATCCACACCATGTTAAGTTTAATATACCTAAAGGTCAACTTATCAGAACGATGAGGAACTGTTCTGAAGAATCTGAATACAAGATTAAGCAAGCTGAACAGATCATACGTTTTAAAGAAAGGGGATATAGTCACAATAGCATAGCAACAGCAATGAAAAAGGTGGATAAATTAGATAGACATCAAGTGATACATTACAATAAAGTCCAAAAAGTTAAAATTGATTGTCCTTTTGTTACAAACTTTTCCAATCAAGCTAAAGATATTGAGCATTATACGATCAAATTGGTCCATTTTAAAACTTGAGCCTAGATTAAATAAGGTTACTGAAAAAGGCCTAGTGTAGTATATAGAAAGAGCAAATGCATAAGAGATTATGTGGTATCAAACACAGGAAATTTGGAATCTAGAAGCAAACAGATGATATTTGCTTCACAACCAGTAGGAACATTTAAATGTGGAAATTGTATTTATTGTAAATATGTTAACAATTGTAAGAACTTTGTACACCGGTATCTGGAAAAATCATGGAATTATTTAGATTTTATCACATGCAATAGTACCAACATTATATATTTGTTAACTTGTGAATGGGGCATATTAATGGGACGACTGTAATGGAAATTCAAAGTTAGAATAGGAGAGCATATTAGAGCTATTGATAAAAATGATGACTCCTATGCAATAGTTACATATACAGAAATGTAGCGAAAGAACCATGCTTTCAGTTTTTAGGATTGGAACAAGTAAAATTAGGCCTAGAGGAGGTGATTTAAGTAAAAATAGGCCAGAGGGAGAGTTATTGGATTTATACTTTAGGAGCGTGTGGAAATAATGGCCTTAATGATAGTATAGAGCTAGCAGCCTTCCTTAAAAAATATAAATGAGTAAGACCAGAATAAAGATCCATGTTTATTTAGTGGAGAGTTTTTAGACTTATAAATAAATAACATATAATGGACATAGAATGATTTTTAAGTGTATATAGCTTTAAGGATCTTGGTGGTCTAATTAAATATTGAAATGTATTTCACAGCTATTGGTGCATGAGAAACCACACGTTGGGGTTGAAAAGATATTTAAACATATGTTTTCACTATATGTCTTTTACTCTGAAGAAGCTTGGCAGTCGGCCAAGTGAAACGTCAGTTTTTATGTGCCTAGTGTTGGTCTTTAATAAACGTATACTGTATCTCCGTATGGTTGCTTTGCGGGTGCTGGATTTTACTTTCTCACTGTTTACTGTACACCGCCTGATCATTAACTATTCCAAAACTAAGTCCATGACCTTTGCACATCGCCAAAGCCCACACAGCCAGATGACACTCCAAATCACAAACTTGGATGGTACCCATCTGGAACATGTTACTCATTTTAAATATCTAGGTGTCACCTTAGATACCTCCTCTCCTACCACAGACATGTACGCCTCCTCTCATCAGCAATTAACTCCAGAATTAGTACCCTCTGCAGGATCAAGAACAGCCTGCCTGCCCATGCCATGCAGATAGCTGTCACCTCCTCCATCCTCTCACTTCTTGATTACGGGATTGTTATCTACGGCACTGCTGACAACTCCACCCTAAGTAGCATAATCACAGCGCTTAATAAAGCCTGCCACCTCGTTACTGGCTGTGACAGACTCACCCACACCTGCGATCTGTATACACTAACAGGTTGGCTTAATTTCCATCAAAGACTCAAATATCAAACCTGCATCTTAGCAAAAAAGATCCACCTCCAGCTTACTCCAGCTGGTCTACTCCCCATCGCCAGCCCGCCCTCACAGGCGGATACCAGACAGTCGGGCTACCTCATCCTTCACGGTCCCCCATGTCGAACGCCTCTAGGGCAGAGATCCTTCCGCTACCGCGGCCCCCAAATGGCTCAACACCTCCCCTACTCTCTCCCAGACCCACAGCATCACACTTTTCAAAACAGGCCTTCGAACACACCTCTTTGAAAACTCTAAATGTGAATGCCATTAAGGTCTGCTCTCTCCTCCTTCATCCCCATAACTGACTCAGGGACTTCCTAGACCCTACGAACCTCCCTCTGCATTAGCTCTGTCTTGGGCCCACATGTATGCCTCCCAAAAGCTTTTAAAACGCCTCTCAACTGCCATGTCAATTCTGTAACCTGCAAAAATCAAAGTGTATAAAAAAAAAAAAAAAGTGTTTCTTTTAATGCTTTATATTGTCTTGTGTCTCTCCACCCCCTGTAACCACCGTGGAGCCATTGTATAAATACTGTCTGTACTGAAACCTGTATATAATTGCTCGTTCCATCTGTCTTCCTTGTACTTTGGTTCTCCCTCCACCCCCTGTAAACGATGTGGAGCCTTTGCAAAAGAGTCTATGACTCAAAGGATTGTAATTCCCATTATACAGTAAATAAATAAATAAAAATAAAAGTGAGCATTGCTTCAAGTTTTGTCCTGGATAGCCAGCTATCTAGCTGACTGTTCCCAACAAGTTAGGATCGGCCCCACCCTCTCCTCTAGTTGCCCTGTTCACTCCGGGGTCCCCCAAGGATCTATACTTGGCCCTCTCCTTATTAGTTTGTTCCTAAACCCCCTTCCCCAGTCTTGCCTTGGAAAAATGCTCCTCTATGTGGATGACGCCATTATTTTTGAATGTCATTCTAAACCTGATACACTTCAAATCTTAGTCCAAGTTTGCTTCCGCGCCATTGAACCTTGGTTTGCTACCCATAAGTTAATTCTGAACTGTAGTAAAACCAAATCCTTGATCTTTTCCCACCGCCAAAACTGACATCGTAACCTTTCCCGAACCATCTGCAATAATGCTGGTGTCCCCTTTGTGCAAGTCTCCTCTTTTAGGTACCTGGGGATTACCCTTGATTCCCATCTCACCTTTCATAACCATATCCAAAGTCTCATGTCTGCTCTCAACACCAGAATCAGTCTTCTTTACCAGCACAAACACTTCCTTTTCCCTGAGGCTCTCCAACTGGCTGTATCTTCTTTTATCCTCTCCCTAGCTGACTATGGGCTGGTGATCTATGGTTCGACTGACCTAACATCCTTCTCACGTGTTAAGAGTACCCTGAACAAGGCATGTAGGCTCATCACTGGTCAGGAAAGAATGTCTCACTCCTGCACCTTATACAAGACTGCAGGCTGGTTAAATCTTGCAGCCAGGCTTAAATACTCTACCTGCATCCTGGCCAACAAAATATCTCTCAGAACTACTCCCCCTGGCCTTCATGCTCTGGTCACTATAGCCCACCCAACCTAAGCATCCAGAAGCGCCTTGAGGCCATCCCACTTTGTTCCTCACTGCAGAACCTCACAGTGCCAAAGGGCCTTTCTATACCGGGCTCCCTCGTGGCTCAATGACCTCCCCCCAGCCATCTCCCATTTACCTACCATTGTCCCTTTCAAGACTGCCCTCAAGTGCTACCTCCTAGAAAAATTGGACTGTGATTATTTCTGACCAGTCCTCAAAAAAGGGAAAAGAAAAGGGGGAAAAAGGGAAAGATGAAGAAATTGTCATATGTTCAATTATTGTCCACTACGACCTGTTAATTCTCCTGCTTAACTAGCAGTGCTTGCTGTAACTGACTGTATAACTTGGGCCCACTTGGTCTGTATTATGTTACTTTGTGTTTTTACTGTTGTATAACCCACTGTATTTGTATGACTGTGTAATTGTCTTTCCAACTATACCCATTGAAAACTGTTTGACCTCCCTATAACTGTGATGAGGAGCCTTTGCAAAAGAGTCTTTGACTCAAAGGTTATATCCAGTCATTTCAATAAATACATTTTTTTTTGCTTGGGTTCTACACCACAAACTCTGTGCAAACCTGGTTCATTAATTTGCACAAAGATTCTCTGGGAAAAGAATCCAGTGGTGGGAAAGTTAATGGCGGCACAACTGAAGGAGAGGCTTGTGGAGTACAAGGCAAAAAGGATGCAGGATCACCGGCAGCATGGTGTCATGGGGGGAGGTCATGTCAAACTAATCTCTTAGATTTCTTTGACTGGGTTATTAGGTAGGTGGATCAAGGGAGAGCAGTGGCAATGGCCTATCTGGACTTCAGTAAGGCTTTTGACACTGTGCCACACAGGAGGTAGTTAAGAAACTAAGTAGCCTGTGGGTCAGGGAGAAAGTGACAAGCTGGATATCAAACCAGTTAATGGATAGAAGACAAAGGGTGATCGTAAATGGTAGCCGCTCAGGTGACAAGAGAGTGACTAGTGGTGTGCCTCAGGGTTCGGTGCAAGGACCAGACCTCTTCCATGTCTTCATAGGCGACATTGCTGAGGAGCTTGAGGTTAAGTTGTGTCTCCTTGCAGATGATACAAAAATCTGCATCAGGGTGACACTCAGGAAGGTGTGGAGAGAATGAAAATGGATCTGGGAAAACTTGAGGAATGGTCTAGGGGTGGCATCTGGATTTCAATGTGAAAAAGTGCAAGCTTAGGACTGTGAAAGCCAGGGAATGTGTATAGGATTGGGGAGTTGAGCTTAGTCACCAAGCAAGAAAGAGACCTTGGGGTCATCATATCTGATGACCTCAAGGTAGCTAGGCAGTGTGATAAAGCAGTAGCAGAGGCTGGTAGGATGACTGGGTGCACTGGGAGTGGGATTTTTAGCAGGATCGGAGGGAGATGTTACTACCATTGTATCGTTCATTGGTGTGGACCCTCCTCAAGTATGTGTACATTTCTGGAGACTGCACCTCTGGAAGGACATCAAAAAGGTAGAGGTGGTACAGAAGAGAGCAACCAAAATGATAAGTGTGTTGCACAAGAAGCCATATGAGGAAATACTGCAGGAACTCATGGAATATGGCATAACCCTCTACTCTACGGCATTTGACTCTGGGCTCCACAAGGTTAAAACCCTATATAACCAAATAGCCAGATTCACTACACAACTCCCACGTGGACCTGCCACTGTGACCTGCTCAAGAAGGCGACCCCCCTTCCCATCCACCAGAGTCAAGTTCCGTCTGGGTACCATGGTGAGGAAAATCATCATGAATAAAGCACCACCCATCTACAACGTCCTTCTTCCAACCCAAAGCCCCCCTGACCCAAACCAGATCAGCAGCCACTGCCTACAATATCCCCAACACTAAGAACATGCACCGGACAAAGGGCTTTACTGTATTAGCTGCCTTATCTCTACAACTCACAACCTCTGCATGTGTCTGACCAAACCCTGTCCCTCTCTGTTTTTTAAATCTAAACTGTGGGACTGGTTGTGTAACTCGGATACTTGCAATTGCCTGTGATATGCTAGGTATTTACATTGTTATTGCCAGTGGTATGCTAGCTGTATACTTTGTAAAGACAGGCCTGCTTTCTGTTTGTAACTCTTCCTCCTGTCTGGTCGACTGTGAAAATGGACAGTCTTCCTCATAGCCTTACTAGACATTAATAAATAATAAAGTAAGTAAGCAAGTAATTAAATAAATAAACTCAACATGTACTCCCTGTAAGAGAGGAATGTGAGAGGGGACATGACTGAAACCCTCAAGTACCTCACAGGAGCGAACAAGGAGGAAGTGGCAGGTCTATTTTAGAATAAGGAAGGCACTAGAAAAAGGAGGCATGCAATGAAGCTAAGAGGGGATGTTTAGGAGAGATATGCGGAAATACTTCTTCACAGTAAGGGTGGTGGATGACTGGAACAGGCTACATCCTGCCAGAGGAGGTAGTGGGGGCAAAGACTGTGGGGAGCTTCAACCATTTGTGGGAAGGGTACAGGGGTATATTAGGTAGAGGAACGAGGGATGATGTAACACCTATAACTAGCTAGGGACAGTGGTGACAGAAAATGCAGGGACAAGGGGCACACGAGATGGGCCTGAAGGTCCTTTTCTGCTGAAAAATGTTATGTTTCTCTGTTAACAGAACTCTCAAGAGTTTGTTTCCCCTTTCGGCAATTTACAACAGATCTATACAGAATAAAAAATGGACACAAGGCTTTGTCGCTAGTTCAAAGTGAATAACATCACAACAGTAAGCCTTCAGGAGTTTCCAAGTTACTACAAGAAAGTACTAGTTAGTACATTCCTTGTTTAAGTTCATTTTCATATGTATATTTTATTAATACTGTGGTTAACACTGCAGTGATAGGGCAGAAGATGACTAAGAGGTTCATTATGACTGCACCCCATTGTCTCAGAGGCTGCAGCTTTTTATGTTTCCCTCATGTAATTATCAAGTTTTCTTTTCAATATGTTCTTGTTTTCGCTGTCAGTAATATCCTGAGTTAATTAATTCATGATTTTAGTACCCTCTACATGTAACAGCATTTCTGTTTATTTGTTTTTGCTATTTCTCTGTTGAATTACCTTTTGTGTCCCTTTAAGTTATTATCCGTCCTGTGTTTTTAGGTTTAGTTCCAGTTTCAATTTATCAGCTTTCTCAGTGTCATATAATAACAATAGGTTTACTCTTACCTCTCTAGCCTCCACGGTGTATAAGTAAGCATTAATCCACGACAAAGGAGGGCTCTACTAGGGAATTAATGCCTGGTTGGGGGGGGTTGGGTGGCTGAGTGTCTCCAACCAGGCATTAATTCCCTAGTAGAGCCCGACTTTAGAGTGGATTAATGCACTTGTAACATGGCAAGCGCAAGGTGAATACTGTTAAAAGTGAAGTAAATGTGGGAAACAAATAAACAACAATTCACAATGGCCCCTATGCACAAAGGGGCGGGTTATGCGTGCCTCAGGCGCGCAACCCACCCGCATACGTGTGTGGCCCCAGACAGGCGCAGGAAGCACGGCATTCACAAAGGCATGCGTCCACACAGTGCCTGTCCGCAGCCACGCCCCCTCCATGCGCATGATTGTGCGGAAGGTTGGGGGTGGAGCTGCGGACCTGGGCGGGCATCCAATCGGATGCCCGTACCAGGTCCAACAGTGGAGCCCATGCTTAGAGAGCAGGGAAAAGGAGTGTGCCACGTAAAGTGGCGAGGGGACACAAAACGTAAGGCCATCGCCCCAGCTGCTGCCCAAGCCCTACACTGCTGCCTAGTGGGCTGGGGCAGCACACTGTCCTGTATCCCATTACCGCCACGTTCGGCGGACAGTGCAAACAGAGGCGTGCACCGGAATACACTTGGTCCAGGCTGGCATACCCGGCGCCCCTCTGCCTGGCACTATGCAGCACAGTGAATGCCGTGTAGTGCAGGAACGCCCCTGACACCCCCCAGCATGGTTCTGCACTAGACAAATTCTGCCTATTTTCAGGCACAACCCGGGGGAGGGGGATACAGATGAATGCCAACTGACTTTGAACCAAATTGAGCTATTGGTGGTATTTTAGTGAATGGGGGGAAATTTGGCCAGGGCACCGGGGAAATTCCCCCTATTCATTTCGAGAAGTGCCATGGGATCTTTAACATCCACCTGAACTACCACCAGAACAGGCAGATGGGACCTCGGTTTAAGGTCTCATCCAAAACACAGCACCTCAGGAGTGTAGCACCACACACTCATGCTGCACTGCAGTGTCAGTATTGGGATAGTAACCCAAGTGTCTAGTGTGGGGATAGAACCCACAGCCTTTTGATCTCCCGGCCTCAGAGGCGAGTGTGCTACCTCCTGAGCCACTGACACTGACAGGGGCTAGAGCGGTGGGCGCGCAAGTGCCTTGCATGCCTCTGGTGAATGCCGCTGGCGGTCCGCAGGACCTCCTCTACGTGGCATTCAAACTTAAGGTTGCCTAAGAGCCTCGGATACGCAATGCGTAGGCAACTTAATTGTTAGTGCATAGGGCCCAATATTGTTTATTGCAATATTATATGCTGTTCAGGTTAGCACTTTTGACTGAAAACATAGGCTATGTAAGCAATAAGGCATGAAGGGATGTGTGTAAAACATATTTTACAGCACAGCCTGAGGTGTAGTATGGCACGAGGACGAAGGCCAAGTGACTTCAGCCACTGGACGTGCTGTAAAATATGTTTTACAGTGTAAAGGTAGCAGCCATGTTTGTGGTGGAAGACCAGTTCTGGCTGTAGGGGGCTAACTGAAATGCCTGTGTTCCAAATGCCCACTGATCTGGGTTCCAGGCTCAAGCAGTCCTTTTTATTAGCCATGTGTAAACCATATTTTACACATAAATAAGAGACAATCACATTACTGGATTTTACCCTGCCATTTTATAAGTTAATATACGGTTGCGCGCTTGCACGTTGACTAATCCATACGTGTTTATATTGTGACTGCTGTTTTTATACACTTTGCTGCATTATGTTTTTGAATGAATAACACAGAAAGATAATCAAATCATTTAACTCTGTATGGTGTTACAGTGTTCTGTTCTCTCGTTTTGTTCATCTACATTTGTGATTCACTAATGCATTATGGGTACAGTACAAATATTTGCATATCTGGCATTTCACTTGCTTCTACATGTTAGCCTCAGCACTCCCCCCAGTAAGTCTAGCCCTCCTTTATGACTACACTCTTTAGCACTTAAGACAAAAGAACTGCTGTCCATCAAGTTCTCGCCTCCTTGTGTTTAGTATTAGTTAATTATTTTACAGACTATATCATCCTCTGTTCCCTACCTGATTTGCTCTATATCCTCTAAATTCTTAAGTTGTTCACTTAACAACCTGTCAACCTAGTCTGCTTTAAATTATGTGTCTGTATATTTTTACTTATGTAATCCCTGTTGTTGTAATTATGTAACCTCTGTAACCTGATGTACTCATGTCTTTCTAGGCATGGAACCTCCTTGTATCTGCTTATGTACTTGTAACCATTGTAAATAATGTTATGCCCATGTATTACTACGATGTGGAACCTCTGTAAAACAGCCTTTGGCTCAAAGGTACTTCCTAGAAATAAATAAATAAAAATAAAATGTTTACAAATATTCATGCTGTCCCCACAATGCATTAATGGCTTAAAAGATTCTCTGTGTGTTCATCTGGACGATCATGGTAATCGGTGTACTGTTCTGCAGAAACACAAACAGAGATTACTGCTCACTTTTTCTGTCTCTTACTGTGGATGGCAACAGTAGTGCCGGAGTTCCACAGGCCACCTGCGTTCACTGTGCTTAGCAGTAAGTCCAGGGTTTATCTTTCTATCTGTGTCCCTGTGCCCTCTCTGCATTTGTTGCTTGATCACAATGATTTAATTGTAGTAACACTGGTCACGGTATTTTCTGATGTCCCATGGGCGGATGGGTAAGCCATTGAGGAGCACTCCATTTACCTGTAACGAGATGTGGTACCACACGTACTAGTGCCACCTATAGGGAAGATCACACAGGGGGAAAAAAGGGACAAACAGATGTGAGAGATGCAGTGATTTTTTCATCTCTGTCTGTGTGTTTCACTAAGTGCTCTCCCGATGGCAAGTGGGCATTACATAAGCATTAATGCATGACACAGGAGGGCTCTACTAGGGACTTAATGTCCAGTTGGGGGGATTGTGCCAAGTGCCTCCAACCAACAATTGGGCATTAATTCCCTAGTAGAGCCCGACTGTGGAGTGCATTAATGCGCTTGTAACATGGCAAGCAGTTGAAAAGTAATATTACCGTCACAAACATACACAGATGCAGGTTTTGTGAATATTATTTTTTTATTCTTGAACTATGTTTTTCACCAGTGCAACATTTATTTATATTGTGACTGCTGATTCACACATTTCTTTAATAAATGAAGCATATTTAATTAAGTTTCCTTTCAGTTAAGGTTCAATACAGGGAGAAAGGTGAGGTTGGGGGTGGTTTACAGACCACCCAGTCAAGATGAGGATAGTGACAGGGAACTGATCTCACAAATATTGGAAGATGCAGGGAAAGGAGAGGTGGTAATTGTGGGGGACTTCAACCTGCCCAAGGTGGACTGGAGCATACCATCCACAACATGTGCTAAGAGTCAAGTGATCCTGGAAGGACTGCAGAGTGGGTTCCTGACTGAGGGCATCATTGAACCAACAAGAGCTGAGGCAGTTCTTGATCTGGTGCTCACAAATGGGGAGCGTGTACAGGGAATAGTGGTCAGGGAGCCACTGGGTGGAAGTGACCATTGCACAGTGTGGTTCCAGTTGGATATGGGCAGGGAAAGCATTCCGACTAAGACCACAATCTTGGATTTCAGGAGGGTGGACTTCAGGAAAATGGGCGAGGTGCTAAGGAGTCATCTGGCAGGCATCAGAGCAGATATGGGGGTTGACCAAAGGTGGTCCATCATTAAGGAAGGAATACTGGTTGCCACAGATGAGTGTGTTAGGTTCAGGGGAAGAACACAGGGGCCAAAGCGCCCAGCTGGTTCAGTTCTGGGGTTGCCAAGGCAGTAAGAGAAAAGAGGTTGGCCTATAGAAAATTCAGGAAGCCCAAGAGAGAGGTGGATAGGGAAAATTACCTAAGGTTGGCTAGTGAGGCAAGTAAGGAAGTCCGGTGAGCAAAGGCACAGAAGGAGCTACAGACAGCTGAAGGAATTAAGAAGTGGGGAGAAGGCTTTCTTTCACTATATAAGTGAGAAAAGGGACAAGAAGGAAGGGATTGTTAGGCTTAAGAAAGGGGTGGAGTGGGTGGAGGATAATGGGGAAAAGCAGAGATACTAAATGAATACTTCTGTTCTGTCTTCACCAGGGAGAAGGATAGATCAGTGCCTTCAGGAGGGAAAAAAAGAGTGGGGGGGGGACACAGATGTAGTGATAGAGGAGGATAGAGTGAGGGAGGGTCTTCTGGCATTGAAGGTGGACAAATCACCAGGCCCGGACAGAGTACGTCCAAGGGTACTAAAGGAACTGGCTGAGGAGCTGGCAGGGCCACTGGCAGACCTATTTAATAGTTCACTAGAGGCAGGCGTGGTACCACAGGACTGGAGAACAGCACATGTAGTGCCCCTCCACAAAAGCGGTCCCAAGGATGATCCAGGGAATTACAGACCAGTCAGTCTAACCTCCACTGTGGGCAAGCTCATGGAGACCACACTAAAGGAAAGGTTGATGGAATATCTAGAGGAGTATGGTCTCCAGTATGAGAGGCAGCATGGGTTCATGGGGGGATCGTGTCAAACAAATCCAACTGACTTCTTTGACTGTGTCACTAAGACAGTAGACAGGGGCCAAGCGATAGTTATCCTCTCTCTTGATTTCAGCAAAGCCTTTGACTCTGTGCCCCACAAAAGGTTGATCAGGGAGTTGGTGGATCTTAGAGTTGGGAAAAAGATGGCCAGATGGGTGGAAAACTGGCTAAGGGACAGAACCCAGAGAGCAGTTGTTGGGGGGGGGTGGAGTTATCTGGCACCAGAGAGGTAACCAGTGGGGTCCCACAGGGCTCGGTGCTGGGGCCGGTGTTGTTCAATGTCTTCATCAATGAGATTGGGGATGGCATTAAGGGCAAAATGTGCCTATTCATGGATGACACCAAGCTCTGTGGGAGAGTGGACACAGCTGAAGGGATACAGGACCTACAGGAAGATCTGGAAAAGCTGGGGAGGTGGTCCAGGATCTGGCAGCTTGGCTTCAATGCCAAGAAATGCAAAGTTTTGCATATTGAAGCCAAGAATCCCAGAACAGAGTACTACCTGGGTGGAGTCCAAGTATCTGCATCAGAGGTGGAAAATGACCTGGGAGTGATGATCATTAGTGACCTGAAGCACTCCACGTAGTGCAAGAAAGCAGCAGCAAAGGCAAACAAGATGCTGGGATACATAGCTAGGGAGATCCATAGTAGGAGAGAGGAGTTTATACTGCCCTTGTACTTGTCACTGGTAAGGCTGCATCTAGAGTATGGAGTTCAGTACTGGTGTCCACACCTCAAAAAGGACATTAACCAGCTGGAGAAGGTCCAGAGGAGGACTACAAAGATGATAGCCAGTCAGCAGGGCAAGGCATATGAGGAGAGGTTGAGGGCACTGAACATGTACTCCCTGGAAGACAGGAAAGAGAGAGGGGACATGATTGAGACCTTCAAGTACTTGAAAGGGATAAATAAGGTTAATAAGGAGAGTCTCTTTAAGCTGAGTGGCAACCATAACATGAGGGGGCACAGTCTTAAGCTGGAGGGTGGGAGGTTTAGGAGGGAGGTCAGGGAGCACTTCTTCACAGAGAGGGTGATGGACACTTGGAATGCACTGCCGAAAGAGGTCATCTCATTGAACACAGTGGGCAGCTTTAAGAGAGGCAGGGATAGGCATGGGGGAAGGTAAGGATCATGGGTAGGGAGGATGGGAGGAGTGGGGAGGGAGGGCAGGGACAGTAGCTCAAGCTGTGGACCCTGCAATACGAGGAGACTTGATAGACCAAATGACCTTCTTCTGCTGGCTTGTTTGTATGTTCGTATATGCTGCAGTCATGCACTGTCACATAACATATAGTGTTAAAACTCACTAAAACAGATTCAGTAACATAATATTTAACTCGCCACAAACTCTTTTAGTCACATTGGATGCGACTTGAATTATGGGATTGCAAATTTGCATATTGAGAACCAAAATTACAACTACACATCGCTAACAAAGAGGTTATTACTACTGGAGACATGGACTAACTATTCAGCCACTGTCTGCAACTAAAAAAGCTCATCAAGCTGCTTTTGTGACATTTCAATGTGCCGCTTGCTATTACTAACCTCGTTAGTGTTTTGTGCGGGTTCAGTATGTTTAGTTTTACTTTTCTTTTTCAGAGATGGCTGCGGGACCTTTAAGACTGCTGAGGAGCACCCTGGGATATGCCGCTCGTACACGGCACCTTCGGTGGAATATGAAATATTCCTGGAATGTCTACCCGTGCACAGATGCCAGCATTGCCACATAAATCGAAGTTAATGTGCTCACACACTGTATTGATGCTTCTTATTTGCTGGTCATCTGTCATTTGGCTTCACTGACTCCTCTCCCTGCCCCTCCCCCTACTGTTCTTCTCCCTACCCACCCTCTTACCCCTCCTCTTGAGTCACTCACATATATATATTGTGGAGCACTGCACGGATTATTGTTTTGGCTTTTTTCTGCATATATTATTTTACTGTCTGTTTATCATGTAATTCTGTATAGCCCTTGCCTAACACTGTACTAAGTTTGTTGTCCTCTGTTATATTTGTAATCCTTGGTTGTATATCTACCTTTTATATTGTTCTGCTGTTTATATGTATCTGTCCATCTCCACCTTGCAAATGAGCTCGCTCAATGGTGTTTCACCTGGTAAAATAAAGACTGATTGATTTTAGACATAGTTTTCGTACTGCTCAACTTTGCGAAGTAATAAGAATGGCCGATGGGTGGGTGCGTGGGAAATAACAACGCTTCCAATACTTACCAAATGGTGATTATAATGTGGACAGTTGCAGTATTGCAGAATTAATGCACTACTAGGGAATTAATGCCCCCTTGATTTTGAGTCATGGGTTGCATTTCCACCTATCCCATTGCTGTATTTCACATCACCTTGTCTTGCCATGTTACAATCCCATTTCTTTAAATCTTTCCTCATAAGTCATTTTGACCAAACCCCACATAATTTTCATTTCCTTTGCTGCTCTCTTTCCCTGTCATGAAGCCTTAGGGAGAAGGAGAAGTGCTGGGGTATTCTGTGTCTGTGTAATTGACCAACATTTATTTTATAGAGCAAGTTGGCTCAGCAATAAATATTTTGAATTCATGACATCTTCTATTGCTGTTGTAATTTGTCTCTGGAGTGCAGTTAATATCTTTTTTGCTAAGTTTGGGATTGGCCTCCTATAACTGCACCCACCAACTAACAACAGGATGCTGGGGCAAGATTTGGAATTTTCTTTCTAGTAGGTCTGCCTCATTTCTTTGGTATGGTGACCAGATATATGTTTGGGAGTTGAAATGTGGCATCAATAAACTCCTGTACAATGGCAATAGTACTGATTAACTTTTATAAATAAAACGTTTGTTAATACACCCTAAGATTTTATTAACTTTACTTACAACCTCTCTACACTGCACTTTACTGCTAAGGTTATTTTTTATTAGTACACCTAGGTCTATTTCTTGCATTAAAGCTATGATGTCTTGTTTGTTAATTTAGTATTTTTTTCATTCTATTTGATTTACTAAAATGTAAAACCTTACGTTTATCTAGATTTAGGATAATCTCATTTTCTGCTGTCCAGTTTACCAACTTAAGTAGGTTACTCTGGAGTGATTCTAATAGTATATCCATTTCAACTATTCCTTCTTGTTGGGTGTCATCAGCAAATGAGTATTCAATTGATACAGTTCTTCCCCATATCCATCATAAAGATATCAGATAATAAGGGGAACTCCACTGCTTACTGCTTCTTCTTCTGAAAGATGTCCATTTCTTTTTTTTTTTCCATATAACTTTTTACTCTTCGGGTTGTAAGCCGTTCCTTCCACACTTCCCCCAGACCAGCTGTTACCTCCCCATGACTTTCCTCTGTGCAGTTCTCCAACAGACTGCCCCCCATGGAGGAGCTAGGGAGTGAGGGCAGTACTCCACCCCAGAGCAGAGATGTAGAAAGCACCAAGGATTCCTGAGTGGTGGTGTGGGTTCAGAGAGGTGCACAGTGTGTCAGCTAACCCTCAGGTCCCTTTTTCCATTTTCTCCCCGTGCAAGCCGAGGCAACATAGGTTGCGTATCTGCATGGATGTGGACATGCACTCTGGAACCTGCTGCTCCCCCACTTCCCATGACAAACTCATCTGCCGCTTGTGTAACAGCACTGCCACCAGGCCTCAACCTGGTGGGCAGCCAAGAGCTGAGTCAGCCACCCCAAGGAGGAGGAGAGCTGCCTGGCGGCCGCCACATCCACTCCTGGCCCATCCCCCAACTTCTGGCAACCTGAGCTCATTCCTGAACTTGAGTCACCAGCGTGGCGCAAGATAAGACACTCATCAGTGTCTCTGGGCTGACTTTATTTTTTCTTTTATTATACAGTTTTTATTAAGAGATTTCAATAACAGAATAAGGTACAGAGATAAGAACGTTAGGAAGAGGGTTGCTATACTATAGCTAGTTTGATACACATTACTGTTCAAGAGGATAAGCAAACCAGATAGAAAGGGGAAAAAGTGCCTGCTGATTTTTGGTTCAATAAATCTGAGGCTAAGCTAAGGGACTATGCTAGGCCCCAGTTAACAGTGCTGTCATTTCATAATAAGGTCATGGCACAGATTTGGAGCTGTGCTCTAACTGGAACAATTTCCACCTCATCCAGGTGTCACCAAATAATGACTGCTTGTTCTTTAAATAATAAGTCAGTTTTTCCCTTCTGTAAATAGAGAGGATAGTTGTTCTGTATTGCAACAGTATAGGTATTGGAAGTGTCATCTACAGCCTTGTAAGAACCTTTTTCACCGCTAAAAATCAAAGTCAAAATTAGCTTCAGGGTACTCCAGGGGTGGGATGGGTAGGAGCACCAGTGTTAGAGTTATCCGCTGTTGCATATGAAAAATTTCCCAATTCAGATATAATTCCTTAGTAGAATTCACTTATCTTTGAGCAGGCCCAGAACAGGTGCATCTGGTCCGCTGATGTAGTTCCACAGCCACACTTACAGTATCCCATCTCTGCCACATAAATTTCTCTACCACCATTGGGATACAGAAATACCTGTAATGGTGCTTCCAGGAGTATTCCCTCCAACCAACTGCTGGGGCAACCCTGTAGGCTGGAATTGTAGACTGGTTAACCACAGTAAGCTGGAGAGTTCAGGTACCCAACTCTCCATTCCACTGCTGAAGAATTGAGTTGGTAGACTCTGGAGAAAACGTCATCAGTGCTTTATACAAATTTCCCTTAAGATGAGAACATATCTCACCTTGCATATGTCCCAGCATGATTTTGGATAATAAGAGTGGGTCATCTGGCAAACTGATCACCTCCAATCCTAATCCTAAAAAATATGACAAAACCTGAAGGTATTGGACATGGTTTGAATTAGGTAGGTGACAGGTCTTTTGAAGGTCTCCAAAACACTTGATCCCCTAACACTGTGCTGAGTGCTGTGGAGTCTGGGGATTTGCACTTTATGGTCATTTTATACAACAAGTGAATGTTGACTGAACTTTTAACTGTAGGACTAAAAGCTATGTTTCATTGATGATCATATCAAGTCTGGATTGGAATACATTTTGCTTGTTTGCCTGCTGTTCACTGAAAGGAAAAGGAACTGTGAGTACTCTGCTAGTATGTATTCTAAATGCACACACAATTATATTGTGCTTTGTAGCCGGTACTGGCCTCCACCAAGTCTCAACCATTATCCATAGCAACTTTAGCATCATCGGAGAATTTAAGGAGAGCTGTAGTGGTGCTATGGCCCTTCCTAAACCATGTTGGTCACCAGATAGGAGGTTACAGTCATAGAGATAGTTGGTAGTTTGGGTGGAGACAATCTTTTTGAGAAATTTGCTCAGAACAGAGAGGATGGCTATGGGAAGATAATTAGTGACGGATTTAGTGTCACCTTTCTTAAATACAGGGACAATCTTGGCAATCTTCCATACATTGGGAACAATTCCTGAGCAAAGGGACAGGTTAAATATTCTAGTTAGGGGGAGGCAAGGAGAAAGGCAGCAAGTATTAGCAGCCTAGGTTCAAGGCCATCCAAATAAACACTACTGCAATCAGATAAGGAGTTAAGTAACTGATGCACTCCCTTCTTGGAGGTTGTGTGTAAGTAGAAACATGGGGTGGAATAGGGAGAATCTTCTATAAGGAGAGGAATAGAATCAGTGAGGGCCGAGGAATATAAAATGAGGTTGCTTCACTCTGTTCTGTCCCGGTGTAAAGACCTGTTTTACTCCATTGTAAAGGTCATTACCCCACTCATGCAAGGCATCATGGGAGTTGATGCATACATGCACAAGCCAGCAGAAGTTACAGTATCAGTCACTTTTGTTACATGTCTTTTGAAGTCCCTGTATTCTCTCAATGCATATTTTTGAACTCAGATACACTTTAAACTACGCTTTACACTATAGAAAACAGCAGGGCCTTTACCATACCTTGAAATGTTTCATGGCCAGCATGATACAAGAACATAGGGACTGCACAGGACAGCAATAGCACTGACTGATACAGTATAACTACTGCAGGCTTTAGCAGCAAAACATCATAAAATTCCAGGATGGCT
This sequence comes from Neoceratodus forsteri, assembly GCA_016271365.2. Classification (NCBI taxonomy): domain Eukaryota; kingdom Metazoa; phylum Chordata; order Ceratodontiformes; family Ceratodontidae; genus Neoceratodus; species Neoceratodus forsteri. The sequence goes on from CM057456.1 coordinate 32,120,308, forward strand.
TACGAGAGTTGGGTCATGACCTTTGCAAAAGAGCCAAGCATATTTTCACACTAGACTTAAGTAACTTCATTTACATTTAAAGACTGATGAAATTAGAAGGATGCAACAGAGCCAATCACTGTTCATGCCTACAAACTACACGGGTAAACAGAATAAAAGGCTGAGGGGGCCTTTCCTTTAAGTTGCTTCAATACTGATTTAATATTCAAGTCTACATATAGCAAGTTCCCATTTCAGTATAAGTGAAAGGTTTACCTTATACGACAGACTAAATATATAAATAAAGATTATAAGGAGCAACTTCAAAGTACTGTAATAACTTTGTCATAAAACATGATAATAATAAAAAAATGAGAAAATTCAGACATTTTTTTAACCCCAGTACTTTGAACAGTACTCCTTTGAAGACATGCTGACATGGACATTGTTAGCTTATGTAAATAATAAAACAAATGAAACAAAAGAAGTATAAGTATTATTTATATTTGTAACAAGTTTATTTAATTTAATTTTTTTCTTTAATGTGCAGAACAATCTATGAAGCCTTAAATAAAAAAATTCCCAGAGAAGAAAAAGTTTATTACTGGTTTGAGGTATGTTAACAACTAAATTCTTGAATAGTTAAGCCTAAAATGTATAATGAATAATACTGACATTAGAGACCAAAACAAATATTTTAACTTATTTTACAGTGAACAAAAGTTGTTAGGGAAAATTCTGTTTTGAGGTATGTTAACTCAAACAAAAATAAACATTTGTCAATGCCGAATGTTGGCTTGCTGGCACTGGCATTGGTAGTGCAGGAGTTAGAGAGATGCACAATAGGGCTCCAGTGAAGTAATGAACTGATGCCGATCCCAGCCCCACCATGCAGAGAGTGACAGGCACTGGGGTGTGCCTTTGGGTCAGTGGCCATAATGCTCATGCCATTTCACTTCACCCTACCCCACAGAGACCGACAAGGGCCGCGATGTGCCTTGGGGTGTTTGGGCCATACGCTCATCCTATTCCATAAGGAAATATACTGACATGGGTGCAGTGTAGGAGAATGGAGTGAACGTTGTGGCCGAAGAGTTCAAGGCACACCTCGATGCCTGTCACTGGTTGCAGGGTGGGGGGTGGAATGGCGTTAGAATTATAGCCGACAATGCCAAGTCACACCTCTGATGCCTGTCAGTCTGTACAGGGTGGGGCATTATGGTTGGAAACCCTAATGCTCACAGCTTTTGTTGATATTTTCACTCCAAATTTTCAACATGGGCTGTTTGTGACCCCACCTCATGAACAGTGACACTATGAGTTTGTTTGCTGAAAGGTGATTTTGTACAGCGACCATGCATTTTGGCACCACCAGTGCAAAAACACATTTTGGGCAGGATGTGAAAAATTACAGCTGCATTGTTCATGAGGAGGTGTAAAAAAATGACATTGATGAAAATCTGGAGTGAAAATATAAAAAATTGTTGACATCACGAGCGTGCGTAGAAACTGCACAATGCACGCTCGATATGCAATTATTTTGGGGAGTTGTTTAACCAAATTTTCAACAAATGCATTTTGGGAACTCCGATCATGAACAGTGTCACTGTGATTTTGTTAATCTGGTCCAAACACTGATTTCCCACAGTGACCGCGCCATTGTGTGACATGTGTGAAAACACATTTTGGGCAGGATGTAAAAAATGACAGCTGTACTGTTCATAAGGATGTGTACAAAAATGACAATGGTGAAAATCTAGAGTGAAAATATGAAAAATTGGTGGTCATGAGTGTGTATAGAAACTGTGCAATGCACACCCGTAACGCAATTATTTTGGGTATTTTTTTACCAGATTTTCAACATAGGCATTTTAGGACCTCCACTCATGAACAGTGTCACTGTGATTTTGTTAATGTGTCCTGAACATTGATTTCGCACAGCGACCGTGCCATTGTGCGCCACATGCGTGAAAACACATTTCAGGCAGGATATGAAAAATTACAGCTGTACTGATCACAAGGAGGTGTGAAAAAAGGGCAATGTTGAAAATCTGGAGTGAAAATATTAAAAATTGTCAAACTTACAAGTGTGCGTTGAAACTGCACAACACACACTCGTAACACTGTCATTTTTTGGAATTTTTCCACCAAATTTGCAAGACAGGGTTTTTGGGACCTCAACTCATGAACAGTGGCATTGTCATTTCATTAATCAGTCCTGGAAGGTGATTTCGCACAGTGACCGTGAAATGACCTTTCGGGGCAGAGTAACAAGATAACAGTGCATGTGTTCATGAGGTGGGGTTCCAAGCACCCAACGTTGAAAATTTGGAGGCAAAATTCCAAAAACTGGCTGAGATATCCACCTAAGTTGAAAAAACCAATTTATGTCATTATACAGCTTACCGGCATTTCTTCAGTTCGTGGTCGGCTTTGAAGAGTCCAGACGTGTTCCCAGTCCACCGAAGACCATCGCACTGGGCTCTGGAGGTAAGTATGGGGTGAGAGGGTGTGTGTGGGGAGGTGGGGTGCACAGAAGGTGGCTGCGGGTTGGGGGAGGGGACCCCATGGCGAGGGACCGTTTTCTTTCTTTCAGGTAATTTAAAAAAAAAAAAAAACACCGCAAACAGTTTTCTTTTTTTTTTACAGGTGTATGAAAAACTGTTGCGCACACTTGGGTGGGCTCCCAGTCTGCCCCATGACTTTGAGGGGGGGTGATGTTGGCCACACTGGGGTGGGCCCAGTGTGGCACAGAATGAGGGTGGGTTGGAAGATGCCAACAACAGTTGGCTTTGAATTTGGGGAGGCACACAGGGGTGGGCTCCCAGTGTGCCACACAATCTTGGGGGGGGGGTTATTTAGCATGCTGACAGGGGGACTGAGCACCCCTGAAGTCGGCTTTGTAGGCATTGTGTGGTAGGCAGCAGCAGCCACTGTCGTCATGTTTATTGAAATACTTCACCAGGAAGGGCACGTTGAGAGGCGTGTTATTGCGCCACTGCATGACAAGCGTGCCTCTCATTACAGCGGCACTTTCTTTACAAGTTTTGACCACTTTACATATTTCTTGTGTGAGCACCTGCATGTTGGCTTATTGGGGATTGAGGGACGCACCTACTGAAGCATGCCCTACATTCGCCCACACTGACGCACCTCCGAAATCTGCTACTACTGCAAGATGTTGGCTTGCACGCAGGCGCAAGCCAACATAAAATGTGCAACTGGGATATGGGTGCTGACCTGTAAACTGCACTTCCAATAAAAGGAAAACTGTGGCACACACCAGAGCAAGAAAATAAAACAGCAAGGACACTATAGATAAGTGTCAAAAACTTTATTTAACTTCACCAAAAGCACTCAATGTTTTGCTTTAGAGCTTCATCAGCAGAGTCAACACAAGCTGTAAAGCAAACATTAAGGCCCGGATATTCAGAAGGGTTGCGCCGCAGCCCAGCACGATATTCAAACCGGGATTGTGCCTGGCAAAATCCCAATGTGCTGCAGCGCATCAGCAATGTATGCGGCGCAGGTAGGGGGGGCGTGCCCATGCATAGTCCGCACATCCCGATATTCAGCCCAGGATGTGCTGAGCCCATGCATGCGCAACCCCTACTTGCGCTGCACACAGGTGAGCCCCCAAAAAGAGGAACAATGGCTGGCCACCCACTAGTGAGCCGCCGTATTGCAGTGTGGGCGCAACACGGCAGCTGTCACCTGTGGATGGCCACCCGAGCTCCGGCTGCACCTCCATGGTGGTGTCCCCCCATGCCCGATCGCGGGCATAAGTAGTAATACAAATGTCCAATATCCCTGGTGGTCCAGTGGACCGCTTGCAGCCCAATTGCGGGCATATGTCTAAGTAATCATCCAATATCCCTGGTGGTCCAGTGGTACCCCTCTTCCCACCCGCTGAGCTCCACTGCCCCACTCCACCCCCGGTCAGCGGTGGGCGGCAGCACCCCACCCACCTGCTGCCCCGCCACCCGCTGATTGACAGCATATGGTAGGGCTGTACGCCCATTGGTCCACAGCATGAGCCAATGGGCGTGCAGCTCGCTCCCTACTACACAGTCCAGATATGTGAATGGATCCATTCACATATCTGGACTGTGTAGTACGGTACGGGCTGCACGCCCATTGGCTCATGCTGTGGACCAATGGACTTACAGCCCTACCGTACGCTGTCAGTCGGCGGGCAGCAGGGTGGCAGGCAGGTGGGGTGCTGCCGCCTGCCGCTGACCGGGAGGGGAGCGGGGCTGTGGGGCTCAGTGGGCAGGTGGGGAGGGGGGTACCACTGGACCACCAGGGATATTGGATGAATGTGTTTAATACTTAAGCCCGCAATCGGGCTATGAGCGGTCCACTGGACCACCAGGGATATTGGATGATTACTTAGACATATGCCCGTGATCAGGCTGCAAGCGGTCCACTGGACCACCAGGAATTTTGGAAGATTAGTTAAACATATGCCCGCAATTGGGCTGCGAGCGTTCCACTGGACCACCAGGGATATTGGACAAGTAGTTAAACATATGCCTGCGATCGGGCTGCAAGCGGTCCATTGGACCGCCAGGGATATTGGACGATTAGTTAACTCAACATATGCCCGTGATCAGGCAGTAGGGCACATTGCTGCATTGTGCAGGGGGGCGTCGGTCCCCGACGGCTGCTGCCTGGCAGGGCGCCATGCGCAAGTCGCCGGGGATTGGCACACCTGTATGCACATGGGGTCATAATGACATGCAAATGGCCCCATTTGCGCCTTGCATGCATTATGGCCCCATTTGCATGTGCATCTTTGAATATCGCGGTTGTTGCGCACAGCACAACGGAACTTGCGCTAGCGCATCCCCCTGCTCCACTCTGACCACTTGCACTGGCGCAGTGCCACTGCGCCATGTGCACTGCGGGTGGCCAGGGTGCGATATTCAATGATGCTGTGCCATGGCGCAGCTTCATTGAATATCACCCTGTCAACGCCCCTGCACAGTCAAGTTGCGCTGCGCCCAGGCTTGCGCCACAGCCTGGCGCAGTCTGAATATCCGGACCTGAGTGTTTTTGGTGCACTTTTATGCTGCGTTATTTTTTTTGTTGTATGTTAACAACTAAATTCTTGAATAGTTAGACCTAAAAAGATATAATAAATAATACCAATATTAGAGAGCAAAACAAATATTTTAACGTATTTTAGAGTGAACAAAAGCTGCCCAGGGAAAACTCTATTCCTTTGTACAGTACTCTATATCCAGGAATGAACTGCATTATAATGAATAATTTATTTTGGACTGATCACCCATATTTACAAAAGTGGAGCAGAATGTATTTACACATGTATATATCTGTATTACAGATCCTGTCTTGCCTTGAAAAAGCTATTTTTTTCCAATGAAACACTGGCATGTTAATAACAGGTTGGACATATAAAGAGATATTGAATAATTTCCCATGAACTGTGCTGGAGTGGGTCTATTGTTCTTTTTTTTTTTTAAACTGAAGTATTTATTGAATTTTTTCCCATGGAGCAGGTACAGAGAATTCAGGTGAAAACATCTTAATCCATAGTATATGAAATAGTGCTGTATGCACATTGCACAATTTAAAATAAACAATTTGACTTTTCATGCATAACACCAAGTATTGACTTTATAAACGGATATGTATGGCAATCAATAGTGTTCAGAATAATTGAAGTTGTGTGCAAACATCATGTGTTGCCCCATCCGGGGGACCAGAGCGACCGATCAATAATCCCCCTGGGCCTGCAGGGTCACTGTTCCCCATATGTTGTACAATTTAGGGCCGACCAGGCTTAGGTCAGCTTTTGTTCCCACCACCAAATGCACAGTGGAGAGCTACAGTACCTGGTCCGGTCTACGAGAGGTCGTGTAAAAGAACCAGGCGGTTCATTTGTTTATAAGTGTATCTATTATTATTATTGTTATTAGTCAAAATAAGTTAGCAACTTTTAAGACAGACCTTAGAAGTAATTTAACAAATTCTATTTGTAAATGTTATGCATAAAGTATTTATATTGATGTCCAATTTTATTGTAAAGTTTGTTTGTCCTGTATCTTTTTGTTAAAACTAGGCATTTGTGAAAATGGGCTTGTCCCACAAACCCACCAGTATAAAAATAAAATCAAAATGAAAAAATAAAATGAAATATTTTCCCTTGCAATTTGGCTGTCATGTTTTCCATCTTCTAAAGTTCATATACTCAATCCTCCCAATTCCGAATTGTGGGTGGGTGGGTCAGATTTTAACCAATTCCCGGTGATGACCTCCTCTGCCACTGCCAGGAGTACCGATGCCAAAGATATGTGTTGTTTTTGTCGGAAATGTTTCAGAAAATGGAGTAGTAATGCCATTTCTGGGGCCAAGTGGTCTAACCCTGAAAACAAATCCACCATAACTTTCCCTGCCTCACCCCAGAAGTGTGAAAGGACAGAGCCAGAATATATGCGCATGAATAGCTACTTCTGCCCCACATCTTCTCCAACAGGACGAGTCTCCCAAAGGGGAGCATTTGGTAGTGATCTGAGGGGTGTGGAAGGGTCTATTGTTCTTACCTTTGTTGGTAATAAAGATTTACAAAGAAAAGACTAATGCTTCAAATTAGTGGCCGTATACTGAGTAAATTTCAAGAAAGGGGTGTACTGGGGGCAGCACATAAATATTGAGTGAAATGAAATAGATAATTCATCACAAATTCGACATACTTACAGTGTGCTCAGTACATCAGACTCACCCACTACCAGAGCATCCTCACTTGTGCTGCTTGAGCATAAAGCTGAAGATTAGGCAAATTCACACAGCCCCTGTCTCTTGGGAGATGTAAAATCAGTTGCCTAATTCTCAGCTTACTATCACTCCAAATACAGCAGGCACTGATCTTTTTCCAGGACCAAAAATATATCTTGACCAGGATTACTGGAAGCATCTGAAGGAAATATAATAAACAGGGCAAAATATTTTTAGTTGCAAAGAACAGAGCACTCACCAATCACGTTGGACCCAAATAAGAAAGGAGCTTCAACTCAGTTTGATACCAGTCTTTTATTACATAGCCACAAAAGAAATTGTTCCAACAGTCTGTGCACTGCAGTCCACAGACTGTTAGAATCATTTCTTTTGTGGCTATGTAATAAAAGACTGGTATCAAACTGAGTTGAAGCTCCTTTCTTATTTGGGTCCAACATGATTGGTGAGTGCGCTGTTCTTTGCAACTGCAAGTACTGATTTTGACTAGCTGCACCACTGTTCCTGTGCCTCACTCAACCTGCAATTAAGGCAGACTATTTTGTGTGATGGCCTTCAAATGAAAGAAAAAAATCCTAAATGTAGTTGTGACCACCTATGGAGGTCAGTTGTAAATTGCTGGGCAGGGGTTCGAAGTTTAGTAACTCTGAATGAGCCAACTGTTTTGTTAGTTTTATACCCAAATATCGAAACTCACCTCAGTTTCAGCAGAATGAAAATCACTGTTTTAACTCTGGCGAGGGTGTATAAGTATATGGGAGGACTTCTGTTTTTGTGACATTCAAATTAATCCCTGCCAGGGAACCAAACCATTTGATTACCTCTCAAGTTGTCATCAAGGACTTCTCCGGAAATGACAGAGTTAATATCGTCTGCAAACAGTGCCAATTTTAAGACACTGAAACCCACTGGGATCCCCTCAACTCAAGGGTGCTGCCCAAAGGCTGCTACGCGAGGCTCAGTGTATAGTACAAACAGGGTGAGGGAGAGGGGACATCCCTGCCGAGTGCCCTGTTGCAAGGGAAATGGTTTAGTGAGGGGGCCATTAAGTCTAAGATGTGCCCTAGGAGACATAAATGCCTTGGAATATCCACACCCCCTCGACTGGAAACCCAAACTTCAACAGTGTGTCCCACAAAAAGGACCAGGACACCCCATCGAATGCATTCTCTGCATCAAGACTAATCAGGGCTAAAGGCAGCACTGCTGTGTGGTGTAATCAAGCAGGTGTAAGGTGCAATGCTCATTACTATGGGCCTGTCTGCACCAAACAAAGCCTGCCTGATCAAGGCCCAGCAATAGTGGTACGAGATTCTCCAGTCGAGCAGCCCAGACTGCCATATAAATCTTGTAGAGGTAGACTGAAATAGGCCTATACAACACTGAAAGCAGGGCATCCCTACCTTGCTTAGGGATGGCAGATATGGTGGTGTAATGCCACGGGGGAGACCCTCCCCCTTGACCTTTCAGAATGCTGCCAAAATTGTGGGGAGTAAAAAACTCATGGAAGCATTTATAAAATTCTGTCAGGTAACCGTCCACACCTGGACATTTCCCTGTTTTGGCACCCATAATACTGCCTCCACTTCCTCACCAGTAATAAGCAACAGCAGTTGTGAGGCACCTTCAAGCAGGAGTTTCAGGAGCTGAAGCAAGAAACTCCAGACTTCTGCAACCGGGGGTACTCTGATCACTTTGTGTAGTTCTTTATAGTACCATAGCACAATGTCTTGCATTTCTTTAGCATTTTTATTTAGCATATGAGTAACTGGTTCTTGCATTTGTACTATACAAGCTTTCTTATCCTGCAGTCTCAGCTGCCTAGCAAGACTGCAGACCCCTCAACCCTCCCCAATAAAAATGTTATAGATAATACCGTGCTTGCTCCACTTTTAGATCCAGATTTTCCTGTATATTCTGTTTAACTTGAGCAATTTGAGGGGCCACAGTGCAATTTCCCTGCATATGAAAAAGCTGGAGAGTATGGAGCGTCTCCTGCAGAGTTTTTAATTTAACTTCTTGCAATTTCCACTGTTTGGAAAAGTAAGCTATAGTCTCCCCACAGGGTACAACTTTAACTGTATCACATAAAATTACTGGGGATGCCTCCAAATTTGAGTTATCCTGAATTATCTGAGGAATTAAATCCTCCAATATGTATACCAAATTAGAGATCTGACGCACGGCCAGATTAAATCTCCAATATGTCTCATGATCTGTTTCCCCCTAGGCAAAATTTGGCAGTTAGTGTGAAATGATCCAATAGCTGTAAGTTGCCAGTAGAGACATCTGCAGCCTGTCCATAAAATTACAGGGGATGCCTCCAAACTTGAGTTATTCTGAATTATCTGAGGAATTAAATCCTCCAACATTTCTACCAAATTAGAGTCCTGAAGAAGGGCAAGATAATCTCCAATTTACAATCTGTCCTCCCTAGGCAAAATTTGACAATTACTGAAGAATGATCCAACAGCTGCAAGGTGCCATGAGAGACATCCTGCATCCTGTCAAAGTGCTCGAGCAAAGTAAACATGTAGTCAAGGCAGGCATAATATTGGAAATGAGTGCTATAGTGGGTGTATTCCCCAACAGAAGGGAATGTTTACCTCCAGGTATTTATAATACCAAGATGGTCCAGGGTGGCCTTGAAGTATTTTTGTAAAGGCAAGGACCAAAATGCAGCTGGGTGAGGCACATTGAGAGAGAGAGAGAGAAAGAGAGTCAGGTTGATAGCTCCCCCATAATTGATTGCCCCTTCAAAATTGGCAGAAGCCGATTAAAGAAACCTTGGGCCACCTTTTTATGTGATCCAGGAGGAAGGCATATGCTGACCAGTGTGATTTGAACATCGTAGTTTCCACACAAGAATAACATAATGACCCTTCCCATCCATCGCTTGGTCCTCCAAACTGGAAAGAAACACCAGGGGGAATAAGAACACCCACCCCTCTACATTTCCCAGTATGATGCGAAGAGCCCACTATTACACCAAAGCCACATTTTTCAAATTTGTGATGATCAGCTTGGGAGTGATGGGTCTCCTGTAACATCACTATTTCGGGGTGTTCTTACTTCAGCATTTGTAACACCCGATATCGTTTCACTGGTTTGTTAATACCAATAATACTGTAGGAAATTACTTTTGTACTAAGAGCCATGACCAAATCCAGCAAATAAAGCACTCACAGTGCAAAGACAATGATAAACCGCCAGCAATGACAGTATTACAAAACACGGACAAACCCACAGGCAAAACTTAAATAGTAAATCCCTGTTAAGTCTGGATGAATACTACTTACGCTGAGGTGCCAACAGTGCTACCCACCAGGTACAGCAAAAGAAGAAAAGACACTAGTATACACAACCAGTTCTAGTGACCGGCAAAGAAAAAAAATGGGGCCAACGGGTCACACTGGAAAGAAGAGTGCACTGTGCCAAGTGGGCACAACACCTCAAGTCAAATGAGCTTCTATGGTAGGGGGGAAGGATAGAGTACCCTCCAGTGACAGAGCCAGTGAAGTTGGCTCTGTGCGGGGGAAGCACACAGCACAAAACTGTGGACCCCTGGTACAGGTGACCCTGTATGGGAGAAGTCACAAAACAGGCAAAATGGGAGTTACTCGAGTCACCTGTTAAGGTTGTCCTTCAGGAAGACAACCACCCAGGAAGAGGATAATACTCAAATTAGTATTGTCATGCCTCAGGATTGCTAAGCAACAATAGAAGGACTCTGAGTGGGAAGCTGTCAGCATTAGACAACCAAATACCGGAGTACCAGAATAAGGCCACAGTTTAGGAAAGGCTAGATTAAATAAACATGACACTCCTCCAAGAAGTCAAAAGGATGCAGCTCCTACCCCGGCAAAAAACAAAACAGAACACCTAGGGTGGGATATTCAGACTGCGCCAGGCAGGGGCAAAAGCCTGGGCACAGCGCAACTGGGCTGCACCAGGGCATGGACCAGGTGATATTCAACAGTACTGTGCCATGGCTCAGCACCGTTGAATATGGCACTGAGGGTGCACACACGGTGCAGTGGCACTGCGCCAGCACAAGTGGCAGAAGGGGAGCAGGGGAATGTACCAGCACAAGTGCAGTTGCGCTAGGCACATTAACTGCGATATTCAGCACTGGGCATGCAAATGAGGCCATTCTGCATGCAAGGTGCAAATGGGGCCATTTACATGTCATTATGGCCCCATTTGCATGTGGTGTGCTGATCCTTGGTGACTTGCACCTGGCACCCTGCCAGGCTGCAGCCGTTGGGGACTGACGCCCTGCAGTCCCTTGGTGGCCCCCGCTCCCGCACACTCGATCGCGGACATATGTTTACAATATCCCTGGTGGTCCAGTGGACCGCTTTCCATCGCCCGTTCAAGGGCATATGTTTACAATATCCCTGGTGGCCCAGTGGAACCCCCCCAGTGCCCAATCGCGGGTGGATGTAGCGAATGTTATCCTGGTGGTCCAGTGGTACCCCCCTCCCCACCTGCCCACTGAGGTCCCCTGTCACCCAGCACCCCCCCAGTCAGCAGCAGGCGTTGGCACCCCACCCGCATGCCGCCCGGCCGCCCATCGACTGACAGCATACAGTACTGTCTGTACGCCTACTGGTCCACTGCATGGGCCAATGGGCATACAGACCATACTGTACTACACAGGCCCGATATGCGAATGAACATGTTTGAAAACCTACCTTTTTAACAAAGCTTTTAATGACTGTTAATTATTTAATCTTAATCTTGTTTTAAATCTTGTTTAAATATTTATTGTTTTATGTCATTTGTAAAGGTGCCTTGGTTTAAGAAAGGCACCTTAAATAAATAAAGATTGATTGATTGATTGATTCACATATCGGGCCTGTGTAGTATAGTAGATGATCTAGAACTGGCAGTGCAACAACTTAAGGAACAACAAGAATTTATGGACTCTTGACAGGAGGACTCTGAAAATCGAGCCTGTAGAAAAAAGATTCATATTTACAGTATTTTGGAAGGGTCTGAAGGGAGCAATACTATAGAGTTCATGGCGGCCCTTCATCGCACTGCTCTGGAGTTACCAGAAGATATGAAGCTGCAACTAGAGCGAGTACATAGAGCTCTAGCTCCAAAACCCTCCGCAGCAAACGCACCTCCCCGGTCAATAATTGCGAGATTCAATAGCTACGCTCTGAAGGAGCAAGTGCTACAAACAGCTTGGAGAAAACAAAAGGTTTGTTATAGTCAGACCCACTTCTATATAGATCACAACTACGCACCTAAGACAATGCACTTATGGAAGGCATATTTACCCCTTCTACCTGTGATAAAAGCCACAGGACACAAATTCTCGACTGCTTATCCAGCTCGCTTGGTGGTTCATCTACCAGGGGGAAAACGAGAGTTTGATTCAGCCCTGGAAGCTAGGGCTGAGCTATTCAAAGTTGGACTTATATTTCCAGACAAGGCCCATGGACCAGACGGTGCACCACAGCGCCCTGCAAGATGGCAAAGGGTGGCAGGCAGACCACAGGAAAAGCAGACCAATGTCGGTGACCTGAAGAAAACCTTAGTAGCTTACTGCTGCATGGGCTTACCTAAGAAGACCTGAAAGAGAACCTTCGGATGGCTCTTCATATTGATGGTCTAATGGAAATTTCAGGAGCGTTAATAGCTGTGGGGGGGGTTACCCCCTTCTGGGGTTTCAAGGGGAGCCCTTCCTCATGGGCCTGACTCTAGGCTGGTATTTGGCCCTCTATAATTGGGCTGGTTGTGGCCACTTGTCTAGTTCATTGAGGGGAGACCCGCTCCCACCTCCCCCACAAGATGCCAATCTGCAGATATGAGGGTTATAATTTGCAGAATAGGATTTAATGCTCCAGTAACTGCAAATATTTGCTTTTGACTCCATGGTTATTAAATTGGACAACTGCTTAAAACAGAGACTTATCTTAGAAATGTTGGGTTACTTTAGTTGAGAATAAGCACATTCTTAGCCTGATGGGCAAGAAAAAGGGCGAGAAGGTTTTGGACATTTATGATATCTTCATGAGCACAATGGTATAGACTGGCTCTTTATTTTTTCAGTCCAAGAACATTAAGATTCTGTAAGATTTTATTTATTTTACAAAGTGACAAAATCTGAGTCGATTTCACCAGGGGATCCGGGGGTATCTGTTTCAGCCTTTTCCAAAAATTGAAAGACTTGTTAGGAGGAGGCGGGCATATGACCACTATCTATGAAAAGCTGTGCTATGAGGGACATTACCCTTCCCTTACTTTTTTGTGTTCTTTCTCTTTTTCTAATTTCTGTTGGGGACCATATTGGTTGCCTGGAGGCCCCGGACAAGTCAGTCACGGGAATAACCCCCTCTTCCAGGAGAACTCTAAAAGGTTATGGGTTCCGCTTGGAAGAAACAGGGAGGGTCTTATTAACCTTCCCTACCTTGGAAGTCAGCAATACTTTTTCAAGTTCGGAAAATTTGGTGGAAATAGACAAACTGTATATAGGTTTATGTTCATAACTGTTTGTGTTATCAGAACAATGTTGTTCTTTTGTATAATATTAATCAGTCAATGTGGTTATTTTGACAATGTTGGGGTTCAAATGCTAAGCTACAAGATCAATTTTGTTAAACATAAGGGCTACTTGGGACATTATGGGACTGAGATCTGTGTAAGAAACAGAACAAAATCAGGGAATGGCTAATTGGGGGGGTTGGGTTGGGTTGGGATTCATTATATGACGACTGAGCAGACAGAAATACATACCTGGGTGGCAGTGAGGAGTGCAGGTGGGGGAGGTGGAAGGGAAACAAACAGAACCTATCTAACTGAATCAAAATTTATCCAGTCATAATGGAGGGGACCCCAGTAAAAGTTTTATCCCTAAATAATGGTATAAATAACCCAGTTAAAAGGCCAGGCTTCTACACTACCTACACCAACAAGCAGTAGATCTGATATATTTGCAGGAGACACATTTGTCCCCCGGAGAACATTTAAAGCCGTCGGCTGGAGGTAAATACTCTGTTGTGTCCTCGTCCAGCAAGACAGGGAAGAGAAGAGGGGTAGCGATTATGACACCGTCTAATACCCCATGTGTGATGGAATCTGAATGGGTAGACCTTAATGGTTATTTTGTAATTACTCAGGGCCGAATTTATGAAGCTGAAGTAACGCTTGCTAAAGTGTATTTTCCCCCAGCTTCCCCTCCAAATCACCTTAGACGTTTCCTTAATAAACTAATGGATATGCAAAAGGAAATTCTGCTCATAGGGGGAGATTTTAATGTGACACTATCTCTAACTTTGGATACATCTCACCCCCAGTGACACTGGATCACGCTCAACCAGAGATTGCTCTCAGCACAGCTACAAGCATTGGGGTTGCTGGATGTGTGGTGGCACTTTTTCCCCTCCAGAGGATGTTTTACTTATTTTTCTCCAAGACACCAAACCTCCTCACGTGTTGACTATTTTTTTGTGTCAACAGAGCATGCTGATAGACAACAAGACATGAATCTGGGGGCTCGAATTATGTTTGCCCCCCCCTTTTACTGAAGCTAGAGTTAGGTAAGACACAAAGATCCACACTGTGGCACCTAAACCTCTCTCTACTTAAAGATCAGGAATTTAAAACAATGATTGAGGAACGTATTCCTCAAATCATTCAGGATAACCTCTCCCCTGACATTTCATCGGCACTAATTTGGGACACCCTTAAGGTGGTTATTAGAGGGAAAATTACAGCATATGCCTCTCGAAAACAAAAACAATGAGAGGCCAGGTATAATCAGCTGCAGATAGCCTTGCGAGACTTACAGCATGCTAGAAATCAAGGTAAGAATGTCTTAGACTCAGAAATTCGGAGATTGCAAGTGAAGATTCAAGTTATCTTGGACTTCAAAACCCAAGCTGCTCTTCTATATACAAAAAAGTTTTATTATGAGGGTGGTCCCAGAGGGGCCAGAACTTTAGCTAAATGAACTAGAGGGTTTAGGCAAGCGGCCTACCTTACAAAGATTAAAAATCCCAGGACTGGAGAAATGGTCCACAGTAAGACAGACATAGTGCATGTTTTTCAGCAATTTTATAGAGATTTATTTACAGAACATTCGCCCCCTACCGATCAATCTATGCAGTCCTTTCTGGCTCCCCTTATAATACCGAAGCTCTCTCAGATACAACAAGAATCTTTGCTTCGTCCAATTGCAACAGAAAAAATTAAAGCAGTTTTAACTAGGGCTAAGACATTGAAATGCCCAGGCCCTGATGGGTTTCCTATGGAGTGGTACAAAACCTTTCTGCCCCATCTCCTACCGCTTATGAGAAGAGCTTTTCATGAAGTACAGGAGGAGGACACCCCACCCCAACATCTTGGGCCTATGCAGTGATCTTAGCCATCCCAAAGTCGGGGAAAGACCCCCAAATCCCAGAATCATATTGCCCTATTTCTATTTTAAACTGTGATTATAAAATATATATATCGTATGGGTTCATCGGTTGGAAAATATCCTACCAGAGATGATCCATACAGACCAAGCTGGTTTCCTTAAGATGAGGCAGACCTCAGACAACACTCAAAGAACTGTACATCTTATGGATTATGTATCAAGAAACTCTTTGCCAGCCACCTTTGTGAGCCTTGATGCTTACAAGGCCTTTTATAGGGTGTGTTGGAATTTCTGTGGAAGGTCTTAGCCTCCTTTGGTTTTCCAGCTGAACTCTTAACCTGGTTAGGTAATATATACACTTCTCCTAAGGCATATATAAGAATAAATGGTAATGTCTTGACCCCTTTACTTTTGGAGAGAGGTACAAGCCAAGGCTGCCCCCTCACCTCCCTTCTCTTTGTAATTTATATTGCCATTAGGAATTCGGAGGAGATACGGGGAATTGTGGTGGTGGGTAAAAGTTATAAATTAGCACTTTATGCAGATGACATACTGCTCTCACTGTTAGACCCTGAATGGTTGCTCCCAATAGTCTGGAGAATTTTAGACGAATGTGCCCAGGCCTCAGGGTATAAGATAAATTCGGCCAAGACTGAAGTTCTGACATTAAATTTTTGCCCTACCCCAAGCCTGTGGACACTACTACCTTTTAAATGGAAAAACAACCAAATAGCACACTCAAAACCTTTGCATTGCTCAAAATGCAATTCACATTTCTGGAGAAGGGTGCTGCTGGTGTATGGCATCCAGTGCACCCCCCCCCCAAACAAACGTGGCATATATTCAACATTCAAACATTTTAACTGCCTAATGGCTTTTCTTACTTTAAACTTCATGTAAAAAGGGGATCCTTTTAGTTTTCAGATTGGAATTACAAAGTGAACAAGCTATACCACCCCTTCATGGTGGGACCCTTTCGGTATAGTCCCTACACTAGCTTCTTAGCTCTGAAATGCCTGCAGTGGCTACTCAAAAATATAGAGTACTGCCTAATTTGGCTTAAGTCACATGGCCTTATTGGCTCCTTAATTTGACTCCACCCAGGAATTTCCAAAAGTGGTGGCAGGGAGCATGCTAAGGGGATTACCACAACTCCTAAAACTCTAAAAACAACCAACTAGCACGCTCAAAACCTTTGCATTGCTCAAAATGCAATTCACATTTCTGGAGAAGGGTGCTGCTGGTGTGTGGCATCCAGTGCACCCCCCCAAACAAACATGGCATATATTCAACAAATGGTGAAGTATGCAAATAAAATATTTAGGTGTTTATTTGCCTCAAAACTTGCAAAACATTACCCTTATAAACTATGAACCCCTTACACAAAAGTTGGAAACAGACCTTCATAATTGGGCTCAGCTACGCCTCCCCTTCTATTCCAGAATAGATTTAGTGAGGATAAATATATTACCCAGATTACTTTATTTATTTCAAACGATACCTGTCACTCCTTCACACTGATATTTTGCATCTGGGAATAAGACTTTAGCAAGATTCGTTTGGGTGGGGCAGAAACCCCGTATTTGCTGGTCTGTGCTTCAACTCCCAAAAGACAGGGGAGGACTGAACTTTCCTAATTTACTACACTGTACATATGCAGCAGTACTGACCCAGATAATGGGGTGGCCTAATCCCACAAATAAAATGCCTTGGAAGCTTATAGAGATTTCACTTGATAATTTATTAGATGCTTCACGAATAGTGTTTGTTCCTATGGGGGCTCTCCCACATTTAAAAGAATATTACATAGAAGCTCAATATAATTTACAAACTTGGTCTAAAATAAGAGCTTCTCCAAAACTGACACAGGTCTTATACTTTTTATGGCAAGGATGATGCTAGGGTATTTCGCACCATGGGATTCAATGAATGGTTGAAAAACTGGTGTGGACCTCAGGGTTTTGGCTTCATTGGGGACTGGGGAGCCACCTGGAGGGATGCAGGCTTATACTGGTGCGATGGTCTGCATCTGTCCGGGGGGGATCCAGGATCCTAGGTGACATATTTAAATGCTTCATTAGCAAGCATTTAAACTAGCCAAGTGGGGAGGCACTGAAAAGGAGCAGGGAAATCCCAGCCTCCCCCCAACAAAGCGCAGTAGTTAGAGAGGTAAACACCAAGGCAGAGAAGTCAGTAGGTAGCAGGACAGGGATAAATGCAGAAAAAGGTGTTAAGGACAGGGATGGGGCTAAAAGGGGTAAGGCCATAAAAAATAAATGGAAGGTGATGAGTACCAATGCCCGCAGTCTGTGCAACAAGCTCTCTGAACTAGTGGCCTTGATGGAAGAGGGATGCCTGGATATTGTGGCAGTCACTGAAACATGGTACACAGAGAACCATGAGTGGGACGTCAACATACCAGGATACACAGTCTACAGGAGGGACAGGGTAGGTAAAAGAGGAGTTGGAGTAGCTCTCTATATAAGGAAAGGGATTAAAGCAATAGAACTAAAGAGTAAACAGGAAGTTGATGAGTCACTATGGGTCACCCTGGAGACAGGAAATGGCACCACAATCCACATGGGGGTTATGTACAGACCCCCATCTCAGGGGGAGGAAATGGACAAGAAAATGATAGAAGGCATCCTTAAAATGGCAGAAAAAGGGGATATATTGTTGATGGGGGACCTGAATATGTCAGATGTTAACTGGAGTACCTTTGCTGCAGGCACATCCAAGAGCAGGGTCATTCTCGATGCCCCACAGGGGGCATGCCTCAGACAGCTAGTGCTGGAACCCACTCGGGAGGGAGCAAACTTAGACCTGGTACTCTCAAATGGGGAGGGAGAAAGGATCTCAGATTTAGAAGTGAGTAGCCATCCGGGAACAAGTGACCACCAAACAGTGTGGTTCACAATAAACACAGCCATAGAGTCAAGCCATACAAAAACCAGAGTATTGGACTTTAGGAAGGCTGACTTTGGGAAAATGAGAGAGTGCTTTAGAAAAGCACTAGCAAATGGGCAAGAAGGAAGGGTGGAGGAACAATGGGGAATAATCAAAACAGCCATCGCAGAGGCAACAAGCCTTTGTGTGAAGCGAATCAATAACACAAAACGAAGGAAAAAAACACTATGGTTCTCAAAAGAGGTGGCAGGGATGGTTAAGGAGAAAAGGATAGCATTCAGGAAATATAAGGAAGCATAGAAGGAGCAGGACAGAGCACTTTATCAGTTAAAGCAGAAGGAGGCAGGGAAGGCAGTCAGAATAGCAAAGGCACAAACTGAGGAAAAGATAGCCAACTCTGTTAAGAAGGGGGATAAAACCTTTTATAGGTACATTAGGGAATGAAGAAAGACCAAGGGAGGGATAGAGAGACTTAATAAAGGGGAAGGAATATGGGCAGAGGGTGACAGTGAAAAAGCAGGGATACCAAACGAATATTTCTGCTCAGTATTCACAACAGATGAGGAGCGGGAGGTGCCTAAACCAAACAAGGGAGAAACTCTGAATAGGGGGGTCGATACCAGTCCATTCACAGAAGAAAGGGTTTTGAAAGAACTCTTGAAACTGAGGGTGGACAAAGCAATGGGGCCTGATGGGATTCACCCAAGAATACTAAAAGAACTAAGGGTAGAACTAGTAACACCACTGACTACTCTCTTTAACAAATCATGGGAGGATGGAGTGGTACCTGAGGACTGGAGGAGGGCAAATGTGATTCCACTTCACAAAAGTGGGAGCAAGGCAGAGGCAGGAAACTACAGACCAGTTAGTTTGACTTCAGTGGTAGGGAAAATGATGGAATTACTTCTGAAGGAAAGAATTGTTGAGTACCTAGAGGCCTGTGAGGCACAGGACCCAAGGCAGCATGGTTTCACAGCAGGAAGGTCATGTCAGATGAACCTAACAGATTTCTTTGACTGGGGGACCAAAGTAGTAGACCAGGGAGGGGCTGTGGATATGGCCTACCTAGATTTTAGCAAGGCATTCGACAAAGTCTCACACAAAAGATTAATATACAAGTTAGCCAGCCTTGGAGTGGATCCCAAGGTGGTAGCCTGGATAAAAAACTGGCTGGACAACAGGACACAAAGGGTAATAGTAAACGGAGTTCACAGTGAAGAAAGGAGGGTAACTAGTGGGGTACTGCAGGGTTTGGTACTGGGACTGGTCCTCTTTAATATCTTTATAAGCGACATTGGAGAGTGCCTGGAAGGAAATGTATGCCTCTTTGCAGATGACATGAAGATTTGCAACAGGGTTGATACACAAGGTGGGGTGGAAAGAATGAAAAAGGGCTTGGCAAGGTTGGAGGAATGGTCAAATACGTGGCAGCTCAGATTCAATGCAAAGAAGGGCAAGGTAATGCATCTGGGAAACAAAAACCCAGGGGAAGAGTACACAGTGGGGGGTGAGTTAATAACAACAATAAAATCGAAAGAGACCTAGGAGCAATTATATCAGATGACCTAAAGGTGGGCATGCAATGTGAGAAGGCAGTAAGGAGGGCTGGGGGGATACTGGGATGCATAGGGAGAGGCATCAACATTAGAAAACAGGAAGTTGTTATCCCCTCTCTACAGACAGTTAGTGAGACCCCATCTTGAGTACTGCGTGCAATTCTGGAGACCCCATCTCTGCAAAGACATAGACAGAGTGGAGGCTGTTCAGAGGAGGACAACCAAAATGGTGCAAGGTCTGCACCAGAAGACATATGAGGAGAGGCTAAAGCAGCTTAATATGTATACCCTTGAGGAAAGGAGGGAGGGGGGACATGATAGAAACTTTCAAGTATCTCAAGGGAATTAACAAGGTACAAGAGGGTAGTATCTTTCAGGAGAAGAGATGTGCAAGAACAAGGGGGCACAATTTGAAGATAGAGGGGGGACGGCTCAGAGGTAATGTTAGAAAGTATTTATTCACAGAGAGAATTGTGGATGCATGGAACAGCCTTCCTGAGGAAGCTGTGGAGTCAGGAACAGTGGGAGAATTCAAGAATGCATGGGACAGGTATAAGGCAATTCTAGTGGGGGGGCAGGAGGAAGTAAGCTGTTGATTAACTAGAATCTGCAGCTTATCCATCAGGTCAGGAAATGGGCAGACTGGGTGGGCCAAGCAGTCCTTATCTGCTGTCAGATTCTATGTTTCTATGATTACTTCACTCAGAAGCTGAGTTTTTCCCTACCGGGATTGACTTGACCTTTCAGAGTTGGCATCAGAGAGACCTGTCTTTTATATTTCAATTTCTGGATGCTCGGGGGTGGCCCCCTTTCAAAAAATACAGGAGACCTATGGGCTAACTAATTGGGAATACTTCAGATATATGCAAGTTCAAACTTTCCTAACACATAAGGGCCCCTCAGAGAAACTGCCTTCCAAATCCCCCTCATCTACTACTAAATATGTTCATGACCATCATATGGGGACAAACCTGGCCATATTTGATTGGACTGCTGTACAGGGGTCTAAGGGAGTTCTTGATGGACTCGACTAAGGGAATTCTTGAAGCTTGGAACAGGGAGCTGCCTGATCCAGTCTCAGAGAAGAACTGGAATTGGCATGCTAGACCTTCCTTGGGTATGTCACTTGCACCATATTGGCATGAATTTGCCTGGAAGGCACGTAACCGATATTTTAACACACCTGCAAAATTCCTTACAGGGCCAGTGGGATACTGTTGGAGACAGTGTGGAGAGACTAGGGCTGGGCATGTACATGTGTTTTGGTCCTGCCCAGTCCTGAGACAATTTTGGTGGGATGTGGCTGATTCTCTGGTGGAGCTGGTGGGAGAGAAGGCAGTTCTTACCACTGAGCTGGTTCTTCTCTCTGTCCCCCCAGATGATCTACAGATATCTAGAGGCTCCCTCCTTCTTACACATCATTTGGTGGCCAAGAAGGCGATAACATGTCTATGGAGACAGAGTAAACCAACTACCATTCAAGACTGGTATAAAATAATGGGGGGATTGTATTCAATGGAAAGACTTATAGCCAGATGTAATAGATATGAACATTTTGAGATACAATGGCGCAAATGGGTTTTCTTTATTTCAAGTCGGGACCCCCTGTTTGCCCCGTAGGAGAAGGATGGGGGGGGGAGAGAGAAATTAATTGTAAGAATTTGTCTCAGATCCCAGTCCTGAAAGGATAAAGAAGAAGATTGTACATTTAATGATCCTGATATGCGTTATGTTTGATTTATTTGTGGACATAGATGTTATACACATGTATCAAGGATTGTATATGCTAAGCCCTGCAGGGCCTTTACTAAGATATGTATTTTATACCACAAATACATTGTACTGGTGTAAACTTTTAATAAGAAGAAAGTTAAAAAAAAAAAAAAAGACTGCCGCACACAAATCAGCGTGCGGCAAAATATCGTCGGCACACCATGCCGACCAGGAAAGAGAAGAGCACACCAGAGGAATATCTTCAGCCCCCGCTCCTCCAGACTAATTATAATCAACTCTGGGGGGTCGTGGACTTCAGTTAAAAAGGAACCCTTGGAGCAGGGAAAACTTTTTTTTTTTAATAAATAAAAAGACACATTACAGTGGGACCTGGGGAGAACCAAACCGCAGCCCCAGGTCCCCAATGCTACCAGAGGCAGGTGCTCTAGCCACTCTACCATGGGAGCAGCTCGGCAGGGGTAGCGGTTCTTACTGCATGCTGAAACAACCTGTCGCTGTATAGTCATTCGTGCTATTCCATGTGCAGTATTCCATGCATGTTTTTGTCCACACTATAATCACTCGGTACCATTTACACACTTGAGGTATTTGAAAGTCT
The DNA here is from genome assembly GCA_016271365.2 of Neoceratodus forsteri. Taxonomy (NCBI): domain Eukaryota; kingdom Metazoa; phylum Chordata; order Ceratodontiformes; family Ceratodontidae; genus Neoceratodus; species Neoceratodus forsteri. The sequence continues at coordinate 32,142,215 of CM057456.1, forward strand.
CAATCGTATTCCCCCTCTCTCTCTCTCCTCTCCTCCCCTCCCCTTCCCTCCAGGGAATACATATTGAGATCCTCCAATTTCAACTGTCAAACCTTTGCTCTCTTGTTAAGAGGCTGCCTGGATAACCCCCCTCAGGGTTAGGGTAAGCATAAAAGAAGTCAGAGTCTTCCCTGGATACCACATACCTTGCCGTAATCTTCTTGTCTATAGCTGTAAAGGCTGAAGACATAGAAAGAATCTTTTTAGCAGCATTCTTCAAAGCCTTATATGTGGGTACTGACACTCTTTTCTTTGAGGTCAGACCCAGCATATTCATTATTCTGCCTCCTCTATGTCCACATCTGACTCAGTGGCAAGTAGATTCAGCATATCAGCCATTTGTTTCAAGGATGCAGTAAAGGATGAATAGTACTCATTCACTCTGAGCAGGAAACTGAAGTCCTACTCAGCGGTACCATCTTGAGAAATTGGTTTCTCTTCCTCAAATACTTCCTCCAAAGAGCAACTTGGAAAGACACTGGAGACAGTGGGTCAGATTTTCAGTTCCCCTAAAATCAGCGCAGATGCAGGGAAAAGCTGCTACAAATGGGGCTTCACTTGGAGAGGCACAGTTTTTCACACACACACCATATTTTCAAAGCTGGAGCCAGTTTATGACCAGCTCCCCAATTTACGGCAGCTTGCGGCTGTTTTTTCAGCACAGCTGCGTTGAAATGTTATGCCTAATGGGAACAGGTATAACATCTCCCACAACTACACCTGCCACCTGTGTGGAGCTGGGGCTGAAAAATAGTAAAGTCTGCAGGTGCGGAGAATTTGCTCCGCACCAGCTGCTGCGGAGTGGGACTTAGTCCCAGGAGGGCTAAAAATCCATCTCAAGTTTTTCACAACTTTGTACTGTTTTGATGCCACATTTGCTTATTGTCTAAGGAGGGCATGTTTTTATCTTGCACTGGTTCTTCTTTTTGCTTTTCAGGCAGAGGGACCTCAAAGGAGGCAATGTGATTGTTAATGTGGAACAATAAACACTTTAGGGTTTCCACATACAAAGCAGCCTGAGGTAGAGGTGGAATGGCGGTGGTGGTGAGGATTTGGACGTGGATGACTATGGCTCCAAGAACACTTAGCAAACTGAGGGGGAGGGAGAGGGCACATGTGTGTAAGCACAAATGCTAGACTTACACAGTGGTGGAGCGGGATGGCAGAGCAAGGCAGCAAGCTTTACGTTGCAACGGGAGGCCATGAAAGCTACTTCCGGCCACAAGTATCTCATACATAATTACTGCCGCTTTCCCATATGCAACCCCTGACGCTGTCCCCTGATGAAGAGGGCTCCACCAAGGCAGCCCCACTGGGACAGAGGCCTAAACAATGAGGTGCAGCAAGATAAACGGGTCTAGTAAAGACCAATAAATAAGCTTGAGCCAGCATCAGTAGCGAGACTTGCAATCTGAGCAGGTCAGAGACAGCAAACACTCATAGGGGATCCCTGAGTGTGAGCCGCCGAACTGCATCAAAGTTTCTAATCTGTTCAACACCTGAAGCAGCCACAACATAAAATATCAAAGCCACATCAAGAAAGAGAGGGGCATGGGAGTCACGTAATGTGTTCACACTGATCGGCTGCTTTCCCTCGGAGCTCCCGGTACACCAACAAAAATGCAGCTTTATACTCATTAATACTGCACTGAAACCCACCAAAACAAAGGATTCATTAGATGAACACGAGTAAAAACAAATTCCAAAAAAAATCAGCCAGATAGCTCTAACGGAGGCAGCACAAATGGATTTCCAAACCCGCCCCAACTCGCGCCAACCCAATCAGCCATCCAAACGGCCGAAACAGGACTCACCACTAATCTCACTGCCTACTGCTGATTTAAATGAGCTACTCTTAAACAAGCTATTAAAACTAGACAAAGTGGACCAACTTGATAAACTCTTTTCAGAACTGGCCAATACGAAGCTGGGATTGAACGAGGTAGCCACAGATCTTAAAACCTTCAAACCAGCTATTGAATCATTACAAACCAGGACTGCAGATGCCGAAGTAAGAATAAGCTCCACCGAAGATCAACTGACAAGAGATCATGCCGAACTAATTAATATAAGGAAAAAACTGCACAAGTTGGAGGACAAACTTGAAGACCAGGAAAGCCATGCCCACAAAAACAATATTGTGATAGTGGTCATCCCTGAGCGCTCATGAGGAATGGATCGGATGGCTTTCACTCAGAAACTCCTGTCGTATGTTGCAGGACAACCACCTCAGAATACCACATACACCCTGGATTTCATGCACAGATCCTTCCATGCACCTTCCAAAAATTCCGACAAAACGAGGGTCATGATTGCTAAATGCCAACTGTTCCAGGTGACGCAGTATATACAGCCTCAGGCCAGACAGAAAGGAGCACTTTCCTGGATGGGGTAGAAATTCCACCTATATAACGATGTTACGCCTGCAGTGCGAGAAAGACAAATGGCACACCAGGACATCGAAAAGGCTGTGCATAATACCAAAATCCCCTTCCAGATGCTCTACCCAGCCCAGCTCACACTAACAATTATCAAGGGATCTCATGAATTCCCTAATGCCGAAACAGCTCGCACAGAACTCCCGGACATCCTCGCTAGTATTTGCTTCAACACCAAAACCAGGGAAAGACTTTAAAAACCCGAAGAACTAATACCAATTGGTGACCAAAACTACAAACTGAACTCACAGGTTCACTGAACTAACAAAACACACATGTCAATAACTCCCCAAAGTACTCTGGCAATAACAATTTATCAAATCAACTACTGGTCTCAATCAAATGTACCCTGCACAAAGTCAGACTTACCCAGCCTACATTGTCTGGAGATCAAGGAAACAGCTGGTAGAGTATTGTCCTGAATTGGAAGCTATCAGACAGTGATACAAACTGGAATGTAACGGGCGCCCCAGACCCTGGGAGACTTCCTAGTGCCAAAATGGCAATCAGCCCATGACCCCAGAGAACAAAGGATCTAAAGACATGACCGCACCCTTTTGTTCTTCCACAGATATTCCTGCTGAAGTTCCTCCACTCTTTGTTCCATGGGTCTGCGCACCATGCCCTTTCCAAATACAGTATCCAGAGCCCCGACATCCCACAGCTGATGCCTCTGTCTGATCAGTTTCCAGTATTTGAGCACCACCTACTGGGACTATTCCCCCTCAATGATTTAGTGACTGGTCACTCCCTGCTTATCTGCTCAGCTTGTCCCACCAGGCTGGCTACACGGAACAGCTCACTAAAAAAGAGAGGCAGCAGACTTGTGGTTTTCCACCAACCCTTGCAAAAAGTGCCTGAGCCCGGATGCCCCTGTGCTGCAAATAACACAACCCTGATGACAGCCACAGACCAAGAGCAGGGGTGCACAACCTGGCTGATGCAGAACTCCCCACAGAGTTAGATTGTCCCAAAACCCAGCACACTTCTCCCAGAAACACAAGCCCTCCTCCCCGCACTCTCACTGCCCCCGGACAACGCCAGGGAAAAGCTATCACTCAGGCTACTCACAACAGAAGACCCGAGGTGCAAAATCAAGAGTTTCACACCTGGAGAGAGCTTGTGTTGACTAACCTCCCTGGCCACAGTGAGGAGCAAGGGGACAAGAGAGCACAGCAGAGTGACTGTCACTACAAAGGTAAATGAGACGCACGGGGTTGTTGAATCTGGGAAGGGGGAGCAGTGACAGGACTCAAAGACATACAGTGAACTTACGTACTGCTCCCCAGTATCATTCTGCCCCAGAGGTGCTGGACTGAATACCAGAGGAACGGAAGGGGGGGGGCACTGAAAAAGAGAAAGGAAGCTTGGTCTCCTGCTTGTCTCTCGGCCTCTCGCCTCTTACCCCATGAATCAGGGACAGAGCTCAAGAGACCAGGGATGAAGACCCAAAAGCAGGGACACATCCTGAAGATGGGTACTGATACTGTCCATTCGGACAATGGGCAAAATAGGGGAGTGTGTGTTGGGATGTCATTTCTGATGGGGAACGGGTCTGTAGCTCTGATGTTTGACTTTACTCTGTGATATTAATCTCCACTGCTCTCCCACCAAAACATAGGGACAGTCATGAGGTACAATCTCCCGAGATCCCCCACAATACATCCCTCCCTGAGTTTTCTTCCATAAGGACATCCCTCGGCAGAGCGTAGCCACAGGGAACTGGGTCCACAACTACTAGATCATAGTAGACACATTAAGTCCAACCTATCACGCGGTCCCCTGGCTTAAGCTGTGTATCTGCTGAATGATGTCTATACTTCCTCACCCCAATACCCATAAGAGGAGATAGGGTTTTGGGGACCAGTCCACACAAATGGTTGCAGGTCCCAACCAGCTGCACCCTCACCTTCACGCTGTGACTCTCACGCTTGGGGCCATCAAGGCTTCACAGGTGCGGTTGGGCGCTGATAACAACAAAGGTCTCAGCTCAATAGGATATGCAGAAGGAGATAAGCTTTGGGTAGCCATATATTATGCATGCTATTATTCTACTACCAACAAGGGGTATAGTTTGATTTGTTCTAACTCTGCATGTTGCATTCCTGAGGGAGCTACAGTATCGCAGGATGCAGCATGGATACCTAATTGTCCATGTACATGCTTGTGCAGCTTTTAGAGGTAAGGTAGGAGAGGGTATTATCTGCAGTAATCCCAGGGAAGAGAGCTAGCTCCACTGTGATGCACAAAAATCAACTTCCTGAACTGGAACTGCTTTGCACATATGGGGCAGGCAGAAACCTCAACAATGCCTCCACAGGCTCTATGGAGGGCTCAAGGATTCGATCCCCTGCACGGGGCCAGACACAAACTCACTACCACTAATGGAGGTGAGCGAAAGACCAGAGCACACACCAGGGCCCTGGGTGGGAGACTATCTCTCTATGGAATCACGGACCATAGTCCCCATGGACATGGTGTGGTAGGGCTGGGTTGAGAGGAGTGAGAGACGGGGGACCCGAGAAACCACTCCAAGAAATCAACAGTCCCCGAATCCAAAACCTGACCAAAGCAACCTAAAAGAGCGGTGTCCATGTAGAGGACCCACAACACCTATAATATTCAAGGGTTTGCAGTGGATCTGGGGGCTGTGCATGATACTCTACCCACCAACAAAGAAGAGGTCAATGGACAGGAGGCACTTCCAGGTGCCTGTCCCTAGCCCCCTGTAGAATTCTGGAGCCCAATAACCCTAGGAAACCATGACACGAATATTCCCCCATCTCTGTGATGGAGACACCAATACAACAGCTGCCAGCCCACTCACAAAAACTAACTCTGCGGGGCTGCTCATTGTACTGACACTGGGAGACCAGAAAGGAAGAGAAAGGACAGGGATGTTGTGCAGCTGTGTCAGAAACAGACACACCGACCTCCTCGAGCACAGGGCGACTGCACCCAGATAGGCACGCGTAATGTCGCACAGAAACGGACTGGAGAAACCACTGGGGGAGGGGTGGAGTGCTCAGCTGAGCGCATGGGAGTCAGTTTGATACAGGCACCCTCAATTCAGAGGTCATCACTCCAACTATAAGGAGTTAAAAAAAACAGTAAACCGAGGGAGGAGGCCGAATTAGCACAGTAGATGATGGAGGGGGCTGATCACACCCCCAATTAAAGATGAGCAAATGATCCACTCAGCAGAAATCTACAGTATTAACTAACATGAAGTCAGGTATGTCACGTGGACAGAGGGGAAGGCCATCATGAGGGCCCTTCACAGGCCAACTGACTTGAGGCAACGTCATTCCCCACATTGCACCTGACATCCACCGCATGGGGCAGCGGGGGTTGCCCTAGCCTCTTTTTGTAAATCTCTGTATATAATAGTTTATAGTCTACCTAGATTGGCAATGCAGACATTGTACGGTACTAGCTCAGAATGTCTGTTGTTGTCCTATCTGCCTTTAATCCACGCCCCTGACCTGATACAGGAAGTATCTCATTTTCACAAGCTGTTTGACTTGTGCCAGCTTCTATTAGTCTTTTCTGGCTCTCTCTTTTGTTTATCACACATAGTTACACTTCAGGACCTCCATGTCCCATCATCAGACCACGGAGTTGCTCAGTAAACTGGCTGAAAAATTAATTAATACAAAATTTTAATACTCCTGTCTCTTAATTGCCTTGTTCAATCTTAGTTTATAAAATAATTTACGTTGTTTTTTTTTGTCAGTACTGATTGTGAAATTTATATAATAGCTGACAATGTAATGTTTGGTTACAGAGACTGAACAAGGCAGGTCTTTCCCTGACTAGACTATGAAAATGTTTAAGAGAAGTTTTTATTTTAAATTGTGCTAAATATATAGAAAAACACGGAGAGACATTAATGAAGGAATTTATGTTGTTGTTTTTATGTCAGAATTAACTGTGAAATCTATACAATGGCTGACAAGGTGATGTTGGTTTGCAGGGATTAAAAAAGGCAGGTCGTTCCTGGATTCATTGAGCTGAAAATAAGCCAGTGTTTGATTATTTACAGAGGTTTGTTCCCACCTAAAGATATTTAGAAAATTCAAAATATTTTCTTATAGTATAGATAAATTAAAAGACAGGAGTATTAATATTTTGTATTAATTAATTTTTCAGCCAGTTTACTGAACAACTCTGTGGTCTGATGAAGGGACATGGTGGTCCTGAAATGTAACTATTTGTGATAAACAAAAGAGAGAGCCAGAAAAGACTAATAGAAGCTGGCAAAAGTCAAACAGCTTGTCAAAATTAGATACTTGTATGGAAATAAATGTGAACATTAATTATTGTGTTGGAGAAGTAAACACAACAATAAATTATGGAAACCTTTTACATGGAAGTTTGCCTCCTGAATTCAGGGGTTGAGGGCCACACCTTTTTTCAATAATTCATGCATATATAGCAAGACACAGATACAAATGAAAACCATCCTAGGGATGACATAAGTGGGGCTAGGGGTGGGGGATAAGAGGGGAAGGGGGTAGGCAGTCAAAGATTTGACAGTGTCATAAGTGCAAGAACAGAAAGATAAGTGCTAGGTGGTCTGGGGTGGAGCAAAAAGAGATAGGGTGATAGGGAGGGGGAGACAGGTGCGGGAGAGAGGGTGGAATGGTAGGTGGGAGGTGAGAGGGGTAGAATGGTGGGTGGGGGGGGAGAGAGACGGGTAATAGGAGGGGATAGAGGGACGGAGATAGTTGGAGGGTAGCAAGGGAGGAGAGAAGGGGGGGGAGAGATGAAACAAAGCCGCAAGCCTAGGCAGAGCAGTCACAACTGCAAAGGTCAGTGAGGTGCTGGAAGAGTTTATGTTTGAATGGGCCAAGCTTGTTTTCATCTGCAATTTCAGGGGGAAGGTTGTTTAGCAGCATGGAGGCTCTGGTGTGGAAAGCACATTGAGCCTAGTTGGTACGGCAGAACGGAACGATAAACATTGGTTTGAGGGAACTGCGCATAAAATGTGCAGTGACTGCAGGCAACATTAAGATATGAGTTGCAGGGGGTGTGAGGTTAAGACAGATTTTCTCAGCCAGTAGGCAAGTCTACTATTTAGATTGAGCCAGTTGGCTTGCTTGTAGAGATCACAGCTATGCATATGCTTCCCTGTACCAATGAGAAGTCTACAGCATTTGTTAAGGGCCATTCTGACCAGTTTTAGGGTGGTCTCAATGGCAGCCCCATAGAAGACAAGCCCATACTCAATGATGGGTAGGAATGAGGCTGCGCACATAGCTTTGTTGGTAAAACAGTGACAGTGGCGGTAGAGGATCCCAGTTCTTGAGCTGACTGATTCTGAGATGTGTTGAACATGTGAGCTGAAAGACATCGTGTAATCAAGGGTAATACCAAGGTATTTAAACTCCTGCACTTGCTCAAGTGGCTGTTAAGCTCATTATGTATGGTGAAGTTTATGGATTTGTATTTGCTGTGAGAGCTATAGAACAGCATGAACTTAGTTTTTTCGTAATTCATCAACAGCTTATGTTGGAGAAGCCAGGTTTCAACTAGGCTAAAGTTCATCTATAGGATCTTGGAGAGCAAGATGGGGTCAGTACAGGAGGAAAAGAGGACTGCATCATTGGCATAGAGTATTAAGTTATTATTGCAAGCTGCAGGAAGAGTATTGATGAAAAGGCTGAAAAGTAGAGGGCCAAGGATGGAACCCGTGGGTACACCAGAGCGGACAGGAGGGGCACTTGAGAGAGAGTCAACAATTTTGACTATTTGGCTCCTTACTGAAAGGTAGCTTTCAAACCATTTGGCTACATCATTAGATAGTCCAAGGGAGGAGAGTGAGTGAAGCAGTAGCTGGTGGTTCATGGTGTCAAAGGCCTTGGTCAAGTCAATGAACACTGCACCCAGTAGGTGGCCAGTGTCAATCGCCTTATGAATATGGTTGGTGAAGTCAAGCAGGGCACTGGTAGTACTATGGGCTTTTCTAAAGCCATGTTGTGGGCAGAGCAAGTTATATTTGTTGAGGTGTTCAGACAACTGGTCAGCTACAATTTGTTCCAACGCCTTGGAGAGTGGTGAGAGGATAGAGATGGGGCGGTAGTTAGAAAGAAAAGACCTATCACCACTTTTATGAATGGGTGTTACCACTGCTGATTTTCAGAGCTGGGGGAATTGTTTATGAGAGAGTAAGAGATTCAGAAGTTTAGTGAGAGGTTGTAGGACAACGTCAAGGGAGAGAGAGAGAGAGGAGTTTGAGGTCAAGGATATCGCTGCTGAAACTGGCTTTGCTTAGCACTTTGTTAAGGTATCGTTTAGCTTCAGACATGGATACCCTCTTAAAGTAGAATGAGGGGTATTCTTGTGGAGATTGATTTTCTTACTGAGGCAGTGCTAGGCTGAGTTGTCAAAGAAATTGGGGGCAAGAATGCTGCTAAGATCAGTGAAAGCAAGACTAAAGGAGTCCGCTATTTCTTTGGGGTCCTGTAAAGTGGAGCCGTTAACCTCAATCATAGTGGGGGAGGATTTGCTTGGTTTACCCTTGAGGCTCTTGATGTTCTCCCAGAAGGGTTGCTATTTCTCCAGAAGTTAGTAAGTTCCTGGTTGTAGAAGGGTTGCTTGGCTCGTGAAGCTATTGTGCACTGGTTTCTAGCTGCCTTATAGAGCTGCATATCATGTGGTTTCCCTGAGTACATGGCTCAGTGCCAGAGGTTATCTCGGTTTCGCATCATGGAGATGAGTTCGGAGTTAATTGAGTGATTAGTGGTGGATTGAGTTTTGTATTGACATAGGGGGGCCAAACTGTACAAATTTTGTTAAACTGGGGAATGAAGAAGTCAAGTGCTTGGTTGACACTGCTCAAGGAGTCAAAGGATGCCCATTCAACTGTTGACAGGGCAGCAAGGAATTGTGGAAGCTTTCAGTTTGTTAAGATTTTTTTATAGGAGAAAGAGGACTTAGGTTTAGGTGCATTGTTTGACCAGTGGCAGATAACTGGGGAGTGATCACTGAGGGCATCTGAGAGAATTTCTGTATTAGTGATTCTGCTGGGATGAGAGGTGAGGATCAGGTTAAGTAAGGAACTACTATCAGACTTATAATTAAATGTACTGGAAGAGGCGACCATTTGAGTAATGTCTAGGGCAGCAATGGCATCCTTATATGGGCTGACTTCTGGAGCTAGCCAGTTAACATTTAGGTCACCCATTACAATTGTCTCACCATGGGAGGTGCTGTCATCCATGAAGTCTGTGATCATTTGGAAGCCTGTAACATGTTCACGCGGGGGGATATATACCGCTGCAACTGTGAGAGATTTTCCCTGCTGGCCAAGGATTATTTTAACTGCTAGGATTTGAGAGTTGTTTGCAGAGGGAGGTAATGGGATGACTAGCCCTTTAAGAAAAGCAGAGAACTAGTGACAGATTGTGGGGCTTTGAAACATCAAAGGGAATGTTTTGCTCAAAGAGACTCATATTTTGGGAAATTGCTAGTTGCTGATTTTCACAGTAATAACATACATCCTTGTGGATATCCATACTCTCAGATTACAGATTTATCACAGATCTAACGGTGACCTCATGGGTGACATCACCAGGAGGTGGGGAAAACTGACTTTTGAATATGGCCTGCATCTGACAAGCTGTGGCAGAAGGACTTCCTGAAAATCAAAGACACACTTAGTCTGTGGACTGGTAACTAGGCACTTTAGAAAGATAATTCATTTGGAAGTGTTTGTGGTAGGTGTATTTGTGTTCTGTAACTTCTCATTTATTTTATGTGACTATAAGTTATTGATATATTTGATCTGTGTCTGATATTTTACCTATTTTACAATTTTTAGTAAACAGTATTTTCCTTGAAATACTGCCTGTGTCTTCTCAGTTTTCTTTTGCATGTGAATGCTGAACCAGTGTTTAAGTCTGACAGCTGTTAAGGGCGTGAATGTGTTACTAATCTTGCTAAAGGTAAGACTATATCTAGGTCTCATACTGAGTCGTAAGGGCACATTTTGGAAACCTGGCTGGGTGCCACTGGGTGAAAGATTGTACTCATTCCCAAAGAGGGTACATATCTGAGCCTGTTAACTGGGTGCGCTAGCATAAGGTTCACATTTGACCCCCAGGACTCAAGACTAGTAGGTGATTCTTACCCAAAACAGACAGGAGGGTTACGCTGTCTGTCCTCTGTTCACACTATCGCACTTCGAGGTTGGCACTGTGGGAGCAGAGGGCCTGACCTGCGGATCACGTTTGTGACAGACTTTATATGGAACATTCAGTAATGACTACAGATAAATCAAAGTATCACCTTATATGGTATAAACTGGACACTCTGGACCTATGTTAACAAAGAGAATATAAAAAACAGAAGCCAGTATTCATAAATGTATCATACCGCCACTGAGGCTACTCGTAATTTATATTACTTTGCTGTACTTACTCTTAAAGTGATTTGGTGAGTTCTTCCATGTGTGAACCTTCCCAGGGTGACCTGGGGAAAAACAGGACTACTTGAGCAGAGTTTGATGGGCAGGACTCAGAAGCTGTGGGAGTTGGTAAAGTACAATAGTAGTTAAAAGAGAACTGTCAGTTATACGAGCCTCACACCTAAGTGTGAAGCTGATCCCAATAAGCCCTTTGTGCGTAAAACACTTTTTTTTTCCCTAATGATTACTGCAGTGTAGTAGATTGTATCAGGCTAATTTCATTGACTTGTAAACTGACATTTCCTGAAACCAGATATGCCAGACTCCCCTCCAGCTGACACCAGAGGAGAACTGCAGCAGTGGAAGATTCAGTAACCTACAGTGAATGTCAGAATTTTTTATATGCTGTAATCTTCTGTTTGTGAGTCTGCTATTTTCCTGGGGCTAGATATAGTCACAGAGGACTGTACTAAGCCCCGTGAGCACAGCAGAACCAGCTGATATCTGATTTTAGCTTACAGTTCTCCTCTGATGTCAGTTACAGGGGATTCTGGGATTTTTGGTTACAGGAAATGGAATCTTAGAAGGTAGCAAAATTAGCTCAATACAGTCTACTATACTGCAGTAAACAGTAAGTAAAGAAAATTTTTTTTTACACAAAGTATCAATTGGAATCAGCCTCAGACTTGGGTGTGAGGCTCTTATTGCTGACAGTTCCCCTTTAACTAAGGGTACGGTACTACAGAGGGATGATCTGTGGCAGCGGTACATGCAAGCTAAGAGCGAAGGAGAAGATATAATGGCTGTAGCAGCACTCACACATCCAAGCAGTGCCAGTGGGTCAGACAAAGGAGGGGTGTGGGACATAGGGCAGACAAAACTAAGGGCATCACTGGGCAGGGAAACTACTTCTCTGAGATATACTAGTCCACATTCTGTTGTGCATGGTTTGGCATGTGGGTGGATTGTGTAGTTGGCTCGGGTGCTTTCGGTGGAGGGGATAAGACGGTCAGGGGAACCATGTTTTTGTGACTTCTCTGGAGATGGGTTGGAGAGAGAGAGAGATGGACATTGACCATCACCCAACCTAACCTCACCTGGCTGGTAACAGAGGAGCCATGATCCCACAAGTGAGTCCCAGATAAGGGTGGGGGAGTAAACAAAGGTGGGGGGAGTGGTCAGGATAGGAGGGTTTGTTGTTCTTTGAATGCTGGGTGGGGGTGGGGTTGTGTTAATCAGATACAAAATCAGAAATTCCAATTTCGACCCCTATTTGGTAGATTACGATACCAGTTGGCATCAGAACCATAATTTCTGATAATCTGACAGATGCACACATTAGGGCTGTGCATGGTCTGAATATCATTTCCCGAATACCATGAATAATACACTATTTGGTATTCAGATCCTGAATAATGAATAAGTGTGGTATTCGGGAAACACTTTGCAAAAAAAAAAAAAAAGACAAAGAACATCCCCTTCCCTTGTCTCCCACCCCAAGCAAGCAGTGGAAAACCTCCATCCCACCACCCTCAGTCAAACAAGCATAGCACCCCCTCCCCCAGCACCCACTAGTTGTTTTTTTACAGATGACCCCCCATAAAAATATTAATAATTTGCTGCTGGTGTCAGACGATTGGCTCAACCTGCCCACCTCCACTGTCAGTCAGTAACTTTGTAAACTGCACTATGCTTTTGCAAAAATAATACATTATATATTACTCCTCAGCACCAACCCTTTTATACAATCCAGCACCCAGTTATTCACATTTAGGGTGAGAAGGTGACTGGTGCTACCTCCCTCCTCTCCATGGCCAGCTGTCACCCATGAATGAAGTAGCTATGAAGAAAGTTATAGTAAAACCAGGTGATCATGTGATCAGTTGGTTTTACTATAGCAAGCACGCAAGTGCTTTCATTCATGAGAAGGCAGTCGGATGTGGAGGAGGGAGGGTAGTGCCGGTCGCCTTCTCACCATAAACCTTAAATCGGAATAACTAGGTACTGGATTGGGCGGGTGCTGAGGGGAGGGTCATAATGTATTATTTTTTGCAAAAGCATAGTGCAGTTTACAAAGTTACTGACCGACAGTGGATGCAGATGGGTTGAGCTGGTCACCTGACACCAGCAAGTATTACTATTTTTATGGGGGCTCTTTAAAAAAAAAAAACAAAAAAAACAGACAACTTGTGGGTGCTAGGGGGAAGGGGTATTGTGCTTGTATGACAAACGGTGGAGAGATGGGTGTTTTGCTGCTTGCATGGGCTGGGAGAGGACAGAGAGGGCTGTTTCTATACTGTTTTTTTCATGACTGAATAAAGAATATCGAATAACGAATAATGAATATTTGGCCACCAAATACTGAGTATTCGGCTGAATACTCGGGAAATGGTATTCGCACAGCCCTAGCACACAGAAAGGATTCCTCAGACTCTGATCACCCCTCTTCCCAAAGCACCCCATGGTCCACCATGTCAAATGCTGAGAAGAGATCAAGAAGGACAAGAATGGAATGATGCCCTCTATCCGTCACAGTGAGAAGATCACTGAATACCTTGATGAGAGTGGTCTCCATACTGTGACAAGGATGAAATCCCTACTGGAGAGGCTCATAGGCGTCAAACTTTTCCAAGTGAGCCTCCAGCTACATCGTCACCACCTTCTTGATCACCTTCCCCTAAAAAGGAAGGTTCAAGACAGACCGGTAATTCAGAAGAATGTCAGGATCCAACGGTGGTTTCTTCAGGAGTGGTTTCACCACTGCCATTTTGAAGGTAGCAGGGAAGATCCCCTTCCATAAGATGATCTCCAAAATAATTGGACCCAGGTCCCACACCATGTAACCTCCTCCCTGCGCCATGAGGCAAGTGTCTTCTTAGACCATGAAATAAAAAAAAGTTAGCTGAATGTCTGTAAACCCATTGTGGCATTTAATGAACAGTCCCCAACCTCATAACTTTCAGTCAAAACAGTCAACCCGAAATAGAAACAAAAAGCACATTAAGCAGCCACCTCTTTCTGTCTCACAAACTGGATGTTGTAAACTTTACCCAATCGTGTATATTACATCAGTCCTCCTCTGATCCTGAGTGTGGGTCCTCCCACTGCTGAATTCCTTCAACATCTTCTCTACCCACCTCCCAGCATCTTTTGTATCACTGTAATGGTAAGTCTTTTCTCCATACTGTATATGATGCATAGGTGGTAAGGAAACAAAAAGGAAGTCATAGGTCCTAGCACACAAGCTTTTATCTAATGGCATCAAACTGACTGCATTGGTTTCATGTCTGAAATGAGAGATCTGGGTACATGCTAATGTAACCGCCCCCCCCCACTTCCTGCCCTGTCTAGGGGCATACTTTTAACACTGCAGGTCTTCCAGGCAGGAAGAAGGGAGCACTCAAAGCACTAACATTCGAGACCTTTTTGCACACTACTACTGCAGGGAAAATAGTTGTCTCCTACCTGCATGCCGTCTTCATAGCTGTGCACTTTATCTCTTCCATCTCAGCATCAGATCTTCTCCCCAAGCCAACCACCAGACTGAGACCTCCCTCTTCACATTTGGAGGTCTCAGAACCCCCTGCAACCCAAACAGGCTGGATTCTGCCCCTGGAATGCAACTTGTGGAAAATTAATTAGACTGCAAATATGGTGGTGGGGGGTAGGATTTCATTTCATTAGCCTCCCCCCTAGAGTCAGATAAGGCATGAATCACTGTTTCTCGCCAACTGGCTTTTATTTTTCACCTGCATTGCAAATGATTCCAGTGATATACAGGGGTCACCATTCTATTCTAATAAATAAATATGCAGCTCCATGGAGCTTTAACCTTTGTACTAATCTGGCTGAACAGGATAAACAGCAGAAATCATGGATTTAATAGACAGAGCAAAGATTTTCCTTTGCCTACCATGTCACTTTCTCAGGTGCTCTACCCAAGATTTACTTGAAACATGGATCCCTGCAACCTCCTGGCATATAATAGATCCAATAAGCCAACCCTCCTTTTCTTTCTGCATGGGTCCTTGTCACTTTGGACACTGTCCCCCCCCACCCCACACCGACATGGGAAAGCGAGCAGCCTTCCCCACCTGGTCCCCTGGGTCATAGCCCAAGCCACAGAGGGTCCAGGAATTTTTCTGATGTCCCAGACCTGACTCACTTCCAAACGGCTGGCACTATTCACAGGGCTAAGGCCACCCTTGTCACGGTCACTTCGTTCTGCCTTAGCACTCCATGACCCCAGTTCACTCCAGGGGGTTCTGCTGGTATTTACTTTCTATGAGGAATCCCTGCCAGGCCCACATCCCTGCTTCTATTCCTGGACTTGAGTTAAGCTCTAGCACGGGGACCACCCTCCAAGGTCTGCCACTTCTTGACCTGTGACCCATCCGGACTTTAATGGACTGGCGCCCCAGGACCTGTCTCTCCAAACAGGCCCCCTTTTGTGGGTGAAAGGCTCCCCAGCTCCCTTGACCCCCCCAGGCTACCCTGCCACACTGGGTGTGAGGGGAACCTCTGCCATTGGTTCATCTCCTGAGAAGACCCCGCCACTGCCCTCCCAGCCCTGGCAACCTAGGAATACACAAACAGGCTTCCTATGGACTCCTACTCTCTCTTCTAGGCTTGCTAAAGCCTCCTAATGCCCTAGCCACCAGCGACACAGGATCTGGCTACCTGTGTCCCCAGCAGAGCTCCATACCTCTACTTCTCATCGGCCATAGCACATGACAAACCGTGCTGACTGCACTCTTTTGGGGGGTTTCCCCACTGGCCCTCCTGGACCACTGAGCTCCCTCACTTGCCCACCTTGTCTGTTCCTGATGTTACTCTTACAGCCTCCCCACTCCAGCCACAGGCCTAATGCCCAGGCTGGAAAGGCACTGCTACTTCTTGTCGGTCCTTTTTTATACCCTTTTTCTACTCTCTGCTGCCACCTTGAGGTGTCCAGAGTATTATTCTCCCAGAGCACTAAACCCATTTTCTAGCTCAGGGGGAAGGGAAAGGGATGCCTAACAGTGGGAATATAAGCCCTGCATTTACAGTGGGGCCTACACTAATATCATGCTCATTGATGGACATGGGGTAGCTGGCACAAGCAGACACTAGGATATCCAGAACAGGACCATTCTCAGCTGATTACAGCTGAGTGTCAACCTCCTACTGATTCCGTAAGCCCTATTGAGGAGATCCAAGGCAAAATCCACTGGAAGGTGTATGGAAACAGACAGGCAAAAATAAAACAGGATTCTCCATGTCAGCTCCCTCTGGGATCCCAAACTAATCTAACATTTGGAGCTTGGGCATCGTTTTTAGTACTTAAATCAGACCCCATGGTTGAGCTTTCTCCTGTGATAGTTGAGCTACTGCTGCAGTGCTCATTATGGAGCAATGCTCTGCTTCTTCTAAAAAAAATTTTAGCTGGGCATCACGCGACTCTCAACTCTGCAGGATGTACTCCATCTTTGTGTCCATCTTCACTGTACTCCCTAGTACTGCTTTCTATGGGGGATCCATCGCCTGCTGGATGGGCTTACCAGCTTCAGTACTGCTCGATGCCTCCAGGGCCTGCTGCGACTGCTGCTGCTTTGAGTCTCCACTAGTGGTAGCTTTTGGGAAAACCATTGTCCGAATTTAGTGTTAAACTGTTCAGTGACGACTTCCGGTGGAGCAATGGTGCAGTGAGCACAGAGGATTTGGAGCTCCCATGCAGCACGATTAAAAACAAGCCCTCTCTCTTAGAAACTGACCGAATTTCAGCTTAAAAATAAAACTTTCAACAAGCGGATGACACGGGAGGACTTCCAGATAGAAAACAGTCTCATTAAAGTTACAATGAAGCGGCACCAAGAAAAAAAACATTTCCAGCCATTACAGGACTTAATGGAGTCCGAGGATGCCGGCCTACAAGACGGTGACTCAACGGTGACTCAACCTCCCTTACTACGGCCCAGACTGAAAAACAGGATAGGAGAAGGGGAACAAGAAGCGATAAACAATCGCAAAACATAACCAATAGCTCACCTTCTGATGCCATCCTGACCGCGATTGCAGAGTTTCGCTCGGAGATGAGAGAGGCCCTAAGAGATATTCGAACGGACCTGGGAGAGCTGCAGTCTAGGGTCACTGAGACAGAGGCACAAACCTCCACGAACACAATTAAGATTGCAACCTTAGAGCAAGCAGTATTTTCTTTGGCAGAGGAACAATGGTTTCAAGCAGCAAGGCAAGAGGATATGGAAAATAGGGGAAGGTGGAAAAACATAAGGCTTTACGAAATACCTGAGGGAGAGGAGGGTCAGGATGCAGTGGCCTTCACTGATTACTTCCTATGCCTAACCCTGGACCTACTGTAGATCCTGCATTTCAAATAGATGTGGAGAGGCCCCACAGAGCACTCGCGCCTCGACCAGCAAAACCAGACGCCAGACCGAGATCCTTTGTGATTCGTTTTAACATTTACTCACAGAAGGAACAAATTCTGTCAAAAGCATGGCGTAAACAGAGAATAATGTTGGGCACCTACCGAGTTTTATTTGATAATGATTATGCCCCAGCAACCCAGAGACAGAGAAGAGTATACTCTCCCTTTTTCCCCCTTCTAAGATCTAAAAATCTAAAATTTTGCACCCCATACCCAGCAAAATTAGTGGTCCTTCTTCCTAATGGGCCGTGACATATATCTCGGCGGATGAGGCCAAAGCGGACTTGTGTAAAAGGGGCATCCTCATGCATAAAGATTTCAGGGCACCCTCCAGGACCCGACAATCGACACAAAACAGTGATCCTCAGAACTCAGATGGAGACAACAGGGAAGACCCAAAAACTTCAGAAGCTGCTGAGCAAAGTACAAGCGCTGAGAAGTCCTACACTGCATTTAACATGAAAGCTAAGTACTCTGAAAAGGGTGTTTTTTGAGGGTTGAGGGGGTGACTTGTGCGGGGTTGTGAGATGGATGGATTGGGCCCAGACACCTGAGGGTTGAGGGCAAGCTACAGCTCCTCTAGGGCGTAAAGTGATTGATTAAAGGTGAACAACTATATACCCTATTTAATTCCTAGCCCAATGGAGTGCTCGACTTTCTTCATGTAGGGTGTGGAACCGAATGGTTTCCTCTTCTCTCCCGCTCGGTTTCCCCATCCCCCACCCACCATCTTCTAATGACCGTGTAACCCACAGGGGGCGCTATCCCAAGGGCTACTACCCCTGCCTGCTCAGCTAATAACAGGCTGAGGGGCCTGGATCCAGTGGCGGGTGCCTCCACCCAGAGGTCGGGGTTGGAACAGCCAAATATGACCTGGTCACAGCCCTCTGGGTCACTGCAACCCCCCTTTCTTCCCACTAGTGGCTCACCAGCGAGTCCCACACTATCGTTTTGACTCACACTTACCCTGAGGTTGGGATGGCCAACAAGGTGCTGAGGACCCCCTGTAAAATAAGGTGAAGTTATACAATAATCCATACACAAAGGGTATCACAAACACACAGTTCAAACAGTGTACCTTGCAACAACAAATCTGGTTTATTAAGGGGAAAGTAACAAGGACGGGAGAGATCAGGTTGATTAGCATACCATTCTAATACGTGTATAAATATACACAGGGCACTGTGCACAGGCCAAACCTAAAAGTCACTGTCTCTAGCTGCCTAGGCAATAGCCGGCTAGCCTCTCAATGCAGCTGGTTGGGGCCCTGACGCAGAAAACAAGCATTTGATCCCTAAGGGGATTAAGTAGAGCCAGCAGGCTCAGTTTGTGTAGCCAGTAAAGCAGACAGACAACTCTTGCCCTCACTATGCACATCTGAAAGGGAGCTACCCTGATTTAGTACTCACGACTCCAGCAGGAAGATCGCTCTCACACCACTCACAAGACCGAGCCTGTAATTCAACACTTCTCCACACATTTATATGAAGAGCAGAGGGGTACCATACCAGGCAGCTGCTGTATACTCCCGATTGCTTTCACTGCACCACCGGGCCAAACTACGCAGCTTCACTTGTCCTGACAGACTGAGCGCGATTGAAGCAGATTCTCCAGTCCTCTACAGGGTGAGCCTGGCAGGTAGCTGTAAACGTACAGCCTCCTCCGCCTGCACTCCTCCACGGATCTTGTCCGCTCCTTCAGGCGATACTATCGCCCGACTTCTTGGTCTGCCACACACGCTTCCCACGCAAAGACTTCCACAGCGCAGGAGCCAGAGCTCCTTCTACCTTCATGATCACCAACAACTCTGACCCTGGGCAGTTTGGGCAGAGAATCCAGTTCGGGCGCCACCCGATCCCATAGGTGGGATGCAGATGCCAGTTACTCACTACTGCCCTCTTTGGTGCAAAAAAGGCACCATAGTCCAGACTGCACTTCCCAGAATTACTAGCTGTATTCCCATTGGTCAGCCGGCTCCATTAAGAGTCCTGATTCTGGTTGGTCGCTATTTACTCCATTTTAGATGCCCCCTTGCTCCCATTGGACCCCTCAGCCAGTTCTGGTTCAAAATGGAGGGGCACAGTACATAGAGTCCCAGCTGCAACAAAGGCAGGTTAAACAACTGCATTTTCACTATTACTCTAAATGATTGCAGGCAAAATAGTTACATCCTTCAAGTGGGCTCCCCTTGTGCTTCCAGCGACACCAGAGAGGGGTTATTACATTACAGCTCGAGCGGGACTCGAGCAGGGAAACACACAGTCCCCCTAATGAGCACTAATTATGTCTGCAAGCAGACAGCTCTTAAAGAGACAGAATGTGGAGGCTCTACAAGCACTCACAGAGCCATTCAAACGGCTTAAGCGCCAAATGCCAACCACCAGGGGGAACACTTAGACAGCTCCTAGATGGCTTTTAGGAACCCTCATTGGTGGGGGGGGGGGTTATACCCTTCCTGGCCTGGAAAGAACTTGGTGTCTTGGTCAAGTAGTTACCCTTAAACCACTTTAAGGCAAAACAGTTTACACTAACAGCACATCAAACCTAGGGTTACCCACATTGGTACTGTAATACACAGTTCACTATTGGTTATACACCATTACACATACGGACAACCTGTCTCTTTTATAAATCAGGTCATTACTTCCTGTTCATGACATTTGGATAAAGGGAGCCCCTCCCTATCAGCTATGTGTAGGCTAAACGGGGCAGGGGCACCATACTCAGAGGGCGATA
This sequence comes from Neoceratodus forsteri, assembly GCA_016271365.2. NCBI lineage: Eukaryota > Metazoa > Chordata > Ceratodontiformes > Ceratodontidae > Neoceratodus > Neoceratodus forsteri. The sequence goes on from CM057456.1 coordinate 32,162,265, forward strand.
CTAACAGTTGAGAATCATTTCCCAGGGTCAATTTAGGCAAGGAGCTCGGGGACATGTACACCCCTTATGGACCACATTCAGAGACAGATCCACAGGCTGACCTAGGACTCATAACTTAATCACTACGCACTATCTCGGCCAGTCTGTCTCAGGAGTTTTGGATAAAATTTTTGAAGGTTCTGACTCCCTCTCAGCCCCACTTGGAATGGTCGGGGAAACCACTATAGGAGGAGGGGACCAAGAGTTTATAGTACCTTCAGGGCCTTGTTCTACCATTTCTGAGCTCACAATATTTGGGTCAGCGTGGGGAGTCTCTGGTACTAGCAAGGAACCATCAGGGCACTCAAAGTATTCTTCAGGTTCTGGCATATCACTAGCTTGCTCCCCCACATCACTTCCTTCTTCTGAAAAGTCAGATAGCTTAGACAGTTCAGCCAGGCTCAAGGATCCCACCTCTTCGGCTTTGATGCCACTCACTTCATCCTCTGGAAGCATTGGCTCTGGAGACAAAGCTGGGGCTCAGACAGTCCAGGAAACCCAACTTCATCCCCAGAGTTAATTAGGGGGTTGCCCCTAAACAGTTGGCTCAGTTCATAAGAGGGGTAATACTCAATGTTATTCTTACTGTCTTCAGACACAGATTGGCAATCAACTTCATCAGAGGGGGGTGGAGAAGGCCTCTTTAGTTTGATTTCTGAAGAATCAACCGATCTTAGTTTTTTCTTGGCAGCAGCTCTAGTTACAGGCCCGGGGCGGCATTGGGAGGTTCAGCTTCTATCAAAATCCGTCTGATTAGCAGCAGATGATGTCTGTGTATAGTTTTCACATCTTTTGAATTGTTTTCAGGCCACACTTTATATACAGGTAAATCTTCCAGTTTTCCCACAACAATATGAGGGAGGTGATGCCATCTGTCAGCAATCTTATGCTTGCCATGCAGTCCCAGATTCCTCAATAGCACTCTATCCCCTTCTCTCAGCTCCATTGCTTTCACTTTTTTATCACACCTTTCCTTATTGGCCACGTTTAGTTTAGCAGCCATGGTCTGGGCTAGTTGGTAGGCATGGTTTAGTTGGGCCTTCAACTTCTGCACATACTGTAGATGATTAGCTGCTTGAACCCCATCAGGAGAAACCCCAAAACATACATCCACCGGCAGTCTAGCTTCTCTCCCAAACATCAGTCTATACGGGGAAAATCCAGTGGCATCACTTTTGGTGCAGTTATAAGTGTGTACCAGGGTGCTAATCTGCTGGCTCCATCTAGTCTTGTCTTTAGGTTGCAGTGTACCCAACATATCAAGCAATGTGCGATTAAACTTTTCAGGTTGGGGATCTCCCTGGGGATGATACGGGGTGGTTCTTGACTTTCGTACCACCTACAAGGATAGCATTTCTTTAATCAGGCGGCTTTCAAAATTTCTCCCCTGATCAGAATGGATTCTTTGGGGGACCCCATAGTGGACAAAGAAATTCTCAACAAATACTTTAGCCACCGTGGTTGCTTTCTGATATTTAGTAGGGAAAGCCTGTGCATACCGAGTGAAATGATTGGTAACTACCAATATATTGCTGATGTCTTTCAGATTGGGTTCTAGACTCAGGAAATCAATGCAGACGAGTTCCATAGGGGCGCTAGTAGTGATGTTAACCAGGGGGCAGCCCTCTGAGGTAGGGTCTTTCTTTGTAAACATCGGCTACAAGTCCTGATATACTGCTCCACATCAGCACCCATTTTGGGCCAATAAAATCAGGACTGCACTAAGTCAAGGGTTCGGTCTATGCCGAGGTGTCCTATGTGATTGTGCAGAGACCTCAACACCAGTTCTCTAAAACAAGTGGGCAGCACCAGTTGTTGTTTGTCTACTCGCCCCTCTTTGTCTGTGGTCTCCCTGTACAATAGTTTATTGATCAGTTTCAACTTTGGCCCTTCTTTGTACAACAGGGCAGTTCTCAGGTCAGTGGAACGCAGTTTTGACACATCTCTTCCTCCTTGCAGAGCTTCCAAAGCAGCTTTTATCATGGGATCTTGGGATTAGCCCGTTGGAGACTATCATTGTTGAATTGGGGCAGTGCACTAGTATCTAATGCAGAAAAATGACAGTAAGCAACGGGTATGCAGTTCTCAGATGGCCCCAAGCAGTCCACCATGCAGTCCACAGCATCAGGAGACACCTGTTCCTCCTTGTCAAATTTTTGGCAAAGGGCTCTTATTTCAGGTTCTGACAACCTGACCCAGTCGGTTAGGGGCACAGGCCTCCATGAGAGAGCATCCGCATCTATATGGTTTAGGCCTGCTCTGTATTCAACCGCATAATCATAGGTGGACAATGCAGAGAGCCACCTATGGCCAGTGGCGTCCAACTTGGCTGAGGTCTGCACATATGTCAGAGGATTGTTATCAGTCTTCACCAGTATCTTAGCACCGTACAAGTAGTCATGAAATTGATCAACAATGGCCCACTTCAGAGCCAGGAACTCTAGCTTGTGCACTGGATAGTTCTTTTCTAAAAGAGTTAAGCTTCTGCTGGCAAAAAGCTACAGGTCTTAGACCATTTGGGTGCTCTTGATATAGCACAGCCCCCAATCCTTGCAGACTGACATCAGTATGAAGAACATATGGCTTGGCAAGATCAGCATAGGCCAGCACTGTGGCATGGGTAAGTTGATATATAATGTCATGGAAAGCTTCCTCACAATCAGCAGTCCAGCGGGTGCCAAACATATCATTTTGGCGGAAATATTTTTTCTCAGTCTCAGAGGGCACAGCTTTCCTATACTTTTTGTGGGTGGGAGGATATCCTTGCATAAGGTTAAGCAGAGGGCTGATCACTCGAGAATAGTCTGATAAATCGCCTTATAATATCCACAAAACTCCAGGAACGGTTGCAGCTCCTTCAAATTCTTTGGTTGAGGCCAAGTAGTCAAAGCTTCCACTTTGCTGGGGTCAGTCTCTATGCCTTCTGTGGATACTATGTGCCCCACATATTTTACGGAGGTTTGAAAGAACTGGCACTTATTTATAGGTAATTTGATACCAAAATCTTCCAGTCGGTCCAGGACTTTGAACAACCTGCTTTCATGTTCTTCCAAGGAGCTGCCAAACACTATGACATCATCTAGGTAGACTAAACATTCGAGCAAATTCATGTCCCCCACAGCATGCTCAATCAAATGCTGGAAAGTGGCAGGGGCACCTGAAATTCCTTGGGGCACCCGCATAAACTCGTAGAAGCCTAGTGGGCAAATGAAAGCAATCTTTTCTCGATCCTCTGGAGCCATCGGGATCTGGTAGTACCCACTGCGGAGGTCTAACACTGAGAACCATTTACTACCATTCAGACAGTCCAAGGCATCCTGAATGCGTGGCATGGTATACTGGTCTGGTATGGACCACCTGTTTAGAGTACGGTAATCCACACACATCTGAACAGTTCCATTCTTTTTTCTCACTACTACAACAGGTGAGGCATAGAGGCTTCTGGATTCCTGTATCACCCCAGCGGTGAGCATCTCCTGCAGGTGCTGCCTCATATCATCTATATCAGCAGGAACTAGGCGTCGAGATCGCTGACGGAAAGGTCGGTCATCCTGTAGCCGAATGTGATGCTCAGCTCCTTGCACACACCCTACATCCCACTCCTTCAAAGAAAACACCTGTTCCCTCTGGGTGAACCTTTCACTGATCCTTTTCTTCCACTCAGCTGGCAGTGGGGAATCACCGAAATCAAACACATCAGGGGTCACTCGGTGACTTCTCCTGGGAGTCTTGTTGTGGGGCAGGACAGCAGTATCTGCACAGTGCACTGTGGCCAGAGTGCAACCCCATTTCACTCAAATCTGTCGATCAGATACATTATGCACTTGAACCATTACTCTTCTAGCAAAGGCATGGGCTCTAGCAGGCAGGAAACTGGGTTTAACCAACAACCCGTCTGGCAACTTTCCCTCACCTGGTGTATCCAGCATCAATATTTTATTCGTAACATCCTTTTTAATCCATACTTCCCCCTGTAGAACACACTGGGCATTTGGGGCTAGTAGTAAGGGTTCTGGATCCTTCTTCCAGATGACACCCACCGGGCCTTCGGGTTCAGCCTGGCTGGCCTTCTCTGAGTCTCATAGGCCTTCTGAATCAAGGCGGGTATTTGGAGAGCTCGCCCAGTCCTGGACATCTGTTTTTCAGAGCACAGCTGTGCTAAGCGACCAAACATGTGAGCATTGGTTCCAATTAACAAGGGCACCTCATCATACAGTCCAGTGGGGGGACACACCAGTGCCAAGGTTTCCACTCGTTCAGCCACCCCAGCCACAGAAGTAGGAAAAGACAACCAGATCTGGATATACCCAGAATAGGGGTAGGCCTTATCACTCAGTCCCCACACATGTAGTACATCCACAGGCTGCAGAGGCACTTCAGGCAAGTGCTTCCGGTACCAGTCCTGAAACATAATGGTCACTTGGGAACCACTGTCCAACAAAGCCTGGGTGGGGTACTCCATTCACTCTCACGGTGGTTTCCATTAAGGGACCCACCATGTCAGACCATTCAGGGGGCATGGTTTGGGCGGTCGCTTGGGCATTGGCCCGGGTAACAAAACTCTTCCGAGGAGACCCTCCCTGAGGTCTGGCATAGGCCTTTCGATGCCAAGCTACTAGCCTGCTGTTGACCTCCTGTTGTCGGTAACCGCACTCAGTCTGAAAGTGTCCATCCTCCCCACAATGGTAACAGAACTTAGTATCTTGGGAGTCTTTGTTGGGAGGAAGATATCTCGCCTGCTGGGAGGCATCAGGAGCTCTGGAGGGCTCCTCTTGGCTGGGTCGTTTATTTCTGGATAACTCAGGTTCCCCAAATTTGGGGGGTTGGCAGTATTTTGTCTCAATTCTCTCACCATTTCCCGTAGATCTCTAATCTCAGCCTTCAAATCACTCTCCACCCGGGGATCAGAGGAGACAGCATGCACCCCCACTCCACCCTGGGTCTCTGGGAGCACAAGAAAAGCATTCAGGCCCCTTGTTTGATCCTCTCGAGGGGTGGATCTCATTGGGTTCACTGGGCTCAGGGGTCTGGCATAGATTCACGGCCCCCACATAGGGTTCCCACCCCTCTTCATCGGTCTCAACTTCTCAAATCTCTCTCATCAATTGACAGTATTCGGGAGGGGAAGCCCGTCGGTCATGTAACTAGAGTTTTAACAGTATCACACTGGAAAACCTAGCAGACTTCAAGATATGCTCCAGCTGGACCTGATTCAATGCTGGGGCAGTTATCCCCCCTTTTCGATAAGCTTTTTGCAATGCCGTTTCCATTCGGGCGACAAAGGCTGACAGTTTCTCATTCCTCCACTGTTTTGCTGACTTAAACTTCCACAACAGGTCTTCCCCAGTTTCTGTACTCCCAAACACCCCCTCTAAAGCAGAAAGGTACTCTACTGCAGTGGCTTCATGGTTAGTAGCCCGCAAGAAACGAATGGCTTCCAAAGCTGGGCCCCTCAGGCTCTCCATCAGTCTCTTTCGTTTCTCCCTCTCAGAGCACTGCCACTCTTGGACTAAAGGGGTAGCATAGTCCATATAAGTCTCCAAATCATCTTCCCCAGAGGGCACAGGCACAGTACCAGAAAAAAGTTTCAATCTTCGATAGGAGTCTAACTGTATGGGGGGAACAACTATAGGTGGGGAAGCCAGGATGGAATCCTTGGAGGACCCGGGAGATGTACCCAGGGATGATTGGGGGGTAGGATTACTGGAAAGGTCTAGCACCTGTAGTAATTCCTGAGTGGTCCTCCCTTCTGCAGCTAACAGTTTAAGCAATTTATCTTTGAAGCTATTCATCTTGGGGGATCCCCCTGGGGTGACTGAACCACTATGAACATGAATGACCCTCCACCCCTTTGGAGCATCTTCCGGGTAAATCACTGGGGGAACCCTCTCTGGGTCTATAATTACACTGCATAACAGCAGCACCTGTAAGGTCTGGTCGAGTAGGTCGGCCATTTGCCCCTTCACCTCTACCTTGCCCAAACATTTAACACGCTCAACTGCAGAAACAAGGTCAGCATTCTTTATCCCCAGAGGTACATCCAGTAGTAACGCAATTTTCCGTGAATCCAACTCTTCAGCTTCACCCAACCCCATCAGTTTATGCACCATCATCTTAACAGGGTCTAACTTAATTTTAGTCGTGATATCCCCCCTCCAGTTTTTCCTTGGGTTTGGCCATGGTGGGGTAGTTCATATATCCGGCCACTAGGGGACGCTAATCCCAGTGATGCCTCCAAAATGTAACCGCCAGGGGGTGCTATCCCAAGGGCTACTGCCCCTGCCTGCTCAGCTAATAACAGGCTGAGGGGCCTGGATCCAGTGGCGGGTGCCTCCACACAGAGGTCGGGCTGGAACAGCCAAATATGACCTGGTCACAGCCCTCTGGGTCACTGCAACCCCCCTTTCTTCCCACTAGTGGCTCACCAGCGAGTCCCACACTATCGTTTTGACTCACACTTACCCTGAGGTTGGGATGGCCAACCAGGTGCTGAGGACCCCCTGTAAAATAAGGTGCACTTATACAATAATCCATACACAAAGGGTATCACAAGCATGCAGTTCAAACAGTGTACCTTGCAACAACAAATCTGGTTTATTAAGGGGAAAGTAACAAGGACAGGGGAGATCAGGTAGATTAGCTTACCATTCTAATATATATATATTCAGCCATCCCTTTTTTCCCTAAAGTCAATTTGTTTTTGTACTCATTTATTTTTCATTTTCACCATATGTCTCCATTTCTGTCTCCTTCTCTCACATTTGTCACCTTTCAGCCTTCTTACAAAGCCCTGTTAATTAGTCTCCACCTGGGAACTTCCCCAGCTCTTTCCCTCCCATTATGCTTTATCTTTCCCATCATCACCTTTTTGTTTCACAGATTCTCTCTAATCTTACCATTTATCACTTCTCCTTAGCCTCCCCTTCTTCTTTCTCCACATATATATCTCTCTCATTTTACCTCTCCTCTACACTAACTTGTTTTTTTTTCTTTAGATATTTCCTGAAGAAGACCTAAGGTCAAACGTAGATTTTAACTCTATTTTCTATTTTCAGCATGCATTTAATATAACCATTTTGCTATATATATATATATATATATATATATATATATATCTATCTAGGGCACTGTGCACATGCCAAACCTAAAAGTCACTGTCTCTAGGTACCTAGGCAATAGCAGGCTAGCCTCTTGATGCAGCTGTTTGGGGTCCTGACACAGAAAACAAGCATTTGATCCCTAAGGGGATTAAGTAGAGCCAGCAGGCTCAGTTTGTGTAGCCAGTAAAGCAGACAGACAACTCTTGCCCTCACTATGCACTTCTGAAAGGGAGCTACCCTGATTTAGTACTCACGACTCCAGCAGAAAGATCACTCTCGCATCACTCGCAGGACCGAGCCTGTAATTCAACACTTCTCCACACATTTATATGAAGAGCAGAGGGTACCATACCAGGCAGCTGCTGTATACTCCCGATCGCTTTCACTGCACCACTGGGCCAAACTACGCAGCTTCACTTGTCTGACAGACTGGCGCGTTGAAACGAATTCTCCAGTCCTCTACAGGGTGAGCCTGGTAGGTAGCTGTAAACGTACAGCCTCCTCCGCCTGCACTCCTCCACGGATCTTGTCCACTCCTTCAGGCGATACTATTGCCCGACTTCTTGGCCTGCCACACGCGCTTCCCACGCAAAGACTTCCACAGCGCAGGAGCCAGAGCTCCTTCTACCTTCATGATCACCAATGACTCTGACCCTGGGCAGTTTGGGCAGAGAATCCAGTTCGGGCGCCACCTGATCCCATAGGTGGGATGCAGATGCCAGTTACTCACTACTGCTCTCGTTGGTGCAAAAAAGGCGCCATAGTCCAGACTGCACTTCCCAGAATTACTAGCTGTATTCCCATTGGTCAGCCGGCTCCATTAAGAGTCCTGATTCTGGTTGGTCGCTATTTACTCCATTTTAGATGCCCCCTTGCTCCCATTGGACCCCTCAGCCAGTTCTGGTCCAAAATGGAGGGGCACAGTACATAGAGTCCCAGCTGCAACAAAGGCAGGTTAAACAACTGCATTTTCACTATTACTCTAAATGATTGCAGGCAAAATTGTTACATCCTTCAGGTGGTCTCCCCTTGCGCTTCCAGCGACGCCACAGAGGGGCAATTACATTACAGCTCGAGCGGGACTCGAGCAGGGAAACACACAGTCCCCCTCATGAGCACTAATTAAGTCTGCAAGCAGACAGCTCTTAAAGAGACAGTACGTGGAGGCTCTACAAGCACTCACAGAGCCATTCAAACGGCTTAAGCGCCGAACGCCAACCACCAGGGAGAACACTTAGGCAGCTCCTAGATGGCTTTTAGGAAACCCCATTGGTAGGGGGGTTACAACTGTGCTCGTTCTGTTCCCTTTTCCCCCTCCCCCACAGACCTTCATCGAAGGTATTTTATTTGCCTTTTCCTTTCTTGGAAAGTGGGCTTTGGATTTTGACTCGCTTGCTTTGGAATGCCGCTGAGTTCCTGTTCAGGGGATAGGTGGGGGGACGGGGGGGGTGCTGGGGCGGTTTGGTCTGGGGGGTGCTCTGGCAGACGGGGACCTTGAATGTTTTCTGGGGCTTGAGACATTGTACAAGATGGCAATCCTCAAGAGCTGAATGGACCGAACACAGATGACTATGGACATTAGAGATAACTGCTTGCCATAATGATATTTCTGTTCTGCTTTAGGAAGGGATATACTACCTAAATAGGTATGAAAAATGGGTCACTTGAAGGGCTCCTGTTGGTGGCGGTGGGGGGGGGGAATTACTGATGGGGGAGAGGTGGTTGAGATCTTTTGGTTCCTGAGGCCGGAAGGATGCGGACACGTTTTGGCTCCTCAGTAGGCTTAAAGAGAGCCAAGAATGATACAAAATTAATAACAACCTCAGGAATTTCCCGGTTGGAATGCTGGCCTCTCTTTATGAAAGGTGTGGGATGTTTCGTGGGTCTTCCCTTCCCATATACTCGCCCACCTCTGGGGATGGTTGGTTCTTTGTTTCCTTCTCCCCCACCGAACAAATTAAATTAACTCACGGCACCTTCATCCCGGCTGTGGATTTTGAGGTTAAGTGATTAGTAAAATCTATGCCTTGTGACTAGTTAATTCAGGGCTTGCTTATATCGGCTTCGGTGCCGGGGTTTAGTTAGCGGGGCTCGGGGCAGGGAAGGAGCTATGGAGGGGGGGGGGGTAGGAGGCCAATTTGAGACTTTTGAGAAGATAACAGAAGTGCTCTATAGTTAAGTTATTAGATAACGTTTTAAATAACATTAAGGTCATCTGGGTCCTCATTCCTTCTCTCACTTTTTTTTTAAAAGAAGGAAAAAGAAAATCCAAAGTGATTATGAAACCTGTATATAAACATGAAGCTGCGGGGGCCTCCTCCTCCTCTCATGGAGAATTTCTATATGAGCATTAGCTCTACCACACCAGGACTTGGTTCCCAAGAAGGAACTAACTCCTAGAGAGGTATTCCCTCTCAAGTGGGCTTGGATGCATGTTGTGTGGTTCATGCCTCACTTTCCTAGTAGGAAGAGTAGCTTCCCACTGGGCACTGGGCTGGAGATAATGGAATCTCCCCCAATTGTGGAAGACCATGTGTACATAGTTATTCCTACGGGAGGGTTGCTTTTTTCAAATGTTTATGGTTACAAGTTAATAACTATTACTCTGTTACTAATTTTGAGGTTTAATAGAAAAAATGAGGGTGACATATTAATACAGAAGAGGCAAGTGCTCCCATTACGGGCCTTGGTGGTCGGGGATGGGGAGGTCCTTACATCAGGATTTAATGCATACTCCGGGGATGCTGAATCTGGTCCTCATGGGCCCCTGGAGAGGAAAAAATATATGTTTTATAGAGAGCATGGGGGGGGGGGCCTTCCTCATAACCTAAGACGACTGGCCACATTATTAAAGGGAAGGTTCACTCCTCAAGAATATGGCTAAGGTACCACTAAAAAAATCTTCTCAAAATGTGAATGGTCTACACTCCCCCATCAAACGATATAAGATCATGCATCAGTTAGGTAAACAGAAAGCAGACCTATATTTCCTACAAGAAACCCACTTATCCAAAGTGGAGCATTCCAAACTCCACTGGGGAGGACGTTACCAGGTGTTGGCCTCCTCACACCCTAGTGGTCGTAGGAGGGGTGCAGCAATCCTGATCCCCTCTTCCACACCGTTGGAAATTCAGGATGCATTTACTGATCCTCAGGGTCGTTATGTAATTGTGACGGCTAAACTATACTCTCAGGTTATTACCCTGGTAAACGTATATCTACCACCCCAGTCTTCTCTTCCTACGGTTAAAACCTTTGTTCAAAAAGTGATGGAGAAGCTACAAGGTATTTTGATTGTGTGGGGTGACCTCAATGTTACATTTAATTCCCACCTAGATTCCTCAGCCACTAAGGAACAAAAGCTCTCAGGACCAGCTAAATATTTAAAGGGGAACCTGTCTCAAATAGGCATAGAGGATGTCTGGAGAAGGATCTTCCCTTCAACTCCGGGATACACTTTTTTTTCAGGAAGGCATAACTCCTACTCCTGCTTGGACTATTTATTTATTACCAGAGAACACCTTACTTTAGTACAGGATATATTAACAGAACCGAGGATCCTCTCGGATCATAACCCCTTAATCCTTAAAATTGATCTTGAAAAACAAAAGAAACACAAACTTTGGAGGTTTAATAATTCTTTATTAAAAGATCAAAAATTCTCAGACCAGTTTAGAGAACGTATCCCACAAATAATAATAACCTCTCATCTCCAGTTCCTCAGACAATTCAATGGGACACGTTGAAGGCGGTCCTTTGGGGAGAGATCCTGTCTTGTGCTGCCTATAAACAAAAAAAAAAAGATACAAGGGAGGCTGAAATATTTAACAGATTTGTTATCGTCCTATCAAATGCTATGTAGAGAGGGAGATAAAACTCTTCAAAACAGAATTAAACATTTAAAACAAGAAATTCAGAAAATAATTGATTATAAGACATTACAACAACTAGATTACTTACGCCAAACTAACCATGAGGAAGGCTCCCGAGGTGCCAGATTGTTGGCTAGAAAGTTGAGGGGACAAAAAAAGCCTCAACAATATTAAAAATAAGACCGACGGTTACGGATCCCCCTCTTACAAGGAAGAAGCAATTAAACAAGTATTCCAAACATTTTTTGAGGCTCTTTATGCCGCCCCTACCTCTCATTCGAGTCAAACAGAAGACACAGTTAATCAACTTGCTAACCTTAAGTTACCTACCCTTTCGGACTCCCAAAAAGAAAACTTAAAACAGCCTATCTCGCCTGAAGAGATACTTTTTAAAATAAAACAACTAAAATCTTCCAAGTGTCCTGGGCCAGATGACGTCAGTTCTGAATGGTGCAAAGTTTTTACCCCTCAACTCCTTCCCACGTTTCTCCCTGCGAGCAGGGAGATAGCGGAGGGAGAGTCTCCCCCACCCTCTTGGAATTATGCGACTATATCCCCCCGATTAAACCAGATATGGACCCCTCTTTACCTTCATCATATCGTCCTATATCAATACTAAATGTAGATTATAAAATATTTATGTAAATTTGGACTAAGAGATTAGAACCTTTTCTTATGACAATAATCCATCAGGATCAATTGGGCTTTATTAAACAAAGAAATACCTCCGATAGCCTCCGCCGGTTAATGCCATTACTACAATATATTCATTCTAGAAAAATCCCCTCCATAGTGATTAGTTTAGACGCAGACAAAGCGTTTGACAAAGTAGATTGGAAGTACCTATGGGCTACGCTAGCAAAATTTTCATTTCCTAAGTCCTTTATTACAGGGATCAAAAACATTTACGCACAGCCCTAGGCCTATATTCGTGTCAATGGCGCTTTATCCCAACCAACTTGGATTCAGAGAGGCACTAGACAGGGGTGTCCCCTATCCCCTTTATTATTTGCATTATATATTGAACCACTAGCGGAGATTATAAGAGATAATACAAGAATAGAGGGTGTTCCGGTGGCACAAAGAGAATACAGGATTGCGTTATTTGCAGAGGACATCTTAATTACCGCCTTGTCTCCAGAAACATCTCTTCCAGCCCTTTGGCAAATTTTGGAAAACTTCAGCAAAATATCTGGTTTCCAGTTAAATATAAATAAGACAGATCTAATCCCCCTCTTTTTTTCCCCGTCTCAGTCTCTCAAAAGTCAATATCCAATTAAATGGCATAAAACTAATTTTCGGTATTTGGGGGTGATAATCCCTCAAAGGCTGGAACTGCTAGAGTTATTGAACTGCGAACCTCTTTCTATTCAAATCCAAAAATATCTAAGGGTGTGGTCACATCTACCGTTGTCCTTTTTCCACAGAATAGAATCTATCAGGATGATCATCCTCCCTAAACTTTTATATCTATTCCTAAATGTCCCCACCTTTCCTCAAATTTTACTTCAAATCTTGGGACAGGATGATTTCAAAATATATTTGGCAGGGTAGTAAACCCAGAATCAGATTGTCACTACTTCAATTGCCTCTTTCAGAGGGAGGGGCCAACTTACCGAATTTAAAGCTTTACTCTATGGCTTCTTACTGTAGAATATTGGCTGTCTGGCTTTCTCCATCCTACCATTCACCTTGGAAAGATCTAGAATGTGCCATAAATTACCTTTATGATATAATTTGGATAACACTGACAGCAGGGAACCGCTCACCTCCCCTGAAAGATTTCACTCCATTCACGGCCCAAATAATAAAGGTATGGTATAAATTAAAGCAGCAAAAAAGCATTTAAAGAAAATTTTTTCCTTTATTCCTTGATATCGGAGAATGACCATTTTTTTCCAGCAAGATTAGATCATACCTTCTCCAGGTGGAGACATCTGGGACTACAATTTTTTAAGCAGTTCCTCTCCCCTTCCGGAATAATCTCATTTGAGCTTCTACAAATCAAGTTTGGTTTGCCCAATGGTGATATCTTCGGATATAATCAGGTGAAGAATTATCTATTACGTCAAAGGGATATTAATATCTGACTTCCAGAGCCACTACCTATGACCTGGAGATTTCTAGAATATAATATTAGGGGTAACCTATGGGCACATCAGGTGGGTCACTTTTATAAGATTTTAAGGGAGGGGTTGGGCGACTCTTCTATTTCCATCATGGATAGCTGGAATAAGGACTTAGATCTGAAAATACAGCAACAGGAATGGCTAAATTCGTCTGTATCTGCATATAAAGTTACACATGCCACTAGATGGAGTGAATTTGCCTGAAAATGTAGAAGCAGATACTTCCGCTCTCCGGCTTTGTTAACCAAATACCTCCAATCTCATATGGGGTCTGCTGGAGGAATTGCTCCTGTAAATTAGCAGACCTGGCCCATATCTTTTGGTCTTGTCCTTTGTTGACGCTTTTTGGTGTTCTATTCAAAATGAAATTTCTGAATGTATGGGGGAGTTCATTGAATTTACTCCGAAACGGTTCTGTTTCTATATATCCCAGGCAAACCCCTGCTTACATCATATTCCTTTACCTGTACTTATCCTAGCAGCCAAAAAGGCACATTAAGAGGGTGGCACTCCCTTCTTGTTCCAACGGTACACGAATGGAGGGCTCTGGTTGGAGGCATCTATTATATGGAATCATTGACAGTGGAAATCCATAACAAACAAAAACAATTTGAACAGCAATGGAGATTCTGGGTATTATATTACTCTAGATATGACCAAGATTTTGTTCCCTGATTACATGCCCAAGGTTCACTATCGGGAAGGGGGTAGAATTGGCTATAAAAAAAAAAAAGGAAAAAAAAGAGAAGAGACAGGGAGGTGTGGATGAGATGGGAGTGTGGACTATTCATCAACAAGACAGTGTATGTCTGCAAAAATATTCTTAAGGCCATGAATTTGGGTAGCACTAACTCTTTAATAATAGAAATAGAGACTTGAGGGCGTTAATTTAACAATGTGATAGATTTCAAGGTATTCTGTTTTGCATATTAATATTTATACTATATATGTATTATCACAAGAGATGTGATTACCGATAAGAAGAGATGTAATGTCTAATGTAATCAAAAAAGGTTGTATTTGTCACCTTCTACCAATAAAAAGATAATTAAAAAAAAAAAAAAACTGTTCAGTGACCTGAATGCCTTTACACTGCTTTCCTAGAAGGGTCCCCCATTGGACAACTGACCAGATAAGGAACCAACTGTAGCAATACCTACAGTGATACACTCAACAATGCAGAGTCAGTCACACAAACAAGTTATTCTGTGGAAAGCTTAGGTAAAAGAGGAATTTGTGGCTGGCCCGCTGACACAGCGGTAGCACTACCACTCACAATGTTGGCAACCCAGGTGCGGGAATGAGCCTGGGTCATTGGAGGGCTGGCCGGAAGAGGATGGTTGAGATCCAGGGGATGCTTGCCTCCTTGGGGGTTGGAGGGTGCTTGGACTCTGCTGCAACACCGTCACCTGTGTATAAAATTTGAGTTTTACAAATCACTCCGTGACTTATTTTACATAATTGCTGTGTGCTGTTTTTTGGGCCTCAGGATTTGATTTTTTTTGATTAGGCATTGTACACATGCCTACAGTCAAGGAAACCCAGGATATGTTCACTGTTATAAGCACCTGGTTATAACAGTGAATTATAACCAGGTCCTTATGGGAAAAACAGCACCCAGTTATTATACTCCTTTATAAAATGTGCAGGGAAAGTCCTGCTTTCTGATTAGTTGTTACCTGTGCATCATATCAGTCTGATTTACAGGTAAAAAAACAAGTACTCCAAAATGAGGATGCACTACAACAAAAATCAAGGTGCCACTTAGAATGTTCAGATTTACGGGGTAAAAGTGGCACCACTTTTCTGTCTGTGTTCGTGAGGAAAAATACAAATGTTATCAGCCAACCTAAACACAACCAGCACGGTGTGAGCTGCAAAACAAACAAAATTCCTATCACTATTTTTTATTTCCTAACATCTTTAGCCTCTTTTACTTATACAAACTCTGTTCCCCGCTCTATAATTTTGCAGCTGCCCACTACTTGCTGCTCATTCATTCCCACTGTGCTTGCTGTCTGTTTCCCACCGTAACTCCCAGTGGAGAAAAATAACATTTAAAAAGAGTTTATTTTTCTGTTTCATGCTAGAGTTAATATTCTCCAACACAGTGCCTCTTACTGGACACATCTATATCACACTCAGTAGTCATCCTCTGCAAGCATGTCACACTCTCTCTCCCAATGCAGTTAATGCTGGTACATCATTTAAACTGCAGTCAAACAAAATATAAAAATAAAAAGAGTACAGAAGATTTTTGGCACTTTGCACAACAGTACTGCACAATGTTTGTGTGTGTGTGTGGGGGGCAGCCGTCAGTCACACTCTCCCAAACTACAACTAAGGATGCTACAACAGGACAAATGTCCTCAGGCAAAAAAAAAACAGCATTTTCCAATGGACGGAAGGACTATTTTAAAATGAATTCAGCTAACTCCAGCTTTTTTCTTTGCCTATGTAAGCATATTCATTTACTTTTAAAGATTTAAAAAAAACGTAGCCCATTTTGTTAACGCTATAAGACACTACAGGGGGTTGCACTGAAGAGACCTGCCTGCACTTCCAGGGGCTAAAGGCATTTGGCCTGCAGCCTTGCGCCGCCGTGGGCATGTGACCAGATCTGTTCAATCCCCCCCCCCCGTGTCTTATTACTTACCTGATGCCCTCCCTCTCATGGCTTACTACTCACATATGTTACCAGACCGTAACTATAGCCTCAGTTACAAGTGTATCCTTTTAACCAGTGGGTAGAAGTACAGCACTGTTTATTTAGATTACATTACATGTGAGGACTTTTTATAAATAAACAAGTGCAGCTTAACTTATTTCGGTTTCATTTTTTTCATGAAGGACTTTATGTAAAGATAAATATAATGGTTTATACACATAGCTAGTTAACTGGTCATTTAGCCTGCTACCTCTGTTAGCTACATAGCTTTTTAGTGGTTTCGAACAAGAATAAAATAGAATGTATTAGCATTGCATAGACACAACAGACAGTGTAAAATGTATTAACTGCAAAAAAGGAAAAAATGAATGTAACTGTGAGTTTAGAAACTGGATACTGCTGTATAGATTTTGGAGTGATTGTTTTTGAAATGTATGAATGTCTCAGGGCCTTCCCAAAAAGGTTTTTCATTAACACAAGTTGGCAATCCTGGTAAAACTTTTAAATAAATAAATCCTCTTCTCAGCTGATTCAGATGATCTTCCCAATAACGAGGATGTAATGATTAAGAAGGGGACAATACGCATGTCATCACTTACTTTACAGAGAACCTCTGCCATTTCGAAAGTTCCTACTGTGTCCATGTTTGATGCCATGATAGGAATTCCAGTGTAAGTTTGCTTGGAGTTGCGAAAAGTGAATGTTCGCCTGAGATCCACCTGAAAAGAAATAGTTATTAATGCAAATTACTAACTTTAAGCACACAACTGACAGAATTGGATATAAGGACCCTGCTTTTTGAGTGACTTTTGCAGGTCAGTTTCAAGATTCATATTCTATTTTTTAGTTACATTTATAGCAACTTCACCCCTTCCAGGATGGGACCTCCCTAACCCTGCCTTCAGCCAAAGGGGTATGTGCGTAGCTTCAACATCCATATCTTGGTAGACAGACTCAGTGAATTGAGTAGTTTGCTAATAAGCCACATGCTGCAATTTGACCAGATAACCCATTCTAGACCCCCCCACCAAAAAATTCCAGGCAATAACTGCAAATAAATATCCAACATACTGAATGGTCCCCACAGATTATCTGAGCATTTCTAGGGTGCGGCCCTGCATCTCCTGTCACCCACTGCAGTGATGTAGGATGTTGGGTATCTGATGAGGAAGGCTTGGACACCCCTTCCAACTGATCACTATTTTTATGTTTGCTTGAAAATTTCAGTGCAAATATACTGGGCTAGTGCTGGGGTCTACAGGTGAGTCAGGATCCTAGCCAGTGAGCTGTGGAAGAAGCAGCCTCTCCCTCTTTCCGGTCAAAGGTGCTGTAGGGCAATGGGTTAATTTGAATACCTCCATTGTTAAGATGTTGCATGTTTAAGTAATAATGAAGACAGTCCTTTCTGAGAGATTAATGACCTGTTTGGGGAATGGGTGGCCCAAGGTGCAGCTGAGGGACACTTACCTCCAGCCATCCATTAATCTAAGGAAATGGCCAGCTTTGAGGTTTTTATTGAAATTACAAGTCTAATCACAATAGCAAACTTTTGATTTTAGTTAAATGCACTTACATTTTCTTTTTTAGTGGTGTGGCATGAGTATGTCGAAGTTTTGTGCTGCACAGTGTTGACTGGCAGCTGGATAAGTAATTTCTAAGACGTCAATGACTGATCAGTAACCAATCATGAGCCTCACTAGTTCTGTGAATATTTAATTAAGACTTATAATTTGTATTAGTAACTAAAGTCATACAACAGGCCTACTCTTGAAAATGAACTTCATTTTATTATTTATTGAAATGTTTCACCAGGAAGGCACACTGAGAGACAAGTCGCTCATCTCCCGGTGCGACCTGGGGGGAAGGGATACGACAGGAATGAGACATTTAACATTCACGTTACAAGATCAACATTAACATACAGTTGTAAGGCAGGTAATTCTTGAGGGCAGAGCTGATGGAGTAGGTGGAGGATGCATGCCAGATTTGAAGGGGGAGAGAATTCCACATTTTTGGGAGGCAGTGAGAGTAACCAGATTGGCCGATTTGGGTGGATCTGTGGGGGACTACCAGGGTGCGGGAGTCAGTTGATCTAAGGGAATGGGAGGATGGGGGATGTTATACAGGAGGAGGTGAGGTAGGAAGGGAGCTCACCCAACCAGTGCTTGGAGGTGAATTTAGCACAGTGGGAGAGTTGTCTATTTGTAAGAGGGGGAAGGATACAGCATGATAAAGATCACAGTGGTGGGTGCGAGGGGAGGCATCCAGGGCAAAGCGGCAGAAGGAATTGAAGAGGGTGTCCAGTCTGGACAGGGAGGACTTAGGGGCAGCACCATTGACTACATCACAGTAGTTGGAAACGGGCAGTATCATCTTCTGAACAAGTTCCTGCCTAGCTGTAGGAGGGATGCAACTATGGTTCTTGAACAGGGCACCAAGCTTGAAGCGCAGTTTTTTCTGGATGGCGTTCATATGACCAGAGAAGTTTAGGTGTTGGTCCAGCCAAACACCTAAGTACCTGAAGGAGGATGTGTCCTCAACTAAAGTCCCGTTAAGGGTATGGAAAGTGGGTAGGGAGGGAAGCCTAGAGAGTCTCTGCCTTGTGCCAAAGGTCATGGAGACAGTCTTCTTGGTGTAACCCCTAGGTGGTGCTATCCAAAGGGCTACTACCCCTGCCTGCTTAACTACTAACAGGTTGAGGGGCCTAGGTCCAGTGGCGGGTGCCTCCACCCAGAGGTCAGGGTTTGCAGTAGTTAAACTAACTTGGTCACAGCCCTCTGGGACACTGTAACCCCCTCCCCTTTCTTCCCACTAGTGGCCCACACAATGCATTAGGACTATCTTCACAATGTACACTTACCCCCAGGACTGGCTCCGTCGACTGGATCCCCTGCAAAACAAGATGATACAGTGCAAAAACCACAGTACAATACATTAACATAAACGAATACCTCAGCCAGTGTAACTTTGCTGAAACCAACAGATCTGATTTATTTAAGGAGCTGTAACAAGGAAGGGGGAAATCAGGTTAATTAGGTTAAACACATTAATAATCACAGTACTGTGCGCATATTCAGAGTCCCAAATTGTCACTTTCACTGGGTACCTAGGATGGGGGCCGGGGCTAGCCAGGATCAGTTGCAGCTGGTTGGGGCTCTGTGATGGAAAAAACACTGGCACAATACCCAAATTGTAATCCAGAGCCGGTTGGCTCAGTTCGTGAAAAAAAAAAAAAAAAACAATTAGATGACACACTTGCAATTTGATAAACAGATGGCAGGAAGCTACCCTGCTTTGTACTCACAAACTCAATGCTGGGAACTGGATGGAAGGCAGATTGTCCTGGATTGCCAGGAGGAGCAGACCATGTGACAAGGTCCTTGGACTGGACCCCACTGCAGTTTAGAGCAAATGGATGTAGTCTGGATTAAGCTGGGGTTTACTTCCAGCTTCATGCACTCTATTCAATGTACAGGGGATTTGAAATGCGATTCCCCACAAGCACTACACATATTTATATGTAAAAGGAAAGTACTATACCAGGCAGGCTGCTTCTCTATCCCGATCACAATTACTGCACAATACCCGCGAGAACACACAGCAGATTCGGTTCCTGACAGACCGAGCGCGATTCAGCAATTTCTCCAGTACTCTATAGGGTTAGCTTGGTTTCTACTCTTCAGAGCTCCTTGATTCTTTTCACAGGTCAGTTTCAGTCCGAACAGGCGCTTGCACAAACTGCAGACCTAAACTTAGGGCCTTACATGAGATCCCTGCGCTGAAACTACACACCGAAGAAGCACACAGTTGCCTGTCTCTTCACAGCCCAAACTGATCTGATCTTTCAGTAGACAGAGCCAGGCATTTCCTTTGAGTTCCTCCCAGTTCAGTTGGCTGGTTTGGCTGTCACTCACAGTAAACTCCCCCTGTTGGTGGAAAAAAGGCACCGAAGTCAAAACTACATTTCCCGGAGTCACTGCCCTTACAATCCCCTTACAGCAGACTCCAGATGAGAGTCCAAGTTCTGATTCGCCCAGAGCAGGCTCCATTCTAAAGGATTCCCACCATGATTGGTCCAATTCAGCAGTTCAGAATCAACATGAGGGAGCTACTTTGCACTGTCCTTGCTACAAGAAAGCACGTTAAATCAAACTGCATTTTCATTATTACTCTTAACAGGTTACAAGCAAACAATTACATCTTTGAAGAGTGCTCCTTCTGCCCACTTAGCGATGGCAGAAACGGAGCGATTTGGCAGTAGCTCGAGCGGGACTCAAGCAGGAAAACACACAGTCCCCCCCCATGCAAACTAATTATGTCTGCAAGCAGACAGCTCTTAAACAGACAGTACCAGAGGCTCTAAAAGCACTCACAGATAAACAGCTTAGACGCCGAACACCATCCAGGCTTGGAGCATTCAAGCAAGCTCCTGGAAGACTTTTGGGAACTCTCATTTGCAGGGGGGTTACACTGGTGTTGAGGAAAAGCTGATGGTTAGCAAACCAGAGCTGAACCTTGTCGAAGTCTTGCTGTAAGCTGGTTGTAACCTCAGCAGGACAGGAGCCAGATGCATACAGGACTGTATCATTGGCATACACATGTACAGTGGAGGAGGGGGAACAAAGAGAGGGAAGATCGTTTAAGAAGATGGAGAATAGGAGGGGCCCTAATACAGAGCTCTAGGGAGACCAGTGCTAATTGGGAGGGGAAGGGAAGTTGCATCCAAGATCTTAACTGATTGGGTTCTGCCAATAAAGTAGGTCTTGAACCAGTTTGTGGCAGAAGGGGACAAACCAGCTGCCAGGAGTGAGTCAAGGAGAAGGGAGTGAAAGACGGTGTCGAAGGCCTTGGCCAGGTCGACAAAAATGGCAGAGGTAATTTGGTTCTAATGCGTATCACCTGTTTAAAAATAAGCTTTTATTATCCTCAACATGTGACCATTTCTGCAGGGAATGGTAGCCTATGGAATGACAGAATCTTCTATATTGCCACCTTTCCTCCGCCTGAATAACAAAGAAATGGCTTTTCTGTTACTGCTGCTCCTGCAGCTCTCTCTTTCTCCCTCCCCACCCGAATAACAGAAAAGTTGGCTCTACCAGTATCATCTTGCCCGCGACTCTCTCTCCCTTGCACAAATAACAGAAAAGCCGTCTCTACTGGTACTGACAATCCAGTGTGTCTCTCCTTTCTTTCTCCCTCTCCCGCCCCTCATCCACCTACTCAACCACATAACAAAAAAGCCATCTCCACTGGTACAGTCAATCCCATAGTTCTCTCTCCCCCACAACCCACCTGAATAACAGAAAAGCTGGCTCTACCAGTACAGCTGATATCATGGTTCTCACCCCCCAACCTGCCTGAATAACCAAAAAGCCAGCTCCACTGTTAAAGCCACTTCCGCAGCCCCCCCAACATAAAATCTGGCTTTACGTGTACAGTCACTCCTGTGGCCCTCCTCCCATTTCCACTGGCCCAAACAACGGAAAACAAAGCTCCGCTGGTACAGCTACTGAAGTGACTCTCTCTCTCCCTCTCACCTGCCTACCTGGAGTGGGGTTTAGGAGAGCTGCCTTAGGGGTTTTGATCTCCATCCAGAGCAGGGATTAGGAGAGCCGTTCTAGTGCAAGTGCACATCATTTTGTAATAGTAATTTCCCTGGATTACACAACCCTTATGTTTTGTGCTGTAACAAAACAGACTGTTCTAATTGCAGATATATTTTGCTATGTCCCTCTCTGCATCTTTCATGGCTGCTGCTGGTGAGTTATGCACTGAAGGAAACAGAGGTCGGTCTCCGAGTGCTACTACTATCTGATGGCATACCTTGTTTTTTGGCTGTGGACACTGTAGTTCAGAAGGCTTGTACTGTGCATCATTTTCACACTTACGAACATACATATGAACATAAGAAAATGCCAGCAGAAGAAGGCCATTTGGTCTATCTAGTCTGCTCGTATTGCAGGGTCCACAGCTTGAGCTACTGTCCCTGCCCCCCCTACACCTCCCATCCTCCCTACCCATGTTCCTTACCTTCCCCCATGCCTATCCCAGCCTGTCTTGACGCTGCTCACTGTCTTCAATGAGACCACCTCTTCTGGCAGTGCATTCCAAGTCTCCACCACCCTCTCCGTGAAGAAGTGCTTCCTGACCACCCTCCTCAACCTCCCCCCCCGCTTAAGACTGTGCCTCCTCGCATTATGATTGCCACTCAGTTTAAAGAGACCCTCCTTATTCACATTATGTATCTCTTTCAAGTACTTGACGGTCTCAGTCATGTCCCCTCTCTCTTTCCTTTTCTCCAGGGAGTACATGTTCAGTGGCCTCAGTCTCTCCTCATATGCCTTACCCTGCTGACTCACTATCATCTTTGTAGCTTTCCTCTGGACCTTCTTCAGCAGGTTAATGTCCTTTTGAGGTGTGGGCACCAGTACTGAACTCCATACTCTAGATGTGGCCTCACCAGTTGCCTGTACAAGGCAGTATAAATTCCTCTCTCCTACTACTGATCTCCCTAGCCATGCATCCCAGCATCTTGTTTGCCCTTGCTGCTGCTTTCTTGCACTGTGTGGAGTGCTTCAGGTCACTAGTGATCATCACTCCCAGGTCCTTCTTCTCCTCTGATGCACATA
Source organism: Neoceratodus forsteri (assembly GCA_016271365.2). Lineage (NCBI taxonomy): Eukaryota > Metazoa > Chordata > Ceratodontiformes > Ceratodontidae > Neoceratodus > Neoceratodus forsteri. The sequence goes on from CM057456.1 coordinate 32,184,702, forward strand.
CCTGGACTCCACCCAGGTAGTACTTTATCCTGGGATTCTTGGCTCCAGTGTGCATAACTCTGCATTTCTTGACATTGAAGCCAAGCTGCCAGATACTGGACCACCTCTCCAGCTTTTCTAGATCATCCTTTAGGTCCTGTATCCCTTCAGCTGTGTCCACTCTCCCACAGAGCTTGGTGTCATCCATGAATAGGCACATTTTGCCCTTAATGCCATCAACAGTGTCACTGATGAAGACACTGAACAACACTGGCCCCAGCACTGAGCCCTGCGGGACCCCACTGGTGACCTCTCTGGTGCCAGGTAACTCTCCCACAACCACCCTCTGGGGTCTGTCCCTCAGCCTGTTTTTCACCCATCTGGCTATCTTATCCACAACCCTGAGATCCGCCAACTTCCTGATCAACCTTTATGGGGCACAGAGTTAAAGGCCTTGCTAAAATTCAGATAGAGGATGTCTACCGCTTGGCCCCTGTCTACTGTCTTAGTGATCCAGTCAAAGAAGTCAATCAGACTCGTTTGACATGATCTCCTCCCATGAACCAGTGTTTCCTTGCATCCTGGAGACCATGCTCCTCTAGATATTCTACCAATCTTTCATTAAGTATAGTCTCCATGAGCTTGCACACGATTGAGGTCAGCCTGATTGGTCTGTAATTTCCTGGGTCATCCTTAGGACTGTTTTTGTGGAGGGGCACCACATGTGCTGTTCTCCAGTCCTGTGGTACCATGCCTGACTCTAGTGAACTATTAAATAGGTCTGCCGTTGGCCCTGTCAGCTCCTCAGCCGCTTTCCTTTGTACTTTTGGATATACTCTGTCTGAGCCTGGTGATTTGTCCACTTTCAGTGCCAGCAGATCTCCCTCACTCAGTCCTCCTCTTTCACTAAATCTATGTCCTCCCCCTCCTCTTCTCCCTCCTGAACGCACTGGTCTGTCCTTCTCCCTGGTGAAGATGGAATGGAAGAACTCATTTAGTATCTCTGCTTTTCCCCAGTTATCCTCCACTCACTCCTCCCTTTCTTAAACCTAACAATCCCATCCTTCTTGTCCTTTTTCTTATTTATATAGTGAAAGATGGCCTTCTTCCCCTTCTTAATTCCTTCAGCTATCTGCACCTTCTTCTGTGCCTTAGCTCACCGGACTTCCTTACTTGCCTCAGTAGTCAACCTTAGGTAATTTTCCCTGTCCACCTCTCTGTTGGTCTTCCTGAATTTTCTATAAACTAACCTCTTTTCCTTTACTGCCTGGGTGATCCCAGAACTGAACCAGCTGGGAGCTTTGGCCCATGTGTTCTTCCCCCTGAGCCTAACGCACTCCTCTGTGGCAACCAGTATTCCTTCCTTAATGATGAACCACCTTTGGTCCACCCCCACATCTGCTCTGATGCCTGCCAGGTGGCTCCTTAGCACTTCGCTCATCTTCCTGAGGTCCACCCTCCTAAAATTCAAGATTTTGGTCTTAGTTGGGATGCTTTCCCTTCCCATATCCAACTGGAACCACACTGTGCAATGGTCACTCCCACCCAGGAGCTCCCTGACGGTTGTTTCCTGTACATGCTTCCCATTTGTGAGCTCTAGATCAAGAATTGCCTCTGCTCTTGTTGGTTCCATTCAGTGACGCACTTATTGTATATTTTTTTGTTCAACCTGTGTTTCACTTGTCATATTTTCTTAGAAGGTGAAACTGTAGACTACAACAAAAGCTGACCTTGGCCTCATGCCCCCCCAGCACACACGCTCAATGGTCCGCCCCACTGAATCTGTAAGACACACCAGGGAAACAAATAGCAAACTATACAAGGTGCCTCACCAATGCACCTCGCAAGGACAGAGATCTCTTGCCTATCATGCACCCCTCCAGCTAAACTCTCTGCCCCCTGAGCTACACACTGAACAAAAAATTGGTCTCTTCAAACCTAAACTTTGGTCGCACCTAACAAGCCAGTGCACCTGTTTCTAATGACCTACCCCCACCTTCTGCGACTCCCCTGCTAATCTTGCACTTTTTACATTTACCCCAACTGCAACGTAGTCTCTCATCTTACGCCTCACTATGACCTGCAACCCCCCCTCACCTCACTCCCCTTCCTATCCCTTCCCTCTTACCTCCTCCTCCCTCCCTATCTCTTTCCATCTCTCCCTCATTCTCTCCTCCACATACCCCTGTATGCAACCTGACAAAGGTAACCAGGCAATGGTTATCTGCTCTAATGACCCTGCTTCCTACCCCCTGCAATGTTTCTACTACCCTATGCTATAGCCCCACCTGCTATGCCTAAAACTTTATTACTGCCTTGTATCCTACCTGCCTAATACTGTAACCTATTGTAAACCTCCTATGCTAGAAAGATGCACTGTCTGTAATCTGTCTCTGTGTAACTGTAAACCTGCTTTGTTTGACATGGAACCTTTGTAAATGAGCATCTGCTCAAAGGTTGTAGTTCCCAGATTTCAATAAATAAAAAATAAATAAAACATAGCTGGGAAAACTGAACTGGACATTAACTTAAGATACAGTATAGCAGTCAGATTTACTGTGATAAATACACAAGGGATAGAGAGCCAAACCTGGCATACATCTTAGCTGACAACATGGAATGGGTGGGGGTGAGGATTCTTTGTAACAGTGGTATGCCGGCATCTCTGGCACCTCGGAACAGCATTTTCTGATATTTTGAGATGCTAGCATGCCTGAAAAAGTGGAGGTGTTGCTACTGAAATATCAGTATTGTCTGATTATAACTTTGTGTTATTCTGGGGCCTAAAGGCAGCATTATGCTTTTGCCAGCTTGACTGCTGCTCCACAGTGCTCTGTCCTCCCTTTCCAGTTAGCATTCTGATTACAGACAGTAGAGGCTCCAGCTTCCCCTGCCCACTGCTCTCTAGACAGCTAGAATACCTCTCTACCTCTGTTTTGGTGTCTACAGCTCCACTGATTGCTGCTGGTTCTCTGGGCTCACTACCTTATCTTGCTCTCCAGTTGCAACTCCGGGCAAGGGTCACAGACAGGTGGGAGAAGAGGACTGGCACTTACTGATTCCAGACTGCCTCTCCCTGCTTGGCTGCGGCACTGCATCCTGTCCTGGGCTATGTTGCACCCATTAATTCCACGAGTAAAAGGTGCACTCAGAGGCAAAGACTACTGCCTATGGCAGTAAAAAAACAAGCAACGCTACAGATTCCTCTCATGGTGTGAAATTTATTAATAAATAGCTTTTGCCAAAAAAGACATAAAAAGTGTTGCATGCCCCTTAGAACTACTGCTCATCCAATTAAAAAAACTGTGTATTGGAAGACTCCCTGAAGTTGTCTTCACACGGGCCAAAGCTACATAGCACTCAGAGAATTGCAAGGGCTTTTGAATTGGTTTGGGCAGATGGGGATTACATGCAATAAAGTCACGAAAAAATATGAGATGTTTGTAGGGAAATGTGGTAAGAATAATTGACTGATATAACTGATTGTATATGTGATTAATTGTAAAGTGACTTGTATACTTTGGCCACACAATCAAAATGAGTTTAAAAAAAAAAAAGAAGCTGTGTGTAACCCCTAGGTGGCGCTATCCTATGGGCTACTACCCCTGCCTGCGTGGCTATGCACAGGTTGAGGGGCCTGAGTTCTGTGAACGGGTGCCTCCACCCGGAAGAATGGTATTGGGGTAGCATACTCTAGCTGCTCTTGGTATAACCCTCAGGGATACTATAACCACCCACCAACCCTTCTAGTGCCCTGAACAATAAAACATAGAACATTCACATCCACCAAATAACAGTAATAATATGCTCACACTCCTTGCACTTACCATCAGGGCTGGATCTTCTGCAACTGCCCTTGAGACCCCCCTGGAAAATAAGACCAGTGATACAACAGGGCAATAATAATGCTGTAACCCAAGAAATAAGGTACACACAAGGCAGGTTAAGTGTGAAAACCCACAATCTGGATTATTCAGGGGAAGTGAACAAGGGTGGGGCATAAATCTAGCAAGTGACTGGCACTTCTGATTTGAGTCAGATTGATTCAGCATGCACTGTAAGTCCCTTTGAAACAGTCCCTCAACCCTGGGTATCCAGTATGTTAAACAGGCTAGCCTGAAGCGTTGCCCGGGGTAGGCCGGCATTGCAGCTGTTGTTGGGGCCCTTAGGAAGGAAAAACAGTTAACATGCACACAACCCAAATATTTGTAATCCGGAGCTGGATGGCTCAGTCCGTTGCAATAACCCAGAACAAGAAAATCAGATGGCACACTATGATTGTAGCTATTGTTGCAGGGAGCTACCCTGATTTGTACTCACGCTACCCAGACCAGGATGCAGAACAGGTGAGATGAAGACCTTGTGGTGTTGTGTTGGATTGCCAGGGGAAGCAGGACCTACACAACTCACCTCCTGGTGGTCGCTACTTGTTTGGTGGTGTTGAGCTGGGGGCTGAATCCCCAAGTTGGTCTTTTGCCGAGAATGTCTCTGAATCGGGAGTAGCAGCCCAGGCCAAGGTGGAAAGGCCCAGGCAGAAGAAACAGTTTGGAAAATGTCCGTGGTTGGATGCTGGAAAAACCTCCAGCTGGCATAACAGAACTTGCCGAGGGGAACCAAATCGCGACCCACGAAACACATTGAGCACATCTACAACAATTAGCTTCCTTAGCCACAGTTCAGATAAAGTCTGTTTGCCAATTGCAGCTTCACTGCACAAACCTTTCGATCGGGGGCTCTCTTCTGATATCAGGCAGGCCGATCGCTTCTGGAGCAAGTCTTCGGTCCACTCGCAAGTAGCAATAACACACCTTTTTCTCTTCTGATACAGAGCTCAACCAGCAATCGTAAAAGTCTGACTTTCACACACAAGGTGATACTGTAGGCTGGAGAATGTAACAGGCAGGCCAGTAGAGCCTTCCCACCGATTCTCCTATGCTTCTCCTAGGAGCAGTTGCTCGATGGCTCGAGCAGTTCACTCTTCAACCTCCAATTTTCGACCGACTTCTGCTTCAGGCAGTTCTGGGTATTCCCCTCTGAGATCCAAAGGGTTTGGTTGGCTAAAGGAACTGTCTGCCACAGAAAGGGCTCCCCCTCCAGGTCCATTTAGGCACCAAACCCTGAAAACTATAAATGCTACAGAATTTCCTTCCCACAAGACCTCTGGGGACAGTCTCCATTTTAGGCCCGCTGAGGTTCGATTGCTCCAACACTGGAAGTTCAGAACCAAAATGGTGGCTCCTATTTAAAAGCTCAAGCTGCAATTTAAAGCAGGTTAGACAAACTCCTTTATCATTATTATTCTAGCAGATAAACAGTAAATAATCACTTTCTCTAACAGAGTGCCCTCTGTGCAAGTAGCGACTGCAGAGTGGAACAGAATAATGGACTGTCTGGCTGGTCATGAGCCTTACATCACTCGGACCCAGCCCAGACTGATTTTCTAACATAGCATAGGTGCTCTTTTAAAGAGACAGGCATGGAGGCTTACTGAAGCACTCCCATGCAGACAATTAGAATGACAACAGACAAGACACCATCCTGACAGTGGGCATTAGGGAGCCCAGGAAGACATTACAGTAAACCTCAATTTATGGGGGAATGGGGGGTTACATGTGCAATTCTTACAAAAATTGAAAAGAATATATAACATAGTACATTACAACCAGCTCCCTCCTATATGTGACTAATGCCCACCCACGTCACTGAAAAAATAAATCTCCTATGGGCAATTTATACGTGTCAAATGGAATTGCAGCACAGCTGAATGTTTCAAGGAGCAGGCAGATGAGCTTGAAGGTAAGTATAAAGACAGAGGATATGATGTAAACCTACTTGGGGAGAGTAGGAGAAGGGTGGAAAATATGGTGCTAGAAGATGTTTTAAAAAGTAAGAGAAAGGTAGATGAAAAAAGATGAAAAAAACACCTTCAGTTACCCTGTCTATTGAGTATAACTCAGTTGCAAGTCAAATAAGTAAGGTAGTATATGAAAATTGGCATGTTCTAACTAGTGACCTGGATGTTAAAGGGGTACTGTCAGCTTTGCTTGCCTTTTTTCTTTACTTGTCAGCAGTGTGCCTCTTGGCACACAGGTATCACACATTGCCTCAAGTTTACCCGTATGTATCTCAAACTGAACTCATCTGAGTAGTTTTGCTTATTTTTAAGTTATTAGGTGGTTGCGAAGACCAACAGAAACTTACCGCCAACGGGAAGCATACTCTGAACGAGATCGCACATCTGCAACAAGCGCAGTCCCACAGTGCAATTTTTTTACATAGAGAGTGCACAAGCAAGTTAATCCTGTATATCTGGATATCCTAAAATGGCGTTAATGTGTATCTACAAAAACCGAGCACCGAGAGGACAGTAAATTACTTTTTTAAAACGGGACCAAAATCCCGTGCATGTACAAGCACAAGTGCATCATGCTTGTGCACATGCTCAGAATCTTCCTTCGTGCTGCGCTTGCGCATGCGCAGGATTTCTGTCCCGTTTTAAAAAGTAATTTACTGTCCTCTTGGTGCTCTTGGACCCCTTCCTCCCAGGAGAGGAGAGCAGTCCACTGGACAGTCGATCCTTCCCTCCCGGCCAACCCCTGGCTCCTGGACTGCTCCAAACCTGTCACCGTGTGGCACGAGGTTAGCTGGAAACCTCAACCTCAGCCGCCACCGGCTGGCAAAGGTTGTGCATTATGTTCCATGTATGTAGCACCAAGGGGTTAGGAAGTGGTTCAATTATTTATTTAGATTTTGATAACTGGGTAAGCCCACTGAGACCAGAGGTCCCTTTTTCAGGGGTGACCCGGGATTAGATACATACAGCAAAAATTACATACAGTGGACAATAATACAGTGGTTAAAATTGAGACATACCATTGGAGAGACAGTAATTACAGGTTGAGAATCCAGAATTTACATTTGCACAATGCATAGAATTAACAGGAGACACGGTTGTCACCTTCGACGGATAGGGCACTGAAGTACAGCGGTCACAGTTGATGGGAGGGAAAATGGGGGCTAGCGAGTGCAGCTGCAAAGGCTAAGCTCCAGAAGGTACACTTTAAGGCCCCCTTGAATCCTTGGAGAGAAGGCCTATCAACCAGATTTGCTGGGAGCGTGTTCCATAAATGCGGAGCAGCATATGAAAAGGAGCGCTTGCCCAGGTTGGTGCGTACACGGGGGATGTCAAGGGGACAGCAGGCTGAGGATCACATATTTCGGTATTGTACTCTGGGGTTGAGCAGCCCATGCAGGTGAGGAGGAGGGCCAGTGGTGGTGAATTTGTAGGTCAGGCAAATGGAACAGTAGGCCAACTTGTGACGTATGGTGAGCCAGTGAAGGTCTCACGAAGACCTCAGTGATGCCTCGGGGGTAGTTAGTGTGGAGACATGCCACTCTGTGGTAGAGACACCATGAGTTTTCTAGTTCCCTTCTCATTGGAACTGTAGCAGGGGGCCCGTGGAGGAGGTAGGGAGGAAGGGTGCAGTTAGTGATTGTACACCGAGCCCCTCAGAAAGGGAGTTTCCCAGACGGTAGAGGAGTCCAAGCCTCTGGTGGATGAACTTAGTTAAGGAGTCAATGTGGGGTTTATAGGACAGTTCCTGATCAAGGAGGATCCCAAGGTATTGGATCCTGTCTAAAACCTCAACTCGCTTCCCCTGGGCTGTTTGGAGCAGGAGAAGGTCACACCTGTCCGAACCGAGGCGTCATTGCCACTAAATTGCCACTAGATGTGGTTATTGGCCCACCTATAAATGAGGAGAAGTAGCATGCCTACCATGCCCCTTGTGAAAGATCGGCGATCAAAGCAATGGGACAGGGCAAGCTGGCAGCTAGGTGAGAGGCATATTACATTCCAAATAGGCATAGCCTGCTTGATCATTTCAATTTTTTGTAAGCATTGCAGTTTTTTTATTGTGATGAGTAGCAGTAGTTCTAAGGAGCATGCAGCACTTTTCATATCTTTCTTGGCAATGGCTATTTTTTAATAAATTTCACACCATGATCATTAATCTGTAGCATTGCTTGCTTTTTTACCACCATAAGCAGTAGTCTTTGCTTCTGAGTGTACCTTTCACTCATGGAATTAATGTTATATTGTATTGGGTCTTGCTGACCCTTATTAGGTGCACCAACCCAATTTAGAGTGGTGTCCTTTAACTTTCTGGGACTATGCTGCACCCACCCTGCTCATGTGCTACCTGCACTGGACCCACTTCACTTCCTGGTCTACTTGTACTGCGCTACACCCTGCTATCAAACTAATTCCTGCAACCGTACCTTGCTCCTCAGTCCCCAAGTAATGAATACTACATCCAGACCTTCCTTCCTGAACTACCTGCATTGCACCTGGACCCTTCTCCCTCTTTTATAGCCCAGGCTATTCCTGCATTGCGTATGGCCCATGCTGCTGCTGCTGCTCCTAGGGCTTCATGTCCAGTGCATTCCATTTCAGCTCCCAGGGTTACTCGTTTGCAAGCACGATCATACTTTTCTGCTCTGTCTGCTCTTTCTTCAGTCAGGCAGACATTCAGGAGTACATGGACACTAAGGGCTAGCAGTCAGGGAAGGAAACCCCAACCTGTACCCACAAGATGCCAGGGATACGTGTTTCAAGAAATTGGCTCCTAGCCACTAGGGCCCCTCGCTAGCCCACTGGACCACAAAGCAATCATTAAACAATAGCCACTAGACCACCTGAGTGCTGGATATTTACATAATGTCCACTAGGCACTTTATTGCTTCCACTCCCCAAGCCTGAACAATGGCAGTACAGGTACCTAATACCCCCACTCCCAGCTTCACTACACCTCATAGATCATGCATGCTCACCAACTAACCGAGCACAGCAAAGCCTGCCAGGATGCAATACAATAACTTACAGTAAATGACATGTCACAAAATATACTGCATGACAAACAGGCTTAAATGCCACTGAACTGCACTGTTCTCTGCAGTATACTGCAGCAATCTGTAGTAATACTACAAGGTACTACCTTGCATCCTGGCTGACATTGCTATAAATCCTTATTTAAATTATTTACTGTCTTTCACCAACAAAGCATAACAATTTTACTAAAAAAGCTTGCAAGCAGACATGAACGTATTGACCAATGCTTACCTTCCCAGTATCAGTGCCACTCAAAGATAACGCTAGTGAAGGAGTGCCATGTATGCAGATCGCACTCTCCCTCCCGGCTTTTCACTCTCCCTACCCACAGTCTGCCTGGCAGTTCAACAACACAGCTGAACTCCACAAGCCTGAGGAGAGGACTAAAAGTGTTGATCAAACCTGTGTGGTCCAATATTTATGGTTGCAATACCATCTGACGGCTGTCAAACTCAAATTAAAAGGGAGCATGATACAAGATATAAACATGGTTCCATCAGCAGTACCATTTCTACTGCTTCAAGTGCTGCATCATATGCTTTCATACAAAGCTTCCCCTTTTGAGCAAGTGCATCTGTAACCCGCTACATACAGTAGTAACTAACTACAAACAGTGTAAAGAAGGTTAAAGGTACTACTGCTGAGCAATTAGGGGATGGTCTAGATGGGCTCAAGCCTTCTTCTGTCTTTTTCTCATATGTTGATATGTATAAATTATTTTACGTCCAATAGCCATAAATCCTAGCACTCTTTTTAATTTAAAACACTTTCCTAGGCTGGCCTGCTGGTGCAGCCGTTGAGCTTCTGCTCGCGGCGCTGATGTCTTGGGTTTGGAAGTTGGAGGGCTGGCCAGGGGGAGGAGGATCGAGCATCCTTTGGATTGCTCTCCACCTCCTGGGGAAGGGTGGGGAAGCATCCCACGCTTGACCGACCCTGGTGAAGACCAGAGGTTTGCCAGTCAGAGCTCAAGTGTTTCAGGAAGTGTGCCACACATCCGATGCTTTGTGTGCCATTACGTCATTGCACACCACACCTCCCTAGGGGTCAGCATCCACAAAAATCACTGGCCCAGCTAGAGGACATCCGCCATCCACCAGATCCTATGCAGCTAACTGAAGCACTCCTCCGGATCATGAACCAGTCTCTATTCGGGGAACGCCCCTTCCCAACAGCCCTACCTTGGGGAGTAAGCCAGAGTACACTCTGGGGGGTTGGTAAGTCCTGGGAGATGGGGGCTCGGCGGCAGGGCACGCTGAAGATGGCCAGCCGGTGGCCAAAAAACCCTCACTTTCCTAATAAAAGACAAGCATGGGCTCATTTCAAAAGAAAATTTCAAGTAAGACAATGTCCAGTGGGTCAACTACTAAAACAGTGGGTGTCCCAGGACAAAGACCTAGCAGGTCAAAGTGCCAGGGTAACTTGTTGAGCATTTTGCATTGTGTCGAGGGCTCAAAATAAATGTGTTAATTTCAACAGCAGATTACTTGTTTGCTTCAGTAGTTCAATTCCCCTTCGAGTACTACCCCTTGGAACCTTGTCAAGTGTGTTGGGGTGCCAACCTTGGTTGTCATCAGCTCGACATCCTTGAGCACCCTGCCTACCCTCTGAACTTCACTACAAGGTTTGAACTGTCCCTGTGTACCAGCATTCCCTTGTCAAAGGGTGAGGATCTGAATTTCAGATGAGCAGACTTCGACCAGGTGGGGGAATTAGTCTAGGATAAGTTTGATGAAGTAGATCAAATTAGGGGCTGTGGAGGAGAAGTGGGGAGTAAATAAAGGGGCTATTCACAAGGCAACTAAGTCAGGCTTGAGAATGATTTCCAAGAGTAACAGGCAGAAGAGACCAATCTGGTTCTCTAAAATAAGGTCAGGGAAGAAGTGAGGACCAAAAAAAGAGCCTTCATCACATACAAAGAGAAACAGGTATGTGGAACACAGTGAATATCAAGCAAAGATGAGGAAAGCCGTGAAGACATTCAGGGATGCAAAAATGGACACAGAGCTGTGCATTGTGGAGGGAGACAAGGGAGGTGAAAAACAGTATTTTAGATACATTAGGTAAAAAAGGAAGATGACAGAGGGAATTGTAGGGCTGACAGACAGTGGCAGGGTATTAGAGGAGGACGAGCAGAAGGCAGCCACACTTAATGACTACTACAAAGTCCAAGAGGGTAGCATCTTTCAGAAAAAGAGATGTGCAAGAACAAGGGGGAACAATTTGAAGATGGGGGCGGGAATGGCTTAGGGATAAAGTGAGGAAGTATTTTTCACGGAGAGGATGGTGGATGCATGGAACAACCTTCCTGAGGAGGTTGTGGGGTCAAAAACAGTGGGGGAATTCAAGAATGCATGGGACAGACATAAGGCAACTATAGTGGGGGTGGGGGTAGGAGGAAGTAGGCTGTTGGTTAACTAGGATCTGCAGCTTATCCAATAGATAGGGAAATGAGCAGACTGGGTGGGCCAAGCGGTCCTTATCTGCCATCAAAGTCTATGTTTCTATGTTTCTATTTACTGTGGAATATAATGGGCCCTTGCGAGTAAGTAGCTCATAGGCTGCTGTTAGGGGGATCTAAGAAATGGAGAAGGTGGCAATCACAGGGGAAAGGTCAGAAGAGACCTAATTGCTGTGAAAGTAGATAAGGCCCCAGGGCTGGATAGATTGCACCTGAGAGTGCTTTAGGGAACTAGCATCAGAGCAGGCTGAACTCTTGGTAGGGCTATTCAGTAGATCACTACAGTCAGGGGTAGTTCTGAAAGACTAGAGAGTAAGGACACTGTTCTGCTTTACAAGGGAAGGGACAAGGAGCAAATGGGGAATTACATGTCCATCAGTCTTACCTCCATTGTGGGTAAACTGATGGAGACACTAGTCAAGGAGGACCTAGCGGACTACCTGGAGGGAAATGGGCACCAGTATAGTAAGCAGTATGGGTTTGTGGTGAGCAGATTTTGTCAGACCAACCTGATAGTTTTCTTTTACTGGGTGACTATGGCAGTAGATAAGGACAATCAGTCGATTTGCTCTACTTCGATTTCAGCAAGGCATTCGACTCAATGCCACACAGAAGGTTGCTGAAGCGAAGTCAGAGGATCTGGGTGCAGTGAAGGACCTAATGAGCTGAGTGGGAAGTTGGCTAAGGGGAGACAGCAGAGTAAGATGGTAAACAGGGTCAAGTCAGAGAAGAGGGAAGTTACAAGTAGGGTTCAGTCCTGGGATCAGTCCTTTTCAGTATGTTTATCAGCGACACAGGCAAGGCAAGGAAAAATGTATTTTTATGGCGCCCATTCCCAGAGGCTTTGGGCGCCTCACATACAAAGACATTTAAGGGAGAACAGGATAATACATAACTACATCTTAAAACTGTAGTAGAATAAAAAATTATTATAAAACCAACACACAGTTCAGTTTACTAGTGTTAGATAAAACAGGTCAGATATCCAGGATCTATGACAGTTGGTCGACAATTCCGTTGTCAACTGACATTACAGTGACTTCTTTATGTGGACCACATTTGCGGTCGACATAAAGGGAGTCACTTCAGACTGTGTTTTCTTTGGGGGGCTTTGCCCACAAACCACCCATGTGGAGAGCTCTGCCCCCCGCTACTAAATTAATCAACTCTGAGTTGGAGTTGCTTCAGGGAGGGGGTGCAACACACCCAGAAAGCAGTGGCAGTGTCCTGCACCGACACTACAGTTTCCTGGCACTGTTGTCACTGTAGTGTCAGTCACAGTAAAGTTGTCACCATAGCGACGGTATACTGATATCTATATCTGGGAAGACCAGAGAAAACAAATGGGTCTTGAGGCGGCCCTTAAACACCTCAACTGAAGGGGCCTCCTTGATAGCAGGCAGTAGCAAATTCCACAGCACAGGGCTGGTGACACTAAATGCCCTGTTGTTGGCAGTTTTCAGTCTTGTCCTGGGAATCACCAGAAGGCCCCTAGAGGAGGAACGGAGGGAGTAGATTGCGGAGGCGGGTGTTAGGAGATCAGACAGATAGCCGGGGCCTAGTCCGTGCAGGACCTTAAAGGTGAGTAAGCCCACCTTGAAGATAACCCTCCACCTGACTGGCAGCCAATGCAGTTCACGCAGTACCAGAGTTACATGACTGAACCTCAAAAGGCCCGAAGAAAGAATACGGGGTACAATGTTGGCAAGAAGGAAAAAAGAGGTGTAGCTGACAGAGTAGTAACAAAATGTGGAAGGCCATGGGACTTCTGGTGATGTCATGTACAACATAGCCACTTGGTTCCTCAGCTCCAGATTCCATCTTGAGTGTCCCTGTAAAACATGGCAATTTTCATCTAATATCCACTTACATCCATAAAGGAAGGGACTTAATATAGCATGGTGAGATCTAATAAGTCAAACCTGTGACAGTACTCGTAAATTGTGAAGGATACCCCATGGAGATGTTGGACTCTGAGCTTTTACAGACGTCGGAGCTTGTCCAAGCTGCAATGAGTGCCAAACAACCAAAGATGAAATGTACACCTAAAAATAAATAAATAAAACTGGAAACCATTTATGAGGAATTGGTGGCATTTTGGGCAGACATGAAGGAAGCTATGAGGGAGAACCATTGAGATGCTGCCTCGTTGGAACAATGCACAGATGACCTCGAAAGACAGGCCACAGCTACAGAAAATAGTGTGGATGATGTGGAAACAGCTACTAAAGAAATCCAGAAGATTTCAAGGCCTTATCATGGACCACCAAGGGACACTGAAAACAGGACTCCACATAAAAACATATGCCTGTACGGTCTGCCAGTAAATTCAGAGGGCCATGATCTAGCAGACTTCTTGAACTTGTTCTTACATACTGCCCTGGAACTAGACCCTAGGTTCTCTTTGGACATTGAGAGAATGCATAGGGGTCTTGGCCTGAAGCCAACCTTACCAGATGCTCACCCAAGATCTGTAATCATCTGTTTCCTCAACAACTCTGTTAAAGAAAAAAACGCCTGCTGATTGCCTGGAAACCGTAAACAGTTTTTTACGGTCAATTTAGTATCTTTTGAGACAGTGACTATGCCTCCTATACCATGAGCCACTGGTGAGGGTACCTCCCTCTAGTGCAGGCTCTCTGGCAGAAACAGCTGTTACCAGCCCACCCCAGCACCCAGAGGGATTTAAAAAATATCTATTGGCAATTGAGGCTTGTACCAACCTGCAATCCAGGGACACTGAGATCCCAACCCAAGCCCCAAAGGATGTATTGTCCTCCTCGCAACCTCCACGCTAACAATCAGGATCCTCCAATGCTCAATGGCACGATCAGACGGAGAACACCAAAGCAGGCATTCCTACTCACTTCACATCTTTCCAGTGAGATGCTGCCATGATCTGAAGGGGCCACCACTTCAGAACATGAACTTTCTTTCCTCTTTTTGAAGGTATGGCGGAGGGGGGTCCAGGACCCACGTGGCAAGAATGGTGCAGCAGTGGGGTTGACAGGCCTCACTCCTAAGGGTTACAGCCCTAGCTGTGAGCATCTCTGGGAAATAATATGTTTCAACCTCAGAACAGCAGTTTCATTCCTCAATTTTCCCTGGGTACTTGATCTGAGGAGGGGACATCAAGACCAAATGGATCTCTCCCTCCCATCCTTCCCATGTATTTCTGTTGTAGCTGATTCTGACCCCTGATACAATCAGTATGTAATTACCTATGCTATACTTGGGATGAACTGTACTCTGTTTACCCTGCGGGCTCTGCCCTCACACTGGCTACACAGCATGACTTATTGGATTTAACTTCCGTTACTGGGTTCCGTGTGCCTCTCCTTCCCCTCCTGTGCTCCCAACTACATGCTGTTAAAAGTGGATAGAGCCCACCGCTTCACGGTAAAGTATAACAGATTCCTGTTTCTTCTGCTTTTTTTGCTGACTTTATGGTGGCCTATTTCACTCCCACATTGGGGCACTTGTCAGTGGAGTGTATGCACACTGCCAGCTGCTCTTCCTCGCCTCCTTTGACAATGGGCTATAACTGGGTAAACCGGTCCACCTACAGCCTGGCTTAACTTAGCACATCAACACTAGCAGGAGGATTTCTACTCCTTCTACCTTCTGACCTCTAAAGGTGTCTCAGGATATTCCAGTAGGGTTCCTACAAGACACTGGGGAACTCACCTTCTGAGTATATACTTGGCTTTTATTGGCTTAGTCACAACAGTGGGCTCCATCAACCTTATATCATTAAAAGACTTTTGCCCTGCTGAGCCACCATCTTTGGAACTTTATCTTCTATGCCTAGCTGGATTACTAGGAGACTGGTATATACCGACCTACACTATACTGACACGAAGATTTGGAGGCAACGAAGGACTATTATATATATATATATTTATACCATGGGGGTGAGATCAATTCCAGTGAGAGAAATCTTGTTATTTTCACTGCAGTGAAATAAATACTCATGACGTCAGCAAAGTTAAAACAAATACAGTTTATACCTACTCTGCTGACGTCACCCACCTGCATGTGAAAGAACTAACAAACAACCCTCTAATTTACTACTTCTCAAACAGTCCCTATAATCTAACAAACAACAGTATTAACATACATCATTACAGTCACCTGCAGCACTGCTTTTCACTGTAGCGAGCTGCAGATGTCTCGTGCTGCATTTCAAAACTCATCGGATTCCGACTCACATTTAAGCACACTATGGCTGTCAACAGTCATACCATTTACATCTCCAAAAGTAGAACCACACATATCGCATTACAATACATTTTCAATACTTTGAACTTATCATTTAGGAACTTTTTACTTTAACAGACTTGCACCAGAAGTGAAAAATAAACTCTCTCGCAATACGAAAACGGCTGTAACAAGTGCCCTTGTAATAATAAGGCAGCAAGCAGCGCAACAAATGTGAAATCTGAACCAAATTTTATCAACCTACATTGCAAAACCTGTAAATAAACATTATACTCACATCCAGACGTAAAGACACATACCAGCAAACAAATCTAATCACAGTCTCTCCCAGCACCAAACTTAAGAACGTCCCCCCACATAACCAATCAATAAGCACAGCACACCACACCAAATCAACACACACACACACACATATCAACCAATCACAGATCACTACAAACACCTGTTCATAAAACACACACTACCAACATCATTTAAAGCAACAGGAACCTCACAACACCAAACATAGTTTTCTCACTGGAATTGATCTCAACCCCATGGTATAAATGGACACATGATGGGCACATCATGGAATATGGAAAATATTTTCACTCCTGCATCGTGAGCACTGTATATTTCACTCATGCCTTCGGCACTCTGTGAAATATCCAGGCTTCACTCTGCAGGAGTGAAAATATTTTCCATATTCCACCTCCTACCCATCGTATCCTATATATATATACACGCATATATATATATATATATATATATGTAGATAGATATAAATATATATATTTGTATATATATTTTCCTGTTTTTACTTGCCTTTGAAATGCCTCTCTGATTTAATTATACAGGTGATTCTTGCTGTCCCACCCATTCTCTCCCTTTCCCTCTCAAAGCAGTACAGTTGCAGGTGCATGCCTACTCTGTTACTCCAGGGCTCACTGCAACTACATGTTCTCCCCCCTTAATGAGACAGAACGGGACCACAGAAGACTGACCACTCTATGATGGTATACTTCCTTTCCTCCCGTCTTTTGTTTTTCCCCCTTTTCTATCTTTTTTCACGAGTTGAGGGTGGTTATACCCTCATGGAGGCCCATGAGGTTTGCCACCCCAGCATTATCTCCGGCGCAGGAGACACAGTACCACCAATAGATGTCTCCTATGAGAACATATGGAGTAGTCTGTCTCACTGTCTCCCCTTGGAAGTCCAACCCCACACAGCTGCAGGGAACCCTCACTGTCTTGGTCCCCCTACTGTTACAACTGGACCCAGGATCCTACATCTGGGACCTGAGGCCCAGATTATGAACGTTATGGATTTTTACTATGTATATTGCCATTGTTTATGCTGTACAGTATTTACAAGTTTTTTTAAAGTCCTAGCTGAAGTGCAAGGTTTTTCACAGGCTACTCGGTTGGTGCCTGTACTTCTTCCCTTTTCCAGTTTGCCACCAAAGCCCTCTCCCATATAGCTTATCACTGGAGTCTGATATGAGACGTTTGGTGTTATTCAAACTTTATTTCACAGGAGGTTTATATCATGGCTTGATGGCTTGTCAAGGAATTACTCGTGAGGTGGTTCCGCTCTCTCTGACATCCTGCTGTACCAGGTCCCTCAGGACAGATGTCTAGGTTGGTTGTCTCCCCCCCCCACAGGGTTTCCAATATTGGACGGTGAGACATCAAATATGGGCAACACAGTATGAGAGTATAAGCCACCTCTCCCAATTTAGTGGTTATGATGGCAGTTTCTCCAGTAATAATTTTTTCACCTTCAGCCTTGGTGTTTATTGACCCCCCCCCCCAGTCTGGTTATTACCTAGTAAACCCAACACACATACCTCTCAACTGTCCCTGATTTTCAGGGATGTCCCTGATTTTGCCTCAGAAATCTCTTCTGTCCCTCCTAAATTTGGCATTTCTGTCACTGAAGAGTAGGAATTTGAATCACAAAATAATGCCAGCCATTGGTGTTACAGTCTAGTTCTCATTAAGAAAATGCTATTCACACTAAGAAGCATGTTCTACACAGCTTCTGGAAATAATATTACTATTTATTCAGATGTGTCCCTGATTTTGGTCATTTGTCCCTGATCATTTTAATCCTTGTCCCTGATTTCTGATAAGAGAGGTTGAGAGGTACGCCAACACACTATGGTGTTAGCGCTGTAATATAGCCGGAGTATTATGGGACAAATGAAGAGACCATATTCATGATATATAATATCCATGGTTACCAGAGTTCTGAAAATTGCTGTAGATGATTCTTAAGGGAAAAGGACAGCGGTCCATGTGGTAAAGTCTATTGACAGTACTCACCCACTGCTGGGTGGTGGGAACAATCTCCTGAAGCCTAGTCTAGTGATAACTTTGTGGGATGTATCCAATAACATGTTCAATAACATTCTACAGTAGAACTACAGTACCTCATAGGCGAAATCCCCTAGGAGGTATGTTCAGAAGAACTAAGCTAGCTGAAAGAGGAGGCATGAGTAGAAATAATTGCTGCTAGTGAGTTTCAATTTCTTTCCAATACAGAAGAAGACTAGAACAAAAACCAGAAGACATGCTCCTGATCAGTCCTTGTTTCCCCACATTTCCTCCAGAAAGAGCCCCAACTCTCTCCTACATAGAAGGCCTGCACAACAGAAGTGTGGAAGTACTGAGTACGGCACTACAAGAAGAATTCTCTCCAAGAAAGGTGAAGAAGCTGTTACACGAGGTCCCTGCACCCTTATTGGTACCCTCAGAGGTACACCATAGACAGCTAGTGCTTAGATGTATGTTGTAATAACATATAGGGCTAAGGGCATCTACTGTATAAGAGTAGATGTCAGGATATGTATGCATGTTATTGTAATACATTTTGCTTGCTAATACATATATATTCTTCTATGTATCTTTTGTGTATTTCTTACTTATAAGATGTTAGGACACCTGTGTCCTTGTAATAATTATGATATATAAGTCGGCATTGTCACCTTTCCGTGATTTGTACTACTACACTGAGTTATGTAAGACTCTGTATAAGTACTCTTTTGTTTCACAAACTGATGACTACTACAAAATTGTATAATGTTATCTTGGACAGTGAAGCCTCCTTTAATTTAGCCAATAGGGCTCATCTCTGTAACTAGAAATGTTTCTATCTTACAGCAACCACAGTAATTATCATAGGCATGTAATGTGAGACACTAAGTCTTGTACCCGGAGATCTCAAGAGACACAAAGAAATCTCGAGGTATAGGGAACGCTTAGCACTGGCTCCCGGTTCGTACTGGTAAGAACTGCTTACGACAACTGTGATTTTATCCTTTTGCTAGTAATAAACAAGTTTATTACTCTAATGCAATGTGTCTGTGATTACTTGCATTCTCAATATTGCCAAGAACCTGAGAATGAGGTTTAGACCTCCTGACAATTGGCGACCGCGTGCAGGCAATATTTGGTGTTTGTAAGCTTTCACTAGTTGCTACAACTTTTCCCTTCCCAACGGGGACAGTAGGTGCACATTCGCATCACCTCCTGTTTTCACACCAGTTTGTGTCACTTACAAAGTCTGGCTGTTTTCTCAGGTGTGGTCGATGCCGACTGACTCCACTCCACAGCAGCTTTGAATTGTAAGCCTACAAATTCTACAGAAGTCCGACTGTGTATAACGTGCTCCTGCTGTGGATCAATACATAGCATGGTGCCTTTTTCACAGTTTAATTTTTTGTTACCTCCCACACAATGGCCACCGTATCAAATATCTGCGCAGAACTGAGACTCAATGTCTCTAACTTCCTTGCATCCCATGGAGGATAGGCTGACTTCGCGCGGGATGCAAGTCAATCCGAAATCCCTATAGTGGGGATTTCAACCCAGTACACAGAGACGAGACAGTCAACCAATAAGCGTCATGCCAAAGAGCTGATGGTCGCGGCTCTCTACGCTGCTCTGGAAGCCTCCGAAGTGAGGTTTTGAACCCTTGATCTGCATATTTTGTCTCTTAAGCAAGAGATGGGTTTGCAGGAAATGGAATGTATTAGACTGTAGCAGAATTTGGAGTCTGAACTTCAAACACTGCGAAATGAAAAGGATTCACTTTTGCATCATTCAGCTCAGGCTGGAGAACAGAAACTTTGTATGGTGAAGCAGGAGTGTGAACGTTTGAGACAGGGTAAGGGACAGGCATTACATATGAATGACTTGTTAAGTACAGCAAACGCACAGTTGAGTGAGGAGATGGGAGAGCTACAGGACGAGATAAACCAGGTACGTAATGACTTAGAAGTGGCAACTAGGGGCAATCGCGAATTGAGCACCGCGTACAGAGTGTTGCAAAAGCAAATGCAGGATGAGGTTGATATGGATCTTGCAACAGTGAGTCATGCTGAATGTAAAACCAAGATAGCGAAACTGCGCCATCAGCGGGAGGTTCTGGCTGGACATGTTAAGGCGATGGGAGGTGTAGCCCCTGCCTTACACATGTCATCCGAGGGGGAGTTATCAGATGTTGACATCTTTCAGTACAACGCCCAGTCACAGCCCTACTATGGCCCAAAAACCCCGCCCAGCCATTCACAACATGGCAGTTCCCCACTCCACCCTCACCATGTCATATGTTGTCGACATCATGACGCCCATCATGGGAGACGCCAACATGGCGGCCCCCATGTTGGGGGGGGGCAGGCCCAGACCTGGTCCCGATGACACCACCGATAGCCGTTATTAATGTGGAAGACAGGCAGGAGATAGAAACAATGATTGAAAATGCAATTGGTAATATACCTATTCCTGAGAGAAGTAAAAGGGCCATTAAAACCCAAATCAGGCAGCTTCTACAAGAGGCTGGCACTCAGGATGGCATTGTTCATACTGCGGCCAAGGCTGCAGCCCGGGTTGCTCTAGATGGTGCCCGAGATAACCTACCTCCACCTGATCGGCCCGATAATCCCCTACAAATGGCCTACTTTGTTCAGCAAATAGCTGTCAGTATCGGTTGGATGAACCCATCCGACAACCTCAGCTGCCACTTGGAAAAGGTACATTCTAAATACGAGATGCTTAGCCTCGCTGCAGAATATCATGTCCAGATACTACGCCAGACCATCGATCCTAGTTTGTGGGCCAAACCCCCCGATGCCATCCGCCAGGATGGCAACACCACATTTGGTGAGGTTGCAGCTGAGCTCATTTCTGCACACAGCCCAGGTGTAGTAGGAGTGATGCTTGCATACCCT
Source organism: Neoceratodus forsteri (assembly GCA_016271365.2). Taxonomy (NCBI): domain Eukaryota; kingdom Metazoa; phylum Chordata; order Ceratodontiformes; family Ceratodontidae; genus Neoceratodus; species Neoceratodus forsteri. Next base: position 32,205,463 of record CM057456.1, read on the forward strand.
GTAAAACAGAATGCATAGGAAAGTCCAGCGACTTACCACCAGAGACTCTGGATGGCCTACCGAGCAGGAAAACACCTTGCACAAGAAGTTGCAGATGTAGATCTTATTGAGTACAAGACCCTGTTCCTTAGGAACATGATTCCTGCAGTAAGAGAAAAGGTAGAGCCAACCACTTATCCCAACACGGACAGGTTTGCCGACATCCTTCAGAAAACCGAGAGAGTCTATCAACTCTACATCCATGATCTGGGCTCCGGTTTCAAGAATGTAGCCGTCGTGGAGCCTACTCAAGAGGCCATGACGCACTACATGGTGGAAGGGCAGGCCCAACACAAACAGCCCCTCCCTGCAGACAACCAACATCCCCAACAGGCCCAACAACAACAGCAACAACCACAACAGCAACAGCACCAATGGGGTGGGAACTGGAACTATCATAGGAATAGGAAGCACAAGAATAAGGGCAGACAACAACAACAAAGAACGGGCCCTTCGTATAGGGAGATAGCCGAAGAAAATTGGAAATTCTGAGAGCTCCTGGGGCAAGTGCACTCTGTGGCAGACACTGTTCCTGCTCAGTCCCTTGCAGCTGTACAACTGGTGACCCAAACCCCGATGGGCCATGGCGACACCGGAAGTACAGGCCTTCAGACCCATACTGGCCTGAACCCAGAAGCTCCTCCCTATACAGCATCAGTGTAGCATGGTGAAGTGATTCAAAGGAGCCAGGCCAAACCTCTTCATGCTCCCAGCAGTACAGACTGACAATTACAGGACCCAGTCCGGATTGTAAACAAGCTGGTCTTGGATACAAACGGAAGGCCCTGCACTGAGGCAGAGGTCGGGGGCCACCTACTTATAGTGTTACTAGATACAGATGCGACTGTGTCTGTATTACATGATGACCACTTGGACACATCTCCTTGGTCCACTGGACGGAGGACCAACATGTCAGGAGTAGATGGTACTAGATTACCTGCATATCGGTCTCTACCCTTGCAGGTAGAGTTAGGCCACTTAAAGGCCTCACACACCTTCCAACTGATGGTTGCATGATCATCCTAGTATCATAGGAATTGACTTCCTTGCACCACATGGCTGTGTGGTGGATTTAGCTAACATGCTATTGATACAAATTCAGGGTCAATACCACACTGTTTTGATCCCTGATTCACACGTTGTGGCAACAATATCTGCTAACAACAAAGAGTATGACTTCATAGATTTGTTCAAAGACCATGAGCTTTTCCCATAGCTTCCCCCCATTTTGCAATGGCATTTGGAAGCGTTTGCAATCAACAAACATGACTGTGGCAGAATGCACACTGTCATCGAAGTGCCAGGCCCAGCACATGAGAGGCAAAGGCAATATCCTTTTCCAACTGAGGCCTTGCCTTCTCTCAGAAAACAATAAAGTCACTTCTCAAGCAAGGGTAATCAGAACATGCTTTCTACTGCTAACTCCCAGTGTGCCCCTGAAAAAACCCACGGGTGCCTGGAGACTTACTATTGACTACAGGAAATTGAACCAGGTCACCCCCGGTTGTACTCCGACTGTGGCATCCGCACCTGATGTGCTACGACTTTTGACCCCTGACCTAAAATGGTTCAGTGCCCTGGATATCTACAATGGTTTTTGGTCACTACCATTGGCTCCCAAGAGGCAATATAAGTTTGCCTTCACCTTTGAAGGAAGACAGTATACGTGGACTTGCTTACCACAGGGATTCCATAACAGCCCATCCCTGTTCCATCTGCATATGATGGAAGCCCTTGATGGTTTCTCTATTCCCCAATATCTCTTGCAGTATGTGGACGACCTGTTGCTGGCAACCGCCACACAGGAACAACACTTGGATCTTTTGGACGAACTACTGACTCTCATTCATAAAGCAGGCCTAAAATGCAATCCAGAAAAAGCACAGCTATGTCAGAAAGCAGTACTCTTTCTAGGTCTAAAAATAACTGACCAAGGCCTAAGCCCTACCTGGAAGAAAATACAAGGACTGCAAGACTTGCCATTGCCTACCAGCGTGGCAACTCTTCGACGGTTTCTAGGTATGGTGAACTACTCTAGAGATTTTATCTGTGATTTTGCTCAGAAAACCATTCCTCTGTATGAGCTAGTAAAAAAGGACATTTCATGGACTTGGGACCCTATACATACCTAGACTGTGATGTCACTGAAACAGGCCTTGGCCTCCGCCCCAGCACTGGTCAACCCCAATCCATCACTACCGTTCCATCTGGAATGTGCCACCTCTGATATTGCCATGTCAGCAGTGCTGGCTCAGAACGTTCATGGCACCCTGAGACCTACTGCATATGCATCACAGCTCTTGACTCCAGTGGAACAGAAGTACATCCTATGAAAGGAACCTTCTGGCCACCTACTGGGCTGTCAAGCACTTTCTGTATATCATTGGGTACTCTCCACTAATTATTAACACCAACCACACACCAACTACCTTTCTGCTCTCAGACAGAGTGAAGGACGGGTCAGTCTCTAATACCAGGCTGACACACTGGTCACTTCTTCTCCAGGATAGAGACATACAGGTGCACCCAACAAAAATTCCATCTATGCTGGCTCATGGACTCCTTTTCCAAGGAGAACCCCATGACTACACTGCAGTCACCTGATCTTCCAAATCCAGGTCCTTTTCTCCCTGCCACGCCACAAATACTTGACAACACCTCTTTGTGTTGTATTTTTACTGATGGTTCAGCATCCTACTATCAGGGAGAACAAATTGCAGGAATGGGCATTTTAGTGATTTACCCTTATGGTAACACTGTTAAGATCTCTAAGCGTTGCAGTGTAGCATCATCACAGTATGCAGAGATGGCAGTGGTGGCCTGTGCCCTCGAGTTCATCCAGCATGGGACCGAGGATACCATCATTTTTACAGACTCTAATTGGGTTTGTTGTTCTCTTACAGAATTCCTTCCTTTCTGGCAGAAGAACTCCTTCCTCTCTTCTGACGGCAGCCCGGTGAAGTACAAGGAACTGGTAATATACATACATTCACTGGCACACAAATTTGCACACAAACTTTATGTACACAAAATTAAAGCTCATTCCCTCCACGATCCCTACCATGCCTTCAATGATACAGCAGATACTCTTGCCAAGGAAGGGGCCCGAGGGGGGGACACATGGATGATGGATCATCCAGAGGCCAATGCGGCCATACATATTGCAGCACTCAGGAAAAAAACCTGAACCCTTTTCCCCCTTGGACCTCTCAGCAGCCCAACAAGTTGATACTGAACTCAAAGAAGTGTTCAGATTCCTTGACAAGAGTACTGAAGAGAAACTTCCCACACATAACCCCTACCGGAGGCCTGAAGGTAAGTTACAAGCTCATCTGGTACCAGCCAGATGATTCCACCACCAAGTTGTGGGTGGTCCCCAGACACCTTAAGTCTGAATTTTTGCACCAAGTTCACGATACACCCACTGGTGGGCACCAGGGAGTGGAAAACATCCTCCAGAGGCTTAAGACCACCACCTGGTGGCCTGGTGTCACCAAAGATGTCAAGCAGTACATAGATAACTGCCTTGCTTGTGCGTAAGACAACCCCATCCCCACCAAACAAAATGCCAAACTTTTACCACAACGAAACTCTGGCCCTTGGAATGCCATACAGATTGATTTTATTGGTTCCTTAACCAATTCCAGCAGAAATAACAAGCATGCTCTTGTGGTAACTGACCTCTTCTTTAAGTGGGTTGAAGCTTTCCCCACTAAAACATGCACCGCTAAAACCACTGCCAAAATCCTGTTGGAACAAATTTTCTCCAGGTGGGGCCTACCTCTTAAGGTGGACTCTGACAAAGGAAACAGTTTTACAGGTGAGTTAATGAAAGACTCTCTTGAACTCCTTGGAGTTCAACAAAAGTTCCACATACTCTACCACCCCCAATCTTCAGGTCAAGTAGAGACAGCCAACAGATGGATTAAGCAAATGCTTTCCAAATTCATTGAGGACAATCCCAAAACCTGGGATTCCCTACTGCCGTTACTCCTTATGGCAATTAGGGGCACACCCTCAGCCATTACCCAGCTCACACCCTTTGAGGTGATGACTGGAAGACAGATGAGATTACCTGAACACCTGTTGTTTGACCTGCACACTCCCACTGCAGACTGTATGTCTGTAGATCAATATGTGGAAAAACTCAGAAAAGACCTTATACACGCACACTTGCATGCTGCTAACTGCATGGGTAAGGCCCAGCAACAATCCAAAATACAGTTTGACAAGCACGCACAACAAGTGGATTGGCAGGTTGGAGATCAGGTAATGGTCCTCCGATTTGCACATCCCACTCATTCCTTCTCCAATAAATGGGAAGGCCCATATCCCATTGTCAACAAGCTCAGTCCAGCAGTCTATCAAATTCGACTCCTGCAAAATAATAAACTGACTGACAAATGGTTATATGCAAACCAACTGAAACTGTATAAAGGAGTTTAATTACTTTTCCTCACCCCATTGGGTGGAATAGTACTGACTTACTAATGTTTCATTTTGCTTTTCAGATACACTGACAAGATGGCTATCTTGTTCCATTATCTCCTCACCTCAGGAGTTATCCCCTGCATCCAAGGCACTGTACAGAACCTCCTATTACACCCTGATCATCCAGCATCTCCTTCAGAGGGAGTATCCATCAAAATACCCGATAGTCTGATTACTGTCCAGGAAGGTTCCGATGCTTACCTCACTGCCTCGGTTAGTGCTCCTGATCAATCTACCCTACAAATTGAGTGGTAAACCACATCACAAGGACAAATTCTCCCTGTGGCCAAACTCTCCAAAGGAACTTTCCAGGGTTGGCCCAATGCTAAATTATCCCCAAATGGTTCTCTGTCCTTGCTGAAAACTGCTCTCAAGCATTCTGGTTTATACAATATTACTGCCTTAATTGATCCTTCGTATTGTAATTCTCTGTCTAAGGATTCTGCTCAAAAGTGTTGTGCTGTACACAACATGGCTCCTACTGCCATGTACCTCTCTGTGTTACCACCTACTGATAAACAGCTTTTGGAATGTCCAAAGTGCACCCCTGGTCACCGCAGTGGTCTAACAGCTACTGCCCTCCCTGGTTCATTGATTAACAATTTACAATTTATGCATATACCTGTGTTGTTTAATCTTACTTACTGAAATATGAAAGAATTTGGTACGTGTCACAATACTAATATGTCATCATTTTGTAGTACGTTATTGCTTGATAGTTTAGCTGCATTTCAGATTCGTACTCAAGACCCTATTGCTGGGGTCCATACTACTGAACATAGAGGCAACTTCAGGAGAAAACCCAGTCCTGATGATCAAAGTCATAAACGTAAAACACGTGAAGTTGACAGTTCTGATGTCACTGGTGCAACAGGTACTGTCACAGGTCTCTTTGCTACGACCATGTCTATTTGGAATAAGGCAGACATTGCTGCTATCTGCCCTCCTACATGGCATCCCTGACTGCATTGCCACCAATGGTCACCCAGGTGGCAGTACTACAGCGGGTCCGGCAGCCATCCCTCCCCCAAGGAAAACATCCCTAAGTTGCTCAGTTCCCCCCCCCCACCGGCTGGCCCTCGGATGACCTAGGCTCGTTACCGAACTGGGGGCGGGCCAGCTTCTCTGTTCTTTCTTCAACCTGCACATTCTTTCCACAGAACCCTCCATCTCTCATGCAATGCATCTCCTGTTTACATCCATCTTTTAAATAGCTTCCCCCATGGCAGGGCTTCCATATGCAGTCAGAAGGCCAAGAACTGTGGCCAGCTCCATGGTGCAGAGGGCTGAGTCACTATGCACCTTACCTCTCAACACGCTGGTGACCCGGGTTTAGGAATGAGCTTGTGTCACTGGTCAGGGAAGGACAGAATTGAACGTCCAGAGGACAGCTCTCCTCCCCGGGAGCAGACAGCCTTGTTGACTCGGCCCTCGGCTTCCCCCAGCTGAAGGCCCAGAGATAACACTGGCAGCTCGAAAGAACAAAGGGAAAGGCCACAGTCATAGCACGTGTACGCCTCCATGTACATGCACTTATACAGTGGCAGCGGGAGAAAAACTGGGAACTTGGTGGTCGCAGGCTGTGTGAAGCCTTGCCTGCCTGCCCATGCCCTGAATCATCACTGGTTCACCAACCCATGAATCTGGATGAGAGTCTCCAGGTGAGGGGAGGACAGCCCTCCTCTTCCCGGACCCTACATGGGGGGGGATCCATGGGGGATATAGGGCCTGGTGGACTGGGGAGGAGGTTGCCAGATTAGAGGGAAAGGGGCAGGGCTGAGCAGTCACATGCGAAGCAAAAGAGGACAAAGTGTTAATAAAAAAATAAAAAAAGAATGCCAGGAATCCTGATCACTGTTTTCATTTCAGTTTTATTTTTTTATACTTGTTAGCTGATGAGCAATACTACCTATTTTCACTAGCGACAAGTATTGTAACATTCAAATATAAAAACAGTACATACAAAATTGTTAGAGTACAATATAACATAACAAAGATGTCAATAACACACAATTAAAACATCAATTAAAATTACACTAAGGTGACAGAGCTGAACTTCCTCTCCTGAATGTCAGCACAGGAATATGGATATCTCAGATTCAAGAGACAGAAAAAAATTAAGTGGTCCATCTAGTTTGTCCCCTAGTCATCTCAAAATATTTATTTATTTAGTTAATTTTTGTTGACTGGGAAAGGAGGACTAGGCAATTCTGACTATTTTCATCTTTGTCCTGAGGAGGGGGATACAGATGGATGCCAACTGACATTGAACCAGATTAAGCTGTTGGTGGTATTTTTAGTGAATGGGGGAAGTTTAACGGGGACACCAGGGAAATTTTTCCTACTCTTTTCGAGAAGTGCCATGGGATCTTTAACAATCACCTGAACTACCACCAGAACAGGCAGATGGGACTTCGGTTTCACATCTCATCTAAAAGACGGCACATCAGGAGTGCAGCACCCCCTCATGCTGCACCACAGTGACAGTATTGGGATTTAACCCAAGTGCCTGGTGTGGGGACAGAACCCACAGCCTTCTGATCTTCTGGCCTCAGAGGTGAGTGTGCAACCTGCTGAGCCACTGACACTGCCAATATATAGCCATCATATAATCTGGTATAGTTGTAACGTTCTTGTAAGGTTTTATTTTCTCTATGATCCTGGCACTGTGGAGTGGAAAAGCTGCCTTTAGCAGAAACCTCTGGAAGAAGACTTTAAACTAGTCATGGAAAGGGAAGAGATACAGAAAGAGGCTAGTGAAGCTAAGAACAGGGAGAAGAAAATGAAGATAGTATTAAAAAATGTCAGAGTGCTGCCTGAAGGCCCAGTAGAATCGCTAAGCACTTCTGTGCTGGTGACCCAGGTTTGTCAGCAAACTCGGGGCGGGTGGCAATGCTCCCAGCCAAGGCAGGGAGGTGTTCTGGTTCTGGCACTGAAGCAACCACTGCATTGGACTGAGGGAGCATGTCACCCCTACAGAACATCACTACATGCATCCGAGGGACCATACGTGAGGACATATGTCCTGTGCCAGGACATCAGGGGAAGGGATTGAGTCAAGGGAGAACCCCCCCCCCAAAAAAAAATGTGCTCTGGATGCCATTAATGATGACACCATTGCCCTTGAGTCCAACTCTATGTGAATCCCTGCCAGCATGATAATGGGGGAGTGGTGGATGGGTTTGGGGGTGCTGGATAAACACATGAAGAAGCCAGCTGGCAGCAACCAGGGGCCAAAAAGTTGTATATAAAAAAAAAAGAAAAATCTAATTCAGAGAAGGCAACAAGAAAGACAAGTGAGGTAACACTTAAAGCTGAGAAGTGTAACAACAAGAATCAAAACAGAAACTGGAGGTGAACATACACTAATGCAAATGTCAAGTTGTCTGGAGACACTGATTAGCATAGAACTGCAAACAGTAGGAAAAACAGAGATATGGTGGGGCGACATTAAGCTGTGGGGAATAGACATATAGACAGACAAACTACTATAGATACATGTAAGTTTAGTTTGTGATGTTAAACATAGGCCTCCAAGAAAGGGGACTTGACTTATCTGCAAGGCCAACCTATATGCAGGGTTTCCAAGGGTAAACCATTTTTGCAACCATGTTTCATCCAACTCTGGCCTCAAAGACTGATTCTGTGTCCTATGTTGGTCACAACACAGATTTTTCCATCCAATATGGGAAGCAGAACAATGTCTGCAATTTTGCTAAAGTTGACATGGTAAAAGGGGTTGACTTATATTTGAGATTGACTTATATGTAAGTATATTCAGTATATAGAATCGACAAACTAAGCAAGAAAGGAAGGGTGATAGTAACATACATCAGTCTCAAAGGACAACACACAGATGTGGTTTAGACACTCTCTAATGGAAGAGGAGACCCAGTTACGGTTGGCCATTGGTATAGACCGCCAGACCAAAAGGAGAAACAGGACCTTAAATGTCATGAGGCAAACCGAAAGGCAAAAGCATAAGAAAGTACAGTATGTTGCTCATGGGAGATTTCAACTACCCAAACATAGACTTAGACTGGGAGGACGGAACTACTAAAGCCAAAAGTAGGCAATTTTTGGATATTACAGGAAACAGCTATCTGATAGAATGTGTTGCGTCAAGAGTATCAATAGGCAGCGAGCAACACTGGATCTGATATTTAGTAATAAGAATGATTTGGCCAGAGTTATGGAAACTGAACAGACTCCAGGAAACAGTGACCATGACATCATGTGATTCCGAACTGGAATGAATGGAAACAATGAAGGAAGGAACATACACCATGCTCTAGCATGAGGTGGATTTTGGAAACATGAGGAACTCGCAGCACAGGTGCCTTTGAAAGCATTCTCATGGACAGAAGTGTTCAGCAACAACCAGACACAATCAGTCTCCATTTAGACAGCTTAAAACCAGAACATATTCCACAGAGGAGGATGTATAACAGTAGGAATGTTAACCTACATGGACAAAGAAGAAGTTACTTAACATCATCAGGGGAAAAGCATACAAGATGGGCAGGTTGCTAGTGGCACCAGTGAAAAGAAACTTACCTACAGGACCAAATTCTGACAGAAGCAGGAATGCAAACAAATGGCAAAAGCACACACAGCACTTGTACTGTATTTCAATAATAAAATGATATTTAGTTATGTAAATGGGTAAGTCAACCCACTGGCACAGCCACAGGGCTGCATCTATTGACACCAGTTACCCCAGTTCATGCCCCGAACCCAGTTCGCTGGAGGGCTGATGGGGGGGAGGATTGAGAATCCTACAGGACTATCTCCTCCAAGGTGGATGGGGGGCTGTGCAGCTCGCTGTAATACTGCCGCCTGGATGACCACAGGTGATGGTGCAAGCAAAGCCTCCTGAGCACATCTGGGGTAGGGAATGTGCATCTGTCAGAGCCTCTAACATGTTGGCTCCTGACAACATTGTAAGTACACTCTCCAAGGGTGAGGGGAAAAAACAGGAAAAAGGGAGTAGTCACCAGTAGAAAAAATAAAGCACCACCAGCACCTCATAGCCATCATGAGTCCTGTCTCTCTTGGAGACCGCCAAGCCCCCAAACTGTGTGTCCTCCTCTTTTATATCCTCAGACTAGGTAGGAAAAGTTACACCCACCACAGGCACTGATATGGTGGGACCCCACCTTGGGTGGAGATCCAAGGGGGTGCTGTAGCTGGCCAGGGCAGGGGCAGCAGCAGATATACTGGGGACCGAGACTGTGGCTGAAAGCAGGGCCATTTGACAGTTGTGGAAAGGAGATAAAGCTGGATACCACACTAAGGAGCAAACAGAATGTTAAAAAAGACATGTAAATGGGAAGCAGAAAACACAGGTATCTGCTGGACCACTGAAATATCATAAAAGTGGTGACCTAATAACCAAGGAGGAGCAGATGGCTGAATGTTTAAATAAGCATTTACAGCAGAAAGAAATCTAATAATATTAATTATCAATAAAGATAGAAACACAGACAGTGTCGACAGAAACAGACCACTGGTCCATCCATTCTGCCCAGTTTTACCCTACCCTACCCTGTGACCTATTGTCTAGATGGGGCTTTCACCCTCACCTTCCTCCCCTTGCCCCATGCCTTACTGCCACCCCCGAGTATCTATTAAGCCCTTTACTCTGTCCCAGCTGTGTCTGAACCCATTAATGGTTTTGTGCCCACCACCTTTGCCGGTAGGCTGTTCTACGTTTCAACCACCTCCATAATGTAAAACTTTCTTGCATCCCTCCTGAATCTCCCCCCAACTCATGCCCCTTGTTTTTGACCTACCATTCCTGCTGAAGAGTTCCTCACAGTTTACCTTATTTATTCCTTTCAGGAACTTGAACATCTCTACCATGTCAAGAGGTTGATCACAGGGAGCAGAAGGAAACATTACAGGAAATATGTGTGACACCAGAAGGGGCTGAAACTACACTGAAGATGGTAAACATAAACAAGGCAATGAGGTCCGATGGAATGCACCCATGCACCCAAAAATCCTTAAGGAACTACCCAAGGAACTATCTATCCCAATGACAATAATAAAGGAATAATGCCTGACAGGGTGGGTGTTATGCTGGGATAACATCCCACCTCGGGTGGTTGGGCCTGAGGCCACCGGCCGAGGGCGTCCAACACCCGAGAATGGATGTATCCCAGCATAACACCCACCCTGGAGGACATTATTCCTACTATACAATGGCTTATTGTTTTATAGTTAAAAAAATAATTTAAAAAAATGTTTTTGTTAGTGTGTAAAAATATTTTTGTTTCTTAAGAGAAAAAAGAGATCAGCCTCATGCTCCATATCCTACAAACAATCAGCAGGGATGTTATGCCAGGATAACATCCTTGCTGTGACAGCCAACTGACCAATCAGAAGCCAGGATTCTTTCTTGCCATTGTATAATATTGAATGAGTCACTGAGAACTGCTTGTAACATGGCTCTAAAGATAGAAGTCAAATGGAGAGTGGAGATTGGTGTAAACGCATCATGTGACGAAAAACTAGCGGTGATTAACCCACCAGTAGAGCCCGCTTGTGTAGTACCTAAAGTGTCCAGAGTGCTACTGTATCATTAGAGCCCGCTTGTGTAGTACCTACAGTGTCCAGAGTGTGCAGCGCTAAGCGAGAGAGAGAGAGAGTGTGTGGAACAATAGAGACACACTCGTGACACATAGTGCACGTCTGAACTCTAAAACCAAAGCATGTCAGTGAGAGAGGATAGCGTCGTAGAGAGACAAGAGCAAACAGCAGTAGACATGGAGAGCTGTATAGCCCACCAGTAGAGCCAGCTGGTGCCCTTTGCACAACTAGCCACATGGTGCACCACTGCGACGAGAATGAAGGCAGCAGAAATCCAATCCAGAAGTACAGCCCGTTCAGCATCAGGATCGCGAAAAACAAAAATTGCAAGGCAAAGAATTAGTACGTCCTGTCATGTCTGTTTGTGTATCACAGTCTCTGTGCCTGTAGATGGCACTGGTAAAGCAACGGAATCACCAGAACAGAAGCAGAGAGTGAGATACCGAAACAGCGAATGACTACAGAGATACAAGGAGCAGAGCAAGAGCCGGAAAACAAACACAATAAGTAAATCAATGCCTTTTTTCCTCACGTCTCCTTCTCTATCTGTGTTACAACTGTTCAAAACTTTGGCGACATACACGAGCAAGACAATCAGACATGAGTATATGCATAGTTAGCACCGTCAGTATAGTAACACAAAGAAATGTCCCACAGTACACTGCTGTTATACAGCATCAGGATGGAACCGCGAGGCACTAAGCATTAAAACGGTCGGTACCAATCAGTGAATTGTAGTCTAGTTTTTGTCTTACATATGGTATTAGTGTCGTGGTCGCAAGTCTAAAATACTGAACACTATCTAAATGAATGTCTATCGTCAAGCGTGAACGCGCACATTCTGAGATCATCTCACTGTGCAGTAACCAAACAAGCGGTGGATAGTTTAGCATGCACCAATAGTACTGTCATATAACATCTCTCTACTTTCCACTGAAATTGTGGGCGCACAATATTTCCATCACACTTGCCATGTTACAAGTGTATTAATCACCTCCAGCGTCGGGCTCTACCGGGGATTAATTGCCCGCTGGTGGTTAAGACTTCGACCTTGAGCCTCATGCACCCCTCAGCCAGGCATTAATCCACCAGTAGTGCCCTCTCTGTCGGGTGATTAATGCTTACATAAATACCTGATTTCTGGAGGGTGACCCCATGGCACCAATATTTCAAAAGGCTCCAGTGTTGAGCCTGGGAACTATAGGCCAGTCACATTAACATTATTTTATTTATTTATTTATTAATGAAATAATCAGTTTTACAACCTTTGAGTCAGGGACCCGTTTACAAAGGTACCTTGTCATTGGGGGAGACAACAATTAAGTGAGGTTCAGGACAGAGGTTACATACAGGTGAGATACATAAATACACACGTAGAGTTACAGGCAACAATTATACAGGTACATGCATATGTTGGGTTACATGCATCATTATATAACATCATACACATCAGTATATAACATCATTGTTACGGTCTGTTCTATTGTGCCAGCATCCAGGCGTCTATGGGACCCAAAAGGCATAGAGCTAAGCGAGACGGGGTTTTGGTCCACTGCAGGCAATTACAACAACGGCTGTCAATAATGTGTTGGCAGAGGGCAAATTTGAACCGCCAATCCAGGGATCTTAGTGATAGCCTCAGGAAGGAGTTAAACCAGGCGGGGCTTTATGATGAAAGGATCTTTGCAGCGAGAGGTCCTTGCCCTGGGAACTATGAAGGTGGCTGCGTGGAGTTACGGGTTGGCAAAGGCCGGACAGCCAGCTGCAGGGATGAAGAGACCCTGGTGGGCAGAGCCCTGATATGGATTTTTTGGCCAGTAGGCAGGTGTGATATTTCAGTCTTTCCTCAAGAGTGAGTATGTTAGCAGCGGAGTATAGCAGACAGGTGTGAGTTCTGCTGTGGGCACCGGTGAGGAGCCTACAGGCTTTGTTAATAGAGGCCTGGACTTTTGTTAAGGAGGAGGGGTCAGCCGCTGCGTAAATTGGAAGTCCGTAGTCGGCCAGGGACAACACAGATGAGGTGATGGCTAATTTTAAGGCAGATTCCGGGAGGCAATCTTTATGGCGGTAGAGGAGCCCAGTCCTGGAGTTCATGGCTGATGACAGGGCTTTTAGGTGGGCGTGGAATGTAAGGCCTGCATCAAAGGTGATGCCCAGATACTTATATGCTGTTACCTGTTCTAGTGGGAGGAGCATGCTGGTGGTGATGTGAAGGGGAGTATCCTTGGCGCTGTTTTGCTGATGGGAGAACAGCATTGACTTTGTTTTTTTCAGGTTCAGGACTAGTTGATGGTTATTGAACCATTTTTCGGCTTAGAGGAAGGTGCTTTGCAGTGTGCCTTGGAGTAGGAGTGGGTCAGAGTGTGATGCTAGGATTACTGCATCATCAGCATAGAGCAGTATTTTGTTGGAGCAGGAGCTTGGGAGGGTGTTTAGGAATAGACTGAAGAGGGTGGGTCCAAGGTTGGAGCCTTGCGGGACCCCTGAGAGTACTGGTAGGTTGGAGGAGAGGGTCCCATTTAGCTTAACTTTTTGGGACCTGTTGTGCAAGTAGCTTGAGAACCAATTCAGAGGGCCGGATGAGAATCCCAGTTGGCTTAGGGAGTTTAACAGCAAGGGGTGGCACACAGTGTCAAATGCCTTGGATAGGTCTATGAAAACTGCCCCTGCAAGTTGACCCTTGTCAAGCGCAGAGTGTATGTGGTGGCAGAATTCCAGAAGGGCGGTGGACGTGCTGTGGCCAGGATGAAACCCATGTTGCTCAGGACATAGAAGGTTGTATTTAGATAGGTATTCTGTGAGCTGTGAGGTTACTATTTTTTCTAAAGTTTTGGAGGGAGGATGGAGATGGGCCTGTAGTTATTTGGTAGTATACGGTCCCCAGACTTATGGATGGGGGTTACTTCAGCCTGCTTCCAAGCATCTGGAAATTGGTCTAAGCATAAGGATTTATTTATGATGAGCGTGAGGGGGATAAGCATGACATCCAGCGTGAGGCGGAGCATCCTGGAGTCAAGAGGGTCATTACTTGGGTTATGAGAGGCAAGGGACTTTAGAAAAAAAGGTTTGGCATCATGGGGTGAGATCATCCGGAAGTGGAATTGCAGCCTGGAAGTGTGAGTGTGGGTGGGCGTGGAAACTGGGTCAAAAAAATGGGTAGGGAGAACTGCACTTGAGTCCGTGAAGATTTTATTAAGGCAGTCTGCAATATATGTTAGGTCTGTTGAGACTGCCCCATTTATGACAATCTGAGATGGGGGGGGGGGGAGCGGGTTTTACCATTCAGTTCTTTAATGTTGTCCCAGAAGGCTCTGGATGAACCCCAGGAGGATGTCAAAGCAGCCTGATAGTATTTAGCTTTTGCCTGCTTGATAGCCCAGGTGCATTGGTTGCGGGCTGCCCTATAGGCATGCCTGTCTGCCACCCTACCAGAGTCGTTTGCTATGTGCCAAAGATTATCTCTCTTTTTTAGTTGCTGGATCAGTGCAGGGGATATCCATGCAGCAGTCCGTTTTTTTAGTCTAGATGTGGTGAAGGGGGCAAACAGGTCACAGGCGTGGTTGAAGGCCGTAGTGAGGTAGGTTAGGGCAGAGTTTATGTCTGATGCATGGGCCACTGGGGTCCAGTTGACTTGTGCGAGGTGACGTTTGAGGTTGTCAAGACCCCTGGGGAGAAATCTGCGTCAAGGGGTGTTGCTGTACACAGGGCTGAGTGTGGGGGAGGACCAAAAGCAGATGACAGGGGAGTGGTCGCTAAGTGAGTCCGCAAGGACTTATACAGATGCCAATTTATGTGGCCGGTTAGAGAGGACTACGTCCAGGAGTGAGCTGGTTCCCGTTGCTTTGTTGAGTCTAGTGGGCTGAGGGACCATTTGAGACAGGTCAAGGGCTGCAAGCTCATCCTTTATATTATCAGACGAGGGGCTGAGCCAGTTGGTGTTTAAATCTCCCAATATTAGTTGTTCAGCCTTCTGGGGTAAGGTGGAGAGATAGTCAAGGAGGGAGGTGACCGCTAGATTTTTTGTACTCGGGGGGTATGTAAGCCGTGGTTAGGTATAGGGGGCCACGACCAGGGTAAGGTGTGATTTTGAGAGTAATGGCTTGCGCTTCATGGTTGAGCTTAGGGGTAGGGAGGGCATGACCCAGAACCAAGTCGCGCAAGTAGATAGCACACCCCCCTCCACGCCTGCCCATCCTATCAGCCCTGAACAGGGAAAAACCTGGTAGAGAGATGGCTGAGTCAGGCGTGAGCAAGGAGAGCCAGGTTTCTGCTAGCATGAGAATGTCAGGGAATATTAGGTGACCCAGCATTGGAGAGCTGCAGTCTCTTAGGAGACTACATATGTTCATGAAAGCACTGGAGACCTTTGCCACAGGTGGGCTGGGGCGTGGCAGAGTTGGCGGGCCCAGGGTTTGGGTGCACATTGCCTGAGAGCAGGAGCAGCAGAAAAATTAGGTGCCTCACAGGGTAGTGGTTGTTGAGGGTGGGGTGCATATGCAGCTGCCGAGACCTCACAAGGGTGGTGCATGGGATGGGAAGAGAGAAAAGAACCGGAGACACTAGCGAGGAGAGTGACCATTTGTGATCGAATTCATGATACTGAGGGTTGCGCTTTGGCGGTGGGTGGGGGTAGTGTGGTAGTCCAGGGTTCAGGATGGATTTGGGGGGATGGACTGAGAGGTAGATGTGCAATAAGCTGAGAGAAAAACAGGGTATTGAGTGTGGGGGGATTGTGGTTTGGTTGGGGGCAGGTCAGTGGGAGATATAAAGGGGTTGAGGGTGAGCAGTGGGTGCTGTGGTAGGAGAAGTACAAGTATAGCAAGGAACATGTTTGTGAGAGATATATCAGTAGGGAGAGTAGAAATTGAGTGCAGGCTTCCTCTAGTGCTGGAAGGATATAACCAGCAAATGGGAAAGTCGACTGATTGGTTCTGGCACCCCATGTGAGTATGCCTATATAAGGGAGAGCTGACCAAGGGTGGTGGTGGGGGTGGGGAGCGACAGGCAGCGTCGGCGGGCAGAGTCACTTCAGACAAAGGAGCCACTGGCAATGCAGCTCTAGCTTGTCCTGGTATGTACCTGGGAGGTCCATTCGTTTTCTTCCCCGCTTGCAACGGAGGGAGGGGGGAGGACTCTTGGGTTCAGTCCTCACAACAGCCTGGGGGAGAAGAAAGAGACAGGCTGATTAAATAGGGTTCGGGAGGATTATCGAGTTGCTGGGGGGCCGGGGTAGGGAATACAAGGCAATGCAACAGTAAAATCAGAAAATTAAGAAGCAGTTTGGATCTAAAGCAGAGAAAGTAAGAAACGCTTTTAAAGGTAGCAGTTGGGATCGGTGCAGAGACAGAGAAAACGTTTTAACGGGAGGCTATGCACATTAATTTAAGCAGTAGTTTGGTACAAGTGCAGACACAGTAAAAGGGAGGCTATGCTGCAGAAACAGTAGAGGATCAGCAAAAAAAAAAATAAACTGTCTGCATTGTCAGGCCGAGCCTCTATTTTAAAAAGGACCAAGCGAGTCACTTCAGACAAAGGGCCACTGGCAATGCAGCTCTAGCTTGTCCTGGTATGTACCTGCTGGAGGTCCGTTCATTTCTCCCGCTTGCGGAAGGGAGGGGAGGACTCCTGGGTTCAGTCCTCATGACCGCCTGGGAGGTCCGTTCGTTTTTTCCGCTGCAACGGAGGAGGGGAGGACTCCTGGGTTCAGTCCTCACGACCGCCTGGGAAGTCCGTTGTTTTCCCCGCTGTCACGGAGGGAGGGGAGGGACTCCTGGGTTCAGTCCTCCGACCGCCTGGGAGGTCCGTTCGCTTTTTTCCGCTTGCAACGGAGGGAGGGGAGGACTCCTGGTTCAGTCCTCACGACCGCCTGGGAGGTCCGTGCATTTTCTACCCGCTTGCAATGGAGGGAGGGGAGGACTCCTGGGTTCAGTCCCACACCACCTGGGAGGTCCGCCCATTTCTTCCTGTTTGCAATGGAGGAGAGGGGGACCCTGTTCAGTCCTCACGACCGCCTGGGAGGTCCGTTCGCTTTCTTCCCGCTTGCAACGGAGGGAGGGGAGGACCTCGTTCAGTCCTCACGACCGCCTGGGAGGTCCGTTCGTTTTCTTCCCCGCTTGCAATGGAGGGAGGGGGAGGACTCCTGGGTTCAGTCCTCACGACCGCCTGGGAGGTCCGTTCGTTTTCTTCCCCGCTTGCAACGGTTGCAGTGTCAGTGGCTCAGTAGGTAGCACACTCGACTCTGAGGCCGGGAGATCAGAGGGCCGTGGGTTCAGTTCCCACATCTGGCACTTGGGTTAATATCCCAGTACTGACACTGTAATGCAGCATGAGAGGGGTGCTGCATTTCTGAGGTGCCGTCTTTCGGATGAGACGTTAAACCGAGGTCCCATCTGCCTGGATTGGTGGTAGTTCAGGTGGATGTTAAAGATCCCATGGCACTTATCGAAAAGAGTAGGGGAATTTCCCCAGTGTCCTGGCCAAATTTCCCTCATTCACTAAAAAATACCACCAACAGCTTAATCTGGTTCAAGGTCAGTTGGAATTCATCTGTATCCCCCTCCCCCGGGTCGTGCCTGAAAATAGGCAAGATTTGTCTAGTGCACTTACCTGGTCAACAAAAACTAAAATAAATAAATAAATAAAAACGGAGGGAGGGGGGAGGACTCCTGGGTTCAGTCCTCACAACCGCCAGAGGCTTTGTTGAAGTCCAGATATACAACATCCACAGGTTTCCTCTTATCAATTAATATCAAGGAAGATTCTTGTGACAATCATAAGAAAGAGAATTGTTAAGCACTTAGTGAAAAATAACTTAGGCTGCATATCTCAATATGGTTAAGGGGAAATTATGCCAGACCAATCTTTTTGCATTTTTTTAAATGTCACCAGGGAGCTTGATAAGAGGAAACCTGTGGATGTTGTATATCTGGACTTCAACAAAGCCTCTGAAGTTGTACCACCCAGAAGATTCATTCATAAAATGGAAAACCTTGAAAAGTTTAGGTAATTTTTTGCTTTTCTATTCTTATTCAGGTGTATCACTTTGCGTGTTTCAATGCTGAAGTTCGTTTACCATTTTCAGCCTACTTTACGAGCATATCCAGATCCCTCTGCATTTTATTAACCTGCTGCTGAATGCAACTGCCATTCCCGCTGTATTTTGGTGTCTTCAGCAAACCTGGCAACCCAGATACTGGTGGTCACCTCCAGATCATGTTTATGTTGTGAGACATTAGCCCCAGGAGACAACGTTGGGGGACTCCACTGGCCACTTGTTTTCATGTGGATAGATTATCATTTGTTATAACCCATTGTTTCCTGCTCTACAACCAGTTTCTAATCCACTGAAATTACATGACTAATTATACCTAAGATCTCCAGTTTGTGAAATAGTCTCCTGTGTGGCACAGTGCTGAAGGCACTGCTGAAGTCCAGGTACAGGGGCCTTAGACAAATAGCACACACAGTAACCTTCTCGGAAGTGCTGCCTGTCTATGACATGGATGAGGCTAGGGTGCTCCACACCATGGGGTTCAATCAGTGGTTGAAAAACTGGTGCAGAGCTCAGGGATTTGGCTTTATTGGGGACTGGGGGTCCACCTGAAGGGATGCAGGCCTATACTGGCGTGATGGTCTCCATCTATCCAGGAGGGGAACCAGGATCCTAGGTGATAGGTTTAAATACTTCATTGGCAAGCATTTAAACTATCCAAGGGGGGAGGCACTGGAAAGGAACAGGGAGATCCTAGCCCCTCCCCCCAAAAAATCAGGGTACTAAGTGAGGTAGACACCAACATAGAGAAGTCAATAGGGAGAAGCGCAGGGGTAAATGGAGAAAGTGACAAATGCATTAAGGACAGGGATGGGGCAAAAAGGGGTAAGGCCATCAAGAAATGGAGGGTAATGAGTACTAATGCCCGTAGTCTGGGCAACAAGCTCCCTGAACTGGTGGCCTTGATGGAAGAGAGATGCCTGGATATCGTAGCAGTCACAGAAACATGGTACACAGAGAAGCATGACTGGGATGTTAATACCAGGGTACACAACCTACAGGAGAGAAAGGAGGGCATGGGGAGAAGCTCTCTATGTAAGGGAAGGGATAAAAGCAACTGAACAAAAGAGTAAACAGGGAGGGGAGGAGAGGAGGCACTGTGGGTCACCTTAGAGACTGGAAATGGCACCACAATCCACACAGGGGTTGTATACAGACCCCCATGTCAGGGGGAAGGAATGGACAAGGATATGATAGAAGGCATACATAGGATGGCAGAGAAAGGGGAGATACTGTTGATAGGGGACCTTAATATATCCAGATGTTAACTGGAGCACCTTTGCTGCAGCCACATCCAAAAGCAGGGCCATTCTTGATGCCCTTCAGGTGGCATGCCTCAGACAGCTAGTTTTGGAACCTACTCGTGAGACAGCAATCTTAGGCCTCGTAATTTCAAATGGGGACAGTGAGAGGATCTCAGATCTAGAAGTGGGTAGCCATTTGGGAACAAGTGACCACCAAACAGTGTGGTTCATGATAAACTCAGCTACAGAATCAAGCCATACAAAAGTGAGGGTTCTGGACTTCAGGAGCTGACTTTGGCAAGATGGGAGAGTGCCTTAGAAAGCATTAGCAAACAGGCTAGAAGGAGGGTGGAGCAACAATGGGGAAATATCAAAACTGACATCACAGAGGCAACAAGCCTTTGTGTGAAGCAAATAAACAAATCAAAACGAAAGAAAAAGCCACTATGGTTCTCAAAAGAGGTGGCGGTGAAGGTTAGGGAGAAAAAGATAGCATTTAGGAAGTATAAGGAAACACAGAAGGAGCAGGACAGAGAACTGTACCAGTTAAGGCAGAAGGAAGCAGGGACAGTAGTCAGAATAGCAAAGGCACAAACTGAGGAAAGATAGCCAACTCGGTTAAGAAGGGGGATAAAACATTTTACAGGTATATCAGGGAGCATAGAAAGACAAAGGGAGGGATAGTAAGGCTGAATAGAATGGATGGTGGGTGGGCAGAGAGTGACAGTGAAAAACCAGGGATACTGAATGAATACTTCTCTTCAGTATTCACAAAAGAGGAAGTGGGGGAGGTGCCTAATCCAATTAACAGAAGCACTCTGGAGAGGGGGGTCGATCCCAGTCCTTTCACAGAAGAAAGGGTTCTGAAAGAACTAGTAGAACTGAAGGTGGACAAAGCAATGGGGCCAGATGGAATTCACCCCAGAATTCTAAAAGAATTAAGCAGAGAACTAGTGACACCACTGACTACCCTTTTTAACAAATCATGGGAGGATGGTGTGATACCTGAGGACTGGAAGAAGGCTGATGTGATTCCCCTTCACAAAAGTGGGAGCAAGACAGAGGCAGGAAACTACAGACCTGTCAGTTTGACCTCATTGGTAGGGAAAGTGATGGAATCACTTCTGAAGGAAAGAATTGTTGAGTACCTAGAGGCCAGTGGGGCACAGGACCCAAGGCAGCATGGGTTCACAGCGGGAAGGTCATGTCAGACGAATCTAATTGATTTCTTTGAATGGGTGACCAAAGTAGTAGACCAGGGAGGGGCTGTGGACATGGCCTACCTAGACTGTAGCAAGGCATTTGACAGTCCCACACAAAGATTAGTAGTCAAATTAACCAGCCTTGGAGTGGGTCCTAGGTGGTAGCCTGGGTAAACATTGACTGAACAACAGGACACAGAGGGTAATTGTAAATGGAGACCACTCTGAAGAAAGAGGGGTTACTAGTGGGGTACCGCAGGGTTCAGTACTGTGTCCAGTCCTTTTTAATGTCTTTATAAGTGACATTGCAGAGGGACTGAAGGAAATGTATGCCCTTTACAGATGACACAAAGATCTGCAACAGGGTTGATACACAAGGAGGCATGGAAAGGATGAGAAAGGGACTTAGCAAGGTTGGAGGAATGGTCTGAAGTATGGCAGCTTGGATTCAATGCAAAGAAGTGCAAGTAATGCACCTGGGAACAAAACCAGGGAAGATTATACAATGTAGGTAGTAACAACAACAAAATGGAAAGAGACCTGGGGTAATCATATCAGATGACCTTAAGGTTGGCAAGCAATGTGAGAAGGCAGTAGGAAGGGCTGGGGGGATACTGGGATGTATAGGGAGAGGCATCACCAGCAGAAAACAGGAAGTTGTTATCCCCCTGTACAGACAGTTGGTGAGACCCCATCTGGAGTACTGCATCCAGTTCTGGAGACCCCATTTCCGCAAGGACATAGACAGGATGGAGGCAGTTCAGAGGAGGGCAACTAAAATGGTGCAGGGTCTGCAAGAGAAGCCATGAAGAGAGGCTAAAGGAGCTTAATATGTATACCCTTGAGGAAAGGAGGGAGAGGGGGGACATGATAGAAACGTTTAAGTACCTCAGTGGAATCAACAAAGTCCAAGAGGGTAGCATCTTTCAGAAAAAGAGATGTGCAAGAACAAGGGGACACAATTTGAAGATAGAGGGGGGACGGCTCAAGGGCAATGTGAGGAAGTATTTTTTCACAGAGAGGGTGGTGGATGCATGGAACAGCCATTCTGAGGAGGTTGTGGGGTCTAAAACAGTGGGAGAATTCAAGAATGCATGGGACAGACATAAGGCAATTTTTGAGGGGGGTAGGAAGAAATAGGCTGTTGGTTAAATAGGATCTGCAGCTTATCCTCTAGGTAGGGAAATGGGCAGACTAGGTGGGCTGTAATGGTCCTTTATTTGTGTTTCGCTTTCTGCCAGTGTTCCACCCTCCTGACCAACTCCGACTTGGAGTTGATAATCCTAAAGTCCAGGGGGTGGCATTTTCATTGTCGACCTCCCTTGGTGCTTCCATACATATTAAGCTCCTTTAGTCTCTCTTCGTATGGCTTCTGGTGCAGACCCTGCACCATGTTAGTTGCCGTCCTCTGGACCACCTCCATCCTGTCTATGTCCTTACAGAGATGGGGTCTCCAAAACTGCACGCAGTACTCTAGATGGGGTCTCACCAACTGTCTGTACAGAGGGATAACAACTTCCTGTTTTTACTGGTGATGCCTCTTCCTATACATCTCAGTATCCCCAGCCCTTCTTACTGCCTTCTCACATTGCTTGCTTACCTTTAGGTCATCTGATATGACTACCCCAAGGTCCCTTTCCATTTTGTTGTTGTTAGTACCCCACATTGTGTACTCTTCCCTGGGTTTTGTTTCCCAGGTGCATTACCTTGCACTTCTTTGCACTGAACAGTCCTTTGGATATGGAGATTGCTGACTTGGGGGTGGAACCAGTCAGCTGGTCTGACCATCACACCATAAGGTTCAGTTTCAGGTCTTCCCCTAATAGGTCTGCCCCTACGGAGATGGTTCAGTACCGCCCTTTAAGGGATGTTAGTCCCAGTGACCTGATGGCAGTACTGGACCTATCAGGTTTGTCTGGTGAATGCATGAGTCCAGATGATCTCGTAATGGCCTATAATAAGGCTGTGGGAGATGCTCTGGACAAGATTGCTCCTGTTCGTGTTTGGCCTCTCACCCTCCGTTCAAGGAGTCCTTGGTTTAATGGCTCCTTGAAGGAGTTAAGGAGAGTAGGCTGAAGGTTGGAGAGAGCCTTGCGGAAGTTCAGTAATGATGCTGACAGGCTTAGGTTGATGGCACATTATGATGGCTATCAATCAGAAATCACCCATAAGAAGGCAGAGTTCCTGTCCAGGGAGATTTCTGCTGCACAGAATCGACCGGCTCAGCTTTTCTGGACTGTTGACAGATTGTGCAATCCAATCTGTCTCCAGCCCAGAGAAGCCTTTTCTCAGCTAAGATGCGAGGAGTTTGCTCGGTTCTTTGCAGAAAAGGTTGCTAGCATCAGGTCCGGTATCGGTCTGACTCCTCCTTTAAGGGATTGCAGTTGTCGATGGGAAGTGTTATCCACCCGGTCTGTCTGGTCAGATTTTCTCCGGCTGGAGTTCACTGACATTGTGAAGATCATCCAAGCACTGCGGCCAACCAGTTGTAGTTTGGATCCGGGTCCTACAACCCTCTTGGTGGGATGTTTAGAGGTTATCTGCCTGATCCTTGCTGACATAGTCTGGAAATCCTTGGAGAGGGGGGTCTTTCCTGATCCCCTTAAGGAGGTGGTAGTTCGACCACTCCTAAAAAAACCCTCCTTGGATCCAGACTGTCTAGCTAACTACTGGCCTATCTCTAACCTTCCTTTTGTTGGACAGGTTATTGAGAAAGCAGTTGCGTTACAACTGGATGATCATCTTACAACTCACAATGTCTATGATACTCTCCAATCTGGTTTCAGGAAGAAGCATAGCACAGAGACTGCCCTTGTCCGGGTGTTAAATGACCTCCTAATGGCTAGAGATCAAAAGGCATGTACCACTCTGGTCCTTCTCAATCTCTCTGCGGCATTTGACACTGTAGACCATGGTGTGCTGCTGGAGCGCCGGTGGATTTATTGTGGACTGTCTGGAACAGTCCTCAAATGGTTTCAATCTTACCTCACAGACAAGTTTCAGAGGGTTACCACTGGAATTTATTCCTCTGGTGCTCACTCCCTGCCTTGTGGGGTACCGCAGGGTTCCATTTTAGCGCCCATGTTGTTTGCAGTGTATATGCTGCCTTTAGGAGATATCATCAGGCGATACAGCTTGGGTTTTCACTGTTACGCAGATGATACTCAGCTGTATCTGTCCTTTCCGCCCGGGCAAGATGGTGCTCTCTCCATGCTAGACAACTGCCTTACTGAGATCAGATTATGGATGAGTTCTAGCTGGTTGAGACTGAATACGGATAAGACTGAGGTGTTGGTAGTGGACCCGGGTCGCCCGGTGATGGGTTTGGGGGTTGGCCAACCGCCGGGCTTATTGCTCGGTGGTATGTCGCTCACTACCTCTGATCAGGTGTGAAATCTGGGTGTTATTTTTGACGACGGCTTGACCTTAAAATCTCAGGTGTCAGCCGTGGTCAAATCCTCTTTTTTTCATCTGAGGAATATCGCCCGGATTAAACGCCTGGTCCCACCGGGCGATCTGCCAGCGTTGGTAAATGCCTTTATCACTACCCATCTTGACTACTGTAATTCCCTGTACCTAGGGCTATCTGGGGTTGATATCTGTCGCCTGCAGTTGGTGCAGAACGCGGCGGCAAGGCTTTTGACTGGGATCTCTAGATCCAGTCATATTACGCCTGTGCTCCACCAACTGCACTGGCTGCCTGTTAGGTGGCCGATTACCTATAAGGTTGGTTTACTAACCTTTAAAGCCCTACATGATCAGGGACCCGGCTACCTGAAAGATCTCCTGGTACCCTATTGCCCCCTCCGTCCTCTACGCTCCGCCAACGAGGGATTGCTGGAGATTCCCAAGGTTCGATTAAAAACGTCTGAATCTCATGCTTACGCCTTTTCAGCACCAACCCTGTGGAATTCTCGACCTCGTTGGTTGAGAGATTGTCCAACCGTCGAGAAGTTTAAAAATGAGGTAAAGACATATTTATTTGGCTTAGCTTATCCTAGTTATGGCTTTTAATTTATTATTTTAACTTATGTACTTATGTGAATCATTGTACAGCGCCTTGGTTTTGAAAGGCGCTTTATAAATAAAGATGATTTGATTTGATTTGATTTGAATCTAAGCTGCCATACTTTTGACCATTCCTCCAACCTTGCCAAGTCCCTTCTCATCCTTTCCACCCCCTCCTTGTGTATCAGCCCTGTTGCAAGTCTTTGTGTTGTCTGCAAAGAGGCATATTTTGCCTTCCATTCCCTCTGCTATGTCACTTATAAAAACATTAAAAAGGACCGGACCCAGTACTGAACCCTGCGGTACCCAGCTAGCAACCCCTCTTTCTTCAGAGTGGCTTCCATTTACTATTACCCTCTGTGTCCTGTTGTCTAGCCAATTTTTTACCCAGGCTACCACCCTGGGACCCACTCCCAGGCTGGCTAATTTATTTATTAATCTTTTGTGTGGGACTGTGTCAAATGCCTTGCTGAAGTTTAGGTAGGCCATGTCCACAGCCCCTCCCTGGTCTGCTACTTTGGTCATTGGCCAGTCAAAGACATCTATTAGATTCGTCTGACATGACCTTCGCACTGTGAATCCATGCTGCCTTGGGTCCTGTGCCCCGATGGCTTCTAGGTACTCCGCAATTCTTTCTTTCAGAAGTGATTTCATCATTTTCCCTACCACTGAGGTCAAACTAACAGGTCTGTAGTTGCCTGCCTCTGCTTTGCTCCGACTCTTGTGAAGGGGAATCACATCCACCCTTCTCCAGTCCTTTGGTACCACACCATCCTCCCATGATTTGTTAAAAAGGGTAGTCAGTGGTGTCATTAGTTCTCCCCTTAGTTCTTTTAGAATTCTGGGGTGAATCCCATCAGGGCCCATTGCTTTGTCCACCTTCAGTTTTAGGAGTTCTTTCAGAACCCTTTCTTCTGTGAAAGGACTGGTATCGAGCCCCTATCCAGAGTGCTTCTATTGATTTGATTAGGTACCTCCCCCTCCTTTTCTTTTGTGAATACTGAGCAGAAGTATCAGTATCCTTGCTTTTTCACTGTCACCCTCTGCCCACCCACGCTCCTCTTTAGAAAGCCTCATTATCCCTTCCTTGGTCTTTCTTTGCTCCCTAGTGTACCTATAAAAGGTTTTATCCCTCTTCTTAACTGAATTGGCTATCTTTTCCTTGGTTAGGGCCTTTGCTATTCTGACTGCCTTCCCCACTTCCTTTTGCTTTAACTGGTACAGTTCTCTGTCCTGCTCCACCTGTGTTTCCTTATACTTTCTATATGTTATCTTTTTCTCCCTAACCTTCCCCGCCACCTCTTTTGAGAACCATAGTATTTTTTTCCCTTTGTTTCAATTTATTTGCAACACACAAAGACTTGTTGCCTCTGTGAGGACAGTTCTGATGTTTCCCCATTGTTCCTCCACCCCTCCTTCTTGCCCGTTTGCTAGTGCTTTTCTGAGACACTCTTCCATTTTGACAAAGTCAGCCCTCCTAAAGTGCAGTACCCTTACTTTTGTATGGCTTGACTCTATGGCTGTGTTTATCATGAACCATACTGTTTTGTGGTCACTTCTTCCCAGATGGCTACCCACTTCTAAATTTGAGATCCTCTCTCCATCCCCGTTTGAGAGTACAAGGTCTAAGATTGCTCTCTCCTGAGTTGGTTCCAACACTAGCTGTCTGAGGCATGTAGGGCACCAAGAATGACACTGCTCTTGGATGTGACTGCAGCAAAGGTGTTCCAGTTAACATCTGGCATATTCAGGCCCCCCATCAACAATATCTCCCCTTTTTCTGCTATCCTAAGGATGCCTTCTATCATTTCCTTGACCATTTCCTCCCCCTGAGATGGTGGTCAGTATACAACACCCATGTGGATTGTGGTGCTATTTCCTGTCTCCAGGGTGACCCACAGTGCCTCCTCTCCTCCCTGTTTACCCTTTAGTTCCATTGCTTTGATCCTTTCCCTTACATAGAGAGCTACTCCTCCTTCTCCTCTTCTACCCTCCCTGTCCATCCTGTAGACTGTGTAACCTGGTATGTTGACATCCCAGTCATGGTTCTCTGTATACCATGTTTCTGTGACTGCCACAATAGCCAGGTGTCCCTCTTCCATCAAGGCCACTAGTTCAGGGAGCTTGTTACCCAGCCTACAGGAGTTGGTACTGACTGCCCTCCATTTTACATACTAACATACTAGACGCCAGCAGAGTAGGCCTATTGGTCAATCAAGTCTGCTCGTTCTTCAGCACCCTAACTGGGTACTGTAGCCCTCTATCTATCTCCTTCCACTGTTACTCCATCCCCCAGTCCTGCCACCTTTACCCCTACTGGCTTTACTCCTTTTAGCCCCATCCCTGTACTTACTGCCTTTGCCTATTTCTCCATTTACCCCCACCCTTCTCCCTATGAACTTCTCTATCTTGGTGTTTACCTCACTAATTACCCTATTTTTTTGGGAGTGGGCTGGAATTTTCCTGCTCCTTTTCAGTGCCTCCCACCTTGACTAGTTTAAATGCTTGCCAATGAAGCATTTAAACCTATCACCTAGGATCCTGGTTCCCCTCCTGCACAGATGCAGCCCATCACACCAGTATAGGCCTGTATCCTGTATCCCTCCAGGTGGACCCCCAGTCTCCAGTGAAGCCAAAACTCTGAGCTCTGCACCAGTTTTTCAACCACTGATTGAATCCCATGGTGCAGAGCACCCTAGCCTCACCCATGCCATAGACAGGCAGCACCTCTGAGAAGGTTACTGTGCATGCTACTTGTCTAAGGCCCCTCCCCAACTCCACAAACTCCTCCTACACTGCTCTGATACCATTTCCAGCCAGGTCATTTGTCCCTAGGTGGACAATGACGTCCAGCTCCCTCCCCTGTGCAGCTGCTCCCGCGATCCTGAGGATTCGCTCCCTGTCTCTCCAAGCCATGGTGCTGGGCAGGCATCTTATCTCCCTCCCTCTCCCCTGCCTCCCCCAGTTCTGTCCCCTTAACAATTGAGTCCCCCACCAGGAGTTGTTTCCTTCCCTGTGGGGTCCCGTGCCACCCTCCTGTGGGTCTCCTTTGTGGAGGTTCCCAGCATTCTCCTTGGTCTCCACTGTAGGTGCCTCCATAGAGGAACCACACTCTGCCAGAACGGCATATGAACTGTGGAGCGGTATAACTGGAGGGATGTCCCTCTGTTCCTCCACCCTCCCCCTCCCTGAGCCCACTGTGGTCCAACTGCCACTCTTTCTTGGTAACCTCTGAAGCAGTGGCATCGGCCCTTGTGATCCCTGGGTAGGAGAGGATGTCCCCAAAATCCTGGTCAACTCAGACTGGAGAACAGCAACCTCCGTCCTCAGCCCAGAGAGGTGCCTGCAGATAGGACAACACCGTATCCTCTAGAACGTCACCCAGAAGACTGCCACTCCACAGCCACTGCACTGTACCACTCCCATCATGTCTTATTTGTTGCCCCTCGACTGTTTTGTATGCTTACTCTTTCCTCTCTCTGTTTACTTTTTTTGTCTGTTTTTTTTTCTCCCTACTTTTGTACTGCCTCCATGCCTTTACAGCTCCTGCCGTTCCTGTTCTGGAATAGGAAATTCCTGTATTACTCAGTAGTCTCCTTCTTACTTGCTTAGAGACAGACCTCCAGCAGCTCGGGGGTGAGGGAGACCTATTCTTTTCCTTCTAGGATGGAGAGTCTTTTGTGTCTCTGTGATCACTCCTTTCCTTCTCCCAAGCAGGACGTTCCTGTTGTCAGTCAAATCCACTGCCTATAAAAGTGGAACTGGCTAATGGTGGGGGGCGGGGCTGGAAGGGAGGGAGGGCTGTATAGTCTCAGTAGAGGAGTTCTAGCAGCTGCCTCCTTCCCCTTGCTGCTCTCTGTCAAAAGCTAACTAGGGAAGTTTTAAATACAGACACCTGGTTTTCTGTTGCCTAGGCCACCCCCCCCCAATTTACAGCTCTTCTCTTCACCTAGCTAACAGCACAGATAACAGTTCCCTTCCCCCATCTCAGACAAGCACACCAACTCTTGTTTTTTTTTACCCTAATTGAAGGTCCCAGTAGTACAGTTCTAGTTCTTTAGTCCCAATAGAAGAGTTCTAGCAGCTGCCTCTTTCCTCTTGCTGCTCTCTTGTTCCCTTGTTATTTTAAAGATACACATTTCAGTGTAATGTCACACGGTTGTTGGAGCAAAACAGAGAAGTTAGGTGATTTAATTATTATTAGAGCAGCGTGAACCTCCAAAAGTTCAATCATGTAAATTTCAAACCAGGCAAAGTGCCCCATGTTCTGAGTAGGTTCACAGTGCACATGGTCAGCTAGGAAGATAAACAAAAAATAAATAGAAAAACTTTCCAACCCTCCTCAGCTGGTGAGGGCTAGTCCCTTGGCCACGCCTCCCCAAACCCAATTAATTTCCCACCCTCACTGTCATACTAGTTAGCATGTCATTTTACGCTATGCAAATCTTACCCAACAGTTAGCTTTTTCTGTCCCTCCAAATGGATTTAATCTTATTTATTAGAATTGTTAGAACTGTTACAATTGTTATTTTAATGCCACTGTTCTGCTTTATGCATATGATTTCTCCTTAATTGTATATCTGTGCTTTGCTGAACCATGCTTTTGTCGACCTCTACATTGCCTTGTATCTTGTTTCTATTATCTTGTCCTTAGCAGGACTTCCTTGTAAATGAGCTTGCTCAATGGAGTCTTCCTGGTGAAATAAACATGAACTCCACCCCCTCCATCCACATAT
This sequence comes from Neoceratodus forsteri, assembly GCA_016271365.2. Taxonomy (NCBI): domain Eukaryota; kingdom Metazoa; phylum Chordata; order Ceratodontiformes; family Ceratodontidae; genus Neoceratodus; species Neoceratodus forsteri. The sequence goes on from CM057456.1 coordinate 32,234,828, forward strand.
ACAGATAGCTCTCCCCCTCTCTCTCGCGTGTGTTCTCTCTATGTATATATATATATACATATATATATATATATATATATATATATATATATATATATATATAATATATATATATATATATATATATATATATATATATATATATGTATATATATATATATATATATATATATATATATATATATATATATGTTATATATATATATATATATAATAACTGATCAGCAATTTTTCCTATGGGCTGGACCAGTTGATATTTCCCGTAACAACCAGCTGGTTGTTATGGCATTCAAAACCATTTGAATCAGAGTATGCCACCCTTCATTGGCTCTTGTCTTTCTTGTGGGTTGGATAACAGTTCAAAAAACATGGCGGTTCCGTCGCTCGCTTACCACGGAGCCACCACAACATGACTCTTCTGTTAAATATCTGGTTGATCCTACCTTTCACAGATTTTAAAAGCTGTATCTTTGCTCCTGAAATGATTTCAGTGCACCACCGCATAGTTTTGTATATCCAGTTGATCCTGCTGTTTGCCCGATCGCTGGTGTGAACATTAAGCTGGAAAGGAGCCCTGCATTCAAAGTGTGATCGGACCAGACTGTAAGTATAAAAAAATTGCTGCCCAGTGTATTATAAAAAATTAAAGATTGGGGAAGAGGGTGCTATGAGAATTTTATGCACACTCTCGTTGTGGGATGCTTTGATAAACCCCTCAGGCTTCGCCCTCAGGGTTTAGGTAGCATCCCACAACTCGGGGTTGCATTAAATTCTCATAGCATCCCCTTCCCCATCCTTTATTCTCTCTCTATATACATATTTACACACACACACACACACACACACACACATATATATATATATATATATATATATACTGTATATAGATATACACACATGCACACACACATATATATTATATATATTTGGGGTGGAAGGATATAGAATTTGTAACGGATATCGGATCCAGATTTTTGACCTAAGTTATCTGATCGGATACAGACATCAATTGGATTGGATTTAGTGCGGGAATAAGTTGCTGTTACCTGTTCATCCACATCCCCACATAGCCACATCCCCCTCATTCCCCACATATTCCCCAATGTAATAATAAAATATTGACAGCTGTCAGTATAAAATATAAGTACTTTTTTTTTTCAAGTTCACAAACTTGTGCATAGGCACTAGAATTTATTCATATTCTGTTTTATGAACAGTAGCATATTTGCGTTCTCAGGGGATAGTCTGGACCTCCAATTGGTAATAATATCCCGTTATACTAAAAACACGTTCGCTTGGCATGCTTGTAGAGGGTGGTGCTAGGTATCTTCTGGCAATGTTGGATAGTGTTGGAAAGCATTGTTCTTGTGTTTTCCAGTATAGTAGTGCTTCGGGGGTGCTTTTCTGGGGGGATCAGGCTTTCGGTCAAATAGATATCAAGCTCCTGATTCTGTTGTGGAACCCCATCAATTACTGATGCTGCAAAATAATAAAATCTGTTAAGTGTGATGATATTAAAACATTTATTTTTAATTTTTATGCCAAAGTTATTTACAGTCTTCTGGGAGTGCATTATTTTGGGAGAAAGAGACCCATGGATCATCAGCTTCTGAATCACACTCACTGGCTGCGTACTTGAGTGTTCGTTTTGGCTTTTTCTGTTGCTCCTCAGACTGCTCTTCCACAAGCTGTTTCAGGACAGCTTTAGCAAAACTTTTGCCACATTCGGTTCTGAAAAAATGAAGCTTGTATCTAGCATCAAGTACAGTTGCCACGACAACCTCCTTCATTGACTCGTACAGTACTGGAGTAAGCGTTTATCCATTGACAAATGCATGGAATTCTTCATAGCTTGCAGCCCTGGTACAGTAATGCCTTCGATAGAATGATACAAAACAGTTGAAGTAGGGATTATATCTGAGACACAAGCGCAGTCAGCACTAAGCCGCCTAGTTTCAAGTTCAAACAGACATAGCAAGGTGCAAATGTTTTCGGCTAAACCCCATTGTGTGGTGCTAAATGTGCGGGTCTCACATTCTGCTGCATACACAGTTAAGACTCTGCATTGTTCCAACAGCCTCTCCAACATGTAGAATAAGCTGTTCCATCTGGTGGGCACATCTTGAATGAGACGATGTACTGGCAATTTAAGTGTGTTTTCCAGCTCTGCCACCTGCTTTAATTAGTCATGCGACTTGCACCTCATCTGGCAACCTGCATTCCCCAGCCTCTTCGACAAGGCCTCTGGCTGCATCCTTCCTCCTCTGCTCAATCGCCTCTCTCACCTTGCCCCCCCACCTGTCACGTCCTGACCTTCCTACTCTGTCCCACTTACTCGCCCACTATGACCCCTGACTGACTCTTTTCCACACCTTTCTCTCCTCCCCTCCTCCCTCCCCCACACCTCAACATCCCCTCCCTCCTATCACCTTCTCCTTCTGTTCTTGCCCCCATTGCCACCCATTCTACCGCTTCCTGCCTCACTCAACATGCTTGACAATGCCGCCTGGCTGCATCCCCCCCTCCATGTTCTCTGTCCTGCCGCTACTCTTCATCCCCTGACTCGCCCTTCCCGATTTCCAAATGGGATTACCCACCCACGTTTTCACCTGTAAAGTCCTAGAATGCCAACACTGTATCTAAGTGCAATCACCTATGTTTACTATGTATCGTGCTGTTCTACTGTTCGCTGTATTTGGTATTATCTGTACATGTTATTGTGCTTTATACTCTGTTTTGTAACCCCCTCCCCATTATTGACGTGGAACCTTTGTAAATAAGCTCCACTGTGCTCAAAGATACTTTCTAATCCTAGATTGAAATAAATAAAATAAATTTTCAGTAGCTGAAGTTGAATGTTTAAAGTGGCCTACCATTTCCCTTCCCATTGCTAATGAGTCCTCCACAGAGCGCTGTTTCAAGACAGAATCGTGAATTATCAGCTGGAGTGTGTGAGCTACACAGCCAGCACTTGGGACATCACTTAGCTTCATAGCTTTTGAAATGTTAGAGTCATCGTCTCTGATTATCAAGTGTTTCTGATTTGCTTTAATCCCTCATGTGTCAAGTACTGTTAAAAAGTCCTTAGACAGATTCTCCCCTGTATGTTTGTCTGTTAGGTGCTTCAAGTACAACAGCGTCGATCATCTATTTAGGTCAGCATCGATCCAGTGTGCTGTTACTGGTAAATAGGAGATAGTGGAGCATTCTGCGGTCCAGGTATGTGTGGTAAATGCAAAGGACTGTGCATATGACAACTCTTCTTGTATCTTTGCCCTTAATTTATTGTACATTTCTGGTATAATCACCTTCGGAAAATGACTCCTTGAAGGAAGTGTATACCGCTGCTCTAATACTCCTAAGAGCTTTTTAAACCCCTCATTCTCCACTACAGAGCAGGGTTGCTCATCCACTGCTATCAGCTCTGCCACAGCATTTGTAATTTCAATAGCTCTGGGGTGATCGCTGGGAAAGGGGTGTGTACGAGCCAGGCAAGATTCAATGGTCTGTGCCTCCTTTTTAATCTTTTTTGCTGGCGGTTCACATAAATAATCTGCCTGCTTGCTTACTCATTTATTACTTTTTCAGTCTGTAGCTTATCATACTCTGACCGATGCTTGTTTCTGAGATGGCTTAGTAACTCAGAAGTTCCAAAACTCTCTACTGATTAATGTTGGTGTATGGCATAGGCTGCATTTGGCTTTTGAATCCGTTTCAGTAACAACTGTAAAATAAGTCCATACCATGCTTTTGTGAGTCATGATGTAAAAACGTAAACTGACAGACTGAGGCAGGTCCGAGTAAAGGTTTCAATCGCAATAGCTTTCCATCCACAAGTCACACAGCGCAGCTCTATGAACTTGAAAAGAATGAAGCACAGGAGAATGGGGATGAGGTGTCTGAAATTCAGTGCTTGCAATTAAGTTAAATAGAAGTCTGCTTCACACCCACTTAACAGGGGAACGACCAACGGCAACAGCGAATATGTGAGCTCAGCTAACAGCTCAGCTAACAGCCTAACAGGGGGACGAATACCAGCTGCTTAATTAGATACATGAAGCATGTTTTTTTGTAAGGTATTTATCTGAGCACTGCATTCGTTTGCTATAACAAGCAAGATCCAACGGAAGATGTTAACGCTATCTGAATGGAAGGGTTTCATTGGGAATAGCCGAAATTCCGCCCATCCCCAACATACATATCTATATATATATATATATATATATATATCTATATATATATATCTATCTATCTATCTATATATATCTATCTATATATATATATATATATATATATATATATATACATACATACATACATACATATACACACACACACACACACATATACACACACATATATAATTTTGTCACCTCTCAGCATAATGCCTGAAGCCAACACTGTCTTTTAAATTAATCCCCCCTCCCTAGCCCAACCACTGCAGGTCCCAACGTACTGTACAAATATGTAATGGGTGCTCTCCCACTGACTCCTGGTCCTTGATTTGGGGGACAATGGTAGTAATAAACTAGACTAGCTAGTTGGTTCCCACTCCCCGTCCTCTCATATTGTAAAGTGAGATTATAGGTATTCTTCTACAGCCCACTCCCCATCTCCCAGCATATCTTATTTAAAAATGTTCGGGCCACCCCTCCTGACCCCTAATACATGAGTTGGGGGCGCTCTTTTTCAATTTCCAGGCTAGCTAGTAGGGCCCCAAGATGTCATGCCATTCCTTTAGTTAACATTGTACAAGAGTGCCATGTGTGCTTTTGGGACAGAGAGATGTGGCAGACTGGCTGGCATCCAGCCATATATGTTAAGGATGGGGGTGCACTTTGATCTGTCTGCACATGATTATTTGCACTAGGTTTTCTGATAACCATATGGTTTAATCATGTCCTTCCTGTACACATTTTCACATTCTGCCGCTGACACATTTAGGGTAGGACCTATGTATATTGTTAGGTAACATCTATGTGTAACCCCCTTGTTACCCGGGGTTACTAGAATCCCAGTAAGACCTAGTGGTAGGCAGGGAAGGCAGCTTGTGAATCTCCAGTTAAATGGGTTTCACACTGTCTCACTCTGTTCTCAGTTTCAGCTGAGACTGAGGGATGACATCACCAATAGAACTTTCGCAGCTGCATAAGCCACATTGGAATCTGCAGCAAAGGGAGTTAGATAGAACGTTGGGAGTTTTAAAGTGAGAGTCTGCAGTTTGTCTTCAGGAGTGAAGTTTGTACTCAAGTGGTGGAGACCGCTGTTTTCGGGTCTCAGTGCCCCCTCCCTCCCGGGGGGGGGGGGATGTAAAGATTCCCAGCAGATTCCTGGGGCAATCCCCTTAATCCTGCTAGTGGAGGAAAAGCTGCCTGTATAGTCCAAGATTTATTTTGGAAGATGGAAGATTTGTGAGTCGCCTGTGGGGCACCTGCAACTTAAGGGTGAGTGTCTGCTCTGGCTAAAAGGGCATATGTTTTCTTCACCCTGGGACTTGTGTGAAAATCTAGGGATTGAACTACATATTGGGAAGCCTAGAGAAATGGGCCAAGCAAGTAAAAGTAGTGTCAAATCCTAGAGTTTTGTGAAGTGCAAATAATATGTAGAGGAGATGTGACAGACGTCTACCCTTAATCTACACTTAGGAGTTCAGCAAAGGAATGGTTCAGTTTTCCAGAGAAATGGCCGGGTATGGGCTGCGGGAGCTGGAGGTGGGTGGCCCCATCTTTAGTGACCAGGTCCACCTCTACGGATTTCTTCTGTGGTTTCTACTTTGCCTCAGGCACTTGGCCAGTGATGGGGGAAGTACCCAGACATGGGATTGTAAGAAAAATTCTCTCTAAGAGTCGCAGACTCTAGTGTGGTGTGGGGAGCCATGACAGGATAATTGGTTCATTCGTCCAATGGACCGCGGATCAAGTGGCCGGTGGGGGAGCCAGGCCCATGGGAAAACCCAAGTGTGTACAAGTCGGGCTGTGTACCCAAAGCTGCGTGCAAGTCCGGGCTGTGTGCCTGGTGGGTTCAGAGCCTGAGGGCTGGAAATGGTGATAAAGTGTTCTGTAGTCTCTGTAGTATCTGCATTACCAGGAAATGTAGCCCCGTGGGGGTCCATCTATGCTTTGTTTATTCAGCTAGTATGTGAATAAAAGCCACACTGAAGATTCCCATTCCTGGTTCTGGACATTACAGTTATTGCTTCCTGTGTTCGGATTTACTTGGGTGCCCCTGTGCAGATTAGCCAAACCTAGGTCCCCCTGTGCCAAGTAACCTCATCCTCCCCGAACCCAGGTCCCCACCAGGTACTGCTGTCAGCTTCAACAGCATGCCACCTGTCATTTTGGCAAAAAGGCAGGGGTGAGGGGTTACATATGTATCTATATATTTTTCTAGGACACCACTGGAAATAGGTATAATACTCAATGGCTTTCCTTTAAAAAAATTAAATGAACGATGGTCAGAAGCTTCACTGAAAGAAACAGAATGGGCTCATCTGGATTTTATGAGAAAGGCTTTCTTTCAATTTTTTTTGTTAAATAGAAGTTTATTAGTGGCATGCATAACATGGTACAACATTTGCAAGTAGTGCACGGATAAGTTGGAACAAGTACAGAGTGTTAGGGTAAATATTTTTTGCAGTTGCAAACACTGGAGATCAAACATGGCACATTCCAATCCCTAAAATGACCCCTCCAAATGTATACATATGAAAGACTGAGTTGCCTCTTATAGGTTGGTGTATACACCATTAGACCCATTAGATGGTAGAAACATAAAAACAAAGACAAGGAGGCAGTATGGCGCAGTGGTTTAAGGCTCTGAGCTGCAAATGTGGAGAACTGGGTTTGAATCCCACAGCCCACACTTGCGTACTGTGTGACCCTGAGCAAGCCACTTAACTTCCTTGTGCTCCCAGGTTGCACCTGTAAACAAGCTTTCAGCTTAGTGTGTCTCACCTGGTTAAATAATTGGAGAAAAAAAAAGAGACAAAGTTGGCAGAAAAAGACCATCAGTCTGCCCAGTTTTAACCTGTCTTTTTCTGAGACCTAGTGTATGGCTAGGATTGTGCCCTTGTCTCCCCCCCTTGCCCCCTGCCTTACTGCTGCCCCGATTAGACATTTAGTCCTTAACTCAGTCCCAGCCACACTTGAATCCATTAATGATCTTGCACCCACCACTTCAGCCAGTAGGCTGTCCGATGGCTCATCCATTCTTTCTGTAAAATAAAACTTTCTCAGACCCCCCCCCCCGGTTTCCACTTATATCCCCTCACTTTTGACTCACTTTTCCTGATAAATTGTTCCTCACAGTTAACCTTGCTCATTTCTTTGGAAACCTGAAGGCCGCTTACTTTCTGGTCTTCAATGAGTATATGTTCAGTTCCCTAGCCCAATCCTCGCAGGATCTGCCCAATGTTGCCCTCAGTCATTTTGGTTACCCTATGCTGCACTCTCTCCAGCCTGTCTTTGCCTCTCCTTAGGTGTGGACTCAAGAACTGGACGCAATATTCCAGATGAGGTCTCAGCAGTGATCTATAGAGAGGTAATATCACCTCTTTTCTCCTGATATCAAAACGCCTCCTAATACCGCCCAACATTCTGGTCGTCTTGCTGTAGGCGTTGTTGCATTGGTTAGTTTGCTTTTTGGAGTCCCTTATGATGGCTCCCAGATCCTTCTCCTCAGAAGTAGTGGCCAGCTTAACTGCTCCCATTTAGCATTCCGTCCTGGAGTTCTTGTTTCCTATGTGCAATGCCTTGCACTTTTTGGCGCTGAATTTCAATGACCAGACTTTGGACCACCTCGCCACCTTTTGCATATCCCTCTGCAACTACCTTCCTCACTCCTCGCTGAGGAACATATTGAAGAACTGGTTCCAGAACTGACCTCTGCAACACCCTACTCATGACCTCCCTCTTCCCTGATTTTGACCCTGTTTTACCACCACCCTATGCTGTTCCCCCTAACCAACATCCACCCATCTAACCAGGTCCTTCGCTACTTCCAGATCCTTTAACCTTTTCAGCAGCCTCCTGTGTGGCAGTGAATTGAATACCTTGCTGAAGTCAAAGTACAGCAGATCCTCTGCTCAACCCTTATCTGCTGCCCTGATTATCCAGTCAAAGAATACTATCAGGTTGGTCTGACTAGACTTCCCTTCTTTGAACCTGTGTGGCTTACTATTCTGGACCCCAATTCTCTCCAGGCAGTTTATAGGGTCCTCTTTGACTAATGTCGCAGTCATTTTACCCATGATGGAGGTAAGACTGATGAGCCTGTAGTTACCCAGTTGCGCCTTGTCCCCTGCTTTGTGGAGTGGATCCCCATCCACTACCCTCCAATCTTTCAGAACCACCCCGACTGTAGTGAGCTAATAAACAGCCCTGCAAGGAATTCAGCCAGCTCTGATGCCAGTTCCCTGAGCACTACCTGGTGCATCCCATCTGGACCTAGAACCTGATCTATTTTCATGGCTTCAAGTCCTTTTCTAACCTTTTCTTCAGTAATTACCACTTGCACCATTTCTGGGATCCCCTTGTAACAGATCCATGTCAGCTGAGTGAATGCAGAAACCGTGAGTCGGGGAACGCACGGTGAAGAGTATGACAGCCGCAGGTGCTAGGAGCACAGGTGAGCACCAACAACCTGCCACAGACACAGGAAGCAAGAAGCATGTATAGTGCATGGGGCATACACGGTGGGCCTGGGGTGCAGGGTGGAAGGCACATAAAGTGAGTGGAGCAGTGAGACCCTACCCCAGGTGGGGGGGATCATGGCAGTGTGCCAAGTGGAGCTCTGGGACCCTAATGGGGGGGTGCTCGGAGGGTCTGGTGAGTTACATTTTGCCCAGCATGGGGGGGGGGTGACTGGAGTGTGAATAGTGACTGCTGTGCAGGACTGCAGTGTGGACAAAAGGGTATGTCCAGCCAGAATGGTGGAGGGAGGCTGGTGATGCTGTGCAGTGTGTGCTGTTTCTCATGTGCGCTATGGTTGCCATTCTGCAGAGTTTTGATTGCCATCCCTGCTGTGCGCTGCACTGTGCTGCACTGTTTTGTCCACATTGCACTGTGTCATTATATTTTGGCATCCAATGGGTTGACATGCTTCCCCTTATAACAGCCTCTTATGCCGCTTTCTTGCAAAGGCCCGTTATCCTTCACTGTGATTACTGAGCAGAAGCAGCCTTTACGAATGGTTGCCTTCTGCTCAGACCCCTCTATTTCCCTGCCCCCTCCGACAGCCTTGCAGTTCCCCTCTCATCTTCCTTTTTTTCTCCTAATGTAACTGAAAACTGTTTTTCCCCCTCCATTGACCCCTCCACAATATGCAAGTATGTGTCTGCTTTTGCATTCTTGATTACTTTATTGGCCTCACTTTTCTTTACTTGGTATTTGCTCCATTCCTTATCCCTCTCTTTCTCCTTGTATATAATAAAGACCCTTTTTTTGACCCTCACCACCTCACTGACCTTCTCAGAGATCCAGATTATTCCCCTGTGCCTGTTACTCTTGGTAACTGTTCTCAAGCATAATTTAGTTGCTTTGAGAATGGCCCCTTTAATTACTCCCCACCTTTCCTCCAACCCCCTGATTCTGTCCACTCCAACCAACTTATCCTTGACCAATTCCTTATCTGGTCAAAGTCTGCTTGCCTGAAATCCTGAACATAAGCCTTTGACAAGGGTATACTCTCACACAGGGCCAGTTCGAACCATATGATTTTAATATCACTGGACCCCAGTGGTTCCCCATCCTGCAACCCATCTACCATTTCCAATTCATGAGCATTAGGTCAAGAATGGCAGCAAGTCTTGTGAGTTCCGTGATCAGCTGTGCTAGCAGGCTGTCTTGCAACGTTTCTAGCAGGGCCTGATTTCTGGTGATCTTAGGTGCTGGAATGTCAAAATCTGTGCCTGGTAGACTGAGATTCCCCACCACCACCACTACCTCCCCCTTTGCTACCCTTGTCTCAGTTTCTGCCTGTAGTTTCCTATTACCTTTGTCCCCCTGTTCTGGTGGTCTATAGATCACCTCCATGCTCAGCTTCTTACCTGTTGCTATTGTGAGCTATACCCACAGCGATTGTCTCCCCATTCCTTACCCTGGTGGACCCATCCTCTACCACTTCTAGACCTTCCCTGACATAGACGGCTACTCTACCCCCTTTTTCCTTTTTGTACCTCAGTACTGCTGGTCCCAGTCATTATTCCCTATGGCCCATGTTTCTGTAATGGTTACATGGTTTAATCTACTGTATTATCCACACCATGGCGGGCAGCTCACCAATTTTGTTTCCTAGGCCCCTGGCAGACTGCCTTCCTGCTTATACCTATCATCTTCCCCTTTTTGTCAGCTCCTGACCCTTTGCCCTCCCTTTCCCTCCTTAATTTACAGGTTTTCCTGCTTTTTGCCAGCTTTGTGATCCCCCAGCATACTTTCTGAACTTATTGTGGACCCCTGCCTTACTGCTTCCATCCTACTGCTTTTAGCCCCCGTTTCTGGGCAAGTCCTAGCTAGGTTCCTCGTTTGCTATCTACCCCCTGTGGTTCCACCAGTCTCAGTCTTTTTTGAAATTTAAGTTTATTGATTTTACACAAAACGAAAACCACCATGAGACAGGCAAATATACAATTCACGAATAACACATGGTGTAACCAAAAAAAAAAAAAGGACAACCCCCACCCACCCAACCAACCGAGCGTGCCAGGTAACCGACATATCAAAGTTGGATAATTAGAACAATAACCATTCAGAAAATGTTTTGCCCCCTTGTTTGGCAAATATCAACTGACAATATGTGACAGAAACAAAGTGCCTACACGGGCATCAGGCATAAGATCAAGAACTCATTGATGTAGATACAATGCTTGCAACCTACCCCATCTTTTCTGGAACAAATCCATACGTCCACGCATACTAGCCACTAGCTTTTCGGAATTGAGGTAGGCAGAGAGCTCGTTCAGCCACTCGGCATAGGACAATGCCAATTGGTCAGTCCAATGCCTAAGAACTAGCCTCTTAACCACAACCGACACTAGGGCAATGTGATACCGTTGCTCCACACTTTTAATACTAGCATAGTCCCCAGAATGCAAATCTCCGGGTAAAACAATCGAGAGACCTAGTAGGGATCTAAGTTATCCCAGATGGAAGACCATAACGGGGCAACTTTATCACAGGACCAGAAAATATGTAGGGAGTCCCCATCCCCTTGCCTACATCTGGAGCAAAGAGAAGTGGGAAGCTTTTTAAGTTTAAAAAGCTTTTTAAGAGTGTAGTACATATTGTTCACTATATAGTATTGAGTAAGCCTAAGTCTGTCCTGCGAATGGTATTTATGGAGGCTCTTCCAGATACGAGACCAGTCCAGAGTAGAATCCGGTAACAGAGAAGACCAGATATTAGAGCCCTCAACAGGTTCCGGAGATTTATAATTTAAAAGAAAGGAGTATATTAACGAAATAGAATGCGGCTTGGAAACAAGGGTTGCTATTTGGGCGAGGAAGGGGCGAATCTTCGATTCACTAAAGGAGGTACCAAACTTCCCTGCAATGAGATGTCTCAGCTGGTAAACTTTGAAAATCATAGAATTGGGAATAGCATATTTATTAAGAATATCCACTGATGAAAGGAGAGATCGCTGATCATAGAGATGCTCTAGATTAACATCTTTAATATGCGGGAGCCACTCGGGGGTAACCACCGAATTACCCAATTTGATGTTGGGGTTACTCATAACTGGTTGTCCCAAATCCTGCATGGGGAAAATATTCATATAATGCCAGCACTGAAAAAGGGACTTAAGGGATACGAGAGTTGTACGATCCTTTATCCATGGCGAAAGCACTGAAAGGGGGGTATAGAAAACTGCATAAGTATCCATCTTAGCCTCTGAGAGAATCCACCTTTCAATTTGAAGCCAAACCGGGCAGAAGGAGTCCGGATTTACGGGAAGCCATCTCCCTAACTTTGCAAGATGGGCCGCCCAATGATAAAACAAGAGATTAGGAAGCCGAAGGCCACCTTTATCTCTAGGAAGGAAAGCTTACTAAATGAACGCCGTACTCCCTTTCCCTGCCAGATAAAATTTGAGAACATCATATGAAACTGCTGGAAATAGGAGATAGGCAACCAGAGATTTAGTAAGTTAAGGGGATAAAAGATACGTGGAAGAACATTCATTTTAATAATGTTAATCCAGCCCCAAAGAGAAATGGGAAGAGCGGACCAACGCGACAGGTCTTGCTGAATGAGACTCTTAAGATCATCTAGGTTAAGCTTCTTAATAAGAAAGGGGTCCGTTGTATAGTGGATCCCTAAATATTTAATCGATTTAGGAGACCATCTCATGCCCAAATTAACAAAATCCTGGCTATACGTGTGAGCATTTAAAGGAAAGATTTCGGATTTAGAAATATTCAATCTGTATTGAGAAAAAACACCATATTGTCTGATAACATCCAATGCAGAACTAAGGGAGTCGGCAGGAGATTCAATGTGTAGGAGTATGTCATCCGCATAAACAGACAAAACCAGTTTCCGATGGCCCACCGAAACTCCCCTAATAAGTGCAGAGGATTTAAGCTTAATGAGAAGGGGCTCTAAGTATAGATTAAAAAGAAAGGGGGAAAGAGGGCAACCTTGTCTAGTACCTGTGTACAATCTAAACAGCGAGGAAAACCCCATTACAATATATTCTGGCCGAAGGAGCCTTATAAAAGATCTGAACCCTCACTAAAGAAACCGAAAACCCATGCTGGCCATCACAGCCCAAAGGAAGGACCAGTCAACCCGGTCAAAGGCCTTTCTGCATCTAACGAAACTAAGGCCATGGGGAATCGACCACGGGTGCAATGAGAAATATGGGAAAGTGTTCTTAAATGGTCTGATGAGGATCTAGAGTGCACAAAACCCACCTGTTCCGGACTAAGTAGATGAGTCCAGACCATCTTGATCCTCTCGGCCAGAACCTTAGAAAGAATCTTCATATCATAGTTTTGGAGGGATATGGGTCGGTAGTTCGCTGGATCTGTTGGAGTCCTTCCTGGCTTAGGTATTAAAATAATAGTGGCTTCAAGAAGAGTGGGATCTATGACACAAGAGGAAAAGAGACATTCATAAAGCCTAAGAAGTATAGGAGCGAGATCCTTGGAAAGAACTTTATAGAAATTGGCAGGGAATCCATCTGGCCCAGGTGTCTTATCTGAGGCCATAGAGGCAATGACTTTCTCTATCTCTGCCAGAGAGAGAGGGGCGATCAAAATTCCTTTATGAGAAGGCAATAATTGAGGGATATCGATACCAACTAGGTATGTCTCAATATCCGAGGGAGAAGCAGGAGATAGGGGCGAGCTATATAAGTCTGTATAGTACTTCTCAAAGATTCGCATGATTCCTCTAGGAGAGGTTTCTATGGAGCCGGTGGGCGTTTGCATGGTTGGGATTAACCTAGAACCTTCCAGTGCACGAAGACGCAGAGCCAAGAGCCTCCCGGCCTTCTCTCCATGATCAATATATTTTGCATGGGTTCTAACAAGGCAATACTCGGTTTTCTCTTTTAGAAGGTCAGTATATTCGTTTTTGGCTGCTACAAGAGCCTCTAAGGAAGATAGCGAGGAGGTCGGAGAGTAAGCAGCCTCTAGCTCTTTAATTTTGTTCATTAGGGAAACTGCACGCGCTAACCGGCTTTTCCTTGCTGCCGCTAACTTAATTAGTTCACCCCAAGGTAGCATTTTAGCGACACACCAATAACATCGAACCTCGGGAAGAGCCTAGGTTTTCGGCCATGAAAAAGAAATCAAGGACCTATATGCTCCACCGTATGAGGATCCTTGAGCAACTGGGTATTGAGTCTCCAGGTGGTATCCCGGATAGAACTGAGGATCTGGAGAAACTTGAACCCAAACCATTGCATGGTCAGTGAGAATAATCAGCTCGATGCAAGCCTGACGGAGATCCGAAAGACGGGATTTGCTAATCAAGATATAGTCAATTCTCGACCACGATCCGTGAGGTTGAGAGAAAAATGAAAAGGCCCGAAGGGAAGGGTTAGAGAGTCTCCAAGGGTCGCACAGCCCCAACATCTGTGAGAAATCGAACAAAGCCCGTTGCGTAGCTGTCGGAGGTCGACTATCTTGGGGCTCTTTGTCCAGAAGATAGGAGGGTGGAACATTCCAGTCCCCCCCCAAAAAAAATTGCGAGGGAAGGAGAGCACTCATTTTATCAGCAAGGACCATAAAAAACTCAGGGCTGCCCCCAACTGGCCCGTAAATGGAGCCTAATACTACCGTGTTCCCATTAAGGGTACCCCTAACCAAAATAAACCTGCCATCCGGATCTTCCACCACTAGGTCTCTCGCAAATAAAACATGCTTTTTAATTAGTATAGCCACTCCCCTACTATAGTTAGATCCACCCGCCATATACACCTGTGAAAAACCAGATCGAGATAACCATTTAGCCTCCATACCATTTAAGTGGGTCTCTTGGAGAAACAGTATATCTATTTGCATCAGAGTACAGTGATTAAAAACCTGAGTTCTCTTGATCTTTTCCCTTAGCCCGTGTACATTCCACGATGCTATTTTAATATCACCAGTAACCATTTTAGGTATAGTGTGAAAAGGGGACATATAGTAGAACATCCAAAGTTGAAACTGAAATAATGGCACACTCGAACCCCAAAACTCCACGCCCCCCCAGCCTGCCAAAGTATATCCATTGGTAACAGTGGCAATCCAAAGGAACTAAAATCATTAAAGAAAGGAACATGCCCATGCATGACTTGGCAGGCAAGACCCCTCAAACTACTCCCCTATACCCCAGTAAGCAACTATATACAATATGGCACCAGAGCTGGGAAATGTCAAAACCAACATGCCAAATCCAAAGCTCTGGAACCATCCTCCCATGCGAATCCAGAATCCCCACCATACAAAGCCCAGTTAAGGAAAGAAAGTACATACCAACTATCCTACTAAAGAAAACCTGTCCCAACCCACCCAAAACAGTCAGTAGGGACTCTGCAGATGGATCTGGATTGGCAAACCCCCATCCATGGGCTCGACTCAGCTACCACAAGGAGCCGGGCCCAGAGAGACATCTCCCCCTCATCGCCCACTGCCACCACTATCTAGGAGAGGAGGGGAGAAAAAGGGAGGAGTCCCCTACATCAGAGCGACTAACAATCCGTACTAGTTGCAGCATCCTCCCCATTTAAACTTTTAAAAAAGGGAAAGAAAAAGCCCCCCCAGAAAATGATTTTATAACTCACCCCCTGGATAATATAGGGAAGGAAGAGTGTCATCACACGCCAGGTAATCCCGAATGGGAATCTAGCCATCGACCAGGCTGCTTTGTTTCCGGGGGCACTACATTACCGCCGGACCGAAACCCGGTCCCGCGCCTAAATCGGAACTTCTGGGAAACCCCATCCCTATCGCCTAGTTCCAGGGAGGGACCTAAAGGTCCTCGATCGCGGCCTAGTCCATTCCTGCACAGCTCGACGAGACCCCCATCCAGCGAAGGCCCAAGGACTGACTAAGGCAGGTAGGAACCATCAAGGACAATCGGGGAATTAGACAGCAAAGGTATTGAAATGCCTATCCGAAGACTAATAAGAAAGTAACCACCCAAAACTGATTTAAACCTAGACCCATCAAAGCATCATCCAAATACAACAGCCCTGCACGTTTCAACCATTCAGCTTAAAAAGATCCGGGAGTTTGGTCGCAAGGTCCTTTTGGGCCGCATCTGGCGAGTCGTAGTTATAGTTGACGCTGGCAATTGTAACTCTAAGAGTAGCAGGATAAACCATCCTGAAAGGTATAGACGAGCGATCAGCTTTTTGAACTGTTGCATGGAAAGCGGCCCTTTGAGTCTCGCTTTTGGGAGAGCCTGTGCTATCCTCAGCCTTGCTGATCCCTATGTAATTTCTTGTAGGTCTCGGATTTGGTGAAGATATGTTGCCCGATATAACTCAGAAATTTAATAATTATGGGTCATGGGGGGAACCGGTGGCGGTCGGGGCCTCAATGACCTATGTGCTCTCTCGAGGTGGTAACTCGGGTTAATCGGTGAGGGCCCACTATTTTATTAAAAAATCGCTGCAGAAAAGCCAACAAGTCTGGTCCTTCTTCCAGTTCCGCAGGCCTAGAATGAGAAGATTGTTCTCTCGGTTTGGCCTCCAAATCCTAGCTGTCAATTGGAGTTTCCGCACCTGTAGCGTCAGCCCGGACATCTCAGCTTCAGCCTTCCCTCCATTGCTCCAGGAGAAAATCCTAGCCTCTGAGTCGGACACCCTCATGGTGAGGGAAGAAAGGTCCCCACGCAGTGATTTCAGCTCCGTTGTGATATCCTGCAGAATAGTCTTAATTGGGGCCATCTCCTGCAAGAACTTATCTTCGGTGAGCAGGCTCAGCGCCTGGGACTTGTCTCCGGATTTCTCAGTCCCGGTGCTCGCTTGATTCCGCGGTTTCTTTGGCTGCTTCTCGGGGGTCGCAGGTGGGGTATGCCTGGACGTGGCCTGTTTCTTATCAACATCCATCTCTTCCCAAAACCCAAGGGCTAGCAAGAATCACACCCTAGGGCCAGTATTTAGAACATAGGCGACCCAGTAGTGGCTATTTAGCCCGTTTTGGTATTCTGAGGGCTGTAAAATGTGGCAGATGGGATGTTTGTAGGAGAGAGCTCAAGCCCCTGCTGCCATTCAGCAAGCTGCCACCACGTGACCCCCCCCCCCAGTCTCAGTCTTAATTTGCCACTTGTTTGTTTATTTTGTTAACCAGGTAAGGACACTGGAACGAGTCCTTTTCAGGTCCAACCCGAAAACATATAACAACACACATTGTACACCATAATAACAAATCACTTACATCATAAACATTTACAGACATCATTTTCAAGTAAAAAACATTTTAACTTAACTTTAAAAAAAAGACAAAGAGGAGGCACTTCTTATGACTTCAGGTAAGTTATTCCAAAGAGATGGGGCTGCAGCATAAAAGGACCGAGATCCAAATCTTGTTCTAAAATGTCTAGCCTGTAGCAGAATCCCATTATAAGGATTTAAATTCAAAAATGTAGTCCTGATAGATAATAAATCACCCAAAGGAAAGGGATCAAATGAGAACAAGGACTTATAGATTGCACAATAATAAAGAGATGTAAATCTCATATTAAGGGCGAGCCAACCAAGAGAAGAGTACAATAGGCAGTGATGGGTATGAAAATGTTAATGTGTTTATTTATTTATTTAAACAGTTGGTAACCGGAAAAGACACACTGAGCCGAGGCTCGATTCCAGGTACGAACTGGGGGAGGGGGGATAGGATTACATACAAAGTTGCGCCAGACACATACATTTTAGCACATAGACATAATTTCAGTGGGTTGCAGTAGCAAGTGATACAATAGTATAGAAACTGTATAAAATTTTACAGGAGAGACAGTTTGATTTTCAGTAATACAGTTGTAAACAGTACAGTGGGATTTACAGTAGAAACAATGAGTATTTGATAGCTCAGCATGGGTCATAAGCACAGTTTAGGTCAGATGAGAAAAAAAAAATACCTGGTGTGGAAAACTACAGGTAGTAAGTGCATCTAGAAGCTGGGTAGAGAAAATGAGTAGGTGGAGAAATTGTGAGAGCCTAATGGTAGCAGAGTTAGTTATCTGGAGCATGGGCACGAGGGTGGTGGAAGGGAACGAAGTGTGTTAGTCGACCAGGGCGTTACTCGACCAGTGCTCATGTTTCATTGCCAAACGGCCATTATAATATTAAAAAATGATCGTAAAGGTGTCCCTCATAGATTATAATATAGCACATCCCCGGGCTCTCCCTGTGATCACATCAGAAAGTTTGCTGAGCGTAGGGCGGCGCGGGGGTGGATCTTAGAGCTGGGAAGTGCCTGTGCCCCAGTGAGGAGGATTTTACGAGTGATATTACTAAAGTACAATTCCATATTTTGGGAGCAACTATAGATAAAAAGCATTTCTGGGAAGCAAGGCACCGAACTACCTGGTGCGCAACTACATCTATTTAGCTTGGTGAGTCTCTTTAACCAGCACAACAAATTGATTTTACTTGAGATTGAAAGGAAAGACACAGGTCCAAACGTACTCCTAAACACTTAAACTTATAAACTTGTTCAATCATATTCCCCTGATTATCATGAATTTGTAAATGAAAATTTCTCCTTAAATGAGTAGGAGTATCAAATAACATAGATTTGTTTTTTTAACATTCAAAAGTAATGAATTACTTTCAGACCAATTACAAATCTAAATGAAATCGTGTTCCAAAGAGGTATTCAAGACAGAAATTATGTCAACTTTTGAAAAAAGTATAGGATAATCTGTATGAAGCAGACAGTCACAAACACCACAGTAAGAAGGTAGTTGATTAATGAACAACATAAACAAAAGAGGGCCCAAAACTGAGCCCTGTGGTACACCAGAATTAATTTGAAACATAGATGAAATAGCTTGCCATACAGACACAAAAAAAGCCCTATCAAGTAAATAATTCTCAAACCAATTCCAACATTATTGGAAAAACCTAAGTCTCCCAATTTTGAGCAGAACAAAGAATGATTAATAAGACTGAATGCCTTGGTCAGGTCCACAAACACAGTCCCCAACTTAGTTAAAATATTCACCAATACAGACATCAAATTTCCAGCCAAGCGCACTAGCCCCTTCTCTTGTTAGGTTACGGTTGTCACCCTTGAAAAGCCTCCTGCCCCAGAAGCCCCCATCATTCTCCCACAAAATCCCACCCCTTCCCCTGACACCATCCCTTCAACTGCCCAGTAAACTCTTCAACCTCCTCCTTCCTCACATTACCATTCCGTTTCATCCAACCCTATACTGGGAGGACCTCAGAAAAGGCCAGGGAAGTGGAGTGTGCCTTCAGTCTGTCCCCAGCCTTCAAAAGTTGGGCTTTACTGTCTCAACAGGGCAGTTCACCAATCATTGGTACCTAAAAGTACCAGCACCCCAAGCTCCCCTTCGCCCTTCTCTACCATTCTCCCTATCTATCCTATCTATGTCCCAGATGGCCGATGTATCTAGAAGGCAGTTGATCTCCCCTCTCCCCTTTCCCTCTCCTACCACCACTTTATCCACTCCTCTAATCACTGAAGTTCCTACTACAAGGATACTTCTTGCTGCTTTCCTCCTGTTCTGACCACTGGGTGCCACCAAGTCATCTTCTTCACCTTTGCTGACTGACTCTGGCCCTCCCCCAAGGAATCAGGTACCTGAGCCTCTTCCAGTTGTACAAAATGATCCCCTGTTGGGAATTTAGAGAGCTTGGATGACTTCCTTATGACTGCCCCAGCCAACCCACCCCCTCCCCACCACCCCCCAGCCCCCCAGGCCAGCGGGCCTTTGGGGGAGTGGGTATGTGAGGTGTGCATGTGGGTACCACCTCATCTAGGGCTGCAGCATGGATCCCTCATTGCTACAGTTGTGCCTGGAGCTACACAAATGTCCTAGATATGGGGTAGTGTCACCTCATCCAGAAAGTAGCCCCTGAGATGAGCACCTCACAGTCCCTGCAGCTGACTATCTCCCTGCTGTACCTGTGTGCCATAGTTTTTGTTGTTTCCCCTCTTGCAATACCTATTTGACGCCTACCAATAATGCAATAACATCCTGTTACTGCCCATACTATCATCTGCCTGCCTGAAACCCCTTTAGCTGCTCCCTAAAAACCATACCCTAGTACTCTAGCTAAGGTGTTTGTTCATTACCAGGGTTACACATTATACAGTTGTATGGTTACACCCTCGATTGCTATGTTGAGCTACCCAAGATAGGGTATCCCTAGGATCTCCTTACACAACCTGCTCTACAACTTTCACAATGAGCTATCCGATATCTGTACCAACATTCAGAGTTTCCTATGGAACTGAGGACTTACCTGCAAATGGCCTGCAGATGTTCCTTTAGTCAGATTCTCACTTCTACTCTGTAACGCTCACATGATGGGATGCTTGTAGCTGTGGTGCTTATCTCTCCTGTCTCCTGTAGGCCTGCTTCAGCTCCTCCCCCAATAAGACACCTGTTTCGCAGGCTATAGATAACATTCAACCCACAAGAGACTGCAATATTATCCCAGCTAGGTTTCACTCCCTGACTACTAGGAGTTACAGAAATTTAAAGAACAGCCACAAAACACTGACCCCAAAGCACTTACTTCAGCCTACACACTCACACCGTCCCTTTAAGTATTAAGTGAAAGAAATGACCTTATCTGATTTAGGCTAGCTGTTCTGTTCTCCTTCACTGCCTGTTTTCATTAACTTTTTTCCAGTTTATGAGTGACTAACAAAAGTAACAGTTGCCTATTTAATTCTAAGACAAAAAATAAGCAGTCTAAAGATGCCTTTCACGAGGCTGACAGTAAGATGTCCAGAAAGTTAAATTTTAGGGCTGGGCAAAATTAATTTGTACAAAATTTGCAAAATTGTGCAGAATTTCACATTTTGTAAAATGTTTATTTGATCATAACTTAGCCACTTTGTAGTGAAATATGTGGAAATTGGCATGCCTACTTATAAGGAGTCCTAAGGGACTATCCAATTATATGACATTTGGACGAGTAGTGTTAAACTTGTAAGGGCTCAGAATTTGACAATTTTCTTTTTGCAAACGTTTCTGAAAATATTTCTCTGCTAACAACTCGGCCACTTTTGGAGCTAGATATCTAACAATTTGCATACATACACTTATGAACATACGAAATTTGCCAGCAGATAAAGGCCTAGAGGTCTATCAAGTCTGCTCGAATGTGCAGCTAGCACCCATTATTCTGCAGCTGCCCCTCCCTTCCACCCTTCCCCTTCATTAACCCTCCACCTTGTCCTGTCCATCCTCGTTTGAAGCAGTCCACTGTTCTACTGCATACCACTTCAGCAGGTACGATTCCACCCAGCCACCACCCTCTCTGTAAAAAGTGTCTCCTCATCTCCTCCTGAACCTTCCTCTTCCAGTCTCATATCATGGCCCTGGTGTCCCTCCCTCCCTTACTTTGAACAGCCCCTCTGT
Organism: Neoceratodus forsteri; assembly: GCA_016271365.2. Taxonomy (NCBI): domain Eukaryota; kingdom Metazoa; phylum Chordata; order Ceratodontiformes; family Ceratodontidae; genus Neoceratodus; species Neoceratodus forsteri. The sequence continues at coordinate 32,255,875 of CM057456.1, forward strand.
ACCTGTCTTGTTTATTCCTTTCATGTATTTAAAGGTTTCAATCATGTCACCCTGTCTCTCCTCTCCTCCAGTGAGTACATGTTCAACTCCTTCAACCTCCTCTCGTATGATAAGTCCCCCAGCCCCTTGATCATCTTTGTCACTCCTGCGCTGCACCACTCCAGTAACTTAATGTCCCTCTTCAGATACGGACGCCAGTACTGCCAGTACTCCAGGTGTGGTCTAACTGATGAGCCTATACAGTGGCAGAATCACCTCCTCCCTCCTCGAGGATATACCTTGCAATACAACCCAGCATTTTGTTGGCCTTTGCAGCTGCCTTCCTACATTGTGCTGAGTTGTTCATTGACCCTGTAATGAGCACACCAGATCCTTCTCCTCCTCCTCTGTCTGGGCTAGCTGCACTCCCCTAGCTGGTAACTCCTCCTTGGGTTCTTCATCCCAAAATGCAGCACCTTGCACTTTTTGGCATTAAAGCCCAGTTCAGGTGTCTGACCAGGTTTCAAGCTTTGCCAGATCATCCTGCAACCCCTGCCATCCCCTAGGTCATCCACAGTGCGCCTACCTTGGTATCATCAGCAAACAGACTGATCTTGCTCTTGATGTCCCATGATATGTCTGCAATGAATATCCCAAACAACACTGGTCCCAACACGAGCCCTGTGGAACACCGTCATCACTGCCCTTGGGTGTGAGGCTCCCCACCCACCACCACCCTCTGTTGCCTTCCCTGCAGCCAGTTTCCTACCCATCTCACCAACTTTGCACCTGCCCTGTGCCTATCTTCCTTCCCAGCCTTCCATGTGGCACTGGGTCGAGATGCCTTACTGAAGTCCAGATACAGGACATCCACTGCATGGCCCCTGTCCAGTTGCCTAGTTACCCAGTCATAAAACTCGACCAGGTTGGTTTGGCAGGATCTGCCATGTAAAGCCATGCTGTCTGCTGTCCTGTAGTCCTTTGGCCTCTAGGAGGGCCACCAGCCTCTCCTTCAGGATAGTCTCCATTAGCTTACCCACGATGGATGTGAGGCTCACTGGTCTGTAGTTTTCCAGTTCATCCTTGGGGCCACTCTTGTGGAGGGGCACCACATGAGCCATCCTCCAGTCCTGAGGTACACACCCCGAATGTAGTGAGGCATTAAATAGGTCTGCCAAAGGTTCTGCAAGGACCTCTGCCAGCTCCTTCAGTACCCTGGGGTGGATGCCATCTGGGCCTGGTGCCCTGTCCACCCTCAGTGCCTTCAAACCCTCTCGAACTCTGCTCTCCATGATTTCCCCATCTGTCACCACTTCCCACCCTGCTTCTGCCATTTCTCCCACCTTGGATGTCACCCCCCTCTTCTCTTTAGTAAATACTGAGCAGAAGTACTCATTTAGTGCTTCCGCCTTATCGCACCCTGCTTCCACCCAACCCCCCTCCTTCCTAATCCTTACTATGTGGTCCTTACAGCTCCTTTTCTCCCTGATGTACTTAAAGAAGTCTTTCTCCCCCTTCTTAATGCCTTGTGCCAGCCTGAGTTCCGTAGATGCTTTGGCTCCCCTTACTGCTTGTCACCTCCTTGATTCTATCAGTACTCCTCCCTGTCCTCCCGTCCCTGTTTTCTTGTACTTTCTAAAGGCAGCTCTTTTCCTCCTTATCTTTTCCATGACCTTCTTGCTCAACCAGATCGGTTTCTTAGCCTAGCCTTCTTGCTCTGGGCTTTGCAGCAGGTTTGGTTGCCTCCACTATCCCCAGCTTTATGAGCTCCACCTCTGGTTAGTGTCCATGCTAGATTGAATTCTGGCCAGGTACCCTTTACCACTTCCCCATCCTCCCAAAGTCAGCCTCCTGAAGTCCAGCACTATTGTGCCAGATTCCACTCCTTCCTTGCCCATATCCAATGTGAGCCATACTGAGTGGTGGTCACTCCCTGACAGCGGTTCCTCCACTGTAAGTTCTCTCACAAAGTCCCCATTTGCCAGCACAAGGTCAAGGGTATTCCCTAACCTGGTTGGTTCACTGACCATTTGCAGCAGGAAGCTGTCCTGGAAGGCATCCAGCAGTACCTGCTCCCTTCTGTTTCTGGTTGTTGGGGTGCTCCAGTCCACTCCTGACATGTTGAAGTCCCCCACAATCACCACACTACCCTTTTCGCAGGTCCTCCTGATCTGTCCCGCTAGTTCCCTGTCTAACTTCTCCGACTGAGATGGTGGCCAGTACATCACTCCCATTCTAAGAATCCTATTCTTGGAATCCTGGATTTGCATCCAAAGTGACTCCGTACTACCCTACTCCCCTTCCTCCCTTACACACTTCAGTCCTTCCTTCACATATAGTGCCACACCCCCTCCTTTCCCAATCACCCTGTCCCTCTGAAATAACCTGTACCCTGGTACAGACAGGTCCCAGTCATTGTATTGGGTGGCCCATGTTTCCGTGATGGCTGCAATGTCCACCTCTCCCTCTGCCATGAGAACCTGTAACTCTGCAGTTTTCCTCCCAAGGCTCCTAGCATTAAGGGTAACCACCTTCCACCCTTCCCCCCATCCTGCCCTCCTTTCCTAGCATCACCAACAGTACTTGCCATTTGTCCTTTGTCACTGTTATGGGGGGTAAGCTCATATGGTTTCCCAACCTGTGGTCTCTGCATATCTCTTCCCCAACTGCCACCCCCCACTCCTAGTTTAAATTCCCAACTTCCTCTATGTACTCCTCCATCCTCTGTTTCAACACTTTCTTTCCCTCCTCACTCAAGTGTAGTCTGTCCTTGGCAGAGACTACTGTCCTCCCAGGTCCCTCCACACCCCAACAGCCCATACCCTTTAGCACAACACCAGGTTCTCAGCCATTCGTTAAATTCCTCTATTTTCAGCTTTCTTGTTGTGCTTGCCTTTGGCACGGAGTATCTCTGAAAAAGTTACTGCTCCTTCTGCCCCCTCACATAATTGTGCTAGTTCCTCAAACCTCCTCTGGACTGTATCTACTGTCTTGTCAGCCAGGTCGTTTGTCCCAAGATGTATAATTAAATGAGGCTTGTCCCTACCCCTTCTAGCATATTTCAGAACAGACTGTCCCACCCTTTCCGCTGTCATTCCTGGCATGGCCTCCACCCAAATGCGACTGTGCCTCTCCCCCTTGCTACCCCACCTAACTCCTCTTAGTATTGAGTCCCCCAGCACTAAGATTCCACCCCTCTTACTCCCTGCTTGCTTCCATTCATCTCCCTCTCTCATTTCCAGCTCCTCTTCTTCCTCCTGCACATTATTTCCCCCTTTTACCCCTGTTGCAATTCTCCCAGCAGAACTTCCCCCTCCAGTTTGGTCCAGGCATTTATCAATTACTCCTCTAATTTCATCATTTCCCTCCTCCACCTTCTTCCTCTCTAGCAGTGCACAACTATTTTCTGAAGACCCTTCACAAATGCCCGCTCCCTCTCTCTTCATAGTAACCTGTTCTCTCCTTTCCACTCCATGACTTTTGCCACTTCTTCACCTCCCCTCACAAGTCCCTATCTCCTCCTTCCATTTGTCTTTTGTCTCCTGACCTGGTTTCCCCGGCAATTGTTCTTCCTGGCCTGGGCCCCTTTGTCTTGCTGGAAGGGTCTTAAAAACTGATACATGAGGAGAGATTTTGTTAAGTAAACCTAAAGTTACAGGGTCTCACAGTTTTCTCAGTTTAATTATTTGTGAAAGTTTGTGAAACATTTGCAAAGAATTGTATGTTTGTAGCTCTGCTGCTATTTCAAGCATACACTTTAGCTTGCATAACCAATGTCAGTAGGTCCTGGAATCTAACGAAGCTGGAGAAATCTGGTTTACTAGTGTAAAATGTACAGTGGAAATACCACAAATTAGTCATTTGCAAAATGTGCTCAAAAAGTCATAGAAGCATCATAGGCAATGCCACTAAAGTTTCACTTGCAAAATTTAACTTTCGCAAACCAGTTATCACCACTGAATCTATTTTGCTGTGCAGAGCTGTTTGCAGTCCTGTAGTGCCTTTCTGGATGACTATTTTGTCTCCCCCAACCTTCTTTTTGTCTCTGAGCTTTTGGTCTCAGTTGAACATAGTGACTTCATCCTTGTATTTTACTGACTCTTTCCCTTAAAAAGAGTCACCTGCTCCTTTTCCTGTCAGACTTATCACTTTGGATAAGCCATAATTTCTCTTTTTGGAGCCCTAATCATTTCTTCTCCCACCAGGTCTCTGACAGTGCCACCAAGTCCTGGACTTCCGAGTGCATTGGGCTCTCAGATCAATAAATTTTGCTTGGTGTGATTTTCATAGGACCTGTTTTCAAGTAAGAATTGTCCCTGTATGCTTCCTTGCTCCAACTGGGGGTCTACTATTCAAGTGCTACCCAGCTCTGCTGCCCTTCCCTTGGTGAACTTACAAATCTAACTCCTGCCACTGGTAACCCTTGCACTAGCTGCCCTCCTATCTTTTAGTTTAAATTCTGCTGACTGCTCCTTCCACTACCATAACTGTAACCACTCAGTGGGGGAAGTACTGCAGTCCATCTTGGCTTTTGGCAGAGAGCAGCAAGAGGAAGGAGGTGCTGTTAGAACTTTACTACTCTTCTACTGGGACTTAAGAACTAGAACTCGACTACTGGGACCTTCAATTTAGTGTAAAAACAAACAAGAAAAAAACCAAGAGTTAGTGTGCTTGTCTAAGTTGGGGGAAAGGAACTGTTATCTGTGCAGTTAGCTAGGTGATGAAGAGAGCTGTAAATTAGGGGGAGTGGCTTAGGCAGTAGGAAGCCAGGTGTTTGGATTTAAAACCATCCTAGACAGCTTTTGGCAGACATCAGCAAGAGGAGGGAGGTGCTGTTAGAACTTTATTACTCTTCTACTGGGACTATATAGCCCACCCCCCACCCTTAGCTAGTTCCACTTTTATAGGCACATGATTTGACAGACAACAGGAACTTCCTGTTTGGGAGCAGGAAGGAGTGATCAGAGAGGCACAAAGATTCACCATTCTAGAAGGAAAAAAGTATCTCTCCCTCCCCCCCAGCTGCTGGAGGTCTGACTCTGGGCAAGTAAGTAGGAGACTACTGAGGAATACAGGAACGTCCTGTTCCAGAACAGGAAGGGCAGTAGCTGTAAGGAAAGTAGGGAGAAAAAAAAAGTAAACAGAGAGAGGAAAGAGTAAGCATACAAAACAACAGTTGAGGGGTAACATATAAGACATGATGGGAGTGGTGCAGTGCAGTGGCTGTGGAGCGGCAGTCTTCCGGGAGACGTTCTGGAGGATGCAGTGTTGTCACATCTGCAGGAACCTCTCTGGGCCAAGGGAGGAGATTGCTCGTCTCCAGGCTGAGCTGGCTGGGATTTGGGGGACCTCCTGTCCCACCCAGGGACTACTAGGGCCAACACTGCTGCTGCCTTAGAGGCTGCCAAGAAAGAGGAGCAGTTGGACCACAGTGGGCTCAGGGAAGGTGAGGGTGGTGGAACAGAGGCGCATCCCTTCAGTTGTACATCTCCACAATTCATATGCCATTCTGGCAGAGTGAAATTCCTCTATGGAGGAACCTGCAGTGGAGATCAAGGAGGATGCTGGGAACCTCCACAAAGGAGACGCACAGGAGGGTGGCATGTGACCCCACAGGAAAAGGAAACAAACTCCTGGTGGGGGACTCAATTGTTAGGAGGGTAGAACTGGGAGAGGGATATAAGGTGTCTGCCTAGTGCCATGGTTTGGAGAGACAGGGAGTGAATCCTCAGGATCGTGGGAGCAGCTGCACGGTGGAGGGAGCTGGATGTCATTGTCCACCTAGGGACAAATGACCTGGCTGGGAATGGGATCAGAGCAGTGCAGGAGGAGTTTGTGGAGTTGGGGAAGGGCCTTATACAAGTAGCATGCATGGTAACCTTCTCAGAGGTGCTGCCTGTCTATGGCATGGATGAGGCTAGGGTGCTCCACACCATGGGATTCAAGCAATGGTTGAAAAACTGGTGCAGAACTCAGGGTTTTGGCTTCATTGGGGACTGGAGGTCCACCTGGAGGGATACAGGCCTATACTGGCACGATGGTCTGCATCTGTCCAGGAGTGGAACCAGGATCCTAGCTGATAGGCTTAAATGCTTCATTAGCAAGCATTTAAACTAGCCAAGGTGGGAGGCACTGAAAAGGAGCAAGGAAATCCTAGACCTCCCCCATAAATCGGGGTAGTTAGTGAGGTAAACACCATGATAGAGAAGTCAATAGGGAGAAGGGCTGGGGTACATGGAGCCTGTGACTCTAAACTCATCCTCTATGCAGATGATGCTATGCTCCTGAGCAGTAACACCTCTCAGGGTGCCCTGCAATCCAAACTGCAAAACTCCTTCACAAAACTTGAGGGCTGGTTTTGTAGGCACAAGCTGCTTCTAAACTACAAGAAGACCAAAACAATGCTAATATCTTGCTCACATAGCAAACACAGGCTCAACCCCTTCATCATCTACAACATCTGTAGTGAACCGCTTGAACAAATGCAGTTGTTTAAGTACCTTGGGGATACCATGGATGACACTCTCACGTTTACGCATCACATCGACTCTCTCGTCAGGGCGGTTAACATTAAGTTAGGTGTCCTCTATAAGCATAGGAAATTGCTCACCCCAGAGGCACTCTGTCTCTCAGTCTCCAGCTCCATAATATCTACAACTGATTATGGGCTAGTGGTTTATATGGCTGCCTTGGATACAGCATTCAAGAGGGTCCAAACTGCCCTAAATAAGGCATGTCACCTCACCCTTGGCACGGTCTACTACATGCACACCTGTAATCTGTATGAGCGCACTAACTGGCTTGCGCTATGGAACAGGCTAAAGTTCCAAACTTGCCTACTGGGGAAGAAGGCTCAGTTGGGTAAAACCCCATCCTGCTTAGGAGATCTGCTCAAGGCCTTCATCTCACCCCAGATCACCAGGGGACGGACAAGAGGTGCAATGTCCATCCTCTTCCATCGCACCTTGTAAGGGCAACAAGCTTTCTCCTATCGGGCCCCCTTGTGGATGAATGAACTCCCTGAGCACCTCCTGGCCACCAACAACCTGGCTCAATTCAAAACTGGCCTCAAACACCACCTAATAACAATCTCAAAATGTTCCTGCCTCTGAAGGATGACCCCCCCACCCCATTGACCTGCCCTTATGTAAGTACTCGGTAGGTCCTAAATGAACCTCACCCCTATCCCCTGCCTAAGCCATGGTCTAACCCAAGCAAGCTGTCCATTTGCACCTTCGGTGCCCCCCCTCCCTCTCACCTTCCTCCACCCCTTACCTGCTTAACATTAACTGGCCACTCCCTGTTCTCACCATGCCTTTCTCTACAGTTATGCTCTGACCATGCTCCCATCACTTCGCCCATCCCAAACGGCCCACGAAACCACCCCTTTATTCGACAAGGCCCTGTGGGACTGCTTCCCCTTGTCCCCTTCTATTCTCCGCTGACCCATTTCTCCAACTCAGATCCAGCATCAATCCTTTCACCTCCATTTTATGACTTTACCACTACATGTCTTGTGTTAATTTGGGTATGAGTTTTATAGAAAGCAATTAATTAGCCACAGCACTATATTCAAATTGTAATTGGTCCACCCTTTGCTTTGTCTTCTGATGTTTTGGTACCAATGGCTCATTTGCCTACTGCTCCTGCATTGTCAACCGATCTACTGCATTGTAACTGTTCTTGTTGTCTACACTGACATGGAACATTTGTAAAAGAGCTCATGCTCAAAGGTCTTTCTGAACTACCAAATAAATAAATAAATAAATAAAAGTAAGGACAGGGATGTGGCTAAAAGGGGTAAGGCCATCAAAAAAATGGAGGGCAACGAGTACCAGCTCCCGTAGTCTCGGTAACAAGCTCCCTGAACTGGTGGCCTTGATGGAAGAGGGACGCCTGGATATCATGACAGTCACAAAAACATGGTAAACAGAGAACCGTGACTGGGATATCAACATACCAGGGTACACAATCTACAGGAGGGACAGGGAGGGTAGAAGAGGAGGAGGAGTAGCTCTCTATGTAAGGGAAGGGATTGAAACAATGGAACTAAAGGGTAAACAGGGAGGAGAGGAGGCACTGTGGGTGACCCTGTAGACAAGAAATGGCACCACAATCCGCGTGGGGGTTGTACACAGACCCCTGTCTCGGGGGAGGAAATGGACAAGGAAATGATAGAAGGCATCCTTGGGGGGGGGGGCATACTAACAACAACAACAAAAATGGAAAGGGACCTTGGGGTAGTCATATCAGATGACCTAAAGGTAAGCAAGCAATGTGAGAAAGCAGTAAGGAGGAATGGGGGGATACTGGGATGTATAGGGAGAGGTATCACCAGTAGAAAACAGGAAGTAGTTATTCATCTGTACAGACAGTTGGTGAGGCCCCATCTGGAGTACTGCATGCAGTTCTGGAGACCCCATCTCCGCAAGGACATAGACAGGATGGAGGCAGTCCAGAGGAGGGCAACTAAAATGGTGCAGGGTCTGCACCAGAAGCCATACAAAGAGAGACTAAAGGAGTTTAATATGTATACCCTTGAGGAAAGGAGGGAGAGGGGGTACATGATAGAAACTTTCAAGTACCTCAGTGGAATCAACAAAGTCCAAGAGGGTAGCATCTTTCAGAAAAAAAGATGTGCAAGAACAAGGGGCACAAATTGAAGATGGGGGGGATGGCTCAGGGGCAAAATGAGGAAGTATTTTTCACAGAGAAAGTGGTGGATGCATGGAACAACCTTCCTGAGGAGGTCATGGGGTCAAAAACAGTGGGAGAATTCAAGAATGTATGGGACTGACATAAGGCATTTCTGGTGGTGGTAGGAAGAAGTAGGCTGTTGGTTAACTAAGATCTGCAGCTTATCCAATAGGTAGGGAAATGGGCAGACTAGGTGGGCCAAGCGGTCCTTATCTGCCGTCAAAGTCTATGTTTCTATGTTAGCTGTGGATCACATTCATGTGATTTGCACTGCAGGCTGGCAAATCACCTTACCTGCTTTAGCATCATGGTTCCACAATGCCCTTCAAACACTCCTGCAACAGTTGCGCCCATCATCACATTCCATCATGACTAAAGCTATCTGGATCCTTCTGTCAAAACTGCCTTAGTGGCAACTAGTGGTAATGCTTGGTGTCATTTGGTGTCACTGTTTTCAAATGCTACAGATATGTATTGTTATCTGCAGGGCAGGTAAAGAGTTAGCAGGTGGCACTGTACAGAAACAATGCTGCGTGTGTGTGCCTCCACAAGCCATTCAGTCATTGAGCTCTAGTGGTTAGCTGACAAATTGCAAGTGCAAAGTAATGGCCTTGACTATTACAGATTGTCATCACCCAAGACACTGAATGACATGAGGGTACCTGATGCTGAGCACTACTGAACTTTCACTATAGAGACCCCCATCAATGCTACCTTATTTCCACTCTACCCAGCATTTTTATTCCTCCTCTGTGGCAGGTCAAATACACAGCTGGGTAAAATTTTGGGATGTGCCTTCCACAAAAGTATCACAAAATTCCACATTTTTCCTAGAAGCTCATGAAATTCAACTTTAATTACTGATGTAATTTTGCTATTTAAGGCTGCTTATAATTTGGTCATCCTTTAAGAAACACAAAAAAAAGTTGGCACACTACCTCCTTATGAACCTACTAAAACTGGTGACATTGTGTTCTCCCGTATTATTTTATTTTCCAATTGTTTAACCAGGTGAGACACACTAAGCTGAAAGCTTGTTTACAAGTGCAACCTGGGAGCACAAGGAAGTTAAGTGACTTGCTCATGGTCACACAGTATGCAAGTGGGGGCTGTGGGATTCAAACCCAGGTCTCCAGATTTGCAGCTCAAAGCCTTAAACACTGCGCTATACTGCCTCCCAAATTAAAATTATAGGTGCTTAAATTGTGCAGTTATGTACTTGTCCATGAAGAACAGAACAGAGTGACTAAACAACTAAGCCACACAGATGGGCACCTTTCAGTTGTTAATTTGTCCACCCACACGCTGACTACTGGGGAATTAAATTTACTTTCTAAGAGCCTCAATTTCTGCCCAACTAAACCACTGGACAGAATACAGCTTTGTGGTGAAATGGAGGAATACTTCCGCAGATTGAGACTCAGGGAATTTTTTCATGGCAGAGAAGAAATCACAGACAGCGAAGAAATCACAAACAGTAAAAATATTATGGATAAGAAAAAGAAACCGTATCAGTTTACCCCATCAAGTGGCCGTAACAAGAAACTGGACAAATACATTAATTGCTTTCGCCAGAGAGTTACTGGTGAGATCCTTAATCGGCAGAAACAGGCCCATTACAACCTCTCTCCATTGGAACGGAGGGCTATACAAACACTAAAATCAAACCATAACATTGTCATAAAAAAAGCTGGTAAATGCTCGGCAGTGGCGATATTGAATCGGGAAGATTACATTACGGAAGCCAACAGGCAGCTAAGTGACCTTACTTACTACAAAGTACTGGGAAGTGACCCAACTACAGAATATAAAAGAGAACTAAAGGAGTTAATTGAAACATTTCCAAAGCATGTCCAAGACAAACTAAAGGACCTCATACCCAGTGAACCTAAGCCAGGGACATTCTACATGCTTCCTAAAATATATAAGCCTGGCAATCCTGGTAGACCCATAGTCTCTGGTAATGGTACCCTGACAGAGGGGATATCGGGGTTTGTAGAAGCTATTTTCAAACCGCTGGTTGTACAAAGGGATAGTTACATCAAGGACACTACTCACTTCCTGCATAAACTTTCTGGTTTTAAGGACTTACCACCTGATACCCTTTTAGCCACGATGGATGTGACCTCCCTCTACACTAATATTCCACACACAGATGGCATTTCAGCCTGCCTCAGATACCTGTATGACAAAGAATTGGACCCCAACATTGACCCTGGAGTTGTGAGTAAACTCACTGAATTCATTCTGACACATAACAACTTCAGCTTCAATAGTAAACATTTATGTTCAAACTATGGGAACAGCAATGGGAACCAGGATGACTCCATAGTATGCTAATCTTTTTATGGCGAATTTGGAGGAGGATTTTCTAAGGCACTGTACACATAAACAACTTGCTTATTTCCGTTACATTGATGATTTGTTTATAATTTGGACAGAGGGCACTTACACACGTAAAGATTTTAATCGGGAACGTAATAATCTCCACCCAACTATAAAGCTTTCCCTGGAATATTCTGCCACCAGTGTACATTTTCTGGATACCACAGTCACTATTAAAGATGGAACCCTACATACCTGTCTTTACAGGAAACCAACAGACAGACAGAGATACTTACACAACAAAAGTAATCACCCGAGCCACACAAAGAAATCTGTCATATATAGTCAAGCACTTCGGTATCACCGCCTCTGTTCAAATGAGGAAGACAGAGACACACACATCTGGCGATGTTGAAAAACACTTTTATTGAGCAGGGACACTCATCCAGAGAAACTGACTGAGCAGTGGAACGTGCAACACAGGTCCCAAGAGAACAGCTACTGCAACATAAGGAACGGATGACTACCAACAGAATACCCTTAGTAGTCATATACCATCCTGACCTTGAACTCCTACGTAAGATTATTAAGGATCTCCATCCAACAATTAGTGAGGATGAAACCCTTAATTGTATTTTTCAAGAACTACCACTACTATCTTTTAAACAACCACCTAATTTAGCCAACCTGATTATTAGGAGTCAACTTGAACCGGAACAGAATACCATGACATCATATGGTACACGACCCTGTCATCAACGCACATGTAAGACATGTAACCTCATTTCCACTTCAGACTGTGTGGTTACATCACAAAACAGACTATTCAGGATACAGGGGAATTATACATGTACATCAAGTAATGTGGTCTATTTTATCCAATGCAAGAAATGTCCTTGCACAGGTTATGTGGGGGAGACAAGCCAACAACTCCGCACTAGAATGAATTCACACAGACATTCTATTAATCACAAGAAAATTGAGAAACCAGTAGCCCAGCACTTCTCCCAGGATGACCACTCAATCTCAGATATGTCTGTGATGGTCTTAAAAGGACATTTCAACAGTACACAACAGAGACAGGCTTCTAAAATTAGACTTATTTTACTTCTCAATATGGTGGCGGATGGACTGAACATTGATGTTGGTTATATGACACATTATTCCACTTAAACTTACACAGACCTTTACTTTAAAAGATGGACATAAATACTTTAGTTCTTCAGCGGGCCTTTGATTTTGTAAGTTTATGGTTATCTACATGTTGACTTCTCACCTTAACACTGTGGTGAGTGTGTTTGAGTGTGTGTGTGTATACTGATGTATGTATGTATGTGTGTGTTTGGTATGGGTCGTGTTTTTGTGTGTTGTGGGTATGTGTGTGTGTGTGTGTGTGTGTGTGTGTGTGTGTGTTTTGTTTGTTGTGCGCGGTGTGGTGTGTGTGGATTGTGTTTGTTATATTTGTTGTGTGTTGTGGTTGTGTGGGGTGTGCAGGGGTGTGTGTGTGTGCGTGTGTGGGGTGGTGTATGTACACACATTTGTGTGGGGGGAGCATGGCATGGGGCAATTGTTATGTGGCTAGGACACTTAGTTTTCACATATAGTGTACATTTACTTCCTTCTACTAGTTGTCAGTGGTTGGATTACACACTGTCACATTTTTAAATCTGCTCATATTAAGATGCATATCTCATTTACTTGAGGGTTCATAAAAGGTGTAATTCCTTTGGGTTTTAATTTAGATTCCTTAGACTGATTCTGTGCATTTTTGTCATACACAGACTCTGTGTTGAAATCTGCACTTATCAGGCTCATGGTCTCATTTTCTTGGGGGTCCTTGACAAGTATTTTTGTATTTTTTTATTTGGCACTTACACTTACAAGTGATACTATCGTGCATCATGTATATATATGTATGTTAATTTGAGGCTTGTTTTCAACTTGCTGTTATACCTAATTTCAGGATTTTGTCTTTCATTATCTGTTCTTTAATATACCAAGACAATTGGAATGTAAGTTGTAAGCTCATCTTACATGTATTAGAGAGAATGCCACCCCAAGGTTTTTTTTATCACTAGAATGCCTTCTTGGCATACTGAGACATTTTAAAATTTATGTGACAAGAACTCTCTGGCTGTAGAGAATTCTTGATAACCTTTGCCCTTCTGAGGCTCCTCAGTTAAAGGCATACTGGTGTTAATTAGCTTCTCTGACGTAATCTTCTGTTATGTTTTAAATGTATATGTTAAACCAATGAGAATTATTTCAGTTTTTTCAGTATAATCTGGTGTTAACAGTATGGGATATTTGAAATAACTGCCACAAAGCTTCTGAAGAAGGACCTGGTTGGTTCGAAAGCTAGAGCACTTTGTTCTTTTCTGTAACATCCATGTTGGTCCAATAAAAGGTATCAAATAATTTGTTTCTGGATCTGTTCTTAAAAGGACCAATACGGCACCTACAACATTTTTTTGTTATGTACTTGTGAAATTTCATTTAAAAACTTTTGAATGGCTGTCTATAACTCAGCCCCCTTTAATGCTAAAGATCGGAAAACTGGATGGATGTCCATTAGTTACTGGACTTACAATGTACCATAAGTGGTAGAATATGGACAAGTAGTTTTAAAATTAAATGGAAATAACGAACATTTAAATTTTAGCAAAATTTCACAAAATGCTCCCAGAAACTTGCCCTGAATTACATTGGTGGAAGTTAAATTATGCATAGTCTGTATGCCTTTGGTGATCCCTGACTTACCAGATGGCACCGGTGTCCCACGGGTCTTTGCTCTCTACACCCCAGTCACAGCCATGCAGGCCCTACTTAACTTCAACACACAACGAACTTGATGCACTCACTGAGGAGTCAAAATTAGCGGCAACTGGTAGCAAAGACCAAGCTTAGAGAAATCACTAGGTGCAAAAGTGGAATTTATTAACTCTTACCGTCCAAGTTTTGAAAGTGTGAGTACCACCATAGAACACATTGTGTAGGTGCACCAGCGCTTTGATCTCTCTGAGTTTCATCAAGGGGACAACTCAGCATCAACCCCCTCTTTTCCCCCAAGGGAAGTAATTAAGAAGGCACAGTCTATACTTTATATTTTTTATTTATTTGAAAATTGGCAACTAAGAAAGGCATGCAAAACTGAGGCTTCTTTCCTGATGCAACCTGGGGGGGGGAACAAGGAAGTGCAAAATTAAAATGAACAAAATGCAGAGTACAATAATGCAATACATAAATAACACAATCATGGATAAGGTACAGGAATTAAGTGGGTACAATTTACATGAAACTAAACAGCAATGCAGCCCTAGGGCAGTTCTAATTACTGTATATACAGAGGGTAGCGTGGATGAAAGACAATTACTGTGTACATAATGTGAAAGACAGAATGCAAAGTCAGTTGAAATTCCAATTATGGGGGCTAAGAGCACAAAGGGGTAGAAGGGCAAAGAAACTGTAAGAACTGGGGGAGGCTAGGTCCAGGTGCAAGGGGGGAAATAAAGTTTAGCAGCAAGGATTTCAGAGAAATATAAGAGAAGATACTTCCTCTAAAATAACGTGCATTATTGTGGTGCTCAAATTCATGTTTACTCCAGATAGATAAAAAAATAGGGTGGGGGGGGTGTTCCATTCTGACAGCTCTACAACTCTGGACACTCTTAACACTTCGTCCTTCACATAGTATTCACAAATCCTGATAGAGAAATGTCTTCCTTCCTCTCAAGGTTGCTTGGCCATCTCATGGAAAGCCACTGAATTGTGCACTCGAAGACTGGCTCCTCTCCATGTCTGCATGATCTTCAGCACCTGTACTCTACTCCAAAGAAAACTGGATTCCTCAGACCTCCCACGAGGGACCCATCCTAGCTTACATTCCCTTGGGGAACCCTCATTCACAGAGCTTCCCAGGAACCAGCCTGAAAAGGCTTATGCCTGCCCTTTTTATGGATGCAGTAGGAGTAGCCCTGTAGATGTCTTGTGAGTACAATAGCATAAAATGGAGCCTACTGGATGGACTTGTAAATAGTGGAGGCGAACGGCAATCACTGCACATCCACTGCACTATTCTATCCGCTGGTGGAACATGGCACTGGTCGCTATGTCCAAGATGGCCACCAGAGTTCTCTGCGCATGCATGAGTCATTGCACATGTGTACTGAACTCTGGCGGCACAGTGGCAGAGTCCGCCATATCCAAGATGGCCACTGGAGCCCAGTGCGCATGTGCGAGTCAGCAGGAATGTGCAGAGAACTCTTCCAGCCATCTTAGACACAGTGGAGTGTGGCACCAGAGTTCAGTGTGCATGTGCGAGTCATCGCACATGCACAGAGAACTCCGGCTACCATTTTGGACATGGTGGCCAGTGCCATGTTCCACCAGTGACCTTGGCTCTGGCCAGAACTTGTTATACTACTAAGTAGTACTAAACTACTTCACCCCAAGGGCCCAGACTATATACACACACATGGGAAATGCCAGGTGATTAGTCACTTCCTCCACCTCTAGTGTGGGTGGGAGGAGGGCATTGCACTTATCTGCTCTTCACTTTGAGGTTGCTATATTTTCTTTTCTGAAAGGTATAGGTAACCACTTAACTGCTTATACCATGTGTTGTCTTCTCTGTGTGAAGTACCAAACTCTAGACTTAGAATTTACTTTGACATTGTGAATGGGTTTTACTGAATGGCCAAATAATATAACAGACAGCATTCTTTTAACCCAGACCATGCACCTCCTGCATATCTGTCCTTTGTTTACCTGCTTGCTGCCACAATAGCTTTGAGGTTTCTTAAAGGGACCCTGCCCTAAACTATAAACAGCATATCTGCATACATTACATAAATGGTGTTTTTTCTATGGGCAGAGAACAGCATAACTGGAGAAGACCATGACTGTGGCTCTTAAATAACTGGTCAAGAATGCTATGGAGCAGACTGAGAGCTCTGTAAGAAAAAGAAACTAAAAGCTCTGGGCAACACTAAACCTCTATGAGCTGATACCAAGTACAAGATCACCAACAGTCCCGACGTGGACATAACTCCTGTAGCTCCCTAATGGATTCTACCCTCTGAACTCTGGGACTTCACCAGTACTTTGTGTAACATATGTCTGCCTTTGATGTACAAGGGAACAGCTGGGTAGGACTGAAAGATGTAAACAGCGATGGCAGTTTCTATGCCCCATTATGCACTAAGACCTAAGACTTTCTGTTTATTCAAGACAAAAAAGGTGTTGGAATGTTGCCCTTGAACTCTGACCAGACAGGAGCTTGGGTCTGCACTCTGTCTATTGCACTGTGACTATTGCAACCCGGGGAATGGAACATTGAAAGGTTTGCCATCAAACACCCCACCAGTCAGAAAGTGAAGGGGAGTCCATGTAAAAGGGCTAGGCTACCATAAACCTGGGCTCTGTACCACAATGTCAGGAACTGTCACTTGGAGAGAGTGATCCGTGGAGTCACTGGCTACTAGTACACCGTGGGTCTGATGGGTCAGTAAAGTGCACTCTACTGTTGCTTCATATCTGAGAATGAAAGTGTTGCTGCTGTGACAGTATAATTGAGACAGGCATTTCATCAGTAATCCAACAGATGATGCCTTGCTTGTTCATTCGACTTACAGGACTCAGTTTGAAAGGACACTATCAAAAAAGGAACAGCTGGGAAGTAAAAGCACCAGTGCAGTTTACTGTCAAGCTGAACCAGGAAGGGCTGGTGCAAACTGGCATCCTTGACTCATTACATTCTCTTATGCTGATCTATTAACCTTCTCACAGGGGCCTCTATACATAAACATTAACTGCTGCATTAACACCGCTGCATGCTACCCTTACTAACACAATTCAGTGACGTGCCTTTCAATAACATGGGAGACTGCAGAATCACATTATTGAGGAGAGAATAAAGTGGCATTAACTCTGGAGTTAATGCTCCTACAGACATCATTGTCTCTTTCTTTAAGAGCTTTTGAGACAGAACTGGAAAAAAAAATCAGGTTAACTGGGTCAGGTTTTCTGACTGCAAGCAAAAGCTAGGAGTTTAAATGCATGTGCCTCTGGAGGAGACAAAGGTCAAAACGTTTGGCACTGCAGTGAGCTTCCAGTAGTAGGTTCACTCATTGCAAGCAGCTGCATTCCTGGTGCAAGAACAAAGAAGCATCCCACCCCCATGAAGCTGACCTGCATTGCTGGAGCCACAGTCAGAAATGGCAAGGGTACTTTTATGGAGCACTTCACAGCACCACTCTACCAATAGATGTCATTTTTTTTTGTTCACTTGCCCCCAGAGGAAATCTCCTGTCATAAGTTACTTCTGACCATAGGGTGGCGAGTACCTAGCTCAAGGAACTTAGTTTTGTTTGTATTCTATCCCAGCCCTTGAAGTTGTGCTGCAGTTTGAACAGCTTAGTAATCCCTAGTAGAAGATTACCCAGCTAGTATGAAGGGACACAGTATGACCTCTCTTTATGCTGTACTTTGTTTCAGTGTTCACCAAAGGGCCCCTGGGAGGGGGACTCATTGGGAAGGCCCTTTGCATTAAGGGTAGCCACTATGTAGCCTTCAGACATCACTCCCACCCTAATAACAGACTACCTGGTAATTGGTAAAGGTCAAGCCATGTGAGTCCCAAAGGCCGGATGGGATATATCTCAAGATCACAGAGTAGTTAAAGAAACAGCTGGTGGGGCTGCCTGCAGTAATCTTTTATGAGTTTGTACAGGTGTGTTGCTTGAGGGCTGGGAAGTGGGTAGTGTGGTCCCCATCTTCAAGACTTGGTCAACTACAAGCCAGTTAACTTGGCTTCAGTGCTGATCAAGGTCGTAGAATCCATTATCAAGGACAGAATAATGAAGCCCCTTTTGAACATGAGGGGCCAATTATACCAAACCAACTGGATCACCTTCCTTGGGGGTGGGGGGGTGACCATGAAAGTGTGCAGTGACACAGTCTTAGGCACAACCTAGCCATACCTCAGCAAGGCCTTTTTGACACCGCGGAACATGCTAAGCTTCTGATCAATATACACCACTGCGGTATACATGAGGAATACACAAGGCAGATTACTAACTTGCTCGGTGGAGGAAGCAAAGGGTTGTGGTGGACAGGCACTACTCCAAGTGGAGAGGAGTTCTCAGTGGCATCCCTCAGGAACTGGTACTGGGGCCACTGCTAGTCAACATTTTCGTCAACAGTCATTAAACTGGGATCTACAGCAAACTGCTCAAACTTGCAGATGACACTAAGCTGGCTGGGGGGAGGTGGACTCCCTTTAGCATAGCACAACAGGATCACATAATTGCCAGTGTTAGCACTCCAAGCAACTGAGAACATGTCCCCAGTGATCAGGGTACTGCTGCAGCACTGGAGGTGTCGTTCTCTGGATGAGGTGTTAAACCAACCCCTTTTGTCCAAGAGAAAGATAAAGAGGGGCTTTATTCACCAACAACCCCACCGGTAGATATCAATAGAACTCAGTTGCACCATTACAAACCAAAATGAATGGCTAAGTAATGGATCTGCAATGGCAGAACTCAGAATATGCCCTTTATCTTCATGAGTAAGGGGGCAGGACCATAACTCATCAGTGACAAAGTCAAATGAGTTATGATGGTCAGGCCTTCTCACAAATGAAGATAAATAGCATGTCTTGAGTTAGGCTATTGCATATGTGATTTATCAACACATTTTCAAATGTAACCCTGTTCAACTGGCTCTTTTTTGGAGTTCTTAAATGTTTATTTGACGTTGCTGCTCTGGTTAGGATGCTGCATAGCTGCACCATGATACCACCATGCATTGTTTCAGATGCTTTCTCACTGGTTAAGTACAGCATTGTGGCCTATTTATCTTTTGTTATTTTGTATGTGACAATCTACTATCAAGATATATCTTGTCATCAACAAAAATAACACAACAGAAGTATGAGGGAAACTGGCAAGATAAAAGTGATATATTGGCTAGAGGCATCTTTATCAGCAACATATCAAAAATGTGCTGTTGTTAGTGTTGTAAGAAATGGACATTTTTAAGATTACTATCATCACAGGAGAATACTGAACCAATCAGAGAGCAGCTTACACAATGCTGATGACATCACAATGCCTAGTGTAGCACTGAAGCTAGTTGTTAAAATCAAAGAAAAACTGCAAAATCTTCAAACTGCTGATTTAAAATCTACAGCTTGTATCACTACTACAGTATATATTGAATATATTCTATATATAATAACCTGATTCTATATAGGCAATTTCTCACCACTTGTGAGTGGGCAGGACCTTCATAACTCACTGGTGGCTGATGACAAATTGCATATCTGAGTCAGCAGACTGCGTACATCCTATTTATCTAGTGAAATGTATTCTCACTGGTGGTGTATAAGTGTATCGACATACAGAACTGGAGCTCTGTTCCTTACAGTTCTTCTATAGCTGATGCTTATTCCTGAGCTGAAGTCAAAGTGCTCTGCTTCTGACAGTCACTGCCCCAGTATCAAACTGTGATGTCACAAGCAGGGGATTATATTCTCAGCTCCTGAATAAACCTCAGTTGTATAAATGAACTGCAGTATAAGGGACGAAAATTCAATTTTTATTAAGTCATCTTTAAAAACAGAGATCAGCATAGCTTAAAATTCACATGGGGGGAGCATGTTGCATAACTGCATTTTACTGATGAGAATTTTATTTTATTTTTTGCAGGCGAAGGAAGCCCCTGTGGCAGTGTTTCAAAAACAGTGGGAGACAACCCTGCTATCCTAGTCAACACTTTCCTCTCAATAAAACAGGTTCAAAGCAGTTGTGAAGGATTGTGTGCCCACCTTAGCTACTGCTTGTCTACTTGACTGCAGTCCCTGTTAACCAGTATTGCTTTGTAAACAAACAAAAAATAACTATATTTCATGTAGGAATTATGCCATATGCATTATAAAGAACTGTTTACTAACAAACTGCATTTCTATTTTCAGTGCCCCAGTCTCTTTGCCATGGTGTCATATTCACCTTGAACTGACTGTTCTTCCGCTCGACTTCTAATCAAGTTTCAAAGTGCATCTACTGTTACCTAAACATGTTACTACACACAACTGGCAAAACAAGTATAGTTCCTTGAGGCACACACTGCCACTTTCACACTTTGCGGTACACTCGTCCCCCCAAATTAAGAACACCACAGCACAGCCCTGTTGCGAAATCTTATCTGGAGGTCATATCGGTTAAGCAGGTTGCTAGGTTCAGTAAAATAAAAAAAAAGCTACTACGCACGATGCACAAACAAATATGTAACCACGGGAATACTTCAGTTGCTGAAAAATCGGTATCTTGTTTCCTAAACCTATAATAAAGCTAAAACCCGCGAGATGCCGAGTTTCCAGCGCCTACCAAAAAAAAAAAAAAAACTATAACAGTAGGTCCCAATAAGAAATCATTAGTAAAGTTTAAGTATGGTAATGGTAAAAAGATGTTGGTTGGTACTAGAAATGTAATCATTTAGGACTATACCTCTGATCTGCTTTTAAGGCTGCTTCTCTTAGGTCTGAAAAGGACATCTTTGAAGTCCAGTTTTAGGTCTTCTTCCACCCTGGGCATGTTGGTGATGAATACTACTTTATCTGCAATATTATGTAGTGGTACCCCAACCGGTCTCCTTCAGGTGTTCCTATTCTGCTGTTGTGTGCTGCGGAGCGAAATCGACCAAAGCCGGATCTATCCGCCGACTACGTATTTATAGACAGGGAGAGCTGGAATGTCCAAGCCCCATGACTTTATTAGGAAAGGGCTGTTTATAGGAGTTGCTGCATAGCGGCAGCAGTGCTTTAGCCTTGACGGCCACTCACTGGGGTGTGCGCACACTAGCGCGCAGGCAGGCAGCCGGCAGGCGCGCGCCTCTGCAGCAAATTGAAAGGGTCCAGGCTCAGCCCTGCAGCTCCAGCAGCGATGGCCAGCTGGGTCCTCAGAGCAGTTTCCTCCGCGGCGCTCTCTTCTTGCTTAGAATCCTGAGAACGTAAGTGCGTTAAATGCTGCGACCCGCTAGTTGGGAACGTCTAGTTTTCTTTCTTTTCCTTAGCACCACCGGTGGTATAGCGGGATTGATGGTAAGGGGTGGGGGTGGGGTCAAAAACCACATAACTGCATGCAGTGCACCACTGGCCGAACATATTTTTTTCTCATTTATTTTGTACAACTTTAGTGCTTGTGTGCAGTGCAGTTTCTATGCTGTCATACATTTAAAATTACACAATGTGGTAAATCCGATATGCCCAATCCTGCATCCTGATTGGTTGGCTGGCACAATGACCACCGTGATAAATCCTCCAGTGTACCCACTGGAAGAAGTGCCAGCCAACCTTATACCGTGCTAATCCGGTTGCTTTCGCTTCAGACAAAACTGCAGTGATTTGTCCCGTCACTGCTTCGCTAAAACACTGCGGTAAATTTTTAGCAAAATTACCCCCTCTTTCGAAGTGTAGGGACCTCAGTGAGTTAGAACACAGTTAAAAAACATTAAAAAAACAACATTCGCCATTGTATAATAAAAATTTATCCCTCCAGGGTGTGGGTACACGGGAGGACTTGACACTACTGGTGTGATTTGGTCACTGGCTGGGCCTGTTGTGAAAAGAAAGCACTCTGTTAGTCCAGTGGTACCCCCCTCCAGCCCTAATACCTACTGTATTGTAAAATAATTGACATTCCCCCTCCTTGGTCCAGTCTACCCACTCAGCACCCACCACGCTCCACCAACTGTCCATTACCTGACTCACCCTATAAAGCCAGTGGGTGTGGCGGTGATTCTGGAGGACTCTGGACCCATGCAAATAGCTTAGGGGTACATTGTGGAATTAGCATACATTATGCCACAGTACTGCTATGCCACTTGCGCTCTGCTGGTTTCAGTACCCACTTGCTTATTTTACTCAGGCTTAATTGATATGGCTGTGTTAGTTTTTTTTTTAATCCGTTTATCTGAGTTTGGGGCTCTGTCCCCTGCACACCCCTGTTTTTCTAATATGGGGGTGTGGGGCGAAACCCCCCAACTAAAAAAAAAAAACTGATGAAAAAAACTTACAGGTTGACATGGCATAGAGTGTGCCATACTTCTCATGTAGCATAAGTCGGTTTGGAATCCTCCAGTATCACTGACACGGAAGGCAGAACAGTGGCTGATGACTGGCACAGACCCTCTTCTCACCAACTTGGCCAGCTGTCATCCAAATGACAGGGACTACCTGCACCCATACTGTACTTCTACTGAAGAGTCAGTTTGGATTCAAAGTGCTAGGTTGTCTCTGATACAGTCTATCTTGTTTTACTTGCCACAATAAAGTACTTTTATTTGTTATCCAGCTTGGTTTTAATTCTATGTGCACAACAGTGCTGTGTATTTGTAGCCCTGCCTTTCACTGCTGCTGAAAGGTCACTTTTGTAGATTTTTTTTTACATTTTTTTAATTTGGATTCTAACAAAAAATGCTTGCTTGCTGACATTATTTGTGCAATAATTATATTACTTTTATAAACAGTATCTTCTTTTTAAACAACTGCAATTATACTTGACAAGCAATTGTAATAAACAAGAGGCTACCATCAACAGTACACCTTTTTTAGCAGGTTAAGGTTGTGTGTGTCCACAAAATATGAAATTTCATGCACATTGAATCTGACATATAACCCTTAATACCTGAAGATGATTGGAGTACTGATACAAAGACTGCTTGACCCCATATGTCCGCAAGGAATTAGTTACAAAGATGGTGCTCCCAGTCTTTGACTGTGGATGTGGTTTATGGTTCCACCTCCTCCTCCTCCTCTTCCCTTACTAGACTTGAACACCCTGTTTAATGCCTTCTATCATTTTGCCACAAACTCACCCCCTTGCACTCATCATTACTCTCTACTCCTCCCTCTCCATACTCCTTCTTTCCTCCCATACCCTGCTCCACTGTGCTTATTTCATCTCTAAATACTGGTTCGGGACAATGCCCCCGTATCTTTTCACTCTCATCCCCCCACTCCATCTACCTTGTACTATTTTCAATCCAAGGATCCCTGCTCCTTCTCCCTCCCCTACCTTCGCACCTTCGCTGGACAATCGGCTTTCTCCTATCATCTTCCCTCACTCTGGAACCTCCTTCCCTCTTCCATGTGTCACCCTCCCCAACTTCTGTTAAGTGTCAGCTTAAACCTGTGCTCTCCCCTCCTTGTATCTATCAACTCCCCACCTGACCTGTTTTCCCCCTTCCCCCCAGTTCATGCCCCTCCCTTGGATTGATTTTACATCTCGTAATGCACTTGCATTGAATGTCTCAAATACATTTGTTATATTTCTGAATGTTTAGTGCATCATGCTCCAGACCGCTGCAGCATGTCATGTGCCTTCTTACCATGTTTGCACTATTTTTGTTTACACTTTACTTCTTGTATTGCTCAATCCTATTGTTATTGTTTGACTGTGTCTTTACCCTCACCCCTGGGTTGCACCTGGAAATGAGTCAAGGTTCAGTGTGCCTTTCCCCATTATCACATTTTAAATAAATAAACAAATTAATTAATAAATAAGAGTGTACATATTCATGTTTCATTTTCCAGTACAAACGTAAAGTCGGCACTCACCACCTCTAAAGAAAGGGGACACCAGACGTCAGGAATTACAAGCTTCACTGTCTTCTTTAAAATGACAATCCAATGTTAAAGGTAGCGGACGCCCATAAATTATATGCCCACCTGATGCGTTTCGGACTGGCTAGTCCTTTATCAAAGGTTCAGAAAAACAGATAAAAGTTCACATTAAATATACCAATCAAAATGATGTCATCATGATGATGAAATAATTAAGGATTTACATTTATTGGACAAAAACAAATTAATTGAATATTCAAATATAAAAAAGGGGGGGGGGTAAAAGATGACATTATTTTGAATGGTCTATTTAATGTGAACTGTTATCTGTTTGCCTTAGAGTTTGATAAAGGACCAGCTGATCTGAAATGCATCAGGCAGGCATATCATTTATGGGTGTCTGCTACCTTTAACGTTGGATTGTCATTTTAATAAAGACAACAAAACTTATAATTCCAGGAGCCTGGTGTCTCCTTTCTTTAGATGTGGTGAGTGCCCAACTTTGCATTTGTATTAGTCTGTGGCTTGCTGAGAGCACCACCAGCTCAGTACACACTTTTTTGTGTTTCTTTTCTCTGTTTCATTTTCCCCTGGGACTTTAATTTACATATAATAACCAGGTATCATTTTTTCCCATAGAGAAAGGCTTTTTTAATTTGCCGCTATAAAGGAGTGTTTATAACGGCAAATACGCGCACCTTCTCTGTGAGGAAAAAAAAGCCATCAAGTTTCCCTTGTGACCCGTGGCAGCTGTTTTCTGTTTGTCCCACAATCAAAAGCCTGTCACAGAATTGCTGCCTCGCGACCAGTCTACCTCTCCCTCATTAGAAAGCGAAACCTCTCAAGCACTCATCTCAGAGCCAGCATCCGACAAACAGCTCACCAGAAAATTTAAATTAACTTAGCGAGTTAAAATATACCTACCGAAAGCAAAATACAAAGCTGCATTTTTCACACACTCCCTAACTACTTCTTCAGTCCGATCCTCTCTCCCCTCCCCTCTGTAGGTCACATGATACTGTTGCTCCAGTAATGAGGCTCTCCTAGCAACCCTTTCTGCCTAACTACGGACTTTCTCTAAACCATTTTTTTTAAATGAATTAATAGTTCAAATATTTGGATGTTATCAGTCTTTGAATTTTATGCTGCTGTTTCCATTTTAACTTTGCTCTGAAATAAAAACTTTCAAGCACATTCAGAGGTAAGCCTCTCTATTCTACTAAGTCTAATGAAGCCTGATACACACACATTTTATATAATTGCTGTGGTGAAAATACACTACCCAGCAATTATATAAAATAAAATATGAGTTGTTGTGTGTGGAAACTCGAAGTTTACACACACCCTTGGTGTTAGATGCTTGCACAAACCCCTCGAGATTCGTTCTCTGGGTTTATGTAGCATTTGTAACATGGCAAAAAGAACAGTAGCTCAAACAAGGAAAACAATTGGTGCAATAGCATCAGGTGGTATATGAGCAACACGGCATTATGGCATGATAATGCCGTGTTGCTTGTGTAATACAAAAAGCAGCCAGAGCGGGAAAACGAGCAGTGCAGAGAAAGAGAAAAGGTAACAAAATGGGAGAGATCAAGTTTTGTAAGAGCAAGTAGGTAGGCTAGAGAAGTAGTAGGAGAAGTGCAAGGGACACACAGTGACACTGCATGCAACCGAGGGGAACACAGTGAGAGAGTGAAGAAGCGGAAGCGGATTGAATTTGCAGCCATTGACGGTACATTGCAGAAGTCAACTGCAATTATGGTATAGCATTGATAGACATGGAACACGAAAAACAGACCGGGAGAATGTCAGTGCCATAATCGATCCAGTAGTGTAAACAGCAGCGTGTGAGGGAAAGAAACTAATATTATCGTGGTAAGAGGCGAACGCTGTATGCAAATGAGACACACAGCTTGAAGGGGAAGGAATAATAGTAGGAAGTCAGGGTCCTCCTAAGAAGCATAAAAAGCTAACAGCCAGCAGAAATAGAAAAAAACGTACAGCAATGGTTAAGTAATACATCTATGTACTTATGTGCAAAAGTTTTGAAAAGATATATAGGTATGTAAGAGAGGTTGAGGAAAATTTCTGAAAGTAACACTAAAGTTTGCTTAATAACTGAAATGGTATCATTGTGTAATGAATCACAGCAGTACAAACGCATCCCTGACATGGAAAGTCATGTGCACACCATGTTACAAGCACATTAATCCCCTCTGAAGGTGGCATCTAATGGGGAGTTAATGCATGGTTGGACCGTTGTACGCACTCGGCCTGCGGCCTCGTGCCACAATTGTTTCAACCATGCATTAACTCCCCATTAGATGCCATCTTTGTTGGTGATTAATGCTTACTTAACTCCTCGGATATGTGTAAACTTCTCGTTACACACTCCGTCCCATACTTTATTCGCTATGTACTGTACTTGCCATTTTGTATGGTACTGTATCATATTTAAAGTTTCTTTTTCTAGTGACATTTCCATGTCTCTTGTACTAGAAAAGAATGAAATGAAGTAAACTTGCACATTTAAAAAACATAATTTAAAGATTTGCAGGCGCTGTACATTGGGCATCTCAACTGGGCTATTTTGGGGAAATACAATACAGTGTAAGGAAACAAACAAAAAACATTGTCAGTGATTGCTTGCATTTCTTGGTCCCCCTCTCCTGGAGGCAGTATTGTCTAATGATAAGAGCACCGTTAGGAACCAAGAAATTGCAGGTGCAATCCCTGGTAGCAGGAAATATGCACTGTGTAACCCTAAGCAAATCTCTTAACCTCCCATTGCTCCAGTCCACCCAGCTGTGAAATGGGTAGAAGCAGGACCCCTCTGGAAATAGGATGTTGGATCTCAGCTGCACTATGCTGGGTGACTACATTGTAAAAATGAGTAAAAGCAGGACTCCACTGGAAAGGAGATATTGATTCTCAGCTGGGAGATACTTGTTAAATAAACTGTAAAACAAACAAAAAAAAATCACATGGTTGGTAGCCACTGGCTTTTCCCAGCAGTTTCCCCTCAGGCAGTTAGCTTTAGTGGTCAGAGCATTGTTGGGAACAAGGCAATCACTGGTTAAAATCACGCTATATACAAATACCGTGAGACCCTGAGCCAGTTACTGAAAATGAGATGATACATCTAAGATGGACTACCCTGTGTAAATATACTGTAAAAATGAGTAAAAACAGGACCCCACCAGGAAAAAAGATGTTGCATCTGTACTGGGTTTCCTTACTAAATTAATTGCAAAACAAAAAAAAACACAGTATTGCAAAGAGTTACCTTTCTTCACTTACTAAGCATAACAATTTCTCTCATACAACATAAACTGTGGTGAGAAAGAAATAATGTGATCTTCAGGGAATTGAACCCGGGCCCCCAGAATACTATCGCAGTATTCCACCAATAAAACTATAGACTCATATGGTTAGACCTGGGGTTTCTGGATACACTTCCTTTCTATAGTATTGCATATCCTGCACCTAGGATCAATCCAGATGTCAGTTAGATGTTTGGTGCAGTGTTTGCCACTGCTCAGCAATTGAATCACAAATTGTACTGAGAACAAAGAAAGAAATAATGTACAACATGCAAGCAAACATTAAGGCATATACCAATGCTTACCTTTGTTGTGTACAGTATCAGTCTGCATATGAATACTAATATAGTGCAACCCCCTCCATGCACAGCTGGAATGGAGTTCAATAATTAAGTCGCTGAGGTTGGTTCCTGCTCAAGTTGCATTCAAACCTACAAAGAAGCCTCAGCTAGAACTAATTTAGATTGACTGTCTACCGATGTGTAAAATTATGTCAAGTCCTATTAGTAACTTTAGCACTGATATCAGCAACCAAACCACTACGAGTAAATGTTACCCTAATATTTAGTAAATGCAGAAACAGGTATGCATGACTACAAGAGGTGCTACAAGCTATACTTGTTCGCAGCTAAAAAACTACAGGCAAAAATTGATATTATGGAATATCAATCTGGAAATAGCAGATGGGAGTTAGACTGAGCCCACCGAGTGCTTTTATCCAAGACCCCTCATGGAAGAATGGCTACTGTTTGGCCTGGTTTAGTTGCACTGGTATGCTGAGAAGGAAAATATTCTAAGGAAGGCCAGACATGAAAGTGAGGTGCTGCACAACACAGAGATAATACAAGTTTGCTCCAATATCAGTGCAGAGCCTGTGTATTGTTGCAAAGAATTCAACACGGTGAAGGAGCAGCTGGACAAAAAATGATCAGAGACAAAAAATCACCCACACTCCAGAGCCAGGAGAGCAACTGTCCCTCCAGTGAAGGTAGTAAAAAATGTCAAAGTCCCTGCTTACTTGCAAGATAAGGATTTATTCCAGGTGTATTCACACATATAGGAAGAAGTAGTAGCAGGCACAACAAAAACTCTGCTTGCAAGGTCCCCCGGCTTTTCGCCAGTTAAGGCTTCGTCAGGGGGATGGTCCTTGCAGGTAAGACAATCAATTTATGCCATTAAGTTTCAAATCCAAGGAAGTCAGCTGGACAAAAAATATCCCTTTTACATTACTGATGCTGGTGAAACTCACACTGAACATTGGGGGTAAGCTAAGATATTTTACTTACCTGCATAAGACTTTGGAATTCATGGATACCACTGCACGAGTGGTCTTGTGTGAGTAATTTTAAGGGGGGGGAATCTGTTTTGTGAAATCAAGACTGCAGCAGGGGGCTTAGCAAACAAACCAAAGTGTGGCTGTAGGACTGGGGATAACTTTAGAAGTTTGTGTGTGGAGTGAAGTATGTACATATTGTCTGCTTCTTTCAAAGTGTGTGACAGGGACCTTCATCATATGTTGAATTTTACTTTGGTTTCTGCCAGACCTGTTAGTAAGGAGTCTTTCACTTATAGGGGAGTTTTTGGCACCATTATATTTTGGTCTCCTCTAATGTAGTGCTCTCTGACTGTGGCAGCTCAGCAGATCATTTCACTTCAATTTATTTTTTTTAATATAGGTTTTAATGCCCTTGCCCTGCCATCAGCCTCAGGATTATACCTTGTAGCCAGGGATATATCCTGTTCAGGTGATTTATGCCATCATTCGGATGGCAGGGAGTTATATTTCCCCATATTTCTCTTCCTCTCTCCTCCCCTGGCTTCTGTCAGCCTTACCAACTCCAGCTCTCCCCACAATAGCAATAAGCTTCTTGGTCCAGCCTCAGGGGTCGCTATGGCATCAGAACCTTCCCACAACCCTCCTTGGGTGAAACACACTGCCGAGCACCAGCTGTCTCAGCCATTGCCTGGCTCACAAAGTGACTTCCCAGGCTCACATCTGAACCCAGGTCATCAGCCTGGTAGTGCGACACTCTACAGCTGGGTCATCAGGGTGGCACTTCTCCTTATTTCTGTAGGGCATAAAGAGAACAAGAACAGAAATCATCAGAATGGTAATAAAATCCAGAAGGCCATGCGTGCAAATACTAGAAGTATAGGAAACAAGATTTCAGACTTGGAGGCACTTATGGCAGAGTCCAGCCTGGATATAGTGGCCATTACTGAGTCGTGGTGTAATAAAAACTCCAACTGGGATTTGGCCATACCAGGCTATAATCTGTTTAGGAAGGACAGGGAAGGTAAAAAAGGAAGGGGGGGGGTGTTGTTATATGTAAGAGAAAGCATTACATTGACAGAGATACAGGGGATACAGAAAGGGTCAAAAATACTGTGGGTCACCCTAGATAAGGAAAATGGTGCCACCATTTGCACTGGTGTGATAAAAAGACCTCTATCACAGGTGAAGGAGTTAGATAAGAAACTGGGAGAAGTCATTCTCAAAATGGCAGAAAAGGTGGAGTTGCTGCTCATGGGGGACTTCAACATGCCAGATGTGGAATGGCATCTCCCTGATGCAGTTTCAACTAGAAGCAGGGACATCTTACACTACCTGCAGTGATATCCTTGAAACAACTAGTCAGTTAACCCACCCATGATGGGGCTATACTAGATCTAGTATTTACAAATAGAGACAGCATGGCAGACGTCAGGGTGGGAAGACACCTGGGATTAATGATCACTGTACTGTATGGTTCAATATAATGACAAAGACAGATTCCAACCATGCTAGGGTTAGAGTCCTGGACTTTAGAAGGGGAGATTTTGTAAAAATGGGCGAGTGTCTTAAGGAGGAACTAGCGGGGGAGATAACCTTGGTGAAGTGGAGGAATAGTGGGTAAAATTAAAGAGCGCCATAGTGAAGTCTACAAACCTCCATGTCAGGCAAATGAGTAAACGAGGAAAACAGACCACTGTGGTTCTCTAGGGAAGTGGCTGTGAAGGTAAACGTTAAAAGAATGGCATTCAGAAGATATAAGGGGACACAGAGTGACACTTCCAAATCGTGAAGGACAACACATCAAAATCTTTCTTAGCGATCAACCGCTTTGCACACACATTCACAAAAAATTCATATCTGGCTCAAAAAAGGTGTTCTGAAGGCAAAATTGTTACTCAATTGTTATATGGCTCAGAAATCTGGGGTTTGTATTGTAACAGACAGATGCTGGAAATAGTGCAGAATTTTTACCCAAAACTTTTGCCGGGCATACCAAAAACTATGTCTATTGCGGCTATAAGGGCAGAAACAGGTACCCTTGATTTATATTCAAGAATTATAAAAACAGCACTGGGGCTGTGGTCAAAAATGGTGTCATCAAGCAGAGACAACTTAATGTACCATTGCTGGGAAGATGCAAGACAAAATGAATATGCCCCAAATGTTTTTGCCAGTTAAACGAGATATTGAATAACCTGGGTTTAGAAAGAAATGATATATTAGCCCCTTTTGGAGACAATAATATGTTTGGACAAGTCACAGTACGAAGAATAATTGATAACACAACTCAAAGAGATCTGGCAGGTATTCATATCTCAGAGGACCTCTATATTTTAAAATAATCAAGAAGGACTTTACAATAGAAAAATGCCTGGTATACTGCGACAATGTGGCACATACAGTAGGAAGGCCATCACAAGGTTCCGATTTGGAATACTTACAAATTGCTGGAAATTCCCCCCAGAGAGAATGTAGCAAAGGTTCTGTGAGTGTGACAATAAAACCATCCCCCCCAACGCATGTGCTCCTCGAGTGTAAGATTTTCATGAGAGAGAGAGAGAGAGCAAGAAGTGAATTAGACCTTACATTAGGGAATTAAAGGGAAATACTCCACTGGAGCAAAACTCTGGAACTATTTTCATGGAATAAAGAGGCAGTCATATATGCACTTGATTCATTTCTATCTGGAGCCATTCAGAAAATAAAAAAAAAAAAACAGCTACATATGTATAGTTTAAAAAGGTATGCAAAGGGCACATTGATTCAGGTCCAGTATATAATAACAAAAACATAGTACACTCTTTTATTTGTGTAACCCACCTGCAAATGGGGGTTCCCAAAAGACTTCCAGGAGCTTGCTTGAATGCTCCAAGCCTGAATGGTGTTTGGCGTTTAAGCCATTTATCAGTGAGTGTTTTTAGAGCCTCTGGTACTGTCTCTTTAAGAGCTGTCTGCTTGCAGACATAATTAGTTTGTATGGGGGGACTGTGTGTTTCTCTGTTTGAGTACCACTCGAACTGCTGCCAATTCACTCCATTTTTGCAGTCACTAGGAGTACAAAGGGAACCTATCTGAAAGATGTAACTGTTTGATAGAAGTCATTTAGAGTAATAATGAAAATACAGTTTGTCTAACCTGCTTTCTTTGCAGTCAGAACTGTGTCTGCCTAGTTCCCCATTCTGGTTTTGAACTGCTGAACTGGACCAATCAGTGTGGGGTAAGCTAGCTCTAAAATGGTGCCTTGGACGAATCAGAACTTGGACTCATAATCTGAGCCAGCCACAAGAGGATTGTATGGGCAGTGACTATGGGAGATGTAGTTTAGACTTGCCTTTTGGACCAACAGCAGCAGTCTATTGTGAGTGACAGCCAATCCAGTCAAGAACTGGGAGGAACTCAAAGGAAGTGCCGGTTTTGTCTGTTGGAGTTTCAGTTTAGCTCTGGCAGTGAAGGGAAAGGAACCTGTGCTCCTTCAGTGCACAGTTTTAGTCAAAAACATGTGTAAGGTCCAGAGTTCGGTCTGCAGCTTGTGTAACTGCTTGTTAGGACTGAATCCGTCCCTGTGAAGAGAATCAAAGGATATCTGAAGAGTAGAAACCAGGCTCACCCTGTAGAAGACTGGAGGAATTAGGAATTGCACTCGGTCTGTCAGGAACTGAATCTGCTGTGTGTTCTCCCGGGTATTGTGCAGTAATTGCGATCGGGATACAGATGCAGCCTGCCTGGTATAGTGCTTTCTTTTTACCATATAAATGTGTGAAGAGGTTTGTGTTCCTCAAGTGAATCCTGCTGCCATTGGGTGACTTTTGCCTGTGACTGTTTGCCATATAAGTGTGTGAGGAGTCTCTTGGAGCTCAAGAGTAGCCCTGCTGACATTGAAGGACCCTATCTTGTTTGGAGGTCGTGAGTACTAATTCAGGGTCGCTCCCTGTTGAATTGCCACATTAAATCCAAATGGAATTACTGTACTGCTGACTGTTTAATTTTCCTTTTCTCTGTGTGAAAGGGCCCCTACCAGCTGCCACGGTTTGGACTAGCCACTAGGGCTTGGGTACCCAGGGACAGTAACTGATAGGGATAGGCCTGTGCACAGAGCCATAGGTAGATGAGTAGAGTGATAAGCTAATTAACCTGATTTCCCCCTGTCCTTGTTATATCCCCCTAAATAAATCAGAGCTGCTTGTTTCAGCAAAGTTATACTGCCTGAGGTAGTTGTCTATGTTAAAGTACTGTACTGTGATTGTTGCACTGTATCTTATTCCACAGGAGGTCCCAGTGCGGAACCAGTCCTGGGGTAAGTGTATACTGTGAAGGTAATTCTGATATATTGTGTGGGCCACTAGTGGGAAGAAAGGGGTTGCAGTGTCCCAGAGGGCTGTGACCAAGTTAGTTTAACTATTGCAGACCCTGACCTCTGGGTGGAGGCACCCGCCATTGGATCCAGGCCTCTCAACCTGTTAGTGGCAAATCAGGCAGGGTAGTAGCCCTGGGATAGCGCCATCTGGGGTTACATCTTGGAGGCTCACCGCTGGGATTGTGTGTCCTCTAGTGGCCATATTACTGAACCACTGTTAAAAAAAAAAATGGGTACCCGACAGAAGTGGCTGTGCACGGCTGGTGGAGTGGTGTACTGGGGAGGAGATTGACCCCCAAAATGCTATGCTTATCCTGGACATCCCCCTGGGTATCAATACGGACACTGTACAGGCAGTACTTTCCAAGGTAGAAGGTTTACAAAACCCTGTGGTGGTGGGTCGGCATGCTAATCTGCTCACCCACACTTTCCTGGCCCTAGTAGTGTTTAAGGATCCCATAGATAGCTCCAAAGTGCCACAGACCATTACCCCAGAGGGAGCCCTCACTGCCTGGAGAGTGATAACTAAGTACAGTAAAGACCCGGGGGGGAATGAGCCCCCACCACTGTCTGAAACTTTTGAGGAGAAATTTGCTAAATGGTTGCTGGGGAAGGAAAACTGTGGAGGACTTGAAGAAACTATTCTTGCCACTGGGGTGTTCCTCCCCCAACACCCTCTCCTGCTCCAGTACCCGTAATGGTGGCTGAACCAATGCAGACTCCTATTTCTGCACCTGCCATTAGTCACGACTCTTACCGAAGGTTGAGGATCTTCTCTGGCACCCTCCCCACCCCCCAAGGGGAGGATGACTGGGAGACCTGGATAGACTATGTTGCCCCCCAAGTGCTAGAATGGCAATGCTCGGAAGCTGAAAAGCGAAAGAGGGCTAGTGAGAGCCTCCGAGGTCCTGCCCTGGCTACCATCCGTGCTAAACGGGCCAGTAACCCTGAAGTGACTGCACAGGCCTATCTTGAGGCCTTGGAAAATGTGTATGGGAGCCCAGATTCTGATGAGGATCTATGGTGGAGAGTAAGAAATGCACAACAGTACCAAGGGGAGTTGTTGTCTGTGTATGTATCTCGGCTGGAAAAATTGTTGCAAGAATGCCTCAGAAAGGGTAGTTTGCCAGCAATTGAACTGGACCGAACCAGGCTGGACAGGATCTTAAGTCTGCCCCCTTCTCAGAACTGCTGTTGCTTCAGTTCGCCTGGCAAATCGACTGAATCCCACCCTCCTATGATGAGTTAATGAGAGAAATTCGAGGAGTTGAGAAAAGGCGACCTCGGGAGGGACCTGCACCAATAGCTGCGGCTATGACCCGAGTGACTGAGGGTGGCCCATCAAGTGAAGTTCAGGGGCAGAGGTTGGCAGTCAATGAGTGCTCTGACAAGGAAAAAGATATGCCACAATGGGGCGAACTGTTGAGAGAGAGATCCGAGAATTCAAAAACAGTCCCTTTATGAAGGCCACGCCTGCAAGTACGGGCCCCGACCTGTATCCAACTGCATCTGCTATGGGGGTGGGGGTACCCACCCATGTATCTCCTGCTGATAACCGCTCCAAACTCAATTCCTTGACCATGGAAGTGGAGAAACTGACGAGATGTTTCCAAATGCTTATCACGCCGCAGACAGAGATGGCACCAAGGTTTCCAGTTAGTAATACCCCCACCCTGGCTCCCAGTGTGGCGCCTCGGCCAGCTCAAACTCCAGAAAATATGTTTTGCTATAATTGTGGGAAGGATGGGCACATGAAAGAGAATGCGGTCCCCAAAGACACTGACAAAGTTGCATGTAGGCTACAAGGAGAGCTTCGGAGAACAAATCAGTGGTTAAGAGGTGCACGAAATGATCCCAGTGAGGGCACCAAAAATGCTAATTCACGTCCTTTTGTGGCAAGGTCAGTTGCCCAGGCCCCCACTACCGCCTCTCCAGACTGGTCCAGAATAGTGGGTCCCTCCATGGAGACCACTGTAAAGGTGAATGGAGTGTCTACAAGAGCTGTATTAGACAGTGGCTCCCAAGTGACAATTATGTTCCAGGATTGGTATCAGAAGCATTTGTCAGGCGTACCCTACAACCATTAGAAGGACTGCATGTATGGGGTTAAGTGAGAAGGCCTACCCTATTCTGGGTATATCCGAATTTGGCTATCTTTCCCCACCTCCGTGGCTGGAGTGGCGAACAAGTAGAGACCCTAGCCTTAGTGTGTCCCCACTGGACTGTATGATGGTGTCCCTTTGTTGATTGGAACAAATGCTCATATGTTTGGAAGGCTGGCACAGTTGTGTTATGAAAACAGGGTCGAAGACTAGTAGAGCTTTAAGAGTTCGGCTTTAATTAAGAAGGCCTATGAGGCACAGAGAGATGCTGAAAAATAGAACCAGAGGAACGGTTGGAATTGTATGGAAGAAGGATCCTGAGTCTCTGATCCTGGCGCCAAATGCCCAGTGTACCTTACAGGGAGGTCCGTATCAGAAAGGATGTTAGAATAAAATATTAATGTTGGATGCACCAGGCGATGGAAAATTGCCAGAGGGACTGCTGGTCAAGCTATATTTTGCCCGCTAGAGCCCATGCTTATGCCAGAAGGGTAATGGTCCAAGTTCATAATGTGTCTGAAAGAGACATTCGAGTAAATAGAGGTTGCATCCTGGCTAAGTGCATTGTGCAGATACTGCAGTGCTACCCAGCAGCAAGAGTTCGAGGAAGAATGACAGAGTAACGCCTGACTTGTTTGATTTCGGCGACTCCCCGTTGCCAGCTGAATTGAAAGTGAGGATCAGTAGAAGCTTGCCCAGAGAGACCAGGTGTTTTCTTTAAAGGAATGGGACGTAGGATGCGTGCAAGGAGCTGAGCACAATATCCGCTGCATGACGAAAGACCATTTCGTGAGAGGTCTCGCGCCTGGCACCTGCTGATATAGATGATGTGAGATGGCATCTGCAAGAGATGTTAGCTGCTGGTGTAATACAAGAATCCAGAAGCCCTTATGCTTCCCCATTGTGGTAGTGAGGAAAAAGAATGGGACAGTAAGGATATGCGTGGATTATCGCACCTTAAACGGCGGACTATCCTGATCAGTACACAATGCCCGCATTCAGGATGCTTTGGACTGCCTAAGCAGGGAACAAGTGGTTCTCTGTGCTGGATCTCCGCAGTGGGTACTACAGATCCCGATGGCCCCAGAGGACCGTGAGAAGACAGCCTTTATCTGTCCGCTTGGCTTCTATGAATTCATGAGGATGCCTCAAGGATTTCAGGTGCCCCAGCCACTTTTCAACGATTGATGGAGTGTGCAGTGGGGACATGAACTTACTAGAGTGCCTGGTATACCTAGATGATGTTATTGTGTTTGGCAGCTCACTGGAGGAACATGAGAGCAGATTATTTAAGGTATTGGACCGACTGGAGGACTTTGGCCTTAAACTGTCCATTGATAAGTGTCAATTCTTTCAAACATCAGTAAAGTATGTGGGACACATAGTATCCACGAGGAATAGAGACCCACCCAAGTAAAGTTGAGGCCTTGACCACCTGGCCACAGCCCAAAAATCTAAAAGAACTGCAAAGATTCCTGGGATTCTGTGGTTATTATCGGCGTTTCATCAAGGACTATTCAAGAGTGATCCGCCTTTACTTAACCTTACTCAAGGGTATCCCCAACCCACAAAAATACCAAAAGTCACGTCCCTCAAGACTGAAAGAGTGTATTTTCGTCCAGTGAAGTATTTGGGGCTCGCTGGACTCTGATTGTGAGACTACTTTTCATGAGATCATATATCAACTACCCATGCTCCAGTGCTGGCCTATGCCGATCCAAGAAAACCTTACGTCCTGCACACTGATGCTAGCTTGCAAGGGTGGGGCTGTGTTGTACCAAGAGCACGAGAATGGCCTGAGACCAGTGGCCTTTGCCAGTAGAAGCCTGACCCCATCCGAAAAGAACTATCCTGTACATAAGTTAGAGTTCCTAGCTTTGAAGTGGGCTATTGTTGACCAATTCCATGAGTACTTGTATGGGGCTAAAATACTAGTAAAACTGACAATAATCCTTTGACCTATGTGCAGACCTCAGCTAAGTTGGATGCCACTGGCCATAGGTGGCTTTCTGCATTATCTACATATGACTATGCTCTCGAATACCGAGCAGGTCTGAACCACATAGATGCTGATGCTCTCTCCCGAGGCCTGTTCCCCAGAATGATTGGGTCCGATTGGCAGAACCTGACATTCGGGCACTCTGCCGGAGATTTGACAGGGAGGACAAATGTCCACGGACGCAGTGGACTGCATAGTGGATTGCTTGGGGCCCTCTGAGAATTGCATACCTGCTGCTTATTGCCACTTTTCTGCAATAGACATTGGTGCACTGCCTCAGCTGGACAATGACAGTGAAAGTGGGGCTCAATCCTGGATCCCATGATCAAAGCAGCTTTAGAAGCCCTCTATGCAGGAAAAGATGTGTCCAAATTATGCTCCACTGATTTGAGAACTGCACTGTTATACAAAGAAGGTCCTAAGTTGAAACTGATCAATAAACTGTTATACAGAGAAACAGTAGACAGAGGGGGACAAGTAGACAAACAACAACTAGTGCTGCCCACTGCCTTTCAAGACTCAGTACTGATGTCCTTGCACAACTACATGGGGCACCTTGGTATAGACAGAACACTTGACTTGGTGAGATCCAGATTCTATTGGCCTAGATGGGGGCTGATGTGGAGCAACACATTCGAACTTGTAGTCGCTGCTTACAGAGGAAAGCTTTGCCCCAGAGGGCTGCCCCCCTTGTTAACATCACCACCAGTGCACCCATGGAGCTGGTCTGTATTGATTTTCTGAGTTTGGAGTCAGATCAAAGAAATCTCAGTAATGTGCTGGTGGTCACTGACCATTTCACGAGATATGCCCAAGCTTTCCCCACCAAAGACCAGAAAGCATCCACTGTGGCCAAAGTACTTGTAGAAAACTTTTTGTTCACTATGGGGCTCCACAAAGAATCCATTCTGATCAAGGAGAGACTTTGAGAGTCATCTGATCAAAGAGATGCTTCTCTGTGGGGAGTCGAAAGTCCAGAACCACTCCTTACCACCCCCAGGGGGACCTACAGCCTGAACGCTTCAACCAGACTTTGTCTAGATATGCTAGGCACCCTGCACCCAAAGGACAAGCCTAGATGGAGCCAACAAATTAGCACCCTGGTACATGCTTATAACTGCACCAAAAGTGATGCCACTGGGTTCTCCCCTACCACCTGATGTTTGGAAGAGAAGCTCGACTACCGGTAGATGTGTGTTTTGGGGTCTCTCCTGATGGGGTTCAAGCTGACAACTATTTACAGTATGTGCAAAAGTTAAAGGCCCAGCTAACTCATGCGTACCAACTGGCTCAAACCATGGCTGCCAAAAGAAATCTGGCCAACAAAGAAAGGTATGATAAAAAGGTGAAAGCACAGGAACTCCAGGAGGGAGATCGGATATTGCTAAGAAATCTGGGACTGCATGGAAAACACAAGATTGCTGACAGATGGCACCATCTCCCTCACATTGTAGTGGGCAAACTAGATGATCTGCCAGTGTACAAAGTAAGGCCTGAGAATAGTTCAAAAGATGTAAAAACAATGCATAGAAATCATTTACTACCCATTGGACAAATCTTGATTGAGTCTGAGCCCCCAGAAGATGCCCCCTCTGGACCAGTGACTAGTTGCTGCTAAGAAAAGATCAAGAAAGTCTGTACCTACAGAAGCAGAGTTAAAGTCTTCCCCTCCACAAGTCCCAGTTGAGCATGACTGTCAGTCCATATCAGACGAAAGTGAGAGTGACTTTGAGTACTATCCTTCTTACGAACTGAGTCAATTGTTTGGGGCAATCCCTAGTCAATACTGGAGGCAGGCTGGGCTTCTGGACTGTCTAAGCCCCCAGCTTCGTCCCTGGAGCCAATGCTCCCAGAAAGTGAAGTGCAAAGCATCACATCAGAGAAATGGAATCATTGAGCATGGTTGAACTGTTTGAGCTTTCAGGGAGGAAAATGATGGATTAGGTCAGACTGGTGATACACCAGAACAAGAAGAGTATTTTGAGTGCCCTGACAGTCCACTGCCAGTGTCCGAAAGCTCTCCATGTGAGCCAAATGTTGTGGACTCAGAAACTGTAACTCCTGGAGCTGAAAGTGCCCCAAGTTCTAGCCTCTCCACCCCCATGGAGACTCCCTGACAAGTGAGGACAATGCTGAAAATGAGGCTCAGAGTGCAGAGACTGTAACAGTTCCCCCTAGAAAGACTGGTCAGCTGTAAAGCCTGTGGTGCACCTCAGTTATGATTCACTTGGGAGGCCTGTGGACTTGCCTCTCAATGTTGTCCATAAAGGGTGTATGTGTCCCCGAGCTCATTGCCCAAACTGAGCGTCAGTGCTAACTCAAGTGACTTTGTTGCCCTCTAAGTATGGTGCCCTTGCCCCGTCCAGCCCCAAGGTAACTGATAGGGAAGGGCCCCTCTCTCAGGTTTCATGTACAAGAGGTAATAACTTGAGTTATGGTACAATGTGTGTGTAATACTGTGTAAAAGTGACGTACTGCAATGTTTCAGAAATGTGTTCTTGGTAAAATGATATATTGACTGATGATTACATGTGAGCCTAATGCAAATGTATATGGTTGCAGTTAAAACTTATAAGGTTACGCTTGACGCGGATGTCAAGCTTTCCCAGCCAGGAAGGGTGTAACCCCCTGCAAATGGGGTTCCAAAAGACTTCAGGAGCTTGCTTGAATGCTCCAAGCCTGAATGGTGTTTGCGTTTAAGCCATTTATCAGTGAGTGTTTTTAGAGCCTCTGGTACTGTCTCTTTAAGAGCTGTCTGCTTGCAGACATAATTAGTTTATAGGGGACTGTGTGTTTCTCTGTTTGAGTACCACTCAAACTGCTGCCAATTCACTCCATTTTTGCAGTCACTAGGAGTACAAAGGGAACCTATCTGAAAGATGTAACTGTTTGCCAGAAGTCATTTAGAGTAATAATGAAAATACAGTTTGTCTAACCTGCTTTCTTTGCAGTCAGAACTGTGTCTGCCTAGTTCCCCATTCTGGTTTTGAACTGCTGAACTGGACCAATCAGTGTGGGGTAAGCTAGCTCTAAAATGGTGCCTTGGACGAATCAGAACTTGGACTCATAATCTGAGCCAGCCACAAGAGGATTGTATGGGCAGTGACTATGGGAGATGTAGTTTAGACTTCGGCGCCTTTTTGGACCAACAGCAGCAGTCTATTGTGAGTGACAGCCAATCCAGTCAAGAACTGGGAGGAACTCAAAGGAAGTGCCGGTTTTGTCTGTTGGAGTTTCAGTTTAGCTCTGGCAGTGAAGGGGAAAGGAACCCTGTGCTCTTTCAGTGCACAGTTTTAGTCAAAAAACATGTGTAAGGTCCAGAGTTCCGGTCTGCAGCTTGTGTAACTGCTTGTTAGGACTGAATCCGTCCTGTGAAGAGAATCAAAGGATATCTGAAGAGTAGAAACCAGGCTCACCCTGTAGAAGACTGGAGGAATTGCGGAATTGCACTCGTTCTGTCAGGAACTGAATCTGCTGTGTGTTCTCCCGGGTATTGTGCAGTAATTGCGATCGGGATACAGATGCAGCCTGCCTGGTATAGTGCTTTCTTTTTACCATATAAATGTGTGAAGAGGTTTGTGTTCCTCAAGTGAATCCTGCTGCCATTGGGTGACTTTTGCCTGTGACTGTTTGCCATGTAGGTGTGTGAGGAGTCTCTTAGAGCTCAAGAGTAGCCCTGCTGACATTGAAGGACCCTATCTTGTTTGGAGGTCGTGAGTACTAATTCAGGGTCGCTCCCTGTTGAATTGCCACATTAAATCCAAATGGAATTACTGTACTGCTGACTGTTTAATTTTCCTTTTCTCTGTGTGAAAGGGCCCCTACCAGCTGCCACGGTTTGGACTAGCCACTAGGGCTTGGGTACCCAGGGACAGTAACTGATAGGGATAGGCCTGTGCACAGAGCCATAAAGGTAGATGAGTAGAGTGATAAGCTAATTAACCTGATTTCCCTGTCCTTGTTATATCCCCTAAATAAATCAGAGCTGCTTGTTTCAGCAAAGTTATACTGCCTGAGGTAGTTGTCTATGTTAAAGTACTGTACTGTGATTGTTGCACTGTATCTTATTCCACAGGAGGTCCCAGTGCGGAACCAGTCCTGGGGTAAGTGTATACTGTGAAGGTAATTCTGATATATTGTGTGGGCCACTAGTGGGAAGAAAGGGGGGTTGCAGTGTCCCAGAGGGCTGTGACCAAGTTAGTTTAACTATTGCAGACCCTGACCTCTGGGTGGAGACACCCGCCATTGGATCCAGGCCCCTCAACCTGTTAGTGGCAAATCAGGCAGGGGTAGTAGCCCCTGGGATAGCGCCATCTAGGGGTTACATTTGGTTTTACTATTTAGGATATTAGTCAAGATTCAGCTCAAGAAACTACCTTTGTCACAAAGACTCCCATATGAAATACTTGCTGAGTTTTAATTATTATAACCTGTGGTTATTTTAAAATTTTTTAGAGATCATATCTTAAAAATTGTATCAATATGTTGTTGTTTGTTTACTCTTGAATGTTTTCAACTATAATTTTAGTTATGTGTTTAATATGATTTTTATACATACTAAGTTTAATAAATAAGCCTTGAAACCTTGTGTCAGGCAAGTGAGTAAATGAGGAAAACATGCCACTGTGCTTCTCTAGGAAAGTGGTTGTAAAGGTCAAGATTAAAAGGGTGGCATTCAGAAGATATAAGGAGACACAGAGAGAGGAGGACAGGGACGTGTGTCTACAGAAACAGAGAGAATCATGGAAAGCAATAAGGAGAGCAAATGTAATAACCGAAGAGAGGATAGTCAAAGAAGTAACAAAAGGGGACAAGACATTTTTTAGGTATATTAGTGAAAAAAGGAGGAACGGGAGGAATCGTAAGATTGAAAAGGGATGGGGGGACCGAGGGACATCAGAAAAAAGCAGACATACTAAACAGAAACTTTTGTTTTGCAATTGGAGGAAGATGGGGATAGGCTACAAAAAAGCAGAATACGTTCTTTAAGGAGGGAAATGGATAACAGTCCATTCTTTGCGCAGAGGGTACTAGAGGGACTAGCTATTCTGAAAATAGACAAGGCAATTGGACCAGACTGGGTACATCCTAGGGTATTGAAAAAAACTCAGGGAAATACTAGCCACGCCTGTGACAGTTCTTTTTAACAACTCACTAGAAACAGGGGTGGTTCTGGAGGACTACAGGAGCACAAATGTGGTCCTTCTTCATAAAAGTGACAGCAGAGAGGAGGCTAGAAATGATAAACCAGTCAGTCTGATCTTGGTGGTAGGAAAGTTAATGGAATCTTTGTTGAAGGAAAGGAGAGTGGATTTTCTTGAATCTAATGGGTTACAAGTTTGGAGACAGCATGGCTTCACAGGAGGGAGGTCATGTCAAATGACTCTGATAGACTTCTTTGATTGGGTGACAAAGGAAGTTGATCAGGGTGATGCAGTGGATGTGATATACCTAGATTGCAGTAAGGCATTTGACACCGTTCATTGTAGGAGACTATTGACTCATTCTACCCTGGGTGGCCATTTTGTATCAGGAGAATCAATGAATGGTTCAGACTTCATACGGAGCTATTGGGTACAATGCAATCTTGAAACTTAGTAGTGGGTCTAAAGGTGTTAACTTGGGTAAGAAATTAATTAGGGGACAGGAGACAGAGTATAGTAGTAAATGGGGTTTACTCAGAGGAAGGGAGGGTGACCAGTGGAGTGCCATAGTGGTTTGTACTGGGACTGGTTCTCTTTAATGTATTTGTTAGTGACACTGCAGAGGATCTGGAGGGGATGGTCTGCTGTTTGCATTTGTAATAGGGTGGTCATTCCGAGTGGTGGTGGTAGAAAGGTATGAAAAGAGACCTGAGAAAGTTAGAGGAGTAGCCTAGGGTATGGCAATTTGATTTCAATGCAAAAAAGGGCAAAATAATGCACTTGGGGTATAGAAACCCAGAAGCCGAATACAAAATGGGAGGCGGGATATTGACAACCAAGCAGGAGAGAGACCTTGATGTAATTATTGCAAATGACGTTAAGGTAGCTAGGCAATGTGACAAGACAGTTGGGAAGTCTAATTAGATGCTGGGTTGCATAAGGAGGGGGATCACAGGCAGAAGTAGGAAGGATGTGTTACCTCTGTTTAGGTCAATGGTGAGACTGCATCTGGAGTACTGTGTACAGTTTTGAAGATCGCCATCTATGCAAGGACATAGACAGAGTGGAGGCAGTTCAGAGGAGGGCAACTAAGATGATGAGAGGTCTGCAACATAAGACCTGTGGGGAGACTGAAGGAACTCAATATATTCAATTCAATTCAACTTTATTTGTATAGTGCAATTCTCATTGCAATTCATTTCACTTTACGTCATATTAAAAACAATTAAAATGCAATACATATAAACAAACTATACTGTATATAAAATCATATTCACATCACTAAATATTAAACATTATCTGGAAAAGCTTGCCTGAACAAGTGGGTTTTAAGCTCCCGCTTAAACTGGTCCACAGTCAAACTTTCTCTGATGTAGCAAGGTAGAGCGTTTCAGAGGGTTGGAGCTGCATAAGCAAAAGAACCTGCAGCAGATGTTTGTAAATGGACCCTTGGAACCTCCAGCAATCCCTCGTCGGTGGAGCGGAGTGGGCGGGTGGGGTGGTAGGGACGCAGGAGTTCTTGCAGGTGGCCAGGCCCCTGCCCATGTAGGGCCTTGTAGGTCAGCAAACTGACCTTGAAGGAG
The DNA here is from genome assembly GCA_016271365.2 of Neoceratodus forsteri. NCBI lineage: Eukaryota > Metazoa > Chordata > Ceratodontiformes > Ceratodontidae > Neoceratodus > Neoceratodus forsteri. The sequence goes on from CM057456.1 coordinate 32,299,279, forward strand.
ATCCACCACCTAACCTGCAGCCAGTGCAGATAGCACAGCACAAGTGCAATATGACAAGACCTAGGTAGGCCAGTCAACAACCTGGCTGCCACATTCTGCACTAGTTGCAGGTGACAAAGATCAACCCCCGATAGCCCTAGGTATAGGGCATTGCAGTAATCAGGTGAGAGGTCACGAAAGCATGGATCAGTGCTGGCATATCACCAGGGAGGGATCAGATGTTTAATCCTGGCGATGTTCCTCAGATGGTAAAATGAGGTTTGGACCATGGCTGACACCTGCCATTAAGTGTCAGCCCACCACCCAAAACAATGGCAAGATATTTTACTTGATCTGAGGTGAGTAACTGGGAGTCTCAGAGCCGTAGCCCGGAGACCTGACCAGATTGCCCCCTCACCCCCTGGTGATCGGGTTCCAGCACCAGTACTTGTCTGGGTTCAGCTTCAACCAGTTGGCCCTCATCCAATCTTGAATCTCAGCAAGGCAGCTGTTAAACACCAAAACTGACTCCTGCTGTTCAGGTGCAAAAGACAAGTATAACTGAGTGTCATCTGCCTAGCAGTGAAAACTCCACCCATACTGTCTTATAATGTCCCCTAGTGGTAGAACGTACACCACGAACAACATGGGGGACAAGATCGAGTCCTGTGGTACCCCACATGGCAGGGGAAGGGGTGCCAAGGAAAAAATCCCCAACACCACCCTCTGTGACCTGTCAGTGAGGAAAGATTTAAACCAGTTGAGGAATGTACCTGCCAGTCCACAACAGACCCACAGATTCTTGATCAGAACCCCACGGTCCACAGTATCACATACCGCTGAGAGATCAAGGAGAATCAAGATGGTACGACTCCCCCAATCCCTCGCTGCCAGGAGATCATTCATCACCCAAACCAGGACAGTCTTGGTGCTGTGCCTTTTTCTGAAACCAGACTGGAAAGGATCATAGATGTTGTGAGCTGTTAAATGGGTCTCCAGTTGAGCGGCTACCACCTTCTCAATAACCTTACCCACGATGGGTAGGTTAGAGACTAGTCTGTAGTTTGCCAGGCAGTCCGGGTCTAGTGAAGATTATTCAGGAATGATCTTACAACTGCCTCCTTCAGAGGCTCTGGAAAGACCCCTGTCACTAGAGAACCCTGGACTATCCTGGCTAGGACCAGGCAGATGACTTCAACGCACCCCAATAAAAGATGCGTTGGTCCCAGATCCAATCCACAGCAGGTTGGTCATAACCCCTGGATGACCTTCACAACATCCACAACAGCCAACTGATTGAAGTCGGACCAGAAAGACTGACTGCGCGTGATCTCAAGCCCATCACTGCAAAGCCCATTAGAGGGCACTGACTGGATTTCCGATCTGATAGAGGCAATTTTATTGGCAAAAAACAGAGTAAATTCATCACATCTAGATTGTGAAAAGGCTCCTCTGGACTGAAGACAGGCTGGATGGCACAGCCTAGTAACTGTGCAGCAGAGATGAGCTGGTCTGCTAGTTGCTGCAGCACTCGCCTTGGACAGGAACTCTGCTTTCTTACAGGAGATTGCTGATTGATAGTCTCTATAATGGGCCATCAATCTAAGTTTGTCCTCATCCTGACTGGTCCTCTGCCAGCGGTGCTCCAACCTTCAACCCCTCCTCCTCATCTCCCTGACAGTCCCATCAAACCAGGGGGACTTCTGGTGAGAGGTTAGGGGTCGAACACGAAAAGGTGCAATAAAGTCGAGGGCCTCTGTGAGAACCCTGTTATAGGTCAACACCAATTCCCCTGCTCCTAACATGCACTCATCAAACCTGATAGGTCTAGTATTGCCATCAGGTCTTGTGGAGTCACACCCCTTAAAGGGTGGTACTGGACCATCTCCATAGGGGAAGGTCTATTAACGGTACCTCAAACGAGAACCTCACAGTATGGTGGTCTGTCCACACGACTGGCTTCACCCTAAGGTCAACAACCTCCATTCCCAGCTGGAAGATGAGGTCCAGTGAATGGCAGTGAGTATGGGTTGCAGAGGTAACAACCTGTGTCAGGCCCGATGAACACATCAGTTGGAGGAAGTCTTGACCAAATTGCGAAAGTCCGTCGTTGACCCAAGCATGGAAGTCCCCCAGAATAATCTGTCTGGGAGACTCCAACACAGGCTTGGTGACAAACTCCGTGACTTCCTGCAGAAATTCTCTCCCATCCCCTGGAGGTCAGTAGATGAGAAGGATCCTGCAACCTACACCTGCAAACCCTTGGATGGCTACACATTTAAAGGACCTCACTGTTCCAGCTGGGAGGACAGTGAGGTTCAGGTCCAACTTAAAACATATTGCCACTCCCCCACCCCTACAATCCACTCTTGGGCAGTGTGCCACCGAGTACCCAGCGGGAACAGCCGATTCCAATACAGGATTGGCACTTTCATCCAGCCAGGTCTCGGTGATGCCTGCCAGATCAGATGACGCAACAAGATCAGCAATGATTGCTATCTTGTTCTTACTAGATCTGGCATTGCACAACTCTGCCTGAGAGGGATAGGCAGATGAGGCTGGTCCAGCATCTTGCCCACTAGTTGTGGAGCCCATGGGTATGGGAACCATTTAGGAAAGACCCCTTTCCTGGACCTATTTTGCCCCAGGGTGCTTCCTCACGCCCACCACCGCAATCCCCCCTCCACTCCCTTCCCCCTTTCAGACTTTGTGAATCTCCATTTTTCCCCCTGTGCATTATCTCCAGCACCCTACAGCACCCATAACCTCGGCTGTTAATGGGGGACACTGAAAAGATCGGAGATCATGGAGCCTGGAGGGAGAATGACACCTTACCCTGGAAGCTATCGACCAACCCATCCTAATGTTAATTTAGCTTTACTAATACAGCTATACTAAGCTTATACCCCAATTTATACTTAGAAGATAGAGGGGGGATGGCTCAGGGGCAATGTGAATTAGTATTTTTTCACAGAGAGGGTGGTGGACGCATGGAACAGCCTTCCTGAGGAGGTTGTGGGGTCTAAAACTGTGGGCGAATTCAAGAATGCATGGGACAGACATAAGGCAATTCTTATGGAGGGTAGGAAGAAATAGGCTGTTGGTTAACTAGGATTTGCAGCATATCCTATAGGTAGGGAAATGGGCAGACTAGGTGGGCCAAGCAGTCCTTATTTGCCGTCATAGTCTATGTTTCTATGTTAGCTATTTCCCAAAGTATAAAACAATAAATAGCTTATTTCCATTCACACCTACAGATATACACATATATCATTCATACTCACTCACACCACCACCGCAACCCCCCCAACCACCACCTTCCTAAAATCAACTACTACAGAAAGATGTTCTTCCTTTCAGGGAGTCCATAGAACAGTGAAGCAGTTCTGATAGTACTTTCTAGTCTTAAACAGCTTCAATCTCAGAAGGCACTCCCTCTCTCACAGGGCTACCTCTTGATCACTATAACCTTCAAGGAGAGCATCTTTTCAGAAATAGGGCCACCAAAAGGAGACCACAAAGTCTTAGACCATCTAACAACAGTCTCCGTAAGACTCTCAGCCCTAAGGTCCGTTCACTTTCTTTTTTTGATCTAGGGACACAGGGAATCAAAAACCCTCTCATTGAGTGAGTTCCCTTCTAGTCCAATATCCAAAGAAAATGATATAGATCAAATTCCAGTCCTGGCGCCGGTATAGGCCCTCTCACAGCCCACCATATGCCTGACTCCGGTCATACACCTTTTCAACAACCAAATATGTCCCTTCTCAGTAGCGACTCCAATTTCAGGCAAAATGCAGTCTCTCAGTTTTACAGTCAGCTCCCCTTATATCCACTAGTCCAGGAAGTAACTTTTCCACAGTGCCCAGCCAGAGAACTACATTCCCGATGTAAAGCACAGTACCGGCTTCACTGCATCCATAATAGCCACAGATGGTATAACACCAAAACAATAGTCACAGAAACCCTTCAATGGCACAGTGGTTCCTATTCTCCCATCCTGCATATGCAAGACATGGGAGACTCAGTCCAACCCAACAATAGTTCAGATGAACTGTCTACTGCTCAGGCCCCGGGTAGCTGCTCACAACCAGTGAACCACCAATTCCTCAGTCTCTATCGGCTCTGCAACGAAAGTCTCATTCCGCCACTGATTCTAACTGCTCCGGTCGGTCCTCTCAGCCATGGACACCTGGCAGACTACTGGTTCTCCTAACTCTCCTGGCTTTTCTCACAACGACTCTCCAATGAAACAATTCAATAAATAAATAAATAAATACAATAGCTACCAGGAACTCCACAATGTACTCTATCCCAGGCACCACCACTGCTGCTTTCCTGAATAGGATCTCATCAAAAGTTACAGGTGTGTAGAACTCCTTCACAGTAAAGACCTTTCTCAAAACAAAAAATCTTACTCCTAACACTTCCTCACTTAAAGCCCTATCTATCACTCCCATCCCTAAGCTTAATCCACTAACTAAAAATAACTTAAAATACTTTAAAACACTTTAAAAACTTGTAATTCAAGCAAAGATTCGGACTCCCCTCATAGACAGCAGCCCAGTGTGGCCGCCATCTTTCTAAGCAGGTTTACTCCTATGCACCCTGGAGTCATACATATCTATAGGGTATAGGGTTAGCCAATACGGCATGTACAGTGTAGTTACTGAGTAGAATACAGACATAGTATATCTTGTCATTTGATCAGTAATACTTCTAGAAATTGCATAGTGCAGAGGAGGAGCAAGAACACCTTTGTTTTTACTAACTGATTTTGGTTCTATTAATTCAGGTTACAAACCTACTGCAGTTCATTGTGCATTGGTCTGTCCTGTCTACGTGTGAAATGGAAAAAGAAACATTTATTTTGCAGCTCTGAGTTCTGTATGGTCTTTCTATGGCACAGAGTCATATCTTTTTTCTATCATTTACACAAACCAACCTTGCCAGCGATTATTATTATCCATAACTGATGCAATTAATGGCTGCTTCTTTTTAGAGATGAGCTATCCTGTTTTAAGAACTTTGGTAAAAGACCTGTGCTTGCAAGAACCTTACCAGAATATTTCACAGCGTTGTATGCTTGATGATTATTTTAATGGTTCTATGTTTACTCATATGTGCACTCATGAGATTTGTCATACCAATATACATTCAATGTCTCACATAATGGGATGAGTGAAACCTCCGTGGGGCAGAACAGCTGGCGACAGAAATTAAGGGTCTGTTTTATGGGCATGCTTGAGAGTCTGACCTCTGGATACAGGTCAGGGATGTAGCCAGGATTTGGTGGTGGGGGGTTTCCCAAACACTTGGGGGGGTCTGGGGGCATGCCCCCCGTAAAATTTTGAAAATGTAGGTGTTAAATAGTGTAGTTTTGTGCATTTTAAGCAATAACTGTAGAGTCTCAAAAAGTATCAAAATTCAAATCATCACTCTCATCCATCCCTGCAGTCCCAGGTATTTCAGTCAGGTGTTCCTTCTAAATTTTTTTTTTGGGTGGGGGACATTATAGGAGCATATTCCTGGGGAGGTTAAGGGACGAAGGATTGAGGGGATCCGATTGAGTGGGGTGATGGTACAAATAAGGCGAAAAAAGAGAAGTTAAAAAAAAAACATTGAACCAGAAGTTGAGAACCCCCTCCCCATGGTCATTTTTCCATCACCCAATATCATCATTTTTATTGAGCCCTCTTAGTTTATGTTGTTCATGATGTGACCAGCCAGCCAGCCATGTTTTCATTTCCTGACCTTAGACCCCCTGGTCACATCAGCCCCAGTGTGATAAATCAGCACAGAATTATAGAAATCCCCACTTCTAGACCACTTTTAGTTTACCAAAATTGCCCTCCACCCTTGTAATTTTTCCTTATTGCCTGCTCGGCTGCCACAGCACTGAAAATTGTTAGAGTCGGACCCCCGCATTGGTAATTTTCCTTTCCTCCTGAATCCATGTTTAGTGTTAGTTTTTGCCCCATTTCACCTCAGTCCTCAGCTGCAGTGCATTTTTATTTCAGCTACCTGAAATATCCTCCCTCCTGACTTCACTGCTGCACCCCGCTCGGTCACCCATCTGCCTCCAGGCTTCTAACACCATCTCACTGAAGGCCTGTAATTTTGCCTGTCCCAGTGAGTACGTTGGGGCCCGAGTTCCTTACTGCGGCCTTCCCCGAGATGCCCCCTCTGCTGCTGAGGCTGTCCATTACTCCCCCATCTCCCAGCCTGCAGCTGCCATGTTGAATCTTCCTTACGGCCTTGAACACACTATGGGCAGCAAACTAGCTGCTCAGAGCACCTCTGCGGCAGGTCCAGAATGAAGACTGCCAAGAGAGTGTGTGCATTTGGTGCACGGTGGCTCTCAGCATCATGTGACTGCCAATCTGTAATCACACGTGATGCAGAGCCGGGGTGGGCCAGGACCTCTTCGTGAGCAAGCCAAGCACTGCCGGCAGAGGTAGGGCTTCATCAGCTGACCGGCCATCAGAGTTTTTTTAAAGTTTAAATGCCTGGGAATCACAGTGCTGGTTGAAAAAGTTATGGCCATGGGCAGGGCAGCACCGTCTTGGTTTCAGGAGGCAGATCGACTGTTTGTAAGTAAATCCGGGTGGGGGGGTTGCATCACGAGTGACTCGACTCTCTGTGCAGAGTCTATGGCTAAAAGAAATGAAAGATTTTTTTGTGGGGACACAGTCGGCAAGTGGGAGGTGTGAGGGGGGTTTCTGAGCACCCAGGAACCCCCCCCAACTACGCCCATGCAGCTTTAAATCTTATAACTTGGAATGTGAGGGGTCTTAATCACCCCATAAAATGTAAGAGGGTCTTGTCACATTTAAATAAGGAACAGGTTAAAATCATATTATAGGAATAAAACCCACTTAAATGACACTGAGCACAGAAACTTGCAGCGAGATTAGTTGGGACATGTCTTTGCATCCTCCTTTAGCACACACTCCAGTGACATGTCAGTATTAATTTACTAAAAGAGCAATGTCCAAATTGAAAGCAAGCAAGAAAGACCACTCTAGGACAGGGACAGATTAAGACATAGGCAACATCAGCACTAGCCTAGTGTCCACATCTACCAGGGGGCCCCCAGCAATCCCGAAAATATATTTACTACATGCCCTTTTCATTTCTGCTTGAGCTGCATTTTTTTGTAATGGACCTGGTTGATGAATAATCTGAGCAAGGCAGGAGATGAACCGTGATGTGAATATCACCTCCCTGATTAGATGTTAACTACAGTTGATAGCTTCAGAGGGCTCCAGCCAGACTGATCTTTTAGCTGTAAACAAGTCCATTTCCTTTGCTTTGTCTCCAACCCCGCTGGTATCCCAAGTGGGAAGAGGTGGCTAGAAAGATCCCTGCCCCCCAATTGATGTTCCTGATAGGGAGATTGACTGTTGCAAATCTTAAATTGGGGCCCACTGCAGAAGTTTGTTCACTACTTGCCTCATCTTGTGCATTTGAGGTGGCCCCTATCATTCATATCAGAAGCATCAGAAAGTCAGTAGACCCTGCCTATTGGAGAAGCCTGTTCCAAGTTCCAGGGTCCTCTCATTAGCATTTGGATGTTCAGTGACTTGCCCTGGCTTTGTGTCACATTGTATACTGGTAGAAGTTGTGGTTCACAAATCCAAGTGTTCTGAGTCTACATATTTTCCAGGTTTTTGGCTTGGTACTGTAGCCACTAGGCTATACTGCCTAATGTAGTAATTCTTACACTCCTTGACTGGAAGAGCATTATCATTGCTAAATGCAATTCTCCTCTCAGGGAAAATTAGTAGGGGGGTTCCTAGTTGAGTTTGGGTTGGGGTCATAAGTGTCATGAAAATGGTCATCAAAATTATGAACAAAAGAAAAAAGGGGCCAAATTTCCTAAGTCCTTTAAAGGGAAAGGTCCACGTAAAAATGGGCCCCACCTCGGTGTAAGGTGGGCCTGATTAAGACCTTCATAAAAAGTATTTTTGGACTATACATGTCTTGGTGCTATACCAAGACCAGAAATAAACTGGTAGTGGACTGTCAGACTTCTTCTGGTCTCAGTAACACTAAGGACATATCACGCTCAAACAGGAGCTATTAGAAATTACAGAATACATAGATCTCAAGGACAAACCCTTGGCTGATCCCCGCATGACAAGTCAGTCTTGGGACAGCTGTGGGTGGTTGTGCTAGATTGTAAAATGCCGGGCGGACAGGGAGTCAGGATCAACCGGATAAATTATGAAAATGCATCAAATCGCAGAAGGTAAAAAAATACTTCTTTTTATGAGAACCTTAACCGGGCCCTGCCTCACACTGAGGTGGGGCCAGTTTTTACATGGATGTTTTTCTTTAACAATAATATATTGCAGTTACAAACAGTATGGCTAAGCTTGATCTTTAACATCACTTACAAAACCACGTTTTTAATGACACAAAGTAGTGAAGAGGCTTACAGTGCCATCAGGGGCAGCACTTGCCTTTGATCATAGTGTTTAATCTGCATGAAATTGTACATGTTATGGAGCTATATACATATAATACTGCCCCTTCCCTCCATTATGTGTAATTACCTGCAGAGTAAGCAAATAGTACTCGAAGTCCACTGCTAACCCTGACCACATTATAAGCCTTGTGATGAGCTACCCAACTGCAAGTCCTTATTTGTAGATGTAATTCTGTTGTATATATTTATTTTTGATGTAATTATGTGTATATGTACATGTTATAAGAAATACCAGTGTTAACAGAAAGGTGCCCAGGGGGGGAGAGAGAGGGAGAGAGACTGGATCTTTTTTCCAAAGGGGTTTGACCTTCCTTTGACCTGAAGGCCAGCTTGCTTGCTTGCCAGAAAACTGACAAGTTATTGTCAAAGGCTTGGGAATAGCTAATCAAAGGGTATTCCCCTAAGTTAACTAACCAAGGGAAACAGAGGCGATTAAATCAGCTTGTATAGTCATAAACCTTTCAGGATCTTCCTTGGCACTAATTGAAAGAAGCCAGTTCGAAAGGCCAGGATGTTTTAGCCAGAATTTGAGCAGCATATACCCATTCTGACAGGATATTGTGAATTGTATCTTATGGGTTCCAACTGTCTACAGGGGACTTCAAAAGGCTTAAACTCTCTCATATCCATGTTAATTATATGTCTCAGGATTGTGATATTCTTGGGATTTTGGGAAACAGCTGAACAGTGACATCTCCTGTCCAAAAGGAGTAGTTGCTCTGTGGAATTTGAACACACTTTTTATTTGGACCTCACCTGACACACAAGAAACCAAACTGCTGAGACCCAGTGGCTGCCAGCACACTTTTCATTTGGACTTTATCTGACACACAAGGAACAAAACTGCTGCCAAGACCAACGAAACTGAACTTTCAGTTATTGTTCTGGACTTCAAGTTTTACGAATATCAGGTAGACTTCAGCTATCAGTCATAGTGCATTTTTATGTATATTTTCCCATTTGTTTTCTGTATTCTGACCAAATTAGTGTTTTTTTAGTTGTAACTGTATGATTATTATTTAACTATTTTAGTACAAACATTTGTTTTTCTAAAGAAAATCTGCCTGAGTGAGATTTCTATAATCGTGTATGAATTAGGGGACAGTATTAATAATCTGTGACAACTGTTATTGCTAAGGGATTGTCACCATCAGCAACCATATCAAGAAAGGGGTCTGTAAGGGATCTGGAGGGCTAGGGAGAATACCAAAGTCTGCAGGGATTTTGAACCAGGCTGTTGCATGTCCTGTATGGAGAAGGACAAATCAGGTTTTACACTGCTACCTCTGAAGAGAGTGTGATGCCTGGGTCTTCCCCTTTGTGTAATAACCAAGGAAAGGTTCATATTTGGCTACAAGGCTCAAGACTGGTATTGTGCCCGTATCCAGAGTTTAGAGGGATGCCCTGTGTCCTCGTGGCAGAGGTGCAGTCGTGATCTCAGTGATCGGTCTAAAAAGACACGTGGAGGGTAGCCTTGTTCTCCCCCCTGTCACAGATTACACTTAGGAGTGGGCACTATGAGCTCAGTGGACCTGACCCCCAGGAGTGGGTTTGTGACAAGCCTATCTATAGCACCACAGCCCCTTCCCTATGTAGTTTTGTGGGTGAGTTTGTATGTAAATGGATTCAAGGTGCCTTACAGATTGCAACAGGGTCCCTTTGCAACAAAGGGTCATAGTCATGGCAACAGGGGTCCCCAGATTTCTCTTGGGCTTAGGGCCCCAGATTGCCAAAATCTGGCCCTGCTCCAGGAGTTAGATAAAGTTGGTAACATACCTCGCAGTATACTGAATATCTATACCCCTAATTATGATGACACAAAATTTGTTCCTTATGGGAACAGTTATGAGGTCCAGTGTTTTAGAGTAGTACTTCAATATAAATTTGGACCTGATTATGGATCATTCATTTAACAGGCCCTACTAACTTAATAAAGCAGCATTCCTAGTTAAACAGAAAGTGCTGTAATGGGGCTCAGTGAGCTTGGGAGGGATCTGCATCCCAAGGATAAAGAATACCAGACACAGACTCATATTGATATGCTTATATCTCTCTCTAATGATATCCACTGTGCCATTCTTGGGGCAGACTACCTCCCAATTGTTATATCAGATCATGCCCCTTTTTGTATCATTAGGGATTCGCATCTAGAGAGTCAAGGATCCTGAATGTTGACACCCTCATCCCTTATTAAATAGACAGGATTTTCTTGAGCACTTGCACAAGGGAATTGAAGGGAAACATCATGTACAGTGGCTGACATAGTTTGAAAGCCAGTGAAAAGCTCTTTAAAATGAGGTATTGGGCTCACCTGCAGCTGGAAGCACTTTGGAGATATAGATGACTGAGTCTGTTTCATATTAAGACTGCATTGCAGCCACTTTTAGAACACTGTGATATCATCAAGGAATAAGCTTTGCTTTACTCAATATAGCTAGACACAGCTTGTTCCTAGACGACATTACAATGTTCTACAAATGGCTACAATGTAGTCTTAATATTGAACAGATTCAGTCATCAATATCTCTGGACTGCTTCCAGTTAGAGGTGAGCCTCGCACATCACTTGAAAGAGCTTTTCATGGGCTTTCAAACTGTGATGGCCACTGGGTATGAATGTGTCCCTTTAAGAAATACTTGCAATTTAGTCAGTAAACAACTCAGTCACAGGGGATCTTGTGGGATCTTTAAGAGCCTTCATACAGGGAGGTCAACTGCTTATGTAGGGGCACTTAACAAAAAGAAAGAGGTGAGACTTATGGAGTTGGAAGGTAAAATTAAAAAGCTAGAAAGATGGTATGACCAGAGACCCAATCTGGAGCTCTGTAGGCAAATGTGCACTTATCCGGCAGTCAAGTGGCCTGGATTAGAATGGAGCATATTGAACTGACATCATAGATGGCCGAATGAGTTCAGACTCACCAAAAAGTTAAATACTGTGAGCACAGTAACAAGAGTGGGCAGCGTCTGGTACTCCAATTTAAAAAGGAGGAGGCACAACTCTGGAGATCAGAAGGGATTGGTGAACTCTTAGAAGGCAGCAAATGAGATCTTTGTACATTATTACTAAGAGTCATATTCCAAGGGGAAGATAATTTTACTTATAGAGTGTTAGGAAACCATTCACATACTCTACGTTTCCTGTGTTATTGCCTGAGGACAAGGGGCTTCAAGAGGCCCCATTCTTAAAACAGAAAATATTAAAAGCTATGCATGCCCTCACATCAGGAAAGACCTCAGGCCCTGATGGAATCCCTATGGATCTTTATAAAAATTGACCTCTACTGTCCATGGCCCACTTTTTATTATTATTATGCGCTCTTGGAAGAGGGGGAATGTCCACCATCTTTTTTGAGGCAAGAATCTCTTTACTTCCGAAAACCGGTAAATTCCCCTATGTTAAACCATATCATCCCATTATGTTGTCTAATGCAGACTGTGAAATTTTTGCCAAAACACTGATAAATTGCCTATAAAAGACACTTCCAAAGCTGGGGTCAAGTAATCAATCAAGTTTTGCCAAAGGACAAAATGCAGTGGTTAATCTCAAAAAATTATTACATACTTTTGTATGAGGGGCAGGGCAGGATCAGCTAAAAATAGCAGTGGTCTCACTTAGCCTGGAAAAGGCCTTTTAGCACGTCAAGTGGGGGAATACGTTTTGTTTTTTTAGGTTGGATTCAGCTGCTGCAAAAATTCCTGAGACTATCCATTCAAACTAATTCCTTTTCATTCCAACCTTTTATTCTCAAAAGGGGGACAAGTTAGGGATACCCTCTGGCCCCACCTTCTTTTTGATCTGGCTATAGAACCTATGGCTATCGCTTTCTAAAAGCACCCACTTATACACAGCATACCCATACATGCTGTAAGTCCAACTGTATCCGTGTATGTGAACAATTTACTGGTCTTGAGTTCACAGCCAGAGGAGTGCTTATTGAATTTACGTCACTTAAAGGAGAACAGCGCTGAACCCGTAAGTCATTTTTCCTTTGTAGAAGCTGATTTTAAAGATTGGTTCCTATTCTGTCATTGCTCCATCTATATAGGTTCTTTAGTTAGCCTAATGTGAGTTTCCGATTTACACACAGGTAGTAAGCCTCAAATTAGAACTGTATGATGTTGTTTATGTCCCTGTTCAGCTCTTCCATTGTTGGCATAATACATCAGTGTGTTGCATTAGAATTCTGCAGCTAAGAGGAAACAAACTACATCATACTGTTCTGAAATGGTATTTAACACCAGTGTGTAAATCACAAACACTCACTGGAGTTACTAATAGACCTGTATATGTGAAACAGTAACAGAACTGGAACCAGTATTTAAAAAAAAAAAAAAAACAGCTTGCACTGGGAAAAGTAGCTATCAATTTCAGTGCAGTTCTCCTTTAATCCAGAACTTTGCCTTCCACTCAGGCTATGAAATGATTGGATAAAGTCCACAACAATGCTCCTATGTGCTTTTGATTACCTTCACTTAAGAGAGCTGCTGCCATTTCAGTGGAGCCCCACTGGATTCAAATATATGGGCGTTAGCATCAAGCCTAATATCAAAGATATGTATGCACGGAGAATGATTCCCTCTCTTAACAAAGCTTAATGAGGAACTGGACAGGTGGAAAACTCTTGTAATATCATGTCAATACTATCAACATTTTTGTATTTATTTCAGGTTTCATCACTGCATATTCCCCAAAAATTCTTCAAGCAGTTGAACTCACTGACAAGGCCCTAGTTATGGCAAGTTGAAGTCCTGAGAATTAAACAAGACACTCTAACTATGCCATACTCAGTTAGAAAGTCTTCACAATTTGTCCAAGCCCATGCAAGATGACATGGGTACTTCCACAGAAAGGGAATGGAAATGTTGTCAAAGACTGGTGGATGTTCGCTATGGGTCCTCTTTTCAAAATACCATGAAATCTAACAATAACCCAATTTTTTGATCCAAATTCTAGCACTGGACTCATCAAAGTATGGGTAAGCAGTTAACCATTTCAGTCCTGACATAGAAACATAGAAATAATAGAAGTTGATGGCAGATAAGGACTGCAAGGCCCATCCAGTCTGCCCATTTTTTTTCCTACCTTATGAATGTGCCATAGGCCTTTACTCTGTCAGTGGCCTATCTATTCATACTCATCTGTATTGCTCCCTTATGCCTATCCCATGCCTGTTTGAAGCCCTGCACTGTATTCATATCCACCACTTCCTGAGGTAGGCTGTTCCATGCATCCACCACCCTTTCTGTGAAAAAGAACTTCCTCACATTACCACTTAATCGGCCTCCCTCTAATCTCATGCTATGTCCTCTTGTCCTGCTATTTTTCTTATATTGAAACATGTTAGACTATTTCACCTTGTTAATACCCTTAAGGTGTTTGAATGTTTCTATCCTATTACCTCTCTGCCTCCTTTGCTCTGGGGTATACATTTTGAGCTCCATGAATCTGTCCTCATATGTTTTCTGATGCAGTCCCTGCACCATTTTGGTTGCCCTTCTCTGGACTGCCTCCATTCTGTTAATGTCCTTGTGAAGGCGCAGCCTCCAGTACTGCACACAGTATTCCAGATGGGGCCTAACCAGTGACTTGTAAAGAGGGATTATTACCTCCCTCTTACGACTTGTGATACTCCTGCTAATACACCCCAACATCCCCCTAGCCTTACCTATTGCTTTAGTGGTCTGCTTGGATGATTTCAGGTCATCTGTGATGATGATGCCCAACTCTCTTTCTTCCCTTGTGATTGCCAGCAACTCCCCTCCCAACCTATAGGTGGCTTCAGGGTTTCTCTTCCCTATGTGCATGATCTTGCACTTCTTTGCATTAAACCCCAGTTGCCACTCTTCCGACTATCTATATAAGAGGCATTAAAACATAGTGGTTAAGGGCCCTGAGCTGCAAACCTGGGAGACCTGGGTTTGAATCCCATCAGCCCCCACTTGCATACTGTGTGACCCTGAGCAAGTCATTTAACTTCCCTGTACTTTCAGGCTGCACCTGGAAACAAGCTCTGGCTTAGTGTGACTTTTCTGGTTAAATAACTGCCCCTTTCCCTTCCCTAGCATCTATATGGGACAGTACCACTGCTCCTTCCTTCCTTTCTGAAAGATAGTGTTTTTCAATTGTGGAAATATGGCAGTATTACAGTATTCAGGAACTTATTTCAGCAAGGGCAGCCCCTCTTTTCTCCAACAATGTGTCACTAAATCTGATCTGTAGCTGAATCACCCTTTTAAATACTTGCAAATTTGGCAGTACTTAAGCTCATGAGTGGGACATGACTAAGTTGCAGGAACTATCCTTTATTGTTCAAACTTTGGAAGCTTCTCAATTGGGAAAGGGTTTAGTAAGCCTCCTGTACACTGCAGATGACTTCTTTCATATAATAAGGCAGCCTACCCTAGTATTATGGGTAGGAGAAGATATACCAGACGCATACTGGGCAGACCTCCTAGAGAATGATATGTGACTGCCACTACAGAGTCAATTTAAACTCATACAATTCATATATGTGTGGCAGGCATATTATATTCCTAGGAAAACAGGCAAATGTTCTGACATCTATGATGGAAAGTGCCTGAGATGTGGGGCAGAAGATGCCCACCTGCCACACATGACCTTTATATGCCCTAGATTGAGTACTGTATGTATTAGCAAGTTATTGAATCCATGATTAATGCTTTTTGGGAGGAAGGGCTTGCTATCATTCATATAGGTCCTGTTGTGTGACTTAAGTCAATTAACCACTGCTTAATGTAAATTACTATATCTGGTGATATGCAGGGATTTATTTACGTTTTTTTTTTTTTTACCTGGAAAGAAGGGCTAGACAAAACTGCTTATTTTCAACCTTGTCCTAGGTGTGGGTGGAGAGCTGTCAGTACCTGAAGGGAACAGTCAGCACTAAGAGCCCCACACCCAACTATGGAGCTGGTCCCAATTTGCACCATGTGATCAGAAATAAAAACAATGACTGTTTACTGCAGTGTGGTAGATGTATATCAGGCTGACATTTGCTGTAACCAGAAATCCCAGAATCTGCTGTGGCTGATGCTAAAACTGGGTTGCAACAGAGGGAGATTCAGTAGCAGGAAGTGCATGTTAAAACATTTATAAGCTCAGGTCAGATGTTTGCCCTCCGTGGTGTTCTTCCAGGGCTAAGTACAATCCTCTGTGACTCTTCTTAGCCCCGGGAGGACAGTAGGACCAGCAAACTAAAGATCTGAGCTTATAAAAACTTTAACATGCATTGCCTGCTATTGAATCTCCCACTGCTGCAGACCAGCACTGACATCAGCTGCAGGGGATTATGGGATTTCTGGTCACACCATATGTCAGTTTGGGAGTAAGCAAAATCAGGCTTATACAATCTACTATACTGTAGTAAACAGTAAGCAAAAAAACACAGGTTTTTGCTTACAGACTGCAAATTGGGACCAGACCCACATTTGGGTGTGGGGTTTTTAGCACTGACTGTTCCCCTTTAAGGTTTGGAAAGATGGTAATCCCACCACGTGAGAATGCTTGGTCTAAAATTATGGTGGATTGTGCAGCTCTGGAAAAGATTATTTATCATGCCAGAGGGCATGCTGGGGGTGGAGGAATAGGGGTGGTAAAAGAAGATCTGGCAAACTGAAGAGTTCCTAGACATTAGACCTGCTGCCCATACACAGTTTGATGGACCTGGGTAATCTTGGGGGTGCTGCTTTGACCAACCCTCATGCAAAGTGATGCCAGTTTTGCTCTGTAATGTGTAATGAGATCTATTATTATGAGTACACGTGAACTTGTTATAATGCTTGTCATAGTTATGTATTGTTATATGAAAATATAATAAAATGTTTAAAAAAACACTCTGGCCCCCTCTGGCTGAGTGTCAGGTCAGATTGCCTGTAGGTAGAGTTCCAGAATATGCAGAACTGCAGGAGGTGGTCTGCTGTAGTGCAGAGTACTTCAGTGTGTGTAATAGGTCCCAGGTATTCCAAGGCCTATTATTTTTCATGGTCTGCAGCTGAGTTCTATCAGCCTTGGGGTAAAGAGCTGGAAGCCTGAAACAGGAGCCCTTCGGTGACTGAGTTGTGGATCATACAGCTGGGTGAGTCCAGCGATGGAGATGAGAGGATTCAGCATCCAGAGCTGAAGGAGCAATGCCGCAAGACTTGCATGAAAACAAGGTACTGGGAGAGAGCAGTGCCACCTTCCTTGTAGGGCTGACAGTATCATGTGGAGGGTGTCTGGGTCCTAGTCCAGCCCTGGACCCTGGTGGAATTTTCAAACATCTTATTTCCTTCCTTTGCTAATTGTGGTCTCTGTGAGAAAAAGTACCAGGACAATAAGGTGGAACAGTAAACAAGTAAAGCTTGGAAAAGAACTGGGAATTAATTGTTGAGGATCATCCTCTAGAGTTCTCCTACTGTAAATTTAGTAATAATGCAAAGAGTTCCTGAGAGGCCAGTGCAGTTGTGATTCTGATCCAGGGAAGGATGGAGGTTGGTGTCCTATAGGAAAAGTTTAGCATTGCAGAGGGAAAATCAAGGAGAGATCCTCCAGTATTCTGGTATACTACTATTATGCCAGTGGGTGGGGGGTCACACACGTATGCTGAGCTCTGCCAGCATAGATTTTTCTTGTTGCCCAGGGATTTCCAAGAATGCAAGAATGTTTGCCTGTCTGGGAAGCTGGGAATGATGGTAAGGTACAATGTAAATGTAACCAACTTCTCTCTTCACTCAGCTCAAGGCCGGTTACAAGAGGACACTCAAAGTGTTAAGGAGAATGCAGAAACAGAGCACTCCAACCACCACCTAAAGTCTATGGGCCCGATTCACAAAGCTTCCGGCATGGCGCAAGGGGTGTGTACCAAAAAGAATGGCGCAAGGTGCACCATGCACCATAAGATATGCTGGGAGCGATTCACAAAGGCAGCCTGCATCAAATGCAGACTGCATGCCCCAAACGGTGCTTGCACCATCCCTGCACCCAGAATTTAGCTGCGACAAGGCTCTAGGGGCCCTGCGGCAGACACAAGCTGCCACATCCCCAAAAACGGTATTCACAAAATGCACCCCGTGGACAGTTTTCTAAGTATCCTTAGACCAACCAGGGTTGGCCTAAGGGAACTTAGGAACAGTTCAGCACAATGCCTGTGGCCTAGTGTACCCCCCATCTGCGATGCTGCCATGTTTGTTAGTAATAATTAGATCCCCCTCCCCAAATCCTGATGCAGCCGTGTATGTTATTAACAAATAGATCCCCCTTCCTGAACCCCGATGTAGCCATGTATGTGATTAATGAAGAGATCCCCCTCCCTGAACCCCCGATGCTGTCAGTAGTACGTAATAAATACCAAGATTACCCTTCCCGATTCCTGTTGTAATAAAACCCATTTATAATTTCTCTGGTAGTTCAGATTCCCCACCAGTAGTGATTATCTCGATCAGTGAGCACATTGGTTCTGCTCATCACTCTTCCATAGTTAAAGCCAACTGAGCTCTAACTGAGTGCTGTACTGTATATAGTATGAACTCAGTGAATGACATCTCAATCAAGGAGCATGTACTATATACAGTATAGTGCTCAGCTGGAGCTCAGTTGGCAGCTGGCCATGGAGGTGAGCAGTGGTAGAGGCAATTATCAACCACTGGCGGATGGGAGCAGCTGGTGGGGGTGGGGTGCCACTAGACTACCAGGGAATTGTAAATTGGTTTATTGAAACAGGACTCAGGAGGAGAATCTTGGTATTTATTACTTACTACAGAGAGCATCGGGGTTTGGGGAGGGAGGACCACTAGACCACCAGCGTCTAGTGCAGTGTCTTGTGGCTGACCCTCCTGGTCCGTCATCTGTGTGGTGCACAGCCAGATTTGATGCAAGCCTAGGGACTTAGCCACCGGGAGCCTGCTTGTTAGAGAATTGAGTGCAGGGTCCCTGGAGCATCAGGCTTTAGCGAAGCTGCTGTTTGCCGCAGCTTGCGCCGCTCCAAGCCCGCTTTGAGAATCGGGCCCTAAGACTTTATTTGGTTTTCCTCATAAAGTTCTTGCTGTGCAAAGTGCACAAAAAACAGATGTACATGCAAAAGTGCAGGTCGCTTAACTCGACTGTCTGGTATGGGAAGCTCTGGTGCTTCGAGGGATATCCTGTTCCTCAGGGGGCGTGTTCTGTACACAGCTATTTCTGCCTCTTATAGGAGCAGAGAAATGATGTGCTGATTATGTCATGGAGCAAAAATGAAAAGGCTGAAATAAAAAAATGTACTTAACTTTTTGAATTTTGAAACATTGCAATGCATAATTGTTCTATAGCGAAGCCAGAACCGCTGTGCTAAAGTCAGGGAACACTGGTGTCTGTAAATACCTTACTAAGGGTTATTTGTTACATGTTTTTTAAAAGTATGTACATATACATTTATATAACTAGTGGTAACTGGCATGCCATTGGAGGGCTGCACATGGGCGCACTACTCCTAAAGTAGTGATGGAGCCTGTAATCCTAAAAACAGCACCAGTGATATTGCTCCGACTTGCAGCTAGGTGGACAAGAGTGAAAAGATGATACAAAGATGATTAATGGTGCAATGTTTATAGTGCTAAAGTGATGCCAAATTGTGAAAAGGTACTGTGATGCTAACGATACACAAACATACATTCATTTACATTTTACTATTTTTCCTAAGTTAAAAATGACCATAACTAGAAAACTACTAGACATGACCATACTTGGAAAGCAGATGCGAATAATAAAAGCACTGAGTGCAATCTCAACACAGTCCAAAACTTGCTGCATCTGACATTATTATATGACACTCCGTTTTTGAAAGAAGTCTCAAATAATGCAGTTGCCAATAATGAGGTGCTTGCTGCTTCTTTCCTGTCTTTTTTGTAAGGTTTATGAAACAGGCAGGTAAGAGCATGAGAGATTCAACAGCACTGAGGAAAGAAACAATAACACAAGGCATTATTAGCAGACATAAGACCATTCCCTATAACTACTGACTTTGTTACACTGACTAGATAGAACTATGTCGTAGAAAAGGTTCCCACTCCATTTGGTCATTAAAGCCATTTGATTTTAATGTTCTTAGATTGAAGATCCACTGAGATGCCTTCTGTGAAAGACTGTGGACTCTGTTACTATACCTTCCTTCGGGTTTGCTGGAATGGCTTCAATGCGAGAATGGGCCAGCAATGTGAGAAGGCAGTAAGGAGGGCTGGGGGGATACTGGGATACATAGGGAGAGGCATCACCAATAGAAAACAGGAAGTTGTTGGCCCTCTGTACAGACAGTTGGTATGACCACATCTGGAGTACTGTGTACAGTTCTGGAGACCCCATCTCTGCAAAGACACAGACAGGGTAGAGACTGTCCAGAGGAGGGCAACCAAAATGGTGCAGGATCTGCACCAGAAGACATATGAAGAAAGACTAAAGGAGCTTAAGCTGTATAGCCTTGAGGAAAGGAGGGAGAGGGGGGACATGATACAGTGCCTTCAGAAAGTATTCACCCCCTTGGATTTTGTCACATTTTGTGATGTTGCAAACTCAAATTAAAATACATTTATATGGGATTTTTTTGTCACGTATCTACAAAAATTATTCTATAATGTCAAAGCGGAATGAAACTTCTGGAATTTTTTGTACATGTAATTTAAAATAAAAACCTGAAATGACTTGATTTGATAAGTATTCACCCCCTTTGCCATGACACTCCAAATTGAGCTGAGGTGCATCCAATTTCCTTGTGAGAGCACTCTAAAACTTGAATGGAGTCCACCTGTGGTCAGTTCAAATGGTTGACATGATTTCAGAGGAAATACACCTGTCTATATAAGGTCCCACTGTTGACAGTGCATGTCAGAGCAGAAACTCTACCATGAAGACCAAGGAGCTGTCCGTAGAACTCTGTGATAGAATTGTGAGGAGGCATAGATCTGGGGAGGGGTATAAAAACATTTCAAGGGTGTTGAAAGTTCCCAGGAGCACAGTCAAGTCCATCATTAGGAAATGGAAAGATTACGGAATGACCCAGACTCTTCCTAGAGCAGGCCGTCCTCCCAAACTGAGCAACTGGGCAAGAAGGACTTTGGTCAGGGAAGTGACCAAGAACCCAATGACCACCCTGACAGAACTACAGTGTTCCATGGCTGAGATGGGAGAACCTGTCCAGAGGACAACAATCTCTGCAGCACTTCACAGATGTAGCCTCTATGGGAGAGTGGCTAGACGGAAGCCACTCCTGAGGAAAGGCCACGTAATAGCATGCCTGAGTTTGGCAAGCACGCGGCAGACTCTGAGACCATGTGGCAAAAGATTCTCTGGTCTGATGAAACAAAAATTGAACTTTGGCCTGAATGCAAAGCGCTATGCCTGGCGCAAACTGAACACAGCTCATCACCCATGTAACACCATCCCTACCATGAAGCATGGTGGTGGCAGCATCATGTTATTGGGATGCTTTTCAGTGGCAGGGACTGGGGCACTTGTCAGGATAGAGGGAACAATGAATGGAGCCAAATACAGGCACATCCTTGAGGAGAACCTGCATCAGTCTGCAATAGACCTTGGACTAGGGCGAACATTTATGTTCCAACAGGACAATGACCCCAAGCGTACAGCCAAAGCAACACTGAAGTGTCTTCAGAACAAGAAGGTGAATGTCCTTGAGTGGCCCAGCCAAAGCCCAGACTTGAATCCCATTGAGAATCTGTGGAAAGACTTAAAGATTGCGGTTCACCGACGCTCCCCATTCAACTTGACAGGCTTGAGCAAATCTGCAAGGAAGAATGGCGAAAATCCCAAATCCAGATGTGCAAGCTGATACAGAAACATACCCAAGAAGCTGTAATTGCTGCCAAGGCGCCTACAAAGTATTGACTCAGAGGCGGTGAATACTTAAGTAAACAAGATATTTCAGTTTTTAATGTTTCATAAATTTTTGTTACACAATATAAATATTTTTGGCCGTTTAAATTGTTGAGTATGCTGTGTGAATCAAGGAGGGAAAAAATCATTTCAATGCATTACAAATTCTGGTAGTAACACAACAAAATGTGACAAATTCCAAGGGGGGGTGAATACTTTCTGAAGGCACTGTAGAAACTTTCAAATACCTCAAGAGAATCAACAAAGTCCAAGAGGGAAGCATCTTTCAGAAAAAGAGATGTGCAAGAACAAGGGAGCACAATTTGGGACGGCTCAGAGGTAATATGAGGAAGTATTTCTTCACAGAGAGGGTTCTAGATGCATGGAACAGCCTTTCTGAGGAGGTCGTAGAGTCAAAAACAGTGGGGCAATTCAAGAATGCATAGGACAGACATAAGGCAATTCTAGTGGGGGGTAGGAGGAAGTAGGCTGTTGGTTAACTAGGATCTGCAGCTTATCCGTTAGGTAGGGAAATGGGCAGACTAGGTGGGCCAAGCAGTCCTTATCTGCCATCTAGGCCTTTGCTGTGTATGGCCCTGTAGTGCTCCTGTATCCTTTCTTTCAGCATTCTGACTGTTCTGCCTATGCACAGTATGTTTTGCTGCAGGAGCACCACAGGGTGTAAACAACAAAGCTAGTATTGCATGTAATGAATTGCCTGCCCATGACTTCATGAATGCCCAATGCTGTTGGGTTAACAAAGGTGTAACCTTGCATACTGAATTTAGATGTAATAGAATTCTTGCTAGGGAAAACTCCCTTAGGTTTGGGGGTGGGGGAGGGCAACTCTTGTTCTGCTTAGAGGTGGAAAAGGCACTATGTACTATCATGCCATCAATACTTTTGGCTTTCCTGAAGGTAACTATGTTTGTTCTAAACCTGGATCCAAGCCCAGAAGATGTCAATTGTCTTGTATCACCTTTCTAAGGTCCATTGTCACTAAACCACAGGTTGTAACAAAGGTAATTTCTTTCTTCATCTACTCTGTCAGGTTTCTCTGAGAAGAGGGCCCAGCTATCTAGCTGCCTTGCATTTTGTAGGGTCTGCTGTCAAATGTCATCATACCCCCTTACTCTAAATCAGTCCAGGAGCTTTGCAGTTTCTTTTTCTTAAACTGTATCTGTCCACCTGTATTTTATATTTTTAACTTTCAAGCTCAAGTTTATTTTTAAGAAAGGCACCAGTGACAATTGATATAATCATATCAAAATAGGTAAGATACAAATCACATTATAAAGCAAGAATAGTATTAATTACTTATAGAAACAAGCATCTCCCCTCAACACAGCATGGGAAATAGTAAACTAAAAATACAAAGAACCATTGTTGTATCCCTCCCGTCCATACATTGATTGATACAGCATCACATAAACGTCCTGTCATCTGACTTCCTCAGGGGTCCTTGCCTTCAGGTAAAGATATAAATAAAATGAAGCCCCAACTGAAGCCTGTAACTGGACCATTTTAAAGCCTAGGCTGAAGTCTGTCCTACTATAGAAACTCTTGAGGGTTACCACTCCTTAATGCCCAGCCCTCTTGCAATTCCACATAATAGAGCAAGATCTTTTCTTTATATGAAGGATCCCCCCATCCAGCTGCCCCCCCACTCCCAACATTATTTCAGAACAGGGGGTCAGACTGACATTATGAATGGAAGCCAATATTAGCTATGAGGTGCTACCCCAGAATCATCTTCCCCTGTCTCTCATGGGTGATCCCCTCAAGTCCCTGGTGAGGGAGCTATCCATGTCCCTTATAATCAAACTGTGCCATGGAGACCAAAGGGTAAGTCATTTCTCCTTCTCCAAGCATAAGAGGCTAGTAATTCTTTCCATGCACTCTATCTCATTGACTTTGGCCCTCCACTGCATCACTGAGGCTGGGTCAGGAAAGAGCCACTTAATAGTTGTACTTGAAGTTAGTTCTGCGTATTAAAAAATTACTACTTTGAGTTAGAACTGTTACTTGGGCTGTGATATTGTAACTATTGGGGCTTGTGTGCTGGGTGTGGGAACACTTGTTTGGCAGTGATAATTAGAGTGAAATTTAAATGTGATGTTTGCCTGGTGGTGGTAGAGCCCTCCCACGCACTCTGTTTTGTAGGCTTTCTTAAATACTGAAAAGCCATTGGGGGTTGGGATTGAAGGGCTGTGCATTTCTGTTTGTGACTGAAATTGAAGCAACAGGAACTGGTGGGCCTGTGACATCATACGGTACCTGATGTCTGCATACACACACTGTTAGTGGGACTGGACACACACTGGACTGTATGTGTTTGTGAGACTTGGGAACTTTATTGGTGGGGTTGAAATTGGGTTTGTAAATAACTGCAGTCAGTATAGAGAGAAACTGTATTCCAGGGGGAAGGGACTGAGAAAAGAGGGTGTGCCATTATAAACAGAGGGGATCAAACAGGGTGGCCACGTTCCACCATGGCAGGCATCTTTGGAAGGGTTGTAGGCTGCACAGGCTGTGGGATGGCAATAATTCTCAATTGGGCCTGGAGAGAGGGAGGCTGCCCACTCTGTAGACAGCTATCTTGTATCAGGAGTGAAGTATATTGTTTAAGGAGTAAGCTGGGGGAGTTGGGGGTTGTCCAAGGATAAGGGGTGTGGATATGGGCGGCAGAAGGGTGGGGCTGAGGGGAGGCTGGGGCAATGCTCAGAAATTACAGGATGTTATGTTACAGCAAGCAGGAGGGGGGATATTAGGGACAGAGGACCCTTAGATAGGGATGTTGATGCTAACGGAAAACGTACGGGGTAAACATTCTGAATATAAAGAGAGTGGAGGGGGAAGAGTCAGGAGGGGCTGTTGTGGGGAAGCCTAGAAGAGCAGACATTGAGAAGGGAGAAGCTGTTGTGGGGAAGCCTAAAAGAGCAGACTGTGGGAAGGGAGCTCCTAAGGAGAACAGGGCAAGAGGGGAGGAAGAGGGGCAGTTTAAAGGGGCAGTCGGGGGAAACTCAGGTTACTTGATGGAGGCTGGCATAGAGTACTACAATAAATTTGAGCTACTAAGCAACCTAGAAGGGGAGGAAGGGGTTGGTGGAAATGAGGAAACTGATACAGAGGCCGGGGGGAGGGAGTCGGATACCCATAGGGCATCACGGACCGGCAATGGAGAGGATAGAAATAGTCCCAGAGGGAGAAGAGGAAACATAAATGTTAAGCAGATGGGGGAGATGCAACATATTGCAGACATGAGGGAGGAGAGCACGACTGGAGAGAAACTGGGAGACAAGGAGGCGGGAGGGGCTCCCCTTCAGCAGGGGTCTGTACCAAGGATGGGGCCCTAGGTAAAGGGGACCCACAGAGGGCCTCTGGAGGTAGGGGTACTATTACAAGGGGGGAGGATGGCGGTGTGGGGGAAGGGGAAACCATCAGGGCCAGGATAAATGGTTCGGACAAGAGAGGGTTAAAGGGGACACCTTTCCAGATGGGGGGTCTGAGTTAAGTGGGCAAAATAACAAGGGAGGTAGAAAGGGGAGGGTGACAAGGGGGTCTCTAATAAGGCAGGAAGACTCCCATGGAATTGAGATCATGAATAAAGGGGGGGAATGCAGGGTTGAGAGTGCATAGTGGAGGTAACCATAAGGAAGATGGCGGTGTTAAGGTTCTCTTATTGGGAGACTCAATGATTAGGGGTATCCAGTGGGAGAGACAGGGGGTGGATGCCATAGCCAGGTGAAGGTAATGAGTATCTCTGGGCTGACAGTGCACAGAGCAAAGCTCATGGTGTACAAACTGGTTAGGGATTGTGGAGGGAAACCAGATTTCCTGGTGCATTTGGGAACTAATGATCTAGAGGGAAATAGCGTTTTGGAAATCCAAGCAAGGTTCCAAGAACTCGCCAGAGTCTGTCGGGATAATGGATGCAACATTTCCTTTTCGGAGATATTGCCAGTACCGAAGGCTTCAGTGGAGAAAAGCCTCAGTGGAGAAAAAAATGAAGATCACAGAGGTTAATGACTGGCTCAGGAAATGGGGTGAAGAGAGTGGGTTGGGCATATTAGGGAACTGGAAAGGAGTTTGGGAAGATAAGGGACTGTATGCCAAGGACAGGCTTCATCTTGCCCCATTAGGGAAGAAAGTCCTTAAACGGGGTGGCTGACTACATTCAAAGAAAGGTGGGGTTTAAACTTGTGAGGGAGGGATAAGGGAGGGCTGACCAGAAGCCCTCCTCCAGATGAGGAGTAGCCTTCAAACCCAAGGGGAGGGGAAACAGACTGGGGAGGAGGTTTCGGAGGAGCAGAGGGAGGATGGAAGTATAAGGAACCTGGGTGGGATTCGATAAAGAGGATCAGGGATAAGGGGGGTGGTGGTGGTAGTAAATGTCAGGAGCTTGGGAAACAAGTTGCTAGAGTTCTAGGCCATGCTGTTCGAGGGGGGGGTGGATGTGGTCACGGAAATGTGAGCCAACAAAAACCATGACTGGGACCTAAACGTGTGGGGGTACACTATGCTTAGGAAGGACAGAAAGGAGGGCAGAGGGGGTGGAGTGGCTATGTTCATTAGAGATGACATAGAAATTGCTAGGGTAGAAGAGGCAGAGGGAAATGTGGAGGCCTTATGGGTCACCTTATGAACCCCAGCAGGAGGTAAGGTCAAGCTGGGTGTAGTATATAGGCCCCCCGGGATGGGTGATGTTCTGGAGGATGGTTTGCTGGACACCATCATTGCTCAGTTTGGACCAAAAGGGGAAGGAGTAGTGTTGATGGGGGACCTTAATTTGCCAGGTACAAACTGGGGAACCATGTCCTCTAAGGTGGCCAAGGAGCAGAGGCTGCTGGACAGCTTCCAGGATGTGTTCTTAACACAACATGTGATGGAGCCCACAAGGGAGGGGCATGTCCTGGACGTGGTTCTGGCAGATGGGGATCTGGTAAGGGACCTGGTTGTAGAGGATCCCCTGACTGGGAGAGACCACAATACTGTCTGGTTTCAAATAAGCATGGGGGGAGGTGGGGAGAGATCTAGGACACTGGCAGTGGATTTCAGGGGGGCAGACTTTGAGGGCATGGGAAATATTCTCAAGGATCACTTGAAGGGGATTACATCAATGACAAATGTGGAAAAAAGATGGGAGGTCATAAAACGGGGACTTCATGAGGCAGGTAGGACCTGCGCTAAGGTGAAACGTAAGGGAGCAAGGTCACATAAACCATGCTGGTGGTCCAGTGAGTTTCAGGTAGCAGTCAGAGAAAAAAAGGCTGCCTACAAAAAATATAAAACAAGAAGAGGGGATAGGGAAAAGGAAATGTACCATCTTGCATCTAGAAAAGTCACTTGGATGGTGAAGGGGCAAAGTCCAGTAAAGAGCAGTGGCTGGCACAGGGGATACAAGGAGGGGAAAAGGGGTTCTTCCAGTATATTGGGGAGTGGAGAAAAACTAAGGGCCATCTCAGCAGATTGAGATCAGAAGGGGGGTGGGTAGAAGAGACAAGGGACCAGGCAGAGGTATTAAATGAGTACTTCACCTCTGTATTCACTAGGGAGGGGGATGGGATAATTACAGAGCAAGGCACAATGGGGATAGAAGTGGTAGTGAGTGGGATCAGGGGAGCAACAGAAATGGAGCAAAGAGGGAGGGAGAGGTATCCCAGGGGTGTCACATCAGGATAAGGACAAAAAGGCCAGTAAGGTGGAGGGGACAGATGATGCTATCTCCACCAAAAGAGTGTGTGTAGCCCTCAAGGTCCTAAAGAAAGATAAATCTCCTGGGCCAGGTGGCATTCATCTGAGAGTACTATGGTAATTGGCGGACATACTGGCTGCACCCCTGGTGGAGCTCTTCAACAGGTCACTTGAGACATGGAGGGTACCTAGGGATTGGTGAGAGGCACATGTGGTGCCAATCCATAAAGGGGGGTCGAGGGAAGTACCAGGTAACTATAGACCCATCAGCTTGACCTCGGTGGTGGGAAAATTAATGGAGAGTATACTAAAGGAACAATTGGGGGGTGTAACTTGGAGGAGGTGGGAAGTCTGGATAGTCGGCAACATGGGTTTGTGCCAGGTAGATCATGTCAAACCAATCTTGTGGAGTTCTACAAATGGGTAACATCAGAACTGGACAGGGGAAAGCCTGTGGATGTATTATTCTTGGACTTCAGCAAGGCATTTGACTCTGTCCCCCACAATGGTCTGGTGGAGAAACTGACGGGGTTGGGAGTAGGCCCTTTGATGGTCAGATGGATTGAAAACTGGCTAGCTGGACACATCCAGAGAGTAGTGGTCAGTGGGGAGCTCTCGAACCCTAGAGAGGTCGGTAGTGGGGTACCGCAGGGCTCGGTCCTGGGTCCGATCCTGTTTAATGCATACATATCGGACATCAGGGAGGGTATAGGGTGTGAAATGAGTCTCTTCGCTGATGACTCTAAGATGGGAGCAGTAGTTGAGGGGGAAAAGGGGAGGTTGGCCCTGCAAGGGGACCTGGGCACACTGGAAAGCTGGGCTCACACATGGAAATTAAATTTCAATATCACCAAGTGCAAGGTGGGGCGGGCCGGGAAACCCTAAACACAGGAACACCCTGGGAGGGGAGGTGCTGGAGGCCTCAACAGGGGAAAAAGACCTAGGGGTCATGGTGGATGCATGTTTGAATAACTCTGAGCAGTGCAGGAGAGCAGCTAGCAGGGTAAACGGGATGTTGGGATGCATCGTAAGGGGGATCACCTCTAGGAGCAGGGAAGTGATTCTACCGCTGTACAATGGACTGGTTAGACCACAGCTTGAGTACTGTGTACAGTACTGGAGACCACACTTGAAGAGGGACATACAGCTCCTGGAGAGGATACAGAGGAGGGCAACTAAGATGATACGAGAACTAGGGGATTTGACGTATGAGGACAGACTTGAGGAGCTCTGCCTGTTTTCATTGGAGGATAGGAGAGGAGAGGAGAGCGGGGGGACATGATTGAGGTCTCAAGTACCTCAAGGGAATAAATGGGGTAAACATGGAGGAGATCTTTAGACTAAAGCAGGGAGGTATCACCAGAGGGCATGGTTTGAAGCTGGAAGGTGGAAGGATGAGGGGGGAAAGAGGAGGAGGTTTTTCACTGAGAGGGTGGTGGACCCTTGGAATGTGCTGCCTGGAGAGCTGGTTCAGAGATCCACAGTGGAGGGCTTCAAGAGAGGGTGGAACCGACACAGAAAGCTGATGTATCAGATGATGGCCTGGCCCAGGGGGGTGGGGATGGATGATAGGGGTTTCTGGAACACAAGGTGGGGGAGAGGGCCTCAGCACCCAACTAGGGATCTGAGGTTCGAGCAGACTCAATAGACTGTAAGGCCTAATCTGCTGGCAATTAGTATGTTAGTATATTTTAGGGCTGCAACCCAGAGGATGTGAGCTAATTTAATACTCTGCCTGCTCCCTCTCATTAAGGTTGGGAAGCCAAGCACCAAATCCGTAAAAGTCTTAGGTATATCCATCCCTGTAATTTGGATACGGTGTTGATGGATTTCAGACCAAAACTGATACAGTTCGTATGGTGTGTACGCATGTTGCCTCCACAGTGATTCCAACATTGATCAGTGAAACTGGTTTGAAAGTGTTTTGTTGGTCAGCCCAGTGGCATGGAGGGCTGAGGCATCCATGGCTTACCTCCTGCCACACTGGCGACCCATGTCCGTGGTGCGAGAGCAGGCTGCTAGCGGTCGGCCAGGGAGGGAGAGGACTGAGCATCCGGAGGACTGCTCTCCACTCCCAGGGAGGAGTGGGGATGGGCTACTGTTTGACTGGCCCCTAGCGGTGGCTGGGGTCTAGTGCAACAGACTCACAATGTAGGGGTGGATGCAGGGCAGACACCCGGTGTGCCGCAAGCAGAAGTGTATGCGGCTCAGCCATTGGCATCACTGCCCACCATCGCTCCACGCTCGGGGCCTGGAAAGTAAAAATATGAAAAAGTCCTGACCGGCGAGATGATGCCGACCCTCCGAAGGTGCTGCACCTGGCCAGCTGGCACCTTGTGGAAGCAGAGGTGAATCCGGTAGATGCCGGGGTGATGGGGCTGGGGGAGCCGGTGGAAGGGGCCGGTCAGGAGGAGAGAAAGTGAACAACAACAACCCAAAAAAAAAAGTGTTTTGTTTTCATGGAAGTTCGAAAGTGCCTGACAAGAATCTTCCATGATATTCCTGCCGGCTTGGAGAAGAAGTGACTTTCCATACATACTGTAATCTTACTTCCCAATCTTTGGAGGGAATAAGTGCCCTATTTTCCTGCTCCCACCTTGCCCTAGCCTCATCCAGTAGGGGACCATCTTCAGTGGTTAAAATCCTGTAAAAGTCTGATACATGTCTAATTCTGGCACTTAGTGTGACTACATCATAAAGAATTTTTTTCTAAGTCTGTTTGCTGTCTTTGCAACTTTGAGACGATACCTGGGGATTGTATGAAGTGACGAGTTTGTAGGTACCTAAAATGGTTCTCCTGTCTTAAATCAAATTTCTTACTCAGCTGAGCATATAAGAGACATCCTCCTGCCCCGAAGCACTGAGCAAACCTGGTCAGACCTTTCCGTTCCCAATAGGAATAGCCAAGCTTGAGCTGAAGAGGAGAAAAGGAGTCCTCGTGACGAATGAAGGAAAGGGATCCTATGGCATTTGGAGGGTTTGTAAGCCTTCTGAGCTTCATCAAAATTCAGAGAGTGTGTTTGATCCATGGATTGCAAATCTCCTGCCATAGTTGAGGGGGTATTTCTGCCATAGCCAATGCCCACAGCGCCCATCCTGGAAGCATGTTCTTTTCTATTAAGTACCAACCAGAATTCACCCTTTGTTTTTCCCATGTGCAAAGGAATGCTCCTTTGACTTCAAGATAACATAGGTGCAGCTTCGGGAGACCCAGCACACCTGTCTTCCTTCACCTCCTAAGTATTCCTACTGCAATTGGAGATTATTTCTCCACCATATACATTTATGAAATGTTTTCTGCAACACATTCCAGCAATGCTCAGGTATAGTGATAGGGAGGGTTTGGAACAAAGATAAGAAGCAGGGCAGGACATTCATTTTTATGGTTTGTATTCTACCACACAAGGTCAAAAGCAGCAGGGACCATCTTGCAAAGTCTGCTTGGAGGTTTTGATAAAGTTTGTTATAGTTGTTTTTAAACAGTAACAAAGTATTTTCTGGCACATGAATCCCCAGATATCTAAAGGTGTTATGTCTCACTCAAGTAAAGGGGAATGTAGAGTGAAAGGGTGGGGGCGGAGCATCACTCAGGATCATGGCTTCTGATTTAGCGGGATTGATCTTGTAACCTGTAATTTCACCAAATTGCCCAAGTTTTTGCAGGAGGTTGTGGAGGGAAGACATGGGGTCATCCAAGAAAAAGGGAATCATCCACATATAGTGCTAATTTCTGTTCTACCCCCCCCCGCCATAACCCCTTTAATACGTGGATCTGTTCAGACTGATACTGCCAGTGGCTCTAAGCTTAAGGCAAACAAAAGTAGGGAAAGGGGACACCTCTGCTGCATGCCTCTGCCCAGAGCAAATCTGTCCGAGCAGTGCCCATTGACTTGTACAATTGCTTCGGCATCTTTGCACAAGGAAGTTGTTACTGCTATAAAACCAGGGCCTAATGGAAACCTCTCCAAGATGGCTGTCAAAAAGGACCACCCCACCTGTCAAAGGCTTTTTCTGCATCTGTAATAATGACAGTTTGGAACTTCTTCTGATTCTTTTGGGCTGAAATAATATTCAGAAATCTATGAACATTGTCCTGCAAGACTCTCCCCATAACAAAATCAGTCTGATTAAGATGGATGACTGAGGTCACACATTTCTGTATCCTGTCAGCCAGGGTACCTGTGAAAATTTAGGGTCAACTGGAAGGAACAAGATGGGCCTATAAGGCCCACACTGCTCCGGGTCCTTATCTGGTTTCAACAGAACCGATATCTGTGCTTGGTTCCAAGATGGTGGTGTTGCACCCCCTTCCCTGAATACCACATTAAAGGACTCTATATGTCCCAGGAGATTTCCCATTTTTCAGGGCTTTGATTTTAGTCAGCACCTCTGCTGCAGATACTGGGGCATCTAATACATCCATTTCCTCTTGCGATAAAGATGGGATATGACGTGAGTCTAAAAAGTTGTTTATTATCTGGGCGTAATCAGGAGAATGCTCTGCCCTATATAACTCAGAATGAAAGTGCAAAAAAGCTATGTTGGTGTGTGAGGTTAATGGGCCTCCCTGCGGGGACGAATTTTCAGGTCCACTCAGTTCACTGCTTCTTTGCGTAACTGCCAGGCTAAAAGTTTTTCTGCTCTATTGCCATGTTCAAAATATCTCTGTTGGGAGTATCAGAATTGGCCCTCAATTTGTGCATCTAGCAGCGCAGAAAGTTGTCTCTTTTATCTAAACTTCCTTGAATTGAATCACTGAGCACAATTTTGTGTTGAAATTCCAGGTCACTAATTTCCCTCTCCAGAGCTAAACTTTCTTTCATATTCTTCATTTTCAACTGAAGAGAGTATTGTTGAGTTAGCTGGCCCACCCCAGCGGCTAACATAGTCTGACCTTGTTAACTGTTTAGAGACATTTGATCCTACAGCCGAGGGGCACAGGACCCACCCCAAGCCCGACAACCCCAGGCAGACAGACCCTGCTATCCTTTCTGCACCCCTTGAGAGAGCTAATGCCCTCTTCTCTGTTCATTTTCCCCATTTTCCCTCATTGAGGAAGGGGGAATATATGATTCTAAAAGCTACTTAAGTGCTGGAGGAAGTAACCCGTACAGAGGCAAGGAGCACCAGAGACAAGCTTGTGATTTTGAGCCATCCTTAACAGTCTAAGACTGTAAATCTCCAGATCATCTGACCAAGATGTTGGAAGAATGGCATTCTGCTAATGCAGCTGCAACCAGAACTGTTATGAGTGTGATCAATATAAGCTGTCAAAAATGACACAAAACTTTCTTTCACCCCGGCCAGTGGTCACTACTAACCTCCGCCAGAGCTTCCAGGCTGCCTGTGCCTCCATACTTTATGAAGGCCTTCAAGATGCTAAGATGGTGTCCGCCTGCTGCTGAAAACATACCTACTGCAGGTCACAGCTGTCCATTGCACCTCATCTGATCAGCACAATGGGAATGCTCCACTTTGCTTTACTGTGCAAGACTCCTAAGGATTTTATAAATTATTGACCACCACATAAATGTCAGCTCGCTCTGCTGCTCCCCCAAGTACCTCAATAAATTGGGTTTGACCACAAGAGGAAGCCCAGGCCTGGGCAGGACCCCCCTCCCCGATCACAGAGGCCCCAAACCCTCTTTGTGCTCCAGCCTGGCTGACCTTCCCCCACCCTCCCAAAGGCAGCCCCACTATACTTTTGAAGTCCAGCTTATAAAAACAATGACAAGACTGTCAGTCAAAATAGACAGAA
Organism: Neoceratodus forsteri; assembly: GCA_016271365.2. Taxonomy (NCBI): domain Eukaryota; kingdom Metazoa; phylum Chordata; order Ceratodontiformes; family Ceratodontidae; genus Neoceratodus; species Neoceratodus forsteri. The sequence continues at coordinate 32,332,065 of CM057456.1, forward strand.
CTGCACCATCAACCATCCTGTCCATTGCAAACAAGTGACAATGACAGCTGCATAATAAGTTCTCAGTCTCAGGATGTACTGGTAGATGGATGAGAACAAGTTGTTTCTTGATCTGGCACCGGGGATGAGATTACACTGGGGCTTGGACTGAGGCTCAGGTGTGAAGGTGGGTTGTGAGCTGCTTTGGTGATCCAGACCTTCCTAACCCACTTGCAATGAGCAGCTTGTATGATCAGGGATTCCAATACTGTCTCCATGGTTTCCTAGTTGCTGATTGGACTGCAGGTGCCTGTAGATTATCTGTAGATTGTCGAGCCATATGCCAACCAGTTCCAAAAAGTCCTTCACCTTTGCCAAATCCATGAATCTTTTGGGACCATTTGCTGTGAGTACTTTTAAACAGGTGGGGTATTCTAAAGAAGAATGAATGCCCTGTTGTTTCAAAAGCTTTTGTACTGCCAGAACTTGTTTTCGATGTTGCACCATGAGGGAGATGTAATCAGGTTCAAGGTAAATGCGAGTATCCCCAATATAATTAATTTACGAGCCCAGGCTTTTCTTTTTATTATTCAGTTTACTTTATTAACACTACAGTACTACATGAAGATTGTGGCCTTAACCAGGCCAGTACATGAAAGTCAACAGGCAATTATCATGAGCATCTGTTTGATAAGGCAGTAACAATAAAAGTTGACAGTTTCAGCAAAAATCTATTATCATATTAGGCATCAAACTCCTTTTACCCAATCCCCCCACACATCCCTAAACCCCCATCCCCATCAGCATTTACTTATAGGAAGAACCACAGGAATTCCTTGTAACAAGGACACAGGAGATGCCTTAGACAAAGGAATAATCTCTACAAACCTAAGGAAAATACTTTTTCCAGGTGACTAAAACTGCATCTAGAAGGCCCCATTTAGCACTATAAGATTGTACTCTATTATTCATTTTTGCTATATGCAGTTCTAACTGTAATGTTAACATAATCTCCTTATACCATTCGATCACGGAAGGTGTTGTTACATCTCTCCAGTGCCTAAGGATAACCGACTTAGCAGCAGCTGATATAATGGCCATATACACCTTCTTCTGCTTACTCATATCTCTGGGAAAGTTGCTTAACAAACACATTTCCGGTGTGAAAAAAGGCTCTAGACCTACTATAAGTTGTAACGAAACTCGAATTGCGTTCCAAAATGGCTGAATCTTGGGGCATGCCCATATTACGTGATATAAGTCCCCTTCTCCAACCTTACATCTGCCACAATTGGGTGATGCTAATTTACCCATCCTGTATAACTTAGCAGGAGTGTAGTACAGGTTGTGTATGATGTTAAATTGTTGTAATTTGTATCTGTCCTGCCTTATATATTTATGATTATTTTCCCAGATTTGTTCCCATACTCCTTTGTCTGCATCTATCTCTAGCCTCTGCCTCCAGTAAAGGCAGACATTGGAAGGCATTCCTTCGTCTATCCTCTGTAATTCGTGATATAATTTGGAAACAGAGAGACGTTGATCTGCTATCTTAAACAACGAGGACAGTTCAATCCTGTTTTCGACCCATACTTTCATCTTTCGCAGGTGGGCTTTTATTGAGTCACCAATTTGCCAGAATTTGAAAATTTTCCCTCTTGCTCCTGGTATCTGAGAGCAAACTTGTTCGTACGACAATAACTTCCCCTGCGGGGCTAGATCCCCCAGGCATAACCCAACTAGTGGTTCCCAGAATGTAAGAGGGATTGGGGCTTGTTGAACTTGGAAATGTATGTTGTGTGTCAAGGGTTGCTCCGGTGAATTCTGCCAATTCACCTTTAGAAACTTCTGGATCTGATGCAGGGCATTTATTGACCATCCAATAGGCGTATTTTTAAGTGATTTAGGGAGAAGCAATTGAGTTTAACGTTAGTGAGTGTTTGAGAACCAAATCCCTCTCGATATGGACTCAGGGAGGCACATAAGGGTTGGGGTCTGCAAAGGAAATCAGCCGATTCCAAAGAACTAATTTGCTGATATGTGATGCTATGTAGTACTTGAAGAAAGAAGGGAGCGCTAGGCCCCCTAATTTCTTTGGACCTGTGAGTTTCAAGTATGCTCTTCTGACAGTTTTCCCCTTCCATATGAAATTATTAAGTAATTTTTGCAAGGTCCCAAACCAAGTTTTTGGTAAGTAAGACCCCAGCATGTTTAAGGGATAAAAAATCCTTGGCAGTATGTTCATTTTTACTGTTTCTATTCTAGCCCAAAGTGACAACGGCAATAAATTCCATCTGACCAAGTCTTGCTTAATTATTTTAACTAGATTATTGAGATTTTCCTTAATCATCGTGGTTATCTCCCTAGTAATTTTGAATCCAAGATATATTAATACTTTTGGTTCCTAGATAAACCCCAATTCCTTTGCCACGTCCAGGAGACATCTAGTATTTAACGGAAAAAGCTTCATCTTGGAAATATTAAGTTTGTAGTTTGAGACTTTAGAAAACTGTGCAATTTCTTGCAAGACTACTGGTATACAAGTTTCTGGATCCTCCATGTGCAAAAGCAGGTCATCGGCATAGGCTGAAATTGAATATCTCCTGTTACCTATCTGCAATCCCCTAATCTCCTGAGCTGCGAGTAGTCTATGAATCAGGGGTTCCAGATATAAGTTGAACAGGAGTGGGGAGAGTGGACAACCCTGCCTGACACTAACTTGTTTTTTTTCTCTTTTAGATATTTCCTGAAGAAGACCTAAGGTCGAAACGTAGATTTTTAACTCTATTTTCTATTTTCAGCGTGCATTTAATATAACCATTTTGTTTTGCTTTTAGACCACATGCTGACGCAGCACCTTGTCTTTGTTTTTTTACAACCCTGCCTTGTGCCACAAGAGAGGGGAAAAGGATCCAACAGTATACCGTTACACCACACCCGTGCCTTGGGAGATCTGTATAATAATCAGACCCAGTTTTAAAAAACATCTGGTAAACCGAACCTGGACAAAACAGCAAATAGAAAATTCCAGGAGACCCCGTCAAATGCTTTTTCCGCATCCAATGCTAACAGGGCTGCCGGGGTCTGTATATTGCGTGCATGTACAATTAAGTGATGGAGTTTGCATATATGGTCACTAGACGCTCTACCATTCATGAACCTAACCTGCACATCACTTACCATCTTACTCATTAACGGACTAAGTCGGTTGGCTAGAACCTTTGCAAGTATCTTAATATCGACATTCAACAGTGATATCAGACGGTAATTGCCAGGGAAAACAGGGTCTCACTCCGGCTTGGGGATAAGAGTTATAAGGGCCTTCAAAAAACTTTCTTCCGAAAGACCCTCAAAATACCAAAAATTATACATTTTGGTCAGAACGGGGCAAATTACTTCTGCTAAAGCTTTATATATATTAGCAGTAAGGCCGTCAGGTCCAGGGGATTTGTCCAAGGTGAGTTGGGTAACCGCCTGCTTCACTTCCCATTCTTGTATAGGTAGTTCCAACGTAACCGCCTCTATGTTAGTAATCTTAATTAGGGTTACTGAGTCTAGGAAGTCATGAATCTCTTCTGACTTCACTCTGTCTGTAGCGGGGATGGAATATACCTTGTGGAAATATTCTCTGAACGTTGCAGCAATTTCTCTAGGATCTTTAATAATAGCATCCCCCCAATTATTTTGCAAAGCTGCTATAAATCTATTTGAATCTAACTGTCTGAGCCTTAAGGCTAAAAGTTTACCTACTCTTTCACCAGATTCAAGATACTTAATCTTAGTTCTCCGGAGGGCAAGTTCTGCTTTTTGCAACATGATTGAGGAGTATTGAGTTTGTAATTGATGTAATTTAACCCAATCTGCTTCAGTTGAGTATTGGGTGATGCTATTCTCAGTGACCCTAATAGAGTTAGTAATCTCAAAGCCCAGGCTTTTCTAAGAATGTCTTCCTTCATTCTAAAATTGAGGAAGGCCACAATGATGGATCGGAGTCTAGCCTTCTTATCTTTTGGGGGCGAGATGAGCACTCTATGTGCGTGAATAATATCTAGCTCCATGTCAATCAGGAGAGTCAGGAGTTCTTGGAGAAAGCTCTCCATAAAGTTCACCATGCAGCCGCATTCAGTCACAATGGGTACCTCATGTAGATGGATGTTGTTCTGCCTATTGTGATTTTTGAGGTCCTCAAGCCTTTGATCCAACAGGGTTTCATGTTTGCGTAGCTCTAAGAGGGCTGTGTTGTGTGTATGAACTCTATTGGTATATTCTGTCAGGCATGCTTCTTTGGCCCCTGTCCATTTCTCTTAGACATTAATTTTATTTATTTATTTAAACATTTGATAACCGGGAAAGGAATGCTGAGACACGGCTCATTTCCAGGTGCAATCCGGGGGAAGGGGAAGGTGGAGTAACAATGCAATACAGTAGAGGACTAATGAGCAAATACAAAGTGCAGCAAACAAAGAGCATCAGTTCCCAAGCAGTACAATAGCAAAGAGAGTGTCTAGACAATTGCAAAGTGGAAGGGCAAAATATAGTGGCAACAAAAATTAAAGGTTGACAAAGTGCATCATACAGAAAAATTTTTTTGCTTGGAAATAAAATCTGTAAGAGGAGTGCAGACATAGCAAGACTTTGAAACAAGTTATAGCAACTATGAGATGAGGAGATGTGAGACAGGGTAGGCAATAGGTACCCAAAAAGTGAGATCCAATTATTGAAAGCACAGGGAGGGTGAATAGTACAATAGGAAACCCAGGTAAATGAACATAAATGTGAAGAGGGGAGGAAGGTTAGGACAGGGAGAGACAGGAGCGAGGGGGGGCATGGGTAGTTCTTAGTAAGCATCTGAAGACATGAAGGGATGGAGAGAGGTAGAGGGAAGAGGGGAGCTGGTTACAAAGAGTGGGGAGACAGTAGGAGAAGGCAACTTTCCCAGCATGTGAGCGTGGGTGGGGAACGGTGAAAGTTCTGGTGTCTCTGGTGCATAGACAGTAAGTGGGTGAGCAGGTGAGGGAGAGGAGTGAGGAAAGTTAGGAAGGGAGGGTGCCAAACCAGTATTTGGCAATTAAGGAGGCACAGTGGGATAGGTGATGTTGGGGGAGAGGGAGCATGGAGAGGGAAGAATATAGCGTGCAATGGTGCATGCAGGGTGGGGAGTTGGTGGAAAAGCGACAGAAGGCACTGCAGAGGCTGTCCAGTCTGGCTAGGGAAGTGGTAGGGGCAGTACCATAGACTACATCTACGAAGTCAAACATGGGGAGCATCATTATAGTAATCAACTCCCTTTGGATCTGGAAGGGGAGGCAGTCCTTGTTGTGGTACAAGGCTTCGAGCTTGGGGTGAAGTTTTGTGTGAATAGCGTCAATGTGGGTGGAGAAACTGAGCTTGCTATCAAGCCAGATCCTGAGGTATTTGAAGGCGGGGACAGTATCACTGGGGATGCCATCCAAAGCAGTGACGACAGGGGAAGGTGAGAGCCTGGCCAATCTCTGGCTGGTTCCAAAGGTCATGTACACAGTCTTCTTAGTTTTCACCTTAAGTTGGTTTGCCTGGACCTAGCGCAGGACATTGTGGAAATTGTGCTGCAGTGGGAACTCCACAGCTGCAGTTGGGCTGGAGGAGTAGATGATCATGTAATTTGCATACATGTGGATGTGAGAGATGACACAGGCTGAGGGAAGGTCATTCAGAAAAATAGGAAAAAGGATTGGGCTGAGGATGGAGCCCTGAGGGACACCTGCTAGGATTGGGAGGGTAGGCGACAGGACATCACCCACCTGAACAGTCTGTAGGTGATCTGTGAAGTATGACCAGAACCAGGCCGCAGTGGATGTGGAGAGGCCTAATGCGTGCAGTTTGTTCAGCAGGAGAGACAAACAGCGTAAACGTCATACTCCAGAGGCAGTGTGGCCAGAGAAATGAGTAGTTACAACACTCAAAGTTGAATTCAAATATTTATTTGTGGATACAAGTGAACATCCACCTTGCCACACCAAGCATCAGCTAGGGAGCCATTACCCAGCCACCTCAAGCTGCTGGTTAATGACTCCCTAGCTGATGCTTGGTGTAGCAAGGTGGATGTTCGCTTGTTGTATCCACAAATAAATATCTGAATTCAACTTTGAGTGTTGTAACTACTCATTTCTCTGACCACACTGCCTCTGGAGTGCGACTTTTACACTGTTTGTTCCTGCATGGATTGAGGAAAGCCAAGCCCTCAGTTTGCACCCCACCTGCTCTGGTAAGCGCTGTGTTTCCTTGGTTCTTTTGTTCAGCAGGAGAGGGTGGGACACAGTTGAAAGCATTGGCTAGGTCAGTGATGGTGTCTGAAGTAATGTGACCTTGATCCATCCCAGTGAGGATGGCATCAGTTACACGGATCAGGGAGGACATGATGGAGTGGTCCTTCTGGATGCCAGACTGTAACGGGGAGAGGAGGTTTGAGGAAGTAAGGAAGCCAGCAAGCCTGGAGTATACTATAGATTCTTGAAGTTTGGTGAGAGAGGGGAGGAGCGATATCAGCCTGCTGTTGCCAGGGGAAGAGGGATAACCCCCTTTATGCAGAGGGAGAACCTTGGCAAATTTCCAGGCCTGAGGAACAGCACAGAGGGAAAAGGATAAGTTTAGGAGGTGAGAGAGGGGGAAGGCTATGGCAGGGGCAGAGATATATAGGAGCTTGGGGTCAAGATTGTCAAGACTAGATTTGGAGGTGTTGATAGACATGAGAGCAAGGTAGACTTCAAGATAGATTAAAGTCTCTGCGGTCCTTGGACACTTTACTCTCAAGGTGCTGAAGAGTGGCAGCCATTAGTTGGAGAGCCTGACAGAGATTTGTGGATGTAAAGGTACAATCTGGATCCATCATATCACTAGCTGCTGGGAAGGTGGCTGGAGTGGGGCCAGGGGATTGGCCCATGGCCTGCACTGTAGCATCCATCTTATGTTTCAGGCCCCTTTGCCCTGAAATAGCACAGGCTTCTTTCTGGCAGTTCCTTGTAGACATTAGGAACTTCATTATTTTCCTATTTTGTAACAGGATGGCGAGGTTTAAGTCTGGATTTTTAATGTATGTGTGCCGGGAGCTGTGACTCTATGCTGCCATACCACTGATGATATCACCCTGCTGTTTCTTTTTCAAAGTGCTCTGGCCTAGTGTTGTTTCTGCAGAGTCTTATTAGTTATCCATAGGGTATACTATGGATAATAGGAATTATGTGCATGTAATGTAGGGTTTATTATTATTAATTGTGGTGTGAATTATGTGCTGGAACGACAATAAGACAGTCGGGTATTATTCCCCCTCTACGCTCAGTGACCTCCATCCTTTCTCCTGTTCCCCTTTGTCACCGGGAGTCTATAGAAAGTGTAGGGCTCTGGGGATTGTGAGAGGGAGATGGAGGGTTGGTGCTGGGCCTGGGGGGGGAATGGAAAGGAGTGGGCGGATAGGGATAGTGGGGTCAAGAAGATGCCCTGGGGCGAAATGGGCACAGGAGAGGGGATTTCCCTGTCTTGTGTCCATACCCAAGGGTTCTGATCCGGAACAGCAGGTAGGGCGGTCATCATCGGAGGTTTATCCTACTCGGGCGGTGTTATGCAATGCCAGGTCTATTAAAAACAAGACGGCTGTTGTAGCCGATCTTGTTGGGTCATCTGACCTGGCGTGCATCACCGAGACTTGGCTGGATGAAAATGCCGGGCCAGTTTTATCCGCAGCAGTTCCAGCTGGGTACTCGGTGATACACCGCCCGAGGCAGGATCAGTGAGAAGTGGGGGTGTTGCCATATGTTTTAAGTCAGAACTGGCCTGGTGGAGGTACCGCTAGAGTCACTCAGATCCTTGAGTGTATTCTAGGCGTAGTGTGGGGTGCAGGATACTCTCTGGGACACCGCCCACCAGGTGATGAGAATGTTTTCCTGCAGGAAGTCGCAGACTTCATTGTCGACCTGACGTTGGGGTCCCCCAGATGGTTGGTTCTGGGGGATTTCAATGCTTGGGTCGACGATGAATTCTCTCGATTTGGTCTAGACTTCCTCCAGTTGATGATATCAAGATTGAGCTTCACACAGGTTGTTTCCTCCTCGACCCATATTGGTGGACACTTATTGGACCTGGTGTTCCTTCTGGGGATGGGGATATCCAACTTGGTGGTGGAACCGGTCGGATGGTCTGACCATCACCCCATTAGGTTCAGTTTTGAGGCCACCCTGTTAGGTCTGCCCCTTTGGAGATGGTCCGATACCGCCCTTTGAGGGGTGTATCCCCAGATGACCTGATGGCGGTATTGGACCTATCAAGCCTAGCGACAGATTGCTTAGATCCAGGTGACCTGGTACATGCTTATAATGAGGCAGTGACAGGGGCCCTGGATTCTATTGCACCAGTTCATGTTCATCCTCTTACTCCTCGCCCCAGGTCTCCTTGGTTTGATGAGACCATGAGGGAGCTGAGGAGGGCTGGACGAAGGCTGGAGAGGCGTTGGCGGAGGTCCGGTCTTGATGATGACAGGCTTAGTTTGATGGACCATTATGTGGCCTATCAATCCGCAACTCTCGTAGAAGGTAGAGTTCCTGTCCAGAGAGATAGCGGCTGCGCGAATAGACCAGCTCAGCTCTTTGGGACTGTGGACAGACTGTGCAATCCAGTCTGTCTTCAGCCCAGAAGAGCCTTATCTCAAGAATGGTGTGATGAACTTGCTCTCTTCTTTGCAGATAAGGTTGTCAAAATCAGATTGGATATTCGCTCTTCCCTGTCCAACGGGAGCGACGGTGGTCGGCAGGAGATGTCGAACACCCAGTTTAGATGGTCTGACTTCAGCCTTCCCACAATCGATGATGTTGTGATGATCATTCGAGCGCTGCAACCGACTAGCTGTGATTTGGACCCTGGCCCCACACGCCTCTTAGTGGGTTGTGTGGATAAAATCAGCCTAGTCCTGGCTTTGATAGTCTGGAAGTCTTTGGAGAGGGGGATCTTTCCAGATCCCCTTAAAGAGGCTATAGTTAAGCCTCTATTAAAGAAATCCTCCTTAGATCCAGAGTGTCTAGCAAATTACAGACCAGTCTCTAACTTACCCTTTGTGGGTAAAGTTATTGAGAAAGTGGTCACAGTGCAGTTAGAGGATCATCTGACCAACAACAATATCTACGATTCTCTCCAGTCTGGATTTAGGAAAAGGCATAGTACCGAGACAGCGCTTGTACGGGTACTAAATGACCTCCTAATAGCGAGAGATCGTAGGACCCGATCCATCTTGGTATTACTTGATCTCTCTGCAGCATTTGACACCGTTGACCATGGTGTGCTGTTAGAGCATCTGCGGTCTGTCTGTGGACTGTCTGGTACGGTCCTCAGATGGTTTCGATCTTACCTCGAGGGTAGGACTCAGAGAGTGGTGTCAGGAATTTTTTCCATGGCATCACTCTCCTATCTCTGAGGTACAGCAGGTTCTATCTTAGCGCCTATGTTGTTTAGTGTGTATATGCTGCCATTAGAGTGATTATTAGACGACACGGTTTGGGTTTTCATTGCTATGCAGATGATACCAGCTGTATATGTCTTTCGTGCCTAGCCAGGACGCTGCCTTGTCGGTATTTAATAACTGCCTTGCAGAAATCCAAGACTGGATGAATGGGAGTTGGCTGAGGTTAAACCTGGAAAAACTGAGGTGTTGGTTGTGGACAAAGGCCGCTGTGAGGGCGAGTCTGCGGAGGATCACCCTCAGGCTTATGGCTTGGGTGTTCAGCTGGCGACCTCAGATCAGGTCGCGGAATCTTGGCGTAATAATTGGACGCACGTCTGACACTTAAATCTCAGGTGTCAGCGGTGGTCAAAACTTCCTTTCCATCTGAGGAATATTGCCAGGGTGAAGCACCTGGTTCCTCCAGAGGACCTCCAAGCGTTGATCACGCCGTTGCCTCCCGTCTTGACTACTGTAATTCTCTATACCTAGGGCTATCGGGGGTTGAACTTCGCCATCTGCAGCTAGTGAGAATGCGGCAGCCAGGTTGTTGACTGGATCTCCTAGATCCAGCCATATAATGCCTGTGCTTCGTGGACTGCACTGGCTGACAGTGTTTTGGCGAATCACCTTCAAGGTCGGTTTACTGACCTATAAAGCCCTACATGATCTGGGACCTACCTACCTGAAAGAGCTCCTTTGCCCCTACTGTCCCTCCCGCTCCCTCCGATCCACTGACGAGAGATTGCTAGAGATTCCCAGGGTTCGTTTGAAAACATCAGGTGCTAGATCGTTTAGTTTTATGGCACTGACCCTGTGGAATTCTCTACCTCGTCAGGTGCGAAATTGCCCGACTGTCCTTAGTTTTTAAAGGAGCTTTGAAGACCCACCTTTTTAGCATAGCTTTTAAGGATTTATATTAGTTTTAATTTTATTGTATTTATTGTTTTGTGAATTTGTACAGGTGCTTTGGTTTTAAGAAAAGCGCCTTTTAAAAATAAAGTTGAATTGAATTATAAATAATGCGTTGCCTGCAGTGGGTTTCCTGTGACCCATGGTAAACACCTGTTCACCATTTGTGCCACGCAACTCCAAATCCAGAAAAGTAATCACTGACTTACTATAAGTTGCTGTGAATTTCAAACCAAGCCGATTTGTGTTAATTTACTTGATAAAGTCATGTAGCTTATTTTCAGTGCCACACCAGATGCATAGTATGTCGTCAATGAATCTTACCCATGTGATGATTTTATTGTAGAAAGGATTCTCATGTTGTCACTGATGGCCCTCCTTCCACCAACCCATAAAAAGGTTGGCATAAGAGGGGTGACATTGATTTGCCCCTAGCTGTCCCTCTGACCTGTAAATAGTTAACACTATTTAACAGCCTCTCTCTCTTCACTCCACTTGAGGATCTTTACTAGCAGGCACTCAAAGGGTTAAGCCTGACCCTGAGAGTTGTCCTCTGGGGGGATCCTACTTGGAGGCAGGATGCCTCGATGTTTTTGAACAGAGTGTTCTGATTCAACTACGGGGGGGGGCCGGGGACTCTATCATGAATATTCATGGTCCAGCCCATCCCCCTACACAGTAGAAGGGAGGGGGAAGGCAAGCAGAAAGCAGTTAGCCTTCCAGTGGGAGAAAGAACAGCAGTGAGAGCGTAGATTCTCCGGCTGTGACTGAGCTGAATGGGCATGCGGGCCCAGGGATAGTGGCAGGGTTCCTGGGTCCATGTGGCACTGGTCCCCTCTGGCAAGGTCTCGAAAGGAACATCAGGCAACAGCTGGGATGATGAGACATCCCAGGATGTCTGCCTGAAGAACACAAAGATTTAGACCAGCAAAGCACAAAATGGAGTTGTGGAAGGCCACCCCACAAAGGAATTTGCTGGGACCCAAGGATCTACTCCCACCTTGAAACCACTTGAAAGAGAGCATGTTTGTAAGTAAGCCTTGCATTAAGAATGCTCTGTGTGAATGAAAGAAATGCCTAGGTAAAAAATGTGTAACCCACCGGCATAGTAGCTGACTGAGTCGGGGAGGGGGCCAAGCAAGAGTGGTGGTCAGTAAGTCTCCAGGATGAGGCCAAGAAAGGGAAACTGTTCCTTGGGCCATTAGGGCGATCAGTGACATTGCTGTAGGGAGGTACACATGACCGTACCAACTAGTTTTAACTTAAAAGTATGTGATAGTCTGACTTGCTATCTGTAATGTTGTCCCTCGTGGGCACAGTAAGGCAGGTGCTGGCACAGCTTGTGCCAGAGTACTGTTCCCCCTGTCTTGGAGAGTGCTGCTGCACAAATGGTTTTGGGAATACTAAGGCTCCAGGGACCTCAACAGAGAGGTTAGTGACAGTATTGGTAAAGGGACGTGGACATGGACATGGATCTAGTGAATCTGAAGCACCAGAAAGCCCCTTTAGATCAAAGGGAGGGAAACTAATGTAAAACTGTGGTTACAAAACAGGTGTACCAATCATAGGAAGTTTATGCCTATTTCTAATTATGGGTACAGTTGGAGTGTACTAATTGTGGGAAGGTACAGTAGCAACTGTGAGAAGTTTCCTCTGGAAAACAACCTGAAGGAATGAGGATGATCTGTGGAACAAGGAATGTGGTTGGCAAAGGAAATGCCCTTCATTTGTTGTGTGACATTGTAGGACAGCATAATAAATACATCCTGTTTGATCCCAGCTACCAGTTTGGATCGCATCACTGTCAGAACAATAAATTGTGCCATCTGCCACTCATGTAACGTGAAAAGGTAAGTTCATAAAATGTCCCAGCTGGTTAAAGGGTGCTGAGTTGCAGGGGACTGCTCTGGCATGCTGGTGACCAGGATTTGCACTCCTGTCCTTGGACATCAGGAGCAGAGGCCAGCAGGGAAGGCTCAGAGCATCTGAATGGACAGCCTCCTCCCAGGGGTGGGCTGTTTCTCTTGGGAAGTGATACCTAGTGGTGGCAAAGTGGTGGTTCCCTTGTGGATGTGGGTGACCACACAATTTTGGGGTTTCCCAACCCATGCTCATCATATGCATGTATCCTCATGAGAGGGAGATGGGAGGGAACAGCCAAATGGGAGAAAATGCTCTTCCTTTATTGGCAGCAGGATAATGAGATGGACCAATGGCTGCCTACATCCTCACAGCATGTTAACACATACATCTCAACTGTCCCTGATTATGAGGGATGTCCTTCATTTTATCCCTCAAAATTGCTCTGTCCCTAATCTGTCTGTCATGGAAAAGATGCTGCCACACAAAGAATGTGCAGTAAATTCAGACTTTAAAGCAGGAAATATGATGATAAATCAAAAATAAACTTTGTACAAATAAACACAATGGTTTCCACAATGATCTGAGCTTGTAGCTCCATGTTTGAAAATATGTTTCTCATTTCAGTGACAAACGGTAGAATAGTACAGGTATGTGTTAATGGGCAGTCCCCTGGCTAGCCACTGTGATCTGTTCATGCTGTTGTCTGCCAGCTGGAACAAGAGAACCCCACCTTGGGGGGGGGGGGAGTTGTGCAGCTGCATTGGGAGTATTGGTGCATGCATCTGATGTGGCTCCAGACAAGTAGTGGGGTCTCAAGCGGAAAGACAATCAGATATCAGAAGCAGAAGATAGTATAAAGTAAGGAGGAATAAACAGAGTTATAAAAAATTAAAAGAAATGCTCCTTTGTATAACTGTGCTGTCTCCCAGGAGGGAGCTGCCGAACAACGAATAAAATGTTTGTGCAAAAACTGAGACCCTGTGTCCGGGGTCCTGTAGCTATATGGTGCCTGCTTCACTGGTCTGCCTAATGCCTGGGAGATTAAATAAACACCCAATGCAAGATTTAAGTGGAGAATGACTTTACAGCATTACTGTTTAAAGTTTAAAGGTGCTTCCTCTACCTCTGTGGCTCTTGGTCTCAATAGATGCAATGTAAAAAAAACCTGACCAACCCCCTCCTATGATGGACAGCTGAAAATACCTAATGTCCAGGGGTTGACTACACACACCTGTACACTTACCAAACCTACTGCAGCTTAGAGGTGCTGTGTCACTGATCATCGGAAGCATACACATGTAAGCACCACCCTGACATATCCACATGGTGGTACTGTATGGTAACTACCTGAAGGGTGGCCTTTAGGTAAATGATTTTTAAAACCTGCTGCTGGCATCTTTATGTTTTTCAGCTGAAACCCAACTTAGCATAAATTCTGAGCACACTAACAGAGAAAATGTTCAATTGTGTTCATCATTTTTGATAAAAATCCAGGGGAGGGCTATTTTTAGTAATTTACACTAGTTCTGAATAGGAAATGATTTGAAGTGGTTGCTCTTGAGCCAGCGGTACTGAATTGTGCTGCATCATACATAGGTACAAAGGTGGAATGAGACAGAGTAACACCACTGGTCCATCAAGTCAGTCTTGCTGTTATCCTAACTGTAGTAATGCAGTGTGACCCCTAATCCAGTCTGGACATAGAGCAATCATGCTATCTGCACTGCTCCAAGCCCCAGAATTCTCTCCTCAGCGTTTAAGAGAGAGAAGATGTCAAATGACCTAGATCACAAACTCAGACACCTACTCTCTACCTGCAAGGGGAAGAGGTGCTGCCCAAGGCAGCAAGAAACCCCCGCAGCAGGGACAGGAAGCGTGGGACACATGTCATCAGGCTCTCCAACCATGGATATGTTGCAGATAGAGGTCAGCTGGATCGGGGAAGGGACACGAGAATGTGCTTGCATCACAGACTGGGCACTAGTGTGTTAGCTCAGGGGAACTAGGGAACAGTTGCCACAGAAAAATGGAAACTGTGTCTTTCTTCAAGCAGACCCAGCTTCCATGCTGCCTCCCAGCAGCAGCAGCCTTGGGCCCTGCCTGGTACAAGAACTCCATTTTATATCCCATTCTGCAGTGACAGATGGGGTAAGCCATAATGTGCCAAAGCTGAGTTGCTGCCAGTGTGATAGGGCAAAGGTGAGCACAGTGGAGTTAGGGATCTGCCCTGAAAGCAGGTAAGGTGGGGAATAATAGAAAATATGAAAAAAAAGAAAAGTAGAATGGCTCGTTTCTATATGCAAAAGGTAGTCTGAATAGCACCATTTAGATGGGAAACCTGCCATGACAGAGTACTACAGTGTTGAAGAATGGTAACATCAGCGCCTGTGCCTGTGACTGTCAAAGCACCCCGCAGTCCTCAGTGGGCCTCTTTTCCTTTCTCAGGCCTTTATCACTGAGATCACCTGAACAGGCACAGCCGCTGTCAAGGTCCCTTCTTTACAAGAGCACAGACTCCGGTGCTCTGATAACCCCTTTCCTCCGTCTTCTACCCTTGAGATGCCCTCTAGTGAGGGTCTCTGCACTGGGCAGGACACATTCTATTCTCTTGGAGACCCTTTACTATGCAGCCCTTATCCAGCTATCTTTCTTCTCAGAGATGCAGTCATAACCCACCAGTTACTCCAGTCTTTAGGAAAACAACTAATTTATTGGTAAACATTGGTGGTCCCAAATACAGCAGTAATATTGTTACATACATAATTTATTTACACATAATTAAAAACAACAATACACATATTAGATTACAAAATAAAGCTTGCACTCTTGTGTAGGTAAATACTTTTATCCTCTACAAATTGTAAAGTTTCCTCTAAGCTCACAATCACGCACTAAGTTTGATTGCCTCCTGCCATGGATCTGTTTCCTTTCTCAAATGTTCACTCAGCATCACCCAATGAAATGAGGAAGAGAGGAGCTGTGCTGAAGAATTTATGTCCTCTCTCTCCCCCCTCTCTAGTGCCTTGGTTGAACAAGGCTGTGACATCACTTCCCAGTACCCAAATTCATCCGATTGGCTGAAGCTGATTTGAACTTGGTATTTGGGTGATGCCTACATTACGATATTATCTGATAGACCTGTGTTTAGGGAGGCTACTTCCTCTTGAAGATTATTAGCATAGGAAAAGACCTTGGCAGGGCCAGGTCCAGATGGGATGTCTCCCACCTGTTCATTACTAACAACCCTCTCCCCTTCAGGAGGCTCTCTCACAATAAGGGTTTAAGCACCTGTTAAGATTTTGCTGGGCTGCTAAAATTTCCCAGAAATGGGTCAGGCTCTTGACACAGCCGATAATGCAGCTTCATGATATCGGAACTCTGGTCTCTATACTTATTCAGAGAGTAAATCGGAAATTTAAAAAAAGTACTTCAGGCAATACAATGATATATAACCCCGTTGCTGTATGCCAATGGGCTACCCCACCTTGCCAACTGTCTGTGATACTGGGCAAGGGTCCTGGGTCCTACTGTGGTGACAATTGGGGGTTCGTTCCCAGAAATATTGAAAATAGTGTGGTGCCTCCACCCAGAGTGAAGTATCAGTGGGCTAGATATCTGCTTGGCACAGCCCCCTGGGATACTGTGCCTACCCACCACCCCAACCAATCACTCTGCACACTGTGTCCCCCAATATCTTCTTCCACCGCAAACCATGTATCTCAGTAATGAGCACATGCAATGAATTTCACTAACACAGCAAGTTAAAACAACAAATGCACAGCTTTATTCAGGGGGTAAGGAGTAGGGAAGGGGATACTGGGACATAAGGTAGCTGTGAAGGCAAAAGAAAGGTTAGTGAATTAAGCAATTTCAATATGTGGGCCCACAGGCCAAGCCCTCCCCCACTGCTACCAGTGTCCCTATACTGTCCTTAGGGGTGCCCACTAGGTGCAGGCCTGATTGGTGCAGTGGGCTGGCCGGCTGTTGGGGCCCTGTGATATTTTTAGAAAACTTGTAGAACAAATAACAACAATTCCCCTTTTCCTCCCAGGAGTCAGGTCCTGGGTACTCACAGTTAGTCGATCTCAGCACCAGGGGAAAGGGAGTTCCTTGAATTAATGCAGCAAAGCAGAAAGCAGACTGGCCAGAATCCCTCCGTCTTAATGGAACTAGTTCGAGGATCTTGCAGCTGGTCACCTTGATTGTAGTTCTGGCCGCTTGTCACCTTCAGCTGCTTCTGGCCCATTGCAGAGCACCATAGCAGGACAACACCAGCCCCAGAAGGCCCAGACCCAGAAGTGGCTCCACAGCCTGGCTCTCATGATGGGTCGCAGATGCCCTAGCATGCCAGCAAGTGCCGGTGACCTCCTGAGACAGTGTGTCCCACTTGGAAAGGGTTAGTAAGTTCCCTCCCTGGCTCTGAGTGAGGACTCCCAAACAGTGGGGGTCCTCTTGTAGTCCCTGCACTGAGCTCTCAGAAAGGAAAAGTCAAAGTCCAGTGCCACTTAGTAGGGGTGCTAGCCTCAGATTCAATAAGTGCAAGTGCAATTCAGCAGGGGGAGCGCAGGAATAGAAACCCCCTGCATACCAGGCCACGCTTTTCCAGTTAAACAGTGCTCACCTTTTCTTCGGCTGCAGCTGGGACTCAGCTCTCAGCCATTTTAACCAGTTCACACAGGACACACACAGCTTCTGCTAGCACCCCGATGACCAGAGATACTCTGCCCCTTCAGAATTCAAACTGAAGTCCCAAACACAGGCAAAATGGCTTATCAGTCCTGACTGTGACACTCTGCCAATCTGCATAGCCCTTCCAGTAATTTTGACTTTTCAGTGCAGGGTTTCTGCAGCATTCAGTCTCTCTCATTAACCACAAGCAACTTCTCTATACCTGGGGAATCACAGTACAGTTTCTTTCTCTCTTTCCCCTTCTCGATCAGTCCAGCAGCAAATACCTGGGGAACCAGAACCTCAGCACAATCTTTCTTCCTGCTGTCCCCTTTCCAATCCATGTCTGCTGACAAACAGCTCTCCAAATGGGGGCCTGAGTTAACCCCTGAAGCTCGATGTTCACTCTCTCAGCACAGTCCTGACTCGTACACGTCCAACCACAGACTGAAGAAATCCCAGAAAGTCCACACTGTATCAGTCAAAAACCCAGCATTCTGATTGGCTGTTGAAGCCTTTCAGTTGTCAATAACCATAGTGATCAATATTTTCTGCTCGTTTATTGGGCATGATCTAAGCACCAGAATTAGTCCCCCTCCTTTTCCCAGGAGTCCCTCTGTGTCAAATTTAGGTGCCTAGATCTCTGATTGGCTACAAGTCTGGGGTTAAATGTCAACAACATATCTGCTCCCATTTGTTTACCTGGAGTCCCATATAGTTTTATGCAGTCTCTCCCCTTTTCAGCTTTAATGCAGCCCAACACAGTGCTTTATTTGCACCAATGCTCCACCAGAACGTAGCCACAGCTGCCCTCTGTTACACGAGCCCACTCTCCTTACACTGGCCCCAGCCATTTTGCTATCATTGCAACTCCATCCCCCTAGGCAGCAGGCAGCACTCATTACTATTCATGGCACTGCTCATTAATATTCATAAGCCCCCGAGTGGCCCCGTTGTGTAAAGTCCCTTTGTGCTGTATCCACTGACTTTGCCCAATCCTCTTCATGTCTCCGGTCCCCAAGAACACCGAGAGGGGCACCGGGACCATGAACAAACTCCCCATTTTCCGACTGTAACGCGGTCGGCAACATCAGAGCTCTCCTAGGAGCTGATGAGTGCTGGCAAAAACACCATGCTGGCAGCCCGCAACCCAAGGATTGCACTCTGAAGGGGAAGAAAACAGTATGCTGGCGAGAAAAGGAATGGTGGGGGAGACCAGGAGCACCAGCAATATGGGGACAAATGGGGTACTTTCAGGTAAGCCCTAAGGGGGGGGGTAGAGATAAATAAAGTTAAAAGCAGAGTCCAACCTTCAAACTAAAGGGCGTTTAAACTTTAGCTGAATGGTTAGAGCTGCAGCCTGTGGCACTCCAGGTCCATGATTTAATTCCCAACAACAGCAAGGGGAGATGGTGAGTCTGCCCAGCAGAAGGGACAGCCGTAACAGTAGTGACAAGGAGATGGGATACTTCTGCCCTAAAAAACACAAAGGGGAAGTAGTGTTGTACATGTAAAGTAAAAAACACACTAAATAGCAATGTCATGCCACCGTCTAGAAGTGAAAGCTGTAATTACCATGTTCTACAGTCTTGATGAATCGAACACCAACTATGCCTAGTTGTAAGAAGTTAATAGTAAAGGGAAGTTACAGTTGCAGGTTAAACTCCTAGCTAATGGATGTCACTTAACAGTACAGAAGGAAAAGAGTTTGATTTTATTTAGTGCACATCATGCAACCTGTATCCCGAAGTGCATTAAAATGCAGGAACAGTTAGCTGCAGTGTAACCCCCCTGCAAATGGGGGTTCCCAAAAGACTTCCAGGAGCTTGCTTGAATGCTCCAAGCCTGAATGGTGTTTGGCATTTAAGCCATTTATCAGTGAGTGTTTTTAGAGCCTCTGGTACTGTCTCTTTAAGAGCTGTCTGCTTGCAGACATAATTAGTTTGTATGGGGGGACTGTGTGCTTCTCTGTTTGAGTACCACTCGAGCTGCTGCCAATTCACTCCATTTTTGCAGTCACTAGGAGTACAAAGGGAACCTATCTGAAAGATGTAACTGTTTGCCAGAAATCATTTAGAGTAATAATGAAATTACAGTTTGTCTAACCTGCTTTCTTTGCAGTCAGAACTGTGTCTGCCTAGTTCCCCATTCTGGTTTTGAACTGCTGAACTGGACCAATCAGTGTGGGTAAGCTAGCTCTAAAATGGTGCCTTGAACGAATCAGAACTTGGACTCATAATCTGAGCCAGCCACAAGAGGATTGTATGGGCAGTGACTCTGGGAGATGTAGTTTAGACTTGACCTTTTGGACCAACAGGGCAGTTCTGTGAGTGACAGCCAATCCAGTCAAGAACTGGGAGGAACTCAAAGGAAGTGCCTGATTTTGTCTGTTGGAGTTTCAGTTTTAGCTCTGGCAGTGAAGGGGAAAGGAACCCTGTGCTCCTTCAGTGCACAGTGTTAGTCGGGAAACATGTGTAAGGTCCAGAGTTCCGGTCTGCAGCTTGTGTAACTGCTTGTTAGGACTGAATCCGTCCTGTGAAGAGAATCAAAGGATATCTGAAGAGTAGAAACCAGGCTCACCCTGTAGAAGACTGGAGAAATTGCTGAATTGCACTCGGTCTGTCAGGAACTGAATCTGCTGTGTGTTCTCCCGGGTATTGTGCAGTAATTGCGATCGGGATAGAGAAGCAGCCTGCTTGGTATAGTACTTTCTTTTTGCCATATAAATGTGTGAGGAGTCTCGTGGAGCTCAAGAGTAGCCCTGCTGACATTGAAGGACCCTATCTTGTTTGGAGGTCGTGAGTACTAATTCAGGGTCGCTCCCTGTTGAATTGCCACATTGAATCCAAATAGAATTACTGTACTGCTGACTGTTTAACTAATTTTTCTTTTCTCTGTGTGAAAGGGCCCCTACCAGCTGCCATGGTTTGGACTAGCCACTAGGGCTTGGGTACCCAGGGACAGTAACTGGTAGGGATAGGCCTGTGCACAGAGCCATAGGTAGATGAGTAAAGTATAAGCTAATTAACCTGATTTCCCCTGTCCTTGTTATATTCCCCTAAATAAATCAGAGCTGCTTGTTTCAGCAAAGTTATACTGCCTGAGGTATTTGTCTATGTTAAAGTATTGTACTGTGATTGTTGCACTGTATCTTATTTTACAGGAGGTCCCAGTGCCTGAACCAGTCCTGGGGGTAAGTGTATACTGTGAAGGTAATTCTGATATATTGTGTGGGCCACTAGTGGGAAGAAAGGGGGGTTGCAGTGTCCCAGAGGGCTGTGACCAAGTTAGTTTAACTATTGCAAACCCTGACCTCTGGGTGGAGGCACCCGCCATTGGATCCAGGCCCCTCAACCTGTTAGTGGCAAATCAGGCAGGGGTAGTAGCCCCTGGGATAGCGCCATCTAGGGGTTACAGCAGCTTTTAGTCACACACACAGAAAGGTTAGGAAAAGGTCATGAGGTTAGACAGAGAGAAAGAGAGAGAATGAAGTGCAGGGAGGTCAAGGGATCTCCTCATGATCACTCAGTAGCTAAGCAGTTATTATAGGATTCAAACCCGGGTCTACAGATTCACAGCCCCGGGCTGTAATCATTAGTCTATAATGCCCTCTTATGCCCGCTAGGGAAATGCATGCATTTTGTCTTATCAGTAAGCTTTAGTTAAATGCTTAGAGCTGCTGTTGTTAGGACTCGGGGTCACCATGGCTTTGTTTCACAGCAAGGGCTCTTGGTGAGTCTGCCCAGTGAAAGGGAGAGCTCAAGAGACTCTAATTTACTGTGGTAAGACCAGGAGCTCCCAATTAACAAAATCCCAATATCAAAAACAAAATTTTTGCAATTACTTTTTAAAATCATATTCACATCTGGTGGCTCCGACAAACCTTTCCCACAATGTAGATTCATGACATATCCTATAGGGCCCTGCATTAGAGACTGGATAGGGACTCAGCTGTAAGGGTCATACAAGTGCAGCATCTCTAAAAAGTTAGTAATGTGACATACTTCAGCACTAAATGTTGCAGACACGGCTGGAACACTCAGAGGGAAATCAGTACCTGAAGTGCCAGCAGCATTTAGCACAGACATATATCTACCCTCTTACTGTTGCTTCAAAGATGCAGCACTTATGTACCCCCCCCCCAGAATGTGGGGCTTTAGTAGAGCACAGTTTCTCTCTGTGTGCAGGACCTGGCTCCGACATGAAGTGTTCTGTAGGGTACAAAGACCAGGAATGGCATGGCTTTCGATGAAGTAAGTTAGTTTATTACCTGCTGTAGAGATTAGCACCCCAAGGGATTCTGTATTGCCTGCAGTGAATGCTGTGACTGGCTGGTGGGACTTGCCAGACTCAGGTTGTGGTACTATAAATCCACAAGGACATATCCCTCCATAGAGCCACACCTTTAGAACTGCAAGTCATTGGTGTTAGGACCACCCGGAAACCTTTGTCTAATTTTGCCTGCCCACACTGGTGCATGAATGGCACCACCTATTTAACGCGGGTGGCCCCATACCTCCTCAGATTTTTCTCTGATTGTCAGCTGCTTGCTGGAGTATGGAAAATGCCTATGTCAGTTTAGGCCAATGTCTTTCTTATTTTGTGAGTTTGTTTAATTATATGACATTGTTGTATGCTGCCACCAAGTCCCATGAAAAAAGCTTTACTGCTTTTTTATGGCAGTGGGCGGAACCTTCAGCCATTTTGGCATTGCTTGCCTTAAAACTGCTGATTGTGGCACCTTCCATTGGACTTTTGGAAGTATCCTTCCGAAAGTCCAATGGAGCTTAAAACAGTTCGCCATGATTGGCCACTGTGGAGTAACAGCCGCACTATTTCGGCTGTTACTTCCACATTCCAAGGCAAGAACTGCGCATGTGTGCCTTGCACGCATGCACAGTTCCACTGGCACCGCTATCTTGTGAATGGCAGAATGCCACTCACCACACCGAAGAAATGAGCTGTTACCAGCTTTTTACGTCTTTCATTGTAAAAGTTTTGAAATAAACAAAATCAGTCTGCCACAGATAGTTCTACTAAGATCAACAATCTCCCTAGACCATGGCTTCTGCTGGTTAAAATGAATAACGTCACTTACAACATGTAACTGCTGAGAGTGTTATGTAGTTTGATAAAGTCACAGTTGACACATTTCTACCAGCAAAACTAGAGCTTTCCCAATGGTCTCCATAGTGACTGCCCGGCCCTTGAATACCCAGTCTGTCAGCAACGAGGCCGTTGATTTGTCCTTTCTGCTGTGACCTGGCAATGAAGAAGAGCATCCAACACTTCTTCTGCAGGTTGCCATAGACAGACTCCATAATACAAAATGTAGAACTATTGGTAAAAACAATCACAGACTTGCAGTGGAAATTGATTACTGCATGAAGGGATCAGTTTGAATGCAGTGAGAGGATGTTGATGCACACGTCACCCCTACTCTTCATCAACCTAGGGGGAGAGATGCTGTACATCCCGGATCAGAGGCTCTGAGCCCCAACTATCCCTGCCGACAAAGCCAAGAAAGGTACATTATGAGCAAAAGGAGCCTAAATTGTTGGGAGGCAGAAGAATGGCCGGTGCAATGTGGTAGGTGGTTATTTCGCTGCCGGTCGGCAGCACTCACTCTCGCAGAGCTCTGCAAGCTTGCCACAGCCATATCAGCTCTGGCTAGAGTTTGTTGTTTTTATTGGTGTGGCATGAAGATCTTCAGAGACTACACTCCTACAGTTTGTGATACCTGCCTGGGCTTCTTGCATGCGGTAAAGAATTGTGCCATTTGCCAAGGTTTTATTAAGGCCATGTGGAGGCATCATAGAAAAGCACTGGAGAGTTCTCCGCAGAAAATGAAGAATGCTCAGTGATCAGTTCTGGTGTCTACACCAGTATTGCTGTCATATTCTACAGATTGAGTTCCCAGGAAATACCTCTGATCTCTTTGCCAGGAGGCCACGTCATCTTCCAGGGAATGTTCTTCAAATGACAAGCCTAAAACAGCATCTTCATTGGATGATCACCAAAACAAGCATTCCAAGGAAAAGACTGCTTCCTGATCCTGGTCTCCACTGCATTCTGGTAGAGGATAAGTTTAATGCCACATCAGTGAACTCCACTACATAACCCCTGTCTATCATTCAGACACCAAGGTCGAGCAGTGACTCTGGCTTTTTTGCTTACAGTGATGTACAGCCATCGATGACAGGCACTATCCTTTTATTGACTTTTTTGATTCTGCTGGCTGGTGCCATCAATACACATGTGATGGCCCTGGTGACTAGCTGAATTGTTTCAGCACCAGTCTCCATCACTGCTGTTGATGATTACCATGCCAATGACTATGCATTCCCAACCATCACGTCCATCAACATAGGCTGTTGGCCCCCTTAGGGTCTATCCATTGTAGACCCTATGCCTCCTCTGCCACTGCCTAGGCAGTCTGTGGATCCTAGGGTCCCCCTTCCTCAGTTCAAACTGGAGCAAGCAGATCCTTTCAAAATTAATTCTTTAGAAATTAAAGGTCCCAGAGCGTTCAATCTAAGACTGTAACAAATGTGTAGGACTACAACTCAGACTCTGATAGTTTATGTAAGCAATAATACCTGACAGGGTGGGTGGTATTGGGAAATACCAGACCGCCCAGGGGCGTAATGAGTCCTGACACCGCAGGTGGAGAGCCTTATAGCCCCTGGAAGGTCCGGTATTTCCCAATACCGCCCACCCTGGAGGCTATTATTGTACTTAGAAAATGGACTAATGTATTTCACATGTGTGAAAAAAATATTTTATTAGCAAATGTTGAAATCTTTTGTTTTTTGCTTTAGAAAATGGCAAAAATTGATTCAAAAATGTGATTGGCTGAAAGCCGTCCCAGCCCGGGCATCTATTTTTCGATAGACGCCCAGTGCAAAACAAGTGTCAATTCAGGGTGCCCCATTACTGAGGGTAGTATTGGGCACCCCGAATTTTCAAATATAGCACCCGCCATTTTTTTCTTCCTGCTTAGTGGTCGTCCATCTACTGTCCTATCACGGATCCGCTGCTTGCCTTTTTTTAAAATTGTGACAGACACATGCAAAAGAACAGAATCTAGGCTCACCTTTCTTTTTTCCTCTGGCACCCTGTCCTAGAAAATGTGCAGACCGTTCGTCCGTATTCACTTTTTCTTTCTACACAGTGCAGCCCCCGCTCCGCCATCACCGATGCTCTGCAGGTCCGTTTTGCTTTAATCATGGATATCACAGGCATACAAAAATCAAAAAATAAATGAACCCGCTTTATGCAGGCTTACATTTCATTTTTCCTTCTGTGTAACTGATGGGATGGCTGACATGGCTCTCCTACAAACTGTACAGCACGCAACTCCTTGTAGTCAATTTTGTCACAGAGCGGAGCGGCCACCCACTGCCGACTCTCCAATGCAGATGCTGCTGACTGAGTGAAACTGAATGTTTTAAAAAACACACACACACACACTCCAGCTCATTTTTAACGTGAGGGAGAACAGTGTTTCTGCCACCTGTGATCTTGGGGGGGGGGGGTGTAACAATGACAATAAACTGAACTCATTAGGACTATGGAGGCTCCACTGGGACAAGATTCCTTACTTAAAAAGAAAAAAAATCATTGTTCAAAAAGGTGGAAGAACTATTTTATGAACTATTGTATTATAAATTAAAGCAAAAACTAAAGATTTAAATATTTGCTAATAAAATATTTTTTCACACATGTGAAATACACTAGCCCATTTTCTAAGCACAATAATACCCTCCAGGGTGGGCGGTATTGGTAAATACCAGACCTTCCAGGGGCTATAAGGCCCTCTGCCTGTGGCGTCGGGCCTCATTATGCCCCTGGGCGGTCTGGTATTTCCCAATACCACTCACCCTGTGGGGTATTATTACTTACTTAATTTATAATACAATAATTCATAAAATAGTTCCTCTGCCTTTTTAAACAATGATTTTTTTTTTTCTTTTTAAGTCGGGACGCTTGTCCCAGTGGAGCCTCCATAGTCCTAACGTGTTCAGTTTGTTGTCATTGTTACACCCCCCCCCAAGATTACAGGTGGCAGAAACACTGTTCTCCCTCACCTTAAAAATGAGCTGGAGTGTGTGTGTGTGTGTTTTCTAAAACATTCAGTTTCACTCACTCAGCAGCATCTGCATCGGACAATCGGCAGTGGGTGGCCGCTTCGCTCTGTGGCAAAATTGACTACAAGGAGTTGCATGCTGTGCAGTTTGTAGGCAAGCTGTGTCAGACATCCCATCAGTTACACAGAAGGAAGAATGAAAAGTAAGCCTGCATAAAGCGGGTTCATTTATTTTTTGATTTTTGTATGCCTGCGATATCCATGGTTACAGCAAAATGGGCAAGCAGAGCATGGGTGATGGTGGAGCGGAGGCCACACTGTGTAGAAACAGAACGTGAATACGGATGAAAGGTCTGCACATTTTCTGAGACAGGGTGCCAGGGGAAAAAAGAAAGGTGAGCCTAGATTCTGTTCTTTCGCGTGTGTCTGTCACAATTTTAAAAAAGTCAAGCAGAGGATCCGTGATAGGACAGTAGATGGATGACTGCTAAGCAGGAAGAAAAAAATGGTGGGACACTGTATTTGAAAATTTGGGGTGCCCAATACTACCCTCAGTAATGGAGCACCCTGAATTGGCACTTGTTTTCCAGCAGGTGTCTATCAAAAAATAGATGCCCGGGTTGGGACAGCTTTCAGCCAATCACATTTTTGAATTAATTCTTGCCATTTTCTAATTTATTTTATTCTCTTCCACCATATGTACAGCAGGGAGGGAAGATGGCAGACCTAAGTTTAGCAGCTACTGTATGTTGTGGAGGAGTGTACCTGCTGCATTTTATATGCCTACATGCTTTCTGGCTCTGGTGTGCTGATGAACTTGCTTGTTTATCACTGGAAAAGTATATTGTTTTAATTGTTGTAGTGTTGTCCACACTTGGAGTATTTTTTTTATTAAGTGTACTTTATGGAAAATGCTTCTTTTACATAACACAATTACAAATGTAAGACAACACAGATAATACAATACAAAACAGTGACCACAGGTGACCCGCCTCCCCCAGCAGTACATAAAAGAAATATGGCAAGAACTGGTGCAGTACTGCACAGTAAGACAGCATTCTATAAGCTTGTGGAGGGCACTGAAACAAATGTAAATGTAAATAAACTGCACTGGACACTTTACATTATGGTCTATAGAGCGTTAAGCTCCTCCCATCTCTTGCGATAAGCTCTAAGTGTGTTATTTACACTGGTCATTTGTTTCTCTTTTTTAACAATTTATGGTTTCTTCTCCCTGGCAGTTGCTTTGCCCTTGGCCTGCCCTGGCACTGCCACACACTCCTTCCATGGGACTTCCAAGCCCATGAATAACCCCTTGTGGTAAGGCCATCTCAGGTGACAAGAGACCACCAGGGTACCCCTGCAAAGGCTATGCCCGGAGCCGGCAACTGAGCCGAGAGGTCCTGAGGCATGGCTTGTTTTTGCTTTCCCCAGCCCCAAGGATGGCAGTGTGCAATGGAGTCTGAGGGGATGTGTGCATGCAGATATGTGCTGCCGTTCTGGACCCCCGCTTATCTCCTCTCCTCCCACATGGCACCCTGACTGCACTGCCACCCGTGGTCACCCAGGTGGCAGTGGGTATGGCAACTCTCCCTCCCCTGAGGAGGAGAGCATTCCTCAGATGTTCAGTCCTCCTCCCCCTGGCCAGCCCTCCAGTGACTAAGGCTCATTCCTAAACCTAGGTCACCAGTGAATGGTTGCTCTACCACTTTTCTGGCAGGCTGGTGGTGATTTGTTTAGACATGTTAAGGGCACTCAATATTTTAGTACACCACTCCCTTCTGGTTGGAATATTATTGTCCAGTCAGTGCTGGAGAATAATTATTTTAGCTGTGCCTGCTATCAGCGCAATGTGCCCCTTCACAGGGCCCAGAACCCTGCCACAGTAACTGCCCACCAACAAATATCCAAGCTGAATGCATTGTCCAGCTCTAAAAGGCAATACTGGACTTCTTGGGAGTGTCTGGAAGGCCCCCAGAACTCATGGGGAAATCCCTAATGAAGCCTGGAGCCTGGCACCATGAGGAATTTGAGCAGAGCAGAGGAACAAAAGACTGGAGGTGAAATGAGAGGAGGGAGATACGCGGCCATGGCTGGAAAATGGAACAGAATGGAAAGAAGAGAAGTGCCGAAGAGCCGTGCAATGAAGTAGAGAAGTAAAGGAACTCTCCCCCAGTCTCAGGTGGAAGTGGTCAGCAAGAAAAGGGTTATTAAATGCTGAGAAATAGGCCCAGACAATGAGGAGTACAGAAACTGACCTAATATAAAGAAAGTGACATAGATGTTAAAGACTGAGATACTTTTTAGAGACATGGAATAGCTCTACAGTTAAAGTATTTACCAAGGAAATAGAGAAAAGAAGTGCGTGTATGTTTATATTTATGGAACATGCATATTTGTTTAGACACCACGGTTATTTATTACACATTATTGAAGTACATTTAGTTTTATTTATTTTAGTTTTACAGTTAATAAATCACAGGGTGAGCTAAGACAAATTATACACTTTTAACCAATCAGAGACAGGTACATTTTACATTTTACTCCTTTTTGTTTCAAGAAGGAGTTTGCACCCAATCAGAGGTAAGGTTACACATAAGTCATGTAAGTCACTTGACCTCCAGTCGGTAGTTGGAGTTTACTGGTCAGTGTGGATTGAGATGCCAAATGGAGCAGTCAGATCAGTTTCAGTCTTATGTGAATCACACTTTAGTATGTAATTGCACTTAGCTAGGTGTACTAGAACGCTGAGTCTTTTAAATTTATATTGGTTAAAGCCATTTGATTTTCACTAAGTTTATCACTTTACCTAAGTAGTTAAGCATTTTTAATTTTCTATGTACAGATCAGTAACCAACTTGGACACATACATAAAATCAGTCCTCAAAGGAGATAGGAAATTATTTTTAAATCATTAACTGCCTTCCATCTTCCTTTTCTTGCTAGTTATGTATTCTTTTTTAACAAATCATACTTTTCTTCACCTTGGTCAGAGCGTCCCCTTCCTGACCTCCAGCCATCGGCATCCACACCCCTGGAGTCAGTCAGGCATGCAAATTTAGATGCCCCATCACACTCGTCCGGCCAATGGCAGGCTCCCCCCCAAAGGAACCCCGTGGCATGGAACTGGTGAAGATGCCACATAACTCTAGGGGTACAGGGCTGGCCATCAGCCACCAGGGTCACCCCACCAGTTTTTCCTCCATTTTCTCTCACTTGAGGAGCCGGTCATGTAATGACGTCAGCACACATACGTGCGGATGTCCGTCGTACTTCTCCCCCAAGTATGCCCACATCTGTGGAGAGCCTAGCCTCCGCTAGGTGTTGCAACAGTGCGGTGCATGTCCCACACCCACCCAAAGGAAGAGCAGTTGTGGGATGCTCAATCCTGCTCAATCCTTCCCTCCCCCTGCCAGCCCCTGGCGGTCTGAGTCCATTTTCCTGAACCCTCAGCACGGCTGGGCCGGCACCAGTTATGTATTCTGATATACTTTGACCAGTTTTTGATAAATAAATAATCTAGCTTTGGGGTGCTGTCAGATCTATATAGAGTTCCACTCTCCTCACCAGCTCCTGCTCGCTCTTTTCATATTGTAAAGACATTCTATTATATCAATACTTCCCATTCCATTCTATTCATCTGGATGGCCTGAAATGGTGTTATTGATATCACAGAATGCTCAGGCAGCATGAAAAGAGAGAACAGCAACTGCTGTGGAGAGGGGGGATTCAAGATAGTTACAAAGGCAAAAAAAAAAAAGATTATTAATTTAATAAAAAGGGATAAAACATATCAAAATCTTGGGTAGACACTAAAAAGAAGACTGGAGGACATCTAGAGGTATAAACATTGTTTCCTATCACCTTTAAAGCAGTGGTAACACAAATTACAAAGTAAGTAGTCTTTTTCAGTTACTCAGTGTTAGTTTTTAAACTGGATATTTGCTAATGCAAAGTAAATCAGAACAGCCCTTTTATTTATTCCTCCAGTCTCACAAAAGCTTCACAGCAGTTGCTATACTATAATGAATGGCAATGCTGAGTCTAGATATCATTTATAAGAGTTCTATGAAAATGTGCTTCTACAAGTGAGAACTCAGACTACTTATATAGAAACTAGGAAATTAACAATTCTGTGGAAGATTAATATATGGGAAAACATTGTTCTAAGTGATATGTCTATCTTTAAATTTTATTAGCAGGACTGTACTGAAGCTGAGCTTTGGATGTCAACAGAACAATTTATTGTTAAATTCTCGCTGTCTACATAAGTCAAAAGGAAAACGAAATGAAAACCCTGCCAATGTTCCCGCAAACTTCTAAGAGCTGTTATTCAGCATAGATCTGCCATTTCATGGACAAGACTTTTCTTTGAAGAGACTGACTACTGTTTTAAAAATGAGTGGTATTTTTTTGCATGTTTCTACTAAAAATGTTATATGCTGCTGTAATTAGTGGATAAAATGAAAGTTATTCTCTGAATTAGAAACTGTAGATATAAAGTCTAAAATGACAGAAAAAAAGAAAATAAATACAGACCAATCTGAGAACATTAAAAAGGTAACAAGCTCAAGCAAAAAAGTGGAAGAAATAAAACAGGACTGCCAAAAAAAAATATATATATAGAATTATTTTTTTACCCAAGGCAGTCAAATTGACTCAATATGGGAAATTAAATAGTAAGAATCAAAGGATCATTAATTCATAAAAGTGCTTCTTCACTGAAAAGAGCTGGCTGCAAACTTTCCTTAGTAAATGACCATCCTTTGCTACTTCAGATTTGGGATTTGAAGCCCCACAACTTGTAGTAGGTATAGAGGAGTGCAAGGGAAATGAACAGCATAGCAGACAGAAAACTTGAAGGATTTAAACAACAATTATAGATAGAAAATAATAAGCAGTCACAACAGGGCATACAAAGTAGTAGTGTTATTAGACAAAAAGAAATGGGCTCTATCAAGGCACCAGAAATGGAACTGTCAAATAATGCAGGACATACTCAGAACTCCCCCTAACCAAAACCAACATCTTTTTACAAAACTTCAGTTTTTTTTAATCCCCATAAATTGACAGACTAAGCCTAGAGGCACCAGCTAGGTACCCCCCAATATACCACACCTGCCCAAACAGAAGGTCAGTCAAAACATCTTACACAGGCAAAAAACTTGGCTGCTGAACCAAATGAAACAGAACAAAACAAAAAAAAATTGTATAAATTGTGACAGATATTTTATATAAGAAAAAGAGGACATTGATTTGAAAATGGTAC
This sequence comes from Neoceratodus forsteri, assembly GCA_016271365.2. Classification (NCBI taxonomy): domain Eukaryota; kingdom Metazoa; phylum Chordata; order Ceratodontiformes; family Ceratodontidae; genus Neoceratodus; species Neoceratodus forsteri. Next base: position 32,362,305 of record CM057456.1, read on the forward strand.
ACATGGGTTTACATCAAATCAAAATGAAAACAGTAAAAAATAATGAATATTTGGCACAGATGGTTGAATCTTTATCAGAGATAGTTGAGGAAAAAAGTTAAACACACCAGTTGAACAACAAGCTAATAATCAACAAAAAAATTGAAAATAATAGAGAAAACATAACAAGGACAACTGAACATACTGTACAGCTGAAAAGGCAACAGTAGAAATGGAAAATCACATGAAAGCTCTAAAAATATAGACAAAGCAAAAAAGAAGCAAGTGAAAGTGGTAACAAATGGAAGTAACTAACAATGCAATAATATATGACATAGGGAACAAGGTAACAGGAAGCAGATAAATGTTTGGAAGAAGCATAAGAGACATAGACGTACCAAAAAACATGAAACAAAGGGAAAAGAAGTAGATGAATCATTTGAAATAGAGCAAGAAAGAGAGAAAGAGATAGAAAAAGGACACAGGCTACCAGTTGTATATATGAAAAGGGTACTAAAAGCAGGAACAGAAGCATCAGACTCCATTAAAATAATGGTTTATAACCTGGGTAACGGGGTCTTAGAAGATAAAATTAGGTGGTCCAATCTAATGTCAGTCTACAGATATCATACAGGGAACATGGAAGGTTTAGTTTGCGTAGTTAGAAGTATCAAAAACAAGAATACAATTTTATAAACAGCAGAGGAGTTCCACCCCCTTGGCATTAAAGTGGAAGGCAATTTGAATGGACTCAGCAAATAAGAACCAAGATACAGAACAAGTCAAGGCAAATATAAGTACATGGAATACACTGAGTATAAAAGGGAAAGTAGAGTTAGATGTCACATAAAAGCAGAATCAGAAGAAAATAACAGATTATTTTAGGATACCGGATGATTCTATTAGTTTACAGGAAGATGATGAATTTGCACCTTAGAAAGACAAAAAACTAATCAGAAGTAGAAAGCAACAGGGAACAAGATAAATAGTATTGTGATGCTGAAAGATTCAGATTTTTCCTGTATTGAAACAGATATATGTACAGGAGAAAGTATAGAACAAACAGAAAATAGTACCTGTTTGAATATGACTATAGAACTGGACTGACTCACTAACCACACAGACCCTGATAAATGTATCCAGATAATAAGTTGGAATGTAGCTGGAAGAAAGATGACAGGAAATGTGTGATAGAGTGCAGCAAAATCCCCTTTTATGGCCCCTTTTCACACTCTGGCCCAGATATTCAAACTGTGCCCAAAAAGTGCGCAATAGCAGGAGCAAGCGCAAGTCTATTGTGCCCATATGCAAGAGACGCGATATTCAAAAACAGAGCAGGCCAAACTGTGCCTACAGCCGACGACTGAATATCGCACCACCTGTGCCATAGTGCAACTAGGGATGTGAAGCTGAGCAGATCTGATGCACCATAGCGCAACAAGGGATGTTCAGCTGAGCAGTCCAGAGGCGCCATAGCGCAACCAGGGACGCTCCCCAGCAGCAGAGCAATGCAACTGCACAACCAGGGAGGTAGGGGCCCACCACCCATGCCACAGATAGGCACAGGAATACACAGCAGAAAAGACATTGACCCCCCACACTCCATGCACTGCACAACTGGGGGAGGGCTGGAATAATCACCGGCCCATGGAGACAAACAACCCATAGCCGGGCCATGGTGCCCCATCACACCTCCCGGCAAGCTGTGACTGGCACACAAGGAGGGCTGATCACCCCATGCCACACCATCCCCCCAATGCAGAGCACACCCTGCACCGTGACCCCCAGACACCCCCCCCATGAGCAGTGACTACCACTGCAGGAAACCCCATGCATGCCACCACCCCCACTGTGACAATGCAACCCTGTGCACCACAGAACCATGCAAGCCAGCCCCACCACGAGCACCCATCAGTGGGTGGCAGCACACAGTAATGCAACAATGGCAGACACAGTGCCACCATGCACAGTCCCCCTGAGGTACTGCTGAGAGACCAACCATGCATCGGCACATGAGTTACCCCACACGGGACAGGGCTTGCCCCGGACACCACCACCAGTGGTACAGCACCCTGCACAGTATTTCAGTGACACACCCCGACCCACCACTGACCACAACAGCCAGCACAGACACCCACAGTGGTGCATAGAAGCATGCACCACACCGGATGCCACACAGTGCATGGACAGACACCCACCCATACCCAAGGGCACAACAACACAGGGACACAGTGGTGGGGCAACCAAGGCCCCAGTGTGGGCCCATGTAAACTGTGTACACACAACCCACAGTCCTCCATGGCACTGGAGTGCCAGCCGCCCTGCGCAGGCACTGTGGACCCATACACCACCATCAGTCGCCCGGAGCACAAGTCACAGACAGTGGTGCACATTCCCTGCAACACACACAAGCCACAGCATGGAGGTGGGACAACAACTGTGGAGGCCACAGTGTCACCCGAGGCAGAAATGCACCACACCAGTGACAGGAGGCAACCCAGCAATGTGACGGGTACAGTGGCTGTCCTGCAGGGACTGCCACCACTGACATGCCAGCAGACTGTGCAGGTCACAGACATGCATGTGTGTCAGCTGCACAGGCCATGGATGGGCTGATAGGTGCGCCATGGACACAGAGCATGCACCATGGACCACTGCACACAGTCATCCAGTGCACAGGGCACAACACACACACCACAGACACTGACTGATAGCTACCCCCACACCATAGTCACCTCCACATGGACACACACACATACCCATGACTGCACCACCCCTGACGTCATGCACACAACTGCAGCTGAGCACCTATAGCCCACTGCAAATCAGAGACCACCACAGTATTCATATCAAAATAACTGTGTATTGAACAAACATATAAAATTCAGCTATTTACAATGCTATGTACCAAATATATACAAGGTTGGGGAGAGGGCCACAAACAAGTTGGGGTGGGTAGGGGGCAGGAGTGGACAAATGGGATGGGAAAGGAGTGGTGTGAGGGTGGGTCCAGGGGGGTAGGGGATGACAGGGACTGATGGATCTCTAGCGGGAGTGCCTCTCCCCACTCTGACTCAGATGAGCTCTATGCCTCCGCAGGACTCCGATGTTGTCTATCCTGCGGAAGATGTCCAGCGCAGCCCTTGCCACCTGGAGTATCTCCCACAGTGCCTCCCTCATTTCCTGGAGATGGCATGTACCTAGGACAAGGGAGCACAGTCAATAGGTGTGAATGCACAACCCCATACAGCCCGCCCACTGTGCATGGCATACGGCTGTGAGACATACCTCTGTGATGGTGTGTGACCACCCACAGTGATCACGTCCACATGACCTGCCCACCCAGGCACATACAGCCATGTGGAATGCTGCACACACCCACCGGCCAAGTCACACACAACACCACCGTGGCCATTTAGTGACTTGGCTATGTGGTGCAAAGGCAGTGGCACAACCATGTACCTGGTGCACGCATGGACCACCATTGAAGGACTCCCAGACATGCATTGCCACTGGACAGTGTTGACTGTAACAAGTCGTGTGCATGGCAGTGGTGTCAATGGATGGTGGCCATGCCCCGCTGCCCACCCTGTTACACAGCATGCAATAGTAATCATGGAGGTATGGCACTCACCTTCATTGGGCAGGTTCAGTGGGCGGTGAGGGCCCTCGCCCCACCTTGCTGCACTCTGCTCCTCCTGCCACTGAAGTTCACGGGCACGGCGGCATTTCTCCAGGCATGTGGGGCAAACATGGAGAGAGGAACATCAGTACAATCCCATAGCAAAGTCCCCCTGCACCAAGGTGTGTGCCCTCCCACCCAGCCAGACCCACCCACCCCACACCCTGATAACACCACCACAGCCAACCCTGGACAGTCCCTCCCACATGTGCTGGACACATACAACAGGGTTACCCATATGGAAGCTAAAAGTGTGTTGATGTAACCCCTACCTGGCCATAGCACTGTGCCCCTCCTGGCACGTGCCCGCAGGCGTGCTAGTAGCTCTGGCTCCCTCTGCCACAGGTCCCCGTACCTGTGGCGGCACTGCTCAGTGCTCCTCCCCCATCCTGTCACCTCCTCAAGTGCAGTGGCTACCTCCTCCCACACCTGGGTCCTGTACCTGTCCAGGGGCACCTCCTCAAACAGTGGCCCATGGTGTGGCTCCACAGTTGTCACTAGGTTGGCCAGCTCTATTGCCGACCACTGAACTGCCCTCCTGCGTGCCATGCTCACTGCCCAATTTGGCAATATGGCGCTCTGCAGCACGGTTCCCCATGTGCAGATGCTGCGCGGTACAGTGCTGCCATTCCCTATCATGCTGTCACCGAACAGCACGATAGAGGTGCACCCATGCCTGATGCACGGCGCCTAGGGGGCAAAAGTCAGGCACAGGGTCAAGGGTCTCTGGCGCATGGACACGCACAGCGCCATTGGAACCCAATGCGTGTAGCACGATTGGCTGCCTGTGTGCCACCGCCATTAGTGGCCTACCGCGCAGTTGGCCCAGTGCGCCTATGATGGCCCAGTGCCACAGCACCATGTAGTGACCATCGCTATAGCGCCACTGGCACAATGGTGGCTGTGCCCTGCATTGCCTACTGCACACAGCACGTCATCAGCGCTGCAGACGCCTGCATCAGCAACCCGGGCATGCGCAGTGAGGTGTGTACTGCGCATGTCACAGAACTGAGCCATTGGCTCAGCACGTTCAACACAATTGTGCAAAGCACAACAGCGTGATATTTAGCCATCATATGCAAATCATCTAATCAGCCATTCAATTGCACAGCACTGCAATTTGCATCCACTTAAAGTTGCACCTCACCTCATTTGCATGGGTTGCGCTATAAAAGTGCTACATTGGGCTGCAGTGGCCATAGTTGGTTACTGCAGTCTATTGGTGAGCTGCATGCTGTTTGGGAGTGCAGAGTGTGGACTGTGGATTTAGGGACATGCATGGGACTGCACAGTCACAGGTAACAACTGCCATTCTTACAGGCTACATAATGACTGAGCAAGTTGTGGGAGAGGAGGAACACAGTGGTGGGAGGAGGAGGAGGAGGAGGCCTAACTTTACCAAGTCTGAGACCGAAGCCCTGTTTGAGGCCTACCTGGATCAGGAGCCGCTTCTCAGTGGATGGCGGGGAACATCTCAAACCCGTGCTGCTGCATGGGAGGAGGTGGCACATGCTGTGAACCTGCATGGCAGCTACCAGCGCTCCGTGCAGGAGTGTAAGAAAAAGATGAGCACGGACAGGAGGAGGATAAAGGAGAAGGTGGCTGCCATCAGGGTGCACAAGCTGCAACAGGTGGGGGACAGCCGGAGGTGGTACAGCTGACCCCACAGGAGGAGAGTCTTGCTGGAAGCATGCAGCGTAGTGCCATTGAGGGTGTTCCAGGTGGTGGCTTCCAGAGAGGTGGTGGCCCATCACTGCATGGTAAGTCATGGTCTGTCTGGGGGGGCAGGGTAGGTCACATGCAGTAACGTGACTTTGTTTTCCCTTACAGATCCTGAGCGTCTGCATGGGTCAGCGGTGGTGGGCCTATCCTTCTGAGGACAGTCAGCTAGAGATGGAGGAGGGCCCATCCACCTCCACAGGTATATGTGGATCAGTGCGACAGTGGGGCTGCCTGGCTGTCCACACTGATGTCGTTGTAACAGGTGTGGAGGAAGCCCTGCCTGTGTCCCAGTGTGCCAGTGTCCACGGATGCCAGCATGCTGTGACTGGGGCCGGTGCAGAGTCCGTCACCAATGATGATGTCGCTAACGTCATGGGCAGTGACACGTGTGTGCCACGGGATGGCTACACAGCAGGCCACATCATGCCCATGACTGTGGGTGGTGCTGTCATGGAGGACTGCGTGTCAGCACAGTCCCAGCCTGTGTCTGTCAGCACCAGTGGGGCAGCACTGGTGTGTGTACAGGACAGTGGGACTGTTGCGGCCACTGTGGCAGCATCAGTGAGCCCTGAGGAGCGGCAGCCAGAGGGGCAGCATCAGCTGACAGTCAATGGGCTTGGGGGTACAGGGTTCAGTGGTGGCATCTGTGCACTGCCTGTGGACATGCCCAGACCTCGTCCTGGTGCGCAGCACCCACCCTCAAGGGGTGCTGAGCATCAGGGCCGTGCACACCCTGAGGGACAGGATGCCGAGGAGGCAGATGATCTCTTGGACGAGCACACCCGCCTACATCAAGCATCAGTCCAGCAGCAGATGCAGCTTGTGACATCAGTGGATGCACTGCATGTGGCTCTGGAGTGGGCAGAGGAGCGTCGCAGCAGGGACACCGCTCTGATCCTGGCAGTGATGGACCATTTGTGGGAGGATATGACCATTGCCATTGACAGGCATGCACAGGCATTCACTGCTGTCATGGCCACAATGGGCACACAGTCAGGTGCCCATGCATCGCCGACACCACACAGTGCACTGTACACCCCCCGTTCCCGGCGTTGTGCGACTTCCTCCCTGTCAACACGGGGTTCATCTGTGGGCATCCCGAGCACTCCTGGTGCAGGCATGTTCGGTGTGCTGCAGACCCCTGCGCGAGCACGATCGCGTTCACGCGGTTGAACCCCTGGGGGACCATCAGTGCCACCCCATGAGGCCAGTGGTCGGCCTGTCAGTGCTGGTAGGTCTCGGCGGGGCCGCCCACGCATCCGTGGCGGCCGGGCACTGTGTTGCGTGACTGACCTGTCTCCCAGTGCAGCTACTGTCTGGTGCTGCCCTGTGTGCATTGTGTGTTTCAGTGGGCAGTGCACGGGTGGGTACCCGTCCCTGCACGTGGACACACAGTCCACCTGCACACCCTCCCGGCTGCTGTCCACAGTTGTGTGTGCATGATGATGCCTGCATTGTGCTCTACACCAATGTGCAATGGTGCTCAGCATCTGACACACGCGCATGGACAGGCAGTGGGCGTGGTGGTCTGTGGACATGTGTGTGGCCAGGGTTGGCATTCTGGGTTGGTGTGCCTCCTGCCCTCTGTGCACGTTTGGTGCATTGTGTGTGTGCGTGTGTGTGTGTGTCCATCCATATGGCATGTTAATCCTCACCCATCCCTGGTTGTGTGTGTGTGCTTCTGTGCCCTCCCACTTCCCTTGATGGCATGCACCCCTGGTGTGTGACCATGCATGTTTGTGGGTTGTGCCTTGGCCACTGGTGGTTGCACATGGACCCATGACTTACTTGGGTTGGCTGAATTGCTCCTCCGTGATGGTGTCCCATTGCAGCTGTGCCAACCAGATCAGTCGGGGGTCCTGTCACCCAAGGGGGGGGCTGCCCATCACCATTGTCACCGGCATCCTCATTGTCCCCATCGCTGTCCCCCCCTCCATAACCTGTACGGCTATCCCACATTCATTGGCCATGTTGTGCAGGATGCAACAGGCCAGGAATAGCCCACAGGCCTTTGAGGGGCTGTACTGTAGGGCACCACTGGAGGTGTCCAGGCAATAGAAACGTGCCTTCAGCATCCCAAACACTCGCTTGATGACATTATGTGTGGTGGCATGTACCTCACTGTAGCATTGCCTTGATGGGGTCACGGGCCGCTGGTAGGGTGTAAGCAGCCAGGGACAGAGTGGGTATCCACTGTCACCTGTGTGTAGAGGGTGGAGGTTAGTTTGGTGATCAGCATCGCCCTGCCCCGGGCCATGTAGGCCACTACCCATGTCACCTCTGGCCATGCCCCCCCAGGCCCTATGATTGTCCATGTGGTTTGCATACTCACCCACTAGGTGTCCAGTGGGGATGTCCCCACTCTCGAATATGTGGCACAGTGCCACCAGGGTGCATGGCACAGACATTGATTATGCACCCCCTGGCATCGCACACCACCTGGCAGTTGATGCTGGCATAGCCCTTGCAATTGATGTATGCGGCCCCTCGGGGCCAGGTGGTGTGAGTATAGCCACATGGGTGCAGTCTATTGCCCCTAGCATGCCAGGCATACGTGCTACTCTGTGGAACTCCTGTATGTTTACTGTGTGCTCTGCCAGTGTGCTGGGGAAATGGATGTAATCTGCAGCATGTGGCAGCAGTGCGCTGAGGAATTGGGTGAGGTGGCATGATGTGGCCGACTGGGTTATGCCTATGGTGTCCCCAGTTGGTCTCTGGAAGGTACCCGTGGCGAGCAAGAACATGCAGGATGTTACATTAGTCTCCACTGACAGGGCATGGCTCCGTCATGTGGGTGCCTGCATCACATCACTGCACAGCTCACAGAGCCACCTCAGAATTGCCCTATTCAGGCAGTACTGGCCCACAATCTCAGTATCAGTGTACAGCTCGAAGTTGGTGCAGGCTTGGTACTGCCTGTTGGGGGCATACTGCTGATGGGCCCTTCCACAGCCATGCCCCCCTGCTGCCCACCTTCTCACCCCCCTCATAATGTCCTCCATCTGGAAAGTGGCACTGGCCATGTCTCTGGCTTGTGTTCACCCCCCCCAGCAGCTGTTACTGTATTCCCCCCCACTGTCCTCCCTGCTACTTCCCCTGCACCAGGAACACCTGCCTGTGGTGGCCTCTGTGCTGTGTGGCACTTCCCCCTTCTGCACTGGCTGTGGCTCCCCACATCTTCCCTGTGCCTGTGTGTTCAGGGTGCCCTTTCCCTGGCCTGCCCTGTGTGTCCCTCCTGCCCTGTCTGTCTGGCTAGAGTTCTGCCTCATGTGGCTTCCCTGTAGCGTTCTTGCACCTCTCCCTTGCTCATTTTTATTTTGGCTCATTTCCGCTATGGTGCAACTTCTGCTTGCTCCCCTATTGCGCATGGAGCAAGTCGTTGAATATCGCACTGTGCCATTTATGCATGGTTCCTCCCCCTTCAGTTGCACATGCCTTTATTATCATTGTGCTGTTGCTCAGCTTGATTTCGGGGGCACAACTGCCTCCTGCTGAATATCGCAGAATGGTGCAATTTTGGACTTGCGCAGGCACAACTCTATTGCGCATGGCTCAACTCTTTTAAATATCTGGGCCTCTGTCTTTAGCTTTAAGTCTGCTGCAGCAGCTTATTTTCTTTCTCTGTCATGCTTTACTGTTCCCCTTTTTCAGTTAGGCAACCTGGAAAAGGTTCTCTGAAGCTTTCATTATCGTTTCTTTTTCTAGGTCCTTAATGGGAGATTTGCCTGTATAAACCCCTCCCCCAGCTCATAGAAATCCTCTGTGGCAATATTATGTATGCCAAACATATTGTTTTGTTCCTCAAAGGAAAGAATGATAGAAACGAGAACATATTGTAACATATTGCACAGGTTTTGCAGGTTCACAAGAGGGCTGGTCTGTGTTGCCATAATGCTGCTACGTTATAGAAATCCTGGTGAAAGTGCTTCACTAACGAATGTGTTAGTTTGGTAACCCATGTAGGAAATTATAATTTCCCTACCTGAAACCTGGTAGTTGCTTCAAGTAAACAGACTGGGAGAGGTAGATACTCCTTAAGCACTGAGTTTTCGCTCTGAGATACTGCTCGACGATGCACACGTCTGAGCAGTACTTAACAGTAATAACAGGATAAGCCTTGATGATGCGCATGTTCAAGCAGTATTGTTTGTTTGTTTTTCTTTTTTTTTACTGCCTTTAGTCAGCCAATCTCTAAACAGAATATTATGAGGTACAGAGGCTAAAACGAAATGTAGAAGGACAGAAGTAAAGTCTGAAAAGCTTGAATTTCCAAACCCTTGAAGTTTAAATATTTGTGCATTAGTGACCTGAGTGAAACAGTGAAGGAAGCGGTCAGCAATATTAAAAACCATACAATTTATTTCTCATCACCAAACCACTGCACTGCACTGGGAGCTTAAAGAAAAAGGGGAAGAACTGAAGCTGTAAAAGCAGGCAAAAAACAATAGTTTGTTTCATTTGTATTTAGAGCAAGATAATGCACAGAGGTGTGCTGCTTATGTTATGCATGATTTAGGAAAAGTTTTATTTATTCATGCCTGTACTGCATACAGTAATATGTTTAAAGTGTTTTTTAAAGTGTTTAAAGTAGAAAAGAAACCAAGCAGTATTATTTGAAGAAACTGTTTTTTTATGCAGAGATATTTTGAATGTTTGAATATTAAACCTGAAGTACAAATGTACAAGGCATAGGCTGTATATATATATATATATATATATATATATATATATATATATATATTAAGTTACTTACCATAGCTGTGGCCTCGCCTCTCTGAGCTCTCAGTCTCTCAAGCTGGTTGGCCTATCCTTTCTTTATAAATACTGGCCAGCTCAAGGGGAGGAGCCTACAGCTATAGCTTGATGAAGAAAATGAAGACAAAACTTGTTCTTTTAGTTATTGTACTTGTTATTCTATATTTTGGAGTTAAGGGAATATTTCTTTTTGTTTGTTGTAATAACTTCTAGTCATTTAAGAAAAATAAAAGTTTTGAAAGGACAGTAGGATGGGTTTCAGGTAACCACCTGACTCCTGCTGGTATAAAATAATCATCTTTCTGTTATTGCCTTAGATGAGTGGTGAGGTCAGTGTGGTACCAACCTATTGATGTTGTAGTCTAGCTGTTTTCTAGAGTTTCTGTGGTCATCCTGTGACTCCATGTCTTACTTATTTTTGTATGTATTTATTTTGCTCTATCAAGTTCGTTTTATTAAGTTCTGCTGGACTTTTAATAAATTGTTTGCCTGACTTTTGCCTGGCCTTACATCAGCATCCTGTTTCTGTGTCCATCATTTTGCACTAATCCACGGCAAAATGGTTGGAAGTTTTAGACATGCATGATATTATTCTTATAATGACTGGTGACCCCCGATATCAATCCATTTTTGAGACCTGTAAAAAGTTGTAGCAACCCACAAGTTGATATGGCAAAATCATATCAACCTGCGAGTTGATACACCTTTTACTGTCTCACGCTGGACTGTATATACCACACTTGCTCATGAAAGACTCTGAGCTTTGTTTACTTAGCACCAGTTATTATAAAAAATAACATATATGAAGGTGTGACACTATATAAACTTCTTGAGCTTCGCTGTTGAGGTTTATATATTATCACACACCTTAGGTGTGTAAAAAAATCTGCATATCACACACCTACATATGCATTATTCTCTATATACATGAGACTTGGTTGAAGAATAAGGGATGCCTAATGGAAGGCTTCCTTATTTTCCAACGTCCTGCAAGAGCTATTAAAAGTATGGCAGAGCTAGTGTGGGATTAATTTCAGTGTTTTCAACCTCTGTTTTTGAAAATGTTCAAATTTTACCATACAGGCACTCTTTTAATCTGTATAATATTGTATGTTTAAAAAATAGGTTTCATAGGTTGGTGTATGAGTCAATAGCTTTTGCCAATATGACTCACCATTTTTCAATGGAAGTTTCTACCTAAATATGTATCTAGTTTCCTTTTAATGATAGTGGTTGTATCACTTTCCACTGTTTCCTCAGGTAGTCCATTCCAATGAGCAACTACCCTCTGGCTTACCCAAGACCATCTTCTATTTGTTCTGTAGTTATCAGCCTTTAGCTGGAAACTGTGAGCTCTAGTATTTCTATTAAAGACCCATAGGTTTAATCCCAAGCACACCCACAGACCCCAAGAACTACATGCACAAGACAGAGATCTCCTCTAAGTTGATAGTATTCCAGTGTATACAATCCCACCTCCTGTAGCCTCTCCTCATAAGTCAGGTGTCTCAACTTGGTCATCCTTTTAGTCACCCTCCTCTGAACCCTCCCCAAGGTTCAGTGTCCTCCCTATGGTGCGAGCTCCAGAACTAAGCACCATACTCCATCAGTGGCCTAACCAGGGATCCATACACTGGCATTAGTATAGAGCTTCCTGATTGTGAATGTTTCTTAAGATGCAGTTCATCATCCAGTTTGCTGTCTTTGTAATCTCTATACTATGTTGTTTGAATAATAGGTTGTTAGTAACAATTATTCCCAAATCTTTTCCAGTCTCAGTGCAATAAAGCTAATTTCCATTCAATGTGTATTTTGCATGCATATTTTTGTTTCTAAAGTGCATAATGCTGCATTTATTAATATTGAAGGTCTTTTTATGGTTAGCTACTCACTTGCCTATTCTGTCTAGATCTTCCTGAAGGTTATGCACATCATTTATTCTGTTTACAATAGCACCTGTCTTACTGTCATCAGCAAATTTAGCTAATCATGATTTATTTGAAGTCTGTAATGATGACACAAATAGGTTGAATAATCTGGGGCCCAAGGTGGAACCCCGTGGCACCCCTCTAGTGACCTCACCCCATTCTGACATGAATCCCCTTATACACACATGTTGCTTTCTTTCATGTAACCATGTGGTTATCCACCTCATTGTGGGTGCATCTACTTGTAATTCTTCAAGTCCGTTTATCAGTTCTTTGTGGGGCACCAGCTCAAACGCCTTTGTAAAGTTCAAATAAAGAACATCAACTAGCAAACCCTCCTCCAATGCCCCACAAATGTGGCATCAATGATTGTAATCAATGCCTATGGTCCTCCTGAAATTAATTGTCCCATGGGGAATCTGCTTAAAATATTAGAAGATATTATATCCATGGTGGGGTCAGAATTTTCTGAGATAACCATAATTGTCATGGGTGACTTTAATGTGAAAATAAATGTTATGAGTGAAATTAGCTTTTGACAATAGAATATTGATGATACACTATTTATGCCTTTATGCCATTCAGAAGATAAACAAAATAAGAGGGGTTTTGAGCTTTTGTCAATGGTGGCTAACACTGTTATGAGAGTTTTGAATGGAAAAATTTCAGGGGACAAACATGAGCATGTGATATTTCCTGCAAAAAGTGGTGGAAGTATGTTGGACTTGGCATTAATAGACATATTCTCATATAGAATGATTAAGAAAATAGAAGTGAAGAAGGTATGGGAATGTGATCATTTTCCAATAATTATATCTGTACTGGCTCCAGATACACTAAATAGGAAAAGAGCTGTAATTATGGAAAGGGAACTAAAAGAAAACATGATTATATGCAACCATAAAAGAATATATTGGAATCCATATATGGAAGAAAAAGTTATTGACATTCTTGAAAATGAAATAAATATCTGCCCTTAAAGAGTAGTTCAATAAAATCAACTGGAAATAATGTTGGAGAATATCTCCATATAGAGTTTGAATACATAATAAATCTGTTAGCAAATTAACTGTACAAGAAAGGGGAAAGCCATGAAAAATAACAGGAAAAACCCATGATTTGACAAAGAATGTCATCACCTTAGTAAAAATAGTCCACAAAATGGGCAGGATATCAAGAGAATGTAAAAACAGTATAGGGGAGCCTTTTTCAATATAAGAAGGGACTACAGAACTATTATTATTCAAAAGAAAATGAGACCTAAAAACTCAATTTCAGAGCAATTATAGTGTGCTGTAGTAGAAAAATATGCCAACATTTCTAGAATCTTGTTTCATATGGTACAGGAAATCAGAAAGTAAATACTATGGGGACAATAAATTCTTAACAATATGAAGAATACTCTTATTATATGAGGAGTGCAGTATCAATAGTTACAATATTAAAGCCTTTACAGAGAAAATTGAGAGAAAACAATATCTAATTACAGAAATGAGATTATTGAGGCCATAAAAGCACAAAAGAAAAAAAAAGTGGCAGGAAAAGATGGGATTCGAGAAGATGTATTTCAAATTCACCCAAAATGTGGGCTAGAATATCAAAAAAAGGTATTTAATGATATTATAATATCTTTAATGCTTCCCATGAATTGGGAAATAGGAATAATAGTTCTTCTCCATAAAAAAGGAGATGTGTATGACACCAAAAACTACAGGCCTATCACACTGCTCTGTGTAGTCCTCATGATTTCTTCTAGAAAAGTATTATTTCATGCAGAACACTGGGCCTATACTAGTAACTTATTATCAAAAGAGCAAGCAGGTTTCTGTTCTAACATAAGCACCCTTGATCAGATTTTTGTCCTAAATATGCTAACAGACAGATGTGTCTTTTCCAAAAATAGACCCCTTTATGTAGCATTTATAGACATTCTTAGAGCCTTTGACCACATCAGGAGAAGTACATTGTGTCCAATGCTACTAGAGATTGGGATAGACAAAGGGCTGTTAGGCAGAGTGAAAATGTTACATTCTAACAATAAAGCATGTGCAAGAGTTAGTAGGGATGGACAATTTGCAGACACAGTAGAGGTGAAAAAAGGGGTCACACAGGGTTGCCTGTTGGCAGCGATATTGTTTAATCTATGTATATTTTCGGTAATTAAAGCAATAGAAAAATTGGATATATGTGCACCAAAGACAGAGGGAAGAAAGAGATTTCTTTTATGCAGACGATGCTCTCCTGTGCTCCCAGACCCCTTTAGGTCTAAAATGAACAATAATTACAGTGGATAGGCAGCTTAATAACTTAAATTTAAAAATGAATATTAACAAACTAAGATCATGATATTTGGAAATAAACATAGGAACAGGTTTTGGACCATTATAGAGCAAAAAAACAGAAATAGTTGAATTGCATATCTACCTTGGAGCACGTGTACTGTACATGGGAAAGCAGGTTGGAAATTCAGTATAATAAAGATTAAAGATAAAGCCTTGACTTTCACAAAAAGGATACATAAATCTGCACAAACATGCCAATAATTCTTTTGTGGCACTAAAGATAAGTTTTGAAAGCAAAATTAATGCTCAAGTACTGCATGCCAGCAAAGTTTGGGATTGGATGAAAATGTTAAAGAGGGAGTCCAGCCAAAATTTCTAGCGTCAATAAATTCAGAATTTGGGTCAGCATATTCCCAATCAGACTCATGCCAAAAAAAAAGATTGCTAAATAACTTTAAGTGTTACAAGTAATTTTGTAACCATAATGTTACTGCCTGTTCAAAAAAGCCAGTTCAGTAAAGAGCTACTGATGATGTCATAACCTGAATTTACAGCCTAGTCCTTCCTGCAAGCTACCTTATAGAGCTTATTTCTCAAATGTACTATTAAATAGCAGTTGTAGTAAACATCTGAAAAAAGGAACGCTGACATTGGGTGGGAGCTGGGCATGTATTTCCATAATGTACTGATGCAAGGTACTTAAGAATGTAATGAGAGGGGTGGAAAGCAGTGACAACCATGGCTTTAGAATGCCAGTTGTGTGATTTTTTTTTTAGAATACTGTAGGGATGAGAAATTAGAACGCCACCAGATTGTGTCTGTGGAATGTAGCAATGACCAAATTCAGAATGTAGGTGGGACACATAATTTAGGAATGTGGCAGGGACACTGAAATTCAGAATTTAGTGGTGGCATACATTTTTAGAATATGGCAGAGATACACAATTTTGAAATGTGGGAGACATATCATTGTGGAATGTGCCAGGGATAATAATATATTATGGATGTTTCAGCATGTGGCAGTGATGCACAATTTCAGAATGTGGTGGGGATGCTTGATTTCAGATGGAGGTGGCACTATTCAATTTATCAGTGTAAAGTGGACACGGATTCTCAGAATGTGGCGGGGACACACAGTTTCAGAATGTGGTGGTCACATGCAATTTTAGAATGTGGCTGATTTGCACATTTTTGGAATGTGGTGGGATACATAGTTTTGGAGTGTGGATGGGAAATGCATTTTTAGAATGTGACAGATATTGTAGGATAGGAACTTTTTTATATAGTGCCTTTCCAGAGCTCAAAGCGCTTTCCAATACAAATGCATTAAATTACAAATAATACACAGCAGCAAGCAGTAAATCCCAATTCAAATAATAAATTAGGCATATGCATATTCTACGGAGTTATCAGAGCTTATTGAGAAGGCCTGTCTAAACAACCAGGTCTTTAGCTGTGATTTGAAACTTTCCACTGTGGGGGCAGAATGGATGGATTTTGGGACAACATTCCAGAGTCTCGGTGCTGCTATAGAAAATACTCACTACCCAGCAAGTTTTAATCTTGTTGCTGGGACTAACTAAAGCCCCTGGATTTCTGAACAGAGAACTCTAGTACCCCAATAATCCTCCTGATGGGTTGCCAGTAATTCATGAATGTAGAAGGGGCCCAGTCCATTAATGGCCTTATAAACCAGCACAATATTTTTATTTATTTCTATTTTATGTGCAAGCCCCCTGAGTCTCCAGCCAGCCCTCCAGCCCAGTGCTGCTGACTGGCCCCTACAGAACCATGGTTTACCTTTGGGGCAGGGGCAAGGGGCGGCCCGCCAGCTATGCCCTCCAACACATCCAGGCATCAGGTGGGCCTTTAGGTGGTGGCAAGGAGACTAGTCAGGGCTATACCTAATTTTTTGAGTTTTTCAGGGATTGGGAGATGTGGCGTGCAATGACCAGCCTCAACCTCGGTCCCCCTTGAAAGCCACCCTTGTGGTCACTCAGGGCCCCTGAACTACCCTGGAGATGGAAAGTGTGCAATTGCTGCTCAATCCATCCCCCTGGCCAATCCACCAGCCTCCCGGGCTTGTTTCTGAACCCGGGTTGCTGACACCGAAAGCGGTGGCTCCACCACTGTGCCGATGGACCAGCCCAGCAAAGAATTTTAAATTCAGAATGCCATCTAATTGGGAGCCGGTGCAGCTCCCTCAAGACTGGAGTAATGTGTTTGAATTTGGATACACCAGTTTAACAGTCTGGCAATCGAATTCTGCAGTAACTGCAGACAGTGTAGCTGAGTAGCTGGAAGGGCATAGTAGAGTGTGTTGCATTAGTCGACTTGTGAGGTAATGAAAACTTGTATTAGTGTGCGCAGATTGCAATGGTCAAGGAAAGGACACATCTGGTTATATTTTTCAAGTGGTAAACACTTCTGATGACAGTAATAAATTGAGATGTAAGGTCCAACTGACTGTCAAACATTGCTCTCCAATTGAAAACCTCCTCCTTAGTCTGCAGTAGCTCTCTATCACATGCAGGGAGAACAAGATTTTTTTTTACTGCAGACACCAAGCGGTCTGAGCCCACCAGAAGCAATTCAGTTTTTCTGGGATTGAGTCTCAGCCAGTTCGCACTCATCCAATACTTGATCTCCATGATGGCCTTCTCAACTTGATTTCCATCATGGCTTTCTCAACCATATGCATCAGATTGCCTTGACTGGGTCTAAATGAGTGTCATCATAGCAGAAAAAACTCAAACCATACCTTCAGATCACTTCTCCCAGAGCAAGCATATACACTGCAAATAATGGGCAGAGTATTGAGCCTTGCGGGATGCCACACATGACTGGCAGAGGGGCAGATTGACAGTTACCTAGCACCACAGCCTGGTGACAATTTTCCAGGAAAGGCCTGAACCAGTGTAACACTGTGCCAGCCAATCCACAAAAACACCTCGGGGACTCAACTAACTCCTCATGATCCACAGTATCAAATGCTGATGACAGGTGAAGGAGAACCATAACAGATAGCTCTCCTTGATCCTCTGCCAAGAGCAGATTATTCATGACCCGGACCAGGGCAGTCTCCATGCTGTGGCATGAGCAGAAACCAGATTAGAGAGGCTCATAGAGCTTGTATTCATCTAGGTGTTCTGTCAGATGAATTGCCCCCACTTTCTCAATAACCTTCCCTATAAAAGGAAGGCTAGGGATAGGCTTATAGTTTGTGGGATTGTCCAGATCTAAATTTGGATTGCTTTTTTTTTTTATTAAAAATGTTGTTGCATTTTTGAGAACAAAGAAACAACAGAACAAGTGACCACCATTGATTAAATTAAAATCCTAGGCCAGGAGAAACCCATTGGAAATATAACTCTAAATGTGGTCTGAACACATATACATTACATCTAAAACTAAATCTGGCTTCTTGAGGAGGGACTTCATAATGGCCCTTTTAAGGGAGTCAGGGAAAAAACCTCTCTCAAATAATTCACAATGTCTACAAACATTAGACACTAGCATCTGTCAGCTGCCTTAACCACATGGGAGGGGGCAGGGTTTAAGATGTAAGTGGATTGGTGCATTGCTGACAGCACCTGGCAGATTTCTACATAATCAGCCATCTGAAAATCCATCTAGGGCACCCAAGATTGAATTAC
Source organism: Neoceratodus forsteri (assembly GCA_016271365.2). Classification (NCBI taxonomy): domain Eukaryota; kingdom Metazoa; phylum Chordata; order Ceratodontiformes; family Ceratodontidae; genus Neoceratodus; species Neoceratodus forsteri. Next base: position 32,380,309 of record CM057456.1, read on the forward strand.
CTCAACTCCTCGAGTATTGCCCTGGTGACCAACACTAGGTAGCACAAAATCCTGCTGTGGGCTGAAACATAACAATTAAGTTTTGCAGTTCCTTAACTGCAGTGATGCACAGTGTGCAGACCAATTTTGTATTTCCCTGACTGAAGCAGGATTTTGTGTTACTGAAGTTGGTGCACAGTGTGATGTTGTTTCCCTGATCGAAGCAGGATTTAAAGTTACTTTTCAGCCCAAAGCAGGCTTTTGTGTTTCCCTGACTGAAGCAGGATTTACTGTTATTTTGCAGTGCATCTAAATGGTAGCTTTATTTCGTTGTCACACGACTGTCCCTCCGAAGTTGTGAGCAACACTTAGAGGTATGTAACAGTGTTTTGCAGTGCCGCAATTTAACAGTGTTGGATGTCTGAAGAGGTTTTCCCAGACCGAAGCAGGATGTTAAGAGTAAATGCACAGTGTGCGGTTGTTTCTCTGACCAAAGCAGGATTTAAAAATAGTTGTTACATGGCAAAACGAACAGTATGGGAAATAAGGAATACAATACAGGAAAAGACAGTCTTGTTACAATTCTTAACATTTTCAGTGCAGGAAGATTTTAAACTCTGGGCGAAACATTTGTCACAAATCCTGAAATAAGTGCAGGTACAGGTTGTGTATTTGACCCAGACAGTAAACTGTTTTCTGTGTTTATATTTGTTTGCCTTAAAAGGCAATGCCAAACTTTCTCAGGAAGTGATTACATCACAGAGACTTAATCAGCCAATAGCTTTGGTAACAGACCTGAGCACAATAGTATTATAAGCAAGTGTTTATAGCAAACTCATCAGAACAGCTAATATTTTTCCTAGTCAAACTCTCTCTTGTTGGGAGCTGCAATACTGAACATAGGATTTGCAAGAAAGCGAGTTGTGCTCACAACAGAGGGAGGGGAACCTTTCAATTGTCTTTGGTTTGTAGCAGATATACTGCAGGTGGAGGCTGCTTCTAACTGAAAGGTGAAATAAGGAATTTACAATTATCAGGAAAAGACAGTCTTGTTACAATTCTTAGCATTTTCAGTGCAGGAAGAGTTCAAAGCACAGCTGACTTATTTTGGGCTGACTGCTTTCAGAGCACAAACCACCACAGGCTGTTTTGGGGCTGGGGAGGTTTACCTGTATCTGACTTGGATGTCTGGATTTTCTCTGTTTGATTAGCAGGGGATTTTCTGTCAAATTGTTGTGTAGTATCTTGCAGACAGGAGGCACTCATCGCATCGGTGGGTCAGAGCTCTTAGCTGATTGTTTTGTGAGGGCACAGTTTAGGCCCAACCCCTTCCCACCCCTCACCCCACCCACCCCTGGAAATAATTCCTTTATACCTGGGGTTCTGACATCATTTCCTCAAGAGTGCAAGGCATATCAATGTCATATCCTCTCTAGCACACAGCACTGAAAATATACGATACACATTGTATAATATATATATATATATTTCTATATAACAAACCAATCACACACACAAGCGCACACACACACACACACACAAAAAAAAAACATAGTCATGTGGGAGTAGTAAATGTAATGGCTGTGGGCAGCAGTCTTCCAGGAGTCTTTTCTGGAGGCTGAGATGCTGCCCTATTTGCAGACAACTCTCTGCCCTGAGGGAGGAAGTTGCCCGTCTTCAGGCCACACTGGACAGCAGTAAGAGAACCTTCCCCCAGGCCAGACTGGATGGTAGGAAGGGAACCCCCCCCATCCAGGGGGCACCAGAGCCACCACCACTACCTCAGAGATTGCAAAGAAAACACAGCAGTTGGACCACAGTGGGCTCAGGGAGGGTGAGGAGGGTGGAACAGAGGCACACCCAGTTAGTTGTTCCACTCCACAATCCATACACCATTCTGGGGGAGCACAGCTCCCCTATGGATGCACCCACAGAGGAGATTAAGGAGGCTGAGGACACCTGTCACAAGGGAGGCCCACAGGAAGGAGGCAGAGGATGCCACATGGAAAGGAAGCAGCTCCTGGTGGGGGACTCAATTATTAGGGGGATAGAACTGGGGGGAGCAGGGAAAACTGAAGTAAAGTGCCTGCCTGGTGCCATGGCTTTAGGGAACAGGAAGCGCATCCTCAGGATCACGAGAACAGCTGCACGGGAGTCTGAGCTGGATGTCATTGTCCACCTAGGGACAAATGACTTGGCTCAACATGAGATTAGAGCAGTGCAGAAGGACTTTGTAGAACTGGGGAGGGGCCTAAGACAAGTAGCACACACAGTATCCTTCTCAGAGGTTGCCTGTAAATGGCATGAGTGAGGCAAGGATACTTTGCACCATGCAGTTTAATGAGTGGTTGAAAAAATGGTGTGGAGCACAGGGTTTGGCTTCATTAGACTGGGGTTCCACCTGGAGAGACACTAGCCTATACTGGCAGGATGGTCTGCATCTGTCCAGGAAGGAACAAGTCTTTGAGCAATCGGTTTAAATACTCATTGCAAGCTTTTAAACTAGTCAAGGGGAGGCACTGATAAGCAGCAGGAAATCCCAGCCTCTCCCTACAAAACAGGGTACTAAATGGGAAAAAGACCGAGGTAGAAAGGTCAGTGGGGGATGATGCAACAGAAAGTAAAGCCATCAAAAAATGGAAAGCAATGAGTACCAATGCACGTAGTCTGAGTAACAAGCTTCCTGAATTAGTGGCCTTGATGGAGGCGGAACATCTGGATATAGTGGCAGTCACAGAAACATGGTTCGCACAAAACCATGACTGGGACGTAAACATACCAGGATACACTATCTACAGGAGAGACAGAGAGGGTAAAAGAGGAGGAAGGAATCAAAGTAACAGAACAAAAGAGAAAACAGGGAGGAGAAGAAGCACTGTGGGTAAATTTGGAGACCGGCAATGGCACCACGATCCACACAGGGGTTGTATACAGACCCCCTTCTCAGGGGGAGGAAATGGACAAGGAAATTATAGAAAGTATACTTAGTATGGCAAAAAAAGAGGAGATATTGCTGATGGGTGATCTAAATATGCCAGATGTTAACTGGAGTGCAGTTGCCGCAGCCACTTCCAAGAGTGGGGTTATTCTAGATGCCCTACAGGGGGCATGCCTCAGACAACTAGTATTGGAGCCCACTCGAGAGGGAGCAATCTTAGACCTGGTTCTCTCAAATGGAGATGAAGAGAGGATCACAGATGTAGAACTGGGTAGCCATCTGGGAACTAGCGACCATCGAACAGTATGGTTCACAATAAACACAGCAATAGAGTCAAGCCATACAAAGGCAAAGGTACTGGACTTTAGGAGGGCTGACTTTGCCAAAATGGGTAAGTGCCTAAGGAATGCACTAGCAAATGGGCAGGAAGGAGGGGTGGAAGAACAATGGGGAATAATAAAAACTGCCATCACAGAGGCAACAAGCCTTTGTGTGAAGCAAATAAACAAAACTAAACAATGTAAGAAACCACTATGGTTCTCAAAGAAAGTGGCAGTGAAGGTTCAAGAGAAAAAGAAAGCTTTCAGGAAGTACAAGGAATCACAGAAGGAGCAGGACAGAGAACTGTATCAGTTAAAGCAAAAGGAAGCTGGGAAGGCAGTCAGAACAGCAAAGGCCCAAACTGAGGAAAGATAGCCAACCCAGTTAAGGGGATAAAACCTTTATAGGTACATCAGGAGCCAAGGAAGACCAAGGGAGGGATAGTGAGGCTTAATAAAGGGGGGAGGGTGGGCAGAGGGAGACTGTAAAGGCAGAGATACTAAACAAATATTTTGCTCAGTATTTACAAAGGAAGAGGGGGTACCTAGAACAAACAGTAGAAACACACTGGATACAGAAGTTGATACCAGCCCATTTACAGAAGAAAGGGTTCTGAAAGAACTCTTAAAACTGAAGGTGGACAAAGCAATGGGGCCTGATGGGATTCATCCCAGAATTTAAAAGAACTAAGGGTAGAATTAGTGACACCACTGACTACCCTGTTTAACAAATCATGGGAGGATGGGGTGATACCGAGGACTGGAGGAGGGCAGATGTGATTCCCTTCACAAAGTGGGAGCAAGGCAGAAGCAGGAAACTACAGACCTATTAGTTTAACCTCAGTGGTAGGGAAAATGATGGAATCACTCTGAAAGAAAGAATTGTCGAGTATCTAGAGGCCAGAGGGGTAGTGAGACCCAAGGCAGCATGGATTCACAGTGGAAGGTCATGCCAGACAAATCTGATAGATTTCTTTGCCTGGGTGACCAAAGTAGTAGATCAGGGAGGGCTGTGGACATGGCCTACCTAGACTTTAGCAAGGCATTTGACACAGTCCCACACAAAGATTAATATACAAGTTAGCTAGCCTGGGAGTGGGTCCCAAGATGATAGCCTGGGTAAAAATTGGCTGGAAAATAGGACACAGAGAGTAATAGTAAACGGAGTCCACTCTGATGAAAGGGGGTTACTAGGGTACCGTGAGGTTCAGTATTAGACTAGTCCTCTTCAATGTCTTTTATAAGTGACATGCAGAGGGACTGAAGGAAAAGTATGTCTCTTTGCAGATGACACAAAGATCTGCAACAGAGTTGATGCACAAGGTGGGGTGGAAAGGATGAAAAGGGACTTGGCAAGGTTAGAGGAATGGTCAAATGTATGGCAGCTTAGATTCAATGCTAAGAAGTGCAAGGTAATGCACCTGGGAAACAAAAACCCAGGGGAAGAGTACACAATGGGGGGTGAGATACTAACAACAACAAAAATGGAAAGGGACCTGGGGGTAGTCATATCAGATGACCTAAAGGTGGGCAAGCAGTGTGAGAGGGCAGCAATGAGGGCTGGGGGGATATTGGGATGCATAGGGAGAGGCATCACCAGTAGAAAACAGGAAATTATTATCCCTCTGTACAGACAGCTGGTCAGACCCCATCTGGAGTACTGTGCAGTTCTGGAGACCCAGTCTTCGCAAAGACATAGACAGGATGGAAGCTGTCCAGAAGAGGGCAACTAAATGGTGCAGGGTCTGCACTGGAAGACATATGAAGAGAGACTAAAGGAGCTTAATATGTATAGCCTCGAGGAAAGGAGGGAGAGGGGGACATGATAGAAACTTTCAAGTACCTCAAGGAATCAACAAAGTCCAAGAGGGTAGCGCTTTCAAAAAAGAGGTGTGCAAGAACAAGCAAGGCAATTTGAAGATAGAGAGGGGCGGCATAGAGGTAATTTGAGGAAGTATTTTTTCACAGAGAGGTTGTGGATGCATGGAACGGCCTTCCGAGGAGGTCGTGGAGTCAAAACAGTGGTGGAATTCAAGCATGCATGGGACAGTCATAAGGCAATTCTAGGGGATGGGGGTAGGAAGAAGTAGGCTGCTGGTTAACTAGGATCTGCAGCTTATCCAGTAGGCAGGGAAATGGGCAGACTGGGTGGGCCAAGTGGTCCTTATCTGCCGACAAATTCTATGTTTCTATGTTTCTATGTTTCTATGTTTAATTGGTTGAAGTGGTTCAGCTGGTACAAGAGCAACACGGCATTATGGCACGATAATGCCATGTTGCTATTGAAGTACCTCGGACAACCGCGGAGCAGAGAGCAGCAGTGAGGAGAAATAGACACAGGGCAGGAGAGGGACTGGAAGACAATGAAATGTAGAGCAGTAGCCAGCAGTGACGCGGACTAGGAGACAGGAGCAGCCGGGGAGAAATATCCGGAGCAGAACGCACCCCGAGAGGCATGAGAGGGGAGAATGTAGTGTAGTGGAAATGTGGAGGCTCTATAGTGTAGGAGACAGAGAAGGGGAAATCGTAGGCATGGTAAACGCATCTAGGGCAGTCAGAAGATCTGGAATTGAGTGAGGAAAGCTGCTGAAAAGTTAGAAAATGGCAGGGACAAAAACGGGAAATGTAGTGAGATCGGAGTCATGGGGCGACACACACACAGGAGGCCAGATAGTATGTAAAACAGAGAGACAGGTAGATAGTGAAACGGACAAAGAAAGACATAATAGACCTCCTAGCATTGCAAATAAAATAAAAGCCGGTCAGATCGGACAAATGTCCTGAAATGTGTGTTCAGAGATCCTGTCCTGATAGTTATCGGTGGTGTAGTTTTCACAACATCAGGAAAAAAGCAGGTGTCTCTTCAGTGTTCACAAAGTGCAAGATACAAATGTAAATGGCGCAAAATGTGGCTGACTTCTCTTATTCATAGGATCAAAATAACAGTGACAGTACACAGTTTGTGTAGAAGCCATGTTACAAGTGGATTAATCCCCTCTGAAGGTGGCATCTAATTGGGGAATTAATGCATGGTTGGACCGTTGTACGCACTCGGCCTCTGGCCTCGGGCCACAATGGTCCCAACCATACATTAACTCCCCATTAGATGCCACCTTCAGAGGGGATTAATGCTTACTTATTTTGCAACACGTAGCAGGATTTAGTGTTATTTTTCAGCCAGAAGCATAATTTTGTGTTACTAAAGATGGTGCACAGTGCGCAAGGTGCACAGAACCGGTTGTTTGTCGGGATTTCATAACTCAGCTTTTCGGAGCTGTCGGCACTGTGGGAGTCGGGATTAAGGAGTCGGGCAATGGTGTGCTGGGCAAAGTAGTGTCAGGAATTAGCACCTTACCCTTCAGAATGTGATGAAAATGGGCAATTAAATTTCTGAATGTGGCAGGAAGTGCAATTTAACAATGTGACTGGGACACACAAATTAAGAATGTGGTGGGGATGGCCAGTTTTGGAATGTGGCAGGGAAACTCAAATTTATAATGTGTTTAAAAAAAACATAATTCTGGAATGAGGAGAGGAACAGTATTTTTGGGATGTGACAGTGATGCACAGTTTTGAAATGCAATGGTGACACAGTTTTAGAATGCAGCAGCGATGCACAATTTTGGAATGTGGTGGGGACATCATTTCAGAATATGGCTGTGACATGCAATTTTGGAATAAGGCGGGGATGCACAATTTCAGAATGTGGCACTGGTACACAAATTCAGAATGTGACAGAGACATGCAACTGCTGAATGTTGTGAGGAAGTGTACTTTTGGAATGTGGCAGGAATGCACAATGTCAGAATTTGGTAAGGACACACATTGTCAAAATGTGGTGGGGATGCGATGTGCAGTTGTAGAATGTGTGGATATATACAGTTCTGGAATATGGCAGGGACAAGCAATTTCAGAATAAAGTGGCGTGTCCTGTCACATTCCAGCAGTCTGCATCCCCACTATTTTCCAAAATTGTCAATCCCTACAAAATTCCTAGATGTGTGTCCTTGTCATAGTCTGTGATAGTGTCCCCACCACATTTTGAGATTGCGCATTCCAGCCAAATTCTGAGATTGTATGTCCCCAATATTCTGAAATTATGCATAACCATAACATTCTATAGCTCTGTACAGTGCTGCATTCCAAAACCACCTCCTGTTGCATTCTAAAGTACATATAGGACAGTGTATGGCCTCCCATACACAATAACACAGTTCTTCACCTGTATGTTTTCTATGACAGCTGATGATCTCGAGAATGAAGCTTGAAAGGTCCCTCTGCCATCATAGAAAATACGAGGGGGAAGAGTTGCCGAGTTGTGTGGAAGGCCATACACAGTTGCACATAGTGTTTGGTGCCCCAAAACAGAATCATTTAAATTTTTTGGCCAGCATCTGCTGCCAGAGACCCCAACTCCTGGTCTCTTTAGTCCATCGGCCAGCTCGCACGCAGAAGTCACCAACTGCCCCCGTCCTATGAATGGCGCTGGTGGGGGTGATTGCATTGTGGTGTCCTCACTAACCAGAGCAAAAAGTCATTCTGCATTAGAGAGGACGTCACTACTGAAGCAGAACAACTTTGTGTTGTGTATGGCTTTCCATACACGACCACATTCCACCATATGCTATAGTAGTAAGATGCAGAACATTCTGGAAAACCATACACTACATAGAGGACAGTGTATGGTTCACTATCTCAAGCATGTGTAGCCATCAAGAGGTTTGCCATGGTGACCATTTAAACCTTGACAGCAAAGCTCAAGAGGTTTGGGTCACTATGGCAACCTTGAGATGGCTACTCACGCATGTTGTGGATAGTGGACCATACACTGTCTTTTATAGTGTATGGTCCACAACCACAACAAAAAAAGAGTCCCTTTTACTTAAAAAGCAGTGCAGTGTCCTTACTTTGTCTCTTGTTTTTCGCCGATGCTGTCTTCCGGGTCCAGCACTCACCGCTGTGGCCCTCTGTTATGCTGTAATAGCTACGTAACTAGTGCAGCATAACAAACTACTTGACGTAGCTAGTGCAGCACAACATTGTTCAAGGGATAGATTTCCAACCCCAACAACATTCCACCATACACTATATGTAACACTGTCAGTCTTTTGTTCTTGTTCAAATGATTACTACAATGACAGTTTCTTAAACTTTGAAGAAATAAGTTCTATAAGTTTGCTGACAGGGAGGACTAGGCTATGAGTTTTGGTTATGACTTAATCAGTAGCTCTTTGCTGAATCTGTTTTTTTCTGAACAGGGAATGAAATCAGGGTTACAAAATTGCTTGAAACTATTAAACAAAGTAACTCAGAGATCTAATTTTTTGGTATGAGGCTTATTGGGGATATAGTGATTTTAATTTGGTAATATAACACTTTTGGCCAGACTATGTCTTTAAATCATTAGATACCATAAAAACTGCATTTAATCGCCAAATATTGGCACATCCTTGGGATGCTCCAATGGCATATATATATATATATCTGGAGGCCAATATTCTGTCCATAGAAGCCAGGGCCCTATTAAAAGCATTGTCCTATTTGGGTACAGTCATGAAGATGGACGTGACTGGATTTCATAGAGACCTTATGTGGAATCATGGTTTTTGAAGCTAAACTGTAATTTAAAAATACTTAGATTACCAGACCTTAGGGATCCATTGGCATGTCATAATCTGGATTAATTTATTAATCAAGCTAAACAAAGGATAAGATGTGTACACTGGCAATTGCAGCTTGCAAAATTATAAGATATAATAGGTAGTAAGTTTTATAGAGATAATGCTATGCATAGTAAAACACCACTCTAAAATATTGTGAGAGAACGGCACATAGACAGGCCATGTGCAGATTTAGAATGGCAGTGCTAGACCCCAAAATGATCTATGGTGTAGGAGATGGAGAATTAATACCTGCCTTTGTAAATGTAATGGAAATGAAAGACTAATTGTGTCCCATCTAGTCTTTAATTGACCATTACTGGAAAAAAAAAAGGACAGAGGTTCTTGTTCCAATGTATGAAATGCTAAGAAACCAACATAACCAGAGAAATGTATTAGAAGCCATGCTGTTCAGTGATAGCACAAATCATATATCTGCCACAGCAAGTTTTGCTACTCCACAAGTATGACAAATGATTTTAAATGGTGATGCCTGTATAGTTTTAAATATATTTCGTGTATATGTATGACACATTCTTTGTAAGAAACAGAAACATAGACAATGATGGCAGAAAAAGATCAAAGGTCCATCCAGTATACCCAGATTCCATGTTTAGCCCTGGGGCCTACTGTTCCTTTAGGGTCCTAGCCCCCTATCCTCTTCTCTGATTCTGACATCCTGAGCAACCACAGTACCCTTTATTCTGTCCCAGCCATGCTTAAAACCACTAACTGTTTTTGCATCCACCACCTTAGCTGGTAACCTGTTCCATGGCTCCACCACCTTTTCAGTAAAATAATATTTCTTCACGTCCCTCCTGAACCTTCCTCTTGTTAGCTTCCACTCATGACCACATGACTGCGAGCTGTTATTAAAGTTAAAAGTTCCCTGCAGTTTACCCTGTTAATTCCGTTTAGGAATTTGAAGGTCTCTATCATATTTCTCCCCTTCCTTTCTGGTCTCCAGGGAGTACATGTTCAGTGCCTTGAGACATTCTTCATTGGACATTCCCTCCTGGCCCTGAATCATTTTTGTTACCCTGCACTACACCGTCTGGAGCCTATCCCTATCTTTCCTGAGGTGAGGACCCCAGAACTGTTGCAATACTCTGGGTATGGCTTCACCTAAGATCTATACAGGGGAAGTATTACCTCCTTTTTCTGCTATCAATACCCCTTCTGATACATCCAAGCATCCTATTTGCCTTGCTATAAGGGTTGTTGCACTGACTTGATTGCTTTTGGGAATCACTGATGATGACTCCAAGGTCTCATTCCTCAGCCGTAATACTAAGTCTCACCTCTCCCATCCAGTGCTCTATCCTGGGGTTCTTGTTCTCCAAGTGCATCACCTTGCACTTTTTGGTGTTGAATTTCAACTGCCAAACCCATGATCATCCCTCCAGCTTTTGCAAGTCTCTCTGCATTTCCTTTATTCCCTCATTACTATCCACCCTCCCACAGAGCTTAGTGTCATCTGCGAAGAGACACAGCCTGCCTTGGATCCCCTCAACCTTGTTACTGATGAACATGTTGAAGAGGACCAGACCCAGAACAGATTCCTGTGGAACCCTGCTTGTGACCTCCCTCTCTTCTTATTTAGCCCCATTGGCCACTACCTTCTGATGCATCCCCTTTAGCCAGTTACCTACCCAGTTTACTATGTTCTGAGCTGCACCCAGATCCTCCATCTTCTTCAGCAAGTGTCTGTGGGATGCCAAGTTGAAAGCCTTGCTGAAGTTGAAGTAGAACAAATCCATTGCAAGGCTCCTATCCAATTCCCTTGTTAAACAGTCTATCAGGTGAGTCTGACAAGACCTCCCTGCCACAAATCCATGTTGCTTACTATCCTAGAGACTGTTGCTCTCCAAGTAGTCCACAAGATCCTATTTTACCAGTGACTCCATCCATTTTCTTACAATAGAGATATGACTGACAGGTCTGTAGTTCCTTGCTTGTTCCTTGTACCCCCTATGGAGCGTAACTACGTTCACCACTCTCCAACACTTCTGAACCACCCCTGTCCTTAGAGAGCTGTTGAACAGACCTACTAGAGGATCATCCAGTTCCACTGCTAATTGCCTGAGTATCCTCAGATGCAACCCATCTGATTCTGGGGTCATAACAATCTTTAGGGTTGCCAGCCCTTTCAGGACCCTTTCACTAGTAAATGCTGACTGCCTCATCTCCAGGGCCCCCTTAATGACTGCGTGGATGCCACTGTCGAGCAAGGGTCCACTGTCCTCCCTAGTGAAAACTGAGCAAAAGTAATCGTTAAGGACAGCAGTCCTTTGCCCATCTGCCTTAATGACCCCATCCCCCTCTGTTAGCCTCACAACTCTCCTTGCTTCCTTTTTTCATTAATAAACTTGATGAACCATTTTTCTCCATTCTTGGCCCCCTACACAATATGCAGCTCTGTGTCTGCTTTTGCCTCCCAAACTGAACTGTCTGCCTCCTTATTTCAAAGCAAATATTTTTGCCATTCTACCTCCCCCTGCTTTTCTTTAAATTTGTAGAAGGCCTTTTTCTTGGCCATCACTGCTTACCTGACCCTTGCCAAGAACTACAGTGTTCTCCTGAACCTGTTCTTTTTGGTTACTGTTCTCAAGCATACCTTAGATGCCCTGCAAATGGCCCCCTTAGTTGCCCCCATCTTCTTCCACCCCATCTATGTTGTCCACCCCTACTAACTTGTCCCTGATCAGCTCCTTCAGCCTGTTGAAGTCTGCCCTTCTAAAATCGAAGACTTCAGCTCTTGATTGCGGTTACCAGACCTGAGAGCCAGTTCAAACCAAATGGAGTTGTGGTCATGGTTCCCTAACAATTCCTCTACTCCCACAGCTCCTACCACCACAGAGTTGGTGAGCACCACATCAAGAATTATGGTCTGCCTGGTGGGCTCCTTAAAGGGAAACATCCACTTGGAATCAGACCCCACCTCAGTGTGACATGGGGTTCAATTAGCATTTTCGCAAAATAAACTTTGTACCTACTTATAGTTTGTGGAATAATTTACTTTTTACCTGGTTGATCCTGCTGTCCCTCCCACCGGCATTTTGAATCTAAGTGCCCCTAGCAGTGTACTCACAACCTCCCGTGGCTGTCCTGAGAATGATGTATGAGATGGGGAGCAGCCGGAGGAGCATGCATAGGTTTAGTATATAGTTGGAGCTGGGGTATTTTTTTTTTGCGTTCCCCTCCGGTTTAGAATACATGATTTTCAATATCCATTGGTCATTAATGGTATGTTCATCACCGTGCTGTAGTAGTTGTTTACATGTTCTCATCCTTACCCAGTGGGTGTGTGCACCTACCCCCAACCCGAGTCTAGCCTAACCTAAGCTACGCTATCTAATCTATCTATACCCAACTAATCCCTCCACTTCAAATTTTTAGATTCAAAGTGTGTTACTAAGATGCAAAACTGGAGCCCATAATGCCTGAAACTTATGCAGGGAATTAATATCCATGCAGTAAAATCTTTCAAGTTTAATGCATTCTAAAAAAGATTTCTCCAGAGGTTATATTCTGAAGGTTCCTCTCTCTTCCAAAGTCTTGCTATGCATCATCTTGCATTTATAAGACCCATGTTCAAAATCTTTCTATTATTTTCTGTTGGGAGAATCTGAGTGTCTGAGAATCCTAAAAGGCAGATTTCTGATGCAAATTTTAGATTAGTGCCAAGAATTTTATTTAGAGTCTGATATATTTTACTCCAGAAAGGTGTAATTTTTACTGCAAGAGGCTATAGCATGAGTTAATGTACCCCTCTGGTTTTTACATTTTTAACCCAAGGAGATATGCTATGATTTATCTTGTTGAGCAGCTGGGGAGTATAATATATTCCGTGAAAAATATTAAACTGTATCTGGTTGAGTGTATTGTTAATAGTTGGGTTAACTGATTTTACAGTCTTTGTCCATTTGTTTTCTGAGATCTCTTTGTACAATTCTTTATGTCAGCTTTGTTTCAGTTTAGTTAAGGGCATCTGATGAAAAGATTGCAAACTTTTGTAAATTTTTGAGATATATTTACAGTTTTGATCCTTTGAAGAAATCCACATTTGAAGTGTTGCATTTTTGGGAATCTGTAAAGATTTCCTCATCTGCTCAACAAGATCAGCCCTAATCCTAAAGTAGTTAAGTTTCTCTGATCCAGGCATGTTATATAGGTTCTTAAGCGTTTCAAATGATACAAAATGTCCTCTTTGAAAAAGGTCCCCTATTTCCCACAAATTAAACCTAGCACAAGGATTAACTTCCTTCCTCTCACCCCTGCCAAAACCTCCCTCAATAACTTTAATAGGGCTATTTATATTAATTGTTATATTTTCTTTTATCTCTTTGTGAAAAAAAACATATGAGTTGATCTAATAGTCATTTTTTATTTTCTTTAATTCAGATATACTATACAACTTACACAAGTGATTATATGTTTTTTTCTTTATGAAAAGTCTTTTTTCAAATTCTACCCACCGGGGGCATTTTGTCCATAGTACTCTACTGTGTGGGACAGGATAGCAGCATATTGATAGTTTTTCAAATTTGGTAGATTTAGACCCCCAGATTACTGTTTTTCCATTAATTTTACCAAAGTCATTCTAGATCTTTTGTGCTTCCAAAGGAATTTCTGAATGCTTCTTTCAAGATTTTTGATCTGGGGTGTGGCCATCAAGATAGGAATTGTCTGGAAAACATAAAGTATTTTGGATAGTACATTCATCTTAATGACTTGTGTTCTGCCCATTAGAGTTAAGGGCAGATGGACTCATTTATCCAAGTCTTGTTTGATGGAAGATAATATGTAGTGCATATTAGTTTCAAAAGTTTGACTCAAATTTTTATTAAGACAAATACCTAAATAATTTATTTGATCTGACCTCATAGAAAAATTACCAAGTTCTGGGGGCGGGGGGTGTCCTCTAGAGTTCATTCTCAGTAACTCTGATTTTTTCCAATTAATCTTAAAGCCAGATATTTCTCCATATTGGTGGATTAAGTCCATAATTGTAGGTATACTGTAGCTGTCTTTGGGTTGCTTATATCCATAAGTATGCTGTCTGCATATAAGGATATCCTTAACCTTCTTTCTCCTACTGACGCTCCTTGGGTCTCAATATCATCTCTAAGAGCATTGACCAAAGTCTCAATAGATAAGGCAAAAAGTAAAGGGGAAATGGGATATCCCTGTCTAGTTCCTCGAGTCATACTGAAACTTTGGGAGAGATTTCCATTTGTAACCACTTTAGCTGTTGGTTTATTATAGATTAATTCTATCCAGCTGAGAAAATGATCTCTAACACCCAATCTTCTCAACACTTGGAACAGGTATTCCTACTCAACCCCCTCAAAAGCCTTCTCAGCATCCAATGACAGTAACACCACTTCAGAGTTTTTATGACTTTAAATTATATATAATGCATTTTTGATGTTATTAAAGCCTCTCCTTTTCTTAATAAATCCTGTTGGATCCTCATGGATTAATTCTGGGAGTATTTTTTCCAGTCTGGTAGGTAAAAGTTTTGTAGACATTTTATAGTCCAGATTCAACAGTGAGAATTGGTCTATATGAAGAACAATATTTGGGATCCTCCCCTTCTTTTGACATTACTATTATAACTGCTTCTTGAAATGAGTCTGGAACTTGTTTTGTAATGTTAAAAGAATTAAATAATTCAGTTAGAATAGGATATATCTTATCTCCCAAAATTTTGTAAAATTCACTAGGGAGTCCATCAGGACCAGGAGTTTTCCCTTTTGTCATATTTTTGATAGTAATTGCTACATCTTCTAAAGATATTGGGGTGTCTAACAAGTCTTTCTGCATTTCAGAGATAGATTATATTACTATCTGAAAGGGGGAGTTTATAGTATTATTATTACATTTGGAAGTATACAATATTTTATAAAATTTTTCAAATTCTTTGTTAATGGATACTGGATCTTTAGTTAAAAGTTTTCAGCATGAATTTTGATAATTTGCCTATCAGGTTTTTTCTTTCTGAATTTGATATGCTAGAACTTAACCAGATTTATCTGCTTGTGAGTAGTATCTGGCACTAGAATGATGAATTGCTCTTCCCATTCATTATAGAATTGAATCTATGTTTTAAATTATTGAGGGTATTTAAATATTCTTCTAGATTTGTATGCATGTGTCTCATTTCAGCTTTTTTAATATCAACTTCTAAACTTGTTACTTCTTTTTTCCTTTTCTGAATAATCTCAAATTTATATTTTATTATTTGCCTTCTTTGGGTAGCTTTTAATGCATCCTAGGCAATATTGATAGGGGTTTCTTTATTACAGTTAAATATAAGAAATGTTTCTAGTTGCTCTGTAATGAAATCTGGAAATTGTTTGTCCTTATGGAGAAGAGGGTCCATTATTCAGTTTCTAGAGGAATTATTCAAATCTAAGTTAATGGAACATGGTAGAGCTGAGTGATCAGAGAGACTAATACCCTCATAATTAATTTTTATTATCGTTGATGTTATACGAAGAGAGCTCAATATCCAATCAGTCCCTGAGTATGATTGATGCCTATGAGAGAAATGGGAAAACTCCACAAGGTTAGAGTTCACATAGCGCCATAAATCATATAAACCCAAAGCTTCCATACTTTTATGGATTACTTCTACGGATTTTGACAGGGTCGAGTGGGAGCCCAATTTATCCAAGCTGGGATTCAACACTGTGTTGAAATCTCTTCCTATAATCATTGGGTGTTGGAACTGGGCTAATGTGGTGAAGAAATCCACAAACAAATGTGGAGAGTCTTCATTCAGTGTGTATATTTTTATATTTATTTATTTATTTATTTTTGAAAGTCGGATTTACAACCTTTGAGTCAGGGACTCATTTACAAAGGCACCTCGTCGCAGGGAGGGTAGACATGGTAACAGTGTGAGATACAACAGTGGTAACATACAGGTGCAATACAGATAACAAAAGAACACGATATAACAGAGGTTTACAGAATAAAGTTACATGCAATAAATAGCAATTGTATAAAGTATAACAATAGTAGAAGTCACAACCCTGGTCATACTGGGGAAATACATATGTGGAAGGGTGGGGGGACAGGGGTGAGGAAAAGAAAAAAAAGGGAGGGAAGCAGTCCAACGGACATTGTCAAGGTTATGGGTCAGAAATGGGGAGGGATCCCAACATTAGGTTGATTAAGGGCAACTACAGCTTCGGGCGCAAAAGAGGTGGTTACGGAGAGTGACTTTAAAGGGACCAATTTTGGTAGACTTAGTGACAGAGGGCGGGAGGGAGTTGAACCATGTATGGGCGAAGTAGTGGAAGGACCTTTGGTCTAAGGAGGTCTTGGTATGGGGCACCAGAAAGGTGGCCTTAACTGAGCTATGGGTGGCAACAGATGGGGATGCAAGCCGCAGGGATGTGGTGACCCCTGGGGAGGAGAGTCCTAGCAGGGATTTTTAGGCAAGTAAGCAGGTTTGGTAGTGCAGGCGCTCCTCCAAGGTGAGCAGGTTGGCAGTGAAATAGAGCAGGCAAGTATGGGTGTGTAGGGATGCACCTGCTATTGTTAGGATTTCATTCTGTGTGTTAACCTGTAAGATAGTACATACATGGTTAATATCAATTGTTTTATTAATAATTTCTACTTTATGTTTTCTAGCAAAAATAATGGCCACACCTTTGGATTTTCCATTAGACCCCGTATAAAATGCTACCCCCCATCATTTACAGAATTTTTCAAATTCTCCCTGAATCAGGTGTGTCTCCTGCAAAATTAAACAGTCCGCCTGAAGTCTTTAACTGATGCAATTATTATTTTCCTTTTAATTGGGTTTTTAACCCCATTAACATTCCAAGACAATATATTAAAACCCATCATTAGGTAGTATTCTTATTTTTAAAATAGAGGCCTCAAATTATCTGATGTACCAAGGAGTAACTAGGTATGAGGGTTGGATGTACCATCCTTAAGCTCATCTTTAGTAACTTTCCTATCAAAATGGTATCTTTCTCTCCACTTTTGATCTTTGTTTTCCCTGCCAGCCTATTCTGAGTCCCTACTTCTAACCTCCCTCTATCTCCTTGGACTATGGTGACAGACACGGAAAAACATATACAATCAAAATGGGGTCCAATTACCCCAAACTACAGCTTTTGGACTCCTAACTAGTAAGTAATTAAAGTCAATTTGACTACTAATAACTAAGTTTACCTTCTGTAGGTTAATTAAAAACAGCTCCCCTGTGTGCTGGAGTGAGTGTGCAAAGGTGTAAAGAAGAAAATAGCATTTTTCCCCCTTTGATGCTTCATTCTTTCTGAATTCCTTCATTATTAATGTGCCCCTTCACATCAGATGTAGTCTACAAGATGTGTCTCTAAATTATTTAGTGCGATTAGATCCCATTATTTACAATTAATTCCAGATATTCTTTTGCTTCCTGAGGGGAATTTTTCACCTTAGATTTGCCTCTGAAGGAAATTTTCAAAGTGGAAGAAGTTGGGTGAGAAAAGGTGATTTAATTTTCCCATAAATATTGTTTAATCTCTTTGAAGGCATTTCTTCTTCTTTTTTTTTGTAGCTCTGGGCTTAAATGCGGGAAAATTTAGATCTGTGACCCTTGTAATAACAGCAGCTTCTTTTTTCTTACTTCCTTCAAGACAAGCTCTCTTTCTTGATATTTTTAAAATTTTACAAAAATGATTCTAGGGTATCTAGCATTGGGTTGGTGGAATACGGGTGACCTATGGGCTCTCTCAAGCTCTATTTTGTTTTCTGGAAAGCTTTTCCCAACCAAATCTGAGAGCCACTTCTCACAGAATGCTAAAATATCTTCATTCTCAGCCCCTTATTGGACCCCCAGAATTTTAAGATTCTCCCTTCTTGATTGCGACTCAAGATCTGTGATTTTTTCCTGTATTTTCCCCCATTTCTTCTTTATCTCCTCTAACATCTCTCTTGATTTGTGGTAGAGCGTCTTCTGTATCTGAGGTCCATTATTCATTTTCAGTTATTCATTGATGGAGACCTCATAGTTCGAATCTCATTCCTTTCATTTCCTCCTGTACATTAGTAATTTTAAATTCCAGTCTTGAAAATCCTTGTCTGATCGCCTCTAAAATGTCTCCATTCTGGTCTTCTGCTTTTCCATCTGAGCTTTCCTCTTTTTATTATTTTGTTTTTTCTCTATTGGTCTGGCTCCCAAATTTTCCATATTTTTAATTAGGCTGGCTGAATGAGTTTCAAGGTCAGTACCTAATAGTTGACCAGTTGGAAAGAAGGAGGAAGGGCCCTTTCTTTTACCATTATATTCAGAGGTCTCAATCAAAATCTCTGGAGACACTGATTTCCCACTGAAAGGACTATTGGGTGATGTGCCTTGGCAAGGACAGGGTTAGGAACACACAGACCTATTCCTCTTGCCCTAGTGCTATCAAGTTCCCCACTTTATTTTCTATAGGGGTGCCCTCACCTTCAGTCAAACTCTTTTTAGATGTATTATGTGAGTTAGGTGGATTAGAAGGCAGTACTGTTGGAGAATTATCATAGTTTTGCATAGCCCCTTCATTTTCTTCTACATTTTAAGTTGTTTTAGAAACAGCTGATTCAGGGGTAAACAGCTTTGTAAAGACTGCTTCAGAAAGCATAGCCCAATCTTGTGAAGTGCCAGTAGTTTGATTTCAACTCAGATAATTTATTTCTTTGGTTCCCTGGCTTCTGTTTAATCTGTGTTCATTTTTGGACCAGGCTGTGGCCCCCCTTCCCCGTCTACAGATTGCAAGTTAAGCAATTGGAATTCACAGGGAGTGTTGTGATAATCTGTATTTCTACCTTTTTCCAAGAAACTTGTTTCTTCAGGTTCAATTTGTGGTATTTTGTATGTGGTATTTTTGAAACTATCTGTTTTTTTATTATCCAGAGGCCTTCCTCGGCCCCTAGCTTGTGGTTTTGATGGAGGAGCCATGACACCTAATGCTGCATGAGGTGTGGGTCTGTCTGGGGAATTAGGTGCACTACGGGTACTGCTGTGCATCATTTTTTTCCCTGCTAACATTGTTCCCTGGCTTTTCAACAAAGTAGCTTTTAATCTCCATCAGGTTTCTTGGTTTGTTTGCTATGTTTTAATATCATTGTGGGAAATCGGTAAGCTTTTGTTACTGAGCGGCAGTGTTTACTGCACCGTTAGGGATAGAAGGAGGTTCTGGTATGGTTTACAGCAATTACGTACACCTGGCTTGCAGAACAAGTTTAATTTATTTAACAAGTCAATGTTTCTCCAAATTTACCAAAAGCATTATTCACTCTCTGCATCTCCTGTTCCTTTTTTTTTTGTTTAAACAACCTTTCGGCTGTTGATACAGATCTTACAATTTTCTTAGAGCACACAGAAGTAAATTTGTTTACCCGATAGAAGTTTACACAGGACCTTCACTGAAGTGGAAAAAGGTAGGCGTTTACTCACTGCTTTTCCCCGTCTACCATATTAAAGCTTTCTTTGAAGATGAGCAGTGAGCACACTTTCCTGCTTCACATGTTTGTAGAGTTTAGTAGCCAAAACAAAATCCTTGACTGCGGAGCTCCATGCTGCAGGCTAACATGCAGATGTCATCATTCCAGACCCACCTCCCCCCACTTGAGTCAGTGGGGCTTCATGGATCTCTCATAGTTGGAGCTGTTAATAGCTCATGTCCTGATGCTATACCGTGACCAAGTATAGGCTGGCAGTAAAGTTTTCCTATTTCTGGTGCAATGGCAGGAGATCATGGCAGAGGACTGGTTCCTTGAGATAATTCTAGCACGTCATGCCCTGGACCTACTTACACCCCCTCTGGTGCATTGTCCAAGTACTTGTCATCACCCTCCAGGTCACTTCTAAGTCTTACTAACAGAAGTCCAGAGTCTTTTAGACAAGCAGGCCATTCAGCCCATTCCTCTGATGAAATGGACTCAGAGTTTCCATTCCAGATTCATACTGGTTTCAAAGAAAATGGGTGATTTATAATAGCATCCTAGATTTCTGGCACCTGAATGAGGACACTGCATGTATAAAAGTTCTGAATGTTCTCCCTTCAGTCTCTTCTTCTGCTTTTGCAAAGGATTAGCTATGTGCCCCCAATATGCAACATGCATATCTGCATTTCAAGATTTGGCACGGCCATTGGCAATATCTGTACTTCCTTTTGGAGGGCAGGCACTGTCAATTTCATGTCTCGCCACTTAGCTTATCCTCGGTGCTGTGTCAGTCTTCATCAAGCATTTAGCTGTGGTGGCCTGCACCTTAACTGGACAGGCCTTTATGTATTCCTGTACCTGGGCAATTGGCTTCTAAAGGTGCCATCCCAGGATGTGGCTTTACAGACTCTGTTTCAGATTTGCCAGTTGTTTGATCAACTGGGACTCTTGGTGAGTGAATAAAAATTAGTTATGAACCACTGCCAGCATCTACAACTTATAGGTGCACTATTGAACACAAGGTATAAGACTTACTGACATGAGTAATTCAAAAACAAATGACAGGGTAGCACCTGGGAACGCCGTGCCTAAGCCACAATTTCAGGTAGAAACAGGAAGTAAAAAATGATTTGGCCAGCACTGGCTACTCACAGTTCTCGTTTTCTCAAGGTGA
Organism: Neoceratodus forsteri; assembly: GCA_016271365.2. NCBI lineage: Eukaryota > Metazoa > Chordata > Ceratodontiformes > Ceratodontidae > Neoceratodus > Neoceratodus forsteri. The sequence continues at coordinate 32,400,817 of CM057456.1, forward strand.
TTTAAAGCAAGCAACGTTTTCAGACAGTAGAAACAACTCCTGGAGATCTAGACTGGTGCAAACAGTGTTTTATTTTATTAAAGTGTGCAACACCTAGCAAACTCAGTCCCTCCTAGGTGCAGGTTGTCCCCTCCTTTACTCTCTAGCAACAACAATCCTGACGCATTTCGCACCCTCTAACACTTAATCTTAGGAATGACAAGGTATGCCAGCTATTCCCTTAAATAGGGAATATTTAAAGTGACAGCGTGAAAGTGAAAAATAAATCAATTTGAAATATATAAAAGCTTTAAGAACCCTTATAAATATAGTTAAAAATCAATCTTACATCCATTATTTATGTGTTATGTACTATACTTTTCAATTAAGCACATCATTTTTACTTTTACCAACTTTTCAAAGTCCATCTATTTAATTGTTTAGCCTTCTGCAAGATTTGTCCACATGAATTCACTGTGGTTCAGCAGAGGTTCAGCAGAGCAAGGTAACCCTGTAAAATGAAAACAAGAAATGTGTAGTATCATGTTCACACAAATTCCTACTTACTGACATGAGTCCAGACTCATTCATCCTGGATCCCTGTGCAGAAATGATCATGGCCGAGGTGACACTGGTTGTTTCCAGATCCCAGGTCACCATTTCTGTAGCCCACCTCCATGTGCGCATCCCTCAGGGAATACTTTGTGCTCAGTGGGCCCAGGCATTTCATGCCCTGGGCCATCCCATTTGTGTCATGGATCCCTTGCGCAGAGCCCTTTGCTAGTGGCAAAATCACTCACATTTCTTTCTCTGTTACCCATTTCTCTGGCCACCCTAAGGTGGTCTTCACCATGGACACCTCTGGGAAAGTCTGGGGGGTACATTTGTTAGACCTTCAGACACAGGATGTATGTTCCTCCATAGAACGCTCTTCTCACATCAACATTCTGGAGATGAGGGCTGATTTTTTTGGCCTATGGATTTTCACTCCTCACATTTAGGACCATCTGCTACTAGTCCAGATGGACAATGTTTATGTCATGCAGTACCTCAACAAACAAGGGGTACTCACTCCCACCCCCCTATGCAAAGAAGCCATGAGGGTGTTGGAGTGGGCCCTGAAACATGAAACATCATTGCAAAAAACTTTGTTAATGCACTAATTAGAGTTAAAGTGACAAAGTAGAAATATGGTATTAAAGTTTCAACCCCAATACCCATCTACTCTGCGGCAGCAATAGGGTATGAGGTGTTTTGAGTTGTCAACCCTAACGCCACCCCATTCTCATATACTGTACCCATCTCAATGTACTTACTCATGGAATGGGATGAGCGTTAGGGCTGACAACCACAAGGCACACCTTATGCCTGTTGCTGCCTGCAGGGTTGGGATGGGGTGTTAGAGTTAGAAACTCTAATGCCACATTTCCCTACTTTCGTTGCTTTAACCCTAACTGATGCATCAACAACTTTTTTTATAATGAATTTCTTTAATTTTTGAGATTGTCCTTTTTCTGTAATTACTTTTTATAAATGCATGAGTGTTTTTTCTATAATTGGTTTTTATAAACACAAGTTACTATAAAAAAACAAAAACAAAAAAAAAGCTTTTGACCATACTCAGTGGGGGCTGTGGGATCCTAATCCAGGTGTCCAGACTCATAGACCAGAGCCTTTGCCACTACACTGTATTGCCTCCTTTGATCACTGTGTCAATGTCCTGGTATCCAAAGTCAAGACAATTATAAACTAAAACAGCCAATAATACTTTCCGGTTTCTCTGTATTGCCAAAAGTTTTTTTTTTTTTTACTTTTCATATTTCTAAGTCATTGAATTGTCAGAAACATTTTAAATTCACATGAATCCAAAAACAATACTCTAATATCTATTTTAAAAAAATGAATACTTTCCTTTTGTAGCCCATGTTTCAAAACAATTCACATCTTCAGTCTGTTAATATCCAAAAGTAAACCAAAAAGAAATTGTTGTAAACACTGGTTTTGCACAGATCAAGCTTCCCAAAAAGGGATAGGTTGTAGGTTTTTCATCTGATTTTTCCAATTCCCTCAATTTAAAGAAAAACAAGCATGCAAATCAGCTCACGATTACTCATGAGCTATGGTTACAGTGACATTTTAAAAGCATGGGGCACATAAGGAACTGTTCTTCTTGCAACATGAACAGGTGAAACCAAAAATAAATTGTTGTAAACAATGATTTTGAACAGATCAAGCCCACCAAAGAGGGATAGCTTATAGTGTTCACTTGATTTTTCCAATTCCCTCAATTTTAAAAAATGAGCATGCAAATCTGCTCATGATTATTCACGAGCTATGAAGTGACTCTAGGCGCCCAAGCCATGCTCCTTCATGCAAGTATTTTGAAGTGCTTACTGACCATGTTCAGAATCAGAATTTTTAAAATTAAATTACTTTGGAACAAAATATTTTTTCATCAAACCAGAGAAAAGCACATTTGTGGGCCAAGCCCACAGACAAATAAGGCTGCAATTACACTGTCTCAAAAAGTAAGGAAATTCATTGCAAAAAACTACATTAATGCATCAGTTAGGGTTGAACATAAAGCAACAAATGTAGGGAAATATGACATTATGGTTTCCAACCCTAAAATACCTGCCCCACCCTTAAGCGAATGAGGGTGGAGTCTTTCTTGGGGTTGTCAACCCTAACGCTCACCCCATTGTATGCACTCATGAAACATACACACCTGTCTCCATCACATCTTTGCTCTTCTGTTACTGCAATGGGGTGAGCTTTGTAGTTGACAACCCCAAGGAAGACCCACCCCTCATTTGCTTTGGGGGGGCAGGCGTTTTAAGGCTGGAAACCCTAATGTCATATTTCCCTACATTTGTTGCTTTATCTTCAACCCTAACTGATGCATTAACATAGTCTTTTGCAATTAATATATACAGTGTATATAAATATATTAATAGCTTCACCTCCGTTCAATGGAATTGCACTACATTTTGCATGCACAGTCTGGAGGGCAAGGCGTCCTGATTTTCCAAGTTTCATTGCAGTCAGATGTGCGGATCCCAAGATCCAGATAATTCATTTTTAGGAAAATAATCTCTTTTTGCTGTTTATATGTCATCACCTACAGCCCAGAAGGTTTGGAATTTTGGTCTGAAATTTTCAGAGTAGAAAAGGTACACTGCAGAATGATGCTTTTCATTGGTTTGGTGAAAATATGAATCCATTTCCATGTTATAAGCATTTGAAATTTGGGCCCTGAGCGTGCTCAGTAGGGTATCAAACGTCTATCCAAAAGACACTACTGAGCATACTCAGAACTGAAATTTCAAATCCTTATAACTTGGCAATGGATTAATATTTCTTCACCAAACCAGCAAAAGGCATATTTGTGGGCCAAGCCCTTTCTACCCTGAAAATTCCAGATCAAATTCTAAACCATCTGAGCCATAGATGATGACAAAAAACAGCAACAAATGGTGATTTTTTAAAACTTTTTTCGCTATCTGGACTCATAATCTACACTTACGGCTGGAAGGAAACTTGGTCAGGCAAGAGATCTATACTCTAAGACTTCGTATGCAACATTTTGTGCAAATCCGTTTAACGGTTGCAAAGATATTAAAGTGAAAAGATGGCATCTCACAAAAAATGATTTTTTTTTCTCTCACAAAAAGGGATAGTTGCCTTACAACAAAGAGTTCTTTTTCTTGAGACCAGATTCATCTTCCATTCCAGGAAGCTATTCAAAAGACTGAACTGAGCATGCTCAGAACCTGAAACTATAAAATTAAATAACTTTGGAATGGATTCTTTTTTTCACCAAACCAGTCAAATCCACTTCTGTGAGGCATGCCCTTTCTACCCTGAAAATGCCAGACCAAAATTCCATACCATTTGGGCACAGAGAGATGACAAAAAAAGTGCACAAAATAGTGATTTTTAATGTTTTAGCACTATGTGCAGCTCGGAATCCACAAATCTGACTAAAACTAAACTTCACACATCATGAGATCTACCACACAAGACTGCTCATGCAAGCTTTCATGCAAATCTGTTGAACAGTTGCAAAGTTACTAAAGTGCAAAGTTTGAGGTTTAACATAGAGACTCTTGCTCAACCCTAACTATGATCACAGTCTTATTTCTGCCTAGAGTCCAGACTCATTCATTCTGGAACCCTGTGCAGAAATTATTATGGCACAGACCACACGGCACACCACACTCAAACAAAAAATACTTAAATCCAGAGTATGGTAAATAATCTTTTACCTTTTATTGTGTCACAGACAGAACAAAAAATACCGGCCCTTTGAGAAAGCCTATCGGTAAAACCTTAGGAAGTTCACTTGCTCCTGTGGGGGCTGGTATTTTTTGTTCTATCTGTGCCACAATAAAAGGTATAAGATTATTTACCCTACCTTGGATTTAAATATTTTTTGTTGGAGTATGGTGTGTGCTGTGACTGGTCTGGCTCATATTCAAGTTTTGTCACTGGCACTCATCCCACTGAGCGTCTCTCTCTCTCTCTCTCTCTCTGTCTGCAAAGAAATTATTATGGCTCAGGTGACACAAGTTGTTTCCAGATCCCAGTTCAACATTCCTATAGGTTTCCTCCATATGTGTATCCCTCAGGGGATACTTTGTGCACAGTGGGACCAAGCATTTCAAGTCCTGGGCCTCCCCATTTTAGTCATGGACCTCTTACACAGGGTCCTTTTCTAGTTGCAAGATCATTCTCATTTCCTTTCCTGTTCCCCATTTCTTTAGCCACCCTATGGTGGTTCTTATGATGGACACCTCTGGGAGAGGCTGGGGGGCATATTTGGTGGACCTACAAACATAGGGTGTCTGTTCCTCCATAGAACACTTTTACACATTAACACTTTGGAGATGAGGGCTTTTTCTTGGCCTATTGGCTTTCACCCCTCACATTCAGGACTATCTGCTACTAGTCCAGATGGACAATGTTTATATCATGCACTACCTCAAAAAACATGGGAGTACCCACTCCTGCCCCCTATGCAAATAAGCCATGAGGTGTTGGAGTGGGCTCCAGAACATGATTTTATATATATATATATATATATATAGATATATATATATATATATATATATATATATATATAGATATATATCTGTAATAGATAACCCACTCTTAGGTGTGCGGTCACGCTCTGATATATGCATGCCTTGGTGTGCGTCAACCAGCCAAGGCATGCGTATATCAGAGCATGACTGCACACTGTAAAGTGGCTTATCTATCTTATAAAATGCAAAATTGTTTTTTAGGGGGGTTAAAGTGCAGGTGTGCGGTAGCACTTTGATATACGCACGGTCATGTGATGGGATCCAACAAATCAGCAGACATAATTATTCCTGCCCATTTTACACACACACACACATATATACAGTACATATATATATATATATATATATATATATATATATATATATATATATATATATATATATTCTGCCTGGAGACCATCTAGCATACATTGACCTTCAGGATGCCTATCTGCATGTCTCAATCCAACGAGGACATCACCAATTCCACTGATTTTGCATTAACTATTGTCGTCATTACTGGGCACAGCCCTTCAGTCTTGCAGTGGCACCCACTGTGTTCATCAAAGAGATGCAGCCCTGATGGCAGCTCTCCAGATAGAAGGATTTCTTGTCCACCCATACCTAGAAGTGTGGCTCATCAGGGTGGGCTCTCTCTCCAAAGCACAGAGTGCAGTTGTTACAGTACCCACTATGTGGCAGGATCACACGTGGATCATCAACCTCAATTAGCGCTAACTTCTATCATCTCAAAAATGAGCACCTGGGAGCAGTGTCCTGTGAGGCAAAACAACACTCACTCTAGCTCCGCATCACATTCAGGCCATGGCTCAGGCCTACTCTGCTGTCCGAGCCACGAGGAACGTGACAGCTCATAACATCATGCATTTGCTAAGGCTCATGGTAAGCTGCATGGTTCTTTTTTTTTAACATTATTTTTTTAAAAACTTTATTTTTATATTTCCACTGTATACAAGACACAGTTAAAAAAAACTATAGATAGGGATCTTATACAAACATATACACTGTTAGCAAGGGAGTACATCATTTTTACAGGTGGTCAAGGTCTTGGGAGCTGCAACTGCACCATCTAAGCCACTGGAACCCTCAAACTATGCAGCTGTCATTGAAGATCCCTTTTTCACCAGGACTATGAATCAGCTTACACTCTTGGACATTCCCAGACCACCACAGGCTAGGAGTACCTCTAGAGCAGCAAGTTCCAGTCAGGCATGCCAGCCTGATGGGGGTAGGGTGTGAGGTTGAGCACAACAGCCCTGGCACAGTATCTATAATGGAGTGCAAACCTCCAAGCAATGTCATGAAATGATGGCAGTATTTCAGGTTCTCCTGTCCTTTCAAAAGCAAGTTTTGGGAGAGAACCCTCCTTGGTCAAATATACTAAAGATATTACACAAGCTCAAATGGGAAATAACAAGTCTGATTTGGGTAACCCCCAGGTAGCTGAGGAGGCCCTGATACTTGGATCTGGTGGATGTGCTGGTCCCTCAACCTCAGACTAGATGACCTCCAGCAAGTGCGTATTCTGCATCCAGATCCACGATGACTGCAGCTTGTAGCATGGCTGCTGAATGCAGATGATTTTTAAATGCAGGATGCTCCCACAAGGCGGTGAAAATCCTTCTGGAATCTCAGAAACTCCCCAAAAAACACTGCTCTTCATGCATGCACACACACATGACTTTCTACAGGAGAGGTTAAACAAAGGTCTGTCACCTAGCTCACTTTGGGTTCAAGTAGTGACCTTTAGGGATCGTTTTGAGAAAGACAGGGTCCCTTTCTATGAGTCAGCACCTAAATACAGTTCAGAGTGTGTGACAAGATTAAGCACTGGATCAGACTGCTAGTGCCTACTTGGTACCTTAATGGGGTTCTGAAAGCCCTCAGGGAGTCCCCTTTTGAGCATTCAGGCAGGTCTCTTTGTTTCTGATGCTCAGGGTTCTCTACCTTGTGGCAATTTGCTTGGCATGGCAAGTTGAGGGAATGCAGGTCCTCTCTCACTAGGAGCTGTGGTCCTCTGGTCTGTGCTTGCATTCACCCCCAAAGGATTCCTTGGACATTCACAGGAATCAAGAGATTGTCCTCCTTCCTCTATCCCTTTTCCGGTGAATAAGAAATGTCATATCCATTCCATCAATGTCTGTTGGGCACTCAGAATCAATATGCGCTGTGCAGCAGACACCCATAAGGAAATAATCACTTTTTCATGCTTAATGGGGGAAGCAAGGGCTGACACCAACCAACTGCACCTTGGCTAGATGGCTATGTATGGGTATCATACAGGCTTAACAAGCCAAAGGGCTCCCTCCTCAACCAGTGGTTAGAGCCCACTCCACAACAGAAATTTTATTTATTGAAGATTTCTGAATTCAAACCTTTGAGTCAGAGACTCATTTACAAAGGCTCCACGTCAGAATACAAACACTGATAGACAGGAATAAAACAAGTAAACATATAGAGGAGGGTTTCATATAACTGAATAATGGGTGTGTAATACAATACAATGGGAATGCTAAGCAGTACAGTTATACAGAGTTTAATACGTAGGAGACAATAGCTATGAGAAACTATGGCAAAATAGGTACCAGCTTGAGGAGAGGCAGGATGAACCCCTTTGTCAGTGGGTATAAAGGCAGGATGAGGGTCCTTTGTCAGTGGAAGAGGAGGTTAGGGGTAAAGGATGCTTGAGGAAAGGATTGAGGAGAGAGGAGGGTGGAGGCCAGAGTCAATAACTGTCGTAACAGAGTCAGAAATGTCAGTGTTCGGGGCTGAGTGTGTGGTAACTGCACTGCAGCATATTTCTAAGGCTGTGACCTAGTCCCCTCCACAAATGTTTGTCAAACACTACCCCTTAGATGTGTTCAGTCCTGCTGATGCGGCACTTGTCAGTTGAACTGCTTGAATTACCAATAAATAGAATAAAGCTCCAGACCTGTTCACTAGCTAAAAAGGCGCTCTGGGGACTAACACCCCCGCTTTAACAGACTGCTTCCACACTGCCTCCAACCAATACAACACCAGGAACAGGACCAGAAATATCTTTAAGCCTCCTTTCAGGTATACTCAGCTGGGCAAGCAGTCATTTGCTGTCAGGGCCGCTAACTGGTTAAATGTACTGCCTGATACACCACTAAATCTCTACAAGTTTAATCAGTTTAAGAGACCTTTGAGGTCTGCTTTTTCAGTCCTATGCAAATGTAACCTTGAGCAGTTTTATTTGGTTTCTCTCTGAACATTTCCTGTGACTTTTATGTAACGGTCTATTGATTTTTTTTTTTTCGAACTGTATGCAATTGTTCTACCTTATGTGCTTTGAGCCGGATTCAACTGCATTTTTCTCTAGAACTGCTTATTGTTCTTGTAATGCTTTTTGTGATTATGTATTTGACCTGGAAACTTTGCAAATGAGCACTTGTGCTCAAAGGCAGTCTCTGAAGTTTTCAATAAATAAACAAAAAATTAAAATTTTTTTATATCTTGGACCATGGCTGACAGCCCTTACTATCCTCAGATACCAATGCAATATGTGTCAGTGTGGCTAGAATAAGCCTGTAGTCAATGGCTGTCTAGCATGTCTAGCAGTAGCAGAGGAATGTACCAAAAAGTGTGTGTGCGTGGTGGGGGGGGTCAGAATTGCATAGAACAGCTTAGTCTAGTGTGCGAGGAAAACAATTGCCTTCTTAAATGTACTTTAGTCAACATAACAAGTTTTTTTTGTGATCATAAATAATCCACACATGTTGATGAATATCCCATGATTTATTAACAGAAATGCATGGGTTATTCATGATTATCAAAACAGTACAGGGTCAGGATTTGTAGCTTTTGAAGAGGTTTGAGAAAAGAAACAAAGCCAAAAATATCTACAGTATACAGTGCAACTCATACAACAGTAAAACAAAATATTCCACAGAGATTTTCCACAAAGTATAATTTTGGCTGCCTGAATTTTCAGTGTATGTTGAGTACCAAAAGGTGTAAAAAGCAGTCTCCCTGGTGGCATTGGAGAAATCCCACCAGTGTCATTTTAATACTGCTCCACTGATTGAATGTGGGGGTGTCACAATTCATTGTCTGACTCTTCAGCTACAAAAGTGTGGGGTCTGCTGACCCCCTGGCTCTGCCGCCTATGCTGTTCAGGGCTAGGACTGGGGAGAACAGGATACTGTGGCCACTTTGCACACCATACAATACTCATGTTCAGCCATGCTTGCACCAAATGGATGCTGCCAAAGCCTAGACCTTGGTACCTCTCCTGCTAAATCCCTGATTCCCTTACCCATGAGAGGAACTGGGGTCACCACCATGTGCAAGTACTAGAGCTGCATAGTACACGTGCATGTTGCATAGCCATTGTGTATTGCTAGAATGTTACTGATGTGTGCCTTTTATGTCACTCCTGACCAAACTCTGGTGTATTGAAGCCATTAGGCCACAGTCAGAAGCTCCCAGGAGGAGCAAGAGAAGGAAGATAGCAGTGGAAAGAAGAGACAATGGAAGGATGAGAAGTGTGCCAGGATTCTCTACTTAGCCCTAGGAGACCCCTCAATGTCTTTGGAGGATGATGATCCTGAAGGAAGACCACCAGATGGTGAAGTGGCAGAACAGACCACCCCAGCACTGGGAGGGGGCAGGATGGACTGCTCCCACAACTTAGGCCCTGCTGTTTTGCAGGCCAGTAAGGATCCTTGGTGTACTGTATCTCAGTAGCCAGGACTAACACCTGGGCCTGATACAATGAGGCCTAGTTCCCTTGCAGGCCAGGCCTGGGTGTGACATGTCCCGGAGATCGGGACAACTTCCCGTGGGCTGACAGGTTTTGTATTACTGACTGTAACTCCCCTGTCGGGGGCTTACCTGTTTGCCCCTCGGGGCTCCTCTGTTTTCTCTGGTCTGGTCCCCCTGCTTCCCCAGTTTCCCCATAATGCTCCCTGTTCTCCTGGTCCTGGCCCGAGTCCCCATAGTGTCCATGGCTTCTCCATCCAGCCACAGTGTGTGTTGTTTCTAAACTGGGTCTGGAGGAGCTAAACTATAGAGCCGCCTTGCTGCCTGCAGTTTAAAATGGGCAGTGGCAGTCTGCATATACATGGGAGTGCATGGTTGTTTTCGGCTGTCCTACGGCCATACGAGTGCCTCTCCGGTGGTCCCGGTCCCAGAATTCATACTATCGGAGACCTGAAGAAGGCTCTGGAGAAGACAAAATTGTTTTTTTTTTTTTAAGAAGAGCCAATGAACACCTTTTCTGGGTCCCGCCTCATGAATATTAATGAGACAGATTTAAGTATTGATGTTGGAGCCTGCCCAGTGCCGGGTGTAATCTAAAATCAGTGGTAGCGACAGGCAAAGGCATACCTCTCAACTGTCTTTGATTTTCATGGATATCTTGATTTTTGCCTCAGAAAATTCTTCTGTCCCTCCTAAATCTGGCATTTCTGTCGCTGAAGAGTAGGGATTTGAATCACAAAATAATGCCAGCCATTGGTGTTACAGTCTAATTCTCATTAAGAAAATGCTGTTCACACTAAGAAGCATGTTGTACACAGCTTCTGAAACTTATATTACTATTTTTTCAGATGTGTTCCTGATTTTGGTCATTTGTCCCTGATCATTTTAAGCCTTGTCCCTGATTTGTGATGAGGGAGGTTGAGAGGTATGGGCAAAGGAATGTTTACAATTGTTAATCTTGAGCATTGTGTAAAAGGGCAGAGAGGCTGCTATAATTACTGTATAATAAAAACATTTATTATGGCTGCAGGGGGACTGTAAAGTGGGACACTATATGAACTGCAGGGGGACAGTGAGTTCCAAGAGCAGCGACAGGAAGAGGGTTGAATGAAAATCGTAAATTGTATAGTTGCTTTGAGGAGCACAGGGACTGCTAACAGACTTTGAGGGCAGATGGAATTAAAAGTGATTCTGCTGGTTGCACCAGGGCATTAAAGTGGGGGCATTGGTGGGCTGCGTTTGAAACTGTTATTCAGCAGCCATGTTAGCAAACTTTGTCCCCTGTTTTAGCCAACAGAAGAGGCAGGATTGTTGCCAAGAACTGTGGGACTAAACAGAAGAGGTATGGGGGGAAAAATGGGGAAATACTTGACACCCTTTTGCAGAGCCAAACCGGTGTTGAAGGAGACTCATACATATTAGTTTTTGTTAAGGACAGTGAATGCAGCCAATGTGGAGCTGCCAGAGAGCTCCTAAAACCCAGATACAGTCTGGTTCCCAGTCAGTTCAATGGGAGCCCCTCCAGAAGGGGGGGGGAGCTCCAGCCCCTATACAGAAGATAGGGCTGTAAGGCTGGGAAAGGGCCTGCCTGGGGGTTGCAAGTCCCCCAGGGCCTAGGTTATGCCTTTCCCTATGGTGGAGGAGTGCGATGAAGGAGTTTGGATTCGCAGCTCTGCTGAGAGAGAGAGAGAGAGAGCTATACGGTCCTGCAACAGACTGCTGTGGGAAGAAGCTACTCTACCGTGAAGGTTCTGGAGTTAAACGGTAGTCTATTTCTGCACCTGAATGGTGAGAAGCCAGGATAAAAGGTATGAGGATAAAAGGCCTAAGGAAATGGTTATGGTTTTGGGAAATGGTTTAACGGAAAAAGGACTAGTTTTGGTGTAATGAAACGTGGTGTGGAGATCTCCCTGACATGTCAGAGGCTTGGCCAGTAAAACCAGGTAGCCTGCAAAGTGAGAAGAGAGAGCCTCTTCAAGTTTATTGGCACCTATACAGTGAGGAAAAGAAAATAAATTGTTTGTATTAAGGAGCTGGTCGGGTGAAATGGTGTTTGTTCAGTGCAAAGTTCAGGAGCCCTCAGTGAAGGCATTCAGTAGCACCTGCATGGTGAGGAAAAGAAAATGTCTGCATCACGAGACTGAACCAGTAAAAGGGAGCTTGGTCAGTGCCTAGTTCACAAGTCTCACTGGGACGGTGTGCTAAGTGAGGGCCCAGGGTCTGTGTGTTCTGCAAAGGGCGACAGCTGCCACGGTGGTAGTGTGGCTGAAGGTTGTTCTCTTAGCTGGAAGTGGCTATACTTCAAAAAAATTAAAAATTGCGAAACTGAGCTGAGCCAAAGAGATTGAGAATCTGCTCATTTTCAACCTGAAGCCAGGTGGTGAACCAACCAACCTCTACTGTGTGGGGTCGACTGGAACACAGGGAGCCCTGGGTGCATGCTTGTGTAACCCCCCTGCAAATGGGGGTTCCCAAAAGACTTCCAGAAGCTTGCTTGAATGCTCCAAGCCTGTATGGTGTTTGGCATTTAAGCCATTTATCAGTGAGTGTTTTTAGAGCCTCTGGTACTGTCTCTTTAAGAGCTGTCTGCTTGCAGACATAATTAGTTTGTATGGGGGGACTATGTGCTTCTCTGTTTGAGTACCACTCAAGCTGCTGCCAATTCACTCCATTTTGCAGTCACTAGGAGTGCAAAGGGAACCTATCTGAAAGATGTAACTGTTTGCCAGAAACCATTTAGAGTAATAATGAAATTACAGTTTGTCTAACCTGCTTTCTTTGCAGTCAGAACTGTGTCTGCCTAGTTCCCCATTCTGGTTTTGAACTGCTGAACTGGACCAATCAGTGTGGGGTAAGCTAGCTCTAAAATGGTGCCTTGGACGAATCAGAACTTGGACTCATAATCTGAGCCAGCCACAAGAGGATTGTATGGGCAGTGACTCTGGGAGATGTAGTTTAGACTTCGGCGCCTTTTTGGACCAACAGGAGCAGTCTATTGTGAGTGACAGCCAATCCAGTCAAGAACTGGTAGGAACTCAAAGGAAGTGCCTGGTTTTGTCTGTTGGAGTTTCAGTTGAGCTCTGGCAGTGAAGAAGGAAGGAGCCCTGTGCTTTTTCAGTGTGCAGTTTTAGTCGGGAAACATGTGTAAGGCCCAGAGTTCCGGTCTGCAGCTTGTGTAACTGCTTGTTAGGACTGAATCCATCCTGTGAAGAGAATCAAAGGATATCTGAAGAGTAGAAACCAGGCTCACCCTGTAGAAGACTGGAGAAATTGCTGAATTGCACTCGGTCTGTCAGGAACTGAATCTGCTGTGTGTTCTCCCGGGTATTGTGCAGTAATTGCGATTGGGATAGAGAAGCAGCCTGCCTGGTATAGTACTTTCTGTTTTACCATATAAATGTGTGAAGAGGCTTGTGTACCTCAAGTGAATCCTGCTGCCATTAAAGGACTTTTGCCTGTTACTGTTCACCATATAAATGTGTGAGGAGGCTTGGTTAGCTCAAGTGAATCCTACTGCCATTAAAGGACTTTTGCCTGTTGCAGTTTGCCATATAAATGTGTGAGGAGTCTCATGGAGCTCAAGAGTAGCCCTGCTGACATTGAAGGACCCTATCTTGTTTGGAGGTCATGAGTACTAATTCAGGGTCACTCCCTGTTGAATTGCCACATTGAATCCAAATGGAATCACTGTACTGCTGACTGTTTAAACTAATTTTTTTTTTCTCTGTGGGAAAGGGCCCCTACCAGCTGCCATGGTTTGGACTAGCCACAGGGCTTGGGTACCCAGGGACAGTAAGTGGTAGGGATAGGCCTGCGCACAGAGCCATAGGTAGATGAGTAAAGTGATAAGCTAATTAACCTGATTTCCCCCTGTCCTTGTTATATTCCCCCTAAATAAACCCGAGCTGCTTGTTTCAGCAAAGTTATACTGCCTGAGGTATTTGTCTATGTTAAAGTATTGTACTGTGATTGTTGCACTGTATCTTATTTTACAGGAGGTCCCAGTGCCTGAACCAGCCCTGGGGGTAAGTGTATACTGTGAAGGTAATTTGATGTATTGTGTGGGCCACTAGTGGGAAGAAAGGGGTTGCAGTGTCCCAGAGGGCTGTGACCAAGTAATTTTAACTATTGCAAACCCTGACCTCTGGGTGGAGGCACCCACCATTGGATCCAGGCCCTCAACCTGTTAGTGGCAAATCAGGCAGGGGTAGTAGCCCCTGGGATAGCGCCATCTAGGGGTTACATCTTGGAGGCTCACCGCTGGGATTGTGTGTCCTCTAGTGGCCATAGTTACAAACCACTGTTAAGGAAAAAAAAAAAAATGGGTACCCCGACAGAAGTGGCTGTGCACCGGCTGGTGGAGTGGTGTACTGGGGAGGAGATCGACCCCCAAAATGCTATGCTTATCCTGGACATCCCCCTGGGTATCAATACGGACACTGTGCAGGGAGTACTTTCCAAGGTGGAAGGTTTACAAAACCCTGTGGTGGTGGGTCGGCATGCTAATCTGCTCACCCACACTTTCCTGGCCCTAGTAGAGTTTAAGGATCCCATAGATAGCTCCAAAGTGCCACAGACCATTACCCCAGAGGGAGCCCTCACTGACTGGAGAGTGATAACTAAGGACAGTAAAGACCCGGTGGGGAATGAACCCCACCACTATCTGAAACTTTTGAGGAGAAATTTGCTAAATGGTTGCTGGGGAGGGGAAACTGTGGAGGACTTGAAGAAACTATTCTTGCCACCTGGGGTGTTCCTCCCAACACCTCTCCGCCTCAGTACCTGTAATGATGGCTGAACCAATGCAGACTCCTATTTCTGCACCTGCCATTAGTCACGACTCTACCGAAGGTTGAGGATCTTCTCTGGCACCCTCCCCACCCCCCAAGGGGAGGATGACTGGGAGACCTGGATAGACTATGTTGCCCCCCAAGTGCTAGAATGGCAATGCTCGGAAGCCGAAAAGCGAAAGAGGGTTAGTGAGAGCCTCCGAGGTCCTGCCCTGGCTACCATCTGTGCTAAACGGGCCAGTAACCCTGAAGTGACTGCACAGGCCTATCTTGAGGCCCTGGAGAATGTGTATGGGAGCCCAGATTCTGATGAAGACCTATGGTGGAGAGTAAGAGATGCACAACAGTACCAAGGGGAGTTGTTGTCTGCGTATGTATCTCGGCTGGAAAAATTGTTGCAAGAATGCCTCAGAAAGGGTAGTTTGCCAGCGATTGAACTGGACCGAACCAGGCTGGACAGGATCCCTAAGTCTGCCCCTTCTCAGAACTGCTGTTGCTTCAGTTATGCCTGGCAAATCGACTGGAATCCCCACCCTCCTATGATGAGTTAATGAGAGAAATTGAGGAGTTGAGAAAAGGCGACCTCGGGAGGGACCTGCACCAACAGCTGCGGATCACGACCCGAGTGACTGAGGGTGACCCATCAAGTGAAGTTCAGGGCAGAGGTTGGCAGTAAATGAGTGCTCTGACAAGGAAAAGATATGCCACAATGGGGCAAACTGTTGAGAGAGATCCGAGAATTCAAAACAGTCCCTTTATGAAGGCACGCCTGCAAGTGCGGGCCCTGACCTATATCCGACTGCATCTGCTATGGGGGTTGGGGTACCCACCCATGTATCTCCTGCTGATAACAGCTCCGAACTCGATTCCTTGACCATGGAAGTGGAGAAACTGACGAGATGTCTCCAAATGCTTATCACACCACAGAGATGGCACCAAGGTTTCCAGTTAGTAATACCCCCTCCCTGGCTCCCAGTGTGGCGCCTCGGCCAGCTCAAACTCCAGAAAGTATGTTTTGCTATAATTGTGGGAAAGATGGGCACATGAAAAGGGAATGCCGGTCCCCAAAAGACACTGACAAAGTTGCATATAGGCTACAAGGAGAGCTTCGGAGAACAAATCAGTGGTTAAGAGGTGCACGAAATGATCCCAGTGAGGGCACCAAAAATGCTAACTCACGTCCTTTTGTGGCAAGGTCAGTTGCCCAGGCCCCCACTACCGCCTCTCCAGACTGGTCTAGAATAGTGGGTCCTCTCCATGGAGACCACTGTAAAGGTGAATGGAGTGTCTACAAGAGCTGTATTAGACAGTGGCTCCCAAGTGACAATTATGTTCCAGGATTGGTATTAGAAGCATTTGTCAGATGTACCCTTACAACCATTAGAAGGACTGCATGTATGGGGGTTAAGTGAGAAGGCCTACCCCTATTCCGGGTATATCCGAATTTGGCTGTCTTTTCCCACCTCCGTGGCTGGAGTGGCCGAACAAGTAGAGACCCTAGCCTTAGTGTGTCCCCCCACTGGACTGTATGATGGTGTCCCTTTGTTGATTGGAACAAATGCTCATATGTTTGGAAGCCTGGCACAGTTGTGTTATGAAAACAGGGTCAAAGACTAGTAGAGCTTTAAGAGTTCCGCTTTAATTAAGAAGGCCTATGAGGCACAGAGAGATGCTGAAAAATAGAACCAGAGGAACCGGGTCGAATTGTATGGAAGAAGGATCCTGAGTCTCTGATCCTGGCCCAAATGCCCAGTGTACCTTACAGGAGAGGTCCAGATCAGAAAGGATGTTAAGAATAAAATATTAATGTTGGATGCACCAGGCGATGGAAAATTGCCAGAGGGACTGCTGGTCAAGCCTAGTATTTTGCCCGCTAGAGCCCATGCTTATGCCAGAAGGGTAATGGTCCAAGTTCATAATGTGTCTGAAAGAGACATTCAAGTAAATAGAGGTTGCATCCTGGCTAATGTGCATTGTGCAGACACTGCAGTGCTACCCAGCAGCAAGAGTTCAAGGAAGAATGACAGAGTAACGCCTGACTTGTTTGATTTCGGCGACTCCCCGCTGCCAGCTGAATGGAAAGTGAGGATCAGTGAGAAGCTTGCCCAGAGAGACCAGGTGTTTTCTTTAAAGGAATGGGATGTAGGATGCATGCAAGGAGCTGAGCACAATATCCGGCTGCATGACGAAAGACCGTTTCGTGAGAGGTCTCGACACCTGGCACCTGCTGACATAGATGATGTGAGACGGCATCTGCAAGAGATGTTAGCTGCTGGTGTAATACAAGAATCCAGAAGCCCTTATGCTTCCCCCATTGTGGTAGTGAGGAAAAAGAATGGAACAGTATGGATGTGTGTGGATTATCGCACCTTAAACCGGCGGACTATCCCTGATCAGTACACAATATCCCGCATTCAGGATGCTTTGGACTGCCTAAACGGGAGCAAGTGGTTCTCTGTGCTGGATCTCCGCAGTGGGTACTACCAGATCCCGATGGCCCCAGAGGACCGTGAGAAGACAGCCTTTATCTGTCCGCTTGGCTTCTATGAATTCATGAGGATGCCTCAAGGATTTCAGGTGCCCCAGCCACTTTTCAACGATTGATGGAGCGTGCAGTGGGGGACATGAACTTACTAGAGTGCCTGGTATACCTAGATGATGTTATTGTGTTTGGCAGCTCACTGGAGGAACATGAGAGCAGATTATTTAAGGTATTGGACCGACTGGAGGACTTTGGCCTTAAACTGTCCATTGATAAGTGTCAATTCTTTCAATCATCAGTAAAGTATGTGGGACACATAGTATCCACCGAGGGAATAGAGACCGACCCAAGTAAAGTTGAGGCCTTGACCACCTGGCCACAGCCCAAAAATCTAAAAGAACTGCAAAGATTCCTGGGATTCTGTGGTTATTATCGGCGCTTCATCAAGGACTATTCAAGAGTGATCCGCCCTTTACTTAACCTTACTCAAGGGTATCCCCCAACCCACAAAAAATACCAAAAGGCAGCTTCCTCAAGACTGAAAGAGTGTATTTTCATCCGAGTGAAGTATTTGGGGTCCGCGGACTCTGATTGTGAGACTGCTTTTCATGAGATCATATATCAACTTACCCATGCTCCAGTGCTGGCCTATGCTAATCCAAGAAAACCTTACATCCTGCACACTGATGCTAGCTTGCAAGGGTTGGGGCTGTGTTGTACCACGAAGCACGAGAATGGCCTGAGACCAGTGGCCTTTGCCAGTAGAAGCCTGACCCCATCCGAAAAGAACTATCCTGTACATAAGTTAGAGTTCCTAGCTTTGAAGTGGGCTATTGTTGACCAATTCCATGAGTACTTGTATGGGGCTAAAATACTAGTAAAACTGACAATAATCCTTTGACCATGTGCAGACCTCAGCTAAGTTGGATGCCACTGGCCATAGGTGGCTTTCTGCATTATCTACATATGACTATGCTCGAATACCGAGCAGGTCTGAACCACATAGATGCTGATGCTCTCTCCGGAGGCCTGTTCCCCAGAATGATTGGGTCCGATTGGCAGAACCTGACATTCGGGCACTCTGCCGGAAGTTTGACAGGGAGGAACAAATGTCCACGGACGCAGTGGACTGCATGGTGGATTGCTTGGGACTCTCTGAGAATTGCATACGTGCTGCTTATTGCCACTTTTCTGCAATAGACATTGGTGCACTGCCTCAGCTGGACAATGACAGTATTCGGCGGGCTCAATCCCGCGATCCCATGATCAAAGCAGCTTTAGAAGCCCTCTATGCAGGAAAAGATGTGTCCAAATTACGCCCACTGGATTTGAGAACTGCACTATTATACAAAGAAGGTCCTAAGTTGAAACTGATCAATAAACTGTTATACAGAGAAACAGTAGACAGAGGGGACAAGTAGACAAACAACAACTAGTCCTGCCCACTGCCTTCGAGACTCAGTACTGATGTCCTTGCACAGCCACATGGGGCACCTTGGTATAGACAGAACACTTGACTTGTTGAGATCCAGATTCTATTGGCCTAAGATGGGGGCTGTTGTGGAGCAACACATTTGAACTTGTAGTCGCAGCTTACAGAGGAAAGCTTTGTCCCAGAGGGCTGCCCCCCTTGTTAACATCACCACCAGTGCACCCATGGAGCTGGTCTGTATTGATTTTCTGAGTTTGGAGTCAGATCAAAGAAATATCAGTAATGTGCTGGTGGTCACTGACCATTTCACGAGATATGCCCAAGCTTTCCCCACCAAAGACCAGAAAGCATCCACTGTGGCCAAAGTACTTGTAGAAAACTTTTTGTTCACTATGGGGCTCCACAAAGAATCCATTCTGATCAAGGAGAGACTTTGAGAGTTGTCGATCAAAGAGATGCTTTCTCTGTGGGGAGTGCGAAAGTCCAGAACCACTCCTTACTACCCCAGGGGACCCTCAGCTTGAACGCTTCAACCGCACTTTGCTAGATATGCTAGGCACCCTGCACCCAAAGGACAAGCCTAGATGGAGCCAACAAATTAGCACCCTGGTACATGCTTATAACTGCACCAAAAGTGATGCCACTGGTTCTCCCCTACCGCCTGATGTTTGGAAGAGAAGCTTGACTACCGTAGATGTGTGTTTTGGGGTCTCTCCTGATGGGGTTCAAGCTGACAACTATTTACAGTATGTGCAAAAGTTAAAGGCCCAGCTAACTCCATGCACTAACTGGCTCAATCCATGGCTGCCAAAAGAAATCTGGCCAACAAAGAAAGGTATGATTAAAAGGTGAAAGCACAGGAACTCCAGGAGGGAGATCGGGTATTGCTAAGAAATCTGGGACTGCATGGCAAACACAAGATTGCTGACAGATGGCACCATCTCCCTCACATTATAGTGGGCAAACTAGATGATCTGCCAGTGTACAAAGTAAGGCCTGAGAATAATTCAAAAGATGTAAAACAATGCATAGAAATCATTTACTGCCCATTGGACAAATCTTGATTGAGTCTGAGCCCCAGAAGATGCCCCTCTGGACCAGTGACTAGAGCTGCTGCTAAGAAAGATCAAGAAAGTCTGCACCTACAGAAGCAAAGTTAAAGTGTTCCCTCCACAAGTCCCAGTTGAGCATGACTGTCAGTCCATATCGGAAGAAAGTGAGAGTGACTTTAAATACTATCCTTCTTACGAACTGAGTCAATTGTTTCGGGCAATCCCTAGTCAATACTGGAGATGAAGCTGGGCCTTCTGGACTGTCTAAGCCCCACCTTCGTCCCTGGAGCCAATGCTCCCAGAAAGTGAAGTGCAAGCATCAGATCAGATGAAATGGAATCATTGTGCATGGTTGAACTGTTTGAGCTTTAGGGAGGAAAATGATGGATTGGGTCAGACTGGTGATACACCAGAACAAGAAGAGTATTTTGAGTGCCCTGACAGTCCACTGCCAGTGTCCGAAAGCTTCCATGCGAGCCAAATGTTGTGGACTCAGAAACTGTAACTCCTGGAGCTGAAAGTGCCCCAAGTTCTAGCCTCTTACCCCATGGAGACCCCTGACAAGTGAGGACAATGCTGAAAATGAGGCTCAGAGTGCAGAGACTGTAACAGTTCCCCTAGAAAGACTGGTCGAGCTGTAAAGCCTGTGGTGCACCTCAGTTATGATTCCCTGGGCCGCCAGTGGATCTGCCTCTCAATGTTGTCCATAAAGGAGTGTATGTGTCCCGAGCTCATTGCCCAAACTGAGCGTCAGTGCTAACTCCAAGTTACTTGTGTTGCCCTCTAAGTATGGTGCCCTTGCCCGTCCAGCCCCAAGGTAACTGATAGGGAAGGGCCCCCTCTCTTCAGGTTTCATGTACAAGAGGTAATAACTTGAGTTATGGTACAATGTGTATGTAATACTGTGTAAAGAGTGACGTACTGCAATGTTTCAGAAATGTGTTCTTGGTAAAATGATATATTGACTGATGATTACATGTGTGAGCCTAATGCAAATGTATATGGTTGCAGTTGAAACTTATGGGGGTACTTGCTTGACGCGGATGTCAAGCTTTCCCAGGCCAGGAAGGGTGTAACCCCCCTGCAAATGGGGGTTCCCAAAAGACTTCCAGGAGCTTGCTTGAATGCTCCAAGCCTGAATGGTGTTTGGCATTTAAGCCATTTATCAGTGAGTGTTTTTAGAACCTCTGGTACTGTCTCTTTAAGAGCTGTCTGTTTGCAGACATAATTAGTTTGTATGGGGGACTGTGTGCTTTTGTTTGAGTACCACTCGAGCTGCTGCCAATTCACTCCATTTTGCAGTCACTAGAGTGCAAAGGAACCTATCTGAAAGATGTAACTGTTTGCCAGAAACCATTTAGAGTAATAATGAAATTACAGTTTGTCTAACCTGCTTTCTTTGCAGTCAGAACTGTGTCTGCCTAGTTCCCCATTCTGGTTTTGAACTGCTGAACTGGACCAATCAGTGTGGGTAAGCTAGCTCTAAAATGGTGCCTTGGACGAATCAGAACTTGGACTCATAATCTGAGCCAGCCACAAGAGGATTGTATGGGCAGTGACTCTGGGAGATGTAGTTTAGACTTCGCGCTTTTTGGACCAACAGGAGCAGTCTATTGTGAGTGACAGCCAATCCAGTCAAGAACTGGTAGGAACTCAAAGGAAGTGCCCGGTTTTGTCTGTTGGAGTTTCAGTTGAGCTCTGGCAGTGAAGAAGGAAGGAGCCCTGTGCTTTTCAGTGTGCAGTTTTAGTCGGGAACGTGTAAGGCCCAGAGTTCCGGTCTGCAGCTTGTGTAACTGCTTGTTAGGACTGAATCCGTCCTGTGAAGAGAATCAAAGGATATCTGAAGAGTAGAAACCAGGCTCACCCTGTAGAAGACTGGAGAAATTCATGAATTGCACTCGGTCTGTCAGGAACT
Source organism: Neoceratodus forsteri (assembly GCA_016271365.2). Lineage (NCBI taxonomy): Eukaryota > Metazoa > Chordata > Ceratodontiformes > Ceratodontidae > Neoceratodus > Neoceratodus forsteri. Next base: position 32,422,279 of record CM057456.1, read on the forward strand.
GAATCTGCTGTGTGTTCTCCCGGTATTGTGCAGTAATTGCGATCGGGATAGAGAAGCAGCCTGCCTGGTATAGTACTTTCTGTTTTACCATATAAATGTGTGAAGAGGCTTGTGTACCTCAAGTGAATCCTGCTGCTATTAAAGGACTTTTGCTGTTACTGTTCACCATATAAATGTGAGGAGGCTTGTTAGCTCAAGTGAATCCTGCTGCCATTAAAGGACTTTTGCCTGTTGCAGTTTGCCATATAAATGTGTGAGGAGTCTCTGGAGCTCAGGAGCAGCCCTGCTGACATTGAAGGACCCTATCTTGTTTGGAGGTGAGTACTAATTCAGGGTCACTCCCTGTTAAATTGCCACATTGAATCCAAATGGAATCACTGTACTGCTGACTGTTTAAACTAATTTTTCTTTTCTCTGTGGGAAAGGGCCCTACCAACTGCCATGGTTTGGACTAGCCACTAGGGCTTGGGTACCCAGGGACAGTAACTGGTAGGGATAGGCCTGTGCACAGAGCCATAGTAGATGAGTAAAGTGATAAGCTAATTAACCTGATTTCCCCTGTCCTTGTTATATTCCCCTAAATAAATCTGAGCTGCTTGTTTCAGCAAAGTTATACGCCTGAGGTATTTGTCTCATGTTAAAGTATTGTACTGTGATTGTTGCACTGTATCTTATTTACAGGAGGTCCCAGTGCCTGAACCAGCCCTGGGGGTAAGTGTATCCTGTGAAGGTAATTTGATATATTGTGTGGGCCACTAGTGGGAAGAGAAGGGTTGCAGTGTCCCAGAGGGCTGTGACCAAGTAAGTTTAACTATTGCAAACCCTGACCTCTGGGTGGAGGCACCCGCCATTGGATCCAGGCCCCTCAACCTGTTAGTGGCAAATCAGGCAGGGGTAGTAGCCCCTGGGATAGCGCCATCTAGGGGTTACACTTGAGTGCTAGGGCACTCTAGATCCACTGGGAAGCCTAACTGTGGGATCACTTCTGGGTCTGGGTTCCTTTGTGGCCTGGAAAACCTTGCACTGTGCTCTGTATCTGGCCTGGAAACAGGCGGAAGGGGACAAGTTTCAAGATCTTCAATCAAGTCGAAAGATCCCAACGGCAGACTGCCTGCTCTATGTCTCAAGTCTCTTCAATCCAAGTCTCCTGCAAAACCCGCTTTACTTTGGATTTATTCCTTGAATTTTATTGCTTAGATTGGAGTACTTAGATGTTTTTTAAGCTTAGATAGTTTTTGTTCTCTGGCTTTATTTGCCCTGTGCAGAATATACTTTAGCTCCTTGTTTGGGTTTCCTTTTTTCAGAAATTGCTGTTGTTCCCTCTTCTAATCTTACTTTTTGTACTTCCCCAAATCATCTTTACTGTCCAGTCTTGGCTCTTACCCCCCTTCCCCACCTAGCTTTCTCTACAGTTTTTCCAGATGACTTTTTTCCTAGCCTCTCTATCTTCTCGTTGGCTTCAAGTCTCTTGTTTCTTACTATGCCCTTTACTTTTTAGTTTATTTACTGCTCTCCACCTCTCTTCTTTACCCCCATTGTTCCCCTGCCCTCTCTCCTCCTATTTTTTCTACTTTGTTATTTTGGTCCCAATATTTTTTTCTTTTTCCATTTCGGTTGTTCTTGTTCTGTGGTGGCCCCTTTAATGGTGGATGGTCTGCTTCTCTCGATCCTCTGGACCATGCATGGGCTGCTATATTTGGAGTGGGGATAACCTTATAACATGGCTTTACCAGGGATAGTTCCTGTGAAACAAACCAAAGAGTTTTTTGATGAGGTCACCAAGGAACTAGATCGGGGAGGGCAGTAGATGTCGCTTATCTGGACTTCAAGAAACATAGAAACATAGAAACATAGAAGTTGACGGCAGATAAGGACCGCAAGGCCCATCCAGTCTGCCCATTTCTTTTTCTACCTTATAAATGTGCCATCGGCCTTTGTTCTGTCAGTGACCTATCTATTCATAGTCATTTGTATTGCTCCCTTATGCCTATCCCATGCCTGTTTGAAGCCCTGCACTGTATTCATAGCCACCACTTTTTGGTAAGTTATTCCATGCATCTACCACCCTTTCTGTGAAAAAGAATTTCCTCACATCTCCCTTAATCGGCCTCCTCTAATCTCATGCTGTGTCCTCTTGTCCTGCTATTTTTCTTATATTTAAACATGTTAGACTCTTTCACCTTGTTTATGCCCTTAAGGTGTTTAAATGTCTCGATCATATCACCTCTCTCCCTCCTTTGCTCAAGGGTATACATATTGAGCTCCGTTAATCTGTCCTCATATGCCTTCTGATGCAGTCCCTGCACCATTTTGGTTGCCCTTCTCTGGACTGCCTCAATTTGTCAAGAAGGCATTTGACTACATGCCACACAGGAGACTGCTGTATAAGCTGTCATGCCTGGGGCTGGGGCAGATGGTGGTTAAATGGATGGGATACTGGCTGTGGGACAGAAGACAGAGGGTCATTATAAATAGATTGGCATCTGGAGAGGGCATGATCACAAGTGGGGTCCCTCAGAGGTCGGTGTTAAGGTCCCTACTGTTCAATCTATTCATAGGGGAATTGTGGAGGGCCTTGAGGGGGGTGTGAGTCTGTTTGCAGATGATATTAAGGTTTGCAATAAGGTGGACACTCTGGAAGGGGTAGAAAGAATGCGGAGAGATTTGGGGAGGCTCAAGACATGGTCAGGGAGGTGGCAGCTTTCATTCAACATGGACAAGTGTAAGATCATGCATTTTAGATACAGGAACCAGAGGGCAGGGTACTGTCTGGGGGGCCAAGATCTGATAGTAACAGAACAGGAAAGAGACCTAGGCATCACTATATATAGGGACCTGAAGGTGGAAAGGCACTCTGAGGGAGCAGTGGCTAGAGGCAGCAGAATGCTGTGCTACATCGGAAGGGGGATTACAAGTAGAAAAAGGGAGGTCATAGTACCCTTATACACACATCTAGTCAGACTGCATTTGGAGTATGGGGTCTAGTTCTGGAGGCCATACCTCAAAAAGGATGTGGGGAGGCTGGAGCGAGTTCAGAGGAGAGCGACAAAGATGGTTAAGCAGCTCAGCCACCTGTCCTATGAGGAAAGATTGGGAGAACTGAACATGTACTTCCTGTAACAGAGGAGGAAGAGGGGGGACATGATTGAGACCTTCAAGTACCTTAAGGGCATAAACCAGGTGCCAGTGGGAAGCATCTTCCAGCTGAAAGGGAATCAGAGGATGAGGGGGCATGGGTTAGTTCAAGGGTAACATTAGAAGTACTATTTCTCAGACAGGGTGGTAAATAAGTGGAATAGGCTCCCAGAGGAGTTGGTTGGAGAAGCAACAGTGGAAGGCTTCAAAAGGGCATGGGGCAGACACAGGGGATTGTTGGGGGGGGGGGCAGCCCTAGCAGATAGCTAGGAAAATGGGCAAACTAGGTGGGCCTGTTGGTCCTTTTGTGCCATCACACTTCTATGTATCTATGTAACCTGGAGTACTTCCATATTATTTAATAGAGGAGGGCTCCAAGTTAAGTAAGAAAACTGTGGCCCCTTTAATGGAAGATGATTTTTCTTCTCAGACCCTATGGACCATGTGTTGTGCCCTCACACTTGGAGTGGGTATTACCTGATGCACCTCTATACCATTTAAAAAGGGAGAACTGCAAATCAGGTAAAGTACTGACTGACTTTTACATCTGGGGAGGGGCAGGAGGCAGATTTGGACCATCGAGAAGCTCCATTATCTATCTTAGCAGTATTATTATTTTATTCTTAGTGATGCATCACATAGTGGAACCTCTTTTTTTCTATGCCAGGTCAAAATTGGGGCCGGGGTACTATGGAGGGGGGCTGTGTACTTCATGGGGAGGCATTGGGACGGACCGAATGATATAAATTAACTTTGGAGTAGGATGGACTGATATAGCGATTTTAGATAAGCAGCCTTCTGCCCTTGTTTTTACTTTGATTTTGTTGGGCTGCTCCTGGACAGCTGGGATGGGTAGGAAGTACGTATTCCACTTGCCATGCTTATTACTTTTAGTTGTTTCTTTTTGAACCTTGGGGTGCAGTTTAACATTAATTTCCCCCCTTGTGGCGCTTTTACACCAGGTAGCGTCACACAGAATCCCTTGGTATATGTTGGCCCCTCTCTTGGAAGTCCATTGCAGTTGTTACTTATTTCTCAATTATTTGTAATTGTTATGGGATTTGGGGTATTACTGGAGCAAGTTTTATATAGCAATGTTTGTTGTTTTTTCAGTACTGTTTGGGATGTAATTATTGTTCATATGTTTTTCTATTATTTCATTACTAGAAACAGTTCACAGGCATTGGGAGTCTACAAATATTGTTGTTTCTGTGTCTGGGCTGCTTTTGGGAATTCTTTTTTTAAATATATGACTGATTTTTAAATGGGTGTGTTTGTTTAGTGTTTCTAGACTGGAAGGATTTTTATTTCTATTTTTTTAGAGATTTATTTAGTTGCATGTTTAATAGCTTGTTATACCAAGCCAGAGAAGCCTGCACACAGCAGGGGTAGTGAGGTCCACCAGAGCCCTAAATGTAACTACTCTCCTCCTCCTCCTCCAGCTGAACTCTATGAGGGGTGTTAGCCCGACGATGCTTTGCATTGACTGCCCCACCCATCCCCTCAATTTAAGGACCACCCTGGTCACATGACTCCCTGTTCCATTTTTTTCGTAAGTCCCCACTTTCCAATTAGCAGGTTATACTTTCCTGCTACCAGGTGGCTGAGCTGAGCTGAGTCACCTCCCACAACATCCTGCCTCTCTAGTCTCCTCTAATGCTGACTTTCTCTACTCCTCCTCCTCCACCCTTATCCTCCCCATCCTACAAGCCCAAATTCCATAGCCCTGCTTGCAGTACCCAAAGTACCCTCTAGGAATGACTGCTGGCCCTTGCTGTAAGGCTCCCTTGCCACATATTTTGTATGTGCATTTCCACCCTGTGCACTCTACATACATTGGCACCCACCAAGTTTCTGGACCTGAGGCTTGAACCTAGCACCCTTTGCACCAAAGTCTGGGACACTACCACTACTCCAAAGTGGTTGCCATATTTCAGTACGTCAATAGGGACCTCTTATACATTGATCCATGACCATCACTACAGTGCTGCAGGTGCTCATCAGATTGACACTCCTCATACTAATGTCGCTAGGCATGACCACACCATCTCCCCACCACTCAGTGCCACAACCTCTCCCCACCACTCAGTGCTGCCCTGCTCCCTCATGCTGCCCACCCATGCCACACACCCACACCCCCCACCAACACACACACCTCTCCAGCAATCTTACCCCTACTCACCATGGCTGCCAATTTCCCCTGTGATCCCCACCATCCGCTTGATTGCTATTCCTGGCATCACCACCTGGCATGACACTAAAAGCCTAACACACTGCCGCACGAATAGATGACTGCCCCTACTTAGAATTATTTCCCTCCTCCTTTTACTATCTGGAAATGTCCACCCCAACCCTGGCCCAGGCTCCCGCGTGCTGATGCGCCCACAGCCGATGGCACCTGCAGCCAACCATGGGCCTCTGCATTGAGTCCATGAATATATGCAGCATACTTAACAAAACAGCCACACTGCAATGCTGGGTCACCAGGCACCAACCTGACATTCTCACAATGGTTGAGACACAGCTCTCAAAGAAAACCCCAGACTCCCTCGTCTCCCTTCCAGGCTACTTGCTCCTCAGTCTAGACAGAGTGGAAAAGAGGGGCGGAGGATGTGCAACATACCTGTGTGACTTCCTACTAGCACAAGCCTTCCCCCCACCTACACTAGATCATGGTGCCCAAGCCATGTCTGTGAAGGTCTCACCTGACCCCTCCAAGGCCCATATTATAATCACTGTGGCCTATATACCACCCCGCAAGCAAACCCACGCTCTTCTATCCCTGACGGAATACATTGCAAGCCTCCATCACAAGTCAGAACACATCCTTCTGGGTGATCTGAACCTAAACTGGCTGGCTGCATCCACAACCACTTCCAAAGATGCCCTCTCAGCCCTTGACCTCCACCAGATGGTGACCCAACCCACAAGGTACAACTCAACCACCGGGATGCAAACCTTGCTGGACATTGTACTAACTAGCCTCCCACATAAAATCGAGGATGTTATGGTCCTCTCTAACTCTCTCAGTGACCACCTCTGCCTCGGCAGTCTTATGAACCTCAAGCATCACCTAGCTCACTGCAACTGGTCTCCTATATACCAGGCCACCTCTGTGGATGCAGTGCTAGAATACTTCAACAACACCTTCACCCTAGCCTGCGACACCTTTGCTCCCCTAAAAAAGACCCACCTCAAGAGGCAAAATGCCCCCTGGATTACCCCATCCCTCCTACAGCAGCTCAAGAACCGTAACAACCTTTGGTATAAGGCAAATGAAACGGGCAAACCCACAGACAGGCAAGCCTACCATGCAGAACAGAATAAATGCACCTGGGCCTTCCATAAAGCAAAAGCTGAACATTACAGAGCCACTCTGACTGCCACTTGGGGCTCATCACGCAAATTTTGGGACAATATAAAAACACTAAATGGGAATCTGTGCCCCCCCTCCCAGATCTCCACAAATGGCTCGGTCACCACTGACCCGAAACAAATTGCCGCTACTCTCAACTCCAACTTTACAGACCTAGGCTCTGTGCTCCCTCCCAATTTCTTCGACCCCACACCCAGCTAAGACCCCCCCCTCGCCCCCCTTTTTTATCTCCGGCCGATCTCCCCCTGGGAAGCCGAACCCTATCTGATCAAGGCCCTGAATGGCACCAGCCACCTTAACTACCCTCTAGACATCAAACTCCTCGGTCTGGTCCTGGACACACTGCTTCTCCCACTAACTACCCTACTAAACTGCTCTCTCTCTCTCTGCCTTGGACAGTTCCCCAGCAAATGGAAAAATGGGGTTGTAACACCCATCCACAAAGGTGGGGATCTACTACTGCCAAGGAACTACTGTCCAATCTCCATTCTCCCCCCACTGTCCAAGGCCCTGGAAAAGGTAGTGGCAGACCAACTGACCAATTACCTTGAAACCCATAACCTGCTGTGTGTGGAGCAGCACGGGTTCCGAGCCAGACACAGCACTACAATGGCTCTCATTGAATTCTTGAACTACATTCACTCTGCCCTAGACAAGGGACAGCTGGCAGGGGCCATGTTCATTGACCTATCCAAGACCTTTGACACGGTTAGCCACCCCCTCCTGCTGAATACTCTGATGCACATGGGCCTCTCTCAAGGTCCTCTAAATTGGTTTGCAGCTATTTGACCTCCAGGATGCAATGCGTCAGGATAAATAATACTGTATCCAGCACCTGCCCCACCTGCTCTGGAGTCCCACAGGGCTCCATCCTAGGGCCATTACTTTTTAGCCTGTTTCTGAATACGTTTCCCACCTCGTGCTCTGGCAAGATACTTCTATATGCAGATGACACCATCCTCTGTGCCTCCCATGCAAACCCCGCCATCCTGCAGGTCTTGCTGCAGCACTCTTTCAGCCAAGCCAAGCAATGGTTTGCCGAGCACAAGCTAGTACTAAACCAGAAAAAAAATAAAACCATACTGTTTGCGCACCACCAAAGCAAACTAAAAAATACCCAACTGAGAATCCTGTCCAGCTCACACTACCCCTAGAACAGGTCTCATCTTGTAAATACCTTGGGATCACATTCAACCCTGCTCTCACTTTTCATGGCCACATCAGCACACTTGCAACAGCGATGAATGCCTGAATTGGCCTTCTCTACCGACACAGGGACTGTCCACCCCCAAAGCCCTGCATCTAGCCATCACCTCATCCGTTATGTCACTGGTCAACTACGGCCTACTGGTCCACGCCGCCACTGACACGACTGCTCTCAACAAGATTAAAGTAGCCATCAACAAAGCCTGCAGGCTCCTGTCAGGGGCTGATCGCAAGACCCACACCTGCACCCTCTATGACCGTGCCCAAATCCTCAACCTTGATGAAAGGCTCCAGTTCCAAGCATGCCTCATGGCCAAAAAATCCCTCCTTGGACAGATATCCCCAGGAGTGTCAGCCTCCTTGCCCCTAGCCACCCCAAAGTTCATACACGCAGAACAGACACAATAACACTGGCCATCCCCAGGGTCAGGACTACACTTTTCCAGAGATCATTCCCAGTTACGACCCCTGCCTGGTATAATGCACTACCATCCTCTGTCACTACCCACACCAAGCTTGGCCCTTTCAAAGTGGCCTCAAAAATCACCTCTATGCCAAACATACCTGCACCTGCTTGCGTTAGTCCTACTGCCATTTTCAAACCACAGCCCAGTCGCTACTAAAGTGGGCCCACACCAAGATAAGGTCTAACCCAAGACTGCTCCACTTAACCCCACCAGGGACCACTATCATGTCTCTGATCTCTTGTTATTCTGCTTAGCTATCACTGTGTCTAAGCCTACACAACTGCTTTGCAAAGAATGTATGTAACCAATAAAATTAATACTCTGTATACAGTAGGTAGGCACCAATGTATTGTAATGCCTGCACTACTCCATTGCAAAGGATGTTTGTAACTGCTTAGCACTGCAAAGGACTTATCTAACTGCTTAGCTAACACTCTGTATAGGTACACATCAAAGTATTATATTGTTTAATAATGTTTGTACATCTACCATCCAACCAGTTATGTAACGTTGTCTTTGCTGTACTACTGTCATGTCTGTATTTGTCATCCGACTAGGAGCCTTTGGAAATGAGTCTATGACTCAAAGGATTGTAATATTGATAATCTAATAAATAAATTTGGCATTTTTTTAGACTGATTTTCAGCAATTTTCCAGATTGGAAGTATATTATAATTCTACGCCAGGGTTATAGCTTAAATTATTTGCTATGGAGGTACAACCTAGTTTTCGAGAATGGAAAGGACTCCGGGGATCAATATCCTTGAGACCTACTTTTCTAGTTCTGAATACTCCCTTTTTCTGCCTAATCATTCATTGTGGAGCTCTCCTCCAGATCATTTGGGGTATTTAATTTCAAGGGTTGGCGGGGCTTGCTTTTTAGCTGTTGGATTAATGGCATAGTTTTCCATATTTATACATAATGGCACAGAATATTAGAATACTTTCCCATAATGTCAGTGGAGTCTCAAACCCAGTAAAGAGGTTCCTGCTTTTACAATACTGTCGGCAGCAGCGAGCTGAACTTATATTTTTTCAGGAGACTCATCTCTCATTGGTGGAGCATGAAAAGTTCTCCATGCTGCAGGCTAGCATGCAGATGTCATCTTGTTCGTTCCAGCCCCGCCTCCCCCACTTGAGTCAGTGGGTCTGCAAGGATCTCTCGCAGTTGGAACTGTTAAAAGCTCTGGTTTGCAATGTACATGTCCTGATACTATACCGTGACCAAGTATAGGCACTTGCACTTGGGTTAATATCCCAATACTGACACTGTAGTGCAGCATGAGAGGGGTGCTGCATACCTCTCAACCTCTCAGTATTAAACATCATAGCACTGGCCTTCAAAAATCATAGCAAATGGCCAGAATGTGTAGCACTTTCTTATTTTAAACAATAATATGTCTACAAATAGTGGGCCCCATATAGTTTGTGATAAGGAATGTTGCTATCAACTTAGTTTAATGATTTATTAGTTTGTGTGTCCAGAAATAGCTCTAACATTATTAATAACATCAGTAAACCTATGTGGAGCAAGGGTAAACTTAAGGGTGAAAATTATAGCGCTGTGCAAAATTCATAGCAGTTGAGAGGTATGGGGTGCTGCACTTTTGAGGTGCCGTCTTTCGGATGAGACGTGAAACCGAGGTCCCATCTGCCTGGATTGGTGGTAGTTCAGGTGGATGTTAAATGATCCCATGGCACTTATCGAAAAGAGTAGGGGAATTTCCCCAGTGTCCTGGCCAAATTTCCCTCATTCACTAAAAACACCACCAACAGCTTTATCTGATTCAGTTTCAGTTGCTTACCATCTGTATCCCCCTTCCCCCACGGTCGCCCCTGAAAAAGGGACTTCTAGGCCCAGTGGGCTTACCGGGTCAACAAAATTCAACAACAGCAACAACAGGCTGGCAGTAAAGTTTTCCTATTTCTGGTGCAATGGCAGGAGATCATGGCAGAGGACTGGTTCCTTGAGAAAATTCCAGCAGGTCATGCCCTGGACCTACTTACACCCCCTCTGGTGCATCGTCCAAGTACTTGTCATCACCCTCCAGGTCACTTCTGAGTTTTACTGACAGAAGTCTAGAGTTTTTTAGACAAGCAGGCCATTCAGCCCATTCCTCTGATGAAATGGACTCAGAGTTTCCATTCCAGATTCATACTGGTTTCAAAGAAAATGGGTGATTTATAATCACATCCTAGATTTCTAGCACCTGAATGAGGACACTGCATATATAAAAGTTCTGAATGTTCTCCCTTCAGTCTCTTTTTCTGCTTTTGCAAGGGGATTAGCTATGTGCCCCCAATATGCAACATGCATATCTGCATTTCAAGATTTGGCACGGCCACTGGCAATATCTGCACTTCCTTTTGAAGGGCAGGTACTATCAATTTCATGTCTCACCACTTAGCTTATCCTCGGTGCTGTGTCAGTCTTCATCAAGCATTTAGCTGTGGTGGCCTGCACCTTAACTGGACAGGCCTTTATGTATTCCTGTACCTGGGCAATTGGCTCCTAAAGAGGCCATCCCAGGATGTGGCTTTACAGACTCTGTTTCAGATTTGCCAGTTGTTTGATCAACTGGGACTCTTGGTGAGTGAATCCAAATTAGTTATGAACCACTGCAAGCATCTACAGCTTATAGGTGCACTATTGAACACAAGGTATAAGATCACTGATATGAGTCCAGACTCATTCACCCTGGATCCCTGTGCAGAAATGATCATGGCCCAGGTGACACTGGTTGTTTCCAGATCCCAGGTCACCATTCCTGTAGCCCACCTCCATATGTGCATCCCTCAGGGTATACTTTGTGCTCAGTGGGCTCAGGCATTTCAAGCCCTGGACCACCCCATTTGTGTCATAGACCCCTTGCGCAGGGCCCTTTGCTAGTGGCAAAATCACTCGTAACTCTTTCTAACATACTAACATACTAAAATGCCAGCAGAATAGGCCTAACGGTCTTTCGAGTCTGCTTGATTGGTCAGCCCCCACCCTGGGTGCTGAACTTGCTGCCCCCCTCACCTTCTCTGGCTTCTCTCTTCCCAGTTCCGGATATTCTTGCTGCACTGGATTTTGCTTCCAGAACCCTTCCCTGTACCTGTCCCAGCCCCTCTTGAACCCCTCCACCGCCTCTGCCTCCACCTGCCCCCTAGGCAGTGCATTCCATGGCTCCACCACCCTCTCAGTGAAGTAGCACCTCCTCGTTTCTCCCCTGAATCTTCCCCCCTCCAGCTTCCACCCATGCCCTCTAGTGACCCCCTCCTCCTTCCTTCGAAGCATCCTGACTGTTACTCCCCTATTTACCCTCTTCATGTACCTGAAGACCTCTATCATGTCCCCCCGGTCCCTTCTCTCTTCCAATGTGTCTGTTCCCTATTTCTCTGGCCACCCTAAGGTGGTCTTCACCATGGACACCACTGGAAAAGTCTGGGGGGCACATTTGTTGGACTTTCAGACAGAGGGTGTCTGTTCCTCCAGAGAACACTTATCACACATCAACATTCTAGAGATGAGAGCTGTGTTTTTTGGCCTATGGGTTTTCACTCCACACTTTTAGGACCATCTGCTACTAGTCCAGATGGACAATATTTGTGTTATGCAGTACCTCAACAAACAAGAGGTACTCACTTCCATCCTCCCTATGCAGAGAAGCCATGAGGGTGTTGGAGTGGGCCCTGAAACATGAAACATCATTGCAAAAAACTTTGTTAATGCACTAATTAGGGTTAAAGTGACAAAAATAGAGAAATGTGGCATTAAAGTTTCCTACCCCAATACCCCATCTCAACTCTGCAGGCAGCAACAGGCATGAGGTGTGCCTTGAGCTTGTCAACCCTAACGCTCACCCCATTCTCATATACTGTACCCATCTCAATGTACTTACTCATGGAATGGGGATGAGCGTTAGGGCTGACAACCACAAGGCACACCTTATGCCTGTTGCTGCCTGCAGGGTGGGGATGTTAGAGTGAAACCTAATGCCATATTTCCTACTTTCGTTGCTTTAACCCCAACTGATGCATCAACAACTTTTTATAATGAATTTCCTTACTTTTTGAGATTGTTCTTTTTCTGTAATTACTTTTTATAAACGCATGAGTGTTTTTTCTATAATTGGTTTTTATAAGCACGAGTTACTATAAAAAAACAAACAAAAAACAAATACTTTTGACCATACTCAGTGGGGGCTGTAGGATCCTCACCCAGGTGTCCAGGCTCATAGATCAAAACCTTTGCCACTGCCCTGTATTGCCTCCTTTGATCACTGTGTCAATGTCCTGGTATCCAAAGTCAAGACAATTCCAAACTAAAACAGCCAATAATACTTTCCCGTTTCTCTGTATTAGCAAAAGTCTTTTTTTTACTTTGCATATTTCTAAGTCATTGAATAGTCAGAAACATTTTCAATTCACATGAACACCAAATCAATAACATAAGTTAAAAAATGAATACTTTCCTTTTGTAGCCCATGTTTCAAAAAATTCACATCTTCAGTCTGTCAATGTCCAAAAAGTAAACCAAAAAGAAATTGTTGTAAACACTGGTTTTGCACAGATCAAGCTTCCCAAAGAGGGACAGGTTGTAGTTTTTCACCTGATTTTTCTAATTCCCTCAATTTTAAAAAACGGGTATGCAAATCAGCTCACGATTACTCATGAGCTACGGTTACAGTGACATTTTAAAAGCATGGGGCACATAAGGAACTGTTCTTCTTGCAACATGAACAGGTGAAACCAAAAATAAACTGTTGTAAACCATGATTTCGAACAGAGCAAGCTCCCCAAAGAGGGATAGGTTGTACTTTTCACCTGACTTTTCTAATTCTCTCAATTTTAAAAAACGAGCATGCAAATCTGCTCATGATTATTCACAAGCTATGAGGTGACTCTAGGCGCCCAAGCCATGCCCCTTCATACAAGTATTTTGAGGTGCTTACTGACCATGTTCAGAATCAGAATTTTTTTAAATTGAATTACTTTGGAACAAAACAACATTTTTTCATCAAACCAGCGAAATGTAAATATGTGGGCCAAGCCCTTTCTGCTCTGAACATTTCAGACCAAAATTCCAGATCATCTGGGCACAAGGTGATGATAAAAAAAAAAAAGATTTTCTTACATTTTTACTATCCACAACTCAGAATCTGTATATCCAACTAGAATGAAACTTAGCACATCAAAAGATCCACCCAATGAGACCACATATGCAAAAACTGCGTGACAATCTGTTAAATGGTTGCAAAGATATTAAAGAGCAAAATCTGAGGTTTAACATGGAACCCACTGTTCAACCCTAACTATAATGATACTACCGCACCACTATAATACTGTATTATAGTGGGGCGGTAGTGCCACTGTAGTTAGGGTTGGCACAGCACTTCAATGTTAAATTACACATTTTGTACCTTAATAACTTTGATGAAATAGCCCCACATTTGGCATGTGCAGTCATTCTGCCAGAATTTCAAGACGTGAAAAATTCACGGTGGCATCTTGTATGGTTTTTGAGGTATAAAGCGGTAAAAAAAAGAAATAAAAACACCTTTTTCCCATTGGTTAGCATGGGATTTTTTGCCATCATCTACAGACCAGACAGAATTAAATTTTGTCTCTGAAATTTTGAGAGATGATGGGGTCTGTGCCAAGGGTGTGCCTTTGGACTGATTGGTGAAAAAATATTTTGCCATTTTTTAATTATAATGATTCCTGTGATAGCCAGTAGACATGCAGGTAAATGAAAACAGTTCAATCTGTAAATTTATTGTTCGAACTGTAAATATACTGTTTGAACTGTAAATTTATTGTTCGAACAGTAAATTTACAGTTTGAACTGTTTTCATTTAAATGCCTGCCTTGCGGCTATCACAAATATGGATATGAGTACTCTATCTCAAAACTATACATGGCTGGGAGTGCAGGGCCCTGCTCTCCCACAGGCAAATAAGGCTGCAATTACACTGTCTCAAAAAGTAAGGAAATTCATTGCAAAAAACTACATTAATGCATCAGTTAGGGTTGAAGATAAAGCAACAAATGTAGGGAAATTTGATGTTACGGTTTCCAACCTTAAAACCCCTGCCCCGCCCTTTAAGTGAATGAGGGGTTGAGTCTTCTTTGGGGTTGTCAACTCTAACGCTCACCCCTTTGTATACACTCATGAAACATACACACCTGTCTCCATCACATCTTTGCTTTTCTGTTACTGCAATGGGGTGAGCTTTACAGTTGACAACCTCAAGGAAGACCCACCCCTCATTCGCTTCGGGGGGGCAGGTGTTTTAAGGCTGGAAACCCTAATGTTGTATTTCCCTACATTTGTTGCTTTATCGTCAACCCTAACTGATGCATTAACATAGTTTTTTGCAATTAATATATACACTATATATAAATATATTAATACCTTCACCCACGTTCACTTGCACTACATTTTGCATGCATAGTCTTGAGGGCAAGGTGTCCTAATTTTTTAAGTTTCATTTCAGTCAGATGTGTGGATCCCAAGATCCAGATAATGCATTTTTAGGAAAATAATCTATTTTTGCTGTTTATATGTCATCACCTATAGCCCAGATGGTTTGGAATTTTGGTCTGAAACTTTCAGAGAAGAAAAGGTACACTGCAGAATGATGCCTTTCATTGGTTTGGTGAAAAAAATATGAATCTGTTTCCATGTTATAAGCATTTGGAATTTGGGCTCTGAGCATGCTCCGTAGGGTATCAAATGTCTATCCAAAAGACCCTACTGAGCATACTCAGAACTGAAATTTCAAATCCTTATAACTTGGCAATGGATTAATATTTCTTCACCAAACCAGCAAAGGCATATCTGTGGGCCAAGCCCTTTCTACCCTGAAAATTCCAGATCAAATTCTAAACCATCTAGGCCATAGACGATGACAAAAAACTGCAACAAATTGTGATTTTTTTTAAAGTTTGTTCACTGTCTGGATCTCATAATCTACACTTGTGGCTGGAAGGAAACTTGGCCAGACAAGAGAGCTACACTCTAAGACTATGCATGCAACATTTTGTGCAAATCCATTTAACGGTTGCAAAGATATTAAAGTGAAAAAATGGCATCTCACAAAAAAATTTTTTTTTTCTCTCAGAAAAAGGGGTAGTTGCCTCACAAAGAATCCTTTTTCATTAGACCAAATTATTTTGCCATTCCAGGAAGCTATTCAAAAGACTGGACTGAGCATGCTCATAACTTGAAACTTTAAAATTAAATAATTTTGGAATGCATTCTTTTTTTCACCAAACCAGTGAAAGCCACTTCTGTGAGGCAAGCGCCTTCTACCCTGAAAATGCCAGACCAAAATTCCAAATCGTTTGGGTACGGAGAGAGATGACAAAAAAGTGCACAAAACAGCGATTTTTAACGTTTTAGCACTATGCGCAGCTCAGAATCCACAAATCCGACTAAAACAAAACTTGGCACATCATGAGATCTACCACACAAGACTGTACATGCAAGCTTTCATGTAAATCCATTCAACGGTTGTAAAGTTATTAAAGTGCAAAGTTTGAGGTTTAACATAGAGACTCCTGCTCAACCCTAACTATAATCACAGTCTTATTTCTGCCTAGAGACCAGACTCATTCATCCTGGATCCCTGTGCAGAAATTATTATGGCACAGACCACATGGCACTCTACACTTAAACAAAAAATACTTAAATTCAAGGTATGGTAAATAATCGTGTACCTTTTATTGTGTCACAGACAGTACAAAAAATATCGGCCCTTTGAGAAAGCCTATTGGTGAAACATTAGGAAGTTCACTTGCTCCTGTAGGGGGCCAGTATTTTTTGTTCTGTCTGTGCCACAATAAAAGGTAAAAGATTATTTACCATACCTTGGATTTAAATATTTTTTGTTTGAGTATGGTGTGCTGTGACTGGTCTGTCTCATATTCAGGTTTTGTCACTGGCACCCATCCCACTGAGCATCTCTCTCTCTCTTGGCAAAGTGACACTAGTTGTTTCCAGATCCCTGGTCACCATTCCTATAGGCTTCCTCCATACACATATCCCTCAGGGGATACTTTGTGCTCAGCGGGACCAGGCATTTCAAGTCCTGGGCCACCTCATTTTAGTCATGGACCCCTTACACAGGGTCCTTTTCTAGTGGCAAGGTCATTCTCATTTCCTTCCCTGTTCCCCATTTCTTTGGCAACCCTAAGGTGGTTCTTATGATGGACTCCTCTGGGAGAGGCTGGGGGCACATTTGGTGGACCTACAAACACAGGGTGTCTGTTCTCCATAGAACACTCTTTACACATTAACACTCTGGAGATGAGGGCTGTTTTTCTAGGCTTATGGGCTTTCACCCCTCGCATTCAGGACTTCCTGCTATTAGTCCAGATGGACAATGTTTATGCCATGCACTACCTCAACAAACATGGGGTACCCATTCCCACCCCCTATGCAGAGAAGCTATGAGGTGTTGGAGTGGGCTCCAGAACATGATTATATATATATATATATATATATTAGATAACCCACTCTTAGGTGTGCAGTCATGCTCTGATACACGCACACCTTGGTGTACACTGTATGACCGAGTGCGTCAACCACCCAAGGTGGGAGTATATCAGAGTGTGACTGCACACCATAGAATGGGTTATCTATCTTATAAAATGGCAAAATTGTTTTTAGGGGAGTTAAAGTACAGGTGTGTGGTCGCGATCTGATATACGCACAATCATGTGATAGGATCCAACAAATCAGCAGGAAAACTTTTTCCTACCCATTTTATAAATATATATATACATATATACATATATATATATATATTATATATATATTTGTTTTTTTATTTTAGTCTTTGGTAACCAGGTAAGGGTATTAGTATATATATATATATATATATATATATATATATGTATATGTGTGTGTGTGTATATATATATATATATATATATATTTACGTATCACAGTCATATTTCTGCCTGGAGACCATCTAGCATACATTGACATTCAGGACGCCTATCTGCATGTGTCTCAATCAAACCAGGACATCTCAAATTCCACTAATTTTGCATTGCAATTGTCATCATTACTGGCACAGCCCTTCAATTTTGCAGTGGCACCCACTGTGTTCATCAAAGAGATGCAGTCCTGATGGCAGCTCTCCAGATAGAAGGCTTTCTTGCCCACCCATACCTAGATGTGTGGCTCATCAGGGTGGGCTCTCTCTCTAAAGCACAGAGTGCAGTTGTTACAGTACCCACTATGTGGCAGGATCACATATGGATCATAAACCTCAATGAGCGCTAACTTCTATCATCTCAAAAATTAGCACCTGGGAGCAGTGTCCTGTGAGGCAAAAACAATAGTCACTCTACATACGCATCACATTCAGGCCATGGCTCTGGTCTACTCTGCTGTCCGAGCCAAGAGGAATGTGACAGCTCATAACATCATGCATTTGCTAAGGCTCATGGTAAGCTGCATGGTTCTTTATTTTTTAAACGTTATTTTTTTTTATAAACTTTATTTTTATATTTTCACTGTATACAAGACAGAGTTTAAAAAACTAAAGGTAGGCATTTTATACAAACATATACACTGTTAGCAAGTGAGTATATCATTGTTACAGGTGGTCATGGTGTTGGGAGCTGCAACTGCACCATCTAAGCCACTGGAACCCTCAAACTATGCAGCTGTCATTCAGGATCCCTTTTTCACCAGGTCTATGAGTCAGTTTACACTGTTGAACCTTCCCAGACCACCACAGCCTAGGAGTACCTCTAGAGCAGCAAGTTCCAGTCAGGCATGCCAGCCTGATGAGGGTAGGGTGTGAGGTTGGGCACAACAGCCCTGGCACAGTATATATAATGGAGTGCAAACCTCCAAGCAATGTCATGAAATGATGACAATACTTCAGGTTCTCCTGTCCTTTCAAAAGCAAGTTTTGGGAGAGAACCCTCCCTGGTCAAAGATACTGAAGATATTACACAAGCTCAAATGGGAAATAACAAGTCTGATTTGGGTAACCCCCAGGTAGCTGAGGAGGCCCTGATACTTGGATCTGGTGGATGTGCTGGTCCCTCAACCTCAGACTAGATGTCCTCCAGCAAGTGCGTATTCTGCATCCAGATCCACGATGACTGCAGCTTGTAGCATGGCTGCTGAATGCAGATGATTTTTAAATGCAGGATGCTCCCACAAGGTGGTGAAAATCCTTCTGGAATCTCAGAACTCCCCAAAAAACACTGCTCTTCATGCATGCACACACACATGACTTTCTACTGGAGAGGTTAAACAAAGGTCTGTCACCTAGCTCACTTTGGGTTCAAGTAGTGACCTTTAGGGATCGTTTTGAGAAAGACAGGCTCCCTTTCTATGAGTCAGCACCTAAATACAGTTCAGAGTGTGTGACAAGATTAAGCACTGGATCAGACTGCTAGTGCCTGCTTGATACCTTAATGGGGTTCTGAAAGCCCTCATGGAGTCCCCTTTTGAGCATCCAGGCAGGTCTCCTTGTTGTTTCTGATGCTCAGGGTTCTCTACCTTGTGGCAATTTGCTTGGCATGGCAAGTTGAGGGAATTCAGGTCCTCTCTCACTAGGAGCTGTGGTCCTCCGGTCTGTGCTTGCATTCACCCCAAAGGATTCCTTGGACTTTCACAGGAATCAAGAGATTGTCCTCCCTTCTGTATGCCCTTCTCCAGTGAATAAGAAATATCATATCCATTCCATCGATGTCTGTTGGGCACTCAGAATCAATATGCGCTGTGCAGCAGACACCCATAAGGAAATAATCACTTTTTCATGCTTAATTGGGGAAGCAAGGTCTGACACCAACCAAATACACCTTGGCTAGATGGCTATGTATGGGTATCATACAGGCTTACCTAGCCAAAGCGCTCCCTCCTCAACCAGTGGTTAGAGCCTACTCCACAATAGAAATTTTATTTATTGAAGATTTCTGAATTCAGACCTTTGAGTCAGAGACTCGTTTACAAAGGCTTCCCATCAGAATACAAACATTGATAGACAGGAATAAAACAAGTAAACATATAGAGGAGGGTTGCATATAACTAAGTAATAGGTGTGTAATACAATACAATGGGAATGCTAAGCAGTACAGTTATACAGAGTTTAATACGTAGGAGACAATAGCTATGAGAAACTATGGCAAAATAGGTACCAGCTTGAGGAGAGGCAGGATGAACCCCTTTGTCAGTGGGTATAAAGGCAGGATGAGGGTCCTTTGTCAGTGGAAGAGGAGGTTAGGGGTAAAGGATGCTTGAGGAAAGGATTGAGGAGAGAGGAGGGTGGAGGCCAGAGTCAATAACTGTCGTAACAGAGTCAGAAATGTCAGTGTTCGGGGCTGAGTGTGTTGTAACTGCACTGCAGCATGTTTCTAAGGCTGTGACCTAGTCCCCTCCACAAATGTTTGTCAAACACTACCCCTTAGATGTGTTCAGTCCTGCTGATGCGGCACTTGTCAGTTGAACTGGCTTGAATTACCGATAAATAGAATAAAGCTCCAGACCTGTTCACTAGCTAAAAAGGCGCTCTGGGGACTAACATCCCTGCTTTAACAGATTGCTTCCACACTGTCTCCAACCAATACAACACCAGGAACATGACCAGAAATATCCTTAAGCCTCCTTTCAGATATACTCAGCTGGGCAAGCAGTCATTTGCTGTCAGGGCCATTAACTGGTTAAATGAACTGCCTGATACACCACTAAATCTCTCCAAGTTTAATCAGTTTACGAGACCTTTGCAGTCTGCTTTTTCAGTCCTTTGCAAATGTAACCATTGAACAGTTTTATTTGGTTTCTCTCTGAACATTACCTGTGACTTTTATGAAACAATCTATTGATTTTTTTTAGAACTGTATGTAATTGTTCTACCTTATGTGCTTTGAGCCAGATTCAACTGCATTTTTCTCTAGAACTGTTTATTGTTCTTGTAATGCTTTTTGTGATTATGTATTTGACCTGGAAACTTTGCAAACGAGCACTTGTGCTCAAAGGCAGTCTCTGAAGTTTTCAATAAATAAACAAAAATTAATTTTTTTTTATTTATTAACAGAAATGCATGGGTTATTCATGATAATCAAAACCGAACAGGGTCAGGAATTGTAGCTTTTGAAGAGGTTTGAGAAGAGAAAGAAAGAAAGCCAAAAATAACTACAGTATACAGTGCAACTCATACGACAGGAAAACAAAATATTCCACAGAGATTTTCCACAAAGTATAATTTTGGTTGGCTGAATTTTCAGTGTATGTTGAGTACCAAAAGGTGTAAAAGCAATCTCCCTGCTGTCATTGGAGAAATCTCACCAGCGTCATTTTAATACTGCTCCACTGATTGAAAGTGGAGGTGTCACAATTCATTGTCTGACCCTTTAGCTACAAAAGTGTGGGATATGCTGGCCCCCTGGCTCTGCCGCCTATGCTGTCTAGGGCTAGGATTGGGGAGAACAGGATACTGTGGCCACTTTGCACACCATACAATACTCATGTTCAGCCATGCTTGCACCAAGTGGATGCTGCCAAATCCTAGACCTTGGTACCTCTCCTGCTAAATCCCTGATTCCCTTACCCATGAGAGGAACTGGGGTCACCACCATGTGCAAGTACTAGAGCTGCATAGTACACGTGCATGTTGCATAGCCATTGTGTATTGCTAGAATGTTACTGATGTGTGCCTTTTATGTCACTCCTGACCAAACTCTGGTGTATTGAAGCCATTAGGCTCAGTCAGCAGCTCCCAGGAGGAGCAAGAGAAGGAAGATAGCAGTGGAAAGAAGAGACAATGGAAGGATGAGAAGTGTGCCAGGATCCTCTACTTAGCCCTAGGAGACCTCTCAATCTCTTTGGAGGATGATGATCCTGAAGGAAGACCATCAGATGGTGCAGTGGCAGAACAGACTACCCCAGCACTGGGAGGGGGCAGAATGGCCTGCTCCCACAACTTAAGCCCTGCTGTTTTGCAGGCCAGTAAGGATCCTTGGTGTGCTTCATCTCAGTAGCCAGGACTAACACTCTGGCCTGATGCAGTGAGGCCTACTTCCCTTGCAGGCCAGGCCTGGGTGTGACATGTCCTGGAGATCGGGGCAACTTCCCGTGGCCTGACAGGTTTTGTATTACTGACTGTAACTCCCCTGTTAGGAGCTTACCTATTTTCCCTTTGGGGCTGCTCTGTTTTCCCTTGTCTGGTCCCTCCACTTCCCCAGTTTTCCCATAGTGCCCCCTGTTCTCCCGGTCCTGACCCGAGTCCTCATAAGTGTCCCTTTAGTCTCCATCCAGCCGCAGTGTGTGTTTTTTCTAAATCGGGGCTGGAGGAGCAAAACCATGGAGCTGCCATGCTGCCTGCAGTTTAAAATGGGCAGCAGCAGTCCGCGTATGCACAGGAGTGCATGGTTATTTTTGGCTGTCCCCACGGCCACATGAGTGCCTCTCCGGTGGTCCCGGTCCCAAAATTCATCTAATCGTGGAACAGAGACCTGAAAGAGGCCCTGGAGAAGACAAAATAGTTTTTTTGTAAAGAAGCGCCAATGAGCACCTTTTCTGGGTCCTGCCTTATGAATATTAATGAGACAGATTTAAGTATTGATGTTAGAGCCTGCCCAGTGCCGTGGGGCAAGCTAAAATCAGCGGTAGCGACAGGCAAGGGAATGTCTACAATTGTTAATCTTGAACATTGTGTAAAAGGGCAGAAAGGCTGCTATAATTCTGAAGGGTTACTCTATAATAAAAACATTTATTATGGCTGCAGTGGGACTGTAAAATGGGACACTATATGAATTGCAGGGGGACAGTGAGTGCCAAGAGCAGTGTCAGGAAGAAGCTTGAATGAAAATGGTAAATTGTGCAGTCACTTTGAAGAGCACAGGAACTGTTAACAGACTTTGAGGGCAGATTGAATTAAAAGTGATTCTGCTGGCTGCACCAGGGCATGAAAGTGGGGGCATTGGTGGGCTGAGTTTGAAACTATTACTCAGCAGCCATGTTAGCAAACTTTGTCCCATTTCAGCCAACGGAAGAGGCATGATTGTTGCCAAGGACTGTCGGACTAAGCAGAAGAGGTATGGGGGGGGGACTGGGGAAATACTTGACATCCTTTGTGTACAGCCAATCCGGTGTCTAAGTGGACTCACACACATTAATGTTTGTTAAGGACAGTGAATGCAGCCAATGTGGAGCTGCCAGAGAGCTCCCAAAACCCAGAGACTGTCTGGTTCCCAGTCAGTTCAATGGGAGCCCCTCCAGAAGGGGGGGCTCCAGCCCCTATACAGAAGATAGGGCTGTAAGGCTGGGAAAGGGCCTGCCTGGGGGTTGCAAGTCCCCCAGAGCCTGGGTTTTACCTTTCCTTATGGTGGAGGAATGTAATGAAGGAGTTTGGATTCGCAACTCTGCTGAGAGAGAAAGGGCTGTACGGTCCTGCAACAGACTGCTATGGGAAGAAGCTACTCTACCGTGAAGGTTCTGATCAAAGGTTCTGGAGTGAAATGGTAGTCTATTTCTGCACCTGAATGGTGAGAAGCCAGGATGAAAGTTATGAGGATAAAAGGCCTAAGGAAATGGTTATGGTTTTGGGAAATTGTTTAACAGAAAAAGGACTGGTTTTGGTGTAAGGAAACTTGGTGTGGAGGTCTCCCTGACACGTTGGAGGCTTTGCCAGTAAAACCAGGTAGCCTACAAAGTGAGAAGGGAGAGCCTTTTCAGGTTTATTGGCACCTGTACAGTGAGGAAAAGAAAAGAAAAGAAATAGTTTGTATCAAGGGATTGGTTGAGTGAAATGGTGTTTGTTCAGTGCAAAGTTCAGGAGCCCTCAGTGAAGGCATTCAGTAACACTTAGATGGTGAGGAAAAGAAAATGTCTGCATCACAGGACTGAACCAGTAAAAGGGAGTTTGGTCAGTGCCTAGTTTACAAGTCTCACTGGGACGGTGTGCTCAGTGAGGGCCCAGGGTCTGTGCGGTCTACAAAGAGCCACAACTGCCACGGTGGTAGTGTGGCTGAAGGTTGTTCTCTTAGCTGGAAGTGGCTATACTTCAAAAAAATTAAAAATTGCCAAACTGAGCTGAGCCAAAGAGGTTGAGAATCTGCTTGTTTTCAACCTGGAGCCAGGTGGTGAACCAGCCAACCCCTACTGTGTGGGGTTGACTGGAACACAGGGAGCCCTGGGTGCATGCCTGAGTGCTAGGGCACTCTAGATCCACGGGGCAGCCGAACTATGGGATCACTCCTGGGTCTGGGTTCCTTTGTGGCCTGGAAAATCTTGCACTGTGCTCTGCATCTCTCCTGGAAACAGGCGGAAGGGGACAAGCTTCAACATCTTCAATCAAGTTGAAAGATCCCAACAGCAGAGTGCCTGCTCTATGTCTCAAGTCTCTTCAATCCAAGTCTCCTGCAAAACCCGCTTTACTTTGGATTTATTCCCTGAATTTTATTGCTTAGAATTGAGTACTTAGATGTTTTTTAAGCCTAGATAGTTTTTGTTCTCTGGCTTTATTTGCTCCATGCAGGATATACTTAAGCTAATTATTTGGGTTTCTTTTTTTAGAAATTGCTGTTGTTCCCTCTTCTAATCTTACTTTTTCGTACTTCCCTATTTAAACCATCTTTACTGTCCAGTCTTGGCTCTTACCTCCCTTCCCCACCTAGCTTTCTCTACAATTTTTCTAGATTAGTTTTTTTCCTAGCCTCTCTATCTTCCCGTTGGCTTCAAGTCTCTTGTTTCTTACTATGCCCTTTACTTTTTAGTTTATTTGCTGCTCTCCACCTGTCCTCTTTACCTTCATTGTTCCCCTGCTCTCTCTCCTCCTAGTTTTTCTACTTTGTTATGTTTGGTCCCTATATTTTTTCTTTTTCCATTTCGGTTGTTCTTGTTCTGTGGTGGCCCCTTTAATGGTGGATGGTCTGCTTCTCCCGATCCTCTGGACCATGCGTGGGCTACTATATTTGGCGTGGGTATAACCGTATAACATGGCTTTACCAGGGGTAGATCCTGTCAAACAAACTTGATAAAGTTTTTTGACGCGGTCACCAAGGAACTAGATCGGGGAGGGCAGTAAATGTCACTTATCTGGACTTCAAGAAGGCATTTGACTACGTGCCACACAGGAAACTGCTGTATAAGCTGTCATGCCTGGGGCTGGGGAAGAAGGTGGTTAAATGGATGGGAAACTGGCTGGGGGACTGCAGACAGAGGGTCATTATAAATAGGGTGGCATCTGGAGAGGGCATGATCACAAGTGGGGTCCCTCAGGGATCGGTGTTAAGGCCCCTACTGTCCAATCTATTTGTAGGGGACATTGTGAAGGGCCTTGAGGGGGTGTGAGTCTGTTTGCAGATGATATTAAGGTTTGTAATAAGGTGGACACTCCGGAAGGGGTAGAAAGAATGCAGAGAGATTTGGGAAGGCTCGAGGCATGGACAGTGAGGTGGCAGCTTTCAATCAACATGGACAAGTGTAAGATCATGCATCTTGGATACAGGAACCAGAGGGCAGAGTACTGTATGGGGGTCTGAGACCTGGTAGTAACAGAACAGGAAAGGGACCTAGGCATCACTATATATAGGGACCTGAAGGTGGAAAGGCACTCTGAGGGAGCAGTGGCTAGAGGCAGGAGAATGCTGGGCTGCATTGGAAGGGGGATTACAAGTAGAAAAAGGGAGTTCTTAGTACCCTTATACACACATCTAGTCAGACTGCATTTGGAGTATGGGGTCCAGTTCTGGAGGCCATTCCTCAAAAAGGTTGTGGGGAGGCTGGAGCAAGTTCAGAGGAGGGCGATGAAGATGGTTAAGGGGCTCAGCCACCTGTCCTATGAGGAAAGGTTGGGAGAACTGAACATGTACTCCCTGGAACAGAGAGGAAGAGAGGGACATGATTGAAACCTTCAAGTACCTTAAGGGCATAAACCAGGTGCCAGTGGGAAGCATCTTCCAGCTGAAAGAGAATCAGAAGATGAGGGGGGCATGAGTTACAGATTGAGGGGGGACAGTTTAACAGTAACATTAGGAAGTACTATTTCGCAAAGAGGGTGGTGGATAAGTGGAATAGGCTCCCGGAGGAGTTGGTTGGAGAAGCAACAGTGGAAGGCTTCAAAAGGGCATGGGACAGACATGGGGGATTGTTGAGGGGGGGCAGCTCTAGCAGATAGCTAGGCAAATGGGCCAACTAGGTGGGCCTGTCGGTCCTTTTCTGCCATCACACTTCTATGTATCTATGTAACCTGGAGTACTTCCATATTATTTAATAGAGGAGGGCTCCAAGTTAAGTAAGAAAACTGTGGCCCCTTTAATGGAAGATGTTTTTTCTTCTCCGACCCTATGGACCATGTGGTGTGCCCTCACACTTGGAGTGGGTATTACCTGATGCACCTCTATACCATTTAAAAAGGGAGAACTGCAAATCAGGTAAAGTACTGACTGTCTTTTACATCTGGGGAGGGGCAGGGGGCAGGAGGCACAGTGGACACAGCATCATTTTAAATACTTAGGAGTTGTCATACTGAAATCTTTGGAGCATACAGACTTCCTCAAGTTTTAACCTCTTACCCAGAAAATTAAAACTGAACTCTTAGCCTGATTCACCTTGCCGCTGTTGTTCCTATGTTGTCTTGAATCAATTTGTTTAGTTATCTTGCCTCGAATACTATTTTTTCTGCAAACAGCCCCTATCCTCCCTACCAGGGCTTGTTTATGTGAATGGTAATGTCTTACCCTTCAGTTTCTATAGAACGGTAAAAGGGCTAGAATCCGTGCTTCTATCATATACCAGGCCACTTCTGACAGAGGGCTTGGTCTTCCTAATTATGAGTGGTATACCCACGTTTCCCTGCTTCACATTCTTTTTCACTGGACAAACCCAACTTATAGGGCCTATTGGAAGCATATTGAGTCAGACCGTAATGATTTTTCAAACCTGAGTAAGGTCTTTTACTCTATTACGATGTATAGACCCCTTCTTTCTCATTTTTATAACCTAACGTGTGAGGTCCTTAAGATGTGGTGCAGGTACTGGGGGTATTTACCAGTGGAAGAACAGAAGCTGGTGACAATGATGGCTTGGGACAAACATAATCCATTACATCAGCCCAATGTTTTTCTATGCAAGTGGGTTAAATTAGGTCTGGGATCAGGGGCGGTTCAAGTAGCTTTAATGTGGGGGGGCCAACAAAATTCAGAAACAAAGGCCGGGGGTCTGTGGGCCACCTAGGCCCCCAGAAAATGTTACAATTTTTGCAGTGATTTTGTGGCATTTTTTATAGTTTTTAAAACTTCTCTGGGAAATAAAAATCATTAAGGAGTTAGGAGACTTTTTGACAATTTGGTTTAGCAAAAGAAAAAAAAAGAATAAACAAAAAAACTAAGAAATGAAGCTTTCTTGATATGGGGGGCTTCCTGTTTTGGGTGGTCAGAGGGCGAGCAGGGGAGGGAAGGAATTGAGTTTCCGGACTGCTCTCCCCTTCCAGGGTGGGTTCTGGGGTATGATTGCTCTGTACTGGCTCTGGGTGGAGACCATGGGCACTACATGCAGCTGGAGTTGACACTGCGTTAGGGGTACAGCAGCAGCAGCCAGGCTGCATGTAAATGCAGTGCCGGCATTGTACTTCTGTGCTCTGGGGGTAAACTATGTGAAAAAAACCCTGGTGGCCTAGCGGAGGTGAAGGGGGCCAGGAGAGCTGCCCACATCCCAATGCTGGACCTGCTTCACCGGGGTCTAGCTCTACCGGCTTCCATGGCTGTCCCTCTAATCACAGATAGACCACCACAGGTGGGCCCTCCCCTGTGGGGTGATTGAGGGGCAGGTCAAACCATGAAGCCGAGTGGAGTCCACCCTGTAGGAGCCCAGCGGAGGAGGTTTCAGGCAGGGATTAGAGACAGAAAAGTCAAGTGGTACCCTGGAGAGATGCCCTAGGTCCCAGTGAATAAAATGTAAAAAAAAAAATCCTCGTCATCTCTGTAGTTCCCCAACCCAAGCAAACACGGACTGCACTGGCAACAAGGCGCTCCCACCACACCACCTAAGAGAATATATACCACAAGAAGTTTGAGGGAATGCCACCTCCAGATACCCATGCCCAGCCACGCAGGACCCAACCTGAAAGGTAAGTACTTGTTTGGTGATTTTTATTAACATCACCTATGACAGTGGGGGGGTGGGCCTGGTTGCAGTAGCCCAGGTTGCCGCGAATGCTCCCCCCACCACCAGCTACTTCAAAATTGTCTTATCTGACAGTTTTGAA
Organism: Neoceratodus forsteri; assembly: GCA_016271365.2. Taxonomy (NCBI): domain Eukaryota; kingdom Metazoa; phylum Chordata; order Ceratodontiformes; family Ceratodontidae; genus Neoceratodus; species Neoceratodus forsteri. Next base: position 32,449,683 of record CM057456.1, read on the forward strand.
GGGCACAGATGAAACAAGGCTGATTGATGTGGCTTAATAAAGTTTGTTTTTTGTTCTAGTGTGTGTCTCTATTCTTCCACACACAGACACAAACACAGACCACCCAAAAGTGACCTTTTTTAAAACCATATTTACATTCAGGATAGAGACAGGGTGAAGCAGGTCCCAGACGTACAACACAGTAAATGAAATGCATTTTACGATTAAGAAGACACATGCCCAGCAAACCGCCCCAAGACCACCAAACAACGTACCTCCCCCCCCCTGCCTCAGGGGAGACTGGCTGGGTCACAGGCCAGGCCACAAAACATCTTGTTGAACCACACAATAATATGAAATTACTACATCAACACACTTAAACATTTTTGTAAATAGTTTCTACTGTAGGATTTCATACCTCCCCAACAGTCCCTAATTTTGACACAAACTTTTCAGTGCTCAGCAGTCCTTTGTGTGAGGGGGTAAGCATGTCAGGACCCAGCGCACTGGCATACATGCGGGGAAAAAAATGGTTCTGTGCTACTCTGCCCATCCACACCTCCCTTCGCCATCATGAGGCCACAACCATTTTTCCAGCACATGTACCAGTCTGCCCAGTCCATCTCACAACTGACAAACCACAGTAGCATGGCACGGACCCAGTGGACTGGCATACATGTTGAAAAAATGGTTCTGTGCCAGTATGCCCGTCCACCTCTCCCTCCTCCATCACCAGAGGCCAGAACCATTTTTTCAAGCATGTGTACCAGTCGACCAAGCCCATCCCACTGCCAACCATCAATGACAAGCCACAGGAACATGGCACAAACCCAGCAGACATGTTGAAAAATGGTTCTGTGCCAGTATGCCCGTCCACCCCTCCCTCCTCCATCTCCAGAGGCCAGAACCATTTTCCCATCACATGTACCAGTCCACTAACCATCAACAGGAAGCCATAGGAACATGGCACAGACCCATTGGAATGGCATGCATGTTCAAAGAATGGTTCTGTGACAGTATGCCCATCCACCCCTCCCTCCTCCATCACCAGAGGCTAGAACCATTTTTTTCAAGCATGTGTACCAGTCAGCCAAGTCCGCCTCTCTGCCGACCATCAACTACAAGCCACAGGAACATGGCACAAACCTAGCAGACTGGCATACATGTTGAAAAATTGTTCTGTGCCAGTATGCCCGTCCACCCCTCCCTCCTTCATCACCAGAGGCCATAACTATTTTTTTCAAGCATGTGTACCTGTCAGCCAAGCCCGTCCCTCTGCCGACCATCAGTGACAAGCCACAGGAACATGGCACAAACCCAGCAGACTGGCATACATGTTGAAAAATGGTTCTGTGCCAGTATGCTCATCCACCCCTTCCTCCTCCATGACCAGAGGCCAGAATAATTTTTCCCAGCATGTGTACCAGTCAGCCAACCATCAACGACAAGCCACTGGAGCATGGCATGGACCCAGAATACATGTTGGAAAAATGGTTCTGTGCCACTCTGCCCATCCATCCCCCGCATCATAGCAACCAAGGCTAGAATAATTTAATTTAAACATGTAGTACTTGCCAGGCCTGTTCTTTCACCCGCAAACAAGAGACCACAGTAGCAAAGGACTGACCTGTCCTACTGGTAACACCCCCCCCAAAAAAAAGATATCAAAAACATGATCATTTTTTTAATTAAGCATACCAGCTCACGTAACCACCCCTCTCCATCTTCCCTCCCTTGCTTTCCCATACAAACAGCAGCAGTGCTATACCCCCTCCCCCCAAAAAAAACTTACCAGACTATGGCAGGCACTTAGGCAGTTGTCCTATGGCAGAGGATGGCAGGTCAAGTCAGCGGCAGCATAAAGAAGCAGAAAGGGCATCATCAGCTGAAGGAAGCTGGTAGAGCAGGCTAGCAGCCAAAGCTGGCAGGGCAGCTCAGCACAACAGCACACCAGAACCAAGCCCAAGTGCTCACCCCAATGCATCAGCACAGCCACTCTCCACACCCTGCTGAACCAGTACAACCACTCTATCCACCATGGGTCAGCATTGATTCACACCATACCACCACAATAAACAAGTGTCCCCACATCAACACATCAAGTACCCCCACCAACACATAATACAAGTATCCCCACTCCAGTGACACATAATATGGCTAGTGTCCCAATCCCACGACCAGTATCCCTACACCAACATGCCAAGTGTCCACCACACCACCCTGACCAATGTCCCACCCCACTAACACAGTCTGTTTCCACACCACACCAAGCCACTGTGCCCATCCCACCAGACTTTTGTGCCCACGCCAACACATCAAGTATCCCCACCCAGTGTCCACCATGCCTCCACAGTCAGTGTCCCCACTCGACCATACTTCCATGCCCAGTGTCCACACCCCACAAACAGAACCAACCTCTAACCCCCCATGCTGTACCCCCCAGCTGAAACCTAAGATGGTCACCAAGCTATACACCCCCCCAGCTGAAACCTAAGATGACCACCAAGCCATACATCCCCCAGCTGAAACATAAGATGGCCACCAGGTCATACCCCCCCAAACTCAAGCTGAAACCTGAGATTACAACCAGACCAGTGAACCCCAACAGCAGGGCCACTCACCCCACCCAACTGGCACAGCTGCTCTCCCCAACCTGACAGCCTGGCACGGCCCCTCCCCACACCCCCATGGACCAGCATGGACTACCTCTCCACCACACAGACCTGCATGGCCACTCTACGCAGCCTGGACATGCATGGCCCCGCTTCTCACTCCCACGGACCAGCGCAGCCCCTCTCCTCACTCCCATGGACCAGCACAGCCTTTCTCCCCACCCCCATGGACCAGCATGGCCCCTCTCCTCACTCCCATGGAGCAGCACAGCCTTTCTCCCCACCCTCATGAACCAGCATGGTCCCTCTATTCACTCCCATGGACCAGCATGGCCCCTCTCCCCACCCAGATAAACCAGCATGGCCCCTCTCTGCACTCAGACCCACTAGCATGGCTCTTCTGCTCACCTAGACCCATGAGCAATGCCCATCTCCCCACTCAGACCCATCAGCATGGCCCATTTCCCCACCCAGATGAACCGCTGCCTGTATTCCCACCACCAAAACCAGTGTCCCCACCCACTGATAGTATCCTCACCCATCCCCACCACAACCAGTGTCGCTACAACAACATGACCAGTGTCCCCACCCCACTGCAAGTATCTACATCCTGTCGATCAGTGTCCCCTTCCCACCAACACGGCCAGTATTCACACACCAGCACTACCAGTATCCCCACCCTCAACCCCATGACCAGTGTCACTACCCCACTGCCAGTAACCCCACCCCACACCACTACAAACCAGTGTCCCCACCCCACTGCCAGTATCCCCACCCCACACCACCATGACCAGTGTCCCCACCCCACCAACCATTGTCCCCTTCCCACCAACACAACCTGCCTACACCACCCTCCAAATAGACACAGACCCCCATGAGGCACACACACACAAAAAAAGTTTATTTCAGGGAAAAGAGCTGGAGGAATGGAGAGGGCCCTTCCAGGACTGGCAACGCAAACCAACAGTTTTATTTCTTTGCAGGGTGGATGGAAGGAAGACCCTGTAGGAGAAAGAAAAGTAGAGTTGTACAAATGGGCACACATACATTTGGGCTGGTCGGAGGCAACAAAACCCAGAGCAGAATGAACAGGTCTTTTCAGCCGCCACTAGACAAAACAAAAACTCGTGTTGGAGCAGAACATAACCAAATGGCCTCACATCCCACCCCCTCCCCAGTTCGGGTATAGAAGAGATAGAAGATCACAGAATTAAATGCACACTTGGTCTGGCATTCGGTCCACTCACCTCACAACCCCCCCCACCGACCAACCAGCACCACCACCACAACAAACTTTGGGACTGAAAATGTCACTGTGGCACACATTAGAAAATAATAAATAGACACACCTTGACCATATTCGATCGCGGGCTCTCGCTTTCAGTCTCCACGCCAACCCAACCAGCTTCAGGACAGTAGGAATACATCCAATTACAGAAATAAAAGATATTTTCAGTGGTAATGGCTTAGGGACTTAATGGGGAATTTAGAAGGAGCAGAATTAACATTTTTAGCAGAGAGATTGACCGTCCATTCACAGGCCCCACCTTACCTGCCTAAGCTCATAAGAAACACAGCGTTGTTTTTTTTTTAAACAAGTGCAGACTTACTTGGAAGGTATCCCACAGTCCTTGCGAGCAGCAATGGGTCCAGAGCAGAAAAGTTTCAGCAGCAATCTCTACTCCTAACAGGAAGCAAAGTTCAAGGCAAAGAAGAATGCACACTCGCTACCCAGCAGTATATAGAGCTGTGTTCATGGAGACAATGCGAATAAATGCTGTTTCCATTTTTGATGCTGTTTTCCCAATGAGATTTCTGCCCGTGTTACTGCATATTCAGTAACTGGTAAACCAGTGTCCCTGACTAAAATTACCACTATATTTCTTTTTAAAAATCTGTAAAATGTGGAGGGGGCTGAAATAACCATACGACCCCCCTGAAATACAAGTGGGGGGGCCATGGCCTGGCCGACCCCCCCTTTTAGCCACCCTGTCTGGAATTTTATCATCAGTTAATTGGTCCACATGGGTAATTGACCTTTGCGGATTTCCAAGCTAGATATATTCTCCCCACCTCTGACCATTATAGATATTTGTAGATATATACCTATGTTCATTCTCTGGTTTACACAAATCGACTTCTCATCAATCTTGAATCTCCTGGGTTCCGGGCAATTATCCTGGCTCAGCAGGGTGTGGAGCAGGAGCACCTAATAAGTATCTGGTGTTCGATTATCCGGGGAAAAAGGGCCAATTCGATGCACTCACTCTATGCTAAGTGGGTACAAGATTTGGATACACATTGCACTTGGGAGGAATGGGAACGGTCTTCCTTATTGAGTTTCACTATCATATTCATTCCCTACCTGCAAGAGTTTGCAGATTCTTTAGGTCACCAGCCCAGGTGGCGAAATATAAGGGTCAGCAGGTGGCTCAGTGCTGGTGCCACTGTGGGAAATTACATGCGGACCAAGCCCATATTTTTTGGAATTGCCCACAAATCCATTCTTTCTTATGAGACTGCACAGGACCAGATATGTGAATGAACGCGTTCATTCACATATCTGGTCCTGTGTAGTACAGTATGTTCTGCAAGCCCATTGGTCCACACTATGGACCAATAGGCATACAGATCATACTGTATGCTGTCATTTGGCGGGCAGCCTGGCGGTATGCAGGTGGGGTGCTGCACCCGCCGATGATGGGGGGTAGTGCCGGGTGGCCGGGGGTCCTCTGTGGGAGGATGGGGAAGGTGGTACCACTGGATCATCAGGCTATATTCTGCATTTACAACAGCCTGTGATTGGGCAGTGGGGGGACCGCTAGACCACCAGGTAATGTTTTATTATTACTGATGCTCATGACTGGGCAGCGGGAGGAACCACTAGACCACCAGGAAAAGATTAATTAATACTGATGCCCATGACCGGACAGTGGGGGGACCACTAGACCACAAGGGGTTTGTCATTAATTACAGAAGCCCGCGATTGGGCATACGGGGTGGGAGGGGGGTCCACTAGACCACCAGGGTTCTATTTCCACACACTGCAGTCCACGATCGGGCAGTGGAGGGAACCGCTAGACCACCAGATTACAATATATTTCTACTACTGCCTGCGATTGGGCATACGGGAGGGGGGAGCTACACTTGCCCACCACGAAGCCAACCCTCAATGACAGCTGCCTGGCAGGGTGCCAGGCACATTTCTCTGGGACGCCCAGTGCAATGCATGCAAATAGGGCTATAATGACATGCAAATGGCCCTTTTTGCACCTTGCATAGGTTATGGCCTCATTTGTATGCCCCTGGCTGAATATCAAGGGTGATGCACCTAGCGCAACTGCACTTGCGCTGGCACATCCCCCATGCTCCCTCTCTGTGGCTTGTGCTGGTGCAGTGCCACTGTACCATGCACAGTATGTGTGCCAACCATGCCATATTCAATGGTGCTGTGCCATGGCGCATCACTGTTGAATATCGCCTGGTCCTGGCCCCGGCGCAGCCCAGTTGAGCTGTGCCCTGGCTTGTGCCACTGCTCAGCGCAGTCTGAATATCCAGCCCCGGGTGTTTACTAAGCCGATAGATTTGATGTCCGATTTGGTCCTAATACATCAACCTCCCTCTGGTATATCTCTATCGCAACATCGCACCAAGTTGATCTTACTCTTAATTGTGTGTGCAAAAAAAAAGCCCTTACTAAGAAATGACATACACAATCTGTGCCTGATCAACAGGATTGGTACAATGTAGTCAATTTTATTTATGGTCTGGAGCAAACCTCCTATATATTTTTGAATAAAGAAGCAATTCATCAAGAAGTTTGGAGTCCTTGGGTAAATTTTCACCTTGGAGTAAACCCAGGTTTTGTTCCTTGACTCTTTTTACACTATTTACAGCCCTGGAGTGCCTTACATTTTAGACAAAAGTTTTTCAATACATTACTTTTTGACCCTGCCCCCCCCCTTTTTTTTTTTCAATTACATCTATATCTATAGGATATTAATCATATTAATTAGTTATACTGTTTTGGTATTAACTGCTACATTTTGAGGTGGACATGCTTTTTGATTTCATGTATGTATGTATGTATCTATATGAATTCACTGATTTTACTGTATAGCACTGTGTACTATTACCCTTGTTGTTACTTGTTTTTCCAAAAGTCTTAATAAAGTTTAATTATAAAAAAAAGTCTCTTCAATCCAAGTCTCCTGAGTTCTGCTGTTCCATCTTCCCCAGAGCTACAGTTCCAATGCCACCAGAGACTGTCAGAGGAACCATGAGTATCTGCAGGAATTGTTCTGCACCTGTGGGATGTATATAGTTGCTCTCAAGTTATGCCCAATGGAGTAGGAAAGTTTAAAATAATCAAAAAGAAACTTAAATAGTTGTTTCCAGTTTGTGCCCAGTGGCACAGTGAAGTCCTAAAGCTGCAAGCAGTAAAAGTAATCAAGAAAAGAGTCAAAGTTAAAGCTGATTTATTTGAAAGTGCACCAACGCCGGCTGACCAGCTGCGCCACAGGCCTGCAACATGTCAGCAATGGGTACCCATTTAGTACTTTTAGGGGTCAAAAACTGGTACCAGTTGGGGTTTGTGAAAATGTAAAACCCGCAGCAGTCAGACAGGTAGAGGGCTGGTGCTGCAAGCATTGTAATAAGGTCTAAATCAAAGGGGATATGACTGATCTAGAAAACATGCAGTCTCTAAATGCAGATTACAACATGTGTTGCTTGACTGCTTTTCCATCAACCCCCTTCTTCCCCTCCCCATGTAAATAAAGTGGTGTTAAATTGTTTTGGAAAAAGCTGACTTGAGAGCCTATTATTAACTTAAGCCATTATATGCAAAGTGTTGAATTTGGGGGTTTGGGTTTTGGTAATCCATGTTTTGGGGTGACTGTATTTGGAGATGGGTTGGTACAGCATCCCAAGGGGTTGTACTGCAAATATCAGACCCACTTAAAATGCACTCTGGATGGAGGCACCAAGCATTATTTTGTTCTGTCTTGAGAAAGAACCCCCGTAACAGCTATATGGGAACCCAGGCCTCTCAACCTTGGTCAGGCCTGCAAAGCAGGGGTAGTAGCCCTCTTTGGACATGGCACCAGCGCTACATGACTAATAAATCTTCTATACAGAATGAACTGGGGCCACCCAAGGGCAATGGTGGGACCTAAATCTGGAGGGCTACACTATGTTCAGGAAAGATAGGGGGAGGGAAGGGGTGGTGGTGTAGCACTGTTAGTCTGAAATGTCATGGGTATTGGAGGGGTAGAGGAGGCAGAGGGGAATGTGGAGGCTATTTGGGTCACCTTGATGACACGGGGGGGGGTAAGAGAGTAAAGGTCGGAGTGGTATACAGACCACCAGCACTGGCGGAGGTCCTGGAAGAAAGTTTGGTGGCAAATCTTGAGGGACACTGTAGATTAGGAAAGGGAAGGGTAATAGTAATGGGGGACCTCAGCATGTCAGGAACAGACTGGGGGACTATGACATCACCAGTGGCCAGAGAGCAGAGGCTGCTTGATGTCTTCCAGGATGCGTCTCTGACACAACAGGTGGGTGAGCCAACTAGGGAGGCCCGGACACAGGACGTGGTCCTGGCAGACAGTGATCAGATTAGTGGCCTAGAAGTGAGGGACCCATTGGCTGGGAATGATCATGCCACAGTCTGGTTCTTCCTGGACCTGGGGGGGAGGAAAGCCAAACAAGAACGATACTAACAGACTTTAGGGGTGCAGACTTCAGGGAGATGGGAAGGATCCTTAAAGATCATCTAGACAGGATAAGGCTGGATATGGATGCTGACAGCAAGTGGGGATAATTAGGAGGGGAATACAGGAGGTTACCAGGTCCTGCACAAGGGAAAGGCGTAAGTTCGGTAAGGCCAGAAAACTCTGCTGGTGGACCCAGGAGGTACAGGAGGTGGTGAGGGAAAAGAAGGCTGCCTATAGGCACTTCAAGTGGTCAAGGAGTGAAAGGGATCAGGAGGAATATGAGCTGACAGCCAAGAGAGCCACCAGGGTGGTAAGAGCAGCTAAGGCAAAAAAGGAGCAGACCCTGGCCAGTGGGATCCGGAGGGGGGGGACAAGGGGTTCTTTAGACACATAGGGGAAAAAAGGAAAGTAAAGGGGCAGATCAGCAAGATAAGAGTAGGGGATGCTTGGGCACAGGAAGTGGGGGAACAGGCAGAAGTCCTAAATGAGTACTTTATCTCAGTTTATACCAGGGGGGATGGAGGGGCTAGGTCTTGCGAGGGGAGTGGGGGCAAACTGGAGCAAGGGGTGAGACCAATAGAGACCAAGGGCCCTGATGGGTCTGGGGAAAGGGAGTGGCCACCACAGACAGATGGGGTCCCAGCACTGCATGGTGAAAAGGGGGAGAACAAGGCTGAAATCCCAGTAGAGAGAGTAAGGGAAGCCCTCAGGTCCCTTCAGACAGAGAAAGCACCTGGGCCAGATGAGATACATCCCAGGGTGCTGGGGGAACTGGCAGATGTCCTGGCAGTTCCTCTAGCGGAGCTTTTCAACATCTCTCTGAGGACTGGGTGGGTGCACCAAAACTGGAGGGTGGCCCATGTCATGCCGATCCACAAGAGGGGATCAAGAGAGGAGGTGGGAAATTACAGGCCCGTTAGCCTGACATCTGTGGTCGGTAAGGTGATGGAGGGTATTGTCAAGGAAAGGCTAGGGGGGTTACTGGAGCAAACTGGGGGCTTGGACAATAGGCAGCATGTCTTAGTCATGGGAAGATTGTGCCAGACAAATTTTGTTGAGTTCTATGACTGGGTGATGAGGGCCCTGGACCAGGGTAAGCCAGTAGATGTTGTCTTTCTGGATTTTAGCAAGACGTTTGATTCGGTACCCCACAGTTGCCTGCTGGCTAAGCTGAAGGAAATAGGAGTAGGGAGACAGTTGCTAAGGTGGATAGGAAATTGGCTCTCTGAGCATACTCAGAAGGTGGTGGTTGGAGCGTTAGCCTTATCCCAAACGTGGGTTACTAGTGGGGTTCCCCAGGGGTCAGCGCTGGGGCCACTCCTGTTCAACGCCTATATCTCAGACATCAGGAGGGGGATCAGGAGTGAGATGAGTCTCTTTGCAGATGACTCAAAGCTAGGTGCAGTGGTGGATGGGGAGGAGGGGAAGGTGGCCTTGTAGGAGGACCTGGAGGCTCTGGAAAGGTGGTTGGGGAAATGGAAACTAAAATTCAATGTGGGAAATACAAGGTTCTGCACCTGGGAGTCAGAAATCCAGGCCAGGTGTATACCCTGGGAGGAGACATGATTCAAGTCACGGAGGGTGAGAGGGACCTGGGGGTAGTGGTAGATGTCAAAATGAACAACTCGAAGACCTGTAGGAGGGCAATGGCAAGGGTAAATAGGATGCTGGGATGCATCGCCAGGAGGATTATCTCCAGAAAGGTGGAAGTGATCCTTCCACTGTGCAACTGCTTGGTTAGGCCACACCTCGGGTATTGTGTACAGTTTTGGAGACCACATTTAAAGAGGGATATTACACTCCTAGAGAGGGTCCAAAGGAGGGCAACCAAAATTATCTGGGGCCTGGGGGAGAGGACCTATGTGGAGAGGCTCAAGGAGCTCGACATGTACACCCTGGAGGAGAGGAGGGACGGGGGGACATGATAGAGGTCTTTAAGTACATGAAAGGGATCAATAAAGGAGGCCCAGTCAGGTGCTCCAAAGGAAGGAGGGTGGGGCAACAAGGGGTCATGGGTGTAAACTGGAAGGGGGCAGGCTCAGAGGGGAGAGGAGGAGATGTTATTTCACTGAAAGGGTGGTAGAGCCATGGAATGCACTGCTCAGGGAGCTGGTAGAGTTGGAGATGGTGGACGGGTTTATGAGAGGATGGGACAGGTACAGGGGGAGGGTAAATCTGACCAGGCACAATACAGGTGGAACATCTGGGACTGGGGACAGTATAACCCAAGAGGGAGGGGAGGACACCAAAATCGTCCCTCAGCGTGGGTGCTGAAAATCGAGCAGACCCGAGAGACCGTTAGGCCCTTTCTGCTGGCGTTTTAGTATGTTAGTATGTAACTGACTGTGTCCTTGTGTTTATTCAAGGTTGTACAGTATACAAGGGCCAATTTAGATTTCCATGGGTGGGGGGGGATACTCACTGTAATTAGTCCCTGTGGTGTGTGTGACATGTCTGGGTGCATGGTGTGTCCATTCAGTTCTGCACTGTGTGTGTGCTTCTGGTTGTGAATGGTACCCTGTATTTGGCATGTGCAGCTCACCATTCTTAAGGGAGTAAGCCATCAATACTGCAGCATTCCTAGCCAGCCTGTTGGTGCTGAGAGTTGGGGCACTGGACGCCACACCTCACACCATGCCGATGATCTGGGGTTAGGAGTGACCTCGGGTGTCAGAGGATTGACTGGAGGGAGGAGGATTGAGCATCCCAGGGACTGCTCTACTCAGCCGGGGAGGGAGGGGTGGGATTACCATAGCTGTGCTGGATCCTGGTAGTGACTGGGGGTCAGTGCAGGCAGTCGGTTAGCTGAGGGGGGTTGGCACAGATGGCATCGGATGTGCTGTGCACGGAAGCATGCATGGCGGTGTCATTGATGCCTTGCACATTTGTGCTGTGGGGTGGGGATTCAAAACTGCAGAAAAATCCTCCAGCACCCATTGTGACACCCGGTCCGTAGGCGCTGCACCACTCCGACTTAGGATAGCTCCTCCTGGATCCAGACCCTTGGCTTCCACGGTGGTGGGGTACGTACCTGCCATCAAGTAGCTGGTGAAAAGAAAGGAGGAGGGAGTCGAGCTCAGGTACTGAGGGTGTTGCAGGGCCGCGGATCTGGACTGATGGGGGGGGAACCATAGGTAACACCCCCCAAGCCGAGGAGGGAATAAAGAAATCGACAACAAGAAAAAAGAAATACTGCTGCATTCCTGGTGGTGTAGTTTTGAGGCCAGTGATCCACATGTGTAGGAGCCTATTTTGTGTTGTGGGTCAGCATCTCCACAGGGAATTGTGCGTATCTCAGGTCCGGACAGCTCTATGTGGACATAAGTGTAGTGCAGCCAGCTATACATTATGTGTATTGTGCACTGTGGATGTGCAAGGGGCCAAGTTCCACATTTTTGGCACAGACAGCACTACGCACTTCCACTAAGGAGCTGCTGTGTAGCTCGCTCAGATGCTTTCTAGATGGGGCCCATCATTTTTATTTTTATTTATTTATTGGATATAATCAGAATTACTAACCTTTGAGTCACAGACTCTTTTGCAAAGGCTCCACGTCGGTTACAGAGGGTGGAGGGTAAACAAATACAGAGAACACACAATAAACAGGTAGAAATTCGTAACACAGTACTGCAGGTGCAGTCCAGGCATAAGCTTTGTTAACTGGTGACAGTAGTAGGCAGCGATACAAGATAACCCTTGTCAGAGAGGTTAATGATGCTGACTCTTGGGATCAATTGAGACCCTGTGTCGTGTGTATTGGGGGTATGAAAAGACCAGAGTAGGGCAGAGAGTTAGCCACAGTCGCATTTTTCTGACTCCAGGAGTTGAGCTCTGAGGGCTGTTTTGAATTGGGAAAGGCTAAGGGTCTGAGAGATGGGGGGTAGAGTGTTTAGCCAAAGAGGGGCACGGTAGCAGAAAGATCTTTGCCCAAGGGATGTTCTACAGTGAGGGACCAGGAACGAGGAGGATGCTGCGAGTCTAGTGTTATGCCTGGTGGGGGGCAACACAGACTATTGAGAGAAGGCCTGCAGGTGCTAGCTGGAGATGGATCTTTTTCGCTAGCATGCAGGAGTGGTACCTGAGTCTTCCTTGGAAGTTTAGCCATCCAGCTAGTGCATAGAGCTCACAGGTATGTGTTAATCTGTCACACCCGGTGACTAGGCGGCAAGCTTTATTCAAAGCGGTGTTGTTGCTATGAAGGGCGGTAGGGTCTGCAGAGCCATATATCACTATCCCGTAGTCTATTAGGGAGAGGCTAGAGGAGGCAACCGCAAGCTGCATGGCCTGTGTGGGTAAGCAGTGTTTAAGTCTGTGGAGGATACCCACTCTAGTGTTAACAGCGGAGGAGAGAAGTTGTATGTGATGATGGTAGGAGAGAGAGGTGTCTAATGTAATTCCCAGGTATTTGAAACACATAACATGTTCAAGTGGGGTGCCTTGTTTGTTTTTGATTAGGAGAGCCGACTGGCTGTGTGTACTTTGACAATGTGCAAAGATCATGGACTTTGTTTTTTGATAGTTGTTGATCAGGCAGTGTTCAGTGAACCAGGTTTCTAGCTCCCTAAAGAAACCCTGAAGAGCTCGTTGGAGAGCGCACGGCTGTGGGTGTTTCCAAAACACTACCGCGTCATCAGCGTAGAGTAGCAGGTTACCGCTACATGACTTGGGGAGAGAGTTTAAAAAGAGGGTGAATAGTAGAGGGCCAAGAATAGACCCCTGTGGGACACCTGAGGAAATTGTTTTATAGGAGGAGATGGTGGTATTTATCCTGACTTGCTGTGACCGGCCTGTTAGGTAGTCCTTGAACCAGGCAGTAGCCTCTGGGACCACATTTAGTTGTGGAAGGACATTAAGCAATAGCTCATGACTGACCGTGTCAAATGCCTTGGCCAGATCCACATAGATTGCCCCTGCTATAGAGCCTTGGTTGAGGGCCTCATGGATGAATGAGGTGAGCTCAGTAAGAGCTGTGACGGTACTGTGGCCAGACCGGAATCCGTGCTGTTCCGGGCAGAGAAGGTTGTGTTTAGTCAGGTGTTCTGATAGTTGGTCCGACACAATTTTCTCTAGGGCCTTGGAGAGAGGAGGAAGTAACGAAATTGGTCTACAGTTGGTTGTGTTTGTGGGGTCGCCATTCTTCAGAATGGGAGTGATTATGGCTCTCTTCCAGGTTGTGGGGAACTGACCTAGGCATAAAGAGAGGTTGAGAATTTTAGTGAGATGGAGTAGTGTGACATCCAGGGTTAGCCTAATGAGTTTTAGATCTAGGGAATCATTGCTGTGCTGGGTGTTGGCAATAGCTTTAGAGATGTAGTATTTTGCCTCGAGGCTGGAAATGACTCTCAGCTGAAAGGGTAAAGTATTGTTGTTACTCGAGGTATCCGTGGAAGGGGGAGGGGGGATCATTTGGAAGTAGTTAGGGGGGTATATATGGGAGAGGTCCGAGAAGGCAGAGTTGAGGGCTTCGGCGATAGAGGAAGGATCCTGGGTGATCTCCCCATTTATTGTAAGCTGGGTGGGAGTGGGTGAGTGGGATTTACCATTGAGTTCCTTTATATTGTTCCAAAATTTTTTACCATCTCCCCAGGAGGTGGTGAGGGTATGTTGGTAGTAAGTGGCTTTCGCCTGTCTTAGGGCCCAGGTACATTTGTTGCAGGCCTCTCGGTAGAGTTGTCTATCCTGGACGCTTTGGGAGTCAAGTGCCTTAAGCCATAGGTTATCCCTATGTTGGAGCTGGTTAAGTAGTGATGTGGTGATCCAGGGTGTGGTTCTGCTTTTCACTACTTGCTTGGAATGGGGAGCGAAAATGTCGCAGGCCGTGTTGAAAGTGGTTATAAAGTGTGAGAGAGCCAGATCTACAGACTGCGTGGTGTAGATGGGGAGCCAATTGCTGGTAGATAGGTAGGTTTTTAGCTTCTCTAAGCCTCCTCTTATCAGTCGCCTCTGCCAGGTGATTAAGGGGGGGCATGAGGTAATTTTCCTGACCACCAGCAGGCCACTGGGGAGTGGTCACTGATAGAGTCTAGGAGGACAGTGGCTTTGGAGATGTTCTGTGGCCTGTTGGTGAAGATGAGGTCTAAGAGGGTGGATGTCCCTGTTCTATTGTCCCTTCTGGTGGGGGAGGTGACGAGTTGGGTTAGATCGTAAGACAGGGCAGTGTCTTTGAAGTTGGATGAGGCAGGGGATAACCAGTTGACATTAAAATCTTCCATCATGATAACTTCACTAGTGTTGGGTATGTGTGAGATACTGTGGAGATAGAGAGTCAAATGCGAGTTTTTGGTTGCTCGGGGGGATATAGCCCGCAGTGATGTGGAGGATCTTAGTACCCAGACTAAGTTTAACTGTTAGTGTCTGGGCACCGTATTGTGGTATAGGGGTTTGTACTTCAGTGGCATGAAGAGAGGATTTAACATAGATTGCACACCCACCGCCTCTCTTGCTGGACCTATCAGCCCGGAAGATGGAATAATTACTGAGAGAGACAGCATCATTTGGTATTCTTTCAGAGAGCCAGTTCTCAGATAGGGCTAGGATATCAGGGGCATGCTGGGCAATCCAGCCTTGGAGGGATGTATGTTTTTTTGGTAGGCTACATATATTAAGAGTAGCCAGCAGAAGGTTCCCGCTTGGTCTGCTAGGTGGGGCCACAGTGCAGGGCGGGCCAGGGTTGGGGTGAATATTGCCAGACAATAAGAGAAGTAGTAGGGCGTGCCATAGGAGGGCTAACCTACAGAGTTTGGATGAGTGATGCTGGGTTTGGTAGGGTGTAGGACTTTTTGCATTGGGGGTGGGGACAGGGAGATAGGGAGTGATACAGGCTAACATGGTGGGAAGAGTGAGGGGGTCTGATATGCGGCTGACTAGGGGAGTGGGGGTTGGGGTCTGGATGGGGAGAGCAGAGGTACAGTGAGTGTCCTGTGAGGGTGTGTTGAAGTTGAGAGTGAGTGTAAAAGCCAGCATGCTCACCAAGGCTTATGAGGGAGAGGTTGGGGGACAGCTACCGTGAATCGTGCGGTAAGGGATTTGGTGTGCCTGGAAAGTTATTGAAAAATAGTTTGGTGCCTCTGGGGGTTGCTGAGCCTGTGAGATCCTGGAAGTCAGGAGGGCTGCTATTAGCAGGGCTAGCATTTTGAATGTAGAGAATCTGAGGTGCATATCAGCAGCCTCTAGTGTTGATTTTGTATTACCTGCAGCTGGAAAAGTGGGCTGATGGGTTATTTTCAGCCAGTCACCTGACCAAACCTAGCTATAAATTTGAAAGCCGACCAAGGGTGGTAGTGGGGGCGGCGGGGCTAAGCCTTTAGCAGCAGAAAAGAATAGTATTTGGCGGCTTTTAAAATGCAGCTTGCAACAGTCAGTCAAAAAAGGCGCCAGAAGCAGGATCCCTCCAGCAGTCCTGTGAAACGGTCGCGATTGCAGCCAGGAGAGTAGGAAGAGAGGTAATTACCTTGTGGCAGCTTCTGGGTATCGCCGGCAGGGAAGGCTTCAGGGACTGGCCCTCGCGACCTCCGGGATCCTCGGGGGAAGGGGGTGCGATCCTGTGGGAGAGGGAGAGAGAGGGGAGGTTAAATAGGCAGGTAAATGGGAGAGGGATTAGCGTTGGGGGCGGGCAGGCACTGGAGTGGGAAATGCACAGCAAATGGGCTTAGGGCTGTACTGTGAGTCAGGAGTTGAAATTTAACACTTCTACAATTTAAGTCTGGCTATGCAGTGCAACAACAGGCTATTCAGGCTATTGTGAACCTGATAAATTGAGGAAGGAAAAAAATGGCATTGGCACAACCTCACAGTAAGTCTAAAATTTCCTTAGTACATTAGTGTTTATTATTACAGGTACATATTACTGGTAAATAGTCTTTAAGCTGACCGGAAGCCCCCTGATATTGGCCTTGTTATGTGTAGGATTTACTGAGGGTCCAATTATTAGTTTTAACTTTCATTGTACACTGCCACCCAGTGGCCTATTCTGTAAATGACAACTAGGTTGATCTAATTATTCATTTATTTGGAAATGATTAACTTGGAGAGGAATGCTGAACTGAGATTCATTTCCAGGTGCAACCCAGGTTGGGGGGGGGGTTGAATGTGGGAAGGAATCCATAAAGTCTGCACAGTGTTGCACATAGAAGCAAGGCAGCTATACAATTGAGGAATGTCAATGAAACAAACTACACAGTGGCATATCATCAAGGAAGAAGTAGTTGTGAGGAATTAATTTTTTTTCCATAATTAGTTCAAATGTGGTTGCTGCTCACGTGCTGTCTGCTGTTTCAGCTCTTCCGGACTCGAGACAAAATACGACAGGCCCTCTACTGCCACATTTTTTATTGACTGAAAGCTAAGTCCAGCAAAGGAACTCCTCAACAAAAGTACAAGACAATTTTTCATAAATAACATTATGTACCAAACACAGATTGACACAAGGGATTATGCAGCACCATCTTACTGACTTGTCACTTTTCTATTGTCCACTTGATTGTCCATATTAGTTAGCCAAAGATCAATTTGCACCCAATGGGGCGAGATGGAGTCCACCCAAGGGTACTGAGGGAGCTTAGAGATGTACTGGCTGCACCTCTGATGGTCCTGTTTAACAGCTCATCGGAAACAGGAGTGGTCCTGGACGTCTGGAGGAGGGAAGATGTAGTCCCACTAGTAGTAGCAGGGAAGAGACTGGCAATTACAAGACAGTCAGCCTGACTTTGGTGGTGAGAAGGTTAATGGAGTAACCTGTGATATGGGCGAGTCAAACTGAGTGACTCAAGTTGATCACCTGGAATAATAAGCGACCATTAAATTATAGCGAAGAGCAGTAATAGCAAGTAAGGTAGATTCAAAAAGGGTCTCAGAGATTACCAGATGGGATTTAATCACTGCTCTTGCTACCGGTGACACCACAAAATAGCACTTATCATATTAACCATGTATATTGAGAGAGTATGTAACCAGGAATGTCAACACTAAAAATGTGTGTAACCAGGAATGGTGAGCATGGACTAACAAATGTGAATGCTGCTGGTCACTGTAAACTGTATAATAACTGTACTGTGATTATTGTAATTGCTGTGACTGTTGTGAATATTGTAACTGTATAAGTTCCATTATACGTAACTAACTCTGGGTCACTCCTGAAAAAAGAATTATAATGGTCCCAGTGGGACCTACCCGAGTGCCAAAATTAAATAAAAAAATAAATAAAACGATGGGTAAAGTGAAGCAACCAGGTTAGGGACCTATAGAGAGAGTGAGGATGTAAGAGCATGTTTGGCCAGGCAGTTCTCAGCTGGCCGTTTAGTGCTGCGGTAAGAGGTATGCTTCTGGTGTGGGCGAGCTGGGTGGGGAAAGTCAGAGTGTGTTTGTTTTGTTTAGGTTTGTACTGTGGGATTTTTTTTGTGTCCCCCGCTCAATGTTTTCTTTGTAGGGTTCCCCCTCTCTGATTACTTGCCCCCCGAATAGCTCCCCCCTGAATTTTCCCCTTTTCCCTTTCCCCCAGTGTCATGCCCCCCCTCGGAGTTGATTATAAAAGTAATGGGGGATGTGTGGGGGGCATAGCCCCCAGCATAAAAATAATTGTTTAGATGGTGTTGTGGACCCTCACTGTTTTTGGGTATGCTATTGTGCGCATTGCCGTTGTTGTAATCAGTGATGTGCACTCACCGATATTGTAGTTGCCTTTGTGCTATAGCTGCTATCACATGACACCAAGGGAATCACTACTGAAAGAAATGATTGAGGGATATCTTGAATCCAGTGGGTTAGAAGACCCCAGGCAACATGGATTCATGGGTGGGGTGGGGATGGGGGGTCATGTAAAATGAATCTGACTGAGTTCTTTGACTTGGTGACCAAGGAACTACATTAGGGTGGAGTGATGGATGTAGTCTACCTTGATTTCAGTAAGGAATTCAACATCATTCTACACAGTAGACTAGTAAGCAAGATGGGTAGCTTAGGAGTTGGTCCAAAGGTGGTAAACTGGGTAAGAAATTGGTTAAGGGATAGGCTGCAGAGGGTGGTAGTAAATGGAGTTCACTCACAGGAAGGGAGGGTGACCAGCGGGGTGCCTCAGAGAGCACTGCTGAGACAGGTCCTCTTTAATGTCTTTATGTGTGACACTGTAAAGGAGCTGGAAGGGAAGGTCTACCTATTTGTGGATGACACCAAGCTCTGCAATAGGGTGGACACTCCAGGGGGGTGGAATGGATCAGCAGCAACCTGAGAAAACTGAAGGAGTGGTCAAGGGTATGGCAGCTGGGTTTCAGTGTGAAAAAGTGCAAAATAATGCACTCAGGACACAGAAACCCTCGGCGGAGTACAAAATGGGGGTGGTGATACTGATGACCACCAAGCAGGGGGTGATCATTTCGGATGACCTAAAGGTGGTCAGGCAGTGCGAAAAGGCAGTTGGGAGGGTGAGTGGGATGCTGGGGTGCATAGGGAGGGATATCATAAGCAGAAAGAGGGAGGTGGTGTTGCCTTTGTATAGATCACTGGTAAGACCCCATTTAGAGTACTGTGTCCAGTTCTGGAGACCACATCTCAGAAAAAGCATAGATGGTGTGGAAGTGCTCCATGGGGGGGGGGGCAACTAAAATGGTGCAGGGTCTGTATCAGAAGTCCTATGAGGAGAGATTAAAGGACCTCAATATGTGCACTGTGGAAGACAGGCAAGTGAATAGATATATGACAGAGACCCTTAAATACCTCACGGGGGTAAACAAGGTACAAGAAGGAAGTATTTTTCTGAAAAAAAGGTGCTCAAGGATAAGAGGCAGATTCAGAAGAGATGTGAGGAAGTACTTCATCACAGAAAGAGTGGTGGATTCTTGGAACAGTCTTCCAGTGGAGGTGGTGGGGTTCAAGAATGCATGGGATAGGTGTAAGTGAATCTAAGGGAAGGGGGGAGGAGTAAATGGACCAGAGATCAAGTAAGATCTGTGGTGATACTATTGGCAGGGAAAAATGGGCAGACTAGGTGGGCCAAGTGGTCCTTATCTGTGAGCAAGTTCTATATTTCTGTGTTTCTGTCTTCATTCCTATCAATGTGGAGACTCAGGCCTAGTGACACAGTAATTTAAAATTAGAAAAGAAATTCAGTGCCATCATGTCTCCTCCTCCTCCACGGTTCATAAGCAGGGATGAAAAAGTATGCTGTGTGAAAATGTACTGATTTTTTTTCTCCAGCTCTAATTTTCTGCCTTGCCCTCCACCGACAGGGACCTCCTTGGGTCATTTGCCAGCACAATCTCCTGTACTCCTCAAGCCTCCCTCCCTGGTACTCTGGTGCTCCTGGGCTAAATGCAACACACCACATGGCCATTGCTGCTTGGCTTGCCTCTAAGGCAGGGTTGCCTTCTGCTCCACTGTGAAACTCCCCCCAACACCCGGTCGACCCATGGTGGAGGCAAGTTCCTGGAGAGGGATCCAGGTCCAGGTAGGAGAGGTCAGGCATTGGACATGATGGGCAAGGCAAGGCTTCACCCTCCCAGTTGGTGGCATTTTCCTTTCTGTAGTCTGCTGCAGTCACAAATGTGCAGTGATGCCTGTGACATAGAAACATATAATTTGTCAGCAGAAAAGGACCACTTGGCCCACCCAGTCTGCCCTGGGGTTCCCTGCCTGTTCTGCTTCCACAGACCCTATCTGGTCTCTGATGATCCTCCCCCTCCCCGCCTCTTTTCCAATATACACCTGTGCTTATCCCATGCATACTTAAAGCCCCCCACTGCTTTAGCTTCCACCACTTGTGCTGGCAATCTGTTCCAGGTGTCTACCATCCTTTCAGTGAAGAAATATTTCCTCACATCTCTCTTGAATCCCCCCTCCAGCTTCATCACATGCTCGTGCCCCCCCCACACACAGTGCATCAGCATCCGCTGCTCCTCCACTCCACTTCTTGGATTTCCAGGCACCTCTCCTCCTGCTACTGCCAGAGGTTGGGTAAGCACTGGGAACCACATCCCTCCCTCCCCAGGGGAGGAGAGCAGTCGATCAGACACTCAGTCCTCCTCCCCTGGCTGGCCATCCGACACTCAGGGTTTATTCCTGAACCAGGTTCATTGGCATTGCAAGCAGTAGTGCTATTGTTGCATTATAGCACTGGTAGACCAGCCAACATGTGCTAATTTAAAAGGATTCCTTTCAGGGGGGCTTACAGTACGAATGGATAGGGCCCCTGAAAACGGGAAGGGGAGGGAAACCTGTGTGAAAGCAAGGGGCAATAGCTGAGATGCTGAATGAATACTTCAGTGTTCACCAAGAGGTTCTGTTGAGGGGAGGGTGCAAATAAGTTGGACCCATGGTATCATATAGCACAGCTGTCCTGGTAACTGACTACCAGGAAAAGTTCAAGGTACGTATGTCCTGAGGGGAAGATGGGATACACCCTAGGATTACTGTGGAACTAAGGGAACAACTGACAGAATCGCTCACAGTAATCTTTCAGAAGTTTGTCTGGACAGGTGCATTACCAGATGACTGGAAATGACCAGTGTGGTCACCATCTTCAAGGCAGAAGCAAGGTCAGACCCAGGTAACTACAGGTCAGTCAGCCTAACTTCAGTACAGACCAGTCAGCCTGACATCAGTGCTGGGCAAGGTCCTGGAAGCCATCATCAAAGAATTTATTTATATTCAAAAGACAGAACAATACATCAGTTTGTTGAGACCAAGATTCTTGTCCCCCTCTCAATTCTGCCAACCCAATCTAATCACCTTCTCCCAGTGGGTGAGCAGGAGAGTGGACAGGGGCAATACTAAGGAGGTAGTCTATCTTGACTTCTGCAAGGCCTTTGCTACTGTGGCACGTGACAAGCTTCTGGGCAAAGTACAGCAGGGTGGTATCCATGACATACAGTACTGAAGGTGGATTGCTAACTGGCTTGAGGGGCAGGAAGCAGAAGGCAGTGGTGGATGGGCAGTACTTTGAGTGTAGAACTGTACTCAGTGTCATCCTTCAGGGACTGGTGGTATGTCAAAGTTTCAATAAGTGATCTGTAAGCTGGGGTCTCCAGCAGGCTGACTCTAAGATGGCTGGGGTGGTGGTCTCCCTTGAGGATGGGGACACACTTCAGGAGGATCTAAACAAGCTGGGGGATTGGTCTGGGTGATTTGTTTAGACTACTGGAACCTCTGATTCAATGTAGCTAAAAGCAAGGGGCTACATGCAGAGGAAAACAGTTGTAGGACCTACACTTTGTGTGGGTTTGTTAGTCTGCTGTCGAGGAGGAAAAGGACATGGGGTCATACTAGTCAAGGGGCTATAGCAGACATGCAGTGTGCAGCCGCTGTCAAGAAGGCCAACAGAATGCTGAGGTGCATCAAAAGGGAGTAACCACAGAGCTAGGGAAGTAATCCTACCACTTTACAAGGCCCTGACCAGGCTCCATCTGGAGTAGTGCCTGCAGTTCTGGGCTCTTCAGTACAAAGAGGCAGTCAAGAGAGTGCATCACAGGTCCAAAGGTGATATGGGGTATGGGAAATAAAAGCTATGCAGAGAAGCTAGAGGTACACAACATGTTCACCCTGAGAAAAGAAGACTGAGAGAGAAAATGATCTCAGGCTTCTGCACACTAAAGGCTGTTAACAAGACTGAGCATGCAGAGGTGCTTGCTTATGTATTCTTTATCGGGACCTTTATCAAGGCACTGTTACACACCCTGAAGCTCAGAGGTGGTGTAATTTGGGGGTAACATTGGGGTCACTTTTCTCCCAGAGGGTTGTGAACCTGTCAGACAGCCTACTAGCAGATACAACGGATACCATGGAGGGGTCAAGGATTTAAAATAGCAAGTTTGCTCAATGCGGCAGCATTTTGTGACAGAAACACAGCGAGGGGTGTGGCCGAGATGGGGTAGAAGTGCACTGGGAGTCTGAAGGAGTCGAGGGAGGCTGGGTAGCTGGGGTCAGTATTAAAAAGTGTTTGAAGTAAATTAGGCTGTGAAAGTAACTACTGTTGAAATGGGTACCCTAAGGTTTGTGTTGGGTTTTACACTATGTTCGTTTAGTGGCTTAATGCTATGTGATGCACTGCGGTCATTATGCTATCAGTCACAATCTATGGGCTTAACAACTGATGAGTTTGCTATGTCCAAGTGCACTATGCTTGCTGATTCTCAAATCATTAAATTTCCATTATTATTAGCTAAACGGTTTGATTTAAGAGTATGCGGTTATATGTTATCACATTACTCTTCCCAGATAGTTTATTTTAGCTTAGGAGGTCCTGCGCCACCTTTCAGTGCTTGTTACTGATATTAGTTGGCGATAGAGAACAAAACCCAGGTCCATTAATTAATAATGTTGTTAATCCGAGTCTGCCTACTTATATGAATTCACATGGCATTAAAGTTTATTCATTTGAACACTCGAAGTTTAATTCCCAAATTAGCAGAAATGGAGGTACTAGTTGCTTATGTTTCTCCTGATTTGGTACTAATGTCAGAAACCTGGCAGAAAGCCTCCTTTCCTGATAAAGTGTGCATCCTGCCTGGATATAAAATACTTCAAGCTGATCCTAGAGTTAAAATGCATGGGGGTGGCATTGCTGTTTTTTTTTTTTTTTTAAGGAACATTTGGTAGTAAAGGTTTTGAGTTGCAGTAATGACATAACTTCTGAGTCTGATTGGCTAATTCTTCAGTTACAAATTGGTAGACATGAAAGTGTAATTCTTGGTTGTTTGTACAACCCTTCTAACGGTGGGATTGCCAGGTTAAAAGATTACTTGTCAACTCTTGCCCCATTTATTGATGGTCAGGATTCCTTGGTTATGGGTGACGTTAACCTAAATTGGTTTCATAAAGGCAATTTGCTGGTTACAGTCTAAACTATATGCTTTATATATGATACATCTAGAATTTTAACCTTTATTTGCTGCTTCCTAGTCTGAGGTGATATCAGAACACTGGACTTGTGTATGTAATATTCATACATCTTTGGGTACTGCGTTGTCTGTTGATACTGTGTGGCAAAACTTTAAGGTGTGTGTGATGTATTGAAGGAAATTTAATTAAATTGTTACATGTTAAAAAAAAATAAAGACAATTTGGGCTTGGAATCTTTACAAAATTTGTTTGGTCTGACACCAGTTATACAAGAACCAACTCGCTTAAACTCTCTTACTGCTAATCACTCATTACTCAACTGGGTTATTAGTAACAGGTTAAGCATGTTAGGCTGTTCTGGTGTACTCTCGGAATCAGTTAGTGACCATATGGATACCTACTGTGTTCTTAATTTTAGACGGGTTAGAGTTCCTCCATGCATAATTCAGTCTCGCAATTTTAGTAAGGTAAATCGTGAAGCACTGTCTGACGAAATGTCCTCTTTAAATTGATCTTTCTTAGAATGTATACCTGATATTAATTTGGCTGTTGATTTCTTCTGTGACATATTATTGCCTATTCAGAATGCTTTCTGCCCTTTACGTAAGCTGAGATTGAGGGGCATTCCTAATAAATGGTTTACATGTGAGATA
This sequence comes from Neoceratodus forsteri, assembly GCA_016271365.2. NCBI lineage: Eukaryota > Metazoa > Chordata > Ceratodontiformes > Ceratodontidae > Neoceratodus > Neoceratodus forsteri. The sequence continues at coordinate 32,473,470 of CM057456.1, forward strand.
AGAAAACTAGTGAAGAAAAAAGATCAAGCATGGCAGGTTTATAGGGAAAGTCTGACTACCTGTTCCCTGAATGCCTATCGTTGTTTAAGAAATTTGGTTACAAAACATGTGAGGTCATCTAAAAAGAAATATTATCATGATCATCTTGAAACCAATTTGTCAAATCCTAAGAAATTCTGGGATAACGTAAATTCATTATTAACTCCCAAATCCAAAAATCACATTCAAAAATTGAAAATGGATAATCATGAGATCACTACGTCGATTTAAATAGCCAGGTTATTAAATGAAAAATTTACTAACTTAAGTAGTTATAGGCGACAGGTTCCACCTAGTAAAGACTCTACAGAGGATTGTGTATTAGCAGTCATGCGCAACAAGGATATTCTTGTATTGAGAGGTTTCCTTGGTAACAGATTACCTCAAGAGCACAGGTCGAGAGGTGCTCTGTTACCAAGGGAACCTCGAGATACTACAAAATCCTTGTTTGTGTTTGACTGCTTATACACAATCTTTTACAGAGTCTTTACTAGGTGGAGCCTGCTGCCTATAACTACTTAACTTAGTAAATTGTTTATAATGTATGGGCAGTCACAACATAGAAAATCACACAAAACCAGCTAGCGAAGACAACAGAGAATAGAAATTTTAACATTTTCTTTTTTTAAACTGACACAGTGTGCTGCAGATGTGTCTGCAAGATCAAGTTTAAAAAAAAATAATTGCTAGCATAACTGGATAGAGGAAAACAACTATGTAGGAGCATTCCAAGTTGTTCTGCTGCAGTAGTGACATCAGTACTGCAGCAGAACAACATAATGATGTCACTACTGCAGCAGAACAAGCATATTCCAAGCATGGAATTCCATGCATAACAGCATTCTACCATACATTATTACAGTATAATGTATGGTAGAACGTTGTCATTGGTAGAAATCTACCTTTTTATAACAACGTTTTACCATCGATGTGACGTCATGATGTTGTTAACCCATCGATGGTACCTCACATCAATGGGTTAACAACCGGGAACAGTCTGGGCATGTGCGCAGCTGGATCGGACGGCCATGAAACGGCCACAGCGGTGAGGGCAGAGCAGTGGGGACATAAAAAAAACAGCAGTAAGGAACTGCTTTCTTTTGTAAAAAAAAAACAAAATGGTACCATACACTATAAAAGCTAATGTATGGTACATCGATGGGTAACCGTTTTGTTACCAAATCTCGAGGTTGCCATGACAACATAAACCTCTAGAGCGGGGTTGCCCTGGCAACCTCTGGATGGTTAACAAATCGGTTAACCAGAGGTGACCATACATTATCCTCTATGTTTTAAGCATTATGTGAAATGTGTGCATTGTGTTTTTTTTTCTCTTTTTCATAATGAAACTGACTTGTGAAGTCTCTAGAGGTTCTAGAATACTGTCCACAGAATTAAATAGAGAAAAGCAACAATGTGCCAGCATTCCAAGTGGTTTTGCTACAGTAGTGACATCACTAGTGCAGCAGAACAAGCATATTGCAAGCATGGAATTCCATGCATAACAGCATTCTGCCATACACTATAATAGCATTGATTTGGTTTCGAATTCCCTTCAGTTAACGAGGCCAAGGTTTAATTTTAGGTTGGTTGATAGGGCTGAGGTCCTTAGGCTCTTAGGAACTTTGCCTAACAAGTTTAGTGACGGGGGGTGGGGGGGACTTGATGATCGTTTTCTTAGATTGGTAATACTTTTTATTGTTGATCCCCTTTGTTATATTTTTAATTTATCGTTAATTTATCAGCAATTTCCATCAAGCTGGAAGCAAGCTAAGGTTACTCCAATTCCCCCAAAACCACAAGCCGAGTTGGTTGTAGATTTGTGGTCTATCTCCATTCTCAACCCATTAAGTAAATTAATGTAGAAGGTTGCTGCTAAACAGATCAGTGATTATTTGGCAGAGCATGGATTGCTGAGTAGTGCTCAGCATGGTTTCAGAAAGAACTGTGGGACGGGGACTGCCTTGGTCAGGTTCATGGACACTATACTCAATGGATTTGAGAAGGGTTTGATGACTGGTGCGGTGTTTGGGGACCTGACCAAGGCATTCGACCTGATTGAAAACGGTCTTACTTATTGTAAACTTATTGAACCGGGTTTTTCTTGTTCCTCCACAGCTTGGATGGGGAATTATTTGTCAATGAGATCTCAGGTTGTTAAGATTGATTCTATCGTGTCCCCGGGGGCTCCCATAGAATGTGATGTTCCTCAGGGGTCCATTTTGAGCCCCTTATTGTTTTCTTTGTACGGTAATCAATTATCCTCTGTTAGTTCTGACTGCAAAATATTACTTTATGCAGATGATTTAATTTTGTTTCATCAGGGAAATTCTATTGCTACTATTTCTACTAAAATCCAATCTGATTTTCATAGAATTTGTGTATGGCTTAACTATAATCTGCTGGTTGTTAATTCAAAGAAGACCAAATCAATGGTTTTCGGAACCAATACTATGTTAAAGATTGGACCCCGCTTAAAAGTGTATGATTCTGATGGCATTATAATTGAACAAGTACAGCAATTTATGTACCTTGGGGTTTTGTTGGATTCCACACTTAAATTTTTGGTTACAGGTTGCTGCTATTAGTAAGAAAATCAATCAAAATTAGGTATACTATTCAAATTTAAGTACTTTTTTAGTTTTGAAACCAGGAATGCCATTGCAGTTGGTACTCTTCTTCCTCACTTGGATTATGTTGCTGGTATTTATTTCAGGTTGGGTTCTAGGGAATCAAATATTCTGTCTGTCACATTTAACAATGTTTATCATTTTATTCTTTTAGTTTTTTATCGTACCCATTCTTGTGATTTATATTCTCAACTAGGCTGGCTTCCCTATAACCTCCGTATTGAATATTTTTTTGGTTTACTAACCTTTAAAGCTATTCATGAGTGCTGCTCTTTCCCTTTGTCTGATTTGATATCAATGTATTCTGTTCCTTCAATGTTGAGGTCATCAGATGGAGTGTTGCTTGAAACTACTGTGTGTAAGCTCAAACTTGGGTTCTGAACCTTCAGTAATTCTGCCCCATTTTACTGGAATGCTTTGCCTGCTTCTATTCGTATGATTACTTGTAAATCTCTTTTTCAAGTTTTTAATAAATCTTTTTTATTTAATAAGTCACGTTGCATCTGTAACAGATTAAATTGTTTATGTTGATATATGTTATTGTTGTTATTTGTTTTTTGTAGTCTGAGTCGGACCTGAAAAAGGGCTTCGGTCCAGTTTCCTTCACAGTTAACAAATTAAAATAAATAAATAAAATAAAAATATGAAGACAGTACAGGTTTTCAGATTAATCCTGGATAAATGTTTGCATACCAAGGGAATCATTTGATACCCTGCACAGTAGAGTGGGCAAGGAATTCCTAAAGATCAGTACATGTTCGTACAGAACACTTTTTTTTATCAATGCTTATGAAATTGTGGGGCGCAGACATGATGGGCCTAGTGTCCCTTCTGATGTTAAATTACTATGTTACTAATGTAGCCACCCCAAATGGGGGCTTACCTTATGTCCTGTGTCTCTCCCGTTGTGCTCCCATCCTTGAAGCGCCTCCTCTTTGCCTTCCGTTTCCACCGTTTCTGTCTCCGGTCATCACCACCACAGCCCAGGTTCAGGATGTGACCCGTATACCCCGTACAGCTCCTCTCTTTGTTCTTTGCCCTCCATGGGCTCATGGACCAGGATTGTGGGCTGCCAGCATTTTGAGCTGGCTGGCGGTCTCATTGGAGCACAAAGAGGTGCTCTTTAGCTTCCAACCACAATTGCGGTCCAGCAGTGGCTCCTCCCGTGGTCCTGGTCATCATGGGATGCTGGGCAGGGGCCGGTGGCTGTGTTGGCCCAGAGGGAGCCGCTAGTTTAATTAAAGAGTGTCATGCATGCTTCAGGCTTTGGCCCGGCTACATGAATATTAATTAGCAGGCCATTAATATTCATGGATGGGTCCGCTTCCTGGCATGGGGCTACAAGTTTCAGAAGTGCTGCAGCTTGTAAAAATATAAATAAGTATTTGTACAGGCAGTATATCCATGGACACTTAAGGGGCTACTAAACAAAATGGGGAAAGTGATTAAAATTAAAATACTTTCTGGCATACCTCTCAACCTCCTGCCTCATAAATCAGGGACAAGGCTTAAAAAAATCAGAGACAAAGGACCAAAATCAGGGACACATCTTCAAAATTTGAGATATCTACCCAGAAAGCTGGTAGAACATGGGGCTTAGTGCAAAATGCATTTTCTAAAGAAGAACAAGTCTGTAACTTTAATGCTTGACATTGTTTTGTGCTTACAGTCCCCACTGTTTAGCCACAAAAACACAAATTTTAGGAGGGACAGAGTAAAATTTTGAGGCAAAATCAGGGACATCCCTGAAAATCAGGGACACTTGAGAGGTATGCTTTCTGGCTGCACCAGTTTAAAACACTGGGACTCAGATAAAGCCTGTTTGCTGCCTGGGGGCACTTGATTATGGCAGCAGTGACAGGCTGTGAACTGAACTAAAATACTTAAGCTGGGCAGCACTTAAGAGGGAACAAAAGCAGCTATTGAACCGTGGGAAAAGTGGATAAATAAAACAAATATTCTGGCTGCCCCAGCATATGAAGTAAGGACTAGGTTAATCTGCAAATGGACTGTGAGTTTAGCTGCCATTTCTGAGCAGCAACAGCCAATCAGAAAGCCTGGATTTCTAGCAATGAGTGCTGCAACAATGCCAGAGACTTGTGGGACTTTACTTAGTGCTTGTGGGGGAAAAGTAGGGACCTAATTTAGACTCCAAAACAGGGAACCTTTTGTGCATTGAGTGAGGCTAATGAATATTCATTTTCTGGACTGACAAACAGGATCAGCCAATTATTGTGGGAGCAGCAAGTAGCTTCAGCCAATGGAGAGCCTCAGAGGACTCCATAAAAGACAGTATTTTGCAGGGTTAAGCAGTGTATATGTGTGTGTGTGTGTGTGTGTGTGTGTGTGTTTGAGTGGGAGTCCCCCACAGGGGTTGGGGCTCAGGCCCTTTGCTTCAAAATGGGCCTAGTGATCCAGTGCAAGCCCCTCTACAGGGGAGGGGGCTTACTTCTGCCAAAGAGACAAAGTGACGGCAGGCAACAGAAGTTGCTTGGCTGGGGGTTGCCAGACATTGTCCTCCAGGGCTGGCCAGCACCTTTCCACGTTTTGGGGAAAATGTGGGCAATCCAAACCTTTAGCTGTGAAAGAACTGCACGCACATTTTACCTCAGCAGTGAGAGTGCTGAAGAAAGCCTGAGACCTCAGAGAAAAGAAAGCAATTTCTGCAAGTGATCTGAGTGAGTAAACTGCTGCTGACAAGTGCATGTGTGAGAAATCATTGAGGGGTAGCAAAGCCCGAAGTGTGCCGATTGTGACTGTCTGTCTGTCTGCATTCTGGGTTTTAACCAAAGCATAGAAAGGGTGGACATCTACTTAGTGACGAAAGAAGGGTTCTGTTCAAGTATATAAATGTCTGATTTGAGAAGTGCCACAGGACTGGATGGGGAGTTCTCTGACCATGCAGAACTTCTCCAAACAGTGTCTGGTGAGCCAATAACCATCTATATTTCCAGTTGGGAGCTGCAAATGCCAGCAAGAGCCACACGGGACTGTGTTGCATAACTGTGAGACTGAGCAAACTACTAAAAACTGTTTTTCTACCAAGTAACACATTGTGAGCCTAGAGAGCTACAGAAACCAGTTGTTTCCAAGTGATGTGTCTGGGTCTGAAAGGGTCTACAGTTTCAGCTTTGCCAACAAGTAAAGTCTGCTAACGAGTAGTGAGCCATGCTTCAAGCTCAGTCTAGTGCAAGTTGTTTAAATGGTAGTGAGCCGTGCCTCAAGCTCAGTCTAGTGCAAGTTGTTTTAAATGGTAGTGAGCCGTGCCTCAAGCTCAGTCTAGTGCAAGTTGTTTCAAATGGTAGTGAGCCGTGCCTCAAGCTCAGTCTAGTGCAAGTTGTTTCAATGGTAGTGAGCCGTGCCTCAAGCTCAGTCTAGTGCAAGTTGTTTCAATGGTAGTGAGCCGTGCCTCAGGCTCAGTCTAGTGCAAGTTGTTTCAATGGTAGTGAGCCGTGCCTCAAGCTCAGTCTAGTGCAAGTTGTTTCAAATGGTAGTGAGCTGTGCCTCAAGCTCGGTCTAATGAAAGAGTCTCAGGTGGTAACAAGCCAAGTTTCAAGTTGCCTGGCATTGTGCAAGAGATGCAGCTAAGCTTCTAGTTGTTTTGCAAGGACTGTAAGCATTCAGGTTGCCCTAGACTTAGGGAGGAAAGCACCAATCCTTGTGAAAGCCTGTATATGATGAGTAAAAGGACCAAGGTTGCCACGCTGGCTCCTGGTTCAAGGACTGTGAGAGAAAAATGTAAATGTGCTGAATCTGGTAAATGTGCTGAATGCAACGCAACCATCGGATTAGGTCTGGGACACAGCCTGGTAGTGTGCCACCTGTGGCACTGCCATATGCATTTCCCCTGGAGCGGGGTATATCCTGGATGTCGGGTTGAATCGTGCTGGCTCGGGTCCCAGCCTTATCCTTCCAGAGAGTAATTTCAGCCCAAAAAGGGGCACTGCCAAAACAAGCAAAGAGTGTTGTTTTCATCTGCAAATGCTACACCATCTTGCAGTTGGTTTGGGCATCCTGGCTGTAGGCCTTTGCCAGCCTCCTTGTCTCCAGAGTCAGAGTTTCCACCTGCTGTAATCACCTTAATTCTTCCTCTACAACCCCTAATTGTGACTAATCAATGATGACTTTTGATCTGTGAGTATACAGGGCCCATGCTCGGCCTCGAACCTAAAGGGGACGTGTACATAGTAAAAGTGTATACATAGACTGGGCCATCTGGCCACAGATACAATTGCTCTAAGTTTTACAAGTGTGTTGCATATATTAATCTGCTTGCTTTCTTTAAGGGCCCCAACCAGCTGGCCAATGTACAGCTGCTCCGGACAACAGGCCTGCACCTTCGAGAACTGTTAATTACTGGGTACCCAGGTTAATGTGGGATATTGCGGGGTCTTACACAGTTTGAGGATTTGGTATTGTGTGTAGGCAAATTGTAAATATGTTGATGCTTTTCAATGCAGCTAAATAGATAGCCAGGGACCTGACTTATCTCAGAGGTTGGTGGGTGGCTCAGTGATTACTGCCCGAGGGAAAAATGCAAAATGATTATTGTGATGTTATGCCATTCAAAACATTATCAGTCAGTCTAATTAATTGTAACTAGCTTAGCCTCTATTCCAGTTTACCCCATCCTAACCCTTTTCCATGTAAATAAACTGTTGTTTGATGTTTTTGCATAATCCTGTCTCGTGAGCATATTATTAGTAGAGAGCTAATAATTACAGAATGTCTTTAATGTTTTTGGGTCATGCTTGGGGGTGGCTTTATAGTAATGTGAGTGGGTACAGCATCCCAGAGGGTTGTACCAGATTAAAGCTAGCCCACTAAAAGGTACACTCTGGGTGGAGGCACTGCGCAATGTGTTATCTTAGGAAGAACCAGTTTTAAAGTTAATTACAGGAACCCAGGCCCCTCAACCTTGTTTCAGCCAGCAAGGCAGGTGTAGTAGCCCTTGGTATAATGGTGCCAGGGTTACACTAAGTTATACCTTGTATATCTTCCTTAAAACAATGTTTCAAAAGCTGGTGTGATATTGAGTACCTTTAAGGAGATGGGAAAACTCTCAAAGAGCCATTCTCAGAAGGTAGGCCAGTTTCTGCTCAAGTGATGGCTCCAGGGATAGAACACCGCAGTCACAGAACGTTTGTGAAAAAATTATTCTGAACACATTCTGAAGATGAAGTGTCTTCCACACACCAGGCTTTAGCCCTGTGTAACATCGTGGGGGTGGGGTGGAGGCACTTCTGGAAATGGAAAAGTTGCACCAAGGACAGAAAAGTCTTGCTCAACAGGCCAGAGGTTATTAACATCTTTTGTCTTATGGCTGTGAAAAGTATTACCTATCACTGGCTTACTGCCATGGTACCAACCCTTACAGAATGGCTGTAGAGAGTACAGCATTTGCAGACATGGAAAAGTTCACAGCGGATCTGAGATTAACAAGGGAGAAGTATCTGACCAAGTGGGAAAAATGGCTAGGCCATAGGCAACTGCACTTAGCAGCCCATGGCCTCGTTAGCCCATTTTCCCCACTCTACCTCCTCCCTCTGCTCCCCTTATAAGCGGTTTCTCCACAGTACTGACAGACATCTGGTTATTGGTTTTCACTGTTACAGCTCTAGTTGGGTTTACTGTACTGTAGTGAATTAAGTGACTGTAAGATAGAAACATAGAAATTGTCAGTAGATAAGGACCACCAGGCCTATTCCGTCTGCCTGTAAGTCCTATACTTGAATGCGGCCTCTGCCCCTATGTGGTCAGTGGCTTTTCATCACTCCCTCTCACCTCAAGGTTCCCTTGTGCCTGCCCCAGGCATGTTTAGAACCCTCCATTGTACTTGCTCCCACCACCTCTTGTGGCAGACTATTCCAAGCATCCACCACCCTCTCTGTGAAGAAATACTTTCTCACATTACCTCTTAATCTACCCCCCTCCAATTTCATATCATGCCTCCTTGCTCTAGTACTCCTTCTACATTGGAAAAGGTCTCCTCCCTGCACCTTGTTTCTGCTCTTGAGGTACTTGAGTTTCTGTCGTGTCCCCCTGCTCTCTCCTCTCCTCCAGTGAGTGCATAGTGAGGTCCCTTAGTCTCTCCTCATATGTTTTGTGGTGCAAGCCATGTACCATCTTGGTTGCCCTTCTCTGGACTACCTCCACCCTGTTAATATCCTTGCGCAGGTGTGGTCTCCAGAACTGCATGCACTACTCTAAGTGAGATCTTACTAGTGTTTTATACAATGGCATCATCACCTCCTATCTCCTGCTAGTTATACCTCTGCCTATGCACCCCAGTATGCCACTGGCCTTTCCCACAGCCTTTGCACTCTGCTTTAACACCTTTAGGTCATCAGAAATGATTACCCCTAGGTCCCTTTCCTCTTTGGTGACTGTCAACATCCCCCCCATTCTGTATCTCTTCCCAGGGTTCCTTTTTCCATGGTGCACTATTTTTCACTTCTTTGCATTGAACCTCAGATGCCACAACTCTGACCATTCTTCAAGCCTCCCGAGGTCCCTCTTCATTTTCTCCCAACTCACCCCTTCTGGAGTATCCACCCTGTCACAGATCTTGGTGTCATCTGCAAATAGGCGGACCTTTACTTCCAGCTCTTCTGCAATTTCATTAATGACTACATTGAACAGGACTGGTCTCAGGACTGATCCCTGAGGTACCCCGCTGGTCACCCCTATCTCCCTGGATTAGATCCCATTTACCACCACCCTCTGTCTCCTGTCAGTCAGCCATTTCTAACCTAGTATATCACCTTTTGTCCCATGCCCAGACTACCCATCTTGTTAATCAGCCTTCTGTGTGGGACAGTGTCAAAGGCTTTGCTGAAATCGAGGTAGGTGACGTCCACTGCCCCTTTTGCAATTTACTTCCCTAGTCACCCAATCAAAAAAATCTATCAGATTAGTTTGACATGACCTTCCTGCTGTGAATCTGTGTTGCCTCAGGTCCTGAGCACCTATGGATTCCAGGTGTACCACTATCCTTTCTTTCAGCAGTGTCTCCATGATCTTCCTCAACACTGAGGTGAGGCTGACCGGCCTGTAGTTCCCTGTCTCCTTCCTACTACCACTTTTGTGCAGGGGGACTACATTTTCCCTCCTCCAGTCCTCTGGAACCACTCCTGTGTTGAGTGACTTGGTGAACAAGGCTGCCAGAGGCACCACTAGTTCTCTTCGCAGCTGCCTTAATATCCTGGGGTGTATGCCATCTAGTCCCATAACCTTGTCTACCTTCAGCTTTGTGAGCTCTTCCAGAACTCTGTCCACTGTGAAAGGACTGGTGTCCACTCCCCCCCACACCTTTGCCTCTGCTACTCAGCTATGGTCTGTGACCCTCCTCATCCTCAGTGAATATGGAACAGAAGTATTTATTTAGTATTTCTGTCTTGTCTAGGTCTCTGTCCTTACACTCCCTCCCCTTGAGCCTTACAGTCTCTCCCCTGGTTTTTCTTTTTTCGTTGATGTACCTATAGAAGTCTTGACCCCTTGCTTCACTGTCTGTGCTAATCCTTCCTCCTCCATTCGTGCCTTAGCACTCCTAATAGCTTTCCCTACTTCTCTTAGATATTCAAAGTACACCTCCCTGTCTTCCTCACTTTGGGTCCCCTTATACTTCCTGAAACCAACTGTTTTAGCCCTTACTTTTGTCTGCCACCTCTTTAGAGAACCATAGTGGCTTCCTTCTTTTTTTCCCTTTGGCAACTATCCTGATGCATTGGTTTGTTACATCCACTATGGCCCCTTTTAGTTTTCTCCACTACTCCTCCACCCCCTCTCCTACCTCCCCCTTTCCCAGGGATACTCTGATACATCTACCAATTTCAGCGAAATCTGCCCTCCTGAAATCTAGAACTTTTGTCCTTGTGTGGCTTAATTGAGTCCCTGTCTCCATGCTAAACTACACTATGTGGTGGTCTCTGACTCCCAGCTGTCCTTCTACCTTGACTCCTGCGACTCTGTCCCCATTGGTCAATACCAGGTCCAGAACTGCCTTGTCCCTGCTTGGATCAAGCACTAGCTGTCTGAGACCAGCTCCCTGTAGGGAATCTAGGATGGCTCTGCTTCTGGGTGTAGCAGCTGCATGAGTGGTCCATTCCACATCCGGCATATTGAAATCCTCCAGCAGCAGGACTTCATCTTTAGATGCCATGTCATGAATTTCCTCCACTAATTCCCTCTCCACTTCCTCCCCCTGTGCCGGAGGTCTGTAGATCACCCCTGTGTGTACTGCTGTTCCATTGCCTGGTTCAAGCGTGACACACAGTGCCTCAGCCTCCCCCGTCATCCCTGTACTTCTGTAGCTCTTATACCCTTTTTGTTGTACAGGCCCCCCACACCCTTTTTAACCTCTCTATCCCTCTTGAACAGAGTATAACCCAGTACATTTGTGTCCCACCCATGGTTAGCAGTGTATCAGGTATCTGTTATTGCCGCTATGTCCAGGTCTGCCTCCGCTAACAAGGCCTCCAGGTCTGGGATTTTATTTCCCAGGCTGCGGGCGTTTGTCACCATGGCTTTCCATGTTTTACAGCCTAACCTTTCTCTGCTCTTTTTTCTGCTCACCTGCCTCTTCCCCCTCCCCAGTTTTCTTAATTATGTGATCTTGCCCCCCCTCCCATATCCCTCCTTGTGCACGCTTCATCTGATTGTAAGTATACCAAGAAAAACGTATCTTTGGAACAGGGCATATGGTGATGAAGATGACAGATTCTAGCTGTACTGTATATTTTTATTGTGATTACAGCATTGGTTTTAACTGTTTTAATTGTACTGCACCTTGACATTTAAAAGGCGCATTAAAAATAAAGCAGATTATTATTATTATTTTATTATTATTATTATTATATAGTAATGGCAGGTACTATGGTATATTCATTGCACACAGCGGTAATGCTGAATTTTATACCTATACTAACTAGTTATATTCATTATATGCTGTAGTCTGTAAAATCCAACAGTTCAGGTGCTAAGTAGATGTACAAAGTCTGCGTATATGTCCTGAATGTGCTGTATCATTGTACTCTCTTATGCTGCTCTTTAATAGACAAAAGTTACAAAAGAAATGTCTTGCAGGCAGACTTATGTGCAAATCTTAGAATTCGCTCACTGTGAACTCTATTCAGTTACATTCCAGATAAAATTATGGGGAAAACACCCTCAAATGGGCATATCTATCATCCACCTCCAAACTCCATACACTATTAAAACCTAGGATTTGATTTGCCAAAGGTGACTACCTTAGACTGCAAATTGTGAGAAACTGGGTCACAACCATCTGCCCTCAGGATGCAACAAACATTCAGAGCTCTTTGTAAACGCTAGGCTGAAGAAAAATGTCTCACCAGTATGCAAACTGGGGGTGAGGGGGGTGCACCCTAGAGTGAAAGCGAGAACAAGGTTGCATAAGTATTAATATGCAGTGTGGTTGCACCCTGAGAGGAGAAAGAGAGAAAGAATGAGGTTGCAGCCATATCAATATGTAAACTGGTTGTACCGTAGTGAGGGAAGAGAGAACAAGGTTGCATGAGCATTAATATACAAACTGGTTGCACCGGGGGGACAAGGTCGCGTAATATCAATATGCAAACTAAGTTATGTGATGAAGCCCGCCAGAAAGGATGCCTTCAGATTGACTCCGCTGAAGCTCAGTAATTAACAAGGCATTAAACTACTCCAAATCAGCCAATTAGTTGTTCAGCAACCAGAAAGAGTTAGCGAACAGTAAAGTTACTTTTCTGACTAAAGCAGAGATGTCCAGCGATAAAGAACCGGCCACAATGGACTTCTCTGAGGCACCGCAGCTCCTGTCAAGGCCACAGCTGCCCAAATGCAAGTCACAACCAGAGTCACCAGCTGAGTAAGAAGGACTGAATGTAAGACTGGACTGCTACTTTAATGAAATAGCCTCCATAAAAAGTGACCCTCCTTGAGGTCACTGAAGACCTCAGACTATTCAAACTGGCTCTTGAGCATTTCAGTCAGTGGCTGGGGGATGCTGAAGTGAGGGTGAGCTCCCTCAAGGATGTACAGTACTGGGATCAGCATGAAATATGGGAGCTGAAAAAGAAAACTGACAAACTTGAAGACTGCATAGAAGACCAGGAGTGTAGGAGCTGGAAAAACAATCTGGTCTTCCTGGAGATCCCTGAAAAAGTGGAGGACTGGGGCACGTTAGAAGAATTTATGCAAACTCTCTTTTTTTAACCCTATTTTTATCCTCCTACCTTGCTCTGCAATGAGCCCACATTTTGGGACCTCACTGTAGACCCATTTCGGAGCCCCTCTGGGGCCGTCTGAGCACATGGGTGCCCCACTCCATAGACCTGTGATATCTGGATTGCCCCCCTGGTGGGGTTGAGGAGCCCCCTAACTCCTCCGACCTTGATTGGAGTGTGCATCTTGCATGTCGGGCTTACCGGAGCCCTCCGAGAGCCGTCCACCCGAGATCCGTCTACCGGCACCATTGCAGGAGCTTTTTCCTCAATGCTTTTCTCCACCCCCCAGACATCAGCGTGTAATGAGGGCCAGTGAGCCAGGAGATGCTCTGAGATGTGCCTCCTGCTCCAGCCCTCTTGCTGGTGTCAGGCTCTACCCAGCACTGCTTCCTCCCTATGCCACACCAACCACCCAAGCTCCCCCAGGTGGCGGTATTGTGGCGGGGGCTTGAAGATATCCCTTCCCGGAGAAGGAGAGCAGCTATCAGGTGCTCCATCCTTCTCCACCCCCTGCCGACCCCTGGCAGCCTGTGCTCGTTCCTGAACATGGGTCACCGTCGTGGAGTGAGGTAAGGCATCCAGCGACTTAGCCCTCAGTGCCACCGGGCCAGCCTATTCAAACTCTCTTGATGGAGGTAACTGACCCCCCTCACCATGCCACAAGGTACTCGATCAAGCGGGTACACTGCTCGCTGAAGCTGACCCCCCCAACCCCAACAGCAAGCAAAGGGCCATAATAATGCAGTGCTTAAATTTTCAAGCAAAGTATTTATACAGGCTAAAGCTTGGGAGAAAATGAACTTGGCATGGTACGGTCATAAATTCTATATCTTCAGGGATGTTACTCCCAAGGTGCAGGACAAGCAAATAGCATACAAGGAGGTGAAAAATGTGTTGCATGAAACACAGACCAAATTTAAAATGCTGCACCAGGTGAGGCTCATTGTTCAAACAAAAAAGGGACCAATGGAGTTCCAAAATGCAGACACCACCAAATGGGAGCTGCCACAACTGATTTCAGGCTTCCACATCCCCTCCTCCAGAGAAACTGCCAAACCTCTCAACTGATGCACTGGGCAAGTAGAAAAATGTCTCCTGTCCAAATACATGTTTATTAAATTCTCTGTGATTTCCACACTGTAACATGGGCTAAGACTGTAACAAGGTGGGGCCCACTGCGTTTGGACTCAGCGCTTAACAAGGGTCCTGAGGTACCAAAATGGTGACCAAGCTGGAAGGCATTCACCAACCTAGAAGCTGCAATGGCCAGGTGCCCTTCTTCTTCGAGTTCTATCCCACCTTGCAGCTCCAGGTGATGTGCGCTACCAATCTACTCTGGATCGTGAAGCAGCTCGAACATTTGAAGTGGCCAACACCCGCTCAACTAACCCGTACCTTCAAGAGGGACTGTGGAGTGACACCACCAAACAGGATGCAACCAATCAGAAATATTAAGAGGGTGTCACCAGAGCAAAGTGCGTCTCGAGATGGTGGAGAAACTGAGCATCTGTGGCGCTGAACACAGAAGCAACCTCCAGAGTGCAAGGAGCTGGAGCTATGAGACTCCGGTCTTTTCTCTGACCTTTTTCCAGATACCCACAAACTTATTACTGGCTCACTGATGTTTTGACATGCTACCACAGGTTAGTGCAGTTTTATAATAACCGGGGGTGTAAAGCCTACAACCAACCCACTAGAATCTCGAGCAATCCCCTTATTACAAACTAAAACCTTGAATATGGGTCACTTCCTTAATAAGGAACTGCAACTACTATACCATTCCTACAGCGTTTTCATGCAGCACATGACTTCTTTTGCACAGGGTAAATGCATTTTCATGCTGGGAGGCCAGATTCCTGTGTTCTCCCAGCAACATAGAAACATAGAAACATAGACTTTGATGGCAGATAAGGACCACTTGGCCCACCCAGTCTGCCCATTTCCCTACCTATTGGATAAGCTGCAGATTCTAGTTAACCAACAGCCTACTTCCTGCAACCCCCAACTATAATTGTCTTATGTCTGTCTCTCTCATGCAACTCTCTCATGGTTAAGAGACTGCTTGGGTGATACGCGTAATTAAAATCTGAACCGCATATAATGCTAGAATGAGTGGGATGCAAGAGGACACTGGACTTGAATTCAGACTGCTCTTACAATTATCACACTTATTTTTCCATTTATTATATTTGATAAGAGAAAACACTATGCCATGCTTGGTGTTAGCTATCAGAAATGGTCTCCTTTCCCTCAATAGGTAACATATTAGTTTTCAGTGTATAAAAATTGGTTAGAAAAAAAGCTATACTATACTTGGCTGATGTTACATAAAATGTTAAATATGAGGTCCTAATCCCCCCCCCCCCCGTGATCTCACCATAGGTAGTAGGATACTTTATGATAACAGTCTTAGCACCCAACATGTTAGAGTGCTTGATGGATTTTACTATAAACTAGTTTTGGTCTGGATACCGTGAACAGCCACCTTTTGATGAATGCCTCATGGACCAGAAGCAAGTTACTACTGCCAGGGGTGAGCTCCAGAACCTGACTCCCCCACCTGAGGGAGGTGAACTGGGCACTAAAGGCAGGGTTTCCCTTCTAGGAGGGATCAAGTACACACCTACCAACTGGCTGTGAAGGGAATGTGTGTGAGTGCTATACCTTGCATTGTGGTCATACTTCACACCCTTTCCAGACCATTTCTATTGTTTAGTTATCCGTTGCTCATGTTCTTGTTCATCTTTTTCTTGTTTAGCAGCAAAAAGAAGCAAAATGATAATACTGTTGATAGGTCCGTTTCACTAGGGGAACATTTTCAGTGTTCTATGTATACTAATTGGGGTAAATCATGGTACGTTACTAAGAAGCAGACTTTTGGTATGAGTAGTAGGAAGCAGATGAATGAAAAACTGTCTCCAAAGTTCCTAGACTCGGGTAATATGAGAAAGCATTTTTTTCATGGAAAGGGTGGTGGATGCATGGAACAGCCTCTCAGCGGAGGTGGTGGGGTCAAAAACGGTAGAGAAATTCAAAAAATGCATGAGATAGACATAAGGGATCCTAGTGATAGGAAAGCGGGGGTAAGCCGGAGATCAGGTAGGGTCTGCGGTGTAGTAGGTAGTATAGGAAAATGGTCAGACTAGGTGGGCCAAGTGGTCCTTATCTGCCGCCAACTTCTATGTTTCTATGCAAGAAGCTGAGTCCCTCCTAAGTATTACTGACAGCATGCACCATGGCTGTTCAGGGATATAAATTGGTATACGAACATACGAAACATACGAAATTTGCCAGCAGATAAAGGCCTAGAGGTCTATCAAGTCTGCTCGAATGTGCAGCTAGCACCCCTTATTCTGAAGCTGCCCCTTCCTTCTACCCTTCCCCTTCATTAACCCTCCCCCTTGTCCTGTCCCATCTTCGTTTGAAGCAGTCCACTGTTCTACTGCATACCACTTCTGCAGGTAATGCATTCCACCCAGCCACCATCCTCTCTGTAAAAAAGTGTCTCCTCATCTCCCTCCTGAACCTTCCTCGCTCCAGTCTCATATCATGGCCCCTGGTGGCCCTCCCCTCCCTTACTTTGAACAGCCCCTCTGTACCCGTCTTGTTTATTCCTTTCACGTATTTAAAGGTTTCAATCATGTCACCCCTGTCTCTCCTCTCCTCCAGTGAGTACATTTATTTATTTAGTTTTTGTTAACCGGGTAAGTGCGCTAGCCAGCAAGTGACTGTTTTCAGGTACGACCAGGAGAGTACAATTACAATACACAAAAGTACAGCCAGATTATTAAGACACGAGTACAAAAATGCAGAGAGAAATACATATGGCAATGTAACATACATTAGTAAACAAAATATACTTTAGCACTTGATCATGGAACATACTCAAAATGTGAATAGTAGAAGGCAGAAAATAAGAGAGGATAGGCATCAGTAGAAAAGACACAAGGAAGGAGAAAACTGGCAAAGGGATGGGAGGGAGAGATTAAGTGGAAAGGAGGTGCCGTCCGAATCTGCAACAGCGGTCAGGTACCAACCTCGCGGCCGGGCCTATGAGCCGAAAGACGGCAGGCGAAGAGAGGGTAGGGGGGAGTGGCAGACGGCAACAGCGGTAGGAGGTAGGAAAATACAGCCGGTCTGGTGGAACCGATAGACGGCAGGGCGAGAGTGAGGATGCCGGTGAGAGGGGGATAGAGGCGGAGGAGTTACGGCAATAGCGGCAAAAGTGTCAAAGTCAAGCCGAGCCAGTGGAACCAAGAGACGGCAGGGCAGGGAAGGGGGGGTCAGTAGACGGTGGGAGTAGGCGGTAGTAGGTGGAGAGAGAGGTGACTAAGCACAGCCAGGAGGGTGGGGACTAAGGAGGGGCATGGATGAGGTAGGAACAGGTAAAGGTGAGTTTGGTGGGGAGTGGCAAAAAGGGGGGAAGAGGATATAACAGAAGGGGGAAGAGAGCAGCAGTGGGGTTAAGTGAGGAGAGGCTGTGAAGTGAAGATAAGAGTATCATGGAGTAGAATAGCGACTTACAATTGTCAACAGCTAACATTGGGCTTATAAAAACAGGTTAAGGCAACATTAATTACAAGGCACAAAATAAACATTAATTACAAGGCACAGTATAGAACACCCATTTTGACAGGCAAAAGTGCTAGCAATGAGGAAACAGTACAAATGCAGCAGATCAGGTAGGGTCAAAGCAAACACATTTGTCCATAGTAGTGAGGAAAGTCCTGAGTTTGCTCTTAAAGTCACATGAGTGGAGACATCTCTTAGATCCTGAGGTAGTAGGTTCCATAGGTGGGGGGCAGCATGATGGAAGGAGCCCATGCCCTTTTTAGTCCGACAAAAGGGGATGGATAGTAAGGTCTGATCAGCCGATCTAAGATTCCTTGTGGGAATGGCCGGCCTGAGGAGATCAGACAGGATAGCAGGCTTGGACGTCCTTAGGATGGAATCAACTAAATTGTACAAGTAGTACTGCCTGGTAGAGGAAGAGAGCCAACCAAGGTCCTGATATAAGAGACAATGATGCTGCAGCTGAGGTGCTTTGGTTGCATACCTGCACACATTATTGAAGGTAGTATCCCATAGTTGCAGTGAAGATTTGGTGGCCAAGGACAGGATGGGACACCCATATGTAAGGGTTGGCAATAGAATGCCTCTGGCTATCGCCAATTTAGCAGCAGGGGTGAGCAGGTATTTGGTTCTTATAGGCAGCCCCCAATTTGCAGTTAATTGACTTGCAGGTTTCCTGTATATGTGCTTTCAGGTCCAAGGTTTGATCCAGGTGGATGCCAAGGTAACGAAAGGAAGTGACAGTTTCTATAGGGTCCCCATCGATGTGAGAGACAGAGATGGTCAGAGGACAGGATCTAAGCTTGTGATTGGAGCCAAACATCCTAACTTTTGTTTTATTTGTATTTAAAACCAGGCGTTGAGAGTTCAACCAGTGTTGTACAGCACGAAAATCTGCAGTGAGGGCAGCATTTAGATACAGGACCTTATCAGAGTGATAATAAATTACCAGGTCATCCGCGATAAAGATGGAGGACCTGTGGTGACCAGCTCAGGAAGTTTATTGACTATCAATGAGAATAGAAGAGGGCCAAGTATAGACCCCTGAGGGACCCCAATGTTGATAACAGCACTGTCTGACATGGATGAATTAAACTTAACAGCTTGTGTTCTGTTGGAGAGGTAGCTTTTGAACCAGGTAGTGACTGGGGAGAAACCAAGGTACTGAGGGCGATAGTAGCAGAGAATGGTCAACCAGATCGAAGCTTTGGTTAAGTCAATGAAGACTGCCCTGTTAACTTTTCTCTATCCATATTGGTAACGATATCTGAAGTGAATTTTGCAAGTGCTGTCATGGTGCTGTGATGCTTTCTAAAACCATGTTGTGCTGAGCTTAGTAAATTGAATTTCTCAAGGTATTCAGTGATTTGCATCGATACTACTTTTCCAGGATTTTATTCAGAACAGACAAAATAGCAATAGGCGGTAATTTGATATGTCATTTTACTGCCTTTCTTAATACAGGAGTGACTCTGGCTGCCTTCAGACTTCAAAAACAATGCCATTGGAGAGATAGGGTGAAGATGTGTGCCAGGGGCCAGAGATGTAGTAAGAAGCCATTTTTAGTAGTCTTGGTTCTAGGCCATCTGAGCCAGTACTGGTGTTTTCAGAGAGTGACCTGAGCAGCTTTAGGACCTGATGCCTAGACACTTCCCTGAAATAGAAGGGTTGGTTAAGTTTGGGGGTCCTTCAGATGCTGTGGGGTTAAACTGTGAAGCAGAGGATTGTGATGGGAGGGAAGCTGTGTAGGCAGATAAGTCAGAAAATTGTTGGTTAAAAGCATTTGCAATGGTAGTAGAATCATTACAGTGTACACCATGTAGGACCATATCTGAGGAGTGACATCTTTGCAGAACCAAGAAGGACTTAATGTGACCCCAAAACTTGCGAGGGTCATTGGAAGAATTAATCAGCAGGTTCTGGCAGTATTTGCTTTTGCCTGCCTGATGCATCTTTTACAGTCATTTCTGTATTGTTTATACAGAATGAGATCTGACTGCAGTCCAGTTTGTTTGTACTTTTTCCATTGATTGTCTCTAACTTTTAACTTTGAAGCAGGTCTTTTTCAGCCACCTCGAATGCTGGCCTTACCCTCCTTTTGACTGTAGGGAGGTGCTTCTTTTGGATGTTGCCAAATTCAGTCAGAAATGAATTGAGGGCAGTATCAACATTGGTTCTTGTATAAATGTTAGACCAGTCAACACAAGAGAGGTCAAATAGGAAGACTTGTTTGTCCAGGGCAGCATAGTTTGAAGACCTAATCAGATGTGGTGCAGGAGGAGGAGGTGGACAGGATCGCCATCGACAAAGTGTGGGAGAATGATCAGTGATTGAGTCAGCAAGCACTGTGGCATCTAGTACATGATCAGGTCTGGTGGTGAGGATCCAATCAAGTAGGGACCCTGAGTGCTGAGTAGTAGTTCTGGTAAAGCCTGTGATAGTTTGGTGTAGATTGTGCTTCTGTATTAGAGATTCAAGGATGCTGTGCTGTGGACCCAGCCAGTTAAGGTTCAGGTCCCCAAGGAGTAGAGCCTCATTTGATTTTACATTCTTGGAGACATATTGTAGCAAATTCTGGAGACCACTCATCCCGCTTGTAGGTGGATTGTAGACACAAATGATGTGCAGCAGTTTTGAGCCCAGTGCCAGGGTAGCGTGCAGAGTTTCACAAGGTGTTAGGGAATCAGTGCAGGGTAGGATGTTCAGGGATAGATGATTTTGTACATAACGCAACCCCCTTTTGACCCAATACGGTCTTTTCCTTAGAATGCTATAACCAGGCACAAGACAAGTGGCATCAGGCACCCAAGGCTTCAGCCAAGTCTCTGATGGGCATAAATGTCAGGGTTAATCAGTTTAGCCCAGGCCTCGAGCTCAGCCGGGTGACTCGTGAGACTCGGATATTCATGTGGGCTATAACCAGACCCTTTTTGTTGCAGCCGTTGCAGGGGGTGAAGCGCAAACCATAGGGCCCGGATTGGGTTCAATATCTCTGGCAAGCATAAGGAGCCTCCGGGCAAGGTGAGAAAGTAGGTTGGCAGAGAGAGTGCCTAGCTGGCGTTTAGGTCTACGATAGTTCAAGAGATATGAGTGGATAGACAGATAGATACAGCCCTTTTTGATGAGGATAGAGTGAGCAGGGGTAGAATTCGAGTAATAGTACAGCAGGATGTTAGAAAACCTGAAGTCACTATCATTGTTAGCGCAGGGATAAGTAGCAAGAGATGTACAAGTTGTTAGCCAGTTTAGACATAGCAGGAGAGACAGGAGTATAAGTGGTGAAGTTTAGAGGTGAGAGGAGGGTTCATTAGGGAGACTGGGGTGCAGCACCATATCTGAAGTGGCCAGTTTCACAGAAGAAACTATGTTGCTATCTGAATACCCTGATCACGTAAATGACCTAATCTAAGAGTTAAACTTCAGCATGATTTGTGTAATTTGTCGACCTCCAAAACGTAATATTAAAACTACGATGCTGACGAATATTTAATTCCAACGTTCCTGCCATCCCCTCCTGTGCTCTGCATGGCGGGGTCGGCGCGAATGTAATAGTTTCAGGATACTGCTTAACAGTCAATAACAGAATAAATTATTTAACAAAAGCTGTAGTAATGACATTTTGAGAGTGCTGAGGTGGCCCTGCTTATATACACACTGAAAACTAAATGGCAATTAATGCTCTAATGCTTTAAAACAGTTATGAACAATCTTATTTGCTAATATTAAGATTTTCCAGAATTAAGCAGTAGAATTTTGAATGAGAGAAGTTAGTACTGTAGAGCCACGGCATTTCAAAAGAAACTGGCCAATAGAGCACACACAGTCAGGAGACCAACCAATCAGGTTGCAGAAGTAAGAAAGCACTGCTTTTCCGCTGGTCAAAAAGTTACCGCACCTGTCATTGTTGCTGGCTGGAGAGGGTGGCGTGGTGGTGGCTTTGAAGGTGCCGGTCGCCCCGCTAAAAGGTCTTGGAGGGCTGTGGTTGCTTGCAGGCTTTTGTGGTCTCCGGTTTTGGAGGTGCCACTCGGGCTGCTGGCAGAGGCACAGTTAGGAGGGAGCTTGAAGGGCTTGTATGGCAACGGAACGCCCGCTCAGGGGATCCTCCAAGGAGAAAGCAGCAAATGAAATAAAAGATAGATCCAGTGGAAATGATGAACTGAAGATGTTCAGCTCCTTCAACCTCCTCTCGTATGATAAGTCCCCCAGCCCCTTGATCATCTTTGTCGCCCTGCGCTGCACCCCCTCCAGTAACTTAATGGAACATCATGGAACATTGAGCGGGCCCAAACCAAAAAGAAGTGCCACATGATCCTTAGACACCTGAAATTGATGAGGGCACACATAGTAATGTTGCAAGAGACCCACACTAAGGAGAACAACAGCAATCTGTGGCACAGGGAGTGGGTGGGTCAGGCATTCACAGCAGGAAATAGCAATTCCAAATCTGGCGTTGCTATACTGATGGCTCATGAAGTCCCCCTTACATTATCCTCAGAGGTTCAGGACCCAGAGGGATGATATATTATCCTGTGTGGTTTACTGGGAACATCAGATACAACCCTGGCCTGTGTTTATAGCCTGAACAGAGATGACACGGCTTTTTTCAAAAGTTTACTCACCAACTTAACTGAGCAAGGGGGTTCATCAGTGGTGACTGGAAGGGACTGGAACATTGTCCAGGATACAGCTCTAGATAGAGCTCCCCTATGCAGGAAATGGCTCGCACCTGCCCATCGAGCTCTGAGGGACCGTGAAGACACATTAGGGGTTATTGATCCCTGGCGCATGCTATACCCTACCCAAAGAAACTTCACCTTCTACTTCTATGTCCATGGGTCAGAGTCAAGGACTGACTTTTTTCCTCTTTTCTCAGAAGTTAGTGGAAGGGCTTTGGGGTTGTGAAATTGAAACAACTGTGGTCTCATACCATGCTCCAATAACCCTAATATTGTCTACGCAAGCCAGTCATGAAAGAGATGGGGCATGGAAGGTCATTAACTTATTAAAAGACTCAGCATGCCTGAAACTTGTAAAAGAATGCACAGAATCCTTCTTCCCAACCACAGCTTCAGCAAGGTTTGGGGAGCCTATAAAATGCACAGCCAGAGGGGAATTAATCAGGCTTGCCACAGCAAGAAAATGTAAGAGATTGCAGGAATGTGCAACATTGCTGGAAGTGATTAGGTTGCAAAAAAAGGAAATAAAACTCACCTCCCCAGATACCCAATGGCATGAGTTAACAGTTAACAGAGAAAAATATGCTGAGCTACTTAGGAAGGGGGCAGACATAGCTATTTTTAAACCCTAACTTAAGTATGTCAACCAAGGTGAGAAAGCCGGTAAGTTGCTAGCCGTTAGAGTAAGACAAAATGAGACAGCAAGGATTGTGCTGGCAGTGAGGGAAACAACTGAATGCCAAAATACTGATGCATCCAAGAGATATAGTGCAAATGTTTTATTTCTTTCTTTGAAAAACTATATGCTGCGAGAACACCAGCTGCAACACAAGACATTAAAGCATTTGTGCAAGCAGCAAACCTACCTACAATCCCAGAAGCAGAGAAAGGGGTTTGTGTAAACAGATTGCTCTAACTGAAGTGTCCCATTGCCATCAGAGATCTAAAACTGGATAAAGCCCAAGGGTCAGAGAGCTTTTTGCCCAGTTTTTATAAAGCCATGAGAGAGGCACTAGCTCCACACTTAGTCACTCTGTATAAAGAAGCATACAAGGATGGGGTCTTTGACCCTTCCTTTCGGGAAGCCCTAATCACTCTATTACTCAAACCGGGATGTGACCAGGAGGGGTATGCCACCCTAACAGTGACATTTCTACGGCGACATGTGTCGATATCGACTACAGCACCATGTCACTGTAGAAATGCTGCTGAAAGGAGGAAACCACTTCCCCCGACCTGTACCCCCTCCCCGAACTAACTCCGACCTGGAGTTAGAATCCTTTAGTTCGGGGTGGTGGTGACGAAGCCCCTGTTGCAAAAAAACAGTGTCGAACTGTGCGGCTCCATGCCAGCTGCAACTTGTGGTCAACATGGAGCCCATCACTGAAATGTCAGTCACAATCTTTTTTGTCGCGCTGGCGTATATAACCCACCAGGAGGTCATCAGCAACTATGTACCCATCTCACTGCTCAATGTAGGTATTAAAATCCTGGCTAAGCTGTTGGCTGAGAGGGTCAAGAAAGTCTGGTAAGACCTAGTAGGCCAACAGCAATTGGGGTTCATGCAGGGCAGACTCTTCAGGGATCACATGAGAAAGCTGGCCTATATCATCACTTTTCCTTTTTTCCTTCTAATTACTCTGACTAGGTTATAAACCCAGCAACTTATCTGAAATGGATATCATTAACTGCAGGTACTGTGGAACAATTTTCAGAAGGACAGTCTTACAGGATTTAGGACACTGTCCTACATGCTGGGCCTTTGGAGATCTTAGGGCTCAGCTCCGGGCAGCATGGGCAGAGATTGCACACTCAAATTTCATATTCAAGAGGAAATACATTATAAGAACCACCCGCCATTTCCCCAGCATCCAACAGAAAAACCTCGATCAAGAGGGTAGTTGGTCCAGGAGGTTAGCGGGTGGTTAGGAGGGGAAAATCGGGTGCCCCATCACTCTCTGCTCTCCAACATATTACCTCCAAAAACCATATAAAGACTACAAACAGGTATCTGCCTCTATCTCTGAAATCAAACAAAGAGGCAGAAGACACTGCAGAGCAGGACACTGCAGCACAGGAGCTAGCACAACAAAACTCACCCAAATCAGGAACCAAAACAAAAAAATCAAAAAGGAAATCCAAAAAACTTCTGATCATAGGAGACTCCATGATTCGGGGAGTTGATACCCATCTCCAGCCAGGGGTAATGGTCAGATGTCTCCCAGGTACATCAACATGGAGAGACACTGACCGCATTGCTAAAATTGTTCACAAAGCAGGAGAAAACATTGATGTCCTAGTACACATAGGGACTAATGATCTCGCCAGCCGGTCAGTTGTGGAGACCAAGGAACACCTGACCAGGCTGGGTGGCAAACTATCATCCATTTCATCCGGCATCTCCTTCTCTGAGATCCTGCCAGTCTGGGAGAGGGGAGCAGATGGACGGAAGGTCAGAGAAGGGGAGATAGGGGAGGTAAACACGTGGCTCAAGAGCTGGTGCCAGGAAAAAGGACACAGATTTGTAGGGAACTGGCAACAGTTCTGGGAGCGAAAGTTCTTTAAATTTGATGGACTGCATCTGATTAAGGAGGGAGTCAGTGCATTGGGGCAGAAGTTTGACATCTTTGCAGAATATTTAAACTAGCAAATGGGGAGAGGGATGCAGCACCCCATACGTCGCATGGGAAGAACACCCCTCCCCCCTCAGCTAGTGGTCAAACAGGGATTCAGCATGTTTGCAGTTCATTTGCATCACCAGGTAAGAAAAAAGGTTTGTCTCCCCATACAACGCACAGGGGTAATGCCAAACCTCATCCAACAACTAACACACCGAAATCTGGCCAATGGAAAATCATGTAGACAAATGCTCACAGCCTGGGAAATAAGATCCCAGACCTGCAGGCAATAATGTCAGAGGCTAAACTGGACATAGTAGCAATTAGTGAGACGTGGTTTACCAGTAACCACACTTGGGAGACTTCAGTACCTGGCTATGTATTGTTCAGAAGAGACCGAGGTGCAAAAAGGGGGGAAGGAGTGGCCCTGTATGTCAATCAAAATATCAAAGCTACAGAAATTCAGAATACACATAAGGAGCCAGAAGAACTGTGGGTCACCCTGGAAACAGGAAATGGGACAGCCATAAGAACTGGGGTTGTCTACAGGCCCCCAGACCAGGGGGAGGACATAGACACATTACTGTTAGAAGATATACAAAACATGACAGCTAAAGGGAGGTTCTGATAATGGGAGACTTCAACATGCCAGATACAGATTGGTCAATACCAGCAGGAACATCTGCCAGAACTAGACACATAGTGGATTCCCTGCAGGGGAGGGCCTCAAACAACTGGTACAGCAACCCACAAGAGACAGGGCTATCCTAGATCTAGTACTGACTAACAGGAAGGGATCACAGATCTCCAGGTAGAAGGTCACCTGGGGGCCAGTGACCATCACATGGTATGGTTCAATTTGGCTACTACATCTAAATCATCCCATTCCAAGGCAAAATATGGGACTTCAGAGGAGCTGACTTTGATAAGATGGCCAACAGAGTTAAGCTAGCCCTGGCAAAAAGAACACAGGTGAGGGGTACAGGCAAAGTGGGCAAGCATTAAGGATGCAATACTTGAAGCAACATCCCATTGTGTTAGACAGAAAAGGAAGTACAAAAGAAGAAGGAAACCACTTTGGTTCTCAAATACAGTATCAGAAAAGGTCAGAGCCAAAAGGCTGGCCTTCATGAAATATAAAGAACACAGCGGGATGAAGATAGGGAGGCATACCAAACTTCCCTAAGGGAAGCAGGGAAGGCAGTAAGGCAGGCAAAGTCCCAAACTGAGGAAACACTAGCACGAAGAGTAAAAGAAGGTGACAAGACTTTCTATAGATACATTAGTGAAAGGAGAAAGTCCAGAGGGGGTATTGCTAAGCTTAATGGAGAAAAGGGAGCATGTGAGGAGGAGGACCCTGTAAAGGCATCTATCCTAAATAGATACTTTTGCTCAGTATTTACTGAAGAGAAGGTAGGGCAGGGCCCACAGCTCAGCATCATGGACACAGGGGGGAAGGAGGTGAGCACTACTCCCTTCACAAAAGAAAGGGTCCTACAAGAGCTTGCTCAGCTCAGGGTGGATAAGGCAATGGGACCTGATGGCATACATCCCAGGGTACTTAAGGAGCTAAAGGTGGAACTAGCAGAGCCATTAGCAGAACTGTTTAGTGAGTCTCTGAGCACAGGAGAGGTCCCAGAAGACTGGAGAAGGGCTCATGTGATCCCGCTCCACAAGAGTGGTAGCAGGGAGGAGGCAGGGAACTACAGACCAGTCAGTCTTACCTCAGTAGTGGGCAAGATTATGGAGGCACTCCTTAAGGGAAGGATAGTGCAACACCTGGAATCCATAGGAGCACAGGATCCAAGACAGCATGGGTTCACAACAGGAAGGTCCTGTCAAACTAATCTCATAGATTTCTTTGACTGGGTAACCAGAGTGGTGGACCAAGGGGGAGCAGTTGATGTCGCCTACCATGACTTCAGCAAAGCTTTTGACACTGTTCCACATAGAAGATTGATAAATAAGCTGGGTAGGCTCGGGGTGGGTCAGAAGTTGGTCAACTGGGTGACAAACTGGTTGACGGGCAGAAAACAGAGAGTGATGGAAAATGGTATACAGTCAGAAGAGATGCAAGTCACAAGTGGGGTACCTCAGGGATCAGTCCTGGGGTCAGTCCTCTTCAACATCTTCATTAGTGACCTTGCAGATGGACTAGAGGGTAAGGCTTGTCTGTTTGCAGATGACACCAAGATCTGCAACAGAGTAGATGATCCAGATGGGGTGGGCAGAATGAGAAGAGATCTGGATAAACTAGCAAAATGGTCAGAAGAGTGGCAACTGGGATTTAATGCAAAGAAGTGCAAGATCATGCACACAGGGAAGAGAAACCCTGAAGCCACCTATAGGCTGGGAGGGGAGTTGCTAGCAGTCACAAAGGAAGAAAGAGACTTGGGCATCATCATCACTGATGACCTGAAATCATCCAAGCAGACTTCTAAAGCAGTAGGTAAGGCTAGGGGGGTGTTAGGGTGTATTAGTAGGGGTATCACAAGTCGTAAGAGGGAGGTAATAATCCCTCTTTACAAGACACTGGTTAGGCCCCATCTGGAGTACTGCATGCAGTATTGGAGGCCACACCTTCACAAGGACATTAACCAAATTGAGGCAGTCCAGAGAAGGGCAACCAAAATGGTGCAGGGACTGCATCAGAAGACATATGAGGACAGATTAATGGAGCTCAATATGTATACCCTTGAGCAAAGGAGGGAGAGAGGTGATATGATCGAGGCATTCAAACACCTTAAGGGCATTAACAAGGTGAAAGAGTCTAACATGTTTAAATATAAGAAAAATAGCAGGACAAGAGGACACAGCATGAGATTAGAGGGGGCCAATTAAGGGGGAATGTGAGGAAATTCTTTTTCACAGAAAGGGTGGTGGATGCATGGAATGGCCTACCTCAAGAAGTGGTGGCTATGAATACTGTGCAGGGCTTCAAACAGGCATGGGACAGGCATAAGGAGCAATACAAATGAGTATGAATAGATAGGCCACTGACAGAGCAAAGGCCGATGGCACATTTATAAGGTAGAAAAAGAAATGGGCAGACTGGATGGGCCTTGCGGTCCTTATCTGCCGTCAACTTCTATGTTTCTATGTTTCATCTGGGGACTGTGGGACACCAGCGGTCCTGCTGTGCTTGAAAGTGGAGAAAGCTTTTGACAAGGTGGTATGAGATGATCTTTCCTCATGCTAGAGTCCTTTAAGTTCCCAGATGAGTTTGTAAATTAGATAAAGCTGTTATATTCACACTCTTCTGCTGAAGTGTGTTGCAATGGTTTGAAATCAACAGCCTTTCAACTAAGAAAGGAACAAGACAAGGGTGCCCATTTCCCCCCTCCTTTTTAACCTGTATCTTAACCTCTAACATAGACCATACTAATAAACCCCTGAATCTCAGGGGTCAAAGTGGGGAAGTACATGTATACTATTTCCACCTATGCAGACGATATAATGTTACACTTAGAACCTCCCCAAATATCGATCAGTGCAGTAATCGAGGTGCTAGAACAATCTGGAAAATGATCATGCTATAAATTAAACCTAGACAAAACAATAACCATGCCACTCAATGTGCATGCAAATAAAACAGAGGTTATGGAATGGGGGATACATGGGCCCCCCGCACCGCTCATGTACTTGGGCATTATAGTAAGTAGAGACAAGAGTCTGATGGTGGACAAAAACATAACCCAGTTTATGATACAATTAAAGGCACACCTGGCAAGGTGGGTCAAACTGCCATTAACATTGTGGGGCAGAATATGTGTTATAAAAAGGAATGTATTACCATGTACCCTCTACCCACTCAGTATGACTGCTCTGTTCTTACCAAAGCAATGGTTCATCACCCTGAAATCCACCTTGTCTGAATTCTTATGGGAAGGGAAAATGCCTGGATAGGCATATTCTCAATTTATACTGGACAAACCTAAAGGAGGGCTACAGCTGCCAGACTTCTTTCTGCATTATTTATCCTGCCATGTTTGCCACTTCCTCTGGTGGAGGTTGGCTTACATGACAGAAGATGACCTGGAAGTCAAGCCAGCACATCGAATCATAGAAACTGACCTAGGGACTTCCGACGATGTCACAGAGCTAATGGGAGCTTAAACAGACGAGCTCCTGATCCCGTCTGAAACATCTGGTGGAATCCTCCTCACAAACTAAAAATTCAGACTCAAAAAAGCTATCCTGAACATAAAGACATGACAGCAAACAGCCACAAGCTGAAAGGTACCAGAAATAACGCCTCTCAATCCAAACTTAAACAGCTTACCTTAGACGAGGAAATGGAGGCCTTTACAGCCCGCTCCCACAGGGACATGGTGCTGTCTGACTCTTCCCTCAACATCGACGATGATGACCTGGGCCGCTCTAGAAAATCAGAGCGTACCCTACAAAAAATTTTAACCTCAGTGCAAAAAATAGACTTCTATCGCAGACTTGCGGCAGGACGTCAGAAAGATTGACTCCAAGATAGCACATAATGCGACTAAACTCTCCGAGCTCTCGGAGGCCCAGGACTCGAGGGAGAGAGTTATTCTATATCTGTTGCAGTGTGATTGAGAAACTCACACCAGGTTATAAGACATAGAAAACCAATCGCGTCAAAACAACTTTCGAGTGCATGGCGTAGCGGAGCGGGCGAAATACGAATTTGCGACTCCAATCGACTTCATGCAGCACTTATTACACTCAGTCCTATCTGTGTCCTCCGATATGAATCTAACCATGGACAGAGCACATCAGTCCCTAGTTCCAATGCCCACCAACCCGTCTGCCAGGCCGCGATCATGGGTGGTGCGAATGCTCCTTTTCCAAACCAAAAAATGGGTGCTGAGAGAGGCCCGGAGACTTAGGGATATAAAATATCAAAATGTGCCCATTTTCTTTGAGCAGAACTTCTCCCCTGCACTGCAAGCAGAGCACATGAAGATACGTGCAGTGATCAAAGAAATTAAGGACAGAAAAATATCAAAGCACAACTCTTATACCCCTCAATACTGCGACTGCACTTGACTCGGGCACTAAAGTTTTCTCTAACCTCTTGGAAGCAGTGCCACTAATGAAAGGGTTGGGAATCATGCTCCCCAACTTGGAATTGGAGCTCCTAGAACAGAAGCTACAGAAAAATGTGTGGCAAGTTGCCAACTGAGGCACAAAATGCTCATTCCGGGGATCCCTACCTGCTGCCCTCATGAGAGATGCCTTGAGGATCCTGCAGCGTGCAGACAGCAAGAATAGAGCCGCTCAGGCATCGGCTGTAAAATCTCCTCCACCTCGCTGAATTCTCTTATTACATGGACAAATGACTGCTTGCAATGGGGCTAGCCCATGGAACGCAACAGCTTTGGGGCTTGATGGACTGTTATGATTAAGACCACCACAGGACCAGATAAGTTTACAGTTTCTCTTGCACCGCATTGTGTATTTAAATGTATACTCTTTTATTAGATGTGATGTAGGGTACAGGGGAGACCCTCCCTCATGGAGGGCGTGCATTTCTTGTTTCTCTCTCATTCCATTACATCCCCTGGTATCCGATTGACCTCCTGCAGGCCTCCTAATTTAAAACAACGACCCCACTTTTGAATATTAATAAAAGGGGCCGGGGTCATTTACCCCTCCCTATGAGTCGTCGTGTTACTGTGAGTGGGAATGCCATAAGACCAGATTAGCTTACAGTTTTTCTCACACTGTGTATTTGTATGTGTATTTCGCTGTCTATTCACCTATTAGATGTGAGATATGGTGTGGGGGAGACCTTTCTTTACATCCTCTATTGGTGGGTTGGGGGTCTCTTGGGTGAGCCTTATAGCTCTCTGCAGGCTTACTACTCTACAGCAATTACCCCACTCTCAAATATTAATAAGGGAAGAACTGGGTCAGGTGCCTATATCCCTGGGGCGATCTCTACGAATCATTACTCTACCTGACCACCGGGTGGAGCACTGCCAAGAAATGCAGAAATAAGCTTCCTCTAGCAAACAAAAACTAGTGGGGTTCCGCCCTTCAATATCCATTGGAGGGAGGGATGGACGATGGCCCATCTGGAGAGTTTTGAGAACATGAGCATTATCATTAATGATAACCAAAAAACATCCTTGTTGGGGCTGGAGACCTCACCCCATTCTACCCTCGAGCCAGTCCACACTAATATAAGAGCATATATCTTGTGGCCTCCCCTAAAAATGATCACCCCATGCCTTACGGCAGGAGAACCACTGTGTGGCATGGGGGGGGGGGGAAGAGGTCTGCGCTTCTGAGCACTGGATGGTAATATGGGAATAAACCTGAAGGCCAATATGGGGTCCCCAAGGCCCAATTTAATCAATAAACCCCTAAGATGGGGAGCTCCCCAGGAGCGCCTTAAGGTAATTCATTTCCAAAGATCAGGAAGGATGTAGGGGGGAAGGGGAGGAATTCCTGAATTCCTTGGCTTAGCGAACTGATTGAAGCTGGGGAGGGAGAGGTGGTGGATCTCTCATTTCTCCATTATGCTTCTAATTTTATAGAGCAGCAATACACCTCTGCTCTTAGTCTTAGAGAAAGACTACCAGTGTTTGTTTCCAGACACATTCCTCTATAAATGGATCCCGGGGCCTCCCTCGGGAGGGACTGGGATATATACCTAGGAAGCAACTGAACTAAATTAATATCTTTGGTGGATCTCCACAAAGACTTGTTCTAGATTTGAACATTTTCCACTGTTCATTTACAGCTATCACATAGCTAATGTTTGTTCAGGTTAACTTTATGGTTACCACTACCCTATGTTGTGGGTAATGTTTTTTCTTAATATGTTTATGTTACATAATGAATGGTACAGCCAACAAGGTATGCAACTAGAGATTCTAGAACCATTACCCCAGTTTGTGGGCAGACTGCCGGGTACAACTATACACATCAGCCTTCGGGGGAGTCATGCCCCAAACAAACTGTACACCCCCAAAACAAATTCCAAATGGTGACACTAAAAATGTGTTCATATAATGTGAAAGGAATTAATTCCCCCATTGAACGAGCTTGGTTGTTGCAAGAGTTTAAAAAGCTGTGGCGAGATGTGATCCTACTAAAAGAAATGCATCTATCCCCACAGGAGCATTTAAAATTACATAGGGCTTGGGTGGACCAAGTTGTGTCCGAATCACACCCTAACTCACAAGTTGGAAGAGGAAGGTAATAATCCTTCTTTACAAGACACTGGTTAGACTCCATCTGGAGTACTGCATGCAGTACTGGAGGCCACACCTTCACAAGAACATTAACCAAATTGAGGCAGTCCAGAGAAGGGCAACCAAAATGGTGCAGGGATTGCATCAGAAAACATATGAGGACAGATTAATGGAGCTCTATATGTATACCCTAGAGCAAAGGAGGGAGAGAGGTGATATGATCGAAACATTCAAACACCTTAAGGACATTAACAAGGTGAAAGAGTCTAACATGTTTCAATATAAGAAAAATAGCAGGACAAGAGGACACAGCATGAGATTAGAGGGAGGCCAATTAAGGGGTAATGTGAGAAAGTTCTTTTTCACAGAAAGGGTTGTGGATGCATGGAACGGCCTACCTCAGGAAGTGGTGGATATGAATACAGTGCAGGGCTTCAAACAGGCATGGGATAGGCATAAGGGAGCAATACAGATGAGTATGAATAGATAGGCCGTTGACAGAGCAAAGGCTGATGGCACATTTATAAGGTAGAAAAAGAAATGGGCAGACTGGATGGGCCTTGTGGTCCTTATCTGCCATCAACTTGCATGTTTCTATGTTTCTATGTAACTCTAAAAAAGCTGGGGTGGCCATCTTATGGCGAAAAGTGCTAAATCTAGCCATGGAGTCCACAGAAGGGGGCCTACAAGGCAGATTTGTTGGTCTCAGCTCGCTTCCAAGGCAGACTGTTCCATTTTATCAACATTTATGCACCAAATCCCCATCACGAAACCTTTTTTGAATCACTTTTAAAAAAAATAGCTGATCTTCCTCCAGAACAGCTCATACTAGGGGGCGACTTCAATACAGCACCACATCCTCAGAGAGATCGTTCCTCGGGAGTGACTTCTACAAACAGAACAGCCTCCCGTTCACTGGTCACCCTGACCAAGGAAATGGGTTTAATTGACATTTGGTGAGCCCAGCACCTGGGAGAAAAGGACTACACATTTTATTCCAATGCACAGCAGTTGTACTCCTGTATAGACTTATTCTTCACCCACGTATCTTCCATTCACTCAATCACTATCTCCCACACCCATAATATAACCCTATCAGATCATTCCCCAATTTTGACCCACCTTGCCCTCCCACCCCAGGATAGACAGACTTTATGGAGACTTAATGTCTCCCTTTTAAATAACATGGCATTTGTCACAAAATTAAAACAACGAATCTCAGACTTCTCCTCAATTCACCAACCCATGGACTACTCACCTTTATTTAAATGGTACATGCTTAAAGCAGTCCTAAGGGGTGAGATTATTAGTTTTGCAGCAGCCTCCAAAAAATTATCAGATTAACATATAACAGGCTTTTGCAGGAACTAACAGACCTAGAAAAGTGTCATAAGGCAAATCCTTGGGACAAACAGGTTCAAGGCGAGGTGAGTAGAGTTAAATAGGAGTTACAGGACTTTGTTAACAAAAGGACGGAGAGTCAGCTACGATTCACAAACCAAAAATACCATAAAGTGGGGGGTAAGGCATCATGACTACTGGCCTTTTGCTTACGAAGGGCTCAGGCAGACAGGTATCCCTTATATTCAGGAAGATGGACCACGGGGAACAAAATGGACTTCCCCAAAGAAATAGCCTCCCAATTCCAAAATTATTACCAAAAATTATATACCAAAGACAAAGACATAGGGAACATACACAAAAAGACAAGAACCTTCCTAGATGCCCTTAAACTACCTAGAATATTGGAAACGGTGAAGATGGAATTAAATTGCCCCATTACAGTAGAGGAGACCTTAACGGTCACTAACAAGTTACCATCGGGAAAGACTCCTGGCTCGGATAGGTTCAACAGCAAGATTTACAAATAGCTGTCCACCTCTGTAGCCACTCTTCTGACAGACGTATTTAATCGTTGTTTGGAGGAGGATAAGGCCCTTGAGAGCTGGACACACTCTATAACAATGGTTATACCTAAACCTGGAAAAAAACAACCAAATGCGAGTCTTTTCGACCTATAGCCCTCCTTAATCAGGATCAGAAAATCTTCACAAAAATTTTGTCAGTCCGATTGCAAAAACATATTGAGGCAATAATTTATCCAGATCAGACGGTCTTTATTCCCCATCGTCATATGAGTGATAATATTGAAAGACTTTTTTTTTTTTTGCTATACTTTTTCTCCTGGGGCAATCAGTCTGCCTACCTTACCACGTCCAGGCTACCTCCAGGGATACCAGCCACCGTCTCGAGGATCTCTTGGCTCGGCCCGCAGCTTACCCCCGTAGATTACCCCCCGCAAAAGGGAGGTAGAGAGTTCACTGACACTCATCCACCCAGACCGGATCCAGTGCCACGTTCCTTGCCCGAGCAATCCCCCATAAAGATGGCCATCATGCCGCTGCGACTGGAGCCCATTTTCCCTGTTCTCCCCTTATGCATGGCATGCAATGACACCAATGACGCCAATGGACAGGAGCGTGTGCACTACCACACGCACTCCTCCCCAGCGTCAACCACAGCATCTCCCTCCATTGTCTTGCCAGTTCCCTGCAATGCCCCCCACCATAGTTAGAGGCCACTAAAGCACCAAGGCATGATACCCCCCTTCCCAGAGATGGAGAGCAGTCAAACTGACACTCAATCCATCTCCTCCCCTGCCAACGCCCGATGACCCTGGTTCATTCCTGAACCCGGGTCGTCGGCATGGAGCAAGGTGTGGTGTCCAGCACCTCAACCCTCAGTGCCACCGGGCTGGCAATATTGGAAGACTTTTAAACATTTCACAAACAAACAAACATCTCCTGAGCCCAGCCCTAGCTATTTTTCTAGATGCAGAAAAAGCCTTTGATAAGCTCAGTTTGATATACCTCTTTGAGGTATTGCACAAGATGGGTTTTATGGGAAACTTCCTGGCATGGATAAAACTATGCTATTGGTCTTCCAGGTGAGGGTATGGGTGAATAGCATCATCTCCTCTCCTTTTCATATCTCCAGAGGGACAAGGCAGGAATGTCCTCTATCTCCACTGCTTTTCCCAATTAGCATGGAGCCATTGGCCCAAGCGATCAGACAACACGATAAAATCGAGGGAATAGAAATTCAAGCCACTCCTCACAAGATTGCCCTCTATGTGGATGATACCGTGATATACTTAGGTAACCCAAATTCAGCCCTCCCATACCTGTTAGAGCTCTTTAAAAGCTTTGGGAACATTTCCGGCTTTACGGTCAACGCAACAAATCTGAGGTGTTACAGATAGGTACAGACCCTGACCCGGGTTTAAGAGCAAGGGTCCCATTCAAGTGAGTTGATCACAAATTAAGATATCTCAGAATACATATCCCCATACAATCAGATTTACTGTATAAACATAATTATGAAGCGCTAGGGCAGCAAATAAAGGCTGACTTAAACAGATGGGCTTTGCTCCCATTAACATTTACAAACAGACTGGAGACAATTAATATGAATATTTTGCCCAGATTCCTCTTCCTATTTAAAACCCTTCCCCTTCAAATCCCCAAAAAGCATTGGAAAGACCTCCGACTTCATTTGGTTGGGTAGGTGCTTAAGAGTGCGGTGGGAAATACTGATAGAGGAGAAAAATAAGGGAGGGATGGGACTCCCGGACTTCCCAAAATACTTTGTAACATGGATATAAATGTAAGAGGAGATGCGGTAATATAATTGGTGCAGATAGGTCATGTGGTCATTCAGCGGGTATTAATTCTCAAGTAATGCCTGCTACTGTAGTACCACAAGTGACCACAAAGCATCTGTGCAGCACTGAGTGAAAGTGAATATTGCAGGAGTGGCATCGTCCCGCCATGTAGCGTTGTTAAGCGGGACACTAATTAGGAAGTGACACCCACTGTCCGACCCACCCGCCCTGGCTGTCAGTTACTGTCCCCACGCTCAGTCTACAGATGCATAGCCATCCTGTGCTCAAACAGAAAATAAAAAGTGAAAGTTTGTTTCCCACCTACCTGCTCAGACAGTCAATTAGTATTTCCACGTAAAGTACTGTGAAGTCCAATGTCAGTGCAAAACAAGCCATGAGTGAGTGAAGGGAAACAGTAACCTGTTTCCACAGTTGTAACAGAACTGAAATGCCTAGACTGTTAACGTGCCGCAATTAGTGTTAACACGGCATGTCAGTAATTTAAATGAGACACTGGCTGTGGCACTCATTGAATGTGATCGTTTCTTTCCCACCCACCCTCCCAGATGCCCATGACAACTCAACGCACATTTGTAAGTTGTCGCACGTGATAATTGTGGCACGTTGTCCTTATGTGGAGTGATGGACACAGAAGCATGGGTAAGGAGAAAGAACTGTGAATGGAACAGTAGACTTCAAGTAGTACAGAAGCAAAGATTGCGGACAGTAAGATGAATAAGCAATGTAAAGTTTAATCTTATGAATGCATTTATGCTGTGTTGATGTTGACATCGGTGAGCAATATGTTAATTGTTATGCGACACAGTTCATAACTCCCATAGTGCTTTCTGCCACCATTGATGTGGCAGGTATTGGCAACAGCATGATAAGTACAGAGTTACTGAGTTTAAAAAAGAAAAAGATGCTGTGTAAGTGATCAACATGTGGTGAACATTTGTAAGAGAACATTTATTTGAGCAATACTCTCCACAATATAATTAGAAGTTGTTTTAGTGAAAAGGAACATTTCTGAAAATATGCGAATGAGTTTGCCTTGTTTAAGTGAAAATGATGTTAAATGTCAGTTTGAACAGTTTAAAATGTTGTGAAAAGTATTTAAAAACATGCAGTCATAAAAAAGTTAATAATATAATAATATTTTACAGATTTTAGTTGTGTGCCACATGGAAGGCTGGGAAGGAAGTTAGTAGGCACAGGGGTGGGTGCAAAGCTGGTGAGATGGGTAGGAAACTGGCTGCAGGGAAGGCAACAGAGAGTGGTGGTGGGTGGGGAGCTCTCACACCCAAGGGCAGTGACGAGCGGTGTTCCACAGGCTCGGTGTTGGGACCAGTGTTGTTTGGGATATTCATTGCAGACATATCATGGGACATCAAGAGCAAGATCAGTCTGTTTGCTGATGATACCAAGATAGGCGCGGTGGGGGATGGCAGGGGTTGCAGGATGATCTGGCAAAGCTTGAAACCTGATCAGACACCTGGCAACTGGGCTTTAATGCCAAAAAGTGCAAGGTGCTGCATTTTGGGATGAAGAACCCAAGGAGGAGTTACCAGCTAGGGGGAGTGCAGCTAGCCCAAACAGAGGAGAAGGAGGAGAAGGATCTGAGTGTGCTCATTACAGGGTCAATGAACAACTCGGCACAATGTAGGAAGGCAGCTGCAAAGGCCAACAAAATGCTGGGTTGTATTGCAAGGGGTATATCCTCGAGGAGGGAGGAGGTGATTCTGCCACTGCATAGGTCATTAGTTAGACCACACCTGGAGTACTGCGTGCAGTACTGGTGTCCGTATCTGAAGAGGGACATTAAGTTACTGGAGGGGGTGCAGCGCAGAGCGACAACGATGATCAAGGGGCTGGGGGACTTATCATATGAGAGGAGGTTGAAGGAGTTGAACATGTACTCACTGGAGGAGAGGAGAGACAGGGGTGACATGATTGAAACCTTTAAATACATGAAAGGAATAAACAAGACGGGTATAGAGGGGCTGTTCAAAGTAAGGGAGGGGAGGGCCACCAGGGGCCATGATATGAGACTGGAGCGAGGAAGGTTCAGGAGGGAGATGAGGAGACACTTTTTTACAGAGAGGGTGGTGGCTGGGTGGAATGTGTTACCTGCTGAAGTGGTATGCAGTAGAACAGTGGACTGCTTCAAACAAGGATGGGACAGGACAAGGGGGAGGGTTAATGAAGGGGAAAGGTGGAAGGGAGGGGCAGCTGCAGAATAAGGGGTGCTAGCTGCACATTCGAGCAGACTTGATAGACCTCTAGGCCTTTATCTGCTGGCAAATTTCGTATGTTCGTATGTTAATAGATTAAAGCATAGTTAAAAAAAATTGCAAACCATGACAAATATGTTTGTATTGCTATATTAAATAATGTAATTTTTTTTTTAATAATTCTATTACTGAAGTAAGCATTAAGCCACGAGAAAGGAGGCTTCTGCTAGGGAATTAATGCATGGTTGGGGGGGGTTGTGGCACAATGTTTGTCCTTGTTACATGCGCATTAAGCCCCTCGAAAGAAGGCTTCTACTAGGGAATTAATGTGTGGTTGGGTGGTTGTAGGCATTCAGCCTTCGGCCTCGTGCCACAACTCCCCCAACCATGCATTAATTCCCTAGTAGAAGCCTCCTTTCT
Organism: Neoceratodus forsteri; assembly: GCA_016271365.2. Lineage (NCBI taxonomy): Eukaryota > Metazoa > Chordata > Ceratodontiformes > Ceratodontidae > Neoceratodus > Neoceratodus forsteri. The sequence goes on from CM057456.1 coordinate 32,511,730, forward strand.
CATGGCTTAATGCTTACATATTGCAGCCCAGCTGCTACCAGTCATCAAAATGTTGATGCCTGGGAAGAAGCATGGTTGGCTGGAGATTGAGGGACGAGAATACGGATTAACCCCATTCAATATCCTACCCTGAAAAATCCATCCGAATGACCTAAAAAGATTGAAAACAATTTTACATTACATAATGATGTCAAAGTGGCTGGAGGCTAGGCAAGACTGGGAAATAATTTGCCCAGTGTGGGAGTACTTATCACTCTCTTCCCTTCCAGGGTTTCCTGCCCAACCGGGAGACTAATATTTTTTCAGATGGGTGACCAACGGGCTCAAATACCCATGGCAGTTTACGGAGGGAGATCGGGTAAAGTCATTCTCGCAGATGCAAGTAGAATTTAATCTGACTAATACAGATTTGTTCAGGTACCACCAGTGTGCACATTACATCACTACCAATATTGGTCTTACAGACCTAGTCCAGGGAACATCGGCCCCTATCTTACTGACCTACCAAAGAAGTGTAATGGGAGACATTAGATCTTATATATCCCAAATATATAAAGTGCTGATAGACAATAGAGGAGCACTGATGGTGCAAAGAGTGGAACACAAAGGGAGTCCGAGGCAAATCTTAATATCACAGATAAAAAATGACAATATATTTGGCTAGGCATACATAAACTACCAACTCACCTTCTTGGAGAGAATTTTGGTGGAAAATTAATATCCATTTTTTCAGAACCCCAACGATTTCATTTCACTATGCCATCCACACCTCCAATAAATGCTGAAGAAAATGCGGGCACATCGGAACACATTTCCACATTTTTTTGGGTTGCCCCATAATCACCCCCTTCTGGAACATAATTGCCCAAGATATCTCTCATATTTTGTATCTCTCTCTACCCCATTAAAACTCGAGAACCTGGTTCTGGGCCTCCCTCCAGAGGAGGTTAAGACTTCAACAGGAAAAATATTTCTTCTACAACCTCATTGCACCAGCGCTTAAGACTCTTACCCAGAGATGGTTGACAGACACCCCAATTGGTGCTTGGTATGGGAACATGAAGCAAATAAGGGAGATGGAAGCGGTTACGGCCCGCTTAAGGCTGGCCACAGACAAATTCAACGCCAGGTGGCTACTCTTCTTTGACCATATAGAAAAAAGGGAAGGCATACCGGTTTTGAATCAGCTACTCCAGTCCTAAAACACTGTATGACAATACCTAGGTAGACACCCCTATGGTTGTTGACTCTAATCTTATATTTTAACCACAAGAAAGATTTTCTATCTGGCTCTTTTCCCTCCTATACAGAGTATTGGCCTGTTTATGTGTATAGTTTCCTTTGGAGTTCTGGCTGTTACAACCTTTTTTCTACTTTTATGAACCACAAAAGTGACTAGGAAAGAGACAAAGACCCAGTAAAACAAGACTAAAATGACATGTTTTATTACATTTGAACATAATAGTGAAAGCCTTCAGAGATTCTACTTGTACATTCTTGGGAACTTCCAATTAACCGAGGACAACTAAAAGAAGTAAGATGCAGATTTTCAACCTGTATGGCTAGGACACCCCAGGCTGCTTGAAACAAATGGACTTGGGACTGATCAAGAAGTTGATTCTGCAAAATAAATAGTTCAATTAATTGGTTACAAAAAGGATTTTACATTTAATGGACTTTACTGTATAAAATGTATTTCAGCTGCCGTGAAGGCCTTTCGGTAATACATGTATTGTAAAGCGTGTTAAAAATATCTTCAATAAAATGGTCTTTGAAGTAAAAAAAAAAAAAGAAAATGACCTAGCAGAAAAACACCATATAGATTTCAGAGAACCGACCAGCTCCAAACTCAGCAAGCTTCACATAGAATTAAGGGACACACCAGTGGGTGCCTCTCTAAGGGCCTGCAGACAACTCCATAATTTTGTAGGCACTAACCCTGTTTTCGACATGAACCAGCCCATTCGCCATAACCCAGACTTTACCATAGGTGGGAAAATGATGGAAGACTCCTTCCTACCAGGTGCCAGTCTTTCAAAACATGCACTGGTGATCAAGAATACTATTCCTGCAACCTCTGCCACCTTTCAAATAAGTAACAATCTAGGGGCACACCACATGTTTCCACTTTTGCAGCTCCAACACTTTGATCTGTAACAAACTTGGCCCCCACCCCTGGCCAACACTACAAAAAGACCAATGGACAGAGCTTAGCCTGGAAGCAAATCAGAGTCGTGCCGTATCAGCACTGTATAAGAAACATAGAGAGTATATCATTGCCTCTGTGAGTCTGCAGTTGGATTATTGTGAGTAAAGAATTCCCAGAGCTGGACGCTCCTGATAATTTAAAGAAGATTTGGCTATATTTACACAAATACTTAAATTTTGCCTGTTTAAGGCTTGCACACTATAAGCCATTAAATATGTACTTCACACCAGAAAGATTATACAAAATTCAGAAACTGGAATCACACCTATGTTACAAGTGTAAGACTCAGAGATGAACACTAAAACACATCTTCCGGAACTGCCCATCTGCTGCCTCACTGTTGTCAGAAATTAGAAATAGGCTCGATCCCTCGCTCGGTCTACGAGAAGTCTTTGACCCACTTACCTTCCTCATTGGTCTAGGCTTAGAACACCTAGTGGGGCAGGAGAGGTACTAGATGGCCTTGGCGACTGCCACTGCATGGCGTGTCTTTGCCAGACACTGTTTAGATGACCAACCACCCACATGCAGAGACTCACATGCCACTGGTTTGGAGCTGCAAAGGATGTTAAAAATGTTGGTTAGCATCAACAATAAATAGATCTAAAATGTTTGTATCCAGGTGGGAGCAACTGCAGGTTTTTATTACAGCTGCCCTAGGATAATGACAAGAGAGTATGTGAGTCTCAGTGATGCGTGGGCTATACACATGAGTGAGACCCGGGGATGTCAGCCATATGAATGCTTTGTGGTGTATGTATCAACCTTCCTGAAAGAGCAATCTGCTAGACTGTATAAAACAGTCATGCATTACCCTTTACTGTTTTACACATCTCTCTTACTTGCTACTGTTCTTGTTACATGTGTTTTGGGTGTTCATGTTTATCAGGTACTATGTCAGGGTGTTAGTTGTGTAGTGTGATTTTTGTGTTACACATAATATACTTGCACTATTGACATATATGCAGCTGTCAAATTAAAAAAAAAAATCCTGTATTTTCCATGTGTTGTACTAGATCTGTACACCTTGAGTGAATTAATAAAGTACGTTAAGTTTGAAAAAATACATTGATATGCAAACTGGTTGCACCTTAGTGGGGGAAGTGAGAACAAGGTCATGCAAGTTTCAGTATGCAAATTGGTTGTACCCTAGTGGGGGAGAGAAAAAAAGGTTGCATCAATATCAATTTGCAAACTGGTTGTGCTCTATAAATGTTCAGTTGCACCCACTGCACAGGTCTGAGGATCTTGACACAGCATGTTATAGGGCTAAGTCTTCAGTCTGGCACAAGGACACTGTCCTCCACAACTTCACTGGCATATTGGGGAAGTTGTACCTCCATCTGTCGTAGGACCTTAAGTGACATCTCTGTCCACCTGGCCAAGTTTTTTTTTTTTCAATTATGTGTTTATCATTTTTTCCCCCATTTTTCTCCCACCCTCACATACTTGGCATGAGTGCACATGTGTGGAGGCACGACAGCGTCCTGCACTGCAGGGTGCCCCACCCTATCGGTCACCCATACCCACCTGCGCTGCCACCAGACCTCCACACAGAGGTGGCGGGACTATGGAGGGTAACCCCCACTCCCCGGGAGTGGAGAGCCACCGTTAGGCAGCTCAGTCCTGCTCCCACCCTCCCTCCATGCCGACTCCCCAGTGACCCAAGGTCATTCCTGAACCCGGGTAGCCAGCAGAGTGTGAGGTAAGGTGTCCAATGCCTCAGCCCTCAGTGCCACTGGGCCGGCTCACCTGGCAATGTTTTGCCAGGGTGGACAGACCTCTCCTTGCCTCCAGCCAGCAATACTATCACTCTCCTTTTGTGGCTCAAGGGCATTGGTCAGTACCTTGATCAGTGCATTAAAGTCTATGCCATCACCACACCCTATTGGTGTCCAGCGGGCAGCACAGCATTCACTGCCTACTTTATCTGGTGGGCAGGCCTTCCAGATGGTAGAAAAAAGTGTTTTCTTTTGCTTCTAGTCTTCAGGCTCACTTTCTGTTTCTTTGGGCACTGCAGATTAAATGGCAGTCTTCTTCCACCCACAGTATGCTGTATGCTGTACGTTTTTACAGACCTTGAGGAGTAAGTCTTGGGTGAGCACTTGTGAGGTTGGTCTCACTATGTTCCTTATCCTGAAGTTGAGGGTCTCTCAGCTTCAGTGCCCATTTCGATTTCAGTCTTACTTTCCACATCCAGTAGCTACTGCCGGTTCAGTGCAAGGAAGGTCCAGAAGCAGTGTATCATCACTCCCTTCTGAGTCATTCTTCTTTTTTCTCTGCAAGGTGTCATGATATCTCAGCTTCTCAGTTTCTGGGGAATGATCTGTGCCTTTGTATAAAACATCTAGCTGATTGCTGACTGAGTCCATGCTACATGACTGAGTTCTGCGCTGTTAACGAATTCCCCCTTACATGGCATACATAACTGCAGTAGGTGTCACATCATTCACATTGAGATGCCCAAGTGCACGTAGGATGCCTTCATCTTTTTTGGATGGCTTACCAAGCCCACAGCTGTGTTTCCATAATGATTGATGCTCCTACCTGAATATACTAGACACTCTTGAACATTAAGGCTAATGTTCTCTGGTGTTGTTGGCATGGTACACATATCGGACCCCTTGCTACAAAGTCAATGTTTCCACTGTGATTCAGGCAACAGGGGACAACCAACCACTGCTTGTGTTTTTAACTGAGGTGACACATGATGCTGCTCCCATACTATGCCACTACAGTGTTTCCACTGACTTGCACTAGTGTTCCAAACGTTCTCAGTAACAAGACTTTCAAGTGGAACTTTTCACACTTGTGCAAACATCTATGGAGGGGTGTCCTTGAAGAGTTAGCCACTCTGTACTAAAACCATCAACCACTGATTGGTTCTAATGCTAGTGTCCAAGCAGACCAGCAGTCATTCACATACATGCTGGTCTTCTTCCCACGATTTTCCTTATCTCCAGCCACCAGTCATACTGCATGCTATATCACTCTAGCACTGTCTATTCTTCTCTTCTGGGCCTGCACTGTGTGAGGTCTTGGGTGCCTGCAGACTCCATTTATGTCAAACCCTGGAAGACAAACTCACATAATATAAGTTTAACCCCCTCTGTTCTCTCCTGGTTTCCTTGGGTAAGCGTATCCCAGGGAACCCTCATGTCCAAAGTTTCTTTAAGCTCGCCAGGAGATATCTTGCACTATTACAAAGTCCCTATATGGACCCCGAGATCTGGAATTTCCTGGGACACCCTGAGACCTTATCTGCTGTTTTGGAGTAATAAGTAATTAACCCAAACATTTCTAGCAGTTGTTCTTTACAGCGGAATAAACTGTAAAAGTTCAGTTACATGCATTGCACATATCCAAGAATCTCGATACAGCATGGTATAGGGTCAGACCTTCAGTACTATCTATGAATTCATGTATATTTTGCTTGCTCTCTGTTACAGTCAGTTACACTGTTCCTCCCAGGCCCAGGGCTAAGTTCCAACCCTGCTATTAGGTTGGTACTGGAATGGCCAACCTCTTGCTGAGATGCCTGATAACCATATCTCATCCCCAGCACTTCCCATTTTGTTTCAGTGGTCAGTTGTTAGTTTAAAACTCTCTGTCTTTTCTCTGCATGTATTCTTATGCTACATATGAACATATGAACATACAAAAATGCCAGCAGAAGCAGGCCTATACGGTCTATCGAGTCTGCTTAAATATGCAGCTAGCCCCTCAACTTGCAGCTGCCTCATCCTCCCCCCTTCATCTTAATCCCCCCTTGCCCTGTCCCAACCCCTCTTAAAGCTATCCACCATTTTACAGGAAGCCACCTCCTCAGATAGAGTATTCCACCTGTCCACCACCCTTTCTGAGACAAAATGTCTCCTGATTTCCTTCCTGAATCTTTCCCCCTCCAACCTCAGCTGATGACCTCTCATATCCCTCCCTCTTCTAAGCTGGAGGATCTCTTCTGCATTAACCTTATTTATCTCCTTCAGGTATTTAAAGGTTTCAATCATAACCCCCCTATCCCTCCTCTCCTCCAGGGAGTACATGTTCAGCTCTCCCAATCTATCCTCGTAGGACTTTCACTCCAATCCCTGGATCATTCTTGTCACCCTATGTTGCACCCCCTCCAACAATTTGATATCCTTCTTCAGGAACGGGTGCCAGCACTGCACACAGTACTCCAGGTGAGGCCTGACCAGGGACCTGTATAGGGGAAGGATCAACTCCCTACTCCTGGAAGAGATTCCTCTCGCTATACACCCCAGCATTCTATTGGCCTTTGCTGCCACCTTCCTGCACTGCCCATTATAACCACCCCCAGATCCTTTTCCTTCTCTTTATTTTCCTGTTGCACCCCTCCCAGCTGATAGCTCCTCCCCTGGTTCCTTGCCCCAAAGTGCAGTACCTTGCACTTCTTAGCGTTGAACCCCAGCTGCCATGTTTCTGGCCACTTCTGTAGTTTGATCAGGTCCTCCTGCAGCCCCTTCCACCCCTTGAAGTCATCTACCACTGCTCCCATCTTTGTATCATCAGTGAACAGACTGATCCTACTCCGGACCCCATGTGAAATATCAGCTATGAATATCCCAAATAGAACTGGCCCCAGTACCGATCCCTGTGGCACTGTTCTCAACACTTCCCTTGGTGATGAGAGCTTCCCCACCACCACCTGCTGCTGCCTTCCATTCTGCCAGTTGACGATCCATCTGACAATCTTAGATCCCACCCCTATGTATTCCAGCTTCCCCCCATGCCTTCTATGTGGCACAGAATTAAAGGCCTTGCTCAAGTCCAAATACAGCACATCCACTGCATGCCCCTTGTCCAGTTCCCTGGTCACCCAGTAATACTCAATTAGATTTGTCTGGCAGGATCTGCCCGCAACAGACCCATGTTGATGACCGTCCTAGAGACCGTTGTCCTCCAAGAAGGTCACCAGCCTCTCCTTTAGGACTGTCTCCATGAGTTTCCCCACAATCGATGTGAGGCTCACTGGCCTGTAGTTGCCTGGTTCATCCCTGGGGCAACTCTTGTGAATGGGCACTACATGGGCCATCCTCCAATCCTGTGGTGTGCATCCTGTGTCCAAGGAGGTATTGAACAGGTCAGTCAGTGGTCCTGTCAGGATCTCCGCTAGCTCTTTGAGTACCCTAGTGTACATAGATCGACCTATCCATGTCTGCCAGATCACTCTCTGCCAGAGTTTCCTGTTTCCCTCTTTTACAGTATCTGCAGTTGTCAATAATCAATCATTATCTGTCTCTGAATCCTTTGAGTCTGATTCTTACATATTTCCATCTTTGAATTCCATTTCTATTCTTTATAGCTGTCCCCTGCTCTGCCTCATTGCTCATTATCTAGCAACTGTGCAGTAAGGGCATATATCCCACTGTTGAGTTCAGCGCCTACTGGGGAAGACCATTGGGGACCAAGTGCCTTCTTCTGCATGGTTACCCACCAAATCTCCACCTGCTCGAATACAAGTGAGGGTCACTTGATTAGATCCACACACACAGTTATATGTGCTCACTTAGTGACCATAAGCCTTTTCCCATGGGGCAGGCCAGCAGTGCCATAACTGAGGAAATTGGCTTCTTTTTGCTCCTCCACATACCCTAGAGACAACTCTCCTACCTTGTCTGTCTGCTTTCAGTTCTGCCACAGCATTGTGTGCCATCTTCAGGGGTGCTGTTGAAATCCCTAGGTGATGATATTCCGATAGCTACTACCCCTGCCTCGGTGGCCACTAACAAGGATGAGGGTTCCAGGTTCCCAAGATTACTTTAAACTGGTTCTTTTCCAACATATTATAAGGACATGGTGCCTCCACCCAGAGTTTAGCTTTAAGTGGGTCAGAGTAGACCTGGTACAACCCTCTGGGATGCTGTACCTACCCACTGTAAACAGTTGCCACTCCAAACACATATCCGATAAACAGTTCCCCACATTTTAAAACCTGTACCAATGATTGACTTAATCCTAATATTATGCTCACAATACCATTATCTGCAGAACAACAACAAACAATTTAAAAAGGAGAGAGGGCTTATGAATGGGGAAAAGAAGGAGTAGAGGTTTTACCATACCAGTATTTACAATATTTATATTAGATCAGGTTGGAATGGTGGGTGCTGGTGAAAACCCTCCAGCTGGGTAGATACACTGTTATGCAAAGTAAAACGCAATCAAACATGCCAGCACAGATGACCAGAGCCCTGGCTATCTGAACTGCACCAAATCAGGTGACACACAACATTATTTGGCCCACACTGGTACCAGTTTCCCCAAATTTGTATTGGAACTGCCTGTAATTCCAATATTCAAGCCTGGATACCCAGTACCAAAAGTCCCTTGTGGATGCAGGCCTGTTGGACGATGCAGCTGTGCATTGGAAGGCTAAATGAGAAGGATCTGAGACTTGATACTTGACTTGAAACATTAAAAACTTGAACTATGTACAGCCTTTTAGAAGCATGCAGAGGTCTCTGCATGTTGCAATCTGAACACAGGTCAGAGGTAACCAGTTGGTTACACTGGTTTGGGTCCAATCTGTATTTCTGAACATCAGTACATTTATATGTTCTGGTACATTCCGCACATTTATATTCTAGACTCATTCGGTACATTTAAAGAAGGTATAGCTTCTGAAACCAGGGGCCAGCATAGCCCTGGTCCTTTCACGCTTGGATCTGTAGGTACTTGTTCCCAAATCTATGGGTGACCCTGTTTTCTCTACATTCATATCCGAATGAACTTACTTTATTTATTTATTTGCTTTTGGAAACCGGGTAAGTACGCTAGGCAACATAACCTGCCTATTTTCAGGCATGACCCGGGAGAGTACAATATGTCAATACAGCAGAGTACAAAATCACAATACAGCAGTGACAAACAATCAGGTAAGTGCAGTGGAACGGTCTACAAATACATTGGCAGAGGACTGCCATAGAAGATAATACGATACATGGATAACAACAAACAGTGTGAAGTTATTGCAGCTACCATTTTTCTGTTTGAGCAACTTGATCATTTAAAGCAGTCATTTCCAATTTAAAGCAGTCATTTCCAATTTAGACTTGAGGTCTCAGTCCCAGTGTGGCACATGACTGAAGTTTACAGCTTCACCGGACATATTCATGACCAACTATTTAAACAAATATTGGACCTCCAGGCAAAGTCAGGATGAGCCCTGCTTCTGAATGCTCCCCTTCCAGTCCTGTAGGCTCTGAGCCAATAAACACATGTTAGCACATTTATATGTAAGATGGACCATGCTGGGTCCACACAGTAGGATCTCCATCATAAAGGCTTCTGAAATCATCAGTGCTGTCACCACTGAGGCAGATTCAGCACTTTCACTGCTGGTTTGACATCAAGTTGCAGGTTCACGCTCCCACCCCCCACGTGGAAGGGAGGGCTAGCACCTGGAGGACATTCTGGTAACCCCCAGGCTAGCAGGTTTTGCTTTAAACTAAATTACTTTAACTTTAACTGGCAAAAAGTCAAAAGACACCCTCCTGGGTAGAGGGGCTTACACTGGAACACCAGGCTCAGTTGCATGGCTGGGTGCCTGACCCACCACCCCTGTGGGGGGCTCCCACTCCAATCTGGAAATTTGCTGAAAACATAGTCTTTTATGGGACTCTCCTAAGGCTCCCTATTGGCTAAAGTTATTGGTTACTTTGCCTCTGACTGGCTGGAAGGCTTGTCAATCAGTAAAATGAATTATTCATGAAGCCTCTTCGATGCACAGTTGGTTTGTTGTTTTGGCACCTGAAACTTGGTCTCTGCAGTTCCCCATGAGCACTGAGTAGTTTCCCATGAGCTTTAGCAAATGTCCACAAGTCCTGGCTTTAAAATCCCAGCTTTACAATTGGGTGGGGCTGCTTTGTAATGGCTGCTGAACACACAGTCTCCTTAAGCAGAATCAATACAATCCCAAATAAAGTCCTGGTGCAGCCAGAATATTTGAAATATTTGCCCAAATGCCCCTCAGTTCAGTAGCCACATGTGCCTCCTGTAAGTTGCTGCCCAGCTTTAATAATACCCTCAGTCCGTTTGTTGCTGCTGCCGATATTTAATGCCCACCATTTGCAGCAGGCTGGCTGTCACTCTGAGTCCCAACATTATACTGGAGCAGCCAGGTTTTAAGTTATTTATTTTGTTTCCTCTTTCACACACTTTCCCCAAACCCCATACAGCCATTAACATTGTTGTTTTACATTTTATTTTACTTTGGCTTCGGCAGCCGCCAAAACACTACTGCCAGAGGGCAGAACAGGCCCTTATGAATATTCATGTTGATCGGGGCTCCAGCTCATTAATATTCATGAACCCCGATCTTAAGCGCTCTCTGGATTTCTTTTTTTATTTAATAAATGGGCTCTCATGGCCCTTGCTGAGGTCACCGGGTCCCACTTAGCTGATGGGGACACTGGGACTGCCGAAACTTATACTAGGTCTTATACTAAGTTGTGTAGACAGACAGAAGGATATGAGCCCATTTTAGTCTGCCACCCTAATGAGGTATTAGTTTCCCTTATTTAGGAGATATCTATCTACCCTCAATTTGAAAGTATTTGGGGTATCTGAAACTACCACTTCTTTCGGAAGTCCATTCCACATAGGGATAATTCTCTGTGTATAGAAATTTCTCTTCTTAATACTCCTGGGGTAAGTCAGTCATAATTGAAAACTATGACTTCTCAGATCTATATTCTGGGTGTTATGTGTAGATTTAAATCCAACATCATATTTTTGTCCCTAATGATTTTGTACATGAGTAAGAAATCTCCACGTGTTCTCCTCTTTTCCATGGAGTAAAGACCTAAGTTTGTCAATCTCTCCTCATATGATAATTTGTTTAAGCCCTGGATCATCTTAGCTGATCTTCGTTGTACCCTCTCAAGAATATTGACATCTCTCCTCAGGTATGGACTCCATACCGCACTGCAATAATCCATCAATGGCCTTACAAGATTTCTATATAGAGGCAGAACACATGCCAGATGCCTTGTTATAAACGTTCTCCTAATTGCTCCTATAATTCTAGTTGCCTTGCTTACTACTTCATTACAATGGTTTCCAAAACTGAGGTCATTTGTTATCAGTACTCCCAGATCCCTTTCTTTTTTAACAATATTTAGAGTACTTCCACTCAGTGTGTATGTTGGACACCTATTTTTGTTCCCAAATGCATTATAACACACTTTCCTTGATTAAATTCCATCTTATTCTTTTGAGCCCATTTCTCCAACTTAAGAAGATCCTCCTGCAAAAGTCCAATTTGTGCCCCATCCGTTGTGTCCATAAAGATCTTGGTGTCATTGGCGAACATATTTACATAGCTTCTCTGTTCGACCGCAAGTCAGGCAGTTGCAAGATTAAAGGTGCTTCCTACATCTGCGTGATCCCCGTTGCACTGGAGTGCATTCCATCAAGTGGGAGATCGCTGTTTAATTGGATGGAGCCCTGAAGGGCTAAAATCACACTGGAACTTGGCGTTGGGGCACACAGGTGTGCAAAAGGACTTGGGCCAGAGCGGGGACCAGAAAAAAAATAGCAGGCATTCAACAGGCATCTGGCAGGAGACCAAAATGGGAGCTATGTGGGCTAAAAGGTAAGCCCCCAAATTGATAGGGTGGGTTACACTGTCACTGCACAAGCCTGTATATGGGATTGCCCCAACCAGGATCTCTATCACTGTCTTTAGAGGAACCCTCCACAGATCAGCCAGCTATTGGGTTGTTTCCCCTTAACAGGACCCTCCTTGGGGTTTATACTAGGTTTCATACTAGGTGATGGAATGGGAGAAGCCACCATGGCCCATTATACCATTCCCCGTAAAGCGGGCTCATTTCAGTTCCTGAAACATATTAATTTATCTATCTCTCTTTTAAACTGTTCTATGGTTTTGCTCAAGACAATATAATCTGGGAGTAAGTTCCATATTCTGGCTGTTTGCTGCACAAAAGAAAAATATCTAAAATTTGTTTTGACCGTCTTCATTTTTATTTGAAACTTATGTATTCTTAATCCTTCTGGTTTATTCACTATTTCTAACCCTAGTTCTTCTACTAACTCTGGATCCTTCATAATCTTAAATAACTGTAATAAATCCCCTCTTTTCCTTCTATCCTCCAATTTAAACATTTTCAGCCTTCTCAATCTTCCTTCGTACCTCTTATCTTTTTCTGACCATATCATCCTGGTGTATGTCCTTTGGACTCTTTCTAATCTATTAATTTCACCTTTCATATATGGACTCCACAATGGTGATCCGTAATCTAAATAGGGCCTTACATACGCCCTGTACAATGGCACAAGACATTGTTTGGATCTATTTATAAACTTCTTTTTATATTTCTTGTCATGTAATTCGTTCTCCTCATAACCTCTGACCATTGTACCTTAAATGTCATACCCTCATCTATTATTATTCCATAGTCCTTCTCTTTATCCGTAACCTCCACCTTACAGTCATTTAGATAATATACATGTTTGGGGTTCTTGTTCCCCACATGCATCACTCTACACTTCTCTGTATTGAATGACATTCTATTATCTCTTGCCCATTTCTCTATTAGTTTTAAGTCAGCCTCAAGTCGTTGGATTTCCTCCATTGATCCCACCTGCCCTCCCAGTTTAACATTGTCTGCAAATTTTACCATAAAATTCTGGATACCATGGTGAATATCTCCTGTGTATAAAGAGAATAATGTGGGGCCCAGCACCGATACCTGCGGTACCCCACTTGTAACCCCCGCTTGACCTAACAATACGCCTCTTATCCTCACTGTCTGTTTTCTATTTACTAACCAACTCTGCACCCACTTAGTCAATCTACTGCCAACACCTATTTTTTCCATTTTTGCAATGAGTTGGTTATGTGGTACCTTGTCGAATGCTTTCTGAAAGTCAAGGAAGAAAACATCCATCGGCTTATTTCCATGTACTTTTTTGTTAATTTGTTCATAAAATATGAGTTGATTGGTCAAATATGACCTATTTTTTTTAGACCCATGTTGTCTAACATCATTCAATTTTAACCCCTTAATATTCTCTTCTAGCTTATCTTTCAGAAAGCATTCTGACACCTTACACAAAACTGCAGTCAGTCTAACTGGCCTATAGTTTGTCATAGAGGTTTTTAACCCCTTTTTTTTGTATATGGGTATCACTGTTGCACTTCTCCAGTCTGCCGGTACCTCCTCTGTAGGGTTGCACTACATAATTCCATTCTATGGTCACCACTCACTCAAATCTGCTCCAGTTCCCAGGTCCTAAGGTTCTGTCCCCAGTACTTGAGGTCCCTCCCCGGCATTCAGTCTTTAATGCTGTCAAAACATCCAGGTGTCTGGGTTATCAGGTACTCCCAAAAGGCACCTTGCAATCTTCTTGTATTTTTTTCCTGTCCAAATGGCTCCTCTTTCCTGCATTCTGGGCACATCTGGCACTAGTAAGACACCCTATCTTGCCCACATCTGCGCACTTCTTTCTCAGTTCTTGTCCACTTTCACATCAATGGCACCTACTTACTATATCTATTCTATCAAACTCCTACCCCTCTATACCCTCTGGGATAATGCCAGAGTGCCAGCCCCCAAAGGCTCACCTTGGTGAACAACCATCTCCCCTTCTGCCAGAGATATGACCACAGCATAAATACATCCCTACCCTGGAGAAGGGACAGTGCTGGCTGTCAGGCGTGTGCCTTTTCACCATATTAAATGAGAAAGATTGATACTGGCAGGTTAGACCCAGGCTGCTGTCATATTATCTGCATACATTCAGCATACCATGGAGTCAATAGCGTTTCTGTTGAATGCCCTTTGCAATTAAATCAGCATGTGAAGTCTTCCAGCCCAGTAAACAAGAGATTCTTGGCAATATTCCGGGAGTGTTTGTGATAGCTGATGACATCATCGTGGCAATGGCAACTGAGGCTGAACATGATGCCACCTCCAGGCAATTCTGAACACAGAAGCAATTGGAAACACCAAGTTTAACAAAGAGGAAGTGCAGTTTTGAGTATCATAGGTAACATATATGGGGTATCAGCTAACTGTGGCAGGCATGAGACCAGGTCAAGCCAAAAAGAGCATAATGCAGATGCCAGCAGCGGTAGACAGACAAAGACTGCAATATTTACTAGGCATGATGTGATATCTGGTGCAGTATATGTTGAATGAGTCTGAAGTAATTGTGCCCCTTAGACAACTCCTTTTTTTCACAATGCTTTTTTCCTTCTGGGGCAGGTGGACAGAGTCTCAGCCCTCTCCCCATCCTTCCCAGCTGGTGTCAGCCTCCTCCGACCCACCAGAGGTAATTCACTACTGTGGATTGCCTTCTGTAGCGGGACCAGGAGAGGGAGGGCTGCCCAACCCAGTGCACACATCCAGATGCCCCCCAGTGATTGGGCAGCAGTGCAGTTCAAGAGAAGGTGGACAGTGCTTCATGAAGCCCACCGGACCCATTTTCCATTTTCTGAATTACTTCCAGTGCTGTGATGACTCAAAGCTGTGGCCCCTCCCTATCAGCTGCTTGTTAACCTGTGCTACCAGCAGGCCTCCAGCTAGTAGCAGTCAGAGGCCAAGATGGCTTGCCTTCCCTCCCCGGGAGAAGAGAGCAGTCCTTGGAATGCTCAGTCATCTTCCCCCCAGGTGGCTCCCCAGCAACCTGAGTCTGCTCCCTATCTCAGGTTGCTGGCATGGTGGGCAGTAGTGTTACTACTGTGCCACTGGGCTGTCTCCTTACACATTTTCCGAGGAAGGACATGGTCTGGTTGTGGGGACCAAAGCAGAATGCAGGGCTAAATGTTGTACATCAGAAGATATCACAAAAAACAGTTTTTAGGGTCTATGAGCAAGCTGACCCAGCACACATACAGCACAAGATGATGCTTCAAAGGATGGTTTGGTGGGAGTACATTTGCTTTAGTGGGGGCACCCAGTGGTCTATGCCTCCCGTGTTCTCGGTAATGCTGAATGGAGCTATGTACAAACTGAAAAAGAACTGCTTGCAGTAGTTTTTGCTGTATAAAAGCTTCACCAGTATGCTTACAAGAGGGAAGTAGGAGTCCAAATAGACCATAAGCCTCCGGAAGCTATCCTGTGGAAAACACTGCATGAGGCACCTACAGGAAGACAGAAAATAATGTTGAGACTGCAACACTATGATATATGGAGTTGGTATGTACCAAGAGGAGATCTACTGATAGCAGACACCTTATCTTGGCCTGTAGTAGACCCACCCCCTAGGAAGGACCAGGAGAAAGGGAGGAGAGAGTGATTCATGCATTAGACAGCCACATCATGTTGTGTGACAAAGAAATGGATGGCATGAGCCAATCCATCGGTGCAGTGGTAGTACTACCGCTTGTGATGCCAGCAACTTGGGTTTGGGAATGAGCCTGGGTCACTGGAGGCCAGCCAGAGGTAGGGAGGGTAGTCACGCAGCTCTAACACTGCAGCTTGTGGATGCATGGGTGGCAATGCAAGGATAGCAGTGTAGGGTGACTGAGGATGCAGTTAGGTACTTGGCTGAGGCACCAGCCTGGATGTTAGTCCTTCATAGCAGCATCCTGGGGGGGACAGGAGGGATATTAAGGGGTAAATCTCTAAGTTTCAAGCCCCATGATGGTCCCCAGCCAGGGGGTACAGAAAGGGCAGGCATATCCACCACCAGCACTATCTATGGGAGCAAAACAATATGTAAAAAAAGAAAAGAAAAGAAAGAAAGAAAGAAAGAAAGAAAGAAAGAAAGAAAGAAAGAAAGAAAGAAAGAAAGAAAGAAAGAAAGAAGGAAAGAAATGGAGTGCATCATAGAAGTGGCCTGGCAAGGGCAGCTAGTTAGCTATCTGTTTTACAAGACACACTATGAACAGGCTGTCCTGTCCCATGCATTGAAGTAAGGCATCACAGGCTGCTAAGTGGTTCTAGGCTTTTCGTGACATCACAATATTGGAGGGTCTTGTGTTTGAGGTACAAGACTGATCATTCCAGTTGAAAAATTACCCCAGATATTGAGACTCTTATGTGAAAGGGTTCGCTGATATCAGTGCAACAGTCATTTTGTCGATGCCACTATGGATGAAGGTAATATGCCATCCAGCATTAGGGTGGCAGGCATTGTGGCTCCCTGGACAAGTAATGCCAAAGCGCCATTCTGGGAAACAGTCCTGTTTTGAGGAGGGCTTTGTTCCCTTCACCCTCCAGACCTAAATGTAACCTCCCCTGGGGCAAGAATACCATGGAGGGGACAGAATTTGTGTGGACGCAAAGGACAACATGAGTGAGGGGGTGATCTAAAATCAGGATCGCCCCTGTCACTTTCGCCCTTGTCGCAATGCCCCAATTGAGGCACCAAAATTAAGTTGCCGTGCTAATGGTATACCATGTGAAAGTCACATGTGGATTATAAAAAGAAAACAAATCAAGGGCCAAAGTTGTTATGTACTGGACAGGACCAGCAATAGACATTGAGAGTATGATTGCCAAGGAGGAGAGGAGACTAAGGAGGGTGCAGACAACTGTCACAAGGGAGGCCCTCAGGAAGGAGGCAGAGAGCACCACAGGAAAAGGAAGCAGCTCCTGGTGGGGGACTCAATTATTAGGGGGATAGAACTGGGGGGAGCAGGAAAAACTGAAGCAAGGTGCCTGCCTGGTGCCATGGCTTGGAGGGACAGGAAAGCGCATCTTCAGGATCACGAGAACAGTTGCACGGGAGTCTGATCTGGATGTCATTGTCCACCTAGGGACAAATTACTTGGCTCATCATGAGATTAGAGCAGTGCAGAAGGACTTTGTAGAGTTGGGGAGGGGCTTAAGACAAGTAGCACACACAGTATCCTTCTCAGAGGTGCTGCCTGTCAGTGGCATGGGTGAGGCAAGGGTACTTTGCACCATGCAGTTTAATGAATGGTTGAAAAAATTTGTGGAGCACAGGAGTTTGGCTTCACTGGGACTGGGTTCCACCTGGAGGACACCAGCCTATACTGGCAGGATGGTCTGCATCTGTCCAGGAAGGAACAAGTCTTTTAGCAATCGGTTTAAATGCTTCATTGGAAAGCTTTTAAACTAGTCAAGGGGAGGCACTGATAAGCAGCAGGAAAATCCCAGCCTCCCCCTACAAAACAAGGTACTAAATGAGAAAAAGACCAAGGTAGAAAGATCAGTGGGGGATGCTGCTACAGAAGGTAAAGCCATCAAAAAATGGAAAGCAATGAGTACCAATGCCCGCAGTCTGGGTAACAAGCTTCCTGAATTAATGGCCTTGATGGAGGAGGAACATCTGGATATCGTGGCAGTCACAGAAACATGGTAAACACAGAACCATGACTGGGACATAAACATACCAGGATACACTATCTACAGGAGGGACAGGGAGGGTAAAAGAGGAGGAGGAGTAGCTCTCTACATAAGAGAAGAAATCAAAGCAACAGAACAAAAGGGTAAACAGGGAGGAGAAGAAGCACCGTGGTCAATTTGGAGGCAGGCAATGGCACCACAATCCGCACAGGGTTAGACACTCTTAGGGGGGGGAAATGACAAGGAAATGATAGAAAGTATACTTAGAATGGCAGATAAAGGGGAGATATTGTTTATGGGTGATCTGAATATGCCAGATGTTAACTGGAGTGCAGTTGCAGCAGCCACTTCTAAGAGTGGGGTTATTCTAAATGCCCTACAGGGGGCATGCCTTAGACAACTAGTATTGGAACCCACTTGAGAGGGAGCAATCTTAGACCTGGTCCTCTCAAATAGAGATGAAGAGAGGATCACAGATGTAGAAGTGGGTAGTCATCTGGGAACTAGTGACCATCGAACAGTATGGTTCACAATAAATACAGCAATAGAGTCAAGCCATACAAAGGCAAAAGTACTGGACTTCAGGAGGGCTGACTTTGCCAAAATGGGTGCGTGCCTAAGGAATGCACTAGCAAATGGGCAGGAAGGAGGGGTAGAAGAACAATGGGGAATAATAGAAACTGCCATCACAGAGGTAAAAAGCCTTTGTGTGAAGCAAATAAACAAAACAAAACGATGTAAGAAACCACTATGGTACTCAAAGGAGGTGGCAGTGAAGGTTCAAGAGGAAAAGAAAGCATTCAGAAAGTACAAGGAGTCACAGAAGGAGCAGGACAGAAAATTGTATCAGTTAAAGCAAAAGGAAGCTGGGAAGGCAGTCAGAACAGCAAAGGCCCGAACTGAGGAAAAGATAGCCAACTCAGTTAAGAAGGGGGATAAAACCTTTTTTAGGTACATCAGGGAGTGAAGGAAGACTAAGGGAGGGATAGTGAGGCTTAATAAAGGGGAGGGGGGTGGGCAGAGGGTGACGGTGAAAAGGCAGAGATACTAAACAAATATTTTCGCTCAGTATTTACAAATGAAGAGGGGGAGGTACCTAAAACAAACAGTAGAAACACTCTGGATACAGAAGTTGTTACCAGCCCATTTATAGAAGAAAGGGTTCTGAAAGAACACTTAAAACTGAAGGTGGACAAAGCAATGGGGACTGATGGGATTCATCCCAGAATTCTAAAAGAACTAAGGGTAGAACTAGTGACACCACTGACTACCCTCTTTAACAAATCATGGGAGGATGGGGTGGTACCTGAGGACTGGAGGAGGGCAGATGTGATTCCCCTTCACAAAAGTGGGAGCAGGGCAGAAGCAGGAAACTACAGATCTGTTAGTTTAACCTCAGTGATAGGGAAAATGATGGAATCACTTCTGAAGGAAAGAATTGTTGAGTACCTAGAGGCCAGAGGGGCACAGGACCCAAGGCAGCATGGATTCACAGTAGGAAGGTCATGCCAGACGAATCTAATAGATTTCTTTGACTGGGTGACCAAAGTAGTAGATCAGGGAGGGGCTGTGGACATGGCCTACTTAGACTTTAGCAAGGCATTTGACTCAGTCCCACACAAAAGATTAATATACAAGTTAGCCAGCCTGGGAGTGGGTCCCAAGATGATAGCCTGGGTAAAGAATTGGCTGGAAAATAGGACACAGAGGGTAATAGTAAATGGAGTCCACTCTGAAGAAAGGGGGGTTTCTAGTGTGGTGCCGCAGGGTTCAGTATTAGGACCGGTCCTCTTCAATGTCTTTGTAGGCGACATTGCAGAGGGACTGGAAGGAAAAGTATGTCTCTTTGCAGATGACACAAAGATCTGCAACAGAGTTGATACACAAGGTGGGGTGGAAAGGATGAGAAGGGACTTGGCAAGGTTAGAGGAATGGTCAAATGTATGACAGCTTAGATTTAATGCTAAGAAGTGCAAGGTAATGCACCTGGGAAACAAAAACCCAGGGGAAGAGTACACACTGGGGGGTGAAATACTAACAACAACAAAAATGGAAAGGGACCTGGGGATAGTCATGTCAGATAATTTAAAGGTGGGCAAGCAATGTGAGAGGGCAGTAAGGAGGGCTGGGGGGATTCTGGGATGCATAGGGAGAGGCATCACCAGTAGAAAACAGGAAGTTGTTATCCATCTGTATAGACAGCTGGTGAGACCCCATCTGGAGTACTGAGTGCAGTTCTGGAGACCCAGTCTCGGCAAGGACATAGACAGGATGGAAGCTGTCCAGAGGAGGGCAACTAAAATGGTGCAAGGTCTGCACCGGAAGACATATGAAGAGAGTCTAAAGGAGCTTAATATGTATAGCCTTGAGGAAAGGAGGGAGAGGGGGGGACATGATAGAAACTTTCAAGTACCTCAAGGGAATCAACAAAATCCAAGAGGGTAGCATCTTTCAAAAAAAGTGGTGTACAAGAACAAGGGGGCACAATTTGAAGATAGAGGGGGTCGGCTCAGAGGTAATGTAAGGAAGTATTTTTTCACAGAGAGGGTTGTGGATGCATGGAACGGCCTTCCGGAGGAGGTTGTGGAGTCAAAAACAGTGGTTGAATTCAAGCATGCATGGGACAGTCATAAGGCAATTCTAGGGAGTGGAGGTAGGAGGAAGTAGGCTGTTGGTTAACTAGGATCTGCAGCTTATCCATTAGGTAGGGAAATGGGCAGACTGGGTGGGCCAACGGTCCTTATCTGCCATCAAATTCTATGTTTCTATGTTTCTAAGTGTAGCACATGTGCATGATTCGGAATGACAATGCCAGGGAGCTATTGCTTCCGCACCCGGGTGCTAGATCTCCTGGGGGTGGGTGTGACAAGGTAGCTGATATATTTGAATGACATAGCTGATGTATTTGAACTACACTGGAGAGATCAACTCATCCTTGTGTACTATTTATCTAAGTTTTGTGAGGCTAGGAGATAAAGCAGCCACATCCATCATCAGTACCATGAAGGTAGTGTTGGCACAGCAAAGAATACCAGCTGAGCTAATGATTGACAACATGACATTTGTTAGCACACATTCTTATTACTTTGCTACCAAACTGGGGTATGAAGCTGGTTACATCAAGTTCCAATGGTATGGTAGAAGGAGCCATTCAAACTGTGAAAAAAGCTACTGTTCAAGGCTATTGACAGTGGGCAAGACCCACAGGTAGTTCTACTAGAGTACACGAACATACTAGTAATTGGGCTGCCATACTCCTCAACTCAACTCCTCATGGGACGAGGTCTTCACAGTAAGCTACCAATCGCCAAAACACTGATAAAGCAAAACATGCCAATTCAAGGTATGCTACAGCAACAAGTCTTGCAGGACAAACAGAAATGCTTTTATGACATGAGAGTGGGACTCTAAGCTGTGGTGACCTAGTGCAAGTACAGACCCCTAGGGATGGGAACCAGCTGTTACTGGAGCGCAGCACCCTGAACCCCGATTGTATGATGTTGTGACATCAGAAGGCAGTCACTATTACAGGAACAGAAAACACTTGGTCAAGGTACCTTGGAGGAAAGAAGCAGTGGAACCAGTGGTGACAACTCCCAACTTGGACTGACGAGTGTACCATAACCATTGAACTGAAGTTACTGATGTACCCATTTCAGTTATACCCTTCTTAGTATCACAGAGGCCTCAAAGAGTGATCAATCTTCTGCAAAAATTTGATAACTTCATTTTAACGTGAACACAAGGGATAGTGGTGAGACTCATTCCCAATGGAAGGTCAGGTGCTTGTATCCTCTGACCTACGTTACTGTGTTGTTGTTGCAGATGCAATAGTTTCCTTGGTTTGATGTTTCTGTTATTAAATGACTTCTGGCTTGAAAGGAGGGACTGTTATACATAAGTGTACTTTACTTGTTTTTCCTGTAGGGGCTGCTACAGTACAGAGCCAGTCCAGAAGTGTGCACTTCGAGTTTCACTTTGCTGTTAACTCATTCATGCCACAAGAGCTCTTTGAGACTTCCACCACTTGTGCCCTGTATACTCTTAGCACTGCATCCTGGGCCTTTCTAAGCAAAATCAAGCCATAATCAGCATGCCACAAACAAATGTGACTACCTCTTGAACCGTAAGTGCTACACACAAAGTATCAGTGGCAAAATTGTTCAGCACAAAATAACCTTTCTAATGGTGCTATGCAATCAATTGTAATCCATTTAGTGTTTATTTTATACTAGCTGAAATACCAAACAGCTGTTTGTTTGTTTTTTCAGATTTTTTCAAGGTGCTTAGGTGAGGCTTGAGACAAATATCAGTCATGCTTTCTAATGGTGCTATGCAATCAATTGTAATCCATTTAGTTTTTATTTTATACTAGCTGAAGTACCAAACAACTGTGTTTTTGTTCAGATTTATTCAAGGTGCTTAGGTGAAACTTGAGAGACAAATGAGAAGTCCCCCCAAACTGGACATTCCCCCACGATTCTTGGGACCACTACACCCTCCCTCTTAATAACATGGAGGCGCTTCTGACTGCCTATGTATTCTGCAGGAGAGGCATCCTGTACTTAACTCTACTCACTGCTAAACAGAGACTCTGGACTAAGTCCTTACCCCTCAGTCGGCTTCCTTCTCTTTGCCTCCATGCTACCCTCCTGCTCATGGCAGGGGACATCCAACCAAATCCTGGTCCCCTCCTTATGATCTTCTGGTCTTCCTGGTGGACTCGGTGACTGGGCGGCCATTAAAGGCCTGAAGATTGCACCAATGAATATATGTAGCCTGAGACCCAAGATGCAGGAACTTCAAGCCTGGCTGGACCGGTACAACCCGGACATCCTGGCCATATCAGAAACCTGGCTCAAGCCTCACATACCCTCCCACGAGGTTGCAGCCCTAGGATACCTCTCCCATAGACAAGATAGACTGAGGAAAAGGGGTGGAGGGGTCCTAATCTACACAAAAGACTCCCTTAACTCAGTGCAGGTCAACCTGCTACAGGCCACTAGTATGGAAGGTGAATCGATCTTCGCTCACATCACCCTTGGCCCATGTAAGCATCTCAACATTGGATGCGATACAACCCCAACCAATGCGTGCTCATCTCTGAGGTGGTCCTAAGGGACATCTCCGGCGAGGTCACCTCTGAGCTAATCATCCTGAGGGACTTCAATCTGAATTGGGCCCCAAAGACAACCCTCCCTACTAGGGTTGGTTCAGGAAGCTAACCTACGGGTTATCACAGGGCCCACCCAAATGAACTACAAACGGGTAACCATCCCACACTTGATTGGGTGCTTACTAGCAAACCCGCCAATATAAGGTGGCTGGCACCCTAGCGGATGCCCTGAGTGATCACTCCCCAATCTTCTGCTCCTGGAAAAACAGGGCCCTCAGAGTCCCCCCACGAATACTCGCGACACGGGACTACTCAAACTATCAATCTGAACACTTGATTGGCTGCCTAAACGGGATTGATTGGAGCCCAATCAAACTATTCCCCACACTGGAAGAGGCTACGGCCTTCTTCCAGGGAGCCATCATTATGGTTGCTGACTGCTTGGCCCCTTTGAAGAAATTCTGCACCAAGGGGAGCTGCTACAAGGGGATCACCCCTCAAGTGAAAACACTGATGAAAACTAGGGACACTGCTTGGAAAAAATACAAGCTCTCCTCCCTATCGGCTGACCTAAACTGCTACAAGATGCTGAGAAATAAGTGCAAACTGGCCATTAAAGTGGCCAAACGAGACTACCTCACAGATCTACTGAAAAAGAACCTAGGCAACCCTAGACTCTTTTGGGCTCACATAAACAGGCTTATAAAGGGGAGCGGGAAGACCGCTCACTGCCCCATAGAGGTCAATGGCCAATTAACTAACGACGACCCTAGCATCGCCATGGCTCTCAACCACCAGTTCACAAACCTGGACCTGCTCAAAGCGGACTTGCCACCCCTCCTCCCAGTCTCGAATGATCCCATCCCCCAAAGCCTGGACTGCCCAACCTTCCACATCTGGCTTGTAAGACCAAACGAAGTCCTCCCGTTACTAAAGTCCCTCAAAATGTCGGGAGCTATGGGACCCCATGGCATCCTCCCCCACATACTAAGGGAAGGGGCCCCTGCACTCACCAGGCCCCTCACCTGGCTCCTCAATCGATCCCTCATCGCAGGTGCCATCCCGGAACAATGGAAACTGGCCCATGTAGTCCCCGTCCACAAGGGTGGTTCAAGGGAGGCTACCAACAATTACAGGCCCATCTCCCTGCTATCTAGCCTTGGTAAGATTCAAGAGAGACTAATTTACGGACAACTCCAGGACTACCTAGAGGTCCACCATTTACTTGCCTCCTCCCAGCACGGTTTCAGAACCAATCATGGGACTGACACCATGCTTATCAAGTTCTCCATTGATGTTCTCAGAGAACTGGACAAGGGATCCCCCACTGGGGCAGTCTTCATTGACCTTTCTAAGGCTTTTGACCTTGTAAACCACAACCTGCTCCTTACAAAACTGAGCCAGGTCAGGTTAGACAGCCCCTCCCTATCATGGTTCAACAGCTACCTCACAGGGAGGACACAGAGGGTAAAATGGAAAGACTCCCTGTTGAAGCCTCTCCCCCAATAGATGGGGTGCCCCAAGGATCTATCCTTGGCCCCCTTCTCTTCTCTCTTTTCACAAACGATCTCAGTAAACACTGTGGGGGTAGCTCAGTGGTACAGTATGCGGATGACGAGGTCATATACCGCCCCTCCTCTAATCTGGGAGATCTCTGCTCCGGGCTACAGGAAGACCTGAGTTCCCTTGAGCAATGGCTTGTCACCAACAGAATGATTATTAACCCTAACAAGACCAAGGCCATGGTATTTGGCCCAAGAGCCCTCGGCTGGGACAGAAGCCCACAGCTCAGGCTGATGACCAAATCAGGAAAAAGACTTGAGGTGGTTGAATCGATAAAATACCTTGGCCTCACCCTGGATCAGTGCTTCTCCCTCAAGGATCATGTCGACCAGGTAACCAAAAATATTCACGCCAAACTTGGGGCCTTGTATAAGCTGAAAGACCAGTTGATACCCCCGGCCAGGGCCTCCATCGCCACAAGTGTCCTCCTCCCTACCCTCTCCTATGTGGCCCCGGTGATACAGGGAGCTGCCAAACAAGAGATGAACAGATTACAAGTTCTCTATCACAAGGTGGCTTGCTTCACCACCCTATCCAGCTCCCGGGCTCACCACTGTGACACTCTGTCCCAACTAAACTGGCCCTCCTGGGAGGCCCGGCTCCAATATCCCCTACTCTGCCACACTCATAAACTACTCAGCCCATTCCCTCCTCCCAGCCTCACTGGACTCATTGCCCAAAAGAGAAACCCTAGGCTCCTCAGAACAACGGACAGAACCCTCCTTGCAGTGCCAAGGGTTAGAACCAAGGCGAGGGGTAAGTCGTTCGCCATCACAGCGCCCACCCTGTGGAACTCCCTACCCCCTGGTATTCAGGATGCTACCTCTACCCACACCTTCCAAGACAAGGCTGAAGGCTCATATGATGGTCACCCATATGCAACTGCTAAAGTGAGAGGCTCCTAAGTGGAAGCCCACCCTCTCCTCATATGGAAATAGCGACTATCACTGCACCCCATCTATATAGCACTGCACCCCATCTGTAGAGCTACCCAGGAAATGTTAACTGCTAAAAGCTACTATGTCTTACCTCTTAAATGTAACTGCTGAAAAACTACTATGTATTATGTTCCTCGCTGTCTAGAGTAATGTACCTGTGCTGTATGCTACCCCATGTATTATTCCATGTAATTCCCCGGGTCGCCCCTGAAAAGGGACCTTCGGAGACCAGCGGGATTACCCGGTTATCAAAATTTAATTAATAAATAAATAAATAAATGTCAGCCATGCACACCATACCTTAAACAAATGAGAATAAATCCTAAAGAATACATAATAGACACAAATTATCAACAGCAAAATTGTTCACCACAAAATTACATTTCTAACGGTGCTAGGCAATCAATTCTAAGCAATTCGGTTTGTTTAATATTTAGGTAAAAACTGCTGACTTCCTCAGACATTTCCAGGCCTGAGTGAGAGTCAGCTGAGTTATTGGCCTGAGTGGCTATGCTTTCAGATGCCACCTACAGACGTATCTAGGCCTGAATGAGTTAAATAAAGCTACTGTTGGAGACCAGCTGCGTGTGTGTATGTGTGTGTGTGTGTGTTGCTCATTACCTAGCCTGAATAGTGAAGCTGAGAAATACTACACTTATTTCAGCCTGTCTCTCCCTTTTAGTGTATTCACAATAACATAATCAGGTCACCTCTCAGCAAACTGTCTAGGCTTAAATAGCTTGAGTTTGTCCAATCTCTCCTAATAGATATTGCCTCTTTAAGTCACTAATCAGTTTGGTGGTCCTGTGCTGAACCGTTATTCCTTTCTGTATTGCGGGGACCAGAACCAGACACAGTACTCTAGGTGTTCAACTTACGTTACATAACTACCCCTAGACTATTTTCCTCGGTTGTGCAGGCCACTGTTCACCACGCAGGTTGTATGTGTGACACAGATTTCTTGCCCCTAGAGTTTGAGTACCTTGCACTACCTCACCTCAGATCTATGCCCCCATTTCTCAGACCATTTATTTATTATTTGTTTACTGGTCACAAGCACTGGTCCAAGGACCACTTTCAGGCTCAGCTGGTGCCATATCAAATCGCAGTACAAAACATAAACAAGTACAGTACAAAAATTAAATTATAGAAACATTCCTAATACTGTAGATCATATAACAGCCACAGCAAAAATGACTAAAGTCTACAATGACATTTAGAATTACTCAACAGGTAATTATGAAGTGACTTAAACTGTCCATGAGATGACAAAGCATGAATGCCTTTTATGTGGGCAGGTTCTCCTGTAGTTCATCTCTCTCTGTTGTGCCCATTCTTTTTGCCCATTTAGTGCCATCTGCAAACTTCAGTAACCCTCTTCCAGGTCATTAATTAATATGATAAAGGTGCATCCCACTGGCCCAGTGACAGTGTGTCACACTGCTGTCCAGAGGATCAGAGTTCAGGAACATGCTTGAGTTGCTAGAATCAGGGGAAGTCTAGGGCTGAGACAGTGGGCCCCAGCTCTGGGAGGGCTGGTACTACAGCAACCCCCACAGATGGCCAGGGAGCTTGGCCCACCAATGCGGCATGCTGTGCATGCACAAGGCTGGCAGAGGTTATGCCTGAGCTACCTAACAGGAGGTAGAAGGGTGGAAACAGAAGAAAACAAAACACCAGCCTCTGTCTAAATGATGGAGTAGGGCACACTTGGGCCCCACACCATGAAGCCTGCCTCCTGTTCCACTGGATGATGTTTGCTTCAGGGAGAGGACAGTTCTTCCCTGGAGCCCCTGCCATGGAGGACACAATCATGGATCAGTGGCCAATGGGTCTGGGTGGTAGCCAGGAATACCCGGGAAGAGAGAGGAATGACTGGCATGGGAGAAAATCTACACAGGGGCTGCTCTTCTGTCGTCTGCCCAGGCACAGCCTAATCAAATATTTATACCTGAACTGAGTGTCTAGTCAGTGCACTTCCAGGCTTAGCCCAAAATAGAATAGGCCTTACCCAAACCACACATGCACAGGGCGGATGCTTTTCCTGCCCTTCTGTACTGGGGGCCCTACCCTGTTCCCACTGGTACTAGTGTAAGATCCTTAGTTAGTACTAGGGAGCTATTGGGGCTTTACTAGGTACTCAGCCATAGAAACAGTGTAGGCCCAATGACATTGCATGTGGTTGGCTGTCAGTGGTCAACTTAACCAAATAAAGCATTGCTTGCAAATTAAAACCCAAACCCAAATGTTCATGAAATCCAAATTGGGTATTGTAAATGCTAGCTAGATTTCCAAGTCCAATGAGTCTTCCCCATAGCTCTTCTCTGGTCCCCACTAAAGAAAAGACATTCTCGGGAGGCCAGAGGGAGCAAGGGCATGGCAGCAGCAGTTTGACTGGGGGTTTGTAAAGCTGAAGGTGAGCTCCCACTTTGGGGTAGGGGTTACAAACCACACCACTGGAAGGCATGCATTTACACTGCAATAGGCACTCCTGTAGGATGCTGCAGTTCTGTTCTACTGCACTTTTCCATTATCATTATACATCTCAGAGGAGATAATGTGGAATATCTTTGCTACTCTACCCTCAGAAACTGTCTGCACATTGTAATGAGGTTTATCGGGCTTCCCAGGGCAATTGTACACAGTTAAGACACTGCACATAGAATCCATCATAGACTCCAGCTGATAATGTTCTGTTCTTCCTGGGAACTACACACTTTACAGCATGGATGATGTTTCCTTTTCTACAGCTGCACAGCGAGAGCTATGCTGATATATTGCTAACAGAGGGGGAGGAGAGAATATAGGGTGTTCTGAAATGGGCGTGACCAGATACTGAACGTATCACATAATGTTGCTCCTTGTAGTAGTGGAGTTGAAGCACATAGTGAGTATTTATGAATCAGTATGCTTTCTCTGTCTCCTCCTCTCTCTCTCTCTCTCTCCCCCAGCATATACTTAATCTTCCACAGCTCAGCGACGTGCCCCTCAACCCTGGCATTGCCGGTTATGGCTTTCAATAAAACCATGCTCAGTGGCACTCCTTCCTATTCCCACCCGTAAACTCTCCAGCCCACCCCCTCTACCCTGGTCCCAGGGTAAAAATCCCTTCCACTCCCTCCCCTCTGTATGCTTTCCCACCCCCACCTTCTACCTCCCATCCTCCAGCACATGCTGATATACCACGGTAACCACCCGCAGTGCTACCAAAGAACAATCCCCAGCATTGGAACCTTGAAACTTTCCTCGACTTTTGTAAACCTGTAAAAAATACAAAAACTCATCCTTTGAAATTTTCTGCCCCCAACACCTTCCAGCCCCCCCAACTTGACCCCCCCAAGCACCCACCTCCCCACATTCCCTGTACCTGTCACTTACCAGGTAGGTGACGTTTTCCAAATCCTTCCTGAAACAGGTTTCCACAGTCCCTCTGTGAAATTACGTTTCAGATGGGATTTTAAAAATTTCACCTACCTGGTTCATGAGATAGGGTCACAAAAAGAATATTTTGAAAATGTGGGATCAAAATGTCAAAAAACAATGTTATGAGGAATGAGGAAATGTTACATTTTTTCAACGCTTACTCATAACTTTGTGATTTTTGCAGATTTTGGCCCCAAATTTCAACATAGCCCTTGTGTTACCCCACCTCATGGACATGACGGGTACATTTTTCAAATCCCCTCCAAAACATGTTTTCCCAGTAGTTTTATGAAATCACCTTTCAGACCATATCTGAGAAATTTCACCTGCTTTGATCATGTGGTGGAGACTGTTGAAAATTTGGGGTCAAAATTTTAAAAATCAACAAAGTTATGAAAAGACATTAAAAGTTTTCAATGTTTACTCATAACTTTGTGATTTTTCCTGATTTTGGGCCCAGATGTGCAACATAGCCCATTTTTTACCCCACCTGATAAACATGACTGGTGCCATTTTTTTTCCTTTTCATGTAACTGTTTGCCTGCCTGTCACCACCTTCTCGTGCCATCGGGCCCCTTGAGGGGGCTACCCTGGGGTCCGTAACATATGGTGATGGAGGGAACACAGTCTTTTTCCTGTTTTGCTCCCCTTAACTCCCTGGGATCCCAACAAACACAGCTGCACATGAGCATGGAGGCGCGCGTGTGTGCACTGAAACCAGTAAAGATTCCGCTTCACCCACCCGGCCTAGCACCAGCCCCCCATTTGCCCGACACTACCACTGAGTCTCTACTTAGTGGCAATCAAGGGCTGGAAAGGCTATCCTCCCCAATCCAGGAGGGGCGAGCTGCCCAATGGCTGCTAAATCCTCTCGCAGCCCTCCCCCAGGCTGACCCCTGGTGGCCTGAGCTCGTTCCTGAACATGGGTCACCAGCATGGGAGAGGTGACTCCACTGGACCAGCTGGACTGGTATCCTTTTTAACTATCCTGGGTAAATACATTGTCAAAATGTGTAAAAGCAGGAACACCACAGAAAATGAGATATTGCATCTCTACTGTGCTATCATGGGTAAATACAGTGTTAAAATGTGTAAAAGCAAGACCACAGTGAAAATAAAATATTGTATGCCAGGTGGGCTCTCCTGGATAAATACAGTGTAAAAACAGGTAAAAACAGGACCCCACTGGAAGAGAGATAGTGTATCTCAGCTGGGCTGTCCTAGGTAAATACATTGTAAAAACAGGTAAAAGCAGACATTACCAAAAATGAGATATTGCATCTCCTCTGTAGCCTACTGAAAATGAGGTATTTCATCCCATCTGTCCTATCCTGGGTAAATACATTGTAAAGATGGGTAACAGCAGGACCCCACTGAAAATAGGATATTGCTTCTCAGCTGGCCTGTCCTGGGTAAATACCCAGTGTGTGTCCGTGATCTGCAGACTTTAAAAGCACAGGCTGTACAGCCAATCAGGCATGTTGTCCTCTTGTTTCTTTTTTCCAATCTTGCTTTGCTGCATAACTGTCTGCTGAAGCAGCCAAACTGAACCTGCTGACTTGACACTCGCTCACTGCTGTCCCTGCTTTTCCCTGACTTGGTTCCTACCTATGGTACTGCTGCCAGAAGCCCAGAAAGAATTCTTTGCTTTTCTGCCATCAGTAAGTTTGGTGACGGTCTATTGAAATGAATGTGTCTGTTACTGTGTGTTTGTTATATAAATATATTTATTCAACTCCAGCACTGTCTGTGGGGCTTTTTCATTTGGAGAAAAAAATATATACGGACCAACTCCTTGCCAAGTTGCCGAGGTAACCCCTCTCTGTCCTTCTCTCCCCTCTTGCTACCAGAATTTATTTTGATTGAAAATTGTTAGTTTAATAAATTTGCAAAAATGATTCAAAAGCTTAGCAAACCAGCCCTTTAAACTCATGGAGTGAGTGCACTAGAGTGGGCAGTAAGAAAAAAATGATTTACCATAGTAATCTTGTTTCTTCCCAGTGATACTCAGGTATTCATAACTTTCTGCAGTGTCCCTTTAAGCCAGAGCTGCCCGGAGAGGACAGAACACATGCAAATGATGGAACTCTTTGCATGTGACAACTATTCAAATGCTGCCTTGAAGTAACTGCCTTAGTTCTAAAACCCCTCAGATTTCCTGGATGCCTGGAAAGGCAGGCCCCAAAGAACTATGAATACTGAGTAGTATTAATAATCAATATTTATTTTATTTTGTTTAAACATTTGATGACCTGGAAAGGCACACTGAGCCAGGGCTCGTTTCCAGGTGTGACCCGGGGGAGGGGTACAAGGAGAATACAGGTTCAAACAAGGCAGAACATCAGCAAGAGCTGTATTAATAATAGAGGCAATGTTTACAAAATATACACAATATGTGCCAAGAAAACAATATATATACAATATGTACCAATTAGCATACAAATATATACAATATGTTCCAGGATTTCAGATAGCACTGTGTATGGCCACTGTCGATAAATACAATGAAGAGAGCACAGAAGAAAAAAGAGTGTGCGTGAACAAGAGAGCCAAGTGCCGTGTTCAATATGAATGGCACCAACATGATAAGTTTATGTGCTAGTATGAGTACAGATGATGACTCATCATGTGGGACACAGGAGAATACATTCAGTCCTAAGGAGAGAAGTGGGAGCAAGTTGAGTAGGGAAGGAGGCAGAGGTATAATTTGACAGAGGGATGAGAGGAGGCGTTACACAGGAGAGGGAACTGAGAGTTCCATAAGTATGGGAGACGATAGTGGAATGCTGCTTTGCCCATGTTAGAAGAGGGAGTATGGAGAGAGAGGAGGAGCGAGAGTCCATGGAGATCAGGGGGTATGACGAGGCTGGGGCTGGAGAGAGGAGTGAAGAGATATAGGAGGGGAGTTGGTTGAACCAATACTTGGAAATGAAGGATAGGGAGTGAATAAAATGTCTCTGAATGAGTGGGAGGAAGTTAAGGAGGACAGAAGGGAGCAGTGGTGAGTTCAGTAAGGAGAGTTTGAGGCAAAACGACAAAAAGCGTAATAGAGGGAGTCCAGCCGAGATAGGGCGGTGGAGCTGGCAGTGCCGTAGACAACATCGGCATAGTCAATGACAGGTAGGATCATTTTGGTTAGAAGTTCAGAGCGGACATAGAGATGGAGGGAGTCTTTGTTATGATATAGAACACCAAGCTTGAGGCAGAGTTTGGAGGCCAGGTAGTTGATGTGTGCGGTGAAATTTAACTGAGGATCGAGCCAGACCCCTAGGAATTTGTATGATTGGACAGTCTTTAAGGGGGAGCTGTCAAAGGAGATGATCGGGAAGATGTTTGCTGCCTTGGCTAGCCTTTGTGCAGTCCCAAAGATCATTGATACAGTTTTAGTGGTATTTAGCTTTAGTTGTGTAACCAGGTTCCAGTGTTAAGGGTTTTTTGATGTTATTTAGCTCCCGGTGCCTCCATTTATGTAACCCATTACCTGGTGAGCCTGGGTTTGGGGAGAAACATTCACTCGGCATCAAGGCTAGGTTTGTACTCCTGGACAGGGGCACCCAAGTAACTCCGGACACAGGAAGCAAGAACCGTGAATGTCTAAACCAGGAGTGGGATTCTAAAGTGGGACTTTTTTTCACTTACACACAGGAATACAAAGCAGGATGGACCCCCACGGGGCTACGCTCACTGGTGGTACAGAACTATAGAGGTCAGAACACATCGTCTTCATCATCACAACAACTTTTCCCTCAGGATCTGAACACACTGGGCTCTCAGCCCGAACTGGTACTCTCTCTATCCTGGATTCCCTGTCATGGCCCTCGGCCAGCACTGGTACACACTTTCCATATGGCATGGACATTTCTGCTGGTGGATCCCTTTACCACCCATGAGCACTTCCAAACTCTAAGGGAAAACACATATCCTAATCCCACGTCTGGGTACTTTCTGAGAACACTGGCCAAGTGCCCGGAAGAAAGCTATAGGTGCCCAAAGTGAATCCATGGAGGTAAATCTGGATTCTCCAGATGGGGGTTCTCCCACCTTTTGTCCCCAAATTCATACCCGGCCATTCATTTGGAGTCAACACCTTTCCTTTGAAACTCTCTGTTAGTAGAATGCTATCTCGAAATGTATATCACATTTCACAATCTACTGTCTCTGGTAACTGGTGTCCTGACTTGTAACGTTCTTTAAGTGGCTATGTCCATCCCTGTAGACCCCCACTGATTAGATGCATTTCAAGCCATACACAAACTTAAGTACTGTACTTTGCTGTCCTTTCCTGACCCACAGTAGCCGATACTTAACACAACAGTCTCGGTGAAACCATAGGCTGTCTGGCAGAGCAGACTCACCCTGGTTCTCAGGTGCCCACAGACTTCTCTCTGGGAAACAAAACATACTTCTCGGTGCCTCAGCACAAATCTTCTTTGCAGGCAGCTTCTCTTCCTCCAGTAGGGCCAGGGGAATTGCCCCTGAAGAGCTGGTCTGATTTCCCCCCCATCCTTCTCAGGGATGGGGCACTGGAACATCTGGGGTATGGTCTCAACCACTTCAAAAAGTACTCTTCTGTGTCCTTCTCCAGGGTGAGAACACACACCCTCTTCGGAGGTAGCTCAGAACAGATCTGAGGGCTCTGAGGGACTGCCAACTGCAGTGCACCTCCTCCCTCCACTATAGACTGCACAACACTCTGACTTTGAAAACCCCAAAGTTCTACCCTAACTCCCAGCTGCAACATTCCACTGTGGCTTATGCTGCTGAGAGAATTCTATGTGATGTCATCCCTCCA
Organism: Neoceratodus forsteri; assembly: GCA_016271365.2. Lineage (NCBI taxonomy): Eukaryota > Metazoa > Chordata > Ceratodontiformes > Ceratodontidae > Neoceratodus > Neoceratodus forsteri. The sequence goes on from CM057456.1 coordinate 32,545,079, forward strand.
GCTGAGCTGAGGCTGAGGACAAAGTGAGACAGTGTGAAACCCATTTAACTGGTGTTTCACAAGCTGCCTTCCCTGCCTTCCAAAAGATCTAAGTGGGATTCTAGTAACCCCGGGTGACAGGAGGGTTACAGTTGTTTTGCCTGAAATGATGACTGAACAGAATTGAAATCATGTTGTAGCACTGAATGTATAGTGGCAGGGTCAGGGCCGGATGCATATAAAATGGTGTCATCTGCATACATGTGCAGTAGTGATGTAGTGCAGGCAGATGGGAGTTTGTTTATAAAGATGGAAAACAGTATCGGGCTGAGAATAGAACCTTGAGGAACGCAAGACGAGATGGGGAGAGGGGAGGAGGTGAAATTAGCAATTTTAACTGATTGGAATCTGTTGGTAAGGTAAGATTTAAACCACTGAATGGTGGGAAGGGCAAGCCCAGTGTCCACAAGAGTGTCCAGTAGGAGTGGGTGGGATACCAAATCAAATGCCTTTGCCAGGTCGATGAAGACAGCTACAGTGAGATGTCCTTTATCTGCCACAGATAGGATATGGCCCATGATCCGGAGGAAGGAGGATAAGATGGAAGGGTTCTTCCTAAAGCCAGGTTGGTACTGGGATAGGAAATTCATAGTACGAAGGAAATTAGTCAGTCTGGCTTGCACCAACCATTCCAGGAGTTTGGATAGAGCAGGGAGGAGGGAGATTGGATGATAGTTCCAGGGGGGATATAGGGTTGCCTCCTTTGTGGAGAGGTATGTCGCATGCTGATTTCCATGCTTTTGGGATGACTCCTGTAGAGAAGGACACATTTATAATATGAGCAAGGGGAAGTGCAATAGCAGGGGCAGAAAGGAGTAGGAGGCTGGGATGTAGGCCGTCTGGGCTGGATTTGGTTGTGTTGAGGGATAGCGAGGCTCGCAGTACCTCATTTGTGGAGGTAGGGGCAACAAAGAGGTTTACTCCTGGCCTAAGCCTAGAGGAGGAAAGAGGGGCAGATGGTGAAGTAGATGAGATTGAAGCGGGCGTGGCACAGGCGGTGAAGTAGGAATTTAGGGTACCCACCACTCGGGTGGGTTCCTGAAGTTTAATATTATTATGGTGCCTGTTTGTTGGGATGGGCTGATGATAGAGTGAACAATGTTCAAAAATGAGGAAGAGTGAGCAGTGCTTAGTCGTTTTTTCAAACAGTCCGCCTTAGCTTACCAGATAGCTTTTACACAGGCATTTCTTGCTGAGTTATATAATTGCCTTGAGTGAGGGGAGTGGCAGGACATGAAAGCAGACCAAGCTCTGTCACACGCCTTGCACATAGCAATTATTGGGGCAGAGATCCAGGGATGATGTCACTTCCTGACCCTGACCCTGCTAGGGGCATGGTGGTCCCAGACGCCCTTGAGGATAGCAGTGAAATGTGCCAAGGTGTTGTCAACCGAAGAGGAGGAGAAGATAGGTGCCCAGTCAGCATTATGTAGGTCAGATAGAAGGGAGTTTTTGTTGATGGCAGAGAGAGGATGGGTTTCAATATATTTTGGGACATATTTGGGGAGATGAGCTTTTCTTGTGCAGTATGTGATGCAGTGATCACTTAGTGCTGGATTGAGGACACCTGTCTTGGACGTACGGTGAGGGTGGGAGGAAAGGACCCAGTCTAAGAGAGAGTGGTTTGCAGAGCGGGTATTGTATCTAGTGGGTTCAGAAATCAGCTGAGAAAGATTTAGTGATTCTATTTTGGAGATTGCTGATTTGGATGAAGGTGCCAGCCAGTCAAGGTTATAGTCCCCCAGTAGGATTAATTAGCCTGATTGTGCGGGGGGAGGGGGGTGAATAGCTGAGATGCAGGAAATTAAAACATCTTGGTTTAGTCAAGGAGATACATAAACAGCTGCAATGAAGATAATAATGAATAATGATAATAGTGATAGTTAGACCCATAACCCCTTAAATAAACCCTCCAACTGGAGGGGAAAACACAACAGATACCCCCAAAAATGTCAGAATCACCTGAAAGAAGGGGAAAAACACAACATAAACCTTGTTTACCAAAATTGTGCCAGAAAGTGGCATGTATACCCCTGAGAGCACAGCATGCAGGAGTGCAGAGGCTAAAGGTTTTAGAAGGGGAGGTAGGGTGGGAAGTTATGAATACCTGAGTATCACTGGGAACGATTACTATGGTAAGTAATTTTTTCTTCTAACCCCAGTGTAATCCCTAGGTGGTGCTATCCCAAGGGCTACTACCCCTGCCTGCTTGGCTAGTAACAGGTTAAGGGGCCTGGGTACTGAAACGGGTGCCTCCACCCAGAGGTCAGGGTTGTTAGTGTTCAAGCTAACCAGGCACAGCCCTCCAGGACACTGTAACCCCCTCTTTCCCTTCTAGTGGCCTGAACAATATACAATAATCACGTTCACAATGACCCTTATTCACCATGCAATTGCCTCCACTGTTTGCACTTACCACCAGGGCTGGTTCATCTAGCTCGACCCTGGGGACCTCCTGTAAAACATGGTTATGCACAGCAAATAGCAACAGTACAGTACTCTTGGCACAAACTGGAACCACAGTCAGGTTAAATGCAAAAAGAGTTACTGTAGATCTGATTTATTCAGGGGACTTGAACAAGGGAGGGGTGTAATCAGGTTGAATGGCTTAAAGGCTAAATCAATCAGACAGTTATGCATGCACTTCAGCATCCCTACACAGTCACACAGTCTGGGTACCCAGGTAGGAGAAAGGTGGGCTAGCCAGGAACATTGCCCGGGGTAGGCTGGCGTCGCAGCTGGTTGGGGCCCTGTGATGGAAGAAAGCAACATGCACAACACACACTATTTGTAATTCGGAGCCAGAGGGCTCAGTTCATGAAGAAAAAGGCAACAAAGCAATCAGATGACAACACTTTAGATTTAGCTGTTGTTGAGGGGAGCTACCCTGATGATTACTCATGATGCCCAATACGGGACACAGGCAGGATAAAATCGAGACTGCAGGTTGTTGAGCTGGAATGCCAGGAGAAGCAGGGCCCACACGAATCACCGAGGCATCATTCCTGTTCAAGGTGTTGAGCAGGGGGCTGGTCCCCAGGCAGGTCTCTCATCGATGACTTTCTCTGTGTAGTGAGCATTTTGGCCAGGCCAGTGTGGCAAAGCCCAGGCCAAATGGAGATAAATATGGATTTCAGTCTGTGGAGCTGGATGCAGCCTCCAGCAAGCAAAACACAGTTCAGACACACAGTGGGGAACCAAATCACGACCCACTATCAGCACACAGCACATTTACATGCAAGGGAAATTCCACGTAGCAGGCAAATGGCTCTCCGGTCGCAATTACAAAGTCCCTGCACAATCCGGGAGTTCAGAGGTAGCTTGAAGTCCTGACAGGCCTCTTGCATTCAGCAAATCTTCAGTCTTCTTCAGCTAAGAGCCTGGTCACAATTCAGTGGCTTAATTCGTTCTCACAACTCGGATTCAGTCCGAAATAAACTCTCTTCTCCCTCTCAGGGGCAGCAAGCAACAGGCAGGCCAAAACTCAAGCCTTTCCACAGTTCTCCCACGCAAAACTACGCAGGTCTGCTGCTCGACTATCTCGAGCTATTACTCCTTCACTTCCCAACTCAGATCTGACTGAAACTGCAAGCAGTCCGGGACTTTCCCCAGGATCCAAAAGGTTCAGCTGGCTGATTTGTCTGTCAGTCACAACAAGGGCTCCCCCTCCAGGTGCATTTAGGTGTCAAAGCCCAAAACTACAATTCCTACAGAATTTTGCTCCCACAAAGCCACTGGGGACAGGCTCCATTTTAGAGTCCCAACAGTATTGATTGGCCCATTCTGGCAGTTTAGGACCAAGATGGTGGAGATAAACAGAACTGTCCATGCTACAAAGAAGGCAGGTTAGACAAACTACAATATCATTAACACTCTAATAGATATTCAGCAAACAAGTACATCTTCTGACAGAGCTCCTTATGCGCAATTAACGATGGCAGAATGGAGTGATTATCTGGCAGCCCAGGTGGGACTCGAGCATAAAAACACTCAGCCTCCTCCCAGATTAATTGTAAATGCAATTTAGGCAGCTCTTAAAGAGACAGTACACAAAGGCTATACAGGCACTGTCTGGCAATAACGTTTAAACTGCTAAAACGCAGGACATCAGCCTGGCAGTGAGCATTTAGGCAAGCTCAAGGAAGACTTTTCAGGAACCTCCATTTATGGGGGGGGGGGGTTACACCAGTAATACTAAGGTATTCCTAACTTTCTGCAGACTATGAAGCAGTAACTTTGGAGGTGGGCACAGAACCTTATTTTGGAAACAGGCTTTGCAGGACTGCTGTGCCAAACCTAGCATCACCCCTGGACTGAATATCCAGGTTGTAGTGCTTCATAAAGGTGTGTACTGTTTTCCAGGTAGCTGCTTTACAGATGTCAACTAGTGGAACATCTCTGGCAGCTGCTAAGGTAGCAGCTGTCCCTCCTGTGCAGTGGGCCCTCAATCCTGTTGGAGTCTGCCTTCCAGCTTTAGTGTAACAGAACTGGATACACTGGACTCGAGAAATGATGCTGGGTTACCCTTTCCCACATCCCCGTAAGTCAGGAACAGCTGTTTCTTGTCCAGCCTCTGGTCATTAGTGGCTGTCAAATAGTAGCTGAGAGCTCTTTTGACATCCAGACTGTGAAGTCTTCTTTCACCAGAGGTGGAGTGCCCAGTGAAAAAGACAGGCAGAGTAATGGTTTGGTTCAGGTGAAAATCAGAAACCACCTTGCAGAAATTTCCTGTTTGTGCTCAGGACCACTTTATCCCTGTGGAATGAAATGTAGTCCTGTTCAATGCAGAGAGCCTGAAGCTCAGTGATTCTTCTTGCAGAAGTCATTGCCACTAGGAAAACTGTTTTCCAAGTGACATATTTCAGATGAGCAGAGGACATGGGCTCAAAAGGAGGTCCCATGAGTTTGGCTATGCACACATTAAGGTCCCATGCTGGCACCAGTTCCCTATGAGGGGGGTGCAAATGGGTAATACCCTTGAAGAACCTCTTAAAGATAGGATCTGAAGCTATTGACACCTTCCTTCCAGCAGACATGTAAGCACATGCTGCAGCCAGGTGGAGTACAATTCCATGGAATGCAAATATGAGAGGTAATCAAGAACAGCTGGAACCCCAGCATGTGATGGTACCAGCTCCCTGGCTGAGCACCAGGCAGAAAACTGCCTCCATTTTGAAGCATAGGTTTTCTTAGTGGTAGGCTTCCTGTAACCTCTCAGGATGTCTAAAACAGCTTCAGAGAGGTGTAGACCTGCATATTCTAGGTCTTCAAGAGCCAAGCTTTGAGATTGAGAGACCTGAGGTTTGGATACAGGAGTCTTCCCTGGTTAGAGGCACCAGATTTTGGGGTGCCCAAAAGGGCACACTTAGTCCCTCCCCCAATGAGCCCTTGTGCCAGAACCCGAGTAAATAGGTTTACTGTCTCCACCACCTTCACAGTTCATTTACAAGGAGGTCCTGGGTAGAAGAGAGTAAAAAAAAAAATTATAAAAATAATAATAACACAACAGGATATAGAAGGTGCATGAAGAATATTTGGCATCTGGAAAAGAGGACATGTCCTCGTAAAAGAGGACATTTGGTAACCCTACCCCTGGTTGGAGGTGAACAGGTTGTGCCTCCGAGGGAGATGTATTGGCTCGACTACAGACATGGAGAGCAGAAGAGAGTACCATGGCTGCCTAGGCCAGTCTGGGGCTATTAAGATCATCGATGCTGACTGGGACCTGAGCTTGAGCAATACCCTGTACACCAGAGAGAAGGGAGGAAAAGCATATAGGTGCTTCCCTGACCAGTCCAAAGCCAGAGCATCCAGGGGTAGTGTACCCCAACCTGGTGGACTGAAACAGTATTGTGGCAGGTGGTGGTTCTGGAGGGATGCAAACAAGTCTATCTCTGGGGGTGCCCCACCTCCTGAAGATTATTTCCACCACTTGCCTGTTTAGGGTCCATTCATGATGGGCCTGGTTTATTCAGCTCAGAGCATCTGCTAGGGTGTTGTTCTTTCCTGGCAGATGGACAGCATGTTGGGAAACTCCTAAGGAGTAAGCCAGGCTCCAAATTTTCATGGCCTCTGTGCAGAGAGGACCTGACCTGGTGCCTCCCTGCTTATTTATGTAGTACATTGTGGTGGTATTGTCTGTTCTGACCTGTACCACCTTTTCTTGTACCAGTGTTGTGAAGGCTTTTAGTGCCAGACACACTGCTCTGAGTTCCAACAAGTTTATATGTTGGAGTGACTCTGCACTTGACCAAGTGCCCTGGGTTGTGTGGTCCCCTAAATGTGTGCACCACCCCACTAAAGATACATCAGTTGTGAGAACAACTGATGGGGACTCTTCGTTGGAAAGGAACCCCTTACTTCAGGTTGGATTCCTCTTTCCACCACTGAAGTGCTTGTAACAATGTTTTTGTTACTGGAATCAGCTTCGAAAGGGGATCTCTTCTCTGGCACCATTGTGCCCTTAGGTGGAACTGGACGTCTCTCATCTGAAACCTGGAGCCTAGGACTGTGCTTGTAGCTGCAGCCATGTGGCCCAGGAGCTGTAGGAACTGTCTTTCAGTTTTTTCCTTGTGCAGGCTGAATGAATTTGTGATCAGCTGGAGACTTCTTACCCTGTCCAAAGACAGGTAGGCCCTGCCCTGCAGGGTGTTGATCTCTGCTCCTATGAATTGCAGCACCTGTGCAGGTAGAAGAACTGATTTTTTTTTGTGATTTAACAAGAACCCCAGGAACTCCAGAAGCCCTTGGGTGGTCTGCAGATGTTGTCTGACCTGGTCTGGTGATTTTCCTACCACCAGCCAGTCGTCCAAGTATGGAAACACCCTGTCTTCGAAGGTGTGCCACGACCACTGCCAAGCACTTTGTGAATACCCTTGGGTCCGAGGTTAGGCTAAAAGGCAGGGTTGAAAACTGGCAATGGTCTGATGGGAGTCTGAACCTGAGGTATTTTCTGTGAGACTCCCTTATGGGGATGTGGAAATAGGCATCTTTTAGGTCCAGTGATGCCAACCAGTCTCCTTTTTGGAATGTTGGCAGAATCAGTGCCAGAGTTACTATTTTGAACTTTGTTTTTTTCAAATGCTTGTTTAGTACTCTGAGGTCCAAGATAGGCCACCACTCCCCATTTTTGTTTGTGGTAAGGAAGTACCTTGAATAGAAACCCTTTCCTTTCTGCTGAGCTGGGATAGGTTCCATTGCACTTGACAGCAGCAGGTTTCGAACCTCTGCCTCCAGCAGCTTCTTTTCTGCAAGGGAGGGTGAACTGAACACCCTGGTTCTCAGAAAAGGAAGGGATTTGAAATTCAGAGACAGTCCCTGACTCACTACCTCTAGGACACACTTGTCCGTGGTGATCCTTTGCCAAGCCTGGAGGTAGTGAGAGAGTCTGCCTCCGACAGGTAGAGAGGAGGCGGCCTGTGAAAACACGTCAGGGTGTTTGTTTGCTCTGAGGGTGGGTTTGAGATCCCCGCCTGGAATCCCTTCTGCCCTTACCTCTGAAGTACCCTTGCTGGGGGTACTGTTGGTACTGGGGTGCAGCCATTGCCTGGAAAAAGGGCCTAGTATGAAAGGACCTGCCCCTGCCTCCCCTTCCATAGGTTCTGGTGGATGGTGAGGCTTTCTCCTTAGCAGAATTGCTCTTGAAGGTGGCCTTATATTCATCCACCTTCTTCATATAAGCCACTGTTGATTCACCAAAAAATGAATTTCCCTCCAAGGGGAAGTCCAGAACCTTTGTTTGAGTGTCCTGGGTAAGATTTGTAGCTCTTAGCCAGGCAAACCTACGTTGAACAACAGTGTTTGTCATCCAACTGGCTGCTGTATCACTGGTATCAGCAGCATTTGGAACTGATACTTGGCTGCCTCTAAGTCAAACCTGGCAGTTTCTGCCAGGTCATCAGACAAAGGTGAAGGGGCCTTTTGTGCCATGGCCAGTATAGACTGCCATAAAGACTTTTGGTACTGGGCAGCGTAGGCCTGGAAATTTGCCTGTCTAATAGCCAAGGAAGTTGACAAGTATCCTTTTTTGGCCATACTGTCAATCTTCCTGGACTCCTTTTCTGGTGGGTGAGAAGCCAGAGGCACCTTAGCCTTGTCACAGGCAGCTGCCTGCACCACCCCCTGGTGGTCAGGGTGGGAAAACAGAAACTCGGCCCCTTCTCTTTCCAATTGGTACTTCTTATCCAGCCTCTTATCAAGAAGGGGGACAGAAGTAGGGGTCTGTAAAATCTTCAGTGCCTCTTCCTTGAAGAATTTATTGACAGGCAAGAGGAGTGCCTGTCTATATGGGGGGGGGGTAAACCCCATCATTTCGAGGTATTCCACCTCTTCTTCATCCTCTGTTTCTTCACTTGTGGTGATGTCCAAAGCATCAGTCATTTCCTCACAAAAGTAAAATGTGAGGAATAATCCTCAGTGGTTCTAGGAGGTGAACCAAAATCTTGCTCAGGGGATACCTCAGGCTCAATAGGTTCCCCTTCCTCCTCCTCCTCCTCCTCCTCACATTCACCATACTCCCCTTCCTCCATAAATGAGGATTTACCTGTGCTGCCAGTCTGTCCAGCTGGGGCCTGAACAGGTGACTGCTGGCCAGTGAGAAAAAGACATTGTAAGGCCTGTATCACTTTAAAGGCCTGAGCTATTTTTTGAGGAGAAGGCAGAGCCAGAGCACCCACAGAAGTCCCCGTTTTCTCAGTTGGGGATTCTGTGTGCTTTATTTTCTTTGTCTTTTTAGAGGGAACCAGGGGGTCAGCCAGTTCAGCAAGCCTTTTAGTACCCTTATCACCCGTCTCAGGGGTTGAGGCAATTATTGTAGTGGTTTCACCCATAGCAGAAGAGGGTATCGGCTGGTCAGAACCAGAGGGAGGGACCCTTAGGTGGAGGAAGTTTTTTTCTTAAGCCGTTTCTGGAGTTTCTCCACTGTTTTCTCTGGGAAGGTTTTACAGATATCACAGTTTTCCTTAAGGTGATGATAGCCAAGGCAAGCCTCACATGAATTATGCTTGTCTGCCTTAGCAAACACTTCCTCACAATCAGAACAATTTTTAAAATCAGGTTCACCGGTTTTCTTTTTAGGTTTCTCTGACATTTTATCAGTAACTGATAAAAATGTTAACCTTTAAGTAATGTTAAAGTTTTAACAAAAGTTTAGCGGTTGCGGTCACTTCCGGAACTGATAAGGAACCAATGGGAATTAGAATCGATGCAGAAAATGAACCGATACTAGCAGTTCAGTGACTGATAAAGTGGTTACAAAAATAAATATTTTTAAATAAATATAAGCTAAACTAATGGGGTTTTTTAGTTAGAAACCCCTCAAAATAACTAAAATAACTTGGTTCCCCACCAGTTATAACGAACCAGGAGGAACTGATAAAAAATACTAAAATAACGCTAAAACTAGGTTTAATTATGAATAACAATAAGCAAAAGGCAGCAAAGGAAAGAAAAAAGATACTTATTTATTTTTATAAGTTTCTTCACGTCACAGGAACAAGTTGAAGAGCAAGACTCCAAGTGAACTTTACAGGCAGAGAGTGAAATCTGAGGGGTTTTAGAACTAAGGCAGTTAGTTCAAGGCAATATTTGAATAGTTGTCACGTGCAAAGAGTTCCATCATTTGCATGTGTTCTATCCTCTCTGGGCAGTTCTGGCTGAAAGGGACACTGCAGAAAGTTAGGAATACCTGAGTATTACTGGGGTTAGAACACGGTCCAGGGACCAGGGTAGCTGTTTGTTTGTTTTCCTTATATGACTGCTGTCCTGTGGTACAAGTGCTGAATTGTTAAATTGTTCTCACAGTTTGTATTTTCTGTACCACATGGACATCCTTCTGGACTACAAAATGGTGACGGGACCATCTGTGAATTGTCTGGTGCTCTAAATTATTTTTCTTGGACATCAATTTTTTTCTGCAGTGTTCAGCATCACAGTATTCTGTTTTAACCTGTATAATCCCAAACCTTCCATCATTCCATGCAGCACAAATGACCCTCTGGATAAAGCTGTTTGCAATTGTTTGTGTTTCATTTTCCCATTATCATATGCAAGGCCCCTGGAATTCTGCGGTTCTGTGGTTGCAGAATTTGCATCATGCCGCAGAATTTGCATCATGCCGCAGAATATATATAGTGCCGCAGAATTCACTGTTTTTGGTGAATTTTCATATAAATATACTGTTATAGTGTCAGGCTTTCTTTCCCACCTCGTTTATCCTGAAGCCCCTCCTCTACGCTCAGCATATGATGTCATCAATGACATCACATCATATTTAGCCAATGGCAGGACTGCATTCTGCCAGAGAAATGAATAAATCATGCCGCAGAAATCAGAAAATGTTGCCGCAGAAGTCAAGGAGCCCTGCCGCAGAAATCAGAAAATTCTGCCGCAGAACACCAGGGCCCCTGATCATATGCATGGCTTTCTTTGTTGTGTGTTATGACTAAATGGTTTCTCTGTCTTTTCCCATTTTTTTTTCACTCACAATGCTCCAGGAAACAAATTGTGTTTCAACTCAGTGTGCCTTCCTACTTCAAAAAGTTTCAATAACTAAAATAATTGAAATGAATATCTTTTAAGTTCTAAGACTAGCAGTAGTAGCAGAACAGTACAGCACCTAGGAGCTGCTGTGTGCTCCCACTGGAGGCAGTGCTTCTGTTTCCATGCAGACAACTAAAAACATTTATATAAAATGACAGCACCAAAGGAGTGAGGTGTAGGTAAGTTTGTAAACATTGTAGACAAGTCACTTTTTTATTAAACAATAAGGCACGATGGGGGAGGCATTATGGTGGAATAATGGCCCATCTTGGGTGGGTTGAAGCATGAGGTGAAGCTAAGTGCTTCCACCACCCAAGAAAGGGCTGTTATCCTATCCCACCATAATACCCCCCATCATGCCTTATTGCGATTATGAAATGAGTCCCAACACTATAGTAAACTAAAAATAATATATATCTCGGTGTGTTTTAAATTAAATATGGAGAATTAATTCAAAAGAGAAAAAGTAGTGCCTATCTGCTCGCTGTTGCTTTGTGCCCACTCGCTGTGGCTGACTTCCCGCTCTGGTACTTCTGAGTCTTGATCCTGCTGTGGTCTCTGTCACTACTGTCCATTTCAGGAATTTAAAAAAAGTAGCGTTCCTGACTGCTGGCAAGTGTGGGAGCCTGTCTGACTATTTTTTTTAAATCTCCTTTTAAATCTGCAATTATGGAGTGTGTAGGAGCTGCCGGTGTAACTGTGGAAGCATGAGCATGTGGGAGCCGGTGATTTAAATCACGGTTGGCAGCTGCTGTCAAAGACAGGAATGTTACTTTTTGTTTTTTTGTAACTGGCGAAATGGACAGTAGTGACAGACAGGGTTGGGACTCAGAAGTAGTGGAACGAGAAGTCAACGACAATGAGTGGGCAGTCAGCGATAGCAAGTGGGCAGTCAGTGAGACCGGGGAGTGATATGCCTTAGCTGGTAGTAAGGAGGTCTGACTGTCAGGAGTTACTTTCACCCGGGCCATTGTGCTCGGATAACAGCATGGCTTAAAGCAACTCTCAACAAATCAGGAGCTGAGATTCTTAGTACCCATTTCATAATTTTGTATAAAGCTTTGAAATCATGAGGTCTGACACATGCAGACTTGTTTTGCTGTATGCTTATGGAGTAACTGCTGCCATCTTGTTTGTTTGCATTCCAAGCCTATCCTTACAACACAAAATGTATTTATTTATTTTTATTTATTTAGTTTTTGTTTACCGGGTAAGGTGTCGTAGCCACAAAATATGACCATTTTCAGACACGACCTGGGAGGTTACAATACAAAATTGGCAGACAAAACAAATAACATGTATAGTTCAGAGGTAATCAACTATACAAGCAAAAATCTATACAATGTTCTGTGATATAAACAGTATTGCTAATATGACAGAGACAATGGCAGCAAAATACACAATAGTACAAAACATAAGCATACAATTATAGTGCAGTAGAGTTTAACATGTAATACATGGTAAGTGCTACATATAACAATAACAAGGGGTCAGAGCAAAACTGAACATTTTGAGAGCTGAGTAAGGGGATATCAAGTACCCTATGGGGGTTTAAAACAGGAACATAGGGCATGTTTGACAAGGAGAATGTGATGCATCTGTTTAAAAGCAATATGACTAGTAGCAGAGCGAACATCAAGTGGTAGGGAATTCCAATATTTTGGGGCCAGGCAGGAGAAAGCTGAGGTTCCGTTTAGGGTTCTGTACCTAGGGAAGTATAGTAGAGAAAGTCCAGTAGAGCAGAGGCCATATGTGGGGGACAGAGGCACCAGCATGCCTGCAAGAGAGGTAGATAGTTTAGTTCTGATGATATTGTCCAGCAGAGTACCAAGGGCAAGGAGTCAATTGGCAGATGGAGAAGGCCATCTAAGGTCTGCATATAGCAAGCAATGGTGCTTCAAATGTGGGGAAGCTTAGGCATAATGGCAGATACCATTGTACGTTGTATCCCACTTACTTAGAGTGGTTTTCAAAGCATTTATGTAGGTGACTGCACCATATGCAAAGGTGGAAGTAGGTTACTCGTAGAAATAGCCAATCTAGCTGAGGGGGTAAGCATCTGACTAGTCCTGTAAGCTATTCTGAGTTTGGAGTTCACTAACTTGCAGGTGTCGATGATGTGTTGTTCAAAGTTGAGAGTTTCATCAAGCAGGACACCTAAATACTTAAATGAGATTACTTTCATAAGGGGGGAGCCATTTGCACAGGAGATGTTGAAAAGGTTGCAGTTTGTTCTAAGTTTGGTTGCAGATCTGAAGAGCATGCCCCGAGTTTTACTTATATTTAGGATAAGCCTTTTGTTGTGGATCCATTCTTGCATTATGAGAAATACGGATGTTAGTCGATTATTTATTTCTTCTATGTTTGCAGAGGAAGTGTAGAGACCAGATCATCTGCATGTAAGATTGTTGAGCACCAAGGGGTGTTAGAAGATATGTCATTTATAAAAAGGGAGAAGAGAAGAGAAGAGGCCCCAAGATGGAGCCTTGAGGAACACCAACATTGATAGGCGCAGAGTCTGACACTGCAGAGTTAATTGTTACCTGTTGTCTTCTATTGCTTAAGTAGCTCTGGAACCAGTTTGTGGCTTGCTCTGAGAAACCAATGAAGCTAAGGCAATCATGCAGAAGAGGGTGATCTACAAGATCAAACACCTTTGTGAGGTCAATGAACACTGCACCAGTCATGGGACCATGATCCATAGCAGTAAGGGCATTATTTGTAAACTGTATCAGAGCGGTAGAGGTGCTATGCCCCTTGCAGAAACCATGTTGAGCAGGTGATAAGAGGGTATTTTTAGAGAGGAACTCGGTGACCTGTATAGCCACTAATTTCTTGAGTATTTTGTTTAGTACTGATAGAATGGCTATGGGCCTATAATTAGCTATGTCCTTCTTGTCACCTTCCTTAAAGACTGGGGTGACTTTTGCCAATTTCATATGTCCAGAACATGATATGGCAGAGACAGTGTAAATATTTTAGCCAATGGGGCCACAATAAAAGGAGCAGCCAGCTTCAGGAGTTTAGGCTCTAGGTAGTCGAAGCCTACACTAGTACTAGCAGAGATTGAGTTTAGTAGTTTTAGAACATCAGCATTTGGAATAGCCTTAAAATAGAAGGGTGGATGTATGGGCACGTTTGTGTGAGTAATGGGCACCAGGATGCGATTTACTGTGAAAGAGGCAGTGTATTTGGTGAGATCAGTAAAGTATTTGTTGAAAGAATTTGCAGCGGTGGTGGGGTCATTACAGTGCATACCATTGAGGATCATATCATTCATGTGTTGAGACTGGTTTGAGCCCAGGAAGGATTTTACATGTGTCCAGAATTTCTTTGGGTCCCCAGCAGCTTCCAGCAATAGACCTTTGCAGTATGAGCTTTTGGCAAGCCTGATTTGATTTTTGCACATATTGTGCTGCTTTCTGTAAGTGTCATATTCACTTTGCTGACCCAAGGTTTTGTTGCTGTTCCAACTTTTGTCATGTGCCCAGAGGGAGGTGAAAAGTTCTACGTGCAGTCATCTAGTCTGTTCGGCCCTAACGCGCCGATTCCGTTTAGATGTATGTATGTCCTGGAGGGATAAGAATATAGAAAGAAAGAGTTTGAGAGCAGATTCAATGTCTTGGGACTGGACAATAGGGATCCAGTTTACAGAAGAGATGAAGAGATATCACAGGGACACTGGTTTACCATGATTGAGAAAGAGCAAATTCCATTTTGCACATTGGAAAAACCGGTATTGTCACCGGTGTCTGCCAATCCAAAATCCATTTTTACCGGTGTTTTGTTTTGGGTACTTTATTTAACAAATTTTTGCTCTGCTACCATGCATATTAGCAATTTTGACATCCACTATTGTACATACATCCATCCTTGCACCAATTGTGTTATTTTGATAGGTACAAGATGTGATGGCAGCAGCAGCACAGTCGTGTCCAATCCTCAAGTGCGATGGCAGTGTCAACAGCACTATGGCCTCGCTCTATCCCTCAGATACTGCACTGTAGCTCCCACCCTCTATTGCATTGTCTGCAGAAGGACTATGGCTCCAATTCCTCAGGTGTTACAGCAGCAGCAACAGCACTATGTCCCTATTCCTCAGGTTTGACTGCAGCATGACCTCATCCCTCAGATGTCATGGTGACACCAACACAGCCAACTCCTCCAGGTGCCAACACAGCTTCTCCCCATGGTGCCCCCCCCAGATGCAACAGTGTGCACAAATACAGCCAATCCAATCACCAAAAATTGCACGCAGGTAAGCTCTTCCCAAGCACCAACACAGACAACAGCCCTGAACACAGGATAGCCACCCATGCAACCAAATCCATGGTTTAATGAATTTCTCTGCCCAGTCACCCATTTTCAGTGGGTTCTACTGAGCAATGCCATGGTATTTCCCTGTTAGGCATGGATATTTTCCCAATGCCCCCCAACCAGACTTATGCCCCTCTATGACATTGGTACCATGACTTTGTACTTTGGTCTATGCTATACATCAAGGAACCTTTGCTCTGCATGTCTTGTCATATCACTAATTCAGAAATGAATAAAATGAAATACAGAGAACAGCTGCATTAAATAAAATAGCGTTTATAAAAAATTTGCAGAAAGGAATAAATAGAAATACAAAAACATCCATACAGTAAAAATATACAAAAGTATTAAAAAAACATAAAAAGGTGCAGGTGTAATACGAGAAACCAAATCCTATACAATCTATACAAAACTATTATAAAACGGTACACTGAAAGTGTAGAAACAGTGGAGAACAGACATTTGAATGGAAACCCATATATACGGTAAAATATGCAAAATGTGGAACATATAAGTACAGCAATTAAACTAAAGTTGTATCAAAGAAAATGTGTAAAGCCTGACTATATAACTACAGTGAGAAAGCAAGTGAACTAAAACATACAGTATATAAACACATGGGGTATCTAACCAACTGTAAATACTATAAATACATTAAATGTGCAAAGGCATATATGAAATGTGGAAAACTGTGCAATAGTATAAAAGGTGTTCCTCACATCATGTGTATTAATGGGGTAGCATATGGTGTCCTGGAGAACCAAGACATGTATGCACAGGATAGGCTGCACCAGTTTGTAGAGCTCAGGGATTCTAAAGAAAAATCTGGGACAGTTTATTATGGAAAAGTATAACTTAAAGCTGGCAGGGTGATTGTGTGGGGGTGGGCAGTAAACCACGCCACCATGCAAAGGAGTCCATCAGTCTCCAACCCCCCCAATAGACAGGCAGAAGGAGTGAGCCATCAAATCTCTATTCGGCAAAGAAGGGGAGGGGAAAGGAAAACTGTTAAGAAGGAGGGTGGGTAAAGCAAGGGTCAGAGAAGGTGCAAGTACTAAACAAGTACTGCTGTTTAGTGTTTACCAGTGATGGTGGGGGACAGGGGTCCAACTTTGGGTGACGAATTATCCTGGGGAAGGGTGACAGACAGGGCACATGTGGAGAGAAAGGGAGCTCAACATGTACAACCTAGAAGATAGAAAGGAACTGGACATGAGTGAGACCTTCAAGTACCTAAGAGGCCAAAAAGAGGGAAGGACAACAGGGGCAACAGTCTGAAGTTAGAGGGAGGAGCCAGCCCATTATTTCATGGCGAGGGTGACACTGGTGACTGGTTTGAATACGCTAATAGAAGTATACAAATGGGCATCAGACATGTGGAAACCATGCTAAAATATATAATCCAGCTACTTGTTGTACATGAGCTGGGATAGCAGTTCCAGATTTTCTACCAGCAGGTTCCTCCTTTGATCTGTGTGGATCTGTCCATATACAGAGAAGGATCTCTCCACAACTGCACTTGACACAGGTATCCAGATAGCTTGTAGAGCAGCTCTGGAGAGTACAGTTAGTTGTGACTGCCTTGAAAGCCAGTACTGCCCAACATCCAACTCCAATATGCTTGGAAGTTCCCTTATGTCCTCCCTAGCATATACATCCCAGTCATTTTGCAGTTCTGTTTGGTTGTACAGTGCTAACAGAGGAATGTCACTGGCATGCCGTGTCAAATCCCTATTCAGTTTTGGTAAATTTCGGTCCAAAAAATGGGCAAGCTTTAAAGAATTCAACTGATGGGTTTGTGTCCATATGCTTAGAAAGCTTGTTTAAAGTGACACCAAATGCTCCTTGGAAAAGGGCAACATTTTCCTGCTTAACCCGTGGCCTCATAGCCTGCAAGTACCCGTCAGTTCTGTCACCAAATCGTTCCATCTTCAAGACTCCTGCTTCAAACTGCTTTTTGATTTTGCTAATAGTGTCATACAGCAAAACAGCCAAGGGGTTTTTCTTGCTTTGCAAAAGCTCGATTGCATCAATAAGGTCAGTGCAGTTTTCAGCAATGAATGTAGTTTGTACCTGCAGCTCTGTGAACCATTCTTCAAATAGTTTTTTTAAGGACCTCATGGAGTTGGCATCACTGGTTTCATCATTGCAGAACTCTCGCAGGTGTTCCAGATATGCAGAGTAGTATTTTACTGCTTCGAACCAGGTGTTCCAATGGGTCAAGACAGGAACAGGAGGCAATATTTTTTTTTTCGCACCCCCCTCTCCTCCAGGAATGAAATGTACTCTCGCTTATGTTTTGGTGATTGTTGAAAGGCATGTTTTATAAGTGCCACAAGCTTATTCACCTGATCAAAGTGGTCAATCCAGGTATCGCCCACCAATGATAAAACGTGTGCCCAACAACCCACATGGACTACATGGTCACCAATTAGGCCATGTAATACATCATTAAAGCACTTTGTCATGTAACGTGCATTGTCACTAACAAATGCTACCACTTGTTCAATCTCCACACCATATTTATGCATGGTCTTTAAAACACTTTGGGCAACAGTGGAGTGGTTTACCGCTGTTAGCTCTACGGTGTCTGCTATTATAGATTTTGCACCCTCCATTACAAAAATAATGTTCATTACACAGCAGGAGTATGCATCAGTTGTTTCATCGCACATTGCTGCGAGTGTCTTGCCTCTTACCAGCTGGCTAATTCCCTCCTCCATTCCCCTATTTAGTCAGGGCAAGTAATTCTGTCGTAAAGTGTTTGCCTTTGGAAGCACTCCATTCCTTTGATATACTTCCCCATCCAGTCTCTCAAGCAGGGCTGATCCAGCTTTTCAATTGGTATATTGGCACCACACCAAGCCCTCAATGTGTCCAAAACAGTTTCCTCCCTTGCAGCAGCTGCAGCTGTTGTGGCATTAAAACTGCTGTGCAGGGTCACCTGTCTGCTGTTAATCTTCTGGCTTGTGTTCTTGGTGTGGTTTTTTGCTTTTACAGTGATCCACCACTGTGTCCTTCCTGATGTGGTCAACAGGGTGATCACAGAAGTGACAGAACATCTTCCCTCCATCTTCATACATGCCATAGGACTTGAATTGCAACGCTTTGGGTCTTTAGTAGTAACAGATGAGATTTTGGCCATTTTGCTTGGTGGTGGTGTTGCCATTGCTACACGTGTAGTGTGGATGACTCCCAACAAACTAAAATTGAAACAGTTGGGAGATATAGAAAATATATTTACAATTGTGCAGCACAACTATTAAAATTTCACAACTAATTACTCAATCTCTCAAATCAAGACAGAAATAAGAGACTATATCAGCATTAGAATCTCACTGGTCATTCTTGGCCGTAGATGAGAATGAAGGATGATGGTCAGGAGGAACAGCTACAGAAATCATGCTGCCCTTTGAAGTTTACAGTCCAGGCTAGAACCATCTATAGTAAGAAACAAGCATCCAAATCTCTCCGTTAATGTAAGACCATGTCTATGAGAGTGGGGAGGAGCAGCTACAGATTTTACACTGACCTCAGCCACTTAAATTCCAGACTACAATATTGCTATGTATCTATATCTATCCCATTCTCAGCCAATTCCTGGCAACCATTTCAGAGTTACTTACATATCTCTGCCAAATCTCACTGCCAATGCGAGGCTATGTGGAGAAGGGTACCAAACAGAAACCACTGTGATGTCAGAAGCATGCAATCTAGACTTTGAATCACTGTTTGTGAGCGGAAAGAAGTACAACAATACCTTTTCAGAAGGGCAAGGACTCACAGCAGCAGACCACCAACAGCACTTTCACAGTTTGACCTAAAAAAAACAAAAAACAAAAAAAAAAAAAACAACACAGTAAGTCCTAACTCTGCAACACCAACAAAGCATTCACATTTTTAGCATGGAAGACCCACAAGTGGGCAAAAAGAAAGCAAATTGTACCTTTTACAATGGAGGATAGTAGACCTGCAGCAGATCACGTCCGACAGCAGCACTTCAAGGCCTGAAATCATAATTGAAATGTTTACATGTGGCCCACAGAAAAATGTACACATAACTGTTAAAAAGATCATCATCCACATCCTCATCCTCATCAATGCATTCTCCAATCACAGCTTGCCACCAACACCCACACCTACTTACTTGAAGAGTGGTGCAAAGGGACAAGCATGAGGCGCTGGTAGCAGTGTTGGCAGGTGGTTCAACATCAGAAGGAATCTGCAGCAGCGCACAGGCATGATGTTCATAAAGACTTCGCCTTCTGACTCCCAGCAAGATGGGTAGCAACAGCAGGTTCATTGATTCTCCAGGATAGACAGCAGCAGTAAGTGCAGCCCCCACCCCTGCGGTGTGAGGGCAGCATGTGCAGCCCCTACCCCTGCGGTGTGGCGGCAGCATGTGCAGCCCCACCCCGCAGGTGTGACTGGCAGCATGTGCAGCCTCCATCCCTCCGGTGTGGAGGCAGCATGTGCAGCCCCACCCCTCAGGTGTGACGGCAGCATGTGCAGCCCCCACCCCGCAGGTGTGACGGCAGCATGTGCAGCCCCCACCCCTCAGGTGTGACGGCAGCATGTGCAGCCCCCACCCCTCAGGTGTGACAGCAGCATGTGCAGCCCCCACCCCTCAGGAGTGATAGCAGAGGTAGAATGACAGTACTCATCCAATGCCATGTACCAAAGCTTGACAGAGCTCAGACGTGAATTAAGCTGAACCACCAGATGCCAAGGTGGACTCCGTCGGTTCAGCCCCTAACATCTAGCTGCCTGGATTGGTTTATTTACAGTATATGTAAACAAAGTGCATCCAATTAAAACAAAAATCTGCAATGATTAATGAGGATTGGGATTGAGGATGCTAATGGAGAGAGATCAGCAATATGTACTGAAGAATAAACCAATCAGGAATTGCACCAACAGTTAATTGGGCACTTTCTAACTTGGACCTCATGAAAATGGAGCCTCTTAGTTTTCAAGTCGGAGCTCAGCTGATGAAAGGTGTTCTGCCAGTAGAGGTAAAGCCATAACCACTGTGCAGCTCATAGCTTCATCTCTCCTATCCTCCTATCCCCCTGCAGTCAACAGAAATAAATCTATCTTTGCGCTCAATCACCAATTTGAGTGATCACTCAGGTGCAAAGACAATTTTTTAATATAGTGCCTGCGGGGGGGAGAGAGGTGAAGCCCCAACCTGCACAGTGGTCAGGGCTTCACCTCTGCCAGTAATTCACCTTTAAGAACTTATCAGTTCTCTGTAATTCCCCAACACTTCCAACAATATTCCATTAGACATTCCCGCAAAAGCGAAACTGAAAGGTGGTAAGATTATTATTAACATGCAGTTAGATAGTTTAAATCGATTTTTCTTTGTTTACCCCCTAGGTAAACCAAGGAGGAAAATCCAAAGTTTCGACAGTGGTTTCGACATGGTTTATTCAGTTTGATGTGGCTTAATAAAGTTATTTTGTCTGACTGTGTCTCTTTTTTATTATCATTATTATTCATTCTACGTGCTCACAGACAGAGGCACACACACACCAACAAACCACTGGAGCGTGGCACGGACCCAGCAGACAGGTGCACATGCTGGAAAAAAATGGTTCTGTGCCAATCTGCCAGTCTACCCCTCCCTCCGAGGCCAGAACCATTTTTCCCCAGCATGTGCACCAGTCCGCCCAGCCTGCCCATCTGCCGACCATCAAACAACAAACCACTGGAGCGTGGCATGGACTCTGGCAGAGACAGACATGTTGGAAAAATGGTTCTGTGGCACTCTCGCCAGTCCACCCTCCCCCCTCCGAGGCCAGAACCATTTTTCCCCAGCATGTGCACCAGTCCGCCCAGCCTGCCCATCTGCCGACCATCAAACAACAAACCACTGGAGCATGGCATGGAACCAGCAGACTGGCGCACATGCTGGAAACAAATGGTTCTGTGCCACTCTGCCAGTCCACCCCTCCCTCCGAGGCCAGAGCCATTTTTCCCCAACATGTGCACCAGTCCGCCCAGCCTGCCCATCTGCCGACCATCAAACAACAAACCACTGGAGCGTGGCACAGACCCAGCAGACTGGCGCACATGCTGGAAAAAAATGGTTCTGTGCCACTCTGCCAGTCCACCCCTCCCTCCGAGGCCAGACCCATTTTTCCCCAGCATGTGCACCAGTCCGCCCAGCCTGCCCATCTGCCGACCATCAAACAACAAACCACTGGAGCGTGGCATGGACAGCAGCACCAGACCTGTCATTTCTAATCTGCACACAGCCACATTCAGTTATCAAGCCTGATATTGGGAGATTACACTCTGCAATTTTGATTGGCAGTGTTTTTTTATTATTTTCCCCCATCTGTAATTCATTCTATTAATCTGTATATAAAACTTATAGTTTGAGCTTAGAAACACAATCACATTAGCCATATGTCAAATAATGCACAACGGAGCAAAATACATCACGTGCACCCATATAATGAGTAATTTTTTTTATATTTCCATCATGCAGCATTTCACTCCTCCCTCTCCCACCACTATCTCGATGTTTGGTTGAAACAGAAGAAAAAATTGCCAGATCATAGTATGTTGCACCCCTGCTTTATTTTTGGTCCGTATATTGCTCTAACATGTCCTTATTTGATTTGTGCATGGACTGTTATAGCCAGATAGCTTCCACAGTGTACTACCACTTGGAAAGACTGGGATTTCTACATTCAAAGACTCCACTACTGCCTACATACACCAGGTCATACTGTAGCATTCCTAATTAATACACAGACAGCAGGAACAGATCTGCCATTCTATTCTGCACACAGCTGCATCCAGTTATTGAGATGGATAATGGCAGATTGCACTCTAATTTTTATGGATTTTTTTTATTATTTAATTTCCCAAAATCTATAATTCATTCTGTTCATGTGTGCCTAACTTACAGCTTGAGCTCAAAAACACATTCACATTAGCCATTTGTCAAATAACAGCACAACTGAGCAAAATAAATACATCAAGTGCACCTCACATAATGTACACACTTTTATTTCCATCAAGCAGCCTTCCCACAGGAGTAAGACACTGCTGGGTCATAGGTTCAATCCCCTCTCTGTCCCACCACTACCGCAATGTTTGCTTGAAATAATGAAAAAAATGCTTAATTATAGTATGTGGTGCTTTTGCTTTAGTTGGAGTTGTGTATTGCTCGGACAGTTGGGTATTTATTTCCTTTTTTTACGAAATTACAAGCAACCACTTCTGAATCTTTTTGGCTGCCTACCTGGTTCTTGACTCGAGGTCCTTAGTCAGTGACTGTTTTTTTTTTTCTTCTCACCCCTTTTTTATTTACATGCCAAAAAGAAAATGTTGTTAGCTCAGTCAGCTCACTACAGAGACAGTCGTCTGGTCACCGACTGGCCTAAGCCTCCCCCATCTCCTCCCTTCTTGGTTTCAGTAACCGATTTTAATTTTTCACAGAAATTCGTTCTTGAGCTGCACCCCCCTCCAAAAAAAAAACACCACACAGCACAGGAGGAGTACGGTTGAAGGTAACTACACTGAAGACATCCCACACCCAATTCCGACTTAGACAATCTGCTTCGCTCTCAAGCTTGCTCATGGGGTGCTTCCTCATAACGCCCTCCTCAGCCTGCACAAACCCACCCTACTCCATTAATCCAGGACTGACCTGTCCATCCTGTGGATCGCGCACTGGCAGTGGATGCAGATATTCCGATGGCTGGGTGAGCAGGTTGTGAGGAGGTCCCCATTGATGCAGACATGCTTGTACACCTCAGAGCACAGCAAATACATGTGAGTGAGTAAGCGGGACAGACTCTCATATGACTGGCACTACGCAGTGTTGCCACCCCCAAAAGCTGAGCGAGGGACATCTAGCGATGGAAACATAATAAACTGACAAATGTACACCGGCAGAAATCTTACTCTTGGCTCTGCATTGATGTAACATCCCTATACACATGTGTACCACGTAGCATGGGCCTGGAGGCACTTCAGACTGCACTCTTGTGCTGGGCTAACTTGAGTGAAGTACTAATCACTTTTCTAATCCAAGTTGTAGATGGAAACAAAGAAGAACAGAAAAAAAAAGCAATGATGTGGTTATCCGTGGGACAACTGAGTGCTGTGCTATGGGATTTGTTGATCCCTGCAACGCACAGCATCCATTCACGGGCCCCCACCTTACCTACCTAACAGTTAAAAAATGGGTGGCATGGAGAGCAGAATTCCGTAGAAGTGCAAACTTACCGTAGTTTTCAGCAGGAATGGTCAAAAGTGGATAAGTTTCGGCAAAGATGTTGATAAACAAACAGTCAAACACTCGCTACCCAGCTAGAAGGCAAAGATGAATGACACACTCGCTACCCTGCTATTTAAAGCACTGTGTTCGTGGAGGCAACGAGAACAAACGCTGTTTCTGTTTTGGTGCCGTTTTCCCACTAGCCAATCAGAATTCTGCTTTTCTGTCCACGTCACCATATATGAGGTAAACCAGTGTCCCTGGATATCATGTAGAAAGCTTGCTTGATCAAGTGTGGAAAAGCCCCAGAAGGTGATGTAGCGTGGCGAGGGGGCTGGAATTACCGATATTCCCCATATGCAAAACACAGCGGAATGGTCACTTATAGAATCAGGAAGCACACCTGAGGTGGTAATTCTATCAGGTCAATTTAGTGAGTAACCTGTCTATAAGTGTTCCAGCAGCAGGTGACTGGGTCAGCCTGGAGGGATCTTCAATTACCTGATGCACGTTAAATCCATGTACTAGAGATACCAGTGCGCTTTTAATTTTCCTCGGCCAATTTAGGTTGAGGTTGCCAAGAATAATAATTTCATTTTGGCCAGCTGCAGAGGTAGAGTACTCAAATAGTTTGAAGCATCCTAGTTGACCTGCTTTAGGAGGATTGTAGGCACATATTCAATCTTTTTGGTTCCCAGTAGAAGCAGGGTATGTAAAAACTCACAGTTAGAGGCAAATGGACATTGCATTAGGGACGTATTCAGGTAGTTTTTGAAACAGAGCACAACTCCACCTCCCCTCTTTCCAGATAGTCTGTCTCCTCAAAATAGGAAATAGTTAGGAAGAGAGCAGGAAGAGTCAGAAGTGGAGAGTTTTAGCCAAGTTTCAGTCAGACAGAGAATGTCAGGTTCATATATGGATATCCATGCCTCAAGTTCAGTAAAGTTACAGAGAAGGCTTCTAATGTTTAAGTGTGCTATACGAAGGTCTTTCATACTTAACCATTCCATATTCAGAGAGGCAGTTTGTAACTGGGGGCCAGGGTTTGTTTTGATGTCCCCAGATAATAATAAGGCTAGGAGCACAAGATACCATAGTTTCTGTGGGAAAAGAGGTGGTACCAGTAGCATGTTCTGCCAGAGGCATTTAGAGGTAAAGTCAGCAGCCAAGTATAAGAGATGCCTAGTGAGTAATAGAGGAGTCACGTCATGCTGCTTGACCTGTGACACAAGTAGGTTCGAGTAGGTAAAGTCAGACAGTGTGGAGGTCAGTTTAGCACTGCCAGGAGAGCAAGGTCTAGCAGTGAGAAGAGCCAGTAAAAAGAGAGCAAGGCTCAGTGTCAGCAGGGGCAGTATTCTTCCAGCCATAGCTATAATGGGAGAATTTGTGGACAGAGGTGAGTAGCAGGGCACTGAAAAGAGACACCACACAAGATGTAGCAAATAATGTCATGTACTTCTAGCTGGAGAAAAACTTGAGAGCAAATGTGCAACCCTGTGGGTGAGATTGATCTAAAAAGGGGCGGTAAGAGAGTGGGTCAAGTTAGGTATTGAAGACAGGGAGGTCAATAGCCATAAGAATGTGCAGCAGTGGAGTGACCAATCAGTTGTTAGACTGAGGAAAGGGGCAGAGCAAGGGTCTATTTAATACTGTGAGGAGGTGGGGGAGGGGCGGTGGGTGAAAAATGCAGTCCAGGACACAGCATAGAAAGAGATTTCCCTGAGATCAGGAAGTGCCAGGAGTTGGAAATTCAGCTAAGGAGCAGCAACTTCCAATCAGTGCCTGGCTCCTCCACTGGGCATCCAGTCAAAACAGCGGCATTCAAAACCACGAGTTTTGGAGGTCTGGTGTGTACCTGAATCTGTCCGAGGGTCAGTCGTGCAGTCTGTTAGCTGCGGCCGGCTCAGAGAGCACCTGAGCCACAGCAGCAGCTTGGGAAGCTCTGTGGAACAAGAAGGGAAAGACAGAGGATTAAATACAGCTAGAGTACAATAGCTAACTCAGTGGGGGGCAGGCAACGGGGAAAGACAAAGCACGAGGTAAAGAGGTGGCAAATGCAGGGCAATTATTTTGAGATAGAAGAGGAGTTAGCAGGGAGGGGGGTTCTGTGCTTTGGCACTCGGACGTCTGAGGAGGACAACAGCAACAGCAAGAGGGGGTGTAAGAGGAGGGTTTGTAGGTAAGGCAGAGAAGAAATTAAGCTGTTTAGAGAGACAGCATTGCAAGTGGTGAGGGGAAATTAATAATTAGCAGAGTGCCCAGCGTAGAACAGGAGACAGGGTTTAGCAGTAGAAGCAGAAATGGAAAAATGCAGCAGTCTTACTCAGTAGCTAGGTCTAAGCAGTCCAACATCAGCTATTAAACAGTACAGTTTGTCCAGCACTAGTCTCACAGCAGCAAGTAGCACTGAGAGGCTAGACTGCGATTAAGGTCTATTGGTTCCAGTGATTAATGGAGTCACTTGCTCACCCTCCTGGTTGTGGTGACCTGGATTGCTGGCTGGGGGACAGGGCAGGGAATTAATAAGGAATAGTGGTGAACGAATTAGTTTAAAAAGGTTGAACCAGGGTTGTGGTGGAAGAGTGGCAAGGAATCACTACCGATGGGTCTGCTGAAAAGTATGTTGCCTGTTAAATTTGTTGTATTAATCTCCTTATTATGCTTGTTAAATACAAGAACCATTTTATACTGCTTTGCTTGTGTCCATTTTTTCTTACTATACATAATTTGAAAAACATACTGTATTTTCAAAACGCAAAATATATTGCAAAAATCATATATAAACCTAAAAACATAGAAGTTGATGGCAGAAGGAGACCATCTAGGTCCATCTAGTCTGCTCAATTATTTTAGACCTATTTTGACACTCTAGTTGCCTTTGTAGTCAGGGCTCCCTTGTGTCTATCCCATGCATTCTTGAATCCTCCCACAGTGTTGACCCCCACAACCTCTTGGGGCAGGCTGTTCCCAGTGTGCACCACTCTTTCTGTGAAGAAAAACTTCCTGGCGTTGGTAGAGAACCTCCCTCCTTGCAGCCTGAGGTAATGTCCCCTGGTCCTGGAGCTCTTCTTGAAGTAAAAAGGTTCCTGTGCCTGTACCTTATTAATGCCTGTTATGTACTTGAATGTTTCAATCATGTCCCCTCTCTCTCTTCTCTGCTCCAGGGAGTACATATGCAGTTCCCTAAGTATTTCCTCGTAGGACAAGTACTGCAGACCCTGAATCATTTTTGTTGCCTTTCTGTATGCTGTTTTCACCCGGTCAATGTCCTTCCTGAGGTGAGGCCTCCAGAATTGGACTCCGTATTCCAGGTGAGGCCTGATCAGTGAGCTATATGGTGGAAGTACCACCTCTCTCCCCCTCCTCGTGATTCCCCTCCCAATGCAGCCCAGCATTCTGTTGGCCTTCAATTTTGCCTTCTCACACTGCTTACCAACCTTCAAGTCATCTGATTATGATTCCCAGATCTTGTTCCTGGTTTGAGGCCACCAGTCTTTTGCCTCCTAGATAATACTCCTCTCTTTGGATTCTTCTTTCCTATGTGCATGAACTTGCACTTTTTGGCGTTAAATCTCAGCTGCCACACTCCAGACCATTCTTCTAGTTTCTTGAGGTCAGCTTCCATCTCGCTCACTCCTTCTGAGGTGTCCACTCTGTTACATATCTTGGTGTTGTCTACAAACAGACACACCTTCCCTTCCAGTCCATCAGTGATGTCTGCTATAAAAACATTGAAGAGCAGGGGCTCCAGCACTGAGCCCTCAGGCACCCCGATGATCACCCTGCCTTCTGTTGATTGCATTCCATTAACATGTACCCTCTGGTTTCTGCCTTGTACCCAGTTTTGTACCCATCTGACTACTTCTGGACCAACCCCTGTGTGGTCAAGCTTCTTTACGAACCTTCTGTGTGGAACCGAGTCGAAGACCTTACTGAAGTCTAGTAGACCACATCTACTGCCCCACTGTCATCCACTATCTTTGTAGTGTAGTCAAAAAACTCAAGCAGATTTGTC
This sequence comes from Neoceratodus forsteri, assembly GCA_016271365.2. Classification (NCBI taxonomy): domain Eukaryota; kingdom Metazoa; phylum Chordata; order Ceratodontiformes; family Ceratodontidae; genus Neoceratodus; species Neoceratodus forsteri. Next base: position 32,572,231 of record CM057456.1, read on the forward strand.
TGGCATGACCTACCTGCTGTGAAATCATGCTGTTTAGGGTCTTGTTGGCTGCTAGTTTCAAGGAATGGTATGATCCTCTGTTTGAGTAGTGTCTCCATTACATGGTATGGTCCAATTTGGCCACTAGAACTAAATCATTTAATTCCAAGGCAAAAATATGGAACTTCAGAGGAGCTGACTTTGATAAGATGGCCAACAGAGTAAAGCTAGTCCAGGCAAGAAGAAATACAGGTGAGGGGGTACAGGCAAAGTGGACAAGCATTAAGGATGCAATACTTGAAACAACAGCCCATTGTGTTAGAGAGAAAAGCAAGAGCTAAAGAAGGAGAAAACCACTTTGGTTCTCAAAAACAGTAGCAGAAAAGGTCAGAGCCAAAAGGCTAGCCTTCAGGAAATGTAAGGAACGGCGCCGGATGAAAATAGTGAGGCACACCAAACTTCCCTAAGGGAAGCAGGGAAGGCAGTAAGGCAGGCAAAGGCCCAAACCAAGGAAACACTAGCATGAACAGTAAAATAAGGGGGCAAGGCTTTCAATAGATACATTAGTGAAAGGAGAAAGTCCAGAGGGGGTATTGCTAAGATCAAAGGGGATAACGGGGAGTGTGTGGAGGATAACCAAGGAAAAGCATCTATCCTAAATAGATACTTCTGCTCAGTATTTACTGAGGAGAAGGTAGGGCAGGGCCCACAGTTCAGCACCTTGGACACGGGAGGGAGGTATGCTCTAGTCCCTTCACAAAAGGAAGGGTCCTACAAGAGCTCGCTAAGCTCAGGGTGGACAAGGCAATGGGACCTGATGGCATACATCCCAGGGTACTAAAGGAGCTAAGGGTGGAACTAGCAGAGCCATTAGCAGAACTGTTTAGTGAGACTCTGAGCACAAGAGAAGTCCCAGAAGACTGGAGAAGGGCTCATGTAATCCCACTCCACAAGAGTGGTAGCAGGGAGGTGGCAGGGAACTACAGACCAACCAGTCTTACTACAGTAGTGGGCAAGATTATGGAGGCACTCCTTAAGGAAAGGATAGTGCAACACCTGGAATCCATAGGAGCACAGGATCCAAGATAGCATGAGTTTATAACAGGAAGGTCCTGTCAAACTAATCTCATAGATTTTTTTGACTGGGTAACCAGAGTGGTGGACCAAGGGGGTGCGGTTGATGTCGCCTACCTGGACTTCAGCAAAGCTTTCGATACTGTTCCACATAGAAGATTGATTAATAAGCTGGGTAGGCTCGGGTCAGTCAGAAGATGGTCAACTGGGTGGCAAACTGGTCAGAAAACAGAGAGTGGTGGTAAACGGTATACAGTCAGAAGAGATGCAAGTTACAAGTGGGGTACCTCAGGGATCAGTTCTGGGGTCAGTCCTCTTCAATATCTTCATCAGTGACATTGCAGATGGACTGGAGGGTAAGGTTTGTCTGTTTGCAGATGACACCAAGATCTGCAACAGAGCTGATGATCCAGATGGAGTGGGCAGAATGAGAAGAGATCTGGATAAACTGGTAAAATGGTCGGAAGAGTAGCAACTAGGGTTTAACGCGAAGAAGTGCAAGATCGTGCACATAGGGAAGAGAAACCCTGAAGCCATCTATATGTTGGGAGGGGAGTTGCTGGCAATCACAAGGTAAGAAAGAGGCTTGGGCATCATCATCACAGATGACCTGAAATCATCCAAGCAGACCACTAAAGCAGTAAGTAAGGATAGAGGGATGTTGAGGTGTATTAGTAGGAGTATCACAAGTCGTATGAAGGAGGTAATAATCCCTTTTTACAAGACACTGGTTAGGCCCCATCTGGAGTACTGTGTGCAGTACTGGAGGCCACACCTGCACAAGGACATTAAGAAAATGGAGGCAATCCAGAGAAGGGCAACCAAAATGGTGCAGGGACTGCATCAGAAGACATATGAGGACAGATTAATGGAGCTCAATATGTATACCCTACAGCAAAGGAGGGAGAGAGGTGATATGATTGAAACATTCAAACATCTTAAGGGCATTAACAAGTTGAAAGAGTCCAACATGTTTCAATATAAGAAAAATGCAGGACAAGAGGACACAGCACGAGATTAGAGGGAGGCCAATTAAGTGATAATGTGAGGAAGTTCTTTTTCACAGAAGGAGTGGTGGATGCAAGGAACGGCCACCTCAGAAAGTGGTGGATATGAATACAGTGCAGGGCTTCAAACAGGCATGGGATAGGCATAAGAGAGCAATACAGATGAATATGAATAGATAGGCCATTGACAGAGTGAAGGCCTATGGTACATTCATAAGGTAGAAAAAATGGGCAGACTGGATGGGCCTTGCGGTCCTTATCTGCTGTCAACTTCTATGTTTCTATTAGTTTCCCCTACTACATACGTGACACTCACCGGTCTGTAATTACTAGCCTCTTCGCAACTGCCTGATTTGTGAAGTGGAACCACTATTGCCTTTTTCCAGTCCTCGAGTACCTCACCGCTCTTTAAGGATTTCATGAATAGAAGTGCCAGAGGGGCTGATAATTCTGCTCCCAGTTCCTTAAGGATTCTGGGGTGCATCTTGTCTGGTCCCATGTCTTTGTCTGCTTTTAGTTTATTTAGTGCCTCCCATAATTCGGCTTCTGTAAAGGGACTCATGTCTACCCCTGGTCCTGGGGTGTTGTGTTTTTTCAGGGCTGGGCCATCCCCTGGGTCCTCTTTGGTAAACACTAAGCAGAATTATTTGTTGAGGATTTCCGCTTTCTCAGGGTCATATTTGGTGCATTTCCCTTCTTCAGTAGCAATTTTCACTATCCCTCCTTTTGCCTTCTTACGTTCCCTAATGTATCTAAAAAATGATTTGTCTCCTCTCTTTGGCCCTTCTGCTGTCTTTTCCTCTGTCTGGGATTTTGCCTTTCTAATTTGTTAGACTCTAATTGTTTCCTTGTAAGACTCCCAGTCTTTCTCAGTTTTGGATGCCTGTATATGCTGTATGCCTTCTTTTTTTCTTTGACTGTGGTAACCACTTCTTTGGAAAATCATAGAGAACTTCATTTTCTTTTTGCTTTGCTGACCCATCTGGCACATTAATCTGTGGCAGTCTTTATCATTCTTTTGAGTCTCCACATCATGACCTCCACCTCCTCAACCTCTATTTCCATTAATTGGCTACTTATGTTGTTCCTCATTTTTTGGAAGTTAGCCTTTCTGAAATGTAGCACCTTTATACGAACATACGAAATTTGCCATCAGATAAAGGCCTAGAGGTCTATCAAGTCTGCTCGAATGTGCAGCTAGCACCCCTTATTCTGCAGCTGCCCCTTCCTTCCACCCTTCCCCTTCATTGACCCTTCCCCTTGTCCTGTCCCATCCCCTTTTGAAGCAGTCCACTGTTCTACTGCATACCACTTCTGCAGGTAACGCATTCCACCCAGCCACCACCTCTCTGTAAAAAGTGTCTCCTCATCTCCTCCTGAACCTTCCTCCCTCCAGTCTCATATCATGGCCCTGGTGTCTCTCCCCTCCCTTACTTTGAACAGCCCCTCTGTACCTGTCTTGTTTATTCCTTTCATGTACTTAAAGGTTTCAATCATGTCCCCCCGTCCCTCCTTTCCTCCAGTGAGTACATGTTCAACTCCCTCAGCCTCCTCTCGTATGATAAGTCCCCCAGCCCCTTGATCATCTTTGTCTCCTGCGCTGCACCCCCTCCAGTAACTTAATGTCTCTCTTCAGATACGGGAGCCAGTACTGCACGCAATACTCCAGGTGCGGTCTAACTAATGACCTATACAGTGGCAGAATCACCTCCTCCCTCCTCGAGGATATACCCCTTGCAATACAACCCAGCATTTTGTTGGTCTTTGCAGCTGCCTTCCTACATTGTGCCGAGTTGTTCATTTACCCTGTAATGAGCACCCCCAGATCCTTCTCCTCCTCTGTCTGGGCTAGCTGCACTCCCCCCAGCTGGTAACTCCTCCTTGGATTCTTCTTCCCAAAATGCAGCACCTTGTACTTTTTGGCATTAAAGCCCAGTTGCCAGGTGTCTGACCAGGTTTCAAGCTTTGCCAGATCATCCTGCAACCCCTGCCATCCCCCTAGGTCATTCACCACTGCTCCTACCTTGGTATCCTCAGCAAACAGACTGATCTTGCTCTTGATGTCCAATGATATGTCTGCAATGAATATCCCAAACAAAACTGGTCCCAACACCAAGCCCTGTGGAACACCGCTCATCCCTACCCTTGGGTGTGAGAGCTCCCCACCCACTACCACCCTCTGTTGCCTTTCCTGAAGCCAGTTCCCTACCCATCTCACCAGCTTTGCCCCTGCCCCTGTGCCTACTAACTTACTTCCCAGCCTTCCATGCGGCACCGAGTCGAATGCCTTACTGAAGTCCAGATACAGGTCATCCACTGCATGGCCTCCATCCAGTTGCCTAGGTACCCAGACATAGAATTCCACCAGGTTGGTTCAGCAGGATCTGCCCCATATGAAGCCATGCTGTCTGCTGTCCTGTAGTCCTTTGGCTTCTAGGAGGGCCACCAGCCTTTCCTTCAGGATAGTCTCCATTAGCTTACCCGCGATGGATGTGAGGTTCACTGGTCTGTAGTTTCCCGGTTCATCCTTGGGGCCACTCTTGTGGAGGGGCACCACATGAGCCATCCTCCAGTCTTGAGGTTTATCTTTGAGTGTCTGGTGTTCTGTGTTATGTTTACCTTAAAGCTTACCATGCGATGGTCACTGTTGCCCATATGGCATCCCACTTTGATGTCCTTGATCCTTTCTGAGTTTGTGAGGACAAGATCAAGAATGGCATCTCCCCTTGTTGGGGTTTAACAAGTTGGCACAGTCCCATGCCTTGTAGCGACAATATGTCCCTAGTTCTTGTTGTTGCTGCCGTTAGTGTGCTCCAGTTTTTATCTGGTAGGTTGAAGTCCCCCACCAGTATTGCTTTGCCTTTATCAGACATTTTGTGGATTTCCTCTATTAGGTCTTTGTCTCCTTTATCTCCTTGATTTGGGGTCCTGTACACAACATTGATTCTGAAGGGTTTTCCCTTGCCTGTGTCTACTGTTAGCTACAGTGACTTGAAGTCCCCAGGTTGCCCTTTTAATTCTGTGGCTTTTATTTCCTCCCGAGTGTAAATGTCTACCTCTTCCCCCTCTTTTTTTGCCCTGCCTATCTTTCCTGAACAGATTGTAACTGGGAATGGCCATATTCCATCTGTGGTTTTCCATGAACCACATTTCTGTTATAGCCACCCAGTCCAACCTTTCTGTTTCCAAGAGGGCTGCGAGTTCAGGAAGTTTGTTGGTTAGGCTGCTGGTTTTGCAACCATTGCCTTTCAGGAATGTACATCCTCTTTGGCGTGAGGTAGTACCCGCTTCCTGGACTACTCCAGTTTGCTCTTTCCGGCCAAGAGATTATGGAGGTTGCTGGTTCAGGCAAATGCTGGCTCTGATTTGTTTTCTGAGAATGTATGCAAGCATTTGGCATTTTGGGGAGTGATGACCAGCCCACTGATGGCAAGGGGTGTGAGCTGTGTCATACTCCCTTTTATTTAGTTTAAACTACTTGTATAGACATCAGATTTTTGTCCGAGTGCTCACACACCTTCTCTGTTTAGGTGAAATCCATTGCATTTAAAAAAAACTCTTTCCCAAAAGTTGTTCCAGTTCCTTATTTAGTGGCATCCCTTGTCTTGACAACAGTCACGCAGGAGTGAATTGAATTCACCTACTTCAATCTCTCTGACTCGCTTGGTGGTTTTTTCCTTTTTCCCCACACTGGCAGTACTTCTGAGAAGGCTAATTTGGACGGAAGAGAAGAAAATTTGTTGGCCAGGTCCTCTAAGTGTTTCTTGGCCTCCTGAACTGTGTGATTTGCCAAGTCATTGGTACCAAGGTGTATTGTTATATGTATAACATCCCCTGGTACTTGCACAATTTTCTTTATGAAGTTAGTGTCCCTACTTGCAGAGGCTCCAGGTAGACACTTAACCACAATGTCGCCTTTAACATTTTGTGTTAGGTGGTGTTCCATTCCTTGGATCATAGCATCCCTGATAATGAGAGTTTTGCTTTTGTTTATATTTGTGGCATTTTTATTTTATATTTATATTTGTGACATTTTAATTTTATTTACTCATACATATGCTTATGTCAAAGTGCATTTTTCCCAGTTTTCTGCAAAACAGTGACGAGTGACATGAGCAGGGCTCAAATCTTAGAACATTCCCCAAAAATTTGAATTTCAGGATATTCCATTCTTTATTACTTAAGACATACAGTATGGAGGAAATCAGAGCATTTTCCACTTAGAGATCATCCCTTCAGTCTGCCTTTCCAGCCTTGAGGTCAGACTTTGCTGTGACGTCACAGCCTGTTGTTACAGAAAAAAATCTGATGTCACAAGTAAAGAATTGTGACCTTAAGGAAGGAAAGGCAGTTGGAATAATTAAAGTCTTAAAGGCCAAAAGTCTGTTTTCATACAAAATATCTTAAGTAAAAAAAAAAAAATGTCCAGAAATTCACAACTGGGGAGAATGCTGTATAAGTGAGTTTTGTTGATGCGAACAAAGAATTTTTTTTCTGAAAATTAGAAAATTGCTTTAGGCTCATAAGAACTTTAAATGAGGGAAGTATGTGTCATTTTGTTACCCTTTGAAAGTGGCTTCAATGATTTTGGCCTCACTGGGTAATCTATCCTTCAATGCTTTTATGTGGGTGTTCAGTTCATTATAGTCCACTCACTCTGGGGCTATGCACTATTGATGGGCCAGTTAGCTCTGCACCACCTGACAGGCATGTGGTAGCCAGCATGCATAAGTGATTGCCACTGCTGTGTGATTGTCCATGGCCCCAGCTTCCCTGGTGTGCAGTTGTGTGGGGGTGGATTGAATGACACACGTGGGCATCCAGTTGAATACCCGTCCTGGTAACCTTGTGGATCCACTGCGCTGCATGAAGCAAGGTATTCTGGGAAGGCACTAGAACCTTTTTTAAAAAGGATGGATGGGTACCCAAAGGCTGGCCCTAGCCCTCCCTGTCTGACCACAGGGCAGGGGCTGCGTGGTACTGTAGTGGGGTCCTTATTTTCCTCCAGTCAGTAGGTTTAATTTGTGGGGAGTAAGCAAAATATATGGTAGGGCCCTGCTACCATATCCTGCGACCCTTCGACTGACACTCTACGCCTTTGTGACTGGTGTGGAGTGCAGAAATGCTCCCCCCCCCGACACTCCCCTGGACTGTCAGTGTGCAAAGCTGCACAAACAGCTTGGGGGATCCAGTGTGGAAGGGATGCATGTTTCTTATATGAATACCACCGAGGCTCCAACAGACCCCCTTGCACAACAGTCTGTCTTAGGATTGCCTATATGTCGCAGATCCGCAGCATGTAGGCAATCTGTACTATAATGCACAGGGACCTATGTGCATGACAATGAATTGTGTCACACTACATGACCCCATAATTCAGGCAATATTGTGCAAGTAGTACCTGATAACTGATTCAGTGCAAGTAATTCCTGATTTTTACTACACTTTTAATATCAGGAATTTGCTGCAAATTCATTATATTAAAAGTGTAGTAAAAAGCAGACATACAGGTGCTGCTAGCAGACAGTAAAGTGCATAACCTGGTGCTAGGTAAGATACATTAAGCCTGCAACAGAAAAGAGAAAGAAATGACTGCCAAAACAGAAACAGAGTGTGTGCAGCCATAGCTAAAATGGTACACAACAGAAAGAAAGTAAAGACAGAGGGGGGGAAGGGTGAGTCAGAGTGTGTTAAAAGTGGAATAATACTTGTTGCTGCTCAAGAAGCGAAGAGGAGGATATGTTGTGTGTGTGTGTGTGTGTAAAAGACAGAGGTGGGGGAAAGATGGGAGGGAAAAACAGAAACAGGATGGCAGTAACCAGTATAAAGCTGCCCAGTTGCTACTGAAACTGTAAATATTCCTGGATCTGAAATAGGAGAAAAAAGAGAGATCATAGATTAGAATCTAAGGTATGTCAGGGATCACAGAAAAGGAATTACATTGATGTAATTCAACCCCATGGGTGTCAGAACCTTAAGTGTGTATATCCACTTGACTTCCTGCTGTAATAATCTTTTGACTCAGTCACCTCCTCTAAGGGAAATTGAGACATGGTTGATATCCGCGAAATGTAAGCCAGCCATATCACCATTGGGGTAATGTGCAAAGTGTAGCCCTAATGGGGTATCTGGAAGGGCACAGGAAATCGAACGTATATGCTCCTGGATTAGTTTCCTGAGTTGGCGTATGCTGCAGCCAATATAAATCTTGCGGCAGGGACAAGTAATAACATATACAACAAGTTGTACTACAGTTAATGAACTGTTTGAGATCTGCAACGCTGTCTATGGTTGGCTGTACAAACTTGTCTTTTCTAAGGCAAAAACGGCAAATATTACATCCGCCACACCTGCGATTGCCAAGATCAGCAGAAAAGCCATGGGACATAGGGCTACTTGGTGTTTTTGACTTGTTTTTGTTCTATTTATTATACATACTGCAAATAAAATACTAGTTAAATGGCAATGCAGAATACATACAAACAACAAGTATGTATCAAAGTACTTAGATGGACAATATATCAAAACAAATGGATAAATGGTGAAGACGCAACAAGCATACCTAGCATTCATTTTAAAGCAATAAAATACTAAAAAGTCTGAAAAGAACCAAGCAAATAAGTGCCTGGGGCTGAACAACGCAGAAATTAATTTCCTAAAAAAGCAGCAGCCCACATGTATACCCAATCCTCACAAAACTCTTCAACAGAGGCCTAATAGAAGAACTTTCTCACCTTTTATTTCCACTCCAAGAAATGGCATTCAGAGTAGCTGGAAACCCCTCCAAATGCATTTTAAGGCATCAAAAACCATTCAGCTTTCAGTGGCAGCCTATGCCGCTGAATCTCTGGCCTACTGACTAAGTCACAGGGGGTCCCATAATTCCAAATAGCCCAGGCCCCCACAACTTGTTAATCTGGCCCTGCGTAAAAACCTGTTTAAAACGCAGCATTGGTTCTGGTGAAGCCTTGCCGGCCTGACTTGCAGAAGGAGATGCATGTCCATCATGCCTTACACCAGGACTCAGGCTTTAGACTGTGTGTATAGTTTGAAGAGATGGACAAAAACCAAACAATTGTGTGGTGATAGTTTTCAAAACACTGGTCCAGCAAGCAAAGTACTCAAATGCAGTCAGTGCTTGATGCTGTAAAGTCTATGGTGAGCCTTGGGCCACGCACACCCATGTGTTCTGCTCAAGTTCTAAAATAAAACATTTCTGGCAAGTGTGTCTCGATGTACTCATGCAAGTCCTCCGCATTCCTGTCCAGGTGATCTCAAATAGATGGTACTGGGAGTGTGACTACCTAACCTGAAAGACAAATAAAAAATGAACTGATATCCTTATTAAAGGGACACTGTCAATCCTCTTTGGCCTCAGATTGTACCTAGTTTAAAAGGCACATTTTATGATTGCTTACATTCTGTGAAGACTGCAGATGTAGCTGGTTGTTTGATTCTAATTCTTTTTTCTTTTTAAAAGTGAAAAACAGACTGCCAATCATACTGGTGTTCCCACACAAAAAGGTGTTTGTTTACAATCCTTGATCAATCCCCACTGCATCTTCTCTGGACTTGTGAACACCCCCAACACAATATAGTGACTCATAATGCAGTGGAAGTAGAGAACTGTTTGGGGGTGTTCCTAATGTACAAGAAGTTTGCAATAAGAGCTGATCAAGGATTGGAAGCAAAACAAGGATAGGTATAATAATACCATTACCATGCATTTCAGTTCTGCTAAAGAAAAGAAGATATAACAACCAGCAGTATCAATAAATTTTAGAGAAGATAAGCAATCATAAATGGTGGGCTTTCAACTAGAAATAATATGATGTAGAAAAGGCTGACAGTGTCCCTTTAATATAATTAACAAGCCTATCATCAAAAGATGGCTTAACTCCCATTAATGATCCTTAGAGTGGTAATACACCCTAATTAGTTTTATATGCCACCTGGAAAACTAATCACATTTATGAGAAGGAACTGAGTGGCTGCTTTTAATAATATTTGCATTGGTTCTATATGTAAGCGTTCTCCTCCTCCCACTCCTTCCATTTAAGGGCCTGTGGGACTGGTTACTTGCTGGTTGGGTGGAGCCAGTCAGGCCCCCCCAGGTATTTATTTGCTGGTTTGTTGGGCATGGGGAGGGGAAGGGCAGAGAGAGAGAGAGAGAGAGCGCAGTGTAACTAGTGGGTCAGGGCTATGGCCCTAGCCTGGATTTGGGCCTTGGCGACTAAGTTTTGTTCAGGAAAGAAGAGTGATTTAGGGTACTACATCCGTTATGGGGACTGGGTCCATAGGAGGAGCAGTGGCCTGAGGAGGAACTGGTGGCCAGCCTTTGCTGCACAGGGGTGGGGTGGGGCCTAGTTCCTGTATTGGAGGCCTGGATTTGTGGAATGATGGGGACATTGCAGTATTGGCAGCCTGCGGCATAGGGCTAGGTAGTGGTGGCAGCCCACCTGTGCAGTATCTGATATGGCATTCTGTTCCTGTTTGACAGTATGTGGGAGAGAGAGGAGGGCCCAGTAAGTCCCCTAGATTGCCCGAGTTTTGTACTATGTCCAAGGATGTCAGGGGCCCAGGCTCCATGCCCTTAGTTGCAGGGTGAGTGGAGATTGTGAAGGAGAGAGCTGAAGCCTGTGTTAAGCCACCACAGTGAGTACTGGGTTTGAGTGGTGTGCAGGGAGTTGAGCTGCTGGGGAGTGGGATGTTGTGATTAAGTGTATTTGCAGCCTAAAAGGCTTCTGCCCAAGTCAGAGCCCTTTGGCTCCATGAAATCAGTATAGCACAGTGGTTTAAGACTCTGAGCTGCAAATCTGGAGACCTGGGTTTGAATCCCACAGCCCCCACTTGCATACTGTGTGACCCTGAGCAAGTCACTTAACTTCCCTGTGCTTCCAGGTCGCACCTGTAAACAAGCTTTCAGCTTAGTGTGTCTCACCTGGTTAAAAAAGAAATCTGGCTCTGTGGCCTTTTCGGCCTAAATTAGTGTGCCATGGCTCTGTGCCACTGTTTAAGTCTCTGCTGCCTTTATGCTGTACCCCCAGCTCCTGGGAGTGGCTGTTGTTTGGCCATAAATAAATTATTTTTGTTTTATCTTTCACTTGAGTGTGATATCCTGCTATTCATGAATTCATATGCTACCTGCTAACATCAGTTGCCTCCACAGTGGAGTCATCATTGTGCAGTCCTCCCCCTGCTTGGCTGCTTGATGCAACTGCTTGAAACCCTTGAGCTGCAATCCAGGTATGTGCCATCTTATCTAGTTTTACTGCTGGATGGATCCCTGCAAGGTTGCACCTCTCCCCATGATTGTCCATCGGGTCCCTAGACACACTGGGGAGGGGTGCCAAAGGAACATGGGGGCTCATCTGGGATGTACTTTTGGGGGTGTTGGGACTGACCTGGGCTCTGGTGGGTTCTGGCAGCACCTTTGTGGATCCTGGTTGTATTTGGACTGAGCCATCCTTGTATTCTGCCATTTTCTTTATTTTTGTGCATTTTTCTGCTGGGCACCCTCTTGTGAATGGCAATGCATAGGCAATCCTATGCAAATGGGATTGTGTGGATGCTAGTTGGCTGAGATTAAATACAGGATTGTGGGAGCTTGTGGCTGTCAACACCATTTTCTGTGAGGGAGTGAAGATATCTGCAATTGTTCATCTAACTAAAGAAATGGCAGAAAAACTCCCAGAAAAACGATCCACCTGCATTGGTGCCTGCTTCATGGCTGTACTGACTCTGGTATAACACTGGAAGGGGGGGAGGGCCACTCCTGCAGACTCATGTGTGCACTGTAGCTACCAGGGAGTTAGAGTGGTTCATCTGCCTTTATGCTCTTTATGTGCTCGGGGAATACCACCTATGGCTAACATTTATTCATTGCCACCTGAAGTACCTGAGTGGACCCAGCCACCTTCAGTGTTGCTAGGGACAACCACTGTTTTGTCATAGGGTAGCCTGGACACTTGGGATAAGATCAGATCGGCTACCACACCTTTGGAGCCCTCAGCTCCCCTGAAGCCCCTGTTGAGGAGGAAGAAGACATTCTCTGTGGTGAAGAAGGGCACAGCCATCTATCCATCCCTTCTCCACCTAAGGCACCTGAGCCTCTCTGTGGCAGAGGGAGAAGGTATGAGGACCCAGTAAAACCTGAAGACTCCCTTGGGCCCAGGGAGTCAGAACTTGCTTCTCTGTCTGCCAGGGACTCCAGTTTATCTGGTTAAAGGGGTGATGCATCAGGAAAAGAGCCACCTGAGGTCCAAGTGGAGAAAGTCAGCCCTTGTGGTTTGGTGTATGTAGAGCCCCCCCATGCTGTACCCTGGTCAGCTATCCCAACCATTGGTTTTCCAGGATCAGGAGGTGGAGAGAGCTATACCTCAACCTTATCGACATCCACAGCTGACCTTGCCCAATAACATCCTGTGGCTGCCTCAGCTGTCTATCCTTCTTTGGTAGAAAATGGATGGCCTTCTTCCTGATGACCCTCTCAAAGTCCGTTACCACTTTGGGATATGGTTAGAGAATGGGGATGGCCCAGCAGACCAATGTAAAAAGTATCCCTTAGTGGTCACAGACTGAAAGGTAGGTTTGTCGGAGAATCCATGTTGAGTACCCCAGAAAAGATTACCCATACGTCTCTGAAAGGATGCGGGATGTGGTAGAGGAGAAGTGATCTGGCTGGGTTTTCCATGGTGCAGTGAAAAAGATCCAGCTGAGGAACCACCAGTCCGGCCCCCCTGCAGCTTCTACCACCAAAAAAGCCAGATCCTTGTAACTCCTCAGTTTGTAAACGTCTGACTCTGTTTAAACACTTCACCCTCATCCAGGATGTTACTGGAAGACAAATCAAATATTATGTTGTGGTGGGGGATTCATGTGGTGGTGAGACAACTAAACCAGATGCACAGTTCTATTACCCCCATGGTGGAGGACTCCGTTTACTTAGTTGGTTAAGACATAAGCAGGCATATACTCATCTGGAATGTTTCTCACTCCCTGGTGGGTAAGTTAATCTTCACCTGTAGTCCAATTAAGAAATGTATCCAGCCTAGATTTAAACATTAGCTTGTTCCATGCCTTGGCAACCCTGATGGTGAAGTAGTTGTCTCTTTTACGGGTATTGACTTTAGGGACTATCAATTGTTTATTACGACTTCTTAAAGTAGGTAAGTGAGTATTAAAAATGGAATCCTCACTGTGATTTTAATTCAGCACATTGCAATATCTTGTGCAGTTGTAATAAGCCCCCCCTCTTCCTCCTATTTTCGAGGCTTACCAGACCTGTAATGTGAAGTCTTTCTCAGTAACTAAGGTGTTTAAGGTTAGGAATGATTTTGGTGGTTCTGCGTTGAACCCTTTCAATCAGTTCTGTATTTTCTTTAAGTAGGGGTCCCAAAAGGGTGAACATGTGTCTAGATCGGGATGGATATAGGCTCTATACAGGGGCATAATGCAGTGCTCATTTATATTTACGAAAGTGCATTGGACACAGTTCAAAATTCTGTTGGTTGTCTGAGACACCTTTATGCAGTGATTTGAAGCCATTAGTCTGTTGTTAACTGTTATGTCTAGGTCTCATTATCTTTTAACTGACTTCAACATCTTGTTGCTAAGAGGATAGGTATATGATGAGTTCCTTGTACCAAAATGGAGTACTGCACACTTCTCATGATTTTTTTAAATTTATTTATTCGTTTATTAACCAGGTAAATGACACTGGACCAAAGGCCCTTTTTCATGTCCAACCTGGAATGTAAATACAAAAACATACAAAACATTACAAAAATACACAATACATAATACTTTCACATACATTAAATATTACAACCACACTGATGCCTCAACAGAAATTCCATCATTTTTTTCTTAAAACTACCAATTGATGTAGCCTTTCGAATAGTCAAAGGAAGAGTATTCCAATAAAGGGGGGCAGAAATAGAAAAGGCACGGGAAGCAATTCAATAACTAATGTGATACCAACAGATGAGATTAAGTTTCATCTTCTTTGATATAGCCCAAGTTTCAATGATTTTTAAGTCCTGCACCATCATCAGATATTTATGTAATAAATCCACTTCTCTCCCCAGTTTTGTGAATCAGCAAACTTGGAGAGGGAGTTAATGATGTTAGTATTTATGTCTGAAATAAACAGATTGAATAGGGTTGGTTCGAGTACCGATCCCTGTGGTACCCTACTGCTGACCACACCACACTTTGCTAGATCTCCATTGACCCATACTCTTTGGGTTCTGTCCTTTAACCAGTTGTTAATCCACCTAACTACAATAGGTGGTGGTTGAAAGCCATATGTATATGTTTAAGTATAAGATCATTGTGCGAGACTGTATCAAAAGCTTTGGCAAAGTCTAGCATTATAACATCAGCTGGAATGTTGCTGTCCAGACTCAGGCTAACAGTATTGTAGAAGGTAACCAAATTGGTTGTGCAAGGGTGAGCACTGGTAAATCCAGGTTGGTGGTGGTAACTCAGCCCTTTGGATTATGCCTGTATTTCAGTTCTATCATTTATTAGCCTTTCCAGAGTTTTGCAGCATAGGGAAGTCAAACTGATAGGTCTGTAATTGTTCATAACCCCTTTATTTCCCTTCTTGTGTACTGGAACAACTATTGCTGTTCTCTAGTCAGAAGGCATCTCGCCTGATTCCGAAGGACTCACCATGTGAAGGGTGACGTTGGTATGAACTTATTAAGAACATGCCCAGGACTGTGTTTGCTTCCCCTGTTTAAATTTGTTGGAACTGCCATAGGGTGGGTGAGAACTTTATATTTTTTCCTTTACAATGTAAGTTAGTTAAAGTTCTTGTTCAAGTGTTGGTTTTGCTATGTTTTGGGGAAAGAACATTTATGTGTCCTGTGCATGAAGAGCAATGCAGGCTTTGAACTTTTCATGGGCTTGCATTCTGGACTCTGTCATCCTCATGGACTGTAAAGTTAAAGTGCCCTGTTTGAAAAAAAATGTATGGGAAAGGAAATGGTAGTGTGTGATGACTGTGCTGTGTGTGGCTTGTTTGTGTGTGTGTGTGTGTGTGTGTGTGTGTGTGGTGTAAAAGGAAAATTTTATATAGGCATGTTTGGGGTGTGTGTGTGCTTGTAGGTGAGAGGTAGTGTGTTTGAGATAGGGTTCTGGATACTGTTATAACATATTTAATGTCTTGTGGCATGTTATCAGCCTTTTCTTATTGCTGTTAAGTAACTAATTGGGGGCATTTGTGCTGGTTTGAGGTTTGCCATAACTGGACTCTGGATTTCACTTTTGGGGCAGCAGCATGGTTTGTGGGGGGGTAAATGGAATTTTGGGTCCCCTTGTTTCCATGTTTTCTGGTGGGTCCCCCTGGGGGGGGCAGGAGAGTGTGCATATCCTGCTGTCTGTTCCTCCAGTGGGGTAGCCAGGTGCCCCATTCACCAGGAGGTGAATGGTTTGAAGGGGGGGGGAGTGTAAGCACCTCCTTTGGGGGATGCTTACTAAAGTGGCCCTCTCCTCTCACTCCTTCCATTTATGGACCTGGGGAGCTGGCCACCAGCTGGTTGGGTGGAGCCAGTCCGGCCCCCCAGGTATTTATTTGGCAGTTTGTTGGGCATGGAGGGAGGCTAGGGGGAGAGAAACTTGGTGTAACTAGTGGATCAGGGCTTTGGCCCTGGCCCAGGATTTGGGCCTTGGTGACACAATGACTGACTTCCTCTCAGGAAAGGAGGGTGGCTTATGGTATTGTGGCCATTTTGGGGACTGGGTCCACAGGGGAGCCATGGCCTGGGGAGGAATTGGTGGCCCGCCTGCGTGCTCCATGGGACCTGGGTAGGCTGGGGCCTAGTTCCTGTATTGGAGGCCTGGATTGGTGGAACAATGGGGATAATGCAGTGGTGGCAGCCTGCGGCATGGGGCTAGGTAGTGGTGGGAGTCCACCTGTCCAGGACTTGGTGTGGCACTCTGTTCCTGTTTGACAGCCTGTGGGGAGAGAGAAGAGGGCCCAGTGAGTCCTCTGGATCTCTCCCAAGTTTTGTACTATGTCCGGCGATATCGGGGGCCCAGGCTAAGTGCCCTTAGTTGCAGGGTGAGTGGAGAGTGTGAAAGAGTGAGCTACAGCCTGTGTTAAACTACTACCATGGTGAGTACTGGGTTTGAGCGGTGTGCAGGGAGTTAAGCTGCCAGGGGGGTGGGATGCCATGGTTAAGTGTATTTGTGGCCTAAAATGCTGCTGCCTGGGTCAGACCCCTTCAGCTCCATGAAATCTCGCTCCATGGCCTTTTTGGCCTAAAGTAGAGTGCTGTGGCTCTGTGTCACTTTTTAAGTCTATGCTACCTCCATGTCTTGCCCCCAGCTCCTGGGAGCAGCTGTTGTTTGGCCATAAATAAATTAATTTTATCTTTCACTCAAGTGTGGCCGCCTGCTGGTCATGAATTCATATGCTGCCTACTAACATCAGTTGCCCACACAGTGGAGTTGTCAGTGTGCAGTCCTCCCCCTGCTTGTCTGCTCCATGCAACCACTTGAAACCCTTGAGCTGCAATTCAGGTATGTGCCATCGTATCTAGTTTTACTGCTGGATGGCTCTCTGCAAGGTTGGCGCCTCTTCCCATGATTTTCCATAAGGCCCCTAGATATACTGGGGAGGGGTGGCTTACAAATATATAAAATCGGACAGCAGATAGATTTTGTTCTAAGCAATCATAAAGAGAGACAAGATCACCTCTTCCCTCCCACCGCAGCTTACAGTAATTACTCGTACAACTTATCAAGTAGAGCCAACCCACGGAGTTTTGATACCATGTTGTATTCTTGGTTTCATAAACTGTTTGCTGGTTAATACATGGGTAATATGATCAGGAAACATGGAAATACAGTGCTCTGTTTAACACAGAAATGAAATCTGTTCCCAGCTGTAACCTACCCCAGACACTGCCTTGTGTGACTGGGGAGGAATGGAAAATGGACTTGCTTAAGATGTCTTCATATGCTTGTAATTTTGAAAATGGAATAAAATACATGTTTTAAAAAAAGTACTACTGTGACATGTCGTGTTTCAGGGGCAGGTACTGTGTAGGGCTACTAGTGGCAGACCTGTTGCCTCCCAGAGGCAATGCACTGTCTGAGTTTTCTTTTAAGCTGAGGTGCCATTTTCTTTTAACATTCAGAGGTATGCTAGGAAGCCTTTACAAGAGGAGAGATGGACTTAAAGGGGGCCTTTTAAAGTGTGTTAGGAGTCCAGTGGCATTTGGAAAAGGCTATCAGAGAAAGGATGTTTGCCATAGTCAGAGGAGTTTCTAGGAGAGGGTGTTCGTAACTTTACTAAGCTGGAACAGGAATTCAGAGTGTAGTCTTAACAAAAGCCACACATTTTTTGGGGGGAGGGGGTACGTTTAAAAGAGGGAATTTTCAGAGAAGACTCACAGACAGACAGTCTAACAACTGAACTTCTACTGTTCATCTGAATTGTGCAGAGACTTTCTGAAGAATCCTGAATGTCCTGGAACCAACCTCTGTAAATAATAAACAAAGAAGAATATTATTTTCCTACAACAGCCTATGCATGTGGACTGAGTTTCGTACAGAATGCAGTTGCAGCCACTCTCTGAAGACATGGCTACCTAAGCCAGTCTGTTTACATCCAGAGAAAAGAATTTGTGGGAAAGTGTTGGTGGGAAAACTCAACACATGTGAGCCATAACTCAAAGGGTGCACAAAGAGAAATGTAGCAAATGGGTTACAGACTAGAGAGCAAAGTCCGCTAAGGGTACAAGTCCCAGAATGGTAGCAGTGGAATATTGTGCAGAAGACTTTAGAGAGAGCATGACCAGCACTGACCTAAACGTTCTGCTTTTGAAAAAGAGTTCACTTGTGTCCATTACATGTCCTTTGTAGGAGCTGGAAGTGAAATATTTTACAGCTCATACTATAAGTCCAGATTTCGTCTAAAAAACAATGCCATATTTTGGCTATGATGCCAGGGCTTAAGACTATCTCTCTGTGACTGGCTGGGTTTATTGTCCGTGTCTAGATATTGGTGACTTGTATTACAGTTTTATTCTAGTGCAAGAAAGGAAAAAGTGCTGAAACTTGTAAGGGCTGATTTTTATCTTTTTGATTCTCTCGGTTGTGTTACTTCAGCCATTGTAGCCCTTTGTAATGTGTGTGTGGGAAAATGGGTTTGCTGGCAGGCCATGAACTCAGATTAGCACACTGTGCTCTCAGGGGAGCAGAATCCTCTATTAATACACTAGACAACATTAAGGCTGCTCAGTAGCACTTCCGTCTAGTAGAATCATTGGTTGTCAAACATAAGCACTGCAGTTGGAATTTAATTAGGACACCCCACAAGGCACTTAGTGGTCAAAGAGGAACATGAAAATAGTTTAACATACATTGCTATGTTCACAGCAAGGATTAATTACTCAATACCAATTTATTATTGTTATTATTTGTATGATAATTTTAAAGAGCCTGTGACATATCTGGAAAAACTTAAAACAAAAAACAATATTTATTCACAGTTTTGCTTATAGTTTGCAAATTTTATTCTGTATTTATCTTCCCCTCTTTCCTTATCACTAAGGACAACTGTTTGAAATAGGATCCTTGTCCCTCTGACTTCATTTACTCCTGCTGCCTGTCTCCATGTGATGTCATAATCCTCTGTTTATAAATCACAGTTATTTGCCATGGAAATGATTATGATGTAGCAAGCAGGGGATTATGACATCCTATGCAGACAAACAGCAACAGCTGATGAAGTCCAAAGGACAAAGATCCTGTCTGCATGCCAATAATTTCCTTAGTAACAGATAATAAGGTGAAGCTAAAAACAGGAAATAGAAGAAATACAACTAAAATTATGTAGAATTTCTAAAGTGTTCCCAGAGGTATCTCAGGCTCCTTAGTTTTTATAAAAAGTGACAGACTGACTGCGCTGGAGACCAAAATCCTCATTTCATTTATCCACATGACAAGTTCAGCATTGGTGACCATCATGCAAGCATTTCTCATGCTGCCCTGTCAAATGAGCTTCAGTCCTGTCATGAAGAGCCCATATCAAAAGAGTAGCTCTGGAGCCCAGTGACAGTTAAGCTGAAGACTACAGTGAAATGGAACCCTGTGACACTAGCTCACCTGATGTCACTGGAGTCCACTTCATAATAATCTTCAGCCCAACGAACGTCACTGGGTTCCGTTTCTTTGTAGTCTTCAGTTCACCTGATGTCACAAGGATCCACTTCATTGTAGTCTACAGCTCAACTGATGTCACTGGGTCCTGGAACTGCTAAATACAAAATGAATATTGGGATGAAAAAGACTGCATTAATATAGGTCCTTAAATGAGGAAAACATAGGACTATTTCAAAACATACACTAGGTGATCTATCAGACTTCACAAATGCCTAAATTTACAATTATATTAACACATTTAAATAACAGTGTTTTGGTTCCCTTTAAAGATCTAGTGGAACCAAACAGGTAGACAGGAAAAATAATACACATTTTAAGAAGTAGTCAGTTGGAACTTTTTTATTTCTGAAGTATTTCACTTTTTCCTTTTGCTCATTAGAACATTTTCTATGTGATAATATTGTGCTAGATGTGTGGAACAGCTCTCAGCCTGGCAGCTGACATCTTTATCTTTATCCCCGCCCCCCCCCACTACATCATCAGCATTGTGACCTCACTGACTGTGACATCACAGGTGACTGACTTGGTGGCTACTGAGTGGCTGTTCCTAGGTGGCAGTGATATCACAACCAGAGGCTCACAATGCTGATGATGGAGGAGAGATATGTCAGCTGCCAGGCAAAGTGCTATCCCATACACCACACCTACAGATATCATGGTAAACAGTCTCCTAATTAACTAAAGAGAAAAGAAAAAGTACTTCCGATATAAAAGGTAATGGTAGATTGCTTTTAAAAATTAATATTAGTTTTAGGCAGTACACTAGCTCTTTAAGATACTGCTTGCATTCCACTGTGACCGGACCTAACTGTTCATTTGTGAATGCCATAAACTGTTGCTTGTTGTGCGTCTTCTAATACTCCATACTTTGCAGTCTTTTGCCTATTTTAAAATAATGTAAAATACTGTATGGTAGTCATGTACTTTTCAGTAATTATATATTTACTGCTGATATATGCCTACTTGATGGCTGCATATTGTGTTTTCCACCTTGTGATCCCTCTCCACTTCCCCCAGGCTGCATTTGTAGAAAGATTTATGTTGTATCTCTGTATATTTACCTGGTGAAACTGTTTCAATAAATAAATAAATAACTATAAGTTGTTTATTTCAATGTGGGGTGCTTCATCAGCATTTACTGTATCTCCTTTTTGGACGGTTCACAAAGTAACCCTTAATCAATGGAAGAGCAGCTTACACAATACTTGATGACATCCCAATGGCCTCTGCTGCACTCAAAACAGAGAAGCGAAATCAAGCATGTAAGTCTCCCCCCCATATGGGGCTTACATTGTGGGCTATGGCCCCAGCACTGTCCCTTCAGCTTCCTGCAAGTGGCCCTGGTAAAATTCAGGCCTGGCGGCCCCGTTGTGTTCCCCAGCTGCGGCCGTTGATGTCGTGTCGCTTAACCCCATTTGCTGAAAAGGGCTGAGTTCAAAAAAGATGTTCCTGCACCTCCAGGCACTAAGGGGGATAGTCTACTGGCCCAGAGAGTTGCCAAGAATCGGACCAGCAGATGTAAATAAAAAACATGGCCACTGCGTGCCTTATGCGCATGTGTGGCCAGTGGAGCAGAAATTTAAAGGAGCCATGGCTTCATTGAGAGAAGCACCTAAAAGATGGCACGATCAAGGAGAGTATGTTGTGGGAGCCCAGTGGGCATATAGGGGCTCCCACAAATAAAATAAAAGGGGTCCTGGCTCCAATAGGCAAATCAGAGCCAGGACAAATAACTTTCAGCCCATGGAAGGGCTTAAATTAAAAGTAATGGGGCTCTGTTTGCTTGGGGGAAAAATGTAAATGTAGCCCCCCCTTACCCTCCATTTCTGTCTAGGGGTCCCGATGGTATAGCGAAGGGGGGGGGGGTCGCAGAACCTGAGATCCTCCTAGCACCTCTTCACAGAATTTGGAACAAACAGACCTTACCTTAATGCCCTATGCACCGTAACAAAATATTTTGCTCACTGCAATACAACAAATGTTACTGTAAACCTTGCATATGGCATGATACACTATACACTGTATATAACTTGTATGTATTGTACTACACTGCTGTTTCTTCTGTATGTCTCATATGTATTTTCCTGTGACGTGGAGCCTTTGGAAATGAGTCTTTGACTCAAAGGTTGTAAATTCTGAAATCTCAAATAAATAAAAAAATGAATAAATGCCTGCAAGATGATGCGTTCTTGCACAGGCCTCCTCTTACCAGGCTGGAAAAGTCCCAGGCACTGCCACTTCTGCTGGCTTTTAAAACTTATGGGGGGATGACTGAAGACCTTCTCAGGAGTAAATCGTGCAAATTAATTCATGAAAGACTCTGCACCACTATATAAAAGTGAAAACAGAGCATTTAATTTTCTTGTTTACAAAAATGATCAATCAAATTTAAATAAATTAAAGGAGCAGCTCCATGGGGCTGAGAGATTGGAAGAAAACAATAGGCAAAGTGCACTTGCACCGGCCACAGCTGTTTGATTTTCCGGCCTAGTTTACAGACTAAACTGGCTCAACCTTTCCCAAGTGAACTGAAATTAAGCTCACTCCCTCTTATCTGTACCAACTCGTCCTTGTTCCTTTTCCTTTGGGGGAGTACCTTACTCCTACCTGCCACAGAAACCTTAAACGTACCAGGGCATGACGCAGCAAATGCTTCCTGCGGCTGCTCCCAAACCATGCCTCCCAAACAGAGCCAAAACAGGTGCATTCTGAGCTGAAACGAAGGCCTGCCAAAGAGCATGATGATGGTCCCCTCCTTACACATAACTTGTTCCCTGAAACCGCATCCCTTAAATGGGTCTAACGGGTTCGACCCCAGAGATGGGCATGGCAGGCCCTAAAGGTGAATCTTAGGATGCAGCCCACCTCCCTCACCTCCAGCAGTATGTCACACGGGAATGGCTCCCCGAACCTGCTACCTTTGAGAAAGCCCAGTCGTGGTACTGCCACCACCATGGCAGCCCTACTGCCTTGATTCCACTCCATTACTTTTTGGGTAACTGGGACCCCTAGCCTCCAGATGGTTCTGCCGTCTTTCTCCCTCCTTCGCTCCTCCTGATGACCCAGCCATGGCATCCCAGGCCACAAACTGCAACCAACTCCTGCCACCTTCCCTCAGAAACCTCACACTCATTGCACCGATGCTGCCAGTCAACACCTTTTGGGGCGGGGAATTTTAGGGGCCCCCCCCCGGTCACACTGGCCCTACCAACCCGCCGAATCCCCAACTGTCCCTCGACTCTCCAAAACCCAGGGTTTAAATATAGGTGTACTCTGCCACCTACTGGGCAGAACAGGGAATCCCCCCTACACTAACCAAAGGGAACATGAAGGGGGAGGGACAAAGGTGGTAAGCTCACCCTGCGAGGGAGGGCTTACACTCCCTCCCCTTTAAAACCATTTCCTCCTGGAAATGGGGCAGAAAGGGGCTCTTCCAAAGGACCCCAAAACCCAGAGCATGCATGCGCACTTCCCACCTGACCAAGGGCCCACCTCGGGCACACCTAGCACCCAATCATTTTAGCCTCCTACCTATCCCGCCCCGTGCAGTGAGTTCAGTTGAAATATTAATAAGCAGGAACAACAAACTAAATTTAAAACTTAAGCAGTTCGCTTGCTATGGCCAGGCTGTCAAAAGTCGTATAACTTTTAAACATTTAATTTTTAAGCATGCAAATCGAGTACTACCTGAATGGAAACACCACTCACTCACCATACTTTCTCCATTCACCCAATACTACCACTCACTCAGTATTCATAATAAGGTAGAAGCTGTACTTTTTTATTATTATTAATAGTTGTTCCACAAGGGAACAACTGCTTAGAATGATTTAACTTTTTTTTTTTCCAAAACACTGAACACAACCATCTCAGCTGGTTAGTTCAAACAGGTTCTTCTTCTCCCATGGGAAATAGCCCCAGAGCGACCTCCGCTGAGCACAGTACTTAAATCAATTTAACATAGTCTTCAGAACATCTTGATTTTAAGGTGGACAGTCCTGGCGAATCACAAAGTGCTGACCAATTTCCTCCTTAGATGGCGGCCCTCTGCCATGGGGGTAGTAATAGTCTAGATCTAGTTTAGTAGTCTCCTCACTGAAACAATCCATTGAGATGATAATACTTCATGTGACAGCTCACTATGTCCTGTACCAAAGCAAAGTGCTTAAATAGTGAGAGGCCTGCCCAAGTTGTAGAAAAGCACAGGGCCCTTGCCTTCTGGATGATAGCCTGGATGGCTTTTCCAGGCGCCCCTGGCAGCTGTTGTAACTTCTGGACCATGCCCCAGAATACCCAATCCACCCTTTTCTCTTTGATGTCCCAAACTCATTCAGACACGTAAAGGTACTCCGCATTAGAGCATTCCACGTGAATCCTTCTCCACACCCACCTCTCTGCCTGTGACCATTTGAGCAGATCCCTCACACTAGTGCACAGGGCAGCTCCTGGTTCCAGCCATACCTCGGTATGGTATGGGAAATTTACAGGATCAGTGCTCAGCAGGCCATCAATTTTTTCATGCAGGGCCTTGCTCTGCGTCAGAAGACATGGGGTGGTGTCAGCCAGCTTCACTGCAGGCCACTGATAAGGCTGAGGAATGCTCTATATGCCTCATGATTGGCAAATTGAAAACACATGAAATCTTGCCCTGGGGGCAATAGGACAGGCACCTCCCAAACAACTTCTTCTCCCGCTTCCTCTTCTGTGGCATATACAGGCATACTGTATGTGAGGCATTGCCCTTTGAGGTACTGGAGGAGCTGCCGTTGCCAGGCAGCAGACCCAAGGCTGACCCCCAGGCCCTGGAGGGTTGCCAGCTGTTGTACCTTGTCCTCTGCCTCTCTCTCTGCCATGGGGATAGTTGACAGCGGCAGGCGTTGTGGGGCTGAGCAGACTTCTGTGCCCTACATCACCTTCACTAGCAGGTTCCCACCGCTACATCCACCTCTGGGGCCTCAGGCTTTGGCACCGAGGCAGAGGTCGGTGACTTGGCCTTAACCCCCAAATCCAGGCTTCCTTGTGAAAACAATGAGGCAGTGACCACCGATGTTCCTACGGGGTAAGGCCAAGAGTAGCCAAAGAGAGTGCCTTCCCAAATGCCCATTGCTGACCCACTGGAGCAGATTGAACACAAGGGCAGCTTTACCACTCCTTCCCTTCGGTATCCATGCTGAACACATTTTTCCTCAGCAGCTCCTCTCCCTGCCGAATTCCGAAACCACTCCAGCAGTGATGCAGGGATAGTGGTATGGGGTTCCTCCGATGGAAACTTTTCAACCGTGTTTTCTTTTTTTTAAACCAGCTGTTACAACATGTCTTCTCCTTCACCACGAGCACAGAAAATGGCACCTCCTGTTCGCTCTTTCCTATTGCTGCACAGAACAAGTCAATCCCAAGTGTCATCACTCCCCACTTGACCACTCCTTACATCTGGGAGGTGCCCAGACAGCGGCGCACAGCAGAAATGTGCCATAGCACAGTGGTGACCCAAATAACTGCGCTATCCAGCCAGGCCTACTGCAGTAGCTGGAACCCTTCCAGCTCCTTCACCCCCACAAGGCCAGCGGTGCCATAGTTCACAAATCACAGAAGAGACAAATCCCCACATTCTGAAACCATCCTTGCCCTCCATTTCTGTCTAGGTGTCCCAATGGCATAGCAATGGGGGGGGGGCACAGAACATGAGATCCTCTTAGCACCTTTTCACAGAAATTGGAACAAAATAGGCCTTACCTGCTAGACGATACATCTTGCACAGTCCTTCTCTTACCAGGCTGGATAAGTCCTAGGCATTGCTGCTTCTGCTGGCTTTGACAACTTATGGGGCAAAGACTGGAGACCTTCTTAGGAGGAAATTGTGCGAATGAATTCATTAAAGACTCAGCACCACTATATAAAAGTGAAAATAGAACATTTTAATTTTCTTGTTTACAAAAATGATCAATCAAATTTAAATAAATTAAAGGAGCAGCTCCGTGGGGCTGAGAGATTGGAAGAAAACAACAGGCAAAGTGCACTTGCACCTGTCACAGCTATTTGATTTTTCGGCCTAGCTTACAGACTAAACTGGCTCAACCTTTCCCAAGTGAGCTGAAAATAAGTTCACTCCCTCTCTTCTGTACCAACTCATCCTTATTCCTTTTGCTTTGTGGGAGTGCCTTACTCCTCCCTGCCACCGAACCTTAAACGTACTGGGGCATGACACAGCCTAAATGCCTCCTGCAGCTGCTCCCAAACCTTACCTCCCAAACAGAGCCAAAACATGTGCCAGATCCCTCCTTGCATTTCGAGCTGAAACGAAGGCCTGCCAAAGAGCATGACGATGGTCCCCTGCTTACACATAACTTGCTCCCTGAAACCGCATCCCTTAAATGGGTCTAACGGGTCCTGCCCCAGACATGGGCACAGCAGGCCCTAAAGGTGAATCCCAGCATGTGGCCCACCTCCCTTACCTCCAGCAGCATGCAACACAGGAATGGCCCCTTGAACCTGCCACCTTCGAGAAAGCCCTGCCGTGAGACTGCCACCACCATGGCAGCCCTGATGCTTTGATTCCACTGCATTACTTTTTGGGTAACTGGGACCCCAATCTCCAGATGGTTCTGCCATCTCTCTCTCTCTCTCTCTCTCTCTCTCTCTCTCCTTTGCTCCTCCTGCTGATTAAGCCATGGCATCCTTGGCCCCAAACAGCCGCCAGCTCCTGCCACCTTCCCTCGGAAACCTCCCACTTGTCGCATTGACGTTGCCAGCAGACACCTTCTGGGCTGGGGAGTTTTAGGCCTCCCGGCCACACTGGCCCTACCAGCCCACCAAATCCGAAACTCTCCCTCGACCCTCCAAAACCCAGGACTTAAATAAAGGCGAACTCTGCCACCTACTGGGAAGAACAGGGAATTGCTGCCTATACTAACTAAAGGGAACATAAGGGGGGGGGAAGGTAGTAAGTCCACTCCGCGAGGGGGGCTTACATAAACAAACATGGAAGCCCCCATGGCACTACTGCAGGCAAGCGCGCTGCTGGGAGAGTTCAGAGGGTACTGAAAAAACCCGGGAACAGTGCAACCAATCAGAAGGAGGCTGTTTGAAAACTATAAGTAGGACTGCATGCCTGCCAAACGGGGAGTTCAGCCTGAGCCTGGAGAGAGAGCAGATTGCAGGAAAGACTGTTGTGGGCTGTCCAGCCCCAGGCCTGCACCTTGCCTCATTGACCTGTTTGGTCCCCGAGCTAAAGAATAGGTAGAGTGCCTGAAAGAGCAGTCTGCAAGGGAAAGGCAGCAGAGTGTTGCTGCAGTAGTGGGCGTTTGGAAGTTTGCTGCTGAAAGGGAAGCTGGAAGTGTGCTGAAGAGAAAGTGGAAGTGGCTGGGTTGCAGAGTGAGTGGGTGTAGTGACTGTAAGTGTGCAGCCTGTGAGGGGGAAAAAAACACTGCAATCTTGAGCAAAGACACAGTTATTGTGTCTCCTCCCTCTCCCCGGTGGGGTAAGTGCTGCTGGAGACTGCATTTTGCTGTAAGCCGGATAGACAGGAATACTGAGGCTAGAGACTGAGGTGAATCCCAGCTCATTTGTGCCAAAAAAGGGTGTGCAACAGAGGGGTCTAGGGACTATACTACTCAGTCCCTGGACTGAAGAGGATGGAGGCCAGCGGAGAAGACAGCAAAAGACCTGCCTGGTGAACACTGTCTACAAAGGCCTCTGAGGTGAAGATTGGAAAGGCCAGGCAGGTGAAGACCAGCATTCTTCACTGTCGTTAGTCAGCTCTTAGGCCTTGTGGTGCACCACCAACAAGATACCTTCATGATACTGTAATACCTTAGCCTGTTGAACCCCCTTTTGAACTGCTGAACTGTAAGTACCCCGAGCTGCAGCTTTGAGGAGTCTTTATTTAGCTAGTTAGCTAGGTTGAAATTAAAGGGGTTTATGTTCTAGGCAGGACTTTGCTAGAAAATTGCACCCAGGCCTGAAAGTAAATTTAAGATTTGCGCATTTAATGTTTGGACCTTAACAAAAGTTCTCCATGTCAGTTTCCATGCCGTGGTGAGGTACCCACTGAAAAGACTATAGACTTTCTGGGCAGCTGTCAAGGGAAAGACGGGTGCACCCACAGGTGGGAGGTGGGGACTGTTTAGGGCAGGACAGTTAGCCAGTTGTTATTGCTGTTGCTGTTTTATTCCCCCCCACACTTTTCCCCTTCCCTTACAATAAAATACTGTTGTTGTTCAAGTTAATTGCTGCTGTAGAGTGTTTCTGTAAAGAAGGGTCATATTGTCAGTGTGTGTGTGGGAACTACCTTATGGGGCAGCTAATGTATTTTCCTGGGGGTGGTAACCTGCCATTTACCCACAGATATTCCCTACCATTTTCTCAGGAGGTGGCACCGCACCACCGCACCACTATACAGCTACCTATCCTATCCTTGGCTGGGCCCCCTCGAAGGTGATTTCTATGAGGACCTTGAGGACCCCAGAATAGCCAAAGGTGAGTCAAGGGACTGTTACAAACAGAAACAACTAAATCTTCATAAAAATAACTAATTTCAAAGCTTTACTACCATTTAAAAGGCATTGTATAAAGTGGACACTCTCTCATGGGTCTGCCACTCATGAGTTATTATACTGCTTCTTTCCTCATGAAGATAAATGGCATCCTTTGATTCAGCCATTATGTATTCCATATATAGTACACCTAGGCCCAGTTTGGTGGCACCACATGTGGGAGGGCTTGGTTCATGTCATGATCCTGACTCTCTCACCCCAAGCCAAAGGAGCCTAGAGCACACTGTATATGCAGTAAATGTAGGCTTCGGTGTGAGATGCCCATCCTGCTGCTTCTGCACCTTGTGTGGCCAGCTGGGAGCCTACAGTAGGCTGGTGCCAATGGGCAGGCTAAAATGAAGACTTGGGTGGGGAGATCAAAGGGAGGAAAATTCCACTGCTTCTTTCAATGACCTTGGATACCATGTCACAAAGCATAGTTTGTCTCAATTCCTGTTGACAAACATACTTCCTCCTCGGCTATGGCCAAGGCCCTGCTTAAGGAGAGGGGGGTCCTCAGGGTGCTGGTATGGACTGCAGAGCTGGCTGGAGACCCAGGTGGGTAGCAGCCTTGGACCATGCCAGAAGATAATGAGGAAGGAGGCAGGTGACAGTTCAAGATGAATTGGGAAGTTAATTCATTTTTTAAAAGATCATGCTATCTGTCAATTCTGTGGATAACTTTTGCCTGCATATTTAATATGTTGCCTGTTTGTCTCAGTGCATTTGTTTAAATGTATTTTTTTTGCTGGTCATTGTGAAAACAGATTTTTGCTCATCAACATACCAGGCTAAAAAATAAAAATGAAATGAAAATACAAATTAAGAAAATAAAAATACTAGTGTGCCAAGATATACTGAGGTGCATAGGTACAGTAGGCACATAAATGGAGTGAGATGGAGTAAACCTAGTGCTCCATCAAGTCTGTCACCTGTTATCCTAACTAGGGTTGCTTGGATTCCACCCAATGTATTCTAAATCATCAGATTCCACTCCATTTTTTGGATTTCAGAATTTTGGATTATTTTTCCAAAATTCTGAATCCGGTTGCAATAATGAAATGGGAATCGAATTCTGATTCTGATTCCGAATCTGATTCCAATTCCGTTTACGGTGCTACATTCTGTGGCATTTACAGGAAGCACTGTGATGTAGTTCCTGTACCTCTGGCCCTGCAAAGATCACAGATTTCATCTAGTTCAATGAGGTGAGGGTGGGTGAAAGACAAACTATGTAGAACAGGAAGGCAGGCTCCAAAGAAGACATGCCAAATACAGTAATGTCTAACCATTAAATAGCAGCACTCATCAGAGGTTCAGCTGCGTTTGTTGTACAGGCAGAGGACCAGCAGGTGCTGTGGTGTTAGACCCTCTCCCCTTCGGTCAGGTGCGACTGCTCAAGATACGCATGCTTCCCTGAGTGTAGGGCGATGCACAAAAAGCGGGCCTGTTGAAGAGAGGGTCTAGCACTACACGGCACCTGCTTTAATTTTGTTTTTATCTGCCTTGTATTTGCAATTAACAAAGAAGCAACTGAACTACTCTGGTGGATGGTGCCCTTATTTTTTGTGGTTGGAAGACAAACTATCCCTTTTCTAGCTTAGAAAAGTATTTTATTGGACTTTGTTCTGAACTTTTTCAGGTGTGCCCAAATTTTTTTATTTTTTGTGTTAGCTCCTCATGGAGCTTACTAGAACATACTGCGTTAATTTCTGATGTCATCTGGGGCTGCTTGCCGGCGGAGGACGGGTGGGCACAGAAGCTTTTAAATAGGGAGTTTTGGTGAGAAAAGGAGGAGTCCAGTCTGGGCTAGGACCAGGGAAGAGGGGCCAGGGTGGGATGATTGCTCCCTGGCCTCCAGACTGTCTTTGTGATGGCGTCAGTGTATGGAAGTGTTGGCGATCTGTGTGGTCCAGAAAACATGCTGCAGGTAGTGTACACCTCCTGTGGAAGTTTAGCCCGACTCTGGAGGGAGAGGGCCTGTGGCAGTGGCGAGAGCCTGCCTCAGTCCCCACACAGCAGTGGTGAGAGCCTGCCTCACCCTCTGGTGAATGTGCTGCTGTCCGGTCATGGGTGGAGTGGAGTGGATGGGAACAGGCAGATAGCGTGAGGAGCCTGGGTGTAAGTCTCTACGGGCAGCTCACCATTATGGGTATGTCCCTGCTGTGTGTTTGCCTAGGTCTCAGTGGCAAAGTGAAACAGCCTGAAGAAGTGGTGTGGAGGTCCAGCCTGAGTTTGTCATCAGAAGTTCAGCAGTCAGAGGTTCGAACCCAGGTAGCATTATCCATTAATCTTGGAGGCAGAGGAGCAGGGAGACATCTATGCACTTGAGTTTTGGGATCTGTGTAATTTGGAACTGAAAGTGTGTAGGAGGACAGAGAAGAGAGCTTGATCCAGCCAGGGTAATCCAGCAGGCCTGATTCAGCCATGTTGGTCATGCTGCTGCCACCAGCCCAATTAGAAGCCTGATTCGGCTTGGAGACATTTTCAGTGGAGGTCTTCACGACCACATTTAGCCGCTGGTTGAGGTACTTGTGTGCCTGAGATTAATTTTTCTGTCTGTATACCCCTCACTCCATGGAATGGCTGTTGTTTCTCCAAGTTTTCAATTAAATGGACTTTTATGAACTTTTAACACCGTTTGGACAAGGGACTTATTTATTCAGCCAGTTTAACAGAGATTAACTCCCATATCACCTGACGGTTGCTGTGGACCTGTCTTGGGCACACTCTCTTCTAAATCATGAACCAGGTAATGCAGCCATCTGGTGGTTTCTGTGCTTGTTGCCCCTCACCCCACAGACTTCTCCATCACACCCCCTAGACACCGGGGGGTGGGGGTCTACATATACTTGGTGTATATCTGTGTCATTGGTCAAACTGGAGAACTTGAGAAGTGTATTTTTACCAGTAGTTTTCAGTTTTGTCTGTGAGTGTCTCTATAAGGCTGTCTGGTTGCTGGGTTGCGAAGGGCTGCAACAGGCCAGTGCTAATTGCTGTGTTTGGTGATGTGGTGGTTGTATATTTTTTCATTTTTTTTCTGTATTCTGCATCTGCTCTGTCTGTGTGTTAATTTTAGTGCTTAGCTTCAGAAATTCTTTTTTTTTTTTTTTTACTTTCTATTTTTGTCCCCCCCATTTCCACCTTGCTAGCTACTGGGACCTCCTTCCACCTACCCAAGCCCTTATGCCCGCTGCAGGAGTCTTTCAGTTTTCCAGCCCACCACCAGCCTTTGCTTGACAGCCTCCCTGGCTACCTCAACCATAACCCATGGCTTATCCCCTGTGGGAGGGACCCCCTGGTTCACCAAGCCTGGAGAAGGATACTTCATTCCACAGTTGGAGCCTATCAGAAGGAGCTGGTGAGATGCAGAAGGAGTCAAAGTGACCCTGCTGTGGCATGGGTGGCGGGGGCAGCTTCATCAGTAGTAGTAGTAGTAGTAGTAAAAACCTTTATTTCTATACAGGATAGTAGATGGTCATTTTTCACATCATTAGGACTAAATGTCCTATTTGCAAGATGGTCCTGTTATTTAAAAATGTTTGTTTCTAAGACACAAAAGTTACAAATAACAACAACATTTAACAGGACAACAGGATGTACAATATAAATATCATCATTTAGGTATCACATAACATTTTTATACCTCAACAAACGGATAACAAATATTAAATTTAGTCCTACGGACCAATGTTATAAAAACACTTTTACTAGGCAAAGGATTTTATCCATAGCACTCACATCTTGACTTTAGTTCAATTTTCAAAGTAGATGAGAACACCTTAATACTTTCGTATTGCTTTCCTGTAACTGATTTTAGGGGAACTCCATAATCTATTCATGATTATGGGAAATCGCATATTACTATACTTATTCTTGAATTTAGGGAACTCAAAGCTTCTGGTGTTTGAACCTTTCATATTATAGACATATGTTTTCTTTTCTAATTTTTCATAAAGAGAAGTTGGCTGATTTGTATTTACAACCTTGTATATCAGAGGAATTCCATTGCCTGCAGCCTCGCCATCACCACCACCACAGTCCCACTTCACTGTGGTAGTGGTGTAGATAAAAACAAAAACTGCCATCACCACATGGAGTGGCCGTGTTACATTTGGCACCCACACCATGATCTATCACCTGGATGATGTTATTCCTGCTTATACTGTTCATGATGTGCCAGCGACTGGTCAAAGATAAGGGGTACTACTGTCTCCAAGTGAGGAGGATGAGAAAGATACTAAACCAAACCTACCCATGTTTGCTTTACTCAAAGAACCCCACAACAGCAACAACAACAACATAAGCCTGTCCCTGAGGAGGTGGTGGTTGTTAAGGAAGATGACATCCTGAGCATGGAAGAACCTGTCATTGTCCACTCTCCTGAGCCCCCTACTGATGATGGTAACATGGATTGTGTGTCAGCTGGTGAATTAGCATCTGACCATGATGATGATGATGACTAGGAGGAGCTTGGCCAAGATCACTGGATTTGTAAAGGTGGTAAAAGATCAGGGGGGCCAAGTTAAGTGTCCACCAGTGGGAAGAAGACTTTGCAGACACCAACTGCCCACAAGAGGAAAGGTGGTTCTGGTTGCGTTTTCTCAGGCTGAGAGTGATGGTGATGTTAGTTCTCCTGGTTCTGGTGATTGTGAAGAATCAACACCAAGAAAAACAAACTCTGGCCAGTGCCAATAGGGCTACATGTGTTGGGGGTAGGGGTGGGGGGGGTTAGAGAGGGAGGGTTGGGTGGAGAGGATAGCTATAATTTAAAAAAAAAATCAGCAGCGTCCTGATCATGACACTGGGGGATTGGTCACAAGACAGAGTCAGTAGGTTGTACCTCATTAGTAGGCTGATTAGAATCCTGCTGGACAGGGTCAGGAGCACTGAGTACCAGGTCTGCCTGGCCCATTCTGGGATTATCAGGATCACTGTGGCAAGCTCTCTCCTGAGTGTTATGAGCACTCTCTGAATGAGTGGGAATGGTGGGATATCATTCAAAAACCTCCCTGTCCAGTCCAGGACTAGGGCATCCTCTGGGACTCTACCATTTACTGGTAGTCTGCAGCACAACTGTGAGAGTTCATTGTTCTTCCATGAGGCAAACAGGTCTAGTGCTGGTGTTCCCCATCTTCTGAAAATTGGGGCCAGCACTTGCTGGTTCATGGTCCATAAGCCCTAGGTCCCTTTCTTCTTTGGTGCCAGTCAGCACCCCCCCCCCAATTCGGTAGCTCTCCCCAGATTTTTTTGATTGGGTGACTAGGGAATTGAATCAGAGAGGGGTGGTAGACATAGCCTACCTAGATTTCAGCAAAGCCTTTGATACCATCTCACATAGAAGGCTGGTTAACAAAACGAGTAGCCTGGGCATGGGGCATAAGGTGATACATTGGGTTAGACACTGACTGATGGACAGAAGACAGAGGGTGGTGGTAGATGTGATCCAATCCGGGGAGCACCACAGGGATCAGTACTGGGACCAGTCCTGTTCAATGTCTTCATTAGTCACATTGCAGAGGGGCTGGAAGGAAAGGTCTGCCTATTTGCAGATGACACCAAGATCTGCAACAGAATGGATACTCCAGAAGGGATGCAGAAGATGGAGAGGGACCTGGAGAAGCTTGAAAGATGGCTGGAGGTGTGGCAACTGAGGTTCAATGCAAAAAACTTTAAGATAATGCACCTGGGTAGGGGGAACCCTGGGGAGAGCTACAGAATGGGGGAGGTGCTGACTGTCACCAAGAGGAAAGGGACCCAGGGATATCATACCTGATGACTTTAAGGTATCAAAGCAGTGCCAAAGGCAGCAGGGAAGGACAGTGGCATGCTGGGGTGCATAGGCAGAGGCATTACTAGCAGGAGATGGGAGGTGGTGATGCCATTGTATAAAACTCTCATAAGGCCTTACCTGGAGTACTGCATGCAGTACTGGAGACTATACCTGTGTAAGGACATAGACAAGGTGGAGGTTATCCAGAGAAGGGTGGCAAAGATGGTGCATGGCTTGCATCACAAAACATATGAGGAGAGGCTAAGAGACCTCAATATGTACTCACTGGAGGAGAAGAGAGAAGGGGGAACATGATAGAAACTTTAAGTACCTCAAGGGCATAACAAGGTACAGGTGGTGGATCTTTTCCAGTGTAGAAAAGATACCAGAATGAGGGGACACGATATGAAACTGGGGGGTAGATTAAGAGGTAACATGAGGAAAGTTTTCTACACAGAGAGAGTGGTAGATGCTTGGAACAGTCTGCCACAATACATGGTGGGGCAAGCATAATGGAGCGGTTTAAACATGCCTGGGACAGGCACAAGGGAACATTAGGTGGGAGGGAGGGAGGAGGGAGGGAGTGATGAAAAGCCATTAATCACTTTGGGTCAGTGACTGCATACAAGTATAGGGCTTACGGGCAGACTAGATGGGCCTAGCAGTCCTTATCTGCCAACAGTTTCTATGTATCTATGCAATATCTAGCAGTAAGCATCTGGCTGAGGGACTTTAGTTGTAACAACCTTTTCTTTTTGCTTTTGATGTGCCTGCACACCAAACATTTTGTAAAGAGTGAAATGGGACATGGGGGGGGGGGGTGTCACTGCGGAACCCGAGAACCCGATACAGTTCAGAATAGCAAGGGCTCAGCAGGCTACACCAATGACCATGCACAGTGGTCCTGATGCAACTCTCTTATTGGGCAGAAACTTTGTGTACTTCAAAGAACCAAAGCTACTCCAATCAGAGAGGGCTTTGGTCCTTTGATTTGCATGAAGCTGGCAGCAAACAGCTGATTGGCTTTCAAAACAGTTACAGCTGCATGTTGGTGGAGGTCACCAGTGTACAGCTGCTATATCAGACCCTGTAACAACGGAAACCCTTCTATTCCCTCCATTTGTGTGCCATCAACCCCACCCTCTGTTCCTCATACCAGCACCGATGTTCTTTAAAGAAATCTTCCCACTCCCTTCCTCTGTGTGCTGTCCACCCCCACACTCCATTTCCCATCCTGGCACTTGGTGTTTAATTAAACCAATCCATGCCCTCT
Source organism: Neoceratodus forsteri (assembly GCA_016271365.2). Lineage (NCBI taxonomy): Eukaryota > Metazoa > Chordata > Ceratodontiformes > Ceratodontidae > Neoceratodus > Neoceratodus forsteri. The sequence continues at coordinate 32,607,049 of CM057456.1, forward strand.
CTGTGTGTGCTATCCACCCCCACCCTCTGTTTCCTATCTGGCACCAAACATTTAATGAAACCCTCCCACTCCCTTCCTCCATGTGATGTCTGTCCCCAACCTCCATTTTCCCTAGAACTGCCCCAGTAACCAGAGAGGGCACAACCAAGCAGCAGAGCAGGACATGGATATCCCGCCAGTGAAAGGTGGCCTGCCGGAATCCCAAAGCAGACAATGCTCGCAGATACCCTCTTCTGCATTGGAGAAATACCTATGGTTCCCCTTCCCTAAGCATCAGACATGCAATAACTATAAAAATTCTGGAGAAGGGAGGGAAAACAGACCACTTCTGAGAGTCCAATCAAGGAGCTGCACCAGAGATTCCTGGTCCTCCTCCAGGTCTGCACCAGTGTCCCTTGAATGCAATCGCTTTGTTCCCTGGTCCAACTGCATTCGGAAGAAGCCATGGCCCTACTTGGTAGCCCATTGTCAGAGTTCCAAGAGTGTGCAGGAGCAGCACCATTCAGCAAATCATGGGCCGAGATTGCCTTCCAACTACAACTCCCATTGAGCACCGTAAGTATTAATTTTGAATGCAGTTGCCTTTTCCCCTTTAAATTTTCCTGGCCAGTATGTAATGCTTTGCGGTGGAGCAGAGGTCTCATTTTGTGTTAACTTAATTCCTGAAATAAATTTTTAACTTGCGATGATGACGTTATCTGTAACATAGGTATAACATTGCCTTACAGTATTGGTTGCTCTGTTTGGAGAGGCATGTGTATTTTTACTGGCTGGATTAATTACATTTGCAGGGAAAATCAGGTTTGTGAGTTTTTAATAGTATAACAGCCAAACCAGCAGAAAGGGGTTTCAGCGCAGATTCCATAGTGAAACGGATCCTTAGCAAATCACCTGGGAAATACTGTCAGTTAGACCTGAAATACGTACTAAGCTGGATGCTGAATAGGTCACATAAAACCTGCCCTGTACTAAAAACTTCTAAAAGGTAAAACAACTGGGAATGAGGTGGATTTTACCTGGAAAAATTGACTCCTGCATTGTAAAAATGTACCTTATCATTTAAAGGGACCATTTACTGTAATCATACCATTTAGTTACAGGTTTTGAAGTAATAGTCTTGCCTAACATGAAATAAATGTACCCAGATTGTACAGTATTCAAATAAAATACCTAACAGAGCATTTTGCAAAAAACAAACCCCAGCAACTGGGACTGGTCTGGAATTGAGTCTTGTTTCATCTAGGGAAATTAATTTGATTTATTATTTATTTTTTGCGGGTCTCTTGACAAAACTCCCCATACAGTGAAAGGCTGGGGTTTAGCATATGACAGTGCTTCTTTTCACCAAAGTTCTGTATTCTGCCATACTTAATACAACACTTTGCATGCTATCATTCTTCACAACCGTGTGTGGTGAGTGCTAGTTTTTATTTATTTTGTGAGTCTGCAAAGTTGTCTTGTTTGCAACAAGTACCTGGATTTCCTGAGTTTGTCTGATGGTTTATTTGATTGTTTTCATTACTTAATCCGTATTGAAACCAATCATTAGCAAGTCACCTGGGAAATACTATCAATTAGACCTGAAATATGAAATAAGCTGGTTACTGAATAGGTCACATAGAACCTGTCCTGTTCACCAAGCATCAAACGTTTGACATTGATATTGACAAATGCTTGTTGCTAAAATTGTGTTTGCGAAAGACAAAAAATGAACATGCCCTGGAGTGCCTGGCTTTTGCAGACCCCAACATAATATATTATTAGTCAGGTTGAAAGAATCTGTTTAGTAGTGAGGGGAGAAAGTCAGTGTAAGGATGGGTGAAAACGAATGTGTGATTATGCAGTTATTTATTTGTAGGATTACCATGCAAGATCTGAGCTTTTTTTTGTGAAACGAAAACTGCCCAACCTGCCGTATTGTTAATCGACCCCCCCAACACACACGTGCATAGTTACAAAAGCATCTTTGTAACCCAAAGTGTTGTTTCTCTTATAGAAGCAAGTTCAGATGGCAGGCAAAATTAGATTGGGAATGCATACTACAAGAAATATGCTGTTGGTTGATGCAGTGTTTATTATAGGCTCCTCTTCCTTGCTTACTTGCCTGTTTAGGGGTTTGAGGGGGCAGGGGTGGACTCACTCCATTACTTGTTTGGGCTTTCATTCTGGATCCCGTTGCCTAACCTGGCAAATACTAAAATGAAGGTTGAGATAAACATGGAAGCCCGGGTATGGTGATGGGTTTATCTTTCTGGAGTTGTATGCCGTTATTATTGCCTTTAACTAATTAGCTTTCCACACAAAAAAAGGGTCAGATGCTCTGTCTCAGCAAATTGTACTGATCACTAAATAACCAGAGAATTTCTGATTATAGTCTGCACCTGTCAGTGCCCAAGGTGACTGCATCTGATTCTCCCCCAAAGACCATTTTTTGACTGTGCATTTTTTGTTTGTTTCTTTATCGGCTTGTGCCTCAGAGTTCACATTAAAGGTGCACTGTTCAATGTTTATTGAATTATTGAATTCTGACTCTTGTATCAAATATGCTTCTGTAGCCTTCAATAAGGTTGCTGTATTGTAATATGTTTGAGGATGGGGTGGGCATGGAAATTGCAATTGCTGCTGCCTCTTTGTCCCTTGTCCTTTTGAAAGTTAGTCGTGGTCAGAGCTGAGTCTGACTGGCAGGCTGGAGTTGTTAGGCCACTTACGGGTCCTTAGGACACCTGCTGATTGCATGACCGCATCTCTTGGCATGGCCACTGACTCTATGGTTTGCCCAGTGGTCATTCCCCAGTCAGCCATTCCTGATCCACAGAAGAAAGACAGTAGCCAGACTATCACACCTGAAGACCGACAAAAGCATCATGAATCTAAAATAACTATTTTATCTCATTTGCAGCACTAGCAAACAGTACACAGCTGATCTGCAGTGTCCGACCTGCAATGCCAAATAAAATTAAACCTAAACAGCAGCAGTGAGAGGGATTGGTGCCCCAAAATGTCTTAGACCACATTGAAGACAAGTCCCATGGTCACAGCTGCGCGTCTTCAGCAGCATCCTTGGTAGACTCAGCCCACGTGGGCCGTGTGAGCAAGGAGAAGGCAGAAGAGCCATTCACAATTATTTACAAGCGGCTCTTCCAGCAGTTATAGAGACTGGGCATGACTCTTGAGAGGCTGGAGGGGAAGTTCACTGAAAACACCAAACAACAATGTGTTGGAGGAAGTCATGGACAAAGACAACTGATACTGCATCAAATGCAACAGATGCCCAAGCAATGGAACTCAAGACGAGTTTACAGCAAGAGACAGATGGCATCATAAAGGTGGCGTGGATCACGGCTACTCCAGGAAAAGGTGAAGTGCCTTGGAAATTTCAGCCAGTGTTGCAATATGGTCCCTGATTTTGACATTTGGTGATGTTTTCCCATTGTTATTTTATAATTGCCTAGTTCAGACGACCCACTCCTAAGACGGCTGCCCAGCGCTACGGCATGTTCACTGATCAACAGGAACCTGGCGATGGAGCTCAGTTGCAGGGACCACGTTTAGACATTTTTGATCAATACCAGCTAAACACAGCTGAGCTTGCCAATGTAAGTCTCATTTAAAAACAAGAAGTATAAACCACTTAAAACTATAATGTGAATGCCCAGAGTCACAGCTTGAAATTTAACTGTATTATATTGCTAGTTTTTAAATGAAACTTATATTAGCAAGCTTGGTTCAATGTTTTTTTTATCTGAAACTGTGTTTAACTTGAATTGGTTAAAAATGCCTAAACTTGGTCCATCCATGAGTTTAGCTGAGCTCCAGTACGATTTAGATCAATGAATGCACTGGAGGATCGGGTAGCCTTGTTAAGAGTGGGTCATCTGAATTAGGTGATTTTTAGAAAATATAAAAAAAAAAAGAATGACGAAATGTCAAATCGGAGACCATCTTACAATACAACAGTTTATTGAAGGCCACAGTGGGTATATTTGATATGGGGAGTCAGAATGAAATAAAAAGCTGACAGTGCTCCTTTAACTATAACTGCTTGAATGTGCACTTAAGAACATATATGGTGAAATGTGCTTGGGAGCATTAGCAAGTTTTGAGGCGTCTTTAAAGAAGGGAGCCAAGCCAGTCAATGACCATTCCCTAAACACCCTCCCACCACCAGTGTACCCTGTTTTGGCATCAGCCCAGCTGCAGTGGACTAATAGCAGTCCCTTGTTTATGCGCCACTGTCGGGCTCCTCAAATCTCTCTCTCTCTCTCCTTTCCCACACCACCCCTTAAGCCAATATTCTTCTCCTTAAGTAATGAATGAATGAATGAAGTTGCCCAACACTGAGTCAAAGCTCAGTACAACATCAGGGCTGCATTTCCTCGATCATTCTTTAGTCAAAAGGACAAGTGAAATGATTCAGACTTAATGAGTTTCTCTCTCTCTCTCTCTCACTCTGTCTCGCAGATGTCTTGAATTGACCGTCTCCTTTAGGATGATTGGAACACGGGTGAACGCAGCTGCTTGTGAAATAAAGTTGTAAAATGTTTTCATTCTTGAGTTTCAGGGAATGAACACTACATTTTACAACATTTATTATGTGAAAGGAAAATTGAAAACATACTTGAGGTGCGGGCCACCCTGACTATCAAGATGTTCACAGAGATGCCGACTGTGCTCAACTGTACATCTACCTGAGTGAGTGGCTGCTGGTCCATTTCTGTGATAAGAATGACTACCCACATTTAAATTACCTGTACAGTAGCAGAAACAAGTCATTTGAGCAGACATACGGCTCAAAAAAATTGACTTATTTTTCTGTGCTTCATTTGCTTTCCAGTAGCCATTTTTTTTGGTAGTTTAGACATGTAAAATTTAAAAATGGCTACCTGGAAAGTGCCAGCATTCTGACTATATTCTGGAATATGTCAGAATATTGTGTAAATCTGCCCCTGGTTTAACTCAGTACAGGTGTCACTGCGGAAGCAGTAAACAACAGGTTTGGAGCAGCATCACTCTGTTAATTTATTAAAATGAAAGACCAGGCCCTTTTTAAGCAGTGACTGACAGTGCCGGAAAGTGCTGAAAGGTTTGCACTACTGCTTATCAGACTTTATAAGTTCACACAGCTTCTTACTGTATGTTACGCATTCTTCATTTATTGTCTTCCTTTTTGTTAAAATTCTTCTGGCTCTGTTGCCTAAAATCATCAGTTAGGGTAATCCCTCACTGTTGTATTCTTTTGGTTGTTTTCCAAACCACAAATACCCTTTTGGTTATAGCGTGATCATTGTTACTTCATCCTGGTCCTGGACTTGCGCTGATGTGGATCTTTCCACAAACTTTGCAACAGAGTCAGAAGAAATTTAACAAGAAGGAAGAAAATAAATGAAGAACAGGAAACATTAAGAACCTATGTGAACTTATAAACTCTGTTAAGCAGTAGTGTGAACCTTTCAGAACATTTCCGCACTGCCACTGCTGTTATCATTTATGTGCAAGTATAAAAAGAAAATGTTCACTTAAACTTTTTCTCGCTCAAGCAGGGCAGGGAGGAGCAGGGCGGAGAGGAGTGGGGCAGAGCAGGGGTTGGGAGGAGCACTACTGCAGCCCTAAAAACATAGTAGTTGATAAGGGGCACTGTGGAGGGGCAGACTGGTGGTGGGCGAAGCAGGGGTGGGGAGGAGCTGTTTGGATAGCAGTACAGCAGGGGCACCAGAGAGGGGGTGGGTTAGTGGTGGGCTGAGATAATCCATTTTTTTTTTTAATTAGGGAAAAAATGCAGAGTCCTCACTCTGTGATCATTAAAGGACTGCAGGGCTACACCCACTGCAGCTCTAAAAAGCAAGGCAGAGCAAGAGTATTGTAAATGGACTTCTGCAGAAACCAAGAATTATCTGGTGAAACATTAGGGGACCTCACTAATACAAGCTGAAATAAAGGAACTTGAAGCAAGGCATCTGTATAAACATTTTGTAGCATCCCCCACCATAGTAGCCACCAGTCAGCCAGCACCTATAACATGAACTCTTGGACCAGTATAACAGTTGGTTAAAGCCAGTCATCAGCCACCCATCAACCACCTAGATACCAGCCAGCTACCAGCCACGCACAAGCCTGCCAAAGTCCTCCTCTGACTTAGAATCTTGGGCCAGTGTAGCAGCCAGTCAAATGTGACCATCAGATACCAGTCACCAGCCAGCCAAAGTCCTCCTCTAACACAAACTCTTACATCAGCATAGCAGATAGTCAAAGCTGACCAACAAAAAACAGCTACCAGCCAGCCAAAGTCCTCTAACCTGAACTCTCATGCCAATGTAGCAGCCAGTCAAAGTCGACCACCAGAAACCAGCCACCAACCAGCCAAAGTCCTCCTCTAACACAGAATCTTGGGCCAGCATAGCAGTCAGTTAAAGCTGGCCAGCAGAAACCAGTCACCTGCCAGCCAAAGCCCTCCTCTAACTCAGACTCTTGGGCCAGCATAGCAGTCAGTCAAAGCTGGCCAGCAGAAACCAGCCACCAACCAGCCACCAGCCAGCCAAAGTCCTACTCTAACCTGGACTCTTTGGCCTGCATAGCAGCTGGTTGAAGCCAGCCACCAGAAATCATTCACCAGACACAAACCAGCCACCTGCCAGCCAAAGTCATCCCCTAACCCAGATGACACTTGGACCAGCGAAGAAGCAGGTCAAAGCTGGCCAACAGAAACCAGCCATTAGCCAGCCACAATCTGTAACCAGGGCTCTTTGGCCAGAGTAGGAACCAGTCAAAGCTGACCACTGGCTAAATATCAGTCAGCCACCAGCCAACTACCATCCAGCCACCAGCCAACCAAAGGCCTTCTGTAATCTGGATTCTTGGGCCAGCATAGCAGCCAGTCAAAGAAGGCCACCAGAAACCAGCCACTAGCCAGCCAGCACCTGTAACCCAGACTCCTGGGCCAATGAAGCAGCCTGTAAAAGCCAGCCACCAGCCAGACAGTCAGGCAGCAGCCAGCCATTAGTCAGTCACCAGACAGCCATCAGCTAGCCAGCCACCAACCAGCCAGTAATTGTAATCAGGATTCTTTGTCCAGTGTTGCAGCCAGACAAAGTTGGCCACCAGAATCATGGCATGGCCTCCAGCCAGCCAAAGTCCTTCGCTAACCTGGACTTTTGGGCCAGCATAGTAGCTAGTCAAAGCTGACCAACAGAAACCAGCCAGCATAGTAGCTAGTTAAAGTTGATCAACAGAAACCAGCGACCAGTCAACCAGGAGCTAGCAGTCAGCCAGCCACTAGCCAGTCACCAGCCAGCCACCATCCAACAAGAACCTGTAACATGGGCTTTTGGACCAGCATAGCAGCCAGTCAAACTGGCCACTGCCACTAGTTAGCAACAAGCCAGCAGTCACCCACCATGCAGCCAGCCAGCAAGCCACCAGCCAGACATCAGCCAGCCAAAGTCTTCTCTTCTAAACTGGACTCTTGGGCCAGCATAGCAGTTGGTCAAAGCTGGCCACCAGAAACCAACCACTAGTCAGCCATCCAGTAGCCATCTACCAGCCAACCAGAATAAATAACCTGGGCTCCTTGGCCAGTGTAGCAGCAGCTCAGAGTGAGCCACCAGTCACCAGCAGCAAGCCACCAGCAGCCAGACACCAGCTAGCCAAAGTCCTCCTCTAACCTGGACTCTTGGGCCAGCATAGTAGTCAGACAAAGCTGGCAACTACAAACCAGTCATGTGCCAGCCAGCAGCTATAAGACGGACTTTTGGACCAGCATAGTAGCCGGTCAAAGCTGGCCACCAGAAACAAGCCAGAAGCCAGCCACATCCAGCCACCAGCCAGCCAAAGTTCCTCCTCTAATCTGGACTCTTGGGCCAGCATAGCAGTCAGACAAATCTGGCCACTAGCAACCAGCCACGAGCCAGCCAGCAACTGTAACCCAGGCTCTAGGGCCAGAATTGCAGCCAGCCAAATCTGGCCACCAGAAACAATGCACTAGCTACCAACCAAAGTCCTCCTTTAACACAGACTCATATGCCAGGATAGCAGCCTGTCAAAGCCGGCCAACACTAGTATTGACAAAGCCCTATTGTAATAGGTATGACATTGGGGAGACACTTTTCTGAATAGGGCTGTATGGCTTGGACAAAATCAAAGTTAATTTCGACCATTCATTTGCTGACCAATTTGACATCTGCAGTTAAAGTGATTTTAGGTCTGTGTAGAATGATGAAAACAAGAAAACAGCTCTTTTTACCTTTATCTTGCTCTGGGGACACTAAGACCATAAAACAAAAAGTTATTTTGTTTAAGCCCATTTTTCTTTTTAGTAGCTGTTATTTTGAGCAGAGATCTTACACAATGATATAACTGCAAAAGGTGCAAATATCTCAACATGTCAAAACAAGAAATATATTTTTAGCAGCATCACGAGTCCACAGGACCAGCTTTTCAAAATATTTGCATGCGAACTTCAGTTGCTCCAACAAATTTCACAGCACTTTTTTGGGCAGAAAAAATTATTATCTGAACTTCTATGGACATTGTTAGAAATGTCAATACTAGCTGTAAATTATTCTGGTTGAAAAATTCTGAGGGGAGCATTTATCTGACAAAAAAAATGTATTAACATTTGTTGGAGCAATCTCATTGCACGTGCAAAAGTTTTTAATATCTCTCTCTTTACAGTCTATGAGATGAATAAGGTCTGACATCACACTGTAACAGTCTCTCTTCCTCTTTCTCTCTAGAGAACAATTCTCACAATGGGGAATATGCACCATTGCAGGCCAGGTACGCATGACCCATTCCCCAAACAGGTGAGAATGGTGCACCATTGCCAGTTACCTGTCCGCAGCCCTATTGGCACGTAGGCATGCAGCAGAGACAGAAGTGAGTCCTGGACAGGGTGGCAGACACTGACGTGCATCCAACTGGATTCCCATCTTGCCGCCTGACTGGATCTTCTGCTTTGTATCAAGCAGGGGATTGTGGGAAAATGGTGAGTCCTGTAGCCCCTTAATGGGATACCTTCTTGGGCAAATGCTCCAATGGCTGCACCCAGCCCTCTCTGCATATCCAGAGGGCTGTGGCAACATGGCGGGGGGTCACTCACTCTGCCATGGCCAGCCACAGTTGGACTGAAGGGGTGGGTAGCAGCTATGGCAGGGTCCCTGCCTGTGTTGTCTGCTCACCCTCTAGCAGCATTTAGTACCATAAAGCATGATGTGAAGTGTAACACCACCCCTGGCTACTCCCTAGGTCTGTCCTCAGGTGCAGAGTCATGAATGAATAGGGGATCAGATGCACAAGGGGTCTGTACCCCTTCCATGAATACTGCAGGGGGTCTGACTATTCCCCTGATGTACAGCAGTCGCAGGGTAGCTTACATACTGGCTGTATGTGGCGTGTAGGCTTAATGCATAAGCACCAATGTGTTTAGTGTATGCTCAAACAATCCCTTTGAAGACTCACGTAGTTGAGGCGCTAGGGGTGGCCATTCTTTAAACTCCTGCTCTGTGTGTTTTTTGTATTTGCACATTGATTTGCAGTAAAATTTGCTGAACAGTGAACTATGTTTTGTGTTCTTGCACCACTTCTTGCTGAACTTGTGTTTAGTGTATGGCCTCTTGGGGAACTCTAAGCCATTGATCGGTGTCAACTGCGGGGAATTTCCAGATCAGAACAGCAAGGTGAGGGGCATTTACTGACGGAGCAATACCATAGCTCAGACTACACACCAAACTTCTACGTAAAGACTGGTCTCATTTCATAAGCTTGTTGTAAGCAGATCCTATGGGTACTTCCCTCCATTTATGTGATGTAGTTACGTAATTCTACAGCTCATGAACAGCAAACAAAGGCACTCCAGAGCCACAGTGCCTGTGCAGATATTCAGTAACTAGTTTGCAGTTGCACAAAACTGCTCAGCACTCACCACCAATAATCTACACGAAACAAGAAAGGATGAGCACCAGGAACTCAGCTGTGGTGCTCAAATTAAGGCTGAAGGCAAACAAACAAAGAAGAAATAAGCACCCACAGCTGCAGCAGGAACTAGAGGACACAAAAATAGTGTTTAAGTACTCTTTCAATCACATCGTAGTGCAATAAGCACACACTTAAAAAATGAAATGCTAGGTGGCTACAAGCCAGTAAACAGACAGCTGCTAACGTTTCATTTGGTCACTGCCAAACATCATCAGAGCAATCTAAGTAAAGACAGTAGGCAATCTCAGGACATGAACTAAAACCAGTAAGGTGCATGATTTAATTAGTACTGAATATTTACTTATATTAACTTAATTCAAAGTGCTAGATGTCATGTTAGAGTTAAAAAACCTTTTTGTATAAAATATATATCAAAACCCATAATTTTATAGCGGTTGTCTCATCTACAATATTGTCCCTATATTAAATAGCACCTATGATTAAAGCACATACCCCAAAAACCTTTTGAATAACTTAATTACAATGTTGTCCATGAGTGCAACATAAAATAGTGACATACAATATACATGCCATTTTTTAAGTGTGTATTTATTGCACTACGATGTGATTAAAAGAGGACTTAAACACCTTGTGGTCCCCAACCTTTCTTGTTTCATGTACATTTTGTGACTGTAGAGCATGGGCTTCCCTAAAGTGTAGGGAGTAAAAGCAGCAGCATTGACTTGTAAGGAGTGGGTTCCGAATTGGATTGTCTCTCTATTTGTTTGTGCTACACCATGAGCTACATAAGAGGAGCTGTTTCACTTTTTCCAGTATTTGTGGTCATTTCCTGGTTCCACGGCTTGAACAGCAGCTATAGGTAACCAGGAAATAGCAAGTACATCAGCACCTCAAACGGGCATGCCAATTGGCGGGTTCACCGATTTGATTTTTTCAGCAACCAGTGATGGTAATCCTCTCTTCCAGCAAACTACCAGCCATGCTGAAACTAGTTTGGAGCCAGACGCCAAAACAGTCTATAGAACCTTGGAAAAACTTGTTTTAAAAGGTAGGAGAATGTTCTGGCACAAAACAACGCTTGAGGCATATTTGCATGTTAAACGGGTACCACGGGGGTTAAGAATTTTACAGAAGCCCTCAAAAGGAACAGAGGACCCAGACTTTATGACCAAGGGGCATTGTAACATAGAAGAAGCCTCTTTGAAAAACATTGATTTAATGTTAGACAATGCCAAACCTGTGTGAGACAATTTAACAACTACTATAGCTGATACTGAGGCACAATTAAAATCTAAGTGCACAGAAGAAGAGTTTGCAAAATATAACAAAACGCTTTTTGATAAAGTCTCTCGTTATGATATTCAACTTAAAAAGCAAAAACAAAAAAAGTTTGTGAGAGATGAGAATGACTATAAACTCAACCAGGTGTATGACTTGCATAATAAGAAACAAAGTGGGGGACCGATAAAATCTAGATTAAAAAAAGACACAGGGGTAGAAGCAGGCAGTCCTGATGACATCACAGTACTGGATTATACAACAGGCGCCTCGGGCACTGATGGCTCTGAGACTGACCCTTTAGGGGAGGAGGACTCAGGGGAGACATATGTGAGACCCCAGTTACCTGCAACTCAACAGGTCAGATGTAACAAGTGTCAGACACGATTTCAGGAACCTATGAGAGGTTGAGGAAGAAAATAAGGAGGGGCCGGGTGGCATGGAAAAGAAAAAGTAGCGATTATTAGTACAAAACCTGCTGTGCTCCTCGCCACCCACTGATACTAAACTGGTTTCCAACAACGTAGTCCCTATTGTGAATTTATCTTCTTTTTTTTTTTTTATATATTCTTCCTGATTTTCCTCCCTGTGGAGTGGACCCAGCGATCTACGGCCACCAGCATCCACACCCCCGGACCAGGTTTGGTACACAGATTTATTTGCCCCATGCACATGGGGTCAGCCACACCCTGGTGAAAGCACCTCTCATGTCCGGGGGCACAGGGCACGGCCATCAGCCACCGAGATCGCCCCACTATTTTCCGCCATTTTCTTGCCCCTGGGACCCGGACGTGCAATAGTGTCAGAGCACAGCCATGCTGACGCCCGCCATGCTCCCTCCCATCCAGGCGTGCAGCTGTAGTGCAGCTGGCCTCCACCAGTTGCCGCTGCAGCACAATGCATTGCACCCACTCGCCTCAGAGGAAGGAGAGCAGTTGTGGGACGCTTAATCCTTCCTCTCCCCTGCCAGCCCCCTGGCGACCCGAGTCTGTTCCCAAACCTGGGTCATCAGTGTGGTGCGAGGTGTGGCGTCTAGCGCCTCAAGCCCCAGCACCACCGGGCCAGCGTAAATTTATCTTCTTACAAATCAACCAAAGCAGAGGAACAGATTCTGTGCAAGGAGTTGTCATTTTCTCCCTCTACTGACATAAATCCTTTCTCTGTGTGTATGGATTTGCACAAGTTTGCCAAAAATGTTACTTTTAAATGTATCTATCCTGAATGTGCACAAAATGCAGAATCTGATAGTAAATTGCTGGCTGATGTTCCTTGTGGTTTTAGAACAAATTCTCAATATGTCCCAGCATTTAACTCTGTAGTAACTACCTTCATTAGCACTGAGAGTTAATTCACCTGAATCAACAGATTACAATTGCAGCCTTGAACAAAAAAAAAAGGTATAAAATCATTGGCAGAGTACAAAAATATTGTTGTGAAACCAGCCGATAAAGGCAGTACAATTTTAACAATGAATACTGCTGACTATGCAGGGGAGGTACTCAGCTCGCAGATAACACATTTTATAGAAAGGTAACTAGAGCATGTGTTAGCAGCATTAAACAGGAGACTGATGATTTATTGAGCAAGGGGTTTGTTAAAGGGTATTTGTCTGATACACTTTTTAAAGCCCTTACTGTGGCCCACCCTATCCTGTCCGTGATATATATGTTACCAAACATACACAAAGGCCTTCAAAACCCTCCAGGCCATCCTATTATTTCAGGCAGGGGGTGGCTCACTGAGCCTCTTTCACTTTTTCTTGATCAGTATCTACAACCCCTTCTTAAAGGGCTCAGATCTTATGTGTGTGATTCCACAGAAATAGTAAACCTTTTAGAATCTGATGGCGGATAAGGACCACTTGGCCCACCTAGTCTGCCCATTTCCCCTACCTAACGGATAAGCTGTAGATCCTAGTTAACCAACAGCCTACTTCCTCCTACCTCCCACTAGAATTGCCTTATGTCTGTCCCATGCATTCTTGAATCCCCCACTGTTTTTGACTCTACGACCTCCTCAGGAAGGCTGTTCCATCCATCTACAACCCTCTCTGTGAAGAAATACTTCCTCACATTATCTCTGAGCCATCCCCCCTTATCTTCAAATTGTGCCCCCTTGTTCTTGCACTTCTCTTTTTCTGAAAGATGCTACCCTCTTGGACTTTGTTGATTCCCTTAAGGTATTGGAAAATTTCTATCATGTCCCCCCTCTCCCTCCTTTCCTCGAGGCTATACATCTTAAGCTCCTTTAGTCTTTCTTCATATGTCTTCTGGTGCAGTCCCTGCACCATTTTGGTTGCCTTCCTCTGGACGGCCTTCACCCTGTCTATGTCTTTGCAGAGATGGGGTCTCCAGAACTGTACACAGTACTCCAGATGTGGCCTTACCAACTGTCTGTACAGAGGGCCAACAACTTCCTGTTTTCTACTGGTGATGCCTCTCACTATGCCTCCCAGTATCCCCCCAGCCCTCCTTACTGCCTTCTCACATTGCTGGTCCACCATTAGGTCATCTGATATAACTACCCCCAGGTCCCTTTCCATTTTTGTTGTTGTCAGTATCTCACCCCCCATTGTGTACTCTTCCTCTGGGTTTTTGTTTCCCAGGTACATTATTTTGCACTTATTTGCGTTGAATCTAAGCTGCCATACATTTGACCATTCCTCCAACCTTGCCAAGTCCCTTTTCATCCTTTCCACCCTACCTTGAGTATCAACCCTGTTGCAGATCTTTGTGTCGTCTGCAAAGAGACATACTTTTCCTTCCAGTCCCTCTGCAACGTCACTTATAAAGACATTAAAAAGGACCCGCCCCAGTACTGAACCCTGCAGTACTCCTCTAGTAACCCCCCTTTCTTCACTGTGGACTCCATTTACTATTACCCTCTGTGTCCTGTTGTCCAGCCAGTGTTTTACCAAGTCTACCACCCTGGGACCCACTCCCAGGCTGGCTAATTTATTAATCTTTTGTGCGGGACTGTGTCAAATGCCTTGCTAAAGTCTAGGTAGGCCATGTCCACAGCCCCTCCCTGGTCTACTACTTTGGTCACTCAGTCAAAGAAATCAATTAGATTTGTCTGACATGACCTTCCTGCTGTGAATCCATGCTGCCTTGGGTCCTGTGCCCCACTGGCCTCTAGGTGCTCAACAGTTCTTTCCTTCAGAAGTGATTCCATAATTTTCCCTACCACTGAGGTCAAACTGACAGGTCTGTAGTTTCCTGCCTCTGTCTTGCTCCCACTTTTGTGAAGGGGAATCACATCCAGTCCTCAGGTACCACACCATCCTCCCATGATTTATTAAAAAGGGTAGTCAGTGGTGTTACTAGTTCTTCCCTTAGTTCTTTTAGAATTCTGGGGTGAATCCCATCATGCCCCATTGCTTTATCCACCTTCAGTTTTAAGAGTTCTTTCAGAACCCTTTCTTCTGTGAAAGGACTAATATCAACCCCCCATTCAGAGTGCTTCTATTGACTAGCTTAAGTATCTCCCCCTGCTCTGCCATTGTGACTACTGGGCAGAAGTATTTGTTCAGTATCCCTGCTTTTTCACTGTTGCTCTCTGCCCAATCACCTTCCTCTTTATTTAACCTCAGTAACTCTGCTTTAGTCTTTCTTTACTCCCTAATGTACCTATAAAAGGTGTTAACCCCCTTCTTAACTGAGTTGACTATCTTTTCCTTGATTTGGGCCTTTGCTATTCTGACTGCCTTCCCTGCTTCCCTCTGCTTTAACTGGTACAGTTCTCTGTCCTGCTCCTTCTGTGTTTCCTTATACTTCCTGAATGCAATCTTTTTCTCCCTAACCTTCCCCGCCACTTCTTTTGAGAACCATAGTGGTTTTTTCTTTCATTTTGATTTGTTTATTTGCTTCACACAAAGGCTTGTTGCCTCTGCAATGGTGATTTGATGTTTCCCCATTGTTGCTCCACCCTACCTTCTTGCCTGCTTGCTAGTGCTTTTCTGAGGCACCTTCCCATTTTGACAAAATCAGCCCTCCTGAAGTCCAGTACCTTCACTTTTGTATGGCTTGACTCTACAGCTAAGTTTATCGTGAACCACACTGTTTGGTGGTCGCTTGTTCCCAGATGGCTACCCACTTCAAAATCAGAGATCCTCTCTCCATCCCCATTTGAGAGTACCAGGTCTAAGATTGTTCCCTCCTGAGTGGGTTCCAAAACTAGTTGTCTGAGGCATGCCCCCTGTAGGGCATCGAGAATGGCCCTGCTCTTGGATGTGGCTGCAGCAAAGGTGCTCCAGTTAACATCTGGCATATTCAGGTCCCCCATCAGCAATATCTCTCTTTCTCTGCCATCCTAAGGATGCCTTCTATCATTTCCTTGTCCATTTCCTCCCCTGGAGCGGGGACTGTATACAACCCTGTGCAGATTGTGGTGCCACTTCCAGTCTCCAGGGTGACCCACAGTGCCTCTCCTCCCGGTTTACCCTTAGTTCTGTTGCTTTGATCCCTTCCCTTACATAGAGAGCTACTCCTCCTCCTCTTCTTCCCTCCCTGTCCCTCCTGTAGATTGTGTACCCTGGTATGTTGACATCCCAGTCATGTTTCTCTGTGTACCATGTTTCTGTGACTGCCACAATGTCCAGGCATCCCTCTTCCATCATGGCCACCATTTTGGGGAGCTTTTTACCTAGACTAAGGGCATTGGTACTCATTACCCTCTATTTTTTTATGGCTTTATTTCTTTTTGCCCTATCCCTGTCCTTACTGCCTTTATCTTTTTCTCTATTTATCCCTGCCCTTCTCCCTATTGACTGCTCTGTCTTGGTGTTTACCTCATTAAGTACCCTGATTTTTTTGGGGGGGGCTAGGATTTCCCTTCTTCTTTTCAGTGCCTCCTCCCTTGGCTAGTTTAAATGTTTGCCAATGAACCTAGGATCGTGGTTCCCCCCTTGGATAGATGCAGACCATTGCACCTGTATAGGCCTACATCCCTCCAGGTGGAGCCCCAGTCCCCAATGAAGCCAAATCCCAGAGCTCTGCACCAGTTTTTCAACCAGTCATTGAATCCCATGGTGCGGAGTACCCTAGCCTCATCCATGCCATAGACAGGTAGCACTTCCAAGAAAGTTACCATGTGTGCTACTTGTCTAAGGCCCCTCCCCAACTCCAAAAACTCCTGTTGCACTGCTCTGATCCCATTCTCAGCTAGGTCATTTGTCCCTAGGTGGATAATGACATCCAGCTTACTCCCCCTTGCAGCTGCTCCCATGATCCAGAGGATTTGTTTCCTGTCCCTCCAAGCCATGGTGTTAGGCAGGCACCTCACCTCCCTTTCCCCTCCCTCCCCCAGTTCTACCCCCCTAACAATTGAGTCCCCCACGAGGAGTTGTTTCCTTCCCCTGTGGGGTCCTGTGCCACCCTCCTGTGGGTCTCCATTGTGGAGGTTCTCAGCATCCTCCTTGGTCTCCACTGTGGGTGCCTCCATAGAGGAACCATGCTCCACCAGAGTGGCTAATGAATTGTGGAGAGGCACAACTGGAGGGATGCACCTCTGTTCCACCACCCTATGAGGCAACAAGCCTTTGTGTGAAGCAAATAAACAAATCAAATGAAAGAAAAACCCACTATGGTTTTCAAAAGAAGTGGTGGGGAAGGTAAGGGAGAAAAAGATAGCATTCAGGAAGTATAAGGAAACACAGAAGGAGCAGGACAGAGAACTGTACCAGTTAAAGCAGAAGGAAGCGGGGAAGGTAGTCAGAATAGCAAAGACTCAAACCAAGGAAAAGATAACCAACTCAGTTAAGAAGGGGGATAAAACCTTTTATAGGTACATTAGGGAGCAAAGAAAGACTAAGGCAGGGATACTGAGGCTGAATAAAGAGGAAGTTGGTTTGGCAGAGAGTGAATGGTCAAATGTATGGCAGCTTAGATTCAACGCAAATAAGTGCAAAGTAATGCACATGGGAAACAAAAATCAGGGGGAAGAGTACACAATGGGGGGTGAGATACTGACAACGACAAAAGTGGAAAGGGACCTGGGGGTAGTCATATCAGATGACCTAAAGGTGGGCCAGCAATGTGAGTAGGCAGTAAGGAGGGATGGGGGCGATACTGGGATGCATAGGGAGAGGCATCACCAGTAGAAAACAGGAAGTTGTTGGCCCTCTGTACAGACGGTTGGTAAGACCACATCAGGAGTACTGTGTACAGTTCTGGAGACCCCAACTCCGCAAAGACATAGACCGGGTGGAGGCTGTCCAGAGGAGGGCAACCAAAATGGTGTAGGGTCTGACCAGAAGACATATGAAGAAAGACTAAAGGAGCTTAAGATGTATAACCTCGAGGAAAGGAGGGACATGATAGAAACTTTCAAAAAGCTCAAGGGAATCAACAAAGTCCAAGAGGGTAGCATCTTTCAGAAAAAGAGATGTGCAAGAACAAGGGGGGACACTTTGAAGATAGAGGGGGAAGGCTCAGAGGTAATGTGAGGAAGTATTTCTTCACAGAGAGGGTTGTAGATGCATGAAACGGCCTTCCTGAGGAGGTCATAGAGTCAAAAATAATAGGGGAATTCAAGAATGCATGGGACAGACATAAGGCAATTCTAGTGGGGGGTAGGAGGAAGTAGGCTGTTGGTTAACTATGATCTGCAGCTTATCCGTTATGTAGGGAAATGGGTAGACTAGGTGGGCCAAGCGGTCCTTATCTGCCATCAAATTCTGTTTCCATGCTTCTATGGTACCATAGTACTATTAATCACAAATCATTCTAAAAGAAGAAATTACTTGACATACTGTAAAAGTAAAGTGCCTAAAGATCCAAGCAGCGCATAATGCACACTGTCCCAAAATGAAGTGGGTGAAGGACCTTTAGATCCCCTAAATGGGGTGCCAGTCTCCATGCTCTGGGTGTAAAAGCCACTTTGTAGGATTTCAAGAGATACAGATGCAAACCTAAGACAGAAGAAGGAGAGAGCAAAAGGACATATGAGGAACAGTTCACATACATAACATCTTAACAATATAAACGCAGCCTAGATCCTGATGGGAATGCTGTGGGGTCTGACTGGAACCCCGATGTGCAGCAGTCACGGAGTTTCTTACATGCTGGGTATATGTGGCATGTAGGCTTAATGCATAGACACCAATGTGATTAGTGTATGGCTCCTTGGTGAAGGTCTGAGCTACTAATCAGTGTTAACCGACAGGAATTTCCAGCTAAGAACAATTAGATAAGGGGCATTTACTGATGGAGCAATACCATAGCTCAGACTGCACACCAAATGTCTGCATATAGACTGGTCCCATTTCATAAGTTTATGGTAGCAGCAAAGTTTATAGGTACTTCCCCCAACTTACTTGATGTAGTTATATAATTCTACAGTCCATCACGCAACTAGTGTGCCTTCAAACTGAGGCCCACAAGCACTTATGAAGCAGTGATTACCTTTGAATTGCTGTTAGCTTAATTTTCACACCACTTCCAGCAATTGATTATCACTCATTTGGCAGCAGGAGCCAAGGGCACTCATTAGTCCACAGCTACATACCTAATATTTGTCTTTTTCTACCATCTCTAATGTCAAGGGATCTTCTGAGGGGGAATGTATTCTAGTGCTAGTCCAATGCAGTGTTAGAATTACATTTTGTGAGCTTTGTGAGCTACAGGGGTTACTGGGGTCCCTGTCTTTAAAAAGAGCCTCTTCATCCCATGATTAGTAAATGGCTGTGGTGCAAGAGCTACATGGGCTCCCTTTAGAGTTATGGGGGTTGAGTCCTGGCAAGCCCCCTGCCAGTAATTTGGCATTTGCTATTGCTGGTGCCACTGGGCTGGACACAGCTTACTTAATTTTTTAGTTACTTGTTTCAGTTAAATTCAGCTTTATTAGGGAATGTAACCATTGAGACAAGCTCATTTGCAATGGTGTCCCTTCAAGCACAGACGTTACATATAAACGTTTCAGTTACACAAGTAGAACCATTGTTGTGCATGAAATGGAAAATTATTAATAAAATATAATTACAAAAAAGAAATACTTTACATATATATCTAGACACATTGTTAGTCTTTGTTCACCAGGTGGGTGCACAAGAAAAATATTACTTTATTTCAGGCATGACCAGGGTACATAAAAGCACATTATTACACTAAATAGGTGGAACAAAATAAACATTTGTTACACACAACTATAGGTATACATGAATCAGGACAGAAAGAAAAAGATAATCTGTTTTCTAGGTAAAGATAATACCTTTATTAGGCTTATGAACTGTTAAAAATACAAGCTTTCAAGGCCTATACCACTATTATAGTTAAAAATCAAACACACTTGTTTATACAGACGTTTTTATTATACAGGCTGTGCCTATGAAGCAAAAACTATCAAAATAAATATTAGCATTGCCATTGATCTTTAAAGGGGAACTGCAGTTAAAATTTACAAAAATGTGTTGTGCAGTGTATTGATTTGTAAGTGTAGTCCTAGTGTGTCCTTCCCTTTGTTTGCTGTAATGAGGTGTTTCTGGATTTGCCTGCTTGTTTTATGGCCCCTGAGGATCTCCTTGTTTGCATCTTTCTTGCTCTTCTTTTTCCAGCAGTGCCTTTTGTCCCATGTGACAATGAATGACAGTGATGCATTTGTAACCATTAATTCAGCAAGAGATGGTTTTGTATCAAGTGTACAGTAGCAGAGCTTAAGTAACTCTCCTTATCTAGTGAACACTAATGAAGGCTACACTTACAGATGGCAAACACCTGTGGTATAATTGAGTAAGCTATTCTGTAAGGAAAAATCTAGAGTCTTAATGGACCATAGCATTGGTGACCTGGGGTGATTTGTTTGCTTTTTTACACCTGTGTGTAGTTTGATGAAATGAAAAGCTTTAAAAACAAAACATTTACTCCTGCTGGCTGGACCTAGACAAATACCTAGAAAACAAAAAGTGTGGATTAGAAAGAGTTATTTATTTGAGGCCAGAATATCAGGCTTCTGACAGCAGATTTCTACTGCAGCAGCAGTCACTTGCTGAATAAATGGTCCTGGCTGCAGTACTCCTGACCCATTGTGTTAAATGCAGACTGCACTGCCTAGTTGTCCCCCTCAAATGGCATTTCTGTTACATTTCTTGTGGTTCTTAGTCCTGTGACTATGATGGCTGAGGCTGTGGAATGTAATCCTGGGCCAGGATCCTCTTCTTATGCAGCCCTCCCTGCCTGGCAAAGTAGTAAAGATCTTAAAATAGTACATCTGAACATGTGCAGTATGCTACCTAACTTGGCAGCGTTCACTGCTTGGGTAGGTCACTATAGTCTAGATATATACTGGACCTAACTGAGACCTGACTGAAGGCTTCTGTCTGATACTGCCTGTGCATTCCTTGGCTTCAACCCTATGAGATCTGACCAACCCAGTTTGAAGCTTAGAGATGGTCTTCTGCTGTACTATAAAAGTCATTTACATATCTCCTTGGTTCAGCATGCTCTTCCCTCCTCTTCTACCTGTGAATTTATGCATGTGTTACTTGTCTTGGGAAATACCATGAAAATGTCCTTGGCATGTACATATATGCATCCCTTTGGGGGCATACAAGGGTTAACCTTCCATTTGGATGCTGTTAGAACTAAAGTTATTACAAATGAGCTGATGGTCATGGGAGATTTAAACATGAACTGGCTGGGGAAAATTTCAAGCACTACAAGCCTCTCCTTCAAGGACTAGACCTTATGCAGGTTATTTTCTCCTCCACCAGACTCTCCACTAATGGGGGTCAACATATCCTCCTGGACTTGATCCTGTCAAATAGAGAGGAGAGGAGAGGATCCCCCTATCTGGGATCTTCCCAGATACCATCACAGACTGCACTTACACCTTCTTCTACATGTGGAAAGTGAAGCTGGCCAGAGTCCCGCCCATGGTCATCTGCTTCTAAGATGTGTCCAGATTGGATACATTTTCCTTCCTCAGTAACCTCGTTCTCTCAAAGAAACATATAGAATTTGACAGCAGAAAGGGATTGCTTACCCCACCTAGTCTGTCCAGATGTTCCCTATTTAATCTGTTTTCGCAGACCCTATCTGGTCTTCGTCAACCCTCCCGCATATCTACATCCTGTCTGATATACCCCTATGTCTATCACATGCAGGCATGAAGCAGCCCACTGTTTTGGCCTCCAAAACTTCCGCCGGCAATCTATTCCAGGCATCGACTATCCTGCCAGTGTGAAGAAATATTTCCTCACATCACTCTTGAATCCCACCCCCCGACTTCACTGCATGCCCCCTGGTCCTGGTGCTTGCTCTCATTTGAAAGAGACTCACCACCTGAACCCTGGACATTCCTTTAAGGGACTTGTAGGTCTCTATCATACACCCTCTCTCTCCTCTCTTCTAGTACTGCACCTAGTTTTGGAGTCCTCACCTAACAAAGCACACTGATAGGCTAAACGTAGTGCAGTGGAGGGTCTCAGAAATGGCTCAGGGCCAGCAATGCAGACCCTGTGAGGAACAGATGAAATCCCTGAATATGTACTCACTGGAGGCTAGATGAGAGAGGGAGGACATGACAGAGACTTATGGGTTCCTAAGGCATATAAATAGGGTAAATTGTGAGGAATTATTTGTAAGAAATAGAGATGCAGTTACAAGGGGACGTGATTGGAGATTGATGAAAGGTAAATTCAGGAAGGATGTGAGGATGTTCTTCACTGAAAGGGTAGTGGAGCCATGGAACAGATTGCCAGCAAAGGTCATGGGAGCAGGGACCCTGACTGGGTTCAAACATGGGTGGAACAAGGCCAAGGGACTCTTAAGTCACACTTGGGGGAACCAGGGAGGGGGAGGAAACAGAAAGGGGCAGGGAGTTAATAACCCACCCGGCACTAGGTTGGGGGGTAGGGTAGTAATAACTATGGGCAGACCTGATGGGTCATCAGTCTCCTGCCATCACATTCTGTGTTTCTATGTGCTTCAACAGGTGAACCAGAAGCTTTGATTTAAAGAGGAGGTGGGAGGGGACAGTTCTAATTCCCAGAGGGATGTGCCAGATATAAGTATAGAATATGCTATAAGCACTATAACATTGTTCAGGTCTTTCAGGTCTTTCAGTATAGGACTCACAACCCATAAAGAATTCCTAATCAAAGTGCATTTGTCCTAGAAAACCTTCTATCAGGGGTGTAGGAAGGCATTCTTCATGAACTCCATGGACTGCAAATTTTATTTCATAGGGGCAACAAAACTTTGCACTGCTACCATTGTTCCATGCAACACAACACTGGGCTGACTGATTTTTTTTCCAGAAACTCATACTTGGGAGCCAAAACTAGAAGAGAAACAAAAAGCGCACACCACAGAGATTAGAAACATAGAAACATAGATATCGACGGCAGATAAGGACCGCTTGGCCCACCTAGTCTGCCCATTTTCCCTATCTACTTGATCTCTGGCTTTACCCCCCCCCTTTCCCTACCTGTAAGGTTTCCTTATGTCTATCCCATGCATTCCTGAAGCCTGTTACCATGTTCCAGGTATCCACCACTCTTTCAGTGAAGAAGCACTTTCTCACATCTCCCCTGAGTTTGCCTCCTCCCTCCAGCTTCACAGCATGTGTCCTTCTTGAGCATCTTTTTCTCTGAAAATGGCTTCCTTCTTGAACTTTATTTAAACCCGTGAGGTTTTTGAATGTTTCTATCATGCCCCCCCCTCCTTCCTTTCCTCCAGGGTGTACGTACTGAGTTCAAGTTCAAGTTTACTGGCAGAAAAACTCCATTGAGCATGCTGTTTTACAAGGAGGTCCTCTTAGAACACTGTTATACAGTAGTGTACGATACACAGTGTTGACATACAATACAGATACAATAATTGATATACAATATGGATACGTACAGGGACAGTAAAACAATGGCATACAATACAGTTGATTTGAGGAAGCAGTCACACAATTGTAGCAGGGGAGCAATGCAAAAACTATGGCCATACATTTTGATATTCAACAAATACTGGGGAAGAAAGAGGTAATGGTTAATTGAATACAGGTGCATGTTATACAAGCTTTGCTGTAGCTAGGAGTGCTAGATAAGTGCCTTATTGAACAAGGACTTAAAAAAGTTGAAGGAAACTAATCCAGTGAGCTTCAGTGAGAGCTGTATTTTATTCCAGGCTGTTGGAATGATGTGGCAGATTGAAGCTCTACTATAATGGGTGTGGAATTTGAGGACATCCATGAGGATGTAGATGTTTTCCTGAGGGCAAAGTGGCTGCTCGATTGGTGATAAAGGGAAGTAATATATGGTGGAAGTTTGTTCAGTAGGACTTTGAGGGTCCAGGCGCCAGTGTGAACCAGTCTTCTTGTGGCAAGGTAAGACCAGCCCACTGCTGAGTAAAGGGCACAGTGATGCATTCTAAAAGGTGTATTGGTTATAAAACGTAAGACACAGTGATACAGAATGTCTAGTCTGTGTAGGTTGGATGCCATGCTACTGTTGTAAATGATGTCCTTGTAGTCCAACAGGGGGAGGAAGGTGGCTTGTATTAGCCTTTTCCTGATGTCTGCAGGGAATAGGGATTTATTCCTATAGAAGAATCCCAGTCTTATTTTTAGTTTTTTGGTAAGGGATTCAGTGTGCACGGCAAATGACAGCTTACTATCTAACCAGATTCTGAGATACTTAAATTGTCTCAAGTGAGTCTCCTAGGAGGTTTGGAGCAGGCACTGGAGTGGCTTGCTGGCATAGGGGTGTTGACAGCTGTGATGGGAGAAAGTACATTACTTTAGTTTTCTTGGAGTTTAGCTGTAGTTTGGAATTGAGGCGGTTGCATTGTAGTTGGTTGAAATCAGCCTGCAACTCAGTGCTAGCATCAGATAAGGTGGGTTTAGATGTATAAAGCACAGTATCATCTGTGAAGAAGTGGAGTTTAGAATTTAGAATGTTATTGCTTAGTGAGTTAATGTAAATAGTGAATAATAATGGCCCCAGGATGGAGCCTTGAGGTGGCCCCTCTTGTGAGCAGGAGTGGGGAGGATAGGAGCCCGTCAGCTTTGATACGTTGTAGTCTGCCAGTGAAGTAGGTAGAGAACCAGCTTACTGAAGAGCTGTTCAAGCCATGTTCTTTAAGTTTGATAAATAGTAGACTGTGGTCAACCATGTCAAAGACTTTACTTAAATCTAAGAAGATGGCTCCTGTAGAGAGTTTATTATTGAGGTGGTGAACCAGTCATTTGTTACTAGAGCTAGTGCAGAAACTGTGCTGTGTTTTTGCCTAAAGCGCTGCTTGACTGTAGTAGGTTGAAGAGGTTTCTGTTTTTGAGGTGATCCCTTTGTTCATTATTAACTAGTTTTTCTATTAGCTTTGAAAAAACCGGTAGGATGGAAACTGGTCTGTAGGTATTTAAGTCACATGGGCCGCCTGATTTAAATAAGGACAGTATGTGTGCTGTTTTCCAACAGGTGGGTACTATGCCAGATGAGATTGATAAATTGAATATGTGTGTTATGGGGGTGGTCAGGAACTGCAACACTAATTTTAGGAATGTAGACTCAATTCCGTCAGCTCTTGTGCTCTTGCTCGTGTCCAGTTTTTTCAGTAGATCTTCAACTGGTCTGAATGAAACTGGGGAGAGACAGAAGGAGTCCTGGATCAGTGAATCTACAAGAACATCTTTGGTTGTGGAGGAGTTGAGGAGCCCAGCAGTGGGGGAGGAGTCGAACATTATACCCACTGTTGCAAAATATGCAGTTAGTTTTTCTGAAATTGTGCCATGAACCGAGATAGAAGTACCTTCCGATGTGATTTTAATTGGTATTGAAGGCGGAGGTCTGTGGCCTTCCATGGATTGATTGTTTGCCATATTTTTGTGGAATTGCATTTGATGCCCTCTAAGGCTTCCACATAAAATTTGCATTTGGCTAATCTAACAAACTTTGTACATGCATTCCTTGCAGTTCTAAAGGCTGTTCAATCTGTAGCAGCTTTAGTGTGTCTCGCTAGAGTCCACAGTTTATCTCGTTGGATAAGGGCTGCTTTCAATTCAGCAGTGAACCAAAGGTAGGATGTCTTTTTCACTCTGCAACAAATAAGGGGGACATACTTATTTGCGATGTTTGTAAGGTTTGAATTGAAGATGCCGACAGTCTCATCTGCTGAGGAGGCCAGGTAGAAATTTTGCCAATTTATATTCCTGAGGTTGGCTAGAAAGCTTTCTGGTTTACATTTGTGGAAGCTTCGCTTGGTAATGAATTTGTAGCAAGGGCATTTTTCTAGGCTTCTAGTGCAGACTGTTATATTATGATCACTTAGATCATTGTGGAACACGCCTGTGTGTAGGATTTTGTGTGGTCTATTTGTGATTATCAAGTCTAGGACAGAACTTCTGCTGATATTTTTTGCATTGGTTCTGGTAGGCTCTGTGATAAGCTATGAGATACCCAGTTCTTCGCACAGATCTTTCAGAGTATTTGCTTTTTGTGAAAGACAATCCAAATTCAGGTCACCAAGAATAATGGATTCATTTGGGTTGGCGTCAATTAAGTTTCTGAGGATATTGAGATCTGTCAGTCTCTCCTCATAGGGCTTGTGATGCAGACCCTGCACTATTTTAGATGTCATCCTCTGGACTGCCTCCGCCCTGTCTATGTCTTTCCAGAGATGTGGCCTCCAGAGCTGGACACAGTACTCAAGGTGACGTGATCTATACAGCCATAACACCACCTCTGTCTTTCTACTGGTGATACCCCTCCCTATGCACCCTAGCATCCCACTAGTTCTCGCCACTGCCTTGTCACACTGTCTGGCTACCTTTAGGTCATCAGATATGATTATCCCAGGTCTCTTTCCTGTTTGATGGGGGTAAATACTCCACCCCTGGGTTTCTGCCTTTCCTGTTTGGTGGTGGTTAATACCTCCTCCCCCCATTTTGTATTCTTCCCTTGGGTTTCTGCTGCAACACCCTTGATCACACCTCTAGCTTTCTTAGATCTCTATTCATTTTTTTCCATTCCCCCGGAGTGTTTACCCTATTGCAGATTTTAGTGTCTTCTGCAAAGAGGCATACCTTCCCTTCTAGCCCCTTTGCAATGTCACTTATAAAGACATTAAAGAGGACCAGGCCCAGTACTGATCCCTGTGGCGCCCCGCTGGTCGCCCTCCCTTCCTTGGAGTGAACTCCATTTACCACCACCCTCTGTCTCCTCTCCCCAACCAATTTTTCACCCAGTTTACCACCTTTGGACCTAGTACTAGGTGTCCTAACTTGTTTACGAGTCTCCTATGTAGAATGGTGTTGAAGGTCTTACTGAAATCTAGGTAGAGCACATCCACCGCTCCACCCAGTCAGAAAAATCAATCAGATTTGTTTGACATGATCTTCCCCCACTGAACCCATGCTGTCTCAGATCTTGAAGGTAACTGGATTCAAAATATTCCACAACCCTCTCCTTAAGTAGTGATTCCATTCATTTCACAACCACCGAATCAGGCTGACTAGCCTGCAATTGCCAGTCTCCTCTTTGCTCCCACTTTTGTGAAGTAGGGCTACATTTGCCCTCCTCCAGTCCTCCAGAACCACTCTGGTCTCCAGTGAGTGGTTGAACAGGGCTGTCAGAGGTGCAGCCAGCTCTTTCCTGAGCTCCCTCATTATCCTAGGATGCACCCCATCTGGTCCCATTGCCTTGCCCACTTTCAGATTTCAGAGTTCCTTCATGAACCTCTCCTCTGTAAATGGACAAGTGTCTACCTCCCTTCCTTCACTGCTCCTGGCCCTTATCTGTGATCCCTTGCCTTCCCCTTCCTCAGTGAGCACTGAACAAGAGTATTTGTTCAAGATGTCCACTTTATCCTGGTCCCCCTCCACGCACTCCACTCCTTCTCTCTTATACCTTACTATCACTCCTCTGGTCTTTCTCTTTTCGCTTACATACCTGAAAAATACCATGTCCCCTTTCTGTACTGCCTGGACTATTTTCTTCTCCATTTGTGCCTTTGCACTCTTAGTTACCTTCCCTGCCTCCCTCTGTTTCTCCTGATACCTCTTTATCAGGGTGTCATTCAGCAAAATCATAGGGTAGCAAGGTGGGGTGGGGCACCGATGCGGCGGGGCCATGGTGTGAGCGGGCCAGAGAGAGTGGCATTTGTCAATGGGCAGCTGCGCCATCTACCTTCGTGACAACTTCCAAGCACATTCCCTCCCTAACTTGCCAATGGTGCCCAAGCCCTCAATATCTCCCTTGGCCCCTCAAAGGCCCCACTTATTCTCACAGCAGCCTACATTCCCCCACAGGACCAGAAATCCACCTTCCAATCTCACTGAATATCTCTCTCAGTTCCCCCCAAAGCTGAGCTTATTGTGCTGGGTGACCTCAATATAAACTGACTCTCCCCCTCAGCCTCTCACTACCGCGATGCCCTGGCAGCCCAGAATTTAACCCAACTGGTTACTTGCCCCACTCGCCTCAACCATAAAACTGGCACTGCCAGCCTCTTAGACCTAGTCTTGACCAACTGTCCCCACAAATTCATGGATATCACTGTCCTCTCCAATGAGCTTAGCAACCACTCCCCTATTCTCTTCACCTGGTCCTGTCTTGTAAAGAAGCAACCTCCCAAATCCATCCTTACTAGACAGCTCCGACCTGGTATGCTCAGCCACCTGAAATCCTATCTCTCCTGTTGGAACTGGTCTCCCCTCCTTTGCTCCCTGGACCCTGATGCAGCCCTTGACTACTTCATTTGCATCTTTAATGAGGCCTGTAACAAATTCTCCCCCCTCACCAGGAAGATGGTCAAAGGGTTAGATACCCCTTGGATCTCCTCATCCCTCTTGGACCTTATGCAGTGGCAGGACCGTGGATGACCTATGGAAAAAAGCTCTCGATTCTGGTAATCCAGTGGACTGTCAAGCATACCAGGTTGCCCATAATCAGTGTACCTGAGCCACCTGAAAGACTAAGGCTGAACACTATAAGGCCGCACTGACCACATCCTGGGGATCTGGTTGCAAACTCTGGGAAAATATGAAATCCCTAAATGGCAATCCCACCCCCACCATCCCAACTCACTGTAATTGCTTCTGGGTCCTCACCCCACATCCATAAAGCCCTAAGTGGCTCCCGCCATAGCAGTGACTCACTTGACCTTAGGATGCTGCACCTGGTGTAAGATGAAGTCCCCCCCCAATCTCAATAACCTCTTGCTCCAACTTGGAAAATTCCCCATCACCTGAAAAATGGGCATCATTGCCCCATCCTCAAATCTGGTGACTGCCTCTACCCCAGCAACTACCACCCCATTTCCATCCTTCCCCCTCTCTCCGAGGCCCTAGAATGCATCATCTTGGACCAGCTCACTGAGTACCTCACCAAAAATGACCTCCTATCCTCTGAACAACATGGCTTCTGGCAAGGCCATATTACCTCCACTGCCCTCCTGGAATTTTCCAATTACATCCCTTTCTAGAATGTGTGGAAAGATATCTGACTGAGAGATGGTACGTCCGTGATGTGTGGAGGGGTCCCTGGCTATAGGAAACACATCTTCACATCATTTAAATATTTATTGTATTTGCTGCTCTGTGTCAGGGATCAATTGCTTGCGAGTAGGGTGACTGGGTTAGCTGTGTCAGCTTTGTGGTGGAAGTAAAAGAAAAAATCCCTTTTTTGTTGGTAAAACAGCGTGAGTGCAGTTACGAGACCTGTAAGATCATTAGGGACCTCCTACACATCACAGACGTACAAGACCCTGTCTGTACCACATTCAACCTCCAAGGCTGTCCCCGACTGCCCGACATTCTGCCAGTTCGAAAGTGATCCAGGGATCCGCCCACAAAGAAAACCCTGTTTTGGCTTTTTTTTTTAACCCAGAGAATGTGGTTCAAGTGATGGTACAAGCTGTCAGGTCAGTTAGGAGCCTTCTAAGCGTCACACTCACTAAAAGAGTATTTCCCTGTGTTAATAAGCACTAATTGGCTGCAGTATTGTAATTTCTCCAGAATCATAGGGGTTGCAAAGATCCCTGCTCACTTCACTTTTCATAAAATAATTCTAGGGAAGCAGGGGTTGCAGTGGACATCATAGGTGTTGCAACTGCAACCCCTGGCTACCCCTAAATGACGCCCCTGCTCTTTATCCTCCTCTCTCTGTGTCTCCTTATACCTCTTGTATGCTAACTTTTTTACCCTTACCTTCACAGCCACCTTTTTCAGAACCATAGCAGTCTCTTTTTCCTCCTGATTTTGCTTACTTGTCTGATGCAGAGGTTTGTTGCCTTTTCTATCCCTCCTTTGAGATTTGCTCACTGTTCCTCCACTTCTGCAAGTCCTCACCCCCTGCCATAGCATCCCTGAGGCATTCCCCCATCTTTTTAAAATCTACCCTCCTAAAGTCCAGGACCCTTGCCTTTGTGTGGTTTGATTCTGCCACAGTACTTATACTGAACCACACCATATGGTGATCACTAGTCCCCAGGTGGCCATCCACTGTGCCGTCTGCAATACTGTCCCCATTGGTGAGTACAAGGTCCAATATTGCCCCCTGGCAAGATTGTCTTTCCATCACAGGCACAATACACATACAGGCTCTGTCAGGGGTATGTGGGTGTCTGAAGGAGATATGGATGCCAGCTGTATTGATCAGTGCATGGATGGGGCAACAAACAGGTATGCTGCACAGAAATTGTGTTTATGGGCTTAGGTGGGGCAACAAACATAGTCATTGTGTGCCCATTTTTATTTTCTGGTGACACCCTGGTCTTCTACTGTGCTTAGACTGAGGAGTTCAGAATCAGAACTGCTGCCTGAAGAACTGCACAATGAAATACCACTTAAAAAGTATTTTGGGGGACAGAGCTAGCTGTCAGCTCAAGTGGACGTGTTTTTTCGGAGCTCCTGCTGCAGACCTTCTAATTTGGCTTTTTCTACTATAATATACTTATTAGAAAAATACCAAACTTTATATTTTACTGCTATCTTGTGAGAACATTTGCTGTGACTATGGGCAGACTGAAAGGAGGAGTATCTCAGCCACCAGCAACAGATTTCTTTAGGCAGAAGCAATTGCCTGTAGGTCAGCTGCCGACGGAGGGAAAGCAAAGCAAAACCTCCACGAATAGTGAGATTACAGAAATTAAAAATTCTTTAAAGACTGTTTGTAAATCAATAGAAAATACAGAGAAAAAGTTTGACTGCTTCACTTCACAGTTGATCTTCATCAAACAGTAAGTGGTGGTCTGATGGAAAAAGAAGGAGAATCCTCTAGCCATGCGGAATGGGCAATGGTGGCATTGAATAAGCTGGTGCAGAAATTGTACAACTTAAACTTTGACTACAGCATGCAGAAAATGCCATCAGAGAACACAGTTTATGAATAGTTGGGCTCCCCAAAGGGTTTGAATCAGAGGACCCTGTCCCCTTTTTTGAGAACTGGCTACCAAAAATGTTACTCTGGGAACCACCACCACCACCGGGATTCATTAACTGGGGCTACACAGTGAATCTGAAGAGAGTGGTCTACAATCCGTATACACCACAGACAGTGTTGATCACATTTGCCAGGGTGGCACTGAAAGATAAAGCCCTCCTATCTGCTCAGAAACAACATGAATTAGTGGCAGGGGACACAGTTCTACACCTATACCCAGATTTATCCTTCACTACTTGTATAAAAAGAAAAGATTTTGATGGGGTAAAGCAATGCCTATGGAATCTGGGTATCCCTTTTGTGCTGTTGCAGCCAGCCCATCTGTGACTGGAGGGTGTGGGCAAGCAGTACCTGTTTTCTAAGCCACGTGACACCCTCAAATTGACTGAAAACCTAGAAAGAGAATGCCAACAACCTGAGATGGAGGACAACTGGAAATTAGCCTCAAATGACTCAGAGGTGGGATAATGAGTACTCTCACTGTACCTTGATGTTGGTACACTTTTGAAACTGCGCAGACTGGGAGACTAATACGGTTGCTTATAAGTTAACTGTTGGTTGCTTTTGCTGATATTCCAATTTCAGAGCTTGTTAAATGGATGCTTTCAGGGGCCGATATCCCGGTGTATAGTTCTGGAGGGAATACCTGAATGGTGGACAGGAGGGGGGGCATTAAATGGCACATTGATATTCTCTCCTCATGGCAATTACAGCATGGAAAGTTTATCATGCTCTGTACTGGCCTAAAGTTTGTGAGCTCCCTTTCCTACTGGGTGTGGATTTCTTCCTTGGACATTGGACTCATATTAATTTCATCTTCTATAACTGCTTAATGATCAGTTTCTGTTGTTGTTCATCAATACTGCATAGAAGAGTTCTTTGTATAGCAAACTGTGCTTGCCATGGTTCCTGCAGTATGATGGGGGATGTTCTCCTATATAGAAACCTGTATCTTGATTTTTAAGGCTGTAGTGGGCGTAGCCCTGTAGATGTCTTGCGATTACATAAGAGAAAAGGGAGCTTACCGGATACTAAATGGATTTGTTTTAGTGGAGGTGAATGGCAATCACTGAGCATTCACCCTGCACTATTTTGTCCATCAGTACTGGTGGAACACAGCACAGTCTTCCATGTCCAAGATGATGGCTGGAATTGAGTGCACATGCCCACCAACTTGTGCGTGCACAGTGGGCTCCAGCGGCCATCTTGGACACAGTGGACTGTGCTGCCAGAGTTCAGTGTGCATGCGTGAGTCATCACGCATGTGCACTCAACTCCAGCCACCATCTTGCACGTGGTGGACAGTGCCATATTCCACCCAGCTTGGCTGCAGCTGTACTGGTGCTGGCCAGAGTTTGTTAAGATTAGCTCTGACTATTTAGCTCAGTAAAATGAAGTTATAGACTACCCTATTATTGTGCAACAGTTTGGGATACAATACCATTTCTTCTTTGGTGTTTTAATCCCATAAATAGTGTCATTTTTATGTGGGTTTATTTTGCTCATAGCACAGAATGTATTTTTTCTATGAGTTGCTATATTTGGCTTGTAGCTAGGGATTCCACATCTCCAAGTTCACATCTCCAGTACTTATCAATATATGGCTCCAAGTAACATTTAAGTTCACTCTTGTAGGGGATTTCTGAACTATACTTAGAATCAATTTTTATGGCTGCATGGGCAGAGCTCCGCAGATGTTATGCTATCATAGGAGGTTTAGAAGAATACTGTGGAAGCATGTGACCAGAATGCTGTCCAGAGTGCTACCACAGTGCTCTGGCGAATGTCCACTGGTGCTGTTTATGTGGCCATTCCCCTCCGTGAGCTGCATAAACACACCTCCTTTGTGGGGCTCTACTTTTTCTTCTGCAACTGCAGAAGTGACAGCCACCATGCCCAAGATGGTGACGCCAACTCAAACTGTGCATGCGTAAGTATCGAGCATGCACAGTTCTGTCAGCCCTGCCATCTTGGGAACGGCAGACTCCAGTGTGGCAAGAGTGTTGTGAGAGCTCCAAGCATTCTTTTACTCACTCCTGCCACACTCTCATCACTTTGAGCAGCCGTATCGGCTCTGACCAGGTTTGTTTTCATTGTCATAATCCATGACAGCATTGCTTATCTTGAACTACTTGTATTTGAGTATTCTATCCCCTCAATTTGTTTAAATGCAGATGTACTAATATTCTGATTTAATGACATTGCCCTTTGTACTACGCATTGCAAGTGCTATCTGTATGGAATTTTATTTGTGTTTTTCTACAAAAGTTCATAAATAAAAAGTAAAAAAAAAAATCAAAATCTTTCTGCTTACAACCTGCATTGATTATGTGCTCAGTGACACATCTCTGCACCGTGAATATCTGAGGAATCCTATTTTCTCATGACACGTTGGCCCGGATATTCAAACTGCGCCAGGCTGTGGTGCAAGCCTGGGTGCAGCTCAACTTGGTTGCGCAGGGGTGTGGCCTGGGCGATATTCAACGGAGCTGCGCTATGGTGCAGCAACTTTGAATATCGCACCCTGGTCACCCCCACTGTGCATGGCGCAGTGGCATTGCACTAGCACAAGTGGCCAGAGCGGAGCATGGAGATGCGCTAGCGCAAGTGCCATTGCGCCATGCACAGCACCTGTGATATTCAAAAGGGGACATGAAATGGGGCCATAATTTATGCAAGTAGCATATGGGGCCATTTACATGTCATTATGGCCCCATTTGCATCCCATTAGCATGCAGGTGCGCTGATCGCCGATGACTTGCGCCTGGTGCCCTGCCAGGTAGCAGCCATCGGGGACTGATGCCCCCTGCAGCCCGATCAGCAGCATTTGTCTCCAAAACACACCCCGGTCCAATATCCCTGGTGGTCCAGTGGACCGCTATGTGCCCGATTGTGGGCATCTGTAAAACATAAAAGTCCTACTACCCTGGTGGTCTAGTGTACCCCCCTCCCCACCGCCCACTGAGCCCCACCTCCCCGCTCCCCGGTCAGCCGGCGGGCGGCAACACCCCACCCACTTGCCGGTCCGCCACCCGCCAACTGACAGCTCAGTAGGGCTGCACGCCCATTGGTTCACAGTGTGAGCCAATGGGCATGCAGCCCATACTGTACTACTCAGTCCAGAGTATGAAAATATCTGGGCCGTTGTGTACAGATTAAGTGCTAATTGATTTTCTCTATTCTCTCAGTGATGGTTCGCAAGTCCTCCTAAACAATGTTACCTCATTAGCAATATCTCACTGACTCCAGTGGAGGACTACCAAAATGGTGCTGGATTTGCACAAGAAATCATACAAGGAGAGACTGCAGGAGCTCAACATGTACTCCCTGAAGGAGAGAAGAGCAAGAGGGGACAAGATTGAAACCTATAAGTACCTCATGGAGTAACAAGAGAATGAGCACAAGAGCAAGGGTGGTATGCTATGAAGCTAGAGGGGGGGGGGAGGTTTAAGAGAGATGTGAGGATTTCAATAAAGTATATTAAATTGCAAAAAAGAGGGATGTAAGGACATACTTCTTCACAGAAAGAGTAGCAGACACCTGCAACAGACTGCCAGAAGAGGTGGTGGGGGCAAACAATGTGGGGAGCATCAGCCATGCATGTTGATAGGCACAAGGTTCTAATTAGTAGAGGAAAGGGAGAGGAGAGAAGGACACTGGTGACCAAATAGGGTCCCAGCTTTAGTGATAGGCAGGGAAAATAGAGCACACTAGATGGACCTACCTTTTCAGATGACACTTTCTATGTTTCTATGAATTACAGTGGGCCAGTCTACATATTCTGCATAGCAAATCCTTCTGTGGGCAATGTTCCTGTAGTCTAGATAAATGAGCATCACTGAATTTAAAGTTATTTGGGGGTTGGGGGATAATAAAACCATGCAAATCCAACAGGAGTCAGATTGGAATAATCTTTGTTAACTGTACAGATAGGAAGTGTGCTCACACAATAACAAAAAAAAATGCAATAACTGTTAATGCCACTAGATAGAGCTGTACACACTAATTTAGTTACTTTACAGACACACTTATTCCTAACGAACAATTAAGGAATGTGGTTTGCTGTTTTCAACCATTACATATTTTCTAATTTATTTATTGAGTTTTGGTTTACCAGGTAGATACACTAGAACGCTGAATGCCTATTTTCAGGTACAACCCAGGACTACAGTACAAAAGAGTAACATAGCTTGAGTAGAAACAAAGCAGATGTGGATTTCAAGTGACAGTAAGTAATAGGGAATTACACATTGTGTAGATAACTAGATGGAAAGTGGTTCAGCATACAATGCATAGGTTAGTACCAAACAGTATAAACAGTTTAAATACAATCAGTATCCAAGATCATATAATCAGGAATATATGCGTTATAATTTAAGAAGTATACAATACAGTCTGTCATGGTGCGATTGAAGTCTTTTGACTCCTTTCAGTTCTGCAATCCACACACCACCCACACATCCTGTGTCCTGCCTCCAGCTCTGTATAACTGTATTATCTTGAATACATGAGGCAGTCTCAAATTAAAGGTGTTACCTTGAAACTAGAAAACTAACATGCATATTAATTTATTATATTACTATTTAGCAGTGCAATGTTTTTTTTTCATTGTTTTTATGCCCCCTTTTCAACACTGCCTCCTGAGCCCCCATTGCCACTTACCATCAGATGTATTCAGGGCTGCACTGTAGCCGTGGTCACCCCCCAGGTGGAGATGGATGGTGAGGCAGGTGTCCGCCTTCGACAGGATTTGTAGCTTTGGCCCCTTAGTGAAGATGTCCCAGTCAAGGTTAGGGAGTCAGACATACGGGGGCTGAGATGCTCCTGACACCGGGGCCCATTTTCTAATTTTCTCCTCCCCAGTCACGAGGCAGCATGGCAACGTCATGATATGTGCACCCTGGAAGGTGACGCACGTTAGACGTCTCCAGCTGTCCCTTCCAGTCTTGTGTTCCTCCACTATACTGGCACCTATGGTCACCTAGATGGCCATTTAGTGGTGGGGGAAGCAGCTTACCCTCCCTGGGGGGAGGAGAGCATACCCCAGAATGCTCAATCCTCCTTCCCCTGGCCAGCACTTAAAGACCAGAGCTTGCTCCCACACCTTGGTCACCGGACTCACCAGTGGTATCTTTACTGCTGCACCAACGGGCAAGTGCAGCAGTGCAATCAAAACACAACCTCTGCATACATTACACCCTCCCGTTTTAGAACAGTTATTCATCAAACAAATCTCTGTGTGTCAGCCTCTGCCTCTCTGCCTGCCTGTCCGCCTTCCTATACATCAATCCATCTATCTAGAAGTTCCAAACAAATGTACACATTCTTAATATCTGATACTATCAGTTCATACCTGGAACGGTGCTCTGGTGTTTTCTCATTCTCTGAGGTAGCCTCACAACCCTGGACATCGGACTCAAAATGTTTCTCAGTTCCTGTATCACCTGCTGTACACTGTAATCCAAAATAGGTAGGCATTCCCTACCACATGCATTGGATTCCTGTTACAACATAAGGTGGAAGTCTCACCTGCCTTTGGTGCTGCTGTTGAAATGTTCATATACCCCTGGTAGGGTTATCACCTTTTAAGAGGCCAAAAGTGGGACGTTTCTTACTGAAACATGGGGTTTTGCAGGACAATATGTACCTTTGACCAATGCAACAGAGTTGTTTACTCTAAATATTCAGACTTAAGATTAAGTGTTGTAGTTTTTCAGTTGTTTCTATTGTTTCTTATCATTTTAAGGTATTTTGGTTAAGTTATTATAGTTTTCTGCAACATTTAGAGCATACCTCTCAACTCTCCCAGATTTTTCAGGAGATCACAAATTTAGACTCCATGTCCCAAAGTCCTGACATGCTTTGCTTCTATTATGGATTTTTAGAATGCCAGTTTAAGCCTAGCAGACCTTTTTAACCCTTAAGCTACCAACAGAATTAGCAAGTATAGGAAATCTGGACTGATATATCAGTCAGTAACACAGCAAGGGTTAAACTGGCTGAAGCAGACAAAAGTAGTTTATAGGAGACAGCCCTCCCCCAGCATTCCACAGGCTTATCTGTTTCTCCAATGAAAGAGAGACAGAGGGGGGAGAGAGAGAGAGAGAGGGAGAGAGAGAGAGAGAGAGAGAGAGAGGCACACTGCATTCCAATACATAGCGGATAATGGATGGGCAACAGTTAACAACAACCCTGTTGTTAACTTTGAGAGGTTGTCATGACAACCAAGTAAACCTCGAAAGTGAAGCTCAAGAGGTTTACGGTTGGCAGACAACCTCGAGACGTTAACTCAGGGTTGTTGTTTACTGTTGCCCATCCATTATCTTGTATAGTATATGCGCATCAGTAAATCAATAATGTATCATTTTGTGAGGTTTGCAACACGATTTCAGCCTTAGTGTGTGCCGCGCCCCTCCCCCCGAAGACTCACTCCTTCCCCGGTTCCCTGATCTCACTCACTAACTGTTCTTTTTTTTTTAAATGTGCTCAGTCCTGCTATTTAGTAAAAATACAACATTCCCTTACTTTGTGCTCACAATCAGGTTCAGGTCTCATCACAGGCCATTACTTGAAGTGCGGCGTTTCTGTTAAGCGCATGCTCAAATGTGCTCTCTGCTGTTGTACCATCGATGTGACGTACTCAAGACAGTACAACAGCCAGCTGACATAACATCGATGGTACAACAGCATTAGCTTTTGATGGATTTCCGCGCACAATAATGTTCTCCCATATACTATAGCATATTTCTGTTCAGTTAAGTCTGGACATTAATGACACTGGATCCTTAAAAGCCTGGAGATTAACTTAACACTGGATCCTAAAAAAAAATATTTCTCT
Organism: Neoceratodus forsteri; assembly: GCA_016271365.2. Taxonomy (NCBI): domain Eukaryota; kingdom Metazoa; phylum Chordata; order Ceratodontiformes; family Ceratodontidae; genus Neoceratodus; species Neoceratodus forsteri. The sequence goes on from CM057456.1 coordinate 32,644,458, forward strand.
AGCAGTGCCCATGTTACACTTTAATTTCAAGTAGGTAAATGAACAGAAATGACAACAGAAAGAAGATGCAAAACATTTGCCTGAGTTTTTTTATTATGCCATTTTGTAGTATGCAACTGAATTTGACATTTTAGAAAGCATAAACTAAAGGGACTTTACATATGTTGTAGTGTACTGCATCATGTGATGTACACGTCATATGATGGCACAGTGCCATGCTGAATAAAATATGGTGTCCCTGATTTTGGTCATTTGTCCCTGATTTTTGACGGGAGTGTCCCTGATTTTGGTCCTTGCAGGTTGATAGGTATGATTTAGAGGAACGTTAGAAAATATTTTTTCTACTATAAAGTCAGGGCATGTAGTATATTTCATGTTATGCTGCAATGGTTTGTGGTCCAATTCGACTATGAGTTTATACTGGGTATTTATATTGGGATTAGAATGGTAAAAGGCTATACAGCCCATTATAACCATTTCCCACCTCAGTGGAACCATTTAGAACCATTTTCCAATAGCCAACTGTCTATTTTAACTTTGAAGGTAGAAATTGAAGTACAGTTTACTATATCCATTGGTAAAATATTCCATAGTCTTCTGGTTCTATGAATAGAAGAGAAATGTCCCATGTTCTTTTTCGCTGTATCCAATCTGATTTATTTATTTATTTAGCTTTTGTTTACCGGGTAAGTACACTAGACAAGTATTATGCCTATTTGTTTTTTATGTCCCCTTAAGTATTCTGGTTTAACCTGTAAGTGGATTCCCATATTGTTTTTTAACACTTGATCTGACGTGACTTTAAACATCAATATTAAAGGATACCTAAACAACATTTTGACAACAAACTATTCAAAAATCTGACTCCGTAGGCGACTAAAGGAAAGGCTGCTATATTCATTAATACTAAAACTACATTTATATAATTTAACTAAATGTGGTTCCAGAGCACGTGAAAATTGTAAAATCAGCCTTCCAATTTCAAAAAAAATGTCTTACCTGCTTCCTAAAATGGCCGCCAAATGTGTTATGTGATGACATCATTGGAGCCAAAGTCAGAGGGATATATGGCTCTCTATAGTGCTAACTAGTTCTTTTTTTCCCTTTGTATAGAATTGTTTCACCCAAATGGTCAAAACCATGTGCATTATTTTGTATAATACACGTTAGGCTATGGTTCTGTTCATTTTGTTTACTTTAACATGCTGAAATTGTGTTTTAATCCAACTGACTGTCTCTGTGGCAAATCACAGTGCAATACAAATCTTCAATAACCTGGTGGTCTAGTGGTTATGGTGGATCCAGGATGCTACAATGGAGGTGCTGGGGTGGTGTGCATACTTAATATGCACTTATGCACTTTTTAACATTTTTATTAAACCTTAACATTTTCTGCTATTATTCTTTTCTAGTACGTTATTGACAGAACCTACAAATGTAATCCATAGTTTGAATGTAAACATTTTTACAATCAATAAATCAGACTTCTTCAACAAAGTGAAATGCAGCAGCAGCAAGCTAATATGTTACAATGTGTGTGTGTGTGGGGAGGGGTTTGCAGCCACACCCTTCACCACCCCCTAGATCCACCATTTTTTTGTAGCAAAGTTCTTGTGCAGCCCAATGTTAGAGTTCATACTTTCTCGAAAATCAAATATATGCTTGTCTTGTCATCTTTTTCCATGGGAAATAATAATAATAATAATAAGAATCAGCATTCATATAGTGGTTTTCATACACATTGTATTCCAAAGTGCTTTACAAGCAACACTAGACTGGTAGTGAAGTGACTGAACATGTAGTAGCAGCCAGTTCACATATTAATACCCACACACAGCCTTGGACAATTGCATGAACTGGTTTTATGGGAAGGGGAATGTTGGCCAGGACAATAGGGTCAGGTAGTGATCATGGTGCTGGCAGCCCCACATCTTATTTCTCACAGTGATCTGCTCATATTTCTCCCCTTCTGTCTCCCCCCTTCCCTGAATGTAGCAGTACCTTGCAGGAGTGGCCGTCTCAGTCCCTCTCTGGTATTCATTCTCACTACTCCTCCTCACACCAAAAACTGGTGAGCTCATCACCCTTCTGCATCATGAATGCAGGTAGTACAGTCCCCGGGTTTTTTGACATATCAAAAATAAACAAATATTTCCAGTAAGTCAGGCTGATAGCAGCAGGGAACAAGGGGAATGATGGGCTTTCCTATCCTTTAAAGATCTAAGCTACATTTGATTGTGCACTATTAAATGATGGGTGTGCTCATCATTATGCATGTCATTTAATAGTGCCTAATCATAGGTGGCTTAGATCTTATATGGGTAGGAAAGCCTATTTTTCCACTTGTGCCATGCTGCTATCAGCCTGGCTTACCAGAAGATCATGTCTATTAATAATATGTAAAAATAACATGGGAGACTGTACTAACCACATTCATGATGCGGAAGGGTAGTGAACTCACCAGTTTTTGTTCTGGGAGCAGCTGAGAAGAATGAATGAATGCCAGAGAGGGACTGAAGAGGCCCTTCCAGCAGGGTACAGCTATATTCAGGTTAGCTGAAGACAGGAAGGAGGACGTTGAGCAGATCACTGTGAGATCTAAAATGTGGGGCTGCCAGCATCGTGATCACTACCTGACTGTGGATAAGAGTAGCCAACGATGACAACTACTCAGAGTGGCAGGGCTGCACCTAAACTGTTAATTGAATTCAGTATAGGGAGATTACCCTTTGGGGGGGGATGTTGACGTTTGTTAGGACAGTGTTGAGGGAGTTGTGTATAGCTCATTCAAGATTTGGAAGGGTGGTAGCCAGGCAATTCGCATTGTGGAGAAGAGCACAGAAAAGTATTGGAGAAGAATTGCTGGGAACTGTCCTCTGGAGTTCTGCAGATCACAGGTAAAGGAGTAGACTGGCATTGGAAATCAGGTGAATTTGCTCAAGGTATTAGCATGCCTCTCCTGCTAATTATATTGTTATCCATTGTAAGTGCAGCCCTTATGAGGACAAGAACAGCAGTTTTTTCTGGTTGGTCATGATGCTTTATTGCTTGGCCCTCAAGTAAGACCTAGTTGTTGGTTAATGAGGTGGGAAAAAAACACAACAGGGGAATTTTACATACTACCTTTACTGTGCAGAAGGGTGGTGATCCACTCAATGTTTATTGTGGGAGCAGAAGTCAAACATTAAGAAAGTGGACTGGAGAGTGATTTGGGAGGCATTTTTTAACAGTGCCAGCTGATGATGTGTATCGGTATAGGTGTGCACAACTCTCTGAGGTACAAGATTACAATCTGAGGTGTGATAATTCTATTTATGAGACTGTAAGCACATATGCAGCCCCAGGCAATACTAAGGACAGGGTATGGATGGTGGATGTTCAACAGAAGGCAGGCTTGGTGCAGGGGATTCATGTGGGAAAAAGAAAGTCTTATTTGTGAACTAACAAAAGAGAATGAGCTTTGGAACTGAACCAGACTGGTACTTTGCTGTGTGACCCTGAGCAAGTCACTAAACATCCTTGTGCTCCCAGGCCACACCTGTAAACAAGCTTTCAGCTTAGTGTGTCTCTCCTGGTTAATACAAAAACAAAATTCAGGGCATCACATAACCAGTAGATCATCAGGTAATTGAAGTGTTGTACTGTACTGCAGTTTGCCAAAGAGAAAGTCAGCTGGACTGCAAAACATTTTCACAAGTTAAAGTAAACAAAATGAACAAAATCATAGCCTAACGTGTACTGATCAAAATAATCCACAAGTTAACACATGGTGTTGATCATTCAGGTACAACAATTCGAAACAAAGAGGGAAAGAAGAACTAGTTAGCCTATAGGGATCTATATTGGTCTCTGTTTCTGGCTCTGATGATGTCATCATGACTCATCACTTAACACACTTGGCAGACATCTTAGGGAGAAACCAAGGCTGTTTTTTGAAAGCGAAAGGCTGATGTTTACATTTTTCAAAAGCTATGAAATTGCATTTATGTTATTTACATAAATACAGCTTTAGCATAAATGTAAACAGCAGCCTTTACTTTAAATCACTATGAAGCCAGATTTTGGAGTTTGCATTTTTTAAAAACTGCTTGTTTAGGTACTCTTTAAGTCCCCCGCTAACTCTTCTTTGTTGCAGTGAAAACAGGCTTGTCTTATTAAGACTGGTGTTTGTAATTTAAAGTTTTCATAGATCCTATCAATTTGGTAAACTTTCTGTTTATTTCCCCTTTTTTATTGGGAAACCACAACTGGGACCCAAAATCTAAATGAAGCCTTACATACCTTTTTATATAACGACAATAAACAGCCCATAGATTTGTTAATAAAACTTCTTCTGATGTTCTTAATCATAAAATTGGACTTTTCTATTATGTGTGTCCTGTGTGGTTTAAATTCTAGTTTATTATCAACTATTATACAATGGCAAGAAAAATTAGAGTAACCTGATTGACTGATGACCCCTAGACGCAGTGATGTTATTAGACAATAACATGACTGTATCAAGGGCAGGTAGAGAGATGACCGAAGAACTGGTAATGAAATCACTCCCTCCCCAGTGAAGCCCCTGCTAAGCTAATACAAATTCACAGTACCTTTCCTGTTCCAGCAAGTCAGTGCCTCCCCCCCACCCCAATCACACACAATCTTTTTTCTCCTTATATTCAGTAACTGTCATGCTCTGTAGAGCACAGTGCTGCATGTTGCAGATTTTTATTGTTCATAAACGAATGGCTTTGCTGAGATGCAGTGAACTACACCGAATCTGCTGGTCATGCGACACAGAGAGCGAGTAAAATTCGCCACCCCAGAACGTTTCCATGCATTATTCTGCTCCTCCCAGTCATAACCACAGATCTAAAGTAAAAAAAAGTGTGGCATACAGCACAAGAAAGCCATTGCTCCAAACGGCTTATTTGTTCCCCATTCCACTTTGCGACTGACAGCGCATGCACACTGCATCATTGTGCAATACAGTTGCTTAGCCACAAACCTCAATTCCGATTCCTATTACCAGCAGTACTCATCTTTTCCTGCAGTCTAGTCTCAATATTCAAATTGCAGTGTCGGTCACAACTCTTCGGGTTCTCACTTCATGGGGGGGGGAGCAAAATACTGTCTGTGTCTAACAGCAGAGGAAAACAGAACAATAGGGCACAGGGGGTCAGAGAGACACAAACCAAGTGAATACAGGGCAGTCATGTAGGGGCAGTGCCACCTGCTGGACTAAAGTATGGACTTTTTTTTCAATATGTATAGCTGCCCTAACAGAAATGTTTTTAAAAAAGTATTTTAAACATAGTTTTTCACATTTTCTTCGCTTTTTTTTAAAAAAAGAGTCATTGTATAATAGCAATAAGGCACTCTGGGGTGTGTGTTATTGTGTAATAATGTCACTTCTGGGGTGGTGGAAGCACTCGGCTCCGCCTCGTGCTTCAACCCACCCAGGAGTGACGTTATTCTAATAACACACACCTGTTGTGTCTTATTGCTTAATTATAAACTCCCTTGGCTCTTGTCCCCCTTTGGTTTGTGCCAATGGGAGTGCCCAATCCCCATCAGCTACAGCATCCCCCAAAAAAAAATGCTTAGGTGGCACACTGGAGCCCATCCCAGCGTGCCTAATCCCTGAAAAGAAAAACCGCCCACTGATGTTTTCTTTCTTTTAAACCTGTGAAAGAAAAACAGTCCTTTGCGGTCTCCTGCCCTCCCCCACCCCACGCCCACCCTCTCGTGCGTCTGCCTCCCCACACCACCCCTTACCCCATGCTTACCTCCGTAGCCCAGTGTGACGATCTTCGGTGGACCGGGAACATGTCTGCACTCTTCAAAGCTGACCACAAACTGAAGAAATGCCGGTAAGCTGTATAATGGCATAAATAGGTTTTTTTCAACTTTGGTGCATATCGTGGCCATTTTTGGGAATTTGGCACCAAATTTTCAACATGGGGTTATTGGGACGCCTCCTCATGAATTCAAGCACTGTCATTGCGTTATTCGGTCCTGAAAGGTGATTTCGCTGTCACTGCACTGAATCACCTTTTGGGATGGATTAATGAAACAACAGTGCCACTTTTCATGAGGGGGAGGTTCTCAAAAAGCCTATGTTGCAAATTCAGTGGAAAAAAATCCTCAAAATGGCTGTTTTATGAGCATGCGTTGCGCGGTTTCCACGCACTCGCGTAACTTCGTGAATTTGTAATATTTTCACTCCAGATTTTCAAAATTGCCATTTTCCCACACCTCCTCATGAACAGTACAGCTGTCATTTTATATATCCTCGATGAAATGTGTTTTTGCACATCCGATGCACAATACGCGGTTACTGTGCAAAATCAGTTTTTGGGACAGTTTGAGGAAATGACAGTGGCACTGTTCATGAGCAGAGGTCCTAAAATGCCTATGTTGAAAATTTGGTGAAGAACGTCCATAAAATGACAGTGTTACAAGCGTGCGTTGCGTAGTTTCCACGCACCCTTGTAACTTCGCAAACGTGCAATATTTTCATGCCAGATTTTCTACACTGGCATTTTTTCACACCTCCTTATGAACAGTACAGCTGTCGTTTTTCACATCCTGCCCAAAATGTGTTTTCGCACCTATGGCGCACAATGGTGTGGTCGCTGTGGGAAATCAACTTTTGGGACAAAGTGACAAAATCACAGTGCCACTGTTCATGAGGGGAGGTTCTAAAATGCCTATGTAACCCCTCACCCCTGCCTTTTTAGCAAAATGACAGGTGGCATGCTGTTGAAGCTGACAGCAGTACCTGGTGGGGACTGGGTTCGGGGAGGATGAGGTTACTCAGCACAGGGGAGCCTAGGTTTGGCTACTCTGAACAGGGGCACCCAAGTAAATCCAAACACAGGAAGCAATAACTGTAATGTCCAGAACCAGGAATGGGATTCTTCAGTGTGGCTTTTATTCACATACTAGCTGAACAAACAAAGCATAGACGGAGGTCACGTGATGGCAGCCAGCTAAATGGCAGCTGAGGCATAGAGCTCTTCCCTCCAGCTACTCTAATCGCCAGTTCCTGAATCCTTCGGTGCACCAATTCTCTAGAAAATAGCATTAAATAGGTGCCGCTACACTCCCAGGCGACTTGAGATTAAATTTGAATAGATCAATATTATTTGTAGAGAAGGATGGAGGTGGATGGGAGGCAGGCCGCGGTGAAGCATACGCCGCCTGCAACTCCCGAAAAAGCAGCCAAAAAAACAACGGAACCAGGGAGGCCTGAAGTCGGAGAGGTCCGGGGAAAAGTCTCAATTGTCCAGTCCTCTAACTGAAGACAGGTTCCTGCAGGAGCTGACTCCGCTGAAGGAAATTCTTCAAGATTTAACCATGGAGCTCAAGTCCCTACGGAGCGACCTCTCATCAGTATCCACGCGTGTAGCTGACACAGAGGCCAGGGTGTTCTCTATGGAGAAGTGGAAAGCTAAAGCAGGGGTGGAGATGGCCAGAATTAACCAGCAGATGAAGAAACTCCAGGCTAAAGCCGAAGACCTTGAGGGGCGTAATCGCCGAAATAATTTATTGATTTTAGGCCTTCCGGAGATGGAGGAGGGTCCTGATCTTCTGGCCTTTTTGCAAAAATTTCTTGTTAAAGTGGTAGGCCCATCGCCGATCAGCCCAACTTACCACCTTGAATGGGCCCATCGATCGCTGAGGCCTCGACCCCCCTCGGGATCCCCTCCACACCCCATCATAATGAAGTTCCTAAGCTATATCTCGAGACAGCACATGTATAGCAAGTCCCGGGACCTGAAAGAGATTGTGTGGGGTGCAGTCAGGATTCGGATCGCCCAGGACCTGCCGAAAGAAACAAGAGAGAAGAGAGCAGCATTTCACCCTACGGTCCAGAAGCTAATTGCTGCATCTATTCCCTTTAGGATGTCGTACCCCGCGACTCTCAGGGTCACAATTGAGGGCACCTCTTACAGCTTTAACACGCCAGAAGCGGCCCTGAAGGACCTTGCTACTAGGCTGCCTGACTTGTTTAAGAGCCCAGGTTGAATGACTGACCATGTCTGTAATGCTGTAGCGGAGTTGGACTTATTGGTTATCTGTTAGATGTTCCTTTTCCCTTTTCCCTTTATTTTGGCCTAGCTGGTGGTTGTTCCTCCTAGCCCCTTTTGGCCTATCCCTCAAGTTATTATTTGTCACTTATTAACCTCCCTGATTGCCACTGAAGCTTCTTACCTGGGTTGCTGCAGTATGCTGGCCTGGAGGGCTGAATGGTGTCCCGAGGGGCAGGTGCTGGGCAATCTGGGTCGGGATTCTGCGATCCACGGTCTAATCCCGGATCTCGTCTAATGGGGAGCAGTTTCGGGGTAATTTCCTGTTTGACGGACCGGTTTGGTCCTATATTGAAACAGTACCCCCTTGAAACAAGCGGCCTAGCCTGAAGCATCCTTCGAGAAGGGGCCCGGTTTACAGCTTCGAACTCCCTTTATATCGATGCCAGAGCCAGGGGGTGAGTAAATATAGAATTCGGAATCGGGTCATGCCTGTTTACCGCGATGTGGTTTAATTAAGAGTTTGGTTGCACTGGGGATATGTTTTTTTTTTTCTCCTATATGTTTACCTATTAGCTTAACTGGTGGTATGGGCTGGGGAGGGAGGTATTTTTGCTCTAAGGCCCAGCGATTGGCTGAATGCTGAATTGCGAGCCTAAGGTAGGGGGGTTAGCCAACCTCACCCCAATCGCCTGGTTGCTGCTGATTACTCTATGTTGGGCTGGGTCTACTTTGTGTTTTACAGACTCTGTGGTTAGGACCTTTCCCTACTGTTTGACCAGGTTGAACTGGGGTTTTAGGTTCATAAATGGGGTTAAGTGGCCAGGTTTGGCACCTTTCTATCGGGTCTTGATTTCTACCACCCCTGGTTTCTAGATGTAAATAGTTGTATTTCTGGGGTATGGGAGGGTTTAGAGAGGGGATTATGGGTGGGTATCTGTGCCATGTTCACTTTGTCAGACCACCAGTGGGACATATGTGGTGGGGATGGGGTGGGTTGGGGTTGGAAATAGGAACTGCTTGTTATATACTGTGTCTTGCTCTACACTACCAAGTAATGTCACACTGTATAACCTATACTTTAAATGTTTTTGGTGGCAATTTGAGAGGGTGGGATTTTGGAGATTGTAGTGAGTGGGTAGGGGGTTTGGGGGGAGAAGGGTTAGCCTGCCAAATTGGTTTTTTGTGTGACCATATTCTGGTTGGAACAACTCTTGTGACTGTCTGGCTGTTCAACTTTATTATACTTTGGCAGGCTGTGGGATTTTGGATATATGTGGGTTTAGTGTGCTTTCTCTCTTTCACCATTTCTGGATGTTTCTGGTTATATACTCCTTCCGTTTGGTATTTAAAATGGCTATTAATACGATTAAAATAGCTTCCTGGAATGTGCGCGGGCTCAGGGATTGAGTCAAACGAACTCAGGTATTTAATCACTGCTCATTGTTGCAGGTGGATATACTTTTTCTTCAAGAAACCCATTTGGGTCAAGCAGACATCAAATCCCTATCTCGGTCGGGTTTCTCGCAGGTCTACATGGCTGGAGGCTCCAGCCTTAGTAAAGGGGTTGCAGTTCTTATTAAAAAACATGTCTGTTTATGAAAGAATTGGTAGTATTGGACCCAGAAGGAGGTTTGTCCTGGTTAGGGGTGCCCTCAATGGGAGCACCGTTACTTTAGGTTCCGTGTATGGGCCCGTTGGAGGGAACCCTGAATTCTTTATGTCTCTTGTTGATAGAGTCAGCACTCTCCTTCCTTCTCAACTCATATTGGGTGGAGATTAGAATGTCCCCCCTTCGTCCATTTTGGACAGGGATCCTCATGACAACCGCCCCCCTACTCACGCCCAAAGGGCACTTCATGATCTTTTATTAAAGCTAGGATTATGTGACCCCTGGAGACTTTCGAATCCCTCTTCTCGGGGCTTTCTCCTTTTTTTCTCAGCCCCATAAATCGAGCTCGAGAATAGACTATGTACTGCTTAGTAAAACCTTTCTTCCCAGTCTTCTTCAGTCCAGAATTGATCCAATCATTCTCTCAGATCATGTAAAAGTCTGGATAAAACTTTCCTTAAATCCGGATTTCTGTCGAGATACTATATGGAGGTTGAATACCCAATTACTCAAAGACCCACACATGGTTTCGCATATTAAAACTTTAATCTCTCTTTTCCTTGCAGACAATCTCGACTCCACACCGAGGTTTGATATGATTTGGGGCTCATTAAAATGTTATCTTAGGGGTGAGCTAATTAAGATAGCTTCCGCAAGGAAGAAGGCCCGACTTGCAAAATCTCTTTCCCTATTGAGTAAAATTAGAGATTTGGAAGCAAATTATTCCTCAACCTCCTTGTTGCTGTCTCTTCAGGCTCTCCTGGCAGCTAAGAGTGAGTACATGGATCTACTGAAAGAGAAAACTGAATACTGTCTTGTGCGAACTCAAGCTAAATATCTAGATCATGGGGAGAAGGCTGGTAAACTTCTGGCCTTGCGCCTACGGGCACTGGAAAGTTCCAGGATAATCCCATCCTTACACTCCCCAACTGGTTCCATAGTAACTTCTCCTAGAAGTATTGCTCAAATCTTTGAAAAATACTACACGGATCTTTATAGTAAACCCTTATCTTCTACTCCTATGTCTAATATTATTGCATATTTAGAGGACACTGATATCCCCCGTCTGTCTTCGTCCCATCATAAGATTTTGACTGCTCCTATCTCTCTGGAGGAAATAGAGAGAACTATTACCTCCATGACCTCAGATAAAATACCTGGACCCGATGGTTTCCCTGCTAACTTCTATAAGGTCTTTTCTAAAGAGCTAGCACCTATACTCCTTAAGTTGTATGAGTATCTCTCCTCCTCTAGTGATATAGATACCACTCTTTTGAGGCACAATTATCCTAATTCCCAAACCAGATAAAATTCTCACTGATCCGGATTACCACCTATTTCTCTTCAAAATTATGACATGAAAATCTTCGCTAAGATTCTGGCTGAAAGGATTAAAAAAGTTTGGTCTGGTTTGCTCAGTCCCGAACAAGTAGGTTTTGTGTCTGCTAGATCCTCTGCGGATCACTTAAGAACTCTATCCCATATCTCCCAACATGCCCAAACAGTCTCTCATCCTATGGCATTGGTTTCGTTGGACGCAGAAAAAGCCTTTGACCGAGTGGATTGGGCCTTCCTTTGGGCTGTGATGGAGAGGATGGGCTTTCCGACATTATTTTTAAAATGGGTCCAGGTTTTCTATAGTTCCCCTTTGGCTAAAATTTATTGTAACGGAGTTTTTTCCTCCCTTTTCCGTTTATACACTGGCACCAGGCAGGGGTGTCCTCTCTTGCCTTTGCTTTTTAATTTATACCTAGAACCCCTCCTTATCAGACTCAAAGCCTCTCCACTTGTTAGAGGCTGCATGTTACAGAAGCAGAAGTTGGTACTTTCTGCTTACGCAGATGATATACTCCTGCATTTGGAACGTCCGGCTGAATCCCTAAAAGCGGCGATTGATGTGATTAAGCAGTATGGTGCCCTTTCTCGCTATAGATTGAATATCTCCAAGTCGGAAATATTTCCATTAAATGTTCATACATGTAAACAGGAGTTTGATACCTTTGGTATGAAATGGGCTCTAAGTCGATTAAATATTTGGGATTCATTTGTGACAGAGCCCTCACTTTTGAGGAAGCTCAATTTGGACAATATTAAAAATATGGTTCACCAAGATTTGTGGCGGTGGACTACCCTTCCCATATCTCTCTGGGGCTGGATCAATATTCTTAAGATGAATATCCTTCCCCGGATTTTTTACACCCTTAATCTGTTGAATCTTTGGTTGCCCATCGCCTATTTTCAACAATTCCATGCAATGTTTTCCAATTTTATTTGGCAAGGAAAGGGTGTTAGACGCTCCTACTCTAAATTATCTCTCCCCGAGGACAAAGGCGGTCTCCGGCTTCCTAATCTTTTACTCTATCACTGGACAGCTCATCTTTCTAAGCTAGGGAAATGGTTTTCTATGGATCCTAACCTTCCATGTCCGACTTGGCTCCAAATTGAGAAGTCACTTTTATCAAGGCCAAATTGGATACCTATGCCGTTTTTCATCCCTCCATCAGAGGCCTCCTACTGGTTGACTGATAATCGATCTTGACATCCCTTAAATCACTTGCTCAATGCCTACTTTCCCTTAACATCCTTGTTAGCTCAGATTTAGGCCAGCCGATGGTCCTTAATCCCAATATTAAATTGGGTCATTCAAGACTAACCCCTGAATGGCTCCCACAACTTAGAGAAGCTAGACTGGAACACTTTTATGATCAAAGATCACTCCTATCGTCGGTCGACATACTTGATAAGTTTGGCATTCCTAAAGAGGAGATATTCAAAGTCTACCAACTAAGGCATCTTATTGCCGGGAAGTTTGGTATCTCCTTTAGTGAGTCAGTGGCCTACCCCTTTCTTTCTCAAATAATAAGCCTCGCTTCTCAACCGCACTCCACTTCGTTAATCTATGCCTTTCTCCTAAATTATAAATTTCCGACACAGTGGGGTTCTAATATTTGGTCATCTTTGTTGTCTGATTCTCCCTTGAATTGGTCTGGTATATGGAAGGATCTTCATAGATACCATACCCAGGATAGATTAAGGCTGACTCAATACTATATTGTGAATAATTTATATTACACCCTGTTAAGCTTTTCAAGCTTAAGAAACTTCCTCACTCTCGTGTTCTAGGTGCATGCAGGAGGAAGGAACCTCCTTCATGTTTTTTGGTCCTGTAGTAGGTTGCTCCCTTATGGTCTTTTATCCGGGACAATTTGGACCCCTTCTGGGTCTGTCGACTTTTACCCGGAGATCTGCATTCTGAGGCGGTTTTCGCGCAGACAGTGTGAACATCGGTATCATATGGCTTTGGTGTCCATGGCGGTCAAGAGTTGGTTCTGAGACACTGGACTGACCAATTGGCCCTGACTTGCACCGACTGGCTGACTGAACTTCTGCATACCTTAACTCGGAGAATCTAATTGCCAGCCTGCACTGTCGTAATGACCTGTTTCATAAGAGATGGGGTAGATTACAGTCGCTATGTTTGCACTAAAGAGTTCATGACCGTATCCCTGCTGCCGCATTGACAATTTATATTTTATTATGTACTATTTTTAGCAATTCGCTGTTAAGGGAGATCTCACATATAAATGAAGCGGTGTTAAATTCATCCAGGTTATAAGAAATCATAGGAAATATTGAGAAGGCACACCTGGGTGGGGGGTGGGGGTGGGTGATTTTGTTTGGGGTCTGATGGTAGTTTCATTTCCTCGGTATACGTAATTTTGGAAGGGGGACTCTGTTTGTGGGAGGTTTTGGGGGTTTGGGGGTTTACCATGTACTTCCAGGTTTTATTCACCTGACATGTTTGTTATGATTTGTGTTTTGTATATTTGAAAATTTAAATAAACTTAAATTTCAAAAAAAAAACAAAGCATAGACGGACCCCCATGGGGCTACATTTCCTGGGTAATGCAGATTAGAGACTACAGAACACTTTATCACCATTTCCAGCCCTCAGGCTCTGAACCCACAAGGCACACAGCTCGGACTTGCATGCAGCTTTGAGTACACAGCCCGACTTGTACACACTTGGGTTTTCCCATGGGCCCGGCTCCCCCGCCAGCCACTTGATCCACGGTCCATTGGATGAATGAACCAATTATCATTTCCAGCCCTCAGGCTCTGAACCCACCAGGCACACAGCCCGGACTTGCACGCAGCTTTGGGTACACAGCCCAACTTGTACACACTTGGGTTTTTCCCATTGGCTCGGCTCCCCCGCCGGCCACTTGATCCATGGTCCATTTGAGGAATGAACCAATTATCCTGTTGTGGCTCCCCAAACCACACTAGAGTCTGTGACTCTTAAAGAGAATTTTCCTTACAATCCCATGTCTGGGTACTTCCCCCATCACTGGCCAAGTGCCTGAGGCAAAGTAGAAAACACAGAAGAAATCCGTAGAGGTGGACCTGGTCACTAAAGATGGGGGGCCACCCACCTCCAGCTCCCACAGCCGATACTCGGCCATTTCCCAGGAAAACTGAACCATTCCTTTGCTGAACTTCCAAATGTAGATTAAGGGTAGACGTCTGTCACATCTCCTCTACATATTATTTGCATCTTACAAAACTCTGGGATTTAACACTACTTCTACTTGCTTGGCCCATTTCTCTAGGCTTCCCAATATGTAGTTCAATCCCTAGATTTTCACACAAGTCCCAGGGTGAAGAAAACATATGCCCTTTAAACCAGAGCAGACACTCACCCTTAAGTTGCAGGTGCCCCACAGGTGACTCACAAATCTTCCATCTTCCAAAATAAATCCTGGACTAAACAGGCAGCTTTTCTTCCACTAGCAGGATTAAGGGGATTGCCCCAGGAATCTGCTGGGAATCTTTACATCCCCCCCCGGAGGGAGGGGGCACTGAGACCCAAACAGCAGTCTCCACCACTTGAGTACAACTTCACTCCTCAAGCCAAACTGCAGACTCTCACTTTTGAAAACTCCCAAATGTTCTATCTAACTCCCTTTGCTGCAGATTCCAATGTGGCTTATGCAGCTGCAAAAGTTCTATTGGTGATGTCATCCCTCAGTCTCAGCTGAGACTGAGAACAGAGTGAGACAGTGTGAAACCCATTTAACTGGAGTTTCACAAGCTGCCTTCCCTGCCTACCACTAGGTCTTACTGGGATTCTAGTAACCCCAGGTAACAAGGGGGTAACACCTATTTTGAAAATGTGGCTAAAAACATCCGAAAAAAACTGGGTTATGGACATGTGTTGTGCTGTTTCTATGCATGCTCATGACTTCACCAATTTTTCATATTTTCACTCCAGATTTTTAACGTTGCAATTTTTTTACACCTCCTCATGAACAATACAGTTGTTATTTTTCACATCCTGCCCAAAATGTGTTTTCCTCCCTGTGTCACCAAATGGCATAGCTGCTGTGCAAAACTACCTTTCAGCTAACAAACTGATAGTGCCGCTCTTCATGAGGTGGTGTCACAAAAAGCCTATGTTGAAAATTTGGAGTGAAAATACCAACAAATGCCTACGGCGTTAGGGTTCAACTGTAACTCCCCACTCTGTAGAGACTAACAGGCATCAGGGGTGTGACTTGGGATCATTGGCTGTAGTGCTCACCCCGTTCCACCTGCCCAACCCCGCCCTGCAGCCAGTGACAGGCATCGAGGTCTGCTTTGGAGTGTTCGGCCCTAAAGTTCACCCCATTTTCCTATACTGCGCTCACCTCAGCATATTTCCTTATGGAATGGTGTAAGTATAAGGCCCAATGACCCCAAAGCACACCACGACACTTGTCAGTGTCTGCAGGGTACGGTGAGGTAGAATGGCATAAGCATTATCGCTGACGACCCAAAGGCACACCCCAACGCCTGTCAGTTGCTGCAGGGTGAGGGTGGCATTGGCTTCAGTTCAATACTTCACTGCCATTCCTATTATGCATCCCTAACTCCTGCACTACCAATGCCAATGCCAGACAGATAACATTCGGCATTGACAAATGATTTTTTATACAGTGGAATAACTATTGCATGCTTCCAGTCGTCCGGCACCAACCCTGTAGTGAAAGAGTCATTGAAAATTCTACTTAATAGATGCACAATATAGCTACCTATCTCCTTAATTAGTCTAGGACTTAAGCCATCTGGACAAGCGGATTTGTGCTCTTTTAGTTTATTTATCATATCTATGAGTTGAACAATACTACAGGTCAGATCTAAGTTTGGGTATACGTTTTCTTTTATGTCATAATACCCATCATCACCATTCTCATATACTGTCCCAAAAAAGTTGTTGAATATTTCAGCCATGTCTTTAGGTGTTTTAATCTTGTTTCCTTCTTTTACTAATGGGCCAATTTGATTAATCGCTCTATTCTCATTATTTATGTAGGCATAAAAGCTTTTACCATCGTCCTTAGAGTGTGATAAGCTAAATTCAGTCGTATTTCTCTCAGACCTAATAGCCTTTTTGAGTGTTTTAACAGGTTTTTATACTGTTCTCTTCTGACAGTAGTCCCCCCCCCCCGATCTCATTCTTTCAAATGCTCTTTTCTTTAGCTTGCTTAGCTTCAACCTTATTAGTACACCATGCAGGTCTTTTTCCTTTTTTATTGCACATTTTCTTTGTTGGAATATAGGACTCTTCCAGTTGTAACAGTTTGTCTTTGAAAAGTACCCCCATTTCATTAAGATTTTTACCCTCAAAATATTTTTCCCTTATCCATTTTAGTAGTTCCTTTCTGATTTTTTAAAAATCCGCTTTCTTATAGTTTCTAACAAAAGTGACTCCTCTAGTTATATGAACCTGATATTTCTTAATCCAAAACCGAACAATGTGGTGGTCCCTGTGGCTCAAATTTTCTCTAATCTTGATTTTAGATATTATATCCTCCCTATTAGTAATAATTAGGTACAACACGTTGTTGCCCTTTGTAGGTTTGTGAACCAATTGAGACAATCCTGCCATATTTAGCATATCAGTAAAATGGTTACAATGTACATCAAAATATGCTAGATTTTCCCATTTCAGTTCTGGGTGATTAAAATCACCAGAGACAATTATGTCTCCCTTCTGAGCCATATACCCAATTTCATTCTCTATGCATGCGTTTATTTCTTTATTGGTGTTTGGAGCCCTATAGTAAATCCCTAAATATATTTTTCCTGCTAATACCATCCAAGACTATCCATATGGATTCAGTACATGATTCTCTTAGTCCAGTAGCTATGTTTCCTTTTATGTAATTTTTCACATAGATTGCCACCTCCCCTTTTTATTTTGCCTATCTTTAACAAACAGTGTGTCGCCTTCTATATTTCTATTCCATTCTATACCTGGTTCCCACCAGGTTTTAATAATCATACAAATATCGATGTTTTCTTCTGCAAGCATTATTTCCAGCTCTGCCTTTTCATTAATGTTTAAGCTTCTTGCATTTAGGGACCAAATCTTCAAATCTCCAGCTTTTTTTTCCCCTGTAGTCTTTTTACCAGTATGAATATTCTCCACTGTCATCTTTTCTTTTTCCTTCTGTATCACAACCCCTCTCTCCTTCTTTATTAGTTCAAAGCACTCTCCACACATTTTCTTAATTCCAATCCCAATTTTCTACTACCCTTTTTGCTGAGATGAAGACCATCTTTGCAGAAATACATAGGTTCAGCTATGAATTCCTCCCAATGCGTAATGAATCCTATCCCTTCTTTTGTAGTCCACAACCTTAACCAATTATTTATGTCTTTAATTTTCGGTACTATTTCTGAAAAGTAGACTTCACATTTGAGTTTCCATCCATAGACACAGGAGTGGAACCTGTCACATTCTGCAACTATTGTCAACATTTCTTTTTCAATAGGGATATAGTTCATTTGTGCTACAGTGAGTGCTCGTGGAGCATATGCCACTGGATGTCCTTTTTGCATCAAGAGTTCTCCCGGTCCTGCTTGTGAGGCATCTCCCTGCAAGACCACATGCTTTCCAGGATAAACAATTTGAGAACCGGACCTGGTGTTTTCATAATAAGGCACTTTACCTTCTCCGATACCGCTGTCATGTTAGTATCGCACACCCAGGCTCTGTCTTTTTTCAATAACTCCCTCAGTTGAGTACGTGCCTGTGCCAGTCCTTGAAATGAAAATTCATAAACTGGTTTCCACCTCTTTTCTGGATGTAGGTAGCACTATCAGCATCATTGCTTCCATTTTCCGTGTGTCAGGCTTCGACCTGTCTGCAGTTAGAAGATGTCCAAAATAGCTGAGTTAATTTAGTCCCACTTGCAACTTGTTTGGGTTCAGTTTCAAATGGACCACTTTACAACATTCCAAAAATCCTAAGAATGCTGACTGTGCTGGTCTCTGGTCATTCCATGTATCAAAAAGTCAGGCATATCAGTAATGACTTCTGTGGCTGCAGCCTCCCTTGGAACACTTCATGCACCGAGATGATCCCAAATGGGACCCTGGTGAACCTCCATCAACTGCAAGATACTGTACATTGAAAGTGGTCAGCTTCCTGCTAGCAGCATCCAGCTTCATTTGCCAGTACCCTATCTGAGCATCCAGAACATGGAGCCATTTGTCACCAGCTAGCTTGTGTATAATGTAATCCAGGATCAGTAATTCACAATCACATAAACTCTGAATTTCAAGGCAGACAAGGACTGCTTAGCCCACCTATTCTGCCAGATGTTCTCTACCTATTCTGTCTTCATCGACCCTATCTGGTCTTCATCGACCCTCTCCCATCCCTGTATCCAATCTAATACACCCCTATATCTATCTCATGTTTTGGCTTCCACTACTTCTGTTGACAATCTATTCCAGACATCGACTACTCTTTCAGTGAAGAAATATTTTCTCACATCACTCTTGAATTTACCCCTTCAAGCTTCATTGCAAGTCCCCTGGTCCTGGTATTTACTCTCATTTGAAAGAGACTCTCCACCTGTAAACTGTTTACTCCTTTTAGGTATTTGTAGGGCTCTATCATATATCTTCTCTTTCTTTTCTTCAAGGATGTGCATGTTGAGATCTGCAATCTCTTCTCATAGGGCGCCTTGTGCAAACCATGAACCATTTTAGTCATCCTCCTCTGGACCACCTACACTCTGTCCATGGCCTTTATGATATGTGGTCTCCAAAACTGAGCACAGTGTTCCAGGTGTGGCTGCACCAATGAGCTATACAATGGCAGAACCACCTCTGTCCTGCTACTGGAGATTCCCATCCCTATGCAACCCAGCATTCCACTAGCCTTACCCACTGTCATGTCACACTGCCCTGCCAACTTGAGGTCCTCAGCTATGATCATCCTAGGCCCCTTTCTTGCTCGGTGTCTGATAGTACTAACCCCCCAACCCCATCTTATGCTCAGCACCGGGGTTTTTATGTACTAAGTGCATTACCTTGCACAATTTGGCACTGAACCTCAACTGCCATGCTTTTGACCATTCCTTGAGTTTTCAAAACCCCTTCACATTTTTCAACCCCCTTCCTGAGGGTCCACCCTATTGCAGATTTTGGCATCATCTGTAGAAAGGCACAATTTCCCTTTCAGCTCTTCTGCAATGTCTTTTGTAAAGATAGTGAAGAGGACGGGTCCTAGTATGGAGCCTTGTGGTACCCTGCGCATCACACTCTGTTCTTCAGAATGCATGCCATTAACTACCACACTCTGTTTCCTAGCCTTCAGCCAGTTTCTAACACAGTTTACCATTATGGATCCTACTTCTATGCTGGTTAATTTCCTAATCATCCTTTTATGTGGCACTGTGTCAAAAGCTTTGCGGAAATCTAATTAGGCCATGTCCATTGCTTTACCCTGATCAATTTCTCTGGTCACCCAGGAAAAGAAAGCTATTAGATTTGATTGGCATGACCTCCCCACCCATGAATCTATGTTGTCTATGGTCTTGCAGCCAATTAGGTTCACGGTATTCTGTTATACTTTCCTTTATTAGTGTTTCCATAAATTTCCCTACCACAGAAGTGAGACTGACTGGCCTATAGTTGCCAGCCTACTCTCTGCTGCTGCTCTTGTGTAGAGGGGCAACATCAGCCCTACTCCAGTCCTCTGGAACTACTCCTGTTTTCAGTGAGTTGTTGAACGAGGATGTCAGTGGGCCAACCAGAATCTCCCTCAGTTCATTAATTACTCTAGGGTGAATCCCATCCTGTCCCATAGTCTTATTCACCTTTAGGTTTTCAAGCCTTTTCAGCACTCTTTCCTCTGAAAATTGACTTGTGTCTACCCCCTACCCATCCTACTACTGTTTCTTCCTGGAGGTCTATCCCCTCCACTTTCCAATGTAAAAACTGAGCAGAAGTGGCTGTTTAAAATGTCAGCTTTTTCCTGTTTCCCTCTACACAGTCTTCCCCTTCTGTCCTTTTAATTCTTACTATCCCTCTCTTCATTTTTCTCTTCTCACTTATGTTTCTGAAGGTCTTATTCCCTGTAGTGACCCCTTAGGCAGTTCTTTCCTCTGTTTGCACGTTTGCACCCCAACCACCTTGCCTACTTTTTTCTGTTTTTTTATGTGTACTTCCCTGTCCTCTCTCCCTGCATTTCCTTATACCTTCTGAATGCAACCCTTTTTTCTTTTATCACCTTTGCCACTTCCTTGGAGAACCATAATGGTCTCCTTTTCCTTCTGTGTTTGCTTCTTCCTTCATGCATAGGTTGCTTGCTTTAGTTATTCCCTTCCTTATTTTTTGCCACTATGCCACTACCCTCCATGGCACCCCATCACCCCTCCCGAGACAGCCACCAATTTTTCTAAAATCTGCTTAGTTAAAATCCAGAACCTTTGACCTTGTGTGTTTCGAATGCTGTCCTGTGTTTATATTGAACCACACTGTACAGTGATCACTTATACCAGTGGGACTGCCCATTGTGACTTCTTCAATGCCGTCCTTGTTTGTCAGCACCAGCTCCAGCACTGCACTGTCCTTAGTTGGCTCTTTGACTAACTGTGTAAGAAAAAGCTCCCTGCAGGGAGTCAATGATGGCCCTGCTCCTTGCTGATATCCCCGTCTTCTCACATGCATCTTCCCCCCCAATCCTGCCTGCTTTGTTCCCTGGCTTATCCCTTAACGCACCCTTTCCTCTGTTATTTTCTCCATCTTTGGACTCCATTAATTCTATATCCTCCCTTCCCTGCTTCCTAGTCTCAGTTTCTTCTTCTGTGTCCCTGTCCTTTTAATCCGCACATCTGCACTTCGGGAGTTTACTCTACTATGGTATTCCCTCTCTAGTACTTTCATCCTTAACCCGTCATCATCCAGTAATCTTTCCTTTTTATTACCTTGATAAGGTCCTGTGCATCTAAACAAATTATATTTTCCTGAACCCTTCTTTTCAACAGCTACCATCAAATTTACAGTATCCAGTAATTTCTGGAACCTTGGACTGCTGGAACCACCAGAACCACACAAGTTGTAAAACCCAGAACTGCTAGAATTGCTGGAACATAGCAACATGTGCAAATCTGCATATGTTTCAACCTTCTGGCAGTTTCGGCCATTCTGATTTTACCACTTGGGTGGTGGGAGGAAAATCTGGAACTGGGCCAGAACAGCTGCCCCGATTGAAGGAAAAATCCCCAGTTTTCCAGTATGACTGTCCTGACTCCTTAAATGTATCCTGGATTGCTACTTCCTATGCTGCCAAAGGAAGTAAAATTTGCTGTGATTCAAGAATCAATTGCTTCATTTGTGCATTTCCTTTCCCTCTGCCTAGTTTTGAATCAAATGAAACATGATATAATGAGTTTGGGCCATACCTCTTAGCTGTGTCTGATTTTCAGCGACATCCCTGATTTTGCCTCACAGTTTCCTCAGTCCACTTCTACATTTAGATTTTAGTTTCTGAAGAGTATGGATTTGAAGCATATGATACTGCCAGAGATATCAATCTTTTAGTCTAATTCTTCTACAAAAAATGTGTTTTGCATCGCGTCAGTGTACATATAGTAGGTGTCTTCTTGATATTTCCATTTTGTAAGGTGTGTGTCCCTGATTTTGGTAATTTGTACCTGTTTTTCAAAGCCTTGTCCATGATTTGCAAGGCTGTAAGTTGAGAGGTATGATTTGTACTCAGGTGGGCATACTTATTTGAGTCTAGAAGGCCACTTATCTAATACTTTGTTTTCAGAAGTTTAATAGTTTGGGGGGAGCTTGCAGACATTACACTGGTTTTAAATGTATACATGCAGTATATTGTCTGTTTTATGCAAAAATATTAACAAATAAACAACCTTTTGGGGTAACTGTATTTGAGGAGCAGGGTGATTCATGGAAAGAGGATTGGGACTGAGCTAGTAGTCATTATACAAAGTTACTTGTTCTGTGTCACATTTTGTTTGCATGTTCCTTATTGCCCAAGCAACAGCCTCAATTATTCAATCAATCAATCAATCAACTTTATTTAACCAGGCATAAACACCATTGAGCAAGCTTATTTTCAAAGTGGTCCTGGGCATTAATACAATACAGTACAATTCATAAATTACAGTTATGATGTACAGCGGTGTAAAAAACATTGTGCAGGTGTCGGTCAATATAGGCCTATACATACTGGTCAACATAATTAACATGCACAGGTACATAATGATAAGCTTACAGAAGTGAGAAGAGATGGCAATCCTAGATAGTCCAAGATAGTCTCTGCTAAGTAAGAGCTCGATTATTATAGCAGACTTTATTCTCATGTCTGCTCTGTACAGTACAGTCTACTATAGGTAATGGCTGACACAGCATTCTTAAACTGCCTGATTTGTAATGTATGTTTTTTTTATTTTGCCATGGAGCTTTGGGACTTCAGGTCACCACCTTATGTCTGCTTCAGGCATTATCCTGACTCCCCCAGCCCCAACCACTGCTGCCCCGTTAATGGAAGCTGGTGCACATCACATTTTCTGTTTTTCTCCCCATCCCCTTCCCTCCTTATCCCTGCCCCAAGCATAAGGCCATGTCCCAGCAGACCTTGCATGCAGTCAGTGTGCCCTACAGAGGAGCAAGCTCCCCAGATCACCATAGGGGTCACTGGTGCAGCATAGCCTGGATGCACATCCCTCCATTTGGGACAGCTGCTGCACAGCCGTGCCTCTCTAGCTCCCCCCGGGCCATCTGGCCAGCTCCCAAGTCCACTCCTAAGCTCAGGTCACTGGCATGGGTGTGCATAGCGTTACCCATAAAGACATTGGGTGGCCCCTTTGTAATGTGTGTTTTTTTTTTAAATATATGGTTCCATGGCGGTGCTCTGCAAGACCACCAGAATTTTAGTAAAACTACAGTAAGATACCAGTTTTGGTGACTGAGCTTAAAGTTGGCCACCAAACAATAGTGACAGTCATAAAAGGCACAGTATTAGACTTGTGCTACCTGCTGCTATTTTAAGAAGATGCATTTATTTATGACAAAAAGTTACAGTTTATGGCAGAAAATGGATACAACTGTGAGTCTAGCCAATTTTGGATGCACTTGCGTCCGGTTTAGAGACATTTGTGTCCAGTTTAGATGCACTTGTGTATGTTGTTTTATGCAAATTTTTGATGCTGTTAGGCCATCTAATGGGTGGTTTAGCTAGTTTGGATGTATTTCTGCTTTGCAATAGCAGCCCATCCTAAATCAGGTCATTTAGAGGACAATACATGTCAAAACCAGACAGGTCCACATAATGAAATTACTTTAAGAATGGTTCCAAGCCAAAGCGATTGTTTATTCCTTATTTATGTATTTATTAAGTTAGTTTTTGTTGACCGGGTAAATGTGCTAGACAAATCCTGCCTATTTTCAGGCATGACCTGGGGGAGGATACAGATGAATGCCAACTGACTTTGAACCAAATTAAGCTGTTGGCGGTATTTTTAGTGAATGAGGGAAATTTGGCCAGGGCACCGGGGAAATTTCCCTACTCTTTTGATAAGTGCCATGGGATCTTTAACATCCACCTGAACTACCACCAGTCCAGGCAGATGGGACCTCGGTTTAACGTCTCATCCGAAAGGCGGTACCTCAGAAGTGCAGCACCCCTCTCATGCTGCACTACAGTGTCAGTACTGGGATATTAACCCAAGTGTCAGATGCCTTGTCCCCCCACAGTTCCTAGACTGTAGATCCAATAATTTTCATGCTGTAGTAATCTATTTTCTAGATCACCACCTCCAGGACCAATTTAAACTTCTTCTAAATCCATGAGTCTGAAGTTATGGCCGTTTTCACAAGCTTTTACATGTTTTTATTTATTATTTATTAAAGCATTTCACCACATGTGCAGTCAAAGCACTATTAGTATTATGCAATCTAATGCTGCTAAGGTGTTCCCCTGTTACATGTTCAAACTTCCTTTTAGTTTTACCAGTTTACAATGTATTGCCTGTACATAATGCCAGGTAAATCACATTTTCAGTTTCACAAGTTATAAAATCTCTCACTGTTGATATTTTTCACGTTTGTTCCCTTATAAACAAATCTCTCTTCAAAATAACCCTGCAACAACAGCATTGGCAACATTGCAAAGTACCTGTAGGGGGATTTGGCACACACACTGGCCTTGCAAAATGTTACTTTTTCAGGGATTAAAAACTACTGACAACTAAATCTTTGATGTTGTTCCCTCTTCTATAAAGCATTCCAGGTTTCATATCAGTACATGGTCTCAGGGATTCCTTAGCCCTAAGACCATGCCAGTGTTTACAGATGATCTGTTGTACTTTGTGTGTCTCTAGCAAATAGCTGGTTACAAAGTTCAGTCTGTCATGCTTAACAATCTGGTTCCGATTGTCATTTTGGGGTCAGTATTGAATAAGATCTGCTCTGCTATGGCTCTCTGCAAAAGCGCTACCATGTCTGCACCAACAGTAATGGCCACACTGAAAAGTACTAGTAGGGAGATTTGGCATATATTGATATTTCAACGTGGCCGATACTGTTGTTGCAGTGTTATTTTGAAAAGAGATTCATTTAAAAGGGAACCAAAAAGAAAAAAATATGAACATTGAGAGATTTTACAACTTGTGAAACTGAAAATTTGATTTACCTGGCCTTATGAACATGTGATGCATTGTACATTGGTAAAACTAAAAGGAAGTTTAAACATATCACAGGGGAACACCGTAGCAGCATTAGACTGCAGGATACTAATAACGCTTTGGCTGCACATGTGGTGAAATGCTTTAATAAATAATAAAAACTTGTGAAAATGGCCACAACTTCAGATTCATGGAGTTAGAAGAAGTTCGAATTGGGCCTGGAGGTGGCAATCTAGAAAATAGATTACTACAGTGTAGAGATGGGCAAGCCAGGTTTTTTTTACCTAAAGCCAAGCCAGAGCTGAGCCAGGAGTCTGACTTGACTCTACGAGCCAAACCACGAGCTGAGTCCTGACTGCTGCAGGCTGTTTTCTGTGAAGGAGTTGAATGTTTCAGACACTACACTCACTGCTCAGGCTGACACAAATGCTTACTTTCACCATAACTGTCTCAGCTTGATGTTGCTGTCAGTGGCTTATAAAGATCAAGCTGCGCCAAGCCAGGGACTAAGCTTGAGCCAGGCTTGAGTCTGCTCTGGCTTGCCCAGCTCTACTACAGCAGGAAACTTATTGGATCTATGGTCCAGGAGCTGGGGGGGAGGGGACAAGGAACAAATGGTTGCTTTAGCTTGAAACCATCCTTAAAGTAATTTTATTATGGGTACCTGTCTGGTTTTGCTATGTATTCTACTTTAAATGACTTGATTTAGGATGTGGTGAACTGTGAAAATATAAAAAGTTATTTTTTTTACTCTCATATTTAAAACAGCAGTGCAGCGATATCAGGCTAACGATTTGACCCTGCCTTTTTTCACTGTAAAAGATATTGGATATCTTGAAGTTTTATTTAGTGGTACAATTTTTTAATTTCACTAAAATTTGAGTATTTTATAAATATTTTAGTTTTTTTTCTCTAGAAAAAAAAGGTGGCCACCACATTTTGCACAGAAACAGCATTGTAGACCTAGCAAGGGTTAGGATCAAAAAAATAAAACAGGACACATGGTGCACAACATAGGAGGTACCTAGAAAACATTCGACAGGTATGTCGATATTTTTCTTAATTGTAGCTGAAAAAAAGGTTTTTTGCACTGCTGTTTTAATGTTTTCTTCTTTTTGTTTTCAGTTGCCTTGGCAACTTGATACTACTGGGAGAAGTTCTGCTCTTGACTATTTTGATACACCTGCATGAATTACCTTAATGACGTCACATTTAGAGATGGCACTGTAATATGGGGCTGGATTTTCAGCCTGTCCCAGGACTAAGTCCCATTTCGGCCTCTGAAGACTGGAATCTCTGCATCTGTGGAGTTTCATATTTTCAGCCAGTGCAGCTGCGGAAGATGTTACACCAGGTCCCACCAGGCACAGTGTTTCCCCTTAACTGCACCAAAAAATGGGCTGCAAGCTGCCATAAACTGGGGAGCCAGTGGTAAACTGGCTCCTCCTTTGAAAATACCATTGCTGCAGGAAAAACTATGGCTCTGCAAGTTGGGACCCACTTGTGCCAGTTTTCCCCTGCAGCCATGGGACTTACAGGGGCTTTGAAAATCTAACACATGGACTTTAGAATTAGCTTAGTTCTTGTCTCTTAAAAGTGTGCATCTGAAATTACTTAAAAGTTCCCAATGTTAATTTGAAATAATAGTGATTACATGCATTGATGTGTGTTTTGTAAAATTCTTTTTAAAGTGGATTCTACGTGTTTTTTCCTGTAGTAAAGTTTTGAGTGAAGTTGTCAGAAAGTATATGAGGGGATTAATAGGTTCAAATGAGATTTTAAGTAATTGATGTTAATTGATTGGTGTAATAAAACATTCTGCAAGATGTACAGGGACAGGGTAGGTAGAAAAGGGGGAGGGTAGCTCTTTATGTAAGGGGCAACATAAAAGCTACAGAATTACAAGGGTGACAGGGGCTGAGGTATTATGGGTACCCTAGAGAAAAGAAAATATGCAGTTCTTTGAATGGGGGTGTTATATAGGCCTCCAGCATAGGGGGAGAAAGTGGATAGGGACAGGGGTGTAGGCAGGGATTTCAGATCTGCACACCAAGTGAACTCACTGCTAACCCCACCCCCCGGGTGTAGCCAGACAATATACAAACGTACACCAGGACCATGTTTGTTGCCTCATTTGGCACAATAGATACAACTTTTGTATTCCATGACAATGGGTGGTGCCATGCATGGGTAAATACAAATGACATGCATTGCTCCCTAAGACACCCACGTACCAGCCCAGAGCCTATAAAGTTGTTTTGTCCTTGGATACAAAGATAGTATTAGTGACCAATCCTTCTAGTTTCAACTCCTATGAATAAAATTACAGAAAACTTCAGCATTTTCTTTGTTAGTTTTCATGGAAAAAGGAAGCAGTTCAGAGCCTATTTGCTACCCCCCTAAAGTAAAATTGCACACCATGGAGTGCTTGGAGTATGCCTGGCTACACCCATGGATAGGGATATGTTGTTATCAATCCAAAAGATGAACAGCAAGAGAGAGTTGTTGCTGGTGGGAGACTTCAGTCTTCCAGACATAGAGTGGAACCTCCCAGCTGCGGCAACCCTTAAGGAGCAAAGACATCCTGGAATCTCTGCGGGGGCGAGCCTCAGCCAACTTGTACTGGAACCTACTTAGGAGGGTGCGGTACTGGACCAAATCCTGATAAACACTGACTGTGTCAAAAATGTCATGGTAGCGAACCCTCTGGGGTCCAGAGACTATCTGACAATGTGGTATAATATAAGGCTGGAGTGCCACACCAAAATGAAGGTCATGGGCTTCTGGATAGCTGAATTTGAGAAAATGAGAGAATGCCTCAGGGGTGCCCTGGCAGAGATAGGGGAGCAGGAGGGGGTTAATGAACAGTGGACTGCAATAAGGGAGGGAATTGAAAGGGCTAGTAAACTTGTATCAAGCTGGTCAGGAAGAGCAGGAGGAGAAGAAGGCCATTGTGGTTCACTAGAGAGGTAGCAGAAAGGGTAACGACAAAAAAATCTAGCCTTTAGGAAATATAAAAGAATGCAGAAGGAAGAGGAGGATAACGAGAATTACTGGATGAGACAGAGGGAGGCAGGAAGAGCAGTTAGGAGGGCAAAGGCAATGACAGAGGAAACTATAGCCAGATCAATTAAGAAGGGGGATAAAATGTTTTATAGGTACATTAGTAATTGGAGGAAAACCAAGGTGGGGGATAGTCTGGCTGAAAGGGGAGGAGAGGGTTTATGTTGAGGAGGACCATCAAAAGGCATATGTATTAAATAAATACTTCTCTTCAGTATTCACTGAAGAGGGGTTGGGTAATGCACCAAAGGTACAGGATAAGGGTATAAAGGGTCGGGAGGTAGACACGAGCCCATTCACTGTGGAAAGAGTCCTGAAGGAATTATCAAATCTGGGGTTAGATAAGGTAATGGGTCTGGACGTGGTGAACCCTTGGATAATGAGGGAACTCAGGAAAGAGTTGGCTCCACCCTAGATAGCCCTGTTCAATTGCTAGAAACAGGGGTGGTGCTGGGGGACAAGGAGAGGGCGAATGTGGTCCCATTCCACAAAAGTGGTGATAGGGAGAATCCTGCTGAAGGAGAGGATAGTTGAATACCTTACAACAAGTGGTCTTCAAGACCTGGGGCAGCATGGATTCATGGGAAGGAGGTCCTGCCAAACAAACTTGATAGAGTTTTTTGATTAGGTCACAAGAGTGGTGGACATGGCCTATCTGGACTTCAGTAAGGCCTTTGACACCATCCCACATAGAAGGCAGGTGAACAAACTGTGCAGCCTGGGGGATAGGTTCCAAATTAGTAAAATGGGTGGAGAACTGTCTCACTGGCAGGAGCCAAAGGATGGTGGTAAATGGGGTATACTCTGTGGAAGGAAAGGTGACCAGCAAAGTGCTGCAGGGGTCAGTACTGGGACCAGTCCTCTTCAATGTCTTTATCAGTGACATTTCATTGAGGCTGGAGGGGAGACTATGTATATTTCATTCATTCATTCATTTTTCACTTTATACTGAAAAGTCTGTGGCTAAAAACCCATTTTCACAGACGTCCAGTTTTAGACATATACAATATACATAGAAATCATTATGACAATATCATCAAACACCTTAAAATAACAATGGAGTTACTAGGTTTATGTAAAACACTTACAGGCAGAATTAATAAACATATTATTTCTAAGGGCTGTCTTAAAAGTTGTTATCCTTGAGCAGCTAGCTATAAGACTCGGGAACTCATTATATAGTTTAGAAGCTGAAAAAGTCAGAAAATGTTGAGCAAATACAGTACGATATAATGGGATCTGGATGGGATTTGTGGATGATACTAAGATATGTAACAGGGTGGACACACCAGGGGACATTAAAAGGATGAGGGAGGACCTAAAGAAACTGGAGGAATGGTCTAGGGTTTGGCAGCTTAGATTCAATGCAAAGAAGTGCAAGATCATGCACATGGGGCACAAGAACCCAGGGGCAATGTACAAACTGGGAGGGGAAGTACTGACAGCCATGAAACAGGAAAGAGACATACGGGTTATCATCTTGGATGACCTCACGGTAGCAAGACAGTGTGACAAGGTGGTAGGAATGGCTAGCAGAATGCTCGCCTGCATGGGGGGGTGTCCCAATCAGAAGGAGGGAGGTAATAATAATACTCTTGTATAAGACACTGGTGAGACTCCACCTCGAGTATTGTGTCCAGCTCTGGAGGTCTCATATCAAAAAGGACATAGACAGGGTGGAGTGGGTGCAGAGAAGGGCAACAAAAATGGTGTAGGATCTACACTGGAAGTCCTATGAGGAAAGGCAAAGGGAATTAAATATGTACTCCTTGGAGACAAGAAGGGAGAGGGTGGATATGCTAAAGATATACAGATACCTCACTGGTACAAGTATAGGATGGGAGCATCTTCCAAACCAAAAGGCACTCAAAGACGAGGGGACACAGTATGCATTTAGGGGGGAAAGGCTCAGGAGTAACATGAGGAAGTACTTTTTCACAGACAGGGTGGTGGACCCTTGAAATAGCCTCCCAGCGGAGGTGGTGGGGGCTAAAATGGTCAAGGAATTTAAAACTGTTTGGGATAAGCACACAGGTATTCTGGTGGCAAGAGGGGGGTGTTCCAGAGTCCAACAAAGGCTTAGGGTTACACAATAGGCAGGGTTTGTTTTGGGCAGACTGGGTGGGCCAGGAGGTCCTTATATGCCGACAACTTCTATGTATCACGGGATTTAAGAATGTATGGGATAGGCATGAGGGAATTCTGGAGGTCAGGGGTAAGGGGCAACAGATTTCTAGATAAACATAAAGGAAACTTACAAGCTCAAATGGGCAGACTGTGTGGGCCATAGGCGCTTATCTGCTGACAGTGCCTATGTATCTATGTATGTTGAGGGTCATTCTTGATAAAGTGCTATGGTGTGAAATGTCGAGTTTTTTCTTGCTGTTGCAGTCTTTGCCATCTAATACAATTTTAAAATATTTAAGGATTTGATAAAATGCAGTCACGTTTTGCACAGTATATGTGAGTTTTGTGATATTTTCTAAAAACTGTTGTGTGAGATGTTGGGTTTGATTGCTGTCCTTGTAATCTGTTTTCCCCATGCACACACTGCGCCATTCCTGAACATCTGTTTTTTTGTTGCTGCTGTAATTCTATATAGCCGATCAGTGACCAGCTTCAATGATATCTAGTCCCAAACCTCATTAAACCAAACAAATATGTTACCAATCAGTTGTTCCACTCCTTCAAAACCCTCGGGGAACCCATTTATACAGACATTTAACTCTCACAGCTGGTTTTCTGCATGCTCCAGCTTCCTTTACAGTAAATTATTCTCCTTGATGATTCCTGCCATGGCTGAGAGCGCTTGAGTGGCTGAGTTCACTGCCTTGCAGCCTCCACCTTCTTTCCATGGTCTACAAGTGGGAGGCAAAAGCTTGAAATTTACCTGCCATGAACTGTAAAGAGGCATTCCCAGTGCTCACTGTGACATGCAAGGTCTGTAAAGTGATTTCTGGCATTCCTGAGGTAGCTGGATCTGTGTCTGTCAGGTTAGTCTTGGTCCCCTGCTTTGGTCTGAAAACAATCTTGCGGCCCACCAACTGCATATCACAGTTTCACCATGATCAGTTTAAAGCCCAATTTGCTCCTCCTCGACAACTCTGTTCCAGTAAGTGAAATTCGGTCTAAGTATGCTGTACAAGTCTCTAAGCAGCTCTAATTAGTTTCCAATTAGATTTGTCAACTTAAAGTAGTTTTTTTATTTAGACAATAGCCTGCTTGGTGGCAGGAGCTGTGAAAAGTATTTCTGCACGCTCTGGATGCTGGCTCCACCCCCTTGACACTAATAATGAGATGCTTTTTACTGCCTGGATGCATTTATTATCATACATTGTATTTGTGTTTCTCTTTTTTCTGTGTTTTATGTTTTTTGTAAGGATTTATTCTAGAGCAATAAAACAAACCTTGAATACCAGATTGGAATGACCATATTAAATAGAGAGCTCTTTGGAGTTCTTTTTTTAGTATAAAAAAGTGCTAAACCACACCCAAAATGGGAGAAAAAGGCAATCATACAAGAAATGAAACAAGGAGCAATGAAAGCAGAATAAAATAGGTTACAATTTACTGCTGCTCTAAATATTGTGGCCATGAGTTAGACCTTCTCAATTTTAGAATCAGTCCTACAGTCCCCATTGATTTTGTTTCTGGGGGTGGGGGGCACTAAACATGCTACAGTGGCAATACTAAGGCAGTGGAGATGTGAAATGCCACAAACATCAGTGCTCTCACTGGAACCTACAGTGAGAATATTATACTACACCGATTTAGTATTTGAAATTTGATGACCAAGAATGTCACACTTAGCTGAAGCTTATTTCCAGCTGCACATTAGGGGAAGGGGAATATATTGTAGTAGGAAAAACATCACACAGCTTGATACAATGTAGATACAGATTAAGCTGCAAAAATCTAACGATCAAAGAAGGGGAAAATGGGAGCACATCAAATGGCAGGTTTTATTTTAGTGCTGTTTGTTGTAGATTTCTTGCTTTTGTTTGATCTAGTGATATGTTTGTACATTATCTTCATGAACTGTCCAAATATAGTTGGAAAAAGGGCCTAATAATAATAATAACATGCCTGAATCCTTATAGTGTACATGTGGTCCATGACCCGTGTGATTGTATCCACTATTTGTGATGTCACTGACTGGATCATTCATAAAATGTCAGGCATATCTTCATTGGCCAATGCCGTAGTCCTCAAACAGAATATAAAAATATATAAATAAAAAACCCAAAAAACTAAACAGTCCTCCATTTTTTATGTACTGTTCTACAATGTGAGCGGTGTCTTATCAAGTCCACAAGACATTTTTGAAGCATTTGGTCCCACTGATGTAAAATAATTATGTGGTTAAGTTCAATACCATGTTAAGGGAACATCAGTGTCGAGCCAAGCTCTATCCCTACTCTAAGAAAATAGTTAATAATTTGAGACTTTTGATGTTTAGTATGGACAAGCAGCCAGAACAGATGAAGTCAAGGCAACAGTGATCTTGTTTTTTCACAACTGCCATCAACAATAAAGAAAAAAGGGCATGCATTACAGAAAATGAACTGCATTTAAATCTTATATTTTCAAAGTCTTCCCAAGTGACTCATTAAATATTTAATTCAGACTGGAACCTACATCACAGTCATTTGTTTCAACAGGCATATTAAGGTACATGTGCTCAGTGGCCTTTGAATCTGCTGTCTATGCTAGAGCTATGAACCTGTAATTTCATTTGTTGCCTTTAAGCATGTCAGTTATTCATACTGGATTGTATGACTGCAGTGCACTGTTATATACAGAGGATAATGTACTGGCAACAATACACAATAGGCTTGTGCTGGAAGTGAGAGGTTTCCACAGCAACCACTAAACTTTGAGAGTGAAGCTTGAAAGGTTCAGTGGTTGCCATGGAAAACCTGAAGATGGCAACACAGGCCTGTCTGTGTATGGCTGCCCATGAATTATCATTCATAGTGCCTGGGCACCATTAGTCTGTATCAGTAAAACATAGATAAACAAGCATTTGTTAATGCCAAATGTTTGCTTGCTGGTATTAGCATTGGTATTGTATGAGTTAGAGAGATGCATAATAGGAATGGCAGTGAAGTATTGAACTAACGCCAACCCTCACCCCCACCCTGCAGACACTGACAGGCATTGGGGTATGCCTTTGGGTCGTCGCCCATAACACTCACACCATTTCACCTCACGCCACCCTGCAGACACTGACAGGTGTCACAGTGTGCCTTGGGGTCTTTGGCCCTTACGCTCACCCCATTTCATAAGGAAATAAGCGGAGATGGGTGCAGTATAGGAAAATGGGGTGAAGTTTAGGGATGAAGACCCCAAGGCACACCTTGATACCTGTCAGTGGCTGCAGGGTGGGGGTGGGGGTGTAATGGTGTAAGCATTATGGCTGATGACCCCAAGCCACACCCCGATGCCTGTCAGTCTATACAGAGTGGGGCATTGCTGTTGGATACCCTAGTGCCCCGCGGGTGTTTGTTGGTATGTTCACTCCAAATTTTCAACATGGGGTTTTTGGGACCCCACCTCATGAACAGTGGCACTATCATTTCGTTACTCAATCCAGGAAGGTGATTTTGCACAGCGAATGTGCCATTCGGTGCAACAGGTGTGAAAAGACATTTTGGGCAGGATGTGAAAAATCACATCTGTACTGTTCATGAGGAGGTGTGAAAAAATTGCAATGTTGAAAATCTGCAGTAAAAATATGAAAAAGTGGTGAAGTTACGAGCAGGCGTAGAAATTGCATAACGCACGCTCGTAACACAGTCATTTTTTGGAATTTGTTCACCAAATTTTCAACATGGCCTTTCTGGGACCTCCTCTCATGAACAGTAGCACTGTGATTTCATTACTCTGTCACAAAAGTTGATTTCACGCAACAACTGCACCATTCTGCACCGCAGGTTCAAAAACATGTTTTGGGCAGGATGTAATAAATGACAGCTATACTGTTCATAAGGAGGTGTGAAAAAATGGCAATGTTGGAAATTTGGAGTGAAAATATAAAAAATTGGCGAAGTTACACGCATACATACAAACTGCTCAACGCACACTCTTAATGCAGTCATTTTTGGGAGTTTGTTCACCAAACTTGCAACATGGGCTTTTTGGGACTCCACCTCATGAACAGTGGCACTGTCATTTTGTTAATCAGTTCCAAAAGGTGATTCCAGGCAGCAACAGTGAAATCACCTTTCGGGGATGGTCACGTGATGACTGCTTGAGAGAGAGCTGCTTACCTTTGTTGCTCCTCACCACTCCTGCAATTAAAACCTAATTTTCTCGGTCTTCAACTCCAGTCCCATGACTAGGTTCCCTAACTTTAGCTCAGGGGACCCTGCTATTCAAGTTTTTGTGTGCAGAGTATGGAAATTGAGATGAAAAAAGCGCCGCCGTGCCACTTGCCCCTGCCGACGCCCGAGAAGGACAAGGCCATAAAAAAGCCTAAATCACAATCCACCAGCTCTAGCAAACTTCAGACTGTTGATGCTGCGCTCTCAGAGGAGCACTTTCATGAAATAAAGCAGCCCATGCAGGAGACCGTCACTGCGGTTTCAGTAGATCGCCAGAAAATCCACTCCTCTGTCAATTCCCTTTCCATTACAGTCGACGACTCTGAAGCCAGGATCACATATGTAGAGAACTGGAAAGGGAAAATGGATCAAGACTCCACTGCTATGCGACAAAGGTTAAAATGCCTGGAAGAAAAGCTGGAGGACTTAGAGGAGCGCAGTCAGTGCAATAATTCAATAATTATTGGGCTTCCAGAAAGAGAAGAGGGCAATAATCCTGTGCTTTTTATTCAACGGTTTTGTGAGAAAATCGCAGGCCCCTCTCCAAACAATAACATCTATGTCATTGAGCGGGATCATTGCTCACGGTGCCCCTCCCCCACCACCGGGGTCTCCCCCTCGACCTATGATCTTTAAATTGCTCAACTTCCAAGACAAACAACATATTTTGGCTAAGGTCAAGGAACTCCAGGAGCTGCAATGGGTAGGACACAGACTGTGGATCTCTCAGGACCTCCTGCAATCAGTGCACACCAAGAGGCAGGAGTTACACCCTACAGTCTCCAAGTTGATCGTGACGGGGAAGCCTTTCAGGGTTCGAGATCCCACTATTCTACAAGTCAAGCATGCTGACCAGTGGATATCATATGAGACACTGGTGCAGGCGGCGGAACTCAAGATTCTTCTGCCAGAACTTTTCAAGTGAAAGCCCTCTGAATTCTGCACTTGTGTTATCTAGAAACTTGTCCACAAGGGCGCAGTGAGTATTTAGTATTGATTGTATTTCCTTCTTGACTTGTGAGCCCCGTTACCTCTCCCCACTGGCTATGACTGAGGCCTTAGTCTAATATCTGCCTGGACTGGTATTGTGAGCTAACATTCATGGTCCCCCTCTATTCTGACCGGGCATATTTCAGAAGTCCTGTCTACTGCACTTTTACGAACACCATCCTGGACTAGGCCTATATATCCGTCCCCATTGGCAGTCAGCTGGATGGGCTTCACCGGGACTTTAAGGGTTATCTTAGGCCTTTAATGTAACTAGGACATGGAATAGTCTCCCACAGCAGTGCAGCGCTCATGGCACAGGACTAGTGGACTCTTTCCCCGTGAACTTTAGACCTCTACCCCCAAGGCCGGATCTTTGAGGCTACTGTGATGTTTGTTTTCCTGATTACCAGCCTTGTCCAGCACTTTGGGGGGGAGGGTCCAACATTTTTCTACTTGGCCTCTGCAATCTAATCATCCAGGATATCAACAAAAGTGGTCCTATGGACTGGGAGAGCTCATCTTCATTGCAGGCCAATGTCAAATCTGCAGGACTGTCATTGGAATTGTGGGCTTTGAAACCGCCTTAACCAGCTCTGTCTATTTTACGTTCTGAGTGGGCTCGGTAATCGCACTAGGCGGTTCCCGAGTCATTGCAGCTGCTTTAATGTCTGTTTATTAAGATTAGACAAATGTTCACTTCGTTGAATGTTCCCATACTGTTTGCGGGGAGTAGGGTGGGGGGCATGGCATGTGTTTTCTCTTATACTAGCTGAAAGAAAATCACTTGCCGAAGTGTTGTAGGTGGTGCAGAACTGGGGTATTGTAGTTAAATTTTTGTGTTTTGAATGTTACTGGATTTGTTGGGATTTAGTAGATACAGGTGGAGGGGGTGGGCTAGGGGTGTGTCAGTCATTTTGGGGTACCATCAGGTTTTCAGTTTTCAACTGGCATCTCAATGCTGGGGTAGGTGAGGTGGGAAAGTTATGTGCTCTTATGGTACATGGATACTTGCCACACACAATATGGGGTAGTCTGTGGCTGGTAAGACCTGGTCTTTTAATGTGTCCCTCTAAACCTACACTTTCTAAACCAAGTGGGAGGTCCATGTACCTTTATTAGTTGGAATATCAATGGGGCCCAAGACAGGCATAAAAGGCTAATAATTTTACGCCACCTTCAACACCTCAGGGCAGGGATAGTCTACTTGCAGGAGACCCATCTTTGTTGACAGGACATATCACTCTTACAAAAGGGCAAGTTTTTGCTCCGGCACTTCCACAAGGTGAGAAGGAACTGCAATTTTGATTGCCAAATCAGTTCCCTTTACTATGTTATGGGAATGGTGGGACCCTTCTGGGTGCTATATCATCCTCCAGGGTACTCTAGAATCCTTCCCAATCATCCTAGGCTCAGTTCACGGTCCAAACACAGACTCACCGCAATTTGATTTACCCACTTACTATCTATGCT
Source organism: Neoceratodus forsteri (assembly GCA_016271365.2). Taxonomy (NCBI): domain Eukaryota; kingdom Metazoa; phylum Chordata; order Ceratodontiformes; family Ceratodontidae; genus Neoceratodus; species Neoceratodus forsteri. Next base: position 32,680,930 of record CM057456.1, read on the forward strand.
AGCCTCCAACCCTCCTATTCTAACTACTTGGGAGGAGACTGGAATCTAGCTCCCCAGTCTGACATAGACCATTCAGATAATAGGAGAGAGGGGTTAACCCCCAACTCAGTGGGCCTTGAGAGACCTCGTGAGTGGTACTGGGACAATAGATATCTGGTGCACTCTGAACCCTAGGGAACAGTAATACACTTACTTTTCTCCATCCCACAATACTCTATCCTGAATAGACTATTTTCTGACTAGCTTCTTTTGCCTTCTGGGTATCTTAGCTGCCACTATTCACCTGTCTGACCATTCCCCAATCAGCATCTCATATTTATTGGGCACAGGGATTCGACGGGACTCCCTCTGGTGCCTCAACATGCAGTTCTTGCAGGCCTCCTCCTCACTGACCCACATCCAAAATTTATTTCCACTTTCTTAGAGACCAATAAGGGTTCGGTGGATAGAGTGGATACCATATGGGCTGTACTCAAGTGCGCCCTTAGAGGCAAATTCATTTGTCTTGCAGCAAACTGCTCCCATAAGAATAGGGAACAATTAGATTTTCTTCTAGGAGAAATTTGCCAACTTGAACACTCCCTCAAGTGCTCTGCACCTGACTCAAAATGGGCTAAACTGCATCTTTTGCAATCTCAGTTTGCGGATGTCATGGCACAGAAAGCAAAACTTGCTCTGGACTGCACTAAATTAAAATATCTGGAGTCAGGGGGAACGAGTAGGTAAGCTTTTAGCCCTCAGGTTAAGGTAAGCTGAGACTGCAAAATTTATACTGAGCTTGCGCCCATCCCTGGAAGAGGACATAGTTTCGGATCCCAGAGAGATAACCTCAATCTTCGGGAGGTACTTTCAAAGGCTGTACTCTGTGGATGAGGCATTTAGTCCATCTGATCAAGCTATCACTGCATACCTGAACTCCACTGCCCTCACAACCTTATCCTCTCACTCCACTGGGCACCTGCGTGTTCCAATTTCATCTAGCGAGGTGGAACAAGCCATCAAACACTTACCCATGGACAAGGCCCCTGGACCAGAGGGACCTTCCCAACACCCCTCTTGGTTGAGGTTTTTAACTCCTGGTTTGAGAATGGCATGGGAGACTCTACTTTCCTGGAAGCTCTGATAACTCTTATCCCCAAACCCAGCAAAGACTCTCTACATCCTGGAAACTACCATCCTATTTCCCTACTGAATTCAGATGTGAAAATCCTGGCTAAAATTTTGGCTAATCGGCTGGCCCGTCATGGGAGAGGCCATCGGCTAAGAACAGGTAGGATTCTTGATGGGGCGGGCCTCAGGGGACCATATGAGGAAGCTACTACACTTGATCTTGGTGTCGGGGGAGTCTGGGGCACCAGTGGCCCTGGTCTCCCTTGACGCTGAGAAAGCATTTGATAGGGTTTCCTGGGAATTCCTGTTTGCCTACCTCTGTCACTTTAGTGTACCTACCGACTTTATTAAATAGGTCAAACTCTTACATTCCTCCCCATAGCCCAGGTATGGTGTAATGGCTGTCTGTCCAAGCCCTTCTCCCTTCAATGAGGCACACGTTATAGCTGCCCACTTTCTCCCTTCCTTTTTAATTTTTATCTTGAACCCCTGATATGTAGACTAGTCAGTTCTCCCACTCTGAAATGTATCCAACTAGAGGGGGAAAAGATATACGCTTTCAGCATATGCTGATGACCTGCTTCTATGCATAGAGAACCCAGGCATCACTATCCCCACCCTGCTGGCGGAATTGGATGGATTTTCCAAAGTCTCTTTCTATAAGCTAAACCTTTCCAAGACAACAATATTTCCTCTCAATAACCGGCTTGTCAGGATGAATTTCAGTGACCTGGGTCTGTCTTGAGAACCCAAGACTTTAGCATAACTGGGTATTAAAATCTCTCAGGACATCCCAACTTTGATTAAGGAAAACGTCACCAAATTGTTGCAAACACTAAATCTGACTTGGACAGGTGAGGGATGATTCCTCTATCCCTTTGGGGCTGAATCAACATCCTCAAAATGAATGTCCTACCTCACCTACTCTATCCATTGGACATGTTGGGTTTCTTTTTTCCCAAGCTATGGTTCACTCGACTCCAAAAAATGCTCAATGCATTCCTGTGGAGGAACAAAGTGGTACGAAGGGCATATGGCAAACTTACTGCCCCCAAGTTGCAAGGTGGTCTAGCCCTCCCCTCCTTCTTTACTTATTATGGGGCCCAACATATTAGCAAGCTAAACCTTTGGATGAATGAAGCAGCTTCACAAGGTCCCAACATTTATACCCCCATCTGGCTAGAAATTGAGAGGACCCTTGTGAATAAATTACACGGTCCCTTACCCTCCCTTGTGTACCTGCTTCCATCTCAATTTCCCTATCCCCTGAAGAATTCTCCAATTGGCTGGTCACTTAGAGCCCTATATCAAATACAGACCCACCTGTCATTGAGTTGGCACAGGTCACCTGCCCAACCCATATTATACAACCTTCACTTTCAGATTGGTCTCTGTTTCATTCCACTCTCCTTTTGGCCCCACTTGAGAAACTGTACTCTTTCCAACTTCCCCCAAGGAGAAGAGTTGGTCTCCTTTCCTACTCTCCAACTCTGGCTCCAGCTTCACAATAAGGACCTATTTAAATTCCTGCAAGTGAAAAATGCAATGCTCTCTTTTTTGGGACCAAGCCTTGGACCTTCCCACCTTCGGAGGATTTACCCTTCATACTTAAAGTTGCAGATCAGCCACATGCAGTTTCTAGAGTCTATAAACATTTTCAAACCCTGGATCCACATCTTTCTTCTGGAATCTGCTACTACTGGGTCCAAGAATTGTCTCTCCCAGCAGAGGTGGCTTTCCGGAAGAAATATATACAAGAAAAGGCAGTCAGGCAGATTTAAATCTTTTAAGAATCTTTATTTTTATTATTTGTCTTTTCTTTAAAAAAGGACATATTCATCATAAATAAGCAGTATTTATAATACATATATCAAATATGTGATCAAAAATTCATAAAACACAATGTGCAAGATTCACATACCAAGTCAGTGTGAGCAACCCAGTGCTTCAAGGCCACAAAGACCTCTTCATCAGGACTCTGGAAGCAAGCCTGCAGCACTGTCTATAAATTTATCAAACAAGACAGTTTGATCCAGTTTAATATTATGCATGATCTATACTACACCCCGATAAAACTACACAAAATAGGTAAGCTCACATCCCCCTTATGTTCCCATTGCAGAGACACCCCAGTGTCATTATACCACCTGCTCTGGAGTTGCCCTAAGTCCCAGTCCTTCTGGAACTCCATAAAGTAGGTGCTAGATCCTCTTCTGGGTCTGGAACCTTTATTTACTCTGGAATGTTGCCTTTTAACCCTGTACCCTCCTGGAACACCCAAGATAAGGAAAGCTCACCTTACCCTGGTGGCTTCCACAGCAAAGTTAGTAATGTTAAGGCACTGGAAGGAGGACTCCTTCCCCTTAGTGCTAGAGTGGTACCGCAAAGCCCTGTTTCCAATCCAGCTGGAGAAGCATATAGCAAGTATGCAACACAGATTTCACTCCTTCCAGGCCACTTGGGAACCCCTTCTGACTACTCTACCTCTGGAAGCCATAAACCAATCACCTCCCCCAGCTGTTTCCTTACAACCCTTCTTCTCTCTGACTGTGGCATGGATTTAGGGGTGGGGGTTAGGAGGAGGAGGAGGGGTTGTTTTGTTTGTTTGTTTCTTTGTAATATTAACTGTATTTGCAGCCTCCTGTCGTATTCATGTTGTACCTTTGTATTTTTTGCTGCTTAAAACTCAATAAAGTATAGTGAATTAAAAAGAAATCACCTTTCAGGACCGAGAAATGAAATGACAGTGCCAGTGTTCATGAGGTGGGGTCCCAAGGACCCGATGTGGAAAATGTGGGACCAAAACTCCAAAAATTGGCTGAGAGATCAACCTAAATTGAAAACCCCCCAATTCACTGCCATTATAGGGCTTACCATCATTTCTTCATTCCCAGTTGGTCTTTGAAGAGTGCAGACATGTTCCTGGTCCACAGAAGATTGCTGCTCCCAACCTCTGGAGGTTGGTGGGGGGGGTGCGGGGAGATGGGCTGTGTCACAACCCCACTCAAGCAGGTCAGGCCCTCTGCTCCCACAGTGCCAACCTCCAAGTGCAGTATTGTGAACAGGAACAGAAACAGGGTAACCCTTCTGTCTGTTTTGTGGGTTTGAATCACCTTTGGTCTCAAGTTCTGGAGAGATTAAAACTGTGAACCTCTTGCTAGTGTACCCAAATGTACAGGCTCAGATAATTCTGCTCTTTGGGGAAATGCCAGATATCGTTCGCCTACGGGCACCTAACCAGGTGTACACAATGAACCCTTAAAAACTCTATGAAATACCTTAGATAACTCTTACCTTTTCTCAGTTTGGTAAACCAGTAAGCATATGCACAGTGTCGACTTTAACCATATATGCTTCACTTGTCAAAGAAAGAATTTTGAAGGCACACCAAGTAGTCTCTTTAAAATGGAGGTTTACTTTAAAATAGATAAAAATATGAAAAATGTAAATACAGAACAATATATCACAATGCATACAATCAGTTAAAAGAATAAGGTTTAAAAGGTGCAAATTCCTACCACCAGAAAATTAGACTTATCTGTCTAATGTATATCTTCTAACAGTGCTTGAAGTAGATGTTTCTTCTTCAGAGTCCAAACATGTATGTATCTCTAAAGGTCAGTCACAGCATAATTAAAAAAAAAAAACTGTCTTGAACCTGTCTTCTCCATGATGTCACCCTAATCCTCCTCTTTTTATTAAAGATTATACAACCAGGATGTCTTATCAAGCAGGAGGTAAATTAAAAAAGGTGACATCAGCAAAACTCATTTCCTCATATGACTTCCCAATCAAGTCTGATTTCTCAGTTCTTTCTTTCATCCATGAGCAGCATCCTGCTTTTCAAAGACATCAAAGAACAATTATGACTTAGCACCAAAGTGACATAACCTGCTTTCTTCCTCTAAACGTCATAAAAGTTTACTATCTCTATCCTGGCAGCTGGCAAGCTACAATTAAGTCAGATAAACAGGAGATCTTTAATTTATGTCTCTTCTAGTCTTTAATTATCTCCTGTTTTTTCAGGTTAACATCTTGTAGGTGAAACCTGCGGGGGTCACCCTACAAGCTGCCTCATGAGAGACACTCAATAACACATTTTTATTTTACAAAAAAGCAGAGAGTAATCAGAACCAGCTGTCCAAGTGTCACAATCCTCCCCACCTAGACTGAATTTGGGGGCTGTATCCCCTGCATGGGATGAGCTTTCCAAATCAGTTCACTCCTCATAGACATGAGACAAACCATCTGAGTTTTGATTTTTCGCTCCAGCCCTATGTAGGATTTTCATGTGATACCCTTGCAAAGCAAGACTCCATCTTAACAACCTACCATTAGTTTTTCCCATTTGCATCAGTCAAACCAGGGGGCTGTGGCCAGTCTGTACCACAAAATGCTGCCCATATAAGTCTGGCTCTAGCTTCTTTAGGGCCCACACTATGGCAAGACACTCCTTTTCCACAGTAGAGTATGCCTGCTCCCTGGGAAGTAACTTTTTACTTAGGTACGCTACTGGCTGATCTTTCCCTTGGCTGGATGTCTGACTCAGTACTGCCCCAATACCCACATCTGAGGCATCAGTCTGAACTATAAAGGGTTTGCTATAGTCAGGACTTGTCAAAACAAGAGCACTGTATACGGCCTCCTTCAGTCTGGTAAAGGCTTTTTCACAGGATGGGTCTCAGGTAATTTTCCTTGGCATCCTTTTCTTTACCAGGTCAGATAGAGGAGCAGCCAAGGCACTGTAATTGGGTACAAATTTTGTATAGTACCCTGCTGTCCCTAGAAAACTCCTGACCTGCTTCTGCCTTTCTGGTCTGGGCCATGCCTGGATTACCTCTATCTTTATTTGGTTAGGACGGAGCTGTCCTTGGCCTACCACATGTCTGAGGTATGCCACTTCTCCCATGGCCACCTGGCACTTCTCAGCTTTGACAGTGAGCCTGGACCTCTGTATCCTGCCCAGCACTTCCCTAAGGTGGGACAGGTGTTCCTCCCAGCTGGCACTAAAGATGGCAATGTCATCCAGGTATGTCATGGCATACTCCTCAGCACCATAAAACACCTGATTCACCAACCTTTGGAAAGTGGCTGAGGCGTTCTTCATTCCAAAAGGCATTACTTTAAATTCAAACAAGCCTATCGGAGTGATGAAGGCTGACCTCTCCCAAGCTCTGTCCGTCAGCTCTACCTGCCAATACCCCTTGGTCAGGTCAATAGTCGTAAGGTAGGTCGTCCCTCCCAACTTGTCCAGGAGTTCATCTGTCCGGGGCATCGGGCGGGCGTCTGACTTTGTGACTGCATTCAGTTCACGGTAGTCCACACAGAAATGAGTTGAGCCATCTGGCTTTGGCACAAGGACTACGGGTGAGGCCCAGGGGCTGTGGGATCTCTGGATTACCCCTAAATCCAGCATCTCCTCCACTTCTTTCCTAATGTCCTTTTGGACAGCCTCTGACACTCGATATGCTGTCCGCCGTATGGGCATCTGTGTCTCTGTCTCCACATTGTGCGTTGCTAAGGGGGTTAGTCCATGCTTGGTGCTAAACAATGGGCAAAGTCTGCTAAAACCTCCCTTACTTCCTGAATCTTGTCCAGGGCCAGCTGGGGAGACAATTTTACTGCCTCCACAGAGGACTCCCACTTGCTTTCTTCCAGCAAGTCCAGAAGAGGGTCTCCTTCATCTGTCCCCTCCCCAGGATTACACACACTGCAAATACCATGTCAGCCCTACTAGCATATGGTTTCATCATGTTGACATGGTACATCCTTTCTGTCTGTCTTCTGTCAGGTAACTCTATAATATAGTTCACGTCATTTACCTTCCTAACCACTTTGTATGGTCCTGCCCACTCAGCCTGCAGCCTGTCTTTCTGGACCGTAATTAGGACCATGACTTCCTGACCCACCATGTACATGTGAGCTCTGGCTCTGCAGTCATACCACACTTTTTGTTTCTGTTGGGCAGCTTCCAGGTTGCTCTGAGCTGTTCCCATAAGCTCCTTCAGCCTTTCCCTAAACCTAAGGACGTAATCCACTATGGGAGTTCCCTGGGTGGCATGCTTGCCTTCCCAGTCTTCCTGGATCAAGTCTAGGGGCCCATGTACCCAGCGTCCATATAAGAGTTCGAAGAGGGAAAATCCTGTCAACTCTTGGGGCACTTCCCTGTATGCAAACAACAGGTGGGGAACGTATTTCTCCCAGCCCCTCCCATGCTGTTCAGCAAACGGCTGAAGCATTGACTTCAGGGTACCATTGAATCTTTCTGCAAGCCCATTGGCTTGTGGGTGATACGGTGTCATGCATCTCTGCACCATCCACACTTCTCCCACAAACATTTCATCAGGTCTGACACTAAGGAACCCCCTCAATCGTTGATAACCTCCTGTGGAAACCCAACATGGGAGAAAATCCCAAGTAAGGCATCTGCCATTTTGTCTGCCCTCAGTGAGGATAGGGCGACTGCCTCTGGGTACTGGGTGGCATAATCAACCACAGTCAGGATGAATCTCTTCCCTGAGGAGCTGGGGGTATTTAAAGGCTCCACAATATCCATTCCCACTCTCTGGAATGGCTCCTCCACTATGGGCAATGGAATCAGGGCGGCTTGGGTTTTCTTGCCCACCTTCCCTATTTCTTGGCACCGGTGACAAGACCTGCAATACTCCTTCACCTGCTGGGTGAAGTTGGGCCAATAGAAATTCTGGGCCAACCGCTGCATAATGTGCACGATTCCCAGATGACCAGACAAGGAAATATCATGTGCAGTCTTGAGCAACTGCTCACAATACCCCTTGGGAACAACAAGCTGCCCGGCTATCACCCCTCCCTCTGTCTGCACAGCCTGAGTATACATTAGTCCATTTTCCCAATAAACCTTATGTCTGCCGTCACCTCTCTGTGCTTGTCAGAGTCTGCCCAAGCCCTCAGCTTTTCTAGACTAGGGTCACTTCTCTAAGCAGCTGCAAACTCCTCACACATTCCCAAGGCATGGGACAGGTTCTCTTCTGTCTCTAAACTAGGGTCCCAGGCACTAGCATCAGGGCACTCAGGATCACTGTCATTCCTAACTCTCTGACAATGGGTCACCCCTTCCTCTTTGGAGTAACCCTCTGCAGCTGTGTGGTTAACTGCTACTGGGGAAATTTCTACACCCTTTTCATTAGTCTCCATATCAGGAGACACAGGCTGAGGAACCAGCCTCCCAGTGGCTTCCACAATGGCTTCTGTTGGGTTCAGGGAACTACAATTTTCTCTTGCCACTTGGCTATGGGTAATTGCACACACCATCCCCTGTTTGAGATTGTTGCCCAGGATCACATCCACTGCTAAGGTTTTGGCTACAGCCACCTGTTGCACAGTTCCCCCTGTTTTACCCCAGTCTAGGAGAACACTGGTGAGCAGCAATGTTTTCTCCTCACCAGTAAGATCCTGTACAGTGACATATTTATTGGGTATAAGCTGACCAGGCTCTACTAGATCCCCTTTTACCAACTTCAGGGATGCCCCTGTATCCCTTAACCCTTGTGTCTGTACACCATTCACCATGACTGGGTGCATGCGTTTCCTCATGTTAACAGGCATGCTTCCAGGGACACGCAAACAACCCACTTCCTTCCTGGCACCACCTTGCATATTGCTCACCCTTTTGGGACACTGTCTGGCAATATACCCAGTTTCTTTACACAACCAACATTCATTTATTTTCTCAGAGAAATCTTTTCTCTGAAACCTGGGGCTAACTGGTTTCGGTGAAGGCAGTGAGGGTTTTAGCTGCCCTGAAGGTGCGCTTTTCCTTTCTGCACTGCCACGCCTGCCCCATTCACTGTCAGAGCAGGTCTGCTCTTGGCATAGTGGTCCAAGAGTTCAGCAGCCTCTTGCACTGTTTTGGGATCTCGGTCCTCCAGCCAGGTTTTCAGCTCTTCTGGGAATGCCCGGAAAAACTGTTCTATTAGAATCACATTTTCAATTTTATCAACAGAGTTTGCTTCAATTCCTTCCCACCAATGTTTTAAAAACTGACGTTTCATGGCTAGCTCCTTATAGTTCGTGTCAGGGCTTCTCCTGAGCTTGCGGAATTCAGCTCTGTATGATTCAGCAGTTAATTCAATTTTTTTTAACAATGCAGCTTTAAGTTTGCTGTAATCATTACTGTCCACATTGTTCATTTGACCCAATGCATCCCGAGCTTTCCTGGTAAGTAGCGGGGATAGCTGGAAGCTCCAGGACTCTCTAGGAATTTTAGCCTGAATACAAACTTTTTCAAAAGAATTTAAAAAGGCATTCATATCCTCCCCCTCTTTAAATCTGGCTATCAATTTGGAATTCAGTTTGTAACCCAGTCCTGTAGTTCCAGTTAAACCCAAGCCACTTACCTGCTCTGGTGCTGGTGGTTGGAGTTGTAGCTTCTCCAGTTCATGTTGCCTGTGGCACTCACGCTCCTCATGGTCTGCCTCTCATTGTTCATGGTCCCTCTTCTCTTCTGCAGCTCACTGTTCTCACTCCCTCTTCTCCTCTGCAGCTCACTGTTCTCGCTCCCTCTTCTCCTCTGCAGCTCGCTGTTCTCGCTTCTCTTCTCTTCTCTCTGGAACTCCAGCTCTATTCTACGCAACTCAGTCTGCAGCCTGGGCACTTCTGGCTCCAGAATGCTGGTGACCTTCCCCTGCTGCTGTGGCCCTTCATTGGCATTGGCCCATTTGCCCTCCTCATTGGATCTGGACACTGCACTGGCCGCTAGCTCCTCCATGCCCAAGGTTCAGTCTTTCACAGTCACTGTCTATGACTTGATGATCTGGGTATCTGTTACTATCAGGGCATCCATGAGGTTCTGCTCAGTGGCTTTCACCTCATACAGGACTCCTCTGTCCCTGCACAACTGCTTTAAGTAGTCTACAGTGTGCCTGCTGTAGTTGGAAGCCATCTTCTTCCCTAACTATGGCTACTCTAACTTGCACTTTAGAAAAAAAAATAAAACAGGCAGGAACTTGACTGTAAGCCAAGTGATATAGTTCTGTTTCCTTTTAAAAATAAATCACTGCCTTTTTTTGCAAGTGAGCTGTACAGTATCAAGCTGACACACTGAACAATAAAAGCTTGTAATACAAAAATTATCAGCACCGCTGCCAACCAATCTGTCACAACCCCACTCAGCAGTTCAGGCCCTCTGCTCCCACAGTGCCAACCTCTGAGTGCAGTATTGTGAACAGGAACAGAAACAGGGTAACCCTCCTGTCTGTTTTGTGGGTTTGAATCACCTTTGGTCTCAAATTCTGGAGGGATTCAAACTGTGAACCTCTTGCTAGCATACCCAAATATACAGGCTCAGATAATTCTGCTCTTTGGGGAAATGCCAGATATCTTTCCCCTATGGGCACCTAACCAGGTGTACAAAATGAACCCTTAAAAACTCTATGAAAGACCTCAGATAACTCTTAGCTTTTCCCAGTTTGGTAAACCAATAGGCGTATGCACAATGTCAATTTTAACCATATATGCTTCACTTGTCAAAGAAAGAATTTCGAAGGCACACCAAGTAGTCTCTTTAAAATAGAGGTTTACTTTAAAATAGATAAAAATATGTAAAATGTAAATACAGAACAATATATCACATTGCATACAATCACTTAAAAGAATAAGGTTTAAAAAGTGCAAATTCCTACCACCAGACAATTAGACTTATCTATCTAATGTATATCTTCTAACAGTGCTTGAAGTAGATGTTTCTTCTTCAGAGTCCAAACATGTACGTATCTCTAAAGGTCAGTAACAGCATAATTAAAAAAAAAAACTGTTTTGAACCTGCCTTCTCCATGATGTCACCCTGCTCCTCCTCTTTTTATTAAAAATTATACAACCAGGATGTCTTATCAAGCAGGAGGTAAATTAAATAAGGTGACATCAGCAAAACTCATTTCCCCATATGACTTCCCAATCAAGTCTAATTTCTCAGTTCTTTTTTTCATCCATGAGCAGCATCCTGCTTTTCAAAGACATCAAAGAACATTTATGACTTAGTACCAAAGTGACATAACCTGTTTTCTTCCTCTAAACGTCATAAAAGTTTATGATCTCTATCCTGGCAGCTGGCAAGCTACAATTAAGTCAGATAAACAGGAGATCCTTAATTTTTGTCTCTTCTAGTCTTTAATTATCTCCTGGCTTTTCAGGTTAACATCTTGTAGGTGAAACCTGGGGGGGGGGTCATCCCACAGGCTGTCTCATGAGAGACATTCGATAACACATTTTTATTTTACAAAAAAGCATAGAGTAATCAGAGCCAGCTGTCCAAGTGTCACAGGGTGTGTAGAGGGAGGGTGTGGTTTGGGGGAGGAGGGCCTGCGGAAACGACAAGGGACCATTTTCTTTTTTTTTCTCAGGTTTAAAAAAATACGTTGAGGGACTGTTTTCTTTTTTACAGGTGTAAACAAAACAGATTTCAGAACATTGGGGTGGGCTCCCAGTGTGCCAGACTAGTGGAGGGAGGGATCAATGCTGACCTGGGGATTGGGCACCCCACGGTCAGCTGACAAAAAGGGGGCATGGGGGCACATCTGGCTTGGGCATCCTGGTGTCGGAAAAACATTATGAATTATGTTGGCACACTGGGGCGGGCTCCCAGTGTGTCACAATAGTGGGAGGGCATGACAACATGGGGATTGGGCACCCTGTTGTCAGAAAAATATATGTTCGGGCTTGAGGAGCATGCTGACAACTGGATTGGGCACCCCAATGTCAGCTTTTAGGGGAGTGTGTGGTGGGTGGCAGGAGCTGCCAATTATGCATAGAAATATAGAAACATAGAATTTCATGGCAGATAAGGACCGCTTGGCCCACCCAGTCTGCCCATTTCCATACCTAATGGATAAGCTGCAGATCCTAGTTAACCAGCAGCCTACTTCTTCCTACCCCCACCCCCTAGAATTGCCTTATGACTGTCCCATGCATGCTTGAATTCCATCACTGTTTTTGACTCCACAACCTCCTCTGGAAGGCCGTTCCATGCATCCACAACCCTCTCTGTGAAAAAATACTTCCTTAAATTACCTCTGAGCTGCCCCCATCTTCAAATTGTGCCCCCTTGTTCTTGCACACCTCTTTTTTTGAAAGATGCTACTACCCTCTTGGACTTTGTTGATTCCCTTGAGGTACCTGAAAGTTTCTATCATGCCCCTTTCCTCGGGGCTATACATATTAAGCTCCTTTAGTCTCTCTTCATATGTCTTCCGGTGCAGACCCTGCACCATTTTAGTTGCCCTCCTCTGGACAGCTTCCATCCTGTGTATGTCTTTGCAGAGATTGGGTCTCCAGAACTGCACGCAGTACTCCAGATGGGGTCTGACCAGCTGTCTGTACAGAGGGATAATAACTTCCTGTTTTCTACTGGTGATGCCCCTCCCTATGCATCCCAGTATCCCCCAGCCCTCCTTGCTGCCCTCACATTGCTTGCCCACTTTTAGGTCATCTGATATGACTACCCCCAGGTCCCTTTCCATTTTTGTTGTTGTTAGTATCTCACCCCCCATTGTGTACTCTTCCTCTGGGTTTTTATTTCCCAGGTGCATTACCTTGTACTTCTTAGCACTGAATCTAAGCTGCCATACATTTGACCATTCCTCTAACCTTGTCAAGTCCCTTCTTATCCTTTCCACCTCACCTTGTGCATCAACTCTGTTGCAGATCTTTGTGTCATCTGCAAAGAGACATACTTTTCCTTCCAGTCCCTCTGCAATGTCGCTTATAAAGACATTGAAGAGGACCGGTCCTAATACTGAACCCTATGGTACCCCACTAGTAACCCCCCTTTCTTCAGAGGACTCCATTTACTATTACTCTCTGTGCCCTATTCTCCAGCCAATTCTTTACCCAGGCTGTCATCTTGGGACCTACTCCCAGGCTGGCTAACTTGTATATTAATCTTTTGTGTGGGACTGTGTCAAATGCCTTGCTAAAGTCTAGGTAGGCCATGTCCACAGCCCCTCCCTGATCTACTACTTTGGTCACCCAGTCAAAGAAATCTATCAGATTTGTCTGGCATGACCTTCCTGCTGTAAATCCATGCTGCCTTGGGTTCTGTGCCCCTCTGGCCTCTAGATACTCGACAATTCTTTCCTTCAGAAGTGATTCCATCATTTTCCCTACCACTGAGGTTAAACTAACAGGTCTGTAGTTTCCTGCTTCTGCCTTGCTCCCACTTTGTGAAGGGGAATCACATCTGCCCTCCTCCAGTCCTCGGGTACCACCCCATCCTCCCATGATTTGTTAAAGAGGGCAGTCAGTGGTGTCACTAGTTCTACCTTAGTTCTTGTAGAATTCTGGGATGAATCCCATCAGGCCCCATTGCTTTGTCCACCTTCAGATTTAAGAGTTCTTTCAGAACCCTTTCTTCTGTAAATGGGCTGGTATCAACTTCTGTATCCAGAGTGTTTCTACTGTTTGTTTTAGGTACCTTCCCCTCTCCATTTGTAATACTGAGCAAAAATATTTGTTTAGTATCTCTGCCTTTTCACAGTCACCCTCTGCCCACCTCCCCTCCCCTTTATTGAGCCTCACTATCCTGCCCTTGGTCTTCCTTCACTCCCTGATGTACCTATAAAAGGTTTTACCCCCTCCTTAACTGAGTTGGCTATCTTTTCCTCAGTTTGGGCCTTTGCTGTTCTGACTGCCTTCCCAGCTTCCTTTTGCTTTAACTGATACAGTTCTCTGTCCTGCTCCTTCTGTGATTCCTTGTACTTCCTGAATGCTTTCTTTTTCTCTTGAACCTTCACTGCCACCTCCTTTGAGAACCATAGTGGTTTCTTACATCGTTTTGTTTTGTTTATTTGCTTCACACAAAGGCTTGTTACCTCTGTGATGGCAGTTTTTATTATTCCCCATTGTTCTTCCACCCCTCCTTCCTGCCCATTTGCTAGTGCATTCCTTAGGCACTCACCCATTTTGGCAAAGTCAGCCCTCCTAAAGTGGTGGGGTTCATTTATTTATTTCACCAGGAAAGACACACTGAGCAAATGAGTTGCTTGTAAGTTCAGCCATGCGCATTACTGTGCACTGTACTGTGCATGGCTGGAATGTGCCTGGTTGCTGGGAAGGGGAGAGGGAGAGAGATCTGCCACTGTAATGACAAAACTGTCTGTGACTGAAGTGGCAGAATTCTTTCAAGTCCAGTGCTCACTCTGAAACTGCTATCAATGGCAGCTTCCATGTTGTTTGGTGGCCGAGGGACAAGCCCTTGAAAGCACTGGCTGGATTGGCCAAACACTGAAAACACCCCTGCCCAAGCAAACATAATCTTGGGACATTTAAAATGTCCAGGCTTTGCTAGAAAACAACAACAGTCCAAAAATCTGGGGAAGAATGGTAATGGAGTTTCACCTCCGTGCTGGGTTACCAGTGTGCAAGAGACAGACAAAGCTACATTTCCATCAGTGGGAGGGCAGTTCAGGATGGAGTCTGATGAGGCAGGTATGTGGATGCTTATCTTCCTCAGTCACAGGTCACAATTGCCTGGCTCAGTGACTGCCCTCCTCCACATTTAAAAGAAAATGCAGCTTCCCTAATGATCACTGATGCTGTTTCTGCCACAGAGCTGTGCCTTGAGAAAGACAGCTGCACAAAAACATTCCACACTGTTGTATCACCATAGTACTGCAGCACACGTTGATGTCACTGCTGTGGTACAACAAGCCTGTTACAGGCATAGATTTCTATGCTACACAATGTCATACACCATGTTCCATTTGGAGTAGTCTTCATAGCCTGTTTTGATGTGTAAACATCTACAATGGTGTACATATTCTATTGTGCCAGCAGTCTAACGGATACAGAAAAATCAACTTTTTTAATATGATAGATGAAGCATGTCTTCTTATTGGGTGTTGCAAAGAGAAAGCAATAGAAAGAGAGACTAGAGAATATGACAAAAATGAACAGGAGCACTGGGTAAGTTTTCCTCATCAGCATCATTACCATCACAGCAGAATCATTGTCACCATCATATACCGAAGTGAAATGTAATCTTCAAGAGAGACCCTGGTTAAAAATACTGACAGTACGCACTTTCTAAATGGCAGCCAACGACATCAGTATGCACTGTCTGCATCAGATGGGAATTCATGTGATTCATTCTCCTCTCTCATATCTATCTCTACAGAAGATGGGAAGCATGATTTTCTAGAGGGTCCAGTACACTGGCCAGAAGCCATCACTGTAGACCTGCGAGTTGCCATTGTGAAAAAAAAAGACCAGTAAGAGTCAAACTTTCAAATTTCCCATTAGAGGGCCAGCGCAGGAGATTTACAGTAGACAACTACTATTGGACATTATCTGATGGTGAAAAGAGGCAAGAACATGGCTTATATACTTTAAAAAGATGCAATTTACTGTTTTTGCTGCAAATTGTTTGGGAGATGCAACACACAGCTCCGTACTGGCAGCTACCAGACATGGTGTGACATATTAATGTAACCCCTTTACAAATGGGGGTTCCCAAAAAGTCTTCCTTGAGCTTGCCTAAATGCTCACTGCCAGGCTGGTGTCCTGCGTTTTAGCAGTTTAAATGTGATTACCAGAGCCTGTATAGCCTATGTGTACTGTCTCTTTAAGAGCTGCCTGATTGCAGCTTAAGTAATCTGAGAGGGAGCTCTGTTGAAAGATGTAACTATTTACTGAAAATCATTTAGAGTGATAATGATAGTGTAGTTTGTTTAACCTGCTTTCTTTGTAGCAAGGACTGTTTTGTTTGTCTCCACTATCTTGGTCCTGGACTGAAAATTGCACCAATCAGTACTGGTGGGACCTAAAATGTAGCCAGACTACAGGAGCTGTCTGAATTCAAAATCTGTAGGAACTGTAGTTTTAATTTTTTGTGCCTTTTTTACAACTGAAGGGGGAGCTCTTGCTTTGACTGACAGCCAGATGAGCCAACCAAATCTTTTGGATCTTAGGGAAGTCCCGGGCTGCTTGCAGTTTTCAGTTAGATCTAAGCTGGAAGCTGAACAAGAAGGAGCTGAAGGATTCTGAGCAGCAATCCTGAGTGGATTCGCATAGGAGAACTCTGAAAAGGCTAAGTTTTTGGCCTGCATGTCGGTGTGCTGCTCCTGAAAGGGACAGAAGAGACTTATTTTGGACTAAATCCAAGTTTGTGTGACTAAAGTAAGCTACTGAAGTGGGCCAGGCTCAACCTGAAGAAGACCAAAGATTTTTCTGAATGCGATTGGCCTGTCAGGAGTTCCAGCTACCCCTAAGCTCCCGGTGTGTGCAGAGACTTTGCGACTGAGACCGGTGAATGCTCTGCCTGGTACAGTAGAATTCCCTTACATGTAAATGTGCTATGAGCTGCTAGTGGGTCGTGAGTTAGTCCCCCACTGTGTGAACTGTGTCCTGCTTGCTGGAAGCTGTATCTAGCCCAAAATGAACTGCATCCGAATTTGTCTCCATGCGGTCTGGGCCTTGCCAGACTGGCCCAGCCAGACTACCCACTGCACGGAGAAGCCATCGGCTAGAGACCTGCCTGGGGATCAGCTCCCTGCTCCACACTTGAACAGGAATGATGCCTCTGTGACTCGTGTGGGCCCTGCTTCTTCTGGCATTCCAGATCAACCACCTGCAGTCTCGATTTTCGTCCAGCCTGTGTCCAGCCTTGGATATCATGAGTAAATACCAGGGTAGCTCCCTGCAACAACAGCTTAATCTGAGTGTGTCATCTGATTGTCTTGTTGTTTCATTTCCTTTACGAACTGAGTCCTCTGGCTCCGGATTACAAATATTGTGTACTGTGCATGTTGTGTTTTCCATCACAGGGCCCCAACCAGCTGTGACGCCGGCCAACCCCGGGCAACAGTCCTGGCTAGCCCATCTCTTCTCCACCTGGGTACCCAAAGGTTTGACTGTGTGGGGGGACTCAAAGCACATGCACAACTGCTTGATTGATATAACCTTTAAACTAATTAACCTGATTTTGCCCCTCCCTTGTTCAAGTCCCCTGAACAAATCAGATCTAATTTTTTCTGCATGTAATCTGACTGTGGTTCCAGTTTGTGCTCAAAGTACTGTACTGTTGCTATTTGCTGTGCATAACCTTGTTTTACAGGGGTCCCAGGGTTGAGCCAGAGGAACCAGCCTTGGTGGTAAGTGCAAACAGTGTGGGTACTTGTGTGGTGTACCAGGGGTATTGTGAAAGTGATTATTGTACAGTGTTCAGGCCACTAGAGGGGGAAGAGGGGGGTTACAGTGTCTCGGAGGGCTGTGCCCAGGTTAGCTTGACCACTACCAACCCTGATCTCTGGGTGGAGGCACCCATTTCAGAACTCAGGCCCCTTAACCTGCTACTAGCCAAGCAGGCAGGGGTAGTAGCCCTTGGGATAGCACCACCTAGGGGTTACATTTAAACATCTGTGTTCACATGAAATGGTGAAGAAAATATGAAATGCATGCTGATTTGAAGGGATTTAGAGGCTGACTTCAAGTGTAGACAGACAGTGGATGACAAAAACCAGCAGTTAATCAACAAAGAAATATGTCACAGGTGTGGAGTGAATGAACGCATCATTTCAATCTCTAGGTCTCGGTTGAAAAGAATATGGCTCCTTAAGGCACAAATGAGACCCTCTATGCTACCAGCAATGACAAGTTCTCAGGTCAGGTAGAATTTTCTGGCCAAATTTGACCCAGTGGTGAGAAAACGTACAACACATGAAGCAAATAAATATTTGACCATTACTTGGGAAAACGAAAGCAAAATAAAATGATTCAGTTGTTTGATTTGAAATTATGAAAACCCTCATCAGAGTCATCCTCCATGCATAGTGCTTCTTCATAATTTTAGACTCTGCTCCAGACATAAGTCATCAAGAGTAGATAGAAACAGAAACATGGAATTTGCTGGCAGATAAGGACTGCTTGGCTCACCCAGTCTGCCCCTTTTTTTTTTTTCAATTTAAAGTTTATTCAACATTATTCAAATACAGAGAGAGGATCTCCTATTACATTCGTATAACCATTGTACAAGGTAAGCGTATAAACTAGGAAACGGATCCCCTCTCACCCTCCGTTCACACAGGGAGAATCTTACTAGTAGCAAAGTTCCTCTTACCAGTTGCAGAAACATCTACGCACTCTGAAGTGAGTATAAAGTAACCAGAGGACCCCAATGCTTGAGAAATTTCTGCGACTGGTCATTTAAACTAGCTATAGTCTTCTCTACACGAAGGTTAGCCAACAGTTTCTGCAACCATTCACTGTAAGAAATTTCCATCTCATCCTTCCAATGTCGCAAAACCAGTCTCTTGACGGACAACGCTATAAGGGTTATGTGGTATTTTCTGTTAGTAATAGTAACTGAAGAGAGATCTCCCAGGATACAAATTTCCGCAGTGAAAAGCTCTGATAGACCCAGAAGGGGATCAACCTTTTGTTTAATGGTGGTCCAAAGGGAGGCTACCTTGGGGCATTCCCAAAAAATGCATAAAAGTTTACCCTCACTCTGTTGACGCCTGGTACATATAGACGAGGAGAGCAAACCTAATTTCGCCATCTTCTGGGTTGAATAATAAAGATTGTGCAGTAATTTAAACTGTACCAGACAAAGTCTGTCTTGTGTTATAAACTTGTGACAGGCCTTCCATAAAGAGGGCCAATGCAAATCATATTCAGGAAAAAGTGTGGTCCAATAAGGGGATGCACCAAGACAGTCCTGCCACTCTAATTGTACAGTACTTCATATTAATTTGGAGACTACAGTGACGGAGACCCACTTGTGGGATTAATTCCAGGAAGGGTAGACTCAGAGGTGTTGGTGGTGTGTTAGCAAGATATTTTATAACTAAGTGACGTAACTGAAATATATGAAAAACCCCAGAGCTCGGAATATGAAACTTGTCGAGAATTTCAGGTGAAGTTAACCACTGACCATCCAGTTTCCGAAGGGTGGAGAGGGAACAACTCCCCATCAGGAGGATCCATTTCAACTGTAGCGGCTTCCCCTCAATTGTGAGATTGGGGTTACCCCACCAGGGTTGGGATAGGTCCAAGGTATGATTATACTTTAGGAAGGAACAGAGCTGAAGTGGATATGAGTGGATAATGAAACAGGAGTATTTCTTAGAGCGGGAGGCAGGGATCTTGGATTTACATGTAATAATGCAGCAGGGGAGAGCCCTTGGGTTTGTATTAAGCTCTTTTCTATTTGGAGCCAAATGGGAATATAGGACTGCGACTGCTGGGAGTTGTCTTCCCTAAGCCATTGCAGGTACTTATTTAGATGACTGGCCCAATAGTAGAGTCCTAGATGAGGAAGTCTCAATCCTCCATTTAATTTTGACATTGAGAGCTTGTCATAAGCTATGCTGGGTTTTTTCTCAGACCAAATGAAGGCTGAAAAGATCCGGTGCGTTTTTTTAAACCACTTCAATGGCAACCAGATGTTCGAGAAATTTAAAGGGTAAAAAAGCCTTGGGAAGACATTCATCTTGATAATATTAATTTTACCCCAAAGAGAAAAGGGGAGTAAGGTCCATCTATTAAGGTCTTGCTTAATGGTGGATATTAGGGGGGTCTAGATTTAATTTCAAAAATCTATTCGGCCCCCTGGCCAAGTACAATCCCAGGTATTTCAATGTATTGGGTTGCCAAGAGAAACCCACTGATGTTGCCACGGTCTTTAATGCCTTGTGATTCAAAGGAAAAACTACCGTCTTGTCTTTGTTTAGCTTATAATTAGACATAGAGCTAAATTCTTTCAATGTAATGAGCAAGGCCGGTATGGATATATCTGGTTGAGATAATTGAAGGAGAAGGTCATCCGCGTAGGCCAGCACTTTGACAGAGTGTTGCTGAATACTTATGCCCTGAATTTCTGCATTATCAATGACCCTCCTGATAAACGGCTCCAAGTAAATATTAAATAACAAGGGAGATAAGGGACAGCCTTGCCTGGTGCCAGCATGGAGCTTAAAGGAATCGGACATAACTCCGTTGCAGATTACCCGAGCCCTGGGGGATTTATATAAGGCCCTAATCCACTGTATAAAAAGCGGGGGGAACCTGAAAGCTGCGAGTGAGTGAAACAAAAAATTCCAATCAACCCTGTCAAATGCCTTCTTGGCATCCAAGGAAATAAGAACTGCCGGAAAATCAGCATCCCTGGATGCCGAGAGGACGTGCGAGAGGGTTCTGAAATGGTCGACCGAAGATCTGCCTTTAATGAAGCCTACCTGTTCAGGGCCTATAATATCATGCAGAACAAGGCTCAAACGGTTCGCCAGAAGCTTTGTTAAGATCTTAAGGTCCTGATTAAGTAGAGAGATCGGTCTATAGCTCTGGACCCATTCGGGAGGTTTACCATCCTTCAATATTAAAGTAATCAAGGCTTCAAACAGGGATTCATCTAGAACTTGACCGGAGAGAACATGTTGGAATAGCGAAAGCAGTCCAGGTGCTAATTGAGGTGCAAAGGTTTTGTAAAAGTTGGTGGAGAATCCATCCGGCCCAGGTGTTTTATCCAAAGGCAGGTCATGAATAACTCCGAGTATCTCCTCCAAAGTAATGGGGGCAACTAAGGAGGATTTCTGTAGGTCCGAGAGCTGAGGTAAGTTGACTCAAGAGAAACAAGAAGATAATTGGGAAACAGAAGGAGAATTCTCCATGGGGCTATACAATTTTGCATAGTAAGACCAAAATTCCGAAGTGATATCCGCAGGGGAGATTACGAGTGTATCGTTCTGTTACAAGCGGACCGCTGCTATTGTTCTATGGGACTCTAACTGTTTAAGCTTAAGGGCCAAAAGATGTCCTGCTTTGTCCCCTTGATCCACCTGGTAAGACTGAGTTTTCAAAATAGCAAACTCAGCTTTTTCTCTTAAGATATTCAGGTACGAATGCTTGAGTTTCACAAGGGTTTCTCTTGCATAATCCGGGGATTGGGGGGATAGCTCATGCTCGATGGTCCTAATTTGGGACAATAGGCTTTTCAGGCGCTCATCCTGTGCTTTTTTCCTTTTGGATGCTAAGCCTATCAATAAACCTCGAAGATGGACTTTCAGGGAGCACCATTGAATGTCTGGCTTTCCAGTGGAGCCGAAATTAATATCCACGAAAGTGGAAATGTGCTCAGAAATATAAGTCTTGTATTCCGGGATCTTTAGCAATGGGTTGTTAACCTTCCATCTCCTGCCCGAAATAGGCAATGTGGATAGAGAAATCGAACAGGCGACTGGAGAGTGGTCAGAGAGCAGCCCTGTCAATATTTCTGAGTCTACCACAGCAGGAATTAAGGACTGGGAGATCAATATGTAATCAATGCGGGAAGAAGAGTGGTGTACGGTGGGGGTAAATGTGAACCCGCTATCTGATGGATGCAAAATGTGCCAAATGTCTGCTAATCCTGCACTGTCTAGCCAGTCCCAGAGAGCCCGCTGCGCTGGGGAGAGCTCTTTACAGGGCCTACCAGAACTATCCATTTGAGGGTCAATCACCAGATTAAAATTGCCCCCAATTAGCAAAAAAGATTGCAAAAGCAGGGAAAGGATATTGAGAATGCGTATGAAAAAACTAGGGGTATCGGTATTAGGACCGTATATACACCTCAAAACAACTGCTTTGGTGTAGAGTTTCCCCTTTACAAACAGATATCGTCTATCTGGGTCTGCTATGGTTTGAGTGGGGACAAAGGGTATGGCCCTGCGCAAAAGAATCATAACACCCTGAATTTGGGTGTTGCCCTCTGCTGCAAAACATTGGCCTATCTGCTGTCTGTGGAGCTGTGTGGCCTCGGAATTCAGCAAATGAGTTTCCTGTAAAAATGCAATATCCGCAGAGAGCAAATTCAGATGCTTAAGAATTTGATATTGCTTAATTTTGCACCTGGCCCACACACATTCCAAGAAATTACTCTCGTTGTCCCCATCTTGTCGTGAAATAAAGGGGTTGTGGTAAATGACAAATAAAGGGAAGAAAGACCTGTTCAAACTCCCTGTGTGAACTTGCCCACCCAGCTCCCTCAAATTCCCCACAACACAATCACATGAACTCTCAACAAACTGAACCACCAAAACTTTCCCCCACCCCTTCCCCCTCCCACTTGCCATTTTGTCTTCTGCGTCATACCCGAGAGCTTTTTACCTTCCGCTCCAGCCACCCACCCAATCCATTTAAATAAGAGTATTAACCATACCCAGAGTCTTTAAGTGTAGTGTCAAAGTAATATGAACCCGCTGAAGATCTTTGTGACATTAGAGTAGCTTCGGCAATAGAATAGGTAAACCAAAAATCATCCTTGTAAAATGAAACGTTCTACAGCACCTACCCAGTACCATATTGCAGACCTCGACCTGAGGTGCCTTTTTACAATTAAGTAAATAGTGAAATTAAACTGCAGCAGGTAAAGCAGTAGCGAGATATGTAAACTTTCACTCTCAACAAGTAGACTATTCAAGATATCCAAACCTGAAGGCCAAATTGCAGGGCCCTCGAAAACTCGAATGTGCTAGCTATAAAACAAAAAAACAAAACAAAAAAAAAAAACACTGGGAGATAGGGTAAGGAGGTGCAAGGGGGAAGGAACCGTACTTCAGACTTCCTCTAACAAAATAAATCAGGCATGTCTCTTGCACAAGAAAAACAATATGCATTGGATCCTCCACCTTCTTTTTCCCCTCTGGTTAATATATGTAAATATCGCCCCTGAGCAAGGAGGTTAGGGGAGCCTCACAATAACCAGAAGCTGCAAGTCCAAAAAAGGGAGTCTTTCCAAGAGGAATCGCCCTGCTCTGAAGCGCTGAAGCAGGTAAGCCCCTGGTCGAGTCTGTTCCCAGATCGAGAAGCATCAACGTGGAAAGGACGCCCTCTAGAGGTAAGGCCATAGGAGAAACCGCTAGAAGCCAGCATCACGCTGAACACAGATGCAAACCAGCAAACCCTCATTAGGCAAATGCCATGCAGCCAAGGTTGAATCATTCTTCCAAGTCTCTATGGGGAGAATAAGGGCAAAGATCGGGTCCCGGGAGGGGAATAGGCAACCACCCCTCAATGGCAGGATGACATAGGGCCAGATATGAGGCAAAAGAGCCCACAGCCTTCTGATTCAGGCTATCCAAAATCCAGACTGGGAAAAGAGAAAATAAAAATAAAAACGTTGCAGGGGAGGACTGCTCTATTCATCAACGTGGGCACACTAAGGAATAAAGGAGTCTTTCAGCTCACAGTGAGCACGTCCCTTCAGGAACTCCTGAACAGATCTGGAAAGGAGGTTTTCAGTTGTTGCAGAGCGGGCTCTGGCTCTTCAAAAGACACCCAGGTATCTGAGATGAGAACCCTTAGCTTGGCCGGGTATAACATCCGGAACTTAATGCTAGCTGCGATTAATTTGACCACTATGGGGTGAAAGGCCATTCTCCACTGGCGAACAGAGGGAGGTAAGTCCTGGGTGACTCTCAGGTGTTTTCCCTCCCACATGATGTCTTGAAGCTCTTTTATCTTGTTGATAATGTGTTGCTTTTCCCTGAAATTGAGGAAGCGACAGATGAAAGTTCGTGGAGGTGCCTCAGGGGGTGGCTTGGGACGCAACGCTCTATGGGCCCTCTCAATAGTGTATATGGCCCCAAAGGGAGTAGGGCCAGCTAACTTTTCCACAAGCTTTTGTGCAAATTTAATTGGGTCATGCCCCTCTTCTCCCTCAGGGAGGCCCACGACCACTACATTGTTCCTCCTGCTGCGCTCTTCGAGGTCCTCCACCTTTTGCTCCAACTTAGTGAGGCGCTGCCTACAGGCAATAAGCTCAGGATCAATCCTGTCCTGGCGTTTTTCCAATGAAATGATTTGCGCTGAGTTATTTGAAGCCATTTGCGCCACATCATCCAATTTCTGGGTAAGAGAGGTAGATCCCAGTGTGAGGGTATGAAGGTCTTCTTTGAAGGGCGCTAACTCCTCTAAAAAACGCTGGAGAGTCAACGGTTCATTAGCCGTGGACGACAGGGCAGGGCTAGCACAGGGATCCGCTCCTTGGCCGGCACTAGAGGCCCAAGGCTTCTTTGGGGCCTTTTCAGGCGAGACGGGAGGGGTGCGCTTCGGTAGGCTTTTTTTCGTGTCCACCTTCATTATACGCCGGAACCGTGGTCCCCTGTGCACTCGGACTATTCCCACGCTGAGATATCACAATTTGAAGTAGCCGATTACCTTTTGACCAAGCAGATCGGTAGTTTTTCGAATTGGGTGGCTGGAGCTTCATGGGAATGCTGCTACGCAGCACAACGCATCGCCGGAAGTCCCTGCCCATTTTCCCTACCTACATTATCACAGCAGGTCCTGCTTGATCTCTGCCTCTTTCTCCCTCACCCCATCCCATTCCTTTTCACTAAGATTCCCATATGCCTATCCCAAGCATTTTTGAACCTCACCACTGTTTTCACCCCCACCACCTCGGCTGGTAGGCTGTTCTCGGCATCTACCACTCTTTCTGTGAAGTACTTCACATCACTCCTGAATCTTCCCCCCTCCAACTTTATAACATGTCCCCTTATTCTTGAGCACTTTTTTTTTTCTGAAAAATACCTTCCTCTTGTATTTTACTTACCCCATCAGGTTTTCTGCCTGTCTGACTGTCTGTCTATCTAGCTATCTTTTATTTATTTTATTCTGTGGTAACCAGGTAAGGCTCACTAGGCACAAGTGCCTGTTTTCAGGGGCAACCTGGGAGCACTGAGGAGGTTAAGTGGCTTGCTCAGAGTCATACGGTATGCAGGTGGAGGTTTGGGGAATCAAACCCAGGTCTGCTGGATGTACCAAGCTCATTCACAGCTTGTTACGCTAACCTCTAGGCTACACTGCCAGCCCAGGTATTTAAAGGTCTCTAACATATCCCTCTTCACCCTTCATTCTTCCAGGATGTAAAAATTGAGTTCCTTTATTCTCTTCTCATAAGGTTTTTGATACAGATCCCATAACGTTTTAGTTGCCCTCTTCTGGACTGCCTCCACTCTGTCTATGTCCTTCCAGAGATGTTCCCTCCAGAACTGTACACAGTTGTCTAGGTGAGGTCTTACCAGTGATCTATAGAGAGGCAGCGCCACTTCCCTCCTTTTGCTGGTGATACCATTCCCTATGCACCCTAGCATCCCACTAACCTTCCCAACTGCCTTGTCACAATGCCTGGCCACCTTTAGGTCATCATAGATGATTACACCCAGGTCTGTCTCCTGCTTGGTGGTCATCAATAAGACTCCCCCAATGTTGTACTCTGCCCCTGATTTTCTGAGCCCCAAGTGCATTATGTTGCAATTCTCCACACTGAAACACAGCTGCCATACCCTTGACCACTCCTTGAGTTGTTTCAGGTCTCTGCTCATCCATTCCACACCACCCCCCAAAAATGTTCACTCTATTGCAGATTTTGGTGTCATCTACAAAGACACAAACCTTCCCTTCTGGCTCACCTGCAATGTCACCTGTAAAGACATTAAAGAAGATCAGTCTCAGCATTGATTTCTGAGGCACTCCACTAGTCACCCTACCCTCCTCAGAGTGAACTCTGTTTCTCACCACCCTCTGTCCCCTCTCCCCTAACCAATTTCTTACCCAGATTACCACCTTTGGACCCACTTCTAAGCTACCCAGCTTGCTTAATAGTCTCCTATGTGAAACAGTGTCAAATGCCTTACTGAAATCTAGGTAGGCCACATCCATCACTCCACCCTAATCTAATTCCTTGGCTACTGTATCAAAGAAATCTATCAGATTCATTTGACACAACCTCTTACATGTGAATCCATGCTGTCTTGGGTCTGGCACAAGGGTGTTGGACTTCAGGAGGGCCGACTTTGGGAGGATCGGGGAAGTGGTAAAAGGGTATCTGGCCAGAATTCAACCTAGTATGGGCACTAACCAGAGGTGGGAGCTCATAAAGCTGAGGATAGTGGAGGCAACCAGAACCTGCAGCAAGGCACAGAGTAAAAAAGCTAGGGCAAAGAAACCTAGCTGGGTGAGCAAGGAGGTCATGGAAAAGGTAAGGAGGAAAAGAGATGCCTTTAGGAGGTACAAGAAAACAGGGAGGAGGGAGGACATGGAGGAGTACCTGAAGGAATCGAAGGAGGGGACATAGGCAGTAAGGGGAGCTAAGGCATCTACAGAGCTCAGGCTGGCGCAAGGCATTAAGAAGGGGGAGAAGGACTTCTTCAGGTACATCAGGGAGAAAAGGAACTGTAAGGACCATATAGTAAGGATTAGGAAGAAGGGGGGTTGGGTGGAAGCAGGTAGTGATAAGACAGAAGCACTAAATGATTACTTCTGCTCAGTAATTACTTTTTTTAAACTCTCAATCTTTAGTGAAGTTTTAAATTTCATCTGTAAACAACCATACATACAATGAACAAAGACACAATAAAAATATACAGATACAATTAGAAAGACACAAACACAGGGTACTCCATACAATTAATCCAGCTTAATTCCATTTCCACAGGATAGTTCTAAAGGGGGAGGGAGGAGAGATCTCCGAGAGGCTAATGCCTATAAAGTACCAACATTATTGGAGAGGTGGGGGGCCTGGAAGGGTGGGAGGGAAGTGGAAGGGGGGAAATCAAAACCCACCCGCTCACCAAGTCCAATCCATTTCTATGGGACAAACTCAGGTTTAACCAAGCCCATGTATAAAATCCATCTTCTTCAGATCAACTCAAACTGGGCCTGTCTCTTATTAAGAGTGGTTGTCAGGGCCTCCGCCAGGTATATAGATATCATTAATTCATGTCATTGGGCTATGGTAGGTTCTTTATTTGTAAGCCACAACTTCGTTACCACCTTCTGTCCAGCCAAGAGGGTATACCTTAGTAGTCTCCCCTTATTAGGGTCCCTATAGCCTCTCTGGATATCAAATAGAAAATACAAAAACACAATTTAATATCTGGGTCAAATATAGATTGTAGGGCTAATTCCAACTCCAGGCGGTATGGGGCCAACCTCGAGCACTCCTACATTATATGATGCAGGGCAGCCGGGGCAAATCCACATCCCCTCCAGCACGTAGCAGTGCTAAACCCCTGGAATTTGGCCTGTATTGCCGGTGTCCTGAAAAATCTAATATGCATCTTCCAGGAGAATTCTCTCCAGTTAATAATTGATATACCCCAATACAGTCGTTTTTGTGCTCAGGCCCATGTGTCAGCATTTACCTGGGTACCCATGTCTCGAGATCATGCCTCTCGTATGGATTCGGTATTATCTCCCCTCCAGGAGAGGAGCGTTTTGTAAAGGTATGAGATCACATGGGATGAAGGGGCCTTGTTCTCCACTGCAGACCTGAGAATATACAGAATCTGGGGTGGTGGGGGACCATCCTCACCTTGCCCAATTTGTAATGTTGTAATATAGTCCCTAAGTTGAAAATACCTAAATCTATCTTTCCAGGAAAGGTCAAAACTGGTCACCAGGTCCTGTAAAGATCTGACCTCTGTCTCCTCTATAAAGTGCCAAATCAGGTGGAGGCCTTTCTTTTCCCATCCCTGGAACCCAGCATCCCAGTGGGCTGGACCGAATCCCCTAATATAAGGAACTGAGTACAGGAGGTATCTCCAGCTCCCAAGCCTTTTGTCTCCCATCACCCCATACCAGGTGTTCAGGGTCACCTCTGTATATGGGTTCAACTCCCCCTCCAAGGAAGGTTGCTTTCCATCCCCCAACAGGGCTGAGTGCAAATTAACCAAACTCCCTCCAGCCAGCTCCAAAGACTTCTATTTAGCTATGTATCCTCTGCTAAGCCAGTATAAGGAAGTTCTAAGCTGCGCTGCTCTGTAATATAATTTAAAATTGGGTAAGGCCAAGCCCCCTTCCATTTTTGGTATCTGAGGTACCGAGAGCTGGACTCTTGGTCTTTGCAAGCCCCATATGAATCGGGTAATTCTTCTGCTGAGAGCATTATGCAAAGAGTCTGGAACTTGGATGGGAAGCATCTGCGCCAAGTATAAAAACTGGGGGAGAACCACCAGTGTTATCATTTGAACCTTTTGCAATAGGGAGATGGAGATACCCTGCCACCTCTCAAGGTCGCTTCTAAAATTATCCACCATTGAGGAGTAGTTAAGCAAGAAAAGTTGCTCAGGGTCCAACCCAATCTGCACCCCCAGGTATTTCAGGTGTTTCAGGTGCCATCGAAATGGGAACTGTCCCTTAATCCTTTCGGACGGTTCATAATTAATCTGCAATACCTCCGTTTTGGCTGTATTGACTTTATACCGTGCCATTCGCCCAAATTCCTCCAAAATATCCCACAATCGAGGTAAATCCTGTTCAAGGTCCCCCAAATATATCAGCAGATCATCTGCATACAAGTCCAGTTTATGTCCCCCCCCCACTTCAATCTCTTGAACTTCCCCAGCCTGCCAGACAGCTCCAGCCAGAGGCTCCAAGTATAAAGCGAAAAGAAGAGGGGAGAGGGGGCATCCCTGTCTAGTACCTCTCCACAAATGAAAAGGTTCTGAGATCCTGCCATTTATTTTAATGTAGGCCCTTGGCCTATTGTAAATACTGCTAATGACTTTCACAAAGGCCTCAGAGAAACCAAAATCTTTCAACGTTAACCCCAAGAAATTCCATGCTACCTGGTCAAAGGCCTTCTCCGCATCCAAACTTAAAGTAGGAGGGGAGATCTCGACCGGGTAGCATGGTGTAGGATATGCAGGGTTCTCCTAACATTATCCTGAGTCTGCCGGCCCGGCACAAAGCCCGTTTGATCAAAATCAATAAGGGAGGGAAGGATTAACTCCAGTCTTTGTACTAAGATTTTTGCATATATTTTTTAATCTATGTTAAGTACCGAAATTGGTTGGTATGAAGAACACTGGGTAATATCCTTCCCCGGCTTCCGGATGCTATAAATCACTGCATAGTTTCAGGTTTCTGGAAACTGTTCTCCTATTTGTGCCTCCCTACAGGCTGCTAGCAGTGGGCCCTGTATCTCTTTCTTAAAATGTTTTAAAAAACTCAGAGGTATGTCCGTCTGGGCCCAGAGCCTTGCATAATTTTAGGCCCTTAATTGCCTGGTCCAATTCCACCTGGGTGATGGGACGGTCCAATTTAAGTTTGTCCACTGGGCTAAGTGTAGGTAAAGCTATTTTGGACAAGTAGGCCTCCATTTGTGTGTTATCTGGTAGGGATTCTGGGGTGTAAGGCCTTTGATAAAAAGCTTTAAAACTAGACAGAATCTGTTCAGGGGTACGCACCATCTTACCCATCCCAGCCTCTCTAATTTGGTTAACCATAGAGTGCAGTGTCTGATGCCATAGACGATAAGCCAATAGTCTCGTTGCTCTGGGGCCCAACTGCCCATATTTCTGGTGAAGGTGCTGCAGGGCCTGTTCTGTTTTAACATCGATTTGTTTTTGGATTTGTTGTTTCAAATTCAAAATCCTGGCCCAGGCTGTACCCTCCCCCTCTGCATGGAACACTTGTGCTTCCCTTAATTGCCTGTGGAGGGAGTCCATCAGGGCAGTTTGTTTTTTCTTAAAATAAGGAGCAAATTTAATAACCTCTCCCCTCAGGACTGTCTTCACAGTATCCCAAAGGGTGGCCCTCGAGATCTCTGGGATATAATTTTCCCCTCAAATCTGCCCCAGCTAAACCATGGCCATGTCTGTGAATTCTTTTAAGTTTAAAAAGTAATTATTACATTTCCATAATGTTTATCCCTTTGTTGTTCTCCGCTCCAGTCTCAGTGAGAGCTGTGCATGATCTGAAAGGAGCGAGGGAACATGTACACAGTCTATTATCTGGAACCGATGCTCATCTGACAATAAAAAATAGTCAACACGAGCATAAGAACCATGTGGAGGTGAAAAATTAGTGTAATCTCTCTGACCTGAGTGCACAGAGCACCAGGCATCCACCCAGCTGGCTGCCCCCATAAAGTATCTAATCAATTTATTAGGAGGGGTAGGCCAAAGGGCTTCATTCTAGGTATCTATTTGCTCCCAAATCTGGTCGAGATCACCCCCTACCACCAAAACCCCTCTGTGGTACTCCATCATCTTCTGGAGTAGCCCTCTTGCAGTTGACACTGTAGCTCCTGTGGGGATATAGAGTGATGCTAGGGTAACAAGGGACCCTTCCAGGTCTTCTGAAATTATGGCCAGCCGGCCTTCTGGGTCAGTGTATTTCTCCTTAAGTTTAAATAGGGACCCCCTGGGAACCAAGACAGCAGTGCCCCTCCTTCTTCCCCCGCCATGAGTGGAGGCAACTACATGATCAAAGCCGAACTTACCCAGCTTTCCATGTTCAGCTCTGCTCAAGTGCATCTCCTGCAGGACGATAAACGATGGGCCCTGCCACTTCAGGATGGAAAGCACCTTATAGCACTTAACAGGGTTATTTAAACCATTCACATTATGTGATAACACCTTTATACTACCTCTGTCATCCATATATAGTCTGTAATAGAGTTTCTGTAATGATTTATACATCTATTACACATATTCAGGGACAATCTTAATTGCCTCTTTTCCCCACCCCACCCCTCCCGCCAGTCCCCACTCAGTAGTCCCACCACCCCACATCCCAATCCCCCGCAAGTTCTACCCATTACATATATTGATGTGCCCACACAACATACATAACACATATTCAAAACAGTAAGTAACTTACTCTGCAACTCCAACTTACCACCCCAGCTAAAAGGCTTAACAAACATTGCCTTCTCCACCAGGGGAGAACTATATACACTTAAACCTCCAAGGAAGGGGAACTGAGAGTTAATGCACCCAGGGGTAGAGGATACAGAACTCCCTTAGGAGTTTGGCCCTCCTGGGCCCTAACGAACGTGAACCCTGGCCTGATATCTAGGCCTAAATATGTCACTGGACACACGCAGCGCTCTAGCAGGCGGGAATATGGACACTCACTAGTGAGCCACAGAATTTTAAGTACTTTCCACTCACCGATGAGGCCCAGTAATAGTACACCCAAAAGCTGAGCTCCCAGCACATTAATAAAGTGGGAGAAGGATCTCCAGCAATCCTCCCACCCGGCAGTAAATGTTTCTTATCAAGTGCATCCCTTTCTCCTCATATCATTCCACATCCAAAGAGATGTCTAAATTACCACAGGCTACACATTCACTTAGGGGAGCATTGATTCTTTCAGCTACACTCCTTCATTAGCTGTGTAGAATGCCCAACTCCTTCCCATTAATATTATAATCAAGTACAGTCCCGGGACTTCCAAAAAAAGTATTGTCCAGTGAATATAATAAGTCATTTGTGTATGCCTCAGATATTAATCTGATGGACCCATTCATACCCCATTAACCCCTCCTCTCATCCATTTCCAGGGCCTAGCCAGATGCTGTGGCAGCTGGGACAACTGCAAAAGGCCTGCCAGATAGGAGGAGTTGGGGGTATCAAAGAAAAAGAGACTCATAACCGTCACTCACATTTTCCCTTTCAAGTGTCTGTTTCCTTTTGGCTCTCCCTATGCTCCTGCTGATGCTGATGTGTTAGTTGGCACATCAAGTCTTTAATGTCCTGCATGGTGCTAGGTGCTGATCCATTTCCTGATCTCCTGTTCCTACGCGATGTTGCCGTTTGCCATTGTCTTGGTAGGGTAGAAGCTTGACCTGGTTGATTGATTTCTCATGGCCCTTTTCTTTTAACGCTTGAATTGCCTCCTCCGGAGTGCAGTAGAGCTCTGTTCCCGTCTCCCACCGAACCTGCAGACGCGCAGGGTACGGTGTCTGAAACTTCACCCTCAGTGTCTTAAGCTTGCGTAAGACTGGAGCATAGACCATCCAGTGTTGCTGGATCTGAGGGGGGCTAGTCTTGGTCAAAGAAAAGGTGAAAGCTGTTGTATTCTACCTTTTGCTGTCTCCATGCAGTCCTGAGCACCAGCTCCTTGTCTCTATAGCTTGAAAATTTTGCCACTATGGATGTGGGTCGAGCAGTCGGCATTGTGGTCTTAGCTGACAGCACTCTATGGCCCCTCTCAATTCTAAAGGTAAAAGATTGTGAGAGATCTAGTACATGCTGCAGCATATTTGTCAGCAAGTCTGCCATCTCCCCTACCTCCGAGTCTTCGGGGAGGCAGTATATTCTCAGATTGTCCCTCCTAGCATGGGCTTCTAGAGCTAGACATTTAGCCGCTGTGCTTTCCTGCTGTTGATTGAGTGCCTCTATGGCCTGCGAGAGGCATAGGATGTCATCTTCTGCCCCAGATAGTCTCTCTTCAGCTGTGGAAACTTGGGTCTCAAGTTTGGTTAGGCCTGCATGAAGTTTGTCGAATTCAGCTTTGTTTTCGCTCCTAAATTGTTTGATTTCTGTTAGAATTATTTCAAATCTGGAGCATGATAATGTCTCCAATTCTGTCTCCACATCCCTGCTTGCCATGCTGGATGGAGATTCTCTCCCGTTGTCGTGCAGGCTCATCTGCGGCAATCTGGCTTTTTGGGCACCTTTTTTGGTAGATTTAGAGTGGGATCGGTTTCTCTGAGTCCTCCCACTTCCAGGTTTGCTCATCTTAATCGATTCTGAATTAAATTTCAGTTTTGTGGGGGTGATCTTTGCCGGGGGGTCGCGGAGCTCTACAAACAGACTGCCATTGCGCCGGTGACATCACCGGAAGTACTGCTCGATATTTACTAAGGAGAAGAGGGGGATGATACCCAAGGGGTGAGGAAGGGCAGAAATGGGGGGAGGGGTGACAGATGGGAAAATTATGGAGG
Organism: Neoceratodus forsteri; assembly: GCA_016271365.2. Taxonomy (NCBI): domain Eukaryota; kingdom Metazoa; phylum Chordata; order Ceratodontiformes; family Ceratodontidae; genus Neoceratodus; species Neoceratodus forsteri. Next base: position 32,713,727 of record CM057456.1, read on the forward strand.
GTAAGGTTCTGGAGGGTTCGAGGGCACTGAGGGTGGGCAAGGTGCCAGTCCCAGATGGCATCCACCTCAGGGTACTGGAGCTGGCAGAGGTTCTTGTGGGACCTTTGGCAGACCTATTCAAAGCCTCACTACATTCAGGGTGTGTACCTCAGCACTGGAGGATGGCTCACGTGGTGCCCCTCCACAAGAGCATCCCCAAGGATGAACTGGGGAATTACAGACTGGTGAGCCTCACATCCATCGTGAGTAAGCTGATGGAGACTATCCTGAAGGAGAGGCTGGTGGCCCTCCTGGAGGCCAAAGGACTACAGGACAGCAGACAGCATGGCTTCGTACGTGGCAGATCCTGCCAAACCAACATGGTGGAGTTCTATAAGTGGGTAATTAGGCAACTGGACAGGGGCCATCCAGTGGATGTCCTGTACCTGGTCTTCAGTAAGGCATTCAACTTGGTGTGATATGGGAGGCTGGGAAGTAAGTCAGAAGGTGCAGGGATGGGTGCAAAGCTGGTGAGATGGGTAGGGAACTGGCTTCAGGGAAGGCAACAGAGGATGGTGGTGGGTGGGGAGCTCTCATCTCCAAAGGTAGTGATGAGTGGTGTTCCATAGGGCTCGGTGTTGGGACTAGTGTTGTTTGGGATATTCATTGCAGACATATCATTGGGCATCAAGAGCAAGATCAGTCTGTTTGCTGACGACACCAAGATAGGAGCAGTGGTGGACGACCTAGGGGGATGGCAGGGGCTGCAGGATGAACCAACAAAGCTGAAAACCTGGTCAGACACCTGGCAACTGGGGTTTAATGCCAAAAAGTGCAAGGTGCTGCATTTTGGGGTGAAGAACCCAAGGAGGAGTTACCAGCTAGGGGGATTGCAGCTAGCAGAGACAGAAGAGGAGAAGGATCTGGGGGTGCTTATTACAGGGTCAATGAACAACTTGGCACAATGTAGGAAGGCAGCGGCAAAGGTGAACAAAATGCTGGTTTGCATTGCAAGGGGTTTATCCTCGAGGAGGGAGGAGGTGATTCTGCCACTGTATAGATCATTAGTTAGACTGCACCTGGAGTACTGCATGCAGTGCTGGGACCCGTATCTGAAGAGGGACATTAAGTTACTGGAGGGGGTGCAGCGCAGGGTGACAAAGATGATCAAGGTGCTGGGGGACTTACCATACGAGAGGAAGCTGAGGGAGTTGAACATGTACTCGCTGGAGGAGAGGAGGGATGGGGGGATATGAGTGAAACCTTTAAGTACATGAAAATCATAAATAAGACAGGTATAGAGGAGCTGTTCAAAGTAAGAGAGGGGAGGGACACCTGGGGCCATGATATGAGACTGGAGGGAGGAAGGTTCAGGAGGGAGATGAGGAGACAATTTTTTACAGAGAGGGTGGTAGCTGGGTGGAATGTGTTATCAGCAGAAGTGGTATCCAGTAGAACAGTGGATTGCTTCAAAAGGGGCTGGGACAAGACAAGGAGGAGGGTCAATGGAGGGGAAGGGTGAGGGAGAGGCAACTGCAGAATAGAGGTGCCTCGCACATTCGAGCAGACTTGATAGACCTCGAGGCCTTTATCTGCTGGCAGATTTCGTATGTTCATATGTTGTAACCCACTGGATTCAAGATATTCCACAATCTTCTCCTTCAGCAGTGATTCCATTAACTTTCCCACCACCGATGTCAGGCTGACTGGTCTGTAATTTCCAGCCTCCTCCCTGCTACCACTTTTTTGAAGTGGGACCACATCTGCCCTCCTCCAGTCCTCTGGAACCAGTCCTATTTCCAATGAGCTGTTACACAGGACTGTCAGTAGTGCAGCCAGGCTGCTGGCCTGGTGGCACTGGTGGTTGAGGCGCTGATTGGTACACTTCACGCTGCATTGGCAACAGGGGTTCGGAAATGAGCCCATGCCGCTGGGGGTCAGCAGAGGGGAGAGAGGATTGAGCATCCAGAGGACTGTTCTCTTCTCTTGGGGGAAGGAGATCTGTCATCCCACTCATTGACTGCCCTCTGGCAGTGGCTGGAGGGCAGTATGGGTCAGGAGGCATGGTCTAACATCCTTACATCAGTAGGGGAGGGGGATGGGAGAAAAATGGTGGAAAAAGAGTCTGGCAGGCTTCGTGATGGTCCGCCACTCCTGAGGGCTGTCCCCAGGTTCTGGATTGGGTCTCTGGGTCGGGGGAGAAGCTGGCAACCCTTTCCTGGCCCTGCGGTGGGGAAATTACCGGGGACCAGTGAGGGTGGGAGCAGCAGGACCAGAGGGAGAGTCCCTCCATCAGGAAGGCCGTAGCCATCTTCCAGGGCTCCAGAGAGGTAAAAACCTATACGAAAAAAAAAGAAGTGCAGCCAGTACCTCCTTGAGTTCCCTTAATATGCTAGGATGTACCCTGTTTGGTCCCAATGCTTTGTCCACTTTCAGATTAGTGAGTCCCTTTAGAACTTTCTCCTCTGAAAAAGGACTAGTGTCCGCCTCCCTCCTAGACCCTGGAGTTACCATCGGAATTGTGGGCTACAATTCAGGGTAGTTGCAATTAGTGTCAATTTCCCTGAATTGCAGCCATAATTCATTGTAGTCAGATAAACACCAGCTCTGACTTGAGTCGAGCACCCCCCCCAGCACAGTCAGCTCCGTCATGAGGCTCACATGCTGCTGAGTGGACCTTTTTTATGTTTTTTTTAATTTTTAAAACTGTAAGCACCATAGCCAACCATATTGTGCCTCTCTAGCTCTGGCATGAAAGGTCTCCAATCAGTGCAGAAAGGGAAGAGCCAGGAGTCAGTGTGCACTCCACACATGTGCAGCAGTCCAGCTCAGTCAATTGGCACCTTGCTGGGGGCTTGCAAAATGAAGTGGTTGGTCAGTGGATGACAAATGTGCGTGGGGCTGGTCTGTTTGTCTGGATTGCCAAGTGGATGAGGAGACGAGTCATCTAGAAGCCAAGAAGAATGCACTAAGTCCAGTGTGTGTAATGTGTGGGGTGGGCATTGTGGGACTAACTAAGTGGTCAAGGCAGGAAGCACAACCAAGCGACGCGGCCCATCACATGATGAAGAACAGCAATAGTACCGGACAAACTGAAACAAACAAGGCAGCAGAGGCAAGAACTTTTTTTTTTAGTTTATTTATTTATATCCACGGCAGGGGGGAGGTTGTGCCTTTGGTTCCTTCCCCCTCCATCTAGCCAGCTAGGCTGCCACCGCCCCAGTCCCGGGCAGAGCTCATGACCACCCTGCCACTACTGTTCCCGGTCTCTCCACAGTGGGTACGTACCCCACCAATGTGGAGACCAGGAAGGTGGACCAGGTGGGAGCTGACTTGTGCGGGACCTCAGCAGCGCCAGCGAACAGCCTTCATACTGCTGGGGGGTTTCTGTAGTGTGGTTCCCCTGCTGGAGGAGGTGTGCCATGACACCAAGGGATGGAGTGTGCATGCCTCCGATGTGTTACTTTTCATTTGTATCTTGTCTTGGGGAAGCACTGGGCTATAACTGGAGTTTGAGTTATGTGCCAACAGTAATCTATGTAGACATGACATGTAAGTTTTGTTACATTCTGCAGTAATTGTGGCAGTGGGCATGCTGGGTGGTGGTTGTGCGACAAGTGGTGACGTGGCTCAGTGCCTGCACTAAACATCACTTTAGTGTTGAGTGCCAGAAGAAAAGAAGTCAGCTAGTGAAACAACACATGCCTGTTACTTAATCCTGATCTGTACTCCTGAGGGTCATGGTGGGGGGTGGGAATGTTGAATGAAGGGCGGCCGGGATGAGGGGGTTACAAAAGAAAACATAGAAATGCAAGTCAGTACTGCTGGGGTGTGTGTGTGACTGTCACTGTGTGACTGTACTGTCCTACTTAAAGATAGACTTCCTTTGTTTTGCCTTACTTATCACCAGCATGGCTCAGTTTGGAGGGACTGGATTGGATGCAGCCATGCATATGAATAACGAATAGAGAAAATGTTTTGAAAGATGACATCAAGAACAGATTGTAAAAACCACTCAAAGAACTTCATTTCACACAAGATGTCCTATATGACTCAAATCAATTCAGTCAGCGGAAGCAATACTTTACAGTGACATTCAGCAGGTGAAGTCTTAGATGATAAAGCATTACTTCACTTGGCCAATTTAATAACATGTATACAGTACTACTACCTTACTACCCGTACCAGGCCTTATAACACCTTTTTCCATTGTAGGGGGAGGTAGCTAATTGAAACTGGGAGGAAGCAAAGCTCACCTTGGGACATGCGTGACTGACTTTATAGTGAAGATTCAGAATGTGGTGAAGACTATGATTTATCTACTACAATTGGTGATCAAGAAATAGACTTTTTCAAATCAGTGAGACTCTGTGCAGGGGCACAAACTTACCCAAGGGAGTGGGATGGGGTGGAAGTAGGGAAATAGACGCAGGCAACCATGTAGTGGCCACATGCACTGCCCTTCAGTAGCACAACAGCATCAATTTGTCTTGTACTGTATAGTGGTCATGTTATTATTATTGTTGTATTTGCACTTAACCTGCTGGCCTACTTACCTGATCTTCTCCTGGACGGTCCCCTGCCCACCCCCTCCCTGGTTTCCTGTTTAGCCCCTTGCTCCTCACCTAAGGATTACCACCTCCAGGTGTATTGACTAGTTGCACTAGATGCAACACCTCTACATTCTCAATCTCTAGCTGTGGTGGTTTACGTGTTTGCTTTCTTGCCTATACTGTCGGGTTTTTGTACCCCGGCCCCTCCCTGTATGTGGGTCCGCAAGCCTCCTTGACTATGTACCCAGTTCTCTGTACTGATATTTCTCCGGCCCACCTGTACTATGGGCGGTTTGCAACCATGACTATGTACCATGTTTTTATGTTTTGTAACCTCCCGGGTCACACCTGAAAATGGGCATTTGTTGTCTAGTGTGCCTACCTGGTTAACAAAAACAAATAAATAATAAATAAATAAAACCTGTGTAGCACTGCACTTCCACTAATCACAGTTATATTCTTGTTCTGTTCGATTCATTTACCATTGTCTAGTGGGCTTCCGACTTGGGCTCCTATTTCTTCATATCTGGTATCCTATCATATTATTATCCTCTTCTTTTATCCTTTGCTATCTATGAAATTTATTATTAGTCATTATAAAATAGGGAGAGAAAATCCTCATCTCTGATTGGTTGTTACCTGTGCATCAAATATGTTTGATGCACAGGTAAAAACAAGATCTAAATAGCAGAGTCACAGTAAGGGAAAAATCAGTCTGCCATTGGAACAGTTTTAAAATGCCGCCATTTCTTTCCCTCGGTTAGCGAGGACAAAGCATCGGTGCATAAAATTGGTAGATCAATCATATCTGGCATATATTTAAAAATGAAATAGTAGCTTCATAAAGTATTTGGCAATAAAATGGTTTAAAAAATAATAATTACAAACTTGTTCTTCAGGTTCAGCTACCGATCACGCTACCCTTCCTTCAGCACATCTCCCTCTGTCCATGATGCGGTTTAAGTAAAGTTAAAGTATATTTTGAAAAGTATCTACAAACGAGTAGTTTTTTTCCCAGACCATGCTGCTGCTCCCGTTTCACGTCTCCTCCCACTGAGTGTCAACTACCAAATGAAAACCTCTCACTTAAGGTATTTGCACAAATCAGACATTTATCTTGTTTTTTGTTTTTGTTTTAATTTTCTTTTTTTCCATACATACTTTACGCCTTCTTCGGCACTGGCAGGCGGCTCCAGCCCCTCCCTCGGAGGGGACTCATCTCTCCGGTGAGGCTTTCCCCATGCCCAACCCAACCAGCCATCCCCCAGGGGTTGCCCCACTGTGACAGGGCTGGTGGTGAGGGGTGCTGGCCTCCCCCCAACCCCAGAAGCCAACATCTAGACTGCCATGGGGAGGCGTAGGCGCAGCCCACCATCATTGAACCTGCCAGCTCCTAACCCTTTCTTCATTTTCTCCCCAGATCCCCACATGTGCAATGGGTGGAGTGACTGTCTCCATATCTGCAGAGGCAGTCTTATGCCCTGTGCGTGGGTCCACCCCTTTCTAGCATCTCGCCTGTGCTGACTCGGCTGGGTGTCAGTCTACAGTGCAATGCTGGGTCCCCCCAACCCCGAGGAAGGAGAGCTGTTGGTGGATGCTCAATCCTTCCTCGCCCTGGCCAACCCCTGAGCAGCCTGAGTCCATTCCCAAACCCGGGCTGGTGGCATAGCATGAAGTAAGGCATCCAGCACCTCAGCCCTCTGCGCCATCGGGCTGGGTTCTTTTTTCTTTTAATTTTCTAAACCAGCTTACAGGTTCTCTCTGAGACAGTGGTGAGTGTCAAATATCAGATGAGAGAGCGAGGTTACCTGTATTAGGAGAGAAAAAGAGAGTGAGAGAGTGAGAGAGAGAGAGAGAGAGAGAGAGAGATATGGAACAATGGTTTCTGTACCACAGAGTAACCTTGCGCTCTCTTCCTATACAGAATCCTTCACACTACCATCTTGCAGTGTACAAAATTAAACTTCTTGATTCAGAATGTTTTACTATTATTAGAAAAAGTACCATAGCTACCATAGTACCGGACCAGAGCCACTGTGTGCTGGGTGTGTGTGTGTGTGGGGGGGGGGGATAGGAGACAGAAGTACTAACCGGACCACCGCTTCTCCAATTCCCCACCTGCTCCATCTGCAGTCCCCGACCACTCTTCCTGTTGCTTCACTCTGGCAGCTCTGGCTCTTGCACACTCTATTGTAGATACCGTCTTTTTTGCCAGTGCCACAGTCCTGTTTTAATCCAGCACCACATCGCTCGACTGAATTCTTCAATCAGGACACCCTCGTTACCAGTACCAAAAAAATAAATAAACAAAACAAATAGCCTGTCAGGTGGTGCTGAGGGCTGAGGTGCAGGTCGCTGCACCTCATGCCACGCTGGTGACCCATGTTCAGGAACGAGTGCAGTTTGCTGGGGGTCAGCAGGGAAGGAGTTGGATTGAGCATCCGATGGACTGCTCTCCATGTCCGGGGGTGCTCTGCAGTCGGTGCATGTCTGACTTCTGACGGAGGCTGGGGCTTGGTGCGGTGCTGCTGACCCTACATGGTGGTGGGAGCATGGCAGATGCCTGGTGGGAACACGTGCGGTTGTGTGCATGTGCCTGTCACTGGTGTCATTGCACGCTGGCTCCTGCAGGGGAGAAAAATGGAAAAAGACCCTGGTGGCTGGTCAGGGTGGCTTGATGGCTGTCCCCTGGTGCTCCATTCCCAGAGGCAACACCCTGAGCCATATCCTAGATGGGTGGGTGAGTAGGGGACTCTGTTGTCCCGCTTGACAGGAGGCCGGGAGCTAAAGGAATGAAGGCTAGGGATGGCGGCCAGATGAGAGGCCAACCAGGGCCGGGGAGAAAGTAGCAACAACAAAAAAAAAAATAAATAAAACAAATACTTAAATGACTTACTACATGTACTGTATGGGGGGGGGGTTGAACATCCTATCATAACTAAGAGTTAGCAGGCGGAAGGACTATTTTACCTAAAATTAGAATAACATTTTCTGTTTTTTTTACACATATAAATATACTTGTTTAGGGCTAGAAAAATATTTTTAAAAAAGGAACCCATTTTATAAGCACAATAAGACACTCCGGGGGTGTGTGCATGGAACAGATTTTACTGCACTTCCAGGGGCTGAAGGCACTTGGCCTGCAGCCTCATGCCTCACCATGCCCCTGGGCATACGGTAAAATCTGTTCCATCCACACTGTGTCATGTCTTGCTGCTTACATATGGCTGGCTCAGCTTCTCAGCATAAAACTGACATGTATGTAAGGACATCACTGTTGTCACAAAGTGAAAAATCTGAAATCTCCAATCTGACACATCAAAAGTGAGGTCTCATGGCAATAGTAAATCCATTGTTTGGAAATACTTTGGCCCTCTGTATGTTAAAACACAAGTGCCAGGTGCATCTTCAGGTGTCCCAGGTTCAGCATGCCCTCTCTTGCTAGATGACCTTTGTGGCCTTTGCTTAGACAAGCAGCAAGCATTGTATGCCAAAGGACAGTCATGTGCACACATCAGCAAAGTTAAAAGTTATGCTCTGCAGACAGTACTACATCCTTAACAGAACATCTAATCCATGTCCACAATATTGATGTATGTGAGGGTAACAAAGTCTACAAATAGAAGCAAAGTATGCTAAATGTGAGCCTTGGTGGTAGTGCTGCTGGTACTGTGTGCCCAACTTCTTCAGACTCTGAATTTGTTCATGATCTCTTGGTGTGGCTGTCATTGGTTATGATGCCTTCTGAGTCAGTCAGCGAAGAGGGCTTTAAACTATTCTTTACCAAAAAGTTCCAAACCTGAAAATACCACATGAGAGAAGTTTGTGTGGGAAAGTTCTACACGATATATACTAAAAACCAAAATTAAGGGTGACGTCAGGAGCAGTGCATTCTATCGGCATTATGTTGGATGGCTGGATCTGATAAGTACAAAGCTTGCCCTTATCTTGGCATCCACCTAGCCTACATTAAAACTGATTCAACATTTCGCATAGTTACTATGTCATGTAAAGTTCTTCCAAGCCATACAGGGGGAGCAGTGGCACAGCAAGTAAGCAGAGAGCTTTATTTATTTTTTTTTTATTTAGATCGCGGATTACAAATACCTTTGAACTTAGAGTTCTTTTACAAAGGTTCCACATCAGCAGCATAATACAACAGGTTAACAGAACAAAAAGTATGGTAACACAGTATACATAGAGAAAGGAGATCAACAGGTTCACAGACTAAACAGGGTATGGTAAAATAATTGTAAAAAAGAAAAGAAGCAATAGTTGACATTCACAGTGCATTAAAGAATAGAAATGAGTAACGCTAAGTAGTTTCATGCACAGGAATGCATACAGCAAATAGAAAATCAGCCAAAACAAGCTTTGCCAGTTACTGATAAAATCATAAGGTAAGTTGAAATTAGCCAACAGGCCTTGTCAGGACAGACAGGGGGTGGTATTAGGTAGAGGGGAGGAAAGGTGAAGGGGGTAGGGTAGCAGGGGGAAGGGGATGTCAGAGATGGTGCTAAGGAGATTTAACAGTAATCAAGTGCTAAGGTTTTAGATTGCCAAAAAGGGTTTAGCAGAAACAGTCACAGGAGCGAGTGGCAGAGAGTAGTCGCTGTAACTTGGATTTGAAAGGGCCCAATTTGGATTCGGAGGAGATGTCACAGTTGAAGGCATTCATCCAAAGAGGGGCTCTGTACGTGAATGATCTTTGTCCCTGGGAGGTACAGCAGTGAGGGACCAGAAAGAGCAGGGATTCAGAGCCATGAGTATGGCGCATATTAAGAGAGGGGCTGAGAAGACCTTGAATTCCAGGTGGTAGGAGGTGTAGGGTTATTTTCTTGGCCATCAGGCATGTTTGATATTTGATGTGATTTTTGAGCTGGAGCCAACCAGTTTGGGCATAGAGGTTGCAAGAGTGGGTGAGATGGTGGGCTCCTGAGATGAGGCGACACGCCTTGTTTAGAGCAGTGGAAATGCGCCAGAGGGCAGTTTCAGTGGCAGATCCATAGATTATCAATCCATAGTCAATAATGGAGGTAAAAACAGCTCTGTACGGCCAACCTTAAGGCTTCTGGTGTAAGGGAGTTCCTGTGTCTATAGAGGAGCTTGAAGATTTCTTTATAGACCAAACAGTGAAAATATTCTCAACATATAATGGAGCTGAAAACATGAAAAAGGCCAGCCGCACATTATGTGCAGAACAGTGTAATCACTATGTTGCTCATGCTTTGTATCTGTTGCTGATGACTGACTCCATGAATCAACTCAATGATGTTAAAGATTTGATTGAGAAATGCAAATTGATAGCAACTGCCTTACCTTTTAAAGACTATCTCATTGAAGAAGAAGTGGGCAACAGTAATGACAGGCAAGTCACTGACAGCCTCTTGGAGAAGACAGAAGATGCCCCAAACATTCTTTTTTTTAATTTTCTGTTTCAGCACCCCCTTCTCTCCACAGACAGCCCCACTCTTCCAGGCATCCTAAGCTACCTCTAGCTCCACCCCAGGTATCTCCCAGAGGGACCGATGGACTTCACCCCCATCCTGCCACAGTTTACCCCTGAGTGGGGAGGAGGGGGATCCCGGGATGTCCCCTTCCCCAGTCCATGAGTGTGTGTTGGGTGATCCATTTGGTCCCTCCTAGGAGCCCAATTGTGGAGTCTGGGAGCTGGAACCCTTCTACCAGCACTGCATGTGGAGGCTTTTCCTTTGTTCTGTGCCCCGGCCCTGAGAACACCACCATGCTAGGAGATCCTAGGAGACCAGCATGCCGAGACGTGCCTCTGCTCCAGATCTAGGCCTGTGCCCTCCCCTCCCCATCCAATCTGCAGTCCCACTGCACCACCACCACCTGTGGTCACCCAGGTGGCGATATAAAGATGGGACCTGCAGCCCTCCCTCCCTGGAGGTGGAGAGCAGTCCCTTGGGTGCTCAATTCACCTGCCCTGTCTGGCCCTCCAGCAACTTGGCCTTGCTTCCAAACCCAGGTTGCTGACATTGCGAGTGGTAGCTCTACCACTGTGCCGGCAGGCCAGCAGATGCCCCAAACATTCTTGTATTAGATTCATATTTCCTCACTGAAGACACTGTGAAGGATGAGGAGGACATTCGTTCAGATTCTGACATCAGTGATGCGGAACACAATCTTGAGGATCTTGATGGCACAGGCACAGAGTGACACAGCCATGACACAGACCCAGTTATCACAAAGGCAGCCTCAGCGTCATCTGCAATAGTCATAAGCAAAAAAGCCAAAGGACATTGTCATATAACTTTAAAGCAACAAATGGTTGGCCCAGTGGTGCTGAGGTTGAAGTGCTGGATGCCACACCTTGCACCACACTGGCGACCCGGGTTCGCGAATGACCTCGGGTCGTGGGGGCATCAGCTGGGGGGAGGGTAGGAGCAGGATTGAGCTGCCTACTGGCAGCTCTCCTCCCTTGGGGTGGATGCCATCCCACCAGTAGTCCTGTCATATCTGGGTGGAGCTCCAGTGGTGGTGCAGGTGGGTAGAGGGATGACTAGTAGGGTGGAGCATCCCATAGGGTGTGACATGTGCATGCCTCCACATGTATGCATCATGTCGGGGATGTGCAGGATCAAGACCAGGAGAAAAACACAAAACGGCAAAAAGTACTTATTTAAAAAAAAGAAAAAGTGGTAACGATGGAATTCAGCACTTGTTATGTTTGAAAGCATATTAGATCGTCATCGGGAGGCTGAGCAATCACTGAAACACACCAGACACAGTGACCCGTGCCTTGCAAAGGAAGAATATCGTATACTGGAAGAACTTAAACATTTTCGTCTCCCATTTAAGGAGCTGACAGAACTGGTCAGTAGTAATCTACCACACCTGGCACTGCTACCCCTCATAAAAAATGAGGTAGTGGAGAAAACTTGAGAGAGAACTTGTCTCCAATGAAAACGGGCAATCTTGCTCATCTGGATTTACAAGTATAAAGAATAAAAATGAAAATGAAAAACGAAAAATCACAAATAAGTCAAAAAGATCATCTCATCGTGCAGCATGTTTAACGGCTCATACTGCTAAACATAGACAGATGATTTCCAGAAAGTGACATCATCAAATTAGCATGCTTATTGGATCCAGGCACCAAAGAAGCTTCACACTGTCTAAGGAGAAACAGCTAGATCCTCCAACAAAATGCAGCTGAAGACATGAAGGAGTTGAAAACCCTGTCAATGACTTTTTCCACTAGTACTCCAAATAGAAATTGAAAAAAGAGCACACCCTCGATGTCTATATCCAGTTTCTCTGTTAGTGATGAAGACAGTAATGAACATGATACAATGTTTCATCATGAAGACGATGAACAGTTCATTCCTATGAGTAACAAAAGGAAAATACTTCAGAAACTAAAATGTAACTTACACCTCAATGAAGACAAAACAGCTGTGGAAGAAGAAATAAACTGGTATTTGACCATTAAACCTACAAGTGAGTAAAATATCCCATTGACGTTTTGCAAGAATAATGAACATCAACACACCCTCTGGCTCAGCTTGCCAAAACTTACCTTGGCATAACCGCATCAAGTGTGCCAGCTGAATGCACGTTCACAGTCACCGGATTAATGCTGAATGGTAAATGGTCAAGCAGTGCAGCATATCAGCTTACATACAGTATATGTCCTTTATTCATGATAACAATCCACTGTTCTTTCCATTGCCAAATAAAAAAACATAAGCCAATATCAAACAGAAAAAAATATTCGACCTGTCTACTATGATATCTTCATCTGCTTGCTGTCACCAAGTAACCACCTGGCGAGTCCCTATACCCACAAGCTTTCATTTATGGGCTTACAGCACTCTTCTATTGGCCTTGCATTTACAGAATATAGAACCACTTGACACACTTAAGAATTCGCACTTAGTCATTTTGGTAATGATTGTCCTACATTAACATTCCATACATCATCAGATCAGAACAGTAGCTGAAAAGCTAAGCCAGTCATTTCATTGTATCCTATTCTCTTAGGTGATAATGCTAGCAGAAAGCAGTCATTATTATTAAGGTAATTTATCTTTTCCAAGGTTACTTGCAAGCCCATGTGGCTAGGTACTAGTACGGGTAAATGTTATGTTATACCATGTTGTGAATGCTGATCTTTATAACTTGTGTGTGATGATACATTGCTCACTGTTAGTTTCAGATGGGGATGTATTGTGAAAGAGTTCTAGGTAGGTGTTCACCTTTACCAGGGTAAGCTTCGTTTTCATACAGGGAACTTTTAACATAGTTCAACTTCATAGCTGTTGTCACTTTAAAGATGTATTGGGGACTGGCCACTAGGCTAAATAGGATGGCAGCTTAAAGATCAGCTCCACAACCCAGAGGAAAATATCCTTTTAAATCCTTTTTCTACCAGCTGGTATTATATCCTCACTCTATTGAAACTTGTGGGGTAACACTCAAGCTACACTAATTTAGCTTCATTGATACAAAAAACCTTCATTTGCTGTGTGGAAATTGCTATTTTACTGAAGAGCCTCCTGGACGAGGAAGACCTGAAAATATGGCTGAAGGCCGCTTGCCACAAACCTGGGAGCAACCATCAGTTTAGGCGATGTTCGGCCAACTTATGGCTCAGATGGCACAAGTCACGGTGGCAACTAATTAAAACACCCAAGTGGTTCAAAATTTAGAAGCCAGGATGCTGCATACCGAACAGTGGGTCTCAGTGATGGAGGGGCATGTTCAGGACTTAAGGGCAGAATTAAGAAATCAACAACGGACCATACAGATGCTGCGCAGTAAGATGGATGACCTCGAGAATCGAGGTCACCATAATAATCTTCACTTCCTGGGCTTCCCTGAGCATGTAGAAGGCAAAGATACTGAGGGATTTCTACAGTTAGCCATTGCTGAAATGCTGCAGTTGGACCCACTGATACCGCTACAGGTGGAATGCGCACACCATACGTTAGCCCCCATGTCTCAGGCCCAGGACAGACCACAACCTATCATAGCCCGATTTATTGATTTTAGGGACAAAGAGAAGGTCCTAACTAGAGCTTGTGAGTTATAGCATGTAGTGTGGAGATCGAATAGGATACACATCTTTCAGGACTTCTCTAAGGATCTTGTCGGACAAACGCCGAGCATACTCTGAGGCAAGGCATAAAATGCACAGTATTGGACTGTCCTTTTCCTTGTATTACCCAGCCACGATGCAGGTTATGCATAATGGGGTCCCAAACAGTTCTGAATCTCCTGATGCACTTATGGATTTTTTACGGCACAACTGGCCACATGAATTCACCACCACTACCCCAGGAGCCCCTTCGGCAAAAACTGCTACCGACGGGTTGGATTGCCTCTACCAGCGGAGATCTCATCTTCAAGTGTGGACCATCCTGAGCGCTCTACATCTCCAGGGCAATCGATCAGAGAAAACCCACTGGCGTGGTCAGATAAGTAGTCATCCTTCTATTTTCTTTCTATTCCTGTTCTTTTAATCCCCCGGGGAGTTGTAGGTATGGGGTGAGTTTGGGGTATCTAAATTGATTGTCAGTGGACAATCTCCTTGGCTGACCCATCTGCTACCCTTTCTCCATGTTACCCATGTAAGGGAGCTTTCAAGCCACTTTTCACCCCAACCTTGACCCCCGACTTGCACTGCCATATGGCAGAGAAGATGCCTCACTCCTATACCGGAAGGGATTCAACGAGGCCTACTAACAAGCTGTCAGTGGACCCTGATCAAAGGTCCAGACACGTCTAGATGGCAAAGAAGGCCTTTTTTGTACCATCTGATTAAACAGCAGAAGTTTTGTGGGTTCTGCCTCGCTTACTTGTGTGTGTGTGGGGGGGTAAGGTCCGCTGGGAAGCTGTGTCATATAATATGAAAGTATTTGTCGGCATGCATGAACTGTTGTGCTGAATGGGTAGCCAGGATGTGTTTTATGTGAGGCCCTAAGTGGTGAATGGCACAGGCCTGTGCCCCTCTGTTATGTTTTTTTTTTTTTTTTATTTTTTTCAAGGGAGATCTCCCAGCCCCCGGATTGGGTGGCTTACAGTACACTCTCCAAGATGTTTGTGGTGAGAACATGTTGGCACCCATCAGCAATAACCCTAGGCTTGCTGAAATAGTGGACAGTCCCCCCCCCACTTTCTTTCCTGAAAACTCCCACCTCATTAGAAGCGTTGTGTAGTCCCTCTTTAACTACCCCAGCTTCTGAGCCACACCGCTGGAGCAGCTCTCTCAACCCTCTGGGGTTGCATTGAGCTACGTGGTCCAACCTTCTTATTGGGTTGCTCGATTCTCTCTGGGGGGGGACCTTCCCCCCGCACTCACCGTAGTGCTAAGGAAGGATAGATACCACTTGATAATGCCCTGGGAATAGGGGCTGGCCAACAGCAGGGCTCTGCGGCTGAAGAGATGCCTCTATATCCTCAAATTGCATGGTACACTGTGCACAATGTATATAGTTTGTTAATGTGTTTATGTATATTTGTTTCACAAGAGACACACACAGATGTTTTGTTTTTTGTTAGTTTAAGGTCATCTGGTAGGGGCAGGGTATATGGGCTTTACCCACTCTCTCCATATCTGGTGGTGCTCTATAAAAATTTGCCTCTTCTGGTTGGGCTGCCCTCGCCCCCTATCTGCTGGTTGTTCTTGATATATCTCTTAATTAAATATTTGCTCCCTATTACTAACAGGTGATATCACTTGTCTGACATGGAACATCAGAGGGCTTAACACCCCAAACAAGAGGAAGCAAGTTTTGGGCCACCTTAAGAGACTGGGAGTGAGGGTCGCCTTCCTGAAGGAGACCAAACTTACCAGGGGGATCCTGAGAGACTGAAGAAGGAGTGGGTAGGTCAGGTCATTCATGCCTCGGCCTCCTCTAGAAAGAGAGGAGTGGTGATTCTGCTTCACAGGCAACTACAATAGAAATTGCAGAGACAAGTGAGAGACCCTGAGGGTAGATGGGTGGTGGTACTCATGGATACTGGGGAGGGCCCTTTGATCCTGGGTAACATATACGCTCCGAATGAGGACTCGTCCTCCTTCTTTCACAAGTTGGCTCAGGTGCTTGGATCCATAGCTCTGAAAGATGCCCCCATTTTATTAGCGGGCAATTTTAATCTTACTTGGACCCTTTTCTGGATAGATCCCCTTCCAGTACTGAGCCCCACTCCAGGGCTGTAATGGCAGTGGCTCAATTACAACAAGATTTGGCCCTTACGGTCATCTGGAGAATATTTCACCCCTCCCAGCGGGACTACACCTTTCATTCCCCAGTACATAGTTTTCTTAGTAGAATAGACTTCTGGCTCACCTCTCCTACTATTACTAGTAACACTGTTAATATCCTTATTCATCCCTTAGTTATCTTGGATCATGCCCCTGTGCATCTTGCCTTTACATAGGGCCCCCCCTCTCCCTAAGTCTCCGGCATGGAGGCTGGACCCATTGCTACTTCATGACCCAGACTTTCCCCCTTGGCTTCAAAAGGAAGCAATGGAATTTTTTTGGCATAACCTCACAGCAGATACCTCTGTGGGTACCACATGGGAGGCATTCAAAGCTACTCTAAGAGGGTCGATAATAGGGTATGCGAGCCGGTGCCGAAAGAGGAGGGAACAACATTTGAGAGGGCTTGAACGACAACTCCGAGAAGCCGAGCTTGCTTTTAAGGCCCTTTGTGTCCCTTTCCTTAGGTCAGAGGCAGGTCACAAGGTCACCTCTCTGAAGATGCAAGTGAACGAGTTGGTCTCTAGAAAAGCAGAGATTTCGATCATTAGACTCAAGCATAAATATTGGGAAGGGGGAGAAAAGGGGGGTAAGCTGCTGGCACACCATCTCAAAAAGCAGCAAGCCGAAAGGCATATAGCAGCTTTAGAGGATGCAGGCAGTAGGACCCAGACCTTGGCGCAAGGTATTAATCAAATAATGATGGATTTTTACTCCTCGTTATATAAATCCTCCAGAGCCCCAGACCCCCTGGGGTCCGACCATTTCTGGAGTCCCTACATCTCCCCAAAATCTTGGAAGCCCAAGCTAATGCTCTAGATGCCCCGATCTCAACCCAGGAGTTGGCAGACACCATCCTCTCCCTTAAAAAGGGAAAGGCCCAAGGTCGGGACAGTTTCCCTATTGAAGTGTGGCAGCTGTTGCATCCCATAATCTCTCCAGTATTGCAACAAGTATTTACTGAGTCATTGCAAACAGGGTCTCTCCCTTCATCCCTTAAGGAGACGACTATTACTATCCTACCAAAAAAAGGTAAAGACCCTCTTAAAGTGTCCAGCTACTGCCCTATTTCATTATTGAATGCTGATAGCAAGGTGCTAGCTAAGATACTAGCTAATAGACTTAATCCTTTCCTTCCCAGTTTGATCCACCCTTCCCAAGTAGGCTTTGTTAAGGGCCGCTTTAGCGCAGACCATATTTGATCGTTGGTAAATTTAATCCATAAGGCCCAAACATTATCTTCCTCCGCTGCTGCCATTGCAATAGATTTCGAAAAGCCCTTAGTCCCACTCCAGGGAATCAATGTCCAACAAGTACTTTGCACTATGGGCTTGGGGGCGGGGTTTCGGGCCTGGATTGGGGCAATATATTCATCCCCAGCTGCACAGATACTCACCAATATGATGCTGTCTCCCCCATTCATACCGGGTATGGGTACCCATCAGGGCTGCCCACTTTCCCCACTACTTTTTGTATTGGCAGCAGAACCCCTAGCAGCCACTATTAGGCAAAATCCTCTAATTTCCGGGGTCCAGGTGGGAACAAGGGCATACCCTACTCTTATGTATGTGGATGACCTGTTGCTCCCTATAGGCAATATCGTCACCTCCCTCCCTCCCCTACTGTCCACCTTGTCAGATTTCTGTACATTTTCAGGGCTCAAGATTAACCAGGCCAAGACAGAGGTCCTACCTTTAAACTCTAAGTGTACCTCTCAAATGGTTACTCAACATGGGCTCCGATGGGCCCCGGAGGGGATTACCTACTTGAGCATTACTCTCTCCTAGTCTGCATAAAATCTGGGACCTGACTATGAAACCACTTTTTGCGTCCGTTCGTACAGAACTGGACAGATGGAAATCTCTTCGACTGTCGCTTGTAGGTAAAATATCCGCAATTAAAATGGTCACAGCACCAAAAATTATGTATCTTCTCTCCCACATTCCTTTGAAAATACCTCGTTATTGGTTTACTAAGTTAGACTCCCTGCTGGGATCCTTTTTGTGGGAGGGTAAGAAACCTAAGTACAGTAGAAATAAGCTCAGAGCTCATTGGTCGGAAGGGGGCTGGGGTCTTCCATGGTTAGAGGGGTATAAATGGGCCTTTCAGCTGGCTCAGATGTTAAAATGGTTCCTTTTCCCTGAACACAATGCTCCCCAGTGGCTGGATATGGAGAGAGGTATGTCAGCGTACTCACTTGGTACTATTGTTATTTAATCATCCCCCTAAGGGCACTCGCTCTCATCCTACTATGGGTCCCTCTCTGGAATATTGGGCCAAGGTGCATAAGAAGTTGGGCACCTCCCCATCTCCCCTAAGACTTATCCCACTATGGGGCAATAATGAGATTACCATCAATAAACAACCAATTGCATGGCCCCTCATGGGAACGTGGTGGTATCTCATTGCTTCGAGATATGCTCATTCCTGGTACAGATACCCTTAATTCCTTTGAGGGCCTGCAGAGCTCTTATGGGATCTCTCCCAAAGACTTCTCGTGATTCGTTCAAATAAGAAGTGCCATCCTTATGTACAGGCATAAGCAGAACCAACAGCAGCAAATCTCCCAGGTAGAGTCATGGCTGGCCCTAGAAAGAGGACAGTCAAGCTGGGTATATGCAGCCATTCGGAGCACCATCCCATCCCAAACAGAGGAATCCAAGCATAAATGGGAGAAAGCACTGCATGCCCCCGTTATGAACCTGGAGTGGAAGTCTTGTCTAAAACTAGCTCACGGGGCATATCCTGACACCAGTAGTCAATTAATACAGAACAAGATAATTCACTCCTGGTACAGGACTCCTGTAGTCCTCGCCAAGGCAAAGCTGGCTCAGTCTGACCTGTGTTGGAGGTGTCAGGAACTCCCAGGTGACCTGTTCCATATACTTTGGTCCTGCAGGCTGATCCAGCCCCTATGGTAGGCTACCTGTGAGATGGGGTCCAAAATACTTAGGAAGCCTGTGCCTCAGTCCCCTGAGTTGCTGTTATTAGGACTCTGGACCCCGGACCCTCACCTTCATCTCTCCAAGTTGAAACTACTTCTGATACTCAGTATGCAGGTTAAAAGACTCCTACTGTGTAAATGGCGGTCCCAGATAATCCCCTCCCTGGGAGAGGTACTTATCTCCATGGCTCAAGTTGCCAACTGGGCCAGAATATAACATACTGTGACCAATACTCTCTTTAAATGTACTGTCCTCTGGACTCCCTTCCTTCTGTTTTTGAAACCTAGGGAAGGAATCGGCTGAATAGGCACAACCATGCTACTATAATGGTCTCCTCTCATGGTGCATTTAGGAGCAAGTGCTGGAGAGATAGTTACTGAGTTATAGGGGACCCTGCTCTACGGATGACATGGTATAATATTAGTAAAGGATAGTATCTTCTCTGACAATGAAGACCTGTTTGCTTTGTGTGTGTGATCTCTTGTATTTTGTAGGCATAAAGTAGAAGACAGCGGCCCTGGACCTCTCATAATTTCTGATGCTTTGTCAAATACTGCAGAAACTAGCAGGATGGGGCCAGGTAAGATATGTTTGTATGAGTTAGCCATACTGCAATGCACCAACTGCTAATACTTTCAAAGTTAATCTCCAGCTGGATAGGTGTTGTACATCCAGGCACAGAGTATTATCCTACTGCTTACCTGGCTAGTATATTCAGTTCGTTACTATTCGGCCAGCATATGTAATAGTCTGTCAGATCTTTGCAATGTATCCGACTGTTTTAATGTTTGTATCATCTTAAGAAGTCAAATCAATAAAACTTATTAACCACAAAAAAAAAGATGTATTGGGGCATCACAAAGGAAAATGAACATCGTCCTATAATATAACAAGTAAGCATTAATGCCCGATGAGGGAGGCTTCTACTGGGGAATTAATGCATGGTTTGGGGGGTTGTGGCATGAGGCCTTGGCCGGGTGCCTACAACCACCTAACCATGCATTAATTCCCCAGTAGACGCTGACTCCAGAGGGCATTAATGCATTTGTAACATGGGAATATTTGCGTTGTTGTTTTTACAGTTCTGTTCGCTGAAACTGTTCAGCTTTGTGTCAGCGCCTTGAGATCCTGTGTTTTCCCCTCGATGTGTATTCTGTTTGCTGCTGTGACAGGTAGTGGTGCTAGATCCTGACCTGGTGACCCCATGATTAATAGTTGGAGCGGACATTACCAGTGATTAATCCCCGCTCCAACTTTGATCATGTGGTGCGTCTTGTCCAATGACGTTGCCTTTTTTCAGGTTTCTCTTTTTTGCCATGTTAAAACCTACAGTAACTACTCTGTTTGCTCTTTCTGAGATAGCAGACTAGGTAGCCTATTCTGCCAGCTTGTCATGAGTCACTCCTTCTTCCATCCATGGCTGCTGTGTTCACACTGTGTCTGCACACTAGATGCTGCCGGCATGCACCATGCAGTTCACTGGCACAGCAACCTAACTACTGTGTTTGCTGTTTCTGAGATAGCAGTCTAGTTAGGCTATTCTGCCAGCAACAGCTTGGATGTGTCGTGCCCAATCCAGTGTCAGCTCCAGACTCCTGTAACTGTCTGCGTACATGCTGTGGATGTCTCACTAACACATAACTGTGGTGGAATTGGACGTGGAGTTGCATTGCGCACGTACAGCCATGCCACTCAAACTGTACACCACAGTTACTAATACTGTACAAAACAAAAGTGGAGAGAGCATCCATTTGGCAGTTTAATGCTGGGTGTATTGTAAGGGAATATCATTCACCCAGTGTCTTCCTAAAGTTGTTCTAGTTCTTCACACTTATGAAGAGGTCCAAGGATCACCACATACCAGCCATTTAATTTACAGAGGATACTGCACCTGAAAGCCACTAGTAGCCATGAACTTATACAAATGCTTGCCATGCATGCATACCATCACTGTATTGAAGCCTGAAGTTACTTAATGTCTCCTGCGTTCAGCTGCACATGACTGCTTTGCTAACATTTTGTGTGTTCCTGTGTTGTCTGCCCAAGCCCCATCACTGAGCATAATACTGTTGCTAGCTTGGCTCACAGCCATGCTCAACTCATTAGTGCCCACTTTTGGCTCTTCCTCTTACCACCACACCCTGCCACCCCCCTTGCTAGGAGTGCCGAGTGCCCACTGCTTGCGGCTGTAAATTTTCAAAATACAGTGTGTGTGTGTTTGCAAATTTTGATCTTACATTTCACAACACTCATGTCATGTACGTGTAATACCCAGGTCCATCTTGTAAATGAATATTACTCAATGGTGTTTTGCCAGGTAAAATAAAGATTGATTGATTGATAATACAATGTAAAATATGGGTTCACACATGATGATGATGGTGATGCACTTATTATTTGAGTATATATTAAATGATATTACCATAACTCTATTTTTCCTACATAATCTGTTTCTTATACTATTCTTAAAATACAAAAAAACACCCAGGTGCTACATTTGTGAGACACCCACACAGCATCTTCTCTCAAGTGAAGTTGCTACATGATACTACAGTACCATTTAATTTGTGGCCTTTATCATTTAAAACACCAACAGCCCAACTGGGACATCTGGTCTCCTTACTCTTAGTCTTCTTCACATGTTACTAACAGTAGTCTGCTGCTGCAGATGTCTATGACTAATGGCTGTATGTATATCATGCATGATTTCTAACTAAAAGGATTTTTACAGCTGCATAGCAGAGCTATGCTGATGTATTGCTATTACGTAGCAGAGAGAGGGGACTCTGCAAGCACGTGACCAGATACCAAGACTGTGCCCTTCCATAGTGGAGTTGAAGCATATATGGTCCTCTCTATTCAGTATAGTGCTTTTCCTCCACCCTACATGCACTATTTTCCTGTTCCGCACTCACTTCCATTTTCGGAGCTACGTGGCACCCCCACCCTGTAATGTTTCCCTGGTTTCTAGTGACACCCCACCCTCCGATTGCTGACCCCACATTTCCATAATGTTTCCCTGGTGTGTAGTGGCACCCAACACCCTCTGATCACTGGCCCTGTATTTTCAAAATATTTCCCTGGTGTCTAGTGGCAACCCCCCACCCCAATCACTGTCCCCATTTTCAAAATGTTTCCCTGGTGTTTAGTGGCACCCCCTGACCTCCGATCACCATCCCGGTATTTACACAATGTTTCTGTGGTGTCTAGAGGCACCCCCACCCTCCAATCACCATGCCGGTATTTTCATGTTTCCCTGTTGTTTAGTGGCCCCTACCCTCCAATTGCCATCCCAGTATTTTTATGTTTCTCTGGTGTCTAGAGGCACCCCCTTCCTCTGATTTCTGTCCCTGTATTTACAAAATGTTTCCCTGGTGTCTGGTGGCACCCCCCCACCCTCCGATCACCATCCTGGTATTTTCATGTTTCCCTGATGTCTAGTGGCACCCCCCCACCTCTGATCGCTGTCCCCCTATTAGTTTCCAAAATATAACCTGTAATAGAGAAAAACGTCCCTTGATGTTTCTTCCCTGTAAACATGTAAAAAAGAAAACAGTCCCTTGCTGATCTGACCCCTGCCACCCCGATCCCCCACTCAGCAGTCACCACCCCACCACTCCATCATTCACCTGAAAAGGTCACAGGGTGAAGATCCACTCTCCAGTCAAAGACATGTCTTGCTGATGGAACCACCTACTGCAATATGAGAAACTAAGGTAAGTGTAGTTCAATGGGGTTTTGAACTTTGAGGCATAACTTTGTCATTTTTAAATATTTTCAAACCACATTTTCAACATGGCCTTTTTGGGACCCCACCTCATGACCAATGGCAGTGGACTTATGCGAATCAGGCCCAAAAGTTGATTTCAAGGTCACTTGGCAAAATCACCTTTTGGGTGGGATTTGACATTTTTCACCATTATTGCTTATGAGGTGGGGTCATAAGAAGGCAATGTTGAAAAATTAGTGTTGAAGTATGTAAACATGACAACATTACAAGTGTACGTTGACATTTTTCCACGTTTGCTCATAACTTCCATCATTTTAAATATTGTGACCCAAAATTTTCAGCCTAGCCATTTTTTCACACCACCTCATGAATATGACAGTTGTCATTTTTCAAATCCTGGTCAAAATGTGTTTTCACACCTGTGGTGTGGAGTGCCATTTCAGTGGCACTCAATCATATTTCAGCGGGGATCTGAACACTTTCACCAAAGTGGTTCATGAGGTGGGTTAATAAGATGGCTATGCTGCAAAGTTATGATTTTCCAGCCATATTGGCTCTGACCAGAGTTTGTTTTCACTGAGACCAACTTAATGTCATTGGGAAATTGACTATATTTGTTAATATTAATAATTCTCATCTGTGATGTTAGTATTTGAAGTTATTCTGCCGAGTGCATTTACTGTTGACTAAATCTTGATCAATTTTGCAGTTGCCTTCTTTCATTTTAGTACACTGCTGAGAGTAATCAGGTGTGCATATACTCTCGAAACACAGAGGCACCAGAACAAATTGAAAACTGTCTGGAGGCAACAGTTTTCTTTGTTGTTGTGTCTCAGCATGTAGGTGACAGTTACGAGACTGCATGTGTCTACCATGATTCATCTGACCGATGACATGATCCCACTACCACCAGGTCTATTAGTCAGTATAGTATTGTATTATTTACAGGTGGCAGCAGCAATAGCAAACAAAGAGGACAGCATCTCAGATGTATCAATACTAATCTCAATAAATACCTTCAAACTTGAATTGTGAGTTTGCACAACTAGGACATTAGGTACTCCGTATGGACTCAGTGCAGACTACTCATACAGTGCAGGACCTACAGTATCAGTCATAGATCAACAAAACAGTAATCAAATTGTAACATATACACATCTTCTCATGAAGTTAACCAGACGGACGCACAACAACTTAAACTGTATGGAGGCAACAGTTATTTGTTGTTGTTGTTCTGCCTCTTAAAAATCAGCTGACACCTTCAGGAAAACTTTAACAAAACATAACATTTAGACATAGTTCAGCTTGTATTTCACATTACTTTTGTATTCTTCCTCCCCAATACTTATTACTGAGGTCATCTGCATGAAAACAGGATATTTGCTTTTGAATAGTTCATCTATTCCTGTTGTTTTCTCCCTATCTGAGGTCATAATGCCATGCTTGTGACATCACAATTACTCTCATGGCAACAAATTATGATGTCACAACAGAGCATTATGACTTGAAGTAGGGAGTAAGCTACAGAGGAAGATAAATTCTAAGGGAAATCAAAGGGAAAAAATCACGTACTCAGGCAAATTTACTTAGTAATAAATAACAAGGAAGATATATATATATATACACACACACAGTGCCTTCAGAAAGTATTTACCCCTGTTGGATTTTGTCACATTTTATTGTGTTACTACCAGAATTTGTAATGCATTGAAATGATTTATTTCCCCCTTGATTCACACAGCATACTCATCAATTTAAAGGGGCAAAAATATTTTTATTGCGTAACAAAAATTTATGAAACATTAAAAACTTAAATATCTTGTTTACTTAAGTATTCACCCAACTGAGTCAATACTTTGTAGAAGCGCCTTTGGCAGCAATTACAGCTTTGAGTCTTCTTGGGTATGTCTTTATCAGCTTTGCATATCTGGATTTGGGGATTTTCACCCATTCTTCCTTGCAGATTTGCTCAAGCTCTGTCAAGTTGGATGGGGAGTGTCGGTGAACCTCAATCTTTGTCTTTCCAAAGATTCTCAATGGGATTCAAGTCTGGGCTTTGCCTGGGCCACTCAAGGAAATTCACTTTCTTGTTCTGAAGCCACTCCAGTGTTGCTTTGGCTGTATGCTTGGGGTCGTTGTCCTGTTGGAATGTAAATCTTCGCCCCAGTCCAAGGTCTATTGCAGACTGATGCAGGTTCTCCTCAAGGATGTGCCTGTATTTGGCTCCATTCATTGTTCCCTCTATCCTGACAAGTGCTCCAGTCCCTGCAGCTGAAAAGCATCCCCATAACATGATGCTGCCACCACCATGCTTCATGGTAGGGATGGTGTTACACGGGTGATGAGCTGTGTTTGGTTTGCGCCAGGCATAGCGCTTTGCATTCAGGCTAAAGAGTTCAATTTTTGTTTCATCAGACCAGAGAATCTTTTGCCGCATGTTCTCAGAGTCTGCCACGTGCTTTCTTGCAAACTCCAGACATGCTATTATGTGGCCTTTTCTCAGGAGTGGCTTCCGTCTAGCCACTCTCCCATAGAGGCTACATCTGTGAAGTGCTGCAGAGATTGTTGTCTTCTGGACAGGTTCTCCCATCTCAGCCATGGAACTCTGTAGTTCTGTTAGGGTGGTCATTGGGTTCTTGGTCACTTCCCTGACCAAGGTCCTTTTTGCCTGTTGCTCAATTTGGGAGGACGGCCTGCTCTAGGAAGAGTCTGGGTGGTTCTGTAATCTTTCCATTTCCTAATGATGGACTTGACTGTGCTCCTGGGAACTTTCAACACCCTAGAAAATGTCTTTATACCCCTCCCCAGATCTATGCCTCCTCACAATTCTATCACGGAGTTCTACGGGCAGCTCCTTGGTCTTCATGGTAGAGTTTCTGCTCTGACATGCACTGTCAACAGTGGGACCTTATATAGACAGGTGCATTTCCTCTGAAATCATGTCAACCATTTGAACTGACCACAGGTGGACTCCATTCAAGTTTTAGAGTCATCTCACAAGGAAATTGGATGCACCTCAGCTCAATTTGGAGTGTCATAGCAAAGGGGGTGAATACTTATCAAATCAAGACATTTCAGGTTTTTATTTTAAATTACATGTACAAAAAATTCCAGAAGTTTCATTCCAATTTGACATCATAGAGTAATTTGTGTAGATACGTGACAAAAAAATCCCATATAAATGTATTTTAATTTGAGTTTGCAACATCACAAAATGTGACACCGGAAGACATATGAAGACAGACTTAAGGAGCTTAATATGTATACCCTCGAGGAAAGGAGGGAGAGAGGGGACATGATAGAAACTTTCAAGTACCTCAAGGGAATCAACAAAGTCCAAGAGGATAGCATCTTTCAAAAAAAGAGGTGTGCAAGAACAAGGGGGCACAATTTGAAGATAGAGGGGAGGCGGCTCAGAGGTAATTTAAGGAAGTATTTTTTCACAGGGAGGGTTGTGGATGCATGGAATGGCCTTCCGGAGGAGGTTGTGGAGTCAAAAACAGTGGTGGAGTTCAAGCATGCATGGGACAGTCATAAGGCAATTCTAGGGGGTTGGGGTAGGATGAAGTAGGCTGCTGGTTAACTAGGATCTGCAGTTTATCCATTAGGTAGGGAAATGGGCAGACTGGGTGGGCCAAGCGGTCCTTATCTGCCGTCAAATTCTATGTATGTTTCTATGTTTAAAATCCAAGGGGGTGAATACTTTCTGAAGGCACTATATACAGTGTGTATATATATATATATATATATATATATATATATATATATATGAATGCAAGCTCAGTCGTAACTAATTATTATGTTTTTCAAAGTTTTATTTTTGGCATTAGTAGCTTTTTAACAAGGATGCATCATTCTCAAGAAGACTGTGTACGGTATGGCATGATGACTAACAGCTTGCCATTACACTAGCAGTGCAGTGCTCTGCTACTAACACATATCCTATTCCTATCCTGTCCTAACAAAATGTTTGGTTAATAAAGAATGCCATGGCTGAGACTGCAATCTGCGATTGCCATGTAGTCTACACTATGAGGCATTTATTTATTTCCATCTTCTAATCCACATTACTCCGTCTCCAGCTATGTGTCATTTAATAATATTTATTTATTTATTGTTTTTTACTTAAATATATATATAATTATATATCATTTTATTTTTATTTATTGTCTTACTGACACTGCCCTGTGTGGGTTGTGTACAACTGTATGGACAAAATGTGAATGCATTTTGTATGTGTGTAGTGGACCTGTTAGCAGGTGGTTTCCACCATATGAAATTTTAAAAAGAAGTTGCTGTATAAATAGTGACTAACATTATGTAAATGAATGCACTGCAAAGTTTTTTAACTAGTTGCACTCAAAATGTATCACTTGTAAGTACATAAATAAAATGTCACTGTGCCGAAGCTGAAAAAAGATGGTTGAAGTTTCTTTATTCAGTTGAAGTCGTAAATTTTATAATGGTTAAAAAAAAAAAACACAGTCACAATGTGTTGTAAGTCAGTCATAAATTGTTATTCAATGGACTCCGGGGTCTACTCCCTTCCTTCAGAGCTCCTTACTTTTTTGTGTCCTCCCCCTTCTCCTTCAACTGTGAACACTGAACAAAAGTATTTCTCCAGGATGTCTGTCTTTTTCTTGTCTCCCTTTGCACAGTCCCTCCTCTTCCCTTTTTAACCTTACAATTCCACCCCTGGTCTTCCTCTTTTCACTTACATACTAAAAATGTCTTTCCCCCATTGGTTACCACTTGGGCTATCCTCTCTTCTGTGTGTGTCTTCATGCTCCTTACTGCTTTCCCTGCTTCTCTCTGTTTCTCCCGATGCACCTTCCTATCCTCCTCCCTCTGCTTCTTATATCTTTTGAATGCTATCATTTCAGACTGTATCTTTTCAGCCACCTCGTTTGAGAAGCACAGCAGTCTCATTTTCCTCTTACTCTTTTGTTTGAGGCAGGGGTTTGTTGCCTATATTATGCCTCCTTTTAGCTTGGCCAACTGTTACTCCACTTCACCCAGTTCATCTCCCCCCAGCAGGTCATCCCTGAGATATTCACCCATCTTTATAAAATCTACTCTCCTGAAGTCCAGAACCATGACCCTTGTGTGGTTTGATTCCACAGCTGACCTTATATTGAACCAGAATGTGCAGTGATCACTGGTCCCAAGGCGGCCTCCCATCTTGACATCTGCAACACTGTCCTGGCTAGTAAGTACTAAGTCCAGTATTGCTCCATCACAAGTGAGTTCACTAACTAGTTACCTGAGGAGCATCCCCTGCAGGAAGTTTAGGATGTCCTGGCTTCTAGTTGATGTTGCAGCCGGGAGGCATCAATCTACATCTGGCAGATTGAAGTCCCCCACCAGCAACACCTCCCCCTTTTCTGCCATCTTGTCAATGGTGTCCACCAGTACCTTATCTAACTCCTTCCCCTGTGCTGGAGGTCTGTAGATCACATCAGTGCAAATAGTGGATCAATTCCCCTTTTCCAGAGCTTGCCCGGTGGTGCTGAGGGTTGAGGTGCTGGATGCCACACCTTGTGCCACGCCGGTGACCTAAGTTCGGGAATGGACTCGGGTCATTGGGGGTTGGCAGGGGCAGGGGAGGATTGAATGTCCGCAGACTGCTCTCCTCTCCTGGGAGGAGGTAGGTAATGTTGGCTGCTGTAGGAGTGACCCCTAGTGGTGGCTGGAGGTCCAAGGCAGTGGAGACAGCATAAGGGTTATGGGAGATGCGGCGGACATCCTGTGGATGGGTGCAGGAGCATGCCTGTCTCACACTGGACATCATTGCACGTCCAATATTCCGGGGCAACCAAGATAAGGGAAAAAGAACTGGTACCCGGGTAGGTGAAGGCCTGCTCTCCACTCCCAGCCATGTTCAATGCCAGACTCACCTGGGCACATTTTCTTCCTTCCTCTGGACTGCAACTTGGATCCTATATAGAGTGGCGGTGGAGTTGGTGGCCCCTACCTGGGAGGCTCAGATCTGGGGAAGCTTGTAGCTTGGAGGAGATCGAGGAGGATTCAGAGATAGTGCACCAGAGGGCCTCAGGCAGAGCAGTATACTGGGGTGAGTGAGCAGAGCTGGAGAGAAGACCTAAGGGACCAGTGCAGGAGACAAAGAAATAATGCAAAAAAAATAAAATAAAATTCCCCTTCTCCAGGGTGACTCACAGTACCCCCCCCCCAGATTCCCTGTATCTTGGTTGCTTTTATACTTTTCTTCACATAAAGCACCACAGTCCCTCCTTTTCTTCCCACTCTGTCATTCCTGAACAGAGTATAGCCTGGTATGACCATGTCCCAGTCATGGTTTTCAGTGCACCATGATACAGTAATGGCCACAATATCCAGGTCAGCCTCTGCCATGGTGGCCTCTTCATCCAGAATCTTAGTTCCTAGACTTCTATCATTCATGCACGTGGCCTTTCAGATTTTGTCACCACTCTGATTATTACCCCTCTTTTTTCCTTTTTGCCCTCTCTCTTTCCCCACGTTTTTTTTTTTGCTTTATTTATCTGCCTTCCCTGGCCTCTAGCCTGTCACTATGGACTATACAAGTCCCTGCTGCCTACCAGTCTCACCCCTGCTGCCAGCATCTGCCATCTGAGTCCCACTAGACCTGTGTCTGGGGGGGGGGTCTGGCTCTAATCCTACTGAGTATGGGGGAAAGGAGAAGTCTGAACACTGCCTGCCATGTCAGGTGCAGGGGATGGGAGTGGTGTGCTCTGGAGACTGTGGTATGATGGAATGGAGGCTGTCATCTGGCAAAACTGGAATCAGTCATTTTCCATTTTTCTGCCCCACCCACCTCCCTCCCATATAGGCATGCACTGCAGCGGCAGGCTGGGGCGGGGATATCAGGAGGTGTGTGGTCACCCACGCTGCCAAGGACTTTGCCTCAAGCCACCACCAGGAACTGCGAAGCAAACAGTACCACACGGGCCACCCCTCCAGGGAGGGAAGTATCTGAAAAATGCTCTTGACTCCCTCCCCACCAGCCTCTGCTCCTGATGACTGGGCTCGGGGTGTGAACCTGGGTTTCCATCGTACTGAGAGAACACCCATCTCTCAGTGCCATCTCCCACAGGTTTTTAATGCTCCCTTTTCCATTCCTCTTCATTTATACCACCCTGCTTCCCTTATTAATTTCCACCCTGAGGTACGTCTCTCTCCTCAGGTTCTCCCTACCTCCTACCTTATCCTGTGGGGAGGGGCAGTTACTGCTTCCCTGATTTCTTCTGCGACCCTCCTAGGCTAGTTTAAATGTTCATTGAAGTAACATTTAAATTGTTCATTGAGGACTGTGGTTCCCCTCCCAGATGGATCCAGGCCATCACAGCTATAAAGGTCCTTTTTCCTCCAAGTTGGACCCCAGTCCCCAATGTAGCCAAGTCCCTCCTCTCTGCACCATTCCTTTAACCATGAGTTGAAGTTCCTCATGCAGAAATCCCCTCCTCCCCCCCGTCATAGACAGGCAGCACCTCTGTGAAAGCCACTGATCATGATACCTGCCTAAGATCTCTCCCCAACTCCCTGAACTCCCCCTGCACTTTCCCAGCACCATCCTTAACCAGGCCATTAGTCCCCATGTTAGCATCCAGACAGCCAACTCTGCCTCGCTTCCTGCTGCTCTTGTGATTCACAGGATTCTCTTCCCAATCCTCCGGGCTGTGGTGCCACATAGTCACCTAACCTCCCTCTCCCCACTTTGTATTCCCAGATCCATACCCCTCACAATCCTGTTCTCTATCAGAAGTTGCTTCTTCCTCCTCCTCTGGGGCCCTCTACCCCCTTCTTAGAGTTGCTGCTATGGAGAAGCCCCATATCCTCCCCGTCCCTACTACAGGTGCCTCCTGCCAGCAGTCCCATCCTGCCAGATTAGTGAAGGAATTACACAGTAGTACAGTTGAAGAATGTGCCTGTGACCCCCCATCCTTCCAGAGCCCCCCATAGTCCAGCCACTCCTCCTCCTAGGTACTCTCTAAGGTGACAGTGTTAGATTTGGTGGCCCCAGGGTGGGGAAAGAGGTTGCTCGTATCCTAGCCAACTCGTTTTGGGGTCTAACAACCACCTCCCTCAACCCAGAGAGATGCATGCAGATGGGTCAGCATGACTGTCCCCAGAAGGTGTCTCTGAAAACTGCAGCCCCCAGCCACTGCACTGCACCTCTCCTAGCATTCTCCATTCCTACACTTCCCTGTGATGTTTGGAAATTCCTTTGCACCCTTGCTCCTGATAGAGTGTTGCTAGTTTACAAATTCATCATCTGTCTAGCAGTTTGGTATGATATCCTGGTAGCTGTGAATCGGGTCAGTAAACTGCTGCAGAGTCCATCTTTGGCTGTTCATTCTGCAGTGATTTCATTGAAACTACCACGGACATGCTGCATGACTATAAACAGAATGGGTTTGACAATGCACTTGTTGATGCCTCGAGCTAGCAGAGAAACTAGAAGTACCCTGTGAGTTTCTCCCAGCAAGAACTGAAAGGGCAAAGAGGCATTCTAATTGTGAAGAACAGCATCAGGCCATTCAAGGTTCATAACAAAAACTTAAGGTGGAGTTTTGTTAACAATTCATTGGACATTGTTTTGCCTTCAATTGATTAATGCATCATGCAAGTTATTGAGTATCAGAAGATATTTAGATTTCTATTCAGTATCAAAAGTTTGACTAGGATGTCTGAGGCAGTTCTAAGGGGGCACTGGAAAGCATTGGCAGAAGCCTTAAAGGACAATAAAATCATGGAGTGTGAGCTATGAAAGAACTGTCACATGACATGAAAAGTTTGGCAAGGTTCCTGCCCAGTGCTTTCTCCCCACTGAATACACTCAAGTACATGGCAGGAAAGAAACCTGAACTATAGTCTAATACAGCCGTTATTTTAAGGATTGTCCTGACTCTGCCAGTGACTGTTGCTACTGTTGAACATAGCTTTTCCAAGCTTAGAAAATAATTTAAGATCAACCATGAACCAAAAAAGGCTTTATGGATAAGCTATAATATCCACCGAGAATGCTATGAATAAAGAACTTGATCTAACAAGTATTACTGAAGAATTTACAAAAATGTAGGCTCACAGAGTATGTTTAAAACATTGGTTCCATGATGGATTAATATATATATAGAATAATGCATGAGGAGGAGAGCATAATGACAATTTCATGCACACTTGAGGTGTGAAATGATACAAAAGCCCCAAGAGTGGCACTTGAGGGTTTTTTAAAAGCATCCTACACTGAAGGTGGGCAAAAAATGTGAGTTTTCCACTCCTCCCTATGTGTCATTTTATGTAATTGTTAGTGACTTTTTTATGCCTGGCTACTGTATGTCAGGCATAATAAATAATCAGGAATTTACTTTCTCTTTGTTGTTTACAATAAGGCAATATAGCGTAGTGGTTAAGGACAATAAGCTACAAACCTAGAGAACTGGGTTTGAATCCCACAGCCCCCACATGCATACTATGTGATCCTGAGCAAATCACTTAACTTCCTTGTGCTCCCTGATTGCACCTGGAAACAAGCTTCGGCTTAGTGTACCTTTCCTGGTTAAACAATTTCCCCTTCCCTCCTTTGTTGTTTATGGCATTGGTCAGTCAGCAAGAGTGCCCTTATAGGAAAAGCTAGTGCATGTCTGCTGTTATAATCTGTGCATT
This sequence comes from Neoceratodus forsteri, assembly GCA_016271365.2. Classification (NCBI taxonomy): domain Eukaryota; kingdom Metazoa; phylum Chordata; order Ceratodontiformes; family Ceratodontidae; genus Neoceratodus; species Neoceratodus forsteri. The sequence goes on from CM057456.1 coordinate 32,745,830, forward strand.
ATAACAGTAAATTATAACCAGCTTTTTCTATGTGGAAAAAACAGTCACCGGTTGTTACATAGAGAACAAGCATTTGCCAATGCCGGATGTTCGCCACTGGTATAGAAGTCCTGGGGTACTAGATGCTTTGTGGTGCACTTTGTGGCCTACGAATTACCAATATTATGAGCCTGCATTTGTAAATTTCAATGCAGTCTCATAACTTTGTTGTTTTTTAATAGTTTTGCCCCAGATTTACAACATAGGCTTCTTATGACCCCACCTCATTAACAAGTACAGAGAGAAAATTCTCAACTCCTGCCTGAAAGGTGATTTCACACAGGGACAGTGAAATCACCTTTTGGGTTGCAAAAACACATTTTGGATAGGATTTAAAAAATGACAGGTGTCACATTCATGAGGTGCTATGAAGAAATGGCTATGTTGAATATTTGGGGTAAAAATATTGAAAGTTACCAAAGTCAAGAACCTACATTCGCAAAGTTCAATGCAGGCTCATAACTTTGTTGTTTTTTCAATATTTTTGCCCCAAATTTTCAATATAGCCTTCTTATGATCCCACCTCATGAACTAGTGCAGAACAATTTTCAACTCCTTCCTGAAGGGTGATTTCGTGCAGAGACTGTGAAATTACCTTTTGGGAAACAAAAACATATTTTGGCCAGGATTTGAAAAAATGACAGCTGTCACATTCATTAGGTGCTGTGAAGAAATGGCAATGTTGAAAATTTGGGGTAAAAATATTGAAAATTATGAACGTCACAAGCCTGTGTTTGCAAAGTTCAAAGTAGGGTCATAACTGCTGTTTTTCAATATTTTTATGCCAAATTTTCAACATAGCCTTCTTATGACCCTGCCTCATAAACAAGAACAGGGAAAATTTTCAACTCCTGCCTGAAAGGTGATTTTGCACAGCAACCGCGAAATCACCTTCTGCGACAGTTTCGCCTAATTTTACTGCAATCGCTCATGAGGTGGGTCCTAAAAAGGCGTGTTGAAAATTTTGGGCAAAATTATTCAAAAATGGCCAAGTTATATCACTAAGTTCAAAACCCCACTGAAATACATTGAACAGCATACCTGATTTCCTCAGTGCGTGGTCTTGCTTTGAAGAATGAAGACGTGTCTGCGGTCCATAGAGGATTATGGTGCTGGACCCCCAGTGGGTAAGTAAGGGCTTGGGGGTGGTGGGGTGGCAGGTGAGGAGTGGGAAGGTCAGGTGGGGGGACTAATGGCATAACGTACTGTACATAGATGGATGGTTTTCTTTTTCACAGCTTTAAAAAAAAAAAAAAGCTGAGGAATGAGCCTGTAAGAGAATTAAAGGATGAACTGGCACTAAGGCTACTTAGGACGTTTTTAAAATGTAAGAAATAAAGCAGCAAACTTTCCACCTCCTACGCCACAAAGATGTGCATTATTTGCCCACGTTTAGAATAATTGTTAAGCAAACCAAAATGTAAAAGTCAAGTGCACTTGGAATCAAGAAGTTGTATTTCTAACACTAAGAAAACTAAGCTTTCAGTGACAGTGAACCGCTAGTTGACAAAGTTATTCCAAGTTATTTTTTTTCTTTTCTCAGTTTGCTACGAGGTTATTGTGATTGACAAAGCTATCTGCTGAACTGTTCTCAGAACACAGATGTGAAGTCAATATAAGGAGAAGACAACACAGTCCTGAAAAACCTAAATTTCTCATGTTGATTCATAAAACAGCTGTTTTCAGTTCAAATCCAAAAAGTCGATTTAAAAAGAGAACTTTGCAAGAACTGGAATATACCCACCCTTTGCAGATGGGAGGTTTCATTAGGTAGCCCGTTTCCTGTGAATGCAAGTGTTTTTCTACAGATAGTCATCTGATGTCAGTTAAAACATTCAGTTCCTTCCTGAAGTGTTATGCAGACTGCTAGGGGTAACCGATAATAAAATGAAAGCATCCACTTCCTCCTGGTTGAATCTAAATCTACTTTGAACTAGATTAGTAATACAACCATAACAGAGCTGCCTCATATTTTAGTTTGGTTTTGAAATGCACTACTTCAATTTTACTTCTATTGGTTCAAGCATAAAAAAAGATAGTTTTTGTACTGTTACTTTTTGTGAAGTTGTTTTTGACTTGAAATATAGTTGAATAAAAGACAATTTGAAGCAGATACACAGTAACATGCCTGTTCACAGATGACACAAAACTCTGCAACAGAGTAGACAGAAAAACTGAAAAGTGATCTAGAAAATTTGGAAGAATGGTCAAGAGCTTGGCAGCTGGGTTTTAACGCAAAGTGCAAAATAATGCACTTGGGGCATATGAACTGGGAGGCAACATACCAACTTTGAGGCAACATACGAACTGGGAGGAGAGGTATTAACAGTTACAAAGCAGGAAAGGGACCTCGAGGTGATCATTTCTGATGACCTGGAGGTAGCAAAGCAGTGTGACAAAGCAGTGGGGAAGGCTGGAAGGATGCTGAGTGGCACAGGAAGGGAAATCACCAGCAGAAGGAGGGAGGGAGGTAATAATACCCCTGTATAGACCACTGGTTAGGCCACACCTCAAGTACTGTGTACAGTTCTGGAGGTCCCACCTCTGTAAAGACAGAGGGTGGAGGCAGTACAAAGGAGGGCAACCAAAATGGTGCATGGCCTACATCGTAAGCCCTGTGGAGTAAGCTCAAGGAACTTAACATGTACTCCCTGGAGGAAAAGAGGGAAAGGGGGATATGATAGAGACATTCAAATACCTCACAGGCAAAGCAAGGTACAGGTGGGAAGCATTTTCCACAGAAAAAGATGCTCAAGGACAAGGGGTTATGCTATAAAGTTAGAAGGGGAGGCTCAGAGGAAATGTGAGGAAATACTGTTTCACAGAGAGAGTGGTGGATGCATAGAACAGCTTACCAGTGGAGGTAGTGGGGGTAGAAACAGTGACAGGATTCAAGAAAGCAGGGGATAGACACAGAGAGATCTTAGCGGTGGTGGTAGGGGGAACCGGAGACCGAGTAGGGTCCGTGGTGACACTATAGGTAGGGAAAATAGGACAGACTAGGTGGGCCATCGGGTCCTTATCTGCCAACAGATTCTATGTTTCTATGTAATATGGAATTATGGTTTAAAGATGTGGGATTCATAGGTTTCATAGGTTATCCAGAGCAGAGAAGACATGGAGTCCATAGTGCTCGCCATTTAATAGTACCCCCTTATGTTTTTGCTTATTAAATGCTAATCCAGCCTGTGCCTAAATTCATCACAAGGTTTACTGGCCACCACCTGTATGGGAAGGCTGTTCCATACTTTTTGTATTCTTACTGAAAACCAGTATTTCCTTCTATTAGTTTGATATCTCTTGTCTGTGATTTGTAGGGGATGTGCTCTTATGCTATAACTTTGATCCTTAGTATCTAGGTCTAGTTAATCCCACAGGTCAGGGTCTGAAAAAGCTTTATACACCAGACACATGTCCTCTCTTAACCTGCGGTATTCCAAACTGTACATTCCCAACTCCTCCAATCTCATTTCAGTTCATTTTGTTTTTATTTGTTAACCGGGTTAGGACTCTGGGCTGAAGCCCTTTTTCAGGACCGACCCAGACGTAAAACATGACAAGCAATACATCAATATACAACATACTAAATTTACAAATGACACAATCAGACTGTGCTAACAAATATTGTTTAAACTTTACTTTAAAACATTAATAGGACTTAATTAACCTTAATGAAACTGGTAATCTATTCCAAAGTGAAGAAGCCTGGTGATCAAATACTTGTAGGCCATACTTATTTGTATTCCAGATCTTGTACCCTCTAATAAGTTTGGTTGCCCTTCTCTGTTCTCTCTCAAGAGTCCTACTTTCTGTTTTTCCACCTGGGGCTCACTGCTGAGCACAGTACTCCATATATGGTCTAACCAGGGAAGTATAAAGGGGTATTATAACCTCCCTGTCTCGGCTCCTGATATGCCTTCTAATGCAGTTTAAAACACTGCTCACCATTTTGACAACTTGGTTACAGTGTATTTTACTGCCAGATTGTTAGATGTTCTGACTCCCAGGTCTCTTTCGTCTATGACTTCCCTCAAAGTTGTTTAATTTAATCTATACCTGTGTTTAAGATTTTTTGTACCCAAGTACATTACAGTGCATTTATCGGCATTAAAAGTGAGTTTGTGTGTTATCGTCCACTCTTCCAGTTCTCCCAAGGCCGTTTGGAGTGTGTCTTCATCCTTGCTATTATTGACCTGTAGGCCCAGCCTGGTGTCGTCAGCAAATTTGGACACCGAGATCTCCTCCTTGGGTTTCATAGAGAATATATAGATATTAAACAAGGCCAGTCCCAGAACGGATCCCTGCGGGACCCCGCTAGTGACTTTAGACCAGTCTGAATGAGTTCCTCTAATGTGTACTCTTTGTTTCCTAACAGTTAACCAGAAAGCAGTCCATTTGCTAATGCTACCTGGGATGGCATGCTTTATTAGGGCATCGAATAGTTGCCCATGTGGGACTTTATCAAATGCTTTAGAGAGGCCCAGAAAGATGACATCCACTGACATTCCATCATCTAGTGCACTGCTGGCCTTGCTGTAAAACTCGAGGAGGTTGGTCTGACAAGAGCATCCTTTGGTGAATTCATGCTGGGTGTGGTCTATAGCCCCCCTTTCCTGCATATATTGTACCATATAGTTCTTAATGATCACTTCCAAAACCTTCCCTAAAACAGCTGTCAGGCTTATAGGCTGGTAGTTTCCCACTTCATGTTTGGACCCCTTCTTATGTATAGGAACCACCTCTGCTAGTCTCCATACATCAAGCACTTCTCCAAATACTAGAGATGCCTGGAATATGGCTGTAATAGGGCCAAACAACTCATTAACCAATTCCCTAATAATTATTGGATGCAGCCCATCTGGTCCTTGAGCTTTGTTTGAATACAATTTCAATAATCTCTCCCTGACATTACTATGGTCAGTGGTTAGACAGGGTTTACCTGTTGCTGGTAGGTGATTTTTAGTACTACTGGAATTGTCATTGTAGACTCATGTAAAAAAATTGTTAAATTTTGTGGCCATTTGTCCATTTTCAGTGACAGTTGAGCTGTCATTGTTTTTAAGTGGTCCAATAATTTTGACCCCTCCCCTTTTATTGTTTATATAAGAGTAAAAAGATTCGTGGTTATCCTTAACTTTGCTGGTTAGGCGTAGCTCGTGTTTTTTTCTAGCCTGGGCAATCACCTTCTTAGCTTGTTTAAGGGTTTTGTGGTATATACCCCAGCAGGGTGCACGTCCACTTTTCTTGGCCCTTGCATATGCCTTGTTCTTTCTTTTAACTGCAGCTGACATCCATGCATGTGATGTTCTAGGTCTATTTTATTTCTTGCGACAAGGCACATGTTTTTTAACTGTTGTAGTGATCTTGTTTTCAAAGGTGGCCCACATCTGATTTAGTGTAAGGTCCTTGAAATCATCTTCCCATGCCCATGTTGTCAAATCCCTACGCATGCTACTCCAGTCAGCCTTACTGTAGTTATAGATGATGGTGTCTCCCATGATGTTGCCTGTGTCACTTAATAGAGTAAAACTGACTATGTTATGGTTGCTTGATCCTAACGGGGTGGCGACTGTACAACTCTGTATAGCTTCAGTCATATTACAGAGGACTAAGTCCAGAATGTGATCTCCTCTGGTATTTTCAATCACATATTGCTGTAGCCCTGCCAAATTAAATAGTTCCATATAACAGAGCTCTATGGCGGAGTTGGTCATGAGGTTGGTCCAGTCAATACCGAGCAGATTTAAGTCCCCTAGGAGAATACAGTTGGTCTCTGCTGTGAGTGTTTTTAAACTACCCAGGAGTGCAGTGTCATCAGTGAGTGAATATGAGGGAGGTCTATATACCACACCTATTTTTATTTTTGGTCCATAGGTAGGGGAGAGCCTAACCTAGGTTAATTCCAGAGGGTCCCAGTGGCTGGTGTCAATTTGCTCTGATGTAATTTTGTCTGATATGTATAATGCCACTCCTTTTCTCTGACCTCAGCCCTATCCCTGAAGAAAAGTAAATATCCATGGATCTATTTATCCCAGTCATCATCCCTATTCCACCATGTTTCAGTGATGGTGCAGATATGAATTTTATCCTTGTCCAGGATATATCTAAATTTGTGAAATTTATTGACTAGGCTTCTGGCGTTCAGTAGCAGGCAATTAAAATATTGTTGGTTTGTAAATGTAGTGGGTTTGTCCCTGGTATGGGTAGGTGTCTGCCCCCCATCCCCCCTTGCTAGTGGTTTAAATGGTGGTCAATTAATGCCCTGAGTTTGTGTGCCAGGATTCAGACCCACACTAAATTTATATGGAAGACAGTATCTGGTTAGAGTGCATGATTGTGATCCACAGTAGGTTTGAATCCCACCAAATCACAAATACTAACTAGCTGTGTTACCATGGCAAGTTCCTGGACCATCCCATGCCTAAATCCATCCACCTTTAAAACTGGGAAGATACTAACATACTAAAATGCCGGCAGAATAGGTCTAATGGTCTTTGACATCTGCTTGCTTGGTCAGCCCCCACCCTGGGAGCTGACCTTGCTGCCCCCCTCGCCTTCTCTGGCTTCTCTCTTCCCAGTTCTGGATATTCTCGTTGTATTGGATTTTGCTTCCAGAATCCTTCCCCTGTACCTGTCCCACCCCCCTCTTGAACCCCTCCACTGTCTCTCCCTCCAGCAGCCCCCTAGGCAGCGCATTCCATGGCTCCACCACCCTCTCAGTGAAGTAGCACCTCCTCCTCCTTTCTCCCCTGAATCTTCCCCCCTCCAGCTTCCACCCATGCCCTTTAGTGGCCCCCTCCTCCTTCCTTCGAAGCACCCTGACTGCTCCTCCCCTATTTACCCCCTTCATGTACCTGAAGACCTCAATCATGTTCCCCATGTCCCTTCTCTCTTCCAATGTGTACATATTTAGCTCTTCGAGCCTCTCCTCATAGGTCCTGTCCCCCAAGCCCCAAATCATTTTGGTTGCCCTCCTCTGGACCCTCTCCAGGAGTTTAATGTCCCTCTTTAAGTGTAGTCTTCAAAACTGCACGCAGTACTCAAGGTGCAGCCTCACCAAGCAGTTATACAGAGGGAGTATCACTTCCCTCCTTCTGGAGGTGATCCCCCTAGCGATGCATCCCAGCATCCTGTTGGCCTTGGCTGCTGCCCTCCTACAAGTCTCTGAGTTGTTCATCTTGACATCCACAACCATCCCCAGGTCCCTCTCAGCCATCAAGACTTGTAGCATCCCCCCCCACCGGTGTACACTTGGCCCGGGTTTCTGGCCCCCAGGTGCAGTACCTTGCATTTCTCTGCATTGAACCTCAGCTTCCACTTTCTAGACCATCTTTCCAGAGCCTCCAGGTCCCCCTGTAGGGCCACCCTCCCCTCCTCCCTATCCACCACCACCCTCAGCATTGAGTCATCCGCAAAGAGACTCATCTCACTCCTGATACCTGTCCTTATGTCAGAGATTTACGCATTAAACAGGAGGGGCCCAAGGACTGATCCCTGTGGGACCCCACTAATGGCCCTCCTTGTGGATGAGACTATCCCACTAACTACGACCCTGGAGCCAACTGCCTATCCATCTGATCATCTGGTTTCCCACCCCCCATTTCTCCCAGCTTATCCAACAGGCCCTCGTGAGGAACAGAGTCAAATGTCTTGCTGAAGTCTAGAAAGAGGACACCCACTGGTCTACCCAGGTCCAAGGCACTCATCACCCAGTCATAGAACTCCACAAGGTTTGTCTGACACGATTTTCCTGGGATGAATCCAGGCTGTCTATCGTCCAGGCACCCTGACTTTTCCAGGTCCCTCCCAGCCTCTCCTTGACAATGCCCTCCATCACCTTGCCCACCACTGATGTCAGGCTGACAGGCCTGTAGTTCCCTGCCCCCTCCCTTGATCCCCCCTTGTGGATAGGCACTATATGTGCCACCTTCCAGTCCTGGGGCACCCACCCTGTCCTCAGAGAGATGGTGAAAAGCTCCGTCAGGGGTTTCACCAGGACATCCGCAAGTTCCTTCAGCACTCTGGGATGTAATTTATCTGGCCCTGGTGCTTTCTCTGTCTTAGGGGACCTGCTGGCTTCCCTCACTCTCTCTGCTGTGATTTCCACTTCTGCTACCTTTTTTCCCTGCTTAGCCTTCCCCCCTCCTGCAAGTGATGTCTTCTCCTCTCCCCTCCCCAGACCCGCCGATCGGTAGGGGTCCCCCCCAGTATCACTGTCTCCTCCCATGTATGATGCAGCACCCCCATTTTCCTTGGTGAAAACTGAGGTGAAGTACTCATTTAGTACCTCAGCCTGCTCCCCTGGGTCTTGTGCCCATCTCTCCCCTGTTTTAATCCTGCTAATCTGCCCCTTCACCCTTCGTTTTTCCCCAATATATCTAAAGAACCCCTTGTTCCCTCTCCTAATTAAGTTCTGCTCCTTCCTTGCCTTATCCACCCTCACCACCCTAGTGGCCCTTCTAGCCATCAGCTCGTACTCCCCTTGATCCCTTTCACTCCTTGAGCACTTGAATTGCCTATAGGCTGCCTTCTTTCCCCGCACCACCTCCTGGACCTCCCTGGTCCACCAGCAGGGTTTTTGGACCCTACCGCATTTTCATCTTACTCTTGCACAGGTGCTGGTAGCATCCTGCACCCCTCTCCTGATGATTTCCCACCTACTGTCAGAGTCCATGTCTGGCCCAATCACATCCAAATGCTCCTTAAGGATCCTTCCCATTTCCTTAAAATCCGCCCCCCGAAGTCAGTTACCTCCATCTTTGTGCAGCCTTCTACCCCTCCTAGGTCCAGGCAGAACCAGACCATGGCATGGTCACTCCCCGCCAACGGTTCCCTTACCTCCAGGCCCCCAATCTGGTCACTGTCTGCCAGGACCACATTCAGTACCCGTGCCTCCCTGGTCGCCTCCCCTGCTGAGTTAGGAACACGTCTTGAAAGACATCCAACAACCTCTGTTCCCTGGCCACGAGGATGTCATAGTCTCCCAGTCTGTTCCCAGCATGTTTAAGTCCCCCAACACCACCACCCTTCCCCTGCCCAATCTGCAGTGTCTCCCAACATCTGCCACCTCCAGCTCCTCCGCCAGTGCAGAGGATCTATACACCACTCCTATTTTTACTCTCTTGTCCCCACTTGTTATCAAGGTGACCCAAATCGCCTCCACGGTTCCCTCTGCCTCCTCTACTCCCCCTATGCCAATGCAGTTTTTGACTATCATTGCTACCCCATCTCCCCTTCCCTCCCCCCTGTCCTTCCTGAACATAGTGTAACCCTCCAGGTTCAGGTTCCAGTCGTGTCCTGCGGTGGGCCAGGTCTCAGTGACCGCTGCCACATCCACCACTCCCTCAGTTAGCATCACCTGGAGCTCAGGCATTTTATTGCCCAAGCTCCTGGCATTTAGCAGGATGCAAAACTATGATGTAAAATACATGTTTACATACAATTGAAAGATCTGGAGTGAATAAATTATAAAATAAAACTGCTTGCCTGGCCCAGTACTATTATTTGTGCTAATACTGTATTATATGTTTGATACAAATTTTACTGGATGATATGTATCAGTTTATATCTCAGGAAGTCACGTGTTTTAGATGGACTGAAGAAATTAGGATTAGGATGACAGCTGCCACCAAATCTTCCATTTCCTTGGCCCCATGTAATGGGAGGGAGCGCTGAGGTCCGCTGCGCTATTTGTGCCTCCAGGTGCTATGGAGACACTTCCCTGGTCTGGGAGTAGCCTAGGAATGGACCGGGGATGTAAATTAATATGGTCACACATGCCACAGCTGCACATACATGGCCCTAAGCATTAAAGGAGCCCTGGCTCCCTTAGCTGTATGTAAGGTTTAGGGCCACGCATGCGAGGCCATATTAGTTTACATCCCTGGTCCATTCACAGGCTACTCCCAGACCAGAGAAATGTTTCTGTAGCGCCCGGAGGTGCAAACAACACACAGAACCTCAGCCACCCCCTTTACCTGAGGCCGAGGAGCCAGAAGATTTGGCGGCAGGTGCTGCAAAGATGGGGAATGGCACCAGGCTCCCATCCCACCATGGTCACTGGAAAAAATCCTCTGGTTCCATTTCAGCAGTTTTGGGGACCAGAAGCAGAAACAATGCAGTGGGGCAATTAGGCCACAACCCACTAAAGGTAAGCCCCAGATTAGGGAATGCAAGTTACTGTCGCGTTTATGGCGGTGGCTGCAACAGACATCAATGAATGTTTTTCTCTTTTGCAGGGTGTATTTAAAAAAGCAAAAGGGGTGTGGGATGGTGAGTGCTGAGAGGGAGGGTTGGGTGGGGGACAGTTACAAGGGCACCAGTAACACATATTGATGGATGGTTTTCTGTGTTACAGCTGGTGTCTGCAATAGTGTGGGGCATGTTTGAAATTCCTCAGCAGGCTGATCATAACAGATCAGCTTGCTGGGCACTGTACATCAAAGGGAAGAGCTGACCCATGATTGGGTCGGCTTTTCTTTTTCAAGTATAGGACTTTTCTGCCTAGCAAGCCAAAATTCTGTCATGATCAGCCCAGCTGATGATTGTTGTGATGCTGCTGCGCCCCTTGAAGACTGCTCAGCATTGAACTGACAGTGTTACATCTCTCAAAACCCAACTCTCATAACAAAGTGTTTGCTGTGCATGGCGGACATAATAATGTATGTGTTAGAGTGTGTAACAGGTTTTGTTTTACACACCCGAGGTGTGTGATACCACATTAACCACCAGACTGAAGTTTGAGTGGTTTACAGAGTATTGGTATCATACAGTGAGGGTTTGTAAAAAAGGAAAATGAGTTACGACACTGTAACCCATATCTTCTTTTTTATAATTATTGTTTTTTACTCATGTCATTTTCAGGCAAACGCAGCAGGAATCCAGAAATGTGCTTTGTTTCTTTCATTGTTAACTGTTTAACTTGATCTGTTTTTGGCTGTCATCATAAGGTCCGTTAAGGCTACAACCAAGAAAGAGAGGAGAGAGAGACCTGTCATTGTAACTCACAGCTCCTGCACAGCTGATGTGTGTGATTACAATGCTGAGGAGGGCGGGCTGCAGCTGCAGAGTACAAGGCGAATTGCATTGCACCTGCTTAAGTGTAACGAGGGGAGTATGTGATGAACAAAACACTGATTTTGGGTTGTTATGGAGGGCAGACAGTAATAATATAACATGATTTGTCACTTGAAGGGACACTATCAACCTTTTTTGCATCATATTATTTCTTGTTGAAAACTCACATTTTATGATTGCTTACGTTCTCTAAAATTCATCGACATTGTTGGCTGTTTGATCTGCTTTGTTTCTTGGTAGAACTGAAGTCCATGGAAATGGTGCAATTGTACCCAACCTTGTTTTGTTTCAAATCCTTGCTCTACTCTTATTGCATACATCCTGATTACTAAGAACACCCACAAGCAGTGCAGCCACTCATGATGTAATAGTCTGCTTTCCTTCCACAGCATCATGAGTGGCTAGATTGTGTTAAGGGATTCTCAAGTGCAGGCAAGATGCAGTGGAAGTTGACCCAAGAATGTAATCAGACATGTTTTTGTGTGGTAACACCAGTATGGTCGTAGTCTGTTTTTTACTTTTAAAAAGAAAACAAGAATCGGAATCAAACAACCAGCTCCATCAGCAGTCTCTACAGAATGTGAGCAATCATAACATGCATTGTTATGTTTGCTTGCACGCATGTGCAAGAAACATAGTGCCATCATCCGAGATTTTGGAGGTGTGTCACCTCCTCCACCAATTCAGTCAGTGTGTTGGATGGCGCGGCCCCTGTAAGCCAATGCATGCTGGAGCTGTCTATGACAAGCTCCAAAATGCAGTGGCATACAGTTGAAAGGGGGAGCTACGCTTCAGTGAGCAGCGATAAGGTATAAGCTGCTCATGCACAGCTCCCTACACACACCACCTACCTGGCAACACGCATACTGTGCTGCCTCCCCATACCGTATAGCCGGCGGGGTGCCCAATCCCCCGTCGACTTGTGCTGCGCTCCCCAAAGCTTCCACATGCCACGCTGGGTGCCCACCCCAGCATGGCAAGTCATAGAATAGCCGATGGGGGTGCCCAATCCCCCGTCGGCTCCACTGTCCCCCCCCCGAGTACTGGGTGCCACGCTGGGAGTCCGGCCCAGCATGACAAGTGATCATATGGCCAACGGGGGTGCCCAATCCCCCGTTGGCTCCACAGCCCCCCCAGCTGTCCTTGTGCCACGCTGGGAGCCCACCCCAGTGTGGCAAACATCCCACGTCATCTTTTTTTTTTACATGAAAATAAAACGGTCCCACGGCGCTCTCTCAGCCCTCCCACAACCCGCACTCCACCCACTGCGCACCCTGCCTCCCCACACCCCTCACCCCATACTTACCTCCAGAGCTCGGGCACAATCTCGTGGACCGGGAACATGTCTGCACTCTTCAAAGCCGACCGCGAACTGAGGAAATGCCGGTAAGCTGTATAATGGGCTAGAAGGGTTTTTCAACTATTGCATATCTCAGGCATTTTTGGAATTTTGCACCAAATTTTCAACATGGGGTTTTGGGACCCTTCTCCTTCACAGTCACTGTGCGAAATCACCCTTGGGCCCGAATAATGCCATGACAGTGACATCATTCATGAGAAGGGGTCCCAAAAACCCCATGTTGAAAATTTGGTGCAAAAATTCCAAAAAATGACTGTTTTACGAGCGTGCGTTGCACAGTTCCTACGCAGGCTTGTAAGTTCGCACATTTTTAATATTTTCACTCCAGATTTTCAATGCTGCCATTTTACCACACCTTCTTATGAGCAGTACATCTGTCATTTTTTACATCTCACCCAAAATGTGTTTCCGCCCATGTAGCGCACAATGGCGCAGTCCTTGTGTGAAATCAATGTACAAGACAAATTAAGAAAATCACAGTGACACTGTTCATGAGCAGAGGTCTTAAAATGGCTATGTTGAAAATTTGGTGAAAAAATTCCAAAAAATGACTTTTACGAGCGTGCGTTGTACAGTTCCTACACACGCTCATAAGTTCGTGAATTTTCAATATTTTCACTCCAGATTTTCAACATTACCATTTTACCACACCTTCTTATGAGTAGTATAGCTGTCATTTTTCACATCTCACCCAAAACATGTTTCCGCCCATGTAGCGCACAATGGCGCAGTCGGTGTGCGAGATCAATGTACAGGAAAAATTAAGATAATCACAGTGACACTGTTCATGAGCTGAGGTCTTGAAATGGCTATGTTGAAAATTTGGTGAAAAAATTCCAAAAAATGACTTTTACGAGCGTGCGTTGTACAGTTCCTACACACGCTCGTAAGTTCGTGAATTTTCAATATTTTCACTCCAGATTTTCAACATTGTCATTTTACCACACCTTCTTATGAGCAGTACAGCTGTCATTTTTCACTTCTCACCCAAAATGTGTTTCTGCCCATGTAGTGCACAATGGCGCAGTCGGTGTGTGAAATCAATGTATGGGACAAATTAAGAAAATCACAGTGATGCTGTTCATGAGCAGAGGTCTTAAAATGGCTATGTTGAAAATTTGGTGAAAAAATTCCTAAAAATGACTGTTTTACGAGTGTGCATTGCGCAGTTCCTACGCACGGTCGTAAGTTCGTGAATTTTCAATATTTTCACTCCAGATTTTCAACATTGCCATTTTACCACACCTCCTTATGAGCAGTACAGCTGTCATTTTTGACATCTTGCCCAAAATGTGTTTCCACCATGTAGCGCACAATGGCGCAGTCGATGTGCAAAATCAATGTATGGGACACATTAAGAAAATCACAGTGACACTGTTCATGAGCAGAGGTCTTAAAATGGCTATGTTGAAAATTTGGTGAAAAATTCCTAAAATGACTGTTTTTCACGTCGTTGCGCTTCTATGCATGCTTGTAAGTTTGCTGAATTTAATACTTTCTCCAGATTTTCAACATTGCCATTTTATTACATTCTCCTTATGAACAGTACAGCTGCCATTTTTCATATGTCACCAAAATGTGTTTTCCCACATGTAGCGATCAATGGTGCTGTTGGTGCGAAGCAATGTTTAGGACAGATTAAGAAAATCACAGTTACACTGTTCATGAGCAGAGGTCTTAAAATGGCTATGTTGAAAATTTGGTGACAAAAGTCCATAAAATGACTATGTTATGAGTGAGCATTGCGCAGTTTCCACGCACCCCCCTGTAACTTCATGACTTTGTAATATTTTCAGTCCAGATTTTCACCAGTGGCATTTTTCCACACTTCCTTATGAACAGTACAGCTGTCATTTTTCACAACATGGCTGAAGTGTGTTTTCACACTTTCAGCGCAGAGATGCGTGGTTGCTGTGGGAAATCATTGTTCAGCACAGATAAAGAAAATCACAGTGACACTGTTCATGATCAGAGGCACCAAAATGCCTTAGTTGACAATCTGCTGTAAATAATCCCCAACCTAATTATATTACGGGTGTGCGTTGCACAGTTTCTATGTACGCTCGTGACTTCACCATTTTTTTTAAATATTTTTACTGCAGATTTGCAACATTGCCATTTTTACACCTCCCCATGAACAGTACAGCTGTATTTTTTACATCCTGTTCGAATGTTTTTGCACCTAGGGAAGCAAATGCCGTAGTCGCTGTGCATAAGCAGCTTTCGCTATCAAACTGATATTCCCCTGTTCATGAGGGGTCACAAAATAAATGTTGAAAATTTGGAGGAAAATACCAACGAATGCCTGAGGTATTAGGGGTTTCCATACAAAGCCCAACCCTGTAGAGAATGACAGGCATCAGGGTGTGACTTGGGATTCTTGCCTGTAATGCTCATACCATTCCACACCCTGCAGCCAGTGAGAGGTATCGAGGTATGCCTTGGACTCTTCGCACCAAAGTTCACCCCATTCTCCTATATCACACCCATCTCACCGTATTTCCTAATGAAATGGGTGCGCATAAGGCCAAAGACCCTAAGGAACACCGTGACACTTGTCAGTGTCTGCAGGGTTGGGTGTGGTGAAATGGCGTGGCCGTTATGCCTGACGACCCAAACGCACACCCCAATGCCTGTCACTCTCTGCAGGGTGGTGGTGGGGTTGGCTTCAGTTCAATACTTCACTGCCATTCCTATTACGCAGCTCTGTAACTTCTACACTACCACTGCCAATGCCAGCAAGTAAACATTCGGCATTGACAAATGCTTGTTTAATTTAGGGACACTTTGAGGCCTATTGGGGTTGATCGTGTCCCTTTGAGAATTTTGGAAAACGTTCTACTTAGTCACAATGTAACTCATTTTGTATTTTTTGTATTTCTCTTCATCTGTTCTTGCTTACTAGGTTAACCTGCACAGAAATGGGGTGATTGTCCCCTAGAGGTCATCAGCTTCTACTGCTTCATCCTTTGCTGAAGCCGTAATCCTCTGGCAGGAATCTGTTTGTTGCAGTGGAAATTTTGTGATGTCACAGACAGTACTGTGACATCAGCAAACAACTAGACAGTATGAGCGGATCAACACTGTGGAATAAATTCCCCCGTTTCCCTCCGCTCACTTGATTCACACCTTACCTTTAAAACTCATCTCAAGGCCTGGCTGCTGTCCAAAGCCAAATGTTCCTGCTATTCTGGGAAACTTAGGATGTGAGTCCTCATCCTTATTACTGAGTTCCCCCCTGTTCCTTTCCCCTGGTTGGGTGCACCACTCGTCTGTTGCACCTTACCTCTTCCTTTCGCACTTGCTCCTTACTCGTTCGGCACTGCACTTGTTTTTATTGTAACTGCATTCCCCTGGATTGTATGATATTTGTATCTTTTTGTACTTCCTGCATTCCCAATGTATTATTATATCTTCTTAGATGACATGTGTACAAAGCATTTTATTGCTTTCTTTTGCCTGTGTCTAGGCATTTGGCCCTTCTTAAAGCATGTAAATTTTGTATGGTATGTACTCAAATGTGCATGCTTCTTAAATCATGTAAATTGCATTGTATGTATTCATATGTGCCATCTTCATTGCCCGGGTCGTGCCTGAAAATGGTCCATTGGATCAGTGCACCTACCTGGTAAATAAACAAATAAATAACTAAACTTTAGAGGACAAGGAAGGACCCTGTTTTCATGTTTATGAACTTGATAATAAAAAATAAAAATAAATAATCCAAGAGGCACTGAAATGGTGATGCATACATTCCAAATAAGTGATGTAGAGACCGGCCTGCCGGCGCAGTGGTAGTGCTACCTCTCATGACGTTGGTGACCCGGGTTTGGTAGTGAGCCAGGGTCATCAGAGGGCTGGCCGGAGGAAGAAGGCTCGAGCTCCTAACAGGCATCTCCTTCTCTGGGAGGGGTGGGCAGCTCTCCTCACTGTGATACCACCACCGCCTGGGTGATCATATGTGGTGCCAGTGCAGTAAGAGGGGGGCATAACTCTAGGGAGGGGTGGGCATCAGCCGAGGACTGGAGCAGAGGTGCGTCTCTGCATGCTTCTGTCTCATTGGTTCTCCCCGAGTGCTGACATCCACAGTGGGGTGGAACCAGAATAAAAAGGAAAAAGACCCCACATCGGGTCTAGGCAATGGGCTCCCACATGAAAATCGACTACGGAGGTACCGGGGTAAACTTCAGCTGCACACTCCTCTGAGGCTCGGAGGAAGGTAAGAGGGAGGTCCTCCTCCGCCCTACTCAGGGGGGTTAACCGGGGCTCCAGAGGTCAAAAATGGAGTGTGGCACTATTGGAGTGACTCCCGGTCCCCTCCATGGTGTAGCTAGAGGGACCTGACGTGGAGGTGGAGAGGGGAAAAATAGAAAGTAAAAAAAAATAAAAAAATAAAAAAGTGATGTGCAGCTAGTTCTGTTGAAAAATGAGTGGTGTGCAATAGTTTAGTATACTTTAATATTTTGTTTTTTTTTTTGCATAATATTTTTATTAAGAGTTTTCTCCAGAAACATAACAAGACAAACCAACATTACATAGACTAAAAAACAGTAAAATAACAACAGTTCATCAGAATGTACCAGGACGCACCGCGGGAGACAAGCAATTGTATTTGCTCAGTGTGCCTTTCCTGGTGAAACTTTTCAATAAAGTAAATATAAATAAAATAGAACTACAGTATATACATGGGTCCAACACATTCCAGTGAAATTTGATAAGTCACATATATAATGTACCTAATAAAAAGAATATTTTTCAAATTTATCTTGTGTGCCTCCTACTTTACAAATATTTGGGTTCTCGATAAAGTGCTGGTAGCGAGGTCTATCGAAATCTTAGTTTAGTTGGAGGTGCCATTTGACTAATGCACAGGCCTCTATTTCACTCAAGCCTCTCTTTTAGAAGCATGGTCTCCCCAGGGGATAAGGATGCCAGAAAAGGATCCCATATGAGCAAGAATTTCTCAGGTTTGCTCTTAATTACATAAGACAAGCGATCAAAGGCAAACACTTGACTAGCCAGATTATGCCACTGTTGCACAGACACCCATGCATTTAATCGTATGCCAACCGCACAATGAAACATCCTTAGTGAAGACCATTGCAGTGGCAGAAATCTACAGAAATCAACAGGTTGCTGTAATGGTCCCCACTGACACCAGCAGTGCATCTTCCGGTGTTTTGCCCCCTTCCCGACACAACTCCGACTCAGAATTGGATAATTAAATATCGGGGTATGTGGGGGGTAGAACTCCCCACAAGGGGGGTTAAGAGGGCAGAGCCCCCCCTGAAGAAAACACACCGACATCCCCGACAGCACAATGCTGACACTCGGCATTGTGTTTTGTTGATGTCGGGGATGTTGGTGGCATTGCAGTCACCGTGGTGTAGGTAAACCATATTTATTATACAGTGCCGAGCTAGAGATAATAATATTTGGGCCCACCTGGGCAGAAGTACCCACCCTTCGTGCCCCAGATCCTCCATGCCAAGCAGTAGTAATAGAAGGTCCAGTGGGAACTGATGACCCAATAGGGACCCCATTTTCTGTGCCACTCTCTTCCAAAATGTCTGGAGGATGGGGCATGATCAGAAACAATGAAAGTAGGAGTCCAGCTCCTTTCAGCAGGATTAAATTTATGCACAATCATGGGGGAATAGAGCCTATGGATAAATTTGTAATAGGACTTTATATTTATTACATGCCAAGAGTCCCTTGTGTAAGTTTAGAATTAGTGCCCAGTTATCCTCCAGGATCAGCAATCCTAAGTCTCTTTCCCATTGGGATTTAGTTCTATGCATAACATCAGGTAGAAATTGTCTCCCTAAGTATACTGCCTTCTGGAACAAACCCGTGGCATCCCTCCTGGCCTGGTACACGAGATGTTCCACCTGTGCTAAGGGAGAATCAGTTCCAGAACCCCTATCCAGGCCTTTTGCATAAGCCCTGGCCTGCAAAAAATGGAAAAAATGAGTGCATGCCAAACCAACACCACTCTGGATCTCATCAAAAGAATAAAAGCCATTCCTTGTTTGGAGAGCTTCTATACAAAATTGATGTCCTTCACCTACCACTCCCTAAACCCTGGATCCTCCAATCCAGGGATGAAAAAGGGATTTCTGACAATTGGCAATAATAATGTTTCTTTATTGCGCACACCCAGCGCCCAACAGATCTGATCCCAACAGCCCAGGATTGACAGGACCAACTAATTGGCTCACACCAGCCCTGCATATGCTCTGTGACCCCGTCTTGCCAAGTAGGCAGACAATTGCCCAGGACAGTGTAACTCCTCCAAATCTAGCCAGCCTGCTTCCATTGGACTATTAACCCAGTTCTGAATATTGTGAAATTAGACCTCCAAGAAATAATTTTTAAGGTCAGGAAAATGCAGTCCTCCCATGTTTGTGTCCACTTTTAAACGCTGAAGGCTGGTATGAGGCCTTTCACCCTGCCATATGTAATTGAAGAAATCCTTCTCCAGTCTCTTTATGTCAGCCCTGGTGAGGCCAACATGTAACATCTGCATCACATAAAGAAATCTAGGTAACATATTCATCTTTATGAGGTTGATGCAGCCAAGCCAGGAAATGGGGAGTGCTCTCTGCCTTTACATCTCCTCTTTGATTGACCTAACCAGAGGGGTGTAGTTAAGGTGATACAAGGAGCCTAAATCCCTCCTCACATTAATTCCCAAGTACTTAAATTAAGTCTGGAGCTCCCATAACCCCCACCTGTTAATCCCAGACATATCTGCAGCTGCACTCAGGGTCATTATTTCAGACTTGCTTAGGTTGATTTTGTATTCAGAAAACTCAGCAATCAGGGAGAGCAGTGGTGGCATGGACGTTTGAGGTTCAGTGACATACAGGAGCATGTCATCCA
This sequence comes from Neoceratodus forsteri, assembly GCA_016271365.2. Lineage (NCBI taxonomy): Eukaryota > Metazoa > Chordata > Ceratodontiformes > Ceratodontidae > Neoceratodus > Neoceratodus forsteri. Next base: position 32,765,190 of record CM057456.1, read on the forward strand.
CATAGAGTGCAACTTTGTGCATATAGCCGGACCTTTCCATCACCCCCTTGATATTGGGATCATTTCGGATACTTATAGCTAAGGGCTGTATTGCTTAAGCAAATATCAAGGGGGAGAGGGGACACCCTGCCTTGTACACCTATGTAAAGAAAACCTGTTCGAGAAGGAACCATTCACCAGAACAGAGGCTCCTGGGGACTTATAGCGTGCCTGGACCAACCCCCACGAAGCTATCCCCCCAGACCAAACCTTTCCAACACCTCAAACAGGTATTCCCATTCTATATGATCAAACGTCTTCTAGGGGTCCATGGACAGCACTGAAGTGCAGCCATGGTGCCGAGAGGCTCCCCACACTACATTTAGCAATTTATGCATTTTATGACTGGAAAGATGCCCACTCACAAAACCAGTTTGGTCTGGGTGCAAGCAGTCCAAGTGACTCTCCAAGATCTTCGACATGATTTTTAGATCACAGTTCAAAAGTGAGATCGGCCGATACAAGGCAGACTCTGCTGGGTCCTTCCCTGGTTTAGGCAGAATGCAGATAACTGCATCATAACAAGTAGCAGGTAGTGTCCCCTCTCCCCTGGCCTCCCTAAATTCCTCCCATAGGGGCTTCATTAACTGAGCCACCATAGTCTTACAATATTCTACAGGGAACCCATCCAGGCCACTCGCTTTCCTGCTTTTCAAACCCTGAATTGCATGACAGATTTCTTCCCTGGTAATCTCTGCTCCTAAGTGTTCCTGCTCTGCCTCCAATAATTTAGGAAGCGTGATTTTGTCTAAAAATGTGCATGCAAGATGTATCCTCCCCACACATTTGGCTTGATACAGGCCTGATAAAACTGACAGAAGTATTCCTTTATTTGCTTCTTTTCTTGGACCCTGTCCCCCCTGTGAATTCTTGATTTCTGAAACATGCTAGGGACCTTTCCTGCCCTTTATAAGATTCATCAATAGGGGACTGGGTTTATTGCCCCACTCATAAAATTTATTCTTAATGAATAATCATGTTTTCTGAGCTTCCCCCAATAGTAAACTATTTAGAACTTCCAGTGCTGCTGCCAGCTGTTGGAGAGTATCTCCTACCACCCCCCTTGCCACCCTACACTCAAGGTCTGTCACCTTATGTTCCAGGTCCAATCTTTTTTTTTCTGTTGCTCCCATTTGTGCTTGACTACATAACTAATAACAACCCCTCTTATGAATGCCTTACCAGCATCCCAGTGTACTTTGCTATTTAGGGCAGAAAACTTATTTTCTTCCTGATAACGTTTCCATTGGTCCCTCAAATAGGCAGGCCCAGGACCAGAAGCGCTCCTGTAAAGGAGCTGAAAACGCCGTCTGCTACTCGCTGCAGCCTGAGAGGTAAAGAGCACCTCTCTCTCTCTCTCTCTCTCCTGCTGGAGGGTGCTACCTGCATGGTAGCCTTAAGGACTTATTTTCTGTCCCCACAGGAGTTCTGATTGTTTTTCACTGCCATTTTGATACTGCATACAGCCTTATTTTGTGTGATAACTGCCTGGAACCTTAAGGACTGGATTCTCTCCACAAAGTACTGTTTTAGATATCACTCGTGTAGCCTGAACCTCTTGTCTAGCCATAGGTAGAGCAACTGCCTGCTTCATTGTCTATATCAGCTATTTCTCGATGTTTGCCATTATTGTAGTGATAGTAATGTTTGTAGCGTGAAATTACCTACATGGTTCACAGTGTCACCATGCTGGAAAGCTGCATATGTGCAGTAGGGGCCTGTATTGGGACATAGCCCACGCATGCGCAGTACAGGGATTGCCTTCTCACTCTCTCTCCGCTGCATAGTAATCAGTTCTTTGTTTCTGCTCCCTTTTTAGGCTGTACCACCCCCCCCCCCAGCTCACTGCTGACTGCGGCAGGCCCAGGAGCGCTCCTGTAAAGGAGCTGAAAACACCGTCTGCCACTTGCTGCAACCTATGAGGTAAAGAGCACCTCTCTCTCTCCTGCTGTGGGGTGATATCCCTGCCCCCACCCCAACCACCGGCGACCCTCAATTTATTGACCCACCCCATGACATCATTTCCTGCTGCCGAAATTCTATCTCCCCACTTTCCCATTTGCAAGTTATAACTGCCTGCCACTAGAGGGACCCAGTGCTCCCTCCATATATTCCCTGCCCAGATAGCCCTTTTTCTCTCCACTCGCTGGTTCACCTCTACCTATCTGCCGCAACTCTCCTTGCCTTCCCCCTGGCCTTAACTACCCTGCGTTTCTCTGCCTGCTCATCCAACCTGTAACTACCATCTGCTCGGACCCCCACTCTCCCTTCCAGCCCACAACTACTGAGCACTAGGAGTCGCTACTGAGCACCCTATTTTCAGGCCCAACCACTGCCTATTCCAGCTCTTGGACTTTGGATTCTGACTCCTACCCAGGTCCTTTCTCCTAATTCCCTGGGAGAGTCTTGAACCCGGTACCCTGTACACCAGAGGCGGTGTCGCTACCACTGAACCAAAGTGGCACTAACGCTTACAGGCAAGCATCTTTCTACTTCCTTCTACCATTGCCTTCTAAGCTCCTTAGCATAATGCATGCTCTCTGCCTATTCACATGCCTCACTCTCATCCTCAGTCCGATGCCACTGTCCCACCTATCTATTACAGTGCTATTGTGGACTTGTCTATCTGATGCCCCCCCCTTGTGCTCTGGTACTACCCTCCCCCATGTATCTGAGTCAGCACTCGCACACCCTGCCCACCCCCCAGCTTCCTCCGAGCTCCCACCTCCAACTCCCACAGAAGGCTAATCATTCTAGCCTTCCCAGCCTGTGCTACACTGCCTACCCCATGTGTTCTGAAGCTCCCCTCCTCCTCCACTCATGTCCAGCGCAAAAATACTTTTCACCACCACCTGGCAAGAGCTGTAGTTATGCTACTACTCCTCCTGTCAGGTAACATACATCCCAACCCTGGCCTGGCCCACAACAGCTCAGCTACAGGTTCTCCCGGGCTTTGCCTTGCCTCAATGAATATCTGTAGCCTCTTGAAAAAATTTGACTCATTCCAATGCTGGGTCACTTTCCATAAACCTGATGTCATCACGCTGGTTGAGACCTGGCTGTCAAAATCCACTCCAGACACCTTTGTCTCCCTCCCAGGTTACTCCCTCTACCGCGAGGATTGGGCAGGAAAACGGGGTGGGGGTTGTGCTATCTACACCAAAGACTCCCTCAATGGACTAGCCCTCCCAGCACCTGCCCTCGATTTCGGGGTGCAGGCTTTAACCCTGAAACTGACTCCGGACCCCTCAAGGGGCCCACTCTATCTAACTACAGCCTACATACCCCCTTAAAATCAAACACTGGTACTGGTCTCGCTAACGGAATACCTTACTTCACTACACCACTCCTCTGACCAAATACTAGTGGGCGATCTAAACAATAATTGGCTTAGCCCCTCTTCCTCTTCTACCCCTGACTCCTATGCAGCATTTGATATGACTCAACTCATTGCCCATCCCACTAGACTTAATCCAAAGAGGGGCACCAGTACTCTACTTGATGTTGTCCTCTCCAGTCGCCCGAAATGGATCTTCAATATCCAAGTCCTTCCTGACTCACTTAGCGATCACTCCCCATACTTTTTCGCTGGACTACCTCAGTATCCAAACCCATAGCACAGTCCACCCTACGGCGGCACCTGAAACCTGGTGGTCTGAAAAACCTCAAGGAATTTCTGTCCCAGATTGATTGGTCTCCTATACAGTATGCCCCTGACATCGATATGGCACTAACTTTCTTTATCCAAACCTTCAATAAAGCCTGCAACATCTTCACACCTCTGACAGCCCTCCACTCCAAAGTGCAGAATGCTCCCTGGGTGACCTCTGCCCTGTTCCAACAACTTAAGCACAGGGATAATTTATGGCACCTGGCTACTGAAACTAGCCAGCCCAGCGACAGACAGGCTTATGCTGCTGCAAGAAACAAGTGTACCTGGGCCACCAGAAAGGCCAAGGCTGATCACTATCAGTCCTCGCTCACCTCCTCCTTGGGGAATGCCAGAACCTTCGGGGACAATATCAAACAGTTAAATGGGAGCACACACTCCCCCCACTCTCCCAGATCAATATCAATGGCACTATCTCCACTGACCCAGCCCTTATATCTAACTGCCTCAATACTTCTTTCACGGATCTTAGCCCAGTCCTCCCTAGCGATTTTTTCGACCCTGCCCCCCACCTGCCCCAGTCCTTACACGCCCTTACTTCCATCTATGCCAGGTATCTGCCCAAGAACCCAGACCTCACCTAATCAATGCCCTTAAGAGCAATAGTACTGGTAGTGACACCCTGGATCCCTGTATCCTTCGTCGAGTATTGGATCTGGTCCTCACCCCAATCACCAGTCTCCTAAATAAATCCCTCTGTCTGGGACAATTTCCTTCAACTTGGAAAATTGCCACAGTCACACCCATTCACAAAGGTGGAGACAGGTCCCTAGCTGGAAATTACCGGCCTATCTCTATTTCTCACCACTCTCCAAAGCCCTAGAAAAAGTGGTGGCCACTCAAATCATGGATTACCTTACCAAATACAACATTCTCTGCCCTGAACAGCACGGTTTCCGTGCAGGCCATAACACCAGTACTGCCCTCCTAGAGTTCTCAGATGTTCTCCACACTTCACTGGACTCGGGCTCTCTGGCGGACGCAGTGTTTGTAGACTTATCAAAAGCCTTCAACGCTGTCTCCCATCCCCTCCTACTGGATGCCCTCAGTCACTCTGGATTTGCCACTGGGCCTGTCTCCTGGTGCACCAGCTATCTGTCAGCCCGCCCCAAAGTGTTAAAATTAGCGGGACTCACTACGACACCTGTCCCATCTGCTCCGGTGTTCCCCAGGGCTCCATCCTTGGACCCTTACTCTTCTCACTATACCTCAACACCCTACCAGGTTCCTGTACTGGAAATGTTTTGCTGTATGCAGATGATGCTGTCATCTTTGCCTCTGATTGTAACCCTATCACCCTCCGGGACTCCTTGCAAAGATCATATAATGGTGCCGAAGGTTAGTTCAAGGAGCATAGACTGGTGATAAATCTCAAAAAAACCAAAACCATGATCTTCGCCCACTCACAAAACAAATCCAGCAATTTCAAACTCCATATCCTCTCTAGCACCAAGTTTCCACTCGAACAAGTCTACTCATATAAGTACCTTGGGATCTACTTTGACCCTGCTCTCTCCTTCCATGATCACATCGCTGCCCTAGCCTCAGCTTCAAATATTCGGTTAGGCATCCTACACCGGTACAAAAACTGTCTCCCCCCTGAGGCCCTCCGACTCGCGGTCACATCGTCTATACTGTCCCTTGTGGATTATGGGCTGCTGGTGTATGGTGCTGCAGATCAGACCGCCCTCAACAAAATTCGCATTACACTAAACAAGGCCTGTAGGCTAATTTCTGGGGTCCCTAGGTTAACGCACACTTGCCAGCTATATGCAAAGGCCATGCTGCTTGACCTAGATGAATGCCTCAGATATCAAACCTGTATCATAACAAAAAAAACTCTCCTTGGTCTATCCCCACCAGGTTTGTCAGCCTGCATCCACCATGCAAAATCCCTAGTACAAACTCGAACCTCCAGTAAAACCACCCTGTCAATTCCCAGGGCTAGGACCTCGCATGGTCAATGGGCCTATTGCTACAGAGCCCCATCCTGGTTCAACATGCTTCCCTCCTCTATCTCTGATGCTCCCATGATCTCCAGTTTCAAAACCTCCCTTTGAAATCACATATTTAATACTCGAAGCTGTGACTGTTACTAAGTTTGGTCTTGCTCAAAAGCTATGACAAAGCCACCTGAGTGGCTGCACCCAATAATAGAAGACAGCTTGACTTTAATAATTTATTGTATACCTCATTGCTGAAACATTCCTGTTTGAACCAATTTGTTGTATATCACATTGCTGTAACATACTGTTGTACTGTGTTTGTCATTTTTTGTGATGAGGTACCTTTGTAAATGAGCCCATGGCTCAAAGGTTTGCAAACTGATGTGCAAATAAACAAATAAATAATTCTAAAATTCCTTTTTGCCCAGCATATAAATTGGAACCTCCCACAATGACAGACCTCTTTGCCCCTCAGCCCCCCACAGGGACAAGAAGACCATGGCATGATCTGTAATATGAATAGGGCTATTTATTTATTTATTTGTTTATTTCAATTCTAGGATTACAATTACCTTTGAGCCCAGGGCTCTTTTACAAAGGTTCCATGTTAAGACATAGGTAACACATGACAATAGACAGAATTGTTACACAATAAGGGTAAAGGATATCAAATTAAATTCAAGCAGACAGGGAGAGGGTAGAGTGGAAAGGAAGAGGACAGTGGGGGGTGGTAGAAAGAATAGGAGGGGCATGGGGAGGTAAGAGAATGAGAAGAGAGGAGAGGTGGGGGGTAGGAAAGGATAAGGGGGGTGGAGCTGCCAGGAAGGTGGCATTGTCAGGTGCTGTAGAGTGTGTGGGGCAGAGGCCAGACTATGGCAAGTGCGTTATGTAATGAGCTAGATATAGAAAGAGCAGTAGCGGAGTGGTATTGCATAGACATTATCAATGACAGTCGCAGATGTTGGAAGTGACCAGGGTGTTATGGAGCCTGGATTTGAAGGCCCCTAGCCCAGTGGTTTTGACAGTATCATTGGCAAGACCGTTAAACCAAGTGGGTGCCCTGTAGGCAAATGAACGCTGGTCAATGGCTGTGCGGCAGCGAGGAATATGGTAAAGTTGTGGCTTTGATCCCCTGGTAATTCTGGAGCTGGTTTTCATTTGAAGGAGTGAACAGACCCCTGGAGGGGCAGTTCCCAACTGTATTTTCTTAGCAACCATGCAGGTTTGGTACTGAATTCTATTATTAAGTTGAAGCCAGTTAACTTGTGAGTAGAGTTCACAGGTGTGTGTGAGCCGTTCGGCCCCAGTGATGAGTTGACAGGCCTTGTTTAGCGTGGTAGTAATCCTTCTGAGTGCAGTGGCAGTGCCATAGATGACAAGACCATAGTCAGTCTGGGAGATGATGGAGCTTTGAACTGTGGCAAAGAGGGCCTCTTTAGTCAGGTGCCGACGAAGCTGGTAGAGTAAGCCCAGTCTAGTATTCACGGTTTTAGCAACATTGGTTATATGGGTTCCAAAACACAGGTGTGGGTCTAGGGTGATTCCTAGGTATCTGAAGGAGTCAACCTGTTCCAGGGAGTCCCCGAGGCAGGTGTTTAAGGAGAGTTGGTGGTGTTTGTGCTTGTTTTGGTGGCTGGTGAAAATCATGGTCTTTGTTTTTTTCTGGCTAAGGATTAATTTATGTTCTTTGGACCAGATTTCAACAGAGGTGAAGCCATGTTGAAGGGTTTGTTGCAGGTGGCATGGGTCATGATGAGAGGCAAGAATCACAGCATCATGTGCATAGACTACGACTTGCTGAGAGGTGGAGTCGGGGAAGGAGTTGAAGAACAGGCTGAACAGCAATGGGCCCAGGATGGAGCCTTGGGGGACACCAGAGCAAACCAGTTTAGTGTCGGAGACCACTCCTGATATTTTTACACATTGGGACCTGTTGTCAAGATAGCTATTGAACCATTTCACTGATTCCATGGAGAGGCCAATGTTCAGTAGCTGATGCAGCAGGAGGCGGTGGTGGACAGTGTCAAAAGCCTTTGACAGGTCGATGAATGTAGCTCCGGTTAGATGACCCTGATCAAGGGAATTGTGTATGGCTCCCGTAAACTCAAGAAGTGCCGTGGCAGTGCTGTGCCCTTTTCTAAATCCGTGTTGCTGCCGGCAAAGGATGTTGTACTTGCTTAGCAGATATCAGCCTGGAGTACCAGCTGCATGAGATAAAGATGTAATAAATTCAGGACCATGATTTGTGGGGATTGGAGAAAAAAGTAAATTCCTACTCCCTCAGATTACTGTTCTCCAACTGTCAAAGAGGTCCATCTCAAGCAGTCCCAGCTGCCACTGCCGCATAGTTCCCCTCCCACGCCCCTCTGAGTAGTCCAGGGCAGGCTCCATGGTACCATTCAGGTCACCCACCATTACCAAACCCGGAAACTGCTCCTTGACAATGATATCAAGAACAAGTTGATAAAAGGGAGAGTCAAAAACTACAGGGGCATAGATGCTGGCAACGTCACCTGTTCCCTGGACAATATCCCCTCCAAAAATACATATCTTCCTCCCTTGGAGTGCACCACCACCCATCTCACTCAAAAAAGAAGATGTTTATTGCTTAGCACTGCCACTCCTCTATTGTGCAATAATATTTTGATTTAAGTCATGTGCAATATTTTGCTCTGCTTCTGCATTGTGCAATATTTTAATATGCCACTCTGTTTAAGTGATGTACAGTATTTTATTCTGTGGAAAGTAATTGTCTTATTTAAACTGAATTTTCAAATGCCAAATATCTAAAATGAAAAATTAAATGGAATTATATACCTTCGTTTTCATTCACCGACATATGTGTGTGTCAGGTTTTGCTGAGCCAATACCAGGGTGTGCGTGTGTCTGTGTATCTGTACATACACAGGCAAATATGACCCTGTATGACTTAAGGGCCCCCAAGCCATCTGCTTGCTGGGGGTCCCCAAAACTGTAAAGTTGGCCTAGGCAATGGCAGAGGGGAGCATTCACCTCATCTCTTGCCTTCCCTGTCTTCTGGCATGCCAAACAGGTTTGGCAGTACTGAGAAACATCTGAGAAGATGTTGGGCCAGTAAAAGTTCTGCAAAAGCCTACTCCATATCCTGTTTATCTCGAGGTGTCCAGAAGGTGGAATGCCATGAGCTACCTCAACAAGCTGCCTCCCATGTTCTTGTGGCTCAGCTATCTGTTGGAATGTTTCACCTTTTTTGCTTCTGTTCTTGCACACCACTGCCTTATCAGTGCCTTGGTCCCCACTGCACATGAGCTGTGCTCATTGGGTCTTAATCCTGAATAAAAATGGAAATGAAAATGAATCAAGAATCCTTTCTACACCTGCAGGTATCCAGCTTGTAATGATGCCTCAGTTGTATTATGGACCTCAGCTAACTCCCTTATTTAACTCAGACTTGGATCATTCTGCTGAGCTTGCATTAGCATACATCCAGACACACTGCCCAGCTCACCATTTCCCTCTGTGTCTTGCTGCTCACCCCCTGAGGAATCATCCAGAATGGGTGCAAGATTCTTCCTCACTTCTGGCTCTCTGGCTGCTGCGTTGTCAGCCTCACCTCAGTAGTGGGGAAGATCATGGAGACATTGCTTAAAGAAAGGATAGTGGGGCATCTAGAAGCCATCGGAGCCCAGGACCATAGGCAACATGGATTGATAGCAGGGAGGTCATGTCACACAAATCTGGTTGATTTCTTTGACTCGGTGACAAAAGAAGTAAATTAGGGTGGGGCAGTGGATGTTGCTTATCTTGATTACAGCAAAGCCTTTGACACCGTCCCACATAGGAGGCTGATAAACTAGCTGGGTAGGCTGGGCACGAGGAACAAGGTGGTAAACTGGGTTAGAAACTGGCTAACAGATAGGAGGAAGAGGGTGGTGGAAAATGGGGTGCAGTCTGGGGAGAGAGGGGGTGACCAGTGGGGTGCCTCAGGGATCAGTTCTGGGGCCAGTCCTGTTCAATGTCTTCATTAATGACATTGTAGAAGGGCTGAATGAAAAGGTCTGCCTGTTTGCAGATGACACCAAGATCTGTAACAGACTGGATACCCCAGAGGGTGTGGAGAAAATGAGGAGTTACCCGGGGAAGCTTGAAAAATGGTCTGAGGACTGGCAAATGAAGTTTAATTCAAAAAAGTGCAAAATTATGCACCTGGGACACAGAAACCCTGGGGAAAGCTACATGATGGGAGGGAGGAGAGTTGCTGACAGTCACAAAGGAGGAAAGGGACCTGGGGGTTATTATTTCAGATGACCTGAAAATGTCAAAGCAGAGTGCTAAGGCAGCTGGGAGGGCCAGTGGCATGCTGGGATGCATAGACAGGGGTATCACCAGCAGAAGGAGGGAGGTAGTGATGCCATTATATAAAACCATGGTCAGGCCTCACATGGAGTACAATGTGCAGTTCTGGATCCCGCACCTTTGTAAGGACATTAACAGGCTGGAGACAGTCCAGAAAAGGGCGACTAAGATGGTACTGGGTTTGCAACACAAGACTTATGAGGAGAGATTAAGGGACATCAATATGTACTTGCTTGAAGAGAGAAGGGAAAGAGGGGACATGATAGAAACACTTAAGTACCTCAAGGGTATAAACAAGGTGCAGGGGGGAGACATTTTCCAATACAGGAGGAGCACAAGAACGAGGGGGCATGACATGAAATTGGAAGGTGGGAGGTTAAGAGGGAATGTGAGGAAGTTCTTCTTCACAGAGAGGGTGGTGGATGCATGGAATGGTCTACCTCAGGAGGTGGTAGGAGCGAGTACTGTGGATGTATTCAAGCACGCTTGAGACATGGATAGGAGAACCATTGAGGTACAGCAGCAGGTGGGTTGGAAGTAGTAATCCAGTACAAGGGCTTACCGGCAGACTAGATGGGCCAGTCAGTCCTTATCTGCTGACAATTTCTGTGTTTCTATGTTTCTCAGCTGGCTGCTGTAGGGAAGTTTCCTGAGCCACTAGCCCTTCTGCCTGTTCTTCCAGCTTCGAGCTGTGGGGAATCTTTGGGTGCCCAGTCTGTGCTCCAACCACACCAGCTGCCCCCCTCACTTTATAGCTGTGGATAACCTTGCAGATATTTTTCCTGTACCCCAACCCCACTTTCTTTTTCATCACAGTCAGCAGACTGCTCTTCTTACAGCTGAAGGGCATCCTGACAATCCACTGCTTCTCTCTGTGGCTGTGGAGGATACTCCTGGTGCTTTGGACATGCCCCGGACAGTGTGCAAACTTATTCTGCAGCTGTGGAGTAGTCTTGTGCTGCCCTGATGACTGCACTTCATTTTTAAAAATAAACAAAAAAACAAGACGTGATCCCTGATGGAGCCTTAGCAGTAAGGCGCTGTGTGGGGATGTTTCCATTGCTCAGTTTGTGCATCCTCGTGCACTTGATTATTTTTGATTAATCAATCATTTGGAATGCACCCCAGTGTGTGCCCCTCTTCTTGTTTGTTTTTGTGTTCCATTTGGAGTGTAGCAGCACCTTTGTGAGCTGGTGGTGTGGGCAGCTTTCTCCTCTCATTTCACGTTCTTCTCACAGCCTGCAGACTCATTCCGCAGTTGAGAGAAGTCTTGTGCTGTTCTGACTGCACCACCTTCTTCTCACTGCCTGGAGGCTTGCTCTATAGCTGAGTTGAAGCCTTGTCTGCCCTTTTTTATCAAGGTTTTTTTCCACTACCGCCATCTTCTCCTTTCACTGGGCAGTGGTCCAGCAATCTCCCAACCCTGACTGTCACCTCCCCCCACTGTCCAGGTGGTGGGGATCCACATGGTGCACGTAACAATGGCCATCTTACTCAGTGGCATGGAGAGATTAGTTTTCTCCTAGTCTTTCTCCCCTTTCCCATGTCCGGTGAAGCACGTGCATCCCTACTACAAGGGCAACAACTATCCTCAGCCAATTGCTGGGGTTGCTATGGCAGCAGAAACTGGATGCCTTCCTCACCTGGCTGTGAGTGCTACTATCTAGCAGCACCATCCCAGCCCCTGGCTGCCTGACCTGACTCTGAGTCCCAGGTGCCTGGGCCATCAGCTGGCCCTGCCTGGTCCTACTTTATTGCACTTCTGTTCAGTGCAGGGCAGAGCAAAAGACACATGGGCATCTGCAATCTCCTGTCCTGTCATTATCTGAGTTTCACTCCTTGTGACAACACAGGCAATATATCCACAAGTGCCAAGTTCAATACCCAAGATAACATCAAAATGTAGGTCTGCAAACACCACTATTTCAGGCAGTCCCGCATAACCTTCCCAAATTAGGAGAATCTTAGCTACGGGTACCACCACCACTGTGGCTCTTGGAACAGACCCAGTTCTGTCAGCCTTCCCTGTCAGAATTTGACCCTTTAACACCAGTGATTGTTTAACCTGTGATACGCTTGCTTCAGTATCACAAAGGCCACTAGCTGATGTACTGTTTACAGATTCCTTATCCATATACTGCACAGAATTGGGTGCCAGAGAACTGACAAGCAGTTTGCTATATGATTGTCCCATCTGCTGAGGTCTTCCTTCTATGTTTACACAGAGTATTTACATTTTTGGGTACTGTATAGTAGCCAGATCCCTTGGTTTGTCACAGATGGAACATTGTTTCTCCTCCTTCTCTGGTTACTTTGGGTCAGAACCAGTTAAAGTAGTGGCATGGCTGTGTTGCTGTGTGGCATTGGGATTACTGGTTTATGCACCAGTAGACCTGCGGGCTAGAGTCCACCCCCTCCCAGTCTTTTGAAGTCTCCCTGCCATAAATTCACCAGTCTACTCTGCTGCCTGCTTCACAGTTTTAGGTGACCTGTGATGCAGCCAGTACCTGAGTTCCTCAGGGGTACCTGGAATATTGTGTCCAGTTTCGAAGACCACACTTGCGGATAGGCAGTGCTGGACCTGGTATTAACAAATGGGGATAGCATTGCTGATGTCAAGGTAGGAGACCACCTGGGAACCTGCGACCACTGCACAGTACAGTTTACCATAAGGACAAGGGTAGAAGTAAACAACACAAGAATAAGGGTTCTAGATTTCAGGACAGCCAACTTTGAGGCAATGAGGAAATCTCTCAAGGACACCTTGGTAGGGATAGGGCAACTTGAGGGAGTGGGAAGCCAGTGGGCTAAAATTAAGGAGGGTATCAACAGAGCTACAAGTCTCTGTACTCAGCAGGTTGGCAAGGGTAAAAGGAAAAGAAGATCACTTTGGTTCACAAGGGAGGTAGCGGAGAAGGTAAGGGCAAACAAGTGGTCCTTTATAAGATCCAAAATAACTCAGAAGGAGGAGGACAGAGAAATCTATCAGGAAAAACAAAAAGAGCAGGGAGGGCAGTCAGGAAGGCTAAAGCACACACAGAAGATAGGACTGCCACATCATTCGGGGGGGGGGGGATAGGACATTCTTCAGATACATAGGGGAAAAGAGGAAGGCCAAGGGAAGCATAATTAGGCTGATGGAGGAAGGAGGGGTCTGTGCGGAGGAAGAGCATCAAAAAGCAGGCATGCCAAATAGATACTTCTGCTCAGTTTTTATGGTCGCAGGATCAGGTAATGGACCAGTGTTAGAAAATAAGGGTGCAAGGGTATCAGAGATGGACACAAGCCCTTTTACAGTAGGTAGGGTCCTAAGGAAACCATCACATCTTTTAGTGGATAAGGCAATGGGCCCTGACACAGTACACCTCAAGGTACTAAGGAAACTCAGGGAAGAGTTGGCTGCACCCCTGACAGTTATTTTTAACCTGTTTCTGGAGACAGGGGTGGTTCTGGGAGACTAGAGGAGGGCTGACATGGTCCTGCTTCACAAAAGTGAAAGCAGAAAGGAGGAAAAAAACTACAGACCAGTCAGCTTGACCTTGGTAGTAGACAAGGTTATGGAGTCACCGCTGAAGGAAAGGTTAGTGGGGTATCTGGAGGCCAACAGACTGCAGAATCCAAGACAGCACAGGAGGGAGGTCCTCCCAGACTAACCTGGTCATGTTCTTTGATTGGGTGACCAAGGTAGTGGATTGGGGGGGCGGTAGACATGGCATAGCTGGACTTCAGCAAAGCCTTCAACACCATCCCACACAAAAGGCTAGTGAACAAACTAAATGGCCTGGGGGTGGGACCGAAGGTAGTTAGATGGTTGAAACACTGACTAGAAGGTAGAAATGAGAGGGTGGTGGTAAACAGTGTACACTTGGGGGAAGGCAAAGCGACTAGTGGGATGCCACAGGGGTCAGTGCTAGGTCCAGTGCTTTCCAATATATTTATCAGTGATATCACTGAGGGGTTGGTAGGGAAGGTGTGTCTGTTTACAGATGATACCAAAATCTGCAACAGGGTGGACACTTCATGGGGGTGGAACAAATGAGGGAGGATCTCAGCAAGCTGGAAGAGTGGTCAAGGGCCTGGCAACTAAATGTAAAATCATGCACCTGGGTCACAGGAACCCCACGGCTAACTACCATCTGGTGGGAAAGAACTGACAGTCACAGCACAGGAAAAAAACCTGGGGATAATTATTTCTGATGACCTGAAGGTTGCTAAGCAGTGTGACAAGGTGGTGGGGAAAGGTAGCAGGATGCTGGGGTGCATAGGTAGAGGGATCACCAGCAGGAGGGAGGTCATAATACTCCTATACAGGTTGTTGGTGTGACCTCACCTCAAATATTGTGCACAGTTCTGAAGGCCCTTCCTTTGAAAGGACATAGACAGGGTTAAAAGGGTTCAAAGGAGGGCAACCAAGATGGTGCAGGACCTGCACCTAAAGCCCTATGGGGACAGACTCAGAGAATTAAACATGTACTCTTTGGAGGAGAGGAGGGAGATAGGAGACACGATAGAGACATATAAATATCTCATGGGAGTGAATAACGTGCAGGAAGGGAGTATTTTCAGAGGTTGCACATGAACTTGGGGTCTCGTGATGAAGCTGGGGGTGGGAGACTGGTGGGAATATCAGAAAGTTTTTCTTCACAGAGAGAATGGTGGGAGCTTGGAACTGTCTCCTGGAGGAAGTGGTGGAAGCTAAAATGATCACAGGCTTCAAGAACATGTGGGCTAGGCATAATGGACTCCTAGCACCAAAGCAAACATGGGGGGAAATCTGAGGATTTAAAGGGGACTGAGGAGGTGCTACAGACAGGATCAACAGGGCAGACTAGCTGGGCCAAGTGGTCCTTATCCACTGACAACTTCTGTGTTTCTATGCTTCTATCTCAGGAAAGACATAGAAAGAGTAGAGGTGGTCCAGAGGAGGGCTACCAAGATGGTGCAAGGTCTGCATCAAAAAACCCTATGAGGAGAGGCTAAAGGAGCTCAGTATGTACACCCTAGAGGAGAGAAGGATGAGGGGGGATATGATCAAAACCTTTAAATACCTCATGGGGGTGAATGAGGTACAGGTGGGAGGTATTTTTCAGAGAAAAGGGTGCTCCAGAACAAGTGGTCATGATGTGAAGCTGGAGGGGGGGTAGGTTCAGGAGAGATGTGAGAAAATACTTTTTCACAGAAAGGGTGGTGGATGCCTGGAACAGTCTTCTAGTGGAGTTAGTGGAGGTGAAAACAGTGGTGGGATTCAAAAAAGCCTGGGATAGGCACAAGGGAATCATACAGGAAAGAAAACGGGTGGAAGAGATAGTACCATAGACCAAGTAGGGTCTGCAGCAAAAGCAATCACAATGAAAATTGGCAGACTGGATGGGCCAAGTGACCCTATCTGCCAACAGTTTCCATGTTTCTATGTAATTTTAAAAACTGCTCCAGTAGCACGAGCTCACTGAGCTTTTCAAAAATATTTGCCCCAGATACTTCCAACCAATAATTGTAATATGTGTACTTTTCAACAGAAAATTCAACAATATTGATGCCCTGTTGCATTCTAGTATTTTTCAACTTTTGCTTGTAATTCTGTAGTGTTAGTTCAATCCTCTTTAGAACATCAATCTTTAACATTTAATATAAACAAGAGTTCGCATCACGTAAGTAATGGTACAAGGTGATTAGTCCAGGTGTGATTTCCAAGTTTATATTGCCTACATGATTTTTCAAATGGCCTTAGAAGCATATCTGTGTTATCATTTTCTTGAAGTGGTGCTAATAAACTATTTTGGGGAGGGGGGTTCGCTGGACCACCAGGGATAGTGGCTGTACTATTTTTTATACAAATGCCCGTGACTGGGTTGAGAGCGGTCCACTGGACCACCAGGGATATTGGAGTTCTATTATTTTACTGAAGCCCACGATCGGGCTGAGAGTGGTCCACTGAACCACCAGGGATATGGGAGTTCTATTACTTTACTGAAGTCTGCGATCAGGCTGAGAGCGGTCCACTGGACCACCAGGGATATTGAATAGGATTTTATTTTACTGAAGCCTGTGATCAGGCTGACAGCGGTCCACTGGACCACCAGGAATATTGGATAGGATTTTATTTTACTGAAACCCGCGATCGGGCTGACAGCAGTCCGCTGGACCACCAGGGATGTTAGATTGTTTAAATGGCTTAGCAGCCCATAATCGGACTGTGAGGTATTGCCCGCATGCAGGGGCATCGGTTCCTGACGGCTGCTGCCTGGCAGGGGGCCAGGCGCAAGTCTCCGGGGATCGGCACACCTGCATGCAAATGGGGCCATAATGACATGCAAATGGACCCATTTGTGCCTTGCATAGATTATGGCCCCATTTGCATGTGCACTTTTGAATATCGCGGTTGCTGCGCATAGTGCAACGGAACTTGCGCTAGCGCATCCCCCTACTCCACTCTGGCCACTTGCGCCATATCGCCCAGTCAACTCCCATGAAGATATATGTTATGCTGCACCTAGGCTTGCGTCACAGCCTGGTGCAGTTTGAATATCTGGGACCATGAGTCCTGTAGCACAGACACTATCATGTTCTCATGTTCTGTGCCATGTTGCTGCATGCTGCTTTGCAAACAAGTACTCATACCTGGCTTGAGTCCTCTGTTTTCTTGTTTCACACCAACCACTGTGCCACCAATATCAGTATGTAACAGTCATGCTCACTCTAAAACCTTTTGCACAGAATTGTACATTGCAATTGTGGGATTTTTTTTCACCAGGGAACCAACTTAGCAGGCTTTTTGCATTGACTTGTTGCCCATATGCTACCTCATTTGCACACCCTGAGGAGTATGATTCTCCTGCGTTAAGGCTGCCTGATGCTGACCCAGAATGTCTCTCCTCTGGATGTAAGAAATGCAGCTCCACTGAATGCTGGTGGTGCTGTGGTCAAACGTCAAAACCGCAAGAAACAGAAAAACCAGCACCAGCCAAATGGTGTAGATACACCCAAAAAATTGCCTCTGATTAAGTGCAAAACAGTACACAACAACATTCTTGTGGCTAGACATAAAGCAAACTACCCCCACAAGAAAAACTACTCAACTGGTTTCACTATTCCAACTTCCTGTGGATATACCTGTCTGCCTTTGTTAGACATGTCTTCTGTAAGTTGTATCACTGCCTGGAGTTTGGGATTCAGTCCACACACACAAGATATTTTTGGAAACTAATACATCTTTTTTGCTTATTTATAGAGGTCTGTGCAAGCAAGATGTATGCCACAAAAATGAGATGTCTCTGAACTGACAGGTATTGACAGTACAGGGTTCTGGGTCTTAGCTGACAGTTTTTCACTCAGCTCTGTGTGTCTCTAATTCAGTCTCTTACCTATGTCTTTTTATGACCCTTTGTGCCAACAGAACTGTGAACCAAAAGCTTAAATGGACGTTAATCTAAACATTTTCCTTCTAAGATACTAACATACTATTTGCCAGCAGACTAGGCCTTATGGTCTATAGAGCCTGCTCGTGCCTCAAGATCCCAGTTGGGTACTGAAGCCCCCCCCCCATTGCCTTTCTGTTTCTCCTGTCTACTATCCCACCCCACCTGGGCCTGGCCCACACCTGCTTCTTCCTCATTCTGTACCTGTCCCACCTCCTCTTGAACCCCTCCACCACAGGGGCCAGAACCAGCTGCCCAGGCAGCACATTCCAAGGTTCCACCACCCTCTACGTGAAGTACCTCCTCCTCTTCCCCCTCATCCTTCCAACTTCAAACCATGCCCTCTGGTGATACCCCCCTTTAATCTAAAGATCCCTTCTCTGTTTACCCTGTTTATTCCTCTGAGATACTTGAAGACCTCAGTCATATCCTCCTGGTCCCTCCTCTCCTCCAATGAGAACAGGCCAAGCTTCTCCAGTCTCTCCTCATATGTCAAATCCCCTAGTCCCTGATCATCTTGGTTGTCCTCCTTTGTACCCTTTCCAGGAGCTGTATGTTCCTCCTCAAGTGTGGCTGCCTGAACTGCACACAATACTCGAAGCGTAGTCTAACCAGGCCATTGTACAGTGGCAGAATCACTTCCCTGCTCCTTGAGGTGATCCCTCTTGCGATGCAGCCCAACATCCTATTCACCTTGACTGCCGCCCTTCTGCACTGCTCAAGTGACATTGTTGTTCAGTTTTGGGCGTAATAAACATGTTAGCAGCTTATCTGTAACAATCCTGTCATCCCATTAATCTATGTTTTTTTTAAGGACTTCCCCTGTGTTTCTGCTCCACATGTCAAATGTTTAATTTTTGTCTAGCATATAATTTTTCTCTAAACATTTAAAATCCACAAAATAAACCATGGGTTGCCCTGCTTGTTTTTGAGTTACACAGTGAGACTTAATGTCTTTTGCTAGGGAAAAAAATCTGTAAGGGCTCACTTTATTTTTAATAGTCATAACATCATTGTTTTAGGAGTCAACATGAGTATGAAAGAAAAAATGAAACAAAGATACAACATTTGTCTTCATGTTTGCAGGATGTTTTTCCACTAATGCAAAGATAAAGTGTACTTTACCAGTACTTGTGCACCCTCTTGAACTAACATTACACACAAAACTGGGAAGATGTTATGTTTTTATGCATAAACCATGTAAATCCTGTGTCACTTTCATAAAAACATTTTGCTAGATGTAAATTATGGTTGTGAATAAATCAAAACAAAGAAGATGTCACCATGCTGCTTCGGACTGTGTCTGCTTTCAAAGCAGTAGTTCCAGAGCTGGTTGACTCAGAACAAAGGAACCAAATGGCCCAATAAAAATAAAACACCCTAAAAATCCACATTACAAATATTACAAGAGTACATACGGATTGACAAAGACTTTAAAGAAACAAAGTAATGCAAGACGGACAGACAAAGACACATATGTACATAAAGCATCATGAAAGATGCCAACATCTATAACTGGGGGAACTTATTTTGTCACTGTCATTCTATTTAGATCCTTAGCTGGGCATAACATAACAGGGTAAACCATTAATATAAGTAGTTCCCCACTTCCAAATAGGGCCCAAACTGCAATGAGGTAGGCTGTATAGTCATCATCAGATGAAGTGCCATCTGCTGCGGACTGTACACCGAGTGAGGCATTCCCTCCCTGAAGCTGAGGGCATGGATCACTTCCTTTAACAAAGAGGTATCAGATGGTTCTCAGCCTTCTATGGGGAGCACTGAACTTTAAATGGCACAGCTGGTGCTGCTAGAAATCCTGTGCTGTTCCTCAGCTGAGGCCATAGACCTCTCTGACCCTCTGGATTTATGAGTAGTGCGAGGATTGGACTTCCTCTCCTGCTTGCCATCTGGATGGACACCCCAGGTGAAATATCAATTCTGCATCCCTCTATATCTGCATAGGGGACTTCATTCATTCTGACGATCCAACCCATGTCCGAGGTAGATACCTTGGTCCTAGCAATATGTTTTATCTCATCCTTATGCACCTAGTAGTAGTAGTAGTTGAGGTTCCCAATACCTAGTTGTTTTTTTGCTCCCACAAGCAACAGGCATTCTCAGTTGTCCTCTAGTGTATCCCCATAGCCGGCCAGGCATGTATGACAAGTAGTAGCCATGCTTAGCCTCTCCCAATCTTTTAATTACTTGGTCACTCTGACACAGCTTGGCAAGCTTCTGGATGTCACCTTTGCCAGGTGGCAACCATAATCCACGTCACCAGTATCTCACTGCAGTTTTGAGTTGAGTCTGAGACTCAGATTTCTAATCTTCTGTCTGGGCCCTACTGGCTGAGGTCCCAGAGCTTCTGGCTCTTCCTGTTTGGCAGTCTAGGGAGTGGGATTGGAGACTCCCTTGGAGGACTCCTACAAGGCTGATGATTATAAAATGGGCCTTGAAAATCCTGTAACCTCATTGGTCAAAACATGTCACATGACCATGAGTAAATCCTGCAACAGGCAACCAGTAAAGATCCCAGGATTCAAATGTTTACTTTCTTTGAACATAATTAATTTTTTATTTTAATTTTTAATAGATTAATTTTATAATCACAATAATACACTTCAGGGCATGTGCAGTAGTGGGATTTACACACTTCTTGTGTGGTTAAAGTCACTCGGCTGCACCTCGTGACACACCACACAAAGTGTGTGTAAATCCCACAACAACACATGCCCTGTCGTACACTATTGCTTAATTCTTTTTTGGACACTAATTTAGCCACACCAGTCCTGTGCCTCCTTCTCTTCTGGGGTGATGGAAGTACCACTGTCTTCTTTATGATCAGACATGGCTGGCTGGGAACAGGATTCTGTGCAGACCACAGAGCCAGCAGTCCCACCACCAGTGAAAGGATGCATGAAATCCACGGGCACTGTCAGGCCTGTGGAACAGCTGTGCCACTCTAGACTGCCAGTCAGACTCATCTCTGACTACAACCCACTTTCACTAGCAGGCCAACCAGGTCCTGGCTCACCACAGAACCAGCCATGGAGGAAACTCCAGACCCCACATGGGACTTCACAAGGCCTCACACAGGAGGGTTTTGTTTAACTCTCTGCATACATGCCACAACCTCCTAGACCCCTGGAGCTTCTTCTCGGCGTGCACCACTCCCACAAGTGAAGTCTTCCTGTTTCTTTATCATCTCCTCTATTTCCTCTGTTATCACCTTCTAGGCATGGGTATCTTCCCCATGGGGAAGGGATGGGGATGGTGGTGGTGGTGGGTGGGATTGGCACTTCACTTTGCACATCTTAGGCTTCTTATGGTAGCCATGGCTCAAGGGAGACCCAGTTTGGATCCAGCACCATAGCCATCCTAGGTGCGAGCACTGATTGGTCAAAGAAGGCCTCACACAAATGCACAGCCAAGGGAGGCAGAGCCAATGGCCACTGAGAAAAGACACATCCCCCAACATCTCTTCTTCATGGAACTATCATAACAATATAAAAAATAATTTTAGTACTTTGTGTCTACCTAAAAATAGGATGGCAGTTAGAGTTTCCTAATTAGAAGCTCCAGTGGCAATTTGAAGTGTTTTGGTAAGGGTAATCCAAAGAAACCAGTGGATGAAGGTGGCAGGATGGGAGGACAACAGGCAGCTGAGCCAAATAACATGGGCAAGATGGAAGCTCCTCATCAGGACTTTACAATCAACAATGTGATGGAGACAATTAAAGCCTTAGATCTCTTGGTGCTGCCTAGGATGCTGAGGTGCAGGACCAACTCCTGGCTCACCATATGTGAGACTCAGTCATAGACTGCAATTGCTGAAGTGAAGGAGGTGTCTGACTTAGCCTTCCATGTGGCAGTAACATCAATAGACCTCCTCAAGGAAAACATACTTTTAAGCCCAGGAAAACCAGACCAGGGCAGCAAATACCTGGGTGCTGGGACTAAGTGAGGCAATGAGAAGTGAGAATCCAATACATTTTGCAGGCCAGTGACTGGGGGAGGATTTTGAATCTGGACCCAATATCGATAGTTCACTGTACATATCAGATTACTCCCAGAAAGTGGAGAGAGGAAAATGTGGGCTCTCATACTTTCCTATTTATCTTGTCGGGCGAGCATGAAAGGGACAGAATATTAGAAGTGGCTAGGAAGAGAGGTCCAGTTGAGGTAGAAGATGGGACTAAAATTTTTGTTTTCTCTGACTTAAGTTTTGGAACTGGGACTGGAGGAAGACATTTGATGCCCTTGAGTCCACCTTGAGATCCTTTAATGAAAACACTCTAGACAGGCCTGTGATGGCTCGGTCCACCTTGGTGGCTTCTGGGGCTGGGAGATAGAGGAAGGGCTGATTGGGCCTGGATGAATATGATGTGGCAGACATAGCAGCCACCCCCCCAGCCAGAACTCTGCACTGCAGTAATTGTGTTCAGAATGTGACACATATGTGCACCCACCCCCTGACTTCTTCCATATTGGCTAACCGCATGACCATGCATGTGTCTTGGGATCAGGTGCAGAGGGACCAGCATCCATGGCTTTGGATGTGCTGCAGTCACTGGTATCCAGTGAACATGGTGACTGCAACTGAGCACTTACAAAAATGGAAATTCAATTACAGCGCCTGTTTTCAAGGCTACCTGGCAGAGTAGCGACCAGATACCTGGGTGGGTGAGGTAGGGCGACAGGAAGCGTACACGTGTATATGTGCTTGCACATGCACATGCACATGGGGAAGAAGAAGAGGAGGGAAGGTATGTGGAAGGGGGCATGGCAGACAGCTGCTGAGCTGGTCTGCTAGTGTGGTGGGGAGGGTGGTCGGTTGGGAGGTGCAGGGTTTGGGTCTAGCGCCATGTTTTTTTTTTTTTGTCGGCAGGTGGCTTGTTTTTTTTAAGTATTTCACCCCCCATGACATGCACCCCCCGGAGTTGAGAATCCTTTAGTAGGGGGGTGTGGGGGTGCAGCCCCCCACACTAAAAAGAAATCCATAGATCTCTGGCGCCCTCTTGCCGTTCACTGTGAGTGTGCATCACCAAAATTCATTTTCAGTGATGTACACTTGCCCAAACGGTGATCGCTATTCTGCAATAGCCATTATGACATAGAACTGCGGCCTCTACATGTGTGCAGTGGGACCTCTGCACACCATAAGCCCCTGTAAACCTTCCCTCCATAGGTGTGGAAGGGGGTGCTAGGTTTTCGGGGACTGGTCCCTAACTCTAACACTAGAATTAGGGACGTTGGAGAGGAGACAGGCTGCAGGCAGCAGGTGAATGCTTTTCAGCAACCATGCTATGTGATTTATGGAGTGAGGAGGAGACTGTAAAATGGTTTAAACAGCTTAAAAGATTCCCTCTAGAGTGCTGGAACAGGTCAAACCACATATAGAGTATGTGCAGGCAGCTGTATCTGTACGAAAAGCACGAACAGCAGCACTCATGATAGTGTAAGTAAAAATCAGACTTACTCAATGCTGAACATAAAAAGCCATTTGGTGCTTTTATTAGACTGAGAAAGCCACGGCATGAATACGCCAGCGCTTCATGTCTAAAGTGTGATGCATCATCATGTGGAGCAGCTACAGTGCTGATACCATACATTTATTCCAACAACTTAAAGAGACAGGCTCATTATTTGACACGGTTCTCAACAGTAGCAATACAGCTAGACAGACGGTTGAACATGGTGGCACCCTTCCACCAAGCCAAACAAAGGTTGGCATAGGCGGGTGCTATTGTGGTCCTCATGGCAGCACCTCGAATCTGTAAGTAAGTAATACTTACTGTCAGAAACAAAATAATTGCTAGTGAGTATTACATTAATTGCTTCTGAAAGAAAATCAGTTGGAAAATTCTGAGCAAAATCACAATTCTCAATATGATATTTAAGAGCCATAAGTTCAAAATCATGATGAATGCAAGTGTATACATTTACAACATTCACAGTTTAAAAATGTTTACTTACTTTTCTAGCAGTTTAAAAGTTTTTCCCTTTTCCCCCTTTCCCTTCTTCCCCCCCCCCACTCGTACCTTCCCTCCCATACGCTTTTATGTTTTTTTGCATAATTATATCAGGCTCTTCAAATGTTTAACTTTGGCACTTTAATTTAAGCTACCTAATTTTGGATCCTATTAAAAAGCTGATAATATGCATTCTTTGCATTATGCATTTTTTCCTTCACCACTATTCCTTCCTCTTGCTCTCTCTTCTCCTCTCCTCCCACCTGCATTCTTTTCTTTCCTCCCCCTCCCACTTTTCCCTTAAATGCTCCTAACTAAGTTTATGCTTAATTCATTTTGATAAATTTGGTGTAGATAGGGAGTCAGTTGGAGACTGGCTGTGAGAGGCGTAAGACCTGGTGAGAGAGCAGGCTTACACTACCACTTTGAGCAGGTTTAGCAAAACCCGGTGATCCTGCTGCCCTAGCATTTATTTTGTTTATTTATTAATTGAAACTAACATTTTTCATTTTTGTAAATATTTAATTTCTCATCTTTTATGCAAACAATAAAATGACTGCCATCCTGGCATTTTCTAGACACCAAATTGTTTGCCTGTGTCAAATGCTTTAAAAATCCTATACCCTATATATTCTGTTTTAGCTTTTTTTCTAGAATGCACTTTCTGTTAGTTTATTGTGAGGGAGCACTTTTGTAAACTGGTACAGTATATTTTTGCATTTGTCTAGATGTATTATTACTGCTGATTACTGTACCTTGTTGAATAATGAGCCTGTCTCTTTAAGCTGTTTGAATACATTTATAGTATCAGCATTGTAGCTGTGCCCCATGACGAAGCACCATGCTTTAGATGTGAAGTGCTGGGGTATTCATTGTGTGGCTTTCTCAGTCTAATAAACACACCAAATGGCTTTTTATCTTCAACACTGAGTAAGTTTGATTTGTTACTTACATTTCATTCTGCTTTGGTTTAGTGAGCATTGACTCCATTTCTTGATGAGCGTGTGGTTGTCCTGTGTTCCAGGCAGCTGTATCTGTGCCCCAGGCAGCTGTTCCTACATGCATCAGCTACAGTGTTGCACAGTTGCCTCCTGGAGCAACTGATCACAGGACAGGGGCAGCTGGACACCTCTGTGAATCCCTGCCCATGCACCATTTCTTTGATGCATGATTGCAGCAACCTCGGGGAGTTTGGTGCCGGACCACTCCTGTACCAAAATCTGGTGCAACATTCCTAGCACAATGGGCTTCAGCTCATGCTACTGTTTATCACAGCTTGTGTCAATCTAAGGGCCCACTGAAACTTGAGCCCGTGGTATTTAAACAGAGATTCCCTCTATGTTGCTGGGACAGGGAAAAACACAAAGACAGAGTATGTGGGGCTTTTCAGTTAGTAATATTATCTGGTGCCTTTTGCCAACTGTGTATGTGCCCAGAGCCCACAGCTTTACTTTTCAAAGCTGGATTTTACCCTGTTAGAGTGCTTGTTTTTGATTCAGAGTCAGGTAGTTTAACTCAGTGCACGTGACACTTTTAGAAAATACATTTAGCTCGCTGCACTTGAAACATAAAAAAAAAACTCATTCATGAACAAGTTTACTGACACCTCTGCATTACACTGGGCACATAACCACGCATCCGCATCTGGTGTCTTGCAAAGGGTTGGATCACTATAAGTAGCATTTTTAGCGATTTTTATACGTATCAAGGCATTACATGAAAATCAGGGGCCACACACATATTAAGTTTACACTTCGTTGGCCAAAGGTACCAGATAATATTACTAACTGAAAATCCCAGAAAAAGGTGACAGTGTCCTTTTAAAGCAGCAGTGCAAAGAAAAATGTTTTTTTCCAAAAAAGCTAGTTTCAGCTAGTTAGTAGAAATTTTAGCATACCTGTCAAATCTACTTTTCTAGGTACCTCCTATACTGTGTGTCATGAACAAGGTCGCTGTTTTTTTTTTCCACTGGAAAATCTGATAAAAATTCCAGAATTTGGACTGCCTTCACACTGGTAAAACAAAGAATTTCATGAAATTTGGAATTTTGGACAAGATCAGTAAATCTGCAGAACCTGTGGTTTTCTTATAACTGCATCCAGTGCTATTTTTAATTAATTTAATGCTCTATATATTAAGCCTTCTTTTACTCTGATTATTTATCCACATATTAACAGAATGACAGCAGAATCTTGATAAAATCTGGAAGTTAGATGAACAATCACCAGTGCAGTTCTCCGAATTTGAAGTCTAGAAAACAGCACTTCATTATGTTGGTCAGGGTAAATCACTGGCCTTTGTAATGATGAATTTGAATGTATGATGTAATGGAGGATCAGCGCTGTGCATATGCGCACCGGATCCTATATATATATCTATGTGTTTAGGCGGGCAGCAGCCTGTGCACTTAGCACTGGGCTGATACACTGCTATGCTAGGAAAGTATATGCTAAATCTACTTACCATGTCTGCGAATATTATTACATGGTGCCAGAATGGAAAACCTTTTGCCTCCCACCATCCTCAGCCTGCAGGGAACTTGGCTGAAAACTGGTATATATTCAAGCAGCGATATGAAATCTTCCTTGTTGCCAGTGGAGTCAAAGAAAAATCGCAGAGAATACAGGTGATGATTTTTGCACATGTGGTTGGGCTTGCAGTGCTTGATGTTTATAACACGTTTGAATGGAGAAGAGAGGAAGATAAAAAGAAATTGTTCCAGATAATGGACCAGTTTGAGAGGTATTGTAACCCAAGAAAAAATGTGACATATGAGAGACATTTGTTTAACATCAGAACCCTAGTGAGTCAATTGATGCATATGTGACTGATTTAAGACTAAAAGCTAAATCATGTGAATTCGGAGAAGTGAGTGACTCCATAATTAGAGACAGGATTGTTTGTGAGATCCAGAGTGAGCATGTGAGATGTTGAGTCCTAAGGGAAGTGGATCTTATCCTAGCTAGAGCGATAGACATTTGCAGAGCAGCTGAAATTAGTGAAACTCAGTTTAAAAGTTTCAGTGAGATGACACAAGAAGAGCAATATGTGCATTCAGCATCTTTAAAAGGAGAGAGAGAGAGAGAGAGAGAGAGAGACAGAAATGGGCCAAATAGAAATAGACGGAGCCTGCCAGCTCAAGTGAACAGGCCTAAATGTGGGAAGTGTGGGTATGAGCATGTGCCAAACAAATGCCCTGCACATGAACAGATTTGCAGGCAGTGTAATAGAAAAAAACATTTTGCTAAAATGTGTCGTACAGCTAAAAGCAATGAAATCCACATAGTCAAGGAAGAATCCGGTAGTGAGAGTGAAAGTACTTGCAGTGTTGAGACACTAAAGGAAACATAAACAAGGGTCAGAATCGGGGCATGGAAACCCACAGCAGTGTAGGTTGTTGGCTTGCCTACAAAATGCTGTGCTCCGTTTACTTCTAAATCTGTCTTTTGTGAGTCACTAGATTGTAAAAGTCCTGGCACAATATAAACAAATCCCCTGATCTATATTGAATATTATTTAAAAATCACTTCTGCATAAAATCCTTTACAGTGCAGATATGACAACCTTTTCACACCTTCACAGTAAATGATTTTATGCAGAAGTGCTTTCTTAATATTTCTATATGTAATTTATAAGGTCCCCATACTGCATATCTTAACCCTTGGGAGCGCTATCACACAGATTACATCATCACGTACAGATGCACCCACCATCTAAGGAAGCTATAGGAATGGCTGATCAGGGGATTTGTTTATATTGTGCCATGACTTTTACATTCTAGCAACTCACAAATGACAGCATTTGGAAGTAAATTGAGCACAGCATTGTGTAGGTAAGCCAACAACCTACACTGCTGTGGTTTTTGTGGGCCGTATTTTGAATAACTTCTTTATGAGTCATTTAACTACTTATAAGACTGAGACTGACTGGAAAATGAGTTTGAACATAAATGGCAAAGCTGTGACTTTTAAGCTGGATACAGGAGCGCAATGCAATATTATGCCTTTGCCAATGTTCAAAACATTGTCTAGAGAGCCTGTGCAAAAACTGAAAGCAAGATTAAGATCCTATTCAGGACATAAACTAAATGTGAGAGGCAAAGCTGTTTGACTAGCCCTTTTTAAGACTCAGTATTACCGCCTTCTGTTTCAAGTGTTTAATGTGAATGTGAACCTTGGTTTGGGCTTGTCTACGTGCCTAGAAATGAAACTAATAAAGAAACTGTCTTCAGTGAATGCCGAAAGTGAGAGGACAGAAAGCACCACTGGTGAAATATTGTCTGAATTTGTAGATGTCTTTGAGGAACTAAGCTGCTTGGAGGGAGAACACCACATTAAAATAGATAAATGAGGGAGCCCTGTGATCTATCCCCCTCGGAAAATACCGTATGCTGTGAGAGACTAAATGAAAGCTGAACTAGAGAAAATGGGAATTATTAACAAAGCTGAGAAGCCCATGAGCTGGGTTAATTCAATGGTTTCTTTTGTAGTTCATTTCCTTCTCTATTTTGGGCTCCCCATGGCCCAAACAAATAACATCCCCCTTAAGGGATGGCTGGCTCTCCCTCCCTGGGCTAGGACACAGATATGGCACACTGATGAGTCCAAATGAGGACGAAACACGTGTATGTGTCTGCTGTCCTTAGCCGCTGCTGATTGCACTGTGAGGCCTTCCGGCACCATTCAAATCTGCTTAAAGTTGAACCAGTCCAATTCTCTCCTGGGGATTTACATATGTTTCCCATGATGCTTTGCATTATTGTGGTATGTGCAATTTGGGTTTTCTTTAATTCAATGGTTGTTACCAGCAGAAGGAAGGAGGTGGTAATGCCACTGTACAGGCCACTGGTAAGGCCTCATTTGGAGTACTGTGTCCAGTTCTGGAGGCTGCATCGACAAAAGGATATAGGCAAAGTGGAGGCAGTTCAAAGAAGGGCAACTAAAATGGTGCAGGGCCTACACCAGAGGTCATATGAGGAGAGACTGGAGGAACTCAATATGTATACTATGGAGGAGAGGAGAGGGGAGAGAGAGAGAGGGGTGACATGATTGACACCTTCAAGTACCTATAGGGAATAAATAAGGTACAGGAGGGCACCATCTTTCAGATGAAAAGAGGCTCTAGAACAAGAGGACATGAAGAAGAAGAAGAAGAATCAGCATTTATATAGTGCTTTTCATACACAGTGTATCCCAAAGTGCTTTACAAGCAATGCTAGACTGGTAGTGAAGTGACTGAATGTGTGGTGGTGGTCATATCGCACATCATCACCCACACACAGCCTGGATAATTGCATGAACCAGTTTATGGGGAGGGGAATGTTGGCCAGGACACCGGGAATGTTCCCTACTCTTTGCAAAGAGTGCCCTGGGTTCTTTTACTTCCACCTGGACACCCACCAAGACAACACCAGGATGGGCGGAAGGGACCTCGGTTTAACGTCTCATCCGAAGGACGCCACACCCCAGTAGTAGAGCACCCCCCCAATACTGCACTCAGATGGCAGCGATTTTTAGGTGCAAGTCCAATCCCGGTGTGGAACGAAAACCAACTGAGCCACGCTGACACCTGACTGGAATGGGGTAGACTAAGGGGCAACATGAGAAAATACTTCTTCATGGCAAGGGTGGTGGAGGCTTGGAACAGCCTTCCAGCAGAGGTGATGGGAGTGAAATCAGTGGGGGAATTTAAAACTGCATGGGATAGAGATAGGAGGACCCTGAGGGTTCAAAGGGGGAGATGAGGCCATAGTTAAAGGGAGCGGAGGCTTTTGGGTTAGGAGAGGAGAAAAGGGCGGACTGGATGAACTAGGCAGTCCTTTTCTGCTGTCATATTCTATGTTTCTAAATGTCAAATAAAGTAAGAATTTGTACAGACCCAAGAGGACTTAAACAAGGCTATTAAACAAGAGCATTATCCAATGAAAACAGCTGAGGAACTTGCTGCTAAGTTGGCTGTAGCTAAAGTTTTCTCAGTGCTAGATGCAGGACATGCCTTTTGGTAAATTAAGTTGGATGAGTCAAGCTTGGAATTGGTAACTTAATACTCCATTTGGGCACTACAAATTCAAATGCCTTCCATTCATTATTTGTTCTGCACCAGAGGTTTTCCAGAGCAAGATCTCCCAGATCTTTGAGGGACTTGATGGCACTGAAGTCATTATGAACAGCATTTTAATTTGGGGCTCCAAAATACAAGAGCACAGTGAGAAACTGAGAAAGGTTTTACAGTGAGCTTGAGACAAACATTTATCCTTAAACCTGAAAAAAAAAATCCCAAATCAGACTGAGTGAGGTCCAATATATAAGCCATAACTGAGCAAAGAAGAACTCTTGGCAGGTCCAGAAAAGATTAAACCAACTGTGCAGATACCCCCCAAGTGCAAACTGATCTACAAAGATTTATGGGAATGGTTAACTACCTAGCAAAGTTTATCCTGAGTTTGTCAACCATAAATAAACTGCTGAGAGAACTGTTAGAGAACGATATAGCTTGGCATTGAGAAGACTGCCACCAAAAGGTATTCACAGAATTAAAAACTGTTACTACCAATCCACCTGTTTTGGCTTATTATGATTTAAGCAACCCAGTGGAGCTTCCTGTGGATGCCTCCTCAGAGGGGCTCAGTGCATGCCTAACACAAGAAGGAAAGCCAGTTGCTTTTGCTTTGAGGTCATTTAACAAAGCTGAAAAGAATTATGCTCAAATAGAAAGAAATGCTGTCTATTGTCTTTGGGTGCTCAAAATTCTATCAGTCTATTTATGAAAGACCTAAAGTGCATGTAGAAACAGATCATAAACCACTAGAAAGTCTCTTCGGAAAGCCACTATCCACCGTGCCACCAAAAATTCAACGCATGATGCTAAAAGTAGGAAAAGAGCTGCATATAGCAGGTACCCTGAGCCATGCCGTCAATGACTTATCTGCTCCAGAAAGCAATACAAATCAATAGGAAGTTCAGACTGTTAACAATATGCCCATGAGTGATGAAAAATTACAGTATTTTATTAGGACACAAATAAAACCTCTGCCCTTGTGAAACTGAAAAATGTATTGAAATGATGTCCCTCTGCAAAGACTCAAGTAGACCCTGAAAATTAGACAATACTGGCTGTTTTGAGAGGAAATTTCAATTGAAAATGGACTGTTATTAAAATGAGAAAGACTGATTGTACCTACTTCATTAAGAAAAGAAATGCTAATGAAACTGCTTAGCAGGCCATCTGGGAATAGAGAAACGCAAGCGAAGGGCAAGGGACATTTTGTTCTGGCCAGGCATGAATAGCCAAATCAGTGATATGATAGCCAGATGTGATGCTTAGAATCAATACAGGAAAGCCCAATCGAAAAAGCTATCACAGCCACACGAAATACTGAAGCGCCCATGGCAGAAAGTGGGAGCAGAATTGTTTGAGTTTGAGAGAGAGAATTATCTAGCAATGATTGATCACTGTTCCAAGTTTATTGAAATATCAAGACTACAAAATACAACCAGTGAGATGGTCATTAACCATATAAAGTCACAATGTGCAAGGCATGGAAACTCCGAGGTGCTTGTGACCGACAATGGGCCCCAATTCACCAGTACTAAGTTTAAGCGTATGCAAAAAGTTACGAATTCAAACACATTACGTCATCACCAAAGTACCCTTAAAGCAATGGTATGATAGAGACAGCTATCCAAACTGTAAAAAAGACTTTTCAAAAAGGCACAGAGAGATCATCAAGCTCCCTATTTGGGATTGCTCGAGCTGAGAAATACACCACTGGGAGGACTGGGATACCCTGCTCAATTACTTATGGGCCACAGAACAAGAACTTTGATGCCAACCAGACCTGATTTGCTAAAGCCAAAACTAGTAGAGACTAATGTACAAGCAACTCTGTAGGAAAACCAGAAGAGAGAACAGTTTTATTGTAATAAACATGCCAAGCAGCTCCCTGCTCTGCAACCAGGACAGCCTGTCTGTTTAAGAACCCCTGAGAATATGTGGATCCATGTAGTTGTCACAGGCCATGTGGAGGAGCCTCACTCACACAGTCAAGGTGAATGGAAAACCTTACTGGAGAAACAGGAGAGAGTTGTTGCAGACCCCTGAGAGAGAGTGAGAGAACATGAAGAGGACACACGGACGACACAGGGTCCGAGGCACCAGTGATGAAGGACCCGCCATGGAGGACGCAAGCCACACCATCCAGTGATCAAATGACGCCAGCCAGGCTTTTGGGAGTCGGTCTCAGTCGGCAGCCACGGGAACAAGCCCAGAGAGTGAGCCAGGTTAGCGGGCATGAAATAAGGACTGTGAGATATCAGAACATTACAGACTGAATTTATGTTTAAGGACATTTGTTAACAAGTAACATGTTTCAATTATTTTATAAATTGGGAGAGGGAGAGTCTCAAGCTAACAGGTGGAGATGTAATGATGGGATTTGAACGTATGATGTAACAGAGGATTGGCGCTGTGCGCATGGGTGCCAGATCCTATATATATATATCTGTGTGGGCAGCAGTTTACGCATTTAGGACTGACTGATACACTGCTATGCTAGTAAAGTATATGCTAAATCCTCTTACCATGTCTGTGAGTATCATACAGCCTTAACCATAAGTTTTTGTTATTCTTTTGATCCTAACCCTTGCTATGTTTCCAGTGCTTTCTACACAAAATGTGTGTCCATCTTATTTCTTTGGAAAATACTAAATAAAAACATTTCTGTAGCGCTCCACATTGTCAATGGGAAGTCATTACCACTGGGTATGGTGCACCCCCACCAGGGGAATGGCACAGCCCAGGCTTTAGAATGTTGGGCATATGAGGATTCCAAGCAGCAGAAACTCCCAGTTCTGCTGTGCCATTCACAGCGGAAGCAGCTTGTCTACCTTCTCTTAAGAATTTTCAAGATTTTCAGTTGGGGCAGCAATTCTGCATAGCAGTTTGGGGCTACCTGACTCCAGGGAACACCCTAAATTAAAAGTGCGCCTGTTAAGCTGTGGTTTTTTAAACTGACTAACCTGTCTCACGTGTTTTCATTCATGGACTGGGGGGGTTATATCAGCCTTGCTCTAGGGTGTTCTAATTGTCTCCGATTAAAAAAATATAAATAAATAAATAAATAAAAGAAAAGGTGCCACAGGTAGGTACATTATATTTTATTTCTGGGATAGTGTAGGTGTCCTTGGGGGTTCCCTTGACTTCTTGCATCACCCCCCCCCCAGTTGTCAGATTATATTGATGCTATTTAAAAAACAAAACAAAAAAAAAAACTGCAGTGTTTTTTATGTGAGAGCATTTCCTTGCCTTGTCCCATTAGCAGTGATTGTAGGTTCCCTCAAGCAGCGTTTTCCTCAGAGGGCTGCTCGGGACTCAGTCACTCTCTGTTAGGCATCAGTGTTTGTTTTAACATTGCATTGTTTTATTGTTTATTATTTTTCTGGCATTCAGAAGGCATGAGTACTTCTCCTTTACTGCAGCCTTCTGAACATTTGCGCTACCGCCATTAAGCCATTTTCGGCATTTGGGTGCATGCTTCTTCTTCAGTTGGGTTTTCACGCACTTGCTTTCATGCACCAGTGGGTGTTGCAAGTGTGTATACTTTTGCTGCAACTGCATATAATTTTTGACCCAACTGCATATATTTTTGACGCAACTGAGTGAGAGTGCACACAAGCTGCATAGTGAATGCATGCAAGTGTGCATTCAACTCACACTGCTGCTTTGTATATTACACAATTGTATTTCCATGCATGCAAGTTCATAAGCACGTGCATTTAGTGTGCTAACGTCTCATAGGATCTCTCAGCACAAGCAAGATACTATAGAATAGGCCGGCCCGTCGGCATAGCGGTTGGATTTCGCGATGATAGACGCGGTGACCCGGTTCGGGAACGGACCAGGGTCGCTGGAGGGCTGGCCGGGAGAGAAGGGATGGAGGCCCTAGGGACTGCTCTCCTCTCTGGGAGGGGGGTGAGGCGCCGGGAGCATCGCCATCCTGCGGAGGCCAGGGGTACTGCTGCCACAGGCCGACACCTAGGAGGCGGGTGACACTGGTGTCATTGCATGACCCCGCCTCCTCAAGAGAAAACGGAAAAAGGAGCTGCTGACCGCGCTAATGAGGCTCGCATCACGGCTTCAATTAGCTCCCCGGGCCAAGCCCCCCGACCTAGTCCGAATGTCTGCGGCATGCAGGGGAGAGTGCCGCAGCCCCACCGTGGGGGGCAAGCCATGGGTATCGGGGGGCTCATGGCTAATTCGGGGAGTGGAAGCCCGTGGCCCGTGACTGGGCCGAGATACATCAGGTGGACGGCAGCTCGGAAAAGTGATAAAATAGAAAAAAAAAAAAGATACTATAGAATAGGAAATATTCACTATAAATAAATTTTCGTTATATTCGCTGAAGTGCTCAGAAGCATGAAAATAAAATTATGCTAATTAGTACTTTTCACATTAAAGTGAATGGAGGACTTCTAGTTTAGCACGAAAATAAATTTACACACATACGGCCATTTTGTGGCTAGCGTGAAATATAAGTGATGCATTCATTTCCTATTCTGCATTATTTTCTCTAGTTCTGTTACTGTACTATAGAATTCATAATTATAAACAGGGCTCTCATTTTGGCACCATGGCTTATCAGAGACCATTAATTATGAAAAGGTTTAAGACCTGCAGAAGGGTGATGAGACCCTCCCTCCCATGGGTTCCTATTGCCCTTATTGTGTTGCCCAGCACAATATTTCTCTAATGGTTCCCCCTAGCCAGTTCTCTGAGCTGGGGAAGGGGCACCTGAATCTTCAGTTGGCAGTGGCAAAGCCAAATTGTGAAAATCACTTTTATTGCTCCTTGGTGAGCTTTTGAGCCCCTATACCCCACAGGACATCCCAGCAAACACACCCGACTCCAAACCAGGCCCCTCAGGTCGGGAGGGACACACACAGGCAAGTTCAGGTGTATCACAGTGAGAAGAGGCTGCGAAGACAGATGTGCAGGCAGACCCTGGCCCTGACTACTTAATGGGTCAGGATGAGGATTTTGGGGCTCTTAAGAAAACTCCTGACCTTCACAAATTGCTCAGTGATGAAGAGGATGCCCCCTCTGAGGAGGAGGAGGAGGAAGGGGAGTGGATGGAACCTAGGTCAAGGATTCCTATACCTCCTCTGTTTGACAACAAGTCCTTGTCTTTTTTGATAGCTGAGGCAGCTTAAGGAGTGGCAGTTCGTAGAGACAGTGGACATTAATCCGGTTCTGTCCACATCCTCCTATTCTCCAAAATGTTTTCTGAGCTTTATTCACTGTGACCAGATTAGTGAACAAGAATGGGCAGGTGTGGATCAGAGAAGGTATCTTCCAAAACTGAAGACACATCCTTTTCCCTTTTTAGAGGAAACATACCGCAGGTGGGAAGCCCCTCCGCTGGCAGACAAGGCTGTGTATAATTAGGCCAAGCACACCACTATCCCTAGCGAGGGCTCTCCGACTTATCAGATTCCCACAACAAATGAGTGGATGCCACATGTAGGAAGGCTTTTACTTCCAACGGTACAAACCTTCGTACCTCCTATGCTTCCTTGATCATTGCCAGAGACTTGAACTTTTGAGTCACTACTTTGGACAGCTTCATCCTGCTGAATTTGGAAGGGGTGAGCATTTTGCAATTGATTGCCATGGCCTCCACCTTTCTTGGTGATTCTACAGTACAGAACTTACACGTTGACTCGTTTGGCCTAGCACATTGTACCAGCCATGTGTATGGATTAGGCACTGGGTCGCTGATCAAGCTTCAAAGCCTAAGCTTTTTAACCTCCCCTGAGGAAGGGCTGTTGTTTGGTTTCAGCCTGGATGCTATTGATCTCCAGGACAAGGAGTGCCATCTTCCAGTGTCAAAACAACAGTGTAAGACTACCTCAGCTCAGAGGTGTCAAGGTAACGGCCAGTGTGGGCAGTTGCATGGAGGTGTTCATCCCTTTCAGAACATCAGCAACAAGAGATATAGAGAAGCCTACTCAGGTAACAAGGGTTACAGTAATAGAGGGGCCATGGCCAGACACCATGCAGGAGGCCCAAGTCAAAAGCCTGGTACCTCACAATGAGGGTATGCGAGCCCATTCCTGCCCCTCCTTCTCTTGGTGGAAGACTACAGGACTTTTACTCAAGATGGGCCCAAACAACAGCAGATGCATGGGTTCTGGAGATTCTAGCACTGGGCTATTTGATAGAATTCTCAACAGTTTCATCCACAGGGTGCTTTTTACTATCCCCAGTCTCCAAGGATGCTGCAAAGAGACAGGCGGTGTCAGAGACTCTGAATCACCTCATTGAAATCGGGGCAATAATACCTGTTCCACCAAGCAAGCAAGATCAGGGATTCTACTCAATTTATTTTGTAGTTCCCAAAAAGATGGGGGGTTTCAGACCCATTTTGGATCTGAAGCATCTGAACAGGTTTGTGCATCACACAATGTTCAAAATGGAGTCCCTGAGGTCAAGCACTCCTGTTGTTCGGCTGGGGGATTTCCTAGCATCAATAGATCTGATGGACGCCTACCTTCACATTCCCATCCATCAGCCTCACCAGAAATATATCTCAGGTTCTCGATACTGGTTCAACATTTCCAGTATAGGGCACGTCCCTTCAGCCTTGTGACAGCCTCCAAGGCCTTCTCAAAGGTGCTTATAGTCCTGATGGCTCAACTTCAAAAAGAAGGGCATCATGCCTACCCATATCTGAACAGTCTGCTTATTCATGAACTGACATTGTCCTTGGCAAGGAGTCTGTGCTCAGGACTCTGGAGATACTTGAATCCCATGGCTGGGTGATGAACCAGGAGAAAAGCGCTCTTGAACCATCTCAGACCTTGGAGCACCTGGGGGCAGTCTTCATCACAAAACAAGGGAAGGTTTTCCTATCATCATACTGAAAAGAGACTCTCTTGAAGGAAGTTCAGTGGCTCAGGGCTCAGCCATTGGCCTCAGCCCTCAGAATGCTATGCATCCTGGGTCTCATGGCGTCAGCAATAGATCTAGTTTCGAGGGCTTGTTTTCATATGTGGCCCCTGCAAATGGGATTACTGATGGCCTGGGATCAGATGTGGGAAGATTATCAAGCCAGAATCTCCCTTTCCCCTCAGCTATGTCACTCTCTGAGTTGATGGGTGAGTGTGAAAAATCTGAGCAAAGGGATTCCATTGAAATTTCCCCCAGAACTGATTCTAACAATGGATGCCAGTCTGCATATTTGGGGATCAGTCCTGGATTAACTACACACTCAGGGAACTTGGTCAGTCTAGGAACAACATCTCCATATAAATGTTCTGGAACTGAGGGCGGTCCACCTAGCTCTTCTTCATTTTCAAAATCTGCTTTAGTGAAAAGCAATGAAAATAAGGTCAGACAACACCGTCATTGTGTCGTACATAAACTATCAAGGCAGCACAAAGACCAGGGAGATGCTAAAAGAAGCCTCCGATCTTCTCAGGTGGACAGAGAAAAATCTTCTCTCTCTATCAGCAGTCAACCTGGCAGGGAAGTTGAACATTCAAGCAGACTGGCTAAGCTGCAAAAATGTTCACCCAGGGGAGTGGAGGTTGAACCCAGAGGTGTTTGACCTCCTGTGCCACAGGTTCGGCTGGCCTCAGATCGATCTGTTCACCTCCAGCTACAATGCCCAGACTTCAAGGTTTTCCAGCTATTATTGGTGTCTGCAAGCCTTAGCAGTGGATATTCTGTCTCAGAAGTGGACCTTCAACAGAACACATGAATTCTTTCCACTGCCTCTTCTCCCCAGAGTCATTCTAAAGTTAATAGACTCAAGAGGAAGCTTTCTTCTAATAGCTCTGGAGTGGTCAAGAAGACCTTGGTTCTCAGATCTAGTGAACCTAGCTCAGCAAGCACCTTTTTACTTTCCAGTGCAAGGAGACCTTCTATCTCAGGGTACCATTCTGCACCTAAACCCAGGGTTGATGCAGCTCATTGCCTGGCTCCTGAAAGGAGGAGACTCCTAAAACTATGTTTTTCTAGGAAAGTAATGAATACTCTAATGTCTGTGATGAAAACTTCTACCGCAGCAGCTTATGCCCGTGTATGGTCCACTTTTTCGACATAGGCCAGGCAGAAGGAGCTCCAGCCTTCCAAGGCCTCAGTTCCACAGATCTTGGACTTCTTGCAGAAAGGCGTGGAGAAAGGTTTGGCCCTGAGCAGTCTGACTGGTCAGGTCTCCTCCCTCAGAGAGTCTTTGGGCATCCCTCTGGGGACTAATAGGTCATTCATTTTCTACGTGTGGTTAGCAGGAGTCGACCTGTCTTCCAATCCGTTTCTCCATGGGATCTAAATATGTTTCTGAATGCCCTTTGTAAGTAGCCTTTTGAATCGCTGTCATCCATTCTGCTGAATGTGATGTTTTGCAAGGTGTGTTTTCTGATTGCTATGTGCTCATCCAGGAGGATTGGTGAGTCCAGGCCTTGTCCCACAAAGAACCGTATCTTATTGTGCATTGTGACAGGGTACAATAGGACCCTGTCCCGGTTGTTATAGAAAGTATTTAAATGCAAGGAGCTGTCCTTTCCTGTCTATTTGTCTGTCTGGTTGCACAACCAAATTTTCTTGTAAGACTTCAGACTTGATCACCCCAAACAGTCTTGCAGTTCTTTGCTTCTCGCTGTCTCTCAGTTTTCTCTTGCTGTCTGTTTTTCTCCCTTGCATATCTAGATCTGCTGATATAAAAATATGTGCAAATCATTGTATGGAAATGTATCTGATATTGGGATCCCTTGTGTTTGGAAATATATAGCATTACTGTTGAAATGTATATAATTACAATCTGAGAGCTTTTGGAAGCTAGAGGTTACCAGAGTTCAATTTTTAAGCCTTTTGTAAAAGTTGTGTAAAAGGGAGCCTCAACTCAAGAAGCACAATGTGTTCTAGCAGCTCCTGCCTGATATTTAAAAAAACAGGATGCTTGCTAAGGATGGTGGTTGAAAGGACTTATAAGAGCTAAGCTGCAATTGCAAAAAAAGATTAGAAGAAAAAGGGACACAGAGACTGAAAGAAAAATATTTCATTTCTCCTCTGTACATAGTTATTATGAACAAGTTTATTTTTTTTGATGTTACTGCTACTGTAAATAAATATTTTTGGTGAATTCTACAACTGCTCTTGGTTTTCCCCTATGCTTCCTGATCTGTGCCTCAATGACATGCATAAGAACAAGGTGGTACTCAGAACAGTCCTGTCTTTGATCCCAAAAGAGCTTAGGCCTTCCATGTGAACCAGTAAATATGTCTTCCATCTTTCTGCCCACAACCATCTCACCCAAAGGAGAAGGAGTTGCACAAGTTAGATTTGCGATAGGCTGTTAGAACATGCCTCAGACAGATGGCTTGTTCTGGAAATCGGATAGGCTGTTTGTTCTCTTCAGAGCAGCCAAACAGGGTCAAAAAGCCTCAAAGGTCACCCTAGCTACAATAGGTGAGTGAGTGCCTGCATTGCTAAGGCCTATGTGGCAGGAAAGAAGAGGCCTTCGGCCCTTATCAAAGCATACTCCACCAGGGCTAGAGCTACTTCCTGGGCAGAGAGGGGTGAAGCGAGCTATGCAAGGCAGCTACATGGTCTTCCATCCACACTTTCACCAAACACTATAAGTTGGATGTTCATAGCTCTACTGATGTAGCTTTTGGTCAGAGAGTACTACAGGTAGCAGCTTGTATGTAATCTATTATAGTATTGTTTTCTGACATATGGGATAATATTCTCCCCCCTTCAGATTGTTCTGGGTACTGCTTCTTAGAACCCAGTTGTAACGACTTCCCATTGATAATGTGGAGCACTACAGAAAGTAAAAAATTACTTCCTACTTGCCGTAACTTCCTTCTCTGTTAGCTCCAACATTGTCAATTGGACCCACCCAGGAGCCTGCTATTGTAAGAGAATATTATCAGATATGCTAGTGGGGAATGTCTGTTGTTTATTTAAAACCCCTATTATGACATTTGGGCATCTTTCTGTTTTATTCTGCTGCACTGTTTTCTTAAAAAAAAAAGGTTTCTCAATCGGTCTGCGATCACTCATCTTAACAGGTTCAGTTGTAACTCTCTATGGGTGTTTTCCTTGTTACAGGTAGTTCTCACTGCACACAGTTTTGATTGTCAGAGTTAATCATTGTGTTTGTTGTTAACTTCTAAGTTGCAGAGGAACTTGCTGGTACGGGACGAGTCAGTTTAGCCACCCACCTTTGCAGAAAGAAAATCAATTCGACCAAACCAAGATTCAGATGTGAGGGGGCACCTTCTCTCAAAATCCATCTGCAAGGTAAGGCAGTTTCTATTAACATTTAAAAGGTAGAGTGTATTCAAGTTTTCAGTTTTATGTTTTATCACTTATCAAATGGACATTATGGTAGTTAAGTTTATCGAGTTAAGTTTATTGAGTTAAGTATATTAAGGGTACTGCGAGGTCAGTAGTGTCTGGGGAGTTGTTGCTGCTTGGATTCCTTATATGCCTAAAATTCTAAAGCTTGGGCTATGCCATTCCTCTGGTAGGGGTGCACAATGCCCAGTGGTAATGTCTTCCCATTGACAATGTTGGAGCTAACAGAAAAGGAAATTATGGTAAATATGAAGTAAATTTCTTCTTTATAAAATACTCAGATTTTGGTGAAACTAGAAAATGTTACCTTCAACTAAAACTGGAAGATGCCTGGAATCTTTATATATATATATATATATATATATATATATTATGGTAGCACGGTAGTGCTACCATAGTTAGGGTTGAGAGCCATTTCTATGTTAAACCCCAAAATTTTGCACCTTAATAACTTTGCAACCATTTAACAGATTTGCCTGAAATTTGGAATACACAATCAAGAACCATAGGCCTTGGGATCTGCCAAGTTTCATACCAGTTGGATATCTGACTGCGGAGTTGGCGTGATCTATGTAGCGTTACGCTTTTCTGGAATTCTACAGTCGTGTCAGACAGGTTGCACGGTTTATGCTGACCAGTCCAAAATCTTCAGGGAACATGTCGTGGATCCTTGATGTGCCTTTCAAAGATTTGGTGAAAAAATATTAAACAGTTCAAAAGTTATTCAAAAAACAATTTCCCATTATAAGTCAATGGGAAAAGTTAACAAAAAGTTTGACAGTGTCGCAAATGCATTTTTACTTTAGCAAATCCACCATTTTGTTTTCAGTTAGTGATCAGAAAAATGCTTGGCATTTAAATTTGGGACCCTCTAGCAACCTAATTCTTTTTGTATTCACCTAGTCGGACCCTGAGGATGCTAGCCATGTCTTTATTTTGGGGTAAAACACCTGTTTTGCCAACTCAAACCAGGCAGCTATTTTACTCACTCACATTCACATACACACAATAACAAAACAATAAGTACAGCAAGCCAAAGCTTTATTATAGCAAAATATAATACAAAAAGTTATACATCACCGATTCAATAAAGCATCATCCAAGCCCTCTTCCAATGGCTGGGAAGCCCCCTTGTCAGCCTGGCTAGGAGTCTCTCGAACCGGGAACTGGCCCCACAGCGATGCGTCCACCCTGCAGGAGAGGCTTCAAACCAGGCATTGAGAAAGCTACATTTATATCTTATTCTATGCTAAAAATAACCATGCAGCCTTTATAGTGTTGTCTGCCACATTCTAGAAGCTGGCGGCTCCCAGGATGTTGCGAATTCACACCACAAGGACTGCTCAGAATTCCCTACACCTGCTAGGTCACTGTGCTCCAAACACTGGCCGGGTGCCTAGAACACTATGAGCTAAGCAGAAGTTTAAACAAAACTACAAAACAGGTTGCCTGATAATATGACCTTCAAGTCAGCAAAATACACTGTCTGAAGCAAAACATAATAATGAGGCTATCTAAAGAGCAAAACACCAATTAAATGAAGCAGCATGTAAAATGGAGTCACACAATACAAAATGGAGTATAAAATGACATACATTACATGAAATAGCATACAAATGGAGTGACAATAATTAACATATTATACTATCACTACATTCGGTCCTTTGATTATTGTGAATACGATTTGTATGATATTGGTACCATAGCAAAATTACTACGAATATAACATGATAAGTAACAAGTCCAAATAAGCAAGATAATTGTCACTACAGCAATGATTATGATAGGATGTATTAGAATATTTAACACTTTTGTAGCTGATGGAGACCATTCTGTAAAAATATTTCACCAATAATGAGTAGTCTCTTGTTGAATCTTGGAACTTAAATTAATCATTTTATTTTTAACTATTGTAGTTTGCACCTGACTTTGCACTAATGATTTATTTTTTATTGCCAAATGAGCCTGCATTACATTTGTTTTTTGAATTATTTGTTTAATTTTATTTAACGAGATATTCAGTCTTGATTGATTTAAAATATTGGGCTGCCAATACAAAATAAGCTTCTGCTCATTATCAGGGACCTGTGCATTTTACTGTGGTGGATGACATTACAATTTAATGATTACTAGGAATCCATGATTTGAACACGGTCCTCCACACATATTTATTATTACTCATTAAATCACTCTGGGCCTTATTTCTTTGCATTATAGAATACATATGTCGCATTGTGCATTTTGTCCAATTAATAAATTGCTAAATATTTTTTGCTACTCCCATTCCCCATACCTGTGAAGCATTAAATAACTGCAAGAACTCAAAATTATAATTTAAAGTTAATTTTTGGGATAAGAAAACAGTTGGCATCCTTTGAGCTTGTAAGTTAATTAAGCTAAATACATTAATTCCTACTGCCTGAAGCCTGTTAGTCAGTGTTTTTATATTAACACTATTTGAAATTTCCATGCCTGCCCCTGCTCCACCTAATAGCGTATTATACCAAGCTCTTTTATATTTGCATTTTTTACTAAACATAAACGTAATGTTAAAATGGATTACATTTTTTTGATACCGCTGCGCTACTGATGTACATGTGGATGGAACCTTAACTATACTATTATTGCTAATTACAGGATGATTTTTTAACACTGTAATGTGATTTGCCCAAGTAGTTCTATTAGTTATTGCAGTAGCATTTATGCAAAACAAAGTATTTACATTAACTAGTTTAATGGTTTCGTTAAAAATGTCTGATTGATTTATGCAACAGTCTCGCCCTCGGTGAGGAGTTATTATGCACATGTCTGATAAGTTGCAGCATTTAATAGCAGTCTTATTCTGCAAAGAGATTTTATTTGTTTTGTAGGCATATTGTCCTGGGCCACCAGTTGTCATTCAGAGATTGACCCCTGGTGAAAATGTCATGTTCAGTACCACACACTTCTGTCCGGATGGGCAGCTAAAGTTCCCCTGGGTTTTATTTTTGGTATTATTTTTTCAACTCCAGGTTTCTTTACAACCAGTGTCATTACAGTTAACCCATTGAATTCTTCCTCCAGGGGTAACTAGCTCTGCCAAATGGACCATAAGACACACCAGCATTTTTTTTTAAATCCATTGCTGGACCTAGAAAGACATAAATTTTATTATCCTCGAAGATAACATTTATGTGCAGGCACGTATTCCCAATTTTCTTTCCCTGATCTGATGACTAGCACAGTGTTGTCTCGTCCGGTGGCTATCACCTCAGCTGGTTCAGGAGGACCATTTGGGTTTGTAAC
Organism: Neoceratodus forsteri; assembly: GCA_016271365.2. NCBI lineage: Eukaryota > Metazoa > Chordata > Ceratodontiformes > Ceratodontidae > Neoceratodus > Neoceratodus forsteri. The sequence goes on from CM057456.1 coordinate 32,808,217, forward strand.
CCATATTTTGGCACCATTGTTAAAACCTCCTGTAGATTTAAAACCTTTATCCCCCCTTGCTGTTAAGAGTGTGGGGGCTTGTCCCTTTATAGGGGTCACTTTGTTAACTGGAATAATTAACAATTGAGCCACTCTGTCATACTGTTGAATTAACAGATTTTGTTCTCTACTATTTAACAAAATTACTTTCACTTCTCCTTGGTAATTACAATTAATCACCCCTCCCAAAATTTGTATTCCCTTGAGGGCTAGTTTTGATTTAGGTGCTATCCAACCAAAATGTCTCGGTGGAATTTATATTTCAATACCAGTTTCTATCACTTGAATGTTTCTGCTGTTTATTCTGTATTTTTGAAGGGCATGTAAATTAAGTCCAGCAGCTTCTGGGGTTGCCCTGCAAGGAGACAGAGCTCCTGGTGTAATTTTTCAATATAACACTGTTTTTGTAGTTGAGTAAGCCTGCACTTGCAAATTAGGAGTTATCATTCGCATTAAGGGGGTCTCAGATTTTTCAATTGGTCTATTATTTAAAATTTGTAATGCTTCATGCAAATTCTCTTTTTAATTTTGTAGGCTCCCCCAATTGTCCTTTTACAATATGAGGGATTGGTCTTTGTTGCCCATGTTGGCATATAGGACACTGAGCAATAACAGTTTTAACCAAATTCAATGTTAGGGGTACACCCCTACTATATGCCCACCTGTAAGTGGCTTTCTCTCCCAAATGTCCACATTTTTGATGTGCCCATTTTGCCAGCCCTGATAACTGCTGACTTTGAGTTTTTTCAATATCCACTGGAAGAATCTTAGCTTTTTTATCTGCAATAGAATTATACCATCGTTCTAGTGTATTTGAAGCACAATGAGCATCAACATGAAATACAGTGGTCTGAGTATTTTGCACCATAGTCCATATTTCCTGCCACAGTTCTTTTTCCCATATTTTTTTAGAATAAATTTTCCACTCATCCTTAGCCCAAGTGGGCAGCCAGGTTGTTAAACCATTGGCTACAGACCATGAATTAGTATAAATATGACATGTACCTTGCAACCTTTGTGGGTATTACACTGGAAGGGAGGAAGGGTAGCTTACCCCCTCCCTCCAAGCTCCTACTGGTGGAAGACACAGCTCGAGGTGCAAGAGACAGCTCGAATACTGTAGCAATAAAAAGGTTAGCTGTAAAACACAGACAAACAACAAAAACAAACACACATTAGTTTAAAAATAAAACAAGATTATTTCCATAGGATAAAAGAAGCCAAGCGTCCCTGGGTTCCCTTATTTTAAGCATGACAAAATGTCCAGATTGATGGTAATACCATACGTACGTATCTCTGTAGATGGTAAACTCTCAAAAACAGCTGTAATAGTCCTTTTTAAAATTGTAAAGTTTGTTCCTCTTCACTTAGAATACTAGTTTTGCAATAAAAGTCAATTACATGGTTCACTCTTGGTGTGCTTTCATGAAACATACATTTTGTGTGAAAAGTTGTGCTTTAGGCATGGAATACACATCAAGTTTGAACTGGTAGTAACATAAAATGTTGAAACACAAGAAGGTCAAATAACGTGCAAAGGTCACAGTGTGCATGCAAGGGTCATTTAAACCCAGCCATTCCTGTAGTGTCCTTGAACACACCAATATTAAAATATTTTTACACAATAAAACTGCTGGCCAAGACAGTACACACACATACACATACACAAAAAGAAATACTTAACACAAAATAAGACTGACATTGTTTTACACCAATTTGCTGAGGTAATGCCCATAGTTCCATTAGAAAACTGTATGTGGTTTAGATATATGTGCTGCCTCCTGCCTGTCTTGTAACACTGACAATTTTTAAACCAACACATTTATACATATTGCCATGCCAAATTTTTTCAGAACAAAACACTGTTTAAACACATTATTTGTAAGTGAACACATCTCATATAACATGATTACACCTTTTGGCACATAACTAAAATATGGCACTCTGCCATTTTGCAAAAAGTTTCTGGTTTTAACTAGAAGTATGATAAAGCCATTTATAGCTGTTAACACATTACATTTTCACCTAGCAGTGGCTTGGCACGTTGCTTGCAAACTACAACTCTTTCTGCACATTGCAATCTATATGACGTCATAACTCTTTACCATCAACACTACCTGCTCCACCAAACAAAAGTTCTTCACTGACCCTATCTAGGCAGCACAAATGTTTCATTACAAATAAAGCCAATTAAAACAGTCAGCTATGAGGCAAAGAAGCTTCTTCTTCCTTTTTTTTCTGTAACCTGTTGTGCACTGAAGGCAGTCAATCCTATCTCGCAACCTTGACAACAGAACATAATTACAGAACACAGATATAAGCTAGAAAATATGCATGAGAAAGACGGAGCATTACCTTGTTTAGTATACGTATTACAGAAATAAAACAGACAGACATAAAACAACTTTGAATAAAAAAAAAATTCAGACTTACCTGGTGCCAAGGTATTTTTTTTCCTTTTCTCCGATATACTAGTCTAAGTAAGAAAATTGACTGCAGGACCTTCGTGATAATTTTCAAACGCTGCAGCTATTAACTCTTTCAAAGGTTTTAACCCTTTCAAAGGTTTTCTTTTGGCCATTTTAGTAACCTGCCAAACCAAGTCTTTTTCAGAGCTCTGGTTTGCAGTTTAAAAACAAAACAAACAAAAATCTCTAACAGTACTAGGTTGAGATCCATCTGGTAGAGGTCCCCAGTACTTGGGTTTAGGATTAAATGTTTTAGCCTCTATAGGAGGCAAGGGAACTTGAAATTGATACAGAAAAACTTGAAACTACACAGATAGGCAACATGGGGGGGGAGGATTTTTAAATCATCCCATCTGTAGTCACCTACTGTGCGTACATTCACAGTAGTTTATTTTTCTTTTTTTAGATGTTGCTTATTTAACTTTACTTAACCAGCCACTGCTTTTCTCCTAAAAGCAGCCTGAACTGTGAAAGCCATCATTGGCTGTAACAGTATATACTTGCAACAAGCACAAATTACAACTACAAAGGGCAGGTGCCCTTGCTTGTTTGAGCCTTAATACACCTTTAAAAAAAAAAGAACTCATTCTTTTTTCTAAAAATAGACATTTTATTTTCGAATCCTGCCGACTACGCCAAAAATGTTCTGCCAACTCAAACCAGGCAGCTATTTTACTCACTCACACTCACATACACACAATAACAAAACAATAAGTACAGCAAGCCAAAGCTTTATTATAGCAAAATACAATACAAAAAGTTATACATCACCGATTCAATAAAGCATCATCCAAGCCCTCTTCCAATGGCTGGGAAGCCCCCTTGTCAGCCTGGCTAGGAGTCTTTCGAACCGGGAACTGGCCCCACACGGCATCGTCCACCCTGCAGGAGGCTTCAAACCAGGCATTGAGAAAGCTACATTTATATCTTATTCTATGCTAAAAATAACGTGCAGCCTTTATAGTGTTGTCTCAACATTCTAGAAGCTGGCCGGGCTCCCAGGATGTTCAATTCACACCACAAGGACTGCTCAGAATTCCTACACCTGCTAGGTCACTGTGCTCCAAACACTGGCCGGGTGCCTAGAACACTATGAGCTAAGCAGAAGTTTAAACAAAACTACAAAAACAGGTTGCCTGATAATATCGACATTCAAGTCAGCAAAATACACTGTCTGAAGCAAAACATAATAATGAGGCTATCTAAAGAGCAAAACACCAATTAAATGAAGCAGCATGTAAAATGGAGTCACACAATACAAAATGGAGTATAAAATGACATACATTACATGAAATAGCATACAAAATGGAGTGACAATAATCAACATATTATACTATCACTACAACACCCCAGAAATATGTTTTCCAAATTTCTGGAAAAAGTACTTTCGCAAAGTACTTTCATGCTCACGAAAGTGTCGCAAATTTTTGCGAAAGCTTTCGCAAATTGCGACAGTAGTTTTCTAGTCTGTGGGAAAATGACAGCAATTCTTTGGCACTGCGCTGCAAAAGAACGGTTGGGAGTTTTGGGCTGAAATTTGGAGGGAATGCAGCTGACATCTCAGAGATGTGCCTTTCACTGTTGTGTTGAAAAAATGTTACATGGTGGCAAAGTTACAGCACTCCAAAGTTGACAGTTTTTCCCATAGGATAACATTACGGCACCCGACGCATTACAGGAATCCTTTGGCACCCTGCTGCAAAATAACGGTTTGGTCTTTTTTCCTGAAATTTGGAGGGAAGACAGCCAACAACCAACAGATGTGCCTTTCAGTGGTTTGGTGAAAAAATATTACAGGGAGGCAAAGTTATGGTGCTCCGAACTTCTCTTTTTCCCATAGGATAAGATTACGGCGTTCGCTGCGCCTGGGGCCGTATCTCGGAAACGGTGCGAGTTACGGACGTTTCGTCGGAAAAATGCTTAGCCCCCTAACAAGGAGCTAAGTACAAAACTAGCCAGGACAGTCGTAAAGCATATGACTTTTAAATTTTTTTTCTACGTCATACGGTTCCTGAGATATAACCTATTTAGTATTCCAAGTCCTCATTTTCTGCTCCGATACCCATTATTATGCATACATTCTTTGTACTCACTGTCTTTCTCTATGCAGGTTTTGGGGAAAACCAGCCTGTGCGCTTACATTACTGTTACCGTTGCCCTTTCCGCTTGTGGTTCCGTACCCGTTTCACTTACCATTGACGTCTACACCACCATGTGCGTTATCCTTTGCATTTTTATTTGCACTTGCGTTTCTGTTATTTTTTGCCATTTGTGTCTACAGTACTGTTTCTCTTTCTGTTTCATGTTGCGTCACCATGCCCATTGACATTTCCGTTTGCAGGCACCATGTTACTATGTGACAACACATTACGTGGCAGACCGTTTCCGTCTACGCCACCGAGTGCGTTACCCTTTCTGTTCTCATTCGCACTTGCGTTACCATGTGCGCCACTGTTAGCGCTTCTGTTTGCGTTGCTGTTCCTGTTACTAGGGCCCCGCGCTCCCGCCACCGCATTATGTGGCCCTGCGCTCCCGCCGCTGCATTACATTCACTATTTCTCGTTACCATTCTCAAAAAGAAGGGAAATTAGAGGCAAAAAACTCCATTTAATGCATTAGTTGGGGTTGTTCCACAGTGACAAAAGTGAGGAAATTCGGTGTTAGGGTTGAAAACCCCCTTGGACCCCCTGCCCACCCCTCCAACTGCCATTGGGGTGTGCATTGGGGTCGTCGGTCCTAACTCTCACCCCATTCTCCCATACTTCTGCTGCTTTACACATGTGATGGGGTGAGAGTTAGGGCTGACAACAATACTGCCGGTTGGAGCCGAGAGATGGAACTCAACCTAACACAGTCACTATCGCAACTAACTTGTCATTAACAGACTTTGCCTCTAATGTATATATATGTGTGTATGTTGTGTATATATATATATATATATATATATATATATATATATATATAGGAGGTCAACATTTTTGACCAGTTTTGTTGTACTGCTGCTTTAAGGCCAACCAAGAGAACAGTCATACTGCAGCAGACTATAGGGCATGCACACCCCTCCTTTAAATTTTCAACTCCCCAAAACCTGAAGTTCCAAAACAACACAAACTCTAAAAAAATTATATGAAGTGTGAGCCCCATATTCAGAGCCGTCCAGATACATAGCACAAATGGATGCACCGCACAAAAAAATGGGCTGGCCAGCTTTGATGGGATATTCAAACAGAATGTGCGATCAGAAAAATCACATATTGTGTTTGAATATTGGACCCTGGATGCATGGCACAAAGTGGGAGGCCGCCATATTTGAAGCAGTTCATCTGGGATTCACGGCTGAGGACCACCAATGGGAGAATACGTGGCACATACCAGGATGTGCCGTTTCCCCCAAAGGTGATATTCAGGTAAAATATGCCAATGAGCTCATTGGGAATGCATGGCACAAAGGAGCCTCATGCATGCCCATTATGGGCTCATTAGCATGGCTGCGCCTGGTGGAATGCGTCAGACCAGTCACCACCCAGCCTCGATCCCCATTATAATAAAGAAATGTAGCCCCAATCTTGTCTGTTCCATAATGTAGTGTCCCCCCTCCTTGTTATGATCCCAGGCAAAATAGAGGAATAAGAAGTCCCCTTTTCCGTAGTGTAGTGGACCCCCCACCCAGCCCTGAGCACAGTGTACCATAAAATGTAATACATAGCCCGTTTTCTGTAGTGTAGTGTCCCTCCGCCCCAACCTTGATCCCCGTTACCATACATAAATCTATCCCCGATCCTCTCTTTTCCATAGTGTAGTGTCCCCCCCTCCCCAGCCCTGACCCCCATAATAATTCCAATGACCACCCCTACCCACCCTGGTAGTCTAGTGGAACCACTCACCCCAGCCCGAGCTCCATATGCAAATGTATCGATATCCCTGGTACCCCGATGGTTAAGTGGCCCTCCCACCTCGGTAGGAAGTAGCTCCCACCCCTCCCCACCTGACTGGAGCCAGTGAATGGCATAGCCCTTTGCACACCACCACGGCCAGCTGCCGATTGAACTGTCAGTGATCGTATATAGTACATAGTACACGCCCATTGGTTGACCCATAATATTACATATTAATATTGCCCCACCCCCCAGCTCATTTGCAGTCACATGGTAGTCCTCATCTGTTGTGCAGTTCCTCTTTATTCTTATTAGTTGCCCATAGAGTATATTCTCTATCACACTTGGTTTATGAACACTCCTAGCATGTAGTAGTACATTCCTATCTGTAGGTTTATAATATACACTTGTTTCTAGATTACTGTCATTTTTAGTTATTCTGAGGTCTAGGAAATTAACTGTTCTGGTATTATGTGTCATCACAAATTTCAGGTAGTCAGGCTGTTTGTTTAAATAAGTTAAGAAGTTCATGAGTTCAGATTCCACGCCTTGCCAGATGTAAAGGCAATCATCAATATATCGCTTCCAACATTTTATGTTGTTACTGTATGGATTTTCTTCATTAAAAATGTATTTAGTTTTAAAATCGTTCATGAATATATTTGCATAGCTAGGGGCCATAGAGGATCCTATAGCTGTACCTTTGCATTGCTAGTAATGTTGGTATTCAAAGCAGAAATAGTTCTTATTATACAATGGCAAGAATGAATCTTGGACTGTGATTGGTCAGTCTGGAGCTGGACCCATGACGTTATCCCAGCATAACACCACAGGTCTAGTCTCAGCACAGCAGCACCATTTGGCACTCTTATTTGTTTGCATCGTCTTCTAAGGAACAAAAATATTTTTCCACACTAACAAAAACATTCTTTAAAATCATTTTTTAAATTCTCTATATAACAACAAGTCATTGTATAATAGGAATAATGCACACCAGGGTGTGTGTCATGTTGGGATAACGCCACGCCTGGGGCACTGGATGCACTCGGCCTGTGGCCTCATGCCCAACCCCTCCAGGCATGGCGTTATCCCAGCACGACATACACCCTGGAGTGCATTATTCCTTTACTAAGTGACACTAATCTAGAAACAAGGGGGGGCAGCAGAAGGAAGGGTATCTCGATGCCTGGCGTGTGTAGCTTCACATGTGTGCGTAAGTAGAGATGGGGTGGGAGTAAAAATGGGTAAAAGCCTTATATATATATATATATATATATATATATATAGGAATGTACTACTACATGCTAGGAGTTTTCATAAACCCAATGTGATATAGAGTATACCCTATGGGCAACTAGTAAGAATAAAGAGGAACTGCACAACAGATGAGGACTACTGTGTGGCTGCAGATGAGCTGGGGGAGTGCTTTAGGAACAGAGGTTACGGAATGACTGCACTCAATACAGCTAGGCAGAGAAGTGATAATATGGCTAGAGAAGACCTACTAAAAGAGGCCCAATAGAAAGACACAACTAAAGATAGGATCACACTGTCAATTGAGTATTCTGACAATTTTGGCACTATAAAATCATTTATCCACAAACATTGGGACATACTTAAATCAAACAAGTTAGGCAAAGACACGTTTCATGAAAAGCTATTGCTTATTGCGAAAAATGTGAAATCAGTAGGTGACAGGCTGTGCCATGCTACCTATCAGAACCCAGAATGCAAATATGAGATTTTTGAGGGGAGAACTAAAATGACAGGCAATTATCCATGTGGTAGATGCCAGAACTGTACATATAAGACAAAGACAATCTATAACCCATTCAGAGATGAACACCTAGAAATAAAGCAGTTTATAACTTGTCAGACTGAACAGGTTATATATGTATTAAAATGTCCCTGTGACCTACACTACACCGGCCAAACATCTAGAAGCCTCAGACTTCGATTAAATGAACATTGAAGTGATATAAGAAGGGGCGATTCAGATTCTGTAGTAGCAAGACACTTCTTAGAAGGTAGGCATAATGTGTCATCATTAAGATTCATAGGACTAAAAAAAGTAGAAACCCCTCCAAGAGAGGGAATGTACAAAACCTCCTTCTAAGAAGGGAAGTCTTTTGGATAGATTGCTTTGGAACCCTTGATAAACGATTCGATATCAATGAAGAAATAGTGTGGTCAGAATTTGTAGATTGAAACTGTGAGAGAAATGTTTTGTTCTAAATTTAACTGTTCAGTCTCTTTAGCTCTGGATCTTTTAGAGCCATGGCATAGACTGACCACTGACATTTGACTTCACCCATTAGGGTGAAGCTGGGACAGTGGACACCATCACACCTCTCAACTGTCCCTGATTTTCAGGGATGTCCCTGATTTTGTCTCAGAATTTTCCTCTGTCCCTCGTAAAATTTGTGTTTTCGTGACAGAACAGTGGGGATTAAAATCAAAAAATAATGTCAAACATTAACATTACAGACTTGTTCTTCTTCAGAAAATGCATCTTAACACAAATTCTCTTATTCTATCAGCTTTTGAGTGAATAGTATCAATTTTTAAGATATGTCCCTGATTTTGGGTCTTTGTCCCTGATGTTTTAAAGCCTTGTCCCTGATTCATGAGGCAAGAGGTTGAGCAGTATGGACACCATATTAGTCCTTCCGACTAGGTGGGTCGGGATGAAAGGCTCCATACTTTTTAGTATGGTTTGCCTTCAAGTCCTGATTCAGTCTCCTGATTCATTTTTTAAGTACTGTATATTAAACCCTATGATAGAAGGTTAGAGAATTGAAACATTGTCAGTATAACACAACTAACCTTTCATGTATTTCATCTTATCAATTTCCAAATCTGCTAGAAGAGAGAAGTGCTTCAAGTCTGTCCGAAATTAATTATATACTAGAGTCACACATTGGAACATACTGACAACTGATTATGTACATGCAGCTTTGTAGATCTAGAATTGAGCAAATTAAGATACTGTTATTACATTAGAATTTACACAGTTGTTATTTAACATATATACAAGACGAATGAGTCAGTATGAAAAATTCTAAGTACTCAAAATCCATCGATGCGCATGCTTAAGGAATAGTGACATTAAAAAACTAAGTGTAAAGTTTTAGTTAGTGCACATGGCAAAGAAACAACACACCAAACTCTACAATAAATTGGGGAAAATATTGAAAATGTGTTATTTATCGAAGCGCATGTGTAAACTAGCGATATGATACTCTACTATGGTAACCAAAGAGAATAAAAAGACTGCCAGTAGACGTAATGACGACCACCTGAATAAACACTGTTAGATGCCAGAAACAGGATAAGCTAATAGGCATTACAACTGATTTCAAAACAAAGTTTCTGCTATAGAGATTGATGTGCAGTCGCAGAACAGAATAACATAAAGCAGTATGTATTGAAACGCTGTTTAAAAGTTTTATGATAAAAACATGCAAGTTACTGATGCACAAGAAAAAATTGTGATGGAAATCCCGTTGATCAAGTGAAAGTAGAATCACTGGTAATCTTACAAATTCTGTTTAAAAGCTAAAGGATACGCATAAAACAGTAAAACAAAGAAGCTTTGGATTTGAACTACTATAATGTTTTATCTATGCTGACATTGAAATAAGCCAACTGTGTTTTTCTTTTTCACCATGCACACTGCAAGTTAAGATATAAGGTTGTATATTATTGTAACCCCCATGCTGAATTGGGGGGGTTACTAATTTGGATGCTCTGTTGGCATCGGGAGGAGTGTGCACTGCCAGGCTTGCCAAGGGGCTGGGGCCTGGGCAGCACATGAGGGATTCAAGTGCCCACTGGCGTGAGAGAGATCATTGGGGATAGAGTCGATGAGGGAGTTGTCATGAAGGAGAAGTGCAGTGCAGCGTGTAAGCCTGAGGGAGGGCCTCCAGTTGGGGCTGCATAGGCCCGAGGCCGGGGTGGGGAGATTGCTGCCAGCCCCCAGCTTGCCACAAGTCCATCATGGAGAAAGAAGGAGGAAGTCAGCAGCCACATAGGGAGAGAGAGAGAAGGCTGAATAGAAGCCCAATTCGGCTACATTGGGACTGAAGTAGAGAGGTGGCTGCCACAATGCAGCGACCAAGGCCAAGGTGGCAGTGAAGCCTCGGAGGGGCCATCAGGGCAGAAGTGGCCCCTACCTTCCGTGTCCACCAAGAGAAAGTGTTGGGACGCTGATGGAGATTTCCTGATGACTGCAAAGCTAGGGGGCAGACGTCATGTGTGAACCCTGCTGTGGATGAGTCGATGGCTTGCCCCGAGAGGAGAGTAAAGGACTGTGCCCTGGGAGATAAGAACTCCTCTCTCCCCCCCCTCCATTTAGAGGTCTGTGAATATGTAGAGCTAAAGCACCCGCTCCCACTGGCGGGGAAAGGCTGAAGAAAAATGAGGGACTAGTTAGAACACTGAAAGTGTTCTTGCTGTGTCAGAGCCCCAAATGGCTCAGTTTAGAAAAGGGAAGAGTTTTCAGGATCTAGGGTTGAACCTGGGTTCCCCAAAGTGATGTGCCACGGTGCCTTGCCGTAGTGGGAAATGGAACTGTGACTAATGAACTGTGCACCTCCATGGAGTGTATTTGCTTGAGCCTTTGATACAAAAAATAAAACTGTTTGGTTGACTTTACTCTGTATGGGCCAAAATCATTGGAGTCCTGCAAGTGTGTGTGTGTACTGTGCCTAACTGTGTGTTACTATTTTCTTTTGTGTTGTAAGTTTTGTTATTGTTTTTTACTCACATTTTACTGCTTTATTGTTCTCTGTTTCAAATTGTTGTTGCAGGGTATGCTTTCTGCTGCATTCTTACAGGGTGTGCCTACAGGTTTGTTACTGTTTTGTGATTACAGATTACTGCTGTAATCTTCTCTGATTCAAAATGTTTTTTACAAGGTATATCTTCTGTTAAATTGTTCTGTAGGTTGTGCTTACAGGTTTTGTTACTTTTTTATTGCTTTATTTTTTCTTTCTGTAGCAAAGTGTTTCTTGTGGGGTATATCTTTTGTTAAATTGTTATAGGTTGTGCTAACAGGTTTTGTTACTTTTTTATTGCTTTATTTTTTCTTTCTGTAGTAAAGTGTTTCTTGTGGGGTATATCTTTTGTTAAATTGTTATAGGTTGTGCTTACAGGTTTTGTTACTTTTTTATTGCTTTATTTTTCTCTGTAGCAAAGTGTTTCTTGCAGGGTATATCTTCTGTGAAATTGCTACAGGTGGTACTTACAGGTTTTACAGTTTTATCTATCATTAGGCTAAGCTTTCAGGTCTAATTACAGGAGCACATACGAGATACAGACTGAGGGATAATGACTACATTTGTTGCTGGTTGATTGTTTCTACTCTTACCTCCTTGTTTCTTTCATCTGTGGTTCTTCTTTTTTGGCAGAGGAAGGGCCCAACCACCCACCCCATCCCCAACCAACCCATGCTACACTCCTTTTACAGAGTAGCACAATTGTGACATTTCTTGTAGCAAAGCAGGAAGGGGAGGATCAGAGGGGTATCCACACAGTGACCTCATTTACAGGGGCGCAATTAATTTAACTTGTTATGAAATGTTAAACAAAAAGGAACAAAACAGACAAAAAATATAATATGTATAAAAAAATCAAACTTTTGCTTTCATTTTCCTTCTAATTACTCGGACCAGGTTATAAACTCGGCAACTCAACTGGAATGGATATTTATTAACTGCAGGTACTGTGGGGCACTTTTCAAAAGGGGAGTTATACAGGATTTAGGACACTGTCCTACATGCTGGACCATTGGAGATCTAAGGACTCCACTCCAGGCAGCATGGGCAGAGATTGCGCATCTCAAATCACATATTCAGGAGGAAATATATTACAAAAACTGCCTGCCATTTCCCCAACATCCAGCTGAAGCACCTCGACTGCAGGAGGGTAGTTGGTTCAAGAGGTTGGCAGGTGGGTAGCAGGGGCAAACCAGGTGCCCCATCACTCAATGCTCACCAACGTATCACCTCCACAAACTATATAAAAACTACAAACAGGTATCTGCCTCTATCTCTGAAATCAAACAAAAGGGCAGAGAACACTGCAGCACAGGAGCTAGCACTACAAAACTCACCCAAAACAGGGACCAAAACAAAAAAGGCAAAAAGAAAATCCAAAACATTTCTGATCCTAGTAGACTCCATAATTCGGGGAGTTGATACCTACCTCCAGTTGGGGGTAATGGTCAGATGTCTCCCAGGTACATTATCATGGAGAGACTTTGACCGCATTGCTAAAATCATGTAGGAAGCAGGAGAAAACATTGACATCCTGGTACACATAGGGACTAACGATCTTGCCAGCCGGTCAGTTGTGGAGACCAAGGAACACCTGACCAGGCTGGGAGACAAACTGTTATCCATTTTGTCCGGCATCTCCTTCTCTGAGATCCTGCTGATCTGGGGGAAGGGACAGATGGACAGAAGGTCAGAGAAGGGGAGATATGGGAACTAAACATGTGGCTCAAGGGCTGGTGCCAGGAAAAAGGACAGAAATTTGTAGGTAACTGGCAACAGTTTTGGGAGTGAAAGTCCTTTAAATTCGATGGACTACATCTGACTGAGGAGGGAGTCAGTGCATTGGGGCAGAAGTTTGATGTCTTTGCAGAATATTTAAACTAGCAAATGGGGAGAGGGGTGCAGCACCCGATACATTGAAAGGGAAGAACACCCCTCCCCCCTTAACTAGTGATCAAACAGGAGTTCAGCATGTTTGTAGTTCATTTGCATCACCAGGTAAGGAAAAAGGTCTGGCTCCCCATATGACGTGCAGAAAAAAAGGCGGACCTTGCCCCACAACTAACGCATGAAAATCTGGTCAATGGAAAATCATCTACACAAATGCCCGCAGTCTCGGAAACAAGATCCCAGACCTGGAGTCAACAATGACAGAGGCTAAACTGAACACAGTAGCCATTAGTGAGACATGGTTTACCAGTAACCACATTTGGGAGACTTCAGTACCCAGCTATGTACTGTTCAGAAGAGACCGAGGTGCAAAAAGGTGGGGGGGGGAAGGGCCCTTTATGTCAATGAAAATATAAAAGCTATAGAAATTCAGAATACACATAAGGAGCCAGAAGAACCGTTGGTCACTCTGGAAATAGGAAATGGGACAGCCATACGAACTGGGGTTGTCTACAGGTCTCCAGACCCGGGGGAGGACACAGACACAGTACTGTTAGAAGATATACAAAACATGACCAGTAAAGGGGAGGTTTGATAATGGGAGACTTCAACATGCTGGATACAAATTGGTCAATACCAGCAGGAACATTGGCCAGAACTAGACACATGGTGGATTCCCTGCAGGGGAGGGCCTCAAACAATTGGCACAACAACCCACAAGAGACAGAGCTATCCTGAATCTAGTACTGACTAATGGGAAAAAGATCACAGATCTCTAGGTAGAAGGTCAGCTGGGGGCCAGTGACCATCACATGGTATGGTTCAGTTTGGCCACTAGATCCAAATCATCCCATTCCAAGGCAAAAATATGGGACTTCAGAGGAGCTGACTTTGATAAGACGGCCACCAGAGTTAAACTAGCCCTGGCAAGAAGAAATACAGGTGAGGGGGTGCAAGCATTAAGAATGCAATACTTGAAGCAACATCCCATTGTGTTAGGGAGAAAAGCAAGAGCCAAAGAAGGAGGAAACCACTTTGATTCTCAAAAACAGTAGCACAAAAGATCAGAGCCAAAAGGCTGGCCTTCAGGAAATATAAATAAATGCAGCAGGACAAAGATAGGGAGGCATACCAAACTTCCCTAAGGGAAGCAGGGAAGGCAGTAAGGCAGGCAAAGGCCCAAACCGAGGAAACACTAGCACGAACAGTAAAAGAAGGGGACAAGACGTTCTATAGATACAGTACATTAGTGAAAGGAGAAAGTCCAGAGGGGGTATTGCTAAAATCAAAGGGAATAAGGGGGAGTGTGTGGGAGAGGACCAAGGAAAAGCATCTATCCTAAATAGACACTTCTGCTCAGTATTTATTGAGGAGAAGGTAGAGCAGGTCCCACAGCTCAGCACCATGGACATAGGGTAGAGGGAGGTATGCAGAAGTCCCTTCTCAAAAGAAAGGGTCCTACAAGAGCTCGCTAAGCTCAGGGTGGACAAGGCAATAGGACCTGATAGCATACATCCCAGGGTACTAAAGGAGCTAAGGGTGGAACTAGCAGAGCCATTAGCAGAACTGTTTAGTGAGTCTCTGAGCACAGGAGAGGTCCCAAAAGACTGGAAAAGGGCTCATGTGATCCTACTGCACAAGAGTGGCAGCAGGGAGGAGGCAGGAACTACATACCAGTCAGTCTTACCTCAGTAGTGGGCAAGATTATGGAGGCACTCCTTAAGGAAAGGATTGTGCAACACCTGGAATCCATAGAAGCACAGGATCCAAGACAGCATCAGTTTACAGCAGGAATCTCATAGATTTCTTTGACTGAGTAACCAGAGTGGTGGACCAAGGGGGTGCAGTTGATGTCACCTACCTTGACTTCAGCAAAGCTTTCGATACTGTTTCACACAGAAGATTGATTAATAAGCTGGGTAGGCTCGGGGTGGGTCAGAAGTTGATCAACTGGGTGGCAAATTGGTTGGTGGGCAGAAAACAGAGCATGGTGGTAAATGGTATACAGTCAGAAGAGATGCAAGTTACAAGTGGGGTACCTCGGGGATCAGTCCTGAGGCCAGTCCTCTTCAATATCTTCATCAGTGACATTGCAGATGGACTGGAGGGTAAGGTTTGCCTGTTTGCAGATGACACCAAGATCTGTAACAGAGTAGATGATCCTGATGGGATGGGCAGAATGAGAAGAGATCTGGATAAACTAGCAAAATGGTCTGAAGCGTGGCAACTGGGGTTTAACGCAAAGAAGTGCAAGATCATGCATATAGGGAAGAGAAACCCTGAAGCTACCTATAGGTTGGGAGGGGAGTTGCTGGCAGTCACAAGGGAAGAAAGAGACTTGGACATCATCATCACAGATGACCTGAAATCATCCAAGCAGACCACTAAAGCAGTAGGTAAGGCTAGATGGATGTTGGGGTGTATTAGTAGGGGTATCACAAGTTGTAAGAGGGAGGTAATAAGCCCTCTTTACAAGACACTAGTAAGGCCCCATCTGGAGTACTACGTGCAGTACTGCATGCCGCACCTGCACAAGGACATTAACAAAATGGAGCCAGTCCAGAGAAGGGCAACCAAAATGGTGCAGGGACTGCATTAGAAAACATATGAGGACAGATTGATGGAGCTCAATATGTATACCCTAGAGCAAAGGAGGGAGAGAGGTGATATGCTCAAAACATTCAAACATCTTAGGGGCATTAAAAAGGTAAGAGTCTAACATGTTTCAATATAAGAAAAATAGCAGGATAAGAGGACACAGCATGAGATTAGAGGGAGGATGATTAAGGTATAATGTGAGGAAGTTCTTTTTCACAGAAAGGGTGGTGGATGCATGGAACGGCCTACCTCAGGAAGTGGTGGATATGAATACAGTGCAGGGCTTCAAACAGGCATGGGATAGGCATACGGGAGCAATACAGATGAGTATGAATAGATAGGCCATTAACAGAGTAAAGGCCTATGGCACATTCACAAGGTAGAAAAAACGGGCAGACTGGATGGGCCTTGAGGTCCTTATCAGCCGACAACTTCTGTGTTTCTATGTAACCCTGTTTCTGCTGAATTTCCAGCAGTGAGAGAAGCCACCAGCCATGGAGGGGGAAGTGTCATCTGTCTGAGTCTCGATGGAGTTCAAGCCATCAACGGAGGAATCTTTCTACAAATCAAAGATATTGTATTTTCCCTGCTATGGTGCTGCTCAGTCTAGCTGGCACCCTTCCCTTTTCCCAGACACAGTAACAACCAAAACCCCTAGACAGGGAAGGGAGGGGGTGGCCTCCTTTGAAATGCAATCTTCTGGGACTGAGAGCAGAGCTGGCTGCCTGCAAGTGACAAACTCATATCCTCCCAGGCAGTAGCGACTGAGTTTAGTGACTGTAAAATATTCCACCATAGTGAATTACAGTTTCAAAATAACCAGCAGGGGAGAGGTTACATTATCATGCAGGAGAAAAGAAACAGTGGGTCCCCATGTAGCATGTTTCCATTAAAAGGCTATACATAAGGTGGTGCCAGCTTATGTTTTTTGTGAAGAAATGACAGTGTATCTTAATAACGTGAGAAACATATTAAGAGTAAATGATGACTGAATTAAAGTCCACACTAACAGTACCTAGAATGAAGCAGCGTATTGTTAAAAAAGAAACTGATAAAAAAATGTATTTCGCTTGCCTAAATACATACACATGATTAACCTTCTTTTAGGAGTGGTTGAGGAAGAGGCAAGTAGTTTCCCAAATAAATCTGATGAAAAAAACTAAAAACGCTGCAGGAAAGTAAATAAAACATTAACCACAATATCCAAAAACAAAAAGGCTATTTATATTTAACATTATCGTTTTACTATACAAAATGTATTTATATTATTCTCAGTGTCACTAATTGAAATTTATTGAACTGAACAAATGAACTTATAACCACATTGAATAAGGTGGGCATTATTTTGTGGCAATAGGTTTATTACCTGTGGAATAAAAATAAGTTTGTTAGGCAATGCTGTGTGAAATTGACAAGACAGCTTTGTATAATTATAAATATAAATATATTTGAATAATCTTGTCTAACACCACTAAGCTCATGTGCATATATTGAATTAATTGTTTAAAGTAAGAGTTTTTTATTTCACAATCTTTCCTTGATTGTTTTTTTTTACATGGTTGAGACACTTAAAAGGCTAATACTGAAAAAATGTTCTTATTAATTTCATTTATGGATCCTGAATAAGTAGTGGGTGCACTATGAAACACTGATTTAAACATTTTTTGATGTGGTAAAATAAAATATACTAAAATCTTTCCCGGTGAGGGGGTCTTGTTGTCTCCAATCATTTCTTGCTCGTTTACCCAGAGGTGTACTGGAGCTAGATCCCTCCTGGAGTGTTCCTTATATTATAAGTACTGGGTGGGCCACACTGCTCTCCTGTAGTTTTACTCAGAATTTCTCCCTCTGGGAGAGCTCTGTGAATTGCACTCATGGGGACATGGCAGCCTGTGTCTGCTGCAAGACCCCTTGCACCATGCCACAGCCCATTTTGTGGGGCAAGGCTGGCGCGCGCCTACTTTGGGGCATACAGCCTGCGTTTGATGCAGGCTGCCTTTCTGCATAACTAATGGGGCAATTCTTGGCTCAAGGTACCATCTGCACCATGTAGGTTTGGTGCAGGGCAGGCACCTTATGTCAGTTCCAGGGCTTTGAGAATCGAGCCCTCCATCTCCAGCTGAGGTCCAGCGGGAAACAGCCCAAGGGAACAAGTTAACCCTTAGAGGGTTTACTAGTAAGCACCCTAGAAGCTGGCCATGAAAGGCTGGTTACAATTACTATTATAATAGTTCCATACATGTATGTGAATGTGAGTGTTAACTCCACATTTGTATTTGTACATTGATCTTGTCTCTGTAATGCCTGCACACCTAAATGCTAATTGAATGCTCTGCTCTGTGTAATTAACAACCCATATTGTTGAAATGAATGTATGTATGTTGTGTAGCAGGACAACTTTATAAATAGAGGTTTGGATCTAAAGTTTTATCCTGTATAAAAATAAAGTTTCAACTAACTAACTAACTAACTAACTAACTAACTAACTAACTAACTAACTAACTAACTTCAGGTTCCTGTAAAAAAAGGGACAACTTGTTTCAGTCGGACTACCCAGTTATCACAATCCAATAACTAAATAAAAAAATACATACATATATACATACACACATACGCACATACATACATACACACATACATACAGATGTGTCAAGCCAGGATGAAGTGCAGAAATGCTGCAGAATATCACAGAATACTGCAGTTTACTGCAGGGGCCATTTTTAAGCCCTTTTGTCATGCAGGATTTTGTGACATGTCATTACTGCAAGTTACTGCACCTCATTGTGGCTGACACATCTGTACATACGCTCATACATACATACATACTCAGTGGTGCTAACTTTTATGAACCTTTGTGGGTGCTCATTGCCAGTTGGAAGTATTTTTCTTATGATCAGGGTTCCTAGGAATTATTTTTTTTCATGCAGCTGTCAAGACATTGAGGATGCTTAAGCCAACTTTGTGAATGTTTGGGCATCCCAACACCCATGGAGTCGACACCTGTGTACATACCTGTGCCAGTAAGTAGCCTTGAAAATGTTTTCCAGTGCATCAGAAAAATGCAAACCTGAAACACCGCAGAACATCTTTATCATACTAAACCTAACAAATGAACTATTAAAGCACAAAATCAAACACTGCTGGCATTTGATGTTTGTTACTGTCTTAACGACAGCCTGGCAAAACAAATTGACTTGAGTCCTTTACCTTCCAGTAAGTGCTTCATCTACGTGCTTTTCTGTGACTCTCCGACTGGATTCAGAGGCTGCATCATCCTGGAACAAAGTACACAAAGCCATCATTAATGTAAGAAAACATGAACACAGATAATTGGGAACAAAGTCCATTACAGGATAAAAGGCATAGGTTATTTTTCAGTGAATCAAGAGATTTATAGTCCAGAATTTCCTCTAACTCATTGCAGGCAGGAGTTTCCATTTGCAGTATAAATTTTCAGCCAGTCACACTGCAGCCATTTTACTGAAGCCCAGTGCATCATGCTATAGGCCGTCTCAGCACAATATGCCTAAAAAGTAAGCAAAACTAGCTTCTCTTGCTTTTGTAGGTGCCTGATGCTTTTATAAAACATGCAGAAGGAAGCACCTCTGGCAGATTCTTCTGGTGTTAGTAGACCCCCGGGGATATGCAATTTATTCACTTCATCAAAAATTTCAGGCCTGGGTTTTCAAATATGGAGCAGCAGGGCTTGAGGCTGAAATTCAGTCACACCTGTGGCACTCAAGGTACATGTAAACACACGCAGCCTGTTTTCCAAAAATCTGCCTTATTTGCAACATTTTTGCAGCTTTGTGGTAAAAATAACACACGCATTTTTTTTGCGCAACTTGCAGTTCTTGTGGCAAAATGTTTCACTGTGTTTTATGTGGTCTAACCATTTTCCCCAGAAGCTGAATTATTTTGAGTTTATTTTTGTTAACCAGATTAGTCCATTGGAATACAAGATGCCATTCTCAGGGATGAGCCAGACTTCATACAAACGTCATAGTGAAGTATAAAATATATACACAAAACATATTACATTCACTACATATACAAATACACAGGGCTGAAACAGGGTTGTAAAAAGAAAACATCACTATTAATACTGTATGCAATAAAGTCACAGGGCTACAACAACAACCATAACCTAACATACTGTAACATATCATATGCATGATATGATGGAAAGTAACAACTAATGCCTAAAAACAGAGCAAGTAGCTGAAAATCAAGCCCTTACTCTCTGCCTATATTTTTACCTGTCATCAGAGATGTACTGTTGTCAGGCCGGTCTAACAGAGGCTGAATGGCTGGCTCAAGGTCAAATAGTAAGCCAGTGGCTGTGGTGGGATTCAAACCTGTAATAGCCCTTTTCACAGTTAAGTGCTCTATCTACAGCTAGTCCACTGCCTTATATAAAGTAATAACATCATGAGGCAATGTGTAGCAGGTGAGTAATTTTACGTATGACCATTTACAGTCCCAAGAACCTCATTTTTGTGGCCAGCCTGCCAGTGCAGTGGTAGCACTACTTCTTGTGGCACTGGTGACCCAGGTTTGGAAGTGAGCCCGGGAAGCTGGAGGGTCAGCCCAGGGGGAAGAGGAGGACTAAGCACTCTAGGGGCACTTTCCTCCTCCGGGGAGGGAGGGATGCTGTTCCCACTGCAACACTGCCACCTGGGCGCACTGGGGTGGTGCAGTTGGGAGCACCATGTGGGTGGGGAGGATGATGGCCAGGGTCCAGAGCGATGTTCATCTCACTGTGCACACATCTCCATGGACTCCCATGGCAGCCGACGTCCTCAGGGCCTTCAGGGAGAAAAATGGAAAATGACCCCATGATTCAACAGGATGACAGGCAGGCAGGGGTGTGGTATGGCCTGGGTCAGTCTAAGGCCTGACATGTGGCATAAATTGGAGTGGCAGCTCCTCCTCCTCCCCACTTCTCCACCTGGGGGATTGATCCATGGCAGGATGGGGGCCAAAGACTGGGCCTGGGTTCGGGCCAATCCCCACCGTGAGTCTGAGGGCCAGGTGAATCATGGAGAGGAAGGGGGTACGAGCAAAACAAAACTTTTTTTTATTTTTCACAGGACCAGTGGTTCATGCAGTATGAAACTGGGAGAGGGGAAGAGACCAAAGATGAAAAATGTATTCTCACCTTCCCAGAATCTCTCTCTCTCTGTCTCTCTCCCCTCCTCCTCCCTCCCTCCCACGAGACTGTCAGTCCTCTCTGCTTCAACCCATCCCTGACTGAAAACCAGTCTTCCCCAGCCAGCAATCTGTCATAGACTGCCCTCTATGGTGGGACCATGAGCAGGAGGACTGTCCCCCTCCAACAGTGTCCATATCCATATTCGCTGGGGAGTCCTAGGCAGTGGTGTGGGTCACAGAGCAAGGCAGGAAACATCCGCAAGTTCCATTTCCTGTTTTCTCCCTTATAGCCAATGGCATGCAAGGACACAACTGCATATGTCCGTGGAGGCATGCGTCATGTTTCCTGTTGCCAGCTGCCCCACAATCTTGGTGCATAAAATTATCTACCACCATGCCTCCTGTTGGCAGTATGAGAGCAGTGTGGCTAGTCCTATCTCCAGAGTACAGCAGTCATTGGACAGTAAGTCCTCTCAAACCACAGCCATCCACCAGCGACCTAGATCCACACCCTAACCTGGGTGACCAGTATGGGTAGTGGTGTGGCATCCAGCACCTCAATCTGCCAGCCCCCTGGTCCAGCTACCCCAATATATTTCTAAATGGTTTTCAAAATTTCTTTTGGGGGGCCTGACCACCTCAAGCCCCCTCCCCCATGTGTGACTTTGGATGAAATTTAATGCATGAACATGGCTAGTAAGCATGTTTACAGATCTGAACCCATAGCTGGGGGGACATAGAGGGGCGTGGGCATAATCCTCCATTCACAAACTCACTTGTGTGTGGTATTATGTGTCCAAGGTGCGGGGTGTGTCTTATAGCAGTGAGACTACTATAAATTGCTACGCATCTGTCATAGTTGCATTAATTACATATATGTATACATGGTTTGTCTTAAAATATGCCATTTATTCCCATTTGGGAGGTGGCGTAACTTCCATAACTCATGGAAATAAATGCCATATTTTAACATATACCATTGTATATCCCATATATATATTTTTAGAAGGAAAGAAGAGCATTGGTCCAGTGAGTTCCCACCACCCCCACCCCCGTCACCAGCTCTGTGGGAATATTCTTTCACTCTTTTTCTTCACAGTACTTGTTGCATCTCAGTTTGAAGGTTGTTACAGTATCTTCTCAAATGGGTAGGGAAAATGCTGTATTTTGATTGACTATCTGCCATACTTAATTACAGCACTAAGAACACCTAAAAAGGTCCCACCGTACCATCTAGAAATTTCTCTTGTAAAGCTGACAGCCTAAATTCTCTGCTCCACAAAAATGAAATAAAAATGTTGAGACTTTCTACCAGCTACCTTTGAGTTGCTCACAGATGCTACCTTGAATCAATTTTTGGACCCAGCAGAAGAAACAACTGGAGAAAATAGCTATAATTTCAAAACTATTACAATTTCTTCCCTATTGTAATTTTATTTACTGTTCTGAACTCATTTTATAAGTGTAGTAAGACACTCCAGGTTATTGGTAATAATACCCAGAATGCACTGCAGGTGCTGAAAGCCTCATGCCTTACTACACCCCTGGGTGTGCATTTGTGTAACTTCTACACACCAACACCCCTGTCACACCTTATTACTTACGACTGATACCTCCTGCTCTGGGACTTTGTTTCCAAGCATCTACCACTCAGTCTGTGAACTAGTTCTATTTGACATTTCCATTTAATCTTATTCCTTCAATGATATGTGGGCCCTTTTGTCCTTTTGCATCCTGATAATCTGTGTAAATTATTTAAATTGTTGTGTCTGTGTTATTTCAAACTTTGGTGGGCAAACTCAGTCAGTGCCCCTGGCTCCTCGGAGCAAAAAGTCATCCAATGAGTATGAGACAGAGGAGGAGCCAGGAGTTGTGTGCCCTGCACGAGGAGATCATCACGGCACAGTTCATTCATGGGCAGCAAGGAGGAAGGAGTATGATGAAGTCTGATGTCGAGGAGTGGAGTGCTTGAAAAAAAACTCTGCGGCAGGCTTTAGGATTTAGTTGTGAAGAAGTCGACTCAGGGGAGACTCAGAGGACAGTAGCAGCAGGAAGGAGCGAGCGAGTAGCCTGAAAAGGAGTGAGAAACTGAGGGTGGGCGAGGCTCAAGGGGAGGGACTGTCTGGGCTGGGAGAGCCACAGAAGAAAGCAGTCTCTGGACTGGGCCGGGACCTATCGACAGGGTAGTCTTGGTCATGGGAAGGACTCTCCGACAGCCAGGTGGGGAAAGAGAAAACAGCAAGTGGCGTGGTCAACAGTGCACACTGAAATTGCTAGGGCGGGAAAGTGAGTCTCATCTCATCTTGACTCTCTCAGACTCAGTTGTCGACGACCAGTGACCCCCTGGGTTGTGGGCCTGACCAGGCAGTACAGTGGTGTGTAGCATCCGGAGGAGAGAATCAGATTGGGGCCAGGCTAACTGAATCAACAACAACACGACCACATCCACCACCATCCCAGTCAGGCAGCAAAGAAAAAGAGCAAGTCCGTGACTTGGATCTCATGGAGTCAGGGGGTGGGGGTGGCACGACGGCGAAGAGGGAGTGGGACCTGCCTGGTCCTAAAATAGAAATTAGTGAGAGGAAGAGTGCTGCTGCATGGAACTACTCAAGCCAGTAGCTGGAGTGCAGAGCAAGACTCAAGAGCAGAGGAGGAGCCTGGAGGATTCAAGATGCAGTTGGGGCCACAGCAATAGTCTCCTCAGTGCCCAGTTAGTGCCTATTTAAATACAAGCCATGCTTACACAGTTGCTCTTCTCTGTGCTGTGGTCCACATCGGTGCTAACCTGCCCTGCTGAGCTGGTTGCTGCTCAGATTACATGGCTCCTCTCCATGTCAAAGCAAGACATGCTGGAGAGGAGCCCTGAGTCCATGGAGAAGGATGCTGGGAGGCACAGAGGGATACTGGCAGGTTTCTTGTGAATTGGAGTGAGCCGTGCAGCCTATACACATGGCTGCCTACATCACTTGCTCCAGAACACATCCCGCGGTTTGCTGCAAATCTGGAAGAGGATCCAGGACCAACTCACCATGATCAGGTAAGTGTCCACACTGCTGCATTTGCACAGTAACAACTGAGCACTCAGGTTGTTGCAGTGCAAATGTGGCCCTGTAAACTGGCCTGTATAATAGATCTGCTGGTCCAGCGGGCTGATGTTGCAGCCCTGGCATCTTAGTGGCTTGTAGTTTAAGAAACACTGCTTTCCTGGTGAGGCAGTGGACCCATTTGTTTTTAAATAAGTGATCCCTGCCAGTTTAGCTGGGACCGGGGGTGAGGGTTACTGAGCTGAGAACAAGGAGGGACCGGGACTTGACAGGAGGGGTGCTGAGCTCCCATTGACTTTTTGAGGAAACACCTGGACACTGACACCAGTAGGAGTGAGGTCTGTACTTGGTTACCTGGATTCTGCTGTCTGTGTAGTTCCACTTACTCTGAGTGTTTGTACTTTGCACTTAAAGAATGTTTTTGCACTTTAAAATGGCTATCCTGGTGTCTGAACAGTGACTGAGGATTGTGCTGGATAGTACTCTGTAGCGTTAAGCAGGAGTCAGTCCCTTCGCACTGCAACTCAAATTTAAATCTCGTCTGTGGCACTGCTGTTCCCAGGTGCAGCCATGCCCTGTGACTTCTACCATTTCTACCATATATAACCAGTTCAATTTGCAGTTCATAACCAGGTTCTACCTGTTTTTGCTTGATTCAAAGTCAAAAAACGTATTTTGTGTTGTTAGAGAAAGTATGTGCTGCTGGACAGGGTATGTTTCACAAAGTGTTGGTGCAAGGACATGCTGTAAAATAGGGAGATATGTTGTTCCTGACATCCAGCACATTCTACATCTGGTTGCAGCCCAAAGGGTTAACTCCTTAAGGTATTTCCTGTTAAATAATACTAATTATTTCCCCATCTTTGGACCCAGGCACTGATAGCTCCCTCATGATCATGCCCATGGGCCATGACGAAATGCATGGGTGCCTGGCAGCAGCTAACAGCTCTGAGTTTTCTGTTCTTCTAAGTAAAATCAGCATTAGCACCCTCTTTTCCTGTCTGCCGAGTGGTCTCTCCCACCCTTCCTCCTCATACCCTCCAAAACAATGACAATAGTTCCTCATTTGTTCCACCCCATCAAACGCCCCTTCCCTACCTCTCTCCCTAACCGCAGAAGAAAATGTGCTTTTTACCTAATATCATATATGGGAGCTATAGCAAGTGCTACTTCCATATATGAAAGAAAGAAGCAGTTCCAGACAGATTGGTGAGGTGCAAGTGTAACTGAGGGAGGTGGGAGAGTATCTAAGTGTGAGGAGGAATGATGGAGGAAGGAAGCTAACTGATTTGTTGTTTTCTTTGGTTGCAATCATTCTTGATGAAGAAGGGGGATAAAAGTGTGCTAAAACCCGGAGTGCTGGAGGAAAATTATCCATGTGCTATCGCTAAGGAGAAGGGTGTGAGGGGGTGTGTGCAAGGGTAGGCGAATGGGGAGGGACGGACATACATGGGCACTTGGTTGAAGCATGAAAGTTGGAAGGGAGTGCTTGTTGGAAAGGGGAAAAGGGGAGATCCTAGATATATTCATCTTTACTCAAAATAATGAAAAAAAAAGTCTACCTTCAGCAATTTTTCTTTATGGCTTCAAGACAGTGTGGGCTGTGGATCTAACAATGGGGAGGATTACATTTGTAAGAGGGAGTGGCCCAGGGGGTCTGTATACAGAGTTGTGAAGTTAGAGTAAGATCAGGGCTTTATTATTTTTGTGATGGTCAGTACATGGGCATCATTTTTTTTTAATTTCAGTCTTTAATTTTTATTTCCCAGGTTAGGATAAAAACAGTATATATCTGGAAGATGGCTAAGGCAGAATCAAAGCCTTGGATATGGTCTTGGGTCTAACACCGAAAATGGGAATGGAAAGGAACATGCCAGCAAAAATGATAATAATAATAATAATAATAATAATATTTTGAGTAAAAATGAATATCTCTAGGATCTCCCCTTTGACAAGATCACAATCAACGTTGATGTTCCGCAAGGGTCAATCCTAGGTCCTCTGCTTTTCTCAATTTACATCAATAACATCACCACAAACCTCCACAGTACTTCCTCCCTATTATATGCGGATGACATTGTGCTTTATAAAAGTTCCAATAGTATTGAAGACATTAACCTTTGGCTGTCTAGTGACTTTCAACTTATCCAACAGTGGCTCATCAATCACAAACTTGTTTTAAATAAATCTAAAACCCAAGCTATGTTATTTGGCTCCAGTCTCAAACTCAAACACTCCCAGACACACTTTAACATCTCCTCCCTTGATGGCACATCTGTAGGGGTGGTAAATTCCTTCAAGTATCTGGGTGTCACTCTTGACCCATCTCTGAGTTTCGATTGCCACATCCAAACTACCTGTAAGCAGGTTAACTCCAAACTTGGCATTGCCTACCATACTAGTTATGCACTCACCCCCTCTGCTAGGCTTGCCATTGCCCATGGGATATTACTTCCCTCTCTCACCTATGAGGTTGTTACGTATATTTCTGCTTGCAAGTCGAGTCTTCAAAAGTGAGATGTCACCTATAATAACATCTGCCAATTTGCATCCTGCTCCCCCCGGATGAAACATCACTGCCTTTTCTACGCAGATCTAGGATGGCTTCTGCCCCAAGAACTAAGGTCTTACACACTTGGGTCCATTACTGATAATATTATCAGATCCCAAATACCTAAACCCTTGGCCTGTCTCATTCAATACCAGAAAACCAGCTATGGCCTTCGCTCTGCCAAAAATGTCCCAGTTCACGTCCCGAGACACCGCACCGCAAAAGGTGGTAGTGCCTTTGCCTGTCATATGCCCAATTTCTGGAAAGCACTCCCTCTAACTCTACACCAAACTGCATCCCACATCTCTTTTAATTTTTTATCAAGTCTAGGATTACAAATACCTTTGAGCCATGGCTCTTTTACAAAGGTTACACGTCAGAGAAATACAAATTATGGGGAGTATCAAGACAGGCATTACAACAATGTGGACATTGCAAACAGAGTACAGATTAATACAGTTCAAGGGTAGCATTGTAACAAGGCAGCCAGCGGCATCTTTCAGAGAAAATAGACAACAGATAAGAAGTGCCAGAGTCATAGGGAGAGGGAAGAGGGGGGGGGAGAAGGAATGTAGGAAGGGTGGCAAGAGGGTGAAAAGTGCAGCATTGGGTATACCAAGATGTGAGGGTAGAATCCAGTGGGGGGACGACTAGAGCAGAAAGGGAAGTGGAGAAACAAGGTTAAGTTGGGCAGTCACAGGAGCTGTTGGTAGTGAGATAGTCCCAGAGCCTAGTTTTAAATGTACCAATAGTTGGGGCAGAGGAGATGATTGGGCTGAGGCCATTGAACCAGAGTGGTGCTCGATAAGCAAAAGAGCATTGTCCCTGTGAAGTGTGACAGTGGGGTACTTTCAGTAGCTGTAGCGTAGATCTCCTAAGGCACCATTTGTTAATTCGGTGTTGTAACAGAGTTGAGACCCCAGAAGGTGCAAGGCCAAGGTAGATTTTTGACCATGGAGCAGGTGAGAAACTTTATGCAGTTTGATAGTTGGAGCCAGCCGGTCTGAGTGTACAGGTCACATGTGTGGGTGAGACGGTGAGCACCAGTGATGAGCCGACATGCTTTATTTAAGGCAGTTGAGAGGTGTCTAAGGGTTGTGGTTGTGGCCGAGCCATAAATGATGAGACCATAGTCTATTACAGAGATCACAGAGCTCAGGACTGCAACCTTCAAAGCTTCTGGCGTGAGGTGTGGTCTGTGTTTGTAGAGGAGACCAAGCCGTGTATTAGCAGCTCTAGCTGCATTATCTACATGAAGTCCATAGGAGAGATTAGGGTCAAGCTGAATCCCTAAGTATTTGAAGGACACCACCTGATCTAGAGTGTTGCCCTGGGTGGTGGAGATAGCCAAGTGGTGTAGCTTGTGTGGGTTATGAGAGCTGCAGAAGAGCATAGATTTGGTTTTCTTGTCATTGAGGACCAGTTTATGATTAAGAAACCATGTCTCTACAGAACTGAAACCAAGTTGAAGGTTGTGTTGAAGAGTTGCAGGATCTTTGTGAGTGGAGAATACAACAGCATCATCGGCATATAGTATGATCTGCTCAGAGCAGTGGTAAGGAGGAGTTTAAGAAAGGCTAAAAGGAGGGTCCCAGTATGGATCCCTGTGGGACATCTGAGCGAACAGGCAGGATGTTAGAGAGAGCGTCCGCAATTTTTACTCTCTGTGACCGGTTTTCTAAGTAGCTTTTAAACCAGAGAGAAGAGTCAGGTGATAGCCCGGCATTCAGTAGTTGGTGTATTAGTAATCCATGGTGTACTGTATTGAAGGCCTTGGAGAGGTCGACGAAAACGACACCTGTGAGAAGGCCGTTGTCAAGGGATTTGTGCAAAGCTCCAGTGAACTCAAGAAGGGCTGTGGTGGTGCTGTGACTTTACTGGAAGCCGTGTTGTTGTGGACAAGGTATATTGTATTTATCCAAGTGGTCGGTAAGTTGATCAGCCACGATGCGCTCAAGTGCCTTAGAGAGTGGGGGCAGTATGGAGATAGGGCGATAATTTGAGTGAATTGTCTTGTCCCCACTTTTATGGATGGGTGTCACGGTGGCTGTTTTCCATTGGTCCGGGAATTTTCCACAGCTGAGAGAGAGGTTTAGGATTTTTGTTAATGGATGAATTACCTCATCGAGGGTGAGCAACAGAAGCTTAAGGTCCAGGGTGTCGCTACTAGATCTAGATTTAGAGATAGCTGCAGTAATATAGCGACAAGCTTCATTCAGCCTTACCTTCCTGAAGTAGAAGAGGGGATGGTTAGACTGAGTGGCTGAGGTATTTGGAGAGTAGGCCCTGTTCTCAAAAAAGTCATGGGGTAGAACAGCACTAAGGTCTGAAAAAGCCGTGTTAAAGATGTTTGCGATCACCTTGGGGTCAAGGGTTGAGGATCCATCAACCATTAACATGGCCGGAGAGGTTTTTGGCTGCTTCCCTGTGACATCATTGATATTTTCCCAGAAAGCACGACCATTTCCCCATGAATTGGAGAGAGCGTCTTTGTAATAGGTGGATTTCATTAGCCGTATGGCTTTTGTGCATGCATTTTGTGCTTGTTTGTACTTTTGGATTTCCAGTTGTTTGCCAGTGGCCCTGGCAACTGCCCAGAGGTGATCCCTTAGTTTCAGCTGTGAGAGAAGAGCCACGGTGACCCATGGGTTAGAGAGAGATTTTGTTTTGTGCCTTTTAGCAGGGGCAAAGAGGTCGCAGGCTTTGTTGAAAATTGAGATGAAATGATCAAGAGCCAAGTTAACATCTGTTACTTCATAGATGGGTAGCCAGTCTTGTAGAAGCAGGTGTTGTTTGAGATGTGGAAGTTTTCCACGAGGAAGGACTCTGCTAGTGATAATTTTGGGAGGGGGCTTAAGAAATTTGTTAGACCATGCACACATGACTGGGGAGTGGTCACTGAGTGAGTCTGGGAGAATGGTCGTACGAGAAATCCTTGTGGGGTGAGTGGTGAGGACCCAATCCAAGAGGGTACTGGTGCCAGTCTTGTAGTTAATCCTAGTAGGGGAGTTTACCATTTGAGTGAGGTTAGCAACTGAGATGGAGTCTTTATAGGCACTGGCATTCGATGCTAACCGTTTATGTTAAATCCTAGTAGAATAAGTTCAACGGAAGGATGAGAGTTGATAATGTTTGGGGCGTCATTGAATCCATGTTTAGGGTCCCTGGGTGGGATGTATATGGAGACAATAGTCAGGGCTTTATGGTTGGGACCTAGGACGATTTTTATTGGCAGAATCTGGGCTGAGGCAGAAAGTGATGGAGTTGCCACAGGGTGCCAAGACAGGGAGTATTGGATATAGATTGCGCAACCACCACCTTTTTTGGATATCCAGTCCAGCCTGTGGACATTGTAGCCCTGTATTGTTACTGCTGAGTCAGGAACTTTAGGTGTCAGCCAAGTTTCCACCACTGCAAGGATGTCAGGGTTGTGTTGGCATATGAAGGCTTGGAGTGCATCCAGCTTTGGTAATAGGCTGCAGATATTAATAGTTGCAAGGATAAGGGCACCTGGGTTTGTGTGGCCTGAGCTTCTAGGGCCAGGATTGGGATGGATGCTGCCTGAGATGAGAAGGAGGAGGAGTAGGAGTTTTAAGGAGCAGAGCTGCAGCTCTTTGAGAGATAGTTTTGATTGTTGTTTCCTGGAGTAGAAGTAGCAAGGTTCCAGGTGGTGTCCCATATGGACTGCAAGGTGGTACAGTGTAGAGAGGTGGCCACACTTATTGAGAGTAGTGGTCGGTTTAAGTAACCAGGAATATCCAATTGGTGCACCAAGCACAAGACTCGAGTGGAAGTGGAGAGTTCCCTTGGAGTACTAGTGGAAACCAGAGTAGAGGGTGGCGGGGTGGGGTGGGGTGGCTAGGACCAGGGAGAGAGAAGAGGGAGGCTAGGGCAAGGAGGAGGAGGAGGAGGAGAGAGAAAGGCAGAGAGAGCCCACATGGCTTACGTACTAGATAAAGAGATAGAGATGTAGCCCTCTAGTGGTGAGAGGATATAATCTACTAATGGAAAAGTCAACAGTTAGAGGTGTGTTCAGCAGGAGATAGTGGGGCCACTTGGAAATCAGCTTCCACTGGTACCAAATTCAAAAGTCAGGGCTAGTACCTTGCAGTACAGAGGATTTCTGAAAAACTGTTTAGGTTCCAGAAATTGAGGGGTCCGTGGCCTGGTCAAGGCAAGCTGGATCCCTTGCAGTACAGAGGATTTCTGAAAAACTGTTTAGGTTCCAGAAATTGAGGGGTCCGTGGCCTGGTCAAGGCACGCTGGATCCCTTGCAGTACAGAGGATTTCTGAAAAACTGTTTAGGTTCCAGAAATTGAGGGGTCCATGGCCTGGTCAAGGCACGCTGGATCCCTTGCAGTACAGAGGATTTCTGAAAAACTGTTTAGGTTCCAGAAATTGAGGGGTCCGTGGCCTGGTCTATGCCACTATCTCTTCTCCTACAAATGCTCCTGTTTCAAACCATCCTAGCCCTTTACTCTCTAACTCCTCTTTTCCCTCTGTGATCTCCTGGGCACCTGGGGTCCCCTCCAACATGGAGCGCTTCCTCTCACTTTCACTTCCTAAACTTCTAGCATTCATCTACCATTTCCTACTGCACCTTTCTGAAAATCTTGTTTGCTTTCTCTTCTTAATCGACACAGCTTCATTCTTCTGTCACCTGCTGTACCCTACTGGGTAATCTGTACTTATTCTATACCTAATCTACGCGTTCCCCCAACCTATTGCCTTCCTACTCCCTATACATTCTCTCTAGTTCCCCTACACCTAATACTGCCTGGCTGCTACTGCTCTCACAGCACTTTATCTCTTGCTGATTGAACATTTCTTGGTCACTCTATTTGACCTGAATGTATTGTCACTTGTAAATGTTAATGCTGCTTTTTTCTTACTACCTCAATCTTAGTCATGTTCTGCTGTTAATTCCTCATACATCTACATGTAGCTTAGTTGAACATTGCTTAGTCACTTTACTTGACATGATTGTAATTGTCACATGTTAAATTCTACTGCTGTATTGTTCTTACTAACTTCAGTTTTTGTCATTTTCTGCTGTTAATCCCTCAAACATCTATATGTAATCTGTATTTTGTTCCATGATGTTCTCTTGAAGTTTGATTCTATCATTTTTTGGCTAGTGCACCTACCCGGTAAACAAAAACTAAATAAAATAAATAATAAAAAAACCCATAAAATCCTAATCTGTACTCGAACAAAAACAATAATTGCCTATTATATTTTTCATCTGTGCAGTTACAGAAATGTGACTAAACCAAAAAGACTGAAAAACTGTGATGAGAATGTGTATTAATTTGATATTTGTTTTAGGTACAATAGTTAGCAGTGCCTCTTCACCTGCATTTGTTGGGTTAGGCCTCAGAGGCATTTGGGAGGACCAGCAGCAGCCAGTTGTGTGACAACAAATGAACCTTATGGAAGAGGAGGAGGAGACATCGGAGGAGGACCCACCAGTGGACGAAACACAAAAGGAAAGGCTACTGGCTAGTGGCAACAGAATCCCTCACCATTACCACCATCAGCACCATCATCCATGCAATGTGCCATTTGGGTGTTGTCTGCCTGCATACATTTTGAACAGTATATGTTCTTGAATTTGGACAGGTTCATTTTTAGAAAAGTGAGTTCCTCCACATTTTTTTGTAGAAAGAGATGTTCTTTTGTCATTCACTATCGCTCCCGCAGCACTGAAAATTTTCTCCAAATATGTGCTGGAAGGTGGGCAACTGAGGTATTCAATGGAAATCTCAGTTAAAGAAGGCCACAATGATCTCTTCTGTTGTCAATACAGTAGTGGTTCATCACCTGCAGATGCGTAGCCTCCTCCATGTAATCCTTCACCATTTTTCTAGCAGGGAATTCTGGCACCACAATAGCTGAATGAGTCTTTCCAGCTGTCTTTTATCAGCCCAAAGTCTGACAGCATGTCTCACAGTGGTTTGTCTTCCTGTGGTGTAGCAGCAGTCACCCTGGTAGTAGCAGCAGTTCTGGTTGGTGTTTGGCAGCCAAAAACATTAGCAGTGGTACCAGCAGTAGCAGCGGCAGACTGTGTTTTCCCACTTTCAACCAGATTTTGTGCAGACTCCGAATTTGGACGTAATGGCAATGATGATTTAATACTTTTCTTAACTATACATGCTGACACTTTCTCAATTAACAGTTCACAGTAATATTACAGGTTCTTAAAGTCATGAGTTTGGAAGAATGCCTCCATTCTTCAGGATACAAAAGTGTGGCTAAAATGTAATGTTCAGACTTGCACATACAGTATTTATAATGCGCTGGTCACTCAGGAAAGTGTTTAACATTTGCTAAACAAAAGTGATGCAGCACTGACAGCATCGTTATCAAGAAACTAAATTGAGATGCTCCAATCTCAGCTTGATGAGTGAAATTAGGGGTGGTGTCTGATTTAGCACAACATCATCGGTGCCTTACCACAAAGGTTGCCTCCTCAAAGACTTTAAGGACACAACACAGATTCTTCATCTTATATCACCGATTGAGGCTGATATTCACATATACGTTCCCAGCACCATGTTGGACTGCATATTGGTGGATGGCTTTCTATTGTTCAAGCCGTCTCTGCATCATATACTAAGTGGAATTCTACCAGGTTGGAACTTTCTATATTAATTGGTGGAGAGGGAGGCTATTTTCCACCTGAATCTGCTGCAACATCTTTTGGGCTTTCACAGAATGGCTAAAGTGGGTGCATATTTTGTGGGCAGCTGCAGTCAAGTTCTGAACACCTCTGCCTCTGACACTGAAGTCTTTCCCACCAGATTTATGGGGTGTGCAAAGCATGGGACCTGTATACATTTAATACACCTTACTGCCTTCAGGATCTTTGAAGTGTTGTCAGATACTATAACACTAGATTGCAAGGCCTTTGGAGTAAGCCACTCAGAAAATGTTTCTTGAAGGCCCTCTAGAAGATATTTTGCCTTGTGGTCTTTTTCAAATCCATAAATCCATAATGTTGGCCGCCTGCAAGGATTGAAAGTCCTTTGCATCTTGCTGCTGCTGACAGTACTGCAAGATAATGTGGAGGAGGAGGAGGTGGAGGGAGGAAAGTTAACCCAATGTTCAATCACAGCCATGTAGTCAGTTGTCTGGCCACTGGCCCACATATCTGGTGTGACATGAACCTTTTTGCACACTGAACTTTTCAGAGCATCAGATACTTTTCTGAACAGTGTCAGTGTCTGGAATGGCAACAGCTGAGAAATAGGTCTGGCTAGGGACCTCGAACTTTGTTACTGCAATTTTCATAAGTGACTTAAATCCTGGGTTAGCCACAAAGGAAAATGGGAGCAAGTCAGTGGCTTGTTGCATACTTTTCTGATACCTTTGATTCATTTTTTTTAGTTTCTGCAGAGTTTTACTGGAGACCACTACAGAAAACAGGAACAGAATCACATAACAGATTCCAACACTTATTTAAATAAAACAGCTATCTTATATTTATTTTCCAACTGCATAACAAAATTAAGTAAGCTCAGCAAAACAAACTGAAGTCTTGGCACACACCGGCTCAAACTGGTTGCACATGCACTCTATTTTCTGAGTGCATGACTCATATTGAAGGAGTCTTAAAGAGACAACAGCATATATTACAACCCCCTTTTTCAACTGAATTGCTCACAAACAATTCAAACATTTCAAATGTCCTATAGAGTCTCTTTAACACCTAAGGATACTGAATCTTTCAAAATGTCCAAAGGAAAGTTTCCAATATTTACCCTTTATGAATTCAGGTGTGTATCACTAATTTAAAACATAGTCATTATACTTGAACTTGACAGGCATCTTCACTCTCTTTCCTCTTTGAGTGAGCCTCTATACACCTGTAGGAGACTCTGGTAGCAAACTTGATTCTTTGCCTTGGCCTTCTACTGATTCCCAAAGTTGAATAGGTTCCATCTCAGGTACTTCCACACTGTTCTGAAGTGTTGCCAGTCTCTATCACCTGTTCATCATTTGCTGCTTCAGGAGCTGTTGTAATAGTCCTGTTGTGTTTCAGGTGTCGTCTGTTCCTGTGAAAATGTGCATCACTCGGTGTAACGATGATGTATGATCTGGATTCAGGTCTGGTTTCCTCAACTGTTGTTGGCTGCCATCCTTGAGCTGTCTCCATACATACTCTGTCTCCTGGATGTAGTACGGATAAGTCTTTGGCAACGCAGTTCTAATGCTCCCTCTGCTTCTTTTGTAGTAGTTTAAGTTTGTGATGGGTTCCTTTTGGTACACGTGGTTGACATACCTGTCTTGTTTCTGGTAAGGTGCTTCTTAACACTCTGCCCATTAGTAGCTGAGAAAGTGAGTATTGCATACCTGAAATGGGAGTGTTCTGTAGACTCAAGAGTGCTAAAAGTTGGTCAGTTCCAGTGTGGGATGTCTTCTTAAAGATCAGTTTTACAGTTTTAATCATTCTTTCAGCCTGACCATTCGACTGTGGGTATCCTGGACTGGAATGGATCAACTGTATTCCCCACTGTGCTACAAAAGATTGTATTTCTTTACTAGAGAAAAGCAAGTTGTCTGTGACCATTTCCCATGCCTCGAGAATACTGACTTGAGCTTTGCAATTATTGTGCTAGATGTTTTATCTTGCAATCTCAGCACTTCTGGATACTTTGAAAAATCATCTCCAAGCAACAAAAATAATTTCCCTTGAAAATCAAAAATGTCCACAGCTAGTTTGTACCAGGGTAATTCAGGAATCTGGTGGGACCACAATATCTCTTTCTGGTTGCTTGGAAGATTTTCTTGATACACTTGGCAACTTTCAACCATTTGTTCTATGTCTTTAGACGTTCCTGGCCAGTGCATGACCATTCTGGCTTTAGCTTTTGATCTTTGGATCCCTTAGTGAGCATCATGCAATCTTTTTAGCATCTCTGCTGTGGCATCTTGCGGTATCAGCACTCTGTCTCCAGACATGAGCAGTCCATTCTCTACTGCCAGTGATTGTCATATTGACCGGAATACTTGTAAAGTAGGTGGCACCTGTTTTCTTCTCTGTGGCCATCCCTTCTTATGCATCTCTATTGGGGCTGTCAGCATTTCATTTTTCTGGGTTTCCTCAGTTAGCATATTTAGCAGTTCCAGCCTTAAAAGTTTATGTCATCTCCACTGCATATATAACTTTTTCATTGACGATTTCTTCAGTTTTGTCAAAACTGCCCTTTCAACTGCTCTTGAAAGCGTCTTAGCTATGCACATGAGTTTTCCTGGAGTATATGACACAATCAAGTCATACCTTTGTAGTTGCAGCAACATTCTCTGTAGCCTGGCAGAAGCTTGCCCCAATGGCCTTGAAAGAATAGTTTCTAGAGGTTTGTGATCTGACTGAACATTTACTATGACTCCATACAAATACTGGTGGAACTTCTTTGTAGCAAACATTATAGCTAACAATTCCTTTTCAATTTGTGTATAGTTTTGTTCTGCACAGGACAGTGCACGGGATGCATATGCAATATGTCATCCTGCTTGCATCAGGCATGCTACTAGACCATCTTTTGATGCATCTGCTTGTATTTCTAGTGGCTTTGCAGGATCTTAAAAACTAAGGACTGCTGCTCTTGTCAGGGCTTCCTTTAAATCTTTCAGATCCTTTTCATGCTCCAGTCCCCATTGCCACACTATGTCTTTTTTTAAGCAGCACTCTCAGTGGTACAGTCAAAGATGCTTCATTTGTAATATACTGGGCTAGGTATCTGGTCATGCCCAGTAGATGCATTAGTCCTTTCTTGTCCTCCGGTGGCTTCATGTTTATTGCTGTTACTTTCCCTTCATCTGGCTTTAAACCCTCTGAAGTAATGACATGACATATGTATTTAACTTGATTCACCATGTACTGTATTTTGTCTTTGTTGAATTTGACATTGATCTTTTGTGCTCTCTCCATGACTTGGCCAATATTTGATCATGCTCTTCTTTTGTGCAGGCAGCTATGATCATGTCATCTGCTATGATGTGGACGCCATCAGTGTCACTAAAAGCTTCTGCATTTTTCTGCTGAAATACCTCACTTGCAGATTGTATCCTAAATGGTAGTCTGTTAAATTTGTAGTGCCCTCATGGGGTATTAAAAGTACACAGCAGTGTAGACTCTTCATCTAGGATTACCTGCCAGTAATCATCCTTTTCATTGAGTATGGTGAAAATCTGCTTTCCAGCCAGCTTGCAATGTACATCCTCAGTGGTTGGAATGGAAAAATGCTGTCTTTTCACTGCCTTATTGAGGTCTCTTGGATCCAGGCAGACTCCAAGGGTTCCATTTCTTTTTTCTCTGATTACAAGACTGTTCACCCAGGCCATGGGTACCTGCACTGGACTTATAACATCTGACTCTTGTAGCTGCTGTAAGGTGTCTTTCAATAGGGAAGTTTTCTACAGCTATGTATTGCTGGAGTGACTGTAGTGTCCATGTGAATATGATGTGCTCCCGGGAAATGACCTAAACCTTCAAATACTGTAGGATACTGTGCAATTAATGCTTCTTTTGTTGCTGGAGATTGCACATGCACAGAACTAATTATGCGTATCAAGTCCAGTTTAACATATGCTTTCTGTCCAAGTAAAGGTACAGTGTTTTCATTTGTAATGAGGAACAACAGACTAGTTTTCTTGTTTTGCACTTCCACTTGCAATGTGGTGCAACCTTGAGGTACAATTCTTGTTCACTCATAAGCTACTAGCACTGTGTTGGTAGGCCTTATCTTTACCAGACTTAGCAACTTGTTTACCATTTCAATTGGAATTACGTTTACCTCTGTGCCTGTGTCAAGTTTACCTGTAAATTTAACAACAGTTTTCTCAGTATTAACATCCGCATGTCATGCTTCATCCATCTCTTCTTCCCCTCTGCCTGAATTCACTTTCTGTAGTACTCTAAGAAATAATGTGTCTATCTCTCTGGATTTCTTTTTACTGGTACTGGCTTCTGGGTTTTTGGTCCTACAGACCTTGGAATAGTGATTTTTTCCTCCGCACTTGTGATATATGGCACCATATGCAGGACACTGTTTTGGCTGGTGGACCTTCCCACACCATTTGCATTTCAGTTCACTTGAAGGCAAGACCTTCT
Source organism: Neoceratodus forsteri (assembly GCA_016271365.2). Lineage (NCBI taxonomy): Eukaryota > Metazoa > Chordata > Ceratodontiformes > Ceratodontidae > Neoceratodus > Neoceratodus forsteri. The sequence continues at coordinate 32,845,730 of CM057456.1, forward strand.
GTGTGCTCTGTTTGTTCCCTTTTCAGATGTCCTTTTTACCACTGTGCTGTATGAGAGCTTGTACTGACCTCTCCTGGGTGCTTCCTGCCATTGCTTGCATCTGGGCCTTTGTTATCTCTTTCACTCTACATGTATTTATAGCTTTTTCTACTGTTGAAGCAGGATACGCTAGCAGTTTCTCTTTTAAGGCATCATTGTCCACACTAAACACAATTTTATCTCTCAGCATCAGGTCTTCTGTGTCACCAAAATCACAGTTCCTTGCTTTTTGTTTCAGCTCAGTTAGAAATTGGTCTATACCAGCTGACTCTTGCATTGGGTGTGCCCATAATTTATGTCTTTCAAACACAGTATTTTTCCTTGGATTGCAGTACTTTCTAAATGCTTCAAGCATTTCTGCCATTGTGGGTGCTTGAGGATCTGTATATGTTATGTTCAGAGTGTTGTATAATTCTAATCCTTCATCACCAATAGTGTGTAACAGAATAGCTATTTTCAGTTTTTCAGATTTCTCACTGACAACAGTTGCTGTCATGTAAAGCTGCAGCATTTGTTCCCATCTCCTCCAATTTTCACCAAGATTTCCAGTTAACACTAAAGGATTGAGTGGCTTGAATTGCTCCATGACTAACACACACAACACTTTCAGTTCTAACTTCAGTTCTGTTTAAGACTGTACAAATCTTCTTTTGCAATATTCTGGGTACTCACTGTTTTCTGGTCCTGAGTTCTCTGTAGTTTTTTACTGTGACTCTCCTGGATTGGCTTTCACTTCTGACACCATGTTGTATACTTTTATGATACTTTTGATTATTTCTTTAGTTTCTGCAGTGTTTCACTGGAGACCTCTACAGCAGACAGGAGCAGGATCACAGAACAGATTCCAAGACAATTTAAATAAAACAGCTATCTTATATTTATTTTCCAACTGCATAACAGAACCAAGTAAACTCTGCAAAACAAACTGAAGTCTTGGCACACACCGGCTCAAACTGGTTACATATGCACTCTATTTAGTGAGTGCATGACTCATACTTGAAGGAGTCTTAAAGGAAAACACCACAAATTTGTATTTAACATTAGCATCTGTCCTTTTTGCATTCTGTAGCACATGTTCCTTCACTGGTTGATCCCGTTCTGGCATTATGTAATTTTTTCTTGCTCTATTCCTATTTCCTCACCCAATGTTGAGCACTACGCTGCACGGCTGTTGGCAGGAGTGCCGCACCGAAAAGTTAAACAAAGGGAGCAAGCGTTGAAGTGCAGCCATGCTGACCAAGACCAAGTGATGCGCACATGCACGGAAGTGTGCATGCATTCATGACCGCGCTCCACTGATGTTTTCCGAGTGCTTGTTGATAAAATTGATTTTTCAGTCCAGGAGGCATGCAGCACTATAATCCCTGTATCAACAGTATAACTTCTACTGGATTTATGTCCCTACATCCAGATTTCAATTTGCATTTAGCAACATTAGTGTGGCACACCAGACAGAAACATGTTTCCCTACATATCATTTATTTAGCTGCACAGACCCAGCACACCAGCGTCAGATCTGCTGACGTGAGTACACCTTGTAACCAATCACTGTGTGCTACTTCACTGGCTTGGTCCATGAACATTTTGTTGCTTCTGCCCCTAGAACCCGAACTTTTCAGGCCCCCCTTAGGTCCGCATGTGGAGTGTAACAAAGGCTGTCTCTGCTGGGCTGTCTCACACAGATACTGAAGAGTTCCAGAGCATAGGAGAAAACAGTAGAAAAAGAAATCACTTTGTTGCCATTCCCATGACCCGGATTCCAGACCTGACCTGCCGGCAGCCCAAACAGTCCAGCGACTGCAGTGAATACCTGCAAAAGAGCTATAATTCACTTCTCCATAGTCACAGTAATAGCTTAGACTTTTCAGAGCATCTGCCAGAGAATGCCCGCTGAAGTGACTGTAAGTCGTAAGCATTCATCTCTGCCTGATGGTGCCCACAATTAGTGAGTGTTCAAGAAATTGGTACCAGGCAAGCCAGTGAACTTTTATTTTTTTCTGGTGTGTGCTTTGTGCCATATGAAGTCATGAGAACTTCATGCAGCAGGAAGTGAAGCAACGTTCTATGACTTAGCATATCTCTAAGACAAAGTAAATAAGGTATAAAGGACAGGTATCCTGTTTTATATTATTCTCCCTGCCATCACAGAAATGGGAAAGCTAAGAATAGAAAATATATCGATACAGAAGCTAACTTGTGGCTTAAAGGTTTTTTTTCACCCTAATGAAGTTGGTGGCAAATGTCTACGACAGTTTTGCATACCAGGTAATGCTGATGGCAGGAGTTGAACTCTGCTGGACCTTCAGTCTTTTTCTCATCTAGTATTTTTTGTGTTCCTGTGAGGCAGTACTTCATGAGATGGGGAGGCAGGGTAAATTCCAGCCACAGTACTGTCCCTCGATAAAATTGTTGCCTGAATCGGGATAATGGAAGAGTGTGTGGTGGAACTAGCGGGGAGAGTGGATTTCCAGTTCAAGGCAAGCAATCTGTGTTCTTGGCTACAGTGACAGTGTGAGAACAGAAACCATGCAAGAACATGCATGCGAGCGCAAACACTCATGAATGAGCTTGATACAAGTGGAGGCATTTAGCCGCACTTAGAACATCCGGTGCACAAAGTGCAAGCAGAGAACATGGCGGACTGCACCGCGAGTGAGGACATAGTCTTGGGGCAACAAAGAATGTGTAACCATACAACTGCAGTGTAAGTCCAAGAAAATGACAGGGATGAAAGGGCATAAGCATGGGGACACTTTTAAAAAGTTAAGTAGCTGCTATCACTAGTGTTTCCCTTTAAAGAGACAACCACATATATTACATAGCTACCATCTCCCCGATTCCCTTTGTCAATTGCCTTATCTCAGGTTTGCTGGGCTAATTTTTCACTACATGATCGAAAGAGTCTTTCAAAGAAATTTGATGGCCACTAAACTGGCTGACATCACCAGATTTTTTGGGCTGCTTCTCTTGACCTATATCCTCATCAGGAGTGGATGCCCTGGTCATGGATGGTAACTAACTCTACTTGGGCTGTGGCAGTGGACTCAGTGGGATAAAGAATTGAGAAATTGTACTACATGACTTATGTATCCCCTTGTGCTTTATGTATATGATACACAAACTGTAACCTATTTGTAAGACTGTACTTATTGTGCCTTGTATCATATGTATACCTAACTTCTTGTATATTATATACCTGTATCTGACCCAGGTCCACCTTGTAAATGAGTTGTCTCAACTGTGTTTTTAGCCTGGATAAAGAAAGATTGATTGATTGAAATTGAAAGTGTTGCACTTTGACTGAAAGGCAGACTTTCACCATCCTCACCCTCCTCATTAATTACTTCCTCACCTTAGTTAACATCCATGTCCTCTTCCTTCTCATCTGAGTGCAGCAGTGCAACATGTTCTGTGTGTTTCTTTTGTGCTGTTTGATACTAATACATGTGAAACTTGCTCACTTGTCTCATCATTGTTTATGTTCCCGTCCAAGTCCCCACTTTACTGCAACTTAATTTTGTTTTGCATACTTTGCAAACTACATGACCGCAAGATAATTTATCTTGCGTGAAAATATCCCACACCCTGGATTTCACAGGTTTTGTTGCACTGCTGCTTATGGGGAGGGTCTGTGCAGCACCGCCACTGCCACCACCACTTCCACCACCACAGCCACTAGCACTGCCAGTATCTCCTTGATGTCTTTCTATTTCCACCTGCATGCTTTTTTAATACACAGCCTCTCTGACTGTCTCAGCTTCCTTCTATTTCTACTCCTATGTAACTCTGTCAGTCTGTCCTATGTTTTTCCCCTGCATGTGTGGATGTCTCCTTATGCCCCACTGTCATATTTTTTACTACCACCACCACAATCCTTCCTCTTTGTCTTTTTTGTTCTTTTTCTGGCCCTGGATTCCACGTTTTCATTGTGCTCCCCAGAACTACTGTTACTTGAAAGACTGACTTGATACTTTATGACAAGCTAAGGATCTGTTCCACTGCTTTTCTCCTGTGTCTCACTCTCCATGTCTGTCTTCTCCTCCTCCTCCTCCTCCTCATCCATCTCTCTACTTACTAAAATTGGCCGCCGCGTTATGATGGCCCTTGTGCTCATCCTCTGAGTACCATGATGAGCTACTCCTGCAATGTTATGAATTTTCTGCACTGTTGTTATTGTGCCCTGGATTGCCTGATTTTCTTATGATACATAGTTTTGCCTAAAGGCTCCAAAACATTTCCTTCTGTCTTTTCATAATGGCAGTGATGATTGTTTCTAATGAAACTTTTTTATAGCAACAGTCAGTGGGTGCATTGAAGTGAAACCACGGGGAAATTTATTCTTAAAGCAGTCAAGAATGCACTAATGTGTGCATCAAGTCAAATAGTTGTGAATACAGAGCAGTGTATTACCAAACAGGCAATAATACACTTAGTAGTAGGTGCGTCAGGTGTTGTGAATCAGAAGAATAAGCCCAAGCAGTGCAGTTAAGTAGAACACATCGTAGCAGCTTTCAGTGCAAACACAGGGAAATTAATATCAAAACAGGTCAGGTCTACGACGTTGGTTCAACAAACATTTTGTCAACCGACGTTACAGGGACAGATTTATGTCAATTGCAGTCCCCCCTTGTGAGTGGCTCTGCCCCGCACCACTCAGACCTAAGGATTATCAACTCTGAGCCAGAGTTGATTCAGGGAGGGGGTGCAGGACTGGGGGAAGGAGTGTCATGGTCCAGGGTGGACTTTACAGCATTCTGTCGATGTCAGTATTGATGCAATCACTGTAAATGTTTCACTGCAGCATTGGCATACCAAACAGCTCAATAAAGCACTAGTGGGTGTGTCGTGTAGTTGTCAACACAGGGAAATTTATTCCCAAACAGATGAATAATGCACTAATGGATCCGTTGAGTTATGTAGTTATGAACACAGGACAATTTATTCCCAAACAGGTCAATAAGACACTTAGTAGTGGGTGTGTTGGGTGTTGACTGGGTGATCAGGGGAGGTAGATCAGGGAGGAGTGGTGGATGTGGCCTACCTAGATTTCAGAAAGACCTTTGATACCATCCCACATTGGAGATTGGTAAATAAGTTGGGAAGCCTGGGAGTGGGTCCCAAGGTGGTAAACTAAGTCAGAAACGGGTTGAGTGACAGGACACAGAGGGTGATAACAAGGCAATCTGAGGAGAGGAGGGTGACCAGCGGGGTGCCAAAGGGATCTGTTCCAGGGCCAGTCCTCTTTAATGTCTTCATAAGTGACATTGCGGGGGGGGGGATGAGTTGTCAAGAGTGTGGCAGCTGGAGATCACGTGATGCAGCCGAAGCAGTAGCACCTATCTTGATTAGCTCCTGCTCCTTTCCCTCATTAACCTACTATTTTTTCAAATTACTGACCTGCTATAGGCACAAGCTCTTCCGGACTTGTTCTGCTATCAGTCCAAACTCTCCGGGTGCAATTTTGGCACTACGACTTGACAGATGGAGGCAGAGATGAGACCCGCATTGCCCCATCACACTCTGCCGAGCACGCTGGAGAAACTAAGCAAGAAATTGAGGGCCCAGGCTCACGCCGCACATTCGCAGGCCACGGGGCACCAGCAGCAAACTCCACTAACACTGGAGCTCTTCTGTGAGGAATTTTAGCTGTTTAAAGAAGAACTTCACTCCTTGGCTACAGATTTTAAAAACCTATCTGGGGCTTTGGAAGACCTCACCAGACAAACATCAGATAATGAAGCAAGGATCGGTTCTGCTGAAAAAAGAATAGAGGCATTTGACCCAGCTTTGGCAATTACCAGAAGCAGGATAGCCAAATTAGAAGCCAGGGTCAAGGACCTTGAAGGTAGGAGCCACTGGAATAACTTAAGCATCATCGAGCTCCCCGAGAAGGAGGAGGGAGAGAATCCAGTGCGTTTCAAGCAGAAATTGCTAATCAAGTTAGCTGGCCCATCTCCTTTTGGTACAGATTATGTTATTGAACATGCGCATAGGGCATTGTGGCCCATGTCTCCCCCCGGGGGACCTCCATGGACTTTCATTTTTAAATTCCTAAACTACCAGGAGAGACAACATGTCTTGATCAAGCTTAAGGAGCTTAAAGAAGTTTTCTGGGAGGGAAGCAAGCTCCAGGTGGCCCAAGATTTACCTTTGTCAGTGAGGCAGAAGCATGCATTATACCATGCAATCATTACCAAGCTGATTGCGGCCAATATTAGATTCAGGATGGGCTATCCTGGCAGATTCCAAGTTTTGATTGCTTGGGAAAGAAAAGCATATGAAGACCCAAAATCTGCTGAGGACTCTCTGAAAGTCTCTTTTCCTGAGTTGTTTAAAGATCGCTGAGGGCTGTGGAGTATCCACAAAGTTTCACGTCATTCTTGGGAAGTGATCCTAGTTAGTTGGGTATGATTTCTAGATACCTGTGAAATGGTATGTGGTTGCTTCTCAATTTCTTTTGCCTAGTTCTTCTTGAAGACTGTTGTTCTGCCCTAGGAGCCTGGATCTTATCCCTCCCCATTTTAAGCCAGTTTGTGTTCCAGAGAGAAGAGGCCCAAAGTGAGACCAACTGCCAGATTTATTTGGCTCGCTACGGAGCGTACAGAGACTGTTTCACTTGCTTGTATTTCGCAAATAGACTGAATAGCTTTTTGTTTGGAAGGATCATGCTGCCTGTAATTTGAATTAATCTCCCCGTGTATTGAACATTATTCAATACCTTTTCCTTTTCAGTAAATCCCAGTTCCAGGACATTTTATTATAGTTTGCAGCCAGGAATGGTTTGGACATTGTGGCTCCTTTCACTGGTTTTTACGTTCGCTTGTGCTCATGCGCAAGGAACGTATTGGGAAAGTAGCACACTTGGAGGTGTGCCTCTCCCACCCAATGCACTGCTCCCTTGAGCGAGGCGTGTCGATCCTGCACCAATGGGTGCAGGGCTCAGTATGACAGCGGTGTTCCTCTTCAAAGGCACAGCTGCCATACTAGCGCCATCCTAAGCGTCGCTACCTCCAGCGATGTCCATCACGCCCCCCAAAGCTTAGGTACTTGCGCTGGGCCCACCCAGCGTGGCAAACGTATTTACCAGCAGGTGCCCAATCCCCATCTGCTCCGACCCCCAAAGCCATACTGCTGCCACTGGGAGCCACCCCAGCGTGGCAAGCTGCTGTTGTTTCACCGGCCAGGGGTGCCCAATCCCCGTCGGCTCCTTCCCAAGCGAGTTTGCGCGGGGATGCCCAATCCCCATCGGCTCTCGCCCCCACATCTTCTGCCACGCTGGGCCCACCCCAGTGTGGCAAGCGTCACGTCGTTTTTTTTTTTTTCTTGTAAAATAAAAGCGGTCCCACAGCGAGAGTCTTGTAGCCCCCTCCACAACCCGCACCCCCACTGCGCACCCAGCCTCCCCACACACCCTCTCACCCCATACTTACCTCCGGACTCCGGCGTGATGATCATCGGTGGACCGGGAACACGTCTGCACTCTTCAAAGGCGACCGCGAACTGAGGAAATGCCGGTAAGCTGTATCATGGGCTAGATAGGGGGGTTTCAACTTTAGTGCATATCTCAGTCATTTTTGGAATTTTGCCAATTTTCAACATGGGTTTTGGGACCTTCTCATGAATGATGTCACTGTCATGGCATTATTCGGGCCTGAAGGGTGATTTCGCAGGCATTGTGCAGTCAGTGCACGAAATCACCCTTTGGCCTTGATTAATGCCATGACAGTGACATCATTCATGAGAAGGGTCCCAAAAACCCCATGTTGAAAATTTGGTGCAAAAATTCCAAAAAATTACTGTTTTACAAGCATGCATTGCGCAGTTCCTACGCAGGCTCGTAAGTTTGCGAATTTTCAATATTTTCACTCCAGATTTTCAATATTGCCATTTTATCACACCTTCTTATGAGTTGTATAGCTGTCATTTTTTATATCTCACACAAAACATGTTTCCGCCCATGTAGCGCACAATGGCGCAGTTGGTGTGCGAAATCAATGTATGGAACACATTAAGGAAATCACAGTGACACTGTTCATGAGCACAGGTCTTAAAATGGCTATGTTGAAAATTTGGTGAAACAATTCCTAAAAAAAACTTTTACGAATTAGTGTGCGTTGTGCAGCCTCACGACGCCGTGACATTTGCGAATTCTCAATATTTGCACCATATTTTCAACATTGCCATTTTACCACACCTCCTCATGAGCAGTACAGCTGTCATTTTTGCATCCTGCCCAAAATGTGTTTCTGCCCATGTAGCACACAATAGGCTCCAGTGGTCTACGAACTCAATGTATGGGACACATTTAGAAAATCACAGTGACACTGATCATGAGCAGAGGTCTTAAAATGGCTGTGCTGAAAATTTGGTGAAAAAATTCCTAAAAATGACTGTTTTATGAGTCTGCGTTGCGCAGTTCCTACGCACGCTCGTAAGTTTGCGAATTTTCAATATTTTCACTCCAGATTTTCAACATTGCCATTTTACCACACCTCCTTATGAGCAGTGCAGCTGTCATTTTTCACATCTTGCCCAAAACATGTTTCCACCCATGTAGCGCACAATGGCACAGTGGGTGTGCGAACTCAGTGTATGGGACACATTAAGAAAATCACAGTGACACTGTTCATTAGCAGAGGTTTTAAAATGGCAATGTTGAAAATTTGGTGAAAAAATTCCTAAAAATGACTGTTTTATGAGTGTCGCGTTGCACAGTTTCCATCTGCAGCTCGTAGGTGTGCGCGTTTTCAATATTTCCACTCCAGATTTTCAACATTGGCATTTTACCACACTTCCTTATGAGCAGTACAGCTGTCATTTTCACATCCTGCCCAAAGCGTGTTTCCGCCTATGTAGAGCACAATAGGGGTAACAAACAGGTCATGCTGACAATTTATTGTGCAAATACCAGCAATCGCACAGGGCATTAGGGTAAAGCACCATACATGCCAAACACCACTGCAAATACCTGCAAGCGAACGTTCGGCATTGACAAATGCTTGTTTATTTTTAGTTTTTATGTCTGTTTAAGGCTCCAGGAATCATTCTCCTATAGGGGGGCAGGTTCATTGTTATGATGTTGAAAGTTGGTCTTTTCCTTTTATACACAATTGTTTTTGATTGTGGGGGTTCGAATAATTCTGATGTTCTTCGATCTTAGTGGTTAGAGTGTGGGTAATTAAATAGTTGGGTAGTAGATAAGCTGCCAGGTATGGCATGCTTTCAATTTTTCTAGTTTGAGAGAGAGGAGGGTAGAGGTAGAGTGACGATGTGGAGGTGGATCACGCACTGTAATGATGTTAGTATGGTGGGAGGAGGGTATTATTGCTTTTGGAGAGGACTGGTTCTCAGAGTTGGGGAATATTCTGGGGGTAGAGGAGGGGGGCAATAATTTGAGGGGAAGCTGCCTTGGGGGGGCCTGGCTTCACACTGGGTTGGCAAGGGTATCAGTTGCTCATGGTTCCTTAATCGATACTCAGTTTCATGCATAAACTTATCATCTGGTAATAATGGCTACTCCTAGACGGTTTCTCACATGGAATGTGAATGGGACCAGGAACAAGACCAAACGATACCAGATATTCCAACACTTGCAGCTTTTTAAAAGTGATGTCTCCCTACTTCAGGAAACCCATCTTCTGGAGGTGGAGGGGGCCCTTCTACACTGACAATTTGTAGGACAAGTATATAGTGCAGGTGATAGCACTCAGAGTAGAGGGGTTGCATTATTAATTGCAAGGAGAGTCCCGTTTAGCAGTGAACAAATGGTAGCCGACCAGAGAGGTCATTTTATCCTAGTAAAAGGATGCATGGATAGGACTAGAGTGGTCTTAGGAAGCATTTGTGGCCCTAACACAGATAGCCTGAGTTTATTTATTGGACTGGACGAGGGATTATTTAACAAATAGGTTTCAAAGGGTTAAATATAGGGGTGCTGTATCAGACTCTGTAATGGTTAAGTGTGGGGTTCCACAAGGTTCTATTTTGGGGCCACTTTTGGTTTCTTTGTTTTTTGATCAACTAGTAAATGTAATTAATAATGCTTCTCTAACACTTTACGCTGACGATGCAGTAATTTATACGCAGGGTTTGTCATTTGGAGATCTAGGTGTTTCCTTAACAGAGAGAAATGTGCAATTTTCAGTCTTCACTTATGGCCTGTAAATTACTCTTAAACAAATCTAAGACAAAGGTGATGGTTTTGGTACCCCACCTAGACTGAGATCTGAGGTTGGTACTTGGAAGTTAAATCTCTTGATGGATTACTGTTTGACTATGTTGATACATTTCAATAACTTGGGGTATTACTAGATTCTCATCTAAGTTATGAATCTCATTTTTGAGGTTACCTCAAGAATACATTGTAGACTAGGTTCTTTGTACAGAATCCGTTCATTTCTTATTCCTGAGTCTAGGCTGGTTATTTCAAATTGCTGCTACTTCCTATTGTGAACTATGCAGCTATGATTACTGACACTGCTTCTGCGACAGTGATTTCAAAGAAATCCACTTTACTTCACTTGATAGCTAAGTTTGCTTTAAATTGTTCTAAGTCATCTCATCATTGTGTGACTTTGAAAGAAATGGGCTGGTTACCGTTTCATTAAATTTCCAATACTGTGTGGCCAAGTTCATATATAAAGTCATGGACTCTGGAATTCCACATAGTATTTCAAAGTTTTGAGACCATATATTGATGGTCATTATTCTAGACATAGGTCAGGCAGTAGGTTTCTCAAGATTCCTTTTATGAAATCTAAAAGTGGACAAAGATCCTTTGCTTATATTGCTCCATTCATTTGGAATGAAATTCTCAAGATATTAGGTGGTTGTGTTCTGTCAAAAGTTTACCGATGCATTAAGGATGTATTTCGAATCTCAATTTAATTGTAACTGTTTTTTATGAATTTTTTTAATGAATTTTATACGTAACAAAGACATTTTTGTCTGCAATTTGCTGCATTGTATATGTATGTTTGATTATGTATTGTCTGTATGCAATATATGTGGGTCGCACCTGTAAAAGGAACTTGTTTCCAGTGTGCTTACCCGTTAAGCGAATAAACAAGACAATTTATGGCATTAATGCAGACTTCAGCCCAATTTACTTCTTGCCCCATTATTCTGGGGGGGGACTGGAATCTTCCTTTCTCCCCTACTTAGATAGGTCAGGAGCTGCTCAAAAAGGTCTATCTCCCACACAATGGTCTATCAGAGAGATGGTAGACCACCTGGGACTGAGCAACCCCTGGAGGCTCCTTTATCCCATTGTCAGGGAATATACGTTCCACTCAGCGGTGCACCACTCCCTCTCCAGAATTGATTATTACCTCCTCAGTCAAACCCTTCTGGGGGGATTATTGGAAGCTAAGATTGACCCTGGGGGGATCTCAGACCATTCTATTACCTGGTGCTCCTTAATCCTCTCTAGTGACTGGCCCAGGGAATCAGTCTGGAAGCTGAACAATCAATTGCTTAGGGAGCAGGAGGTGATAGACCGCATTCATACAGAAATAGAAAGCTTTTCTGCCCTAAATTCTAACTCTGCGTCCCGCCTGGATTTTGAGTGGGGTGCCCTGAAGTGTGTGCTATGAGGGGTGTTCATTGCAATGGCATCAGAGAGAAAGAAAAAGAGAGAGAGGCCAAGGCTCTTTTCATTACTACAGGAGATTCATACCTTAGAATGCACCTTATCTCAGTTGACACCAGAGATAGATCGTATAAAATTATTCAGCCTCCGGGATCAGTACTCAGATTTGCTTAGGGAGAGGGCGGAGTTTGCCATAGTAAAGATGGGAACGAAGTATATAGATCAAGGCGAGAAGGCGGGCCAGCTTCTGGCCCTCCACCTTAAGAAACTCGAGGCCTCTAGGATAGTGAAATCCATTAGATCCCAACCAGACGGGATACCCTGTGTTTTCCCTACATAGATTACGGAGGAGTTTGCTGAATTATATAGTCCCATGCTTCACCAACCACCTCTGGAGGTGGTTCACCATTACTTGGCTCCGATTTCCCCTTCCCACTCTTTTACCAGTTCATCAGAACAGCCTGGTAGTGCCTATCTCTGAGGTCAAAATAAGAGAGGCCATCTCTACTCTAAACTTGGATAAAGCTTTGGGTCCAGATGGATTTTCTCCCAACTTTTATAAAAAAACTAATTTCCTTTTTATTCTCCTGGCTAAAACACCTCCTTGATTGGTTACTGGAGGCTAAGGAGATAGAGGAAACTCTGTTTAAGACCATTATTATTGTTTTGCACAAGCCAGACAAAGACCCTGAACAAGTTGCCAGCTACAGACCTATTTCACTATTAAATTGCGATGTGAAAATCCTGGAGAAGGCACTGGCTAATAGGCTCAAGATGGTTTTACCTCACATAATTCACCCTGATCAGGTGGGCTTCATGTCGGTCTGACATTCTACCGATCACTTCTCTGCCTCCAGGGATTCAGATGTTCCAGCTGGTCTGGTGTCCCTGGATGCAGAGAAGGTGTTCAACCGGGTTAATTGGCAGTTCCTATTTGGTACCATGGCCAAGTTCAGCTTCTCATCCAAATTTATAGTGTGGGTTTCCTCTTTGTATTGGAACCCCAGGGCTCAGATTTTCTGCAATGGGGCTTTTTCGGTGCACTTCAGTTTGTATTCTGGGACTCATCAGGGATGCCCCATCTCCCTTTCTATTTAATATTTACCTTGAACCCTTACTAACATTGCTAAGGGCACATAAGGAAGTGCAAGGGGTAAGGAATGGTTCTCAGATCTGTAAATTATCTGCATATGCGGATGATATCCTTTTACATCTATGGCACACCACACTATCTTTGCCAATTGCACTTTCCATAATTGCTGATTTTAGTGCTGTATCAAATTACAGGATTAACCAGAGTAAAACCACAGTCTTCTCTCTGAATTGTAGACTCTTAAAGACAGAAATAATTTAATTGGGACTACAGTGGTGCTCTAAGCAGATTAAGTATTTGGGCTTGGTTCTAGCCAAAGGGGATACCCAAACTAGGAACCTCAACCTGAACCCTTTACTCACTACTATCCAACAGGATTTAGAAAGATGGTGGCCACTCCCTATTTCCCTGTGGGGTTGCATAAATTTGATTAAAATTAATATACTTCCAAGACAATTTCACCTGTTGAGAATGTTGAATTTTTGGGTGCCTCTTACTTGGTTTAAAAAGGTACGTTCGGTGATTTCATCCTTCCTTTGGAAAGGAAAGAGTCCCTGTAGAGCCTACACCAAGCTAGCTGCATCAAAAGGGGCAGGAGGTCTTAGGCTACCACATATAGTGCTTTACTATTGGGCGAGTCAACTGAAATATTTGAGATGGACAGGGCCCCTGGATACTGGGGCATTGATCCTATATACGCTCCATGGTTGATCCTGGAAAGGGAACCGATCTCCCAGGCAGGGATCTCTCCTGGAGCTTTGCTCTACATCTCCCCCAAGGCTTTATTGAGTCCTCTGGAGGCCTCTCCACTGACAATTTCTCTGCGTATCCACACCCAATTATGCACTTTTCTGAAGTATAAAAATTCCCATAGTCTCTAACAGCCCATTGTGGGTAACCCTAATTTCAAGATCAGGGGTCAATATATCACTCCTACATGGATCCCATAATTAAAAGATTCTACCCTCAAGGATCTATTGTCAGGGGGCAAGTGTTTGATGTCAAAGGATATTATGGTTAACCTAAAAATAGAGAGTGGCCTGTTTTTTAAAGTTTTATAACTGCAACATTTGATTGTCCAATTTCTGAAGGGTATGGGAGAGCTACCCATAGGGGAGCCTTGGGAACTCTCTCTATCTGATATCTGTGGTAGGCCCCATGCTGTTTTCTGGTTATATATGGCCCTCTCAGGGAAGTCATTGGATGCGCAGAATTGAATCCCCACTTACTGGGTTAATTTATTCCCACATGTTCAGGATAACTGGGGTAGTATTTGGACTGATCTACACAAATATATTCCCCAGGATAGGCTTCAGTTGACACAATACCAAATTATTAATAACATGTACTGAACACCAGTTCAGCTCCAAAAGATAGCATGTCTAGCATCACCGCAATGTATTAGATGTTCTGCACAAAAGGGTACAATATACCACATGTTATGGGAGTGTCCCCCCTCTCAAACAACTATGGGACACCATAAGACTCAAAGCTGACCCCCTATTAGGGCTGGAGGACCTCTTCACTCCAGATATATGTACTGGGAGCCTTCTCCTCCATCCCAGTGCAGGCACATAGATACCACATGGCCTTGATCTCCCTGATGGTAAAGAAACTGGTGTTGTGTCACTGGGTGGATGGGAAGGATATCTCATACATGGAATGGCTCCAAGATCTACTATTTAACCTTAGCACAGAAAAACTGAGGGCCAGCTTGTGGGGTTCCTTGCCCCACTACAGAAAGATCTGGGTGGGGTTTCACTCCTTATGCACCTTGAGAACAATTGGTGTCTGAAGGACATTATTGATCTTGAATGGGGAATGTTGGTTAACTTATAGATAGATTGGACCTTGTTTCCTGGTAACCATAAGATTAGCTCCTAGGTGTGTGTGTGTGAAGCGGGGGGGGGAATGGTAGGGGGTAAGGAGGAGGTAGGGAGATGTGGGGGCATGACTCTTCTTTTTCTCTGTGTCTGTGTATATCACTTCAGTGTCTGTAAGAACTGTCATGCTGTTTTCAAAACTCAAACTTCAAATAAAAAAAAAGAAAGAGTGTGGCAGCTAAGATTCAATGCAAAGAAGTGCAAAATCATGCATTTGGGGCACAAAAATCCAAGAGAGGAATACAAGATGGAGAAGAGGTACTGATGGCCTCAATCAAGAAAGAGACCTGGGGATAATCATATCTGATGCCCTAAAGGTAACCAAACAATGTGAGAAGACTGTGGAAAGAGGCAGTGGGATGCTAGGGTGCATAGGGAGCTATATCACCCGCAGAAAGGAGATGGTTATGCCACTGTACAGATCACTAGTAAGACCTCAACTGGAGTACTGTGTTTTGTTCTGGAGGCTGCATCTCTGGAAGGACATAGACAAAATAGAGGCAGAGATGGGCAACATAAATGGTGCAAGGAGTGCACCAAAAGTCATATGAGGAAAGACTAGAGGACCTCAATATGTATTCCCTGGAGGAGAGAGGGGGGGATATGATAGAGACATTTAAGTACCTCAGGGGTATAAACAAGGTACGGGGGGAGCATCTTTTAGAAAAGAAGGTGTACAAGAACAAGGGGGCATGATATGAGGCTAGAGGGGGATAGGCTCAGGGGCAATGTGAGGAAGTACTTTTTCACAGAAAGAGTAGTGGATGCTTGGAACAGCCTCCCTGTAGAGGTGGTGGGGGCCAAAATGGTAGGGGACTTCAAGAATGCATGGGATAGACATTAGAGTACACTCCCAATAGGGAAGAGAGGGTAAGCCACATATCAACGAGGCATTTAAATAGTGAAGTCACTGCATGTCTTCCTTCATTTAAAATTAAAGTTTCTGTTATTTCTATTTTAGCCCTACTAGATGTAGATCATGTAACTTATTTATTGATGTGTGTGATTTGTTCATTTATGGTGCCTTAGTCTTTATTTATAATGTATTTATTACTATGCATGTAAAAAATTTAACACTATGTTACATAGCACTAATGATGTACTGTTACTTTAAAGGTGACCTGCAAATTTATTCCTGCAGCCCGCTCCCATCCCACATACCTTTGTTAGCGGCAGGAGTCAGGTGCTGCTTTTTGGTAACATTTTCTAAATAGTCCTCACATTTTTAAATCCTACCAAAACTTTTTGGCGAATACAGAAGTGGCAGCTGTGTCTCAATCAAGCGGGCACAAGTTTACCTGGGTATTCCACCCAGTTCTGTGACATTGCAAACACCATAGCTCTCTATGGAACAGCAGGGGCTTAAAACCCTTATTTTATTACTTTCACAGGGGTTTTGATGCTTAAATTAATATCTACAGCAACAGCGGAATGGGCCATTGCTGTAGATACTAATTTAAGCATGAAGACCCCCGCGAAAGTAATAAAATAAACATTTTAAGCCCCCTTCCCTGCTGGCAGGATCTTAAAATGTGAGGAATAATTAGAAAATGTTACTGAAGGCAGCCCCGGACTCCCGCCGCCACTAACAAAGGTATGTGGGACGGGAGCAGGCTGCAGGAATAAATTTGCTTACAAGACTTCACTATTTAACTGGTATACCAGCATTGGGCAGACACACCCCATCTTATACTGCTGCTGCTGTTTGACTGCTTGAGCTTGTCTACAAGTAATGCTGATTTTTTGAATAAACAATTGTTTGCAATTATTCTGGTGCCCAGCCTGCTCTGTTCCTGATTGTTGTTTGGCTGGGGCACATATTCGTTACTTGTGGAACGTCCTTGTTTGTGTGTTAAACATTTCACTGTCTGATATAATTCCATTCTTTTGTGAATACTTTTGAAAAAATACTCATGCAGGCATCCTGCTATCTGTCCATCTTTTGATATTTTGCCTCTGTTTTCTTGACCCTTGAGTGACCCAACAAGTACTTTGTGTTCTCCTCTTCTCATTTACATGCCTTAAGACATGTTTTCTTATTAGATTTGGTCTTGAGTGCTGTCTGCTTCTCTGCAGTTTGTTTTGCCCCACTGATTCTGTGTTTACTCTCCCTTAGCTTGTTTGTAGTTCAGTTTGTTTTTACTGGTGACTTGCAATCGATCCCTGTAGTATGCCTCTTTTTGCTCCCTAATTGCTTCAAATCCCTTCTTTAATAAGCACATTGGTCTGCATCTTTTACTACTGTACTTTAATCTCTGAGAGTTACATTCTTGCTATAAGCAGTCCTTTTGTTTTTAAGTATTTCCCATTGTTGCTGAGTACTGATGCCTATGAATTTGGTTTTGAGGAAACTCGAGGAATGGTCTAATGGGTGGCAGCTGGGTTTCAATGCCAAAAAGTGCAAGGTTATGCACTTAGGGCTGCAGAACCCAGGGGCCATTTATAAGATAGATTGGGGGGGGGGAGAAGATCTTATAGTTACCAAGCAAGAAAGAGAAGAAGAATCAGCATTTATATAGTGCTTTTCATACACACTGTATCCCAAAGCACTTTACAAGCAATGCTAGACTGGTAGTGAAGTGATTGAATGTGTAGTGGCAGCCATATCACACATCAACACCCACACACAGCATGGACAATTGTGTGGGCTGGTTTATGGGAAGGGGAATGTTGGCCAGGACACCGAGAATGTCCCCTGCTCTTTGTGAAGAGTGCCCTGGGTTTTTTGCTTCCACCTGGACACCCACCAGGACAGCACCAGGATTAGAGGGGGCCTCAGTTAGCATTTCATCTGAAGGATGGCACACCTCAGCGGTACTGCATCCCCCTAATACTGCACTTAGATGCCAGCATTTTGGATGCAAGTCCAATCCTGGTGTGGGACGAGAACCCACAATACTCTGGTCCAGAGGCGAATGTGCTACCAACTGAGCCATGCTGAACCCTCTAGAGGCAAGAGACCTTGGGGTCATTATATATGAAGACCTCAAGGTAGCTGGGCAGTGAGAGAAGGCAGTGGGAAAGCTTAGCAGGCTAGTGGGATGCATTGGGAGAGGGATTTCTAGCAGGAGAAGGGAAATGGTGCTGCCATTGTATTGTTCTCTGGTGAGACCCCACCTAGAGTACTGTGTCCAGTTCTGGAGACTGCTCCTCCACAATGACATTGAAAGGTGGCGGTGGTACAGAGGAGGGCAGCCAAATGGTATGGGGGTTCATAAGAAGACATATGAGGAACCGCTTCATAAACTCAACATGTACTCTCTGGAAGAGAGGACAGTGAGAATGGACATGATTGAAACTTACAAGTATCGTACTGGAGTGAACTAGGTGCAGGTGGAAGGTTTATTTCAGAGAAAGGAATACGCTATAACAAGGGGCATGCAGTAAAGCTAAAGGAGGGAGGTTTAGGAGAGATGTGTGGAAATACGTCCTTTAACAGAAAAGGTGATGGATGACTGGAATAGCCTGCCAGGGGAGGCAATGGGGGCAAAGACTGTGGGGAGCCTCAAGCATGTATGGGATAGGCACAGGGGCATATTAGGTACAGAAACAGGGGGAAGGAGTGACACCTATGACTACAGCCCACTATTTTTCTTAAATAAGAAATAACCAGAAATAAAAAAATTAAGGCATAAAACAAAATAAAATGAAAACAAACACATGAAAAAAAGTTTAAAAATTGCTTTTTTTTTTTTTTTTTGCAAAAACTAAATAAATGCTTGCAGCAGTTGTTGTTTAGGCTCTATTGTTAAACCAGAGATGGGCTGCAAGGAAGCGGCAGCTGAACTGTCTGATTTACAAAACCTTTCAAGACTATAGCATAATTCTGCTTAATACAATGTAGTATACTAGAAATGTGATTTTTAGTGTGTATAAGTCATGTGAGGTATTTTATAAATGTAAATGTGATAAGAAATATAACTAAATGTCAATGAATAAAAATAAATAACATGAAATGCCAGAAAAATCAAAAGAAAAATTATAAAAAATAAACAGAATTTCACTGGGCTCTACCTATGACCAACAAGGGTCAGTGGTGATGGAACAGACAGGGACAAGGGGCTGACTGGATGGGCCTAAAGGTCCTTTTCAGCTGGTAAAATCCATGTTCTGTGTTTTCAAGTTAGCTGTGCCGTGAACACCCTCATTTTTTCAAGACTTGCCTTGTGTAGAATCATGGTACAGTATATGCCATTTCCCTGTGCATTTCCTTGCTGCATCCAATAATGAATTGGATGATGTTATGGTCACTGTTGCATAGTATTTCTTCAACTGCCATTTTCCTGACCAGGGCTCACTTATTGCTGAGGCTTAAATCCACCATTGTGTGACACTGAATGGTTCCTTTAACAACTTTACCAGGTCACAGTTCTCAATAAGGTCTTGACATTTCCTAGTTGTTCCCTCCTCCCAATCGATATCTCGGTATTTGAAGTCTCTTGATACACAAGGGGGGGAGGTGGAAAGGATGAGAAGGGACTTGGCAAGGTTGGAGGAATGGTCAGAAGTATGGCAGCTTGGATTCAATGCAAAGTAAGTAAGTAATAATTCTTGACAGGGTGGGTGTTATTGAGATATAACGGACCGCCCAGGGGCATAATGAGGCCCGACACCACAGGCGGAGGGCCATATAGCCCCTGGAAGGTCTGTTATATCCCATAACGACCACCCTGGAGGGTATTATTGCACTTAGAAAATGGGATATAGGGGCCATTTATTTAAAAAAATATATAAGAAGAAAAATGTATATATAAAAAAGAAATAAAAAAAACAAACAACAAATGTTTTGTAGTAAAGTAGTCCCCATGCTGCTGGAATCAACAGTTGAGGGTGTTACTGTTTTTTTCCTGTTTGCGAGGAGCTTGTCACTCACACACACACACACCATTATTTTAGTTGCTTTGATCAGTGGTCCATCCAAACAGGGAAATATACGGCAATGTAGTGTGCTGATGTAAATTTAAAAACTGGTACCTGAGCTTTCTTTCTGAGCTTTGAAATGTGGCACTGGCAGTATGCAGCCGAATATAAAAGCCCGCTGTCTATCCGTCTGTTGAAACAGTGTGCAACCACGTTTATTTAAGGGAAGTCAATTATTTAACAAAAAACAGAAAGGACAATGTTTACTATTCTTTTAGGGCAGCAGCTGAACGGGGAATACCGCTAAGCACGTGGAACGCTGAGAGTCAGGAACCGCCAGTAGAATCTTGGTGTTCTGTTTTTTTTTGTGTTTTTATATATATATATATATATATATATATATACTGAACGATAGATACAAGGTAGGGTTTTGGGGATGAGTTACATTTTTTTTCTAAATGCTTGCCTGTTGCCCTGTTGTACGGAGCCAACAATGACATTGTGTCCATGAGTCAATGTCAAGTAAGCAAAGAAAGGAAAAAATAGCAGATGGTGGGTTCGAGACCGGTGTGGCCCAAGGATCAGCTAAGTAATGGGGCACCCCGCATTGGTACTAATTATTTAGCGGGCATTGTTGAAAGATAAAAGCATGCCTGACCATAGCTTACAGCCAGTCAGCATGGTTTATTTTTCAAGCCCATTTTCTAAGCGCAATAATGCACCTGGAAACAAAACCCAGGAGAAGAGTACACAGTGGTGGGGGTAGTAACAACAACAACAACCCCGGCCAGAGCTGAAAGGCTGCTGGTGGGGTGGGGTTGGGGGTTACAGAGGAGGGTTGGGTGGGAGGATATGTATAATTGGGAATGGCGGGATGTACTTTTCCATCTGACGCTCTTCTGGATTTTATGAGCTTTCAGTCACCAGAAATTAGTTTATTCATCTAATTTCAAAAGTAAGGATTATACCCCACCACCCCACCACCCTTTATCACCAACCTCCCTCCTCTCCCAGCAGTCTCTGTGAAGCTGATAAACAGATAGTCGGTCATGATTACAGAAGGATGCCATTGTTTATTTATTCTGTTGTAGGACACAGAACAGGAGGGCATCTTGCTCCGGTGTGGGAATGTTTTAGTTTTTATGGGTACCCTGCAGTCTTATAAAATTGTGACGGGGAGGAGGGAGGGAGGTTGGGTGCTACAGGGTGGATAGGGAAAGGGGAGTTCACATTATAGTTTACATGACTCAACTCAAGCGGACAGACAACAGCATGTTGAGAGAGTTGGGTAGTGCATTTAATGATGTGCCATTGGTGGATGAAAGATGTACCTTTATTATACATAACAACTTTGCTGGGAGTATGGGGTGGAGGAGGGAGGTGGGTCAAAAAGGAGGAGAAAACTTACAAGACAGCAGAAATTGGGCATTACAAAAGTAGAATAAAAAGGTAGATGTCAAAATTGTTACCATTACTTTCTCTGTTGCTTTAAGGTACCCCAAATAAAAAAAAAATCACTATTAAAAATGAACTTCTGCATACTTTGCCCAGGATGAATGTACCAAATTGCCCGACCTCTTCAAACACGTACTGATTATCTATGCTACAAGATGCATCTTTCCTAAACAAGCCTGGCTACTGTAATTGTTGCATTTTGTTTCCATGGCTGCATGCTGGATGTATGAATGCTGCTCTCCCAGAGCCCTTCTGAAAACCAGACGTTGCATCTCATGATGCTGCCCTGGTTATCAAATGCTAACAAACAATAACTTACAAATTATTCCATCCTGAAATACCTGATTGTAATGATAAAGCAGCTATTTTGTAACTTTTAGAAAATGTATAGGAGTAGGTTTCATACACCATGTAATCAATCTAGTTAGTAAAGAAGCTGGTTCTTCATATTCCACAGGTGGACTGGGACCTGCTCCAGCCAATCAGACAAGAGGAAGAAAACCTACTCCTTCACAATTAAAACACTACAGGGTGTTATGTTATGTGTCTTCACCAGAGAGTGTATCCTTGCAGAAAGGCACTTCGTGTGTGGTTAATCGTCAGTGTTTTCAAATTGCAGAGAAGACTGCATGCCGTTTTCTAATTAAAAGGATCTCCAGGTTGTTAGATACAGTAGCATTTGGCTGAGAGGAATGCTGCCCTGTTGCTTTTTCTCTTCCACACCATCACTGTGGACTGCCGTGCCAGCTCTTTGAAGTGGAGCTCCTGTGCAGTTCAGTTCAGTGGTGATGAGGAATACATTTGGTGTCTGCAGCCACTGCTAGGTGCAGCACTGCATAATGCAATATAGTAAGTTGCACACGTACTATTACTATGTATACTGAGGTAGGGCACTGGGAGACTTCTCCATCATCACCAGCTGGATTCTTGCTTTTGAGCGCCATCGACTTGGCTGATCCTGTTTAACCCTACCAGTGCTTCTTAACCCAATTCTGTGTTATGGAGGTGCCAGCTATCCATGTAATTGAGTATGTGCAGCGTGTTTAATTTAGCTTCAATGAAATAGTGCGCACATAGCATACTGTACATGGATGAAGTAGGCTATAAGGAAAAAAAAAAGCTTGCATACTTAACAGTAGATGTATTGTAGCACAATTCACAGATGCAGCATTTTTCTAAGAGAAATAACATTAATAAGGCATTACCTCCTTTGCTGAAATGTAATACCCTTATTACAAATGTGCAATATAAAAGTAAAGCCCTGTCCTCAATAAATGCAGTACTGTATCTAACCAGTGAGCAAGGTGATGCTCATTCTTATGTAAGGGACCGAAGGCTGACCTGGGACACCTACAGTAAGGAGACAACTGTAATGCTAAATCATAAATATTGTTAAACCCTTCCTGGCACTTTAGCCCCCCCACCTCAACTACAAAGCAGGGTGTTTGAATGCTTGAGCACATAAAGCAACCCTGGGCGTTGTGCAAACTAGGGGCTTGGGGTGCAGTGGTGGAGGTTTCCAGTTAAAGGTAAAAGCTGAGTTCGCTGGTCTCGATCACGCCATCAAATGCAGCCTACATACCAATGGCCTCTTGGTATTTCCTTACATGGCATGGTATCTGCTTATAATGCTTTCCCCCCAACACAGAGTAATGGGTGCATGGCAGGTCTATCTTGAGAGAATTCTGAATTACAAGAGAGGGGAAGCTGGACTTCTCACCCAAAGGAGTGAGCAGACTTGAGTTGCCCTCAAAGAGACACATTCCTATTATGCCATCCCTCTTCCAACTCTCCCATCTCTCTAACGCACACTAACAATAAAATCTGCAGCTTCGCTCTGCACATGCCTGAGCTAACAACCATTGACAGATCCCTCAAGTACAGTTTAGTGAGCTGGTTAGTGCTGCTATTCTCCATGGAGTGGCAGTGCTGTGGATATTCTGTACATATTTTTCACAGAAGCTGATAACCTACTTTGCTCATCACCTGCCCAGTCTTGTGTGTGCAAGTCAGTCATATGTGTGTGTCTCTGTGGAACAAGTAAAAGAAGCAGTTGCTTCTATGAGACAGAGAGAGAGAGAGTGTGTGTGTGTGAAGAGCTCATTGAAAATTAAATGGGGATGGGAAAAGAGGGGTGGGGCAGTATAGTGCAAAGTGAGCAGTAGCGGGAGGGTTTCAAGAGCTTGGTGGGGAGGAGCTGCACTAAAAGAGCAGGGCACCAGAAAGGGGTGGGGTTGTGATGGACAGAGATAATCTGAGTTTTTTTAATTAAGGAAAAAATGCAGAGTCCTCACTCTGTGTTCGTTAAAGGACTGCAGGCTCCGCCCATGCAGCCCTAAAAATGAAAAGGACCTGGGGGTAATCATATCAGATGACCTTAAGGTTAGCAAGCAATGTGAGAAGGCAGTAGGGAGTTGTTATCCCTCTGTGCAGACAGTTGGTGAGACCCCATCTGGAGTAATGTGTGCAGTTCTGGAGATCCTATCTCCGCAAGGACATAGACAGGATGGAGGCAGTCAAGAGGAGGGCAACTAAAATGGTGCAGAGTCTGGAAGAGAAGCCATATGAGGAGAGACTAAAGGAGCTTAACATGTATACCCTTGAGGAAATGAGGGAGAGGGGGGACATGAGTGAAACTTTTAAGTACCTCAGTGGAATCAAGAAAGTCCACATGGGTAGCATCTTTCAGAAAAAGAGATGTGCAAGAACAAGGAGACAAAATTTGAAGATAGACGGGGGACAGCTCAGGGGCAATGTGAGGAAGTATTTTTTCACAGAGAGGGTGGTGGACACATGGAACTGCCTTCCTGAGGAGGTTGTGGGGTCTAAAACTGTGGGAGAATTCAAGAATGCATGGGTCAGACATAAGGTAATTCTGTTGGGAGTAGGAAGAAATAGGCAGTTGGTTAACTAGGATCTGCAGCTTATTCAGTAGGTAGAGAAATGGGCAGATTAGGTGGGCCAAGCGGTCCTTATCTGCCATCAGATTCTGTTTTCTGTGTTTCCCATATAGATGCATACTCCCTGTGGTGGTTGTTTTTTTGATCACATTTTGAAGTTTAAGGTACTTTTTCTCTTTTTTGGTCAGTTGGTGTATAACATAGATCAGTTGTAACTGTGTCTCCTCTTCCATTTGATACTTTTTGCCAGAGGTTTCAAGCTCCACTAATTCAAGGTCCAGTATTTCAATCACTTGCTCTTAGTTTCTGATATATAATGGTAGCTCCCACTTCTTCATCTTGTCTTATCATTTCTGCATAGCTTGTAGTTACCTATCTTTTTCCTGGTAAGTTATTGCTGTCTCCACATGTCTCTGTTATTCCTATTATGTTTAACCATTTCCTCCAAAGAAATCAGTGTCTCCAGTTCTCCAAATTGCCAAATGCCCATATTGTTCTTTAGGATATGTGCATTTATATCCATACATTTCCAGTTGCCATCTGGTTTCTTTTTTCTCCTTTTCTCAGCTGGTAATGGTACATTTTTTTATGTGTTCCTTTTTCTGAGTTAGCATGTTCAGAATTATGTCTTTCACTTGGTCCTGTTTTTTCTTCCCCTTCAAGATTCACCAGTCTCCTCCAATGCCCCCCAACTCAGTTGAAAGCTTTCTCCTTGATTTTTATTGAGTCAGTCCTTAGCATGATTGTTCTTTTCAATTTAGGTGTAGTCCATCCTTCTTAAAAAGATCATCTCTTCCACCAAACACTGTACAGTTTCTAAGGAAGGCGAGTCCTTTCTTTCTTCATCTACCCTGATCAAAACATTTAGCCTCTAAATTCTGACTTTGTGTCTTTCATCTTCAAACTGGATAGGAGGTATTTCTGAGATAATGGCTTATTACTTTCCTATCTTTAATCTTTCATTTAAGGTTCAAAAAGTCTTTCTTGATTTGCACTTCCTTTCTGTCACTGGTGTCTTTGTTTAAACAGGTATCACTACCAGGGGTTAATCCTACTGGGGTACAACATTTGCCCATTCTTTTGGTTAAATATTTATTCTGACTCCTGATAGACAACAAATTACATTATTTTCTTTATCACTTCAGCACACTTACCCATCCATGAACTGCAAGACTGGGTCACTAATGACTATTGTCTTCCTGTTTTTTGATTATCTGTTATTGTTTGCTTTTACTGGCTATGGTATCAATGATTTCTTCATGTCCTAGTTCTTTTAATAGTCTGAACCTGATCTTGGTGTGTTGGAGGAGCAGACTTCCACTGCTGTTCTTTACACTTTTCCTGGCTCACTTCTTCATCTTAACTTTTTGCCATTGGGAGGCACATTCATGTTTACTAGTGTAGTATTAAACTGACTGTTCTTCTCTTTAAGTCTCAGTTCCTCATTTTTTATTTCCCTCATTAATTATGTTTTTCATATAATAATATATGTGGGTAGTCACTTTTTTCCTACAGGAAAAGTGTGATACCCAGCAGTTCTAATACCATTTATATAACATCAGAAAGTTGTAATACTGTACCATGGATCTGATGTGAAGGCAATGGTTCTATGAGGTGGAATGCTGAGGTTAGGGCTGTTTTTTTTTTATTTTTTTTTATTTTCTCCAAGATCTTCTTTGTCTTCGACACTCTGTTTTCCTTATGTACAGAAATGTTTTTACTGGACATGGGGAATTCAACTATCCCGACACTGACCACCCTGCTGGTCACTTCTCTTCCTCTGAAACTAGTAGATTAGTTTACATTTCACTGCTGCTAGTGGAGCCATCCTCCTCTGTCTGCATCTGTTTCCATGTCATCTTTTTTTCAGCACAGTCACGCTGTTCATTTGTGGGTCATTAGTACTCATTCTATTCATCTGTGTTTCTGAGTGTGAACATCTGACAGCTTACCCAGTGGTTTTGCGTCACCATTGCAGTGCTTGTCATTTTTAAAACTCACTTTAACTATCATAATGGGGTTGTCTTTTCTCCATGTCATGTAATTATTCACAGACAAATCACCAATATGCCAAGATTAAGATAGCTAGTGCCTT
Organism: Neoceratodus forsteri; assembly: GCA_016271365.2. Classification (NCBI taxonomy): domain Eukaryota; kingdom Metazoa; phylum Chordata; order Ceratodontiformes; family Ceratodontidae; genus Neoceratodus; species Neoceratodus forsteri. The sequence continues at coordinate 32,871,645 of CM057456.1, forward strand.
CAGGTGCCCATTATTCACCCTTAAAATTCTTAATGGTTCAGTTTGTCTTCTGCAAGTACAACAAGTACTGCCTTCCTGTGCACATAATTCTCCTTCAACTACTTATCTGCTTTGATTGCTTGACTACTAATTTAATGTATGCAGCTTTCTATTCACCAGGTTAAACCATAGACACTGGTTACTTCACCAGCTGACTTGAGTTAGTCCACCCTAGATGGCTGGATGTAACACCACTATATATACTGTACATGATTGACTAGACTCACATGAGGGGTCCTTGACTGCTCTCACCCTTTTGTGATTTTGCCCTCTTTCCTTCTTGTGTTTAATTCATTTACTTTTAAAGTGGCTAATTTCATTTGTAGCCACTTGTGCCCACTCAGAAAAATGTTGGTTGATGCCCTGCCCTCCTTGTTGCTATGAAGAAATGGAAGCAGGGGGCTGGCAATCAAAATTATGTTTGTAACAACAACAAAATAATAATAATTTGTGCTGCAAATGGATATAGCAGTCTCCTCCACAAAGTGCTGTATCATATGACCCTCTGTGTGTCTGCTGCAGTGGATCCATTTCACAGCCAGACCAGTCTTCCCATATAATGCTCAGTACCTGGCAGTCCTTCCTGACTGCCCTGCCCTCTTTGAGAAGCCCACAGGGGCATAAGGGGAGCATTTGAGGACTGTACATACCACCAGCATGCAAGGTACACTTTAATGTATATATAGTATCACTCTGAGATTCATGCATATACCAGTCTAAATAGTGTACAGACACTGTCTATAAACAGCAAGCATTTGTCAGTGCCAAATGTTGGCTTGCTGGCATTGGCATTAGTAGTGCAGGAGTTAGAGTGATGCATAATAGGAATGGCAGTGAAGTATTGAACTGATGCCAACCCCACCCTGCAGAGAGTGACAGGCATTGGGTGTGTGGCTTTGGGTCATCAGCCATAACGTTTATGTCATTTCACCTTACCCTACCCTGCAGACACTGACAGGTGCTGCAGTGTTCCTTGGGGTTTTTGGGCCTTATATTCTCCCCATTCCATAAAGAAATACTCTGAGATGGGTGTGGTATAGGAGAATGGGGTGAACGTTGGGGTTGAAGACCCCACGGCACACCTCAATGCATGTCACTGGCTGCAGGGTGGGGGTGGAATGGCATGAGCATTATGGCCGATGATCCCAAGTCACACCCCAATGCCTGCCAGTCTCTACAGAGTAGGGCATTATGTTTGGAAACCCTAATGCCTTGGCTGTTTGTTGGTATTTTCACTCCAGATTTTCAAAATGGGCTTTTTGTGATCCCTCCTCATGAACAGTGGCACTATCATTTCATTACTCAGTCCTGAAAGGTGGTTTTGCACAGCCACTGTGCCATTTGGCACCACAGGTGTGAAAAGACACTTCTGGTAGGATGTGAAAAATGACAACTGTACTGTTCATAAGGTGGTGTGAAAAAATGGCAATGATGAAAATCTGGAGTAAAAATATGAAAAATTGTCGAAGTTACAAACGTGCGTAGAAACTGCACAATGCACATCTGTAATGCAATAATTTGGGGGAATTTTTTCACCAAATTTTCAACATGGGCATTCTGAACCTCTTCTTATGAACAGCAGTACTATGATTTTGTTAATCTGTCCCAAAAGTTGATTTCCCACTGCGACCGTGCCATTCTGCACCACAGGTGTGAAAACATGTTTCAAGAAGGATGTGAAAAATGAAAGCTATACTGTTCATAAGGAGGTGTAAAAAATGACAATGTTGTAAATCTGGAAAGAAAATATTAAAAATTGGTGAAGTTATGAGTGTGCGTAGAAACTGGGCAATGCATGCTCAAAACACAGTCATTTTTTGGAATTTTTTCACCAAATTTGCAACATGGGCTTTTTGGTACCTCCCCTCATGAACAGTGGCACTGTTGTGTCATTAATCTGACCCAAAAGGTGATTCCATGCAGCAAACGTGAAATCATCTTTCAGGACAGAGAAACTAAATGAAAGTGGCTAGTTCATGGGGTGGGGTCCCAAGAACCCCATGTTGAAAATTTGGGGCCAAAATTCCTAAAAATGACTGAGATATCAACCTAAGTTGAAACCCCCCATTATAAAGCTTACCATCATTTCTTCAGTTTGCAGTTCGGCTTTGAAGAGTGCAGACGTGTCCTGATTCAGAAAGATCACGGCTCTGACCTCTAGAGGGGTAAGTATGGTGAGGGGGTTGGGAGGTGGGTGCACAGAGGGAGGGTGGGGATGGGGGAGGGGATGGGGAGACAACGGTGGACCATTTTCTTGTTTGCAGGGGGGAAAGACTGCAAGGTAAGGTTTTCTTTATTTGTACAGGTTACGCACTAAAAAGAAAAAACATAGGCACACTAGGGTGGGCTCCCAGTGTGCCACAATTTTGGGGGGAAGGAGGATGCCAACACAGGGATTGAGCACTCCGATGTCAGCAAGTCATATAGATGGGTTGGGGTGGCACAGCGCATTGGTATCCTGTTCCGAAAAAGGCAATTCCTTATCCAAGCTGTGCTGAGGATTGCTATCCAAAACTCTGTCATCTCAATCATAGACTATGGCTTAATTGTCTATGGCTCTGCCACTACCACTGCACTAAGGCGCATCACAGCCACCCTAAACAAGGCCTGTCGGCTGCTTATTGGAGTGCAAAGACGTACTCATACATGTGAGCTCTACACTGAAACAGGATGTTTGCAACTTTCAAATCACATAAGGTACCTCACATGCTTGATGGCAAAAAAATCCATCTTGGGCCGCACTCCGCCTTGTATCCAAGACCTACTTTGCCCGAATACCAGCATCCGTTCCACCAGAAGATCAGAACACCAGCCTCTCCAGGTCCCCAGACGCTGGACCACACAGGGCCAAAGATCATTTGCCTATTGTGCCCTCAGCTGGTACAATGCCCTGAGCTCACTCATTACATCCTCCACGTCACTAGGAGCTTTCAAATCTATGCTTTACTCTCACCTCTCAGCCTCTAGCTCCTGTGACTGTCTTGACTAATGATTCTTCCCTCATGGCTGTTTTTACTGTTTTTCATCCTCCTCCTCTGATCCTTTCTTGACAAAGGCATCTGAGTACCTCTAACTACTCTAAGTCTGCTCCCCTCCCCATATCTCCTCCTACCCTTCCCACGTTGACCATTCCTCCAATGTTTTGTTTTTTTCCTGTGATGTACTGTATTATACTGGCTTATTGAAACCTTTATAATTTGCTGACCATTCTATGTAACATGTCATGTTTGTTTGTACATTGATGACGTGGGACCTTTGTAAAAGAGCCATTGGCTCAAAGGTAATAATTCCTAGAATAATAAACTAAACTAAATATCCAACACTGGGAGTGGGCATCCTGATGTTGGAAAGGAAAGTGAAAACTGTTTAACCAGGATGTCAGCTTTGTGGGGTTTGTGTGGTGGATGGCAGGAGCCACCATATTTATTAAAATGTTTCACCAGGAAAGCCACATAGTGGAGGTGTGTCATCTACCGTTGCAATGATGAGCCTGTCTCTGACTGCAGCGACAGATTTCTTTCAGCTCTGTGGCTTTCTCTGAAAATCATTGGCAACATGCTCACTGGTTAGCGACTGAGGGACACACCGACTAAAGCATCCCCTGCATTCACCAACACTGACACACCTCTGAAAGTGCTACTACGGCAAGATGTTGATTGTGCGTGCGTGCATGCAAGCCAACATAAAAAGAGGTAGAAACTCAGTTTTCTTATTGCAGTGACTGTTTCTTGTACTTTAAATACTCTTTTCTCTCTCTCTCTCTCTCTTTCTGTTACAGACTGCTATATATCAGTCAACCATGTCTGCACAATCATGCTTAAACTTGTAATATTTGCATGTGGTGAAATTACTCAGGGTTTCCAGTATAGTGCAATATGCAGGTAGATACATGAACTGCTTGGAGAGTTTAGCAACAAAAAAAGTGCACATAGTTTAGCACGCTTACTTTAAAGACTGCCTTATTAAACTACATTGGAATTTGCAAATTATCGTGAAACCCTCTAAAAATCTTGTAAAACTTAATTATATCAGTTCCTCTAAGAATTCTTCTAATACAACAATGGGAATTAACTGACGGCCCTTAATTGTTTTAGTTGGCTGCTAGTACTACTGTAGCAACAGAAAATTACACATAGCAGACTCTAGCTGCTGCCTGTGGGATCTGTGTGAAAATCATGACTTTAAAAGATTCGCAAGTCAAAAGAAGCCAGTATTGTGGCTGTATGTGTTTGAGAATCATTTACAAATCATGACTTTTGCAATTTCAAATGTGCATACTGCATAATGTATATTTTTGCCCTAATCTATGAATCCCATTGTCTGTCTGTCTCTTTCTCTCACACACTGTTTAGTTCTACTGTCAGGCAACTTTTGACTGCATACCTGATGTCTCTATTTACTAATGTTTAATACTGTGTTCTGCATAGATGTACTCTTTACTGCTGTCTTATTATTGATATCGTAGGGTCTCTGCTGGAGATTAGGTGATCACTTGTTTTACTTTATGATGCTTTATAATTATTATACTATTATATTACATAGTGGTGGCATCTGTTATGTGTATTGCATAAACCTGCAAAACATTTTAGAATGGTGTTAGTATGGACTACCCCATATAAAATAATGTTTGTATTGTAATGTTTTTTAGTCAACCATTACTTATGGAGTAGAAATTGTCTACTGCAGCAGCAAGTCAAAGTCCCACTTTTGGAAGATTAAATGCACCCGCAGTGAATTGTTATGTTAATAGGGAGGCAGTATAGCACAGTGGTTTAAGGCTCTGAGTTGCAAATCTGGAAACCTGGGTTTGAATACCACAGCCCCCCACTTGCATACTGTGTGACCCTGAGCAAGTCACTTAACTTCCCCATGCTTCCAGGTCACACCTGTAGACAAGCTTTCAGCTTAGTGTGCCTCTCCTGGTTAAACAACTGGGGAAACAAATAAAAATAAAAAAAAATAACCCCCCATTTGTCAGTGACTAGTCTGGCCATCCCTTGGTCTGGCTGAATAGAAGATACTGCACGATGACTATTAGTAGCAAGCACTAGTCAGCTGCATAATTGAAGGCCATGCATTGGGCCAATACATTTTTAGCTTTTAGCCATAATTTGTCAACAATGAATATGGCTGGCTCCATGTAAGATTAGAGATTGGATATTACTACACTGTTTGAAAATCCTACCTTTAAAAACAAGTTCTAGCCAGAGCCAATAGGGCTATGAAGAGCTACCAAATGACCAAAGTTACAAATGTGCATAGAAATTATGCAATGCCCAGGTGTAACTTGACCATTTTTTGGAGGTTTTGCACCAAATTTTCAACATGACCTTTTTGGGACCCCTCGTTATGAAAAGTGCCAGTGTCATTTTGTTCGCTCATCCCGACAGGTGATTTCACAGAATGAATGTGCTATTCTGTGCCACAGGTGTGAAAACACACTTTATGCAGGTTGTAGAAAGTGACAGCTGTACTGTTTTGAAGGAGGTGTGCAAAAATGGCAATGTTGAAAATGTGGAGTGAAAAGATGAAAAATTGGCGAAGTTAGGAGCTTGTGTAGAAACTGCGCAATGCATGCTCGTAACACAGTCATTTTTTTGGAACTTTTTCACCAGATTTGCAACATGGGCTTTTTGGAACCTCACCTCATTAACAGTGACACAGTCATTTTGTGAACTGGTCCCAAAAGGTGGCAGGCAGTTCAAAACTTGGCCCAAGAGCAGTGCTCAGATTCTTGTGCTTATGCTCCGAGTGAGTCTCTTGCTGCTGGTAAGTATGATTTGCTCTTCTTCTCTTCTGCTACAGCAAGCCTGCCTGGTAGTGTGGTTACCAAGAAGGAGTTCCAGTGCCATGCTGAGAGAGAGAGATCACTCAGCAATGAAACTAGTCTCTCTCTCAAGACCACTGAGTCAAAGAATACTATTGCCAGTCCAAACACCAACTGGTAAGTTAATTTTCATATTCTGTGTAAATGTGACCCCAGGGATACTGTTACACCAGACAGAGGCTGTTTAGTACAACTGAAGCATTTCAGGATTTCTTGTTTCCAGTTTCTGGGATTTACAAGCTACAGGGATGGACACACAGTTAGTGTGATATGTGTGTGTGTATGCAACTCTACTAGCCCTGCAGGAGGGAAGCAAATTTTCTGGCAAAGAGAGGGTTAAAGAAATCCCGGGAGAGTGGGAATGCAGCCAGGTCTTACAACATCAGAGGAAGGAAGCACATGGGAACATAAGCTGGTAATAAACAGAGAAGGGGGGCTAGTTTTCAAGGCGGGAGCTTAGCTGAGAAACGTACTGAATGGCACTGCTGTGCATCACCTTGTTGCTAAATGTAACTATGATTAGGGCTTCTTTTGTTATCTCTTTCTTATTCTAAGCAAGCTTGTTCTTATTTATGTGTATGATGTTAAAATTGTTCTCCATGTGTGATGCATGAAGTTGAGTGGTTAGACTTGGGGGAGGAGCGGTGGTATGAACTCTTAATCTTCTCTGTAGCCTTTTTGCTGGTTGTCATTGGGGTGATAACGTTCTGGTGTAGTGGTGTCCACACTTATCAACTTATTGTCTTTCAAAACCATGGCATAATTTTGTAAATCAGAGACTCATCTTACAAAATGTAGGTGCAGGTTGCATTGTTGGCTTATCTAGTTTGGGACTGCTTTGTCTCTGTGTCTTGAGACTGACAGGTTTGACTTTCTACAGTGTATGTGCAGCTGTCGTGTGTGCAGTGGAGTGTGTGTGTGTGTGTGTGGGTGTCTATTTCTAGTTGCTGAGATGTGTGTATTCTAGGGGAGCAGATGATTTGTTTATTAGCAATGTGATTTTGTGTCTATGAGTTAGTGTTGGTCATAGTGCTCGCTGCTGGTTGAAGGAAAGAAACCAGCAAGTGGATAAACACATCCAGAGAAAGACTGCATGACAAGGCAAGGCAGCTTGTAGAGCACAGAAACTATGGAGAGACATTGACTGAGCCATCAGGCAATGAGGAGAGAAGTGTCTGAAATGAGAAACCTACCTGCTCCCCAAACTCTAGCTGAGAATAAAGCATCCCCTGCTTCCAGAGTGTTTTTTGTTGTAGTTGTTGTTTAATGTTTGCTCTGCTGTATGTATCTCTTTTTGTATCTCCTAGCTGCTCCCTGGGTCCCAGGCACCTGAGTAACAATTTGCCATTGCCACCTGGCTGTCTTGGGCGGGGGGGACTAAATCATTTAAACTCTACTACCATGCCACTGGTTCAACTTTTTATAGTGTTCTCCTCCCACCTCCAACAGACCTGGCCCTAGCTGTTTGCTCCAACAAGCCCAGTGCCAGCTGCCGACACTTCACATAGCTTAGCACCAAGATGAGTTTGTCATTTGTTGCTTTGCTTGTTTAACCCCACTAACCAACTATTTTCCAAGAGATCTGCCCAAGATGCATCTGCTGCTATTTTTTTTTTTTAATCAGGAGAAACACACTAAGCTGAAGCTTGTTTACAGGTGCGACCTGGCAGCACAAGGAAGTTAATACCACAGTATGCAAGTGGTGGCTGTGGGATTCAAACCCAGGTCTCAGATTTGCAGGTCAGAGCCTTAAACTATGGCACTAAACTTACTTTAACTTAACTTTTCTTAAGGTTACCCTTAACACCTAGCCCAGCTAAGTACTTTGTTTGCTGAACTACTCCCAGCAGTGGCTAATTTACTTGCTTTGTTAGTTTGTCACTATACTGTTTGCTTCCAATGCACACCCCCCCCCCCCACACACACACACTTGGGGAAACTGGTTCTCGAAACAGCCCCCTGGTGACAATTCAGTTAACCTGGATTTTTACTTTTGTTAGTAAGGTGGCTTTCCAGGAGGGTTTTGTGTGTGTGTGTGTGTGTGGGGGGGGGGCGCTGTCAGAGGTAAACAAAGTAGGAGGTGTACAGATCAAATTGATTTGGTGGCTGGGTGTAGGAGACAAAGGTTAGGGGTTCACCCAGTGCAAGCCTTCCAAATTAATGTGTTTTAAAGAGGCAGTGGAGCCAAAACAGGCAGACAGGAAAATAATGCTAATTTTAGGTAGCAGTTAGTTGTAACATTTTGTTTCTGAAGGATTTTTCAGTTTCCTTTTGGTCATCAGAAAAGTCTTAATATTGTGCTGATGTGTGGAACAGCTCTTAGCCTGGCAGCTGACATGAAAGAAGTAGAATGAATCTATTTGAGTTGGACAGACTGCAGCTTTCAAAAGTTCAGGATGCACTTGGGAGACACTGGCAAGCCATGGAGCAGACAGAGCTATTACACAGCAGCCTGCTTGCAGAGTGACAGCTCAATGCCAAGGTGATAATGAGTTAACCCCTAGGCTGCTGAAAGAACTAGAATGAATCTATCTGAGCTGGGCAGAATAGACTGCAGCTTTCAAAAGTTCAGGATGCACTTATGAGACACTGGCAAGCCATGGAGCAGAGATGTTACACAGCAGTGTGCTTGCAAAGTAACAGCTCAATGGCCAAGGATATAATGAGTTAACCCCAAGGCTGCTGAAAGAACTAGAATTAATTTATTTGAGCTGGACAGACTGCAGCTTTTAAAAGTCCAGGATGCATTTGCGAAACACTGGCACGCCATGGAGCAGAGATGTTACACAGCAGCATGTTTGCAGAGTGTGGTCGAGTTTAAGGCAGCAAAGTTGTTAAACAGAAGCGTGCTCACACACACACACACACACACACACACACACACACACACACACACAGAGCTCTTATTCCCTAGTGGCCAATTGTGGTGGAGAGTTTCAAGCTCCATTGGGCATTCGGAAGGATACTTCCAAATGTCCAATGGAGGGTTCCACGATTGGTCATTTTTAGAGCTACAATCTGATCCCAATAGGGCTGTAGGCTCTGCCTCCAGCCCTAAATACAACTCTATTTTGATGTTTCAGAATAAAATATAAATACAGTGATCTATTTGCATTAATAATTCTCATGAATCCATATAAATTCATAATGTGAGAAGACTAGAATTTATACAAATGCATAAAAAAGGAAGAGAATGATTGTTTAGGTTACATCCTCTAAAAAGTGGAAGAGATCCAATACATAAGATAAATAATTTACTAATTTAAAACAATCCTCACATAAAATTAATAACAGAACTTAAAAAAAAAAATAGAAGGACCAGGATATTCAAAAAGTACTTGTGAACGCTAACAAGGTCAATGCCTTTCTAACACTGGTTAGCATCCCTAAAACAGGGGACTCTTTAAAAATGTCAAATTAAAAGGTACAGTTAACAAGGCTCTAACCCATTAGCCAGCAGCACAAAAGTATGCCAGGGCACCATACACACCTTGTATGTGGGTGTTCTGGCACACTCTTTTTTTTTTTAACTTTATGTTTATTAAATTTATCATGGAACAAATCCATGAACATCTTCCAAGTACAGTGTTTTCAAAAAGACACAATATACATAAGCGTATTGTCTAAAGCTAGGAGCAGAGTAATCTATACGTGCATGTAACTTCACTGGGAGGTGACTAAGTGAAATATTAGTGGAGACATTAATCAGACATTATTGCTGTGCTGTGTAATGCCTTCACAACCCTAGTACTAAAGGCCATAGCTACTAATAGTTCCTTGCAGGACTCGAACACTGATATCAGTTAATACAATCAATTTCAGTAACCAAACAGAAATTGATTGTATTAATTGGTATCAGTGTTTGAATCAATACCCAAAAATAAATTAATTATATTAATTGGTATCAGTGTTCAAAACCTACAAGGAGCTGTCAGTAGCTGCTATGGTTTCAGGTTTAACATTTTAATATTTTGGTATACAATATTTATAAGCTTTGCCAAAATGTAATGTGGTATAGTTATTGGATCTGAATTTTTAAATTGGCATTAATTGTTTATAACTAGCCTGTAAAATCAGCATAGTAGCTACTGTCAATCATGACGCCACCTCTCATGTCAAACACTGTAGGGTATTTCTACAAACTGTTTCAACCGTTAGGTACGCCCTCTGAGGAAGTTCAAAGGAATGAAGCACAGAGGTGGGGTGGACTTGAATGTGGCTGTTACCTGTCTTTAATTTTGCACTTTAAATAAAACAAGCACTTGAATTTTGAATTCAGCTTTAGTGCGTTATCTGTTTCTTCTCTTTGGAGTGTGGCTCGAATCCTTGTTTGGACTGGTATTTCTGATTAGGGGGTTTGTACACCCTCTCAGGCCAGAACCTGGATCCCAGTATCACAGTAGCATGGACTCCAACTCCTGGCTGCTGTTATTTATAAACTAATGAACAAAATGTAATTTTGTGTCACAAGTGTGAAAACACATTTTGGCCAGGATTTGAAAATGTCACCCATCACGTTAATGAGGTGGTGTGAAAAAATGGCTATGTTGAAAATTTGCCATCAAAATTCTGAAAATTACCAAAGTTATGAGCAAGCATTGAAAAATTATAATGCACCTTCATAACTTTGCTAATTTTTTTTATATTTTGAACCCACATTTTCTTATGACCCCCCTCTTGAACTCAAGTAGGTGGAAAAGTGACTGCAAGATCACCTTTCAGGCTGGATTTAAAAATGACACCTATCTTGTTCATGAGGAAGGGTCCCAAAAAGGCCACATTGAGAATTTGAGGGAAAAACTTTAAAAAATGACCAAGTTATGAGTAAAAGTTCAAAACACATTGCAATATATTAACTGCACTTACCTGATTTCCTCATTTCCTGGTCTGGCACTGAAGAGTGAAGATGTGTCTCCAGCCAGAAAGGAGTACTGCATTGTACCTCTGGTAGGTAAGTAAGAGGTGGGGGGGTGAGGGGTGTTGGTTGCTGAGTGGGGTGCAGGGTGGGGGATAGGACAGTGGCACAAGACAATAAGGTACTGTTTTCTTTATTTCAGGTTCAAGAAAAGTAAAGAAAAATATGCTAAAGGATGATTTTGTTCATTGCAGGTACCTACCGACAGCAGGGGTTGGGCACCCCAGTGTCCCCAACTGTGGGGTCAGGGGGTGGACTATGTTAGCACCAGGGACTGGGCACCCTGATGTGAGGAGATTGAAGTGGCAGGTGGTGGTGGGGTAAACAATACGGACAGGGGAGATGAACTGGCACTGGTATGGGCACTCCAGTGTCAGAATCATTTAACTTTAGCTGGCACTGGGGACTGGGCATCTTGGTGTCCAGTTCAAATCAATAAGGCCACAGAGGTGGCTAATGGTGGACAAGCAGAGGGAAAAAAACAAACAGCCATGCACAGATGTGCTCAGCAAAGGTAGGGCTACGCACTGACATGTAGCACCATCGCTGCTGAACAAACACAACTGAACATGATAATAATGCATGTAAACAGTCCTGCCACCTGAAAGGGGAAATTGTTTAACCAGGAAAGGCACACTAAGCTGAAACTTATTTCCAGGTGCGACCTGGGAGCACAAGGAAGTTAAGTGACTTGCTGAGAGTCACACAGTATGCAAGTTAGGGCTCTGGGATTCAAACCCTGGTCTTCAGGTTTGTAGCTAAGAGCCTTAAACCACTGAGCTATTCTGCCTCCATGAAACATGAACATATTCTTGTAAAATGACCACATTAAGCAATGTGGTCATAAAAAAATCACTTATTATTGGAACACTAATTTTTCTAACAGCTCATACTCAGAAACTGAACAGTTTTTCTTAAATATTTTAAAAACTACTTTAATTCAGGAGGTTTAAACCACAAATGCACACACCTTGGGCCACACTCTATCAGTCCTGGAAGTTTCAGGTTTCATGTCCTCTTAGTTTTTTAGTTATAGATGAGCAAGAAAAAAGGTCTTAATTTCTGTAATTTTTTTTTTTTTTTGCCCCTCTGTACCTTTGCCCCACATGAACTGATTAAATATGTGCGACTTAAAAATAAGTGAAATACTTTTCATAAAAAGAGGGTGAACATCATGGCAGGTTGTGACCAGATATGTAGATCTATTTGCAGTTTGCAAACTTATAAAATAAGAATTGAGTGGTTACTTGAATGTGTTAAAACATGTATCAGTATTTGCATAATTACTGGTTGGAGGAATTCTGAAAGAACTGATTCACACTTACATCTGGCATAGGATAAAAGAAGTACACTATAATGGAGTGTGAATTAGGAAGATGATATCATGTTGGTGAGGGTGCAATAGCACTAAGTGTGGGGATGTGGTAACACCAAGGTGTAGATTCATGTAAATTATGAGAGAAATTACTAAAAGCAATTTTTAGGAGTATTTTAACAGATAAAAAAAACACAGTGGGCCTAATAAAGTGGCAATGGCCATGAAGTATTGCCCAGTCATGTTGTGGGAAGTTATACAATAAAGCAAAAATTGGATTAGGGAGCTGGTTGTGGTGTTCATCCATTTTTCTGAAGTACTTTGTTGATAGAGTTTGCCCCAAGGTATGTGATTTTGTACTTCCTGGCCCGGATATTCAGAAGGGTTGTGCATGGCGCAAACACTGTTGCACCATGCGCAACCCACTGATGTGCCCCGGCGCGATATTCAAATGGGATTGAGCCTGGCACAAATCCTGATGCACCGGAGCGCATCAGTAGTGTATGCGGTGCAGGAAGGGGGGCATGCCCATGCATACTCTGCACATCCTGATATTCAGCCTGGGATGTGCTGAGCCCATGCATGTGCAACCCCTACTTGCGCTGCACACAAGTGAGCCAAAAAAAAAGGAACAACCGCTGGCCACCCACAGGTGAGCTGCTGTATTGTAGAGTGCAACACGGCAGCTGCCACCTGTGGATGGCCACCCAAGCTCCAACTGCACCTTTGTGGCGGCACCCCCCATTCCCAATCGCACGCATATGTAGTAGAAATAAACATCCAATATCCCTGGTGGTCCAGTGGACCACTTGAAGCCCTGTCGCGGGCATATGCTGTAGAAATGTTCATCCTATATCCCTGGTGGTCCAGTGGACCACTCACAGCCTGATCACGGGCTTAAGTATAAAACTTAATCTTCCAATATCCCTGGTGGTCCAGTGGACTGCTTTATGCCAGATCATGAGCTTAAGTATAAAACTTAATTGTCCAAGATGCCTGGTGGTCCAGTGGACCACTCGCACCCTGATCACAGGTGGCAGTAGAAAATAATGCCACCCAAAACAACCCTAGTGAGCTAGTACCCCCCTTCCCACCAGCCCACACAAATCCCACAGCCCGCTCCCCGGTCAATGGTGGGTGGCAGCTCCCTGCCCACTTGCCACCCCTACCACCCACTGACTGACACACGTGTAGGGGCTGTATGCCCATTGGTCCACAGCATGGTGCCAATGGGCATGCAGCCCATACCGTATTATAGAGTCCAGATATGTGAATGGTTCCATTCACATATCTGGACTGTGTAGTATGGTACAGGCTGCATGCCCATTGGCTCACACTGTGGACCAATGGGCGTACAGCCCTACCATATGGTGTCAGTCGGCGGGAGGTGGGGCGGCAAGCGGGAGGGGAGCTGCCACCCACTGCTGACTGCTGGAGCGGGGCAGTGGGGCTCAGGGGGAAGGTGGGGAGGGGGGTACCGCTAGTCCACCAGGGTTGTTTTGGGGTGGCATTATTTTCTACTGATGCCCACGATCAGTCCACTGTTTGCTAGGATGTTAATAAAACAAACATCAGGCATAGCTTAAAATTTCAACTTCCTTTTCACTCTTTCCTATCTTCTTTCTTTTTTCTGACTATCCTTTTATTCATATCAGGGTGGCCAACCTGATACTCTTCATTCTTATCTATCCCTTGTCTGAAATGCAGCCTGAACCCCCCCCCCATTTTGTCTTAAAGACATCCTTAAAACATGTTCCCCATTACACAAGTTCCTTAGTCATAATTACGAAAACAAAGGTATCTGTGTACTAAGAGTCCAAGGCTACTGTTCAAAAAGTTATCATTAGGTTTCTGTTTCCAAATGAAGAAAGGAGACATGGTTTTTGTTTAGTTAAGCTGCCATGTGTATCCTAAGTCCTTTGCAAATGAAAATGTTGATTCTGCCTTCTTAATGGTTCTGGAATAAAGTCATACCCTTGCAAAACAAACAGATAAAGGAGCGAGCCCTTGTCTGTTTGGGTTTCCAAGATAAATGCCCTTTTCTTCTAGTAAAAAAGAAAAAAGGTATAAAAGATAACATGATTCCATAGAAATACCAAGTATAGTTACCCTGTTTACTGAGATAGGTCCTCAGTAGCTGAGACAGGTGCTGCTACAGGCTGGCTGCCCACAGACTAACAGGTTTTATAGACCCAGGAGAGAGTGATGTCATGAGGGGGAGGAGCTAAGCTAATGCTCTGACATCATTAGCCCTATAATTAAGCATTTAGCTCCCTTCTGTCTTGGTGTGCTGCATTAAGTGAACATATGCTCAAATGATAAGGACTTGAACACATTGTTTGATGATGTAAAACATATGTATGGTGTATCCAAAGGCTCCAGTAGATCTTTTTGCCTTAATAAGGGTGTCACATGACTTATGAGGTCACCCCTGATTGACTTAAAAAGCGCTCCTCTAGAGGCTCAGACAGGTGTGGTGATCAGTAGCTTGCCGATCACAGTGAGAGAAGGTTCTAGTGAGAGTGTGCCAGTTTTCACATTGTTCCATGGAAAGGAGAGACTGCAGGAATTCTTTTATGTTGTCTGAAGGAAGAAGAATAATATCCTGTGTTCTGAAGGTATGAAGGACTAACACCATTGATTTTCCTTTCTGTATACAAGCATTTTTTAATTTTTTTTATTTATTGCGACAATAAAATGATAAACGCAGAAGTATGCATTTTTTATGCATCTTAAACTGGTTGTAAGATCTGTTATTGGAACCCACACTAACACAACTGGTGTCAGAAGTGGGGTTTCAACCTCGGGGGTATCAGAAGGTACTCCAGAGGGGGTGTTGCACTGTAAATACCCTGGCAGATGCAACAACCAGAACAAGTGAAGCTGGATGCAGTACATTTGACCAGGTCGGTCAGATTGAAGACTGGAGTGCAGTTGTTGTCCGGGATTGAACCTACCACCAGACCAAAGAAGATGGAAGAAGGAGCCTTGGCAGCGGCTGGTACTTCAAAAAGGGAGGAAAGCCAGATGACCCCAGCACCAGAGGACCCGAGCGAATTATTGAAATGGTTGTCTACGCCAAATTGAGATGGAGCGCCAGAGAGAAGAAGACCTGAGACAGAGGGATGAAGATCGGAGGATACAGGCAGAAGAAAGACGGAGACAGGATGAAAAATGGACAGCAACTCTAAAAGCTATCAAGGACATGACACAGGGGCAGACAGAGAGGACTGTCCCTAGAGACATAAAATTAACTAAATTAACGGAGGTTGATGACATCGAGGCCTACCTGACAACCTTCGAGAGGCGGCTCAAACCTGCAACTGGCCCAGAGATCAATGGGTGATTCGTTTGGTCCCATACCTCTCTGGACGGGCACAGATAGTTTATAGTCAGCTAAGTGGAGCTGACAGTACCAACTATGACAGAGTCAAAGAAGAAATATTACGTAGATATAATATAAATGCAGAAATGTATAGACAGCGGTTTCGGTCCCAGAAAATGGCCAACCTGGACACCCCAAGGGAAACTTAGGCTTGTCTGAAGGACTACTGTGGTAACTGGTTGCAGCCCACCTCCAAAACCGTGGCTGAAATAATGGAACCGATAATAATAGAACAGTTCATCCAGATACTACCAGGGGATGTTCAATTGTGGGTGAAGGAGACAGCTGAAAACACCATCAAGTTGGCGGAGGACTACTTGGCAGCACGAAGCACTCAAGCTAGAGGTAACCAGAACAACCCAGGACTATCCAGCACACTGGTAAGGCCACCTTTTTATACTTCTCATAATCAAAGACAATTTTATCGAAGAGAGAGAGAGGTGGGGGAACTCCTTACACCGAGATTGTATGCCATGGTTGCCTCGGAAAAGGACATATTGTGAGGAACTGCTCCAATAAAAGAACTGATTTGGCACATCTTGCCCTAGCTAATTTTGGGTATGTGACCTCAGTGGGTATTGGGGAACAACAGACTTTGTGCCTGCTGGATTCTGGGAGTATACAGACTTTGGTTAGAGCCGATTTAGCTCACGATATGCCTAAAAATGACTCGGCTACCATTGTCCATTGTGTTCATGGAGACATACATAAATACCCCAGAGCGTGTCTAAACATAACTGTAAACAAAGAAAGCCATGACATGTTGGTAGGCCTTGTTCCATGCCTTCCCGTACCCATAATTGTTGGACAAGACTTTCCCCATTTTGATTTATTAATGCAACAACATAAAATATTTCCAGAAACAGTCAATGTGGTCACTAGATCCCAGGCCAAAACACAGCCCTTACAGGAAGTTTTTCCTTTTGAGGAGGACTATTTTGAAACTGTTAGTGCAACCAAGAAATCCAGAAAGGCCAAGAGAAGAGAAAAAAGGGCCTGGAAGGAACTGCAACAGGCTGAAGGTCAATTTTGTTTTCCAGGGACTACAGTACAAAACATTGTACAGGACCAAAAATGTGGTAAAACTTTACAACCTTTATTTTCACAGGTAGACAAGGCTGGACATCCTGGACAATCTCATTTATACTTAATCATTAGATACTGTATAGAGTTGTTATAGATCCTGATACAGCTGAAGAGATTGAACAATTGGTGAGTACCTAGCAAATACAGGGAGCAGATAATGCACCTGGCCCATGACATCCCCATGGCTGGACATGAGGGCAGAGATAGGACAGTGCAACGGATCTTATCCCGGTTTTGCTGGCCTGGGGTACATCAGAATGTTGCTGCTTATTGTCGGTCATGCCCACAATGTCAGTTAGTAGCAAAAGGGGGAAAGAAGGATTTAGTACCCTTACAGCCTATTCCCTATGTAACTACTCCATTCGATAGAGTATCAATGGATGTGGTAGGTCCCTTATTAAAGAGTTCAAAAGGGAACCAATACATTTTGGTTATATGTGATTACACCACTCGATACCCTGAGGCGATACCAATGAGAACAGTCACTGCCCCCTCATATCGCTGAGGAATTGGCTAAAGTATTTAGCCGGATGGGTATACCTAAGGTTATTTTGACAGATCATGGCAGTAATTTCACGTCTATAATGTAACAGGAATTATACAGTTTATTAGGGGTATCTGCTGTAAGAACATCACCATACCATCCCCAAACTGATGGGTTAGTTGAGCATTTTAACAAAACCATGAAATGTATGTTGCAGAAATATGTGCAGGAGGAAGGTCGAGATTGGGATAAGTTTTTACCTTACTTACTGTTTGCATACAGGGAGGTGCCCCAAGCCACCACTGGGTTGTCCCCTTTTACAATGCTGTATGGACGTAACCCTAGGGGGCCCATTGGATGTTGTTAAGGAGCATTGGGAACAAAAGGATAATGTGGCCTGCAAGAACATATTAGAATATATGTCCTTAAGAAAACGATTGGTAAAATATGTGTCCATAGCACACCAGAATGTAGACCAACGGCAAATGAAACAGAAAGAATTATATGATGTGGGGCTAAAAAACAAAACATTTGTACCAGGAGAAAAAGTATTATTGCTACTACCTGCCACTGAGAATAAATTGCTGATGCATTGGCAAGGGCCATATATGGTATTACATCAGACCGCCCAGTAAATTATGCCATTGAAATGCCAGGGCATAGGCCACTTAAACAAATTTACCATGCCAATCTTTTAAGGAAGTGGTAGAAAAACATCAACCCCGTGTTCATACATCCTGAACAAGGAGGACAGAATTAGACATGGCATATGACAGGCTGGATAAAACAGGGAATGAGACTGAAATTCAGATTAATACAGAATTGACCCAGTACAAAGGGAAGAGATTGATCATCTCTTGGAGTATTTTGCAGATACATTCACAAGAAAACCAGGAAAGCAAAGGGTGGTACATGAGATAAGGGTTACACAATCAAAACAAATCCATCAAAAACCATATAGATTGCCCGAAAAGATTAGACCAGATGTAGTTGCAGAAGTTAAAAGAATGGAGCAAGCAGGAGTTATTGTTCCATCCCGTAGGCCCTGGTCTTCACCACTGGTAGTGGTACAAAAAAATGAAGGAGGAATCAGGCTTTGCCTAGACTTCCGGAAAATTAATGACATTTCAGAATTCGATGGGTATCCAATGCCATGCATTGATGATCTGTTAGACCAGATAGGTTCTGCCAAGTGTATTAGCACACTTGATTTGACTAAGGGGTATTGGCAGATACCCTTAGCACCCCAAGCTCAAGAACTCACTGCTTTTTGCACTCCACTTGGTTTATGTCATTTTACCACTATGCCGTTTGGTCTTCATGGGGCCCCAGCTACTTTCCAAAGGTACATGGATCATATTTTAAGACCACATAAATGTTACAGCGCAGCCTATTTGGATGACATTGTCATTTACAGTACAGACTGGGACTCTTACTTAATACACCTTAGTGCTGTCATACAAAGCATCAAAGACGCTGGTCTTACCATCAACCCGTCTAAAGGTGCTATTGCCAAAACCGAAACGCGCTATCTAGGCTTCATAATAGGACATGGGGTGGTTAAACCTGAAGTGGACAAAGTTGAAGTGGTAGCAAATAGTCCCATACCCACCACCAAGCGACATGTCAGATCTTTTCTTGGACTGGCGAGTTATTACCGCTGGTTCATCCCAGATTTCTCAACAATTGCCACACCACTTACTGACCTCACTAAAAACAAATTTCCAAACAAAGTAAAATGGAGTCCAGCCTGTGAAGAGGCATTCCAAAAGATCAAGGCAATTCTGTGTTCAGCTCCAGTGTTGAGTAGTCCAGATTTCTCTAAACCCTTTGTAATACAAACTGATGCCTCCGACACGGGTATAGGAGCAGTACTAACCCAACATAGTCAGGGAGAGAACACCCCATATTGTTCCTCAGCAGAAAATTGCATGAAGGAGAGAAAATATTCCACGGTGGAAAAGAATGTTTAGCCATCAAATGGGCAGTAGAGGCCCTTAAATATTAGTTATGGGGAAATCAGTTTACAATAGTAACAGACCACAACCCATTATGCTGGCTGAACTTAATGAAAGATAAAAATGCACGTATTTTATGGTGGTATCTGTCATTACAACCTTATAAATTTGTAAAACATAGAACTGGTTCTCAGCATCAGAACACGGATTTTCTATCACGTTTTGGTGCTGATCAAGGTAGTGCATCCATTTCGGGTATGAAAAATAGAATTAAAAATGGAATGCATGGTGCCAAGAAGGCACAACCCCAGGGAAAAGAATGAATACAAACAGTATTATTATAGGTATAGTAATGTGTTGAATACTGTTTATCTTAAGGGTCCCTGGGGGGAACTTCTGGAGTGGGTGGGCGGAAGTTCCAACCCTTCACAGGGTGGGAGGTCTTAAGGCAACAACTAGTTGGTTGCCTTCTTGTGTGGGGAGGAGTGTGCTAGGATGTTAATAAACAAACATCAGGCATAGCTTAAAATTTCAACTTCCTTTTCACTCTCTCCTATCTTCTTTCCTTTTTCTGACTATCCTTTTATTCATATCAGGGTGGCCAACCTGATACTCTTCATTCTTATCTATCTCTTGTCTGAAATGCAGCCTGAACCCCCCCCCATTTTGTCTTAAAGACATCCTTAAAACATGTTCCCTTCCCATTACACAAGTTCCTTAGTCATAATTATGAAAACAAAGGTATCTGTGTACTAAGAGTCCAAGGCTGCTGTTCAAGAAAGCTATCATTAGGTTTCTGTTTCCAAATGAAGAAAGGAGACATGGTTTTTGTTTAGTTAAGCTGCCATGTGTATCCTAAGTCCTTTGCAAATGAAAATGTTGATTCTGCCTTCTTAATGGTTCTGGAATAGAAAGTCATACCCTTGCAAAAACAAACAGATAAAGGAGCGCGCCCTTGTCTGTTTGGGTTTCCAAGATAAATGCCCTTTTCTTCTAGTAAAAAAGGAAAAAGGTATAAAAGATAACATGATTCCATAGAAATATCAAGTATAATTACCCTGTTTACTGAGATAGGTCCTCAGTAGCTGAGACAGGTGCTGCTACAGGGCTAGCTGCCCACAGACTAACAGGTTTTATAGACCCAGGAGAGAGTGATGTCATGAGGGGGAAGGGCTAAGCTAATGCTCTGACATCATTAGCCCTATAATTAAGCATTTAGCTCCCTAGGTGTGCTGCATTAAATGAACATATGTTCAAATGATAAGGACTTGAACACATTGTTTGATGATGTAAAACATATGTATGGTGTATCCAAAGGCTCCAGTAGATCTTTTTGCCTTAATAAGGGTGTCACATGACTTATGAGGTCACCCCTGATTGACTTAAAAAGTGCTCCTCTAGGGGACTCAGACAGGTGTGGTGATCAGTAGCTTGCTGATCACAGTGAGAGAAGGTTCTAGTGAGAGTGTGCCAGTTTTCGCATTGTTCCATGGAAAGGAGAGACTGCAGGAATTCTTTTATGTTGCCTGAAGGAAGAAGAATAATATCCTGTGTTCTGAAGGTGTGAAGGACTGACATCATTTATTTTCCTTTCTGTATACAAGTATTTTTTATTTTTTTTATTTTTTTTTTATTTATTGCGACAATAAAATGATAAACGCAGAAGTATGCATTTTTTATGCATCTTAAACTGGTTGTAAGATCTGTTATTGGAACCCACACTGCCGCACACTGGACCACCAGGGATATTGGATGATTAATTATTCTACTTAAGCCCGAGATCAGGCGTAAAGCGGTCCATTGGACCACCAGGGATATTGGATGTTGACGATATTCTAAGTATGCCGGCAATCGGGCAGTGGGGCACTTTTCCGTGATGTGCAGGGGACATCGGTCCCCAATGGCTGCAGCCTGGCAGGGAGCCAAAGTCACTGGGGATCAGCACACCTGCATGCAAATGGGGCCATAATGACATGCAAATGGCCCCATTTGTGCCTTGCATGCATTATGGCCCCATTTGCATGTGCACTTTTGAATATCACTGTTGTTGCACCTAGCACAATGGAACTTGCACTAGTGCATCCCCCTGCTCCACTCTGGCCACTTGCGCTGGTGCAGTGACACTGTGTCATGCACACTGCGGGTGGTCAGGGTGCGATATTCAGTGATGCTGTGCCATGGCGCAGCACCATTGAATATCACCCTGTCAATGCCCCTGCGTAGCCAAGTTGTGCTGCACCCAGGCTTGCACCACAGCCTGGTGCAGTCTGAATATTCGGGCCCCTATGTTTCAAAAATGTGTAGTTTATTTTAAGTATTTGAGAAATTCGGTTCTGTTTCTGAGAAAAATATGCATTCTAAGGATAACTGAATTTTTGCAAACATCTCTTTATATGTATTCATTTCAAAAACTATGTGTTATATCAGGTATTCATGTGACTTAGCGATGCAAACACAGGGAAAATGATCAATGTGGGCTGGCCCAGTGGTATGCGGGACTAGGGTGCTGAGTGCCTTACCTTCTGCCACACCAGTGACCCATGTTCTAGAGAAGGCACAGGCTGCAGGGGGTCAGCCGGGGGGAGTTCTGGGAGAGGACCTAGTGGCTGCGTGTCAGCTCTCCTTTCCTGGATCGGGGTGGTTGGCCATTTCAGCTCCCCTATGCCAGCAGAAGGAGACCTGAAGGTGTACATGGGAAGCTGAGTGACAGATAAAAGTCACGAGGTGGGGTAGGGTGTCACAATCTCAGGACTCATGCATGCCTCCATGCACATGTGCTTACCCATGTATGCTGTGACTGGGACTGGGACAGGAGAAAACAGAGGACAATGGAAGGCACATCGGGCATTGATGACACCCACCTTGCTCCCACCAACCACATTACCAGGGTACCAGACTGGCAGCACTGGATTCAGGCATCAGGGGAGGATGGCCATCCCCCTCCTGACCCAACCACGGGGAGAAATCCATGGGCTAGTATGCCCCCCAATGTAAGCCTGGGGAGATGATGGATGGTAGGGTGCAGTGCAGTAGGAACTGAAGGGAGACAATTCTGCCTTGGTCAGGAGCATAAACAGAGTTTAGAAAAAGGATAAATAGTCAAACCATCGCTCATTGAAAAAACAGTAAATAGTAAAACTCTTGTCCCTGATAGCATATGCTTGTCTTTAAAAGATTTAAAATATTATGCTTTTCGGCACTTTTTATAGATTTTTAGTTTTATTTAGAGAATTGGAAAGGGTTGAAATTCACATAATATGAACACATACCTATTAAAGCCGCGTAATCATATGTTGGAACCATGTTCTCTTATCATAAAAGTTATGCACTCATATGACTTAGCTATGCGAATGCAGGAAAAATGGTCAAACAATTGCTCCCTGAAAAAATACTAAATATGTAAAATCGTTGCCCATGATAGCATGTGTTTGCCCTTAAAAGTTTTAGGCAATGTGCATCTGAACCCTTTTTACAGATTTGTTAGTTTTATTAAGAGTAATTGGAAATTGTTAAAATTCAAGTAATATGAATGAATAACTATTAAAGCCATATGTTTCTATTTTAAAACCATGTGTTCATATTGTAAAAGTAATACATTTGTAGGACTTACCAATGCAAATGCAGGAAATGTGGTCAAATCATTGCTACTTGAAAAAAATACTATGTAAACTCGTCCTGATAGCATAGGCTGAATTTTCAAAGCCCGGAGAATGCCACAAGCCCCTTGTGCACTGATCATTTTGCAACATTTTTTCCAACCAGTGATTGGGAATTTCAGTCCCAAGTACCAAATGCCACAAATCAGATTAGGTTTTCCCCTGGTCCAACTTGCAACATTTGGGGGACCCTTTTAATGGGGCTTGTGCTACATCTTTGGAACAATCTGCCGTAAAATGTGGAAACTGTTGCAACTGCGCCTGATATATTAAAATCAGGTGCAGTTGCGCTAAAGGAGTTTGGCATGGCTGCGCGCCAAAAACAAGTGTGACTGCATCACCCTTTGAAAATCAAGCCCCATGTGTTTGCCTGTAAGAGCTTTAAGCACTATGCTTTTGAGTTCTTTTTACAGATTTTTAATTTTATTTAGAGAAATTAGAAATTGTTTAAATTCAAGTGATATGAATGCATAACCATTTAAGTCATGTGTATGTATGTTGAAACCATGTGCTCATATCGTAAAACTTATGTATTTGTATGACTCAAAGATGTAAATACAGGAAAACTGGTCAAACCATTGCTTGCTTTTGTGTGGATCAGATAAGCTTTATGATTAAATTATCATCCGATTTGTTTATCAGCTATGAAAATAGTCAGCTTTATCATTATATCCTGTTTCAAACTATGGGTCTAGGAATCTAATTATATTATGCTATTCTATCTTATTCTTTTATTCAGCAGTTATCTTTACTAGCTTTAATTTCTGTAAGTAAAACTAGTAAGATGAATATCTTTTACCAAAACCTAAATTGCAGTCAAGTATTGCATGGACACATTGGGCCAGATATTCAAAACTTTGCCCCGGGGCTAAATTAGCACTGCCCAGCAGGCAAACTTAGCCCAGAGCAAAAAAGCAAGCTACATTCAAAAGGAAAGCCCAGGGCAAACAACTTCTGAATATAGCACGGGAATGAGGCCGGGCAAACTGGGCTGGGAGTGCAGGGCAAACTTAGCCCTGGAATAAGACAGCTCTGAATATAGCAATCAGGAAGTGCAAACCACAACAGCAACACAGTGCATAGCGACGTGAAGGTAGATAGAGGTGAACTATGTGGCCAATGTGTGTGCCAGCAAATGTGTGGACCCAGTACAGCTGCAGACAGTAACACATGTGAAAGTACAGTGTTCAAAACTGTGTAATATTCCCCGAACTGTTTGCGCAGCGCTCACACGACTGCGCGGGTTTAGCACTGAGCTAAACCATTTGCCCAGTGCTAGGCTTTGCCATATGCAAAAGTGACATGCAAAAGAGCATGTAGTCTCTGGGCAAACATCCAGATTAGCATCACATTATGTCCAGATTTACATGTAGTTTGCCCAGCATTACTGCAGGGTCCCACAGCTCCATCTGAAGGTCAGGCTGGAAGTACAGGGGCTGGCCAGGTCTGACCGCAGCTCCACCTGTAGGTCAGTCTGGCAGCGCATGATGATAGCTGTAGGCTACATGTAAGTAGTACAGCATAGCATAGAATACTGTACCCCAGGGGACAACACAGCATATGGACAGATGGTGGTGGTGCTGCATGCAACTGTCACACTGTAGGTCATGCTACAGTGCACAGCAGACACTACAGTAACAAGGGGGCCAGAAGAGTGAGGACACAGCACTGCCTATGGTGTGTAGGGCAGTGATGATGACTGCACTGTACACAGCGACAGGCCCTACATGCAGGTGTTTACTGACAGTGGACATTACTGTTACGCTGTTGTGTGACCCACAGATGCTGCACCTCTGGCACGGGTGACATATACATGTCCAGCTTTGTGTGCTGTGGCATTTATACAGCTGTGCGGTATGTGGCCGAGGGGGCATATATTATCAGAATGGTACACTGGTGTTGGGGTATTCCCAATACTGGCCCATGTGGACTGCGTGATATGTCCCAGTCTTGTGACCACACCTGGTCTGTGGCACAGCCTGGCCACCCGTACACTCTCCCCTCAACATCCTCCATGCCCACAGTGCTGCATGTGTGTGCTGGCATCTGTTGGTGTCCACAGAAAAGTGATCCACAGGTGTGCGCTGTATGGCCAGACTGCCATGCTGGCCACTGGTGGCAGGGTCACTGCTTACTGCCTGGCATGGCTGGGACTGGTGGCAGATGATGGCATCAATGTGATGCCATCAGTGAGCAGCATGTTTCCTCTATGTCTGGCTTTGTCTATGTGTCATATTTATTTGTTAGGGTCACGCAAAAATCACGCAAATAGCGTGCAATGCCAAAATGTTGTGCTAAACTGATTGCCCAGGGTTAAGACTACCTTTTCCTGGGCGGTAATGTGTGCCGCACTAAGTGTTGCGCTAAGTCGTGCAAAACCACTTTGTGCTTCACTAGTCACTGAATATAGCATTGCACCTGTATTCATGTACATGGCCCCTCAGTTTGCCCCTTGCATACATTATGATTTTGCCTAGCGCGACTGCAGTTTGTGCGTGCTATTTGGCCTTTTGAATATAGCAAACCTGAGCTAATCCCGTGCTAATCCTGGTGCAAATGGTTTGTGCTCAGTGCAAACATTTGAATATATGGCCCTTAATATCACAAAGTATGGAACTCTCAGATATCATTTAGTATAATCTGGAACGGGGCCAAAATTTTATCAAATTTATCTTTTTTATCATTTCCAATATTGTATATCCTTTCTAATTTAATAATGCATTTGATCAAATTCAACCAAGTTTCATATACTGGTGGGGAGGAGTCTTTCCATTTTATTAAAATACATTTCCTAGCAACAATTATAGCTGTTGTAATGAAGACTCTTTGCTTTGAATCAAACATCTGCCAGTTTTCTGGTATTATTTAAAGTGTTAACATCAGTGAGGCTTTTATAGTTGTCTGTAATGCTTTTGAGATACAGTATTTTGAGTAATTTTTTATAAGAAATTTGTTATGTAGGGGCAGTTATGTATCAAATGTATTAGGGTGCCTGATGCATGTGTGATATTATTATTTATTTTATGTAATCTATGCAGGGGTGTAGTAAGTTCGGAAGAATGTGTTGTAGTGGATTTGTTGTAATTTTGAGGTTTTAACACCTAATATAGGTACATTTAGTATTTCTTGTCAAAGTTCATCTGTAAGTTTAATTCCTAATTTTTGTGACCATTTATTCTTTATTTAAGTCAGAGCCATTTTCATTAATGACAGAGTGATAAATTGTTGATATTTAGTATTTTCTTACTTATTAAGGATTATTTGTAAGATTGGCGAGGATTGTGGTAATGTTAGTGTAACCCCTACCCGGTCTACCATTTGTTTCTGACAGCAAAACCAGGTGGGCTGGGTTCGGGGAGGAATAGATCACTCAGCACAAAGGCTAGGTTTGGCTACTCTGCACAGGGGCACCCAAGTAACTCCGAACACAGGAAGCAATAACTGTAATGTCCAGTACCAGAAGTGGGATTCTAAAATGTGGCTTTTTATTCACATCCAAACAGAATAAACAAAGCATAGATGGACCCCCACAGGGCTACACTCCTGGTAATGCAGATTAAAGGAGACCAGAACACTTCCTCAACACTTTAGCCCTCAGGCTCTGAACCCACTGGGCACACAGCCGAGACTTGCACACTGCTTTGGGTTACACAGCCCAAACTTGTACACTGTTCTGGGTTTCCCCTGGCTCGGCTCCCTTTGCCAGCCACTTGGACACCTTCCATACTTCATGGAAACATTTTCTGGTGGCTCTCTAAACCACCTAAGAGCACCTTGGCTCCATCAGGGAATCTTTCTTTCAATCCCACGTCTGGGTACTTTCCTCAGGCACTGGCCAAGTACATGAGAGAAAGTAAAAGGTGTCTCAGAGCAAATCTGTAGAGGTGAATTTGGTTACTACTGATGGGGGGTCTCCTACCTCTCGCTCCCACAATTCATACTAAGCCATTTCTCTGGACGGTAAACACCTCTTCCTGTAAAGCTTTGCAATGTAGATTCTTGCTAAATGTATTTCGCATTCCATCTATTTGTCTTGCTTCCCATTTGTGCTGGACTTGAACATACTTTTAAGTGGCATTGTCCATTACTCTAGACCCCCCACTGGTTAAGCAGTCCAATCCCCAATTTCCTTCACTCTTTGTGCTGGACTTGAACATACTTGAATTAAATGGCATTGTCCATTACTCTAGACCTCCCACAGATTAAACAGTCCAATCCCCACTTTCCAACTGTACTTGGCTGTCTTTTCCTGACCCCACAGTAACAGGCCCTTTAGTTTCCTTCTGTTCAGGTAACACACTTGGCCCTTTTTCTGAGTGAACTCACCCTTTGGTTGCAAGTGCCCCACAGGTGTTTCCTCCACAAGGAATCTTCCTCTCAGAGCTTCTGGTGCCTCAGCACAACTTGAGCAGGCAGCTTTTTTCCCATAGCCGGGCCCAGGAGGGTCACCCCTTGAAAACAGCCAAACACCTTCCCCCCATCCCCTCAGGGATGGGGCTACTGAACCATTGAAAGCGGTCTCCACCACTTCAATTACCAGTTCCTGTGTTCCTCTTCAGGTGGAAACACACACCTTCCAAAAGTAATTCTTAAACAAAGCTTAAAGCTCTGAGAGCCTGCACACACACTCTCAGCTGCACTACAGTCTCTCTCTCTCTCTCTCTCTCTCTGACTGCACACAGACTCTCTTCAAATTCCCCAACGTTCTACTCTAACCTCCAACTGCAACACTCCAGTGTGGCTTATGCAGCTGTGACAGTTCTAAAATGATGTCATCCCTCAGTCTCAGCTGAGACTGAGAACAGAGTGAGACAGTGTGAAATCCATTTAACTGGAGTTTCACAGGCTGCCTTCCTGCCTACCACTAGGTCTTACTAGGATTCTAGTAACCCCAGGTAATGGGGGTTACATTAGTATTCCATTTGTTTGGTGTATATAGTTTCTAATCTGTAAGTATCTAAAAAATGTGATTGTGGTAAGTTGTATTGATTCCTGGGTTGTTCAAAAGTTTTTTAAGTATTATTTTCATAAAAGTTTTTTTTATTTCATATAAACCATTATTTTGCCATGTTTGAAAGGCTTTATCTGTAGTTGAAGGTGGTAAAAATAGTTATTGCAAATTGGGGAATAAGGATTAACCATTATATTATATTTTATAATTTTATGCACTTTGTTCCAACTTTCTGTTGAAATTTGGGTTGCAATATTTTTTTGTCATTCTATTTTTTGGTAGTACCCAGAGAATAATAAGTGCTTAAGTTTAAGGTATGAATGCAAATCTTGTTCTGTAGTATGTGTTATCAGTTTTGATTCAGGCTCCTGTAACCAGGTCCATACATTACTAATTTGTGATGCTAGATTGTATAATGAAAAGTCTGGTAAGGCTAAGACTCCTGTGTTTTTGGGTAATGTGAGCTTATCATATGCTATACAAGGTTTTTTGGTTTTCCACAGGACATTATTAATTGTTTTTTTAAGTTAGTTGAAAAATGTTGTAGAAACTGGGATAGGTAATGAATGGAATAAATATATTAGTTCAGATAGGATTTTCATTTTGATAATATTTATGTGTCCTATCATTGTTAAAGGTAAAGTATTCCATTTTTAAGTCTATGTATGTCATTTAATGAGTAATTTGCTTGAAATAATTTTTCTATTTTATCAGGTAGATTTATTCCCAGATAATGTATTGCTTTTTCCATCCTGCATGGGCAGTTTGTGGATATTTGTATGGTTTGTGTGTCATCCAGCTGCAAAATAATTGTGTTCTATTCCAGTTTATTCTGTATCCTGTGGTGTTTCCACATTGTTCTAATAGGGTAATGAATTCATTAAGTGATTTGTTTGGTTCAGTAAGATATAATAATGCATTATCTGCATACAAGCTGATTTTATGCACTGATTTACCAATTTTTAATTCCTGTAATAGCTGTGTTTTGATGAACTGTTATGGAAAATGGTTCTATAATTAATGCGAATATCAGAAGAGATAATGGACAGCCTTGTCTGCTGGATGCCTTCCAGGACAGCTTCCTGATGCAAATGGTCAGTGAACCAACCAGGTTAGGGAATACTCTTGACCTTGTGCTGGCAAATGGGGAGTTTGTGAGGGAACTTAGGATGGAAGAACCACTGGCAGGGAGTGACCACCACTCAGCATGGCTCACACTGGATATGGGCAAGGAAGGAGTGGAATCTGGCACAAGGGTGCTGGACTTCAGGAGGGCTGATTTTAGGAGGATGGAGGAAGTGGTAAAAGGGTACCTGGCCAGAATTCAACCTAGTATGGGAACTCAACAGAGGTGGGTGCTCATAAAGCTGGGGATAGTGGAGGCAACCAGAACCTGCAGCAAGGCCCAGAGCAAGAAGGCTAGGGCTAAGAAACTGAACTGGGTGAGCAAGGAGGTCATGGAAAAGGTAAGGAGGAAAAGAACTGCCTTTAGGAGATACAAGAAAACAGGGAAGGGGAAGACAGGGAGGAGTACCTGAAGGAGTCAAAAGAGATGACACAGGCAGTAAGGGGAGCCAAGGCATCTACGGAGCTCAGGCTGGCACAAGGCATTAAGAAAGGGGAGAAGGACTTCTTCAGGTACATCAGGGAGAAAAGGAATTGTAAGGACCACATAGAAAGGATTAAGAAGGAGAAGGGGTTGGTTGGAAGCAGGGGGCGATAAGACAGAAGTGCTAAATTATTACTTCTCAGTATTTATGAAGGAGAAGAGGGGGTGACACCCAAGGGGGGAGGAACAGTGAAAAAAGGGGGCAAGGGGGTGACAGATGGGGAAATCATGGAGGGCAGAGTTCTGAAGGGTTTGAGGGCACTGAGGATGGACAAGGCACTAGGCCCAGATGGCATCCACCCCAGAGTACTGAAGGAGCTGGCAGAGATCCTTGCCGGACCTTTGGCAGACCTATTTAATGCCTCACTGCACTCAGGGTGCGTACCTCAAGATTGGAGGATGTCTCATGTGGTGCCCCTCCACAAGAGTGGCCTCAAGGATGAACCAAGGAACTACAGACTGGTGAGCCTTAGCCAACCTGGTGGAGTTCTATGTTTGGGTAACTAGGCAATTGGATGGGGGCCATGCAGTGGATGCCTTCTATCTGGACTTCA
The DNA here is from genome assembly GCA_016271365.2 of Neoceratodus forsteri. NCBI lineage: Eukaryota > Metazoa > Chordata > Ceratodontiformes > Ceratodontidae > Neoceratodus > Neoceratodus forsteri. The sequence continues at coordinate 32,901,424 of CM057456.1, forward strand.
GTAAGGCATTCGACTCAGTGCCACATGGGAGGCTGAGAAGTAAGTTAGAAGGCACAGGGGTGAGTGCAAATCAGGTGAGATGGGTAGGAAACTGGCTTCAGGGAAGGCAACAGAGGGTGGTGGTGGGTGAGGAGCTCTCATCCCCAATGGTAATGATTAGTGGTGTTTCACAGAGCTTGGTGTTGGGACCAGTGTTGTTTGGGATATTCACTGCAGACATATCATTGGACAGCAAGAGCAAGATCAGCCTGTTTGCTGACAACACCGAGATGGGAGCAGTGGTGGATAAGCTAGGAGGTGACAGGTGTTGCAGGATGATCTGGCAAAGCTTGAAACCTGGTCAGACACCTGGCAACTGGGGTTTAATGCCAAAAAGTGCAAGGTGCTACATTTTGGGATGAAGAACCCAAGGAGGAGTTACCAGCTGGGGGGAGTGCAGCTAGCCCATACAGAGGAGGAGAAGGATCTGGGTGTCCTCATTACAGGGTTAATGAACAACTCTGCACAATGTAGGAAGGCAACTACAAAGGCCAACAAAATGCTGGGTTGCATTCCAAGGGGTATATCCTCGAGGAGGGAGGAGGTGATTCTGCCACTATATAGATCATTAGTTAGACCGCACCTGGAGTACTGCATGCAGCACTGGTGCCCGTATCTGAAGAGGGGCATTAAGCTACTGGAGGGGGTGCAGCGCAGGGCAACAAAGATGATCAAGGGGCTGGGGGACTTACCATAAAAGAGGAGGCTGAGGGAGTTGAACATGTACTCACTGGAGGAGAGGAGGGACGGGGAGACATGATTGAAACCTTTAAGTACATGAAAGGAATAAACAAGACAGGTACAGGGGAGCTGTTCAAAGAAAGGGAGGGAAAGGACACCCGGGGCCATGATATGAGACTGGAGGGAGAAAGGTTCAGGAGGGAGATGAGGAGACACTTTTTTACAGAGAGGGTGGTAGCTGGGTGGTATGCATTACTGGCAGAAGTGGTGTCCCGTTGAACAGTGGACTGCTTCAAAAGGGGTTGAGACAGTGCATGGGGAGGGTCAATGGAGGGGAAGGGTAGGTGGGAGGGAGGGGCAGCTGCAGAATAAGAGGTGCTAGCTGCATATTCAAGCAGACTTGATAGACCTCTAGGCCTTTATCTGCTGGCAAATTTCGTATGTTCATATGTTCCGCGGTAATGTTTTCTGAACCTGGAGCGTTACCATTTGGCAGTGCTTGAATTGCATTTTCTACTTCTGCAGTTGTGAATGGAGTCTCTGGTTTATCTAATACCATTTCTGGTAGCTTTGGGATATTTAGAGTATTCAGAAATGTATTCGGCCAAGGTGAATTTAGTGCTAATTGTGTATAAGTTTTGATAGTATTTTTTAAATTGTTGATTAATCTCTGATGGATTTGTTTTGAAATTTCCATTTTCATCTTTTATTTTAACAATTGTGTTATTTTCTTGCTCTTTCTTTAGTTGCCACACTAAAAGTTTAAGTGGTTTGTCTGACATAAAATATTTGGAATGTGTTTGGAGTATTTGTTCTGCTCTTTCTGTTATTGTTATATTGTATTCCATTTTTTTTAAAGAAACGTTTTTATATATTTCTGAGTCAAATGTGGTACTATGGATTTGTTCTAAATATAATATGCCCCTTTCTAGTTAGGTTTTTTTTTATGCCAGTTCTGATTTCTATGAATGGTTTTTGATTGGATCCATCCCCTTAACTATGCTTTAAATGCATCCCAAATTATTAATGGGGAGATAGTTCTACTGTTGTTTTGTGAAAGAAAAATTATATTTCATTTGTAAGATTTAGTAAGTTGTTAGGGTCTTTTAGGATCGAAGGGTCTAAATTGCATTTTATTTTTGTTTGTGTTTTTTGATTATTAATAAAAGTTATTATGCATAGGGAGTGGTCTGATAAAATAATACCTGGATAATGGGCTTCTTTAAATAAATACATTAATATTCCCGATATCAAAAAGAAGTCAATGCATGTGTATATTTGGTGTGTTGCTGAAAAGAAAGAAAATATGCTTTGATTATTGTGGGTTGCTCTCTAAGGGTCTATTCATTGAAGTCCAGTTTGGAGTTTTGAATTACTTCAATTGTTTCTTTATGAAATCTATCTATATCGGTTGATCTATTTTTTTTTTGTAAATGCAATATTGAAACCACCACCTATCCAGTATGGGCTATGGTAAGTTGTTAATTGTAAAAAGAATTATGTAAAGAATTGAGGGTAGTTTTCATTTGGCCCATATATAGTTGCTATTGTGTAGTTCTGGTTACTAATCTGTATTTCTGTGATTATGTATCTTCCATAAGGGTCTATAGTTGTTCTTTTGATAATTGGTTTAATTTATTTTTTAAAGAAAATAGCAACACCTCTGGCTTTATGATTATATAATGAATATAAACCTGATCCCCACCTATTTTGGAAAAATTAAAATTCCTGTTTTGTAAAGTGGGTTTCTTGTAACATTAAACAGTTTACATTTTTGATTTCCATATATTTTATAATTTTGTTTACTTTAACTTTGTTTCTGAGCCCTTTCACATTCCAAGTGGCTCATCTTATCTGTGTATCCATATTATTTGTTTTACTTTAAATCACTTAAACATCTTTTGTATAATAACATTGTTTACCTTTTTTTATATAAAATAAATGCTCCTAGACTCTACTTATTTAAACAGTGTACAATAAAAGTAGTTTTTTGTACTTGTTTTTGTCCTTTCTTTTTGTTTCCTACTAACATACTAAAATGCCAGCAGAATAGGCCTAATGGTCTTTCGTGTCTGCTCGTTTGGTCAGCCCCCACCCTGGGAGCTGACCTTGCTGCCCCCCTCGCCTTCTCTGGCTTCTCCCTTCCCAGTTCCGGATATTCTTGCTGCATTGGATTTTGCTTCCAGAACCCTTCCCCTGTACCTGTCCCACCCCCTCTTGAACCCCTCCACTGTCTCTGCCTCCACCAGCCCCCTAGGCAGCGCATTCCATGGCTCCACCACCCTCTCAGTGAAGTAGCACCTCCTCCTTTCTCCCCTGAATCTTCCTCCCTCCAGCTTCCACCCATGCCCTCTAGTGGCCCTCTCTTCCTTCCTTCAAAGCACCCGGACTGTTCCTCCCCTATTTACCCTCTTCATGTACCTGAAGACCTCTATCATGTCCCCCCCCGGTCCCTTCTCTCTTCCAATGTGTACATATTTAGCTCTTCAAGCCTCTCCTCATAGGTCCTGTCCCCCAAGCCCCAAATCATTTTGGTTGCCCTCCTCTGGACCCTCTCCAGGAGTTTAATGTCCCTCTTTAAGTGTGGCCTCCAAAACTGCACGCAGTACTCAAGGTGCGGCCTCACCAAGCAGTTATACAGAGGGAGTATCACTCCCTCCTTCTGGAGGTGATCCCTAGTGATGCATCCCAGCATCCTGTTGGCCTTGGCTGTTGCCCTCCCTACAAGTCTCCGAGTTGTTCATCTTGACATCCACCACCACCTCCAGGTCCCTCTCAGCCATTGAGACTTGTAGCATTCCCCAGGTGTACACTTGGCCGGGTTTCTGCCCCAGGTGGAGTACCTTGCATTTCCCTGCATTGAACCTCAGCTTCTACTTTCTAGACCATCTTTCCAGAGCCTCAAGTCCCCCTGTGAGGCCACCTCCCTCCTCCCATCCACCGCCGCCCCAGTTTTGGGTCATCCATAAAGAGACTCATCTCAGTCCTGATTCCTGTCCTTATGTCAGAGACGTAGGCGTTGAACAGGAGGGGACCAAGGACTGATCCCTGTGGGACCCCACTAATGACCCTCTTTGGGGATGATACTATCCCATCAACTATGACCCTCTGGGTCCGGTCCTGGAGCCAATTGCCTATCCATCTGATCTTCTGGTTCCCCACCCCCATTTCTCCCAGCTTATCCAACAGACCCATGTGAGGAACAGAGTCAAATGCCTTGCTGAAGTCTAGAAAGAGGTTGTCCACTGGTCTACCCAGGTCCAAGGCACTCGTCACCCAATCATAGAACTCCACAAGGTTTGTCTGACACGATTTCCCCAGGATGAATCCATGCTGTCTATCATCCAGGCACCCTGACTTTTCAGGTCTCCCAGCCTCTCCTTGACAATGCCCTCCATCACCCTTGCCCACCACGATGTCAGGCTGACAGGCCTGTAGTTCCCTGCCACCTCCCTGATCCCCCTTGTGGATAGGCACCATGCGCCCACCTTCTAGTCCTGGGGCACCCACCCTGTCCTCAGAGAGATGATGAAAAGCTCACCAGGGGTTTCGCCAGGACATCCACAAGTTCCTTCAGCACTCTGGGATGTAATTTATCCGGCCCCGGTGCTTTCTCTGTCTTAAGGGAGCTGAGGGCTTCCCTCACCTCTCTGCTGTGATTTTCTACTCCGGTGCCTCTTCATCCTGCTTAGCCCTCCCCTCCTGCCAGTGATGCCGCCCCTCTCCCAGACCCGCCCGATGGTGGGTCCCCCTCCTCAGTATCTCTGTCTCCTCCCATGTAGATGCAGCACCCCATTTTCCTTGGTGAAAACTGAGATGAAGTACTCATTTAGTACCTCAGCCTGCTCCCCCGGGTCTTGTGCCCATCTCTCCCCTGATTTAATCCTGCTAATCTGCCCCTTCACCCTTCATTTTTCCCCAGTGTATCTAAAGAACCCCTTGTTCCCTCTCCTAATTTCCCTGGCCAGGTTCTGCTCCTTCCTTGCCTTAGCCACCCTCACCACCCTAGTGGCCCTTCTATCCATCAGCTCATACTGCCCTCGATCCCTTTCACTCCTTGGGCAATTGAATTGCCTATAGGCTGCCTTCTTTCCCCGCACCACCTCCTAGACCTCCCTGGTCCACTAGCAGGGTTTTTGGGCCCCACCACATTTTCGTCTTACTCTTGCAGAGGTGCTGGTAGCATCCTGCACCCCTCTCCTGATGATTTCCTACCTACTGTCAGCGTCCATGTCTGACCCAATCACATCCAAATGCTCTTTAAGGATCCTTCCCATTTCCTTAAAATCCGTCCCCCTGAAGTCAGTTACCTCCATCTTTGTGCAGCCTTCTAGCCCTCCTAGGTCCAGGCAGAACCAGACCGTGGCATGGTCACTCCCCGCCAATGGGTCCCTTACCTCCAGGCCCCCAATCTGGTCACTGTCTGCCAGGACCACATCCAGTACCCGTGCCTCCCTGGTCGGTTCCCCCACCTGCTGAGTTAGGAATGCGTCTTGAAAGACACCCAACAACCTCTGTTCCCTGGTCACAGAGGATGTCATAGTCTCCCAGTCTGTTCCTGGCATGTTTAAGTCCCCCAACACCACCACCATTCCTCTGCCCAGTCTGCAGTGTCTCCCAACATCTGCCACCAGACTCTCCTCCAGCTCCTCCGCCAGGGCAGGGGGTCTATACACCACTCCTATTTTTACTCTTTTGCCCCCGCTTGTTATCAAGGTGACTCAAATCGCCTCCACGGTTCCCTCCGCCTCCTCTATTCCCCCTAAGCCAATGCAGTTTTTGACTATCATTGCTACCCCTCCTCCCCTTCCCTCCCCCCTGTCCTTCCTGAACATAGTGTAACCCTCCAGGTTCAGGTCCCACTCGTGTCTTGCAATGGCCCAGGTCTCAGTGACCGCTGCCCTATACACTGCTCCCTCAGTTAGCATCGCCTGGAGCTCAGGCATTTTATTGCCCAAGCTCCTGGCATTTAGCAGGACTACCTTCCACCCTTTCCCTATACTTCCATTTCCCCTGCTCGTGTTCCCATGGGGATTCTGTTTTCCCCTGGTCTGCACTTTACCAGTCAGCCTTTTCCTGCAATCTTCCAGCTCCCCAGGGGAGTGGAGACAGAGTCCCTCCTTTATCGGCACCCCCTTGACAGCCTTTTCTCCCATCCCTCCCCCCTTCACAATTTTAAACCCCACTTTTCACCAATGAACCCTCTATTTTCAACTTAAGGATTCCCCTCCACTCCAAATTGAGATGGAGTCTATATCTAGCATACAGCTCCTTATCCTCCCAGGTCTCCCCCCAATCCCCCATCAACCCATACCCTCTGGCCCCATTCCACTCCCTGAGCCACTGGTTTATCTCCCTAATCTTCCTTTTGTGCTCCCCACTAGCCCTTGGCACCGGCAGGATTTCTGAGAAGGAAACTGTGCATCCTATGTCATGACAGACCCTGGCAAGCTCCTGAATCTGCCTGTATCTCAGCTCGCTAGTTCCCTCAATGTCATTTGTACCCAGGTGGACCAGTATGTCCGGGGAACCCCCACAATCCTTTGCCAGCTGATATAACTCGTGCTTAGCCCGTGCACCATTAGTTCAGGGAAGCATTTTGTTCTAACTGGCCAGGCTTCTCCCTCCCTATCCCATTTGATACCTCTGATCATAGAATCCCCCAACAGGAGCACTCTGACTGCTCCTTTTCCTCCATCCCCCTCTTCCACGTCCCTCATCCTTTCTACTGGCCCCTCCACCCAGCCGTCTCCTTGTTCCTTCCCCTATCTGGGTGCCACATGCCACCCCCTCCTTATTTAACCTGGCCACCCCCTCCCCTCTGATCCTATGCCTCTCCTCCTCCGGAGTATCCTTCTGTACCTTGCTAACTCCCCCTCACTGCTCACAACTGGTCCTTCTCCCCATCTGCTAAACTAGCCTGCTCGTCCTTCCTTCCTTCCTGTCTCCATTTAGTCCCTCCTTGCTTGTTGTGCTCCCCTGGCCTAAACCCTCAGCTCCCTTTACTGAATCCTCCTTGTACTTCTGGTCCTTCTCCTTTACCCTTCCTCCCAAGTGGTCCTTCTTCTTGCGCTTTCCTCCCTCTTCCCCCTGCCCCTCCTGCTCTGATTCACTGCTCCCACCATTTTCCTGCATTCCAGGTTCCCCCTGTTCTTCCTGCTATCCAGCCCCTGCCTCCTGACCCCCACTCCCTTTCCATCTCTAACCACCCCTGTCGTGGCTACATCACCCCCCTCATCCACGAGCAAAAGAAGCTGAACTGAGAACTGAAGCGGTTACTGAGTGTGAGGTCTGATCCACCTCCCTGCCTTGCTTCCTTCTGTCCAGCCCTGGCCATCTGCCTACTTCCCTGAGAATGTTGTCCCTCTGTCCCTCCTTTGTGAGGGTCCCCAGTTACCTGCCTGCTTCCTTGGTAGTGTCCTTTTGGACCCCCTCTGCCAGGGTCCCTATGTGACCCCTGAGTATTCTCCTGCACTCCTTTCCCTATGCCCCCACGCCCAGTGCTTGGTGCAACCCCGTGGGAGATCCCCTGCCCCCTTCTCCAACCGTACCTCCCCTCTTCCCCCAGCTGTCTTCTAATCCCCGCAACCTCCTCCCTAAGCTGTGCCAGCTGGTAACACACTGGGCAACGACCGAACTTCCAAGCCCAGTCCAGTATCATGGCTGCTCCACAACCTGTGCACCCCACCACCCTCCCAAAGATGCCAGCCCTAATGACGTGTGGTTCCATCCCCTTCCAAGTAGGTTTCCTTGGGTGAGCTACCAGGATCCCCCCTAGTCCAAGATACACCCCTACTGCCTAATCAGGTCACCCACTAATCTTAGATACAGTCCCACAGTACACCGGTAACCCTGTTACTAGGTGCAGCACAACACAGTAAACTTATAAGAGAAATGAACAACTCCATAAGCTCCTCTCTCCCAGCCTTTAAATCCAACCCCCAGTGGCTAGAACTACATGAGCTGCACCTGCAGCCTTTTCCTCCAATTGCAGGGCAGGTGTTCCCCTATAAATTAGCAAAGCTCCGGGAGGAGGGAGGGGGGGAGGGTGGTCTTGGGCAGAAACCCGACTCGAGAGAGAGAGTGTATCAGCCCTGTGTCTCCCCTCCAAGCCCAGCAGCCAAAGAACCAGGCCCAAGCAAATCCCACCAAACAGGTTTTAAATCAGAAGAAATAGGCCTCCACCAGTGCAGCCTGTTACACAGTGAAACATCCAACAAATGAGCCCACTTACAGCCACCAAACCAGTTTTCAAACTTCCAACAGCCCCCAAAACAATACCCTGCTAGCCCCTTAGAAGTAAGAAAGAAAAGAAATAACCTTCTACCAGGTAAAATCCACAAGAACCCTGTGAAAACAACAAGAAGCAGCTACTGTTCTGGAACACTACTGATCCTGTCCCCTTCCAGTTCCTTCTTCATTATGCATTTTCAATTGTAAGTTAAAAGTGATGATACTAATGATTAATAAGTACTCAGCTTTCACCATCCATGTGTTCCCCCCGTGCTAAAGCATATACTGCTTTTGCACCCCCGATCAACACAGATGGCTTATCTTACACCAAAACCCAAGTCCTGGCATTCCATTTAAATAATACAGGTAGCCCTTATCGCATCTAACTAGATATCTATCCAGAGGAGTGACAGAGAGGAAGATTTCCAATGGAAAGGGCCAGTCATGATGGAGAGAAAGAGAAGATAATGGAAGAGAGAGAGAGAGAGAAGCAAATACAACAATAAAAAGAAAGAAAAAAAATTGGGAGAGGAATATACTATATTTGTTTCATTTTATATTATCTCTCTTTTCATCTTTCTTTCTTATACCCCCTCCTCTGTCTTCCTCATTTCAATTTTCTTGATGCATATGCAAGTTTTCTCTTTATTTTAATTCTCCCCTTCTCTCCCTCTTCCCCCTCCCCTTCCACTCCTTAGCTCCTCGTACTTCTTTTTATCTATCTCTTACTCATTATTGTTCATCCTTCCCGTTGTATTCTTTTATTCTTTTCTTTCTTCACTTATTTTTCATTTCACCCCTTCTAAAGGTTTTTTCCCCCTGTACATTTGACTAAAGTTTTTAGGAGTAGTGTTGATAGCGTTTCAGTGTTCTTCTTCTATGCATTTTCTTCTGTTATTGGGCTTTCTTCCGATTCATTATGTGATGTTGTAGAGTAGGGTTTTTGTCTGTGTGAATCCTTTTGTGTTTTTCTCTGCGTGGAGTCTTTGTAAAAGTTTTCAGTAGCTTTGTTTACGTCTTCTGGATCATCAAAAGTTTGTAGTCTGCCATTTATAACAAATCTTAGTTTTGCTGGGTATATCACAGAAAATGTAATACCTTGTTCAAACAGATTTTGTTTTAGAGTGTTACACCTCTTTCCCCTTGTGGTAGTTTCTGTAGATAGATAAATTGAGATACACACTAAAATGTTAGTTTTCAAATTTGAGCCCCTTTTGTGTCCTGGCTTGCTGCAGAATGAACTCTTTGTCCTGATATCGATGTGGTTTTATGAAGTCCATGCATTGGGAAAGTATTATTTATTAGCATTTTGGTTCCTCCTCTACGGGCTCAGTCTAATTTTATTTTATTTTGTGGATATTGTATTCCTGTTGTAGTTAAGTATTTTTCAAAGAAAGTCAATGGGTCTCTAGTACCTTCTATGCCTTCTGGCAATCTTGTAATCCTGAGATTTCCACGTCATGATCTATCCTCTTGTTCCATAATTTTTTTGTAATAGAATCTGCAGTTGTTTATCATGAGTTGTCTGTATTTTTCTTATTGAGGCTGTGTCATCCTCAAGTTTTGATATTCTATTTTCAATGGCATCTGTGCAGAGGGACAAGGATTCAAATGTCTGACTAAGATCCACTAAGGAATCATTGGCTTCCTTTACTGAAGTTTATTTGTCTCCTAGTGCACTCATTATATCCTGCCTTAGTGTATTCATTGCCCCAAGTAGATCTTGTGCTTGCGGTTGAGGAGTTGTATTAGGTAACCTTTCTTCTGATAAATTTACTACATGAGCGCCTTGTTTTTCTATAGCACTTGGGTGTCCTGCATCTGTATCATTCAGTTCAATTTTTTTTCTGGCTCAGCCCCAGTTCCTTGACCAGGGGTCTTTTGTTTTGTCTTTTTCTCTTCCGTTTTATCCTCTTTTGTATTAGTTGCAACATTTTCTTTGGTCCAGCTTGTGTTTGTATTTACTGTTTCTTGATTTTCAGTCTGCAATTTTTAGGAGGCATATCTATTACTTTTGTTGTAGCATCTCTAAACTTTTCTTCCCCATGTCCCTTCCCCATATATAGGTAATTTAAAATGTTATCTTCCGTTGAAAAATATTTCTTCCTTCTTGGCATTTCAGGTAGTGGGGACAGTGAAGCAGAGTCAATTGTTAATAGATTAGGCAGGCTTGGAGATAATAGGGTTGAAGGGCCTGCAGAGTCTGTAGTAGCTTTCTGGTGTCTTTTTCTAAGACATGGCCATGAGTGATATCTTTCACCTGATGCACACTGTTTGACATTCCACAAAGTAAGTACCTCATGAAGGAGTAGTGCCTCATTGAGTACAGGGTCAGGGTTTAATTTACTGTAGTGTGGGCTTCCAATGTTGCTTCTCTTAATATTCTTTCCTACTCATGCCGGTTGCTTGGGGTGGTGTTATGATCAGACCACCATCTTGCTGAGTAGTGTCATGTTCCATGCCATTGCTTCTTGAAAAAATACTAAATATGTAAAATTGTTGTCCCTGATATCATGTTTTTATTTAGAGAAATCAGAAATTGTTTGCATAACTATTAAAGCCATGTGTTCTTATTTTGAAAACGTGTTCATACGAAATTGTTTTGTTTTCATATTAAGCCATCTGAACATAGAAAAAAATATTTTTAAGTGGCTGACACCTCATTTTTGAGATCATTTTTAATCCTCATATACACCCTCACACCATATGTGAGGGGAGGTGATGGGCGGACAGTGATGCATTCCCAAGGCTTATCACCCCTATTTTAGCAACGGTGAATGGAATGATGACCACCAAGAAGATGTGAGGAGTGAGGTGGAGTTGAGGCCCATCCCTCCCTCCTGTGATCCTCCCCTCACATTACAGCAACAATGAATGAACAGATGACCACTGAGGTGATGTGAGGGGTGGGGTGGGATTGGGAGGGATGGGCTGAGGCACAGAAGGGACAATGTATGACTGTGTTTAGCTAAAATGGTGGGGTGGTTTGGGGCATGGGGGGCTGTAAAAGTTTATAAAACACTACTTAGAGGTACTGGTAGCACCAGTCTTTTATTTTCCATGGCTAGATCTGGTGGCAAGGGTCAGATGTCTATAAAGTGCTGTACCAAGGTACACATTCCCTTTAAGCATTATCTAGCATGAATACCTCTTTGAGGATATTAGACTTTCAAAGAGGTTTGGGATTATGCCTATAACAGGTGTGGTTACAAACAAAATGGGTCATTCTAAGCAAGCAGTACATCTGAGTCAGAGGGTTCAAAGCAAATAAGGCAAAAAGACTCCACATCTGTTCTCACCACCAAAAATTCGCTTCACTCTACTTATGGAAGTGAAATCATCACATTTATTTATGCTATTATAAATGCATAAAAGCACCCGCAGGGATGCAAAACAGTATTGGGGAGTTCTTTGTGGTCCCATGGGGATTTCTATGTTTCCTGCACAGATGTGCCCTTTTTATATATCGGCATAAATAAATGTGGTGATTTTACTTCTATAAGTGGAGTGAAGTGAATTTTTGGTGGTGAGAACAGATGCAGGATCTTTTTGCCTATAGCAGGAATCCCTGTTCTCAGATTACATACAGTATTCTTCTTATTAGACACCTGATTTGCCAATATGTGTTATCTAAGGCAGGTCCTGTATAGACATTTGAAAACCTCAGTCATATCTCCCGATAGTTACTGTCCTTGATATGCAGATTTAACAATTATACTGATTCTGCAGCAAAAAGAAACATTAAGAATAAAAGAAGAAAATAAGAAGAAAACTAAACATATTGTAAAACATGATGCAAGAGTCATAAAAGAAAATACTCTAGTGACCCTGGGTTCAAGACTTCTAGTTTTTAGAAAGTATGAAGAAATGAACTACATCATCTAAAAGAGCTATAATAATAGACTTCAGTCTTTGATTACGTAATGATTAAATACAATCATTTAGATGCTGAAACACATCAGGGGAAATGCTTAAAATTGAGGTTAAAGATACAGAGATGTGTTAGAACCATGGAGAGTGTATACATGAAAAACTAAATGGGTAATCACTTGACAACTCCTCTTATTTGTATAATAGCTTCATAGAGTGTGTATATACCACTTCTGTGGTTACAGCCTACTGTAGAACTGTGGGAGATGGACTAAAGAATTGGGAATAATAGTGAGATATTAAGAGGGATTGTGTATTTATGCCAGAACTTTAGGATAATAGGTAAAAATCAAGGAAAGACATGCACACTAGAGGACAAAAAGTTATGCTGAAGATTTAGATACATTACAAAATTTGTTTTACTAAATTGGTAGCCATTAGTAGTAGACACTGTATACAATATTTTCATAGTGAATGGGTGGTACTGGGGCTACTGAGGGTGGAACAATATGATTCATGTTTGCACATTCAAAGCAGATGCAGGTCTTCTCTAAAGGGGAGGACTACACCTAGATAGTTAAGATGGAGGTAAAGGCTCTTTGGGGTTGGGCCTTTTTGGGGAGGGGTGGGGGAGACAGGCAGGTAATAGGGGGCAGTGTTTTTTTTTTTTGCTTCTTCTGTTGGGTATCACTGGAGTGGGGATGGACTTTGTTGAAGCATTTACAGGAAAATGTTGATAGAAGATTGAGAGCATGTTGGGGTGAATGGATTTTTTTCTCTTTTCTTTTCCTTTGCAGTTTCTGTAATGAGCCTCTGTAGTCTATTGAGAATGTTAAATATTTATATTTTTTCTCTTCACAGTTAAATGCCTTTGAACTCTAGTCTCTTTTAATCTTATATCGTAAAAGTGTTGGTTTTACAAGCTAAGGTAGTTATCTCAACTTGTCCTATTATTGAGACAGATAATTTTTCCTCTTCTTCTTTATTCTTTTTCTTCTCTTTACCATTTTTCATATTAATGATTACTAAGAAATAGTTTGTTATTGGATGTCAACGAAATCAACAGTCTGATTAAATGAAAAATAATTCAGTACAGTAGATGAAGAAAAATAGACATTCTTCATCTGCAAGAAACTCATTTTAATGACTGACTCAGAATTCACCAAATGTACTAAATTCTTGGGGGGGGGCACTCTCAATTCAAAGTCTAAATTTACAGGAAAATTGTCTGATAAACATCTGAACACATCTATGGGTACAACCCATACTGATGTCTAGGGCCACTTTGTTATCTGTTCAGTTTCAGTGGATGACCTACGGGTACTTTTACAGACATTTATAATAAAACTAAAGACAATCTAGAACTGTCTAGTGATTTTTCTGCATCCTACTCAGTTGTCACAACCATTTATTCATACTGGGTATTCATACTGAGTGTAGATCGAAAGAAGGCTATCTAGCCCATGATATTGCTCCCCACAGCAGTAGGACCATTATTTCCCTTGAGATAGAAACCACATATCAATATGTTTTTTGAACATTTAATTTGAATGACTATTCACAATTTTACCAGGTAACATATTCCAGATCCTACAAGACCTGTTAAGGAATGAGTAATACTCACTATTCCTTTTCACCATATCAATTTTAATCTGTCTTTTGTGGCCTCTCAAGCCACCTGGCTTCTCCTGCATCTCTATTCCCATTTGCTTTACTGGATCTTGATCATTTATTATCTTAAAGAGCATCAAGTCCCCTCCAGTTCTTCTTGTTTCCAAGGTAAACAGACCAGTTTGTTTCAATCTCTCTTCATAGTTACTAGTTTTTAATGAACCTGCCATTTTTGTAACTCTCCTCTAAATCTTTTCCACTCTTCCTATTTTATCCCTTTTTGTAAGAGTTCTATAATTGAGACCCATAATCTAAGTGAGGCCTAATATAAGTTTTATATAGTGGAATAAAACAGCCCATTGATCTATTAATAAAACTTCTTTTGATGTTCTTAATCATATGATTTGCTTTAGCAATGAGCTTTGTTCGATGTGGTTTAGATGCTAGATTGTTATTCCCCATAATGCCACAGTCTTTCTCCCATTCCACTGTTGCTAACTCTCCTCCATTTAATGTATAGGGTAATAACAGGTTATCTTTTCCCAAGTACATGCATGAACATTTTTGCAAACTTAATTGCATACCATTGTTAGTTGCCCATCCCTCAATTTCCTTAAGACCCATTATTAGCTCCATGCATGGATTATACAGTATGTTCCCACTGGACCCCCCAACTTAATATCATCCACAAATTTCACTAAATTGTTCTTAATATTCTTGTGCATATCACTAATATATAGTGAAAATAGAACCAGTCCAAGCACTGAACCCTGTGGCACACCACTCGCGAACCCCTAGACTCCATATATGAACGCATAACTCTAACTACCTGCTGCATATCACTCGGCCAGTTTTCAATCCATGTCACAATCCCTATGTCCAAACCCAATGTATTTAATTTATTAACCAAGTTATGTTGTGGCACTTTGTCAAAGGCCTTTTGAAAATCAAGATAAATAACATCAACGGGGATCAAGTTTTTGTTGACCATTAAAGTAGGGCTAGACAATACTGATGATTTCCAACCTCATTGGGAGGGGGGGGATACAGAAGCATTGCAGATCAACTGACATTGAACCAGATTAAGCTGTTGGTGGTATTTATTAATTTATTTTTTTGTGAATGGGTGAATTTGGCCAGAACACCTGGGAAATTCCCCTACCTTCCTGTAGGGTGCTCTGTCTCTCTGTGGAGAGGATGGTGGAGCCCAGTTCACTGATGGAGGTTGAAGGTGCCAGATGCACCTTAGGGGAGGTGCAGGGTGATACAGTTCCTAACATTGATATGGTGGCTGATGTCACAGATGTTACTACTCCTGAGCTTTTTGTGGAGGCTGTGGTCAACCAGATGGATTTTACAGACCGGATTGAAATGGAAGAGAATATTGAGGATGACAGATTATCAGCAGCTGAGGTGACATTAAAAGAAAAGCTTGCACAGAAAAAATGCCAGCTATATGACATGCTTAAAGAAGTGAAGCAAGAGTTTAAAACTTCTGAACAGCAGTTGGACAAAGAGAAGAAATGCAAAGACTCCCAGGTCAGTCCACAGTCTTTTACTGGCAAACAAATAAATTTATGCTCACCCATTTCAGCAGCAGACATTGTTCTGGCTACGAAAGTAGTGGCTGATAGCCAACAAATTAGCAAGTTCTTTGAGGGCAAGTGGACACCCAAGCAGGCCCTCCAGTGAGCCAGATGTCTTTTTGATAATGGACGATGGGTTCCCAACCCAAGGATTCCAATTCCAGGGTCCCCCAAGCAAAATACAGAGCAAAACATTGGTGAAAGAAATCACCAACTGAGTGTCCCATGGCAACAATTGGTAGCTCTCCTGCGCAGGAGGAATTTGCCCAGCCTATGGAGGTAGTCACTCCTACATTCCAGCCAGAGGTGCGGTCAGAAGGGATGAACAACAGGGTCTACACTCCAGTGAAACTGTGACAACACAGTCACAGCTTCAGCCTAACAGAGGAGAACTTACAGTGACTGAAATTATGGATTCAGAAGGGGAGAATTTTCAAATGGCCTCTGAAGGTAATGCCCCGCTTACTTTTACTGACATGGTTAATGATTTACCAGAGGATGTTGGGAAGGAGAGGGGGCCCCCACAATCTGAACTGGAACAAGTTCCCTTAACTTAAACAACAGTATCCTGTGATGAGGGCATCTGCTATTGAGCGCTTTCAAAAAGGGCGACTTAATAATGGTGCCTGTTCACAGGGCTACTGGACAGGGAGGGTGAATACGAATATAGTGACATCCTGTTGCTATATGTACACGTGCACTGGGGGGGGAGTGAGCATGCTGTGCAACAGGTGGAAGGGGAGGGAGGGTTTGTGAGGTGTAACGCAGTGGTGGGCTGCTGTGCTGGCCATGTGGCATGGTGAGTTCATGGCAGACTAGGGTTGGGAGGGTGCTGGGTTTGATTCTGGGTGCATCAGTATTTTTTGAGCTGGTCTGGGATGTCTATTTTATTTGTCACCCCCGACATACACCTCCCTGGAGTTGAGAATCCTTTAATAAGGGGATGCAGGGGCAAAGCCCCTGCATAAACAAATAAAATGTATGCTTTTGGTGCCCATTTGCTCTGCGCCATGAGTGTGTATCACAAAAATTGATTTTCAGCAATGTACACTCACCCTAATGGTGATTGCCTTTCTGTGATCACCGTTATCACATAGAACCCTAAAACAAGCTTTTTAAAAAACCTATGGAAGCAGCTAAAAAGAGATTTGAGGTCAGATTATGATACAGAGTGGACCAAGAAAAGTTACCTGAGAGGCATTTTGTGGGGAAAGTTTTAATAAAAGACTTACTGCATTTCACTCCAGCAGACATTTATGCCTTTATCCACACTTCTGGAGCTAATAACTTTGACATTAGTTTTTGTTCTGTGGCCTTGCTGGACAAATTCTGGAGACTCCATTCCTCTGTTAGGAATTCACTTGTATGGAGAGACTTTATAGCAATCTTTATAACAAAGCCTACTATAAAAAACAGCGACTATACTCTTTCGTAATGAAGTGGTCAATATAAACGACATCATATTTTGGCTTGAAAAGCATTGTGACACACAAGGATCCCTGAATCCTATTATTGATGACAATGGTTTGTGGACTGGGAGGGTGGACTTTTGGTGTAAAATTGAAACAGTCTGAAAGTGGCATTAATCACCTGCCAAACTGTTTATTTTTGGGGAGGGATCATGGCATCCTATTTTATCAAGGTCAACCCAAGAGTAGCTACCATTGTGGTTCCCTTATACACCTGAATACTGATTGTACACAGCTAAAATGTTTTCAGTGTGGAGCAGTAGGGCACACTGCTCATTTCTGTACAGTCCCCCACGTGCAGTCTCTGTGGGGATAATGAGAATAACTTTGGTTCTTGCCCCTGGGCAGCTCATAACTCAGAGGAGATGGCTGAACAAGATTTCTACTTGCACAGAGCAAAGAGACCTTTCTGGTCAGCTAGACCCCCATCCCCTACTACTGATGTATCTGGTACAAGATGTTCCCAAGAGTCAGAGGAGGTTAATCAAGACACTGTTCCATCCCCAACCTCAGTACCTGTAGTACTTCATGATCACCTTGAACAGTCAGTTGCCATGAACATTTCTACACAAGAACCACATATGCCTCCTCTGCCTCCCCCCTCCACAGTTGAGATTCCTCAGGTTAAACAAGATACTTTCCAGACAGTGCCTGTTAAAGCTCAGAAAAACAACATTCTGTCAATGTTCTACAAACTAGGGATGGAATTCAGTTGCAAAACAGATTTGAGGCTTTTCAAAGTTGGGGAAACCAGATGGAGGAGGCTGACTGATGGATCTGTTTAATCTTCCTTAAGTGATGCTCCAGCTGGCCCTTCTAGTCTGTCTATGAACAAAACAAAACCTCCTAGGTTAAAAAGAGTGCCCAGATCAAGTGTGAAGTCATCTAAAACTACGGAACCATGGTAAAACAACATCTCTGAGGCTAGCAAGCCTAAATGTCAATAGCATAAAACCTAATTTCAAAAGAATAACAACATTTTCTTTATTACAGGGTATGCCGTATGGCATTTTTTAATTATAGGATACTAGACTCCGCACTGTATCTAATATTTCTCAAGTACAGACAGCATGGGTTAATGGTACTTCTTTTTGGACCTTAGGGGAAGATCTGTGTAGCGGTTTGAGTATTTGTTTTTCTAACCCTGACATAGTCCTTCATAAATTGGTAGATGTTAAGGGAAGGGGAAATTGTTTAACCAGGAAAGGCACACTAAGCCATAGCTTGTTTCCAGGTGCGACCTGGGAGCACAAGGAAGTTAAGTGACTTGCTCAGGGTCACACAGTATGCAAGTGGAAGCTGTGGGATTCAAACCCAGGTCTGGTCTGCTGGATGTCACCAGATTTGCAGCTCAGAGCCTTAGACCACTGTGCTATACTGCCTCTTGTGTTAAGCCTGACAGCGTCCTAATTCTAGACATTGGGTTTGCAGGATCGGCATATCGAATCATAAACGTGTATGCCCCACAAATTAAGGCACTTAGAGTATAATTACTGAAAGTTATACAGCCTTATCTTTACACCAGCCATCAAATTTTAATGGGTTGAGATTTTAACTTTAGTGTCCTACAATCGGATAAAACTGCAACTACTGTCAAAACATATAGTGATACAATTTCTTGAAAACAGTTATTCAACGGCAGGCCTCAAGGATGCTGAAGCATCTTTAAAAAACAAACCAGGTCACACCTTTTTTTAAAGGGACTCTGTCCACCCAGATAGATTTTTGGTTCATATCTAAGCTTCTCCCTCTTTCCAGTACAAAAACTGTGCCCATGGAAACCCTCAGACCATGTCCTAATAGGTATTTGCATCTCAGCATCCCCTGCAAGAGCTGGCGGTTGGGCTGTATGGAGATTGAATGCTAGTCTCTTACAGGACCCAGATGTATTTCAGGAATTAAGAACACTCTTACGAGATAGACAAATTGTTTTCTTTCTACAGTATATGGTTCCTCTATATAGTGGTGGTCTGATACAAAAAAACACAGTGCAACAATGAATGCTGACTATAACAGACTGAGAAATATTTTGGGGGGGTTACTAACTCAACTGGCTGAACATGGTTTAGCTCTTACAGTACAGATTAATGAAATAAAACAAGAAATTCTCTCATTTCAATATGACAGGCAGAAATCATCAGCAATGGAGCAGAGGTTTGGTACCCAGGGTAGTAAATATCAAACAAGCCCCTTGGATGATTGTGGCATGAGATTGCACAATAACATTATTACAGAATTTAAGACCAGTACTGGACAGATATTGTCAGATAATGTTCCCTAACTTTTTTACAAGACCAAAATAAACCACCTGATTTATTGGATACAGATATTGCCCTTATTCTTCAGGCAGCTAATAACCCTAAGGGTAATACTGTACAGTCACAAGGTTTGATTCCCCCCATTTCAAGGATGGAATTAGAGTTTGTTTTCTCACAACTTAGAGTAGGGGTGGCACCAGGCTCAGATGGGCTGCCAGGAGAACTTTATAAAGTTCTTTATCAGATGATTCCCAAAGAATTGGTAAGTGTTTTTCAGTCCTTTCTAACAGAAATGTGTTTTAACTGATAGCATGTATGAAGGATTATTAACTTTTCTTTATAAAAAAGGAGACTGAACAGATTTGAATAATTGGAGACAAATCACTCTCCTAAACACAGATTTTAAAATCTTAACCAAATTAAGTATAAGATTAGGGAAGGTTTTGGGGTTAATAATTCACCAGTCTCAATTTTGTTTGGTCCCAGGCCGACGAGTCACTGATGCCTTATTTTTGTTAAGGGAAATCATGGACAAACGGGAGCTTAAGGAAACTGAAGGTCTTTTGATAAATTTAGACCAGGCAAAGGCCTTCGATAAGGTGTCCCATTAATATTTATGGAGCTGTTTGAAGTTTTATGATTTTCTATAACAATTTATTTCTTGGGTCAAATTATGCTATGTTAAAGCATCTGTATGGCCCTATGATAACAAATGGTTGGGAAACAAATGTTATGTTAAGGTGGGAGTATGTCAGGGTTATCCCCTCAGTCCTCTTTTATATATTCTTAAAATGGACCCTTTAATTAGAATTATTTCTAATTCACTAACTATCATAGGCATAAGTTATCATGGGAGATTCCCTGTTAAATCTTTTTCCTATGCAGATTATCTTGTACTTATAGTACGTGATGCAGCATCAGGCATTCTAGCCTGTAAATGAGTATAGGTGTTGTCATCAGCAATTGGGGCAAAAATTAATACTAATAAAAGTTATATTCCTGTTCAGATAAATATTGTTCTGGATAAGAAATTAGGAGAAATTCCTGTGGCTAGACAACCGATTAAAATGTTGGGTTTATTTTTTGGTACTGTGGACATGCAGACCTATAATTGGGATTTAAAATTAGAAAAGGGTCAAATGATGGTGAGGAACTGGAATAAGTGGCACATGAGCAAGGAAAAGAGTTTATTTGCTTAAAACCTTCTTGGTTGCTGTCTTTTTATATATAAGTTCTGTTTTCCCTATTCTCAAACACTGAGAGACAGTACATTTAGCAAGTTTTTTCTCCAGTTTATGGGGTAGTCGGCTGAACCCTATAAAAAGATTGATAGCATATTTGGCCAGAAAAGAGGGGGGAGTAGGGATGGTAAATCCTTTATTTTTTTATGCGAGCTTAACTCCGTTGTTGAGACAGTCTGGCATAGATTGGTCTCTTTGGGCCTTCTATTCGGTAGCAGATATCCTACAGGAATGGCAGAATAATTCGTTTCAATAGAACAATTAAAGAAAATATAAGTTGAATCATTGGTGGATGGACTGCTCTGACAAATTTAAAAAAAATAGGAAGTAACTAGTCAGAAAATGTTAATCATTACTAGGAAAGCTTACTATTCTCAAATAATGAGTGATCATTATTTAACCCAACCTTTTTATCATTTGTCCCAGCTAACCCAATCATCAATTAAAGTAGTATTAACAGAACCCAGACTCCCTCAAACAATGAAAGATATTGTCTGGTTAGGTGTACATGGGAGAATAAATGCACAGAATAATCATAAACATAAGGAGATGAAAGAAAGATATTGCCCTAGGGAAACGTGTTTAATGGAATTAGAGGCAATGGATCATTTACATTTACAGTGTCCTTATATTGTAGAGTTTTGGTCTGTTTTAGCCACCAAATGGAATACTCAGGATTTTTGTAGCATTTCAGTAGAAATGCTATAGTTTGGGGATATTCTTGCACAATGGGCAAAATATAATGCTAGTAGTATTAGAATACTGATGGCAACTTTCCGATATTGGATATGGCAATGTAGGTGTAAACTAGTATTGCAACAACAAATTATTCCCAAATAGAGATATTCCATATGATTCATAAAGCATTACAAATGATTAGGCAAACTGAAAAGGGTAAGGTCAGTATTAAAACATGTCAAGAGAGATGGGAAACCTTTCGCTTGGTTATCATAAATTGACCCACCTGTTTGTCTATTTGGTTATTTAGTTTTCCTTTGGGTTTAAGATTCAAGGGCTAATGTTTTGATTAGTTGAACTCCTCTAATGAAGTAACTTGTGATTGTAATTTGATTAAAATAGCTTTTTTTTCTTGTAGCATTGATTTGTTTTAAACAGTAAACATTCCTGAGAAGTATGTCACATAGCGCTGTGTAAAGAACAATGGGTTGCATGAACGGTTCAGATACTCTAGGATTACACCAGGTAAACTATATATACACAGATACCTTTAGATGGGTTTCAATTTATTTTCATTAACTCGAGTGTTTATATTAATGATTTCCTTTTATTCTTAATAGCAAGTTAAATATATTAGGAAAGGTGGCGGGTCTCCTTGCTTATGTTTGCTCTATTTATTTGCTTTATGTATTCATTTAAGGTGGTGTTAACCTGTTTATTTTATTAATGTTTGACTTTTTTGTTTAAAACATAAATAATTCTGCTACTTTTTTGGGGGTGGTGGTATGAAATGAATGTATTAATATGTATTTTGCTTTGTACAATGGTCCTCCTGTTTTGTGTTTCATTCTATCATTAAGTTTTGTTTTCAAATGGGACATGTATGTATTAATACTTATTTTACTTTACAGTTTTGTTTTTTTCCTTTGTTTTAAAAATGTGATATATTATGCTTTCATGATATTTGAATAAAAAGATTCCCCTATTCTTCTCGAGAAGTGTAATGGGATCTTAAGCATCAACTTGAACAACCACCAGGAAAGGCAGACAGGACCTCGACTTAACATTTCATCTGAAGGACAGCACACCCCAACAATACAACATCCCCCTAGTACTGCACTCTGTTGTCAACATTACAGGAAGGGATTTTAATACAGTCCTGTTTTCCACACTGAATAGATCAGGAGTGCAAGGAGTGACTTCAAAATTTTCAAACACCCTCTAAGGACATATGGAGGCACTGGGGTAGTTGAGCTTTGAGGGCAGGTAAACAGTAATGTTCACACACTTTCTTTCTACTCTTACAGACATATTTCATGCTGTAGAATTGACTGGCTTGGGGGTTTACTTTCGCTTTCAAGAAGCATACCCTGCATATTTTAAGAAGAAATTATGTTCTCAGATCATTCCCAAAAAGGTTTCATTTGACTCTAGAAGGGGTTAATAACAAAAGTATTAGATGGGTCTTGAATCCTTTTTAATAAAAGATAAAGATTTTACAAAACTCTTAAAGGAAATTGGAATTTTTCTGAATATACACGTAAATGACACTACTGCACTGATCTTTATTAAATAATCTCTAGGACAGCCTGAAGGCTGTCTCTGGGGGCTTGATATTTAGTTATGCATCCAGAATGAAAAAGAGCACATACAGTAAAAGCTTTTAAAGATGAGATTAAAAGACTTGACACTGCCATGACCATACAAAAGGCAAGTGTGATAAAAAGTAACTTGTAAAATTTGAATATGATGATGTATTACATGAATAAATGTATGATTCTGCAAACTAGGGCAAAATACTACAGTACAGTCAAGTGAACAGATCTGGTAAATGGTTAGTGTAACAACTGCATAAGGAAGAAGTTGAGAGTAATTACATTTTTTCAAAAATCAAGAAAATATGAGCAAACAGACCCACTGATGGGAAAAAAAAAACAATTTGAGAACTGCTAGAAAGGCTTTATGTTGGATTTTCAGAACTCACAATGCAGCCTGCATCATGACAAATGCTCTGAAATGCTTGCAGTCTATTTTCAATTGTTTTGATGCATTCTCAACATGTTCCTCACATTATAGTGCACAATGATGTGCATCATTATTTTGATTAGAGCATCAAATTTCACAGCACGGGTGACATGAAGTTAGATGACCTTTTCTGTGGTCTAACAATCATGCTGCAAATACCACAAGTGCACTAGAAATGTGTTGCAAGGTTTAGAAAATTTAGCCCTTCATCTGTTCCTCTCCATCTAGCCTGTGATCAAGTCACAGTCCACTGACTGTGACATCACAATGCATCACTGTGGAAATTATTAGACTGTCATTAACAGAGGACAGTGACATCATCAGAGGTTAAAGCAGGAGGCTCAGAGGACAAATATCCTGGGTGGGATATTCAGACTGCACCAGGCTATGGTGCAAGCCTGGGCGCAGTGCAACTGGGATGCGCATTGGGTGTTGACAGGGTGATATTCAATGGTGCTGCACCATGGCACAGCATCAATGAATATTGCACCTTGGCCACCCGCAGTGCGGCTGCCGCCCGCTGCTGACTGGGGTGGGGAGCAGGGCGGTGGGGCTCAGTGGGTGGGTGGAAGTACCGCTGGACCACCAGGGATATAGGACTAAAAGTTTTCACTACAGATGCCCGCAACTGCACTGCAAGCGGTCCACTGGACCACCAAGGATAGAGTTAGCTGAATCTATTTATACCTATGCCCATGATTGGGCTGTGAGTGGTCCACTGGATCACCAAGGATATGGGACTATTATGTTTCTACATATGCCCGCAAACAGGCATGGGGGCGCCACCATGAAGGTGCAGCCGGAGCTCGGGTGGCCACCCACAGGTGGCAGCAGCTGTGTTGTGCCCTGCAATACGGCAGCTCAGTTGTGGATGGCCAGCTGTTCCTTTTTTTTTGGCTTACCTGTGTGCAGCGTAGGTAGGGGTTGCACAAGCATGGGCTCAGCACATCCCGGGCTGAATATCGGGATGTAGAGAGTATGCATGGGCACGCCCCCCCCACCTGCGCTGCATACATTACTGATGTGCTCCGGCGCATCAGGATTTGTGCTGGGCACAATCCCCCTTTGAATATCGCGCCAGTGTGCAACCCTTGTGAAAATCCCATCCCCTGTTTTTTCAAACATCCTCAATAACCAAAATGACAGGCCATAAATGCGTAACATTAATAAGAGTTGCATTGTAACTGAATATTGTATTTTAAAAAGTCTTCTGGAATACTGGCAATTTTCTTTAAAGAACACATTTTTTTCATTTTCCAGCAAAAGCAATTTCTTGTGTAATGTTAAACTTTAGTTCTACTAACCTGATAACATGTTATGTGTACCATATAAAAGCTCTTACCTCCAAGGTCTGGATTCTGTGTTTTTGAGCTGTTTGATTTTCTTATATTGTATGAAAAAACTAGGCTGACCAACCACTTTTCCCACAGCTGGAGTGATTTTGTTTGGGATTACTTTTCAACCACGTCACATCTACATCAAAAGACTGTCACAGTGCATGATGGTAAATATTACAAAAACTGAAGCTTTGTCGTCCCCCAACAAAGCATCACTAATTTACACAGGTATGCATTTTAGGGATTGTACAGATCATAGATTATCATCAGGAACAGATATAGATGTGACATCAACTGACTTGGCTCCACTACAACACACATTAAGGACAACTTCACAGCCCTTGACCTATCTCAATTAGTCACTCGTCCCACCAGATTTAATCAATCAAGTGGGTCCAGCTCCCTCTATTAACGTCCTAGCCAACTTCCTTAGTGACCACTCACCAATTCTCTGTTTCTGGTCCTCCCCCACGCTCAATTCCGCAGACAAAGCCATGCCCCACCACCGCTTTTGCCCTGGGGGCATTAATAAACTAAAGCAGTACGTAGCCCAGCTCGACTGGTCTCCAATCTCCCTCGCAATGGATATAGATACTGCTCTAGCCTTCCTCACCAGAGCCTTCTGCAAGGCCTGTGACATCTTTTCCCCTGTCACCAGCACCTGCTCCAAGAGACCCAACACTGCCTGGATATCCCCCTCACTGATCCAGTAACTGAAGCAGCGAGATAACCTGTGGCATATTGCTGTTGAGTCTGGCAGGACAGCTGACGAGCAAGCATATAATTCCGCTCGCAACCAATGCACCTGGGCCATAAGGCAAGCCAAGGCCAGATACTATCAAACCGCCTTGGCCTCATCCTGGGGCTCTGCCCGAGCTTTCTGGGATAACATTAAGGAGCTTAATGGGAAAACCTGCTCTCACCCCCTTCTCAGATGGTTATTAATGGTGCAATTAATACTGACCTACCACATGTTGCTGACTGCCTCAACACAACATTTTCTGACCTAAGTGCAGTCCTTCCTGCCCACTTCTTCAATCCTATCCATGCATCCAACTGCCCTGCTATTGCTTGACCCCCATTTCTCTTCCGGACCATATCTCCCTGAGATGCCAAGTCACTCCTCTTAAAAGCCCTCACCTCCTGCTACCCTAGTTGTGACCCCCTTGATGCCAGGATTCTCTGCCTAACACTTGATGTCATGTTAGCCCCCCTTACTGACCTTCTTAACCGATCCCTATGCCTCGGTCAATTTCTGAACGCATGGAAATTGGCCTAAATTACCCCTAGCCATAAAAATGGAGACTGCACATTACCAAACAACTACAGACGTATCTCCATCCTCCCCCCGCAAAGCCCTGGAGAAAGTAGTATCCACCCAACTCATGGATTATCTATCCAAGTACAACAAACTATACCCAGAGCAGTATGGCTTCTGCCCTGGTCACAGCACCACTACAGCCTTATTGGAGTTCTCCCACCAAATACACTCTGCACTTAATGCTGGGGAGATCGCTGGGGCAGTGTTCATTGATCTATCCAAGGCCTTTGACACTATGTCACCCACTATTGCTTGACTCCCTCCGACAGCTTGGTGTTACTACTGGCCCTCTGGCCTGGTTCTCCGGCTATCTCCATGACAGATCCCAACTGGTCAAAACAAATGATATTCTATCAACTGCTCTGCCTGTACACTCTGGGGTCCCTCAAGGCTCCATCCTGGGCCCCACATTGTTCAGTCTCTTTCTAAACACCCTCCCCAGCTCCTGCGCAGGCAAAATGCTTCTATACCCTGACGACGCAGTCCTTGTTGCCTCACACCCTGACCCACTCACACTCCAGAGCTCCTTGCAACTCACCTTCAGCCAAGCAGAAAAGTGGCTCCTCAACCATCGTCTGGTTCTGAGCCTCAAGAAGACAAAATCTATGTTTTTTGCACACCGCCAAAGTAACTCCAGAAATGCTCCCCTTCGCATCATCCCCAGCACCCTACATACCCTTGAACAGGTATCAACACACAAATACCTGGGCATCACCTTCGACTTAGCTTTCTCCTTCCATGCCCATCTTAGCTATCTGTCCTCTGCCATGAATGCCCAGATTGGACTCCTCTACCGCCACAAAGACTGCCTCCCTGAGTTTGCCCAACTGCTGGCCATCACCTCCTCTGTACTGTCTTTGGTTGATTATAGACGCCTTACCTATGCAGCTGCTGACCCCACTGCCCTCACCAAAGTCCAGACCTCTATCAACAAAGCCTGCAGGCTCCTGACTGGTGCCCCTAGCAGAACCCACACATGCCAGCTCTACTCCACCTCGAACCTACTCACTTTTGAAGAACGCCTGCAATACCACACATGTATACTAGCAAAAAAGACTCTACTTGAGCTCTCCCCCCAGAAGTCGCCACATCCCTTAAACAGGCCTCCCATTCGGTCGTCACCCAAAACACAACAAAAACCACCTTCCAGGTGCCAAGAACCAGAACCTCCACTACAGAGCACCATCCTAGTATAACTCCCTCCCCACACACATTACTAACATCTCCAAAAAATCAGACCCTTCAAAATCGCCCTACGCAAACACCTCACTGACACTAGATGTAAATGCCATTATAGGGCCCTTACCGAGTGCGTTTCTGACAATCTGCAAACTAGACCCCAGGCAACCACCACCTACTACTCCTAGTCTCTTATAGTATTACGTATGTACTAGCTTACTTAGAATAGCTTCTTGTAGCCTGTACACTATGCACTGTAACCTGTGTGCTCCACTGTGTCACTGGAATTGCTTAGTTTTTGTATGCTCTTCTGTAACCTATATTGTTCACTGAAATGCCTTGCTTTGTATACTCTTTTGTATCTCACCTGTATTGTTCTCCACTGTCTTACTCCACCAATATGTTGTCTACCCTCCCTGTGACGAGGTGCCTTTGTGAATGAGTCTTTGACTCAAAGGTTGTAAATCCGAATTGTGAGTAAATAAATAAATAAAGTAAAAAAATATGTTTACATCAATGGGAAACTTTACCTAAGATAATCACTTCCTCTTTTCATACGTTTGCTTAAATGAGCCTCTAACAAAAAAAAAATATAATTTCTTTCCTTTCAAATTAAACAGACTGCAGCATTTTGTAGCTCTTAAAAAAAAAAAAAAGAAAAAAAAACATACAAAACAAATCAAGTTTAGAGCAACTAAATTTTAATGAAATATTTCAGGGGAAGGGTAGAACATGTTACTGCTGTCAGAACAAACTGCCTCTCTTCTTGATTATAATCTATGACCTGTACAATTGTACAATCCCTAAATGCATTTGAACTTAAATACACTGGTGTTACTGTAGGTCATTGGTGTTTGATGATGTGTCAAATACATTGAACCTGATATCTCTTATCTACTGCACTTTTCACAGAAGGATTCACATTCCTGTCCTATTTCCTAGAACTCTCAAGTAACCCTCTAGGTCTATTACGTGCATCTGCATTGCATACCTGTGTGATGAGAGGGTTACATTTCTAAAGCAGCAGTTTTTCTCAGGGGCAACAAATTTCAACATATAGTTTTTTGGATACAAATAGAATTACTGCATTTCTGCTACATCCTTGCTGAGCACTGTCTATATCTTTTTCCATAATCACTGCCAGCCTTTTTAGCAGCCCCCCATCTGGGTGCTGCTGATATTTTCACTAGCTTTTATATAAACTATAAGACCTGACAGGGTGTGAGGTGTTGGGACACACACCCACCTAGTCTATGGCTTTCACATCCCCTGGAATTGTGGGTATCACACAGCACCACATACCCTGAAGGGCCTTATTGCACTTAGAAAATGGGTTGTGTTGGGGTGTTGTGTGAGAAGTGCCTGAATAGCACTGTGTGAGCAACAGCTGGTTGTAAAGGCAAAAGAGATGAGCAGAGTCAAAGGATTACATTATTGGTGAGGTAAGCTGCGAGCAAGGAAGTTTAAGCTGCATACCAGCTCCTTTTTTTACCATCCAGTGTTGCCTGATAAATGTATGGGTAGAGAAGCTGTCAGTTAACCACAGGTCACTATTTCTCTTATCTATTTTCTAACACCTGCTACTTATTAGCTGCTTCACTTTAGGGCATCCCCTTTTGTGCGCAAGGTGCATGGCTGCTGTACTCCCTCAGTGTGCCTGCCCTCTCCTACCGACATGCTACTCCTCTTTCCCTGCTTGCCCTCCTCGTCAGCCTCTACCACCCCCTCCAGCTTCTTCCCCATCTTCCCCTTTCCTACCCTAGCCCTCTGCCCCCTAACCCTCTCCCACTCTTCCCATGCTGTCACTTTCCCCTGGCATCCTGGGTGTAGCCTCTCACAATTTCTTTGGCTCCACCTTGAAGCCATCTGGCTCTTCCTCCTTCCCTGTCTTCACCCTCCCACCAGACCACATCCTCTTCCTCTGAGCAGTCTGTGGGCTCACTCAGGTGTCTTGGATACTTTTGCGTATGGTGGCAGGTGATGTTGAGATAAATCCTGGCCCTTCTTCCCTTGCCTCCACCCAGCTTCCCAAGGGGCTAACAGTGGCCTACTTTGACATCCACAGCCTTCTCCCCAAGCTGGATCAGTTGCAACCCCTTATGCTAACCCTCCAACCTGACAGCATGGTCATCTCTGAATCCCCACCTACAAGATCTCTGATGCTTTTGTAGCTCACCCTGGTTAGTCAATTGCTATGCAGGATTGAGCAAAAAGGGGTGGCATAGTTGCTATCTGCCTGTCCTCTCACATACAATTTAAGCCTGTGTTTGCCATCACCCCTCCGCCTCTTATGAGCTGCTCCCTATTAAACTCTCCATCCCTTTCTCTGCACCCATGATCATTGCCGGGGTCTACTGCTGCACTGGCTCAAACCCTGCCACTATCAAAAGCTCTTCTCTACCATCTCTTCTCTCTCCATTTTAGGTGAACTACTTATTCTGCGTGACTTCAGCATTAACTGCCATTCCAATTCCACTCATAAGCTCTATCAAAACATTCCATCCCTGCAACTCTCTCAGTTGATCTCTCATCCTACACATCTTAATCTTGAAATCTACACCACTTGCTCCTTGACTGGATACTAGTAGTCTCCCCGATGCCATCAGTAACCATCATATGGTCTTCTGTGTGTGTGCAAAATCCATCAACCCAATGTTCCAACCAATCTCATCCATATTCGCTCTTTGTCTACATGCCGTGTTGACCTTATTTCCACTGATTGGTCTTCTATACCTGCAGCTGGGAATATTAACTCTGCCGTCCACATTTTCCAGTCAATATTAATGGCTATCAGGGAATCCCATGTCCTGCTTGGGAGAACCAGGGTTAGAGGTTCTTACCTCCCATGGATTACTGCTGAACTTTCTGCCTGCCTCCAAGCAAGGGACCTGACCTAGCTGGCTCACAAGGCCGCTGGCTCCCCTCTTAATTTGGTTAAATATCAGACCCTCTGTGATGCCTGCATCAGAGGTTCCAGGCTTATGAAATTTGAATATTTTGCAGCCACACTCCAGAACAATCTAAGATACCCCTTTATATTCTGACACAGAAAATTAGTTTTGTTGTTGTATTGGTTCTTGTGACAAAAGATCCAGAAAAAAGAGATGATTTGATACCTTTTATTGGACCAACATTGATGTTACAAAAGAAAACAGGTGCTTTAGCTTTTGGACTACATTGAGTCCTTCATCAGAAACTAATGCCAGTTGTTTTGGAAGAATACATTCTACTAACACCCAGATCATACATAAAAGACAGAAAAAAAAACAATTGTAAACATTCTATTGGCCGAAAATCCATTCAAAGATCAACTGAGAACTATATGGGAAGTACACAGTTTGACTGTCATCCAAGAAGGCATTTCAAGGTCAAATGTCAACAAGCCAGATAACAGACCAGCCCGGCAGTACTGAGGGTTGAGGTGCTGGATACCACACCTCGCATCACACCTGCGACCCGGGTTTGGAAATGAGCCCAGGCTGCCGGGGGGCAGCAGGGGAGGGAAAGGATCAAGCATCCGGAGGATAGCTCTCCCTTCCTGGGGAGGGCTTGGGGTTCCACTGCTCTGTAGAGGCACCTGGTGGCAGTTGGATGCAGTGCAACTAGCAGTGGCACACATCACGGGGAGAAGCTTGGCGGGCAGTGGCATGTTGTGCCCAGCCCACACAACATAACCCCATTGTGTCATGCACTAGATGGCAAGAGTTTGTGCACATAAAAGGAACAGGCACAACACCGACTACCTAGTAAATGAGATACTGTACCTAAAATGTACATGTATGAACATGCATCTGTATATAAGCTTTACCCTATACCACCAACCCACCTCCCACTCTAATTTTTTTGGGTGAAACCAATATATTGATAACCAATTAAAAGGGATTCTATATCCATTTAGTATAAAACGTACAACAAAAACACAGTGTACTACCATTATACGTCCATTCATTATTCATGAAGTTGGTGAAAGTTTAAGTAGTGTAATGTGACATAAAACCTAAATCAGTGTTCATACCGTCTCCCACCATATTGAGAAGTAAAATGAGCTTGATCTCGAAAGCCTGCCTGTGTTGTGTATTTTTGAAATGTCCTTTCAAAACCAGGACTGACATATCTGAGATGGAGTGATCAGACTGAGAGAAATGTCCTACTGTTTTTTCCGTAATCTTCACTTTAATAGTATGTTTGTGTGAGTTCATTCAGGTGCAGAGAGATTGTCCTATCTCTCCCACATACCTTGTTTGTGGACATCTCTTGCATTGAATGAAATAAACATTCCGAGATGCACATGTATAATTCCCCTGAGTCCTGAATTGTTTGTTCTGTGGAGTATTAATGCAATCGGGAGTAGAAATGTGCTCACATATCTTACATCTGGTGAGACCACAGGGTCTTGTACCATTCAGTGTTATGCTGTTTTGTTCTGGTGCAAGTTTACTCCTAACAATCAGGTTGGTTAAATTAGGTGGTTGCTTAAAAGACAGTAGTGGTAATTTTTGAAAAATAAATTTTAGGGTCCCATTCTCGCTGAATATTGGTTGGAGGTCCTTAATAATTTCAAATAGAAGTTCAAGGTCAGGATGATATGTGAATACTAGGAGTATTCTGTTGGTGGCAGTCCTTTGTTTATACTGAAGTAGTTGTTCTCTTGGTACCTGCATTGCACGTTCTACCACTCTGTCAAATTCTCTGAAAGAGTGTCCCTACCCAATAAAGTTTTTTTTCAACATGGCCAAATGTGTATCTCTGTCCTCGTCACTTGAACAGGTACTGTGATATCGAAGTGCCTGACTGTACATTACATGTTTTTTGTGGCTTGGATGATTACTTTTTCTATGCAAGTATCTTTGTCTGTCTGTGGGTTTCCTGTAAATGAATGTCTGCAAGGTTCCATCCTTGATAGAGACTATGTTGTCCAGAAAATTAACACTGGTGGCAGAATATTCCAGGGAAAGTTTTATGGATGGGTGGAGGTTGTTAAGTTCCTGATGGAACTCCTTGAGTGTGTCTGTGCCCTCTGTCCAAATTGTAGACAGATCAATATAACAGAAATAAGTGAGTGGTTTGTGTGCAGTGGCTTAAAATATTCCTTATATTCTGGAA
Source organism: Neoceratodus forsteri (assembly GCA_016271365.2). Taxonomy (NCBI): domain Eukaryota; kingdom Metazoa; phylum Chordata; order Ceratodontiformes; family Ceratodontidae; genus Neoceratodus; species Neoceratodus forsteri. Next base: position 32,933,055 of record CM057456.1, read on the forward strand.
GGTCATCCATTCCCTATTCTCCCCCTAGCTCAGTTTTTCTCCCCTATCCTCAGACTTGATTACTCCTCTGTCTCTGACCCTTCTGAAGTCAGTTCTTCCTTCAACACCTTTTACTCTCCCATGCATGCACCCTTCTTTTCCAGTCCCCGCCCTCTCCTCTGCTCCTTTTCTTCCTCCTTCCCCCACATTTTCCTTTATACCCAGCATGCTGTCTGCCTCTTCCAATGCTCTACTAGCCCTAAACCCCCTCAAGTGTTTAAATCTTCTGGGCTTTGACCCCAGACTCCTTCACTGTCTGTTCCTGACATTGATGCTCCTATCATAACCAGGGTTAGAGGTTCTCACCTCCTGTGGATTATTGTCAAGCTTCTTACCTGCCTCTGAGCAAGAAAGCTGGTCTGGCAAGCTCACAAGTCCTCCTCTATGTCTGATTCTCCTGAAATCCCTTCTTCTTTCAACAGCTTTTCACTTCCCATGCATGTACCATTCTCTCCCACTTCCCTCCCTCTCTCTCCCTGCTCTTCCCCTTCCTCCTCCACCTTTTCCTTCATGTTCAGCATGCTGCATGAGTTGTTTAAAGCTCTGTAAGCCCTAAACCCCAAGTGTCTAAATTCTCATGATCTTGACCCCAAATTCCTTCATTGTCTTCTCCTGCCTTGCTGCTCTTATCACATCCATCCTTAACCTCTTATTCTCTGTAAGTGTCCTCTCTAAAGTTTGGAAGTGAGCTACTATCATCACTCTTCCCAAAAAGGGGCCAACTCCTCTTCAAGGAACTATTACCTGACCTGTCATCTCCCTACCCTTTGCTAAGCTTCAGAAACCCTTAGTCCTCTCAAAACTCTCCCCCATTTTTATCTTCTTCTTCACTCCCTTCCACTATGGTTTCAGGAAGTCATACTCTATGTCCTCCTCTCTTCTCCAGTTCACTGATTACATTCTGAGGGAGATGGACCAGGGCCTGATTACCACTGCACTCTTTATTAACTTGGCCAAGGCTTTCAACACAGTTGCACCCCCCTTCTCCTGGACAGTTTAAAAGGTTTGAGTCTCTTTGACTATTCATTTTTCTGGTTCTGCTCCTACCTCAAGGGCAGACCCTAAGCTGTCCATGTTGGAGGCACACTCTTCCCCCATCTGCTCAGGCATTACACAAGGCTCTGTCATTGGCCCAATCCTAGTTTCCATTTTTTAAATGACCTCCCAAAGCTATGTTCTTCCTCAGCCATCCACAAGTATGCCAATGATACTGTGCTTTCTGTTTCTGGTGCCATTATCTCTGACCTGGCTGCCGGCTCCAGTTGGATTTCTTTCACATCCAGCTCTGGTTCCAAGTGAATCAACTGTCCCTGAGTGCCAAGAAAATGGTCTTTATGAACTTTGGCACCAGACAACGGCTACTGAGACTCTCAACTCTCCACTCCATCATACCTTTTGCTGTGATTGTAGATATCTCCTCCTTTAAATACATCAGGGTCTGACTGGACCATCACCTTTATTTGTTGCATTATGTGAGCACCATCTACCAGAGCCTCAATCCCAAACCTGGGGCCCTGGACAGGAATAAAGCATTAACCCCACTTCTTGCATGAAGAGAAATCATCTTAAAGATGAGCCTCCCCATCTTCAACTATGGCAACATCATGAACAGTGCTGCTCCCAAACGCATCCAGGAAAGACTGGACCCCTATTTCACTCCTTCTGCCATTTCTCCCTGGACTGCCCTCTTTGTAAACCTCCCCCCCGCCAACACTGCTCCCTCTACACTTCTCTTGCTCTCCCCTCTCTCAAAGCCACATGCCTTTTTCATTGTGCGTCCCTTATTTCCAAATTCTGGCTTGGCTCCCTGCCTTCTTATCTTAGTTCCCTTCTCTCATGTCCCTCCTTTTCAATGTTCTCCCTTTGTAACACTGACTCTCGTTCACTTTTCCTTCTTTATGTAAAATCCTCTGCAGATCAAGTAGCTTTGTTCTTCAGATTCCCTAAGAGCTGGTCTGTTCTCCTTCCTGCTATTCAATGCATTTCCTCCCTGTTGCTTCTCTTAAAATCCTCTTTTTGACTTCTTCACTCACTTCTGCAATTGCCCCAACCCATATTATAAAAAGGCTCTCAGAAATGCTGTAATCTGATTGGCTGTTAGGATTCCAACAGCCCTACATTAATCCATGTTATACTGTCATGTACAGCCTGATCACCATGGCACATGGATTCTTCCTGTCAGCATTCCATCCCTAGCAGAGCTGAATGTGTGGAATGATGCATTCTGATTTTGAACCAGTATTCTTAAACTGCTGGTGGAAGAACTATTTTATTAAAAATCTCCCTCTAAATGAGGAAAACATACATAAAGGATACTTTTAACACTTTTCTTTTGGAAAACATTTTTATAATAGCAATAAGGCACTCCCAGGAGTTAGATTAACAGTCAGTTAATCACCCCCTAGGGGCAATATGGCACTTGGCTGTGCCTTGTGCCACATTACACCCCTAGGGGGTGATTAACAGACTGTTAATCTAACCCCTGGTCATACCTTATTGCTTAATAAGCCCTCCCCTTTTACTGCACTAAATGTAATACTTGTGATCTGTTGTCCCCTGGGGTTGCCTCTCCCATGATTGCATATTAATAGCCTGTGTTTTGTAATTGTACTGCTAGTGTTGTCTGCGGTCACAGGTGTACTATATCATCATAGAGCAGCTTGTAACTGATTATACCGCTATACCTCTTGTACCATTACTGCACTATGTTTTAATTTATTATCCTTGCACTTTATTACTGTATTGCTGTTTTGCACTGTTGTTCCCTTCTCCCCTCCCTCAGGATGCATCCTGAAATGACCTGCAACCAGCTGACTACTATATGTGTTTCCTGGTTAAACATTTGAAATAAATAAATAAAAAAATATCCATTTTCCTTTTATTTTATTTCATTCCTGAACTAAGATAAGTGTTTGTTATTTTATTTTTTAAAGTTCTTGTTCCGTTACCAAGTCCACTGTGAATATTAAAAAAAAAAACTTGATGTTATTCTGTGCTGTTAACTATCAGAAATGTGTTAGCACCATCTTAATACATTTACAGTATTAATCTAATTTTTACTTTTTCTCAGTTGATGTTTTTTTGCAAATTGACAATTGTGGCCATATTTATTGATTTGTACTTAATTACAATATTAGAACTGAAACTGTTTTAAAAATATTTGAGGAAATTAAAAACACAATGATGATGAATCTAACGATGTCAAAAATGAATTCTTGCCAAAAACCTATGTGATGAATATGTTGCTGACTAACAATACTAAGCAATATCGTGACGACAGGGAAGTTGTGTTGGGATAACGCCACCAGGGGTGATTAGGCATGAGGCTGCAGGCTGAGTGTGACTAATCACCCCAGAAGTGACGTTATCCCAGCACAACACACACCCTGGAGTGCATTATTGCTATTATACAATGGCTCATTTGTAAAAGCAAACAGAAAAATGATGAAAAAGTACTTTTAAAGTACTTTTTTTTGTCAATTTATGAATGGATAGGGTTACTTTATAAAACAATAGTGCTGATTTAGCCACCAGGTAGAGCTTATGTGTTTTCTGAGTGACTGAAATTCCCTATAGGAACTTTGTCTATGCAGTCTGTCACACTATCTGCACTGATGTTTATGCTGCTTGCCCCCCCCCCCCAAACACACTTCATGGTAGCACTGAAGTAGCAAAAGATAAGATTTTGAGTCCTCCCTCAATATCGTGGCTGAAATCTTCTGAAGGGGTAAGCAACTGAAGAACATTTTTTCTCACATGCTCTGTTTCTATGACACGGACGGTGTGAGGAGGCTGAGAGGGACGGGTGTTTCATTTGGCAGTGTGAACTGTGTGGAGGTGCTTACTTCTAAATAGGTGATGGCTTTCAGTTTGAATTTTTTTTAGTTAAAAAAAAATGCTTGTGTCTCCTGTGTTCACAGAGTGGAGAGTGCTAGCAGGGTGGGGGACTGCAGTGAAGCCGATCACAAAGACGGGTTTCAGTTGGCTTGTTTTCTTATTAGAAAATAAAGTTTTTGGGACAAGTTATTTTCTGTGTTATGGGAGGGAGGGACTTAAACTGAGAGGGGTTTCACTTGTGTCTCCTGTGTTGACAGAGTGGAGACTGCTAGCGGAGGGGGGAAGGAGTTGCCATGATGCTGATCACAGATGGCTTTGAAGGATTGCAGTAAAGCGGGAAGAGGAAGCCAGTCATAGTAATGGCTAGCGCAGCGATTGTTTTAATATTTTATTCGGTCTTCTGTGTGCTGGGGCTAGATCCTGATGCTGTACTGGGATAACATCACGGGTCCAGCCCCAGAATGACCGATCAGTGCCCAGGATTTTTTCTTGCCATTGTATAATGCTGCTTTAAACAAGAGATGGCTTTTCATGACATGGTTGCTTTGCCAGTGGTAACACAATAAACAATACATTAAGTAATAATAATCTTTATTTATAAGAGTGCTTTACAAAAATTCCAAAGTGCTTTCTAAAAGAACTGGGAACAGAATTAAAACTGTGATACCTAGAAGGCAGAGCAGCATAAACAAGTTTTGAGTCTGCTTTTAAAAGGATCAGTGTCTTAGCAGAAACGGGTTCCAAAGCTAGGGAGTGTATGTTGAAGAAGTTCAGTCACTGTAAGTAAGCAGCCTGGATGAAGGGATGGACAGAAGATGCAAGCCTGAGGAGCGCAGACTACGATGAGGGGTGCAGTAGTGCAGTAGGACATGTCAATAAGGAGGGGACAGGCCGAGGCACAACTTGGAAGCCAGGAGGACTTTGAGGTCGATTCATGGCTAAACAGGTAACGAGTGAAGGGTGGCCTGAACTGGAGTAATGTGCACAGATTTTTTTGGTTTCGGTATGCAATTGGGTTGAAGCATTTTGACTGAGTTATAAGTGTGAGATTTTGTTGGATGGCAGACCTGCCAGAAGTGAACTGCAATATGGTAGTGCTGGTACCTTAATTCAGACAGAAGTAAACCTTGGCTATATTTTGCAGGTGGTAGAAGGTGGCTTTAACTGAGTTCTTGATGTGGTTATCCATTTTTAGGGTTGGGTCAAACTGGACTCTCAGGTTGTGATGAAATAACTTGGAATTTCAGCAGAGGAACCAAGCTGGAGGGTTATATAGGAGAGACTGAGTAACTTGATCTTGATTCTGGTGTCACAAATGAGTAGTGTTTTTAGTATTTAGACAGAGAAAATTTGGGGTCATCCAGGTTTGGATATCGTTTAAGCAGTATGATTAGTGATAAGAGTCCGCTGCAAGGTCACTGTAACAGGAGTGTAACATTTTGTATCATTTGCATAAATATGGTAGAAAAGACAATGAGTGGTGATAATGTTAGCCAATGGAGCCATGTAGAGAAGAAACAGGAGAGGCCCCCAAAATAGGGCCTTGAGGAACACCCTGTGAGCTGCAGAATATCTACAGTGATATTCGTGCAAAAGTTTACCAGTAGTGTGGTATACCAAGCTTTGTGAAAGCATGGTACCCACTGAATAACATGCATACCGCTACTGCGCAATGACGCACGGTGTGTGGTACAGTTAAACTTTTGTGTGATTACCACTGTATATAAACAATTAAAAAGTTGCTCTGGTAGGGAATATAGAGCCTGGTTTTGGTCTTAGTTTATAAAAAAGTGAATGAACTGCCCTAGTCACTCATTTCAGTGACTAGGAAGTTCAATGTTGGTACTTGGAAGGAATCTGTTCACAGTTTAGAATCAGGACCCTTCCCTTAAGAGGCTGCTTAGTAGACCCTGAAATCACCAAAGCACTGTAGAACAAGCATTTGTCAATGCTGAATGTTTGCTTGCTGGCATTGGCATTGGTAGTGTAGAAGTTACAGAGCTGCATAATAGGAATGGCAGCGAAGTATTGAACTGAAGCCAACCACACCACCACCCTGCAGAGAGTGACAGGCATTGGGGTGTGCCTTTGGGTCGTCAGGCATAACGACCATGCCATTTCACCACACCCTACCCTGCAGACACTGACAAGTGTCATGGTGTGCCTTGGGGTCTTTGGCCCTCATGTGCACCCCATTCCATCAGCAAATACGGTGAGATGGGTGCGGTATAGGAGAATGGGTGAAGTTTAGTCCAAGAGTCCCGAGGCACACCCTGATGCCTCTCACTGGCTGCAGGGTGGGTGGGGGTGGAATGGTATGAGCATAACAGGCAAGAATCCCAAGTCACACCCCTGATGCCTGTCATTCTCATAGGGTGGGCGTTATGGTCGGAAACCCTAATGCCTCAGGCATTCGCTGGTATTTTCACCCAAATTTTCAACATGTTTTTTCTGAGACCCTCACCATGAACAGTGGCAATATCAGTTTGTTAGCCAAAACTGCTTTTGCACAGTGATCTGTGATTTGGCACCACAGGTGCAAAACACATTCGAACAGGATGTGAAAAATGACAGCGGTACTGTTCATAGGGAGGTGTAAAAATGGCAATGTTGAAAATCTGCTGAAATCTTAAAAACTGTGAAGTCACAGCGTGCATAGAAACTGTGCAATGCACACCGTAATGTAACTAGTTTGGGAATTTTTACAGCAGATTGTCAACACAGGCATTTTGGGACCTCCGATCATGAACAGTGTCAGTGTGGTTTTCTGTTGCTATGTTTCTTGCCTGTGGCATGCATATATGCACACTGCGTGCTCATGCAACTTCTCTCCTCCACACTGTCACGGCCGACGGTGGTGCCCAATACTCGCCGGCTCCACGCCCTAAAGGATTCAGGTGCCACGCTGGGAGCCCACCCCAGCGTGGCAAAATTATAATGGCCGACGGGGTGCCCAACCCTCGTCGGCTCCACTGTATCTCCTCCACCCCCATGCTGTCACCGAGGGGTGCCCAATCCCGTCAGCTTCACTGTCTCCCCCGAGGGGTGCCACGCTGGGAGCCCACCCAAGCGTGGCAACAGATAGCATGGCCGATGGGGTGCCAATCCCCATCGGCTCAACGCCCCCAGCCATCCTTCTGCCACACTGGGAGCCCACCCCAGCATGGCAAACATCCCGCATCATCTTTTAAAAAAACTCTGTAAAGAAAACTGTCCTCGTAGTCTCCATGCACCCCCCCACAACCCGCACTCCACCACTGCGCACCCTGCCTCCCTACTACCCCCACCCCATACTTACCTCCGAGTCCGCACTTAATGCATCTTCGGGTGGACTGGGAACACGTCTGCACTCTTCAAAGCCGACCGCGAACTGAGGAAATGCCAGTAAGCTGTATAATGGGATAGACAGGGTTTTCAACTTTGTTGCATATCTCAGGCATTTTTTGGAATTTTTGCACCAAATTTTCAACATGGGGTTTTTGGGACCCCTCCTCATGAATTCTTGCACTGTCATGGCGTTACTCGGGCCCGAAGGGTGATTTCGCAGCCACTGTGAGAAATCACCTTTCTGGAATGATTAACAAAACGACACTGCCAGTGTTCATAAGGTGGGCTCTCAAAAAGCCTATTTTGAAAATTTGGTGGAAAAATTCCTAAAAATGACTGTTTTACTAGCATGCGTTGCGCAGTTCCTACGCACGCTTGTAAGTTTGCGAAATTTCAATATTTTCACTCCAGATTTTCAACATTGCCATTTTACCACACCTCCTTATGAGCAATACAGTTGTCATTTTTCACATCTCGCCCACAACATGTTTCTGCCCATGTAGCGCACAATGGCGCAGTCGGTGTGCGAAATCAATGTATGGGACATGTTAAGAAAATCACAGTAACACTGGTCATGAGCAGAGGTGTTGAAATGGCTATGTTGAAAATTTGGTGAAAAAATTCCCCAAAATGACTGTTTTAGGAGCGCATGTTGCGCAGTTCCTACGGATGCTGGCAAGTTTGCGAATTTGTAATATTTGCACACCAGATTTTCAACAGTGCCATTTTACCGCACTTCCTTATGAGCAGTGCAGATGCCATTTTTCACATCTCACCCAAAATGTGTTTCTGCACATGTAGCGCACAATGGTACAGTCGGTTTGCGAAAACAATGTTTGGGACAGATTAAGAAAATCACAGTGACACTGGTCATGAGCAGAGGTCTTAAAATGGCTATGTTGAAAATTTGGTGACAAAACTCCATAAAATGACTGTGTTACGAGTGAGAATTGCACAGTTTCCATGCACCCTCATATGCTCGTGAATTTGTAATATTTTCAGTCCAGATTTTCACCAGTGGCATTTTTCCACACCTCCTTATGAACAGTACAGCTGTCATTTTCCACAATATGGCCGAAATGTGTTTTCACACTTTCAGTGCAGAGATGCATGGTCGCTGTGGGAAATCATTGTTTGGGACGGATAAAGAAAATCACACTGACACTGTTCATGATTGGAGGTCCCAAAATGCCTGTGTTAACTATCTAATGTAAAAAAAAAAAACAAACTAGTTACATTACGGGTGTGCATTGCACAGTTTCTATGCACGCTCGTGACTTCACCAGTTTTTTTAAGATTTTCACAACAGATTTTCAACATTGCCATTTTTTACACCTCCCCATGAACAGTACCGCTGTCATTTTTCACATCCTGTTCGGAATGTGTTTTTGCACCTGTGGTGCCAAATGCCATAGTCGCTGTGCAAAAGCAGTTTTCGGCTAACAAACTGATATTGCCACTGTTCATGAGGTGGGTCACAAAAAAACCATGTTGAAAATTTGGAGTGAAAATACCAACGAATGCCTGAGGCGTTAGGGTTTCTGACCATAACGGCCCACCCTGTAGAGTATGACAGGCATCAGGGGTGTGACTTGGGATTCTTGCCTGTCATGCTCATACCATTCCACCCCCACCCACATCCTGCAGCCAGTGAGAGGCATCAGGGTGTGCCTTGGACTCTTCGGGCCCAAACTTCACCCCATTCTCCTATACCTCACCCATCTCACCGTATTTGCTGATGGAATGGGGTGCGCATAAGGGTCAAAGACCCCAAGGCACACCGTGACACCTGTCAGTGTCTGCAGGTAGGGTGGTGAAATGGCGTGGTTGTTATGCCCGACCACCCAAAGGCACACCCCAATGCCTGCCACTCTCTGCAGGGTGGTGGTGGGGTTGGCTTCAGTTCAATACTTCGCTGCCATTCCTATTATGCAGCTCTGTAACTTCTACACTACCAATGTCAGTGCCAGCAAGCAAACATTCGGCATTGACAAATGCTTGTCTTTATCTGTCCCGAACAATGATTTCCCACAGCGATCACGCATTTCTGTGCTGAAAGTGTGAAAACACATTTCGGCCATGTTGTGGAAAATGACAGCTGTACTGTTCATAAGGAGGTGTGGAAAAATGCCACTGGTGAAAATCTGGACTGAAAATATTACAAATTCATGAACTCACGAGGGTGCATGGAAACTGCGCAATGCTCACTCGTAACACAGTCATTTTATGGAGTTTTGTCACCAAATTTTAAACATAGCCATTTTAAGACCTCTGCTCATGACCAGTGTCACTGTGATTTTCTTAATCTGTCCCAAACATTGTGTTTACACACCGACTGTACCATTGTGCGCTACATGTGCGGAAACACATTTTGGATGAGATGTGAAAAATAGTAGCTGTACTGCTCATAAGGAAGTGCGGTAAAATGGCACTGTTGAAAATCTGGTGTGCAAATATGACAAATTCGCAAACTTGCCAGAGTGCGTAGGAACTGCGCAACGTGCGCTCCTAAAACAGTCATTTTGGGGAATTTTTTCACCAAATTTTCAACATAGCCATTTTAATACCTCTGCTCATGACCAGTGTCACTGTGACTTTCTTAACATATCCCATACATTGATTTCGCACACCGACTGCGCCATTGTGCGCTACATGGGCAGAAACACGTTTGGGTGAGATGTGAAAATGACAACTGTACTGCTCATAAGGAGGTGTGGTAAAATGGCAATGTTGAAAATCTGGAGTGAAAATATTGAATTTCGCAACTTACAAGCGCATGTAGGAACTCAGCAACATGCTCTTAAAACAACAGTCATTTTAGGAATTTTTCACCAAATTTTCAAAATAGCCATTTTAAGACCTCTGCTCATGAACTGTGTCACTGTGATTTTCTTAATGTGTCCTGTACATTGATTTCGGGCACCGACTCGCGCATTGTGCGCTACATGGGCAGAAACACATTTTGGGTGAGATGTGAAAAATGACAGCTGTACTGCTCATAAGAAGGTGTGGTAAAATGGCAATGTTGAAAATCTGGAGTGAAAATATTAAAAATTTGTGAACTTACGAGCGTGCGTAGGAACTGCGCAACGCACGCTCGTAAAACAGTCATTTTTAGGAATTTTTCCACCAAATTTTCAAAATAGGCTTTTTGAGAGCCCACCTTATGAACACTGGCAGTGTTGTTTCATTAATAATTCTGGAAAGGTGATTTCGCACAGTGGCTGCAAAATCACCCTTCGGGCCCGAGTAACGCCATGACAGTGCAAGAATTCATGAGGAGGGGTCCCAAAAACCCCATGTTGAAATTTTGGTGCAAAAATTCCAAAAAATGCCTGAGATATGCAACAAAGTTGAAAAAAACCTATCTATTCCATTATACAGCTGACCGGCATTTCCTCAGTTTGCGGTCGGCTTTGAAAAGTGCAGACGTGTTCCCGGTCCACCGAAGATCGTCGCGCCGGACTCCGGAGGTAAGTATGGGGTGAGGGGGTGTGTGGGGAGGCAGGGTGCGCAGTGGGTGGGTGCGGGTTGTGGGGGCAGGGAGACCAAGTAGGACCGCTTTTTTCTTACGGGATTTTTTTGTTTTAAAAGACAACTGGACGCTTGCCATGCTGGGTGGGCTCCCAGCATGGCAGAAGGATGACTGGGGGGGCATGGAGCCGATGGGGGATTGGGCACCCCTGTCAGTCATGGCATCTGTTGCCATGCTGGGGTGGGGTGGGCTCCCAGCGTGGCACCCTGTACTCGGGGTTGGGGAGACACAGTGAGACGACATGGATTGGGCACCCCCATCGGCTATATGATAGCCACGCTGGGTGGGCACCAGCGTGGCATATGGAAACTGTGTGTTTTGGGGCGAGCACTGCCAACGGGGATTGGGGCACCCTGGCCGGCTATACAGTGTGTGCATTGGGGAGCAGCAGCATATGTGTGTGTGTGTGTATGTGTGTGTGTGTGTGTGTGTAGGGGGAGCACGCATGAGCAGGCGATATCTTATCGCTGCTCACTGAAGCGTAGCTCCCCCTTTCAACTGTATGCCACTGCATTTTGGAGCTGTCATAGACAGCTCCAGCAGACATTGGAGAACTGCGGCCGCGCCTGCAAACACACTGACTGAATTGGAAGAGGGCTGACACACCTCCGAAAACTCCGATGATGGCACTATGTTTCTTGCACATGCGTGCAAGCAAACATAATAAAAACAAGAGACAATGAAACTGCAGCAAATGTTGTTCTCCTTGCACAGCACACTACACAAGTGAAATGGTATGCCCTTCCTTCACTGGCAAAGTGAAGAAGCCATACAGCAACGATATCAATGCATGCATCACAGTGATATCACCTTCACAGATTCTGATAGGCTGCCAGAAAGCACTAGCAGAGCAAAACATTCTGAGGCATTTACAGCCCATGTTGGACCTTGTTTTTTTTCCATTTGAAAGATCAAAATTTACTAGATTAACTGAAATAGTACCTCTCATTTCTGAGAAATATCGCAATGTTTTATATTTCCTGAGATAGGGCTGCCAACTTAACATATCTCAGCTGAGGTACTTCCTGGGACTATCCATTCCATCTCTTGGTTTGGGTTTCCAGGATGTGGAGCATGGAGACAAGTAACCAATCAAAGATATTTCAGTAAGGGTAATTCTTGATGGTCCCAGGAGGTGTCCAGCTCTGAAGAGATTTTTTTTAATTTTTTTTTTATTTTAATGATATCTTGGAGAACACCTCTGAGCGGATGCTCATTTGTCGGTTCCACATCAGTTACAAGAAAAAATTGAACAGGTACATAGCATTACATTACAAGCAAGTATAAAATTGCACTGGTACAAAATAATATATTACAAGCTAGGTAGACAATAAATTGATGTGAATTACAATATTGGGATAGCATTTAGCTTAAGTTATAACATTTAGACACTGCTATGGCATTGATGAGAAGGTGCCTGCATCGGAGAGTTAAGCAAACTTGTGGGGGAAGAAACAGAGTGGAGAATAGGCACAGCTGTGGCATAGTGAAGTGTATGCCTGTGTAAGGGGTTAAGAACAGACTTGACAAAGGTTGGAGACAATGGGGCTAGGAGAACAGCAGACAGGGGAGCATGAGGGAGGGAACAGAGAGGGGAATGGGTGCCCAGTGGGGAGGGGAGGAGGTAGATGGGGGTGGTGGGACAATGAAGTACTGTGAAGGTAGGTGCCCCTAGGATTAGGTGGAACACAAAGTGCTACTGCTTTACAGTGGTCCAAATGTAGGAAAGTTGTTTTGGTCATCATGAATGGCCAATGCAGTCACATTTGTTATCTGTGGCAAGGTTCCACCTGTACTTATGCTTGAAAGCACCAATGGTTGTGGTATCGGAGATGGATGAAGGAAAGGCGTTGGTCCAGTGTGGTGCATGGCAGTAGAATGCACGTTGACTCTGCGCAGTGCAGCATCTAGGTTCACTGAAAATGTGGCTGTAGGTGCTTCTGGTCAGCCTGGCACTTACATGGTGCGTGATCAGATTATGGACTTCTGGTGGCATCAGATTTAGTGTAATTTTTTTGGCCAGTAGACAGGTACAGTACTTAACTCTGCTCTGCAGCTGGAGCCACCCTGCCCGTGAATACAGTTCACAGGTGTGTGTAAGCATTGCAGCACCTGTGAGGAGTCAGCAGGCCTTATTAAGGCCAGGGAGATGTGATGAGCCCTGAGTCCAGTGCAGAACCATAAACCACCAGGCCATAGTCAACAAGGGTAACAACTGAGCTGGTGATGGCCATGTTAAGTGCTTCATATGTAAGGCTGTGCTTGTGGCTGTGGAGTATCCCAATTCTGGAACTGATGGTCTTGGCTGTGGTGTCTATATGCTGTGCATAGGACAGGGTGGAGTCAAGGGAGATACTCAGGTACTTAAAGTGCTGCACGAGGTCCAGCACATCGCCACTGTTGTTCAGCATGGATAGTGGGAAGGTCTTGTGTTTGCTGTGGGTGCTGGAGTAGATCATAGTCTTAGTTTTTTTGTAGTTAAGGATTAGTCTATGCTCCTTAAACCATGTTTCAGCAGCAGTAAATCCTAATTGGAGGTCATTTTGAAGTACTTTGGGGTTGGGGTTGCAGGTGAAAATGATGGCATCATCAGCACACAATAGCATGTGACTGGTGCAAGAGCCTGGAAGTTTATTTAAGAAGCTACTGAAGAGGAGGGGCCCCAGTATTGATCCCTGGGGAACCCCTGAGCAGACAGGTTTGCTGTCTGAGATAATGTCCCCAATCTTGACCCACTGTGAGCGATTGCTGAGATAGCTGTTAAACCATACAATTGTATCAGGAGAGAGACCAGCATCGGCTAGCTGTTCAAGGAGGAGTGTGTGGTGAACCATATCAAAGGCTTTTGATAGGTCGATGAAGGTAGTTCCCACTAGCTCCCTTGATCCAGGGCCTGGTGGATATAGCCAGTGAATTACAACAGGGCAGTGATAGTGCTGTGTCCTGCTCAGAACCCATGTTGTTCCGGGCATAGGAGTTGGTGCATGTTCAGGTATTCCACAAGCTGATCTGCTGCTATCTGTTCATGTGCTTTGGAGAGTTGCAGGAGCATAGAGATCAGTCTGTAGTTGTTCTGTAGTGTTCAGTCTCCATTTTTGTGAACTGGTGTTACAGAAGACAACTTCCAGAGCTGGGGAACTGACAGTGGTGGAGGGATATGTTGATGATGGTGGTCAGGGGGCTTAGTACTTTTGCAAGTGCTATAGCGATGAATTTAAGGTCCAGGGTGTCTCCACTGTGCCTCAATTTGCCCAGCACCTTCTCAAGATACTTTCTAGCCTTGGTAGTGCTGACTTCTTTAAAGTAAAAAAGGGGACAGTTTCTCATAGGGGATTGATCACCTACTGGGTGCTTCTGGACTGGAGGGTCAAAGTAGTCTACTAGGAGCACTCCACTTAGGTCCATGAAGACAATATTTAGGGCATTTGCTATTTGAAGTGGATCCACTGTGGGTACATTGTTGACCAGGAGCATGGAGGGGGGCTGTTTTGCGATACTTGCCAGTAATATCACTGAGGTTGGCCCAGAAGGATTTGCTGCAGTTCCAGGAGTTGAAGAGAGCTTCCATATAGTAGGAGCATTTTGCTAGGTGGATAGCCTTGGTGCACTCATTTCTAGCTTTTTTATATAGTTGGATATTGGCAGCTGTACCATGTGCGTGTGTCTTTATTCACAGTTGGTCCTGAGCATTGAGTTGTAGTAGGAGTTCTGGCGTTATCCAAGAGCTGCAGGGAGCTTTAGATTTTCTTGTTTTCAAGGGGGCATGTTTATTGCAAGTGGCATTAAATTTTGTGATGAAGCATCCAAGTGCGATGTTTATGTCATTTGTTTCATGTAGGTCAGACCAGTCTAGGCCTTGAAGGTCTGCTTTGAGTTGTGGTAGGTGCTCTTTGAGGAGTACTCAGCTGGTTATGTTTCTGGGCAGGAGCTTGCTGAAGTCATTTTGCCAGGTGCAGGTAATGGTGACTGATCACTCAGAGAGTCAGGGAGGACAGTGGTGTTAGTGATGTGGGCTGGTCAGTTCGAGAGGATCCAGTCCAGCAGTGTGCTAGTACCAGTTTTGCAACTGACCCTTGTTGGGGTTGCCACCATCTGGGAAAAGTAGATAATCGCTAGAGCATCTCTCACTGTAGCAGCTGCGGGAGAAGGCCAGTTGATGTTAAAATCACTGAGAAGAATGATCTTGGAGTAAAGGCGCAGGGTGGTAATAAAGTCCATGAGGTCATTAGCACAGAAAATTGTTGTTTTGGGTGGGATGTAGACTGTGAGGATTGTAAGCACCATGTTGTGAATGCCCAGTAGGATTTTGATGGGTAGGATTTGCAGATTGGTGCTTCTGTTGGGGAGGGGAAGGATTTGCCCCTGAAGTGTGTCCTTTACGTAGACTACACAGTCCCCTCCTTTCTTCGAGGTATGGTCCTGCCTAAAAAAGGATGTATCCAGGTAGCACTATGGCAGAGTCCAGCACCTTGTGCGATAGCCATGTTTCCATGATCGAGAGGATATGAGGGTTGTGTTTGGTAACCCATATCTTTAGGTTGTCCAGTTTGGGCAGCAGACTTCAGATGTTTAAGGTGGCAAGGATAAGTCTTGCAGATTTTTATTGTGGTCTATTCTGAGAGCGAGGAGGGCCAGGGTTGGGGTGTGCGTTACCTGATAGCATTAGTAGTAGCAGTAGTAGGTGGTTAATGTGGTCCAGGAGTTTGTAGCTTCTTGAGCATTGCCACTTCCCTGATACCAGCATTTTAGTGGAGCTGTAGCGGGCAAGGAATCCATAGATGCACCAGACTGAGGAGGGATATTTAGGCCTGTGGTCCTGGGAACAATGTATGGAGTGCCCTTTCATAGAGTATGAGCTTGTCCAGGAGTCAGGAGAAGTGGTCATGCTATATGCATTGAGTACGGTTACCTGGGGGTGAGTTAGGGCAGCTGGCGGCAGCTTGCAGCTCAGGGGTCTGTGGGAGATGATAGTGCGAGCGAGACAAGGCACAATAAAATCCCAGGTTTTCAGGACTTAATAGTTCCTTTTTTAGGGTGGTCACATGTGGATGCATGTCCAGCAGGGCCAGGGTTAGGGTGAACATTGCCTGACATAAGCAGTAAAGTAGGATGATTCTGAGCACGCTTCCTTTAAGTTATTTGTAAAAAAGCCTATTGGATCTTCTGGGGCTGAGGCACCTTCTGTGTTCCAAGTGCAGTACTGTGAGCTTAAGAGGAGTAATTAGGGTGGGGTATGAGGCAGGGAACCCCAGCAGTAAGCCATCTCTGTGGAGGTGGCAGGAGCCAGTGACAGGACCAGTGGCCCTTGGTTAACAGTTTAAAATTACCTATGATAAAGCAGGGGTCATAATGGAGATTATGCTTGATAGTAGTATGGGATAGGGGAACCAGCATATCACTTTGTGAAGTGCCATTACTTAGAATCAACAGCAGTATGAAAGAGAGATTGGAGGAGGTGGACGTAGCCCATGTTCATAGAAGGCAGAGGAAGCAGGCAAATGTGCACAGAGTTGTGATGATAACAGCTGGGGAACAGAGTGTGTGATATGCCATATAGGATAGAATCCCCTAGTGGCAGCTGCATATAACCTACTAATGGTGGAGTGGACACAGTAAATTTCACTGCTACCAGAGATATAGCCCTCTAGTGGCTAGAAGATACAATCTGCTAATGGAAAGTTAGCACAAAAAAAAAAATCTGGGCAGCGGCTCCCAGGGCAATTTGACAATTTATATCACAGTAGTGTAGACATTAACCATTATTAAAAAACAAAATAGAATGCTGAATTCAATAAAGTATACAGAGCAGTAAATACAACCCAACAATATAAAAGTCTGTGCAAAATAAGCAGCTTAGGGAGATGAAAGCAGTAGCGAGGAAGAGGACAGGAGAAAGGTGTGGTGTCCAATCAAGGCTGAAGAAGTGAGATACAGAACTAAATCAGCCAGTGGAGACAAAAAGCACCAAGATTCAAGCCCAGTAGCTCCAAAAGCAAGGCTGCATCTCTGTGTCCATACCTGTGGGTCTCAGGGCTGGCTAGCAGTCAGGTAGTTCACTGTGAAAGAGCCCCCAGAGAAGGCACAGCTCTCACAGGACAGGTTGGAGGCAGATACTTGTTTAGGGCTAGTGGCCTGCGGAGGGGAGAAGAGACAGTCAATTTAAAGCAAAAAATACAAAGGCAGTGGCAGCTAATCCCCTAGGCCCCAGGAAGTTGGGAAGGTGGATTGCATAACAAAGGCTCTGCACAAAAGTTTGGCTAAAATTAATCCAAAAAGAGCTTTAACACCTTAGGCTATGAGGTTAGGGGACAATTAGCAAATAAAGCTACAGGGAAAAAAGAAAGAAATATCAGGGCAAAGGACAGAGATACTATAGGTAGCAGTGCTAAAATGCAGGACACTAGTTCAGATAGTAGAAATTTAAAGAAAGGATATAGGGTACCGTGGAGTGCTTAGAACTACTCCCTCAGCTCAGGCAGGGTTACAGGGTGGAAAGGAGCATACAAACTATACCTCTAACAATATCTGACAACTTATATCACAGTAGAGTAGACATTAAGCATTATTAAAAAACAAAATAGAATGCTAAATTCAATAATGTATACAGAGCAGTAAATACAACCCAGCAATATAAAAGGTTGTGCAAACTAAGCAGGTTAGGTAGATGAAAGCAGTAGCGAATAAGCGGGCAGAAGAAAGGTGAAGTGTCTAATCAAGGCTGAAGAAGTGAGATACAGAACCAAATCAGCCAATGGAGACAAAAAGCACCAAGATTCTGGCCCAGTAGCTCCAAAGGTCAGGCTGCATCTCTGTGTCCGTACCTGTGGGTCTCAGGGATGGCTGGCAGTCAGGCAGTTCAGCGTGGAAGAGCCCCCAGAGAAGGCGCAGCTCCCATGGGAGAGGTTAGAGGCAGATGCCCATTTAAGGCTAGTGGCCTGTGGGTCTCAGGGTTGGCTGGCAGTCAGGCAGTTCACCATGGAAGAGCCCCTGGAGAAGGCACAGCTCCCATGGGAGAGGCTGGAGGCAGACGCCCGTTTAGGGCAATCCCTTTCATTACAAATTGAAAAGGCATTGCAGAAGACTTTGATCAAGTGGATTTCAATTAAATCCAGTGGTAAAGCTTAGCACCACATCAAATCAACTCCAACAGCTGAGACCTCAGTGTGTCCAAAGACTTCTGAAATTATCTTTAAATTTGTAGGTATTGGTAAGCATGATACACTATTTCTGCTGGGTCTGTCCCATTAAAAGATACAGAAGGAGAAAGTAGGTACACAGTCTAGAACAACTAGCCTGTCACACTCTCGCCACCTCACTGACTCACCCTCCCTATTTAAATTGGCACTCCAGTTTTCTCTGGAGCCACCATGGCTGATCTTGGAAAAGTAAGCACAGTCCATATAAAATAATCACAGAACACATATTTAGAAGTCGAAAAAGCTTGTGAAATGGCATACCTATTATTCCTAGGAAACCTACATTTGGGGACATTAACTGGGAGGTTTGGACAGCACAAATAACTTCTAGCTGTCTCTTTGTAAGTACATCTGAACAACTAAACTTAATTCAGCATGTGGATAAACTCACTGGGGGATAAAATGCTCAACTTAGCAATGACTTCAGCAGACATAAAAATAAACAACATAAGAGTTACTACACCACTAGGTAATAGTGATCGTAATACTTCAAAATCAACACTACCCACAATATTAATAATGGTTAAACGATAATATTTTAATATAACAAGGCAAACAAAACCAAAATAAATGAGAAAATTATGAAAACTGACTGGGAACAAGTCCTGGCTAATAAAACAATTGTGGAAATGTTGCAGATTTTCAAAGAAGTCATTCTTGAAATCTGTAACAAATGTGTTCCAAAAGTAAACATGTACAACAACAAGGGAATAAAACCAAAATGGCTAACAAAAAATTAAAAATTAAGTAACCAAAAAACAAAAAAGTGCAAAGACTATTACAAAAAATAATTGAGAAGTGGGAAATATTCAGATGCAGCTTAGAAACAAAAAATACAATGAAAAGGTCAAAAAATCAAATGGAAATTAACTTGGCTCAAACAGCAAATAAAACAACAGTTTAGCTTTCTATGGCTACATTAACTCCTTAAAAAAATCTGCAAACAAAATTGGACCACTAATAATCAATAATAAAACTATCAGTTCCCCCAAAGTAATGGCAAATATTTTTAAGCATGACAGTGCATTCTACAAAAAAGAAACATGCTGAATTAATGCAATAAAGTAAAAGGCCAGAAACAGACAGAAAGATAAGCATAGACACTATAGTAGAAAAACATTTTAAATTTTAAATCAGATTCCTCCTCAGGCCCGGATAACATCTCTCCAAGAATGTCAAAGCTAATGATAAATAATATCGACGAGCCATTACAAATAATAATTGAAGCCTCAATCAAGTGGGGCAAAATACCATTGAATTGCAATAAGGCTTTGGTGGTTCCAATCCACAGAAAATGAGGTAAACATACCTGCAGTAATTTTAGGCCAATTAGCTTGACATCTGTCCTGGGGAAAATACTCAAAAGCACTACAAAAAAAATTGAAAACACCATACATAATCAGGACCAAACTCAACATGGTTTCCAAGCAGGGAGATAATGAAAAACAAACATTCTGTGTTTCTTTGAAAATATCAGCAGTTTTTGGATCACAGTATTCCATACAATGCAATATATTTCGATTTCAGAAAAGCATTTGACCTGATCCCACACTGGGCAATCACAAAAAAAATAACTTGAAATAAATAACATTGACACACAGTTAATCAACTAAATTACAGCATGGCTATCAAACAGAAGAAGAAAAAAAAGCAATAATATAGAGAATAATGCATACGTAACTATGTGCTATGAGGTTTTTTACACACCTGAAGTGTGTGATGACACAAACCTTCAAAAGCGAAGCTCCAGAGGTTTATGCAGTCATCACGCACTGAGGGAGTGTAAAAAACCTCATAGGCACACGGTTTGCATATGTTTTATTTTTTATAACTGGTGCTAAGTGTTTAAGAAGTGCAAACATGTTAACATTAAGCAAAAATGTGAGCAGACATGGCACTAGCCACCTATGCTGCTCACACTGGACCCCTTGCTCTTGGATTGTTTTGTTTGTTTCTTATGGAGCACTGTACATGATCGGATTCAGAAAGAAAATCTTTTCCTTCTTCTCCTCAGCACAGTAAGTAAAAGTAAATTGCCTGTGCTTGTTTCTGTGAGAGTTGCCAGTCTGAAAACTGGCACGCAATGTCTTTCACGCTACAGCATTAAAGTAAGTAGATGAGTGAGGCACTGGCGCGCGAACCTGAAAAAGCCATAATAACTTGGTGTGATGTCACACCAGGTTATTATGGCTTTTGAAAACTTTACAGCTAGTTGATATAGGGAATCACCAGTTATAACCGTATATACTTCTACATCTGGAAAAGTAACTAGTGGAGTGCCACAGGGATCGGTCCTTGGCCCACTACTGTTTCAAATATTTACTGCTGACATGACCAGGGAACTGATGAGTTATTTTGTAAATATGCAGATGATTCAAAATTAGAGGAAACTCTGTCAAACAGTACAACAAATGGCAATCATACAAGAAGACCTTGATAAAATAGCTGGATGGGTAGCTAAATGAGAAAGGAGTTTCAACATAGAGAAATGTAAAATCATGCATTTTGGAAGGATGAATCAAAAGCATACACACAGGCTCTGTTACACACCACTAGATAACACACAGAAACAGAAAAAGATTTAGAGGTGATGGTATGCCATACATTTGACAATATAAAACAATGCAACAGTGTAATAGCCAAGGCAAACAAGACTATGTGATTGATTAAAAGGAATATAAAGTCACGAGACAGAGTCGTTATTCTACCTCTTTTTAGGGCATATGTAAGGCCACATATGGATTATGTATCTCTGTCCTGGTGCCCACATAAACAAAGGGAAATTAACCAGCTAGAAAAGGTGCAGAGAAGGGCTACCAAATCAATAAAAGGGCTAAAAAACAAAACCTATGCAGAAGACAAAAAAGAGATTCAAGAGGTTTCCATTGGTGGGATAACACTTGCAGTCTGTGGAAGACTATAGTGGTGAAAGACCATACAGGGTATTTTCACATTTTTGTGAACAGTCTGTAAGGAGCTAGAAGGGATTGTAGTTTGTCCCTAACATGGCAGCCAGTGGATCCCTTCACTTCTTGATTCATCCGATCCACCCCCGCACTCAGGCACATAATGATGTGTACTGATTGAGAGCATGGGGGCGTGCCCATTAAAGTCAATAGGGGTCACTTTTAAGTCCACTTTTTTATCTAACATTGGCCAGTTTGAGATTAATGAAGGTCACCGCTTGACTAACAAGGCCCTTTTTAGTTGAGCAGTGCCCTTTGTTAATCTTAAACTGGCCATTGATAGATAACAAAACAAACTTAAAGTGACCCCCATTGACTTTAATAGGGCATGCCACCATG
The DNA here is from genome assembly GCA_016271365.2 of Neoceratodus forsteri. Classification (NCBI taxonomy): domain Eukaryota; kingdom Metazoa; phylum Chordata; order Ceratodontiformes; family Ceratodontidae; genus Neoceratodus; species Neoceratodus forsteri. The sequence goes on from CM057456.1 coordinate 32,954,294, forward strand.
CTGTCCCTGGCTACATGTCATTATGTGTCTGAGCATGGGGGCAGATCGGATGAATCAAGAAGTGAAGGGATCGGCTGTCTACCATGTCAGAGCCAAACTATGATCTGGTCTATCACCTAACAGATTGTTCACAAAAATATAAAATTATCCTCTACAGACTTTTGCCACTATAGGCCTCCATGGCATGTAAGCCACACCAAGAGGTTGGTAAATCTCTTTAAAGGGAAAGTCCCCCTCAACCTATTTTCTGTATACTTCTGTAGTTTGTAGGTATGAACAATGATTCCCTCTCTTGCATTCCCCTAATTTAATTCAAATTTAAATATAAATCAGGTTGCTTCACTCTGCTTTGCCCTTGTGGGAAAACCTGTCTCCACTGCAAAGGTCATAACCCCCTCACGCAAGGCATCATGGGAGCTGAAGTTATACTCTCATTCAGTTCTGTTACATGTCTTGTGAAGTCCCAGCATTCTCTAAAAGCATTTTTTTCTTACTCAGTTATACTTTAAACTACAGAAAACAGCAGGGCACTTAATATGCCTTGAAAGGTTTATGGTCAGCATTAGACAAGAACATAGGGACTGCAGAGAACAGCAACAGCACTGACTAAGACAGTATAATTACTGCAGGCTTTAGCACTAAACATCATAATATTCCACGATGCCTTACATGAGTCAGGCCATGACCTTTGCAATGGAGTCAACAGGTTTTCACACCAGACTTCAGTAACTTCATTTACATTTAAATCCTGAGGAAATTGGGAGGGTGCAGTGCAGGCAATCTTTGTTCATGCCAACAAAGTACACAGGTAAACAGAATAAAAGGCTGCGGGCACCTTCCCTTTAAGTTAATGCCGTTAGAGACCAGGTGACCACAGGGTGACTTTTTTACAAATGTATGATATGTTTACAGACTTAAAGGGACACTGTCAACCGCCTTAGGTCTCAAAGTATCCCTAATTTAAAAAAACACAGTTTATGATTTCCAGTATTCTGTAAAGATTGCTGATGTAGCTGGTAGTTTGATTCTGGCTCTTTTTTTCTTTAAAAAAGTGAAAAACAGACTTCCCACCATACTGGTGTTACCACACAAACACAGGTTTGTTTACATTCCTTGACCAACCCCAACTGCATCTTTCCTGGACTTAGGAATACCCCCAACACAGTCTAGCCTGTCATGATGTATTGGGAGTTTAGGAGGCTACTGCCTCATATGTGACTGCACTGTTTGGGCATGTTTCTAATGCTCAGGAAGTATGCAGTAAGAACAGATCCAGGATTGTAAACAAAACAAGGTTGTTTATAAATATACATTACCATGCATTTCATGAGATGTTAAACTGAGGTCCCATTTGCCTGGATTGGTGGTAGTTCAGGTGGATGTTAAAGATCCCATGGCAGTTAAAACAATGGTTTGATAAGAAATACGAGTTAGAAAAGGTAAACACCAATGTGAAGCTGCATCCTGCCAAAAGAGCTGACTATGTGAACAAGTAATAAAAAAGTGAAGCATACTTTCCTCTATATTAAGACACGTAAGTCTAGGGCAGAATCTCTCAGTCTGGGGTTTATATTTTAAATTGCCCCGAACACCCAATCTTCCCTGAATTGAGATCCATACAATATCCCAAATGTGAGAAGGGATTCTAAAATCCATCAATTTATGCAAGGCAAATATCATTTTAGTAGGTATACATTCAGGAAACAGTAAAACAATTTTCTGAACATCATAAACAATAAATGTGTAAAAAGACTTTCTATGTAAAGACATCAGTGTAGGGAAAGAAACTTTCCATTGTTACATTTTTTTAATAGAAGACAGGGCATAAGTAGGTAAAGAGTCTGAGGATAGAATTTTAGGGGGTAATAACGTCCATTTAACAAAATAACGAGACCAAAGAAATTGGGACCATAACTACCAGGATAAGGTAGCAGAAGTCCATAAATAATTAAAGGAGCTAAAAAAAAAAAACAGGGAATGATAAAAAACAATAGGATTAATCATAGCTACCCTGCCTTTATTAATAGGCAAATAAGTAATGTCCCTCTTAACTGGATTCAATCTATTGCCCCAGAGCATTTGAAAAAAGAGACTAAGGATTCTAGTTTCAAAATGCACTGGAGGAGGGAAAACATAACATAAAAATAACAATACAGGGAGCAAGAACTGTTTAATAATCAAAACCCATTTCTTCTTCTCAAATTTCTAACCTTTCCATCTATGAACCTTGTCTTCCCCTATTTGTAACTGTTTATCCCAATTATAAGTAGCTAAATCACCCAGACTAAACCAAATTCCCAAAATTTTGTGAGGGGTATAAACTACTAGAATCCCTAATGTGTTTAAAGAGGTAGGTCTTGCATGATCCAAGGAAGAAATGAAACTTTTTCCAACATTAAGCACAGCTCCAGAAAAAGCCAAAGTTGGAAAAAATTTGCAAAGCCTTCGTCAAGGAGGAAATATCCTGAACTAATAAAGTAATATCGTCAGCATAAGCCGTAATCTTTTCATGTGGCAAAAAAGGGGAGGGGGCCAAACCTATAATACTTCTGTCCCAATTTATTTGCCTAATCACAGGATCCAAAACAAAGGAATATAAAAGAGAGCTTAAGGGACATCCTTGTCTGACACCAACAGTGAGAGAGACATCAGTTCCAAAAAGACCATTAACTGTAGGGATGATAGTAACATTAGCATATAACAAGGATATCCAATATACAAAGGGTTTAGGAATACTATTCTGCAATAAAAGGGGAAAAAGATAGTCATAGCGCACTTTGTCAAAAGCTTTAGCCTGATCTAAGGCCACCACAAACCCAGAAAGATTATGTCTAGTACTAGCTTCAAAAAAATCCCTCAAAAGATATAAATTGTGCTGTATTCGTATTTTTGGAATAGCACAGTCTGAGCTGGATGAATAATAATGTCAGCAACTGTCAGCAATCTATTATTAATAATCTTATCCAAAATCTTGTAATCGCTATTTAAGAGACTTAGAGGCCTCCAATTAGATAAAAGGATCTTATCTCTAGGTGTAAACAAAAAAATGTAAAAGAGAAGTATTGAAACCATGATGGGGAGAAGAGGAAATCAACATAGAGTTGAAAACTAAGGGCAAAAAATGGGACATATATGACAAAAAGGTTTTATAAAAATCATTTGGTATGCCATCCACTCCAGGAGAGGTTCCAATACTTAATTGGGAAATAGCAACCGCAACCTCTTGAGGCGAAATAGGCTGTACTAAACATTGTGCCATGGATTCAGGTATTTGGGGAAATGTGCGGTAAACCCAGAAAACAAGGAGATATTAGTAGCAGAAGTAGGATTAAACGTGGAACTAACAAACTGCTGTACTACTGCTAACATTTCCAAATCAGTAGATACCACAGTACCATCTAATGTGGAAAGGTGAGTCATCAGGGTTTTATCTAACCGTTGTTTACATGCCGCATATGGATCTGATGCTGGTGTTTTCTTCATGCCAAATCTAAATTCCATCTCCAAAGATTTAGCCCTATCATATTGATAGAGTTTCATTTGTTTCTTAATTTCAAATGAAACTCTATCAATATGATAGAGTTTCATTTGTTTCTTAATTTCAAAAATCTGAGAATTAAATCCTACTTTATTACAAGGTGGGAAAGACATTAATTTATATAATTGATTTCTTGAAAGAAGATAGTGCAAATAATTAGAATTGGCTTTGTGTCTGCCAAAGGAAAGTAGAAGCCGTTTAAGCTCCATTTTGGTATCTAACCACCAATCTAACAAAGAATCATAGGAACACATAATAGAGTCCCGGGCTGCAAAAAAAACCTCAATGCAAGAAAAAAGATGAGGGGAATCTAAAAGGGACATATTGAGCCGCCATCGATGATGAGGGGAAAATATTTTTGGAGGGACAGTAGATAAACTTAAAGTGTAAAATAAAACATTGTGGTCTGAAAATTCCGAGGGTTTAGATATACAAAAAATAGGAATAAGATACTTTGAAACAAAAAACATATCAATACGGGTAGCATAAATATGCCTATGATAAGTAGCCCCAGTCCCAGTTTTATGTAAGGTCCGGAAAGCATCCAATACACTGGCTCCAGAGGTAATATGTAGCAAGGCATGTGAATCACAGTACATTTTCTTTTGTGTGGCACCGGTAACTTTAGTATCCACAGTACAATTAAAGTCGCCCCCCCCAAATAATATGTTTTTTAGTATATAAACAGGGTTTAATTTTGTCAAATAGTTCAATCCTAGCAGTTTTAAACTGAGGAGCATAGAGGTTAATAAGACAGAAAGAAAAGTCTCCAAGAGAACAATCAAGCACTAAAGCACGACCAGGCCGGACATCAATAAGTCTGGTAACATGAAATTTAGTAGATTTAAATAAAATACCAATCCCATCTGCGGCCTCTAGACCAAAAGTCCAAAAAGAAGGGCCCCAATGCCATTGTCTTTTTATTTGTTCTACTTCAGCAAAAGAGGATAGGCATGTTTCTTGAACAAATAGGATGTCTACATCAAGGGAGTCAAAAAAGGAAAGTAGAGATATCTGTTTTTTATAGGCCTTTAAACTACAGACATTAAAAGACCCCATCCTTAAAGTAGCCATCTAATTTGTATGAAAATTAAGGCCCTCCCTTTAGACTGCTACTAGCCCTCCTTTTCTTCCCTTGTTTCCCTTTTTTTTCCTTAAATAGCTTAGATTTACTTTCCTCATCCTCTGTAACTAACTCAGACCTGTGAGAGGTATCTGACTCTAAATCAGAATCCCCCAAGTCATCTTGAAGGGGAGAAAAAATATTCTCTGTAGGAATGGGACAAGGAGAGGGAGTTTTAAGAGAGGACCTAGTGAATCTGTGACTTTTAACAGTTTCAAATAAGGGAGGGGGCATAGAAGTCTCAACAGGTTGATTGTTAACAGTAATGGAAGTGTCAGTCCCTAAAATAGGAGGAGCAGGGTCCTGTATGGTAGGTAAAGAAGGCAGAACTATAGGGAAAAAAATATCAGTAGGGTGTAATAAGGGAGAATCCTCAGAAGGGGCAGACTCAGGTTGTGAGACAGAAGGAGCAGAAAGGGTGGAATCCTATCATTTTTCCTGGGCCCTACAAACTAGATCATCCTGATCCCATCCTTCAACCCTATTCCGTTTGGCCCAAGGACACTGATGAAATGCACGTCCTTTCTCATCACACAAATTACACTAAAAATGTTTTCACATAGGTTAACAGAATGTCCATAGCCCCCACACAGACAGCATTTTAGCATGTCACAAGAACTGCTAATGTGCGTCCGGGAGCCACATTTCTAGCAAGCTCTTGGTTGTCCACTATAAAAACAAATTCCTCTGTCTTTACCAAGAAAGAAACTATTGGGTAAATGGATGATATCTGAATTAACCTGAAATAGTTTAACTTTAAATTTCCACCCCCAAGTCCAAATGCCTTCTAAATCCAGAAGAGCTTCAGGAGGGCCTAAAATATCACAGCGATTTTGTAGCCAGTGATAAATATCACTGACATTTACCCCTTCATTACGGAACATGATGGTCACATATCTAATCTGCGGTCTAGAAAGAGGGATAGCAAAAAAGGGAGTCCAAAAGGGAGTAGTTTTAAGAATGGAATATTTCTCCCAAAACTTTTCCAAACTGCTATTAAGCCGAAAACTTATGTCAAAAGAATCCTCCCCAGAGACATGAATCAGGGCATACAAATCAGAAGGATAGAAGTGCATAGAACCTCTGAGTAACTGATTAGCGATATAATATCTGTCAGGATGAGTAGAAAGCCCCCCCATATCACAACCTCAGAGCATTTCTCCTAGGAGCTTGCTCTAATTTGTTTTTAAACAAGTCAATCATAGGAATACGTGTATTTCTTTCAGAAGTGCCCGACCTTGCTTTCTTTTGGCCCAAACCCCCGAGGATGTACTAGGGCCAGAAGAGGCCTCAGCATTATCCTGAACTTGGTGCGCACCTTTTTTAACAGTGTTTTGAGCAAAAATATGTCCAAACTGTGTACCTGAGCTCAGGTCAGTGGCATGCATTGAAGTAGAGGAGGTAGGCCCACTGTCCACCCAGTCCAGGTCCGGAATCCATTTCCCTGATGCCATGCGGGTCCTTCCTGATTTAGAAAGGGAAGCATCTGCTGACCAATCTAAGAGAAAGTCCGACGAGCCTTTTATCAGTCCAAACTGTTTACGCACCATTTGCAAGGTAGAAGAGGCTGTAACGGTTGTTGATACTCCAGTAGTCGGCTCACTCTGACCAGTCCCCATGCCCGGAAGTTCCGGCGGAGAAAAATGGTCCATAACAGCAACAGGACCCACGGAAATGGGAGCAATAGGTTCCTCTGGTGCAGAAGCAGGTAGCAAAGGACGTTCAACCATAACACTCATTTCTGCCGCAATCTCCCGTACTGGTGACGTACCAGTAACCTCATAGACCATACCATCAAGAATAGTAGCACAAGATATCCCAACCTCAGGGACAGCATCCAGAATATCCGTCGTCGTCATTACTGCTGAAATCGCAGCAGGAGCCACCAACAGCACATCCTGCTCCATACAAGGCTGTGCATCATCTGCCATCCTGCAGACACAGCGCGACCCCCTACTGGCAACAATGCAGTAGGGGAATTTCCCCGGTATCCTTGACAAATTTCCATCATTCACTAAAAATACCACCAACAGCTTAATCTGGTTCAAGGTCTGTTGGCATTCATCTGTATCCCCCTCCCCCCGGGTTGTGCCTGAAAATTGGCAGGATTTGTCTAGTGCACTTACCCAGTCAACAAAAACTAAATAAATAATACATTTCTACTAAAGAAGGAGACAGACAAAGCAAACAGCAACATCAATGCATTTTAGGGAAGGTAAGCAATCATAAAATGTAGGTTTTTAATTAGAAATAATATGATGAAAAACAGGTCGACAGTGTCCCTTTAAAACTGATTTCAAACCTGTTGAACATAGAACTAGAGGGCATACCTTACAACTTAAGGGTACTAGGGCAAACATTACTAAAAGTTAATATTACTGCTCACAATCAATTGTAAACATATGAAACTCACTACCAACTGCTGTAGTCATTAATAAAAACAAGCATTTGTCAATGCCAAATGTTTGCTTGCTGGCATTGGCATTGGTAGTGTAGAAGTTACAGAGCTGCATAACAGAAATGGCAGTGAAGTATTGAACTGAAGCCAACCCCACCACCACCCTGCAGAGACTGACAGGCATTGGGGTGTGACTTTGGGTCGTCAGGCATAACGGTCATGCCATTTCACCACAACCTACCCTGCAGACACTGACAAGTGTCACGGTGTGCCTTGGGGTCTTTGCCTCTTATGCGCACCCCATTCCATCAGGAAATACGGTGAGATGGGTGCGGTATAGGAGAATGGGGTGAACTTTGGGGCTGAAGAGTCCAAGGCATATCTCGATGCCTCTCACTGGCTGCAAGGTGTGGAATGGTATGAGCATTACAGGCAAGAATCCCAAGTCACACCCCTGATGCCTGTCATTCTTTACAGGGTGGGGTGTTATGGTTGGAAACTCTAACACCTCAGGCATTCGTTGGTATTTTCCCTTCAAATTTTGAACATGTTTTTTTTGTGACCCCCACCTCATGAACAGTGGCAATATCAGTTTGTTAGCCGAAAGCTGCTTATGCCTAACGACTATGGCATTTAGCACCACAGGTGCAAAAACACATTCCGAACAGGATGTGAAAAATGACAGCTGTACTGTTCATGGGGAGGTGTAAAAAATGGCAATGTTGCAAATCTGCAGTAAAAATATTAAAAAAACTGGTGAAGTCAAGAGCATGCATAGAAACTGTGCAACGCACACCCATAATGTAATTAGTTTGGGGATTTTTTACAGCAGATTGTCAACACAGGCATTTTGGGACCTCTGATCATGAACAGTGTCACTGTGATTTTCTTTATCTGTCCCGAACAATGATTTCCCACAGCGACCACACATCTCTGCGCTGAAAGTGTGAAAACACATTTCGACCATGTTGTGAAAAATGACAGCTATACTGTTCATAAGGAAGTGTGGAAAAATGCCACTGGTGAAAATCTAGACTGAAAATATTACAAAGTCATGAACTTACGAGGGTGCGTGGAAACTGCGCAATGCTCACTCGTAACACAGTCATTTTATGGACTTTTGTCACTAAATTTTCAACATAGCCATTTTAAGACCTCTGTTCATGAACAGTGTAACTGAGACTTTCTTAATCTGTCCCAAACATTGTGCCAAGACACCGACCACACACCATTGTATGCCATATAAAAAGGAAACACATTTTGGGTGACATGTGAAAATGGCAGCTGTACTGTTCATAAGGAAGTGTAATAAAATGGCAATGTTGAAAATCTGGAGTGAAAATATATAAAATTCGCAAACTTACGAGCGTGCGTAGGAACTGTGCAACGCGCGCTCATAAAAACAGTCATTTCTAGGAGGTTTTTCACCAAATTTTCAACATAGCCATTTAAGACCTCTGCTCATGAACAGTGTCACTGTGATTTTCTTAATATGTCCATACATTGATTTACGCACAGAGCCATTGCCATTATGCGTCAATGGGCGGAAACACATTTTGAGGCAAGATGTGAAAATGACAGCTGCACTGCTCAGAAAGGAGGTGTGGTAAAATAGCAATGTTGAAAATCTAAATGAAAATATCGAAAATTCTTGAACTTCTGACGTCACGTAGGAACTATGCAACTCACGGTTGTAAAACAGTCATTTTTAGGAATTATTCCACCAAATTTTCAACATAGGCTTTTTGAGAGCCCACCTTATGAACAGTGGCAGTGTCGTTTCATTACTCAGTCCCGAAAGGTGATTTCACGCAGTGACTGCGAAATCACCCTTCGGGCCGATTAACGCCATGACAGTGACATCATTCATGAGAAGGGGTCCCAAAAACCCCATGTTGAAAATTTGGTGCAAAAATTCCAAAAAATGCCTGAGATATGCAGCAAAGTTGAAAAAACCCTATCTATCTCATTATACAGCTTACTGGCATTTCCTCAGTTCACGTCGGCTTTGAAGAGTGTAGACATGTTCCCAGTCCACCGAAGATAAATCACTTGGAGTTTGGAGGTAAGTATGGGGTAGAGGTGTGGGGAGGCAGGAATTGCACAGTGGTGGCTTGTGGGTGGGGGCAGAGACAGCGAGGACCATTTTGAGTTTCAGGTGGTTTTTCTTTAAAATGGCGACGCAGCGGGGCGTTTGCCATGCTGGGGTGGGCTCCCAGCATGGCTCAGAATCTTCAGTGAGGAATGTGGAGCCAACAGGGATTGGGCACCCCCATCGACAGCATGTGTTGCCACGCTGGGGTGGGCTCCCAGCGTGGCAGAACTGTACTGTTGGGGCAGTGGAGCCGGCGGGAGTTGGGCACCCGTCGGCTATCGATGTGTAGCCATGCTGGGGTGGGCACCCAGTGTGGCATACAGAACTCTGTTTTTGGAAGCAGCACAGCTCACGGGGGATTGGGCACCCCCGTCGGCTACACAGTGTGTGGGGGGCGAGCACGCAGTATGCGTGTGTGTGTGTGTATGTGTGTGTATGTGTGTCTGTGTGTGTAGGGGAGCACGCATGAGCAGGTGATATCTTATCGCTGCTCACTGAAGTGTAGCTCCCCCTTTCAAACTGTACGCCACTGCATTTTGGGGCTGTCATAGACAGCTCGAGCAGGCACTGGAGAACTGAGGCCGCACCTGCAAACACACTGCCTGAATTGGAAGAGGGCTGCCACAACTCCGAAAACTCGGATGATGGCACTATGTTTCTTGCACATGCGTGCAAGCAAACATAATAAACTACTGTTTAAACCCAGTCTTGACAAACTATTAGTAAACAATTGCAATCTGAAATAAACAACCAAGAACTAAATATGGGCTCACGCTTTCTCAGCTCTTTCCATCCACTATGAATCCTAGTATATCTGTATTTGTGGTTTTACGTAACCCCTTCCCAATATAGGGGCTTACCTGGAATTGCTACATGAAGACACAGCACAGTTTCTCTACCCTCTTCGGAGCTGCTCTGCTGCTATCACTATCTGTAGTTCACCTGTCTCCCCTTTGCAGATGGTTGCAGCAGGGACTGAGGAATGAAATGGATTGGAATTCCTTTTCTTCAACACTACTGAGTAGTCAGGTGATCATGGCCACAGGCCACACACTGAGGGATGTCTTCATCTGGTCCTATGATAGGCAGCTGGGCTTGGACTTTGCTTTGATCCAATGGGTTCATTTGGCCAGCTGCCAGAGCTGCCTCTGTGAGCCTGAAAAGAAAAAATAAATAATCATTATGGCAGCCATGCTTCTCACCCCTTGACCCAAGGATTCTTGGAAAAAGGGTCAAGGAGCACCAGGACAGGCTGTTCAGGAAGAAACCACTCAGGTTGCAAGGTGCCATAGAGAAAGGGCACTGAAGCCAAAAGTGAGATCCTGGGAGTGAGTACACAGGATTTTGCTATACATTTGTAGCCAATCAGAGATTTAGATTTCTCTGATTAGCCCACCCATACTGTTAACTTGACCAATCTATGGACTATGGCTACTGGCAATCAAAACTGCACCAAGAGCTGATTTTTCCAGATATGCTAGGTGGTGGAGGTGAGAACAGTTCCTGCACAGAGTTGGAACATAGAGGCAGAATGTGTGACGTTGAGCAGCCACCCTTAGAAACTTTCCCCTGTCCAGGATGATTATTCTAAACAGCCAATCGCTGAACCTCATCAGTCAGGTGCCTGGAAGCCTGTGTGTTCCAGCAGGAGCCAAAAGCTTGTGTGAATGCAGACTGATTCAGCCATCCAACTTGACCATCTTAGGTGGAAGACTAGGTTTGCTGGTCAAGGCACCTAGCTTCATCTGAGCTCCTTCATTCTAGGTTGCTTGAAAGGACAGAGCAAAGAACCTTACCAGAGCAAGGGAAAGGATTAAGACTTATTTTGGCTAGGCAGATTTACTGTGTGTTGTTATGTTTATTTTGTACTCACAGGGATTGTTACTGTTTGTTGCTAACATTTTATTGCTTTATTTTTCTCTGATTCAAACTGTTGTTGCTAGGTATATCTTCTGCTGCTTTATTACAAGGTGTGCCTACAGGTGTGTGCTAACAGATTACTGCTGTAATCTTCTGATTCAAATTGTCTTTTGCAAGGTATATCTTCTGTTACTGCTTTATTTTTCTCTGTAACAAAGTGTTTTTTACAGAGTATATCTTCTGTGAAACTATTACAAGTGGTGCTTACATTTTTGTGACTTTTTATCATTAGGCTAAGCAAAATTACTGTTTGCCACTATTTTATTTTATTTTATTTGCTGAAAAGTTTTTTTGCCTCAGAGGTGTTGCTGTCTCCTTCTCACATTGAAGGAGCTAATTGCTTTCCTCCCACAGCTCTTCCAGGGGATTAGGTGTGTATCTGGGGGGTACATCTGGCAAACTGTCAGTAACTTCCAAGAGAAAGAAGGGTTAAAAGGTCAGGTTAGTTGATATCTTGGAGGTGGAAGACTATGTTTGCTGGCCAAGGCACCTAGCTTCACCTGAGCTCTTTCCTTCTAGGTTGCTTGAAAGGACAGAGCAAAGAACCTTACCAGAGCAAGGGAAAGGGTTGTCTTCTTTTGGCTAGGCAGATTTACTGTGTGTTGTTATTTTTATTTTGTACTCACAGGGATTGTTACTGTTCGTTGCTCACATTTTATTGCTTTATTTTTCTCTGATTCAAACTGTTGTTGTTGGGTATACCTTCTGCTGCATTATTACAAAGTGTGCCTACAGGTGTGTGCTAACAGATTACTGCTATAATCTTCTAATTCAGATTGTCTTTTACAAGGTATATCTTCTGTTACTGCTTTATTTTTCTCTGTAGCAAAGTGTTTCTTACAGGGTATATCTTCTGTGAAATTATTACAGGTGGTGCTTTACAGGTTTTACACTTTTATCTATCATTAGGATAAGCTTTCAGGATTATTGCATTTGTTGCAGACTGACTGTTTCTGCTCTTACCTCCTTGTTTCTTTTGTCCATGGTTCTTCTTTTTTGGCAGGGGAAAGACCCAGCCACCCACCCCATCCCCAACTGCCCCACACTACACTCTTTTATAGGGTAGCACAGTCGTGACATTTCCTGTGGCAAAGCAGGAAAGGGCAGATCAGTGGCATATCCACATGGTGACCTCATTTACAGGGGCACTAGTAATTTATTTATTTATTGATTTATTTATTGAAACTCGTTGACCGGGTGTGCCCACTGAGACAACAGGTTCCCTTTTTCAGGGGCTTCCAAGAATTAATTACAGAAGAACGACACATTAGCATACAAGAGACAAAGGCAGGACAATTAATCGTTTAGGTTCATACATAAGGAGCATACAGTAGACAAAAGAAAACAGGTAGCAGTGGAGGAAGCCAGATGTACAGGGTAGGTGTACAGGTGGCCTGCCACTAGTCAAAATGTAATGGCAAATAGAAACAGGACAATACAGGTCAAAACTCAGGAATGTAAGGGCACCATTTAACTTGTTATATCAAGTTATACAAAAACAAATAAAACACAAAATCAAACTTTTGCTTTCATTTTGTTCCTTCTAATTACTCTGACCAGGTTATAAACTCAGCAACTTATCTGGAATGGATATCATTAACTGCAGGTACTGCAGAATACTTTTCAGAAGGGCAGTTTTACAGGATTTAGGACACTGTCCTACATGCTGGGCCATTGGAGATCTTAGGGCTCAGCTTCAGGCAGCATGGGCAGAGATTGCGTGCTTCAAATTTCATATTCAAGAGGAAATATATTATAAGAACTACCCGCCATTTTCCCAACATCCAACAGAAGCACCTCGACCGCAGAGGATAGTTGGTCCAGGAGGTTGGCAGGTGGTTAGGAGGGGCAAATCAGGTGCCCCATCACTCTCTGCTCTCCAACATATTACCTCCAAAAACCATATAAAAACTACAAACAGGTATCTGCCTCTTTCTCTGAAATCAAACAAAGGGGCAGAGGACACTGCGGAGCAGGACACTGCAACACAGGAGCTAGCACAACAAAACTCACCCAAACAGGAACTAAAACAAAAAAAGCAAAAAGGGAATCCAAAAAACTTCTGATCATAGGAGACTCCATGATTTGGGGAGTTGACACCTATCTCCAGCCAGGGGTAATGGTCAGATGTCTCCCAGGTACATCAGCATGGAGAGACACTGACCGCATTGCTAAAATTGTTCAGGAAGTAGAAGAAAACATTGACATCCTGGTACCCATAGGGACTAATGATCTCGTCAGCAGGTCAGTTATGGAGACCAAGAAACACCTGACCAGGCTGGGTGACAAACTATCATCCATTTCATCTGGCATCTCCTTCTCTGAGATCCTACCAGTCTGGGAGAGGGGGTCAGATGGTTGGAAGGTCAGAGAAGGGGAGATAGGGGAGCTAAACATGTGGCTCAAGGGCTGGTGTCAGGAAAAAGGACACAAATCTGTAGGGAACTGGCAACAGTTTTGGGAGCAAAAGTTATTTAAATTTGATGGACTGCATCTGACTAAGGAGGGAGTCAGTACATTGGGGCAGAAGTTTGATGTCTTTGCAGAATATTTAAACTAGCAAATGGGAAGGGAGTGCAGCACCCCATATGTTGAATGGGAAGAACACCCCTCCATCCTCAGCTAGTGGTCAAACAGGAGTTCAGCATGTTTGCAGTTCAATTGCATCACCAGGTAAGGAAAAAGGTCCGGCTCCCCATATGATGCACAGGGGAAATGCCAGAACTCAGCCAACAACTAATACACTGAAATCCGGCCAATGGAAAATCATGTACACAAATGCTCACAGTCTGGGAAACAAGATCCCAGACCTGCAGGCAATAATGACAGAGGCTAAACTGGAAATAGTAGCAATTAGCGAGATGTGGTTTACCAGTAACCACACTTGGGAGACTTCAGTACCTGGCTATGTACTGTTCAGAAGAGACCGAGGTGCAGAAAGGGGGGTGGAGTGGCCCTGTATGTCAATGAAAATATCAAAGCTACAGAAATTCAGAATATACATAAGGAGCCAGAAGAACTATGGGTCACCCTGGAAACAGGAAATGGGACAGCCATAAGAACTGGGGTTGTCTACAGGCCCCAAGACCAGGGGGAGGACATAGACACATTACTGTTAGAAGATATACAAAACATAACAGCTAAAGGGGAAGTTCTGAAAATGGGAGACTTCAACATGCCAGATACAGATTGGTCAATACCAGCAGGAATATCTGCCAGAACTAGACACATGGTGGATTCCCTGCAGGGGAAGGCCTCACACAACTGGTACATCAACCCACAAGAGACAGGGTTATCCTAGCTCTAGTACTGACTAACAGGGAAAGGATCACAGATCTCCAGGTAGAAGGTCACCTGGGGGCCAGTGACCATCACATGGTATGGTTCAATTTGGCCACTACAACTAAATCATCCCATTCCAAGGCAAAAATATGGGACTTCAGAGGAGCTGACTTTGATAAGATGGCCAACAGAGTTAAGCTAGCCCTGGCAAAAAGAAATACAGGTGAGGGGTACAGACAAAGTGGGCAAGCATTAAGGATGCAATACTTGACGAACATCCCATTGTGTTACAGAGAAAAGGAAGTAAAAGAAGAAGGAAACCACTTTGATTCTCAAAAACAGTAGCAGAAAAGGCCAGAGCCAAAAGGCTGGCCTTCAGGAAATATAAGGGAACACAGCGGGATGAAGATAGGGAGGCATACCAAACTTCCCTAAGGGAAGCAGGGAAGGCAGTAAGGCAGGCAAAGGCCCAAACTGAGGAAACATTAGTACAGACAGTAAAAGAAGGTGACAAGGCTTTCTATAGATACATTAGTGAAAAGAGAAAGTCCAGAGAGGGTATTGCTAAGATCAAAGGTGATAAGGGGCGTGTGAGGAGAGGACCATGTAAAAACATCTATACTAAATAGATACTTCTGCTCCATATTTACTGAAGAAGAAGTTAGGGCAGGGCCCACAGCTCAGCACCATGGACACAGGGGGAGGGAGGTGAGCACTAGTCCCTTCACAAAAGAAAGGGTCCTACAAGAGCTCGATAAGCTCAGGGTGGACAGGCAATGGGACCCGATGGCATACATCCCAGGGTACTAAAGGAGCAGAGGGTGGAACTAGCAGAGCCATTATCAGCACTGTTTAATGAGTCTCTGAGCACAGGAGTGGTCCCAGAAGACTGAAGAAGGGCTCATGTGATCCCGCTCCACAAGAGTGGTAGCAGGAAGGAGGCAGGGAACTACAGACCAGTCAGTCTTACCTCAGTAGTGGGCAAGATTATGGAGGCACTCCTTAAGGAAAGGATAGTGCAACACCTGGAATCCATAGGAGCACAGGATCCAAGACAGCATGGGTTTACAAAGGAAGGTCCTGTCAAACTAATCTCATAGATTTCTTTGACTGGGTAACCAGAGTGGTGGACCAAGGGGGAGCAGTTGATGTCACCTACCTTGATTTCAGCAAAGCTTTCAATACTGTTCCACATTGAAGATTGATTAATAAGCTGGGTAGGCTAGGGGGGGTCAGACATTGGTCAACTGGGTGGCAAACTGGTTGACAGGCAGAAAAACAGAGAGTGGTGGTAAACGGTATACAGGCAGAAGAGATGCAAGTCACAAGTGGGGTACCTCAGAGACCAGTTCTGAGGCTAGTCCTCTTCAATATCTTCATCAGTGACATTGCAGATGGACTGCAGGGTAAGGTTTGTCTGTTTGCAGATGACACCAAGATCTGCAACAGAGTAGATGATGCAGATGGGGTAGGCAGAATGAGAAGAGATCTGGATAAACTAGCAAAATGGTCAGAAAAGTGACAACTGGGGTTTAATACAAAGAATTGCAAGATCATGCACATAGGGAAGAGAAACCCTGAAGCCTCCTATAGGCTGGGAGGGGAGTTGCTGGCAGTCACAAGGGAAGGAAGAGACTTGGGCATCATCATCACCGATGACCTGAAATCATCCAAGCAGACCACTAAAGCAGTAGGTAAGGCTAGGGGGATATTAGGGTGTATTAGTAGGGGTATCACAAATCGGAAGAGGGAGGTAATAATCCCTCTTTACAAGACACTGGTTAGGTCCCGTCTGGAGTACTGCATGCAGTACTGGAGGCCACACCTCTTCACAAGGACATTAACCAAATTGAGGCAGTCCAGAGAAGGGCAACCAAAATGGTGCAGGGACTGCATCAGAAAACACATGAGGACGGATTAACGGAGCTCAATATGTATACCCTAGAGCAAAGGAGGGAGAGAGGTGATATGATCGAAACATTCAAACACCGTAAGGGCATTAACAAGGTGAAAGAGTCTAACATGTTTCAATATAAGAAAAATAGCAGGACAAGAGGACACAGCATGAGATTAAAGGGAGGCCAGTTACGGGGTAATGTGAGGAAGTTCTTTTTCACAGAAAGGGTGGTGGATGCATGGAACGGCCTACCTCAGGGTGTAGTAGATATGAATACAGTGCAGGGCTTCAAACAGGCATGGGATAGGCATAAGAGAGCAACACAGATGAGTATGAATTGATAGGCCATTGACAGAGCAAAGGCCAAAGGCACATTAATAAGGTAGAAAAAAGAAATGGGCAGAATGGATGGGCCTTTCGGTCCTTACCTGCCGTGAACTTCTGTATTTCTATGTTTCTATCTTAGAAGTTTCCATATGGGGAAGCAGAGAAAGAAACATTTTTTTTTTCCTGTTGATCTGTTTATCCTCCTTGCACTGACTGTCCCCTATCCACCAGTCTCCCCAGCCCTGTCACCCCAGCGTCTTCTAGGACTTACCATGTCCAGCTTGCTCCCACAGGGCTTACCCCTCCAAGCAGGGCTAGTGGGGTCCCCTAAACCCCACCAGAGACAGGATCCAGTAGGCATGGATGTGCTGAATAGTTGGGCGCAGGGCCTGTGGGAGATTGATGTCATCCTGCCAGTTGGTGCTGTATCTGTTTTTCTTTCCCCTCAGGAGGTGCAGACATGTAGTGCCATCATGATGTGTACCACACACTCTTGTGCGGCATGTGTTGATGGCCACCACACCTACTGTGTTTCTTGATGGCCCAACATGACTGACTCCTGATCGCCGCTAGGTGTCAGGGAAGTGCCAGAATCTATGTCCCCTCAACCCTTGAGGAGGAGAGCAGTCCCTTGTATGCTTGATCTTCCTCCCGTAGGCCGGTCCTCTGATTCCCAAGCTCGCTTCCAAACCTGGAACGTCAGCATCGCAATCTCTTTCTAATGGGTGAAGATGAAAGTCCCCATGTTAGGTGAAGATCAGCAAGGCTAAGATGACTTCCCCATTGCTCACTCCTGCATATCACTGGAAGCACTGTAGTGATCACTGTGCAGTTTGCATCAATATCCTGCATTCCAGTTACAGCAGCTTTACAAGGGAGACCTGCCTGTTTGTTGGTGCTTTTTGGGGTCCGGCACTAATGCACATGCTCCTGGTCATGGCTTTACTTTTCAAAAAGCCATTTCTACAAGGAATACCCTCGGTTTTCTAACAGGCTTACTGTAGGGAGATCAGTGGGTACTGTCGAGCCGAATGGTATAATTATCTGCAAGACTTAAACAATTCAATGCCCTGTCATGCATGAGTGTGTTGGATTGCTGGGTGCCTGTAGACAGTACTCAGGAGAGCATGGGAGGGGCTGGCCACAGGAATAACGTCGGACTGAACAGGGAGAACATTTTACTTAAAAAAAATGTTTTATAGCATTAGTGCTCAAATCATGCACCAGAGATGCCATCACTCCTAATGTAGATGGCAAAAGGCACCAGTTTTGACTAAGTGAAAAATGCCCACAAAAGCTGACAGTGTCCCTTTAAGTAAACAGTAAGATACAACTGAGTGTAGGTAGTTACAGTATGTGATAAATGCACACTCAGGTGTGTTGTGAGGCATGATGCATTTACACTGAAGGCCGTCAGCACCTGGAAGTGCAGTTATCACATAACTACCCACACCCTGATGTGTCTTATTGAGCATATAAAATGGGGAAACTAAGACAGCTTCATTTATTTATTCATTTGAAAACTAGTAACTGGGAAAGGTGCATTGAGCTGAGGTTTATTTCCAGGTGTGACCTGGGGGGAAGGGGGAAGTGGGGTAAAATAGTACAAACACAGCATCAATGAGTGGATACAAAAAAGTGCATAAGAATGTAAACATAACAAGATAAAACTGCAGGGACAATGGTAAAATCACAGGTTGGAACACGGAGTAGAATAAATGTGCAATATAAAGTGATAACACAGATGGTAAAATTACATTATTGGTGGAGTAAGGTCTTGAATCAGGCAGTGGCAGTACAGGTAGGTGCAAAGCATTAATATAGGTGTAACATAGACTGCAAGAGGTAGGGGTCAGGGAGAGGACTGGCAGAAGCAAGACGGGGCAGAGAGAAGTTTTAGCTGACGTTTTAAGGAGAGGGGAAGGGGAGAGAGTCAGACAGTGAAAGGCAGAGTGTTCTAGAGGGATGGGAGGGGATACAAGAAAGCAGGTTGCCCAGCAGTGGTGTGTGGATGAGGAAGGGAGAAGATGTAAGAGTCTCTGGGGCAAAGAGAATAGGATGATGGGGAAATGGGAGACAGAAGTGAGGAGAGATAAGGAGGAAGAGACCAGAACCAGTATTTGGAGATGATGGATGCACCGTGAGACTGGTGATATGAAGGGATGGGGGGATAGAGAGGGAGGAATAAAGGGAGTGGTGGTGTGTGAAAGGGGGAGTTAGTAGTGAAGTGACAAAAAGTGTTGCAGAAGGTCTTCACTCTGGTGAGGGAAGGGGAAGGGGCAGTGCTGTACACTATATCCGCATAGTCAAACAACAGGAGAACTGTTTTGGTGATCTCTTAAAAAAACAACAAAAGGCCAACTTTTTTTTATTTAAAAATAGGTATTTTCTTTGGTTAAAAGTGACTAGTAAAAAGTATTCCTTTTCCACCTATCATCTGTCTTTCCAGAGTCAGTAGAAGGGATGTTTGTTTATCATGGAGTGCTGGAATTCAAACTTCTGCAGAAGTCTACTGGTAGAATGGTCACCTTTCTAACACACAAACACACAAAACAGAAGGCCTTGTAAAGCCAGGAATTCAGTTTTATCTCTGGCAGAGCAAGCAACATATAGGATAATGTCTGAGGAACAGATGATAACCATGGTGTAATCACCTCGAGTGGCTGCTAGGGCAACCTCGAGAGCGCAGCTCGAGAGGTTTACCATTGCCCTAGCAACCACAAGAGGTGATTACACCATGGTTATCACCTGTACATTAGGCATTGTCATTTATAGTGTATGGGACTTGACATTAGAAGTTACCCCCCACGGAACACAAGTAATTTAGCCTTACCTTATTAATGAATCTGCACTACAGCCACATAATTGTGTAGGAAAACAATTTATTAGGAGACACGGACTGAATTACAGCAGGCCGAAATAACACCAGAGTTAAAATCTCTATCAGACATGGAGAGTTTGCTAGACTCAATAACAGTAAATTGAAACAACTGGAATGTTATTTGAATACTGTACTGAGACTAACAATCACATTCTTGGTGTGTAGAATTAAGCAATATACCATGTCAGGGAGTGGGTATATTGGTGGATTTAACACGCCTGGTGTGGTTCGGTCACGAGCGCAGCCGAGTGATTTAACTGTCCCAGAAGTGGTAAATCCACCCATATGCCCACTCCCTGACATGGTATATTGCTATTATACAATGTTCAACTTGTTTTTTTGGTTTTATAGTGATCTAAAACTTTTACAGTGGGTATACTGGAGGATTTACCACAGTCATGTGATCTGTTTTGACCAATGAGGTTACAGGATTTTCATACCCCATTGTATAATACTGAATAACACTGGCATTCCATTTTGTAAACTCACTTTAGAAAATGGCTTCAAAAAAATCCATCAATCTGATTGGTTGATGTGGCACCAAACCTGGGCAATTATTTTTACATAATGCCCAGTAAAAATCAAGCCCCACAGCATGGCAACAGAGGTGCCACATCACCCAATCAAATCAATGACACTACGAAAGCATTCTTCAATTCTGACAGTGTAATCAGCGTGAAGCGCGATTTTGCAACTTGCCTCAGAGCAGCAGACTTATCAAAGCAAATGACAGCCCCAAGTGACAACATACCTGCTGTAAACTTCAACATCATGGCAGAGGAAGATCTCGAGCAGTTCTTAAATGCAGCATCTGAGGGAGACGAGTCAGCAAACGACGAAAACCTGTCAGAAAAAAGAGAAATGTCAGTGAGCACCACAAAACGTCACGTCTCACTCAGTACCACCCAGCTGACTGAGATCGAAGCAAACCGCGAAGAAATCAACACTTGCAAAACGACAACCTGGGCAGTGTCAGTTATCCATGACTGGGCAAAAAAAACCGGAATCAACATAAACTGGGAAACAGATAGCCTCAGTACCCTCAACGACACCTTCCGTAAATTCTACGCGGAAGTCAGAAAAGGAACCGGAGACCAGTACTCGGTTGCCGGCTACTGCGCTCTGCGAGCAGGACTCAACAGGCACCTAAACAGCCCAGCAATATCCCAAAACATAAACCTTATGACAGACGCTCAATTTAAAACCAGCAACAATGTCTTCAAAAGCATTCTTAAACAGTACAGGAAAGAAAAAAAATATCAATCAGCACACCACCCACCGATCTCCGACACAGACTTGGCAAAACTGAGGAAATCACCAGCACTTTCCGTAGACACTGCACTGGGCTTACTGAACCGCGTTTGGTTCGAAATTCAATTACACCTAGCCTGGCATGGTAAAGAAAGCCTTTGAGAGCTCACCCCCTCCTCCTTTGTACTCCAGAAAGACCAGCATAATCAAGAGTTCCTCACCCTCGCTTACAACCCCGACAGCAAGAACCACAAAGACCCCCTTGAAATCAACAAAGAATTCCAAAGAGGCTGCATCTACGCCGATCCTGACATCCCTGAATGCCCAGTTGCAGCATTTAAAAAATATATCAGTAAACTCCCTCTGAACCCCAAAGCGCTGTACCTCCACCCGCGACGAGCTCCACAAGAGTTCCAACACACAGACAACGTGGTACACACAGGAACCACTAGGGAAAAACTACCTCGGCGAGATGATGAAGAAAATAAGTAAGGCAGCAAATCTCAGACACATTTATACTAACCACAGTATTCGTAGCTGTGCTGTCCAAATCCTGTCAAACGCAGGTCTACAGTCGCGGGAAATTATGACCATTACTGGTCACAGATGCGAGCAAAGCCTCAAATCGTACTGGAGACCAAAGGAAGAAGACAGGAAACACTGGAGTGCCCTCCTCTCCAGAAAACCTCCAATTAGCAGCACAAGCAATCAAGAGAGCACCAGCAAAGAAGAAGTAAACGAAGCAACGCCATCTACTGGAATGACAACAATACAGAGCTCCTTCAGTCTAATGAACTGCACCATCTCAGGTCCAGTTAATTTCATTGAAAATAAAAAATAAATATCAAAAAAGAGCTGTAATTCATTCTAAAACTATAAATGTTTAAAAAGGTTTAAAAGTTTTATTATTAAAAAGTTTGAAAAAACAGTTTTTAAACAGTTCAGTTGTTAAAAGAAAGCAGTTTTGTTCTGCACTACTTTTCCTCTCATAGTATTTATTGACAAAAAATAAAAGTTTGCATTTTAAAAGCAATCATTTGTTTGTGTGACTATTTTTTAAAATACAGTGAAGCCATTTTCTAAGCATAATAATATCCTCCAGGGTGGGCATTATTGGGAAATACCGGCCCTTCCAGGGGCTATAAGGCCCTCTGCCTGCGGCGTTGGGCCTCATTACGCCCCTGGGCGGTCCGGTATTTCCCGATAATGCCCACCCTGTCGGGTATTATTGCTTACATAATGTATGGTAGAATGTTGTTATAGGTAGAAACCTACCTTTTTATAACAACGTTTTACCATTGATGTGACTTCACGATGTTGTTAACCCATCGATGGTATGTCACATCGATGGGTTAACAACCAGGAACAGTCTGGCATGTGCGCAAATGGATCGGACAGCCTTGAAATGGCCGTGGCGGTCAGGGCAGAGCAGCGGCAACATAAAAAAAAAACTGCAGTAAGGAACTGCTTTCTTTTGTAAAAAAAAAACTAAATTGTACCATACACTATAAAATATAATGTATGGTTCATCGATGGGTAACTTTTTTTTAATGCATCTCGAGGTTGCCATGGCAACCTACACCTCTTGAGCTTCGCTCTCAAGGTTTACATGGTCACCCTGGCAACCTCTCAATGGTTTACAAACCGGTTAACCATCGATGACCATACATTATCCTCTATGTTATGACATAGATGAGAGGGGTTTATAAGGTTCTGACATCACAACAGTGGGATTACAAGGCAGTAAACAGCTTACTTTTGATGGGTAATAAGGGCTACCCATACATTATAAAGACTTCTCTGGTTGGCAGGTAAGAAGAGGAAGTATTTTTTTAGATGGTTAGGAAAGATACTTATAAAGTACAGCTATGAGTCATTTTTTAAATTGGTATATGTGTGTAAAAATGGGATTATAAAGGACATGAAATGATTAATTTTCTTATATTTTCAGAGAGTTTCATTTTTAGTGCCTAGCTGACTTTTTTTATGAGAGTCAGGGTAGTGGCTATGTTTGTAATGGTGGTTAGCAAATTTCTTTTACAAAAGGAACTGATATGTAAGTGTACTGTGTCCTGATCGCCAGCACTTTTTTTAACCAGTGGTAGTAGTCTGAGGTATCCGGTCAAAAGCACATGGAAGCATAAACAATGCAGTGGACTTTTGAGTGTGTGGCTGGTATAGCACTGGTGTACTGACTGGTGCAATCTGGAGGCTGTATATTTTAAGTTCTGAGGGGTGCGGGGGCAAAGCCCCCCGCATATCATACTGGGCATATGTCCAAATACATGAAATAGTGGCACAGTGTCTAGGGTACTGTAGGAAATTGTGTTGTGGGTTGATGGGGTGCTGCTTGTGTGTTGTTGAAGTGGCAGGTGTTCTGCATCAGTGACTGATTCCTGTGATTGATACCAGGTGTGGCTGGTAGTTATATGGGAGTGGCTGTGGATTACTCTTTGGCCATGTTGTGCTGCTGATGTGTGTGTGTCCCAAGTGAAATTATATGTTACAAGTACCAGTTTCTGATGCTGTTACAGTTTATTTGTAGTCAGAAGGGTGCTCCTCTTCTGGTGGATGCTGGCTATTTGTATAGGAGGGAGCGTGTGTATGAGGAGAAGACCTGCTGGAAGTGTTTGGAGTATGATAAGGGGAAGTGCCCTGCCCATTTACAAACCAGTCAAGTGCTGTAGTTAAACGTCTGCATAGCCACAACCATGTAGCTGATGCGGGACAAGTACGAGTGAAAGACGTGATGTGGGACATGAAAGAAACACCTGTAGCCATCTGTGAGACTTCACATCAGATAGTGGTGGCATGCACCAGTGATGTTTCAGCAGCTGTTGGTAGGAAGCATCCGTCCATGCCTGCTTTGAAGCGGGTTATTTGTAGTGCTTGTGCCTCTGCCTCTTGACCCCCTCCACAGTCTTCCTGTGTTTCTGACTTAAGTCTTTCTCCCAAATATGCTTGTACGTAGAGTGGAAAGCCTATTTCTATTAAAACTTTTTTGTGGAGTCAGGCTTTTCAGTGAATTGTTATTATTTGTGATTGCTGTTTTATTTATCAATTGTAATAGTTTTTTTTTATGGAATCATGTTTTAACACTGTAAAGCGCCTTGGTATTTGAAAGGTGCTCAAAAGTAAAGTTATTTTTATTATTATTATTATTATTATTTGACAGTGGCTCTGAGAAGGACAGAATTTAGATTTTTTTCTACAGCCAAGAACTTGGAGTACATGGGGTGGTGCACTCACTTGTATTGTGATTGTACATTCAAAAGTTGTCCAGCTTTGTTTTCTCAGTTGTGTACAATTCATGGGGTATAGTTTAGTTCAGTGGTGCCCACAGTGTTTATTTTGATGTGTTCTCATACTGCTGAGATGTATAGTCATGTTCTGACTGAGCTGAAAGCATTGAACAGCAGTTTATCTCTGACCTCTGTCTTGCTCAACTTTGAGCAGGCAGCATGGAAAGCCTTTTCTACAGTGTACCCCCATGTTCAAGTATGAAGTTGTTTCTTTCATTTGTGTCAGGCAGTGTGCAGGAAGATACAACAGCTGCCTGATGTGTGGAAGAAACAAACTTCTGATGAGGACTTTGCATAATATGTTCATCTGCTCCCTTTACTTGCATCTGTGGCACCTGGGGAAGTTGTGGCTGTGTTTGAGGTACTGCAGTCATGGCAGTTCTTCACTTCAAATGAGGACATTTTGGAGCAATTGCCATTTTTACTTTGAAGATACCTGGCTTGGCCACCCACTGGGTTGAGCAGGGCAATGATGGCCGCTTTTCTTCTTAGAGCAGTGGAACTGTTACGAAGCTGTTGAAAGAGATCTTCCAAGGACTACTAATGCTGAGGAAGCACGGCACCATCGCTTTAACCATCTGGTAGGTGCCAGCCATGCTACAATTTGGACATTTTTGGACTGCCTGAGAGCTGAGCAATGCTTAAATGAAATTGGTATAGAGCAGTTTGTGGCAGGCAAATATGTACGTTCCTCACTTAAGAAATGCAAGGATACTGCTAAGAGAATTTGAGATGTGGTAATGGAATATAATAGTAGAAGTCCATATGATTACTTGAGAGATATAGCATATAATTTCCAATTACAGGCTTAAAATCATGTTAATTTCTGTATCACTGTGCAAATTTTCCTTTGATTTGCAGTGTTTTGCATTATGTGCCTTACTTCATATTGTGGATTTCTGTTGGTATGTCATACTGTGCTTGATGCTGTTTGGCTAAATTGTTTTCGAAGTTGCATTCCCATGTCTCCATTTGTAGCTCTTTTTTACAGTAGGTGTTTTGCCCTTTAGCTATTTTTGCAGATGCTGTTTTGCCGATGTACTTTCGACTTGTGCTATTATTGTTTAACGCACACAGCACAGCTGCTGACCAATCAGGTTACTATAATTTCCCTACCCATTTTATAAATTGCATTTAATAAACAAAATTTATTACAGGATGAGTTATGCAACTATAACACTGTAATAATAATATATGATAGCATTTTGAAAATGTTTATTATCTTTCAATATGCATTTTTTATTATAAGTATGCCTAGAAAACATGATTTGTGATTTGTGACGGAGGATGATAAAGAGAATGTATCATTTTCATAACCAGTTGACGTCTATGGTTTTTATTTCATTATAATTATTATTAATTATTATTCTTAAATGTTTATTTCTATGTTGAGAAAACATGATCCTTGATGGAGGCAGGAGGAGGATGAAGAGGATGTGCTGTTTTCACAGCCAGTCGCCTTCTATGGTTTTTATTTTAATATCATTATTATTATAAATGATTATTCTTAAATGTTTCTTTTTTAGTTAATCTGTTTTTGCTCCTCCTTGCAGACCTGTGCCCCAATCCAGACTGACTCTCCTAGCCCCATCACCAGCATATTGTAGACTTACCAGCTTCCACCCTATCTGCTCCCATTGCTCCCTTCCCAGGGTGGGGGTGGCAGGGCCCCAACTGCTGCACTAGGATTTGGTTCTGGGGAGGGCAGCTATATCACTGGTACAGGGCCTGCAGAGGATTGGTCCTTCATTCTACCCTGGGCCTGCTGCCATTTTCCTCTGGTGTTTCTGCCCTTTCCCTCTGAGATGCTGAGCTGGGGATATGACGCAAGTACACATGCAAGTGTGTGCTGCACGTCATCTGCTGACTCTCCCCAGTGAGCCACACCAGTGTGTATTGCCACCTGTAGTCACCTAGATGGCAGTCATGCACTAGAGCAGGTTATCTTCCCTCCTGGAGAAGAGTGACCACTGGGAAGCCTGCTCCTCCTCCCCCCATCCGCCCCCAACAACTCAGGCTCGCTTCTGAACACAGATTGCCAGTATCACAAAAGGTAAGGCTATTGCTGCAATGACAGGCTGGCCTTAAAATGTTTACCTCTATGCTAAGCAAATGTGATTCATGATGGAGGGAAGAAGAGGGGGATGAAAAGGAAGTGTTGTTTTCTGAAGCCAGACCCAAGACTAGTGGTCTTTGGAACTGGCAGCACTTAAAGAAACAGAAGGAAGGCTTGGCAATTTAGTGCAGACATGTAATGACTCGGGCAGTGTTGTTTGTTTTTTACAATAAATTCAGCACCAGTGCTGAGTTGCACCATGCATATGCTGTGCCTGGCTCCAGCTAGTAGCTGTTGGGCTCCTTGTGAAGCACCGTGGGTACCAGGGGATGCATCACTTTGCTAGGGTACTGCCCTACCTACCACTTCCCATACCCAACCCAGTTCTTCCTCCTGCTGCTGGTCCACCTGACCTGAGTAAGACTGAGTGCTTATGACTGTCATGATGATGTCATGTCCATGTTTTAAAAGATGAGCCTGAACACCGGTTCCCAATATTTAAGCAGCCTTCCCTGACACCAACAGATATTTACCCCACACTGATTGCAACATGCTTTCAGTGTATTCATACTGCCGTCTGAAAATACTTCCACACTGTGCAGGATTTTTTTAGGTAGAGTGGACTGGTGTAGTGGGGGTACTCTGGAGAAACTGGGCAATGGTTTTCTTCCACCACTGTAGGGATGACATGGCTGGGGATGTGCAGGTAATGCAGCAGCATGTGGTACAGTACTGTGGGGCTGAGCATGCCCTTTAGCTATTTTGGGGGGCTTGGGGGTACGGCTTGTCTTTATACTTCCTCTTCTGCCTCAGTTTCTTGCCTCTGCTTGGACAACTCTACTTCTGTATCCTCCTCTCTTGCACTGTTCATTACAAACTGCTTTGATGGTGACCACCAGTGCTACTTGTTTGCTTTTGGTAGATTTGTGCTGTTGGTATACCTTGCCCTGTTCCTACTCCATGAACAACTGTACTTTTTGCTCTAGTGGCAAAATAACTGTAGTGTCTGACTTGTCTGTGCCTGACGCAGGATCTGTGTCATCTTACTCAGGCCATGACTGAGCAACATCACTGGACAATTGGGTTCAATGATGCTCTTATTGATGACTGATTTAGTGACTGGTGGGGAAAGTGGCATCATATAGTCCATCACGACAGACTAGCAACTGTCAGTTCACAAATACAGATGGCTGTGGAAGCCATTGTTTTTGTATGAGACAGACAGCAGGAGAGACTGGTCACACATTTCTGGATGGATCCCTTCTATCCTGGGTAGTTGAAAGAAAACTTAGAGTGCTTGAAGGAGGAAGGGGGTTTTATCACCAGATGCACCAGAAAACTGTCTGGGTAGAGAACCACTGGACTTCTGGGTGACTAATGAACCAGGGTTTCTTTGACTGCACAATCACTCACCTAAAGTAGCTCTACTAATTCTCCTCAGAGCCACATGACTACGAGTCCCAGTTCTTGACCCACCATGCCAGCTTGGCACTTGTTGAAACTAACATGGTAGAACCTCTATCTGCTTCTTTCCTCCCCATGCATCCCTTTCTCCTCCTATTGCTTTCGTCACATTTTCTACATGCACCGATAGACACATCAGATAATGACATGATGCAGCCACCACCAGATACTAACTTTGATGACTCACAATAGTCATTGACAGTTCTTAGATACCAATATGACACTGTGCCACAGTGCTGCATGACTTGCAAGGTGATGGAATTAAGCGAGAGGGACACCACAAGGCCACACACGGATCCCTCTGACAAATCCTTATACTACTTTACTGAGAGCCCCAGTGTCTCACACACAGCCTACTTCACTTTTCACTATTAAATCACTAACTGGCTGGCAGGCTCGGGCACACAGAGATAATGTAAGGAGTAGGGTTGCTCAGAATCAGCTGATACCGATCCACTGGAAATGATTCAGATTGCAGTATTTCCAATGCCAAACTGCAATTCTAATCCAATTCTGACTTGCATTTGGAATCAAAATTGGAAGAGGATCAGAATTCAAAATCCAAATCGATAAGGTGTACCAGTACTAACAAAAAATACATGATGTGGCCTTCTGGAAGTATCTGTTACAGAGGATAAAACACTGTTTTGTAGTATGTGCTATTTATAATATGACTATGATGTATATCAGAACACATTTATATTTATTATTGTTAGTTTACCTCTATGTAAGTCTCCCCAAATCCACACAAAATCTTTGATGATTCCACTTATCTTAGACATCTTCCATTCTTCTCCAATCCATATTTTACCTTATAACAAACAAGGTTCAATCACTAAATGTGTCCCATTATCCACCTGAATGTCACAGTGCACTGCAATGCAGACATAAACTAAAAAATGAAAAGCATGAAGCATGGCCAGGAAGCCTGTCATCATAGCAAAATAAATCCATATTCCACTAACCCAGGCATTCCAGGTACTTAATACACATCCATTCCTAAACAGTTCACTAAGTTGAATCAATCAATATGACCTTAAAATAACAGACCTTGTCCTGTAGCCAAAATAATAATACAAATAATGTGTAACTCCAATTCACGTGAGAAGAAGAAGCGGTAATTTGTTTTGGCATGGATGACTGCTCCACTACTCCTGCATTTCATCTTTGCCAGTGCTGAAAAAAAATCACAAAACACAAAACAAACCAAAGCAAAGTACTAAACCTCACTTGCCCTCCTGATGCAGCCAGTTATTATTATTATCAGTATTAGTATTAAATTAATTCAGTCAGTGTGCTGCAGTGTGTCCTTCTGCAGAATGAGCAAACCTGACAACACCACACCCATGGCTACACTTCAGTCTTCACTGACTAGTGAAATGAATGAGTCCCAATTTTTCTTTATCACATGTACTGTTACTGCTTTTACTTGTGTATGTTCAATGTACCTTAAATTTGCATACCCTATGTGCTGGGTTGTAGACTGCTGCTGGCATCAGGGGTATCCTTGAGTGATGATCAACAACATTTATGGAACGCTGACCATTGCTTCAGGTAATCCCCACTGGCAGTGGGGGCCTGTGTGCTGTTGCTGATGATTGAAGGTGAACAGCTGTGATTGCTGGCAGCTGCTGAGATGGATGAGACTGGAGCTTTCATTTCCATTTAGTCACTGGTTTTACGCTGTTCCAGGGATGGGTTGTGCTGCTAGGTGTTGCTCATTGATGTAGCGCGGAGGGGAGTGGAGCCAAGACTGGCTTTCTGCCAAAGAGATGCTGAGAGGGAGAAAGAATGGGAAAAGAGAGGCATGCTTTAGTCACATTTATAACAAGTCATGTCAAGAAAAATGTATTGCAGTCTGAGTAATCTGATCAGCTAGGTTACAAATTAAACCACCAAAATGCATGTCATTACTAGACCACCATAATGATCCCACTCTGTTCTGCTGTACTAGTTTTCTCTGTGGCAACCTCATCACGGCCACCACATGACATGATCCATTTAATTACAGGTACATTGTACTATTACTACTCTTGAATTGCAATCCACACACCCAGACCTGGGTTTGAATAACACAGCTGCCACTTGCATACTGTGTGACCCTGAGCAAGTCACTTAACTTCCCTGTGCTCCCAGGTTGCTCCCGTAAAAAAGCTTTCAGCTTAGTGTGCTACTCCTGGTTAAACAACTACATAAAAAAAAAAATCCACACATAGAAAGAACATGGACAATTTACCGTGGTTTACGAAAGGTTCAGAGGTGTATCATAAGAGGAATGTTTTTAACTTCAAATAAAAACTGAAAACAAAAGGAAATGGTAAATGGACTGTAAATGCTGTTGAAACAAATGTTCTGCTTTAAAGACATCATCCTCCAACTGGGAGTACTTTATGTTCTCAACTGCCAAGTTTCAAAGCTGTTAAAATAATGATAAAAGCTGTCTGTTTAAAGCATTGCAATACTGCTGCATATGTCACTTCAAGAATAATTTTTTCTGCTCCGGGCCTTCCCTATGGCTTGTAAGATAAATCATTCCAATATATGAAAGGAATTTGCATGGAAGTGCTGAGTTCGGTTTTTCCGTTCCCCGGCTGTTCTAATTAAATATCTTCCCTCCTCCTATGGTAAATGCTGTAGGTCTTGTGGGTGTCAGAGAGCCAACCTTACCCACATTTTTTGGACATAACCCCTTCTTTTTTTTTTTACTTAATATTTTATCCCTCCTACTTCCCTCTCTCACCACTCACTCAGACATCCTCTATTGCGCAGCCCATCATCCCTCTGGAATCTGCCCCTAGAGCACCTTGGTCCATGTACATATCCATGATACCGGATTACCCTCCAGTAGGGATGGAGGGAGCCACCTACTCGCAGAGTCTGCCCCGAAGATCTGATGGCTCGCAGTGAGGTCATCACCTAGGAGGAGAGGGTTTTTTTCCTTGTTTTTTTCCCTTCCCCCAGCGCCGGCGTGCAATGAGGGCCAATGACCAAGGAGGCACGGTGAGACGCACCTCCTGCTCCGCCCCTCTGCCGACGTCTGTCCCAGGAACCCATGCTGCTACCTTCCTCTACTGCACCTACCTCCCGAGCTCCCCCAGGAGGCGGTATAGTGGCGGGAGCTTGCAGACTGACCGCCCCCAGAGAAGGAGAGCAGCCATTGGGCGCTCTATCCTTCTCTTCCCCGGCCGACCCCCAGCGGTCCGTGCTCATTCCAGAACATGGGTCGCCGGTGTGGTGCGAGGTAAGGCATCCAGCACCTCAGCGCCACCGGGCCGGCGACATGTCCCCTTCTGATGCCATATCGGTATACCCTACAACAAGCTTTGTCAGAGTGTTTGGGAGAAGAGGTCGAATTGACCGCAGAGATTATTTTATTGGCTATATTTCCTCCCCATAGATCGGCCTGGTATAAAACTTTGTTACCCATTTATATTGTGGCTGCAAAAAATGCTATAACAAGACAGTGGATGTCTACGGATATTCCGACCATAGGGGATTGGAGTAGGGTGGTATCCAACATTTACTATCTGGAGTCTCTTACAGCCAAATTACATAATAAAGTTTCACAGGCTGAGATATTATGGAGGCCATGGGTATTTTACATGTCTAGTAGAGATCCTGACTTTGTGCCTTAGGGTGGGAAGCTGTGGAGGTATTTGGTTACCAGGGAAATTATGTTTTAAACAAAAATATGGAGATTTCCTCTACAAGGGCATCAAGTGTGAATATCATGGGGATAATAAATTTAATATTCATTTCAGAGAGGGTAAGAATGTTGGTGAAATAATACACTCAGTCATATTGTATAAATGTACTTTTATTTATAATAAAATGTTACGGTCTATGTATAATGCTTATATATATATATAAGTCCTGTAAGATTATTGTAAATGACAAACCAACAAAGTAACAGACTGTACTGGAATGTGATCACATCCATCTTTAATAAAAAAAAAATAAAAAAAAAATAATTTTTTCTCCACATGATCCTCAGCTGCTGTATGGCTTGTTTTCCCACTTTTTCAGCGTTTATGTGTTACTGTTTTCAGTCCGGTGTGATTTGCCTTTGCAGTGAGGAGGGACAGCCATGAAAAAAGGTGCTGGAGGAAAGGAGATGGCTTTGATGAGACAATTCTCAGAAGACAGCTGAACATAGGTGGATGCTGCTTTTGTTGCTGCCACTGCTGCTGCTCATTCAAGTGTCTTACATGTATTCAAGATTGGCCTTGATGGAAGAGGGATATTTGGATATGGTGGCAGTCACAGAAACATGGTACACAGAGAACCATGACTGGGCTGTCAACATACCAGGGTACACAGTCTACAGGAGGGACAGGGAGAGTAAAAGAGAAGGAGGAGTAGCTCTCTACATGAGGGAAGGGATCAAAGCAATGGAACTAAAGGGTAAAAGGTGAGGAGATGAGGCACTGTGGGTCACCTTTGAGGCAGGTAGTGGCACCACAATCTGCACAGGGGTTGTATACAGACCCCCATCTCAGGGGAGGAAATGGACAAGGAAATAATAGAAGGCATCCTCAGAATGGCAGAAAAAGGGGAGATATTGTTGATGGGGGACCTGAATATGCCAGATGTTAACTGGAACACATTTACTGCAGCCACATCCAAGAGTAGGGTCATTCTTGATGTCCTACCGGGGGCATGCCTCAGACAGCTAGTGTTGGAACCTACTTGGGAGGGAGCAATCTTGGGGATGAAGAGAGGATCACAGTTTTAGAGTGGGTAGCCATCTAGGAACAAGTAACCACCACACAGTGTGGTTCACGATAAACACAACCGTGGAGTCAAGCCATACAAAAGCGAGGGTACTGGACTTTAAAAGGGCTGACTTTGGTAAAATGGGGGAGTACCTAAGGAATGCACTAGCAAATGGGCAGGAAGGAGGGGTGGAAGAACAATGGGGAAAAATCAAAACTGCCATAACAGAGGCAACTCGCTTTTGTGTGAAGTGAATAAAGAAAACAAAACAAAGTAAAAAACTACTATGGTTTTCAAAACAGGTGGCAAGGAAGGTTAGGGAGAAAAAGATAGCATTCAGGAAGTATAAGGAATCACAGTAGGAGCAGGACAGAGAACTGTATCAGTTAAAGCAGAGGGAAGCGGGGAAGGCAGTCAGGATAGCAAAGGCCCAAACGGAGGAAAAGATAGCCAGCTCAGTTAAGAAGGGGGATAAAACCTTTTATAGATACATTAGGGAGCGCAGAAAGACCAGGGATGGGATAATGAGGCCTAATAAAGGGGAGGGGAGATGGGCAGAGAGCAACAGTGAAAAGGCAGAGATACTGAATGAATATTTTTGCTCAGTATTCATGAAAGAAGAAGAAGGGGGGAGGAATCTCTTTCTCTCTCTCTCTCTCTCTCTCTCTCTTTTTCCAGTTCCTGTGCCTTGAGCAGGCTCACCATCTATGACTGGGGCCAAGGCTTTCTGCACAGCTGGCCACAGTCACCATTTCCAGCCCATCTGCCTGAAGATCTGAACAAGTTCCTGTGCCTTGAACAGGCTCACTATCTATAACTGTGGCTAAGGCTTTCTGCACAGCCAGCCACAGTCATCATTTTCAGCCCGTCTGCCTGAAGATCTGAACAAGTTCCTGTGCCTTGAGCAGGCTCACCATCTATGACTGTGGATAAGGCTCTCTGCACAGCTGGCCACAGTCACCATTTCCAGCTCGTCTGCCTGAAAATCTGAACAAGGTAGCTCCTGCCTGATTGAAAGGCTCCAAAGCCATTGCTCCCATTGGTGAGCTCTGGCTGCTTTTAGACACTAATTGGTCATTTTGGCACTGGGAGCAGCTCTTCATTGGACTGCACTGATGTCTGCACTTAGCTGGCACTCATTTCTAAACTTGACTTGTCCTCTTACTTGATTTTTTGGCCCACCACCCCACCCCCGACCTCTATTAAATACACTAAAACTCCATCCCATCTACCTGCTTCCAACCATTGGCTTCTTTATGTTAGTAAACCTTATCACCTCATAGGGTCTTCAGACCTTCCTCTTAGCCACAGCTATCACTAGCTCTTCAGATTCACATGACTTGCTAACTGTTGCTGTTACCTCAATTTTACAATGTACCATGTAACCTTCGTCTTCCTTTCCTTCTTGACATTGCCAGCCAGAAATCATAGCATTCAGTACAACCCCTCTAGCATCAGATTTTCACATCCATTCTTTACCCAGAATCCCCACTCAGTTTGGAACAATGCAACTTATACTCTGTCACATTTAAACAGAATCTCGATTGTTATCTGTTGTAAACTAAGGGATCCTATACCAGCTGTGCTGGAAACATACACTTATGGGCATTAGCCTTCTGTATGCCTACCTCTTCCTAGTATGAAATCTAGTATGAAATCACTCTCACTGGTCTCTAGCATCCCCACTAAATTCAAGGCTTTTCTCCTTCTACTTATGACATTGAACTCTCATTCAGCCCTTCAGAGGAATTGGGCTTCTACTCATAAATGGTGCACTCTCTTTTCTAGATTCTGGTTACTTCAAGTTCTCCTGTTGCCCCTCCTATGCTCTGTCAATGTGGAGCCAAATCCAGGTCCAGCACCATTGTCTATAACCCCATGGATTTCACCACAACAACAGGACTAAAATTCATGCTGATCAACATATGCAGCATTCAGAAAAAATTCACTGTGCTGCAAGCCTGGGTCTCCTGCACTATGCCAGATGTTCTGGTTCTGACAGAAACAAGGTTAAAAGGCCATGTTACAGATCATGCTGTTTCACTTCCATCACATTCTTTCTTCCATGCAGATAGGCTTACTAGATGTGGAGGGGTGGCCATCTACATCAATAATAAATATTCTGTCTTTGTCATTAACTCCTGCTCCAAGCCTAAACAATTGGAATGCTTAGCTGTTAAAATTAATATATCAGCCTCAGAATCACTCAACATTATTGGTTGTTATAGACCTCTTCCTGCAGGCTTTGATATTTTATCACATTTTTGTTAGTTCCTAGATGTCAACACTAATGAGGCACTGATTCTAGGTGGCCTAAACATGGACTGGTTTAATAACAAATCAGCACCGCTCAAGAAGGTCTGTGACGAATCTGGACTCTCAAAACTAATCTCAGAAGCCACTAGACAAGGCCACACAAATCACTCCCTTGGCTCCTTAATTGATGTCACTCTGACAAATAGACCCCATAAAATCACACGAAGCAGTCCGGGCATAACCTCCTGAGTGACCATAATATTATAGTATGTATCAAGAATCTTCCTAAATTGCTAAATCCAAGTAAGATGATAGCTAAAAGATCCTTCAGACACTTTAACTCAGCAGACTTCCTAGCTGACCTGCACAACATTAATTGACAACAATGCTACCTAGCCCCATCAGTTACTGAGGCACCGGCCTGCTTTTTAATGCAATACTTACAGG
Organism: Neoceratodus forsteri; assembly: GCA_016271365.2. Taxonomy (NCBI): domain Eukaryota; kingdom Metazoa; phylum Chordata; order Ceratodontiformes; family Ceratodontidae; genus Neoceratodus; species Neoceratodus forsteri. Next base: position 32,989,247 of record CM057456.1, read on the forward strand.
TATCATAGATTCCCATGCACCTGTCAGAACCTATAGAGTGAAAAAAGCTTTCTGCCCCTGGTTCAATGCTGATATTAAGTCTATGCTAACCAAAAGAGATAAGCTTTGGACAACTGCCAGATGCACAAAAACATCCGCAGACTGGACAGCATTTGGGATATGTCGAAATGCCTGCACTAAATTGATTAGGCGTACTAAAGAAAACTATTACCTAAGCACTCTAGAGTCAGCCAGTGGTAACCCATCCAAGATTTGGCGCACTTTTAAACTAGTTGAGGGGAGCAAAGCTCCACCATCTCTCCCCATTACCGTTACCTATTAGGGCACCTCAATTACAGATACATTTGTCATACTTGACAAACTAAATGAGTGTTTTGCCACAGTGGGTCTTGCATTCGATTCTCCTCCATCAGCCAGCCTAAGAACCTCTCTCCTTCACCCACCTGCACCACCCAACATCCCAACATCCCAACACACTCATCCTTCTCTTTCTCACCTATCACCTTTAAACAGGTGGAAGACCAACTGCTCAGGTTGGATGTTAAAAAGAGTGGCAGTGCAGACAACATTTACCCTTTCTTTCTGAGCTGAAGCATATGATGATAGTTGCAGGAAATCTGAGGATTGCTAAGCAGCAAAGCAGGAGCTTTGGTTGAAGGATACAGATAACAATGCAGTGAACTGAGGGTTTGCATTATCTGATGAGTAAACAGGAGCCTGAGAGCTCAGGTGCAGGATTAGCACAGTATAAACAAAGGGCAACAGGATGGTAGGAAAACTAGAAAGCCCCCCCAAAAGAAAACACAAAATAAAAAAGACAAAAACAGAACAGAAAAACAAGCAGCACTAGAAGCACTCGGTAGTCAGAAGCAGCAAATACTAACCAAAAGCAGGAGAAACACAATGAACCGAGCCCAGCACAACCAAGCAGAGCTCAGGGCACAAGCAATGCTGGGGAGTGGGGCAACTGCTGAAGTTATTTTCATGTCTTGTGGATTGATTTGGATTGCTATACAGATCATAAAATTGTGGGGGGATATTGAAATGCTCCACAGTGCCATGTTTAGACAGAGGAGCAGACACTATCTTGTTAATAATACCCTTTTGTGAGAAGCTAATAGTTTTTTTTACATATTATTCCCCCAGGTGCAGGCCGAGCCCTCCTTCTTCCAGTACTAAACCCCTCTTCCTGCTCATCAAGACACCACTCACCAGCCATTCCAGGACCCCGAGGCTCACTCATGACATGCTGCTGTGCTGCTTCCCTGGCATGAGGGAGGGCAGGGTGTAAAACACGAAAGGTCATGCTCACTAATGCCCGCAGTCTGGGAAATAAGGTTCCAGACCTGAAAGCCTTGATGACAGATGCAGACCTTACATAGCTGCAATAACAGAGACATGGTACTCTGCTAATCATAGCTGGGACGTCAGTGTACTGGGCTATACACTGTTCAGAAGGGACAGGAAAGGTAAAAAGGGAGGGAGGTAGCCCTGTACATCAGAGAAGGCATAAAGACTACAGAACAGGGGGAGGCCGAGGCAATGTGGGTCACCCTTGAACCAGGGAATGGCACAGCAATATGTACTGGGGTGATCTACAGACCTCCGGCACAGAGGGAGGATATGGACAGGGTACTAATGGAGGAAATTCACAACATGGCAGCTAAAGGTGAAATCCTGCTGATGGGGGATTTAAATATGCCGGATGTAGATTGGACCACACAGGCAGCTGCTTCAGCCAGAAGCACGGCCATCCTGGAATCCCTGCAGGGGGTTGGACTCAGACAGCTGGTGCATGAGCCAACCAGAGACAAATCAATTCTGGACCTGGTATGGACCAATGAAAGCAGAGTTGAAGGAGTCCAGGTGGAAGGCCAGCTGGGCTCCAGTGACCACCAAATGGAGTGGTTTGGCATGGAGACAGGGACTCAGTTAAGCCACACAAGGACAATAGTATTGGATTTCAGGAGGGCAGATTTCAGTGAAATGGGTAGATGTTTAAGATCAGCCCTGGAGATGGGAGAGGTAATGGAGGGAGTGGAGGAACAGTGGGGGAAACTAAAAGGAGCCATAGTGGAGGTAACTAACCAATGCTTTAACATAGTGGCCAAAGGAAAAAGAAGAAGGAAACCACTATGGTTCTCTAAAGAAGTAGCAGACAAAGAAAGGGCTAAAACAGCAAGTTTCAGAAAGTGTAAGGGGACCCAAAGGGAGGAGGACAGGGAGGTCTACCTTGAATGTCTAGGGGAAGCAGGGAAAGCTGTTAGGAGAGCCAAGGCACAGACAGAGGAGGGTTTAGCACGGACTGTGAAAAAAGGGGACAAGACATTATATAGGTACATCAGTGATAGAAGAAAAACCCGGGTGGGGGGGGTTGTGAGGCTCAAAGTGGAGGAGGGAGAGTGTAAGGAGGGGGATCTCGACAAAGCAGAAACACTGAACAAATACTTCTGTTCAGTATTCACTAAGGAGGGAAAGAGTCAAGGACCACAGGTGGGGAGCAGAGGCAATGGGGAGGGAGGAGAGAAGTGGACACCAGTCCATTCACAGAGGAAAGAGTTCTGGAGGAACTCACAAAGCTGAAAGTGTATAAAGCCGTGGAGCCAGACCACATACACCTGAAAATATTAAGGGAGCTGAGAAGGGAACTAGCAGTGTCTCTGGCCACCCTGTTCACAGAATCACTCAACACAGGCATGGTTCCAGAGGACCGGAGGAGGGTGCATGTAGTCACACTACACAAAAGTGGCAGTAGGGAGGAAGCGGGGAACTACAGGCCAGTTAGCCTCACCTCAGTGGTAGAGAAGATCATGGAGACACTGCTGAAAGAAATGATAGTGGCACACCAAGAATCCATTGATTCCCAGGATCTGAGGCAATATGGATTCACAGCAGGAAGGTCTTGTCAAACAAATATGATAGATTTTTTTTGATTGGGTGACTAGGGAAGTGAATCAGGGAAGGGCCGTAGATATCACCTACCTAGATTTTAGTAAAGCCTTCAATACTGTCTCACACAGAAGGCTGGTTAACAAGATGAGTAGTCTGGGCATGGGGCATAAGGTGATACATTGGGTTAGAAACTGGCTGACAGATAGAAGACAGAGGGTGGTGGTAAATGGCATCCAATCCGGGGACAGAGAGGTGACCAGTGGAGTACCACAGGGATCAGTACTGGGACCAGTCCTGTTTAATGTCTTCATTAGTGATATTGCAGAGGGTCTGGAAGGAAATGACTGCCTATTTACAGATGACACCAAGATCTGCAACAAAGAGGATAATCCAGAAGGGGTGCAGAAAATGAAGAGGGACCTGGAGAAGCTTGAAAGATGGTTGGAGGTGCAGCAACTGAGGTTCAATGCAAAAAAAGTGCAAGATAATGCACCTGGGTAGAGGGAACCATGGGAAGAGCTACAGAATGGGGGGGGAGGTGCTGACTGTTACCAAAGAGGAAAGTGACCTTCAAGTTATCATATCGGATGACCTTAAGGTAGCAAAGCAGTGCACAAAGGCTGCAGGGAGGGTCAGTGGCATGCTGGGGTGCATAGGCAGAGGCATTACTAGCAGGAGATGGTGATGCCATTGTATAAAACACTGGTAAGGCCTCACCTGGAGTACTGCATGCAGTACTGGAGACCACACATGCATGAGGACATAGACACAGTGGAGGTTATCTAGAGAAGGGCGACAAAGATGGTGTATGGCTTGCATTACAAAACATATGAAGAGAGACTAAGAGACCTCAATATATACTCATTGGAGGAGAGGAGAGAAAGGGGGGACATGATAGAAACTTTCAAGTACCACAAGGGCATAAACAAGGTGCAGGTGGGTGATCTTTTCCAATGTAGAAAAGATATCAGAACAAGGGAACACGATGTGAAATTGGAGGGGGGTAGATTAAGAAGTAATGTAAGGAAGTTTTTCTACACAGAGAGGGAAGTGCACTCTTGGAACAGTCTGCCACAAGAGGTGGTGAGGGCAAGCACAGTGGAGTGGTTTAAACATGTCTGGGACAGGCACAAGGGATCATTGGGTGGGGAGGGAGTGATGAAAAGCCATTGATCACTTAAGGTCACCGACTACATACAAGTATGGGGCTTACAGGCAAATTAGATGGGCCTAGTGGTCCTTATCTGCTGACAATTTCTATATATCTATGTATCTATGCCCCCCAAGGCTGGGTACACCTTCAGCCACTTCAGCATTACTTCCTTGCTTTTTGTCTGGCCACCCACAGCAGAGGTGTGGACCTGAGGTGATCCCTGGATGGTGGAGGTGGTAGTCCGATGATGAGCGTGGTGGGCAGGCAGAGGTTTCATCTGCCCAATCCTGCCCCTAGTTTTCCCCTTAGATCCCACCCTCCCCCAGGAATGTGCTATGTAATTAACAGCTGAGTGCTTTGACTAGATTGGAATATCATTATTGATAATGCAATAGCTAGTATAGGAATATATTTGGAAACAGATCTTTCACACTGGCACCAAGAGGAGAGTAGGACACAGACACACACCGATGGCATACCATGCAGACTGATGGGAAGGGAATTACAAAGTCGATTAGGTAGGATGCTCAGTGTCACTCTGTGAAGAGCATGTGGTCTTCTAGGTAATAATGGGCAAAAAAAGGTTCTGTGATACTGTGTCTCAGTATGGCAATAACTCAGGGCAAGGGACACAGTGCTGCAGGACAGATAGTCTGATGTGCCACAGCAACTAATTTTAACTTGCAATTGTCAGTATGTCATCAAATGTTTCTAAAAGTCAGTAAGAGCAGAAAGAAACAGCATTTTTTTTAAATTAAGGGAACAAAGTATCCTATATTACTAAAAGGCAGTATGAGCATAAAGAAGAAAGAGCAAACTTTTTTTTGTTGTTTAGGGGACCAAAGCCTCCTATGATTATAAAAGGCAGCAGCAGTAGAAGGAGGAAAGCAATTTTTTTTTTTGTTAGGGGACCAAAGTATCTTTTGTTTCTTTGCCCCTGTTTACACTGCCAACTTTGAAGGACATCAACCCATGGGCATGGGTTGATGCACTTCAAAGTCGGCAGTGTGGACACTTTCGGGAGCATCCTAAGAGCACTTTGCATTGGGTTTGTGATGCAACTCAGGAGAGGGGATGTGTATCAGAGCAAGCTAATTCGCAGCACCTTACCTGCCATGTAGACACTCTGCAGTGCTCGTTCCCATTTGAATGTCTCCTCTCCCGCATGCTCCTGGCCCCATGAACCTTTCTAATGCTCGCCTGCTAGGATTACAAAGAACCTCTTAGCACACCCGAGTTCTGCAAAAGGCATTCTTCAACAGCAGAAAGAATTCTGAACTTTGGAAAGTGCATTAAAATGTAAAACAAGGGCTACAAGTATTACCAATAAGGGTTGTAATTGTAAACTGGGACCGTGATACTGGGCATGTGCTAATACATATGCATATCCTCTCGATCCTCAGGGATATGCATATGCATTCGTGCATGCCCAGTATTGCTGTCCCAGTTTATGACCTAATTTATAATGTTTGTAGCCCTTGTTTTACATTTTCAAGCACTTCCCCAAGTTCAGCTTTCTTTCTGCTGTTGAAAAATGCTGCTTGCTGAACTCGGGTGTGCTAGGCAAGGAACGAGCCTTCTGGCACTTCAGCACCTCGTGCATGTCAGCAGCTCGTCATTGCCACCTCAGGAGGGGGGAGCAACTTCTGCAGCAACTGGCTGTGTGAACACAAAATTGAGCTGCAGCAGCCATAGCAGCGGGAGTGCAGCGCAGCAAACTGTGGAGTGCTGCTGAAGTGTAAATGCAGCTCTTAAGGCAGTAAGAACAGAATGAAGGAACAGCCAACAAAAAGAAGAAAAGAATGAACAATGAAACATTTTAAAAAGTTTTATAGGGGAGGAAAAATTAAGTATGTGTGGCTCATCATGTCAAAATAAAGTTCCAAAAAAATCACTATTAGTTCAATTGCTTGTTCACAGGAATGATCAGTGATTGTTGTGAATCTTTCACATCATACTATACCAAAAATACAGTGGAGTGAACAGAAAAAAATTAACTAAGTGATCGACACTGACTGAGTCAGGGGAGGAGGACTGTGAACAGTAGAAGAAGCTGAGGCAGATTAGGGCAACCAACCATACAAAATTGGTACTGACTGATCCCTAAACTGATTGCGCATGGAGTGCACCTTGTCACCTACCAACCAGACTAATTATGTCTGGTCAACTCTGCATGTGGTCACTGTCTGGCAAGTCCTGGACAATAGCTACATTATAGATATTGTAACATGGGTACCTAAAATACTGTCTTCTGATTCATCCAAACAAGTCACCTGACTGTGGATTAATGTCTGATATACCCACAGTTGCATGGTCACATGGCTTTATTTCACTGTTTCTTTAGGCAAAACTCTAACAAAACATTGCCCATGTTACAAGAGGATTAACCCACTCCAGGGTATGGGTTATGAGCATTACATCGCCAGGTTGAAATCACTCGACTTCGTCGGATTTCAACCCCGTGTGGATTAATGCTCAGTAAACCCATACCCTGTCGTGGGTTAATCCCTCCTTACAGATGTAAATGTGTGTATCAAGATAAAATACCAAGTACTGTCACCATGGGGAAAAAAAATTATACTTGGACTCGCAGTGCTCCCAGATCAAACAAAGCATTTCCATGTAGTGTAGCTTCATTTTCCCTGTATTTTCCATGTAAAACTGGAACAAAACCCATGTAGATTTTCCTGTATGCACAAATCAATGTATGTACGCAATTGACTTCAATATACCAGTCAATAAAACCACTATAACAAATGATAAGGCTGTTTTATGTGTTCTTATTTATTTTAAATGGTAAAACTCACCTGCAACATATCACATAACTACTTTGCAACTGTAAGATCTTCATAGGTCACAATATAATACCATCTCAAGGCTCTGGAGAAATGTTGGAATCTCTCAAGTTTCACTCTCAAGGTTCATATGTCCCCAGAACCTCTTGATGGTATTATAGCCTTGTAATAACAGTACAGTCCACTGTAAATCATTCTATTTATAGCATGAAGTGCTATGCTTTTAAATAACCCCTTAGTCCCAGACCAGTATATTTCAGTTTCTGCTCACACAGCTTTGTGTACTTCTAGCAATCCCTTACTTAACACTTTTTTTTGGGTCTCTTTGCTTGGTACAGTGTTTTCTTCTTTTTTCTGCCTTATATTCCGTCAGTCATTCACTGGCATGCTTAAACACCCCTCCACACACACACACACACACACACACACACACACACACACACACACACACACACACACAGCTCTGTGCACCAAACTCTCACACATAGAAACAGATACTGCCAGATTTTTATTTTTTATTTTGCTAACCTTAGGCTGGACCTGGGCCTGTGGCTCTATTCTGATCCCAGACACATAATTCATAACTCCTGTTTATCTTGATGAAGCACCCCCCCCCCACACACACACACGCATATACACACAAACACCTTTCCCAGTCCCACACTTAAAAAGAAAAGTTGCATGATATTTTTTTCAAGTAACGTTAGCCTCTAGGTTGTTCACTGGTTAAAATAAGGATATAAAGCAAAGAGGTGCTGCCTTGGTGATCTTTTAAAAACACAGCTCTGCGCTGTGCACTGAAGAATTAAAGCAGCACTTACGTACTCTTTATGTCCCCCCCACTGAAGCACAACACCATTGAGACTTTCTTTACTGGATCACTTTTTGCACTTCATGGGCCCCATATTCAGAGCTGGCCGGATGCTTGTGCAAACAGGTGTGCCAGGTGCAAAAATAGGGCTGGCCAGCTCTGTTGCCATATTCAAACAGATAGCATGATCCAAAATGACCATGTTATCTGTTTGAATATCGTACTCTGGTAGCATGGCCCACAGGAAGCAGTTGCCATGTTTGGCGCAGTCCTACCAGAGAGCAGGATTGAAGACCTTCCATGGGGGGGGGGTGTACTGATGCAAGGGTGAAACCCTGTTAGCGAAATTCCCCACAACAACATTTTTGACAAGTTTCTAAAATGTTGCTGCGGGGGACAGCTGGCTAGATTTCACCCTTTCGCCGAGTTTTACCCCCTCTTCATGGTAACTCTGACTCTGAGTTAACAATCTTTAGAAGGAGGGTGTGGGGGCACAGTCCCCCGATAGAAAAACAGACCAATGTCTGACAGGTGAAATTTCACCTGTCGACATTGGGGATGTCTCTATGCCGAACATCAACAACTATGTTGTCACATCGGCATAGGTAAACCCCATAGGGATAAAGCACAGCACAAACTGGATTGTGCTGCTACCACTATAAGTGATATTCAGCCCAAACATGCAGATGAGCCCACTGGACATGCATGGTGCTGGTGGGCCATTTGCATGCCCATTATGGGCTCATCTGCATGCCAGCTCTGCCGTGGAGTGCACCGGGCCAGTTCCCGGCCCTCCCTGAGCCCGATTCCTCTATTAATAGAAAATCACTCACATCCCTGGTAGTCTAGTGGTCCTCCTCCCCGTGCCCTGATCCATCACATAATAAAGGATCCCCACATCCCTGGTAGTCTAGTGGTTCCCCCCTTCCCATGCCCTAATCCATCAGATAATAAAAATCACCCTGATCCCTGGTAGTCTAGTGGTGTCCCCTTCCCGAGCCCCAATCCCATTCAGTATAGAAATAATCACCCAATTCCCTGGTAGTCTAGTGGACCCCAACCCCCTCACTCTGGTAGACAGTGTCCCACCACCCCGCTCCCCCCCAATCCGACTGGAACTGGTGATTGGCACAGCCCTCCTCACACTGCCATGGCCAGCTGCCCGCTGAACTGTATTGGAGCATGGGTACAGTGTAAAGTACACACTCATTGGTTGACTGGTCAACCAATGAGTGTGCACTGTATACTGTATGTGCTCTGATAGAGTTCAGTCCACGGCCGGCTGTGGCGGTGTGAAGAGGGCTGTGCCAGTCGCCGGGCTCCATGCAGGTTGGAGGGGGAGTGGGGTGGTGAGTCACTGCCTACTGAGGTGGGGTGACCACTAGACTACCAGGGAAATAGGTGATTATTTCTGTGCTGAATGGGATCAGGGATTGGGGAGGGTGGACCACTAGACTACGAGGGATGTGGGTGATTTTTTTTGTTATCTGACGGATTGGGACTTGGGGGGGACCACTAGACTACCAGGGATATGGGGCTTATATCATATCACGTGGATCAGGGCTAGGGAGGGAGCACTGAACTGCCAGGGTACCCAGCCCTTGATAGTGGTCAGACAGGTCTGCACACTGTTAAGGGTTGGAATTCAGAGGTGTTAAACTGCAGTGCTGCTGGAAGCAGTTCAGCACTTCTGAAATCTTTCAATATTGTGCTCTGCCGCATATGCATGAGGGAATCCTCATTTGCATAGGTGCAGCACAATATTGTGTGGGTCAGCACTGTCAGGGTTGCATCACGTATCTATGCCTTTGAATATGGGCACGCACCCGACAGCTGGTGCTATTACAGGTTATCGCAGCACAAACCTGGTTTGTGCCATGATAACCTTTTGAAAATGGGGCCCCATGTGTTTAAAATAGACTAACTCCAAGACATCAGGTTTGTTTGCCTTGGCGGTTCTGGGGCACTGCTTTCCTCAAGCAGCATTTAAGCACTCCCCCCCCCAGAAGTCCACCACCATTGAGTGGTCTCTCTTCTTGTTGGGCTCATTTTCCACTTAACTTGAGTCTAAAATAGACTAACCTGAGACTGCAAGCAAGAACGCCTGTTTGCCTTCAGTGGCTCTGGCTGCTACTCCTCTGATCTGGAACTGCGGCGTTTGAGATGCAGCTTGACTGACTCGACAGCATTGTTATTTCAAGTTGGGCCATGCAGTGGGCATTTGGATCGGGCAGCAACTCACAATCCATGACCAAGAGATCTAACTTCATCCTCAAAAAAGATGCGCTGTCAGCATACTGCCTTATTTCCATCAGGCAAACACAGGCTGCAAATGGACCAATGAGGCTACTCAGTGTAGCAAAGTCAGCAAACTGAGCACCGCTCTGAGGGCTTGGGCTGGATCTCGGTGGCAGTGAGATTCTCGGTGGCCATTTTCCCTTAGCATGTGTCCATTTCCTCTGATATTTTAAAAATAAAAGATTTCCTTCCCGTATCCTGTTTTTGTAATAAAAATCCCATAAAACACATTAGTCCCCGTAGATCTGGAAGCACTGGACTCAGAGGTATAACAATTCCATTACAGAAAATCAATAGACAAGGGACAAGTAACCATTAGATTACATGCAACAGTCTGCAGGAATGGAAGGATGGTGTGACATGCAGCCGTGGCCATACTGCTAGTACCAGACTATCTCATCCTCCTTACCTTCCCATCGGGGGTCACAAACTGATGTCTGCCACTGTGCTGCTGCAGTATTGTGCACCAGGTCAACTGATGTTGGTTGCTGACTAAACATCTTCATATTCATTCTCGAGAAGGTTAGCATCTCTACATTTCTGACACTTAGGTGTGTCCTACTGTTGCTAACAACTGCAACCACTGCACTGAACATGTGCTCGGAATATGCACTGGAGTATGGGCAGGAAAATACACTGCCAATCTACACAAATCAGGCCACACTCACATTTGTAAGCACTAGTACAATAATGGATCAGCACCAATGGCCAGGACATGATGATCACAAATGTTCCCCTCCAACTATTGAATGGTGCTGGTTGTTGTAGCTCCTGTTGAGGACATACTCTTCTTGACAGCTGCTATTAGCTCCATTAATGACATCCTGTCCAACAAGGATGAGCCAGGTCTAATAATTGCCTCTGACTCCTTTTTGACATCAGGACCACACTCCTCTTCTTTAACATCACTGACACGTGACTCCCTTTCTGCTCAGGGTCTTCTTCAACCTGTCTACTAAGTTTGTCTTGCAGTACATCCTTCCAATGTTGAAGTTCCTCTTGTCTGTGAAATATTTCTTCTATCTGTTTCTTAAAGTGAGTATCCAGTATGGAGGACAGGACATACTGTTTCTCACTAAACATGTTCTGCAGACAATCATTCTGAGACAACATCTGTAGGAGGGAGTCAACAAGCCACTTTCATCCTCCTTATGCCTCATGTTTCTACTATACTGGCTAGTCAGATGTTCTAAAAATGTGTGCAGTAATCGGATCTGTGGCAGAGTCATGCTCAGTCCCGAGGAAGCTGAATGTACCTCATGAGTTACAGCTTCAAATGGCTCCAAAATTTCCAGGAGAGTCTTTAAAGCTGACCACTTGCTGGATGAAACCATAATGTCTGCTCTACTGATCTTGTGGAGCAGATACTCATGAATAACATGTTTCTGCTAATGGAATTGCTGCAACATGTGGTAGGAAGAATTCCAGTGGGCCACGGAGTCCTGTGCTGTTCAGGCAGACTTTTCTTTCTCTGCATGCAGCACAACTCCTTCCTAGCCTTCACAGAATGAGAAAAGCGGGTGCAAATCTTCTTAACAGCCCCCATCAGATCTTCCAGTGGTCAGTCCTTTGTGAGGAAAATCCTAATGACCAAATGCAGGTGGTGAGTCAGGCATGGCACATGGGTCTACCCACCATCGCTAATAGCCTTTACTAGATTTGCAGTATTGTCCGTGACCATTAGACACAGCTCCAGACCATTCAGTGCTAGTCAGCTTTCAAATACCTCCTCAAGCTTCTCCAGCAAGTGTTACAATGAATGGGAATGGATAAATCCTACCACTGAGAGAGCAACACGGTGATGGTATGATGAAAATTCAGAAAACCTAGAACCGGTACCACTCTGAGACTGCTCTGTGAGGCACTCCAAATGGGCCTTGACTGCTATATAGTCCAGCACCTGGCCACTTGAGAACATGTCTGTCATGGTGTGCTCTTTCTTGTTGGACATCTGCTTAAGGCTATGGTGGACCTCACTATAGACATTTTTGTACAGCTCAGGCATTGCCACTCCGTGAAAAAATGCCTAGATGGTATGGTACAGCAAGGCTTCACGGTGTGTATCAGTTTACAAAAGCTGGCACTGGAGGCAAAAAAAGATTATCAACCAGCATTTCTACAACTGCCCTATTGATCTATTCTGCCTTTGCATGACCGAGAGCAAACTTGGCTGTCTGTTCTGCCAATTGATGCAAAGTCCCCCCTTTTGCTGTGGTGCCGCAGGAACAATAGGAGATAATGAGGACTTGCCTGCTTCAGTCTGACCTGGAACTGGGGGTGTTATTGTCAACTGGCCTACTGGAGAGGGAGACAGCCTAGTCTGAGCTGGACCACTCTGGATACCACATATTGCAGCCCATTCACACAGATTTGTGGTATGCAAGTAGATATGCATAGCCTAAGTACCCAGAGCAGAAGGTCAACCACAACTAATTTTAAAAAGACAAATCATGCACCTTGCAAATGTGAATTCTGCATTTCACAACCCACAGTATGCTCAGATACCAGACCTAGTTTTTGCACTTTACTGGGATTGAATCCAGAGATTCAGACGTACCACAAGGAATAGGATTAGCATGCCCCCTGTTCTTCAGAGATACTTGGGAGCTGGGGTACCACCTTTCCTCAGAGCAGCAGGTGACTTGCCTTTTGGGGTCTTCCTCTCAGATGACTTGTCATGGGAATGGACAGGTTTTTTCTACCACCCTGATGAATACCAGGGGACGTGTTGCCACTATCTCTATGAGTTTCTTCCTGGTGCTCATCTAACTCCTCCTCCTCTTCATCAGTCTGTACCTCATCTGGGGTTGTAAAGTGGTCCTCATATCTATCATCATCTCCATCTCCTCCTGCTTCATCTCCATCATCAGACACAAGATAGGACTCAGACGGAACACAATTTGTAGAAGACCCTGGTGATTTGCCCTGGCCCATAGTATCCTCCTCACCACTCTCCTTCTGATGCTATATGGCCTTCTCAGTGATTGGGACCTCCTCTTCTTCAATAGGTATTAAGGCTCTGCTACTGGTACTAGTAGGCATATTAGGAGTAGCAGCAGCACGACTTGACTCTGTTTCTTTCATGACTTTCTTTCTGATGGCATGCATCCCAAAGCAACTAAACCAGTGTGTGACACTACTGCAGGGTTTTTAATTTTTTTTAACAGCAAATGTTGTTTCTTCAGGCAACAGAAGAACCACTAGTGCCATCACCCGATAGAGCAGTAATGCCAGAAACAGGACCAGGAGCACTGGAAAGAGTTAACTGCCTAAAGGTCTTCTTCTTGAGAATCTTCCCCAAAAACTGGAGCCCAGCCTCCACACACCCCCCCCCCCCAACTGCCTGGCCACTGTACTGGTTGTTGTGGCTGCTTTTACTGTCTCCTCCTGCTGGCATTGTTCAATGTCCTCTGCAGCACCCCACCAACAGATGCTAAAACAGCAGCATAGTTGCACTTTTTGCCACTCACTTTCCTGTCACCGGATATGCTGATGCTGAGATACATCATGCACTGAGTTAAAGTGAAAATAACTGATCAAGAGCAAGACTCAAGAAGATCAAGAAAAAAAACAGTGAACAGCAAGAAACAAAGAAAGCACAGCAATACAGCAAAAATAAGCACAAATACTGTACTACTACTGCTTATTGTACTGACTGAGACTGTTACTTTTTTTAATATACTGTACTGCCTGACTGAAAGGTACATGTGCCTGAGTCTGAGGGAGCAGACCAGTAGGCCTAAGCGAAAGTGAATTCCTCACCTCTCACATCAGATACTAAGTGAAAGTGAATTCCTCACCTCTCACATCAGATACACCACAGACACACACACACACACACACACACACACACACACACACATATCCAACAGAGAAAAAAAAACAATACAGCAATCACCAATATGTGATCAAAAAGACAGGACAAGCAGGAAAAAATCAACTATTTTTAAATTACACTGCAAGCTCTCAAACCTGACACAAGGTCATTTAAAGGAAGAGGAATAATTCTGAAGTCCTCAGAGCATGGAAGGCTTCTAGAACTGCAATGTGGTACTGTCCATAAGAAGACAGGAAGTGCAGGCAGCCACTTCCTGTTTACTGGCAAAATTGGAATTCAGAATCGAATTCTGATACTGATTCCGATTGCACCACTTTTGGAATTAGGATTTTCAAGTCCAAACTCCAAAACTGGGAAGTCCGAAAATTCTGCAATTCCGAGCAACCCTAGTAAGTAGATGGTTTTCTGTGCCCTGCATCACCAGCAGTCATTAAAATCAAATTATTTGTCAAACAAAGCACTCAAAAATCCTCTCTGCACCTTTCTCTGTCTGCTAAATTCACTGACTGCTCACCGGGGCTGCAGCTGCAGAACTTCGGCAAACACACTGCACTCTCCTCTACAGCAGCACACAATTTCACTGTCCTACTTGCCTGAAACTACAGTTAAAGAGCCACTGACATGGCGATTTTACCTCCTGTAATCAAAGCTTTTAGTCCATCCGGTGTTAATAAGCACTATCACAGCTGTAAAAATCTACAAATTACGTTAAAATTATTTTTTTGTAACTTTACAAATACGTGACTGTGAATGCGCGTCCGCCATGCTGTGCGCCTCTGACTGAAGTTCTTGGCGAGCATCTATGATGTTTAGTGTGGGACATAGTTGTCGTGTGCCCAGCTGTCCAAGTCGCACTGCATTGCTGGGAGCGATAATCTGTTCCACGCTTTCTGTGCTTTACATTTACTATATAGTTGATGATGTCGTCTTGTGGTTACCAGGGTGCTTTAAATATAGATTTTAGGAGGCGCTGTGTAACAACAGGGTCAGTTACTGCAGAAGTAGGCAGTGTGTCATTAGTACATCATGACAGTACGAATCTGGCCGCTGTAAATGAAACTCTTACTATGTCAGAGTTTGGTGTTGCTAGCGATGGGCATGTAGTATTACCTGAAGTCAAAAATGTGCGATCTGAACTTTCCTGTTGTGATGTGCCTGTAATTCCTATCATTGAGGCTGCTAGTGTGTACGGTATATTCCTGATCAGAAAAATCAGTTGTCATTGCTCTCCAGTGATAATACCTTACATAGTCCATCAGTCTGTCCCCTCAGTGAATCTGTTGCTACATGTGTAATTGTAGTGGATGCCGAAGTGTCACCAGTGAGTTTTGATGTAGGTTCTGATTTAGATAGTAGTAGTAGTACCTCATTTGCTGTCATGGATTTTAGTTGCACTAATGTTGGCATGTCAAACAGTGACAGGTCATCAAGTCATGTACGGGGATATAGTCAAGTTGCAGAATCCTCTCTGTGCAATACATCTACTTGTGAACATGGACAGATGGGCGTCAACATTGACAGAACATCTCCATCTTCTGGTGACCATATATCAACTTCTGACAGTTTGTTACATGGGGGGCATGACATTTCTCAACCACCTAGTTTACTTCATCTTGCAGTTTCTTGATGGTGACAGATCGTCAATACATGGTGCTGTACATCTGTCACATAACTGCTCTGCTGTTCTGCATGAATGCTGTTCTGATGATGTTGCCTCTGTTGAGTATGTTCCTTTATGTAGTATAGGAGCACATTGTGATGTTGCAAATGTTGCTGCGACAGAGAATACATTTGATTTTGGTACAGTGCAAGCTACGAGTGGTGTGTGCATTGATGTCTGTATCTCAGAGTATGACACTGAGGACGTTACGTGTTGTGCTTCCAGTGGTCATAGTCATATTAGTGCTGCTTCTGTGTCTGTTCATGAACGTGAGCAGCCAGTAGCCTCACATGCTGTTTTTGTTCCTTGGGTATCTGGTTGCACCTCTATTGGCTCAGTAGTAGTTGGTAGCAATGACGACCGTGATGACAGCAGATATACAGACTTTGAATCTGATGACGCAGTAGACGATGCTGACAGTGATGCATCAGCATATGACCTGCAGAATCTGATGACGTTGATAACCTTGACTCAGTTGCCAGTGCTGCACCAGCTATGAATTTACGTAATGTGTAGCCATATATGTACGAACCCTACCTGCCTGCTGATAACACTCAAGGTCAAGGAAATGGCGTCTCCCAATAACCCAGTGTAGAGGTGGTGCGTTTTGGAAATACCGATTGATGAGTTACCTTTTTTTTTTGTGACCCTCTGAGCCACCTGCCTATCACTATATATATCAGCCCCCCCCCACCAGCAACCACTGCAGTGGCAGCTGGGGTCCCTCACTGCATGACACACAGGTGTCACATGTGCAGATGATCTACAATGTGTGTTGACATCTGCTGACACGGTATGATGGGTGCTGACCTCTGCCGTCATTGAGTATAGTGTTCTCGTGAACTGCCATTATATACCCCTGCTGTCCTCTGCTCCTGACACCTGTGGGACACCTACCACCTTGCAACACACAGTAGACGATTTCCTGTGTTGTTCAATTAAACAAATGTGTTTCACACACAACTAACAGCAATGTAACACATTTATTGTAGTCTCTTGTAAGATCTCTGTTCAAATGCCAAGTCTGCATAGTGTGATACTGCTGCCATGTGCAACATGAGGCTTATTGACAATGTATGCACTTACCCCCTACTGCATATCATTCTGCTGTCTTGTGCTGCAGCTATTCATAGCAGTAGTGCCAATGTAGTACATTATCCAAAATGAATGTGAGCCATTTTTTTAATTTAGTGTGCTGTAATTGTAAATTCACATTATTTTACAGTGTGTCACACGTAAGTAGTAACCCACGACAGGGTGTGTGGTGATGGGGGATTAGTAAATACGCTGGGTGCATTGTGCGGTACGAGGCTGCAGGGCGAGTGTCCTTACTGCACCCGGGGATGTTGATTAAATAAGCAATAACCCACAGTGATGCAGTGCTGAAACTGGTGAATTTGTGACAAGCACACAAGACTGTTTTGCACACTACACAGACAAACATAGCATGTATCACAAGTGAGGGCACACTCACATTCATTTTGGCTTACAGTCTTAGCAATTTGTACTGCTGTTACTCTGACTGGATTTCGCTGTGTTTCTCTCACTCAGTGGCTACAGTGAGTCTATCTCTCTCTCTCTCTCTCCCTCCCTCCTCACATGGTTAATCAAGCTGTGCCGGGGGGTGGGGCCATGTGGCTCTTAGTCACATGTGGCTTTGTGCATCTGGATCGGTGAGCACTGTGTGGTTTCTCAATTGCTGTTCAGAGAGAGAGAGAGACACAGACGGAAGATTGCTGCAACAAACTCTCACTTGCATGTGCGGGTCCTCCTGTGTGTCTCTCTCTCTCTTTGTACTGGTCCCCAGTCTCAGTGATTGCCGCAGCTATGAGGAGTGGGACTGAGGCGGGGGGGGGGCTTTCTGCCTCTAGAAACGGCACAGTCAGAAACATGCTACGGACAGACAGCGAGAGTGAGTCTCACACACTGAGAATATTGCCAAAGCACAGCAAGAAGCTTTGTCATACAGTGTGCCTCTCTCAGTGTCTGTCTCTCTTGTGTCACCATTACTGTGCTTTGTATGTGGCAGAGAGAGAGAGAGAGAGAGAGAGAGAGAAAGAGTGTGTCTAATTACACTCTCGTGCTTGTCGCTGTCTGTGCTTCCAGAGTGAAAGGAAGCGCGGGTGGTGATCACTGGGAGGCAGCTGAAGCACTGTGGTGGAATATAGGAAAGACTCCTTTGAACTTTGCATCCCCACTGACCTACCCTGTGGAGCTCTGGTGAACGAGCGGCAACTGTCATATTGCCATCCCTTACAATTCACGTGTAGTCACCACATTATTCTCCATGTCTGTTTTGACCCACTCCACCATTTCTCCAGGCGGCTGTCACAAGGAGAGGGGGCCCTCATTACAATGCACTGGGCAGCAAGGGAAAACAGACTGCAAACTGTGTCTCTCTCCCGTCAAACTGCTAGACATCACAACCCACACTCTCTGCTTTCCATTGTATCCCCGTTGTTCTGTGCTGTGTACAAGGCTGCTGTCTGTCTCCTCAGTGGTGCTGTACAGTACATCTCTGCTTTTGCCACTATTACCATGTATTTCTCTCTGTCTATCTACCTCCCTGATAATGCTGAAGACAACATGGACACAATGGGGGCATTAACAGCACATTCTGTGAGGAGCTGCCTATGCTGTTTGTGCTACAACAAGCACTCGCTTCCCTAACAATTAAATGGCTGCCCTTTAGAAATGATTTTGCCTACATAAAATTAGTTCCGGTCTACCCAGGAATCTGTACTCACTGTCCCTTCACATGTACCTGTGGGTATATCCGAGATTAATCAACTGTCATCTGATGGCTCTGTACCAATCAGGTACCTGTCGTCCCTACCCCATGTTATAAATTTATTTTATTTGATGACGATGGGTGTGACTTAATTGTTATAAAATGGTTATGCTAAACCAGACTATCACAGCTTAAGCTTTTCATGCATAAAATCTGTCACGTGCATGGGTAAAAAATTAAAGAGCTGGCATTAAAAAGGCCAAGATTCTGGTCCCACAGAATGTTGGCATTTTCAATGTCAGACATGTTTTCTTTACACAACGTGAGACTCTGTAGCCTACCCATTTTATAATGAAAACTTCAAGCAACCTGACAGCATGACCTTCCCGACAAAGAAGAAAAAAAGAAACAGATTCTGTAAATGTCAGTTTCATAAATTGTTCTACTGTAATAACTGTATTGTCTGTCATCCTGAATTTTTATATTTCACTTTTAATGTTTTCTTGTACTGTCATTTACAGATGCCAATGTTCTCAATGTCTGAGCATGTCAACGCTTACAGAATGTGTGTGCTGTAAGGAGCAGGAAAAGGTTGCTAACAAAAGTGTAGATTATGGATGCATGACTCAGCATCCTGGATTTGCAACTGTATTTTTGTCCTGGAGGCCTCATATTACACTTTCCGGCAGCAGTATGGCAAGCCCCGTAACACCCCAATTCATGACTATGTTTTTATTTGTATAGTTTTTGCGTATTGAGGAATAAATAAGCTATAATAAATTCCTGGAGATGGCCAGGGCTTCCAACTCTATAGGAAGCTCAATCTCCTTCTCTGAGGTTCTGCCACTACCAAGTGTAACCGGGGAGAACAAGCAAAAATGTAGAGGGGGTGAACCAGTGGACCAGGGACTGGTGCAAGACAGAGGGATATGGGTTGGTGTGGCCCTGTGGTGATACATGGGAGGATAAGGTGCTATATGTCAGTGATAGGCTACACCTCAACCTGTAGGTGAGGGAGATCCTTAAACCAAAACTTTATGGATTCATAGGCGAGAGCTGTGGTTTAAACTTTTAAAAGGGGGGGAGGGATAAAAAATAAAGGACAGCTCCAGGGGGGTCTGTTTGAGGGTGCAGGACTATGACACGCAATGGGGGTTGCAGGCTGCATTGCAAAGCCATGGGGAACTGTGCATACAAGTGTGACAGGGGACTGTGCAGGTCCAGGAAGACTGTGGAGGGGAGAGGGGACGGGGTGGAGGATGATCCTGGTCAATGCCAGGAGCATGGACAATAACATGCCTGAGCTACAGGCAATGCTAGTTGAGGGAGCAGCATATGTGGCAGCAATTACTGAGACATGGGCCACCCAGATGAATGATTTGGATCTGAAGTTGGTGGGCTACACAATGTTCAGGAAGGATAGGGGAGTTGGAACGGGGGTAGCACTGATAGTCAGAAATGACATAGTATTTAGTGGAGTGGAGTAGGTACATGGTGACATGTAGGCGATTTGGGTAACCCCGCAAACGAAGGGAGGTAAAAGACTGAAAATAATGGTGGTGTACAGACTCCCTGCACTGTAGGTGGTTCTGGAGGACAATGTTGTTTACAACATCAGGGATCACTGTGGCCTAGGAAGTGGTAGGGGTGTGGCCATGGGTGACCTAATATGCGGGGGGCAGAGAGGGACACTATGACATCATCTGTGGACAGGGAGCAGAGGCTGATGGATGGCTTTCAGGATGCCTTCCTAGTACAGCAGGTGGGGGAGCCTAGTAGGGAGGGCCGGATATTGGACATTGTCCTAGCAGACAGTGACCAGATAAGGGCCCTGGAGGAGATCAGCCCACTGGCAGGTAGTGACCACGACTAGGTGTGGTTTCCGCTGTACCTATGTGCTGGACAACAAGCACACTAATGCAGTACTATAAGACTTCAGTGGAGCGGACTTCGAGGGCATGGGTAGGATTCTTAGGGGGTGCTTGGATGAGATAAAGCTGGACATGGATGGTGGAAGCTTGTGGGAGTCTATTAAGAAGGTAGTGCAGGAGGCGACTGTGTCTTCCGCAGAAGTAAGGTGAAAGCAATGTAAGGACAGTGAGCCATGTTGGTAGACCTGGGAGGTGCAGGAGAAGGTGATGGAAAAAAAGGCTGCCTATGTGCACTTTAAGTGCTGAAGGGGGGAAAGGGAGCGGGGGACAATATGAGCTGCTGGCTATGAAGGTCACCACAGTGGTGGCAGGGGCCAAGGTGAGGATAGAGCAAAACATGGCCAGGGATATCTGGTAGGGGGAAAGGGGTTCTATAGATACATTGGGGAGAAAGGAAAAGTGATGGCACAGATCAGCATGATTAGGACTGGGGAGGGATGGGCTCAGGAAGCAGGGGAGCAAGCAGAGGTAGTAAATGAGTAGTTTTCCTCTATCTTTACCTTGGGAGGTTGGGGATCCTTCCATCCTGACAGAAGTGAAGTGGAGCCCACAGAATGGGGAGGCCAGTTGGATTCTGGAGGACCTGAAGAGGCTATGGTAGGTGATGGGGCAAATGTAGAGGGGGAGAAGCGGATGCATGACTAGATGGGCTTGGAGGGTGAAATCACAGTGGATAGGGTGAGGGAGGCAATCTGGTCGCTAAAGACTGAAAAGGCACCGGGAGTGGATGGGCTGCATCCGATGGTTCTGAAGGAACTGGCAGATGTGCTGGCAGCTCTACTGGCTGCAATCTTCCATATCTCTCTGCAGACAGGATGGGTGACTCAAGACTGGAGGGTGGACCATGTGGTGCCTATCCACAAGGGGGGGGGTGTACAAATGAGATGGGGAATTACAGGCCTGTCTGCCTAACATCTGTGGTAGGCAAAGTAATGGAGTGCATTATCAAGGACAGGCTCGGGGGGCAGCTGGAAAGGTTTGGGCTCGTTGACGATAAGCAGTATGGTTTTGTTCCAAGGAGATCATGCCAGAGCACCCTTGTAGAGCTTTTCGAGTGGGTGATGGGTGCCGTGCACCAACATAGGCCGGCAGTCGTCCTGTACCTGGACTTCAACAAGGCGTTTAATTTGGTACCCAACACTGGCCTGCTAACAAAGTTGGGGGGGTGGTGGTGGAGTGGGGCAGTTGCTCAGATGGGTAGAAAATTGGCTTAAGGGCCAAATACAGAGGGTTGTGGTTGGTGGGATAGTCTCCTTCCACAGAAGGGTCATCAGTGTGGTCCCACAGGGTTTGGTCCTGTGGCCACTCCTGTTGAATGTCAATGTCTCAGACATAGGAAGTGATGTTAGGAGTAGACTGACTCAAAACTGGGAGCACTGGCGGACAGAGAGAAAGGGAGAGATGCACTCCAGGGTGATCTGGATACCCTGTAGGGGTGGTCAAGGAGGTAGGGATTCAAGTTTCATGCAGGTAAGTGAAAGGTGCTGCCTCTGGGGTCAGAAACCTGGGCCATGCATACACCCTTGGTGGGGGGTCACAGTGCAAGCCACATCGGGTGAGAGGGACCTAGGGGTGGTGCTGGATGCCAAAATGAACTGTGAGATCTGTTGAAGAACCTCAGAAAAAACAAACAGGATTCTGGGCTGCATAGCCAGTGTAATTACCTCCAGGAGGAGGGAGGTGATCCTACCTCTGCATAATGCCCTGGTCATGCCGCATCTCGAGTACTGTGTGAAGTTCTAGAGACCTCACCTTAATAAACACATAGTACCGCTGGAGATGGTACAGGGGATGGCAATCAGGATGATTAAGGGCATAAGGGGAAGGCCTTAAGAGGAGAGACTGGAAAAGCTCAGGCTGCATGCACTGGAGGAGATGACAGGGGGGGCAAGATACAGGTCGTCAAGTATGAAAAGGGGATCAATAACGGCAGAGCCAAGGAGGTATTCAGGCTAAAGAAGGGGTGAACAAACAGGGATGCACGAGTGAAAGCTGGAGGGGGGAAATTACAGGGGGTAGCATAGGAGACACTACTTCTCGGAGAGGGTAGTGGAGCCATGGAATGCACTTGCCAGGAGACTGGAGGAAGAGGGGACAGTGGCAGCATTCAAGAAGAGGTGGGACAGGCAGAGGGGGAACTGAAGCCTGGGAAGATGTCTCTGGTGGTGGTGGGGAGAAGAAGTGAGCACACAGTAAGGGGCTGGCTATGCAGTAGACACGATAGACCCTGAGGCCTATCTCACTGGCTTTTAGTATGTTAGTGTAACCCCCCTGCAAATGGGGGTTCCCAAAAGACTTCCAGGAGCTTGCTTGAATGCTCCAAGCCTGAATGGTGTTTGGCGTCTAAGCCATTTATCAGTGAGTGTTTTTAGAACCTCTGGTACTGTCTTTAAGAGCTGTCTGCTTGCAGACATAATTAGTTTGTATGAGGACTGTGTGTTTCTTTGATTGAGTACCACTCGAGCTGCTGCCAATTCACTCCATTTTTGCAGTCACTAGGAGTGCAAAGGGAACCTATCTGAAAGATGTAACTGTTTGCCAGAAATCATTTAGAGTAATAATGAAATTACAGTTTGTCTAACCTGCTTTCTTTGCAGTCAGAACTGTGTCTGCCTAGTTCCCCATTCTGGTTTTGAACTGCTGAACTGGACCAATCAGTGTGGGGTGCTAGCTCTAAATGGTGCCTTGGACGAATCAGAACTTGACTCATAATCTGAGCCAGCCACAAGAGGATTGTATGGGCAGTGACTCTGGGAGATGTAGTTAGACTTCGCGCCTTTTTGGACCAACAGCAGCAGTCTATTGTGAGTGACAGCCAATCCAGTCAAGAACTGGGAGGAACTCAAAGGAAGTGCCAGTTTTGTCTGTTGGAGTTTCAGTTTAGCTCTGGCAGTGAAGGGGAAAGGAACCCTGTGCTCCTTCAGTGCACAGTTTTAGTCAAAAAACATGTGTAAGGTCCAGAGTTCCAGTCTGCAGCTTGTGTAACTGCTTGTTAGGACTGAATCCGTCCTGTGAAGAGAATCAAAGGATATCTGAAGAGTAGAAACCAGGCTCACCCTGTAGAAGACTGGAGAAATTGCTGATTTGCACTCTGTCTGTCAGGAACTGAATCTGCTGTGTGTTCTCCCGGGTATTGTGCAGTAATTGCGATCGGGATACAGATGCAGCCTGCCTGGTATAGTGCTTTCTTTTTACCATATAAATGTGTGAAGAGGTTTGTGTACCTCAAGTGAATCCTGCTGCCATTAAGTGACTTTTGCCTGTGACTGTTTACCATATAAATGTGTGAGGAGTCTCTTGGAGCTCAAGAGTAGCCCTGCTGACATTGAAGGACCCTATCTTGTTTGGAGGTCTTGAGTACTAATTCAGAGTCGCTCCTGTTGAATTGCCACATTAAATCCAAATGGAATTACTGTACTGCTGACTGTTTAACTAATTTTTCTTTCTCTGTGAAAGGGCCCTACCAGCTGCCACGGTTTGGACTAGCCACTAGGGCTTGGGTACCAGGGACAGTAACTGATAGGGATAGGCCTGTGCACAGAGCCATAGGTAGATGAGTAGAGGATAAGCTAATTAACCTGATTTCCC
This sequence comes from Neoceratodus forsteri, assembly GCA_016271365.2. Taxonomy (NCBI): domain Eukaryota; kingdom Metazoa; phylum Chordata; order Ceratodontiformes; family Ceratodontidae; genus Neoceratodus; species Neoceratodus forsteri. Next base: position 33,012,944 of record CM057456.1, read on the forward strand.
CTCATCCTTGTTATATCCCTAAATAAATCAGAGCTGCTTGTTTCAGCAAAGCTATACTGCCTGAGGTAATTGTCTATGTTAAAGTACTGTACTGTGATTGTTGCACTGTATCTTATTTCACAGGAGGTCCCAGTGCGGAATCAGTCCTGGGGGTAAGTGTATACTGTGAAGGTAATCTGATATATTGTGTGGGCCACTAGTGGGAAGAAAGGGGTTGCAGTGTCCCAGAGGGCTGTGACCAAGTAAGTTTAACTATTGCAAACCCTGACCTCTGGGTGGAGGCACCCGCCATTGGATCCAGGCCTCTCAACCTGTTAGTGGGCAAATCAGGCAGGGGTAGTAGCCCCTGGATAGCGCCATCTAGGGTTACATCTTGGAGGCTCACGCTGGGATTGTGTGTCCTCTAGTGGCCATATTTACGAACCACTGTTAAGAAAAAAATGGGTACCCGACAGAAGTGGCTGTGCACCGGCTGGTGGAGTGGTGTACTAGGGAGGAGATTGACCCCAAAATGCTATGCTTATCCTGGACATCCCCTGGTATCAATACGGACACTGTACAGGGAGTACTTCAAGGTGGAAGGTTTACAAAACCTGTGGTGGTGGGTCACATGCTAATCTGCTCACCCACACTTTCCTGGCCTAGTAGAGTTTAAGGATCCCATAGATAGCTCCAAAGTGCCACAGACCATTACCCCAGAGGAGCCCTCACTGCCTGAGAGTGATAACTAAGTACAGTAAAGACCCGGGGGAATGAGCCCCCACCACTGTCTGAAACTTTTGAGGAGAATTTGCTAAATAGTTTGCTGGGAAGAAAACTGTGGAGGACTTGAAGAAACTATTCTTGCCACCTGGGTGTTCCTCCCAACACCCTCTCCCACTCCAGTACCCAATGGTGGCTGAACCAATGCAGACTCCTATTTCTGCACCTGCCATTAGTCACGACTCTTACCGAAGGTTAAGGATCTTCTCTGGCACCTCCCACCCCCAAGGGGAGGATGACTGGGAGACCTGGATAACTATAGTTGCCCCCAAAGTGCTAGAATGGCAATGCTCGGAAGCCGAAAAGCCAAAGAGGGTTAGTGAGAGCCTCGAGGTCCTGCCCTGGCTACTCATCCATGCTAAACGGGCCAGTAACCCGAAGTGACTGCACAGGCCTCATCTTGAGGCCTTGGAGAATGTGTATGGGAGCCCAGATTCTGATGAGGATCTATGGTGGAGAGTAAGAAATGCACAACAGTACCAAGGGAGTTGTTGTCTGTGTATGTATCTCGGCTGGAAAAATTGTTGCAAGAATGCCTCCAGAAAGGGTAGTTTGCCAGCGATTGAACTGGACCGAACCAGGCTGGACAGGATCATGAGTCCTGCCACCTTCTCAGAACTGCTGTTGCTTCAGTTACACCTGGCAAATCACTGGTCCCCACCCTCCTATGATGAGTTAATGAGGAGAAATTCGAGGAGTTGAAAAAGGCGAGCCTCGGGAGGGACCTGCACCAATAGCTGCGGCCACGACCCGAGTGACTGAGGCACCCATCAAGTGAAGTCTAGGGGCAGAGGTTGACAGTCAATGAGTGCTCTGACAAGGAAAAGATATGCCACAATGGGGCGAACTGTTTGAGAGAGATCCGGAATTCAAAAACAGTCCCTTTATGAAGGCCACGCCTGCAAGTCTGGCCCTGACCTATATCCGACTGCATCTGCTATGGGGTGGGGTACCCACCCATGTATCTACTGTTGATAACAGCTCCAAACTCAATTCCTTGACCATGGAAGTGGAGAAACTGACGAAGATGTCTCCAAATGCTTATCACGCCACAGACAGAGATGGCACAAGGTTTCCAGTTAGTAGTACCCGCCCTGGCTCCCGAGTGTGGCGCCTCGCCAGCTCAAACTCCAGAAAGTATGTTTTGCTATAATTCAGGAAGGATGGGCACATGAAGAGGAATGCGGTCCCCAAAAGACACTGACAAAGTTGCATACAGGCTACAAGGAGCTTAGGAGAACAAATCAGTGGTTAGAGGTGCACAAAATGATCCCAGTGAGGGGCACCAAAAATGCTAACTCAATCCTTTTGTGGCAAGGCTAGTTGCCCAGGCCCCCACTACGCCCCTCTCCAGACTGGTCCAGAATAGTGGGTCCTCCATGGAGACCACTGTAAAGGTGAATGGAGTGTCTACAAGAGCTGTATTAGACAGTGGCTCCCAAGTGACAATTATGTTCCAGGATTGGTATCGAAGCATTTGTCAGGCGTACCCTTACAACACATTAGAAGGACTGCATGTATGGGGGTTAAGTGAGAAGGCCTACCCTATTCTGGGTATATCCGAATTTGGCTGTCTTTCCCCACCTCCGTGGCTGGAGTGGCCGAACAAGTAGAGACCCTAGCCCTAGTGTGTCCCCCACTGGACTGTATGATGGTGTCCCTTTGTTGATTGGAACAAATGCTCATATGTTGGAAGGCTGGCACAGTTGTGTTATGAAAAACAGGGGTCAAAGACTAGTAGAGCTTTAAGAGTTCGGCTTTAATTAAGAAGGCCTATAGAGGCACAGAGATGCTAAAAAATAGAACCAGAGGAACCGGGTAGTAATTGTATGGAAGAAGGATCTTGAGTCTCTGATCCTGGCGCCAAATGCCCAGTGTACCTTACAGGAGAGGTCCGTATCAGAAAGGATGTTAAGAATAAAATATTAATGTTGGATGCACCAGGCGATGGAAAAGTGCCAGAGGGACTGCGTGGTCAAGCCTAGTATTTTGCCCGCTAGAGCCCATGCTTATGCCAGAAGGGTAATGGTCCAAGTTCATAATGTGTCTGAAAGAACATTACGAGTAAATAGAGGTTGCATCCTGGCTAATGTGCATTGTGCAGACACTGCAGTACTACCCAGCAAAAGAGTTCAGGAAGAATGACAGAGTAATGCCTGACTTGTTTGATTTGGCGACTCCCGTTGCCAGCTGAATGGAAAGTGAGGATCAGTGAGAAGCTTGCCCAAGAAGAGACCAGGTGTTTTCTTTAAAGGAATGGGACTGAGGATCGTGCAAGGAGCTGAGCACAATATCCGTCGGCTGACATGAAAGACCATTTCGTGAGAGGGTCTCGGCGCCTGGCACCTGCTGATATAGATGATGAGGCGAAGGCATCTGCAAGAAGTTAGCTACTGGTGTGTACAAGAATCCCAGAAGCCCTTATGCTTCCCCCATTGTGGTAGTGAGGAAAAGAATGGGACAGTAAGGATGTAGTGGATTATCGCACCTTAAACGGCGGACTATCCCTGATCAGTACACAATGCCCGCATTCAGGATACTTTTGGACTGCCTAGCAGGGAGCAAGTGGTTCTCTGTGCTGGATCTCCGCTGATGGGTACACCAGATCCCGATGGCCCCAGGGACCGTGAGAAGACAGCCTTTATCTGTCCGCTTGGCTTCATGAATCGCGAGGGATGCCTCAAGGATTTCAGATTGCCCCAACCACTTTTCAACGATTGATGGAGGCGTGCAGTGGGGACATGAACTTACTAGAGTGCCTGGTATACCTGAATGATGTTGTGTGTTTGGCAGCTCACTGGAGGAACATGAGAGCAGATTATTTAAGGTATTGGACCGACTGGAGGACTTTGACCTTAAACTGTCCATTGATAAGTGTCAATTCTTTCAAACATCAGTAAAGTATGTGGGACACATAGTATCCACCGTAGGGAATAGAGACTCACCCAAGTAAAGTTGAGGCCTTGACCACCTGGCTGGCCAAAATCTAAAAGAACTGCAAAGATTCCGGGATTCTATGGTTATACAGCATTTCATCAAGGACTATTCCAAGGTGATCTAGCCCTTTACTTAACCTTACTCAAGGGTATCCCCCCAACCCACAAAAATACCAAATGTCAGCGTCCTCAAGACTGAAAGAGTGTATTTTGCGTCCGAGTGAAGTATTTGGGGCTCAGCTGGACTCCTGATTGATGAGACTACTTTTCATGAGATCATATATCAACTTACCCATGCTCCAGTGCTGGCCTATGCCGATCCAAGAAAACCTACGTCCTGCACACTGATGCTAGCTTGCAAGGGTTGGGGCTGTGTTGTACCAAGAGCATGAGAATGGCCTGAGACCAGTGGCCTTTGCCAGTAGAAGCCCTGACCCATCCAGAAAAGAACTATCCTGTACATAAGTTAGAGTTCCTAGCTTTAGTAGGCTGTGTGTTGACCAATTCCATGAGTACTTGTATGGGCTAAAATACTAGTAAAACAACAATAATCCTTTGACCTATGTGCAGCCTCAGCAGTTAGATGCCACTGGCCATAGGTGGCTTCTACAGTATCTACACATAACTATACTCTAGAATACGAGCGAGGTCTGAACCACATAGATGCTGATGCTCTCTCCGGGCTGTTCCCCAGAATGATTACAGGTCGATTGGCAGAACCTGACATTCCGGAACTCTGCCGAAGATCGGTGGGAGGAACAATGTCCACGGACGAGGGACTTAAGCGAGGGATTGCTGGGACCTCTGAGAATTGCATACCTGTTGCTTATTGCCACTTTTTCATAGACATTGTGCACTGCCTCAGCTGGACAACCAGTCATGAGCTTAATCCCTTTGATCCCATGATCAAAGCAGCTTTAGAAGCCCTCTAGCCAGGAAAGATGTGTCAAAGTCGCTCCACTGATTGAGAACTGCACTGTTATACAAAGGGTCTAAGTTGAAACTGATCAATAAACTGTTATACAGAGAAACAGTAGACAGAGGGACAAGTAAACAACAACTGGTGCTGCCCACTGCCTTTCGAGACTCAGTATTGAGGTCCTTGCACAACCACATGGGGCACCTTGGTATAGACAGAACACTTGACTTGATGATCCAGATTCATTGGCTCCAGATGGGGGCGATGAGCAACACATTCAAACTTTTAGTCACGCCATAGAGGAAAGTTGCCCTGAGGGCTGCCTCTTGTTAACATAACCACCAGTGCACCCATGGAGCTGGTCAGTATTGATTTTCTGAGTTTGGAGTCAGATCAAAGAAATATCAGTAATGTGCTGGTGGTCACTGACCATTTCACGAGATATGCCCAAGCTTCCCCACCAAAGACCAGAAAGCATCACAGAGCCAAAGTACTTGTAGAAAACTTTTTTGTTCACTATGGGACTCCCAAAGATCCATTCACTGATCAAGGGAGACTTTGAGGAGTCGCTCTGATCAAAGAGATGCTTTCTCTGGGGAGGAAGTCCAGAACCTCCTTACTACCCCTAGGGGACCCACAGTCAGAATGTTTCAAATCAAGACTTATTAGATATGTTAGGCACCCTGCACCCAAAGGACAAGCCTAGATGGAGCCAACAAATTAACACCCTGGTACATGCTTATAACCGACATCCAAAAGTGATGCACTGGGTTCTCCCCCTACCGCCTGATGTTTGGAAGAGAAGCTCACTCACCGTAGATGTGTGTTTGGGGTCTGTCCTGATAAATTCAATACAACTATTTACAGTATGCAAAAGTAAAGCCCAACTAACTCACCTGCATACCAACTGGCTCAAACCATGGCTGCCAAAAGAAATTTGGCAAACAAAGAAAGGTATGATAAAAGGTGAAAGCACAGGAACTCCAGGAGGGAGATCGGGTATTGCTAAGAAATCTGGGACTGCATGGCAAACACAAGATTGCTGACAGATGGCACCATCTCCCTCACATTATGAATGGAGCAAACTAGATGATCTGCCAGTGTACAAAAGTAAGGCCACAGAATAATTCAAAAGATGTAAAACAATGCATAGAAAATCATTTACTGCCCATTGGACCAAATCTTGATTGAAGATCTCAGGCCCTGAAGATGCCCCCTCTGGACCAGTGACTAGAGCTGCTGCTAAGAAAGATCAAGAAAGTCTGCACCTACAGAAGCAGAGTTAAAGTGTTCCCCTCACAAGTCCCAGTTGAGCATGACTGTCAGTCCATATCAGAAGAAAGTGAGAGTGACTTTGAATACACTATCCTTCTCACGAACTGGGTCAATTGTTTGGGGCAATCCCTAGTCAATACTGGAGATGAAGCTGGGCCTTCTGGACTGTCTAAACCCCCAGTTTCGTCCCTGGAGCCAATGCTCCCAGAAGTGAAGTGCAAGCATCAGATCAGATGAAATGGAATCATTGTGCATGGTTGAACTGTTTGAGCTTTCAGGGAGGAAAATGATGGATTGGGTCAGACTGGTGATACACCAGAACAAGAAGAAGTATTTTGAGGTACCCTGACAGTCCACTCCAGTGTCCGAGAAAGCTCTCCATGCGGGCCAAATGTTGTGGACTCGAAACTGTAACTCCTGGAGCTGAAAAGTACCCCAAGGATTCCAACCTCTCTACCCCATGGAGACTCCCCTGACAAGTGAGGACAATGCTGAAAATGAGGCTCAGAGTGCAGAGACTGTAACAGTTCCCCCTAGAAAGAATGGTCGAGCTGTAAAGCCTGTGGTGCACTTCAGTTATGATTCCCTGGGCCGGCCAGTGGATCTGCCTCTCAATGTTGTCCATAAAGGAGTGTATGTGTCCCCGAGCTCATTGCCCAAACTGAGCGTCAGTGCTAACTCCAAGTTACTTGTGTTGCCCTCTAAGTATGGTGCCCTTGCCCCATCCAGCCCCAAGGTAACTGATGAGGAAGGCCCCTCTCTTCAGGTTTCATGTACAAGAGTAATAACGAGTTGATGGTACAATATGTATGTAATACTGTGTAAAGAGGACGTACTGCAATGTTTCAGAAATGTGTTCTTGGTAAAATGATGTATTGACTGATGATTACATGTGTGAGCCTAAGCATAAATGTATATGGTTGCAGTTGAAACTTATGGGGTACTTGCTTGTGTGAGACGTCAAGCTTTCCCAAACCAGAAGGGTGTAACCCCCTGCAAATGGGGTTACAAAAAGACTTCCAGGAGCTTGCTGAATGCTCCAAGCCTGAATGGTGTTTGCGTTTAAGCCATTTATCCAGTGAGTGTTTTAGAACCTCTGGTACTGTCTCTTTAAGAGCTGTCTGCTTGCAGACATAATTAGTTTGTATGGGGACTGTGTGTTTCTTTGATTGAGTACCACTCGAGCTGCTGCCAATTCACTCCATTTTTGCAGTCACTAGAGTGCAAAGGAACCTATCTGAAAGATGTAACTGTTTGCCAGAAATCATTTAGAGTAATAATGAAATTACAGTTTGTCTAACCTGCTTTCTTTGCAGTCAGAACTGTGTCTGCCTAGTTCCCCATTCTGGTTTTGAACTGCTGAACTGGACCAATCAGTGTGGGGAGTAAGCTAGCTCTAAAATGGTGCCTTGGGCGAATCAGAACTTGGACTCATAATCTGAGCCAGCCACAAGAGGATTGTATGGGCAGTGACTCTGGGAGATGAGTTTAGACTTGGCGCTTTTTGGACCAACAGCAGCAGTCTATTGTGAGTGACAGCCAATCCAGTCAAGAACTGGGAGGAACTCAAAGGAAGTGCCCGGTTTTGTCTGTTGGAGTTTCAGTTTAGCTCTGGCAGAGAGGGAAAGGAACCCTGTGCTCCTTCAGTGCACAGTTTAGTCAAAAACATGTGTAAGGTCCAGAGTTCCAGTCTGCAGCTTGTGTAACTGCTTGTTAGGACTGAATCAGTCCTGTGAAGAGAATCAAAGGATATCTGAAGAGTAGAAACCAGGCTCACCCTGTAGAAGACTGGAGAAATTGCTGATTTGCACTCTGTCTGTCAGGAACTGAATCTGCTGTGTGTTCTCCGGGTATTGTGCAGTAATTGCGATCGGGATACAGATGCAGCCTGCCTGGTACTAGTGCTTTCTTTTACCCATATAAATGTGTGAAGAGGTTTGTGTGCCTCAAGTGAATCCCTGCTGCCATTAAGTGACTTTTGCCTGTGACTGTTTACCATATAAATGTGTGAGAGTCTTTGGAGCTCAAGAGTAGCCCTGCTGACATTGAAGGACCATATCTTGTTTGGAGGTCGTGAGTACTAATTCAGAGTCGCTCCTGTTGAATTGACATTAAATCCAAATGGAATTACTGTACTGCTGACTGTTTAACTAATTTTTCTTTTCTCTGTGTGAAAGGGCCCCTACCAGCTGCCATCACGGTTTGGACCAGCCACTAGGGCTTGGGTACCCAGGGACAGTAACTGATAGGGATAGGCCTGTGCACAGAGCCATAGAGTAGATGAGTAGAGTGATAAGCTAATTAACCTGATTTCCCCTATCCTTGTTATATCCCCTAAATAAATCAGAGCTGCTTGTTTCAGCAAAGTTATACTGCCTGAGGTAATTGTCTATGTTAAAGTACTGTACTGTGATTGTTGCACTGATCTTATTTCACAGGAGGTCCCAGTGCGGAATCAGTCCTGGGGTAGTGTATACTGTGAAGGTAATTCTGATATATTGTGTGGGCCACTAGTGGGAAGAAAGGGGTTTGCAGTGTCCCAGAGGGCTGTGACCAAGTAAGTTTAACTATTGCAAACCCTGACCTCTGGGTGGAGGCACCCGCCATTGGATCCAGGCCCCTCAACCTGTTAGTGGCAAATCAGGCAGGGGTAGTAGCCCCTGGGATAGCGCCATCTAGGGGTTACATTAGTGTAATAATATACGCCACTGAAATATTGTGTTGAAGAATTAGCCCTTTTTTTTCCTTTTTTGGATCCTCCACACACTGTGGTCTGAGCATTCAGGCTGGTCACTTATGACCTGTTGCCACCCATGTCCTCCAGTCTCCAGCATCTGTCATAGATACATAGATACACAGATACATAGACAGTGTCAGCAGATAAGGGCCTACGGCCCACCCAGTCTGCCCATTTAAGCTTGTAAGTTCACTTTAAATTTTCCTAGAAGTCTGTTGCCCTTTAACCCTGACCTCCAGAATTCCTTTATGTCTATCCCATGAGTTCTTAATTCCCGTGATTGTTTCAGCCACCACCACTTCCTCTGGCAGGGTGTTCCACTTGTCCACCACCCATTCTGTGAAGAAATTCTTCCTCATGTTTCCTCTGAATTGTCCTCCCTCCAACTTCATCCCATGCCCTCTAGTCCTGGAACATGTTTTTCGCTTAAAAATAGTGTATTCCTGCACCCTGTTCCTCCCTGTAAGATACTTGTATGTCTCTATCATATCCCCCCTCTCCTTCCTCTCCTCCAGGAAGTACATATTCAATTCCTTCAACCTGTCCTCATAAGACTTGTGATACAATCCAGGTACTATCTTTGATGCCCTTCTCTGAACTTTCTCTACCCTGTCTATGTCCTTACATAAGTAGGACCTCCAGAACTGTACACTGTACTCCAGGTAGGGCCTCACTAGTGTCTTGCTTAGTGGAGTTATGACCTCCCTTTTCCTATTGGTGATGCCCCTGCCTATGTATCCTAGCATCCTATTTGCTTTACCTGCTGTCTTGTCAAACTGTTTCCCTACCTTGTGGTCATCAGAGATGATAATCCCAAGATCCCTTTCCTGCTTGGTGCATGTTATATGCTCACCCCCCAACTGATATATTGTGCCAGGATTTTTGTGCCCCATATGCATTATCTTGCACTTCTTTGCATTGAATTTCAACTGCCAAACCATGACCATTCTTCAAGTTTCTGCAGGTCCCTTCTCTCATTCTGTCTATACCCTCTGGTGTGTCTACCTCTGTAGAGCTTTGTGTCATCAGTGAACAGGGAAATTTCTGCCTTCTAGATCCTGCACAATGTCACTGATGAAGATGTTGAATGGGACCCGGTCCCACGCACCCTGTGGTACCCCACTGGTCACTCTTCCCTCTGTGGAGGACAGCCATTTACCACCACCCTCTGTGTCCTGCCGCCCAGCCAGTTACCTACCCACCACACTACTGTCCTGCCCACACCCATATTCCCCAGTTTGTGCAATAGTTTTCTATGTGGCACCATGTCAAAGGCCTTGCTGAAGTCCAGATAGGCCATGTCCACTGCCCTACTCTGATCCACCTCCCTAGTTACCCAGTCAAAAAATTCAATGAGGTTGGTCTGACATGACCTCCCCCTGGTGAAACCATGCTGCCTTGGGTCCTGTAGTCCATTGACAACCAGATGTTCCACCAATCTCTCCTTCAGTAGTGCTTTCATGATCTTTCCCACTACCGAGGTGGGGCTGACTGGTCTGCAGTTCCCAGCTTCCTCTTTGTTCCCACTTTTGAGTAAGGGGACTGCATCTGCTTTCCTCCAGTCTTTGGGTACCTCCCCTGTTTCCAGTGATCGCTAAACAGGATTGCCAGAGGTTCAGCCACCACCTCTCTTAGTTTTTTAGGGACCCTGGGGTGCACCCATCTGGCCCCATTGCTTTATCAACTCTGTTCTTCCAATTCCTTAGGTACCCTTTTCTATTAAAGGGACTTGTGTCCATTTCTGCACCATTCCCACCCTTGTACTTCCTTCAGACCGTTACCTCCTCTTCCCTCAGTAAAGACTGAGCAGAAATACCTGTTCAATATGTCAGCTTTACTGTTGTCATCCTCCATGCGGCCCCCATCCTCCCTCTTCAGTCTCACTATCCCTCCCTTTGCCTTTCTTTTTTCCCTTATGTGCCTATAAAAGGTTTTGTCCCCACTACCCACTGATTTTTCAATGTGCTCTTCTGTCTGAGCTTTGGCTTCCCTTACTGACCTCCCTGTCTCCCTTTGCTTCTCTTGGTACTTCTCCCTATCCCCTTCTGCCTGTGTCTTTTTGTATTGCCTGAATGCAATCTTTTTGGCTTTCACTTTCTCCGCTACCTCATTGGAAAACCGTAATGGCCTCCTCTTCCTTTCCCACCTTGCTAACCTGCTTAATGCATAATTCTGTTGCTTTTGTAATCCCCGTTTTAAATACTGCCCACTGTTCCTCAACCCCTGATTCTTGCCCCATTCCCCTTAATGCATCTTTCAAGCATCTCCCCATTTTCCCAAAGTCTTCCCCCCTAAAATCCAGGATATGTGTTTTTGTGTGGTTTGGTTCTGCTCCTTCTGTGATTTCAAACTACAATGACTGGTGGTCACTGTTCTCCAGTGCTCTGCCACTGTTGTCCCCATCACACTGTCCCTGTTTGTGAACACAAGGTCCAGTATTGTCTTCTGTCGAGTTGGTTCCATGACCAGTTGCTTGAGGAAGGTACCCTGAAGGAAGTCCAGGATAAATCTGTTCCTAGTTGATGCTGCTGCTGCTGCTGGAATGCTCCAGTCCACGTCTATAATATTGAGGTCTTCAACTAGCACTACCTCACCCTTGTCTGCCATCCTTCAGATGGCTAGCATCAGCTCCCTATCTGTTTCTTCCTCCTGGGCTGGTGGTCTATAGACCACACCTGTGCGGATGGCTGGACCCATTTTCCTTTCCAGCTTAACCCACAGTATCTCTCCCCCATTTTGTTCCTCCTGGATCTCTGTGGCCCTTATGTCATTTTTTACATACAGTGCCACTCCTTCTCCCTTCCTACCTGCCCTGTCTCTTCTGAATATATTGTAGCCAGGCATGTCCATCTCCCAGTCGTGGTTATCATTACACCAGGTTTCTGTGATGGCCACAATGTCCAGGTCTGATTGCACCATGACAGCCTCCAGGTCCTCCATCTTTTTGCTAAGGCTCCTGGCATTGGCACACATGGCTTTCCATGATTTGACCTCCCTAGACTGTTTAGCTGTTCTACTCCAGCCCCTTCCCTGGTTGTCATTTATCCCTGGTTCTCCTTGCTGTCTGCCCTTCTGTTGCATTTTGGCCCTTTTCTGCCTATCCACCTCTTGGGCACTTATCTCCATCTTTTTCACATTGCTTTGCAGAGATATCCACTCCTCTGGTTCAATTGCTAGCTGTTGGGATTGGGCGATTAAGTACCTTCCTTGCTGGCCTGCCACCCCCCTTGGCTAGTTTAAATGCTTGTCAATGTAGCATTTAAACTTATCATTGAGTGCTTGGATTCCCCTCCAGGATGGATGCAGGCCATCAGGCTTGAACAAGTCTCCATCCCTCCAGGTGGGTCCCCAGTCACCAATGAATCCAAACCCTTCCTCACAGCACCAGTACTTCATCCATGAGTTAAAGTTCCTGGTGCATGCACCCCTATGCTCTCCATGCCTCTCGCAGGTAGTACTTCCAAGAAGGTGACAGAAGTAGCTACTTGCTTGACACCCCTCCCCAATTTCCTAAACTCTTCCTGAACTTCCTTTGGCTCTCCATTTGCCAGATAATTAGTACCTAGGTGGATAATGACATCCAGCTCACCCTACCATCTTGCCTTCCCAGTGATCCCCAGGATCTTCCTTCCATCCTTCCATGCCATGGCATCTGGTAGGCACCTCACCTCCCTGTCCTCCCCCTCCTGTGTTCCTAGCTGGATCCCTCTTATGATGGAGTCCCCCCCCAGGATTCATCTCCTCCTCCTCTAAGGTCCACTGCTCTCCCCCACTGAGTCACTTCAGCTGGCTAACCTCCACATCCTTTCCTTCCACTTCTCTGGGTACCTTTATTTGGTTGTCCCGTTTGCCAGTGTGGCATATGAGCTCTTGAGTGGAATAGAATCTGGGGATGTGCCTCTGCCTGACCGCCCTAACCCTCCCTGAGCCCACTGTCATCCAAGTGCTTCTCGTTCTCGGCATCCTTTGAGGCAGCGGCGTTGGACTGGGTAGTCTCTGGATAGGGTTGATGGCACTCCTGACCCAGTTTTCTTCCGCTCTGAGTCTGGCTACCTCATCCTGCAGTCTAGAGAGAGGCATGCAGATAGGGCAGCACCTCAGTGTCCAGAAGGTCTGCCTGAATATGGCTGTTGCGCAGCCACTGCATTGCACCACTCCCCACATTATACTGCTCTTATACTGCTGTTCCAGTACTTGTCTGTTACTGAAGCTCTCCTAGTTCCCTTTTGTTAATTTACTGTCCTAAAAATCCTGCCACTGATCCTCAGATACTTTTTCTTAAAAAAGGAAAAAAAAGAAATAAAAAAAATGAGCAAAACACTTGTGCTGAGGGCGGGCTTCTTCACCCTTATGTCCCTCCTACTCCACAACCCCGACTATCCCCTGTGCTTGGCTCCTGTCAATCAGATTTAACAGGGCATCTAATTAAGAGCTGGGGGCATGGGAGGGGGAGGTGAACATTTGCAGCAATTAAAAACAGCAAAGGAATAGACCGCCACTACAAGCACACCAAACTAGATTTTAAATTTTCAACAGCCCAAAAACAATTCTAAGTAAAGACAGCAAAGAAAGTACAGTGTCACTAAAAGCCCACAATCTAAGTTTAAAACAAAAATAGCAATGAACAGTTAATGTAAAGCACAGAAATGAATCTGTTTCCTTCTCCTTCTGGCTTCTTCTGAGAAAACAAAAATCACTTGCTACCTCAACTGACTAAGCCCCACCTCCAGTTATCATGTAGCTGAGGTCAGAGACCCGACAATTAGCACCCCTCACCCAAACTACAGGACAAGTCAGACAAGCCAAGACTAAATTTGCAGCAATTAAAGACAGCAAAGGAATAGACCACCACTACAAGCACACCAAACTAGATTTTAAATTTTCAACAGCCCAAAAACAATTCTAAGTAAAGACAGCAAAGAAATTACAGTGTCACTAAAAGCCCACAATCTAAAACAAAAATAGCAATGAACAGTTAATGTAAAGCACTGAAATTAATCTGTTTCCTTTCCCTTCAGGCTTCTGGCTTCTACCCCTACACCCGTCAATGAAGACCCCCTGGTTGCATGGCATAACCCTTTATCAGGTGGGTCTTCTCATCACAGGTGAGAAGTGCACTTAGAAACCTCCAAGTATGGTACTGCACTGCACTGCGATGCCATGCTGGCGACAAATGGACATCATTGTTCCACTGATACATGTCCATTTTCATCTAGTTGCCTGCTGTGGTCCCTGTACCTCCCCCTCCTCAGTGAAGTACTTATTTATTTCTGTCTGCCATGTCTGGGTCTATCTCCTTTGGTTATGCTCTGGACCAACACAGTATCTCCCCCTGGAGCAATGGTCCCCATAGCCCCCCTACCACCTGCTGTTTTTACCCTCTGTCCAGACCCCCACCCCTGTTTTACTACTTTAACTTGTGCTTCCCACAGGTGTGTTCCCACAAGTTCCTCCACTTTTTTCGTACAATTTCCCTGCTCGAAAGAGAAGTTCCCCATTGTCTCCTATCTTCGGTATCTCTCAACCTCCAACCCTCATCTGATTGGGATTGTCTCCCACACTCCTTGCTCATGCTCATTCCTCCAACTATATTTCTGCACCTCCATTTAGCCTTAAAATATGTGTTTTTAACCAGGATATATTGTTTTAATCATGTAGTTTGAATTAAGAAATGTAAATATGACATGCAATTTTAACAGTAACGTTACGACCATCTATGAAAATTGTATTACAGTACATATCAACGTTACTGACATCATATGTCCATTTTGTGATGTTTATTTTTTTCCTCTCCCATTCTTTAGATGCTACAGATATACAGCGTATCAACTGTTTGTCCAGTGGTGCTGGGGTTATCTCAGCCATCAGGTTTGCGTAGCTGTACCCTCCTGTGTTGTAAACAGCATTCGTCAATGCTTTCCATCTGTGCAATATGCAGGATTTCAATACCCACCACTGTAACGTTTTACATTTTAACAACAGTTCCCTAGATTGCTATCGTTATAAGACATGCAGTTCCATAGTTGCTTAGTTTAACTGTGCTTTAACAGACTGGTATCATACTGTAGATACAACCGAGTATTAATTTCCTTGACTTTGTCACTTGACATTCTACTAGTAGTACAGTTTGTTGGTAGATTCCAGGGTTACAATTGGAGTTATTTCAGTAATTAACTAGTTCTTGTCAATACAGCCAACTAGTTTCACATGACAGTGAAACGCTGCACTGTTTCAAGACATTTAACATGAGTTATATCTGTTTTTCCCTACAATGCATCTACTGCACTTTTTTGTTGCATAAAATTGAGTCTCCTTCAGTTCATTGATTGGCACCATTGCCTTGCATTTCTTGTCTGATATGTTATAAATTTGTGGACACAGAACAGTAATGTCAAGCCATACTATGTACTAACATAGTAACATTACAGAAGAGTAGTGATCGAGTCTGCTCTATTTTCAGCATCTGCACTGAGGGCCGATTTTAGTGTCCTACACTCCACCTTCTGTTATACTGTCCCCAGTCCCAGATATGTCACCTGCAATAGACACAGTCACATTTATCCTCCCCCGAAGCTGTCCTATCCCCTCTTAAACCTGTATACAGTCTCTACCTCTACCAGCACCCTGTGCATAGCATTCCATGGCTCCACCACCATTTCAGTGAAATAACGCCATCTCCTCTCCACCCTGAGCTGGCCCCCTTCCAGTTTACATCCGTTCAGTCTTGTTGCCCCTCATCATCCTGCAAGTCAACACTTCACTCCTCCTCATCAACCACTCTGCCTAGCTTTGACTCATTGGCAAACAGACTTGTTTCACTCCTGATCCCCTTCCTTATGTCTGAGACATATGCGTTGAACTGGAGTTGCCCCAGCACTGACCCCAGTGGAACCCCACTGGTAACCCACATTGTAGATGATGCAACTCCACCAACCACCACCCTTTCAGCATGCTCAGTGAAGCAAATTTCATATCCATCTTAGCAACTGTCTCCCTACCCCCATTTCCTTCTGTGTAACCAGTAGGCCATTGTGTGGAACTGAATCAAACACTTTGCTGAGGTCCAGAAAGATGACTTCCATCGGCCTACTGCGGTACAAGGCCTTCATCACCCAGTCATACAACTCCACAAGGTCGTCTGACAGGATCTATTTTTCCCCATTTTCAATCACTGCCTCTTGCTCCCTTCACTCTTTCTATCCATCCTTGCCCCAGCTTCACCAGCAACATCATCATCATCATCCACATCCTCCCCCATCCCCCAATACCCTCCTCTGCCAATGGGTGTACAGTGGACACCCACAGTCTCTTTCCTAGTGCAGTGGCAATGTCCTCCTTTTGAGCCCCATCTGCCATGGTCCCCTAGATCCCACTCTACTCTCCAAGCCCACATCGGCATCTTGATGTCGACTCCATACCTGTGCCGCCTTGTGGCACACCAGACAACCCTCAAACCTGCAAGCCTACTCAAGTATCATGGCTGCCACTGCACCCTGCACCCCCAAACACCATCCCAAACAAGTGCGTGGTGGTGACGTGTTGTCCCATCATCAGAGCTCTGATCATTGTAGGACAGGTTCCACTAAGAACTGTAAGATAATAAGTTATGATTTCAGAATTTAAGCTATAGCAATATTTTGAAGAGAGTTACGATGCATGTTGACTGTTGACTGTTGATGTGGCAATCACATATTAATAAAGAAAACTGTAGGTTTAGCGGTACTATGCCTGCTTCATTTCTGTTTTCTAATACTGAAATTGTGTAAATGTTTCAAAAACATTAGACATTTACAGTACCAATGTATGGAACACAGTGTGCATTAACATAAAAGCTGGCAATAAAGCAATCAGAATACTTATACCATGGTAAGGTGAATGCCACAGAACTTGCAGTCATGTCATTTTAATAAAGGTATTTTATTAAAACAATGGTTTACTCGTCTTTTTTTGTTTGCAGTGCACCATTTTTAAAAGTTAGAGTCTTTGCAGAATACTTTAATCTAAATTCACATCGAAAGTAAGCGTCAAATTCAACACATAACAAACATGACATCTCTAGTTTATCTAGGTCCACATTATAGTTAATGGTGAACATACATACAATGCATTATTATGCATTACGTATCTCTGTGTTACTTTCCTTACCAAAATGTAACATCAATTGAAACTGCAGCAGACAGCTAAAGTGGTATCTGCTTTGGGTAACATAACATGATGCAAAAAATCATGTTATATATTACATTTCATATATTGCATTAATCACATTATTTATTAATATGGAAAAGCAAGTAATGAAATGTGCTTTATCAGCTAATCTTGCTATAACAAATGACAGTCCTCGGGTGTTTCGTGGCATCAAAGCATGAGTCTATTTCAGCAGTTTACAGTTCAGCTGATGACCTTTTTGGACAATATGAGTATGACCTACTTCAATATTTATTGATTCAAAAGCAGTCTCTTATTGTGATTGGATCATTCATTACTTGCCACAGTATACAACCAGTGGCAAGTTTGGACATCCGAAGCATGTTACTAAGTCAACAAACAAATATTGCTTTCTAACATCAGATAACAGTGTAAAAAAATGAACAAATGCACTCAGAAGCCAATCAAGTAATGAAACATGCTGTATGTAAAGTGTCTTATTGAACTGTCAAATCTGTTTTGAGACAGTAGGAATAACAATGAAACTCAATGCATTGCTAATCAGTTTTCTGGCGAACTTGCCAATTGTGCAGTGCGTTCAAAGTTCATACTTCCGTAGTTATTACTCCGTCATATGTTTCTTTCATTTATTGAATAGAGAAACATGTCTCTCAATTTCACCTTTCTTGTCTGGATGCAGGAATGATGAGCACAGAGGTTCGGGTGTAGTGTCCAAGGCTGATGTAGAAGTATCACCACTGGTTCTGCAGTGACATAAACTGATAACCTCCTTCAGTAGGTCATGTGCATATTCTGAAACAAGGTATAAAAATGGACAGAGTAAGGCAGACAGAGTGACATGTTTTATGTCATGTACCACTACTAGGTTATGATCTTGCAGTAAGATTTTTGAATTTAGCTTTCCCTCTGCTTCTGTATGATTGTACTGTACTGCCTCCATCCTGTCTATGTCCTTGTGGAGATGGGGTCTACAGAATTGGACACAGTACTCCAGATGGGGTCCTCACCAACTGTCTGTACAGAGGGATAACAATGTCCTGTTTCCTGCTGGTGATGCCTCTCCATACACATCCCAGTATCCTCCCCCCCCCCCGCCTTCTCACATTGTTTGCTAACCTTAATATCATCTGATATGACTACCCCCAGGTCCCTTTCCATTTTTGTTGTTGTTACTACCCCCAACCCCCATTGTGAACTCTTCCCCAGGGTTTTTGTTTCCCAGGTGCATTATTTTGCACCTCTTTGCATTGAATCCAAGCTTCCATATGAGTGTAGTACAATTACCAAATAGCAGTCTTATAAATGATGCTTCATATCTGAATACAAATTTGCAGAGTACCACTACACTCACCATGTGTTGCACGAACAGGTGTTTTGAGAACTATGTATTCTCCTTTCTTGAATTTTAGATAATGAAGGCTGTACTGCAACTCTCCCTCTTTGGTCGTGGTCTGCTCCCTCCGCAAATTTTGACTGTAGTGCACAGCTGCAATCAGCAATCTGTACATTCACAGAAGCATAACATCTGTTAATTAAGCAATAATGCCCTCCAGGGTGTGTGTCGTACTGGGATGACATCACACCTCAGGTGGTTGGGCACACGGTCACAGGCCGTGTGCGTCCAATACCTGAGACATGCCATTATCCAACCATGATACACACCCTAGAGGGCATCATTGCTATTACACAATGACTCGTTCTTATATAGAATAAGAAAAAATAATCTAAAAGATGTTTTAGTTAGTATGGAAATATATTTTTGTTTCTTGAGAGAACAGAACAAAGCTAAAGGTCCAACAAATCCAGTGCAATCATTCAGGAGGCTCATAGTACTGAGACTACACCCATGATGTTGTACTGCGATAACATCATGGGTCCAGTCCCAGACTGACCAATCAGAGACCAGCATTCTTTCATGCCATTGTATAATAATCAGTTAGTGCCACATCAATTAGATCACAGCAAACATCAGACAACTATAGATGTGGACAGGGGATATCTGCTGCCATTGAAAGTGGACAAATCACCATGCCCCAACATAGCACCTCCAAGGATACTAAAGGAACTGGCTGAAGAGCTGGCAGGGCCACTGGCAGACCTATTTAATAGTTCACTAGAGTCAGGCAGTGACAACAAGCTGTGTGGGACAGTGGACACAGCTGAAGGGATACAGAACATACTGCAATATCTTGGAAAACTTTTGAGGTTGTCCACGATCTGGCACTTTGCCTTCAATGCCAAGTTATGCAAAGTTATGCATATTGGAGCCCAGAATCCAAGGAGAGACCATTACCTGGGTGGAGTCCGAGTGTGTGCATCAGAGGAGGAGAAGGACATGGGAGTGATGATCACTAGAGACCTGAAGCACTCCACACAGTGCAAGAAAGCAGCAGCAAAGGCAAACAAGATGCTGGGATGCATAGTTAGAGGGATCATTAGTAGGACAGAGGAAGTTATATTGCCCTTGTACAGATCACTGGTAAGTACACAACTAGAATATGGAGTTCAGTACTGGTGCCCACACCTCAAAAAGGACATTAACCTGCTGGAGAAGGTCCAGAGGAGGGCCACAAAGATGATAGCTGGTCATCAGGGCAAGGCATATGAGGAGAGGTTGAGGGCACTGAACATGTACTCCCTGCAAGACAGGAGAGTGAGGGGAGACATGATTGGGACCTTCAAGTACTTGAAAGGGATAAACAGAGCTGATAAGGAGAGTCTCTCTAAGCTGAGTGGCAACCATATCATGAGGGGGCACAGAATTAACCTGGAGGATGGGAAGTTAAGAAGTGACTCAGGATGCAGTTATGAACAGGGTGGGTGGTGGCCACTTGGCAGGCGCTGCCATAAGAGGCCATCTTGTTGAAGACAGGGGCGGTGTTAAGAGAGGGTAGGATAGTCATGGGGGAAGGTAATGCTCATGGTAGGGAGGATGGGAGGACTGTGGAGGGAGGTCAGGGACATGAGCTCAAGCCGTGCACCCTGCAATACAAGAAGAGCTAATAGATCAAATGGCCTTCTTCTGCTGTCTTCTTCCTATGTTAGTATGTAATGTCGCTGATATGATTGTACATAAGGTAACCACAGTCTCATCCCTCACATACACGTGGTCAGTATGCACCTCAATATGTAAAATGTGCAATGAATTGGTGGATTATCGAGGCATGCAGTTTATGACCGGATATCAACAAGGAGCAATTAAACACATTCCTATTCATGGTAAGAGATGAAACATGAGTACTTATTATGTGATGGAAAGTCAGTAAATACTTTTCAGAGGGAAGGTAGTGAAACACTTCACCACACAAAGGGTGGTGTACAAGTGTAACAACAACTATCCACACCACCCTGTATCCTTAATCTTACTGTATAGGAAGGGGCACATAACCTAAAATAAATTATTTCAACTTAATCATTGCTCCAAAACCAACAACAAATATAACTGAAATTACCTGCACTGCATTCCATTGTATGAGAACACAGTGGGCTTGGGTGCAAATTGATTTAAGAAACTGTGAAATGCCTCCAGTTCTGATGTTTGATAACACCCTGAAATCTTCTGTTCATCCTCATGTAGTTTGTTGTCATTTATAATGCGTACAGTACGTACAGTGACGTTTGAAGCTAAAAAGAAAACAGTAACTTTTTTTGTTTATTAATTCCCATGACAACTGTTAATCCCTTATGTAGTTGTATTGAAAGAATAAACCCATTGCTATACTAATAAGGTGCCAGCCACGGCTTCCGACATTCATCATCCTGTAGTTCGTCATGAACAGACTCTGGGAAGAGTGGGTTGTCATGGTGGTGTATGTCTTGGATATGCGTGGCTGCACTCATCCACTTAGCCAGTACCATGTCTGGATCACCATCTGTTGTGGATCCTACTGACCAATGTAGATGATTCATTTATGCTGTGGACCCATGAACGTAGCACCACGCAGTCCTTAGCATTGGATGCCGCAAGTAACTTCTTCTTTACTCCTTTTAAAAAATCAGACGTGACCCAGTAGTTTTAAACTACACTGACAATAATATTTACCATGCTATCATTAACCCACACTGTCTATTAAACCATGAAGATTTAATTTGTTTGGCCTATTTGTTACTGATTGCATTCGATCTGTACGCTGTAAACCATTACATATTATGGGTCTATCTGGTTATTAATGCATTCCACAGGTGTATTGTGAATCCACCCAAGCAATCTGTGCACTGTTGCAAGTGCGCCCATCATTAGGATGCCGAAATTCCTAATTCACCAGTCTGCCACTGAGGCATGTCACCCTAAAGGTACAATATATAATTAGTGTGGTAATGGATTGTGAACCACCCAAAATGGGAAGTTTGGGGGGAACTGCCCAAGCACAACAACGGGGCTGTGACATTACAATCCTGGCACCCGAACGACAGGCACACTCGGAATGTGTCACTTCATGACCAGAACCATTGTCACTTACAATGGCTTGTACAAAGCAAAAAAAAAATAAACAGCTTTTTACAACTGGCATGCAAACTGTTGGTGTACAGGGCCATAGGTACCACTGGTAAAACTTTAGGCACTACCTAGTACACATGCTAGTTTACTAACCATTAGATACATGATGCTCCAGAATAAGGTGCACTATAAAGGAAACGGTAAAACAAGATTACCTTTGGCAAAATGTCACACGTCATATAGGTGATTTGTTCCCCTCCATATTCTCTCTGACCCACTTTGCAACCTGCAGATGCCTGTCTGTTATTAGTTCCTCTGCCTCAAGTCCCTATTTGTTCAGAGATGAAACAGTACGCTTGAGACCTTCAAGCTCCATATTGGTGCTTCCTCCACATTCATTGCTCTGTTTAAGTGATATAAAAAAATACTTCAGACAAAATTTTATATAGGAAATAAAGTATGTGCCTGTATGCCAAGTTGATCAGATGCAGTACTGACATAAGGGGTGGGTCAAGTCACCAGCAGGCATCAGACAAAGCCAGAGCAGGGACATAATGATCTGTACAGGACCAGGGAGGACCAGATGTATTTGCAGATTATGAGTATTGAAAACACAGTTCCAAAAGTAAATGGGAAGGTTGTTTTTTTTGGAGATCTTACCGGTTCACAGGGCAGGATATGGGATAAGCCAGAAAGTAAAAAGGGTGAACAAGTGGATGAGGAGGTGGTGCTTTATTTTGCAACATATAGGAGGATAAGGGAGGATCTTTGTTATGTTTATAGGTCCTTGACTATGCTGTGTTGAGTGACACAACTGGATTAAATTGGAAAGAGGGTCTTAGAACAGGCACAAGGGTGCATGTTAAACAGCTGAAGGGAGATAGGTATAAGACCAATAGGAGAGGGAAGTGGTTTAACCAGAGGGTGGTTAATGTCTGGAATGGACTTCCCAGGGAGAAGGTGAGAGTCAGCAGTATAATGATATTCAAGCATCAACTGGACAAATACATGGGAATGAAAAAATGGGAAATATGACCACTAAACAGTGGCAGCTCCTTTATATGGCTCCTGTTGCTTATGGGCCTGAACCTATCCTATGAGGAGAGTGACCAACAGAGACTACAGCTGACAGAGACAGACAGACTGACAGTTTCACATTGACAATGTGATTAACTGCTTATATAGTGCAGGACGAACACACTGTAATATACTCATATATAGAGACATGCTTATGATGGAAAAGATAATGGGTGATCAATGGATACCATGCTGAATGTTATACATCCACCGTGGTAAAATAAGGTCACAAATGAGCCAGCTGCAACAGACCACCTGGTCTATGTAGGTGTACTTGACTGTGCAGTTAGTAACCCCTACTGTGCAGCTTCCCCACTGTCCCTCCACTTTGTCATCCCACTGCCACCAACAACCTCAGCCACCCTCACTCTCCATGGTTCCATGTCCCATGCCCTTTTAAAGCATTTCACATATTAGCATGATATCACCCCTTCTGGTAGTGCACTTCATGTAGCTACCACCCTCTCAGTGAAATAGTGTCTCCTCATTTCCTTCCTAAAACTTCCCCCCTCTATTCTTAGCCTGTGCCCCCTGGTGTCCCTCCCCCTTCCCCTTCCTTCCTAGCTTTCAGACACCATCTGGCCCATCCTTATAGATTCCACTCAGGTAGTTGAATGTCTCTGTCATGTCCCCCCGTGCCTTCTATCCGCTAAGATGTACATATTCAGGTCTCCAAGCCTGCTGCCATAGCCTCACCCCACCATGCAACACATTATCTTTGTTGCCCTCCTCTGTACCACCTCCAGTAGCCTGATATCACGGTGTCATTATGGCCTCCAAAACTGCACACAATACTCAAAGTGAGGCCTTACCAGCAACCTGTGCAGGGACAAGATTGCCTGTCTTTGCCTTGACAAAACTACACTTGTGTACCTTAAGTACCATCATTCCTGGTATTAGTCTACATACCTCAATTCTTTCATGTTTCCTCCCCCCTCCCAGACTATGATGTTAGCGGTCCCCCAGTTTGTACAGTGACCACTCATCAATAAACAGAATAAAAAAGTAACCCATTTCACATGCGCATTAATACACTCCATAGGTTTCCATGTAACAGATATCACCGCACTTCCAGGGGATGAAGGCACTGGTATTGTGACCTCATGATTCAGTACGCCACTGAGCGTGCGGTAATATATCATACACGCACACACTGTCGTATCTTATTGTTCACATATACCACTACCAGGTGTGGGTAATGGCAAGATTTACACATGCGTGGTGTGGTTTACTCACTCGGCTGCACCTCCTGAGCTAACCACAACAGGATATGGTTAATCCAGCCATCAGCCACACCTGGTCGTGGTATATCACTTAAGTGATGGCACATGATGGAGTGAGTTATTATTTATGTAATAAATAGTAAGGAATTCATTACCTGCACCAGCTTCACATCCAGTATAACACCCTTTTCCAACTCCATAAGAGAGTATGTGCCATATTTTACTGAATGGCCTGGACTATCTGCTCTTCCATCCCCACCGCAGATCAAACCATGCCCTTCTGCTTGTAGGCTAGCAATCAGCCAGTCCTGACGTCCCTTCCACATACTCTTGACAGCAGGAAGCAGAAGATTGGACTGATGACAGAAGAATGTTCTTGCAGTGTAACAACATATGCCCATAATGTCGAACAGTCTAGCTATTCTAGATACTGTTGATCCAGAAAACAGTATTGATGCCGATAGCAAGACATTACCTGCAGGGACCAGACCACAGTATGGCTGGCTTTTCCACATTGATACCTTTGAGCACGCAGTGCAGTCAATCAGTATTGTTATCATCGTGCCATGCAATTTACTACAATGATGGCTGACGGGCTCCCCAAAATAAGGACAATGACACCATTTTAGCAACTGATCCAATGAGCTCTTGAATACTATATACTTCCTGCATTTGATCAAATCATCTTCATGAGTGTCAGGACCTATTTCATCTGTCAAGTCATCATCAGAATCACCGGCATCTGATGATGAAGGCATATATTCAGAGACATCTTCAACTTCCTGTTCATCTTCTGAGTCATCAAGGTCACTATCTTCTGACAATACTTCTTGCGGATTTATTGATGAAGGCATGATAAACTGTTGTGGAGGAAGCAGCAGGTCACACTGTACACCAAAATCTCTAGTGATCTTCACGGTTTGGGTACCTATTAATGGAACTGAAAGAAATAAATCACTGAATTGTACAATTAATTATAAAAAGGGTCTGAGACATAGGGCTGTGTGATTGGCTGCAAACATTGTATCATCCGTATGTTAATGTTTGATTAGCATACATGTACAACCTAAGCATATACTGAATAAGGTTTAACACTATTTAAAAAAACATTTTTTTCATAATAGCAATTAGGAACTCCCAGGGGTTATGTTAATGGTCAGTTAATCACCCTTTAGGGGCATGCAGCATTCGGCTATGCCTCGTGCCACATTACACCTGTAGAGGGTGATTAATAGACCATTAACATAACCCCTGGGAGTGCCACATTGCTTAAATAACAATGGTAGTTTGACTGTTATTGTTGCAATATAAGCTGTCAGGCATAACACCATTTTCGTAATATATGCAAATGACTGTTGAGTTCAAGAAAACATTTGAAAAGAAATTATCAGCATGCTAAGTTACAGTCTGAACGCGTTCTGAGACTCTTACAGCAGTGACTGACAGCACTAGATGTAGGCAAGAAGACATGACTGAGTATTGTTAGTACTGAAATAACAGCAAAATGGGAGCAGTAGTGCAAATGGGTATGAGGTTATCTCAGTACTATCAACACCCTGCCATGTCTTGTTTATATAAAATATGTACATTGGCAACTTTAAAAAAAAAATTAAAATTAAAACATATTTAAAATCAAAACAATCTACTAAAATGTAGGTAAAGAATTACATTCAGTCTCTACACGAATGTTATTTAACCTTTCAATCATACATCTTTCTTCACACTAATGACTGTATTATTGTTTATCATGGAATCAAAGATTTCACAGCTCTGCATTATTCCAGTACTGGAATTAAATTCACACACCCAAATTTTATTACAATACAATTAGTTATTTCTTTATTTAGCTGTTTGGTCCCCCGTAGCCTCCTCCTGTCAAGTTGGCGACGGGGACACATAGCTATATGTTTTTCTGTATCTTTTCTCCACTTACCACACATCCACCTGAGGCACCAGCACATGGGTATGAGAGCGTGTGGAAGCATGCACGCAATACACTGTTACAGCTCGGTGACTTCCACCTCCTGTAACATTTTGCTGCACCCTGTACACCTACGCTATACACAGGACCTCCACCACATGAGACACCAGAAGTACAGGGGCAAACCCCACCCTGACCACCATCTGCAGAGGAAAGACGACCATCAGCATGCCCGGTCATGCTCCTTGTACCCCCCCCCAAAATGACACCACAACGACACAAGGTTATTCAACAACCAGGGTTGCAGCCATATCGTGCGGTAAGGCATCTAGTGCCTCAAGTATCTGAACTACTGCGCTGTCTCGGCATTACCGTGCCACCTCTTTTGATATAATTACGGAAGATTTCATATATCAATCAACGATTAACACCCCATCTCCTCTTGCACGGTGGCACAGCCAGCCAGCTTCCATCAGGAAGCAGTAAATCACTGAGGAGGCCCTCTAATCCGTCCACATGAGGAGAGCTAACAGGTAGAAAATCACATAAACCACCCTCCCCATGGTCAACATGGACAAATCCCGGTGCCAAGGGCATGGACACACAACCCTAGCATTGTGTGAGGTGTGACAAATGGTATCTCCGACCCCCTCAGTGACACCGAGATGGCAGTTTTTACTCAATTAGCTAACTACCTTTTAACCATAATAATGTATGCTGATCCGTGGTGGTGTTGTTATAACAGTAAGGTTGAAAGTAGCTCATGGCAAATCACAATTCGGCATTTAGTTCACACATTTTTTAACCATCAGTCATAGCACCCACTGTCATGGGTGACATCTTACTTATTTCAGTCTTCAAGAAGTTTATAGTGTATGGTGGAATGCTGTTCTGTATGGAAATCCATGCCTGGAACAGCGCTGTTGTGCTGCACTTGGTGCATCAGGATGTTGCTGTGCTGCACCGAGTACTTCACTAGTGCAGCACAACATCATGCATGGGCACGCATGCACAACTGAGCAGCTGCGGTGGTGGGGAAGTAAGCGGTGCAATAGAACTGCAGCCTAAGTAAGGCATTTTTTTTTTCAGAAACTTGTTTTGGGGGATGAATGAGTGTCACCCATGGTTGCCCATACACTATAAAAGATTGTGTATGAGCAACCATACACAAACAAGATAGTTAAACGATCTCAAGGGTTCCGTGGTAATGGTTCTCTCCAGATTCACTCACGAGGTCTCTGGTTACCATGGAAAACTCGAGATCATACAACTGCCTTGTTGTGTATGATTGCTCATACACAATCCTATATATGCACTGCACTACTAAATGCATACATCAATAAATGTAACAGCCACATTCTGTTACTGTATGTAAAAACAGTTTATACCTGCAGTCCATAAAGATTGTGTAGTCTGACTAGACTTTGATGTCATGCACCGCAGCTGTTTACTGACTACTTGCACACTGCAATCTTTGGTTTCCACCTTCACAGTTTGCATCTGCACAGAGTTATTGACACGTAGAATTTGTTGCTGTTATTTCATCATCCAGTGGAATCTCCACTGAGCTGTGTGATGCATTGCTCTTCAACAGTTGTTCAACTACCTGTGGAACACAAAATGAAAAAAAATACCTATAATGACGTTGTTTATAGAATGAAACTACACATACATTACCACCAATGTGGCACAGAAGCAATAAGTCATTATAGAATGTGCACTGTGCTGTGAGAAAGTTCAACGTTTAGGAAATTCAGCATGATAGTGTGTGCATCACTGCTGAATACTGACACACCTTAGGTGGGATGATGCATGAGGCCGCAGGCCTAGTGCTTCTACAGCAGTTGTGAAATTATTCAAGGATGTCACAGACATTACTGTACCTCATTATGATTTTAATATGGCTATCAGTATATTTATTCTATGTGGTTCATTTTTTATAACATAATGAGCACTGTAAGGACAATCACAAAAACAACAATTAAGCAGTAAGACAGGTAAAGGTATGCATTTTGGTTAGATAACTGCATGCCTATGGTGTGTCACGGGGCACCTTTGAGTTCCTTCTCTTCAACCACATGATAAGTGCCATTACTACACCACAATGTACACCCTGGAGTGTCTTACTGTAATGATAACATTGAACCAAGATGTAATTTTCTTAGGTGGGGGGGGGCAATGTACTAAATAAAAACAGAGGCATCTGTATGAATTTGCAACTTAGTACATTCATACAGATGGAATATCAAAAATTGTAGAAACAAGTAAAAGGTAAACCATAATCAAAGCACAATGCACGTAATGGGAAATTTGAACATGCTTCACTTCTTGGGTAATGGTAAATTACACATTTATGAATGAATAAATAACACCTTCATGTTTATTACATACCTCTCTATGTTCATGTTTGGATACAGCAGTAGATATTCGTGGATGCTTTGGTTTAGCCCCAAGACTCCCTGGGGTTGCTGGTTTCTTAAAAATTGTTGGAACAGAATCAGGCTTCAGACGGGAACAGACTTGTCTGGTATTAAGGCCAAACTGCTTTTGGAGAATGTACTCAGTCTCACAAGTGTCTTCAGTGAAGTGTGCGCTGCATAAACGGCTCATATCAGATGCACCCTTCCAATCCAGACGAGTACGATGCACAGCTTGATCCCATTGCTTACGCATAGTTGGGTCAGCAGGAAATGTGTGCATACTGACACCTTCTCTATGTGTGTTACAGCACCCATATGCTACACATTGATTTATCATTTTTTATCAATTGAATTTATAACACTATCGCACAACAACGTACAGCAAATATACAGGAAGACGTCACCTCTATCATAAAAAGTAGCTTCTCAACACCACCATTTAACAATACATTATCATTGCCTGAACAACAATGCACAGTAATTAATACATTAAAAAGCATAAACAAGACAAAACAAAATGATGTAGAGCAATGTGGTGTATTTCAAGTAATGACACTGTACACACAAAAGCACAAAATAAATGTACTGGGCAATCATATTAAACATTCCGACACAAGAATTGAAAAACCATATGTAGTATACACAGGGTAAAACAAGAAATACTACCATTAGTAAAATGCAGTGATTAGGGATAATAACCTAGGCACATGTACAGCTATAAGGCATGGGAATTAACATGTCATCAAACACTAATTTGTGTCATATCACAATTGTTGATAGCCACAATACACAATACAATTACTGAGCATAGCAAGGATTTAAAATACTAAGTCAGCAACCTTTATTTTACAGTAATACCTGAGGAACAAATAAATAGCACGATCATACTTGCATGCACAATCTGTGGACAGTATTACCTAATTGCACACAAAGTTACAGTCCATCTACAAAGAAATTACTAGGTATGAACACTAACCTATATTTTATTATTCTATATATATATATATATATATATGACAGAAAGAGAGTTTTGCAGGTCTGACACACATATGCCAAAAGATGTTCAAACACTCCAAATGAGGAATGGAATAAAACTTCACGCCTAAGCACCTAAGTTTATGCAGTCAAATGAACCTAACTAGCCACAATTAATGGTACAGATTTCACAATTCTGTGCAGATGTGATGTACATTACAACAATTAATCCAGCGAATTGCACTTTTAAAAGAGTATATTGCTCATTCAATGGCAATGCACATTTGAAAGTATTATTGGAACCAGCAGAGACAGCACTGACACATCTGTCACAACTAGCTGTCAACCCACACTGTTTTCCAGTCAACAAAGTCAAATAGGCATAAAAGTTGAATGAAATATAATGCCAAAATAGAAGCAATACGAAGTAAAGACTGAAAATAAATGGATGCTTTGAAAAGATTTGCTTACACTCTATGTGATTCACCACACCAGACAAACTACAGATTTCGCGTTGTGAATCAGATGCTGCTGCCAGCTGTGAGAACGCTTATCATTCCACACTAAAGGTCACAGCAGCATGCTGGGGAGACTGTTGAGCACACGGTAACGTGCAATGTAACGACCATCAGCTGAAAAGGTAAAATATCAATATTTGACATGTCTACCATTAAAAAAAGAACACAAATCATTGGATTTTTATGTGTTTATTGTAAACAATGCAGCCCAAAACAAACTTTGTCAGCAGCTCTTTAAATGTTGTGAACTAGCTAATTAGAATGATAATGCATGATTCTCTAATGATTCCTGATGATTTCTAACTTTTTCTGATTCCAAATCACTATTTTTGAAAAGAAATGAACAGTTTTCTGGAGATGGTAGTTTTTTTCCTCTGAGAGAAAGAGAGAGACTGAAAGATGGAAATGGCACTGAGGCATACGCAACACAAGGGCACAAGAAGTTCACTATCTTAAGCGCTACTAATTGGCTGTTGCAGGTCAAGTGGCTTACAATTAAGGTACCACTGCCGCCCCACCATACTCTGCTGCTTAAAAGCCTGCAAATTGCTTGACAGCAATTTGCACATGCTCAGTGTGTGCTCTCTGTACAAAAAAAAAATCAGCTCTGTTATGACATTGGAATGCCAAATTGCAAAGTGAAGCACAGTGTCTTTGGACCCGCTTTGCAAGTGTCAAGAGTGACAGATTTCACGTTTCCACCGAATGCCTTTTTGGCACTGGCTCACCCTTATTGAGGACATTGTGGGACTGCTGGGGCAGGCACTGTGTGGGATTGCTATTACTGTTTTATGTAATTATTTATTTCCTTGCTTAACCCTTAACTTTCCTTCCTTAGAGTCTTGTTCTTTGTTCCCCAATAAGTGTTCTTTTTTCCCAATAAACCTTAACTCTGTTTTTGCACTATATCTATTGTGCGCCTTTGCCTTATTTGCACTGTTTACTGTATGCATTGGGGTGGATCTGCTGGAAACTGTTACTGTTTTCTAGGTTTTCTGGGGGCATCCTTCTGGGTGGTAAGGAACTGCAAGGGGCTGCCCGTGGTGGAGATAAATCAACTTGTACCACATCCTCAGCCACAAGTAGCACTGGATCTAAGGCCATCTGCTCAAAGGTTTAAAGGTGAAATTCCTCAATTCCAGAGAAGGGCTGCACCAATGTGTCTAGTGGATGGAGGTTACACTGCCAAATTTAGAACCTCCCATCAAGGGTGTTAATGGTGGTTGATACTATGCTAAGCTACATTATGCTACACTACAGAGTTTACACGTGTAACCAACCCCGGCGGTCAGGTACTATGGGGCCCCCACACCACTGGAAGGGGACAGCCAGAGTACAGAGCATACTGCAGGGAACAGTGCAATTTAATGGCAGTTAAGCCCTTTTGTCATGCAGGAATTTGTGACTTGACTTTTACTACACTGCATCCTTACTGACTTCGGCCGTATGACACACTAACTCTAGAAAGTTAATATTCACAAAGGAATACAGTCAAGCAACGAGACAGATTTATTTCTGATTCGCTGGTGATATCCGGGTTGCAGCTTACTTACTGTGAGCTGGACGACGGGTCCACCAGACTGGGGTGACCAGTCGGGAGGCCCTGGCTCCTGTGGTAACTGAAACTGTCTCGCGTTACCTGAGTGAGAGAGGTTTTCCTTCCACGCTGAACAATGCAGTGGTGAGGTCTTTACTTATGAAACCATCGCTGGACACAGCAATTTTATTCAACTATAATACAGGCCTGTCTCAAACCTCCCATTTCTGGGGAAGGTAATTGAAAAGGTGATTTCATTGCAGCTGGAGATGTAACTGATGCAACAAGATATGTTTGAGCTGTTCCAATCAGGTTTCAGGTATCAACAAAGCACAGACTGCCTTGGTGAAGGTGCTGAACAGTCTTTTCTTGGTGAGGGATTGAGGAGACTATTGCTTTCTTATTCTCCTTGATCTGTCATCAGCATTTTATAGTGTGGATCATGGGATGTTGGAGGATTGCCTTAGGCACTATGGAGGACTCAGCAGCACTGTGATGTGATGGTTTAAGTCCTTCTAGACTAACGATGTCAGCGAATAACCCTGGGGACTTTTGTCTTCCAGCACTTCTGCTGTTCCCAGCAGTGTACCTTATGGTTTGATTTTGTCTTTTGTGCTGTTTGCAGTGTACATGCTACCACTGGGTGAGAGTATGAGATGGTACAACTTAGCTTTTCACTGTTATACTGATGATACTCAGTTGTACCTCTCCACACCAAATCATGGTGATCCTGTAGCTGTGGTAAATCAATGTTTGTATGACCTAAATGATTGGATGGCTGCAAGCTGGCAGAGTCTGAACTGGGGAGAAAGGGAATTGCTGAGAATGGAACCAGGATCTCAGACGTTGGTGATGAAGAGGGTTAATTTCATCCTACTGTCATTGGGTGGTACTACCCTCAACATCATTCTTACAAGTCAAAGCACGGCACACTAGTATTCAGAGTTAATTAATTTGTTCAATAACAGAAGCACACATTCCAAGGCAAAAATACATCTGGTTCAGGAAACACTTACGGATACCATGGCTTCAGCTGAATGCAATATAAAAGCAGACAGAAAATGAATTCAGCACAGAGGTGGCACTGTGATCGACTCAGTGCTTTGTGACCTTAAGCACTTCATTGGGGTGGTACTACCCTCCAAGCAGTGGATCAAGCTAAAAACTTAGTGGTCATAATAGACAGCCTGCTCTTTGAATAACTGTTGTGTTTTGTTTTGTTGTGCCCAGGTAAAGCTCTTTCTTTGATATGATGGCCCGGTGACCATAATTCATGCCTCTTTTTACATCTTGTCTGGAATACTGCAGTGATCTTTTTATTGGGATTTATGAAAGTCTGGTACATCATCTATCTCCAACTGGTGCAGAACTTGGCAACCCGGTTGATATCAGGTACAAGCATTTTCAACCATCGCACTGATGCTGTGTGAATTACACTGGTTACCAATAAGATATCTTACCACCTTCGAGATTTGCTTGATGGTATTTAAGGTCTTGCATGGGTTAAGTTCTAGTTACATAAAACCCCCCTGCTCCCATACATTCCTGCTCAACCACTTCATTTGAAAGGGGAGAATCTGTTGGTGGTTCCATGTGCCCATTAGGAGGCTTAGTGGTTAAGAGCACTGAGCTGCAAACCTGGAGACCTGAGTTTGAATCCCATCAGCTCCCACTTGCATAATGTGTGACCCAGAGCAAGTCACTTAACTTTCTTGTGCTCCCAGGTCACACCTAGAAAACAAGCTCATGCTTAGTGTGTCTTTCCTGGTTAAACAAGTTCCCCTTTCCCCTTAACTCCCAATGGGGCAAGCTGGCCTCTCACCTCAGGGCCACCAGCTCCATCTTGACTCTCATCTCAGTTTCTCATAGTTTTCATTGAGTGATGGTCCCTGGAATTATGAGCGACCCATCCTCAGGCAACGTCCTACAGCAGCAGCTCATCTCTTCTAAATCTCTCTCACTCTTCAGGACCATGAAACTGGAGTTGCCACAACACCTCTCCTGGTCACCGCTCTCTTTAGCTCTACCTCGAGCCCAATCTTCAGCTGCCATCTCATGGGACATGTTGCTCCATCCCACTGGGGTGATATGAATGAGGTCCCACATGGGGCTCGTAATGACGGCCACAGCCATGTCCTTTTCCCCTTTCACTGTAGCAAAATGTTTGGTGCACAAGTGCATCAAACATAAAAAGGCATATCGTGCACCTTCCAGATGTGAATTCTGCATTTTCACAACTCAGAGTATACCCAGACACCAGACCCATTTTTTGCACTTTACTGGGATTGAATCCAGAGATTCAGAAGTACCACCAAGAATACAAACAACATGTCCCCTGTTATTCAGAGATACTTGGAACTGAGGCACCACCCTTCCTCAGAGCAGCAGGTGACTTGCCTTTTGCAGTCTTCCTCCCAGATATCTTATCACAGGAAGGAACAGATTTTTTCTACCACCCTGATGAACACCAGGGGACTTGCCACCATTTCAATTAGTTTATTCTTGGCACTCATCTAACTCTTCATCCTCTTCATCAGCTAGTACCTCATCAGGGGCTGGAAAGTGGGGTCCTCATCTCTATCATCCTCTCCAGCTCCTTCTCCTTCTCCATCATCAGACACAAGCTAGGACACAGGGGGATCACAATTTGGAGAAGACCCTGGTGATTTGCCCTGGCCCATAGCATCCTCCTCACCACTCTCCTTCTGATGCTGCACAGCCTTCACAGTGATAGGGATCTTCTCTTCTTCAATAGGTATTGAGGCTCTGCCATTGGTACTAGTGGGCATAGTAAGAGTTGCAGCAGCAGCACGACTTGACTCTTTCTTATTCATGACTTCCTTTGCGATGGCATGCATCCCAAAATGACTAAACCAGTGGGTGACACTATTGCAGGGTTTTTAATTTTTTTAACAGCAAATGTTGTTTCTTCAGGCAACAGAAGAACCACTAGTGCCATCACCCGATAGAGGAGTAATGCCAGAAACAGGACCAGGAGCACTGGAAAGAGTTAACTGCCTAAAGGTTCTCTTCTTGAGAATCTTCCCCAAAAACTGGAGCCCCCCCCCCCCCCACAACTACCCGGCAACAGTACTGGTTGTTGTGGCTGCTTTTGCTGTCTCCTTCTGCTGGTGTTGTTCAGCCTCCTCAACAGCACCCCACCAACAGATGCTAAAACAGCAGCATAGTTGCGCTTTTTGCCACTCACTTTCCTGTCACCGGATATGCTGATGCTGAGATACATCGTGCACTGAGTTAAAGTGAAAATAACTGATCAAGAGCAAGACTCAAGAAGATCAAGAAAAAAACAGTGAGCAGCAAGAAACAAAGAAAGCACAGCAATACAGCAAAAATAAGCACAAATACTGTACTACTACTGCTTATTGCACTGACTGAGACTGTTAAGTTGTTTTAATATACTGTACTGCCTGACTGAAAGGTTCATGTACCTAAGTCTGAGACAGCCGACTAGTAGGCCTAAGTGAAAGTGAGTCCCTCACCTCTCACATCAGATACACCACACACACACACACACACACACACACACACACACACACACACACACTCAAAAATCCTACAGAGGCCGGCCCGATGGCACAGAGGGTTGAGGCACTGGACGCCACACCTTGCGCCACGCCGGTGACCCGGGTTCAGGAACGGGCCCGGGCCCAGGATGTCAGGGGTCGGCGGGGGAGTGAGAGGATTGATCATCCAGAAGACTGCTTTCCTCTCTCTGTGGAGAGTTCCGAGGCCTGCTCGGCATCCTAGTGACCCCTGATGGAGATCGGGGGCAGCACAGGCACACCAGCCAGCGTAAGAGGGGGAGGAGTGTGGCAGGCATCAGCAGGATAGCCGTGCGTGGACGCCACTGCACGCCACACTCCCATGGGGGAAAAATTACAAGAAAAATCCCCTCCAAGGATCGTGGAGATGATGGGGGCTGCAGGGGCAGGACTCACATCCCACCACCGGCCCATCTCCTCGGGAGACTCCTGGCCAACCTGGCACATGCAGGTAAGACCTCTCTAATATCAGAAAGGCCATTAAGGGAGAACAGACCCATCCCAGGGGGTGATCCGGGAGCCTAGGTCTGCCTGGGGTGTCGAGGGAGTGCCTTTGAGACCAGGGTTCCAGCAGGGAGTAGCATTTCTTGCCTCGTGTGAACCCCAGAAGGATGCCCAGTCAACCAAAAAAAATATCCTACAGAGAAAAGAAAAAAACAATACAGCAATTACTGATTTGTGATCAAAAAGACAGGACAAGCAGGAAAAAATCAACAATTTTTAAATTACACTGCAAGCTCTCAAATCTGACACAAGGTCATTTTTAGGAACAGGAACAATTCCAGAAGTCCTCAGAGCATCGAAGGCTTTTAGAACTGCAATGTGGTACTGTCCATGAGTAGACAGGAAGTGCAGGTAGCCGCTTCCTGTTTACTGGCAAAATAGGAATGAAGAATCGAATTCTGATACTCATTTCGATTACACCACTTTTGGAATTAGGGCTTTCAAGTCCAAACTCCAAACTGGGAAGTCTGAAAATTCTGCAGTTCCGAGCAACCCTAGTAAGAAGACGGTTTTCTGTGCCCTGTACCACCAGTAGTCATTAAAATCAAATTATTTGTCAAACAAAGCGTTCAAAAATCCTCTCTGCACCTTCCCCTGTCCGCTAAATTCGCTGACTGTTCACCAGGGCTGCAGCTGCAGACTTTCGGGAAACACGCTGCACTCTCCTCTGCTCTCCTGTACAGCAGCACACAATTTCACTGTCCTGCCTGACTGAAACTACAGTTAAATGTTGTGAACTAGTTAATTAGAATGATAATGCATGATTCTCTAATGATTCCTGATGATTTCTAATTTTTTTCTGATTACAAATCACTCTTTTTGAAAAGAAATGAACAGTTTTCTGGAAATGGTAGATTTTTTCTCTGAGAGAAAGAGAGAGACTGAGAGATAGAAATGGCACTAAGGCATATGCAACTCAAGGGCAGCACAAGGAGGTCACTATCTTAAGCACTACTGATTGGCTGTTGCAGGTCATGTGGCTTACAATTAAGGTACCAGTGCCCCCCCCTTGCACTCTGCTGCTTAAAAGCCTGCAATTTATTCAAATAACATCAGTATTTTTACTTGTTTTAGATTGTTAGAGGGGTTCTTCGCCTTATCTTTCAGCTGAATTATGATCATGCTTGACCACAGTGATAAAGTGACCACCTCATCGGTCAGGAAAAAGGCATCACATTTTACCTTGCCATTCTGAGCTGTGATTCCTGTGCTTTCACTGTATCTTATGGGGAATCCACTCTCTGGCGTCGTTGCTTATAGCATGTGCCCTGGCCAATTAGAGGTTCACAAGGGAGCTCACCAGTTAGGAGAAGGCCGCAGTTCTCCTGCATGCAGTTCAGTATAAAGGGTTTGGCAAGCTCGACCCATCACAAATAACACCAGATGGTCACTTTGTCGCAGTGGTCAGGCTTGATCATAATTCAGCTGAAAGATGAGTTCAAGAACATCTCTAACACTTAAAACAAGTAAAAATACTGGTGTTATCTGAATAAATTGCAGGCTTTTAAGCCGAAGAGTTGGGGGGGAGCAGTGGTACCTTAATTGTATGCTTTTGTTTGGTCACACACCAGGTGCACCACTATAATTCTTATAAAGATGTATTGTGAATGTGATAGATTGAGCTTGCCAAACCCTTTTTACGGAAGTGAATGCAGGAGAACTGTGGCCTTCTCCTAACTGGTGAGCTCCACTGTGAACCTCTAATTGGCCAGGGTACATGATATAAGCAATGAAGCCAGAGAGTGAATTCCCCATAAGATACAGAGAAGGTGGCTGGCCAGATGTCACTGAGGGTTGAGGCTCTGGATGTCTTACCTCACACCACGTCGGTGACCTGGGTTCAGGAATGGACTTGGGTCATTTGGGGATTGGCCGGGGGAGGAAGGACAGAGCATCCAGAAGACTGCTGTCATTCCTTGGGGAGGGGGAATTTGTGCTATGTGCTGTCGACCAACACCTAGTGATGGCTGGAGGTTGGCACAGGTGTGCAGCCACATAAGGGGTAGGCCCACATCCAGGGAAATTGGCTGCCTCTGTGGAGGTGGAGACAGTCTTCCTGCCCACTGCATGGATGTGGGTGTGGAAGAAAATGGCAGAAACATTCAGGACTCGATAGGAGCCGTGATGGCCCAATCACTCCAGTGAGTCCACCCCAGATACCAGACTTGACATACTGGGGGGGGGGGTGTACGCCGGCACTGCTCATCCTGGCCCTGCCTTGGAGGGGGAATCCATGGGGGAACTCCAGGGAATGGACGGACTGGGGGATCATGGCCAGAGGATGTACCCCTCCAAGGGAGGGGTCATAGCGCCTGTCAGGTCTGTGGCAGTGAGGTAAACTGTATATGGGAAAAAAAAAAGATGCAGAGAAAGCAGGGGAACCACAGCTCAGCATGGCAAGGTAAAATGTGATGCCTTTTTCCTGACCGATGAGGTGGTCACTTTGTCATAGTGGTCCAGCTTGATCATAATTCTGCTGAAAGATGAGATGAAGAACACCTCTAACAATCTTAAAACAAGTAAAAATACTGGGGTTATTTGAATACATTGTAGGCTTTTAAGAAGAAGAGTGCGCGGGGAGAGCACTGGTACCTTAATTGCATGCTTTTGTTTGGTCACACACCAGGTGCACCACTGTAAATCTTATAAAGATGTATTGTAACTCTGTTGTGTTGAATTTGCTTGAGGGACATTCTCAACTTTATCAACACCGAACCTCCTGGCTCAGAACTTATCCTGCTAGGCGATTTCAACATAAACTGGCTTGCATCAGATGCATGTGCTCACAAGGATGCCATAGCAGCTGCTAACCTTACACAGATGGATGCCACCCCCACCAGGTCTAACTACAAAACTGGCACCAGTACCCTTCTGGACTGGGTCCTTACCAGCCACCCTGCCAGGATCTCTCGTACCACCATCCTCCTGGACTATCTCAGTGACCACTCCCCAGTCATCTGTGAATGGTCTAACAAATTTCTCAAGCCTTCCCCCAAAATCATCTCCAGCAGAGTCCTCCCCCGTGGTCAACTCACCCACCTCAAGCACTTCCTGAATCTGCAAGACTGGCTACCTATTTACAAAGTGACAGATGTTAACATGGCTCTCGACCACTTCATCACCACCTTCAACATGGCTTGCGACCTCTTTGCTCCCATTAAAAAATGTAAGGCTAAAGCCCTCTGCAACCCATGGCTCACTACGGAGCTCCTTTCTCAGCTGAAATCAAGGGACCATCTTTGGGCGGGTGGCCAAAGCTACAGGCAAACAATCTGACATCCAAAAATACAAACATGCTCAAAACACCTGTACAAAATCCATCTGGCTAACAAAAAGTTCCTATTACAGGGATGCTCTCACCAACAACTGCGGCAATTGGTGAGCATTCTGGGACAACAGTAAAGAAGTTACAGGGAAGCAACCGAAAACCACCCCGGCTATGCTAAAAGTTGATGGGTCCACTAACCTTGATCCCACGGTCATTGCAAACACCTTTAATACTGCTTTTACTGACATTAGCACCGTTCTTCCCCCTGACTTTTTTGAAGAAAATGATACCTCTTTCAATACCCCCCACTCTCTGTCAAATCACCCCCAATTCTACTTCAAAGAGATCAAGCTGAACGATGCCCCGCCGCTACATTGCCTCAGCTATCTCCAAATTCAGAACCAGTGGTGACTCCCTGGACCTTAAGCTACTATCACTTACCTTTGATGAAGAACTCCGTCCATTAACCAAAATTGTTAACCTCTCTCTTAGCTGCAGTTAGTTCCCAGACAGAGGGAAATCTGCAACAGTGACCTCGGTCCACAAAAGTGGTGACAAGACCAACCACACTAACTATCGCCCAATCTCATACTGCCCCTGCTCTCCAAGGCCCTCAAGCACATCATCACGGACCAGCTCGCCGACTATCTGGACAAATATAATATTCTGTCTGCACAACAACACGGCTTCAGAAAAGGACACAGCACAACTTCTGCCCTCCTAGAGGTCACTGGTGCAGTGCACAGCTCATTAAACAATGGCCTCCTCACTGGGGCAGTCTTTATCGACCTGACCAAAGCATTTGACACTGTCCACCATCGGCTGTTGATTGACCAACTACTGAACGCCGGTCTTGCACCTGACCCCGCTCTATGGTTTAAAAGCTTCCTTGAAAACCACTCGTAAAGAGTAAAAATTGCCAGTGCTCTGATTC
This sequence comes from Neoceratodus forsteri, assembly GCA_016271365.2. Classification (NCBI taxonomy): domain Eukaryota; kingdom Metazoa; phylum Chordata; order Ceratodontiformes; family Ceratodontidae; genus Neoceratodus; species Neoceratodus forsteri. The sequence continues at coordinate 33,052,117 of CM057456.1, forward strand.
TTTACCAGTTCGCTCTGGTGTCCCCCAGGGGTCCATACTGGCCCCTCTCCTGTTTAGCCTTTTTCTAAATTCCCTACCGCAATCCTGCTTGGAACAAATAATTCTGTATGCTGATGATGCAGTTGTTTTCTCCTCTCACAAAGACCCCCCAACACTACAACTCAATCTCCAGCATGGCTTCAGAGCTGTTGAAAACTGGTTTACTAATCATAAGCTTGTCCTTAAATACAAGAAAACTAAGTCAATGCTTTTTTGCAGCTCTCACAATCAGCGCAAGCTACATCCCCTGACTATTTCCACCATGCAGGGGAATATCCTCGAACAGGTCCTATCCTTCAAATACCTAGGGATTCTGCTTGACCCCAACCTATCCTATGGGGCTCATGTTGACAGTGTGGCTAAAGTGGCTAATACAGGCCTTGGTTTACTGTTCAAGCACAGCCAACATCTCACGCCGGAAGTATTGAAGATTGCCATCCAGAGCTCTGTGGTCTCCATTATTGACTATGGTCTCATCATTTATGGCTCAGCCATGGTGTCAACCCTCAGACGTATATCAACAGCCCTCAGCAAGGCTTGTCAGCTTGTCATTAGAGCCCACCATCTCACCCATACCTGTGACCTTTATGCTCAATCCGGATGACTCCAACTCTCCAACTGTATTAAGTATCTCACCTGTACCATGGCAAAAAAAATAACTTTGGCCTCGCCCCCCCCCGGGTGTCCAAGCCCTGCTCCACCATAATACCAATCCACGTAGCACCAGAAGGTCCAAATTGCAGCTTCTGCAAATTCCCCACTGTCACGCTATGCAGGGTCAATGTTCATTCACTTATAGGGCTCTCCTTTTGCTGAATGGTCTCAGCACCACCATCGCCTCTGCTCCACCACTTGGTTTGTTTAAAACCAGGCTCCGACTCCATCTCACAACCGCCAGCTCCTGTGATTGCCACTCCTAATTTCAGACACACTTGCCGCCTCTGATAGCCTTTCTGTACCCATTCATTGCACTTATCTTCTATCTGCCCATCCCCTATCTACCTCATCTCCAATCTCCTATCTGCCATATCTCTTATCTGCCCTATCTCCTCACCTCCCCATGACTCCTACTTCCTCCCCACTCTTCCCATTCTGCCTCTTTCCCCTTCCCTCCCTTTATACCTGCACTTCTCCCCTATTTGCCTGACAAATGCCTCTGATTGCTACTACGTTCACCCAACCCCTGCCTCTCCCCTTTGTCTCTGTACCCCTCCTAGTGGTTGCTGCCCTGGGCCATACATTGGTATTTACTCTCTAAATGTGTTTTTAAATAATAACTGTTCCAATTGTTCTGTATTTACCTGCAATGTTGTTATTCCTATTGTTTCCTATGGTTTCCAATTTGTACTGTAATCACCCACAATGTTGTTATTTCTATTGCAATGTTGTTATTTCTCTTGTATCCTCTGTGCCATTCCTCAACTGATGCGGAACCTTTGTAAAAGAGCCTTGGCTCAAAGGTAATTGTAATCCTAGATCTAAATAAATAAAATAAAATAAAACCCTTTATACTGAAGGTCATGAGGCTTCACAGCAATCTGCGCATGCTCAGTGTGTGCTCTCTGTACAGAAAAAAAACAGCTGTGTTATGACATTCGAATGCCAAATTGCAAAGTGAAGCAGAGTGTCTTTGAACCCGCTTTGCCAGTGTCAAGAGTGACAGATTTCCCGTTTCCACCGAATGCCTTTTCGGCACTGGCTCACCTTTATTGAGGACATTGTGGGACTGCTGGGTAGGCACTGTGTGGGATTGCTATTACTGTTTTATGTAATTATTTATTTCCTTGCTTAACCCTTAAAGGAAAACTGCACCCTCATATCTTCTAAATATCATTTGTTTCCATGTCAACAGACAACTCATTTCATGTAGCTGTTAAAGATGTATGCAACTGCTTCAGCTAGTTTTCACATTTCATACTAGGGCCTGTCACTATCCTGGGAGGGTCCAGTTTATGGTTGTTGAAATCTCATTGTCTCTGAGAGCTGCATTAGTACATGCGAACATGATGTCAGATCAACCATTTAGATCATGTATCTCTGTGCTGAAATAACAAACACCCTGCAAAAACTCTCCTTAAACTTATAAACTGAACGGAGTTTGAAGGGGAAAAAAACTGCTTTACAACTCAGATAACTTGTAAAACTCACTGGAGGTAAATGCAATATTTCACACCTTTTTGCAGCTTGTTTCTGTTAAAACTACTTAAGCAGACAGGCATACTGGGGAGTTTAAAGGTTAATTACACATCACATTCTCATGCCTAGGCAATGATTATTTTCCTCGGATTAACTGTAGATGATCCAAGCCTGTGTGTCCAAGCTGTGGCTGTAGGGCAGAATTAAAAGAGAAACTGTAAGCCACTGTACCTACTGGGCGGCCAGTGCATCCCACCCATATTTTGAGGTGAAATTTGGACAGGAATGAGAATCATGCATTGACAAAGGAGTTGTCCACCCCCAATCAGTTTTCCTAACAGATAATGATGCAGCATATTGCTCATTATGAATTGTTCAGTGATACCACCCTGCCTGTAGGCATAACAAATAAGAAGGAAATGTTGAATAGAATGGGTCCATTATTTAGACTCTATTCCACCATCGTGGACTCTTGTTTGTACTTGGCGCCTGTTGCATTTCAGAAGCCTATACCTTATAGCACAGTTCCAGCAACCTTAGTCCTCAGACACCTGGGAGGTCACCCCAGCCCTGGAGGTCATGTGAATGGTTAAGGTTTGATATATGCAAACATCCCTGAAAACAAGATGTTACCTGTATCCTTAGATTGGGAAGGGGCCACACACGTAACCGATGTGTATCTCAGAATTGCAGCACAGTATTTTTTTAAAAACTGACTTGTTTTGTCACTTTTTTTGTGTTCATATTTGTCACAACATATACCAGGACACTCAAGTTGTCATTGTGAACTGACTTGCTCACTTAGTCATGCTGCCCCTAACCTGATAACGATTTACTTGGGGTTGCTATCTTCAAGTCCCACCACAGGCTCTTGCTGACACAGTACATGGCCTCTTGGACATAGGAATCTCCCTAGCTGCTCCAGGTACACCTTAGCCTTCTCTGTATCAGATGCAGATTTACTTTTTACATGGGTAGTACTGTCTCAAGGTTTGGATCATGGAATTGACAAGGAAATGGCTTATCTGTATGTAAAATGGTACAGTCACAGGTATATCAAATATTTTATATTTACATAAAATTTAAAAGATATACAATACTGAAGTAATGAGGAATACACACACACACACACACACACACACACACACACACACACACACACACTGGGAAATTTAAAATAAATAGGTTTAAACACAAAAGCGCAGAATTGCAAAACTCTAATTAAACTGATGAAAATTCAAAGCCTTATAACCATAAGATCTTACAAGTCTGCAAACAGCAAACAATTCACAAAAAAATTGGCCCTTTCATCTTCTGTGGCACAAAGATGGTCCCAGTCTTGTTGCTAGAATAAGGAAAAGGAGAGTGAATGCCATTTACTCACTGTTTAAATGGACACATTCTCCAAGCTTCAAGAAAGCAGTAGGTTTCTCTTAGCCCACTATACTCTGTGTCCTGTCCCCTTGGTTATTGGAAACTGGAAGTCATTTTCTCTTCCCAGAATTCCAGTTGAGAGACATGCATTTGCTATGGGCAGCAGTTTGTTTAACTGCTACTCATACAGCACCCCTTCAGCATCCCCAACCACCTCTCTAAAATAGCTCTTCACATTCTAAACTGTGTCATGGCTGTTTACCTAAGGCCTATTGTTAAAGCTCGCTTCTTTTAAAAGAGTCATTGTCTAAGGTGACTCTCACAGACTTCAGGTCTCTGTCTTTTAACCATCCAGCAATGTCTATATGAACCCTCTTTAAGATGACAGGAAAGGATTACCACAATTTCTGTAAATAATGGTCCTGCATACTGCAGGTGTGAAAAAAGGTTACCACAATTCATGTAATCAGAATGTCACTACACAGCAATTATTATAAAAAAACAGAGACGTGTGAAAAAAACATAAAAAACATTAAAATACAGTCTGATTTAAAACTGTTATAGAAGTACTCATTTACAAGCAGAATAACATTTAATGTGTTTTCTTTAATATACTTTATTCTTTAGATAAATATTAATCACAGTTATCAGTGAACGGTGACAGCATGTAAACCATTGACAAACACTGGGTCTGTGGGCAACTTAGTGCAAAGTGTTTATGCAATGTTATGAATGGCTGGGAGGTCTGCTTAGCTCTGTGGATGTTGGAGCGTAAGCTGAGATGCCAGAAGCCTGTGGTGAGAGCTTGAAGCTGACATTGAGTTGTGTTAGTGTGAATATTCAGTGAGGTACAGAATTTGCTGTGCAAGCTCTCTGTCACTGTTATGGGACTACCACCCTTTTGGGGTTCCATGAAGGCATGGGAACCCTCTTAAGGACTGTTCCACCCCAACTGGTGCAGCAGAAGTGGAGTTCCCTTTAGCTAAAGGTACCTTAGGAAATGCCTTATAGAAAGTGAGATGAGCTGCCACATGAGGAGGAGAGGATGGTGGAACAAGAAATCGAGCATCTTATTGATACTTGAGCATGTGTGTTTAAAAAAACCCAATTGGGGTTTTAGCCACAATTAAAAATGTTATACTACCTCACTTATATGTAATATCTATTGATATTTGAGTGCTATAACTTCCTACATATATGGACGTCTGTGGCCATCTTGTGTGCACCAGCTGGCTTCCTGTGCAGTCAATGCTGAGTGTTGCCAACCTCTGCCATTAGCCAGAGGATAGCCAGCCAAACCAGCAAGCACATGGGAGAGCAGATCAGCCAGCAGCACCAGCAGAAACTCACACCATTAGAGAGACAGAGTGGCCCACAGAAGGCGCAGAAGCAGTAAGGTCATGCACTGGAGCTGAATAGGAAGTACTGCAGGAACTGGAACCTGGTGCTAGACCAGGAAATAGCAGAAACCACATCAGGCAGGCAGTGGGAGGCTCTAAGGCAACGGCAGGCACTGAGGAAACAGCAGCAGGAGGAGACAAAAGGCATGAGATTCAGTAGGGGAGTGAACTGTGTGAATGTACATGCACCCAGAAAAGGGGAGAGGCAGCAGGGAGAAACCTGGAAGGCTTGTCAAACAGGTGGGATGACAGGCAGCACAGAAGGAAACAAATCAGATGGGACATTGAGGCAGGGTTCACCAGACACTTGCACGTATTTATTTAAGCAGTGCTTAAGCGGACATGGTGGATGTCGCCTGCAGTCCCCACACCCCTGGCTGCAGTCCTTCCACTGTTGCCATTCACTGACAACTGCAATTAGTGTTTAGTTTCTAAAAAGTGAAGGCAACATAAAAAAAAAATTAAACCTGATTTCCCCTTGAAAACCTGTTATCATTCATTTTGAAAATAGAGTGAGATGTAAAGCTATAGCTTTTCTGTAAACAACTATCAGTGATATGTAGTGTAGATATAGCATAGTGTAGTGTCACCTACGTGTACTCAAGAGTGAGAGAAGTGGGCCAGAGCCAACTTCAGTTCTGCTTCAAGTTGGAGCTTGAAAATTCTGTTCAGGTTTGCCAGTTCGGCCAAACCACTTTGGCTTCTAATGTAGCAATTGGCATGAACCACTTTGGCTCCCAATGTACTGTAGCAATTGGCATGGGAGAAAGCAGATTACAAATGGGGGGGGGGAGAGACCCTTGAAGTCAGCAGTGAACATTCATTACTACGGGTTACTTGTGGCAGGTGCTGTTGGCATGCGACCATTGTGGATTACTGTTTGTGGTGATATGACGGTGTCTGCAAAAGCCACTAAGACTGCTGTGGCCCAGTATAAGCTACAGTAATAGTTATTATTGATAGCTGAGATCAAGGTATATACCTCACTGTAGTTTCTGCTTTGCCTCCATGCCAGTTACTATATGGCTTCTGGCTCCATTGATTTTCAGATTGTATAATAATGCCCCATCACTCACTCAAAGAAAATCAAGTTATATATCAAAAAAATTTAAAAAAGACATTAAATGTAGGGCATTACATTACCTTTCCCTATATTGTTCATCTATGGATGTAATTGTCTTTGACTATTTTTGTTGATATTTTAACCACCGTGATGACTAAAATGAAGTAGTGGTACTGTCACCACCTGCTTTTCCATATGTTTATATTGTTGATGTCTTGCTTCATTGTTCGAAGCACCAGGTCGATACTGAAAAAGGGCCTTGGCCCAGTCGTCTTACCTGGTAAATCAAATAAATTGAATTGAATCATCTCTGTACTTCATGTTTAGTTCAGTTGCTGTTGAAAGGCGTAAATAATGGCATGTGTTACATTCATGTAGACTCACCATGGAAATGGCCACCCCATGCCATTATGTGGGCAGACTGCTTCATACATGGTAGAAAGAGCATGCCAAGAAAACATGATTCGAGAAAACCTGGTTCAAAAAAAGTGACTGGTCTTGATTTTGCCTTTCTCCCCTCATTTTACAAGACATCACTGGTCTTACTTTGCCTTTGTCACTTCATTTTACATGACTATACTAGATTCGAGAAAATTTGATTCAAGAAGACTTGATAAAAATGTGGTTGTCTTGATCCTTCGGCCCTTTCCTCATTTTACATGACATGACCAGTCTTGACTTTGCCTTTCTCACCTCATTTTACATAAAGTGGAAATAGAGGTCAATGAGAATCAGACAATCTGTTAAACTGGAGGCACTTGAGGGAGGAAGAGGGTGAGATCGGTGTGCTTCAGGATTACTCAGGGAGGGTTTCATTATCAGATGCACTGGGCAACCACCTGGGAAAGCTACTTGCAGTGGCAGTGGAACCCAGTAGACTTCTGGAGACTAATAAACCGTGTTTTTTGGGCAATACTGTACTATCATGTGCTTAGCTCTAGTACTTATCTCAGTAAGGCCCAGTCCCACTAAGACCACCACTATTGCTTACAAAACTGATACTGATACTTGGAGGAACTGGTGTGGTTGAACTTTATTCTGCTCATTTTCTCCCCCATGGTTTCTACATGACACGGCAGCAGAGGTCCCACACACACACATACAGTATATACAGCCATTGTGTCACCAAAGCACTGACACACCCTCATATTCACCCTCGCTGAGAGACGTTGGGCAGGATTTTTTAAAGCATGGTGCAGGGCTGGCGTCATGCCCTGCGCCATGACACTTAAGTTCTGACAGTATGCCTAACCCCATCACCGCACCTGCACATGATTTTAGAATCCCGGATGCAGTTGTGACAGTTTTCATGATTTACGGCAGTTTGTGCGAAATATCTGGCACAAGCTCTGTAAAAATGGCCCCAGGATTACCCCAAGTTAGACCAGAAAAAGTTGGTCTAACTTATGGCAACTGCCGCATGGGATAGACACTCCTGTTAGATCGCCACAAGCCCCATGCACCATATAGTCGGCACACCCGGGACTTGTGCCGCTCTGCGCCTTTTGAAAATCCTGCCTATTGTGTCTCACTGGAGCAACCCACTTCACTTAGTTTTCACTCACAGGCAAAACAATAAACAGAAAAAATAAGATGAATTCCTGTGCTCAGCACCACTAACAATTAAATTATTTGTTAACCAAACCCCGCTAGCAGTGGGAGATAAAATGTGTTAAAAAAAATTCTTCAAATTCCCTCTGAACTTTTCCTAGTCTGCTAAATTCACTCCACCCTGTCCCTGTGGCAGGGGACAAAAAAAAAATACAGACTTCTGCGTCCTCTACACCACCAGCAAAAAGTAAAAAAAAAATCTTTCTCAAAAAATCTTTAAAAAAAATCCCCCTGCACCTTTCCCATTCTGTTAATTTCACTCTGCCCTGTGCCTATTGCAAGCCTTGCAGCTGCCAGTGCAGGTCTACACTGTGCACTGTCTCCTCTTCAGCGTGCTGTCACTACCCTTCCCATCTGTAACTGCAGCTGAAGTAATGTGAAAGAGATAACTGGGATGATAATGTATGATTCTGTGATGATTCCAAATGCTTTCAGAGCAAAAGTCACTTTTTTCATATAAAATGAGCTCCTTCAGTAACCAGGTTTCTCCCCTGTGAGAGAGAGCTGGAAATGGCACTCAGATATGCACAGCGTGAGGAGGTCTAGATGCCCAGCATCGCTGACTGGCTGCTGCAGGGCATGTGGCTTTTCAATAACTTAGACATGATCAGTGTGCGTGCCCTATAAGAAACCCTGCATTATGATGCCGAAGTGGCAAAGTGCAGACTGGAAATGGAGTTCCTTCAGATTGGCATCATCGATGTCCAAAACACTGGATTTTGGCATGTCTACCAAATGCAAATTTGACATCAGATCATCTTCATTGTCACTTACACACTGCTTTGGGTCGATTGTCCCCCCAGTTGAGTAGCACTTATTTCCACTGTTGCTTTGTATATATACTTCTTGAAGATCCAGAGCCAGGCTTTGAGTTGCATTTTTATACCTGACAACAGGGCAAAAAGTATGTGCCAGTGGCGGCCTGAAAAATTGCTAACCTGAGAACAATGTATCTACATGGGGGGGGGGGGCAGAGATCTACAGATCCCAATGTAACCAGGTAACTGTAGATGTTGTTGGTAACCACTCTGCCTAACGTGGATGCACAAGTTTGAGAGGACTGGGTCCTTCAACCCTCTTTGTTGTGGGGAGTGTTGTATCCAAGGTTATGTTAGAAAATAGCAAGGTGCCTCCACCCAGACAAAAGTTAAAGTGGGCCTGGTGTAAGTATATTGCAACAAGCCCCTAGGATGCAATACCTCTCCACCTCCCCACTTGTTCCTCCTACCCATGAACTGGCACACTGCAGTTGACAGTATCCACAAAGCATGCACTTCATACTGTAATTTAAATAGTACTCAGATAAGGGAATCAGGCCTTAAAAGGAGAATGGGGGGTAACAGCAATGAGGGAGTGCCGTATAGTATCCTGTGGCTGGTCTTCCATGCTCTTCTAGGCCTAGTCTACTTCAGTTGTGGCTGCTCTTCAGTGCCCTCCATGGCACAGCCAAATTATTATTCTTCCCTGGGCTGTGCCCATTCAGGTGCAGCCTTCAAATCATGTTGATCCCCACACCACGATGCTCAGTACAGATGCTTGCTTCGGCCCTTCAATACTGGGGCACTACCCTTTCCCACTGGTACTAGAGCTTAAACCCTTAGTTCATTGTGTGGCTGCCAGTTGTGTAAGTGCTTGTGCAAAGCTACTTTGATTAATTACTTTGGTTTGGCTCTTGCCACTGCATTTCCACCCTCATTAGAGGTGCCAGGAGAATTTTGTGAGGCTAAAGGAAATTGGTAACTAAAAAACCAACAAGACCAATATGTGATGTAACAGAACCCTCCTCCTCCAACTCATGGAAAGGACCCAATAACACAGAAGAGAAAAAAAAGCCATGTGAAAGAAACCTTGGGAGCCAAGGTAACTGGGTAAGCCTTCCCTCCAGGCTTCTAAACATTTTGAGGCTAGCTGTTGATAAGCTTGGCAGAGTTTAGAATTTGGATGTCTAGATTTCACAGCAGGATGAAGTAAGTGACCCATGATCTTGACAATGTGAGCTGGTATGTTCCTTCTAGGAGCAGAGATGGCTGCTGCATTTCTGAATGAATGGATGGAAAAAGATTAGAAATCAAGACCAGGATGAGATAGCAACACTCTCTCTAATATGAAGGACAAACCAGGAGATAGTCATGGTGTAATAGTTTTCAGTACACAGAAGAGGATGAGTAGAGTCAGGATGTCTGTCCATAGCTTGCAGTTGGTTGAGGACTTGAAGAGGACACCAAGATGAGAAAAAACAAAGGTTCCAAGCACACACAAACCTTACTGAGGGACACCAAGATGATTTCATTCCAAAAGCTTCATTTATTACAAAAACATTGGACACAGAGTCCCGTCTAGACTCTGAATACTGAAATGAAGTTTTTGGAATGAAATCATCTTGGCATCCCTCAGTAAGGTTTGTGTGTGCTTGGAACCTTTGTTTTTCTCATTTGTGTGGTTTCTTAAGCACTGCTGTCCTAGTGCACACTCTTTCACCTAGGACACCAAGATGACTTTGTTGTGAAGCAGGATATGTGGATCCTTGTATTACTTCTGTCAGTTTTTTGATCTGGTAAAGTAAGGATAAAGGGATCTGCTGATGCTTTCTTGAGGCTGTCCTTTGTTAGGTGAATTGCATGATTAAGAAGAAGAAGAGGTAAATTCACCAGATCTTAGGAATCCAATGAATAATGTCATGGCTGCTTACAGAGTAACATTATAGGAAGATACAAAAACTCCATCTTTTAAGAAGTCTATCAGTCAGGAATAGAGGTTATAATCCATAGGCTTCCTTTTGGAGGATGTTGAGGAGTAGAGTTTCTCAAATCTTGAAGAAAAGTCTTGACTGTTAGGAAGTAAGAGCATATGGTATTGGGATGGATGGACAGCAAGGTAAACTGTATGCTTGACATATATTGTTTGATTGTTGTGGTTGTCTAGCTCACTTCCACCAAGCTGATTCACCTGGAAAAATTGCGATGGACACTACAGCAACAACATTGCCCCGACAGCCCCTACACAGCCAACCAACAGCACCAAAACACCACAACAGTGAATGCAGGGGGCTCCGCACCAGCACCCCCCATAAATTAATATAACATACTCCATGGTGCACATACCATGGAGAAAAAAAGGAAACACCATGTCCCACATTAGTAGCACTCTTCCCAACACTCAAAAAAGACACCAACCCGATGAGTAAAACACCTGTTGGTAGCACAAAGACCTTGCTGAAACTCCACTCGCTGAACTTCAGTCGCTGTCATTGACTCGCTGTCTCACCATCAGTGTAGCAATGGCATACCATCTAGCTCAATGTTTTACAGCAGTAGGATGCAAATGCCAAAGCATAAGTAACAGAATATAGCAGAGGGTCTATGTTTTGAAGGGCACAGGAGGTAATGTGTTTTTTCAATATTACTCTGTAGGCAGACTTGTTGATGCAGCTAGATAATTCCAGATGGTGGCTGAATCATGGTTGAGATACTTAGGTCATTTGCAGCTCTTGGAATGGTCAAGAAAGAGTCATTTCTTTGTTGGCGTGAAGGTAAGTAGCTCTGAACTGATTAGATGTGGGATCGAATGCGGCTGAGGAGAATGTACATTTCAGAGGTCTTGGGAATCCAAAGAAGGCTTAGACCATAGCCTCTTGTAAGTGCTGAGCCATTAGTGAACCAAAGACTCAGTTTTGTAAGAGATTAATTAGTTTGCAGTGTAGAGCATGGACTACAAGCTTCCTTTAGGGCAGTCCTTGAGAAGGACATTTCTCAGGTCTAGAAGGAATGTTTTAACTGCAGGACTGGATAAGTGCAAACTAGAATAGATGCATATTAAGGTAAACTGAATGTCCAATATACAGTATGTTTTCTGATAGTACTGGCCAACAGGCCTAATGCTTGAGAGCAGTAGATGTGGCTGACATGCCAAGTGCTTGGAGCAGTATAATGTGGCTGACATGCCAAGTGCTTGGAGCAGTATAATGTGGCTGACATGCCAAGTGCTTGGAGCAGTATAATGTGGCTGACAGGCCGATGGCTTGTAAGCAGTGTGATGTAGCTGACAGGCTGACAGCCTGGAGCAGTATGATGTGGCAGACAGGCTGAATGCTTATGAGCAGTATGATGTGGTCAACAGGCCGAATACATGTGAGCAGTATGACACGGCTGTCAGGCCAATTGCATATAAGCAGTATGATGTGGCCAAAAGGTCAATTGCTTGTGAGCAATATGATGATCCTAGGGTAATAAGGAGGTGTCATATCTTCATCGGCCAGAGGATGGAAATTCGGAATTGTATAAAAAGTTCATGTTGATCTTCTCAGGAAGTTCATTATGGAAGAACATGACTGACCTGTATTTATCGTGGCTAAAGCTGCTGAGTTATCAGAATAGAATACAAAAGGTTGATTGTTCTAAAGGTGACCCCAGGCGAGAGCAGCTATTGCAACAGGATAAAGTACAGACAAGGAAGATATGGATTGAAAATGAGAACCATCTTGGATTTTTAATGGCCTTGGAAAAGCAGATCAAAATGGGTCACAAAATGCCACAAAATTATAGGATGGGATTGCAACAAGGAAACCTTCATTTTTATGTTCGCTTGCGCGCATGCGCAAGAGGCGTTTGGAAGTAGCACACTGTGGAGTGTACCTCTCCTTGCAATCAGTGCTCCTTTGAGCAGGCATGGCGGTCCTGCACCAATGGGTGTGGGAGCTCTGTATATGACAGCGGTGGTCTTCTGCTTCCAAAGAAAACCACGCTGACGCCCTGCTACCGATCGCAGTGACCCCCTGGCGTCATGCGCTCCCAGCGTCGTCCGCCCACCCCGTTTAGCAGCTCTATAGCAACCGTGTTAGTGTGATCCTCCACACTTGAGACTAATGTCAACATTGTATCCCCACCGGAATAAAATCAGGGAAGTTATTTCTTCTCTAGTTCTCTTGGTAGAAATGCGTGTTCCAAATACTAAACACAATACTTTTTATACTAAAAGTTGCATTGTTCCTCCTCCTCACGCTCACGGTACATTACATGGTTCTTTTCATCCCTGTCCCCGACTCACCTAGCCAAGCGGTTCTCCAGGTCCTTGATCTGGACCACGTAGTACTCCTTACTGAGCTCAGACAGGGGCTCGGCTTCTCCTCCAGCCTTGTCCGACCCTTTTGCAGTTTTCTTCTTTTTCCCGCTCCCCCCAGATTTCTTGCCCATTTTCTTCTTGGGAGGCATCCTTCCTCTTAATGAATCTAGGAGTCCTAAGTCTCACTTTCCCTCACAACACAGAACAATTCTCCCACCTTCACTCGATATATTGATTTAGCCCTATTTCTCTGTACACTGCAATCCTGCAGGCTTTCGCTAGCTCCATTTCCAGAAGTTTTTAGGTGGGAGTGGAGTAGGTTGCCCAATATTATTTCAGGACTTTCTCTGTTTAATAATCCAACCGTTTGTTTCTCTCTCTAGAAACTCAGCTGTCTGTCGCTGCTCCTGTACTTTTCCCGGTGTCCACTAGTGCCCATTAGTATCCCCAAACATTGTAGCAATGTTTGGCATGGCTTCAGTGGCACTGTTGCTAAGCAGTGACATCATGTACATAGCAACCAGTTGCCGCCTGGAATCACGAAAGGGTTGAGTTTACTGACTACCAAGGCGCGGTGAAAGTGTGCGTGTGTGTGTGTGCCCCTAGCTGGCCGAGTATTACTACGCAGAAATCAGTGTGCACAGAGACTAGAATTAATTACTGGTGCTGTTCATTCCTACTGTAAATATTAGCAGACAGTGCTTCGAGACAGAGGCGCTGTTGTGATTTTTATCTCTAGAGTCTCGACCTCCTGCCTCAGAAATTAGGGACATGGTTTAACAATAGGTGGAAGGGAAGCTATCGCTTGTCACCTAAAAAAAATCAAGGACAAGACTTAATGAAAAAGGGACATGCTTAACAATGGTAATATCATCTCAAGAGTCCTGGAACCAAATGTTACTTAATGTGAAAAGTATTTTCTTAAGAAGAACTGTGCTGTAATAGTCAAGTGTCCTTGGCATTTCAGAGCTGGGGGGGATCTGACCACCTGGCGATGCTCCCTGCTCAACCAATTTATTTTCCTTGTTGGCTCCTCTTCCCTCCCAATGACTTGACTGTAGGACCAGAGACATTTCCATCACTGGTATGCTAGAAGCAATGTAGGTGTCCGCATACCAGTATAGTATAGGTTCCTGGTCTCCAGGTGCAAGCATTGGTGGCATGCTGATGTAGGTTCTGGGTTTCTGGCACCTGGACCAGCATGCCAGCAATACACGAGTGTGCCAGAAATGGGTCCAACCCCTAATGGAAATGTTTTCACTTGTTACATTCACTTGCGCACATGCACAAGGAATGTTTTGGGAGAGTAGCACACTGTGGAGGTGTGCCTCTCCCTTGCAATACAGTTCTCCATTGAGCAGGCGTGGCGGTCCTGCACCAATGGGTGTGGTAGCTCTGTATGATAGTGGTGGTCTTCTGCTTCAAAGAAAACCACCTCTGTCATACTGAGCACCGCATCACACTGCCCCCTCATGTCACGCTCCCTCCCGGCATTCACGCCCAACCCCCAAAGCTTTGGTGCCATGCAGGGAGCCCACCCCAGCGTGGCAAATGTTGTTGCCACGGGTGCCCAATCCCCCATCGGCTCCATGGCCCCCAAGCCATCCTTCTGCCATGCTGGGAGCCCACCCCAGTGTGGCAAACATCCCGTTGTTTTGCCACGGGGTGCCCAATCCCCATCAGCTCCTCGGCCCCGCGTAGTTTGCCAATGGGGTGCCCAAACCACCATCGGCTCCTCGGCCCCCAGCCATCTTCTGCCATGCTGGGAGCCCACCCCAGTGTGGTAAACATTCCCACATAGTCCGTTTGTTTTTAAAACCTGTAAAGAAAAAGGGTCCCACGCAGTCTCCCAGTCCCCTCCCACAACCCGCACCAACACACTGCGCACCCAGCCTACGACACCCCACCCCATACTTACCTCCGGACCTTGGCGCGATGATCTTCAGTGGACCAGGAACACGTCTGCACTCTTCAAAGCCGACGCGAACTGAGAAATGCCGGTGGTATAATGGGCTAGATAGAGGTTTCAACTGTGCATATCTCAGGCATTTTTGAAATTTTGCACCAAATTTTCAACATGGGGTTTTGGGACCCCTTCTCATGAATGATGTCAGTGTCATGGTGTTTGAGCCGAAGGAGTGATTTCGCCAGTCACTCGCGGAAATCACCCTTCGGGCCTGAATCACCATGACAGTGACATCATTCATGAGAGGGTCCCAAAACTCCATGTTGAAAATTTAGTGAAAAATTCCAAAAATGACTGTTTTACGATGTGTTGTGCAGTTCCTATGCAGGCTCGTGAGTTCGCAAATTTTCTATATTTTCACTCCAGATTTTCAACATTGCCATTTTACCACACCTCCTTATGAGCAGTATAGCTGTCATTTTTCACATCCTGCCCAAAACATGTTTCCGCCCATGTAGCGCACAATGGTGCAGTCGGTGTGCAAAATCAATGTATGGGATGCATTAAGAAAATCACAGTGACACTGTTCATTAGCAGAGGTCTTAAAGTGGCTATGTTGAAAATTTGGTGAAAAAATTCCAGGAAATGACTGTTTCTGACGTGGTTGCGCAGTTCCTCATACGCTCGTAGGTTTTGCAATTTTCAATTTTCTACCCAGATTTTCAACATTTCCATTTTACCACACCTCCTCATGAGCAGTACAGCTGTCATTTTTCACATCCTGCCCAAAACATGTTTCCGCCCATGTAGTGCACAATGGCACAGTCAGTGTGTGAACTCAATGTATGGGACACATTAAGAAAATCACAGTGACACTGATCATGAGCAGAGGTCTTAAAATGGCTATGTTGAAAATTTGGTGAAAAAATTCCTAAAAATGACTGTTTTACGAGTGTTCATTGCGCAGTTCCTATGCACGCTCGTAAGTTTGTGAATTTTTAATATTTTCACTCCACATTTTCAAATATTGCCATTTTACCACACCTCCTTATGAGCAGTGCAGCTGCCATTTTTCACATCTTGCCCAAAATGTGTTTCCGCTCATGTAGCGCACAATGGCACAGTCGCTGTGTGAACTCAGTGTATGGGACACATTAAGAAAATCACAGTGTCACTGTTCATGAGCAGAGATCTTAAAATGGCTATGTTGAAAATCTGGTGAACAAATTCCTAAAAATAACTGTTTTACGAGCTTGCGTTGTGCAGTTCCTACGCACGCTCGTAAGTTTGCGAATTTTCAATATTTTCACTCCAGATTTTCAACATTGCCATTTTACCACACCTCCTTATGAGCAGTACAGCTGTCATTTTTCACATCCTGCCCAAAACGTGTTTCCACCCATGTAGTGCACACGGCGCAGTCGGTGTGCAAAATCAATGTATGGCACACAGTAAGACAATCACAGTGACACTGTTCATTAGCAGAGGTTTTAAAATGCCAATGTTGACAATTTGGTGAAAAAATTCCTAACAATGACTGTTTTACGAGCGAGCATTGCACAGTTCCCACGCACGCTCGTAGGTTTGCGAATTTTCAATATTTCCAATCCACATTTTCAGCATTGCCATTTTACCACTCTTCTTTATGAGCAGTACAGCTGCCATTTTTCACATCCTACCCAAAACGTGTTTCCGCCTATGTAGCGCACAATGGTGGTAACTAAAAGGTCATGCTGAAAATTTATTGTGCAAATACCAGCAATCGCAAAGGGCATTAGGGTAAAGCACCATACATGCCAAACACCACTGCAAATACCTGCAAGCGAATGTTCGGCATTGACAAATGCTTGTTGATTCTGGAGTTGGATATTTGCAAACAGAGATAAGCCATTACAGCCTATGAGAAAATGTGGCCACATGAAGAGGTCTGAACAAGCAGAAGCAGTGATGGTAAGGTGATAATCCAGAGCAGTGCCAGTGGCTAAATGTGCCACTTTAAGAAGAGATATGAAACTTCTTCCTCAGGAAATAATCCTCATCACAGCCTTGAGGTGTCGTACTAAGGATAACAGTTTTCGTTCCACACAGCATCATTTGGATGAGAAGGAAGAGACCAGATCAGACGTGTTGAGCAGTTTGTCTTCAGATGTCTAGACCTATAGAAGCGGACTGAAGATTTAGAGCAAATAACTGAGGTGGATGGTACGGAATGAAGTCTGATACGAAAGCCTTTGTTGAGGCCTAAAAAAAGAAACTGAATCAGATTCAGGTGGATGGGTAGAAGACAACTGCTGGAGATGAAGAATTTTATCTGGAGTCAAAAGCAGTCAAATGTCAGCTGTGGCTGTGATTAGGAAAGAGGCAGGAATGTAGTGGCAGACCAGCTTAGAGTGGGTTTCCCCACAGTAGCTCTAGATGAACAGCAGAGTGCATAGTGGCACAAAGCAAGCGGATTTGTTGAAGTTAATGTAATTGCTTGATCGGAATAAAATACAATCTGTCATCCTTTTTATCCAAAAGATTAATTGGTGCATAAAATACTTGCTCAGACACTGACGTATGAGATGAATGGGAATTTGGAGATGGATAAGAGTCATGAACTTTGTGAACAGAAGGCTTCAAAAATGGCAGAATGACCTGCATATGGAACAGGTAGGGGACGTTGTTCAGCACAGTGCCTGTCATGTCATTATTCAGAGCCACCCAGGGTACTTATGATTTAACTCTTAATAGATAAGCAGCAGTTTTGGCACAAATTGACCAGTGGTAATCATAGAAAAACCACCAGATTTAACAGCAAGACCAGGTTGTGAAGGCATACAGTTCCCTGACTGAGGTCCTGTTAGTTGCTGAATAGTTTAGGAGGCTGAGCCAGAAGCAATGATGGCTGTTGATATGATACCAGGGAATGGAGTGTGATGGAAGAGTCAGTACTGGAACAGGAATATTACTAGGAAGACTAAAGGTAATCACTGTTGTGACAAAGAGGTGCTTGTAGGGCAGGGAAGGTGCTCTACAAAAGGGACAGCTATCCATATAAAATGTGATATGTAATCACATAAACAAATGAAAAGAACGTGCACTCTGGGGTAAGCATCATAATAATAAATTCAGACCCCATATGCTAGTCAGCATGTAAATAAAGGTATTGATACTTCCAAAATTATGAGCAGAAATTATTTTATTGTAGAAAAAGGACTTGCCCTTAAAAATTTTGCTCCTACTTCAAGTGCTTTTGTATCTGGCACCTCAATAGTGCAAAAAGTGCTGACATGCCCAACAACTTGTGCAAATTAAGCATATTTTTGCAAGGTCACCCACAATTGGGCAAAAACAAATTGGCCGATGACAATTGGCACACAGGAAAACAGGTGACAGCAAGATGCACGACTGGCAATTGCATCGTGCACTTTGCTGGTTGAACCACATGTCGGTACCTTGCATCCTGAGCTGTGCTCTGAGAATGGGAACCAGCTCCTAGTACAGGCCAGGTTAGGCACACGGCCATACGACTGTGCTTCTACAGGACGTTGCATTACCACTACATCACTCATCCCAGTAGTGAAAGGAACTAATGAACAAATGAGAGGTCTTCAAATCCAGCACCCTGCAGAGTGTGTCATAGGAGCATATGAGACTCCAGAGAGAGAGCCATTTAGAGGAAAGCAGGAAGCTGTTAACTAAAATAGGAGAGGAGAATTCTGGGAAACACAAGCAAGAAGACTCCAAAAGGACACCAAGAGAGACAAAGAGGTGGCAGCAAGCTGCAGACCACAAGCAGTTGGGGCAGAAATGCACAAAGAATGGGTGGGGGGCAGAGGAGCTAGCAGAAACAAGGCACGAGAGAGAGAGAGAGAGAGAGAGAACAGTATAGCAGCACAGAAATAAAAAGCAAAGCACAGCAAATGGAGGCAGGAAAGAAAACAAAGGAAACAAAAAACATGGGGAAAAGCAAAGGGAGCATGCAGGTAACAGAAGCACAAGGGCAGCACAAACAGCAGAACAAGAAGCAAACAACAGACAGAGGCAACACAGATGGGAGCAAGGAGATACATGGAGACAGACACAGAACAAAATGACAGAGGAAACAGAGAAACTGGAGGCAACACTGAGGTAAGACTACACATGAAAAACACTAGCTAGGGGAGATGTGTGAGTATGTGGCTTATGTAGGGCATGGGGGTGGAATCTGGCAGCCACCAACTGAACCACAGGTGAAACCTTTCACTTCTAACTAGGGAGTTCCCAGTGCTTCTCTGGGTACCCAGCCTTGCAAATGGTATAGCCCAATCACGTTGCACATGGTTGGATAGCAGTGGTGCACTTAAAATAACGTTAGCTATCCTTCATGAAACAGAACACCTCAAACCCAAAGGTCATTAAATACAAAATCTCCAACTGAAGTATTTGTAATTTTTTGCTGGTTGACCAAGTCCAGCAAACACTTTTCAACTATTTTGAAGTACATTTCAAAGGTTGGGCTTCTAGCCTGTTATCTCACTGCAACGTAAGTCCTGTTATCCATAAAAGAAATGTTTTATTAGTTCTGTTAGGAAGGAAAGAGATCATAAATCAGGCTGAGCCCGCTGGCTGGTTGATCCCTTCCACTTCCTGGTCCGCCGGCCACTCCCCTGCACTCAGATGTTTTGTGATGTCTGATCAGGGAGAGAGGTGGAGTGCACCCCATTGAAGTCTATGGGGCTCTATTTCGAAACACTTTTTCAGTGATAAAGCCATTTCTGGCATATATGAAAACCACCACTCAACTAACAGACCCTCTATTAGTTGAGTGGTGGTTTTCATATATACCAGACAGTGCTTTATCACTTACAAAAACATTACGCCGGTCTGGGCTTCAGCTGTCCTCAGATGCAAATCAAGCCTCTCCTTGCTTCAGCAGTTGGTGGTTTATAGGTTGGCTTCTCCCATGTCAGACTTCAGGGCTCTGCCCCACCTCACACATGGTGGCGTCCAGTCCTGAAAGGGTGGTAACAAGCAACCGAAACAAAGGGTAAGGTGTGCTCCCTGGTGATGATGCAAAGTGCAGCTGGGGGGGTGGGAGTGCTGTCCCCCAACAACCAAAACAAACAAAAATACAGCACACTCAGTGAGGCACATGAAACTAATAGGGCCCCCTGATGAAGACCCTTAGTTGAAGCACTGGGATATCTAGCCTGCAGCAGTGGTGTTTGCATGTTTGCACATTTTTGTCATTTGACAAATAAACTTAATGCAGTAATTCATTAGTTTCATGTTTTGAGTGTGCTGTATGTTTGTTGTGGTAACAACTAGCACTTGGCAGCAATGGCAATCAGGTGGATTCAGTTGCAGTTACAAAGTGCAGGTCAGAAACATTTGCTGTCTAAGCTGCAGCTTGCTTTGATATTGTGTGGTGCTCAGCAGGTGAACTCCTCTCTTTTTCTAGCAGGGACACTCTTTCTCACTTGTGCTTCATCTCGGCAGACAGATTTGCAGTCTGTCTACACAGCACAAGTTATCACCAGCACTCAGCTCCTGGTCTGTTTAGCAAACACACAGACTGACGGGGTTCAGAATAGCTCCTGCTGTTCACTGGAAACTCTGCAACTCCAATTGGTTGCTTGAGCTATCAGTCATAGCAGTAAGTCAAGGAGGTCTGTCATTCAACAGGTGACTGGTGGCTGGAAAGGTGTCTGAATTAATTAG
Organism: Neoceratodus forsteri; assembly: GCA_016271365.2. Taxonomy (NCBI): domain Eukaryota; kingdom Metazoa; phylum Chordata; order Ceratodontiformes; family Ceratodontidae; genus Neoceratodus; species Neoceratodus forsteri. Next base: position 33,072,389 of record CM057456.1, read on the forward strand.
GTCCATCTTAAATCCAGGAGCTCCTGTGGCTCTCTCTGCAGGCAGTGTTAACAGATTGGGTGACCTGTCAACCTCTGACCCCATCACTAGGGTTGTCAGAACCCTCTGAAATTCTGGGTTCTAGTTCTAGTCTAGAACTTATGAAAAAGTTCTAGGGTTCTAAACTTTTTTAGAACTTTTTAGAACTCGAACCTTATTTTTTAATTGTGCTGCCAGTAATGGAGATAGTAATGAAATACATGTAAAGGAAAAACTGTTTAATATAAGGGGGAGAGAAATGATCATGTGTGACATTGATAGGAATACAACTAGGTTTATCTATGGTTTCTTCTGTTTGCTAAAGCCAGCAACTTAATACGTAACAGGCCCACCCGCCCACCCATATGTTAAAGTTTTCCTGCTGCAGCTGCATCATAGTTCCTTAGTGAAAGAAAGAGGCACATTAGCCATTTATGTACTCAGTTATACAGTATATACTCATCGTCATGAATTATTAGAAAAAAGAACTGATATTACCTAATCTCAGCTATTTGCTGCTTTGTGTTTTGAATGAGTAAATCAAAAGTTGCTATGTTTTAAAGACAGCTTTTATAACAAAGTCAAGCCAAGGTATGCAGCCGCAGCACATGGAACTGTTGCAAAACATATTATGTCATAACGTAGTCAGTTAAGATATTTGAATACAAAAAATATGCCAGTCATTGTTACTGGCAAAAAATGCATGCAATTTTCTAAGATAATACATACATATACCAACATTCTTGTTGGCAAATTGAAGTAATACATACAACTTTCTAAGATGATGCATTTTTCCAGCTGATACATCAATAAAATCTGTATTTCAGTCACATAACTAAGTTAAGGAACATTTAATGTAGCTGCAGTAGTTGGCATGTGATGTTTAAGGGACAGTGTCTGTCAACCCCATTATGCATCAAATTATCACTACTTGTAAAGCAAAAACACTTTATGATAGGTCACATTCTGTGAAAACTGCTGGTGCAGATTTTCTTTTATTTCTGATTCCTTTATTCTTTTTTTAAAGGGGACAGGACACTTGTGCTAGGTGGCAGCAGTTTGCAATGTATTTAATAAGAAAAAAGATACATAAATAAATATATATATATATATATATATATATATATATATATATATATAATATCATATGGTTCCACAGTGGGCAATCGGTACAGCCCTCCCATACCATCGGTCTGTCATCATCTTTTTCCTCACCATACCCAGCCGATCACGAATCTGTAAAAGAAAGGACTAAAACAACACCCACCTTTCACCTCAGCACCCATTCCACTTTTCTTCCACCACCCTCATCTATGCAGTAGCACCCATACCACCCTTACACCCATGTTAAAACCAACCCACAACCCTCACCCCCTCAAGCACATATCCCACCCTCCTCCCTCACCAAAATGTTTAAACTACCCCCACACTTAGTCATGAACTACCATTCATGTCACCCTTCTCCGTCCCTCACCCATGTTAAAACCTACGCCCCCAACCATCACCCATGCAATAACAACCATGCCATGTTTCTCCCTCCTGCATCCATGTTAAAACCAACCCCCAACCCTCACCCATGCACTAGCATCCATGCCATCTTTCTTCCTCTTGCATCCATGTTAAACCAACCTCCAGCACCCATTCTACCCTCCTCCTCCTCTCAAATGCTAAAACTACCACATGCTTACTCAAGAAAAATGAAACTCTTGCCTCCAAATGAACCATACTTAATTGTTCCTTAATAAACAACACTTATGTGAAAAACTGTCTTTTCAATTGCTTTCTTCTTATGGACAACATTCTGTACAGTCCTCTTCATGGAACCAGTAATTTGAGAGTTGTTGCTATTATGCCATGGTCTGTGTACAACAGAATGTTAAACACGAGCTATAGTGGTATGAGACCTATGCTTACAGAATGATATGTGCTCCACCATGACACAAGTAAAACTCTTGATGACTCTGTTTCCCAGAAGATACTTTTAACAGGATGCTGCCACAGAAACATAACAATACAAAATACAGTTTTTCCCATAATTGTTTATTCAGTAAGATAAGTTATATATGGATCATTTTGGTTTATGGCTAACATTTCTATAATTAAACAAATAATAAACAGCTATCAATTAGAACTCATTGTTTTGTCCTCTTTAAAATTGAAAAATAGACCGCCTCCAGTCCCAGCCCATACTGATGCACCACAAAGTCACAGAAGGTAAATCCAAAAATATATGTTTGCACTTTAACTATAAATAATATGATACAGAAATGATTGACATGACAGTGTCCCTTTTATGCCAAATTTGGGCCTGTTCCCACTGATGTTAAAATTGCCATGTATATAAAACTTGTTGACTTTAGACCCTAGCTACAAAGCAGTTTGCCATGAAATGGTGAAAGTTTTGCGGGATATATAGTCCAAGGTAGTAGATCGAGAAAGGAGAGAAACAACCAGTCATCACAGTCTGTAAAAGTTTCCTTTTTGGTGCAGAGAGACTCTGTTCCACACAGTATTTACCAGCCACCGCCATCTGAGTTGTCATCACCATCAACATCCACAACATCAATCACTTCAGGATCAGTTTGTATACTCTTGTAGGGATACGAAAATTGTGACTTATTAACTTTAATAAAAGTTAACTTATGTACATTTTCTGGCAGCATCCTATTTCTGGTGTCTGTCACAATATTGCCAGCTGTACTAAACATGCATTCTGAAGAGACACTTGTTGCAGGACAACCAAGATATTTATAGGCTTCATCATACAGCTCTGTCCAAATCGACTTTTTTGATCTCCAGTATTCAAAAGGGCATGCATCAATAGGAATAGGCAGTTCTTGCAGGTAACTGTCTACCATGATGGACAAAGGCCGCTCAGAAGAGGAATCAGCATAACCTGGTATGGCAGCAATTTGGGAAAGGTTTTGCCACAGATTTAGCTTGCTACTAAGGGTTGAAGAAGTGGCAGTTGTGGAACAACTACTGTTAATGTTTGGTGACTTTTCCAGTTCTGTATCCCTTTGTGAAGATGAACCTGCATGTTGTGGTGATGACAACCTGAGGGTACTGTGTGTGTCTGTGTTTGACTCCTGTGAGTGCTACAGCTCATCTAGCAACAGACATTTGTACTGCTCTACATCACCTGTTTTTGGAAGATGTATAGCCTTGAACCTGGGATCTAAGAGAGTTGAAAGGATGTAGTGTTTTGATTTCGTCATTGCAACTAATTTGTCATTGTTTTTGACGCGCTCGCTCATTCTCTTTACGAGATTCCCATGATAAAGGCGACATGTTGTCTGAGCTTCAGGTCTGTCATTTTCTATTTGTAGGTTTAGAACACTAAGATGATGTGAAATCAGCATTATGAGTGGGATAACCTAACTCACAGATGCGCCTTCAGAAGACATGTCCCTTGTAGCTGTCTCAAAAGGAGTTAGGATGCAGCACACTGTCTCCATTAATTTCCACTGCAGCACAGACAGCATAATGCCATCTCCAATAATGTGACTGGAGCAATACTCATGTACAGCTTCCTTTTGCTCCAAAAGGCGCTGCAGCATATAAAGCGTTGAGTTCCAGTGAGTGGAAACATTTTGAATCAGCTTTTGTTGGGACAGCTTGTGTTTTTTTTGCAGTTCGGACAATGTCCGTATAGCCTTGGGTGAATGTGAAAAGTGAGTCACAATTTTTTTGCAAACAGCAATCATACCATCCACTTGTATTTCATTGCTGGGAAATCCCATGACAATTAAATGTAAGCAATGTGCAAAGCAAGAAGCATGCATAAATCCTCCATCCTGTACTGCTTTCAAGATGTTGGCTCCATTGTCACTTACTATGAAGCCACATTTTTGACCTTGAGAATAAACCCATTCGTCGAGGAGGTCATTTAGTTCCTGCAAGATGTTTGCAGCTGTATGACTTTGCCCAAACTTCTTTATATGCAGCAACGCCATCTTTTGGGGTGTCTTTGTTTTTGAAGAAGCACAAGAAAACGTGACCCAATGAGCAGTAAGGGACATGTAATCTATGTTTTGAGTGCTGGTCCACATATCTGTTGTGACATAAGTAACTCCACCCTCTGCAGTTTTAAGTGCAAGCATCACTGTCGCTTTTAAAGCCTGATAAATGTTTGGTATTTCAACATAGGAAAAGTACCTTCAATGAGGAACATTGTAACGAGGCTCTGCTAATTTCATGAGCTCCCTAAAATCCTCATGATCTACCAAAGAGTATGGGAGAAGGGCTCCGGCTAACAGTTCACCAATTCTGTGATTAAGATGAAGGATCTTTGGATGATTTTTAGTAAAGGTATTCTTCCTTTCAAATGCCTGAGACAGTGTTAGCTGTTTACAACATGTCTCTGCTGGTTTATTATACACCGTGCTTCGATGGGCAGATGGATGCTGAGATGGTGGACTAGGACTTATACATTCAGTGCCATCAATGGATGTGCAACTGGTACTAATGGTGCTGGCACTGGTGGTAACAGTGATCCTAGGGCTGGCAGTTGTTCTGTCTGCATCAAGTTCAGGCAATTCAGTATCCATTTCAGATTCCTGACCCTTCTCACGTGTGGTCTGGAAGATGGAGGACATGGGTTTTGGACGATCAAGCAAAACTGAATGCTTTTTCAGATGGCGTTTAAGAGCTGTAGTGCCAAGGCATGACACAACTTTACCACGGCTTGCACTCTGTTTACACAGGGAACAAATTGCTCTGCATGTGTAACCCCCAATCCCTGCCTTTTTGCAAAATGACAGGTGGTATGCTGTTGAGGCTGACAGCAGTACCTGGTGGCGACTGGGTTCGGGGAGGACTAGGTTACTCGGCACAGGGGGCTAGCTTTGGCTACTCTGCACAGGGGCACCCAAGTAAATCCAAACACAGCAAGCAATAACTGTAATGTCCAAAACCAGGAATGGGATTCTACAGTGTGGCTTTTATTCACATCCAAACTGAACAAACTTAGCATAGACGGACCCCCATGGGGCTACATTCCTGGTAATGCAGATTAGAGACAACAGAACACTTCTTCACATTTTCAGCCCTCAGGCTCTAAACCCACCAGGCACACAGTCCGGACTTGCACGCAGCTTTGGGTGCACAGCCCAACTTGTACACTACTTGGGTTTTACCCACTGGCCCAGCTCCCCCACCAGCCACTTGATCCGTGGTCCATTATGGGAATGAACCAGTTTTCCAATTGGTGGCTCTCCAAATTGCCTTAGAGCCTTCGACTCCTAGAGGGAATTTTCCTTCCAATCTCACATCTGGGTACTTCCCTCATCACTGGCAAAGTGTATGAGGCAAAGTAGAAATCCACAGAGCAAATCCATAGAGGTGGACCTGGTTACTAAAGATGGGGGGTCTCCCACCTCCAGCTCCCACAATCCATACCCGGCCATTTCTCTGGAAACTAAACAACTCTTTTCTGAAAGCTTGGCAATGTAGATTACTGGGTAGATGTATATCACATCTCCTCTACATGTCTTGACTTCCCCTATGTGCTGGATTTGAACATACTTTTACTTTTGGCTAAGTCTATTACTCTAGGCCTCCCACTACTTCAGTAGTCCAATCCCCACTATAACACAAGTCCAGGGTGAAATCATGGGCCCTTTAGAAAGAGCAGAACTCACCCTCCAGTTGCAGGTGCCCCACAGGCAAATCACGAAATCTTCTTGTTTCCCATACTCTTGGACAAAATAAGGCAGCTTCTTCACTAGCAGTAGCCAGGGGGTTGCCCCTGGAAATGCAGGCAAAACCTTCCTGCCCCATCCCCTGAGGGATGGGGCACAGAGACCCAAATCAGCGGTCTCCACCACTTTAAAAATAGCTCACTGTGTCTCTCTTTAGGTGGAAACACACACCTTCTCCCTGAATTTAGCCCTATGTCAGGGCTGAGGCTCCAAAAGCCTAACCCAGAGCTGCTGTGCTCCTCTCACAACAAGCTCCAAACTCCAACTGACTACAGACTACTGTTCAAACCTCCCAACATTCTACTCCAACTCCCTGCTGCAGATTCCATTGTGGCTCATGCAGCTACGACAGTTCTATGGTGATGTCATCCCTCAGTCTCAGCTGAGACTGGGAACAGAGTGAGACAGCGTGAAATCCATTTAACTAGAGTTTCACAAGCTGCCTACCACTAGGTCTTACTGGGATTCTAGTAACCTCGGGTAACAAGGGGGTTACACATGGATCAGTTTTACTGACAGAGAAATAATTCCACACCTCAGATGTGACAGATTTTGTTTGAGTGCTAGGAAGATAGCTAAAGACTGTTTGTGTCTTTTCACCTGTCCTAACAGAACCCGGGACATGTTCCTTGGTGCTAGAAAAGTGGGCAGAGAACTTTGATGAATTTTCATTGCTGGCCGACACAGAAGTAGTGGATTCAATGGATATGTCTTTTTCATTGCCAACAGTGCTGGATGCATTTGCAAGTGCACTACCTGATTCATTGTCAGCAGACTTGCTCATTTCACTTTGTTGAGGAAGTAATGATACGTCGCGAGACACAACAGTGTCGGACTGAGACAAAAAGCTACTGTCTGAGTCAGAGAGGGACTCACTGTCACTTGCATTCTTACTGCTAGTCACAGGGATTTTAACAGCATGAACGGCATACCTTATGGTGCCTCTCCGTGTGACCCCAGCAGCTGCACAGGTTTTCTTAAAAGGTCTCTCTTTACCACACTTTGCTGTTGCTCATTTGCTGTTTGTTGAATGTTTATCATGTGAAACATTTTGGTTATTTCTGCTAGCACCAGCATTACCACTACCACCAACACCTGCTCCAACACCAGCACTAGATGCTTCATCTATGCCACTTGTCCCCACAGGCAGCAGTCATAATCCAGCTATAGCACCTCTACAGTGCAAGGAGCCTGATCCACCCACCCCCAAAGACAGAGATAAGGTACGAAGCTTGAAAAATTGCCACAATTTCTCTGGGCTGTGTGATAAGGTGCCACTTGCCCCCATGGGCAGCAGTCACGATCCAGCCATAGCACCTCTACGGTGCAAGGAGCCTGATCCACCCCCCCAAAAGAGATAGATAAGGTACGATGCTTGAAAAATTGCCACGATTTCTCTGGGCTGTGTGAACGCTGAACCGGATCATCTCTTGCAATTTGCTGTTTTCATTTCAGCGCCTTCTCAGGGTAGCGCTATTGGCGCCATGCCTGTGTACAGCTCCCTGATTGGCTGGTCTCACTCACCTGAGACAGGATCACCTGAGACGTGTGGCTTAATATAAGACTGCATCTCTGTACTCGGCTTCTAATTTATATATTTTAATTTAGCCTGTTCTGCTCGACCTGTGTAAAGTAACTTACCATTCCCCCCGCTGCAGTTTCTCTCCAACTGTATGTGCACTGATTCAGTGCTAGCTCTGCAAACTTCCCCTTGATTTTTCATGCCACCCTCCCTCCCCCTCCCAGGCCTCCTTTAAATGCACACAGTCTCCGTCCACTCCTATCTGACGTTTCAATTTATTGGTTACTTACTGTCAACAACTGCAATTCCTCCCATCCCCTTTTTGCAACTAAGCCTTCTAGCAGCTTTATCTCATTCTGTCTTGCTGAGGCATACAATTTTGGTACTTTAGGTTTGCTTATTGCTGACTAGCATATCCTGTCTTGCTAAGGCAGTTGATTTAGGACAGGTGATCTCTCTAGTACTTAGTCTGCTCCAGAGTAGTAGCTAAGAAATTTGCTTCAAAGTCTCTCTGTCCCTAGAACTACTCTATAGTCAGGTGAACTCTTTTCTTATTAGCCTGACTAGGAGCTGTACTTAAGGATTACTGCTTCAGGCTCCACTGCCTATAGTAGTATTCTGCAGGGATTAAGAAATTCTCCTCCATTGAGAATCCCTTCTCTTGCCCGCACTTGTAGTGCCCATTGGGTGATAGTCTCATAATGAGGGCATATTACCTGCTTCTGTGCTTGTCTCTGCTCATCTTACATGTATTGGACCCGAACATGAATCAAAAAATAACTCCTAGAGTGGAGAATGGCTCTCCTTTTACATTGTCCGAGCGGGACTTTTCCTATCAAGTAGAAGAACTTGTATATGTTCTAACTTCCCCTAGCCCGCTGCTGGTCCTTCACCTGCATCGGCATACAGAAACTCTCCTAGAGCCTGCCCACAGGGCTACACCAACTTCTGCATACTCTCCCCTACTCACATTGACTCTCTCGGTCAGGGTATTATTGTATGTAGCATCAGGAAAACTGGGAACTAGCCTCAGAACTCCCTATACTGCCACAGACAAATCACGTAACTGAAAGAAGACCCAGCCACCCACACTTCTCCTAGGACCCTGCAGGAAACTCTTGTTCCTGCTTTTACTATGCTCAGGAAATGTTGAGCTTAATCCAGGCCCTCTGGCACCCATGGAATCCCCAGCAGAGCTACAAAGCCTCAAGGGGCTTACATTCTTGCATGTTAATGTATGCAGCCTATTAAAAAAATCACTTCTGTTCAGACCTGAGTATGTCATACTGCTCCAGATGTTCTGGTGATTACGGAGTTCTGGCTCCGATTGGCGACCAGTAACAATGAAGTTAACATCCCCTTCTACTCTTTGTTCAGAGTGGACAGGCAAACCGAGGTGGTGAGCTATTTACATCAAGGATAAATTCCCCGCCTCCATAATTGACTCAACCTCTGTCCCAAAAGAATTCGAAAGCTTGTCATTAAAAATTGAAATTGCCACTGGTGTCTCATTATGTATAATAGGATGCTACAGACCCCCATCAGCTGGACTACAGTTGTTAAAACATTTCGAAAACATCCTGGGTTCGGCATCTTCAAAGTGTATCATACTACAGGACTTCAACTTAGGCCGGCTCTCCAGTGCATCCACCCCACTTAAAATGTTCTGTGATTCCCTTGGGTTGTCACAGCAAATAAACAAATCTATTCGTCCTAACAAGCTCAACCCTAATAACAGTACTCTCTTGGATATCATTTTATTTAACAAACCCTATTTATTCTCCCATGCTGGCATCTTTTTCTCTGATATTAGCGACCATTGCTTCATCACGTGTGTAAGATCCACTCTTAAATCCACAACTGTATCAAAATTCTCCTTTAAAAGGTGCATACGCAACTTTGATCTCCATGGGTATATATCAGACCTAAGAGACTCCATGCGATGGCAGGACTTCTATCTAGCCAAGTCCCTGCCTACGGCTTATGATATTTTCTCAGAAATTGTGCTAGGGGTTCTCAACAAGTATGCTCCCATAGTAAAAGTTCGTACCAGAAACAAATCCTGTCGGGGTTTACAGAAGACCTGAAAGATGCTTCATGGAGTAGAGATGTACTCTGGAGAACTGCTAGGAAAACTAATTTAATAAATGACTGAATTCTTTCCGGAGGTGAGAAACCTCTGCACCAAAATGGTCAGAGAAGCCAAAGCTAATTTCTACCGCTCTCAGCTGGAGAGCTCCTCAAGAAATGCCTCCAAATTCTGGAGGACTATCGAAGACATTGAAGGTCACACCACTGTAAATTCCCTACCTACTAAATTATTGATCGATAATACTGTCATCTCCAACAGACCGTTTATCCTCGATGCTCTCAATAATCATTTTGCCACTGCAGGGCTAGCCTTTGACTTCTCTCCCGCGAATATCCTCCACCAACAACTTAGATTGGATATACAAGAAAAACCCATCCCCAGTCCATCCTTCGCTCTGCAGCCTACCTCCCTGAAAGAAGTCGAAGATCTTTTCCTTCAGCTGGACACTAGGAAAAGTGCTGGGGCCGACCTCATTGACCTGTACTTCTTAAAGGTCGGCTACCGTGTCCTCACAGTCCCAATTACTCATCTCTTCAACTTATCCTTGTTCCAGGGTAACCTACCGCCCATTTGGAAAAATGCACTTGTGGTCCCTTTGTTTAAGTCAGGAGATCCTAGTGACCTCAATAACTACAGGCCAATCTCCCTACTTCCAATCCTGTCAAAGATGCTGGAGAAAATAGTGAACTCCCAGCTTCGGAAGTACCTGGAATCAGAAAAATTGCTCAACCCATTACAATCCGGTTTTAGAGCACAGCACAGTACAATCTCTGCTCTAGCCAAGGTGACAAATGACTGGCAGCTTGAATTATTCAAAAAAAACCTTTGTCTGTGCAGTTTTCTTGGACCTAAGCAAGGCGTTCGATACCGTTGATTACAGACTGCTTCTGTCGTCCCTTCAGAACATTGGTTTGGATTCCCTATTCCTTAAATGGTTCTCCAACTACCTCTCAGGACTACTTCAATGAGAAAAGGCAGAAGGGGAAGTTTCTCCACCAAAACCCCTATTGAGGGGTGTACCGCAAGGTTCCATTCTTGGTCCCTTGCTCTTCACCATTTATATTAACAACATAGATGCCCCTATCAAAGAAGCACAAATACACCTATTCGCGGATGATACGGCACTCTATGCTAGTAGCCCCACACCTGAAGCGGCCTGTAAAACCTTTCAAAATTAATTTCATCTGCTGCAACATCAGCTTATAAACCAGAAACTGCTCTTAAATGCAAAAAAAAACAAAGCAATGTTCCTCTTGCCCCTTCAAAATGCAATAAATCCTGCACTCCCGCAGATCACTACCATTCTAGGTGAGCAGTTGGACTACGTACCAAAGTTCAAGTACCTGGGGGTCTGGTTAGACCATAGACTTACTTTCACAGATCACTTAGAAGAACTGGCAAAGAAACTTAGACAAAGACTTGGTCTGCTCTTTAGGATTAATAATCTCCTCACAAGAGACGCTAAACTGAAACTGATTCAAACTACCTTTCTTTCCCTATTGGATTATGCAGACTTTCTATATAGTCAGGGACCTGCAGGTACCCTAGCCAAACTTGATACGCTTTATCACAGAGCCATAAGATTTATCACTGGTCTTCCATACTCAACCCATCACTATGCATTGTACACGGCAGTGGGATGGTCATCCCTTGCTTACAGATGGCAAAAAAATGCTGTGATTTGGACATACAAAGCTATCTCAAATAAACTGCCCCAGTATATCTCTGTCTGTTTACCTTTGTGCACTCTGGGGAAGTATGCTCTGAGAAGCACCTCATACATCTACCTTTATGTTTACAAAGCAAAATCTCACATTGGCAGAGCAGCCATCAGTTTTGTGCTCCCTCAACTGTGGCGCAAGCTGCAAAAAACTTTGAAATTATCTCACCCCGTCAGCCTAGCAGCTTTTATATCTCTATATTTACATCATAATAAGGAGTCCTGTGCCTGTCTACCCTAAATAGTGACTCCTATAAGTCCAAGCACACTCTAATTACTACTGTTAAAAGACTGATCACATCTATAATCGACTCTTCCCTCTCCCCTTTTTCTACCCCCATATCTGTCCCTTCCACATTCCTTTGACCCTGGTTCCAGCTCTAAATTCTCCATACCGTATCACTATATATCTTTTTATATTAGGTTTTATTTGTGTTCGGTGCACCTGATATGTATATTTCTTTACTTTTATTAAAAATTGTGTCCTACCCAAAACTAGCTGTATCTTCTGTTCCAAACATATACTTCTGTCAATGCTACCTGCTGATACTTTGTATATACTGTATTATTGTATCTCACTTTATTTTAATTATTACTATTTTCTTGTGTGTTGCATCCCATGTATTTTGTCCCTTGTTCCTTGTTAACAAACCCAGGTCCACCTCGAAAATTAGCTTGCTCAACGGTGATCGCCTGGTTAAATAAAGATTTTGATTGATTGATTGATTGATGTTGGTGTCAGCCATAACAGTACCAGTATACTGTAGTGAATACACCCACACAATTGCTGTGTAAGAAAGCAATGTGATCTGTGATTGCTGGCTACAACTCCAAAACTTTATTTTGGCTGTGTGATACTGTGATGCAGTGGACTGAAAGTAATTGAAGAATATGATGGTTTGCAACTAAAGGATCCCAGGTTCAAGGCTTACAGAATGATTGGGCTGCTGGGTATAGGCATACACATGGCAGTCAAAGGGCGCACAGCAGCAGGGTGATGGACTGACAACAAGAGATGGAGTTACACACGCAAACTGAGGAAAGAGATTTTTCTGTCTCTCCTTCCCAACAGGAAAACATATTTTTAGGCTTCTGTCATGTATTTAAGGATAATGCCACCACATACCTGGCCACTGGGCTTCACACAGTAACACACACTGGGTAAGGTACAGTGCAGTCAAAGGGCACACAGCAGAAGGAGATGGGCTGACCACAGGAGACGGAGTCACACACACATACAACCCAAGGAAAGAGATTTTTCTGTCTCTCCTCCCAACAGGGAAATATATTTCTAGGCTTCTGTCATGTATTTAAGGATAATGCCACCATACGACAACTGGCCACTGGGCCTCTCTCAGTAACACACACTGGGTAGGGTACAATGCAGTCAAAAGGCACACAGCAGAAGGAGATGGGCTGACCACAGGAGACGGAGTCACACACACATACAACCCAAGGAAAGAGATTTTTCTGTTTCTCCTCCCAACACTAAAATTTATTTATATGCTTCTGTCATGTATTTAAATATAATGCCACCACACGACTGTCCAACAATGGGCTTCTCACAGTAACACACAATGGGTAGGGTACACAGCAGCCGCAGCAGGGTGATGGGATAACACCACAGGAGAATAGAGAGATACAGTGTAGTGGAGTCACACACACAACACACAAGTAGGGAGTACTGTGTAAAAAAAAACTAAAAACAGCCTGGTGTTGTTCTGTCAGGAATTTTATAGGGTGGAATAGAAGAACGCTCAGCACAGTACCACAGTCCTTAGACAGAATCCTGTCCTCCTGACTATTATTTTACTTTGTTTTGTGGAGAAGGGTATAAAGCAGTAAGTAAAATGCCATCAAATTCAAATGTTTCAACTTCTCACACATTAAAGTTAAACTTAATTGTCCTCACAATTAGTAAATCTGTTTGTTTTAATTTCTTCACCCCTTCCCCAGCCAGGGTGATGATGATCGCTCCTTCCCAGTGTGAAACAAATAACGCCAGGCAGAAATGAAGTTTGAACTGTTGATTTGATTGAATTGAGATTGAAAATGAAAGATAAATTCTCAGTTTCTCTCAAATATTCAGCAACTTTTTAACTTCCCTCTGTCTCATCCTGAGGCTGAGCCTGTCACCAACTGTTCCTTCAGGCCCTTTCTTTTTCTCGGTTCCCACTCCCCGAGTCCCCCCTACCTTTTCACCCCCAGCCACCTCTTTGCTTTTTTATTAATTTTTTTACTTTTCTTTGTAATAAATCAACTCAATCTGACATGGCAATTTCACAATTAGCAATTATTAGCAGAGCCAGAGACTAAAGAGCAGAGCTAGCCTAGACAGAGCATAGTAGCACAAGCTGCTGCAACTCCTTTATGGTGGGAATAAATGAACGGAGCTGCAGCCGCGTGGTTTACATATTTGACTACTACCTGACCGCAGAGCAGATGGTCAGGTGGTAACACGGACTGGGATGAAGTAAATACGCAGGCGCGCAGTCCGACTCCACACCATTCAGCCCCCAACAACACTAATGGCATGGCATGATGAGATCGATCATACTGGAGCTGAAGTGGGACTGGAGGGAGCTGACAGTATGCAAGTGAAATTTTTTCACTCTGGTGCTGCTACTTTGAAATCAAGCAGGTTGCTTCATGTTGCTTGCGTTGCGACTTATTTCTTAATGCATAAAAAAACAAAAAACAATTTATTTCAGATTGATTCGAACCCGTTTGCGAACCCTCTAGTGTTCGAGTTCTGAATTAGAACTAGAACACCAGGGTTCGTGATGGGTTCGAATCTTTCCCGAACTAGTTCTGACAACCCTACCCATCACCATAGCAGGGTGTGTCAGAGGTGAGGAAAATGGCTGCTGCTACCAAGTTGAACACCAAAGGCAGTCTTCCACAAAAGTCCTTATTTACACAAACTGTGCAGTGCAACCACAAATCCACAACCTAACCCAGTCCTGCATGGGTGCAAGCTCCCGTCTGGTTCATCTGGTGTAATGGTCAGGTGATTGCTGGCCCAGTTGGAAGCATGGTAAGATTGGCTTCATCAGTGGTGGCAGATGCCTTTGAGATGTGCATAGCAAGAGACTCTTAAAGGTATAGTAACCCCAGGGGGTTACACTAATATTTAAATGAAGGTGCTCAGATGTCACTTGCACAAACCTGGTTTGCACACATAATGGCATGAATTGCTATCACATGAAAATGCCATGCACATGCATGTGTATGTGGTACCTATAGAAACTACATCCACCTACCCCCCTACCCCTCCCCCCTTCACACACACAGTGCCTCTGGAAAGTGTCTGTTCTGGCAAGCATTATCCAATGCATGTCCCTTCATGTTCTCCATGGTAGACTAGCGGGCCCCAACTTGAAAATAAGCACTTTACTGTCCCTAGTAATCTAGTGGATCACCACTCTCTACCTGCCACCACCTAAACACATCCTTCGACAATCCAGTCCCCAGATGGAATGGCTTCCCTGCTGCAAGTACACACCTGGTACACCTCCCACCCCAACCCCACCTCCAGGCTTTTCTAGCAGTAGGTAAAGGCCGGAACAAAAGTGATGCACGGGGTAGTCAGCACTGTGACTAGCACTGTGTCACATTTGCATGCCAACTCCGCCCTCTTCCACACACCAGTGCACATTGATGTGGGCTGGTGTAGAAATATCCCCTACCCCTGTTGAGCATAGCTCGAGGGGATTCCAGGCAAGGGATTGAAAACTGGGCCCCCTGACTCTTCAACCATATAAAATATGCTACTGTATAAGAAAAGTCTGTGGGATCACAGATTATACAATAAACTATTACTTTCTGAATCACATGTAACTACAACTACATAGTAACATAATAATTTCAGGTCAAAAGGGACTCTAGTCCCTTATGTCTGCGCTACCTGCTTCATAAGCAGAAATGGTATGAGTATGCTTTTCAAATATATACCAATTTACATGGATTTCCTTCCCACTGTACTACCCAGGGTACCTGGTGAGACCCTTGGTAAACAGAAATATGTCCAGGCTTACCTTGAAGGCCTATACTGTCTTCATGCCCACTGTCTGCACTGGTAGGCTGTTCCATAGGTTCAATACCACCCTCTGAGAGAAAAAGGGCCTCCCAAGGTTACCTCTGAATTTACTGTCTATGAGCTTCAGGGTATGTCCCTGCATCATGCCGTAGGACACCAGATCAAACATCTCAACTGTCTGATTCTGTCAATACCCTTGATTGAGCAGTTGAAGGTATGGGGCCGAAAACTTTTTTCCTTTCCCAAGTTGTGGAATTGTCTTTTTTGTTCCTTGGGCCAGGTTGATGGCCTTACCTCTTTCAAGAAGGATTGAATAAACTATTGACCCACGGGCAGGACCACCCCCGGAGCTGCTCCCATCCACCCTGCCTTCCTGCTAAGCTTGACCCATGGGCAGGACCACCCGAGGAGCTGCTGTCATCCGCCCTGCCTTCCTGCTCAGCTTGACCCATGGGCAGGACCACCCACGGAGCTGCTCCCATCTGCCCTGCCTTCCTGCTCAGGTACACCATGCTCAATCCTCCTTTGTTCATGAATTCAAATTTGGCACCTTTTTTGCTCAGCTACCAAGTTACTCTCGGGGACTAGTAGAAACAGATTCTGGCTGATACTGTGCATTTTCCGTTGAATTGTGACTCTGGAATGCTTTTAATCCTTGAACTTGAATAGCAACATTATTTTTTAATCTACTTGGGGATTTCATTAATTCCAGCCTCCGGGGTGCCACGGATATTCTTTAACTCTGTTAGCCCTGCCACAGCTAATCCAGGTCTTTACTGGCTGCTCCTAGCGTCAGCAAGGCTGCTGGCTTTAGCTCGAGTTAAGCCTGCTAAATTTATAGACGGAGCATACAGCTGTATTCTGGCTGCTTTTAATTCGGAGAAAAGGCGGAGCAGTTAAGCCTGATAAATTATAGACAGAGCTCCTAGATGTATTACGGCTGCTTTTAAATCGGAGCTGAGGCGTAGCGAATAAGTGTAATTTTACATCTGAGCCAGAAACTGGAATCTCAGCTGCTATTAGTGCTTTTTACAGGCTGCCAGCTTAGTTCGAGTGCTGCAAGGCTGGAGCATACACTGTATTCATAGCTTTAGTTGAAATGTTAGCACTGCAATTACTTAACAAAACTTGTGGTATTTACATCTCAGTAATACAGTAGCTTCCCATGAACTGTTCTTATTCATTTGGGTATTGAGTCTTGCAACTGCTAGCCCTAATAATATTGCTTGATATACTGTTAGTAATTGCATCAGGGGGCTAGCTTGTGGTTCTGTGTGCAAAACTGTTTATTTTTGTCTGATTTTAAGCAATCTCCTGTCCTTCTGCACCCCTCTCTCCACCTTTCTCCTTAGTTCATCTCTTGGACGAAATCCCTCACCTTTTCCCTTTCTCCTTGCTCCTTCCTGCCCTCGCCTATTTGTTATTCCATATCGCTTGCCCTCCCTCTGCAGGGTATTTATTTACCTTCCCTCCTTTTCTCTTCCAGCTTGACCCACGGGCAGGACCACCCGCAGAGCTGCTCCCGTTCACCCTGCCTTCCTGCTCAGCTTGACCCACGGGCAGGACCACACGTGGAATTGCTCTCATCCGCCCTGCCTTCCTGCTCAGGTATGCCATGCTCATCCTCCTTTTTTCATGAATTCAAATTTGGCACCTTTTTTACTCGGCTACCAAGTTACTCTTGGGGACTAGTAGAAACATATTCCGGCTGATACTGTGCATTTTCTGTTGAATTGTGACTCTGGAATGCTTTTAATCCTTGAACTTGAATAGCAACAGTATTTTTTAATCTACTTGGGGATTTCATTAATTCCAGCCTCCGGGGTGCCACGGATATTCTTTAACTCTGTTAGCCCTGCCACAGCTAATCCAGGTCTTTACTGGCTGCTCCTAGCGTTAGCAAGGCTGCTGGCTTTAGCTTGAGTTAAGCCTGCTAAATTTATAGACAGAGCATATAGCTGTATTCTGGCTGCTTTTAATTCGGAGAAAAGACGGAGCAGTTAAGCCTGATAAATTATAGACAGAGCTCCTAGATGTATTACGGCTGCTTTTAAATCGGAGCTGAGGCGTAGCAAATAAGTGTAATTTTACATCTGAGCCAGAAGCTGGAATCTCAGCTGCTATTAGTGCTTTTTACAGGCTGCCAGCTTAGTTCGAGTGCTGCAAGGCTGGAGCATACACTGTATTCATAGCTTTAGTTGAAATGTTAGCACTGCAATTACTTAACAAAACTTGTGGTATTTACATCTCAGTAATACAGTAGCTTCCCATGAACTGTTCTTATTTATTTGGGTATTGAGTCTTGCAACTGCTAGCCCTAATAATATTGCTTGATATACTGTTAGTAATTGCATCAGGGGGCTAGCTTGTGGTTCTGTGTGCAAAACTGTTTTTTTTTGTCTGATTTTAAGCAATCTCCTGTCCCTCTGCACCCCTCTCTCCACCTTTCTCCTTAGTTCATCTCTTGGACGAAATCCCTCACCTTTTCCCTTTCTCCTTGTTCCTCCCTGCCCTCGCCCATTTGTTATTCCATATCGCTTGCCCTCCCTCTGCAGGGTATTTATTTACCTTCCCTCCTTTTCTCTTCCAGCTTGACCCACGGGCAGGACCACCCACAGAGCTGCTCCCTTTCACCCTGCCTTCCTGCTCAGGTATGCCACGCTCATCCTCCTTTGTTCAGGAATTCAAATTTGGCACCTTTTTTACTCGGCTACCAAGTTACTCTTGGGGACTAGTAGAAACATATTCCGGCTGATACTGTGCCTTTTCTGTTGAATTGTGACTCTGGAATGCTTTTAATCCTTGAACTTGAATAGCAACAGTATTTTTTAATCTACTTGGGGATTTCATTAATTCCAGCCTCCAGGGTGCCACGGCTATTCTTTAACTCTGTTAGCCCTGCCACAGCTAATCCAGGTCTTTACTAGCTGCTCCTAGCATTAGCAAGGCTGCTGGCTTTAGCTCGAGTTAAGCCTGTTAAATTTATAAACGGAGCATCTAGCTGTATTCTGGCTGCTTTTAATTCAGAGCAAAGGCACCTCTCCTTTTCAGCCTCTTTTTAGACTCCCTACCACAATCCTGCTCAGAACAAATCATCCTGTATGCGGATGATGCTGTTGTCTTGTCTACGCACAATGACCTTTCACCACTCCAACACAGCCTCGAACTCAGATTCAGTGCCATTGAGACATGGTTCTCCAATCATAAACTAGTCCTCAATCATAAGAAAACCAAGTCATTGCTATTCTGCAGTTCACATAACCGTTACAAGCATCATCCCCTTGCCATCTCCACCAAGCAGGGGACTGCCCTCGAACAAGTTTGCTATTTCAAATACCTAGGGATTCTGCTTGACCCCAATCTCTCCTATACGGCTCATATTGACAATGTGGCTAAAGCTGCCAGCACACACCTTGGATTACTCTACAGGCACAGGCAGCACCTCACCCCAGAGGTCCTGAAGATTGCCGTCCAAAGCTCTGTGGTGTCAATTATTGATTATGGCCTCATTATCTATGGCTCTGCCATGACGTCCACTCTCCGATATATAACAACTGCTCTTAACAAAGCATGCTGACTCACAACTGGTGCCCACTGCCTCACCCACACCTATGCCCTTTATGAACAATCTGGATGGCTCCAACTCTCCAACCGTATAAAGTATCTCACATGTGCTATGGCAGGAAAAATCAACCTTGGCCTCACACCCCCCTGGTGTTACTGCCTTGTTACATCAGAACACCAACCGACAGAATGCCAGGAGCTTGACAACCCAGATTCTACAAGTTCCTCGCTGTCAAACTATGCAGGGCCAACGCTCCTTCGCCTATAGGGCTCCTCTATGGATGAATGGTCTCAGCCACACTATCTCCTCTGCCTGAACACTAGGTCTGTTCAAAACCAGGCTCCGGGCCCATCTGATTGCCTCTAGCTCCTGTGACTGCCTCTCCTAGATGATGACCTACTCAGCTTTAATTCTAACTTTTATACTGCTTAACCCCAGGCCCCCCAGTCCCCCTCCTACCAGCTCCTGAGGTGCCACTTCAAATCTCAGGTCTTCATACCAGCTCATTAGTCTTTCCTTGCCCCATTACAACACTTATCCCCCCCCTACCCTGCCCCTTTTTCTCTTCTATCACTCCTTCCCATTTATTTTTCGACAAATGCCTCCGGCTGCATCTTCATCCTCCCCCTCTCCTCTCATCCCTGTTTCTCTGCCACCCCAGGAGTCTGACCCTATCCATTCCTTGTGGTCATATGCGTCCTAGCTGTGTTCACCGTCTTACTATAGCTGCCTCTGTTAACTACCTACACTTCTCCTCCTCCTCTACACCTTACTCTTCCTATAATTGACCCCTTTCAATAGCACTGTTGTACATGAATTGTTTACTGTTATTTCACTGTTGCTTCCTTGTTGTTTGTTATTTCTGACGTGGAACCTTTATAAAAGAGCCTTGGCTCAAAGGTACTTGTAATCCTAGAATAAATAAATAAAAATAAATAAATAAAGGCGGAGCAGTTAAGCCTGATAAATTATAGACGGAGCTCCTAGATGTATTCCGGCTGCTTTTAAATCGGAGCGGAGGCAGAGCAAATAAGTGTAATTTTACATCGGAGCCAGAAGCTGGAATCTTGGTTGCTATTAGTGCTTTTTACAGGCTGCCGGCTTAGTTCGGGTGCTGCAAGGCTGCTCCCCACAGTCGCTTTGCGACTGCTCCCTGCCCACCCCCAATACCCTCCCACCCTTAGCTGGTGTTTAATATATGGCGAGGGTCTCGTGCAAGCTCATCTTTCCTTTTTTTTTTTTATCTCCCTTGATTGTCATTTGCTCTTATACCAGATCCCCACTCGAGGTTGTCTATACTTTGGTACAGCTAACTTTCAGTCACTGCTCTCTCTGCTCTTCCTGGGCTACTGCTCCAGTTGGGGGTTTTGGCTTCTTGCCTGACTTTTCTCTCCTCCCTACCTACCACTGCCTTTATTCCTTTCTCACAATGCACTCTAGGACTATTTATCCCCTCCTGCCACTTTTAGGAGCTATGTTTTTTCTAGCAGTATTAACAGGTCCATCTGATCATCCCTCTTCTCGCCTTTTTTACTCTCCTGATAACTTCTGCTACTCCAACTTACTCTCCAACCCCAACCCTAAACCTACACCTATGTTGGGGCTCAATAATAAACTCCTTGGAGATTCACTTAGGAATATCTTGTGGAGATACACTACCACCTCGGTGTGTGTCTCTCATGCTGTCGTAATTGCCTCCTTCTAGATAATTAGCCTATCCCTTACCCTTGCTGGGGATGTTGAGACCAATCCTGGACCCGCTATCGCTAATACCATCTCCCAGTCTCCCCTCCTCCAATTGTTGGCCTCAATCACCCAGCTTCACCTTTGCCCACTTTAACATTAGGAGCCTTACTGCTAATCTCCCTGAGCTCGAGGCTTGGGTTACTTGTAATAATCCAGACGTTCTTTCCCGGTCTGAAACCTGGCTGAAACCCTCTATTGCTGACTCCCTCTGCTCAATCCCAGGATATAATATCCTTCGGGCTGATCGCTCTAACGCCAAAAGAAGGGGTGGCCTAGCACTGTACTTCAAGTCTCACCTCAATGTATCTATCATACAAGGTCCCCCTCTGGCAAATTGTGAGGTGTTTCATGCACTTCTATTACTTGGGGGAGTTATAAGAGAAATCCACATCTTTTGCATTTACATCCCTCCTAGAAACTCTAGGCTGGGTCTGGAAGAATTTATTGAACTTGTGCCCTCTGTGTCTGGGAAAAAATGAAGTAATATGCCTGGGAGATTTTAATCAGGACTGGGCAGGGCCCAGTTCCTCACTCTTATCCACCATCACTAGCAAGGCAAACCTTACTCAACTTATCCGGAACCCCACCAGGATTTCCTGTCGTGGATCCACTACCGCCCTCATAGATTGGATCCTGACTAATAGGAAGGAGAAATTCCCCTCTGCAGGAGTTCTACCTGACTCCGTAAGTGATCATTGCCCAGTCTACTGCATCTGGGACACCCCCCCCCATCTATCTAAAGCCTTATCTTTCTCTAACATCTCTAAACTAAACCCTGCTGCATTTCTACGCAATCTAAACATGGTTGACTGGTGCCCCCTCTACATAACCAATGACATAAACATAGCGGCTGAATACTTTAATAATACCCTACTCTCCTTCCAGAACCTTCATATTCCGGTCACCACACGTAGAGTAAAAGGTAAAGTCACCAAATGGCTTAAGCGCACCCTACTTCAACTGCTGAAATCTAGGGATAAACTCTGGTCAGTATAGAAGTCCTCTTCCCTTCAAGCTGACTTCGAGGCCTACAGGTCTTACACAACACCTGTAAAAGGGAGATTCGCTCAGCCAAGAGCATATACTACCAGAACCTTTTCAGTTCTTCTACCTCTAACCCTAAAAGGTACTGGTCTCAAATCAAGGAAATCCTGGGGAGCAACAAGCCTATGACTCCAAATGAAATGCTGCTAAACGATACTCACTGTAATAAACCCGTTACTATAGCAAATGCCTTTAACTCCCTGTTTTCCACACTTCCCATCCCCTTCCCTCCATCTACCGCTACTCTCCCGGTATCCCCAACAGCTGCTGCTGCCCCAGCCCTTGAGCTGTCATCGGTCACTTGTCTAGAAGTACTTAAGTCTATCCCTGCTAATGGTAGTGCAGGCCCTGATGGTGTCCATCCTAGTATTTTAAGGCAGTTTTCCTCTTGTCTTGATGTACCTGTAACCAGACTTTTCAACCTCTCCATCAGCGCTGCCTCCGTGCCGCTGTTCTGGAAAGTTGCCAGAACTATACCCATCTTTAAGAAAGGGGATGCCAGGATCATGTCGAACTATAGGCCCATTTCCCTCCTGCCCACACTCAGCAAGCTACTTGAGAAACTTGTTCATTGGCAGGTCATTGTGCACCTTCTCAGCTTCAACCTACAGTCCCCAGTACAACAAGGCTTTAGGGCTGGGCACAGCACAACTACCACACTTACTCAGTTTACCAGCAATGTTAAGAATAACATGGACAAGGGATTACTTACTGGGGCAGTGTTCATCGATCTTTCCAAAGCATTTGACATGGTTCATCACCCACTACTACTGGCCAAGCTGAACTCACTTGGTGCCTCTGATTCTACCCTTTCCTGGTTTGGCAGCTACCTAGAAAATTGATCTCAGGCTGTCTCTTTCTGCAAGTCTCTCTCCCCCCCCCCCGTCCTGATCACCTGTGGTGTTCCACATGGATCGATCCTTGGTCTCCTACTTTTCTCCCTCTTTATTAATGATATCCCTACTCCCTCTTCTCATTGCAATATTATCATGTATGCAGATGACCTGGTGCTTTACTCAGCTTCCAAGTCTATTGTCGACATCAATCTACGTCTCTCCCCCACTTTTCAGATCCTCCAATCCCGGTTCTCATCCAACTACCAAGTCCTAAATATATCTAAGACCCAGGCCATGCTCTTTGGGTCTGCTAGAAAGGTCCCCCATGCTCCTGGCGTACTGTTGCGATGGGACTGCTGTCTCCAACACTTCATCCTTCAAGTATCTTGGGGTAAAGCTTGACCCGATACTTGACTACTCTGTGCATGTCAACGAGGTGTGTCGCTCAGTTAACACAAAATTGGTGCAGCCTACAGAGTGCATCACTCACTCATTCCAGCTGCTAGGATCTCAATTGTGAGAGGTGTTTTACTCCTACAACTGCTATATGCCCTGCCAGTGCTATCTCATGCCAACATGGGTGTACTTTGCAAATGGGACACATCTTACAACAATATCGGTATATTTGTCCTATAGGCTCCCCGCCTAACCCATCACTGTCTCCTTTATTCTGCTTTAAAATTGCTGTCTCCTGATGCCCTTCTATCCTACACCCTAGGTTGTTTTGTTGACTCCTTAACCAGATCTCCTCTTCCCTCATCTCTGGGCGACATGTTCAGCCCTGTCTCTCACTCTTGCACCCTTAGATCCTCTACTTCCCCATTGCTATCTGTTCAGCCACGCTCCACAAAAATAGAAGAGCACTCCTTCTCCTACTTTGCACCTAGGTTTTGGAACTCACTCCCCGTCCATGTCAGGAACTCCTCATCTCACCTTACATTTAAGCATGCCCTAGTTTTCCACTTCTTTGCTCTTGATAACTGTGATTGCACTTAACTTCTGGTCTGTCTCTTTACTTAGACTCTGTCTCTCTACTTTGACTATCAGCTTGTGACCTGCTCATCCTTCGGGATTTGCCTTTTTTAATTAGTGTCCCTAACTGTCTGCTTCTCCCACTCCTAGTCCTAATGTCTTGTCTACCTTACTTTCATGTATCTACTGTTAGTGTGCCTACCTGCCTGTTTCTCACAGCTAGGCCTGTCAGACTGGTCAATATTGTTTGTTTTTGTATAAGTGTATGTTGCAATAACTTCACTACTGTTGGTGTTTTCCAGTAGGTGAATTATCTTCGGTGGCTGTCCTCTGTTATGCTATTCGTTGGACAGTTCTCCTGCACTGTGTATCGAATTGTGTATTACTGCTGTATTGTGATATTGTATTCTTACTGTATTGTTATATTGTACTCTCCTGGGTCTTGCCTGAAAATAGGCAGGATTTTTTGCCTAGTGCACTTATCCGGTTACCAAAAGCTAATAAATAAATAAACTGCATGTATCTGTTTTTGCTTCGTGCCCAAAAATGGGCTAATTTTAGTTCAGTGCACTTACCTAGTTACCAAATAAATCAAATAAAATCCCATCTCGAAACACTGCTTTTATCGCCTGCTGAATGGAAACCAGTTCTTTTCTCAGAGTGGCCTCATGGCACACGCCGCTGCTTTTTTTTCCTGTGCACATCTACATGGAATTCTTACTGTGGGGCTATTGTTTTGATATCTTTTTCTCACATTGCTGCTAGACACTCGCACAGTCCTGCAAAGAGACACAAGGACAACATAAGTCTGCCATTCAGCCCCATTTCATTCTAAACTTAGTGCACTTGCAAAATGCAGTCACTTTCTCTGCAAACAACATACGAGCACTAACGCGTAAAGCCTTGCCAACTCCCAGCCACCTTGTGAATTGACCTTTTATACTCTGTTCACCTATTCCAAGTAAGGAAAATAGTTTCATCTGGACAGAATCTGAAGAGCTGCACTGTGAGGATTTTGATTTCCGAATCATTTTAGATGGAGCAGTAAATTATCATTTTTTTTGTTAAAACAACCCATTAACTTAGAAAATGCCACCATCTTTTATTCACCGTTAGGTGTTAAGTACAGTATCATCAGATTAAGAACTAGTAATTAGGCTTTTTTTATTTCTTTCTGAAATTTTGCTCTGAGAATCATTATTAAATTGGTCATATTTATGACAGGTAGGAATGAACAAGAGCCGCACTAGGTACTGGGTGCTCAGTGATAAAAATGCAAAGCAAGTGTCTGTTGTTCATTATGGACTGTCTTTAAATAAAATAAGACAACAAAGTCAAATTTTGAGTGCTGTTGGTGTCCTTGTATACATGGTGGTGAGTGCCCGAATCAGACCTGGTAAAGCTATGTTTTACCAGTATCTGCAACTATACTCACATGCATCTGTGTTGGATAATCTATACATAAGCCTCCTATGGGAGCTTACTAGTATTGCCCAGAGGTTAGCCCTGGTAGGTCTCTAGGACCGCCTGTGGGGAGGTGAGGCCTGGGTGCTCCAGGGTATAAATAGGGGAATTTTTAGTGTCAAGGGGAGGAGAGAGAGAGAGAGAGAGAGAGAAAGAACAGCCCAGGTAGGGGAGCTGCAAGTTCAGCTGTGGGCTGAGGTTCAGGGCTGGGGTGGGATGATGGCCATCTTGGCCCACCACCCTTGAGTGAGCAAAGTTGGCAGAGTTTGGTAGCATTTGAGTGGGGATGTCTTGAGTCACTGTGGAGTGCTTCCCATAGAAATGTGGTCATGCTGCAGTGCAGAGATGGTGCACAGCACAGAGGTGAGAGCCTGTGCTGTGGAAGGGCAGAGGTGAGAGTCTGCCCTGCATTCACCTCAGTTGAAAGCTTGTGCCTGTGAGATTTGAGCTGGAGTGGGTGGGGACAGTTTGAAAGGTTGCAAGGAATCAAGGGCATAATCCTCTTCAAGCTTCCCCCTTGCTGGACAGTCCTTGGCCCCTGTCTGGAGTGCCCACTTTGTCATCCAGCTCATGGCACCTCGTGGTTGAAGAGACTTGTGGATGAGGTAGCAGTACCAGGACCCCCCCCCCCACAAAGGGCCCAGCACTGCAGGAGTGCAAGACTGCTAGGAGCAGCTGCCAGTACAAGTGGTGTTCCATGAGGTGCTTGCCTGGCAGCATGGAAGTGGAAGTGCAGTCAGTGCTGGAACAGGTGAAGTTCATGCAGGAGAGTGTAAGGAAGCTGCTGCTTTGTTTTGTGGCCTTATTTGGCCCAAAGTATTGCTGCTGACATCATTAAGTTAGAGGCTGATTCAGCTCAGAGGAGAAGCAAGCAGTGTGGATCCCTGGATCAATGTGTAGCACTGTAATCTTGGCCCTGGCCATGTGTGAAGGAGATCACCCACCGTAATATTTCCCTATACTCCATGGAGTGGCGTTATTTTATCTTTTCCACAATTAAATCTGTTGATTAAGTTTTGATCGGTGTGGACAGTGAACTTAATTAATGCAACTGCCTCTGACTGTCTAACCAAGTTTGACCCCTGCAGCTGCAGCCCCTGGAGAAGAGATTGTCTACGGTCCATGGACTAATCATCTGGAACAAGTAAATTTATTTATTTATTTGAATCTAGGATTACAAGTACCTTTGAGCCAAGGCTCTTTTATAAAGGTTCCACGTCGATAGTACAGGCAATCATCAATAGGCAGGTTACAGTGTGACAGATCAGGAACATATTAATGTTAACACACTACATGATAAAAGACAATAACATTTATTTGACAAATTAGAAGTATAGTGACAAATTCCTACAAGAGAGATGTGATGCCCAGGGAACATTAGGAGGGAAGTGGCAAGCAAGGAAAAAAGGGCTGGGACTGGGGGGTGGGGGTGGCAGCAGAGGGGCAGTGTGGTGCAGCCAAGAGGCCTTGTCAGTGAGCAAATCTTGTGACTGTGTTTTCTGGCTGTGAGTGCCCCCTCCACCCTTTAACATCTGGCATACCTCTAGACACCGGGAAGGGGCTTATTTATTTATTTTTATTTTTTTTATTGAAATGTTTCACCAGGAAGACACACTGAGTGACAAGTTGCTCATCTCCCAGTGTGACCTGGGGGGAAGGGGTACAATAGTAATGAGGCATTAAACATTCAAGTTACAAGATCAACATTAACATACAGCTGAAAGGCAGGTGGTTACAAGCAGTCTTGCAACAGTGTTGAGCATAATAGGTAGAAAGAGTGGACAATAATGTGCCGGGTGAATAAGTAAACAAGTGCTTACATAAAGAAAAGGGGGGAAAAGGAGAGGGAGGGGTGAGGTGGGGGAGGGGAAGGGTCATGTCCCTGGAGACCCCTTCAGGATGCGAGGAACCCTGCAAGGGGACTGGGGGGACCGGAGAGAAGGGGATAAGACAGTGTCCCAGAGAGACCATTTCAGAATGTGGGGAACCCTTCAAGGGGGCTGTGGGGCTAGTTAGAAATGGGGATAAGGCTGTAGGGATTTAAAAAGGGAGGAGAGAGAAGGAGGAGGTGTGACTTGATGCTAGAAGGGGAAATAGGACCTAACCCAAGAGAGGACCCTTCAGGATGCGGGGTACCCTGCAAGGGAGTTGGGGAAGGTCAGTAGATAGGGATTAAGAGAGTGAGAGGAGAGGGAGTGAGTGAGAATTGAACTCTTAAGGGGAAGAGAATTTACAACTTTGGAGGGGATAGGGCCTAATTAATAATTCATCAGGATGCATTGGACCCTGCTAGTAGTCATGGAAAGCCAAGATAGTGGCTAGATAGAAGGATTAGGCACAGTAGGATCCCCTCAGGAGACTGAGAACCCTGCAAGGAGGACTGCAAAAACTAGGGAGAAAGTTAGATGGGGGAAGGGAAGGAGAGGAGACAAGCCTAGGCCCAGTAGAGTCTCTTCAGGATGCTGAGAACCCTGCAAGGGGACTGCAAAGGCTAGGGGGACAGGTAGATGGGGGAAGGGAAGGAGAAGAGACAAGCCTAGCTGCAATAGGACCCCTTCAGGATGTTAAGAACCCTGCAAGAGGACTGCAAGTCTAGGGAGAGAGGAGGGATGGTGGGGGAAGGGAGTAGATGAGAGATACAAGACCCTTAGGGGGGAAGGAGAGGGACCCATGGAGAGCATTTGGGTCCCTTACATTCTGTGAGAGATCAAGGGAGGCCAGTAAGGGGAAGCAATTTGGGGAAGGGGAGGAGAGCTAGAAATTTGGGGGGGTGGTGCAAAGGGAAAAATGAAGGTGACGGTAGAGGGGTAGGGTTTGTCCAGGGCTTAGAGGACATAATTATTATATATTATAAACTATAATATACTAACATATATTATAAAGGATATGATATTCCAGCTTACTTCTTTCTCTCACTCAAAAGTCTGTGCTAAAACAACAAAAACTTGCCTTTAGCATGTAACCCATTCAAGACCCAAATCTTATAATTACCAGACAGGTTTCATATCTTGTCTGATAGCACTGCTGCTGAGTGAACATTTTCCCCTCATTCAGCTGATGAGCAAGGCAGATTTTATGATCTGAGCACGGGTTATGCAAAGCGTAATATAAATCCTTACATGTGGGAAGTGTTTTGCACATTAGTCATACTGAGATTACGTGGAACTTATGATAATGAGATTCTGTTTTGCCAAAGACACAAAGGTTAATATAGGACATTTCTGCCCATTAACACTCCTTTTATTTGCACTGTATATGGAACCTGCGTCCCAGTCCATCTAGTAGGCGAGCAGGATCCATGGGTTCCACTGTGATGGGAAGGAGCATAGGATAGTGTTCTAAGATAATGCTGTCCATCTACACCTTTCTCACTTGGTGCAGTACTTGCCATGGCTTATGGGGCTGTTACAGAGATCTAGCGATGTAGCTGGAACAAACTTAATGACTGTAAAATGGAGGCTGTGCTCTTCCATGTTTTACTCCCACTTTATTTCTACTTAAAATGGGGGGGGGGGTCTTAGGCTTATCTTCCTGCTCCTTGCTTTTAGAGTACTACAGAACACCACCACTGCCACAGCACTGTGGCTGCCTGCTGTTGTATTTGGTGGCTGAAAATAAGTACCTTAAACACATCAGGGTCTTGGTAATAAGGAAAACATGCACCACAGAAATATAGGCCTTCTCTGTTTACTTCTATTCAGCTCAGACACAAGGGGGGAAACTGATCTGAAACACACACACACAGGAAGAGTCACAGGAAGTACATTTCTCAAAGCTGCACTAACATTTCTTAAAGTTGTACTGTCTCTAACAGTTCTTAGAGCTGTACTCCATATAACACCTGCTGCCATTGAACTCTCTGCTCCTGACCCCCTGGGACTCTACAGGGGGACTGGGGAGCAAACAGGCAGCTTATTGTCTTCATGCTACTTAGTGCACCATTCTTTACGGTTGTGAGCTACTGTTGCAGTACAAAGACTGAGTATGTGTGTCCATGCAGTGGGATCAGTTTTGAATACTGGCAGAGGGAGATGAGCCGGGGGGGGGGGACAGTGGGCTAAATTAAAAGAGGGCATAGTGATAGCAACAAACTTCTACATCAAGCTAGTAAGCAAAACAAAAAAGAAAAAGAGAAATGATACCATTATGGTTCTCGGAAGAGGTGGTAGGAAAGAGAAAGGCTAAAAGAGTAGCATTCAGAAGATATAAGCCCGGAGGGAAGTGAAGTGTTCAAATAGTCACCATATGGTGTTATTTCAGAGTTACAGTAGCAGTGTACACTTCCTACACACTTCATTCCATAGTGCAGTCCATCAGTGATTAATTAGTGCACCTGCAGGTCTCTGTTGGTGTGCATGCAGTGCTGACGCAGTGTGTGCGAATTATGTTAATTAGCACTGCAATCACACTGCAAAGTACTGCAATTAGCAGTGTTTGTCATCAACACTGCCTGAAGCAGTGTTGGTGCAGCAATACTGGCTGAAGCAGTGTTGTGTCCACAACACTGGCTGAAGCAGTGTTGCATTGCTTTTCAGTGTGTGCGAATTATGTTAATTAGCAGTGCATCAACACCTGTAGTGCACTTCAGTGTGCAGTGTGATTTTAGTAGCACTCCTGTCAGCAGTGTTGCAGTTCTGTTTCAGTGTATTAGGTTGCATTAAAGATGGCGTCGCATAAAATTCAACAAAAACACAAGTATTCATCTGCAAGTATCTGCAACCTCAGCAGAGGAAGCTTTGCTTAAGGGTTCCTAAGTGAGAAAGTCGTCTGTGAATTCCAAAGAAGATGGAGATCTTGGGGGCTATGTCTATAGGAGGTACTAAAGTCTGTTACCCCATGTTTGACTCAAAGTCACAAGGACGGGGGTGGACATTTCGTTAAAGAAATGACCACCAATGGTTCTGGTTTGCAGAAAATGGATTTGTGAAAAATAGATGGTTCTGGTCTACAGAAAATGGTATGGGAGCCTCCCTGACGTGCAGGGCCTCACCAGTATTTCCAGGTTTATCTTCAAAAGGAGAAGAGAGCCTCTTCGGATTGGGAGCACTTGCACTGTGAGAAAAATTATTTTCGGTATCAAGGGGCTGTTCGAGTGAAATGTGTGTGTGTGTGTGTGTGTGTGTATGTATATGTATATATTATATATCGATAATGGGATTATCAATCGCATTGGACAAACACCATCAGGTGACCATGCATATATTAGAGTGTGACCACACACCTGCACTTTTACCCCTCTCCAAAACAATTTTGCCATTTTATAAGATAGACAACCTACTGTGGGGTGTGTGGTCACGCAATGATATACACACGGCTTGGGTGGTTGATGCACTTGGCCTGCAGCCTCATGTGTAACAACACACACCAAGGTGTGGATATATCAGAGCGTGACTGCACACCCTACAGTGGGTTATCTATTACACATACACACACACATATGAGCTAGTACTTGTTGCAAAACAAAAACACTACATTAATGCAGGCATTAGAATGCAAAGTACACAAAGCAAGAAAATGAAAAACAGGGTTTGAGCCTCACGAATCTTGGCAAATTGGTTGTGTGGTGTTCCCTGGAGTTCCCATCCTTAATCCCCATCCCCTATCCCCCAGCTTATAGCCTCCTTTCTAAAGCACAAGGTACAGCTCCAGCCCAGTGCCTCCCAAAGCAGCCATTCGTACCTGTAAAACAAGAACAGCAATGGGCTCACAAAGGATCTGCAGCTCGTTACGAACTATTGTATGACAAACAATGTAGGGTATACAAAAATATAATACTTATCTGATACATATGATCAGTGTCCTCCTACTCCTGGTCAATGTCCTCTCAGACCTGTAGATATAAAAGGGAAAATGGGTTAGTATGAAAAATAAAAATACTGATCAGCTGGGTCAGTTGAGAAGGCTCTGTAGAGGTTAAAATAAAAGAAGTGGGTTGGGGGGGAGGGATACCAGACCTGTACCACACCATCAACCTGGCTTTTAGAATGGACTCGGTCACTCAGGGGATGTTGCGGTTGGGGGAGGGAGGAAGGCTCCTTGCCCCGTGCCTCTAGAACTGATCTTTTTTGGGGGTAGGTCATGTTGCTCCACACATCAACCAACACAGGGCAGGATAAAGACACCAAGGGACAGATATTCAAGGCACAATGAATGCTTCCCTGGTGGTGTAGTGGATCCCCCCTCCCTTTTTCCAATCTGCCTGTAGAATACATAGGAACATAGGTATGTGATGGCAGAAAGGGACCGCAAGCCCACCTAGTCTGCCCAGTTTGCCTAGATATCCACTAGGCCTTTTCTGTAGTCCACCCCCCCCGTGCCAGGTGCCCTCTGTGCTTATCCCATGCCCTCGTGAACCCTTCCACCATTTCCCTCAGCAGCCCATTCCAGTTGTCCACCACCCTCTCAGTGAAAAAGTACATCCTAATCCTTCCTCTAAATCCCCCCCCCCCCACCGATTTGGAATTTCCAACTACCATCCATTGCAGTATAGCACACCGCAGCAGGCCAACTGTGACCATCTGTAGGCAGATATCCACAGCCACAACTAGCCCCAGAACTCCCTGCAGCTGGCACCAGAGCAACAGGCAATAGAAGTTCCAATAGCCTGCAGTGCACATTTGGGCTTCCACAATCTCTGATCAGATGTTTTCCACTTCTGCTCTTCTCCAGGGGATAAGTCAGTCCGTGACAGAGCTTAGCCCAGGGAGTACAGTGGGGCCAGTAAACAAAAGATGAGAGCCTATATAAACTCTTAACATGCACTGTAGGACAATCTCCCACCGCAAAGGACTCCAGGATCTGCTGCAAATGAAGCTGTCAGTGCAGAATCAAGCAAAACCAGTTCATCATAATCCACTACACTACAGCACACAGCAGGAAAACCAGAATGGCTCCACATGCAAAGTGCACTTCGGCACCAGACCCACACTTGTGTGGGACCCTTTGCACAAGCCAGCCAGTGGGTACTGTGGTAAGGAGGGAAAAAACCTTTTACATGCAGGTACATCAGGGAGAAAAGGAAGGCAAGGGGAGATACTGAGTGTCTGAAAAGGGTGGATGGAGGGAGGGTAAAAGATGACCGCCAAAAAGCAGAAATACTGAACAAATACTTCTGTTCGGTTTTTACAAAGGATTGGGCAGGAAATGGGCCAGTATTAAGTAATAAGGATGGAGAGATCACAGAAAAGGACATAGGTCCCTTTGCAAAAGAAAGGATCCTCATGGAACTGGCAGCAATAAGGCTATGGGCCAGACAGATGCACCCATGGACACTGAGGGAGCTAAGGGAGGTGTCAGTAGAAACATAGAAACATAGACTTTGACGGCAGATAAGGACCGCTTGGCCCATCTAGTCTGCCCATTTCCCTACCTACAGGATAGGCCGCAGATCCTAGTTAACCAACAGCCTATTTCTTCCTACCCCCCACAAGAATTGCCTTATGTCTGTCCCATGCATTCTTCAATTCTCCCACAGTTTTAGACCCCACAACCTCCTCAGGAAGGCTGTTCCATGCATCCACTACCCTCTCTGTGAAATAATACTTCCTCACATTGCCCTGAACCGCCCTCCTTCTATCTTTAAATTGTGTCCCCTTGTTCTTGCAAGTCTCTTTTCTGAAAGATGCTACCCTCTTGGACTTTGTTGATTCACTGAGGTACTTAAAAGTTTCTATCATGTTCCCCTCTCCTTCTTTCCTCAAGGGTATACATATTAAGCTCCTTTAGTCTCTCCTCATACGGCTTCTCTTGCAGACCCTGCACCATTTTAGTTGCCCTCCTCTGGACTGCCTCTATCCTGTCTATGTCCTTGCGGAGATGGGGTCTCCAGAACTGGACACAGTACTCCAGATGGGGTCTCACCAACTGTCTGTACAGAGGGATAACAACTTCCTGTTTCTGCTGCTGATGCCTCTCCCTATACATCCCAGTATACCCCCAGCCCTCCCTACTGCCTTCTCACATTGCTTGCTAACCTTAAGGTCATCTGATATGATTACCCCCAGGTCCCTTTCCTTTTTTGTTGTTACCTCCCCACCCATTGTGTATTCTTCCCTGGGTTCTTGTTTCCCAGGTGCATTATTTTGCACTTCTTTGCATTGAATCCTAGCTGCCATACTTCTGACCATTCCTCCAACCTTGCCAAGTCCTTTTCATCCTTTCCACGCCTCCTTGTGTATCAACCCTGTTGCAGATCTTTGTGTCATCTGCAAAAGGCATACTTTTCCTTCAGTCCCTCTGCAATGTCACTGATGAAGACATTAAAAGGACTGGACCCAATACTGAACCTTGCAGGTACCCACTAGTAACCCTCTTTCTTCAGAGTGGACTCCATTTACAATTACCTTCTGTGTCCTGTTGTGCAGCCAATGTTTTACCCAGGCTACCACCCTGGGACCCACTCCCAGGCTGGTTAATTTGACTATTAATCTTTGTGTGGGACTGTGTCAAATGCCTTGCTAAAGTCTAGGTGAGCCATGTCCACAGCCCCTCCCTGGTCTACTACTTTGGTCACCCAGTCAAAGAAATCTATTAGATTCGTCTGACATGACCTTCCGCTGTGAACCCATGCTGCCTTGGGTCCTGTGCTCCACTGGCCTCTAGGTACTCAACTATTCTTTCCTTCAGAGTGACTCCATCACTTTCCCTACCACAGAGGTCAGACTGACAGGTCTGTAGTTTCCTGCCTCTGTCTTGGTCCCACTTTTGTGAAGGGAATCACATCCGCCTTCCTCCAGTCCTGGTACCACACCATCCTCCCATGATTTATTAAAAGAGTAGCCAGTGGTTTCACTAGTTCCTCCTTAATTCTTTTTAGAATTCTGGGGTGAATTCCATCAGGACCCATTGCTTTGTCCACCTTCAGTTTTAGGAGTTCTTGCAGGAACCCTTTCTTCCGTGAAAGGACTGGGATCGACCCCCTATCAAGAGTGCTTCTGTTAATTGGATTAGGCACTTCCCCTCCTCTTTGTGAATACTGAGCAGAAATATTCGTTCAGTATCCCTGCTTTTCACTGTCCCCTCTGCCCACCCACCGTTCATTCTATTCAGCCTCACTATCCCTCCTTTGTCTTTCTCCTCGCTGATGTACCTATAAAGGTTTTATCCCCTTCTTAACTGAGTTGGCTATCTTTTCCTCAGTTTGGGCCTTTGCTATTCTGACTTCCCTCCTGCTTCCTTCTGCCTTAACTGGTACAGCTCTCTGTCCTGCTCCTTCTGTGTTTCCTTATACTTCGGAATGCTATCTTTTTCTTCCTGACTTTCACAGCCACCTCTTTTGAGAACCATAGTGGCTTTTCTTTCATTTGATTTGTTTATTTGCTTCACACAAAGGCTTGTTGCCTCTGTGATGGCAGTTTTGATGATTCCCCATTGTTGCTCCACACCTCCTTCTAGCCTGTTTGCTAGTGCTTTTCTGAGGCACTCTCCCATCTTGCAAAGTCAGCCTCCTAAAGTCCAGTACCCTCACTTTTGTATGGCTTGACTCTGTAGCTGAGTTTAACGTGAACCACACTGTTTGATGGTCACTTGTCCCCAGATGGCAACCCACTTCTAGATCTGAGATCCTCTCACTGCCCCGTTTGGAGTATGAGGTCTAAGATTGCTCCCTCTCAGTGGGTTCGAAACTAGCTGTCTAATGCCTGCCACCTGTGGGGCATCAAGAATGGCCCTGCTCTTGGATGTGGCTGCAGCAAATGTGCTCCAGTTAACATCTGGCATATTCAGGTCTCCCATCAACAGTATCTCCCTTTCTCTGCCATTCTAAGAATGCCTTCTATCATATCCTTGTCCATTCCCTCCCCTGACATGGGGGTCTGTACTAACCCTGTGCGGATTGTGGTGCCCTTTCCAGTCTCCAAGTGACCCACAGTGCCTCCTCTCCTCCCTGTTTACTCTTTTGTTCAGTTGCTTTTATCCCTTCCTTTACATAGAGAGCTACTCCTCCCCCTCTTCTCCCCTGCCTGTCTCTCCTGTAGGTTATGTACCCTGGTATGTTAACATCCCAGTCATGGTTCTCTGTGTACCATGTTTCTGTGACTGCTACGATATCCAGGCATCCCTCTTCCATCAAGGCCACCAGCTCAGGGAGCTTGTTGCCCAGACTAAGGGCATTGGTACTCATTACCCTCCATTTCCTGATGGCCTTACTCCCTTTTGCCCCATCCCTGTCCTTCTTGCCTTTGTCACTTTCTCCATTTACCCTGCCCTTCTTCCTATTCGACACCTCTATGTTGGTGTTTGCCACACTTACTACCATGATTATTTGGGGGCTAGGATTTCCTGCTCCTTTCCAGTGCCTCCCCCCTTGGCTAGTTTAAAAGCTTGCCAATGAAGCATTTAAACCTATCACCTAGGATCCTGGTTCCCCTCCCGGACAGATGCAGCCCATCATGCCAGTATAGGCTTGCATCACTCCAGGTGGACCCCCAGTCCCCAATGAAGCCAAATCCCTGAGCTTCACACCAGTTTTTCAACCACTGATTGAATCCCATGGTGCAGAACACCCTAGCCTCTCCTATGCCATAGATGGGCAGCACCTCCGAGAAGGTTACCGTGCGTGCTACTTGACTAAGGCCCCTCCCCAATTCCACAAACTCTTCCTGCACTTCTCTAATCCCTTTCTTAGCCAGGTCATTTGTCCCTAGGTGGACAATGACATCAACTCCCTCCCTGTGCAGCTGCTCACGGCAATCCTGAGGATTCGCTCCCTGTCCCTCCAAGCCATGGCGCAGGCAGGCACCTTACCTCCTCTCCCTTCCTCCCCAGTTCTACCTTCCTAACAATGGAGTCCCCACCAGGAGTTGTTTCCTTCCCCTGCAGGGTCCCCTGCCACCCTCCTGTGGGTCTCCTTTGTGGAGGTTCCCAGCATCCTCCTTGGTCTCCACTGTGGTGCCTCAGAGGAACCACACTTTGCCAGAATGGCATAGGAATTGTGAGAGGTACAACTGGAGGATGCACCTCTGTTCCACCACCCTCACCCTCCCTGAGCCCACTGTGGTCCAACCACTCCTCTTTCTTGGCAACCTCTGAGGCAACGGCAGTGGCACTGGTGGTCCCTGGATGGAAGAGGAGGTCCCACAAATCCTGGCCAACTCAGCCTGGAGATGAGCAACCTCCTCCCTCAGCCCAGAGAGGTGCCTGCAGATGGGACAACACCGCATCCTCCAGAACGTCTTCTGGAAGACTGCTGCTCCACAGCCACTGCACTGCACCACTCCAATCATGTCTTATTTCTGGCCCCTTAACTGTTTGCAATCCTTACTCTTTCCTCTGTTTTTTTCTCTCTCCTTACTTTCTGCCTGTGTGCCCTTTAAGCTCCTGATTGTCCTGTTCTGAGACAAGAATATCCTATATTTCTCAGTAGACCACTTACTTGCTCAGAGGCAGACCTCCAGCAGCTAGAGGGCGGAGAGCTACTCTTGCCCTTCTAGGATGGTGGGTCTTTGGTGGTTCTGTGATCACTCACTTCCTGCTCCCAAACAGGAAGTTCCTGTTGTCAGTCAAATCCTGTGCCTATAAAAATAGAACTAGCTTTTGGTGGGGGGGTGGAGGGGAAGGAAGGAGGGCAATATAGTCCCAGTAAAGAAGTTCAGTCACACAGCAGTCCTTTCTCCTGGTGTCTTCTGCCAAGCTATTAGCAGAATCTTTCTAAGGCAGTCTTTAAATGTAGCTTCCTTCTAGCTAAGCCACTCCCCCTACTTACTAGATCTTTCTACAAGTAATTTAAACCTCACAGCAGTTAAGTCCTTTCAATCACCTGATATTTACACCTAGATAACTGTTCAGATACCTATTCAGTTCAGTTAACCCAGACAAACACACACTTTTTTTTTGTTTTGTAAGTTAGTGTTTTTTGCCTCCGACTACCCTGTTCACCCTGTCTTTGTAAACTGGTGACATGCCCAGGGATTGGAGGAGGGCTGATGTGGTCCCACTATACAAAAGTGTTAACAGGGATGATGCAGGAACAACATACTGGTCAGCCTGACCACAACAGTGGGAAAAGTAATGGAAATACTGCTGAAGGAAAGAATAGTGGAACACCTGGTTGTCAATGGTCTACAGGGGAAGTGGGGGAAGGGAACATTGTTTAACCAGGAGTAGCACACTAAGCTGAAGCTTGTTTCCAGTTGCAACCTGGAGCACAAGGAAGTTAAGTAACTTGCTCAGGATCATACAGTATGCACTTAGACGGCTGTTGGATTCAAACCCAGGTCTCCAGATCTGTAGCTCAGAGCCTTTACCCAATGTGCTATATTGCCTCCAGGACCCAAGACAGTTTGGTTTTATGGGAGAGAGGTTGTGCCCGACAAACTTAACTGAG
This sequence comes from Neoceratodus forsteri, assembly GCA_016271365.2. Lineage (NCBI taxonomy): Eukaryota > Metazoa > Chordata > Ceratodontiformes > Ceratodontidae > Neoceratodus > Neoceratodus forsteri. The sequence goes on from CM057456.1 coordinate 33,109,431, forward strand.
TTTTTTGACTGGGTAACAAGGAAGGTGGATGGGGAGGATGTGGCCTACCCAGATTTCAGCAAGGCCTTTGACACTTTGCCACATAGAAGGCTGGTAAATGAGCTGGAAGGCTTAGGGGTGGGACAGAAAATAACAAGGTGGGTGGAGAACTGGTTGAAGGACTGAAACCAGAGGGTGGTGGTAAGATAAATGGGGTGCATTCCAGGGTGGGAGTGGTGTGCCCCAAGGGTCGGTGCTGGGACCCATCCTTTTTTAATATCTATAGCAACCATTAGCCCAGTTGCAATCAGGGGAGGACAGCTGTTCTTTCCAGATGGGGGTTTGTCACTGGAAGGGGTCGGGGCAGGCATTCTGGAGCTGCATCAGTGGTGGGAGAGGATGGGATCACATTGGTGATCGAAAAGGAAGCTCTTGTTGGCGGGGGACAGGCCATGCATACTGGGGCCACATCAGCCACAACTTTGCAAGCCAGTGACTCAGGAAGAAGCAGCCAATCAGCGAATAGGGTGCAAACCTTTGACTGTGTGACTGGGCCATAAAAGGCAAATAGTCCAGTCGCAATCAGAGGAGGAGAGCTGTTCTTTGTTCCGCACCACCCACCCTGGCCCTGACCTCTATTAAATGGTCAGTGAGGGTGGAGCCTTGGAGGAGGGCAAGTCGAGATTGGGTGAACTGGAACACTAGGAAGCTGGATATTGACTGGGGGAAAAGGGTTCTGTACGCTGTGCTGCTTGGGTAACATTTGACTACTACCAGGAAGGGGCATAATGAAGCAGACTGTATAAATGACTGTGTAAGCTAACTACATCTGAGGGAGTAGCAAAGTGTGTGTGAATTGATTACTGCTAGGGCCTCTGAGCAGGCTAGTGTTGTGGTGGGCTTATTTTGCTTGTGAACTGTCTACTGCTAGGGCTAGAAAACTGGCTACTGTCAAGAAAGAGGGAAACACTGACTGAATTATTTCTGTTAGAGGGCCACATTGCTCACCTAAAATGAGGATAGACTTGGGGGTGGCCAAAGTGGGCACCTTCGGTAGAGTGATTGGGTGTACAGGGTACGGGGGGCAATAATATTAAATTGGGCAAGGAAGTTCAGAGGGTGCTCAGTGTGTTTCCAGTTGGCAGGTCTTAGGGAGGAAGTAGGGATCAGGCAGCTGGAAGGCGGGAGGGTGGGGAGGAAAGGTGCGGAAAGGACCTCATGAGAGTACATGAGGCCAATATGGCATAACCCAGGGAACAGGTAGACCAGGATCATATGGTTACTCATGAGGGGTCGGGCATGAAACAAGCAATGTACGGAAATCACTTCATAGGGAGGTGGTTGACCAGAAGGAGGGGGGACAGGAGAGAGCAGGTTGGGGGCAAGCATCACACTTACTAATCCATTCAGCTTGCTGTATACAGGAGATGAGATGGAGAGGCTGGCGGGAGGAGGGGAGCAGGCAGACAGAGAGGGTTTGGTCAGTAAGCTGGGGGAGATGGGGCAGGAGAGAGAGAGCCAGATCCACAGAAGGGGAGGGGAAGAGACATTAGCCTAGGTGGGAGGGAGGTGGGGAGGAAGGGGGAGTGCAGAGTGAAGCCAGGGTGGGAGGAGGGAGGACTAGGGTCGGGCAAGCATCCAGGTTAGGGAAGTCAACCAAGGATAAGGAATACTCTAGATGAGGCCAGCTTCAGGGCGGGAGAAATCAAATGAGGTGGAGAGGAGGGAGAGCGGTGGGATTGGGGCTTACAGCAGATGGGGTGAAGGATGCAGAACTTGGAGGGAGGCAGGGAGGGGAAGCAGTAGAAGGGAGCCTGGGTGGGGATCTGAGGATACCAGCCCAGAAAGAGTCCCGGAGATCTGGGTGGGGGGCCATCTGTGCCACCCAGGAGGTTGGGGGGCAAGGAGCAAGCTGGGAGCTACAGGTAGAAGAATGAGCATGGTAGGGCAAGCACAGGCTTGTGATCCCCAGGCGGAGGGGGACAAGAGAAGTAAGCTGGGGGTTGATGACAAAAGGAAGAGCCTGGATGGAATCTAATGGGCCAGTAAAGTGGAGGGGGGAGAAGGTGATCCTGCTGGGTGACTCCATGACCTGGGGCATCCAGTGGGAGGGGGCAGGGGAGGAAAAACAGCCCAGTCAAGGCTAAATGTATCCCAGGCCTAGCCGTACACAAGGCCAAATTCCAGCTATACTCGATAGCATTGGAATGCGGGTAATCCCCAGATGAAACATCTGGGAACAAATGACTTAGAGAGGAACAGTGAACTAGAAATCCAGGCAAGATTCCGAGAACTGGCCAGGGTTTACCACTCTATAGAAGCGCAATCTCCTTCTTTGAGATTCTGCCAGTACCTAGGGTGTCCAGGGAGACCAAACATAAACTTAGAGGTGTGAACCAGTGGCTCAGGGGACTGGTGCAGGGCAGAAAGAGATATGGACTGGTGAGGACTGGGGATACATGGGAGGACAAGGGTTATATGCCAGGATAGGCTACACCTCAACTTGGAGGGAGGAGATCTTGAACTAAATCTTGCTGGATTCATAGTCGAGAGGTGGAGTTTAAACTTGTAAAGGGAGTTAAGTAAAAAAAGTGGCTCAGGAGGGCTGCTCGAGGGTCCAGGTCCAGGGCATGAAAAAGAAGGCAGGTGACTGGATCTAAATCCATCCAGAGCTGTGCAAGAAAGGGCATCTAGGGACTGCTCAGGGTCAAGATGACTGGAGAAGGAGAGGGGTCAGGATGGAGGACAGCCCTGATCAATGCTAGAACACTGGGCAACAAATGCCCAAGCTCCAGGTGATGCTGGTTGAGGGATCAGTGGATGCAGCAGATTACTGAGACATGGGCCACTCAGAAAAATGATTGGGACCTAAATTTGGTGGGCTACAAAATATTCAGGAAGGATAGAGGAGAGGAAGAGGAGGGTGTAGCACTGATAGTCAAAAATGACATAGCGGTTAGTGGAGTGGAGTGGAGGAGGCTGTAGGGGGAGGTGGAGGAGATCTGGGTAACCCTACAAAAGAGGGGAGGTAAAAGATTGAAAATAGGGGTGGTGTACAGAACCCCCAACGATGGAAGAGGCCCTGGAGGACAAACTAGTTGAGAACATCAAGGGGCACTGTGACCGTGGAAAGGGAATGATGGTGATCATGGGTGACCTTAATATGCTGGGGACAGACTGGGACACTATGGCATCCTCTGTGGCCAGGGAACAGAGACTGATGGATATGTTCCAATATGCCTTCCTGGTCCAGCAGGTGGGGGAACCTACTAGGGAGGAGCGGATACTGGATTGTGTCCTAGCAGACAGTGACCAGATAAAGGGCCTGGAGGTGTGCAGCCCACTGGCAGGTGGTGATCACACTACAGTCTGGTTTCTGCTGTACCTGGGGGGGAGGATAACCATTCTAATACAGTAGTAGTGGACTTTGGGGAACAGACTTCATGGGCATGGGCAGGATTCTACAGGGGAGCTTGGACAAGATTAGGCCGGACATGGATGCTGGCAGCTTGTGGGAGGCCATTAAGAAGGGGTGCAGGAGACTACTAACTCCTGTACAAAGGTGAGGCATAAGCATGGTAGAGCCAACAAGCTGTGTTGGTGGACCAGGGAGGTGCAGGAGGCAGTGAGGGATAAAAGGCTGCCTATGCATGTTTTAAGTGCTCCTAGGGGATAGGGAGAGGGGTATGGTTGATGGCTGGAAGGGTCACCACAGTGGTGAGGGAGCCAGGTGGGAGGCAAAACCTGGCTAGGGATATCCGAGCGGGGGAAGGATTCTATAGATACACAAGGGAGAAGAGAAAAGGAGGGCACGGATCAGCATGATTAGGACTGAGGAGGGATGGACTCAGGAGGCAGGGAAATCAGGCAGAGGTGCTAAATGAGTACTTTGCCTTGATATTTACAGGAGGCAGGGGATCCCTCCAGCCCAATGGGAAGGAAGGAGCCAGCAGAGTGAGAGGTCAGATGGAGTCTAGAGGACTGAAAGAAGTTGGGGTACAGGCTGGGCCAAGTCTAGAAGGGGATGGGTGGTTAAATGAGGGTGGGCTGGGAGGGAGAAATCACAGTGGAAAGGGTGAGGAGGCCCTTCGGACACTAAAACTGATAAGGCACGGGGCCAGATTGGTTGCATCCAGGGTTATGAAGGAATTGGCCGATGAGCTAGCAGCACCACTGGCAGCACCTCTAACACCTCTGCTGACAGGATGGGTGCTTCAAGACTGGAGGTGGCTCATGTGGTGCTATCCACATAATGGGGGTCTAGAGGGAGATGGGAATTATAGGCCTGTCAGCCTAACGTCTGTGGTGGGAAAGTAATGGAGGGCATTATCAAGGATAGGCTCAGGAGGCAGCTGGAAAGGTTGGGGCAACTGGATGACAAACATTATGGTTTCATCCTGGGGAGATCGTGTTAGACCAACCCCATAGATTTTTATGACTGGGACCCTGGACCGGCATAGACCGGAGGACATCCTATACCTGGATTTCAGTAAGGCATTTGATTCGGTACCCCAAAATGGGCTGCTATTAAAGCTGGGGGTGATGGGAGGACAGTTGCTCAGATGGGTAGAAAATTGGCTAACAGGGCAAATACAGAGGGTAGTGGTGGGTAGTCTCCTCCTCCTCCACGAAGGTTACCAGTGGGGTCCCCCAAGGTTCGGTACTGGGGCCACTCCTGTTCAATGCCTATGTCTTCGATATGGGGAGGGCGGTTAAGAGTAGGATGAGTCTCTTTGTGATTACTTAAAACTGGGAGCATTGGCGGACGGAGACGAAGAGAGAGACAGTCCAGAGGGACCTGGATACCCTGGAGGGGTGGTCAAGGAGGTGGGGACTGAGGTTTAATGCAGGGAAATGTTGGGTGCTGCATCTGAGGGTCAGAAACCCGGGCCATGTATACACCCGGGGGTGTCATACTGCAAGCCACAATGAGTAAGCGGGATCTAGGGGTGGTGGTAGACGTCAAAATGAACAACACTAAAAATTGCAGAAGAACTGTGGCCAAAGCAAACCGGATACTGCATAGCCAGGGGATTACGTCCAGGAAGAGGGAGGTGATCCTCCCTCTGTATAATACCTTGGTCAGACCACATCTCGAGTACTGCATGCAGTTCTGGAGACCTCACCTCAAGGATGACGCAACACTGCTGGAGAGTGTCCAGAGGAGGGCAACCAGGATGCTTCAGAGCATGGGAGGAAGGCCCTATGAGGAAAGGCTGGAAGAGCTTGGGCTGTACTCGCTGGAGGAGAGGAGAGATGGGGGACATGATAGGGGTCTTCAAATATGTAAAAGGAATAAACAGGGGCAGTGCCAAAGAGATGTTCAGACTAAAGAAGGTGGGAAACAACCAGGTGACATGAGTGGAAGCTAGAGGAGGGAAATTACAGGGGGGATGCAGGAGACCTTACTTCATTGAGAGGGTGGTGGAGCCCTGGAATGCACTGTCCAGGAGTCTGGTGGAGGAGGGCACAGTGGAGGCTTGAAGAGGGGTGGGACAGGTTCAAGGGTAAACTGAAGAAGAGGATGACCTCTCTGGGGCTGGGTGGGAAGAAAAAGAACCCATTAGGAGGCTGGCTACCAGCAGACACAACAGACCATCGGCCTATTCTGATGGCTTTTAGTATGTTAGATATAGCGGAGGAACTGCAGGGAAGGTGTGCCTATTTGTAGATGATGAAGATCTGCAATAGGGTAGACACCCTGGTAGGGAAATTGGAGGCAGTGAGGGAGGCCTAAAGATTCTGGAAAGGTGGTCGGAAACTTGGCAGCTGAAATTTAATGCCAAAGGTGCACAGTAATGCACATGGGTGTAATAACCCACAAAACCATTTACACACGGTGGGTAAGGAAACTCAGCAGGACGAGATCTGGGGATTATAATTTCAGATAACTGAAGGCGGAGAACCAGTGCAGCACAGTGGTGGGCAAAGTGAATAGATGCTGTTGCATACGGAGGGTATAAAACAGAAAGAGGGAGGTGCTGATGCGACTTTATAAATCCATGGTGAGGCCTCACCTGGAGTATGGGGTTTAGTTCTGGAGGCCTCACCTACACAGAAGATTAGAAGAAGGAAGGTTTAGGGGCAATGTGAGGGGCATTACATCACTGAGGAAGGTGGTGAGTCAAGAACACTACCAGAAAGAGGTGGTGTTGCAAAAATGGTGAAAGGATTCAAAGGGGCATGGGACAGACACCAGGAGCTGACCAGTGGGCAGAGTGGGGTGTCTCTTGACAAAGATGATGATTGGGGTGGGGTAAGGGGCAGACTCGACTGGCCAAAATGGTCCTTTTCTGTCACAGTTTCTATGATTCTAAGGCAGTTAAGTAATTAGGACTTACCTGTTCCATCAGAGTAGAGGTCCAGAGGTGGGGTGTCTTGGTTTGGGGTATTCTGGTAGGACCTGAAAGGGAAGAACAGAGAAGGTTGAAGGGACACAAAGGTTCAGAGGTGCTAGAGGAGAGATTAGAGTGTTAGAATTAAACAAAGATACTTATCTGATTGGTATGTTTGGCCAGACCTGTAGAAATAAAGGGAAAAATAGATCAGTATGGGGAAGTTATAGTAGCAAGAGTAGAGAGATACAAAAATGGTATATAGCACAGGAGTAAAGGAAGAGAAGTTTCAGAGGAAAAGACAAACTAGGCCAAAGTAAGGAAACTAGAGATGGAATAAAAAATGCAGACAGCTAAGAACAGAGAATAAAGTGGTATTTGGGACTCGGCAAAACCCCCCCTTAGCGCCCCAGGTGACCTGCAGGTAGCCAATAAATTTAAGAAGTAGTCCAGATGGGCAGGTGGGAATGCATTTGGGCTAGTGGCCCCTATATTTTAAAAAGGGGACACTGGTGGTTCAGGAGTCTTGAGTTGTCCCAGGAGGCCAGTGGTTTGAAAGGTATAGCTCTGGTGATATAATGGGTCACTCCCTCATGGACAGTGGCAATTTTTATATTATCTTCCCCTGGAACCTAATGTGGGGGGTGATGTCCTTGGGCCCAGACTGTATGTAGCAGGCAGGAGGCTGTTCAGAAAACTGCTGACCAGAAATGCTGCGGCTGTTGATAGGCAGACAGTTTAGTGCTACTGAACTACAGTGACAGTAATGGCAGGCACTTTCAACTGCCAATCCAGAGGAGGGCAACTAAAATAGCGAAGGGTCTGCACCAGAAGCCATACAAAGAGAGACGAGCTGAATATGTATGCCCTTGAGGAAAAGGGCCGGGGAGACAGGACAGAAAATTTCAAGCACCTCAAGGGAATCAACAAAGTCCAAAAGAGTAGCATCTTTCAGAAAAAGAGATGTGCAAGAACAAGGAGCCAAATTTGAAGATAGAGGAGACGGCTCAGGGGCAACATGAGGAAGTATTTTTTCACAGAGAGGGTGGTGAACACATGGAATGGCCTTCCTAAGGAGGTGGTGGGGTCAAAAATAGTGGGGGGACTTCAAGAATACATGGGACAGACATGAACCAATTCTAATGGTGGGTAGGAGGAAGTCAGCTGTTGGATAACTAGGATCTGCAGCTTATCCACTAGGTAGGGAAATGGGCCGACTGAGTGGGCCAAGCAGTCCTTATCTGCCATCAAGGTCTATGTGTCTATGATTCAGCCCACAGAGCTCAGGCTGTAACCTGCTCCATGTGTGTGGGAATGAAGATGAGATATTTTGGGAGGGGAAGAGACTAGAGCAAATATGCCTCCCTCACCCATCAGCCACAAAGTGGCATGAAGATCTCCACGGGAAGAGAGGTCTGGAGGGTGGGCAGCCAGCAGTAGGTGGCAGGAACCTTTAGCTAAGCTGCATGGTGGCAGACTGTAGGTGCCCTGAGGGCCTGGTAGAAAGGGACTGGGAGAGCAAATGCACAAGATAGGGAACACTAAGGAAAATCCACAGTGCAGCTGAAGGGCAATGCCTGAACTTGACTTAAAAGTAGCTGTGGGTGGGAGGCAAACAGGGGAAATCAGTGGGCTCCCTGACGGGACCATGAAAGCAGCAAGCACTGCATACAATAGGAGTCGCACAGCAGCTAATGTCAAAGTACCAGGGGCTAAAACAAAAGATTTGGGGAGAAAAACAACATAAGGTCCAGGACAGCTCACAATTAAAAACACAGAGCACTAAAGAGAAAAGAGCCCTGATGGGTTATAAATATTAAGTAAATTTATGCAATAGGAGTGGACATAAATGGGTGTGATAAATCCATTTTATCAAGCATGTTCGTGTATACATGCAGAATCTTACATTTACACATATATATTATTCGTCATCCTTGATTAATGTGCATGGTGGACTCGTCACTATCCCCATCCCTCACCCCATTGTTTGACACTGCTTACTGGTATCTTGCTTTTAGTTTTGTTTCTTCCAAGTTGACTGTCCCTCAGCCACGCCACGTTGCATTTAGTCATACTTCTCCCCGTTCTTCCCACTATCATACAGTGATCATTTGTTTCTGTTTTAGCATTTCTTTGTTGCTTTTCTACCAAACCTTTTTCAACTGGCTGCTTCAAGCTGCGCTCCAGCTGTCGCACTCCTCTGCATTCTGTTGCTGTGTCCTCGACACACCTCTCGATATAAAAAACAGAATATATTTTTTTTTTTTTACACTGCTTCCTCAAAAACTGATAAGCCTTCACTCTTACTCTTCCACTCTGGTTTCCCCACCTCGCTACAACTGCCACCAGAGCTCCCCCAGCACACAGAAACTGTCAGATTTTTTTCCTTAAACTGCTTGCTCGCAAACCCCACTGCTGATGAGCCCTCACTCTAGGTCACACCTCTAGGTCACACTTCTGCTGTGGTTTCCAGACCTCGCTACAACTGCAACCATAGGCTCCTGTGAAGTCCTTCTCTGTAAACTCTAAATGGTCTCTTGTGGCCCTTATGGCCCTCCTTCTTCCCTGCTTGTTACAGAGTTTCCCTATGTCTATATACCACACATGTTTTTAAGCCCCCCACATTTACCCCTGACCTCCAACACTATAATGCAGTCCGTCTGTTCCAGGTGTCTACTACCCTTTCAGTGAAGTAGTAATTCCTCACATCCATCTTACCCCCACCATTAGCTTCATCATGTCCCATGGTCCTTTTTCCTATTTGAAGGAGCCCCCAGCACCCTGTTTATCCTTGTAAGGTACTTGTGGGTCTCCATCATGTCCCCTCTCTTTCAGGGTTTATATGTTGAGATCCCAGTCTCCTCACAGGGCTTTTGCCACAGCCCATGTACAATTTTAGTTGCCCTTTATACTGCCTACACCCTATGGCCTTTCTATGGTGCAGCCTCCAAACCTGGACACAGGACTCTTAGGCCCTGTCCACACTACCCCTCTGTAATGTTACACAGTGCCCAAACTGTTACCGCAATGGTTTGCGTTTACACTTGTAATGTTACAGAAGGAGTTTTCGTAATGGGTGGGGAGGTAGTAACAACAACAAAAAAGGAAAGGGACCTGGGGGTAATCATATCAGATGACCTTAAGGTTAGCAAGCAATGTGGGAGAAGGCAGTAGGGGAGGTCTGGGGTATACTGGGATGTATAGGGAGAGTAACAGCAGCAGAAAACAGGAAGTTGTTATCCCTTTGTACAGACAGTTAGGAGACCCCATCTGAAAGTATTAAAACAGTTCTGAGACCCCATCTCTGCAATGACATAGACAGGATAGAGGTAGTCCAGAGAGGCAACTAAAATGGTGCAGGGTCTGCAAGAGAAGCTGTATGAGAAGAGACTAATGGAGCTTAATATGTATACCCTTGAGGAAAAGAAGGAGAGGGGGACATGAGAGAAACTTTTAAGTACCTCAGTGGAATCAACAAAGTCCAAGAGGGTAGCATCTTTCAGAAAAGGGACTTGCAAGAACAAGGGAACACAATTTAAAAGATAGAAGGAGGGCGGTCCAGAGCCGTGAGGAAGTATTATTTCACAGAGAGGGTAGTGGATGCATGGAACAGCCTTTCTGAGAGGTTGTAAGGGTCTAAAACTGTGGGAGAATTCAAGAATGCATGGGACAGACATAAGGCAATTCTGTGGAGGGTAGGAAGAAAATAGGGCTGTTGGTTATCTAGGGATCTACGGCCTCATCCTGTAGGTAGGTAGGGAAATGGGCAGACTAGATGGGCCAAGCGTTCATATCTGCCATCAAAGTCTATGTTCCTATGTTTCTGTGACCGTTGACTGCAACGGAAACCACATGAAGGTGGTTTCAACAATGGAGTATGAAACCGCTACACCTCAGTAACGTTACTGGGCGTAGTGTGGACGTGTGGCACTGGTCCCCTAGTGCAGCACGAGCTGCATTGTGGGATCGGGTACCACGGTAATGGTCGCCCAGCTTCTAAAGTGTGGAGCGGTGGTGCCGGTCCTGAAATGGACACCGCGGCAGTGTGGACACGCTGTACCACTCCACGGTTGTAACGGTTTCTATCTGTTACGGGGTCTGAGAGGTGCAGTGTGGATGGGGCCTTAGTTGGATCTCACTAATAAGGGATTACTTGCAACACCACCACCTCCCTCCTCCTGCTGAAGATACCCCTCCCTATACAGCCCCAGCATCCTTCTAGCCCTACCCACTACTTTGTCACGCAGCCCAGCAACTTTAAAGAGACTTACCAAGGTAAGGTAACTGAGTTGGCCCCTGCACCATATCCATCGGTGCCTTGCTGACAGAGGACCCCAATGAAGTTACTATGTCCCCAAATTTTTAAGCCGTTAAAAATTTCTGTCCTTCATAAAAACATACAAACCAGGTCCCAAGAACTTCCCAGTTGCTTGCTGCCACCCCAGCTCTGCTCCCACACTCTCTAGCAGGATGATGAGATGCCAGTGAGAGCGCAGGGTGCTAAATCTTATCAATGGGCGGCAGCTTTTCTATTGATTTTAAATGATTTAGTGACCACCTGGCAATGAAACATGGGCATCAGTCAGTAACAAGGCCCTTGTTAGTTGAACAGTGCCCACATTTTATTCCAGTTAGCCACTATATAGTTTAAAAATCAATAGAAATGCCGCCTCTATAATGAGTGCCCCCATGCCCTTACTGGCATCTGGCCATCCGCAAGTAGTGAGCATGGGGGTGGAGCTTGTGCAGCAGACAAAAAAAAAGGAAGTCCTTGGGACCCAGTTTGTATATTTTAATGAGGGACAGAACTTTTTAATGGCTTATAAATTTAGGGACATATTAACTTCCTAGGGGTCTTCTGGCGGCAAGGCACCGATGGGTATGGTGCAGGGCAGTATCTTGGCAAGTCTCTTTTAAGATCATAATAACTCCAAGGTCCCCCCCGCTTAGTGATAATCAGTACCAACCCTATAAAGCAGCTCCTGGTTTCCTATGCCCTAGGTGCACAATTCTGCACATTGACATTGAACCCCAACTGCCCCAATCTTGACCACTTTTTGAGTTTTCCCAAGAGGCATGTGCATGCTCTCTGCTCCCTTCTTAGTGCCCACCCTATAAATTTTGGTATTGTCTGCAAAAAGGCATTCCCTTCTTTGCCAGTTTTTCTGCAATGTCACTTATGAAGATACTGAAGAGGATCTGCGCCAGTACTGAGCTGAGCTGCTCACTGTCCTGTCACTGTAATAAGTGCCATTAACCATCACCCTCTGACACCTTAACACCTTAACCCCCACCCCCAACTACTACTCTGTTTTCCAACCTGCATTTCTGGTCGCCCCCCCCCCTTTCTGTTCAGCTACCACAACACCATCACTCTGGCATCTGTCAGGACTTGTTCCACCACAGAATGAATCCAATATGTGGAGCAGCTGCCTAGGTAGTCAGGATACGTTTACATGTTCTTCCATTCTCTAGGACATAAGCGGCAAGGGTGCACAAACACATACACAGACATGTGTGGCACAGCACCAGTCAAGGTCTTCCCACCCATGGGCTGCTCCCACCTGCACTGCCACTTGTGGTCACTCAGTTGGCAGTACTACAGCTGAGCTGGCTGTCCTCCTTCCCAAGAAGAGAGCCTCTTGTATTGTAGTATATGGTAACTTACCCTAGTAACAGTGTAGAATGGTTTAGTCCACAACCCCCTGCAGTTTGGGCTAATGGTATGTCTGGGGTGGAAACTGGGTTTTAGAAACTGCATGAGCAGATTGTAGTAGTGGTTCTGCTGAGGCCTGCTGATCTATCTAATGTATGTTTGTTGAATAAACCTCAGAGCTGCTAGAAGTTACTTATGGTGTCCAGTCATTCCTAAAACCCAGCAATCCTAAGAAGCAACTAAAGTGAAACCTAGTATTATTTAATTTTTCAATGTATTTCTTTTTTTTCTCCTTTAGGCTGGGACCAAAGGAGCGACAAGTGGAGGGTGTCACAGAGCTGCATGGACAAACACTGGTAGGGAATTCAGATATCACTGCTGTCCGCAAAAGGTACTCAAAAGTTTGGAGGAAAGTCTGCAGGATCGTTTCCTTGATGCAAGCCACAGCTTTACGTGCTACGACAGTTGCCAGCTTCACCCTATGGCCAGAACAAGGACAGTCAGCAGAGTAGAACAGAATTTATTGTGGGCAATTAGATAATTGTGCTGAGAATGGCATGGGATGGCAGGGACAAAAAAAAAATCTAACATTTTTATTTTGAGGTGTTTCAGAATTTGGAAACCAGGAGTAGGCCTTGGTTGTAGAACACTACGAACCAGTCCTAGAAGGTGCTACTGTGAAAACAGACATGATCGAAACAGAGTGGACTATGTTGAAATCTCGAACTGTATGCAAGGTATGTGAATGTTTGTTTGTCAATTCTGAGTTGAGTGTATGTTTAAAGAACTTATTGCCTTATTTATGGAGAAAGAAAGTTAATATGTGTGTAAGTTGTCAGTGTGTTGAATTCTTCTCATTTGCCTTTCGTTTTTTATTTCAGATTTGAGCAGATTAACAGTCTGACTTGGGAAGGGTGAATGCTGCTTACCAACAGAAGTATCCCAACATACCTAGCTCTTATGGATCTTCTGTTGACACTGCCTCAAGTTCAGCTGAGGCAGAGCGAGGTTTCAGCCAGTTGAAGCTGACAAAGTCCAACCCTGCGTCCAAGCTACAGTCAGACTCAGTGAGCGGACCTCATGGTGGTACAAATGAATTCCCAGACATTGACAAGTTCAGTCCCCAAGAAGCAATCTGCCTTTGGAACAGTGGGGACAAAGGAGGAGGCGGCCACAGACTGGAACAGTGTTGGCACGACAGCAGGATGACTATTCAGCAGACTCACAAAGTGACTGTAACACTGACTGTGACAGTAATGTGAGTGATATTAGTAGTGTGACTGAGTATCTCTCTGACTCCCAAGATGAAGATGCACAAATCTGAACCTCGAGTCATGTCATGTCAATCCTTGAAAAGAACATTTGGGGGTAGTTGTCGTGATATTTATTATGAGTCACAGAATGCTTATATTTTGAAACAATTGGTCATTTGGTCATTTTGTGTGTTACTTCATCTTTGTATAAACGTAAATCAATTTTCAAACTGCACTGCTTTTTACATTTATTCATTGTGTTGTGAGTAGAAAGCACATGAGTCTGACTGCAGGGCTAGTGCAATTTTAGACTGACCTGTCCTGCTGACAAGTGCAAAAAAAGTTAAGGTCAACCCCTGAGCTGGTTGCTGGATGCCCCAAGCCGGATGTGTGTCAGCAGGTGAAAAATATGTTATGTTAAAAAACAGTACACTGTCTCATTCCAGGTCCATTCATGGACCAGGAGAAGCCATTCACATTTAGCTTGGACTTTCCCTTCCTGGATGGTACCACCTCACAGATTGTCCATGTTGTTGGGGTTGCAGTTGAGCACCCTGGCCCTCCATGGCTTTCACGCTGTCCTCCATTGTGCCAAGGACTGTGCAACATGACCGCTTTGGTTCCAGCTCAGGCATGCAGGTGTGATTGCACTTCGCTTGCACATCACACTCCACGGCCACACCTGTGGCAGTTTCTACTTGTCTGTGGGTGGTTTGTACCAGTACTGTAGTGCCACTGTCTGCCCACAGTCCCAGTGATTCAAGGCTGTGTGTGCACCATGGTCACATTCAAGTTCTGTGTCCATAGTGTCCTGTGCCCCTATCAGCTACTGTGCTGCAGTGGGGCTATGCTCCATGGTACACTTCCCTGCTGTCCAGCATGCAGAGATGCAGGGGTCTCTGTGTGTTGTGCACTCTGCCTACAGGTCAGTGTCCCCCTACCTAAGCTGGCCTTTGCACCCCAGCATTGGCATCCGTAGTTCCCATGCATGCCTTCATGAGTCCATGTCTGTCCGCTGCCCCCATGCATCATTTTCTGATGCCTACCTGTTCTCTATGTTCTCTTCAGCTGTAGTCCCTGATCTGAGACTTCTCCGGTAAATGATCTATTGTAGCCCTCACTGTGCTCTTTCCTATGGGGCTTGCATTTTCTGCCCCAGTGCCAGTTTGTTTGTCAGAGTTTCAGTTCACCTGCTTTGTTTACTAACCACTCTCCCTGCATCTGAAATGGGCCCTACCCAGCCAACCACTCTCCTACAGCTGAACCACCCTTTGGCCCCTGGAGAAACCTTCCCAAGGAAAGCACTGTCCATGGACCATTCCACAGTTACAAGGAGGGAGGAAGAGGCCCCAGCTGAGTAGGAAGCAACTGCTGGTGGGGACTAATTAGGGGATAGACTTGTGAGCAGGGTGGGGTAAAGGAGAGGGAGGTGAAATACCTGAGAGTACTTTGGCTTGGAGGGATGAGAGCAGATACAGTGGATTAGGCAGCAAGAGATGAGAGGGAGCTAGATGTCATTGTCCACCTGTGGACAAATGACCTAACAAGGGACAGGTAGGTGTGTGCAGGGAAATTTCAGGGATAGTGGGAGGGTCCTCAAGCATGCATGGTGGCTTTTGCCAAAGGTTGCCTATATGCATCTTGGGAGAAGATAGAGCTTTCCACATGGCTTTCAACAGTTGGTTAAAGGCATGGTGCAGGGTGGGAGCTCAGTACTAGGAGTGGGCCTCTTCAGTGTCTTCATAAGTGAAATTGCAGAAGAACTGAATGGGAAGGTATGTCTTTTGCAGATGCCACCAAAACCTGTTATAGGGTTGACACTCAGGAGGGTGTGGAGAAAGGGTTCACCCATGCTGGTGTGACAGCCATGTTGCTGATGCTGATTACAGCACAGGCCACATTACAGCACCAGGCAAAATGTATCCTGGAGTTACACCACCAAAGAGCCCTCCTGGAAAACAGTCTCCATTGGGCCCCTCTAATTATCCCACAGGTCCAGGTTCTTAATTTACCTCTTCTCCAGTCCTATCCCATCCTACAATCACCGTTCAGTATACAGTAGATTGTTATGATCCCTGATGTTCAGTGGTTCCCATTTATTTATTTATTCATTCATTTGTTTACCGAATAGGTGCACTGGTCGAGAACCATTTTCAGGCATGACCTGGGCCATTGAGAATGGCACAGGAATAAAGCAAGTACAAAGGAGGCTGGGACAAGGCATACAATAGACAGTAATAAAATATATACAGGATATTTATATGAAGATATATATAAACTTGCAGCACAATTGATAAACCAACATTTATGACAATAGCAGGTACAGTAGTAGCCAAGTTGTAATACAAATTAGGCATGATCTGAGATGAGTAAAGAAAAGGACATCATGGCAGTGTAAGTATGGACCAAGAAGGAAAAGGAGGGAAGGGAAGTAGAGGCATGATAATAAGTTGGGAGGGTAGGAGCAAGGAGTGGAGAACAGAAGGTGAGATCCAAGGAGAGAGTGGAAGAGTCCTGGAGAGTCAGTGGTGCTAAGTGGGTGGGCAGGTTGTTCCAAAGGAAAGGGCTGCAGATGAGAGCACATTTACCCATCACGGGTGGAGACTAGGGCCACTCAAGCATGGGGCCAGCAGTGAGGCAGAGCTCTAGAACAAACACTTTGGCCAAGAAGGTGGGATTGCAAAGAGGTAGCTCGGTTTTGGATGGCCTTATTGACTGTGCTGGCCAGGAGATAGGTCTGTTGGGATGATGGGAAACCAGCCCAAGGTCTGATAGAGTGAGCAGTGTTGTGTTGAGTGAAAGTCCTTGCCCTCTGTATATCCAAAGTCCCCACCATGACCCAGTTAGTTCTTACAGCAAATACTACCCCTGGTCCCCAGCCTTACTATATATTTGACACCTTCCACATTTGGCACAGACCATCCTCTCAGCTCCTTGATCAGGCACAAAATGGATGATAGTTCACAATCATGTGCTAACTGTACACAGCTGTTTATACAATAGGCACATGACAGCAAAACTGACGTTCTGTCCTCAGTTGGTCACAGAGGTTAGCAGAGTGTCTGTAATGTGTCACTGTAAGGAGAGTGCATAAACATATGGTGGGGCCATGCATGAGTGCGGCGGTGGGACTGGGTGGGCAGGTGGTTGGCAGTTTCAATGTATGGAATGGACAGCAGCACCACTGAACACCAGGGAAGTGTGATATTATTGATGGTGGCAGCTCAAAGGGACAGTGGTAGGAGGCAGAGGTGATACTACCTGGTTTAGGAGGCAACATCTTTTAGAGCCATTTACCAACTGGTCAGAAACTCACTAATTATGTTATTCAAGATATCATTTTGTGATCCTACCCTGTTTTTGGGGTACAAAGTGTTGTTTGAGATTCACTTACCCATTTACGATCGCAAATGCTCTTTGAATGTTCTGGTCTATGTGAACAATAACAGTCCATTACCAGTAAGATAAAGACAAGTGAGCGAATACAAATATGGAATTGAGAGCTGTTCTCCATGAGGTTGATAATGTAATTTATCTTAACAATGCGTTAGAGTACAGAGTATGATGAGATTAATACTGGTACCACTGTGCTACCACATGAGTCTAGGCTTGCTGTGAGAGGTACCAAATACTGAAATGTCAAAATAACGCAGTACCATTGTGCTACCAGTGTATCAGTATTTGTGGGAGCCGACAAAAATCTCAAAATTTAGTGATACCATTGTATTACCAGTGTATGTGTGAGAGACAGAGAAAATGGTAAAAATGCCATAGGGATACCATTCTGCCAGTGCACTACCAATGCACAGAGGAAAATCTATATATCACCTACCATTGTGATACCAGAGTACCAGTGGGTAGTACTATTGTGGATTTTTCAGCTGACCACAGTATTGCCATTGCTATACCACAATAATGACATTGTGACAAATTCAGTAAGAGGGTAACCAGATTGCTGAGACAATGCAGTGCTAAAGAAGTGTGATAAAAATTATAAAGTGTTGCCAGTACTACTGCAGTGTGCAGCCACAATTTGTGAAGGAAATACAGTGCTAAAAGAAGTGTGCATGAAAATTTAAGAATTATTTGCAGTGCTCTTACAGTCTGCATCAAAAATAAGAAAGATTGAGCAGTGCTACTGCAGTGTGCAGCAAAACTTAGTGAAGGAAATACAGTGCTAAAAAAGTGTCATGAAAATCTAATAATTATTTGCAGTGCTCTTACAGTGTGCATCAAAAGATAAGAAAGATTAAGCAGTGGTACAATAATGTAGCAGAAAGTCAGTGCAGTGTATTAACAGTGCACTGATGAAAAGCAGTGCTTTGTCAGTCTGGACTGAAATAACACTGAAATAACACTGAAGATGGAAGTGTACACTCCACTTCCTCTGGGTTATCACCACCCTCTGGTTTCAGTCTTTGAACCAGTTCTCCACCCACTTGTTGTTTTCTGTTCCACCCTAAGCCTTCCAGCTCATTTACCAGCCTTCTATGTGGCAAAGTGTCAAAGGCATTGCTGAAATCTGGGTGAGCCACATCCTCCTCCATCCACCTTCCTTGTTACCCAGTCACAAAACTCAGTTAAGTTTGTCAGGCACAACCTGTCTCCCATAAAACCAAACTGCCTTGGGTCCTGGAGGCAGTATAGCACATTGGGTAAAGGCTCTGAGCTACAGATCTGAGACCTGGGTTTGAATCAACAACCGTCTATGTGCATACTGTGTGATTCTGAGCAAGTTACTTAACTTCCTTGTGCTCCAGGTTGCATCTGGAAACAAGCTTCAACAGTGTGCTACTCCTAGTTAAACAATGTTCCTTCCCCACTTCCCCATAGACCATTGATGACCAGGTGCTCCACTATTCTTTCCTTCTGCAGTATTTCCATTACTTTTCCCACTGTTGTGGTCAGGCTGACCAGTATGTAGTTCCTGCATCCTCCCTGTTAACACTTTTGTATAGTGGGACCACATCAGCCCTCCTCCAATCCCTGGGCATGTCACCAGTTTACAAAGACAGGGTGAACAGGCAGTCGAGGCCCTACTAACACCTCCTCCTTAGCTCCCTCAGTGTCCAGGGGTGCATCTGTTCACCCATAGCCTTATTGCTGCCAGTTCCATGAGGATCCTTTCTTTTGCAAAGGAGCTGTGTCCTTTTCTATGATCTCTCCATCCTTATTAATGCTGGCCCATTTCCTGCCCCTTCCTTTGTAAAACCGACAGAAGTATTTGTTCAGTATTTCTGCTTTTGGCGGTCATCTTTACCCTCCCTCCATCCATCCTTTTCAGACACTCAATATCTCCTTCCTTCCTTTTCTCCCTGATGTACCTGCATGTAAAGGATTTTGTCCTCCTTACCACAATACCCACTGGCTGGCTTGTGTCAAGGGTCCCACATAAGTGTGGGTCTGGTGCCAATGTGCACTTTGCATGTGGAAACATTTTGGTTTGCCTGCTGTGTGCTGTAGTGTAGTGGATTATGATGACTGGTTTTGCTGGATTCTGCACTGACAGCTTCATTTGCAGCAGATCCTGGAGTTCTTTGAGGTGGGAGATTGTCCTACAGTGCATGTTAAGGTTTATATAGGCTCTCAGCTTTGGTTTACTGCCCCACTGAACTCCTGGGCTAAGTTCTGTCACAGACTGACTTATCCTCTGGAGAAGAGCAGCAGTGGAAAACATCTGATAAAGATTGTGTAGGCTCAAATGTGCACTGCAGGCTATTGGAACTTCTATTGCCTGTTGCCAGTTGAAGGAGTTCTGGGACTGGTTGTGTCTGAGTATATCTGCCTAGAGATGGTCACAGTTGGCCTGCTGTGGTGTGCAATGGATGGTATTGCAAATCCCAAATCGGTTGGGGGGACTTAGAGGAAGGTTAGGAAGTACTTCTTCACTGAGAGGGTGGTGGACAACTGGAATAGGCTGCTGAGGAAATGGTGGGAGGGTTCATGAGGGCATGGGATAAGCACAGAGGGCAACTGGCACGGGGGACTACAGAAAAGGCCTAGTGGATATCTGAGCGAACTGGGCAGACTAGGTGGGCTTGAGGTCCCTTTCTGCCATCACATACCTGTGTTCCTATGTATTCTACAGGCAGATTGGGAAAAGGGAGGGGATCCACTACACCACCAGGAAGCATTCATTGTGCCTTGAATATCTGTTCCTTGGTGTCTTTATCCTACCCTGTGTTGGTTGATGTGTGGAGCAACATGACGTCTACCCCAAAAGATCAGTTCTAGGGGCACGGGCAGAGTCCTCCTCCCTCCCCCAACCATGACATCCCTGAGTGACCAAGTCCATTCTAAAAGCCAGGTTGATGGTGTGGTACAGGTCTGGTATCCTCCAACCCACTTTTCTTTTATTTTAACCTCTACAGAGCCTTCCCAACTGACCCAGCTGATCAGTATTTTTATTTTTCATACTGACCCATTTTCCCTTTTATATCTACAGGTCTGACAGGACATTGACTGGGAGTAGGAGAACACTGACCATATGTATCAGATAAGTATTGTTTTTTTGTTTACCCTACATTGCTTGTCACATAATAGTTCATAATGAGCTGCAGATCCTTTGTGAGCCTATTGCTGTTCTTGTTTTACAGGGACGAATGGCTGCTATGGGAGGCACTGGGTTGGAGCTGTACCTTGTTCTTTAAAAGGAGACTATGGGCTGGGGGTATGGGATGGGCATCAAGGCTGGGAACTCCAGGAACACCACACAACCAATTTGCCAAGACTCGTGAGGCTCAAACCCTGTTTTCATTTTCTTGCTTTGTGTACTTTGCATTCTAATGCCTGCATTAATGTAGTGTTTTGTTTTGCAACAAGTACTGTCTCATATATGTGTGTGTGTGTGTATGTGTGTGTGTGTGTGTGTGTGTGTGTGTGTAGTATAGATAACCCACTGTAGGGTGTCGTCACGCTCTGATACGCACACCTTGGTGTGTGTTGTTGCATGAGGTGCATGGGTCGAGTGCATAAACCACCAAGCCGTGTGTATATCACTGCATTTCCACACACTGCACAGTAGGTTATCTATCTAATAAAATGGCAAAATTGTTTTGAGGGGAGTAAAGTGCAGGTGTGTGGTTGCACTCCGATATACGCTGAGTCACCTAATGGTGTTTGTCCAATGCGATTGATAATCCCATTATAGATATATATATATAGACACACACACACACACTTCATTCGAACAGCCCTTGATACCGAAATAATTTTCCACACCGTGCATATATCTCCCAGTCCGAAGAGCTCTCTTCTCCTTTTGAAGATATACCTGGAAATACTGGCGAGGACCTGCATATCAGTGAGGCTCCCATACCATTTTCTGCAAACCAGAATGATTGTTGGTCATTCCTTTACCTAAATGTCCACCCCTTCCTTGTGATTTTGAGTCAAACATGGGGTAACAGACTTTAGTACCTCCAATAGACATAGCCCCAAGATCTCCATCTTCTTTGGAATTCACAGAAGACTTTCTCACTCAGGAACCCCTAAGTAAAGCTTCCTCTGCTGAGGTTGCAGATACTTGCAGATGAATACTGTTTTGTTTTTGTTGAATTTTATGCGACGCCATCTTTAATGCAGCCTAATACACTGAAACAGAACTATAACACTGCTGACAGGAGTGCTACCAAAATCACACTGCACACTGAAGTGCACTACAGGTGTTGATGCAGTGCTAATTAACATACTTCACACACACTGAAAAGCAATGCAACACTGCTTCAGGCAGTGTTGAAAACACTACTAATTGCAGTACTTTTGCAGTGTGATTACAGTAACTATAACATAATTCGCACACACTGAAAAAGCAGTGCAAAACTGCTCAAGGCAGTGTTGCTGACAGAACACTGCTTCAGGCAGTGTTGATGACAAAACACTCAATTGCAGTACTTTTGCAGTGTGATTACAGTGCTAATTAACATAATTCACACACACTGAAAAAGCAGTGCAAACTGCTTAAGGCAGTGTTGCTGACGAACACTGCTTCAGGCAGTGTTGATGACAAAACACTGCTAATTGCAGTACTTTGCAGTGTGATTACAGTGCTAATTAACATAATTCGCACACCCTGTATCAGCACTGCATGTACACCAAAGGAGACCTGAAGATGCACTGATTAAACACTGATGGACTGCATTATGAAATGAAATGTGCAGGAAGTGTACAGTGCTACTGTAACACTGAAATAACACCATATAGTGACTATTTGAACACTTCACTTCCCTCTGGGATGTTATGTCTATGGTGGCTCAGTGCTATGGGTTCTTGGTGGCACAGTGCTATGGACTCTTGTTGGTGGCACGTCTGTAGAGGGTATTAAAAGTAACTGTTGTTTGCAGAATGGCTCGCTGCAGTGGCACAGCAAAGCTGAAGAGTTGATTCAGTGTTGTGATCTTCCAGAATCATGCTCCAAGTTTGTTTCTGACATACAGTTGGCGAGCCTTCATTTTTGTGTCCTGTTATGCTCATTATTTTGAGTCCAGCATTAGAAAGAATTGGACTTGTTGTGGAGTGGATGAGACGGTTGGAGCAGATCCGGCTGCTGTGCTCAGACATGTCATCAGAAAGCTTGATGTGTTTTATGGCTGCATAGCGAGATACTGTATGCAACGTACTGTTAACAAGAGGAGAGAGAGAGCAGGGCAGGGCAGACAGGAACAGGAATCAATCAATCAATGTCGCTGAGCACCACGCAGTATACAGTAGGTGCTCAGTAAAAGCTCAGTCAACTGCCAGCTGCTGGTGGAAAGAGGAGGTCTGTGCTGGTTGCTGGCTGGGGTTGGATTCAGGGAATGGGGTGGTGGGTTAGTCCCTGCCGGGAGGGGTCCACTAGACCACCAGGGTATGGTTTACAGTCACAATACAGGGATCAGGGATTGGGTGCAGGTGGGATCCACTAGACCACCGGGAAATTGTAACATTTTATATGAGGGGTTGGGGTACAGGTGGGGGTTACGCTGGACACCAGTGGCAATTTGTTGTTATATTTATTGGTCGGAGTGATTGGGAGGAGACCACTAACCACCAGGAAGATATGTTTTCCTCTAAGCGGGACAGCGATCGGCTGGGGGGACGACTAGCCACCAGGGAGATGTTTTCTTTATCAATGGAATGGAGGTCAGGAAGGGAGGGACCACTGGACCACCAGGGAGAGGTTTTAATTATCAACGTGGTGGCGATTGACAATCAGGGAAGGAGGGCCACTAGCCACCAGGAGATATTTGTTTTCTAAATAGGACAGCGATCATGAGGGAGGGGCTGCTAGCCACCAGGGAAACTTTTTATTATAACAGGCAAGGGATTGGGTGGGGAGGGACTGCTAGCCACTAGGGACACTTTTTTTATTATAGTTGGTGAGGGATTGGGTGGGGAGGGACCACTAGTCACTAGGGACACTTTGTTTATTATATTGGGTGAGGGATTTGGTGGGGGAGGGACCGCTAGCACCAGGAAAATATTTTATTATAGCATGTGAGGGATTAGGTGAGGGAGAGGACGCTAGCCACCAGAAACATTTGGGGTTTACTCTGGCTGGCGATTGGTGGTTGGGAGGTGCCACAATACCTCTGCCAGCCACTAGGTTGTGTGGGATACCACCAGGTCTCATTTGGCAGTATTTGCTCTGCAGCGGACCACTCAAGAGGCCCTTGTGCAGGGCAAATGCTGTGACTCGGGCAGTGCTGATATTCACATCCCTCCCTCATTTGCATTGCGCCCCCTCAAACCCAGTTTGTTGGTGCAAACTGGGATTTTATGAATACCAGCTTGGCACAAAATCCGGTTTGTGAAGTGCATGCCGAGTTTGCACCAAGGCAAAGTTTTGTGACTCGAGCCCCAGATCTTGTTAAGGAGCCATGTGGGGTGCCAATATCCACAGCTGCAGAGTTCCTTAGATTTTAAAATTAGTTGCATGGCTGGCAGGGTGGGTAATAATTTTGTCTTTAGGTTGTTTTGTTTTGTTTTTTAACTTTTAAAACAGCAATAAATACATTGTTTGAGGAGGTGAATTCTGGGTTCTTCTGTGTTAAGTTACAGGTTTGTGATGGTCTATTTCCATGTCCATTTCTTCCAGGATAAATGAACATGAAGATCTAAATGGAATACATTTCTCCCTTTGTATTACAGACTGTAGCATAAAGCTGTCTTAGAGTAGCATTTAGCTCAGCTGAGGACCAATATTCAAAGTTAATTTTTCCCCACTGTCAGCAAGCCAGCTTTTAAATAGTCTCACTACCCAATTTGTTTGTGTCTAGGTAGTTTCTCTTTTCTATTGTTCAAGAGTGGACAGATAAATGCTTAGTTATGGTGACTGGTAGCTTAGCTGAGACTGTGAATTTTGTGAGGAAATAGCATGGCTACTGTCATTAGTGTTGGCCGTACCTCTTCCTCGTTACCAGTTACAGATGACAGCAGTTGAGCAGCCTGCACTTGTTTGGGTGTCACTTTTTGACTCTTGGCTTTAACTATTCATGGATTCACCACAGACTTGAGGGGCACTGATTACTTCCATGGCATCCACAGATTCATTCATTTTGTGTTGCTTGAGCACATATGCAAGAAACACATTGCATCAGCTACCTTCAAAAGCAAGTTATGGAGGTGAGGCAGTGATGTGCTGAATGGCAGCAGTCCGTTCTAGGGCTGTTCTGTGTGCGGCGAATAGAGGAGCATTCTGTTGATGACAGCAGTTAATGAGCATGCCACAATGCGCAAAGAAATTCAGCCATGTCACTATGCAATCAGCTGTTTTGATGCATAATGTGGTGTCCCCATGGTGACCAATTCTCCGTTGGCCTCTCACAGTCCCCACGAAGCTGACAGAAAGCTGCCACCCACCGTTCTGTGTGCCTTCCTGGTAAAACATTTCAATACATTTAAAAAGCTGACGGGTGCCCAATCCCCTGCCGGCATGATCCCTCCCAGTTCATTTGCCGACAGGGTAGCCCAATCCCTGTCAGCATGATGCACCTCCACCTGCATTTGTTGTGTGCTGAGGGGTGCCCAATCCTCCTCGGCTCATGAGGCCCCCCAGCACACTGTATGGTGACAGGGTGCCCAATCCCCAGTTGGCTCCACTGTCCCCCAAACAAACTTCAGGTGCCACGCTGAGAGCCCACCCAGCGTGGCAAAAATCTTATGGCCCATGGGGTGCCCAATCCCCATTGGCTCCACTGCCCCAAACAAACTTCCTGGTGCCACGCTTGGAGCCCACCCCAGCGTGGCAAAATCCCCATCATCTTTGTAAAAAAAAAACACCTAGAAGAAAAAAAGATCCCTCGTTGATTCCCTTTCCCCACTCCCCCAACCCACACCCACCCTCTGCATACCCCACCTCCCACACCCTATACTTACCTCCAGAGCCCAGCGATAATTTTCGGTGGACCAGGAACATGTCTGCACTCTTCAAAGCTGACCACGAACTGAAGAAATGCCGGTAAGCTGTATAATGGCATACATTTTTTTTTTACTTAGGTGCATATCTCAGCCATTCTGAAATTTTTCACCAAATTTTCAACATGGGGTTCTTGGGACCCACTTCATGAACTCAGTCACTGTCATTTTGTTATTCGGTCCGAAAGGTGATTTCCGGTCACTATGCGGAACCACCTGTCGGGACTGGTCAACAAAATGACAGAGTCACAATTCATGAGGTGAGCCCCCAAAACCCTATGTTGAAAATTTGGTGAAAAATACCCAAAATGACTGTTTTATGAGTGTGCATCATGCAGTTCCCACGCACGGTCGTAACTTGGAGCATTTCTAATATTTTCACTCCAGATTTTCAACACTGCCATTTTTCCCACCTTCTTATGAACAGTACAGCTGTCATTTTCACATCTATCCTGAAATGTGTTTTGCATATTAGCACATATTGGCGCCTGTCGGTGTCTGAAATCAATGTTCAGGATACAGTAAGAAAATCACTGTGACACTGCTCATTAGGTAGGCCCCAAATACCCTATGTTGAAAATTTGGTGAAAATTCCCAAAAAATGACTGTTTACTGGCGTGTGTTTCTCAAGTCCTCACATGCCGTCGTAACCGAGCATTTTTAATATTTTCACTCCAGATTTTCCACAAAGCCATTTTGCCACACCTCCTTATGAACAGTACAGCTGTCATTTTCACATCTCACCCAAAATGTGTTTTAGCACATGTAGCGCACAGTGGCATGGTTGGTGTCGCGAAATCAATGTTCGGGACAGATTAAGAAAATCACAGTGACACTGTTCATGAGCAGAGATCTTAAACTGGCTATGTTGAAACTTGGTGAAAAAAGTCCATAAAATGACTGTGTTACGAGCATGCATTGTGTCATTTCCACGCACCTCAGTAAGTTCACAAATTAGTAATATTTTCAGTCCAGATTTTCAACATTGGCATTTTCCACCTCCTTATGAACAGTACAGCTGTAATTTTTCACACCGTGGCAAAATGTGTTTCCGCACTTCCAGCGGAACAGCAGGGTCACTGTGGAAATCAGTGTTCGAACAGATTAAGAAAATCACAGTGACACTGTTCATGAGCAGAGGTCCCAAAATGCCTGTGCTGAAAATCTGCTGTAAAAATCCCCAAACAAATTACATTACAGCTGTCGTTGCACAGTTTCCACACCACTCAACTTCACCAGTTTTTATATTTTCACTCCAGAGTTTCAACATTGCCATTTTTACAGCTCCTCGTGGAACGGTATAGTTGTCGTTTCATCCTGTTCGAAATGTGTTTTTCGCACCTGTGGCACCAAATGGTGCAGTCGCTGTGCAATATAACATTTCGACTAATGAACTGATAGTGTCACTGTTCATGCGGTGGTATTACAAAAAGCCCATGTTGAAAACTTGGAGTAAAACTACCAAAAAAGTCCAGGGTGTAAGAGTTTTTGACCATAATGCCTACCCTGAGGGACTGATAGGCGTCAGGGGTGTGGCTTGGGAGTGTCAACAGTAATGCTCATGCCATTCCACCCCCACCCTGCAGCCAGTGACAGGCATCGAGATGCACCTTGGGTTCTTTGGCCCCAGAGTTCACCCCATTCTCCTATACTGCACCCATTTCAGCATATTTCCTTATGGAATGAGGTGAGTAAAGCCCAAACACCAAAGGCACACCTTGACACTTGTCAGTATCTGCAGGGCAGGGTCAGGCGAAATGTCATGACCATTATGGTGACGACCCAAATGCACACCTCAATGCCTGTCCAGCTCTGCAGGGTGGGGGTGGGGTTGGTGTCAGTACAATACTTCACTGCCATTCCTATACTGCATGGGCCCAATTCTCATGGGGCCTGCATCTGGCATAAGCTGTGGCAAACAGCAGCTTGCACCACTGTATTGCGCCAGGGACCCTGCACCTGATTCAGGTACAGAAGGGGCCCCACGCTAACTCCACGCTTGTGCTGGCCCGGAACCCTGCAGCAAACTCCTGGCACACCGTACAGATCCACCACAGGCCACCAGAGACTAACATAGGACCCCGTCCCACCAGGTAATGGTGTCCTCCCACCATGTTCGGTGCAACTGGCTCCTGGCCACGGAGGTGAGTGGTGGGATTTTCTGGGCGCGGGGAGCAATCGGAACTGGTGTCACAGGGCATAGGCACCAACTGCTGGGGCATGGGTGGGCACTGTACTACCTTAAGTTGGTGCTGCAGTAGCACCAATGGGTGAGCATTAGGGGATCGGGGCGCTGCCAGTATGGGCAGCATCAGGACAGGGGTACCGATGTGGTACATAGGTGGCATCGGGAGCTGTGAGGGTGCCACTGGACCACTAGGCAGGGGCCTGCACGCGGGGTGTATGGTGAGTGGACCGTCACCCATGGTGTGCCGCAACAGGCATGTCACCCAGGAGGATGTCCAAGTCCCTCACGCCTGCCCTGGCTGACCTAAGGGCATTTAAATTTCTCCCACTAGGTGATGTCTGTGAATTGCAGGATGCGACTGCGTCGGCCGCAGTCCCCTACCGCCATGCCGCTGTGCATTGTAGGGCAGTTGCAAGCCCTGTTTGGGGCAGGTGGCTCTGCAGTCAGCGTGAGCCATCTTTGTGACTCGCACAAAGAGGCGGTCATGAATGTAAGTTGCACCTTGCACCATATCTGTTCAGCGAGGCACCTTTGCGTCCAATGAAGGGTTTTGAGAATCGAGCCCATCTGTCTAACTCCTGCACTTCCACTGCTAATACCAGCAAGCAACCATTCATCACTGACAAATGCCCATAAGAAGTTCACAGGTGACCAGTGGGAAGCTCATTAATTAGGAACAGGCTGCATCTCTCCTGTCTGCAATGCAGTGTTGAGGGTTCAGCAAGCTCAGCCCTGGCTAATGTACAAAGACTTTATCACATTTCTTGTGAGTCTTTCTTAAACGTGTTTTATCTGTTTATGGAGTGCACCTGATTTAAGGCAGAAATTGAAAGCAAATAGTTATAGTAGCAGAGCCTCCAACACACACACTCCCCAGAAAGCTGCTTAAAAGCCTGCAATTCATTCAAATCAATTCCATTTTCTTACTTAGTTAGGGTTCAATGCCAACAAATGTAAAATCATGTACCTAGGGCATAGGAACCCCGATGCTAAGTATAGGATGGGAGGTACTGATACTCACTAGACATGAAAGGGTCCTTGAGGTTATTATATCAGAGGACCTCAAGGTGGCAGTACAATGTGACAAGGCTATGGGTAGGGCAAATTGGATTCTGGGGTGCATAAGAGTGGCATCTCCAGTAGGAGGAGGAGGAGGGATGTGGTATTGCCATTGTATCACTCCCTGGTATACCCCCAGCTGGAGTACTGTGTCCAGTTTTAGAGTCCACATGTCAGAAAGGACATAGGGTGGAGGTTTTCCAGAAGAGGGCAACTAAAATGATTCAGGTTTTCACGGCAATCCCAACAAGGAATAGGCTGAAGAATCTCAACATGTACACTCTGGAATAGAGGAGGGTGAGAGGTGACATGATCAAGACCTACAAAGTACTTCACAGGGGTAAACAGAGTACAGTTGGGGAATGTCCTTCAAATGAGGATTAGCACCCAAACCAAGGGGCATACAATGAAGCTGGGGGGGAGTTCAGGATAGATGTGAAGAAATATTTCTTTACTGAAAGGCGGTAGTCACCTTGAACAGAGTGCCAGGAGAAGTGGTGGAGGCTAATATGGTAGGGGCATGGCGCATGCATGTGATAAACCTAGGGGTAGATTAGAAAAAGCGAAGGAGGGGTCAATGGAGGTCAATAGGGCTATGGAGGTGGAGTAGGTTCAAGTTCATTGCAGGAAAAATCCATTGAGCAAGCTTATTCTGAGGAGGTCCTGATGGATGCAGGAGAATAAGACATACAGTATGATATACAGGTGGGAGTTACAAGTAGGTAGAGAACACTTGGGAAGACTGGGTGGGCTGAGCAGTCCTTTTCTGCTGACAAATTCTAAGTTTCTATGGCATCATGTGTTCATTAGGTGCAGTGTTTATTTAAAGTTGGGCCTACCATACATCCAGATGTAAGTGCAAATTCACCTTGTGAAGAATACAGATGCCAAAACTCCACGGTCTGTTTAAAAGTACTTTTCTTTATTTTATGGTGTACAATCAACAGCTGCTGACCACAACTCCCTTCCCTTGCTATCCACAATCACACAACAAATTGTCCTCCTAATGCATTTCTCGCCCTTATAGGATGTTAGTGTTGTATCACGCTTTAATTACATTACTTGTTCTACAGCCCTGCACAGCAAACCTAGATGCAGCCCAGAACTGAATTATTCGATATCCAGATGTAAGGCACAGTATATTACCAAATTAGATGCAGCCCACTTACAGTACAATAAACAGAACCCCAGTGCTTCAAGAAGCCTTTACTATTCATAAGGCTGCTTAAAGAGCTGGGGTTCTATTTGCAGTGTCCACACCGGTATGCTGATCTTAAAATTGACATTGCATCTGAATGAGTACTTGATTCTTGCTCACTCCATTTCTTCCCCACTTTGAAAGCTGCTTGTCTTGAGTTAGTTTTGGGCTGGCAGCACCTTGCCTGTGTTGGAAGATGACCAGTAAGCGGCACTGAAAGATGTCAGACTTCACAGACTGTGAAGGCAGCTGCTCACCCACCATCTTGGCAAGAAGAAGGCTGCAGCTGTGGCCACCGATGACTGTTGGGGTGTGGGGATGGGGACCAAAGGGACAGACATAAGGAGCTAAAGTCATAATAAAAATTATGAGACCTTCACCAGCTTTCCAAAATGCTTACCAGTAAAAGAACACTCTATAAAGTTTTTCAAATGGCAACACAATCTGGTGAGCCCTCTGTCTGCCGTCTGAAACAAGGCATCAACCAACGTAAAATTGCCTAAAGAAGGCAGTGTGGTCATGTGGTTACTGAAATACTGGAGATTACAGATTTTTAAGAACAAAAGAATATCACACAGAAGCTGGCACATGTGTCTATAGCAGCTGTCTCCTGCTTCTCAGTAGCTATATTTATACCCTTGAGGTACTTGAATATTTCTATCATATCCCTCTTTCCTCCTTTCTTCCAGTGAGTACATATTGAGGTCCCTTAATTTCTCCTCTTAAGTCTTGTGTTGCAAGCTCTGTGCCATCTTATTCGCCTTCTCTGGACCATATCCAGCCTGTTAATATCCTTACAAAGGTGCGATCTCCAGAACTGCACAGAGTACTCCATGTGAGGCCTGACCATGGTTTTATATAATGGCATCATACCTCCCTCCTTATGCTGGTGATACCCCTACCTATAGCCCCAGCATGTCATTGCCCTCACAGCCCTTAGCACTTTGACATTTTCAGGTCATCGAAATAAGAACCTCAGGTCCCTTTCCTTCCTTGTGACTGTCAGCATCCCCCACCCATCCTGTAACTTTCCCAGAGTTTCTGTGTCCCAGGTGCATAATTTTTCACTTTTTGAATTAAACTTCAGTTGCCAGTCCTCAGACCACTTTTCAAGCTTCCCAGGTCCCTCCTCATTTTCTCCACCCCTTCTGGGGTATCCACTGTGTTACAGATCTTGGTGTCATCCATAAACAGGCAGACCTTTCCCTTCAGCCCTTCTGCAATGTCACTAATGAAGACATTAAACAGGACTGGCTGCAGGACCAATCCTGCGGCACACCACTGGTCACCCCTCTCCCCAGACTGCACCCATTTACCACCACTATCTGCCTCCAGTCTGTTAGCCAGTTTCTAACCCAGTTTACCACCCTTTCCCCATGCCCAGCCTACCCAGCTAATTTATCAGCCTCCTATGTGGGACGGTGTCAAAGGTTGACTGAAATCAAGGCACGTGTTCTCCACTACCCCACCCTGATTTACTTTCTTTGTCACCTAGTCAAAGAGATCAACCAGATTTGTCTGACATGACCTCCCACTGTGAATCCATGTTGCCTATGGTCCTGGGCTCTGATGGCTTCTAGATGCCCCACTGTCCTTTCTTTAAGCAATGTCTCCATGATCTTCCCCCTACTGAGGTGAGGCTGACCAGCCTATAGTTCCCGCCTCCTCCCTGCTGCTGGATTTGTGTAGAGGGACCACATGTGCCTCCTCCAATTCTCTGGTACCACTCCTGTGTTGAATGACTCAGTGAACATGGCTGCCAGAGGTACTATCTCCCTTCACAGTTCTCTTAATATCCTTGGGTGTGTACCATCTGGTCCCATCGCTTTGTTCACCTTCAATTTAGTCAGCTCCTGCAGGAATTCTTCTGCCTGTGAATGGACTATTGTCCACCTCTTCACTGCCTTGGCAACTGTTGTGGCCCTTGCCCTCCCCTCTTCTGCGAATACTGAACAGAAAGACACAGTGATGTCTTGGGGCAGGGAAGGCACATGATAGTTCTTAGGCATGGTACTATCACTTCCAAATACCTAAACAGCACATATAAGCAACAACATTCAGCCATTGACAAATGCTTGTTCTCCTGGCTGTTCATGTGGAAACAATAGTCTCCTGCAATACAGATGGCAGCAGCTGCAGAGACTGATCTGACTGGGGAGTGAAGTCAGCTGATTCTCTGGTGGCTGCAGTTTGAATGTTTCCTATCAAAGGTATGGTGGTTGTAGGTGACACAAGCAACAACAGACAGATGGCTTGAGTATATTGGGATGTCAGTAACTGGAAAGTTACTAATGTAGCAAATTACCCATATTTGTCTGACAAAAGGATCAACTGGGGATGTAGTCAGCCATTGTTGTGGTATCATTCTCTTAGCGACCTTTATTTATTTATTTAATTATTGTACCAAGTACATCTCTGTGAGTCCTGACTGCATGATCTGACAGCAGGTGTGTCAGTTTTGTACTGGGGTTGACAGTGCTGTGATTTACAAGATCAGGTGATGTGGTACACTCTGCTACATGTGGCAGGATCTGCCTGGCATTTCTAAGAAAACAACGCTTGGCACAGCAGCCAATCACAGAGCTGGTTCAACTCATTACTATGTACTTAGGTTTGGTTATTTTTATTGACCAGGAAAGCACTAGACAAATATATACCTATTTTCAGGATTGACCCATAAGGTTACAAAGTAGAGAAAGACAAGACAATGTCACTATTTACAGTAGTACATAAATTATGGGAAACAATGGAACAATTTTATAGCTGAGGCGCAAGGTCAGAATACACAAAATCACTATAAATAACTCAAAGTAAGTAAGCTGATATAGGAAGACTAAAAGATTTCAGATACCAAAAGTACATCATAAAA
This sequence comes from Neoceratodus forsteri, assembly GCA_016271365.2. NCBI lineage: Eukaryota > Metazoa > Chordata > Ceratodontiformes > Ceratodontidae > Neoceratodus > Neoceratodus forsteri. Next base: position 33,141,362 of record CM057456.1, read on the forward strand.
TGAAGCTTGATAATGAGGAATTGCCACCATGACTGTTTGTTGCTTGTGCTACCTGTAACCTGAATTAACACTGTCACACTGTTTATTCTCTTGTGCTATGTAATCCTGGGTCGCCCTGAAAGGGACCGCCAGAGCTCAGTGGGCTTACTCAGTCACCAAAAATTTTATAACTAAATAAATAAAATAATTGCTGGTTTCCCTTTTTGCCACAAGCAATTATATAAAATAAGAGATGCATGTAGTGGCCACGGTCCAATTACATTTCAGTGCAGTCTGGGGTTGCCTTCATTTATTTACCTAAATATTTATTTCTGTGTTTATTCCAGCTATCTGCCGAAAGTTAAGTTTTTCCCTGGCAGTTAATCTTTTTCAAACCACTTCTCAGAAAGTGTCCAAATGGTGGTTCAGTCTCTGCAGGCAAGAAAAGGCAGCCAGCGGTCTGAGCGTAAAGCTGAGACTGGTGCATGCTTGGAGCAAGGGAAGCCTGGTGCATGTTTGTCATTATAAACACTCCTTTATAATAGCAATTATACCACGGGTTTCCCTATGGAAAAAAGGAAAACCGGTTATTATAACATCCTTACACACATTATGAATGTGCAGGAAGAAGTTGAATTGGGAGTCAGAGTGACCCCAATGTATTTAATGGATTGAACAGGCAGGATGGGTGAGCAGTCAGCACAGTGGCAAAAATTAAGCAATAAGGTATTACCAAGGGTTATGTTAATGGTCTTTTAATCACCTTCTGGGGTGTACTGTGGCACGAGGTGTAGCAGGTGCCACATGCCTAGGGTGATTAACTGACCATTAACATACTCCCTGGGAGTGCCTTATTGCTATTATAATAAAAAATGTTTTTAAGCAGTGTTAAACCTTGTTCAGCATACGGCTAAGCTCTACATGTATGTTAATAAAGATTAACATAAGGGTGTTAGAATGTTTGCAGCCAATCAGAAGCTCCATTTCTCAGACCCTTTATATAATACATACTGAACAACATGGCAATCTAAGGTATACACTCAGAGAGGTAGGTAACAGTAAGGCAGGTAAATAACAGTAAGGTAGGTCAACTGATAAAACAGAAGCAGGATTATGTCTGAATCTTGTATTTGGAAATGCTTTGCTGGATATTGGATAATCACTTAGATTCTTTTGGTGGTGGAAGGGGTTAAAGAGCTAGCAGTGCCAAAACAGCAAGCAGAATATGTTACTAATTGTTAAAGTTGCCAACTGCTACTTTTCTTTCTGACTAGTCTTCCTTTTCCATTTGCTCATTAGAAAGGTTTCAACATTATGGTATTGTATTGTATGGTATTACGACATATGAAGCACTGGCAGAAAAACCTAGAATCTATCAAGTCTGCCAGTGTGCAACTCTCAGTAACTTTTTACTGCAGCTGCCCCCATTCCCAATCTGTCACCCCATCCTTATTCCTGCCTCCGTTCTTTTTGTTCATACCGTCCCTTTGACTCTATCCCAGCTTTTTAAAACTGTTCACTGTCCTCAATGTGATCTGCTCCTCCGGTAGTTTGTTCAACCCTTCCACCACCCTTTCTATAAAATAATGCCTCCTTATTTCCCTCCTGAATCTTCCCCTTCCAACTTCAGACTGTGACCCCTCATACCCTCCCCCAAGCAGAACAATCCCACTGGCTTAAACCTGTTTATGCCTTTTAAGTATCTGAAGGTCTCTATCATGTCCCACCCTCCCTATTATCCTCTAGGAATACATGTTGAGCTCCCTCAATCTCTCCTCTTAGGGTTTGTCTCCCAGACCTGGGATCATCTTTGTCACCCTATGTTGCTCATCTTTTAGTAATCTAACGTTTGTTTTAGGCATGGGCATCACAACTGCACACTGTACTCCAAGTGTGGTCTTACCAGTGATCTGTACAGTGGCAGGATGACCTCTTCCCTTCTAGAGGTGACTCCCTGGCTATGCACCCCAGCCTTTGATTGGCCCTTGCTGCTGCCCACTGACACTGTGCGATACCTTCATGTCTCCAGTGACTAGTACCCCTAGGTCTTTCTCTTCCTCAGAAATAGATACCTGCACTTCCCAGCCAGTAGATGGTCTTGGGGTTTCTGGTTCAGAGGTGCATGACCTTGCACTTTTAGCATTAAACCCCAGCTCACACACCTGACCAGTGCTCAGGTTTTGCGGATCTTCCTGAGTTCTTGTCTCCCTTCCTCACTGTCCACTATCACACATATCTTTATGTCATCACAGAACAAGCTGATCTTACTCTTGATTGCATCAGCTATGTCCCCAATAAAGATGTTAAATAAAGCAGACCTAGCACCGAGCCTTGGGTACCCACTGGTCACGGGCCTTCATTTTGGAGCTTCTCCACTCACAATTGCCCTTTGCTGTCTGCTCTGCAGCCAGCTAGTAAACCATCCCAGCTCTCCTCGGCCCCAGGTTTCTCAGCTTGCCCAGCAACTTCCTATGGGACACCGAGTCAAAGGCCTTACTGAAGTCCAGGTGCAGGACATCCACAGCATGGCCCCCATGAACTGCCCTTATGACCCAGTCAAAGAAGTTGATTAGGTTAGTCTGACAGAATCTACCTGAGACGAACCTGTGTCACCTTTCATCCTGGAGACCATTTTATCCAGAAAGATTATCAATCTCTCCTTAAGAATGGTCCCCATTAACTTTCCCACAATGGAAGTCAAGCTTACCGGTTTATAATTACCCAGTTCATCTTTAGGTCCCTCTTTTGGAGGGGCACCATGGTGAGCCATCCTCCCCATGTACCCTGTACCTGATGGATGTGATATAAAGAGCAAAATTTTACCTGAAGACTGACATAACTAGCTTTATAAAATGAGGTATAAAAGCTGGCCAAGTGAACAACTTCATTGGTTAAAACACAGCACCTGACCATTGATTATTTACCTAGAAATTATACCGTTTGTAACTAACCTGTCATAATCGACCTAGCAACAACTTAACTAAATGAAAATAGAAACCTTTTTCCACTAAAATAAAACCTTCCACTTTTTAAACACAAAAACCCAGAACAGGGCATAATAAATTTCTTCAAAATAAATGCAGTTCCAGGGTTCATTCAAAGACACATATCTTTTGTTATCAAACTCACCTCTTCTACCCAGCAACAACCTAAAATAAAACCTTTTCCATTAAAAATTTTTTCCATTTATAAGCACAATAGCCCACTCCAGGGCATGGGTTTCTTCAAATTAATGCACTTTCTGGGTGTATTGCAAGTCACTCAGCCATTGGCCTCATGCTTTTCAATTCACCCTGGGCATACAATAATTCTCTGGAAATGCATGCCCTGTTGTGGTATTGCAGACCTATTACACTTCATACCTCATTGGCAATGTGGCATCACTCATTGCCTCATTTTCATTTTTATTTTGAGATAAAGCAAAGAGCAAGTATACAAAATATGTGGCATCACAAGTGACCAATCACCAACTTATATAGAGAATAATTAACCCGTCACTGTGAAGAACAATCTAATAACTCCACACTGAGTTAGTGTGGTGACACAATAAGCATGAGGTGAAGTTTGAGTGCCATAATAATGTCACCAGACTAACAAGGCATGGAGTTATCAATCAGTTCTTTACGTGCGGTTTGTAATGTATATAATACAAAACTAATGTTTTCCAATACAAAATAAAATAAATACACAGTCTTTGAGTAGATAATGCTTGTGGAGTGTTTCTTCAGTTGTGAGGAGTCATTTTGAGACTGTTCATAATTTCAGATGTACTGCAGCTGTGTGAACTAGCTCGTGCTCCAATCCATTGGTTTGGTTGGTTGGAACACAACACTGATTAATGCAACTGCAAAAGAAATAATTCACATTCTTAACCATAAATTATTTAGTTGAATGTTCCAACCTGTGAATTACAGTGTTTGGAAAACACCTGGGAAACAGGCTTATTGTGTACTATAAAGAGACAGGAAAGCATATGCGCACACTGTTGCAGGGCCGAGTGTGATGTCAGGGTGGCCAGTCCTCAACACAGGAACTGTCCAAACAAGAAAGATCCCGACTCCAAAGGATCCACTGTAAATCGTTTAATAGTCCACAAGCACTGATGCAAAGTGACGTTCAGTTTATTAACTGAAGCTGATGTAGTACAAAAGACAAAGGCGCATTTATTACGGAGAAGTAACGATCTGCCACCGGACCAAACTGCCCCAGTGCTACATTCATTACAGCTTTGTCAGGGGCAGTGGCAGACATGGGGGCTAAGGGACTGAAGCTCCAGCTTGTGAAATTGCCATTAGTTAAGTTGGGGTCGGCAGCAGCAGTTTTCTTTCTTTCAAGTTTAATCAGTTGCTGCTGCTGCTGCTTTCCTGATTTAGCTAACAGTCCATTCAGGTGACAAGTGGTGACTTATCTCCTGACTCTTAGTAGAGAAGCTTTAAATTTTCCTTCTGTTTCTTGAATCCTCGATGAGGTTGTCCTTTCCACCTCCACCCATGCCTTCTAACTGGTGAGCTGGCTCACCCAGAGCTATAGCTCCATCAGTTACTGCTGGTATGGGTCCCAATGTGAGACTGCCTTTGACCCTGTGCTGATCCAGCTCAGCCTGCAGGATCCTATTCTGGGAGTCCAGGTTGCATTGCATCTTGCTGAGGGTGTCGCGCGGGGGCCTTTCATTTGTCCCAGTATGATGAATGCACTGATTCTGGCCACCATGAAGTTAATGGTTTTCTTGATGTACCTTACAGAGCAGAACACTTTAAAAAGAAAGGCAAAGACATAATACAAATAAAAGAAGTCCCATACCTAAAGGAGGAGATGAAACTAATGCCAAACCATTGGAAGCTTCGCTAAAACTACGTGAAGATAAGGAGATTGGAATGCACTCGAGCACTGTCCACTGCATGACCTTTCCCTTTCACTGGCTCATAGCCCCACAGCTCCGCCCCCACCCCCAAACAAAAAAATGTGTCTGGCAAGAACAGCAGCACAGCTGCTAAAACAAAACAACAACAGCAACAATAAACAAGCATTTGTCAATGCTGAATGTTGCTTGCTTGTATGGCTTTTTAGGTACAGTATTTGGAAGTCATTGGAGTGCAAACAGTGAAAGTACCGTGAACTTAATGAAAAGGAATTCGCAGAACGACGCCTAAAACAGTCATTTTAGGAATTTTTCACCAAATTTTCAACATAGCCATTTTAAGACCTCTGCTCATGAACAGTGTCACTGTGATTTTCTTAATTTGTCCCATACATTGATTTCGCTTTACCGACTCGCCATTGTGTGCTACATGGGCAGAAACACGTTTTGGGTGAGATGTGAAAATGACATCTGTACTACTCATAAGAAGGTGCAGTAAAATGACAATGTTGGAAATCTGGAGTGAAAATATTGAAAATTCGCGAACTTCTGACGTGCGTAGGAACTGCACAATGCACGCCTGTAAAACAGTCATTTTTAGGAATTTTTTCACCAAATTTTCAACTTAGCCATTTTAAGATCTCTGCTCATGAACAATGTCACTGTGGTTTTCCTAATGTCCCATACATTGATTCCTTTTGCAAACTGCACCATTAATGCGCTACATGAGGAAACACGTTTTGGGCAGGATGTGAAAAATGACAGCTGTACTGCTCATAAGGAGGTGTGGTAAAATGGCAATGTTGAAAATCTGGAGTGAAAATATTGAAAAATCATGAACTTCTGATGGGTAGGAAGTGCGCAATCTTAACATAAAACAGTCATTTAGAATTTTTTACCAAATTTTCAACGCAAACTTTTTGAGAGCCCACCTTATGAACACTGGCAGTGTCGTTTGTTAATCAGCCCCAAAAGGTGATTTCACACAGTGGCTGCAAAATCACCCTTCGGGCCTGATTAACGCCATGAAAGTGCAAGAATTCATGAGGAGGGGTCCCAAAACCCCATGTTGAAAAATGTGGGTTCAAAATTCCCAAAAATGCCTGAGATATGCAACAAAGTTGAAAAACCCTATCTATTGCATTATACAGCTTACCGGCATTTCCTCAGTTCACGGTCAGCTTTGAAGGGTGCAGACGTGTTCCCGGTCCACCGATGATCATCGCGCCGAGCTCCGGAGGTAAGTATGGGGTGAGAGGGGGTGTGGGAAGCAAGTGCATAGTGGGTGGGTGCAGGTGGGGGTGGGAGACTGCAAGGAACTGTTTTTATTTACAGGTTCTTGTTTTTTAATTAAGGCGATGCGGAGCGTTTGCCACGCTGGGGTGGGCTCCCAGTGGCAGTTGAAAGGTTGTTTGGGGGCTGGAGCTGACGGGGATTGGGCACCCCATCGGCTATAACAAGATTTGCCACGCTGGAGTGGGCTCCCAGCGTGGCACCTGGACCCAGGTTTTTAAGGGGGCATGCAGCCGTGGGTGTGAGGGATTGGGGCACCCATTGGCTATAACATTTTTTGTCCGCTGGGGTTGGCTCAGCGTGGCACCTGGACAGCTTTTGTGGGGGTGGAGCCGATGGGGATTGGGCACCCCGCCAGCCATACAGTGTGTGCGTGGGGGAGCGCATCAGCATGCAATATGAGTGCTTGCGTGCATGCGTGTGTGGGGAGAGCTCTGCTCACTGGCGCGACTCTCCCTTTCAACTGTATGCCACTGCATTTTGACTGCTGTCATAGACAGCTGCAGCAGTCATTGGAGAACTGTGGCTGCACCTGCAATCTCACTGACTGAATTGAAGACGGGTGCCACACCTCCAAAAACTCGGATGATGGCACTATGTTTCTTGCACATGCATGCAAGCAACATAAAATGAAAACATTGCACTGATTCTGGGGCCATTCTCATACTGGGTGCCCTGGGCAAGTGCCCTTATTCCAAATGGTTAATCCGGCCCTGGAGGCAACATGGGAGTGAGTGAATCGGGCCATAGTGACAAACTCCTGTCTCACGTGCAAGCCTAGCAACATGGATGTTCAGCTGGCGAGGAGTCTCTAGGCACAGGGAATAAGCGCGGACCTTTGTTTTAGACTACCCATATAACATTTAAACAATTATCACATGCAATTAAAAAAGAATTTTGTTTCTAGGCATGCAGCCAGGCATGCGCCAGTGTGACTGCCGAAACATCATTCTGAATAGCAATAAAAAATCTCTGTATCATACTGCTACAAATAGCTGCATTGTAAGCATTATCTGTAATGTTATAGCTAGATATAGTGAGGAAAAAGATGCAGATACAGTTCTTGTTTTAAATTTCTAGAGATTTTTCTCACCATTCAATAAACGTCTGGGCCACTCACATGTACAGTAGTACACGCTCATTCAAGGACCTAAGTAAGTCATCAGTCAGTATATTTTCAAATAGCAAATCTTACCCAGTGATTATGTGGCAAAATTATGTTTCATATTAAAACAAACCAAACAAAACCCATATAAAACAGTCCATTCTGTTATGCTCATTTACTCAGCACTGTAACAGCACGAGAACCTAGCCACTCGTCACATATGTAAACTATGCAACTGGCACACTGCTCCACTGTTGGGAATTCCTTATTATTAATTAAAATACAGCAGAATCGTGACTAAGGTATAATATACCTATTCTTTTGCCTCAGACCACTGTGTTGAGAAATGCTCTTACTGTAGGATTACGGAGGACAGACACACATAGCATAACAACTGTAAAGCTCCGCTAAAGTAGTGGCTGCTGCGCTCTCATTTTTGATTGGATAGAGATAATTCTTCTAATGGTTCTCCTAGTATTACTATGGCAATCGAGTGCATTCTGCCAAAGTTACCATAGAAATACTATGTAATTGGGAGAACCAATAGAAGATTTTGGTTTCAGTAACCCAGTTGCATGGCAGGCAGGCAGATTGGGAACGCTCCATTGACAGCAGTAGCCGTTGGTTATCTCCATTTTACCGGTGCTCGTTCAGCACAATACATACGTTTGTCAGTGCTGCATTGTATGGTCAAGGAATACATTTAAAAAAGGAATCAGAAAGTGGGGGTAAAATACATTAACCTCTTTGAATAATCCGTTGTGGGGGGGCATGGCTGGCTGCTCTATTTTAGCTACCACTGAATACATGGCTTATAAGGAGAAATGGATACTAAGGCAGTAAATGACAGTTAATTCACATTAGAAACAATCATATTTGGACTTCTGTTGATGATCCAGCTGAAGTGAGCGCCTTCTCACAGAGAGCCCCATACCTCAGCCACAAACTTTTCACCTTTATAAAGGCTAAAACTTCACATCGGGTGACAACTATTTCAGTATTTCTAGATCTGGACTATTACTTTAAAACAAAGAGTCAAAGGACGACCAAAAGATGGATATAGAAATGAAAACCCTATCAAAGAAACATACTCCACTGCCGACTCCAGACTGAACAGGGACTTCAAAAGGATCAAAGCAATTTGTGGGAAAAATTCACCTACTACCCCACAAACCAGTCTTCTTACGGGGACAAATTTATGAAGAAATCAGAGATTTGAAAACAGCCATTACACTACTAGTGGAGAATCTAAATCCATGAGAGGGGCCATAAAAAATCAAAGCGAGACTTATCGATCCAAAAGCAAGAATTTTTTCTTGGAGGACTGGAGAAGTAAAGCCGACCCTGAATTTCCATCTCCTAGCTATAAATACACAAATTGGAGTCAAACTAGAAGATCTAGAAGGTAGATCATGTAGGAATTATATAGTGATCTACAGACTTCTAGAATCTTCTGAAGGGACATGTATCGTGGGGGGGGCACTGCAGAGGTTCACCAGTCTAGGTTAAAGGTGCTGATTTCAAGAGGGCAAACTTTGGGAAAGTGGGGGAAATAGTGGAGAGGGCTTTGTAAGGGGTGGAGGATTTGACAGAAGGGAGGCAATGTGGGGAGGATAAAAGAAACTATTGTAGGGGCCACTGACATCTATGCCAAAAGAGCAAGTAAAATAAGAGAGGAGGAGGAGGAAACCTCTGTGGTATGCTAGAGAAGTAGGAAAAAGGTAAGGACTAAAAGGGAGCTTTCAGGAAGCTCAAGAAAACACAGGGAAGTGGACTGAGTAAAATACCAGATGAGACAGTGAGAAGCCGGGCTAGAGGTAAGGAGGGCAAAGGCAGAGACAGAGGAGCAAATAGCTAGAGGGGTCAAAATGGGATACGACTTTCTTTCAGTATGTAAATGAAAAGAGGAAGACTGGGCAGGGATACTCCAGCTAAAAACAAATGAGGGAGATGCTACAGGGGACAGAGAGAAAGCAGACTTGCTAAACAATTTTTTGCTCAGTGTTCAATAGGGAGGAAGAAGATGAAGGCAGCAGGGCAGGAAAAGAAATGGCAGGGAGGGGAAAAGTGGAGATGAGGCCATTTCTCATGGAGAAATTTTGGGGAACTAGGATGCATGAAAGCGGACAAGGCAATGGGGCGGATGGGGTGCACCCAAGGGTGTTAAGGGAACTAAAGGAGATATTGGCAGTACCATTGGCTACATCTTTCAATCAGTCCCTAGAGACTGGGGTAGCTGAAGACTGAGGCAGGCAAATGTGGTCCTGCTGCATAAGGGGTAAGGAGGAAGTGGGAAACTACAGGCCTGTGAGCTTGACATCGGTGTTAGGAAAGTTCATGGAGAAACTAAAAGGAAGGATCACCAGCTACCTGGAGGAAAGCAGCCTGATAAATCCAAGGCAACATGGTTTTACCAGGGCAGATCCTGTCAAACAAATTTGATAGAGTTTTAGGATGGGGTCACCAAGGAACTGGATCAGGGAGAGTGGTAGATGTGGCTTATTTGGATTTCAGAAAGGCGTTGACTCCATGCCCCACAAGAGGCTGCTGTGTAAAATGGCAGGACTGGGACTGGGGCAGAGGGTAGTTAAATGGGTGGGAAACTGGCTGGGGGACAGGAGGCAGAGGGTCATAATAAATGGAGTGGCATCCGAGAGGGCAAGTTCACAAGCGGGTCCCTTAGGGATCAGTGCTGGGGCCACTATTCAATATATTTTAGGGACATTGGGAGGGCCTTGAGGGAGGTGTGAGCATGTTTGTGGATGATATCAAAATCTACAATAGGAGTGGCCGCCCAGTGGTGTAGAGGGCTGAGGCACTGGCTTTACCCAACCACGCCAGTGACCCGGGTTCGGAATGGACCCGGAAGCTGGGGGTTGGCAGGGGAGGATAGGATCATGTCTGGAGGGACTGCTCGCCTATCCTGGGTGAGGTTGGGAACGATCGCCGGGCAGTGGCCCCAGTGGAGACTGGAGGTACCACGTGAGCAACGCAGTGAAGGGGACCTAGAAAGTGGAAATGCCGCCTGGTGGCCGCCAGATGACAGTTCTCTGTCCGCCAATGCCCCCGAGCCTTGATGAGCATCCTTCCTCAGCAGCATCCCTGGGCCTTATTGAGTAGTGCGCCGAACTCCCCACTGGTGCCTTCCCCACGGAGGAGAGGGACCCGCCCAGTGAAGGGTTATGTCTGGGATATCCTGGGGATAGCTGTGATGTGAGGATTGGAGAGCTTGGGCAGGGCTAGAGGGGATTGAAGCAGGACTTGTTGGAGCCCAAGGAGTGGGGTCACCAGGAGAGAGGAGGGGAAATCTACAATAGGCTGGACACACAGGAAGGATAAAACAGATGCAGAGGGATTTGGGAGGCTTGAGGCATGGTCAAAGAGGCAGCTTGTATCCAATATAGAAAATGTAAAATCATGCATCTTGGCTACAGGAATCGGAGGGCAGAGTACTGTATGGGGGCAGAGATCTGGGGTGACAGAACAGGAAAGGGACCTAGGCATCAATATATTGGGGACCTGAAGGTGGAAAGACATGCAGGAGGGCAGTGGCAAGGGAGTGGAATGCTGGGATGCATCGAAGAGGAATCACCAGTAGAAATAGGGAGGTCATAATATCCTTGTACACCCATCTAATTAGACCGCGATTTAGAGTACGGAGTCCAGTTCTGGAAACCATACTCAGGAAGGATGTGGGAGGCTAGAGCGGTTCAGAGGACAGCGACAAAGATGATGAAAGGGTTAAGCCACCTATACTATGAAGAAAGGCTGAGAGAGCTGAACATGTACTCCTGGAACAGAGGAGGAGAGGGGACATTATCGAGACCTTCAGGTACCTTAAGGGTATAAACAAGGTGTCAGTGGGGAGCATCTTCCAGATGAAGGGAAATTAGAGGACAAAGGGCATGGCCTGCAGGTGGACGGAGGGCAGTTCAGTGGTAACACTAGGAAATACTATTTCACAGAGAGAGTGGTGGAAAAGTGGAACAGACTTCCAGAGGCTGTCATTGGAGAAAAGAAACAGTGGAGAGGATTCAAAGAGCATGGGACAACCACAGGGTGTTGAGGGAGGCACAGGTCCAAGCAGATAGCTGGACAAATGGGCAGACATGGTGGGCCTTGTTTCGCCCTTTTCTGCCGCCACACTTCTATGAATCTATGAATCCTCTGCATTTGGCACAAGTGTTATGGGAAAATTTAGCAGGGCAATCACCCAACAGCTCTTCATATGCAATAGAAAGAGCCCACAGATCAATGATACCGCCACCTGCTAAAGAAGATCCCCAAGACCTTTTATAATCCATTTTTTAATTATCTCGATAAAATGCATGTGATAAAAAAATGTAAACAGTTCTTAGATTCATCTTGGGACGGTAAAAAATCACATTGCAGGACCTTCCACTGGAGGTCAGACAAAGAAGAATGAAACTTTTCTCCCATTGTGAATAAGTTAATCCTGGCCGGAGTTAAATTTAGAATCATTTATCCAGCTAAACTGTCCATTCAAAAAGATGGTAAAGCTTATTCTTTGAATCTCCCAATCAAGCTCACCAGCACTTAGTCCGGATATTCCCCAACTCTTCAAGGCTGACTGAAAGTTCTTCAAACACCGGACATTTATTCACTACTTTTAATTTATGCGGAGTATATTAAAAGCTTGAGTGCTGATATATAGCTCTATAAAGAAAAGGACTGCTCGCACTGGGGAGAGTTATCTTTAACTCTTGTGGTAAAATACCGAGGTTCAGAGAAGATCCCCGCTCATTCTGTTTTTTTCTTTTTTAATATTATGGGCTAATTAAGTTTACTTTGAGCAGTATAGCTTAGTTTTACTGTCATTTGAAAGGTTTAATGTAGGTGAATAGGAAGTTTTAATATTGTTGCTTATTTGTATAGGCTAGTTCTCCGTGGTTTCCAGAACTTTCTAAGAACTGAGGTAAGAAACAGCTATTTTTTTCTGTTGACTCTCAGCATTATATCAGTAGTCTGACTCTTCAGCTGCACAGTTGGAATTACTAAAGTCCTTAGTTCTGAAAGTTAGTTATTTTATTAAGCTAAGCTACTTTACACTATTTTTAAGATTTCACTGATGTTACTACAGTGGCTAAAAAGAATTACTATAGAGACTCGGATATGACTGTACACTGCAAAGGGATTAAGTCGCGTTATTTGAAGAATGGGTCATAAACATTAGCTTTTATAATCCTCTATTATTCTTAATTTAAGATGGGGTCATTTCTAGATTATTTGTTAAGTCATTATTTAAAGTTCGACTTAGGTTTAACCTTTGATCGAGTGCCGAACACATTAATCAAAGTTCAATCCTGGTTTACATAGAGGATGAGTGTATGGGCAACAGTGAACAACAACACTGTTGTTCATTTAGAAGGTTTTCGTTGGCATGAAAACCCTAGAAATGAACTCAGTGTTGTTGTTCACTGCTGCCCATGCACATCTTTATAGTGTATGTGCAAAAGTAACAACAAAACAACTTGTGGATTTTTTCGCTGTCACGCTTTGATGTCGGGAACCCCCGCCAAGACTGTGTTAGTGACAACTGAGCTCTTACTCTGGTCCACATTTTAAATTAAATAATTTGTCACTTATGTGTGCCAGCTAACAAAACAAAATAGCACTTACTTTTAAATTAAGACATGCTCCAGTGCCTATGCTGAAGTGCCGTGGCCATTTTGAAGACAAATACCGGTAGCGATTTGCACGCAAGCAACGTGGAAGAGCTGTTGTACCATCGATGTGACGCACTCCACAATGGTACAACAACATCGCACGCCACATCGATGGTACAACAAGATTAGGAAACGCTAGATTTTCAAGCAACAGAGTTCTAACATACACTATATAGAGGATAATGGATGGGGATTTATTGATAACCATGCTGTAATTGCTTCCAGAGGTTACTGTGACAATGTAAATCTCGAGAGCTTAAGTTTGAGAGGTTTCATAGTTGTCATGGTAACCCCCGGAAGCGCCTTTAGCGAGGTTATCGATAAATCCTCATCCATTATATTTTATAGTGTATGGACTGAAAATGTAGATGTTTCTTACTAAGTTTCCATGGTGTCTCTCCAGATTAGAGCATCTCTCACCGCTGCTGTCCATTGTGCGCTGCTTGTGTAAAGAATGCACAGATCCATTCCTATTGTTATGGTATCGATGTGATGTACTAAGAGGGAAGAACAACCTCTTTGATGTCACATCGATACTATAACAGCACTATAAACTTTGCTTAATTGACAAAACAAGGGCTCCCATACATTATCTTTCGATTAACCTGCATTTGAGGGCAGTGAATTTTCACCAGGATTTAAATTTCAACATTAGTAGACTGTAAGAATATAGTTGGATCTTAGTTTATCATTCAAACTAGATCCAAACACTGAGTGTAAAAGTTACCCATGTTTTATTTTCAAAGTATGACAAATACAGGTCACCATGGTGAACTAGATCTAACTTACACCACTTTCAGACCCGAGGAAGCAAGTTTGGTCTACATTTAGAACATTGTTTTATCCTAACTTAAAGTTTGATCTTGGTTTAAACTTATCAAGTGCTGATCATAATAACAAAGTTCGAGCCTGGGTTAAACTTCGATCAACATTTGTTTGGGGTTGTGAAGTTCACCAGGATTCAAAATTTAAAACATTAGCAGATCAGTAAAGAACATAGTTCGATCTTAGTATAAAACTCAAACTGGAGCCAAATGTTTGGTGTGAAAATTTGTCCAGGGTGTACTTTCAAAAATATGACAACCGCAAGTCACCGTGGTCAAGCTAGATCTAATTTTTGATCACTTTCGGACTGGAGGAAGTAAAGAATTTTGAAAATGGGTTAATTTCAAACACGGGCTTGCTACAGGAAATGGTCCAATCCTGGGAGAATTTTCAAACGCCTTCCGAACTTTAAGATTCATTTATTGTTAAGATATATTGTATGATTCGAGGAGGGAACTTTCAATATAGGGGTTCTTTTCTCATTCTGGTCCCTCTTGGTTAAACCACAGTGGCTTTAGACTGACACAAATTATATCTTGAGATGTTTGATAGGTATGGCGGAGTCTCGGGGTGTGGGAGTTCTGAGGGAGGGGCAAGATCGGATCCCTGTCCATGTCATCCCAAAAGTGGAGTCTTGTCCTTTAGATAGGATGTCTCCACTCATACAATTTTATGGGACACAAGTGGAAGTTAGTATAATGTGTGATTTAGATGTGACACTCCTTAAATAAATCTATGCTGTCAGCTAAACATTGAAAAACATCTGGCTGGTTAATTTTCCCCGTGAAATAGGGACATTCTCCTAAGAAGCTGCACCTAAACCATCAAATAAAAAATAAACTACTTTGGACTAAGTTAATTGAAAGATTTCAGGACTCTTCATGATGGTCAAGCTACACCACCCCATAAGGGCTTCTTTTATACTATAATAAACAACTTAACAGGTCAGCAAAACTTGTTAAGGGGACAGAATACATTGAGACCTGAGAGTCAGGTCAAGTTGATAGAAGACCCCTACAATACTTCTTCCTGTTAAACAAGAAAATGTATAAACCAATGATTTTCTTTTAGGATGGGTCTCAGTATAAACTAGTTACTACCCTATAATTTCTCGGAGGAGGTAAGGGAGTCCTCCTGTTAGATAGGGGAATCCTCACTTTTGATTTCCTACATTGCAGAGAACTCAATGTATCACACCTCCAGAAGGGAAGAGGTTTTACTGATAGCATATTCCCTACCTTTATTGAACGATCTATTCACTAATATCCCTGCTAAAAGGGGTAATGAATGGCTGGAGTAACTTATTAAAATCGATGCTATTATACCTCCTTCAAAGGAATAATGTGGAGTTGCCACACCTAAACAGACTTCCTTAGCTTTGCTATAGCTATTATACTGGCTTCCAAATAACTAATTTTATTTACACAACCTTAAAAAGATTTAGAGAGCTGGTTCATGTGTTCTGAGACCTGGACTGTTCTCCTTATCCAGGGCCTGCCCTCTGAGATTCTGCTCTGCCCTATACGCCACTCCAAAATTCTTATATAGAATAGTCTATAGCCACATCTGACATAACAATGGATTTGTATGATATATTATTTATTAGCTTAGTATGAAATAGCTTTTAACAGCAAAATGGCAGATAACTAGCAATGGCATTTTCTCTACCTAGTTAATACTATTACTTGATGTGTGAGACTAAAACCTATTATAGACAAATCTCTTACAAAGGTATTTAGCTCTTTCTTTTAGGTTAGAGACAGGATTTAAGACTCAGCTTCTTAGGTAATATTTACATAATCTGAGGCTGACCTACCAGGATAAAACGTTATTCATACATTTGTTTTAGCCTTAACATTTAGCTGATTACAGTGGACTGAGGTTTTACAGGGCTCGTATAGGGTCTTTACAGCTTAAAATGTGTTTAGGAGTGCAGTCTTTAGGACTGGGGATGAGATTAATCGGGTTGGATTTTAGTAGATTTACTGACCTATAAGGCCATACACAGACAGGGACTGCAGTACCTGCAAGAGCTCCTTTGCCCTACAGTCCCTTTGCCCTCTTCACTCTGCTGACGAGGGATTGCTGGAGACCCCAGGGTCTCTTTGATAACATCGGGAGCCAGGTCATTTGCTAATGCTTCTCCAACCCTGTGGAATTCTGATGCATCTGCTTAGAAGTACCTATCTGTACTTTAAGGCAATTTGGGGAGCATTGAGTCAGGGATACTTTGATGTGGAAATTCCAAGGTACCAAACAATGGAAGGGAGAAAGTTTGTCTGCATGTTACTCACCTAGAAAGAGCTTTGTAGAAAGTTTACTGTAAAGGTAGCGAGCCACTAGTGATTTGAACCATGTGAGATTAGGGCACATACTGCAACATGCCAAGTATTCTAAACTGCAGATCATCCAGTTAAGGCTCCAGGATAGAGAGGTAACTCCACCTGACTCCTGTGACTTGATAAAAGAACTCCAGGAGGTAGAAGGTGAAGAGGGAGATTGTAATTATGGAGGTGAGTGCACAAGTGATCATGGCACTGGAAGATCCTTCCAAAATTGAGACCACTAAGAGTGTCCTGCAGTGGGCTAAATGGTGGGGGAGGAGTTGCTGAAGGAAGTCAGAAAAGTACAACCGGGTGCATTCACTGAGGTATCTCCTGCTGACAGAGACCCTGGTCCTTGTCAGTACGTGACGTTATGGGTGGGATGCACCCTCAAGTATCCTCTATTGAGGGTGACTTCTCAGCTGAGCTCAAGGAATTCACTTCCACCCTAAAGGAACTTTTGAGACATGGTACACTACCCACAGAAGTCAGATCACAGTCTCCCATTGATGTTCCAGTAGCCCATGCTATGTTTACCCCAAGGATGCCCTGAGAGCGTGTCATTTGTCACAACTGCAGCAAGGATGGCCATATGAAGAGGGGATGCCAGCCTCAGAAGGACTTAGAGAAAGTGGTGAACCAGCTTCAAGGAGAGCTTGAAAATGAGTTAGTGGTCAAAGGTGCATGAAATGACCGCAGTAAAGGCTTCGACATCCTAACTCAATTCCCTTTGTGGCTAAATCATCTGTCCAGGCCTCTGCTACTGTGTCTCCAGACTGGTCCAAAATAGTGGGCCCTTTAATGAAGACTACAGTGACTGTGAATGGTATTCATACTCAGGCTGTGCTCGACAGTGGTTTGCAAGTGACCATTGTATTCCAGGACTGGTATGACAAACACTTATCTGATGTGCCTTTGCAATACCTGGAAGGCCTACATGTGGGGCCTGAGTGACAAGTCTTATCCCTACCTAGGGTATGTCCGCCTCTGGTTGTCTTTTCCTGCAACTGTAACTGGTGTAGAGGAGCGAGTAGAGACATTGGCCCTCATGTGTCCTCTCCCCACCGGATCAGGGATGGGGTCCCCTGTTAATTGGGACAAATACCCATATGTTTGGGAGACCAGAGCAACTCCGCCATGAGAAACAAGAGCGACGGACTGGGAGGGACCTGAGAATTCCATCTCTGATCAAGAGGGCCTATGATTTGCAACAGAAACCTGAGGAAGTAGACCAGGATGAACCTTTTGGATTGTGTGGAAGAAGGATCCTGATTCAATGGTACTGGCCCCTAACGTCCAGTGTACCATTCAAGGGAGGTCCACCCTCGAAAGATGTCAAGAACAAAATACTGATGTTGGATGCGCCAGGCAAATGGAAAATTGCCGGAATGATTACTGGTCAAGCCCAGCATCTTGCCTGCTTGTGCCCATGCCTATGCACGATGAGTGATGGTCCAGATTCACAATGTGTCATATTGGGAGATCCAGGTGAACAGAGGGTGCACTCTAGCTGTGGTACACTGGGCAGACACTGCAGTATTGCCCAGCAACAAGCACGCTTGGTGAGAAGGGAGAGTGACCCCAGACTTGTTTGACTTTGGTGACTCTCATTGCCAGCTGAATGGAAGGCTAGAATTAGCAACAGACTTGCCTAGAGAGACCAAGTGTTTTCATTGAAGGAATGGGATGTGGGATGTGTCCAGGTGTGGAGCATCACATATGACTGCACGATGAATGGCCATTTCAAGAGAGGTCCCGACACCTAGCCCCAGCAGACGAGATGATGTGAGAAGACACCTAAAGGAAATGCTCACTGCTGGCATGATACAAGAATCCAGGAGCCCATATGCCTCCTCCATTGTGGTTGTGCATAAGAAGAATGGGTCTATCAGGATGTGTGTTGATTATCGAACCCTGAACCAGCGGACCATCCCAGACCAATACACTATGCCTCATATACAAGATGCTCTGGAGTGCTTGAATGGGAGCAAATGGTTCTTGTGTTGGATCTTCAGCAAGATACTACTAGATCCCGATGGCCCTGGAAGACCATGAGAAACAGCCTTCATCTGTTCATTGGGGTTCTATGAAATTTTGAGGATGCCACAGGGATATCAGGCACCCCTGACCACCTTTCAGTGACTGTTGGAATGTGCGGTGGAGATATGAATTTTCTGGAATGCCTGGTGTACTAGGACGATGTCATTGTGTTTGGGAGCACCTTAGAGGAGCACGAGAACCGACTGTTTAAAGTCCTAGACCGACTAGAAGACTTCAGCCTCAAGTTATCCATTGACAAGTGCCAGTTTTTCCAAACCTTCATGAAGTATATAGGGCACATAGTATCTACAAAAGGAACCAGACAATAGAAACACTCTGGGTAGGGGGGTTCACACCAGTGCATTCACAGAAGAAAGAGTCCTGAAAGAACTCCTAAAACTCAAGGTGGACAAAGCAATGGGGCCTGACAGGATTCACCCAGAATCCTAAAAGAACTAGGGAGGACCTAGTGACACCACTGACCATACTTTTTAACAAATCATGGCAGGATGAGGTGGTAGCTGAGGACTGGAGGAGGGCAGATATGATTCCCTTCACAAAAGTGGGAGCAAGGCAGAAGCAGGAAACTACAGACCTGTAAGTTTGACCTCAGTGGTAGGGAAAATGATGGAATCACTTGAAAGAAAGAACTGTTGAGTACCTAGAGGACAGCAGGGCACAGGACCCAAAGCAGCATGGATTTACAGCAGGAAGGTCATGTCAGACAATCTAATTGATTTCTTGAATGGGTGACCAAAGTAATAGACCAGTAAGGCTGTGGATATGGCCTACCTAGACTTTAGCAAGGCATTTGACACAGTCCCAAGATAAAGATTAATAATCCAGTTAGCCAGCCCGGGAGTGGGTCCCAGGGTGGTAGCCTGGGTAGCAAACTGGCTGTACAACAGGACACAGAAGGTAATAGTGAATGGAACACATTCCAAGAAAGGGTTACTAGTGGAGTACCTCAGGGCTCAGTACTGGGTCCAGTCCTCTTTAACATCTTTATAGATGACATTGCAGAGGGTCTGAGGAAAGGTATGCCTTTGCAGATGACACAAAGATCTGTAACAGAGTTGATACTCAAGGGGGTAGAAAAGATGAGAAGGGACTTGGCAAGGTTGGAGGAATGGTCATACATATGGCAACTTAGATTCAATGCAAGAAGTGCACCTGGGAAACAAAACCCAGGAGAAGAGTACACAATAGCAGGGAGGTACTAACAACAACAAAAATGGAAAGGGACCTGGGGTAGTCATATCAGATGACCTAAAGTTGAGTAAGCAATGTGAAAAGTCGGTAAGGAGAGCTAGGGGATACTGAGATGCATAGGAAGGCATCACAAGTAGAAAAAGGAAGTGGTTATCCCTCTATACAGACAGTTGGTGAGACTCCATCTGGAGTACTGTGTGCAGTTTGGAGACCTCATCTACGCAAGGACATAGACAGGATGGAAGCAGTCCAGAGGAGGGCAACTAAAATGGTGCAGGGTCTGCAGCAGAAACCATATGAAGAGAGACTGAGAGAGCTTAATATGTATACTCTTGATGAAAGGAGGACAGGGGGACATGATAGAAACTTTCAAGTACCTCAAGGAATCAACAAAGTCCAGGAGGGTAGCATCTTTCAGAAAAAGAGATGTGCAAGAACAAGAGGGCACAATTTAAAGATAGAGGGGACGGCTCAGGTTAATGTGAGAAATTTTTTCACAGAGAGAGTGGTGGATACATTAAACCGCCTTCCTGAGGAGGTCGTTGGGTCTAAATCATTGGGGAATTCAAACATGCATGGGACAGACATAAGGCAATTATAGTTGGGGGTGCAGGAAGTAGGCTGTCGGTTAACTAGAATCTGCAGCTTATCCAGTAGGTAGGAAATGGGCAGACTGGTAGGCCAAGTGGTCCTTATCTGCCATTAAAGTCTATGTTTCTATGTTTCTATGATACAGGCTGATCCTAGTAAGGTTGAAGCACTGACTACTAGGCCCCAGCCCCATAACCTGAAAGAACTACATTTTCTGAGCTCCGAGGCTACCACCAGGCTCAGAAAAGACTATTCCAAGGTGATTCGCCCACTTTGATCCCTTACCCTGGGTTACCCTCCTACCAATCGTAAATACAAAAGGGTCTGTTAAAGAACCAGAAAAAGTATACTTCTGCTCAGGTGAACACTCGGGCCCGCTGGACACCCGACTGTGAAGCAGCCTTCCATGAGACCATATACCAGTTCACCCATGCCCCCATCTCGCCTCATGCTGACCCCACCAAACCTTATGTGCTACATACAGATGCTAGGCTGCAGGGTCTAGGAGCAGTGCTGTATCAAGACCATGAAGATGGCCTGAGACCAGTAGCTTTCACCAGTAGGAGCTTGACCCTGTCTGAACGAAACTACCCTTGCATAAGTTGAAGTTCCTTGTGCTAAAATGGGCCATCATTGACCAGTTTCATGAATACCTCTATGGGGCAAATATATTGGTGAAGACTGACAATAACTTGTTGACCTAAGTACAGACTTCAGTTAGTTAGATGCCACTGGGCACCGTGGCTTTCTGCATTATCAACCTATGATTATGCTATCGAATACAGACGGGCCTGAACCATGTTGATGCCGATGCCCTATCACGAAGGCCCACTTCCAAGAGTGATTGGGTCATGCTGTCTGAACCTGACATTTGAGCATTAAGCCAAAAGTTTGATAGAGATGAACAGATGTCTGCAGACACAGTGGACTGTTTAGTAGATTGTTTGGGCCCTTCCGACACCTACATACCAGCTGCATACTGCCACTTCTGCTCTAGATATTAGTGCACTACCTCAATTTGACAATGACAGCATTCAGTGGGCTCAATCCCAAGATCCTATGATTCACTTAATGCCCTGGTGGGGAAAGATGTGTCTAAGTTACATTCCACTGACTTGCTAACTGCTTTTATTGTTTAAAGAAGGCCCTAGATTGAAGTTGCTCAATCAGTTGTTGTAGAGAGAGAGACAGTAGATTGTAGTGGCAAGTAGACAAGCAACAATTGGTTCTGCCAACATCCTTAAAGATACTTTGGTACTGAGGTCCTCCACAATCACATGGGGCACCTCGGTACCGGACAGAACCCTTGATCTGGTACATGGATCTCAGCCTACTGGCCCAAATGGGGCCGATGTTGAGCACCATGTAAAGACTTGTAGTCCTGCCTGCAAAGAAAAGTCCTGCCCTCAGAGAGCTGCCCCTTGTTAATATTACTACTAGCACCCCATGGAACTAGTCTACATAGACTTCTTGTATTTAGAACCTGATCAGTGGAACATTGGCATGCGCTTAGTGGTCACGGATCATTTCACACGGTATGCGCAAGCTTTTCCCACCAAAGATCAAAAGGCATCTACCGTGGCAAAGGTGCTAGTGGAAATTTCTTCATCCACTATGGTGCCCCCAGTGGATCCACTCTGACCAGGCAGAGACTTTGAGAGTCAACTAATCAAAGAAATGCTCTCTATGGGAGCTGTGGAAGTCAAGAACCCCTTATCACCCACAGGGGGACCTTCAACCAGAACGCTTTAACCACACCCTCTGCTGATATACTAGGCACCTTCCACCCAAAAGACAAGCATAAATGGAGTCAGTAGATTATAGCACCTTGGTACACGACACAACTGCATGAAATTGATGTTTCCAGGTTCTTCCCTACCACCTCATGTTCGGGAGAGGCCCGCCATTAGTTGATGTCTGTTTTAGGTCTCTCCAGATGGGGTCCAAGTTGAAAACTACTTACAATATGTACAAAAACTGAAAGCTCAATTGAACCATGCCTATCAACTGACCCAGACAATGGCCGCCAAGAGAAATCTAGCCAACAAAGAGAGGCATGATAAAAAGTAAAGGCTCAAGAGCTTCACCTGGAGACTGTGTGTTGTTACGTAATTTGGGACTGCATGGTAAACACAAGATTGTTGATCAATGGCACCATCTTCCCCACGTAGTAGTTGGAAAGTTGGATGATTTACCTGTGTACAAGTTGCACCCAGAGAACAACTCCAAAGCTGTCAAGACCATGCACTGTAACCTCTTGCTACCTATTGGCCAAGTCATGATTGAGGCTGAACCTCAGAAACTGAGCCCCTGGGCTGGTGACTTGTGCTGCTGCAAGAAAGAGACAGAGTCAGCCTACCCCAGTGGTCACAGATTTAAGGCTCTCCTCATCAGGCCCAGGATAATAGTGACTGCCAGTCCATTTCTGATGAAAGTGAGTGTGACTATGCCTATTACCCTTCTTATGAACTGAGTCAGCTGTTTTGAGGTAACCCCATGATTTATTGTGGGATGAAGCTGGGCCTTCTGGACTGTCTAATCCCCAGCTTTGTCCTTGGAGCCAATGCTCCTGAAAGTGAAGTGCAAAGTATCACGTCTGAAGATGCTGAGTCTGTATATTGTGGAACTGTGTGATTTGACTGAAGGAGGGCTGATGGTTTGAATCTTTCTGGTGACATACCAGAATTTGAAGAACACCATGAGAGTGCTGACAACCCCACTTCAGTGCTTCAAAGTTTGATTGTGCACGAGCCTTATAGAAAATGAGTCAAGGTTGTAGAAACAGAGCCTGCAGAGCAAGGATCTGACAGTGCCCCAGGTTGGACGCTCCCATCCAGGCAGAGGCACCCCTCACAAGTAACTAGGAGTCCCAGACCAGTGCTGAGAGTACAAAGACTGTAGTTGTCCTCCCCAGAAAGACTGGCCAAGCTGTCAAGCCAGTAGTACATTTTAGTTATGATTCTCCCAGGAGGCCAGTGGATTTGCCACCAATGTGGTCCACAAAGGGGTTTATGTTTCTCAGACCTCACTGCCTAAACTGAGCCTAAGTGTCAATTTCAGGTTGATTGTTCTGCCTTCTTAGGTATGGTGCCCCCTCTCCCATCTAGCCCCAAGTTAGCTGATAGGAAGGACCTCTTACATTGTTCAATGTACAAGAAGTTATTACAAGTACAAGAACAACAGAATTATGCATTAAGCAGGTTAGCAAGAGGAAAAGGAAGAGGAGACCATTATGGTTTCCAAAGAGGTAGCAGAGAGAAAGGAAAGCCAAAAAGATTGCATTCAGGCAATACAAAAGACACAGGCAGAAGGGATAGGAGAAGTACCAGGAGAAGCAAAGGGAGGCAGGGAGGTCAGTAAGGAAGCCAAAGCTCAGACAGAAGAACACATTGCAAAATCAGTGGGTAGAGGGACAAAACCTTTACAGGTACATAAGTGAAAAAGAAAGACAAAGGAGGATAGTGAGACTGAAGGGGAGGATGGGGCGTGGAGGATGACAACAGTAAAGCTGACATATTGAACAGGTATTTCTGCTCAGTCTTTACTGAGGAAGAGGAGAGCAATGGGTCTGAAGGGGAGTACAGGGGGTGAGAATGGTGCAGAAATGGACACAGTCCCTTTACACGAGAAAGGGTCCTGAAGGAACTGGAAGTAATAAGAGTTGATAAAGCAATGGGTCCAGATGGGGTGCACCCCAGAGTCCTTAAAGAACTAAGAGAGGTGGTGGCTGAACCTCTGGCTATCCTGTTTAGCCGATCACTGGAAACAGGGAGGTACCCAAAGACTGGAGGACAGCAGATGTAGTCCCTTATACAAAAGTGGGAACAAAGAGGAAGCAGGGAACTATAGACCAGTCAGCCTCACCTCGGTAGTGGGGAAGATCATGGAAGCACTACTGAAGGAGAGATTGGTGGAACATCTGGTTGTCAATGGACTACAGGACCCAAGGCAGCATGGTTTTCACCAGGGGAGGTCATGTCAGACCAACCTCGTTGAATCTTTGACTGGGTGACTAGGAGGTGGATCAGGGGAGGGCAGTGGACATGGCCTATCTAGACTTCAGCAAGGCCTTTGACACTGTGCCACATAGAAGACTATTACACAAACTGGGGAATATGGGTGTGGGCAGGACAGTAGTGTGGTGGGTAGGTAACTGGCTGGGTGGCAGGACACAGAGGGTGGTGGTAAATGGCTGTCACTCCACAGAGGGAAGAGTGACCAGTGGGGTACCACAGGATCAGTGCTGGGACCGGTCCTATTCAACATCTTCATCAGTGACATTATGCAGGACCTAGAAGGCAGAATTTCACTGTTCACTGATGACACAAAGCTCTGTAACAGAGTAGACACACCGAGGGTGTGGACAGAATGAGAAGGGACCTGCAGAAACTTGAAGAATGGTCAGGGGTTTGGCAGTTGAAATCCAATGCAAGGAAGTGCAAGATAATGCATATGGGGCACAAAAACCCTGGCACAATATATCAGTTGGGGTGAGGATATAGCATGCACCAAGCAGGAAAGGGATCTTGGGGTTATCATCTCTGATGACCTCAAGGTAGGGAAACAGTGTGACAAGGCAGCAGGTAAAGCAAATAGGATGCTGGGATGTATAGGCAGGGGCATCACCAGCAGGAAAAGGGAGGTCATAATTCGCTATACAAGACACTAGTGAGGCCCCACCTAGAGTACAATGTACAGTTCTGGAGACCATACCCACGTAAGGACACAGACAGGGTAGAGAAGGTTCAGAGGAGGGCAACAAAGATGGTGCATGGATTGCATCACAAGTCCCATAAGACAGGTTGAAGGAACTGAACATGTACTCCCTGGAGGAGAGGCGAAGAGGGATATGATAGAGACATACAAGTATCTTACAGGGAGGAACAGGGTGCAGGAATACACTATTTTTAAAGCGAAAAAGATGTTCCAGGACTAGAGGGCATCGGATGAAGTTGGAGGAAGGACGATTCAGAGGAAACATGAGGAAGAATTTCTTCACAGAACGGGTGGTGGACAAGTGGAACACCCTGCCAGAGGAAGTGGTGGGGCTGGAAACAATCACAGGATTTAAGAATGCATGGGATAGACATAAAGGAATTCTGGAGGTCAGGGTAAGGGCAACAGACTTCTAGGAAAACAAACTGAACTTACAAGCTCAAATGGGCAGACTGGGTGGGCCATAGGCCCTTATCTGCCGACTTACTGTCTATGTATCTATGTATCTATGTACATGATTCCACATAGTAATGTAAAATTACCCTAGGAAATATGCATGATGTATTGTCAGAATGGATATAGTATTGTGAAGTATAGAGAATATGTATAGTAAAGGTATACGTTTACATTGACTGATGCATCAGATGTCACTTACATAACATGCTAATGGTATAAATGTTTCATATAGTTTGCATTTGCAATATTGTGATGGTGCAGACTTGACGCTGGACGTCATGTTTCTCCAGGCAGAGAAGGGTATAACCCCCTACAAATGGGGGTTCCCAAAAAGTCTTCATTGAGCTTGCCTAAATGCTCACTGCCAGGCTGGTGTCCTGCATTTAAACAGTTTAAATGTGATTGCCAGAGAGTGCCTGTATAGCCTCTGTGTACTGTCTCTTTAAGAGCTGCCTGGATTAAAGTCATAAGTAATCTGAGCGGGAGCTCTATTGAAAGATGTAACTATTTACTGAAAATCATTTAGAGAGATAATGATAATGTAGTTTGTCTAACCTGCCTTCTTTGCAGCAAGGACTGTTTTGTTTATCACCACTATCTTGGTCCTGGACTGCCGAATTGGACCAATCAGCACTGGTGGGACCTAAAATGGAGCCTGGAGCTGTCTGGAGTCAAAATCTGTAGGAATTGTGGTTTGGGCTTTTGCGCCTTTTGCACCTGAAGGGGAGCCTTTGTTGTGACTGACAGACAGATCAGCCAATTGAACCTTTTGGATTCTGGGGAAAGTCCCAGGCTTGCTGGCAGTTGAGTCAGATCTAAATTGGGAGCTGAAGAAGCAACAGCTTGAGACGGTCAAGCAGCTGTCTGAGTAGTTTCACATCGGAGAACTGTGGAAAGGTCTGGGTTGTGGCCTCTATGTCTGCCTTCCGCTGCCCCGAGAGGGAGGAAAAGAGATTTATTTCGGACTAAATCCAAGTTTGTGAGAATGAAGTAAGCCACTGATTTTTACCAAGATCATACCTGAAGAAGACCAAAGATTTTGCTGAATGCGATTGGCCTGTCAGGGTTTCCAGCTGCTTCTGAATCCCAGTTTGGGCAGAGATTTTGCGATCGTGACTGGAGAGCGGTTTGCCTGGTACATTAGAATTTCCTTACATGTAAATGTGCTGTGAGTTGTTGGTGGGTCATGGTTTGGCTCCCCATTGTGTGAACTGTGTTCTGCTTGCTGGAAGCTGTATCCAGCCAAAACAGACTGTATCTGAATTTGTCTCAGTTTGGCCTGGGCCTTCGCCGCACTGGCCTAGCCAGACTCCCCTGCTGCACAGAGAAAGCCATTGACGAGAGACCTGCCTGGGGATCATCCCCCCGCCCACGCTTGAACAGGAATGATGGCTCAGCGAATCAGGTGGGACCTGGTTCTCCTGGCACTCCAGATCAACCACCTGCAGTCTCAATTTCGTCCTGTCTGTGTCTAGTCTTGGGTATTGTGAGTAATCATCAGGGTAGCTCCTTGCAACAACAGCCTAATCTAAAACAATTAGTGTGTGTGGTACATGTTGTTTTCTTCCATCAAAGGGCCCCAACCAGTTGCAACATTCCTGGCTAGTCCAACACTCTTCATCTGAGTACCCAGAGTGTGTGACTGTTTATGGACCCTGAAGTGCATGCATAACTGTTTGACTGATACAGCCTCTAAGCAAATTAACCTGATTACACCCCACCCTTGTTCAGGTCCCTTAAATAAATTAGATCTAACTCTTTGCATTCACCCTGACTGTGGTTCCAGTTTGTGCAAGAGTACTGTACTGCTGTTATTTGCTGTGTATAACCTTGTTTTACAGGGGTCCCTAGGTCAAGCCAGAGGCAAGCACTGGTGGTAGTGCAAACAGTGTGGGTACTTGTGTGTGTATCAGGGTATTGTGAAAGTGATTACTGGTATTGTTCCGCCACTAGTAAGGAAAGAGGAGGGTTACAGTGTCCTGGAGGGCTGTGCCCAGATTAGCTTGATCACTACTAACCCTGACCTCCGAGTGGAGGTAGCCATTTCAGAACTCAGACCCCTTAACCTGCTACTAGCCAAGCAGGCAGGGGTAGTAGCCCTGGGATAGTGCACCTAGGGTTACAGGTGTAACCTATAAGTTTGTTTTATCATTATTAGCTATTTCACAAAGCAACATATAGTAAAACATTGGCTGGATAAAGATGAGTTAGTGTAAAAGAATGAACAGCAAATATTATATTTAACTTACAGATTATAAGATTAATATATTTATTCCACAACAAATATAAATATATTTTATTATAGATAGGGTAAGATTTATAAATTATTAATTGGAAAGCCTGATGCCTAAAATATTTATTTGTTTAGATGGAGTGACTCAGAGAATGGTGGTCTTAGCTAATGATTAGTCAAGGATAATTAAATTAAGTCTATATATTATCCTTGCAAGCCTTGAAAAAAAGAGATACAGGATTTTGGATAGCTAACTAAGTGGGATGGGGATTAAATAAGTTTGAATTTCCATTGTATATTATTTCTTTTATGTATTCATACAGATGGATGTGCATTGTAGATCTACATTGTTGTTATTATCATTACGGTGTATTTTCTTTATATTATTTGGCTTTATGAAAAGTTGTTTAAATAAAATAAAGTTATAAAAAAAGAAACAATCACATTTATCTGTGCAGTATTGATTAAGAGAGAAAAGAAAGTGAAGGGCAAACCAGGGTGAATAACTTAACTAATTTTGAAGAGCATTCCACGTTGAAGGGCTGCCCAGCTAAATAGTTGGTATCACATAGCACAATGCTATGCCTATCAGAGGGTAATGTTAACCATTTTCTGAATTGTATAGCACTGGTCTGCTAAACATTTGATATGTTTTATTCAGGGTTACACATTCAAAACACATTCAAAATAAAGCATTTTTCTTTTTGCTAATCAATTCCAGGATTCAAGAAACAGGACATTTAGGATGGGGTGGTGTATAGGCCACCATCTTAGGCAGAGGACTTGGACAGAGAACTAGTGGAGCAGATAAGGAGGGTCAGCAGGAAGGATAACACTGTGATCCTGGGGAATTCAATCTGCCAATGGTGGATTGAGCACCCCAGCCACCTTGAGTGCAAGGGAGCACGCTCTCTTGAGGCTTTCCAGGACAGCTTCTTGGTACAGATGGCAATGAGCCAACCAAGTTAGGCAACACTCTGGACCTCATGCTGTCTAATGGGGAGATTGTCAGAGAGCTGTGGGTGGAGGATAAGCTGGCAGGGAGTGACCACCACACAGTGTGGTTCTCACTCAGCTTGGGTAAGGAGGCTGTGGGAACAAGGACCAGGGTGTTGGACTTCAAGGCAGCTGACTTTGGGAGGATAGGGGAAGTAGTGGCTGGGCACCAGCCAGAATCCACCTATACATGGATGCTAACTAGAACTGGAAGTTATCAAGCTAGGCTCATGGAAGCCACTAGATCCTGAACCAAGACACAAAGCAAAAAGGCTAGGGCCAAGAAACCAAGTTGGTTAAGTGGGAGGTGTTGGAAAAGGTGAGGGCAAAAAGGGCAGCCTTCAGCAGATTCAAGACATCCAGGTGGGAGGAGGATAGAGAGGAGTACCTGAAGAAATCAAGGAGGCGAACAGAATAGCCAGGGCAGCCAAGGCTTCCGGAGAGCTTAGCTGGCACAGGCATCAAGGCTGGGGAAAAGGACTTCTTCAGATACATAAGGGAGAGAGGGATCTGCAAAGATCAGATAGTGAGGATCAGGAAGGATGGGGTGGGCAGAGAAAGGTCAGAGCAGGCAGAAGCACTAAATGAAAACTTCTGTATTTACTAAGGAGAAGAATGGGTCACTGCCTCAGGGGTTAGGTAGGGTAGGCACGGAGGGGAGGAGGTGACAGATGGAGAAATCACAGTAGGCAGGGTGCTAGAAGGTTTAAGGCACTTGAGGGTGGATAATGCACCAGGAGCAGATGGCATACACCCCGGTACTGAAGGAATTGGCAGAGGTCTGGCAGAGCCATAGGTAGACTTGTTCAGTATCTCTCTGGAAATAGGGTACCCCAGGACTGGAGGATGGCTCCATGTGGTACACCCTCCACAAAAGCAGACCCAAGGATGAGTTGGGCAACTATAGACCAGTAAACCCCACATCCATTACGGAATGGTAATGCAGACAATCTTAACCATAGGTTGGTAATCTTTCTGGAAGGTGATGAACCCAGGACGGAAAGCAACATGGGTTTGTCTCGGTAGATCCTGTGCCAGACCAACCTGGTTGACTGTTATGACTGGTGACTAGGGAACTTGACAAGGGCCATGCATTGATGTCCTGTATATGAATATCATGAAGGTATTCAATTCAGTGCCACATGGGAGGCTGATTGGCAAGTTGGGATACCAGGGAGCCAGGGCAAAGATGGTGAACTTGATCAAGAACTGGCTGCAAGGAAGATAACAGCGGGTAGTGGTGGCAGGGGAACTCTCATCTCCAAGGGCGGTAACGAGTAGGGTACCACAGGGCTCTGTATTAGACCCATTGTTGTTTGGCATTTCATCACCTACATCTTGCATGGCATTAATAACAAGATTAGTCTTTTGAGGTTGACACCAAGATCAGTGTGGTGGTGGATGTCACAGAGGTTGGCAGGGGCTGCAGGATAATCTGGTTAAACTTGAGGATTGGTCAGAAACATGGCAGCTGGCATTCAATGCTAAGAAGTGCAAGGTCATGCACATGGGAGCATGGAACCCAAGGACATGTTATCAGTTGGGAGGTGTACAGATAGCCACTACAGAAAAGGAGAAAGATCTTGAGGTGATAAGAACAGGGCAAATAGAAACATAGAAATTGTTGGCAGATAAGGACCACTAGGCCCATCCAGTCTGCCCTTAAGCTCCCACACTAGTTTGTGGCCTCTGACCCGTCATGGTCAATGGCTTTTCACCCCTCCTTCCCACCTCTAAGGTTCCCCATGTCTGTTCCAGGCATGTTTAAACCCTCCACCATGCTCACTCCCACCACCTCCTGTGGCAGACCATTCCATGTGTCCACCACCCTCTCCACAAAGAAAACATCCCACATTACCCTCAGCCTGTCAGCTCAACCTCATATCATGCCTCCGCATTCTCATACTCCTCCTATATTGGAAGATGTCTCCCCTGCACCTTGTTTATGTCCTTGAGGTACTACAATGTTTCTATTATCACTTCCGTTCTGCCAAAGATCAGAAAGGCTGCTAGTGAGAGAGAGCTCCAGTTCTGCCCTACCAAAAACCCTCTATTTTGCTGATACAGATTCATAAAAACCTGTTAAAATGTCTGGAGGGTTCTACAGAAAAATGATAAGGATGGTGAAGGATCCAAACACTGCTCAGCCCACCCTGGCTGGCCATCTCCGTATGGGCAGATACCATCACTACATATGATATGGATGAGGAGACAGATTATCGAGGTGGAGGTACAACACTATCCTAAAAGAGCTACAAGAAATGTGGGCAGAGAACAAGTCCAAATTTCCTCAGCTAAATCAAAAATTAAATCAAGTTGAGCGCGGGTTCAGGAAGCAGAAGACCTGCTCTCAGTGACGGAAGACGGCATACTGCACCTTGGCCACACTGTACAAGTGCTATGTCATCATGCAATGGAAATGGAGCAGAAATGCATTGACCTGAGAGCCGATCTCATTGGGAAAACCTGAGGTTATATGGGCTGAAGGAAGGGCAGAAACTGATTTGATGGTGGATTTTATTACCGACATGCTCTGTGATGTGTTGGAGCTCCCCACCGCATATGATCTACACATAGAACACACTCACAGAGCTTTAATGTCAAAACCAAAGGAGACAACTGCTTGACCTTGATCAATAATAATTAAATTCAGAAGTTACTGTACTAAAGAAGATATCCTGTGTCGGCCTGGCAAAAAGGAGGTAAAGTACCTTGATTCAGGACTATCCTGCAGTGATTCAATGACAACGGCTTAAATATGGCATCATCATTAAATTCCTGAGGGAGAAGCAGATAAAAACACAGACACCCTACCTGGCCCAACTAAGAGTACACTGGGAGGAAGGCCCAGAGATCTACGATACACCACAGGAAGCAAGAGAGGCCCTGAAGAAATGAGGTTTCAGTCTGCCCGCCCCACTGAGACAGACCTCACAGAAACGGAAGGAGGTAACTCAAGATTGGCAGATGGTTATGACCTGCCGCACTAAGCTACCAACTACACAAAATACCTCCTTATCGATTGCATTTATACAGGATCTTGTTAAAAGACTGCCTGGGGTCTCCGAGAGTGAGATTGTGGCAAAGAAAGACAGTCGCTGAGAGGGGAATTTCCTCTCGTTTTTCCTCCTTGACTGCCTGACCACCATGTGAGTAAATCTTTGCCTCACATGCATACAAGCTGTTGGAGTTGGCGTCTGATGGTTGGCCTATAAACTGACAGACCTTATCCTGCTGTTAAGAAGAATTGATATACGCTTGATGTAGCCCGGCTGTCTGGCGTGCTTCCCCACCCTTGTCACCTGGGTGCATGGCGGAGGTGTTTTTGTTTTCCTCTCCTTACCGGAGGCTTTGACTGTCTCGTGCCTAGGGAACTTAAAAATTTGACTCACAGCCCCTATCTGAACTTGACCCCAAGATGTTGGGAGTGTCTCATTCAAGGGCAATGATCAAATACAGAAGACGCCCACATTTTACCAGATGGAGACCCCCTGGGCTTCCTCCACCACCTCGCAGTGATAGGGGTCGGAACAGTCAGTCAGTCACTGACTGTCAGAAGAAAATGCATAGTGATATTTACTACATAAAATATGAATATATGTGTTAATGGATTGCTTGGGGGGTTGGTGGGGATGTCAGGGAATGAGTGGGGGGGGTGGGGAGATGGATATTTCTAACTAAATGCAATTAACACAGCAGAAGCAGGAGCAGAACTGATTACCAACTATTGCTGAGCATTCACAGGGTAATGCTACAAGGTATGCGTGGTTGGCAATTTTTCATCTGGGTTGGTGGGGGCAGGGCCCTCCTCCTCTCCCATATAGGCGGAGGGGGTCTAGGCCTGGGATCTTGGGATCCCAATTTAGGTGGCAGGGTGGAGAGGAGAGGCCCTCCACTGCACCTCAATTCTTCCCCATATTACAAAAGTGGGGCAGATGCAGAGAATGGAGTACCCAAGTTTGTTAGCCTTTGGTTTTCCCTGGTCAATTGGAAAACTTCTTGCATACTAGCCCCACAGCATCAGTGTGGACTCGGGAAGAGGGCTCCACCAGTTGAGGCAAACATACCTCTTCCTCCCCACCCTTAATAGACACCGCACCTTGAATAGAGTGCAAGGAAGAGATAAAAGGCCAATAGTTACATTGGCCTTCTACCTTGGGAGTACTGAGTTTTTCTTCTTAGGTTTTTGTTTTAGAAACAGTTTGATGTTACATAGTTTGATTTATAAAGTTAATCCCTGTTTGGGAATGTTAGCTGCATGTCCCTAGACTTGCTCACTCCTTCAAGAGCCACCCCCATGACCCAAAGGAAGAGAAAGGTAGCATGAGCGCCTGGGTAATTTAAAATATTATAATAATGGATAAAGTTTACATCATTGCTCTCCTTTAATGTTAATGGTCTCACAAATCCAGTTAATAGAGTAAAGTTATTCCTACATTAAGAATTCCAGAGCTGATTTATGTATGCTCCAAGAGACCACCCTCTAAGTCAGAACATGAGAAATTAGGTAAATTTGGTTTCTCCCATGTTATTGCTTCCACGTATAAGGGAGGCCAACGCCGGAGGCACAGTGATTCTGGTGCCAGGTCGTGTTGCCTTCAAATTAAAAGACTCACTAACTGACACAGAGGGTGTTATGCATTATTGAAAGGAACTACAACTGGCAAATGCTCACTGTGGCATCGGTATATGCCCCACCAGGTTCAGACTATAATTTTTATAGAAAGTTGATAATGAAAATCACTGCATGAACAGAAGGCACCCTGATTATAGGAGGGTTTAAACCTGGCCCTTAACAATCATTTACAGTAGACTCTACCTCTGGGACTCCAAGATCTGATCTAGGGTGGCTCTGAAGGCAAGCAAGCTCTTGGTAGAAATGGGATATGTGGATGCGTGGAGAAATACTCATGGCCAAGAGAAAGATTATATCTTTTCTCAGCAGTGCATAAAGTATACTCAAGGCTAGATTATTTTTTTGTTCCAAAGGAAAATATTGCACAGCAGAGGAACGTGGCTATTGGGGAAATCTATTTGTCTGATCATGCCCTCTCTTTACATGAATATAGCTAGGACAGATTAGGAAAACGACTCTCTGGCACCTTGATATGTCTCTTGCAGGAAAAGGATGCACAGAGGTTGGTGCAGGGTATGATCTCAGAAGCCCTAGAAATGAACTACACCCAGGGTCTCTCCCATGATTTTGACGGATACAATAAAGGTAGTGGTTAGGGGCAAACTCATTGCATTAGCAGCCCACCAAAAAAGGAAAGTGAAACTAGAAGGTCCACCCTGCAGACCCAGATCAGAGAACTTGAAGCCTCCTCAAAGACCATTATGAGGCCTCAACGGAAAAAAGTCCATGAGCTGAGGAGGGAACTTAACTCTATCTTGGACTACTATGAAGAGCAGAATATGATGTATTTAGAACAAAGATATTTTGAGGTGGGTCCCAGGCCTACGATTGCTATTCAGTAGGCTGCGCAAAGGAAGGCTAACACCACAATAAGTAAACTTTACACCCAGTCACAAAACAGTATCTAGTCTGTACAACAGATAGCAGAGAGGCATATGCAGGGTATTAGTGGAACCTGTATAGTGTTAGAACCTCTTCGGATACTGACAAGATTAAAACCTTCTTGAAGGCACTACATCTCTCAAAAGTCAAACAGGAGGAGGTGGCCAAGCTGGTTGCACCTATTCGAGAGTCCGACTAAAACAGGAAAGTGTCCAGGGACGGTAGGATTTCCAGTGGAGTTTTATAAGCTCCTCTGGAGCTCCATCTCCCCATCCTGAGAAGAGCATATAACTTCCTCCTGAGTGCTGAGGGAGTTGCTACCCCTCTTGATGCAGGTGGTAACTGCAGTGCTGCCAGTCCGTCAGGGACCCCTTGCTCTGTGATTCCTTTAGGTTGATTTCAATCCCAAACACAGACTACAAAGTATTGACTGTATCATCACCAGACATTTGGAAACCATAGTCCCCCAGCTCAGTAATATGGACCAGACGGGCTTTGTTCCCGGTCAGGCGAGGACAACATCCGTGGGCCATTCATATTATAGAGCACCTGAAGGAGAATGAGCAGCCAGCCCTGTGATGAGCCTGATGCTGAAAGGGCCTTTGAAAAGATCCTATGGCCTTTTCTACAGCCGACTCTGGCAGGCTTTGGGTTCCTGAGGCATTCTGCTGCTTGGTGGCTCATTTGTATGCTGCACCCCAGGGATGTGTCAGGGTGAACGGTCATGTGGGGAGGCACTTTCAACTCAAATGGGGAACTAAACAGGGCTGCCCTCTGTCTCCTATGCTATTCGCCTTTGTAGAACTCTTCACAGGCTGTTCGCCAGAATCCAAAAATCTGGGAATAAAGTTAGGGGAAATGAACATAAACTAGGCCTGCATGCTGATGACATCTTACTTTTTATGGGGAACCTGATTCTCTCTCTTCCTGCGGTCTTCAATCAGATACAACAGTTTCAGAAATCTCAGGTTATTCTTTAAACACCACTAAACAAAGTCTTGACTTGTTCCTAACAAGCTTCCCTTGTATACGGACAGAATACCCGATGCATTAGGGCAAGGTCAAACTGAAATATCTTGGGTGAACTTAGGATTAATCCAACCTCTCTTTTAAGGATAATTATATGTCCCTAGTAAAAGACATAACACAAGACTAAATATTGGCACGTCTACCTTTATCATTACATGCCAGGGTTCAGGCCACAAAAATGAACATACTTCACAGAATGCTGTGAAGTGTCCCATGTGTGATTCCACAGCAGGTTTTGATGGGCTGGCAGAAACAGTTAATGTCATACATCTGGGGGCAGCTAGACCATGGGTTACAAGCCATATTTTATATCTACCTAAAAAGAGGGAGGTTGGCTTTCCTGTACTTGCCTGGATAGTGGATAGCCTCACAGATGGAATTAGTCTTACTGTGGCAAAATCCACACTACTTTTCCCATTGGAAGACAATGGAACTGTACTTGTTTAAGCGTCCCCGCTTCAGGCCTTGCATTTGTCCCCAGTTACAGACAGCTGTGGGAAACTCAATACCAGTGGGGATACAAGCAGCATTGAAGGGTGGAGGCAAGGAGACCACAGGGAACAATGTCACAGTCCCTATGGAGATATGTCTGGTGGGCCTGGGACAAATGTTTCTGCCCTGCATTGATGGACCCTTGGTTTAAACAACAGGCGAGACAGGGATTCCACTCTTCATGGCAGATCATGAGGGGATCCCATTTCATTTGAAGCAGCGGAGCTTAGTTTCA
The DNA here is from genome assembly GCA_016271365.2 of Neoceratodus forsteri. Classification (NCBI taxonomy): domain Eukaryota; kingdom Metazoa; phylum Chordata; order Ceratodontiformes; family Ceratodontidae; genus Neoceratodus; species Neoceratodus forsteri. Next base: position 33,176,951 of record CM057456.1, read on the forward strand.
ACTTAAGCCCAACTGATAGACTTAGATATTATCAGATCAAAAATTATGTTAATGGACCCCAGCCAAACGGAGCAGCTCATCGGGCAGTCGGAAGGGCCAGGTGGAAGTCGACCTCCCCAAAGCTGCAAGCCAAAGCCAATCCGAACCCCCAGCCAAACGGAGCAGGTACAGTAGCGTGATGTGAGGCGCCAAACAGAGTTGCTGACTCCAGTTCTGTGTTTGAACTCCGCCAATGCTTCGTATTTGCTCCCACTGCCCTCACCACCACCCTTGGTCGTCCATTGGTTAAATAAGGTGACCATGTGACGCTGAAAAGCTATCAGCCCACATTCTCATTTGCTGGTTATAAGTATTCACCACTAGGGCTGCAACCTTCATTAACCCACCTCCTACTACTTAAATGATCCACAATGTGACTTAAAGGACTAGACATCCTCTCCTTGCCTCACTAGCTTTTTACCTTCCACCCACTTCCCAGAGGAGCAGCCATGCAAGCCACGCACCACATACCCCTAGCATCCCCACCAGCCCTCCCTCAACTTCAACTGCCAAGTGATCGCCTGTTCCACTGCAACTAAATTTGCTGGCTGGTGCTTCTGTCCTCCAGCCCTCCTTCCACACTGGGTTAACTTCCTGAAAGCTCATGCCTAAGCTCTGCAGCAGCCCCCAAACAGGCACCAACCCTCGCAGAAGCTCTGGGCATTGCCCAAATGCAAAATCCTGACCACCCTGCTCCTCCTGCTAGCTGGGGATGTCGAATGTAACGCAGACCCAACCCTCCCCGCTGTCCAAATCCCACCTCCCATCCTCCTACCCTATGGCCTTAAACTCGTGCATCTGAACATCTGCAGCATTATAAATAAACTTAGCCTGCTGCAACCAACTGCACTCTTCCTAAGACCGGATATATTGATTATTTTTGAAACATGGCTGAAGCCACACAATCAGGATGTGGAATTCACAATTCCTGGCTACTCAATTATCAGACAAGACTGCCCAGGCACAAAGGAGGTGGTGTTTGCCATGTATATAAGCTCCTTACTCAGTTTACACCAATCCCACTGCCCAATACCATGCACTCCAATCGACACATTACTAATCAAACTTTCTCTGCCCACACCTGCCATGTTTTTATTGCAGGTTCCTACTGTGCTCCTGACTCATCTACGCCCTCCATTCTGGAACACCTGACCACCCTCACATCACTGTCCTCTGATGGCAAGTTACATATCCTGGTGACTTCAACCAAAATTGGCTGTCAAGCAGCAGTGCAAAGTTGTGAAATCATGTGGCAGCACTAAACATGCCTCAACTAATCACTGAGCCCACACGTCTCAACCACAAATCCCTTAACCACTATCCATTGGACTGGTCCTCACCGCACCCACACCGCATACTCGCCTCAGGTCTGTTATCAGACTCCCTAGCACCATCATATGATTTACTCTGTTAGGAAAATCCATGACCCAAAATCACCCCCACAGAACTATCCTCACCAGATCCTTCAAACCTTAGACCTAGCATTTCTCCTTCACGACCTGTCATAGACTGGTCTTACATCCCAGGTCAAGTTCTATCGATTCCCTGGGAATATTTCAAGTCAAGCTTCATCACGGTCTGGAACTCACATACGCCCTTGAAACGTGTCTGGGTGAGGGTGCCTACTCACCATTGATTTATGCGGACATCATGACAATCCTCAAACTCAGGGATGAGACCTGGAAGCCTTCTCGGCATTCTCCACCCCAGCACACAAACAAAATGCCGCACCCCTGCAGAATGCCTGTACTAGGCAACTGCAGCCAAGGCCACCATTTCAGTGACACCCTCAATGCCAACCCTCTGCACTCTCTCTCCTGTCTTGATTCCTGTGCTTTTTTCGCCCTTACCAGTCTGGCTTTAGAAGTCCCACTCCATCACCTCCTCTCTCCTAAGACTCACTGATTCCATCCTCACTGGTATGGACAGGGGCCATATAACCTCAGCCATCTTTGTTGACTTGGCAAAACCTTCAATCTCTCCCACCACTTCTTCTATCCAAGCTCTCTCATGCAAGGCTGTCAAGCGGGCCACCAGCTGGTTCCACTCCTACCTGATATGCAGGTCCAACCATCAGAACTGGCAACACCACCTCTGCTTCCCTCCCAGTCACCACTGGTGTTCCACAAGGTCCAGTCCTTGGCCCACTTCTGTTCTTCATGTTCCTCAATGACCTGCCCTCTGTTTGTCCACACACATCCATTCACATGTATGCAGATGACACAGTTCTGTACATATCCAGACCATCAACCTCTGATGTAGCATCCAGACTCCAGCAACACTTCAACACAGTTCAGCACTGGTTTTGCTCAAATCATCTCTTCCAAATGCCAAGAAAACTATCTCTATGACCTTCAGCATAAGGCAGAGACTTCAGATTCCCTCCACCCCTCTTTCCACAACCTGGATGGGACTACCCTTGAGTCTTGCACCTGCAGCAGATATCTCGGGTCTGGCTTGACCAGAACCTAGACTTCTCCACACATATCGATGTCATCCACAAAAACTGCACCCCAAGATAGGTACCTTGTACCGCAATCGTGGATGCATCCCACTGCCAGCTCACTATGCAATTGTGCAGAAGATGATCCTCCCCATATTTGACTATGGGGATGTAGTCTACAGTGCCACCCCAAAGTCCTCCCTAGCCAGACTGGACCCCTCTTCCATTCCTCCTGCTGCTTTGCCGTTGACTGTCCACCTGGCACTCATCACTGTGTACTGTACCGCAACCTTGACCTAACTTGTTGCAGGCCCGGTGCCATTCCCACTGTGCCAGCCTTATGGCTAAATGCTGGACACATTCTCTCCCCATATCTCACCTTTGTCCTCTTGGCCCATGCAGGCTATGCACTGAGGAATAATGACTTGTCGCCTTCTGTCCATCCAACACATGATAACCTCAACAGGCCAGGTAGCCTTCACTTATCGCACGACTAAACTTTGGAACTCACTCCCCTAGAAATCTGGCATGTCTCCCAGTCAGCACCTTAACTCTCTTCTCATAAAACATCTTTCCCCATCTGTACGTGCACCCTGTGAGTTCTTGAACAGGAAAGCAGCTCATTCTGTATTTAGGGTTGAATCCTTACTATTGTACTGTCCCTATCGTGTCACGCCACTGAAATGTTAATCTGCGGCACCCTTCTGTCATTGCTTTGTGCACTGCTGGCTGGAGAGCACTTGTATCTTGTATGTTAACATTTTTTGGGACCTGTAAGTCTTCTGTATATTCTATCTGTATATGTGTTGCTCATGTATTATATGCTTGTACTCCCTCTCCCTTCCCCCAGGGCACATCTGGAATTGAGCAAGTAGTCTGCTCCAGCATGCCTTCCTGGTAAAATGTTAAATAAATAATGGCATGCTTAACAACCCTTTTCATAGAGCGTTAGATACCCCTCCCTCCATTTGAAAAAATATGGTCCTCTCCCACCGAAAGGGGCAATAACTTGTTATACACTAATTATGTATCAGACCAGGTGTATAACACACTTTTGGTCAAGACCAGATGGGAGGAGATCTTGGAGTGGACTGATACAGAAACTTGGGACAGAATTTGGAACTCGGTATGGGCTGCTACTCTTCACCTACGTGGCAGAATTTTATGGAGAATTAGGATCTGGTATTTCTTGGTCCCTAGGGTCCAAGCTAAGTCCCTACCAAATGGGCTAGCAACCTGCTGGAGGAGATGTGAGGAAAATAATGCAGGTCCCTGCATATATTTCTGGCAGTGTCTGCAGGTCCAGCTCTATTGGCTAGAAGTATCTGGCCACTTGCAAAATATTTTCATGGGAATAGGTGAAATAGGTCCAGAACACCTGGTATTAGTGGTTGAACTGGGGCCCATATGGGGAAAGGAATAAATATCTTTGGTGACTGTTGGTCATCACTGCCCTAAAGGCCTTTATGAAGCTGGCTCCAATCTGACCTCCAAATATAGGTAAATGGATCAAAATTATTTCTCAATACAAGAAACTGAGCGGATTACTTTAGCCATCCAGCATAGACAGACCCAATATATCAACCGTGGACCAGATGGGAGATATATGTTTAGGATACAGGTTGAACCGAACACCTAAGCACCCCAAGTGCAATCTGATGCTTAGTTTAATAAAGTGAATGTAAGTTCATTAAGGAGAGAGAAGAGCCTGAGAATAAGAGGTTGACTGAGGCAAACTGATAAAGAGATAGTCATACCTCTCAACTGTCCCTGATTTTGCCTCAAAATTTTACTCTGTCGCTCCTAAAATTGTGTTTCCGTGACCAAACAGCAGGGGTTATAAGCACAAACTAATGTCAAACATTAAAGTTACAGACTTGTTCTTCTTTAGAAAATGCATTTTACACTAAGCCCTTTATTCTATCAGCTTGAGTGGATATCTCCAATTTGAAAAGTGTCCCTGATTTTGGTCCTTTGTCCCTGATTTTTAAGCCTTGTCCCTGATTTATGAGGCAGGAGGTTGAGAGGTATGGAGATAGAGATACATGATATAATTAACAAAACAGAATAAATTATAAAGGATTAAGCAACCTATTAAGATGGAAATTAAAAATACACTTGCTTATTAGAGTCGGGAGGGTAAAAAAAGGAGGAAATAGAATTTAGCTAAATGGTGCTCGATGGAGTACCGATGAGAAGGACCTACATGTAGGGACCGCAGCATTAAGTTATGTTTATTGTTTTTTTAAATGTTGTTTTGAATTTAGTTAAGTTTGAAGTATTACTCTAATTTTAGAATACGAAAATTTGGGACTGGTGGAACACATACACAATAATGCTTCTGCTTGCAAACATATAATAATGTGAAACAACATTGTATAGAATTAAGATCAATGCAAGATATACAGGTATGTATAACTTGGTGCTTTCTGCCATACACAACAATAAAATGAAGTATAAAAAAGAATGTTTCTGTCATGTCCCTCAGTCCTCCTCTCCTCCAGCAAGTATGTAATGAGTTCCTTCAGTGTCTCCTCATATGTCTTCTGGTGCAAGTCCTGTACTATCTTAGTTCTCCTTTCTGGACCACCTCCACCCTATCATCGTTCCTCCACGATAAAGTGCCTCCAGAACTTCACAGCAGTATTCTAGGTGAGGCTCACCAGCATTTTATACAATGGCATCACTAGATCACTCCTTTTGCTAGTGATACCCCTGCCTATGCACCCCAGCATGCCACTGGCCCTCCCTGCTGCCTTTGTACTCTGCTTAGACACCTTTAGGTTGTCTGAAATGATAACTCCCAGGTCCCTTTCTTTCTTTGGTGATCATCACCAACCCCCCATTCTGTAGCTCTCCCAGGGTTTCCTCATCCCAGGTGCATTATTTTGCACTTCTTTGAATTGAACCTCAGTTGCCACACTCAGACCATTTTTCAAGCTTCCCCAGGTCCCTCCTCATTCTCTCCACCCTGCCTGAGTATCCACCCTGTTGCAGATCTTGGTGTCTTCTGCAAACAGGCAGATCTTTCCTCCAGCCCTTCCACAATGTCACCAATGAAGGCATTAAACAGGACTGGTCCAAAGACTGATTCCTGAGGTACCTGCGTTGGTCTCTCCTCTCCTGAATTGGATCCCATTTACCACCAACCTCTGTCTCCTGTCTGTTAGCTGTTCTTAACCCAGTTTATTACCTTGTGCCCCATGTCCAGGCTATTCAACTTGTTAACCAGCCTTTTATGTGGGTCTGCATAAAAGGCCTTACTGAAATAGAGTAATTGGCATCCACCACCCCTCCTGATTTATTTTCTTTGTCATGCAGTGAAAATCTATGAGATTCATTTAACATGACCTTTCTGCTCTGAATCCATGTTGCTTGGATCCTCAGCCCCATTGGATTCCAAGTGTGCCACTATTCTTTCTTTAAGCAGTGTCTCATGATCTTACCCACTACTGAGGTGAGACTGACCAGCCTATAGTGCCCTGCCTCCTCCCACTACCACTTTTGTGTACAGGGATTACATGTGCCCTCTTCCAGTCCTCTGGAACCACTCCTGTGTGAGGTACTCAATGAACATGGCTGCGGAGGTGCTACTAGCGCTGCTACGCAGCTCTCTTAATAGCCTTGGGTGTATGCCATCTGGCCACATTGCTTTGTCCACCTTCAGTTTTGTGAGCTCCCTCCAGGACTTTCCACTGTGAAAGGACTTGTGTTTACCTCCTCCTCCTTTGTATCTGTTACCCAGCTGTGGTCCTGACCTCCCTCTTTAGTGAATACTGAACAGAAATGCAGTATTTGTCAGTATTTGCTTTCTCCAGGTCTCCCTCCACATTCCCCTGTATCCCTCTGGCCTTACAATCCCTCCCTGGTTTTCCTTCTTTCACTGATGTACCTATAGAATGTCTTGTCTCCTGTCTTCACTGTCTGTACTAATCTTTCTTCAGTCTGTGCCTTTTGCACTCCTTAGCCTTCCCGCTTTTCTTAGATTCTTTAGGTACACCTCCGTCTTCTTCCTTTGGGCCTCTTTATATTTCACAAACTTGCCCGTTTGTACTTACCTTGTCTGCCACCTCTCTTGAGAACCATAGTGGTTTCCTCTTTCTCTTGCCTTTGTTTACCATCTTGACGCATTGGTTTGTCACCTTCTCCATGGCTCTCTTCAGATGTTCCCACTGCTCCTTGACTCTGCCTCCCCATTTCCCTCCTTGCCAGGGTCTCTTTGATACACCTCCTCATTTTATCAAAATCTGCCCTCCTAAAATCTAAGACCTTATCGCTGCATGGCTAGCTTGTGTCTCTGTCCCCATGCTAAACCACTACTATGTGGTGGTCACTGGAACCCAGTTGACCTTCCACCTGGATGTCTGTGACTCTGTCCCCATTGGTCAGTACGAGGTCTAGAATTGCCATGTCCCTGGTGGAATCAATCACTAGCTGTCTGAGGCCTACCCCCTGTAGGGAATCCAGGTTGTCATTGAACCACTCAACATAGTGCAGGAAAGCATCAGCTAAAGCCAACAAGATGCTGGGGTGTATTGATAAAGGAATCACCTCCAGGATGTTAGATTACTGGAGGGGGTCAGCACAGAGCAAGAAAGATGATCCCGGGATTGGAAGACAATTCCTATGAGGGAGGCTGAGAGAACTGAACATGTACTCCCTGGAGGAGAGGAGGGATAGGGGAGATATGACTGAGAACTTTAAATATATGAAGGATATAAACAAGACTGGTATAGAGGGGATTTTAAGTTGAAGGAAGGAGGGACATGAGGGGCATGGTCTGAGACTGGAGGTGGAAGATCTAGGAGAGAAATTAGAAGGCACTTTTCAGAGAAAGGTGGTGTCTATGTGGAGCACTGCCTGAGGAGACGGTGTCCTGTAAAATGGTGGGCAGTTTTAAAAGGGTATGGGACAAATTGAGGGAAGGGGCACCATGGAGAGGGAGGGGAGGGAGGGCAGCTGCAGTGTAATGGACGTTAGCTGTACACTTGAGCAGATTTGATAGACCATATGGCCTGTATCTGCTGGTAGCTTTGTATGTTCCTACATATGTATGTTTGTATGTGCCATGTGCTATGTATTTGCACAGCTGATTAGCGCTTACAAGCAAAACTGCTAGTCAATATTTTGTTTGACAATACCTGAAATACTTCAATTTTAGAACTAATCGCTTACTACTTGCAAAAGTTAATATTAATTTCTGTGCATCTGGGCAACTATTGGGTGGGGTGGCCACGGAGGGTGTGTGTATGTGTGTGTGATGAGGAGAACCTCACCTTTTAGACCCTGCAAAATGGGAATGGCATTGGCATGAAAGGCCTCAGTAGAGCCATATCCACCCCTCAACTTTCTTTTTTAGTCATCTTTGCACCCATGATTTTAGACAGCATACTTTTGTTGAAAGAAAAATACAGATTTCAGCCAAGTTATCCTGCATTGGCTTCATGGTCAGTGCTCCAGACCTGTCTAAAATCCTATTACGTTGTGTAATGTCTCCATAATTTCCTGCAAATCTTTATCTGCTGAAACAGCAAGCCAGCAACATGACAAGCACACAATCTGCTCACTTTGGGAGACACGAGTATGAGTACCTTATTATATACTGCAGTAGGCAGAGCCTGCAGATGTTTTGCATGTACAAAAGGAGTGATGTCATGTTTTCTGTCCATGGAACTGACTGAAGGTATAAATAGTCTCCTCCACCTTACCTCCTATAAGAAATGTTTTCTGCCTTCAAATAAATACACTTTCATGTTAGTCAATGACTGGGGTACTATTTTCTTTCTTAAATGGGCAGTACAAAACTGGAACCTGAGTTCAGCAGCATTCATTTTTGGGAGGAGTAGATCCACCCCCACCTCCACCCAAGAAGCTCCTAAAGATCCACCCTCACATTTTTTTTTATTCATGGGGAGGGGCATGAGGTGATATCATGTTGGAACAAGACACTCTAGTTTGGGACCTGGAGCAAGCAACAGAACAAGTCTGTGGAGTGATCAAGTTGTGGAGCCCTGCATTTTATTAAGGACTAGGAGAAAGAAGTTACTTAATGCCTTCAAACTGACTGAAAACCCTTGGAACAAATGATTATCAGAGCCACCTGGGGACTAAGAAGGAAAGAGTAATTAAGGACTGCAAGAAACTACAGCTCCCAAGGAAAACAATACACACAACATTCTGATTCAAGTAGAAAGAGCACAGGTTTTTCTTAAACATTTATATACTAAAACATAAAGTTAAACTTTTGAGATTAACAACATTTGTTTACCATATATATATTATAGTGGCACGTAGTGCCACCATAGTTAGGTTGAGTACCCCATTTAAGGTTAAAGTGTAAAATTTTACAGCTTAATAACTTTTCCACCATATGACAGATTTGCCTGAAATTTGGCAGGCACAGAGCAGTACCACAGATCTCTGGATCTGCTTAGTTTTGTAATGATTGGAATATGGTTGTGGAGCTATAATGCACAATAGAAAACCATATTTACTTTTTTGCACATTCTTGCTTGCACCTCAGGTTGCACAGTTTAGTGACCAGTCCAAAACCTTCAGGAAGCATGCAGCCAGGGACCCTGATGTGCATTTTGAAGATTTTGTAAAAGAAATATTAAATGGTTCAAAAGTTATTTAAAACAAGTTTCCCATTATAGTCAATGGGAAAAGTTAACAAACTATTTGACAGTGTCACAAATGCAGTTTTTAGTGTTGCAAATTACCCCTGTAGTGTCGTGAGTAAGCCTTTTTTTTCAGTTACTAGTCACAGAAATGCTTGGCATTTAAATTTGGGACCCTCTAGGGACATAATTATTTTTGTTCACCTAGTCGAGCCCTGAGAATGCTAGCTATGTCTTTTGGGGGTTAAACACCCAGAATGTGTTTTTTGAAATTTTAGTTAACTGTAGTGTCACAAAGTAGTGGCTAATATCTCGACACTTTCGTGATTTTTTTTTGTGAAAGTGTCGTGATTTGTGACACTACTTTGCACACTATGCCCAAAAGAATAGGAAATTTTTGCCACCCTGCTGTAAAAGAACAGTTTGGTCCTTTGGGCTGAAATTTGAGCGAAGAAAGCCAAGATCCCATAGATGTGCCTTTTGGTGGCTTGGTGATAAAATATTACAGGGCTGCTAAAATCGGCACTCCAAGTTAACAATTTTTCACATAGGCTAACATTATGGTGTCGCCGCACTTTTTTCAAGGCCTGTATCTCAGAAACGCTTTGAGATACGAGACTTTTGTCAAGAAAATGCTTAGTCCCCAACCAGGGGGCTAGGTACAAAACTAGCCAGGACAGTCGTAAATGATATGAAATTTTAATTTTTTCCTACTGGTTCCTGAGATATAAGCAATTTAGTATTCCAAGTGTTCATTTTTCTGCTCTGAGGCCCATTGTTATGCATACATTCTTTGTATTCACTGTGTTTCTCAATGAAGCTTTTGGGTGTGTGTTTTCGATTACTGTTACAGTTAGCATTTCCACTTCGTTTTCTGTTACCATTTGTGTTAAGCGTTCCCGTTTACATACCATATGCGTATCCTTTGTATTTTCATTTGCACTTGCATTTGCATTACTGTTAACATTTGCATTTCCATTACTGTTTTTGTTTGTGTTTTCTTTTGTGTCACTGCAGTATTTCATTTTGCGTTATGTATGCACTTCCGCTTATGTTTCTGTTTGTGTTTCTGTTTCTTTGAGTCATCATTGCTGTTACCGTGTTTGCATTTCCAATTGCATTACCATGACCATGTGCATTATGATTTGCATTTCCATATGCACTTGCATTTATGCTTGTTTTCATCAATGTTTGTGCTTACGCTTTCTATTACCGCTTGTGTTATCGTCACGCTTACATCACCATGTGCTACCATTTGTGTTACCGTTACTTCACTATTTATGCTGCACATTCTCAAAAGAGGAAATTCATGGCAAAAATTTAGTTTAATGCATCAGTTAGGTTGTTCCACAGCAACAAAAGTGAGGAAATTGATGATAGGGTTCCCATCCCCTTGCACCCCACCCTCACCCCTGTCCCTACCAACAGACATCGGGTCAGCATTGGGGTCATCGGTCCTAACTCTCACCCCATTCTCCTACACTGCACCACCTCAGCTTGTTTACACATGGGATGGGGAGAGTTAGGATCATGACCCCACATTCAGATGCCTGTTGGTGGGGCGAGTGGGTAAGGGTGGGAACCCTAACATCGAATTTCCTCACTTTTGTCACTGTGGAACAACCCTGATGCATTAAACAGAGTTTTTGCCATAAAAATGTATATATATATACACACACATATATAGTTTGTTTTTTAGTAGTTTCAAACTTTGAAAGCATTGGTGTTAGTAGTGCATTTAGAAATACATTTTTAATTGTCTTTACAATTAAATATGCAGTTTCATGTGAGGGCACTTTTGGGGAGGGGGTTCAAATTATTTTAATCATGGGCACAGTGTTTGGTGATAAAGTGTATTTTTCTTTTAAGTTTGAGAAGTATGTATTATATATAAGTGCAGCAGTGTTGTAATTGAATTTATATGTGGTAGTAGGTAGGGAATAGTGTTTTGAATGTGGCAGTAGGACAGATTTGTTAGGATAAATATATACTGTCTTGCAAAATAAGAACAAATTGTAAGGATACATTTTGCAAAACAGTGATCTCAGTGTTTTGTTTCTGCCTAGGCTATGAGAGATTTTTTTCTAACTGTCCCTGCTTTCCTGGTGTTTTAATTACCTCTGGGGCTGCTATTCAGGTTTGTTGTATTGCATCTTGTCCAGGATAGTCTTCCCAGAGCGTCCTTTGGTTTGATGTCTAATAGGCCTTACTTCAGGCCAGTGTCTTGTTTGAAATGCAGTGTACTGAGCCTGTGTGGTTACTGAGTTTTCCTTCACTGTTTTTAGAATAAGTTGAAGTATGTCTTTTACTAGATAAATGTTTGTAAAAGTGTAAATCATATTTGCTAGTGCAATCAGGAATACTTAATTGTTTTTGTAATTTGACTCTGATTCTCTTTTCATGACAGGCAGTTAATATTCTGAACAGACTTTGCCTTTGAAGCTCCTATAAAGTGATGTTTCTATGTCACTGTGTAGTTCCTCACTTTGTAGGCACGCAATGGGTAAAGCCTTTTTATGCAGGAATGTTTTTACTGCTTGTCATAAATAGAAATCAGGAGTAAAATCTACCAAACACAATTACAAGTTAGCTTCAAAGCCAAACCTGTTTATGCATGGAAAGATGTTACAGAAAGAAAGGCATGCAAGTATTTCAAGTCTACAAGTTAAGCAGCTATTTTTTAACCAGCCTTTGCTCAGCTTACATTCCTGTCCTGATCACTCATTTTTACAAATAAATTCCAAGAGATGTAAAGTTTCTCCTGTTGGGTATACGGTGTTATTCACACCCATCCTCCAACCTTGCCCCCATCAATTGCTTTGTAATTTGCATCAGCTGTAGCATTTTAGTACAGCAAGAGGCAACAGTGTATATTTTTTTCTGACTTGCAGTGTTAATTGAGTCATGCCCAATCTGTATCCTTTCAAGAACTACATTATGTGGTGTGCATACCAGCGTGGTTGTTTCACTCTTATTTACAGCTTTACGCCTTTATCAGTTTTTAATTGTAATTGTTTTGCCCTTTGAATAACAAAGTTCAATACCTATAACTTAGTTTCTTTATTATGATCTCATTGATTTCTGAAGACCCCTTGTAAACGAGGTGCTAAACACAACTTGGTTTTCTTTTGTCTCTTTTGTGGTGTGTAGTTTTCTGAAGCTTGTAACTATAGAAACAGAGGTGCAAAGTACATATCTTACAAGTAATGACATATAAAAAACATCAAATACACAGTACGCCTTTTGATGAGACATTAAACTGAGGTCCCATCTGCCTGGATTGGTGGTAGTTCAGGTGGATGTTAAAGATCCCATGGCACTTATCAAAAGAGTAAGGAATTTCCTGGTGTCCTGGCCAAATTTCCTCATTCACTAAAAAATACCACCAACAGCTTAATCTTGTTAAAATTCAATTGCTTACCATCTGTATCCCCCGGTTGCCCCTGAAAAGGGACTTCTAGGCCCAGTGGGCTTACAGGGTCAACAAAATTCAACAAAACAAAACAAACAAAACCAATGAAAATATATACTGATTCCTCCCAATTCCTGGAAAATAAATGTCTTCACTCAACAAGTTACAGCTACTGAAAATGCAAAAGCTATAATTATACTATGGACATAAGTGAACAGCCAATGAAATGGTCAGACTGGCAGTTTACCACGGTGTAAATCCTCTCATAACCAATGGCTGTTGATGAGCAAATAAAATCCTAATCCTCTGCAGCCCAGGAATAAGTACAATAAAAATAAAAACAAATCAACCCTTTAAGAGTTGTATTTTATCACAGTAAAAATGAACCTTGTTATAATCACAATAAGCCACTCAGACTATGTGGGTTATCAGGGGATTTACTATGGCTGGTGAGGATTTACCCACCGCTGCACCTCATGGGCAAATTACTCCAGCCATGGTAAACCTCTGATAACCTACACACCTCGTGGCTTATTGCTTAATTATACCATGGACATAAAAAATTGTGGTCATGCTGATATCACATTATTCAGACTTGGTTCAGTATCCAGAAATTCCCATTTTTGTTTTTATGATCCAAGTTATTTTATGATGCATGTATTTTATGAAAACTTAGGCCTATCTCACTGTTGTGCACAGCTACTAAGCGCCTCCAACTGTGATTAAAAATGACAAGTGTAAAAATAAATAAATTAAAATTCATGTAGTCTACTAAGTACAGTAGATTGGTACAGGACCTGTAAAACAACTTGTGATGCACTGAAAGTAATCTAAAAATAGTTTTAAGTTATTTTCACATCCAGTCATATAACGATATGGAGAGAAACACAAAGATGTGAAATCCTGGAACCCCACTATCTGAATCACTAAGGAATGCACATTTCATGAAGCCCAGTAAAAAAAGATGCAACACAAAATCATAGGAACACAGAAACATAGACTTTGAAGGCAGATATGACCACTTGGCCCATATCCCTACCTACTGGATAAGCTGCAGATCCTAGTTAACCAACAGCCTATTTCTTCCTGCCTCCCCACAAGAATTGCCTTATGTCTGTCCTATGCTCTTGAATTCTCACTATTTTTGACTCCCACAACCTCCTCAACGAAGGCCATTCCATGCATCCACCACCTCTCTGTGAAAAAATACTTCCTCACATTACCCCAGAGCCACCCCCTCTATCTTCAAATTGTGTCCCTTTGTTCTTGCACATCTCTTTTCCTGAAAGATGTCACCTCTTGGACTTTGTTGATTTCTTGTGGTACTTAAAGGTTTCTATCATGTCTCTTCTCTCCTCCTTTTCTCAACAATACACATATTAAGCTCCTTTAGTTCTCTTCATATGGCATCTGTTGCAGACCCTGCACCATTTAGTTGCCTCCTCCTGGACTTTCTTCATCCTGTCTATGTCCTTGCAGAGATGGGGTCTCCAGAACTGGATGCAGTACTCCAGATGGGGTCTCACACACTATCTATACAGAGAAAATAGCTTTCTGTTTTCTACTGGTGATGCCTCCCTATACATCCCAGTATCCCTAGCCATCCCTACTGCCTTCTCACATTGCTTTCTAACCTTTAGGTCATCTGATATGATTGATTCCAGGTTCCTTTCCATTTTTGTTGTTGTTACTACCCCTCCCCCATTGTGTACTCTTCTCCTGGGTTTTTGTTTCCCAGGTGCACATTTTGCACTTCTTTGCATTGAATCCAAGCTGCCATATTCTTGACCATTCCTCCAACCTTGCCAAGTCCCTTCTCATCCTTTCCACCTTCCCTGTGTATCAACCCTGTTGCAGATCTTTGTGTCTGCAAAGAGGCATAGTTTTCCTTCCAGTCCCACAGCAACCATCATGACAACGAGTTGAGGTATCTTTGCATGGTATGGTCAACCCCACTTCACAGATGCAGTCCCTATTCTCTACAGTAAGATGGAACATCTTGGTGTAATAAGTATGGAATAGTAATTTTGTGATTGATATCATGAGTGTCACTGTTTGTTCTATGCAACAACCCCCAAATAAAGGGATAGTATAGAAATATTCCCAAGGTGACATAGGCATTGTCATATATTAAATAGCAGTAGCCTAATATCTGAAACTGGACTGATCCAAACTCTGTAATTCCTAGGTACAAGTCTGTTATAACAGAAACTGGAATATGTGTTTATGTAAAATAGGAGCACCCATGTGTTAGCTGGGAAAATGTATGTATCATCCTAAATATGTTTTTTTTTTCTTCTAATTGTGCATAGAGGAAAGTGTCACAGTCACAAAACTAGCAATCAGTAGTCCATAGATACAATGTTACATCTTAATGTAGAGAACAGGGACTGCATCAGCAGAACAGGGTTAGCCATGTCATGCAAGTACAGGCCAGCTGACTCATGATGTTTTGTTTGATTGACCGCAATATGAATAATGAAATGTGCATTCCTACCAATTCTGATGGTGGGTTCCAGTGTTCTGAATCAGTCTGTTTCTATCGCTACGAGTATACGATCATTACACAAAACATTTATTGCTTACCAAGTTACCATTCCTTCCATTAAAATCGACACTTCCATATTTTTCCTAATAATGTGTCTACCTTCCTAAAATAGAAAAAAACTAATCTTACTAGTTAAAAAGGACTGTCGTCTCACACATATCATAATTCAACACATTCTCACTAGCTTCATAATGCAGCCCTGGTGGATCTGACCAGATTTTGTTTTAACAAACTGTAACAGCGATCCCACATCTGTCGGACAGTACTGTGTGCTACCTGACCTCGAGAGGGCAGCACCGGGCAGGTGTCTGGCAGACACTGCTGGCACCACCTTACACGCCCTCCACTGAGTCCAACCACTTTCAATTGGCTGACGAGCAGTAGCGACAAATGAGAGTGCAGCCTGATTGGCAGGTGTCAGCTAACAGACGTGCGATTCCAGAATTACAACATCACTGTATAAAAACGAGCAGCAAAGCTTACATCGGGAGGATTGCACGGTGACTTGGAGTGGTATAAAGGGTGGGATGTACGCGTGTGGTGTATGGGCAGGGCGTGCTGCAGTAGGTTTTTTGTTTTAATTTAGGCGAGCCTGCAGTGGCGTATTATTTTACTGCTTTTTATATATATATGTGTTTTATCGCCGTGGAGCAAACCAAAGATTCGTGATTACTTAACAACATGCAGTGCTATGTGACCAGGCCGGATTCGGTTGTGATGGAGGTAGAGGTGGATACGAAAGCAAATGGAGAGGATTGCCTGAACCAGGTATAGTAGGGCTCGCATTTCGGGGCAGATGCTCGCTTGCGCTGCAGGGCTTTGTTGGCAGACAGGCTGGCGGCGGTTCGGTGGAGGAACTGCAATTAAGTTTGTACAGATGATTTCCCGACAGCAAGCATTCTGCATTTTCAGTGAAAGCTCGCCGGCTGTGAGACTCTCTCTCCCATCTTTGGGGGCATCTGTTTTGGTGCTGGATGCCTGGGTGGATCAAGACTCCACGGGGTTCGTGTTTACTCTGAGGAAGTGCTCTAAGGGTTGGGTAGACTATGGACTGTCAGATTGATAAATGGAAAGTTTGTAGACATTGGAAGGCATCAGTTGAGCATTAGCCCAGGTCGTCATTATTCGCTGAAGAGAAGGACTGAGGAAAAGTTCTTTGTTTATACCTCCTAGTACTTCGGTGTTTGGGTCTCTTGTAGCTTGAACCTACGACAGCTGGGAGATGGATGATTGGGGGAGGGGAGGTATTGTGTTGCGCCAGTTGCACAGACCTGGAGCTTTTGTGTCTTTAGGTACCGAATTCCTGTTTTTCTGTTGGCGAGTACAAAGGAGGGGTTATATGTTCGACTGTACGGTATTCATCTTTGTGAAGGGCCTATTCAATGGTATTCAGTGGGCACTGTGAAAATATATTCCGCATTAAGCAGCGTTTTTTGGGGAGGGGTCTGAAGCCTGGTTTTCTGTTACTGAACACTTTTACTGCTTAGGAGAAGCTTGCACATGGGAAGTAAGTGGGGGGTCGAAATCGGTCTGGTTGAGGATGTTTGACCTCCCACTTTGTAGTTCTCTGTATGCTTCCTTTGACACGTTCAAACATCGAATGCTGTTAAGTAAAAAGTGGAGGATCCTTAAATGGTGGCCGTGTGTGTGTTTGTTAATATTTGCCTACTAGTTTTATGGCCCGGCATCTCCATTGTGGAAAAAAAAAAAAAAAAAAAAGTTGTTGCTCTTTTCCTACAGTGCATCCGTCCCTGTGACAGTGATGAATCCAGGTCCATTGATCCAGCAGGTACTGGCTTCCAGGAATTTTATAGCAGTACGGCTGTGATTTTAAGTAACTTTTCCTTACCCAATTAAAGGTTACATTTACAGTTTAGCAAACACCTTCGGGATAAGTGGCTGCTCTGTAAGGAAAGGGATAGTCTTCACTAAAACATTGATGACCTGGGGATTTGTATGCTTTTTATAGTTATGTAGCTTAACATGAAAAGCTTTAAAGACTACATTTATTTCTGCTAGCTAGAGCTAGACACATATGTAGAAAACAAAGATTAAATTACAAAGTTATTTATTTGAGGCTGGAACATCCGGCTTCTAACAGTAGATTGCTGTTGCAGCAACTTGCTTACATTCAGTGCATCAGTGGTCCTGAACACCTGTCTCATGGAACAGAAGGAAAAGAGCAGTTAAAATTCATACATGGAGATTCCTAGAGACCATAAAATCTATAGGGAATTGGGGGGCTCTAATAGCAAAGGAAAAGACACACTAGGACTACACTAATCAAACATGCATAACAAAAGTGTTTTTGCACATTTTAACCCTTACTGTGCTACGGACTGATATATCTGTCCAAAATTCCTATACATCCGAGTTCTTAGGCAGCCTATGGGTTAACTGTACTGGAAACTTACAACTGTATGATTGATGTGTTTTTTTGAGGGGTATAGGTGTTTTCTTTGGATGATAGAGGCAGTGAATCTGGGAATGCCCTTTATTGAAATAAGGATAATGTATAGGTGACCACAGACTGAAATCATGTGTTTCTGTGTAAGGGTTGAGATGACAGCACCTGGACCCAAAAGCAAAAGTAGTTTGTTAAACTGGATAGTGACTTGCTGTGACTTTGTAAACGTGTGTGTGTGTGTGTGTGTGTGTGTGTATTAGGGTGACGTTCTGTTTAAATATTAAAGGTTTAACATGGATTTCTTTGGATACACAGACTAGATTTAGATTATGATGGTACAGTACTGTCAGACCACCTGGAATGTTTAGAAGTGATCTTGATTAGCGAAGAGTGATGTCATTTATAAAGATGATTTTGTGTTTTGTTGGCAGTTTCATGGATATGAAGAGTGAGTGCATTTTTTTTTTTTTTTTTTGTGTGTGTTTTTTCTTTTTTTTTTTAAGAATTACCTTTCTCTCTCAGGTTTGTAGGAAGCTGGGGATTATCGAATCTGATTATTTTGGACTTCAGTTCTCTGGCAGCAAAGGAGAGAATCTATGGCTGAATCTGAGAAACAGGATTTCCCAGCAGATAGATGGCCTGGCCCCTTACAGACTGAAACTCAGAGTCAAGTTCTTCGTTGAACCCCATCTTATCTCTGCAGGAGCAGACAAGGTACTGAGTGAGAACCTCAGAGTCCAAACTGACTAATTATGTCCGATATGTTGTAATTGTACCAAAAAAAAAAAAAAAGGCAGGGGAGCCTTTTACGGTAGAGTGGTGCACTCCTTACAAAATGCAGTCTGCACTCTGGTGTCTGACCACATCTGTTCCTGTTGGCTTTGACAGACAGAGTGTTTGATTCTGTGACATGCATAGCAAAAGGTGGGTCAGCCATGGTGACCGAGAGTGATGGATAAGTGAGGGGCATAAATGAGTGCAGACTGGTCTGAATAAGTCTTTCATTAATCCGATTCATGCCTTAGTGTTTCTAAGTAGCTGTTCTCAAGCCTGCACTTTGTAAACTGTTTAAATTGGTGAAAATGTCCGTTTACAAGCACTGACCTTGGTAGATGGTTACGCTGACGGTTGTTTATGGCAGGGGTAGGTAGTACATTCTTTCTGGACTGTTTAAGATTAATATTGGCACATTGCCTTTTTAATTGGAAAAATACAGTTCATATTGCCAGAAATGCAACTTGGTTTAAACTGGCTCAGATCGGCATAGACTTACTTATCCTTCCATGTTCTCACTGAAATTAAGAGAGCAATATGCATTGAAGTTGGAAGTGAATGGATGTCTGAATGTCTTCATCGTGGGTACTGCTGTTTAATGTTTGTTGTATGAACCACTGTGAAAAGTTTGCTCATGTGGGAGGTGCCAATTCCTGGTTTTCTGCACAGACTGGTTTCACATGACCTGAGTAAACTGCTACAGAGACTAGGGTTACTGTCGGGCATTCTTGACAGGCAAGTCACACAAAAAGCATACACATTTCATTCCACCACACTGGAAAACTTGAACCATCATTTGTCTGGGCAGATTGCGTAACAGGGTCTGAAACCCCACAGCATCCTCTACTTGAGTTTTTCTTAAGGGTATCATTTGTAGTACATGGTCCCCACTGTCCTTGGGTGTTCCTTCCAGTCCTGATCGTGACAGTAGTGGCATTAAGATCTGCCGATGGTTAGAAGGGGAGAACCCTGCCTTTAACTTAAGACCCACAAGGAGCATTGGGATCATCAGCTCTTGTCAGATGTGTGAAAGCCAGGACAAATGAGTTCAGAAATGTCCCAGTGTAAGTGGCTTGAAATGTGCACTTTTTTTTTTTCCTCCTGTGGCTTGCATGTAAGAATGTCCTATAGCATTAGTTCTCACACTTTTTGATAGTGAGCCCCTCCTCCCCAAGCCATGGAGCAGATTTTGAGCCTCTCTCAAATTTGGAAAAATCTTGGGCCTCCTTAGAAAAAAAATAACCATACTTTTGCACAGTACACCAGGAATCAAGCGAGACTAGTAATGTTGACAGTGTATTCTCTTTTATTTGGCTTATTGTTCTCCACCCCAACCTCACACCCCAGGTTATCCTTGTTACTCCACTATTCTGACTCTTGGACCCTTATTACGGTACTTCTTCTCTGTCTGGAACAACTAACCTAGCCACATCATTTCTCCCTCTCTTGCCCTGTTAAGCAACTTCTTGTACCCTTACCGAGGTCACACCTGAAACATGCACTGGCTCAGAGTGCCTTTCCCAAATACCAATTTACATATAAATAAAATTATTAGAAACAAGTTCTGACTCAGTGTGTTGCCTTAGTCAATGTACATGCCCACAGCATAAAACAAGCTTTGGCTCGGGCTTTCCTGGTCACCAATCTATGCATAAGTAAAAAAATTCACCTGCCATTATCCATATTTAATTTGCTTGTTCCTTCACACAAAAACATTCAGAACTTAAAATACAAGTACAGTACATTCTCAGACTTCACTGGGCCTCCCTTGGGAGGCTGGCCTCACCATTTGAGAACCACTGTCCTATAGTAACCCTTGTCTCTGTGCAGTTTACTGTAGGTCATTTGAAACCATTCTGTGCAGAAAGCCAGGAAGTGGCACCTCCCACATGAACTTGCTGAACTGCTCAGGGTCTGTTGGTTTAGGATTTTTTTCTCATTAGCCCAGCTCTATAAACCGCTGCAGGCAAAACACAAGGTTCTAATTAAACCTGTAACTCTGACATAAACAGAACTGAACTAAAGAAGTACAACTCAACGGAATGAGGAAATGGAGAGTTGGTTAAGTTTGGAAATGTCCCCCTTTCTGTGTTGCTGTTCACGAACTTTAACAAAAGAGTATCTCCATATAGTTGAAAGAAACTTCAAGCTCGCTGGAGTCTGCAGCAGAACCAAAGTTTTGCTCTGGTATAATGCGCTGTCAGTTTATGCCGCAACCAAAACAATTGGTGATCTTCCTAGAAAGAGAAACTCAGAAATGTTCTGACAGAAGAACAGATCATGGTTGATCCAGTCTGCCCAATTACCTAGCTAACAGACTTGACATGCCAGTCTGGATGAAGCAACTTGATGCTGCCCTTGGTGAGATTTGTGTTCGTTCTCCAGAGTTTCCGTCCCCTCCTGCTGCCAGTACCTGCCCTTTGAATCTGTCCCATAACTGCCTTGATTCCAGCTACAGTTATAGTGTTACCCACACTGCTGGGCAAATGGTTCCATTTGGTCTCCACATGCTCAGTGAAGTATTTCATCCGGCCCTCCTGAAACTGCCTTCCACAGTGTGCTCACTCCCGAGAGGTGCTGCTGCCAAGTCGACAAGCAGGCACACGGAGATTCACGCCAACCAGCAGCAAATTGGAAGCGGTGCCAGAGCTCCCGATAAGGGAGTCTGGCTTATGTTACTCACAATATTTAAAGAAATACTAATTTAAAAAAAAAAAGTGTGTGAAGAGTGGATACTCATCCAAACCCTCGGAAATGCTCCATACATGCTTCAAAAAGAGCTGTTTTCCTAAGTTTAAAGCACTTTTAGTCATCAAAATTGTATTTCCTTGCCTGATGATATAGATGGTGAGTATATTACTCTCAAAAGCCAGCATTATCTGGAGCACTATATGGTGCTCTGTTGCAAAAGACATGTTACTAAAGAAATCGTGTGGCCCCAAGTCCCTGTTCTGTGCCAGTGTTTCACTAGTAATGGGTTAATAAGAGTGGTTGCACTACTCATGGTATTCAAACCACACTCCAGTTTGTGGTTCTCATACCCTAGAATGTGTGAAGACCCTCTCAACTGCTATTAATGGTCTGAGCGGCAGTATTCTAATATGTAGGTATGTGTGTATTTATTTGTCTTTGATCACTGGATCTATGCACCTACCCAGTTGACCGCTTTTCAGGCAACGTACTTGGCCACAAGTAGAAACAACATAGGAAGATGACAATTGGTACACACAGAGCATTGGATAAAATTAAATATTACAATATAATATTATAATGAAGAACTAGCGTACTGCCTGGAATTAACAGTAATTTTGGTGCGGTTAGCAGTCACTTATCTGAAGTAATTTTTATTTTTGTTTCCTAATTAGAAGATTTTTATTTAAAAGTTTCACCAGGAAGGGCATACTAAGCTGGGGAAAGGAAAGTTGTACAACAGGGACAATTGTAGAACAAGAGCATAGATACAAATGCATGTCAGACCAGAGCAATACAGAGTAGCACGTGAATAATGAATACCTTGATACGAGTACCATGGAAACACTCTGGGCTGATGTGTGGAGCAGCTCTCTGGAGGCAAAGTCAGTTCTTCTCTCCCCAACAACTACATCATCAGAAATGTGTCCAAACACCTTGAGACACCACAATCATTTCAGTCGGAGAAGTGTTGCCTGTTTCCTTACTGTTTAACTGCGTTGTATGCCAATTTTTATACTACATATTGATGTACTGTATACTGATGTTGTACATTGTCCTATCAGGATGTCCTCATAAGTGAGCATACACAATGGACTTTTCCTGCCAATAAACAGGAGGACGTTCACAAGTCACCAGTCAAAATTGCTCATGGGGAGGTGATGGGCTGGGGGTTGTGAATGTTGGAGGGTGAGCAGTGGGGTTCTCGCATCAGGGTGGCTAGGCCCAGGAGATGCTCTAGGGTGAACTGGATCCTGGGACATGGTCTTCCATGTCTGGTCTCCATACCAAGGGCTCCACTTCAGTGGGCAGGTAGTTCGGGTTGCCTCTGAATCCGTCCGACTCTAGCAGTGTTGTGCACTGCCAGATCTATTAAGAACAAGACTGCAATTATTGCAGATCTTGTTGGGACAGCCAATCTGGCTTGCATCACCGAGACTTGGTTGGATGATAATGCTGGCCCTGTATCAGAGGCTTCTGTTACGGCTGGGTACTCTGTGATTCACCACTCTATCGGACCTGGGGGAGGGGAGCAGCTATTTGTTTTAAGACTGAACTGGGCCTCAAGTGTGCCATTTGAGGAGACCAACTAATTTGAGTGTACTGTGGTTGCAGGATCGCACTCATCTACCGTCCTCCCGGGATGAGAAGTGGTTCCTTCAGGAAGTAGCTAACTTAATGATCAATATGGGATTTGGGTCGTCCCAGGTTGATGGTCCTGGGCAACTTTAATGCCTGGGTCGACTACTTAACTCTTGCCATTTGGACAGGATTTTCTTCAGTTGATATCACTGGGCTTTACATAGGTGTTTGCCTCTGCTACTCAGAGTGGTCACCACTTGACTTTGTCTTCCTCCTGGGATCGAAACCTCTGACTTGGTGGTGGAACCGGTTGATCACCACACTGTGGGGTTCAGTTATCATTACCCCCTCCCCGTGAGGCCTGCGCTGTGGAGATGGTCAGATTCCACCCTTTATGGGATCGAGTCCTGATGGTCTATCGGTGTGTTAGACTTCTCGGTAATTCCAGAGGCAAGTGGGAGTTCAGAAAGCCTGGTTTAGGCCTATAACAAGGCCGTTACTGTGGCACTGGACTCTGTCACTCCAGTCCATGTTCATCCTCTCTCCTTCACCCTCGGTCCCCATGGTTTGATGGGACCTTGAGGAGTTGTGCGACTTGGACAAAGGTTAGAGAGTTGCTGGAGGAAATCAACCCTGGAAGTCGACCTCCTGAGATTGATGGAACATTATCAAATCCTATTAATCAGCAGTCTCCGTAAGAAGGCAGAGTTCCTGTCTGGGGAGATTTCTGCTGCTCAGAATCGACTGGCTGTGCTCTTTCGAACCGTGGACTGGTTGTGGAACCCAGCCTGTCTGCAGGTTCAAGAGCCTTTTCACAGATTGTGTGATGAGCTTGCTCAGTTCTTTGTGGATAAGGTGGCCAGCATCAGGGTGGAGATCCAACCACCACACACTATGGGAGCTGATGGTGGTCAGTGTATGGTCACTTCTCGGGTTCTCTGGAGTTACTTTCGACTGACTGGAAATCAGGGATTATTGTGCAGATTGTCCAGGTTATGTGCCCAACATGCTGTAGTTTGGATCAGGGTCCAACTCCCTTGATTATGGGTTGTTGTCAGATCATCGACTCGGTCCTTGAAAGGATAGTTTGGGGCTTCTTAGAGTCCGTGAGTTCCCTAGCTCCCTGAAGCAGGCGGTAGTGATACCACTCTTAATGAAAGCTGCTCTGGATCCAAGCTGCTTTGCAAACTACGAACCGATCTCTAATCTTCCCTTTGTTGGGAAGGTAATTGAGAAGTTGTGGCACTACAACTGGAGAACAACTTGACCATCCACGACATCTGCGAACTTCTCAGTCCGGTTTTGTAAGAGGCATAGTACCGAAACCACTCTGGTTTGGGTGCTCTATGATCTCCTGATGGTGAGGGATCAAACGAGATCCATTCTGGTGGTACTTGATCGCTGATCAGCCTTTGACACCGTGGACCTTTGGGTGCTTCTCAGTGCCTGAGATTCATCTGTGGCTTGTCTGGTACAGTTCTCAGATGGTTTATGTCCTTCCTCACTGGCAGAACTCAGAGGGTAGTGTACGGATTTTTCCTCTGACCCATTCTTCTGCCATGGGGTACCTCAGGGCTCGGTGTTGTCCCCCATGTTGTTCGCGGTGTATATGCTGTCCGTCAGACATTGTACAGCTGTATGGGCTGAGGTTTCACTGCTATGCTGATGAATACCCAGCTCTACCTGTCTTTCGCACCTGACCAGGATAGTGCGTGTTTGATATTTAACTGCCTCGCTGAAATCCGGGATTGAATGAACTCCAACTGGTTGAAGTTGAACTCTGGAAAGACTGAAGTGATGGTAGTGTATTCTGGTTGCCAGATAGAGGGTTGGAGCCGCCAACCCACCGGACTTTGTCTAGGGATATCCAACTTCCTTCATCTGAATGAGTGCGAGACCTGGGGTGATTATTGATGGGCTGACACTGCATCCGCAGGTGTCGGCAGTCATTAAGTCCTCTCTTTACTATCTGAGGAACATCACCAGGATTAAGCACCTTGTTCATCCGCGACCTTCCCACGTTGATCCACGCCTTTGTGACCTTGCACCTTGACTATTGCAACTCCTTTTATCTAGGGCTTCTGGGGTTGATATCTGCCGCTTTTAGCTAGTGCAGAACGCTGCAGCCCAGTTGTTGATGGGGACCCCACATGCGAGTCGCATCATACCGGTGCTGCTCGAGCTGCATTGGCTGCCTATTCAGTGGCGGATCACCTTCAAGGTCTGGCTTCTGACTTACAAGGTCTTACACGGACTGGGCCTGGACTGTCTGCAAGAGCTCCCGCTACCTTACTGCCCCAGGCGACCACTCTGCTCAGCTGACGGTTGCTAGATTCCCAGGGTGACCTTTGAGACATCAGGGCCTGTGCTTTTATGTATGCGGCCCCAGCCCTGTAGAATTTCTACCCCATCAGATATGGGAGTGCACGACTGTGGAGGGCTTTAAGAAGGCCCTAAAGTCGCACTTATGGTTGAAAGCATACCCAAACTGATTATTTTATTCTCTTATTTATTTAGCTGTTGATTACTGTGTATCCTATTATTTTATGTTTTCAGTCCTTTGATATTTGAAAGGCACTCTATAAATAAAGCATCATTATTATTATTATTATTATTATTATTATTATTATTATAATAAAATGCAGGAAATTGTGACGCTAAAAGTATTGTGAGTTCACCACACGGTGTGTGTGTGTGTGTGTGTTACAATTTTGTCGTTCTGTAGCAGATAAGGGTCAATCTCAGCTAGGCTTTGCATTTGTGAATGCTTTTAGTGTCTAATAGGTGCAAAATGACTGTTACTAGTTGCAAAACCCTTGCCATAGTGCTTACTTCTAATAGGCTGTGTTTTAAACTAGGAAGTTTGAGCACAGCTCGAGTTGGAAGCTTATCTGCCAAAGCGAAATTTGTATTCCTAGCCAGGCTGGAGAAATTTTTTTTTTTTTTTTTTAATAGTTCATGCGCACCTGAAACGATCACAACTTGAGGGTTCTTAACCCAGGTGCCACTGCAAAGGCCAGGTGTTTAGTTTCTTTTACTGCAGCTTTTGACACTTTTTTTTTTTTCTTCACACATTGTCATGGTGTGAGATGTATAGGAGAGAGAGATAGAATTTATAGTATAAAATATGGATTGAGAGGGGTGGGAGAGACACAGAGTAAGACATTGCATCCCATTCACATCCAGTGTGGGTGGTTCCCACCATGTGGGTTGTTGACTGGCAGAGCACAACCTCACAGTGTCTTATTCAACTTACAGAGAATTCAGTTGTATGGATTTTGCAGTGGAGTTTACAATATGTGGTATGTAGTACTGTTTGTTTAAAATGAATAAAACGGTTTTAAAAGAAACATAACTAAGGAAAAGGAGTACTAATTATGGGAAACTTACTACTGTTGTGGTCCCTTCATAGTGGCTTTATTAGCTTTGGAATCATGCTGGATGATTGGAAGGAGCTACCTGTATGTAATATGCATGTATAGTAGTACATTCATTTTCTGTGCAGGATGGGTGGGGGTAGAGTTACATATGGCTGTTTGATTTACAAAATGACCTGGGTTACTGCTTGTTGGTAATATTAGCATTCATACCCTCATTTGACAGGTCTCGACCAGTTGGGACCCTAGACTAGCCAGATCTCATTTCAGCCAGTTTGGTCTCTGGGGTCTCATACAGGGCCATGTTCTCTGGTGCTGTGGCAATTTAGCTGGCTTCCAGTTGGGAGGTGCACTGCCTTCTAGATTGCTTTAACGTACAAACCCTGTCATGGTTTGGGCCTGCCTATGTTAAAGACCACTGGACCTGATACACTTACAGACACTCCACCACCAAGGAATGTTTTGGCCATTCTCGAGCTCATGGCTTAAAAATGATTCGGCAACAGAGCCCTCATTTGGAGGCTACTTTTGAAAAGGGCCCAAGTTATTTCTTTAAACTGGAACATGAACTGGAACTTTGAACAGTTGTTCTGTTTGTGCTTCCAGCTGAATTCTCTATTTAATGTATATTTTGCTTTGTGTGTTTTGTTTGTGTGGGTCATGAGCCTTTCTGAAAGGGCATTCAACAAATTAAGTTGCCTTGTCTATAACTGTTGATTGTTAGCTGCTTGTGTTGTGTGAATAGCTGGATGTACAGCAGTGGTATCCTGCAAGTATGGCTACCATTTTGTTGGATCTGGGCCACAACTGTTTCTCTTCCTAGTACGCTTACATCTTGAGTGCTACAGGTTGGGTGGGGAGGAACAAAACCATTCTCTCTCTCCATTCATATAATAGTGGCTCTGTCTGCATCCACAGTTTTAGAACTGCCTATCTGGTTTGTGACTGGACATTAAAACAAACACAAAATTACCAGCATCTTTTTTTTTTTTTTTTTGTAACCTAATTTTAAATAATTTCAATTATTTGTATTTTTGAGCCAGTTGGGGATGACTGACTTCCATGGCTGCTGGACCTGTTCTTGCCAATGTTTACCAACAGATTAATTGGTGTAATTCAAATGTCTTTATCTCCTGGGTGTCTTTGTGCTACATTAATTCACATGCTGTTTCCGTGCATGAAACTGACTTGTCTCTGCATCCCTGAGGACCTGAGCTCATTTCCTCCTGGCTCTGTTAGGAGTCCATAGTAAGTCAGATGCCTTCACCATACCCACCTGGAGGAGGCAAGCTGTCTACGGATGATCTGCCCATCCACCCATTTGTCCCGTTGACGGTCCGGGCATATTCTCAAACTGTTATCGGCATCACAAGCAGAAACCTAAGATGTCTGTGCTGCAGTTTTATGCCTGTAGTGCACTGTCTAGATGTAAAGCTGAACTGTTTTTTTTTTTTTTTTTTTTAATTGTATTTTACATAACCAGAAATCACTTTCACATGGCCAAGATGAACTTGCAATAGACCCTGCTCTCTGATCTTATGTGACACTTGGGACAGTCGAGGCCTAACTCCAGACCACAGAACATGAGCTCTAACATCCAAGTTACTTGAGTGTTGCTGAAAATCACTGAGACGGTCATTGGTGTCAGTTTTTGAGAACCTTGCTTTCCAAGGCTGTACCAGCCCTGATGTTCCTGAGGTAGCATTCTCAACCAGCTGACAGTCAGGAACTGTCCGCTGTGTTCAGAGACAAATCTCTTACCTGCTGCTCTGTCTGCAGCTGCTTGGCCCGATGGCCCTGTTGCTTTTTGGTGATCTGCTGTCCATCTTTGGGCCTGATTGGCAGCGGACGGGCAACTGCTGTGGCTTGTTGGGAAGAAGACTTCTCTCTCTCGGCTGTCAGGAGACTGCTGGGGGCTGTGAGTTGGGGCCCTCACCCAGCGCCCATGCCCTGTTGATTTCTAAGTCTGGTAGACCATTAATTGGCTGTGTAACTTGCTTGGCTGAAAAATGGCAGATGTGTCAAAGGCTATGTATAGTATCATAAACCCTGTCTGTCTCAACTGGGGCATCCTAGTGGGTAATGGAATATGTTGAGGTGCAGGATAGTCCAGGGCTTCTGGGCCAGCTGTGTCTGTTTTGTAGTTAAGTTGTTGCTGAGATGACACCCACCCACAAAATACAGGCCTTGCAAGGCAGGCATTTTGGGGGTGTCAGCTGAGGTGTCAGGTGGGTGTCATGGGTGTGGGGGTGTGGTGGGTGTGTGGTGTGGATTGAGTGACTGACCATGATGATTCATGATTACTGAATATATATCGTTGAATCCAAAACCCATTTGCCTCAGACTGTTTCATAAATTCTGCTTCTTCCTTTCTGCATTATCAAAATACATTGTAACTGAGGAGTAACTTGGACACTAGCTAGGTACGCCTTAAGGCACATATTTTAAAGCCCGTTTGCACAACCGGCGCCACTGTCGATTGTGGTCTGCTTTGCTGTCTCCCTGACCTACAGAGCCAGTCCTTTCTTGCATTTACAACCTCTCTGCACCAATGCAAGAGGTGCAGAGAGGATGAGAGTCTGGGTGGCTGGTGGCTGCCTGCTGATGTGATGTCTGTAGTGATAGCAGGAGATGGCTGTGATGCAGGCTGGAAGCCAGAGCCAGCAGTCGGGGGGGGCACGGGTGATGCATGGGAACTGGGTGCTGTGGCAGTGAGGGGGTGATGCAGGAGGCGGGGTGAATAAATAAATGCAAATACACACTGACCTCAAGCAGGTTAGTTTATTACAAATATCATAGGATTTTGCATGTCTCTGCAAACAGCTGGTAGTCTACCTGCCATTCTTATTCTGGGTTGCAGGATCATGGCAGGGAAATGAGAGGATTCCTATGTGTTCGGGATGTAGCTGTACAGCTATGCGCACAGCTGTTCAGTACCACTTGCTCCAGAACACGTCCCCTTATCTCTGCAGCAGCTTGGGAAGAGGAGCAATGACTGAGGTAAACCAATCTGGTGTATGACCACAGTGACCCAAATGTAAGCCACACATGTGACACTGTTTTTAGATTTGCCACACACCTAGAATTCTGAATTCAACAACCAAAACCTGCCCTCCCATACCCTTTTGAGGGTTAGTGCACTACAGTCTGTAAACGGCCAGCTGCATGGTATCTGCCCACATAATACTGAAAGTGCTCTGCCCACATTTTATTTTATAACTGTCTTACATTAAATTGTAGTCCTCTGGTCTCACTATGTACAGTGGGATATTTTTTGCCCCCAAAATCAAAGTGGAGAGTGGTGTCGCCTGCTTCTCCAAGGTTCCACAGTGAGTGATCCTTACAGCTTTTTGCATAGTGTAGTTGTTTCATGTCATATTTGTCTCTCTCTAGGTGTGTTTTCACTCACTTATGCAAAATGCTGTCCGTGGACACAAGTTTTATCAGTGCACACTAAAGAGCTAGTGCAGTGGGAGACCAAATAGTCTGTTTACACCACCGTCTTTGTAACACATCAACTCATGTGGCCATGTGGACAATTCACTGCATCGCCATAAAGTGTGCTCCAGCTCGGTTTTAATCTGGAAAAAGAGGGGCGTGTTCTGGATCGAGCACATTACTCCACGGTGTGAACAACCCGATCGCTCAGTCCGCTGTGATCCCCATTTCCAGCCACGAGTCACTGCGGATGTCATTTTCCACAAGCCCCAGACACTTCTTTCTGCATGATCTGATGTACAGCGAGATTGGGAGTATAAATAGAAAATTGTGAATCAAGTCACAGCACAACAGGAAGGTAATGGATCAGTAATTGAAGTGCTGCTGCTGTAAACGGGCTTAGTATATGAGTTGGTGTAGAAACTCTCCACCATTGCCCTGTTCTTCTTAGGAAAGTACCCACCACCCACGTCATAATTGGTTTGGGCACACTGCATCCATACTGGCGGGGCATAAGGTACTTCTGGAGCGGACACCACAGCAAGTGTGGACGTGACACAAAAATGCATCAGGCTGGTGTGCATCTCACCTGCAGCTGAAAGCGACTGTCGACACACTTTTTTTTTTTTTTCTCTCTCTTTTCGTACATTACTACACAAACAGGGTATTTTGTGGATCCGGATCCTGCTTCATGTAAACATGCTCATTGAGGACAGGCTGGCCTTCATGGCAAGCCCTGCAATCAGTTTTTGTGCTGTTGGGTGTTGTTCCCAGAATGAGTGTACAGACTACTATTTGCTGCCTGAGAGGTTGTAGAAATGCCAGCTAACAAGGGATTCAATAGGGGAATGCAAGCTCTGTTTAGTATAGAGTTACTTGATCTGAATTTCAATTGGCCCCACTTTATTGTGCTTTCTGATGACTTTCCAGTGACATGAAATGGATATCAGCATGGAACAGAATCTTCCTTAAAGTTGAAACAACCCATACTGTAGACTTCTGGTTTGCTCTTTGTCTGTTTAGCCTGGGCTCATCTGCTGTTTGCATGCTCCTCTTGCTTCGCTGAGTAGTGCCCAAATGACATTCCTTGTAAAAGGGACATGCTAAATCACTTAAATATTGAGAATTTAATGCTTGAAGTTGATTTTGTTAACTGGTGGACACACTGATCCAGGGACCATTTTCAGGCTGCTAATAATAATAATAATAATTAATAATGG